>JAUPFN010000001.1:23679726-33679726 GCA_036924255.1 Apodemia mormo
TGGTCCTCCTGTTTTAAAAAATGTTTCGATCGCATGAAAAAATGATTAAAATGTAAAATTTATTTTGAAAAGCAATAAACATAATATTTTGGTTATAACATGTGGTTTTTTTAAGTTACGCAGAACTTATAGTGTGAACTACGTATTTAAGGAAATGAAACCAGTTGAGTAATGTACAAAAAAGATATAGGTAGGTATTGTTTTTAAGTAAAATAAAAGTACAAATGTATATTAATTGTATCTTAAAAATACAAACCATGTTTTTTTATATCATAGAATATTGTTTTTTCAGTTTTCTGAGAAACACAAAGTTGCCCGGGATTGGAAAGTGTCCGGTTGGCGATATGCTTGCCACCTGTCACATTATTGGACTTTTGGCGGGGTTATGTTAAGAAATGAATCTCGATGTGATTGATATTGAAGTCGATTTATTGAGGAATTATAATTGTATCCTCGGCTACTCGTGGGTTCACTTGTACTACCACACCGTGGCCGCCGCCGCTCTCAATCGACGACTAAGACCCCTATTTAACCCTGCACCCTGTAGCGAAATGCCACTGCTCCTGTAATTAGTCAACCCCCCCCCCCCCTCCCTCCTGTCCCTCTCCCCCGATGACGACGACGCACTAAGCCAAAGTCCAGTCTTAGGACAACCCTTAGCGCGGGCGTTGATTGCCGAAATTAAGATTTAAACTCTGACCGAGCACTCTGCTCGACAGCTAGTAAGGTGTCGCTGTTACGGCCCTTGGCCTTAAGGCCATCAGCTTTTGTCATTTCAAAAAGAAAAAAAACATTCGGTTATCGCACGCGCGGTGTTGGCGCGCGTTGCTCGGCAATTGCTCGGAGCGCCGGTTTGAGGTCGCCATTTAGTTTAATCTTATCGTGATAACTTTTTAACTATTCGTCCGAATTTGTTAGTGTAAAAGACAAAGTTCATTTACATAAAATGCTGAAAGCGACAAATGTACTAATTTTACTAAAAAAGTAATAAATACTTCGAAATATGTTTTGTAAAAAAGTATAATAATTTAATTGTATTTATGGATCACCATTTTGGATATTATGGATTCCACATAAAAGGTAGACATATGCTGTCGCGGACTTTTATTTAGTACTATTTAAGACAAACAATCCTTCCATACATTATCTTCGTGTAACTTCAGCGGTTTTCTCAGCGCACGCAAAGATAGGTCTCAGAAGGCAGCAATTTTTCCGACTTACTTGATACTTATCGTTATATTACCGCCAAATTACACAAAATCATTATAAATTCCCTATATATATATATATATATATATATATATATATATATATATATATATATATATATATATATATATATATATATATATATATATATATCCATCCAAACATCCATCCAAACATCCATCCTTACATCTAAACTTTCGCATTTATAATATTTAATAAGTGAAATAAAAGTACAAATGTACTTTAAATTGTGTCTTATGCTAGGGCCGCACTGGGTCTATCGTCCCGAAGTTATATATGCACGCTAAGGCACACGCAGACCTGAATGAAATGCGAAAATAGCCGATAATAGCTGGTCACATTTGCATTTATCGTGTCATATTTGTAGGAAGATTTGTGACGATAGACGCAAGTGTGGCCCCAGCATAACAGTAATGGAATTTCACCAAGTGCCAATGATGGAAAGTATTGAATGTGTGATTTGCATTTTCTGTCTGATTCGGATCGGATACATTGAGTAACGCTCTCACATTGTTTAGTGTCCAGAGCGAGGAAGTGCATGGAGCATCGAATGCGACGGTCGCAACGGGCGCCTCGCTGCCATCACACCTAACTCGAGCGCCGCGCCGCTGCTGCGCGCCGTGACCACCCCGCCACCGCCGCCGCCGCCACCAGATACGCTGCGTCTGTTCTCCTTCCTCCAGGTGCTCACAGCAACCTTCGGCGCTTTTGCACATGGCGGCAACGATGTCAGGTAGATAAACAAGTAATTATTATAAAAACACAACCCTAACTGCGACTAGATCGCAAAAAAAAAACATTCCGGAAGAAGTAGAGCATTATTCATTTAGCAGAGCAGTTATTGTTCGTTAGATATCGATGTGTCCTACGTATACCAGTACAAGTGCAGTAACACAACTTTACAGGAGAGCGGATTAAACGTTCTATAGCTTGTAATTTTGACATTAATCAATAGAAGTATTTCAAAATTTGTTCTTTTGTATTTGAATATAATATGAAAAGGACTGCATTATTCGATTTTATTATTTTTTTATAATTTTGAAAATAGCATAACTTGCATTGATGTAGCTTATTTTCTTTACCATGATAGAACTAGTAAACTGGTACAAGTACCACTTATACCAGTATATACTTGTTTGTACACATAATTCAGGAAAATTGAAGAAAATTACCTTCTTTACATGCATTTAATTTATTAGACTAATATAAACGTATACTATCAACAAAAGTATTTTCTTTTAAGAACTTTTTGACACTTGCACTTGAAAACTACTTGCAACAGTTTTCTACATAATTATTTTGTTATCAACTAAAAATATTTAAATGGATATAGGAGTATATTAAAACAGATAATAAAACTCAAATAGTAACAACATACATATGTTTAATACATGGTACGTGATGATACGTTACTTTTAATAAAATAAAGCTTTATTCAGTTAATTTGATTTACTAATACCCTTATCTAATTTCCGGTTAGCTTTGCGAACACTGAACACCTACGATATCCCGCTGTTTACGTTCAGTGTGTGATAGTAGTGGAGTGCCGTAAGGTATAAAAATCATTAATAAATCCCGACTAAATCAACCAATTTTAATCCGATTTACGGCATTTGACGCAGTTTTCTAAGTAGAAAAGCTGACTACATTTTTAAATAAATCGGTACATTAGCCTGAAAGTTATTTTAAAATTATGTAGTGAGTTTGCTGTAAACAACGTAATTTTAATATTTGAAAAGTTGTAACTTTGAAAATTTTATTCGATTTTAATTCTTAAAACGGCATTCGACGTAGTTTTTTAGGTACTAAAATATTGCAGAAGACCAAAAATTGATTGGTTGAAAAATTTCGTAGTTAAAAACGTCGTTTCGTAGTAACAGATAAACCGATTTTGATGCAATTTATATGTTGGGTGTATATCGAATAATTTATGTGTTGGGTGCAGTTTTTTGGGGAATAGAGCTGATTAGATTTTGTACTCAATCGGTACATTAATTTCAAAAGAAAAGTTCGCCAAAATGTTTTTAGGGGTTTTCAAAATTTTTAAAAGTCTTCTGGACCAATTTAGTTCATAGCACATACTGACGTAAAAATATGTATTCGGAAAAGGTTCCTGGGACCTCAAGACGTGGAGATCTGGTGAAACTCGATTTTCGTAAATCATATCAAATATAATACAATTTTGATTTCCTTCTGAAGGTTTAGATTTCAAAAATCGTACATATTGAAATTGAATAAACTTAACATTATAGGGAATTCATTAAGTTTTGTGTAATATGAAGTTTGTTTCTTTGCTTTTATACCTTTATTTTTTTCAATAAAATCCCTTCTCATTTATTTACCAAGGCAATTTGGGCGTAATACCCCTAAGTTGGTTGAGTGACTCACTCGGCACTCAGTACTCACGTTCATGCTGCATGCACAGGCCACATCTCATGGCTCGCCAGTTGGCCGTTCGTTCGTCAGGTAACGTTCGTTACCATCGTTAACGATAAAAGTAATATTCGTTCGGGTAAAGTCGGATCGAGTTGACCAAGGTAGCTAGAGATATAGTCAACACCTACATCACTGTTATTCTCGCTCGGCAACCGTTACTTATAAGTTACAACTAACTATTATAACTATTAAATATTATAATTTGTGTCGTTACATTCATTATTTATAACTATTATTATTGAAACATTACGCCTTGATGAAGTTTTCACTTCCGTCATGTGGTCATAAGCCCAGCATTTTTTATGTTTATAAAGTATCATCACGCTAGTTTCTTTGGGTTGGCATAGAGACCCGAGTGATTCACCGCGGTCCAGTGGTTTGACTGTTGGTGAAATGTGTGGGGATCTCTATCGCCGTATTCAACCGACCTGATAACGATTATCGCTTATTTCTAGCGGTAACCGGAACCAACAGCTTTATCCTAGTCAAGGGGATGTCAAGATGTCAAGCTGCTACTGAGATTTTGAATATTCGGAAATAACTTTGAAAAAACTCAACGGGGTTGCAGGTTATGAGTTTTTTGAGAGAGTGGACATAACATTTTTAAAACCAAGTCTCCAATTCATGCCAACTAGTGATAGTTCTCCAAATTGAAGAGACAACCATCGTCTATAGACTCTAACGGTGCGTTTAAGATGTTAATCCGCATGGCGGGTTATTATAATGCCACATACATAAGTTTAACGGCTGCCTTACCCCCCATCTACACGACAGTTATGAGCATTGACGCTATATGAGGTTGGAATAGGCAAGGCGGTGGTACCAAATCCGGTTGAGATGTTGTAGAACTGTAATATCTGGAAGTCACGAAGGTAGTGGTTCGTGTAACCAATCGTTGGCCGTTTACGAATAGCCTAACAGGCAGATGGTCTTTTCTTCATAGAGAGCCCGGAACACACGATCAGGAGATATTTCTTCTTGCTTGCTATAGTATTTATTTATTTAAATTTATGCACAATAAAGTAAAGGTGGACTTAATGCTAAGTGGTATTCTCTACCAGTCAACTTTACTTAATCAAATAATAAGAATATTAGCAGGTGCATAGAGTTGTTGAACTAACATTACCATTAAAACAAACTAAAACTAAATAGTATGTTATACAAAATGGTATAATATTAAAGTGTTTGTTGTTTAGCAATGCAATAGGTCCACTAGTGGCACTCTGGCTGCTGTACTCGGAGGGCGGCGCGCACGCGCGCGCGGAGACGCCGCTGGCCATCCTGGTGTTCGGCGGCGTGGGCATCGCGCTGGGGCTGTGGCTGTGGGGCCGCCGCGTCATACAGACCGTGGGGGAGGACCTCACCAACATCACCCCTGACACGTAAGCTCATTGTACCCTAACAGACCCGATTTTTATACAATAGCATAGATCAGCGGCAACACGTCCAGTGTTGCCGCTGATCGCTGATCGGCAATGCACTTAAAAGTGCATTGCCGATCTGTAAGGAATTAGGAGTAAGCTCTTATCTTGAAGGCTCTCAAGAGGTATCGGTTCGAAAACATATCGGCTGGCAATAGTGTAATCGTGCGATGCAAAATAATGCCTTGAAAATCGCACTTAAGGCGGAGAACACTTGCATCATATTTATTGAAAATGATGATAAAATAAAATACTATTGAAAATGTTATTCTTCAATGTCCTTGACATTGAAAAAACAATTTTGTTCTACTTGATCAAGGGTTAGGGTCGGTGCTAGGGTAGTGGTCGGTGGATACTGTGGTGGATACAAACTCGGGCGAGACCTTGCAAGAATCTACAAGACATGATATATGGATTAACTGATAAACGACTGAAAGAGGATGTTTATTACTCGATTTTGATACCGAATAAGTAAAAAATTATTCAATAAATTTTTTTATGTAAGGACACCTGTCATAAATATTAAAGTTCACTGTTTTCAAACCCTGATTTGCCTTTGTCACCGTTCCCGTGAACTCCACGTCCCCCGAATGTCACGTATGCAAGGAGGCCAACACTATCAAAAAGGTTATAGTTAGACCGCCACAATCCCCAACGCGTTAATTACCCCACGCGTTAACTATATTTTCAACGACTTCCCAAAAGTACGAGATTATCGATTTTGCTGTACGTTTTTTATTATTATGGCCCCTCAGAACTCAGTAATTTATGAACCGGTTTTGAAAATTCTTTATCTGTTTAAGAGACTACTACTACTACTGGTTACATTTTATTTTGGTGAAAATCTGATGCAGGGTTCCGAAAATACACGAAATGGGACGTCCGTCGGTTGCTGTAATTTTACTGCATTAAAAAAATATATGACTACTACGAGGATCAAACTGAAGGTTCTTAGAAAATCAAAAACTAAGCAAATTAGCCAGTTATTAGTTTTATTCATCGACCACACAGCCCATAGACGCCTAATGTTCGATTTTCCGTATTGAATAAATTCTGGCAACTAGCTGAGCTGAGTTGCAATATCGTGATTGGCTTACTCAAGGCCACAGTGATGTACAGAGAATCTGATTGGTCGACACTGATTGGGTATTGGTGCATGGACATTTACATCGGAACTATAAGTCAGATGTGTTGACAGAACCATTCGCCTGTTATTAGGGGTCTATGGGTTGTGTGGTCGGTGGTTTTATTATATCTATTCAAAATAGTATTCATTAAAACACAGCCATTGCTACATCGGCGTCCATAAAACGTTTTCCTCGACATTTTTCTTTATTTTTCGGGAATAAATAAATATCATAAATTGCGAGGCCAGGGCTATACGGTGGGTGACCCAGTAATTCCACGTCTGACTTCGTCAAATAGTCGATTGTTCGCCCGGCGGTGTATGACGAGGTGTAATTATCGTGGTAAAGAAAGTTTCTACTACGAGGTCGTTTTCCCCGAACTTTTTCCAAGACAAGTGGCAAACAATAGTTAGTGTACTATAACTCTGCAGTAACTGTTTTTTGATCCCCTGAAACAATTGTCGCGTAAACCTGTTCTTCCGAAAAACGAGGCCACCATCTTTTTCCCACACTTCGACCTTTTTTCATTTTGGTAGACAACTCCTCGGAAGGAAATACCAACTGAGCTGACTGTCTTTCGGCTTCTGGATCATAACAGTAAATTTAACTTTCGTCACCCGTAAGTTTGTCAAACACAATATTAAAGTCTCTTCCACTAAATCTTTGAAGCATTTCACGGCACCAATTAACAAGTAAGAAACAAATGTCAACAAATGTAACGAAATAAAGTACATTTTTATTTTTCAAATATTGCTTCGTAACAATTCCAGATATCGTATATAAGTTCCTTGACTCAATGATATCGGCAAAGAGTTCTATTTTCAAAATTTAAACTTATTTTTTATTTTATATACTGTTTATACGTAGCCAGTTCTAAAAACTTTCAGTGTGGCCCTCGTATAATGTATTAAGGACTTTAAGGCCATTGTTCACACTAAAGACACCAGAATTATTGGACGTTCAGGACAAAATAATCAACAGGCATTTATTTTATCAACAGCGGGTTCACTATAGAGTTGGGAGCAGCATTGACAGTTTTGGTGGCCAGTAAAGTGGGACTGCCTATTTCCACAACGCACTGTAAGGTCGGTTCCGTTGTATGCGTCGGATATTTCTCTGAAAAGAGCGTGGACTGGAGCTTGTTCAGGTATTCGTTTTTGAATCTCATAGAACTAATTATTGTATACTTTATTAAGTGTTAACTACGAGAGAGAGTTTACCCTGATTTGGTCTGGGCTCCCTATGAAGAATAGACCATATTATGCCGTCCTGCCAGGCAGTTCGTAATAGGTGAGCGATTGGCTATGCGAGTCACTACCATCGTGGTTAATAGGTAAAGTTCTGTATTATCTTGCCCGGGTCTGGTATCACTGCCTTACCTATTCCTGCCGTAATAGCATCATTACTTGTAACTGTCATGTTCCAATTTGGAGGGTAAGGTTGTTGGCAAACTTATGCATTACCATCCCACCACATGGATAGCTACTCACCGTTGACATCTTTGGTGTCAATAGGAGATATTTGTCTTTTTCTATTTCTATGATAGCTATCTGCTTGTATGCTATTACATCTATATCTATACATATAATAAAATCTTAGGAACGTCAAAACTGTACATTGAATATTTTTTTAAAAGAATACTTGGGGCGTGATCTACAATCGATATCGAAGCCAAAAATATAGTTTTTAGAATTTTTGTCTGTTTGTATGTAGGTATGTCAGGGGGAAACTTAAAAAGTACTGCATGGATTTACTTCAAATTTTGCATGAATATTACTAACAGGTCGGGTCAACATATAGGCTACATATTATCACGCTATCACTACGGGGGAGTAGCAGTGCGGAGTAAACGAAGTACGCGCGGAAGAAATCGCTGGCAACAGCTAGTTAAAAATAAAAATACATACAGCCGAATTGACAACCTTTTCCTTTTGGGTAGGGTTGAAAGAAAATATTTCGGCGCGTTGAGAACCTTATTTTCCGAATTTGTTAAAAATACGCCGAAAGCAACACTGTAAGCCCTTTGCAGCCGTAAACTACACAATGACATAATAACGATACAACAAATTTAGTTGTTAACCCTGCGCCCCAAGTCTGCTAATTAACAATTGGCTCAATATCGTCTCGAGTGTTCGTATTCTGTTAATTATTTAAGACCAATAGTGTTTCATTCTGAACTTGAACTGAACTTCTTGAACTTTCCTCTGCTCGCCCCAAATGTCCGGTGTCGCAGTGAAGAGTCGTAGGGTCAGCTGTATTAGTAATTTGGAAAAAAAAATGATGTTCTCTACACATTTTCATACTTTTTTACCACACCCTGCCTCGCTTTAAAAAATATTAACATGTAGCTATGAACCACCGACCACACAGCCCGTAGACACCTAATAATAGGCGATTGACTTGTGTCCACACATCTGACTTATAGTTCCTATGTAAATGTCCACGTGCCAATGAGTAGTGATTGGGTAATCAGTGTCAACCAATCAGATGCTCTGTACATTACTATCTTTTACTGTGGCCTTGAGTTAGCCAAATACGGCGTTGCAACCCCACTTCGTCTTACCTCAGCTAGTTGCCAGAATGCATTCAATACGGAAAATCAAACATTAGCCGTCTATAGGCTGTGTAGTCGGTGCTATGAACACTACACTTTCAATATTTAGATGAGGACACAACAAGTTTAAAGTATTTTATTTTTTGCCTAGATGGCTCCTAATAAATTGGGGTTGGCAGAAACAAAAAAGTTTTATACAAAAAATACATAACTTATTTTATCTACCTGCTTTCAAGGACAAGCTTTCAACACTTGGAGTGCGTGAAACAATATTTATAATTATACTCCACTGTCGGTGGGCATACTTTTTTATAGATCTTAATCTTCACTTATCTATATACATAACTAGCGGCCCGCCCCGGCTTCGCACGGGAAAAAATGATTAAAATCGATCCAGTCATAGAATAATAACGCGTTATTACTCTAAGAATCCAGTATTTTTTGATTTATTCATTACTGCCCGTGGCCCGCACGCGTTAAATTTGGAGTAAAACAATTCCCCTTTCCCTATACCATGAAGATTTCCTGCTATCTTTGAAATATCTAAATTCATATAGGTACTACATTTTTAGTTTTTACACTTAACCTATTTCTTTTATTTTTACAATTGATATATTACAGAATGTCTTTATATACAACGTTCACAGCTTTCTTGCCATTAGACAATACAAACATGTTTTCTTTAGAGGTTATTCTTGAAAGAGCGATATATAGTTAGCCATGTGAAAAATAACCAACACTCAAATCTAAGCCTGCAACGTTGAAGGTTTGACCCTGCAATATATTAAGGCGAGGCATCGGAGCAAACGGGAAAAAATGTGTGAATGGTTGACCCTACGGGCCATCCCTGACACTTCTCACTAAATTAAGGTATTTTAAGCTCAAAAGAGTAAAAAAATAAGCATAGATTTTTCAGCTCAAACATCTATTTTGTTAAAAATGGCAGTATTATTAATTTTTGAAAGCTGTATATTTGAAAACGATGATAGCAGTCAACTCAATTATTGAGATCTAAAATATTGTTTTAGCTAAATAATCGGTAGTTTGAAAAATTTCGATGCTTTGTCAAAAAACATTTTATTTTTAAGTTTCTTCATTGATAAATCCCAAACAAACTGACCTATTTTATTTAAATTACCGGTATTTAGCACAGTTTTTAAAGGAAAAAGCAGATAAGATTTTTAAGTCAATAGGTGAATTGACTTGAAAGTTATTTAAAAAAAATTAAGTAAGTTTGCTAAAAAAACGTAAATTTAATATTTGAAAAGCTATAAGTTTTGAGAATTAGATTCGATTTTTTTAGTACTAAGATATCGTAGAACACCAAAAAATGATTGATTGAAAAATTTCGAAGCTACGTCGAAAAAACATTTTTTCAAAATTTTTCGTCAACGATTACTCCCAAACGGATAAACCGATTTTGATGCAATTTATGTATTAGATGTAGTTTTTTGAGGAATAGAGCTGATTAGTGTTGGCAATATTTTATACAAATATACATAAAATGAGTATATGAGGCCATCAATTTCTAAATTATTATTTCAATATGAAGCTGAAGTATTAATTCTTTACTAATAATTAATCTTATGGAATCTATAGAATTGTTAAATTTAACTTATAATTAGACGGTAGTCGAATAAAATAAAACACTATAAAAAGGTCTGTCAGATGTGTTTTCAAGGCATTCGTGTTTGTGAAATTGAGAAGTGAAGTTGCTTAATGTACAATAATAAAGTGTGATAAGTTCTGTATTTTGTATTTAATATAATTCAATATTCAGTTATTTAATTAATAAACCTTATACCTTTTACCAAGTGAAGTGAACATTAGTTTTTGTACAAAATCGGTACATAAATCTGGAAATATTAAAAAAATACTATTTCATCAACATTTTTTTTGGTGTTTTTTCAAAATTTCTCAAAATCTCCTGGACCGAATCACTTCAAATTTTCAGGAAGTCTAAGTTGAGTTGTTGCGATCGGTCCAGCCGTTCAAAAGTTATGAGATGTTTACATACACATATACATACACACACACACAAACACACACACACACACATAAATTCATACAGACATACTGACGTCATCGTGAAAATAGTCGAAAAAGATTCCTAGGACCTCAAAACATGGACATCTGCTGAAAACTCGATTTACGAAAATCGGGGTAAAATCAGTAACTTCCTTATCCTTCCCAGTACGTAAGTAACGGAGTGGGAAGTTAAAAACTGGTTTGCTAAATCACGTTTTTTTACATTAATTGTTAAAAAGAAATTTTACAAAAATTATACGTTATACCTGAAGATATTATCTAAGGAATGTGCTAACTATTTACATGATAGAATGTACTTTACTTGATCATTCATCATATTAAATTCCGAAAACAGGCTAAAAAAAATCTCTAAAACAAATAATTTGTTAATACTATCTCTAATCTTCGACATGATTTTTATATGGTGATATTTAATTTAAAAAAAGAATGTACTAAATTTTGGTTTTCAGCTGCAGTCCTATATTTATTTATCCGAAAATTAACACGTTTCCCAGCGCGGCGGTTTAACAGAACATTCCGCGCGCGCGCCGCCACAGGCCCGTAAACCCGGAACCGCTATGCCCCTGCATTTTAAATCTGTAATATCTTCCGAAAATATTCATTTAAATTACATGCTGTAAACGGCCATATTGATCTATATTAAATCAATAATATATTTAAGGTATTTAATTGGATAAGGATTAGTGCTGTATTGCTTAAAATTGCTTCGAAAAAAAGCAATTATTTCTCGTAAAAAGTAAATGAAAAAAAATGCTATTGTGGGATTTCCATAAGAGATAGACATATACCATTGCGGAGTTTTCTGCAGACCTTTTCAAGGTGTACAAATACTTAGTACATCATTTTGATAAATCTCGTAGGGTTTAGCCTGCGTTTGCAATGTAAGCGGAAAAAAATATAATTATTTACGGCATGACATCAGAAAACTCAAAAATTGCAGTATTTCTCTACAATGCATTGAATTTTATTATACATATAAACTTTCCTCTTTAATCACTCTATCTATTAAAAAAACCGCATCCTAATCCGTTGCGTAGTTTTAGAGATTTAAGCATACATAGGGACATAGGGATAGACAGAGAAAGCGACTTTGTTTTATAATATGTAGTGAAAATCAATGCCACTTTTCGTTGTAATTTTATAACTCAAGACCAGGCTTACCTGTCCAAACCAAATGTTTAAGCTTTGTTCGGGCTATTTAGTAGATGGGTAATGTGAAGTTTGCACAAAATCGGTAGAGCGGTTCTTCATTTATAACATTTTTTGTAACAAATGAATTTAATAAATGGCGATACGTAGCGACTAGCGAAGCACGTAACGGGCCGCTAGTTTCTTATAAATATGTATAGTGATTAGTGAAGGTTCAAACAAATAATAATATTTTTTTAACATAGGATAGTACTACCTAAACAAGTAAGCGGTTTTTCTGATGAAAAGAGACAACCATCACCTATTGGGACAAAATATATTAATGGTGTCTTATCATTCGTATTGCGGGGTGAAATACCACATGCTTAACTTAATCGGCCTTATCCCTTACCTTTCAAACCGGCAGGTGTATCACCTAAAATTTGCAATTCTCCAGCGATCAGCGATGCCTGTTAAACGTAACAAAAAATCATCAAAATCGTTGGTAATTGCTTGCTGATCGCTGGAGCACTTTCTATAATGTTACAGCACCAAAATTAAATAAGCGACAACTACTGCCACTAATATAAAAGCCTGCTATGTGTCTTGCAATAGCTAAACAATTTATATAATTGCACGTTGCAAAATAAGTGATAACCCCGCGGGACACCGAATCAAACCGGTAATGATGGTATTGGGGTAGGCATAGCTAAGGAGCTAAGGCGGTGGTACCAAACCCGGGTGTGACGTGGCAGAAAACTTTCTACTTTTCTTTATTTGTTACTCGATAAATAAAAGTAATTTACTAGACAAAATAAAAGGTTTCGTATTAAACCATCCTTTATATTTATTTCTTAGTAAACGAATAAATTTTCAGTCATACTGATTTGAAATAGATTGAGTGATTAATCAATGTCAAATCAGTTTAATTTAAATTAAATTTTAAAACCAATTTTTTTTTAATTTTTGAAAATGAAACCTGTATGAAAAATTTAACAATACCTTTATTTGTCGTTTTATAAACTTTCTAACAGTTCAATTTTTATACATAAATAAAATGTGCTGATTTTTAAATGCTAAAATTAAATTATATTTGAAAGCTAAATAGTTCAGTTTGTAGGTGTTATGTCAAGAACTCGTAAGAATTTTATTAGATGTGCGAAAAACTTGACAGTTCTATTAAAATATCTAGTATCATATTAAGTATTTAGTTTAAGTCTTTGCCGTCGAAGAATCGCACTTTATACTCTTGCCGCCCGGCCACAGCTACCCGCGGCGCGACCTGCGACGCAAAATGCGGCGCGGTGAGTCGCGCGACCATCTGGGTATGCCACAGCTCGACTTGTTGCGACCGCGGCGGCGTGCCGCTCTGAGCTCTCACACCTATACTAGCTAGTACCAGGGTCGGATTTTGTAATACTATTCTTTTGAAGCGTAGTATATATTATCGTAACGTTAGGATTGTACGCAAAAAACCATTATTGTTGATACTTACATATATTACCTTATCATTAATCCCTCCATTCAGGATTTTTGAAATTATATTTCTTTAGGCAGCGAGTGAAATTTTAAGATGCACACACATTACCGTAACGTAAAAGTTACAGGTTGTCCGCTCAATTGCTCATTAAGTCCCGAAATCCTTGACTATCCTTTTCCAGTCCTTTTATTATTTTAATGTAATTAAGTATTTGCATGCAATTAAAATCTATCAGAAATCAGAAGTACTTTATTCAATAAAACTTTTTACAAGTTATTTTGGCACGTCAACATATTTTTTAAAAGCTACTACCGGATCGGAAACGCGGCCATTATGTTTTAATGACGCCAAAGAAGTATAACTTCTCACCCGCGTATATAAGTACACGCACCTATTTTTGTAACGTATGGCAACGTAGACATTTTCCGTGCAATTTTTAGTAACTATGATCATTTTTGATGTAGTGGGCTGTAGAAAGAATGTATTTTTTATTAATATGAGTGAGATGAATGTATAGGAACAAATTTTGTTTAACGTAAGCCGACATTAAATTGAGAAAATGCTGTGAAGTTTTGGAACGAAGTTCCTTATCGCGCGTTGTGAAAAGGGGCTGGACGGAAAAAATTCTTACGAAAAGTTGTCACGACACTTTTTGCTATAGTAAGGTATTGTAAGCACAAAAATATCCAGCCACTTCTCTTTAGCTCGTCCATTGAAAGTGAGAGTCTATCTACTATTTGATTGAGTTTCCTTTTTGCTAGTGCCATATGTTCGACATTTATACAGAATTTTGGCCGAATGTCGAATTTCGACCAAAAGTTGAATTTCGACGGACAGTCGAATTTCGAACGTGTGTAAAATTCGACCGAGTGTCGAATTTCAATCGGTTGCCGAGTTTCGACCGTCGGTCGAATTTCAACCGGGTGCCGAAATTCGACCGTGGGTCGTAATTCTACCGGATGCCGAAATTCGATCGTGGGTCAAAATTCGACCGGGTGCCGAAATTCGACCGTGGGTTCAAGATTCGACCGGGTTCCGAAATTCGACCGGGTGCCAAAATTCGACCGTGGGTCGAAATTCTACCGGGTGCTGAAATTCGACCGCGGGTCGAAATTCGACCGGGTGCCGAAATTCGACCGGGTTCCGTAATTCGACCGGGTGCCGAAATTCGACCGTGGGTCGAAGTTCTACGAAGTTTCGTATCGCGCGTTGTAAAAGGGGGCTAGATGGTAAAAATTCTTACGAAAAGTTGTCACGTCACTTTTTGCTATAGTAAGGTATTGTAAGCTGTGCGGCGTGCGGATGTTTCTCTGTCTCTCTCTCTCTCTTTTATAGAAAGCAAGCCAGATATTTTCATTTCTATTTCGCATTGAACAGTGTGGTGTCGCGACGATTATTTTTGTTGAGTGTATACAGGTTTTTTGTAAATAATAATAAAAGGAACTTCGTTCCATCCGGGTATCCCTTGACACCTCTCAAGTTTTTTTTAGATTAAGTTTAAGTTTCGGTGTATATACTAAATTAAGTTTAATATTATTTTAAGTATAATATTAAAATAATATGTCAATAACCAATTATTTATTTAATCAATAAATCAGCATACTAACTCTAAATTAAAATTACAAAAACCGACACTTTTTTTATCGTCAGCCCACCATTTTACTTCAGTTTCATAATAATTTTAAGCGCAAAACGTAAAAGGAGCTGATGATCTTCGAAAGAGGATCCTGCAGCATAAAGTTAAAGGTAACATTGACCTGTGGTTCCTTACTGAATGAGCTTGAGTTGTTTTATTGCCAAGCTCCCGAGGTTTCCAACTCCGCCATGTAACTCTATCAAACCATGTGAATCTTCTAGCAATAAAGGCTATATCAGCCCAGTTTCAAGTGTCCACTTTCCAGTTCCATCGTTATATTTTAAAAAACATTCAGCATCTAAGTGTTTGCCAAAACAAATCGATGTAGCCTACACTCAGTGGCTTTTAACTGATCAAGCTTAGAAGAACATACGGACTTCCTTCCGCTCTATCATCAGATACTAGAAGCTATCCTATTCCACATTCCTTAAAATAAAAAATCAAACGAGTCCATAATTGATCGTGTTGCTCAATTTTAATTAAAAATTTTGATAACCTCCTTCCTGTTTCATCATAAGACCCTGTAAAACAGAACAAATGAGGCCAATCTAAATTTTTTCTTATTTAGTTTATAACTTACCATGGCCACCTTCGAGTTTGATCGTTAAATCCTAAGTCTTGATGAGCATCCGATCCTAGAAATCGTCCAGCATCAAAATGTTTGTCAGTACAAGACAATTGAGCGCTAACTCAATAAACTTACCTTGTTGAGTTTAGAAGTTTATTATCTAAGCATTTTGCATCTGGATGTGAGAAGTTTCTATATTACTTTTTTGGCTCCATCTTCAAAGTCTCGTAATAATGAAAAATATCTTTTTGCAACGAAACGAACGACTCCAAACTCTACTATCTTAACACGTTCTATTTACAATAACACTCTAGCGGCTCCATGTTCCATTTCTCGTCATTATGAGTACTAATTAAACTTAGTACTTATATCAACAAAACCAATGACCCAAAACTTGGTTGCCTCGTCAAAACTCTACATCTGAGAGTTCTAGTCCCTATACCCAGGCTACATCATGATATTAACTGGACAGTACCATAATATTGCATTGTCATTGAAATTACAAAAGTTTGCCAAAATTTCCGTACAAATAAATATCAGGAAGTCGATAAATATGGTTTGCAATATTTAGAAAATCTTTTATTTACATACAAATACTGCTAGTTAAATAAAAGCTGATATCTTCGAATGAAGATATTGTAGCATCAGGTCTAGGCCACCATGTCATTGCAATATAATTGAAGTAATAAAATACAAAATTTAGCATCGATAAAGCCTTTACAAGTTGCTAAATTCCTTTCATCAAGTGGAAAAGAGACGGTGAGCTTTCAACGGCTGCACAGATTCTATTGAATCATAGCAAAGAACCATCTCGCAAAATAGGGCTTTCAAGTAAAAAAATCGCAACTAAGTCGGACCATCTGCCAGGGCGCTACGATGTACGGGCAGATACACAGACACACCAGAGGTGTGTCTGTGTAACTTATAACAATCTTCGTTTTTGCGTCGGACGCTAAAAATGGTAGTAAAAATTTTAATAAAATAAAGTAAGTATCTATATAATTTCCGTTGGTAATAATTTTGTGTTATTCTAATTCAAACCCTGGCTTACAAGTGAATAAAACAAAAGTCCTCTTTTGTTTTATTCGCTCATCACACCGCGCGGCCGGTCGCGCGTTTTTCCGTGCCGCAATTCGCGTCGCCGGTAGCTGTGGCATATTTCGCGTCGCGCCGCGCGAGTTGTGGCCGGGCCGACGACTACACTTATTTACCCCGCGATAAATCAATCAAAATAAATATGTAAGCCGGTTGACCCTGCAGGCCAACCTTGAAACTTCCCACTAAATTTAGGGCTCAAAAGAGCAAAAAATATACCTAACCTAAGCATAGATTTTTGTGTTCCAAGTTTTTTTTTCTCATATATTTTGTTACCTCAGAACTCGGTCATTTATGAATAGTCCATTTCAATTAGGTGAAGATCTGATGCAAAGTTCCGGAGATATAGGAAATGGGAAGTAGCTTGTTGCAGTTTTATTGCGTTAAAAAATTACGTTCTCATGGTGCTTATTATTTTTTTAATACTGGTACCACTTCTAATATGTACCAGCCAATCCGAACATAGTTCCTATCACACAGTAAGTTAATGGACTTTGAAACAAACTTATCCTGTTTGTAAAGGGAATCCAAATCTTCCCCATGTTGGTCCCGGGCTCCTTTGAAGAATAGGCCAACTGCCGTTCTGCCAGGCAGGTTGTAAAAGGCGACCGATTGGCTGTACGAGTCACTACCGTTGTGGCTACTAGGTGTAGAGTTCTGCATTGTCTCACCCGGGTCAGGTACCGCCGCCTTACTTATTCCTGCTGCAATAACGTCAGTGCTTGTCACTGTCGTGTTCCTGTTTGGAGGGTAAGGTAGCTGGTAAACTTATGCATGTGGCATAAAACCTCGCCACAAGATAGCAACGCACCATTAACACCTTTGGTGTCTATAGGCGACGGTTGACTCTTTGACTTGGAATGAGGGGCCCCTTTATCAAACTAGGACCCTGGGCACGTGTCCCATGACGCTTTTGTACCCTTAATGTAGACACATAATATTTTATTTGTTGCAGGAACATAATATTTGCGTGGGTAGTAACTGTTCCAGCGGTAGCGGCGATAGCGGCTCTGGCTATGTTGACTCTTGAAGCATTCGTTGTTTAGTTGTTTTTGATTGTTTAACAATAGATCAACAATTGATGTAATTCTAACGATATTTTGAAACAGCAGTGAGTCTGATATAAGCATACAGTGATATTTTAAGATAGGTCAGCAGCATATTGTGAGATCGAATGAAATATACGTTATATTGGCTATTGTGCAACACATTATTTTTATTGTAAGTACATAAAATATAATGTTTTTAAAACATGTAACGAAGAAATGTCATGTTTTAACCGAGCACTAAGTATGGCATCTCCCTTGTTGTAAAACAGAACATATATTTGAATTGAAAGATTAGCAGATAATATAAAATCAAATTACTCGTACTGTTTGTTATAGATAAAGATAAAAAGTTTTTTTAATAGGTACAAACGCCTGTTTCCACAATCGAAGATGCCACAGTTGTAACCATTATTGTATTGAGTATGAGTCTTTATAAATATTCAGTATAATAGTTTATAAAAAACTCAACCGTTTTACATTACGAAATCAAATCTCTTGATAAAACTATAATATGATAAATCTTGTGATGTTTATACTGTTATCAATCTAAAGGTTATTACAATGTATAAATCAAAAGTTATATACCTACTTAGATGAAATTCAGACTCTCATAACTGATTTTTTTCTTACTTTATTTTCATATTTCTATTGTATCTATTAGTTTAAGTGAAACAATTTTTTATTTCTTATCTTTAATGTCATGTAAATAATCAGTTTATTCGTTCGCTAACCTTATAATTATAACAAATATTAAAAAGTGATATTGTTTGAGAATTTACAAAAAATTCAACGTTTTATATTTGTATCCAAAGGAACTGCTTTTATTCTGTTATTGGGTTTGTTCCTGTAGGTAACTTGTCTGTTTGACTGTACCAACTTATTGAGACCGAGTGTAAACTTAAGTTTTTCTGAGCATCTGACTTTAGTTGGTTTCAGCCTGCACACATTTTCTATCTTTAATTGTCAAAACTTATAAGAAAAAGTATCAATATTTTAAAATGGAGCCTAGATTTACAAGTAAAATGGCGGCATTGGAATATGTCTTAGTATCTAAAGAGTGGCCTGGTAAAATGTTATATTAGCTGTTTTACAATCTTACGTAAGATCTTGTTTGCCTAACTTAACAGGAGCACACCATTGTCCAATCATACCAGTGATGTTATTTAAAGTACGAGTAATAATTGAAAGAATAATGTGTAAAAGCCGTCACATTTTTCATCAAAATCTTCAAAAATTTTCAAAAAAAAAAAACTCCGTCGACTCGTAGCTTAGAATATATAGTGATATATTTTTAAGATTTGATTTTGTTGTTCATAGAATGTGAACCGTACCGGAAATCTGTCAATATGCTTACAAAAAATTAAAAGAATCGTAGCAATTTCTCAATAAAATTTCATCAAAATGAGTGTGGAAGTTTTATTGAAAAACCAAAAATTTTATTATTAGGTATATTTTTCCCCGTAATAGTTCGGATTAGGGTTGTTTCGAATATCAGCATCAGCATCTGCATCAGCAACGATCAATGCTGAATTTTTAATGCTGATATTCAAGTCGTAACATGTTCATTGGAGGACCCGCCTAGCGAATTTTTTTTGCAGTTTTAACATTACGTACATATTACTGATTATTATTGTCATGTTAATAGATATATTAAACGTTTATTATACTCAAAGACAATGCTCAAAGATCATGTTATAAAAATGCTCATGATTATCTTCTTCTTTATAAACAGAAACGATAACTTGAAACGTTGTTTATTTTTTATCTTACTAATATTAGGTATAAAGAGGAAATATTTGATTGTTTGTTTGTTTGTTACGATTTAACTCAAAAACTACTCGATCGATTTTAATAGTCCATTCACCTTTAGAAGCTACATTATCCTGGAGTGTCATTGGTTATTTTTACCTGACTGAACAAACAGAAGTCATATTTTTTGATCACGTGAACGAAGTCACGATTGACTGCTAGTTATAAAATATAAATGATTATTACAAAGCATTTATCTTATATGAAAGTATACCTACTATTAATTCAGATAGAGACGTACTATATTTTGTTAACATAAAAATATATATATTTTTTATATCATAAAATAGCAAACAAGCAGATGGGTCTCCTGATGAAAGTCAACCATCGCCTGTAGACACCAAAGGTGTTAAGGTGCGTTGCTATCTTGTGGCGAAGTCTAATGCCACATGCATAAGTTTACCGGCTACCTTACCCTCCAAACCGAAACACGACAGCGACAAGCACTGACGCTATTGTAGCAGGAATAGGCAAGGCGGTGGTACCAGATCCGGGCGAGACAATGCAGAACTCTGCCACCTAGTGATTGTTATTGGATATGTCATCCAAAACTTGACTGATAATGGTGAAGCCACATAAAAGTGCTTTCGTCGCATCAGCTCGTGCGGACCACCTAGTGTCCGATAATTTTTTTTAAATTGGAATATTGGAATCAGCATTTTGTAGTGCTTTTGGAAGAAGACTTCATCGAAAGGTTGAAGCGGAAAAAAAAGCATATAGACTTTTAACGAAATCGAAAAAAATGATGCTTCTATACAACAATTTGCAGCGCACTTAGCAACTAAATTTAATGATTGAGCAAAACAGGGAATATATTCCCTGTTTTGCTAAAAATAGCGTTTTTGTAGTTGTACTCGTAAAAATAGGCTATCACGAAACATGAAAACAATATTTATTTAAAAACTAAATGCCCAAAAAACTGAATGATAAGAATTTAGTACCTGAAGTTGATCTATAAAGATCAAGTAAGTACTGAAAAAAGTTCTTCTAAAATTCCTGCCATTTTGGTATGCTAAAAATGTTAAAAACTGAAGCATTTTCGAAAAATAAATCTATTAATGAAATTTTATTAAATCGTGTTTTAACAACCAACAAAATCTAGCAAAAATTATCAAAAATCATATATTAAAAAATTAGATTTTTATTTACAAACAAATGAAAGGAAGTTGAGGGGAACTTATTTTCGTCAATGCAGCCCCTTAAGCAATTTCGCGTGGTACCGCCCCCATTGATGTTCGGCTCTAAAACATAGATTTCTCGGTTTCTGATCTTTGTACAGTAGGTTGGTACCTATATGAACAAAAAAAGTTAGCTAGTTACCGCCGCGGTTGGCAAAATAGAAACCAAAACATAAAAGCACGTAAAAACGAAGAGACTATTTATCCGACGTACCTCAATAGTCCGGCAATAAAAAAGCAACAAATTTAATTCTTAAATCAAAAAGAAAAAAAAAATCAAATTAAGTATCCATTTTACTATTTTCTTATTGGTTATCATTTGAAAACTATTCTACATGGTTGTTGGGTTATACAAACAGTTCGAATCGAAAACAATATTAGAGGATTCTCCCTGTAAGTATTGTGGTATTGCCAACTTGCAGTATAATAATATACCTATGTAATTGCAGTGTGGCCAACGCTCACTTTGAGAAAGTGTGCTTTTCCATTACATATTTTACATATTTGTGGTATTTTTGGGTATAGGCGCTAGCCCGTAGCATTTGCTGGCTAATCCAGCACTGGGCTAACCTATCTACAAACTCAAGTATGAAAGAAAACATGCTGTTTTCTAGCAAAATTGATTTTTTTAGTACAAATTACCTGGCCCGGATTCAAACTCATAACCTCAAGCCAGGGCTTGAAACTAGTTTAAATAGTACCGATTAATATATCGCCCATTTAGTAGAACATTGGCGTAACTGTTACTTTTATGATTTTACAGGAAAGCTATTTTAAGTGTGATTTTATTTTTGAGACGTTGGTACTGTCTGGTAAAAGACTAAAACGATTTTCTTTTATATTGGGAACAAAGATAAACTATTATATTTTTATGAGCTAATAAATTTAACAAAAAAAGAAATTCCCACCCACCGCCCACCGCGTCGTCGGCGCGGTGGGATGATTTTGTTGCAAAATTATTTCGCTGGTGCAGTCAGTCAACTAAATTAGTGGTAGTGCCATACTGCAATTGCTGAATAGGCCGGCACGCCCGGGGAGACACCACTCTCTCACTGAACACCCGTAAAGCAACTCTGCTGTTGTGTTTCATTCGGTTTGTGAGAGTCCCGAAAGTTTACCCCCCTCCACCCCCCCCCGCATACATGAAAGCGCAATTTATAGGTTTTTTTTTTAATTTCGTACTTGTATCTCAAAATTTTTGTAAAATAAAGAGTGGCGAATACACATTTTCTACTGATTTTGGGACAAAAATTAACAATTTTATTGAGTTAATATATTATCTTTATTGGTATATTTTTATTAAAAAATAATGACTCGGTCTTCTTAGGAACTTAAGCTTCTTCATCGCCATAGTGTAATTACCGCTCGAAAGAATTATTATAAAAGATAGTTCAATAATTTACGTTTTTTTTTATTATATATATTAAAACGCTAAGGATAAGATGTTTGCCTCCCTTTTTAGAGAAAACCTCATAATTAATCTAAATAAATTCTATATCATTTTATATATAATTGCTTGCTCTACCGGCATCAGCAACTAAAAGAAATATTACTGCTTTTGTTTTTTTAAATTATTAAAATTAAAATCATATACACATATTAAGACATAATACAGCAATGCTGCCATCTGACAGCTTTAATTTTGAAACAACGTCAACATGATTGACGGTCTGTAACTTTTTTGTTCAATTTCAAATCAACTAAAAAGGATTTAATAAAATTACTTAGTGCGAATTATTCGCACGGGTATGGCTAGTTTAAGCCAAACCGCAACGCACAGTGCGAGCAAAAATTGGGAAAAATTCTTTATACCGGTTTATTGATTCAAACTTTTTTGAACCTTAAGAAAACTGGTATTTTTGAAGTTAAAGTGCCTTTACAAAACGCTGATTTGGGTTCGAAAATTAACCGGTACAAGCCGGTAACAAGCCCTGTCTCAAGCGTCTATTCGGAAAGTCTATACTGAAGCCGGTACCGCTAAAGCATTAGTTAATAAGAAAAAATAATAATTAAGATATTACCAATTCCATAACTGTCTGTGCTCCATGACTTAGTTCGCGTGACCTATGCACATTACTTTCTTCTACTCAGCTGGGTAAAAAAATAATCTATGTAACTCAGTGATAATCTAGTGTTATACTAGTCAAGGATATTGGTTAATGAATTTTTAAAACCGGTCTAGTAGTTTTTAAGGTAGTACACTCTCATAAAAGTTCGTGAATTAAATATTGCCAATGCGAGAAATAATATACTTGTTTAACAAGGGAAAAACCAGCAAGATAACCGGTTGTTAAAATTAAAGGTCTGACATATAAGTTGTATTTTAGGTCATTTTGTTTTGCATATTATGCGGGCTTGCTAGTATGTTGTACGGGTTTTGGTATAATTAGTGTGTCAAGCCTTAGGTATATATTACTGTAATACGATGTACGTACTGCCTCGTGGTTTAGGGGTTAGCCTATTCGGATCATCACGAGGTCCTGGGTTCAGTGGCGTAGCTAGCAAGGGTGTCAGTTGTCACCCGGTGCGGTCGTTATGGTATCAGCCAGTGATATTATATATTCAAAATATCATTGGCATCACTCATAGAGATATATCAACATGTACATATATTTGTGGTATCACTCCTACACAGAAATCTGTCTATGGTGGCAAGACGCGTTGAAGAAACGACGGTAGCCGAGTAGTAAAAGTGTTCAAAGTTCAAATTGTTTTTTTTAACATGTGTTGATTAATATAATAAATCGACGCTCGAAATTTAAAAAACCCATTACCCCCATGTTGTTCTTCCTAGGCAATATGTTTTGTTTTTTCCTTTGCACTAAAGGAAGTTACTGATTTCACCCCGATTTCGGATAATCGAGTTTTCACCACATTTCTACGTTTTAAAGTCTGAGGAACCTTTTCCGACACTGTTTTCATAATGACGTCAGTATTTCTGGATGTATGTATGTGTGTACGTATGTAAATAAATGATAAATAAATAAAAATCACTGGATAAATTACACGAATTGATGTAACCCCAAAGTAAGCAAATTACTTGGTTGTGGTTTGTGGTTAGGGTGTTTTTTATAGTATCGGCAAGCATACGACCAAATGGGCCTGTTGAAAAGTAGTCATTGCCTATGGACATTGGCAACATAAAGGTTAGTTGCCAATGTGATGCCGGCTTCTAAAAGTTTTATTTACCCTCCTCTTAAAAATTGCAAATATCAAACTACTCGGAAAAACCGTGTGAGGTAATCTGTTTCAGAGTTTGACTGTTCGTATAACGAAGGTACGAGCAAATCGAGCAGTCATGGAGGACCAATCATCGATATGGTGTTGATGGAATATCTCACTATGACGCGACGGAACGTGGATACCAGCATTAAATTATATAACTCATCCAAACACTCCATTATACAGATGGTAGAACGTCGATAGAGATCCAATGTCTTTCCGGAGACTAAACGGTCTAAGACTACTGATAAAAATGGGAGTGTCAACAAGCCGACCGGTCTACGTTGAATTTTATCAAATTGAAGGGTTTGACACTGGGGTGCTCCGGCCCAAATGTAAGAACAATACTCCGTGTGTGGCCGAACTTGCACTTTATAAGTATAAGCATAAGGATAGGAAGTCAAGTATCGCTTTGCACGATTCAATACCAGTTTCTTTCAAGCTCAGACGTTCTGAGCTTTGAAGCTAACTTTGAAGCTAACTTTTGAATTTTTTTGAAGCTAACTTACTCTCCAAATGATTGCGGAACTGAACGTCACTTGTGATTTTGAACGACTAACACCATATGTTCGTTCGGTGTCAGTCAACGATACTTATTGTATATGAACAAGCGTAATATATAGAAATACATATATAAATACTGAAATATATTTAATAAACACCTAAACCTAGACATACAAACATATATGCTTATCAGTCAATAGTCAGCACACAAATGTTTTTCCCTGTCAGGAATTGAATCCGAGCGCCATCGATGCGTTCGCTTAGTACGCTAACCACTCGTCCAACGGGGAGATATGTGTATGCAAACATCTCATTACTTTTGAACAGCTAGCTGCGAAACGCGGTCTACGGCAATCGATTTATGTGATGAGCATTGGTGTTTGTATTTCTGGGTTTGTGTGTATAGGTATTACGTATATTTTAGTATTTATAAATTATTTCTATGTATTATTAATATTGTTGACTAAAACTCGTATTTTTTTTTAAATATTATAAGATAGCAAACAAGCAGATGGGTCTTCTGATGGAAAGAGTCAACCTTCGCTTATAGACACCAAAAGTGTTAATGGTGCGTTGCTATCTTGTGGCGAGATTTAATGCCACATGCATAAGTTTACCGGCTACCTTACCCTCCAAACCGGAACACCCAAGGAAATGATGAAAATGATTGGTTGAAAAATATCGAAGCTATGTCGAAAAAACACTTTTTTCAAAATTTTTCGGCAACGATTACTCCCAAACGGATAAACCGATTTTGATGCAATTTATGTATTAAACGTAGTTTTTTAAGACATAGGGTTGATTAGTTTTAGTACTCAATCAGTACATAAATCTGGAAGTTATATTAAAAAATACTGTTTCGTCAAAATTTTTTTGGTGTTTTCGAAAATTTCTCTGAATCTCCTGGACCGAATCGGTTCAAATTTTCAGGAAATCTAAGTTGAGCGGAATCCAATTGAATGCTATTAACCGCGTTTCGATTGGTCCAGCTGTTCAAAAGTTATGAGATGTTTACATACACTCATACACACACATACATACTGACGTCATCGTGAAAATAGTCGGAAAAGATTCCTAGGACCTCAAAACGTGGACATCTTGCTGAAAACTCGATTTTCGAAAATCGGGGTAAAATCTGTAAATTCCTTATCTACATACGTAGTGGGAAGTTAAAAATACGAGTGTGCAGAGAATAGACTGAAAAGAACGTAAAGAAAGGTGCATGCTCCGTTGGTTCAAACTTGTACAAAGACAGAAAAATGAAAGTTTGACAAAACAAATGTACAGTGTGAATGGGTGCAGGTACCGGGTGAGACCAAGACTGACGTACCGTCGTAACCGTGTCGTGTTAAAATGTATACCATCTGCCATTCTGTCAGGTAGTTCGTAAAAGGCGAATGATAAGCTAAGAAAAGCGGATCGACTCGACATTGTTCATTCGAACCGCAAGGGGCTGGAACATGCTTCCTGAGTCTGTGTTCCCCTAAGAGTACAATCTGTAGTCTGAATCTTCAGAATCTGGATCTTCAAGAGAAGAGTAAACAGGTACCTTCTAGGGATGTATACTTCAAAAGGGGCCCGAAAAACGAGGGGAAAAAAATCTGTAAGCGGTTGACCCTGCAGGCCTTCCCTAAAACTTTCCGCTAAATCTCGAAAGAGTAAACATTATAAGTAAGTATGGTTTTTTTCAGTTCAAACTTAAAACTTGTTAAAAATGGCAGTATATTGATTTTTGAAAAGCTGTATATTTTGGAAACGATGATAGAAATTTGACCTTTTGAATGGCATTCAATTCAATTTTTGAGATTTAAAATTTGCTGTAGCTAAATAATCGATACGTTGAAAAATTCCGAAACAGTGTCAAACAACATTTTTTTCATAAATTTTCGTCATAGATAAATCCCAAACAAATTCACCGATTTTGATCCAATTTACGGTATTTGACGCAATTTTAAAAGGAGAAATGTTCATAAGATTTTAAAGTCAATTGCCGTATTAGCATGAAAGTTATTTCAAAAATACTAAGTAAGTTTGCTAAAATCAACGTTATTTTAGTATTTGAAAAGCTGTCACTTTTGAAAATTAGATTCGATTTTCATTTTTGAAAGGGCATTCGACGTAGCGTGTTTAGTACTTAGATATCGTAGAATGCCAAAAATGATTGGTTGAAATATTTCGAAGTTATAGCGAAAAAACACTTTTTTCAAAACTCCCAAACGGATAAACTGATTTTGACGCAATTTATGCATTAGACGTAGTTGTTTGAGGAATAGAGCTGATTAGTTTTTGTGCTCATTCGGTACATAAATCTGGAAGTTTTATTAAAAAAACACTGTTTCGCCAAAAAAATTTTTGAGGTTTTTTCAAAATTTTTCAAAATCTCGTGGGCCGACTTAGTTCAAATTTTCAGGAAGTTGAGTGGAATTCAATCGAATGCCATCTACCGCGTTTCGATCGGTCCAGCCGTTCAAAAGTTATGAGATGTTTACATACTCCCACACACACACATACATATATACAGACATACTGAAGTCATCGTGAAAATAGTCGGAATTGGTTCCTAGGACCTCAAAACGTGGCCTTCTGGTGAAAACTCGATTTTTGAAAATCGGGGTAAAATCAGTAATTTCCTTATCTACTTACATACGTAGTGGGAAGTTAAAAATTAAATAACGTGAAGTTGATTCCGTATAGGTATAATGTACCTATTCCATATATGTCTTCCTCATTATTTCGGCAGTAATAGAATGTTACTAAAAACGAGTTATTAAAATTCAGCGCTGACCAATGCGCTACGCAGTATAATTTGAGATGGAATTATTGCCATTGGTTATTATTTTAAACTAGCTGACCCGGCAAACGTTGTTCTTACGACTTTGTGTCTACTTTTCCGTTTGTTTCTACATTTTTTTCACCTTTTAAACCTAACCTGAACCTACGTGAATATTTTAAAACCAAAATTAGCCAATTCGGTCCAGCCGTTCACGAGTTTTAGCGAGACTAACGAACAGCAAGAATTTACATTAATTAGGTAGGTTCAAATAATTAAACTGAAGAAGAATTCACTTCGAAATGTAGACCAAAAATAAAAAACCGGTCAAGTGCGATTTGCACTCGCGCACGAATAGTTTTGTACCACCCGTCTCTAAAAAACGGCAAAAAATCAGATCAATATTTCTTTTAATATTTTTTTTAATGTGAACATAACTAAATATTTTGTGAATATTTCTAGCGTCTACTAGTTGTCGTTATCAAGATCAAGACGAGAAAATAATCACGTTTGTTGTATGGGAGCCTACTTAAATATTTATTTTATTGTTTTTAGTATTTGTTGTTACAGCAGCAGGACCACACCATCTGTGAAAATTTCAGTCAAACTGTCATGGGTCAAGAGATACAACCTGGTGACAGACGGAAAGACAGCTAGACAGACAAAAAGCTGGACGGACAGCGGAGTCTTAGAAATAGGGTCCCGTTTACCCTTTGAACCCTTAAAACCCAAAACTAGTAGGGTGTTTTTAATTATGACATATGATTCATGAATCATGTGTCATAATTAAAAATACCCTTTAGCGATAAGTCCAAACCAAACCACTGTTAGGAAGAAAAAATCCAGTACAATAATAATATAAAAGGTTGTAAGTGCTAAAATTAAATATATTGACATGCCATTTGTTTGAATGACATGTCGAAATATTTCTTTTTCTACAATACATTCTTGAAAGTCAGTTAAGAAGTTACCAAAGACCTACAAAAAATATAGACGTAGCCATTGTGAACAATTAGAAACAAATCGGTGAAGATAACTTTTGTACATGTGTGCGTAAGCCAACGCCAACACGTGCAAGCATCGTAAAACATTACGTACGTGTGCTAGAGAATAGTGTTGCAAGCACTGGCTTTCAAATTTCCATTTACTGGTTTAATATTTTACTACTATAGTCTAAGATCCCGATAGAGATCGACCTTCACAGAGCTGGTTAATGGATCAAACATATTTTTTATGTAGTTTAATATATCAAAAAATATGTTACATATGGGTTGCCTATCAAATTTCAGTCTAAGATATTTTAATTAATTTTTGAAAAAATGTTTTTAAATATTTCACCGGTGTGGTTAATAAACAAATTTTACACCAATCGAAAGTATCTCGAATATCGATCTCTACCGGGATCCTGTACTACTACATTTCATAAATTAACATGCGTTTTACTTATATTATTTATATTTGGCATTTTATTTCTATTACTATTTCTTACGTCAAAACAAACAAATTTAGAGGGTCTTGAAATTTATTTATTTTATCTACTGTACATATGCCATTATGTTAATGCATATTTACACATGTAAATATACACAAATTACTAAATGAATATTCTTACGAAAGCATATTTTACATTTTTACTCTAAATAATTACAACTAATAATTCAATAGGTTTTTAATTTTTTTTTTTACTTATAATGCTATTTAAAATAAATTCTTAGTACTCATCTTTAATAGTAATATATAACTTCTTTTCTAAACTGATAGTACACATAAGAATGATAATTGGCAAACTAACAAATAAAATAAAAAATAAAATACGAGCTTATTTATTTAATTCTTTATTGTACACAGTAAACACTAACATAACAACAATAATAGAAAACAAGTACAATGGGCAAGATTATCTCTAGTAATAGAGGTTTCTTCCAGCCAACCCGTAGCAAGGAAATATTAAAAACAAAGATAATTTTCGACTTGGCATACAATGAATTAATTGCAATAAAATTAAATCTATAAGAAAACAAAATACTACTATAAACATTTTATAGGCATATAAAACTACTCAAAATAAAATAAGGCCCACTCGGATTTCCACCTTTAAAATGAAAATGCATATTTTTTGTAGTTTTAATGGATATCTATAGTTGGAAAGTAAAGTTTTATTAATTATTTACATACAAAAAAATGAAAAAATAAAAATTAACTTTAAAAATTCGAACTTCACAAGTTTTGAATTTTTACAAAAAATAATATTGATGGTTATACAGGGGTGTTTTTAACAAGGATTTATTATGTTATAATATTGATATGTTTGCGTCATCGTGATTGGTTTTTAAGTTTTTATGTTAGGTACCACCTGGTTGCCGTAACTACTTAATGTGTATATTTATGCCAAATTGTAGATTTCTAGTACGAAAGATTTCTGAGCTAGACTGCGGACGGAAGGACGGATGGACTCAACCATACACTACTCTAAACAAAGTAGTGTATGATTGAGTTCATTGGCGTACTGAGAGGGGGAGGCAGGGAGGGGCAGCTGCCCCAACTGGAATTTGTTTACCTCTCTATTAGCTATCTACTATTGTTGATATTAAGATACAAATAGTCTTAAGATGTTACGGTTGCCCCCCCCCGGCCCAGAACCTGGGTACGCCCATGAATGAGTTATTGACTAGTTTTATTTATATTTATGTATTATATAGTATAATAATAGTTTATATTATTAGCACATAGGCTATATTTTCTGAAAAATTATAGTTCTTATGGAATTCACCAAAAAAGTTTTATTAAGCAGCGGACTGTAATGCGCACCTTCTATGAAAATATGAAAGAAATAAGATTCAAATAATAAGGTTAGTATGTAAGACATCCGATTGATTTTTTCATAAAACGTTTAATAGCTGCATTCTTAAAAATGTATTATTTATGTTTTGCTATAATAATGTTCGGTAGATGGAGGAATAGAATTGAATATTTAAGCTGGTAGCCCAGACAGTAGACACCTCGCGGCCCCGCGCGGCGCTCTATTCTGTGGCTTGGACCCAAGCAGTGCTGCCAGTTTATCGACTTTGTCACTAGATCTAGCGACATTTCGTTTTATACAGCGTTTTAAATAAGTGTCTAGACTGTAGCGACAAAAAAATCTAGACTATTCTAACGACTTCTAGTGTTTGACTAAAAAAGGATTTTAACTATATTCATAAAATATGGCAAGATCTCAACCCAGAAATCTATCTCCTTTATATTCGGAACTTCGTTCCGAATTCGGATATCTGATTTTGTCAAGTCTGTCTTTTTTGTAATTGTAACTTTCGAATGCGACAGACTCTTGTCAGAGTAATTAACTAATTTTAGAACGCTGCTATAAATTCATATGCTTAAGCCGGAATTGCCGCAGTAATGTAGTTGTGTAGAGGAGAATTCCAGTGCGATTTTTTTTAGGTAGGTATTGTATATTTGAGACTTGAGTATTCATACGTTGATGGAGTTCTCTATCTCTAATTGTACAAGGTTAGCGGTTGCTTATTAACGTAAACCCAAAGTACACAACTTTAGAATAGATGGTCAGTGATTGATTACGTTTGTCGAATAATGCAAAAGCCTATAAAGAAAAAAGTTTTAGTATTAAGTTTTTGACTTTTTATTTGTGAAATAATTATTTTTTTATTTACATAATGTTTTATGTTATACCTACTTTTTACTGTGTATGTAAATCAAATTATTTTCTTTTATTCCAACAGACCAAAAAACTGTACCCTATTCTACCATGCGTAAAACAATATAAAATTAGAGGTATGTAAAAGAATTGCACTCAATTTCCATTACGAGCGCTCAGTCTACTGGGATCATAGCATTTAGTGACTTCTAGCGATTTTTGATCTTTGTCCATAGCTAGCGGCATCTAGCGACTTTTCATGCTTACGCTAACGAATTTTTAACATGTAGAGTTGGCAGCACTGGACACACTCGCGTCGCGCCCCGCCCCACGCTCCACGGTTTTTTTTTTCAGTTGGATTTGGTTGCATGGTGAGAGTGTTGTGTATTGTTATTTTTATAGTGTGTAGTCAATAAACAAAAAGTTTAGATATTTGATATAACAGAAATACTTAATAATAAGAGAATAATACTTGTATTTTACTTATAATCAAACTAAAGGTAAGTGTTATATTTCGAAATATTGTTTTGAATAAGTTTTGTTAATATACGAAAATGTTTACATCAAAAGTTACTTTAAGTTAAGTTAATGATATGATACACAAGCCGGACATCTTCAGAATTTCGGAGTGCATTCGTATCTCTTCGGAATGTATTTTATAGCTGGCATGTGGTTGTTTAATTTACATAATAGTATACACACGTACGAAGTAAATTAAACACTACTTACATATCTTCATGATGTTACTTTGTGTTCGCCCTGATTAAGTACGAAAAAAAAGTAAATTAAAATAAGTAAATAAATAAAATATTGCTTTCTTTAGACGTTGGCAGCCTAGCAAGAAAAAAAAAACAAAAATGGAAAAATACCAGTTTTTTAGGATTACTAAGGAAAATTTACTCGGATGTACTCTAGTGTTTAATGGAGAGTATAATGGCGTTATCAAAATGTTCCTATTATGTAGGTGTCAACCACAACAAAATTAGTAAAGTAATATTTAGAAAATACGGTCACCGCGCTGGTGATAGGCGCCAGGCGCCATCATCCGCGCCGGCGCGCGGTAACTAATGACCAAACCAATGTATCTAGTCACGAGTTTGGCAAATCACTGTTTGTAAATAATGAACTTCGTTAGTGCCTATAAAGGATAATTTAAATAAAAATGTTTTGATATCTATGCGCGGGCGTCTGTATTAAGTACCTAAAAACATGTAATTGAATAATTAGCGCAAGATTTAACTACCTAACTTTTTTACATAGGTATTTCGTATTAAAATCGAGTACTGAACACCTTCCTTTAGTATGTACAGTTTTTATAAGACAATTTCTATATACCTAGGTAAGATAATTTATACCTAGATGTAAAACGAAAAAAACTACCTAGGTACCTACCTACTTGTTTTTAGTCTAGATTAGTGATGGGCCGAATGTGATTTGAACCGAATTCGAACTTCGGCCGAACATTCGGTGAAAATAAGAAATTCGGCCGAATTTCGGCCGAACTTCGGTTTAATTTTGGAGAGCTTTCTTAAAAGCGACACGTCGTGACTTTTTTACGAATTTGCTTAAAATTTAATTATTTTATACTAGCTATTTACCTATTTTACTATTTACTACTAGCTATTATATTGTCCGCGGCTTCGCTCTCGTAAAGTAAGAGAAAAAAGTAACCTATGTCACTCTCCATCCCTTCAACTATCTCCACTTAAAAAATCACGTCAATTCGTCGCTCCGTTTTGCCGTGAAAGACGGACAAACAAACAGATACACTTTCCCATTTATAATTTTAGTATGGACTAGCTGTTGCCCGCGACTTCGTCCGCGCGGACTTTGTTCACTCCGCTCTTACTAGTCGTAGCAAGATGTTATATAGCCTATAACCTTCCTCGATAAACAGGCTATCCAACGCAAAAAGAATTATTCAAATCGGTTCAGCAGTTTTCGAGATTACCGCGTACAACCAAATAAACAAACAAACTCTACAACTTTATAATATTAGTATAGATATATAGGATATCGTTAATGGGTTCCGCAACGCACGTGAATTAATGACGTAACAGCAAAATTTTGATACTTTGAGTTACATTGTTTCAATTTAGGCATGGATTTTTATTTTTAACTTTCTGCTCTGTAGGTATATAGATAAGGAAGTTACTGATTTTGTCCCGATTTTTGAAAATCGAGTTTTCACCAGATCTCCACGTTTTGAGGTCCTAGAAATCTTTTCCGACTATTTTCACAATGAGGTCAGCATGTCTGTATATATGTGTATCTGTAAACATCTCATAACTTTGTACATAAATAACATACATAAATAAATAACTTTGTATAATCTAAGTACATAAATGTATAGATTAGGTACAGAATCTAATTAGCTCTATTCCTACAAAAACTGCGTTCAGTGCATTAATTGCATCAAAATCGGTTTTTCCGCTCAAGAACTATCGTTGACGAAAAACTTTAGAAAAGTGTTTTTTGACATAACTTAGTAAGACGAAGAAAACTAGTTATTTTGCAATTTTCCGCGAACTTTAAGTGTACCTTTGTGATGTTACTGAAAAGGGAAACATATAAAAGCGGTGTAAGAAATGGAACAAACTTCCGTAGGTCTGAAAATAATGAAGACCCCAGCGGCACAGTTATCCACCCTCGTCCACCACACTTTACACCACACTTTATACCACGACAGCACCAAACACAAAAGCACACAATTGACGCACTCAACGCACGTTTCACTTCGCAACCGAAGCATCTTCAGGAGACACGAGCACTACTACACTCAACGAGAGCCGCGGTAGTACGTACTACCGCGGCTCTCGGTAGTACGTACTACCGCGGCTTTTTTCGACATTTTTTAACCTACCGATTTTGGAGCTAATAAAACCATTTAAAGGTAAAAATTACGTTGAATGCAATTAAAAAGATCTAAATCATTATGTTTTAAAATATATGCATCTTCATCTATATCAAACTTGAGATTTTTAACTTCCCGCTACGTATGGAACATTTTCTGACTAGTTTCGTGACGTCAGTATGTCTGTATGTATGTGTGTGTGTATGAGAGAGAGTGTATGGTTGTATGTATGTGTGTATGAAAACATTTCATAACTTTTGAACGGCTTGACCGATCGAAACGCGGTTAATGGCATTGAATTAGATTCTGCTCAACTTAGACTTCCAAAAATTTTATCCAATTCGGACTAGAATATTTTGAGAAATTTTGAAAAAATCGCAAAAAAAGTGCCGAAACATAATTTTTTAATATGACTTCCAGATTAATGTATCGATTGAGTATAAAATTTTATAAGCTCTTTTTCTTAAAAAACTGCGTCTAATTTATAAATTGTATCATGATCGGTTAATCCGCTCGGAAGTTATCGTTGACGAAAAAATTTGGAAGTGGTTTTAGACATAGATTCGAAATTTTTTCAAATACAGTTTCAAAAATCAAAATTAAATCAAGTTTTCAAAAGTTACGGCTTTTGAAATATTAATATTTTGTTGTTTACAGCAAACTTAGCATTTTTAAAATGACTTTCAGACTAATATACCGATTGACTTAAAAGTCTAATCAGCTTTTCTTTCTATAAATTGCGTCAAGTAAGCAAATTGCATCAAAATCGGTCGATTTTTTTGGGATTTAGTAATATCGAAAATTCGAAAAAAATTTTTTTTGATATTGCTTCGACATTTCTGAGACTGTAGATTACGTAGCTATAAAAAAAAATTTAGAGGTCAAAAATTGCATTGAATGCCATTCGAAAGACCAAAATCAATCATCGTTTCTAAAATATATAGCATTTCAAAAATTTTGAAATTACTGTCATTTACAACGACTTCTATGTACTAAGGAATATTTGTAACAAATTTAAGATTTTTGAACTCTGAAAAAATCTGTGATATGCTAAGATATAGATAAAAATCTAGCGGGAAGTTTCAGGGATGACCTGCCGGGTCAATCGTTTTACATATTTTTTGAACTCTTCGAACTCAAAAATCTATGCTGAAGTTTTTTCATTTTTGTTTTAATGTTTTTTTATTTACCGGGATGTTTCAGGGATGGCCTGCTGGGTCAACCGTTTTACGGATTATTTACGAAAGTATAGTTATAGCCTATGTTACTCGGGGATGATTTCATATCTTTCTAATGGTGAAAGATTTTTTCAAATCGGTGTAGTAGTTTTTGAGTTTAGATGATGCAATATATAAAAATATAGAATACAAATCTTTCCTTTTTATAACATTAGCGTAGTTTTCAAGCAAAATAGTGCAAGAAGATACGGCATCAAAGGTTTTGTACTTACTTCTCAAAGAAATTTGCCGCTTTTCGGAAGTACATGGTTATGATACACGCGCCGGCGGCTTCTTTTGAAATCTAAAACAATCGTTGCCGCCACGCCGAAATCATAAATAACATTTGACACTCATGCAAAATAATTTCGAATTTTAAGAGTACCTACAGGTGTTCCAAAGAATAAATAAGTTTCAGAGTGCTTACAATGAAAATGAATACATTATACTGATCACGCAAGTAGTATTATGATTGGGATAAAATGGTAAGGATAGGTAGTAGATGTCATATTAATTCATTCTAGTAAGTATATATTATAATATTGATTACTTATATGGTTTTAAACTAATTACTTAGGTACTATTATTGTACATTTAGTCATTATATTTCTTAAGTTTTTACAAGAAAAAATAGCAAAAAAGTGTTCAAATATCACCCCGCACCCGTTTAATAAATATTGTAGCCACTTTTAAATATACTTGAAACGTGTAAAAAAATCCTACAAAACTATTAAAATAATATAAAAAGCGTAGGTACTTACCTACTAATAAAATAAAAAGCCTGCGATAAGAGTTTTGTATTACTTACCAGCCCGAATATCTCTGAGAGAGATGATGAGAGTAAGTATTTACTAGCTGTGCCCGCGACTTCGTCCACGAGGAATAGTAACTTTGGAGGTATAGTGACGTTCAGGACTTATTTATTTATTTTAAAACTTCTGTCATCAAACATACAAACGAACTCTTCAGCTTTATAATATTAGTATAGATGTACGCCAAAACATTCACTTATATGTAAAGAATAGTGATTGGCACTAATTCTTTACATATATTTTATTCACGCGTCGCGTCTGTACAAGTAGGTAATATTTAGTGTGTGTTTGTACGCCGCACGCGGCATTGTTTGATTTGCGGCGGCATCCAGTCATTTCCAATTGAGCTGTGCTTCGAGTCTAACTTAATAATTGTTTTTACTAATTCTCGTTGTTTTCTAAAAACGTATCACGTGTACAATTTAATATGAGTGACGAAGATTCAAATTATTCTAGTCCGAGTAACGAGAGTTTGAGTCACAGATCTAAAAGACCCAAAAGCAAATTTGAGGAGTTTTTCGAAATAATTCATGCATCCCAAACTGCCTTCTGTAAATTGTGCCAACATAAAAAGATTGAAATAAAAATGAAAAACAGAAACACTTCAGGCTTCAGGAAACATCTAATATCTTTCCACAAAAAGGAATCAGAAATATTTCTTCCTGTTAAACCAAAATTAAGTGGAGATATCACAAGCTTTTTAGTAACCGCTGGAAGAAGTGGACAGGTAAGAATATTTTTTTAACAGTTAAAAGAATTTTAACTCTGCGTAGCTATTCATGCGATACTTTCAAAAACGCCATTAACTTACGTAAGTATTTTTGAGTTAGTGGTGTTTTCATCTAGGGTGTTTTCATCTAGGTGTTTTCATCTGCGACATATTAAGTATGTAATTATCGTCTTAAATATTTTTTATAAACACCCATATTTTCATTTAATCGGCCAGTAACAACTAAGTACTTTATTTTGGTAAATTACAGTACAGTGCAACCTTAATATAACAAATATCAATTTAACGATTTTCTCGATTTAACAACAACAAACCTCCTCCTCTTATACGCTCAAACCTAGTATGTTTTAAATAATAACACAAGATTTATTGTTTTGTTTCAGTCGGAAAACAGCAGTGACAACATCACGACAGCTACAGTTGATTGGGTGGTGAAAAAATATCTTCCCTTCTCATTTTTCGATGACGAAGCTACACAAGTATATTTTCGACGTATTTGCCCTAATATGGTGTTTCCTAAAAGGTCTATACTTAGAAGGAAAGTCAAAGAGCGATTTGAAGAGCTCCAATTGAATCTCAAGAAACGACTTCAACAATTATCATCTAAAATGTCTTTTACCATTGATGGGTGGACGTCAATTGCTGGTAGGAGTTACTACGGGGTTACTATTCATTATATAGACAACGAATGGAAGTATCAATCTGTAGTTCTTGATTTTATACCATCACGCGGTCGACATACTGGGGAAGATATTGCAACGATTTTCCATGAATGTTTATTGGAATATGGCATAATTGATAAAATACAAGGTATCACGGTCGACAACGCAACTGCAAATACCAAATTTATGTATGAACTGGGCAAACAGCTGCCGCCACACTTTGATTCAGACAATCAACATTTCCGGTGCTTTGCTCACATTTTAAACCTTGGTGTACAAGATTTATTAAAGACCTTAGCATTACACTGTGAGTCTGACACTAACGCGCAAGATCAACAGTACGAAGACTATGCAGACGAAACTGAGGATGAGGAAGATGAAGAATCTGCACCAAATATTGCTGACTCGCGTACATCTGTAACAAAGTTACGCAGTATTTCCAGTAAAATAAAAAGAAGTGAGATAGTGAAGAAGAAGTTTCAGTCTGCTTGTGAAGCAGCTGGCGTGCCATCAAATCTAAATGCCATTCTTGACTGTCCAACGAGATGGAATTCCACACATGATATGATTGGATTTGGTTTAAAAGTGAGAGCGGGCATTGACATATTGTGCAGTTCTGTCACCGAATTAAATGATTTTCAAATCACAGCTAATGAATGGCAGGTACTCGAAAAATTACATAAATTTCTAATAAACTTTAAACTTTTAAGTACAAAACTTGGTGGAGACAAATATGTTACATTACCGCTAGTCATTGTATCATTCAATCTCTTGCTAGATAAAATTGAATCTATGGTAAAACAGTTAGATGAGAAACCTAATCGATCTGAAGTGGATGAAAGGCTCATTCTAGCTTTCCAAGCAGCTCGAGACAAAATGCTTAAACATTACAAGAAGAGCAACTGGATTTATTGTACTTCTTTAATTTTAGACCCAAGGCATAAGGCTCAGACTTTTGACCTGACAATGTGGGGGAAGCAACTTAAAACAGAAAGTCTGCGCAAGTTCAATGAACTTTATGAAGAATATAAAAGTCTACACTCACTGAACAAATCTCTGGAATTACCAGAAAAAGAAAATAAAGTATGTGATGAAGATGAAGACGTAATAGACTTTGATAAACTCTATGAATGTCCCTCGACGTCATCTGGATCTTGTCTTCAAGGCTTAGTGATAGACGAGTTGGAGGAGTACCTGAGAAAACCAAGAACTGCCAGCTCGGAAGACATTTTAGATAGGTGGAGGACGCATGAGACAGAGTATCCGATTTTATCGAAAATGGCCCGTGATTTTCTCTCAATACCTGCAACTTCAGTACCTGCTGAGAGGTTATTTTCTAAAGCATCATTAGTAATTAGGAAACATAGAAATAGGTTAAGTGATGAGTCAGCCAGATGGTTACTTTGTATTAATTCTTGGTCAAAAAAATTGATATAAAGTATCATAACCTAATGATAAAGCTGTTGATTAGTGTTGTATTTTATTTTTTATTCAAATAAATGATAAATCGTAAAACTCTTTTATTAAATTTCTTATAAGTTGAGGGTTCAATCTCTTTCTAGACAGATAAGTATTGTTCTTTAAAATACAGTCAAGTTATTGTAATTAATTTGTTTTTTTACATGTTTTAGCAAATGTAAGCTTATAAATCATAAATGTTTATTAAGAAACAGTTACTTCCATGGAAAACGACATATAGGTCAGTTGATTTTTCGAATTTCTTATCAAATCTTCAGTTATTTATTAATCTGCTTGATCTTTACTATGGCTATGTTAATTCAAGCTCACAATGTTCCAATTCTAATACGTTTTTCTAAGATTTAAAGTAAACTTTAATAAATAGTAATAGACTAATAGGTAATTGCAAGACTTGCAAGACTCTTGCTGCAAGACCAAGACCAAGACCAAGACTGGGAGCGCAAGACCAAGACCAAGACCAAGACCAGGTGTATTGGCGCAAGACCAAGACCAAGACTGGCTAAGTCTCGTCTTGTTCTTGCATTTGGGCAACACTATCACACACCAACACAGAGCATAGGTCCGTAGTCCGTCCACGTTTTCATTGACTTATTCATATTCAGAATAAGTCAATGAAAACGTGGACTCAAGCACGGACTCATATCTAAGAATTCTTAATTCTTAGACGTAAGTCCCGTATTCACAGTCGGTTAACCGACTGTGAACTGTGAACTGTGAATACGGCACATAGAGCACAGTATTGAGGGTACATAGCGCGGAAGGCATAAGCTCGAGGCCCCAGACCTCAGCGCCCCCCAAATTTGGCGCCTCGGGCCGTCACCCCATCGCGCGCCCCCCTTACGCCGGCACTGCCCGGACATACATTGACTTTCCTACGATTTTATTATATGTGTAGATTTATGCACAAACGTACAGAGGTGGGCTTGTTACGTTGCATTCTTTACCAGTCAACCTTAAAAAAATGAGAACAGTATTTAGGATGCATCATATGGGGTCCCATCCGGATGCGGTGCACAGAAAACGTTTTTTACAGTGTGTTAGTTCAGTGTTATTATATACTAGCTGTTGCCCACGACTTCGTCCGCGCGGACTTTGTTTACTCCGCACAGCTCCTCCCCCTTAGGCGATAGCGTGATAATATGTAGCCTATATGTTGACCCGACCTGTTAGTAATATTCACGCAAAATTTGTAGTAAATCCATGCTGTACTTTTTGAGTTTACCCCGGACATACATACACACAAACAGACAAAAATTCTAAATACTATATTTTTGGCTTCGATATCGATTGTAGATCACGCCCCAAGTATTCTTTTAAAAAAATATTCAATGTACAGTTTTGACTTTCCTACGATTTTATTATATATATGTAGATATTATATTAATATATTAAACTAACAGTATGTTAGTTTAATATATTAATATAAAACCATTAAAAATATATAAAGCTCATTGTTATTATTTAATTTAATATTTAAATATATTAAGTGGTCGCCACTGGCTGCAATACAGTCCTTTAAACGTTGCGTTGAGGCCAGTTATCAATAAAAAAACGCACTCTTTCCATGGAAAAATTCTTCACTGCCAATCGTATGAATTGTTTTAGGGACTCCAAATTATAATGGCATTTAGAGCAAGCCATACTTTCTAAAACTGACCATAAATCATAATCCAGTGAATTAAGCAGGGTTGGGACAAACCCACCACCTTCCATGGCCCTGCTTATTATTAATTCATGGATTAACGGGCCGAATTTTTAATAGATTGCACGACGTTGGCTCTTAGGCGCTCTTTGTCGTATAATACTTCTCTCCCTATAAGTTGTTTAAATCAAAACCTTTGCCCCAATGTCACTCTGCCCTGAAAGGGTAGACTCGTCAAGCCAAAGAAAGATCAAAATCGATCATCGTTTCTAAAATATACAACTTTTCAAAAATCAATACACCGCCATTTTTAACAAAATAGATGTTTGAACTGGAAAATATATGCTTTTAGTTTTTACTCCTTTGAGCTTAAAATACCTACCTTAATTTAATGGGAAGTTGCAGAGTCAACCGTTTATATATTTTTTTGAAAGTTAACACCGTCATTTACTTGAATGAGTCCAATATTATTATTAAGCTATCAATTAAGGGCTCTTTATGGGCTAATAAGTTGGTGGCATCAATATTTTTTGCTCCCATGGGAACCCGAAAATTTGATACTATGATTGCTGTTTGGTAATTTGTGACTTTTTCAACTTGAGTTTTATTTTTGTTTTTCTATTGAATTTCTCTCAAGTTAGTACTGCTTCCTATTAGAAAACGTTTTATTTACTAATTCATTTGCATATATTATTACGTCAGGGAAAAAATTTTGGACCCCTTTTTTGGGCAATTGCGCAAACGATGAAGTATGAAATTAGGCACAGTTAAAGATTGCATTGCGGAGGTCCGTAAAATCCTAATATCACTACATAGTATAAAACAAAGTAGCTTTCCGCTGTCTGTTTCTAATCCCTATGTAGGTATGCTTAGATCTTTAAAACTACGCAACGGATTTTGATGCGGTTTCTTTTAATAGATAGAGTGATTCAAGAGGAAGGTTTATAATATGTATAATGACATCCATTATACAGTAGAGAAATACTGTTATCAATATATTTAACAAAACAACATTTACCGGGTCAGCTAGTTTTACAATAAAATGCATTAGAAATATATTACGTTAACAAAAGTAAACGTTACACACACTACATTCATGTGACAAACATGACAATATACACACATGTATATTGACGATACTATTTTCTCATGGAACTATTACTACATTTCATCCGAGTATTTTCTTTAAAGCTAACGTCAATTTTCAAACATAAAAAAGATTTTACTGTTTAATCTATGGTCGAATTTCGGCCACAGGCGATCACTAGTTTAAAATTTCAGAAACTAGTCAGCCTATAAAGTGCCCTAAATTAATAGTTTAATAATAATAAGTACTATTGGACTCAATTCAGTATATTGACGGTGTTAGCTTTAAAAAAACTGGCCTTGTCTCAAATTTTTAGGATTCTAGCAACAAATTAGCCCATAAAGAGACCTATTCAGTAAAGAGCCCTAAGCCCAAAGAGCCCAAAGAGCCCTAGTTCAGTATATGGACGGTGGTGCTACTTTCCAAAAGCTAGCATTGTGTCTAATTTTAGGGTTCCTATGCGAGCAAAAGAACATAATAATGTCAGCAACATATTAGCCCATAAATAGCCCAAAATTGATAGCTTAACAATAATATGATTGGATTCAGTTCAGTATATGACGGTGTTGGCTTTCAAAGCAAGTTAGCCTTGTCTCATGTATTTGAAATGATACGCAGCAAAAAAGATTAATGTTATTAATTAATTAGCACATAAGGAGCCCTAAATTGATAGCTTAACAATAATATGATTAGATTCAGTTCAGCATTGACGGTGCTAGCTTTCAAAAAAGCTAGCCTTGTCTCGTGTTTTTGCTATAGGAGTTCCTATAGGAGCACAAAAATTTTAATCACAGCAACAAATTGGTCCATAAAGAACACTAAATTGACTATTAATTAATTCACTATAAATAATGCGATTCAGTTGCTAAAGTCAGTTTTACGTGTTTTTCGCATGGTTGAATGACTTCATTTCGGAGCATCATGTTTACCGTCAAATGAATGACGGTAACATTGCAACAACTGCTAGTAACTAATAACAGTTGTTGCTTAACTATAAAACTCCATGTTAATCTGGACTGCGTTTGAAGGATAGACCATCTGCTATTTTGGCAGATAGTTTCTGATTTAGGCAAATAATTGTTGTACTTGTCACTATCATTTCACGATACCACATGAGTAGTAGTAGTACTCTTTGACGATACTACGAGGTGATAGAGTAGCGCAACGTCTTGACTGACGATATCACCGCTTTACGATAGTGTCAGTACCCGCTTCCTGACGTAATAGCCTAAGTGCTTATCACTGCAGTGAACAGGTTTAGACGGTAAGATAGCCCTTAACTTATGGATTTGCATTACCATCCCGCCTCACGGACAGCAACGCACTGTCACTTCTTTGGTGTCTAAAGGATAGTTTCGCCCTCCATTAAGAGACCCATTTGCTTGTATGTTATCTTGATATAAAAAAATCGCCTTTTACGAAATGCTTAGTAGTAAACACTGAGTTAAATAAACTATATATCAAGGTAGTAAGGCAATCGATCTATTTTTCAAAAGGTGGCCCAGATCAACGCGGTTTTAGATGGTTTTGTGTTCTTTTTGTCCCTTGTTATTCGCATGGACTTTACTACACGGTCACAATATTATTGACCTAGCCCCGATGACATCATGCTACGGTTTCATCAATAGAAAGGCGCGGTGAGGAGAAAGGGGAAGCGGAAGGAATCTGATTGTGTGTATACAACGTGTCACAGAAATAATTTCGGTGCGGTAGTACTATCGGTATTCTGTGATAACGCACATCAAACGTGTTAATATTTTTTTTAATTATAGGTAAATATAGCAACGAAATTTTATTTTAATGATTTTGAACAAACAAATTGTATTAATTTCAAACAAAATTTATGGACACTAAACAGAAAACCATGGAGACTGGAATAAATAGAACGAACTTATAAAAGTTGTAAAAGTGGCTAGCTATTTAGGGGGTATTCATTAATTACGTAATACTATTCTTGTTATATTTTGACCCCCTCCCACCGCTGTGTAAGAAAACATAAGAATACGTCGAGCCCTTTCTTATCTGTTTAATTTTTATTACGAAAGAATCAAGTAAGGAAATAATTAAAATATGCTTGGCACCTACAATATTTTAATGTTTTTGTTTTAATCTAAAGAACAAAATGTAAACATGTTTGGTACCTATAGTATATTTTTTAAGTTCTTATTTTAAGAGTAACATATTTTACTTACAAAAGGACTAGTAATTTTTATTTTTGGTAGTAAATTTTTTTAACTATAAAAATCATTCACCTATTAATCCAGTCAGTGAGTATTTTTGCCCTACAAAAGGATGTCTGGTAACAATTTTGGAATATTATGTCATTTAGGTGTGTACTATGATTATGGTGAAATATCTTGAAAAACCTCGACTTATTTGGCAGGTAGATACAGGTAAATTTCGATTAGGTGGTAGAGTTCTGCATCGGCTCGAACGGGTCTGTTACCACCGCCTTTTCCGCCGCCGGCGCCACCTATTCCTGCCGTAATAGCGTCAGTGCTGGTCATTGTCGTGTTCCGGTTTGGAGGGTAACGTAGCCGGTAAACTTATGCATGTGGCATTAGACCTCGCCACAAGATAGCAACGCCCCATTACCATCTCTATAGGCGATGGTTGACTCTCCATCAGGAGACCCATCTGCTTGTTTGCTATCTTATGATATAAAAAAAATGTATTTTTTGCATCACATAGTCTAGCTCTGTGCTTTAAATTGTAGATTAATTGGTGTTTAAATAATGGATAATTAATAAATCATTAACCTTAACAATGTCTTATAAAGTTCGGTATTAACAACAGACCGATATTATTTTAGCTGACAGACGTAGATCTTTTATCTTTTGAGTTTTGAAGCGAGACATCGGGACAAACGGGAAAAAACTGGTTTGCTAAATCACGTTTTTTTGTATTGATTGTTAAATAAAAATTTTACAAAAATTTCACGATATACGTCCTGAAGATATTATTATCTAAGGAATGTACTGACTTATTACATGATAGAATCGATCGTATAAAATTCCGAAAAGAGGGTAAAAAATCTCTAAAACATATAATTTGTTAATAATATTTTTAATCTTCCACATGATTTTTATATGGTGATATTTAGTTTTAAATACTACAAAGAATGTACTAAATTTTGGTTTTCAGCTGAAGTCCTGTATTTATTTATCTGAAAATTAACACGTTTCCCAGCGGTTTCAGAGTGCTAAGTGTGAGTTTTTCTTTTCGCATTCGATCGTGAGCGCGTTTGGAGTTTACTAGGAATTTGTATGTGATTTGTACAGCGCCACCTAGTGGTAAACTGGTTTCTCACGTTTACCACTAGGTGGCGCTGTACAAATCACATACAAATTCCTAGTGAACTCGAAACGCGCTCACGATCGAATGCGAAAAGAAAAACTCACACTTAGCACTCAGATCATACCGCGGTGCCCATTTCCTATAGAATTGACGCATATCAAAATAGGTACTTCGCGTTAGAACAGTAGAAACGACACAATTTAGGTGTCATGCCTTTAAATTATGTTACCTAAATAATACAATAAAAATAATCTAATTTTTGGTCTAAATAAATAACTTACAATAAAAAAAATTAAAATAAGCTTTTTTCAGTGCTAGTTAAAAGATGGAAGGGTATTATTAACATGCAAATGCTGCCTTAAAGTTTATCGGCTTCCTGTTCTCTTCAAGCCGGAACGTGACAATTACAAGCTATGAAGTTATGCTTTTTTTTTCGAAATGACTATTATAGTTGACGTTTTTGGTCGTTTCTGCGTCATCGGATTTTTGGGTTTTTTACATATTAATACGCGAAGCGAAAATTGTTGCGACAATTACGCGAACGGAATGAAATTTGGCACAGCTAAAGTTTACATTGCGAAGTTGTATAGAAAGTTAATATTTTAATATAATATGCTTTAGAAAATACATTATAATAATAAAAAAAAATATTACACTCACTACCATTCATTTATTGAGACACATGACACATCATAATGTATACACAAATATTTGGTTTTGTTTGTGGTTAAAAATATATTCTAAGTTAATTTGTCAAATTTATTAGTTTTTGTTCAAACGGAGTCATAGAATAGGTAAAAATTAGACCATAGTCTAATTTTTACCAGGGGTCGAAAATCCAAAATCTCAACAGCAGCTCGGAGTATGTCGGATGACTCAGATAATTGCTAGAAGCACGCTAATCGTTGTCAGTTCGGTAAAATGCGTCGATAGCAATCCCCACTCATCCCGCCAACATATAAACCGGTGAACTGGAAAGTCTATAGACATTCTGTTCACTCTGCCTACCTCTGTGTTTGTCATACTTTGTTTTTACGTAATATGGTTGTAATAATTGGTAAAAATTTGCAGGTTACCATGCAGCACGACTCAGAACCTCTATATCCTACCAAAATGATTACTACTACGAAAGAGGTAATTTTTTTATTTGAAGTATTTTTATATGATCTGCTGATATACTAGCAGGTGACCTACCTGATGTGAAGTCACTTCCCATGGACATTTGCAACATAAGCAGCTGTTTCCAATTCGATATCAGCTTATGAAGTGACTGCTTGTGCGCTTCTCAAAATCACTTAAGTCAAAGGTTCCCGAGAAAACCAAAAAGCAGTGATTGATATGAAGCCATTATTTTTTTTTTTTTTTTTTTTTTTTTTATATCATAAGATAGCAAACAAGCAGATGGGTCTCCTGATGGTAAGAGTCAACCATCGCCTATAGACACCAAAGATGTTAATGGTGCGTTGCTATCTTGTGGCGAGGTCTAATGCCACATGCATAAGTTTACCGGCTACCTTACCCTCCAAACCGGAACACGACAGCGACAAGCACTGACGCTATTGCGGCAGGAATAGGTAAGGCGGTGGTACCAGACCAGGGCGAGTCAATGCAGAACTCTACCACCTAGTAAACATTATTTGTTAAAACCACAAAGTTTGATATTTTAAAGGTTTGTTGCGGTGTCATGTTTACATCATTCCTCCGCGCTTGTAATATTAAATCTTAATAAAGTCAGTATGTAACTCGCCGGCACCTCAGTCACGCGCAGCAATAAAATAACAGTTATACTCTATTAAAGACTTTTATTTATAGTCCACAAAAATACACAATTATTAGTTACATGCTCAACAGGTTTTTCGAGCTACTCGCTCGAGCAATGATTGATATGAAGCCATTATTCGTTAAAACCACAAAATTATTATTATATAAGTATTTCGAGCGAGTATGCATAAAAAAGATAACAACACACCATTAACACCTTTGGTGTCTATAGGCGGTGGTTGACTCTCCATCAGAAGACCCATCTGCTTGTTTGCTATCTTATGATATAAAAAAACGAAAGAAATAGTTTCATAATCATTGTGCCCCCAAGAAGAAGTAGCTATAGGTATTGCAATTTGCCGGGATAGCATGTCTATCTTAGTATGGATACGCAATGGAATCCCACTATGCCACTAGTTATTACAATACAATAGTAACTAAGTATTTACTTAATAGAGAAGATATTATTACAAAGCTTTTTATTTTTTTTATATTATTTATTTTTATTTTGCCACAGTCATTGACCGAACCGATGCCTATAAAAAATGTAGCAAAGTGTTGCGGAACAAAGTTGTTCTTCGATAAAACTATAATGAACAATAGTGTAACTAGTGGGATTAAATGACGTATCCATAGTAGTATTACGACACTCAATCCCGGCAAATTGCACTACCTATTCCGATATATGGTTATTACTTTTAGATATAGATTTCAATTTGTTGGAAAATAAAAACCGACTAAAAATTAATCTTTGTAATATTAGTATAGGACTTAAAGAAATGGCATAAAAACTGAACAATGAAATATAAATGTACAAATTTGATAAAAGCACAAATAAAAATTTATGTCACAATTTACATTCATCTTAGTATATAATATGTTACCGTTCAAACCCTATTTCAGGCAGAACTAGTTAGTCCTAAGCGTGTCAGGATATACTAGTATAGCCTAGGACAATCTAGTTTGACCTAAATACTTCAGGCTAAACTAGTGTGGCTTAGGACGAAATTGTTTTGAATTATTATTAAACCGATTGAATCATTGCAAGTAGGAAAATAAAGACGGAGATACCCCTTTCGTGTCCCTACTAGTACTTTGTCGTTATTCATATAATTACAAATTGAATCTCATCCATGTTTTGAGATGTTGAATATTTGTTTTTAGAAACTTAAGGCTAGTTTGCTCATGTGCTCGTATGTTTGTATGTCTGCATGTATGCATGTCTGTGTGTCTCATGTGTATGCATGTTTGTATGTTTGTCAAACATACAAACACAAACATCCCGGGAGAGTAGTGACACGTGTAGCCAAATGGTAGCCAATCGGTCGCCTCTTATGATATGCCTGTCAAAACAGCACTTGGTATAATCTCCAAAGGCGAGGATTTTTTTTTATAACAGAGAACATGTTAGATAGTTAGCCTTTGTTTCGATTGTAAGACCACAGTCTCGAGGTGGTATTGTGGGGCATCGGCTTAAAAAATCTGATTGTTAAACTGTGACAGTTTTGAAGAAGAGCTTACAGAACATTAACGCAAACTGCAAAGTATAGTGCCACCAATTTATTTGTTCAGTAAATAAAATCGGAACTACGGCCGCCATTTTGCGAAATGTTATTTATATGTTATATTTCTTCAGCAACTGTAAAAGCCTCGCTAGCACTATCTATTAAACCAGTGAATTTTAACCTTTTAGTGATGATGAAGCATTTTACAAAATATGTATATTGCCATGGACCACTTACTGTTTGGAGGTTATACTTGTTATGATATACTTGAATAGTAAATAGATTAAGGGTTGTTTATTTATTTAAAAATTTATGCACAATTGAGTACATAGGTGGACTAAATACATGGCATTCTCTACCAGTCAACCCAAACTAATTAGAGAACATTTCATTTAAAGGGGTGCATGATAAGATAAATTAGTAAAATTTAGTTACAATAACTGCTGGTAATACTAAAAAAAGCTATAAATAAAATATCATCCCTGGTCCACTTCAAGTTCTTTCAGGGACCACCGTTTAATAACCTCTGTACTTTACAGATAAATTAGTGGCACCATAGCTTTTAATAATTGTTTCACTCATATATTGACCTTAATTTTTTGAAGAATTGACACCGATTAACAAATTAATCCATTTTTTTAACGGACCATCTAACCGGATCTAAGTCAATCTTAATAAATGAGGAAGCGAAAAGAGCTTAAAAATAAATTTTTATAACTGTGGGATTTCCGAAGCCACGGTTCGAGAACGGCCTGTTTAAATCGTATTCTACAAGTATACTAAGGTGGTATAATTCCCCGCATGGGTCTGCAGCTCTCGGCTACGCAGTGGGGTAAATAGCAGTATAAATGTCCCTTTGGAGACAGCAGAGAGTAACACAGATAACCATCTTGTCTCTGAGGCACAGAATACTGGAGACTCGGAACATCATATGCTTCTGAGGCACAGAACACGTGAATAATTGTTCCGAGTCTCCAGTAGTCTCTACTGGAGACTCGGAACAAACTGTCTCGAACCATTCCGAGATATCGCGTCCGTGAGAGGTGAATATGTGTGCATTGCTCGATTTTTTTTATATGTACATTGACTTCTGTCTCTAATGCACGCACAGTGAGTGCTTATTGTCATCAAGGATGTTAATGATGTATTGTTATCTTCGTGGTTGGGATGTTAAATGGTATGCATAAATTAAAATACCTACCGCTCATACATAAGACAGCCGGCAGATGGTATGTAATATTATTATATTTTTAGGATAACTTGCAGATGACTCCAGCGGTGGTAGCTCCTTCGCCACCAGTGCAGCAGATTAATGTGGTAAGTGACCATATATTTCTAACTAAATCATACCTGAAATTATTAAAGCTCTTTCGGCTTTTGTCAGAATTCTACTTAAGGCAATAGAAATAACGTTACACTCAGTACGATCAGTTGTCAGTAGTAGTAATATGATCGTAAAGATCATAACAATTGTAACCGGAACGCCAATATCACGGGCGTACCCAGCATTAGGATTGGGCAGAAATAAATAAACTCGTCAAGTAACTGGAATACATTAAAAAACTCCTTTTATTTAAATACTGAATGGCCTTTCAATTGTGCATAATGGCTCAGCCGCACTTGCGTCTATTGTCACAAAGCTTCGTGCAATGACACGATAAATGCAGATGTGACCTGTGCATTTATTGTCACTGGCCACTGCTTTTTTTTTACCTTGGAACACGAAGTTTTGCGACGCTATCGTCGCAAAGCTTTGTGTTTCCGCAAGTGCGGCCCCAGTATAACAATAATAAGTAGTGAACGCGCTGTGGTCGAAATTCGACCATGGGCTAAACAATAAAATTTCTTAAATTTGCCAACAGACTTTAGCCATAAAGAAAACAGTATTCATATGTGTATATTTATACATATATTTCCGGGCTGTTTATAAAGTTTAATAAACGAAGTTTCTTATCCATACTTTTAATATTCCGTAGAAAGATTCACACAAATTACAAAATTATGACAAAATACCAAGTAAAGAGGCCTTGTGTCAGTGCGTCTGAAATAATAAATCTACGGGCACGCGACACGTGACACGGCTGCCCAAAATCTCAATGAACCCGTTCTTCAATTGTCTTCTTACCAAATTACATCAAACTCGGTGTAGCGGTTTAGCCGTGAAAGCAAAACAGATGGACAGACAGACTTTCGCATTTATAATATTAGTATGGATTTGACAGTTGGGTGTAATACAGTTTGTAATGTTGCCACCGTGTCTATAAAAATTACATTGTGTATTTTCATACTCTTATGAGTCTTATCCATGACATTATTTTGATCTTTATTTTATCTCGAGAAGTCATTATGAATTTGGATTATAAAAATATCAAAATTAAAAATATAAAATATACTTTTGGCAGCGGCCCAGGCACCGTTTTATGGTACTACGCATAAAGATGCGAATTTAAAACTACTTCATGGTTAAAAGGTCATAATAGTAATTTATTTATAGAACTTTTTTGTAGTAGCATTTATGGAATGAAGCTTGTAGCGGTTCAAACAATCACAAACGCTACAAGAAAAAATAATAAAGAATGATGAAATTCAAAAATCAAATCCTGAATCGCGATATCACAATTATTTATCTTGTAACACTATGTAAAAGTTTCAACGCTTCTCAAACGCTTCGGTCCCCAGGCGTGACGTCATCAACTTCCACAGTTATGACGTCACCTGACAAGAAGCTGGCCCGCTGGTTACATAACTATGGCCCTTTAGCGGTACCGACCATCGGCGCCACAAGCGAACGATGAGATTTTTTTTGTATCCCGTGATAGCAAACAAGCAGATGGCTCTCCTAATGGAAAGAGAAACTATCGCCTGTAGACACCAAAAATGTTAATGGTGCGTTGCTATCCGTGTGGCGGGATGACAATGCTACATGCATAAGTCTACCGACTACCTTACCTTCGACGTCGCGGAACTCTACCACCAGTCACGGTAATGTATACAGTGACCTAGTAGTCACGTAGGCAGTGACACGTACAGCCAATTAGTTGCCTCTTACGACCTGCCAGGCAGAACGGCAGTTGGTCTATTCTTCAAAGGAGCCCGGACCAACACGGGAAGATTCTTAATTACTTATTAGTTATTTGTAGAAAGTATAGGACGTTATATCATTTTCCCCTATCAAAATAGTCACCTGCTTGAGTGCACAAGAAAAATAATTAGGTACATTTTTGTAATATACCTATATAATATTCAATAAGTTTTTGTTTTTGCTTGTTGAATAATGCTTTGGATTATATATTCTGTGGCTTTGATTTGGACAATATTTGTAAATACCGCATGATATTGAAAATATTATATACTAGCTGTTGCTCGCGACTTCGTCCGCGCGGACTTCGTTTACTCCGCACAGCTCCTCTCCTGTAGGTGATAGCGTGATAATATGTAGCCTATATGTTGACCCGACCTATAAGTAACATTCATGCAAAATTTGAAGTAATTCCATGCAGTACTTTTTGAGTTTATCCCGGACATACATTGATTTCCTACGATTTTATTATATGTATAGATATGTATAGATATTACAATGTCAGATAGCAGAGTGAATATGATCGGCCTTTGGTGTTATTTCGTAGAGTAGAAGTACAAAAAGTTACAAAAGAGACTGACTATACAGACAGTGCAAAAAATATAATTTAGAGGTCAAGTTTTTGCATTATTACCTCGTGGCTACATATGTCGGCCTACGGCGAAGGTTCGCGTTTGTGGATACCTGTGTGGCGCTGGATGGCGCGCCAATTGCTTAGGCTTTAAGTCATATTAATATCAGTGAGGTAGAGATAGATAATTATGCGGCCCGCGACAAAGTAAACAAGAATATTGTAACATCCTTTTAATTCTTTTCTTCTTAGTTTTTTCTTTTTGGAACGAAGTTCCTTACGGCAGGCTTGGAGGGGATAGGGATTTTGCTGCGCGACCGAACTGAAAAAAATGTGATAGTAAAACCGTAAGAAAAATGCGTGGAATAAAAGCGTTAAATGAGACGTGCGCAGGCGCGACAGTCGCGTACACAAGCGAGTAGTGCCGTTTAGCCGAAGGAAGTTCGTTCCTACCTGGTGTCCCGCGACACCACATCATTTTTATTTATATCATATGATAGCAAACAAGCAGATGGGTCTCCTAATGGAGAGAGTCAACCATCGCCTGTCTATAGGCCAAAGATGTTAATAGTGGGTTGCTATCTTGTGGCGAGGTCTAATGCCACATACATAAGTTTACCGGCTACCTTACCCTCCAAACCGGAACACGACAGTGACAAGCACTGACGCTATTGTGGCAAGAATAGGTAAGCCGGTGGTACCAGACCCGGGCGAGACAATGCAGAACTCTACCACCTATTAGCTACGCTGGTAGTGACTTGCATAGCAAATCGGTCGCCTTTTACGACCTGCCTGGCAGAATGGCAGTTGGCCTATTCTCCAAAGAAGTTCGGGGCACGGAACACGTTTCTTAATTTCCTAACATTCGTTCCTTAAATTCTTTGGTTTTGTGTTACCCCTTTTACGCTACACTGATACACATCCCGACAACGCGAACCTTTGCCGTAGTCCGACATATTTAACCACAGCGTACGCGAAAATGTAAAAAATGTGTTCTATAGCACGGCTAGACAATATGTCGGGCTACGGCGAACGTTGGCGTTATCGCGATATGTTTCGGGTAGCCTTACCTTATGTAGGTGACAAGAATTTACTTATCAGGATTTTTTGTCTTTTGCCTTCATTGTTAAAAAACTATACTACACTAATCTTTAATTATTCAACTGATTCTTATCATCACTGTTGCCCTCATCACGCGACTTCCCAAAAAGGAAGAGGTTCTCAGTTAGCGTGTATTTTTTTATGTTTGTTATCTTTCCTATAAAATTTAGTAAGATCCAGGGTTTCCGAGATACAGAAGATTGTAAATCGGTTGTTACAGTTTTATTGCGTTTAAATTAGAGATGTCCGCGAATAGTGATTTTACCGTATACCGAATATCCGGTCAGGCTCTTGGCCGTAAAGATTTTCACTGCCGCCGCCGAATATTTGGCCTCTAAATATTCAGCGGCGTATTTGTTTTATTAGTGAGACGATCGTGTTGTGATCGTGTGACGATATGTAAGAATTGTTACGTACTTCGGGTTCGTAATTGTAAGAAAACACCTCTTATATTAAATCCGTGTATTTACAATACAAATACACACAACACAACACAACGTTATACTTAAATACTCTGAATAACACTAGTCACTCACTGTACTAACGCTAAACTTAACCGATTACGCAATAGAACACTCGCTTCGCACTGGACACTTTCAAGTATCGCTCTAGATCGCTTGATAAAAACTGCCCTGTATTTGTCAACATATTGCTATTTATAACCAGGGCAAAGTTCTACCTGGATCCAGAAAAATCTAAATGTATCGGGAAACAATGAATCACTTCTTATCACTTCTTATTGTAAACAAGTTATGAGTCTTAAATCTTAGTACACGCTACTTTCAACCTTATGCCCTATACCACAAAGTTCATAATGGTATAGCTTAGGTCAACAGTTTGAGTGTCAATAGGAGTAGCTATCTCTTTCTTTTATTTCTAGATCTCTCCAGCGAGCGTTCCAACTCTACACGTTTCTAGATTATTCGTAATAGTATTATTTATATTATAGATTGAGTTACTAATTAATAGTCTTGCTCTATATATATATTATTATTAACAGTATTGCTAAAAGATTGTCCCATCTGATTGTCCAAAAAATAATTGTCCAACCTAACTCTACCTGACACTTTTAAGTATTAATTGTGATGCTTCTAGGTAAAATATACAAATGTTTATGATTAGGTAATATGTGCGACTTTTTCTTTACGTACGGACCTGGCATGACTACGCACGCAAAACTTATATTATGTATTTTTTCTTATCATATAATTTTTTGAATATTAAAATTACATTATTTACAGCAAAACTTTATATTTTATATTAATAAAACAACTTTCAGGTTAATATACCGACTTATTGTTAACTCTTCTACTTAAAAAAAATATGTAGCTAATGAGACAATTTAGAAATCAAACATTGCGTTGAATATCATTAAAAAATTATGAAAATACCTAAACACCTTTTCGAAAATTAAAATACTGTTATTCTTGCAAATGTTAGTTTTTTGAACTTTTTAAGATAAAAAAAAAATATCTTCATGTCCGTATTCCCCAAAGAGGTAGGCAGAGGTACAACAAATGCACCCACGATTAGCCGAAGATACTTAGTCCCACAATGTGATAGGTGGCCAGCCTATCGCCAACCGGGCACTTTTTCCAATCCCGGGCAACGTTGTTTTTGTCAGAAAACTGAAAAAAAATCATTTTTTGAATTACCCGACCAGGGAATCAAACCCAGGACCTCATGTGGTCAACTCCGACGCTGGACTACTAGACGACAGCGGCGATTGATTTGAGCTCAAAATTAGTGATTAGGTATAGTTTTTGCTTCTTTGAGATTAAAATAAGGAAGCTCCAGGGATGGCCTGCCGGGTCAACGGCTTCCTTTTTTTTATTAGTTTTAGAATTGCAGCCCTGTTTTATATTGCAAATGGCTGTGTAATTCAGTATTGTTTAATTATTATTAATAAAAAACTACAAATCGACTAGTATTTAGTACATCTATACATATATTACATTATACATATGTAAACATTTTGTTTATTTGGATTCTGGATGGATTGGTTTTAATCAGGCCTGTACAACCGTTTATACTAAAAAAAACAGGCACTCGAAGTAATTGCATAATCTACTATGTTTACAGTGTTTACGTGGTATGTGACTCCAACTTGCCTTCTCTGTTTCCGGACCCAGGACCTAATGATTTGACCTAGTTTGGTAGCTGACAACTAGATCATAGGAATATGGGCTACTTTCCTATGGCCTAGGATTTTATTCCCAAATTTTCCTTTATCTTTTCAATTAGGCCATTTGGACCTATTAAATTTAAGACTTTTCAAATTGGTCTAATGCAATCACTAACCAGATACAGTTCTGAATATATATTTAGATTACATAGTTTTTGTGATACGAATTGAAGGCCGCGGTCTCAATGTCAAGTTTCTGCGTGAGGCGGCGATGTTTTAACTTTCGCCGATGTAATGCTGTGCTTTCTTGTAAGACAAAGATTTGTACGAAATCATTTTTTTTTAATATTATTAGACAGCAAACAAGCAGATGGCTTCCCTGATAGAAAGAGAAACCATCGCCTATAACCCCAAAGATATTAATGGTTCGGTGCTATCTGTGTGCGGTGCTATCGGGATTGAAATGCCAAATGCATAAGTCTGTCGGCTACCTGAACAAAATGGAACTGAAACGAAAATCGGAACACGAAAATGACAATGTAATATGTAAGGCCAGGTGGTAGGATACCAACTGTCTGGGCGAGACGTTGCGAAATTCTACCATGATGTTAGTTACACGTATAGCAAATCGGTCGCTATCAACGACCTGCCTGGCAGATCGGTAGTTGGTTATTCTTCAATGGAACCGGGATCAACACGGAGGAATAATTTAAACGCAGTAAAAATGAAACAGCCGACGTTTGATCCTCTGTATCTCTGGAACCCTAAATCAAATCTTCACCAAATTTATTTAAGACCAAATAAGAAGTATGTATCGTCCCAAACAAAAAAGAATTTGCCTAATAGCTAAATAAATGGCTGTGTTCGGAATTAAAAAATATTTAAAAAAAACATGACTTGAGAACCTTCTTTTGGGAAGTCGGTTGAAATGCTGCAATATTTAGGCACCGATTTTACGCAGTGTTGGCGCCAGTCGGCTTGCAGAATGATAATTTTGAGACCGCAGTCTAAGGGGCACCTACGGGATAGACGAAGGCGTCAAGCGTATAAAAATTCTTAACATTTAAATTTATTTATAGACACGCTTCAGATGCTCTCAAATGGTAACGAAACGATATAATTTTTTTTTATATCATAAGATAGCATCATAAGAAGGGTCTCCTGATGGAAAGAGTCAACCATCACCTATAGACACCAAAGATGTTAATGGTGCGTTGCTATCTTGTGGCGAGGTCTAATGCCACATGCATAAGTTTCCGGTTACCTTACCCTCCAAACCGGAACACGACAGTTACAAGCTATTGCGGTAGGAATAGGTAAGGCGGTGGTACCAGACCCGGACGAGACAATGCTGAACTCTACCAACTAGTATATACTAGCGATTGTCTTCTGGGCGATTTCGACTGTAGATTAAACAATAAAATCTGTTAAGTTTTACAATTGACAAAAGACTTCAGCCGTACCTAAAGAAAATAGTATACATATTGTGGTTTGTGTGTATAATATTATCATTAATGTCACATGAATGTATTGTGTATAAATATTATTTTAATGTACATATTTCTAATTCATCTATACATATAATAAAATCGTAGGAAAGTCAAAACTGTACATTGAATATTTTTTTAAAAGAGTACTTGGGGCGTGATCTGCAATCGATACCGAAGCTAAAAATATCGTTTTTAGAATTTTTATCTGTTTGTCTGTTTATCTGTATGTATGTCCGGGGTAAACTCAAAAAGTACTGCATATATTTACTTCTAATTTTGGTCAACATATAGGCTACATATTATTACGCTATCACCTAGCGGGGAAGTGCTGTGCGGAGTAAACGAAGTCCGCGCGGACGAAGCCGCTGGCAATAGCTAGTATTATTTAAAAATATTAGGTTTCTGTACTCTTCCGCAATATAAAATATAACAGCAAAATTTGTTACCGTGCGCATAAATGTCGTTAAAAGGGGCACAAGATTTTGCTTCACGTATTAATAAACAGATAGAGGATTAATATATGGGATATAGATGGTTTTTTTCTATTGTATAAGCAGCAGGATATAGATGGTTTTTTCTATTGTATAAGCAGCAGTTTCTTATCGCTAATATATTACACTTACGTCGCCGCATCGACATTCGACATAATAGTTTATTATTACAACCCGTGATTACAACACCATCAGCATTTGCTTGTTTAGAGTTTAGACTCATGTTTCGAATAGCAATGAACTGTAACAGCATTTAATTTAAATGATGGTTTCTTTGTATCAGATTGTATTGTATATTGCTTATAAACTGCTTCTTATCGTTAATATGTTAATGGCGGTCGACAGCAGACATATTACAACATCGCCAGCAGACATATTACAACATCGCCAGCATGTGCTGGCTTAGGAATTCTTTCGGCTCATGTATTCAAATCAAGGCCACATTTAGGAATCGCCCACATTTATCGATACATTATTCCAAATACGCGCGAGTTGTTCTGTTTGTCTCTATTTAAGACTATAATATCGCTAAGATAGATGATTTACGAATATCTAATGCTTATTTTGAACTAAAATCCTTATCTTATCACTTCTTTAGTTTCAGATAGTAATTTAAAATCAGAACGGGCTAAATAGTGAACCCGTGTAAATATTTATACCGATATATATTCAATACTATGTTAAATACTATGTTATTCAATACTATGTTAAAACTACAAACAATATAGATAGTCTGTCTACATGAACAATAAACTAACACCTGTAGCTTTACAAGCCGTTTATTTTAAGAGACCGTTATTTTTTAACATAATAAATATTTTATTATTCACTGGTTAACGATATAGCCTATTGCTAATATACCTAGGTGACTCCTAATTGTAACTTTTAATAATATAATTATTTTATAATATAAGGTTAATAATAATATAATATGTGAATATGTTTTTATTATAATCAGATTCGTAAAGATGAATCGAATGAATAATGTTTTTTACCCGCATTGATTCTTCTTTCTATGAATAAAAAAAATACTTTGATGCCAAGTACCTATCTCGTAGAAACGGAAGACCATCAAAACTAAAGACGTTCATATTGATTTGTCATTCGTGAAGACGGGATGTTGTTACGGGTTCGGGCAAGCTAATATTTTTTAGGAAAATCGTATGGTAAAGAAATTATGATTTTGTATAAATTGGGATACCTACCTACACATTTTTAAAATTTTAAAGAAGACTAAAAGCCTTGAAGCCTTAAAAAAGAAAGAATGACACTTCGACCGGTGTCGCGTTGAGCTGGCAAGTTTTAGGAAATTAGCTTTGGGATTTCTATTGCGGCTTGATGTCTCAGCGGAAAGAGACGGGGTGGCAGGAGTGCCGCGTCGATGGTTGCCTGACGACAGCGTGAATCAGGAACACTGGCCTCCTTCCGGGGCTTCTACTGCCCAAGTGGAGTAGGGAGTGTTAGGCCCGCTGTCCTTCCTTACATGCGGTGGGGGAAAATGTAATTCTGCAGGACAAATTCAGTTAACAATTATATTATATGAAATAAACTATGGTTAGATCGCGGGACACACCCAATTTTGTCATTTGGCTATCATGGCGATATTGGGTGCGTCCCAAGTGGTGGTTATTACCAAGGCATCATTATAGGGAAAATGGAACAATTTCGGAAAAAAGTTTCGGGTCAGGTCTTTTAAAGTGCTAGTAATAGGGAGATAGCGTGGAAGAATGAATAATTGACGCACGTAGGCTACTGGTCCGATAAAAGTGCTATAATTTGTGTGATGTCGTTTGACATTACAATGTGATAACTGAACCTATACATTTTTATAATTTTTTGGTTATTTTTCCTCCAAACCGGAACATGACAGATACAAGCACTGACACCAATGTGACAAGAAAAGATAAAACGGTGGTATTAAAACCCTGCCACGAACTTGCAGACCTCTTACACTCATGATGGTAGTAAAACGTTTAATACGGTACTGTACCAGCCAGTACATATACGGTAAACATCTACGTGCTGGCTGGTAGAATACGGTGAGTTAATCCTCAAAATGGACCAACTTCTGGTATTATAATCAGCGCAGCTAGCGAAACAATAACTTCTAATGTGGAAACGGCCTTATAATATTTTAAGTCGACATATGGTATAGACACAGTTTGCGCAATATTCTCACAGCTGAGGAATTTGATACACATATGAGGCATACATTTTAATATGCCTTGTTTGTCTAATGGTTAAATTATTCGACTATAGTTCCGAGTCAAACAGAAAATGTTATAGAGACCTCTTGGAATAAAATAGTCTTTACCATTCTGCTACAGTTCACTTCCCATTGGCCGAAAGTGCCACTAACATGGTCACTAATAGCACGGTAATATTATCTATATTATATTACCGTGCTACTAGAGTCCCATAACGTCTCGACAGGGTTTGGTACCACCGTCTTATCTATTTCTGCTGCTATAGCGTCAATGGTTGTCGCTCATAGATAAGGAAGTTACTGATTTTGCCCCGATTTTCGAAAATCGAGTTTTCACCAAATCTCCACGGGTTTCTAGGACCTCTTAGGAACCCTTTCCGACGTCAGTTTGTCTGTATGTATGTATGTATGTATTTTGAAAAATACATTTGACGATCGAGTAGGGATTTTTACACACTGTTTATTTATTTTTTCTTTTTTACCTTTTTACAGCAAGGATTGTTGTTGGGACCGACAAACACTGTGACCGTGTGTCCATTTTGCCAAGCTTCTGTCAACACTTCTATAAAGGCTACAGTGACCACGCGTACCCATATACTTGCTGTAATGTGCTGTGCAATATGGTAAGATTTTTATTTTACTTTATAGGATAGCAAACAAACATACAGTTCTAATGGAAAAATATAAACATCGCCAATAGTCATCACAGATGTTAATAATGTGGTGGGATTGCCAGATTGGAATGCCACAATAACACATGTATAAGTTCACATGATACCTTACCCTCCAAACTAATAAAATAATATGTTCCCCAACGGGTACAACCTGGGGATTTTAAGGGAAGGAGTGAACAGGTATCTTCTAGGGAAGCGCGTTCCATCTTAGACCGCATCTTAGCTTACCATCAGGCGAGATCAAGCGCTTTCCTATCGATAATAAAAAAAAACTGGAACACGACAGTGAAGAGCACCGATGGTATTGGGACAGGAATTTGTACCAAATGCAAGATACTCGTAGAAGAACTCTATTATCTAGTTTTCTGTTTGAATTCTATTTAGGTTGTACAGAAGAAAATCCCGATGAAGATAAAAAAATAATTCAAAATTTGTTGCCAATCTATATAGATTGACTGCCGTGCTATCGATCTCCAGGCCCAACTATACAATAGTTTGGCCTGGGGATCGATTCCCAACAGGGATAAACATTTGTATGATGAAAAGGTACATGGCTATAGTTGTTTGTGTGTTTCTGGGTTTGAGTGTTTATTAAAATATATTCTATTATTCTATTGCTTCATTTCAGTAAAGCGAGAGTTAAGCATTATCTAACGCTTCGCGTTGAGGTATGCAATGGGTGAACTGTATCAGGAGTGCAATAAGTGAATATTTTCAGACATATTAAATAGATAACGTTTTAATCTCCTAATTCTGTTTTATATACAATATTCATAATTACATTTTTTGACAAAGCCGCTAATTAGTTTGATTAATATTTAATTATGTGAGCCTGTAACTTGGGGGCCATAAATAGTGTTAGCCAACAGCCTCTCAAAGTCGCTCCGCCTCTGCAAACACAACTACCTACTTCGGAACATAATTTAATGGATCCAATGCAGTGCGTAATTGCTCAATATTGGTTTAAAGTTACGTAGTTTTGTCGAAATACACGTAATTTGTCATACATATTTACGAGACTAAATAGAGAAGACTAGTAAACGGTGCGTTGCTATCCTCGTAGCGGGGTTTTAATGACATATGCATAAGTTTACCTGCTACCCCACCCTTTAAACCGGAACACTATTGATTTTGCGGGAGGAATAGTTAATGCGGTGGTACCAGACCCGGGCGAGACAATGCAGAACTCTAACCACTTTAATACTTTAAGATTTTGTTTGTATGGTAAGGAATTGTTAATTTTTTATAACGCTAAACTTTTTATATGATCTATTACGAACTTTATAATATCCGATAAGCATTAACGAATCTATTCCAAGAATCAAAATTTTTGATTTGAAACATCTATAGGCGCAAGTATAAACCGGATCGTTGGCGACGCTTGCCGTTGCGACGTTATACTTAGTATAGTATACTTAATACTACCAATATGTATTACAGTCAATGACGTGTATAATATTATACACGTCATTGAGTAGAGTGTACGGTGTGATGCGCAACTGACTGTTTCACATCTGCCAGGCGTCCCGCGACGCCTCACTTTTTTTAACGTATTTGCGTAATAATGCATTATTTTTTTTTGTTCCAGTTGTTGCTGCTGCATCCCTTATTGTACCGACTCTGCTAAAAATATTGATCACTACTGTCCTAATTGCCATAAGTTCCTGGGCACATATGAAAAATAAATTTACCATTATTTCTTAACATAAAATTTTTCCACGTATATTTTTTGATACTTAAGATATATTTTGACTTTTTTTAATTAGGTAATATGTACCTAAGCTTACTTAAATAAGCGATAGTTTTTTCAATTGACACAGTGAATACCTCATTAACCAATAACTGAAATTTACGTCATACGTAAAATATGCACAAATAGTACTTAGTACTTACGTAATAAATAAAAATACGGATTAAGTACATATTTTCTTAAATAGATATCCTAAACTTAATGTGCCATTACATTAGTATATTATAATATCAATTTTAAAAGTGCTAAGTCAACTTTCCAATAATTTGCATCTGCATTTTATAACTTGTGTTAAAAAAAATTCTTTCCCTCTTTCTATTTCACAATTAATAAAGTTTTAATCTCCTTTAAAGCGTATCTACAAATATTGATTAAATCTGCATCAATTTTAATTTTTCATTTAAATTCTTAACGGTTAAGACAAGGATATAAGTAAATGGCAGCAACAGGAAGCAAGAGCAAGGAAACAGCATTTTATTAAGGGTAAGACTACTTTAGATCTAGTCCAGAAAGGGCAAATTCGCTACGATTCTCTAGATCAGTGTTTCCCAACGTTTTTAGTGCCATGCTTCACTGTAACATTTCTAAAAAAGTAACAGTGTTGTTTAGTGAGTTTTAAAACGTCCGTGATTCCCCGTGGCAGGCGGCTCATTCCGCGGTGAATCCCCGACGAAGTTTACTTGACGAATCTAATCACCCAGTTGATATTTTGGTAACTACTAACGAATTATATCTAATAATTATTTACAGAATTTTTTAAGATTTTTTTTGTTAAATTTGGCAACGATATCGGTTAATATCGTCGATCGACGATTTTGACATTGCCCTCCGTAATTATCAAATTGCCCCCTTGTGAGGCGTGAGCCCCACGTTGGGGAACATCGCTCTAGATCGTAATTTCGTCAAAAATGACTACCATGCGACCATATTTTGAGTCTCTAAACAATTTCGTACAAAAATTTTAGCGCTTCGTTTTCCTTGAGAAATATACTCGCTCTGACGCGTGGTACTTTATGTTTGCGCGTACACTGAACCAGAGTGCTAAGTGTGAGTTTTTCTTTTCGCATTCGATCGTGAGCGCGTTTGGAGTTTACTAGGAATTTGTATGTGATTTGTACAGCGCCACCTAGTGGTAAACGTGAGAAACCAGCTTACCACTAGGCGGTGCTGTACAAATCACATACAAATTCCTAGTAAACTCGAAACGCGCTCACGATCGAATGCGAAAAGAAAAACTGACAGCACTCTGAACACAGTACATTACAAGGTACTTGCACTGGACAGTGAACGTTCCGTGATGGTAGTATCTCGACTCGCGTCGAAGCGCGATTTATGCGCAATTTAAGAATCTGGCGTATATGTATGATCATACAATACATCGCGTATTTCCATCCAATTCTTTGCTTTACGCGTGTATGAATTCGTACAAAACTATTCGAGGCGAATTCGTTCCTTTTGAATAAAACCTTACGGTAAACATATTTATGGAATATTGTTACAATGCTTTCGTTAACTCACTTTTCAATTTTACTAAAACAAAATTTGAACCTCATGTATAGCGTCAATATTTATAAATTCATGTAATCTTTTGCCTCTGTGGTCTTGTGATCCGATGTCGGTGTTAACCACATAAGATTCCGGGCTTTTTCCCGGGTCGGAAATTCAAAAAATACGTTTTTTTTAAAATATAAAAACGTTCGTGATGGGGTATGTGCCCAGTTGGCGATAGGCTTGCAACCTATCAAATTGTGTGGGGCTTAAGCATCGACTAAGCGTGGGTCCACTTGTACCTATGTCTTCCTCTTCGGGGATATGGACGTAAACATACTCTTTTTACTTTACGTAATCTTTAATAAATAGTTCAATTTCAATTACGTTCTCATCACTTTCATGAACAAACTACAGTCATTAAATAAAGTTACTAAAATAAGTGGGTGACAGCATAAACTGCAGCTGCGTTTTATAAAAGTTAAGATAGTACCTAGGTACTTGGCAGACATTTTTTAGCATCAACTGCACGAGTCAGAATCCGTGCAGCGGCTTTAGCGTGTAGAAATAACAGACGCACACTTTCGTATTTGTAATATTGATTACCTATAGTATCTGGTATAAAAGTACTTTACTATATACTTGCTTTACTATATTTTTACCTACAAGATAAACATATTTTAATTAAACAATTACTTGAATATGCAGGAGCTCTTAACTGATGACGTCATATAGTAGTCTGAATAACTACGCTCCTTTGCTCAGGCACAGAAAAAATAAATGCAGCAAATCTAACACCGCATTTTAAAGTACTATCAAACCCACGCAGCTTTGCCCTTAGGTAGAGCTGTTAATCTATCACGTCATCAGTATAATCTTTCATCCCTTTAGGGGTTGATATTTCCAAAAAAATAGCTCATCTAACTAGGTTGTCAACCCTAAGTTTTCAAGTAGCTATAAAAATACAGGAATATATAGTATTCGTATATCCTATTTGATTATGGAGCATAAATATGAAAAATGAGGTCTTTTTAACGAAATTCGTCAAAGTATAACGTTACACAACGCAAAATAATTGCTTGTACATTCTATAAGAGTAACGATAGCAGCCCATGATACATGCTCAATTTCTCAATATATAATAAAAAAATATACTCACTCAACAAATAAAGTGGGAATTCCAAAAAATATAAAAAAATACATAGAATTATTTTTCAAAAACTCCACTAGGAAATATCCTTGGCATTACATTCGTACTTTAAATGCTCTCATGATACCAATAGAGTATGTAATAATAATAATCAACTAATAATCAATAATTCTGTTCCAGTTGCTGCTGCTTGACTCTACTTTTACCAAAAGAACGGAAAACATTGAGAATATACTTTTATAAGTTTCTTAAACTAATCTGAATTTAGTCCGTATAAATAAATACTTTTTTTTAGTCATTCATATGTATGTTTATAAAATATCCATTCAAAGCAAAATCGATCATTCTAAAAAGTGCTATGAACATTTTTTATGTTTGAATATTACTTATTGAATCTCATTTTCCTTAATTAATAAACTGACATGTTAATTTTATTTTACAAGTGTTATTTCAAGCACCAATAAGGTAGGATATGTTGTACAAATAAAAGTTTATTTCTGCAGTTTTTTTTTAGTTTTTGTGTCATTCCAAAATATCAATTGACATTTCTTGCTAGGTTAAGCACAATTTATTGTTTTTTTTTAGCATTTAAGTTACTGCATTTAATAATCCGTAAATTTCGAATATAATTGTAAGAAATATTCTCGATTAAGGAGAACAATGAAAGAGTTGAGTATATTAAATTTCAATTACATAAGTATTTACTATAAGTATAATATATTTTAATTAGTTCATGTGTTTCCTATATACATATTTTACATTCAAAATTGTCTTCAGCATAAGTAAAAAATATTGTTAATACACGCATATTCGTATAAACTACTTTGTGAAATTTGATGACAAATTTAAAGAAAAGTAATGTATCTAGAATACTAATACTGGGGCACTCCAAAATTGCGTTTATGTACATATTTTATGTTCGAAATTTCCTTCAATATAAATAAAAACTACTGTTAATATAGGTAACTTATTATGAACTACTTTTTGAAATTTGATAACAAATTTATAAAAAGTAATTGATCTGGAACATTAACTCTGGGGCATTTCGAAATTGCGTTTATATACATATTTTATTTAGAAATTGTCTTCAGCTTAAGTAAAAACTATTGTTAAGAACGCAACTTAGTATGAAATACTTTTTGAAATTTGACAACAAACTTATGAAAAAGAAATGGATCTAGAATATTAACCTTGGGGTACTTAAAAATTGCGTTAAATACGAAGTGTCGAGTTTACTTGTTAATTAGTACTAACTGTAAAAGTTGCCATGGGGCGACTGAATGCTCCTGTATGAAAAAAGGGAAGTTCATGTGTTCATCTCTTTTACTGTTTTCTACTACTGACACTATTTAGAATATATTTTACCAACACAATGATCGTTCATAACAGTTATTCCAATATTTGAATTTGACGTTTTTCATTTTATTGATGTTACTCATTTTGGAAATATTATTTGTACCAATTTCTACGAAGGTACCAATCTGTTATATGTAATCTTAAATATTATAATACGTTAATAAATTTATAAAAAGCATGGTTTTTAGATTTTTAACGACCAATTTCACATACCTGTCAATGCAACCTCTTGTGAATAGCAACGAAAATTTTCTTGTGTCCGTTACTTTTATAAAGTGATAACTCTGACCGCGCTAGACGATTTCTGGCAGGAAAAAATCGCATGGGTTGGCGTTAGTAACATGCTTAGATGTTAGTCGAGCGAATCAATGGGGCAAGGGTTCGATTCTTAATGGGGGCAAGAATTTGTATGATGAATAACTTCAATATTAATTTCCTTTTGTACGTTTTATTCGTTATAAACATTTTTTGGTAATAATATTTATTATTGTAGTTGGTATAATAATGAATATTAAATAATTTTTAAACCAACTACAATATTAAATATTATTACTAAAAAATATCCGTTAGGCTAAAGGGCCGTCTGTCTGTGTAAGAGAAAAAAGCTTAAAGCGCGACACACGGTTAAGATAATGTAAAATATAATTTGGGGGCTGAATCACCTTCGTTCGTAGAACACCCGGAATTTTGTATCCCTACACGTGGCCCCTGGGTGGTGCTAATTAGGTGATATGGTGGGAGACATATGTCGTGGCTATAAGGACAACCCACCAGCTGAAGTCGTGTCGCCAAGCGTCCGTTTTCCGTTACGTTAACGCTGATGTAGCCTCAGTGAGGACGTGTCGTATCAATTGCGCCTATACAATCTGGACGGTCTGATACACGCTGATGTTGATGCATCTGAAGACTAGTCATGGAGGGTAGCGGGATCCGAGGCACGGTGCACCGCTGGCCGACCGCTAGTAAGTAGGCCAAGTAGATTGCTAGCCACACGTGAAAGGCTGCCCCGCCAACTACCGAAAAATCCCAAAATGCGTCATAGTGCCGGTTGGCGACCGGATGAGAGGGCCCTATGGATATTTGGGAGGGGGGGGGGCGTCTCTTCTTTCTCTAAACTAGTCCCCAACAGTGTGACTTCCAAGTGTGTGTCTCAGGTCCGGAAGTATAGCGCCTCGATTCACTGCCGTCTTCACACCTACTTCACTCACGCTCTTAATGAAAAAGACAAGGTACAAGAATAGCGTTATACAGCGGCAGCCTCCCTCGATGAAAGTAGATCTCACTAACATCAGAGGTTTACATTCTAATCTCGCTGCAGTCCATTTCCACCTGGAGACTCATAAACCTTGTATCTTGTTCCTCACGGAAACACAAATACGATGTCCGTCTGATCTGGCGTACTTAACTTATCCCAGTTACACCCTGGAGCATAATTTTAAAGCTTGCTCAGGAGTGTGCGCGTACGTCCGTGACGACATCTGTTGTCGGCGTCTCCGGTATATAGAAGATACCCGCTTCTCCGTACTATGACCACTGGTTGAGACGGGTCTAGAGAAGCTTCTCTATGCCTGTGTCTACCGTGCGCATAGTGAAGACCAGGAGACGATCAGACTCACAGAGTACCTAAACGAGGCAGCGGATGCTGCTCAACCGCTACTCGGTGGCGATTTCCTCACCGCTTGGCAGCTCCTATCATTGTCTGGTGAAATCTGTATCTGTCTACTCGCCGCCCGATCCCAAGTCCCAAGGGTTCTCGGCGTGTGTGGCGATACAAGTCAGCAGATTGGGACGAGATGCGTTCCTTCTTTGCGTGTTATCCCTTTCGGCCTATCTGCTTTTCTTTTGTAGACTCCTTGACCTGCGCGGATGCTGTGACAGATGTACTACGACAAAGAATGGAGTACTTTATTTCTTTCTCCGACGTAGCCATGTCCAGTAAAGCTCTTCCCTGGTTCAGAGCCGATTGTAGACGCGCTGAGGCGCTAAAGCATGAGGCATATCTGGCTTGGGTAGATACTCGACACCGCAAGGCCAAGGACGTATCGGAGAAGAAGAAAGCCTTCAACCGGGCCGCCAAGTCGTGCAAAAAGGCTCTACTTAAAGCTCGATTTGACCAAGTCAGCCGTATTGGGAACAAACTGGCTTTATACCCGTCAGGTAGTAAAGCCTTTTGGTCCCAGGCAAAGTCGGTTGAATCGAATTTCTGCCGCCCTTCACTTCCTCCACTGCTGAAACCGGATGGGACGCTGGCTCACACCGCCGTAGAGAAAGCAAACCTTTTCGCTACTCTATTCGCGGAAAACTCGCGTCTGGATCCCACCAACGCGAAACCACCTAGTCTACCTAGATTCGAGGTGAATATGCCGGAAATTAGCATCCGTCAGACTGAGGTTTTTAAAACGCTGCGGAATCTGGACGTGAAAAAAGCCATTGGCCCTGACGGGATTCCAGCCATAGTACTGAAAAGCTGTGCGCCTGAACTCGCTCTTGTCTTGACACGCCTCTTTCGCCTTTCAATGATGACTCCGATGATACCGAAATCATGGAAGCTTGCCAACATGCAGCCTGTGCCCAAAAATGGCAGTCGTGCCGACCCCTCCAACTATACCTAGGCCGATTTCAGTCACGTCCATACTTTGCAAGACTATGGAGCGTGTACTGAACAGCAGGCTAATGGCACACCTAGAAGCGAACGATCTACTCAGTGACCGCCAATACGGGTTTCGCCGAAATCGTCCACTGGGGATCTAGCGTATGCCACCTACATCTTGAGCTCGGCCATCGAGAATCTCCCTTGCTAGCTGTCTCTCTTGATATCTCGAAGGCCTTTGACAGGGCCTGGAATGATAGTCTTATTGGCAAGCTTCCATCATATGGTCTGCCTACTGATTTCTGCGCCTGGATCTCAGATTTTCTGAGTGGCCGGTCGATTAGAGTAGTCGTCTACGGCTGCTCGTTCGATCAAATGGGTATAAATGCCGGAAATCTCTCCGCAACTCTATTCCTGCTACACATTAACAATCTGCTGAAGCGTGGTATATATGGGTACGCAGATGATAGCATAGTTGTGGAAAGTTACGTATCCAGTGCGCGGGCCAGTACGGCAAAGATCCAGTCTCTCAGAGAGGCAATGGTCGATCGTATGAACCTGTCCTTACAGGCAGTCCGATTGGGGCAATGCCAATCTGGTCAAGTTTAATGCAACTAAGACCCAGGCGTCCCTATTCTCCGCTAAACAGAGTCCATTCCACCTATCTCCGTCTTTCCAGGGTGTGTCTGTGTCGATAATTGACCACCTCGACCTTAACGTCTACTCTCAACTTTGGTTCGTACATCGAATCTAAAGCCCAAGTTGCCTGAAAAAAGCTTGATATTCTGTCGAAGGTAAGACGGTATTTCAGCCTGGGACAGTTGCTCAACCTTTATAAAGCACAAGTCCGTTCGTGCATAGAATACTGCTCTCACCTCTTGGGATGGATCTGCCAAATACCAGCTGGAGATAATTGAGGCGATAGAGGGGCGTGCCAAGAGGCTCATAAACGACGATGATCTGGTATGCAAAAAACTCCAGAGGCTCGCTCATCGACGCAGAGTAGCTAGTTTATCGGTTTTTTATCAGATATACTGGAAAGTGCGCTGCGGAATTGCAAGACTTAATTCCGCCATCCCCGTTTTTCTATCGATCGTCGAGGCGCACACATTCTAGGCATCGCCATATGGTGGGCGTTCCACATACCCGGACAAAGCGGTTCGACTCAACATTCTTCATTCGAACCGCAAAGGACTGGAACATGCTTCCTGAGTTTGTGTTCCCCGACGAGTACAATCTGGGGATCTTAAGAGAAAAGTGAACAAGTACCTTCTATGGGAGCGCATTCCATCTTAGGCCTCAGCTTACCATCAGGTGAGATCGAGGTCCAGCGCTTACCTATCGGTAATAAAAAAATTATAATCTTAACACATATTTCAGAATATCGCTCACGTAAAGTTAATATACATTTTATCTTTAGTATCTTAAGATACCGGGCGATACGTATGAAAATAATATATATTTCATATCTTACTATACTTTTTTTTACAATATTATCTTAAGATACGAAATATACCCATCTTAATATGGGTTTTGTTTCGGGATATACGCGAAAGCAGTGGTACAGATAATAAATAGTTACGGTCTCTCCTGTTGGTGCGGGCTCCTTTGAAAAAGAGACCAGCTGCCGTTCACCAGGTAGGTAGTAAGAGGCGACCGATTGGCTATTATAGACCACTACGAGTACAATAGTGACTAATAGGTGGTCTACTACTAAGCCTTGCCCATTTCTACCGCAATTGCATCAATGCTTGTCATAGTTGTGTTCCGGTTTGGAGGGTAAGACCTATCCCGCCACATGGATAGCAACGCACCATTAACATCTTTGGTGTCTAGGCGAACGTTTATCTTTCCATAAGGAGAGACATCTGCTTGTTTGCTATCATATGATATTTAAAAAACATGTAAGCAGTGCGGGGTGCTCCCGGCTCTGTGCCGCGTACAGCTAAGAGGAATAGGGTCAGAAACTACACACGAAAGCTGTTGTTTTTTTATGTCAATAAGCTATGTGTCCGCCCGCAAACGATTGACATGTCTTGACAGTTTTTCATTCAACGTTAACTTTGTTAGGAATGTGCTACTGCAATTTTCATTTCACATTCTATATCAAAATCGTCGTCTGAGGAGCTGTCTAACAAATCAAGAAGTAAGGCCGTATCACTCATAATCAATCACCCAGTATATAGAACTCGTAAAAAAACACGTGTGGCAACGAGGCAGACTCATAATAAAATGAACAGTTTTTTTTTTTAATATAGTCGTATCTTAGACGTGTGTGATACCTTAAGCTACTATATTTTATATTAGAGCATTTTAAGATAAATTATTATAGTATCTTAACCACAGAAATCATATAACTTAACTGTGTGTGATAAGTCATCGCTACCATCGTCAGCCGTTGTAGTTCACAAGATTTTGGAAAGATGGCAATGAAACTCCTAAACCGAGTTCAGAGGCTCCAGTTCGATTCCTAAATCCTAATGGGGACAAGTATTTGTATGATTAATAATTTAAGTATTTGTTTTTCGGTATTTATTTGTTTTGAATGTTTTAACATAATATGGGAGATAAAGGGGGTGAGGGTTAAGGAGAGGGGAAGGGGAGAGTGGAGAGAGGGGGAAAGCGTGATTTCGGGGACTGAAAGAGACAGTGAGGGGAGAGAAAAATGTTGAAGAGGGAAAGGATGGTGGGAGTGGATTCCTCGCTCGAGAACTAAGATGAAAGGGGTGAGGGGGAGACCGAACGGACTGTTAGAAGAGGAGAGTAAGAGGAAGAAGGGGATGGAGGGGGAGGGATAGACTTTTTATTAAACAGTAGCCTAGGTATTTTAATTAGTGGTAAGTAATTATAGAGATTTATATTTTTTTTTTATATCATAAGATAGCAAACAAGCAGATGGGTCTCCTGATGGAAAGAGTCGACCATCGCCTATAGACACCAAAGATGTTAATAGTGCGTTGCTATCTTGTGGCGAGGTCTAATGCCACATGCATAAGTTTACCGGCTACCTTAACCTCCAATCCGGAACACGACAGCGACAAGCACTGACGCTATTGCGGCAGGAATAGGTAAGGCGGTGGTACCAGACCCGGGCGAGACAATGCAGAACTCTACCACATAGTAGCCACGATGGTAGTGACTCGATAGCCAATCGGTCGCCTTTTACGGGCAGGCAGGCAGGTGCCTGGCAGAACGGCAGTTGGTCTATTCTTCAAAGGAGGCCGGGACCAACACGGCGAAAGACAATTTTTACTTCGTTATAATAATAATAAATCCAAATTACAATTTTATTGAGTCGAGGGCTAAAAAGTGTAGATATTTAAATCTGTATTAATATAATTATAAATTCAAAAGTTTGGATGTATGGATGTTTGTTACTCAATTAAGAAATAAACGGCTGAACTGATTTAGATGAATTTTGGCACACGCGCAAATAATGACCTAGATTAGCACATAATATGCTACTACTACTTTTTATCCAAAAAAAAAAGTTGTTTCCGCGGGATTCACCAAAAATTGTATAATCTAGCGGGCTGCATAGTACAGCTAGAAAAAAAGCACATTTTGAGGAACACTGCACACATGCTACTATTAGCAACGGCGATTGGCGATTTAGTTGTTTTTGGAAGCTAAATGCAGCGACCGAACGCTCCACATTGCACATTTAAAAACAGCAGACATGGCGATTGAGTCGCTATTCGGATATCGGAAGCTCGATACTGCGACTGAACGCTATCATTGCAAACATTTGGATACCGGACGCGACGTTTGGCTTGTTATATGCACAAATTTTAACGAAGCTACATACAATTAAGTACTATGGGACTATTATAAAGTTGCACTGCTGCTTGCTTTATAGATAAAGCGAAAATATCAATCGCGTTGAGGGCGATATTAATTACATCCAATAGATAACCAGTTAGTTTTGGAGAGCTTCATTCATTATTTTATATATTACTGAACAATTTACAAAAATTCTTTTAACATTTTGGAACGAAGTACTACTACTTACATTTCAAGACCTTATGTCATATTTGGAAGTTAGTTTTGATAGTATCGATACTATTGTTTGTCTTAGGCTTTAATAGGCTGATCGATAATCGACTATTGTTAGTTTGCCAATTAGCAATAGATACTATTCGGTATGTTTTGCAGCAATAAATGAAGACCATAAAATTAAATCAGTGGGTGTATTTTTATTGCTACCGACTTGTGTTATTGCTACTGTTTTATATGAAAAAAAGACATCAGTTTGAAATTTATCATTTGTAAACAATACTTTTACAAATCGACAAACAATTGATAGTCGACTATTGAACAGCAACACTAGTGAAGATCCAGTCCAGTATCGGAGCAATCGCCAAAAAGCGTGATTCCAAACTGCGTGCGAACGCAGGAAGTACCAAAATCACGATGCAGTATCGAGAAAATCGTTGAAACACGCGATTTCGATGCTGTGATGAGACGCAGAGAGTCGCGAAAACGAGATGCAGTGGCCAAATCAGCAATCGCCGATGCTAAAAGTAGCATGTGTGCTGTGTCTGTAATAGAACAATATGTCAATGAACTAGGTAAATGGAAAAATGTTAAGCACTAGCATTAACTACTGAATATATCTGTGATTTCGCCTGCATTGTTAATTGTATTAATCTTCATCGCTGAACGCGTTGTGCTTATAAAAACCGTACATTAGTACAGGCTAAAAGTTATTTCAAAAATAAATTTCGGCAAACTGTGTTGAACGTTTACGTTTATAAAATGATGACGTCATCTATATAACAACGTAACACAAATAAAACCCGATTTTATACAGAGCATTTATTGTTGTGTTAGTGTCAAGTGACGTATTGGTTGGTGAGCGCGCGCAGCAGGCGGCCGCGGCGGATGGCGGCGGCCTCGCGCTGGATGTCGTCGCTGTTGTTGGCGTTGAGCTCGAGCGCGCCGGCCGCGCGCACGGCGCGCGCGCGGCGCCCGCCCTCGCCGCGGCGCGCGTGCAGCGCCACCGCCACCTCCAGCAACGTGCCGTCCCAGAAACACCCGTAGTATCCGTCCATTGCGTCCGCGGTGTTGCCAGTCTGGAAATAACAACAAACAACTTTAAGATAACAATAACTAGTAACCGTAAAGTACTAGCACAGAATACTGGAGACCAACTGAAGTCAATGTATATACAAGTAATATTCGAGTAAAGCCCACATATCGTTGTACTGTTAAATAGTGACGGATCTAACATATAAAACTTTACAGAACAGCCATTTCAAATAATTTTCTAAGTTTTTTTGACATAACATTTTTAATATCAAATTTGGTACTGTTATCTTGATATAATCAAGTTTCATAATAACAGATTTGAAATTAAAAAAGTTATGTCAAAAACTTATTTGAAATGGCTGTCCTGTAAAGTTTAATATATGTTAGATCCGTCACTATTCTACGACTACGACGATAGAGACAACTCATACGGACACGATATCTCGGGATGGTTCGGGACAGTTTGTTCCTTGATAAAACTTACGAGTATTCGAGGCATGCGAGTGTTGACAAACCCTCATCAGATTCCAAACTAAACTATTACTAAGAATTTCCATAAAACTCAATAAAAATTCATGTCGACTCGGGGATTAAACCCGGGATCACGTGATCTAAGCCTTATACACTGCCTACTAGATCACGAGGTAATACTTTATCCATTTTCTTTCTTAATTTTAAAAGGTTATTTTGGATTAATACAAACTATGCGAAATAGACAGCTTATTGCCAAGCAGGTCGTAAAAGGCCAGTGAAAACTAATGATTATACCATATTGACTAGAAGTGTAATAGTGGAAAAGGTGGCAACAGAATTGAAAACCCATTAGAATGGATTACGAATATGCATGCATATAGGCCACTATGTGTTGCTAGTCTGGCACAATACGTTATTGAGCATGTCGCGCATTTCAATGACGCAAACCATTAAGTTTTACCCTACCAAAAGCAGCGCAGCGCAGCTAAAGAAGTTTTCACTTGTAAAGTACCTTTTCTGCGAAGCACTTGAAGGCGGTGGCGTAGTCGGGCTCTTCGGCAAGTTGTGCGAGCGCGGCCGCCTGCGTGGGTGCGTGCAGCGCCTGGCAGCAGCGCGCGGCGCGGCGCGCGATGGCGGCCTCGTCGGCGGCGCGCTTGGCGAAGTGCCACGAGCCGCCCGCCAGCGCGCACGCGTACCGCCGCAGCGCCGCGCCGTGCCGCCCACCCGCCGCCTCCGCGTCGCCGCTCAGACGCAACCTGACACACACACACTATAATAGAATCTGTATATTAATGCGTGAAGGAAAAACTTTGGATCCCTTTGTAAGACAATTGCGTGAACGGTGGAGTATAAAATTTGGCGCAGTTAAAGTTTACATTGCAGATTGGTTGGCATTTCTTTATTTCCTCGATGGCAGATCGACGCCCATGCAATTTTGTGTTGTTTACGATAAAATGTCTCACAAATAATACTGAGCTTCATGGACGGGTAGTGATATGCTACGCATAATGATTACTATAGGAGGTATATCGATAAACGTAACACGATAACAGACCCGTTTTTTTTTTTACAAAATGTAAGAAACTAAACTACTGCCGAATACTTTTGTACAAATTTATGAACTATAATATTATTTTATAATGTATAAGTATAATATTATATTTCATTACAAGATGTTACACATATAAATTCTTGATTGGTAATGCCTACTTCTTTAAAATTTTCGGAGCTGTTGTAAATTAAGTAGGTATAGGTACTCCACAATAAAACGAAATAATTATAACGACAGGTAATCTTTATTTATTTATTTTAATCAAAATCTGATGAATCGTCACTGTCACTCGATGAGCTCTCCGCAACATTTATTAAAAGTTCCTGTTCTTGTATATTATCGAATGCCACATTAATTTCCCAATCCGACGCTATAACGTTTTGGGTTCTTTTCACAACATTTTCTCAGTTTTCGGCAGTTACTTCCGCACAAGCATTTCTAATAAATGTAACATCTTGTTTGCCATAAAATGGGGATGGGTATTGTTTCGAGCGGCGTGGCCTTTGATTTGTGCCCATATTAGTTCTATAGCATTGTAGTGGCAATAATACGGCGGAAGTCGAAGAACCCAATGACACATTCGGCAGCTATTTCGTGTATAACATACCTTTTAGAGAGGCTTTTTTTTCGATTTTAAAATATACACTAATTGTACTTTTAATAAAGTACTATCTACATTTTCGCCATGACGTTGGAGCCAGTCAATTATCTCTTGTTTTTTATTCGCCTGCGTCGGCATTTTATCGATTTGTCTGGAGTGATATGTAGCGTTGTCCATAATAATTATGAACGGTTTTTCCAGAGATTGCACCATTTCTTTAAACCATTCTTCGTAAATCTCTGCGTTCATTTTTTCGTGATAGTCCACTGTTTTCTTGGATTTAAAGGCCAGTCAAGCATCTGACACGAATTCACATAAAGACTCTGCATTGTATATGATAAGGCGTTCACCTTTTTATCATGTCATGTCACGTGACATGGTTGGCGTTTTTTCATCGGCGTACGAAGCTTATTTTCCTGCATGCCGCTTGTACCGTAAGCTTCGATAGTAATTTTTGAAACAGTAGGTCTACTAATTCCTAATGCAGCCGCAACACACTCTCGCACTTGGAAGAGTAGTAAAAGCTGGCCACCATTTTGATACTCAGCTTCAAAGTAATTACGAACCTTGATCACCAGTTCTCACGCCTGCCTTTTTAGAACAGATCCTTTCGGCATTTTGATATTTGACAGCTGGGCAGCAATCAACACGGAGGAACACATAATACACAACGTAACATATGGATAATGTGAAAACACTCAGCGAACATAAATGTAGTGACTAGCACGACCGTGTTTTTGCGATTGACAGATTAAAACAAACACAAAATGGCGCTGGGCTATTGAGTGTTCCCACCTCGAAAAAATATATTTGAATGTTTTTGTTATATTTGTCTCTGTTCAAAATCTATATACATATAATAAAACTGTAAGAGGTCGATTTCTGTACATTGAAGATATTTTAAAAATTTTTTTTGGAAGATACTCTTTAATCGATACTGAAGCGAAAAATGTAATTTTTTTAATTTTTGTCTGTCTGTCTGTATCAAGGCCGCGCATCACGCTGAATCTACTGAACGGATTCAAATGAAATTTAGCACGATTAGAGTTCATACTCCGAAGAAGGTTATAGGATATTTTTTATCCCAAAATTCAGTACGGTTCCCGTGGGATAGGGGATGAAAATAAAAACGTATATTTAGCTTTAATTCATTAACCTGTCATCCGAAATCCTTTATTATTTTTTTGTTCAAAAGTAACTACTATAAAGATTATCTCTTAAAAATTTCAAGGTCATGAGTTTTATAATTTAGAAGTTACAGACATCGCAAGTTTCAACGGTTTCGGATGGAATGTCCAGTTGAACGTGACACCCAGAATGTATACAAAACCTTTGAACGCACGGCTCATTATAAGTTAGCGTTATCATTTCATAGTATTTGTATAATGGACATAACCCGAGAGAATCAGTTCTAGAATGTATACTGTTTTATTAAAATGTTATAAATGCATTTTTACTAGCCTAAAAATGAATAAAATATGTGTAAAATGTAAACCTAAACATTTTATTTATTTATATAAGAATTATAATACATTTGAAAATAAAACAGGTCATTTTTCAGTTTCTTGCCAATATCTTAGAAAATATGCATCTAATCGACATTAAGTATACTAATAGAATTTGTTTTTTACAAGATTTTACGTAAGGATAGGCTATTGGGAAAATTCACTATTTTGTTTTTACATTGCATAACGTAAAAAAGGGTAAAAAAAGTATCTAACCGCCCATACCCGGAATACGTAGAGTGTACCCACTATTAGCCATATATACCATCTCACACAATGTGTTATGTGATAGGTGGCAAGCCTATTGCCAACCGGGTCCTTTTCAATCCCGGGCAATGTTATTTTATCAGAAAAGTTAAAAACACGTTTTGTTTTGCCCGACCCGGGAATCGAACCCGGGACCTCATATAGTCAACGATGACACCGGATCACTTAACAACACGGTGAATATTTCAAAATTCTTTGAAAATGAATGAAATTTCTGCGAAGTGTAGATGTTGGAGTGCCTAAACTATTTAGTGTACTCATTAAAGTCAGACTCCAAAATACTTTTTAAAAAATTGTTAAGTAGAATATACGAACATGTACTTATAACTTCAGGCCTGGATAAGATCACCATATTACAGAAAAATTGACTTTCCGCTTCACCGCGTTTCACCGGTTTGTCCGTTGGTGATATAAATGGTAATCCTCATCGCCGCATATACCGACACGTTAACGATTATCGACTATTTTTAGCGATAACCGGGACCGACAGTTTTACGTGCTCATCTGAGGCACGGAAGTGGTAATACACCACTTCACCAGTCTCCGAGTTGCTACTGAGATTTTAGATTTTCGAGAAAATCCTCGAAAATATCACAATAACACGTTTGCCCGATCCGGAGATCGAACCCGAGACCTCACGATCTGAGCCCAATAGGCTATCCCAAGACCACAAGGCAGAGTAGTTTGTTATTAATTAAAAAAACCTTGACTGTTTATCTTGCTAATTGAAAATTATACAAATTTACATTAAAAACATCTTTTAGAGATTTAAAAATAATAATAAATTTAAGAAAAGTGCAACAAGATTTTTTACTGCAAATTGTTTTCAATGAAAAAAGATAAGCTTCTTAGTCAAAAGCTATTTTGTTTTTTATTAATAACAAACCACAAAGCCATGTGTTAATTATTTTATTTTTATACTTCCCGCTACAAAAAGTGCCTTAAATAAAAATGATTCAAAAAAATAAAACTGAATAAATAACTTTCATCTTTCTAACTAGGTATATATTTTTAACTTCCCGCTACGTGTCTAGATAAGGAAGTTACTGATTTTACCCCGATTTACGAAAATCGAGTGTTCACCAGATCTCCACGTTTTGAGGTCCTAGGAACCTTTTTCGACTACTTTCATGATGTGTGTGTGCGTATGCGTGTATGTGTGTGTGTGTGTGTGTATGTGTGTGTATGTGTGTGTATGTGTATGTGTGTATGTAAACATCTCAAAACTTTGAACGACTTGACCGATCGAAACGCGGTTAATAGGATTCGATTGGATTCCACTCAACTTAGACTTCCTGAAAATTTTAACCAATTCAAGGATATTTTGAGAAATTTTGAAAAAACCTCATATACGTTTTTGGCGAAACAGTATTTTTTTAATACAATTTCCAGATTAATGTACCGACAGAGTACAAAATTTAATCAGCTTTAAATCTCAAAAAACTGCGACGAATGCATAAATTGCATCAAAATTTATTTATCCGTTCGGGAGTTTATAGTCGACGAAAAATTTTGCAAAAGTATTTTTTCGGCATAATTTCGAAATTTTTTAACTAATCATTAAATATTGCAGAAGATTAAATCTTCTGCAATATTTTAGTACTAATAAACTACATTGAATGCCGTTTCAAATATCAAAATCGAATCAAATTTTCAAAAGTTACAGCTTTTCAAACAATAAAATTACGTTGTTTACAGTAAACTTACTACATATTGTTTGAATAACTTTCAGGTTTATATACTGATTGATATAAAATATCGAATTAGACTTTCGATTTTTATATCAATCGGTCGGTATACAGTAAACTTATTACATATTGTTTAAATAACTTTCAGGTTTATATACCGATTGATATAAAAATCGAATTAGAGTTTCCCTCTAAAAAACTGCACCAAATACTGGAAATTGGATCAAAATTGCTTGATTTATTTGGGATTTGTCAATGAAAAAAATTTTAAAAAAAAGTTTTTTTTTACATTTCTTTGAGATTTCTTAACCTATCGATTTTTTAGCTATTAAAACAATTTTGAGTTAAAAATTGCGTTGAATGCCATTCAAAAGATCAGAATCGATCATCAATTTAAAAAAAATATGATGTATATTTTTCAACCATTAATTTCCTAAATATCATTTTTACAAACTAGATTTTTTGAACTCTTCGAACTCAACAATCTATATTTAGGTATAGTTTTTGCTTCTTTTAGCTTAAAATACTTCAATGAAGCGGGAAGTTTGAAGCGGGATGGCCAGCAGGGTCAACTGTATTACAGATTTTTATATTCGCTACATAAAATTATTATAAATAACCTTTTGATTACTTTTTCTCTCATGTCGATATCTTATTAGAATATTTGATAATTTTAGGAATTATATAATTTTGAAAAGTTTACCTTTTTACGTTGAATGCTAATTTTGCAACATAAAAACAAATATTGCAAATTTTCACAATAGCCTACCACTAAGTGAAATTTTATAGACCAAATCTATACATATATACATATAATATATATACATATAATAAAAATGTAAGAGGTCGATTTCTGTACATTGAAGATATTTTAAAAATTTTTTTTGGGAGATACTCTTTAATCGATACTGAAGCGAAAAATATAATTTTTTTAATTTTTGTCTGTCTGTCTGTCTGTCTGTCTGTCTGTATCAAGGCCGCGCATCACGCCGAATCTACTGAACGGATTCAAATGAAATTTAGCATAATTAGAGTTCATACTCCGAAGAAGGTTATAGGATATTTTTTATCCCAAAATTCAGTACGGTTCCCGTGGGATAGGGGATGAAAACAAAAACGTATATTTAGCTTTAATTCATTAACCTGTAGTCCGAAATCCTTTATTATTTTTTTGTTCAAAAGTAAATACTATAAAGATTATCCCTTAAAAATTTCAAGGTCATGAGTTTTATAATTTAGAAGTTACAGACATCACAAGTTTCAACGGTTTCGGGTGGTAAGTCCAGTTGAACGTGACACCCGGAATGTATACAAAACCTTTGAACGCACGGCTCATTATAAGTTAGCGTTATCATTTCATAGTGTTTGTATGTATGTATAGTGTATGTATGTACGTATAGTGTTCGTATAATGGATATAATCCGAGAGAATCAGTTCAAGAATGTGTACTTTTTTATTAAAATGTTATAAATGCAATTTTATTAAATATGTGTAAAATTTAAATCTATACATTTTATTTATTTATATAAAAATAATTATTAATATATTTGAAAATAAAACAGGTAATTTTTTTAGGTTTTTTGCTAATATCTCAGAAAATATACATCTAATCGAAATTGAGTATACTAATAGAATTTGTTCTTTATAATTTCCATCGTCGGCACTTGGTGAAACTGCATCATATTGATTATATAATATAAACACTTGTACTTGTACTGTTTCACAAATGTAATTTAAATTTTATTTATTACACAATCACTTTAAACTTACAGCCAACTGCTTAATAGGCGATATTAAAGCATCATCAGGGCTTTCACAACGAATGTGAAACAGTACAAGTGTTTATATTATATAATCAGTTCTTTATAAAATTTATCGTAAGGATAGGCTATTGCGAAAATTCACTATTTTCTTTTTACATTGCATAACGTAAAAAAGGGTAAAAAAGTATCTACACGCCCATATCCCGGAATACGTAGGCAGAGGTACAAGAAGTGTACTCACGATTAGCCGAAAATACTATCTCACAATGTGAAAGGTGGCAAGCCTATTGCCAACCGGGCCCTTTCCAATCTCGGGCAATGTTGTTTTATCATAAAACTGAAAAAGCACATTTTGTTTTGCCTGAGCTGGAAATCGGACCCGGTACCTCATATGGTCAACGACGATACACAAATAACTTCATCAAAACAAATTCAATCAAAAGGGGGCGTCCATAAATTACGTGAGGTGTTTTTTTTAATTTTATGTCCCCCCCCCCTTTCAAAATATGGGTTTCTGAAATACCTATGTAAAAACGCGTTCGATTGTTATTGTAAAAAGAAAAAAAATCTTCGTGCTTCTATTTACGATTAGTTGAGGCTGTATAACGTCGAAGTATAAATGAAATTATTTTCTTTCGAACGAGTTAGTGAATGATCTTAACAGTATCACGATTACACTTAAGATTAACTTAAGTATGTACAATCTGGATAATGGACTAAAATAGTATATATTTTTTGTTTCAATATGAAAAAAAAATACGTGATATTTGCTGAGACCCCCTCCCCCTCCAACGTAAGATTAGATGAGATTTGACTCGACCCCCTTTCTCCACCTTAAACATCTCACGTAATTTGTGGACGCCCCCAAAGATACTTAAAATTCCTTTATTTGTGAGAATCAAAAATTAAAAATGTGAGAAAAAATACGTGGCGTTATTGTTTTTTATTAAAGTATCATCACGCTCGATTCGCTTGCGGCGTAGGCAGAGTAAACCGACCGTCTATAGACTTTCCGGTTCACCACGATTCACCGATTTGTCGGTTGGTGAGATAAATGGTAATCCTCACCGCCGCATATACTGACACGTTAACGATTATCGATTATTTTTAGCGATAACTGGGACCGAAAGTTTTTATACCCCTCCGCCAGTTTCCGAGTTGCTACTGAGATTTTAGATTTTCGAGAAAATCCTCGAAAATATCTCAATAACATCTTTGCCCGACCCGGGGATCGAACCCGGGACCTCATGATCTGAGCCGAATAGGCTGTCCCTAGACCACGAGGCAGAGAGTTTGTTATAATAATAAAAAAAAAACCCTTGACTCCTTATCTTGCTTATTGAAAATGATACAAATTTAGATTAAAAATATCTTTTAGAGAATTAAAATAATAATAAATTTAAGAAAAGTGCAACAAGTTTTTTTTAATTGCAAATTATTTTCAATAAGCTTCTAAGTCAAAGGCTTATTTTTTTTTAATAATAACAAACTACAAAGCCATGTGTTAATTAATTAATTTTTAACTTCCCGCCACGAAAATTACCTTAAGTAAATAAAAATTATTCAAAAAATAAACCTGAATAAATAACTTTTCATCTTTCTAATTAGGTAAACATTTTTAACTTCCCGCTACGCATCTAGATAAGGAAGTTACTGATTCGAAAATCGAAAGTTCACCAGATCTCCACGTTTTAAGGACCTAGGAACCTTTTTCAACTATTTTCACGATGACGTGTGTGTGTGTGTGCGTGAATGTGTATGTGTGTATGTAAACATTTGATAACTTTGAACTGCTTGACCGATCGAAACGTGGTTAATGGGATTCGATTGGATTCCACCCAACTTAGATTTCCTGAAAATTTTAACTAATTTAGTCAGTTTTAACTAATTCAGAGAGATTTTGAGAAAGTTTGGAAAACCTCACAAAGGTTTTTGGCGAAACAGTATTTTTTTAATACAATTTCCAGACTAATGAACCGATATAATACAAAATTTAATCAGATTTACTTCTCAAAAACTGCATCCAATGCATAAATTGTATCAAAATTTATTTATCCGTTCGGGAGTTACAGTTGACGAAAAATTTTGCAAACGTATTTTTTCGATATAACTTCGAATTTTATTAACTAATCATTTTTAATCTACTGCAATATTTTAGTACTTACTAAAAAAACTACATTGAATTTCAAAAATCAAAATCGAGTCAAATTTTCAAAAGTTACAGCTTATCAAACATTAAAATTCAATTTTCTAAAATCGGGGTAAAATCAGTAACTTCCTTATCTACATACGTAGTGGGAAGTTAAAAAAATCCCACGCGGACGAAGTCGCGGGCACAGCTAGTTATTAATATATTTGAAAATAAAACAGGTAATTTTTTTAGGTTTTTTGCTAATATCTCAGAAAATATACATCTAATCGAAATTGAGTATACTAATAGAATTTGTTCTTTATAATTTCCATCGTCGGCACTTGGTGAAACTGCATCATATTGATTATATAATATAAACACTTGTACTTGTACTGTTTCACAAATGTAATTTAAATTTTATTTATTACACAATCACTTTAAACTTACAGCCAACTGCTTAATAGGCGATATTAAAGCATCATCAGGGCTTTCACAACGAATGTGAAACAGTACAAGTGTTTATATTATATAATCAGTTCTTTATAAAATTTATCGTAAGGATAGGCTATTGCGAAAATTCACTATTTTCTTTTTACATTGCATAACGTAAAAAAGGGTAAAAAAGTATCTACACGCCCATATCCCGGAATACGTAGGCAGAGGTACAAGAAGTGTACTCACGATTAGCCGAAAATACTATCTCACACAATGTGAAAGGTGGCAAGCCTATTGCCAACCGGGCCCTTTCCAATCTCGGGCAATGTTGTTTTATCATAAAACTGAAAAAGCACATTTTGTTTTGCCTGAGCTGGAAATCGGACCCGGTACCTCATATGGTCAACGACGATACACAAATAACTTCATCAAAACAAATTCAATCAAAAGGGGGCGTCCATAAATTACGTGAGGTGTTTTTTTTAATTTTATGTCCCCCCCCCCTTTCAAAATATGGGTTTCCGAAATACCTATGTAAAAACGCGTTCGATTGTTATTGTAAAAAGAAAAAAAATCTTCGTGCTTCTATTTACGATTAGTTGAGGCTGTATAACGTCGAAGTATAAATGAAATTATTTTCTTTCGAACGAGTTAGTGAATGATCTTAACAGTATCACGATTACACTTAAGATTAACTTAAGTATGTACAATCTGGATAATGGACTAAAATAGTATATATTTTTTGTTTCAATATGAAAAAAAAATACGTGATATTTGCTGAGACCCCCTCCCCCTCCAACGTAAGATTAGATGAGATTTGACTCGACCCCCTTTCTCCACCTTAAACATCTCACGTAATTTGTGGACGCCCCCAAAGATACTTAAAATTCCTTTATTTGTGAGAATCAAAAATTAAAAATGTGAGAAAAAATACGTGGCGTTGTTGTTTTTTATTAAAGTATCATCACGCTCGATTCGCTTGCGGCGTAGGCAGAGTAAACCGACCGTCTATAGACTTTCCGGTTCACCACGATTCACCGATTTGTCGGTTGGTGAGATAAATGGTAATCCTCACCGCCGCATATACTGACACGTTAACGATTATCGATTATTTTTAGCGATAACTGGGACCGAAAGTTTTTATACCCCTCCGCCAGTTTCCGAGTTGCTACTGAGATTTTAGATTTTCGAGAAAATCCTCGAAAATATCTCAATAACATCTTTGCCCGACCCGGGGATCGAACCCGGGACCTCATGATCTGAGCCGAATAGGCTGTCCCTAGACCACGAGGCAGAGAGTTTGTTATAATAATAAAAAAAAAACCCTTGACTCCTTATCTTGCTTATTGAAAATGATACAAATTTACATTAAAAATATCTTTTAGAGAATTAAAATAATAATAAATTTAAGAAAAGTGCAACAAGTTTTTTTTTAATTGCAAATTATTTTCAATAAGCTTCTAAGTCAAAGGCTTATTTTTTTTTAATAATAACAAACTACAAAGCCATGTGTTAATTAATTAATTTTTAACTTCCCGCCACGAAAATTACCTTAAGTAAATAAAAATTATTCAAAAAATAAACCTGAATAAATAACTTTTCATCTTTCTAATTAGGTAAACATTTTTAACTTCCCGCTACGCATCTAGATAAGGAAGTTACTGATTCGAAAATCGAAAGTTCACCAGATCTCCACGTTTTAAGGACCTAGGAACCTTTTTCAACTATTTTCACGATGACGTGTGTGTGTGTGCGTGAATGTGTATGTGTGTATGTAAACATTTGATAACTTTGAACTGCTTGACCGATCGAAACGTGGTTAATGGGATTCGATTGGATTCCACCCAACTTAGATTTCCTGAAAATTTTAACTAATTCAGTCAGTTTTAACTAATTCAGAGAGATTTTGAGAAAGTTTGGAAAACCTCACAAAGGTTTTTGGCGAAACAGTATTTTTTTAATACAATTTCCAGACTAATGAACCGATATAATACAAAATTTAATCAGATTTACTTCTCAAAAACTGCATCCAATGCATAAATTGTATCAAAATTTATTTATCCGTTCGGGAGTTACAGTTGACGAAAAATTTTGCAAACGTATTTTTTCGATATAACTTCGAATTTTTTTAACTAATCATTTTTAATCTACTGCAATATTTTAGTACTTACTAAAAAAACTACATTGAATTTCAAAAATCAAAATCGAGTCAAATTTTCAAAAGTTACAGCTTATCAAACATTAAAATTCAATTTTCTAAAATCGGGGTAAAATCAGTAACTTCCTTATCTACATACGTAGTGGGAAGTTAAAAAAATCCCACGCGGACGAAGTCGCGGGCACAGCTAGTACATTAATATACATGCTTTCGATCGTTGAGGCGCACAGATTCTAGGCATCGCCATAATATGGTGGACATTCCACATGCCCGGATAAAGCGGTTAGACTTAAGATTCTTCATTCGAACCGCAAAGGACTGAAACATGCTTCCTAAATCTGTGCTCCCCGTCGAGTACAATTTGGGGATCTTCAAGAGAAGAGTGAACAGGTACCTTCTAGAGAAGCGCGTTTTATCTTAGGCCGCATCTTAGCTTACCATCAGGCGAGAATGTGGTCAAGCGCTTCCCTATAGATAATTAAAAAAACATGTTTATATTATATTTTATGAAATATTGGCATAAAATTGCAAAAAGCAGTTTTTTAATTGTTTTAAACAAAATGTTCCTAACCTCCTACACGGTCAAAATATTATGCTTAATAATAATAACATTGCAATTATAACCTTTACTGCAAGCAAATACTATTTATTTCTCTCTGACTAATAGGTCTGTCGTCAAATCTAGCCTACTGCAAAGGAGTCAGATATTGTTATTTATCAGACATACGCCACAGATTTCAAACTAGCTTGAATAATCATCGTTGCCCATTAAGAACCTAGGTACAAGCCGATAATTTTACCTTCAATCTTTTTTATCCGGTGGAAGGATAGCCCCAGCCATGCTTAAAAATGACAATACAGTTAAAGACTTTTGCTTCACGGTGTGTGATCTTTCTCCCAATAAAAAATAGGTTTTGTAAAAATGATCTTTAGTCAAATTTAGTCATATGGAATGAGTATATAAAGTCAGGCAAATAAAACTTCAAGCATGACTGTAGAAAATAAAAGGCGAGGTGACTTCAGTTAAACACTGCTTAAAGCCCTATAAGGCACAAGGGTCGTTATCAAAATGAACGTGTTTTCAAATCCACACTAAAAGAATCCTTTCTTAATATTTCTCCTTTGATAAAAGTGCTTCGGCGTCCAAAATATTGCTGAATACGAGAAATACTGTGGTCAATTACTAATAATTACTCTGCAAGGATGGCCAAACGCGAACGAAGTCGCGGGTACAGCTAGTATAATAAATATATGCGATCGATTAGTTATTTGGTCTCAACACAACAACTATCAAATTAGAACTGTCATCGAGAAAATAAAGACATGGAAATAGTAAATATAATATCGCTGGACAAATTACACAAATCGATCTAACCCCAATAGTAGGAGAGGCCAAGAGGGGATTTTGGATTTCCAACTAAATTATAAGTAATCGGGAAAAATGTACTTAGAGCGTCAGATAACATAATAGTTGCTATTGTAATAAATATATATAATAAATAGGTAAATGTAAAATGACACACTGCTAGCATTACAGAGGTTATTCACAATACTTGGTGCATCCAATTCATGAAATTAGTGGGATATTTTTAAACAAATATTTTTAAATTATTTTGTTATAATTTTACACTAATAATAAAAACGCACTTTCAATTCAATATTTACTATTTAGTCCCTAATTTTAAAATTTGGCCGGAGATTTAAAGTAACCCTGTATTATTACTTATTTCGAGAGCCTTTTTCCAACAATTTTTCTCACATTTTACATTATATAAAAATAATTACACTAATGTAAATTGTAAGTCCTTAAACCTATATGCTATTTACGAGATAACTTATCATAGTGATGTATTTGTCGAACATCGCCATCTCTCATATTATACTCTAAGCAACAAAACTTGTGATTCTAGTGGAATGGAACGTTCTAAGTGTGCCTGCACACACCACTACATTATTTTTTGCTTTAATCGCTTGATTATTTTATAAAAAACACGAAAAAACTTTTGTCCTACACATTCGATGGTTTTTCTGATGAGTCCTCCACTCTAAAGATTCGAAATGAGATTTTAAATTGATATTAATCAATTTAAAAACAACCTAATTTTCTCACAACAGCTTGTTAGTTATTATAATTCAAGGGTTACTTTGTCCTATACTTAAAGTAAAAACTTTTCTTAGTCCGAGACTCTAAAGTTTTCTTTTTTATCTATCTTTATTAGTTACCCGATTCGAGATTTTTCGAAGATAGAAAAGATAGGCGTCTCGTCAAAACGAAGCTGTTCACAAAAATTCAGCTTGTTATTAATAAAAAAAAGTTTGTTCCTGGGACCACTATCTAGACTGTATTTTCCTACTCCTCTTATACACTTCTGTTAATTTCGTTGTGGGTTCCAAGACAGCTTAGCTTTTCCCCATGTAAGCTCGGGGCTTACAGCTCAGTGGTTATCAGGACGGTTGCCACTGTTGAAACTGGTTTACAGAAGTTACAGTGGTAGAAAAGAGAGTGGGCCCATTGCCCTTTTAAAAAAAATACCGCCAAGTTGATAAAGAGGTCAGTTTAAAAGAGAAAAAAATTTGACACAGAATATTCCTTTCCTTCCAAAATTATAGAATAGAATTAAACAATTACAAATACACGTTTATAACTTACCAAGATGTATTATATGGATAAAATTTTAAACTCCTTTCAAGTAATTCATTCAGCGATTCCAGAACAAACTTCACGTTATAGTTATTCATATTTGATATGTTAGAAGGCCACAAATTTGTGTACTCTACAACAAGTTCCAAAGAGTTGTCATCAATAAGAAGGTTATGTATTCTCGCGAGGAGTGATAACATGACACTGACTGCTAAAGGTTCACGAAGAGTTGCTAAGAATGCATTAAATCCATTCCTGGCCTCAGCCGCTGCGTTCGGCGTGTCACGGGAGTAAGATGGCATTCCACTAGCGTTCCTTTTCACAGGTCCATTAGATCCATTATTATATACTGACAGTGCTGAAAATTATTTAGATCAATGATTAAGATGTATAACTGCCAAATTAGGAGATAATCGAAACGTTAAAAAATGAATAAGTACTTCTGATGCTCTGGTATCTTCAGATATCTAATATCTATCTAAACTGGACTACATAGGCGATATTTATAATATTAGTATACGTTACGTATTACGTAAGAGGTACGTTAGCCAGTTCAGTACACTCAAAGTGCTAATTACTAACAATTAAATGTGGAACATACGTCAGAAGACTATCACAGAGAGTGTTGTAGCAACCATAGTCCCACAATGCCCGAACACGGTAAAGAATTTTTAAAATCGGTTTAGTGGTTAAGGCGTGAAAGCGTAATAAACAAACAAACTCACGCATTTATAATATTAGTTAGGATTATAGTACTATATATATAGTATATTATAGTACTATATAGTATAGCCTGTTCTGTACACGCAAAGTTCTAACAATAAAATGTTATATATACTATGCGTTCCAACTAAGAATAGGATAGCACCTTGTTGTCAACTTCATATCGGTGTGAAATTAGTAACGACAACAGAAAAACGTTTGTTTAAAACATAGGGCTGATTTATTGAAGAACACATAACATTCATATAATTTTATAGTAAAATATTAGTGTTCCATATCACAATACATGTACCTACCTAAGTGTACTTATTTAAATAATGTCATGGTAAATATAATTTGAAACGTGTAATTAATTTTAGATTTATGCAATGTTATATGCGACAAAAAAGATTCATACACCAATGATGTCGGCGATGAAGTCGTTACAAGCGGTGTAGAGTAATTAAAATCTTTTTGACATACCTACTTGATTAAGTATTTAGTTTAAAAAAATATTATTGTATTTTTATATTTTATGAGTAATTAAAATCCTTTTGACATACCTACTTGACTAAGTATTTAGTTTAAAAAAATATATTTGTATTTTTATATTTTATGAGTAATTAAAATCTTTTTGACATACCTACTTGATTAAGTATTTAGTTTAAAAAAATAAATATATTTGTATTTTTATATTTTATTTTTTTCTACCACTTCACTTACTAACTAGCATGGGCGAATGGGAATCTCTATAGAAAATATAACAATTAGAACGATTTTTTTAAATTTCTTTGTTAGTATTTTTTTGCTCACCATACTCATAACTAATGAAGTATTTGCAAAATGCGGTACAATATGGCGTCCTGACAGTCCTACTCTCAGTTGGATTGCGTAGTATGGTAGTATGTCAGAAGACTATCACCGTGAGTTTTGTACTAACCATAGTCCCACAATGCCCGAGGAAACTTGCGATTGCCTTTTCCTCGTTGTAATTCGAAGCAAGCAGCGCAGAGCGCCGCTGCCAATTCTCCGGGCCCATTTGCCACGCTTATTCCTTCCCACTCACATGCGTTCACCAAACAAGTCCAGCATGCTTCAATCACCTATTTAAAAGAGTTCAATAAAGAATAACTTTAATATCGTGCTAAAGAAAGGTTATGTAGACTAAACTTTTTAATAGTAAAAAAACACAGTAAAATTAAAATAATATAAAATTTATACGGATTGTAGGGACTTTTTACTGTAAAAATACGAAATTATACATTTTTTATGTGCATTTTTTTATCTCTTTTTCCATCAGCAGATCATTCATCTGCTTATTTGTTATCCTAGATGATAAAAAATACTTAAAAAATAAATACAGTCATAACAGTTTATGGCGACATCGTTTAGAACAACATACCATATAAATGGCACGTGTGTGGGGAACGTGTGGCATAATTAAATACAGTTGTACGTAACTGACGCAGAAACGCTGACAGACTATTTAGCCAATGCCAAGACGCTCTTGAACCGTATTGTGACGGACGTGCTATTTCTATCATAAATTTGAAAATATGCCTCAGTGCGCAATACTTGAATATCAAAACCATAACCGAATAAATAATATTAGTATCGCAGGTGTATTATATCATAGATAAGTGTTATTTGATTAATTATTTATAATTATTTCAGTTTTCAGAATTTTGAATATTAAAAATTAATGGAAAACGTGAAAATTATATTACAATGATCGAAATAAGGTTCAATTTAACTTGTTAAAATGTAGCATTAGAACTGCGAACAGTCCTTGGAAACGAAATTATTTTCTTAGCAACGCAACTAGAGATAGCCGTTCCTTCATCGATATTGATAGAAAAGTTTATTTTGTGATTTTTAAATTGTATTACATGTATTATTATATATTTTTCAAAGATTTGATAGATAAATATTGCATGTGGAAAATCTGTTTTGGATTCTCAGTTTAACAGAAAACTCATCAGGCCGGGATGGCTATTTTTCATAGTTAAAAAATTTCATTTACCTACCTGGGTTAAATTATATGCCAATATATGCAAAAACAAAACAATAGGGGAAGTAACAAAAAAATATAAAGAAACTTAACAGATCTGACAGAGACATATTTATGTCATTACAATTTTGAAATTTGTTAAATAAGGTGCTAACTTATATTTATTTTATTTTATTTAAAAAATATTTACAAATATACAAAAGGTAGCCTGACAAAAAACATGAAGCTGAACGGACTAATGGGACCTAGAGATTGACATTATTATAATTGTGCAAAATTTAAGGCTAGATTCTAATTTTTTACAAAAGACTTCAAACCGAAAAGCCAATTTATGTTTTGTTTCGTAAGGACAAGATGTTGTATATTTCATGTTTCATTTTTTATTTATTCGTAGTTTATACAACACATAGCATACAAAAATGATTCTCTTGATAGGGGAACACCTTTATACTTTGAAATATTTTATTCTTAATATCTATGTTCCCATTTTCAAGTCTGAATTTTATAATACCGAAGTATGTAAATACAATGTCGTTTACTAAAAAACGCTGAATTTATTTTACCGCAAGTCTTAAATACGATTTGTTTATTTTCCGATTTTTATAAATTCGAAAAAACAAATGCGCGATTGGTTCTCGTTCCGAAAAACGACTTTCTGATTATCAAAACATAAACTTTTTGATTATAAAAAAAAATAAGACGTAACTTAATGCAATTGAGTGTACGTTAAATATATTAAAGTTGACTTATTATCTTTTTTGACTTAGTGACCGGCAACCAATAAGTCCAAAAGTTTTAAAGCGAGGGTGAGAATGTGTATAGCACAACTATTTAGGCGACACAGGTTCTATTACAAATTTGACACTTTGCCATTTCCTCTTTAATATTTCCGTGGGTTATACTGACTAGAGTTGTGGTGGTTAATATAATGCATAACATTATAATAATAGAGCGCTATGTGTACTCAACGTAACAGTGGCGTGCACAGGATTATGAGACTGGGTATGCGGCGGAGTACTCTTATATAGATTTTCAGCGTAACCTTAGCCACGCGACGGATTTCTAAGCCGGAAATCATGCCAACAGAACATGTCTTAGATGTACTACTATTTATCTACATCTTCTACGGTAACGCAGAAAAAACAGCGGTCGGTCGTCGCTAACTAAAATATTATAACAGGTAACTACTTACCTAGTCAGCTGTATATATATTCTAGGTATGTTTCCATGTTCAAGGTTGCTGTTATTTAATAGGTACTATTTCCCGATGTAAATATTTCGGCCACATCAAATATCTTAAGCAAGTGAGTGATGGTTACAATACACGTCCCTTGCAAGATATCCGATGTGGCCTTTAAAAGACCAATTTTCATGTGATTCGCAAAATATATAAATACACTTAATAATAAAACTACGGGTTGGTAAAAACAAACAAACTACTCATTCATTTATAGATTAAATCTATGCGCTTATCCTTTTTTAAATATGATTTTAGGATATCGTCATAGAAAGTTGGATTGCGTTTTAATTCTATCAATAATGCCTTTTCTATAGAAATCGTGGAAAGCTCTGTGAGTCGTTGTTGATTTTGTGTGTTTCTCAAATATGTGTGGATACGTTTTAAACACGAAAATGAACGCTCTACCGATGCGCTGCTTGCTGGGATAGTCGCAATGAATTTCGCTAATAGTAACACTTCAGAAAAAAATTTATTTAAATTGTCCTTATACAAATTTTGAATAATACTAAATACACAACTATTTGCAAATTGACGTGATCTATAAATACAGCGCAACTCATTTTTTAATTTATCAAAATTAAAATTTGCCTGATAATTATTGGTGAACTCTCTGATTTCATTTTCAGGGAAATATTCACTATAATTTTTAAAATTCTCACAAGAAAGTAGCTCAATAAACTTTAAATTTTTAATGTTTTTATAGCGATTTCTTAATTCACTGACTACATTATCAATTATTTCAACAAAAATTCGCCGATAATGTATTTTTACATCATCGACACTGCGCTTTCTCTTAGGTAGTCCGGTAATGTGATCGGCGGCATCATAATAGATCTCGAACTTCTCCCTGAAATGTTACAAAAATGACTCTAACTCTTTTATTTTTGTTACGCAATACGCGATGTCACTAGTTTTTTTTTTGCAAAACATCGTACAGAATATCAGTTTCTGTAAAAATATCTGCGAAAGATTTTAAAAGAAAATTAAATTCAAATTCTTTCATAATAAATAAAAATGAACTGACTTGTGTCAGTGTTTCACCATCCCAGTTTTGTGTATTTTCGTACATATTTTCAAACAATTCTAGGAGGTCGGTGGACGCATTATTAATTACATTAACCGTGCGTGAGTGATATGTCCACCTTGTTTCCGCGACACGAGGCAGCTTTTTCATATCGGCAAAGTTTTTGTAATGGGCCATTCGCTTTGTACTGGTGTGAAAAAAAGCCGCGATTGATTTTATAATACTAAAAAAACGTTTTGTTTCAGCAACTCGTTCAAACGATTTCGATAAAGCTAAATTTAATATATGTGCTGAACACCAAACGTACATAGCTTGTGGACATTTTTGTCTCACCAAAGCCTACATACCATTAATTTGTGAGGACAAAACTGCTGCCCCGTCGTAAGTTTGTGCGACTAATTTGGATAAACAATCGAACTCTTATAAAATTTTCAAAATTATAGAACTCAAGGTTACAGCGGTCCGATCCGCGCTGACATCAACATATTTGATAAATCGATCTACTATTTCAGAATCATGAAAATATCTCAAAACTAATACTAATTGTTCACGGCCGCTAACATCAGGAGTCTCATCTACCGTGATGGCGACAAAATCGGACTGTTTAATTTCGGCTTTAATGCGATCGATTATCACAGATGCAACGCTCGAGATCAAATCATTCTGCGTACGGTTCGACATACCCGTGAATGAGGTACTTGCACTCTGTAAATGGGTCTCTAAAACTCCATCATACTTGGCTAATAAATCTACTATTTCTAAATAATTACCCCTATTCAACGATGAAACTGACTCGTCGTGGCAGCGAAAAGCTAATTCTTGTTTTCCCAGAAAGCAAACAACATCGATCAGCGTTTGAAAAATGTTTCTATTGCGATCGACTTTAGCATTATGCCTCTCAATATCTACTCGTAACTGACTGTTAATACTCATTTCAATACGAGGTTTACCAAAAGTATTTAATTTTAAGCAGGCCTCCAGATGTTTTTCTGTATGGTCATGCTTCTTTGCCGCGGAATGGAAATTATTTAAATCTGAATATCCAGAATCAGTCCACACTGTACTAGAATTACTAAACAATATGCAAGGAAAACAAAATAATTTAATCGTATGGAGACAACCACACAGCCAGTCATACGTTTCATAACTTTTAACATGAAACTTGCGAGTTACATTTCCTTTTTGCTGGTTTAATTGTAGTAACTCGGGTATACACCTACCTTTAGATACGATTTGAATCTTTTCACTGAACGACAATTGTGAGAACTTGTTACTTTTAATTTTTAGTAAGCACACATTATCAAAACATACCTCACAATAAAATAACATTTTAAAAAATCAGGACACGCGCTAGTTTAAAGGAATCACTAATTATTTTAGATATATATAACTGTTTACTTTAATTATTTACTGTTTATTTAATTTAATTTACACACTTTCAAATGTTAAAATAATAATATCATTAATATATATTTTAAGAAAACATATACAACATAATAATACACAATGAATATCACGTATCACATAAAAATGGCTTCACTTTTTAAAACATTTCACCAAATAAAACCTTACTAAACAAAAATGCATAATGTGAGCATACTGTTTGTTAATAATGTTTCGTCTATTATCTTTACCCGGATTATAGAACAAGCTCGCAGGAGTTGCTATACAAAATAGCATGATTGTGTGAGTGAGCCAATACGTGCGGATAGGTAATTATGTCTCGCACACATTTACAATGTGAGGCAGAATCTTGGCGGCAGGACTCGGCGTTCAATATTATTTATCGTTTAATAAACGCCTGGCAAACATAATGTTTGAGTGCTGTGCTTGCAAATAGGTGCTATTTAAAAATATTAGGCGTTTTTAAGTTATTATATTTTGTTTATTCATTTATTTATAATTAATTAAAGTCATCTAAAACGTATGAACGTTTTATTAAAATATAAGTAATGCAATGCTTTTTTGCCTCTATACAGTGCACGCCCCTGCAACGTAAAGCATAGAAAAATATAATTTATAGTCTATAACGCGCTATCATAAAATAGTTTGTTCGAACAATACACTACACCTCTAATACTAAAGGTCCCAGCTGAATGCTATATGACCACCTTATCAAAAATATTGTTTTCACGAAATTGCTTATTACGACATACCTGATTAAACGACTACATTTAATCAACATTTTCGGAGAATTAGATCTGTTAGAACGACCAGCTAAACTGTATTGTAAAAAAATTTGAATAAGTATCCACATCGAGCACAGAATAATGGTCAATCAATGGCTATTAAAATCACAAAGTAAACAAGACGTCGATTGTAGGGTCTTTCGTAATTCTTAGAAACAAAACACGTGTATGCGGCAAAGTCAAAGACCGCTTCTTCATATCTCTTCAGTTAGTTTATTGTTCAAGAGTTTATTGTTGCTTATCTGTGCCTAAGATGCACCAAAACATATTGTGAAGTTATTTGTAAAAGAAAAAGGAAACAAATTATGTATTTACACAATGTACATTCAATAATAAATACCACTTCATAAAAAAAATTGAACTTCGTATCTCGAAAACAAAATCGATTGTTACGACTAAATATGAGTAGTCCCTTCGATATCGTTGTAACAGGTTTTGACTGTATACTTATAAAACCTAATGTTAATGTTAAGTTTGTAAAAATATTAAATATTAAATGTTATGTGCTTACTTGCGGTCTTGGAATAATACTTTCGCCTGCTGTGGCCACTGCAATACAGGCTTTGCATTTGTTGGCTAAGGCAGTCAAATTAATTCTATGATGAGGCCATTCACTTAACATAACATTGACTTGGAGCAAAAGTACCTCCCATGATAACAGGCGGCAAAGGCGGTAAAGATTTGGTTCTGAACCTCCACCTAACTGACTTCGTGCTTCACCTTCTAGCACTGATAACAAAGATAAAGCGGTTCGTGCAAGACCTGCCTCGGCCCGAGCTCTAGCTGCACCTGACACGACATATCCAAAATCCTGCAAAAATCCTCGGGGTAACGAAATTAGAGCATTTCCTAATCCTCCCGGTGGTTTCCATGAAGGGCTCAACTTCCAAAGCGGAGATGAAGGCGCCATCATGGCCAATTTGACTAAACACATACGCACATCATCGGCTGTAGATGCTTCTATGAGCCGTTTCTTTAATCGACCCATTTCAAGTTCAGGTACAGTCTTGAATTCAAAATCTGGCGTCTCCCAATCATCAGTCATTAGTTCGCGAGGGAGAGTCATGTTTTCATCATCATTATTCGCAGTATCATCGAGAATATCCCGTAAGTGAGCATCACTTATTAATTTCCGTCTAATACTTTTAGCCGAATCTCCAACAAACTGCTTCAGATACTCATCCATTTTTTCAATCGGAATTTTACACTGCGATGTTCCTAAGTGAAGGAAGAAAATTCTTAAGTTATTCCAATCTTCTTCCGATAAATCTGACATTAAAACTGGCGCAAAAGCCCAGAAAAGGAGATCAAAAAATCTGGCACCAAAAGTTTTCACTCGGTTAAGGAAATCTGGATGAGTCGAAGGAATGCCCCCTTCAAGAGCATATCGAACTGCATTCAAAGCTGATACTCGGTTTAGCAAGTCCCTTGCAACTGTAAATGCACCACTTGATGCAGAGCCTTGTATATCAAGCTCAACAACTTCTCTGTGTACCATTGGTATTTCTCTTGCCAGATTATCAGCTTGTAAAATGGCTACAATCCCTGCATAATGATTAGCTACAGACTCTTGGAGTTTCTGTAACAAAGATGGCTCTTCGTTCAAAACTTCATGTCCCAAATTTAAAGCTCGGATATACCCGAGAATATCATCTTTGCTCGTGCTTGCATAGTAAAATTCACCCCATGGAATACCTTGCGGTATTTTTTCCGAGCCGTATCCGTATGAATTCGTTTCACTTTCTAAAAGATTATAATTTGCTCTACACCCTGAGATATGTTGTTTAGCCATATCATGTTGTCCATAAAAGAAATAATTATAACAAAGATCGAAATGCACTTGCATGGAAAGTTCATAATGGCTAATATAAACATCACCAGCATCCCAATCATGATCCATATCATCAGAATCTTCTGTAAGATGAACAAAAGCTTCCATTACTGGAATCTTAATCTTTCTAGAATCCCTTCTTCCAGGTCCATTTTCATAAAATGCTATTATACTGTCAAGATATCTTATACTTTGCATCCTATTTGCTTCACACATCCTTAATATTTTTTCAAAATTTTGGTTTAAGGGATTATATCCAGTATCTGTTTGCATACCCGGCCTGCAACATTCATATTGTATATTTACCAAAGAGATACAAGAATTTATATATTATGGTATGAAATAAATAAAATACTATTATGCCAGTTTCCTTGCGTAATGGACAAAGTGTGCTAATCTGACATGGATCCTTTAAACATTCACCAGTGTCCAGTATTTTCTTCAGCAAAATGAGTGATGATATTTTGCAATCTTAATGACTTTCGCTTTTCACTATTGATTAAAGCTTCGGAGAGCATATATAGGTAATATATGCTCTCCGAAGCAGAGGGTTTTCAACAAACTTTTTAAATTATGGGTTAATTCTGAGGTTACATCTAGATAGAAAAAAAAAGAAACTTTTTAAACTCTGAAATTTTAGCTGAATTCTTAATTCAGGCCAAGACACTCATAATTACGCAAAGTAACTTTTAGTAAAATTAGTAGAAAAATATGTGTGTATAAATATAACTTACATGTGAACAAAGGACATTTTAGTTGTTTTTGAATAAAGTGCAGCTTTCACAGGAAACCTTAAAACCCATCTGTGGTATAAAGTTAAGGCAAATTGAACCTCAGGTTTTTGCAACAATTCCGGCGAGACATCCTAAAAATTAATATTTCTAATTACAATACATTTTCCTTTTATCTATGCTCACACATGTAATATGTATCTTTAATATGTGACACTTTCGACGTGCAAGTCAAAATTAGAACCCCAACTAACGATTTAAACTCATACAATAAATAATAGCTAATTATTCTGATCATGAAAGAAAGAACAAAACTATCAATAAGTAGAAAACAGTGCCACATACTTGAGGGGGTACAGCAAATGCAGCATCTGTGGCCATGTAAACCAGATCTTGCATAAGGTTTTGTTGCGTTTGTGGAGGTAATTTTGTTTCAAATGTATCTGAAATGGAACAAAACTTATTTTAATATTATGAAACTTATTAACAGTTGACATTTGGCTACAAAATACTCAAAATTAAGGTTGACTGGTTGTCGACCCTGATCTTATGTGGTCGATGGGGCTTGTGGATTTTGTACCAATTGTATGATTAAGATAGATGTTTGTAATTATGCATTTGGCTGTTTATTAAGTATATTTGTATTTTTTTATATATACTAGCTTATCCGCACAGCTTCGCCCGCGAATAGATTGACATGTCGTCGATATAGTTTTTCATACACAATTACAGCCCATAGGGGTTGATTTGTGAAAAAAGTTTATGTATTTTTTACCCCAGACCCTTAATTATCTCCATGGCAAATTTCATCAAAATCGGTAGAGCGATTTATTTAGCCGTAATATTGTTACAAACAAATAAACTTATTTTCGCATTTTTATTCATAATTAGCTACGCTCTGCAGTCCACTGCGTCATAAAAGTTCTTGGTAAATCCCAGGGGAACTACTAATTTACTTCTTTATATGTGAGCCAAATTTTATCCAAATAGATTTGGCTGTTTTTACGTGAAGGAGTAACAAACATCCATCCATAGATCCAAACAAACATTCGCATTTATAATGTTAGTAGGATATAGGATATTAATTCCCCCGTGTTAGTCTGGATTCCTTTGAAGAATAGACTAACTGCCGTTCTACTAGGCAGGTCGTACAAGACTTGACTACGCATCACTACAATCGTGACTATTAGATGGTAGGGCTTCGAAACGCCTCGCCCGGGTATTTGGTACCACTGCCTGAACTATTCCTGCTGTAATAGCGTCAATACTTGCCATTGTCGTGTTCTGGTTTGTAGGGTAAAAAAGCAGGTAGATTTACTGCCCGGCCACGCGAACCGGAAGCGGCGGCGGCGGCGGCGTGGCAGGCGAGGCGAAAACTCACGCGCGCGGATTTTCAGGCCACGGGAACTTGCGTCCTCCGCCGCAACCAGTATAGTCCGAGAGCAAGATGACTTTTTCAACTTTATCTCGATATTGCTTGGAGTAGTTTTGTACTTCAACACTTACTATTTGGAAGAGAATATGAAGTACATGATTTAAATAAGAATTTCACAAGAAGTATGAGAAATATGTACTATATCGAGACAAATTTTTGGAATAAGTGTCGAAACTCGAAACCTTTGATTTATAGTGTTGCCGTTTGATAGTCCATTATCGATTGGGTTTCATTACCTCAATAAGTACAATACTAACAATAAACAGCAATAAAATCATTTATGATTAAAAAAAATAAACAATCAAAAGTATCGATACTATCGATAGTATTACGATTTAATATTGCATTAATCACAATTACTATCGATAGTATCGATACCATCAAAACTATCGATAGTCAACTTTATTCTAATACTTACCGATGCTATCGATTATACAAACTATTGATAGTATCAAATATACCGATAGACAATGCAATATTGTCTAACAATACTATTGATACGTTGTTTATCTCCAATAATAAAAATAAAAAATATATTCACGGGACAAATTACACTTTTTGATCTAACCCCAAAGTAAGCAAATTTTTTGCTTGTGTTATGGGTGTTAGTCAACGATACTAATACATAGAAATACATATATAAATACTTTTACATACATAATAAACACCCAAACCCGGAAATACAAACATTTATGCTCATCAAATGCTTGTCGTCGTCGGAGATCGAACCCGAGCCCCGTCGATTGCGTAGGGTCGCTAACCACTCAACCAACGGGGCGGTAAACTATTATATTAACGGGACGGTAAACTATTATAACGGGGCGGTATTGATACTATCGACGCAATCGATAGTTTATTTACTTGCAGCGTTCAATACTATCGATATTATCGACGTTATGGCGTTTCTAGATTAAAACTATCGATTTTCGGTAAACGCGCGTGCCGTTGTGCTAATAAGAGACAATACCTTTAGTGACATTTCTCAGCATTACATTCCGTAAAAAAGCGTAATACCCTTATTTTTGATGCTGGTCGCCTTTTTATCAAGAAGTGGCAACCCTATTTGACATGAAATTTATCTGATAACATAAGCAAAGAAAACACTTAGTGAACTAGTCGCCTATAGACACCAAAGGTGTTAATGGTGCATTGCTATCCATTGCTATGGGATGGCAAAGCCATATGCAAAGTTTACCAGCTACCTGGTACAACCTGCCAGGCAGGAAGGCAGTTGGTCTAGGAAGAGAAAGAGCCCGGACCAATACAGGGAGAACTAAAACTAATTTTCTTAGTACTGGGTATGTTTTGTATGAAAAGATACACACTATGGCAATATAAAAATTATATACTACCTAAATTCCAACGAAGAGTAGATGCCACCTTCAATGCCAGAATTTTCAAAGCAAGCTGTTTCCGAGTAAACTGTAGCGGTATAGGAGTCACACTAGGAGGACTTGAGGGGCCATCAACATCCACCACTCTTTCACTGGTTGGTTTTGAGTTTGCATTTTTTGAATCAACAGTTAGAAACTCTTCTATTAACTCACATGGTGTAGGTTCTGAAAAGTATTTAAAAACAAATTAATAATCTTGTATGTAGGAAAAAATAACTAAATAAATAATAGGTATCATTACACATACATATGTCACATATAAAAATAACTCGGTACAGCTATGAACATGAGTTTACTAGATTTAAACTGGTGAACACCATAATGTTTAATTAAGATACATGCCCATCTTTAATTTGAAGATTTTTAATGGCATGTACATCCACCCTAATATTATAAATGTGAAAGTACTCTGTCTATCTGTCTGTTTCTTCTTCATGCCTAAACCACTGCACCGGTTTGAATGAAATTTTGTACAAAGATAGTTTGAGACCCGAGAATGGACATAGGATAGTTTTTATCTTGAAAATCCCATGGGAATGGATACTGTGTGTGTAAAAACCCAGAACTGTCTATCTTTTATACCATGGTAATAAGGAGTAATTTAGGCTTGAATTTTAGAAATTTTACCTCGCAGGAGAAGTCACAGGCACAACTAGTTTAAAATAAAAATATGTGTCTTAAAATTACCACATATTTGACAATTACCACATATCTGTAAAATATTACCAGCTTCAGTACTGGGATGTTGAACATTAAATATAAATTTACTCACTACCTTACAGTTAAAACCGGAGACAGCACTAGTAAATCTGGTGTAATGATGGTAATAAGTAATGTAAAAAAAAAGTATCCTCAAGCCTGTATCCTCAAAGAAGTAGGCAGAGGTACATCCAGTGCATCCACGATTAGTCAAAGATACTTAGTCCCACAATGTGATAATTAGGTGGCAAACTTATCACCAACCGGGCAATTTTAAAATCCCGGGCAAAGTTGTTTTTATCTGAAAACTGAAAAAACCTGTCGAACCCGAGACCTCATGGGGTAACAATGACACCTGATCACTAGACCATAGAGGCGTAAAAGTAATGTAATGCGTTAGAATTAAATTTTCATGAAAAGACTATCATAATAAATGGAAATTTAATTCTGTGATGAAAATGCCATCATAAATTAGACACCAATTCATAGTTTGGAGAAGCAATTTGCACCACTGGATACTCACTGTTGTTGATACTGGCACTTATGAAAGTAAAATAAACTTTTAACTTCACCCGAAGTTTTGCATTCACCTATGCCTAATTTATACAGAGAATTTCTGTCTTTAAAGTTTAATTTAAAAAGTGGTTTAATGCAGGAGGTAACAATCAAGAGTTTTTTACCATTTGTAAAATGCAAACTGCTATAGCTGCATGATTAAAAAATTTAAGGTATCCATCAAATAAAGTCAAAGTCAAAGTCAAAACATTTTTATTCAAATTATCCTTTACAGGCACTTTTGACGAGTCAACATTTTTTGAGTTACTACCGGATCGGAAACGCGGCCACACACTGAGAAGATCCGGCGGAAGAAACTCAGCGGGCTTGTCTTTTTTTGTGCATATACATTTTTTTAAACAATGTTTTTACAATTACAATGTATTTATGAATAATATATTATAATTATTATGAGACTGCTATGAGGAGCAATTAATCCCATGCCTTATTATCATCCAAATAGTCAGATATTTTATAGTAACCTTTTTTACAAAGTTTCGATTTGATACATTTTTTAAATTTGTGTATTGGTAGATCTTTAATAGCATTTGGAAGTTTATTGTAAAAGCGTATAGATTGCCCCATAAAAGAGTTACTTATTCTGTGGAGACGTGATACATGCAGAGCAAGATTGTTTTTGTTCCTTGTGTTTACATTATGTACATCACTATTTTTCTTAAATGAAGAAATATTTTTACGAATATACATCAAGTTTTCAAATATAAACTGTGATGGTACGTTAAAATATTAATTTCTTTAAATTTTTCTTTTAGGGAAACTCGTGGACTGAGATTGTAAATAGCTCTTACAGCTCTTTTTTGTAAAACAAAGATTGTATTTATATCAGTGGAATTTCCCCATAGTAGAATCCCATAAGACATAATACTATGAAAATAACTAAAATACACAATTTTCGCAGTGTCTACGTCACTAATCTGTCTCATTTTTTTAACTGCAAATGCCGCTGAACACAGTCTACTCGTTAATTTGTCGATATGTGGTCCCCACTGTAGTTTTTTATCTATATAATAATAAACTATGGGTATACCAAATTTGTTTAAATCCAGCGATTAGAGCGTGACAAAATACCAATAAATTCACATACACGTATAAACTTTCACATTTATAATATTATCAAGATTAATAATTTATACTTAACTATTGTGTGTTAATACATTTCGATCTGATAATTCTAAAAATGTTTACTCGTTAAAAGTGCATGCAAAGGTTTATTTTAATAAAACAGTTTTGTATTTATGTTAGTGTTTATGAATAGCTATAATAGCTATGTGCCAGCAGCGTGTACAGGATTATGACACTGGATATGCACTATGCGGAGGGGTACTTAGTCACAAAAACTTTCTTTTATGTACCTACATCGATTATAAAACTATTTCCATGGTGAAGTTATTCATTATTACTTAACATGATTCTAAACTACTGGGCTTGTTTCTTTCTTTTTAGCTTTCACTTCAGGCAATAAACCTTTTCTAAAGATTAAATGCAGTCGGGTTTTTTGTTTTCAATAATTTTTTTATTTTACACTTTTTAGTTAGGATTCATTAACTACGATATTAAAATTATAAGATGGTAAATTACGCAATCTTGACATTTCATTCAGAGAGAAAATACCGTGGGGATTATTAAGTAATTTATGGTGGTCTAAACTATTTATTATTAGCCCCACTAGAGACCTAACCCGGCTCAAGCAACGCATGCTTTGAGCTGGGTTAGGTTCGATTCTGACTTTCACTCCAGGAACATTGTTTTTAATTGCTTTGTCGTCAAATTCTATATAGGTAAACAGCCTATGGCAATTCTCCGTCTTCCAATTGGTCCCTTCGAAGAACTGGTCATTCTATTGTCCTCATAGGGGGTGGAGAACACAAATGTGACAAGGACGGGGGAGGGGTCAAACAGTCATGAAATTTGTGTGACGTAATTTATGGATGGCTCCTTATATCAGTTATGTCTTACCACAAATTTGCTCATTTCAAAAAAATATACTTTTCAAATTAAATAGTCTGAGAGGGTTTATTCATATTAGTTTGTATTTCTGTGCACAGTTGATATGGAGATCTTGCTTAAAAAAATAAGTTTAAGGTATATTTTATAATACTACAATAGATGGCAGAAATCTCTAATTACAAGAATGTTTATCTTTATTTATTACCGATTCACAGTAAGAAATACAGAAGTGATTAGGTTGAATGTGCCAGCTATTTTTATAATTAATTATTATGTATTACTAGCTGTTGCCCCCAACTTTGTCCGTGATTAGGATTATGACACTGGATATGCACTATGCGGAGGGGTACTTAGTCACAAAAACTTTCTTTTATGTACCTACATCGATTATAAAACTATTTCCATGGTGAAGTTATTCATTATTACTTAACATGATTCTAAACTACTGGGCTTGTTTCTTTCTTTTTAGCTTTCACTTCAGGCAATGAACCTTTTCTAAAGATTAAATGCAGTCGGGTTTTTTGTTTTCAATAATTTTTTTATTTTACACTTTTTAGTTAGGATTCATTAACTACGATATTAAAATTATAAGATGGTAAATTACGCAATCTTGACATTTCATTCAGAGAGAAAATACCGTGGGGATTATTAAGTAATTTATGGTGGTCTAAACTATTTATTATTAGCCCCACTAGAGACCTAACCCGGCTCAAGCAACGCATGCTTTGAGCTGGGTTAGGTTCGATTCTGACTTTCACTCCAGGAACATTGTTTTTAATTGCTTTGTCGTCAAATTCTATATAGGTAAACAGCCTATGGCAATTCTCCGTCTTCCAATTGGTCCCTTCGAAGAACTGGTCATTCTATTGTCCTCATAGGGGGTGGAGAACACAAATGTGACAAGGACGGGGGAGGGGTCAAACAATCATGAAATTTGTGTGACGTAATTTATGGATGGCTCCTTATATCAGTTATGTCTTACCACAAATTTGCTTATTTCAAAAAAATATACTTTTCAAATTAAATAGTCTGAGAGGGTTTATTCATATTAGTTTGTATTTCTGTGCACAGTTGATATGGAGATCTTGCTTAAAAAAATAAGTTTAAGGTATATTTTATAATACTACAATAGATGGCAGAAATCTCTAATTACAAGAATGTTTATCTTTATTTATTACCGATTCACAGTAAGAAATACAGAAGTGATTAGGTTGAATGTGCCAGCTATTTTTATAATTAATTATTATGTATTACTAGCTGTTGCCCCCAACTTTGTCCGTGCTGACTTCATTTACACACACCTCCAGCGTAGGTGATAGCATGATAATATGTAGCCTATATGTTGACCCGACCTGTTAGTAATATTCATGCAAAATTTGAAGTAAATCCATGCAGAACTTTTTGAGTTTACCCTGGACACACAGACAAACAGACAAAAATTCTAAAAACTATATTCGAAATTGATTGTAGATCATGCCCCAAGTATTCTTTTAAAAAAATATTCAATGTACAGAAATCAGAAATACTTTATTCAATAAAACATTCATTGACACGTCAACATATTTTTTTTAAAAACTACTACCGGATCGGAAAGCGGCCACACACTGAGAAGATCCGGCGGAACAAAAACTCAGCGGGCTTGTGTTTTTTTTCATATCATTGATTTTTTTACATTATCACAATATTACAAAAAATATATATGAGATTGGTATGAGGAGCAATTAATCCCAGGCTTTTTTGTCTTCTAAATAATCTGAGATTTTATAATATCCTTTTTTACACAGTTTTGTTTTAACACATTTTTTAAATTTATTGACTGGTAGATCTCTTATAGTTTCGGGAAGTTTATTGTAAAAGCGTATACATTGCCCCATAAAAGAGTTACTTATTCTGTGGAGACGAGATGCATGCACAACAAGATTGTTTTTGTTCCTTGTATTAAGTGAGTGTACGTCACCATTTTTTTTAAAAAAGCAAATATTTTTATGAACATACATCAAGTTCTCAAATATATATTGGGATATAACAGTTAGAATATTGATTTCTTTGAATTTTTCTCTCAGGGAAACCCTCAGGCTAAGGTTGTAAATTGCCCTAATAGCTCTTTTCTGCAATACAAATATAGTATTTATTTCAGCAGAATTTCCCCAGAGAAGAATTCCATATGACATGAAATTCCATATGACATGACTTTCCTAGGATTTTATTATACGTTTGTATAAATATAGATAATCTTCAAATAGGTACCTATTTTTTGAAAATTCAACTCTTGAGGGGGTTAAATCTAATTCAACAGTGAGCAATAGCTATTATCAAAATCATGTATATGAATTAGCCATAAGGTTTTATAAAAAGCTATGATACCCGATAATATACTTTGACCATATTTTAAAATTAAATTACATACTTACCAGGGTTAGGTTTACTTAAATGTCTCTTGAGTAAATTTGGATCTAAGAGGAATTCAAACCATAAAATAGTATCTGGTGATATTGGAACAGTTCCTGGTCTTAGTAGATCGACATCCATGCTAAATCTCTATAGTTTAATTTCATATCATTCTACAAGTGTGAACCTAAAATTATAATTAATGTCTACATCAGTTTTATTATGGTTGGGGTCATTATCCTAATGCAACAAGTAACAGTTCTGTTGAATTGAACGTCATCAGTACTCCAGTCCATATTCAGCTCAACTCTTTTGGGTCAGCCCAGCCAAACCCAACACAGGACACAGTGTTTATTAAGAAATTAGTTAACTTTTTATATACCTATAGGTAACATTTACCCACCACATTTAGTGAAACTTTCAAATATTTTACTTAAGATATCATATTATTACGAACATTACGCCAAAAGACAATGAAATCTTTATGTTTTGGTGGAAAATTGTATGTACAAAATAAGTTTTAAAATATTTATGTATCGCCGCTCTTCACACAAAAATCTTTTACTTCATTTTTTATGGCATGTCAAATGTCAATGTCAACGTCGAATTTGAATTTGATAGATTGTAAATTTATTTCCGAGGACCTAACGATAACTGGAATTTTACGAAGCAATATTTAAAAAATAAAAATGTACTTTATGTCATTATTAATAAAGTGGACATCTGGTTCTTACTTAACAAACGGAAAAATGTTCTGAGCAAGACAACGACAACGGTGGATGTTGTCCCTTTCTTGCAATTACCAGTGTAAATAAAACTATAGATTTTTATATATTCGGTAACCGTTAAATCCCTTTTATTCATACACGTTGATAGATACATTAGCACAAAATGTAATGTAATTAACATATTTGGTTCTAAAATGTGCTTATTTTAATTATTATGTGATTATTTATGTAATGCAAAAACTGTTTTCTCAAATAAGAAGAATTAGTAGTAATTTGCAAACTACGCACGGCCGCACGTATAAATGGTGCTTTATTTAGTAAAAAGAGACACACTACACCAATTTCGTTGCACTCTTCGGAACGATTTTTATTTGGCATGGTCGTTAGTATCTGCCATTCGTCAAAAAGGAACGACTTTAAAGGACATCTTACATTTCAGATAGTATGTAACTTCCTTGTTTATTACACAGTAGAGTAGAGATGATATTAATCTCACTACCATCCATAGACCTATTGAATACATTGCCATCTGACTGCAAAAATAGTGTCTCTGAAACAATCTTAAAGGCGTTCAATCAGACGCAGATCGGAAGGGGAGAGACAATGGCTGCAATTACCTTCTTGCCTGAGTTAAGTGCATTTTTCAAATTATTGAAATGGTCTGAGATTTTTTTAACTTCCTACTACGTATGTAGATAAGGACGTTACTGTTTTACCCCGATTTTCAAAAATCGAGTTTTCACCAAATGTCCACGTTTTAGGTCTTAGGAACCTTTTCCGACTGTTTTCACGATGACGTCCAGTATGTATGTATGTGTGTGTGTGTGTGTGTGTGTGTGTATGGGTGTGCGTATGTGTGTATGTAAACATCTCATAACTTTTAAACGGCTGGACCGATCGAAATCGAGGTTGATGGCATTCGATTGTATTTTGCTCTACTTAGACTTCCTGAAAATTTGAACCGATTCGGTCCAGAAGATTTTGAGAAATCTTGAAAAACACCAAAAATTTTTGTCGAAAACGTATTTTTAATATAACTTCCAAGTTTATGTACCGATTAAGTAAAAAAACTAATCAGCTCTATTCCTCAAAAAACTACGTTAAGCAAAAAAGCTTTTCTACTTTAAAAACTGCGTCATATACTGTGTATGTATGTATGTCTGCGTTAAAAATTGAGTTGAAACTTAATTTAGTGGGAAGTTTCAGGGATGGCCCGTAGGGTTTACAGATTTTTTGTTTCTCATTTTTAGAAAAGATTGAGCAGGTGAAATAGGCTAAGATTGCTCACCCACCCCGATTTAATTGTACTTTCAAAAATATCTGCTGCCATTCTAATAAATAAAAATTGTATATAGACGTACCCAATGCTTATAAAGTTAAATTATGTTCTTTTAATAGATATCTGTACAATATGAATAAATAATTGGTTTAGCTCTACAGGTTAACATCTCAGAGGAATAATTTAAGCAGCCTTGGGTTGGGCTGTCATTTAGATTGTTTGAGGTTTTGAATAAAATAATAAGCGCTAATCGTTATCTGGTTGGTAAAATGCGGCGATGGGGATCGTCATCTATCTCGCTGGCCGACGAATTGGAGAATTGTGGTGAACCAGAAAGTATATGAGCGTTCGGTTTACTAATTCGGTTTAATTTCATAGATGATTAATAAATTAATCGAACTCTCATTAGATAACATACATAGAATACTTTAAAAAAATCATACCCTCTAGTTCTCCTTAGACACATTAAGTAATTGGTTTTGTTTCTATTTAAACTGAAACATTGTATGTGTTACAACTATGTGCTGCGTTTTTCAGCTAACCTTGCGTTCTACGTCCCAAAACTATGCAGTTGTCATGGTTTTTTGCCTATATTTTTATTATTTACTATTTCCAACATAAAAACGCAAAGCAGTCAAAAATAGAATACCTATTTGAGCATTAGAAAAGTTCAAAAATTTTAAGTTTGTTGAATATGAAATTTAAAATTTTCCTAATTTTTCAAAAACTGCAACTGTTTAATGCGATGCGATAATTATTTTTGTACTTTTTGTTTCTTGAGATCTAATTTTAAATTTATTGAACTCTAAAAATGATCAAATTGATTGAATGAATGAATGATTATTGATTACAGTTTATTACGCACTAACAAAATATAATAAAGTAATATAACTTATTCACAAAGGCGCTCTTATCGCTAAAGAGCGATCTCTGTCAGACAACCTTAGGGTAGAGGAGATAGAATTATTTATTTATTTAGGTAGTGGTGCCATAAAATACAAAAGACCAAATGATATTCCGTAACATGGTCATATTTGCTTAGGTCAAATATGAACCTTAAACATAAATTTTGGAGTCGATCAAGCTTATTAATCTGCTCGCAAGTAAGGTCAACATAACAAGCATCTGCGTAATCCAAAATAGGTAAAAACATCTCTCACAATCCCAGTTTTAGTATCTATTTTTGAAATATTTTTTTTCCAGCAATAATAATAGCTTGAGACGTGTAAGGATTTATAGCTAGTTCATGATTTTGAAATAGCTGCTAGGTCAGTATTTATTTACGAAATAGCGAATGAAGTTCGTCAAAGGAGGAATGGGTATAAATTTGGAGGTCGTTTGCATACATATTGTAAGATAATTGATTGGCTAAAGAATTAATATATTTTATATAAAACGTTTCAAAAACTCAAACCCAATTGAATGCCATCAACCACAATTCGCTCAAGTCATTGAGACACACACACACACACACACACACACACACACACACACACACATATATATATATATATATATATATATATATATATATATATATATATATATATATATATATATATATATATATATATATATATATATATATTGTAAATAGTAGAAAAAGTTTCTAGGAAACTATAATATTATTATTTAGTATTTACTTTTTATATGTATTCGATTCCTAGGAATATTTTGCAAGTATACATCTGGGAGATCTCGTGAAAAGTTGATTTTTGAAAATTGGGGCAAAATCAGTAACTTTCTTTTACTACTAAGATGGCGGGAGGGTAATTAAATATTTCAAAAGTTACATCTTGTTTTTATTAAAATTATTTCAGAATTTTAAAATAACTTTACAATATACTAATTTATCGATTGAATTCAAAATCTAATAAGCTATTCCTCCTAAAAAACTCAAATAACGTTATTCCGTTCAAAATCGATTAATCTGTTCGGAATTTATCAATGAATAAATTATTTTTTTCTAAAATTTGTTCACTGATTATCATCCTGTTTACAGATTTTTTTCATAAAAGACGGGGTGAAGAAACTTATAGGTCACCTGATAACAAATGCTCTGCACCGTCATCTATTTAATTCTTAAAAAAATTTTTACAAGCAATTTTTAAATCGCAAAGATTTTTGTGGCTCCCTCCGGATTATGAAGCCCCTGAAGAAGCTTGAAACTCACCTGATAGCAAATGCTCAGCGCCGTCGTCTATTTAATTCTTAAAAAAGTAATTTTTACAGGCATTTTTTAAAACGCAAAGATTTTTTTGGCTCCCTCCGGATTTTGCCGCCCTGGTCACTGGCCCCGAATGTAAATCCAGGACTATCTGAATTGACATAAAAATACATGGGCATAGCATATTACACTCAAACAATTGTAAAAAGTGTAAAATTTCTGCACTGTGCAATATGATACTGCAAACATCGGCAAAAAATTTAAATTGAAAATGGGTCAGTTAGAAAATAGTTTACATTATTAAAGTTACTTTAAATATTGACCTCGTTGACAATGCTTCTATAAGTAAGTACTCAGTAAAGCCTTGTTCACTATTTAAGGATTATTGATTCCTTTAGATACAGATCATACAGACTGAAGTAAATTATATAGTTTGTTACATAATAATATAATGAGTAATAACTATTAAGACTGATTTTGTTGTGCTATATCCTACTACTCTAATAAAGGTTAATTTGATAGTAGGTCTTCTTTATTTCTCCTGCTTATTATCCCTATTTTATTTGTGGTCGGCGCAACATATCCTTTTCTTATACTCTGCCTTATCAGTTGTCACCTCGACATTAATTCAACTCCTTTGTTTTCCATATCTTCTTTCATACAATCCATCCATCTTTTCTTTGGTCGTCCTCGTTCCCTCCGTCTATGTACATTCATGTTCATCACTCTTCTCGTCACATGCGTATCTTTTCGCCTCGTGACATGCCCACGCCATTCTTCTCCCTTTCAATTTTTCGGTTATTGTTGCTACTTTCAGACTTCTTCTAATATACTCATTTCTTACACTATCCACCTCACATCCATCACACATCCACCTCAACATTCTCATATCCGCCACATGTAATCGTCTCTCATCCGTCTTCTTTGCAGCCCAACCTTCTAATATATGATACATTACGACAGGTATTATGATAATAGGTATCATCACAGACTAGGTATTAGTTACTAGGTATCATTATAATAAAATTTCTTAAGTACCGTCACAAAACATCTAATTAAATTCTTAACCATTTAGAGCCCTTTTTATTTCGTAGGCATAACTCAATTTATTTATAAGCAGTCGGGAAGTTCATTTTTGATTGATAATTAAAATGTTTCAGATTGTTGTTGTTCATCTGCACATTTTACACACGAAAATACATAAACATTTTGGTGTAGAACAATATTTATCTCAATAAAAATATTTTTAAAAAAATAATGTAAACATTCTTGTATGTCATAATTTCTTACAAAATTTGTTTTACATAATTTTGTTTGTTTCTTTCAATTGTTCAAAACCTCATTTTTATTAGTGACTTGTATTATTAACATCCACATAGTAGCCACGTGTAAACTAATACAAATTGATTTTCATCTCTATACACAAAAGTAATATTCATGTCAAGTGATACAATTTGCGGTTTTTTTAGTTTCAAATTTAAAAACCAAGGTAGAAAAAAAATAAACATTAAGAAACTGTTTAATGCACACTAACTATTAAGCTTTCATTCAAAACTCTACATGTAATACTGACGAAGTAATAAATTTTCGAAAATTCTGAAACTTCTTTTCGAATTATATAATACTAGCTGAGCCCGCGACTTCGACCGCGTGGAAAAATTTAAAAAAAATAGCCTAAGGTACTCGCTATCATATCAGCTATCTTTCAGTGAAAGTCCCGTCAAAATCGGTCCAGTCGTTCCAGAGATTAGCCGGAACATACAGACACAGACAAAAATTCTAAACAATGTTATTTTGGTATACGTACCGTGTATACAACCATATGCATTTAGTAAAAACGGTTATTTTAATATTACAAACAGACACCCCAATTTTATTTATTTGTATAGATGGCGTCAACGCTTGCATTTCTTGCAGATAAAATTGCCTTTACACACATCAATTGATTTTTTTTGGTAAATCTATCATATCTGAATTCCGGGTACACTTTAAATATCAAGTCTTTAATGTTGGTTACGATTTCACGAAGGTCTTTACCTATGTAAAATTTTTTTGTAGCCTGATTCAGGATTTTTCCCTAAGTAACCACTAACCAATCAATATGATCTTGTTTGGAAAATTTGTGCTTCTTCTACCTAAATGATTGCTTATGTTGGTATACCTACAGCTTCAAAAATTAAACAGTTTTCCACAATGGGGAAGATTTAAAGCAAGATTTAATAATATTAAAATACACAAAATAGATCGAATATTCAACTGCTACAAAGTAAAGTGATTTTTTTCAAAGAAGGAAAATCCAACGTTCCGTATCAAAGAAGTCTACTGCGAAAGGAGCCGGTCACATGTCTACTCCGCGCGGGCCGCAGAGGTTAAAGGTATATGATTCCACTCATGTACCTTAAAAAAACCGGCTAATTGCGAGTCGAACTCGCGCATTAAGGGTTCCGTACCATAATCTATAAAAAAACGGCAAACAATCACGTTTGTTGAATGGGAGCCTTCTTAATATTTATTTTATTTTAATTATTTATTTTTAAAGTGATTTTATGCAAATGCAAAAGGGAGTTTATGCAAAAAACACGTTTGTTGTATGGTGGTCACCCTTAAATATTTATTTTATTCTTTTTTTAGTTTTAGTTATTATACATAAATAAAAGGCAACATAAATATCTACATCATCTGTGAAAATTTCAACTATCATGGTTCATGAGATACAGCCTGGTGACGGACAGATAGATAGACGTACAAACGCACGGACGGACAGTGGTGTCTTAGTAATGGGGTCCCGTTTTAAACTTTGAGTATGGAACCTTAAAAAATATAGTAAAGCCAACGCTCTCACAGTTCGGCTCTTCTCGGCAATGTTCGGTTCTCGTTCGGCGGTCAGAGTAGTGCGCCGCATCGTGCACACTGCACACAGCCTTTCGGTTAATACCTAGATAGTACCTAGGTATGTTGAGTTATTTTCGTTTTACATTTTTTTTTAAACTATGCATCTAAATAACGTGGTATAAGAGCCAAAGTTTGTCTTCCTAAGATCTTCGTGTTGATGAAGTACTTTTCGTTATATGATAAGGATTAAAATTCACCTATTAATTTTCTATAATTTTTCGACTCAAAATTCCTTATTGTGTTGTTATAAGAGATATATATATATATATATATATATATATATATATATATATATATATATATATATATATATATATTATATATATATATATATATATATATATATATATATATATATATATATATATATATAGTGTCGTGGACTTTTTTGTGCATCTACTAAAAACCAATATATTTGTAGTACATTGTACTTACGTGTACTTAAGCATTACGCCAGCAAGCGCACGTGGATACAGCCGTTCGATACCGCTTTTTCTTCCGACTTATTTTACAAATATCGATATTTTAACTACGCTAAGAATAATTGTAACGTAATCCTCATGAATGTAGCTATCATTAAACATACACATAAAATTTTTTTCAATCCGACTTGTAGTTCCAGGAATTAGCATTTAGCGCATTCAATGAACAAACAGACGTTAAAATACTCGTATCATATCATATCATCCATACTAATATTATAAAGGCGAAAGTAACTGTCTGTAACGCTTTCACGGCCAAACCACTGAATATCCCGGAAATTCCATAGGAACGGGATCTATGCGGGTTTTTATTTAAGAATTTTTTCCACGCGAACGAAGTCGCGGGCACAGCTAGTATCATAATAAAGATAATTCTAAACTCAACGATTTAATTATATGTGTATGTGTTTCAATACGTTAGCGCGATGTATTTTCGTGCAGCGCCACCTAGTTAATGTGTTCTACGTTACGCTTTATGCTCCGATATCTTTCGATTAATTTTATTTCCTGTGGGAACGAAATATTTTCCCGCGATAAAAAGTAGCCTATGTCCGTTCTCGACGTCTTATCTATGTTTATGCCAAATTTCATCAAAATCGGTCCAGTGGTTTAAGCGTGAAAGCGTAACAGACAGACAGACAGACAGACAGACAGACAGACAGACAGACAGACAGACAGACAGACAGAGTTACTTTCGCATTTATAATATTAGTATGGATTTCATAATTTATACCTATACTACTTTTGAAGTGAAAACTTCTTTAGGCGCGTTGAGCGTTTTGGTAGAGGGTAAAATCCTCGGTTCGCGTCACCGACATGCTAATGATAATAGTATATATATAGCTATGTTTTGCATATAGTTTTAATTACTCTCAACTTAATAGTTCCGTTTTCACTTCTATCGGCAGTCCCACGACTGCTACTGTTTTTTTTTACCGACAGTACGGATTTGTAAATCTAAGTAGATTTCAATATTTTTATTGATCACGGACGTAACAACTTTTTAGGTACTATAAGACTTACATATAACTGTTGTTAGTTTATGCTTGCATTTACTTACAATAGGTATTATCATTCGTAAGTTGATCTAGATTTTTAGATGCTGAACAAAATATTTGCACTTTATATTTTCTATAAGACACCTAAAAATTTGTCGCCCTCCAAAATTTGCCGCCCCCCTAAAATTTGCCTACCTAGGCTTCAGCCTACTCAGCCTACTGGTAAATCCGCCACTGCCTACCGTCCAGTAGTAACAGGTAGTAGTGATTTGTTTGGGCAATTGTTTGCCATTTACGGACTGCCTGGCAGAAAGGAGGTGGACCAACACGGAAAAAGTCACTGACTCTCTATTAAACCTAACCACTTGACAACGCAGCTGCAAGATATTTGGTGATGTGGATGTCCATGGGCGGTGGTAATCACTTACCCTCAGGTGAGCCTCCTGCACGTTTGTCCATTTTTTCTATAAAAAAAAAACATGAACGATATTGCGGTAACATATACTTGGTATTTACAAAGTTTATGTTAAATCTATACATATTATAATAAAATCGTAGGAAAGTCAAAACTGTACATTGAATATTTTTTAAAAGAATAATTGGAGCGTGATCTACAATCGACATCGAAGCCAAAAATAGAGTTTTTAGAATTTTTGTCTCTTTGTCTGTTTGTCTGTTTATCTGTTTGTCTGTTTGTCTATATGTATGTTCGGGGTAAACTCAAAAATAACTGCATGGATTTACTTCAAATTTTGCATGAATATTACTAATAGGTCTGGTCAAAATATAGGCTACATATTATCACGCTATCACCTATGGGGGAGGAGCTGTGCGAAGTAAACGAAGTTCGCGCGGACGAAGTCGTGGGCAACATCTAGTAAACTATAAATTTTCTCTGAACAGTCAATAAATTCTTTGTTATCTACTAAAGTAGGTGTTCGATAACCGCTGCGTATATCAAGGTTTGATATTATCGAGTTAGTGTTAAGTCGTAACGCGGCCGGTAAAATCTAGGAAAATCATGTGAACATTTCAGAATAAAAATATAATTTATTCTTACTGTTTGTTAAGTGTAACAACGAGGTTATGCGAATTATAGAACTGGTTTAAAAAATTAAAAGTAAGTAATTCGAGAATATTAATTTTCTTATACGTAATTTGTAAGTCACCTTGTTATAATTTTAGTGTTACTGTTTATTTTCTTCTGCTTTTTATATTTTGTGCATATAGAAATGCAAACAATATTTAGGTGTTTTAAAGAAAATATTTGTGAAAAGGTGTGCTTATCTTTGTAAGACATGTCTTCCAGCAAAATTAAAAATATTTATCTACTAATTGTTTGGAGAAATCAAAGAATATAAACATATTTTTTTGATTTTTTAATTTGATGTTGTAGGGATAGCCAAGAAGCAGATGACCATCGCTTATAGACACCAAAAATAGCAATCGCGCATTACCACCTGTTTTACTTTATAGGCCATAACTCAGATGGTAAAGTTCTGCATTACCTACCTTGCCCGGGTTTCGTAAATTTTCTAGGTGTGGATTTAGTGCTTATCACCGAATTACGTCTGATTCGGTTTGGAGCGAAAGGTACGCAATAAATTTAGGCAAGTGGCATTACATCCCTACCACACCGTGTTGGTCCCGGGCTCCTCTGAAGAATAGGCCAACTGCCGTTCTACCAGGCAGGTCGTAAAAGGTGACCGAGTGGCTATGCGTCTCACTACCGTCTTGACTACTAGGTGGTAGAGTTCTGCATCGGCACGACCGGGTCTAGTACCACCGCCTTACCTATTTCTGCCGCCATAACGTCAGTGCTAGTCACTGTCGTGTTCGCGTTTGGAGGGTAAGGTAGGCGGTAAACTTACGCATGTGGTATTTTAGACCTCGCCACAAGATAGCAACGCACCATTAACAACTTTGGTGTCTATGGGCGATGGTTTACTCTTTCCATCAGGAGACCCGTCTGCTTGTTTGCTATCATATGATATAAAAAAAACTTCGTTGTCTGTAGAGAATTGTTATCCTTTCCTTTAGGAGAGCTATTACTAGGTGTTTAGTAGTAGTAGTAGTAGTAGGTCACGATTCCGTTCGCGTGACCCAAAACTTTTACTAACTTGTGTTTTGTCAGGTAGAAAATGTTGCCCTGTAATCTTAGGGAGAGAATTTCTAAAATCGATTAGTAATCCTACACTTTTCATCGTCGACATTTGGTGACACTTCAATTTAATACAATATTTATTAATTAAATCCAGAATGTTTGTGAAACAGTATAAGTGATTTAATTAATCAATATAGGTTAGTAATTTTTAAATTTGTCTATTCCAAACTTACAAACAATCAAATTTTTTACTTTTTTGATAGCACTGTATATGTAGATATGATAAACCACGATAAACTTATTCATAACAAAATATCTGTTTATCTAAACCCTAAGAGCAAAGGAAAAAAATTGTGCGAAAAGTAAAAATAATAAAATAGGTTTTATTGTTGATGTAATTAATTTAATTTTAAGATTTATTTTACCACTTTATAGGCATGACTGATATCTATAAACATATAATAAAATCGTAAGAAAGTCAAAACTGTACATTGAATATTTTTTAAAAAGAATACTTGGGGCGTGATCTATAATCGATATCGAAGCTAAAAATATAATTTTTAGAATGTTTGTCTGTTTGTCAGTATGTATGTCCGGGGTAAACTCAAAAAGTACTGCATGGATTTATAATCAAATTTTGGGTGAATATTACTAGCAGGTCGGGTCAACGTATAGGCTACATATTATCACGCTATCACCTACAGGGGAGGTGCTGTGCGGAGTAAATGAAGTCCGCGCGGACGAAGTCGCTGGCAACAGCTAGTAATAATAATAATTAATATCGGTAGACAAATTACACGAATTGATCTAACCCCAAAGTAAGCAAATTATTTGCTCGTGTTGTGGGTCAACGATATCAATACATAGAAATACATATATAAATACAGTGACATACATGATAAACTCCTAAACCTAAAATAAAAACATCTATGCTAATCACACAAATGTTTATCTCTGTCGGGAATCGATCCCGAGGCCCGTCGATTCGTGATTAGTATTGCTGACCACTCAACCGACATAGTGGTCATTTGTTTTAAATTTACATTTTTAATAATATAGGGTTTGTAATTGTTGTCACTTGTTCTATAGAATTGTTAGATAAATCCCTACTAATATTATAAATGCGAATGTAAGTTTGTTTGTTACGCTTTCACGCGAAAACTACTAAGCTGATCATCATGAAACTTTGCACTTATATTCTTGGAGGTATTAGAGGTAACATAGAATACATTTTATTATAAAAAATACTTATTTAATGGCTTAAATGCGAAGCAGCGGGTAAAAGCTAGTATTAACTAAAACAATGGCATTTGTCGTTGCCAGATACTATAGAAATATTTTAATGCATAGTGAAGAAATGGTCCATTTAAAAAAATACCTATTACCAATTTACAGAATAGTTAAAATCGAAGAACAGTTTTCTAATGACGAACAGCAGTTTTTTAGCCGGTAGACTTTATGCGTTTTGCATTACCATTCCACCACACGGATAGCAAAGCACCATTGTCCATTAACATCTTTAGTGTCTATATGCAATGGTGTCTCTTTGCATCAGAAGAGCTATCTGATTCTTTTCTATTTAATAACATAAAATGCGTTTTACGAAATTCCTGAAAGAATGACAGATGATTAATTTTCAACGTGACTTGGCTCAACATGTAGGGGACGATGGGGGAATTGCGGACGCTTAAACGGAATAACAAATAAAACTCATACTATTAATAATCATCAGTCAGTCTTTATTAATTGCTAGCTGACCCGGCAAACGTTGTTTTGCTCAATATATTTGTAACAGTATTTCAGAATTTCTTTACTATATAATGGATGTTATTATACATATAAACCTTCCTCTTGAATCACTATATCTATCTAAATAAAAAAATTATCGAAAACAAAATCCCGACTGCATTTAATCTTTAGAAAAGGTTCATTGCCTGAAATGAAAGCTAAAAAGAAAGAAACAAGCCCAGTACTTTAGAATCATGTTAAGTAATAATGAATAACTTCACCATTGAAATAGTTCTATAATCCATGTAGGTACATACATTTAAAACAATTCATGAATTTGAATTCATCACAGAACGATTAACAGTCGGGGCCCATTCAATTTTTAGCTATCAAATTTTCACAAAGGGCCCCGACTGTTAATCGTTCTGTGATAAATTCAAATTCATGAATTGTTTTAAATGTATGTACCTACATGGATTATAGAACTATTTCAATGGTGAAGTTATTCATTATTACTTAACATGATTCTAATCTACTGGGCTTGTTTCTTTCTTTTTAGCTTTCATTTCAGGCAATGAACCTTTTCTAAAGATTAAATGCAGTCGGGTTTTTTGTTTTCGATAATTTTTTTATTTAACACTTTTTAGTTAGGACTCATTAATTTCGATATTAAAATTATAAGATGGTAATTACGCAATCTTGTCATTTCATTCAGAGAGTAAATATCGTGGGGATTATTAAGTAATTTATGGTGGTCTAAACTATTTATTAGTAGCCCCACTTGAGATCTAACCCGGCTCAAAGCAACGCATGCTTTGAGCCGGGTTAGGTTTGATTCTGACTTTCACTCCAGGGACATTGTTTTTAATTGCGTTGCCGTCAAATTCTATATAGATAAACAGCCTATGGCAATTCTCCGTCTTCCAATTGATCTTTTCGAAGAACTGGTCACTCTATTGTCCTTATAACTCTCATTGCTCCCTTTCCATTGTATAATATTATATTCAATTTACCTTTTTTATTTATATTTTGCATTAATCCCCCCGTTGTAAAGGCAGAATAATGAAACACTAATTAAAGTATACGTATAAAGTAGATACTTGTTATAAGTAGGAAAATGGGTTTAAACAAATTTAAATCGTTATACATAATATGTACCTATATCCTAAACAATTAGATACCTACCTCTCTTGTAACTACCTATTTAAAATAGAGCATCTTCTTATGATTTCAAAACTCGAGATTTGAAAAATACCCTATTTTAGAAAATGGGGTGAAATCAAGGACGTTCCGAATTTTGAAAATTTTCATTTACCTAGTGGGAAGTTAAAAAAAGGTAAAGTAAAAGTATTAACGCACTATTAAATAGGTAGGTACCTAATAAAACCAACTAACTAACGCCCTGACCGCCCCGTTTTTGCTTAAGTAGCGACCCTAACTACCAATCAACAGGGCTTGGAGACAGATTATAATAATATAATGGCTACTATCGTAACTTGGGTTTGATTCTAAGCAGGGACAAGTATTTGTTTGGAAAGCACGTATGTTTGTATTTTTGGTTTGAATGCTCATTAAATAACCAAGCGAAGCTTTGTGACGAGAGACGCAAGTGCGGCCGCAGAATTAGAGATGCCACAAATATACGTCGCCAAATATTCACGTGATTTTGGTGAATATTTGGCGACGTACTTGTTTTCCCCGTGTTGGTTCCGGGCTCCTTTGAAGAATATGCAAACTGCCGTTCTGCCAGGCAGGTCGTAAAAGGTGACCGATTGACTATACGAGTCACTACCATCGTGGATACTAGGTGGTAGATTTATGCATTGTCTCGCCTAGGTCTGGACTCTGGTACCACCGCCTTACCTATTCCTGCCGCAATAGCGTCAGTGCTTGTCACTGTCGTGTTGCGGTTTGGATTTATTAGACCTCGCCACAAGATAGCAACGCACCATTAACGTCTTTGATGCCTATAGGCGATAGTTGACTCTTTCCATCAGGAGACCCATCTGCTTGTTTGCTATCTTATGATATAAAAAAACATTAGCGAGTTCGGAGTTGATCGTATCACAAGGTACAGGTATTATTTGTTTATGAAGATTGAGTGCTGTAAGCAGATGCTTCTCCTGATAGAAAGATGGAAAGATAAATCATCGCCTATAGACACCAAAGATATTAATGGTGTGATGCTATCCGTGTGACGGGATGGCAATGCCACATGCATATGTGTACCGGCTACCTTACCCTCTTAACCGGAACACGACAATGATCATCATTGACGCACATACAAACATACAAATATACATACACTTACGCAATTTTAGTACACGTGTTTGGACGCCTAAATATATCATCATAATTCATACCTACTCAAATGTTATCCAATTCCAATAATATTACATACCTACATGTCAAACTGATAACCTCCATTTTTTCGTCGGTTGAAAATATTGTGTAACTGATGATAAATACTGATTAATGAAATGAATACCGAATAAGAAGTACTGAAGTAGGTAGGAGTATAGGTGTGTATAAAGTACGTGAATATAAATAGGAAAATTAACTTTAAATCGTTATATATCTTAAACTATTATTTAAAAAGAAAAATGATGAATAAAACCCAAAATTATTTTTAAATACCTATTCAACGATACCCCACATGATATTGTTCATCAATATATTTTTTTTACATTTTGACAATATGGCGCCTGGTGGTTTCCATGGTGGGTTTTAATAAATGTCATGTCTTTAGTGACACTCGCAAGGTTAAGACGAATCGATTGATATGCGAATCATCAAAATCAGCCTACGCGTTTGGCCTCTAGAATGCCACATAGGAACAAACATACATACATACATATATAGACTGATAAACACAATACCCTCCTGCAGTCGGGGAAAACCGCTTCAAAATCCCTAAGCATACATAGGGATAGACAGCGGAATGCGACTTTGTTTTATACTGTGTAGTGATTAAACTATATACATGTATATATACCTATAAAATCAACATTATTTATTATTTGAGATCAATTAACATTTATTAGTAGTTTTTGCCGCTTCTTTTTCCAGGTTTTTTCACTTTTTTTATACTTTCTTTTGTTCTTTTAGCTCTAGGTTTACTTTTTCTGGGGTACTGGTGAAAATAACGGAATGTTTTTTTTAATTAAGCGTTTTTTTACGAGTTGATTTTAGAGTAGGTACTTGCACTACATCATTAAGTGTTACTAAGGGAGATAGACTAGAGTGACTTGTTATACTTTGATTTATACCAATAGGTATCACTAACATAACCCACTAATTCAGACGCAGATGTTGTTTTGTTTAAGTCCGTTCATTTTACGACCGTAACATTTTAAGACTATATTTTTATCTACAACAGTAGAAAGGTTAACAAATTCCAGAGGGGTGGGGGGGGGGGGAGGCCCCCTGCCCCCCTTGATACACGCATGGGTATATTGTCATGATTAATAAAGTGAACAAGTACCACTCAACTAACTTTTTTTAACTATTTGGCCTTTGCTTATTGTTAGGTTAGTTAGGTTGGGTTAAAAATTACATGTTTGTATCATCAGTGTACTTCTACTGCCATAGCTGTTATTTTGACAAATGATAAAACTTTAAAGCAAACCTTGATGTTTTTATACACTAAGACTTAACATATCAGCACATGGTTCACCCTATATCTTTTGCTCTATCTCGCTAAATCTCTCTCAAATGTACGAAAGGTGACTAGGCAACGATTATTTCTTATCATCAGATGACATGCGTGCTTTGTGTTTAGGGTAACCTCTAAAAACGGTTTTTAGAGCATATTCTCAACCCTCATCTTGCCATTATATAAACCGGTGAATAGTGGTGAACCGGAAAATCTGTAGACGTTCAGTATACTCCGCCTACCCCGCAAGGTAACCGGGAGTGATGATACTTTTTTATTTTAAGCTAAGCGCAGTTCATTTATAATGTCCTCAAGGCCGGGATGTTAAGTCTCATGTCTATACTAATTACCAGTACTCGCTTCATCGAAATGATAATTTTACTATTATAAATGGGAAGGTCTGTGTACGGTATTGTGAGCACGTGCGTAAGTGTCTATGTGGTGGTATTAATTCCCTCGTATTAGCGAAACAGACTTGGATAAATTTGGGTATATAAGGTAGTTTTTGACCAGATTTCACACATAGGCTAATTTTGATTTCGAAAATGAAAAATTTATCACACAGGGGGCAGCATCACGGGTCGTAATACGTAAGACGTCATTGATGACATTTAAAAACACTGTTTTTGCACGTTCAGTGAAAGGATGCAGATACACAAGATTTGCGTACTTTCATTGGTAAATAAAAATGATATTACAAGTTGTGCTACTTATTTTTACCCTAGTTCTGGTTGAAATGAAGATAAACGGAATCGATCGGTATGCGATAAGATACGCAATTAACACCAAAAGTTATCTTATCTGTTCAAAATACTCAACTAAATATAAAAATCACTCTTTAGAATAATGATAAATCCCTTACACAATAGTCATAAATATATATCTATATTTATATTAATATTTAAAGCGTTGTTATGAGGCGGGGAGAGGGATCCAAGGATTTTGAAATGAACAAAAAATTTTTTTCACACACTGCAGTAACCGACTTTCCATTTTCAGTTCCCTATATCCCCGAGTTGGTTCCGGGCTCCTTCGAAGAATAGATCAACTGCCGTTCCGCCAGGCAGGTCGTAAAGGGCGACCGATTGGCTATGCGAGTCACTACCATCGTGGCTACTAGGTGGTAGAGTTCTGCATTGTCTCGCCCGGGTCTGGTACCACCGCCTTACCTATTCCTGCTGCAATAGCATCAGTGCTTGTCGCTGTCGTGTTCCGGATTTGAGGGTTAGGTAGCCGGTAAACTTATGCATGTGGCATTAGACCTCGCCGCATGATAGCATCGCACCATTAACACCTTTGGTGTCTATTGGCGATGGTTGACTCTTTCCATCAGGAGACCCATCTGCTTGTTTGCTATCTTAAGACATAAAAAAACGCTGCATCACATCTTCAACAAATTTAAATGAGACTCTAACAAAAAAAAAAATAATGCAAAATCGGTTTATAAATGACCGATTTCTGTGTTAATAAACATAAAAAAATACAGATGAATTGACAACCTCCGAATATTTTTCGAATCCGAATCCGAATATTTAAACAGTTTAAAAATCATAATAAAATTTAATATATTAACACGGATATCTTACGTAGGACGAAGTGTAAATATTTATTCCGTGTGTACAGTTCCGTGTGTAAGAGAGGGCGTTCGAACACCCTTATCCACCTTACATACTCCCATGCCTAGTGGACATCTAGACGGCTTCAACGATTCTATGTATTGGTTACATCTGGAGCAGGCAATCGCTAGATGTTCTAGCGTTCTAGAGAACTTTTAGTAGGTATAAAAGGTTAGAGCGGTTATGCTCTGCATCCGATCCGAATCCTAGAAAATACAAAATCCAGTTTTTCACACTATTTTCGATCCCAATACGTGTAAATATGAATGTAGAAAAAAAAAGTATTCCATGCTAAAGCGATTAAACAACCTATGAACTTCTATTGCACGTTTTCAGCATTTTCAAATTTCTTACTACGGTTATCTTGGTTCGTTATATTTCGAATTGGAGATTGACAGATGATGTAAAGTAATCGGACAACGTAACTTTGATGTAGTGTGTAGTAAGTACCCTCCTTATTTCACACTGAAACTGAAAGTGGCGGCGGCTTATCAAAATGAAGAGGTCTTTCGGTGGGTGCTTAAATTGACTTCGATGATCGTTATTAAAACGTACAAAATCGACAGAAAGGGACAAAAGTTTAGCGCAGATGTACTGACGGTATAGTATCCGGTTAAACTATTTATTTTCTGTGATAGTGTCTAACCAGTAACCACAAAGTACTTTATAATATACCTAAATAGAGGCATACTATGGGTATAAAATGTTTTCTTCTTGCAAATATAGATGGCGCCACACGTACGATTATGCTTTATAGAATAACTTTTCCTCCGAATACATTTTTTTTACTTAAATAACGGGAATATTTACATAAAACTGATACACTACAGTAAAATCAACCTGCCAAACTCGATACTAGATTCTAAAACCTGTACAACATTTTCAAGAAAACAATCATTATCGCCATGCAAAAATTGAACAGCGCCGTCTATATTGAGAAACAAAACTTGTAATTCTATTGGAACGTTCTAAGATGAGGGTACCTGATGTCTAACGCTGATCGGGGCTGTGTATAGACAAGCTGCCGCTGTTGGATTTCCTAATAATTTCAATATTGATGAGTGGGTACAGTGAAACTTGCTTCTATATTATGACAACAAGAATATAGAATACAGAAAACAATATTTATTTATGGTCCTTCTCATGTTGGTTTGGATCCTATCTGAAAAGTTAAGACCATCTTCTTTCACGAAAGTTGAACCTTTGGCCAATTATTTTTATATAAATATAAAGCAAACATGGAAATATCTCCTATAATGGAAAGAGAACTATCGCTGTAAACACCAAAGTTTTAAATGGTGTGTTGTTATGCGTGTGACGGGATGGTAATACTACATGCATAAGTTTACGGGCTGTCTTACCCTCCAAACTAGATTATGGCAATGAGAAGCATTGACGGTATTGCGGCAGGAATAGGTAAGGCGGTGGTTCCAGATACCCGGGACGTTGTAGAACTCTACCACCAATTAGTATCACAATATAATCGTTCGTCTTTAACAAACTGCCTGGCAGAATGTTAGATGATCTATTCTTCAAAGGGGGCCTGGATCAACACGACTACTGGGTTACTATTGGACATTCTGCTACACGAAGAATAACGCACAATTAACCACCGACCCACCTCTTTCTTTGCTATCTAATTACATAAAATTATCCTTCCGTTAGAATTAAGCTTTACTCTGAAAAAAAAGCTTTATTATTTTTTTCTTTTATTTCAGTGGAAGTAAATCCATATCAACAAATCTCACAAGCTAACAATGAGGTGTACATCGAAATGGACCTACTGCAGGTGGGATCAGAGCCAGTGGGAATGAAATGTCCATATTGTCAAGAGGACGTCATGACTAAGGCTGCGTATAAAAATACGACATTGACCCACATCATAGCACTAATATTAGGTTTACTCTTTTGGTAAGTAGTCTGAATGTATTTTCTTCAACTGATCGAAAATCTCCGGTCACCTAATCATTTTTCAGATTTAAGGACAAGTGGAGATTGGCTAGATATGGGAAATAGGGTGAATGCGGTAACATAACAATCCGAACTGCTAGCTGCTGCTGCTGCTGCTATAGTGATGTAGCCTATATGTTGATCCGACCTGTTAGTAATATTCATGCAAATTTGAAGTAAATCCATGCAGTACTTTTTGAGTTTATATCGGACATACATACAGACATACAGACAAACAGACAAAAATTCTAAAAACTATATTTTTGGCTTCGATATCGATTGTAGATCACGCCCCAAGTATTCTTTTAAAAAAATATTCAATGTACAGTTTTGACGTTCCTACGATTTTATTATATGTATAGATTATAATTTCATTTGGACGGCTAGACCTGTATGCATCTTGGCAGCTCTGTCTTCTACGTTTAAAATCAAATACCCAGGAGTGAATTATACTCAACTATACTTACTATACTCAAATTATACTCAAATTATACTCAAAACACAGAAAGTTCTAGGTTCATTCATACTAATTGTATCAGTTCGAAAAGATGACAGAATATTTTTTGCGCTGGTTTTTTGTTTGTTGATTCACATACTTATTAAATCAGTCCTCCTAAGCCATTTAACGTGGCCAGAAAATGATGCATGGAGTCGATTAATCACAACTCGGCATAATATAGCACTAGTAATATAGCACGGCACTAGCTGCAGCATGCAGCCCGCTGCATTATAAAAGTTTTTGTTAAATCCCGTGGGAACAACTTATTAGGCGGAAATAAAAAGTAACCTATGTGCTATTTTAGGTCATCATATATCTGTGTGCCAAATTTTAGCCAAATCAGTTCAGTAGTTTTGGCGTGATTGAGTAACAAATGTTCATCCAGACGTCCATCCATCCAAACATACAAACTTTCGCATTTGTAATATTTAATAAACATTAAATTTGATTATGTATGTATAGTTAATAGTAGTATGACGGTTAAATGGTAAGCCACTCAGAAAACACATACTGACATGTATCAATCCATCTGCTGTTTTTCTGCGCCACCTTCGCCTGACAATTGTAACGGCTATGCAAACAAAAGAGCTGCTAACGACGAAAACAATAATACTAGAGGTGCGTTAATACCGATATTTCTCAAGATTAGATGATACTAATATATTCACTTTGAAATATTATAATGTCTTAACTAATATGTCAGTAGTAACTAATACTTCACTGTAATTTCGACCTTAAAGTAACAGTGATAAGATCTGATACTGATACGGCAGGAAAATACCGTAACTAATCTTTCACTGTAATTTGGACCTTAAAGCAACACTAATAAGATCTTATTCTGATATAGCAGGAAAAAAACTTTGGCTAATATATCAGTATTAACTAATATTTCATTGTAATTTGGACCTTAAAACAATAGCATACTGCAGGAAATACGTCTGTCTCATTCGTACGTACGACGCGGCGTATCGTGAAAATATTTTAATATTTTCACGAATCCGACGGGCGCCAATCTAGTGAATCCGAACTATTCCGAAGACCGATTGATATTATCCGATTCATTTTGGATAGCCGTTACAGATATTAGGCGAATATGAAATATTAGCATATTACAGTTCGCCGGATTACTAATCCACGAATCCTTTCAATATTACTAACATCTTAGCGAATAATAATATATCAGTCACACCATTAAATAATACTATAAATGATAATACCTACATAATATATGACCTACAGTACCCGGCGATAAATATTGCACATCGACCTTTGGAAAGAGACAATCGGCTAATTTCGGCTTCGTAGAGCGTTATCTCTGTCGCACAAAATACAAACAGTCCGGTACCTATTAGGAGCTGTTAAAACAAGTATGATTTGCTTCTTTTGATATTTTTATTCTTTGTATAAAATACACTAATTTTTCTATAAGTGATGGCTTTAGGTTGGGGTAAAATAAAATAAAAAAACATTTTTACATTATGTTTACGTATTTAATTATTTTGGAACATTACAGCTTTAGTGTACATAATAAACACCATTATACCTATTGCTAAAATGAGACATTGCAATAAAAATAATAATAATTCTAATTCTCAATTACTTCCATTTCACTATCTGTGCTCTCAAAGAGGTCAATATCACTGTCACTATCAGCCGTATTTATTACTAATCTATCAGTGTAATTGTCTAAACTGTGTTGAATGCTTCTATATTCATTCTCACATTTGATTGCATGATCGCAAACCTTTTTCCACTCTTCAGCGCCGATCATGTTTACTTTTTCAGTCAATAATGTTTTTACTGTAGTTAAGTTCATACCCACATTTCTAGAGGCTACATAGCCTTTCAGTTGAGACCATATATTTTCAATTGGATTAAAATCCGGATGATATGGTGGCAATCGCAACACAGTGTGCCCATGTTCGGCAAGTATTTTGTCCACAGAAAACTCTGTATACCTCTCCTTGTGCTGACATATAATAGCGTAAATCTGGGTTTTTGTTAATTTTGGATCAACTGGAATTTCATGTCTGTTTAACCAGTTGATCATTTCCCGTTTAATGGTGTTTGAGTTGGGGGGTCTCTCAACATACTTGTTGTGATAGGGTGCGTTGTCGATAACTAGAACAGAATCACTGGGTATATTTGGGATTAATTGGTTAACCAGCCATTTCTCATAGTTATCGTTATTCATTTCATTGTGATAGTCACCTGTAGTGTCCGTGGATTTATACGTTAAAAAAGCACCGGGTACAAAGCCTTTTTCATTTCCCGCATGAACTATTATCAAACGTTGACCTTTTGAAATTGGCTTTTTTACTCCTTTTTTCTTATCGTCACTCCAAGATTTCCCTTTAGTGTGGGATGCATGTATATATGACTCATCCATGTAGACGATATTTTTTCCTGTTTCGCGAAATATTAAAAGACAAAGAATAAAAATATCAAAAGAAGCAAATCATACTTGTTTTAACAGCTCCTAATAGGTACCGGACTGTTTGTATTTTGTGCGACAGAGATAACGCTCTACGAAGCCGAAATTAGCCGATTGTCTCTTTCCAAAGGTCGATGTGCAATATTTATCGCCGGGTACTGTAAATAAATTGGTTGGCAGAAATAAATTTGTAACTTTTGTTTTATTAAAGGTGGCTGTGTTGCTGCGTAATTCCGTACTTGGTCAAAAGGTGGAAGAATGTAGAACACTATTGTCCAAATTGCCGACGGTTTTTAGGTGTTTACACAAGGAAAACATTAATTTAAGTGCTTTAAGCGTATTATAAGTACACTATAAAATTTGATTTGTAATATTTATGTAAATAATTAAGAAATTACAATTATTTAAATTAACTTAAGATATTGCTGAAAATTCTGTTAATGTAATTAGTAATTTATAATTACATTAACAGAATTTTCATTCAAATTAATTACGTAAATAGTTGGCGTCATTAACGCAGTGACGCAAATAGATAGACATTTCATAATCGATACTAATTTATTATTGTTTATCTATTCTAAGATTTTTAAAGTTGATAATCTTATCTATGTTCTTTTTTTTATATCACTAGATAGCAAACAATGCAGATCTCCTCTCTCTCTCTCTCCTGATAGTAAAAGAAATCATCGCCTATAGACAATAAGATTTTAATGGAGCGTTGCTATCCTTGAGGCAGGGTCTTAATGCCATGTGCATAAGTTTATCGGCTGCCTTACCCTCCATTTCGGAACACGATAATGTCAAGCGTTGTCGCTATTGCGGCAGGAATAGGTAAGGCGGTGGTACCGAATATCAGGGAACGAGACGTTGCGCAACTCTACTACCTAGTAGTCACTTGGATACTAGGTGGTAGAGTTCTGTATTGTCTCGCCCGAGTATGGTACCACCGCCTTACCTATTCCTGCCGCAATAACGTCAGTCCTAGTCACTGTCGTGTTCCGGTTTGAAGGGTAAGGTAGCCGGTAAACTTATGCACGTGGCATTAGATCTCGCCACAAGATAGCAACACACAGTTAACATCTTTGGTGTCTATAGGCGATGGTTGACTCTTTTCATCAGGAGACGCATCTACTTGTTTGCTATCTTATAATATGAAAAAAAGGTTCATATTTATTGCACTACCATAACATTCATCCGATTGGGATGAAGCATTGTCAACTTATTGTATGTATTCGTAGGAATGATGTTATAGTCAGTTATACGGTTACATTAAAGTAATGCGCGTGTGTCGGAAGTAAATGTATTTGACAAAGCATTTTGGGCCAGCAACGGTTTTGGTGCTAGCTAGTAATAAATATTTTAAGTATATATGAAAATGATTTACCGTCCAAATATACAAGATGACTGGTAAAATACTGGATGTACTGAAGGAGGGTGTTCAGTGCTCGATTTTGACACCGAATATGTAATAAAATATGTACTTAAATTTTTATCTAATTATCCAATATAATGTTTAATACAGACAACCCACCAGGTACGGCACATAGAAGTTCATTATTTACAAAAAGCGATTTATCGAACTCGCAACTAGACTCGTTAGTACAAGTGCGGTGATCATGCTTTTTGATTATTATTACACTAATTTCGTTGGAACTTACTATGTAATTAAGCTATATTTTCTTTTTAAATATATTTTGATTGTTCACTTCTAACCATTTGCTATAGTGTCCTTCAATATGTGCAATATTTTACTAGTCAATCTAAATATTTGTGTAGGTAGTATTCGTCCGATCATTGCGGGTATTTTGTTATTTAAAATCAAATGTCGCCTTGCAAGAGTAAAAATAATGTTTTAGTATCATTTGTTTCATACTGAAAATGTATTTTTTCAGGAGCTTTAGCTCCTTATCTTTATAAGAACATACAAACGAACAAGAACCGATTAAAAACTCTACATTAAGGTTGATTTCTTACGGCCTCACAGTTTAAACCTGTTCATTCCAGGATGTATGTTATAGTTCACATTGTCGAGATAGTTTCAATGAACCAAACAGAATAAAGGCTAGTTCTTAATTATGATTATACTGGTTTGTGAATAAAATGCTTCAGTATAACTTGATGTTCTATCTCACCGATACGATATGTTCACAAAAACCCGCTGTTTGCAGATATGCTCTGCAGTCTCATGTCTGCAGAGAGTTCAACGCAGACTAAAGTTCGCTGTTTTCTTTACTGCTCCTTATCTCGTTCGTTCTGTTTTTTCGGGGATCTCGGGTACTTTTGTCCAGTTCGGTCTCTTGCCGTCCTCGGTTATTGGAGAACATTTTGTAGGGGGTGCCTTTAGTCCTCTATGTGCGTTATTTGATACAGTTTATTAGGGTTCTACATCGGTGGTCAAAAAGTACCCCGTTTATAGTCCCTCATCTGCGCAGACCGTAATAAATAATATGTGAGTGGTTACGCAAAAAGGGACCTCAAGGGAAAATAATTGATTTCGAGTAAATCACGTTTAAAATGTTGAGTCGAAATGAGAGAGGCGCGGGGTGTTTTATGTTAGTATCGTTAGTGAGCGACTTCGTCGGTGAGAAATAGCACGTGTTTGAGATAGCTGTATTATTGGCGACTTATTTATTCGTCTTTTACTTGTCTTTATGTGCGCGCTAGAAAAAGAAACTAGTGTGCGCTGTTTATAAGGTGTAATATTTTCAAAACTGCCTCGGCTTACATAAAAAATCATTTAAAAAAAACTACGGCACCTAAAATTATTTTGATTAAAACAAAACAAAGATGAAGGACCATCGAATCAGAATTTATCAAAAAAAAAAAACCGTTTCCAATCCCTTCAGGTCCCTTTTTGCGTAACCACTCACATATACCTATATTTTAAAATTCGGTTATCCTGGTTAATTATTGTTTCGCAGCTAGATATTATAGTGAAGTATTCGCCAAGACAGAACTTTATAAAACTACTAAATCACTACAGACCAGGTCAGATTTGAGCTTTGCAGCTGGTTGCCATTCACACCTGTGTAACATTACGTTCACCTAAGCATTGAGCTAATGCGCATCTGGAATTAAGTTTTGATTAATTTACTGTGATTTGGCAGTTATTTTGTTTTAACCTACACTTTTTCTGTAAGCGAAGACATATTATAGCTGAGAATATACCGAGCTGCTGTTTCAGACGCAGCGTAACCGTTTGAGCAAACGCGCGTACTCAAGTAGTCGGAACGAGAAAAATCCATTCTTCTTTAAGGCTTATTTCATAAGAGCTTGAAGTGAGCTGTCTCTAAGGAGAAATTATTGCGTTTTATGAAATTAATGGCTAGCCTAGTCTACATGAAACTGGCTCGGTTTCTTATGATTAAGGATGTCGCTTATGTGAACAAAAAATAAAAACAGACCATGTTTTTAATAATAATTAAGTATATTTTTATTAAATATTTAAATTGTAAAAGTCCATATGCCATAAGAGTACAAAAGTATTTAAGTTAATCCTTACTTTGATTGTTTACCATCACTACTTTTATTATCGACCACTGCTTAGTATATTGGCCTACACCTACCTGCAGATATAACTATGACTAAAATATTAACTGTGAAATGCCTATTAGCTGTTTATTTGGAAATATAAATACATCTGATATTACATTAAATAAATGTAAAAAGGAAATACCTTAAAAATATGGAATATTTACACATTGTCTAATTAATCGTATCGTCTAGGCCATTCAAAAATTCTAGCAAATGTTTAAATTAATTAACTTGAAATTGTAAAATTGATACAAAAATAGGTAAGACTAAAATTTATATAAACTAGTGTACCCATAATGCTTATAAGCTATTTACGACAACTCTTTTATGCGTCTTTGAAATAAAGATATTTTTCCTATATGTTTCTCTATCAATTGAAAAATTGAGATGGACGATATTTAATCCTAGCAATTTAGTGAACCCGTTACGACTTGCAGGGATTTTGTTGTTATATTATGATGTACAGATTCAGCGCTGGCCCTGGGGTAGAATGAGAAGTGGTAAGAAGAACTAAAATGAGAAAATGAGAATCTAAAAATGAGAATCTCCGATTTTAAGAAGCGCTGGACTTTGTGACGGGTTGGAGCGACATAGTATATTTTCCTAATTTGTAAATGGTGAAAGTTACATCAAAGGGCACTGAACGACAACCTTGCTCTACCCAGATCAAGGGCTAGGGCCGACGCTGTATGAATTTAAAACAGATTATTTTAGTTTTATAAATTAAGGTTTAGTAATAATATTCATTTTAATACTAGTTTTGATTCGAGATTTTTTTTAAAACGTTATTTGTGCCAACACTCACTAATCAACGTTCATTGTTTCGAGATCAAAACTAGTTTCGGTTGAAATACGGTATGAAGGTCAGCATTCCAGAATAAAATTAAAGTCATGATCCAAGTTTGAAGACGAGATTTGATCTAAGAACGTAATTTGTGGCAATATTCTTAGTGAATGATTAAGTGAATGAACTTATCACTCATTTTTTGAGCTCTAGACTAGTTTTCTTAAATGTGAAAAGCTACTTTTTGGAAAATGCCTTAATGTCCCTTTTCTACAATACACATTAAGACAGTTTTTAGACTAGTTAAAATTATGTAAGATGATGCACAGCAGAGTTGGGGCTAAAATTATTGCTTATACAATGAAAATTATACAAATATCACAGAGAATTTCACAAATGTTAATATATATTTTACCGTTCTGAAATTACTTACTTAATAATTTTTTTTCGAAAATTTGAATACACCAATTTTAGTAAATATGTGTAGTGTAATAGTATAAATATATGAAGTATAGTAAGTAAGAAGTTATTATCTAATTAGTTCATTATCACAGCTATAATATGTATTTGTCCTTAACTTAAAGTTCAAATAGGAATAAAACTTTAATTAACGTTTTTCATTCATTTTATATTGCAGATTTTAAACATTAATAATTATGAAAAAAACATTAAATATAGATACACATATGTTTATCCATAGGTTATGTAAAATGTAAAATATATGGCTTTAATATAAATACACACATTAAATATTAAGCTTTTATAAATGATGTAATATTTATTATTACGGAAATAAACTGTATTTACTCTGGCTTATATTAGTATTTTTTTCTGTCCATAAGTAAAAGAAAAATTAATTTACAGCTTTTTAAATAGTAATATTTTGTTATTTACAGAAAACTTACTTAACATTTTTAAAATAACTTTCAATGACTTAAAAATCTAATTAGCTTTTCTCTCTACAAAAATGCGTCAAATACCGAAAATAAATCAAAATCGGTTGATTTATCTGGGATTTATCAATAACGAAAATTTTTGAAAACATATTTTTGATACTGCTTTTACATTTTTCAGCCTATAGAAGAAAACATTTTAGAGCTTTGAATTTGCGATGAATGCCATTTGAAAGATCAATGTTGATCATCGTTTACAAAAATATAATTACTGATATTTATAACAAAATTAAAATTTTTGAACTCTAAAAAAATGTATGCTTAGGTATAGTTTTTGTTCCTTTTAGCTTAAAATATCTCAATTTAGTGAGAAGTTTCAGGGATGGCGTGCAGAGTCAACCGTTTTACAGATTTTACCAGTTACAGAAGGAGCGTTTTTGTGTCATGAATAGGTATTCGGTATTGGCCGAATAGTTCCCAATATTCGGCTGAATACCCAATAAGATAAAAGGCCAAATAGGCCGAATGCTCTCTAAATATATCTACAAATTAGTATATTACCTTAAAGGAAAATAACCGCGATTCGTGTAAATTTGCAGCACCAGTATAATATACGAATTGTTTAGTATAGGTATATAGTAACTATTATTACTCCATGGATTATTTGTAGTTAAAACATATATTGTGTCTATATTTAACCTAGAAATTCAACGAATCACGAAGTTTGCTGGTCTAATTAATCAAGATCATTAATATCTATTCAGAATTATATATATATATATATATATATATATATATATATATATATATATATATATATATATATCTAGATATACCTGCCTAACACGTTCTATGGTAAATTAAGATAAATGAAAGTATAAAAGCACAGTTTACTTCTTACTATTATCTTTGACTTTCCGTACACAGGCTTCAATTCAAGCAGGGACTCCAAGCAATTATGTTATTTATTTATTTTATTGATAAATTAATTCAGTTAATAATCTGAGCGGAGGCGAAGAAAAGGAACACGATGTTCCGATTGGCTAATTTAAAATCGGTATTTTGTTTTGGACTGGTCGATACTAATTCTTGCGTTTTAGTTGGGATAACTTAAAAGATCTAATTAGTCTGATGTGTTGACATAACAAATGGTCTGTTATTAGGTCTCTAGTCAGTTTGCTTAATGAACAGAACAGACCTCTGCTCTTAGAAACGCAAACACGGTGATTAATTCATCATCTAAATTGTAGTCTATTAAAAATACAAATAATGTGACAATATCTATCTTTTCTTCAACCCGTTGAATTTATCGAATAGTTGGTTAAGAAGTTTTAAACGTATAAGTTCGATTATTATTTCCGTATCTATATTCGGAAATAATTAAGAAATTGAAACCATACATACGTCTGCTTGCAAAAACCTATTTAAATACTTTTTAATGATAGTATAAGAGCCCAAGAAGGGATTTTGAAATTTACTCGAGCGCGTCAGATTCTTTGACGCTTCTCGTTATGTAGGCTCTTCAGCGTTGTCGTGTCAATGTTTTTTAAATATTTTTCTATCATTAGATTTCCCCGCCATTGAAATAAACCACATTCTATTAATATTTATTTTTCCTATCATCTAATCTAAAAATTCCAAATTACCACGACAGCTAAGATGCTAAATTCCCATTAAGGGTCTTACGCAAAGTAGGGCCTATGACTTTCTAGTTTTTATTGTTAAACTGATTTAAAAGTATTTAAATAGTTTGTTGTAAGCAGACCTTAGCGGTTTTGATCTAATAAGATTTTTTCGTACGGAGGAACATTCTTCAATATAGTTCAAAGGAATATTCCTAAAATTGTGCTCGTGAAATTGCTATAACGATGTTAACATCTAAATGGTAAGTTTGGCGTATAAAACTGTTTTGTGGTGCTGATCTTTGACGATTAGATTATGATGGAATGTGTGATCCAATAAACGCAGAACATTGAGGACAGTAATGATTAACAGTCTTGCACGACTTCATACAATAGGGGACAAAACAGCCACAGCAGCATCTGTAACAGAAAATAAAATAGCTCTATCAGCATCTGTAACAGAAAATCAATCTAAATATCTTACCCAATCTATATTCATATTATAAATGCAAAAGTTTAAGTGATAGATGGATAATGGATGGATGGATGTTTGTTACTCAATCACGTCAAAACTACTGAACGAATATGGATAAGAATTGGCACACATGACAAGAAATAATACCAAGACTACTTTTTATTCCAAAAAAAATTAGTTGTTTCCGCTGGATTCTCCAAAAAGTTTTATAATGCAGCGGGCTGCACGCCGCCGCTAGTATTGTAATGAAAGTAATTTAAAATATTACGCTGATTTCAATAGTTGATAGATATCAACTAACTATATCCATATCACAAAAACTATTGAATCGATTTTGATGAAACTTGGACTGACCCTAATTACCTGATTAAAATCAAAAAGGTTCATCTCAATATATAGTCTTTTAGTTTCCGGGAAATTCGTGAACAAATATGCAAAAATATGAGCATACACTTACAAAATTTAGCACACCTCTTTGCAGCCTAAATAGATCATCTTACTCAAATATATCTAATTTTTCAGTTCTGCATTGTCTCGCCCGGGTCTGGTCACACCGCCTTACCTATTCCTGCCACAATACCATCAATGCTTGTCATTGTCATATTTTGGATTGGAGAGTATGGTAGCCGGTAGACTTATGAGTGTGGCATTGCAATCCCGCCATAATGATAGCAAAGCACTATTAACATCTTTGGTGCCATCGTTGGTACCATCATAAGAGCTATCTGCTAGTTCGCTATCTAATGTTATAAAAAATTATCACGAAATACTGATTTATTACGAATCTTTTAGTTGACTGGCAAAATGGATAATAATCCTTATTTATTATATTTGCCAATTTGTTACTATTGTCATTATTGTTTGTCATTTGCGATAATATAGTCTAAAATTTTTAAGTTCCTTCTGAGGCGCGGTATACGAAAACGCCACAGCTTCTAATACTGAGATTATTACTAATTGTAAATTCTCATTACACACTTTCTACCTGTCTCGGAGATCGAAATCGGCACATCTTGATTTCAGTCGATTAGGCTTACATATAGTCCATGCGATAGAGACGCATGCTTCTTTAGCCAACAGCGATTAAGTACCTGCTTAGAACTAAATGCCATATGACTAAAGCCCGTCAAAGATGTAGCTATAATATATATTTCTATGACGTCACCAAAATATGTCGACATATATCTCGGTATATTTTGGCCGCAGACCGAGTGAGGGCAAAATATATAATATTATAGTATCTATAGCTCCCGTGTGTGGTAGCTTACTATCTATACATATAATAAAATCGTAGGAAAGTCAAAACTGTACATTGAATATTTTTTTAAAAAAATACTTGGGGCGTGATCTATAATCGATATCGAAGCCAAAAATATAGTTTTTAGAATTTTTGTCTGTTTGTTTGTTTGTCTGTATGTATGTCCGGGGTAAACTGAAAAAGTACTGCATGGATTTATTTCAAATTTTGCATGAATATTACTAACAGGTCGGGTCAACATATAGGCTACATATTATCACGCTATCATCTACAGGGGAGGAGCAGTGCGGAATAAACGAAGTTAGCGCGGACGAAGTTGCAGGCAACAGCTAACAGCTGATATCTAACAGATGGTTAGATAAGTAGATACAATTATACAAGAACAAACTTATTCGGTTCATTGAGTGTGCAAGGTCTCGCGGCGCTTGACTAAAAAAAACTTAACTATAGTGAGTGTTATAAGACAATGTACCAACAAAGGGATGATAATGAGTTGCGTGAAAATTGTGTTGCCAGCTGATTAATTGTTACCCGAGTTAATGGGGAAAATATTTAATGCTATGGTCTATTAGTTTAAGTTACATAAATGTATCTCAGAAAATACTTAAAAATTAACAATTACTTAAAAGAATGAATTTATCAATATATACTTTGTGTATAGGTTAGGCGTAGGTTTTTTTCTTAAAAGTGGAAGGTATAATGTACCTACTATCAAATACCCGGGCGAGACTATCACTTAGTAAATTCTTATTATACTCTATAATTTCAAAGTTTCAAAGAAAAATTAATATTAAACTACGCCGAGAAGCAAAACGACAACACATCGAAGCGTAAACGGGTTCAGCTAGTACATTATAGATAACTTTACGAGTACATTTCAAAAAATTTAGGAGTAGATGTATTAATGAAGGCATCAGCAGTTCAACAACTCTAAATAAACAATATCTGAATTTGTTCTGGTTTTATTTGGTATTTCCATATGACGTAATTAGAAAAACATTCGAGATAAATATGGAAGTGGGGCTTTCTTAATTTATTTTTATGAGCTAGATATAACAAATGTAATTGCAAAAGTTAATGAAAACAATAAGTAAAATAGTCGAAAAGTTTACATAGACTTTTAAATTATAAGTGATATTTAATACCGACCGTGAATTTATGAATTCACTTGATCTAGTTATAACTTATTCTTTCTTATTTATTATTATAAAAGAACAAAAATGAATTAATTATCTGAGTGTGCTTGTAGCTTTATTTCCGTTACTAACTACGCTCTACAGCTCGCTGCGAGTTTTGTTTGAATATCATGGGATTATTATATTTTTTCAGCATAAAAAGTATCTAGTAGTAGGGGAGCCGAAGAAAATAAATGGGTATTTATTTACTCCAGCGTCGTGGGGACTTATTGGATTTTACATAATAATACATAATAATACGTTTATTTTCTCAAAACCAATATTTACATGTTCTTGTACATATCAAAAATCTATAATAAAATCTATCCTAGAGTGCTTACATACAAATGGGTGTATATTGGCGCGCAGAACCTACACTAAGTACTAAACTTGTATCGTAGGATCTGCTAACCCTTCCTATTACACATGATAATTTTATGTGAGTAATTAGTCTTCTAATTTAATCAATATTACTATATCTATATTATAAAAAATAAACGTGTGGTATTTTGTAAGGTGTGTGTATGTGTGTGTGTGTGTGTGTGTGTGTGTGTGTGTGTATGTGATGGTATATGTATGTGTACGTATGTGTGCTTGTATATATGTATATTTGTGTTAGGAATATATCATTTTAAAGAAATTCCGTGTCATCGGGGCTTAGACTTTTTAGCCAGGTCTTAATTGTGTATTTAAGATTTTTAGATTAGACGATACGAAAAATAACAGGTTATATAATATTTATCATTTCAATGATGGGTACAGCGTCTACAGATTTTCAAATGTGTAAAAAAACAGTGTCATAAAAATACTGATATGCCTCAAATAATTAATGAATGGTGGGTTAATTGCTAGTTAAAAAGTGTAGGTATATTGAAAAAATCTGACAATTTTGACGGTGGGAGGGTCACAAATTTGCAAAAATGTTGTCGCGGCTGAATTTTCTTTTATTTTGTAGGATGTGATGTAAGATAACGAAAAAATATAATCTGACAATTTTAGGCAGCCGAAATTATTGGATTTTTTATTGTCCTAGATGCCCGGACCAATAAAGATAAAGAGATCATATTTGGTGGAGTCTCAACAGTATCTCGCATACTATTTCCCCTATGTTAATCTGCCGACCTCAACTAAATCCCAAAATCCTTTCTCTGTATAATAAATGTAATCCTATATATCTCTGTATAACAAATGTAAATAATAAATGTAATCCTATTGTAAGCGAAGTGATGAGTTTGTATATCTATGAAGTTTCAGCCGATTTCGTTCAATTGTTTTCGCGTGATTAACAAATGTACAATCATCGTTGAGTTCGTAATATCTCAACATCAACATTTGTTATGGATTGATCAGTTTGAGACATCAGACAGACATACTGTGCGCTATCACACAGTAACCGATTTAAATTTTTGAGAAAAGCCTCAATAACACTTTCGCCCGACGCGGAGATCGAACCTGGAATCTTATAATCTGGGCCGAATAAGCTATCCCTAGACCACGAGTTAGTCAAAGTTATTGTACTACTAGCTGTTGCCAGCGACTTCGTCCGCGCGGACTTCGTTTATTCTGCACTGCTCCTTCCCCGACCTGTTAGTAATATTCATGCAAAGTTTGAAGTAAATTCATGTAGTACTTTTTGAGTTTACCTCGGACATACATACAGATAAACAGATAAACAGATAAACAGATAAACAGACAACAGACAAACAGACAAAAATTCTAAAAACTATATTTTTGGCTTCGGTATCGATTGTAGATCACGCCCCAAGTATTCTTTTAAAAAAATATTCAATGTACAGTTTTGACTTTCCTGCGATTTTATTATATGTATATAGATAAAGCATCTTTTTTATTATATATATATATATAATAAATAAATATATATATATATATATATATATATATATATATATATATGTATAAATAAATATATATATATATATATATATATATATATATATATATATATATATATATATATATATATATATATATATAGATAGATAGATAAAGCATCAGTTAGTGACATTCTAGTATTGAGATAGATAGGAACATAGACATACTTATGATAATCCGGGCTTCTTTAAGAATAATAGAATAATAGTCTTACGGCTAGGCATCTCGTATAATGCGAGAGAAGGCTTAATATACGTGCCGCTAATTAATTAGGTGGTAGAGTTCTAAAATATCTCGGCTGGGTTTTGATATCACTGAATTAACTGTTCCTGTCGTAATAGAGTCGGTGCTTTTCGCTGTCGTGCCGCTGTCGTGTCGTCGAAAATACTCATATATACAGCGTGTAAGGGACGGTCTATCAAAAATCGAAACCATGGATTGGAACTATGTATAGTCTGTGACGAGAATCATTGGAAATTTTTGATATTTTTGAATATTTTTTTACCTTAATTTTCTATAATTTGATTATCCCAATACTAATTTTAAAAAGGAAATACATAAAATAAGCAATGTATTTATTATGCTTCACATATCGTGCAACATTAATAGCCTGTTCGAGAGTTTCACGGGCGCAACTTAATTTAATGTACGCTTAACATTGCGTGGCGTGAAAATAAAAAAATATAAAATGTAAATTTTGCATTTCCCACTTAAAATTAATTACCATCTTGACTAGAATTTAAAAATGGCATGTTTTCCCAAATTTTTGGTATATCTTTCCTTACACGTAGTATATATATTTTATACTTTTGTCGTCGGCTCTTGGTGAAATTCTATTTGTAATTACCTTGTACTGTTTCACAAAACACTTTTTATTTTATTTATATCGCCAACCGGTTTCGCGTTTTATGGCATCTTCGTAAAGTGTCCTAGCTCTAAGATGCTGTAAAAAGTGAAACCGGTTGGCTATATAAATTAAATAAAAAGTGTTTTGTGAAACAGCACGAATTAATTGTAGCATAATTAATCGTATATATCTGTCTGAACATCACAACTTACCCAGCGATTACACAAAGCGCAGCTGAAGCAATATGCGTACGGTTGTTCGGCACGTAGTCCACTCTTGTGACAATAGACTTGTTACATGTTGGACAAACTGTCCCCGTGGGCCCTGGACCAAGTTTAGTGGCTGCTGTTCTTGGACCAGGCGTGGGCGTGACTACGACTGTCCGAGGAGGAGCCGCGGCCGGCGGTAGAGGCTCGTTGCCAAAGTACGACGGTGGAGGTGCAGGGTTTGTTGGCAGCTGCTCGTATGGTGGAGGAAGACCCATTTTATTTTCCACTGTAAATGAGACAAAATATGTATTATTTTTTTGCTTAATATCACTAAAGTTTTTTAATTTAAAAATTTTAAAAAATACTTTTGTATTTTTCTTTTTTAATAGAAATAGATTTAATTTCATCATTCATTTAATAGCGTCAGTGCTTGTCACAGTCATGTTAACTTTTGGAGGGTAAGGTAGCCGATAAACCTATGCCAGTGGCATTACTATCCCGCCACACGGATAGCAACGCATGGTGCGTTGATAAAATAAACAACCATTGCCTATGGACACCAAAAACGTTAAAGGTTCTTTGCTATCCATCTTGGATGGATAGGTCTTTGTGTTAATTCCGCATTTATAAGTTTACTACTAGATACCTTATACTCCTAATCAGAGTCCGAAACAAGATAGTGACAAGCATTGGATTTTGCAACAGGAATAGTTAAGGCGGTGATACCAAACCGAGTCGAGACGCTGCAGAACTCTACCATCCCAGTAGTCACGATGCTAGTGACTATAACTATGTATAATATGTAGCCAATCATTGGCCTTCATACGTACTGCCTGGCAGAATGACAGATGTTTTATTCTTCATTTGGCAATAGGACCAACGCTGCAACGAGACAAAAATGCTTTTAATAGATACTTTAGTTTTATGAACAGTTTGATTTGTTTTTAGACAGTAGGTGTGGTACTTGTTTACTAGTTTATACTTTGCTGTAATTAAGATGCGCTTCACCTCTTTTATTTTTTTCTGTTCTATCTACATAATACTGGCTAGCATAGAATGCCCTGAGACGTTAAGTTAAACCTATGTACATATTTTAGTTGTGCTAATGTAAAAAAATAATTCAAAATAATTAATCGTAACATTTAAATAAGTATGCCTATGCCTTCTTGTAACCAACTTTAAAAAATTTAAATGTTTTTAACCATAGTTTTTTCTCTCAGCATTACGGAAGGCAAACTGTGAGAAAATGCTTAATAGCATTAAGTTACGCCTTGGTACCATTATGTGCAATAAAGTATTTAAATAAAATAATAAATAGTAAAAGTCATTACAAAAGTATTCAATTAGATTGGTGCATGGGTGCAAGGAGACCATAAACATTTTTTTTTTGTTATATCGCAACCGAAAGTAACCGAATAATGTCATTGACAATCTAATAATGTTTGATTTCTTGCACCAAGTAAATTCTGTCAATAATTTCAGACACAGTGTTCCGATTGGCTAATTAGAAATTGGTATTTTGTTGCGTGTTCAGTGCTCACTGAACAGGTCGGTACTAATTATTTCGGATTATTTTAAGATCTATTATTCTGACGTATTGACGGAACAATTGGTCTATGATTAGGTTTCTAGTTTGTTTATTCAATGAGTAACGTGATGCGATGTCTTTTCTCGTTGTCTCGAAAGACCATCTAAGAATTATCGTTTTATCAGTACTGCTTGATTGTTTGACCTTTATAACTCGTTGGAAAAACATGTTAATAAGAGACTGTAAAGATTACATTTATTATTTAAAACTCATTTAGCTTGTAATATGTGAACGTAATAAAGTAAAGGGCAGAATGCAATCTCTCGCAGAATTACTTATTTTAACAAACTAGATTAACTACTTACTATTTATTGTTATTTAATTTAATTTAGATTGTTTACCTATTTCTTTTTTTTTTCTTTTTCTCTGTCTTAGAATTAAGTGTGGAGGATCTAACACCAAGACAAACCTTCACAAGGTTTATTGGTGTTACCGATATGTACCTACACTGTTTTATTTTGTTATAATAATAATAATAATAAATAATAAATAAAATAGATATGACAATCAAAACGCAAATTGTATAATCACCTGTTAATATACTTGTATGAGCTTATTAACACAACATTTCTAATGAAAAAAAATTAAAAACAATAAAGCGACAGACTATCAATAGTAGTACTATCGCAGTAAAACTGCAACGATCGACTTCTGATTTCCTGTATTATTAAGTGTACCCTAAACATGAAATCATTTTCAAAAATCATTTCACAAATGATCAAGTGTTGAGCTAAGAAACATTATAGAAAATATAGCCAAACTGAGAACCTCCTCTTTTTAGGGAAATTGGTTGACAATATGACAAAATCTTTCCTTTACAGTTTTTATAAATGTTCACTTTTTAGTAGAGTTTTTCAGATAAATGTTCACTTTTTAGTAGAGTTTTTCAGATATTTTCTTTCATAAATACTTAGTGCTAACAATTACAAAAACAACAGACAATTAATTATCAAACATAGGTATGTAGACGTTTTGAAGTTAGGCGCGAACAAACATTTTTGAGGATATTAATTTTCATTTATATTATAGGTACAATTTTTTAACGCAGTAAAACTGCAACAATTGACTTCCCATTTCCTGTTTCTCCGAAACCGATTTTGAAAATTATTATTTTGTTTGAGAGCGTATCTCAAACAAAATAATAATTTTCAAAATCGGTTCATAAATGACCGAGTTTTGATGTAGCAAACATTAAAAAAACATACAGCCGTATGGATGACCTTCTCCTTTTGGGAAGTCGGTTGAAAATGTAAATATTCGTAAAGTTACCAAAACTAACAATGCATTGGTTTTGTTTCCCGATATTTTAATGAAAACTACAGGTGCCAGATACAAACAATGGCTTGGTAACCTTAAAAAAGCTATTTTATACATGTTTACTCGAAAATCAGACAAGGTCACGCGTTTTTAGATTAGTTGAACTATAACAGAATGAATGTTGCGTAACAAGATTGCGTATTAAGTTTGTTGATTTAAAATAGTTAAAGGCTATTAGTTAACTACTACAGTAAAAATTGCGTTATTTCAACATTTATACACAGTTGGAAATTAACCTTACCAAGCGTAAATACTTTGAAATCATAAGTATTTTACGCTTCAATAGTCTAGAGTAGAGATTTATTTATTTATTAAAGGAAAAGGGTGCTCGCTTTTATAAAGAAAGAGTACTCGCTGTTATTTGATGTACAGCATTACTCTATTTTTTTTTTGTTATTTGTCGAATACCGAATACTTAATAATATCTGTCTGTAACGTATGGCTCTCGTCTGTAAGTCATTCTCTCGGTCATCGGTCGTCGTCTAAGGTACCGGTAGATATTTGAGGTCCTGTGTGACTTCTCCATCCCGCGCTTGGGCGTGCAGTGCCATTACTCCGCCCTCCACATTTCAAGCCCTTAGCGCCAAGGATTTAAAACGTTATGATTTCGATATATTTGCGTCGTTGTGATTGGTTATGGTATATGATATTATGACGTTGTCTTCTAGCGCTAGTTGACGAACCAATCACGAAACAGCATGAAACGCAGCGAACCAATCTCGAAACAGCAAAAATATCGAAATTATAACGTTATAAATCCTTGCTTAGCGCGGGCGTTAGTAGCCCTAATTTAAACTTAAACTTTTGCTGAGCACTCTGCTCGCCCAAAAGTCCGGTGTCAGAGTAACGGCCGCAAGGTTAACTTTAGTTAGTCATTTCGAAAGAAAAGGTCCTAGGTTCAAACTCTGGTCGGTTAATTTTAGTTTTTTGGATAGTATGCTTGCTCGAGATTGGATGTTCGATTTGTCGATAGGTTTGTCACTTGTCACATCATGAGACTTAAACTAATTGACTAATTATACATATGTGCACTAGATGTATGCTCTAGCTTTTCAAAAATATAGGTTCGATGATATTTTTTTATTTTATATGTAACTTAATGCGATATTCTTTTTTTGCATTTTTAATGTAAATATTTTTAACCGCCCCTATGGTCGAGTGGTTAGCGACCCTGACTACGTAACCGACGGGGCTCGGGTTCGATCCCCGACGGGGGGACAAGCATTTGTTTGATGAGCATAAATGTTTGTATTTTATTGATTCAGGCGTTACTTTGCGGAAATCCATTATTAAAAGGTGAAATTAATTAAATTTGCTATTATCCGCGAACTAATAAAATAGCAAATTTAATTATTTTCACCTTTTAATATTTGTATTTCCGGGTTTGGGTGTTTATTAATTAAATTCCAGTATTTATATATGTATTTCTATGTTTTAGTATCGTTGATTAATACCCATAACACAAGCAAACATTTTGCTTACTTTGGGTAATAGATCAGTCAGTGTAATTTGTCCCGTGCATATTTAAAAAAAATAGTCGTGTATCTGATGAGATTTCTCAACGGCATTGTTTACTTGTTACTATTCAAAAGTTACCGCCAATTACAAATTAGACGGAAAGATGAGGGAAAAGTCAGATAGCGGAGGATGATATAGACCTACGTCAAAGTTATGGTATCTGAGTGGTAAGATCTTTTCACTCAGATATCATATCTTTAGCGTCTAGCTTTCTCTTTCCATCAGGAGAGCCATTTGCTGTTAATATATATTTAGCTTCATCCGACCTTATATGTCAATATATTATAGTGTAATATATTTAAAAAAAAAATAATTTAATTGAGTATGCGACGGTATTTATTTCTGTACCCACACAATTTTTCAACCAATTTAACTCCTTAGGGAGATTAGTTTTTAAAAATATTTTTTCTAAGATATATAAGACTTTGGGGTACTTTTTCTATCAGTTAACTAACTAACTAACTAGTCAGAGTTAATAAGTAGAGGGTTTCAATCTATACTTCTGTACTATCAGAAGCCCGGGATCCTCAGTCTCTTCCGTGTTGTACTGGTCCGAGCCCCTTTTTAAGAAAGAACCATCTGTTATTCTACCAGGCAGTTTATAAAGAGTGGTAGAGTTCTGCATTGTCTTGCCTTACCTATTCCTGCCACAATAGCGTCAGTGCTTATCACTGTCGTGTTCCGGTTTGGAGAGTAAGGTAGCCGGAAAACTTATGCATGTGGCATAAGACCTCGCCACGAGACAGCAACGCACCATTAACATCTTTGGTGTCTATAGGCGATCTTTGACTCTTTCCATCAGGAGACCCATCTGCTTGTTTGATATATTATACTATAAAAAAGGCAAACGATTCCTATACTTGTCACTACCATTGTTACCATTAGGTGGTAGAGTTCTACAATGTTTCGCCCGTGTTTTGCAACCATCATCTCTCCTATTCCTGTCGTGTTCCGGTTTGGAGGGGAGGTAGCCGAATAACTTATGCATGTGGCATTACTATTCCGACACACGGATAGCAACGCCCAATTAACATCTTTTGTGATTATAAAATAGTGAAATTTTTATGACACTTTCGGAGGAGTATGAATTTAACACAGTTAAAGTTTACATGTTAAAGGAGTGCAGAAAGATACTAATTTGTTTATGGCGAAAGTCTGATATCAAACTTGGGGCAGATTTTATTGTTTATTTTATGGTCAAACAATCAAAGAATTATGGACAAAATTAGAATATAGAGAGCTATCGCTAGTAGCCATTAAAATGTATTGACTGTGTATTATATCTATTAGGTGGTAGATATCTGCATTGTCTTGCTTGGGTCTGGTACCAACACCTTACCTATTCCTGCTTCAATATCATCAGCGCTTGTCACTGTTGTGTTCCAGTTTGGAGGATAAGGTAGCTGGTAAATTTATGCATGTTGTATTTAGACCTCGCCGCAAGGATAACAACGAACTTTTAACATCCTCGGTGTCCATAGGCGATGATTATTTCCATGCATCAGGAGAGCCATCTGCTTGTTTGCTATCTTATGATATAAAAAAATTAGATTCATGGCATTTACACAACATTGTATATTATATCCTTTAAAATACAGGGCAGGATTATATTTTTTAACATTGCCGACTTTACTTAGGTTTTATAAAAAATGTATGGACAAGCAAAACGTGCAACATTGCACAACGACATCCCGAACATCGCTACCTATTATATTCATTAATATTGATTAGTAGATCCATGGCATTCCAGCCACATTAGTATGTTATGATAATACGAGATCATTGCCTTAATTGCATGAATCGAGTAGACTACGTAATGTACGTGCATTATTAATAAAGGTTTATTTTTCGCTGCGATTTTACAAGATTAAAGCCTCTTATTTATCTTACGGAAAAGGCTGGTGCATTATGTGTGCTAATCTTGGAATAACTTGGACCTTTTTGCCCCCCAACCTCTTAAACTTATTTGTATGAGATTTCCGCAAATTTAGATGCTAGAGGTTTCAAAATTGATATAAGGACTCCTTATAAATAATAAAATACGTGTTTTAGGATTTTAGGGAAAGTTAGCGCATGTAGAGTTAGAAGCTTGGTTTTACATGAGATCTGTTAACTATTTGGTCATATGGTCTTGTCGTGGCAATATTTTACATGACAATGTTTTTGGTGGCATAATTTTGACTTCAATCGATGCATGGTTACAAAATGCATCAACTATAAATATTTTTGCCTTTTTTCAGTAGTTAATAATATGAGCTACGAAATTATGTTTATTTTATAACTACATTAGGAAACACCTGTCCACTTTGCTGGGCTTAAAGTTGACTTTGCAAGCCATCCCTGGAACTTCCCGGAAAAGCATAGATTTTTGAGCTCTAAGCGTTGAAAAAACTAACATTTTTCAAAAGCGAAGGAATTTTAATTTAAGAAAAGCTGTATATTTTCAAAATGACAATTAGTCTTTACTCGGTTCACGAGACAAATTACACTTACTGATCTAGCCCCAAAGTAAGCAAATTATTTGTTTGTGTTATGGGTGTTAGTCAACGATACTAATACATGGAACAAATGCTTGTCCCCATCGGAAATCGAACCCGAGCCCCGTTGATTGCGTAGTAAGCGTCCTTAACCACTCGAACAACGGGGCGATTAGATCATTCGAATAGTATTCAACGCAATTGTCTTAGGTACAAAATCGATATGTTTTAGATAAGCAATCAAAAAATGACGAAAGTCGAAAATCTTTGAAAAAAAATTTTTTTAAGGTTTTAACATTGATAAATCCCGAACATATAAACCGATTTTGATCCGGTTTACTGCATTTGGCTCAGGTTTTAAAGGGAAAATACTGATTAGATTTGGAAATAAATCGGTAACGGTGTCGGAGTTGACCACATGAGGTCTCGGGTTCGATTCCTGGGTCTAGCAATTCAAAAATGTGTTTTTTCAGTTTTCTGATAAAAACAACGTTGCCTGGGATTGGAAAGTGCCCGGTTGGCGATAAGCTGGCCACCTATCACATTGTGGGACCAAGTATCTTCGGTTAATCGTGGGTGCACTTGTTGTACCTCTGCCTACCCTTTCGGGGATACGGGCGTGAAGATACTTTTAAATTAATCTGAGAGTCATTTTATTAAAACATGAAGTAAGTTTGTTGCAAACAATATTAATATTTCAAAATCTGCAAGTTTTGAAAACTAGACTCGATTTAAATTTTAAAAATTGCATTTGATGAAGGTTTTTAAGAAAAATATTGTAGAAGGTTAAAAAATTATTAGTTGAATAAATCTCGAAGTTAAAACGATTTTTTCAAACTGTTTGGTCAGAATATATATTTGACATACTATAAACAGATTGATCGGGTATTGTCCGAAGGTGGTTTCAAGAGTCATCGCAACTAGCGTGCTTGTGTGATGAATGTAATGAATTTAGAGGAAGCAAGAAAAATCCGCGAGAATCGTGAAATATTTCACGATTCTCGCGGATTAAAGATTACTTTGCCTATTATTTTTTGTACCACAAATTCAAAATCGTAAAATTGATTTCATCATAATTCGAAGTCACTTTAATAGGTGGTGATCCTCGTGACTTCTTATTGAGTCGAACTGAAAGAACTGTCGTATTTCTTGCGGTTATACATAGTTCTTGCGGTGCCCTATCCGGGGGTGCAATCCAGGATTGATCTTGGCCACAAAAAATTACAAGTCACGTGGTTTACTGTCATATAACATATTCGCAATAGTTTCGAGTGATTAATGGTCACTTTGTGCAAATTAATTAGAGCGTGATCAAGTCAAGGCTTATGAAAGCGTTTACGTCAATGCGATTATTGTAGGTATCAACGGATCATGAAGCGAAAACCTAATCGTATTTATAATAGACAAGCATCGGCGACTGTTTTTCGGAAAATATATTTATAGACGATTCACATTTTATGAAATACTAGATGTACCTTGTCCTTTTCCTTGTCGAAAATTGGTTGTACAAACCAACGACTTGCTTGGCTACGCACAAGGTGACATATTCATCTATCATATATATATCATTGAATGATCTTTAACAAAGTTGTCGTGCATGAGCATACAAAGACTGAGTTTGTACGACCAATTTATATATATATATATATATATATATATATATATATATATATATATATATATATATATATATATAAGTGTGTGTGTGTGTGTGTGTGATGTGTGTAACAGCGTGATAATGATTTGAATTCGGCGAGCATATTAAGTCGTCGGTCTGTTTTAACGCTATTGTTGAACGACAGATGTCAGGTCATTAAACGTGACGTCACGACGTTAAAATGATCAAAATAACCATTACTTAATAGCATTAGGTACACGGGGCTATTTAAGGATTTACGAATTATTTGCAGACTTTGACAGATAATAGTTACCAGATAATATACCAGATAATATGCCGACAAAGTTCGGCGACGACATAATGGTGCGGTAAATGTCTTTGTAAGCATGCCGACAAACAAAATATCGCCACCGCTCACTCACCACGGTCACAGTATACTGGAGACTAACAGTAGCCAATCTACATATATGTGATATTCGAGCAACGCACACGTAGACACCTCTCACGGACGCGATATCTCGAAATGGTTCGGTACAGTTTGTTCCGCACCAGTCCGAGATATTACGTCCATGAGAGGTGCTGTGTGTGCTATGCTCGAATATTACTTGTATGTAACATTGACTTCTGTTAGTTTCTAAGTATTCTGTGCCACGGTGTTGTCCAATTTAAAATATTCGCTAAATTGGAATGAAATTGAAGTGTGAATACGACTATTTTAATATTCCATAGTATTTTTATTTTTGTAAATAGAATCATTTCATTACTTTTTTTGGTAATGTCATTGAACTAGCTATATACCCCTTTCGAATCGGATGGGGTTTTCTTTACACACTGTCATATATATGTATATATATTTTTTATACCATAAAATAGCAAACAAGCAGATGGGTCTCCTGATGGAAAGAGTCAACCATCGCCTATAGACACCAAAGATGTTAATGGTGCGTTGCTATCTTGTGGTGAGGTCTAATGCCACATGCATACGTTTACCGACTACCTTACCCTCCAAACCGGAACACGACAGCGACAAGCACTGATGCTATTGCGGCAGGAATAGGTAAGGCGGTGGTACCAGACCCGGGCGAGACGATGCAGAACTCTACCACCTAGTAGCCACGATGGTAGTGACTCGATAGCCAATCGGTCGCCTTTTACGACCTGCCTGGCAGAACGGCAGTTGGCCTATTCTTCAAAGGAGGCCGGGACCAACACGGCGAAAAATAAAATATTGTGTATTTCAAACACCACCAGATACTACTAAGATAAAGTTTTGCTTTATAGATTAGTAAGAATGCAATCATTTATATAAAAAACGAATGAAACGTGGTCACACAAGTTAAGTTACCTAATTTAATGAAGAATGTTATAGATTTTTGTTTCGTAAATAATACCACTCGATGCAAATCCGGCTAAACAGATGTGAGGAAAAATCATCAAGGAAATGTTATAAGGAATGACTCATTTGTATTCTAAGATATTAAAATAGCTTTATAAAGATACACAAGTCTGATGTATTTTGCGCCACATACGCAACTTATCTTTTTACAAATGTCTTTTTATATACTATTTCCTTTCTGATTTCTGAAATAGCGATGGTACATTACGTGTTTGTTGTTTTGAACAATTAGTAGTATAATTAGTAGTTTCTTAAAAAAGGTAATAGTGTACTATATCTGTCATGATAGTCCGAGTTCCCTTTTGAAAAATGTACCATCAGCCCTTCCTTTTTCCATTCTCCCAGCCAACTCGTAAAAGGCAAACTACTTGCCAAATATGTAATTAATGTCGTGCATACTAGACTAGATAGTAAAATATTTTATTTTTATTTTTAAACACGTTGACAATATAGCTTTCTATATCTGAGAGAATTTTACTTTATAGAAAAATCAATCCTAAACTTTTTAAGATAAGAACAGACAATTTTTTTTTCTCTTTCTCACATGTATAAAAATATAGCTAATTTCTCAAAAAATGTAACTTTGCACCAAAATAAGTTCTTATAGCAGTGCGTAATGATATTAGTAGAATTTAACTCAACTGCGGAAAATATTTGGATAACTTTGAGTATTCGAAAAAACAAGCCTAGTATGCGTTGTAATATTTGTGCTGCGTTTACCTTTGTGCTGAACATAATGGTTTGTCATTCACTGAGCAGCTTGGTAAACATTTAGAAAATGTTATATTAGTTACTCAAAGTAATCCTTTTGTCAAATGTATCGTATTAGGTGACTATAATATTAGTGGTATTCATTGGTCATTGGTTAATGGGAATTCTCACTCTGTGAATTATTCTGCTAATTCGTCTACTAATTATATACTCAACTAAATGACTCAATGAATATTTGTAATTTTGACCAATTTAATAAATTGTAAATAAGTTTGGCAAAATTTTAGATTTAGTTTTTTCTAATGAAATGGTATCAGTTTTTAAAGCCACAGATTATCTAGTGCCAGAGGATCCTCACCACTCCCCTTTAAGCATTTCTGCTGAATTTTTGAAATATCATGCTCTAGATCCTATGCCAAGTAAGAAATACATCTTTTCCCAGGTTGATTATCTATCTATTTGCAATCAACTTGACGAAATCTCTTGATCCGAAACATTAACTTCCAAGCCACTCGACGATTCTATTGCATTTTTCTATGACAAACTTTATTATCTTCGCGACAAATTTGTTCCATATAAGTTGCGTATACCTAGTAAGTACCCGGTATGGTAAACAAAATCTCTTATAAAGAGTATTGAAGAGAAAAATAAATATCATAAGAAATATAAAATGTATGGCAATTTATCCGATTAGCTGACGTTTAACTTATTACGACACAGAGTTAAAATGTTAGATAAAGAGTGCTTTAAGAATTACATATGTGCAATCGAAAGCTCAATTAGTGAAAATCCTAAGGTCCAGAAGGACCTATATGAAATCACTACGCAAAACTCAGTCAATTCCTAATACACTGAAATATGCCCAACAGTCATCATCGTCTGGAGAAGGAATAAGTAACCTTTTCTCCGAATATTTTTCTACGACGTTTCTCAATCCATCCGTATCTGATACATCATACACATAATTCAGTTATCCGAACGCCGGCATCCATTAGTAAAACCATCATTGACGATAAAATCGTTTTATCCATCTTAAAATCCCTGGATGTTAATAAATCACCTGGACCAGACAACATTCCAGCCTATTTTATTGTAAAATGTGCTCAAAGCTTAGTCCTTCCCTTAGTTATTTTATATCAGAGATCACTAAAGGAAGGTATGGTACCATCAATATAGAAAAAGGCGTTTGTTACCCCAATTCATAAAAAAGGAATTGCATCTGATGTTACGAATTATAGATAAATTTCCAAACTTTGTATCTTGTCAAAGATTCTTGAGCGTATAATCTATGAAAAAACGTATTTTGCAATCAAATCGACTTTTACTCCATACCAACATGGATTTTGGAAATCTCGCTCCACTATTTCTAATCTTGTATTGTTTACAGATGAAATAACTTCTAATATAGAAAAGGGTTTTCAATTCGATGTCGTATACACCGATTTCAGTAAAGCATTCGATCGCATCGATCATGGTATTTTTTCGCTGGTTTACTTCATACGTACGAAATCGTAGTCAAGCAGTTGTTCTTAACGGTTTCACATCTAATTGGATACATGTTCCATCAAGCGTCCCCCAAGGCTCTCTCTTAGGTCCGTTATTGTTTGTTATATTCATAAACGATATTGATAATTGTTTTCACCATCCAACTATCTTTCTTTTCGCGGACGATATGAAAATTTGTAAAACAATACGAAACATTACTGACTGTCTTTCACTTCAACAAGATTTAAATAGATTCCAAAACTACTGCATAACAAACAAACTATACTTGAATCCCTCTAAATGTTCTACAGTCACATTTAGTCGAAAACTTAATCAACTAAATTCAACTTACTATCTCATGGACACTCCCTTATTAAAGGCCGACTCAGTTAGAGACCTTGGTGTAACTCTTGATTCAAAGCTAATTTTTCGCTTTTCTTACAATGACAAATCTATCTTTGAGTTTGTATTGAATTTTGTCTTACCCACCATGTCCACAACCTTTGTGAATATCCAGAAGAATATCATAATATTCCTCTAAAGATACAATAAGAACGGTGGGCATTTCACTATAATTTTTTTAAATGAAGTATTCTTGACCAGTAATATTCATCACATCATACCTAGAGCTCCAATAGTATTCAAAAGAAGTCCGTCGAATACAAACTTTCATAGACATCTCAGCATTTTTATGTGCCCGATAACCTCAATTTTTTTTGGTTATTCCACGGTGTTTTCAAAGCCCCCTTTGTGATTCATATATTTTCAATAACTCACTATAAGTATATCGATCCTTTAAATCATTAATTTTATTATCTGCAACTCTAATATTAGTCATGTTATTAATATTTGTTAATTCCGCACTTGCCCTGCTATCCGCCATGTTTGTTGTTTTAACATGCAGCGCCACGCTTAGTAAAATGTGGTACTACTTCGTACAAAATACCACGGCAATTTATAAACGGCAATGTTAAAAAAATATTAATAAACAATTTTATACATATTTTAGTGTTAGTTCCAAGTGGGCAAAGTAAACAAAGTAAGTAAATTTTAATTGGTTCTGATATGGGTGTACTAATAAAATACACGAATACAACAAGACAAAAACACAACCACTTATGCTCAATGTTCACACATAATACACAAATGCCTGATCCTGTCGGGGATCCAATCCAAGTTTTGACTCTATTGGGGCTATCGAACTACTGTCGATAAATTCTATGCCAAAGTAACACGGATGTCTATAAACTCATGTATCGTCAAACATCTAATTTGCATGTTCTTGTTTTTGACTACCTCCTTCATTGAAGGACCTACTATTGAGTAGGTTACTGCTTTTGGAGGCTGTAAAATAATCAATGTTAAACATATATTTTCTTTTTTTTTGAAATGACTGTTACACTTGATTTATGGGTCGTTACTGCATCACAGAGTGCTAAGCCAGAGTTCACATTAAAATTGGGACTATAAACGCCCGCACTTAGGCCTGTCTCGTGTGAGATCGGACCTCCGCTTAGTGCGGCATTTAGACTAAGGCTCAATTTACACCGCCGTGGAATGGAACGAAAGCGACGACGATTTGAAATGAAAATTGTTTTACAAATAGTAAATTAATTTTAAGTTGGTATAATGTTTTACCCAATTTTATCTTTCTGACTTTCAAAAAGTGATTGTATTATATCCTACTTTGAATAAAATATATTGAATATTGTACATATAGAATAATGAAGTTTATATCAATTTGCTACGGATCAACTGAGGGCACCGACAGTAGCTAGAGGAATTCTCGAGAATGAGTGATGCTATATACAATTTCATTGCAAGAAGTCGCTTCCGTTCCATTCCGCGGCGGTGTAAATTGAGCCTAAATATGGTGGGTGGAGCTGTGGCATTGCATTAGGCGCGGGACGATAAATAAGTCTTCGTCGTAGAGACCGGCGACGACGGTGTAGTTGTAGTGTCGTGTGTGTTTGTATCTAAATCTGGATTGTTGATGGAAATGGGATCATCGGTATAGGAAAGTACGTGGCTCATTATTATCTATATACATATAATCTATATACTTATAATAAAATCGTAGGAAATTATAAACTGTACATTGAATATTTTTTTAAAAGAATACTTGGGGCGTGATCTACAATCGATACCGCAGCCAAAAATATAGTTTTTAGAATTTTTGTCTGTTTGTCTGTTTGTATGTCCGGGGTAAAGTCAAAAAGTACTGCATGGATTTACTTCAAACTTTGCATGAATATTACTAACAGGTCGGGTCAACATATAGGCTACATATTATCACGCTGTCACCTACGGGGAAGGAGCTGTGCGGAGTAAACGAAGCCCGCGCGGACGAAGTCGCAGGTAACAGCTAGTCGGTAAATAAAAATAGTTTTTTGTCAAAAACAGATTTTTAATCTGTATAATTCTTTCGACATACTTAAATTCTTTAAGCAATATTATAAGTAGTTTGGATATATTTCTGAGAAAATTCTTTTTATTTGGTAAAACAGTAAAGCATAATAATTTTAACTACAAAACTACACCTACACAAGATCAATTAATCTAGATTATAGAAAATCTCAACGTAATTTTGTTTCCTAAATTAAATTGATACGTTCTGTTTGGTAACTTTCCCGAATTGTTGCAAATTTCTGCCACGGCATGCGCTTTGTTATTATATTATAAAATTATGGTGTTATTCACGAATTATAAGATCCATCTGAACTTTTGATTTAAAAGATGTAAGTACAATAGTTCAAGTTTACTTCAATTAGCTATTACGGGACTGTGTCCTTATTCACGTAACAAAAGCTTAATCGAACCGAAGCTAAAACGGTACAATGCCGCGTCGTGCTATGACGCGGCATAATGTGTAGAAAATATGTGAGAATTCTAAACGTTTCGATTCGATTGAAGTTTTGTTACATGAACAGCGACACTGGTAAACTCTATAAGACAGAAATTAGATCTAAATTTCTATACTGCGAAGATAATGTGTTCTTACGACGAACAAATTCCTGTATCTTGTTACGTTATAGTATCGTTGTAGTTTAAAAAAAAAGTTACACCACGCCGGTTCAAACACTGCTAATTCGAACCCTCGAGGGATTCGAACTCCAATGGAAGTTTCATTCACTACGATTAACCGGTTTGTTTGGCTGGCGATAGCGACTATTCCTTAGACAGCTTTAATACTTTTGCACGACCTCGGAATCAAACGAAGGACAACAACATGATATTAACGTTGCTTATATGTAAAATATTAAGACAAGTCAAAGTCAAAACTGTTTTATTCCAATAAACCTTTACAGATGCTTTTTGAAAATCAATTTAATTTTTTTTCAATTTAATTTAAAATACACGTCAAGCGAAAAAGTTGTACACCTTTTATGAAATTGACTGATGAACAAGAAATATAGAATTTGGCACAGTTAAAGTTTAAATGAAGAAGAAGTGCTGGGAGCTAATATTTTTATATAATATGTATTAAAATAAATTTAATTAATTAAAAAAAAACATTATCCACAGTACCATATGTTTGATGCATACACGTATATTATATTATTTTGTCTATGGTTATTGGTTAAGTCTGTTATCATACTTGGAGGATATTTTATTGGTCAAACTGAGTCATAGTTTGTATATCCTATTGTTTGCCTTATACATATTTATTATTTAACATTAATAATATATATATATATATATATATATATATATATATATATATATATATATATATATATTTTATATTATAAGATAGCAAACAAGCAGATGGGTCTCCTGATGGAAAGAGTCAACCATCGCCTATAGACACCAAAGATGTTAATGGTGCGTTGCTATCTTGTGGCGAGGTCTAATGCCACATGCATAAGTTTACCGGCTACCTTACCCTCCAAACCGGAACACGACAGCGACAAGCACTGACGCTATTGCGGCAGGAATAGGTAAGGCGGTGGTACCAGACCCGGGCGAGACAATGCAGAAATCTACCACCTAGTAGCCACGATGGTAGTGACTCGATAGCCAATCGGTCGCCTTTTACGACCTGCCTGGCAGAACGACAGTTGGCCTATTCTACAAAGGAGGCCGGGACCAACACGGCGAAACTTTAAGGTTAAATTTAAAATACATTCGATGATGACTGGACATAACGCAAAAACTCATGACTCATCCATCCGTCCACTTCTATAGAGCTACGGTGTAGTGACAATAAATTCTAAGAGATTTTATATAAATCTGCTTTTACCAGATTGGCAACTGGTGTAATTCTCGGAGCAAAACGTCGTTGACTTCAAGGCTATACGGATCTGATTATTTTATTTTCTGTTGATCAAATATTTTTTTCTTGTGATCATTCTTTTTTAAAGTACCAACTGGTTAACATGAAATAATATAAATTCATTCATTAAAAAAAATGTTAATGGTAAAATAACGTTGTAAATTGTAAACATTTTTATTAGACAAAAAATGTAATTTTGTAACTTGTGACATGAAATAATTCTTGTAAATTAGTAATATTACATAAAATAGAGAAAAAAACAAGCCCGCTGAGTTTCTTCCGCCGGACCTTCTCAGTGCGTGGCCCCGTTCTGACCCGGTAGTAATTCTAAAAAATCGACTCAAAAGTTTGAATTCAATATAATATAAAATCATATTTTTTTAATATTTGCACACCATATCATAGTAGAATATGTTGGTAACTTTTAATTAATTTTGGTTACTTGTAACACGCATATTCTTATATATAAATATTTTCATTTCATTTCATTTCATAAAAATTTAAAACTAAACCGTTGTTCATATCATAACGTTGGTTGTATAAATTAAGCGTAGATCGCGGGCGTCACTACGCGATAATTCGGCTAAATTGACATGTCAATGTAAGAATTGTAGTGAGAAAGAGAGAGAGAGAGAAAAGTGTAAGAAAAAGAAAAAGAATTTTAAAAATATTTCTGCCCTATGTCACCATCTTAGGGGATGAATTTCAAAAAACCATATTTTATTCATCGAACAACCCCTGTGACAATTTGCAATGCGCCAAATTTTACGCCATGCAATGTAAGCCGTACATTGCTCGGGTTCATCTTCTCGCCCGGCTCCCGGTACTCCCGAACCAGCCGTTTATTTCCTTTATTGCTATATTTTTCTGGCTAAATTTTTAGAAAGAACACCGTAGAGTATTAGAAAATAATCAAATTATATACAGTTAAGTTAAAAAATTAAAAAAAAAAAAAATCCCACACAAATTTCCGACTTCCGAATGGATTCGATTTTAGATAAACCATCTCTTACATCCTGTACATAAATCAGTGAAGCAGAATTTTCCTTGATCCGAGTTTCTTGGGCCAAGACTATCGTGACTCTGGTGGTGGAGTTCTGTAAAATTCGTTTTCTGTAATGAACTTATTTTTTAGCATCTTTTGTTTCGGTCTGATAGAGAGGCGAGTTTTACACATAATGCTTAACATTTTAGCCTTGAAAAAGCAACGCATCAGTTATTTTTGTATTAGCAGTTGACGGCAGAAGTAATTTACTATGTACATTTTTATTCGCAATGAGAACGGCTATGCTTATGTTTTGCTTGGTCTGAGATTTTTTATAATTTTCAAATTTTCGTATAAATAAATAAATAAATATAAATATTCACGGGACAAACTACACTTACTGATCTAACCCCAAAGTAAGCAAATTATTTGCTTGTGATATGGGTGTTAGTCAACGATACTAATACATAGAAATACATATATAAATACTAGAATATATTTAATAGACACCCAAACCCGGAAATACAAACATTTATGCTCATCACACAAATGCTTGTCCCCGTCGGGATCGAACCCGAGCCCTGTCGATCGCGTAGTCAGGGTCACTAACCACTCGACCAACGTGGCGGTCAATTGTTTTATATATGTTTTATAATATATAATAATATGGTTGACAATGATTAGTTTCTGTTATGTAGACTAATTATTTGCGGACGTTCCGATTACTGCTCTACCGTATTGCTTAAAATGTTCTGGTAAATGGTATTATTAATCATATGGTGATGTTATATATCGATGTTTTAGATATTTTTATAATTTTCTAGTTCACAAATGACAATTCCGCACGTGCATCGACGTTTTTAATAGATTTACAAAAAAAAACAACAAAAGGAAAACAGTGTTTGCACGCCCGTATCCCTGAAGAGTTAGGGAGAGGTACAACTAGTGCACTCAAGATTAGGCGAAGATTAGTCCCATAACGTGATATGTGGCAAGTCTATCGCCAATCGGACATTTTTCCAATCTCGGAAAAAGTTGTTTTTATCAGAAAACTAAAAAAAATTACTTTTTTGAATTCCCCGATCCGGGAATTGAAGCCAGGGCCTCATGTGGTCAACACTGACACCGAACCACTAGACCACAGCGGCGATTAAGTATTTGGGTGAATAAAACGCTATTAATTTCCTCCAGTAATAACAAGCATAATACAATCCTATATTATAATGTAATACGAAATTTTTATGTAATGCAAAAGTGAGTTTGTTTGCTTCTTACACTTTTGCAGATAAACCGTTCAGCTGATTTTAATGAAACATAGCATAGATATAATCAAAGTTCCGGGGTAAAACATGGGCTAACTCTTTTTCAAAAATCTGTCCTTAGGGTTCTGAAATAGGGGTTGAAAGTTAATCAACGACATGTAAGTCTACTCTCGAGTGAAGCTGCGGAGCTCTCCTGACGGAAAGAGACAAAAATCGCGTATAGACACTAAAGATGTTAATGATACGTTGTTATCTGAGTGGCGGCATGGCAATGTCACATGCATAAGTTTACCGGCTACCTTACCCTACAAACCCGAATACGACAGTGTGCTTGTCACTGACGCTATTGTAGGAAGAAATATACAGCATGTAAAGAAAACCCTGTCCGATCCGGAAGAGGCATATAGGTTGATTAAAGGCATTACTGAAAAAAAATATTAAAATGACTTTATTTCTGAAAATAAAAAAGTTTCGTTTTTTTAATATTCGTATTTTTACATATATCTCTCTAGAGTTAAGCAAATATTTTAAAAATGACAACACCTTCGCGCTGTTTGTTTCATTGTTTAGCTTTGGGGCTTTCGCACAAACACCGTACGAAGGCGCGGTGTTCGTTCCTCGGCTTTTTACAAACGAACTTTAAACGCGCCGCATATCCTTCGGTAGCATTCGACTTGCGTGGCTTTCTTTGATAATAGAATTTACTTATTTGTAGTTGTCATACTTAATGTATGAAAATACAATTTAAGATTACTTTTTTATTGGGAAAACTAATTAATTAATATTCATGAAATAATTACACATATGTAACCGTATTACGGTACCAAATAACACATTTAATTATCTGACAGAGTTTTCTTTACACACCGTAGCTGTGGGTATAAGGCGGTGACCAAAACCCGAGGACAGCAAATGCAGAAGTCTACCACATGGCACATACTAGTCTAGTAGCTACGATATTAGTGACTCGCATAACCCAACTTTCGCCTCTTATAAACTGGGTTTATTCTTTCAAAGTTAGACCCAGGTAGAAAGAGACGGGGAACAACACGGAAAAAACGAAACGTGCTACAAATGATTTTTTTATTTTGATTTTGATCAATTTTATATATTAATATCCGTTTACACCGACTTATTTAAATACTTTTTAAATAACTTGCTACGGTTAAATTCATTTATAACGCATTTTAATAGTTTTGCATATGCACTCCATTACCTAACACCCAACTGCTTAACTATGCATAAATTGAGTGACGGTAAAACAATTATACAGCTTATCATTTACGCAATCACTTGTTTTCAATTTTCATCAATAACAATCTCGTAGCACACACAGAAAGACTATGTTTTGATTTTTTATAATGGTAAAATTGAAGTTAGTGTGTCATAAAATAAATATTTATCATGAAATTTGGCAAAAAAATGAGTGTACAGATAGACACTGCAAATTTAGTATATGTCGCAGGCAAATTCGACATTTTGTCGGTATACAAATGGTGTCGTCATTTTATAAAGTAAACTTGCAATACAAATTGCCGAAGGCAAGTTGTTGACGACATAAATGGCGTCAATGTCAACTATAAACTCCGATGTCGCCGACGATCCTTTTTCTAGGAGTAAAAACTAAAGGCAACCCAACAAACCTACGTCTTTTTTATGTAAGAAACCGGATAGGGTTCTATTTCTAAATAAATAACCCACTTACTTAGTTAACTACATAGTTTTCTGATGAAAACAACTTCGCCCGGGATTGCTTAAGTAGGTACCCGGTTGGTGATAGGTTTGCAACCTATCACATTGTGGGACTAAAAATATTCGGTTAATTGTTAGTGCACTTGTTGTACCTCTGAATGAATGAATGAATGAATGGATTTATGAATGAATGAATATACTTTATTGCGCACCAAAAGTTACATTGACAAGTATTTTGTAAAATCTAGGTAGGTATATTACGTACAAGGGTACACAACGGCGGTTTTATCGCTACAAAGCGATCTCTACCAGACAACCTTTAGGTAAAGGACATACTATGATAAATAATCTTGGGTAGGTATGTGGTGCTACTAAAATATACTAGATACACGTAATAATACTGTGAAATTTAATATACAATAGAATAAATAAATATATTTAAATATATACATAAAATATAACATACAAACGAATTTATATACCTACATACATAATGCATATATACAAAGTACTTAGAAGAAAACGAAACAATTAACTTCAATAAAAGTAAGCATCTCGATATTAACCTCTGTCTACCTCTTTGGACGTTAAGATACTATAACTTTGTTATGGGGGGTGTCCAAAGGTTCCGAAATGTTTAAACTTACTAATTGTACCCCGAACTGCTAAACGGTGCATTGCATAGATTAATTTAATATTTTATATAAACACTGCACAGGGGGTGCAGGTTTCGTATATTCTAGTAAAATGAGTTTATCGTTACAGATGAAATCCACATACTGACTTTTGTGTCTCTAACTATATATGTGTTTTAGCACTTAGTGCTTGGGAAAACTTAAATATGTGACCTTGTCAGCCGTCGGCACGTATATTAATGCTTTAATAATACTACTGTAGAATAATTAATATACTTCATCAGAATGTTACTTCCTTAAGTCATGAAGGTTATCGCCTGACAAAATGGCTTATTTTCACGCGTTAAAAGTAAATTTCGAAGTTTATACTTTTAACATTCGTGTGTTTCGGACTTTCAATTGAATATGCCAATAGGTCGAGGTCAACAGCTTGGTTAACAATGGAAATTAAAGTAAGAGGAATTCAACCGACTTCCCAAAACGGAGGAAGTTAACAATTCGTCGGAATCTTTTAGGAACGAATTTCCGTATGGGGCGTTGCGGACGGGTACCCTAGCCGACGAGAAAAGTCCGTAACGTTAAATAAAATCGTAAGATTTTTATGTGTATAGTATATATATGATGGCTATACAGTGTCTAATATATAGTCTACGTGATGACTGTTACATTGACAAGATTATTATTGTGGTTTGCTATTATTATTATATATTTTTATAAATCACAGTAAATAAAATAAAGGTGTTAAGATAATTTTGTGGAGTAGTTTGATTTGTGAAAAAATGTTTACCCGAATAATTATTTGTTTTATTCCTTGAATGGTTAATTAATTGATTAACTAATTATTAATTAATTTTATTCCTTTTATTTTATTTATCAAACACCAAAGATGTTGATGGTGCGTTGCTATCTTGTAGCCAGGTCTAATGCCACATGTATAAGTTTACCGGCTAAGTTATCCTCCAAACCGGAATAAGATAGCGACAAGCACTGATGCTATTGCGGCAGAAACACGTAAGGCGGTGGTACCAGACCCGGGCGAGAAAATGCAGAACTCTACCACCCAGTAGCCACGATGTTAGTGACTCGCATAGCCAATCGGTCGCCTTTTACGACCTGCCTGACAGCACGACAGTTGGCCTATTCATCAAAGGAGCCCGGGACCAACGCGGGGAATTGTGTGTTATTGTTTCCTATGAAATAAAAAAAAATCGTGCATGTCCCTGAAGAGGTAAGTGCAAATATTTCACCCACGTTAGTCAACGGTATAAAGTTCCATGACCGGTCACAGGTGGTCAATCTATCAGCAAATTGAGCATATATCCAATATTGTGCAAGTTGCGCTTTTCAGAAAAACCGGTCAAGTGCGAACTGGAATCGCATAACGAAGGCTCCGGTAAACAGTCACATCTTCTGATAGCGTTGCACATGTACATTGTTTCTTGCCAAATTTCATAATGCTACGGCAACGGGAACATAGACCACATGAATAATAATATACATTTTTTTAGAAAAGAGCTTACTCATTCTTAAAAGGCCGGCAACGAAACTGCAAGACCTCTGGTATTGCGGATGTTCATGGGCGGCGGTGATCACTTACCATCAGGTACACCTCTTTCTTGTTTACCCACTCTTCTATAAAAAAAACACGCCATTGGGAAGGAAATGCATCGCCGCGCATATGAGCAAATGCTCCTATTACCTACAAATATATGAAAATATTGACATTTTCATACATTTGTAGGTCATATTAAACTGTGAAAAAATAGAAATAAACCATGTTGTACTGTTTTATCGTACCGAATGAGATGACAAGGAGGACAACGGAGGACTAAAAGAACAGCTGTTTACTGTCTACCTAGCAATTGATAAATTGTATTGTAATTGAGCACGTTATTTTAACAATTAGTTTTTATTTTAGATCTGAGGTACACACTTAAACTATCGTAAATACAAATAAACGCTAAAATCAATTTAATATTTTGTAATCAAAGGGTTATTTGACATTAAATTTTAACTTACCTACATTGCCAGCATATTTTAGTAATGGCGTTTTGGCCGCAAGCTGTTTATGGTGACGTTAAATTTTTTAAATGATTTGAGATTAGAACACTGACAAAATTGTTGTAGCTTTGTCTATTATGAAAATTCTAACTTGTTCGACAGAGATAAATCCATTTTTATTTGTTCTGCGTTGGAATGCATGCAATTTTACAATTCTGATTGTTTATGGAAATTAATGCCAAGTCCTTATCTTTCTCTTGTCAAAGGTACAGAACCATAAAAATTGAAAATTTTCTTTAGTACTAATTGATCGATACACGGTTTGAAACCAGGCCCTCATGTGTTTATACTGAAATTTATCATTAAAGTTATTTAACCTTCAGAGTAGATATATACAGCCACGTATACAGCATACCGATATTTCCATTAGAATATTTATTACTAGGTTATGTTAATTTACTAATGACGAAACATTGAGGGAAATAAATCTATTGATAACAACTGGTTTTGTGGATTATTGTAAAAATTAGGAAATTGTTTTATGAAGATAACTTTGTGCATAGTGAATGCTTTTGTTTTAAGAAAAACAGTTTAACATAAACGTAATATTATGCGAGTAGGATGTGTAATAACTCAAGGTAAAAACCAAATATTATTTACATTTAATATTTACATTCCACTATGTTGTACTTGGGTGCATAATATATCTTTTGAAGTAGTATTTGTCTATTGGTTTAAAATGAACTATAATTTTATAGTAATTTTGGCGGTGAAGTACCTACCTGTCATGAGCTAAACTATAAAGACCACAGAGTAAACAAAAGAAATGGTTTAGAAACACAGGGGAAAGACTCTTACTTCTATCGTTTAGAAATTGTTTTTATATATTAGGTATATTTTTATATATAATATATTTTTATTAAGTACATTTAAGTATGAATTTGTTAATTAAACTTATGATTTAAAATATTATATAAATAGGTACATAATATACTATTATCTATTAATACAAAGATTATTTTTTAATGTTGGGTTAATGAAAAAAATATATATATAAAATTAGGCAGGTAGGTACATTTTATTTTGTTTTTGTTATTATAATAGGTAACAATTAATAAATAAATATCACTACAAATTACACGAATTGATCTATCTATACAGTAAAGTATAGTAAGCAAATTACTTACTTGTGATAATATGGGCGTTAGTCAACAATATTAATATATTATTTTCCCCGTGTTGTGCCCGGGCTCCTTTGAAGTATAGGCAACCGGCCGCCTGGCAGGCAAGGCGTAAAAAGCTAATGATTGGCTATACGAGTCACTATTATCATGGCTACTAGGTTCTAGAGTTCTGCAATGTCTCGCCCGGGTCTGGTATCACCGCCTCACCTATTCCTGCTGCAATAGCGTCTGTGCTTGTCACTGTCGTGTTTCGGTTTGGAGGGTACACACCACCGCCACCGAAGGGTTTCCACAAGATAGCGACACACATTATTATCTTTGGTATCTATTGGCGATGGTTGAATCTTTCCATCAGGAGACCCATCTGCTTGTTTGCTATCTTATGATATAAAAAACATAGAAATATATATACAAATACCGTGACATATATAATAAACATCCAAACCTAGAAACATAAGCATCTATGCTTATCACACGAATGTTTGTCCCTGTCGGGAATCGAACCCGAACCCCGTCGATTCGCAGTTAGTTTCGCTAACCACTCGACCAACGAGGTGGTCGACAGTAGTTTCTTTTATCTTTTCCCTCGGTAATTTGTTAACTTTAGAACAATTAGGTTTGTTTGGATATGTAAGCCCACTTATTGAGAAATATTTTTATCGTATTATGCTTCGATCAGACATTTCTGATCGAAGATATTATGTAAAAATCTAATTTAATACCGCTGACGCATCCACGAGCAGTTGATAGTATTTCATAAAGTAATAAAATAGATCTTAAAGGTTTTATAAAAAATAGAAATTACAAGAATTTTCCATTGCTATGAAATAAATAAACAAAGTTAATTAAGCAAACTTGACTCACTTGTTGCGTCCATGTTGAACTTATTTAACCTTTTTAACAATTCCAATGTATTTCCAACCACAAACGAGGAAACTTAATCCAAATCACGTATTCATTCAATAATTAGAACTCACTGTTAATTTACTTCACTTTTTACACAACAGTTTCGTAGTCAGCTCTATATTCGACTGTAGTCTGTAAAGTGAATGCACTCTGTGCGGAGAGCCGATGGTTTCGCGAGAGTTGCGCAAACGAATAACGTTAATTCTTTGTACGTGAGGAATAAAGATACAAGATGTGCGCCTGCGTAACCAACCATTCAACTCAGTTTGAGTAAAGCTAGTGATATGTTTAATTTTTTTATGCCACCTAGCTTATATATGGCGTAATACATATTTTCTTGGCCGCCGCTGTATCGAAAGCCTTTATATATTATTATTTGATTGCTCTCCTATTGTAAAAAGATAAGAAATATCTTTAGACAGGTAAACATTTGTTGAAACCGCGTCGGAAACATGGGCAAACATTGAACGGATCCGACGGAAGAAATTCAGTACACTTTTCAAACAATAATAATACAAGTACCTAGTATTTATTATTATTGTTTATTAGTAGTTATTACAGATTGATGTGAGGAGCACTTAATTCCAAGCTGTTATTAGATATCGATGTGAGGAGCAATTAATCCCAGCCTTTTTGTCTTCCAAACATTAATATAAAAAAACCCATGAAATTTAATTTTTTTACATAGTTTTTTTGTATGATAAAATAGCAAATAAGCAGACGTCTTTCCTGATCCAAACAGTTTATGTTGAAATATTTAGCGGCTAACTCGGCGACGTAGCCAATTCGTAAAATTCAATACAAATTGTTTGGATACGTAGCCGGCCACGTCGCCATGCCATGGCGTCCGTCCGGTGAGTTAGCGGCCTTAATGTCAAATTCACAAGTTTTTCGTACCTACTTTACTCTCCAGACTGGAACACGACAATGATCAGCATTGATGTTATTGCGGCAATATCTAAGGCGGTGGTATCTAATCCGGGTGAGATATCGTAGAACTCTACTACCTAGTAATCACAGTAGTAATAACTCATAATACTCAATCGTTCACACTTTACAAACTGCTTGACGACAGGGCACAGGGACAGTTTGGCACAATGATTATATGATGTTTGTGATTGTTATAGTTATTGTCGCGTAATAAAGTGTATTCATTCATTCATTCATTCATACATTTATTCATGGTGTCTCCTTCAAAGGAGGCTCAGACTAACACGTTTTTACCGCAGTTTTAATTTTTTTACTGGTAAATCAGGAGATTTACTACTAAGCCAATAATTTCGTGAATATACATCCAATTTTCAAAAATGTATATATCAATGTGTACGGTCGCGTACAATGGGGCGTAAATCAAACCAGTCAAATAATTTGAAAAAAGAGATGTTTATTGTACGAATTTTTCTAGGTACGAACATAATATGCGTTATAATTACATAATATCCGTAAGAAAGTTCACACTCGACAGTTATCAATCGACTGTATCTGAAAGTACTAGGTATCTATAGGTAGGTATAAATCTCTAAATTCGCAAATTAACAAATCGGCATATGCTTAGAGCCCTAACGGCTGAAGTTAGAGAAACATTTTTGTATGGAAAATTTCTTGGTGTAGGTAGGTGAACAATAAGAAAGTGTTTTGGATAATTATAATTAGATATACATACAGATACAGGATGCTATAGGTGTAACGTGGGTGTAACCTTTTTTACATAAAATAAATAACCGAGGTAAAGGCCGCGGGTTTAGTTTGCTTACATATTATTTTAGATGCTGTCCTACTCTGGGCCAATGGCTGGCTACGCACATGGTATTTATTTCAGTGGAATTTTAACCCATGCTAGTCCGAACCCACTTGAAAGAATAGAATAACTGTTGTTCTACCAGGCAGGTCGTAAGGGTGACCGATTGGTAATGCGTGTCACTACCATCGTGATTACTAGTTGGGAGAGTTTTGCAACATATATCTGGGAATATGGTACCATCGCGGTAGCTTCAACGCTTCCCATTGTCATGTTCCGATCTGGGGGTAAGGTAGCCGGTAGACTTATGCATGTGGATTTGCCATCCAGTCACGCGAATAGCGACGTACCATTAACATCTTTGGTGTCTATAGGCGATGCCTTCTTTTTCCTTAGGAGAGCCATCTGCTTGTTTGCAGTTTGCAAATTCCATAAGACATGATCGAATCGTAAAAGTGTGACGTCATAAGTCTATTAGGGTTGTGGGCATGCTCATCGTGCCCACAACGGTGGATCCGCGCTCGATTCGCAGCATTGATATCAGTTATCTCCCTTAGTTTTTAAATTGTATATTGAATGCTGAACTGCTGAACGAAAGAAGACTTACATCTTGATAAGTATACGGTCCACGTTGTATTTTTTGTATAATTAGTAAACTAGCAGATGGCTCCACTAAAGGAAGACAGCCATAGCCTATTGAAACCAAAGATGTTAATGGTGCTTCGCTCTCTGTACGGCGGCGGGATGGTAATGTTGATGGAAATTGGAAACTTCGTGCGTAGCTATCCTTTTACCGAGATAGCTTTGCTACTTGCATAAGTTTATCGACTACCTTAATCTCCAAAGATAAGTACAACAATGACAAGCATTAACGCTGTTGCAGCTGGAATAGATAAGGCGGTGTTACGAAATACTCGGGCGCGAAGTTTTTAAGCTATTGCATAGCTTCTATCGCGGGCCTTGAGCGTGGAGACCGAATCCAGAAATTCCGTAACGAAAAAAACCTAACACCCCCTACTCCGACCGGCACAGCGGTGATACTTTTTAGTTTTTCCATTTATCGATAAATACCGACCTTTTAATGACTTTTTGAAATATCACGCTTGTCTCTTTAGTTCAGCAACCCGCCTTTAGGTGGCATTGGTTGTGTTGGAAAACTACCGTAATCAGCTGTTTGTGAGAAAGTATATACATATATATGTATAGGTATTTATCATCTACGTACAACAGTGAATATTTGTAATCGTATAATTTATGTACAAAGTGTTTTAAATATGAATAAACAAAGAAAAAAATACTGCATAAATAAAATAAATATATAATTGTAATTGCATAAGTTGATAAAAAATGCTACGCAATAGCTTTACCGCGGCAGTCTCCGAGTGCCACACGTCTTTTATTATTTTTTTTCTTATATTTTTTTATATCATAAGATAGCAAACAAACAGATTACTGAATGAATGTCGTACTGAAACCCGGGCGAGACGTTGCAAAATTCTACCACTTAGTAGTCCCGATGTACCTACATATTATATGAATAAGAAAAAATGGAAAAATAAAAAAAGATAAATATGGTTAAGTTTATTCTTCAAAACCCGATCAACCCTAGATTAAGATGAAAATGATTATGCAAGAAGACGGAGTTAAACAATAAACAAAAACTGAATAAACAAAAGGTGAACAATTAAAAAAAGGTTGATGATATTGTTCTATTATTATCTCTATATATCCGAGTATTTTATCTATAGAAGTACATTTTCGAACGTTCGATATCGGTTCGATATATCAGTGAATTTAGCATGATGTTGTTTTTGTGGCATAGAAACAAATGAACAGTAGTGACGTCATCATAACACACTAACGACTTGCTTATCTCAGTTTTATCATCGTTATGACTTTAGAGCATCATATTGAACTTTAGAAGGAGAAAATGAGAGCTTTGTTCATAGGATTGAGGACAATTTTAATAAGCAATCCGTTATAGCTCGCTTTAATAACAGTTTTTTGTGAATTTACCTCTGCCTCTTTGAGAAATCAATTCAATCCACGCATTTAATATACATGGGGCACACTAAAAGTTTTGCAGTTCTAGCTAATCGGAACTATTTGCATTTCGAATGTTATATTTTTAAAACGTTGCAACCTTCTTAGTAATAAAAAATAACAATTGGCGGGAAATGATTTGTTAATTGTTTTTTATCACACATCAAAGTATCACACATCTACGTACGCAACGAAAATGGAATTAAGTCGAAAAGATTTTAGAGCGATGATTTTGTATGATTTTAAAAGTTCTCTTTCTCCGCAAGACTGTGCCGCTCGTCTTCAAAATGCTTTTGAGAGAGAATCACCTTGTTTGAGCACCGTGAGGCAATGGTTTGCTGAATTTGTTATATTCCAGCATTTATATATGTATTTCTATGTATTAGTATCGTTGACTAACACCCATTACACAAGCAAATAATTTGCTTACTTTGGGGTTAGATCAGTAAGTGTAATCTGTCCCGTGAATATTATTATTAGGGCGGCCTATATATATATATATATATATATATATATATATATATATATATATATATATATATATATATATATATATATGTATGTGTAATTATTTTATGGATAAAAAAGTAATCTTGAATAAAAAAGACATCTTAAATTCTCCCTACACGGGAGAATTTTGTTTTTGTGAAATGAATGAAAGTGGTGCATATGTTTGTGCATATTCTACAAACTCCATGTTAGTTTTCTTATCTATACAAATAAATAAAAATGGAGTGTCTGTTTGTAATATTAAAATAACCGCTTTTTACTAAATGCATATGGATGATACATATACCAAAACAGCACTTTTACAATTTTTGTCTGTCTGTCTGTTTGTTTCGGCTAATCTCTGGAACGGCTGGACCGATTTTGACGGGACTTTCAGTAGCAGATAGCTGATGTGTCAGGGAGTATCTTAGACTTTTTTGAAATTTTTCTACGCGGACGAAGTCGCGGGCTCAGCTAGTTTTCAATATTTTCCTTCAGATTTGCCACTGAGCACCCGATCGCTGATTCCAAATCGTGGCGCTCCCTGGCAAACCTCGGGCATTCTGCGAGGACGTTGACTACAGTCTCCGGTTCTCCTAACCCACAGACACATAAGGGGGAGTCAGTCAGCTTGAAGCGGTGAAGGTATTGCCTGATCCCCTCATGACCCGTGAAGATTAGACTGGTTAGGTTGTCGGTCCGGAAGTGGGCTAGCAACCTGTATACTGTTTGGATGTTCATTAAGAACATTTTGGTCACTGAGCCCCCTTCCGTTTCTAAGTGTCGGGCCTGCCAGAGTTCCACTGTCCTCTCTCTGACTGAATCCTCTTTGCGAAGGTGACCGGAAACCTGTCATGTACTGGGGCTTGTCCTTAAGCGCAGCCCATTTAGCCAGTTGATCGGCTCTTTCGTTCCCTGGAACCCAACCCAACGGGGAGGTGAGGTTTGTTACACTCTACAAAGTTTAATTACTAAAGCTGCTAATAAGTCTGAAATAGAAATATCTCCCAGAAACTGCAGATATTGAGGGACACATGCAAATGTGTCATAAATTACGAGTTAGAGTTTTGCAAGGTCTCGCCCGGGTCTGATACTACCGCCTTACTTATTGCTTGCCGCAATATCGTCGGTGCTTGCAGCTGCCGTGTTTCAGTTTGGAGAATTAGGTTGACAGTAAACTTATGCATTGGGAATTTCGTCTCTAGCACACGATTAGTTACGCAACATTAATATCTTTCTTGTCTATAGGCGATAGTTTTCTCTTTCCATTAGGAGAATCATCCGCTTGTTTGCTGTCGTTGTTGCCGTTGAATGACATTAAGAAATAAAAGATACTTAAATGAAAAAGGAGTGTGTTCATATTGAATTTATTGCACCCACGGGACAACTTAGACCAAAGTCGTGTATTAAAATAAAATCAACTATACTTCAAAACGATGTTAAAATACTTAGACCAACACAGTTATGGATTTGTATATATTTACGTACACATAATGCCGTTACCCCTCACACTTAATTTAAAACTATTTGAGCCGCTTCTATTTTAATAAATAATAATGTGCCGTACTCTTAATTTTTAAGTACTAACGAGTATCTGATTTCCACAGCTTTGTACGCTCAAAAATAAAAGATTCCCCGTTTACATAAATATGATATAGTCTATTCTAGTTTAAGTTACTCGCTGAAATTGTGTTTTTTCCTTATGAGAAAAACTTTTAAAACCGGTCTAACTGTAACAGAGATTTTATCTACGATAATTTCAAACAGATACGTATTAGACGATTGATCGATAGATGAGCTCTATTTCGAAGAAATGGCTGTCTGACTATACTTATTACAATTGCCGGCGTTAGCAGCAATTTCAGATTTTTAATAATTAAAAAGTAATAACATTTTTGTGCTCATACCGCAGCAAACTAGTGAATAGCTTATGGGGAACAATACGCAATTCAATATTAGACCCGGATTTCATTGGATATACATACTAGTATTTGACTGCGAGAACATAAGCTATAAATATTAGCTGTGACTACGTGAACGGTGTCCTATGTGAACGGTGGTTTTTACTTTGGTGTTTTGTAATAGAATATGCTGGTATTTTAAATTGTTTGCCTATTACCTACCTATTTACCTACCCCTACAATTTATATCGTAACATATATTTTAGAATTTTCTTAATCGTTTTTGACCAAATTAAGGATAATGATACAAAAAAATGCTAGATTTTTCAGGCAGTACTAGTTCTTATCTATGTTCAAAGTTTTTCAAAAATATGATTTTAAAGACTAAATGGACTTTTAGAGAACTTTCTTGAACAAAAGCTTACTGTAGGTTCCGGGAAAGTCAAATTAATCTAGCAGTGATCTATAATCGTATGAGTATCTATCATCCATAATGTCGTTCTTTCATCCATAATGTCGTTCTTTCATTACTCATATATTCCAGTGATATTATGCCTTGTTTTGTATTTAAAGTTACAATATTTCAGGAAATCGACTCAAATGAGATAGTAATATTTAAACACAGTAAAACTGCAACGACCGATTTCCAACTATCTGCATCTCTAAGCCCTGGATCTGATATTAATCAAATGTATTAAACCAAACGGAAAATGTATTTTTAAAATTTAAAGAACGAAAAAGTTTCATATCAGTTCATAAATGATAGAGTTTTGTTAGCAACAGTCATTAAATTAAAAAATACTAGCAAATTAAAGGCTACCTCCTTTTTGGTAAACCGCTTGTTCATAATCTTAAAATAATTACATAAAGTTCAAAAAATTATATAAAAAAATTTAATATAATAAAATATTAGTCTATGTAAATATTGGTCTATGTCTATGATCTAGTTTCTGCCCTAGTTCTCTCAAATTGGTCAACATGTCATGCACTAATTGTATTAATATATGGGACTTTAAAATTGATAATTTAGCTTTAGTTCAAAACTGATGATGGTGTTTTAATATCCTCGTGACTCGGATAAACATGTTAGTCCTCATTATTGGAAGAAAAAAATCAGCCGATTGATAAAGTGTGGCGATTTAGATTATGATAACGACGGAAATCGCACGGTTGTGGATTTCCTGATAAAAGTAGAACTTTGAAGTTTGTCGCGATTTCCAATGATGAAATTCGATGACAGGATTTTCGTCATTGGAAAATGAATCATGCCGCAACTGCAAGACCCCCGGTATTACAGTTGTGCAATTGCGGCAATCATCACTTACCATCAGGTGAGCCTCTTGCCCGTTTTTCCCCTATTATACTTTAAAAAAAAAACATTAAAAATAGTCTTCATAAATTCGAATCGCTCTGCTCTGAATGTGATGAAGAAGAAGCTGGTAATGGACAGCTCCGTTCTAGATATGTAATAGTAGTACCTAGCACTTTTGTGTTACCACGACAGAAGCCTAGGATTAACCCGAACAGATTTATTTCAAATCGCTACGTACTCGCTCCGTTAGTCACTGTTGTTGCGGCCGTGAGCACTACCGAAATGTAAATCTGAGAATAATAAACTGTCCTTCCATAGTGTGTGCTAATAATATACTGCGATCATTACCTTTGCAAATCACATTATGAGACAGGTGCAGCATATAAATTGGCGCTTACTTAGACCACACAAATTCATGTTTACATGTAACTATTTGTCTTTCTATAAATATTATTGGTATTTTATGAATATGAAAGTTGCTATTTTAACTCAAAATTGAAAGAGAGAGTGAAACGATTGAAGTTCTCTGAATTAAGTCGAAAATATGGCGTATTTACGAGTGTGTATGTATCCTATACTTTAAACGAGCAATTCTTGTATATTTTTATGTAATTGATATCTCCGAAATGGCTCTAACGAGTTTGATGAATATTTGTATTTCGATACATACACACACATACATATCTTCACGCCAGATCCCTTACGTGGTAGGCAGAGAGAACCGAGTGCTATACATCACGATCCTTGCAGGTTTGTCTCGCTTCATCCACATTCAGCGCACATTCGCATTGTATATCAGTTTTGTTAACCTTTCATCTATCATTCTTTCTACGTGTCCGAACCAACGGAGCATGCCCTTTCTCATCTTTAAACCGACACTTTCTTTCAAGCCTTATTTCTCTCTCACTTCCATATTACGAACCCGATCCGCAAGTGTTACACCACATATTTTTCTTAGCGATCAGTATTTAGATATACTTTTACTATTAAAATTGATCTAGTTATGTGTCATATCCGTAATCTACTTTCATATGAAAAAATACCATCCAAGCGAAGCTCGGTCACCTAGCTAATCCGTACTTCCATACTACTATTATAAATGCGAAAGTAAGTTTGTCTGTCTGCCTGTCTGTCTGTCTCTTCTTCACGCCTGAACCACTGAACCGATATGGATGAAATTTGGTACAAATATAGTTTGAGAACCGAGAAAGGACATAGGATAGTTTTCATCCCGGGATTCCCATGGGAATGTAAACTACGCGGGTTAAATATTAGATTTTTCCCGCACGGACGAAGCCACGAGCACAGCTAGTATTTTATAAATAATACCAGCCGACCCGCGCATCTTCGTCTGCGTCACATAAGAGTGAGTGAGTCATAGGGACCTATAATACCATTCTAGAGGAACTGTAACTTTCTTTAATTAATCCCCGCACCACTTGAAAACTATTAAATAAAACAATCATACCTGTAGGTAAAAAAACCTAATTAGGTAAAACCAGGAGAGTTTGTAACTATGTCTGATATATTGTAGGTTATTTAATATATTCATTTGAAGTTTGATTACGTGTTTTTAATATCTACGGTAAGAATTTAACAATATAGTCATCCCACTACGATCATGATCAGTAAGACTGAAACTATACTAAAAAATGGCACGCGAACATGAGTAATAAAGAAACGTTGGGTAACACTAATGGGGTGTAAATCGATGTATAGTTTACGCTATCTCCTTTGACATGTCCTCTGGTACTCGTAGTATATCTTTTATACTTCGACTATATGCGGCATCAAGGGCGGATCCAGCCTTCCAGTCACATATTTGAGGCTCACTCAAGATAGGCTCTAATCCTTATTTGTTTGTAATAAATCCATACCTAAACACATGCCTAGGGAGAGGGGGTCATGACCCCCATGACCCACCCCATCTTGGATGCGCCGTTATGCGGCATGATATCTCGCAAAGGCAGCAATCGTCTGACCTCGCTACCACGCATTCTCCTCACGGACGCACGCCTCGCGCGGTTCTTGATAATAATATTATATGTTAAAACTGTGATATTTCCTATGTTATTGGTTGAAATCAAATGAAACAAATTTTCGATTTTTAATTCAAAATTAAATACTTGTGATGAATAACTAATTTATTTAGACTAGCAATCGCCAGTGGTCAAAATTCGACCATAGACTAAACAGTAAAAACTATTTTAATAACTGACTTTAGCCATAAAGAAAATAGCATCGTACACATCTGTGTATATTATCACGTATGTCACATGAATGTAATGTGTGTAATGTTTATTTTTATTAATTTACTGCATTTCTAAGGCATTTTCTTAAAAAATATTAGGTTTTTGCAGTCCTGCGCAATGTAAACTTTAACTGTGCCAAATTTCATACTCCATCGTTCGCGCAACTGTCTTAAAAAGGGGTCCAAAGTTTCCTTCACGTATTAATATATTGATAAAGATTAATGTCATGTTTTTTAAAACACGGTCCCAAATAATGCATTATTTTAGAACAATTTTGATTACCATTAAATGGGTCGTAAAATGTGAACCTTAATAGATAGATGTACTCTATCGCAGACTTTTTTTACAACTTTTAAGATGAACAATTCGATCATATATTATTTAGCGTAACTTTAACCGTTAACGCAGCGCACGCCAGAAATGCTCTCAAAAGAAAAAAAATCCCCGTTTAGGCCACATTTTTCGTTGATACTCCGATCGTGTGGTAGTAGCGTGATGTTATATAACTTTCCTCGGTAAACAGGCTATCCAACTCAAAAAGAATTATTCAAATCGGTTCAGCAGTTTGCGAGATTAGCGCGTACAACTAAACAAACAAAAAAAACTATAATTTTGTAATGTTAGTAAGTATAGATATTAATAATTATGTAAAGCTAAAACGTTGTATCTATTTTTTTACAAAAATTTAGCAAACGGATAAGTTTTAAATTGGGCACAGTTAAAGCACGGTAATGTTTATCAGTGGTTGAAGTGTACATGGTGAAGGAGCGTAGCAAGCTAATGTTTTTATATAGCTGTGTCCGCGACTTTTTCCGCGTTGAAAAATTTCTTAAATGAAAGTCCAGTGATTTTACCCGCATAGTTCTCGTTTCCGTGGTATTCCGGGTTAAATCCTTTGTTCTTTACTGGGTCTCATACTATCATTGTACTAAATTTCATCCAAATCAGTTCAGTGGTTTAGGCGTTTACTTTCGCATTTATAATATTAGTATGGATGCACTAGAAACACATTAATTAATAAAAATAAGTATTAAGCACATTTCCATTTGTTTGTCCCTCATCATAATATCATACAAACATAAATACCTGCTACTTTACTATACGGTTTACGTCAGTATTGACAATAAAGAGATTTTATTGTTTAGTCATACGATTATGGTCGAATTTCGACCAAAGAGCGATTGCTAGTATATTTAAATGTTTGTTCGGAGACAACGCAAGTGACTTTGATAGTAAAGTGAAATTTGATGACGATGATGATGATAAGTTGAGATAATAATAAGTTCAAATATGAATTAAATGGGTCAATGGGTTGCCGATTTATGAGGGTTATAAATTTTACTAACAACCTAACAACGCTTTCGTACATAGCTCGGAGCGAACCACTAGTATTGTAAATGCGAAAGTAAGTTTGTATGTTACGCTTTCACATCTTTCTACTCAAGCGGTCAATATATTTTGCATTCATATTGTCAGGAAAATAAACCCAAAAAGATATAGGGTAGGCAAGAAAGAATATATACGAGAAGGCCTTTTGTCCAAAAGAAAGTAATTAAAATATTATGAAATAACTGGTAACGAGAACCAATCTGTGGCTTCAAGCAAGTATTTAAATATTTGGATGTTCAAATATTTGGTATTCGATTAGGTGAAAACAGCCTAACAGAATTAGATAAAATTTATATAATATGAGGTAGTCTAAATTCTAAACACACGACTTCTTTCTATACAAAACATATGTTTTTTTTCTTGAGGGATCCATACAAATGTTTTTCGCGTAGCGATCTGATAGTCGCATATAAGTTATGTATAAAAAACAGTCATTTTAGTTTTTATATATCATACGATACTACAAGTCCTTCTGTGGTGTAGTGGTCCGGTGTCAGAATTGACCACATGAGGTTCCGGGTTGGATTTCCGGGTCGGGCAATAGAAATTGTATTTTTCCAGTTTTCTGACAAAAACAACGTTGCCAGGGATTGGAAAGAGTGCCCGGCGTAATAGGCTGGCCACCCATCACATTGTGGGACTTCTCAGGCTAATCATAGGTGCACTTGTTGTGCCGCTGCCTACCTCTTCGGAGATACGGGCGTGAAGATACTTTTTGTATAAGATAACAAACAAGTAAATGGCTCTTCTGACGGAAAGAGACTAGCATAGCCTACAGAGACCAAATATCTTGACGGTTTGTTGCCTATAATGTGTTGTTGGATGGTAATGGAACATGCATTGTTGGATTGTTGGATGATAACGAAAGTTTACCGGCTACCTTACCATCCAAACCGGAACACGATAGTGACAAGCAGTGATGCTATAGCGGCAGGAATAGGTAAAGTGGTAGTACCGAACGCGTGTAAAACATTACGGAGCTCTACCATTTAGTAGTCATGATGGTGGTGAAATGTTTGGCCAATCATCCGCCTTTTACAAACTGCCTGGCAGAATGGCAGTTAGTCTATTCTTAGAAAAGGGCCCCGAACCAGAACCGAAACTAAAAAAATCTCAAACTCAATCCGAAATTATGAAGTTTTTTATGTTAGTTGGATAGGCAAACTGGCAGACGTGCCACCTGATGGTAAGTGATTGAGCAACGTCGCCAATGAACATAAACTGGTTTACCTGAAACTAGCCCAGATAACTCATTTATGTGTTGCCTATCCTGAGATATAAGATGTTAAGTCTCGGTGTCAGTAATTTACACTGCCTGTTATTGCCCTTCTCTCCGAAACACGGCAAAGTCTGCTATGAATTTCTTTCTAGTTTAAACGCAGTAAAAATATAATAATCGAAATCCAATTTCCTGTAGGCATCTCTGGAACGCTGGAACAGATTTTTCCTATTTGTTACTATTTGGACTCTATTTTTGACCACAAGGGTAGTATACCATCCCCAAAAAAATTAGGTAAAAATTAAAGGATAGTGTAAGTGGAAAAATTTTGTCGATTCGTTTTTTCGACATTGAAGATACTCCGAAACACGGCAAAGTCTGCTACGAATTTTTTTCTAGTTTAAACGCAGTAAAAATGTAATAATCGAAATCCAATTTCCTGTAGGCATCTCTGGAACGCTGGAACAGATTTTTCCTATTTGTTACTATTTGGACTCTATTTTTGACCACAAGGGTAGTATACCATCCCCAAAAATATTAGGTAAAAATTAAAGGATAATGTAAGTGGAAAAATTTTGTCCATTCGTTTTTTCGACATTCTAGATATTATCGGTGCTTATATGTAGCCAATCATGGTTGCATACATTATACTATTTAATACGTCATAAGTCGAGATAATAATAACTTTTGGAAGTGTTTTAAGTGGCACTAGGGACACTTTATTCTTTTAATATACTTACCGTAAAATCCCGTCATATTAGTATATGGCTTGAAGTAGCCGCAGCTTACCCGGTATTTGAATTATTTCATAAATTTAAGGAGGTATGTTTGATTGCCTTTGGCCATACCTAAAATTGTAAGTCACTCTGTAATAGCTCTAGATAGATATTACTTTATGGTACTGTAGTAATAGTTCCATGCCTCGGATGGGTACTACATAATGTCATGCTAGTTTGCCGTAAGAAACATGCATACGCTGTATGAACTTTACATACACCAGCTGCTATTATGAAAAATGTATATAATAGCACGACACACCTCACTACATCTCTTCATATAAATCGTCAAGCGACCACACACGACGGCTATAATGTGTATAAAAAGCAATACATTTCAGATAATTTAATTTATCTATACATATAATAAAATCGTAAGAAAGTCAAAACTGTATATTGAATATTTTTTTAAAAGAATACTTGGGGTGTGATCTATAATCGATATCGAAGCCAAAAGTATAGTCTGTATTTTTGTCTGTTTGTCTGTTTGTCTGTATGTATGTTCGGGGTAAACTCAAAAAGTACTACATGGATTTACTTCAATTTTCGCATGAATATTACTAACAGGTCGGGTCAACATATAGGCTACATATTATCAGGGGAGGAGCAGTGCGGAGTAAACGAAGTCCGCGCGGACGAAGTCGCAGGCAACAGCTAGTATACATTAATATAGGTACCTACATTATAGCTGCCGCGTGTGAAGCTACCGTTCCTTAACGTAAGAGATAAAGTGTCGCTAGCGACACTCTAGATCTTGGGTTTTTAAAGTCAAAGTGAAAAATGTTTTATTCGAATAATCTTATACAGACATTTTTGACGAATCGACATTTTTAATAATTATTGCGGGATTGGAACAGCGGCCACACTCAGTCGGTCATTTTTTAGCCGATTAAAAAAAACATTTAGGAGGGCATTTAAACATTACTTACCCATTATTTAACATTATCCCTGTTGATCCGGGCTCTATTGAAGAATAGATCAACTGCCGTTTTGCCAAGTAGGTCGTAAGAGACGACCGATTGGCTATATGTTTCTACTACTACTTTCTACCATCGTGACTACTAGATGGTATAGTTCCGCTACGGATATTTTATATCACCTCCTTACCTAATCCTGCCGCAATATCGTCAGTGCTAGTCATTGTCGTGTTTCGGTTTGGAGGGTAAGGTAGCCGGTAGACTTATGCATGTGGCATTACCATTAACAACTTTAGTGTCTATAGGCGATGGCTTCTCTTTACATTAGGAGAGCCATCTGCTTGTTTGCTATATATAAAAAACATAAATCGTGGTTATATCGGTTAGGGGCCGTCCATTAATCACGTGATGTGTTTTTTTTTTGCATTTTTTAAGCCCCCCCCCTCCCCCTTGGTGATACATGGTGATGTTTAAGACTACCCCACCCCTTATATCACGTGTATTTTTAGTACCTACAAAGAATCTAATTTTTTTTTAATATTCAGGAAACACAGGTAAAAGTATCATCTAATTTTAATATAAAAAATTAACGATATTAACAAAAATTAAAGATTAAAAAAAATTAAATTAAAAAAAATTAAAGATATTTTAATATAAAAAATTAAGTGGGAAACAGAAAAGTTACAGGTTGTTTTTGGCTGACATAAGAATAACAAAAGGAATACGAAAAAGTTTTTTGAACTAATACATGAACATTTTGGACCACGGATTAGCAAGACTTTCTTCAACACCATTAACTGGATATGTATCTTGCAAATAAATACACGTGATATATTACTACACCCCCCCTCCCCCATTGTGATATTTCGTGATTTTTTATGGGCCCTTCCCTCCCCTTTCGAGCCTCACGTGATTAATGGACGGCCCCTTATACTGAGTTTAAATGTTTTGTAACGCCTGCAGTGAAAACGGATCTAACTCACTTCTAAGCTTAAAACTCGCAAAGACGTTTATTCTACAGGCGGTCTAAAAATATTTCCAAATTCAAAAAAATCTCGTCTCCATTTGTTTCCTCATTCACTGTGAGGTCAGTTAAAGAGAGAAATAAGGTTGGTAAAATAAAATTTCTGGTATTTAAAAACCTATCACAGTGTATTATATACAATACAACCATGGGCGTATCCAGGTTCTGGGCCAGGGGGGAGGGGAGGCAACCGTAACATTTTGAGGGTATATTCCCCCCCTCCCCCCTCGGTACGTCCATGAATACAACATAGTGTATATTAGGTTAGTCCCAGTTTGTTTAAAAAAAATATAATCATCCCTCGTACAGCAAGTAAAATGCAAGCAAATGAAAATATGTAGGTACGAGTTTCCCCGTGGTGGCCCAAGACCGATGTGAAGTAAAAGCCATTTGCCAGTCTGACATGCAGTGCGCGAAATGTATTGCCTAAATATGTCATGTTACTACCATAGTACTGCTAGGTGGTAGATTTCCACAACATGTCGCCCAGCATTTGTACCACTACATGACAAATTCCTGTAGCAATAGCTTCAAAGTTTGTCACTTGTGTTCCGATTTAGAAAGTAAAGTAGCCCGTAGCCGGTAAAGTTATACATGTGGAATTACCATTCGGCGAAAGGAAAGCAACGTTAGAATCTTTGATATCTACAAGAGTAGCCCGAACTAACACAAGGAACACTTCACTTTAAAGAAGAGAGGTTCCCCGTTAAGTATGAATTATGTTAAGTCTTTACGTTTTAATGTTCAGACGAATAATCTATAAGCGATGGTTATGTCGAAATCAGGAGCGCAATCTACTTTTTGCTATCCTACTTTTTGCTATAAAAAAAAAAACAAAACTGTTTTTTCTATCGTGAAGTTTACCTTCTTATTTTATAAAGCGTAAAAAAATAATAATATTGAGTCGACAATATATATCCGCAAAATTCAGATTGTCGAGTATTTTGTTAAAATAGTGATTAAAAATTCTAACCGTGCTGGCAGATAAATCGGCCATATTCATTAAAGGTTACAAATATGTGGTGTAAATGGCGTGAGTGTTTATTAAAGTACAAAGTATCGTAGAACGGAGCGCAGATGATCGTGAAATTAATTCTCTTCGTTCATAAAAGAGTAGAAATTAAAAATAGTAACACACACAATAGTGTTGTGTTTATTAAACCAATTGTTGAAAGAAGGCTGTCTTAAGTTGGCGAGGGAAAATTGTTTTTTTTTTAAATTTATTTTTTTGCTATTTAAGTTCGTTAACTGTTCTTAACTGTGCGATCAAAAATTTTTTTGTACGTTTTTATTTTATTGCTTTTTTTAATTTTCTAAAATTGACTCTTAAGTTGGTGAGGAGATTGATTGATAAATTGATTTTTTATTATTTCCTTTTGCTATTTCAATTGTTCGTTAACTAGTTTTAGTTATTTTTTTTTTAATTTTTAAAAATTTATTCTTTAGTTGGCGGGAGAAAATTGATTTTTAATATGATCCTGAATGAATATGATCCTGAGGATGGCCTCCGGGGAGGGATGGATGGCCACGGTCAACCGTTTACAGTTTTTTAACGCATAGTTAAGAAATAGTTTCAAAGTATTAAAATAAAATAAAGAAGTGACAAAAAAACTATAGTTGGTGCTAGCTTGAGTCAATTTTTGAAAATTAAAAAAAAAACTTACAAAATTTTTTTTGATATAGGTGTGTAACCTAAGAGCAGTTAAAAATAATAATAAAAAACCAATTTCCGTCCGCCATCTTAAGAGTCGATTATTGAAAATTTAAAAAAAAATTAAAATCGTACAAAAAATTAAAAACGTACAAGATCATCAATTTCTGTGTAAGAAAAACCGTTGTTGCATCTTCGAATCAGTAATATCTATTACATACAGTGAGTAATATAGTTTGGTCGATGTTATTATCCAAAAAGGTAATGAAATTATTCTATTTACAGAAATCAACATATTATAAATAAAATTTACTACTACGATATCAAAGGAGCCGGCTCTTTGATGTCGTAGCAGACAGTTCCAAGTCTTCCAACATTTTTAATCAACATATTTTTAAATATTTTTTTTATAAACTAAACAGTTTGTAGCTAGCCTGCTTAGCTTAAATAATGAGATCTTGGAATCAATCAATCAATCTTGTTCGCGAATATATATTAGGTATATTACACGCTGCAGCTATGCTTAATTTTGAATTTGAATGGACGATTTATTATTATTTCAGCGCTGCTACAAAATGTTAACGAAATGGAACATGATTTCAACTCAGCATATCTTAGTACATTAAACTCTCTGATTTAAATATTTTTTTACTTTATGTCTTCGTTTCGTATTTATTATTATAACATTGTCTATCAACCTGCGCTAATGATGACGATTGGCCACGTGACTCAGCGTGGCTTATGTCAATCAATACTTTTTTTTCTTACCTATCTAATTTCGTTATCGTTTTTAGGGTTCCAAAGAAAACTAGGAACCCTTATAGTTTCGCTATGTCCATGGATTAAAGGGATGCGTCGTTCAAGGCAATTTCTTAGTTTGTCAGTCTAGCATTTACACACATAAATACAGAGTTATACCTACTAATGAAATAAAATTACTTCAAGGGTAATTTTTAAACCTCATTTGATACGATAAAATAGTAAATATGGCTTATTTCTATTTATCTACGATATAATATATTTACAAATGTATGACATTTTTGTTAGTGATAGGGGAGCGTTTGCTCATATGTTTCCTTCTTAATGGCATGTCTATTATTATTGATGTGGTCTGTGGCTATGTCCGTCCGTCTCGTCTCGCTCAGAGATCCTTAGTACTAGAAACATGTAATTTGGCATGAGTATACAATATACATATTAATTACGGCAGCAAAGTGGTAACATAAAATTTTGAAAAATATTTGTTTTAGGTAAACACTCCACATGTAAAGTGGGAATATTAATTTCTTTCTGGTATATCCCATGTTGTGGGGAATCGTTGGGTAGGATTTTAAAAATATTGTAGGTTTGTGGAAACAACCTTACGATCAAAAGATTCGTTTGTGAAAATTAACCTTTAAGTAGATATTATTTATGTATAATGAAGTTAATTAGGAAAACTTTTACAAGTTTTTGAGTGATAGTCGATCAACTTATAAAAAGTACTTCGAGAAGATTTCATAAGCGGTGAACCCATAGTGCGGATACACTCGCCATTGACGTTATATAGATTAAATGTTTGTAGTATGGTCCTATGTTGGTCCCGGCCCCCGGGCTCCTTTGAAGAATACGCCAACTGCCGTTCTGCCAGGCAGGTTGTAAAAGGCGACCGAGTGGCTTTGCGCGTCACTACCATCGTGACTACTAGGTGGTAGAGTTCTGCATCGGCTCGACCGGGTCTGGTACCACCACCTTACCTATTTCTGCCGCAATAGCGTCGGTGCTGGTCAGTGTCATGTTCCAGTTTAAAGGGCAAGGTAGCCGGTAAACTTATGCATGTGGCATTAGACCTCGACACACACAAGATAGCAACGCACCATTAACATCTTTGGTGTCTGTAGGCGATGGTTGACTCTTTCCGTCAGGAGACCCATTTGCTTGCTTATTATCTTATGATATAAAAATGACATAAAAACGTATGAAACAATAAAACCCCTCTTCTTGGTTCGCATTATCATGATAGGTAACTTCAGAACCCTACATTGCGCAACCAATTTTGACATTGTTACTTTGTCTAAGCCCGTAGTTTGAAGAGCAACAGTGTAGTATGTCACGACATAAATAAGTTTTTAACTAAGCTAATATGACAATATAAATATAAAGCCATGGTAACATAATATTAAATTTTAACTGAATATCAGGTATTGGTAATTCAGTCACAGGTGTCAGACGGAACATTTCCATGGAATCACGAACCAGCAGCGATGCAGTTTTCCTGCTAGATCATGCAAATTACCCTGATTCCGCTTTGCATTATTGATATCTTATGTAACTTTATCAATTGTGAAGAACAAAAGATCTTATTCCACGCTTAAAATAAAGTTCTGACTGTATGAATTGTGATTTAAAGCTATTTCAATACAGACGAGTCCTTGTTTAAATTTATATGTCCTTCTTTACGTATGGACGTATATAAAAAATTAATTAAACAGGCTGGCGAAATAAAAAAAAGTTGCTCGCTAAAGTCTGTACATGTTTATTTGAACAAAGAATTTTTGCTTCGGTTTTGAGGTAAGCACAGTTCTTTAACAGCCGGTTTCCGAAACACAAATTAATTTTTACAAACAATTAACTCGTATTTAACATATTTTTTCTAAGAAAGTAATCTTTTTAACACAGATTAATTGCTTGATAAAATTAATTTGCGTTTCGGAAGCCGGCCGTAATTCTACTGGAAGACCTGCCCCCCTAGACAAGTGGCAAACGCTCAATAACTATTCAAATATTACGCTTTGGCGATATTTAGGCCAAATTGGTAGCCAAGTAGATCATGGCTTGTTCAACGTTTGTTCCATACTAACTTTACGAAGTATATCGTATATTGTCTCTGAATTGACGGTAAACGTCAGTTTGAAGTATTATTTTCACCGAGATTATAAGTTTTATTTATATGAAAAGTGCATTAAAAGCAAAAAAGACTTGCTCTCCAAGACGTGGCATCAACGCTAGTACAATAGAAAGAGAAATGTATGGATCTGTCATAAGCTGTTGACACGAGCGTAAACGGATTTATAATTGGTAGCCAAGTGTCATTCGTGAAACGAAACGTTATATTGCTTTGATCATATTTGACAATTCTCGTACAAAACCGTAGCCAAGTGGCACTTTTGACAAGCAAAATAGTAGCGAATTATCCGATAATCAGCGAACGCTAGAACCCTGCAGATTTCGCTTAAAATGGCGGTTGATCACTATTATTCAATCAGCTGTTCTAAAGCGTGGATAAAATCTGTGAGAATTTTTGATAACTTTAAAGAAAAATGAACGCAAATTTGAAGGCTTTTGGTGGCATATTATTAATGGTGCTTTGATATCCTTGTGGCGCGGGCGGGGTATTAATGCCAGATGCATTCATTTACCGGCTACCTTACCCTCCAAACCGGAACACGACAGTAAGAAGCACTGTTGCTATTGCTGCAGGATTTATCATCAGCTTTCATAAATCTGAAACATAAGTTTTGACTATCGATAACATTTTGTACAATTCTACGTTCACTTGTAATGTAAAGAGGATTTACTTAAAATATGTTAACACAATCAAATTTGATAGCAACGAAGATAAATACATAAATCTTGGTGACAGTATTTAATTTTATAACTCTTTAAATTGGTAGTACTGACAGAGTTCAATTGATATGTTAGCTATATAGAAACTTACGGCATGACAGTAATCGAGAAGAAAAGATAGTATATTTTATCTTATTCGCAATTATGCGGTACATACAATTAAAATTGAATCAGATGTAGCGACTCTGTTCTTATTTTTTCTATTACATCCATGTATGTATATTATTCATCCGATATTCACGTTGTGAAAATAATACTTCAAACTGACATTGTCGTCAATTCACAGACAATATTCGATAGACCTCAATAGAATGAACGTTAAACAAGCCATGATCCACTTGGCTACCAATTTGGTCTAAATGATGCCAAAGCGTTATATTAGAATGGACAGAGAGCTCGGTTGGCGGTCAGTGTGTGCGCAGGACAGAAAAATTTTGATGGAAAATTTTAACCCTATATAACACCCCTTTTTATTGCACTATTGCGTGAAGGGGGTAAGGGACACCAACTTTTGTTAAGGTCACTTTACTCTGAGTTCATTCCCCGTGGAGTTAGGGGATGAAAACCGAAATCCATTACAAAGGCGTCTGCGGCTTAGAAAAAAAATGTATTAAAATCCCCTTAGTTAGGTTAGGACTCTTAAATTATGGCAATTTGCGTTCATTTTACTTTAAAATTATCAAAAATTCTAACAGATAATATCCACGATTTAGAACAGCTGATTGAATAATAGTGATCATCCGCCATTTTTAGCGTAATTTACAGGGTTCTAGCGTTCGTTGATCATCGAATCACAATTTTGATTGTCAAAAGTGCCACTTGGCTGGTTTTGTATGAAAATGATCAAAAATGATCGATGCAATATAACGTTTCGTTTCACGAAGGACACTTGGCTACCAATTACAAATTCGTTTACACTCGTATCAACAGCTTATGTCAAATCCATACATTTCCTTTTCTATTCTCCTAGCGTTGATGCCACTTGTCTTGGGGGGCTGACGTTTGTACGTTTGTATAAATGTTTGTTCGTCGAAAGCTCGAGTAAAAAAAGAAGAGGTCCAAAACTATAATGTTTAAAAAAGTTGCATTGTGCGTTCATAGTTTAGGGTGAACCGTGTATGTTATGTCAAGATGGTCAAGAACAATTTACTAATTATAATTACATCATAACCTACGTACCTACTTACATATTTTACAGACATTTTCGCCTAGTTGCCTCTAAATTCATAACTACTTTTCGTACTGACTGGTTATGCATATACATTTTTTTTTATCAAAAATACCAAAGAGGCAGATAGCTCCTTTTGATGGAAAATGATAAACATCGTATATAGACATCAAAGATATTAATGACCGCCCCGTTGGTCGAGTGGTTAGCGACCCTGACTACGCGATCGACGGGGCTCGGGTTCGATCCCCGACGGGGATCGAACATTTGTGTGATGAGCACAAATGTTTGTATTTCCGGGTTTGGGTGTTTATTAAATATATTCTTGTATTTATATATGTATTTCTATGCATTAGTATCGTTGGCTAACATCCATAACACAAGCAAATAATTTGCTTACTTTGGGATTAGATCAGTAAGTGTAATTTGTCCCGTGAATATTTATTTATGAATATTTATTAATTTATTAATGGTGCGTTACTATCCGTGTGGCGAGGTGTTAATGCCACATAACTTCCCAACTGGTACTCGATAGTGATAAGCGCTGACGCTTTTGCGACAGGAATAGGTAAGGCGGTAGAACCACATAACCGGGCGAGACAATGCAGAACTCTACTATCTAGTAGCCACCATGATAGTGAATTGCATTGGCTATGCGAGTCGTCGTTCGCCTCTTACGAACAGTTTGGCAGAACGGCAGATGGTTTATTCTTGAAAATAGGTCTGGTACAATATGGGGGAAATCGTTAGAAACATACAAAAATACAATTTTTTTTCTTTTTATAATATTAGTAAAGAAGTTTTTTTTTGCATCGTTATATAGCAAACAAGCAGATCTTTTAATGGAAAGGGTCAACTATTGCCTATAGACACCAAAGATGTTAGTGATGCGTTGCTGTCTTGTGACGAGATCTAATGCTACATGCATAAGTTTACCGGCTCCCTTACCCTCCAAACCGGAATACGACAGTGACGGCACTGACGCTATTGTGGCAGGAATTGGTAAGGCGGTGGTACCAGACCCGGTCGAGCCAATACAGAACTCTACCACCCAGTAGCCACGATGGTAGTGACTCGGAAAACCCATCAGTCGCCTTTAACGACTGCCTTTGAACTTGAACGGCAGTTGGCCTAATTTTCAAAGGAGCTTGGAACCAACAAGTATACATTAGTGTTCGTAGATCGTAGTCGGGACCAACAAGTATACAAAGTGTTCCGATTTGTGTCAAAATGTTTCCGACTACTTATTACATTTGTGTCTTTCCGAAAATAATAGATTTCCTAAAATTATACATCCATATCATGCGGTCAACTTTCAACCTATTGGTGACCATTTGTAGTCTTGTAGTTCGGCAGACCAGCTCATATTATTGGGACCCTAGATCACTTGTCGGCTTGGACATTACTTTTTCGAGTTAGTCTGTTCATTATATGTTTTCCGTGTTGGTCTTGCTTGGCCCTCCTTGAAGAATGAATCTTCCATTCTTGTGGGCAGTTTGTTAAACGGGAACACTTGGCTAAGTGTATCACTACAGAACACACATAGAAATGAGTCGGTGTATATGGTCACCACCTGATAATTATTGTAAAGCCTAAGATAGAAATTTGTAACATATCTATACATATAATAAAATCGTAGAAAAGTCAAAACTGTACATTGAATATTTTTTTAAAAGAATACTTGGGCGTGATCTACAATCGATATCGAAGCCAAAAATATAGTTTTTAGAATTTTTGTCTGTTTGTCTGTTTGTCTGTATGTATGTCCGGGGTAAACTCAAAAAGTACTGCATGGATTTACTTCAAATTTTGCATGAATGTTACTAACAGGTCGGGTCAACATATAGGCTACATATTATCACGCTATCACCTACTGGGGAGGAGCAGTGTGGAGTAAACGAAGTCCGCGCGGACGAAATCGCAGGCAACAGCTAGTAATGCAATAAAATGATTGAGTATTGACTACCATCGCGACTACGAGGTGGCAGAGTTCTGCAACGTCTCATCCGGGTTTAATTCCACTTCCACTTTATCTACGAGTATTACTGCTGCAATAGCGTTAACGCCTGTTACGCCTGTTGTGTTTCAGTTTAGTGAGCAAGATCGATAAATGTATTCATGTGGAATTACCATGCCACCACATGGATAGAAACGCCACATTAGTATTATACGGTATGGATCCTTAAGGCATATATCCGTGCATATACGTGTCAGGATGTCAGTAGACTGTATATGCTAATAATGAGTCCGGTATGGTTGAGTCCTTTACCGAAATAACTATAAATTGTAATGCACCTAATTAATCCATACTAATATTATAAATACGAAAGTAACTCTGTCTGTCTGTCTGTTACGCTTTCACGGCCAAACCACTGAACCGATTTGGATAAAATTTGGTACAAATATAGTTTGAGACCCAAGAAAGGACATAGGATAGTTCTTATCCCGGAAATCCCACGAGAACGGGAACTATGCGGGTTTTTATTTTAGATTTTTTTCCACGCGAACGAAGTCGCGGGCACAGCTAGTATATTATATATAGTATGTGTTGTAACGTAATGTAAGGCGTACAACGAGCAGCAATGTTTATGATTCGTACAAGCATATTTCTTGACTATAAACGATCTTTTTTTCATCGGTTGAGTTATCTGATTATTTGCTATCGTATGATATAAAAAAACACTCTCGTGATTGATATCTCAAATAACAAGCAATAATGGGTAAAGTTGACGATGATGGGACCTATTTAACTAACCGAGAAACCGATTAATCAAGGTGAGCTAAGTAAGCTTGTAGTTGACTTTGCCAACTGTGAAAAAGATACGGCGTGATGATATTCTTAAAATTATATCAAAATGACCTTTCTGGGTAATAAATAGACTAGCATAATTACAACCTGAGACTAGGACATAAAAGCGGGTAAAAAAAAATAGAGACATCTGTTAGTATTTTGATGAATAAGTTTATAACTGACTATAATTGTATATAAAACAGCAAAAAATTATATTTTCGCAGAGCACGTTCAAGAGAGGGCGGTAGGATATCCAGTAGGCGAGTAATAGAGAGGTAAAGCAGGCTATGGCGTGCGCAGATATCACGATGGCGTTGAAAACTGTTGACAGTAGAGTCACTGATTTTCGGATTTTTGTCTGATTTGTTCTTGAAAATATTTTATTCACGTAGCCAACTTTCTGCAACAATTATAGTCTATTTATTACCAGTTTTTATCAGTTTTTAAAAACTTATCTAGTTATTACAACATTTTTTTCAAATTTATGTAAAAATACCATCACACTTAAATTTTGAACAGGAAGGCAGGCATATTATGCAACTACTGCACCCATAATTAGTCAAAGAAATTAAATTTACATTACGAAAAATGTACCTCTCGAACGTTGTTTTTCAGAAATATTTTGGGACTCTTTAAGAATAAATGATGGCTAAATTTGGAATTACAATCGGTACCGCTAAACAAATGGAGCAATAAAAGTTTGTATAAGTTATCTTAATTAACAGGAGCCATACTTAAAAAAACTCAATACAACGCCACCTGTTATATGATTTAAGTAATTTCAATAGGCAATAGCCATGTTAATAATCATTATTTGAGCTATAGAACTGCTAGCTATTACGTAATACTCTTTAGTTAGTGATAAAAATCAAGCCTAATGGGAATGATTAACTGACAACTTGACAAGGATTAGATATTTCCTAAAATTAGTAAAATTTTGTCGCTAAAACCTTACTAATTTTAGGAACATTCTGGTTGGGTATTTTCGTAGGCTAGAATATAACAGAATTTAACCTTAAAAATTAAATCTGTTGACTTTGACAGCAAACCCTATGTAGCGTCATCTGGTAAGAATAAAGAGTGGTTTTTGAAATCATAATATTATAGGTTATTTGTCAAGATGACATGTAACGTCAGATTTCCCGCGTTAAAATTTCGAGAGAGGGCGGTGGAGTTTTAGACAGTGGGCGGGCGGGCGGGGGAGTGCGCGCGCAGGTTACATAACGGCGTCGGAGGCTGGTTTGCGCGCGCAGAGGGCGCGGGGCGCGGGGCGATCGATGCGCGCCCGGGGGGAGTCAGTCGAGCGGCGAGCGAGCGACATGGCGGCGCGCCAACCCCGCGCGGCGGCCCCGCGGCCCGGGCCGCGCGAGTAGGTCGCCATGCGCGATGCGGTATGAGGCAGCGCCGCGCCCGGCGGGCCGGCCCCCGCTAGCGGCGCCGCCCCCGCCATGCGAGCGCCGCTGCTGCTGCTGCTGCTGATGGCGGCCGCGGGCCTGGCCGAGAGTCCGCTCGCGCGCCTCAACCCCTGGCTGAGCGCGTGCGACCTGGAGGAGGAGGGCGACGCGCGCGGCGAGTGCGGACGCGCGGCGTGTGGCGGCGGCGGCGCGCTGGCGGCCCACGACGTGCGGCCGCTGTGCGCGCTGGCGGCCGGGGCCCGCGCGCGCCGCCTGGCCGCGCTGCGGCTGCGCGCCTGCTGCGAGCGCTCACCCGCCTCAGCGCTCGACCGCGGCGCGCGCGCCGACGTGCTCGCCGGTGGGGACCGCTGCGAGCGTACGTTGCAACACCTCCTCTCCCTCGACGCTATGGTAGCGCGCGTGCACTGCGATTTTGCCGATATCCTCGATCGCTACGATTGTGACCAGTCCTACTCCATACATTCGTGTAACGAGTGCCAGGTGAGTGTCATTTACTATTACTATGTCTGTATACGTTGCTCGGGAATTTTAACTATGTAGATTTAAGCGATTTTTAAATTTAGCCTAATTAGAATTAAACCAGTTACGAAATCTAAAATAAATAATATACAGCTGCAAATTAACGTAACAATAACCTTTGAAAGTGTACCTACCTAACCACATATCGTTAAAATTATCTCTTAATTTCGCTAGTTATTTCAATGTCATATACTACACGTTATTACTATAGTACTATGGAGTTGTTAAAAGTACGAGTTCTTCTGTTTTATTAGAAAAAAATTGTCTATTTGCGAAAGGCATCAAATTCGCTCTAGTTTGGTAACCGGTGATAATTAATCTATATCAACATTTATCACGATACAAGAAATTGCGAGATATTTGAAATACACAAACGTTATCCTTGTGTCTTCACGGGTTTGCCTCGTGACCTGTCACTGGTTAGGCGATAATATGCGTGTATTGATCCACATAGACAAGACTCGCTTAATAACCTCATCGCGATTAAAATATACAAATTCAAATTCTTTCAATATGTAAAGTTTCACGTAATTTTATAATACAATAATAAACGGTTTAAACATTATACTTAACATAAAAACAAGATAATTTATTATAGATTTTTAATTTTAAGCTTCAAAGTGTTTTCTATGAATATTTACAAAAGAGATTTATTTTTGATTTTATACCTATTATGAAAATATAGTACTAATAATTTTCCTTGAATAGCTACGCCTACCTATGGCTCGGTCCGCCCACGAGTCTTTCACGAAAAGGATTACGCATTAAAGTTTTATTGAAACATAGTATCGGTAATGATACTATGTTCCAATTAAACTTTAATGCGTAATCCTTTTTCGATATAATTTTACTTATTTTATAACCTTTCCACCAGTTCTTTTTAAACTACGCTGGCTTTGGATGCGATGTTATTACCTTAGGACGAAATCTTCAAATGGCTATCTGTATTCCAAATGTCAGTCCTATCAAATGATTTCAAGATTAATGAATCAAAACAAACGATTCTAATTTATACTTACACTAGCAGTTACTCGTGACTTCGTTTGCGTGACCAAAAACTATTACTTCCGTTTGCTCAATCGGGAAAAAGTGACCTTTGTCACTCCGGGATAATGTAGCTTTCTAATTTTTGTGAGATGGCTCTTAAATCGTCGTAAACAAACAAATTATCAAATCTTTCCTTTTTGTAATATCAGTATGCATAATGTAAATATTTATGAATAAAAATGCAATATTGTTATTTCGAAAGCGTAAAACTTTGAAACGGCTGGATCGTTTTGGATAAAATTTTGTTTAGATGTTCATAATAGTTCAAGCAAAATTTTCAAGAAAACAATTTGGCTGCGAAAATTTACAGTGCTTTTTTCTACAAGATCATAAATTTCATTGAAATTTAGACGGGATTGCGTATTGTTATTTAGGCTGAAGTAGCTATTGACTACAGACCAAACAGATCCGTGTTATTGACCCTGGCTGGCCTAAAAAATCTATAAGCCGGTTGACCCTACAGGCCATCCCTGAAACTTTTCGCTAAATTGAGGTATTTTAAGCGTAAAGAAAAACTGCTGAGTTCGAAGAGATCAAAAGTCTAACTAACTAAAATAATACCCAATACCTTACCTTACCACCAATACCTTATAATAACTAACTAAAATAATTAGTAATTTAATGTTCAAAAAGATGTAAATTTTTTCAAAAAAAGTTGGTCACTTTAATCTTTCGAAGAGTATTCAACTTTTAAGCTCTAAATTGTTTTAGTAGCTATAAAATCGGTAGGTTAAAAAATGTCGAAGAAATGTAAAAAAAACTTTAAAAAAAAATCGTTTTTGATAAATCTCGAACAAATCATCCGCTATTAATCCAATTTACGGTATTTGACGCAGATTTTTAAGAAGAAGAGCTGAACAAATTTTAAAATAAATCGGGATATTAGTCAAAGTTATTTAAAAAATACGAAGTAATTCTCCTGTAAGCAGCGTAATTTTAATATTTGATAAGCATTTTATAATTTGATTTATTTTATAATTTAATTTTTGAAACATCATTTGACGTAGTTTTTTTAACACTTAAATATCGTAGAAGATCAAAAATTATTGGTTGAAAAATTTCGAAGTTTTGTCGAAAACACACTTTTTTCAAAATGTTTCTTCAACGATAACTCCCGAACGGATAAAAAGATTTTGATGAAATTTATGCATTGGACGCAGCTTTTTGAGAAAAAGAGCTGATTATATTTTATACTCAATTGGTACATAAATCTGGAAATTATATTAACAAAATACTGTTTCGCCAAAAAGTTTTTGAGGTTTATTAAAAAAATCTCAAAATATTCTTAGCCGAATCTAAGTCGAGTGATATCCAACCGAATGCCTTCAACTGCATTTCGATTGGTGATGCCGTACAAAGTAATGAAATACATACATACAGACATACTGATGTCGTCGTGAAAATAGTTAGAAAAGATTCTTAGGACCTCAAAGAGTGGAGATCCGGTGAAAACTCGATTTTCGAAAATGGGGGCAACATCAGTAAATTCCTTATTTACATAAGTAACGGGAAGTTAAAAATACCTAAGTTTAATCATCTCATCAGGGATTTGACGTAAACGCCTAGTGACGACGAAGGAGACCAGAATTAAATTCGATCTTTCTATAGGGTCAGTAATTGGTGTGATGAATATAAATAATTTTGATCCTATTAGCGAGTCCTCTTTATCATTATATAATATCATATAATCTTTTATACACATATTTATCCCCTATTTTATGTACTCAGAGCTTGATTTTTGAAAAAATAAGTACCCTTTATTTGACTTCTGATCCTCATGATAAATTTTATCAAAATTGTGAAAGCCAACAAACAGATAGATAGACTTGCATTTATAATATTTCAACCTCATATTTCGTGCTAGTGTTCCAGCAAGACAAGCGGCTTGTATAAATCTGTTCTTAAGCAACATTGTGGAAGCTATAGAAACCACTTATGAACACGGTCATTCAGATCACACCACAGGAAAACACTTCAATTTAACATTCAGGGATAAAAGTTGGTACATTTTGGGCATTACAAACATTGATACGTCAAACGTAAAGATATCTCGTAAGAAAATATTTTAAAATTTAGTAATTACTGATCAATGTTAACCCATGTTAACATTTGTATGAGTTATGAGTTATTTGTATCAGTGGAGTATTTTTGTTTAAAAATATAAATGATCCATTTAATAAGTTTCGTAATTTATTTACTTAATTGTAATATAATCCTTGCTTTCCTTTTCTACAATGCTAAAATTAAAAGAATACAAGAAATCTAATTAGAGTACAAATGGTTTAAAAATATTCTATCCTAAAACGATACCTATGATTTAAACACTACACAAAAAAAAAACAACACTTGTGGATAAATATGATTACAGAACATACACAAAATGCATAGAAACTTCACATAGAAATATAAATTATTGAAGACAAAAATAAAGCTACATTTTTTGATATGACAAAGACCTTCGACCTATAGACTATGGATTATTATTAGAAAAATGCGCATATTATGGTATAAGGGGTCCAACTGGCTTAAAGCTACATTGTAGTAAGAAAAAAATATGAAGCAATACATAAATTAGTCACAACATTAAGAATGACAAAATAATTACATCTCAACGCAGAGTTGGTTATTGCGGAGGTGCGCAAGGTAACGTTCTAGGTCCTTTATTGTTTATTGTAGCCATAAGAGTCTTGAATCCATAGTAGACTGGCTTAACGCAATCAAATTAAACGTGCATTTTAATAAAACAACTTATGTTAATTTTAAAAGTTTATCGCATCTGTGGTCTAGTGGTCCAGCGTTGGCGTTGACCACATGATAAAAAAGTGTTTTTTCAGTTTTCTGAGAAACACAAAGTTGCCTGGGATTGGAAAGTGCCCGGTTGGCGACGACAGTCCACTTCCACCTGGAGACTCATAAACCTTGTATTTTGTTCCTCACAGAGACGCAAGTAAGATGTCCGTCTGATTTGGCGTACTTAAGCTATCCCGGCTACACCCTGGAGCAAAGCTCAACCCTGGTTCAGAGCCGATTGTAGACGCGCTGAGGCGCTAAAGCGTGAGGCACATTTGGCTTGGGTTGATGCTCGACACCACAAAGCCAAGAACGTATCGGAGAAGAAGAAAGCCGGGCCGCCAAATCCTGCAAAAAGGCTCTACTGAAAGCTCGATTCGACCATGTCAGCCGTATTGGGAACAAACTGGCTTCGTACCCCTCAGGTAGTAAAGCGTTTTGGTCCCTGGCAAAGTCGGTTGAATCGAATTTCTGTCATCCCTCACTTCCTCCACTGCTAAAACCGGATGGGACTCTGGTTCATACCGTTGTAGAGAAAGCGAACCTATTCGCTACTTTATTTGCGGAAAACTCACGTCTTGATCCCGCCAATACGAAACCTCCCAGTCTACCTGGATGCGAGGTGAAAATGCCGGAAATTCGCATCCGTCAGACTGAGGTTTTTAAAACGCTGCGGAATCGGGCTGTGAACAAAGCCAGTGGCCCTGATGGGATTCCAGCAATAGTATTTCGCGCGGACGAAGTCGTGGGCAACAGCTAGTCTACAATAAATTAATTAAAAAAAATTTCACACACTATATTCATTTGATTAACACGTACATGTATAACATAAACAAACAATTTGCTTATTTTATAGATCAGATCAATTCGTGTAATTTGTCCAGTGTATATTTATTACTAGTTATTGCCAGCGACTTCGTCCGCGCGGACTTCGTTTACACCGCACTGCTCCTCCCCCGTAGGTGATAGTGTGATAATATGTAGCCTATATGTTGACCCAACCTATTAGTAATATTCATGCAAAATTTGAAGTAAATCCATGCAGCACAACTTTTTGAGTTTACCCCGGACATACATACAGACAAACAAACAGACAAACAGACAAAAATTCTAAAAACTATATTTTTGGCTTCAATATTGATTGTACATCACGCCCCAAGTATTCTTTAAAAAAATATTCAATGTACAGTTTTGACTTTCCTACGATTTTATTATATGTATAGATTATTAATGCTTATTATTAATAATCCACAGGCTAGTCGTAGGGGTTTTTTAATTATTTTCAATTAACTATGAGCGTGTGAAGATCGTTTGTTCAGGACAATATTGAGACACTTTGTCAGACATCGTCGAACAATGTTGACACAAATTGGCGTGCACGTACGACAGTAGAGTGAGTCTTTAAAATTGATGAATTTAACACTTGCGCTATTTAAAATCGAGCTATGCAGAGCAGAAAAAGCTGTGAGAACTGTGTACTAGTGCAGTGATTTTTTAAGTAGGTTCCATCAAAAAGTCATAAGAGTTCCGTAAAATAATGTATTATTGTCTTAAATATTTGGACAGTTAATAACAAATATTATTTTAAAATAGTGAAACTGCTCGACCCCAAAAGCAATCTTTACATAATACTCGTATAAAACAAATCCGCTTCCGTTTCAGTTGTATTTTCGCTTATATCTTTTAAATTAATTTTAAATTACGAAATGGTTTTTAAACAGTGAACGATGAAAACCTAGGATTTTCGTTCATCGATTTTAAAACGGTTTCTATCAATAGACAGAGTGATTCAGGAGGAAGGTTTATATGTATAATACATGCATTTAAGTACAATAAGCTCAGAATTTCATAGATTTGTCGTAAAAAATGTTATTGTGCGCTTAAATCGCCTCTGTAGTCTAGTGGTCCGGTATGAGGTGCCGGGTCGGGCAATTCTGAATAATGCTACACGGATAACAACGCACCATTAACATCCTTGATGTCTATAGGTGATGGTTCTCTATCCATCAAGAGAACCATCTACTGCTTTACGATGTATAAAAAGATACTGTAAGATGACTTTTGTCTTTATGGACAAGGTTATAATGGTGTGAATTTAGTAAATACTTTGTTCAAGGGGTTTTGAGATACAGTGAAATAGCAAGATGGTCGTTACAGTTAAGTAACTTTTTAAGATTTATATCATACTAGCGACCCACCCCGGCTTCGCACGGTAGTGTGATACCTAAATGCTTACTTTTAACTGGTTATATGGTTATATATAACCAGTTAAAAGGTAATAAATATAGTTCGTAGATCTGCAAATCGAACATTAAATTGACTATCTGTTTCGGCAGCTCTGAAAGAAGTAGCTTGAATTCTATTTTCTTCTAAACGTATTTTGTGTTGAGGTGTTTCAGTATCTCTTATGGTCTTAAGTCTCTGCGCGTTTCTCGTCGATCTACCAGTTCTATTTATATAATTTATTTGTGTGATTATTTTATGTTTATTGGCAGATGACAGATGTGAAGTTAGTTGATTTGCTTTTTGAATAGATTTTGTTGTGTGTATTACACATTGCAGCGCCGTCTTTTCGCGATTTGCGTCAATGTCGTCGTCAAAAAAATACATCTGCATAGTAATTTTCATGACAATCGGTTGAACGATACGGAAGTCGGTACATATCAGCGCCACTTGGTGGCAATTTGCGTCAATGGGAATCGCATAATCGTCACACAAATGCTTGTCCCCATCGGGGATCGAACCTGAGCCCGGCTATTGCGTAGTCAAGGTCACTAACCACTCGACCAACAGGGCGGTCGTCAACTCCCTTGAATTTACACAGTCGCCTGGTAATTGGCCAATATTTTGGCGTCAACGCTTGCATTTCTCGCAGCTAAAGTTGCCCTGTTCAGGAACTTTCCCGTCACCAATCAATATGATCTTGTTTGGAAAATTTGTGCTTCCTCCACCCAAATGACTGCTCATGGTATATAGCTTTAAGAATCAGACAGTTTTCCACAAAGGGAAAGATTTTATGCAAGATTTAATAATATCATAACTACAGCTCCTTATTAAGTAGCTGTAGAAATACAGTACTTACACCTACTTACTAACGAATTAGGCATATATCAGACCAAACAAAACGATCATGTATCCCTCAACAACACTGTAAAATAGATAGAGAGTATTCAATTAGTACAAAGTAAAATGATTTTTTTCAAAGAAGGAACATCCAACGTTCCGTATCAAAGAAGTCTATTGCGAAAGGAGCTGGTCACACGTCCACTCCGACCAAGTGCGAGTCGAACTTGCGCTTGAAGGGTTCCATACATCGTCAATAAAAAAGCGGCAAAATTCACGTTTGTTGTATGGTGTTTAAATATTTATTTTATTTTTAATTATTTATTTTTAAAGTGATTATATAATTAAATATTCTGTGGATATTTATTTCAAACGTCTACCAGTTGTCGGTATTAAGATCAGGAAAAGATGGCAAAAAACACGCTTGTTGTATGGGAGTCACCCTTAAATATTTATTTTATTCTGTTTTTAAGTTTTAGTTATTATAGCGACAACATGAAAACAATATTATCTGTGAAAATTTCAACTATATAACTCCCAAGATTTTCTTGTTGATGAAGTACTTTTCGTTAGTACAGATTAATATGCCTGCTTCATAATCCTACCACTCAAAATTCACCTATTAATGTTCAACAATTTTTCGACTCAAAATTCCTTATTTTGGCTTGTATATAAGAGATAGATATATAGTGTCGCGGACTTTTTTGTATATGTACTAAAAATCAATACATTTGTTGTTCGTTATACTTACGTACATATAATTAACCATTATGCCAGCGCACGTGGATACAGTAGTTCGATAGCGCTTTTTCTTCCGACTTAGTTTACAAATATCGATATTTAAGCCAAATTAAGAATTGTAACGTATTGCTTGTTAGCCTAAAACTTCCTCATGATTCATGAATATAGAATATATAAGGTTTTTTTTTAAATCCGACCTATAGTTCCAAAGATTAACGTGTTCAAACAAACAAACGTACAAACAAAAAACTCTTCAGCTTTATTATATTAGTATAGATTCAGAGACACCAGAGAGCGGGTAGGCGCGGTGCGACGGTCGGTAATACATGGGGCACACTAAAAGTTTTTCACTTCTAGCTAATCGGAACTATTTGACTTTTGAATGTTATATTTTTAAAACGTTGCAACCTTCTTAGTAATAAAAAAAAAATTGGCGGGAAATGATTTGTCAATTGTTTTTTTTTATCACATATCGAAAGTTCTACGTACGCAACGAAAATGGAATTAAGTCGAAAAGATTTTAGAGCGAAGATTTTTTATGATTTTAAAAGTTCTCTTTCTCCGCAAGATTGTGCCGCTTGTCTTCAAAATGCTTTTGGGAGAGTAGCACCTTGTTTGAGCACCGTGAGGCAATGGTTTGCTGAATTTGAGAGAGGTCGAGTTTCTTTACATGACGAATTTCGTGAAGGGCAGCCTTCAACTGCCGTCAACGAAAATAATGTGGCTACTGTTAAGCGGCTAATTAAAGAAAACCCCCGAATTACCAATGAGACAATTTGAGGACTATTGGGGATTGGTATGAGCCAAATTCAGAAAATTTTACACGAAAAATTGAAAGTTCGGAAACTTTGTTGTCGTTGGATCCCTTGAATTTAGGTTTTACCTATTGACCTATTTAAATTTTTTTAAGATGTTTTCAGTTTTCTCCGGCTTCTCGCCGAACAAATAGCAAATTTTCTACTGCTAGAATTCTGCAACTTTTAGGTATTGTTAATGCTTATTAGGTTCTTTTTACCATATAAAAATGCTTTTTAGGTGATGACTATCTGTTTTCATCAGAATAGTTGTTTATTTATTAACTAGCTGTTGCTCGCGACTTCGTCCGCGCGGACTTCGTTTACTCTGCACAGCTCCTCCTCCGTAGGTGATAGCGTGATAATATATAGTCTATATGTTACCCGTTAGTAATATTCATGCAAAATTTGAAGTAAATCCATGCAGTACTTTTCGAGTTTACCCCATATATACATACAGACAAACAGACAAACAGATAAACAGACAAACAGACAAAAATTCTAAAAACTATATTTTTGGCTTCGATATCGATTGTAGATCACGCCCCAAGTATTCTTTTAAAAAAATATTCAATGTACAGTTTTGACTTTCCTACGATTTTATTATATTATTATCGACTAAGCGGTAGAGTTCTGATATATTTTATCCGGCTTTGTGCCACCTGATCACCCATAACAGCGTCAGTGCTTTTAATTCTCATGTTCTTGTTTGGAAGGTAAGGTAACTTGTTGCATTTCAACCCGTCAACGTCATAGATAGTAACGCACTATAACGTCATGTATGCTGTTTGTAGATTGTCTTTTTCTTTCAAGAAAGCCATCTGCTTATTTTTATCTTATAATTTAAAAAAGGTAGCCCTGTAAACTTATCTATATTTAATTGATATTATAAAGCTGAAGAGTTTGTTTGTTTATTCGGCTGAACGCGCTAATCTTTGGATGAACCAGTCAGATTTGAAAAAATATTTTTGTGTATAACAGCCACATTTACGAGGAAGGCTATAGGCTAGCTTTTACCCGTCTGAGCAAAAGTAAGTAATATTTTTGGGTCACGCGAACGAAGTCGCAGGAAACAGCTAGTATAATATAATGTGACATTTTAACTCACCACGTTGATATATATATACTATACTTTCCATCGTCGTTTGTTTTTTTGAATAAAAGATGCTTTAAAAAGTGAAACTAGTCGAGTAATATATTAAAAACTAGCTGACCCGGCAAACGTTGTTCCGGCTTTTTAACTACTCTTATTTTTTTCTATATTTTCTCATCTTTTAAACCTTCCCTGGACCTCAACAATTAATTCAAAACAAAATTAGCCAAATCGGTTCAGCCGTTCTCGAGTTTTAGCGAGACTAACGAACAGCAATTGATTTTTATATATATAGAGATAGGTTCGATTGTCAGTACTTGAATCAGTATGATTCACGTACTGGCAAATCGATCCTGTCATAGTTTTAAGTTATAGTGTTTAGTTCTACTAACAAATAGGTTTATGTTATATGTAATACATGTGTACTAACAACTTAATAATAATGTATGATCCCTGTTGGTCGAAATAAAATATTTATTATTATTATTATATTATTATTATATGTTTAAAAGTGAAATTTAAGTACAAGTTCGACAATAAAAGTGTCTGATACCACGTTGGTGACAACGCACCAATAACATCTTAATTATTTCTAGGTGATAGCTGTCTCTACATTAGAAGAGTCATTTGCTTGTTTGCTTTTTCTGTTCAAAAATAAAAACTGCAATTCTCATTGGGAGATACTACGTTATTTGAAATGCCTTTGTTTGGATGCAAGTCGCAGGTTAAAATCTGTTGCACATTTTTACGCTATAGTACACTTTTAATCATGGAACAAAAGCTTCAGAGAACAGTTTGTCTAGTCATTGGGATTGCTTTTAAACTTCACTTCAAACTGATTTCTTACTTATTTTGAGTAAGAAACAAGAAATATTTAAATAATATGAGAGTAAATATTCTTATCGTTATATACGAATAAGCAGCACTGATTTTAGAACAATCATATGATATATAAGTACGTATTTTAGGTTTTTTGAATAATTTGTCGTTCTGTGGTCTGGTGGTCGGTGTTGATCACATGAGGTCCTCGGTTTGATTTTCGGGTCGGTCAATACAAAAGTGTCTTTTTTAGGTTTCTGATAAAAATAACGTTGCCCGGGATTGAATAATTGCCTGGTTGGCGATAGGCTGGCAAGCCTATCCTATTGTGGGAATAAGTATCTTTGGCTAATCGTGGGTGCATTGGTTTTACCTGTGCCTACTTCTGGGGGGATACAGGCGTGAAGACATGATTTTTTCCAAATAATATGACTAGATTAGATTGCCTGATTTGTCGATAGACTAGATTGTCGGATTTCTCTACGGTAGGTCAAGCGTAGTTGCGCGTTTTACGTTTCGTACACATTCGAGGATATGTACTTACTTTTAAGTACCTAGATCGTATCACACAGTAACTTGTTATTACACATCACACAATCATAATATACTCGCAACCGCCTTAACTACGTGGTAGCGTTCTGCATTGTCTCGCCCGGGTCAGGTACCACCGCCTTACCTATTCCTGCCGCAAAAGCGTCAGTGTCTGTCGCTGTCGTGTTTCGGTTTGGAGGGTAAGGTAGACGGTAAACTTATGGATGTGGCTTTAGACCTCGCCACAAGATAGCAACGCACCGTTAATGTTTGATCAACGCACACAAAGACTCTAACGAAAGCGATTTTTGGGAATGGTTCGGACAAACTGTCCCAAACCATAGTTTACACTACACTTATTCTGTGCCCAAATAATATTCTTAAGTGTATTATAATTAAAATTTTCTTATTAACAAAAAATAATTCGATTTTTAAAGTTTCTTAAGATTTACGTGTTGATTTATTATAGGCGGGTAAATTTTTAGAATTGCTATTATGTATGCGTCCTCTGTGAATGTATTTTTTACCCCTACGCTAAAACACTCTTTGTGTTAACATGTCGCACCTCCGTTCAAATAGTGTCACAATCCAAAAAATCATAAAATCTCTTTTATTGTACCATTTGTATCGTATTATGCCATAGTTTACCTCGAATGGTGATCTACTACTGTTTTCAATGATTTTGTACAAGATGGCGTTAGTGACGTTAGTGGTGTTGTCTGGAAAAGCGAAAAAAATAGGCAGGAGCAACTTTAAACCCCTTTTACTCGAGAATCGTTTTTTTGACTTGTAACATTATTTGAGTGGAGGTGCGATGTGCTTCTGTCTGCCTGTGGTATCAAAGCCGGTGTAAATGTGGTGTTCTTTTAAAACCAAGAACTCTGACAATCCGATCCAATAAGAAGTCTGTCGAAGTCAATTCCCCCTTCATTTACAGTCTCGTTTTTGGGTTCATTGGACAGATTTTGTTGCCATGTGAACTAGTGATCACCAGTGGCCGAAATTCGATTAAACAATAAAATCTATTTTGAAGTTTGACAACTGACTTTAGCCGTAAGGAAAATAACATACATGTGTATATTATCATGTGTATTATATGAGTAGTGTGTAATGTATATTTTTGTTAATTTAATGTATTTCTAATGCATTTTATTTAAAAATATTAGGTTTCTGCAGTCCTCCACGATGTAAGCTTTAACTGTGTCAAATTTCATGCTCCACGATTCGCGCAATTGTCTTAAAATTGTCCAAAATTTTTCTTTCGGGCATTAATATATAGATAAAACAAATGAAGCTAACAAGTAGAGTGATAAAAAACGAATTTTTAAAATGACCAATTCGGTTTTATTTTGATTAACATAATCGTTAGTATAAAAATAGTTATAAAATAAAAAAAAGATTTTGTTTTTTTTTAAATTTTATATTTGAAGAGTTGGAGCACTTACCCCGTGCTTGGGAAAATTTGAAAAAATTTAAAAACAACAAAGAAAAATGTCAACATGCAGGATTTGAATCTGCTACCCTCTCCCTAAAGTTCTCCCAGCTTTTGTGTCACGGTGGCTGTGGTCACATTACACTTCAAATGGTAAAGTATTTTTTAAGATCGGTCTAGTAGGTTTTGAGTTTATTCATCACAAACATACACATACATAAAAATACAAATGTTTTCTCTTGATAATATTAGTATATATCGTCGCCTTGGAGGTCAATGGGTCTAAGCCACATTTTTTGCGAAATGGAGTTAAGTATATTAACCTGTTGTGAAAGAGTCAAAGTTTATATTGGTCAATTCATCTAACTGATATCATGACTGTTCATAATATCAGTTAGATGAATTGACTAATATAAACTTTGACTACTACGATATACCTACTTATCATCTTAATAATACTTTTAAATCCTCAATATAAAAGTCGTTGGTCAAAGGAGTTTTTTCTTAATTTTAATGGTTTTCATCAATATATGACTAATATCTGACTTGGGATCGAACCCGGGACCTCATGGGCTAATCATTAGACTGCAAGCGTTCACAATCATATTGTTCGGTACACACATAAGCAAAAGATAGTTTTAATATGACCAAACGATCTAACATCATCCCATTAAATACTTTTATATCTTTGATATAAAAGTCATATTGATATATGACCTAAGGGGTAATTTCCTACATTTTGATTTTTATGATCAATATATGACTGATATCCGGCTCCGTAAAAAAGGGAAGATAAGAAATTTTATTTTAGTAGATAATTTTGTGAAATATTACTATATAGGTGACCGTGCTGATAGCTAAGAGGTATTATAGCCTAGTAAAAATATAATACAGCATTATAGTAAATATTCATATATATATATATATATATATATATATATATATATATATATATATATATATATATATATATATATATATGGATTTTTACCATAGTATATTGACGATAAAAATTATAAAGCTCATCATTTGCGCAACTTTTAAATTTTATCGAGACACACTTAAACAAAAAACTAATACTTTCAAAAACAGCAAAATAGAACAGATTCCTAGGAACTAGGAATAGATTTTCTAAAACCGGATTGAAACTACTTCTCGATTTTGAAAAATTTTCAATTAATAGTTAAAAATTAAATATATATGGAGTGAGCTAACAGTTTCCAAATCACTACATAGTATAAAACAAAGTCGCTTTCTCTGTCTGTCCTTATGTATGCTTAAATTTTTAACTACGCAACGGATTTTGATGCGGTTTTTTTAATAGATAGATTGATTCTTGAGGAAGGTTTTAGTATATAAACCTTTCCGATATTCCCAAGGGAACATAAGCTACGCGGGTGAACTACGTGGTGAACTACGCGGGACCGCGGGTAGGTCGCTAGTGTATTATAAATTTTTCTCAATAATAAAGGTATTTTAAAAATATCTCAAGAAATAGTGAACCGATTTTAATGAAATTTAGACTAGATTTACTAAATAGATTTTCATACTTAAATAATATCCAATTCCAACGACATTAGTAATTACATATTCATATACAGGTCAAACTCTGTTACAACTCTACCTATACCTACTACCTCATAGAGAAGAAAGACTAAGTGAATATAGGTTCCTGCGCGCTCGAAATGAAAGTCACTTGAGTTCTGAAAGTAGAAAAATGGTCATATTTCCTAAGACCTAATATGAAGCGTATGCAAACATTTTGTAAACGTTCAAGTTTATTGAGACCCTCTTCAGTTATATCCGGGTAGCATTCATTCGCATAATTAAATATGGGAAAAATAAGAAATTAGACTAAGGATATTTTGGTTTTAAGAGGGAGAAATATTTGTGAAGTTTTAAGCGAATGAAAGCTGTGGTAAACTTTTTTTATTTTATTTTGTTTGAGCTCTGGACATACTTTTTTTGAAAAAATCAAATATTATTTAAAATTAACGCTTACACAAAATTTTATTCCCCATTTTTCCACTTTTGAAGGAAGTAAATTGTCCTTAAAATTATAAAAAAATCAATCAGTAAATATACTGGTAAATAGAATAACAATTTTCTAAATCAGTTAAACAATGAAGAAGTTCTGAGGTAACAAATAAAATATTTGAATTACCCCTCCGTTTCGGTTGAAAATTATTTATTTATTAATCATGAACGTTTTGTTGCTACATGAATTGACACTTTTCCCAATTTGAGCTTGTGATTTTATAAACCTCGGAGCTTAAGGTTGCTCTCTTTGCGATATGTCCTTCACCGCTTTTATAATCTTAAAAAAAAAATAAACTGAACCTTTCTTGTCTTTCTTTAATAATTTATTTAAGAAAGCAATTTGTTACTTCTAGCTTCTTACAATAACAACTGATGATGAAAATGTATTCTTATATTACGATATAGCAATATTAATCTAAGATGGTTTTATATAAAAAGAGTTAACAACACTGATGCACTTACTCACCCACTTAGGGGCCATCCATAAGTGGGTGAGTAAGAGGGGGGGGGGGAAACGAAGTGTGACATTGTGTGACAAGGGGTAGGGAGGGGTCCCAAATTTTGTAACATCACATTTTTGCAATTTTTTATCTAAGTATTACAACAGCAAATGAAATTCCCAATGAAATTGTAAAATATGTGACATCACACAGGTAGGAGGAGGGTCTCACATATGTGACCAGCTGTGATAAGGACGGGGGAGGGGTCAAAAAATTATGAAAATAGTGTGACGTAATTTATGGATGGCCCCTTATCGCCAAGATACTGTATTATACTAAGCCGAGGTAGGCTCGATCTCACAGGAGACACCAATAGGGCGGGCTCTAAGCTCTTTAACTTAAACTCTGGCTGTGCACTCTGGTTGCCTAAAAGCCCGGTTAGGCAGCAACGGTCATAATGAACAAGGCATAATATATAATAAGCAATATAATATGCAACCATATAGTATGATAGACAGTTGCCTAAAGTCATTTCGAAAAAATAGTTTTTTTTTTATATCATAAGATAGCAAACAAACATATGGACGTCCTGATGGAAAAAGTCACCCATCATCTATAGACATCAAAAGTGTTAATGGTGCGTTGCTGTCTTGTGGCGAGGTCTTATGCCACATGCATAAGTTTACCGGCTACCTTGCCGTCTAAACTGGAACACGACATTGACCAACACCTACGCTATTGCGACAGGAATAGGTAAGGTGGTGGTACCAGACCCGGTCGAGCCGATGCAGAACTCTACAACCTAGTAGTCGTGGTACCATCGTGGTAGTGACGCGCATAGCCACTCGGTCGCTTTTTACGACCTGCCTGGCAGAACAGCAGTTGGCGTATTCTTCAAAGGAGCCCGGGGTCCGGGACCAACATGGGTCCACACTGCAAAAATTTAATCTATATAACGTCAATGGCGAACTCTACCACCTAGTAGCCAAGATACTAGTGACTCGAATAGCCAATTGGTCGCCTTTTACGACCTGCCTGGCAGAGTGACAGTTGGTCTATTCTCAAAAGGAGCCCGGAACCAGCACGGGGAAATATGAATAAAAACTCAAAAGCGATATAAGATTCTAAATCTGTAGATCTTTCATTATATGTCACTAGATACGAAGATGGTATGTAGTATGTATATTATTTGCAGATATCATCCATTAACATTACAAACTGCCAGAAAATCTTTGGTCTCTGTGTCAGAAACAAAAAAATACAGTGGTTATCCAGTCAACATATCGGATTATTTTTTACTATAGTATTTTCCCTATAGATGCGGGGTAAGTAATACTGGCCTGTAATCTATGGGATTCGAATCCATTCCAGATAGGCATGTTCCTATCTGGAATGGATTGGCGTGACAAGCATAGATATTTATGTTTCTGGTATACTGTCCACGCGGTTACCAGGCGAGACGTCTATTTCCTAGTGATTACAATGATTCACCTCGTTTACCTTTTACGAGCTGCCTGGCTAAATGGCAGATGGTCCATTCTTCAAAGGGAGCCCAGACTATATTAATCATTATATCATAGATGCTTGTGTCATTACATCTCTTTCCCATGGATACCAACGTGCCATAAACAATTTTAATGTCTATAGGAAATAGGTATTTGTATCGTTATAGAGTCGTCCTTCTGAAACTGTGAGATGTTAATTTTGATTTTGAAACTTGTTATATTCTCTGTGTACGAATACATGGTAAGCAATATAACCGTATTGTACAGCAGTGTAACCGCAGCGCATGCCGTGGCAGAAATTTGCAACTATTCGGGCAATCTATCAAACTAAACATAGAATTACCCTATAATTTTTGTTTTTTAAAATGGGTCATGCATATTGTTGTGTTGGAAGCAAAACAAAATATTATAATGGCATAATTAGTCGATGTTTATTCTAGATACTTTTCCTACAAGTGCCTGGAATTTGAATCAGTGTAATAAATAGATAGTTGCTGTAAAGTAAAAAGTAAGCAACATCACATTAAGTTACGATGTTAGTAATATTTCAATTATTATAACAATTATATTATGTAAAATAATCAATACGTAATATTTATTGATTTTTATTTTTTAAATTAAAGTACTTTATCTAGGTACACTTTAAAGCAATTAATGTAGTGTTGTAAGAGACTCGAGGCTTGGAGTCTTATTCAATAAAGCTTAAGCTATTTTTGAAGACTCGAGTCTTATAAATAAGACTTAGTGCTCAAGTCCTTCAGAATTTGGAGTCTTTTGTAAAAATACTTGAGCCCTGCCAAAAAGAACTCGAAAGACTTAAGTCTTTTAAAAGAACTCATGACCGAGTCGTCTAAATTCAACAAATAATATTTGTTTGGATTACTCAGAATCTTCGCAACTAAGTAAACTCACATGATCCATATCATGTTCTTCACGGACCCTTCTGATCAAATTAACAATATTCGAAAATAATCTTGACCGTTTTTCTGGTTCAACTCGTTAAATTTCATAAGCATTGGGTTGAGACGTTTTAACGACATTTTGATTTTGCTGTATCAAAATGTGCGTTAAAATGTTTCATCATTAGTCTTTAGATGGATAATTTGATTAGATTATTTGCGTTTAATACAATTTAATTGATACACTTTTTACTGTGCGATTTAATTTTAATCAGGACATAAATATGGATGACAACATAAAATCACCTATTAGATGTACCTATTCACTATTGATTAATAATAATACACTAAATCAAGTTCATGACTAAGTCTAACTCAAAAAAGTTAAAAGACTTAAAAGGACTCTGAAGACTCAGAAGATTCAAGGGACTTAGAGATGTGACTTAACGAGTCCTAGTCTTGAAAAAGACTCAAGTTTCGAAATGAAGACTAAAATGCTCGAGTTTCTTATAACTCTAAATTAATGTGTCTTAGCTTAGGAAAATTCTAAATAGTATGCTGTCACTTTTTTTCTCGAATGAAAAGAATATGACAGCATGTCACTAAAGACTGTCCTAAGCTAAGACACTAACCTTGTCTTAGGTTAGGACAGTCTTTAGTCATAAGTATACTCCATTGTATATGGTGGTATGAGAGTACTTACGTTTAAACTTGTTTTATATGGTCTTACTATCCCTAAGGTTTGGCGAATGTTTGGCAATTGCCATTGTTTCGTAGCTTTTCAACATTAATTTTTACGTGACGTCTTAAACTAATTTATTTCTTTTCAACACAGTTGAGGCTCAAAAATGGTCATTACTTTTAAACCCGGTATTAATAATAATATCCATTGTTTTGTGCACATTTTAAAATAAATTCCTCTAAAAAACTATTGATTGTCTCTGAAACATTCATTTACTTGATTTAATGAAAAATAAGAAAACACTTCTGTTATTACTTGAAATAACCTCAATACTTGCGCACTGTAGGCGGCGCTACTACCGAGCACATTCCCCATACCAACTAAACAGTTAAATATTATTTATTTACTTAATACCATAAAGTACGTGGGCGAACAAAATACATCCAAGTATAAGTACCTAGTTCATTGGTGATTACTGTAAAATATAAATTTTAAGCCTTGATGATGCTCAAATAAGTGAAACCCATTGGTTTTAAAACTAATATATTGTAATCTTGAAACAGTACTAGTTTTACCAGTAGATAATGAACCAGAGTTTAATTAAATAAAGTTTAGTTATACGTATGTATTCCTAGCGATCAGTACAATCGACGTAATCGATCATATAGTAAAGAAGAATTTCGCCACGTCGAGCCTGTTGACGTTATCTCAGTGGAAGAGCGTCCCGGCTTTAGGGAGACGGTTGCAGGTTCAATTCCCGCATGTTAATATTTTTCTTTGTTGTTTTTAAATATTTTTCAGTTTTCCCAAGCACGAAATGAGTGCTATAACACAAAAATAAAAAGAAAATTAACATAACACAACTTCACAAAAAAGTAAGATTTTAAAATATTTTTTTATTGATTACTTGCATCATGATAGTATTATTTTTTAAGGGTGCCATAGTCTACAAGGAACCATAATAGTTTTGCTATGTCCAGCCATCTGTTTGTCTATCCGCAGATTAGCTCAAGGACGCTTAGTACTAGAAAGTTAGTTGATAAAATTTTGACATTTAAAATAACGAATTACAACAGAATATCGGATCACTCTACGTACTATAAATCTTGAAGCACGAATCTGTGTTGTTAACTTAAACAAAGTATACACATGTACATATATCTTAAAAACTAACTTTGCTTCAGGAATGCGGCATTTTCAACTCTCGAAGTTTTGTGATTCTCGATTTACCCAGGAATTTAATTCAAATTTCTATTCAATTTCATTTGGACACCTTCGTCGTGACACGTTAATTTTTAATTACAAGGAAGGTAAAAGGGGACTTTTGGAGCTAATAGATTATTTAACGCGTATTATATTTCATCCTTAACTTTGTCTGAAAACGGGCATAAATTTAATACACAATTGGACTCTTTGTTTGGACTCTGGTCTTAAATTAAATTATAACAGATTAAGAAGCTTGTCTGTAGTAAATACTCGTCAGTCAAACAGAAAGACACTATCTTAGTCTAAACTTAATTCTGCTTTTGCTGTACATTGCACATATGTCAAAATAAATAAATATAAACATATTTTACACTTTTGTCGTTGCCATTTGTAATTATATCATATTTCACTTGTACTGTTTCAAATAATACAAGTGAATTATAACATAATTATAAATAAATATAAACAAATATAAATATAAATAAAAATAGTGTGATGATATGGAATCATCACAGCGTCAAGCTTACTGAATAGGCTGAGTATATCTATAAATTGTCCAATTAATAAGAACTTATACATGTTAGGATCTTATATATTGCCTTGTTTAACAAAAAAAAATATCGGACCTAATGGTAGGATATGATGATAATTTGACAAAAATAGTTCAGATTTTTTGAAAATTTTCTATCGGTTTTAGACATGTTATAGAAACATGAAGACTATGTCGGAAATGTAGAATATATTTATCTTAATGTAGAATATAATATGTATTGCTAAGACGAGACTATATGGCTTGCAAAGTTATTAGATCACATGTAGAGCAAGCTCCTAACTCTACACCAAGGCTTGGCCCTTTCGCTACTATTTTATGTACTTAAGGTGAAAAATTTATTAAGTTTTATACAATAGTTCTTATATAACTTTTCTGAAATACAATAGTTCTTGTAGTAACAAAACGGCCTAGCAACATATTTTGACTAAGTTGTGGAGTTTGTGAAGTTTGGGTTTGTAGAGTTACTGCGTGTAGAATTAGAAGTTTGGCTCTACATGAGATCTGATAACCTTCTGATAGAGTGAGCCATATAGTCTCGTCTTGGCTACATTTTATAGATATTTTTTGTGTTCTTATTTTGATTTTAGTCGACGATTGCCTAAAATCTGACAAATTTTGGTTTGAAAGTGCCGCGTATTTAGATTGATAAATATTAATTTTCTAAGCACTCGTTTTGTTTTGAAATATTATTTACTCTTTAAGCTTTAACCAAATTATTAATCTCTGTCTAGTAAAGGTCTTGACGTTGAGTTATCTCTTAACTAAATGTTTCCACTGGGAAACCTTTTCCCTAAGTGACTTGTAGCATCGATTTGTGAGGCTCATTACAAAGCTTCATGTTTTGTTTTTCAATACAGGAAGTTCTTAGAAATATCTTTTGTGTACGAATCAATTAAATGTGAATTTAGTTTTATCCTTAGTGGACTAAAGTATCAGCTTCGGATCCTGGGTCGAGCAAATTGTTAAATGGCAAATGGTTTATTCTTTAAAGTTGGCGCGCATAGAAAATAAATTAAAAATAACAGTCAACCGTATGTTTAAAAATCTTATCTTTCGTTTCATATATTCTACTTTCTGGTAGGCACTATGATAGCACAAACTTTTTCGCTCGCATTTTACGTGCCAGGTAGAAACATTTTTTATTTATTTTTTATTTCGGATGTGCTTAAACTTGAATTTTTACCTCAACACAAATCTTATAAAGGAGATGTTTGGTTTTAAGCCAGCTCTATGCACACCATATAGGTAAATAAATGGGAATTTCATTAAAATACAAAAAAAATTAAGAAGGGTACATGAACAGAACAAATATATAGGGTACATGCGTACAAAAGTGATTATTTGAAAAGTTTTTAATGCGATAACTCTATACTTAGGATCACCATGACAGTTGTTTGACATGACTTTGTAGTTGACAGTTTTACGATTATCTGTACATATAATAAAATCGTAGGTAAGTCAACGTATGTCTGGGGTAAACTCAAAAAGTACTGCATGGATTTACTTCAAATTTTGCATGAATATTACTAATAGGTCGGGTCAACATATAGGCTACATATTATCACGCTATCCTATGGGGAAGGAAGTGTGCAGAGTAAACGGGCAACAGCTAGTATTACGATATACGTAAATCAAATGTGTCAAAATGTGAAAATGTTAATCGTTTTATAATTTTGATCTGATCCGGCATGTTTTATTTTACGCTGTGGTCTCCTTGACGAAGTTAATTTAAATGTACATACATTGAATCCTAGTGAAGTTAAGGCAAATATAGGATAGAAAACGGTTATTACTCGTATATAATGTAGTATATTTACATATAGTGTATATAGTGGCTAAAAATGTTATCTGAAAATATGTTTTTAAAGTAAAAATAATGTTTATTTCTGCTGACAAATTTAAAATGATTTTTTATTGTTGAATCAAGATAACATATAAAAAAGTTTGTCTATAGAAATCAGACCCAAATGCCAAAAAAATCTAGTTTTCCCCTTGACAGTATTTGACATTTTTCACTGCATCGTGATTTATTTTTAAGGGTTCCGTACCCAAAGGTCTACAAACGGATTATCAATATGTCTGTCAATCATAGAGTTTTATCCACAGAACACTAATACTCTCTACGAGAGGTTCTATCTCTTAAACGGAAATAGGTAGACATACGTAGTTTTTGAAAAATGCGGGTTAAAGTAGCCGCTATCACAATAATTTATGAATTATATTTTTAAAAGATTACTTTTGAAACTCAAACATAGAAAATAACAAACAAATATTCCTTGCGGGGTAGGTGATAGGCAAGAATGAAGTTGATCCCCTTTGACGACTTTTAAAACTATTGCCTGTTTCTTGTGATAACCGCTACATACAGTTTTACGTGTTAATCTGAGACGTGAGAGTGGTTTTAACGCTGTACCAAAATACTCCAAGTAGCTACTAAGATTTGTACTCGAAAAACCCTTTGGGATAGAAACCAGAATCTCAATATCTAAGCTCAAAAAGTTTACCACTGTAGCTACTATGGAAACGCCTCTCAGCATTTTTGAAACCATTAATATTTTAGTAACAAGTTACGTCTAAATCCTTTCAAAGCTAAGTGAGTTTAAAAAACTAATATAGTAATTTAAATGATTGTAATGTTCGCAATTGTAATGAATAATGTAAGTTTTAATCAAATTAAAACTTACATTATTAAACATATATATATATATATATATATATATATATATATATATATATATATATATATATATATATATATATATATATATATATATGTATATATATATATATATATATATATATATATATATATATGTGTGTGTGTGTGTGTGTGTGTGTTATATGATATACATATTTTTATAGTGTAATGAAATTTGGACATGGTTAATTTAATTTAATTGGTAAATGTATATTATAAATCTTGTTAATATTATAAGCATATCATTATAGTGTACATATGAAATCTATGGGCCTGGTACCTGAAATAAAATTGTATTATTATTACTAAAAACCGGCCAACTGCAAGTCGTACATGCGCAAGGGTTCCGGACCTACATCTATAAAAACGGCAAAAAATCACGTTCTTTGTATGGAAGTCCCCCTTAAATACTTAGAAAATTTTAATTTAATAATTTATTTTTAAACTGAATATATATTACGTCTACCAATTGTCGTTATTAAGATCAAGAAAAAAATACACAATTTGTGAAAATTTTTAACTCCATCACGGTTCAGGAGATACAGCCTGGTGATAGACGCACAGAGAGACAGACAGCGGAGTCTTAGTAATATGGTTCCATTTGTACCATTTGGGTACGGAACTCTAAAAACTGAACAATAGTACTGACCGTACTTCACGTCTGACGATGTACTTATACTTTATAAAGCTCAAGTTCACTTGCATATGGCCCCATTATCGAGCCCTCAATTTTATAGAATTCATCGCAGAGTGATACGCTTTATCGACAATCCTACTTTTACCAGCGATCTTGAACCTTTAGTCGATGATTTTTGAAGAAACATGGGATCTTTGAATGTTTTTTACCGGTTGTACAATGGATTTTTTTTATATTAGAGGGGGCAAACGAGCAGGGGGTGCACCTGATGGAAAGTGATCACCGCCGCCCATAAACATCTGCTATACCAGGGGTCTTGCAGTTGCGCTGCTGGCCTTTTAAAAATAAGTTGGCTCTTTTCTTGAAGATTCCCAAGCGTATCCATTCAGAAACTACCCCGCCAGTAATTGATTCCACAAAGGAGAAGAGATGGTAATAGTGTATCTCAGATAGGATTGGAACATAGGTAACTGGATCCGTCGTGAGATATGTATCAGTAAAATATATTATTTGGAATATCAAATCTCTATTTCTCAACCCTAACTTGACATTTAATTACGCGTAGGTAGATATAAATGATCGATATTGTTATTACGAAAACATCGACGTTTTATTATCATATTACAAAGTTTAAAATGACAACACTGAAATCCAGGGACTTGACAATTAGAATTAATTAAACACTCGGTTATTTAAAATAGGTTTATCGATTTCCATTATTTCCCTTCATATTTTTTAGGCTTAAGACTAACATATAGTTCAGTGAGGTGAAAAGTATATAGTTACATAAAATGTCATAAAATGAAATGTTTACTAACTACATATAATAAATTACAATGGCGTCGACATGCGGTGCGACACAAATTAAATCGTAAGCATGAAAAATTAACCATCACACTTTGTTTTACAAAATTTTCGTAATATGTTTCTCTCTCGCGTATGAGTCGCGAGAGCTGAGTCGTTTTTTTTTGGTCCAAATAACCGCTACTGCGAAACCGGGCGTTTGGGGCGAGCAAAGTGCTCAACCAGAATTTAAGTTAAGTGGGCTAAGAGCCCGCCCTAAGGGTTGGGTCTCCTGTGAGACCGAACCTCGGCTTAGGGCAGTATCTTGACGATTGGTGGGAGAGTAAGTGGCATCATGATTTCGACTCGTCGATGGCTCTTGACCGGAGGCTCGAGTATTGGCGGGTCGAAATAGGAGGCCGAGTCGCCGCCGACGGCGTCTTTGACGTGTGCGTGTGCGTGTGAATTGTGAAGTGTATGATGTGATGGGATCATCGGGATCGGATAGGACGTGACGTGGCCTTCTCTGGGTGTCATCGGTGACTGCGTCCGTGACGTAATCTGCCGCGGTTGTCACTAGAGGCTTTGGGTGTCTCATCGCTTTTTCAAAGTGGTATTCTGACGTCTCTTTGAAGTGTTTTTGTATTGTCGGTAATTCTAGGTCTTTATGAAGATCTATATTACGGACATACTATGGGCTGCCGGTAATCGTGCATATGTATTTGCTTTGTACGACTTGTAATCGGTGTATAAGATGAGGTTTGGTTTGGGCAAACACTGGCCTGATTACAGTTTTGTAAAGTGTCACTTTACGTCTAAGTGACACTACTTTTTTTGTTTATGAGATAAAAGAGGCGGTTCATAACGAAATTCGACTTTTTAATGACATTTCCTATGTGAGTTTTGAATGACATTTGGGTGTCTAGTGTTACTCCTAGGTATTTGGCTGTTTTTTGCCAGGGAATTATCTTGTCGTACATTTTAATTGGATTTAATTGATATTTGGGTTATCAGTTTCTGATGTTTGTTAAAGTACACTGCGGTGCTTTTGTCGGGGTTCACCTCTATTCGCCATTTCCTAAACCAATCGCCTAGTGCGTTAGCTGTCATCTGTAATCTCTTAGAGGTTATCTTGGGAGTACAGGCTGACGTGTAGAGGGCGGTGTCATCCGCGTAGAGAGCTAGCTCTACGTCTGGAGGTCGGGGAATGTCGTAGGTGTATTAGCTGAAAAGGTGTGGAGAGAGAACGGAGCCCTGTGGTACTCCCGCCTTTAACGGTCGGGGGGAAGATAGGGTGCCCTCTACGCGAAATCTGAACTGACGGTTCGACAAGTAGTCTCGTATTATGCGTACGAGTCTGTCCGGAACGCTGATTCCGTATAGCTTGTATACGAGACCGTTGTGCCAGACCTTGTCGAAGGCTTTGGCTATGTCAAAAAATAGAGCTCCGGTGCCTCGTGGCCTGAGCCTAGCCACATTTTGTAACACGTAGCTGAGTCGTTTATCGCTTGCCGTGTTTAAAGATCGAATGTTCCAAATGATCCGAATGTGCGTACTATACCTGATTCGATTCACTGTATCACTTTAAAGAAACGACTCGGAGAGTCGTTAAAACCTAAATAAACACATTTTTTATTCGCCCGACCCAGGAATCGAACCCGGGATCTCACGTGGTCAACACCGACACCGGACCACTAGATAACAGAGGCGATTGTCTGCATTACTATAAAAAGATTGAGTCTAAGTAATATTTATAATTCAATGGTTACATAAATGCACCCGCGGGGCACCGGCTTTTGGTTGGCGATTGAAGTTTCATTCAAAAACATGTTACGGATTGAGGTTAAGTAGTAGTGCGCGTGCGTGAACTGAACACATGCGCATTGAGCTTCCTATCGCAATGATTTCCAACACAGCCAGCTTCCAACTTCTGAGAATTTTGATTTCACGTGTGCGAAATAAAATGTTATTAATGTCGTAGATGAGATTGTGTTGATTTACGTATAAAAAATATTTTTAAACTAAAAGATTACATTGGGGACGTGTTTCTCTATTCACGGGCGAAACTTTGCGGGTCAGCCGCACAGCTTTGCCCGTGAATAGAGAAACATGTCCCCAATGTAATCTTTCATACAAACTTTCATTCTCTATTTCAAACCTAGGGGTAGATTTTTTAAAAGAAATTAGCCTTTGATTGATCCCGGGATTTAAACTATTTACTTGCCAAAAGTTGCCTTTATTAAAATCGGTTCAGCTAGGTTAGGTATCCACCGTATTGGTCTCTCTCTCTCTCCTTGTGAATAACAGTTGAATTCCTTCCTGTCGACGCTATTTATAAAAGGCGAACAACTTTGCAAATCGTAGCACTACTATCAGGACCATACGAAGCTGTAGATTTCAACTTTGTGCTCTGAGAGATTTGATCACTGCCTTACTTAATCCTGGCGCAATAGCGTCGGTGCTTATTGTTGTGTTGCCAGACTCCAGAGAGTTATGTAGCCGGTAAATTTATGAATGTGGGCTAGCTGATTCAACACTGATTTATTTTATCTATCTACATATGTATTATATAACGATTTATTATTACTACTTCTCCTTCGTAACCACAAACCGGTTTTCCGATAAGCGAAGCGGTCACAATTTTTTGTGATAGAATAAGTAAAAATACATGAAATTGATTATTACTATATACGTATACATCTCCCTTCTCCTTAGAAACCACACACTAATTTTTTAATAACCCTAGAATCAAGAATGTACCTGTTCACTCTTCTCTTGAAGATCCCCAGATTATACTCGACGGAGCACACGTACTCAGGAAGCATGTTCCAGTTCCTTGTGGTTATCAGTCTATCAGTCTCAGAGCATTGCTGTTCGTTAGTCTCGCTAAAACTCGAGAACGGCTGAACCGATTTGGCTAATTTTGGTTTTGAATTAATTGTGGTAGTCCAGAGAAGGTTTAAAAGGTGAGAAAATATAGAAAAAATGATAAGAGTAGTTAAAATGGCAGAACAACGTTTGCCGGGTCAGCTAGTATGATATAAAAAAAACATTGTATTTTGGTAAATTTACTGTTAATTTCTAATTAAAATATATAATGCAAAGTAATAAACTAATATTGTTATAAATTATAATAAATGCACGAATCAAATTAAGAGTTTTTGTTTTACTTAAGTAAGAATTCCAATTTTATTGTATTTAATAATAGTATATACAAAGTATCTTGAGTGTATAATTGTGGTTATATTGTTGTAATTTTTTATGTTATTGTTTGTTTGGTTTTTGTATATATTATATAGTTTGTTAACTGGGTAACAATTTAAATTAACATACCATCAATATTGTACTTTCTTTTTTATTATTCGTACTTTATAGTATTTCAGGCAAAATAAAAAGTAAATACGAGTATTAGCTATTGACAATACAAAGTATGCCAATATTTATATATATGTCATATAACTTTGTAGATGTAAGAGTTATAACGTAAGAACCTCTCCCTCTGTTGAAGATAGAGGAAGAGGATCCTCGTTAGAAGAGAAACTATCACCAGATTCCTTAAAACTTGAGAGACCTGGTGATATGAAAGGGAAGTTACATAAAATACTATATTTCACAAAAGTATGTTAAAGTCTCTAAAAGTAAGGTGGTCTAGAACAGCAAATTAGATGAAATCTAGCCAGGCGTCGACAGCGTCACGCCAGGCTTAATCTAACACTCAAGCTGTGCTTGTTGAGAAAAGTCAGGCTCGGAGTTGTGCCAGGCGTGCGCTGAATTGGCGCTCCACCCGCGCTTTAGAGGAAGGCCGGCTTGGTGACAACTATCCAGAGTTAGGGAGCCCAAAGCCCTAACTGGCAAAACAATTACCGGCCTAAGGGTTTGCCAACAGGATTGGTTACTTATATCGTCGGCTTATTTATTAGTTTTAAAGCTTGAGGTCAATTGCTGGTTGTATATTGACTCGGATTCGATTGGTCGGCTCTAATTGAATTAAATATTATTAAATCTATATATATAAAAATCAATTGCTGTTCGTTAGTCTCTCTAAAATTCGAGTACGGCTGGACCGATTTGGCTAATTTTGATTTTGAATTAATTGTTGAAGTCCAGGGAAGGTTTAAAAGGTGAGAAAATATAGAAAAAATTTAAGAAGTTAAAAAGGCAGAACAACGTTTGCCGGGTCAGCTAGTTTTAAATAAAACCTTAAATTGGGTTCAGAAAGAACAATATTTTTCTTGCGAGATGTCAGCAAAATTATAAATATTGAACATGCAATAAATTAACAAGAATAAAGAGACGAAATAATATAGATGGAAATTACAGTATAAAATCGGTAATCCGGTTGACTATGCAGGCTATCCCTGAAACTTTCCACTAATTGAGGTATTTTAAGCTCAAAATGATTTTTTGAGCTTAAAATACCTCAATTAGTATTATACCTCAATTATATTTACTATGCCGAAGCGTAGATTTTTGATCTTAAAGAGTTCAAAAATCTCGAGGAGCTCAAAAAAAGCTCAGAGTTCAAAAATCTAAAGCTTGTAAAAATGACAGTATTTTAATTTTTTAAAACTGTATATTTTCAAATAATGACCGACTTCTTCGATTGATCTTTAGGTATTTAACGCAATTAGTAAGCCATAAAATATTTTATAAACTACAAAATCGATTGGATGGAAAATGTTCAAGAAACTTAAAAAAACTTTTTTCAATAATTTTCACCATTGATTAATTCTGAACGAATCGACAGATTTTGGTCCAATTTACGGCATTTGCCGCAGTTTTTTAAAGAAAGAGCTGATTAGATTTTTAAATGAATCGGTGTATTAGCCTGAAAGTTATTTAAAAAATATACTTCATATTTGCTGTAAACAACATAACGTTCAGCAAATTTACTTCATATTTTCAAATATTAATATTTGAAAAGCTGTAACTTATATTAATTTGGCTTAATTTTGATTTTTGAAACGGTATTTGACGTAGGTTTTTAAGTAATGTAATTAATACAAGTAAAAGATCAAAAAAATGGGATAAAAAAGTTATGCCGAAAAAACACTTTTTCAAATTTTTTGTCAATGCAATTTAAAAACTGCGTCCAATGCAATTTATAGCATTGGACGCAGTTTTTAAAGAAAACGAGCTAATTAGATTTTTATTAAATTGGTTCATTAATCTGGAAGTTATTTAAAAATATATTGTTACGTTGAAAATTTTTTGAGTTTTTTTTTAAAATGTAACAAAATCTGGGCCAAATCGGTTCAGATTTTCAAGAAGTCTAAGTTTGGCGGAACCCAATCGAATGCCGTCACCACGTTTCGATTGGTCAAGCTGTTCAAAAGCTATGACATTTTTACATACATACATACATACATACATATGGACGTACTGACATCTTTGTAAAATTCGTCGGAAAAGGTTACCAGGACCTCAAAACGTGGAGATCTGATAAAAACTCGATTTTAGAAAATCAGGGCAAAATCTAACTTCCATAAACTACTAACGTAGCGAGGAAAGTTGAAACGCAACAGCACATAGAATTAAAAACGTAATTAATTTTACAACAATAAGTAGAAAAGGCAAAAAAAAACATAAGAATCATTATAGAGTTCTTTTTTCACTCTGAAACCGCTGAATATATTTTGCATACAGAATTTCAATAGCTCTTTATTACGGAGAAATACCTTGTTCCCGTGGGTTCACAAAAAACTCGAATCACGCATCGAGGTGAGGGACAGCTTGCTTATATTTCAACGGTTTCGCTTATGCGGCTACAATTTTATACCGATCAATCACAAAAAATAAAACACGAAAATAAAACGTCAAATAAGTTTTATACGTATACAATACAATAAATATATATCGAGTGATTTTATAACAATCGTAAAGTCAAAAAGATAGATAAATTGTTTATGACGTGTCAATATCTCTTTTCGGAAAGGGTGATAGAGAACAAACTGGTGAGAAACGATCGGTACCTCTAACTGGCACCGTTCCCGTGTTGCCTGCAAAATAGCGCGACCTACTTATGTCCCCGACCTATATTTGCAATTCCTTTACAATTCCTAACATGAGGATTACCTAATTTTATCTTTACTTAAAGGATAATTTTACATAGATGCTCAGTAATGGGTGATTATTATTTATTTTATATACAGACTCGTAACTTATATGTATACGCAAAGTGATTATTAATTGTTTTTCTATTGTATATAATTGGATAGCAAACAAGCAGATGACTCCCCTAATAGAAAAGAAATCATCGCATATAGACAACAAAGATGTTAATAATGGTGCGTGGCTATCCGGGTGGCAATTGATATCATCAATGCCGTATGCATAAGTCTACTGGCTACCTTACCCTCCAACAGAGGCGTAGCTATCACCGTAACTGTGAATTTAAAAATAAAAAATATTATTTTCTTTCAAAAATATAAGAAAGTTTCTCTCCGACACCGTCCGTAATTTCATGGATACTATGCGTCCGCCGTCCGTAGCGCCCTTTGCGCTGACCTGCCGCACTGGCAGTCCGTTAAAACGGAGATACCACAATATTCCAAAACATTCCCACGCTACGTCCACATTGCCGTGCACTTGTATAGGGTGAAATAATTTTGAGGAAAAATGGAGACTGTACTTTTTTATTTTTTTTATTTTTCATTGAATTTATGTTCTATGCGTGAAACCAAACCACTGGTTTCAAATATAACGGTGTTTATACTAACAGCCTGTATATGTTGAGACGCGAGTTTTCCGCGTATGGTGTAGCGAAAAGGTTCGCTTTCTCTACAGCGGGGTGAGCCATCGTCCCATCCGGTTTCAGCAGTGGAGGAAGTGAGGGGGGGCAGAAATTCGATTCAACCGACTTTGCCAGGGACCAAAACGCTATACTACCTGAAGCTAATTTGTTCCCAATACGACTGACATGGTCGAATCGAGCTTTCAATAGAGCCTTTTTGCAGGATTTGACAGCCAGTTTGAAGGCTTTCTTCTTCTCCGATACGTCCTTTGTCTTGCGGTGTCGAGCATCTGCCCAAGCCAGATACGCCTCACACAATACATACAATATATTATAATACGATATTATGTATATATTACATAATATATATTGATATTATTATGTACTATATATTACGATATTTGACGGTCCGCAAACGGACATCGGTCCGCCTGTTGCTGACCGTTGGGCTAGAAGGAAAGCAGAGTGCCCAGCAAACGTTTTAGTTTGATTTAAAAATAGTTTGGATGATCTAAAGCACACCTTAAAATATTTTTTGTAATTACCTTTGTACGTAGAATTAAAACTATACACTATTTTATCTCGATCTGTTTTCTTATATTAAATAGAAAGAAAAACGAGTGTTATCCTGACATACCTGTATTTATATAATTCTATATATGGAATATGAATACTATAGAAACATTTTTACTTTAGAAAGTTGCTTGATTTTGTTAAGGTGTACTGAGAGTGCCTAAGAGTAGAGCACTACCTTAACTACTTCACGTTGAGGCGTGTAAAAATACCGTTAAAAACTTTTTTAGCACTAACTTCTTTAGTGATAATAATACCTAAAATAAATCTAATTGTGGAGGTAAGGGTGGCATAACGCATGAGGTGGCAACGGAGTATCAGTAAAAGCAATGGAGGTGTAGTGTTAAATATGTGTCTTTGTCAGGCAATTGGTGGCGATGCCTATCATTGTAGGATCCTTATACGTTAATTTTATAAACGCATTGCATATTGATGTGCGCTGAAGATGAGCGGAGGACACGTTTAAGGAAAAAACACGTTGTTAACTCGCTATAAAAATCTTGTGAGCGTAATCTCAACATTTTCGGAAAGTTTGTTCTACTCATTGTATTTGTACACGTCTAACACATAGAAATATTCTTATTAATTGTAGTTTAAGAGCATTCTAGTTAGCGATAGCACCCCAAGGATGCATCTAAAAGATTAAACTTAGTTACTTATACAAAGATTTTTAAACTTTTTAAAATAGAGTGAATAAATTTATCTATTTAAACCAATTATTTAAACTGTTTTATCTAAAAGAAAATTTAGACTATCCCGAGGTCGAGTGGTTAGCGAACCTAATCGAGGAGGCCTCGGGTTCAATTCCCGACAGGGACAAACATTTGTGTGATGTGTATTTAACAGTATATAAATATGATTTTCTATGCATAAGTATCGTTGACTAACAGCCATAACACAAGGAAATAAATTGCTTAAGTTGCGGTTAGATCATTCTTTTTTAATTTTCTTAGCAATATTTATTAAAAAAATAACATATTCTGATTACATAGTTAAAAATAACATAGTCTGATTGGGGATTTGTTAAAATTGTATCTTTATACCCACGTTAATACGTAACTTCGAACTCATTAAAAAAATACAGTTTTTATTTTAGTTATTTTTTTGTTTTAAATAAAGAAATATTAGGACAGTTAATATTTGGACAATATAAACAAACAGTAGAAAACCAAAAAAATATATTGCGTGAAGACTACCATGTAATGAGTTTTTTTATTGATTTATGTATAGATTATGGCAATAAAAATGATCTTTTTGCGACTCTAAATATGTTCAAAAATTCTAGTTCTACACACGTCTATGTGTAGAGCTAGAACTTATGAACACATTTAGGAGAGCCGCAAAATAATGAAGACTTTGTGATAGGACTCAATGAGCAGCAAAGTGGACCGATACCTTTATAGAAAGCTGTTTTTCTTTTATGCCTTAAATTCCTTACGATTGTATTGATTCGTTTAACAGACGTGTTAAAACACTCGTTAGCTGATTTTTCTGTGTTTTAACTGTGACATTACTATAATTTTAATCTTTATTCTTACATAAATATGAGATTTTTTTTTTTTCAACTTTTGCAATTATGCAAGGTTTATCTTCCATTATTTATGTTACTTTATTTATTTATTTATTTTATATAAAAGTATAGTAATCTAGCAAACAGTTCTCCCAACGTTAAGAGGCCACGCCTCATGGCACCAAAGATGTTAAAGGTGTGTTGTCATCCACCTTGCAGGAATTTACTTTGACTTTTGATAATTAGTTCGCTATTGAGCTGTTATTATTATTTTAGGATTACAAAAATCGTATTTATGCATTTAGTTGTAGGTCCTAGTTATACGTATTTTTGGTACGTATTGGTCTGGTCTGTTTTGAAGTATAGAATATTTGCTTTTCTGCTAGTCAGTCTGTAAAATGCAATCGATTGGCCAAATATGTCACTAACATCCTGATTAGTTATACTAAGTATAGGTTATATAGCTCTGAAACGTCTAGTAGGAGTTAGATGGTCTATTATTTTGAAGAAACCTATAAAATACGGATGATATATTTTATGATGATACAATTCTATCTAACATTAATCCACTAAATAAATTTTAATTTTATATTTTGAAAGTCTAATATTTTTAGTGTTGTGTGAATACCATATAGCTAGAAAATAACTTAAAAAATAATAGTGATACATTTTTTTTGTTAAAAATGCATGTGTTCAATTTAACTAGCAAAATAAGTAACTCAGAGTCTGTGATACTGTGGTTGCAACTTAACTTGAACTGTAGCAGGCATTTTGCATTTCACCACATTTCTTACTAATAACGTGTCTAGCAACATGTTTATTAAATAACGTAATTGCAGCGAGAAGTTATAAACTCTCCCGCCTAGAAGTTACTATGCTAGTGACACATTTGACTTTCCTTTAACTATTATTTATTATCTGGTAGAAGGGCAGAAAGTCTATTCTTTTAAAAATGGTGAAATAAAACGAGTTATGGAATGCCGATGAAAACTAACCCACTGAAAATATAATCTCATTATTTGTAGTGGCTTATACAGTTATTGTATAAGTCTATTCAAGCTAATAAATAAACTTAAAATAATAGTGGCACCTATTTCGCGAAATTCATCGGTTTTTAAAAGTAACTTAGATTTTGTAGTAATGTCAAATGTGACAAAAAGATTATATTTCAACTTGAAATGTAGCACACATTTTGCAATTCACCGCTCTAAGTAAGGTGTAATTGCTGGAATACGAGGCCTAATAACGTGGCCCTCAGGGATGGCAACGCGCCAGTAATGACTCGGTGCTGCAGATGTCTGTAAGTAGCATACACGAGCTCATAGGCTTAAAATTCTCAATTTAGTCAGTAAAATAAAAGTACCGATAGTTTTCAGCGACTTCATTTACGTTAAATCGTCGTCTCCTGTAGTATCTCCTATAGTGCATCGATGTACCTTGGGTGCTAAGGTTAACATTAGCTACACTAATATGGTTAAGAGTAAGAGTTTGTAAGATGTCATGAGTTCCAACTGTATTCGTAGGATATGTTTTTATCTATTAACGTCAATATGTTTATTGCAAATTATTTGTTTGTTATATCTACGACAATGCGGGTTATTATTATGTATGAGTTCCATAAGTTTTGAAATATTGAATAACCAAAACCGCCTACCTGAAAATAACTAAATACTATTATGCCCATATTCTCAAAGATAGTTAGGGTTGGACAAAAATAATTGTAAGCATGAAATCACCTTTTTCCGTCGCCCTATCCTTTTCTCCGCTCAGAAATGTCATCAGCTAGAGCGAAAAAGTTAGAGGGAATGCTATCACCTCGAGGATTCCGCCACGAGGCTATTTCCGCTATCCTTCTCGCTCTAGCAAATGGCAGTTCTGAGCGACAAAAAAGTATAGGGCAACGAAAAAAGTCGATTCCGTGTTGATATATGTAGCTCAAACCCTTACAAATTACATTTCCTTCATTATTTTTTTAAATCCATTAATTTTCAATTAAATGAAGATTAGTTATCAATCAATTATTGAATCTACACTACTCAGATGTTTTTTTATGATTGAAGAATAACGCTTATGAAAGTTATGAAATTCATAACTAAATATTTGAAATATATAAGAAAACAATCAAAGTCAAGAGGGATATGAAGAAATAGCAATTTCTTCCTTTTGTTTATATAAACATCTCGTATTTTTAATAATTAAGGCTCGACCATTACCAGCCTCACGATATAATTATAGGAGAGGTGCCCTTACGTGTCCCCAGTGCGGGCGTACCTTTGTCAATAAAATTGGCTATTGTCAAAGGGCACACGCAAACTATTGATACTCTCAATAGATTTATTTGTTATTTTTTTTAAAACAGACGCTGTAGCCAAAATTGGCCAGGAAGGATACGTGATAAGTTTATTTGCATGCCATTCGTTTTTTAAACAGACGCTGTAGCCAAAATTGGCCAGAAAAGATACGTGATAAGTTAATTTGCATGCCATTCGATTAAGTACAAAGAAGTTGTTAAAATTGAATCTGGCTCAAAAGATGACTGTAGTAGTTCATCTTTATATAATGCTTTAAAACAAAGTTTTAGGGTTTTTGACTAGATAAAGTATATTATTGATTTTGTAACCCATACAAATAAAATTGTAGATTTCTGTTGTTATGCTCTAATTCGGCAAAACTACTGCTTCGGCCTTATGTAAAACATAATTTAACACGATGAGTATCTAGTATTTAAATAATCTTTCAAGAAACTACGATTTTCGTATGAATAGCGCGTTTTGCAATAGTACGTAGGTCACGCTATAAGTTTTGCGTAACTTAAAAAAACAACATGTTATAACCAAATAATTATGTTTATTACTTTTCAAAATAATCTCGTTTACATTTTATACATTTTTTCATGCGATCGAACCATTTTTTAAAACAGGAGGACGACAAATCTGAAGGCATGTTTTCTACGTGCTGATTGAACGCTATCACTGCTTCTTTGGGTTTGGAAAAAGTAAAACCTCTCATCAAATCTTTCATTTTGGGGGAAATACAGAAATCACAGGGTACTAGGTCGGGGTTATGCGCAGGATGAGTGACGAGATGTATTTTTTCGGAAGCTAAAAATGATTGTTTTGTTGGCCGTGTGTGCAGAAGCGTTATCATGGTGTAGGAAAATGCGGCTTTTGGGTCGTCTTTCGCGAACTTTTTCTAACACCCTGGGTAAACAAATGGTATAATACCACTCGGCATTAACACTCTTTTGATCTTCAAGTAGAATTGTACAGATGGGACCCGCAGCTGTGAAAAAAAACGCGATCATTTTTTTACCAACGTTTCTCGCCTATCTCACTTTTGTTGGCCTGTTCTCATTTTCAAACACCCATTCACAAGATTGCGGTTTATTTTTGGGTTCAAAACAATAAATCCACGTTTCGTCTCCTGTGACAATGTCATAAGCAGCATTAAAATATTCGTGGTCGTACTTTACTAGCATCTGTAAGCACCATTCCACGCGAGCCCGCTTCTGCTCCGCTGTCAGTTCATGGGGGATCCAACGACAACAAAGTTTCCGAACTTGCAATTATTCGTGTAAAATTTTCTGAATTTGGCTCATATCAATCCCCAATAGTCCTCAAATTGTCTCACAGGTAATCCGGGAGTTTTCTTCAATTAACCGCTTAACAGTAGCCACATTATTTTTGTTGACGGCAGTTGAAGGCCGCCCTTCACGAAATTCGTCATGTACAGAAACTCAATCGCTCTCAAATTCAGCAAACCATCGCCTCACGTTGCTCAAACAAGGTGCTTCTCTTCCAAAAGCATTTTGAAGACAAGCGGCAGTCTTGCGGAGAAAGAGAACTTTTAAAATCATAAAAAATCATCGCTCTAAAATCTTTTCGACTTAATTCCATTTTTGTCGCGTACGTATAATTTTGATGTGTGATAAAAAAACAATTGACAAATCATTTCCCGCCAAGTGTTTTTTTTTTATTACTAAGAAGGTTGCAACGTTTTAAAAATATAACATTCGAAGTTCCAATAATTCCGATTGGGTAGAAGTGCAAAACTTTTAGTGTGCTCTATGTATAATAAGCAAAGAAGATGAAATCATGGATACCAGGAAGTTAAATATAAGCTTCCTGGAAAACTTTTATCATAACGAGATTTTACATTATAACTGATATGACTGTTCTATTTTCAATTAAATGCAAATCTCATTGAAATGCTCCTCCATGCGTGCTGCAATATTTCTCAGTGGTCTGATATAATTTTCTTGTCAAACTCTATAGTTCTTGCAGATGTTAGACGCGGCAATCAGTAGTTAATTTGTGTTTATGTCATGGTAGAGTTTGGCGACGAATCCGGCATATAGATTATTTTTTTTATTTATTTTTACCTTAGTCAGCGATAGTGCTTGTCAGTATTGTTTTTCACATAGTGAGTTTTGTCTTCTAACAAAGAAGGAAAGTGGCGGATAAACTTGTGCATTTTTTTATATCATAAGATAGCAAACAAGCAGATGGGTCTCCTGATGGAAAGAGTCAACCATCGTCTATAGACACCAAAGATGTTAATGGTGCGTTGCTATCTTGTCTAATGCGAGGTCTAATGCCACATGCATAAGTTTCCCGGCTACCTTACCCTCCAAACCGGAACAGGACAGCGACAAGCACTGACGCTATTGCGGCAGGAATAGGTAAGGCGGTGGTACCAGACCCGGGCGAGACAATGCCGAACTCTACCACCTAGTAGCCACGATGGTAGTGACTCAATAGCCAATCGGTCGCCTTTTACGACCTGTCTGGCAGAACGGCAGTTGGCCTATTCTTCAAAGGAGGCCGGGACCAACACGGCGTTATAATTTATAACAGATATTTATAATCGGTGATTGTTTTGGTAAGCTTTTTGGCTGTGGCAACACTGGTGTATAGTTTAAAAGAAATTCTCTCCCAGTAATTTAATTAATATTTATGTGTTTTAGATTCAATTTGTCCTAATTTACCAGTTTCTAATTATTCATTTAACCTTAGCTACGAAAAATAAGTGCTTACCTCGTGTTCTTGAAGAGTATTACAACAAATTCAAAAGTAAATTAAACGATTGTGTAGCTGTCAAACTTGCAAGTTGCAACGAAATAATTTTGAGAACGAAATTGCCATTGATACACAATATGTATGTTATAAAGGCAAATGTAAAGAAAATGTACCATCAGCTAATAATAAAAAAGAATTAAACTGTCAGTTAAACCTAGTTCACCAAAATATTTAAGGGCTGATGGGTAAAGATTTGGAATTGGAGTTGTTCATGAACTGTAATAACGTGGACATTCTTTGTATAACAGAACACTGGCTTAAAAGTCATCAGATCATGTTCAGCTTCAATAATCACGTAGTTGGCAGCTCGTTTAACAGAAGTAATATGATACATGGTGGCTCTTTAATTATTGTTAACAAACTAATTAAATTTAAAGAACGTAAAGATATTGTGAGCCTTTCTGTTGAACGAGTCATCGAGATTGCTTGTATTGAGTTCGAGCAATTTATTGTAATAAGTGTATATAAGCCTCCTTGTGCAGCTTTTGAGGAGTTTTCTAACAAAATGGAGGAGGTTATGTATAAAGCCTCAAATTCAAAGATGGACATTGTTATCTGTGGAGTTTATAACATTAATATTTTAGAACAATCTTCTTTATCACATAAGTTTATAAATCTATTCAAATCTTATAATTTACACAAAATTTTCTATGAACCAACTAGAATAACTGCCTCTAGTGCTACTTGTATAGATAACATATTTTCAAATATAACACCTACAAATAGCTTAATTATAAATACATTAGATTCAGACCATACTGGGTAATCAGTTCAATTTTTGAGAGTACCAAATAAACTTCAGAGAAAAGAAATTGTTTTTGTTCCTATAAATAGTAGTCGATTAGAACGTTTTAAAGAAAATTTAGCTGCAAAATTGCCTGAGATGCCCTTTCAAGAAAATCCAAATAATTTATATGATACATTCTTTAATTTGATAGATACAGAATATAGGCAAATATTTACACCAAAATATATATCTGTAAGTAAAAGCAGAGGTTTTAGTGAGTGGGCAACTGCAGGAATGTTTAAAAGCAGGAATCGGTTATTTGATTTATATTATGAAAAATCTTTTAATCATAGTACTGAATTCAAAGAGTATGACAAAAATTATTCAAAGATTTTTAAAAGAGCTTGCAATGCTGCCAAGTCAACACACATAAAAAATATGATAAAACAATCTTCTAACAAAATAAAGGCAACATGGAACATCATAAATTGTGAAATTGGCAAGACTAGAATTTTTGATGAAGAATACCAATTAAATGTAGAAGGAGTCAATGTTACGGGACATTTGGAGGCAGCAAAGGAATTTGAAAAATTCTTCTCTAATGTGGCAATCAGAACAACTTAAAGTCTAAGCTCTTCAGCCTAAGAATTATTATTGAAGCAATGTGTCAACAAGTGTGAATCAAATTTTGAATTTTCTTTTATTGATTCTAAAGATATATTAAATGCTTTCAAAACACTAGAAATTTAAAAAAAACTGCAGATTTATGGGGCCATTCCCTTAAAATCATTGCCTCAGTAATAAATATCATTGCATCATACTTAGCTGTAATATTTAACTGCTGTAAAACAAATGGTGTTTTTCCTGATTTAATGAAACTCTCAAGAGTAATTCCAATATTTAAGTCTGGCTGTAAATCAGATCCCACCAACTTTCGGCCTATCTCGGTTCTGCCTTCCCTGAGTAAAATATTTGAAAAAATAATTCTTAATCAAATGTTAAAACATTTTAACAAATTTGAACTGTTTCATCCTAAACAATTTGGATTTACAAAGGGTCGCTCAACCGTAGATGTTGGTGTGGAATTATTGAAAAAAATCTACGAAGCCTGGGAGGAATCACATGATGCAATTGGAGTATTTTGTGATTTATCTAAGGCATTTGACTGTGTTCATCATAATACTTTAATCAGGAAATTACACTGCTATGGCATTAGAGGCAAGGCCCTCGATCTTCTGACTTCGTATTTGAATGGAAGAACTCAGAGGGTCGATATGAGTGGAATAAGATCAAACGGTGCCACTGTCACCATGGGTGTTCCACAAGGATCCATTCTTGGTCCGTTTTTGTTTTTGATATATATAAATAACTTGCCCTTCTTTGTTGGCGATAGGCATGGAATCGTACTGTTTGCGGATGACACTTCACTTTTATTTAAAGTGAAAATACGAGTTGGTAAGTATGACGAAGTGAACATTGCGATTTCAAAAGTTGTACACTGGTTCAATGTTAACAACCTCCTATTAAATGGAAGTAAAACCAAGTGTATTAGATTCTCAACGCCTAATGTAAGGCATATAGATACCAATGTACAACTTAACGGGGACAAATTGGATCTTGTGGACTCTACTGTCTTTTTAGGGATTACGATAGATAAAAAACTACAGTGGGGACCACATATCGACAAATTAACGAGTAGACTGAGTTCAGCGGCATTTGCAGTTAAAAAAATGAGACAGATTAGTGACGTAGACACTGCGAAAATTGTGTATTTTAGTTATTTTCATAGTATTATGTCTTATGGGATTCTACTATGGGGAAATTCCACTGATATAAATACAATCTTTGTTTTACAAAAAAGAGCTGTAAGAGCTATTTACAATCTCAGTCCACGAGTTTCCCTAAAAGAAAAATTTAAAGAAATTAATATTTTAACCGTACCATCACAGTTTATATTTGAAAACTTGATGTATATTCGTAAAAATATTTCTTCATTTAAGAAAAATAGTGATGTACATAATGTAAACACAAGGAACAAAAACAATCTTGCTCTGCATGTATCACGTCTCCACAGAATAAGTAACTCTTTTATGGGGTAATCTATACGCTTTTACAATAAACTTCCAAATGCTATTAAAGATCTACCAATACACAAATTTAAAAATAAAAAATGTATCAAATCTAAACTTTGTAAAAAAGGTTACTATAAAATATCTGAATATTTGGATGATAATAAGGCATGGGATTTATTGCTCCTCATAGCAGTCTCATAGTAATTATCATATATTATTCATAAATACATTGTAATTGTAATTGTAAAAACATTGTTTAAAAAAATGTATGTGCACAAAAAAAGACAAGCCCGCTGAGTTTCTTCCGCCGGATGTTCTCAGTGTGTGGCCGCGTTTCCGATCCGGTAGTAACTCAAAAAATGTTGACTCGTCAAAAGTGCCTGTAAAGGATAATTTGAATAAAAATGTTTTGACTTTGACTTTGACTTTTTCTCATACCAAACTTTTATTATTATTGTGACATAATTGTTATCAAATTAAATCACATATTATTATTTACAAACTTTTTAACAATATCTTATATAAAAGAAAAATTGTTATTTTATCTTAAGTAAAAAATAGACCGTTAAAAAATTAAAAATAAATCGAGTTAGAGCTCACACATGGTAGTTGTGTAACCTTTGATTGAGCTTTTCAACAAAAAAGATAAATTGAAAGAGTCGAGAAAAAAGGTTTTTTTGTATTTTAAAAGAAAAAATGCGCCAATATCTTTAGTTGTAATGTTTGTGTCTGACTGGTTTCGGAACCATTAAAAAGATCACATTTAAATACAAAATATTGTGTAATGCTTTTTATCACATTCTCTCGCCGACTTAATCCTATTATGCGTTTAAATTTGTATGAAGTATACTTATATTATTAACGCGTTTATTTTCGTTCCAATGACTTTCAAATTATAACGATTCTAAAGAAGTTTTATTTAAAAAAGACAAGCCGAATCGCTTCCGCTAGATCTTCTCACTTAGTGGTTGCGTTGTTAATCCAGTAGTAAAAAAATTGATTCTTGATTTTTTTACTTACTGAGTTTTCACCAGATCTTCACATTTTGAGGTCTTAGGAACCTTTTCTGAATATTTTCCCCATGAAGTTAGTATATTCAATTGCATTTTGCTCAACTAAGACTTTCTGAAAATTTGAACCAATTCGGTCCAGAATTTTATATATATATATATATATATATATATATATATATATATATATATATATATATATATATATATATATATATATATATATATATATATATCCTCTTCCCCTCGGACCGCCGTGAGGCGTACTTGTGTAAAATATCCACGTTAGTGTAATTTAAAAATAAACAAATATTTAAAGTGAAATAAATTAACCAAAAATAATAGGAGTGCAGAAGAATAAGATAACATTGAAAGATGTAAGTGACACCCTTATCGTAATATGACATCCTGGTACTTTGTGCCCGCTTCATGCGCATACGCAATTCCGCCATTTTATTTATGCGTTACCTGGCCACGCCTTCTTCCCTAAAACCCAACCCACATAATCTTAGTAGGTGGATTGGTAACGCCTACAGCTTACTACTCCATTTTGAATTATTAGTGAGTAATGATAAGCTCTTCATATATATAATATCCTAGTAGAAATGGAACAAATTGAAAAGTCTTTATCGGATATGGAATCTGAAGTATCAGCGCAACTTACAACACCACCTAACTATTTGGCTATGCGTAGTAAAAGGAAGTGGGATGAGGAATATACTATGGAGTTAGCCAGCATAAGAGACGAAATGAAAAATATGTTCACAACTTTAATGGAAGCCCAAGATTCTAAATTTAAAAAATTTGAAAATACCCTCAATGAAATCCAAAAATCAAATCAGAACATAGAAAGTTCAATAAGCTTTTTGACTGCACAAAATAAACAGTTTCAGGAAAAAATTGAGAAATTGGAAGGGAAAATCATAGAAGATAGAAAATACATAACTATACTGGAGGACAAAATTGAAGAAATGCAAAAAGACAGACGAAAGACTAACTTAGAAATAAAAAATATGCCGAAAAAGATATCTGAAGGAAAAGAGGATCTTATTAATATGGTTCTGAGCTTATCAACTACTATCGGTTGCCAAATAAATAAAACTGATATAAAGGATATTTATCGAGTTCGCGGAAAAAAAGAAGGCTCTCAAAACACGCCTATTATTGTGGAAACTTCGCCTACAATACTTAAAAACGATATTCTTAAGATGTGTAAAGCGTTTAACGTAAAGGATAAGTTCAAACTTCGTGCAAAGCATTTAGGGCATCGGACAAACGAAGACACACCAATCTTTGTCTCAGAACAATTAACAGCCAAAGCTGCTCGCCTTTATTTCCTTGCTCGTGATTTTGTAAAAACACATTCGTATAGATTTTGCTGGACAGCGTACGGCAAGGTTTACATAAGAAAAGAAGAGAACTCTAAGATTATCTTGATTAAAAGTGAATCACAACTTCGACAAATTATGAGTGAAAAGTGACTATTTTCAGTGTATTTTTCAAAAGGTTTTATAATCTTAACACTTATCTTTAAATGCTACTTCTTTACATACATCACACACCACATACAATACAAAACAAATATCCTTACATTAATCACAGAAGAAAGATAATAGATAATTTGTATCAATTTAGTAAAGTTGTACAATTTAATGTATATTTATGAACATGTTCTACCTTATAAACTAAATTTTTTAATATGCAATTTTATAAATTACATACTTGTAATTTAAAAAGAGTAATTTCTAATTCATGTTTAAATTTATTAATTACAACGTTTTTTATAATTATACACAATAATAGATTTATTATTAAATTAATATTTAATTTTATCAGCAAGAAATTCATTTACATTATAATAAGATTTGTCTAGTAGTAAATCAAATAGTTGTTTGCGGAATTTATTAAGAGGTAAGGATTTAAGACTATCAGGAATATGATTGTATATATTAATTGCCATACAATAGGCATTTCTTTTAAAAATGTGGAGTCATTGGCTGGGCACATGTAGTTTTTCACTATTCCTAAAATATGTATTACCTAATACTTCAGCATTTGTTTTAAACAAGTGTTGATGTTTTTTTACAAATACGCATACCGCCAGGATATAAAGACAAGGTAATGGTAGTATTTTAAGTTTTTTAAAAAGTGGTTTACAAGAATAAAGTTGATTCACATTACATATTGCACGTATACATTTCTTTTGTATTCTAAATATTTTTATTAAATCTACTGAGTTTCCCCAAATAGGGATTCCGTATTGCAATACAGATGAGACATATCCATGATATGCTAACAAGGTAGCGTTTAAGTTTGCTATTTCTCTTATTCTTCTTAAAACATACACAAATCTATCAACTTTATTGCAAAGGGAATCAATGTGTGCTTTCCAGTTACAATGTTTGTCAATTAATATTCCTAGAAATTTAGTATTATCTGTATTTTCTATATCGGTATTGTTAAAAAATATGTTTGAACTTTTGATATTATTACTGTAATATGTTTGAAATTCAACTATTTTTGTTTTACTCAGGTTAATTTTTAGATTGTTGCTTTTAAACCATTCTGAAACTTTAAGTAAGGTTTCAGATGTTTCCTTTACTAAAAGATTTTTGTTTTTACATTTAATAAGGAGGGTTGTGTCATCTGCAAATAAAAATGATTCATGTTCGATAGTTTCTGGGAGATCATTAATATAAATTAGAAAAAGCAAGGGCCCTAAAACACTTCCCTGTGGTATTCCACAGTCACTACAGCAATAACTTGAAGTAAATATTTTTTGATGATTGCCACATACTTTTGAAATTTCAACACATTGTTTCCTTTTATCTAAATAACTTTGTATCCACTCTAATGATTTTCCTCTGATGCCATACTTTTCAAGCTTTGTCAACAGAATTCTATGTGAAACAAAATCAAATGCCTTACTCATATCTAAAAATACACAAAGTGGATACATTTTTGTATTCAGGCATTCCGTAATACTTTTTACTAACTCAAAACATGCTAAGGTTGTAGATCTACCTTTCCTAAATCCATATTGATTATTTTTTAGTAATTTAAATTCCAGTAAACAATTATAAAGTCTTTCATACATAGCTTTTTCAAAAATTTTTGAGAAAACTGGAATTAAAGTAATAGGCCTATAATTATTCAAATCAAATTTATCTCCTTTTTTAAACAATGGTCTTACAATAGATTTTTTTAGTCGTTCCGGGAAGTTCCCTTCTGAAAATGACAAATTAACAATATGGCTGAGTGGTTTTGATATTACTGGAGCAACATATTTGAGTAATTTTGTACTAATATTATCATAACCAGTTGCACTAGTGTTTTTTAGAGAATGTATGATTCTAAATATTTCATGCTCATCTACTGGTCTTAAAAACATAGTTTTATTACTATTGGAGAATATATGTGATTTTGGAATATTTGTGAGTGTATGATTGTTATTACTTGTTTTTGCCTGGTTTATAAAAAAATCATTAAATAGTTCACATATTGTTTGAGTATTTGTATAAACTGAGTTATTTACTCTTATTTTCTCAATTTCTTTATTATTTGTTTTATTCTCAAAAGTGTTTTTAATTAAATCCCATGACGCTTTGCATTTATTAGATGATTTATCAATAAATTTCAGAGATGACTGCTTTTGTGATTCTAATATACATTTAGATAGAATTTTTTTGTAACGCACGTAATTACTTTTATTTTCTTTTTTATTATACTAAGTGTGACGATAATTCAAGTACAACTGACGTTTGACTTTGCAACATTTAAGAAGACCTTTTGTGAGCCATTTATTTTTTATTGGTTTATTTGACACTTTGATTTGAACTTTTGGAAAGCATAACTCAAAAAACAATAAGAATATGTCATGAAAATTATTAAATGCCTCTTCACTGTTTGTATTTGCAAAAACCTCACTAAAACTTAAAGATGATAAACATTCATAAAATTTTTTCTTATTTTCCTTACTGAAGAGTCGTCTCGTTTCAAACCAAAAAGCTCTTCTTGTTTTATAGTTTGAGACTGATTCAATATTTACTTTTATACTCTGTGCCATTTCATGGTCAGATAAACCAAGTGGATGAGTGAGAGATTGGACATTTTCCAAATTGCTAGCAATTACATCTAAACATGCATTCTTCCTAGTAGGTTTTAGTATGTGTTGATTAATATTATTATTTAAAAGAATGCCTTGTAATTGTTTATGTGCATAGTTATTCTGCATTAAATCTATATTCCAATCTCCACAAAGAATAATTTTTTTCTTAGAGTTTTTCATTATATGTTCTAATAATAATTCTAATTTATTTAGGAAAATTTCAACATTTGAACTAGGTGTACGATAAATACAAATTATTATTAATTTGTAACATGTTATTTCAACAGCACAGCATTCGAAAGAAAATGGTAAGCGTATTTGTAAATCAAGAGTTTTAAATTGTAGATCATTTCTTACCATAATACAAGTGCCACCACGACGCTGGTTAACACGAGAAAAATGAGAGGCCATAGTATAACCATTTAGTTTAAAGTTTTGTTCAGAACCTTGTTTCAGGAATGTTTCTGAGAGGCAGATAACATCAATTTTTCCTAATGTATCCCTAAGTTCAGTTATAGCTAATTGCAAATAATCTTGTTTACTCAGTGCACCTGCTATATTTTGATGTAATAATTTAAACTGGCAATCATTTAAGAAAAAACTGATTTTTAGTATGTGTATTTTCTAAGTTATTACCTGATTTAATCCTAAAGTAATATGGGATTGTACCCTTTTTGATTATACTATCAGATACTAAAAGATTTGAGTTATTTATCTCTTTTTTACTTCTCAATTTTAAATTAAAGTAATATGGTATTGTACCTTTGTTTATCTTAGCGGTAGATTGATCACTAATCCTTCTTTTACACACTAATTTTTCTAAGTTTTCCATATGTTCATTAAATTTAGCGTTAATAGCAATGATTTAACCTTAATTAGTCAAAATATAAGAAGTATACATACTAACTTTGACGATTTTCAGGCGACCCTTTCTCTTATAAACTTCGATATAGATATTTTAACACTCAACGAATGTAGGCTTAGTTCTGATAGACCTATACCTCTGTTACAAAATTACACATCCCTTGCAACTAAATGTAATATTAATCAAAATGACGGTGTAGTAGCGTATGTTAAAAGCAATCTCAAATCTACAATGAAAGAAGTTTTACTTCAACATGCCTCTTGCATTCAAATAGAACTACTTGATCATATTATTATATGTATTTATCGCTCTCCATCAAATTCCAATGCTAGTAATTTTATTGATTCATTACATTCACATTTAGAAACTATTAAATCACATCACAACATAATAATAACTGGAGATATAAATATAAACCTTATTGCTAAAACAAATGAAGGTTCAAACGAATGTAGAAATAGGGAAAATTATTTAAATATGTTATCAGTCCATGGTATACTTCCGGGTCACATTTTTCCAACTAGAAAAGAGAGTTGTCTTGATCACTTCATGTTAAAAATTCATAAAAGCAAATTCATAGCACAAATAGCAGTTTTGAAAACTACAACGACAGATCATTATGCAATATTTCTGAAGTTATCTAATTTAAAAACAAATAATAGATATGCCAAAAATGTGGAATATATTGACTTTGATTTAGCTTGTTCTAAACTTATGGAAAAAAATATAGAAAATTTATTATTATCTGATGATCCAACATATGTTGCTGAACAATTGATTAAGATAGTCACTGAATCACTCCAAGAAAGTAAAATAATAAAAAACCGTCCGAAATGTCAACGAAATATTAAGCCATGGATTACCCCTGGTATCCTTCGCTGTATTAAAAATAGAGATAAATTACATCAAAAATTAAGATTAGATCCATTTAATGAAATTTTAAATATAACTTATAAGCGATATCGCAATTTTTGTAATAAATTACTAAAAAGTCTGAAATGCAAATATGAAAAAGAACAATTAAAAAATGCAAAAAATAATACTAAACAGCTTTGGAACACAATAAAGACGATTACTAATATTAAATCTAATAAAACTACAAATATACATTTATTAAACATTAAATCCACCCCTGAAGCATCAGTTGACTATGTTAACCAGTATTTCGCAAATGTTGGTAAGACACTCGCCGAGCGTATAGGTACTATTGACCTTTTACCACAGTCTGATATTTCTGTTAGATATTCCACCTTACAACACTCTTCTTTTGTTCTTTTGGATACAGATCCTTCTGAAGTAGATCGTGTTCTCTGTGGTCTTAAATCCGAAAGTGCGCCAGGCTGGGACAATATATCTACAAAGTTTATCAAAATATGTAGACCCATTTTGGTACCTATTATTAGTCATTTAAGTAATATTTGCTTTCAAAAAGGAGTTTTTCCTACACCTCTTAAAAAATCGCTTATTACGCCAGTGTATAAAGGAGGGAAAAAGGATGATATAAATAATTATAGACCAATTTCTGTGTTACCCGTTTTCTCCAAAATCGTTGAAAAATTACTGAACACACGACTTCTAAACTATCTTGAAAACTTTAAAATTCTTTCCAGCTCACAGTTTGGGGTTAGAAGTGGAAAATCTACTGAAGATGCTGTGTTATCATTAACTTCACTAATTACTGAGCAATTAGATCAAAAAAATAAATGTCTATCTGTATTTTTGGATTTGAAAAAAGCATTCGATACTGTTTCTGTTCCCATCCTTATAAGAAAACTCGAGGCCATTGGTGTAAGAGGAATTCCACTTCAATTATTTAGAGATTATCTTCAAAATCGTAGGCAAATGGTTAAAATAGGAGATCATATAAGTAGCGAGTCGGACCTTTTCTTTGGGGTTCCTCAGGGAAGTGTGTTGGGCCCTACATTATTTTTAATCTATATTAACGATTTGACTAATCTTAGCATAAAGCAATGTCAAATAATCTCGTACGCAGATGATACAGCTATGGTGTTTCAAGGATCTTCCTGGAATTTCGTCTTCGAAAATGCTCAATCAGGTCTAGCTATTGTATCAAACTGGTTACAACAAAATTTTCTTACGCTAAACGCTTCAAAAACAAATTACATATGTTTTACAATTAATGGTAAAACACAACCAGGTAATAATTATTGCTTAAAAATACATAACGAACACTGTAACGGAAGTCATGATAGCTGTATGTGTGATGTCATTGATAGAGTCCCATCAACAAAATACTTAGGGGTCATTATAGATCGGCATCTTAAATGGCATTCTCATATCGATTTTACCTGTGATAGAATAAGGAAATTAAATTGGGTATTTAGAAAACTAAGGTATGTCACGAACACTATTTTAATTAAGCAAATTTATATTGCCTTAGCCCAATCGGTAATCGGGTATTGCATAGCTGTATGGGGTGGAGCCACCAAAACAAAATTTTTAGAAGTCGAGAGATGTCAACGATGTTTGCTAAAGGTAATGCACTTCAAACCTTACACATTTCCGACAGAGCAACTGTATAATTTTTGTAAAGTTCTTTCTGTAAGAAAACTTTATATATTATGTGCTACTTTAAGGAAACATAAGCATTTACCATACAATATCTACATATATAGCAAACGTAGAAACTTTAAGGTTGCTGAAACACCTAAAACTAAAACAGTATTTGCACAACGTCAATACTCTTCACAATCAGCTCATTTTTATAACATATTAAATAAGCACTTACATATATATCCATTAAATAACTATAAATGCAAAGAAACAACTTTAAAATGGCTCATAACAAAATCATATAATGATATTGAATCACTTTTGAAACATTAACTAAATAAATAAATAAAATATATATATATATATATATATATATATATATATATATATATATATATATATATATATATATATATATATATATATATATATATATATATATATATATATATATATTGCATAGATACACATACTTACGCACATATGCATATATATACAATTAACAACACACACACACACACACACACACAAACACACAAACTTACACACACACACACATATACACACACACACACACACGCATACACGCACACACACACACGCATGCATGCACACACACACACACACACACACACACACACACACACACATACACATGGATGCTCCAATAAACACATACATTTGCACCGATACATACACACATCAGGTTTGCATGTTTTCATTGCATGTTGTACAAAAAGTTAAAAAATGTTTGTTTATAAATTACTTACCTGTTATATTGTTGTACCATTTAATCTAATATTATAATAATAAAAATCCAGTAATAATAATGAATATAATAATAACATAATAATATATGAATGTCTATGTATAAATTAGCTATGGAAGAGCAGAATCACCTGACACAAGTATTTTGTAAAATACTTAGTAGGTCGATTCTAACACTTGCATAGCAAGCTATGTTAAACAATGATATGAAAATAAAGATATTTTGATTTTGATATATATATATATATATATATATTTTGATATATATATATATATATATATATATATATATATATATATATATATATATATATATATATATATATATATATATATATATATATATATATATATATATATATATACGTAAGCCTATTTATTCTATTTAAACATTATTTCTATTAGTTAGATAGTTATCAAAACACTAATTATAATGAGTTGTTCCTCTCATCGTAACGAAAACCATTCAGTATTGAAATATAACAAAACAACTCATTAAATAATTGAGCGTAGCCGCGACCATTGTGTTTTCTGTTAGATATCAAATTCCAACATAAAATTAAAGGAGCATTAATTCCAGTGAAATTAAGATTGAAGAAAATGTAGAGTAACGAACTGTAATCACCTACCTAGTACCTAGAGCTAGAGACGAGGTATATTCTTGGAAAATGAGACATTGGTGATATTTATACGATAACAGTAATGTCAAAGAAGCAGATAATTTGCCGCCTTTGTGGTGTATCGGTCTGGTATCGGTGTTGACTACATAAGGTTTCAGGTTCGATTCCGGGTCGGGCAAATCAAAAATCTGTTTTTGCTGTTTTCTGATAAAAACGACGTTGGGCGGAATTGGATAAGTGCCCAATTGGCGATAGACTTGCCACCTATCACGTTGTGGGATTAAGTATCTTCGGCTACTTATAAGTGCTTTCGTTGTACCTCTGTCTACCTTTACAGGGATACGGGCGTGAAGATACTTTTAATATCATAAAATAACTAGCCGAAACTATTTTGTTCAGAATTAGCAGTAGCATAAATTACAATATTTTTATGTATGTTGTGTTTTATTCCAAAAATACCTATATGCAAAATTTTGTTTATAAAATATATCGCCTCTGTGGTCTAGTGGTCCAGCATTGGCGTTGACCACATGAGGTCCCGGGTTCATTTCCCGGATCCGCCACTTAAAAAAAAGTATTTTTTCAAATTTTTGATAAACACAAAGTTGGCCGGGATTGGAAAGTGCCCGATTGGCGATAGGCTTATCATCTATCACATTTATGGGACTAAGTATCTTCGGCTAATCGTGGGTGCACTTGTTGTTCCTCTGCCTACGGCGTGAAGAATACGGGCGTGAAGATACTTGTTTATAAAATTTGTTTGTTTTTACTATACTAGTTTGTTTGTACAGTTTTGTCTAAAAAGTATTATCACGCCTGGTTTCCTTGCGGGGTAGGCAGACTAAAACGAACGTCTAAAGGCTTGTCCGGTTCACCACGATTCAACGTTTTGTCGCTTGACGAGATGAGTTGTGATCCCAACGCCGCATTTTACCGACCTGATAACCATTATCGATTTTTGTACGAATTGATAGTTCATTATGTTTCATTTCAAATTTCTAATCGCCTCTGTGGTGTAGTGGTCCGGTGTCGGAGTTGATCACAGAGGTCCCGGGTTCGATTCCTGGGTCGGGCAATTCAGAAATGTGTTTTTTCAGTTTTCTGATAAAAACAACATTGCCCGGGATTGGAAAGTGCCCGGTTGGCGATAGGCTTGCCACCTATCACATAGTGGGACCAAGTATCTTCGGCTAATCGTGGGTGCACTTGTTGTACCTCTGCCTACCCTTTCGGGGATAAGGGCGTGAAGATACTACTATTCAAATTTCTATTTCCTTATGTATTATCATATATCATAAATTATACGTAAATAATCAAAAGTGTATTATGGAATAATCATTTTAAATTATGTTTCTTGAGCATGTTGGGACCAATTGTAAATAGTTTTCACATCTATCTATTAGAAATCAATGAACTGTTTTTTATTGCTTGTATTGTTGTAAAACTGTTACTGGTCCTTAATAAAATAAATAAATAAATAATAAATAAAGACCGGGACCGTCGGATTTACGTGCTCATTCGAGGCATAGAAGCTTTAACACTCTACCCGCCAGACTTCAAGTTGCCTCTGAGATTTTGCGTTTTCCAGAAAAATCTCGAAAAACATCAATAACACTTTGCCTGATCCGGGAATGACTCCGGGATCTCATGATCTGAGCCAAATAGACAAAACCCTAGACCACGAGACTGTTATTCAGTTTTGTGTAAATATCTAAATTCTTCACACAAATTCTTCACTTGAATCCATTGATATATAAAAACCCAAGATACACAATCGGTGTCTCAAAAACGTCCTCTAAGAATGAGTGCACAATTTAAAATTGTGCACTCACTTCAAATAGAAGCCCGTCGCTCACGTCACAACCCGCGCGTCAAAAATATAGAATTGTTCTCTGATAAGTTGTAAAATACAAACATCATGAACGTTAAAAAAATATAAGATATTGTATTTTCGGTAAGTATAAGTGTTTATCGATTTATTTTTGTCGTTTATATTACTAAATATGGGGTGTAATGTATGATTTTCGTTTTATTTATCTTAAAAATGTACTCGACGCTCCAAATATAATACGACAAAATTTCAATGGTCACTTTTTCAGTAAAAGGACAGTGCATTACAACCTCCTTTTAATTTAGTCGAATAATACAAATTGATCCTGTTATTATTAGTGGAGTCGATTTTTTTTCATTAATAAGTAAATTTTTTTTTAATAAAATTAATTTTTTTCATTAATAATTTTCGAATACCTTTTATAGTTGTTAACCAACTGCCAACAGAGAAGAGGTCATCAATTTGACGATTTTAAAATGTTTGATTATATTGATTACTTATTTTGAGAACCAAGTTAGGTGATTCTTTTTATTCTATTTGTACGAATATAAAATAACAATATATAATTGTGATTCTTACGATGAACTTTGGAGATATATTACGAAACTTTTAATATAACAATAGGAAATCATAAGTAGCATCGAATTTTGTTCTGTTTACACGTGTTGTTGATAACGATGTCTTAAGTGGAAGGCACAGGTTGCATTAAGAATGTTTATTTTTTTATTTAATAATTTATTTTTAATAAAATGTTGTTTTTGATTGCGGGTATCTTATACTATACACATATATATATATATATATATATATATATATATATATATATATATATATATATATATATATATATATATATATATATAGTATAAGATACTATACTTAGTTAATCCAAACATACAAATGTTAAAGTTTGTATGTTTGGATGTTTGATAATCAATCACGTACAAAATGGCTGTACCAATTTGGATTTGGAGATGACCTGGAATAACACATAGAATACTTTTATCCTAATGCAGAGATTTGCAGCTAGTCTCGTATAAATTTTAAGTGACTGTTTATATGTACGAGTTGTTTTATTTGCATACTAGCTGTTACCCGCGGCTTTGCTCGCGCATATTTACTTTAGAACTTATTTAACCTTTCTTTATTTTATTAAAAATCTCTACATTGCCGGGTGGGCCACTAGTACGTTAAAAATAATATCTACATATTCATCTTAATTATTTATATACGACATTTTTGTTATTAAAATGTAAGTAAAAAACGTAAGACCTGAACTTCCTATAACTTCTAAATTTTCTATAACTAATATTATAACCTCATACCTCAAACTAAAAATACCTGTTAGTAACACACCTATCGAAAAAACTAACGTAATTATGAAAGAAATTTATAAATAACAGGAAATATCTAATCAAAAATTACCTTTGGCAATAATATTATATGTATTAAACCATACTCCAAACTAAATATACGTATCTATTAGGATTTCTGTGTATGTAACACACCTATGTAACCAAACTAATGTAACTATATTTAAAAAATCTGTGAGCTGGTTGACCCTACAGGCCACCTGAAACTTCCCGCTAAATTTAAGTATTTTAACCTCAAAGAAAAAAACTATGCCTAAGCATAGACTACTGAATTAAAAAAGTTCAAAAATCCAAAGTTTTTTTTAAATGATACTTAGTTATTCGGTATTGAAAAGATGTATATTTTTTCAAAATCATCAACGAGTTTGATCTTCCGAATAACATTGAACACAATTTTTTAGCTCTAAATTGTTTTATTGGATTTTTTTATACGAAGGTCAATAAAATTTTCGAAGCCGACATCGCATTAGCAACTAACCTATTGTGTTTCAAATGTCTATGGGCAGTATTCGCTCGTACGTCTGCAGATACTATAATTAAACAAATGTTCGTTTACATAATACTGCAAAAAGAAAACAGAAAAACTGAAATCTAATTCAAAGCGAGAATTCTACGAAAAGTTAAACTTATTTCTAGGAAATTAATGCGTTTCCTTACTATGTTGTCGATACATTACATAATAAGTCTGAAAAAAAATCGTGTCTGTTATCATGTAAGAATCTATGAACTTTATAACGTAGTCATAGTCACCATTGCAGTAAATTTCCTATTTCAGTATATTCTAAATCTATTTGACTATGCAAACTAAATGTATCAATATCAAGCGTCAAATACTACATAACCTATAACGTTTGAAATATAAGTAAATTATTTTAATGGTCATTATTTGTTTTATTGATATATAAATGTTCTACGCAAAAACAGATTTTCGACAAGATTTTTTTATGTAAATTTTACAAACCCTTAAAATACTACCTCAATGCATAAAAATGTTTATATTCGACTCCACATGTGCCTTGTCCTACCGGCTAACTTAAGTCAAAAATTTTATTGCTTTTTGTGCATTGTTTTTTAAAAATGACTTTAAATCTTGCGTTTAAGGTTGAATACGCAAAAACACGTTTGTGCCATAACTATAAACTTTTTAGGCTGAATTAGCGACAGTTTTGAGTGTCAGTATTGTTCGGAACTGTGTATCTTGGGTATTTTATATCAATGCTTGAATCACCAAATACTTACCACTGAGCTATTTGGACAGTCCAAAGTCTGTAATCGTGATGGGAAATGTTATCGTCACATTTTTTATTATACTTACCGGGTGTGGGTCATTGGTCAGGGTCATTGACGCGTAGAGTAAGAATAACTGTACGATGTCATTGATAAATTTGTCTACCGATAACTCAAAGAGTATTTAGTTTGTTATTTCCGTTTTAAATTATGTTTTGTTAATTGTTCATGTAATAATACGACTGAGGTATTTCGGAAAGTAGATTTATACCAACAAGTGAAATCCCTGTAGTTCAGTGGTCGCGATGGCGGACCGCGGTCCGCATCCGGACCGCCGACCCATGTTGTGCGGACCGCGAGAACAAAGCAACTTGCACTATAGGCTACACTTTCGATATAAATAACTTCCGTGGCGCCAAAAAGATTAACGCGAGCTGTACGTAATTGTTTTCGGAAGTGATAAAGCTACTCTGCAAATGGAAATGATCGATTTCCAATAAAACACAGTTTTAAAACACAAACATGCGGAAGTTTCCACTGAAGAGTTCTGGATAAAATTTGTGTGGGGTAATAAATATCCAGAATTACAAAAATTAGCTTGGAAACTTCTTACTTTGTTTGGATCGACATATATTTGTGAAGCAGCATTTTAAAAGATGAAGTTAATTGAGAGTAAATTTCGATTTCGTAATACTACTGAACATCTCCAGGATTTAATGTCAAAGCTTGCACCAATTTTACTCCAAACTTCAGACAGATAATTCGCAACAAAAAATTACATTTTTCGCAATGATACCTATGCAACAAAATAACTTTGTTATTTCCTTAATTACATTTGTTTAATAAATATTTTTTCTAATAAATAAAATGTGTGGAACACGATGGTCATTTCATTTCTCAAAATGGACCCCGAGCGAAACTAATTGGTGACGTCTGCTCTAGTCTAAGCTCGACAGATATTTTAGTAATATTAAAGCAATTATCTATGCATATAATAAAATCGTAGGAAAGTCAAAACTGTACATTGAATATTTTTTTAAAACAATACTTGGGGCGTGATCTACTATCGATATCGAAGCCAAAAATATAGTTTTTAGAATTTTTATCTGTTTGTCTGTTTGTCTGTATGTATATCCGGGGTAAACTCAAAAAGTACTGCGTGGATTTACTTCAAATTTTGCAAGAATATTACTTACAGGTCGGTTCAACATAGAGGCTACATATTATCACGCTATCACCTACAAGGGAGGTGCAGTGTGGAGTAAACGAAGTCCGCGCGGACGAAGTCGCTGGCAACAGCTAGTCTATTAATAATTATCTATTATCTAAAGTGCGTGTTGAACCACGCGCAATGTAGGGTTCCGAAGTTACCCATCACAATAATGCGGACCAAGAAGAGAATTTTTGTTGTTTTATACATTTAATCTATTTAATATCAATAACAGACATATCCGCACTACAGGTTCATTGCCAATAAAAACTTCTCCAAGTATATTTTACAAGCCGTGATAGTTTTCCTTTTAACTTCTTTGTATTCACTACTACCGTTAATTTTGAATTTTTGCACAATCCCAGAATCAACCGTTTAGCTGGTAGAGGGGGAGACGACGACACTTGACTCTAACTATGACTTGGTTTGACCATAAATCAAACAACAGACTGTAGCGGCAGTGTGGCCGTCACCAGTATAGCGGAGTAGCCGTGATGGCTGGAAGGTGCCACTAGTGATCGTAGCGGCAGGACGGCACGGCCGCTAGCAATAGACTCCTGTAAGTAATCTTCAGAAGGTCTCACCAGTTTGCAGGCGAAGTGGCTGGAGGCTCGGCGAGGGTTCCACGGCAGCTGGCTCGAATGTACTTTTAGAGTAAATGAAACACTGGTTCTTGTTTGCAGTAGAAAATATGAAGTGTGAGATTTTATATGTTATTAACCATCATGGTTAGAAGCTATTGGATGCAACAATCGTTATGGTTAAAACATATGAAAGGAAGGTTAGGGATTTTAGTGGATAAAGAGATAATTATCGTTTTAAGACTTTGAGACGACTGCCAAAGTCGCTAGAGGGTAACCATCGTGGGTAGAAAGAGATAACCATCGTGGTTAGACATTTGATGGTGATAGCTGACGGTAGTGCTGGCTACCGCCAAAACAGATATTAGCCACACACAAAATAGTATTTAAATATATATGTATGCGTGCATATCAAACGCAGAGAAGTGTGTGTTATATTTTTTGTATTAATTTAACTCATTTCTAATGCATATTATGTAAAAATATTATACTTCTGCAATTATTCTCCATATAAACTTTAACGGTGCTTGTACGGGTCTTGTTAACTAGTACACTATTAGATTGATGATTGATATTGATTATTATATTGATTTAATATTGATACACTTAATAGTTAATGATTAGTGAAGACGCGTAGCTCTATTGATAGCCGAACGCGAACTGTCTTATCATACTAATTAAAACTAGCAATATCCGTGCGAATAATTCATACTAGGTAATTTTATTAAATGCTTCTTAAGTTGATTTGAAATTGAACAAAAAATTACCGACCGTCAATCATGTTGACGTTGTTTCAAAATTAAAACTGTCAGATGGCAGCATTGTTGTATTATGTCTTAATATATGTATATAATTTTAATTTAATAATTTATAAGAACAAAAGCAGTGATAATTTTTTTAGTTGTTGATGGCGGTGGAGCAAGCAATCTATATCTATATTATTTAATATTATAAAGCGAAAGTTTGGATGTTTGGATGGATGTTTGGATAGATGTTTGGATGGATGTTTGTTACTCAATCACGCAAAAACTACTGAATAGATTTGAATGAAATTTGGTACACAGGTAGATGATGCACTGGAATAGCACATAGGCTACTTCTTATTCCGGAAAAATTAGGTTATCCCGCGGGATTAGACAAAAACTTTATAATGCAGCGGGCTGTACGCTGCAGCTATATCTATAAAATGTTATAGAATTTATTTGGTTACTCGAAATATTTTTTTTGTTTTCAAATTTAAATGAAAATTGTGAGGTTTTCTCTAAAAAGGAAGGCAAACATCTTATAGTAAGGGAGCCCAAGATGCTAAATGGGTAGTTACTCGAGTTTCTATTCCGCTTCATCGCATAAATTTTATTTCAAACTCTTTTCTTTTGAGTGCATCTAGATTATGGAATAAACTACCTTTATCTATTAAACAATCTAGTAACAAGCGGCTATTCAAAAAGAAAGTACACGATCATTTACTTAACAATGATATATTTTAATTTTATATAAGGAGTTATTTAGTATAGATAAATTGGCTGTTGAAAAATTACGATAATTATTTAATACATAATGTTTTCATATTAATTATTATTAAGTATATTATAGTATATATGTATTTATTTTATATTATTTGTGTATGTAGTCTATGTTATTACTTAATATTATATTAGCATATCCGTTTAAGTATATTATATTAGTATGTTTTATTCATAGTAGTATTTTTGTATTATTACTTATATAATTATTTATATATGTATTCTTATTTAAATTTTATATATCTATATTTTCTTTGTACCTACACACTATTGTTTCTGTTAGCCCAAAGGTTGACTGGGAGAGAATGCAACTAGCATTAAGTCCGCCTTTTGTACAATTTTACCTATGTAAGTGTACAATAAAGTATAAATAAATAAATAAACGTCGTAGGGACCTATTGGATTTGTAGACTAAATTATAGGAAAAATAAAAGGTTATATAATGTTTTTCATTTCAATGGTGGTGTAAAAATCAACAGATAAAAAATGTTTTAAAAAAATCAGTGACATGGAAACACTGAAGCGCGTTAGATTAGGGTATGGTGGGTTAATTGCCAGCTAAAATTTAGAAAAACTGACGATTCAAGTGTAGAGGAAGGAAGTGGGGGGTCACAAATATGCAAAGAAAATTTTGTCTTGACATTCTCAAGCGCGTCTGAATTTTCTTTTATTATGAAGGAAATGACGTAAGAATTACGAAAAAAGTATAATCTGACAATTTCCACAAGCCAAAGTTATCTTAATTTTGTTTTTTTTTTCTGCCATAGTTACCCCCTCTATAGAAAGGGCTTATATTTAATGGAGAGCCTTAACAGTATGCGAGATACCCCCTCCTATATTAATCTGACGCGCTTGAGTAAATACCAAAATCCCCTCTTGGGCTCCCCTACTATTAACATTAGCGTATTAATATATATTAAAACTGCATAATTCTTGTAAATAATTATATATTTTCACTTAACGTAATAATATACATGTGTAAAAAAGACCCTGTCTGATCATCAAAGATTTTACTGGTAGCTTAGTACAATCCTAACTGTGTCATTATTTTACGGATATTGATAGATAAATTTTCAAAATATTTGCTTGATTTATGGGTAAGTTGCTTAAGTTTAGTACTAAACTTAAGCACTTTAAAATACGACAGCTGTTTATTTTAGTAAAAAGTTTTTTTTGATAATGAAAAGAGTGTAGTTGACCCACCTATAAACCACTTTTGGATCGGACAGGGTTTTTAACACATTGTATACATATTAATTAAAATTAACTTACGTACACATGAACCATCTAGTAACAAGACGGCAATATCCGTACTAATGGATTTTCGAAAAAATGACAATTTCATATATTACAGTAAAGTTAATATCTTTATGAGAAACTTATAACACAAAAAAAAAACACACACACTGAACACTTCTAAAAAGCTTTTATGAATTAATATGAAACAATAGACAAGATACAATACAATACAATACAATAACTCTTTATTGTGCACCAAAAGTAAATGACAAAATATACAACACACATGACTATTTCTACATATATTAGATACACAAAGGCGGTCTTATCACTAAAAAAGCGATCTCTTCCAGACAACCTTAAGGATAGGATAATAATAAATTCTAAAAGTGGTGCTAACCACGAGTACATTTATAGTTTTTGCTTCTAAAAGAAATAAAGACAACATTCCAATAATATAAAATAACAAAAAAATAAAAATAAGCAGACAATAAGATATTTATGTAAAACCGCTGGACATTGCTAGATTTGATAAAAACATGAAAATATTACCGGATTTAATACAGACCGGCATGGACATAGCCTAGAACGACAATAAAAAAATATTTAGTAAAGTGAATCACAATCACAATTTACAATAAAAATAACAAATAAAAACTCTTTTACTCTTTAAATTAAGATTTACTCTATAATTTAAGATAGCAACGCACCATTAACATCTTTGGTGTCTATAGGCGATGGTTGACTCTTTCCATCAGGAGACCCATCTGCTTGTTTGTTGTCTTATAATATATATAAAAAAATAACATAAACAAATCTTTAAAAAAAAAGTTTAATTAAGTATGACATTCACTTTACATTCAAGTTACCAAGTAATTCTGGTATTATAATGTAGGTATCAAATTGTTTTTGTCAAAGTATCAATATTGTTTAAGAATCGTATACTTACTGGTTTCGTTCAGCTATGTTTTGTTTCCACTTTTATGGTTGAGCAGTGTGCTTTTCGGCTTTATTAGATGTACTAGGGCCTGCTCGATACTTCATATTTGAATTTTTTTTTAAATTTTCTTATAATATTGATTGAAAATAATAAAAACACAAACAATGCAACGATTACTAAGTTTAAGCGCCATACTAATTGCTGCACTCCGATTGGTTGGTCGTTATGGAATTAGCCATTTTTAATACGTACAGGACAATGCCGGGTTTATTACAAAGTTTTAATTTAAAAGGGAATTTTGTAGGGGATATTACCGTTTCTGACGTATAATATTTTTCTTCATAAAAAATACGTCCATAGATAAATATTTTGATGTCAAATTTTTAGTTTTGACTGGTTTTCGACCAACAATGGATATTGCCGCTTTTGATATTATATGACACACACGTATAAGCTCTAACTAAGCTAGTAATCGTTTACAAGTATTGAATGGATTGTTTCTTTTTGCGACATGAGTACATCGGTTTTGAGGGTAAGGTAGCAAACTTATCAAGAATCATTTGCTTTTTTGCCAACCTATCAATAAAAAACTTCTTTGACGTATAATGCAATAAAAACTGTGGCACTAACTTAAAACAGTAAGATAAGTGGCATCTATTCCGTAAAAGTCACTAGAGGTTTGTTTGACGCGAGCGAGTGTCACTCGAGAAAGAGTGAAATAGTTGAAACTGAAATATTAATGTCATATATGCTCGCTTTAACAGACTCATTTTGTGGTTGGAAATACAGAGTCGAATGTGAATTTTATCACGGATCTCAACTGAAATAAAGTATAAAACGTCGCTGGTTTTCGATACAATCGACTTTCTTTTTTTGTAACAACCGAACGAAGCGAGCGAGTCCTCCTCCAGGTCTATTGCAATAATACGGCGTTTGTATGTATGTATGTATGTATAAATATGTATGTTTATATAATATATGTATGTATGTTTGTTTGTATGTATGAACTATGAATTAATGCTTTTTGGCTATAACTCGAGTACCGTTAATCAGAACGTCGTAAAATGTGGTAGGCAAATTGGTCAGACAAATATAATTCTTGAGTGCAAATATAGGCCAAATGAGTCAAAAGGTTGCCGAGATTTAGGGGTTGTTATAGTGAGACCAAAAATTAAATGCTAAAGATATGCCACAGTGAGTTAACAGTTCGGGAAAACTACTACTAGTATAACAGGAGGCGAACAAGTTGACTAATCTGAATGATAAATGATCTACGACATTTTAGGGTTCCGAAGTCAACTAAGAACCGTTATAATTTCGCCATGTACGGTCGTCCGTCTGTCTGCAGCTTAGCTCAGAGGTTCTTAATACTAGAAAGCTGTAATTTAGCTTGAATATACATATAAGTAATGCCGACAAAATGGTAGAATAAAAATCCTGAAAAATAGTTTTTGGGGTACCTCCGCTATACGTAAAGTGGGGATGTTTATTTTTTTCTTGCGTACCCTATAGCGTGGGATATTTCTAGATAGGGTTTTAAAAATATTGTAGGTTTGTTTTTTATGTTACTTGGATAGGCAAACTGGTAGACGTACCACTTGGTGGTAAGTGGTCGACGTCGACAATGAACATAACCTAGTTTACCTGGAACTGGCCCAGGTAAACTCATTTATGTGTCGATATCCTGAGACATTAGGTGTTAAGTCTCTGTACCGGTAATTACACTGCCTGTCTTGCTCTACTCTCCGAAACACAGCAAAGCTGTGTCACGGGAGAAATAAGCAGGATGGTGGTAACCATGCATATGGGAGCGCAAAAGTTGAAGGAGTATTAAATCAATTTTTCGATTTTGGTATCCCTTCGTGAAATATTCAGCTTTCAGCATTCAGTCCCCCCACCCCTCCGGCAGCTAAATCATTGGTTTCGGACGCGAAAAAAATTTACGCTAGTAGTATATTTCGTGAAATTTAAGGGAAAACTATCAATGCTAATAGGCTTTAAAGTTTACGAGTTATAATCGACCAACTCATAAAAATATGTATTTCTCCATATTTTTATACGTGGTGAAGCTGTGATGCGGACATATCGCGCTAAACAGGTTAAACATTTATAGTATAAAACAATAAAAAAGCCCGGTTATTAGTCCACATTATCGTGATGAGCAACCACGAAATTCTACATTGCGCGTAGCTCGACACGCACTTGGTCGATTTTATTTTGAAAGTGTCAAGTGAAGTCAAACAATTAGAAGAAAAATACATCGCCGACTTCTACAAGGGGTAGCGCGGAGCAAAATTGCTTTCGGAATCGGACAGTCATTAAATTCCAAATATCGATATGGTAAGGTCCGCTTACACCTCACTATGTAATACTTTTTAATTAAATTACCACCTTTTAATTCATTAAAAAAGTATTTTAACAGTTTGGTGCAAGTAGACCCGTTTGTAACTTAAACTTTTGATGTTATGGTCGAAGGTGAAATTTATTAGTAGATATAAATTAATACAAGAAATTCACAGAGTTCATCCCATGATAAATGTAATAAGAGATGCAGAGTATTCTAACATCTTTACGTAACGCAAACATTCAGATTTCTTTGTTTGCTTTGTTATGATTAAAAATAAGGTATGAAACCTGTGAGATTAGTTTATCCACTATCTTATGCACTTTCCCGCCGTGTTGGTCCCGGCCTCCTTTGCAGAATAGGCCAACTGCCGTTCCGCCAGGCAGGTCGTAAAATGCGACCGATTGGTTATCGAGTCACTACCATCGTGGCTACTAGGTGGTAGAGTTCTGCATTGTCTCACCCGGGTCTGGTACCACCGCCTTACCTATTCCTGCCGCAATAGCGTCAGTGCTTGTCGCTGTCGTGTTCCGGTTTGGAGGGTAAGGTAACCGGTAAACTTATGCATGTGGCATTAGACCTCGCCACAACATAGCAACGCACCATTAACATCTTTGGTGTCTTTAGGCGATGGTTGACTCTTTCCACCAGGAGACCCATCTGCTTATTTGCTATCTGATGATATAAAAAAAAAAACTATTTTATCCAATAATCTTGTTCACAAGCAGTGACGTTATGCCTAAAGCAATACATAAGAAAGGAAACAGACGGTCAACAAGATCAGATGCACTGTCCGACGATGGACCTCGGCGGTGGACCAAAGGTTCGTTAGTCCTGTCTCTGATGGCGGTGAAGTTGACAACGAAAAAAGGGTTTACTATACCGACGATGACGCTCGGTGGTGGACCATAGGTACACAGGTCCTATTCTTCGTTTTGCACTGGTTTATTTTACTGATCGTCCGTATTGCATAATTCAATGAACACGAAGTACTAAAAACTTGACCGCGTTGCTTAAACTGTAATGTATGTTATGATGCCATGAATTATTCTTAGGTATAAGAGGACAGCGCCATAATTTAGATTGTGTATTTGTTGTTTATATTTGTTCAAAATATTAATGTCATACTAGTTCGCTCTAACATACTTTCATTTTGCGGTTAGAAATATAGTCCTGAATACGAATTTCATTGTGAAACTCAATTTAAAGTAAAATGGAAATATATCTCATTTTCTGTACACGCAAATTGTATGATGTTCAATATACAAACCTATGGTTGGGGTGAGTATACACTTGAGTTTTTCGTGATTATTTAAATTTTTATAGCGTGAGATAACAAACGGATCGTTCACGGTGAAAAGATGCAACCATCGCTTACAGACATCAAAGCCTATAAGGATGGGTTGTTATTCATGCTGTATTGTCATGTGTATAATTTTAATAGCAATTTCAATAGAACGCAATAGCGACAAATATCGACGTTATTGCAGCAGGAATAGAAAATTGGTAAAAAAGCGATTGTATGATTGTATGACCTAGTAACTTCCCTGTAGTTCTGCGAATGCCCAACCCTGTTTTGAAAGTAAGTTCATTTCCCTATAACATTTAATACTGTTTTGTGTTTACTGTTTGGGGAAATACTCAATATCTTTTAATCGATTCTGTCCCCTACAATTAAACCAAAGGGGTTTCAATAACCATAGGGGATAGATACCCTATGATTATTAAGGCCCCTTTGAAAAGGTAGACGTTTTGTCTTGTTGCTGGCAAAGCTTCAAAGTTGAACTATACTGATGGCAGTGTTTTGCAAAGTCTTTTTCCTATACACACACAATCAAAGTGGTTCCATATTTTGCTAAAAGTTTTTTGTAATTTTGCTCAAATCTGTGCTCACCTTCATGTATGCCAAATATTCTTTTCACTTTTACAGCCCAATATTTTACTGTGTGCCAGTTTATTGACTAAGCTGATAAATCGTGTTCGGGTTGCCTAATGCGATTGTAAACATTTGCTTCACCGACATATTAATCGGTGTTGGAATATTTTAAAGCCCGTATACAAGCACATAAATATTAACAATTCTTCCCTTAGGTTACGACAGAAGGCGGTAGTAACTTAGATATGAAACGGTAACACTGAATTTAGAAATTTTGTGAAACAGTACAAGTATTTTTAAGTCTGTCAGCTTTTCTTCTTTAAAAACTGCGTCAAATACTGTTAATTGGATCAAAATCGGTCAATTTGTTTAGGATTAATTAATGATGAAAATATTTGAAAAAAATGTTTTTTGACATTGCTACGAAATTTTTCAACCTATCCATTATTTAGCTAAAGCAATATTTCAGATCTCAAAAATTGAGTTGAATGTCATTCGAACGATCAAATTCAATCAGCTTTCCCAAAATACACAACTTTTCAAAAATCAATATACTGCCATTTTAACAAAATAGATGTTTGAATTGAAAAAATCCATGTTTATAGTTTTTAGTCTTTTGAATTTAAAATACCTTAATTTAGCGGAAAGTTTCAGGGATGACCTGTAGGGTCAACCGCTTACACATTTTTTTTATAAAGTATTAGACAAAAGATTTTTTATTTTTATAAAGCAAAAAATATTACGTCCTGAAAGATGAAGATTCTTTAAAAAGCGAAACCGGTCGATTAATTTAAAATTATTTGCCTAAATTTGTAGTGAAATTAAAGTACAAGTGATCATAACCTAGTTTTAACTAATAACCAAAGATTTTGATGCTGCATTGCTATCCATGTGGTGGGATGCCAATGCCTTATGCATAAGTGTACTAGTACTAAAAGTGGCTACCTTACTCTCCAAACCAGAACACAACAGTGACAAAAGTTGACGCTATTGCGACAGGAATAGGTAAAGCGGTGTTACCATGTACCCGGGCGAGACGTTGTGATATGACTGATATGTATATCCCACTTTTACGACGAGCACAGCACTTATATCCGCAGTTGGTCTATTCCGCAAAGAGGACTTCCCGGACTAACGTGGAGGATGTGATGATGTCTTTACAAATAAATAAAATTGGAGTGTCTGTTTGTAATATTAAAATAACCTTTTTTTACTAAATGCATATGGATGTTTACACGGTACATATACCAAAATAACATTTTTTACAACTTTTGTCTGTCTGTTTGTTCCGGTTAATCTCTGAAACAGCTGGACCGATTTTGATGGGACTTTCACTTGCAGAAGCTGATGTGATAGAGAATAGGTAAATTTTTTTCTTCGAAATTTTTCCACGTGGACGAAGTCGCGGGCTCAGCTAGTTTAATAATAACGCGACTTGCTTCATTAGTCATTCTGAGACACAGGCGAATCCACAGATTATGGATGGTGTAATAATTAATACCAAACTGACAATTTGTGTTTCGACACGGGTCAAGTAATCCTAGCTTAAGGGTACTGTAACACGTCTATCGTGGATATCGTATATGTAACCTCACTTATCATGTTTATAATCACCAATAATCTAATTACATTCGATTTCTTCTGGTAACAAAATTGTTAATATATTAATAGAACAAAAGAATGTGTATTTTTTAACTGCATCTGCACTTTTGCTTCACTCAATAAGTATGCGAAATATGCAATTAAAGATATCTTGCATATTTTTTTATATCAAAAGATAGTTAAGAAGCAGATGATGTATCTCCCGATGTAAAGAAACAATCAAAGTCTATAAATTCCAAAGAATTTAATGGAGCTTTGCTATCCGTGTAAAGGAATAATAATGCCAAGCAAAACTTATCCTCTTTCCTCCCGTTCAACAAAGTATAGAAGTAGCACATTTCTTAAAAGATTCGTGAAATTTGTTAGCAAGCCGGATGATTTCCCCGAATTCGATCTATTCAACTCGTCTCCCGAACAACTAAAACATAAAATCACCAATAACTAGTTCTATGTGGCACCAGGAACCACATGCTTTTCTATTTCAAATGTATTTATTTATTGCTGTTTATTGTTGTGCTGCTTTTCTAGCATTCAAGCTAATATAGTTACAATATGCGAAAGCAATTAAATGGTGCCTAGTTACTTATATTAAGTTACTAGCTGTGCCCGCGACTTCGTTCGCGTGGAAAAAATTCTAAAATAAAAACCCGCATAGTTCCCGTTCCCGTGGGATTTCCGGGATAAAAACTATCCTATGTCCTTTCTTGGGTCTCAAACTATATTTGTACCAAATTTTATTCAAATCGGTTCAGTGGTTTGGCCGTGAAAGCGTAACAGACAGACAGACAGAGTTACTTTCGCATTTATAATATTAGTATGGATTAAGTACTAGCTTTTACCTGCTCGCTCGCATTTAAGCCATCAAATAATTGGAACGAAGTTCCTTACGGCAGGCTTGGAGGAGATAGGGATTTTGCTGCGCGACCAAACTAAAAAAATGAGATAGTAAAACCGTAAGAAAAAATCCGTGGAAAAAAGTGCGTGGAATAAAACCGTTATTATGTCCTAGATTTATTTTATGGAATCTTATTTTTTTGAAACTCACTCACTCGCCATACACTTTTGTTGAAATAATTACTGGCGGAGGTCATTACAAACAGATGCGACTTAGGAAACTTCAAGAAAAAAGCTTACTCATTTTTAAAAGGCTGGCAACGCAACTCTGGACCACAGCTGGTATTCCAGATGTCCATGAACAGCAACGATCTATTACTGTCAGTCTCCTGCTTCTTTGCCCCCTCTTCTATAAAAAAAGACTTGCTTTGCTAAAATTTGTTATGATCCATTAAACTGATTGATTCCAATTAATTATTGTTGATAAAATACTAGTAGCTACGTAAATAAAAATCGTAATTTTTATCCTTTTTAATTTAAAATAATTATTTCGTTATTAAGTTCATTATATTTTTATTTTTAAAATTTAAATTTCTTTTTCGTATGATTCAAGCCTTTGTTATTTGTTTTCTTTTTTTGTTTTGACTTGTACTGTCAATTCACTCTTTAAAAGTATCAGTAATGTAATGAAAATCCGTAATTGGCTAGTGTTTGGTTTATTTAATTGGCATATTTATTGTATTGTATGCTGTGGATTTTGTTTACAATAAAAAATAAAGTAACCATTTTTACATACCAAAAAGTTATAAACTTATCTTAATTAAATCTCAAAAGAGTTTGGTAGGAAATAGAAGATAACGTAAAATATGTTGGTAATTCGTAACCGATCGTGACTGAGCGTGTATTTACGGGTGTAAATGATAGCGATTACCCAAATCGAATATCTTTTCAGTAACAAAGGTAAAGGGGAATTTACAGTTTAGGGTCTGGCAATGGATGAGTAACAGACGCGAGTCTCTGCAGGTGATAATAATTCAATTATTATTGAGGTTCCCTTACTTATATTAAATGACAAAAATGTGTGTTCTGTTCATAGAGATGATTCTTAACAAATGTGAATGTTTGTGTGTATAAATGTATGTATGAGTATGTGTGTATGCGTTTATTTATTTTAACTTCTCAACTAATTTATATAAATTTGTGTTATCGTTTTTATACATCATCTTCGCTATATGGAGGCCAGCTGTTATCCATAAGTAGATAGTTTAGCAGCTACCTTTCACATCTAACTGAAAGAGGAAACTAAGAATCACTGGATGAGAAAGTGTTATAGTGGAACTCAGGGCCAGATTTGGAAGTCTGGAGGTCCTGAGGCAACGAAAGAGCGTTTTGATTTTGGTGGTGAAGATAATTGAGCAATATATTCCATGCTTATATGCCATGCCATGACTTAATAATATATTGATAGTTATTCCGTGTTGGTACGGATTCAGTTTCAAGAATAAACCATCCGCTGATCTGCCAAGCAATTTGTAAGAGGCGAACGATTGGCTATGCGTGTCCCTACCATCATCACTACTAGGAGGTAGAGTTTTGCATTGTCTCGTCCGGGTCTGGGACCTTACCTTACCTTATCCTGTCACTCATTGCTTGTCACTGTCGTGTTCTAGTTTGGAAAGTAAGGTAGCAGATTAACCAATAATTCTGATCTCTGGAAATACCTTGATTTCTAATTCCATGCAATAAAGCCGCGGGCATTCATATGAGTGATTATTAATTATTTTATAATAATTAATAATCACTCATATGAATGCCCTGAAATGAATATTAATAAAGAATTTTTTTTTTTTTTTAATATGATAAGATCGTAAACAAGCAGATGGGTCTCCTGATGGACACACAGAAACACAGACCACATGAATACTAAGAAACACGGCATCGGGAAGAGAACATATCACTGCGCATATGAGCGAACGCTCAATTACACACAGCTATCACTGTCAAAAATGTCATACATTTGTAGATATATCGTGAAAAAATAGAAATAAACCATGTTGTACTGTTTAATCGTAACAAATGCTTAAAAGTTACACTTGGAGTGGTTTTATTTAATCGATAAGTAGTATAACTCTCTATATCTGTATATAAGTGCAAGCTACACTGACAAACTAAGAAATTGCTTTAAAAGGCGTATCCATTTAATCCGTGATGTGAACTGAGCAGGTTTTTTGATATTACGTGGCGTCTATCTTGAAAAGCTCAACTTCAAAATGTTGACCAAGATTTCCTATGTGCATTTTCCGCCATCTTGAAAAAAAAGATTAATATTCCTTTTGGGGCATTTAAGGGGAAAATGATGAGAGTAAAATTCGATGCGCGCGCACACCGTCACGAAAAAACGACAGCATGAAATTATCTAGTCAATATTTTAGTTTTTCAAAAAGAGTTTGTTCATTATTTTTAATCATGTACAAAGAATTGTTTTATTATATTTAAATAAAATTTATGTAACTAGATAATGTGTTAGAATAAAACTTTTTTTCAATGTATTAAATCCTTTTTTCCTATTATTAGTGTAGTGTTCTTAGATTAGATTTTTATCTTGTTACCTTAAAGAAGTATAACTTCTTACGCGCGTGCATAACTACACACATACGTTTTTTTTCGGTTTGTTCTCCACCAAGACACAACAATTTTGATGTACCTAATACTTTTTGTTGCTTTTTATACGATATACAATTTAAGGTCCTTTATTTAAGATTATGGCATTAACGTCCAATATATATATTTTAAATCTTTAAGAAGAACTAAATACAAATTCCCTTTGATGCTGAGTGGATTTTTTAAAATTTATTTGCAGATGTGCCTAATGGCAGTAGGTTATTGGATATGTCCCTGGAGATAGTGCTTGAAAAAGAATAAATTGAATTCCTTAGATATATTACAAATATATGCAAACACAGTTGAATTCGAGATCTATCAAATTGAATGGTCTCTATTTCCTCTGTGTATTTTGTGCAATAATTCTCTTTCTTTATATATAGAAAATGGGGCAAACGGACAGGAGGCTTACCTGATGTTAAGTGATCACCACCGCCATGGGCAACGGTGGCAGGGTGCAAGGGGATGCGCTTGCACCCCACTAACAGGAAACAAAATACGTATAAAATAATAACAATATATGTATTATTCTTTATTTTTTAGTGAATGGTATGATGTGTAGATGCTATGCACCCCCCTGAAAGTAATCCTGGCGACGCCCATGACCACCGCCCATGGACAACTATCACAAGACGTGCTAAGTTCCTAAGTCGTATCCTTTCGGAAAAACACCTGCCGGTAATTGGTAACACAGAGGAGTAGTGCGGAAAATAAAGTGCCTCGAGAATCGTACAGTTGTGGATTTCCAGACGTCGAGATGGTGAGGATCTTTATCAATCAATCGATCATTTATTTGCTAAAATAGGGTTAGGTGCTGTAGGTTTTTAGGTAAGGTTACAAGTTGTTAATTTTGCTCTGCCTGTTTTATCTTATTAGTATGACTGAAATGCAAATGTAATATTTAAATCTGTACATATTATAAAACAAAGTCTTCGTCCGCGTCCGGCTGTTTGCCTGTTCGCAATAAAAGCAAAAACCACTGAAGGGATTTTCATGTAGTTTTCACTAATAGATAGAAAAATTAATGAGGAAGATTTAGGTGTAAAATTTGTCGAAGTTTTTTGTATATATTACCCGTGCGAAGCCGGAGCGGCAGATTTTATAAAATTATTAAGCGAATTATGTAAAAAAATAATATTGTATTATTACTGTGTGTGTTACTAAGTACTACGCTAACAAAGTACCATTATTATTACAATTTCACCCTTTCAAATAATAACATTTCAGTAACTAATGATAATATTATTATATATGTCAAATGATCAAATGTTAAATAGTAAATGTCAAGTAAATAAATGTTAAAGCAAGAATAATTACAAAAATAGTCTGTTTCTAGAATTCATGTAGTGTAGGACACCCACGGGTTAAATGAATACGTCTTTCAAAGCAATTGCTTAGTTTGTCAGTGTAGCTTGCAATTACACAGAGAAATACAGTTATAATACTTACCATACATACATACATACATATCTTCACGCCAGATCCCTTACGGGGTAGGCAGAGAGAACCGAGTGCTATATACATCACGATCCTTGCAGGCTTGTCTCGCTTTCTCCACATTCATTTCTTCATACACACACTGCGGTTGCGAAGACTCTTGACACCACCTTCGGACAGTACTCGATCAATTTGATCATGGTATGTCAGACTTGATCTTCCCCGGTACCTACATCCTTCCACATTCGCATTGTATATCTGTTTTGTTAACCTTTCATCTACCATTTTTTCTACATGTCCGAACCAACGGAGCATGCCTTTTCTCATCTTTACACCACACTTTCTTTCAAGCTTAACCTCTCTCTCACTTTCACATTCACGAACCCGGTCCACGAGTGTTACACCACATATTTTTTGTAGCGATCTCATCTTGATCGCGTTGATTCTACTACTTACCAATAAAATAAAATCACTTTAAGGGTAATTGTGACATAATATATACTTTCCATCGTCGGCACTTGGTGAAACTGAATCATATTGGTTTTGTCAAACACTTGTACTACTTCACAAATAAATACTTCACAACTAATATTTAATTAGGTATTGTAAAGCCAACCGGTTTCGCCTATTTGGCATTATCAGGGCTTTTAATTTATTTATATACTAGCGGCCCTCCTCGGCTTCGCACGGGTATAAAATATATCGCCTATGTCACTCAGTGAAAAAAAAAAAGATTAAAATCGATCCAGTAGTTTTGATTAATTCATTACTGCCCGTGGCCCGCACGCGTTAAATTTGGGGTTTTGCTATCTTTGGAATATATAAATCCATATAGGTACTACATTTTTTGGTTTTTACATTTTTACCTATTTCTTTTATTTTTACAATTGATATATTACAGAATGTTTTTATATACAACGTTCACAGCTTTCTTATCATTAGACAATACAAACATGTTTTCTGTAGAGGTTACTCTTGAAAGAGTGATATATAAGAATATAAATAAATAAGAATGATATAATTTTCAACGTTGGCCAACTTTTTCACATGGCCAACTCCATGTGAAAAAGTTGGCCAACGTTGAAAATTTGACCATGCGATTTATTAAGGCGAGGCATCGGGACAAACTAGAAAAAATTTGTAAATGCTTGACCCTACGGGCCATCCCTGAAACTTCTCACTAACTTAAGGTATTTTAAGCTCAAAAGAGTAAAAAATATAAGCATGGATTTTTCAGTTCAAACATCTATTTTCTTAAAAATGGCAGTACCTATTATTAATTTTTGAAAAGCTGTATATTTGAAAACGATGATGACATTCAACTCAATTTTTGAGATCTAAAATATTGTTTTAGCTAAATAATCGATAGGTTGAAAAATTTCGATGCTATGACAAAAAACATTTTATTTTTAATTTTCTTCATTGATAAATCCCAAACAAATTGACCTATTTTAATTAAATTAACGGTATTTGAGGCAGTTTAAAGAACAAAAGCTGATAATATTTTTAAGTCAATCGGTAAATTAACTTGAAAATTATTTAAAAGTTTACTAAAAACAACGTAATTTTAATGTTTGAAAGCTATAAGTTTTGAGAATTAGATTCGAATTTGTTTTTCGAAACGGCATTTGACGTAGTTATTTTAGTAATAAAATATCGTAGAACACCGAAAATGATTGGTTAAAAAATTTCGTAGCTATGTCGAAAACACACTTTCAAAATTTTTCGTCAACGATTACTCCCAAACGGATAAACCGATTTTGATGCAATTTATGTATTAGACGTATTTTTTTAGGAATAGAGCTGATTAGTTTTTGTACTCTACTGGTACATAAGTCTGGAAGTTATATTAAAAAAATACTGTTTCGTCACCATTTTTTTTGGTGATTTTTCAAAATTTTTCGTAATTTCCTGGACCGAATCGGTTCAAATTTTCAAGAAATCTAAGTTGAGCGGAATTCAATCGAATGCCATCAACCGCGTTTCCATCGGTCGAGCCGTTCAAAAGTTATGAGATGTTTACATACACACATACACACACACTCACACTCACACTCACACATACATACATGAAGACATACTGACGTCATCGTGAAAATAGTCGGTAAAGATTCGAAGGACCCTTAAAACGTGGGCATCTGGTAAAAACACGATTTTCGAAAATCGGGGTAAAATCAGTAATAAGGAAGTTACTCTACATAGTTAGTCTACATACCTAGTGGGAAGTTAAAAACTGGTTTGCTAAATCACGTTTTTTTTTTACATTGATTGTTAAACAACAATTTTACAAAAAAATATACGATATACCTGAAGATGTTATCTAAGGAATGTGCTAACGTATTACATGATTGAATGTACTTTACTTGATCATATAAAATTCCGAAAACAGGCTAAAAAAATCTCTAAAACAAATAATTTGTTAATACTATTTCTAATCATCCACATGATTTTTATATGGTGATATTTAGTTAAAAAAAGAATGTACTAAATTCTGGTTTTCAGCTGAAGTCCTATATTTATTTATCCGAAAATTAATACGTTTCCCAGCAGTTTCAGAACATACCGCGCGCGCCGCCGACCGGCTGGTAGCCCCGCAACCGCTATGCCCCTGCATTTTAAATCTGTAATATCTTCGAAAATATTAATTTAAATTACATGCTGTAAACAGCCATATTGATCTATATATATTTAAGGTGCTTAATTGGATAAGGATTAGTGCTGTATTGCTTAAAATTGCTTAAAAAAACACATTATTTCTCGTAAAAAGTAAATGACAAAAAAATTCTATTGTGGGTTATCCATAAGAGATAGACATTTACCATCGCAGAGTTTTCTATAGACCTTTTCAAGGTGTATAAATACATTTTGCAATACATATTGTACATTATTTTGATAAATCTCGTAGGGTTTAGCCTGCGTTTGCAATGTAAGCGGAAAAAATTATAATTATTTACGACATGACATCAGAAAACTCAAATTTTGCAGTATTTCTCTACAATATATTGAATGTTATTATACATATAAACCTTCCTCTTTAATCATTCTATCTATAAAAAAAACCGCATCATAATCCGTTGCGTAGTTTTAAAGATTTAAGCATACATAGGGACAGACAGAGAAAGCGACTTTGTTTTATACTATGTAATGATTATTTCAACATTATAATTACACACGCAAAGACTTTTGAGAATAATTAAATGTTAGTTGTGAGGTAATTGTGACGTCGAAATAGCGGTCAACTATGCAGAAAAAATAGATCAGTCCTAAGATTTGCGACTAAAAGAACTCGACGCGTATGACGAGACCAAATTTTATAACTACACAGTACAACGCAGCGGACTAATTATATTGCGCCTTATGTAACCGAAGTTTTAAGACCAATTTTGGACTTGTAAGTCACACCAGAGCACATCATAACCCAGCTAGAAAAAGTGCATGTATGCCGTATACGGTTTGGTTTGATGATGATGACGTCCAAAAATGCACGTTTGCTTTTTGAATAATATTTTAAACCTTCATTTTATTAAACTATAAGTTCTTTGGTCGAGTAAAATAATGTTCATAAAAAATATATAAAAAGTTTGTCAATACAAATTTTGTTTTTAATAGAGCTATGGTGAGTTTTAAAACCAGACTTCATGGTCCGTTAGTGCAAAAACGGAGCAATTATGTAACGATATCAACGAATTAGTGTCTGTGCTGGCGTCGTGCCAGCGACACGCGGCGCGATGCAGGGGTCACAGCAGGAGACGGGGAGAAGGGGTAGGACAGGACCGGTCGTGAAATGTATTGAAATATCGATAAAACCACTATTAGATGATCGCATCCGATGTATCGATTGTCGTTATCTGTTTAAATAATGCTACCGGCATAGCTTAAATAAATGTTCATATTATTATTGATTATTTTAAATTTAACACTTGTACTGTTTCACAATCACAAACTATATATTTGTTTTTAATTAATTAGCCAACCGGTTTCACATATAACTGCATCATTAGGGCTAAATACTTAAATTTCAGTTAAGCATCATCACGGCTAAAAACTTAAACCGGTTGGCTATTTAATTAAAAACAAATATATAGTTTGTGAATTGTGAAACAGTACAAGTGTTAAATTTAAAATAATCAGTATGATGAAGTGTCACCAAGTGCCGACGATGGAGAGCATAAATCATATTATTATTAATGTGAAGCTCCGGGTCCCTTTGAGGAATAGACTAGATGTTTACTAGGTTTATAGCAGATTTTCTCAAAGTCTCGCACGGGTCTAGTACCACTCCCTTAGCTATTCCTGCCACAATAGCGTCAGTGCTTGTAACTATCGTATTTGGAGGGTAAGGTAGACAGTAAATTTATGCAAGTGGTACTACAATCCCGGCATATGGATAGCAACACACAATTACTATCTTTGGTGTCTATAGGCGATCATGGGCGTACCCAGGTTTTGGGCCAGGGGGGAGCAATTGTAACATTTTAAGAATATATTTTCATATTATTATATTTTTATCTACAATAGTAGATAGTAGAGAGGTAAACAAATTCCAGGGGGGAGGGGCAGCTGCCCCACCCTGCCCCACCCTCGGTACGCCCATGTAGGTGATGATTGTCTTTTCTCTCAGGAGAGCAATATGTTTGTTTACGATCTTATGATATAGAAAAAGAAGCTGCTTTAAAAGTAACTGCCTATCTAAAAGGCGAATTCCCTCACCAGCCAATTTGTGGCAACCATTTTGACTACTAGATTATAGAGCATTGCAATATCTTGCCCGGGTTTAGTACTGCCACTTACTAGGGATACTTTTAAAGGTCCAAATTTTCAGAGGCTGTTTGGATCGATCATAATATATTCGATTTGGGTAATAAATAATTTAAAAAAATTAAAATTTCATTTTTATCTGACATAAAAAACAAAACACATGGATATAATTTCAATTACGCAAAATTCGACTAAAATATTTTAGTGCCTTCAAACAAATTAAAAGTAATCGGGAAAAATGTACTTAAGAGCGACAGATTACATAATATTTACTATCCTAATTATAGGTAAATGTAAAATGACACACTGCCAGCACTATATAGTTTATTTACAAGACTCCCCGTGTTGGTTCCGGGATCCTTTGAAGAATAGACCAACTGCCGTTCTGCCAGGCAGGTCGTAAAAGGCGACCGATTGGCTATGCAAGTCACAACTATCGTGGCTATTAGGTGGTAGAGTTCTGCATTGTCTCGCCTAGGTCTGGTACCACTGCATTGCCTATTCCTGCCGCAATAGCGTCAGTGCTTGTCGCTGCCGTGTTGCGGTTTGGAGAATAAGGTAGCCGGTAAACTTAGGCATGTGGCATAAGACTTCGCCACAATATAGCAACGCACCATTAACAGCTTTGGTGTCTATAGACGATGGTTGACTCTTTCCATTAGGAGACCCATCTGTTTGTTTGCTATCTTATGATATAAAAAAAAAATATTTTGCCTCTATATTGCTCAAGTTTTTTCATATTAGCAAACAAGCAGTTTGCTCTCCTGATGGAAAGTGAAACTAATGCCTATAGACATTAATGTCTATAGGCATTGGTTTACGTTGGTTAGATGTTAATGGCGTGTTGCTATCATGAAGCTGTATTATATCTGGAGGCAGCACTTCTAATATCTACTTGAAACACAATTTTAAATACTGCTGTCATCTTCTTAGGTCTTACCCTCTCTTTCTAACACAGCTGTATAAAAAGAGACGGAGAGACCTCATAGACAGATATAACGAAGGTAAATATGTGTTTCAAGTGATTAATACGAGTGCTAGCTCCACCTAATACTACATGATTGCTATCAGTGGGGTAAGATTCGAGATGTTAATGTCACTTGTATAATTTTAGCCTCCAAACTGGTACACGTCAATGACAAGTATTGACATGCAGCAGGAATAAGTAAGGCTTATAAGACGTTGATGCCATATACCCAGGCGAAAAAATAGCCAGGATTTTAGTAACACGTGTTGCCAATCGTTTGATTTAACGAATTGCTTGATATATATGATATGAGAGTGAGAATAGCATAAGGACTATTATTTAAATGGGGCCAACTGGACCAACGGGGTAAATTTATTGTTGACATATTAGTATTCTTGCGAACGAATTTGCGTGGGTCAGCTTATGTTATATAAATACACTTGAAAATGTAGGAAAAAATGAATGGAATATTTTCAGTAATTGAATTTGAAAGAAATAAACAACACTTTAATTGCCTCTCGTGGTTCTGCGTTCGTAATAGAATTTTATATAGCGACGAAGAGTGGTTGCATAATTATTTCAAAACAAAGGAATTAAGTGTAACCTTTCGTATAATTTGCAACCTTCTTGACATATATTATCACTTTGTTTTTATGTTAATATGCTTCAGTTTTATTTATGTTTTGGTCTGTATTCCACGTGTTTAATATAAGTATTTAAGGGCACGTATTCGATTCATAACGAAAACTTCATGTTTTCAAGTTTTTCCAAACCAATATCGTAATAATGTGAGCAGATTATTCGAAAGATATTACAGTTTTTGTTAATCTTGACTATTCAATTTACTGCAGGTTCAATTTGATCGGTAAACGATTACGCACGAGGATTTATAGTGTTTTTAAAATATTTTTTCTAAATAAATGAGTTCATATAACGGACTGAAGAAAACAGTATATTGAACATTATCTTTATTCACTTATAATAAATATTTTAGGTTTCTAATGAAATACGTACTGGTGAAAAAAAACCGTTAAAGTGAACTAATTTTGTAATTTTTAATATTTATTTTTAATATCTAACAACAATATTTTCGTCATTTTGGCTTTATGTTGCACTTTAAGACCATATGTACTGTTGAGAAAATACATAAAATAAAATATTATCCCACATTGTAATGGTTATATCCGTCATCACTACATAGTATAAAACAAAGTCGCTTTCTCTGTCTGTCCCTATGTCCCTATGTTTGCTTAAATCTTTAAAACTACGCAACGGATTATGATGCGGTTTTGTTTAATAGATAGGGTGACTAAAGAGGAAGGTTCATATGTATAATATTCAATATAATAATAAAAAAAATATAATATTCAATATATTGTAGAGAAATACTGCAATTTTTGAGTTTTCTGATGTCATGTCGTAAATAATTATATTTTTTTCCGCTTACATTGCAAACGCAGGCTAAACCCTACGAGATCTATCAGAATAATGTACTAAGAGTTTGTACACCTAAAAAGGTCTACAGAAAACTCCGCGATGGTATATGTCTATCTTTTATGGATAACCCACAATAGCATTTTTTTGTCATTTACTTTTTACGAGAAATAATGGCTTTCTTTGAAGCAATTTTAAGCAATACAGCACTAATCCTTATCCAATTAAATAACTTAAATATATTGTTGATTTAATATAGATCAATATGGCCGTTTACAGAATGTATTTTAAATGAACATTTTCGAAGATATTACAGATTTAAAATGCAGTGGCATAGCGGTTCCGGATTTACGGGTTGTGGCGGTGCGCGCGCGGTATGTTCTGTTAAACCGCGCGCTGAGAAACGTGTTAATTTTCTGATAAATAAATATAGGACTGCAATTGAAAACCAAAATTTAGTACATTCTCTTTTTTTAACTAAATATCACCATATAAAAATCATGTCGAAGATTAGAAATAGTAGCCTGTTTTCGGAATTTTATATGATCAAGTACATTCTATCATGTAATAAGTTAGCACATTCCTTAGATAATATTTTCAGGTATATCGTAAATTTTTGTAAAATTGTTATTTAACAATTAATGAAAATACGTGATTTACAAACCAGTTTTTAACTACCCACTACGTATGCAGATAAGGAAGTTACTGCTTTTACCCCGATTTTCGAAAATCGAGTTATCACCAGATGTTCATGTTTTGAGGTCCTAGGAATCTTTTCCGACTATTTTCACGATGACGTCAGTATGTCTGTATGTATGTATGTGTGTGTGTAGGTGTGTGTGTATGTGTGTATGTAAACATCTCATAACTTTTTAACGGCTAGACCGATCGAAACGCGGTTGATGGCATTCGAATGGATTCCGCTCAGCTTAGATTTTCTGAAAATTTGAACCGATTCGGTCCAGGACATTTTGAGAAATTTAAAAAAAAACACCAAAAAATTTTGACGAAATTACTTTTTTAATATAACTTCCAGATTTATGTACCGATTGAGTACAAAAACTAATCAGCTCTATTCCTCAAAAAACTAAGTCTAATACATAAATTGCATCAAAATCGGTTTATCCGTTTGGGAGTAATCGTTGACGAAAAATTTTGAAAAAAGCGTTTTTTCGACGTAGCTTCGAAATTTTTCAACCTATCGATTATTTAGCTAAAACAATATTTTAGATCTCAAAAATTGAGTTGAATGCCATCATCGTTTTCAAATATACAGCTTTTCAAAAATTAATAATACTGCCATTTCTAACAAAATAGATGTTTGAACTGAAAAATCTATGCTTATATTTTTTACTCTTTTGAGCTTAAAATACCTTAATTTAGTGAGAAGTTTCAGGGATGGCCCGTAGGGCCAACGATTTACAAATTTTTCCCGTTTGCTCCGATGCCTCGCCATAATAAATCGCAGGGCCAAACCTTCATCGTTGACTGTTTTTCACATGGCCAACTATATATCGCTCTTTCAAGAGTAACCTCTAAAGAAAACATGTTCGTATTGTTTAGTGGCAAGAATGCTGTGAACGTTGTATATAAAAACATTCTGTAATATATTAATTGTAAAAATAAAAGAAATAGGTAAAATGTAAAAACTAAAATTGTTTTTTCTATATGAATTTAGATATTCCAAAGATAGCAGGAAATCTTCATGGTATAGGGAAAGGGGAATTGTTTTACTCCAAATTTAACGCGTGCGGGCCACGGGCAGTAATGAATAAATCAAAACTACTGAATCGATTTTAATCATTTTTGCGAAGCCGGGGCGGGCCGCTAGTAACATATAACTCTGACGCCTATTTTCGTAAAACACTATGCAGGAATTGTTTTCGTTTTAAAAAACCGTTATCAAAAGTTACATTCTTGCTTTATCTTGCACTAAATCAAGACTTATTCTTGCAAAAACTGTAATATCCTTCAAATAATCTGCTCACGTTATTACGATATTGCTCTTGAAAAACTTGAAAACATGAAGTTTTCGTTGCAAATCGAATACACGCTCTTAATGAGGGTACAGCTCTGTTACTCATTATTCCTTCTCGGGATATAGATACATATTTATTTGGATTATTTTATTATTTCTACAACTGATGCAATAATCGATAAGAAGTCTATTGATAAAATGAATATATATTTATATACGAATCGATTATGTTACTACGACTTGACATTTAAAACGAAAATCATATACGTAATGTTCAGAGATGACATTTGACATGACCCTTTTTTACAGAGATGATATTACTAGTGGACCAACTCTATAAACTTTATTTAATTATACAAAATAATTATATTGTTTTAATTATTATGTATTAGTTATGTAAAACTAAAAACTTGCCATGAGCACTTTTGGATAGGCAAGTAATTATAGGTATATTTGTTTATAAGTAATATTTGATAAAATATACGTCTCATCTGGTTATCAGATCGGTGAAGTACGATCTCCCACTGTCTCCTCTACTATAATATGTGTTCAGAGATGACATTTGACATGACCCCTTTTTACGGAGATGACATTATTAGTAGACCACCTCTATAAACTTTATTTAATTATACAAAATAATTATATTGTTTTTAGTTATTATGTATTAGTTATGTATATTATTCAAAATAATAATATCAGAGTAAACCATACGCTAGTGATGCTATTGCAGCAAGGATAAGAAATATTTATGTTAAATATCATTATTGTTGTTTAAACATTTTAATCAACCATAATTATGTATAATACAATAACTTATATAATTATTAAAATTAAAGGTGATTATAATATACAAGTTATTTTCCATGCAGACTTCATCTTATCTATAATAATAATTTCGTCAAGTAACCCTTGACTTGGAAGACTTGGTAGACTCAATCGAAACCTTAACTAAATTATAAAGCGTAAAAATATAATAATTTTGAGTCGACAACATAGATCTGCAAAATTCGGATTGTCGAATATTTTGTTAAAATAGTGATTAAAAATTCTAACGGTGTTTAAAGACAAATCGGCTATATTTCTTTAAAGGTTACAAATATGTGGTGTAGATGGCGTGCGCATTCATTAAAGTATCGTAAAACGGAGCGCAGATTATCGTGAAACTTATTTTCTCTTCGTTCATAAAAGAGTAGAAATTAAAAAATAGCAACACTATAGTGTTGTCTTTATTAAACCAACGTAATAGTTGAAAGAAGACGTCACTACAGTGTTGCTACTTTTTAATGTCTACTATTTGAGTTAGTATATAAGATTGCATATTATGAGACTTCCGAGCGAAGCCGGGTTTTCATCTAGTATATAAAATTCTCGTATCACAATGTTAGCTACCATATTCCTCCGAAACGGCTTGACCGATTTTTATAAAATTTTATATGCATATTTAGTACGTCTGAGAATCAGCTACTATCTATTTTTCATACCCCAAAGTGATAAGGGTTGTCCACCCCTAACATTTATTTTTTATTTTTTTTGGAAATTTTCTTAATTTCTATTTTTTTATAGTGTGGTATAAAAAATTAATACAACCAAAAATTTTCACCCTTCTACCATCAACCCCTATTTTTTAAATTCAATAATTGATATGGCAAAACTGGGTTTGCGGGTCAGCCAGTAATAATATTATAAATCGCTAGTAAATAGCGGTCGTAGCGCTTTCGTAGCCACTTGCTACAGTACAGCGCCATTATTTGAGTACTGTTTCGTAGTTTATGAAAACATACGCCTTTATGTACGGTACTCGTATATTGCGCCTTGTTCCACAAACTAACGTGTAATCACTGGGTACAGCTTCTTTTTTAAATAATGCTCTATATATTAATAAGTAAAGGAAAATCTTTGGACCCCTTTTCAAGACAATTGCGCGAACGGTGGAATATGAAATTCGGCACAGTTAAAGTTTATATTGCGGAGAACTGCAGAAACCTAATAGTTTTAAATAAAATGTATTAAAAATACATTAAAATAATAAAAATAATGTATACTATTTTTTTACGGTTAAGTCAGTTGTCAAAATTATTAAAATGCTATTACCGTGATATGACTAACTTAGCATATTTTACACTAAGAGATATTCCAATATTCATCGGCTGGATTTAAACAACCATTTCTTTCAACTTAGATGACACTTTTACTACTACTATATAATGGCTCAGCTCTTGCTTAGCTCATATATTCAGTGTTCCAAATTGGCGATAATTTCTTTTCAGGCAAATGGACTACCCATTTTCCCTTATGAAAAGACACAAATATAAAAAAAGTCAATAATGGTGGTTATCCGTATGACAAATATGAAATAACACACGCATACTGCCTGACCTTCCAAACTGAAAAACGCTATTGCAACGGAATAAGGCGAAGCGTTGGTGTTATTGGCGAGGTGATGGTAAGAAATTTTTTCGCTTAATAATCGCGGTGATAAACAGAAAAGCTGTCCGATTGTCTACTAACCTTAGTGATAAATAAATAGAGTTTTTAAAGTAGCAATGGTAACTAATTTTTAATCAATATCAACACTAAACCAACGGTAAATTATATAAAAGTTAAATATAAGAAATTAATGGAATTAAAAATTAAACATAGTATAACATTCTAATAAGAATAATTCATCGCGATAATGAGAAGTAACTAAGTTTATTAAAATAGATAGTCTTTTTATATCGTAAGATAGCAAACAAGCAGATGGCTCTCCTAATTGAAAGAGATGAACATCGCCTATAGGCGCCAAAGTTATAAATGTTGCGTTGCAATCCTCAATACTAGATAATTTTATCGGCTTACTTATCCTCCAAATCAAAATAGGTCGGTGACAAGCACTGACGCTATCGCGACAGAAATAAGTAAACGGTGGTACCGGACCCGGGCTAGACAATGCAGAACTCTCTCTCTAGGCTCTAGGTGGTACCTTATAGCCACGATAGTAATGATACTTATAGCCAATCGGTCTCTTTTACAACTAGCCTGGCAGATCGGTTGAGGGTCTTTTTTTCTAAGGGAGCTCGGACCAACACGGCGTAAATTATGAACTAATTTGTTAAATTATTTTTTCCTTGAACCCTCCCAAATTCTCATTAATCCCATATAATATTGGTGAAGTTCTGATCCAGTGTTCCAGAGATACATGACTTTGGAAGTTGGTTATTCCAGTTTTACTACGTTTAAGTTATGCGTTAAAGGTAATAAATTACGAAGTGAAAGTAATGTAATAAATGAACGGATATAGATTTAATTATGCAGGTTATATATATATATATATATATATATATATATATATATATATATATATATATATATGCACTATACAGAATTAATATTTAGGCTTGTAGGCTTGTCGGAATACAATAAATACATTGCTTTATAGGATGCATCAAAAACTTAAATAACAGCTGGATGTAGCATGTAGCTTGTAAAAATAATAGTAGAGGAGCCCAAGAGAGGATTTTAGGATTAACTCGGATGCGGCATATAAACATAGGGGAAATACATCGCAAGCCTCAGAAGATCCAGACCTCAAAATAGGTTGTGGTCATTGCTATCCAAAAATTAGTTAAGTGGAAGTCGGAGACGAACTAGCTGGCGATAGATATAACATCCCGCCGAGAAAACCTGCAATAAGTATGACGTTGCTTGTGACAATATAGTAATAATTACAAAATTAAATGTGAGTTTGTACATCACAATACAGCCTGATTTGGCAACTACTGGAACTTTATTATATCACCTTATTTAAAAAAAATAATTCTTTTATGTGAATAGGTATTGAATATAACATCAGCATAATTCACCATATTGATCTCAGGTAATGTTGTGGGTTTGTACACCGTGCCCACAACGCTGGAGCTGCGCTTGATACCTCATACTCCTCCTCATACTCCTCCTCATACTCCTCCTCATACTCCTCATACTGTTAGTAGCTCTTTATTTAAACCTCGTCATCCAATTTAGCATAATATTGAGGAGCCCGTTATGCCTATGATTAATGACACAATTCTAATTTGTTGATTTTGTAGTTACCTTTTTACTTAAAAACTTCTGAGATTAATTTGAAGTGAAACCCACATAGTTTTAACATATCAATTTTGGAAATTATTTTAGTTGCTATATATAATGGTATAATATTTAGACTATAATTTAAAATATTTTGATTAAGAAAAATGTATCTATAAGTATCAATAAAATAATACACACGTGTGATCGTATTAAGCCAGCGGATTCGGCTTTGGCGATCGGACACAGTCTTTTACATTGTATAACTAAACCAGTAGCAGTCGCTGTAGTTGATCTGTTGCTTTAGACGGCCATGCATTTACTGCCTTTATTTCGAGAATAGCTTTGAATCCTACTATTCCGCCCGTAGTGCTTTTGAAAAATGGTTCGTTGGACTTTATTTTTTCGTTTTATTGAGCATATGTATACGATTTCATATATAAGCACAACATACATTGAGTTTATTGTTTTATTTATTGTGAATTCGTCTTTAGGGAATGATATTTTTATGTTTTTATTTTAAATATATAAAAAAACTAGTTGACCCGGTAAACGTTGTTTTGCAATACAAATTACTTGTATTGATTGTTTTGGTGGGGTACTTGAGAGAGGTGGTGGTTAATTGAGATAAAAACTATCCTACTTTTAAGTTGAACCAAACAGTAGATATCTACAACATTTCATTGAAATCGGTTTAGTAGTTTCGGAGCCAAACAACGTGACACGTAATTTATATATATTAAGATATCAAGATATGGTTCATCATGCCTGTTATTGGTCAATTTCATTCCCGTAACACACTAATAATTGTCTAAGTTTTTTGTTTCCATTAAATATTTTTTTATAAGTGAATTTAAAAAGTATAAAGCCGCGGCAGACTACGTCGCGGCCGCGGTCACCGATCACAAATATAGAAGGCCACGTCACGTCCTATCCGATCCTGACGATCCCATCACTATTTACACTTCACAATTCACACGCACACGCACGCGCCAAAGTCGCCGTCGGCGGCGACTCGGCCCATTGTTTCGGCCCGCCAACACTCGAGACTCCGGTCAAGAGCCGTTGGCGAGCCGAAATCCTGATGCCACTTACTCTCCCACCAATCGTCAAGATACTGCCCTAAGCCGAGGTTCGGTCTCACAGGAGACACCCTTAGGGCAGGCTCTTAGCCCACCTAACTTAAATTCTGGCTGGGCACTTTGCTCGCCCCAAAAGCCCGGTTTCGCAGTAACGGTCATTTGGACCAACTGCTTAAGTTCATTTCGAAAAAAAAATAAAAAAAAAATAGTTGAATGCAGTTCACGCGCAGTCATTTTCAATATTTCAAATGCGCGCACTGCAATATAACTCCACACTGAATTTAAAAATGATCAAACTATCTCCCAATTAAAAATCGTAAGCGCGCGCTGGCTGTAAAGATTCGGTTTTATGGTTACTTTTGAAGAACGTTTTTCAAGTGTTCTGGCTTAACACTATTTTGTACTTATAACAGCACTATTTTCATACTGGCGATATTTTTTTTACATTTTTAGGGTTCTGTACCTTATAAGGAAAAAATGGAACCGTTATAGGATCACTTCGTTGTCCCGGTGTCCGTCTGTCTGTTCGCCTGACCGTCTATCCGTCTATCAAGACCCTTTTTCTCAGAAACGCGTAATGCTGTCAAGTTGAAATTTATATGAAATACTCGAGTCTACGGTCCATCTTATTTACTGATTTGATTTTTCCATAGCTATATGAAAAAATCAAATAGTAAATCAACGCGATCAAAATATATGACCAATTAAGTCGTATATTTTACGATTTCAAAAGGGAATCAAAATTTATAGAGTACTTCCCGTTTTTCTAAAACAGAACTGTCCAACGCACGGCCCGCGGCTTGTAATTATACTGCCCGCGAAATATTTTTTAACTACCGTAACATACTAAAAAATGTAATGTCTTCTTCATGCGCGTATGATGTAAGACATTTTACTACAAGATTAGCTCGCCTATTACAGTATTATGTTTCATTTAATAATTTTCCTTAAATGTATTTGCATTCGTGTGTTAAACGAGAATTGCCTTTGCGGCCCCCCAATCTCTTTGGTATTTCATATTAGCCCAGGATGGTATCTGGCTTGGACAGCCCTGTTCTAGAACTATGAGATTTGGCAAGAGGCTATGTCTTACAGCACATTTTCAACCATCACATCACATCACGTCACATAAATCATATATACGGAACACATCAAAAAAAATTTAATCACATGAGAAAAACGCGATTAAAAGATATGATTACTTATGCGCATATTTTGCGATTTTACAAGAGAATCAAAACCTATAGGGTACTTTCCATTAATCTAGAATCATTAAATTTATCTACAAGCTTGCACGGAATCATTAGTATGCAATTTCAACTCACACTTGACCGTTTTTTTAATAAAGACAAGTTTCGGCACTCGATCTCATACCCGCAGCTTTTGACTTAAACATGGATACGCCATACAACTAGACCACTATGTCACTGATTTAACCTTGTCCTACATACGAAAGTAACGTTAAATGATTAGATGTGAATTTTATCCGCAAGCGGTGATCTCATCTTACTAATTAACATTAGTGTTACAATCGATGCTATCCATGCCGAGGAAAATTTCGACTGATTATTATTTATAACCCGAATAAGGTTATAAATAATCTGTCGATTTTTTATACATAGAACGAAGGTTGGTGGTTCAAACGCCTTACCTATTCCTGCCGCAATAGCGTCAGTGCTTATCACTGTCGTGCTCCGGTTTAGCGGGTAAGGTAGCCGGTAAACTTATGCATGTGGCATTAGACCTCGCCACAAGATAGCAACGCACCATTAACAGCTTTGGTGTCTATAGACGATGGTTGACTCTTTCCATTAGGAGACCCATCTGTTTGTTTGCTATCTTATGATATTAAAAAAAATATTCACGGGACAAATTACACTTACTGATCTAACCTTACATTGAAAGAAAATTATTTGCTTATGTTCTGGGTGTTAGTCAACGATACTAATACATAGAAGTACAATTATATAAATACTAGAATATATTTAATAAACACCCAAACCCGGAAATACAAAAATTTATGCTCATCACACAAATGCTTGTTCCCGTCAGGGATCGAACCCGAGCCCCGTCGATCGCGTAGTTAGGATCGCTAACCACTCGACCATCGGGGCGATCGTTATACCATATTATAGTTATATTATCTTTGTCTTATGTCTGTCTGTTTGTATGTCTTGTCCTAGCTCAAAACGGCTTGATCTTTATGAAAATTGGTATAGAGTGAGAGTATGTGATTGCACAAATGATGATTTATATTTTTTTAAGTATGTTTGTACGTCAGATTATAACTTGAAAACGGTTTGACCGATCTTGATGAAAATTGGTATGCAGTTAGAACACGTAAATTTGCAAATGATTATCTAAATAATTATCGTCTGTCTTTCTGTATATCCTATTGTAACTCAAGAACGTCTCGACCGGTTCTGATGAAAATTGGTATTCAATGAGAACAACTTTTTGCGTAAGTTCTAGGCTATGTAGTTAATTGGTGTGTCTCATTAGATTAGTTTTAATGGGACGTACGAATTACCTATATAGCCTATTGGAACTAAAGGAGGCCTTGATCGATAATGATTACAATGTGTAGGTAGGTATACATTGACAGCACGGTGATTACGCAAATGATTGGTCATATAGTTTATGTCTGTCTGTATATCCTGTTGTATCTAAGAAAGTTTCGACCGTTGTTTTTGAAAATTGGTATTTAATGAGAACAGCCCTAGCTTTCGGTTTGACATTGCAACTGCGCACAGCTACGAAGCAATAATAACTTGACACTCCAGTAATTAGGAACATTTTCGCTCGTAGTGGTCAATAATTTCAAAGAGTTAATTATAATAGTAGGTATGGCATTTTTTCTATGGATTGATTCACCTGTTACGATAGTAACTATTATATAATATACTAGTGACCTGCCCGCGATTTCACCCGCGTAGCTTTTGTTCCCGTGAGAATATCGGCTTTATAATTTAATAGCGACTTTGTTTTCTATGTAGTGATGAAAACGTGCACACGTTTTACGGTACGTTATTGGTAGTGACTGAGTAATTAGGTAAGTGATAAAAAGGGACACTTACAGTTAAACTTTCAATAAATGAATACATAAATATTTTTAGCAATACTTTTTGGGGTTCCGAAGTAAACTAGGAACCCTTATAGTTTCGCTATGTCCGTCCGCACGATTGCTCGGAGATCCTTAGTACTAGAAATCTGTAATTTGGCACGAATATACACATTAATCAGTTCACCAAAGTGGTACCATAAAATATTGAAAAATATTTTTTTCAGGGTAGCTCCCCTACATGTAAAGTGGGGATGTTAATTTTTTTTCTCGCGTGCCCTATAGTATGTGATATCGTTGGATAGGTTTTTAAAAATTATTGTAGGTTTATGGAAACAAGTTTTCGATTAAGGGACTCGTTTGTGAAATAAGAATGTTAAGTAGGTTTTACAAGTTTACGAGTAATAGTCGACCAACTTGTAAAATGTTGTCTGAAAAATCTTCTTCTATATTAATAACTCGGTCAAGAGGTACGGTAGACTCGATTGAAACCTTACCTAAATAAAAAAGCATAAAAAATAATGATTTCGAGTCGACAACATACATCAACAAAATTCTGATTGTCGAGTATTTTGTTAAATTCTAATGGTTAAATCAGGCTCAGTGAATTTGGCCCCACTTTTTTTGATTTTCAGATTTTTGATATTTTTAATTATTTGTTCGTCGTTCGTTCTTTAATGTTCGATTGTAAAAATTGTTTGTTCGTCTTTTATTTATTTATAATTAATTAAACAAATGATCACCCTTAAGTTGGCCCCCCTTACTAGATATCTTTATTTTTATCACTTAGATTAATTAATTTTGATTAATTATCGTTTGTTCGACGACTATTGGTGATTGTTCGATCATAAAAACAATTAAATTCCCAATTATTATTTATTTTATATCTAATATGTCATTTTATGTCATTTTTTTACATGACATGCACTACGCATCGCTCAGTCGCCATTAGACTGCTGGCGCATGCGCAATGTAGGCGTGAGGTAATGGTTTACGGTAAGGGGGGCCAACTTAAGGGTGATCATTTGTTTAATTAATTATAAATAAATAAAAGACGAACAAACAATTTTTACAATCGAACGTTAAAGAACGAACGACGAACAAATAATTAAAAATATCAAAAATCTGAAAATCAAAAAAAGTGGGGCCAAATTCACTGAGCCGTTAAATCACGGTCATGACAGTGTACACGTATGGCGCTGTAATCGGTAGCGACGACGCGACGTCATGTTGTTAATGGGTGTGTTCGGAACGAACGTCTAAACTTAGACATAATATCACAAAATTGGGCGTGTTCAAGACGAATGTCTAAATTCAGGCTTCTAACAAAATTGTTGTTATTAAATTACTATAATGTGTACCGTGTGTAATACCAACTACACAACCCATCTCGAGCTACTTTTTTGAATTAGTATTAAACTGATTGAATCATTGCAAGTGGCAAAAGAAACACGTTGTAACCTCTGAAGGCGGAGATATTCCTTTCATGTCCCTACTAGTTAGTACTCTGTCGTTATTCATATACCTATTGAATATATTTACATTGAATCTCATCCATGTTTTGATACCTGTTGAATATTTGTTTTTGTAAACATAGACTAGTGCTCTCGTATGCTTGTGTGCTCGTGTGCTTGTGTGCTCGTGTGCTCGTGTGCTCGTGTGCTTGTATACATATAATAATAATAGTAAATAAATATTCACAGGACAAATTACACTTACTGATCTAACCCCATAGTAAGCAAATTATTTGCTTGTGTTATGGGTGTTAGTCAACGATACTAATACATAGAAATACATATATAAATAGGTACTGGAATATATTTAATAGACACCCAAAACCGGAAATACAAACGTTTATGCTCATCACACAAATGCTTGTCCCCGTCGGGGATCGAACTTGAGCCCCGTCGATTGCGTAGTCATGGTCGCTAATCACTCGACCAACGAGTCGGTATGTTTGTATGTTTGTGTGTTGTTACGTTTCTGTGTTTTTACGCCTGTACGCCTGTACTTCTGTACGTCTGTACGTCTATATGTCCGTACGTCTGGACGTACACCTGAGCACATTAACTGGTCCAAGTTTCCAAACAAATATTCAACATACGAGTATCAAAACCTAGATGAGATTCAGTTATATGTATATGAATAAAGACAGCGAACTAGTAGGGACACGAAATGGGTGTCTCCGCATTTAGAGGTTACAACATGTTTATTTTACCACTTGCAATGATTGAATTGTTATTTAAAAATCAGTTCAAAATAATTCAAAAAAAGTTCGGCCTAGGCCACACAACTTAAGCCTGAAGTATTAAGGCGAAACTAGATTGTCCTAGGCTATACTAGTATATCCTGACACGCTTAGGATGAACCGGTTTGTCCTAGGACAAACTAATTTGATTTGAAATCGGATTTGGCCGATGACATTTATATGTATATCAACATTTTAAGACGGCAGTTACAAAAATATTATGTTGTTATTATTATAACGATATAGGTAGGTAATTGATTGAATACACTGGCCAAACTAGAATTTACCGATCAGTGACAGAGACAGAAATACTTTTGGAGTACGCGTTCCTCGTTCCTGGTATTACGTTCAGGTACCTATTTGATTTTAATATTTTATAGTATTTAGTAGTCTGTGGAACTGGGATGAAATGGAATACGTGGAACGGTAATGTGATATTTTTGGATAAGGTAGGAACTAATCTCGTGAAATACCTAATCTCTGTACTTAATCCAATATATACGCCTTACCTCTAGTCAGAAGTTATTATAGGCTGTAAATCATAAGTTGCAAAGCTGTCTCCTTAGTCCACATTATCGTGATGGGCATCTTCGGAACCCTACATTGCGCGTGGCCCGACACGCACTTTACCAATTTTTTTTTAATAATACGCCTATCTACGTATTATTCAAAAACCGTAAAATAGATTATCAGCTATCGTAGAATTATTTTATCAATGTGATATCACAAAAAACGAGACCACTGAATGAAGCGCGATTGACACTTTTAAATTTATTTTAAGTTTATTGAAAAAAAAGTTTTGAGCACCGATTATCAAACTTATTTATAAAAAAGTTTAATAAATATAATAAACAAAATGCCAGCTGTTAGCTCGTGGTTAGTCTTTTCTTGCAAACACCGTTGCTACACAGATTGTTGTTAAGAAGGATATAATGTATTAGCAATTAAATTACGTGCTCGTATTAGGAAACATATTACGTACTCTAATGTATGATTATATAATACTAAATTTTACCCGCAGCTTCGTTCGCATTTAAGCCATTACATTAGTATTTTTTTTAATAAAAGTATCCTTGTAATACCTCCATGTGTATGTGTACAAAGTTTCATTATGATCAGTTAAGTAGATTTCGCGTGAAAGCGTAACAAACAAACTTACATTCCTATTTATAATATGAAAATAGGGATAAGGATGAGATGTTACCTAATTTTTAGTAAAATTATTTTTCTGTTTGGGTTAGGTATTTGTATTTCATCATTATAATACATTAATCTATTACTGTGCAACATTTTTCTTTAAATATTAAAATAGTGCTTGCCATTAAAATGTTTTGTTTCGAAATATTCAACATTTATTAAAGACTTAATTTATTTTGCACGATAACTAAACGTCGACTTTATTTTGTGAAGGAATAATTAGATTCATACCACTGCAGAATATTTAATTTGAATAAAAATTCAAAATTATATTTGAAATGTTGTAACAAATTGCTAATTAAAAATAATATAAACAAAAACAACAAAATGAGTCTAGATTTTTCTCAGTGCTACTTCAAAGCAAGATTTATTTTTTCTTATTAAAGAAATACTTTATTCAGAGTTTTCATATAATTAGTTATTCTTATAAAGGTATAAAGAGCTACATTCATTTTCTCAATGAGATTCTTTCTCAATGAGATTCTTTCTCAATTCGAGAGGTTTCCAAACTTCTGCTTGATTTTATAAAACCTGCAAGAAAAAGAAGCTAGTAACTGTTTACCATCCTGAAGACTAAAATTAATGTTTGTTTATTTCACACTTTATTGTACACAAAATACATCGTTTTGAAAATTATTATAAAACATGTAAAAAGAGCGAGCTTATTTCTGTAAAAGATAATCTCGCCGGCTTCTACCAGCAGACCCGACAAGCTAGAATGCACAATTAAACATAGAACACAGTGTACAAGTGTATAACTTACAACGAGGATTATACAATTTTTATTATTACAAGAAATAAAAATTTAAAAATCGACGGGGTTCGGTTCGATCCCGACGGGGACAAGAATTAGTGTGATGAGCATAAATGTTTGTATTCCCAGGTTTGGGTGTTTATTAAATATATTCTAATATTTACATATATAACGGCACATTGCCATTATCGTTATTCTTTATATCCATCTGTGGCTGCCGAGCGATCGTGGGTAAGGCGGGCGAGGAGAATTAAAACCACTTGTTTGAAGGTTTACAATATCCAATAATTATTTCAGTAAAATATTAGCAGTAATATAATCAGCACTTTCGATATTATAATAAAGTAATGACGCTCTACTGGGCACATCTGGCTTAAGCGAGATTCAAATGGATTATGATCCGTTTGCCTTTGCGCACGAAAGAGACCGAAGTTGTGTCAAAGTGAAGAAACGTCAAACCGCACTATTCTAAATGTCACTGTTAAATGCCATTATCACTTTTGACGTTTCTTGACACTCTCAAAACACAGTGGCGCCGTCATATATGTATTAGTATCGTTGACTAGCACCATAGAAATATGAATAATATAGAGGTCAATGACTAGCACCCATAACACAAGCAAATAATTCACTTTCTTTGGAGTTAGATCAGTAAGTATCTAGTAGATCATTTGTCATTTTGCCAGGCAGTTCGTAAACAACGAACAATTGGTAATAATAAACGAACAATTATTGGTGTCATTATCACCATGACTACTAGGTGCTTGAGAACCTAAAGTCTTGCCCAGGTCTACTACCACCGATTTACCTATTTCTGCTGCAATAGTGTCAATGTTTGTCATTGTCATGTTCCGATTTGGAGGGCATGGTAGACTTATGCATGTGGCATTACCACCCTGCAACTCTGATTGCAACGCACCATTAACATTTTTTGTATCTACAGGCGATAGTTGTCTCTTTCTATCAGGAGAGCAATCTACTTGTTTGCTATCTTATAAAAAAATATATACCTACTTCTAATCTTTTTTTTTCTAATCTTCTATACATGATCTGAGCCAAAAAAGCTTCCCAATAGACACAAAACAGCAATTACAGAAGATTTTAATAATGTAGAAAGGTCGACTTAATACGTATTTTTTTAGTACAATTGGCCCACCTCTCGTTCCCACCACTGTAACTTCTGTAAATCAGAATCAACAGCGGCATCCGACCTGATAACCTCTGAGTTGCGAGCTCAGGGTGCCCTGGGGAAAAGCTTAGCGCCGGATCGCACCACTCGTAACTTTATCAGCCCACGCTGAAAAAGCATAACAAATACAACCTAAGTACGTTGCATTGTAAATTATCTTTAAAGTGTTAAACGTTAAACCCCATGTCGAGGCAAATATGCCGGCAAAGGATAAGAAATTCCGTTTAGCTTTTTCACCAATGTAATTAATATGATTTATAAAAGTGTAATTTTTCTCTAAGATAAAACCTAAATATGTTACGGATTCTTTTCTTTTTATTGTGCTATTATTATATCACAATATACGTATTACTTAATACGTATATTGTGAGTTGTTACGAATACGGATTAAAAATAGCATGCTGAGAAATTACCTTCACGATAATCCTGTAATAAACTTACAAAAGTTACCATGTTTATTTATATCGAGCTGAAACCCTGCGTTACGACTGAATGAATTTTCGTGAAAAAACAAAGGTAGATTTGAATTTGAGCCCAGATTGTTATTTTATAAAGCACATATCCAGCTTCATATGGAGTACTATTTTCATTTCTGGATGGGCGGGCGCTCTTCAGTAAGTATTATATTCCTTTTCACCATAATAAACGTAGAGCAGTCGAATCGTCGAAAACTAGACTAATTATTATCAACTAGGTTATTTGTGACGTGATGATGTATCGCTGTGCATCTTCTGAACTATTTGTATAAATTTCCTTGCCGCTAAATTTCACTGTCAAACTTTGCTTTAAAATTTAAAGCTTAATCGCCAACATCTTGAGATCTGAAAATCCATAAATGTGCGATTATTGAAGCACTTCTTGCTCCGAGTTACTCCTACACAATTGTCGGCAGGGTGTTTTGAAAAGATACAGAGAGCTTTTTCGTTCTTAAAGAGTTTACTTATATTTTAAAAACTGACAACGCAATTGCAAGACATCTGGTGATGGCCATTGGTGGTTTTACAATATTTTATACACCTGTGGATTTTACAATACATATCACAAAATATTTATATAAGTATCTGTTGATTAAATCTATATCTTTATCTATATATATATATATATATATATATATATATATATATATATATATATATATATATATATATATATATATATATATATATATATATAATAAAATCGTAGGAAAGTCAAAACTGTACATTGAATATTTTTTTAAAAGAATACTTGGGTCGTGATCTACAATCGATATCGAAGCCAAAAATATAGTTTTTTAGAATTTTTGTCTTTTTGTCTGTTTATCTGTTTATCTGTTTGTCTATTTGTCTGTTTGTCTGTTTGTATGTATGTCCGGGGTAAACTCAAAAAGTACTGCATGGATTTTCTTCAAATTTTGCATGAATATTACTAACAAGGTGGGTCAACATATAGGCTACATATTATCACGCTATCACCTAGCGGCCAGGTGCTGTGCGGAATAAACGAAATCCGCGCAGACGAAGTCACTGGCAACAGCTAGTTCTTAATAAATCTGTTAAGCGCTACCATTTTATTCGAACAAAATTATATCGGTAACAATACAATTTTATTTCGAATAATATCAATCGAAAATTTTATAAAATGAAAGTAACAGTATAGTCGCAGTAAATAAATGATTTTTATTATTTTTAGACATTTTAATGGTTTTGTATAGTTAGTTTAAAATCCTATAGTATTTATAGGAAACTTTCCTGATGAAAAGGGTAAACCGTCGCCTATTAGACCCTAAACATGTTAATGGTTAATTTATTTATTCTTTACTATTTAACAATATGCATATTGTATATGTATAATTATACAGCTAACATAAACTCGTTTGAGTTTCATCGTACATTAGTGTATTTGGTACAGAAAACATTAAAGTAAATCTAAATGTACATGTAAAAGAACGAACCGAATCTATTGTTAATGTAATTCACATATGTATAATTTGATCTTTACTAACAATAGCAAACTACATACAGCTGTTAATCTATATAAAATTATGTCTAAGTCGAAAATCTATTTCAAACAGTCTTTAAAGGTGTAAGATTTAGATGAGCACGTTTTATTAATAACATCACAATACATTAAACGAGCCACATTTGCATATAGGGGATAGAATATAAAGGCTACGGTTTCAGCGTAGATATAAATATGTACACTAATGTTATATATTAAATATGGTAATTTTTACTAAGAAGAAATATGTTTTTTGTGTAAAAAAACAAGCTATATTTTTTAGTTTCAGTTTCTTATTATTTGTTATTAGTTTTTTTTTTTCTAAAATTTCGATTTAGTTAATCAATAAATTAAATGAAGTGATTAGTAAGTAATGTATAAAGTACTTATTTACACAATAAGACCTTATCGTTAGTTTTAATAGTATAATGTAAATATTTTGTATTTTATTCATAAATCTATGGTCATCTATTACCATTTTAACTTCGAAACTCAAGCAAAATATTAATAGTATAAAATAAGTAACAAAGTTAACTAGTATATATTTTGTAATTGTTGGGTTGTTATTCTGTCTTATGGGCATTCTTATGAGAACAACATACTCCCGTTGCATATTTTCGACGCGACATGTTTCTGCTTTAAAGTTAAATCAAGTTGTTCGATATAACGCGAGACTTATCAAAGTTTTTTGCCTTATTGGAATTTGAAATTTACGCGTATAAAGATAATATTGTTAAAGTATAAAAATTTTAAGCAATTACATTAATTATATTCATGTCTGGGATTAAATTATTGTATATTATATTTTGGTATATAGGATTTCACCAGAAAAAGAAAATAATTGTTGCAACACCACTTGCAATTAGGTGAAAGTGCACTTGTACTGTTTTACAAATTCTATGTGTCCACCGGTTTCAATTTTTACAGCGTTTTCAAGGTATGATTATAATCAATAATGAATATATATTATTATATAAGGCCTATATTCATTTTTGTAGTAATATTAATTTAAATTTATTGTATTAAACGATGCGATGCGGTTTTTGAAGCTTTTTAAAAAAATAATACAGTTTAATAAAAAATATTTTCTATAACAGCGTAGATTGTAAACTAAAACTAAAAATAATTTCCCTACAACTTTTCTGTGTGAATGTTAGGATATGGATCTTTAATAAAAAGACTTGCCTCAACCAGCGAATATGGATCTTTAATGAAAAAACTTGCCTCAACCAGCGAAATCATGGCCTCAACACTTTTACACTATATCGATCAATTAAAACTAAATTATTCTAGATTTGCTTAAACACGTTACTCGCGTTATATCGAATTACTAGCTATGTCCGTGACTTCGTCCGTGTGGAAAACATTCTAAAATAAAAGCCCCGGAATTTTACCCGCATAGTTCTCGTTCCCGTAGAATTCCCAGGATAAAATCCTATGTGATATCACGGATCTCAAATTATGTTTGTACCAAATTTCATCCAAATCGTCTCAATGGTTTAGGCGTGAAGAAGAGACAGGCAGACTAACAGACAGAGTTACTTTCGCATTATTTTTAAATACAAAAATTACACTTTAAGTGATTTTATTTTATCGGTAAGTAGTAGAACTTTGTGTTTCTGTGTGTAAATGCAAGCTACACTGACAAACTAAAAAGTTGCCTTGAAAGGCATATCCGTTTAATCCATGGTGCTAATCAAATAATAATATTTATTAATTGCGGACGTTAAAATATTTACTATATAAGAAATGTAATTAAAGCTACTCGTAATTGTATTCCTAAACTTTTAAGAAACAAATAAATAAACGTTATGAGCATTTTCATTCACTATTTGATTATAAAGTTAACAAGCTAGAACTGTTATGTAGAATTAGATAAGAAGTAAGGAAGTCAGCGTTCATAATGCATAATGCCTGTATATTTTATACCTATGGTTAACGGTTATGTTTGAGTTGAAATCATAAAAGTTGTTCTCATCTACTAATCCGTGGTACGGAGCGGCGCGGGCGGGCGGGCGCCGATCAAACAGGCCGGGGAATCAATATGGCCGCCGCCCAGCTGATCCGTGACCTCTACCCCCGCGCGCCGTACCCTCTCCCACTCGTAATACGGCAATGCTCGCAAACTTAGTGCTTCCTTACAGATTTTTCTTAAGAAACCTTTCATAAAAGTATTGTTTTATATGATTTATATTTTTACTGCGTAGATTAATAAATCAATTATAATTAGAGTTTACTTCTTTTGAGGGAAATATGTTAACAAAAAACAATTTAATGAAGGTATTCTTTGATAATATATGATCAAACGAACTTCCAAGTGAAGTTCGATCATTATTATATGAATCGCTTCATTCGAAGATATAATTACCATGTAATATGATGTAAAATAAAGATATAATTCCCTTTTTCAATGCTAGCAACTACGCACGCCTTTAGATATTAGTTTTTTTTTTATATGAGGGTATCACTAACTCTTGCCCGTATGACCCGTCGTCGATATTTCATTATTTTTAGAGACTTGATAGATATTGCCGAAATTCTGGGAATCTAAGGGAGGGTGGGTTCTTATATCTTCGAATGAAGCGATTCATATAATAATGATCGAACTTCACTTGGAAGTTCGTTTGATCACATATTATATTTCATCGCTTCATTCTTCAGATATAATTACCATGTAGATGTTAAGAGATAAGTTTGGCAAAATCTAGTTTTTATATGTATATATAATACAACTGACATGACACATCGTAAAACAATTTAAAGATTATATGTGTAAATAATCAATTTATTGGCCAAAAAAAAAATTATACATGCCATTACGCTCTAATTCCGCAAGGACCGATTCCGCGAATTCATTTTCGTTGACTAAGTCTATAGAACTTTGCAAAAGTTTGTGAACGATTTGTCCAACCGACGGTTTTGCGTATGGTGTCTATGCAAACGCTAACTAAACAAATTTTAGATATTGATGCGTGACGCATACTATGAGAACCAAGAATTGATATGTTTACGCAGCTCTCCGATAATACGTTTTTTATCCAGCGACTAATTGTTTAGGTGGTGGCCGGTTTGTTGGGTTTTTTAATTGTAAGAATCAATTTAGTCTCATTCTGAGCCCTAAGACTATTTGTAGCAACTATGTAATCCAAGAGTGTTGTGGCGGGACAAATACTAGTATTTTCTTTAAAATAAGGTACAACCAAAAGAGGTTGTTCCCTTCCAGAACCAGAGGTTTTTACTAGGTCTGTAATAAAAAAAATTCAGCCCTTCGTCAGTAAAATGTAAATTTATAAGCGATGGTGTTTAAACTCATTGCGCCGTACATAATGCTAATAAGACCACTAATTTTTTAGTAAACTGTTCAAGGCTGATATCTTTATTTGGGTACCAGTTTGAAACGTAATTAAGGACCAACTGTGAGTCCCACAAATAATTGTATTTAGGTGTACTGGCCTTAGTTTGTATACTCCTTTTGGAAGTCTTTTTATACATTCATCGGAGCCAATATTATTTCCTAAATGAAGAGATAGTGCCGACCTATGACTGTTCAAGGTACTTTAAGAAGCCCCTTTTTTGGAACTCTTCTGTTAAAAATAAAATAACAGTTGCTACAGTACCTTTAAATATGTCAATGTTGCATTCACAAAACTGTCACCACAATTTGTACGTTACGTAATCCAAAGTGACACCAGCATTAGTTCCGTTGCCTGCGACAGGATGTTTCTCCGTAGGAGAGCCTCCCGGAGAATCTCGCTGCAGCCAACGTAAGGTGTTTGTGGATTAGATGCTACAGTTCTCTGAAATTAGGTTGTGATAGATTAATATCAGGCTTAAAAAATATGATTTTTGAAATGATAGTCTTTTAATTAAGGAAACCATGGTTGCAAAGGCCACAATGAAACACAAGTATTCTACACGCATCATTTATAATTTTCTTTTTTGCAAACATTTTAAAATTAATGTGAAATATTTGCCATGGCAATTTATAGTGAAAGCGTCCACAAAGGTCGCGTCAGGGTCGGGATGCCATGATACACATATGTTACATTTGGCATTGGTGCGAGAAGCGAATAAATCGCTTTGTGGTTTACCTAAACTTTTAATAATCTTTTTATATGCTCCATTTGATAAGCTCCATTCAATGACTGGGTTTGTTCTTCCGGATTCAGTGTCAGCTTCAATATTATCTTTAGTTTTAATATAGGATGCGTATATCCAAATATTTCGGTTCTTGCACCACTTCTAGATCTATTTTGTTAGGTTATTAAGGTGGGGGAATTGTATACTACCCATCCTATTAATGTAGCTTAAGGCTGTACTGTTATCTATGCGTAGCAATATTGCAAAATTTGTAATGTCTTTTGCAAATTATTTTAAACCTAAAAATGCGGCCTTTATTTCTAAATAATTTATATGAAATATTTTTCACATTATTTCCACTGACCATGAACACATTTATTGTTGCAAAAAACCACCCCAGCCTGTTCTTGACGCATCCGAAAATATTTCTAATTTAAACGAGATTTTCATGAAATTTGAATTGGAAATTATTTGTTGTGACCACCAATTGAGGTCATTTAGTATGTGGTTTGGTAAAGAAATTTTAGAATCATAATTATTATTATGTTGCTTGAGTAATAAATATTTCTGACGCTAAGTATCTTAGTATATAGCCAGCCGTATTTAATGGCAGGACAAGCAGCAATAAGTACACCAATCAAGTGCGAAAATTCTCAAATAGTGCATCGTGGTGATTTTAAAACCTTAATAAAACCAAGACAAGACAATAATTTTATGGTTTCGTTTAGGTTATCAAGGCAATCGGAGTAATTTTTACCTAAGTATACATAAAGTATCGTCTAGATACAGGACTGATTTGTAACCTCGACCCCTGAGTGATGTTATAACTTCTTTCATTAACTAAGTAAATACCTTTGGGGCAATTGAATGACCATAAGGCATCGCCTTAAACTCGTATGTTATTTGTTTGCCTGCCTGATCTACAAAATGAAAAAGTAAAAATTTTTGAAATTCGAGTTCGATTGGGACCAAGAGATAAGATTCTTTGAGGTCTATTGTGGCTAAAAAACATTTTTAGGAACGAGTTTTGAGGCTGTCCTGTAATTCTCCATCTTAAAATGAGATTTTTCTATAAATTTATTTAGATTTTTAAGATTCAATATAAATCTCGTACTACCGTTCGATTTCGGTGCTACGAAAATATTTGAGATAAACTCATCTTTAACGGGATGGTGGTTTGAGCTTGACGTCTTCTGCTGAGAAGCAGCAGTGGTCGTTTTGCGATAAGTAGCAGGGTTGATCCTGTAACCTCCTCGCCCTCCCCGCTCCCCCTGTTCGAGTGTAAACGAGAAGGTGTCTGCCAGTTTCCCTGGTTGCCGTTTCGATTAGCATATTGTGGATTCGATGTTGAAGGTTTAGGTAAGGCTGTAGATTTTTTGATTTCCTAACCTTGTTTATTTATAGCTTTTAATGATTTTATTTTATCAGGAAGGCTACTTCCGAATAAGGTTTCATCTCTTTCAGACTGCTCTGCGACTAGCATAAAGGCTTTATCTAAATAAGACGTTATGAATTTTATTCTATTATTTATTTATTTTTATTATTATGAAATGAAGATCGCATAGTATACAACATCCTTCGCTTATTGATTGCAATTATTCCGGCTCTTTTATCACGAAACTTGCCGGAATCGGAAATTGCCGCTTGAATCTCTGGATTTAATGTTGGGGCCTGAGTAAGGTGCCATTTGCGGGTATCAAATAGTTTTTTTTTTTTTTTAAAAAGATCTCAATTTTCTTTGGAACCCCACTTATTGAGGATCGGCAACCACAGCTTTGAGAGGTTTTCTATGGATTTTTTTTTTACAATATCCTAGAACCTCGTCAGATACATTTCCTAAATCTGACAAAATATTGGGATCCAAATCTATAAGGTCCACTGTAGGGTGAGACCCTTTTAGAGGCGATTCGATTATTTCGAACTGCGTCTCGTTTGATACAGCGGTCAGTCCCAGTTACAGGGTCAGGATCAATTTTAATCACCATGTTTTCGGTGATTTGATCTCCTTGACCCGATAACGACAAAAATCGTTTTATCAAGGGTAAATAAAAATATTTGTTTAGCGGTGTAAGTAGTTTTTAATATTAAAAACAGTTTTATTAATATAAAGACCGTTGTGTTAAAATCTCGGATAACCTCCGGGTATATTTAATATTAGAAAAACAATGGAAAAATAACCTTCGTGATGCCATCTCGGACATCCTCCCGGTATAAAAGAGCCGTTATTTAAAATAAATGATAAAAATAAGGATATTTTGTAACTTTCGTGATGCCATCTCGGGCAGCCTCCTGGTATTAAATTGACTAATTATTATTTTTATACCCGATATTTAATGTTAGAATAACAATGGAAAAATAACCTTCGTGATGCCATCTCGGACATCCTCCTGGTATAAAATAGCCGTTATTTGTTATAAATGATAAAAATAAGTATATTTTGTAACCTTCGTGATACCATCTCGGGCAGCCTCCAGGTATTAAATTAACGAATTAATTTTATACTCTTTGTATTAAATATAGTTTATGCAGAAATTAAATACAAATAACTTTTGGTACTTACATGTTCCTTGTTCAGACCCCGATGTCGATGATAATAATCGTTTGGCTCGGCGATGTTGTTTTTCCTCTAATTTTTTAATTCTTCTTCCGGTAATAGTCAATTTTTTCCTCCGAACTTCGTTTGGGCATAGTGACGTTATTATTTTCTAGCACGTACGTAAGGTGCGGCGCACGAAAAAGGAATGAAATATCGACGACGGGTCATACGGGCAAGAGTTAGTGATACCCTCATATATAAAATAAAAAAAAACTAAAAAAACTAATATCTAAAGGCGTGCGTAGTTGCATTGAAAAAGGGAACTACATGGTAATTATATCTGAAGAATGAAGCGATGAAATATAATTATTGTTTTAAATCAAAGATCTTTATTGTGGACCAGCTGATCCACAGCTGGAGCACAGTAATGTTATCTATCAATATTCTATCTTCATACAAACGGGTGGAACGCGAGCTATAGCTACGCGCTCAGAGCTCGTCAAGCACTCGATACACAACAGACTGAAGGTTGCGCCACAGTGACGAACAGCCGATGTGACAGTACAGGCAAATGCAGTTAAAATATTGAAGGTGGGCAGCCCTATCGCATTTTACGTACTGCACGGAGCGGCCGGCTGTAGGTATATATTTCAAGGACAGGGCCGAGTCAAAATACTGGTAGATAACACCGTGGCTGGAGTGTGGATCAGCTGATCCTCGCAACAGTCAGTTCAACAATTTGGCTGCGAATTGTTGAACATGCCATCAAATGCTAAAATATATATTATATATCTCACTAGCTGTTGCCAGCGACTTCGTCCGCGCGGACTTCGTTTACTCCGCACAGCTTCTCCCTCGTAGGTGATAGCGTGATAATATGTAGCCTATATATTGACCCGACTTGTTAGTAATATTTATGCAAAATTTGAAGTAATTCCATGGAGTACTTTTTGAGTTTAGCCCGGACATACATACAGACAAACAGACAAAAAATATCTTGCACCAAGTATTTTAAAAAATATTCAATGTATAGATTTGACTTTCCTTTGATTTTATTATATGTCGCTATATAAACTATCTTATATCTTACCTCGAGTCTCAATCTATCTCCATACCAAATTTTACTCAAATTGGTTCGGTGGCTTAATAGATACACAGTCCCGGCGTTTTACCTGCAAAACTCAAGCTCTGTGGGATTTTAAGTATAAGAACTATTTATGTCTTACGTTAGGTTTCAAAGTATCTTCATCCCAAATTTTACCCAAATCTGTTCCGTGGTTTAAAAGATGGAAAGTTCCGGAGCTTTACATGCATAGTTCCAGTTCCCATGGGATTTTCGGGATAAAAATATCCTTTGTTGGATCTTACACTATCTTTGTACCAAATTTCATTCTTATTGGTTCAGTGGTTTATGCGTGAAAAAAAGACAGACTGACAGAGTTACTTTCACATTTATAATATTAACTAGCTTTTGCCCGCGGCTTCGCTCGCGTTAAATTCACTTTAGCGAAGTGGGGGGTTAGAAAGAGACAAAAAGTAGCCTTTGTCACACTCATCCCTTCAACTATCTTTATTTAAAAAATCACGTCAATTCGTCGCTCCGTTTTGCCATGAAAGACAGACAAACAAACACACTTTCCCCTTTATAATATTAGTATTGATAGGGATTAAATGTTTATCCACGATGTTCGATTCTTGGTCATAAATTAACTAAATTAGCGGATAAAAGTAGATAAGTTTATTTATTTTTATCGCGCCTTTGTTAACACATTTTCTTGTTTATTTCATGAAAAACCCTCTAAAAATACTGAGCTCATTCATGAATGATATAGTTATGTTAATATTTGAAATTTGATGAATATTTTTGTATGTCATAAGATAGCAAACAAGTAGAAGGCTCTTTTTTTATAGAAGAGGGGGCAAACGAACAGGAGGTGCACCTGATGGTAAGTGATCACCGCCGCCCAGGGACATCCACAATACCAGAGATCTTGTAGTTGCGTTGCCGGCCTTTTAAGAAGGAGTAAGCTCTTTTCTTGAAGTCCCCCAAGTCGTATCCATTTGAAAACACCCCTGCCGGTAATTGGTTCCAAAACAAAGTAGTGCGAGGCAAAAAGTGCCGAGAGAAACGCACAGTTGTGGATTTCCAGACATCGAGATGGTGAGGATGGTTCTCTTGATGGAAAGAGATAAACATCGTCTATAGGGATGAAAATGTCATATGCAAGTTTACTACTACCTACCTTACCTTACCTTACCTTACCATTTCAACCGGAAGCTTACACTGATGATACACAATTCTGAACTCTACCACCTAGTAGTCATGATATTAGTGACATGTTTGACTAAACATTCACCGCTTAAGAATAGGATGGATAAATGGCAGGCGGTCTTCACATAGATATATGGATATATAGAAACGATATTAAGAAATGTAAGGAAATATAGAGCCATACTAATACTACAAATGTTAAAATCTGTCTGTCTGTAACGCTTTTACGGCTAAACTGCTGAACCGATTTAATGAAATTTGGCATAGAGATCATTGCAGATCAGTGGTCAAACATAGGTTACTTTTAAAAAAAATCAACCCCTAGGGGTCTAAAATAGGGTATAAAAGTTTTTATGAAAAACTATATCAATGACATGTTAAATTAATAATCTATATTTAGGAGATATTAATATTAATAATCTATATTTAGGGAAAGTGATATTAATTTAAACTTTTGTGTCAGATAGTTATTTTCATATACAGTACCCGACGATAAATATTGCACATCGACCTTTGGAAAGAGACAATCGGCTAATTTCGGCTTCGTAGAGCGTTATCTCTGTCGCACAAAATACAAACAGTCCGGTACCTATTAGGAGCTGTTAAAACAAGTATGATTTGCTTCTTTTGATATTTTTATTCTTTGTATAAAATACACTAATTTTTCTATAAGTGATGGCTTTAGGTTGGGGTAAAATAAAATAAAAAAACATTTTTACATTATGTTTACGTATTTAATTATTTTGGAACATTACAGCTTTAGTGTACATAATAAACACCATTATACCTATTGCTAAAATGAGACATTGCAATAAAAATAATAATAATTCTAATTCTCAATTACTTCCATTTCACTATCTGTGCTCTCAAAGAGGTCAATATCACTGTCACTATCAGCCGTATTTATTACTAATCTATCAGTGTAATTGTCTAAACTGTGTTGAATGCTTCTATATTCATTCTCACATTTGATTGCATGATCGCAAACCTTTTTCCACTCTTCAGCGCCGATCATGTTTACTTTTTCAGTCAATAATGTTTTTACTGTAGTTAAGTTCATACCCACATTTCTAGAGGCTACATAGCCTTTCAGTTGAGACCATATATTTTCAATTGGATTAAAATCCGGATGATATGGTGGCAATCGCAACACAGTGTGCCCATGTTCGGCAAGTATTTTGTCCACAGAAAACTCTGTATACCTCTCCTTGTGCTGACATATAATAGCGTAAATCTGGGTTTTTGTTAATTTTGGATCAACTGGAATTTCATGTCTGTTTAACCAGTTGATCATTTCCCGTTTAATGGTGTTTGAGTTGGGGGGTCTCTCAACATACTTGTTGTGATAGGGTGCGTTGTCGATAACTAGAACAGAATCACTGGGTATATTTGGGATTAATTGGTTAACCAGCCATTTCTCATAGTTATCGTTATTCATTTCATTGTGATAGTCACCTGTAGTGTCCGTGGATTTATACGTTAAAAAAGCACCGGGTACAAAGCCTTTTTCATTTCCCGTATGAACTATTATCAAACGTTGACCTTTTGAAATTGGCTTTTTTACTCCTTTTTTCTTATCGTCACTCCAAGATTTCCCTTTAGTGTGGGATGCATGTATATATGACTCATCCATGTAGACGATATTTTTTCCTGTTTCGCGAAATTTGCGTATTTTATCAAGGTATTCCATTCGTTTGAGACTAACGTCGTGCTTTTCCATTAGAATTTTTCGATTATCTTCCATTTTAGTGAACTGAAATCCCATGTCATGAAGTATTTTTCTCAATGTTTTTTCAGACCCATTGTAATTAATAGCTTCAGATAACTTAGCTTTTAATGATTTTATTGTTGGCAGTTCATTAAATCGTAAGTGAAAATCATACACCATTCTTCGAACAACATCGTAATCAAAATCGTCCATATCCAAACGAAATTGCTTTTTTGGTCTCCCTTTTTTTTGGAGTGCTGAACTTAATTTCAGTCGAATGTGTTTCAGTACTGACTTCGTTTAATATATTGTTCAAAGTTCTTCTTGAAATTCCAGTGGCATTTGCAACTCGCTCTTGAATCTTCTTAAAATAACAACTTACATTTTCATCTACTTTTTTTTTTAAATCTATCAGCTTCGCTTACAAAGTATTTATAAACATTGTAGATAATTTCACGTGACTGACCTCGTAAAGGTTTCCCTCTTTTTCCGAAAGATGCCATATTACAACTTTAAATTATTTAAATTTGTGGGTGTTATCAACTCTAAATAGATATTTTTTTCGGGACGCGACTGCACTCTATCGTACTTGAACAACGACTGACTAAACGTCACATAGGTAGTGTGGGACAGAGATAACGCTTTACGAAGCCGAAATTATCCGATTGTCTCTTTCCAAAGTTCGATGTGCAATATTTATCGCCGGGTACTGTACTGCCACTTTTACTTTTATTTTAATTTTTGATTATTTGACATATTGACTGATATAATTATTATTGATGAAAATTATTTTACTTAATTATAAGTATAAATTAATATATTAAAATAACAAATTTCCCTGCTATCTATTGCGAAATTGGCTTGTTCACTAACATAAGTTAAGAGATCTTGTTACCCTATTTCAGGCAAATAAAGAAATTTAATTTAATTTAATTTAAATTACTCCCGGGGAAGCTGCACGGGTTTGTTAGTACATACAAATACCCGTAAAACATAGCCCTCCTTCTATCACAGTAACACACACACAAAAAAATGCATCGTGTATATTTTTAGATGACCCGATAGTTAGCCAATGCCTACTTCATCACGAGATCGATTCGCACTTGAGTCTATTGTGGCAAGTGGCTTGTGGCGCGGCTGTGTTATTAAGTAGTATTTCCTATAGAACTCGCTTTCTGTGCATTTATTAGGAACTTCAGATAAGCACGACTTTTAAAGATTTTACTTGATAGTGATATCGGAAATCGAAAAAAAGTATCTTCACGCCTGTATCCCCGAAAGGGTAGGCAGAGGTACAACAAGTGCACCCACGGTTAGCCGAAGATACTAGGTCCCACAATGTGATAGGTGGCAAGCCTATCGCCAACCGGGCACATTCCAATCCCGGGCAATGTTGTTTTTATCAGAAAACTGAAAAAACACATTTTTAAGTTGCCTGACCCAGGAATTCAACCCGGGACCTCATGTGGTCAACGACACCGGACCACTACACCACAGAAATCGGAGTAAATATAAAACTTCTTTTTCTTTCTTTCTACGCAGTCTGTTTTATTTTTAAAGTTTTTAAGAATCTTACGGGGACGGTAAACTTTACCTGGATTAAAAGTAGCCTATATGTAATCTAAGTATAGAAAATCTGTACACCGCATTCGTTTTTAGGTAAGCGGAGTATATTGTAGAAAATCTGTATACCAAATCATAATCCACCAAGCCCTTTTAGCGTGAAGAAGTAATTTTGAAAAAAAAAAACGGTACACCGCTTTCTTTTTTAAAGTAAGCGGAGTCAATTGTAGAAAATTTGTATACCAAATTATAATCCACCAAGCCCTTTCAGCGTGAAGAAGTAATTTTTAGAGAACAAGGAGGTTATGGCTATGGGCCGATAGTTACACGGAATAGAGCGATCTCCTTTTCTAAGGATGGGATGAACCAAAGCTGTCTTCCATGAATTCGGTACCACGCCGAGTGAGTAGGAGAGCCGGAATAGGCGTGTTAATACTGGCGCCAACTCTGGAGCACACACTTTTAGCACGATTGGAGGGATGCTATCCGGCCCACTCGACTTGTGGATGTCCAAGGAAAGTAGTGCTTTACGCACAGATGACTGCCGAAATTGTAGTTCTGGCATGGAACTATCACACTGCAGGATGGTAGACGGTGCGTTCCCTTGGTCATCCAGAGTCGAGTTGGCCGCAAAGAAGGAGCCCAGGAGATCGACCTTCTCCTTTGCGGTATGGGCCAAAGAGTCATCGTCTCCGTGCAAAGATGGAAGAGAGGGCTGTGAGAAATTCCCTAAGACAGCCTTGGCGAGAGACTAGAACGCACGGGTCCCTGAAGGAAGGCGAACTAATTTCTCGCCAATTCTGCCTATGTGTTCAGATTTTGCCTTGGCGATAGCTCTTTTGAAGTACCTCGAGGCGGAATTGTACTCCTTACGTAATATGCTGGTTTTTTCATCACCAGATGCGGACGCAGCAGCCCAAGCCCGGTAGCACTCCTGCTTTCGGCGTGAAGCCGTTTTACAAGAGCGACCAAACCAAGGCTGAGATTTACCACCAATTTTTACCGCAGAAAATGGAATGAAAAGTTCCATGCCCTGCAGCACCGCATCGGCAATAGAGTCCGCGACTACACTCGGATCATCCAGCGGGAAGCACAACCGCCCCCATGGGTAGGACGCAAAAAAGACCGCATCCCGTCCCAGTCTGCTGACCTATAGTGCCAAACGCGACGACAGCCTGCTAAAGGAGGCCGTGATAGGCGCAAAACCGGCACTCCGAATCAGGCAGTGGTCTGACGAACCAAGTGGGACGTCCACAGATACCTGATAATGGTCCGGATGAGAGGTCAGCAGAAGGTCCAACAGTGAAGGCGTATGGTCATCCACATCGGGAACTCGCGTGGGCGAAGTTACCAGTTGTGTAAGACCATACGCCAAGGCAAAATCGTGAACAGACCTCCCCGCATGATCGGTGGTGCGCGAACAAAGCCATTCGGCGTGGTGGGCATTAAAATCGCCCAAGATCACGATCTCTGCGCAGGGGGTCTGCTCTAAGACGGAATCTACAGCCGTTTGTAAATGCTCAACGAGCCGGTCAACTTCAGTATTCCCGCTATGGGACCTGTATAGGCACGCGTAGTTGCGTGGATGGTCGTCGCAAACTACGCGTAACCAGAGGATGGATGCCCTGACCTTCAAGTCTACCGAGGCGCCGGTAACAGTTATCTTCTCTGACGTATGCGCACACACCAGCCCGCGGTACAAAGGAATGTTCCAGTTTGTACCCCGGGTAGGAGAGGTAAGAAGTATCAGCCGGAGAAGATATCTGTGTCTCGGTCAAGAAGAGCAAAGCTGGCTTCGCCGTCTCGAGATGGTAGTGGACGGCGTTCAAGTTGGAATGAAGCCCCCTAATATTACAGAAATCCACAGTAAGCGTGGTAGGGGGTGTCATGGCTTTCTTGCTTTATCTGCCCCGGACAGGATTGTTTGTGAGCGCAATTTTGTCCCCCCCAGAATACGCAGGGCAGCCTGAGCATCCGTGATCTGGCTGAAATCCAGAGCACGGGTGCCCAGAGGGGGATTCTCCACTGCTGGCCCAAGTGGTACCCCCCTGGGGTAGATTCCGTTTTAATTGCGCATTCATAGTGTACGTGGGGGGGGGGTAGGCCTCCGGGACTCTCACAAACCGAACGAAACGCAGCATCAGGGCTGCTACTTTACGTCGGTGTCAAGTGAGAGAGTGGTATCTCCCCGGGCGTGCCGACCTATTCAGTTGCAAATGCAGTATGGCACTACCACTAATTTGATTGACTGACTGCACCGGTGTTAAATAATTTTTGTACGAAAATTATCCCACCAGTGGGCGATGGGGTCGTCATATCCCTACTCCTCCTAATAATATAATCCTACTAATAAAGTAAACTAAAGTAGTAAATAATATAATCCTGATTTTATACCGTCATTTTTAATTAAGAATTGTATAGGTAAGTGAATAAACATACATAAGAATATGTACTTGCCACATACACACACCTATATATATATATATATATATATATATATAAAGTTAATTTAGAATAACAAAGTTAATTAATTAATATTAAATTTATAAATTATTGACTATTTATGTTATTTAATTCATGAGCATTGTATATAAATTTAATGAATTTAATGAATATTCTTAAGAATACATACAAGAATGAGATTTTTTTATTTACCAAACAATACTATACATATACAGTTACTAGCAAGAACGAGTGTACATATAAGACAACAAAAAAAACAACAACCCACCGTGTTGGTCCCGAGCTTCTTTGAAGAATAGACCAACTGCCGTTTTGCTAGGCAGGTCGTAAAAGGCGACTGAGTGGCTATGAGCGTCGTTACCATCGTGACTACTAGATGATAGAGTTCTGCATCGGCTTGACCGGGTCTGGTACCACCGCCTTGCCTATTCCTGCCGCAATAGCGTCAGTGCTGGTCACTGTCGTGTTCAGTTTGGAGGGTTAGGTAGCCGGTAAACTTATGCATGTGGCATTAGACCTCGCCACAAGATAGCAACGCAACCAATAACATCTTTGGTGCCTATAGGCGATGGTTGAGTCTTTCCATCAGGAGACCCATCTGCTTGTTTGCTATCTTGTGATATAAAAAAAAACACAGTCAATCAATAAAACATATATTGCAGTTAAAAGTAATTGATATTTACTTACATTTGACATAGAATATTTACATGCATGAAAAGAGAACATATATATATATATACAGTACTCCCAAAGTGATAATGCGCATAGAAATCTTCGTCACTGTTCGGCAACGGTCGTATTCCCCGAGCGTCGGAAGACGATATGTATATAGAGTGGTTACAACCAAAGTTATAATGCGCATACAAATCTTCGCCACAACAAACAAAACCAAGAAGGGTGTGTAAACAGCTCTATATATTTCCACATAAAAAGAACACGTGCGGGCACTTCCAATACTTAAAGATAACTGACTGACGTTCAACTCATCGGCGGCACCCGTCGACCGCCGCAGACCGTTCGAACTTGTTATCGATTGATATTGACTCCTATTTCTATCGCACAAGATGCTAAATGCAAGTGCATTGGTTAGGGCTCTTACTATTCAATAATTATATATATATATATATATATATATATATATATATATATATATATATATATATATATATATATATACATATACATATACATATACATATATATATATATATATATATATATATATATATATATATATATATATATATATATATATATATATATAAATATATATATTTATTTATTTATTTTATAATGTTTATGCAGTATGATAAAATGGTAAGCCACTCAACAAAAGTATTATCAACCTACAGTTGACTTTCCGGGCTACATTTGTCTAACTGTCACTTGAAACGGCAAAAAGCTGATAACAATAAAAAATAACACTACAATTAATAAAATAATATAATATATATAAATAAATGGATAAGTGTAATATAAGGAACACTACAGTAAAAGAGGGAAAAAATTACAAATAATAATTCGCCCAGAGGCCAAAATCACTTATTTTACAAATACGAATCAAGCGTGGTATGGACCAAAATAGTATAATCCAAAACTCCTACTTAAGTCATATAAAAGATTGAAGCAACAGACTAATACAGAAATAAGTAATGCCATTAAACACACTTCTTGTGTAACTGTAATGGGTATTCAACCAATCGATATGATTCTAGATTCGAACAACTATCAGGTAAAATAGTGAAAAGAGCTACTGACTATCCGACTAATCCACTTCCCACAAACCTAGAACTTTTTTCAATATTATTTTGAAAATGCCATTCTGGTAGGCGCTCTGCGGTTTCGTCACCTACTATTAAAATTTAAAAGATATAAAAATTTTGTTTTTCAAAACCTGTTCGCAAAAGATATAATTTTAATATGTTGTAATTTGTATAAGTCTAAAAAATTTTTTGACAAGTATGTGCTAGTCGATAGTAAAGTTGTCATTGGGGTTATTATAATTCATGCTCCAACATGGCTGAAATTTTGTGGACGTAATCTTTTAACACTGAAAAATGTGTATGTAAAAAGCCAGCTTGTTTTGGTGGTTGCAAGTGTCTGCCAGACGGGTATGAAGGTTGACTAATAAAATACTGTACGTACTGAAAGAGAAAGTTCAGAACTTGATTCTGACACCAAATGTGTATAAAAAATCTGTAAGCCATTTGACTCTGCAGGTTATCCCTGAAACTTTTCGTCAAATGGAAGTATTTTAAGCTTAAAGGAGTAAAAACTATATATTCTACACTTTTTATCGTCGGCACTTGGTGAAACTCCATTTTAACACAATACTTGCTAGCATATAACACTTGTACTGTTTCACAATAAGATAATTATATTTAATTTCCGACCGGTTTCGCTTACACAAGCATCCTCAGGGTGTTTACAATAATTATTATTGTAAATACCCTGAGGATGCTTGTGTAAGCGAAACCGGTCAGAAATTAAATATAATTATCTTATTGTGAAACAGTACAAGTGTTATATGCTAGCAAGTATTGAGTAAAAACTATATCCTAGCATAGATTTTTTTCAGAGTTCAAAAATCTAAAGTTTATTAAAATGAGATTCAGTCTCCCCACAAGTTTTATGGAGATGTTCAAAAATTATTTCTCTGAAAGTTCACATGTTTACAATACCGTAAATGTGTGACCTTGAAAATTACTCGCAAATAGAGCTTAGCGCGTGGGCAGAAAATACAGTAATACAAAACAAAATAAGTTAATTCTTTGTTATTTTACAATTACTTATCATTTGTTTTTAATAAAATGTTAATTTGTTATACAGATAAATACCCTGGAAAGATACCTATGGATGTTTAAATATTCAAAATATCAGTGGATACGTGGTACTAAATTTATTACACAATTTCTCATTTCAACGAATGCAACACTGGCAAAGTATGGAATACACTAATATATATAATAAATTCTAAACATACGGCACGTCCATTTTCATATTGTATTTGTAATAAAGTTCTAATTTAAAACTGACCCGTGACCTCGTCGGCGTTTTCTACTATACTAACAAATAGATCAGGATTATTAGTGCTTGTATAAGTCGTAATTTTTTTAAAACTTGACACACACATTACTTTTTTTTAAACGATGAAAAACGGAGGTGATCAATTTGACATGTATGTTATTTTATTGAAACTGGATAATATTTGACTATGATGATCTATTTAGGCGTCAAAGCACGTGTACCAAATTTGGTAAGTCTAATTATATTTGTGATTGTCCACGAATTTTTCGGGATCTAAAAGTCATTTCGAGATAATTCATTTTGATTGAAATTAGGTATATTCTAATTTAGAGAACAATCTAGGTATGTTTAATCAAAATCGGTTTAGAAGTTTCTGAGATATGGTTATAGTTGACAGATATTTGAAGTTGGTTCAATTTTTTATTAAATTATTTTTTTCTCTTATCGGGAACTGATTTTAAAAACCCGATTTTTTTTAAGTAACCTATGTTACTCAGTTAATGTACTCAGTACTTCTATATCTTAGTATGAATATAACTTAATGCTTTATATTGGTGAAATAATTTTTAAAATCGGTTTATTAGCTTTTGTGTTTATCCATATAACAAATGAACAATCAAATCTTATCTCTATATTAAAGGACCACGTACGTAAGACGTACTCGTAAGTAGGTAGCTATACTAGGTAGCTATACCTATCTTATTGTGTAGGACTAAGTATTTTCGGCTTGCACATGTTGTACCTCTGCGTACCTCTTCGGAGATACGGGCGTGAAGATACTACTTTAAGTATAGCTAAAATAGTTAATTGTAATTTATCCAAAAGTTTCTGCGTGATGCGTACATAACGGCAAGCTATATGTGCAGTAGCTGTATACCTTTCTTCGTCGGCTCTTGGTGAAATTTCGTTACTTACATTCTATAATGTTATTAGGGTTTCGTATCCGAAGCTTGACAAAACGAATCTCTAGTAATATGCCTCCGCTGCAGGTTTGTCTGTTTATCACAAGGCTCTAAGTCTTGAACATAAATAGGAAAACATCTAATTTTTTTACAGAATGCGCGTTATACTACTTACCAATGGAATGAAGTCACTTCAACGGTAATTTTAAACTTTGTCATCTCATTTGGTACGATAAAACAGTACAACATGGCTTATTTCTATTTTTTTTCACGATATAATATATTTACAAATGTATAAAATTTTTGATAGTGATAGGTACGTTTGTTCATATGCGCGGTGACACGTTTCCTTCCCAATGGCGTGTCTATTAGTATTCATGTGGTCTGTGCTGCTATCACAACCAAAAAATTAAAACAAGTAACCTCACTTAATATCGCTCGTTGATACGGAACCCTACGTGTGCAAGTCGGCCACGCACTTTACCAGTTATGTTGCTGTTTTTTTATACGTACGAGACAAATATCTTTCATACCTACATATACGAGCCCATGGAATACTTTCATACCTTTTCAGCGACGTAACAACATAAATATATATTTATGGAGCATACAAAATCTGTGTAATGTTAATCTCATTTGGTCGCCTAATTGGCAGACTAAACTTGCTCTGATCTCTCAACGGCCCAGTTCCATTAGGACTATCACCCTTAGGTTACACTTGATCATCATTGAATCATTTTATATTTAATTTTACTTTCTTCTTTAATTTCATTGTTTTTCAAGCTTTGAGTATTGATGAATTATATTTATAGTTCCATAAGAAAATGTTAGACGTGTATGTATAATCATAATCGTGTATGTCACAGAAATTTATGAGTGTAATATTATTTATTTTTATTAATATCATGTATTTTTAATCCATATTATTTTAAAATATTAAGTTACTGCAGTTCTCCGCAGTGTAAATTATAACTGTGCCAAATTTCAGACCCCACCGTTTGCGCAATTGTCTTAAAAAGGTGTTCAAAGTTTTTCATTCTCGTATTAATAAATTGATAAACTAATAGTATCAATGTAATAGTTGAAGACACTTGGAAAAAGGAGACCTGCATAGAGTAGTGCTCTATTGATCGTCGGTGATATCGGAGTTTATAGTTGACATTGATGGAATTCATGTAATTCACAATTTGCCTTCGGTAATTTGTATTGAATGTTTACGTCTATAAAATGACGACGTCATCTCATGGATTTTTAATGGCGCCGCGCATCTTACGGATTTTTAATAAGTCGTGCCTACTTCGATTACAGCAGCAAGAAGACTTCGTTCAGGCTACTGAATGAGAAAAGTTGACTCCCCTAATTGTACATTATGTAACCAAGTGAAGGATATTTATCACATATTGTTGGAGTACGGCCGACGAAACGTGACTTAATTTTGCCAGAATTAAAAATTTATCGTCTAGATATAGGTTTAATCTGTAGCATTTTGGCTGAACCGCTATCCGATTCAGCCAGAATGCTATATGATCTAGTTAGTAAGTAAATAGTTAACTAAGATGTAAATAGACTTGATTAGTTTATACTATTGTATAAAATGATTACAAGACTGATTTGGACTTTTGCATATCCAAAAATCCTTTTAAGAAAAATAAAGATTTAAAAAAAAAAAAAATATGACGACGTCGTTTGTATAACGACAAAACAAACAAATTGATTACGACATATAGATATCAACACTTCCGTTCAATTTGGGGTAGGCCCCGGTTACACTTTTATTAGTGCGAGTGTTTAGTGCAGGTGCTTAGTATTTAGCAAAAAACACATCTAGACAGCCGTTGATTACTACGAAGGATTAGTAATTAACGTAGTTAATTGAATAGACTCTAATTACTTATCACTCGCACCAACCAACGGCTGCCTACACGTGTTGTTGCTTAATGCTAAGCACACTCACACTCGTACTAACAAAAATGTAACCGGGGCCTAGAAGGAGTAAATTAAATGTTGTTAACAACTTCGAGTTCACCAGTTTGTCTGCTGGCGAGATGTGTTGCGGTTAGTGTTACATACGCAGGTTCCTTTTGTTACTGGAAAATATATAAGCGGTTAAATTGGAAATTACACTCAAAATCGAAATTTCTAATTTAACCGCATTGATATAAAAAACCCAAGATACACACTCAGTGTGTCTAAAACGTCCTCCAAAAATGAGTGCACAATTTTAAATTGTGCACTCATTTCAAATAGAATCGCGTCTGCCGCGCCACTGTCAATTTTATTTATTTTCGTACATTGCTTTGTAAAAACAACTATAAGTCTTGCACTTAAGGTTGGATATGCAAAGACATACGTTTTTGCCATATCTATAACTACTTAAAAGAAATTAGGGACACTTTTGAGTGTCAGTTTTGTTCAGGACTGTGCATCTAGTGTTTTTTATATCAATTTTTAACCGTTACATCATTAATGAAAATGAATATACATATAACATATTGTTATCAAAGAGTTTACCCCGTACTAGACAAACTATGCTAAGTAGAAGATGTAAACACTCGCTGCAGCGTATAATATTTATTCGCGACCCAAAGATCGTAACCACCGTGAATTTCAGAGCGTTTACGCGTTTTATTCAACGAGCTCTGACGTAGGTCGTCCATGGACTCACTTTAGTTGAACACAAGAGGCGTGGCGCATGCCATGTTTAGTACGTTAGTACGTAGAAGTCTTTGATTATTACTTTTAGATAGAAGTAGTTTCAAAAAGTTTTTTTTTTCAATATTTTCTAGACAACAAGGAGATGGCTTTTCTGAAGAATAGACAACCATTATTGCCTACGGACACCAAACAAGGTTAGGGCGTGCGTCGTCATCCGTGTGGCGTATATATATATATATATATATATATATATATATATATATATATATATATATATATATATATATATATATATATATATATATATATATATATATATATATATATATATATATATATATATATATATATATATATAAGATTTTATTATTTAGTCCATATTCGAAGTAAATCGTCAGTATTTACCTCGAACATAGACTAAATAATAAAATCTTTTTCTATCTTATACATATAAAACAAAGTCCCCGGCCGTCCCAGATAGACCAGTTTGTTTGTTCACGAAAAACTCAAAAATCACTGAAGAAATTGTCATGCGGGTTTCACCAACCGTTAGAGGAAATCATGAAAAGGGTTTAGGTATATAATTTATTACGTTTTTTTGTATACAGAGTTACTTTTAAAGGTGAACTAAATGTTGAATTGAAAGTGCGTTTTAATTATTATTGTCAAAATATTACAAGATAATATTATAAAAATATTCGTTTAAAAAATCCCACTAAATTCATGAATTGCATGCACCGAATCTTGTGAATGGCATCTGTAAAGCTGGCGGTGTGCCAATTTACATCTACTTAGTTACAGTACTATTAATGATGTAATCTGTCACTCTAAGTGCATTTTTTTCGATTACTTTTGGTTGAAGGCAATAAAAAATTTTTGTTCAAATTTTGCGTAATTAAAATTATATCCATGCGTTTTGTTTTTTGTGTTGGATAAAAATTAAATTTTGAATTTTTTAAATATGTTTTTTATTACATCGAACATATTAGCGATTCTCAGCGTCTCATTCTCAGATATAAAAGTACGTCTAAACTAATATTACAAAGATTACAAATGCAAAAGTTTGGATGTTTGGATTGGATGGATTTGTTAAACCGTTTTTTCGTGATTAAATAACAAACATTCATTAAATGTTTGTTATTTAATCACGAAAAACGGTTGAACTGATTTGAAAGAAATTTGGTACACATATCTCCACAGAATAAGTAACTCTTTGTTATGTATTGTTGGGGCAATGTATACGCTTTTACAATAAACTTCCCGAAACTATAAGAGATATACCAGTCAATAAATTTAAAAAATGTGTTAAAACAAAAATGTGTAAAAAAGGATATTATAAAAGAAGACAAAAAAACCTGGGATTAATTGCTCCTCATACCGATCTCATTTGTAATATTGTGATATTGTAAAAATATATATGATATGAAAAAAATAACAAGCCCACTGAGTTTCTTCCGCCGGATCTTCTCAGTGTGTGGTCGCCATTAACGTGTACAATATTATACAATTCAATGGTGGCCGCGTTTCCGATCCGGTAATAGTTTTTAAAAAGAATATGTTGACGTGTCAAAATAACTTGTAAAAAGTTTTATTGAATAAAGTATTTCTGATTTCTGATTTCATATATGATGACGACCTGGCACTAGCACCTAGCACATAAGTTACTTTTTATCTCGGAAAAATTAAGTATTCCCGCGGGATTCACCAAAGATATTTATAACGCAGTAAGTTGCAGTTAGTAATCAATGCGAAAGCTTTGATGTTTGGATGGATGTTTGTAACTCAAACATGCAAATATTACTGAACGGATTTGTATGAAATTGGCACACAAGTCGATGATCTGGAATAGCACATAGGCTATTTCTTATCCCGAAAAAATGAGTAGTACCCGCGGGATTAATTAAAAACTGTTATAATGCTGCGGACTGCACGGTGCAACTAGTATTACAAACAAGAAATATTTGATGGTAAGTTTGTAAAACTGTATGTAATGGATAAACTTAAAGACTGCATAACCAATAAAAAAATTCTTTCGTGTATCGAAAGCTACTAGACAGTGGTCTCAAGAACAAACTTTTTTGCTGAATTTTTGTGTACAGCTTTGTTTTGACGAGACACCCATCTTTTCTATCTTCGAAAAATCTCGAATCGGGTAATTTAAAAAAAATAGATTAAAAAGATAACATTAGAGTGTTGGACTAGAAAAGTTTCTATTTTACGTGAGACAAAATAACCCTTGAATTATAATAATTAACAAGCTGATATTAGAAAATTAGATTGCTTTTAAATTGATTAATATTAATTTTAAAATCTCATAACTCCGCAGAGTGGAAGACTCGTCATAAAAACTGTCGAATGTGTAGGAAAAAAGCTTTTTCGTGATTTTCATAAAATAATCAAGCGATTAAAGCAGAAAATAATTATTGCTATTAATAAAATATTTTTCCTGCAATGAGTCAAAATGTTCAAAGCGCCCTAACTTTATTAGTTACCCAATTCAAAATTTTTCGAAGATAGAAAAGATTTGCGTCTCGCATTGATACAAAAACCCCAAGATGCACAGTCCCGAACAAAGCTGACACTCAAAACTGTCGCTAATTTTATTTAAGTAGTTATAGATGCGGCAAAAACATATGTCTTTGCATATCCAACCTTAAGCCCAAGATTTATAGTTGTTTTTACAAAGCAATGTACAGAAAGAAATAAAATTGATAGTGTCGCGATCGAAGCGATTCTATTTGAGATGAGCGCACAATTTAAAATTGTGCGCTCATCTCAAATAGAAGTATCTTGGGTTTTTTATATCAATGGCGTCTCGTCAAAACGAAGCCGTTCACAAAAACTCAGCTTGTTATTAATTAAAAAAAGTTTGTTCCTGTTAGATAAAAACTTAAAAAAAGTTTGCTCTTGGGACCACGGTCCCAGTTTTTTTAAGTTTTTATCTCACTAAGCAAACTTTTTTTAAGTTTTTATCTCACTAAGCAAAAAGAAAGTAAATGTTATTGGGTCGCGAGCGAAGGTGTGTGAGAACTAAGTGGCGGTAATCAACTACTTTCATATAAAATTTTTGCAACTTTAAGATTTTCAGTATCAGTGTCGGTAACTTTGTAATGGGTATTTTCTGCAAATCAACAACGAGTTACGAGTTAGTTTTGAATGGTTCCTAGCCATTTTAATTGCCATGACGTTTAGGTTAAGTGGAGCAAAGCATTAGTTTAACGTTGTGCTAATAAAATGAGAGATTAGCTGTAAAGTTTAGATGTAAATTTGGTGCTAATGAAATTTGCGATGTTTAATTTATATGATCGGCTTCTAAAAAGAGGAGATACTTATTTTTTTATATTATCGAACAACTAATATGTTTGTTGGCTTTCCTGGTGATAAACGTTGCCTTCAATCATTTCCCGTCAGACCACCCCATCAGGTATATTTCAACTTAGGGAACAGTTCCAGTTTCATCAAAATCAGTTCAGTAATTTTTGAGATATAAGTATAGTTGACAAAATTTAAAGTTTAATTTTTTTATAGCTCTTCAACCGACAAATCGGAGGTTATCAATTTGACGAGTATGTATGTAACATTGTTGGAGTTGGATAATATTTGAGTATGATGATCTATATAGGCGTTCAAATTGTTGTAGGTTTATATATTTATATCCTCGAATTTCTCGTGAACTAAAAGCCGTAAGCTTAGCCGGTAAACTTATTCATTTGTCAAACGTACAAATGTATTTGAAACGTACAAACGTACAAACGCACAAACCCACAAACGTACAAACGTACAAACGCACATACGCACATACGCACAAGCGCACAACATACAAACATATAAACATATAAACGTACAAACATATAAACATACAAATCTACAAACCTAAAAACCTAAAAGTCCAAGATAAATAGATTATCATACTCAAAAATTATACAATCCAAAAAATTTTACATAAAAAAACCATGATATACCGTTGTATCGTACAGAATGAGACAAGGTTTAAAAATTACCCTTGCATGATTTTATTTCATCGGTAAGTAGTATAACTTGGTATTTGTGTATGTGAATGCAAGCTACACTGACAAACTAAGAAATTGTCTTAAAATGTGAACCCATACAATCCGTGCTTACTACCGTCATATTATAAGGCGATTTCGAAGTCAAAATTAGAAGTCTTAAAATTACAATTTCCTTAAGTTCGGAATATTTCGGAAGAAAAGTTTTGTTTATCAATGCTCAGAAATAGATACTGTATTTTATTATAAATATTTCTCATTTTAATACACTATTCAACAATAGTGTAGAATGAGAGTTTGTCGATGTTCCTTGCTCAGTCAACAAAAACTAACCAATTCCATCCCTATGAATGTTATTGTACACAAATGGATTTTTTTAAATCTATTTCATCTAGTGATAAGTTATATCAATAAAACAAAAAGCTTTTATCTTTATTGTATTAATATATTACATCAGTGGTTCCCAGTTAGTTTTCTATGCGAGCCCCTTCAAAAACTAACTCCAACTCGCGTACCCCATAAGCCACGAACGACAATTACGCACGTGTTTGATCCAGGTTTCTTTTGAAGAAAAGACCGTCTGCTTTCATGATAGGCAATTCGTAAAAGACAGTTTCATCGTTTTTAAAAGAGATTCCCGTATGGGCTGGAACTCAATGTCGGAGGTTGTTGTTTTTTGAAGTGAAAACTTCTTTAGGCGCGTTGAGCGTTTTGGTAGAGGGTAAAATCCTCGGTTCGCGTCACCGACATGCTAATGATAATAGTATATCTATAGCTATGTTTTGCATATAGTTTTAATTACTCTCAACTTAATAGTTCCGTTTTCACTTCTATCGGCAGTCCCACGACTGCTACTGTTTTTTTTTTGTTTAAATTAATTGTCCAATCTGATTCAATACATGACCGCGCAGTAAACGTACATACGTGCAGTTTTACCCCCTTGTACCCTCTTTTACGTAACTGCACGTATCCCTAGGGGTATGCGTACTACTAATTGGCAAATATTTGTATAGTTTTTTTTTCCCGTGTTGGTTCTGGGCTCCTTTGAAGAATAGACCAACTGCCGTTCTGCCAGGCATGACGTAAAAGGCGACCGATTGGCTATGCAAGTCACTAACATCGTGGCTACTATGTGGTAGAGTTCTGCATAGTCTCACCCGGGTCTGATAACACCGCCTTACCTATTCCTGCCGCAATAGCGTCAGTGCTTGTCACTGTCGTGTTCCGGTTTGAAGGTAAGGTAGCGGGTAAACTTATGCATGTGGCATTAGACCTCGCCACAAGATAGCAACACACCATTAACACCTTTAGTGTCTATGGTTGACTTTTTCCATCAGGAGACCCATCTGCTTGTTTGCTGTTTTATGAAATAAAAAAAAAGATAAACGATATCAGCGGAATTATTGCAAAACATTGTTCTAAATACAAAACTCCCAAAAACAAATTGTAAATTACAGAAACTGGGAAAACTGTGTGCCTAGGGATGGTCGTACGTTATTAGCAGACAGTTATTGTCGGTTAACGAGGCAAAGTTACAAACCAAAAGCCAGCTAGAGAATAACTACAATACTACATGTTGCATAACTACAATTAAATAGTAATATTTAATTGTAGTTATGCAACATGTAGTATTGCAGACGCGTGTGAAGGATTTTTTTACACCATTGGATAACAAACAACCAAATGGGTCTCCTGATGGAATGAGAAAACATCGCCTATGGACACCGGAATATTCATATTGTTAAAATTAAAATCTGGACATTTGGTCGTTCTTTTAATTGAGTTCTAATTAAATTCACCATTACTCAGCATCACGATACTACATTTTTTCCCTTAGTTATTTCAGATCCTGTCTATTTTCAATATCAATTAGGACGTCAATAGATATTCAGTTTTGTGTCTTCCTAGTACATGTTGATTTTATTTAAAGGTTACTTAAAATTAAACTAGTTCTTCATTAATAAAATTAACAATATTAAAGAGATATATTTCTCTCAAGGTTTATTCAAAATGCTTTTCCATAAATATTAGACTAGTTTTGATTATATTTCAAGGAAACATTTCCTTGATAACAAATTAATATTATTATATCCTTATAAAGCGAATAATTTAGCTTATCTGAATTGAAAGCTCTCAGCGGGAGAGCTTCTCTGCCCTAGAGACACGTGTTCGACAAACCAGACTTTAATCGACCCAGTCGGGAACAACTGGGCTCAACTATTGTCCGATATTGGTTTCAGTAATCTAAATCTCCATTATGTGTAGGTATAATTCAACCATTAATGACTTTGAAAGTTCTGTATAAAGACAATTGTACTCACATATTACAGTGTTTTAAGGTTTGATATGTTTTAAAACAATATTGCACTAACACTGTCTTAGCTTAGGACAATTATTCTAAATAGCATGCTGTCACATTGTTTTCATTTAAGACAAGAATTGACAGCATACTATTTAGGATTGTCCTAAGCTAACACAATGTTAGTGCAATTGGCCATTAGTAGGTGTATTATATTTTAAGTTAAGCTATTGTGTATCTGTGAACAAAATGTCTGGGCTCAATTATTGTCCTATAATGGTTTCAGTAATCAAGACACGCGCGCGTGTCCAGCCAAGTTCGAAAAAGTAACTGGCGACGCAGCACCCATGTGAAATATTACACGAATCATCGCGAGCTACTTTTGACCCCTTCATAACTCGACAACTATTTACCTACATTCATGAAATTTGGCACATTTATTAACACCCTTTAGCTCATTTAGAATCCAAAATGTTATAAATATAAATCTACTCCATTTTGTGTAGGTATAATTCAAACATTAATAATTTTGAACGCTTTGTATTAAGAAAATTGTATTCACATAATATCACATCATTTCAAGGTCTGCTATTTTTTTTCAAGATCTCAATTACATTTTAAGATAAAATATTGTGATACATAAAATTTCACATAAATGTCTCAAGTTATCGCGGGTAATCGATTGACAAAACCTTCACAACTTTTGCATTTAATTTTTTGTAACTAAGTTTTTTGTGTTTATTCTATTACATCTTTACATAGTATAAAACAAAGTCGCTTCCGCTGTATGTTTGTTTAAATCTTTTAAATAACGCAACGGATTTTATTGAGGATTTCATTTATAGACAGAGTGATTTCATATGAAGGTTTATATGTATAATACTTGCATGTTAAATAGTAGAGAAGGACCGAGATTTTCTAAGATTTGTCATAAAACATATTTTTGTTTGCTTACTTTATACCCATCCGAAGCCGAGGCGGGTTGCTAGTGTATTAATATAATCTCGCGCTGTCTTTAATGTTGTAGGCAGAATGGACATAATGTTAATGTACGCTTCCGTTTATTATGACTAACCGATAAGTTGGCGAGATGAGAGTGATTTTTATCGCTGCATTTTATCAATTTTTAACTCTGCCCTCATACCCAAAAAGGACAGAATAGATTTTCTTTTTGAAATATGAATTATATGTAATTAGGAGAAAAAAGCGCATTTTACTAATTTTTTTTAAAGATTTTTAACTCTATAATCAGCAGAGATACATAAAGTTTAAAACGCAGATAAAAGCAGCAGTTTCGACTTTTACTAATTTAAAAGGGCTACTGGGCATATTTCACGTTGATTAAGATGAAAGAGCACATTGGTTAGATGTGGCTCATATATTTTGTAGGTCTCACAATACTACAACTTAGATCAGTTATAAATGCATTAAAAATATTATAGTTTCTAATAATTTAATAAAAAAAGTTAAAAAATATATGACGCGTTTTTTTCACTTTGAATTTTGTTAGTTATGCCCTTTTTCGGTACGAAGGCAGAACTGACATCGGCAACTGACTTGTATATGTTCACACAGATACTACGAATTGCAATAAAGATTTTTCTTCAAAAATATTCTTGTATTTTTAGTCTCAGCCGATCATAAGATAGTAAATAAGCAAATAGCTCTCCTGATTGAAAGGTAAAACTTCGCATATAGACACCAAAGATGTAAATGGTGTGTCGATATCCATGTGGCGGGATGACCAGCTGCTTACCTTTCAAACCGGAACAAACCAATACCATGCATTGAAGCTATTGCAGCAGGAATAGGTAAGGCGGTGGTACCAAATAACCAGGCGAGACGAGTCACGATGGTAGTGACATGTATAGGCAATCGGTCGTCTCTTACGGCTTACCTGGATGAATAGCAATTGGTCTATTCTACAAAGGAGCTTTGACCAACACGGGGAAAAATAAGCTATCTACCAGACCACAAGTAGAACAACTCCGATCCGAGCAAATATTTTTATAAACATCAGAAGGAAAGAGTTATGTGATGAAAGCGTCTATTGTTTTTTCATTCAGCGCTGGTCACTTTCATATTAAGGGATTCGCTAAAATGGTTCATAGCTCTCAAGCATATAAACGTATGATCAACTCTTGATTTCTAGAACTAACACTTAAATGCCACAAATTTTTGTCTTAATATAATTTTAAAGTGATTAAATTTATTGATTAATTCTTTTTTGTTATAGGTACATATTTGTTACTGCCAGGACAAGGTTTGTATAAAAGAAAATATTTGAGAAATCGATCGGATAAATGAATGTTTAAGTGTTAGATCTGTAAAGTTGTTTGTTCTTATTTTCTTAATTAGTATAACCATATAAAGCTGGGTCGGCTAGCTAGTAATAATATATATTTAAATGAATATTATGCATATTGATTTAGGGGAAACGTACGGGGCTAGCCCCAACCGAGGATTTATCTGTGACATGGATGTTGTTCTACGGTTTCAATACATACAAAATAAATGTATAAATACTGATAAATATTCAATAAACATCAAGATCAAAAATATAAACATCTATCTCATCACACAATCATTATTCTCCTTCAGGAATCAAACGTGGGTGTAATCATTTGTGTAATCAAGGTTTAGCCACACGACCGTCCGCGTCAAGGTGGCTTGTATATTTATAAAGAATGAAGATAGACGGGTGTTTCGGTGCAGCCCGGCCACAGTCAATTTCTTAATTTATAGACGTAACATTTAAATGTTCTTTTATTGTTCTTACTGTACCAATTAACAGATTTAATGTACCTCAATTAGATCTCGGTAAAAAAGCACTTGTTTGTGGCCGGGCTGCAACGTATACGCTGCAGCCCGGCCACGTGAATATTTTCTAGTACGATGCTCAGAATGATCTTAAATATAAACCAAATAAATGTACCATTTGTGTTCCTTAGTTTTCTTATCTAATTTACCAACAGAAACGATTATATAAAGAGAAAATTATTTCAAAACAAAATGTTCACTAAGCGCCTTTAGGATTAAAATAGCAATATAATTGTGTAAACAATATCAAGGACGATTAGTATTATACAATTAATGAAAATCCGTAAATATAATTTATTTGCATTTAAAGAAAATCAAAATACATTGTAACTTATGTCGGTACTGGTCTAATCAAAGTAACTATTAGAATTAGCCGCCGTGTTGGTCCCGGCCTCCTTTGTAGAATAGGCCAACTGCCGTTCTGCCAGGCAGGTCGTAAAAGGCGACCGATTGGCTATCGAGTCACTACCATCGTGGCTACTAGGTGGTAGAGTTCTGCATTGTTTCGCCCGGGTCTGGTACCACCGCCTTACCTATTCCTGCCGCAATAGCGTCAGTGCTTGTCGCTGTCGTGTTCCGGTTTGGAGGGTAAGGTAGCCGGTAAACTTATGCATGTGGCATTAGATCTCGCCACAAGATAGCAACGCACCATTAACATCTTTGGTGTCTATAGGCGATGGTTGACTCTTTCCATCAGGAGACCCATCTGCTTGTTTGCTATCTTATGATATAAAAAAAAAAATAAAAAAAAAATTAATTTCTTAAAAACTGTGTAGATAATATAGTAAATAAATATAACTGTATTTTTGTTAGCATCAGGGCCCCTAGACCACAAGCGATATTTAATGTTTCAATTATATTAAACTTTTGTACGTTTTTGGTACCTACGGTCAAAATTTTGGTACCTTGACAAAGAAAGAGAAAACTGTAAAAGAAAATGTCCAGACACTGACGTCAGGTTGTCTGGACCACGTTGATTTCACTTGGATCAAAACGAGTAAGCAAACTTATTCTTCTTAAAACTTTAGTCGGTACCTAAATTACTATTTATGAGATGCTCCTCATAACGTTTTTTTATAACGTTATGAGGTACTCCCAATAACGTTTTTTTTATTTAGAATGTTTGATGTATAAATAAAAAGTTATATCCGAAATAAAATTTGCAAGTAGGTAAACGGCTGCCTTATCGAAAACTAAAGTAATTGACATTTTTCCAAAATAGTTCGTACTTTCGAAACTTTAACTTCGTAAGGCAAGAAATTTTTTTGGGTAACATGGTGATCTAAGATTAAAGGATGAAGCGCACTATAACGGGACGAAGCGGGCTACATCACAACGAAAAAAGCTCGCTTAGCACATTGGTGACGTACCGGGTTGCACTGCATTGTCGGATTGACATAATGTGCTTATGAATAGTTTTAGCGAACGTCTTTTGTGGTTTGCTTATTATTTAAAGTCGAAGTCAGATAAACCGGCAGACACGTGTGTGACAGCAAGGTTATGCCAGTTGTGGTAAAATAAGAAAAAAGAACAGAATTATTGAAAATTTTGAAATCAGTAACGTGGAAACGTCGTGATGACGGTGATCACAAATTTCTTAATATTTGAATTTTTTTCTTTCCATGCAATTCTAAGTACCTACGGCAAAACGTTTTAAACAAAAATCCTTTTTAGTTTACTAACCTGAAAAAGAGAAATTCACCAGAGTTAATTTATTAGATAGTACGTTTGATTACAATCGTTACAAGTACTTACATATTACAATGTCTATAAATAGTTATATTTGTTTATAAGATCTTACTTATACTAAAAAGATGTTTGGTAAAACTATTCATAAGCACATTATGTCAATCCGACAATGCACTGCACCAATTGTACTAAGCAATCACTTTTTCTTGTTATGTAGCCCGCTCCGTCCCGCTTCGCCCCGTCATAGTGCGCTTCATCCTTTAATCTTAGATAACCATTTTATCGAAGAATGTTACTTGCCTTACGAAGTTAAAGTTTCGAAAGTATAAACTATTTTGGAAAAATGTCAATTACTTTATTTTTCGATAGGGAAGCCGTTTATCTACCTACAAATTTAAAAAATTAAAAAAAAAATAACTTTTTATTTATAGATCAAAACATTCTAAACAAAACGTTATGAGGTACTATTTTGGCACCAAAGTTTTACGAAGAAATAAGTTTGCTTATTCGTTTTGATCCAAGTGAAATCAACGCGATCCAGACAACCTGACGTCAGTGTCTGGACATTTTCTTTTACAGTTTTTTTTTGTCAAGGTACTAAAATTTTTACCGTAAGTATCAAAAAAGTACAAAAGTTTAATATAATTGAAACATTAAATATCGCTTGTGGTCTAGGGGCCCTGATGCTAACAAAAATACAGTTATATTTATTTACTATATTATCTACACAGTTTTTAAGAAATTAATTCTAATAGTTACTTTGATTAGACCAGTACCGACATAAGTTACAATGTATTTTGATTTTTTTTAATGCAAATAAATTATATTTACGGATTTTCATTAATTGTATAATACTAATCGTCTTGGTATTGTTTACACAATTATGTTGCTATTTTAATTCTAAAGGCGCTTAGTGAACATTTTGTTTTGAAATAATTTTCTCTTTATATAATCGTTTCTGTTGGTAAATTAGATAAGAAAACTAAGGAACACAAATGGTACATTTATTTGGTTTATATTTAAGATCATTCTGAGCATCCTACTAGAAAATATTCACGTGGCCGGGCTGCAGCGTATACGTTGCAGCTCGGCCACAAACAAGTGCTTTTTTACCGAGATCTACTTGAGGTACATTAAATCTGTTAATTGGTACAGTAAGAACAATAAAAGAACATTTAAATGTTACGTCTATAAATTAAGAAATTGACTGTGGCCGGGCTGCACCGAAACACCCAGATAGACCGTGGTCCCAGTATCAAATTTGTTTTGAATAATAACAAACTGAATTTTTGTGAACAATTCCGTTTTGACGAGACGCAAATCTTTTCTATCTTCGAAAAATCACAAATCGGGTAACTAATAAAGTTAGGGGGCTTTGAACATTTTAATTCGGTTAAGGAAGAATATTTTATTAATAACAATATTTATTTTTTTGCTTTATTAATTTGATTATTTTATGAAAAATAAAAAATAGAAACATTTGTCTTACACATTCGATGGTTTTTCTGTCGAGTCCTTTACTCTAAAGATTAGTCCTCAACTCTAAAGATTAAAAGTAATGCCCAATACAAGATATTTAAATTTAACTTAATCAATTCAAAAACAATCTAATTTTCTCACAGTAGCTTGTTAATTATTATTACGAGTATAATTCAAGGGATAATTTGTCCTACAGTTAAGTGGAAACTTTTCCTAGACCGACACTTCAAAGTTTTCATTTTTATCTATCTTTATTACACAATTTTCGAAGATAGAAAAGATATCAAAACGAAGCTGTACACAAAAGTTTAGCTTGATATTTATCAAAAAAATCGTTTGTTCCTGGGACCCCTGTTAAAGACTTTTTATTTATCATTATATAGTATAAAACAAAGTCGCTTTCTCTGTCTGTCCCTATGTCCCTATGTCCCTATGAGCATACATAATCTTTAAAATTACGCAACGGATTTTGATACGGTTTTTTTTAATAGATAGATTGATTCTTGAGGAAGGTTTAAGTTTATAAACTTCTCCGATATTCCCACGGGAACAAAAGCTACGGGGGTGAAACCGCGGGCAGATCGCTAGTTGTGAATAAAGTCGAAAAGTTAATGGACGAATTTTTACTACAGGAGCATAAAATTTCAAAATTGTTATGATATGGTGTCATCGGGTAATGTAGAATATCTTTTATTTTTTAATAATATAGGATTTCGTTACCACGCGTCTGAAGTCACGTCTCTTCCCTGTGCGAGTGTGGGTTGCCTTTTAAGAATACCTGATATCCTACCAGATAGTTCGTAAAAAGCAAACACTTGGCTAATTGTACACTACCATCATGACTACTGGCAGGTAGAATTCCGCACCCCCGGGTGTGGTACCATCGCTTTACTGTCATGTTCCGGTTTAGAGGAAAATGCTAATATTATGCATGTAGCGTTACTACTGCGCCATACGGGTAGCAACACACCAATAACATCTTTGGTGTCTATAGGTCTATAGGCGATGGTCCGCAATACACATATCTACAGGATATGTGGCAAGGTCTAATGCCACATGCATAAGTTTATCGGCTACCTTACCTTCCAAACCAGAACATGACAGTGACAAGCACTGACGCTATTGCGGCAGGAATAGGTAAGGCGGTGGTACCAGACTCGAGCGAGACAATGCAGAACTCTACCACGTACGTTCTTCTTACACAACGTGCCCTTCTTGCGCAAAGTCGTCTCTCGTGCGTGCGTGCGAGCATTATAGCGTAAAAAACAGCCAACGCTCGCAAATTAATCTAAAAGCTCAGATATATTTAGTATAGTCTTAATATCATCTTAAAGTAATTTATGAGACTAGCCGTTCCGAAGCTATTCGTTAAGAGGTTAAGTCTTGACTATTCGTTAAGAGACTGGAGTCGAGTTCTATTTTTTTCATTAAGTGCATAATGCATATCACATGTTGTATGATATAGAATATATCAAATAGGATTTGCTAATAAGATGTGTTTTATATGCAAATTATAAGTATTTTAGCCTAGTTGGTGTCGTTTCTTTTCGGATTTTCTGAAAAGGATTTTTCCCCGTGTTGCTTCCGGACTCCTTTGTAAAATAGACCAACTGCCGTTCTGCCAGGCAGGTCGTAAAAGGCGACCGATTGGCTATGCGAGTCACTACCATCGTAGCTACTAGGTGGTAGAGTTCTGCATCGTCTCACCCGGGTCTGGTACCACCGCCTTACCTATTCCTGCCGCTATAGCGTCAGTGCTTGTCACTGTCGTGTTCTGGTTTGGAGGGTAAGGTAGCCGGTAAACTTATGTACATGGCGTTAGACGCCGCCACAAAGTAGCAACGCACTATTAACATCTTTGGTGTCTATATTCGATGGTTGACTCTTTCCATCAGGAGACCCATCTGCTTGTTTGCTATCTTATATTATATAAAAAAAAGTCACTCGACCTAGATAGGGAAACTAATCATCAAGCGGTATTAAAATTGGTTTACTACACATTTTCGTACTTACCAAGTATAGGCAAAAAAAATTATACAAATTGGTCAAGCCGTTTCGAAGGAGTGCGACCACAAACACCGTGACACCGAGACTTTTATTTGATTTATATGCGGTAAACTCCTCACGTGTCTTAAAATCCCATCAAAGATCCAGCTTGCTACCGATTTATATTCGTCCACAAGGATCACTATGATTCATTCGTATAATATCTGCACTGATAAGGCGGCATTTTAAACCTTTTCATCTATACAGCCGTGGGGAGTTTTATAATCCGGTAGGTATCAAAATCCGTTGCGTAGTTTTAAAGATTTAAGCATACATAGGGACATAGGGACAGACAGAGAAAGCCATTTTGTTTTATACTAAAGTATGTAGTGATGTCGAGAGATTACCAACATAGAAATTTCAGATTACCTTGTAGATATTTGAATTTCCTCTAGGGTCAAGCAGCTCGTAAGAGGCGTAAACTACACTGGGCTTAGACAGAGTAACATCGCTTCATAGTGAAACGATATCTAAGTTCGTCATCGTCTCTGATTATCAAGGCTTGTTAACCAGTTAATTTTCAAACCTTAATCAAAGCAAGTTCGTAAAGAGTGTTTTATAAAGATTTGGCTATACCTTAACCTCAAAAATAGCGGTTTCCTTATGAAGCAAAATAATAAAAGTTTTGAATCGGTAAACCGGTTTTAGAGGTTTTTAAACATATTCATTTGATGTTTACCGCTTCCAATTTTTGTTCATGCTATGGGTGACGTACATTTCTCCAGTTTTGGCTTAAACCGGTTTTATATAGGTTTTTGAAGCTCTATCATCTCAGATATGCTCCGAGCAAAACCAGTTATAAAAACCGTTAAAAACCTTTACTAACCGGTATTTTTGTAACCGGTTACAAGCCCTGCTGATTATAACAATGCGACTGTTATTAACCACATGATTTAGTGCGGTATATATACATATTATTCTTTTCTAATATACATTTTATTTTTTCTAACTTCGTTATCATTTTTATGTTGTTATCTCCCAGGTATATAATGATATAGTATCATTATAATCGTAACTATTTCTTATTCTCAAGAAATCAGGTTGATTTACCTAACGTTTTGATGATTCCTGTCTTCATAGAATCTTTTCAGAATTTTTAGAATAACAATAATCGTACTGTTACATCTTGAACTTAGCTTAAAAGTTTTCAGAAAGGCAATAACGATGGTTAGCAGTGACAATTATACTTTGCCCTAGATTTGACTGTGTAACGGCAATAGTGTATACTCGTATGTATAACGAAGTTAAAAGAAAAACTATCACAACTAAGTAGGTTTCACAAGTTTACGAGTAAAATTCGGCCAACTTGCAAATGTACTTGGAAAAGATTTTATAGGCGGTGATCCTATAGCGCGGATATATTCAGCATAGGCGTTAAATAGGTTAAATATTCAAAGTATAAAACAATAAAAAAGGGCTTTTTCCTTTTTTATTGTTTTATAAATCTAAAAAGGGCTTTTCTCTTTCTTAGTCCAAATTATGTGATGGGTAATTACGAGAACCCTAATTTGGCCCGAAATGCACTTGGCCGGTTGTTAACTAATTCAAAGTTGCTAGTTTTAAAATGATTTAAAAAGTTTCACTTACACATTTAACAAAAAAGCGAAAAAATAACAGCGAACAGTGAATTAACACTTAGCGTTGTTGTCAAGTCAGCTCAAATGTATCTACTTTCCTAAACACGTTGCAAATAAGGGAGGCTCCACGTCACGTAACAACCGTGAAGCTCTCTCGAGACCGCTTCACAATGCGGCCCAGGCCCGGATTACTCGGCACACAACGGGGAAATTCAAAACCCATATTTCACTTTTGATACTACTCGAATACCATTACAATCAGAAATGTACTATCATTAACATTATTAGTCCGGAATCCATCCTTCTGTATTGTTTATCATTTGAATATAACAACCTGTTGTAAAATTACTATTCTACAGTGGTTTCAAATTATTAAGATTGTCAAATTAGATGATTAAATTTCTGTCACTGTTAAAGACAGTACAATAATAACTTATATAATGTCCATGAAGCTGTATTATATCTGAAGGCAATACTTCTAATAAGTACCTTCTGGAAACAAAACTTTACATACTTATGTCATCTTCTGAGGTCTTACACTCTCTTCCTAACACAGCTGTATAAAAAACATGTTAAGACCTCATAGACAGAGATATAACGTAGGTATATGTTTCAAGTGATTAATCCGAGTTCTAGCTCCATGATAATGCCCAAGTCGACGTACGTGTCGCCAGAACTAAACGATATGCTATCCAAACCCTTAAAAAAGAATTTTAGGCCAAGTCTTTATAGTCGATATAAGGCCAGTTCTATTCTACGACTATGAAGTGTGGCTATAAAGTAAATGCCAGTGCCAAAAATAGAATTGAAAATAATTATTATTATTCTTACACGAAATAGTATTAAATTTTTGGGAAAATTTTGGAAATCAGGGCTAAGTGATATAGATATGTATTGAAAAGATTTGATTATTATATAACAAAGAAATACCTTGAGAAAGAGAGAGAGAAAGAAAGAGAGTGAGAGAGAAAGAGAGAGGCAGATGGCAGACAACTTGTGTGTTGCCGTCTGTATGTGTAGCTGTTTATTGACGACGCTTACAATGAGCACGGCTTTCAAGCCACACACACAACACACAAGCGCACATAACGGAAAGACCGTTGAAGCTTTACTGTTTCTAACGACTAACGTGACTTAAAATAACTACTTTCTTTTAATCAATTGAGTAAAAAATTTGCCTATGTCATTCTTGCCTAGTGTAGCTTTTTAATGGTAAAAAAAACCAGATATACAAACATTTAAACTCATCACACAAAAGCCTGTCCCTGTTAGGTATCGAACCTACTCTCCTTCGATTACTTAATCGGGATCACTAACTACTTGACAAACGTTTAATATGGTATATACAAGTCTTAAAAGATTACGTAATTGTCAAGGATAGTCAAATTTAAATACTTCAGTATTGTCATTATGAAAGACGGCACAGTAACAATAGATATAATACCTAGCTATCCTGCGGCAATCTAAGTCCTTAATCATGGTAGACCGAGCTTATCTTTCAGACCTATTCGATCAAGTTTTCAGCTCACAAAAATTGTTTTCTTGGATACAAACGACGCAAATCTGAACCGCTGTCTACCAAAGACCACGACGCGCAGCCACGCGCTTCTTAAAAGAGGTTGTTGTTATAAAAAAATATTCTCTTGAAAGTGTTTAATACATTTGCTATTTTGGCGCTTTTTCTTACCTAGCGACCGCTCCTTCGTAGTATGCGTAAGCGTGTCGGAGACACAGTCAAATATAAATTCGAAACGATTATAATATAAAAGTTACTATTCTAGGTAACGCCCATGTTTGGTAAGTTTTGGAGGCCAGGTAATGTGGTGAGATATGTAATGCGAAAATTCAAGTAAAATGTAATAAAGAAGGGCCTTTCTACGCCTACACAGAAAAGAGAGTATAATATATGATCAAACGAACTTCCAAGTGAAGTTCGATCATTATTATATGAATCGCTTCATTCGAAGATATAATTACCATGTAGTTCCCTTTTTCAATGCTAGCAACTACGCACGCCTTTAGATATTAGTTTTTTTTTTTTTTTGTTTGAGGGTATCACTAACTCTTGCTCGTATGACCCGTCGTCGATATTTCATTATTTTTAGAGACTTGATAGATATTGCCGAACTTCTGGGAATCTAAGGGAGGGTGGGTTCTTATATCTTCGAATGAAGCGATTCATATAATAATGATCGAACTTCACTTGGAAGTTCGTTTGATCATATATTATATTTCATCGCTTCATTCTTCAGATATAATTACCATGTAGATGTTAAGAGATAAGTTTGGCAAAATCTAGTTTTTATATGTATACCTAAATAATACAACTGACATGACACACCGTAAAAAAAATTTAAAGATTATATGTGTAAATAATCAATTTATTGGCCAAAAAAAAATTATACATGCCATTACGCTCTAATTCCGCAAAGACCGATTCCGCGAATTCATTTTCGTTGACTAAGTTAAGACTATAGAACTTTGCAAAAGTTTGTGAACGACTTGTCCAACCGGCGGTTTTGCGTATGCTGTCTATGCAAACGCTAACTGAACAAATTTTAGATATTGATGCGTGACACATACTAATGAGAACCAAGAATTGATATGTTTACGCAGCTCTCCGATAATACGTTTTTTATCCAGCGACTAATCGTTTGGGTGGTGGCCGGTTTGTTAGGTTTTTTAATTGTAAGAATCAATTTAGTCTTATTCTGAGCCCTAAGACTATTTGTAGCAACTATGTAATCCAAGAGTGTTGTGGCGGGACAAATACTAGTATTTTCTTTAAAATAAGGTACAACCAAAAGAGGTTGTTCCCTTCCAGAACCAGAGGTTTTTACTAGGTCAATATCAGGTTTTTTCGTCAATAAAATGTAAATTTATAAGCGATGGTGTTTAAACTCATTGCGCCGTACATAATGCTAATAAGACAACTAATTTTTTAGTAAACTGTTCAAGGCAGATATCTTTATTTGGGTACCAGTTTGAAACGTAATTAAGGACCAACTGTGAGTTCCACAAATAATTGTATTTAGGTGTACTGGGCCTTAGTTTGTATACTCCTTTTGGAAGTCTTTACACATTCATCGGAGCCAATATTATTTCCTAAATGAAGAGATAGTGCCGACTTATGACCTATGACTATAAGAAGCCCCTTTTTTGGAACTCTTCTGTTAAAAATAAAATAACAGTTGCTACAGTACCTTTCAATATGTCAATGTTGCATTCATAAAACTGTCACCACAATTTATACGTTATGTTATCCAAAGCGACACCAGCATTAGTTCCGTTGCCTGCGACAAGACGTTTCTCCGGAGGAGAGCCTCCCGGAGAATCTCGCTGCAGCCAACGTAAGGTGTTTGTGGATTAGATGCGACAGTTCTCTGAAATTAGGTTGTGATAGATTAATATCAGGTTTAAAAAATATGATTTTTGAAATGATGGTCTTTTAATAAAGAAAAGGTTGCAAAGGCCACCATGAAACACAAGTATTCCACACGCGTCATTTATGTTTAATTGTAACGTGATTAAAAAACATTTTAAAATTAATGTGAAATATTTGCCATGGCAATTTATAGTGAAAGCGTACACAAAGGTCGCGTCAGGGTCGGGATGCCATGATACATATATGTTACATATGGTATTGGTGCGAGAAGCGAATAAATCGCTTTGTGGTTTACCTAAACTTTTAATAATCTTTTTATATGCTCCATTTGATAAGCTCCATTCAATGACTGGGTTTGTTCTTCCGGATTCAGTGTCAGCTTCAATATTATCTTTAGTGTTAATATAGGATGCGTATATCCAAATATTTCGGTTCTCGCACCACTTCTAGATCTGTTTTGTTAGGTTATTAAGGTGGGGGAATTGCATACCACCTATCCTATTAATGTAGCTTAAGGCTATACTGTTGTCTATGCGTAGCAATATTGCAAAATTTGTAATGTCTTTTGCAAATTATTTTAAACCTAAAAATGCGACTTTTATTTCTAAATAATTTATAAGAAATATTTTTCACATTATTTCCACCGACCATGAACACATTTATTGTTGTTTTTGCAACCCAGCCTGTTCTTGACGCATCCGAAAATATTTCTAATTTAAACTGAGATTTTCATAAAATATGAATTGGAAAATATTTGTTGTGACCACCAATTGCGGTCGCTTAGTATGTGGTTTGGTAAAGAAATTTTAGAATCATAATTATTATTATGTTGCTTGAGTAATAAATATTTCTGACGCTCAAGTGTCTTAGTATATAGCCAGCCGTATTTAATGGCAGGATAAGCATCAATAAGGACACCAATCAAGTGCGAAAATTCTCAAATAGTGCATCGTAGTGATTTTAAAACCTTTGTTTTTTTCTTTCAAAATCTATTATAAAACCAAGATAAGACAATAATTTTATGGTTTCGTTTAGGTTATCAAGGCAATCGGAGTAATTTTTACCTAAGTATACATAGAATATCGTCTAGATACAGAACTGATTTTTTTTTTAATAATAATAATAATTTATTTATTTGCAATAAATAGGGTACATAATTCTTTGTAACCTCGACCCCTGAGTGATGTTATAACTTCTTTCATTAACTAAGTGAATACCTTTGGGGCAATTGAATGACCATAAGGTATCGCCTTAAACTCGTATGTTATTTGTTTGCCTGCCTGATCTACAAAATGAAAACGTAAAAATTTTTGAAATTCGAGTTCGATTGGGACCAAGAGATAAGATTCTTTGAGGTCTATTGTGGCTAAAAAACTTTTTAGGGACGAGTTTTGAGGCTGTCCTGTTATTCTCCATCTTAAAGTGAGATTTTCCTTTAAATTTATTTAGATTTTTAAGATTTAATATAAATCTCGTACTACCGTTCGATTTCGGTGCTACGAAAATATTTGAGATAAACTCATCTTTAACGGGATGGTGGCTTGAGCTTGACGTCTTCTGCCGAGAAGCAGCAGTGGTCGTTTTGCGGTAAGTAGCAGAGTTGATCCTGTAACCTCCTCGCCCCCCCTCTGTTCGAGTGTAAACGAGAAGGTGTCTGCTAGTTTCCCTGATTGCCGTTTCGATTAGCATATTGTAGATTCGCTGTTGAAGGTTTAGGCAAGGCTGTAGATTTTTTGATTTCCTAACCTTGTTTATTTATAGCTCTTAATGATTTTATTTTATCAGGAAGGTTACTTCCGAATAAAGTTTCATCTCTTTCAGACTGCTCTGCGACTAGCATAAAGGCTTTATCTAAATAAGACGTTATGAATTTTATTCTAGTTTGTGTTTTGGAAATGAGGATCGCATAGTATACAACATCCGTCGCTTATTGATTGCAGTTATTCCGGCTCTTTTTATCACGAGACTTGCTGGAATCGGAAATTGCCGCTTGAATCTCTGGATTTAATGTTGGGGCCTGAGTAAGGTACCATTTGCGGGTATCAAATTTTTTTTTTTTTTTTAAAAGATCTCAATTTTCTTTGGAAACCCACTTTTTGAGGATCGGCAACCACAGCTTTGAGAGGTTTTTATGGATTTTTTCACCATATTCTAGAACCTCGTCAGATACATTTCCTAAATCTGACAAAATATTGGGATCCAAATCTATAAGGTCCACTGTAGGGTGAAACCCTTTTAGAGGCGATTCGATTATTTCGAACTGCGTCTCGTTTGATACAGCGGTCAGTCCCAGTTACAGGGTCAGGATCAATTTCAATCACCATGTTTTCGGTGATTTGATCTCCTTGACCTGATAACGACAAAAATCGTTTTATTAAGGGTAGATAAAAATATTTGTTTAGCGGTGTAAGTAGTTTTTAATATTAAAAACAGTTTTATTAATATAAAGACCGTTGTGTTACCATCTCGGATAACTTCCGGGTATATTTAATATTAGAAAAACAATGGAAAAATAACCTTCGTGATGCCATCTCGGACATCCTCCCGGTATAAAATAGCCGTTATTTAAAATAAATGATAAAAATAAGTATATTTTGTAACTTTCGTGATGCCATCTCGGGCAGCCTCCTGGTATTAAATTGACTAATTATTATTTTTATACCCGTTATTTAATGTTAGAATAACAATGGAAAAATAACCTTCGTGATGCCATCCCGGACATCCTCCTGGTATAAAATAGCCGTTATTTGTAATAAATGATAAAAATAAGTATATTTTTGTAACCTTCGTGATACCATCGCGGGCAGCCTCCAGGTATTAAATTAACTAATTTTTATTTTTATACCCAATATTTAATATTAGAATAACAATGGAAAAATAACCTTCGTGATGCCATCTCGGACATCCTCCTGGTATAAAATAGCCGTTATTTGTTATAAATGATAAAAATAAGTATATTTTGTAACCTTCGTGCTACCATCTCGGGCAGCCTCCAGGTATTAAATTAACTAATTAATTTTATACTCTTTGTATTAAATATAGTTTATGCAGACGTTAAATACAAATAACTTTTGGTACTTACATGTTCCTTGTTCAGACCCCGATGTCGATGATAATAATAGTTTGGCTCAGCGATGTTGTTTTTCCTCTAATTTTTTAATTCTTCTTCCGGTATATAATCAATTTTTCCTCCGAACTTCATTTGGGCATAGTGACGTTATTATTTTCTAGGACGTACGTAAGGTGCGGCGCACGAAAAAGGAATGAAATATCGACGACGGGTCATACGAGCAAGAGTTAGTGATACCCTCAAACAAAAAAAAAAAAAACTAATATCTAAAGGCGTGCGTAGTTGCTAGCATTGAAAAAGGGAACTACATGGTAATTATATCTGAAGAATGAAGCGATGAAATATAATTATATACTACAATTAAAAACTATGGAATTATTCAGCAGTAAATAAGTTATTTTTACCAAAGAAATCATTGGGTTCTGCAGCACACACTTGAGAAATCATGACATAGTATAAAACAAAGTCGCTTTCTCTGTCTGTCCCTATATCTTTATGTCCCTATGTATGCTTAAATCTTTAAAACTACGCAACGGATTTTGATGCGGTTTTTTTTAATAGATAGATTGATTCTTGAGGAAGGTTTAAGTGTATAAACCTTTCCGATATTCCCACGGGAACAAAAGCTGTGCGGGTGAAACCGTGGGCAGGTCGCTAGCGTATGATATAAACAACGTCCAAAATTGACGGGTCCTACGAAGTTATCGTAACTTAAAAAAATGTGATTTTCCTTTTATTTATGAAAATGACTCCACTTTTATAGGTCTTTTAATAACACGAAGAGTAAAAATAAAATTTCTATTAGAAAAATCCCACTTCTAATGGCAGAGCAGTCAGTTTTAGCCCGTGTTGGTCCAGGTTCCATTGAAGAATAAACAAAATATCGTTCTATCAGGCAAGTCGTAAGAGGCGACCGATGTCACTACCATAGTGACTACTAGGTATTAGAGTTCTGTAACGCCTGACCCGAGTATTTGGTACCACCGCCTTCCATATTCCTGCTGCAATAGCGTCAATGCTTGTTATTGTCGTTTTCTGGTTTGGAGGATTAAGCAGCCGGTAGACTTATGCATGCAAAAAACATAGCAACGCACCATTAACATTTTTGATGTCTAGGCGATGGCTTCTTTTTTCATCAGGAGAGTTATCTGCTTGTTTGTTATCTTATAATATAAAGAAAAGATACTTGCAAACAATACATTATTCTCTTTGCTTGCAAATAATAACGCCCAATAATGTTTTATACATAAACAGTTTGTTTCAGCCAAAAGCAAATCGACCGCGTTCATGAACAGACTGAACTAGGAGGTCATAGAATAGGAAAATTTAGAATTAATTTTATCTATGTTTGATGCTACTCAATTACTATTGCTAGATTTATTTTATTTTTATTTAAAACATAAAATTCGCCGCATATATCCAAAAAATTCGTTATATAAGTAAACAAATCAAACATTAGGCAATTACGGATTTTCATATAACATTAGTGATATAGATATTAGATATACTATTATTTACATTAGGTCGGATTATTTTTATCCTCGCGGCAAAAGCGTTAGTGTTTGTCAATGTCGTATTCCGGTTGGAGGGTAAGGTAGCTGGTAAACTTATACACGTGTCATTAGATTGTGCCACAACATAGCAACGCACCATTTGCATCTTTGGTGTCTGTAGGCGATGGTTGACTCTTTCCATCAGGAGATAGCACTGACGCTATTGCGGCAGGAATTGCGAATTTTTTTGACGCTATTGCGGAAGGCTAAGGCGGTGGTACCAGACCTAGACGAGACAACGCAGAACTCTACCACCTAGTAGCCACGATGGTATCGGTCGCCTTTTACGACCTGCCTGGCTGAACGGCAGTTGGCCTATTCTTCAAAGGTGTCCGGGACCAAACACGGGGACTGTTTGTTAATTGTGTCAAAAAATTAATTTCAGTAGTAGAACAGTAATATAATTTCAGTATTGGAACAGTAATGAAATTTCACTCATTTCATCTCACAAAAGAATATGCTTATCAAGAGATTTAATTTTCATTGTCAGTTTAAAAAGCTCACAAATTCTGAGTCATAGCAACTGCAATAAAAATTTCCGAGCTCTTTTGATGAATAGACCAGCTGAAATTCTGCCAGGTATTTCGTAAAAGGTAACCTTACCATTCGAACTGTAACAAGACAGCGACTGGAATAAGCATCGATATTATTGCGGTAGAAATAGGTAAGGTGGTGGTACCATATACTAGGAACCCTACCACCTACTAGTCACAACTTTGGTGAGAGTATAGCCAATTGTTTGCCTCGTACGAGCTTTTACTGGATATAGACTATAGTTCAAAAATAAAAAGCGACATGTGAAGATCCCACCGTTATCTAGGGATGGGAGTTATAGCTAATTTTATTTCACTATCACGTTGTGAAGTTGTTTGATTTTTTGTCACTGTTATATCACACGTGATAAATCACGACCGTTATATTTTATTAGTGAAGATTATTATCACCGTGGGTACATTTAGTACTGTCTGTTACATCGTCGCGCAGTGTTTACAATTATGTGGTTAGTAAAGTGAAATAACATATTAAACAAATTCTCTCTTCTAGCTGGTGGCATGGTGTTGCTCAAATGTTGTTGCTTTGTTTCTTTCGCACGATGGAATTCTGCGAATTATAAGCTTAAGTAGTTGCTTGGCTCGCGTGAAATTAAATCATGCTCACGTTATATGTTACAGACGGTTTCGATGCATATAACTGGTGTGACACATAAATTATATTATAACGAGTGATTTAACCAGTGATGCGTGAAATGTGCCATGCCTACCCTTATCACAAATTTAACAGTGTGTGTGCGTGTGTGTTTGCCTGTGTGAGTATTGCTTATTCGAGTTTAAGCATGACATATTCGGATGAAATTTGGTATTCTGCTAGACTACATCAGGCCTTACACAGTCTAGTTTTTAGTCATAATGAGCTTTAAACAACATTTTAATCACTTATGGAGATGCGAGAAAAAATTTAAATAATGAAATATAGTCCTATGGCCTGCTGCGAAATTTTAACTCCTTGCAAACCCATGGAAATTGCGAAAATCATTATGACTTCCAGGTCTATGTATGTAAATTGTAGACTTTTCAAATTTTCAAATGATTTATACAAGCCAGCTTGTATAAATCATTTGAAAATGTACAAATTGGCGTAAGCCGATCTAAGTCTGAAAGTAGACTACTTTTACTAAACTTGACCAAATTCGTATAGGCATTGCAGTGTAAAGAAAAAAGTATCCCCGAAGGGGCACGCAGAAGTACAAGAGGTGCACCCACGATTAGCCGAAGATACTCAGTCCCACAATGTGATAGGTGACCTGCCTATCGCCAAACAGGCACTTTTTCCAATCCCGGGCAACGTTGTTTTTGTCACAAAACTGAAAAAGCAAATTTTCGATTTGCCCGACCCGGGAATCGAACCTGGGACCTCATGTAGTCAACTCCGATACCACACCACTAGACCACAGAGGCAAAGCGTAAGCGTAGAGGAGGAGAAGCGTAAAGAACAAACAAATACGTAGGTCACACTATAAGTTTTGCGTAACTTAAAAAAACAACATGTTATGACCAAAATATTATGTTTATTGCTTTTCAAAATAATCTCCTGTACATTTTAAACCATTTGTTAAAACAGGAGGACCACAGATCTGAATGAATCAGGATGAGTGACGAGATGTACTTTTTCGGAAGCTAAAAATGACTTTGATTTGTTGGCCGTGTGTGAAGAAGCGTTATCATGGTGTAGGAGAATGCGGCTTTTGGGTCGTCTTTCGCGAACTTTTTCTAACACCCTGGGTAAACGAATACCACTCGGCATTAATACTCTTTTGATCTTCAGGTGGAATTGTACAGATTTGTTACCAACGTTTCTCGCCTGTCTCGTTTTTGTTGGCCTGTTCTCATTTTCAAACCCCCATTCACAAGATTGCTGTTTTTTTTTCCGGTTCAAAACAATAAATCCACGTTTCTTCTCCTGTGACAATGTCATAAACAGCATTAGAATGTCCGTGGTCGTACTTCCGTAGCATCTGTGAGCGCCATTCCACGCGAGCCCGCTTTTGCTACGCTGTCAGTTCATGAGGGATCCAATGACAACAAAGTTTCCGAACTTTCAATTCTTCGTGTAAAATTTTCTGAATTTGGCTCATATCAATCTCCAATAGTCCTCGAATTCTCTCATAGTTAATCCGGGAATTTTCTTCATTTAACCGCTTAGCAGTAGCCACATTATTTTCGTTGACGGCAGTAGAAGGCCGCCCTTCACGAAATTCGTCATGTAAAGAAACTCGACTTCTCTTAAATTCAGCAAATCAACGTCTCACGGTACTCAGACAAGGTGCTTCTCTCCCAAAACCATTTTGAAGACGAGCGGCACAGTCTTGCGGAGAAAGAGAACTTTTAAAATCATAAAAAAATCATCCCTCTAATTTTCGTTGCGTACGTAGAACTTTGATGTATGATAAAAAAACAATTGACAAATCATTTCCCGCTAATTGTTTTTTTATTACTAAGAAATTTGCAACGTTTTAAAAATATAACATTCTAAATTCAAATGGTTCCGATTAGCTAGAAGAACAAAACTTTTAGTGTGCCCCAATGTATTTGTATTTATATCATAATAATAGGCCTTGGCATTGGATTTGACTTATGTATATCGTTTATAGTAGCGCAAATAAATAAATATTTAAACGGTTGAATCCTGCAGGCCATCCCTGAAACTTTCCGCTAAATTAAAGTATTTAAGCTCAAAAGAGTAAAAACTATAAGCATAGATTTTTCATTTCAAACATCTATGAGTATTTTGTTAAATATGGCAATATATTAATTTTTGAAAAGCTGTATATTTTGGAAACGATGATAGCATTGAACTCAATTTTTGAGATCTAAAATATTGATTTAGCTAAATAATCGATAGGCTGAAAAATTTCGAAGCAATGTCAAAAACATTTTAATGATAATTTTGATCCGATTTTGATCCACTTAACGGTATTTGACGCAGTTTTTAAAGAAGAAAATCTGGTAAGATTTTAAGTCAATCGATGTATTAGCTTGAAAGTTATTTTCGAAATGTTATGTAAGTTTCCTAAAAACAACGTAATTTTAATATTTGAGAAGTTGTAACTTATGAGAATTAGATTCGGTTTTGATTTTTCAAACGGCATTTGACGTAGTTTTTTTAGTACTAAAATATCGTGGAATACCAAGAAATGATTGTTTAAAAATTTCGAAGTTATGTCGAAAAACACTTTTTTCAAAATTTTTCTTCAACGATTACTCCCAAACGGATAAACCGATTTTGATGAAATTTATACATACGACGTAGTTTTTTGAAGAATAGAGCTGATTAGTTTTTGTACTCAATCGGTACATTAATCTGGAACTTATATTAAAAGAAATACTGTTTCGCCAAAAATTTTATTAAAGTTTTTCCCAAATTTTTCAAAAGCTACTGGGCCGAATCGGTTCAAACTTTCAGAAAGTCTAAGTTGAACAATATCCAATTGAATGCCATCAACCACGTTTCGATTGTGGAAACTGTTCAAAAGTCATGAGATGTTTACACACACACACACACACACACATACATACATACATACGGACATACTGACGTCATCGTAAACATAGTCGGAAAAGGTTCCTAGGACCTCAAAACGTGGACATCTGTTGAAAACTCAATTTTCGAAAATCGGGGCAAAATCAGTAACTTCCTTATCTACATATGTAGCGGGAAGTTAAAAATCAAAAGTAAAACAAATATTAATTGGGTCACCGAAGAGACAGGAAAACCTTAATAAAGAAGCGATGAGCGATTGATTGGTTCAAAATAATTAGAGCAGCAAGTTCCCTTCACTATGTCGTATAGAAATTTATGCTCTCAATAAATTCCTGAGAATGAGTAAGCGGCTGCTGTGAGGCTAGCCCGCTTGACCCAAAAACTCGAGAGCGGAGGGCGATCGGGCTGATAGCACGTGCTAGCTCCCTCTTCAAATGATCCATGTTAATCATTTACTATAGTAAATATTGTTTTATTATCTCACTAGCAATCGACTGCTGCTTTGCCAACATAATAACACAAATATTCAAAAGTCATTTTCAACCAACTTTTCCAAAAAATGAGTTACTCAATTTGGTTATGTTTTCCTCAAAAATCGTTCATTTATTACCCGAAATGATTATTTTTTCATAAGGGCATGCTTTTCGTTTGGTCCCATATAAATTTGGCAAAGATCTGATGTATGATTTCAGAAATACAGGAAATCTGAAGTTGATTGTAGCAGTCTTATTACTTCGTTTCTGTGGTCATTGTCGCCTCTGTGGTCTAGTGGTCTATCGTTGGCGTTTACCACTTGAGGTCTCGGGTTCGATTCCCGGGTCGGGCACATAAAAAGTGTTTTTTTCAGTTTTTCTCAGAAACACAAAGTTGCCCGGGATTGAAAAGTGCCCGGTTGGCGATAGGTTTGCCACCTATCACATTTGTGGGAACAAGTATCTTCGGCTAATCGTGGGTGCACTTGTTGTACCTCTGCCTACCCCTTCGGGAATATGGGCGTGAAGATACTTACTTCGTTTAAATGTTGTTAAAGTGCCATTGGTGACGCGAATATTTTTTATTTGTGATATCAAAAGATTTCTTGTGGTTGAAATTGGACTGTTGAAAAAAACTATGTGCTCGTGGCCGAAGCTGGTTCACCTGGTCAATATTAGTAGAATTGAAGATTCACTGAGTAGTGGTTTAAACGAAAATGTCAATAATCGTAATATTGCACACGCGCACGCACACACACACACACACACACACATCTATACATATAATAAAAATGTAAGAGGTCGAATTCTGTACATTGAAGATATTTTAAAAATTTTTTTTAGAAGATACTCTTTAATCGACACTGAAGCGAAAAATGTAATTTTTTTAATTTTTGTCTGTCTGTCTGTCTGTCTGTCTGTCTGTATCAAGGCCGCGCATCACGCCGAATCTACTGAACGGATTCAAATAAAATTTAGCATGGTTAAAATTCATACTCCGAAGAAGGTTATAGGATACTTTTTATCCCAAAATTCAATACGGTTCCCGTGGAATAGGGGATGAAAATAAAAACGTATATTTAGCTTTAATTCATTAACCTGCAGTCCGAAATCCTTTATTATTTTTTTGTTCAAAAGTAAGTACTATAAAGATTGTCCCTTAAAAATTTCAAAGTCATCAGTTTTATAATTTAGAAGTTACAGACATCACAAGTTTCAACGGTTTCCGGGTGGAGAGTCCAGTTGAATGTGACACCCGCATTGTATACAAAACCTTTGAACGCACGGCTCATTATAAGTTATATTTGTATAATGGATATAACCTGAGAGATCTGTTTAGAATATATACTCTTTTATTAAAATGTTATAAATGCAATTTTACTAGCCTAAAAATGAGTAAAATATGTGTAAAATGTAAACCTAAACATTTTATTTATTTATATAAGAATTATAATATATTTGAAAATAAAACAGGTCATTTTTCAGTTTTTTACCAATATCTCAGAAAATATGCATCTAATCGACATTAAGTATACTAATAAAATTTGTTATTTATAAAATTTTACGTAAGGATAGGGTATTGGAAAAATTCACTATTTTGTTTTTACATTGCATAACGTAAAAAAGGGTAAAAAAGTATCTAACTGCCCCTACCCGAAATACGTAGGCAGAGGTACAAGAAGTGTACCCACGATTAACCGTATATACCATCTCACACAATGTGATAGGTGGCAAGCCTATTGCAAACCGGGCCCTTTCCAATCCTGGGCAACGTTGTTTTATCAGAAAAGTTAAAAACACGTTTTGTTTTGCCCGACCCGGAAACCGAACCTGGGACCTCATATGGTCAACGATGACACCGGGCCACTAAACAACACGGTGAATATTTCAAAGTTCTTTGAAAATGAATGAAACTTCTGCGAAGTGTAGATGTTGGAGTGCCTAAACTACTTAGTGTACTCAGTCAGACTTCAAAATACTTTTAAAAAAATTGTTAAGTAGAATATACGAACATATACTTATAACTTCAGTCCTGGGTAAGATTAGCATCTTACAGAAAAAAACTTTAGACAAAGATAACTTCATCAAAACAAATTCAGTAAAAAGTTACTTAACTTTCCTTTATTTGTGAGAATCGGAAATCAAAAATGTTAGAAAAAAATACGCGGCTTTGTTGTTTTTTACTGACGTATCATCACTGCCGGTTCCCTTCCGTCTATAGACTTTCCGTTTCACCGCGATTCACCGGTTTGTCGGTTGGTGATATAAATGGTAATCCTCATCGCCACATATACCGACACGTTAACGATTATCGACTATTTGTAGCGATAACTGGGACCGAAAGTTTTACGTGCTCATCCAAGGCACGGGAGTGGTAATATACCACTCCGCCAGTCTCCGAGTTGCTACTGAGATTTTAGATTTTCGAGAAAATCCTCGAAAATATCTCAATAACACGTGTGCCCGATCCGGGGATCCAACCCGGGACCACATGATCTGAGCCGAATAGGCTATCCCAAGACCACGAGGCAGAGTAGTTTGTTATTAATAAAAAAAACCCTTGACTGCTTATCTTGCTTATTGAAAATGACACAAAACATTAAATCTTTTAGAGATTTAAAAATAATAATAAATTTAAGAAAAGTGCAACAAGATTTTTTTACTGCAAATCGTTTTCAATGAAAAAAGATAAGCTTCTTAGTCAAAAGCTATTTTGTTTTTTATTAATAACAAACCACAAAGCCTTGTGTTAATTAATTTATTTTTATACTTCCCGCTACAAAAAAAGCCTTAAATAAAAATGATTCAAAAAATAAAACTGAATATATAACTTTTCATCTTTTTAACTAGGTATATATTTTTAACTTCCCGCTACGTGTCTAGATAAGGAAGTTTTTGATTTTACCCCGATTTACGAAAATCGAGTGTTCACCAGATCTCCACGTTTTGAGGTCCTATGAACCTTTTTCGACTACTTTCATGATGACGTGTGCGTGTGTGTGTGTGTGCGTATGCGTGTGTGTGTATGTGTATGTGTATGTGTATGTGTATGTGTATGTGTATGTGTACGTGTATGTGTATGTGTATGTGTATGTGTATGTGTATGTGTATATGTATGTGTCTATGTAAACATCTCATAACTTTGAACGGCTTGACCGATCGAAACGCGGTTAATAGGACTCGATTGGATTCCACTCAATTTTTAGGGAGTCCAAATTTTTAGGAAGTCTAAAACTTCCTAAAAATTTTAACCAATTCAGTCAAGGAGATTTTGAGAAATTTTGAACAAACCTCACATAACTTTTTGGCGAAACAGATTTTTTTTAATACAATTTCCAAATTAATGTACCGATAGAGTACAAAATTTAATCAGCTTTACATCTTTAAAAACTGCGACCAATGCATAAATTGCATCAAAATTTATTTATCCGTTCGGGAGTTTATAGTTGACGAAAAATTTTGCAAAAGTATTTTTTCGGCATAATTTCGAATTTTTTTAACTAATCATTTTTAATCTTCTGCAATATTTTAGTACTTACTAAAAAACTACATTGGATGCCTTCTCTTCTGCAATATTTTAGTACTTACTAAAAAACTACATTAAAACTTATTACATATTGTTTAAATAACTTTCAGGTTTATATACCGATTGACATAAAAATCAAATTAGACTTTCCCTCTAAAAAACTGCGCCAAATACTGGAAATTGGATCAAAATTGTTTGATTTATTTGGGATTTGTCAATGGCGAAAATTAAAAAAAAAAATTTTTTTTTACATTCTTTGAAATTTTTTAGCTATTAAAACAATTTTGAGTTAAAAAATTGCGTTGAATGCCATTCAAAAGATCACAATCGATCATCAATTTAAAAAAAAATATGATGTATATTTTTCAACCATTAATTTCCTAAATATCATTTTTACAAACTAGATTTTTTGAACTCTTCGAACTCAACATAAAATTATTATAAATACCTTTTGATTCATTTTTCTCTCATGTCGATATCTTATTAAAATATTTGATAATTTTAGTACTTATATAATTTTGAAAAGTTTACCTTTTTACGTTGAATGCTAATTTTGCGACATAAAAACAAATATTGCAAATATTCACAATAGCCACCACACCATTAAGTGAAACTTTATAGACGCACAGATTCTAGGCATCGCCATATGGTGGACATTCCACATGCCCGGACAAAGCGGTTAGACTTAACATTCTTCATTTAAACCGCAAAGGACTGGAACATGCTTCCTGAATCTGTGTTCCCCGTCGAGTCAATCTGGGGATCTTTAAGAGAAGAGTGAACAGGTACCTTCTAGGGAAGCGCGTTCCATCTTAGACCGCACCTTAGCTTACCATTAGGCGAGATCGTGGTCAAGCGCTTCCCTATCGATAATAAAAAAAACATGTCGATAACACGCATATTTTACGAAATATTGGCAAAAAATTGCAAAAAGCCGTTTTTTAATTGTTCCACCCCGTTGGTCGAGTGGTTAGCGACCCTGATTACGCAATCAACGGGGCTCGGGTTCGATCCCCGACGGGGACAAGCATTTGTGTGATGAGCATAAATGTTTGTATTTCCGGGTTTGGGTAATTATTATGTACTAGCTGTTGCCTGCGACTTCGTCCGCGCGGACTATCTTTACTCCGCACTGCTCCTCCCCCGTAGGTGATAGCGTGATAATATGTAGCCTATATGTTGACCCGACCTGTTAGTAATATTCATGCAAAATTTAAAGTAAATCCATGCAGTACTTTTGAGTTTACCCCGGACATACATACAGACAAACAGATATACAGACAAACAGACAAAAAATCTAAAAACTATATTTTTGGCTTCGATATCGATTATAGATCACACCCCAAGTATTTTTAAAAAAAATATTCAATGTACAGTTTTGAGTTTCCTACGATTTTATTATATGTATAGATGTAAGAGTATTTATATATGTATTTCTATGTATTAGTATCGTTGACTAACACCCATAACACAAGCAAATAATTTGCTTACTTTGGGGTTAGATCAATAAGTGTAATTTGTCCCGTGAATATTTATTAATATTATTATTATTTAAACAAAATCTTCCTAACCTCCTACACGGTCAATATATTATGTTTAATAATAATAACGTTGCAATTATAACCTTTACTGAAAGCAAATACTATTTATTTCTCCCTGACTAATGGGTCTGTCGTCAAATTTAGCCAGGCAAACTGCAAAGGAGTCAGATATTGTTATTTATCAGACATAAACCACAGATTTCAAACTAGCTTGAATAATCATCGTTGCCCATTAAGAACCTAGGTACAAGCCGATAATTTCACCTTCAATCTTTTTTATCCGATGGAAGGATAGCCCCAGCCATGCTTTAAAAATGACAATACAGTTAAAGACTTTTGCTTCACGGTGTGTGATCTTTCTCCCAATAAAAAATAGGTTCTGCAAAAATGATCTTTAGTCAAATATAGTCATATGGAATGAGTATATAATGTCAGGCAAATAAAACTGCAAGCATGACTGTAGAAAAAAAAGGCGAGGTGACTTCAGTTAAACACTGCTTAAAGCCCTATAAGGCACAAGGGTCGTTATCAAAGTGAACGTGTTTTCAAATCCATAATAAAAGAATCCTTTCTTAATATTTCTCCTTTGATAAAAGTGTTTCGCCGTCCAAAGTATTGCTGAATACGAAAAATACTGTGGTCAATTACTAATAATTACTCTGCAAGGATGGCCAAACGCGAACGAAGTCGCGGGTACAGCTAGTATATATATATATATATATATATATATATATATATATATATATATATATATATATATATATATATATATATATATATATATATATATATATATATATATATATATATATCTCCAAGCTACAAGAGCTGAAGCTAAGCTTCTCCGTCATCCGCTTCTACTTTTTCCAGAATTTAGAGAACTTTTTGGCGGGAAAAAAATCATGAAAACGGCAATTTATTAATTTAATTAATACTAGCGATTCGATAACTGAGTTTAGACGAAGAAAATAATATACATGTTGACGATGATATATATTATTTTCTTCGTCTAACGATAAGACGATAACGATGAAGACGAAGAAAATAATACACACACTACATTCATGTGACATACATATTATCATGTATATCACATGAATGTAGCGTGTGTCATGTTTATTCTTTTTTCTATCTTTCTATACCATAAGATAGCAAACAAGCAGATGGGTCTCCTGATGGAAAGAGTCAACTATCGCCTATAGACACCTAGGCGAGATCTAATGCCACTGAATGAAGTACATATTCAATCCCTTGTAAGTGACAAATTTAAAAAAAAAGTGTAAATTTAATTGAGAACAATTTTTTGATACTAGAATTTATATCACTTCATACCATGAAGTATAGGTGAAACTGGTGCTTGCACTCGTATTAATCATTTGAAACACGTACCTACGTTATATCTCAGTCTATTAGGTCTATGAGTCTATGAGGAGTCTCGGAAGGTGACAACAGTATTTAGTTTTGTTTCAAGTAGGTATTAGAAATGTTGCCTCCAGATATAATACAGCTTTATGGTTAACACTGAATTCAATATCAATAGATCGATAAGATTATATTTTAAATAAATAATTATCTATTAACTTAGCAACTTTGAAAATCAAGTTTAAATGTTTTTTTTTACATTTTTACATTTAGTGGTCCAGTTTATAAAAATTACTAGCCATCTGGTCGAAATTTGACCATAGACTAAACAACAAAATCACTTGTAAATGACTACAGAATTTAGCTGGAAATAAAAATAGTATATATGTGTGTGTAATGTTTATTTTTATTAATATAAAGTATTTCTAATACACATTATTTAAAAATATTGAGATTTTGCAGTCTTTCGCAATGTAAACTTTAACTGTGAAGAATTTCAAACTTCGTCTACTTTTCAGAGAGCTCGGATAAACACGGGGAAGATATGAGAATATATAGAAATACGTATATAAATACTCAAATATATTTATTAAACACCTAATTCCAGAAATACATAAATTTGTGCATGTCATTCAAATACTTGTCCCTGTAGGGATTGAACCCAAGCCTTATCAATTTTATCGTCAAGGTCGCTAACCATTTTACCCACGGGGCGGTAAATACCGAAATTAAATTTCCCTTAAAGCATTTTAACTTAGTGGGAAACTTCTTTTGCGTTCTTAAAATATTTTCTTTCTGCGGTGAATGTTTAGTTTTTTAGCATTACGTACAATTAAGAAATTAATTACTTATACTATACATGGTCGGAAATAATTAGCGGTTTTCGGCAAATTTTGATGTGTAAGAGTTAGTCTTTATGTCGAGATTTGGTCTAAATATTTGATTACATCATGACACACGGTCGCTACGGAAAGACGCCTACCACCCACCGGCTACAAAACTGCTATGGGGTGTGGGCAGGGACGTTGACCTACCACCCCCTACATTGCTTTAACCACATCAAGCTCGACAATTGTCAGCCTTAAATAATATCGTGTAAAGGCCATTTTCGTTAGATAATATCCAGAAGTTTTATTGGAAAAATTTGTTCTCTCCATCCGAGATACAGTCGCGAAGTGAAGTGAGTGCGAATTATATAATTCGTATGACAAAAGTGAGATCCTTCAACGTGGATATATGGCGTACAATCAATATGCTTCACATTTGCTGCTGTGTATTAGATATGGGTAAAATTATTTTGTTACAAATCATTTACGTTACTGTATGTACTAAGAATATATGTTAACTTTGGTCTTGAACTAATTTACTATATATATTTACATCAACCTTGGCCTTGAGCCTTGACTTACAAAGTAAAATGGCGGCATTAGAATGTTTCTAAGTATGTATAAATTGCCCTGGAAAATTCATAGCTCAGAATTCTGACTATTTAAGTTAGGTTTCTGAGATGAGATATTGTCTTGAACACAACTATTCTCATCAATTATGATTTGTAGCAATGAAAATCCGTGAAAAAACCGGAACCGGTAAATTGTTTGTATTAATCTATATCTATTGTAGCGGCTCAAACAATCACAAACGCTACAAGAAAAAATAATAAAAAATGGACAAAAATCAATAACAAATGGAAAAAATGAATTCAAAATAAAATCCTGAATCGCGATATCATAATTATTTATTTTGTAACACTATATACAAGTTTCAACGTTTCTCAGATGGACTTCGGTCCCAAGGCAGTACACCTTGCCTGGCTGGGAAGATCTTCCTTTTCCCCTTACTTGTCCTTATGTGACGTCATCAACCTCCACAGTAATGACGTCATACTGAAAAGTAGTTGGCGCGCTGGTTCCATCATTATGTCCCTTCAGCGGCGCCACACTATACTAATATTATAAATGCAAAAGTCTGTCTGTCTGTCTGTTACGCTTTCACGGCTAAACCGCTGGACCGATTTTCATGAAATTTGACATGGATATAGTTGAAGATCCGGGGTCAGACATAGGCTAATTATCTTTCAAAAACCAGTCCCTGGAGGGCTGAAATAGAAGATGAAAGTTTTATTAAAAGCCATTTGGACGACGTACCCGCGCAGGTTCGAGTATATTAATACTCGAAGCTGCGCGGGTCAGCTAGTTAATATTATAAATGCGAGTTTGGATGTTTGGATGGATGTTTCGACTCAATCGCGCAAAAACTACTAAACGGATTTGAATGAAATTTGCCATACAGGTAGCTGATGACCTGGAATAGCACATAGGTTACTTTTTATCCCGGAAAAATTAGGTGATCCCGCGGAATTCACCAAAAACTTTTTCAATGCAGTGGGCTGCACGCTGCAGCTAGTATTATATAAATGCGAAAAATTGGATGTTTGGATGGATGGATGTTTATTACTCAATCACGCAAAAACTAAAAGGATTTGAATAAAATTTGGCACACAGATAGATAATGTCCTGGAATAGCATATAGACTACTTTTATCCCGGAAAAATTAGATGATCTCGCGGGATTCGCCCACGGGCTGCACGCTGCAGCTAGTATTGAATAAATATAGAAAGCATTACAAGTGTTATATTTACTATAAATATTTATAGTTAGCATATATACAACATTTATATTTTCTATCAAACTCAATATTTTACATCTACCGACCATTATTAACGCTTCTAATGCAATATATTTGTCGACCATTTAAGTTTTTAGCCCCGGTCATGCAGTATAATGTGAAACCGGTTGGCTATATAAATAAAAATAAATATATGTAGATTATGAATTGTTGCAACATTTAAAATAATAACAAGTGTTATAGTTTACCATATTATACATGTGTTAGGGACGGTCTATCGAAAAACGAATGCATAGATGAAGAGATGTTGTTTTTCTAAAAACAGTAAAATTAAAGAAAATACACAAAACAGGTAATGTATTACACCGCGTAACTTAAACGATTGGTTCGATAGTGCCGCGGGCACGACGAGTCCGAGTAATGTACACTTAACACTACGTGGTGAAAAATTAAAAAAAAAATGTAAATCGCAAAGTTTGCATTTCTCATGAGAAAATAAATTGCTGTCATGGCTATCACGTAAACATGTCATGTTTTCTTAATTTTTGGTACACAGTCCCTTACACGCTGTATAAAAAAGACAAATAAAGCTGTACAAATGCACAATGAATATAGAGTTTAATCACGTGCCAACGACATCAAGCGTTGAAAGATATTTTTATAACGTTACATTTTTACAACGTTACATATTTTATAACGTTATATTTTTGGTTCGGTTGCCCCAAAAATAAAACGTACGTTGTTGACAACAAATATTCAAGACATAAGGAGAATATTATTTAATAGTACTCGGTTTAATTAGCGTACCTCATTTATGTAAGCCATTATACATATAATATTGTGAAACTCTTCCACTGGAGTTTCACCACTCGCTCGTAGTGAACTTCGATCGCCTGGGTGTATATTTTATCGCTTGGCAGCTTGAGAGGTACACGAAATCGTTCACTTTTACTATTATATTGCAATAAAAGGTTTATTCTGGAACTTACATTTATTTGGGCATACATCTTAGCCCATCGAAAAATTAATTCCACAGATTACTTATGTATAAAGATTAATTCTATCTTACAATGTCAAATCATAGAATAAGAATATACAATTCCACGGTTCTACGTTTAAACATATTTAAAAGCGGACAAGGCTGCCAGCATACTTGTAATGCCTCACCATAGAGGTATTACAATATTAAAAAAGTAAATTTTCAATAATGCAGTAGAACTTTAAAAAGAAAACAGAACTTATAGTCGAGAGAGTCCGACTGAGTACTCTCTAACATCACTTTTTTTTCCACTGAAATACCACTAAAGACTTGATAATATTTTTGTTAATATTTCTACCTAAAAAAATATCTTCTGTTACTTAATATTGAAAACACATTTTTACTGGTTTTACAATTTTTAGTTAACTGTGCTAAAAGAAGACATTATTATGCGAAAACTGCGAAATATGTCTAGGCCTTTTACATTATTTTATATTTTTATAAGTTTTACATAATACAAAGAAGAGGATTTTTAAATGTCACATTGTAGTTATATAATGGTACAGAAAAAACTTTAAATTTCTTTTTCTACCACTAGTTTTAAGTGACAAATAGTTCAATTAATCCTTAGCATCCCGGTGTCCATTACCAAGATTGTACAGTATTGATAGGTCTTGAGTTGATCGTCTGAATTGTACAGTTTCGATTTCAAAGTTCCTACCTTAGTATATATAAATTACGTGTCACGTTGTTTGTTCGCGGTGGATTCCTTAACTACTGAACCGATTTAAATAAAATTTTGTAGATATCTACTGTTTGGTCCAACTTAAAATATAGGGTAGTTTTTATTTATCCCCGTGTTAGTCCCGGGCTCCTTTGAAGAATTGATAAGGCGGTGGTACCAGACCTAGTCGAGTCAATGCAGAACTCTACCACTTAGTAGCCACGATGGTAGTGACTCGTGTAGTCAATCTTTCGCCTCTTACTAACTGCCTGGTGGAATGGCATATATGGTCTCTTCTTCAAAAGGAAACCAGACCAAGACGGGGTCTAAGTCTAGCATCACATAATGTATATCACTAAAACAAAGGATAATCGTTAAAATAGTAAATATGATGATGAGTCTAATCATTATATTTCTTGAACGGAGCGTCTTATGACGTTCTGTCACTCTACCTACCCTACAAAAGGTCGGTGTGTCGATATTTATTTTTAGCAGCATCATAGATTAATATCTTATACTTAATGAATTCTATATCCAGTCTTCGTGTTGATTTCGGCCAGTTTCTTACAAAGAAAGCTTAGCGTAACACTGTTACGTGACTACAGATTGCTTAGCAGATACCATCTATAGTAATATTCTTCTAATATTATGAAAGCGAAAATCTGTTGTTCTTTTACACTTTCGCGCCTGAATTACTAAATCGATTTTGATGAAATATAATGGAAGAGATGGCTGAAAATCTGTTCTCAAACTTAAAACAAATATATCTTGTTTACATTTATTTATTTAGCGTATTTTCACGCCCGTATCCCCGGAGAGGTAGGCAGAGAAAACACAAACGCACTCACGATTAGTCGAAAATATTTAGTCCCATAATGTGATTGGTGGCAAGCATATCATAAACCGGGCACTTATTTAATCCTGGACAACGTTGTTTTTATCAGAAAACTGGAAAAAACACATTTTGAATTGCCTGACCCAGGAATCGAACCCAGGACCTCATGCGGTCAACACCGAAACCTGACCACTAGACCACAGAGGTAATTCATTTTTTTTTTTTACAGAAATCAACACTTTAAGGATTGAAATATAGTATGTGCATAAAAGATTATATTTATGACATGCTATTCTATTGGCGGGCAAATTTGCGCAGGCCAATTAGTTTCTAATACGTGGCAGAGTTATTATATATATGCCGCTAAATACGTAATATTGCTTGGTTTTTTTCCGTCATGGACGGAATACGAGATTGACATATCTCATATTCCGTCTGGGAGGGTAAGGTAGATAGTAAAGTTATGCGTGCTGGGTGCCAGACTGATAGGTATCATAACTAGTAAGGTGGTAGAGTTCTGCAACGTCTTGTTCGGGGTTTTTGTACACTCCCCCCCTCCCCCACCTTAACCCCACACTACTGCAGCAGAAATAACTTGTAGTTATATCTGCTGCAGTAGTGTCAAGCTTGTCACTGCCGTGTTCCGGTGCGGAAATTAGGGTAAAGATATGCACGTGATATTACCATCCCGCCAAACGGATAGCAACGCACCATTAACATCTTTTGTGCTCGTGTCTGTAGGCGATTATTGTGTTTTTCCATCAGGAGAGCTATCTGTTGTTATCAGTAATACAAAAAAAAGATGTGCATGTAATCTTTACGTGCGGTTGAAGTAAAAATTTGTTTTAAAGTTCAACATGAACTTTAATACTCTCACCTTTAAAATAAATTTTACTCATTATTTTACCAATTGTAAATGAAATAGTAAAAAGTTGCAGATTTTTTTTTTTTGGTAGTTTACATCTGGCTGGTTTTGAAACCATTACGAAAAAAAAATTAAAATAAAACTGATGGTAAATCAGCTCATGTAAATATAAGCTACTTATAAAATGTACTTATACTTACTTACTTATAAAATGTACTTATACTTATTACTTATTTACTTGTACTAATCTATTCCTAAAACAGCGAAAACTCCGTCAAGCGAAAAACGAAAAACGAAAATAACCGTTCGAAAAAAATCTGATTTACCGTCAAATCACGTTTAGAAGTTTTACTTCAAGAAAGGGTTGGTTCGTAATTACATGGGGCACACTAAAAGTTTTGCACTTCTAGCTAATCGGTACTATTTGAATTTTCAATGTTATATTTTTAAAACGTTGCAACCTTCTTAGTAATAAAAAAAAAACAATTGGCGGGAAATGATTTGTCAGTTTTTTATCACACAACAAAGTTCTACGTACGCAACGAAAATGGAATTAAGTAGAAAAGATTTTATAACGATGATTTTTTATGATTTAAAAGTTCTCTTTTTTCTTTTGTTCTGTATTTTTCCCAAAATCAAAGATTTGATGAGAGGTGATAGCGTTCAATCAGCACGTACAAAACATGCCTTCAGATCTGTGGTCTTCCTGTTTTAAAAAATGGTTCAATCGCATGAAATAATGTTTAAAATGTAAAGGAGATTATTTTGAAAAGCAATAAATATAATTTTTTGGTTATAACATGTTGTTTTTTTAAGTTACGCAAAACTTATAGTGTGACCTACGTATACAAGTGTATTCATTATCAATAAATTATTATTAAACAATATAGTGAGAAGTTATTTATTATATTATATTGTATCGTATTGTTAGGGACATTTATTAAGCTATTGCATAGCTTCTATCGCGAGCCTTGAGCGTGGAGACCGAATCCAGAAATTCCGTAACGAAAAAAATCTAACACCCCTCACTCCGACCGGCACAGCGGTGATACTTTTTAGTTTTTCCATCTATCGATAAATACCAGAACTTTTAATGACTTTTTGAAATATCACGCTTGTCTCTTTAGTTCAGCAACCCGCCTTTAGGTGGCATTGGTTGTATTGAAAAACTAACGTAATCAGCTGTTTGTGAGAAAGTATATAGGTGTATAGGTATTTTTCATCTACGTACAACAGTGAATATCTGTACTCGTATAATTTGTGTACAAAGTGTTTTAAATATGAATAAACAAAGTGCATTTATTAAATATTCCTGAAGAACCGACATGTATTGAAAGATAATAAAAATATTTTGAACAATATTAACATCTCATTTATTTAATAAAGGAAAAAAATTTGTTTTTTTATCGGTCACCACGCTCAGTGTAACTTAATATCAAAGAAAAAAAAAACAAAGAAAAAAAATACTGCATAAATAAAATAAATATATAATTTTAATTGCATAAGTTGATAAAAAATGCTATGCAATAGCTTTACCGCGGCAGTCTCCGAGTGCCACACGTCTTTTTTATACTAAGTATATTAACTACATTCCATTTCAATAATTTATATAAAGGTTAACTTATAGCTAAAATATTCTTACATTATTGTATTGCGGTGTGAGTGGATTGTTTTGTATTTATTGGCTGTTGATTGATGACAGAGAACTCTGAAACAGAGATACTGTTCTTAAAATTATGTGCGATAGTTCATTAGATCCGGAATAACGCCTAGAAAAATGAGCTGAAAACGTGTATTTGCACATAAAAAAATTGCAAAAGTTATAAACAATTAAAGATGAAAAAAATGGCATTTCGTTTTTTGCCAATATTTTATAAACTATTAAAATTTAAGAAATTTAAAAACAATATTCGGAAAGAAGAGGATATTTCCAAGAAAAAACTCTTAGGTCCCGGAACTCTAGCTCTATTATTTATAATTTTAATTTAACGCTGAAAATAGGTCTCCGCACGACATTTTTAGGTTGCGCACACGGCCTCAGAAGCAAGTACGACACATAAATTAATTAATTTAAGGTATTGAATATCCTTTTTTAAATTTTAAAAAAATATGATGTACTTTAAATACTATAATCAATTTATTTCCGTTGGAAATTTTACTTAAAATTAATTTTTCAACAAGTTAAACGATTGTTAACTAATAAAATTTTCTCGTACTTCCGTCTTAATTGCAAATGAAAAAAAAAGTTTAAATAATTATCGTAAAAACTTTTCGCTTCGTGGAGCCTTTCTTATATACATACTTAGTAATATCTCGCCATAAAAGTTAAAAAAATATTCATGCTTTGCTTATAATAATTATTGTACTTGAACAAAAATTTAAAAATCCACGTGATGTTGTTAAAATACAATAATTATTATAAGCAAAATATAAATCTTTTTTTAACTTTTATGGCGTAATATTGTTAAATATGTATATAAAAAAGGATCCACGAAGCAAAAAATTTTTACAATAACTATTTAAACATTTTTTTTCACTTACAAAGAAGTACGAGAAAAATTTATTAGTTAACAATCGTTTAACTTGTAAAAAAATAATAAAAACTTGTAAAAAAAATAATTGGCATTGGTTGTATTGGAAAACTAACGTAATCAGCTGTTTTTGAAAAAGTATATAGGTGTATAGGTATTTTTCATCTACGTACAACAGTGAATATCTGTACTCGTATAATTTGTGTACAAAGTGTTTTAAATATGAATAAACAAAGTGCATTTATTAAATATTCCTGAAGAACCGACATGTATTGAAAGATAATAAAAATATTTTGAACAATATTAACATCTCATTTATTTAATAAAAGAAAAAAAAATGTTTTTTTATCGGTCACCACGCTCAGTGTAACTTGAATTAATATCAAAGAAAAAAAAACAAAGAAAAAAAAAATACTGCATAAATAAAATAAATATACAATTTTAATTGCATAAGTTGATAAAAAATGCTATGCAATAGCTTTACCGCGGCAGTCTCCGAGTGCCACACGTCTTTTTTATACTAAATATACTAACTACATTCCATTTCAATAATTTATATAAAGGTTAACGTATAGCTAAAATATTCTTACATTATTGTATTGCGGTGTGAGTGGATTGTTTTGTATTTATTGGCTGTTGATTGATGATCGCGGTATTTGATCGGTATCTATACAAATAAATAAAATTGGAGTGTCTGTTTGTAGTATTAAAATAACGGCTTTTAACTAAATGCATACGGATGTATGTATACACGCTACATACACCAATATAACATTTTTTACAATTTTTGTCTGTCTGTCGGTCTGTCTGTCTGTCTGTTTGTTTCGGCTAATTTCTGGAACGGCTGGACCAATTTTTACGGGAGTTTCAATGCAGATAGCTGATGTGATAGGGAGTAACTTAGGCTACTTTTTTCTGAAAATTTTCCACGCGGACGAAGTCGCGGGCTCAGCTAGTAGTAAATAAAATGAGACAATATAAGACATAGAATCAATATTCGTCAATTTGTGACATTGTGTTGTAAAAGGACAATCAAGTGGATGTGAAAACGGAAGTTTTAATATTTAATCATTGGTAAAAGTGTGATTAATCGTATGTAATATATGAGCTTAACTCTGATCCATACATATAATAAAATCGTAGGAAAGTCAATGTATGTCCGGGGTAAACTCAAAAAGTACTGCATGGATTTTCTTCTAATTTTGCATGAATATTACTAACAGGTCGGGTCAACATATAGGCTACATACTATCACGTTACCACCTACGGGGGAGAAGCTGTGCGGAGTAAACGAAGTCCGCGCGAACGAAGTCGCGGGCAACAGCTAGTAAAGAATAAAAAACTTGCATGACATATATAACTTTAGTACGCTGTCGCTGTTAGAGCCCTTAAGAGTTAAGACCATCAGCTATTGTCATTTAAAAAAAAATTACAACGTGTAAAGGACGAAGAACAAACTATGCAATGTTTACGTTTTAGTCATGATGGCAATTCTTTTTTTTGTGAGAAACGACAAAATTTAAAATTCTATGATTTTTTATTACTTTCACGTTACGCAATGCGAAACGTCGCGCCCGCAGAATTCTCGAATTTAAGTTAAAAAATTTACAAGAAATTAAAAAAAAAAAACCACATAAGTTTCCAACGGTTTTCATCTAAGAATCATGGCCCAAATCTATAGTTTCAACTTTCTGTAAACCGCCTCTTACACGCTGTATTATAGCAATTTAAAATCCAGTTTTGTATGATATGTCTCGTTGTGCCTTTTTTTTATAGAAGAGGGGGCAAACGAGCAGGAGGTGCACCTGATGGTAAGTGATCACCGCCGCCCATGGACATCCGCAAAACCAGAGGTCTTGCAGTTGCGTTGCCGGCCTTTTAAGAATGAGTAAGCTCTTTTCTTGAAGGCCCCCAAGTCGTATCCGTTTGGAAACACTCCTGCCGGTAATTGGTTTCACAACAAAGTACTGCGAGGCATAAAGTGCCGAGAGAAACTTGATTATCGATAGGGAAGCGCTTGACCACGGTCTCGCCTGATGGTAAGCTAAATATCATAAGATAGCAAACAAGCAGATGGGTCTCCTGATGGAAAGAGTCAACCATCGCCTATAGACACCAAAGGTGTTAATGGTGCGTTGCTATCTTGTGGCGAGGTCTAATGCCACGTGCATAAGTTTACCGGCTACCTTACCCTCCAAACCGGAACACGACAGCGACTGCACAGCACTGACGCTATTGCGGCAGGAATAGGTAAGGCGGTGGTACCAGACCCGGTCGAGCCGATGCAGAACACTACCACCTAGTAGTCACGATGATAGTGACGCACATAACCACTCAGTCGCCTTTTACGACCTGCCTGGCAGAACCGCAGTTGCCCTATTCTTCAAAGGAGCCCGGGACCAACACGGGGAAAATCTTCTCTTGAAGGTCCCTAGATTGTTTTCGTTGGGGAACACAGACTCAGGAAGCATGTTCCAGTCCCTTGCGGTTCGAATGAAGATTGTGGAATCGAACCTCTTTGTCCGGGTACGTGGAACGTCCACCATAATATGGCGATGCCTAGAATCTGTGCGCCTCGAATATTGATAGAAAAACGGGGATGGCGGGATCAAGTCGTACAATTGTCGATAAACAACTTGCGTTGCATGAGAAGAAAATAGTATAGGAGCCCATTATAAGACGACCTTCACTGAGCTGGTTAATGGATGAAAAGTATTTTGTATCCAATAAAATATGTCAATAAATACATTGGAAATGAATTGACTAAAAATTTCAGTCCAGATTTTTTTTTAAAACATTTAATAATTGGTTTGGTTAATAGACAAATTCCATACCAATCGTTCTTGTACGTGAGGTAATTACCACTTTGTTGTCTATTGCACGCCTCCGCAAAACGAGGAACTACTTTTAACATGTCAAAGTCAAGCATTTTTCTGGATTTAAACTATATAAAATATATTCATTTTTCACTAATACGTTTATATCTTTAAAAATATTTGTCAAGTATAACATATAAAAACTGATTTAAAAATACTTTAACGTCGGCCTCACGTCCAGATGATATGTGTGGATGGGCTACGATTACGCTCAAAATACTTAACGTATCGGTTCTTTTTTGGTTTTCTGTACCAAAGGGTTTAAACGGGACCCTACTACTTAGACTCCACTGTCCGGCTGTCTGTCTGTCTGTTCGTCTGTTACCGGGTTGTATCTCATGAACCTTTGTAATTAGACAGTTAACATGTTCACAGATGATGTATTACTTTTGCGCTATAACAACAAATACTAAAAATAGAATAAATATTCCAATACAACAAACGATATTTCTGCTGCTTTTTATGGATGATGGTACGGAACCCTTTATGCGCGAGTTCGACTCGCTGTTTGCCGGGGTTTTTAACAGCTTCAATATGTCACGGATTTTTTCTTATTGAAAATAAGGTACTAACTTGTTCAGTGTTGTATATATATATATGCTATACATATAATAAAATCGTAAGAAAGTCAAAACTGTACATTGAATATTTTTTTTAAAAAATACTTGGGGCGTGATCTACAATCGATATCAAAGCCAAAAATATAGTTTTTAGAATTTTTGTCTGTTTGTCTGTTTATCTGTTGGTCTATATGTATGTCCGCGGTAAACTCAAAAAGTACTGCATAGATTTACTTCAAATTTTGCATGAATATTACTAACAGGTCGGGTCAACATATAGGCTACATATTATCACACTATCACCTACGGGGGAGGTGCTGTGCAAAGTAAACGAAGTCCGCGCGGACGAAGGCACTGGCAACAGCTAGTAATTGATAAAATACTAAAAATAATGTTGTAGTATTATATAGACGACAATATTTAATTAAAAACAGCAGGGAAATGATTAACATATAGAAAATTAATTCATCAATAAATTATTAAAGTTTAAACTGACCCGGCAAATGTTCTGCCTTTTTAACTACTCTAATTTTTTTCTATATTTTCTCACTTTTTAAACCTTCCCTGGACTTCAACAATTAGTTCTAAACCAAATTTAGCCAAATTGGTTCAACCATTCTAGAGTTTTAGCGAGACTAACGAACAGCAATTGATTTTTACATATATACATTTTTTAAATTAAACGAGCGTTATGGGACTTGCACTTTTGTATTTTCCAAATTTTTTATCTATTTCTATTCGTTTGTCAAGACTCTTTTTTTAGAAATTTGGAGCTAACGCGTTACGGAATATGGTCTCTCCAAATGTAATGACATCAAGCATTTTTTGATGATTATATTGTTTCTTTATTTTAGTTTTTATATAGTTGAGTAATTAGTTAAGTATAAAAATTATCTAATTTGGGAACCTCACTGTCTGATTTTGGAACCTAATTATCTAATTTTGGCGTTTTTAAACCTCGGAAGATACCACGTCATCCCTTCACAATATTTTATAAAAATAAATGTAGGATAAAACTAGGCAAACACGCTCACATATCGAAAAAGCTAACAATCTTTAACTATCTTGCCAAACATACTGATATAGATATATTTTGTGATAAGCTTAATCAACTAAAAATTACCTTACTAAAATCAAATCTTTAATGTTTTATTTTGAGAAATATACACTATATCCTTAAATAATTAATTTAAAATTTATTTCTATGTTTATTAGTTATACATTTTTAAGTAATTCATGTTTTAACTTATTTTACTCAGTATATGTATTCATCAACTTTTAAAAATAACTAATATTCACTTATTAATGTAAGTATATTTTTTAACTTTCTACAATAATTTAATAATTGATAATTCTGTATTTATTCAATTATGGTATATACTTTTCTTCATTTTACTATTTATAATAATGTACATAATAATAGACAATTCTTTATAATTCATTTCATACTTCTATTATACAGATTCCTTAAGTATTATCATAAGTCACTGTCAATTGTACGTAAATAATCAAATGAATATTATTGTATATCATTATCATTTTAAATTATGTTTCTTGAGCATGTTGTGACCGATTATAATAGTTTTTACATCTGTCTATTAGAAATCAATGAACTGTTTTTTTTTTGCTTGTATTATTGTAAAACTGTTAGTGGTCCGTGATACAATAAATATAATAAATTAAGTTAATATTACTACACGTATTGACCTAAACTGAAGTTGCTTGCCACAGATTTTGGAACACTTACTAGACTGAGATGTATTATTAATACTTCATGGTTAATTCTATGTTTGTCTCAGATTTAATAAACATCCCGCCGCAGTGCAAATCGCTCTCACTCGTGCATAATTACCGTTAACGTGTGTGTCGTAATTGGTGTTAACCAACCGCGACATTTGTTATTCTAGTGTTGGCATAGATCAGTGCCGAAGGAGGGTTGATGCCATTTTGAAGCTTTAGTTATATTTCATTATCTCATCACATGCGTGAGTAACAGAAACATGAGATTGCGTGACTGAGAGTATAAAGCAACAAAACTGAATAAATATTTATTTTTCTTTGTTTTTTTTTAAAGCTGTGCAACGTTTCACCCTTGTAATATAAGTCCATCACACCAGACGTTGCACCCGTTCTAGCTGCGGTAGAGTCAGTGCTTGTCAATTTCAGATTTACAATGTAAGGCAGGCGGTAAAATTATACAATACCCGTTAAATTGATGGCTGTCCCTTTATCATCTTTGGTGTCGATTGGCGTTGTCTTTTTCCATCAGAGGAACCATTTTACTTTTTGCTATTCTACGATATAAAAATATGTCGTTACGCCTATTTTTTTTGCGGAGTGGGCAGTGTGAATGAATCAGTTGACGCTCAGATTTATCACGATTCTCAAGTTTGTATAAGTTTGTGTGAGCAGTAAAGCTAGAAATCCCTGTCGTCATAAGTTTTAAATTTTGCATTTTATCTACATAAATAAAAATTAATGGCCAAAACTAAACCAATTTAGATAAATTTTTGGTGTTGTGTTTGTTATTATCAGTTAAAAGTTTGAATCTGCTAATAATCAGAAGCCGGTTCGAGAGATTTCCGCGGGTCCGACAGGCAAAGCGAACGTGTCCCCCTAATGTACATTAATCAAAATCATAAAATGCAAATTTTATATTTCCTTGAAAAACTTTAAAAACAACAAAGAAAAATATCGACACGCAGGGATTGAACCTGCGACTGTCTCCCTAAAGCCGGGACGCTCTAGCACTGAGCTAGTGTCGACAGGCTCGAAGTAGCGAAATTCTTCTTTGCTATACGATCGATTACGTCGATTGTATTAATTGCTAGATATACATACATATAACTTGTTAAATGAGTTCATCGTTACAGATGAAATTCTCATTAATAATTTTGATCAGTACTTTCATGTTTCTAATTATTTTTTTGTTATAGCACTCAGCCCGTGCTTGGGAAAACTTAAAAAACTTTAAAAACAAAAAACAACAAAGAAAAATATCGACACGCAGGGATTGAACCTACGACCGTCTCCCTTAAGCAGGGACGCTCTACCACTGAGCTAGTGTCGACAGGCTCGACGTGGCGAAATTTTTATTTGCTATATGATCGATTGCGTCGATTGTATTGATTGCTAGATATACATATTTCCTGCAAAAAATGAATTGCATTCGTGACAAGAACTTAAAATTGGCTGAACGTGAACGTAAAATTTTTTCCCTAAAATTCGGTAGTCTGTCTCTTATATGGTTGGGGAGTATTAGAAAAGGGTTTTTGAAAATGTATCGGTTGAAGCAATAAAATAAAACGAGAAAATATGTAGGTATAGGAACAAAATTAAATTTGGCCAATTTTACTTGAAACTTAGAATTTACTTTTCTTAAATTTATTAATTTCTCTCTGTTGCCTCTGTGGTCCAGTGGTCCGGCATTGACGTTGACCACATGAGGGGTCGAACCCGGGAGGTTCGATTCCCAGTTCAAGTAATTAAAAAATGAGTATTTTCAGTTTTCCGATAAAAACCATGGTGCTCGTGATTGGAAAGTGCCCAGTTGGCGATAGGCTTGCCACTTATCACATTTGTGGGACCAAGTATCTTCGGCTAATCGTGGGTGCACTTGTTGTGCCTTTGGCTACCCCGTACGGTACTTTGGATACGGGCGTGAAGATACTTTTTTCAAAAGAATTTTTAACACGTGTTAAAGGATTTAATTAAATACATACACTTAGGACTAAAAAGGTAGAATGAGCAATTTTTACTTGTTCCACCTGAAATATGTATGCCATACCCACCAAGTTATCATCATATCAGTTTCCTTTCATTCTTTGATTGACCACGATTTAATAGTTTATTAATTGACGAGGCTGAGTATATCCCTATAAATGTATTTTTAGCGAAATAAGGATTATTGTGTGAATGTTGGGATAGCCAAGATTGACTGCTTTATGTGCTAATTCGACTCAAAAATTTTTGTTTTGTTATCTCCATATCATAATTAAACAGAATGTATTTTCTATATACTTCTGATTAATTTCGGGATCCAAGACAGCTTAGCTTTTCGCCAGGGCACCCTGAGCTCGCAACTCAGAGGTTATCAGGACGGTTGCCGCTGTTGATTCTGGTTTACAGAAATTACAATGGTGGGAACGAGAGGTGGGCCCATTGCCCTTTAAAAAAAAATATCATAATTAATTATTAAAAATACACAAGCTTATTGTACCCACGATGGAACTGAAAAATATCAGATATTGGTGCATCGGCGAATTGGTCGACTACTAGGAGGAGCCAAATTGAAACGTTCACGCAGATAAGGAGGTAAATATTTGTTGATCGTATAATAAAGTTAATTTATGAGCATTTCTGCGAAGACGTATAGGAAGCCATTGTAACTCTGAGCGAAAATGAGAAACGTGGATGAATTTTCACAACCCAAAATAAATCTGATATACCTGTATGTTCTTAAGACGTTCAAGTTTAATATATTGCTCATTTGTGACATCTTAGTAGCAAACATATACGTAATCCAAAAACGAGAGAGGGTGGTTTGGAAAAGCAAAATGTTGGTATTACAAAGAAGAAAGTTCTGCAGTTTTTTAACGAATGAGACGAGTAAAGAAATTTCATATAAACCTCAATTTATATAATGTTTTTTGCTTAAACCAGTGGATAGAACTTGACCTTATTATCTGAGCTGAATAGAATAACCACTAAACCACAAGGCCTTTTAACGGACATTATTTTATGTAGGATATGATGAAGGGCAGGAAACTCTTCACTTTGTGCGCCGGTTTTTTTATTACATTCAAAATTTGTACATATTATATTATTATTTATAGTAAAATTCCCAGCTTGTCCGGGTATCTATATTGTACAAATCTGGTACGATCACTCTCGCAAATTCAAACATATCGAAATATATACGTTTTATTAGCTTCAGAATTATATCACGCAGTTCTATTGCAAATGCCTATGTAATTAAGTGTCGTTTGATTATATAAAAAACTAAAATCCGAGTATGTAGTCTTTGGTCATTGATAATCAATGTCTTTGGTACATCTATTTATAAATATTATGTTTTATGAGATTTTGCAGTATTTGTTGATCAATTTGTGTTGTTTAATTTCATGACGTAAAGAGTCACAGAGAGACACACAGGCAAAGATCTTTCAACAAACAGCTAACCAATACGTAATGTTGTGCTCCAACATTGTGGTCCGAAACGACTAATGCCAAAAGCGCTCTTCGGCAATTCACACCGCGGTCTGAACCGCTCGTGATGCGAAACGACGAAAGACCCTAAATCAAGACTATACGACCATTTCTTATTTTTAAAAAAATCGACATGCAAAGAAAATGCAAAAAAATGCTACATTATAATAATTTTTGGCGATTTTAGCGGGATCACCTAATTTTTTCGAGATAAAAAGTAGCCTATGTGCTATTCCAGGTTAACAACCTGTGTGTTAAATTTCATCCAAATCTGTTCAGTAGTTTTTAAGTGATTGAGTAACAAACATCCACACATTCAAACATCCATTTTGCATTTAAAATATTTATAATATAGATTAGCATTACAATATTTTTTCTTAGTACGGTAGATACTAATTCTTTTTAGATGAAAAAGAATTGGTTTCTAGATATGATAATATTATTTCCAAACATTATATTATTAATATAAAACTTTGTGTGTTTTAATGTATGTTAGCCAATTCCGCAAAAAAGGCTGGAACGATTTGAATAAAATTTGGCACATAGGCATATGATGACCTGGAATAGGACAGGGAATAGTTTTTATCCCAGAAAAATCAAATTTTTCATGAATATTACTAACAGGTCGGGTCAACATATAGGCTATATATTATTACGCTATCACCTACGGGGTAGGAGCTGTGCGGAGTAAACGAAGTCCGCGCGGACGAAGTCGCTAGCAACAGCTAGTATATTATATAAATTAAATTAAATTAAATTAAATGTTTAGTTGTTTGACTAAGATGGAATCAGAAGATATTGAACCGATTTCAATGAAATTTTGTTGATATCTATTGTTCGGTCTAACTTAAATGATAGGATACTTTTTATCTCAATTAACCCCTCTCTCTTAAGCAACCCACAAAAATATTTAATAAATACAAGCCATTTGTATGACAAAACAACGTTTATCGGGTCAGCTAGTATTATTATTACATTTTCTATATTTTTAGGTCATTTATTTTTTACTAGCTGACCCGACAAACGTTGTTCTACCTTTTTAACTACTCTTATTTTTTTCTACTTTTTCTCACCTTTTAAACCTTCCTTAGACTTCAACAATTAATCCAAAACCAAAATTAGCCAAATCGGTTCAGTTGTTCTCGAGTTTTAGTGAGACTAACGAACAGCAATTGATTTTTATATATATAAAAAAGATATAAATCTATTAAACTAAAAAAATAATAGAAAATTCAACATTTAAACATAAAATCTTATTTTTTGTAAGTGATGTGATACCAAAAGTATCGCATATTCATCTCAGCATCACATCAGGCATATTTGCTATGGCACTGACTTGTATAAATAATCAGTGCCATAGCAAATATGCCGTGGTGATGCTGAGATGAATATATAATATGCGATACTTTTGGTATCGCATCACCTACAAAAAATAAGATTTTATATTTAAATGTTGAATTTTCTATTATTTTTTTAGTTTATTAGATTTATGTTAAATCTTTTAATTTCAAATCAAGCTGTTATTTAAGTAAGTTTTATTAATGTTATGATTATTATCGTACAAGTTTGTAACCATAAAAATGTGGCACTAATAAAATATGTTATCTTACTTTGTTCTAAAAAGCAGTATCTAAAAATACTGGTAGTTGAAATTTATGTTTGTAGATAATTATTATTCTAATAATCATAAAAGTGTGCTGATAAGTAGCCGTGTTGGTCTTGGCCTACTTTGAAGAATAGGCCAACTGCCGTTCTGCCAGGCAGGTCGTAAAAGGCGACCGATTGGCTATCGAGTCACTACCATCATGGCTACTGGGTGGTAGAGTTCTGCATTGTCTCGCCCGGGTCTGGTACCACCGCCTTACCTATTCCTGCCGCAATAGCGTCAGTGCTTGTCGCTGTCGTGTTCCGGCTTGGAGGGTAAGGTAGCCAGTAAACTTATGCATGTGGCATTGGACCTCGCCACAAGATAGCAACGCACCATTAACATCTTTGGTGTCTATAGGTGATGGTTGACTCTTTCCATCAGGAGACCCATCTAATTGTTTGCTATCTTATGATATAAAAAAAAATTGTTAACATTTCTTAATTTTTTTAGACGATAATTATCCGATGTCAACTTAATGAAAGCGTTAGACTATTTCATAACATTTTATATGATTAGATACCAAACAAGCAAGTAGTGCTCCTGATGGAAAGATTCATCGTCTAGAGACACTAAAGATGAGTTACTATATGAGTGTCACGTGCATTAGTTCACTAAGTGCTTTATGCTCCTAACTGTAATACGACTAGAACCAGCTGCCAATACTGATGCTATTACGACATAAATGTGTAAGATGATGGTGTTTAAGTAGGGCGAGACGTTTTTAATAATTGCCTGTCATTTCCCGCGATATAGCCCACGTGGGTCCCAATCCCGCGAGAATATAAGGATAAAATGTCACGTACGTCATTCAAGAATAACACAGGTGCCTAGTGTTGAAATTATTTTTAAAATCGATTCTGTAAAAAAAAGTATCTACACGCCCGTATCCCTGAAGGGGTAGGCAGAGGTACAACAAGTGCACCCACGATTAGCCGAAGATACTTGGTCCCACAAATGTGATAGGTGGCAAGCCTACCGCCAACAGGGCACTTTTCAATCCCGGGCAACTTTGTGTTTATCAGAAAACTGAAAAAAAGAACTTTTTTTTATGTGCCCGACCCGGGAATCGAACCCGGGATCTCATGTGGTCAACGCCAAGGCTGGACCACTAGACCACAGAGGCGACTACTAAACCACAGAGGCGACAGTCCTGTTGTTTCAGAGATTTCTACCAACAAACAAAGTTACAACCTTACAAACTTTTCCTCGTTATCTATAGCGTTATTACTTTAAGTATACAAATTAATAAAATTGGAGTGTCTGTGTGTTAAAATAACCACTTCTTGTTAAATGCATATGGATGTATACACGGTACACATACCAAAATAACATTTTTTACAATTTTTGTCTATCTATCTGTCTTTCTGTCTGTCTGTCTGTTTGTTCCGGCTATCTCTATCTATAACCGGATATCTCTGAAATGGCGGGACCGATTTTGACGGTACTTTCACTGGCACATAACTAATTTAATAAGAAGTAACTTAGGCTACTTTTATTTTAAAAAAATCCACGTGGATGAAGTAACGGGCACAGCTAGTACCTAATATGACTATAGATATATGTTTCATGTGTATATTTATTAGAGAGTCGTTAATGCATGTGCCGTAAAGCCTTGATTTCCTAGAAAAACGATACCGTCATGTAAGTACAATGACGAATACACGTAACCGGTAAAAGCGATACCACAGAACATAAAACGTGGAAAGTTCCATCCCGTATTTCATGGCTGCCATTTCTCAGTTTACAATAGTCTTTGAATTATTTAATTACTAAATGAAAACTCGGAAGTCTCATAATACGCAGTCTTATGTACTAACTCAAATAGTAGACATTAAAAAGTAGCAACACTGTAGTGACGTCTTCTTTCAACTAGTGGGGTATGTTACATTTTTCAATATTATCATGATTCTAATATCGCGATATCACCAGTATTGAAATGGGCTATTACATTGTCAGTAATATCATCGTCAGTACGCAGTTGAAAATACGAGAGTTAAGTAGTTTCGTCCATCATCATCATCCATACTAATACCACACTTAATACTAATATTACAAATGCGAAAATCTGTCTGTCTGTCTGTTACAATTTCACGGCTAAACTGTTGGACCGATTTTCATTCAATTTGGCATAGAAATAGTTGAAAATCCGGTGTCAAACATAGGCTAATATTTTTTTCAAAGATCAGCCCTGCAGGGCTGAAATAGGGGTTGAAATTTGTATTAAAAGCTGATTGGATGACATGTTTATCTACTCGCGGGTGAAGCTGCGCGAGTCAGCTAGTAATTGAATAAATCCAAAATAAATTATGGATTCTAAGAGAAAGGCAGCTATAGCAATAATACTCGCATGCCCGTTAATAACTAAGCACAAACACCAAAGATATATAGACACCAAAGATGTTAATGGTACGTTGCTATCTTGTGGCGAGGTGTAATGCCACATGCATAAGTTTACCGGCTACCTTACCCTCTAAACCGGAACACGACGGTGACTAGCACTGACGCTATTGCGGCAGGAATAGCGTCAGTGGCGGCGGTGGTACCAGACCCGGTCGAGCCGATGCAGAACTCTACCACCAAGTAGTCACGATGGCAGTGACGCGCATAGCCACTCGGTCGTCTTTTACGACCTGCCTGGCAGAACAGCAGTTGGCTTATTCTTCAAAGGAGCCCAGGACCAACACGGGGAAATTAACAATACTGGGGAGTGTAAGTAATACTCGCGTAGAGTGAGGTAGTGTTCGTTTCTCCTGAAGATGCTTCGGTTTCGAAGTAATATGTATGTAGTCGTTGAGTACATACATACATTGTGTACTTTTGTGCTTGATGCCAGCGTGGGACGTGGGTGTAAAGTGTGGTCGATGTGGGTGGTTCGCATTTATAATATTAATATAGATATAGATGCACATGACTTACTTTTTCGTTTAAATCTAATACTTTTTCTTATAAAAAAACTGTGCCAATTGTCATGCTCCTGAGTCTGTCTCCATTATTATGTACAATACAACATATAGTCTAAAATTTACGAATATTTTTTTAAACTACTCGTTCGTTTTATCAAAAGACTTCTAAATTGTCATAAGGCAGAGGTAATGTTATTGGGCGATAACAATTTGGCTTTTCCTTTTAAGTTACCTAAGGCGTATTCACATCACGTACCATGTTCTCTAACAACGTGAACCTTCGTAAAATATTTAGGCATTATAAACGGTTTTTCGTTCATTCGCGTTAGCTAAATATAAATACACCTTCAATTTTTTAAACACTACTAAAGGCATTTAGTCTTCATGTTTATTAACCAATTTAGATGTGAAATTGATACTTTCTTTTCTATAGGAGGAAAAGAACAATTTTATTTATACAATAAATATCGACTTTAGACACTAAAAATGTTAATGGTGCATTGCGATCTTGTGGTGAGGTCTAATGCCACATGCATCGCATGCTATTATTATTAAAAAGGCTACATATTTAAGGTTATAATTATAAAATATTTTCACATATTCTCAAAATTGACGGCAAGTGGAAAGTGTCTCAGAAATCACTTCAATCGTTCGGTTTTTGTATGTAACTTGGTGTTGTTTGCTTGATTGAACATTAAGATGATTAATCATTTTCTAACCCCTTGGTCTAGTCCCTCAGCTGGCAAACGCTAACGTGAGATAAACCTCATTCCAATGCAAGATGTATTAAAAAATGTGTAAATGGTTGACCCTACGGGCCATCCCTGAAATTTCCCACTAAATTAAGGTATTTTAAGCTCAAAATAGTAAAAAATATAAGCATAGACTTTTTCAGTTCTAACATCTATTTTATCAAAAATGGCAGTATATTAATTTTTTAAAAGCTGTGTATTTGAAAACGATGATGGCATTCAACTCAGTTTTTGAGATCTAAAATATTGCTTTAGCTAAATAATCGATAGGTTGAAAAATTTCTACGCTGTGTAAAAAACATTTTATTTTTAGTTTCATTCATTGATAAATCCCAAACAAATTGACCAATTTTGAATAAATTAACGGTATTCGACGCAGTTTTTAAAGAGGAAAAGCTGATAAGATTTTTAAATAAATCGGTGAATTAACTTGGAAGTTTAAATAACTTAAATTAAGTAAGTTTGCTAAAAACAACGTAATTTTAATACTAAAAAAGCTATAAGTTTTGAAAATTAGATTCGATTTTGATTTTTGAAACGGCATTTGATGTAGTTTTTTTAGTACTAAATAAATATATCGTTTTGTTAGTACTAAATAAATATATATTTTTAGTACTAAATACTAAATAAAAATATCGTAGAACACCAAAAAAATGATTGGTTAAAAATTTTTAAAGCTATGTCAAAAAAACACTTTCTTCAAAATTTTTCGTCAACTATTACTCTCAAACGTAGTTTTTGTACTCAATCAGTACATAAATCTGGAAGTTATATAAAAAAATACTTTTTCGTCAAAATTTTTTTGGTGTTTTTTCAAAATCTCTCAAAATCCTCCTGGACCGAATTAGTTCAAATTTTCAGGAAACCTAAGTTGAGCGAAATCCAATCGAATGCCATCAACCGCATTTCGATCGGTCCAGCCATTCAAAAGTTATGAAATGTTTACATACACACATACACACACACACTCACACACACACACACACACACACACACACACATACATATATGCATACTGAAATACTGACGTCATCGTGAAAATAGTCGGAAGAGAAACTCACTTGTACTTCCAGTTCACTTATATTTTATTTTTATTGTTTACACACAGCCGGTGTCGCTTATTGCAGCATCTGCACTGAACTAACCGCCTCTGTGGTCTAATAGTTCGGTGTCGGAGTTGACCATAATATGAGGTCCTGGGTTTGATTCCCGGGTCGGGCAATTCAAAAATGTGTTTTTTCAGTTTTCTGACAAAAACAACGTTGTCCGAGATTGTAAAATGTACCCGGTTGGCGATAGGCTTGCCATCTATAATATTGTAGTACCTCTGCCTACCTTTTCGGGGATACGGGCGTGAAGATGATTTGCGATACTAGGTTAAACTAAATTGAAAGTGTGTTAATATTATTCCTAGTATAGACTAGTTTTATTTGAATCCTTTCAATAGACCGATAGAGATATTGAGTAGGTGTTACATATAAACTCACTTGTACTTCTAGTTCAATTATATTTTATTTTTATTGTTCACACCTATAGATTAAGCTAGATACGCCGTTAAATGCAATTTCTTAGATTGTCATTGTTGCTTGCATTTACACAGAGAAATACAAAGTTATAATACTTACCGATAAAATAAAATCACTCCAGAGATATTCCTTAAGCCTAGCTTTTTATTCGATACGATAAAATAGCACAATATGACATATTTCTGTTTTTACTATATAATATCTCTACAAGTATTTGACATACATTTGTTCATATGAGTGGCTACGTATTTTGCGCTTAACACCGTGTCTATTAGTATTTATGTGGTCTGTGTTCACACCCAACCAGTTTAGCTTATTACATCATTATCAAGCAACCTGATGGTGATGTAATAAGCGAAGCCAGTTGTAACGACTGAACTGGAAGTACAAGTGAGTTTATTTGTAATACGTGTTTTAAAATGCAGTTTCACCAAGTGCCAACGATGAAAAGTATCCAACTAAAGAGATCTTAAGGTTACGCTTTAAGAATTGGATAAATTCGTTACGCCAATACTTTGAAGGGTTAAGAAGCATCGAACGTAATTATAAACCGGTCCATCGTCGAGTTTTACGACGTGCCTAAATCTAACTAAGTATGACGTATGGGTAGCTATGGGTTTTATGGTATATAAGTATATGAATGGGTAGCATATAATATTACCAAAATGAATAAAACCAACTTGTGGCTCATAATCTCGTAAATTACACAATTATGCAGTAGTGCCTCATACTTAGATCATATCATGAGGCCCCGGATCACTGGGCTGGAAAATAGTTTTGTTTTTATATCATAAGATAGCAAATAAACAGATGGGTCTCCTGATGGAAATAGTCAACCATCGTCTTAGACACCAAAGATGTTAATATTGCGTTTCTATCTTATGGCTAGGTCTAACGCCACATGCATAAGTTTACCCGCTCCACACCAGAACACGACAGTTACGAGTTCCTTTCATCAAGGTATATTTTATAGTAACCTTTTTTTACTCAGTTTTCTTTTAACACATTTTTTGAATTTGTTAACTGAAAAATCTCTAATGGCATCAGGCAGCTTATTGTAGAAGCGTATACATTGGCCCATAAAAGAGTTGCTTATTCTGTGGAGACGAGACACATGCACAGCAAGATTGTTTTTGTTCCTTGTATTTAGGGAGTGAATATCACTATTGTAAATTGCCCTTATAGCCCTTTTCTGTAATACAAAAATTGTATTTATTTCAGCGGAATTTCCACAGAGAAGAATTCCATATGACATAACACTGGGAAAGTAACTAAAGTAAACAAGGCGTGCAGTGTCAACATCAGTAAGCTGTCTCATTTTTTCACTGCAAATGCTGCTGAACTTAGTCTACTGGGCAATTTCTCGATATGTGGTCCCCAATGCAATTTTTTATCTACAGTAACTCCTAAAAATGTAGTAGAGTTCACAAGATCCATTTTTTTACCGTTAAGTTGTACATTGGTATCTACATGCCTTACATTAGGCGTTGAAAATTTAATACACTTAGTTTTGTTACTATTTAGAAGCAGATTATTAACACTGAACCAGTGTACAACTTTTGAAATCATATTGTAACCTACCTGACAGAACGGCAGTTGGTATATTCTTCAAAGGAGTTCGGTACCAGCACAGGAAATGTTATAGAGATTCTTTCGGGGTTATCTTAAGAATTCGAAATCCCAATAGTGACTTAGGAGTCATGTGGTAGTGTGTTAATACTGCCTTAGAAGAGCACGTAAATCTCAGTCTCAATTACCGCAAGAAACAAGATAATATAGTTGTTATCAGGTTGTAATAGCGCGGCGATAGAGATCATCCCCCATCTCGTCAACCGACTGACCGGGGAATCGTAATGATATGGAAAGTCTATTGAAGTATGGTTTACTCGGCCTACCATGAAGGGAAGTGGCATGAATATACTTTTTTACTTTTTATTATTTTTATGTGAAATAACAAAGCCTTAAAATTCAAGTCTATGAATACAATGAAGTCGCTGTCGTGAGTTAATAGTAAATATTTAGGACCACTTAGTATTGTAAACAGTCGCATGAACAAACACGGTGATATACGACCATGCTCGGCTTGAAAGTGGGTATTCAGTCGGTTAAGAAGGTATTATTACACGGCAACTTTGCGGCAGCGCATGCGGTAAAATTAATATGTCCATGTTTCTGATATTTACATAGGACTACCATATTTTAATATTTCTTAATCGTATAATTCAAAAGTGAGGCCTTTCTATGTAGTACAATAAGAAATTATTTTTGTTTTTATAGCACTCACCCAGAATAAGAAAGATCATAAAATTCTTTCAACAAGACTTTTGTTTAAACAAACATAGCGAAATAGATGACAATCTGCAAGCATATATCCCTGAAAGGATCGGCGGAGGTGAAACTAATGCACTCACTATTTTCAAATTGTGTTTTAAGTACTGTATTCATTTAAAATCATAAACGTTAACAATTATAACGAAAAATCATCGAAAATATTGATTGGTTTAACAGGGAGTAATTTAATGTTAAATTAGGTAAAACCCGTTTAAGCAGGTTGATCTTGAGTAAACATTTTTATTTTTTTCCTTTGGCCTTTATCGAAAAACTTGCTGTTGCCCGCGACTTCGTCCGCGCGGACTTCGTTTACTCCGCACAGCTGCTTCCCCGTAGGTGATAGCGTAATAATATGTAGCCTATATGTTGACCCGACCTATTAGTAATATTCTACATCTACATACAATCTGCAAGCATATATCCCTGAAAGGATCGGCGGAGGTGAAACTAATGCACTCACTATTTTCAAATTGTGTTTTAAGCACTGTATTCATTTAAAATCATAAACGTTAACAATTATGACGAAAAATCATCGAAAATATTGATTGGTTTAACAGGGAGTAATTTAATGTTAAATTAGGTAAAACCCGTTTAAGCAGGTTGATCTTGAGTAATTATTTTTATTTTTTTCCTTTGGCTTTTATTGAAAAACTAGCTGTTGCCCGCGACTTTGTCCGCGCGAACTTCGTTTACTCCGCACAGCTGCTCCCCCGTAGGTGATAGCGTGTTAATATGTTGACCCGACCTATTAGTAATATTCGTGCAAAATTTGAAGTAAATCCATGCAGTACTACTGGGTTTACCCCGGACATACATTGACTTTCCTACGATTTTATTATATGTATATAGATAATAAATTATCTAACGTCTCGATAGATGGCCTGTAAAACTCAATAATCAGGTAAAAAAATATTTAATTTTATTTTCTTATAAATTATATTGTATATTGAAAAAATATTATCAAATGTTAATGTTGAACATATACATGTCTCACCGCCAAACTCCTAGTGAAATGGGTGGAATTAACTTATTCATGTATTATCACGGTCCACATTTTCCTTACTCTCACATTCATAACTTTTTTATGCAAACATGCTTGTTTCGGAGACTCTTGACACCACCAAAAATAGCATCCGATAGCATAATATTACATAATTCATATCCATGCAAGTATATGTGTAACATAAAGAGTCCTGATAAAGACAAAAATAATGGTTACTTTAGTTAAATGCTAAGTGTATTTTACTAGAATACTCCTCGCTACTTAGCAATGCAGGTAAATTTTAAACGGGAAGTGCTGGCCAATTGCCATGTCTTTTTAATTTTTAATATCCGACATTTATCTGACTTATAGTTGAACTTGATGAATATCGTTATATCAATCTTCTAGATAAGCGTAGGTTAAACCGATAGCTTTACTGTACTTTTAAAAGGGCTTGGGAGGCCAATGACATTTAGCCTTTTGAATTTTTTTGGAACACAAAGTTTTTAAACATAAAACATAGATCGGTTTTGCTTAAGGTATATTCATTGTCTATAGTTATGGAAAATGTTGATTGCTTTGTTGGTCTAATTGTTGCCAAATTTTTATCATAAGACAGCAAACAAATTGCTCTACTGCAAAGGAACTAGTAGCATAATATTTGTATACTAAAAAATTTTATATAATAAAATATGTTCGTGGTAAAAGACAAGCCCAGTTTCTTCCACTGGATCTTCTCAGTATGTGGCCGCAATTCCGATCTGTAGTAACTTAAAAATGTTAAATTAAATAAAGAACTTTTGATTTCTTATATCTGAAGCGCACCATTACATAAAATAAATTTTTATTATTACCAAACAATAATAATGAATTTATTTTCTCTTCACAAAAAGGAAAACGTAAGATCTAATTACAACATGTAAAGTAATTATTCGGATTAGAACAGACAATTTTTGGTAATTCAATTTATCTGAGAGACTAGTGCCTAGCTTAAGTACGAAATACCTGAATTATAGGTCACAAGGCCCCTCTAACGAAGATCGGTAAATATGATAAAATCTGAATATCATCAGAATTAGATCTTATCTTTAATTAACTAGGGAATAGAAAGAAAAAAATGCTATATTGCTATATTTGCGGTAGGATGAGCCAATGCCACATACATAAGTTTGAAAGCTACCTTACCCTCTGAACCTGAAACGACAGTGAAAAGCAATTATGCTGTAGTGAACGGATAAGTAAGAACCTTCCTGCTCTCTCACCTCAACTTCTGCCATGTAGTCAATAACAGAGTGCTAAGTGTGAGTTTTTCTTTTCGCATTCGATCGTGAGCGCGTTTCGAGTTTACTAGGAATTTGTATATGATTTGTACAGGGCCACCTAGTGGTAAACTGGTTTCTTACGTTTACCACTAGGTGGCGCTGTACAAATCACATACAAATTCATAGTAAACTCGAAACGCGCTCACGATCGAATGCGAAAAGAAAAACTCACACTTAGCACTCTGTTGGTGGACCAAACAAATAAAACACTTTATGGTGATCGGTTAAGTTGTAACATGTGATGCATAAAAAACAGACAAATTCACCCGCATCTTAAATTTTATATAAGGTAGGTTTGTTTGTGTGACTTACTACATCACAGGTCAATTGTTAAAACGAACCTTTTATTAAAACCAATGTGCTTTAATTAAAGTTAAGCAGTCCAAGTGTTTCAAAAGGTGGTTGAGTAAGTTGTTGTTACACCAGACTTCCTTAGAAGAATAAACATTCACCTACTTTGTTAGTCTAGTCTCTAGTCGCCTCTGTGGTCTAGTGGTCCAGTGTTGGCGTTGACCACACGAGGTCCCCGGCTCGATTTCCGGGTCGGGCATATTAAAAAAATAATTGTTTTTTCAGTTTTCTGAGAAACACAAAGATGCCCGGGATTGGAAAGTGCCCGGTTGGCAATAGGCTGGCCACTTATCACATTTGTGGGACCAAGTATCTTCGGCTAATCGTGGGTGCACTTGTTGTACCTCTGCCTACACCTTCGGGGATATGGGCGTGAAGATACTTTTTTACTCTGTTACTGAGTAATCATGATGGTTGTGTCATTCGACTGACCAAACATGATTCGCCTTATACAAATTGCCTGACAGAATATCTGATAGTTTATTCTCCTAACGAGGCCTGGTTTAACAAAAACTTAATCAACTACATTTTGAGGCACTCGGGTTGTTTAAATTAATTTACCTACTTGAAGCACACTGGTTTTATTAAGAGGTTTGTTACACAAACTGTGACGTAGTAGCATGTATTTTTTATAAGATAGCGAGCAAGCAGATAAGTCTCCTGATGGAAAGAGTTTACTATCGCCTATAGACACCAAAGATGTTAATGGTGCGCTGCTATGTTGTGGCGAGGTCTGATGTCAATTGACATATTCATAAGTTTAGCGGCTACCTTACCGTCCAAACCGTAACTCAACAATCAGAAGCATTGACGCTATTGCAGCAGGAATAAGTAAGGTGGTGGTACCGGACACGGGCGAGACAATACCACACACCACATACTCCTTGGGTACTACTTTAAGTATTTTTCCGGTAAAAATAAAAGCAAAGTCATCGGTTCAATTTCTGTCGTGGCGAAATTTCAGTTTTCCCTAGCACGGGATAAGTGCTAAAACACACACATATATATATATATATATATATATATATATATATATATATATATATATATATATATATATATATATATATATACACACATATATATATATATATATATATATATATTATATATATATATATATATATATATATATATATATATATATATATATATATATATATATATATATATATATATATATATATATATATATATATATATATAGGGTCACTTTTAAAGGTCCGGCCAAATTTTAAAATTTGGAACTAAATTGAAAACTTGCGTTTTATTTATAATGAAAAATAATATCAAGATAATATAAAAGCATTCGTTTAAAAATATCCCATTGAATTCATGTCTTGCACCGAGTCTTGTGAATGAACTCTGTAATGCTGACAGTATATTTTATATTTACCTACAATTATTACGATTGTAACTATTATAGTAATCTGTCACTCTAAATACATTTTTTCTGATCACTTTTAATTTGGTTGAAGGTACTAAAATATTTTAGTTTCTATTTTGCGTAATTTAAATTATATCCATGCGTTTTGTTTTTTGTGACGGAGAAAAATGAATTTTCGAATTTTTTAAATTATTTTTTATTGCATAAATCGACATATAATTGATTTTATTTATTACACAATCACAAGTTGTATTAAAGTCTTTGTGTATGTAAAATATTTAAGTTTTAAAATAGTATAATATAACAGCCTCTGAAAATTTGACCGGAACTTTAAAGGAACCCTGTATAATTATTAATTTCTAGTCTTCAATTTTCTTAATACGATTATATCACATCTGTGAACTTTTACGACATAAAACACAAAGCAATGTAGGAAGTCCGTTTGCCTAACAGGTAAGTGGCGACTAAGACTTCACCACAATGGACATATAGTTAGGTACGTGTCCTACTTTGCAGTTGAAATATTGAATTTATATTAATAGATACGTATAATATAGATCTTTCGCGAATTTTCCAGTTGTCTTCCCTGATGGTTGTTTGATATTTTACTTTATTTCTGTAAAGAGCGTTTCACATGTTATTGAGTTTGAGGATCATGTGGAACATATTTTTGTTGGTTAAATTCCTTCAAATTAATAAAGGTGGTAGAGCTCTGCATCGGCTCGACCGGGTCAGGTACCACCGCCTTACCTATTCCTGCCGCAATAGCGTCAGTACTAGTCGCTGTCGTGTTACGGTTTGGAGGGTAAGGTAGCCGGTAAACTTATGCATGTGGCATTAGACCTCGCCACAAGATAGCAACGCACCATTAACATCTTTGGTGTTTATAGTCGATGGTTGACTTTTTCCATCAGGAGACCCATCTGCTTGTTTGTTATCTTATGATATAAAAAAAAAGTTAAAAACAGTATCTTGACACCCGTATCACCGAAAAGGCAGAGCTACAACAAGCGCACCTACGACTAGCCGAAAATACTCAGTCACATAAATGTGATAGGTGGCCAGCCTATCGCCAACCGCACACTTTTCCAATTCCGGGCAACGTTGTGCAAAGACACAGAACCAAATCAGAAAACTGAAAAAACACATTTTTGAATTGCTCTACCCAATAATCGAACTTGAGACTTCATTTGGTCCGACACCGGACCGTTAGACCACAGAGGCGATGTTCAAATTAATAGTTTTTTTTATTGCTTTTATTGTTATTAATAACTTGTTAAACCGCGCAGCTTCGCCCGCTCGCACTGTATGGATGATATGCTAGATTAGCATGTCTTCGACAATTAATTCAAAATCAAAATTAGCCGTTCTCGAGTTTTAGCGAGACTAACGAACAGCAATTGATTTATAGTACCTATGGATATAGAATAGTACCTATGGATAGCCTACTTATTGCGAGCATTAAGGAATTATTAAAGACATTGTTTGATAGTGAAAATAAAATTTAAAAGTGCAAGTCTAGCAATGGTGTGTAAATATTTCCATACCTCGGATGGGCATGTAAAGCTATCGGCCCAGGTTATGGCACGAAACAAGCCAGCTAGCCGGGTAAATGTAGCTATGAGCGTCACCACACCTAACCAAGTAAAAAACCTAACGACCTCTATGTACTAACAACAAACCGGTGAATTATGGTAAATCGGAACGTTTACTGACGTTCCATTCACCCCGTCTACCATGCAAAGAAACCGGCGTGAAAATATTCGTTTAGTTTTAGTGTTAGATAAATTCGTGCAATTATTCTTTGTTATTTCTGTATCAGAGAATTTTTTTCAATAAAATCAGATGTCAATAAATTAAACAAACTCTTAAATTTGATTTTCAAAGTTCAAAAATCATTGTTATATTAAAATTTTGTATTTTAAATTTAAGTGATAATAATTTAGTCGGTTGAATCGAATTTCTGCCGACCCTCACTCCATCCACTGCTGAAACCGGATGGGACGCTGGCTCACACCGCCGTAGAGAAAGTGAACCTGTTCGCTACTCTATTCGCGGAAAACTCACGTCTGGATCCCGCCAACGCGAAACCACCCAGTCTACCTCGATGCGAGGTGAACATGCCGGAAATTCGCATCCGTCAGACTGAGGTTCTTAAAACGCTGCGGAATCTGGACGTGAACAAAGCCAGTGGCCCTGATGGGATTCCAGCCATAGTACTGAAAACCTGTGCGCCTGAACTCGCTCCTGTTTTGACACGCCTCTTTCGCCTTTCGATGGCTACTGGAAAAGTGCCTAAATCATGGAAGCTTGCCAACGTGCAGCCTGTGCCCAAAAAACGCAGTCGTGCCGACCCCTCCAACTACAGGCCAATTTCTGTGACGTCCACACTCTACAAGACTATGGAGCGTGTACTGAACAGCAGGCTAATGGCGCACCTAGAAGCGAACGAACTACTGAGTGACCGCCAATACGGGTTTCGCCGAAATCGGTCTACTGGGGATCTTCTAGCGTATGCCACTTAAATTTTGAGCTCGGTCATCGAGAAGCATGGTGAGGCACTAGCTGTCTCCCTTGATATCTCCAAGGCCTTTGACAGGGTCTGGCATGATAGTCTTATTGGTAAGCTTCCATCGTATGGTCTGCCTACTGGTCTCTGCGCCTGAATCTCAGATTTTCTGAGTGGCCGGTCGATCAGAGTAGTCGTCGACGGCTGCTCATCCGACCAAATGGCTATAAATGCCGGAGTCCCTCAGGGATCAGTTCTCTCCGCAACTCTACCAAATTCTTCTAAATTAACAATCTGCTGAAGCCCGGTATCTATGGGTACGCAGATGATAGCACTGTTGTGGAGAGTTACGTATCCAATGCGCGGGCCAGTATGGCACAGATCCGGTCTCTCAGAGAGGCAATGGTCGATCGTATGAAGCTGCCCTTACAGGCAATCTCCGATTGGGGCAATGCTAATCTGGTCAGGTTTAATGCAACTAAGACCCAGGCGTGTCTATTCTCCGCTAAACGGAGTCCGCTCCATCTATCTCCGTCTTTCCAGGGTGTGGCCGTGCCGATAAATGACCACCTCGAGATCCTTGGTATCACGTTAACACCTACTCTTAACTTTGGTTCGTACATCGAATCTAAAGCCCAAGTTGCCTCAAAAAAGCTTGGTATTCTGGCGAAGGTGAGACAGTATTTCAGTCCGGGACAGTTGCTCAACCTTTATAAAGCACAAGTCCGTTCGTGCATGGAATACTGCTCTCACCTCTGGGATGGATCCGCTAAATACCAGCTGGAGACACTTGAGGCCATCGAGAGGCGTGCCAAGAGGCTCATAAACGACGATGATCTGGTAGGCAAAAAACTCCAGAGCCTTGCTCATCGCCGCAGAGTGGCTAGTTTATCGGTTTTTTATCGAATACACTTTGGAGAGTGCGCTGCGGAATTGCACGACTTAATTCCGCCATCCCCGTTTTTCTATCGATCCTCGAGGTGTCCAGAATCTAGGCATCGTTATATGGTGGACGATCCACGTACCCGGACAAAGCGGTTCGACTCAGCATTCTTCATTCGAACCGCAAAGGACTGGAACATGCTTCCTGAGTCTGTGTTCCCGGACGAGTACAATCTGGAGATCTTCAAGAGAAGAGTGAACAGGTACCTTCTAGGGAAGCGCGTTCCATCTTAGGCCTCACCTTAGCTTACCATCAGGCGAGATCGAGGTCAAGCGCTTACCTATCGATAATAAAAAAAAATAGTTAAAATCTTAAATTAATTGTAACATCTTTACGATATACTCGTATTAATACATGAAATAAAATCTTTGCACTCTTTTTTTTACAACAATAACGCGAACGATGGAATATGAAATTTGGCATAATTAGTATATATATATATATATATATATATATATATATATATATATATATATATATATATATATATATATATATATATATATATATATATATATATATATACTAATTATATATATATATATATATATATATATTATAGGTCCCGGGTTTGATTCCTGGGTCGGGCAATTCAGAAATGTGTTTTTTCAGTTTTCTGATAAAAACAACATTGCCCGGGATTGGAAAGTGCCCGGTTGGCGATAGGCTTGCCACCTATCACATAGTGGGACCAAGTATCTTCGGCTAATCGTGGGTGCACTTGTTGTACCTCTGCCTACCCTTTCGGGGATACGGGCGTGAAGATACTTTTTATATATATATATATATATATATATATATATATATATATATATATATATATATATATATATATATATATACTTTATTAAAATAAATAAATTTATAATTATTATTATAGTTACACGCTCTTTCGAGGTAGAGAAGTACTAAAACATTTTTCATTCAATTTAAAAATTTAATAACCTTTTTGATTGACCGATAAACCACCCACCCATTACAAGACTACAAGACTAAGACAGGACTCTAATAATAAACGTAAATAAAATTAGAACTATTTTCAACCTATTTATCTGTCAAACAAATCGTCGTATACTAAAATTAAAATTACATAACGTTTAATATCTAACATTACTTCTTAATCATACTGATTTCATATTAATCTGTCTTAATTAAAGAGAACCTAAAGCAAAATATGTTGTTTATTTCATTATTGTACAGTAAAGGGTTAAAGCGATCCGTGCGCTTGCAATAAGTAGGGTCGGATCGATGGTCGTTCCCGTGTCTGCACCATCCTTCAACGTGAGCCTCGTGAGCCACGTGATTACAATCTATAAGTCACCGGCTTATTGTATGGCTACAATTCGAAATTCAGGTAATTTAAACTTTTCCTTGTTATTGGTAATCGTTGAGCCAGATTGAAACATAGCTCAAATTATTTTGGTACTAAGGATATTTTGTATATATTTTATTATTATTTTCATTGTCGTTTTGATTAATATTACCCAATAAATATTTTTTTATATTATCGAAAATATTATATTCCACTTAAGTTGTGAAACATTATTTTTCCTTAGAAATTCCTTCCGTATCTCTAATGAAGAATAGAAAAAAGTAAATAAGAAAAAATGTTAAATACATAATATGTTAATTACGTGTCTTACTTGTCTATATATATATATATATACATATATATATATATATATATATATATATATATATATATATATATATATATATATATATATATATATATATATATATATATATATGACTCTTTCCATCAGGAGACCCATCTACTTGTTTGCTATCTTATACTATAAAAAAAGCTAACCCCAAACTTGGTTATTGTGTATTTAATTTATAAATTGTTTTTTTTTTTGTTTATCAATCCTAATTACGCAGTTGATGGGACTGAGGTCTGATTTTCGAAGGTGAATTTTTATAATTCTTGGTTTGGATGTTTGTTAACATATTCTTAAGTACTATTATTCTTAATTTTCACCAATATCATAAACAAAACACCGAGTTTCAGGCTAGATCTTTGCGTTTAATTTGTCCATTGTTATTTATATTTAGAAATAGACTGTATAACTGTATACTAAACTAAGCCCAATACTTTGCAACAAGAATTAACCGATAATTTTATTACTTCAGAAAACTTTCACACGGTCACGTTTTCAGTATCATGTTCTTATTGGAGTGGACGCTGAGCTTTAATAACTAGAAGAGAATAAAACAGACATTCAAATACAGTTCTGTACATATTGTTTTTTTTTTTAAATTAATTACTTAACAAAAATGTCGTAGTAGGAAAGTTACGATATAAACTATTTTCATCGATGTAACTTGCAAAGTATAAACATAAAATTATTGTAATGAACTAGAATGTTGTTCGTAATTTCTCTCTCGAAAAAATTTAGATCTCATTGTTGATGATCTTACAATCCATTTATTTTTAAAATCTCTTTATTATCGTATAAAATGTTTAAATTACAGCTCAATTCTTTTTTGTGGTTTGAGAGAGATTAAGATATTTTAAGCTCGAAAGAGAAAAAACTACAAGTATAATTTTTTCTGTTCAAACATATTTTGTTAAAAATGGCAGTATATTGATTTTCGAAAAGCTGTATATTATGGGAACGATGATCGATTTTGAATTTTCGAATGGCATTCAATTTAATTTTTGAGATCCAATTTTCGAATTTTTTGATCCAATTGACGATATTTTATGTAGTTTTTAAAGAATAAAAGCTGATAAGGTTTTAAAGTCAATTGGTGTATTATCCTGCAAGTTATTTCAAAAATATTAAGTAAGTTTGCTAAAAACAACGTAATTTTAATATTTGAGGAGCTGTAACTTTTGAAAATTGGATTTTGATTTTTGAAACGGCATTCAACTTAGTTTTTTTAAGTACTAAAATATCGTAGTATACCATAAATAATTAGTTGAAAAATTTCGAAGTTATGTTGAAAAAACACTTTTTTTCAAAATGTTTCGTCAACAATTACTCCCAAACGGATAAACCGATTGTGATGCAATGTATGCATTAAACGTAGTTTTTTGAGGAATAGAGCTGATGAGTTTTGTACTCAATCGGTACGGTTATTTGGAAGTAATATTAAAAAAAATCTGTTCCGCCAAAATTTTTTTTTGGGTTTTTTCAAAATTTCTCAAAATCTCCTGGGCCGACAAGTGGAATCTAATCGAATGACATCAACCGCGTTTCGATCATTCCAGCTGTTCAAAAGTTATGATATGTTTACATACATACATACATACATAAACACACACACACACACACACACATACACACATACATACAGACATACTGACGTCATCGTGAAAATAGTCGGAAAAAGTTCCTAGGACCTCAAAACGTGGACATCCAGTGAAAACTCAATTTTCGAAAATCGGGGTAAAATCGGGAAGTTAAAAATGTCTTGTTTATATTAAACTAGCTGTGCCCGCGACTTCGTTCGCGTGAAAAAAATTCTAAAATATCCTATGTCCTTCTCCTGGCTCTAAACTACCTCCCTGCCAATTTTCAGCAAAATCGGTTCAGCCGTTCTTGAGTTATAAGTGGAGTAACTAACATGACTTTCTTATATATATATATATATATATATATATATATATATATATATATATATATATATATATATATATATATATATATAGACTAGAATGATAGTAATGATAATTCGTTATAACCCATTAGCATGTTTTAAAAAATATGAAACTCGGATTCGTCATATTACAGAATTTAAAAGTATTTGTCATAATACAAATCCGTATTCGTCACAATACAAAAACTTAATAAAATTGTTTATCGATGGTTTAATCAACATATTCTATTTCCATATCTTGAACCACTTTTCAAGCTGACACTTTGATGCATTGTTTGTGCCAATTTCGTTGAGACGCCAGGTTAACATTGAGATTTCAATTTTAGTTAAAGCGGCGAATTTGTTGTGCTAGGAAAATGCATATTTAATGAACAAATTACATCAATTCCTTCCATTTTAATGCCGGCAATATTATAGCAATGCTGCTTCTAATAATCCAAATTAATATATAGGAAAATTTAAAAAATCTACTTCGACTTTATATAAAAAACTATTTACTAGTATTACTGCCATTAGGGCTTAATAAATTTAGAAATGCCATTTCTATAAATAGCGTTTTATTTAGACTACATTACTTACTCCCCGTGTTGGTCCCGGGCTCCTTTGAAGAATAGGCCAACTGCCGTTCTGCTAATCAGGTAGTAAAAGGCGACCGATGGGCTATGTGAGTCACTACCATCGTGGCTACTAGGTGGTAGAGTTCTGCATTGACTCGCCCGGTTCTGGTACCACCGCCTTACCTATCTCGGCTGCAATAGCATCAGTACTTGTCACCGTCGTGTTTCGGTTTGGAGGGTAAGGTAGTCGGTAAATTTATGCAGGTGGCATTAGACCTCACCACAAGATACCAACGCACCATTAACATCTTTGGTGTCTATAGGCGATAGTTGACTCTTACCATCAGGAGACCCATCTGCTTGTTTGCTATATTATGATATAAAAACAAAAAAACATTAATCAAATCTTTGAATATACCAAAAAAATCACAGAAAAAAATTGATTCTGTGACTATGAATGTTGGTTGTTTAGAATATTTTAAACCTAAATTAACTGTAAACCTATCTATCTTCAGAAAAATCCAAACCGTTAATATGGTTAACTATTCAATTTCATTAATAAAGGATAAATACAGGCAATTACTTTAAAACATTATCCGTGAGTAAATAGAGATGTTATAGTAATAATGAGAATTAAAAATGATAGAAACGGTTATTTGATTTATGATTTGATGAAAAATATTATAACCGTGATATTGAATTTAAAGAATATGTAAAAAAACTATTTAACAATTCTTAAAAGGGCTTGTAATTTTACGATGTCTCTGCACATAGAAAGATGATTGAACAATTTTCAAACAAAATAAATCTATATCGAAGGTCAGTCGTGAAATCGACGAGCGTCGACTAGATTTTTTGAAACTTGTTTTAAGAAATATGTTAATGATTTTAAGTTGATGACAGGAAAGCATGGGATTAATTGCTCCTCATATCGGCAATCCTAATGATTAATGTAACAATTAGATAAATATATAATTACATAATTAAACATTATGTAATATTTTATTTAAAAAATGTTATGAAAAAAAGACAAGCCCGCTGAGTTTCTTCCGCCGGATCTTCTCAGTGTGTAGCCGCGTTTCCGATCCGGTAGTAGTTTAAAAAAATGTTGACGCGTCAAAATAACTTGTAAAAAGTTTTATTGAATAAAGCACTTCTGATTTCTGATTTCTGAAGCAAATAACGAATAAGTAGACGGATTTGTTGTTAAATATATAGTTTCATCCATTGATTTTCATCAACAGATCCGTCTACTTATTGTATGTTATATATTGTATTTTATAAAGACAGCAAAGATTTCAAAGATCCGTTGCTATCCATATGATGGATGTAAATAACACTTGCTTAAGTTTAGCACTTGCCTTACCGTTTCATTCGAAACCCAACCGTGACTGTTACTGATGGCCGTAATACGGTTTAAAGATGGTAATACAGAACCCAGTCGTGACGTTGTAAAACTCTACTAGTCTTGGTCCCAATGGTAGTGACCAGTTTGGCCTTTACTCGCTTTATACGGACTAGTTGTCAAGGAAGGTAGTTGTTTTTTAATTTAAAATGTACGTTTAAAACGACACATTAGTATATTAATAAGGCAAGAGAGCGCAAATATAATAATACATTTTCAGCATGCCAAGCACGTTTTAGGTAAATTGCATTGGCCTTGATCCTTAAGCACACCACACACAACAATAATTCTACCCCGTATTATTAACTATCTCAAAAAAAAATAACCGTTAGTATATTGGATAGTTTTGCTTTAATAAGCGAAACCGGTTGGATGTGAATAGTAAAAAATTAAAAATATACGTGAACTGGAATTACAAGTGAGTTTATTTGTATATTGTAATACATAACCCGTTAGTATTTTTAAAAAGTATTTATTTTAAACTGTCAAAATATTTTAGTTTCATATTTTATTGAGCCACTTTCAAGAATCGAAAATAACTTAATCCGACAAGTTGGTGTATTGTTTGTGCCAATTTTGTCGGAACGTCAGGTTAACATTGAGAATTCAATTTTAGTTCAAGAGGAGAGTTTCGCTCTGCGAGGAAAATGCTGCATATTTGATGTGTAAGTGTTCTTAAACAATTACCTCGACACTTACCTAATCGAGCCCAAGACGATATTAAATACTTATACATCTCGCAGAAGGGATCCCATTTATTTATAAGTGGCTGAAATAATAATTAAGCTTCGTTGCTTTTACATTTACTTAGACAAGAGAAGTGCTGATTTAATAATATTAGTACTAATTTAAGTTTATTATGAGTGTTATAATGCATTAAACGGGTTTGGTATAACTACCGGCTTTTCCAGTGTTTGTCTTTTATTCTTCTTGTCGCAATAGCGTTTGTGCTAGAGTCTGTCATTCAAATTGGAAGGGTCACGTAGCTTATGCCGCATTTGACATTAGATCCCTGCTACGGATTGCAAGGTACCATTATTATATTTTAATGTTTTTTAGACGATAATTATCTCATTCCACTAGATAAGACAGAACAGAATATGTTTTGGGAACGGGATCATCTGAATAAACGGGAATCATCTCAGGAGAAAGATTAGAAAAAAAATATGATCGCCCATACAGGTACACTAAATATTTATATGTTATGATACCAGCAATGTTATGAAAACATGAATAAGTTTACTTAATACCTAACTGAAACATGACGCTGACAAGTCTATGCAGCAGATATATACAAATAAGAGATGACAGGAAGGAGAAAGGTCCATTTTTGAAGGGTGCCGAGACCAACACGGCGACTCATCATCACATCATCACACATCAAACAACTTTTGCAGTCAACTTATAGATTGTATAAAATAATAATGATTTATCTACAAAAGTATGTTAAATACTGTCCGTTCGTAGAAACTATCCTTAAGAACGAGTGGTATGTTTCACAAAATTTAACTTTTTTATAAAAACAGTAAGCAAGAGGTGATCGAAAAAGTAGCCTGATGTTAAACGGTCACCGCTGCTTATGGAAATCTGAAATACAAAAGTATCACCGCCTTACCTATTCCTGCTGCAATAGGGTCAACACTTTTTCATTCTCGTGTTCGGCTTTTGAGGGTAAGATAGCCTTACTTATCTTTAAGTGTATATGGCAAAGCACCATTAACATCTTTGGTGTCTATAAGCGATGGTTTCTATTTCTATCAAGAAAGCTGTCTGCTTGTTTGCTTTGTTTTATATATATAATTTTTATATCATTAGATAGAATGATATAAAAAATGCATATTATTATGTTCACTCTACATACGAGTAGGTATAATGTTGTCGCCTCTGTGGTCTAGTGGTCCGGTGGCGGAGTTGATCACATGAGGTTCCGGGTTCGATTCCTTGGTCGGACAATTCAAAAATATGTCTTTTCAGTATTCTGACAAAAACAACGTTGCCGAGAATTGGAAAAAGTGCCCAGTAGGCGATAGGCTGGCCACCTATCACATTGAAGGACCAAGTATCTTCGGCTAATCGTGGGTGCACTTCTTGTACCTCTGCCTACTTGTTCGGGGATACGGGTGTGAATATACTTATATTATTATTTTAAAAATAAACCAGAATAAAAGTTTTTTTCCGTCAGATTGGTTTCCAATCCAGTTACTTCAGATTCAGTTTTCTAATCCAAATAATATTGACACGTTAAAAAAAGTTGTAAAAAGTTTAACTGAATATAGAATTTCTAATTTCTGGTAGCACGTAGTATTGCGTAGTATAAAGTTTTGACAAGTTGTACCATAGAGAAACGCCAAGTGGATCTCTTTACGGTTGAAACTTCTGACTGATATTAAAATTTCTATAACAGTCGAATACGGTTTTTGGAATGGGAATATTGGTTAAATTGCTGAAAAAATTAGAATAGAAAGTATTTTTTTCAAAATATTCACATATAAATTTATTGGAATTCGAATAAAATGTTTAGCTGGCAAGCGAAAATCGATTTTGAATTTGTTTTGTTAAGATTTTCTCATACATACTAACCTGACCGACTTAACTACATACTTTCACAACTTTTTACAGAGCCTTATTAAAATGTTTAAAATAATATACATGCGTTGTTTAGCACTTACCCCGTGCTAGGAGAAATTTTAAAACGCTCTGACCGAACGTTGTTTGGCTTTAAGCAAGGTCACTGGTTGTTTCAAATTTTTTCTTTGTTAAGTTTAACCATTAGAGCCTTGCCGGGCATTAGGCAAGGTTGAGGTTCAAGTCCCAGTGGTGCCAAATTTTTTAGTCAAATTTAACCATTAGAGTGTTCCTTTGCTTTTAGCAAATTAAAATGAGGCCACACTACTTCCCGTATAATCGATAGGTTCAAAAATTTCGAAGCAATGTCAAAATACATTTTATCAAAAATTTTCGTCATTGATAAATCCCAAACAAATTGACCGGTTTGGAATAAATTAACAGTATTTGACGCAGTTTTTAAAGGAGAAAGCTAATAAATTTTTAAGTCAATCGTTGTATTAACCTGGAAGTTCTTTAAAAAATTTTAAGTTTGCTGAAAACAACGTAACTTTAATACTTGAAGTGCTGTAACTTTTTAAAATTAGATTTGATTTTTGAATCGGCATTTGACGTAGTTTTTTAATACTAAAATATCGTAGAATACCAAAAATTGATTGGTGGAAAAATTTCGAAGTTATGTCGAAAAACACTATTTTTCAAAAGTTTTAGTCAACGATTATTCCCAAACGGATAGACCGATTTTGATGCAATTTTTGTGTTGGAGTCAGTTTTATAAGGAATCAATCAGTACTTTAATCTGGAAGTTATATTAAAAAAAACACTGTTTCGCCATAATTTTATTTTGAAGTTTTTCCAAAATTTTCAAAATCTCCTGGGCCGAATTGGTTTAAATTTTTAGGAAGTCTGAGTTGAATGGAATCCAATCGAATGCCAATAATCGCGTTTCGATCGGTGTAGCCATTCAAAAGTTGTGAGATGTTTACTTACGCACATACACACATACATACATACATACTGACGTCATCGTGAAAATAGTTGGAAAAGGTTTCTAGGGCCTCAAAACGTAGAAATCTGTTGAAAACTCAATTTTCGAAAATCGGGGTAAAATCCTAAGTTAAAATACACAGATGAATTTATAATCTCCTGCTTTTGGGGAGTCTAGTCGATTGAAAATCATATTTTTATTTATTTATTTATTTATTTATTTCATCACAAAAGCACATCACACAAAGGTACATCTATTAGATTAAATTAATTAATATCTTGGTAAATTTATTTTGCCATTTTTGTGAGAAACATGGTGCCTGAAGTAGGTTCAATAAATACCTGTGACACAAGTCACCAATGCCCTCACATAGTGGATACAAAATACAAATTTGAAATTTAACAAAAAAAATTTAAATTTATATGTATAGAGTAAGACAAAGTAAACGTATAACTTAGATACTACTAGCAGTTTGTTGTATGAACGATTGTGTGTGATGTAAAGTGTAGTTTGTGGTGAGTGTGTAAACTGTAATAAGTATATAATATGTAGTGGTGCAATGAAATTAGGGTAAATTGATAATAGATGATTTAATTATAGAAGTGTCATGGCGGCTTATTTTATAATGTATAATAGTTTTTCTGTATCATCATAAGATAAGGTTTAGAGCCATTGAGCAGTTCTCTCCTTACATTGATATTTGCACAAAGGATATATATTTAGTTCTTTATTAACTTTATTATAAATATATGGGCCTAGGAAACAAAGAAACTTTTGCGCTAGCCTAGTATGTAACGGTAAAATATGGCAAATTATTGATTTTTTCCTTTTATTTAAAACTTGTGTGGGGTTGTAGTCTAATTGTGAGTGTTGTTTAATTATAATTTTTAAAATAAATGTTTGTCTAATAGTAAGGATATCCCATTTTTTGTATAGTTCTTTGGTTGAGAATTGGAAAGGTAATCCGGCAGCTACTTTTAGGATAGCTCTCTGGGCCCTTTCAATTTTTAAGATAATAGTTTTAACTGCTCCGCCCCATTCGGTTATACAGTATTCTATAATAGAATGACCAAGGGCAAAGTAAACCATTTTAATTAATTTTATGTTAGCTATATGTTTTAAATTCTTAAAAATATATATAAGTTTACGTAATCGTGAAACAATGATATGTGTATGCAGTTTGAAACTTAGTGTTTGATCTAATGTAACTCCTAAATATTTTATGTTTTCAACTTTGTCTATAGGTAGACAGCAGCAGGAATCTGTAAATGGAGAATTGCATAATATATGTGCTTTAATAGAAAGGAATGATGGAGGGCTTTTATTTTTACGTGTAGTAAAAGCAATATACTTTGTTTTTGCGGTGTTAATAGTTAAAACATTTTTATTAAGCCATTTACAAACTTTTGTAAATCCAATTTGTGCTTTACTATATACTTCTTCCCAACTGTCGCCAGAATAAGACAGAGAAGTGTCGTCTGCGAAACAGTATATTTTGCCATGTTGGAGTTTCATCAAACAAAGCTCATTTATGTAAATAAGAAATAATGTCGGGCACAGAATGCTACCTTGAGGGATTCCAAAAGTTACCATTTTGGCATCACTTGTATACTCCCCTATCTTAACCCGCTGTTTTCTTTCAGATAAGTAGCTTTCAAAGAGTTTGAGTGTGAGTCCTCTAATATCTATATCATTATATATAATACGTTACTAGCTTCACCATGCAGCCTGCTGCATTATAAAGGTTTTTGGTGAATACCTCGACATGCATCCATTTATCAATTTATCGAAACATCCAAACTTTGCATTTATAATATTAATCGAGAAATTAATATAGATTCTGCTAAGTAATATATTATGTTATTCTGCCAAGTAATTCATAAAAGTTGAGGTAAAACTAATCTTGTCACTAACATTGTGACTACTGGGTTTATGCCAATTTTACCTGTCTGTGTGTATATCTTTTTTCACATTCCTTATCACGTGATAAAGTAACAAATATCAGAACATATACAATTTCACAGCCTTAGTGAAGAAGCTACACAAATTCATAGTTATTTTAATTACAGTTTAAATATAGATTTAAACATAGAATTTTAAGTCAAAATATGTCTTTATTATCAATTCAAATATGAAGCAATTTATTTTATAAATTACATTGTTCCAATTTTAGTGGTTAACCCTAAAATAGGTTGTTGGGGTCAGGCGGAAGGTGCCCTTTGTAAAAACGGGTAGCGTGTCACGTCTGAGTTAGATTAATGAAGGATCTGGTCGAAAAAACGCGAAGGAGGCTGCGATTACTACAAATATTATATGCCAACTAAATTGTTAGCCTATTCGTGCTACATTACTTGTTCGGATTTTTTCATAGAAAAAGCTTGTTTAATTGATCTTCTGGTGTTAATAAAATAGTATTTTTTGCACATGGGGTAAGCGAGTAGTGTCCTTATTCAGGTAACAAAACCTGAATTGAATCGCAGCGTTTTGGGTTTCTACACAACATAAGCATGATGAAACGTCGCGTAGTGTTACTACGCGGCACAATGTGTAAGAAAATATGTAATTATTAAACGGTTTGATTCAATTGACATTATGTGAAAATTGCCCAACTTATTTCATCTTACTGCGAGGAATCACCGTCTTCCATAGAGGTCTACAACACAGGTTTTGCAGTTGCTTATTAACTCGGATAAATAATATTAGTTCCATGCTTATTAATAAGTTATCTCTTTTTTACATTAACAACTAGACCAATGACTTTACACGACGTGTCTAGCACACCGGCCGGCACGATTGCCGAGAAGTGCCGAGCAAAAAAATTTTTTTGATATTATGATATAACAGTGTCCAGTGTATCGACTATTATCACTTGACGCGGATATCGTACACCTGTAGGTATATTATTATGACCGGAACTTTCCAATAATTTCTAAAAACTAGTTGATTCGACCGCCCCGTTGGTCGAGTGGTTAGAGACCCTGACTACGCAATCAACGAGGCTCGGGTTCGATCCCCGACGGGGACAAGCATTTGTGTGATGAGCATAAATGTTTGTATTTCCGGGTTTGGGTGTTTATTATATATATTCTAGTATTTATATATGTATTTCTATGTATTAGTATCGTTGACTAACATCCATAATACAAGCAAATAATTTGCTTACTTTGGGGTTAGATCAGTAAGTGTAATTTGTCCCGTGAATTATTATTATTATTATTATTATTATTATTATTATTATCGGTTTCTATTATAAGCTTCGATAGTATCTAGCGTTGAGTTAAATTTGGGGATTATCTCTAAATATTTTTGTCACATATTCGTTCGAACCCTTTTTGAAAAATATTTTTGAAAACATAAATTTCATTAACGATACGAACATAAATTTCAAATCCATATGATTAGGTACACATATGCTAACAGATACCGTAGCTAAAAGAATCCGTTAATTTACATATATAGGGCCAAAACTTTCAAATAGAGTCTTAAGATTGCACGTGCTACTTGCTGTTTTGTGTGCGCTTTACGAATTTATTTTCATTTTTCATTTCTTAATAGCAAACAAGCAGACGTCTCTCCTAATGGAAATATACAATCATCATCTACAAATACCAAAGATATTAATGTTGTATGCTCTCTGTACGGTGAAGTAGAAATGTCACATACATAAGTTTACCAGTTACCTTACCATCCAAATTAAAACGCGATAGCGACATGCACCGACGCTACCAATGGTCGAGACATTGCAGAACTCTACACCTAGTTATTTTGTAGTCACAATATTATTATCATATTTTTTCGTTTTTGGAATTTGTGTGAATCCATGATATGCTTTTTTCGCGTGAGTGCGAGAATGCTCATGCACTTTATTTTCTTTATAATGTATTCGTTTTTACTCGTGACTTCGTTCGGCTGACCCAAAATTATTACTTCCTGTTGCTCAGTCGTATAAAAAAGCAGCCTACATATGGAGTATGTAGTGTAACTTAGTAGTATGTCACTCCTGTACAGGGTAACTGTGTCAAATGGTGAAATATTTTTTAAGATCGGTTTTTGAGTTTATTCATAGCATTCGAAAATAAAAACGTTTTGTCTTTATAATATTACTATAAATTATTTAGCGTTAATTTTCCTTAATATCTTCGGGAACGCTTTGAATTTATAGCTTAACTTAAATTAATCGCTCTTAATTAAAGCACGTAGATATTTACAATATCCTACGAATTCTTCCTGTTCTACAAACATTCTTTCACCAATAACTATTTGAAAATTTGGAAATCACTTCCCCCCAACTTAGTAATCTTTAAAAAAATACTTATATGTTTAGATTTTAGGATAAAAAGGCATATATAGAATTATGTTAAAGTTTAAAAAGGATTTTTTTTCTATATATTATATTTCTAAATTAATAATGTGTTGTACACTTGTATTCTACATTGCTTTCACGCATTCTTATTCTTTTGGGTTTGCTGGGAGAAATTTCTTTGGTACAGAGATAAGTTCGATTTTTAGAATTTTTCGAAACCAAATGTAGTGTAAATAAATAAATATTAAACGTAACTGATACAGTGCTAAAAACTTTTCTGTTCAGTAAACGGTGTCGCTAATGAGGCGTTTAGATTTGTCATATTCGCTAATAAGGCGTTTAAATTTGTCATATAAACATTTTACGGGGGAAAACTGACAGTACAAGATAAAATTAAAAATTTCAAAAACCCACGACACACCCTTAGATCGCCATTCTGCTACATATGCATAATTTTAAGAGCAAAACGTGAAAGGACCTGGTGATCTACGAAAGGGGACCTTGTAGCATTAGGTTAATTTAGCTCGGTTCCTTACTCAATGAGTTTGAGTTGTATTATTGCAAAACTCCCGTGGCCTCCAGCTCCACTATCATGAAACCCTGGAAATAATTTTAAATCAGAGTGTATGTAAAAATATAACAAATGAGACCACACTCAATGGGCTTATTTTGTTTAGTGCAGGAGTTCCATGGCCACTTTCTAGTTCCCCATTATCAAACCCTGCAAATCTCCGAACAATAAAGGTCAACTATATCAGCCCAATTTCCGATGGCCACCTTCCAGTTCCATCATTATTATATCTTAGAAAACATTCGGCACCTAAGTGTTTGCCAAGATAAACCGAATTAGCCCACATTTGATGGGTTTATTTAGATTAGCTTAGAAATTCTCATGGACTTCTTCCAGCTTTATTATTAGACACTAGAAAACATTCTGTTCCAAATACTTTAGAATAAATTAAATCCATTTTATTCCAAAATTCCCATGACCTCCATCATCAGCTCTTTTATGTAAATACCAGGATGTTTATTAAAATAGAACAAATGATCCCAAACTCGATTGTCCCCACTTGATGGGTTAACCTGGTTTAGTTGAGGAGTACTCGGACACCTCTTCCAACTCTATCATCAGACACTGGAAACCATTTTACTCCAAAGTCTTTATAATAACAAATTAAACGACACTAATATCGATGGTGTCTCTTTATTTTATCCCAAAGTTTAACGTACACCCAGCTCTATCATGAGACTGGAAATCATCTAGCTCTAGAGTGTTTGTCCAAACAAAACAAATGAGTCCAAATTCGATTAGTTTATCTTATTTAGTTCAGGAGTTCTCATGGTTACTTTCCAGTTCCATCATCAGATCCTGAAAATCATCCAGCATTAAGGTGTTTGCCAATACAAGACAATTAAGTGCTAATTCAAAAACATCACCTCGTTTAGTTTAGGAGTACATTGTAGTTGCCATGTAGTAGAAGCTGAATTCTTGGAGTTCTAATGACACTTTCTCGGCTCAATCTTCAGAACCTTATCATCATGAGAAAGAACCTACTATAACAAACGAAATGACTAAAAACTCCACTATTTCAGAAATTTCTAGCTGTGAATTACAATGACACATTTACGGCTCCATCTTCAGATCTTCGACATCATAGAAAGTACACGTCATCAAAAATCCATCGGGTCCGAGCTTGACCATCTTATCTCTTTCTATATTCTATGCGTGAATTTCGGTAGCACTTTTTCAGCTTCATCTTCAGATCCTCGTCAACATGAGCACTAATCAAACTTAGTACTTTTAGCAACAACAATAATGAGTACAAATAAGTTTATCTTATTAAAACTGCGTCCGAGACTTCCAGTCCCTACGACCAGGCTACATCATAAGCTTTGCTGGATGGTACAGTATTGCATTGTCACTGAGCTTACACAAGTCTGTCAAGTTTTTGAACAAACAATATCAGAAATTCGTTATAAAGTTGCTTGCAATATTTAGAAAAATCTGTTATTAACATACGAAAATTGTCAGTTAAATATATGCTGATGATCTTCGAATGAGGATCTCAAAGTATCACGTCAAAATTACCATGTAATTGCAATATCAATAAAGTAAGAGAATACAACATTTAGTATTGATAAAGCCATTACAAGCTGTGTTATTCCTTTCATCAATTAAAAAAGATCTGGTGATCTTGAAACGGCTGAACAGATTCTATTGAAACATAGCTAAGAACCATCTCGCAAAACAGGGCTTTCAATAATTAAAAACAACCGCAACCAAATCGGACCATCCGCCAGGACGCTACGATGCCACGGGCAGACACAAACACAAGTCTAAACGTGTTTTATGCTACTTGGTTTGCTTCCTAGCACTAGTTATAATTTGTGGATTTGTTTTCATGTAGGTATTTTAACGATGGCTCGATGGGGCGATTGAAAAAACTTTAAATTTTATATTTATTTAACAAAATTATGAATGTTTGTAAAAATAAATGTACGTTTACTACAATATAAAAAAAAAACTCAAGAGAAAATGTGTACCTACCATGGCATTTCTTATATAAGTGTCACTTTTTCTTATGAATGGTTAAATTTTTTTTCAAAGTTCATCAAATTTCACTGGTTGCATTTGCAAATGGTTCTTGAAACCACCAATCTTACTGCCTCATTCCGTTTACTACCAAAGATACCATACATATTTATGTTAATTTTGCGTTGCTATGTTGTGGCGAGGTCTAATGCCACATGCATATAAGTTTACTGGCTACCTTACTCTCCAAACCAGGACACGACTGTGATAACCACTGACGCCATTGCGGCAGGAATAGGTGGTAACTGAACCGGGCGAGACAAAGCAGAACTCCACCACCTAGTAGCCACGATGGTAATTACTCGCATAGCCAATCGGTCGCCTTTTACAACTTGCCTGGCAGAACGGCAGTTGGCCTATTCTTCAAAGGAGCCCGGACTAATACTGGGAATTTATTCGTTTATTGTTCCTTTTCATTAAAAGTTTCTTATTAAATGTGTTAAAAGTAATAATATCAGTGAATTTAATTCAGTTCGCACACGATTCCGCATAAGAACATCCATTTTGAATTATCTAATTAGCACGTGTATTTCACGCGTGCTAGAAAGAAGTATGATCTTAAGAAGTATGTTTCTTAGGTCTGTGCTTTCATGAGCAAATGTACACGCTCGAAGAGCATGCTATAAATGAGCGTACTCTCTAGAAGCAAATAAGCGTGCTTTTTTAGTAGTATGTGTATTCTAGGCTTTACAATCAAGAAAGCCGTCTGCTTTCTTACTCAAAATTAACACACAGTATAAATGTCACGGTCAGTCATTTTTTTATATCATACGGTAGCTGGCACATGGTTCATGGCTCTCCTGAATGAAAGAATCGAGCGTCGCTTATAAACATCAAAAATGTTAATGATGCGTTATTATCAACGTGGTGGGTTAAATTGACACATATATAAATTTACCGACTACTTTACTTTCTAAAGTAAACATAAGTACTGACGCTATTGCGGTAAGAATAAGAAACGCATTGGAACCTAGGCAAAACCAGGCGTTTTGGAAATCTACCATTAAGTAATCACGATGTAAATGACACGTTAGTCAATCGTCGTCTTTTTACAAACTGCCTGATGTAATAGCGAATGGTCTATTCTTCAAAAAATGACCGAAATAACATAGGCACAAAGTTTAATCGAAATAAGATGGCCTGCAGACACACAAGCAAGCAAACAAATGTTAATTTTAACGTATAAGAAGGTTTTCTTAAAAACCACGTAAATCTTTATATTTTTGTACATTTATGAAAAGGGCCAGTATATAAATAAAAACTAGGGAAGCAGACGAGTGGATGAGTGTGATTTGCGCCAAGTTCGCGTTATTATGAGATGTCACAGCCGACGGCAGGGACGCCGACCGCATTACAATCAGTTTTGGGGTTGATGGATTGTAAGTTGCTAGCCTGTTTCATTATATTAAAGGACACCATGTTCTCTGACTAAGAATTTCGCATTATGAACTACTCTGTAGAATATTATGTCTATATACAGCTATATTATGGTGTGTAAAGACCAGAAACAAAATCTTATATGACTTTTAAACCCAGTGTTTTTTATATCAAAAAAACAAACAAGCAGATGGCTCTCCTGGTAGATTAAGAGATTAAGAGAAACCATCGCCTATAGACACCAAAGATGTTAATGCTGCGTTGCTGTTTGTGTGGAGGGATGACAATGCCACGTGTATACGTTTACCTGCTACCTAACCCTCCAAACTGGAAAACGACAGTGACAAGCACTGACGCTATTTCGGTAGGAATAGGTAAGGCGGTGGTACCAGACCCGGGCGAAACAATACAGAACTCTGCCACCTAGTAGCCACGATGGTAGTGACTCGCATAATCGGTCCGTATACGACCTGCCTGACAGAACCGCAGTTGGCTTATTTTTCAAAGGAGCCCGGACCAATATTAATATACGTAGGTCACACTATAAGTTTTGCGTAACTTAAAAAAACAACATCTTATAACCAAAATATTATGTTTATTGCTTTTCAAAATAATCTCCTTTACATTTCAAATATTTTTTCATGCGATCGAACCATTTTTTTAAAACAGGAGGACCACAGATCTGAAGGCATGTAAATGTAGTATTAAATGTAGTATGCATGTAAATGTAGTAAGCATGTAAATGAAGGGATGTAAAAGTAAAACCTCTCATCAAATCTTTGATTTGAACCATTTTTTAAAACGAGGTAAATGAGAGGTTTTGCTTTTACCAACTCCGAAGAGGCAGTAATAGCGTTCAATCAGCACGTACAAAACATGCCTTCAGATCTGTGGTCTTCCTGTTTTAAAAAATGGTTCAATCGCATGAAAAAATGTTTAAAATGTAAAGGAGATTATTATGAAAAGCAATAAACATGATATTTTGGTTATAGCATGTTGTTTTTTTAAGTTACGCAAAATTTATAGTATACGTAGGTCACGTATAATGTTTATTTTTAAAGATTTTTATTAAAGAATATTAGACTTCTGCAGTCCTTTGCAATGAAAACTTTAACTTTGCCATATTTCACTACAGAATATCGAGCAATTGTCTTAAAAAGGGGTACATTTTTTTTTCCTTCAGGTATTAATATATAGATGTTTTTTTTAATTAACTAATTAACGCAGATTTGAAAACCATAGTCATTTAATTTTCCTATAGACCAAGGGCAAGATAAATAAAAGCTTATAATTAAAAGCGGCGCTGTTGAATGTAAAGTATTAAAAATAAAAGACGAAATTAAGCAGTACGCAACAAACGACGACGTGGTAGGCTGGTAATCCTCTTATCTTTTATCCCGGCGTGCGCTGATACGACGGTTCCGGGAACGTTCCCACTGATGTTGCGCGACCCGGAACAGAGATAAGTCGTTTAAAAATTTATAAAGATCTGTTAAAACACCTGTTTTATTTATTCTAAGATACTTCTTTTTGTTAGAAATTATGCAATTGATATTATCAAATTTTCCACGATTTCGTTCGCGTTAATCAAAAATGTTTGCTTTTTTCTTGACTCTAAAACTTAGGCTGATCGTTCATCTTTTATGAACTGCTTTGTAAAATGTCACGTAGAGTAAAAGTGAGAAAGTACCTTCATGCCTATATCACTGAAGCGGCTGACAGACGAACAACCAGTGCACCCACGATTAGCCGAAGATACCTGGTCCCACAATGTGATAGGTGGCAAGTCTATCGCCAGGCGGGCACTTATTAATCCCGGGCAATGATGGTTTTATTAGAAAATTGAAAAAACCTATTTTTTATTTGCCCGACCCGGGAATCCAACCCAAGACCTCATGTGGTCAACACCGACACCGGATCACTAGACTACAAAGGCAGATAGTGTATTCTTTTAAAAATGCACCCGGACTACCACAGGGCATTACCATCATCATATATATTATTTCTAAAAGGTGTTTTTTCCTGGAGTGGCTCGATCTATTTACCTACTTCACAAATAAAAAGTAAAAAAAAATACCCAGTTAAGGCTTATGTTTTCTACTTTGGGCGAAAAATATGACAAAAATCGAAAAAAATATTTTTGTCAATAAAGAAATTAATTAAATATAAATTTTATAACAATCAACCGGAGTGCCAGGTGTGGATGATACATCAAACATCTTAATAGAGTTTTATACTTGGAAAACGCTAGATAATTATACTAGGTGACCCGTGCGAAATCTTCGCACGGGTCACCTAGTATAATTGAATATGATTAAAAAATACAAAATATGTATACAAACGATGAATGCGTGAAGACATAGGAGAGCATCATGCCGCTCGCATCGCCTTAAGTGAAAATATTTAACATTTTGCTATTTATAAAAAAATAGTATTAATTATATTTTATAGTAAAAACATTGTCTTGTGGTCTAGGGGTTAAGCTATTTGATTCAAATCATGAGGTCACAGGTCGTAACGGGGAAAAAGGTATTTCGAGTTTTTTTTTAAAAAAAACTTTTTTTTGAAAATCAAAAGGTTTAGAGTCTAGTGGTCATCGCTATAAATAAGCGGTAATCCAAAATTGCTATCAGGTAAAACGCCGCGATTGGGATCACAACCTATCTCGCCAACTTACAAAATAGTGAATCGTGCTGAACCTAAAAAAAGTCTATGTAGAGTGAATGTCTATACATTGACTCTACCTACGATGAAAGGGATGTAGCGTGATGATACTCAGAAAAATCTTGATTTTGCTTGTTTGCTTCCTTTTGATTAGTCACGTAATAAAGTAATACAATTATTTCAGAATTATGTACCTATGTAGCTTTCCACGGGAAAAAGATTTGTTTTTAAATCGGTTAAGTAGTTTTGCGTTTATCCGTTACAAACATACAAACAATGGAATCGTTTCTCCTTATAATATTAGCGTAGAAGCCATTTATTTATACTTAACATCGACGGCATTTGATTAAACTGCGTCAGATCTGACATTTAATTATGAAACAGTACAAGAGCTGGAGGAAATCAATTTTATCAATCACAGAAAGGTTTTCTTTTAACAGTCCAGTTAGAGTTAATCGATATATATAGCGTTGTTCAAAAAAAATCTTTATACACGATTCTACTTACTTAGTACAAAAGCTGAAATACCCCCAGCGTATACTTTATGAGCAACCATACTAATATATACATATAATAAAATCGTAGGAAAGTCTAAACAGTAGGGCTACTCTTGAAAACTGATTTTCAAGAGTAGCCCTACTGTTTTGACTGAGTTTTGAAGTATTTCGTACTCTGGACAACTATATATTCAATTATTGGATTCGGCGACAGCGCCACATGGATTTTGAAAGTTTTTGGAACTACTCATTATTGCTTTTACTCGTTATTTTGTTTAAAACGGTACTTAAAATTTCAACTTACAACACTAGCTTGACATGTAACGATGACATCTATCTTCAATAATTAGGTCGTTACTATACCGAATCAATGTGGGCAATATTGGTTTCAAGAGTACCGTTTTTGACGATATTCGAAAGTTATTGTTTTTATCAATATTGGTTAAAGATTTATATTGTTTTCAAGAGTAGGCCTGCTGTACATTGAATATTTTTTTAAAAGAATACTTGGGGCGTGATCTACAATCGATATCGAAACCAAAAATATAGTTTCTAAAATTTTTGTCTGTCCGTTTGTTTGTATGTATGTCCGTGGTAAACTCAAAAGTACTGCATGGATGGATTTACTTCAAATTTTGCATGAATATTACTAACAGGTCGGGTCAACATATAGGCTACATATTATCACGCTATCACCTACGGGGGAGTAGCAGTGCGGAATAAACGAAGTCCGCGCGGACGAAGTCGCTGGCAACAGCTAGTATTATATATGCGAAAGTAACTCTGTCTGTCTATCTGTTTGTCTCTTCTTCACGCCTAACATAATACCTACTCTTTGATTTATTGATAGATCTACGGCCGGTTTCCGAATCGCAAATTAATTTTAACAAGCAATTAAATGTGTTTAACATAATTTTTACAATCAAATAATCATAGGTTAATTACTTATGAAAATTAATTTGCGTTTTGAAACCGGCCGTCAGTTGTGTCAATGGCGTCGCGTAATTCGTATTTTGCTGCCTCCTGCCACCCGCTGCATCACAAAAGTTTTTGGTAAATTCCACGGGAAGAACTTATTTTTCTGAGATAAAAAATATTCTTTGTGCTGTTTTAGGTCATCATTTTTGTGTGTGCCTAAATTAATGCAAATCTGTTCAGCCGTTTTTGCGTGATTGAGTAAAAACACCCATAGATCCTTTCATCCAAACATCAAAACTGTGCATTTATAATATTAAAAAAATATCATCACGCCCGGTTCCCTTGCGAGGTAGGCACAGTAAATCGAACGTCTATAGACTTTCCGGTTTACCGCAATTCACCGGTTTGTCGGTTGGCGAAATAAGTGGTGATCCTCATAGCCGCGTTTACAGACATGTTAACGATTATAGATTATTTCTAACGATAACCGGGACTTTACGTACTCATCGAGGTATTACCACGGGAGTGGTAATACACCACTCCACCAGACTCCGAGCTGCTGCTGAGATTTTAGATTTTTGCGAAAAACCTCGAAAAAACCTCAATGACACTTTCGCCCGACCCAGGAATTGAACCCAGCACCTCATGATTTGAGCAGAATAGGCTATCCCCAGACCACGAGGCAGTCCTTAGACCACGAGGCAATATAATATTAATATAGATAACTAATTACTAGCTGTCCCGTACACCTTTGGCAATGAGTAGAGTAACATGTTATTAATATAATCTTTCATACAATTTTTACTCCTATTTTAGCCCCTTAGTGTGACAAGAAAGTCACCGACCTGGGAACAAACATAGACTATGGTTGATCTCGGGACTTTAACTATATCTTTGCCAAATTTTATTAAAATCAGTTCGGCTGCTTAACCTTGAATGCGTAATACACCGACAGACAGACGGACAGACAAGCAGACTGACTTTCTGATGGATATAGGGTAAGATTTATTCAAGAACGTCGTCAAGAACGAAGAGAAACTACACTTTTCATATTTTTACAAATATTTAAAATCTTGACATACACAGATCGGATAACTGAAATACACGCAATGTAGCTCAATTCAACTAGGAAACGGGGTAAAAGTGTCACTCCAACGACTGTGAACAAATTGTTACAAATGGAAACGTGTAGGCTTCGACAGGCATTTCCGGTGTACAATGGGACGGGAACGCTATTCACCGTCCAACGGTATCGCGCCACCGTCGTTGAAGATGCACGCTTCCTTTACATTGAATTTTCATGTTTATAGCATTGTAATTCGATATATTTTTTAATTCAATATGATTTATATGGGTTTTCCCATACAAATTTAATTTTATGTTAGAGATCTGATAATTATACACAGACTTCTTATTACAAATAAAAAGACGTAGCTATTTCAGGTTTTTGGACAGAAAGGAAATATAAACAAAATAAAAAAAATATTATCATAAGGATTTGATAAAATGTCCACCTAAAACATTTTCATGTAAAGTGTTGCCAAAACGATTAACATACTCTGCAATTTCTACACCTTAGTAAAATATGTAGCTTGGCCTTTTTGCTATTGTCGTATGTAAGGTGAAAAAGTTATTTCTTGTTATTATATTTTTGATACACAATAATTCTTGAGGTAGCAAAATGGCTAATGCCCGGTCCCTATATCTGCAAAACGACTCGTTTTAGTGACAAATAGTAGGATTTTCTACGAGGCGTAAGCTAAAACTGTTCCTAAAAAGCACGACTCTTATGTCAAATTACCAAAGGTTCGTTGCTAACGGGTGGGAGGGCTGCCAGTTAAGGTTTTACTGTGTATTTTATGGAGATGACAGATTGGTATGTCCCTATAAAAAATATAATGTCATTAATCTGTCAAAATTTCATCATCCGTCATTCGTATAGCTACCCCCGGATTTCGGCCGGTTGAACAATAATTTAAAAAATATTTAGCGTGAATTTACCACTTCAAGCTCAGAAAGTGACACGGAAATGCTTTACATATTATCAGACTGGTATGTGACGTCTAGTTCCGACGAAAAATCAACAATCAGAGTATAAAGGAAAGAGTGGAAACTACATATAATTCCAGCTGCGGTTTCAGCTTGATATAACGGCAGAAGAGCAATTATTGTCTGAAATATATCCCCATTTACGAATAACAGGAGCCAGGTAGATATTTTTCTTATTTCCTAGCTGACAAACTTTATTATTCGTAGACTCTTGCAAGATAAATAAACTTTCATAGTTCTTCGTATTTGTTCAAAAAATCATGGAATAATCTCCATTGCACCAGCTGCTATTGACCCTCCGATTGCATGCGATAGGCACAGTGTTGTTGACAGAAGACTATTGGTGTGACAGTCCTGCGCCAGGCGGACAGTACGTGATATCAGCTTTGCAATAGCACATTTGCAATCGGACTACATAAAAATCAAAAATGATACATAACAAGGACGTTGCCAAATAGCCCGCTTTCCTCGAGTTCTAGTTGCAATTGATGGAACACACGTTAGAATATAATCTCCTATAATTTGTGCAAATTTGAATAAATATACGTCATGTTGTTCACCTACTTCGCCTACGAATTACTTTAATTCACAAGCCTGCCAATCTTTGCCATTGTAAAGCAAACAAGCAGATATCTCACCCGAGGAAAAGATGCCTATAGTCACCAAAGTTCTTACTGATGCTGATGCACTGCTATCCGTTTGGAGGAATGGCAATGCCACATGTATAAATTTACCAGCTACCTTACCCTCCGAACCGAGAAACGAAAATGAGAAGCATTGGCGCTATTGCGGTAGAAATAGGTAAAACGGTGGTGCCATATACCCTGGTGAGGAGTTGCGGAACTCTACCACCATAGTCATGACCTGAAAATCAATCTTTTTCGAGTCTTTTACGAACTGCATGACAGATGGTCTATTGTTCAAAGGTATTGAACAATATGGGAAATATAAATAATAATAATTTCAGGTTAACTATAATCACTAACATGGTAGAGTTCTACAACATCCGCACTTACCTAATCCTGTCGTAATAGTGTCGATGCTTGTCACTGTCTTGTTTCAGTTTGGAAGGTAAGGTAGCTAGTAATCTTACGGAAATGAACCATAAATTTGACTTCAACCCTTGCCATATGGATAGCAAAGCACCATTAACATACCTATCTGGGTAACAATAATATAGGTACCTGGTATCTATAGGCAATGGTTATCTCAAAGATATGGATCATAGCAATTTAAAAATTAAACTGACTTCAAATATGTGTCAACTGTACCCATATCACAAAAAACCTTACCTATTCCTGCCGCAATAGCGTCAGTGCTTGTCGCTGTCGTGTTCCGGTTTGGAGGGTAAGGTAGTCGGTAAACTTATGCATGTGGCATTAGACCTCGCCACAAGATAGCAACGCACCATTAACATCTTTGGTCTATAGGTGATGGTTGACTCTTTCCATCAGGAGACCCATCTGCTTGTTTGCTATCTTATGATATAAAAAAAAATATTCCCTAAGTTGAATTATACCTGATGTAAATCTTTTATAACTTGATTCCCGAGAAATTCGTGGACAAATATACATACATTTACGAAATTTATTATACGTGATTGGACAAATCGTTGAAAATGTTTAATAACATTGTATTTTTTATCATTAATTCTTTATTTTTCAGCTTGCAACAATGAAGCTGGATACGCATACGGTCCGTACAAGAATGCAGGAAGGTAGACGAAGAAAACAGATTTTTAATGTTTCTTGTATAGGAACCCCTTTGGATTCTAACTTTTTTACCTTATTGTTTGTCGTGTTAGCGACCACAACGGCAGACGTTCTGTGAATATTTCAGGGGCTCATTTATTTCTATTTCAGATACAGCCTTGAGACAAAAAGTGGGGATATTTATAGGATTTTGTTTATCACCTTATTATGAATAAAACCAAAGTGCTTAAATTTGAAGTTTTATTTTATAACTTATACTAAGTTTAACATGCGAAGAAACTATAATTAGGCCTTAATAACTAGCAAGGAACAAAAAATTGGAAAAAAGAAGCACAACTAAAAAGCAGCTTAGATCTCCAACACAAACTCTTCCACGGCATAAGCATTATTTTTCAACTATTATAATTTCTTCGCTTTAAGCTTAGTCATGGCGATTTCGCTATTTCAGTTTTAAGTAATTCTATTCCAAAATTGCCGTATTTGCTCGGTGGCCATATTTAGCTATTGCAAAGTTTTGTTCCTGGCGTCCATCATTCATTTTGTAGTTCTCTCCTGTGTTATTAAAGGAGACATAGTTATTTTAAAATTAATTTAAACTAGATAGAAATTTTAAATGTAGATAGCATCTTTTCTAGTTTGTAAGTTTTGGCTCATACTGCCACACAGTCATGCATTTGACGTTTCCCCGTGTTGGTCCGAGCTCCCTAGAAAAATAGGCCAACTGCCGTTCTGTCAGGCAGGTCGTAAAAAGCGGACCGATTGGCTGCTCGAGTCACTACCATAGTGGCTACTAGGCCTTACATATTGCGCATACAATAGTGTGAGTGCTTGTCAATGACCTGTTCCAATTTGAAAGGTAAGGTAGCCCGTAAGCTTGTGCGTGTGGCTTAGACCTCGCCACAAGATAGCAAGGCACCACTAACATATGTGGTATCTATAGGCGATGGTTGACTCTTTTGATCTAGAGACTCGTTTACTTGTTTGCTATCGTATAATTAAAAAAAAGTGAATTAGTTAACATAAATATTGACTACAAGAATTTAAAAATATACACACAATAAAATAAAGTATACCTTCAGCCGAAGCCACGTACTGTATAGACTATAGAACATACCCAATATTCATAATGTATAAGAACTGATAAAATCAGATCCAAATAGTTGAGTAATGAATAAATAAAAAATGATTTGAATAATTTTTCCGAGATTAGAGTTCTACAACGTCTCACCTAGGTTTTGTGCCGTCGTTTCACCGATTCCTGCTGCATTAACGTTGTGCTTGTAACGTATGTTCCAGTTTGAAAGGTAAGGTAGCTAATAGCTAATAAGTATGCATTCGGCACATCTACCTGCCACATGGATTGTAATGCAATTGTTACTTTCTTGGTGGTGGCTGTCTCTGAGCCATCTGAGATTAGCCAAAGAGATATCTGCCATTCTACAATGTAAACAAAGTAATTCTTGTAATATATATTATACCTTTAAGTTATAGTGAATTTTGCTGGGACATTTTCTGGTTTTGTTTTTCTTAAATTGTTCCATTTTGGTTTTAAAAATTGTGCTTCTTGTAAAAATGTATCTATAACATTAGTAAGTCGCATCAATTTTATAATTAATAAATTATTTTGAAAAAAAAACAGTTTGAACTTTGATGACGGCTAACGTCAGTATTGTGAACCATTTCACGCTTATGACTCTTTCTTTGATATTGAATGATAAAATTTTTCCATTGATTATTTGTATACATCATTTATATTTCGCATTAAATGCATACACGGCTATCCATTGTATCTAGCTCTATACTATACATCAATTAGTTTATAAATAGGGCTTAATTTTTTCGAGACTATTTTAAAACTTTCTGAATAATGGAACGCAGTGAGGGCCATCCACAGATAACACACTATATTCGAGAGGGCCATCGGTAAGCAGTCAAGCTACGGATGCTTGTCGTAAATACATAGTCCAAAAAACTTGTGGGACAGCATGACAGACCGTTTTATTACTAAGCTAGTTACGCATTGTTACTGTTACGAATGACAGTTTGTAGATTATAGGGACCCGGCATTAGCCACATATTTAAGTAACTTATAGAGGATGTGAAGCTACAGCTTTAATAGCAAACAAATAGGTGGGTCTCCTGATTGAAAAAGTCAACCATCGCCTATAGACACCAAAGATGTCATGTCACATGCATGAACATGCAGAATGACAATGTAGAATTCTACCACCTAGAACAGCTTATTGATATAGCGTAAGTAGAGTTAGAAACTTAATTATACTTGAGATTTGACAATGTTTTTACAGTGTGAGATAAGAGCATATGGTATCGTTGGCAACACTACATGAAATTTTTTTTGTTGAAATATGTATTGACGCTGTTGCGGCAAAAAACCACTTATGTCTGTTTTTATAAAATGTTTTTATTTTATACTAGCTGACCCGGTAAACGTTGTTTTAACTACTCTTATTTTTTTAAATATTTTCTCACCTTTTAAACCTTCCCTGGACTTCAACAATTAATTCAAACCCAAAATTAGCCAAATCGGTTCAGCCATTCTCGAGTTTTAGCGAGACTAACGAACAACAATTGATTTTTATATATATAAGATAGATGTATCAAGTTTATATTTATCATTATGTTTTTATTTTATATTTATCAAGTTTTTTTATTGTATTACACACCTACATGATCAAATATTTATACCTGTATACAATACCAATGGAATATGTTATCTACAAATTTTAATGCAAGAAAGATTTAATTTAATTTATTAAATAGCCCCAATTAATCCACTTTAAACTGATGTTATCAATATGCGAAATAAATGTTGATGTTAATAAAACTGAATCTATATTAATATTATAAATGCGAAAGTTTCGATGTTTGGATGGATGTGTGTTACTCAATCACGCCAAAACTACTGAATAGATTTAGATAAAATTTTACACAGATAGATAGATAGACAGAGATATAGATAGATACCTGCAATAACAATAGAGACATAGATACCTGCAATAAATATTTTTCCGGACAAATATAGTCCTGGAACCTTTAAGAGTAGGTAGAGTGAATAGGTTTCTTTTGGATGGGCGTGTACCACCTTCGTCTTCATCGACATTTTTCACCAGCTGCGATGGAAGACAAACGCCTATTCCAATTAAATCTTAAAAAAATAGCATTTATGCTACTTGTATCTCGAAAAAAATGAGTAGTTTCCGCGGGATTTATCAAGAACTGTTATGTTGCAGCGGGCAGCATGGTGCAGCTATTATAATGTAATTTCAACATAATAAAACTGCAACAACTGTCTTCCAGCCTCTCTGTATCTCTGGCACCCTGAATCAAATCTTCATCAAATTTATATGTAACCAAGAAAAAAGCATTCTTCGAACAAAAAAAGGAATTTTGCAAATATCTTAATAAATGACCAAGTCCCGAGGTAAAAGTACAACCGAACTGAAAACATTCCCCTTTTTCGAGAAGTCGGTTGAAAATAAATTCTCAAGAAATAATTTAGTAAATTATTGCTCGGTGACCATAATTCTTTCAATACTTTGTTCGAGTTTTATCAAGGTTACTCTATCCCAAGAGAGTAAAAGTTGCAAAAATCTTGGGTTCTTTGCAATTGATCGTTATAGGTTGTGACGTTATTCTTCATTATATTGTGGAATAAACACATAACTTTTGTGGCAAGTATATAGATCTTGACAGCCATCAACTACACTTTTGCCAACTCAATTTGGAAAATAGTTTTTTGTTGATGTGGATAAAAAAATAATTACTGTAGTTAGATTTTTACCGGTTTCATTAAATGTTTATTATATATTATGATAATGGCCCATTATATAGTTTGATAAATGCCTAAAGGATCATCATCACTTGGTGAAAATGCATAATGCTACAAATTAAACAAGAGTAGATCATTCAAGTTTGTCGTGGTTTTGTGGCTAAATGAGGCATTAATTACGTTAATGAGGTAATTGGAACGATTGCCGAGTTTGTAAAACACATTAAAGCCATGATTTCGTACCCTTAGTATAATATGCTGTGCTTGTTTATGCAAATGAAACAAAACCCTTTTTTTTTCAAGCAAATGGTGCTCCTTATGAACTATCGCTATTAGACACCAAAGATGTTAATGGTGCGTTTCAATCGGACCGGCAATTTTACCCTTCAATCCGGAATACTACAGTGACAGGTACTCGTTATTGCGGCAGCAATAGGTAAGGCGGTTGTATCATACCTGGGCAGACGTTGCACAACTCTATCACCTAGTAGTCATGATGATAGAGAATCGTTAAGCCAATTGTTTCCCTTTTACGAACTGCCTGGCTAAATCAACGTCAGCCAATACTTTCTAGACCTTCTACAGGTCTTCTACAAGATCTTTTTCCTGGTACTATTAAATTGAGGTACTTATTTCCGACACACTCTTACGATATAGGAGTAACGTGGCCAATCTAGCGAAGTTGGTCCTCCTGAAGTTTGTATTCGTTAAGGATACGATCAAATCTTATGAAGCCACACATCCATCTCAGTATTTTCATCACGGTGATAAAAAACCCTTGAACATATTTTTAAGACTCGGCCACATTTCGCAACCATATAGAAGCACAGCTCTACAATTCACATAACAAAACATCAATACACACAAACACGATACAACGCATTTATAAGCAATTAAAATCTTAGGCCGCACCTTAGCTTACCATGAGTCGAGGTCGTGGTCAAGCTCTTCCCTATCGACTATAAAAAAAGTGTGTAAAAAATGTACTAAACGTTTTGATTCGAAGATTTTACAAATAATGTTTAATTTTAAAATAAGTTTGCCTCTACAATGCAAAAGACAAGACAGCTACCTTTTAAGTCTTTGAATAGTATAAGTAGTTTCATTTAATTAGAGAGCTAAGAATTAGCTTGGCAAATTTGCTTTTTTAAATATAATATTCCTTGAGATGTAGCATTGCGAAACTAGCTCAATACTAAGCTTTTAATTGCTTATAAAATACATTCTTGAGATTTGAAAGTGCTCGCTTACTAATTATATGTAAGTAGATGTGTTTGACTAGAGTCCGCTAAATTTTAATTTAAATTTCAATCTTGATTATAAAAAGCTAAATATAAGAAGCTAAATTTAAATTTTAGATATCAAGCTTACTATTCTACTTCCTCCTAATATTATAAATGCAAAAGTATGTTTTGGATGCATGTTTGTTACTCTTTTTTTTTATAACATAAGATAGCAAACAAGCAGATGTGTCTCGTGATGAAAAGAGTCAACCATCGCCTATAGACATTAAAAATGTTAATGGTGCGTTGCTATCTTGTGGCGAGGTTTAATGCCACGTGCATAAGTTTACCGGCTACCTTACCCTCCAAACTGGAACACGACAGTGACAAGCACTGATGCTAATGCGGCAGGAATAGGTAAGGCGGTGGTACCAGACCCGGGCGAGACAATGCAGAACTCTAGACCTAGTAGCCACGAAGGTAGTGACTCGCATAGCCAATCGGTCGCCTTTTACGACCTGCCTGGCAGAACGGCAGTTGGCCTATTCTTAAAAGAACCCCGGGACCAACACAGGGAAAAAAACAGCCAAATCGATTTGTATGAAATTTGACAAACATACTCGTATATAATAGATGATGATCTGAAATAGCACATAAACCGAAATTCCGAAATAACTCTTTTTATATCGGAAAAATAAGTTGATCTCGTGGGATTCATCAAAAGCTGTTATAATGCAGCAGGCTGCGGGGCGTAGCTAGTGTTTGATAAATAAATTAAAAACTGTTTACATAATTTTGATTCTGAAACGTTGACATTTTTCTTGTGTTGGCCCGTAGCCCTTAGCAATAACTAAGTTTAAGTCAGCAGATACTTAATAGATTCAGGCTTTACTTTGCGGAAACGCATAATTTAAAGAAGACATTTTGGTATTTATTTTGAAAATTAATACTTCAACCTTCATAAAGTGAAGTGAAGTGCTGTTCGACACTTCTGAAGATGCTTCGGTTGTGAAGTGAAACGTGCGTCGATTACAATATTAGTGTGTGCTTCTGACGTGGAAGAAAGTGTGGTAGAAATTGGTGATATAGCGCCACTATGGTCTTCTCTAATTTACTGACCTTGGATAAGTTTCCCCCACTCCTTATACTACCTTTCGTTACAGTTGTATCATGGCAGTTCCATATAAGGTTTCACGGAAATTTTGCAAATTAAATATCACAATTCCTTCTTTAAGACAGCACTCAAAATCTCTCGTTTATTTTCACATATTATTACGTTGTTGGCGATGCAATTTAATGAGCGCTAATATACATACATGCTGAAATGTCCTATACTTAAACGAGCAATTCTTGTCCATTTGTATATAATTGGTTTTTCCGAAATGGCTTTAACAATTTTAACGAAATTTTATATTTAAGATATACTTTTAATATCAAAATTGATCTAAGAAAGTGCCAGGTTCCTGATAAATAGTTTTCACATGAAAAAATATCATCCGAGCGAAGCTGTGTCGCCTAGCTAGTTTAAATTAATAGCACCAATAATCTCTCAGATTTGTGTCGCAGTTTTATATGCATTTAAATGTACTATTAATATATTTCATATCAAAAGGCAATGGTTGTCTATATTCGTTCATTACATACTGAAACTGGCTTCGCTTCGCCGTAATTTAGTCAAATATTATTTTCCGTTGGAATTTCCTGTTCAATTGCTGTATGTGTTCAATTTGTGAAAAAATATCAAGTCAGCCCATGGACTAGTTTTGATTTTAGTGGACACAAACATACGGAAACTAAATTTTAACGTTCAATAATAATAAAATCGTAGAATTTTAGTTAACAAATTGTGCAAAAAAAAATGTTTTCAAATGTTGTTGTTTTTCGGTTATTCAATTTGTTTCTAGGCGTATCATGTTAAAATAAATACGAGTATATGGTTAAAAACCATATTGCTATAAAATAACTTTATACTAATTAATATAAAGTAATTATTGAGGAAGAACCTCATATAGGTCCGAAACTAGTCGAATCTACACCGACTAAACATGAGTGTTAGCGTTTTTAATTATTTAGTTAATGTCTCGAAAGTTTTATTAATGTTACTTAATAATTTTAATAATTTAAAGTAATTATTTATTCAAATTCGACCCGCTAATTAAAAAAAATGTTTTAGGTTTGTTTAAAAATTAGAAAATTAGAAATTATGTTGCCTCGGTAGGGTTTGGGCAATCAAACGGCTATTGAGTCAACTAACTAATAATAAAACTCATAAATTAAACTTTGTTTTTTTCCTAAAAAAACAATGCACAATTATTGTAATGGAATTTCCATTAAACATGTGTTGTCATTATACATTATTAATGTTTGCCGGCGGATGGCAGACACAGACAACACACGGCTTTATCTAGCGACACATCGCTATGATTGATTTAGTGATAACCCGCTTCATCAATCCCGAGCAGTGACTTGAGACAATGTGTTTTCTTCTATTTAATACAATTCTAATGTTCATCTTAAATTTTTACTAATAACGATTATGATGGTTTCTTAAACTTAATGTCTGAGGAGTTATACTTTTCTTTTAAATCCGGACCCCATCTCCAGATGGGGCAAACATTTAGTTGAAATTTTTGTAGTAGCAGCTCCAACTCTGTTGAATGATTTGCTGATTTTCCCGAGGCATGTAGCATATAAGTCTATGTTGTCATCGCTAGAATTAATTCGTAATCATTACAGCTAGAGCTTGAAACCGGTTTAAATATACCGGTTAATAGAGGTTTTTAGTGGTTTTTATAAAAATATCACTTAGATAGTGTCTGGAAAACCTAAATAAACCGGTTTAAGCTAAAGCTGCCAACAGCTAAAGCTGCACATCACGCACTACGCGGACAAAAGATGGGAGCGGCAAACATTCAAGAAATTTTAAAAAAACCTCTTAAAACGAGTTCATTAATTCAAAACCCTTATAATTTTGCTCTATAAGAAAACCGGAATTTTCATGGTTATGGTATGTTTCACCATGTTTGTTCGGGCTCCTTTGAAGAATATACTAACTTCCGTTTTGCCAGAGAGGTTACAAAAGGCGACCGATTGCCTATACATGTCACTACCGTCGTGCTGACTAGGTGGTAGAGTTCCGTAACGACTCGCCCGGGTATTTGTATGTATAGCCAATTTTACGAAGTGCCTGACAGAATGACACATGGTCTATTCTTTAAAGGGGCGGTTGGATCAACACGGGAAAATATGCACAAAAGGTCTGGTTTTATGACATCTGTATATGTGATCCTCACGATCACTTCTTTACCACTTGTCAATGGGATGAATCTAGGTTTAGGTTAAAAAAATTATCTGAAATATATATTATCATGATAACTAGCTCAGTCCAATTAGGATATGTAGCGCGAAAACATTTTATCAAATCGGTATTTCGCTATGAGCCTATAATCAATTCAAGGTAGACAAGTAGCCTAATATGTCAAAAGATACCTAATATGTCAAAAGTGGAGATAATAGCTCTTATCTGTATACGTCTAGAAAACCATTGGAAATACTTTTTAACAGTGTACTTATTTTAAACTAGCTGTTGCCCACGACTTCCGCGCGGACTTCGTTTACTCCGCACAACTCCTCCCCCGTAGGTGATAGCGTGATAATATATAGCCTATATGTTGACCCGACTTGTTAGTAATATTCATGCAAAATTTGAAGTAAATCCATGCAGTACTTTTTGAGTTTACCCCGGACATACATACAGACAAACAGATAAACAGACAAACAGACAAAAATTCTAAAAACTATATTTTTATCTTTGATATCGATTGTAGATTACGCCCCAAGTATTCTTTTAAAAAAATATTCAATGTACAGTTTTGACTTTCCTACGATTTTATTATATGTATAGATTTGTATCTATTTAGTCCTACCTCCTTATTACCTCTGACAAAATAAGCATTTTTAAATGTCCGTTTTAGTACTTGACGTAAATTTTGACTTTGTGCGTTTACGAACTAAACAGGATATAACCCTAGGAAGAGGAAGCTTTAGTTTATCTTCTTAGATATAACCAACATGTTTCATACACTTGTAACTAGATATTATGTTATAACCAACGACTTCTATGTACTAACGTACTAATCTCTTTGGTTTGGTGGTTATAACAGATGGTTGCAACAACATGTCACGTATAGCATCTTTATTACATAAAAGATGCAATTTCTGTTGAAAATTACGTGTAACAATCGTTATCTATACATATAATAAAATCGTAGGAAAGTCAAAACTGTACATTGAATATTTTTTAAAAGAATACTTGGGGTGTGATCTCAATCGATATCGAAGCCAAAAATATAGTTTTTAGATTTTTTTTCTGTTTGTCTGTTTATCTGTTTGTCTGTATGTATGTCCAGGGTAAACTCAAAAAGTACTGCATGGATTTACTTCAAATGTTGCATGAGTATTACTAACAGGTCGGGTCAACATATAGGCTACATATTATCACGCTATCACCTACGGGGGAGGAGGTGTTTGGAGTAAAAGAAGTCCGCGCGGATGAAGTCGTGGGAAACAGCTAGTGTATGATATTATTTACAAAATGCCCAATTTTAGCTTTTCGAAAAATGCGTGTCATACATTAATATTTTATGTTATTTGACTCAGGCAACGCGATAATTATAAGTTGTAAACGGTAAGCGATGTAAAAAATGTGACAAAAATATCGGAAATTTAATTATCTACAAGAAAGGTCCTTATTGTTTTTGGCCTCAAGTTGTGCACTTGAGGCCAAAAACAATAAGGGCCTTTCTTGTAGAAACCTACTACGTTACAGCTAAGATATATTTTATTCGGATTGAGTCGAAGTCGGAATTTTTTTGTTTGTAATAGTTACTTGTTATACGTAGTCTAGGGGATGCCTATTGGACTCAGATCATGGGGTGCTGGGTTTGATCCCCGGGTCGAAGTGCTATTGACGTTTTTTCGAGGTTTTTGTCAAAAATCCGAAATCACAGTTGCAGTTTGGAGCCTGGCGGGTGGTGTTTCTTCTTACGTGTCTTGAACGAGCAGGTAAAGCCGTCGGTCCCGATAACGCTAGAAATATTAGATAATCGTTATTAGGTAATAAATGTCTTAAACCAGGTGGTGAAATGTGACGATGGGATCACTATTCGTCTTACAATCACACAAACCGACGAAGCGTAATGAATTGGAAATGTACTATAGTCTTTCGACTTCTTCTGCCTACTCTGCAAGAGAACCGGGCGTTATGATACGCAATAATAAAAAATTTAGTAATAAGTATATTTTCATTTTTACTTTGTATCAAATTTAGGAACACACAAAGGCGGGGACACCGTCTGCTTAGAATGTGCAACATAAGATATATTGTCAACGTCGATTCTGACTTAATATCTCGTTTATCCTAATATGCACGTCATAAAAAACACACGCAACATATAATCAAAAGTTCACGTATTATGCAGACAAGTAAAGATAACAACGTCATAAAAGCAGTTTTTGTCTATATTTGTATTAAAAGCTATAAAAAAAACTCACCCTGTAATAATTATCGATTTTAAAATTCAAAAGCAGTAAAACTACAACAGATATACAGCCTCTCTGTATTTCTGAAATCCCGAATATCATCTTGACTAAATTTATATAGGACTAAATGGGTAAAATAACTTCCAATTAAAATATACACATTGATTAATAAATTCTATTGGTTTTGTCCGAGTTTGGTACCACCGTCTTACCTATTCATGTTGCAATAGCGTCAGTTCTTGCCACTGTTGTATACCAGTTTGGAGCGTAAAGTAGCTGGTAAACTTATCCACGTGGCATTAAGACTCCGCCACAAGGATAACAAAGCGCTATTAGAATTTTGGTGTCTATATTCGATGGAAGTCTCTTTACATCAGGAGATCCATCCGCTTGCTTGCTATCTTATTATGTAAAAAAGTCGAAATCTGGCCAAATTGAGGACCTCATCTTTTTTCAGAAAATAGATTGAAAATAACTGCAGATAAAAGTTCTTAACAAAACAATCAAAATTGCTTATATCCTCTACTATTAATCACATGGCTACTTCAGCTCGCAGTGATAAGCACATAATTACTTAGAGCACGTGTCAATGGGCTATAAGATAAAGGAACGATCATAAAAGGGACATAGCAATGGCTATTAAGGTAAATAGAAGGGCGTTAATTAAAACGTCTCTTACAATTGTTGTCCCTACGTGTATATATTTTGATTTTATAAGCTTAATTATGATCGGATTTAAATCATAGAAGCGAAGCTTACTAATCTTCTTTAAATAAAACATTTATTATTGCAATAAAAATTAAATATTTTTGTACTATGTGATTTAAATATTACATACTATCCCTCTTCTGATGTAAGAGTAAAAATATATCTTGCTTTAAGTTACCACAGGAACCAATCAGCGCGAATGAATCCGTGATTTTTTGCATAGGGTAATTTATGACAATGGCATATTCTTTCTGGACAATTATTATTAGTTTATACTTAATATAATCAGTAGTTTCTATTGTATTATGTACATATCCCATCAGTATCGTACTTTTCTACCATTCCTTTATATGGCTCCGCCTTGGCAGCCCAAGATACCATCGGCTAAACTCTAAAGTATGATGGCTCCTTATTCCGAACCAAGAAATAGATGATTAGAAAGCTAGATACAAACAAATAATAACATAGTGATTCCATTATTTGTTAAAAAAATGTAAAAATGAGTTGAGGATATTTTTAAATTTAGAGGTTATATAAAGGACTAGAATAGGATGGGAAAACGTATATTTGCCTTATTTTTGACTAGCTAATATTCGCCCGCTGCTTTGGGCGTAAATTTATATACCTTCAAATATATAATATGGCGTATCATAGGCGCCACTATGTGTTTTTACTACTAATAAAAATATAATTTTCACCAAGATTGATCAAACGTTCTTGTGTTATAACGGGATACATAGACATACCAATAAACAGCGACACATAATATGTATAAGAAATATTCATCATGGAATTTGACAATAAAGTACTATAAATTATAAGTACTACAAATTATAATATTACTAATAATTATGTAGCCTATATACCATAATATAGCTAATAATTATATAGCCTATATACAAACGTTCTTGTGTTATAACGGGATACACAGACATACTAATAAACAGCGACACATAATATAAGAAATACGGATACACAGACATACTAATAAACGGCGACACATAATATAATCATGAAATTTGACAATAAAGTACTATAAATTATAAGTACTATAAATTATAAGTACTACAAATTATAATATAGATAATAATTATATAGCCTGTATACCATAACATAGCTAATAATAATTATATAGCCTAATACTATATAGCTAATGATAATTATATAGCCTATACATATACTACGAGTATATAGCCAATAATTCATCATCCATCTTTATCCATCAAGCCGTTTAGTTTACATAACCTGACAAATTAATATACACACAATATAACAAATAAAAAATATAACACTTTTTCAAACACAGACGGTTTTTATTTTATTATTATTGCCTGATAGCAAATATATTATGATAATAATAAAAATTATGGACTGAGGAATGGCTATGTATTTGGTGTTTATAGGCAATAGTTCCTCTGTCCATCAGGAGAGCTATTTCTCAGTCCACCATTTTTATTATTATCATAATATATTTGCTATCTGACAATAATAATAAAAAAACCCGGCCTAATGGTACGTTGCTATCCATCTGGTGGGATTACCCTCCTTACCCTCCAAACCGAAATACGACAGTGACAAGCATTAACGCTATTGCGGCAGGAATAAGTAAGGCGGTGGTACTGAATACCCGGCGGGGTTATCACGTAACTCGCAATGTGAAATTATCGTAATTGTTTAGTTATTTCATGACACACAAACGGCCTTGTATATTTATGGCTGTCGTTGTCGGTTGATTAATTTTGGTGCTGTGATATCGCAAAAAGTACATCCAGCGATCAACAAGCAACTGGCCATTTTTGATGTTTTTTTTTACGTTTATTGCTACCGGGAGGCAAATGTTAGGTGATTTGCCTGCGGGCGAGGAGTTTCGGAACTCTACCACCTAGTAGTCATGATGGTAGTGATAGTAGTCTTCTATGACCTCCTGACAGAACGGCAGTTGGTGTATTCTTCAAAAGAGCCCAGACCAACACGGGTAAAAAGATAACCTAATAGGATTAACAACCTGATGTTATTCAAAGGCTAGACGAACGTTATCGTTAAAGTGTCATTTAACTCGTCTTCATTTCCAAGATATCGTAGGCTATTTAAAGTTGTACCCGACTGTGATGAAACAATAGCATTTTAAAAAGTATACTATACACTTAATAACCCGGTAAACGTTGTTCTGTCATACAAATTTTTGGTGGGGAACTTGAGACGGGGAGGGCGGGGAGGTTAATTGAGATAAAAACTGTCATATCATTTAAGTTGGATCAAAGAGTAATAGAGTGTCACATACTGAGTTAAGAATAGGTAACGTGGTGGTATCAATCCTGAGCGTTGCGGAACTCTGCCACCTATTACAGACCAACCCGCTTAGAATAAACATGACGCATGTAAAAGAGAGTTTTGACCAATAAGAAAAACTTATATCTCGTTTATTCGAAGTGATGCAGCGAAAAAACTTTTGTCGCGATAAATTCTTATTATTGGTCAAACCTTTTTCTGTTGCTTGCGACATATCAAACGCTGTTTATCATAATCGGGAAAAGGTTTATTAATAAATGGGCGAGATTTTAAGTCATATTAGCTGACCCGACAAACGTTGTTCTGCTTTTTTTACTACTCTTATTTTTTTCTATATTTTCTCACCTTTTGAACCGTCCCTGGACTTCAACAATTAATTCAAAACAAAGTTAGCCAAATCGGATCAGCTGTTCTCGAGTTTTAGCGAGACTAACGAACAGCAATTGATTTTTATATATAAGACTAGCTGTTGCCAGCGACTTCGTCCGCGCGGTGTCCGGCGGTCCGCTCCCGTAGGTGATAGCGTGATAATATGTAGCCTATATGTTGACCCGACCTGTTAGTAATATTCATGCAAAATTTGAAGTAAATCCATGCAGTACTTTTTGAGTTTACCCCGGACATACATACAGACAAACAGACAAACAGACAAAAATTCTAAAAACTATATTTTTGGCTTCGATATCGATTGTAGATCACGCCCCAAGTATTCTTTTAAAAAAATATTTAATGTACAGTTTTGACTTTCCTACGATTTTATTATATGTATAGATAGATTAAAGTAAATAAAATTAAAGTAAAGCTACTTTATACAATTTTAAATAGAGTAGACAGAGAAAATCAAGTGCCATATTATGTTACAAGCCTTCTAGATTTGTCTTGCCTTTCCCACATCTTTTAATTACTCTCCTTGCACGAATAATTAATTGTTTGCTTGTGTTATGACTTATGGGTGCTAGTCAACAATACTAATACACATAAATAAATATAAAAATATTGTAACATACATAATAAACACCCAAACCTAGATATACAAATATTTATGCTCATCACACAAATGTTTGTCCTTGTCAGGAATTAAACATGAGCCCTCTCGATTCTTAGTTAGATTCGCTAACCACTCGACCAACGGGGCGGTCAAAATACGTCAGTTACAAAAGCTCTCGACACCACTTACAGCACTCGATCAATTCAATCATGGAATGTCAGTCTTGGTCTTCTCCGGTACCTAAATTCTTTCTAAAAAATTTTAAATCTGTTTTGTAAGCCTTTCATTTTAATGTTCAATTAAATTTCCTACATCATAAAGCATACATTAGCTAATGTCTCTGTTTGTCCTGCGGCGCGCGTTGGCCACTCGTTAGCTAATTAATCACTGTCGTGACACCCTCTCTGATTTCCTTTAGGTGTAAAATATACTAGATATTCTGAATTTTCCGATTGTTTGTGACATTTGAACCCATTTTAAGTTATTAATAGTATGTATGAAATATGTCTATTGTTTATTCAGTGATTTGAATTTACATGACTCAAAATTAGATTTTATTACTAACTAGCTGTGCCTGCGACTTTGTCCGCATGGGATTTTTTTTTAAAAGTAGCCTTAGTTACTCCTTATTAGATCACATATCTACCAGTGAAAATCCCGTCACAGTCGGTCCAATCGTTCCAGAGATTAGCCAGAACAAACAGACAGACAGACAGATGGACAGACAGACATAACAAATAAACCGTAAAAAACTGTTATTTTGGTACGTGTACCGTGTATACATCCATATGCATTTAGTTAAAACAGGTTATATTAATATTACAAACAGACACTCCAATTTTATTTATTTGTATGTATATATAAATTTATTGAACACAAATACAAAATATCAGGTGTAATAATTCGAAATTTATCTTCAAGCCCATATCCCCAAAGGGGTAGGCAGAAGTACAACAAGTGCACCCACGATTACCCGAAGGTACTAAATCCCACAATGTGATAGGTGGCAAACCTATCGCCAACTGGCCACTTTTCTAACCCGGACAACGTTAATTTTATCAGCAAACTAAAAAATAACACTTTTTTGAATTGCCTGATCTGGGAATCGAACTCGGGATCTCCTGTGGTCAACACCGACACAGGACCATTAGACCACAGAGGCGACTAATAATAATTCCCAGATTATTAATAAACTTGTAAAGTTTTTCTTTTAATTTTGTTGTATAATACGACTGCCGTCAATTTTTGTACACGTGGGAGACGGGGGTGCGGTTTGTACACGTAAAGATTTACGTGTACAAACACACTTGGGGACGGAACACTTACAAAAATTAACACTAAAAACTACGAAATGTCACTTTACCTGTAGTGGAGGTATCCTAAGTTTTTTTCTATATTTTATTTTACTACTTTGTTGACGTGACTAATACTGGTATGTATATTCTTGGCAAAATACAGCCTTCTAGTACTTAAATCTTTAAGCTACACTGTAAACAGGCAGAAGGATGAACATGATGAAACTATAAGGGTTGTTTGTAGATTACGGAACCCTAAAAACACTTGATTACGTATATGTTTTAGTACATATCTCATGCTAGGAAAAATTATAAAAACAAAGAAAAGTTTTTGAATCTTTTTATTTAAAATCTAAATCTAAGACTTTAATAATCTTAATTTTCCTTAGTACGTACTAAAAATAGAATAGTACGTGATAAGTGCTAAAAATAGAAACAAAAAATTATTGATTAATATTATAAATTTGAATCTCATCTGTAACGATGAACTCACTTAACTAGGCTATTAGTATGTGAATCTAGCGAACAGTACAATCGACGGAATCGATCATAAAGCAAGGAGAAATTTTGTCACATTGAACCATTTGACACGTCGCTCATTTGGATAGAGCGTGCTGGCCATACACAAGATCGTCGATTTATGTCACATGTCGATTTTGTAACATTAAAAATAAATATTAAAATACTTCTTAGTAAACTTAGTAAACAGTACTGAGTACATCGAGAATCTTATATTTACCTGCTTGGACACCGCGCGGATGCAGCGTGCTAGCAAGTATCAACACAAAATAGCGGAGGGTGGCGGCGACGTGTCTTTGATGTCGACTAGTGCGTAGTGCATACCACGGTGCGCAGCGTGATTAGAAACTATAATAACCACATTTCACTTATTTTTAGAGAAATATTGATCAAAAATTAAACCCCTAATTTTATTATTTCATTTTGACGAGAATAGAGTACCGAATACTCTCCAGAAGTATCGAAAGTAACTCACCAGTCAGTTTGTATAAAAAAAGTCTAACTCTATTTTATAAAAAAATAACATTTCTTGGAAAAACAATATCGAAAAAGCCTATAGTGCAATAATGTTGTGATACAAGATACAATTAACTTATATCACGTTGGCAATCATGATGCGGGTAACAAAATATATTTTAAGAAGAGGATTGCTATTTGTGTCTATCGGTTCAGCAGCGGAGAGCCAAATCAGCTGAAATAAGTCCTAAATAGCCTAGACCACACACCACATGAATACAAATAGACACGCCATTGGGAAGGAAACTTGTCGCCGCACATATGAGCAAACACTTCTATCACTGTCAAAAGTGTAATATATTTGTAGATATTTTATATCGTGAAAAATGAAAAATGGCCATTTTGTACTATTTTATCGTACGAATGAGATGGCAAGGTTTAAAAATTACCCTTGAAGCGATTTTATTTCATCGGTAAGTAGATGTCTGTGTGTAAATGCAAACTACACTTACAAACTAAGAAATTGCTTTGAATTCTATTTAAGCCGTTGTCTGGACGATAATTTTTATCGTCATTTTAGATATGCGTAAGGTACCTACGGTAAAAAACGGATTAAAAATATATACTCGTATTACACGTTGTAAAGCAATGGAAAGTCGTTATTTGTGTCTATTGTTTCAGCAACGGAAAGCCAAATCTGCTAAAAATGATTTTATATTATATTTTATTTTATACTAGCTGTTTCCCGCGACTTCGTTTACTCCGCACAGCTCCTCCCCCGTAGGTGATAGCGTGATAATGTGTAGCCTATATGTTGACCCGACGTGTTAGTAATATTCATGCAAAATTTGAAATAAATCCGTGCAGTACTTGTTGAGTTTACCCCGGACATACATACAGACAAACAGACAAAAATTGTAAAAACTATATTTTTGGCTCCGATATCGATTGTAGATCACGCCGCAAGTATTCTTTTGAAAATTATTCAATGACTTTATTTTATATATTTTTAAATTTTATATTCCAGACGATGAAAATTGATTTTAGATATGCGTACGGTATCTACGGTAAAAGTGTATTGAAAGCATGCTCGTATATAATTGCACATTCTAGAGCGACGGAGAATTATTTTTATGTCTATTGGTTCAGCAGCAGAGAGCCAAAATCAGTTGAAAATGCGGCTAGATATAGTCTAAACAATAAAAATTGATTTTAGATATGCGTAAGATACCTACCGTAAAAAACAAATTGAAAACACACATTGCACGTTGTAAAGCGATGAAGACTTTCTCTTTGTGTCTGTTGGTTCAGCAACGTAGAGCCAAATCAGCTAAAAATGTTTCTAGATGGAGTCTAGACAATGAAAATTGATTTTAGATATGCGTACGGTACCTACGGTAAAAAGGAATTGAAAGCGTGCTCGTATATTGCACATCTTAAGCCACGACGAATTGCTTTTTGTATCTATTAGTTCAGCAATGGAGAGCCAAAATCAGTTGAAAACACATCTAGGTAGAGTTCAGGCAATAAAAATCGATTTGAGAGATGCGTACGAAACCTACGGTAAAAAAGGAATTACAAACAATATTGTACTTTGCTTTAAGTAAATTGATTTGAAAGTCACATCTTTCTTTAACCTTGAATACATATACCCGTATTAATATTGAAATATATTTAATATACCTACTGTTGACACCCAAATAAAATACATACATTTATACTCATGCTTGATTGCGTCAGTTTACCGAGACTGCCATATTCCAAACCAGAACACGACAATGGCAAGCATTAACGCTGTTATGGCATGAACAGGTAAAGCGGTGGTACCAAATACCCAGACGAGATGTTGCGGAACTCTATCGCCTAGTAGTCACGATAATAGCGTCACGTATAGCCAATCGGTTGCATTTTACGACCTGTCTGGCAAAGTAGCAGTTTGCCTATTCTTCAAAGGAGCTCGGATCAACACGGCGAATATTAATTTATTTATTATATATTTTGTTGTGAACAATTTAAATGTTAAATAAATAAATATAATTTTTTTGATAATTTTCGTAAAATGTGTTTGAAGGTGTCTGGAAGTACTTTAAAACCGACAAAAATGTCTCGCATATTTTTTTCAAATTCCAAAAAACCTAATTAAAGATGAAATAAAAATCAAGTTGCCAAAAATACCTTTTTTGGAATTTTTTTGCACATGTTATACTGCGCAGTAGTGAAATAACCGCGAATGCTCTGCCAGACTCGTAAGCCCGCCCGGTATCGCCATTTGACGAAATTATATATTTTCGCAATTCTAATCTGCCAAAAGGACCCTTCCAAAATTCGTCGCCAGCTTCCAGTCTATGACGTTTAATCTAGCGCACTAAAATGACACACAAAAACGATTAAAAGAAGTGTCAAGTTTAACTCATTAAGTAATTTGTATGAAAATGTCGATACATGACCAGGTGATAAGACCCTCGTTTACAGTTGTGTAGTAATAATTCTTAATAAGTCATATTTGTTTATAATAAAGTTTATATTAAAATTATAAAACACTTTTGTATATTCTCGAAATTGACTGCAAGCTAAATCGATTGAAAAAAGTTTTAGTTTCCTAAGTGATCGGGAATCGCTTCAAAAATCACCAAAATGGTGTCGGTATTTCATTACACGTTTCAATGCTGCACTTTTTTTAGGCTTACCCAAAGGATACAAATGGAACCCTATTACTAAGACTCCGCTGTTCGCCCGTCTCTCCATCTGTCTGTCACCAAGCCGAATGTCATGAACTGTGATAGCTAGACAGTTGAAATTTTCACAGATAATGAATTTCTATTGCCGCTATAACAACTAATACTGAAAACAGAATAAAATAAATATTTAAGGGGGGCGCACACAACAGACTTGATTTTTTTGCCGTTTTTTATATATAATGGTACAGAACCAATTGTGCGCGGGGCCGATTCGCACTAGGTCGGTGTTTTCAGTTTAGCCTCTCAATTCGCAATTGATAACGTGATGAATATTATCCATACCAATATTATAAATGGGAAAGTGTGTGTGTTTGTTTGTCCGTCTTTTACGGCAATACGGAGCGACGAATTGACGTGATTTTTTAAGTGAAGTTAGATGAAGGGATGGAGAGTGACAGGCTACTTTTTACCTCTTTCTAATTCTCCACTTCCCTGAAATAAATTTAACGGGAGCGAAGCCAGGGGCAAAAGCTAGTAATATTATGAACGTGCTTCTTCATTTGAATGGAAGTTCATGAATGTTGTAATTGTATTACAGGAGACGTACAGGCGGTGGGCTTGCAGTACAATGGTCCCGCTGTGGGTGGAAGAGGGCGCAGAGGATGGGGACGAGGGGGGGCGGTCAAGGCGCGCGCCCGCCGAGCACGCAGCGCGCTGGCACGCGCGGCACCTCGAGCGCGTGGGCCACCTGGACCGGCGGCGCGGCGGCGGCGTGGTGGGCCGCTGGGTGCGCGCCGCCGCTGCCGGGCCCGGCCGGCCCCTGTTGCGCCTCAAGCCTTGTCTCTCCGTCTGTCAGCTTGTCGAGCAACACTGCCCCTATTTTCTGCCGGCGGACCGCGCGCCAGCTTACCCCACACAGTACGCCGGCGAGCCAACGTTCCTATGCCTTGGTAAGTTTCCAATACCGCCGTTATATTCTCTACTTAAGGCGAGGCATCGCGACAAACGGGAAAAAAGTGGTTCGTTAGATCACGTTTTTTTGTATTGATTGTTAAATAACAATTTTACAAAAATTACATAATATACCTGAAGATATTATGTAAAGAATGTGCTAACTCATTACATAATAGAATGTTCTTTACTCGATCATATAAATTTTCCGAAAACAGGCTAAAAAAATCTCTAAAACAAATAATTTGTTAATAATATTTCTAATCTTCCACATGATTTTTATATGGTGATATTTAGTTGTAAATACAAAAAAGAATGTGCTAAACTTTAGTTTTCAGCTGATGTCCTATATTTATTTATCCGAAAATGAACACGTTTCCCAGCGGTTTCAGAACATACCGCGCAGCCCATTTTCTATAGAATTGACGCGCGTCGAAATACCTCGCCTTAATGCCGGGTTTCTATAATAGAAAAATTAAACGAGGCGTTCCATAAGTTCTTTGGACCATTTGGTAATTTGACATTTATAGGAGAGTTTTAGCTTACGCCCCGTAGAAAATGTTACTACAAGTAACTAAACCGAGTCGTTTTATTGATATCGGAACTGGGCATTAGTCGACGAAGCATTGCTGCTGCTTTTTTTAAAGAGTGAAATACTAAAGCAGCCTAACAAACAATCGACAGAATTGATTACAAAGCAAAAAAGAATCTCACCAACTTGAACGCAGCTCAGTTGGAACGTGCCGGTCGCTGATTCAAATCCAGTACGTGTCAAAAAGTTTCTTTAGCACGGGATAAGCATGAAAACACATATAGCCTAACAAACTACCTACTTTACTCTTATGCAATAAGTCAGGACGTGGCCAATTTGCGGTTATTTTAGCCTTTGACAAATTCCGCAACTTACGGTGCTGTAACTAATAGCGATGCAATGCCACTATAGCGGCACTCTATAGATTTCCTTAACATTAATAGTATTTTATTGTAAGACTTTTAGATTGTAATATTGTTAATTTAAAATAACATTAATATTATTTTTATCTACGTTTTATTAATAAAGTCGAGACAGTATTGAGTCGATTTATATAAATTCCATTCGCATCAAAATCACGCGAAAGATACAATAATAAGGCTAAAATATTATCAAGCTTAGGGATGGAAGTTATTAACAGCATTAGAGAAGTTAGCAATACTTCCACCTCGGTAGCACCTGCGCTACGATGACAAGGAAACTAATAGTAGCGTAATTTTTAAGGGACACTATTCTATTTTTAATGCTAAACGTCCAAGTTGTTGCAAGTGATATAATAATATGACAATAATGTTGTGATATAAATGTAGATAGAATTTCGCAACGTCTCGCCCGGGTATTTGGTATCACCGCCCTACCTGTTTCTGCAGCATTAGCGTTAATGCCTGTCATTGTCGTGTTCCAGTTTGGAGGGTAAGGTAGCTAATAGACTTATGGATATGGCATTAATATCATACCAAAAATAGCAACATTAACATCAATAGGCTATGTTTTCTCTTTTCATCAGGAGAGCCATCTTCTTGTTTGCTATCTTTGTATATAAAAAGACAGGTAATTTAAACGCAGTAAATCTGCAATAACCGACTTATAATCTTTTGTATCTTTGGAACTCTGGAACTAAATTTATACGGAGCTAGATGGAATGGATCATGGACCCTTTGAAATAAAATTTTCTAAATACCGAGTGTTGACGTAAAATACATGAAAAATATAGCCAAATTGAGAAATTCCTTCTTTTTGGGAAATCGCTTGAAAGTATTGAGATTTTATATATGTAGTTGGTAAAAAAAAACATTTATACTATTTAATTTCGTTTTAAGAAAAAATAAGACAGTAAATGCAGAAACAGTTATTTTAAAAACACCTCAGAAAGTACCTAGTTAAAATGAACGTTTTCAAGAAAGTGTTAACAGTATTTATTTCATAAAAAATAATCACAGTATTTTCTATTAAACAATTAATATTGTTATTGTAATATATTTCAGTATTTTTTACATAAAATTAAAGTTAGCAAAATATGAATACATTTTTTTTATATCATAAGAAAACAAACAAGCAAATGGGTCTCCTGGTGGAAAAAGAAATCATCGCCTATAGACACCAAAGATGTTAATGATGCGTTGCTATCCGAGTGGCAGGATGATAATGCTACGTGACACGTAACACGATAATAATAAGCATTTACATTATTGCGGCAGGAATAGTTAAGACAGTGGTACGAAATACTCGGACAAGTCGTTGCGGAACACTATCACCTAGTTGTCACGATGGTAGTGACACGAAATAGCCAATCGTTTGCCTTTTACGACCTGCCTGGCAGAACGACAGTTGGTCTATTCTTCAAAGGAGCCCGGATCAACACGGGCGATTTTACTACTTTATATTACATTGCTAACTTTAACACACAGAAGTCGTGTTTTGATTCTGATATCCCAGAAACCTTGGCAATAATGTGTAATTGAACTTGAATTAAAAGTGGATTTTGTTTTTTAGCATTTAATTAATCTGTTCTTTAATTTTCTTTGTTTTGTTTTATAACTTGTTAATTTTAGATTTAGTTTATTTAATTTATTTAAATGTTAGCTAATTAACGGTCTTTGAAATGCTACCCTATCGTATTTTGCAATACCCTGTAAATATAATATACTCGTACGTTCTAAATTAAAAAATAAACATATACATCTTTTTCGTCTGATAGTTTTGTACCTAATACACAAATATCAGACACAAAAGACGTTATAAAACAATTCCCCGTTTTAGTCCGAGCCACGTGGAGAAAGACTATCCGCTTTCATGTAAGACAGTTCGAATGAGATGATCGAAAGATAACCATGCCACTACCAGAGTATTACGTTTAATTTGATGTCATAACCTTGCCTAATCCTACCGGAACAACGTCACTTCTTGTTACTGTCGTCTTCCGGCTTTGGTGATGTAGCAGGTAAACTTGCATGTGACATTAAACTCCTGCGACACGGATGGCAATACACTCAACATCTTTGGTGACTATGTCGATGTTTATTCTTATTATAAGAGCCTTTTGATTGCTTGCTATTGATATAAGAAAATAATTATCTTTTTTATTAAATTTTAATCGCCTCTGAGGTCTAGTGGTCCGGTGTCAGTGTTAACTACATGAGGTCCCGGCTTCGATTCCCGGGCCAGGAAAATCAAAAATGAGTTTTTTTTAGTTTTCTGATGAAAACAACGTTGCCTGGAATTGGTTGAGTGCCCGGTTGGCGATAGGTTTGCCAGTTATCACATTGACTAAGTATCTTCGGCTAATTGTTGTCACACTGATTGTACCTGTGCCTACTTCTTCGAGGGTCTACGAGCTTTAGGATACCATTAAACTTTATAGCTATGTAGAAGAAGTTTTTTCAATTGTCTAATTTTTATTTGCCTATAGTGCCTCTTAGAAATGGCAACTCATGTATGTAATTCAAGTAGATATTCATAAATAGCAGTAACTTTTCACCGTTAGTTGACCAATTTGGTTTACTTAATTTTATGAAAGAAGGTTAGCTAGGGCCTGTTAACGTGTATACAATCTTTAAAGTAATTAAAGATTTTAATATGATATCGTAGACCTTACTTCCCCGAACCTAATGCATGTGAACTACAATTATAAGAACGTAAAAGAGATTTTGTTTGATAATCTAAGTAAAAAGGTAGATTATCAAAATTAAATCCAGTTTAAATATTAAATGAAACCCAAAATTATAAATTAAATAGATATGCTACACAATATTAGTGTTTTTTTGCATGAAGAAAGTTTTATTAAATCAGTTGAGTAGTATATATAAATCGTTTACATGCCACTGCTACGTTGTAATCATGATGGCAATTTCTTATATTCTGTTATTATTTATTATATATACTCATATATATTATAACTAAACGTTTATTTGTATTAAAGTCGTTATGTATGTATAATATTTAAGTTTTAAAATAGTAGATATAATGTAAAAAGTCAATGTGAAAGTCCTGATGATGCTTTAATAGGCGAAACCGATTGACTGTAAATTTAAAAGTAATTGTGTAATAAATAAAATTTAAATTACATTTGTGAAACAGTACAAGTGTTTATATTATAGAATCAGTATGATGCGGTTTCACCAAGTGCCGACGATGGAAAGTATAAAAATTATTATTTTGAAATATTTGCACACCATATCGTGGTAGAATATGTTGGTAACTAACTTGTAACTCCCATATTCGGGCAAATAAATAATTTCTTTCTTTCTTTCTAATACTCGCAAATACATTAATTACAGAACTTTGAAATTTTTTTCGCCAAACGTTCGTAAAACTAAATCAATCAAAAGCAAAATATGACTACTTTAAATTCGTCAATTCGTGAAAATATTACTTTTTCTAAACCTACTAATAAATTGTATCACATTCTAATCCACTCTTACTGTAGCAGAAATTGGTCATATTTTTGTCTTATTTTGATGTTTCGGCTACTGCAAAGTCTCGGACGCAACTAATAAAATGCAAATAAAAGCACTCCCCGCTCAAGTATTGATAGGGTGCTAGGTTTTAAAGATGCTTGTGCGTACAAACATATATAACGTTAAAACTAGATGCAATACTGAGTAGGCTCAAAGTGTAACTTATTAAATGTACTTAGAGAAGTTTTTATGGGTGGTGAATCGGTGGTGCGGATATACACTTGTTTATAGTATGAAACTATAAAAGCTCATATCTTAGTCCGCAATATTGTGATGGTCAACTTCGGAACCCTACATTGCGCGTGGCCCGACACGCACTTTACCAATTTATTAATACATATTTCTGAAATGCGTCTATATAATTTAATCCTAATAAAATTGTTTCACTAACGCCCTATCTCACTGTAGATTCCGTTTATAACTGCCTACAGACGTGACTTTTTTTATTGATCATGACTATTCTTTAGTCATTTTTGGAGAAATCATCACATGTGCTCTTTTTACTAGTTGAGTCAGGATATTAAATAAAATTAGTATTAAAGCTTTCTGAAATATAATTTTTGAATTTTTTTTTTCTTAAAGCTATTTTACACATTTATTTATATTGGCAGCATGTTTATATTTTCCGCTTGACCTTCGATAAAAGCCTCCTCTAATGTTTTCCATTTTGCCCTGTTTTTTACGACACGTGTCCATTTTGGACCAGCTACATTTTTCATATAATTTTCCCCGCGCTTAATTAGTCTACCTTTGCTTTTTTATATCACGCTGGTACCATTTCGTTACGAGTCTTGTCCTCTTCTCTATCCTTTCCCTTAACATGTGTCCTGTCCCTCTCCATTTCATGGTTTTGTATCAGTATGTGTATTTTTAAATAGTGTTACGTTCTTTATTCTTTTTAATCTCGCGTGGTTCCTTTTTTTTATTTTAATCACACTTCTTTCTAGTCCATTTCGGCAGACTTGAATAATTTTTAGCTGTTTCTCGTTTAGTGCCCATATTGCCAATGCCAATATTTAATTGGCCATCCTTACGATAGACATGGAAATATATACACGTTCCTTTTTTATTTGATAGGCATATTCTTGTCCTTCGTGACCTGGCTTAGTGATCAAACTCATTTCCAGCAATTTTTTATCAATCTGGTATTTCCTTTCGGATTGTGTTTTCTATAAATATTAGTTGATCCAAATATGTGTATTCGCTAATATTCTCAATTGTCATCTCTTTTGTTTTTATTCTTGTCTTTTTTATCAGAATTTGTCATTAACTTCATTTTTGGTGTGACCATTGATAGTTTTAAGCGTTCTTCCCATTACAGATTTTAAAAATCATTTCTAAAACCACAGACAATAGTTTCAGTGAGATGGTGTCGCATAATCTATTATTACCCTTTCTGAAAGAAAATTCTTCTCCTGTTCTTTCCAGCTTAACTTCGACCGTACTAATTGAATAGATATTTTGCAGAATTTAAATGTACTTGGCTTCCATTTCCTGGCTTTCAAAAGCTCTCCAGTTACTATCTGAGGCTGAATATTAGTCTAGATTAAATAAATCCAGCAAGATCCAATGTAAACCTATATAAGTACTTTAGTTTTAAATTTTCCCGCGTATTACTGACATTTGGAAAATTTTAGGAGACATTATTTTATATATCAAATCAAAATAAACCTAGCAAATGGACTACTAAAAGATCTATATTATCGGATATAGTATCAATTTAAACAGGTCATATGCATTTATATACGGCGCTAGCGTTTCGAGGTTAATGCTATACAAATTGTGCTCGTAAAGTGAAATCAATACATTCTGTTACTGTAGCATAAACCAAGAATAATCAGATTGTACAGTAAGTTTCCAACAAAGGGGCTAAACTACACATGCATTATAACAAATATTGAATCATTTTCGTAAATAGCATTTATTTTTTTATAGTATAAGATAGCAAACAAGTAGATGGGTCTCCTGATGGAAAGAGTCAACCTTCGCCTATAGACACCAAAGGTGTTATTGGTGCGTTGCTATCTTGTGGCGAGGTCTAATGCCACTTGCATAAGTTTACCGGCTGCCTTATCCTCTAAACCGGAACACGACAGTAACAAGCACTGACGCTATTGCGTTAGGAATAAGTAAGGCGGTGGTACCAGACCCGGGCGAGACAATGTAAAACTCTACCACCTAGTAAAGTTTGAGCGACGCGCGAAATTTTAACGCATATATAAAGATACTCATAGTTGGCATCGTTTCCACCTATGTGAATGATGCCTAGCCTTTGTAATAAATATTAGATCCTTTTTAAGCGTGACGTTACATTTTTAGTGTTCCGTACCTAAAAGGTAAAACGAGACCCTATCACTAAGCCTCCGCTGTCTGTCTGTCCATCTGTCTGTCTGTCACCAAGCTGTATCTCATAAACTGATAGCTATAAATCTGAAATTTTCATCAATTATGCATTTCCGTTACTGCAATAACAACAAATACTAAAAATAAAAAATAAAAATATTAAGTACCTATACAATAAACGTGGTTTTTTGCGTTTTTTTTTTGCTCAATGTTAATAACGGTATCAGGTAGACGCTTAAAATCTTCACAGAATATTCAGTTGTATATTACCTTCTAAAATAAATAATTAAATAAAAATAAAGTAAATATTAAAGGGGCGCTCACATACAACAAACGCAATTTTTAAGCAATTTTTTACTCGATCTTAATAAACAGGTAGAAAATTGTATATTTTCAAAACAGTAAGTATTTAGAAATATATTAACTATAAAAATAAATACCTAATACATAAAATAAATATTTAAGTATACATACAACAAATGTGATTTTCTTTTGCAGTTAATGGTACGGAACTCTTCGTGCGTGAGTCCAACTCACACTTGGCCGGTTTATATTTAAATTTTCACTTAGCATGTGATTGTACTTTTTATTCAAAAATATTTAGTTTCGTCATTATCAATATTATCAATTAAAGGATTAAATTTACTTGTTTATATGTAGAGAGTTAAGAAAAATTTAAATAAATGTTTGCTTAATTAAATTTTCATTTGACTTTTTTTCAGTAAGCGGGAGGTTATTAATTTAGACTATTAAACGCTGCGATTTTATTCAGTTAAAACTATAAATACTAAAATTAAAACAGAGATGAAAAAATTAAAAGGATGTTTTAGTTATAATAATAATTACCATATAACTCTTAAGATTTCATCGAAATACGTCTACCTGATTTAGCGAGAAAATGTTAAAAATACAAAATGTATTTGTAAAATTTTCATTTTTACAAATACATCTTGTATTTGTAAAATAGAAAACATTTTTACGAATACATTTTTAATTACCTATTAACTTAATTAATATTAATCTTTTTTATATTATAAAATAGCATAGCATCTTTTTTATATTATAAAATAGCAAACAAGCAGATGGCTCTCCTGATGGAAAGAGAAACCATCTCTTATAAACAGCAAAGATGTTAATAGAGCGTTGCTATCCGTGTGGCGGGATGGGAATGCCACGTGCATAAGTTTACCGGCTATCTTACCTTCAAAGTGGGAACACGAAAATGGGAAGAACTGACGCTATCGCGACAGGAATTGATAAGGCGGTGGTACCTAATACCCTAGCGAAACGTTGCGAAACTTTACCACCTAGTAGCGTCAATGCTTGTCATTTTCGTGTTCCGGTACCGGTTACCGGAGGGTAAGATATCCAGTAATCTTATGCATGTGGCATTGCCACTCGCATAGATAAGAAAGCACCTGTTTGTTTAATTTCGTTATTAGATTCTAATCAATATAGAATCTAATATGTGTAGCTTCTCTTACATTAGTTAAAATTTAAAAAATAATGAAAGTATTTTCTTTATCTAAGCAAAATACACAATCATACTTAACTACTTTTAAATTTATTTTGTGGGTAATAAAACATTTTATGATTTTTTTAAGTGATATTTTCAATATCCAATTTAGTGCCAATAAATCATATAAAAGTTTTATGGTTTGTCACTAACGGATTATCATAGTTCGTCATTATTGCGCTTTTGTGTATAAAGCCTGCAGCTTTATTACTTTATTGCTTTTAAATTAATTATCATTCTAGTAAAATTTCCATGTTATGGTTTTCATATTAAAATTTTGCAATAATTGTTTAACTCGTTGAAAAACAATAATTCGATAAATTACTCTACTAGGAATAAACGGCTGAACAGATTTAGATGATATATGGCACACAGGATTATAACCTAAGCTAACGCTTTCTTTTTCAAAAAGTGCGGTTTCTCAGAAAATATCTATTTTTAGGAAACCATACTTTCCTAATATTATTTTTACAAAAAGTCGAAACCAATAGATGGTGCTGTCTTGTAACAGGTGTAGGCAGTTGCAAATATATAAAAAAATAAACAGGTGGGTCTTCATGTAGTAACAGATTGCTACAGCGCTACATACAACATAAAACGTATTAATCACGCTTCTAACGAGATAGCAGGCCATAATTTCATAAAAAATGACAGTGTTATTTCTTCTGTCTCAATCTGAATTGGACTAAGAAATAATAGTATTAATTTATCTGTATCAATTGGGACACAGATACTTTTTATATATAGAAGCAACATTTTTTCCCGTGCTAGTTTGGATCCCTTTTGAAAAATAGATTATCTGCCGATCCGTCAGCTAGTTTGTAAGAGGCGAAGAATTGGCAATACAAGCCACTTCTATCGTGGTTCACTAGGTGGTAGAGTTTTGCATTGTCTCGGCCGGGTCTGGTACAGATAGCTGGCTTCGTCGGCATGCGTCGCGGTCCGTTTAGAGACGACACGGCCGTCGAGGAATATGAATAGATTTCTAGTGACATACGGCTGCCGCTGCACGCGTACGGCTTTTGCAGCACGCGTGCGGTTTCCGCGACACGCGTACGCATTCATTCCAGCGTAGACTAATACAAGCCGGTCAGTGTGAATCGTACATAAAATAGCATTTAAAACATATTCAGCTATTGTCTGAAACAGTTATAGAATCATGTTGTTTAGAGTGTTTTTTTTAATATTCTAACTTTACTTCCATTATGAAGTTAATACTAATAAAATTTAATCTTTTAAAGCTCTATGGAAGTAATATTTTAAAACAATAACAATATAGCTTTCAAAGAAATACTGCAGTAAATGAATTCGCTATATAAAGAGCTTATTATTCTCCTAGCAATTTCTTGGCAAATGTTAGTGCGTGGTGCTGACGACAAACGGGACATATTAGGCTCGATTAGCCAACCGACACCGCTTGGCCTAGGTTCAAGAATATTCAAAAAAGCCACCATCTATATGCAACGTCTAGCGTCTTTTGTTTTCCATTTTACACAACTGTGGCCAATTGTTGCTTCTTGCCTTTCTTATTCAAGTTTAAATTTTTCTCGTTTTTTGCGAGAGCACCGTTTGTTTTGAGAGTTTCTTTGTTTAAAATGAAAAGATTTTTGTATTTTATCTTAAGTACACTTAAATAGTAGCACAACATCTAAAATGTTATTTGTGTAACGCGAGTGGTAACGGGAGTACGTAAGGCAACTAACATAAGTTTAGAGGGTACCTAATACGTAAACCTGCTTAGGTTAAGCACCTCTAAGCCTGAATACTGCAGAAACAAACGTTATTAGGCTTTATAAGATTACTGCACTCGTGACTTCGTCCGAGTGGAAAAATTTATAAAATAAAAGTAGCCTAAGTTAAAAGATAGACAATCCCGGCATTTTATCTGCATTGTTCCCGTTTCCGTGGGATATCTGGGATAAAAACTACCCTATGTTCTTTCTCGAACATCAAACTATCTTTGTACCAAATTTCACCCAAATCGGTTCAGTGGTTTAGGCGTGAAAAAGAGACAGACAGACAGAGTTACTTTCGCATTTATAATGGTATGGAAGTATGGCTTTCAAAAAATAGTTTATCTTAAAATTCAATCCTAGGACTGTCATGGAATTGCATCAATATTCTTATATCCTTTGAAAAAAAAGGTATAAATTCGCTAGTAAAGAAGCTTAGGAAATATGTATCAAAAGGAGCCAAAGTTTTCAGCTCATAAATATAAAGATGTCAATATTTGCATATCTCAAGTCCTGGATCAGTCATGTTTCTTTAGAAAATGAAATAAATCGTAAATTTCATAAAAAATGGGAATATAATCTCATACTTTTTACGTATTTAGACAACTCATCCACTAGAATAATAATTAATCTGTGTAGTTTATATATACTAGACCGTTTTACAAGACACCTACGTAACGTACGTAAGTTTATACGTGGGCCGTGGATAGCAAGCGATGAAAGAGGATAAACATTCTAACGTAGTGTTCATTGACATTGGTAATTAACTCATTGTATTTCAAATTGCCTCGTTGGTCTAGTAATTAGTCTATTTAGCTCATATCGTGAATTCCTTGTTCGATTCTCAAGTCAGATTTATTGTCGATATTTTTCTATAGAAAAAAATCTCTGTGACAGCCTGTATTCTGGTGATGATAATATGTAGATCACTTGATAAGTTTTGAGATGTTATCTATATAGATAAAAATCAATTGCTGTTCGTTAGTGTCGCTAAAACTCGAGAACAGCTGAACCTGAATTTTGATTTTGAATTAGTTGTTGAAGTCCAAGGAAGGTTTAAAAGGTGAGAAAATATAGAAAAAAAAGAGTAGTTAAAAAGGCAGGACAACGTTTGCCGGGTCTGCTAGTAATATAACATAAATGAAACGGACTGACGTTATATGTTTAAAAAAAAAATATTCAAAAATAGAATACAAGTAGTCAGATCATTAAAAAAATGTTCCAGTCATTTTCCTACCACTGTTTCCGTGTTTTTTCTTATAACAATTGTGTTTGTGGTTTAACTGCGTACAATTGCGTGCTATAATATTTTATAATTTTAAATTTGGTTCAACTGAACAAATAAGTTTACAACGATTATAGTCAGCATTAGGAGACTGCTTAACACCGGGTAATAGTTTTAAACTGCTTCGGAGAATTAAAGGGGATATAACTAATCTTATACATGACAACAAAAGCGGTCGCCCGCAAACAACTGCAGGAAATCTGTAGACTACTGGAAATATTGGTGCGAGAAGACCGAGTAAATACATACATGGACATTGATAAGATCCTAGGCGCTAGTTCGGAGAGGGTAAATATAATTCTATATCAAAATCTTGGATTGAAGAGTAGTTGTCATTGGATACTGCGTGTACCGAATCATCGAAGTGCATCAAAATTAAAAACAGGCTCGTATGGATTGGTGTCGTGAAATGCTTCGATAATTTGAAAACGGGATATCGGGACGTATTATTGAGTACATCACAGGTGACAAAACCTCGATCTATCAGTATGATCCAGAAAGTAAAAGGTAATCTTTTACTTTCTGGATCATACTGAGGGAAAGTTACCAACAACTCCAAAGACCTCGAACTTAAGGAAGTAAGAGAACTTACGTACGCCAATTCCAAACATAGATCTCCCCAAGCAGCATATTTCGTATCTGTAACGTCATTATTTTTTACAGCTACAAAATTTATTCGAACAGGCACTTATACGGGAACCTGGCGATCGCAAATAAGAATAAATAGCCGTTAAAAAGTTTGAGAATGAATAAAAAGGATCACAAGCCTTTTCTCAATTTATGGCCGCGTTCTGACCCTGTAGTTGCTTTAAAAATATTCTCATTTTTTGATTTAATTTGATTGATTCGTCAGCCAACGAAGTTGTGAATTGACGATAATCTGACCTGAGTTCAATTCATTCCGCATAGACCCTATTATTTTTATAATTAGCATCATCACTCATATCCTCTGAAAAATCCATAATCACGATATGAAAAGAATTAAGATAATTATTATGTTTATTTTTATTAAAATTACACACAGATCTCGGTCGCAAGCAGTAGGTATACTTCGTTTCTCTATATATGTAACCTCATCGTTCCACACATTATTCAAACGGGCACTTATACGGAGGGATTAGGTTGGTATTTAGGTCAATAAGAGGAAAGTAGCCCTTACTTCTCATGATTCATAAGATTTATTTCACTAAAGAAATGTCGGCTGCCAGCCCTTCTATGATATGTGTAATGCATGAAGCATTTAGTGTACTATTACAAGTACCCAATTATACTTGGGTATTTTTGTATTTCCATAAAAATAATCTTTATTTTCAGTTATGTAGGATTGAAAAAAAATGTGAAATGATTCATTTAAATTTCTTTATAACGTGTATTAGACAATCCTTGAGACATCTAATTTAAAGAATATTCAAAATAAAACTTTCCGAAAACTAATTTTTGAGACGGTACGGGCGGTTCTGGTCCATAGTGCGCCGGGCGATATTTACTGAGTTTATTTGATTAAGGGATTAACTTTCTTATTTGGTTATTATTTCGCTCATTCGCTACAAGATCGACATATCTCAAAAATGATGGTTTTTGAGTTAATGATACAGTCGTGTAGAAAAATAATCTTCCGTTTACTGTAAAAACACCATTTCTTTAGGCTCCTTAATAAGTGATAGAGAAAATAATTTCAACCGCCCCGTTGGTCAAGTGGCTAGCGAAGGTCGCGAAGAACTACTAATCAACGGTGCTCGGGTTCGATTCCCGACGAGGACAAGCATTTGTGTGATGAACATAAATGGTTTTATTTCTGGGTTTGGGTGTTTATTAAATATATTACAGTATTTATATATGTATTTCTATGTATTAGTTTCGTTGACTAACACCCATAACACAAGCAAATAATTTGCTTACTTTGAGGTTAGACCAGTAAGTGTAATTTGTCCCAAGAATATTAATTATTTATATTATTGTATATTTCGGATTGGTGACTTGAGAGTAGTGGCTCTCCTAAAACGATTTTTTTTGAGAATTGTCGACGTCGTTGCTTATGACGAATTGTTGTGATAGTAGCCACAGTAACACGCATTTTGTAAAAAAATCAAGTATATCTGTCTAGACCTCGATTTTTTTAATAATTACTTGCTATTCCCTGCAACTTCTTTAGTATGAACAATGATAATGCAGTTTTATATAGATAAAAATATGTTTAGAATCAGTTCAGTAATTTTCGATTTTATCCATAACAAACAAACAAATATTACTTGCATATAATATTAATGTAGATTTATACATCTTACTGGTTACGCTAGTTTCAGCATCAGAGTTATTTCACTAAGTGCCGACGATGATAAGTATCTAATTTTACCTATTTTTGTTCAAGAGATATACCCCGTGACAGTCAGATAGGCAAAGCAGGCATGTTAACAGGGTTAATCCCAAAAAAGAAATGTGGTGCATACTACTGTTAAGAACCTTACAAATATTGATGCTTTTGTACAATTTTTTTAAGATTATTATTTTTTTTAATAGCACCAAGGCGATCACAAATTCTTGTGACATGTCATTTATGTATAAAATGGTAATGACATATTCACTAAGAATCAAAAAATAATAATATTCATTGCGGTCGCTAAAAATATTGACTATTCTTAATTTTCTTATGCTGGTCGTCAGACCAAATAAAATATGTTGTTTTGAGTGCTGATCACAAATAATCTGAACAATTATCATTTCCCTGTGCTGATCCGGGCTCCCTTTGAAGAATAGACCATCAATTCGTAAGAGGCGAACGGTGGGCTATGCGTGTCACTACCATCGTGGTTACTAAGTGGTAGAGTTCGGCATTGTTTCGCCCGGGTCTAGTACAACCGCCTCACCTATTCCTGCCGCAATAGCGTCAGCGCTTGTCACTGTAGTGTTCCGGTTTGGAGGGTAAGGTAGCTGGTAGACTTATGCACATGGTATTGCCATGCACACGGATTGTAACGCACCATGAACATCATTGATGTCTATAGGCGATGGTTTTCTTTTTACATTAGGAGAACCACTACTTGTTTGCTATCTTATAATATCAAATAGTGCTAATATGTACTTCCAAAGTTATCTGGTATAAACTACCTAAATTTCAAAGAACGTACATATAATCTTAATAACCTGTATTTTTCAGATCCGCGAATACCAGAAACAGGTGGTCAGGCCAACAAATCCAACTACGGACCCGACGAGTGCTGCTACTGGTATTGCGAGGGGAGGCTGTGCTACCGTTGCGAATCGCGTCTCACCGAACTGACGCGGCCAGAACCTGAGCGGTGTCCACCCGTCGAAGAACGAACGGCCACCTGTTCTGTGCCGTACCAAGCGCCGGCCGCCGCTCACACCTTACTGCCTCCCCTCGCGCTACTCCTAGCGTCAACCCTCGCCACCCTAGCCGCACAAATACGGACTCACTGGACACGTCCCATATCTCTAGTGAATGTGCGCGATACGAGGTTATAGTTTTACGTTAACGTGCGTCGCACTTCGACCATGTACGAAACTTATATTAGTGCTATACTTATGATAATAAAATACGCGAGGAAGAGTTTGAAGACGGCCGTGGCTCGCGGCGTCGGGGCGTCGTGCCACCGTCGCGAGCGCGGCTTTATAGACTGTAAGTTTATGTCTGTGTCCGATTGTTTGGTACACCTTTAACGAAGAAACACCAAATAAACCATGTTATTTATAGGTTTTGTCTTATAAACAATAGTATGCCGATATTCCGGCCAATATGTCACGAATTGTAATCGAAAACAGTTTTTCTTGCTCTAAATAAAACATGAAATATTCATATATTTTAAATAGAATTTTACAGTTATACATAGTCAGAAAAGCACACGATGATTTGAGTTATTTTTGCTATATAATTATAAATATAGATTTAGACGTACTCAGTGTCAAAAAGCAGGCTTATATATATCTTCTTTGGAACAAGTAGTTTGGTTTCACTTATAGGACGTAATTTCAATGAAAAAAGTTTCTTTAAAAGTACAAGTCTCCATTTTTCCTCAAATTATTTCGCCCTATACAAGTGCACCGCAAACTGGAGGGAACGCGGGAATATTATTCTGGTATATTGTGTATAAGGAGTCTTCGATTAAATTATTTAAAAAAAAACATTTGCCGTACATGTTTTTTTACATTAGGTTTATATGTTTATATTTTTTACTATATTTTATGAATATGTTAAACCGTATTCATAAATATATATATTGGATAAATATATTTTATTCTATTCTGAGTACGTCTACATCAAGACTATGAATGAGCTATTTTAATTACATCTTATTAGTAAATCGGTGTAAGATTTTTTTACATATTTAGTTTTTGTTATAAAAACTAAGGATCAAGATAAATCGATATGAACAAAATTTTAATGTAATATATGGTATAATGTACCATTTGTAACCATTTAATGTCAAAGTTTTTTACAAAAATAACTATATAATATGTGAACAATGTCATTGTAAATTTGATTCATTTAAATGCGAAAGTTTGAAAATATCATATTATAAATATTATTCAACATTATACTTTTTTGTGAACTGATTCAACTTTCAAGGGGCCACAAACGGTACTAATATGGTCCAAGCCGGTACTTCTACTAATTTTCCTTGCGCACATGAAATTATTGCAATATATACTGTAAAGTAGGTATTATTTAAATAATTCTCTACAGCATATTATGGAGATCTGTTTAATTTCTAATATATTAAATAAAGAAATGCATGTAAAAATTGTCACATTAAAAATTACAAGTATGTTGTACTTTATACCGAAGTAGTTTACACCGAATTTATTAATAAGACATACAAAATGCTCAAAGATATGTGCAGGAGTGTATCGTTCCTGTGTTCGCGACAGTGATCTACTTTCGTCCATTATGGAATGACAACCTATATAGCTGTGAAATGAATTTTGAAGTAGGTTTGAGATAGTAAGAATCTCTGGACATATTTTCAAGCTTTTTAATTTATTTTTCCATATTAACTGTATTCATTATGAATCATGACAATTTTGATGACAAAATATTGAATTATAGAGACAATAGATAAATGGAATTACTTTTGTAGTTAATTTTGCAATATAACAGTAGGCAAGCGGAGACACTGCGGCAAGGTTTTATGGGCAGGAATAAAAGTGTTTCTGTCAAATTTCTATATGAAAAAAAACGATATATATTTTCAATGCAAATATGATTTATATCTTAAATTATTGGTTATTCGTGTTATTTATTAAATTAAGATAATTTTGTATCAATGTTAATACTTAACTTTCCACAATCAATTTCAATCCATAATGACTTCTTAAGATTGAACAACGTGATCGCATAAGCTTTTTTTAATCTAATATGTATTCACAGAATTGGTGATTTTTAAGGCTGTATTGTGTAGAACCAATAAAATGTTATAGAAAAAGTATTAAAGCTGCGTTCGATGTTTCATATACCAGACGTTTTTTACTTCGAATCGAAACCATTGATTAAAAATATATGCTTTTGTTATTGTTGATGGATATTATAGACTTTTCAAAGCGTACTCTATGTAATAAAATCATTTTTTAAACTGCAAATAGTTTTGTATGTATTAACATCGACGGAAGTGGAAGTTTTAGATTGCACAGTGCCTAATCGCTCTGATACTTAATATCCGTCTTTGTTATAGAACTAATCAGACATTTTTTAAATTATTTTTTGCCGTTAAAATTAAACGTAATTAATACATGTCAGAAACAATTAACTACTAACATTAGGTTATGATCGTCGTATTTATGTAAAACACCGATTCATAAAACTTGTACATAGGTGTTACCAATTATTGCCATCGTTTTACATTTTCTTTTAAAGCACGTTTAATAAATCCTAAAGTTCATGTTTTACAAATTGTGTTCAAATGTTATATTCATAACAGTATATTATTATGAAATTATGAAAAACTGTTTAAATCGTTTAGTAGTAGAAAAGAGGTTAGGGGTGTTTATTTACAGTTTATTCCATTTTATTTAATAAAAACACGGAATTTTATTTTTCATTTTATGATTAGTAAATTACTTATTCCTGATTATATTATCGGGTATAAAGTCCGACCTAAAAACGCTTAAAACGTCGACTATTGAGCAATTGCAATCTTTTAGCATATTAAAATTTGGAACTATTCACATGCGTAACTATTCACAAGAAGCTAATAAATATGCAATAAATCCTTTAAATCATATTTTACAGCCTTGCCGTGTGTCGAGAAGTGTATCCGCATGCGGTCGCCTAATATTGGTCTATGTTATATTCAAATAGCAAGTAAACGTTATTATTAGTATTAATTAATTAAAGTAGTTGTTGTTTTGTAAGAAATGAATTATGACTTACATATAATGAAGATTATATGTAATAATATATCCGTCTTATGAAGTTAACATATATAAAAAAATCCGTAAACATGGTTAAATGTTTTTATATGAATTGATTAATTGATATATTATTATTGTATAAATATTATGTATATGGTATTGTATAAATGATTATGACGTAGCTACCATGAACACGGGTACGGTCGTTTTCATATATTTGTATATGGTAAACGTATTTGTTATTTTATTTTATTTTTAAACGTATTAAAATTATAATGGTATCGTTGAAGATTATGTGATTGAAACAAGAATATAAATTAATGGTTATTAAGACTTTATTGAAAGGACATTTGTTGAAAATATTGTCCTCAAGGGGATGTAGTTGTTGTATTCAAATGATAAAAGATAATAATATTAAGTAAGTTATTTTTTACGTTTTTATTGTGTAAATATATCAAATGCGGTTTGTTGTTTCCACTCCCATACTTAAATCAAAGCCACCGAGGGTGCTAAAAGTCTATTAAAGCTTTTTAGATCATTTGTTTTTTTCTCGACTTTCAGAATGCAAAGTGAATTGTCGGTCTGCGTGAGGATGGATGTATTTTAAGGCCAGAGGCACTTGATGCTGAATATTTTACATACAACATTGGAATAACTGTAACACTATCCATATCAATCTATACACATAACTGACCGAATACAATTATTTTACTTAGGATATTCAATAAGATTTCAATACGGGACAATATACAAGGTTCAAACAGGCATCAGTGAAGTGGCGAGGCAGTGGGTCTTAACTTATTGTTTCAATCGATTAACTAGGTACAAGTGACGCTTTATGTTTAGAGGGCCAGTGTTAATGTTATCTACATTGAAGTTTTTCTTCAAAAATCACTATCATCTAAAAAAGTTAAGGTACTGATGAAATTCATGTTGTGTATACGTTGTTTAATTTCCATTAATTGTATGTAAATATGTATTTTTAAATGTACATACTTCACACCAAAAAAATGGGGCATCCGTAATTTTAAATTTTAAGCTTTTTAAACTCAATCAAAGATAAATTCGAGGCCAAATTGTTGAAGTAAGATATTAACAATAATTTTATTTATTGTGTTTTATTTCACTTCTCAGTAGCAGTAATTCCAATATGCTAAAAATAGTTTAATGCTAGCGTATTTTTATAATTTGACCCGAGTATAAAACTACAAAAACAAATATCATCACATCGGGTCCTTTGCCCTACGGGAAAAGATTATAGACATTTAGTTAACAACTAAATGTTGTTAATCATTTCGGTTTACAACGATTCACTAGTTTCTCTGCTAGTAAGATAGGTAGTGAGCCCAATCGCTACTTTTTGGCAACCTTAACGATTACTTGCGATAACCGGGTCTGATGGCTTTATGTGCTCTCTGAGGACGGAGATTTTGAGATCTCGCTGTTTCTCAAGTTAATTAATAACTTAAGTTTTTATTGACAAAAAAAAAACCAAAACCGTTTACAGCTTGATCCGTAAACCAATTCGCCATCAATATGATGATTCATGATTCATAACTTAAATCGGTTAACTGCTAAATGATCGAGACAGTTTCCTAAATTTAATTATTGAGAGTAATAGTAAAGAATCACCTAGTTAAAAGTGAGATACAACAACCAGACAAGTCCATGATTTACAGTAGCTTAAGTAGTTAGTTAAATTGTAGCTAATAGCCTACCATACACTTTCAAAATCTTGTAAAAGTTTTGTATAACATTTGTCGATATTAGATTAGGTTAGGTTTTTTTAAAAAAAAAAGGTTTTTGTGGTCGAATTTGTTGTTTTTGGTGTAATTTGTATATGAGTCTAGCTGAGAACTCAAAAAGCCGAAGCCTCAGACGACCGAGTTATAAATCTGTTTATTATCTGAGCGTTATTACTAAAACTTCCCGCAGGATCCCCACCATAATGGGCTTGGCCGGTAAATCCAACTTCCTTAATTATTAATAGTAATACCTATCTACATTAGTGACAATTTTATTTATTTTTACGTTTCGAACAAACATAAAGTATGTATATATTTTAATTTAATTAAAAAAATTAATCTAAAATTTAAGTAATAATAATATTGTATAATTTTATACTTTTTTCAGATATACTTATGCTGATTTTAAATTGTCACATCCTATAAATCCCAAATAAGAAATAAGGTGTACAAATCCATATATAAATGAAAAGTATCTTTTTATTAGGGCGAGCGAAGTGAGCCCTACACTAGGCCACTTTCTATGCACTTTTGTGGTACATTTTACTAAAAAAGTATTGCACTTTTATGTTTGAGCTTTGACGTGGTGGTTTAATTTCATGTCTAGATATGTTATCTACAATTAAAATGCTATTTCATAAACATTAAAAAAATAGAAGATACATTTTGTATTAGAATTTTATTACTGCTAACGCCATCTATTATAAATCTAACGAGTTAAAATGCTACAAAGCTACACTAGGCGACGATCTGTGCCCTTTAATGGTACATTTTACTGAAAAATATCGCACTTTTAGGTTTAAGCTTTGGCGTGGTAGTTTTATTTCATTTAATTTATTTTCATTCACTCCATTTTAACACAATATTAATCTATTAAAACACTTGTACGTTTTAACTTCTCACTACATATGTGGTACAAAATAAATTCCTGCGTATTGCCACGGGAGCACCGTGGTATATGCGCAACGTAGACCTCCATAAAGATCTTGAATTGCCGAGCTTAGCAAAGCATTTCAAAGACATCTCCGAAAGATACTTCGATCGTGCCATCTCGCATCCGAACCCACTGGTGGTAGCCGCGGCTGACTACATCCCAGACCCTAATCCCGATCCCAAACTACGTAGGCCCCGCCACGTTCTTACCGATCCCGATGACCCGATAACTCTGGCCAACGGTTTACACGATGACACTACACACCTACATTCGCGACACCGTCGCCGCCGGCGGCGACGAGGACCCCTGTTTCGCCCTTCGGCGAACCGAGCCCAAGGGCAAGGTTCGGCGGACGGACAAAACAATGCCACTAGCCCTCTCATCGCAAATCACGACCCCACCCTAAGCCGAGGTTCGGTCTCACAGGAGACACCCTTAGGGCGGAGGGCGTACAGCCCTACACCTTTAAATTCTGGCTGAGCACTCTGCTCGCCCACGCGACCGGTGAAGCTGTAACAGCCCTTAAGGCTAACAGCAATTGTGACATTCCGAAAAAAAAAAAAAAAAAATGTAGATAGGGAGGTTACTGATTTTGCTCTGATTTTCGAAAATGGAGTTTTCACCATATGTCCACGTTTTGTGGTATTAGGAACCAGTTTCGACTATTTTTGCGATGACGTCAGTATGTCTGTATGTATATGTTCGTGTGTACTCATAAGTTTTGAACGCCTGGACCGATCGAAACGCGGTTGATGGCATTCGATTGGATTCCGCTCAACTTATAATTTGAACCAAATGGGACAAAGAGATTTTGAGAAATTTTGAATAAACTAAAAAAAATTGTGGAGAAACAGAATTTTTTTAAATAACTTCCAGATTAATGTACCGATTGAGTACAAAAACTAATCAGCTCTATTCCTCAAAAAATTACGTCTAATGCATAAATTGCGTTAAAATCAGTTTATTCGTTTGGAAGTAATTGTTGAGGAAAATTTTGAAAAAATTGTTTTTTCGACATAACTTCGAAATATTTCAACCAATAATTTTTTGGTTTTCTACAATATTTTAATACTAAAAAAATTACGTCGAATGCCCTTTAAAAATTAAAACCGAATCTTATTTTCAAAAGTTACAGCTTTTCAAAAATTAAAATTACGTTTTCTATAGCAAAGTTACTTAATATTTTTGAAATAACTTTCAGGCTAATATACCGATTGACTTCAAAATCTTATCATCTTTTCTCCTTTAAAAACTGCGCCATGTACCGTTATAACTTAGCGAGCCTTTACAAAGCTCTGCTTTTTGCTAGTTATATTTATGTTGAACTCATTATAATATTTTTGTCTCTAGGATTTACACCTAGGATTTTTTTGAACTTGACATTTTAAGTCCACATACACTGGCTCTCGGACTATATAGTGCCTTCACATGTCTCTAAGTGAAAGCTAATAACAGAAATTTAACCAATAAACAAGTACTGATACTGTTCCCTCCATTGAAGCAATGAATTATTTCAAAATCAAACATTTTAATTTTTTCACTAAAGTTTGGATTAATATAAAAAAATCTATAAAAAATATCTTTTATCAACGTATCTATTTAAAGTATTAGGTACCAGTTGAAGCTATCTATTAAATAAGCTTTTAGGAGCAGTCACTGCTAATTCTATAGTGAGATTTCTGCTATTCTAGAAATGTCACTATATTTATAAATTTAGATGAAATTGTAAAAAATTGGTACACGATTACTTTATTGTTTTTTGCGTTCGACTAACATAATATATCCTATTTCTAACACAGCAGGAGTAATTTATGACATCTGCGTGTATCTATGTATAAATTATCAAAAATTAGAATTAGAAAAAGAATTACTAGAGCATAATTAATTGGAACAATTTCGAGCACTCGTTAAACTCACACATTGACCGTACATTCCTTCCTTTTGGATATTTCTACTCTCACTCTTGATAGTCTTCACTTATCCACTATTTAGAGTAGATATTAAGATCTGGTTGTACAAGCTCGACTCAAATGTGGCTCTTATATCCGAAACGTTTTAACCAGCTTTTTTAAGTTCAACCATTTTAAAGCGTCACGTTAACGTAAATTTTTATACTAAAACCGACGTATCTTCGTTTAGATACCTACTAGAAATAAATTTTAAATCTTAACTAGGATATTTAAAAGTTCAATATGAAGACCAGTTATTTCAACACTGTTTGATTTTGTAGGGACACAAAATTAGCAATAATTCGTAGAGAATAACTGCTGTAGATTTCACTTTCACGAGTTACTTAGAAGTGACCGCGATGACTCGGTTTGGCTAAAGCGGGATTTTCCATTAGCACGCGAAGCGTGCCCTCTTCTTTGTAGATTTAGTACATTGCTAGTAATTTTAATTAGCAGGAATGTGACTTTTGGTGCGATATTTGTTCTTGATAATATATATTATTATATAAATAATTGATTTAACTGGACAGCATATACAAATGATCAAGCCCTAAAGTAAGCAAATTGTTTGCTTGTGATATGGATGTTTATACAGTATTACATAACTATACTCAATACGCATATGTTTATCAGCACAGAGGATAAGAATATTTTAATTATTTTAAAGATTTTTTAAGCTAAATAAACAAAAAACATACTAGTCCATAAGCATAGATGACCCACTTTACAAAAGTTCGTTATGATTTTTTGAAGGAAATTGTAATTATTTGTTAATTTCTTACAATAATATAATAATAGATTATTTAAATCTTTATTGTTAAATAATGGGTGATTCAAAATGTTCGAAATGTTATATTGATATTGCATTGTATACTTTTAAGCTTTCGTGGCTTTTTTCAAATGAATTATTAAAAATTTAACGGGATCTTACCGCGAATAGTTGATGGATTAATTAATTAATGCATTAATTCCCCTCCCCTCTTCTTTAAAGAATAGACTACCTGCCATTTGGCCAAGAAGTTCGTAAAAGGCGAATAATTCGCTATAAATGACACTACCACTGTGGTTACTGTTAGAATTCTGTAACATCTCCCCTGGGGTAGTACCACCCCAGGGGAGGTATTCCGGCTGTAATAACCTCAATGTTTGTCACTGTCGTATTCTGGTTTGGAGAGTAAGGTTGCCGGTGAACTTTTTCATGTAGCATTACCATCCCACCACATGTTTAACAACGTAACATTAATGTCTAGAAGCGATGTGGATCGTTTTCTGTCAGGAGAGACATCTGCTTGTCTTCTATCTTAATATATACAAAAAACACGTTTCGACTCATTTTAATTACCTTCCATAAACATTATTTAGCAGTGCTAGTGCTTTTGGGTTAAATTTTAAATCATTGATTCTTCCTTTTATTACAAAGACAAGGTTGTAAATGCATGGTTTGGTTTATGTGTACATAAAATAAGGCACGTAATGAAAATCCCTTCCTAACTGTCAATAAATACAAGTACTTAAAAAATAAATTTATTCCGTGTTGGTCCATGCTGTTCGTGTGTCTGTCATGTTATTGTTTATAATGTCATGCTGTCAATGGGAAACAGTAATAATTTTTAGAAGAATAGACCAATGCCAATAGACCATCTGCCTGCTATATTCTGCCTGTTATATTCAAACGACTTCCCAGAAAGAGAAGTTTGTCAATTTGCCTTGATTTTTTTCCTTTGTTACCTCAGAACTCGGTCGTTTATGAACCGATTTTGAAAATCATTTTTTTGTTTGAGAGGGTATAATCTCCGCGTGGTCCTATTTTAATTCGGCAAAGATCTGATATAGGATTCTGGAGATCTGAAAATGGTATGTCGATTATTACAGTTTTACTGCGTTATAGTGTAAAATGCAAAAGATTGGACAACCATGTCGCATGTTGAAGGGTATATCAGCGGGTTTTTTGCATGTGGCACAACATACACACCACGTAGTTGGCAAGAATAAGTTTTGGTGTCGGTAGACGGTTCTTGTATTTTCCTACAATTTAGCCATCAGCTTCTTTGCTATCATAAGTGGTCATATTTGTCATAATACCGTATTATTATTATGATTTAAATAAGACCACTTATTTGCTTTCTCCAATCTGCGTAGGAATATTATGGCGGGCCATTTATTTGCCTTTAAAGATATCTGACAACCAAGGGGATCAACAAAAATAATTTATATTATAAATAATTTAATTCCCAGAAATATATTTTTATCACCTCATTATTTCATAGATTTTGTAAAAGGTATATTATATTTATCTAAACGTCTTATTTATTTAATTCAATCTCGTAATATGCATGAAAATCATAAATTTTACTTTGATAAATGAAATGATCTGTTTCTGTATATATAAACCATTTTGTCAGGAAATTAAAATACAATTTCTAAAGTAGACATTATATTCATAAGATATATTAATACGTGAAGGAAAAACTTTGGACCCATTTTTAAGGCAACAACGCCAACGGTGGAGTATTAAATTTGGCACGGTATAAGGTTACATTGCGGAGGACTGCAGAAACTTATTTTTAAATAATATGCATTAGAAATTAAATTAATTAAAATAAACATTACACACACTAAATTCATGTGGCATACGTGATAATTACACACAAGTTTATTATTTTCTTTATGGCTGAAGTCAAAAGAGATTTTATTTATTTATTTAATACTTTATTGTAAACTTATATAATGACAAAAAATTAAACGATACTTAAAATAGTTCACAAAATGTTTATTGTTTAGTCTATAGTCGAATTTCGGCCATAGACGATCGCTAGTTTTAGTAATTAGTCAATTTTGATCAAGAGAGACATTATTATCAATAAATATTTGCAATGACTCGCACCAAACGCCACGCAAATCTGCTACTATTTTAATTACTAGCACATGAATGTATTTTGATGTTACTATGAGCGTTTGATGATAGTGTGTTCATTATGTTTTTGAATAATATACGTATGTTTTGATGTACATAAATAATGTGTAAATGTTTAACGCACAAAATATGAATATGAATGCTATATAAAACTGTGTATGAAAAATATGTATTTAGCTGTAACTATAATTGGGTAATTAATTAGACTTACGGAAGTAGGCGTTTTTGAGATCTGCTGCCAAGCTTTTTTTCTAATATGTAGATTTTGTTGTTTTAAGTTAATAGGCTAATAATTGTATTATGGTGGCACATACTTATTTAATTCAATGTAAATTGTTCATAAAATGGAAGTAATTAGCTATATTATAAGCCACTTTTCACGATAAATTTGTAAAAAATTTTTTTTACTGTGACCACACGCACAAAAACAAACTCTTTCGGGGTTATCCGTCAAGCTTCGCGTAATTCAAAGTTGGTAATTAAAATATATATTTACGTAAGCGAAACACCAAATGCTGGCCTTTTATATAACAATGCAGAGCACAGTTGATTTGATGTTAAATATTTTATACAACTCATAAGAAACAAATCGATAGATAAGTACTTAATAGTTGCCGTCAAATACTACCACCTAGCTACGGTGGCATACGGTGGTGGTAATATTTTTGCACAATTATAATTGAGTGGAAAAATGAAACCGTCGGTTTTAAATTACAACGAAAATATAAGTAGTTATAATGATATTACCACATAAATTATATTAACTGGGATCATTAGCACCGCAACATCAGAGACACTCACTTTAATTTTAACGAATACTCATCCTGAAATTATTTGATCGTAGCTATTCACTCTCATTTACAACAAATTGGGAGTTTTTTGAAGACAACAAAACCCTTCTTTTAAGGTTTTGCTAGGATGATAAAATCCTGTATGATGTAAATTAAACTTAACCATTATTTTTAAAAGTTGTATAGTAACTCATCATCATACTTGTTTTAATATAGGACAGTTTTTTGTGTCTCTTAAATATTTCTAGAACTACAAAGTAACGGCAAGTATATAGTAAATGCTCAAATAACAGAAACAGATATAAAGATACATTGCACAAGCTCGCACTAAAATAACATGAAAAACGTTTGATTTCTTTTGTGTAGAAAGTTACATAGTGAATCAATCAATTAACATTTTAATTTTAAATACATATATTAGTTCTAATATTAAATAATAAATAAATATCGTTAAAAATTACACGAATTGTTCTAACCCCAAAGTGAGCAAGTTATTTGCTTATGTGTGTAAGTCAAAGACACTAATACATAAAAATAATGTCTTCACGCCCGTATCCCCAAAAAGGTAGGCGCTAATCTATAGAATTACATATATAAATAATACTGTAATATACATAATAAACACCCAAACTCAGAAATACTAACATCTATGCTGGTCACAAAAATATTTGTCCTTTTTGGTAATAGAACCCAAGCCCCATCGATTCGTAATTAGGTTCGATAACCACTCGAACAACGGGCCAGTCAAACACTGTTATTTTTGTTGTGACTTATCAATTGTCATATGTTTCATGGAAGAAGGACTTTATTTAAGCGAGCGAGGAAGTTTTTTCAGCCAATTTTAAGATTATTAAATTTATAATTTAAATGCTTGCTGTTTTTAAGTTTGTTGAATTGCAAGTTTTTGTAATTTTATACTGTAAAGAAATATCGCGGACATATTTTTCTCATTTAGTTAACATAACCTACAATTTTATAACATTATCACTTATCTTCAAACATTAACGATTATTACTTGTTACACAAAATAAACATATTAAATGCTTTTCCAATGCTTGGGGGTATTAACTCACCGACACCATACTTCGGGCTGCTGCTAAGATTTTTCTAAGAAGAAGAAGAGAGTATTTATAAATGTAATCATCTAAACCAATATTCAAAATCTATTTAAAGTTAAAATCTCATACAATTTTTGTTTACCCTTGACTGAAGAACAACTATAACGGTTAACTAGAATATATCTCGTCATAGCTCTATAATTATAATTTCATAGTTATCCTCCTTCTTGATAGATTGAGTAATTTTTAATTTTTTCAACTCTAGGAAATTTTTTAATGTATATTTTTCAACTCCAGGAATTGCTTTTTTAATGTTTATTTTTCAAAGTAAACTACCGTCATACAAAAAATCCACATCACGTAACATCTGAAAATCGCTATCATACTCGTAGAAAGCTAAGTGCAAACTCATGCTTAAGGTCTAAATAGCATCTTGAGAGGCGTAGGTAATCGTAGCATATTTCGTAGCTTGTGCCAGACGATTCATAGTCACTGAGCTAATCACTCTCTCACTAAGAGTCTATCCCTTATAAACCAACTGGAACGCGTTTTTAACCCCTTAAATAAATAGCAGTCGTGGGACTGCCGATAGAAGTGAAAACGGAACTATTAAGTTGAGAGTAATTAAAACTATATGCAAAACATAGCTATAGATATACTATTATCATTAGCATGTCGGTGACGCGAACCGAGGATTTTACCCTCTACCAAAACGCTCAACGCGCCTAAAGAAGTTTTCACTTCAAAAGTAATGTGACATATATTTATATACAACTAACTTAAATAATATATTTGATATATTGAAGTTACGGGAGCAGGAGTGTGTAGCTACGGTTTAAGAAACAATACTATTATAACATTATCATTCTGATTGTACCATTGTTTGCACCGGCTTCACGCTCAAATTTGCTTCCGCAAATAATAAGGTCAATATTTGACATAATGTACCGTACACACGATAGCGACTTCCATGCACAAGCAATTTGTACAAAAGTTGGCACAAAAACTATGTACTTGTAAACCCGATAACCACTTGCTTTTGAATAGCAATTTGTACAAAAATTGGCACAATATAGCAACAACATACATGCGCAAACAGGTTTTACTCTAGTTCACTAGTGTTAGAGTTCTGCATTGTCTCGCCCGGGTCTGGTACCACTGCCCTACCTATTCATGCTGTAATAGCGTCAATGCTTGTCACTGTCGTGTTTCGGTTTGGAGAGTAAGATAGCCGGTAAACTAATGCATGTGGCATTAGACCTCGCCACAAGATTGCAAAGCACCATTAACATCTTTGGTGTCTGTAGACGATGATTGACTCATTCCATCAGGAGACCCATTTGTTTGTTTGCTATCTTATGATATATAAAAAACAGTTTCATTAAGATGAACTACATCTACACCTCATATTTATATTTCTGTATACCTAGTGTATGCAACATATGTGTACAAGTGACTTGTTGGAAATATTTTTAAGACGTAGTCTTGACAAAATTCAAGGACACCTGTGAACTCCTCTCTTCATCCATACACGCAAGTTCAAAATATATTTTTTTACAAACCGAGTTTTTTTAAGGCATGTACAATATAATGCCTTGTTTTTCGCGACTACGCTTATCGCAATACGGCGAAGATTTGCGTTTTCGCGATATTTGGGGCCAACTACTTCGCTGAATTGCGAATCTTCAGGCTTCTATTAATTTTCTTTTGTAATTATGTTCATCTTACTTTTGCACTGGTGCGCGTCGCGAGAGGACGCGAATTAGACTATCGATATGTGGTCACCTAGTTTGCTTTTATCGCGGCTACATACTATGAATCTTGAGGCGATAGTGTGGTCCCGACATAACACAATTGGCTTTGACATAGACTAAAAGTTTGGAAAATCCAAAAGTGCATCCTTCATAACGTTTATTCAATTAAAAAAAATCAAAACTTTGAACAAGATAGTAATTTTCAATAGGAAAGAATCTGTGCCACTTGCACCAAAATGTTTAAATCATTTAAAGTCACTAAATACGTGTGACAGCATTTAAGGCGTTTTGACATTTGTTAAACATGTGTTCGCCTTTTGTACCTTTTTAAAAATACTGCTTGCTGTAATTTTGTGTGTTGTTCTATTGTGTACAATAAAGTCTATACATATAATAAAATCGTAGGAAAGTCAAAACTGTACATTGAATATTTTTTTAAAAGAATATTTGTGGCATGATCTACAATCGACACCGAAGCCAAAAATATAGTTTTTAGAATTTTCGTCTATTTGTCTATTTATCTGTTTGTCTGTTTGTCTGTATGTCTGTATGTATGTCCGGGGTAAACTCAAAAAGTACTGCATGGATTTACTTCAAATTTTGCATGAATATTACTGACAGGTCGGGTCAACATATAGGCTACATATTATCACGCTATCACCTACAGGGGAGGAGCAGTGCGGAGTAAACGAAGTCCGCGCGGACGTAGTCGCAGGCAACAGCTAGTATTAAATAAATAAATAAATGTTTAAGGGGCTAAATGCATTTAAGCATTTTGGTGCAAGCCGCCCTTAACGTACTCGTGGTACATCCATGCATACAGACATCCGGACGTCCACGAATTTTTTAAACCAGGTTTTTGTATATTAATATACTTGATAAATATTTTTAAAAAGTATTATGTGTATACAAAAGGGTTATTCATTTTTCATTTCAATCAATTTCAAAGTCAAGAAAATTGCTTGACTTTGAAATGCTGAGCGTATAGTATTCCCTCAACACTCCTCTTAAAACCGTGTAATATTGTGTTGGCTTTGAGCTTTTGTCGGTTTTCTACTGCAAATAAGTTCATCTCGCTTTTGCATTGGTGTGCATCGCAAGTCAAATTTGTATTTTTATTGGCACGGTAACCCATTTTTACAGTTTAATGAATTCACGTGCGAAAAGTGGCGATTAAAATTTGAGCGTGTAGCCAAATCCAAATAACACTCAATTTAATGAAAACATACATTCAAATGCATTGACTTCTATATTTTTTGTTTTGTTAACACTTCATTTCCTGAGACTAGTTTCGAGATCAATACAATAGTAAATAAAGTAAGTAAATATTAAAAAGCTAGTTCCTTGCGGGGTAAGCAAAACGAACGAACTTCAAGAAGCATTCAAGTTCACGTGTGTTGCTTGGCCCCTAGCAATGTATTTAATCGACATGATTGATATACAATTGATTACGCTGAGTATAAACTTCTTATATGGAGAACCTACTATATATAGTATGAGTATGAAACTATCAATCCTGCATTTCAAAATGTAACTTATAAAGCACTTCAACCGAGACGAGATTCAAGTTTGAAGCAATATAAGCGTTTACAGATAAGTATTGTCACAAATGTCGTATTAGAATAAAATCTCGACTCGAAATTAGTTTTAAAATGAAAACCTCTTTGACTTGACATTCATTTTGAAATTCGAGCCACAATTATAGGAGTGATTTGTATAACTGGAATACGATCGAAGATTTGCTTGAATAATGAACAATGATTCTAATTTAGGTGGCATTTTAAAATTAATATACTCAGATTGCGTTGTCGAAGAATCTTGTCAAAAATAAGTTTTATTATAAAATATGGATTCAAAACTATTTTTGAAAAAAACGACAATTATTCTAGAATACTATCCTCTTTGTGCTTTACAGCTTTCGCTATATCTGAGACTGTGACTATGACTTAATGGTGATGTCAAGTTTAACAGGACGGGACGGAATCATTTGTAACTTGTTTAAATATTTTGTTTCAATTTGTTGTAGAGGAAGATGAAAGAGTATTTAAACATTAAAGTTATAAAATATTTTTGCGTGTTCTTAAAATCTAAAGCAAGCTGAATCCAATTAAAAAGTTTTAGTTTACTAGGTTATCGAGAAGTGCCACAAAAATCACTACAAAATGCTTGGATTTTGGTATCGTTTTTGCTACCCATTTTTAGTTTACCATCTCAGCTCGTAAACGAAAACGTACTATAAGGACTCCGTCTCAATATATTTATCCGTCATGCCAGTTGTCAGCAAACATTAACATACGCTCTTGTCTACTACGATTTGTTAATCGTATGTAAGTAGTATTGTGGTATTAAGACCGGCAAATATAAACTCATATCTGAGGCTCGAGTGTTAAAAATAAAATAATCATCAGACTTCTAAATGCTACGGAGATTTTTCTATACAGAAAAAAGTCTGTAAAACTTTAGCTTCATGGTCTTAGTCGAAGAGCCTAACCAATCGAACAAAGAAGCAAAAATGAATTGAAAACAGCGAAAGATCTAAACATTAGATGTATATTAATTCGATTTTTTTAACTCTGTTAAGATCGCCTTATTAAAATTTAAGTCTCTTAATACTATATAATATCATAAAAATTACCTATTTTATTGGTTTTTATTATTATACATAGTATAAAGAAACTTAATTGGGCTTTCTCTCTTTATTATTGAATTATAAGTTAAAAAATCACTTTGGGATGTTTCTAATTATAATTAAAAACTTGTTGAATGTTGAAAATGCCTAACTAAAAGAAAACTTCTTTTGATACAGCTTTAATTGATTTGCATTTGCAAGACAAATATTTGCAGCGCAGTCAGAAAATTTCGTCGCACGCTACAATATGTCTCTTTCAAAAATTTTCTTAATTATAATGTGTTTAGCCCAATAATACATAGTAGCGAATGTAAGAAGTTTTGATGTCATCCAAATACATGTAGAGCCACTGCTTCCACAATGCATTTCTTTACTTCAATCAGCTAATAGTTTTAGCGAGAGTCTTCTTTAATATATGCGATCCAGACAATATATTCATATTTAATAGGTACCCCGAGAGATCTTAGCGCCAAACTTTATTCGTATAGTATTTTTTCAAAACTGCAATTAAGAGTGTTTTTAAAAATTATAGTGACGAAAACAAATAAGCAGGTAGAAAATAGTTATCGAAGTACACATGCGTATTTATAAAAAAAAGGATGGACTAAAATGTACTAAGATGAAATAATACTAATTTTTAGATATATTTATATATATTTTATGCGTACTTTTTTTTCTGTAAACTATTAGAACACTAATAAGGTAAGATTTTTTTAAATCTGGTATTAATTTTTAAACACGTAAGTTGCCTTAAGCATTTTATCTTTATGTTTTAGATACATCCATTTTTATTTCATTCTTGGAATTTTTGATTTTTGTAAAGTAATTAGGGATTGCAATCCAGCACCATTTTCAATCCAGCTGAATTTTTGCAAGATTAGCCTGAATTCAGCTGGATCCAGCGCGGATCCAGCAAAATATGAAATCAAAGTAAATACATGATTGTTATATTTCTATTTGCTTATTTAGTATTTAAACTTTTCACTACAAACTAATAAAATAATTATTTGGTGGTAACCATATCAATTTTGGTTTGGTTTCTTAATTCTTTAATATCTGAGATCAAAATAATTATTTAAAATAACAATACAAATACAATCACTTGTTCATTATGTTCTGGGAAGTAACTAAAATAAACAATAATAATAATAATAATAATCAACATAAACAAAAAAATATATTTAGATTTTTGACTTCTGAAAATGAGACCTTAAAAACATATATTATCAATAGCCATATCTTTTAACCTACTTCGCACAGAAGTGCATAACACTCTCATCATGCATTCACCAGCTTACTCCCCATGTCAAGCGTGCGTATAGAAGCTTTTACTTCAAAAAGCGGCTAATGAAGATATAAAGTAACCTCTTTTGAATTTGATGCGTTTGCGGATCCGCGCTGCTGGATCCAGCATGGTTTGCTGGATCCAGCAAGTCAAAAAAAGCGCCGGATCCAGCTGGATTGCTGGATGCTGGATCCAGCAATTGCAATCCCTAAAAGTAATCATAATATGAATATTGGTAATTAAATCCATATATAAAACTTCTTTAATTACTCGACATTTTAAATTTGTCAAGGTTATAAAAATTTTGTTTTATTAACATGTTAAAAAGTACTTTTTAATACGAGTATTACATATAAGTTCTAGATCATATAAATATATGTAAGTTTAGAACTACATTCTCTAAGAGATAATTTTGTTAAATTTTATTAACATTATTAATTATTAGAAAATTTTATTTGTTCACTAGTATGGCTTGTGTTAATTTAAATATGTATTGAGATTTAATATCACTCGAATTGCCTGATATATAGTGAGAGTTAATGTAGTATAAAGTTTAAACTTTTTTAACACTGCCACAGTATGCGGGATACTATATATTGATATGATCTAGGATATGTTGTAGGTGTTTTCGAGTAGTGATCGTGTACTAAGTCCTATGTTATGCCCTTAAACGATAAATTGGGTGGCGTCGAGCGCGATGTATGTAAGGATTATAAAACCCAGTTGCGCAGCGTTCGCCCAGCCATTCAGTAGTCAGCATTCCACTCTCGAAATTAAGATTAATCTTGTTCAACTAAATGTAGACAGTTTTCGAAGTTTAATATTATTTGCATTTTCCTAAGAGTTAGTCCGATTGAGACAGTAGGTCGCACGACTGTGTTATGATGAATTGTGGAGATGTTTATTAAAAAATACGTTTATGAAAATGAAATAAAAACGAAAAATATTGTCATATAAACTTGTAATTACTATCTTAAGAAGAATTATTGGAGAGACAGAAAAACGTTAAATAAACCGAATAAAATACAATTGTCTCATTTATTTATATACCCTTATGCCTTTTTACACAAACGTCGTGGTAGTATAAACTGTGCGGGGAACAGTTCACTTATGTTGGTAGAAGGTAGGTGTAGGTAGATTGGTAGGTTCCTTAAAAGTGGTACGCATCGTTCTCAACTATGTTAGTCTATAGCACTTATGAAAAATCTACACCTATTCGGCTACCTCTTTTTGTTATATTTGTATTTTGTAATTGTCAGAACAAGGGTTGAATGGAAAGGAAATACTTGTAAAAATCGCACAGAAAAGATAAAATAATGAGATTATGTAAAGGGAAAATAAGTTCGTATTGAAGCTGTGCGGAGCAAATTTTGGGAAAATAAAAGGAAGTAATAATCAAAAGTTATTTTAAATATTTTAATAGAAATATCTTCTCTTACGTCAATATCACACGCAAACTTACATCATCTATTTATATTACGTATAAAAACTATGACTTCGAATTAAATTATTGTTCTCACAACAGTATAAAAACGCATTCGCTATCACAACAAGCATTCGCTATACACAATATACCGAATGCAAACAGGCATTCTACACGATCACAGTGGGAGACGCGCTGGCTAGGCTAGGCGCGGTGTGCTAGGCGCTCAGCGGCGACCTTAACCTTGGCAGCAGCACGGACAGAATCGACGCAATTACGAGCGCCGTTAGCGACGATCGCGCGCTTGCCGCAGAGTGGCCGCTGTCACCGCTTCCCGCTTCTCCTTCTGCACACCAACACATCAATCAATAATAACCAACAAATTACAAACTATTTGTGCAACAGTGCTTATTTTGCAGTCAATTTATATATTTCGTCATCATATAAATGGCGTTGTCATTTTATAAACGTAAGCGCTTAATAAGAATTAACGAAGGCATACTGTAGAGGAATTCAATTGTATCAATGCATAAATCAGTTAGAAACGTTGTCGACTACTTTTTTCCAGGTGTAAGTGAGTCCTAAAGGTAATCTAACAAACCTTCTTACTTCAAATTTATGTAACAAGTCGGGTAGGGTTCTAGTTCTAAATCAACTAACCATTTATATAACAAGTAATTCGAATAACATGTCACGTAATGTTGTTAACGGCGGTAAATAAAGTGACGACAATTTATATTCAGGGTAAGGTATTTTGTAAAAAGTTTTTCTTTATCTTTGTAATCTGTTACCGCCATTTGTATACTGACGAAATATAGAATTTACCTGCGACACTTATCATACGATTCCATAAGTTTGCTACTACAAAGTCGATTTGTGCTTACATACAACCACGGCATACAACAATGAGGTTACTTAACCTCCCAGATGAAATATTAATGAAGTAATTCTCACGAATAAAGCAATAATAATCTAAGACGTGATCTCATGCCGGTCTTAAACGTTAAATGTTATAGAAATGAATTTAACAGAAAAAGCTGTAACTGTAACCTACTCTGAGCCGCAAACTCATACGAATCGTATTTTTGTTTAATGTTACATGCGTTTACTTTAAAATTTGCTACATGTGCAACACAAATGAAATGGCAAAGAAAAATGATATTGAACTGTGGAACGCGGTAACAATATTGACCGGATTTCACAGTTAAAGAAAAGAAATGCAGAATAACCTACGATGCGGATAAATGAAGTCGCGGCGGAGGACGTTTCGAGCCCTCCTTATATAATGGAGCCCCGGTTCGATACTACACTCTAGCTCCACTTGATTGGACGTTGATCACTGAAACATGAACTGCTTTTAGCAAGAGATCTTATAATTACTGTTACCGGAACCCGTTTGTGCAAACTAAACTACGAACACTTTATGTACAAACTTTAAGTTCAAACTACTACATGCAAATTGATATTTGGTAAAATCTTTTCTTAAGTATTAAGTCTTAACATTAGCAATTGGTTCGGTAGATGCCAATTGTTGTTATACAATGTTTGTATGATATCTTTAATAATAGATAGTACCACAATAATTTAGTATGGACGATATTAAAAAAATCATGCAATCGTAGTCTAATTGTTAGTCACGTTTTGTATTCATTAAGAGACATTAAAATCGATCGTGAAAATATTTAACCTTCTAAGTATATGATAGAAAAGTAATATAATTCAGTAATTATATAATTAAAATATATCTAATATGAATAATGATTTGGTTAAAATAATAAAGCTATTTTGCAATTCAAAGGCCGTTCCCAATTCAGACTTTTTTAATGTACCTATTACTACTCTGCTGTTTTTAAATCGATTTGAGCGTTTTTTATTAATTTCAAATAGCTTCTATTTTACCCTCTAAGAAATTTTAATAATATTATACGAGTACTTTTGTATTATTTAAAAATATATTATTTTAATTGAAATCGATAGATGCAGTTTTAACTGCATTTAATGTAATTTAACGTTATAATTTAAAGTGAAAGTATTTTCATAATTTTATGTTTTCTAAACTGAGACTTATCTTTGAATATATAATGATATTATGGCATAAGTAAATAACAATTGACATTTAAAAGTTGTGTCACATTCTGCTGAACATAAAATGTTACCAAGCCAGTTCCTTTAAAAACCAAACGCAAATAGATTCACCAAGATGGATAACGAAACGGATGGTGATCTTACTGCCGCATTTGCCAAAGATTTCTCTCCTCAATTATCGCTTGTTTTTTTAGGAAAATCGTAATCTAAAATTTTACATGCTGTTTCGAGGCACTATTAAACATTATAGGTTACGCCCAAACTTTAGACTGCTTTTATTTATAATAATGTTTCGGCCAACGCTACGTAGGAATCAATCACGGTAACTCAGAATGTGAGCCGAATATACGAAACACTGGACAATCTAGTTTTAACATTTATTATCTTTAATTATAATTTTAAATAACATTGTTTTACGCCTAGAGATAAACGGGTACTAAATTATGATTAACTAATAAATGCGACAACAACCTTGGATTCAGTGGGTGTTTTTTATTGTCTTAAATATATTCAAGTTAAATACTTTACTGTCATGTATATTAGTAACTAGGTGCCTATTTTATCTTATATCAAATTTTTATCCCCCTAATCTATCTACCTCAACCCTAGTACGCGTAACTTATAAACTATTATGGTTATCTCACAAAATCTACACTACTTTTATGTAAACCTTTACAAAACTTTTATCCTTTCCACTACAGTGAATTTAAAACGCACCATTCACCAAATTTCAAGTATATAATAGAAGTGTTTCAGATTAAAAATATAAATTTTGAGCTATTATGATTCACATGTCATAAAACAGCCACTCATTTTGCCTGTTCCATTTAAATGTAATGCAACTTTTAACTGGATGCAACAAAATGGGCGCTAATTTACAAGCATGATCAAATAGGTATATTAATATAACCGACAGAATTACTTAAGAAAACAATTATTTTGAAACACTTCCATTATGATTTCTTCAGAAAGTGTATAGAAAAAGCGCAGAAAGATTTAAGCTACATGCGGCAAGTGTTTTAAATAAAAAAATCAAATCAACTAAAACGAGCATGCAAAAATGAAATAAATTTCACGTACAGGCAGCGCTTGAAAGGCTCGCCGTTAGATAAATCACCACTTAGATCTATAATCTCACTGGTACTCATGTTCCCCTATAATGCTAATTTAGTCTTTGTTCTTTATGTAATAATTTATGTACAAATTCAGGAACTCTCCGCGAGGGTTATTTCCTGAACCAGAAGAATGATCTGGGGACGGATGATTTAATACCTAAAAGACAAACACAAACACTCTTCGTAATGTCAATATGTCCCAGCCACCATGTTTATAACACAGTATTTAAAAACGGTGAGTGAGACAACACAAATTGTGCGAGTTTTTACAAAACAAATGGAAAAAATATAATAAGTTACAAATGTGTTTCGTAAGTATCAAAACAAGGAGGTTAACTTACTGGTTATTAATTATGAAGCAACCTTGTTTATAATACTAAAATGTGCATTACTAATTAATTCACAAGTGAGCCAAGTGCACACATGTGCTGTGACTATATTATTACTTTAATAAATTATATTGCTCCTATTGTTTTTGTGTTAAAATATTCGTGAAACTAAAGTGAAAAATGTGGAAAATTACGGCATACATTTTCAATAGCAGGTAGGTTCTTTGGCGCCCAGAAGCCAATATATACTAGGGATCATCCTCCGTCAACCACTGCGGTTAGTAAAGCATTATATAAATTTTGTTACTTTTATAACAAGGCGTATTAATTATTTTAGTAATGTTAGATTACAAAGTTTGATTAGAATTGTAGGAAAAAAGAAAACAGGATTAGTTATCAAGATTAGTCGATGTGTTAGTAAAGCTACTCATAAGGTTAAGAATGTCATTAATAAGTTATTTATTATTATTAGAATGAAATGAAGTGACAGTGTTATAACACAAATGAAATAATATAATATCAGTATAATGTAGAATGTCTAAACTAATCTAATACGGTACATTAATTAAACACAACAAGAAGAAACATTAAGAAAATAGGCCATATGGCACCTAACAACATTTTAATGTTAGGTTATTACATTTATTATGAATAAAACACAAACCAGTCTAAGACAACACAAACAGTGGGTTCGGCTAGACGGTAAATATTGAGATTTTATTTTTAAGGGTAGCTCTTGAACTAAAATCTAAAGGAAAACTGCAGAAGATCTAAAGTTCTAGTTAAATATGCATTATAATTTTTTTTTTAAACTTTATGAAGTATTTTGACATCGAAGCGAACTCAAGAATATGTCAATAAAGGCCTGATGAACTAATCATCAGACTACAAACATGTAGTAGGTAAGTGAATATCTAACGAAGAAGAAAAAAGTCTGTTTTAATAAATTGATTTTTTAAATATGAAAAAAAATCACAGATAGAAGGGTATATTGCTCCAGATTAAAATAGGCTATTTTTCATCCAACTAACCCACCGGGAAGTAATGTATTTGGGTCAGGAGATTATTAATATTTAAATTTTATTATCCAGAGCTGGAAAACCTCAATTGTATCGTTTGAAATTAACGAGCTTTGCCTCATATTACGGGCAGAGTATTAAACAAGAGCTACCCGTAGTTCTGGGGCCCGAACCTACCTGCGTCGAACAATATGTCGCCGACGTCGTCATCCGAGTCGGACGCGTCGGTCGGTTGGTCGGAGAGTCGCGCGTTACCTCCCACGGTGCCGCGCGGCGCACTGCTGCAGCCCAACCACCAGTACGCCGTCGAGCGGGGGAACGCTGGGTTGTCTGTGTCAACCTGCAATTCAAAATGAAAATAAATATGTTAGTCCGGGAACCCTATAAAGAATAGACCAGCTGCCATATTGAGAGGCAAACGATTAGCTTTGCAAGTCACTTCCATCGTGGCTACTAGGTGGTAGAGTTCTGCATTGTCTCGTCCAGGTCTGGTACCTCCGCCTTACTTTTCCTGTCCCAATAACGTCAGTTCTTGTCACTGTCGTGTTCTGGGTTTGAGGATATGGTAGCCGGTAAATTTATGCATGTGGTATTAAGACCCCGCCGGAAGGATAGCAACGCACCATTCGTATATCTGTCTATAGGCAGTGGTTGGCTCGTTCCATGAGGGGGGCTATCTGCTTTTTTGTTATAATATAAAAATAATGTCGCTTCTCTTGCACGGTAAATAGAGTGTTTATCCAAAAATATTCTTAGTTTAAACCATTCAATAGATTGTGACTGAAACGATAAGTGGTAACCCAGATGGCCGTAATTTGCAAACTTTTATTTAACAGTTTGTTTAGCTCATCTAACGAGTACCTAATTAGGTGTATGTACACGATTATTTCAAATTGCAGCTGTATAGTTCCAACCAATAATCTATGTTTTAAGTTGCGGGCAGACAATGAACCTGTAGCGGTGGTAACCACGTCGGGGTGACGTCGCTACTGTCAATATTGATGACGTCACACAAGGATGAAAAAGGGAAGATATTCCCATCCAGATGAGGAAGTTTCCCTTTTGCTTGAACTTTAGGTATTTTAGCGTAGAATGTTTCTTGACCGCTACAGGATGGACGGTTACTCATTTACAGAACTCCCCAAGGTTAGTCCGGACCCATTTTGACAAACAGATCATCTATTTTGCCAGACAGTTCGTTAGATTCTAGAGGAAGGCTACATGAGTCACAACCATTGTGACTAGTAGGTGGTAAAATTCTGCAACATATAATTATATATCATCACTGACATTTTGCACCACCGCTTTACATATTTTTGTCTCAATAGCATCAATGCTCGTCATTTTAGTAAAGTAGCCTGTAATATATATATATATATATATATATATATATATATATATATAGATATATATATATATATATATATATATATATATATATATATATATATATATATATATATATATTAAAAATATGGTATTAACATCCTACCACTTGGATGGCAACGTACCTAATTTCTTTTTTGATGGGTGTCGTGATGGGAAGAGTCAACCATCGCCATGACAAGCACCGACGCTATTGTGCCAGGAATAGGTAAGGCGGTGGTACCAGACCCGATCGAGACAATGCAGAACTCTACCATCTAGTAGCCATGATGGTAGTGACTCGCATAGCCAATTGGTCGCCTATTATGCCTGCTTGGCAGAACGGTAGTTGGTCTATTCTTCAAAGGAGCCTGATACCAACTCAGGGAAAAAAGTGATGGTTGTCTCTTTTCATCAGTAAAGCCATTTGCCTGTTTTTTATCCTATATCTATATTCTATATTATATATAATATTATAAATGCGAAAGTTTGGATGTTTGGATGGATGTTTGTTACTCAATCACGCAAAAACTACTGAACAGATTTAAATGAAATTTGACACACATGTAGATAATAAATAACCTGGAATAGCACATAGGCTACTTTTTGTCCCGGAAAAATTAGGCAATCCCGCGGGATTCACCAAAAACTTTGTATAATGCAGCGGGCTGCACGCAGCAGCTAGTAAAAAATAAAAATGTATACTTACACTGAAAGTCCTATCATTAAACCGCCAATAGGTTCCACTCTTAAAGAAATAGGTGTATCCATTAGTGTACTGCAACGCTGCGTCGATATTGTCCGGGATGCCCTCCCAGTTGGACAGTGGTTTGGGGTACGTCGACTTGACCGGGGGACGTTGGGCCGGGTCAAACCTCCAGAACTTTGAGCCTTTGTAAAAGTAGATCTTTCCATTGCCAGACCAAACTAATGCCGCATCTATGTTGTCGGGGATACCGGTGAATCCTGAGAAATAACATTGTTTTTATTATACTTTTTTGTATTAAAAAACTGTCTTAAGATCTATTAGTTTGCTTATTTGTTCATATTATATATAAAAGATCATAAAGTCTTGAGGTCCTTGCTTTGAGTAAACATTTTTTGAGATTTGTTCTATCCAGTATCCATAATTTACAAAATATTTGGAAAAATTCCAAAAATTCTGCAAGATTTTTTTATAAAATGCTATGTAAGGGTTGATAAAATGCGGCAATGGTTGTCACCACCAAACTCGCCAATGGTCAAACCAATGAGTCGTGCAATCTGCAACATTTTTTGACACCTACCTTCCCCGCAAGGCGAAGGATATATATTTTACATCAAAAGATTTCAAATAAGCAGATGGCTGTCCTGATGGAAACAGGCATCGCCCAGCCTTCCAAGATGTTGATGGTGAATCGCTATACTTGTGGCGGGGTTTTAATGTAACATGCATAAGTTTACCGGCTACATTATCTGCCAAACCGGAACACGACAGTGCTAAGCACAGATGCTATTCCGGCAAGAATAGGTAAGGCGGTGATACTAGATCCGGGCGAGGCTATGCAGAACTCTACTAACATGTAGCCGCGATGGTAGTGACTCGCATAGCCGATCGTTTTCTTTTTACAAACTGCCCGTCCCGGGGATTATTTTAAAAAAAAAACTACGAGGCCTGTGTCTTGCATGTTAGGCAGAGTGAACTGAACTTTTATATCCATTTACTATGCTTATTAACAAAGTACATTTTTTTTACAAAAAGTACATTTTAGTACATTTTTACTATGCTTATTAACAAAGTACAGACATATACTTATTAACAAAGTCATCGGATCAGTCGTATCACGTATGTCACATAATTTTTAGGTTATAGAGTAAAAATATACGCGTATTATAAAGTTTATAACACATCTTGGTTTTTAATTGTTCAATAGAGCTTTTAAACATCACTAGACCCTTCAGGCTTCTTCTATATAATAATTATCTATGTAATATTATTCTATATAATAATTATCTATGTAATATTATTCTATATAATAATTATAAAATATTTATATAATTATTATATAAAAGTAACTGCACTAAATTTTTACAGGCTTAGGATTTTTTTTAATATAGAGTTAAAAAAGCGAAAAAAAAATTAAATTTAGTATTAACCTTCACTAATTTCCTTTGGATAGTCTCCGTCCATTTTCTGTCCATTATATCGCCAGTATTTTGAGCCCTTGAAGAAGTATGTCTTGCCGTTCTTGTAGGTGAAGGCAGCGTCAATGTTACCAGGCAGGCCGGACCACGCTCGGGATATTAGTCGCGGGTAGCCAGCGGCTACACCGTTTTCAGTCAGACGCCAGAAATGTTCACCTTTGAAAGAAAAAAATATATGTTAAAAAGTGAGTCTGGGATTATTGTCATCATGCCGAAGAAAAGGAATTTTAAAGTATGCAGAATGGATCGAACGACAACAGACGTTCCGGTTCACCAAGATTCATCGGTATGTCTTTTAGTTTTTTAAAAAGGCAATGGACCCATCTTTTATTCCTAACACTATAATTTCTGTTAACGAGAATAAATAAATCAAAAAAAAACAGTAGCAGTCGTAGGACTGCCGATAGAAGTGAAAACGGAACTATTAAGTTGAGAGTAATTAAAACTATATAACTATATAAAGCGTCCAACGCGCACATAATACAGTCAGAAATAGTCGATGTATTAGTGTATACGTGTACACAGGCTACTGCGCGTGCGCTAGTCTGGCTCTCCATAGCTATAGATATACTATTATCATTAGCATGTCGGTGACGCGAACCGAGGATTTTACCCTCTACCAAAACGCTCAACGCGCCTAAAAAAGTTTTCACTTCAACAATCAAGTAGTGGCATCATATTGTTGACCAATGATAAAGTTAAGCTATCTTTAAACCCACAAAGTAATTAATCAGATGTATATAAGAGGAATGAAAAATACATCCAGTTTTTTCCTTTTTGGGCAGGAGGCGGTCAAAGATTAAAAGCGTAAAAAATACTAAGAATTGAGACTCGCAATCAGGTAAAGCCTGATTATTATTGCACCATAATATTATGGAACTACCAGAATGTTACTTAATTCCACTTCCAGTAGTAAGTATGGCAAATCGTTCAAAAGCATGAAAGTTTTCACAAGGTTGAAGTAGAAAATTACACCGGATATATGTACATGAAATGGATTACAATCCAAAAGCAAAGCGAAATGTAGAGCATTCGCCAAAAGAAGGCAGAATTTTTCATTCTCCACCCCACATTTTTCATTCGAACCGCAAGGGACTGGAACATGCTTCCTGAGTCTGTGTTCCCCGACGAGTAAAATCTAGGGATCTTCAAGAAAAGAGTGAACAAGTACCTTCTAGGGAAGCGCCTTCCATCTTAGGCCGCATTTTAGCTTACCATCAGGAGAGATCGTGGTCAAGCGCTTCCCTATCGATAATAATAAAAAAAACTTATTTGAACGAGAATAATTTGCTGTAAAATTACTGCGACTAGTAAGAAATTGCATCACACTATGATCTGTATTTACGTTTTATTTAATCATTTTATGGATGCACAGGAAAAACTTATCGTTCTTTGATACCTTACCAACGCGACTACTCATCAGTAAAGGCGGTAGACGTTACGTTACTGATATCATTAAAATATAGATTTATCTAGTAAGTATCATTAACTTGATACGTCTATTTGTAAACTTAATGCCTTGACCGTGATGTAACTTACTCTTAGTTAGTTATTTTTATCTACCTCGTCAGTAAGCTTATAGCTAAAACTCACCCTTGAAAACGAAGGTAGATCCATCCGCGGAGTTGAAGAGAGTGTCAATGTTAGGGTCCGCGCAGAGCGCCGGGTCTTCTGCAGACGGCGGGGGAGTCGTAACCCGGGGAATAGACGGGTTTGATGCCACTCCACCGCCAATATCTGTTTGTGTCTTGTGCCCATATAAAGCCTGAAATTTTGACAGTATTTATCCTACTAATATTATTTGTAAAAGTTTGTATGTAAGTGATACGTTCATTTAAATACGGCTGAACGGAGTGGGGTGATTTCTGTTACACAGATAACCTAGACTAAACTTAAATTTAGGGTATTTTTATGTCGCAAAAAGCATTATCCTCGTAATTTTTTTTAAAAAAATGATCATGCAGCCGGCTGATGGACGCTGACTATTTGAATTTAAATGAAACATACTTTCCTCTTTTTTACCTACATTAATATTACGCAGAGAGAATTATATTTTTGTATGTTAGTTTGTAATGAAAAAAGTCTATAAATAATGAACTAATTTAAAAAAAATACATCAAAGAATTACATAGGCTAACTATCTATCAGATAGTATTGTTATACTATCTATCAGATAGTATCAGTATTGTACTTTTTATTCTATAAAAATGTCTATCCATAGGATATAATTATATTTTTGAATAACTTTAATCATGTAGCCAACTGTGGTTCAAATTAAAAAAAATAACTGTTTAAAAATATATTTCTGTGTACAAATGCGTGGTTTTTGTACTAAATGGGTATATATTTTTCTATGGGTAATTAAGTGCTGTTGAGTCGTCTATTTTTTGGTATAATTTTTTATTTATTTTATTTAAGTAATCACAGACAAGCAGATGGTTCTCCAGAAGGCATAAATATCGCCTATAATAAGACACGAAAGATATTATTGATCCATTGTTATCCATGTGGCGATATGGATAAGTACAGTACATAAGAAAATATTGCGACAGAAATAGGTAAAATGGTGGTACCAAACATGGACGAGATGTTGCGGAAACCTTAACAACCTAGTACTCACGATGGTAGTAATATATTAGGCTACTCACAAATTGCTTGGCAGAATAGCAGGTAACCCATTTTTCAAAGGTCCGGACTAACATGAAATAAGATCAGATTGTCATCTTGCCACCTTTAACTTTGTTTCAGGGTGAAAAATATTCTATATTTGATTAAAATAAAGGAAATAGTACATTATGACGATTACGCAAAAAAGTCGAAAAGTACTGAAAAAAAAAATTACTTGGATTCCTTGAATATCGTCCTGGTCGAGCTGGAAGGCAGGATCGTAGCCTCGATAGAAAGGTGCCATTAACGCGGACCTGACATCACTGTGAGATAAACCAAGTGAATGTCCAAATTCGTGAGCTGCCACCTGAAAACAAAAATTAGGGCGTAAATGATTTTTACCTCAGAATCAATATTTTTTTTAATATTTGGCCAACTGGTTTGAACTTGCCAGAGTTTATAGAACTGTGTAGGTAAATGCTGTAAAATTGAAACCATTTTCTATTGCTGGAACTTGGTAAATCTGCATTATATTTTTTAAGAATAAAAACTTACTTATATACTGTTTTAAAACTCACTTAAAATTATTTAAAGTAAACCAGGATTACTGTTCAAATAGTTTGTAACTTGAATGTATTTAATTCTATCTATCCAAGTGAATTTTACTGTCAAAACTCAAATCATATCATACAATAAGTGCAAACATTTGTATCAATTTCAATTGTTATCAATTTCAAGTGTTGATAATTAGTGCTTTAACAACTCAAGTAATCGACTTTATTAAATAAATAAAAGAGAGTTGTGAAACAATACAAGAAACTACATATATTCTACCAAAAATATGAAACAGTTTGCTAAATATATAAAATTAAAAAAAAAATTGGTTAGTAGCATATATGTACGTATAATATTTACACTCCATTAAACGGAAAAGCTGTCTTCCCGGTTATCACAAGAAATGTGGTAGATGAAAATCACCACCTATCTCTCTAGCTAACAGACTTATGAATCGTGATGATTCAAGAAAGTCCTGAAATTTTCCGAAAATACACTGCTACCCCATAAATAAGTTAGTGTGATAATATTTATCTTTCTTAAAGTTTTCGTTATTACCTTTCATTTTAAGCTATTCCTAAAATCCCTAAATAAAGCTTTGGCTAACATCCAAGGCATACCCAAAATTTCTCCTACGTTCTGTCTGGTTAGTTCCGGGTATTAGTCGAGTCTGACACAAAATTAAAAATACACTGAATATAACTAGAATTTGTATTATTTCCGCTACAAAATATCTTTGGCAATGGTTCTAACAAAAGCTATTTAAACAACGGTAACAATTTTCAGCATGTAAAATGTACTGAATGTAGGGTAATAAAATGAACTAATACGAAATAAATAAATATCTTTACATCTTTCTACCGTAGTAGGCACAGAACATACATCAACAGAAACTCTAATCCACAACGATACACGGATTTATCGGTTTGCAATTCTCGTCACCGCATTATTCCGACCTGGCTTGCGTTTCCAGGTAGTCTACCTGTAAACGCAAGCCTTATGTGGTTGTTCACACATTTTACCAGCTTTTGAATTGCTACTAAGATTATTTTTAAATAACTTTAATAATATTTTTGACTACGTCAGGGACCGGAGTTCAACCGGAGTTCTCAGAATTTGAGCCGAATAGCTAACTACTAGACAATGAATTATTCTTTTGATATATGCAAGCAGCTCTCTCTGCAGCTGCTTTTTACGTGGTAGAATTATGCGGTTACCTGTGCAAGTTGATCTTACCTTTAGAAACAAAGCATTGATATTTTGGTGCAGGATATTTATAAATATATGTGAATTTACATCACCATCTCAAAAGCTACGTCGTGAACTTGAGTTCAATATTAACATTCTGTGTCTGACAATACAGCAACTGTACCGTTGGTGTTGCAGAAGTGCATGGACAACGGTGATCACTCTTTTTATTATTAGGCAAGCTTCCTACCCGTTTGTTTCCTCTTTTAAAAAATATGACAGTACTTCAGTGTATTTCACAGTAGTATTTAGTAGATTATTACTTGTAGTCACCGACCACACAACCCATAGACCCCTAATAACAGGCGAATGGCTTCTGTCAACACATCTGACTTATAGTTCCGATGTAAATGTCCATGCACCAATACCCAATCAGTGTCGACCAATCAGATTCTCTGTACATCACTATCTTTCACTGTGGCCTTGAGTAAGCCAATCACGATGGTGCAGCTCAGCTCAGCTAGTTGCCAGAATGCATTCAATACGGTAAATCGAACATTAGGCGTCTATGGGCTGTGTGGTCGATGCTTGTAGTCCATCTTCCTTTCATGGGTGTCACAATTTTTATACACGATTAATACTGCCAGTTTAATTGAAATATCTTTTAAATTCAAGAATCGTTTGCAATTTAATTGATTTGATTGTAAAAGTGGTAATATTTTTATCTAAAAGTGTATATGAATGTTAATTGTCTTATGTATATTGTTTCATATATTTATGTTGTATAATATGTAAATTTACGTAATTTTTTTTTTTGATTTCTTAAGATTTTAGTTGTTACGTTTGTTGAGGTTTCATAGATATCTTAAGAGTTATGAGGAAGATGGATTGATTCTACTAATATTGAATTTCCATCAAAACAATTGCTATAAAAATAAAATAAAGACTGACCTGGAAAAGATTGGTTCCTCGTCTGGAGTTTATTGACCACATCTCAGCGTCGTCGAAATGGGCGTCGCCACCATATACCTAAAAAAATTAAATTAAATAATTCTTGTGAATTAAACTCGTAACTTTATTATATACGGTTTCTTTATTCTTATTGGGATACTTATAGTTAGGCCTGGCAGGTTTCTTTTGTATCTTTAGATAGCAAACAAGTAGATGATTCTCCTGATGGAAAGAGAAATCATCACATATAGACACCGCAGATGTTAATGCTGCGTTGCTATCCTTGCGTAAGTCTACCGGCTACCTTACCCTCCAAACTGAAACACGACAATGACAAGCATTCACGCTATTGCAGCAGCAAATAGGTAAAGAGGTGGCACCATGTACCTGGGTGTGACGTTGCGGAACTCTACCACCTAGTAGATGGTAGTGACACGTATAGCCAATCGTTTGCCTTTTATGACCTGCCTGGCAGAATGCTATTCTTCAAAGGTTTCCGGAACAACACGAGGAAATGGAGGTGACTAATTCAGATACAAGAAAAGAGAACATCCTACAATTACTGGCTCTACCATAGAATATACAGATATTTACGATGATAAACATAATAATATGCTACTTATAAATAGCTCTATACAACATACATTCTACATTTTATAATGTATTATAAACTAATTGCGTGATATGTGTGAAGTTTATGACCCGTTACGTACATATAATAAAACTAGCTGACCCGCGCAGCTTCGCTCGCGAGTAGATTAACACGTCGTCAAGATAGCTTTTAATACAAATTTTATCCCCTATTTCAACCCTTTAAGGGTTGATTTTTGAAAAAAAAATAGCCTATGTTTGACCCCGGCTCTTCAACTAATTCCATGCCAAATTTCATGAAAATCGGTTCAGCGGTTTAGCCGTGAAAGCGTAACAGACAGACAGACAGACTTTCGCATTTATAATATTAGTATGGATATGGATAATACAATAATATGTATAATACACGAATAATAACAAAAATATTTAAGTATTATAAGAGTAAAATATATGATAAAGTAAAAAAAGCTACTAACTTGTATATTTATATGACATGGCCTACTGTTGAAGAGAATAGTTCCACTTCATACATTTACTTTAAGATAGTATTCTTCCTAAATATCTTTTATCACAAAAACCTGCACCTAAATGGTCTTAATTCAAGATTTGTTTCTTTTAATGTCAGAAACATTCGTATATAAATCTAAAGATAGTTTCACGTGTTAGTTTGGGTCTACTCTTGAAGAATAGACCATCTGCATTTCTGGCAGGTAGGCCGTAAAGGTAGGCAACCGACTGACTATACTTTCGTTACCATCATAACTGCTAGGTGGTAGAGCTCCGCAACGTCTTGCTCGGATATAATATGATACCACCACCTTACCTATTCCTGTGTGAATGCTTGTCATTGTCGTGTTCCTGTTTGGGTAAGAGAGCCGGTAGATTTATGCATATGGCATCGCTATTCCGCCACATGGACAGCAACACACCATTATCATCATTAGTGTCTGTAAGCGATGAATTATCTTTCCAACGAGAGAGCCATCTGGTTGTTTGCTATCTAATGATATAAAAACAATAATTCCCATTTTAGCTGACGGTAATACCAGTTATTGTGTCCCTTAAATTTTAATGTTTTCATGAAACAGTGACTGTTAAAATGTAATAACGCCACTGTCTAAGTTCTATCGTCTCATAATAAAATAGGGTAACTCATTTTAATATTTACTTTGTGTTGCTATGGAAACAAATATAATTAATTTCACTGTCGGTGGTTGTAGGGCGTCAATACTCACTGGGAAGTAAGCGTGGGCTAGAGTTCCGCCTGGGCCGTCGAATGGATCGCCGTCACCGTGTTCGCCTTTCTCAAATCTAAATAGAACAAATACAAGTTACGTTATAGTACATATTCAAAAACACGTACAATATGACTACAATATGACGATTTTGTATCCAGTGTTTTGGCCCATAAAATAATGATTACCTCTCTGCCTAAATCGGTACATAGTAAGCGTTTATGTTTTATCTGCACGAATAGATAAGAAGGTGTCACTATTCTCGAGCTAGTCTTTGCAATTGTCTTCTAGTTAATGGTTACAAAACTGGTGATATATAGCATTTACTTAGTGAAACGCAAATTTGTAAAATCACCACTGACTGAAAGTTTTGAGTTAATTCGGACGCTTTTAAAAAAGATGAGGACGCTTTTTAAAAATAAGTACTTACTGTTAGCCATCTCGAAAAGAACGAGAATTTGCAATTATCGTGACGTGACGTGACGTGTTCAGGCAGGTCGTAAAAGGCGACCGATTGGCTCTGCAAGTCACTACCATCGTGACTACTAGGTGGTAGAGTTCTACGTTGTCTCGTCCGGGTCTGGTACCACCGCCTTATCTATTCCTGCCGCAATAGCGTCAGTGCTTGTCACTGTCGTGTTCCGGTTTGGAGGGTAAGGTAGCCGGTAAACTTATGCATGTGGCATTAGACCTCGCCACAAGATAACAACGCACCATTAACATCTTTGGTGTCTATAGGCGATGGTTGACTCTTTCCATCAGGAGACCCATCTGCTTGTTTGCTATCTTATGATATAAAAAAAGACTTATACCTAGAAGGAAAAAATCGTACCCGTTTTGGAACCACTATCTATTACTGCCGCAATAGTATTGTTGCTCATTGCTACCATAATCTGACGGGGTAAGATAGGCGATAAACTTGCACATGGCAGTTTATTCATTGCACGAAGCTGAAAAGCATTAAGCATTACAAACAGAGATGTCGTAAATTATGAAGATAGCCCATTCGATTCCAAAAAAAAAGTAAAATTTATAAACAAATTAATTTGAAAAAAAAAGTATTTCGTTTTTTTTTGTTAATAATTTTGAAACTTATAATAATGAAGAAACTTATGAAAAAGTTCCTTGATGGTCAGACTATCCTCGGGAATTGCTGGCAATGGTCATCCTGCAAGAAAACTAAACATTTGCCTGATTATAAAGCAGCATACCCGTTCGCTCTGGGAAATACACACCAATAAGGGGAAAAGCCAATTTTTAAAAACTGGTCAGAAATACTGATAAAATCACTGATGCCATCATACATACAATTGTTCCATATGATTTTCATTGCCGTACTATTTATTTGGTTACACAACGAAGATTGCTATTGTGATGTATGAACTCAGTGCCACGGATTCATTTGCAAACCATTTTAGATTATGGTGAATGATATGATTGCCACATTGTATACATATATTTTCAAGGTAATCTATACTGTGTGTAATACTTTAAATTAAATTAATTCCTGTACACGCTTCTTATTTAAAATTATTAATATTTCAAATAACCACAAAAATTGATTGAAAACATCTTGAATTTGTTTATTGATCAAACAGAATTGGCTATACAAAATATTAAAGTGCGTAATTTTATAAATCTAGTAAAGGTTTATAAAGTAGTAAAGGTATATGGCATATTATATTCAGCAACCGTTAATGGCAAATGGTCCTATTTTTTCTAGGATGAGTGACCGTTGGAAAATTTGGAGGGTGTATAATATTGTATAAGACGATCGCTCCCGGTTATCAATTTAAAGTTATGTCAGATCGGTGTTTTCTGCGAGCTAATGATATAATGCGTTATAATTTTTGGTATCTATAGGCGTCAGCTGTTTCTTATCATCACAAAAACAGCTATCCTGTACTTACCATACAAATGTTGCATAATTTTATGAATCCCACATTATTTTACTTCAGCCTTTAAATATTTTTTAAATGTATTGAATCATAGAAAAACTCATTTGAAAAGTATTTAAATAGTTTGGAGCAAGCGAATCTAAATATAGAATTTTCCAGAATGCTATAAAAACCGGTATATTTACCTGACTTCTATGTGAACTTGTCCTGATTTTTTCTGGGTAAAGGTTAAATCGGTGTAATCTGACCACACGGAGAAGGCCTTTGCGAGTTCAGCGTCCACTTCAGCGTGATTGAGTCTGGACGGATACTTGGAGATTTTGTACGTTAAATTCTTTACTCGCCATCTAGACCCTGTGAAGTAAAATTAGTATTCGAAACATATTAAATATTATATTATAATTTATTAAGTAAATATCGTCCTACCGTAAAATAAACGAAACATTTTTTGACATCCGGGTCCTCACGATACGCCGTTTTATCGGCTAACAAGTTTGGTGACAAATAAGTTTAAGATTAAAAAATGTTTTCTTATAAATATAAAAAATACGAGAATTCATGAATAATCAAATTAAAAACAACTTTGGAAACTTATTCTACAAAGAATTTCGCTGTATCACCGTAAGGTATCAATTTTATTTGATAAATTTTATTAATCTGCCAATTGCTCTGCCGAGCAGTTTGTAAAAGGCGAAAAAAATCTAGATAAAGTAATATAAGACCATTACAATTTTATATTTGAACTTACCTTGTAACGCGTATCTTTTAGCACGACTTTCCCCGAACCCAACTTTATCCTTGACACCACATCTTGGTAAAGACATTAAATTTACAGTTTCTTCATCGAGTTCACCTAGAAATAATAATAATAATAATAATGAGTATAGATATTTCGATTTTGTACTTTGTATCGTCTGCATTTGAGTCGTGAATAATCGTGAATAAAATACGTGAAGAAAAAATTTTTTATCGCTTTTGCCACAATCACGCGGATATAGGAATATAAAATTATTGCAGGCAGTTTGTCTGTTTAAACTATAATAAGATTCATGTAATAATAATAGGAATAAGAAGAAAAGATTTCTAACGACCAGGACAAGTAATGTTTGAATTTTACCACTTACATTGGTAGTGACAGATTTAGACTTTGCTTACTTCTGAATAGTTTTTCAATAAAAAGGCAGAAGCTCTATTTTAACTTGTTCTAGTTTTACGATCACGTTACAGTTCAAATCAGAAGAAATCTTCGCATACTAGGTAGTAGAGATCTGCATTGTCTCGCTCGAGTCTAGTACCACTGCCTTACCTATTCCCACCGCAATAGCGTAAGTGCTTGTCACTTTCGTGTTCCAGTTTGGAAGGTAAGGTAGCCGGCAAATGAATGTCATATGCATACATTTGCCATATGCATACATTATACCTCGCCACAAAATAGCAACGCACAATTAACATCTTAGGTATCTATAGGTGACGTTTGACTCTTTCCTTAAGGAGACGCATCTGCTCGTTTGCTATCTTATCTATACGAGTGTATATAAAAATCAATTGCTGTTCGTTAGTCTCGCTAAAACTCGAGAACCGCTGAACCGATTTGGCTAATTTTGGTTTCTAATTAATTTTTGAAATCCAGGGAAGGTTTAAAATGTGAGAAAATATAGAAAAAAATAAGAGTAGTTAAAAAGGCAGAACAACGTTCGCCGGGTTAGCTAGTAATATATAAAAAAAACATGCGTTAATCTACTTGAGTTAGTGTGAATGAGATGTACTTAATAAATAGCACTGGTTATGTTATCTGACTACAAAACTAAAGTCAAGGAAGTAATTACACAATTCAACCAACAAAAACCGCAAACGGAAAATAAAAACACTAAGGAACAACGGTTAAAATGTAAACTGGTCAGTAGTTAAGATTCACCTCTGTTTCCATTAACACGGTGAGCATTCATGATGATAGCCGTACAATTTGGACACTGTGTGCATTAAATAATGGAGATGTAAAACGTGAAACAAAAGAATTAAACAAAAAGGAGTATTATTTTGAACCATTGGCCTCTAAAATTATACACGTCATTGTTTTGAACACTGAATATCGTCGGCACTTGATAAAACTCCATGTTAACTTGTACATTATGTTATAAGCACTTGTCCTATTTTATTTGGTTTACAACCAAGTAAAATAGTGCAAGTGCTTATAATATAAATACAAAAAACGGATTTGGTTAGAGTATTGGGCCCACCTCTCGTTCCCACCGCTGTAACTTCTGTAAACCAGAATCAACAGAGGCAACCGTCCTGATAGCCTCTGAGTTGCGAGCTCAGGGTGCCCTGGGGGAAAAGCTAAGCTGTCTTGGATCCCGCAACGAAATTAATCAGAAGTATATAGGAGGAGTAAGAAAATACATCCTGTTTCCCTCCCTTTTTTGCAGGAGACAGCAAAATGTTAAAAGCATAAAAATGCTACGAAATGAGACTTTTACAATCAGGTTAGGCCCGATAGCTATACCACGAAAGTTTGGAAATTAGGGACCTACCAGAATGGCCTACTAATTTTGCTTCCAGTAGTAAGTGTGACAAAATCGTTTGAAGGTACGGAAGTTCCCACGTGTACCCACAAGGTCGGAGTAATAAATTACACCGGATATACATTGGATACTATCAAGCATTTGGCGACGTTCGTCTTGCCAAAGATTACACTCCCAAAGAATGTGATGTGCAGTTTGTTCATATTTACAGTTTAATGTAGAGCACTCGCAAAAAGGAGAAGGAACTAATTTAAACGAGAATAATTTAGCTATAAAATTATAGTGGCTAGTGAGAAACTATGCAACACAATGATCTATTTCTATCCAAGTTTTACTTAAGCGATCCCGGATGCATAGGAAAAGTTATATAAATGCCGTCCTTTAGTTGAACAAGACCAACGCGACTGCCATTCATCAATTAATTCATTAGTAACGTCGATTACGGGATTAAAAAGGCGACGTATTTTTGTTTGAGCTTTGGTTAGAGTATCGACATCAAACTTTTTCAGGAGGAGTCGTCTGAACTTTTGGTATCCTGTGACATATCACAGAATACCAAATAAGCAGATGACTCTCCTGCTAAAAAGAGACAACCATCGCCTATAGACATCACCAATGATGCGTTGCTATCCGTGTATCCGGACAAAATTTCACTTGCATAAGTTTACCGGCTATGTTATACGTACTCTACATACCGGAACATGATAGTGACAAGTTTGGCGGTATTGCGGCAAGAACAGCCCTCCAATTCACGTAATTGAGTCAAAGCGTTTAGGGCTCTCACACACATAAACACGGTAGAACTTCGAGACGAACTACGACGCGGCATAATATGTAAGAAAATGTGTAAGTGTCTTAAATACTTCAACTCGCTTGCCGCTTGATTACGTGAATTAGACCCCAGGGTGGTGGTAACAAACTCGAGCGAAACTTTTGGGAAACTCTGTCATCTAATAATCATGATGATAGTGCCATGTATAGCCAATGGATCTATCATTCTGTCTGGCAGTACATTAGATTTATAGGTACTGCCAGACAGAATGATAGATATTCTAAGCTTTATAGGGGCCCGCACTAACACGGAGAGATCTTTGATGGAAGATTAATACTGTAACGTTAGTACAAGTAGCTCGTCTCGGAGCACGCTGCGTGAAGTGCTAAGTGTGAGTTTTTCTTTTCGCATTCGATCGTGAGCGCGTTTAGAGTTTACTATGAATTTGTATGTGATTTGTACAGCGCCACCTAGTGGTAAACGTGAGAAACCAGTTTATCACTGGGTGGCGCTGTACAAATCACATACTTCAATCACACACTACAAGAGAAACTCACACTTAGCACTCTGTTTTCAGTGAGTCCCATTTACTAAAATAAAGTGTAGAATTTGTGTTTATTCTGGACAAAGACTACAGATATACTAAATTTAATTCAATTTATTCAGACATATGTGATCGAGAAAAACATCAAATCACACAAACATTTATAATATTAGTAGAATCATCAAGAAGCGTGTTGCATATTGATTGCTACACACTTGTGTAGAATTTCTCATATTCACTATTTACAATCTTTAAAGTACTTCATCTACTCTCCAGTTATGTTTTATAGCTTTCCTTCCTAATTTGGTTATAAAGCTATAGTCTATTCCTAATTAAAAGCCAATTAGTTTATTTCCTAATTAAAAGCCAATTAAATTATTTCCTAATTAAAAGCCAATTAAATTATTTCCTAATTAAAAGCCAATTAAATTCACAAACTGCAAATTAATTACAAAATATAAACGCGTCGATTTGCTGACTACTTTAAAATATCCACGAAGGTAATACTATTTGACAATAAGAACTATAAGAAACTTGAAAGACTATTATAACAAGTTTTTCAAGGATAACGTTTAAATGTAGATTTAACAACCTAAGAAGATTATAAAAGTTAACTATCAAACGTAGTGAATGTAATGGTTTTTGGATAATAAAAACACGAATAGCATGTGTAGCCTAAACCATGTCCAAAAAATTATTAATACATTAATACCTACAATAAAAATTTATAAGAACTAAATATATAAATTTCTAGGAAGATTTGTTTATATCATAAGCTAGCAAACAAGCATATGGCTCTCCTGATGGAACGAAACAATCACTAAAGATGTTAATGGTGCGTTGCTATCCTTGTGGCGGACTCTTAACGCCACATGCATAAGTTTATCTGCTACGTTAACATCCAAACCGGACCACGACACTAACAAGCGCTGACTTATTGCAGCAGGAATATGTAAGGCAAGGGTACCAGATCCGAGACAATGCAGAACTTTACCACCTGGTAGCCACTAACATAGTGACTCGCATAGCCTCGTTCGCCTCTTACTGCCTGGCAGAATGGCAGAAGGTCTATTCTTCAAATGGAACCCGGTCCAACACGGGGGAAACCGGACAAGCACAAATTCACAAGAAACTGGTTTAATGATATTTTTTATTAGTCTCAAGTATTTGACGAACGTTTACATAATAAAGATTAATTTTGCAATATTTTCTGACAAGCAACACGGCAATTAGTATCATCATGAATATGCATAAACAATTACTAATACACAGCATGGATAAGTTGTTTAGCTCGCATTCACGTCACTACAAGTGGTCTTTGAATCATTAATATGCGGTTTATTTCTCATTATTAGAAAACAACGAACTCATAGGATTTTGAGATCTAAATTAATTCCGTGTATGGAGAACACGTGAATCTGCTAGTCTCGAAGTTTCGGTATATTTCACGTCGCGCTTTCGCGTTGCCACTGTGTTTTAATTAAAGGAGAATTATGAGTTTCCATAGAAATTTCACCTAGCAAACAACGACTATAGTAACTTGAACTTGGACAAATAATAAATTATTACATTTAATTTTTAATCATTCACGTCATAATATATCGGCAACATAGATTTAATACGTTTCTGTATCTGTCATCATACTCTTATTTCATTTTAAAAATCCATTAATAAAAATAATAAACAAAGATAAATATTTCATGCCACTTACAAGTTAAATAGATGTCACTTGTTTTTCTTTTGTAAGAAGATGCTAAGATAATTATGTTTATTCAGCCTTTATAATAAATACTTCCCTTTTCTTACATAAATTTTATGTCATGCTTTGTTAAACATGTTGCAACATATCCGTCATTTTTCTAACTTGTTACGTTTGTCGTTAATAAAACAACGTGTTAATTTTGTGGCAAAAAAGAAAAATCTTTACTTGAAAATGTAAACGAGTTTCAATAGTTTCAACTTCCGTAAAGCGTTCCTTTTAGAAATGTACTTGGTATCAAAAATGTCCGTTGAGTTTTAATATATAGGCACATTTTACATTAAATTAATTTAATAACTTAGGTTTAGGTTAGATTTTGTAGGAGTTTTAGGCCGACATGACATCTTCAATTAAAGTGTCTCAACGTTAACATCGTTCTTATAATCTTATTCTATCTTATTCTAAATCTGAATATTATATTATGTACCTAAACAAGGATAAAAAACGTTCAGCTTTTTGCAACTTTGCACTTTTGAAATATTTCAAAAGTACTATGATGTGATCATGTATGGGCGCCTTTATCGCCTGTGGCCGAAAGTCGACCATAATGTAAAAAATGAAACCTATTTTAAGTTTGACAACTAACTTTAGCCGTAAAGAAAACACCATAGTATAATACGTGTGTGGATAATATCGTGTATGTCACTCCGCAACACAAACTAGTTAAATTTTGTATTGCGGAGGCCTGCCAAATTTCGTACTCCTCCGTTCACACAACTGTCTTAAAAAGGGATCCAAAGTTTTTCCTTAACGTATTAATATATAGATTACTAGTTATTATCTTTCGAAGCAAGCTTAACCTTGTAAATGATGTCACATGTGTACTAATGAGGATTTTAATTTAATTTTATTTAATCGCCTCTGTGGTCTAGTGGTCCAGCTTTGGAGTTGACCACATGAGGTCCCGGGTTCGATTCCCGGGTCGGGCACCTTAAAAAAAAAAGTGTTTTTTCAGTTTTCTGAGAAAGTCAAAATTGCCCGGGATTGGAAAGTGCCCGGTTGGCGATAGGCTTGCCACCTATCACATTTATGGGACCAAGTATCTTCGGCTAATCGTGGGTGCACTTGTTGTACCTCTGCCTACCCCTTCGGGGATATGGGCGTGAAGATACTACTACTACTACTACTTTTATTTAATTTATTTATTTAATACTTTATAGTACACTTGTATAATGACAAAAAAAATTAAACGATACTTAAAATAATGCACAAAAGGTGAGCTTATCCCTAATGACAGAGATTTATTCCAGCTAGCCCAGAAAGTGAAGCTGGGGCCTGGGAAAGAAAAGTGGAAAGCATCGTGCACAAGCATAAAGACGAATACAAATATATAAGTTACATTGAAATTGCGAGGAATTTAAATACAAACCATATTAAGCACATATCGAATGTGCTTAATAGGTGGTAGAGTTCTGTATCGGCTCGACAGGGTCTGGTGGTACCACCTTACCTATTCCTGCCGCAATAGCGTCCATACTGGTCACTGTCGTGTTCCGGTTTGGAGGGTAAGGTAGCCGGTAAACTTATGCATGTGGCATTAGACCTCGCCACAAGATAGCAACGCACCATTAACATCTTTGGTGTCTATAGGCGATAGTTGACTCTTTCCATTAGGAGACCCATCTGCTTGTTTGCTATCTTATGATATAAAAAAATGTTAGTACACAGCGTTGCTTACAAGGAAACGGCCGGTACTTCCGATTCTACTTTATTCTGAGATACCTATTTAATGAATTATTGAAAGCAAGCACCTCTACTATATCATTTCGTAAAACTTAGTTAATATTTGTTTAGCGTGCGTTATTTAGTCATTTAAGTACATTGTTTACCTATCTCTTTTTTTCTGTGTTAGATTTAAGTGTGGAGAATCTAACACCAAGACAAACCTTCATAAGGTTTATTGGTGTTACTGATATGTGTTTTCTTTGGTTACGCACGCCTGGTTACGCACGCCTATACTAATGAAGACAATTTTTTTCTGATGAAGACCAAATCTTCCCTTTACAGTATTATTTTAAAAAATGAACCGAATAAGTGCAGCCGCTTTGAAGTGGTGCACGAACAAACATTTATTACAACAAAAGTTGTTAATATAGTTTTTAAGAGAGTTATCAGAGTTAATTTCTTAACTCTCATTTGACAATTACTGCTTAGTCCATAAAGATTTTCTGCAAGATTTATTTCATTTATTATTCGCAGGATTAAGTCATGTCAGTTTTATATCCTTATTTTAGCTACATATTTAATGTATGTATACTACTCATGAACATTTGCCAGACTCAGTAATACAAGAGCCGGATTGAATTGAAATTATCTAATTAAATAAGTATTCGCAAACAATAAAAACTAAATTTTCCTTAGAGCAAGAATGACAAAGCAGATTCAAGCTTAATGTGTCTCGATCTTAAATCCCGTACTAAGATTTTCTCTATATTATCTGTCTATAAAACCAGCGTTGATCAAGCAACAGGTCATGTCAGTCAGCTGTATTTTTAAACGTAATTGCCGTATAGTTTTGGGTTCATAACGTCACGAGCCTTATACACTCTTAATCCACGGATTCGTGGTGATCAATGTTGAATAATGTATGAGAGCTCCATTATGGAGCACTATTTGCTTACATAATAACCGGCTTGTAGACAGAATAAGGTTGCCAATCGTCTTTTAAGAACTGAGACTACCCATTTATTAGCAGATTTTTCACACAAAACGCTTATGGAAACTTTTGTCCAAATATTTGGTATATCTAATTATAATGCAAATTTAAGGAAAATATTAAAATAGGAAATTTATATTAGATATATAAAACTGAAGATAAGAGGTCGTAAGATAAAAAGAAATACAAAAAAATATTCTAGTAGTAGTAGTTTACTGTGCAATTATGATTTTGTGTTTCATGATTTCAATACATTTTACATATTTTTAACATTATTTTACTCACATTAACATTTTTATAGGTAAAAATTGGCCACGCGTGATGGAGAGTTCCGAAGTTGCCTATCACAATAATACATACTAAGAAGAGAGCCCCTATTGTTTTAACCTATTTCGCATCAATGGCGAATATATCCGCACCACTAGTTCACCGACAGTAAAAAAAATCTCAAGTACATTTTATAAGTTGGTCGACTATTACTCAAAAACTTGTAAAGCCTTCTAAGCCGTGATAAGTTTTTCTTTTAACTCCATTATAATTACTACTACCACGAATTGTTTCCCAGCCCCAAAACCAACCATAGAGCTGACAGAGAGGGAAACACGTGACTAACAAAAAATAGCAATTTATAGCTTAATATTTCACAAACGAGTCCCGTGATCAAAAAATGGTTTTTACAAACCTACGATATTTTTTAAAAACCTATACAACGATACCCCACACTATACGTGCACCCCGCATGTAAAAAAAAGTAACATCCCCACTTTACACGTAGAGGAGCTACCCAAAAAATATTTTTCAAGTTTTTATGTTACCATCGGTATATTATTGCCTCTGTGGTCTAACGGTCCAGCGTTGGCGTTGACCACATGAGGTCCCGGGTTCGATTCCCGGGTCGGGCACAAAAAAAAGTGTTTTTTCAGTTTTCTGAGAAACACAAAGTTGCCCGGGATTGGAAAGTGCCCGGTTGGCGATAGGCTTGCCACCTATCACATTTGTGGGACCAAGTATCTTCGGCTAATCGTGGGTGCACTTGTTGTACCTCTGCCTACCCCTTCGGGGATATGGGTGTGAAGATACTTTTTATGTTACCACTTTGTTGCCGTGACTAATATGTATATTCATGCCAAATTACAGCTTTCGATGAGTAAGATTTTTCTGCACTAGATTGTGGATGGACGGATGTACGGACGGACGGACATAGCGAATATGAGTAAGAGCAAAACTATAAGGTTTCCTAGTTTACTTCGAAACTCTAAAAATGTCCCACAAATCTAAGTCCTAACATTGGCTAACCTATTAAACACCCATATACTTTTATTATCAAAGCACGTACTGTACAAAGAATATTCAAGTGCTGACCACGTAGTGGTATGGTATTCAAAGAGCTGGCGTCGACTCTGATTCAGAAGACTAGTCTATATTAATAAGTCGGTAGTATCGCAAACATTCTTGCCAGCTATGTCATCAATAATGCTTAAAAGATTATTTTTCTTTAGAAAAACAAAATTCAAATAAAATATATTAATAGTATATTTGGCCATAAAATACTATTTAACCGCGACAGAGAGGAAAATAGAAGTTTATTAAACAAGAGTTAAGGTTAATTCAAGCTTTAATTTAATTCAGCCGCAACTTCTTACATTTCGTTATTAATTTATCAAAATCGTCGAGGAGGTTATTAATTCGTCAAAATCTTTATGCATGCTTACGCTCCTCAATTCCTGTTTTTTTTTAAAGTTCCAATTATTTCCATCGTAAACTGAGGATCTGAAAATGTGTTTCAAGAAATCGAAAGATTTTTTCAAATAATATCATAGGCGAGTTGAAGTCAGTTGTTGAAGTTTTACTGCTTTTAAATTTTATAGCTTATACCACTCTGTCATTTTATCTTTTTTACATTTATTATTTCATAATTATTGTATTTATCATTTCATTAACTTGTAGAACCTAAGCGTAATAATTGTTAAAAAATCATTAACCGTTATACCATTATGGGTTCGGTTCATGGTCTAGTTATTAATCTATTTTCCAGAGACCATGAGCTTTTAAATTATTGCTTTGGCTCATGGTCTAGTTATTAATCTGTTTTGAACAGCCTTTTAAATTCTAGACCGGCTCAAATTGCTTCTGAATTTTATCCAGAAAAAAATCAGTGGCTTTTCTGATAAATTCAGCGATTGTGATCATTTTTGTCCTTAGTTAACAAATTTATAAATCAAAATAGTGAATCAACAACCTCTGCAAAGACATTCAGACATTTATAGATTCACTTTGTAATTTTACATACTTTGTCTTACACCACACATTTTTCTGTAAGCAATATTATTTAAAAGACTCCAAGTTTTCCATTTATGCATTAGTATATACTATGTTAAATTTAATAACAAAAGCAAAATATGTTACTACAATAACAGTTTGTCTGTAAAAGTTAATTTATTTAGCAGATCTTGCTTCTGTCCAAGCCAGCTTTGAAGGTCGAGGCAGCGGATATGGGTTACTATTACATCAATTGCGTCAACCTAACAATTCACTCAAATGCACGGTCACGCATATATATTATGCATTTTTCTACTTTAATGACATGGTGACATTAAATCAAGAGAAGAACTCAATGCCATATGGGTTTACAACAGGCAACATATTATGCAAAATCAAATATAATCTTTCATTCAATCTTCATCCTCTATTTAATCTTGCAGGTTAATTTTTTGAAACAAGTAGCTATGTTTGTTTCAGGGTCTTAACAATCTCCTAGTAAAATTTCATCAAAAACCGTACAGCAAATTAGCTTTGAAAGCGTAACAGACAGACAGACAGACTTTCACGTTTCTAATACACGTCAAAATCAAAGTGTTTATTTAATCTTAAGACCCATGCGAAACTTAAGTTATATGTTGGGATCCGTTTGCACCTCTTAAGTGTTTAACCGATTATAAAGAAATTCTGAATATACGTTGACTGGAATATAGATAAGGACATACAGATCGTTCACTCGTAAAAATATTATTCCCGCGAAATAAACAAGACGATTATGGCGAGCAAACCTGGGAGCATAATCAAGATTTGTATAAAACTGCTGTAAGGCTTAAAATATATATTACTAGACGACCCGCGCAGCTTCGCCCGCGACAAGTTTAACATGTCTTCGATCTGTAAACGATCGATGACATGTTAAAGGGCTGAAAGTTTGTATGACATACAATTGTATCGTAGAAACTTTCATCTCTATGGATTAATTTTTGAAAAAAAAAACAGCTTATGTTTTACTCTGGCTCTTAACTACATCTATGCCAAATTTAATCAAAATTGGTTTAGCGGTGTTCTGTAAAAGCGTAACAGACAGACAGATAGACTTCCGTATTTATAATATTCAAACATTAACTCAAAAAATGCTTTAATCAAATAAACCATTTGACTAGTCAGCATTATTAGAATTACTGTCGGATTGAAACACAGCTACACACTATTAGTATGGCCTCACATTATTAGTATGAATTATCAGTTTTAACACTTACCAGTATTGTTAAGTCCTGCAAAGCTCTGAAATTCTGAAATAGCTTTCCGCCACGAACTCTCGTCGACTATGTGTCCGGATGAGGGATTTCTTACTGACGGACTGAGGTAGCCATACTGTGCCAGGTACATCTGGAAATCAACGTGATAATCAGGCTGCCGTATCCAACATGGGACATGGACCTTTGTCTTACACATGCACATGTTTACTTAGATCTAATTTAAAACAAAAACACACAAAATTATTTCCCTGTTTGGTCTGTGGCTCCTTTGAAGTGTAGACATTCTACCACTGTGCCAAGAAGTTCGTTAAAAGCGAACGTGGCAATAACCATTGTGACTAATAAGCTGTAGTTTCGTAACATCTCGCCTATGAGTGGTACTACCACCTACCCCATTTTTACCGCAATAGCGTCATAGATTGTCATTGCCGTGTTTTAGTTGGGACGGTAAGATAGCCGGTAATGTTTGCATATTAAATTAGTGCAGATAAAATTGAAAGCGACAAACATCTAAGGAATATTTAAAAATTATCTAAAAACCGGTTTGTTGATTCAAAACACATATAAATTTGCCCTACAAGGAAACCGGTATTTTTGAGGTTAAGGTAGAGTCAAACCTTCACAAAACACTCGTTATGTACTTGCGCTAATTTTTAACCCCCGACGCAAAACGAGGGGTGTTATAGTTTGAAAATTAATAATCACTTTTATTTCAATGACAGTCGAACTTTTGAGAGACAAAGATAAAAAACACAGCTTAGATCCTCATAGGTGTAAATTAATATTAATCTATACATCTATACAAATAAATAAAATTGTAGTGTCTGTAATATTAAATTAACTTCTTTTTACTAAATGCATATGTATGTATACATGGTACATACCTATACTGAAATAAAAAATGTCACAATTTTTGTCTCTCTGTTTGTTTGTTCCAGCTAATCTCTGAAATGGCTGGACCGATTTTGACGGGACTTTCACTGGCAGATAACTAATGTAATAAAGAGTAACTGAGGCTACTTTTATTTTAGAAAATTTTCCACGCGGACAAAATCGCGGGCACAGCTAGTTACACTATAAAATTATAATATTACGTACACATTATTGTTATTCTCTGAATGTTAAACATACGTGGTTTTATTTCCCTTAATTACGTAGTACTACTAAGTGTAGTCAGTAATGATGCATACAACCAACAAACACGTAAATAATGTTAATAATGGATTGTTTTACCGCGTGCTTTAGTAATATGTAACTAAGTATTTCATAAAAATATATAAATATCTACACACCTGGACAAGACTCTCATTATCTGTCTTTACCTAATAACTTAAACTAAAAGACTGAGAATGTTTGATTTATTTCGCAATGTTTGCATTACAAATTTAAACACATATATTTAGAAATTATTTATTGATAGACAATTTAAAATCAATATTTTTGAAACTTTTAAATCGAAAATATCGATATGTTTGAAAATGCTGCGATAAGGATCACCACCCATGTCCTCAACTGACGAATAGTGGTGAACTGAAAAGTCTATAAACGTCCGGTTCTCTGTACAAACTCAGCAAGGGAACTGGCGTGATAATACTCTTTTTTAAATGTTAGACTAAGGTATAAACTTGATGGATCTGAGTGCTAAGTGTGAGTTTTTCTTTTCGCATTCGATCGTGAGCGCGTTTCGAGTTTACTAGGAATTTGTATGTGATTTGTACAGCGCCACCTAGTGGTAAACTGGTTTCTTACGTTTACCACTAGGTGACGCTGTACAAATCACATACAAATTCCTAGTAAACTCCAAACGCGCTCACGATCGAATGCGAAAAGAAAAACTCACACTTAGCACTCTGTTGACTATCTACAAAATGATTGCGCTGAACTAGAAAATTATGCGATTGTAGACAATAGAATGACAGTAACAGATAAAAACTCACGCAATTCCAATACATCCGATTAAAAATAGATTAACCTATAAACCCATCAATTTCCTATAAAGAAAATACGCGTTGAGGAAAAACTTATATTGGCTTTAATTCTTTAATAATGATCATTATGATCATAATATTTTTCGCGTAATTTACATGAACTTTGTGTTTCTACTCGTATTATAACTTTGGTGTTTTTTTATTATTTTGTTAATCTTTATTGCAAATTCTAAGAGGAAAATTTATTTGTTCAAGATAAAAGTAGCGTTGGTTGAGTGGTCAACGACCAGTGGAGCTAGAGCGTTCGAATCCCGATAGAGACAAACATTTATGTGTTCAGCATTAATGTTTATATTTCTGTACATTTAATTTTTTTCTCTGTGGACTGGAAGACTTTTTGCTTGGATCGCCTACTCTATGTTATCTCTATGGAATTTAAGCGAATCACTAGCGACACCACTATATAAAGAATTTTTTTTTACCCCTTTAGAGACGATTACGCTAACGGTGAACTATGAAATTTGGTACAGTTAAAGTATACATTGTGAAAGACTGCAATACCTAATATTTTTAAATAACATGCAATACAAATACATTAAATTAGTAAAAAAACATTGAACATCACACTACATTCATGTGACATACATAATAATATGTACATGTAAACTGTTTTCTTTACAGTTAAAAGAGATTTGATTATTTAGCCTACAGTTGAATTTCGTCCACAGAGCAATCGCTAGTACGAGTATGTATATAAGTCCTTTAACAAAGCAAAGACATAATGATGATCCCAAAATTGTTTATCAGTTTTGTTATCTTTGACTTCGTTATTATTTAAAATCTTTTTTCGTTGTTCTTATCAAAAGCATATACAATTAACAATGGTTTTTAACCTTATCTTCTTGTACGATAATGTGAAGATGAGATAAAATTAATGTAAAGTACCACTTTAAAAACGAAAAAAGCAGGAGTGGTAATTTGGTCACACCAAAATTTTCAAATAAGTACTATAACTGCTAAAATTAAATTATAGAACCTATAGAAAGAGGTCAATGGTGCGTTGCTATCTATATAGTGGGATTGTAACGTCATATACGTAAGTTTACCAGCTACGTTACCCTTCAAAACGGAAACCGACAATAACAAACATTGACGCTATTACGATAAGAATGCAAGTCAAGTCATTGCAAGGTTCTACTACCTAGTATTCACGATGGTAGTGACCGCTCCATTGGTCAAGTGGTTAGCGACCCTGGCTACGCAATCGACGGGGCACGGGTTCGAGCCTCGTCGGGGACAAGCATTTGTGTGATGATCATAATGTTTGTATTTTCGGGTTTCAGTTTTTATTAAAAATATTCCAGTATTTATATACGTATTTAATCAAATAAACCATTTGACTAGTCAGCATTATTAGAATTACTGTCGGATCGAAACACAGCTACACACTATTAGTATGGCCTCACATTATTAGTATGAATTATCAGTTTTAACACTTACCAGTATTGTTAATTTTATATATTATATTATTATAATATATGTTTGACCAATTTTTTCACAAACCTGCCAGAATAGCAGATTCAGATACAAATATTGCACTTATTAAGTACTATAGGCCACGTAACGTTTGCTACCGAGAAGCTTATAGATATATATTTTTAAAAACTTAACAAAATATTTCGACACGATAGGATTTGAACCTTGGCTCAGGCCAGCACGCTTTCTCCAACTAAGCTACTATCGATTGAACGCAGTGGAATTCTTTACTTTGTGATCGATGAGAAACTAAAATAATACGTTTCATACCCATTGATATAAAAAACCCTAGATGCACAGTCCCGCACAAAACTGACACTCAAAAGTGTCCCTAATTTCATTTAAATAGTAATAAATATGACAAAAATATATGTCTTTGCAAATCCAACCTTAGGCGCAAGTTTTATAGTTGTTTTTACAAAGAAATGTAAAAAAAGAAATAAAATTGACAGTTTCGCGACCGACGCGACTCTATTTGAAATGAGCTCACAATTTAAAATTGTGCGCTTATTTTTGGAGGACGTTTTTGAGACACTGATTGTGTATCTTGGGTTTTTTATATCAATGTTCGTACCCATTATCTCACGAATCGTATCCAATAATTTTATACGTTTACTAGCTGTTGCCCACGACTTCGTCCGCGCGGACTTCGTTTACTCCGCACAGCTCCTCCGCCGTAGGTGATAGCGTGATAATACGTAGCCTATATGTTGATCCGACCTATTAGTAATATTCATGCAAAATTTGAAGTAAATCCGTGCAGTACTTTTTGAGTTTACCCCGGACATACATATAGACAAACAGACAAACAGACAAAAATTATAAAAATAATATTTTTGGCTTCCATATCGATTGTAGATCACGCCCCAAGTATTATTTTAAAAAAATATTTAATGTACAGTTTTGACTTTCCTACGATTTTATTATATGTAGGTATAGATGCTGTAAACCCTGGTACCGCTTAACTGGAACGGAGACCTCATATATTTAATACATTAACCTTCGCAGAAGAAATGCATCCAGTAAAAACTTTAAAAGACACTTTCTCAAAATAAACAAGGTTAAAAACAAATAAAACTGAAGAGCTCGTAAAGTGAATTTACAAACCAGACAACTAAACGACTGGTATCATTGTTTATGGGGATGGAAGTTAAATCATATGCGGCCTTGGAGGTGCATGCAGTGCATTACAACGCAAGGACTGTTCATAACGAACAAACGTTCTTTGTCCCTAAGGGCACCTTTGTCAGCTTACTCAAAGATTCTGTTGTAGATATGCTAACAACAATACAAATATAATACATTATTAAATACCCATGTTTTTTTACATAATGTTACCAACATGGGTCCTCGAAACGTTTAAAATTAATATTGTTACTCGACCGCACAATATATATATTTTTAAATTTCATTCTCTATTTATCTTCACTATTTATAAAGTTACCTAATCATACTAACCAATTTTATATAGGTACGACTTCGTCCTCTAGATCTGACTATTCATTTCTAAACTTTACTTTTATTTCTTTTGGGTATATTTAATGATAATTTTATTTTTTATGTTTCTGTTTTGTCGTTTATTTTTTTATATTTTGCATTTACTTGTGTTTTTTACCATCTAAAATGTATTTTTGTATATGTACATGTACGCATTAATGTATTTTTGAATATGTACATGTACGTACGTATAGTGTAGTTGTTGTTTTTGCATGAATATTTTTTGTCGTCTTATATTAATTTATTTAAAGTTTTTATTCACTTTTTGGTTTGTTGGATGTGTAGAAACTTATTAGGTATTAACCGTATATAGGAAAGAACAGCAAAACTTATAATACCCTTGTAAGTCCGGGCTTATCTTGATAAATAGACAATCTGCTATTTTGTCAGTTTTACTAAGTACTTGAAATTCCTTTAAATTAAACTCTTACATAATTAATTATTTACACTTAATTTTTGCGGCCAACCAGAGTTCGTTATTAGGTTATCATCGGGGCTATTATTTTTTACATATCTTTTGCCGTAATTACAGCGTACAATTACCACTAAGATTTTTTGGTATTTCAGAGAGTGAATTATGTATAAAGGTACGTTTTTAAGGGTCTTTCAATACGATGACCTGATCTGCGTTCTTGTTTGCTATCTTATAATATATTAAAAACAAATAAATGGCTTGAGACTTAACATAACAAGTTAATCATTATAGAGTTTACCGACACACGATAGCAAAGATAAAGCCAAAGTAAATCTTGAACTTGTTTGACATGTTATAATGCTCTATTTACTCAAACAATGTATTATGACTAAGTGTGGAGGCATGAAACTTATTTTGGGCGTGAGTAGCGGGCGTTGACATACGCATTTACCATTGCAGCCTGCAGTAAAGTGCCTAGTGTGTAGTGAGACGTGTGAGTAATTTATCATTCAATTATTTACCGCAACGACTTCTCATATCGTCAACAATACCTTATTTGCGAGAAGAAAAAAGATTTTAAAACTTGTCTATATAGTAAACACAAGCAATAAAAATGTTGTTTTTTGTCACAAACTACTGAAAAAATGACGAATGTATCTGTTTCTGCTAAAATAGAATATTATCTTCTTTACATATTACATTAGTATAAAATAAACACGCTTCCACAGTATGTTTCTTTAAATATCTTATAATTTACGCAATGGATTTTAATGTGGTTTTCATCAATAGAGGAATTTGAAAATTTAATTAAATACAATATACGCATATTGTATTTAAAAAAAACTGAGCATCTTAAAGATTTCCTGTAAAAACATATTTTTGTGCGTTTAGGTGGTTGTGTAGAGTGAAGCCGGGGCGGGACACTAGTTAAGTTACAAATTTTTTACTCAATGTTACTGTTTTAATACGAAAACGAAAATAAATTTGGTTTACGTCAAAACACGTATTGAGATATTTAAATTTCATACACATTAAAAATTCAAATTACTTCCTTATGTAATTCTGGAATCCTTTAAAAATAGAACATGTATCTTTTCGGTAGCCATCCATAAAAACCGAGCAATTATACGCACTTTATCATATTAACTTAAAGTTTCGCGACCTTAAGTCAGTGAGGTAAAGTTAATTATATAAAATATTGAACATTAATATAATACATTAAACCTATGAGTCACAAGGTAAGTATATATGTGGGCGTTGACGTACAATCATCTTAAAGATCCGTTATAGAAAAAACTATTGACACCGTACATGATGTGTGGTGTGAGGATAATGCAGTGTTAAAATACTCACTAAAGATTCGTACAAGCGAATCGAGGTTAGTATGCCTATAACGGGTTTCATTAGAGTGTCTGTAAATCGAAACCGCCAAATTGATCTCTGATAGCTTAAATTAAGATCAAAGTAATTTTTCTTGTTGATGACATTTTTTTTAATTAAATTTAAAAAAGGGAGATATATTTATGTATGGACACCAATATATTCGTTAATTGTGAAACAACAAAAACCTTAAAACATTCAACCACAATAATTATTCGAGTACATTGTTCATTTTTATCATCAAACACATATAATCATTCACAATTTAAAAAAAATATAAATTTACTTCGAAAACAACCTTAACTTCAAAAAAAAAACTTCTATGACTGAGACCACCTCTGGATATATAGTCTCATAGAAGTTTAGCAAAACCGGATTCAGTTTCCCAGAAAATTGACTGTCTGTTTTTATTGTTATTGTATAGTAGTAATTTTCATTTTACTGCAATTAAATTTTTGGTTCTTAAATTAAATGTATTTCGTTAAGATGTTTTACCCACATTATTATAATTTTTATCATATAAACTAAAAGTAAATACTAAACTAGGTGTCGAATTCGGCACACATGACAAGGTAAGCACTAAATTATAAGTAAATACAAATATTTTCTCAGTCATATAATTATCTCATGAACAAAATTTGATCTCATTTAGTGTTAATGCTCGTCTAACCCCTTTTATTTTTACAACAGATACATTCAAAAGACAGTAACATCAGGACCCAACCTGGATCCTTATTGGTATTTTATTTATTGACTAGCTGTTGCCTGCGACTTCGTCCGCGCGGACTTCGTTTACTCCGCACTGCTCCTCCGCCGTAGGTGATAGTGTGATAATATGTAGCCTATATGTTGACCCGATCTGTTAGTAATATTCATGCAAAATTTGAAGTAAATCCATGCAGTACTTTTTGAGTTTACCCCGGACATACATACAGACAAACAGACAAACAGACATACAGACATACAGACAAACAGGCAAATAGGCAAACAGACAAATAGATGAAAATTCTAAAAACTATATTTTTGGCTTCGATATCGATTGTAGATTCTTTTAAAAAATATTCAATGTACAGCTTTGACTTTCCTACGATTTTATTATATGTATAGATACCTTCACATAACTACAAAATAAATATTTATAAAATAATCTATAAAACTGGTTTATATAAATATGTAAATAACTATGTTACAATGTTAAAAAATATGTATAATTCTAAAACTCTTTAGTTAAAGGTTTGAGTTTTTGTAAAAAATAGTTATAGAGTAGTGGAGTCTCCTGACTGCTCCTGACACAAGCTCGTATGTATTTAAAATGGGACTTCAACGACATTGAACTGTTTGTTAAATTTTTAGTTCAATGAAGTTTATTATTATTTACCCTATCAGGGTACATATGTTGTTCCTAGAATGTATACTTAACACCTATAAATGTATACATATGACGCAATAAAGTATTAATTGTATTGATAATACTTAAAATGAGCTATTTCTTTAATTAAAAAAATATTTTATATATTCCTTCCGTATTCGTTGAGTTCTTTTTGAAAAATAAACTACTCGTCTTCCTGACAGACAGTTCGTTAAAATCAAACAGTTTTCAAAACATGGCTACTTGTTAGTACGAGTTAGTAACAGATCGCCCTGGTCTTGTACGATAATATAATTGTACGATAGCCTTAACTTTTCTGTCAAATTAGTCCCAGTCCAAGACACACGAATATTAATAGACACGCCATTGGGAAGGAAACGTGTCACCGTGCATATGAGCAAACGCCCTTATCACTTTCAAAAATGTCATACATCTTTAGAATTATATCGTGAAAAAATAGAAATAAACCATATTGTACTGTTTTATCGTACCGAATGAAATAACAAAGTTTAAAAATTACCCTTGAAGTGATTTTATTTCATTGGTAAGTAGTATAACTTTGTATTTCTGAGTGTGAATGTAAGTTACGCTGACAAACTAAGAAATAGTCTCGAAAGGCGTATCCATTTAATCAGTGGTCACAGTTCTTGTTATTAACGTGTTTCTATAATTTATACACTGGCCTTAACATTTGATAAGTAAATCCATCCACAATAATTTTATGAATAGGCAACTCTATCCGCTTATCTTTTATATTTTCACGGCTAAACCAAACCGATTTCGATGAAATTAGGCACGAAGATAGATGAAGATTTGGAGTAAAACATAGATTGATTTTTTGTCAAAAATGAACTCATAATGAAGTGAGAGTGCTCGCGGGCAAAGCTGTGTGAGTCAGCTAGTCTACTACTAATACTATAAAGATTTGATTTTTGTTTCTTTGTTTCATTTTAACTCAAAAACTAACAGACCGATTTTAAAAATTCTTAAGACTTTAGAAAGCTACCTTATCCGGAAGTAAAATAGTGTACTTTTTTACCTGACAAAGCAAAAGAAAATAACGATTTTTGGTCACGCGGACGAAGTCGCGAGTAACTGCTAGTTTATAATAAATCTGCAACAGAGTGCTAAGTGTGAGTTTTTCTTTTCGCATTCGATCGTGAGCGCGTTTGGGGTTTACTAGGAATTTGTATGTGATTTGGACAGCGGCACCTAGTGGTAAACGTGAGAAACCAGTTTACCACTAGATGGCGCTGTACAAATCACACACAAATTCCTAGTAAACTCGAAACGCGCTCACGATCGAATGCGAAAAGAAAAACTCACACTTAGCACTCTGATATGATTACGCACTACATGGGAATAATAATTAAGTAAAATACAAAAAAAATACCAATATAGTATTTAAAAAATGTAATCAAACACTATCATGGTCATAACGCCTACTTCCGGTTTGTCCCTCGTCTTGTTTGCCCTATGCGTAAGTTGTTGACTCATTGTCTACCTTAATCATACCTTTCCACCGACCTGACAAACGGTGCTATCATTGTAATTCATTGTCATTTTTTATCGCCTTAGTAATGTACGCATATGATGGTCATTTTGGTGTTAGGTATAAATTGTACCGTTCCAGTAGTTTTGAGAACTAAGAAGTAGTATCTTCACGCCCGTATCCCCGAAGGAGTAAGCAGAGGTACAACAAGTACACCCACGATTAGCCGAAGATACTTAGTCCCACAAATGTGATAGGTGGCAAGCCTATCGTCAACTGGGCACTTTCCAATCCCGAGCAACTTTGTGTTTAACAGAAAAATGAAAAAACATTTTTTTAAGTACCCAAACCGGGAATCGAACCCGGGACCTCATGTAGTCGGCGCCAACGCTTGACCACTAGACCACAGAGGCGATTATTATTTTTTACGACAACTAAAATATATTACCTATATATTAAGAGCGTGTATTCGATACGATATTGCTCTGGAAAAACTTGAAAACATAAAGTTTTCTTTGCAAATCGAATACACGCTCTTAATACGTGGAGCAAAAACTTTGTACCTTTTTATAAGACAACAACGCGAACGTTGGAGTTTAATTTTTAACACGCTTTTATTAGCTTGATTTGTATGTTAATATGTAATGGAAGCTTTTAACACGTATTTGACTTTATTTAAATCGTCGGATTATTTTAAAACTGCAGTCTTATCAAGAAATTGCGACCAAAGGGCTATCACTATATTACTTATTACCAAAAAAGTCACATCGGGTTTAGTGTACCGGGTATAGTAGGCAAAGTAATAATAATAATAATAAATAAATTATTCACGTTACAAATTACACTTACTAATCTAACCCCAAAGTAAGCAAATTATTTGCTTGTGTTATGGGTGTTAGTCAAAGATACTAATACATAGAAATCCATATACAAATACTGGAATATATTTAAGAAACACCCAAACCCGGAAATACAAACATTTATGCTCATCACACAAATGCTTGTCCCCGTCGGGGATCGAACCCTAGCCCCGTCGATTGCGTAGTCAGGGTCGCTAACCACTCGACCAACGGCGGACCAAAGTGAATCAAATGTTTAGATTTACCAGTTTGTCGGTGAAGAAAAGTGTGGTGATCCCAATACCGCCATCATATTTGGTTCTAAATGATTAAAAACCATATTTCTCGCTGTCCGTTTCATCATCAACTTTATTTTGTGAACTTCAAAAACAATCCATTTTTGGGGCATAAAAAATTAGCCTATATTAATTTGTATAAATAGGGACTTTTCGAGCAAATCTAGTTATTTTAAATCAAGACTTAATAAAAAATTCTTAAATGACTAACCACGTCCAAATTCATAAACTTTCGCATTTACATTATGTTTAATTACTGGAATTTAAACACTAAGTAGCTTTTGTGTCAAGTCTGGATATTAATTGACTAGATTTGGAACATAATATGTGTCGAGTTCTTGAGGCTTGATTGCATATAAATATCGAAATTTACGAAATTTTGTATTTACTTTTGTTAAATTACTGAGACTTGTATACAAAGTAGCTTTTGTGTCAATTCTGGATATAAATTGATTAAGTTTCGAACAAATCGAGTTGGTGCGACTTAATTGCATATTAGTATCGAAAGTCACACAATTCTGTATTTCCATTTTGTTAAATTACTGGAACTTGTATACAAAGTTGAATTTATGTTAATTCTGGATATTAATTTTCTGTTTACCATAACTTATATACCGGTGAATAGGAAGACTTAATTTGGATCTCATCGATATCATTTACTCATAATACTGAATAAAAATTAATTGACATTGTGTCTTCCATACTTATTTGGCTTTGTTCTCCTGTCTTCTAGGAAGTTAGCCATAACTGACGAACTGATATGCAAAACATTGTTACCATATTATACACCTGCGCGAGCCTTACAAGAATTATTTAATAAACAACCACTACCAAATTAAGTTTATTAAATAAATTGAACAATATTTAAATAATGCAAAGTAATCAAATATTTTGTCACAATTAGTCGAAGTTAACATATTAATGAAATATAAAAACAATGATTATGTTAAATATCACATACGTTTCGAACAATATAAGCTATAATATTTACGTAAAATTTAGTTAAATTCTTTTCTGTCTTTAGCAATAATGTTAATCAGCTTCCCCGTGTTGGTTCCGGGCTCCTTTGAAAAATAGACCAACTGCCGTTCTGCCAGGCATGTCGTAAAAGGCGACCGATTGGCTATGCAAGTCACTAACATCGTGGCTACTAGGTGGTAGAGTTCTGCATTGTCTCGCCCGGATCTGGTACCACCGCCTTACCTATTCCTGCCGCAATAGCGTCAGTGCTTGTCACTGTCGTGTTCCGGTTTAGAGGGTAAGGTAGCCGGTAAACTTATAAATGTGGTATTAGACCTCGCCACAAGATAGCAACGCACCATTGACACCTTTGGTGTCTATAAGCGATGGTTCATGGTTGACTCTTTCCATCAGGAAACCCATCTGCATATTTGCTATCTTATGATATAAAAAAAAAGCTAGACTGACAAAGAATCTTTCATTTTAACTATTTTATTTCTTTAAAGACGTTTTTCAGTGCTTGTAACTTATGCACGACGATTAACTTTTAAATAAACATAAAATGAACAAAATCTTTACGTTAATGTCAATAGTACTTAAGGCGACAAAAACAATCAAAGTATAAAAGTTATCTTTTAATATTAATAATTCTTAAACCAAAAAATAACTATAGATAATGTTTAATTAAAAAGTTTAAATTAATGTTTAATTAAAAAGTTTAAATTAAAAATAAACGATCAGGACTACATATATTTAAAAAGGGCTTTTAATTTTTTTTTATATCATAAGATAGCAAACAAGCAGATTGGTCTCCTGATGGAAAGAGTCAACCATCGCCCATAGACACCAAAGGTGTTAATGGTGCGTTGATATCTTGTGGCGAGGTCTAATGCCACATGCATAAGTTTTCCGGCTACCTTACCCTCCAAACCGGAACACGACAGTGACAAGCACTGACGCTATTGCGGCAGGAATAGTGAAGGCGGTGGTACCAGACCCGGGCGAGACGATGCAGAACTCTACCACCTAGTAGCCACGATGTTAGTGACTTGCATAGCCAATCGGTCGTCTTTTACGACATGCCTGGCAGAAAGGCAGTTGGTCTATTCTTCAAATGAGCCCGGAACCAACACGGGGAAGTTATAACGCACTAGGCATTTTGATTATAGTTTGATAAACACACCAAGCTTTCGCTGTTTTCGAAACATCCACGTGTAGCTTTATTGTTATTTCTTTAAAGTCGAATGTAATTACCATACCGTCAACTACAATGTAGACAAGGATAATTTTTAATCTAGTCCTTCGAAGTCACGAAGTAAACATTTATTAAAAAAACATCCACACGAACATCTAGATTGAGCACATTCATTGTTGATTATAATAACACGTGCCTTTCAATATGTAAAACGCAAGTGTTTAGTTGTTTATTATCTCAACGCTCCTTTCCCACCTCGTGGATTTTATTATTTGTAATTGGATCACATACGATTTAAAAGTCATTAAATCAATTCATATTAATACTTAAAAATAACAAATTAAACCAAAAAATAATATGAGTAATGTTTAATTAAAAACGCATAACTACGCATTTTGATTATGCTTTAAAAAACACACCAACCAAGCTTTCTGTGTTTTCGAAACTTACACGTGTAGATTTATTGTTATTTCTTCAAAGTCGAGTGAAGTTAACAAATCATTAACTACAATGTAAATAAGTATAATTTTTAATCGTCTCTCGAAGTCACGAATTAAAGATTTATTTAAAAAAAAGCCACGCGTACATCTAGTTTGAGCACAGTTATTGTAGATTATAATATCACGTGCCTTTCAATATGTGAAACGCAAATGTTTATTTGTTTAATATGATCTCGACGTTCCTTTCCCACCTCGTGGATTTTATGATTTGTAAGTGCATAATTGGATCACATACGTTTTAATAGTCATTAAATCAACATTGTTATTGAGTGTTCAGCTAAACTGCGCACACATCATGTAAAAATTACACGTTTCTATTAAATGCGTATCAGAAGCTGGTAATGACCCTAAGAATATGGTGTATGAATATTAATTCATTGCTTGTTATTTTAATAACAACGTAATGAAAATACCCTTCTAAATGAAATCACTATTACGAATGTACAACATGTTGAATTTACATTCGTGTAATTGATGAATATAAAACTAACCATCTAATACGTTTTCCTAGAGCGCGTATTACGAGTTGTACGCATATAACTTTTATATTTATCAACCGACCAAAAACGGAGGAGGTTTATCCCCGTGTTGATCCCTAGCTTCTTAGAAAAATAGACTAACTGCCGTTCTGCCAGGCAGGTCGTAAAAGGCGACCGATTGGCTATGTAAGTCACTAACATCGTGGCTATTAGGTGGTAGAGTTCTGCATTGTCTCGCCCGGGGGCTGGTACCACCGCCTTACCTATTCCTGCCGCAATAGCGTCAGTTTTGTCCCCGTCGTGTTCCGGTTTGGAGGATAAGGTAGCCGGTAAACTTATGCATGTGGCATTAGACCTCGCCACGAGATAGCAACGCTTCATTAACGTCTTTGGTGTCAGTAGGCGATGGTTGACTTTTTCCATCAGTTGACCCATCTGCTTGTTTGCTATCTTATGACATAAAAAAAATAAGTCAGAAAATTTAGCACAAACATACAGGCCGACAAAAAATCTTTTAATACTCATAGGGCTATTTTATTATTATGTTTTAATTATTTTTTATTATTATTTTATTATTATTTTTTAATTATTTTTAATTATTATTTTTATTATTTTATTATTATTTTTTAATTTCAACCATAAAGGTTATTCACTCACTGATATTAATGATGTATGATAATGTAAGACCACGCGTAACTTTTCATCGGTTTAATTTTTGTTATTAAAGTATTATTAAATAGTGGTATTATAATTTTATAAATTAACCTAATATTACTCTTAAAATAATAAAAAGTAAAATAGGAATGGATTTATTTGAATACAAATTTTGTATCGGATGATTTGATTTCGTGTATACATAGCTTTGTTGAGCATATTTCTTGCAACTCCTTATTAAGACAAAAGACTTGCACGAAATCTGGCGTGGAAAATGTTCTATGTATATATACTACTTTCGTTCCTTTGATCTGATTTACCTATAATCAGAACAAATTCAGAGATTTTCACAAATGATACTACTACTTACCTATTACTTTTATCTAAGAGTGCAATGGTCATTCATTACAATATATAGTCGAAGAGTCGCAAGAGTGACCCTGTTTTCAATAGATGTTTTTTTTTCACAAAGTAATTTAACTTTACTTCACCTGGATCATTTAATGTTACTATACAATTAATATATCATAGTGTATAGTTTATTATAATACAATTTATACATAAATATATCTTATTTTATACCGTGGTTAATCTCAGTTTAGTTTTGCTCAGTGTTTATTTAATAAACCCTTATTTACAATATCAGATATTCTTGTAACTAATCAAATAATAATACTTAATATCTTGCTCCCAAAAACCCCGAAACATATATAAATAGATATATCGAAACCCGTTACTTAGACTGTCGTAAAATTGTAGGTCCTGTGGTAATCTACGTTATTTTGAATAAAGTCATTGGAAAAAGGGCAAAAAATTAGGTCCGGACCGCTTTAACATTTTAAAATTCGTTTACAAATGAAAAAATATTTTTTCCCTTTTTTTGAAAAAAGATGGTTATCGTTGACGAAAATTTAAATTACAGTATCGAATTATGACTAGGTATATATATAGACACTTATCTATATAAATATAAAATAATCCCTGAAATGTTTGTACGCAAATAACTTTGGAATAAAAGCACCAAATAAGTTTTTTTTTTGTATTCTTGTTGTCAACAGAATGTAAAAGAAAATGTTTGAAAATCGAACGTTTTTTTTTTATTTCATAATATGAAAATTTAATGAGTAAGACAGAAGATTAGCAACTGGACAGAAAATTAGCAACTGATAACTAAAATTTCTAACTTTTTTACTATAGATCGTATTTTAAATGGAATATTTTTTTCTTAGCTTTGCGATGACGGGGCGGGCAGCTATTAAGATAATTTGATGATACAGTGTTTTCTATACGCAAAACAATTAACAAAACATCAACAATTATGTCCTATCAATCGCGTGTTGGCAGCCATTTTCCTCGCAACGCAGATTTTTTCCTAATGTCTCTTTGTCAGTATTAATCACGTTTGTCACGTGTATTAACACATTGTTACCATTTATAATTGACCCGCCAATCATTTATTCGCACGTGTAATACCTCGTGGAACAATTTCAAAAATATTCCCAACTATATTATAGTAGGGGAGCCCAAGAGAGGATTTTTGGATTTACTCAAGCGCGTCAGATTAACATAGGGGGGGGGGGGGGTTGCCTCGCATACTCCACCAAATATAAGCCCTTTATATACAGGCGGGTTATTATAGCAGAAAAAAAATCCAACAATTTCCTTGTGGAAATTGTCACATTAGGTATATATTTTTCGTTATCTTACATCATTTCCTGTATAATAAAAGAAAATTCAAACGCGCTCGAGAATGTCAAAACAACATTTTCTTTGCAAATTTATGACCCTCCCACTTCCTTACAAAACACTTTTTATTCGTAGATTTTTTTCTCCACCATTGAAATGAAAAACACCATATAACCTTTTATTTTTCTTATAATTTAATCTACAAAATACGATAAATGTGAAGATCTGTTTGTTACGCTTTAACGGCTAAACCACTTAACCGATTTTGATAAAATTTAGCAAAAAGATAGTAAAGATCCAGGACCAAACACAAGTTTTTTTTTTTTGTAGCACTCACCCCGTGCTTGGGAATCTTGAAAAACTTTAAAAACTTCTTTTCTATTAATTATTTGCAACACTCTAACACTACTTTTCTATTTATTATTTGCAAGTTAGAATTAGCATCTATAAAACTAAATTATTTCATAATTTCTTTGAATGTATATTTAGTTTAGAGATATTTTTTAAATGTTCTGTTTTAATTTTTGTATTTCACTTCCTTGAGTTAGCTATAAGACATATCTTATTAGGAATAATTTTATTTTCTCTGATGTCATTTTTGTAATAAAAAATAAGATATTCTTTGTAAATCAATCTTTAAGCTTTAGTTACATAACTTATAATATATATTTTTTGTATACTATAGACCTAGTGTTTATTATCATAGACCTCATTTCTTTTTTTCATTATTTTATTCTCCTTTAACGGGTTGACTGGAAGAACTTTATTTAAGTAGAGATAATCTCGCCGATTGTATTTATTGTTACACTTATATGCTCTTTTTTGTATTATTTTCTGTGCACAATAAAGTGTTAAGTAAGAAAATAAAGAGCTGAATTATCCCTAATTCAAAATTGAAAGTGTGTACTAAAAAAAATTGATGGCATGTCACTCTTCTTGCTGACGAAGCTGCGCGGGTCAGTTATTAATAAAATATCTCAATTGCTATCTTATAATATAAAAAAGATGAGCTTAGATCTTTTATATTTCTAAGTTTGGATGTTTATTTTAATATTTATATGTATGGGACTACCCATTTAAATTTGGTAAAGTTCTGGTACAGCGTTCAAAGATTTACGTGAGGTTGAGAAGGTTGTTGCAGTTTTAGTGTAATTTTTTGACATTTTTTGAAAAGGTGGTGTCCTATAAGGAAACAGCGGAAAGGCCAAGGGAATAGTCAACCAAAGCGATTCTCGAACGGCGCCGACGAGTTGCGCGGCGGAGAAAGAAGAAAGAAAGAAACTTTACTCTTCCTGCGGACGGTAGGTTTGGGGCACACATCATACATTATATATAGGCCTCGCGACGGAACAACCAAAGTGTTCCGATTAGTGATAAAATAGCGAGTGTCAAAAAAAGAAGAGGTTAGTGTCAGTGACCATTGAAAACTGACTTATGAGAGCCATGAAAAAATGGCATCACCGATCTCAGTCCTCTACTCACAAGACAAAGCGATGAACTCCATAGGGTTTTTGTCTCCTTTTGAGACAGCAACATATAACCCTCTCCGAAAACCCACAAAGAGGGTATCCATAAAGGATTTCCACATGTAAAAAAAAAGTTTTAATACTAGCCTAGTAACAAGTTATGTAAGCCAGAGTATACCTTTTCGGACGTACCGTACCTAATTTCAAACCTCTGGAAAAATTAAAACTATAAATATTAAAAAACCTTTTTTTGGTCAATTTTCTCTTCTTTTTGAATCATTTCTTTTGTTTACAAAATAACTAATAGTTTTTGAGATACAAAAATCAAACTTCATATTTTTTAGTTAATTGTTTATAACTTTTGCAATATTAGCAAACGGCTCTTGATTTTTTTCAAAAAATATCAACACGCTTTTTTATAACGAATGACATCTCGTTCACGAACGAGAGTTCATACTTTTTGGAGACGGAGAAAAATAGGCTAATTTTACTAGTATCAAAATTGCGACAACCGCTTTATTTTAATCTCCTGTATGTCTAGAACGCTGAACCAGATTTTCAGCAAATATAACTGGTACCAAATAGAAAGTATACTTCATATGGTCCCATTTAAATTTAGCACTTTTTGAATAGATTAAATAAAAATACGTTTAATATATTTATTTATTTATATGTAATTTTTTCTACAATATGATCACATTATTATTCACATGAAGTGCATCGCTGAAACGTTTACATCGGATAGATAAGCAGTGACATGAGGCATCTGACGGTGACAACAATGAGGTGCGATCAGAGGCCGGTGGCCGTGGCGTGCGGTTTGAAGGTCGGCTGGTGCTTCCTGCGTGCGTGACGAGCATGCGACCGAACCGCAATCAACATTTAAATACTACCCGATCAAAGTTAACCAAAACCGCAAACTAATCAGCTGTGTCACACGTTGTATCTCCAGAATGAGGAAATAAACTCCTGGTTCTTATGACATAATGCGGAAGAAATCTAATTTATATTTACCGCCTCGACGGTTTAATTGTAAGCGAATTTGATTACGCAAACGATAGGACTTGGTTTAACTTTATTATAAATCGGAAGGTTTGTGCGCATTTTATTACTTTTTCACGTCACAACGGTTATACGGATTTGTCTGCAACTTTATAAATAGGTAGTAAGTATATGTCTGAACTTATCACACAATTATTTTCATCTCTGAGTAATGTCGAATGATCTCGTAGATGGTTGTTAGAATTTGGATAACTTTAAACAGTAAAGGTATGTGACAAGAAATAAACTAACCCTATAAAAATCCATGAAATGTATTATATCCGGAGGCAGCACTTTTTATACCTACTTGAAACACAACTTTAAATAATGCTGTCATCTTCTGAGGTCCGATCCTCTCTTTATAACATCTACATCTATACATATAATAAAATCGTAGGATAGTAAATGTATGTTTTTTTTTATGTCATAAGATAGCAAACAAGCAGATGGGTCTCCTGATGGAAAGTCAACCATCACCTATAGACACCAAAGATGTTAATGGTGCGTTGCTATCTTGTGGCGAGGTCTAATGCCACATGCATAAGTTTACCGGCTACCTTACCCTCCAAACCGGAACACGACAGCGACAAGCACTGACGCTATTGCGGCAGGAATAGGTAAGGCGGTGGTACCAGACCCGGGCGAGACAATGCAGAACTCTACCACCTAGTAGCCACGATGGCAGTCACTCGATAGCCAATCGGTCGCCTTTTACGACCTGCCTGGCAGTACGGCAGTTGGCCTATTCTACAAAGGAGGCCGGGACCAACACGGCGAAAAATGTCCGGGGTAAACTCAAAAAGTACTGCATGGATTTACTTAAAATTTTGCATGAATATTACTAATAGGTCGGTTCAACATATAGACTACATATTATCACGCTATCACCTACGAGGGAGAAGCTGTGCGGAGTAAACGAAATCCGCGCGGACGAAGTCGCGGGCAACAGCTAGTAGCGGTATAAAAAGAGATGGATAGACCTCAGCGACAGAGATATAACGTAAATATTGGTTTCAATTCATTAATACGAGTGTTAGCTACACCTATACCTAATACTTCATGATAAAAACCCACGGCTGGTGACAGACACGTCATAATCGACATTTAAATATAAAACGCTCAATGCTCACCAAACCACAATGCAATCTGCCGGAAAGTAAAGCCACAAAAGAGTTCATTATGTCTCCAGGACGAGGACACAAATTATTTATTTCATTAATATTATAGAAACATATCTTCACTCCAAATTACGTATAGAATAGGTAGAAAAATCATGCATGTTGCATAGTATTATTTTCAAAAAAAAATACAATAACTATTCTTAATTGTCTTCTTTAGTCTAAGTCCCAGAAATTTAAATAATGGCTCCTGTGATGGAAAAAGATAACCTCTAAAATTTGGCCATTTACATATTTAGTGTAATATAATATTACCAGTTGATCTAGCCTCCAAACTAGAACACGATAGTGATAAAGCCCAACGCCAGCAGCTGGTAAACTTACGCGTGTAGCAATTAGACCTCGCCACAAGATAGCAACGCACCTTCTTATTAACATCTTTGGTGTCTAAGGCGATGGTTGACTCTTTCCATCAGGGGACCCATCTGCTTGTTTGCTATCATAAGATATAAAAAAAATCTTGTGGGCAAAGCTGGTCAGTTCAGCTAGTCATATATAAAAATGTTTACTGTTACATAAAGTGCATATATTCGTAAAAAAACTTCATCTTACGCAAGATGAAGTTTTTTTTACGATGTGTTGTTTACGATGTTGTTTTTGTATAATCTTAATCTCTTATAAAATCTCGGTTCACTCAAGCGAAATTCACTTAAATCTTTTATCTTTATTTCATTTATCTTTCGAGCTAACTATGATGGAAGCGAAATACAAAACATTTCCAAAAACACATAACCAGGTGGCTGACTACTAGATTACTGTTAGGTATGCGTCAATGCGCTCTACATACGAGTACAATCGCAAGCCTTTTGTGCTTGTCATTATCCGTTAATTATTATATTATATTAAAATATAATTAAATAATTTAAACAGACTATGTTTATTTGTGCGTAAATTTAGGTAATTCATAGTAATAATATACCTGTATTTGTATCTATATTACTAAAAAAATGAAGTTATTTCAAGTTTAGAAATTTTGCGAGCTTGGTCCAGATCATCGTCAACTTGTGTGCCAAATTTTATTCTGTCAAGCCATTTTTACGCGATTGAGTAAAAAATGTCCATACATCTAAACATACAGTCATCCAGACTTTCACATTCATAAAATTAATATACATATAGAATTTTTATGGTTGGATTTGTACGTACAGTAATTTTGCTGTTTCTTGTTATAATTTTGCTTTACTACTGTTTTTTGATATTTTAACTAGTTTAATTTTGTATTTGAATTTAAAAAATATATATTAGAAGATATATTTTTTATGAATAAACGGATTAAATTAAAAATCTTAAAATTGGATATGGAATACATTTTTTAAAATATACGAAAATGTTTACAAGCACATGGATGTTTATTTTTGCTGTTAACTGAAATAACCATTAGATTCAAATCTCAGCAATGAAACTTATTCTTATCAATCTTACTGAATCAAACTTAATGAACTATTAAAGTATTCCAACTTATACAGAAACCCCATACAAACCCATATCATAAATGACAACTAAGGCAATGAGGTCCGACTCTACCTGTCCTAAGCGTATACCTACATTGTGGTTAAATTACTCATTTATATACTTATTTTATTTATATCGAGAGAGATAACCATCACCAATATACGCCAAAGATATTAATGATATGTTTCTAACCGTGTGGCGAGGTTAGAAAATTTATAGTCTACCCCCTTAAACCGTAATACGACAACAAAAAGCAATGTTGCAGCTGGAATATGTAAGGCGATTATATCTAATCTGGTTGTGACGTTGCAAAACTCTACCAAGTAGTTAGTCGCGGTATTGACGTCACGTTTTAGCCTTTTCTCGTCTTTCACGAGATGCCTAGCAGTAAAGGCTAATCTTGAAAATGAAATCCAGATAAATACAAGGAAAAACACTGGAGATATATAAATACACTATTAACTTAAAATAATGCAAATTTACATATTGCACATATAAAACAATATTTGCAGGGATTGAACCTCTCGTGAATCAAAGTTCATTGTTCCAAGACGTAGGAAATTTTACGAGAGATGTCCGCTCGGTAGTACGCGATTCGAATGTTTAATATCATATTAATCGAACGCTAAAAACAAAGAGCGTACATTCTCCTTTAGGCCATTGTTCTGTCCAGATGCCTATTGGGAGAATGAACCCCCTTAAGAAATCTAACAGTACTTTGTATTTCAGGAAGTATAAACAATGCCATCTACGTTGACATAAATAATTGTTAATTGTTACAATAAACAGATAAAAAGATTAACGAAGATTACAATTTACATCCGTGAGGTTATCTACCTTCTTTTGTCTTATCAAGCGTCTTTCAGCGAGAGAAACATTTTAGTTGCCTCTACTTAATTATTTCACCTTTATCTAAATTGGCCTATTTTTGTATTTGGAATACAATAATAGTAATATAAAGAAATTAATGCGACATCAAATATACTCATATCTCAAAAAGTACTGAGCTGATTTTGATGAAACTTAGATTATTCTCTAAGTTGAAATATGTCCTATTTAAAATAAAAAGAATTATCTCGATATGGTTTTTGGTTCTCGAGAAATTCGTGGACACACACACAAATATACAAACATATATACACTTACGAAATTTCGTATACTCGTACGTGCCTAGACGCCTAAATAGATCATATACCAATACTGTATAAATACATGTCAAACTAATTATCAGTTGAAAATCAGCAAAAATACATTAAAAAGATAATTCTTAATTATACTACTAAAGATTATACCCTGTATAACTCTTGTAAGTTTTACGGGGTACTAAAGCCGTCGAGTCGATCGATATTACTCATATTATATTAAAACCTGTGAAAAATAAAATTGAAACTAGTCACAGCAAACACTTACGATGCACAAAATGCAATAACTTTACATTAAATATTATTAAATTTATGTATATAGCAAAGCACGTTGTCAAGACAAAACAAACGTTTAATAAAAAAATAGAGTAAATGATTGCAAGAGTTGAATCCTTGAAGTTTAATTTTTTGTCCCGTGTCAATTCAGTTTTTTTTTTAAGAAAAATCAATTGGCTTAAGACTAGGCATTTCCTTAGGCAGTCGGTGAACTTAACATGTGGCATTCCAATCCTACTAGACTAATAGCGACATTAACAACTTTGGAGTACATAGGCGAAGGTTATCTCTTTCAATCAGGAGAACCATCTGCTTGTTAGCTACAAAATATTTTTTTTTAATTTTTAATAAATTTGTTTTATACAAATAAAATTAATGGATTACTGACACAGTTTAGCACTTTGTTTGCGAATATTTCAAAAATGTGTCATGAAATAAAAGTAACAAACAAAAAACAAATATTAATAGAGCTATTGTGTATTACATTGACTCTATTTCCACAATCCGCTGCGGCATTTTAATCCAGCGCGAGCGTATCCTAGTAACGTTTTCAGCAATTCAATACGAAACTGTTTATAAAGGCTTTTATTGCATTTGATCCGACCTCATCCATGTAGGATCACAGATTATTCATGACTATTTTACCAACTGACGTTCAGTGATTTGTACAGATCCAATAGAATGTTTGTTTTTGTTGGCTTAACGAAAGTTTTATCTATGCCTCTTTTATTTTACAAATATAGCTCAATTTATAAATAAGCTTACACAAACCAACTTGTCTTTTGAAACATATCTTACAAAACTTGATCTGTGCACTACTTATAAACTATAATTAAAGCAAACCAAAGCTTAAAAATTGAACTATCTTAATTTTTTCCACTAAGTAGTATGATTACTCAGAAATACATAAACAAATAAAAGTTTATTAAAATATCCTACTCATATCAGTTTGTGCTGATCCAGAAGAAGTGTGATGATCTTAAGCAAAGTTATTGTGTATAAGCCCACCAAGGTTTCTGAGTTGGTACGACCAATTTTCGACAGATATTTTAGTTGGTGGCGTAGCAACGCGCGTAGGGTACTGCTAGTGAATTATTAACTTGCTCAAAACCTTAAGTCACCTTATTATTTTATTAAGAAAAAACAAAGTTGTCTAACAAAAACCTAAAAATACGAATACTTTTAAATTTCTGTATATTTCTATCAAAATAATTATGTAAGATCTTCTAAGTATTAAAGTACACATTTGTAGCATGGTTAAAATATAAGAGTAATTGAATTATAAGTCAACATAATCAAATCAAAAATGTTTTATTTATATAAACCTTTTGAGTATATGTGTAGTATATATATGAATAAACCTTTACATGTACTTTTGACAAGTCGACATTTTAAAAATTACTGCCGGATCAGAACGCGGCCACACAGGCATATATAGGCGAATTCCACATGGGCGGAAAAGTCGTGGTTTATGATAAAGTAAATTATTCTTAATTCACATCGTAAGGATAAAATGACAGTACTTATTATCTGGAAAACCCACTACAAAGTTTACACCACATCATAATGATTTTCATGTCACGAACCTTCCATGATTGTTTCTTGAAACTTACGTACATTCATACAAGAAAAACTGACACTTTAAACTTTTAATGTACAAGTAAATTACATGATTATTATTACTAGAATAATGAATATCTTTTCTACGCACAAATTCAAATTTAAATTCTTTATTTGCACAAGTCAGTCAGTTTTAACAAGAGGAAGGTGATGAACAAATGTAGATTTTTTTATATCATAAGATAGCCAAACAAGCAGATGGGTCTCCTGATGGAAAAAGCCAACCATCGCCTATAGACACCAAAGGTGTTAATGGTGCGTTGCTATCTTGTGGCGAGGTATAATGTCACATGCATAAGTTTACCGACTACCTTACCCTCCAAACCGGAACACGTGTTGGTGTTTTTTTTTCGCCGTGTTGGTCCCGGCCTCCTTTGAAGAATAGACCAACTGCCGTTCTGCCAGGCAGGTCGTAAAGGCGACCGATTGGCTATGCAAGTCACTAACATCGTGGCTACTAGGTGGTAGAGTTCTGCATCGTCTCGCCCGGGTCTGGTACCACCGCCTTACCTATTCCTGCCGCAATAGCGTCAGTGCTTGTCACTGTCGTGTTCCGGTTTGGAAGGTAAGGTAGACGGAAAACTTATGCATGTGGCATTAGACCTCGCCACAAGATAGCAACGCACCAATCAGTCGCATTTTACGACCTGCCTGGCAGAACGGCAGTTGGCCTATTCTTCAAAGGAGCCCGGGACCATCACGGGGAAAAATGTTACTTGTTCACAAAATACGACTGAATTTTATGTCATAGAATAGCAAGCAAGCAGATGTCTCTCTTGATGGACAGAGATTATCGTCACCTTTAGGCATCATGAATGTCAATTGTGTGTAACGAACATGTGAAGATTAATATATAGATAAGTTTATCCCATCCTATCAGAACCTACTGTACAGCAGCAACGAGGGCGAGGTATTGCAGAAATCTACCATCAAGTAAATTGAACAAAATTAAGAAATATTTTTTTTGTTTATAAATATTTATTTATAATTATACTTTATACTTAAATATTTAAAAGTTACATATATAATCTATATCCAGTATTAACGTTTACCTACGTTTTATTTCAGAAAAATGCTTTATTCCCATCGGATTCAGAATAATAGGTATTTAATCACGTTGCAAACCCATAACAAATAATACAAATTATTATAAAGAGGAATACTTTGTGAGTTTGTTTGTAGGAAGGAAGTAATCTCTCGACATACAAACCGATTTTGATGATTTTTTCATCAATAGAAAACCACATTTTTTCTTGAGTGACATAGGCTACATTTCATCACAATTTTCCTACGAGATCAAGACCTACGAAGGTTTTACTGCTGGAAACGACTATTAATGTATAAAAATACTAGTTGACCACGCCCACGACTAAATTACATGTCACTAATGTAGAAGTACAATATTGCACCCCCTAGTTCACCAGCTTATGGGACGAATTCCGAAAAATCCTATCTTATCCCTCGTTCACATCGTAAGAACAACTTCTATGAAAAAAATCAGCTTTCTTGGTTTCAGGGCATAGGTTAGACTGTGAGTCAGGACTTTTTTTATATATACAGATGACCGCACTAAGTTATTTTCCCCGTGTTGGTCCCGGGCTCCTTTGAAGAATAGGCCTACTGCCGTTATGCCAAGCACGTCGTAAAAGGCGACCAATTGGCTACTAGGTGGTAGAGTTCTGTATTGTCTCGCCCGGGTCTGGTGCCACCACCTTACCTATTCCTGCTGCAATAGCGTCAGTGCTTGTCACTGTTGTGTTCCGGTTTGGCGGGTAAGGCAGCCGGTAAATTTATGCATGTGGCTTAAGTCCTCGCCACAAGATAACAACGCACCATTAGCATCTTTGGTGTCTATAGGCGATGGTTGACTCTTTCCATCAGGAGACCCATCTACTTGTTTGCTATCTTATACTATAAACAAAAAATTGTAACAGCAAAAGTAGTGGTACTCGAAGGTCAAGATTTTCTAAGCACCGAGTTGTCACAAAAGCCCTAAGGCTGCATAAATAAATCTATCCTAAGCGGGTTAATGGAGCGCTAAACCTTGACATAATACTTATCAGATTCAATTTTGTGTATTAATAAAATTTTATATTAACCTTGTTGAAATATTTGTTACTTGTTTTTGCGGCTTTTAATCAAATTTTCGTCTATAGCGTTCCAAAATTTTTGGAGCGTGATTTAGGATTTGGTTTGCAGTGTTTAAGATTGCTTGATATCTGATACAGTTCTTTTAATTGATGCGAGCAAGCAAATATTTCCAAATCTACTAGTATTTACTCTATAATATATTCCAAAATAGTATCACCCTGGTATCCTTGTGAGGTAGCCAAAGTAAACCGAACGTCTATAAACTTTTCAGTTCACCACGACTTAGTTTTAGACCAGTTTGTCGGTTGGAGGAATAAGTGATGATCTCTATCGCCGCATTTTTACCGACCTAATAACGGTTTCCGCGCATTTCTAGAGATAACCGGGACTGATGACTAAGTGCTCACCCGAGGCTCAAGAGTGGTAACGCACTACTTGCCAGACTCCAAGCTGTTACTGAGATTTCGAATTTTCGAGAAGAACTTGAAAAAACTTTAATAACACGTTATATCTGAGTTGAGTTGAGTTGACATGTGCAATTACGAAAAAGTTTACTTATCGGAACCGCCTTTATAGAAAGTAATTTATGACAGCATTTTTAAGCGGAGAAAGTTCAAGTATGGTTCAAGTACAATAAATTAGTATCGTACGTTATTTTAACTAGTATGTTTCTGAATTGACATGTCCTTATTATATGACATTAAATAATTTATGCATATTCTACATTATTGAAATTACCCAATTTTCTCTTTCAAATCATTCGCCCTTGGCCTTTTAAAATAAATTTAAACCATCGATGTCTAAGATGAATAATTTATTAACCGCTTTGGGAAAATATTTTATGGGGTTGGGGTCATTACCCTTTTTCTTCTTCCTTCTTCATCTTACATGCCGGTGAGTCTTGAAATCGGAATATCTACTTACGTTCGGTTCACTCTGCTTTTTCCACAAGGAAGCAGAATAATAACATTTATTCAAAACAAGTATCATTTATTGCATCAAAAAGGTCTATATATTTTAGATTTATATTAATTAATAGGTCGCATATTTGACCGTTTGGCATGCAATAGTGAATATACTAATAATTTAATTCACCCCCATTTTGTTCCGGGCTCGTTAGATACCTGTCATATATTAATTTAAATTTGGGTAGAACATTTTAAAAGTTTTATTAACCACAATATTATTCACATTCGTTACACTTAATTCGTTTATAAAACAGTTGAAATCTGCACGTTATGTAATATTACACCTACGAGTAATATTAAAATTGTTGTACGTTTTGTTTTTTCCCCTTAACACAGTTGACCTAGAACTTACTTAGAAGTAACAAATCTTGTGACTCATAACGCGGACGAATGCTTCTGAGAAGTGTGAGTTTATTGCCGTTTCCTTTCGAATTTAAGCGTGTATCTTGCACTTCCAGTGACTCAACATTAGTGTCGAACTATTATTGTAGTGTTTCTATAAAATTTGGGACCATAACTTATCACAGCAAGTTAGCTACTTACCACAACTATAAACTAATTAGCATATTTGAATGAAGGAAAATCTCGAACCACGTGCTCCCAAGCGTGTTTGTTATTTATAAATAGGAAACAATAACAAAAGGAACCGGTTAGAATTGCTGTCACCCACTGATAATTAAGTAATTAAGTTCTTTTTCATAAAAAATAGCAATTACATATTTATCTACGTATTACTCAAGAATAATAAAAGGCTTTATTAATAATGAGTTTCATACACCCTATAATAATAAAATAATTGTGCCTGTTCCTCTGCTAGCTATGCGGAGTAAGACAACCATAATTTGGCTTATAAATATAAAAGACCAGTTTCTTATAGCAACCTTAACGGAGAATTTGCTTTCTAATCATTTCGAAAAAAAATAGTTATTACAGTTCAAGCAAAATAACATCAATAATAGACTTTTGCGTCCAGTGATGAAGCAGTTTTCAATCAATAAAATTGTACTAACGACGTCAAAGTTAGTTTTACTAACAGAGTCAAAAGACAAACGTACGAATAAATTTAGTCATATAGACCCAACGATCAAGATCTTACCAAATTGTTTTATTTTAATAACAAACAAGTTGAGAAAAATCAAGTTTTAAACTGACGTAACGCTATTTAAATATATTTTCTTGTATTCAGACTTCTGTTAATAATGACGCAAGTGGATTTATCTATCAAAATGATTATTTAATAATTCCGCGCATAATAAATAAGGTTAAATAATAAACGTCCCCGTGTTAGTCTGGGTTCCTTTGAAAAATAGACCGTCTGCCAGGCAGTTCGTAAGAGACGAACCATTGGCTATGCGAGTCACTACCATAATGACTACTAAGTGGTAGAGATCTGCATTGTTTTGCCAGGATTAATACCACTCCGCCTTACCTATTTCTGCCGTAATAGCGTCAGTACTTGTTATTGCCGTGTTCCAGATCGGAGGGTAAGGTAGCCGGTAAACTTACGTAAGTGGTATTAGCACTTCACCACACAGATAGCAACGTAACATTAACACCATTGGTGTCTATAGGCGATGGTTGTCTCTTTCTAACAGGAGAGCCATCTGTTTATTTGTTATCTTATGAAAAAAAAACATACGTTTAAAAAACATGTTAATGGTTCTCCTGATGGAAAAAATAGCCAGGATTTATACTTGAATACTTGACTCTTCGAACCGTTATATATATATATATATATATATATATATATATATATATATATATATATATATATATATATATATATATATATATATATATATATATATATATATATATATATATATATATATATATATATAAGGACCGTGTTGGTACTGCGCGAACATAGCATCATTCAAGTCAATATGTGTGATTGACATGTGAATGATGTGGTAGTGACAGGCTTGAGATTTTCATTCGTACGAGGAGGTAGAGTTCTACACGTCTCGCCCTAGTTTGGTACTACCATCTTATCTTACCTTACCTTGCTATAATAGCGTCAGTACTTGTCACTATTATGTTCCAGTTTGGTGATTTAGATCATTGATAAACATGTATTTTTTTTAAATTTATTATTGACTTCGTCCGCGTGGAAAAATATCTAAAATAAAACCCTGCATGGTTCCCGTTCCCGCGTGACTAAAACTATCCTATATCCTTTCCCGGGTCTCAAACTATATTAAATTTCATCCCAATCGGTTCAATGGTTTAGGCGTGAAGAAGAGACAGACAGACAGACACAGTTACTTTCGCATTTATGATATTATATATATATATATATATATATATATATATATATATATATATATATATATATAATATATATATTATATATATATATATATATATATATATATATATATATATATATATATATATATATATAATATATATATATTATATATATATATATATATATATAGTACATTTGAAAAATAGCAGCATTAAAAAACTACAAAGGTTTATATTGAGCAACACTACATGTTAAAAAATAACATTAATAAGTAGGTACATACATATAAAACACGGATTTAATAATACAATAGATAGGTAAACCATTTTTTTTATTAATTTAATTAAATCACACTTCTTGAAAACTCTCCAAGTTATTCAAGAAATAGATATTATATGGTCACACGCGTTGTGTTTAATAATGTAATACACTATTAACTTTGACGACTGACGTTTATATATATTGGTTATCGGTCTTCATTAGGAGAATTACTTGCTTATTATTCTATTATATAAAATGTATATATAATTAATACACATGCACAGATATAGCTTGACTCATCACATCCAATATAGTAATACTGCAAAAATGACAGAAATGACCAATTTAAATACTATAATGAATAGTACAATCCAAACACATGTGTGCAAACATGAGTCATGTAATCTACACAAATAAAAATGCTACTACATATGACTAATAATCACTAGAGAACCGGACCTCTTATCTTGTCAGTGTTATATTTCGTTATGAATGAACACTATCATGTGTTGTACTACTACTATAATATAATCAATTTATTGCTTAAAGACAAAAGTGAACCAAGTTCTAGGAAATAATGAATCAGAGTTCGACCCACTGCGAGATCATTTCCGATTGTGAGATACTCGATAAATTTATGATGTATGGGTAATCGTTAAGTATATGCATGGAAGATTACTCATTTATATCAATTAGGATTATCCGGTTGGAAATATTTTATGGGGAAAATCCTTTTCTTACGGAAAGTTTAACAAGATACGATATTTTTACAAAGACCACCTTTGTGTACTTATATCTTATTAAATTACTTATTACTTTTATTTAAAGGGTTATCATTTACATGTGTTCCCATGGGTGTTTCCGCATGTTAGTTCTTGCCTTTTTTGAAGAGTAGTTTATCTGTTTTTCCACCAGGCAGTTTGTGAATGGCTAATATTGGCTAAACTTGTCACTTCTAAATACTGTACAGCAAAGTTCTTTAACGTCTCGTGTGGTTTTAATACCACCGTCATACCTTCTCATGTTGTAATAGCGTCCGATCGTGTTATTTTCGTACTTGTATGTGTTAAGAGGTTCATGTAGTCGGAAAACCTAAAGATGTGGAAGTTAATCCCCGTCGCACGCCTGGCTATGCAATATTAATTTCTTTGGTGACTAAGGGCTATAGTTATTTATTTATATCTGTAGAACCATCTTGTATGCTACTTAGATGTTAAATATTTTTTAAATATTTTCTCTTATTGTAAAATAAATAATTTAATATTATTTTTTTGTAAATTACTTTTTATTAATGTTATCAATTTATTTTTAATTTATGTATCTTAACATTTTGTTTAATTTTATGCTTGCAATATATGAGTGATTAGAATTTTAATATAGGTAATTTACAATAATCGTGTTTGTCTTTTATGCTTATGCACAATGCCTTAAGCTTTGTTTTCCCAGCTTCACTTTCTTGTTTAGCTGGAATCTCTGCCTTTAGGTATAAGCTCACCTTTTGTGTATACAATATACATATAAGTGTACGAAAAGACCATAAATACTTATAGGTAATATATTCGTGTTATTTAAATACGAACACCATATTACTATTTTCTATTATTACTACTGACGACTTGAAATTATGAATCAGAACAGAACCTTTAATTCATTGAATATACAAAAAATATAGCATGTCTCCCTTTTAATAATTCTGTTTAGCCTCTCGAAGCTTACACAAAGACTATGGTAATATGTTAACAGTAAAGTATGTTAACAGTAAACAATGATTAAATCTTTTTTCTATTAACTTAACGTGCTTTGTCTATTTTTTAGTTAACTTACCCATTACACCATGACTTGAATACTAAATGGTTTCCGTTTCCACAAAAAAATCAAATGTGATGAACTACGCAGGCGACAGAACGTTTAACTGTTTACTGATTAAACCACTTAAATAGAATTTACTGTATTCAGTTAGTTTAATTTTCAATAAAAATTCAAGAGCATGTAGGTCCGCTCGCACTAAGTTATTCAAATACCTTTTAAAGGGGCTTTACTATATTTAAATTCACTTAAGTAGTTAGTGAGAGAACTTTTAAGATATGTTTGAAAATAATATTATAGAATCGATAAAAAAATACATGTAAAAAATTGAGCCGATACCTGACAAATGTAAAATATCGATACTATTTTATTTAGAAAATTTGCATGAAATTAGGCCTCGGGTTCGATTGTCGATAGAGCCAAACGTTAATGAAATACGAACACCTATGCTGATGAGCATAGGTATTTATGTTTCTGGGTTTGGGATTTTAATATATATATATATATATATATATATATATATATATATATATATATATATATATATATATATATGTATAATTTTCCTTGGTCACTACATCACGCCTGAATGCACCAATTTCGGTAATTTTTTTTGTTGTGTTTGTAATTGTAAGGAGAAGGTTCTTATAAAAGCAAATATTAAGAAAATTAGAAAATTTAAGAATACTTAACCACCATATAAAGTTTAATGCCATTTTGACTGCGTGGAAGGGCAATCCCGTAGTCTTATATAAATTACGTGTGACGTTGTTTGTCCGCTATGGATTCCTAATATGTAAGGCAAAACAACGTTTGCCGGGTCAGCTATTAATGTTATATTTCTGCCACTAAGCATTTATTTATTTACATCATCTTTGTTATTCTAACAATCGACAAACTTTAATTTTTTGTATGCTTATGATATAAAGACGAAAAAAGCTGAACTATATAGCTTTATCAAGCTATCTCGTTTAACTAAATATTACAGTAACGGGACTGAAACAATTTTAACGTCGAGATTTAAGCGAGTAGGTTTATATACGCGTTTTTTACTGTTATATTTAAATGTAATGATTATATTGTTCTTTTCTTTCTTTCATATAATACTTACCAAGTTACTAAAGTCTAAAGAAACAACAGATATTTTATTATACTTTCAGAAAATGAACGAACGATAATGCCTGACTTTTTTTCTTGATGCGATAAAAAAACAAGCGTTTAGTTTTTAAACGGAGACGCATCTTTGGTTCGCATCATAATAGCAATTTCAATAGTAAAAAATCCCATGACATTCTTGAAGCTGTTAAAAATGGTCCGATGCATTATCTATTTTGAGTGTAATCGTGATATATCCATACATACAGACATCCGGATATCTATGATTTTTTTAAACTCTGTTTTTTTGTATATTCAATTTATTGACGGTTGTTTTTGTATATTCAATTTATTGACGGTTGTTTTTTAAATATTAAATGTGTATATGAGGGTTTTTCGTGTATAAAGAGAAAGGGTTTATGTATATGTACTTAAAGTCCAAAAAATGCTTCACCTTGGCATGTCGAGAGTAGAGCATTACCTCAACGCTTCGCATATTAGACGTGCAATTCAGTTTTAACCTTTATACAGCAGGTTGCAAGTTAAATTCAAATTTTTGAGTTCTAGAATAAGAGGTTTTCAGTTTTTCTAGAAAATTTACCTCAATAAAGAGACCATATTTTGTGTGACCACGTTATGGAACTAAAAATTGCCGGTTAATCATCTTATTAGTTACATCTCTACCAAAGGCTTAACAGTGTGTTATTTTACATAATAATTTACAAAAAAATTAACATAGCTCTTGAACAATAATTGTCACTATTATACAACCGACTATTATAATATTGACATTGATATAAACTTACCATTGCCTTATTCGTTTCTCCGAAGACCGGCGCTGCACTGCTCCCCGTGAAGAATACTAGCGCAAATATCGCCATACATAATATCCTTAAACTTCTTTTCATACTAACGAACGCCATTTTTCTTAATACTATATTTTGTCTATTACTTAAAAGGCTCATTTGTGCTTAATTCAATATTCTATTTGCTTAAAAGCAAAGATATTTCATTCTTAAATTTATAGATATAATGTAACCAGTCTTGGCTTGATATATTTTTAAAGCTTTATTTGTTCGATATGTGCAGTGTATTCCAAATCTGAAACAAATGAATCACAATAAGTCTTATTATGAAATTATACAGAAAACAAAGACAATAGGTCACAATAGGTACTAGAATGACTAATACATGGTATAAAATATAGTCTTTGAAAATATAAATTATTCTTAAAAAAATTATAAATATTTTAAATTATTATATTTCAGCCATATGTATATGTTGTATTGATTAGTCGAATTTTCCCTACATTGTTTCGGAATCTTTTAAAAAGAGACCGTGTGCCTTCCAGCCAGGAAGTTTATAAAAGGCGAATGATTGGCCTAACATGTCACTACCATCGCGACTAGTACTAGGTGATAGAGTTCTGTAACGTCTCGTAAGAGTACGATCTTCGCTTTATACTGACGCTACTGTGGCAAGAACAATGCCACAATAGCGTCAGTGCCTGTTACTATTGTGTTCCGGTTTGGAAGGTAAGGTAGCCAGTTAACTTATACATGTAGTATTTCATCCCATTTCAAGGACAGTACTATGCTATTAACATCTGTTTTATCTATATTTTTAGTTATGTCTTCCAATTAGGAGAGAAATCATCTTCTTATTCGCTAACCTATGGTATAAAAAATGCATGTTTTTGGTTTTTGTAACAAAACTTGTTCTACTAGTTATGTGCCCGATTTACCGACAGGGTCAACTATCACATCATCTTAAAATCGCTAGCTTATTGTCATAATTATTATCTACATACAATTATTCACCGTTTATGTGTAATATGTATGTGTTTTAGATTATGTATAAAGTCATAAGTGTAATGTTGTTGGGGTCATCATCTTTCGTGACACTCGGCATCCGCTAGATTATGAGTCATTTTGTTTTATATTCATACCGAGTACATGTAAGTCACCTTTCTGTCAAGTCATAATCATACGTGTTTATTTTTTATTTTGTAGCTTTTTTCATTAAATTTATTTTTTACGTATTTAGTCTAGCAATCGCCTTCTAGTCGAAATTTGATCAGAAAATTAACAATAAAATCTCTTCCAAATTTGATAACAGTCTATAGCCTTAAACAGATTTGTATACAAGTGTGTATATTATGATATAAATAAATATAAATATTGCACACACTATCATTCATTTAAGATACAATTAATGGTAGTGTGTATAATATTTATTAATTTAAGGTATTTTTTATGTATATTATATATAAAAGGATTAGCTTTCTGCGCATTTTCACCGTGTAAACTTTGTTCCGAGTTTCATACTCTTCCGTCCGCGTATTTGTCGTAAAAAGAAGTACAAAGTTTTCGCTTCACGAATTAATATTTAAGTAGATATTTTTACATTTCGTTTAATATAAATGATAGCTAACAAGTATCTGCTTGTTCCGTTACCTTCCTGATGTAAAGAGGTAACCATCGCCCATAGACATATCGAAATGTTAATGCGAAATGTTAAGCGCGTTGCTCTTCGTGTAACGCAAAATGCTTGAGCTTATCGGCTACCTTACCTTCCAAATCAGAACATAATATAATGACAAGAACTGGCGCTATAGTGTCAGAAATAGGTAAAGCTGTAGTATTAAACAAGGGTGAGACGTAAAATACCTTATACCACCAATACCGATATGTTTGTTAATACAAAACAGAGAGTCATGAATTTCAACAATACAAGACTATCTGGCCCTCTCTCTCTCTGGTTAGACTCGCCCACTTTTAAACGTAGCCTTCTTCTAACCTTCCTGATAGTTTGTAAAAGACGATGATTGGCCAAACGTGTTACTACCGTCGTGCCTAATAGGTGGTAGAGTTCTGCAGCGTCACTCGCCTCGCCTATTACTGTCTCAATAGCGTAAGTGCCTGTTACTACCTTGTACCAGTTTGGAGAATAAAGTAACTGGTAGCAAGATAACTTGTGCAAATGATATTACCATCCCGTCATACAGATAGCAATGGCCATGCCATCAACATCGTCGGCGTTTACAATACTATATAACAATAATAACACTAGACAAATCACACGAATTGGTCTAACCCAAAAGCAAGCAAATTTGCTTGTGATATGGGCGTGATATTAATGCACAGAAATACTTATATGAATAATAATAATAATTATTATTATTATTTATTTATCAGATATAAATATCCATTTTGTTAGTGTGTTAGTAGATTGTACACAAATACTGTATTATATATAACACCCAAACCCAGAAATACAAAGATGCTTGTCCCTGTCCGGAATCAAACTCAAGCGTCGTTGATTGCCAGCGTCACTGACCACTCAACCAATAGTTCTTTTGATCGGAAGAGCAACTTGCTTGTTTCTTATATACTTAAGAGGGTCAATATTCGTGTCTGAAAGATATCCAGGAGATAGTTAATATTACCATCACGCAGAAAAAATACGTTACAATTATATTTTGTTATACGTGAGTGCACCTTCGTAATATTTTGACCCAGATACAGGCTCGTAGTACGGGCGCGTTAACAAACATTTTTATCAATAGATAAATTGTTTCACGCCGTAGTCAGTGCCAAGCCAATCAAATACCTACTAAATAATACTTTTGTGAGTTTTATGTTTAAAACGCAGAAAAGATAATATAAACAATTAGTAATCCTTGATAATCAAATTAAGGGATACTTCACACCTTTCATTGTGAATGGAAATATTATGTTGAAAAATAATTATTTATTCAGCATTTTTGGGTTCGGGTATTTATTATGTATATAAGTATTTATAGGTGTATTTCTATGTATTACTACTATTAAATAACATCCATAACACAAGCACACAATTTACTTAATTTGCGGTTCGATCAATTCGTGTAATTTGTCTAGGAATTTTTATTTATTTTTTATAATAAATGCGAAATTTTGTATGTTTGGATGGATGGATGTTTTTTTACTCAATCACGCAAAAACCACTAAACCGATTTCAAAGAAATTTGGCACCCAGTTAGATGATGACCTGGAATAGTACATAGGCTGCTTTTTATCTCGGAAAAATTAAGTAATCCCGCGGGATCCGAAAAAAACTTTTATAATGCAGCGGGCTGTACGCTGCAGCTAACATAAAATAATTTACACGCAGTAAGACCATGGACACCGACTTACAAACTTAATATATCTTTGAAACTCAGATCTTCATCATTTTTCGTCTGTCCCTCTCAAATCTCTCAAAAAAAGGAGAACTTTCCAAACTTATCCGGTAAACGTATAAACGGGGAACATACTTAAAAAAGATTCTAATGAATTAAAAACCTTCTCCTTTATTAAAGCTGGTTAAAAACCAGTCTCAATAATTAATAATTAATTGTTTGTATTTTTATATTCAATGTATTGCCATGGCGTTCAAGCCGTTAGAAGAAATTTGTCCATTGTTACTCATTGCGGGAACATTATAGGCACAGCACAATCTGAGGTAGTAGTGTTTAGTAGGGGGCTAGGCCCACAAAGGGGAACTTACAAATATATGTGTTTTCCTGAGCGTGACTTTTTTTGCTAGATACATATCTATATTTAAAAAGAAATTATAACTTTTTAGAACAATCCATGGTAATAGTGTTCTGTAAGCACAATTAGCTTACATCGGTGAATGTATTTAAACGATATTTTTGCAGTAACATTGCACCAGGTATCAGGACCATTGTATTTTTAAGATTCCGTATACAAAGAGTGACAAATAGAAGTCAAAGTAAAAGTCAAAACATTATTATTCAATTTATTCTTTACATACACTTTTGACTAGTCAATATTTTTTTGAATGACTACTCTCTTAGACATTGCTGAAGTAACGACGGTAGTGATACGTATAGCCAATCGTTCGCGTTTTCAGAACTATCTGGCAGATTGATGGAGTCCGATTCAACACGGGGAAATTACAAATTATTCATTTTTTGTTTTGTTTTTAGTTTTAAGTAGTAATGCCCTGATGACGCTTATCTTGAAGCGAAAACGGTTGGATAGTATATATAATGATCTATTGTGAAACAGTACAAGTGTTTTTATCTATACATATAATAAAATCGTAGGAAAGTCAAAACTGTACATGGAATATTTTTTTAAAAGAATACTTGGGGCTTGATCTACAATCGATATCGAAGCCAAAAATATAGTTTATAGAATTTTTGTCTGTTTGTCTATTTATGTGTTTGTCTGTATGTATGTCCGGGGTAAACTCAAAAAGTGCTGCATGGATTTACTTCAAATTTTGCATGAATATTACTAACAGGTCGGGTCAACATATAGGCTACATATTATCACGCTATCACCTACAGGGGAGGAGCAGTGCGGAGTAAACGAAGTCCGCGCGGACGAAGTCGCTGGCAACAGCTAGTATAAAATATGGAATGAAAATGGAGTTTCACCAAGTGCCGACGACTAAAAGTGTAGAATATACTTACAAATTACTATTTTGCAAAATTTATCAACTATTGTTCAATCACAATAAATGCACAATGATAGATCAAAGAATAATATAAATATTATAGCATAGTCGCATAAACTTTACCAGCTGTAATTTAGTTTAGTGGTTTTACTGACGTAACGCTGTCTTAGCGACCGCAGATTTACTTTGTCGACATCATATCAAATAATCGTGATAATCAGAAGTGACGCCGACGGATGAGTTGATAAGATTGTACCTTAAGCATAAACGATGTAAAATATGAGGCAATTCACAGTAGAAATAATCTTTCTCTGATAAACCTCTATAGAGGGATATTATCTGCGTTTTCATGTAAAATATTAATTAGAGCGCCTTGGCAGCAAAGTCGATTCGTATGTTGTGACTCTGCCGGAAGAGATAACCCTTGCATATAAATTAATTAATTGACAATTGTTTGTAGTACCAATATTAACAATGAAAGTGCGATAATTGTTAAACTATAAATCTGGATTTTTTTCCTTTCATGGAGCAAATTGTTTGTTGATCTATCTTGTAGGCGCATCACTTTACATCACTTTTAATTTTCATATTTAATAAATTTTAATAATATTTATCCATTAAAAGTCCAAAGTTGGCGTGGCTTGCGCAAGCCGGAGTATCCGTTTTGGAGCGTATTTACAACCTTGTCGGGAAAATTATAAATCTTTATCTTACAGTTCCAGGAGTATAAATTTTTTTGGGAAATTTCCTTCTCTCTTTGAATCTTTTTTCACATTTAAAAAATCTCAAATAGTTTTTGAGATATTTGCGAATACCAAACCCCCGTTTCTTTCACATAATTGTTTATAACTTTTCAATTTTTGCGAGCGGCCTTTCAATTTTCTCAAAAGCTTCTACGTGCCATTCCGAATCGAATGACCCCTAAATCATAATTTTTGGATAATTAGAAGAATTAGAAAAAGTTTTGACCTAAAAAGCACTTGTTAACCAGACTAATTTTAACACAAGAAATTACGAAAAACTGAAAATTTTGTGTTTAGAAGTTATACTTCTTGTAATAAAAAATATTTTTTTTTGTATTAAAACAATCATTAACTGAGCAAAAAACTACAGTATACAAAGCCAATATTCCACAAATAAATGTTTTATTTCTTATTTTCTATATTAAGACAAAAATAAATTAATGTTATGTGTTGCATTTCTTAAAAGTAATTGAAACGAACAGATAAACAAAATAAATCAGTATTAATAAAAAATGCTGATATAAGATTATGCATTATAGTATTCTTTTAATACGAATTACGATATATATATATATATATATATATATATATATATATATATATATATATATATATATATATATATATATATATATATATATATATATATATATATATGTATATATATATATATATGCCTGCGTAATTAATGCAGGTTGCAAGGAGTAGTCCTTATTTTTTCGCTTCCTTAAGCTTACGTCCCAACAAATTAATATTTTATCTTCTGAGAACTTGAAGATTATAACCTCGTATTTTAATAGATTTCGCAGTGTCCGGTGTCTTATATGCGCATAATCCTTTTTACCCGATTTCTCTCATGCCAATGCAAAATAAAAAGTTCATTAGAATAATAAGCTTACGATTTTTTTTTAATTTTATTGCACATATTTTGAGGTAATAAATAAATATTAAGATAAATTACACGAATTGATCTAACCCCAAAGTAAGCAATTTATTTGCTTTTATTATGTGTGTTAGTCAACGATACTAATACATAAAGAAACATATATAAATAGTCAAATACATTTAATAAACACCCAAACCCAGAAATACAAACATCTAATATATACAGAAATACAAATATCTATAAATGTTTATCCATGACGGGAATCGAACCCGAGCCCCAGTGATCCGTAATCAGGTTCGCAGACCACTCAACCAACGGGACGGTGTAGGTAACGTTCATGAAACAACATTCCTATACAAGTACATGTTCTATTTTTTTAATCGCCAAAAAATATTACGTCAGGAACACTTAAAAAAAATATATGAAAGAATTGATCGCAATAATTTATGTAATATGACATTTTATAACATATGTGATTATAGTAATATTTGACAAAATCATGGGAAATATAAAACGGAAAGCGCAAACCAAAGAATAAATTAAAAGTGTCGCCAGCAATGTTCCGCCCATCAGAGCGTGACGATGGAGGTTTCACCGGCATTGGCTCTTACCTAACTTTATTTATCGAAACTTTTTTCTATGCTCTTGTCCATTTACTACGATTGCAGTGGACATTTTGGCACCGAAAACTCGTACCTAATTATTTTTGTGAAATTTAATAATCAGTATCTAATTTGCCTGACCGTACTAAACGGATTATATTAAGCAATATAGCATTGAATTTAAATGCCGTGATGAATAGGTTAATGAGACAAATTGTATTTTCACTTTGTGGTTCGCATCAAAATATTGGACTTAAGTAATCCAAGGTTTATTGATACATCTCATTGATTCATTTAATCAATACTTATTATATTGATTGAAATAATAGCATGGCATGTCAATTGGTAAAGCGTTTTTATAAAGTTAATCGCCCATGATATAATGTGGGTTTGAAAAAACATATTAATATTTTTTCTCTCTTTTGACATTATAAATGCGAAACATTGTGATGTTAACATATTTGTTATAAAGTCTGTAATATCGGCGAATGAATTTAAATGTTAATCAGGGTTAATTTTAAACCTTAATCAGCGCAAATACATAAGGAGCGTTTTGTAAGGCTTGGCTCTACCTTAACCTCAAGAATACCGGTTTTGTTATACAGCAATTTTTTTTGAAATAATAATAACCTTTTATTTGACACAATATTGGCACTGTTACGTATTAAAATACTTAGCTTAAAAAAAGCTAAATTATAAGGGTTTGGTATCGCTAAACAGATTTATAGAGGTTTTTTAAAAATATTTCTTTGATGTTCGCTTCTAATTTTTGTCCGCATTGTGCGTGACGTGCAATTTAACGATTTTGACTTAAAACGGTGAAAAGCTCTCATCTCATATACGCTCCAAGCGAAACCTTTTCAAATCGAAATATCAAAATCGGTAAATACCACTATTAACCGGTATATTTTTAAACCGGTTTCAAGCCCTGACGTGAATAGATGTAGCCACCGGGGGAAACGAAAACTGACGTACCATAATCACGATTGGTCTGATGCTGTATGTGATTGCATGCGGAGTGTTTACATGCAAATATGGATGTGAAAAAATAAGGCAAGGTAGTCTACATTGTGATTTATGACAATCGAATCTCTGTACGATACAATGCAGATCCTTTATTTAATTCTTCCATTTTCTGTAACTTATCTACGTTAGTTGTCAAATATGCTTTTTTGAAGGTGTTTTAGTTATTCTTTATAATACTAATTTTTGTATTAGAATTAAATTTGTATAACACAATAAATAAAATTTACTATTCACAACAAAGAATTAGCTTGCTGCGCAATTTAGTTTTCTTTCGGGACAAAAGTAACCTAATTATTAATCTAATTATTAAAAGATTTTGTATTCTAAATTTCATCTAATAGTTGCTTCTACGTAACTGAGTTACAAATATGTAAGCAAGCAATCTCACATTTATAAAATTACAATTTGCGTGCGATAATCGTTATTTTTCTATTCCTCTAAAATAGAACTTTTTTCCGCGTGAAAGACCCCGAACATAGTAAGTGCGAAAATTCATTGTATTTAGTTAAGTACGTAGATAATTTCATTATATTTGCTTAAGACGTGTAATCGTTTAAATGTAAACAACCAAACAAACATACTTATTTTTTAGAATTTTTCAATATTACTAAGGAGAGTTGGCTATTGTAATTTAAGGGATGTTATCTCCTTTAACGGTATTTTATACCATGAGGATATAAAAACATATCTTATAATAAACAGTTATTTAATTTTTTTAACTGTTCAGTTTATTTATCTTTTTACCCAAACTTCCTCATAATTAAACAATTATTTAATGGTGAAGTGTCCGTGAAAGGTCTCATTGATTGTTACTAGTCAAGCGTGTAATTCTGGAAATATAAAGTACATTAGATCTATTCTCCTCATTTTGTTGTAGCGGTGACTATCCTGCTCTATCTAAGTGCACAGGAATTATCTTCCTAATTAGGACGACTAATTGTTATTCTCGACTCCATTCGCGTGACCCAAAATAAATACTTCCTTTAGCTAAGTTGTATAAAAGAGTAGCCTATGATACTTCTGAATAGATTAGTTTTCTAAATATAAAAGCTTTTAAGATCGGTTCAATAGTTTCTGGGTTTATAGATTATAGTTTTACAAACTTTCGATCAAATATTTCCTCTTTAAAATATTGGTGTATATTATCAATTTTTAATAACACTCATGTCATCTCCGCAACATCTCTGCCAGACTTGATGCCACTGCTTTACCTATTGCTGGCACATTGTAGTTAGTGCTTTTCACCGTCATGTACCGGTTTGGAGAGTAAGGTAACAGGTAAGCTATGTATGTGGCGGCCACATGGATAACAGTGCGCCATTAACAACTTTTATGTCTATACTCGATAGTGGACTCTTTTTATCAGAAGAACCATCTGCTCGTTGCTATTCTGTGATATAAAAGAAACGAATTTTTAACTAATTTTAACGGCAGACGTTGTTCTGCCATATAAATTATTTTTTGTGAATATTTTGCTGAAGTGAGTGTTAATACGGGGGTGGAATAGGAGGGTAAAAATTTGGCATTATACGTATTTATCGATGCCTAATTAAAAAGTAAGTATATCAAAAATATTTTGTCAAAAAATTGAAAAAAGACATCTGAATAGGGACCTACCTTAATCATCGAACGGTATGAGATATTATAATTTACGACCTGTTCTCATACCTATCAAATATATAAAAAAAATCGTCGAGCCGCTACGGAGGATTGCAACCACAAACACCGTGAAGAGATTGTTATATATTAAAAAAAGTATCTTCACGCCCGTATCCCCGAAGATGTAGGCAGAGCTATAATTACCCTCGATTAGCCGAAGATACTTAGTCCCATAAATCATGGGATAGGTGGTAAGCCTATCGCCAACCGAGCACTTCGAACCCGGGCAACGATCCTTTTATCAGAAAATTGAAAAAAACACATTTTGAATTGACCGACCCAGGAATCGAATCCGAGACCTCATGCGATTAACACCGATATCGGTGAGAGAACCACTAGACCACAGAGGTGACTAATTTATATATTAGATTTTATCATTCAAGTTTAGAAAATATCAAGAATCGGGCCTCATTTTACAAGGAAAAATATACTTATTTGCGTCTTTTGTTATTTCTCGATATTGGACGACGCAAATTATCAGTGCAAACAAACACGCTGTTAACATATTGATGAGTCTCTGTTCAGAAGCACGCATGTCGACGTGGACAGATTCATCTGACGGCCCTGAAGCCTTTCCTACTTCCGCAGGCCAGCGACAATACAAACGATTAACTTGATGCTAGTGAGATGGTGATTATATAAAACCACAGACAATCTAGCAAAGTCCAATGCCATCATGACATCGCAATCAATTAAAAAAATTACGTACATAACATGTTTTGTACAATTTAATCTGGGATTGTACCTAGTACTTATTTTATTTTTCTTTAGCATAGCCTTAAGATGTTCTTATCGTTAGCACCTGTATCTTAGGAAAACTTATATGATATTTGCGTTTATTTTTATCCAATTATGACTGTAAAGGACAGATTATGTTTTCCGTTGTCCCTACATACATACAAATTAGCTATAAATTAATATATATTATATATTATACAATTATCAAAGCGAAATCGGTTGATTCATATGTGTAGTATTTGTGTAGCACAAGTGTTTTTATATAAAATATTGCAAAGTAATATATTCTAAAATAATGCATTTTGACTAGGTTTTCGGTTTGTCTGTGTGTATAATCCTGAGTAAATTGGCGTAAATGTATGTATGTATTATCATCTATAAAGTATTTTATTTTATGTGTTACATACATGTGTTCAAGCTAAAATTGTGTATAATAGTCGAAAAAGGAATTATTGTTTTTGCTTTGTTAGGTTCAGGGCTATTTACTTATATTATATACTTACTACTTCACAACTACTTTGTTTTTTACTTTTTAAAATAATACATGTCTAATATTTTTTTTATATATATCATAAGATAGCAAACAAGCAAATGGGTCTCCTGATGGAAAGAGTCAACCATCGCCTATAGACACCAAAGATGTTAATGGTGCGTTGCTATCTTGTGGCGCGGTCTAATGCCACATGCATAAGTTTACCGGCTACCTTACCCTCCAAACCGGAACACGACAGCGACAAGCACTGACGCTATTGCGGTAGGAATAGGTAAGGCGGTGGTACCAGACCCGGGCGAGCCAATGCAGAACTCTACCACCTAGTAGCCACGATGGTAGTGACTCGATAGCCAATCGGTCGCCTTTTACGACCTGCCTGGCAGAACGGCAGTTGGCCTATTCTACAAAGGAGGCCGGGATATAATGGTAATAATATGGTAATAATGCCACATGCATAATTTAACATCGTAAGACTACCTTACCCTTCAAATCAGAACACGACCGTGACAATGCCTAGTAAAGTGGCAAATGGTCTACTCTTAAAAGCGGCCCGGACCGATACGGGGCAAATAATGTAGTCTCGATTTTAAAAAAAGCTGACACACAGGCGGCTATAGTATCTAAGACGCCGCAACGGTTTTGGTTAGCTTAAAATATTTGTTAAATTTTAGGGAAATTGAAGAATAAATACGAGCATCTTAAAATAATAATAATAATAATAATAAATAAATATCTGGACAATTTTACACAAATTGATCTAACCCCAAAGCAAGCAAATTATTTACTTGTAACATGGGTGTTAGTCCACGATATTATTACATGGAAATACACATATAAATAATCAAATATATTTAATAAACACTCAAACCTAAAAATACAAACATCTATGCTCATCACATAAATGTCTGTCCCTGTCGGGAATCGAACCCGAGCCCCATTGATTATGTAGTCAGTGTCGCTAATTACTCGACCAACGGGACGGTCAAAATACAATAATTATACTTCATTTTTTTTATAATATTATCGACCTTACCTATATGCACCTTTCGGGTGAGAGAAGATTTTAGTCATACACTGTATATATGTGTAAAAAGTATCTTCACGCCCGTATCCCCGAAGAGGTAGGCAGAGGTACAACAAGTACAAACAACAAGTGCACCCATGATTAGCCGAAGATACTTCGTCCCACAAATGTGATAGGTGGCACGCCTATCGCCAACCGGGCACTTTCTAATCCCGGGCAACTTTGTGTTTATCAAAACACTGAAAAAACACTTTTCTTATGTGCCCGACCCGGGAATCGAACCGGGGACCTCATGTGGTCAACGCCAACGCTAGACCACTACGACAATATATCTATACATATAGTAAAATCGTAGGAAAGTCAAAACTGTACAATGAATATTTTTTAAAAGTATACTTGGGGCGTGATCTACAATCGATATCGAAGCCAAAAAGTTTTTAGATTTTTTGTCTGTTTGTTTATCTGTTTGTCTATTTGTCTGTATGTATGTCCGGGGTAAATTCAAAAAGCACTGCATGGATTTACTTCAAATTTTGCATGAATATTACTAACAGGTCGGATCAACATGTAGGCTACATATTATCACGCTATCACCTACGGGGGAGGAGCAATGCGGAGTAAACGAATTCCGCGCGGACGAAGTCGCTGGCAACAGCTAGTGTATAAATAAAATAAAATACATTTATATAGTACGTGACTGTACTTCCTAGTTATTTGTTTTACGTCAATAACATTATAAGATGAATCATCCAATTTGACATTAGCTGTCGCGTTCAAAGGTACATGTAAAGCGATAATTACACTAATTGTTTACTTAACCACAACTTGAACCATCGAGTAAATATACATTACCAAAGAAATATATCAATTTAAAGGCTTTTCTATTATTAAAGATTTTTTTAATCAATATTGCCATGTCGGTTCCCTTTTCTGGGTGGTGGATAAAATCAAATTCCAATACTCTACAAGCTTTTTGGCGAGATGGGTGGTGAAATCCAATGCAATAATTGCCGGTTTAAAGGTAAATGAGTAATCACTTGTTTCTTCTCATAAGTGGTACCTATGTGGTGCATATTTAGCAAATCATAGAGCTTTAACACACCATCATTAGATTCAAAATTTATATCAGGATAGTTTCCCAAAACAACAAATTTTTGCACGATTTCGGGATATTAATGTATGATCAGAGTGCTAAGTGAGAGTTTTTCTTTTCGCATTCGATCGTGAACGCGTTTCGAGTTTACTAGGAATTTGTATGTGATTTGTACAGCGCCACCTAGTGGTAAACTGGTTTCTCACGTTTACCACTAGGCGGCGCTGTACAAATCACATACAAATTCCTAGTAAACTTGAAACGCGCTCACGATCGAATGCGAAAAGAAAAACTCACACTTAGCACTCTGAGCTTAATAAGTTAACTGCCGCTCGATGTTTGAGTGGTTAGCGACTCTACTACTTAATCGATAGGGCTCAGGTTCGGTTTTTGACAGGGACATGAGCAAATATGTTTGTGTTTTCGGGTTTGAGTGTTTATTAATTATTAAATATATTCGTGTTTATATATTTATTTCTACGTATTAACATTTTGCAACCTATATATCACGCAAATATTTTGCTTACTTTGGGGTTAGACTAATACCTGTTATTTGTCCAGCAATTTTTTTTTTATTTATTGATATAGTAATACAAATACTTTTCAAATTTCAAGTGTCTATGTATAGGGTTATTCGCTCCACCTGGTAAAAGGATAAAAGATTTATCAATTTAAACAACAACTGACGGAATATTGGATTATATTAATTTATTATTAAATATTAAATACAAAATACACGTCTAATGACACTTTATTGTATGTTACGACACTTCACTTCTCAGTTTCACAAAAACGAATGCCTGGAAAACATATCTGTCAGGCCTTTTATAATATTTTATTCTAATAGTTTATTTACTTAATTATTACCTTAATCGAATAGTTGATTTAATTTCAGCTCAAAAATCATATTAATTTTAAATATGTTAAATAATTAACAAATCTTAATATTCCATTAGATATTTTAATAATAAGTAATATCTTGACATAACAGTTTAGAAATTGATGGCGGCATATACTCATTTTAAATAAGAGTGTGTAAAATATTGACAACGGAGTTCAGATGTTACAGTCTTGAGATAAACGGATGAACAGACTGATAAACTGACTGAGACTACTGTAATGGAGTTCCGTTGGAATTGTTAGGGTGCAGAGCCGTAGAATAATGTACTACACGTTCGTACACAAATTTAAAAGTTTAAATTATATACATTTTTGTATACCTTAGGTTTTGTTTAAATTTGTAATAGCTTAGAGTATAAGATTTTTTTTTTTGCTTTATAACTACGTTTTGTAGAGTAGGAGCAATAAAAATACAGCTGTTTCTGTCTTTACTAATAAAGATGTAAATAAAGGAGTCCAGTGGAAGTAACTATTTAAAAAAAAAATTGTTTATTATTTACCTTAAACATGGATGTAGCTATATAACTTTGTTATGGAGAGAGTTCAAGGTTAGAAAAATTTACGAAAATTAATTTACAATAATTGCCCCAAACTTCTTAGTGGTGCAATAAATCCCATTAGTAGAGGAGACAGTGGGAGATCGTCCTTCGCCGATCTGATAACCAGATGAGACGTATATTTTATCAAATATTATTTACAGACAAATATGCCTATGATTACTCGCCTATCCAAAAGTGCTTATGGCTATTTTTAATTAAATTAATCTTTTTTTTTCTCATCACTTTCATACTTTTGATAACCAAATAAAATTTATTTCACTGATAATTTTTAACACATAGAATATACCTAGGTAGGCTTGCCTACTCATTTCTGGCACTTTTTACTCTTTCTACTCATTTACCTGGCAAGCAGGTGTGAACAGGTAAGTCAATATAGGTGACTCCATCGATCTGCTAACTTATCGAAAGTTGTATCAAATTTTAGATAATTTTATTACAAAATCAGTCACATATACTTGCCTGCAAAAAATCGTACTCAAAGTACTGTTGCCAAGCTAAAAAATTGCCATGAGCACTTTTGGATAGGCAAGTAATTATAGGCATCATTGTTTATAAATAATATTTGATAAAATATACGTCTCATGTGGTTATCAGATCGGTGAAGGTCGATCTCCCACCGGCTCTTAGATCACATATCGGATACAAAATGTAAAAGTCTTTTCCATGAACAAGTATTTTTTCGCAAAGAATGAGTCCGAACCCCTCCTTATATACGCCCATGACCTTATTAGTTTATTCGTACACAAACAATAATCATATTTGAGCCTTGATATATTTTTGGCTTTACTATTTCTTTAGCCAATATCGCTTTTTTTAAATTATAAGATAGCAAACAAGCAAATGGGTCTCCTGATAGAAAGCATCAACCATCGTCTATAGACACCAAAGAACATCTCTGTTGTCTATATGGTGCGTTGCTATCTTGTGGCGAGGACTAATGCCGCATGCATAAGTTGTTACTAACTTATATTAAAAACTCTAGTAACACTAATTAAGAAATAGTCCCTTATTTTAATAAAACTATTGACCTATTTTAAATTTTAATACGCACAGATATAAAGATGATAATAGCATACACATGGTTTATGGTCGAATATTACCTATTTATTTGATGAATGATAAAACGAACGGAGATCAAGCGTTATCATTTAAGATAACGTTTAATGTCCTGAGGTAATCCAAATTTATCACCAATATAAAACTTTTATACCATTTCTATATTCTCGATGTATTTCTAAAGTTTTTAATTAAATTTGAATTGGAATATATTAATATGCATATTTATGCAGTGGTGAGCCTCTTATAACCAGGTAGCTACTGCACTAATTGAAATAAGATGAAGAATTTGTTTATTCGTACGAGTTATCATATGGAACGTCCTATATTTGAGGATAGTGTATCATATCACTTAACGTTTCCCGTCGTATAACCCGTGTAGGTCCGAATCCCGTAGGAAAATTGAAATAGAAAGTAGCCTATATCAGTCATAAATAAGATAGATTTCTATTGATGAGAAAGCTTTCAAAATCTTTTTTGTGATTCCAGAGATTACTTACGACAAACTAATTCACAAATTTACAAATTCTACTCTAGTCTATACTTCTGCGATAATAAATTATTATTGATTAATTTTAAATTATTATTGGCTATGCAACATTACAGCCCTCATAGAGCACGCACGAACGTAAGAAACTTCAAGATTTTAAAATTATTTAATTGGGATAAAAATGAGGTTTGTTTCTAGTTATAAATGCAGAAATATATAGCTCTAAAAACTCCTATGGATAAATATTAAAGTTTGTAAATGTTTTTGTTGCTGCAAATGTAGGTAGGTATTGCTAATTCTCCTGTCAACGTAACCCCTAAATTGAAAAAAGAAAATCTCACTACAAAACTTATCACCTCTGTGGTCTAGTGGTCCGGTATCGGTATTGACCGCATGAGGTCCCTGGTTCAAGGCAATTCAGAAGTGTTTTTCAGTTTTTTTGATAAAACACAACGTTGTTCGGGGTTAGATAAACGCCCGGTTGGCAATAGCCTAACTACCTATCACATTATGGCTACACTACTAAGTATCTTACACTTGTTGTACCTCTGCCTACCTCTTCGAGGTTACGGGCGTGAAAATGCTTTTTTAATTACATGAATGGCACTGTTATGTACTATTGTTGTTTATTAAGGTTTTTAGGGTGCGTAATGATATGGTTCACTGACCACGACAAACGTTCGTCATTATCCTGGTGTACTACTAAGCCCCTTTGTTGCACGACCTCGCTCAATAATCGTTTCTGCATGTGACATTTTTGAGACCTACTAAATAGAAATTTACATATTAGCCACTAAACAGAAATTTACATATTAGGCATTAATTTTATTCGCCTTTACATTATTATTATCCCTCTTTGCATATTTATAATCTCTATCATTGGTCTACTGGCACCGGATTTTATATAAACGCATGAGGTTCTGCGTTCAAGTATTATTTTTTATATCACTAAATAGCAAACAAGCAGATGGCGCTCCTGATGGAAAGAGAAATCATCGCCTATAGACACCAAATATTTGATTATAGGCGACGATTTATCTACGTTGCTATCCGTGTGGCGAGGTCTGATGCCATGCATAAATTTATCGGCTATCTTACCATCTAAACCAGAACACGACAGTGACAAAAAATGATGTTATTACGACTGGAATAGGTAAGGCCTCTCGTAGAGGGTATAAGTGTTATGTGGGTAAGGCGGTGGTACGAAATACCCGGGGAGACGTCGCGAAACTCTACCACCTAGTAATTACGATGGTAGTGTCTATGGTAGCATATGTCTAGCCAATCGGTCGCCTTTTACGACCTGCCTGGTAGAATGGTAGTTGGTCTATTTTTGAAAGAATCCAGAACTAACACTGTGTCAGGAAACTCGTTCTGAATAAGTAAATAGGTGTAAAATAAGTGTACGTTTAATTTTTCATTTCACCCTGAATGTTGTTAATTAAATGAAAATTTTGTGAAGAGCGTAACGTACACCTCCTTATTTTTTTAAATAAATTACCATACTTAAACAATTTAATTAAAGATATATGAAACTTCTAAACATCAGTACATTTTCATAATTATTACCAAGATCTAACACTTATAAAAACTTTGCACACCTACGAATTGGTGTAAATCAATTAGTACTAATAAAATATCATAAAATCAGTCAGCAAAATTTACTTTGTATCATGCTAGTATGATGACGATATAGATTTATATAAAATGATCTTCCAAAGTACCTACTCCTTATAAAGATCAGCTAAGCAAGGACACACGTACGTTATCAGTAGATAAAATTTAATGTTTACTTGGTGATAAAAAATGCAGACAACGTTTCAGTGATTATATTTCAATTGTAATAAGCTTAGAAAAAAACTTTGAAACTCATCAAAGAAAGTTATCGACTAGAGTGTACTTAAAATTTTATAATATACCTACTCTTAAGTCAATCGCTATAAAGCACAAAACTCGTCATGGCATCAGTTTTTATTATTTATAACTTTTAAAGTTTTAAATATACAAACATATTGGAAAAAAAATTAAATAATAATTATTGTAGAGTAGTGTCAAGATGTTGGCTGTAAACTATGATAAAAATATATAATTGTAAAGAAGAAAAACTTCTTCATTTGTATTTGAAATCAAAGTTCATACCAATACACGTTATGTAAGATTAAGGAAATCCTAACGAAGATTATCTGCATTAACAGCCAAAGATATTTCTTGTTGTATTAATTTACAAAACAGGTACCTATGACATGTGCTTTACAATATAATGGGCTCAATCAAAATGTTTGCTAAGTAGTACATTGACTACAAAGTCAATGCAATTTTTATCAAACAATAAGAAAATAATATATTAATAGTATATTAAAACATACACGTTTATTGTAACTTTAGTTGTACTGTGTAAATAATAGTATACAAAGAAAATCTAATTAAATTATATCCTATTCAAGCAAAAAACAAATTATATTGGAACAAGTTTGTGACAAAAACCAGAACATTTTAAACTGAAGCAATACCTCCCTTGTCTTTATCTAAGATACTTGAGTCCGGATAGATATAACAGAATAGTGATATGATATGGAAAGAATGTTATCAACTTGCCTGTATCTAACTTATATCCCGAGCTCACGCAATCCTTGCTCCTCGAAACATTCGTGCTTTCACTACTTTAAAGGAAGGTGGAAAAGTCAACATTCACAGAGCACTTGAGCCACAAAGTTCCGCGATGACCACTTTTTTCTTTGCAATTACGCGAATTTTCAAAGAAAATGTGTGTCGTATGTCGGCACGAGCGATCGTGGTGCCTCAATACGGCACAACCTACCGCTGTACGCGACTTGGAGCGAGTGTAAATCTTACGTACGGCGCGAACTTATTTATATGAGGCTCGCCGCGTATACTGGCCTGCGTTAAACTTTTTAATGTTTCCCGTGAAGCTTTTGCTCTCTACGAAGTTCAGAGAAGTATACCGATAAAGTTCTCTGAATTACACGAATGACTCATTACGCTCTGAATCTTAATGAAAATTAATTTACTTTAAATATAAACAAAAGAAAGCTATTCCATTAAAAAGCTTATTTTTAAACGTCTGAATAATGTACAAAAATGTAGACTGACGAAATAAAGCAAAAAATTCTGTAAAGTTCTTAGATGAATAAGCAAATTGGGTATCTTTAGATTTTATTTTTGATAAAGTTAGCTAAAACTTAATTATGTAGAAACAAAATTTATGTATAATATTCGTAATAATCTGAGTCATCTATTTTAAATTAGAACTGTAAGTTTTGATATCATAAAGAAACACGTAATTATTACATATAAAATACAACCCCTTAAATGTAAATGTTTTTGTTGTTAAATTACTTTTTATGTGTCATAAAAGCAAGAATTTACCAGAATTTTGAACATCTAGTATACTACTCTCATAATGAAGACAAATATTACAATACCTCTCAATCTGAATACCATAAAGAATTAGATTAGAGTATACAGAGCATACCTCAAAAAAAAAAACAAATATATCAATACATATTCCCCGTTCTCCCCGCTTTGGTCCCGGGCTCCTTTGAAGAATAGGCCAACTGCCGTTATGCCAGGCAGGTCGTAAAAGGCGACCGATTGGCTATACGAGTCACTACCATTGTGGCTACTAGGTGGTAGAATTCGGCATTGTCTCGTCCGGGTCTGGTACCACCGCTTTACCCATTCCTGCCGCAATAGCGTCAGTGCTTTCACTGTCGTGTTCCGGTTTGGAGGGTAAGGTAGCCGGTAAACTTACGCATGTGGCATAAGACCTCGCCACAAGATAGCAACGCACCATTAACACTTTTGGTGTATATAGGCGATGGTTCATTATTTCCATCAAAAGTCCTATTTGCTTGTTTGCTATCTTAATTTAAAAAAAAATCTTGAGTAATAAACTTGTTATTCTAATTACCAATTTAAAAAATGTTGCGGGTGGAGGACAGATGCAATTTATTTGTTTTATATTTGTTTATATTTTTGTTTACAGAAGCATAAATGTAGTGCATAAATATTTTAAATTATTGTTTTGTTGAAGAAGGTTAGGCTTCTTCAACACAATAATAATTTAAAAAATGTAAACTGATTTCAAATATCAACTTTATTTATATTTCAAAAACTACAGAACTGATTTTGATTAAACTTAGACTGTCCCCTAAGTTGGAATATACCTAATTTAAATGAAAAATGATTATCACGATATTGCTTTCAGATTTCGAGAAATTCGTGAACGAACACACGAATAATATACAAACATACAAACCGTTCAATGTGGTTCATTTCTATTTTTTCACGATATAATATATCAACAAATGTATAATAAATTTGCCAGTGATAGGAGCGTTTGCTCCTATGCGCGGTATTACGTTTCCTTCACAATAGCGTGTCTATTAGTATTTATGTAGTCTGTGGGAAATATTCAACGGAATAACTTTTGCTTGGCTCGCCTGCTCTATATATTATACTAGCTGACCCGGCAAACGTTGTTTTGTCACATAAATTATTGAATTAAAAAATAGGGGTTGATTGTAGAGGGTTGAAAATTAAGGGTTGTTATATATTTTTCAATGTTGAATTATAAAAAAATAAAAATAAAAATTTTTGTCCATAAAATAAAAAAAAAATTTAGGGGTGGACAACCCTTAACATTTAGGGGGATGAAAAATATATGTTGGCCGATTCTCAGACCCACTGAATATGCATACGAAACTTTATCAAAATCGGTCAAGCCGTTTCGGAGGAGTATGGGAACGAACATTGTGACACGAGAATTTTATATATAAGATTATGTACTCTCTCTCTCTATGATATGTATAGTGTTATGTGGTAAAGAAAACATTCGTTATTCTCATTCAGTACATTATAAAATTACTACTCTATTTTTACATTTGTTTATTTAATACGGATGAGTCGTAGTTTTATTATAAAATATGCACATTATAAATGTTACATATTCCGATCAATAAATTAATATAGATCGTGATTTGAGCGAGTTAAACAATTAATAAATATTTATAGACACATAGTTCAAATGCCATAAAAATATCCCGCGCCATATTCATGCTATGAGTGTTATTTATGGGTGTATTATTTTCATATTTGTATTTTTTGTCATAGGATAACAAACAAGTAAATGGCTCTTCTGACGGAAAGAAAAACTATCGGCTGTAAACACCAAGAATGTTAATGGTACGTTGGTATTATTGTGACGATAATGCCACATGTTAAAGTTTACCTTACCCTCCAAATCGGAACACAATAGTGTCAAGCACTGAAGCTGATGCGACAGAAATAGGTAAAACGATGATAACAGACCCTGGCGAGACGTTGCAGAATTCTACCACTTTGCCATTTTTAATTATTTAAACTCTTTATTGCACAAAATACATAAAAAGCGAACTTAACGTCTGTAGAATATAACAATACAATACAAATTCAATACAATGCAATTTGATCTTGGCACAAACTATTATAGACCGGGATCCTAGGAACAAACTTTTTTTGTTATTAATAATAAGCTGAATTTTCGTGAACAGCTTCATTTTGACGAGACAACTATATTTTCTATCTTGAAAAATCTCAAATTGTGTAGATAATAAAATTTTTAATCGGTGAAGAAAAAATATTTATTAATAACAATAATTATTTTTCGACTTTAATCGCTTGATTATATTATATGAAAAACACGATGAAACTTTTGTCCTATACATTCGATGGTTTTTCTGGCGAGTTCTCCACTCTAAAGTTTTGGAATCTTAAGATGTTTAAATTGATCTAATTTTCTCACAACAGCTTGTAATTATTATTGTTATTCAAGGGTAACATTGTCCTTCACGTAAAGTAGAAACTGTTGTTAGTACAACACTTTTTTATCTATCTTTATTAGTTACCCGATTCGAGATTTTTCGAAGATAGAAAAGATGGTTGCCTCGTCAAAACGAAGCTGTTCACAAAAATTCAGCTTGTTATTAATAAAAAAAAAGTGTGTTCCTGGGATCCCGGTCTATTAATTTATTAGTTTCTTAGGTACCAACAAATAAATAAAAAAGATTTAGGTTTTTATATTGAGGATTAAGTAATCATTTTGCTCTCCGGATAAATGTAGATAACAATCGCCTATAGACACCTAACCTAATAAGTTAATGGTGAGATGTTACATAGCACCATCATCAAACATCGTGACTACTGGTCATTTGACCTATTGTTCGCCTGAGTCACAATAACAGTCGTAAGCACTGACACTTTAGTGTTCTCTCAAAGTGTCATTTACAATTTTTGCAGTTTTTAAACATTTTAACTGCCAGTAGTAAAAAATTAAATTATTAGATTAAAAATACATACACATTTTCGCGTTAAATCCCTAATAAAGTAGACAACGAGATATCCAAGCGCCATATTTTACGTCCCTGTGGACTTTACCTGCTTTAATACTTTCAGAACTCTTTTTAATTCTGCAAATTAGTGATGTGTTCGTTATTTACTAGCAGGAGTAGAACTAAAAGAAGGAAGAATCAAAATCGTGACAGAAGAGAAATTAGCGATCGCCTGTGGCCGCAATTCGACCATAGACTATGCAAAAAAAAACTCTTTTAAGTTTGATAACTTACTTTAGCCTTAAAGAAAATAGTAAGTATACATGTGAATGTCACATGAATGTAGTGTGTGTAATATATTTTTTTATTAATTTAATGTATTTTTAATACATTTTACTTAAAAGTATTAGGTTTCTGCAGTCCTCCACAATGTAAACTTTAACTGTGCCAAATTTCATACCTACCTACTCCAGCGTTCGCGCAAGTGTCTTTAAAAGGGGTACAAAGTTTTTACGTATTAATATATAGATTACTTCGAAGGGTATTTACGTATTAATATATAGAGTTCGGGAGTAATCGTTTACGAAAAATTGAAAAAAGTGTTTTTTCGATATACCTAACTTTGAAATTTTACAATTTCATTTTATTTTTTGGTATTGTAACAAACTCTCCCGAAGACCCTCTAAACTCACATTTTAAATATAACAAAATTGTCTGTTATATTTCGTTTATAAAGGAGTCAACAGAGTTATAATCATATTATCTGGCCAAATGATTCATCTAGTGTTAACTTGAGGACTCATTTTGTGTTATATAGTTTACCCATTCATTCTTTTCAAAGGTACATTTCATCTCTTATAAACAATCATACTTTATTAGGAAATGTATACTATAAATTGATTTAAAGGACTAAAATTTAGTATATTGAAGATATTTGGCTTAAGAAAGGAAGTAATATATTACATAAATATAATAAAGATATTTGAATTAAGAAAAGGAGTAATACATTACATAAATACATAAATACATAATAAAGATATTTGACTTAAAGGAAGGGAGTAGTATATTAAATATATACATAAAATACATTATAAATCTATAGCTTAAGAGAGCACTATGATGATATTAATAGTTACATTGACTTCATCTAAAGGAAAGAAGTACGGTAGTATGGAATATATGGATAAAATTATTGTAATATTTAGGTTGGGAGTTGTAAAGCACTTTAGTGCCGCAATTTTATTATTGTGGGATATGTAAGAGGCGCCGCCTCGCCTCACATGTGTGGATACCATGCCGGCTGAAGGCCTTCCTACCGTATCCCCCAGAAGTATATTGAAACTAAAAGGAACTAAAGTCCTTAATCTCAAAGAGAAAATCAATATATTATGAAGAACCAAGTTATTGGCAGATAGGCTTTACTATTGTGGGGTCACAAAGTGATAGCCATATAGTTTAATGTCCAAACATGTGAATACATTGTTTGGAAGTTGATGAGTATAGGCATGACCAAGGTGCGTCATTAATATTGAGCACAGCCAAAAGGCCAAATAATAAATATGTTTCTCAAGTATACAGTTAAGCATGGACTCGAAGTAAGTAAATGTTGATAAAAATATATACTATTGTTATTTTAGTAACAAACAGTAACAAAATAATAAATAAATATTGGCATGACAAAGGTGCATCGTTTGTATTGAACACAGTCAAAAGACCAAATAATAAATATGTTTCTCAAGTATACAGTTAAGCATGGACTTGAAGTAAGTAATGTTGATAAAAATATATACTGTTGCTATTTTAGTAACAAACAGTAACAAAATAATAAATAATATTGGCATGACAAAGGTGCATCAATTGTATTGAGCACAGTCAAAAGGCCAAATAATAAATATGTTTCTCAAGTATACAGTTAAGCATGGACTTGAAGTAAGTAATGTTGATAAAAATATATACCGTTGCTACTTTAGTAACAAACAGTAACAAAATAATAAGTAATATTGGCATGACAAAGGTGCATCATTTGTATTGAGCACAGTCAAAAGGCCAAATAATAAATATGTTTCTCAAGTATACAATTAAGCATTGACTTGAAGTAAATAAATGTTGATAAAAATATATACTGTTGTTATTTTAGTAACAAACAATAACAAAATAATAAATAAATATTGGCATGACAAAGGTGCATCATTTGTATTGAGCACAGTCAAAAGGCCAAATAATAAATATGTTTCTCAAGTATACAATTAAGCATTGACTTGAAGTAAATAAATGTTGATAAAAATATATACCGTTGCTACTTTAGTAACAAACAGTAACAAAATAATAAATAAATATTGGCATGACAAAGGTGCATCATTTGTATTGAGCACAGTCAAAAGGCCAAATAATAAATATGTTTCTCAAGTATACAATTAAGCATTGACTTGAAGTAAATAAATGTTGATAAAAATATATACTGTTGTTATTTTAGTATCAAACAGTAACAAAATAATAAATAAATATTGGCATGACAAAGGTGCATCATTTGTATTGAGCACAGTCAAAAGGCCAAACAATAAATATAATTCTCAAGTATACGATTAAGCATTGACTTGATCAAAGTAAAATAATTAAAATAATATATAAAGTACTCAAGTTTGCGATAGCATTGACTTGGAGTACATAAATGTTGATAAAGTATATACTGTTGTTATTTTAGTAACAGCCAGTAATAATAAATATTGGCATGACTAAGGTGCATCATTTGTATTGAGCGCAGTCAAAAGCCAAATAATAAATATAATTCTCAAGTTTACAATTAAAGTTTGTGCAAGTTTGTTTTAACAATTACTTGACAAAACTAAGACAGATAATATGTTGTCTTCAATCACAATACCGAAACATTAATAATCGGTACGCGATAAATAAACATATATAAAAGTAATCATTGCTCGCAATGAACTTCAAATAATCCAAATCATAAAAATTTCATAAGTAAAATCAATTAAGATAATCCTTATGACGAAAGTCAAATGAACTCAGGTTAATGTATAAAAATACATTAAAACAAGCAATTTAATATATCCAGCTCTGTGATGTAGCTCATACCTGGATGACGAATTGATTAATTATGTAAATAGTTCAACTTTGCTAGGCGATAGATAGTTGGTGTTTATCTGGGTTAACCCTCTGAATACACAGTTTGCGGTGGGGCTTATCCGAGGACCACGCACTGGTAACGAGGAGATAACCATAACGACAACATTACATGTGTGCCTTTATATAGATATACACAATGCATGCGACATGCATACAACCCTGATGCCTTCGCAAAGCCGACACTATCTTGTGACGAAGGTATGGTCCAATCAAAAAGCCAAATAATTAAAATAAATTATTACTGAACTAGAAATTAACCTTTGTTCTAAAGTTATTATAGTCAAATTTCCTCCTATAACCCTAATAATTTATAGTCACCACAAGCAATGAAATATTACTTATTAATTGAATTTGAAGTTATAGATGAAATTTAGTAAGATCTTTGAACTCTTTAATATTGTGATTGAATACTCAATACATCTTAGAATCCAAACAATTCGTCTTATACTCGTTTTCTAATGAAACTAAGTTATTTATGTCTTCTCCAGATTATTAGAGTTCTATTACTCTTATTTCAATTTCTCTTTAATCAAATTTCAGAATTTAATAAGGTCTGAACTTTTAGAAATCAACGCTTATTAGATCTATTGTTGCTTTAAGTGAACAGTATTATGAAACATCTATCCACCCGAATAATCATAAGTAAAGTTCATTTGTACAATCCTTATGATGTATAGATTCAATCATGGAATCCAGGTTAATATATGAATATATACAGATAAACAATTTAGACAAATAACTCTAGTTCTGTAAAATAGTTCATGTCTGAGATGATTAGATATGAAAATGGATCAACTTTGCTTGGCGGTATAGTTGGGTGTTTATCTGGGTTATCGCCCCAAATACCATGCTTGCGACAGAGGGGCATATGAACCGTGTGTCTGCACTGGTAAAGAGAAGATGACCATAATGACAACATTACATGTATGTCCTTATATAGATACACCCAGCACAACTTGTTGCCTTCGTAAAGTCGATATTCCCGTGAGATGAAGATGACATGATCTATTTACCAAGGTAAAAGGTAAAAATATCTAATCCAAAATTAGTAATTAACCTTAATTTCAGATTTATTTAGTAAACTTCCTATCTTACTAAAAGATCTGTTATGCACTGTCACTATAAACAATAATATTTCAATTATCCAAAAGAAATAATTTGATAAAGAAGTTTAATATTATAATTCCTATCCTCCTAAATCCCTATATAAATAATATAAAATAAGAATAAAATAAATAAATAATTAATTAAATTAAGTAAATAATTTATACAAAATATGGTTAAATAAACATAATACGTTTGGACTAAAGTTCATTCATTCCTCTCTTGTACTCTAACTCCCTGAAGCTTTATTAAAGTCATTTAAGATTTTCGCTCCAAATTTAATTCAACAATTCAGTTTATATTAATTATTCCTTTGTTAAATACGAAGAGAGTAATTTGTATTAGTTTGTGATTATCTCGTTCAATATTTGTACTCGGTTTTAAATTTGATTGTAAATAAAATAATGTTTTATGAAGATTTGATTTTAAGAGACTGGCCTATGCAACCAATTTACGTATTAGTTAATATTTAGTTTTATAATAGGATATAATAATTCGTATTAACAATTCATAATTTTAATAATTCATATTAAGGTAGGTTTTCGTGTGAATTTTGTGTAGATTTATGCCCCCACTTATTGGTTGTAATATATTATTCCTACAGTAACAGACCTTCTGCCTTCAATTTCTAAAAGTTCCTATTTCCTCCTAATCCAATTTGAAGCATTAATTCAAGTAAACATTTTAACTAGAGAAAGTTTCTATAATAAATATTTCCTAAGCTTGAATCACCTAGTTTTAATTGAAAGTCAATAATAAACAAAGTATTCCTTAAATTCCTCAATATATTAAAGCATCAGTTCTTCCACCTAATATCTACACGCCCTATCCTATCACCTAATTGTTCCTTCATAAAAAAATTATAACTGCCCAAAATTATAACAATGCAGAAATAAAATCGTATTAGCCATACCTCCAACTCTGCAACAAACCTACAGTAACCCTGCATTCAGCTCCGACGACAGCTAAGAAGTCGCCCCCACGCGGCCTCGAAGACTCCAAAGGAATCAGCTCTCGATCCCTAAAGTTTAAATAACAAGCAGGATCAACTGTACTATGGAAATTATTCTAAGAACTTCCTTAGCCGGTTCTCATCTATAAAGATATGTGGTAACTATCACCAGTTAGTAGATTTTAAAAGATAAAAACGCACGCAAAACTACGAAACGGATTTGAATGAAATTTTAAACACAGGTAGTTGATGACTTGGATTAGTACATAGGCTATTTATTATCCCGGGAAAATCTAGTGATCCAGCGGGATTCGCTTCTATAATGTTGCGAATTGTACGTTGAAACTAGTTGATAATATTAATTCAGGTGCAGTAGTATTAGTAACTAATAACAATGGAATTCCTCCAAATGACGATGATGAAAGTATAGTATAAAGTAGTTAAAGCACTTAAATCTATTCCTAATTAATAAGTTATTTAGCCAACATGCCTTTGAATTTGGTAATGCAAAGCCATTTCTTACTCCTATGAAAAATAAACAAACATAGCAATATCGGCCATTTGTAAGGTAAAGCTGCAATAATGATAGTTCAAATGCATATGGTAAAAGTATAGTATAAACAATTAAAGCACATAAATCTATTCCTTGTTAGTTAATAAGCTATTTAGCCAACATGCTTTTGGCATTTGATAATGCAAAGCCATTACTTATTCCTGTGAAAAATAAACATAGCAATATTAGCCAATTGTGAGGTATACCTCATACCTATAGGTATAATAACAATAGTGTCTAAAGGCAATGGGTTTCCTTTAAATACCGATGATGAAAATCTATATACATATAATTAAGTCCATAAATCCATTTCCTAATTAATTAATAAACTGTTATCCGTCAAGCACTGAAATTTGATAAAGTAAAGCCATTACTTAGTCTAGTATAGTTATACAAACATAATAATCTTAGTCACTTGTACGACTCTGCTGAAATAAAATCAAAATGATTTATTTATCACACACACTAATTTAATTTAAATTGGAAAACTACATCACCTGTGTTGTTTAGAATTCCGACTTATCCTGCGTCCTGATGAGCAACCCTGCTGCAAGACTGTGAGGCAGCAATAGCTCCACAACCATTGCTCACATTTTCATGGAAAGAAAAAAAAACATTTAAATAACAACAGAAATTAAGGTTTTATTTTCCTAAAATCAAAATAGACTTCCCTAATAATAATATCACACAATTTCTATAAAGCAAACAAGTCCACGTTTCTCCCATGTTATTAAATATCTTTTCAACAGCTATTCCTTAAAATAAATAATTTCCTTTCTTCATACAACAAACATTCTTCACTCAGTCAAGGATCGATCCACCTTTACACAACATTTTGCACAATTTCATTCTTGTAAACCTAATCACATATTTATCGGTAATATGTTTATTAAAGTTGTATAGACAGCATTCAAAAGATTTACCTTCTAATAAAACTACATTCTACCAATACTGCTAGATTTAAATAAACCCAACGACTACCAAATTAAATACGAAGTTGCATAAGTACATACGTAATCCCTGAATAAATCTCTATTCTACATACTCACGGTTTTGATCAATACAATTTTTACCAATCCCTTTTTTCACATTAAGAATATTTCCATTATTATTTACACTCCGGAATATCACTGAGATATTCTCAGCTTAATTCTTGTTTTAATAAATTTTGTATCAAGCAAAGAATATTTCTTCTAACGTCAAAACCTTCAAATTTCCCACAGATTTTCATAATTATTGTATCAAACGAAGAATATCTTCGTCAAATCAAGAACTTTCAAACTCTCACTAGAACTTCCTTCTTCTTAATCTCTAAAATGAAAATTTCAACATTCATTTTCTCACTCGCGAAACAAAATCCCTTTCCTCATCCGAGAAGCAAAAATCCCTTTTTTCTCATCTTCAGGTCTATTTATAACCTCCGTTTTTCTTTTCCATTTTTCTCTCTTTTTTCTTCAAATTTATTTTTTCTTATTTTTTCAAATCCTGTCATTCTTTTTTTTTTCGTTCCCCTTTTCTAAGGTTTTATATGTTTATATGTTAGGTCTTATATATTAATGAGAATTAGTTTTTTTTTTATTTATTTTTATCTTTGATTCCATTGATATTATTTATTAAACATAATTCAGACATATTTTTAACAAAAAAAAATAGTATAGATTCTTATTATTTTCTTTTATTACACTAAACCTCTTAAGGGATAGATGAAGTCTGTTACAATCGCCCCCTAAATTTTATTATAAATGATTTGTCAACGATCATGTTATAATAAAATTTATCACTAATCCAACTTTCTAAGAAAGAAAGGAAAATGCGGTCACCCTACTCTCTTAACTGCGATAATAATAAGTTTTTCTTTAAACTAAATTAATTAAAAGCAAAACCCGAAATATAAACTAATCCCCCATCTCAAATCTCTGTGATTTAATTAATAAATAATTGTTAAAAGAAAATTGAAAGACCTTGGTTTTATCGTTATGACATTTTTATAAATTTATTTAAATTCGCGAAGCAGGAGTCGTAAGTTAAAATCTTATCTCTTTTTTTTTCAAATAGTCTGAATTTGGAACATTCGCTTTATTATTATGTTATCTATTCGTATATCAATATCATCCGTCCCTAATAAATATTCTAATTCCTTAATATTTAGCTAGTCCTGCACAACAACTCACACTAAGGACTATTTGTTCAGGCACAACCTTTATTTTGATTGACTGTGTTGCGTAGTTATCAGGGCGATTGCTCAAATACGGAAGAATAACCCTGATCCCCTATAGTGCTGCATTCGCGCATCTCTTTGTGCCAAAGCAAAGCAAAGACTAACCCCTTTCTGAACTTGGCCCATTCACAATTCCAAACACTAATATGAAACAGTCATCAGCCTCAATTTCAAGACATGAAAACTAAGTTTCCTATAGAGCGACATGCGTAAGTATATACCCGTTTATCATGAAAAATACAAACGGTGACACGTCATTAGAAGTTTTTTTTCTTTTATTATTATTATTATTATTTTATATTACCTACTCCTTTCAATTCTAACTCATTATTCCATAAACATATTGAAGTTGTCCTATCCCTCTTGTAAATCTACTAATAACTACAAGAACTATTAATGAGTTTGCATCTATAAGGTGCCCTAATGATGTTGTATAAGCGAAACCGATTGGTAATAAATGATAATAGCTTTATTGTGAAACAGTACAAGTGTATAAGTGATAAAATATTACATAATTTTAACTATTTTGTATATATTCTATGAAAGTAATATTTTAAATTTTAGTTAATATTTATTTTCTTTAAAACCTTTATATCTCAAACTAACAATTTATAACCCTATCTGTTCCTATATATACGTACACTATTGCCTAACCATTCCTACACATAAATGTTTTTATCCTAAATATTCTTGTTGGAGTAACAACTGTTTTAAATGTAATATCCGACGACCCACAATCTACGACATAACCTTTTTTTTTTTTTTTTTAAACCAAACAAATATTAAAAATTAAAGAGTTAGTGATTAATTCTTGCCCCCACTTAAGTTAAATATTTTTTTTTTTCTCAACTATAAATTTACTTCTCAAAATTCCTATTTAGGTTCTGTCAACCTGGGCCAAACTATTTTAAATTTTCTACACTACCTATTACTTTCCTTCTCTATCTATAATTGTGATAGTATAACCCTAACTAATCCTACTCCTTAACTATCGGTATATAAATGATAAGCTCTTGTTAATCTGGTGTTGTGTAATAATGTTTATAAAATTTATTTTATTTTATCAAATCATTTGTGTTTTCTAATATCAATCCTATTTTCCTTACGTAATCGACATAAAAGAACAGTTAAATCACTTTAATAAAAAAAATTAACCTCCGAAAATTCTAAAATTTCCTATATTTAGTCGGCTAACTTTAGTAAAAATATTTAAAGTTCTATAGTATTTAAATATAAAGTAATATATTTAATCCTTTCTATATATTAAATTCGTTGAAATATTCTCATTAATGCAAATGATGAAAATTGAACAAAATTGAACTATCAAATCTTAATTTATTCTCAAATTATGCATCTTAACAGTAATTTTAGTTACATCCCAAAACTTCTACAACTATCTCTTAAGTTCCTTTAGCTTTGTAGGTATACTATAATTTTGCAAACATTTTTGATAACTAAGGTATGGTTTACTTTATTAAGTTTGTGTATATAATTAATTTAATTGAATGCCTCTATTTAAAAATATGATAAATGCTTTGAATAGCTTGAATATCCTTATTTATTAGCATTAGGTTAATTGATAATCAGTCTAGGAAATTCTTTATTATTTGTTTATTTGGTATAGTTTATTTTAAGAAGGGTTTCGATTAAATTGATATTTATATTTTAGATATGATATTATGTAATTACGAATGATTAAGTATTTAGAAAATTTTACATTAAACATTGTTCTTCTCTATTATCAATAACAGCTCTTGAATTAAATTACCCTTGAATTTCTAAATTATTGTAACCACATTTATTCATACTAAAAATGGTATGATATGTTACAACCGTTAGTTGCGAAAATGTTTTTATAAGTGCACTTATCCCTACAGATCGAAAAATAATGTGTTATAATGATTCTCATTTACTTACATAAGTATTAAATAAACTTTTTTTTTTTATTACATAAGAATTCCAAAATTCCCAAATTATTTAATAATTGCATTCATCTTTAGAAGTAATAAATAACCGAATTTGAATGTACCTAGCTATCTATATTAAAATTTTATCAAATACATTGATAAAGAGTATTAGTCAGATTATTGTCCTTATATTATTACATTTTAATTTATAATTAACTAATCATTTAGTTCTACCTCTGCCTACCGCTTTGGGGATACGGCGTGAAGATACTTTGAAATTTCATTCTAAAAGTAATTACTTTAAAAGTAAATGGTTATATATTTTACAGTTATACTATGTAATATGATTCAACAACATCGTTCAATTCCATTCATTTCATTTAAATAACCATTAAATAAATTTAAAAATATTTAATTTTATATATATTTAAAATGTTCAAAACTAAAGATCCCGTATACTATCTGTAGCAAATAGATTTGTACACTAACATTAGATGAAAAATCTTGTAACCCTATTTCAAACCAAATAACAAGATTTTATTTACCTATTTTAATTTTATATAATGTCAGTATTTCTTCTTATTTATATTCAATTTAAATTTTCTATTTTAATTTTATTATTTACGCAAAATAACAACAACCATAACTGTTGATTATGACAACTTTATCAAGCTCAAGTTTCTGACGTATCCTTCAAATCATATTTATAACCATAATGTCATTAAAATTGAATTTAGGTCTCACCATTAAGGTTTTATATATATGTATATATTACCGCGATATGTTTTAACAACCCGAAACTAATAACAAAACTACATATTTTTTAATATTATGAGTAAAATTTAAAAGGATTAGCTCGTTTTTAAAACATAAATAATTTATCTCGCGTACTTTTATTTCTTAATTTAATTTTATAAAACATAAATCCACATGAAAATAATCCATAACAATATTATAAATTCTAAAATAACTATCTATATTAAACGCTATCACGGTCAAACCGCTGTGTCGGTTATGATGAAACTCTATATAGTAATAATTTAAAGTCTTCGAATGAACAAGTACATACTTCCATACTAATTTTATAAAAGCGGAAGTCTGTCTATCTGTTATCTATTCACGACTAAATCCCTGAACCGATTTTGATGAAATTTGGCTTGGGGATATTCGATTACTCAGAATCAACATAGATATAAAAGCGAAAATCTATCTGTTACCCTTTTACAACTATACGCCTGATCCGATTTTGATGAAATTTGGCTTGGGTATATATGAACACTCAGGATCAACATAGATATAAAAGCGAAGTCTATCTGTTACCTTTTTACATCTAAACACTTGACCCGATTTTGATGAAATTTGGCCTGGGTATATATATGAATATCTGTTTATCTTTCCTATAAGGGATAAACTCTTTAGATAAAACCAAATAAGAGACAAAGTTTATATGAAAACTATATACCTTACCTTAGCTCATGTTAATATACTTGTAGGTGAACTCTTATAACTATGTAAGTACAACACTTGAATCAATGTGCAATAAACTGCTGTGAATTACTTATCGTTTAATTTCGTTATAACACTATTGTAGGTTTCCTTTACTCAACTAAATAAAAGAGGTATTGATTTTGGATCACGCAAACTAAATCTATACATATAATAAGATCGTAGGAAGGTAAAACTGTACATTGAATATTTTTTAAAAGAATACTTGGGGCGTGATCTACAATCGATATCAAAGCTAAAAATATAGTTTTTAGAATTTTTGTCTGTTTGTCTGATTTTCTGTTTGTCTGTTTGTCTGTATGTATGTCCGGAGCAAACTCAAAAAGTACTGCATGGATTACTTCAAATTTTGCATGAATATTACTAACAGGTCAGGCCAACATATAGGCTACATATTATCACGCTATCACCTAGCGACCAGGTGCTGTGCAGAGCAAACGACGTCCGCGCGGACGAAGTCGCTGGCAACAGCTAGTTATTAAATAAATAAGTTACTACTAATTATTCGTGTATAACAAATTAGATTGAATAAAAATTCAAGATTGTTAGAACTAAAACTTAGCAATTCTTAAATTTAATTCGATAGAGTACAATTTTAAGGGTCTTAATTTAAGTATAATCATTGTAGTTTATTTATATTTTTTATAAATATTATGTTAAAGTTTAATTATCCTTTTTATTGAGAATATGTAATACTATTCGGAATTTTATTATTATGTTTCTTTTTTATATTTTTGTAATGAATAGACTCCTAACCACTGGACTGAACTAAAACACTTTAACCATTAGAAGCTACTCTATCCATAAAAGAGTCAACAAGAATTGATACAGGCTACTTACCCGACAGAGAAAAAGGAAGTAATGATTTTTAGTCATTTGGATGAAGATACGAGTAATTACTAGTTGATTTTGATTTTATGTCTAGATTAAAATTATGTTTATTGTACTTTAAGATCATTCTCGATTAACTCATTTTAGTAAATATTTATCTTTTGTCATGTTTTACCATGAATCAAAATATCTATTTAGAATTTATTTTAATATTACTACAACCTAATATTTTGTATTATGAACTCAAATCATTCTACCCTTTCACACTAGCAATCAATACCAAGTTATCCATAAATTTAAGGTCTCTGCTCAAAAATATGTTTGTCTAGCTTAAATGTTTACCGAGATGAAATGTTTGAAGACCTTTGTCACACGTCACGGCTCCAAATTGTGACAAAACCTATGTTTTGTCATATAAGTCACAGATAATTTTTAATTTCAGAAATACTTTTCTTGTAATCTGATTAACTGTGTTCAAAATTATGTCCTGCGTCGCGGCACCAAATTGTAACAAACTCTCCCGAAGACCCTCTAAACTCACATTTTAAATATAACAAAATTGTCTGTTATATTTCGTTTATAAAGGAGTCAACAGAGTTATAATCATATTATCTGGCCAAATGATTCATCTAGTGTTAACTTGAGGACTCATTTTGTGTTATATAGTTTACCCATTCATTCTTTTCAAAGGTACATTTCATCTCTTATAAACAATCATACTTTATTAGGAAATGTATACTATAAATTGATTTAAAGGACTAAAATTTAGTATATTGAAGATATTTGGCTTAAGAAAGGAAGTAATATATTACATAAATATAATAAAGATATTTGAATTAAGAAAAGGAGTAATACATTACATAAATACATAAATACATAATAAAGATATTTGACTTAAAGGAAGGGAGTAGTATATTAAATATATACATAAAATACATTATAAATCTATAGCTTAAGAGAGCACTATGATGATATTAATAGTTACATTGACTTCATCTAAAGGAAAGAAGTACGGTAGTATGGAATATATGGATAAAATTATTGTAATATTTAGGTTGGGAGTTGTAAAGCACTTTAGTGCCGCAATTTTATTATTGTGGGATATGTAAGAGGCGCCGCCTCGCCTCACATGTGTGGATACCATGCCGGCTGAAGGCCTTCCTACCGTATCCCCCAGAAGTATATTGAAACTAAAAGGAACTAAAGTCCTTAATCTCAAAGAGAAAATCAATATATTATGAAGAACCAAGTTATTGGCAGATAGGCTTTACTATTGTGGGGTCACAAAGTGATAGCCATATAGTTTAATGTCCAAACATGTGAATACATTGTTTGGAAGTTGATGAGTATAGGCATGACCAAGGTGCGTCATTAATATTGAGCACAGCCAAAAGGCCAAATAATAAATATGTTTCTCAAGTATACAGTTAAGCATGGACTCGAAGTAAGTAAATGTTGATAAAAATATATACTATTGTTATTTTAGTAACAAACAGTAACAAAATAATAAATAAATATTGGCATGACAAAGGTGCATCGTTTGTATTGAACACAGTCAAAAGACCAAATAATAAATATGTTTCTCAAGTATACAGTTAAGCATGGACTTGAAGTAAGTAATGTTGATAAAAATATATACTGTTGCTATTTTAGTAACAAACAGTAACAAAATAATAAATAATATTGGCATGACAAAGGTGCATCAATTGTATTGAGCACAGTCAAAAGGCCAAATAATAAATATGTTTCTCAAGTATACAGTTAAGCATGGACTTGAAGTAAGTAATGTTGATAAAAATATATACCGTTGCTACTTTAGTAACAAACAGTAACAAAATAATAAGTAATATTGGCATGACAAAGGTGCATCATTTGTATTGAGCACAGTCAAAAGGCCAAATAATAAATATGTTTCTCAAGTATACAATTAAGCATTGACTTGAAGTAAATAAATGTTGATAAAAATATATACTGTTGTTATTTTAGTAACAAACAATAACAAAATAATAAATAAATATTGGCATGACAAAGGTGCATCATTTGTATTGAGCACAGTCAAAAGGCCAAATAATAAATATGTTTCTCAAGTATACAATTAAGCATTGACTTGAAGTAAATAAATGTTGATAAAAATATATACCGTTGCTACTTTAGTAACAAACAGTAACAAAATAATAAATAAATATTGGCATGACAAAGGTGCATCATTTGTATTGAGCACAGTCAAAAGGCCAAATAATAAATATGTTTCTCAAGTATACAATTAAGCATTGACTTGAAGTAAATAAATGTTGATAAAAATATATACTGTTGTTATTTTAGTATCAAACAGTAACAAAATAATAAATAAATATTGGCATGACAAAGGTGCATCATTTGTATTGAGCACAGTCAAAAGGCCAAACAATAAATATAATTCTCAAGTATACGATTAAGCATTGACTTGATCAAAGTAAAATAATTAAAATAATATATAAAGTACTCAAGTTTGCGATAGCATTGACTTGGAGTACATAAATGTTGATAAAGTATATACTGTTGTTATTTTAGTAACAGCCAGTAATAATAAATATTGGCATGACTAAGGTGCATCATTTGTATTGAGCGCAGTCAAAAGCCAAATAATAAATATAATTCTCAAGTTTACAATTAAAGTTTGTGCAAGTTTGTTTTAACAATTACTTGACAAAACTAAGACAGATAATATGTTGTCTTCAATCACAATACCGAAACATTAATAATCGGTACGCGATAAATAAACATATATAAAAGTAATCATTGCTCGCAATGAACTTCAAATAATCCAAATCATAAAAATTTCATAAGTAAAATCAATTAAGATAATCCTTATGACGAAAGTCAAATGAACTCAGGTTAATGTATAAAAATACATTAAAACAAGCAATTTAATATATCCAGCTCTGTGATGTAGCTCATACCTGGATGACGAATTGATTAATTATGTAAATAGTTCAACTTTGCTAGGCGATAGATAGTTGGTGTTTATCTGGGTTAACCCTCTGAATACACAGTTTGCGGTGGGGCTTATCCGAGGACCACGCACTGGTAACGAGGAGATAACCATAACGACAACATTACATGTGTGCCTTTATATAGATATACACAATGCATGCGACATGCATACAACCCTGATGCCTTCGCAAAGCCGACACTATCTTGTGACGAAGGTATGGTCCAATCAAAAAGCCAAATAATTAAAATAAATTATTACTGAACTAGAAATTAACCTTTGTTCTAAAGTTATTATAGTCAAATTTCCTCCTATAACCCTAATAATTTATAGTCACCACAAGCAATGAAATATTACTTATTAATTGAATTTGAAGTTATAGATGAAATTTAGTAAGATCTTTGAACTCTTTAATATTGTGATTGAATACTCAATACATCTTAGAATCCAAACAATTCGTCTTATACTCGTTTTCTAATGAAACTAAGTTATTTATGTCTTCTCCAGATTATTAGAGTTCTATTACTCTTATTTCAATTTCTCTTTAATCAAATTTCAGAATTTAATAAGGTCTGAACTTTTAGAAATCAACGCTTATTAGATCTATTGTTGCTTTAAGTGAACAGTATTATGAAACATCTATCCACCCGAATAATCATAAGTAAAGTTCATTTGTACAATCCTTATGATGTATAGATTCAATCATGGAATCCAGGTTAATATATGAATATATACAGATAAACAATTTAGACAAATAACTCTAGTTCTGTAAAATAGTTCATGTCTGAGATGATTAGATATGAAAATGGATCAACTTTGCTTGGCGGTATAGTTGGGTGTTTATCTGGGTTATCGCCCCAAATACCATGCTTGCGACAGAGGGGCATATGAACCGTGTGTCTGCACTGGTAAAGAGAAGATGACCATAATGACAACATTACATGTATGTCCTTATATAGATACACCCAGCACAACTTGTTGCCTTCGTAAAGTCGATATTCCCGTGAGATGAAGATGACATGATCTATTTACCAAGGTAAAAGGTAAAAATATCTAATCCAAAATTAGTAATTAACCTTAATTTCAGATTTATTTAGTAAACTTCCTATCTTACTAAAAGATCTGTTATGCACTGTCACTATAAACAATAATATTTCAATTATCCAAAAGAAATAATTTGATAAAGAAGTTTAATATTATAATTCCTATCCTCCTAAATCCCTATATAAATAATATAAAATAAGAATAAAATAAATAAATAATTAATTAAATTAAGTAAATAATTTATACAAAATATGGTTAAATAAACATAATACGTTTGGACTAAAGTTCATTCATTCCTCTCTTGTACTCTAACTCCCTGAAGCTTTATTAAAGTCATTTAAGATTTTCGCTCCAAATTTAATTCAACAATTCAGTTTATATTAATTATTCCTTTGTTAAATACGAAGAGAGTAATTTGTATTAGTTTGTGATTATCTCGTTCAATATTTGTACTCGGTTTTAAATTTGATTGTAAATAAAATAATGTTTTATGAAGATTTGATTTTAAGAGACTGGTCTATGCAACCAATTTACGTATTAGTTAATATTTAGTTTTATAATAGGATATAATAATTCGTATTAACAATTCATAATTTTAATAATTCATATTAAGGTAGGTTTTCGTGTGAATTTTGTGTAGATTTATGCCCCCACTTATTGGTTGTAATATATTATTCCTACAGTAACAGACCTTCTGCCTTCAATTTCTAAAAGTTCCTATTTCCTCCTAATCCAATTTGAAGCATTAATTCAAGTAAACATTTTAACTAGAGAAAGTTTCTATAATAAATATTTCCTAAGCTTGAATCACCTAGTTTTAATTGAAAGTCAATAATAAACAAAGTATTCCTTAAATTCCTCAATATATTAAAGCATCAGTTCTTCCACCTAATATCTACACGCCCTATCCTATCACCTAATTGTTCCTTCATAAAAAAATTATAACTGCCCAAAATTATAACAATGCAGAAATAAAATCGTATTAGCCATACCTCCAACTCTGCAACAAACCTACAGTAACCCTGCATTCAGCTCCGACGACAGCTAAGAAGTCGCCCCCACGCGGCCTCGAAGACTCCAAAGGAATCAGCTCTCGATCCCTAAAGTTTAAATAACAAGCAGGATCAACTGTACTATGGAAATTATTCTAAGAACTTCCTTAGCCGGTTCTCATCTATAAAGATATGTGGTAACTATCACCAGTTAGTAGATTTTAAAAGATAAAAACGCACGCAAAACTACGAAACGGATTTGAATGAAATTTTAAACACAGGTAGTTGATGACTTGGATTAGTACATAGGCTATTTATTATCCCGGGAAAATCTAGTGATCCAGCGGGATTCGCTTCTATAATGTTGCGAATTGTACGTTGAAACTAGTTGATAATATTAATTCAGGTGCAGTAGTATTAGTAACTAATAACAATGGAATTCCTCCAAATGACGATGATGAAAGTATAGTATAAAGTAGTTAAAGCACTTAAATCTATTCCTAATTAATAAGTTATTTAGCCAACATGCCTTTGAATTTGGTAATGCAAAGCCATTTCTTACTCCTATGAAAAATAAACAAACATAGCAATATCGGCCATTTGTAAGGTAAAGCTGCAATAATGATAGTTCAAATGCATATGGTAAAAGTATAGTATAAACAATTAAAGCACATAAATCTATTCCTTGTTAGTTAATAAGCTATTTAGCCAACATGCTTTTGGCATTTGATAATGCAAAGCCATTACTTATTCCTGTGAAAAATAAACATAGCAATATTAGCCAATTGTGAGGTATACCTCATACCTATAGGTATAATAACAATAGTGTCTAAAGGCAATGGGTTTCCTTTAAATACCGATGATGAAAATCTATATACATATAATTAAGTCCATAAATCCATTTCCTAATTAATTAATAAACTGTTATCCGTCAAGCACTGAAATTTGATAAAGTAAAGCCATTACTTAGTCTAGTATAGTTATACAAACATAATAATCTTAGTCACTTGTACGACTCTGCTGAAATAAAATCAAAATGATTTATTTATCACACACACTAATTTAATTTAAATTGGAAAACTACATCACCTGTGTTGTTTAGAATTCCGACTTATCCTGCGTCCTGATGAGCAACCCTGCTGCAAGACTGTGAGGCAGCAATAGCTCCACAACCATTGCTCACATTTTCATGGAAAGAAAAAAAAACATTTAAATAACAACAGAAATTAAGGTTTTATTTTCCTAAAATCAAAATAGACTTCCCTAATAATAATATCACACAATTTCTATAAAGCAAACAAGTCCACGTTTCTCCCATGTTATTAAATATCTTTTCAACAGCTATTCCTTAAAATAAATAATTTCCTTTCTTCATACAACAAACATTCTTCACTCAGTCAAGGATCGATCCACCTTTACACAACATTTTGCACAATTTCATTCTTGTAAACCTAATCACATATTTATCGGTAATATGTTTATTAAAGTTGTATAGACAGCATTCAAAAGATTTACCTTCTAATAAAACTACATTCTACCAATACTGCTAGATTTAAATAAACCCAACGACTACCAAATTAAATACGAAGTTGCATAAGTACATACGTAATCCCTGAATAAATCTCTATTCTACATACTCACGGTTTTGATCAATACAATTTTTACCAATCCCTTTTTTCACATTAAGAATATTTCCATTATTATTTACACTCCGGAATATCACTGAGATATTCTCAGCTTAATTCTTGTTTTAATAAATTTTGTATCAAGCAAAGAATATTTCTTCTAACGTCAAAACCTTCAAATTTCCCACAGATTTTCATAATTATTGTATCAAACGAAGAATATCTTCGTCAAATCAAGAACTTTCAAACTCTCACTAGAACTTCCTTCTTCTTAATCTCTAAAATGAAAATTTCAACATTCATTTTCTCACTCGCGAAACAAAATCCCTTTCCTCATCCGAGAAGCAAAAATCCCTTTTTTCTCATCTTCAGGTCTATTTATAACCTCCGTTTTTCTTTTCCATTTTTCTCTCTTTTTTCTTCAAATTTATTTTTTCTTATTTTTTCAAATCCTGTCATTCTTTTTTTTTTCGTTCCCCTTTTCTAAGGTTTTATATGTTTATATGTTAGGTCTTATATATTAATGAGAATTAGTTTTTTTTTTATTTATTTTTATCTTTGATTCCATTGATATTATTTATTAAACATAATTCAGACATATTTTTAACAAAAAAAAATAGTATAGATTCTTATTATTTTCTTTTATTACACTAAACCTCTTAAGGGATAGATGAAGTCTGTTACAGTATTCTACAATATTTTAGTATTTAAAAAAACTACGTCGAATGCCGTTTCAAAAATCAAAATCAAATCTTATTTTTAAAAGTTATACCTTTTCGAATATAAAATTAAGTTGTTTTTAGCAAAGTTACTTAATATATTTGAAATAATCCGTTAATTGGATCAAAATCGGTCAATTTGATTGGGATTTATTAATGACAAAAATTTTTGAAAATAATATTTTTAACATTGTTTCGAAATTTTTCAACCTTTATTTCAAGATTCCATTGCCATTGCCATTCGTAAAATCAAAATCGATCATTGTTACCAAAATATACAACTTTTCCGGATATAATGATAACGATGATGTTCCGCACCGTATCCGGTGCCCACTCCTAAATGTTTAGTTAGTCAGCGTGATTGGCCCTAATGGGACTCACAAAGCCAAATTTCGATTTAAAGATACGATCACAACGCGCACAATATAACGTCTCATGAATTATATGTATAAAGATAAGAGGGTTTTGGTCGAGTCTTCCGTGCTTGGCGTTTTGTGTCCAGGTCTTCTAGGCGCTTCACTTCATAATACACCTGTGTAGACGGTATGACGCCATTCCGGTCCGAGCTCCTCCCAGGCATCAATAAAGATGTTGCAGGCCGCCAGATTGCATTTTAACGTCTTTGTAGCGCATGTATTAACCTCCTTGCTTGCGCTTTCCACATGAAAGCTCAAAGTTGAAGACAGATTTGGCCGTCTGCTATCATCCATGCGAACGACGTGTCCACTCCATCTAAGTTGACGCCTCATTATTAGTGCCTCGATTCCGGGCAAGCCAGTTCGACGTAAGACTTCCGTATTTGGGCCACAATCCTGCCACTTGATGTGCAGTATTATAGACTTAAACACTTGATATGAAAGGTGTCTAACTGTTTAATGTCGGCTTTCTAGCAGCACCAGGTCTCCGACGCATAAAGCAATGTAGATAGGCTGATTGCTTTGTGTACTAAGAGTTTAAGAGTTTGTAGTTTAATATGAAGCGAGTTCCAAACAAGTACTCTAAGTTTGTCAAAGGTCATTGAAGCCCCGCAATTCGGGCTTGTATTTCTGATGCCAAAATGTTATCACTTCTTAGTCGACTTTCAAGATATTTAAAGTGTTGAACTTCAAATATTGCGGTGCCGTTCAAGTTAACATTTGATTTGACTCCCACTGCACCTTCTGGGGTGCTGTTTTAACATATGAGTCTTGCTAGTGTTTATAACTAGACCAAATCTACGGCACAATAGATGTAAGGAGTCAACATAGGCCTGAAGAGACTCAAGAGAGTCAGCCATTAGGCAAACATGGTCAGCGTATAGGGTGTCTATCACTGAGAGTTTGGTAACTTCACGTTTAGCTCTAAAACGAGAGAAGTCAGATACTCTAGTCGAGTGTTTCCCATTTGCCGGGTCGCAAACCAGTACCGGGCCATCAAAATAAAATTCCGGGTCACAACAATCCATTCTTTTTTTAAAAATATTACCTACTATCGATCGACAACTGATAGATTTTTCGTTTTCTTGCCGTCGAGAATAAATAAAATTACCTTAACAAGCAACTACACTTTTAATTTGTTTTTCACAACTTATAAATGTAAAGCTAGATTTTCAACATTAGTTTACATTAAAAATAAATATAGAAACCTGCTTGAAATTGAACCAGACCTTAGAATAAAACTTTCGTCATTTTCAGTGAACTTGGATTCTTTAGTACAAAATAAGCAGCAACTCAATACTTCGCACTAAAATTTAATGACTAATTAGACGAAACCAAAATATTTAGTACTAATAAACCTTTTTACTATTGATAAATGTATATTATTTTATCTAATGGAACCAGCTTAAGTTTAAAAGTAAGTGGGTCACAAAGTGGCAGTGCAAAAATTACAGGGCCATGACAGAACAATGTTTGGGAAACACTGCTCTAGTCTATTCTAGAATTAATTTCGATTAAGTTATTGCAATTTCTAATCGCATCTTGCATCATTGAAGCAAATTTGAACGGCGTATCCAGTTTTACTCGCGCATAAACAACAAGACTTTACGTGTAAACTACTCTTACAGGTATTAAATATTAATTACCAACTGACCCGCGCCGCCACAGTCATGAGGCGCCGCGCCGCAAAGCAACTTTTTATCAATATAATTTAAATTCCTGCTACAATAACGTCGATGCTTGTCATTGTCGTGTTCCAGTTTGGAGGGTAAGGTACCCGATAGAATTATGCATGTTGCATTATTCTGGATCATAGATAGCAACGCACAATTAACATCTTTGATGTCTATAGGCGATGGTTTTTTTCCATCAGGACAGCCATCTGCTTGTAAATCTTACGATATAAAAACAAGATCAATGTATGCAAACTTTCATTCCCTATTTCAGCCCCTTAGGGGCTGATTATTTAAAAAAGTAGTACCCCTAACCTCATGTCCTGATCTATATTTTTGCCAAATTTCATCAAATTCGGTTTAGCGGTTCGTCTGTGAAAACGTAACAGGTAGACAGATAGATTTCCGCAGTTTTAATATTAGAATGGATGTTGAATAAAATAATACAAAAACATATAATTATCATACTTACGAAATATTATTTATATATTTATAAGTAACATGACAAAAAAACAATAGTAAAACATAATCATTTTGTTTTTAGTTATGCAATTTTGGATGAATTATGTTAAATCCAAGTAAGGTTTTCCTTACTATAATCTCTACAACTTAATAGCTTATGTTAATAAGCTATTAGTTTTTAAGACAGCATAAATTTTAAAAAATTGGTATTATACAAATTTTTATGCTCTATAATAAAAATGTATCTTATTGTGGTCTAAATGACTCATAATTTACTCTTTAGCTGAGATTATGAGGTCCCAGGTTGATCCCAGTTCGGGTAAAATTATCATTTAATTTGTTCAAAAGAAAATCCTAATAGTAGCTCGAAAGTCTGGTAATGGTATGTTGGTATATACATCAATGCTATTGCCAGAAGCTGTCGATTTGGGTTATTACAGAAATTATCGTTAGCTGTTGAATTGATTAAGATCACCACCAATCTGGTCGACTAATAAGCCGATGAAATGTAGTGAACCAGGTCTAATATAAATAAATGTCTTTAGAATCTACTTTCAAAGTTACTCAGTGCCTTTGATAATAATATGTTTTTGTATCTGACAAGGAAAACTCTAACGATGCCTCATATGGAAAACCTAAAAATACTTTTTTTCGGTTTTTATTTTTGTCAAGTGGCCTCTGTAGTTTAGTGTTTTGGTGTTGGTGTTGACCATATAATGTTCGGGTTCGGTTCATGGGTCGAGCATATCAAAGACGTGTTATTTCAGTTTTGTAATAAAAATAACGCTTTTCAGGCTTGGACAAGTGCCCGGTTGGCGATGGGCTTGCCACCTATTGTGGGACTAAGTGCCTTTGGCTAATCGAGGGTGCACTGATTGTACCTCTACTTCACTTTTCGGAGATCGGGGCGTGAAGATACTTTTTATTTTTGTCAATACTTCTTTATCAGCTTAACGTAGATATAGGTTCACACAGAAATTACACACTACGGATATCACTATTGTCGTATTCCGATCTCGTCAGCCAACAAGGCAGAGAATTATCGACGTACCTACCGTTTTCAGTGAACTTTAAAGTCAACTTATTTCGCTAATTTTTAAAAACTCATGCGTATTATATATGTAAAAACCTTTTACATATATAAGCCTTTTGCACTCCTTCAACATGTAAACTTAAACTTTACTTTTTTTATATCGTAAGATAGCAAGCATGGAGAGAGTCAACCATCGCCTATAGACACTAAAGATGTTCATGGTGCGTTGCTATCTTATGGCGAGGCGAGGTGGTGGCCGGTTACCTTACCCTCCAACCGGAAAACGACAGCGACAAACACTAACGCTATTACGGCAAGAATAGAATTCACGAAATTTTTGGGGTTATGTAAAAAGTAAATGTAAAACTAATTCTATGCCAGCTGTCATGTCATTAAGGGGAGTTGAGGCATCTTCGGGTGGTGACATATGTAACCTCTTCTCTGAATATTTTTATTCTAATTTCTTACAACCTGAATCAAATCACCTATCGCCATCAAATTTTGATAAACTAGATACTATTTTGCATGATAATCATATTTCATCAATAGAAGTAACCCAAAATATTGTAAAAAATAAAATCCTAAAACTTGACATTAACAAATCCGCAGGTCCAGACCTAATTCCTCCAATTTTTCTTATTAAATGTGTTGACGTAATCTCCCACCCATTGACATTGTTATTTCAAAATTCAATGACAAACGGAATTGTTCCTAAAATATGGAAATCTGCGTTTATTTCTCCGATACACAAAAAAGGGCCAAAATCAGAAGTTGAAAACTATCGCCCCATTTCTAAACTCTGTGTCATTGCAAAAATTTTTGAAAGTATTGTTCGTGATCAGCTATGCACAGCTATTAAAAACGTATTTAGTCCTTCTCAGCATGGTTTCATAAAGAACAGGTCAACTATATCAAATCTGTTGATTTTTCAGGACTTTTTGGTAAAAGGTATGAACGCGGGTTTTCAAACTGATGTAGTCTACACTGATTATAGTAAAGCTTTTGATAGAATAGATCATTGCTTATTACTTAACAAACTATCTAAAATAGGTATTTGTGGTAATTTGTATAGGTGGCTAACATCGTATATTCTAAATAGATCCCAAGCAGTAGTTATTAACAACTATATTTCGAGTTGGGTACTAGTTCCTAGTGGAGTTCCTCAAGGATCTCTACTTGGACCGTTATTATTTATACTATTTATATATGACATCGATTCTTGTTTCCAACATTCAAATTTTTTAATGTTTGCAGATGATATGAAAATTTTTAAATCTATCCATACAATTAATGATACACTTCTTTTACAAGAAGATTTATCCAGATTGAATGAATAATGTTTAACCAATAAACTTCAACTTAATCCATCAAAATGTTTTGTTATAACATTCAGCCGTAAAGTTAATGAAATTCGAACTAACTATACATTAAAACATGAAGATCTTCAGAGAGTGTTTAGTATCAAAGATTTGGGCATAACACTAGATGCAAAGTTATCTTATAATTTACATATTAGTAATATAGTTTTTGCAGCTTATAAATCACTTGGGTTTATTATGAGATGCTCAAAAGATTTTACTAATGCTAAAACCATAAAAATACTTTATAGTGCTTACGTAAGAAGTAAATTTGACGCATCACAAGTATGGAATCCAATATTCAAAAAATATATAATTGAAATCGAAAAAATACAAAAGAAGTTCTTCAAATATTTGAATTTTAAATTTAAAATTAATATAAAAGACTACCATAAATCACGTAAAAAACACCATTTCTTGCCATTATCAGCTCGTCGTGAAATATCAGATATAATTTACTTGCTCAAAATAGCCGCTAGTCAAGTTGATTCTTCATACTTACTCAGTAGGCTTGATTTTTATATACCATCTAAGTCAAAACGCTACACCAAAACTTTCAATTTGGAACTGACTGGATCAGTGTATAACCAAAACTCCTATCTTTGGAGATCTTGTGACAATTTTAATAAATTAGTTTTTAAGCATGGATTCGATTTGTTTGAAACTAAACCTAACAATATGAGAAGGTTGTTGAGTACTGAATTCTTTAATTAATGTGATTGTATTCACAGTGATTGTTTACTAAGCAATAATTTATCATAACTTGAAGAAATAACTCGATTACTACTTAGTTCACTTTATTTTTTAAAAGTGGAAATTTTTATTAGCTTATATTATCTAGACTTAGGTTCATGATTGTTTAACATTAGCTGTTAATTTCCCTAAGATAAAGTAAATAAATAAAAAAAATAGGTAAGGCGGTGGTACCAGACCCGGACGAAACAATTCAGAACTCTACCACCTAGTAGCCACGATGGGAGTGACTCGCTTAGCCAATCGGTCGCCTTTTCCGACCTGCCTGACAGAACGGCGATTGGCTTATTCTTCAAAAGAGCGCAGGATCAACATGGGGAATCATACGTCATTTTCATACGTCTGTTCCGAATGGATAACCGTTCGCGTAATAATTGTAAAAAGGGGTAGACGTTTGTAGCTTCACGTATTTATATATATGAATAAATTATAAATATATGTTTAACCAAAATTGTGATAGTATTTTTTAGACCTACTCAGCTTTATTTCCAAAAAGAGATACAAGTTTATCATAATTATATGAAATTTCTTACAATCTTTCATTCCTTATTTCAACCCTTTAGAGATAGATTTTTAATAAAATATCCTTTTTTTACCTCAGGTCTTCAACTCCCTCAAAAACTTTTTTAAACACAGAAAAGTTCTGACACTACTGTATTTGAATCTTGCCTTAAAGCCAAGCAATTTTCTGACCACTCAGCTAAGCGTAGGTTGTTCAATGCGAAACCGTCCTGTGCTTTGTGATCAATTCCATGGAATATACTGATCGCTAGATATACATATGAATATACAAGTTAACTCAATTATTCCTTTTTAAATTTCATCAAAATTTGTTGACGGTTAAACTTTTAAAGCATAAAAGCGTAGCAGACAAAAAGACTTTGGCATTTATAATATTAATATAGATGTAATGTTCTAAGAAAGTTTTAATAATTGAATTGATAGGAGGGCAAAATCTAACGCGGGCAATATCAATTGAAGCGTAGGTAATCGATTGTCACTGTTAGGGTCCGGATTAATATGTGAATACATATTTTTAATTTACACGATTTTTGGCCTGGAATTTATTGTTTACTACGATTGTCATATTTAGATCATCAATCATGAAAAACTATATTTTATTTTCCATATTTTTCCATATTTCAAGGTTAAATTCATATTTCACAAAATACTAATACTTTCATCCATATTTTAAATTTTTGTGATAGTTAACAGTTACATCATAAAAATAGGTATGATATATCGCCTTCCCGCCACCACGCCACACCACATGACCACACAACGCCATCCCGTGTTACTTTTTGAAAACGATACTCTCGGTACCGATTTGGTTTATATCAAAAACAATTATGGCTTTTTATCGCACACGTTACAAGCACTAGAAAATCCTGCGACATCATTGAATAAAAACCTGAAAATAATTAAAGAAATAGAAAAAAAATCTGAAGCGGAAGGGCCTATTACTGAATTGGCAAAATAAAAACTTAAATATGTTTTGGAAAAATAAAGGATTTAATACACTAAAAAAAAATTAACAAACTACTGTGCGGTAGTTTTGCAAGCACTGTAGACGTGGCTTACACACTTCCAGAACTATGCATGTTTAAGTATGCTCCAGTCACATCATGTGACGTGGAGATATCATTCAGCCAATATAAGGCCGAATAAATTAAGACCGAATAGACATAATTTTAATTTTCAAAATTTAATGAAGCATATTATTGTGTACTGCAACCAATTCAATAAAACGAATGTAATGGATGTTAAATAAAACTATTCATATTTGTTGAATTATGTCTTATTAATTATTTTTTTTAATATAACTATATAAATAATTATTCACAACAAAAAAGTTTAAAATGAAAGAAATTGTTATTTTATACTCCATACTTTTTCCATATTCCTGATTTTTTGGTCCATATTCTACATATTTTGCCTTTTTTAATCCATATTTATCCGAGCCCTAGTCACTGTCAATACATAGCTTAACCGCTGAACGAATTATGTTTCATATATTTATATAGCTATATATCGTAGGCACTAAGAGGTAGAGTCATGCAATGGTTCGGAGTTTGGACCATCACCTTATATTTCCTATCGCAGTAGCGTCAGTGCTTGTCACTACCATATTCCGGTTAAGGTGGTAAGGTATTGGGTATAATTAAACATGACACAGCATGTACATCACCATTACGCGGATAAAGAATTCACAATCAACTTTGGTGACTATAGGCGATGAATACCTCTTTCCGTCTGCGTCTCGTGTCATCCATACTTATACTTACTAATATTATAAATGCGAAAGTCTGTCTGTCTGTTAAGCTTTCACGGCTAAACCGCTAGACCGATGTTCATGAAATTTAGCATGAAAGTAGTTTGAGAGCAGGGGTCAAACATAGGCTAATTTTTTTTCAAAAATCAACCCCTAAAAGGTTGAAATAGGGGATGAAATTTGTATGAAAAGCTATCTTGACGACATGTTAATTTACTCGCAGGCGAAGCTGCGCGGGTCAGCTAGTATAAAATACACGTGTAGAAACAGATTTCAAAAATCTAACCCCTAAGTTAATAAAATCGGATTCAATTCGAATCAAATGAAGACACGAACAAGAGTAAATAATATGTAAAATTTACCTACACAGTTCCTAGTACAATATCGATACTATCAGTTTTATCGCTAATAACGATAAGCTTTTGTTTGTCATATGGCGTGTGTGCAGCATAACCTTCGCGACCTTACCCACAGCCATGACGAAGCCATTGTGTGCGGTGACTAACCGCCAGGGTGGCTTCCCTGAACGCAAGGAGGTAACGGTGAAGTCACCGGTGACCGAGTTCAAGGGCGCTTTTGTGTGAGCTACCTTACAAAGCCAAACATATTGCGATCAATGACAATCAAAACACTGACATGTCATTATACTAGCCTGGTGCTTTGTTATAAAGTTATAATTTATTTTAATTAAAAAAGATGAGTATCATCACGCCAGTTTCCAAGCGGGGTAGACAGAGTAATCTGAACGTCTACAGATTTTTCGGCTAACCAAGATTCGTTTATTCGTCATATTGGGGTGACGGGTGATCCCCATCGTCACATTATACCAACTTTGTAAAAACTTCGTTTATTTTTATTAAAAATTGGGATTAACAGCTTTACGAACTACTTCTGAGAAACTCCGAGTAGATACTGAGAATTTGGGTTTTTGACAATAAACGTAAGAAAACCACAATAACACTTTTGCCTGAACTGGGGATCAAACCTGGGACCACATAAACAAAGCCAAATAGGGTAATATTTTAGCCTATTTAAACTTAAAATTTCCTCGGTTTTTTTAATAACGAGGAAATTTTAAGTTAAAACTAGTCTGACCGCTCCGTTGGTCGAGTGGTTAGCGACCATGAATGACTACGCAATCAATAGGGCTCAGGTTGGATTCCCGACAGGGGCAGGCATTTATGTAATGAGCATAGATGTTTGTATTTCTGGGTTTGGGTGTTTATTAAATATATTTGAGTATTTATATATGTATTTGTATCTAATAATATCGATGACTAATACCCCTATCACAAGCAAATAATTTGCTTACTTTGGGGTTAGATCAATTTTTGTAAAAATTGTCCAGAGATATTTATTTATTAATTTAATCTGTAATAAAAATAAATAAATATTACACTGATTCAATCGAGAGGTAGACAGAGTTGATTTGTGGAAAATAGTTGGTGTTTCTGTTCTCCATGAATCAAATATTATCATTTATGATATACTAGCTGCGCCCAAGACTTCGTCCGCGTGGAAAAATTCCGGAAAAAAAGTAGCCTAAGTTCCGAAAAAAAAGTACCTTATCACATCAGCTATCTGCCAGTGAAAGTCCCGTCAAAATCGGCCCAGCCATTCTAGAGATTAGTCGGAACAAACAGACAGACAGAAAATTGTAAAAATTCTTATTTTGTTATACGTACCGTATATACATCTGCATTTATATATTTATTTTATACATTTACATATGCATTTAGTAAAAAGCGGTTATTTTAATATTACAAACAAACACTTCAATTTTATTTATTTGTATAGATACTAAAGCACTTTCGGGCAAATATCAGGTTTTTACTGTTTTTCATATGTTGTGATAGCAAACAAGCAGATGGCATTCTTGATGAAAAAAACAACATTCGCCTTTAGACACCAAAGATTCTAAAATAAGTTGCCATCCGTATGTTGAATGTAATGCTACATGCATAGATTTATCAGTAACCTTATCCTCCGAACTGAAACACGACTATAATGAACACTAACGTTATTGTAGCAGGAATATGTAAAACGGCGGTAATAAACTCGGTCAAGATATTGTACGTTATTTTGTACCAAGTTGGCCCCTCGTTCGCAGTCTATCCTTCAAAGAGGGCCAAGCTCTATCTAGAAAAAAAATCGTAGAAGCCCGGAATCTAGTACTGGTTTGGTAACATACCTATCCTTCGAAAAAGCAGGTTTAGTATTTAGTCCTAGTTATTGCAAGTAAGAAACTATGATTATTAGACGACATACCATAGGCCTGCCTAATACTAAAATCGAAACTGGACCCATATGATCGGAACAGGTTAATAACCACAGACCACGCAAATACAGACACGGTGTTAGGCGGGGATTCTGTAGGTACTCAAATGTGTAAATGCTTGTACCCCGTGTTGGTCCGGGGCTCCTTTGAAGAATAGGCTAACGCCCGTTTTGCCAAGCAGATCGTAAAAGGCAACCGATTCGCTATGCGAGTCACTACCATCGTGGCTACTAAGTGGTAGAGTTCTGCATTGGTTCGCCCGGGTCTGGTAACACCGCCTTACATATCCCTGCCGCAATATCGTCAGCGCTAGTCACTGTCGTGTTCTGGTTTGGAGGGCAAGGTAGCCGGTAAACTTATGCATGTGGCATTAGACCTCGCCATAAGATAGCAACGCACCATAACATCTTTAGTGTCTATAGGCGATGGTTGACTCTTTTCATCAGGAGACCCATCTACTTGTTTGCTATCTTATAATATAAAAAAAACCTAAATGTCTAACGCTTGTAGACATATCAAATCGCCTCTGTGGTTTTGTAGTGCGGTATCAGTGTTGACCACATGAGGTCCTGAATTCGATTCTCAGGTCGGGCAAATCACAAATGTATTTTTTACGTTGCCCAAAATTGGGTAAGCGCTCGGTTGGTAATAGGCTTGCCATCTATCACAAGTAGCTACGACTAATCGTGAATATACTGACTACTCTGCTAACTCTTCGGAGAATCGGGCGTGGAATTAATTTATCGTGAATAAATAAAAATATGCCTATTTTATCGTGATAAAATAAGTCTTGGATTAAAAAAATACTTCAGGAGTGATTTTGTTTAATCGGCAAATAATAAAACTCTGTACTTCGTCATGCAAATAAAGTAAAGCTGCACTGACAATTCAAGAAATCACCTTGAAAAACGTATCCAGTTTAATTTATACCTATATTTATAGATGAAGGAAAATCTATTGACCCCTTTTTTAAGACAATTTTGCCAACGATGTAGTACGAAATTTGCCTTAGTTCAAGTTTATACAGTGGAGGACTGTAGAAACTTAGTACTTTTTAACAAAAAGCATTGGAAATACATTAAAATAATAAAAATAAACATTATGTACACACACTACGTTCATGTGACATTCATGATATTAAAGACACATCAAGCCAGTTGTCAAACTTAAAAGAGTATAGTCTATGATCAAATTTTGGCGATCGTTAGTTCCTGTTAATAACTATTAATAATAACTAATAACTGTAACTAATATATAATAACACAGAAGCATGGTTTATTAGGGTTTTTTAGATTTTTTTTTTTATTTGATTAGATTAGTTTATTATATAGGATTTGAAATATTCTTAACCGAAAATAACACAAAAAATGAACTTTATCCATGATTAAAATTAAATGAAAATACACAATTACAACTTTTAGGACTCTATTCCAAAATTTCTAAATCGACCAAAACATACATTAAAAAGTTTATGGTGTATTGAGAACCTCCTCTTTTTTCAACTCGGTGAAAAGCGGCTCTAACGGACATTTAATTATCAAGGTCAAATTCACTCATGGATTACCATATTCATAACTTACAATAACGACAAAGAACAAACAAATTCTAACGAAACAAAGAACAGAATAACGAATTGCGTAGTTTAATTTACTAAATGATAAAACATTATCACAGCTTTCTATAATTATCGAAAAAGATTTGATATTGTTATACGTATTATATCCAGCTGTCCATGAACCATCCCACATGTCATTTTCATGTGTTTCTGATGTATAAATCCTGTCAATTGCTAGATGCGTTTCAAATTACTAATCTGCAAAAAAATATTACGCTAATCCATACTAATATTATAAATGCGAAAGTCCGTCTGTCTGTTACGTTTTCACGGCTAAACCGCTGGACCGATTTTCATGAAATTTGGCACGGATATAGTTGAAGATCCGGGGTCAAACATAGGCTAATGTTTTTTTCAAAAATCAGTCATTGGAGGGCTGAAATAGGGGATGAAATTTTTATTAAAAGCTATTTGGACGACTTATTAATATACTCGCGGGCGAAGCTGCGCGGGTCAGCTAGTTGTATAATAATATCGTTGGACAAATTATACGAATTGATCTAACCCCAAAGTAAGCAAATTATTTGCTTGCGTCATAGGTATTTGTCAACCATATTAATATATAGAAATACATATATAAATACTGTAACATACATAATAAACACCCAACCCCAGAAATACCAACATATTTATTCATCACACTAATGTTTTTCCCTGCCGGGAATCAAACCCGAGCCCCATCGTTTTGTGATTAAACTTGCTAACCACTAGACCGACGGAGCGGTCATTGACAAGTATACAATAAATAACAAAACCCTGTCTGATCCGTATTTGGTAGCTTAAAACCATCACAGACGCATCATTATATTCTTTAGGATATTTGTAATTATTTGGGGACAAAATAATTGATCTTCAATTTTATTTTTAAACATTACCAATGGCAACACAAAATGTGACATATCATGTAAGACATAGTTAAAGGCGGCCTCATTGAAGTCATAGCCACCTCCGTGGCAATGTTGGCTGATGTTGTCCAGTTTAAGATATTCTCTAAATTTTAGCGAAATTGAAAATTTTAAAATAGTATAGATTTTTTTATATCTAAATATATGAATAAATGAATCAGTTGGCTCTGTATCGAGTTAGTTGGTGATGTTCTCCAGTTTAAAATTTTTGCTATTTTTTAGCGAAATCGAAGGGTAAAAACGAACATTTTAAAATACCACAATATTTCATAAATAGAATCATTTCTTTAAAAAAATGCATTAGATTTTTTTTTAAATATTTAAATAGTAAAGTAAGATTACACACAATACATTCATGTGACATGCATGATAATATCCAATGATGTATGTTATTTTTGTATATTTTCATACTTAATAGAGACTTATTTAGTCTATGGTCGAGTTTCAACCACAGGGCGATCGCTAGTAATAATAATTGAACACACATTCCATTAAATTAGACCTGCAAATTTTGAGGCGTTTACGTAATGCATCCGAATCGAATCCGTAAAACTGTGGAACGAAATAGTTGTAGAACTAAATATATGAAGGGGTACCGTTACAGTACATCCAAGTCCAATTCAACAGAAAATTGATCAAGAATTCTTTCTTTATCAATTTTCTGTTTTTAAAAAAATAAGAGAATCCAGAAAACATAGCTGTGCCAAGAGATGATATCAACTAATGTGAAAGATAATTAAATATGTAAACGCTATGCTACAGCTGTTGCTCTGCATATAAATGGAATTATTTTGGAATGAATTGCATAATTTATTCTAGACTCAAATATTCATTGAAGAGGATTGGCAATAGTGCGATAAGCGTTATCTGATATTAGGCCGATTTATCTAAATTTTTATTTTCTTGGATTCATAACAGATTCAGAGCATAACAGCTCACAATAAATTCATACTCACAGTTCTAGTTCACAACTATAAAATAAAAAATCTGTAAACCGGTTCACCTCAGGCCCTCACTACATCATCCCGCTAAGTTGAAGTAATGTATGCAGTCAAATATATACCGAAGCATAGATTTTTGAGTTCACATTTGTGTATCACATACAGACAAATTGAAAGCTTCCTAGGACCTCAAAAAGTAGAGATCTCATAAATATTCGATTTTCAAAAATCGGGGAGAAATTAGTAACTTCCTTTAGCGAGAAGTATCATCATTGGCCACCACATCTATCACAGACGATGGTTTAGCACTTGTGGGTTTATGGGTTCCCGCATCGTTGCTGATGACTGGAGAGCCCTAAAGCAGCGCGGCATTTCTTACCACACCGATTGCAGATGAATCGTGAATCTGAAGGGAATATTGGAGTACGACATATTCTTTTCGGCTTTAGCTTCTCGAGCCATCGTGTTTAGATGTTCCAACCTTAATATCATGGCGTCGTTCAGGTCGCATTTTAGCGCGTTTTTTCTAACCATCAGTATTCAAACTGAAACTAAAACTTTTTATGTCTATCTTGCAGGAGTCTGCAAGTAGGACTTGAAAAAAAATGGAACAAGAAGTTTAAAGGGTAAAATTTATAATCACATTAAATATTAGTTAGATCAAGTATATGTCATTGAATACAACATAACAGCGACAAGCACCGACGCTATTGCAGCGTTATGTTAAGCGGTGGTATAAAACCCAGGTGAGATTAGCTAGTAGTCACACCCAGTACACCTAGTAAGTGGTGACCACTAACACATATCTTTCCAGATTATCTGCTTACTCATCAAAAGTGGCTCAGATTAACTATCTGACGTGTATCGTAAATGTGTTTATCTTGACGTGTTCCAATTACATTTTATCAACAAAAATCTTAACGTGGCAGTATTTTTTAACAGAAAATTAATATTATTGCCACATCTAACACAAAATTTTCCAATTACTCATAATTACATTACATTAACGCTGCAATATTAAAGATCTGTCTCCAAGAGTCGCTTCTATGAAAGTAATCAGTTGGCTTTTTATCCTAAACTATACTTAAATCGAAAATATTCTTGCTATAACCTAGTCACATATACACAAATTCATACATTAATACGCATAAACATACACACGCACACACATATTAACAAGGTATATGTTAGCCGCCCGTGACTTTAGTAACAAATAGATCGCATCTGTGGTCGTGTAGTCCGGTATCGGTGTTGACCATATGAGGTCCCGGATTCGATTCCCGGCTCGGGCAAATTACAAATGTTTTTTTTCGTTTTCTAATAAAAAACGTTGCTCGAGATTGGCTAAGTGCCTGGTTGGTGACAGGATTGCCCCCCATCACATGGTGGGATCAAGGATCTTTGGCTAATCGTGGATGCATTTATTGTACTTCTGCTTACCTCTTCGGAGATGCGTGAAGATACTTTTTTCTTTTTTAAATAATTGAATGGCAGGGTGTGTAAACCGGTTAATTTTCAAACCTGAATCAGCGCAAGTATATAAGGAGCGTTTTTAAAAGGTTTGGCTCTACCTTAAACTCAAGTATACCGGTTTCCTCACAGAGCAAAATTATAAGGGTTTTGAATCAATGAATCGGTTTAAAGAATTTTTTCTTTAAGATTAAGATTTTCACTTTCGTTATGGTTTTACTAATATTTGGGAACAAAGCATAAATCCAAATATAGCATGTATACTTTAAGAGGTTGTTGACTACAATTTATGGTGAGAATCCAAAAATGGCGAAACATTATTATGCAGTACGTCAATCGTAAATCGCATCACGGAAGCAATAGGTACTCTCGTGTTTGGATCGTAAGGAAAATATTGATTAGAAAATAATAACCTAACGATGCACAAATATTACTTAGAAACCACAGATAATTGTTTGCCACAGCCTTTGTTTTTACTGTAGCATATAATACAACTGCCCTTTTTTAGGGTTCCATCATTACATTTTCATAATCCTTTGCGGTTTCGTCATGTCCGCCATTCTCTCTCTCTCCTTAACTTAGCTCAAACTCTTGGTATTAAAAAGCTTAATTTGATATCCCATTAATCACGCCAATAACGTAGTCAAACAGCATTTAATAAAAAGATTTTTTATGTTATAACATAGCAAACAAGCAGATGAATCTTATGATGGTAAAATATAATCAACGCCAATGTTAATGGTGCGATGCTGTCCGTGTGTAGTACACCCAAATCTACCACATGGATAGTCGTATATAATTTAATTATAATAATAAATTAATAACTAAATTATATACGTTACTATGCGTGTGGCAGAAATTCTGCCACACGCATAGTAACGTAGTAATTAAATGATATATATATTCATAAGATTACCTGATACCTGACTCACTACACCGGAATGGAACAACGACCAGCATTACTGCGGCAAGAATAGGTAAGGCAGTGGTACAACACCTGGTTGAAACGATGAAGAACTCTATCACTTAGTAAGTAGTCACGATGCTGGCGGCATAAACGCCTTCATTCGCCTTTTACAAGCTTCCTAACAATAAAGCAGTTGATCTTTTCATCAAAAATGCTCGGATTCTTACTTACCAAATGGAAATGATTATTTTTATCCTCTATATTAGAACGTAGGAAGTCATTGAATAGGTCGTTAAAAAATAATGCGAATGTATGGAAAACATTTTTCGATTCAAGCAGCCATTTGTTGTATTGCTAGGCTTTTAAAAAAGGCGAATTAATAACCATCGTGGCTATAGGTGGCAGAGTTTTGCAACGTCTCATCTGGGTTTAGTACCAGCGCTTTACCTATTCCTATGGCAATAACGACAATGCTAGTCATTGTCGTGGTTAGGTTGCATGCATGTGGAACTTACATTCCGATACAAGGATACTAAGACACTATTAACATCTATGGCGTCTATAGGCGACTTTTACATTAGGAGAGCCATCTGCTCCTTTGTCATCTTCTTATAATATAAGAAAGAAGTTAATTAACTTATAATAAACTTATAAGAAAGAAGGCCTACTTTTAGGTAGGTAGGCTTTATAGGTTAACAATCACTTGTTGGCATAAAATAGACTTGGAGAAGTAAAAAAATAAAATGTAAAATTGTGTAAAACATTTTATTATTATAACTCTATTTAAAATTACTTTAAAAAGTTGTTAGTTGCTAAGCAAACCCTGTACTGCGAGGGCCAACTCACACTTATCCGCATGTTCTGTTTTAGTTGTAAATAAATACACCTTGGTAAATCAAATGTATTTTACCAGGTACAAAAATAAGAATCAGCACATAAGAACTGTGTATGAAGTGAGAATGTATTTTTGTCTGGCGCGGTGTGCTGGTTATCTCGCCGCTTCTAATCGACTTACTTCCTGAATATCTGCAAAGGATACTACTTTAACATGATGCTTCTAAACTTTTATTTTTAAACATTCGACCATACTAGAGCTGCATTAATAAATAATAACATAGCAAGTATTATTACTACTGCGGGGAAATCGATGGCGATCGTTATCTTGTAATCTTTATTTTTCCCCATGTTGATCCCGGGCTCCTTTGAAGAATAGGCCAATTGTTGTTCTACTAGGCAGGTCGTAAAAGGCGACCGATTGACTATACGAGTCACTACCATGATTACTAGGTGGTAGAGTTCCGCATTGTCTCGCCCGGGTCAGGTACCACCGCCTTACATATTTTTGAGGCAATAGCGTCAGTGCTTGTCACTGTCGTGTTCCGATTTGGAGGGTAAGGTAGCCGGTAAACTTATGCATATGGCTTTAGACCTCGCCACAAGACAGCAACATCTTTGGTGTCTATAGGCGATGGTTGACTCTTTCCATCAGGTGACCCATCTGCTCGTTTGCTATCTTATAATATAAAAAAATCTCATTTGAATTAAAGAAGTTGAGTTAAGGCCCGGTGCTAGGGTTTTTTTTTGTTCTGCGAACGAGAACTACACAGGGTATAAGGGACGGTCTATTGAAAATCAAAAATATGGCCATTTCTGCCATGATTCTGAGATGAAACCGTTGGAAATTTGTGTGGAATTATTTTTGATGAATTTTTAACTTTAACTTTGTATAATTTGATTTATTGTTATATTCTACAGTGCTTTTTCTAAAAATTTGCAAAATTCAAGAAAATCACAAAATAAGCAATTTATTATGCGCCACTCGCTGCGCATCATAGACCACACAAATACTAATAGACACGCAAAATGCGTAGCCGCTCATATGAGCACAGAACATTCCGTGAGCAAATGTATGTAAATGTCAAAAGCTTTTAGATATATCATATCCTAAAAAATATAAATATTTTATTGTGCTATTTTATCTTGTTGAATAAAAAGCTAAGGCTTAAAGAATACATTTCTAGTGATTTTATTTCATCGGTATTGGAACGAAGTTCCTTATCGCGCGTTGTGAAAGGGGGCTAGACGGAAAAAATTCTTACGAAAAGTTGTCACGACACTTTTTACTATAGTAAGGTATTATAAGCACAGAAATATCCTGTCACTTCCCTTTAGCTCGTGCATTGAAAGTGAAAGAGTCTATCTACTATTTGATTGAGTTTACTTTTTACGTTTTTTCTAGTGCCAAATGTTCGACATTTATACAGAATTTCGGCCCTATGTCGAATTTCGACCAAAAGTTGAATTTCGACGGACAGTTGAATTTCGAGCGAGTGTCGAAATTCGACTGAGTGTCGAATTTCGATCGGTTGCCGAGTTTCGACCGCCAGTCGAATTTCGACCAGGTGCCGAAATTCGACCGCCGGTCGAAATTCGACCGGGTCCGAAATTCGACCGTGGATCGAAATTCGACCGTGTACCGAAATTCGACCGCGGGTTGAAATTCGAACGGGTGCCGAAATTCGACCGGGTGCCAAAATTCGACCGGGTTTCGTAATTCGACCGGGTGCCGAAATTCGACCGTGGGTCGAATATCTACGAAGTTCCTTATCGCGCGTTGTGAAAGGGGGCTAGACGGAAAAAATTCTTACGAAAAGTTGTCACGACACTTTTTGCTATAGTAAGGTATTGTAAGCTGTGCGGCGTGCGGATGTTTCTCTGTCTGTCTCTCTCTCTCTCTCTCTTATAGAAAGCAAGCCAGATATTTTCATTTCTATTTCGCATTGAACAGTGTGGTGTCGCGACGATTATTTTTGTTGAGTGTATACAGTTTTTTTGTAAATAATAATAAAAGGAACTTCGTTCTATCCGGGTGTCCCTTGACACCTCTCAAGTTTTTTTTTATAACTCTGTATTTCTCTGTGTAAATGTAAGCGACGTTGATAGTATAAGAAATTGCCTTGAAAGGCGTATCCAGTTTAATTCGTGATGTGCATGCATGCAAACGTTTGGTTCGAGAGTTCCGCGGTCGCGGCAAGTCCGGCCAATGTACGCTTTACATTGCGTGGCGTGAAATTAAGAAAAAAATCAAAAGACGTAAATTTTGCATTTCCCAAAAAAAAAAGAAATTGCCATTTTAACTAGAATGTAAAAATGGCACGTTTTCTTAATTTTTCCGGAGCGTTCCTTATATGCTGTATATATACATAACATATGCATATTATATATAATTAATAATGGCTACGCTGATTTTTGTTACTTTGATGCAACTGAAGAGGTAGTAAACAAGATTGAAATATTACAGAATCTCTATGTTGATTTCATCTGTGACAAGAAAATTTGACCATATATTTTTAGTTTTCGAGCTGACCTTCGGTAGCTTCCCATTGGATGACGGTAAAAAGCTCATATCCTTAACTCTAAAATATTTTCGTAACTATTTTAGTTTTTTGCACTCGCCTGATTCCCCGTATTGCTCTAAAGTTAGAACCTTGTTACTTTTTCCTTCTACGCCTATTAACACATCCCAACTAAATTTTAAATTTTCACTATATTATTTTTTTATCATTAACATGAACGTCTAGTTTATTAACGTAATTATGATATTTATATTTTTCGTATGACATGCTTAGGCATTTGACTTTAAAACTCCTTTAACAGATAAACAGAAAAAAATCTCTTTAAATAGAGATAAGCTCGCGCATTGTACCTATTTTACTTTTTTATTATTTGATCTTTTTTCTGTGTACAATGAGTGTGAAATAAATAAATAATATTAGTATGGTAGTTTGTCCAGCCTGTGTATTTAACCCAGCGTTAATTTTTCCAGATTTTGTTTTTATGATCGTAACCCAAAAATAATATGAAAAAATCTATACATAATATACAAAAACTGTAACAGTTTCAATAATAAATAAAAATACCTATTTTGTTTTATTTATAATATATCACATTCGCATTTTAGTTTTTTATTTTTGTTTGTCAACATTGTAAAAATCATCAGTCGATTGTCATGATCTTTCTTTTTTAAAAACTACATCCAAGAAACAAGAAATATACAAAACTTTACAACCAACAATTGGTTGTTTTCGTACAGTTCCAGTAAGGAGCAAATTGAAAAATAAGAATAGTAAATATTTACTTAAGCAGGGCAGTGGGTCATTTTAGTGCGATTTCTTTGCGTATTACAAATATTTTTTTAAAGGAGGATGTTTACAAGAAATCACAAAATCACGCAGCACAATAGGTACTGAGCAGTTCGACGGTCGAGTAGAAACAAAAAAATCCTACCGAATTCCTGCACGCTCTGAGGTTTTTCAACTCGTGCGCATATTATTCTTATGCCTTGTGAAATACCAATATTCTCATCTAAAATCGAAATGTTTTATGGATCTTTTTCGGATTATTTAGTTTGAGAATAAAAATATTTCGCTGGTTTTGAATTGGAGCTTTATTGATGGTTGATTTGTAGAAGGTTAATGAAGACTATAATATTGTCATTACCGGAGTGAATAAGTACTAAGTGACAGAGTTCTGAAATTTCACTTGATTTAGTACTACTACCTTACCATGTGTTAAAGTCATAGAATTATTAGATTAAATTGAGAAATTTAATCATATTAAGTCTCTATATGTGTTCGAAATGAAGTACTAACAATCTACAATAATTAAAATTTCTTATGGACTGAAGATTAAAATTATTAAAATAGCTGCTAAAGAAACGATGAGCGTCAACTCAAAGTTTGCCTAGAAACTAACATATATATTTTGTGAGATATTATTTATGTCATGAACAATTTGTATGTCATTAATGAATTGTAAAATTACAAAGAATATAGTTGCTCGAAATTTGACAAATGATTATTACTAAATACTATTTTTTAAGCATTCACTGCGTTGATATATCGTCAACAAAGATTAAAGAAGTTTTTGTATATATTTCATTATAAAAATTATTTGATTTTAATCCCTTGAAAACCGATACACGAACATTATATTATTATATTATATATAAACTAAAGAAGAATATTTAATATCACGCATAGATTAAATAGATGTCACATTTTTCTAGTTTTTGGAATATACTAATATTATCTTATTTATGCTGCTGTGTGTTGTAATACTTTATTATTTGTAATAAATAAGCTCATTTCCTTGCAGTCTTTATAAAATTTCATTTTACATACTCGACATTTTCTAAATTGTTTAGTTTTTCGTAAATTAAATAAATTCAACATTATTGTAGAAAAGAAAGATGTTTGCGTATTTTTGAAAGTGATGAAAGTATCCAAGTTTAAAGAGTTAATGATTTCCGTAGTTTGTGCCCCTTTTTAAATTATATGGATTTTCTGATAAAATGGGTTCGTTGAATTCAAATATGGGTTGATCATAATAGTAATAGAAGCCACTTAAGTTACACATCTTCACTAAATATATAGAACAGCATGTTTCGTTTACTTGCTTAATAAATTAAGCAAAATGTTACGCGTTAATTGTCGCCGACTATATACAACTTTAACGCTGTATAAGTTTATGAAAATAAAGAAACAATAAATCTTTCACATATTTTTATAGAAAAGGGGGAAAACGGACGGAAGGCTAACCTGACGGTAAGTGATAACCGCTGCCCATCGACAACTACAATACCAGAGGTCTTGCAGTTGCATTGCCGGTTTTTTAAGAAAGGGAAGCTCTTTTCTTGAAGGCCCCTAAGTCGAATCCGTTCGGAAAAATCCTGCCCATAAAAACTGGCTCCACAGAGGAGTAGTGCGGGGAAAAAAGTGCCTCGAGAATCGCACAATTGTGAATTTCCAGTCCAGACCAGGTGAGCATGAAATTTTGAATTTTGTTGCGATGTCCGATGGTGAAATTCTGCGGCAGGAATTAATCTAAACAGTTCCTCGGAACACTCCCCATGATAGATACGATAAAAGATGCAGCGCGATGCCACATCTTTACGTAATGCCAAATATTTAAACAATCAAATCATTTACATTTAAGCCTAGCGCTCCAATGTATATTATTGTATACATATAATCCATTATTCTATGATACAGTTTATAATGTCGATATAACCAACAGCGGGAAATCGCTTTGGTGCTTGCCACTCTAATACAACTTAAGTCATAATTCATGCTCCTCAAGTGAGCATCGAATGCGTGCTATGTGTAAGCTAAAGCAGTGTGAAGAAAGCGGCGACGGCGCTTTTGCTCTTATTTGGCCTGAATCCATAATGGTATGGGGCCATCCCAGTGCTGTTATTGTTATTATGTCATTAAATAGAAAACAAGCAGATAGCTTTCCTTATGGAAAGAGAAACCATAACAAATATACACCAAAGATATAATTTCTGCATTGCTATCCGTATAGTGGGATGGTAATGCCATACGAATGGATTCACTACCTACCTTATCCTTCAAACCAGAAGTACTGGTGATATTAGGACAGGAATATGTAATACAGCAACACCAAGTTCAAGAGAAGTGTTGCGGAACTCTACCATCAAGTTAATTACGACGTTAGTGACACTAGTCTTTTCGTGCATTTTACGAACTGATTTTTTTTTTTTTTATATATATCATAAGATAGCAAACAAGCAGATGGGTCTCCTGATGGAAAGAGTCAACCATCGCCTATAGACACCAAAGATGTTAATGGTGCGTTGCTATCTTGTGGTGAGATCTAATGCCACATGCATAAGTTTACCGGCTACCTTACCCTCCAAACCGGAACACGACAGCGACAAGCACTGACGCTATTGCGGCAGGAATAGGTAAGGCGGTGGTACCAAACCCGGGCGAGACAATACAGAACTCTACCACCTAGTAGCCACGATGGTAGTGACTCGATAGCCAATCGGTCGCCTTTTACGACCTGCCTGGCAGAACGGCAGTTGGCCTATTCTACAAAGGAGGCCGGGACCAACACGGCGGAAAATGAATGACAAAATGGCCATGGATTTTAGAATTTGAAGACTTTTTTAAGGAAAGCATTTTTGACAGGCGAATGAATAAATTAAGATAAAGATCTTAAGTTTCGTTCTAACCTCATGCAAGGACCTAGAATTCGTACAAATGTGGATGGGTATCATTTTTACCAAACATAATGCTGCATTTTCATTTGTTTCAAAATGAATCATCAGTAGTAGACCACAATGACTAACAAGAATGTACATGGTGGGGCTATAAATTGTCGGCACGTGACTTTTAATATATTTTTATCAGTGCGATACTCCTACGAATATAAATATTAGTTTAAGCTGAATTTCTAAGACATTAACCGCTCTGTTGGTCGAGTGGTTAGCGACTACGCATCAATGGGGCTCGGGTTCAATTCTCAATAGGGACCAATTTTGTGTGATCAACATAAATGTTTGTATTTCTAGGTTTGCGTGTTTATTAAATATATTTAAGTATTTGTATGTACTAGCGATGGCCATGTGGTCGAAATTCAGCCATAGACTAAACAACAAGATGTCTTAACGATCGTTTAGCTGTAAAATAATTGTGTATATTCTCTCATGTATGTCACATACATGTCGTGTGTGTAATGTTTATTAATATTAATTTAATGTATTTCTAAAGCTCATTATTTAAAAATATTAAATTTTTATAGTTCTTTGCAATGTGAACTTTAACCATGCCAAATTTCATACTCTACCGCTCGCGTAATTGTTGTAAAAAGGGGAACAAAGTTTTTTCTTTACGTATTAACATATAGATTACTATGTATGGATATCGTTGACTTACACCCATATTACAAGCAAATATTTTGCTTACAATTCGTGAAATTTATCTATAACATTTATTTATGTATGATATATATGAATACAATTTTTTTATATCATAAGATAGCAAACAAGCAGATGGGTCTCCTAATGTTAAGAGTCAACCATCACCTATAGACATCAATGATGTTAATGGTGCGTTGCTATCTTGTGGCGAGGTCTAATGCCACAAGCGTAAGTTTACCGGCTACCTTACCCTCCAAACCGGAACACTACAGTGACAAGCACTGACGCTATTGCGGCAGGAATAGGTAAGGCGGTAGTACCAGACCCGGTCGAAACAATGCAGAACTCTACCACCTAGTAGCCACGATGGCAGTGACTCGCGTAGCCAATCGGTCGCCTTTTACGACCTGACGACGACGATATAATATAACCTACAAATGTATGAAATTTTTGACAGTAATAGTAGAGTTTGCTCATATGCGCGGCGACAGCTTTTCTATCCAATGGCGTGTCTATTAGTATCCATGTGGTCCGTGGGTTCATAATTGGTAAAATAATTGCATAACCTATGAATATTGCCTGTCTTATAAACCGTCTGACAAGTAAATACCTAACACCATACTTTCAAGACAGTAAATCAATTGGTCACCTCACAACTAATAAATACCAAACATGAACTAAGAGGAGTGACCTCGAAACGGTCACAATATCAGTTGTTTTTCAGTGCTGAAACAAAGAGCGCGTGCTTATTACGTTCAAAGTTGTAACTGTAAATTTTATAACAGTTGCGTTACATAAAACGATGAACAATAGTAGTTTACGGGACGAATGAATCAGACCACGCCGTTAGGTGAATTTGGCGCAACTACCACAGTTGTACACTGTAAATATGCGCTTGAAAGCAGTAACTCAAAGTTAAAAACAGACGTTTTTATTTAAAGTTGGATTCAGGATAATATCTTTTTTAAAGTTTTTTAGTGTTCCGTGTCCAAAGCATACGAACAGAACCCTATTAATATGCCTTTGTTGTGTGTTAGTCACAGGGCTACCTCTTAAATGAAAATGAGTAGACATTTGTATTTACCACAAAATACATATTTAGGTGGCCGCTATCACAAAGAGCAATGAAAAATTAGATCCAAAACGAGGTTCCTATACATGTAATCTCGCTTAATACCGCTCGATGGTACAGAACCCTCCGTGTGCGAGGGTTTTTCTCGCCATTTTCCCCATTACTGGAAGTCCATGATGGAGTGTCTAAATTTCATTCTGTCCATAACTGGTTAAAAGAAATGCAGTTTTTATTTGGTTATTGTATCTAAAATAATGACAGTAGCTTACATTATACACACCAAAAATATAAAATAAGCAAATAACTTTCAACATTTAATAGTACGTTTAATATTTAGGAGTTTATAGATAGGTATTATAGAAATTTAAAAAAATACTACAAATTCAGGTCGCAGGTTCAAATCCCGCGTGTCGATATTTTTCTTTGTTGTTTTTAAGATTTTTCCAGTTTCCCAAGCACGGGGTGAGTGCTATAACACAAAAATACTACAAATTTGTTCTTAAAGTGTCCATAATTGGTGCGTTTGCCGTATGTAGCAAGACTTTTGCATAGCATTGAAGAGGACATTCAAAAAATTGAAGACGAGTGCAAAAGTAAAATATTTTTAATTAATATGCATAAGAAATACATTAAATTAATAAAAATAAACACTACAAATACTGCATTTATGTGACAAACATGATAAAATCTAATGTCAAACTTAAAAACAGATTTTATTAATTTTAATTTTAAAACACTTATTAGTTTCACTAAGAAGCGTGGGCGTATCCAGGTTCTGGGCCAGGGGGCGGGCAAGGGGGGCAGCTGCCCCTTCCTGCCTATTTTTATCAAATTTTTAAAAGTCTACCGGTTTCGCGTATTCACATTAGAACTTGTAGCAAGATCCAGCTAGTGTAGAGAGAGTTAGTAAGCTACGAGTAATGATGATGTGTAAATACGCAAAATCGGTTACATTTTAAAAATTTGATAAAAAATATTCGTACAAATGTTTTGTAATTAAAATTAAAATCCAGTTTCAATAAGTACCAGCAATTAACAGTATGAAACATAAAATAGATTTTATTGTTTAGTCCATGGTCAAATATAGACTAAAATGTGATCATTAGTCTAAATAATAATCTAGCATTATTTCGTAGAAACAACGGTGTTTCTAACAAACGCTACTGTTTCACTATAACCATTATCGAAAATATTTTTTCATATAAGTCGATCCTATTTACCGATAATTTTAATTGTACATTTTGTATGAGTAAGACGTAGAGCTCTCCAGCTGGCTTAGCATGAGCTTTTACGGCTAGAAAGGTTAACCTTCTTTTCTTCGTTTATCAATCAGTTATCTGCTCTAATTGCTTGTGTTAATATTATAAATATATTTTTTATTGGGAATATTTTTATGAATAAACGTGATTTTTCCAGTTAAAAGTAATAAAGTGTTTAAGAAAAATTGTTCATCTATTAAGACGAAAATAAAAGTAAGTAGAATTTGCGATATTCTATCTATAGATATATATTAATACGTAAAGGAAAAACTCTATACCTCGTTATAAGACAATTGCGCGAGCGGTAGAGTGTGAAATTTGGCAAAGTTAAAGATTATATTGCGGAGTACTGCAGAAATATTATATTTTTAAATAAAAATAAAAAGCACATTAAATAAATAAAAATAAACATGACATAGATAACACACAATACGTATACTTTTTTATTTACGGCTAAGGTTTGCTGTCAAACTTAAAAGAGATTTTATTGTTTCGTCTACGGTCGAATTTCGGCCACAGGCGATCGCTAGTTTTTAACCAACTTAAAAAAAGAGGAGGTTCTCAATTCGGCCGGTATATTTTTTTTATGTATGTACACCGATTTCGCCGAGGTTTCTGAACCGGTTTACGTGATTCTTTTTTGTTTGATGCGGAATAGTTTCGAATTGGTCACATAAAAATTTGATTCAGGTAAACCCAGTAGTTTTTATTTTATGAGCATTTTTTTATTTATTTTACCAATGCCGACGTCTGAAATCAAATTTCGCAAGTAAATTTGATCCATTTGCCGGTTACCGATTGAGCTGAAATTTTGTATACATATGTAAATTGGATAACAATGAAAACTTATTATGAGATAGACCTGATCTGATGATGGAATTGGAAGGTGACTACAGGAACTCAGTAATTAAATGGTTAAAAATCGTTTAATGACAAGACTCTATCTACTCTATAGAGTTTGGGCTCGTTTGATTTGTGTTGACGAGCGCTTTGGTGCTTGGTGGTAACTAGGATCCTGCAGAGTGCGATGATGAAGCCAGAAGGTGTCCATAGGAGCTCAGTAATTAAATGACATCTCTATCGAGTTTGGGCTCGTTTAATTCGTGTACTATGGTGCTTGGTGGTAACTAGGATTCTCCAAGGTCCAATGATGAAACCAGAAGGTGGCCATAGGAGCTCAGTACTTATATGACACAAATCTATCGCGTTTGGGCTCGTTTGATTCGTATTGACGAGCACTTTGGTTCTTGGTGGTAACTAGGATCCTGCAGGATACGACGATGAAGCAAGAAGGTGGCCATAGGAGCTCAGTAATTAAATGACAGAACTCTGATGAGTTTGGGCTCGTTTGATTGGTGTTGACTAGGATCCTGCAGGGTCCGATGATAAAGCCAAAAGTGGCCATAGGGCTCAGTAATTAAATGACAGAATTTTATCAAGTTTGGGCTCAGTTGATTGGTGTTGACGAGCACTTTGGTGCTTGGTGGTAATTAGGATCTTGCAGGGTCCAATGATAAAGCCAGCGGGTGGCCATAGGAGCTCAGTAATTAAATGACACAGCTCTATCGAGTTTGGGCTCGTTTGATTCGTGTTGACGAGTACTTTGGTGCTTGGTGATAACTAGGATCCTCCAGGGTTAGATAATGAAGCCAGTAGGTGGCCCTAGAAGCTCAGTAGTTAAATGATACAACTCTACTGAGTTTGGGCTCGTTTGATTCGTGTTGAAGAGCACTTTAGTGCGGGTGGTAATAAAAGGAACAACTCTTGGGGTTGGTTATAAAAGGAACTATTCTTGACAAGTCTTTGTTCTACGTCTGTTAAGTCGGTCAGTTCAGGAAGTAAAGACATAACTTCCATGTTGTTCCAGTAGGCCTGCGAAGGAACTTTTCTTTTTTTATGGAAGGAAATCAAAACGTGCTGTGGCTCATGACGTCTGTTGTTTTGGATATAATAATTTCTTAGAGATTGTACATAGTACTTCAGAATATTGATTTATAGTGGTTATAAAATTACGTTTAGTCATTGAATTAAGTCTTTGTGACGTCTGACGCGCTGCCGCTAGTCGGTTCTCACGTTGCTGAGTAGACTCGGTTGCTGTACGGCTTCGTATCACTTCTAATCTATGAACTCTCTGCTCGGCGGACTCCTTAGCTAAACGCTGCTTAATGAGACCAATTCTGTGAGCCTTGTGGTCGGTAGATTCGTTCGCTAGACGCTTATTAATGAGGCCAAGTCTATTAGCTCTCTGCTCAAAAGACTCTTTCGCTAGATGCTCTTGGATCTTACCGAGTCTAGAATTATACTGTTCAAAAGTTTCTTGACGTTACCGTGATTTCATATATGCTTTCATGGCCAACAAACGTTTTTCATGATCTTTAATACTCTCACAAGAACGTGACATTGTGTTTCGATGAGCATTTTTACGGAGAAGACTACTTTTATCCGTTCCGGTTTGTTGAGATCTATATTAGTTAAGGCGCGCAGCATCTGTTCAAGATCTACCCATAAATAGTTGACAATACAACAATACACTAAAAAGTATTAAATAAAAATAACTAAGTTAAAAAAACCGACTTCAAAACAAAAAAGTAAAAAATAATAAAGATTTAATATTAATTAAATACTACCTATTATTTATATGTGCTATTTATTAATAGGTTTGAAGTCGGTGCCGTGGACTAAAGCACTGGGAAATCGACGTATAAAATAGAATTTTTAATGGAATTGTAAGAATTTTACTAGATGGCAGAGTTCTCCATTGTCTTGCTCGGGTCTGGTACCACCGCCTTACCTATTCTTACCGCAATAGCATCAGTGCTTGTCGCTGTCGTGTTCTGGTTCGGAGGTTGACTCTTTCAATCAGGAAAAGGCTGTGCTTGTTTACTGTCTTATGATATAAATAAAAAATTAAGAACCAAAATGTTACAAGTGACCGAAGGTCCGGAAAACAAAGAAAACACAGCGCCATAATTATCCACCCACATCATCCAAACTTTCCCCCCGGTCAGCAGCAAACATAAGTATACAAAGTATGCGCACTCAACGCACGTTTCACTTCGCAACTGAAGCATCTTAAAGTCAAACGAACACTTCTTCACTCGACGCGTGTCAACGCCATACGAAACAGTCAGCGAATAATAGCAAAGTGCCTAGATAACCTAGGTTTGCTCGTGTTTTTTTTTTTTGGTAATCGCTTTCTAAAAATGTAACCTTACTTGATCGACTTACCGTCCCTGAAATCACCTGCATACTAAATTTCATAAAAATCATTAGAGCTGTTTAAAAGTAAGAATTGCTCGTGTAAAAGTATCAGATTTCAAAAAAACTAATGGTAGTAGCCTGTAACAAACAAATAAAGAATTGGAAGGTTAACCTCGTCGACCTTGGTTGGTACTACCCTTCTTGCTAAACCAGTTAATTATGATGAATATATATATTGACGTGCGTGACTTAACCTAACCCGCAAGAAAAAATCTTATATATTTTACGTTTAAAAAGTTTATGTCTACTTATTTCAAGATTTATGTAATTTTAAATTGTTTAGACAAATATATTCTTTAAACTCTAGCAATAAGCAGGATGTAGGCAGCACTTTACAATGCTGTTGATAAACCATATTATGCTTGGGCTAATACGGCTTATTACGCGAATATTTTGGACATCAAAGACCTTCAAGTGTTACTGCTAAGTGAAAGAGATGAACTTTACCTCCATTCCCAAACCTTTTCGAATGTTTTGTATATTATTGAATGTTGAATATTATTTCAACAAGTAATTAACATAAAGATAAAAATTCTACTACTTAAAAATATTTTTTTTCTCTATACACTATACACATTACTTTATACCCATTTTGTTCTCTATAATAAAAGCAAACAAGAATAATCCTAGTTATTCTGTGCTAGGAGGTAGAGCTCTGCAACGTCTTCACCGGGCTTGGTACCACCGCTTTGCGTATTTTTGCCACAATAGCATCGTTGCTTGTCACTGTAGTGTTCTACTTTGGAGGGCAAGTAAATTTAAACATGTGGCATCTCGACTATATGCGAGGTTTGTGTTTTTTCATCAGGGGAACCATCTACTTGTGTGATATCTTATGAAATAAAATAAATTCAAAATGTTGAATGAATGAATGAATGAATGAATTAGTGTACAAATGTATATAAGGTCATTTCATATTAGGTGAAACTAAACCCAGCATTAGGTACGTCTAACCAAAGATATCCAGCTAAAACAGATATATTTCATGGGTGTAAAATTTATTGATTTGTATGAAATTTTATTCGTACTTATACGAAATTTTATTCATACAAATCAAAAAGTTTTACATTCATGAATGACATCTGTTTTAGCTGGATATTTTTGATTAGACGTACTTCGACCGAAGCAACCTCTACCGACTTCCATAGACAATTTAGACACGCGTGAAGTGCGGCAAATTTGAATTAATGAAATATAATTTCAATACGTGTATACTTTTACAATTAAAACAAATCAAATGACAATCAAGCTAAAATACATCAAACCGTTTAGGCTACTAAGTGTATGAAATATATACATACATATACGCATACAAACATACATATACTCTCCAATTACAACTAATTATTATTTTATAAATAAAGCACACGACTGCAACTTGGTCCGAAAAAAATGTATAGGCGTATCACTGTCACAATTATCACAAATCTACAAATATATACACACACTCGAAAAAAGATAACTCTGCTTTTAACGCATTCGAGTGAAAACACGTTTCACGCTAAGTTGATATCTATTGTACCCCGAACGTGAAAGTTCTCCCTATCGGCTATAGGAATCGTGCGCGAACTGTAGAGGCAGCACTGTTGCCGAAAGTAGTGCGCTCTGGTGTCAGATAAAGGAACTTTGGTGATGTAAACATTGTAATATTATAACATCAATATTGGAAAAACATGTAAAAAATAATAAAATTTGGTTTTTTACCTAAAAATGACAGGATTATGGGTTAGAATCATATATGATTCTAACCCATAATCCTGTCATTTTTACTAAAGGCAAAAAGTTAGTTGAATCAGGTCATGTTTTAAATGTAATTGAAACTGAAGTAGAAGTAAATAGAAATAAACAATCTACTATTACCTGTTCAGTTGTCACGCAAACCATTATATTAAATACTTATAATATCACAATTATCATAAGTGTTAAAATAACTTTAATAAAATTTAAAAAAAAAATTAATTGTATGAAATTGAAAATAGCAAAATCTAGCTATATTTAAGTTTTTGAAGAATATATTTTAAGACTTTGTGGAATTTAACAGAAAAAAATAGAAAACAAATAGCAGAAATATTTAAAAATATCGAAGTACATCTACTAGTTTGTTGTAATTTCTATTTTTTTGTGAAAAAACATCTGATACCTACGTCTTGTTACTTACAATATTAAAGTTGTTTATTTTTTTTCTTTCGTCCCAAAGGGACAGGCTAAGACCAGAGGTCGTCATCGTATTTCGTTTGTAACAGAGATAATAATTATTAATTCCTTCCATGGATAAATGTTTTTAGATTTTTTATAAGTTTTTAAAACAAAATAGAAACAGATATATTTACAATTCCCCTACCGTATTAATAAAAAACAGTAGCAGTCGTGGGACTGCCGATAGAAGTGAAAACGGAACTATTAAGTTGAGAGTAATTAAAACTATATGCAAAACATAGCTATAGATATACTATTATCATTAGCATGTCGGTGACGCGAACCGAGGATTTTACCCTCTACCAAAACGCTCAACGCGCCTAAAGAAGTTTTCACTTCAATAAATTTGTACTAAGACACATATGTACAATTATTAACAAGGAAATCAGTGGTCTATCGCAGAACCAAATCGGGACTACCATAAATTTCGATTAGCTCATCCAACAACACAATATGGTATTAACATCAGAATATGGTAGTAAGATATCATCGAAAGTTTTGAAAGAAAGGGATGAAGTTTTGACAATTTTGGCGAGGTAATCTGCTTTTTCATTTCCAAGAACACCTTTGTAAGATGGAACCCAGATAAAGCTAACTTTAATGTTGTCAATATTGTAAAGATCATGCCAAATTTCTTTAATTTGGTAAATTACGTAATTAACACTAGCAGGTAGTTTGTTGTTTTTTTTTTAAATTTGACAACACACTCATGCAATCACTAATAATGAGACTTTTTTTAAGTCCCTGGTTTGTATTTTTTAATGTTTAAGCAGCTTAAAACCCAACAGCTTCTGCCGCGAAAACACTGGATTTTTTATTTAATCTGTAATCTATACCTTTGTTTATAGAACTGTCAAAGGTCGCAAATGAAACGCCCTTAGTGTCTTTACTTCCATCAGTATAAACACAACGATGAATTGATGACCATTCAAATTGTTCTAAAGTTCATTATGCACTTCCTCTTTGAACGATAATTTATTGTCAATAAGTATATCCATGTGAAATTTGCTTTCAAAGAACCCTTCGTAACAGGATAGAATAGAGGACGTATGAATCTGTAATTTCTTACGAAGTTCAATAAAGTTAGTTAAATTATTGAAATCCACATCTTGCATTCTACACTTTTTATCGTCGGCACTTGGTGAAACTCCATATTAACACAATATTTGCTAGCTTATAACACTTGTACTATTTCACAATAAGATAATTATATTTAATTTCCGACTGGTTTCGCTTACATAAGCATCATCAGGGTATTTACAATAATTATTAACTAACAACGAAATCTAAACGTCACAAATAACACATTTAAAAGCAAATGTACATCCTACCCTTAATAAATGTTATAGCAATACCAATGTAATGTTGTCCACACTATGGGTACCTCCCCGCAAGTAGGGAGAAATCAGACGTATTTGTATAAACTTATCCAATGTCATTAAAATTAAATACAAATTAATTAAATTTAACTACTAATTATAATTAATATGTATTTATTTTTAATGACATTGGATAAGTTTATACGAACACGTCTGATTTCTCCCTACTTACGGGGAGGTACCCATAGTGCGGACAACCTTACCCTACCCCTCAAGTTAGTTTTGTTTTAAATAATTATACTAAAAAAAATAAAAAATCTAAAAGCACTTATCCACGGAAGTAATTAATAATTATCTCTATTACTCACGAAATAAGGTAACGACTGATAAGGCAGCAAGTTCTTAGCCTGTCCCTTTGGGACGAAAGGAAAGAAAAAACTTGACTAATATTTTTCCGCCTTTATTTATTTTTGTTAATAGGCACGAAAATTACTATTAATCAAAGTTATCAATAAAAATATTTTACTTACACGTAATTTTTCACTGCATTTGTCCATTTTTTGAGTATGAAGATTATCGACGAAGCGTTTTAAAAACTTTCCGGGGAACGGTAAAATTTAATCTCCGTATTATTTTTATATGGCATATGTGAACACTCACGAATACAACAAGTAATTTTTGATGAGGACATGACGAAAATTAATTTTAGTTAAAAAAAGGTAACAATTGATAATACTTTTATTTATTTAAATAATATAAAATATTCAACAAACTGTTTACATCACATTAGTTCTGATTTTTCCCACCAGATGGCATCATGGTCATCTTGCTCAATCCCTATCCGACCCATTATCGCTACATGATCCAACCTATAATCAATGATCCGTTATTATTTGGCAGTAACCATTAGCAACAAACAAACTTCAATTACAACCATGAAGTGTTAGGTAAAGCTTCATGATTACAACGAGGCGTTGCACAAGTTATTGGGATCATTAAACAATTTGACATTTATAAGAACTGTTTTAGCTTACACTTCTTAGAAAATGTTTACTAGTAACTAAAACGAGTCGTTTCATTGATATAGGAACTGGGTATCGAAGTAGAAATTAAAGTATCGCAATGAGAAATCGGAATTATCTTTAGCTGGAAAGCGGAAGTTCCGTTTAAGTTATGAGCAATACCAGTACTTTTATAATAATATATTTATTACTCACTAACAAGAAAAATGACACTGATACCCAAAATGCTTTAAAATAAAATAATATATTTTTTATAAATGAATGGCGTATTAAGATTTCAATTAAACCACAATTACTGGGTTTATGTTCAATATTAGCATGTGGATATCCTCTAAGAAGTCATTACTGAACGCACGCACGCAATATGATTCATCAAACCGCAATCTAAACCAGAAAGTTCAAAAACCATTCATTCAACTATTTTCATAATTCCCTGAACTAACAAACTGCCCGTCGCGTACAAAAATTTTCCTCGTGTCTGTCTGCGCTCACCATAACCTCACTCCCTGTCCCCTGTCACCATCGCCACAGAATACTGGAGACTAACAGAAGTCAATCTACATACAAGGAATATTCAAGCAGCGCATAGACACTGTCACGGTCGCGATTTCGGATCACCGACTATTCAGAACAAACTGTCCTGAGCCATTCCGAGATGTGACGTCCGTGAGAGGTGTTTATGTGTGCTATGCTCGAATATTACTTGTATAGGACATTGACTTCTTATAGTCTCCAGAATTCGTTGTAATCGCTCTGTCCTGAGCTAACACTGCCGCCATCTTGTTTGGAAGTTACACTAGCATATATAACTCAAAATCTCTGTAGATTAGAGCATGCCGGGCAGAGACAAGGTCGTCGGTTCAAATCCTCTCTTATCGAAATTTTTGTTTGTTATGTTTTAAAAGTTTTCGCAGTCACGGAAATATGTGCTAAAACATATACATACCTGTATTAAGATTCATCATTTTGCTGGTTAACGTAATAGGCGGTGTTCCCTACAGTTACAATTTTACTCACCTAGTCAACCATCGCTTGTTTTTTAAGATAACAGACAAGACATCTTTACTTGTTTATCCACCAGACTTCACGCTACTATTGAAATATCGATTTTCGGATTTTCGAAAGTTTCCACTAAACCTTTCAATAAATACCACTTTTAAGTGACCGGACACGGGAGTAAGTTTCCCAAATACACACACAAACATATATATATATATATATATATATATATATATATATATATACAGTAAGGCTTATGAAGCTTTTAAAAATGATATTAATTGATAATTTGTACAACAACCACATAAATGTATATGTATATTAAAAACACCAAAAATAAAAGAGTATTATTAAAAGAATCATCACACCCAGTTCCTTTGCGGGGTAGTGAGAGTGAACCAAACGACTATCGATTTTTTCAATTCACGACGATTCACCGCTTTGTCGGTTGGCGAGATGAGTGGTGATCCCTATCACTACATTTTACCTGATAACGATTATCCTCTGGTTCCAGCGATAATCGGGACCGATGACTTTACGTGCATATCCGAGGCCTGGGAGTGGTAACGCATCACCCTCCAGTCTCAGCTGCTACTGAAATTTTAGATTTTCGAGAAAAACCTCGAAAAAACTCCATGATCTAGTGGATCTTGATTACCACGAGGCAGTCAAATATAATATTATTATTTCCTTTAAAATACTGTTTATATTTTTTCTCAGACTCAAAGAATTCTTTATTTCTTGCAAAAAGTTAGCAACCCTCACGCGGGATTGAAACCCGAGTCCTCATGATCTGAAATAAAAAAACTAATACTAGACCAGAGGTAGTTTATCGTATCGATTTCAAATTAATGTACGCTAGTTCCAACAAACTATAACGTATGAGTCAAGTCGTAATGAGGATTTCTCAGTAGACAATTTGGCCCAATCGTTGCTTCAATTGCGTCAATGGTTGATACTGTTCTGGCCTAGATACCTTGGAAGACGAATAATTGTAGACATTTGTAGACACAAAATGTATATTTTTTATTAAGCCTTATTTACCAACTTTCCTCTATAACACGATTAAAAGTTTTCTCTTCATTATGTGTATGGACGTTTTAATTTGGCTCTCCCTAGTTTTCGCCCAAATCGCCGATGTTTGACACACGACATGGCGCCGATGTTTGACAATGGAGAATTAAGAGATAACAATCGCTTATAATCGCCTCTGTGGTCTAATGGTCCAGTATTGGCGTTGACCACATGAGGTCCCGGTTTCAATTCCCGGGTCGGGCACATTAAAAAAAAAGTGATTTTCAGTTTTCTGAGAAACAAAAAGTAGCCCGGGATTGGAAAGTGCCCGGTTGTGGATAGGCTTGCCACCTATCACATTTGTGGGACCAAGTATCTTCGGCTAATCGTGGGTGCACTTGTTGTACCTCTGCCTACCCCTTCGGGGATATGGGCGTGAAGATACTTTATAAACATCAAAGACGTTAACGCCGCTAACTCACGGGACACCATGGCGACGTTGCCGGCCACGTATCCAAACAATTTGTATTAAATTTTACGAATTGGCTACGCCATATTTCTATATAAAATGTTTGGATACGGTTGTCGACGACGTCACCATGGTGTCCCAGTAGTACTCTTTGCTAATAGTACGTTGCTATCCATAAAATCGGAACATGATGGTGACAAGCACTGACGCTATTACGGCCGTAAGTAAGGCGGTGGTACCAGCCCCGAACGAGACATTGTAGAACTCTGTATCCCACTAGTCATGAAGATAGTGACAGGTTTTGCCAATCGTTCGCCTTTTACGAACTGCCTGGCAGAATGGTAGATAGTCTATTCTTTAAAAGAGTCCCGGACCAGCACGACGACGACGCGTTGCTTTCTAAAAACACACATTGTGTTGGCATGTGAATCATGGCGGCGGCTATCGATAGTAAATTATTATAATTAATATCACTTCCGTAGCTTCTGCTGTAGGACTTCACTGTTACACGTGTAGCATATTAAGATATCTTTATTGCCTATTATGTTGTTTGCTATTTACCTTTAAAGGATATAGAAGAATATCATCACAAATATACCAAGTAAAACGCACTTGGTGTCATAAAAACTACTAGCTGTTGCTCGCGACTTCGTTCGTATGACAATGCCCAGTTTCTATATCAATAAAACGACTCGTTTTAGTTACGAGTAGTAATAATTTTATACAAGGCGTAAGTTAAAACTATGCCTATAAATTTCAAGTAACTAAATGGTTCTGGAAATTTGTGGAACGCTTCATTCTTTATGGTCATTATTCATTCTTATTCTCATTGGTTGCTAATGGTCACTGCTACGAATGACGGATCGTTGATTATAGGAACTCGACATAAAACATATTACGTCCTTAATACTCCGGAATACAGGTGAAAGAATTTTTAAAATCGCTTTAGTAGCTTTTATGTTTATCAATTACGAACATACAAAAATAAATATTTTCTTTTCAGGATTCCGAAGTAAACTAGGAACCCTTATAGTTTCACTATGTCCGGCCGTCTGTCCGTCTGCAATATAGCTCAGAAAACTGCAAATTGGTATGAATATACATATTATTCACGACAACAAAGTGGTAATATAAAATCTTGATTTTTTCAGGGTAACTCCTCTACGTGTAAATTGGGGATGTTAATTTTTTCTAGTGTACTCATTGATATAAAAAACCCTAGATGCACAGTCCCGAACTAAACTGACACTCAAAAGTGTCCCTAATTTCATTTAAGTAGTTATAGATATGGCAAAAACATATGTCTGCATATCCAACCTTAAGTGCAAGATTTATAGTTGTTTTTACAAAGCAATGTACGAAAGAAAATAAATAAAATTGACAGTGACGCGGCCGACGCGATTCTATTTGAAATGAGTGCACAATTTAAAATTGTGCACTCATTTTTGGAGGACGTTTTTGACGCACTGATTGTGTATCTTGGGTTTTTTATATCAATGAGTGTACCCCATAGTGTTGGTTATTGTTTGATAGGTTTTTAATAAATATCACAGGCCTGTCAAAAAATTTTCGTTTAAGGTACTCGATTCTTAAATATTAAGCTTTGAGAAAAAAAAAAATTTTAGAGCCACCTTTGCCAGCTAAACGGTTGGTTTTGAGAGTAGAAAAGGTCACGGTAGTACCTAATATATTGAACAAAAATTATCACGGCTTAGAAGGCCTTACAGTTTTTTTAACTCATAAAATGTACTTGGAGAAGTTTTTAAGGGCAGTGAACCTGTGATATACATCATTGACGTTAAATATATTAAATGTTCATAGTTCATAGATTCGCCGTGTTGGTCCCGGCCTCCTTTGTAAATTAGGCCAACTGCCGTTCTGCCAGGCAGGTCGTAAAAGGCGACCGAATGGCTATCGAGTCACTACCATCGTGGATACTAGGTGGTAGAGTTCTGCATTGTCTCGCCCGGGTCTGGTACCACCGCCTTACGGTAAGGTAGCCGGTAAACCTATGGATGTGGCATTAGACCTCGCCACAAGATAGCAACGCACCATTAACATCTTTGGTGTCTATAGGCGATGGTTGACTCTTTCCATCAGGAGACACATCTGCTTGTTTGCTATCTTATGATATAAAAAAAAAATGAAACAATAAAAGCCATCTTCTTAGTCTGCATTAGTGTGATGGGCAACTTTGGAACCCTATATTTCACGTGGCTCGACACACATGTTACCAATTTTTATAATATTAGTATTGATTTACCGCCGCACTCAGACGTCCTAGATCCAAATACAGCACATACAGAGTCCAGATACAAATCAATGGTACCAGACCTGGAGGTAATTACCCATACGGGGGTAAAACAGCTGTTTATGGAAGTAAAAGAGTTGTGACTTAAAACGAATAGAGAGTAAAATTTAAAAATAGTATCAACTTTCACACTTACTTACTTTAGAGGCAGTTCATACTTTAGACCAACTTTTGATGAGAAATCAAAATTTTCCAACTCCTAATTCTTCATATTATAAGGTACATATATAAATAAGTTTGTACACTGACTAGACTAGTCTGAGAATTAAAATTATTCAATTAAATTAGTTATTACTTGTACGATTAATAATGCTAATAATGTATAATCGTACACGTGTAATAACTTACGCATTAATTTGTTGATTGAAAAATAAATTTGTATTTCCATATCTGATCTAGTTTTCATTTAGATTGCGAGAGCTAAGAGTGCACGGTCCTCCTATCTTGCCTGCCGCCGGGCTTGTGGTAAGCCCTGGAAGCTTGACATGGGGGAGAACCGCGCAGACTAGGGCCTAGATAGCAAACGCCACCTCGACTAAATTTGCTGGTCTGACGCTTAAGTTTTTCACCATCTCATCCAGGTCTAGTATCACAAGAGTGTTAAAATATAATAGATAGAATAGATCTGGATCATCTCAGTGATTATCACTTCTCTTCTGATTTTAGTGATGCGGTGCGGTGGTGGATGCTGGTGGCATTATAATTTCACTGCTAGAGGAGCACCGGATTATTAAAATGTCTGGTATCTAAAGATGATCATGACTTTTCATTGGGAGTCATATTTTATTTGTATATGATATAGAAATTTAGAATCATTACAATAATCAGTGATTATATTTGCACTAATAGAGAGCGATTAATATATTTATTATGCTACTAGCTGTTGCTCGCGACTTCGTCCGCGCGGACTTCGTTTACTCCGCACAGCTCCTCCCCCGTAGGTGCTAGCGTGATAATATGTAGCCTATATGTTGACCCACCCGACCTATAAGTAATATTCATGCAAAATTTGATCCTTTGTAAATGCATGCAGTACTTTTTGAGTTTACCCCGGACATACACTGACTTTCCTACGATTTTATTATATGTATAGATAAGACATAGGTATTAGACATTGTACGCAATGGAGTGATATATAAATATGTATGATTAGATTGGATGGATGCCAAATGTGAGATATTCTAACTGGTAATAATGGCATTTCCTGGTTTTTGTGATAGGGTGAAGGATGTGATGAGTTAAAATAGTATAAGGAGGAAGAAAACAATTGACAAACTTCCGCAATCTTTCACGTGTGCCCCTGCAATACGATGACATAGCCTTAACGATCAAACTCATGATGCTACTGGGATGAATAACCGATTTAGAAGAATATGTTTTGGTACGGATACATTAGTTAGAGCTTTTGCGGCTTAACTTAGGACATAAAACGCAATGCTAAGCCCTTGTCGGTACCAAAGTTTGTGACGCTACGCAAAGCACTTAGGTAGTAGATCAAAATACGCAAATGGTCCCTTAAACAACATTATACTTTAATGAGAAGACTTAATGCTGCTAAAGGCATAATCAAATCAAACTATATAACCTCCAAAACATATCTAAAACACACATGTGAAAATAAACTTAAGAACTAATATTTGTTTTTAAATTAAGCTCAAAGTATAAGCAATTCAAATATAAATAAATTTAATGAAAATATTAATTATTTTAAGTACATAGTAGGCCTTCAACCCGTATGTAATGAATTCCACTGTTTGATCACAGAACACTAGAAATTGTCACTTATTTGCAAAAGGAAGCGATTGGTACTGCCTCAGACTCTGCGTAACATGAAGGCTAATAGTTTTCGCATAATGAGTGTAAATCTATTCACTCTCACCACAGCCAACATACCTGACGCACTACAAAATCGTGGCAGTCCCGTTAGCACCCTAAATGCGTTGTTACAGTGAACAAGGCGCTGTAAAACTTTTGCGCGCACCGTACCCATAGACTGCATTCTGACAGAATTTTACCTTTGCATTTCTGATTCATCGTGCAAATCTACAAACAAGCATGTCTCTACTCATTGCCAACGCCCTGCACTTGCATTCAATGTCAGAACTATCCGTTACAAATCCAATGGCCTAGATACTTAAACTGAATCACCCCTGTAAACTTAACCCTAATAATAAAAAAGCGAAAAAATTGAATAATTTCATTATGGGTCTTTAAAAAAAAAGGCTGCAGTTATCAACACCCACATCATTTCCATCACGTCAATATCAAGAACAAAGGCATATAGTATACACACTCAATGCGCGTTTTACATCGCTACCGATGCTTCGTCAAAAGAAAAGTCCACTTATTAAATTTTTGGTTCTTATTAAATGAAGTCACTTAACAAGTATGATTTGTTGCCCTGATGATAAGTTAAAATGCGAAACCGGCGTTATTAAATAAAAACTAAGTAAAACAGCACAAGTGGCTATAACATAATATAATCCACACTAATATTATAAATGCGAAAGTAACTCTGTCTGTCTGTCTGTTACGCTTTCACGGCCAAACCACTGAACCGATTTGGATAAAATTTGGTACAAATATAGTTTGAGACCCAAGAAAGGACATAGGAGTTTTTATCCCGAAAATCCCACGGGAACGGGAACTATGCGGGTTTTTATTTTAGAATTTTTTCCACGCGAACGAAGTCAGGGGCACAGCTAGTAATATGAAAATACAAAATCACTTAAGAAGAGCCGAAATAATACTTAAATAAAGCAGCGTTCGTTTTTCCTGAAAAAGCTTCGTAAACAGGCTACATTACATAGTATAAAACAAAGTCGCTTTCTTTGTCTGTCGCTATGTCCTTATGTCCCTATGTATGCTTAAATCTTTAAAACTACGCAACGGATTTTGATGCGGTTTTTTTAATAGATAGATTGATTCTTGAGGAAGGTTTTAGTGTATAAACCTATCCGATATTTCTACGGGAACAAAAGCTGCGCGGGTGAAACCGTGGGCAGGTCGCTAGTATTTAAATAAATAGCGGGGTGAAATAAATTGTAAGCCAAAATACGTCTCAATTCTTCACGATTTACTAGTTCGTCAGCTGGTGAAACAGATAGTTTGTCTCATTATAACATTTGCTAAATTTAAAAAAATATAATTTGATATTTGCCGTAACCGTGAGTCGGGACCATTACCTGTACTTGCTTGTTCATATCATAGGGATATATCAACACACTAAACAGTGGGCTGGTGGTATAATTGTTAACAATAAAAAATAATAACACTGCCTAATCTAGGAATCGAACTCAGGACCTTAAAATCTAAGCATATTCTACCCATTGTCAGACTAACAAATTTTGAAGTTTTACTTCTTGTTGCGCGTTAAGGAAAAATTATGAGAGTAAATTTTTGCGATCCGCGCACACACCTCACGAAAAACTGACAGCAGGGAATTAGCTAGTCCAATTTTCATTTATGTACATCTTTTTTTATGTTTTTTAATTACGTACATCTGTACATTCTGTAATTCTTTTATGATATTTAAATAAAATTCATTTAGTGCGTTATTATAAAACTTTCTTTCAATGTGTTAAAAACAGTTTTCTAATATTAGTAACGATTTCTCTACAAAGGATAACACAAACAATAAAATTTTTAAAAATATTTTTATCTTGTTACGCTAAAGAAGTATAACTTACGTGCGTACATAAATACACACACGTTTTTTATTTCTATTGTTTCATAGGATAGCAAACAATGATAGAGACGTTGCGGAACTCTACCACCTAGTAGTTATGATGGAAGTGACACTTGTAGCCCATTGCTGGCCTTTTACGGCCTGCCTGGCAGAACGGCAGTTAGTTTATTCTTCAAAGGAGTCTGGCCCAACATAGGGGAACCCAGACCAACATCTTGGTTTTATCTTACACTACTACTACTAATACAACTTATCTTTGACTAGCTAATTCCGAGCTTATTCGTGTGAAATAAATCTCTTTTTTCCTCGTTTAAGAACTTTTCCTCGTTTGCTCAAGTCCCGTATAAGAATGTATGGTTCATAAAATTCGAACAATTGGCCTTAATATCATCGTGACTACTTAATGTTAGAGTTTCGTCCCAATTTGGTACCAACGCCCTGTCCCAGCAGATCAAAGACTTCTCTATGTACTGACTTACGTAGTACATTAATTATTGTTGTGTTATAGCACTCACCCTGTGCTTGGCAAAACTTGAAAAACTTTTAAAACAACAAGAAAAATCCTGCGTGTCAGGATCATCCATACAAACACCGATGAAAACGCATCAATACGATTTTACTGTCTATAGACGATAGTTTTCTCATTCCATCCAGATAGCCATCGGTGTACTTAGTATTGTACAATAAAACAAAACTGTCGTACACAAACAGACAGACTAAGAGGATTTTCCCCTAATCTTCATATTACAATAATTAATATGTACTTTGAATTATATCCGCGAAGAATAATGTCAACAGTTTGTAGAATAAAACAATCCGTACAAAGTCCGACAGGAAATGTTCCATAGTTAATCATTTTCAGTAGCTAGAAGGTTATTCATAGGGAAATCTGTATACACTGTGAATGATACACTTTAAATTTATCCAATTCGCGTCTTATTCGAGCGTAGACCGAAGGAGGAAGTCTCTTCGTGCCACGCAGGCTGCGTGGTACGTTCCATCAAAGTGGTGTTTACACTCACCATATTATATGAAGTTGTTTGTTCTTTAGTGTAAGGAACAAACAAGTTCATATAATTCCTTACACCACGTCTTGTTGTCACTCTCTTTCTTAGGGATGTTCCGATACCAATGAGATATCAATACCTACTCATTTAAGTAGTCCTTAATTCATTTTTCGATACTACTACATTTTAGTGCCCTTAAAATATCGATACTTATATCAATATTTATTTTTTATTTTTACGAGACTAATACAAAAAGTAGAAATTTCTTAGCGACTGATATTCGGTTTTCTTTAAGGCGATAGGTAATGCCAAACTACGAAATAGACACCTCTTTGAAAGCCTACTACTGCTAACCGATTGGTCCAATAATTAAAAAAAAATATGCATTATACGTATAATATAATTAAGTTTAAATTTTAAGTTCGTTTTTTCAAATTTTATTGTTATTTTTGACGGAAAAAAATCGAATATCTTTCTTATTTTTACACAAAAAATTGCTTATAACTTCCAAACTACTGTAACGATTTTGATGATTTTTTCTTTTTATTACAGACAATTTATTGCTTTATAAAATTTTAGTTCAAAATTTTACAAAATCATTATAGTGTGCTATTAAATCAATAAAAACCTTATTATTTAATTCGCGGACAGCGCTCGCGTCGAAAGTCAGTCTCCCGGTAGCGTTCATACGGGGAGGCTGTGTCGCATGTTAGCATGCTCCGCTCTCCATATTCGGGTCAAAGAGTAATAGTACAGATAGAACGTTTGGCACAATAGTAAGATTGTGCCGTTTGGAAATTGAAGATTTCGTTTACGCTTGAATGTTTTTTTATAGTAGATAATGAGCTTGGACCGAGAAGTCTGTTTTTTTTTACAGATGTTGTTCTTATGATATGGACAAGGAATAAGAAAGGATTTTTTTAAATTCATCCCCTAAGATGGTGAAATAGGGGGTGAAAGTTGGTTTGAAACTGTCATTTTTGAGTTATTACAACTCAAATAGAATGATATGCCGTAATTAAATTATCCTTTAACTGAAAAAAAATTAAATATAAATTTAATATTTTTTGGAATTCTAGCCTATAGAGAGGTAAAAAGAGGCTTTAAAGTTTGTATCATAAATGAATTGTTTATTTATTGCATTACTATAAAATCTAAATTATTTTAATTTAATATTTATGATTTTTAATACAATTAAGAAGTACGAATTTTTGGATTTTTTTAGTACTTATGCTCTTTAATCAAAATTGAAGAAACATGCATGTAATGTTCAAAGTTTCATCCATTAAAGGAGTAAAAGTGTGTGTTACAATTTATATGAAAAATCAAAGGTTTATGGTGAAAATAACTTGAAATTCGGCACTTATAATCTTCAACACAATTTAAGAATCATATATTTGCGGATTTTTTAAAATTTTATTCCTTAAAGGGTAAAAAAAGCATTGATGTTTGTATAAAAAATAGATTGTTTATTGTAGAATATTGTAGAAATTATTTAAAACTTAGTATTTATGATTTTTAATACAATTAAATGAATACGAGTTTAAGGTTTTCAAATGTCATCTCTTCAAAGGATGAAAAAAGTGGTGAAGTTTGTAGAAAAAATAAAATATGTTTAATCAAAATCTCTTCAAATTTATTAGTCATGATCTTTAATTCAATTAAATAAACGTGCATGTAAGGATGCTGTGAGTTTTATCTCTTAAAGAGGTAAAAGAGGGTATTAAAGGGGCTGAAAGCTAGTACTTTATAAATAGTTTTGTTTGCGAGTAGACGCTGAATAATATTTTGAGACTATTCATGTTTACGCTTTCCTACGTTTACGTTTGAATGTTTTACGTATAGTCTAGCTATAGATAGATAAGTATTTTGTCAATATTTTGTATAAATGTACAAAAATAAATAAAAAATAAAGCATATAAACAACAAAGATAATTCAAGCAAGCAAATAACAAGCAAAACTCTAAAGAAAAAAAAAACTGGTACTATTTGAAGGTAGTAAGGACTTCGCAACTAAAAATAAATAAATTAAATATATTATACATACAAATAGTCTAAATAAATCAACTTATTTAGTAGTTTCCTCTATAAACATTAAATCAAATTATATATCTTCTTTTTTATTACGAGATTTTGAAACAAAAACTAAGAAGCTAGTTAGTTTTAAAATATTATTCAAGAGATTATATTTAACCAAATCAAATTTTGAAAGGTTTTGTTAAATATTAATTGTTGATTGTATGTATTAAAATAAAGTGCTACACGGGATGTATTGTATATTACAACACTTTCAAAGAAATAGGAAACGAAACTGTTATTATTGTGTAAATTGTTATATGATTTTTTGTCGATTTTCGGTACATTTTTTTTCTTTAGATATTTATCGTTTTTCTAAAACGAATGTATATGTAATCGATAAATGAGCGATTACTGGTTATTGGTTTTGAGTTTGACAACATTCAGTGGATTCATGATGATAAAAGTTCATATAGGTGAACAAAAATGTTAAAACGTAGGTATCTGCATTCACTGTAAATACTCTTTGACGTTGGAGCAAGCTAGCGCGCGATATAATTTTTGCGCTGCTCCTGTCAGAAACTCAAGGTCGTTCGCAGCTGTAATCGCCTTAACAAGTCCCCTGTGTTGGTCCGGGCTCCTCTCAAGAATAGACTAACTGCCATTTTGACAGGTAGGTCGCAAGAGACGACCAGTTGGCTATACGTGTCACTAAAATCATGCCTAATGTCATTTTTTGTTGGAATATGCCCATATTTTCAATTTCGGTTGCGTTATAATAATATTAAAACCCACTATAAACAAGTCAATAATAATAAATTATATATCCTGATGACAATCATCTTATCATGCATTAACAAAAACAATAATCCTAATGCTGAAAAGCAATATTTTTCTTGTTGGAAATAACGATAAAAATGGGAGTGCTTATTTTACTCGCTTATACTGGTTTGCCAATACGTGTCATGCAGCGCATATGTACCATATGTACAAGAGATAGAAAAATTGTAATATAGCCTTATAACAGGAGCGAGAGAGAGGATTTTCACTCTGTCTGACTTGAATCTTAATTACTAGGTAAGGTGCGTTCAGAAACCAAAAATAGTAAAATAATATTCGTTCAGTTTGATTTGATGTAATACCAACTATTTCGTTTCGATACTAGTAAGTGTCGCAAGATTTAAATCGATGCTAAAATTAGTCGGTATCGAAACAAAACTATCGAGTACGTACTCGTATTAACAACCCAACCCTTTCTCCTGTCTTTTCGTCTCTCTGATGGATGGAAAGAAACAGCCGTATAATAACTGAAGATTTTTATTATGCCTTGCCATCCTTGTGGTGGGTTAAAATGCAACATCCATAAGTTTACCGTAACATGGCAATGATAAGCACTGACCCTATTGTAGTTGTAATAGGTAGCAATGGTGCTACCAAACCCAGAGGAAATGTTGTAGAACTTTACCACCTTGTAGTCACAGTAGTAGTGAAATTTCACTACAATATTTGGCTAATCGTTCTCCTTTTACAAATTGCCTGGAAACAAAGTATTCTTTAAGCGGAGCCTGCAGATCAAGATTATATGAAGATTACGATTTGTCGAATAATGTGTTTTAACACTATGGTAGAATTTACAGTGTCAGGCCCAAATAAAGTAAGACCACCTTGCGCATTTCTTCTTCGTAACGTGAGTGCATGACTCTGTCCTGACTTAAGGTAAAAGGATAAGATATCTAGAAGGAAAACTGGTACATGTGACATAATTTTTAGCCACATGGACAGCAACGCTTCTGTACGTGCTGTAAAAATAGTTTTAAGTATTGATAACAAGCACAAGAAAACCACGGTATCAGTATATACATAAAATACAGTGGGTAAGATAGAACGAAAACGGCATTTATTGGTTCCAGTTTTTTCTTTCCTGAAAATTGGATACACTCGTAATGACCGCAGAGATACTTATTGATAATAATAAAAACTAAATGTGAATCCATCACAAACTACGCCACACTTAGCTACATGCTTCGGTGTGAGTATGCAAACATTTTAAACTCACTTGAAAATTTTAATTGCCATTAGGAACCTAGTCCAAACAAGCCTTACATATACCGTAATACCGTACGTACAAAAATAGTAATGATTAATACTTTATTTCATTACTTATATAACTTTTTTGGGTTTTGGTTTCGGTTGCGGCTTTTTCGTATAAAACGCGCCAGTTTCACATGTAAGAAGCACATGCCACATAAATAGCCGGTAAGTACACGTGTTTAGCGTCAACCTTTCAATGTCATGCTTTTTTCTTTTTTTTAGTCAAAGTCAAAACATTTGTATTTAAATTATCCTTCACAGGCACTTTTGACGAGTCAATATTTTTTGAGTAACTACCGGATCGGAAACGCGGTCACACACTGACAAGATCCGGCGGAAGAATCTCAGCGGGCTTGTCTTTTTTTGTGCAGGTACTTTTTTTTAAATAATGTATTTACAATAATTTACGAATAATATATTGTAATTACTATGAGACTGCTATGAGGAGCAATTAATCCCATGCCTTATTATCATCCAAATATTCAGATATTTAGATATTTTATAATAACCTTTTTTATAAAGTTTTGATTTGATACATTTTTAAATTTTTTGTATTGGTAGATCTTTAATAGCATTTGGAAGTTTATTGTAAAAGCGTATAGATTGCTTCATAAAAGAGTTATTTATTCTGTGGAGACGTGATACATGCAGAGCAAGATTGTTTTTGTTCCTTGTGTTTACATTATGTACATTACTATTTTTCTTAAATGAAGAAATATTTTCAAATATGAATTGCGATGGTACGATTAAAATATTAATTTCTTTAAATTTTTCTTTTAGGGAAACTCTTAGACTGATATTGTAAATAGTTCTTACAGCTCTTTTTTGTAAAACAAAAATTGTATTCCATACTAATCCCATAAGACATAATACTATGAAAATATCTAAAATACACAATTTTCGCAGTGTCTACGTCACTAATCTGTCTCATTTTTTTAACTGCAAATGCTGCTGAACTCAGTCTACTAGCTAATTTGTCGATATGTGGTCCCCACTGTAGTTTTTTATCTATTGTAATCCCTAAAAAGTAAGTAGAGTCCACAAGATCCAATAAAACCTTTTTTAACCTTGAAATACCAAATAAATGAGCTAAAAAAAATACAGAACAATGTAATAAAAATTATATAATTAAGAGTAGAGCCAGCAACAAAAATAAATTTATACGCCAATGGAAAACTCTGAAATTCGTTCGTATATTAAGGACTAATGAAGTAGCGGATCTACTACGTCTTTAATGTATCTAATATTTATTTAACGTACGAATATTTAATACAAAGTGCAGAGTACTTCAAAGAAACAAATTAACTAAACTTATTCTTGGGATTGAATTATACCATATAAACAAAATTCTCGAGATATGATTTCAAAAGTGGACTTATCAAACGTATCAAATTTCAGTTGCATAGCTTAGACTTAGATTTTTTTGATATGTCAGAAGCTTCGAATTTGTCACTGACTCACACATTGTAGTTATTATGTAATATTATTAGTACACAAATAATAACAAAAATCTAAAATTTGGAGCTTTTATTTCCCAACTATTCAACTAGGGTATGGAAATTGGATCAGACTTCTTAATGATAGAGGTTTAACAGTTGATATAGAATCTCCTTGTTATAAATTATAAAATTCATATTTCAGGATTTAAAAAGAAAATACATAATTGAATAAAATAAAATACGATCGTCATCGTTGAAAACTTACAAAAATAAGTGAAATCCCAACAAAAATATTTTCATGTAAAATGTTGCCAAGACGAGACCATATGGCTCGCAATGTCAAAAAGTTGTTAAATGTTATGTAGAGCCAAGCTTCTAATTTTACACGGCCTGACTCTGTAAGCCCTGGTTTCACAAAATGTAACCCAAAGTAGCTTGACTGTTTCGTTACCGTCACTAGGGCGTAAGGTGAAAAATTTCTTACTGGTAATACTTTTCTGTAATTGTTCTTGTAGTATCTAAATGGCTAATTCACATAATATTTTGACTATGGCATAGAGTTAAGGCGTGTAGAATTTGAAGCTTGTTCTACATGATATGAAATATTTTTTTGACAGTGAGAGCTATGATATGGTGTCGTAATTTACATAAAAATATTTTAGTGGGATTTTATAGGTCAGTAAAACAAATTCTAAACTTTTTAAGAACTCCATCTATTATCCCGATCGCCGATTGGCCGTGGGTAATTTATCTTGTTTTTGTTGAAGAAACAAGTTCAGGTCACCTAATTGCGCTAAACAATTGAAGAGTTCACATACTGTATTCACACTATTTAAATAACGAGACTAGTATAACAAAAAAACTAATAGAGTATTCCATGAATAAAAAAATCAGAAAAAATCACACAAATCGAATCAGTTTTTTGTAGTTTTTATCCAAAATATTGTAATATCCGTTCGTTTTAACATGTACATTGTTAATTAAATATCATTTCGATTTCATTTTTTTTACAAAGTTGAGGTATTTTTTAAGATTTAAATTAATTGATTTCACACAAAATAACAAATTTACTTGTTCATTATTATTAGTCAATAAAATTTATTTATTTAACTCTTCGTATACAAAAAACATATTTATATGTGTACACTCAAGCATTAAATAAAATAAACATAGAGCACACCTTTGTAAAAAGTTTAGTTTATATTATATCTTTAAGAGATCTCTTTCAGCAAAATGTTTAGTAGAAGATTTTTAATATTCATTTGTTAATAAAACTGAATTCTATTTATTGACTGATGGTGCTGACTGTACATAATACTTACATATAATTTTCCACTTGCTTCATTTAACGAGTAATTAACAGTTAATCAAAGATAACAAGTATTTAAAATAAATCAGGTAATTATACGTAATTATATTGAATATAATGACGAGTTCCTATGTAATAAATACGTATAAATCTATTTATTCATCTAGAAAATTCATTATTACGACTCCCACATTTCATATAATTCATTAATTTTAATTATAGTGGCAGTTCTATCTAGATTATGACTATCTGTCAATAAGTTTGTAAATCGCAGCTCATTTACATACAAAAGTAACTAACTGAGAAGATGAAATTCGGTAGTTTTTCGGAAAATTTTTTACTCGAAGCCTCAGACCCTCTTTAAAATGAAAGTTGTTTAAGCTATTACTTATTAAATCAGCTATCTGCCAGTATGAGTCCTGTCTAAAAAATGATCCAGGTAAGTAATCATTTTGGAGATTAGCTGTAAGAAACATTCGTAGAACATTTTTTTAATTGGTTTCATATAGTAAGTTACGTGAAAACATTTACATGCACCTCAAATTATTTATGTATATACTTACATATAGATATGTGTAATATGCCATCTTCTTTATGTGCCTTTATGTGCGCAACGCAAATATCGGATGTCGCTAATTCCGTGCGCTCGCAGTGAATAGTTAATGTACAACACCTAGCATGATAATGTCTATCGGTATTCCGACGGCACTAGCTGACCACGCGAACAAATCGCTAAATATAAAAGAACTACAAGGGCGACTCATGGTCGACGCAGCCTCAGAAATCATATAAAATACTCAAATTCAAACCTTGCAGTTTTTTTTAAAAAACCTGCCTAGTACGAGTTGGACTCGCGCACGAATTACCGTACCCTATTCAAGTATTACCTGTTTATTAATATCGATTAAAAATTGCTTAAAAATTACGATTGTAATGGTTGGTTAATTATTTATTCTGAAGGGTAACATACAACTAAATATTCTATGAAAATTTTTAACGTCTACCTCATCCTGTTATTAATATCGAGCAAAAAAATACGAAAAGAAAAACACGTTTATTGCCCTTAATATTTTCATTTTTCTTATTTTTAGTATTTTTTGTTATAGCGGCAACGGAAATACATAATTTGTGAAAATTTCAGCTTTCTAGCTATCACGGCTTATGAGATACAGCCTGGTGATAGACAGACGGTCATACAGACAACGAAAGCTTAGTAATAAGGTCCTGTTTTTTAGATACGGAACCCTAAAAAAGGAAAAGCTGCAGTAAACGTTCTGCTAAACCCCGCCTGGATTTGATATCACCGCCTTACTTATATCTGCCGCAATAGCATCAGTGCTAGTTATGGTCAGGTTCTGGTTCGCAGGTAAGTAATAAACTAAACTAGTAGCAATTTTGATGGATGGCAATTGACCTTACCTAATCATAGTCGGCGTCTATAGGCATTAGGTACCCACTATTAACATATTTGATGTATATGTCGCAGTAAAATTGTCAATACCGTTAGATTATAATCTAAGTGATATTATAATTTAACTGCTAACCTAACCTAACCATATTATAAACTCCCTAGGTAGATTATAATCTAATGACTATGACAATTTCACTGCGACATATATATCAATAAATAAATAAATATTCACGAGACAAATTACACTTGCTGATCTAACCCCAAAGTAAGCAAATTATTTACTTATGTTATGGGTGTTAGTCAACGATACTAATACACAGAAATACATATATAAATACAAGAATATATTTAATAAACACCTAAACCCGGAAGTACAAACATTTATGCTCATCACACAAACGCTTGTTCCCGTCGGGATCGAACCCAAGCCCCGTCGATTGCGTAGTCAGTGCCGCTAACCACTCTATCAACGGGGCTCTATAAATGAACTTGACAAATTAAGCCGAAAAATATCTAAAAACAACGGTATCGATTTAGGTGAAACTTAGACTGTCCCCTAAGTTGGAATATACCTGATTTAATACAAAAAATTTTTTTCTTGATATAGCTTTTAGTTCATAACATAAAAATCCAAGTATACATACACATACAAAATATTAATTGGACGCCGAAATAAATCATCATACCCAAATATTATCCAATTCCAACAATAGTACATACATGCTGTCGGACTGATAACTATATTTTTTTCGTCGGTTGAAATCTTATTTAATGAGCTCGAAGTTTTCACTTGATCACAAATAAACATATTAAAAAGATCTCTCGCCACTGATGAAGAAAAAAAGGTACAATTGAAAACCTTCCATCCTTTCGTAGTCAAATAAAGGTAAACCAAATCAAACATCTTTTTAGTTCAATATAAATTTACTAGTCATCAAATATTTTATTTTATAAATAATCAAATACAAAGCGTAATATAATTTTATTAGGCGTTATAGGCAGTTACTGAAACTCCAGCCTTTACAACAAAACTTTTACTTTATATTTATTATAATCGCATTCAAGTCAAATAAATTATTATAAAAAATTAAACTATTTCTGTTTTTCACAGTAGCAAAGAATATGTACGTTTTGTATGAAATTTAAAAGGAGAGGGGGATTTTTGGGCCCAAATCTAAAGTTTTGAAGTGTGGTTCAAAATAAAGGTACTATTTTTCTATTTCAAAATTCGAAATATGCGCTTCATCCGCTTTCTGAGAAAAAAGAAATCATAAAAATAAGTTTGTGATACTATAATTGTATAATCGATAAAATTTTAATCGATATAAATAATTTTAATTGAAATGGAAGCTCCTATGTGTATGTAAAATTGTATTCTTGATTAATATTTAGTTTAATCAACAGTAAGTAGCATAATTGTTTTACAAATTATTTATAATATAAAAAGAAAAAATATAATTGACACAATTTAAACAATCGATTGATTACATTACTTCGAATTTAATACGATTTATGTCTGTGGATTTATACAGCCAAAAGTGACAATTACAACTGACATCACTGACGGCCTGCAAGAGTCGCAAGTCGCTATTTTACATACCTACGGGAGGCATACTTTAATTTGTGGTTTCCAAAAATCTATGTTTTAGTATTGTGTCAATTTATAAACATGAAACGTAGTTGTCTGTATTACAAGTATCAGCTGTTAGTAAACGGTTAAACTATACCGTAGTACCGTAACCTTACTTCTAGTGAATATCATATATCTCTGTTCTCAGATTGCTGAAATCTGTAAAATTTTTAGTATTTATATAATGTGAAACCAGCTATTAATTAACATAATTTTCATCCTATTACAAGAGGGCCCAAGATGGTATGGAACGGTATCAGTCTCCTTTAAATATTTATTTTTAAATTGTCAACATTACAGTTAAAAAACCTGTGAAAAAAACCTATATATGTTTTCTGTGAAAAAATGTTCAAGCGAGAGATGTAGATCCCTATGAGTAAATTATTATTACGTATATAAAGCTTCTAGGATAACTACTTATACTTAGTTGAAAATAAAATAAATATCATCAATTCGACTCCATCATATATGGTAACAATCTAATGATAATCACTTGTTATTTTCGATAGTCGTAACTTAAGTTTTTTCCATCATATGATAGCAAACAAGCAGATAGCTCGACTATTGCCATCAGCGGTGGTACTAAACACACGGACGAGACGTTACGGAGCTTCACCTCCTAGTAGTCACAATTGTAGTGACATATACATACAGCCAATCGTTGACCTTTTACGAACTGTCTGACAAAATGACAGATGGTCTTTAATTCAAGGAAGGCCCGAACCAACACGGGGAATAAGTTTTTATCCGAGAACGCCACCCTCAGACTGCGAGTTATTACTGTCTTTTGAAAACATTTCAGCAGACCCGTTTTTCCTTGTTTCAAAGATTAAATCAACTGCCTTACTGCTAGGCATCTCGTAAAGGCGAGAAAAGTCTAATACGTGTCACTAGATTCGCGAATTCTACCAACGCAACGCGGGTTTTGCTACTACCGCCTTACCTTGCGGGATGGCAATGCCAAATGTATAAGTCTAGCAGCTACCTTATCCTTTAAATCGGAACACGACAATGAGCACGCAGAGTACGCCTTGCAATTCATGTAAACTTTTCAATTTCGGATGTCGGGAATAGTAAGCGCTATTTTTTTAAATTTTTTTTAAATCTTTTTATTTGAAGGGTATTTATTTGTTAAAGTTTGCAAACGCGACCGTTGGGATTACCTTCCATTTTATGGATAGATGAATGTTTGTTACTCAATCACGCAAAAATGGCTAATTCGATTTCGATGAAATTTGCCCCAGGCTTTTATCTCGAAAAAAGTAGTCGTTTCCGCGGAATTCATCAAAAACTTTTATAGTGCTGCACGGTACGGCTAGGTACGTGATAAATTTTAAATCTGTGCGTCTATTAAAATTTGTTTCACTCTGCATACTATGCGTTCCAACTAAGAATAGGATCGCGTTTGTTATCAACTTCATACCACAAGTGTGATATTATAATGTCAGCAAAAAATATTTGTTCAAAAAATATTACTGATTTATTGAAGAACAAAATAACGTTTTAATATTATAATTTTTCATATCGTGTCTAGGATCGCCACTTTTTTTTTTAATAGGTTTTATTTTATTTTCTTAGGCTAAAAACAGTGCAAGATTGAAAAATAAATATCTATTATTTATTAACTGTACTATTAATTTTTTCAACTATCGGGGCCAATTTTATTGCGATTTTTGCGGATTTGGGTTGTCTTTGTCCAGATAAGTTTAAAAAGTATTAAAATATAATATTTATCAAAAAAAATATATATATATCAGTCTAGGTGTTCATCTATATTTATATGTATATAGTATAAAAGTCGTATTAGTTACATTACACCTTATTTTAATACATGGTAACACGATCTGACGGAAATCTAAAAAATATATACCAATTAGAATGAAAATATATTTTTAAAAGTATTTCTTTGTTATAATTTTTTTGCACACCTTACTCATCACTTATGAAGTTTTTACAAAAGGCTGAACAATATGTCAACCTGACAGTCCTATTCTCAGTTGGAACGCATGGTACATCGCAAAAAATTGAAGTGATGATATTATTTTATATTAATTTTATTCATATAATATTAATAAGCTAACAATTTAACAAACAATTTGTAATTTACATTTTCCTTAATTCAACATAGTTCTTCGTCTAAATCTGTACACTTTCATCAATTGTAGAACGATTTTTAATGTTAGTATTATAATACAAAGTTTTCGGACGTATATTAAATCAATTCCACTGCAATTAAAGATCCACTTTTGGCAAGAACTAAATGTACGATATTATAACTTTTTTTAAACTTATCTTAAAATTCATTTCTATCTCTTAAAAATAATAGTAAAGTTAATAGATCTTACATAATAAATATGAGTGTATACATTTAAGTACGTATTCATTTAGCATTACAAAACTTACCTATCGTAAATGAAATTTAAGTAATTACATTAGAGACATCAATTCTTATTATTGTCATAGGTAAAATAGTTAAATATATTTTTTAATTATTTCTAATTATATGATTTCTATACCTATTAAGATACAGAGTTTTAAAATGGCAGTTTGGGTTATTTTTGAGATCAACTGCATCCAGAATTATAATAAGCTTTATTAATGTTTTTATTAGTTGTTTCTTATATTTTAATATAAATTAGTTAATACTAACGCTCGCCAGTGTCTGAAATTCGAACCTAAACTAAATAATAAAATCTCTTTCAAGTTTGGCATCAGACTTTAATTATTTTTGTGTTATAGCACTCACCCCGTGCTTAGGAAACTGGAAAAACCTTAAAAACAACAAAGAAAAATCATCGACGTAATCGATCATATAGCAAAGAAGAATTTCGCCGCCTCGAGCCTGTAGACACTAGCTCAGTTGAAGTGCGTCCCGGCTTTAGGGAGATGGTCGCAGGTTCAAATCCCGCGTGTCGATATTTTTCTTTGTTGTTTTTAAGGTTTATCAGACTTAAGTCCAGTATTCTATGCTTTAGCCGTAAAGAAAATAACGTATCTACATGTGTATAAATATTAACATGTGTGCCACATGAATGTAGTGTGGGTAATGTTTATTTTTATTAATTTAATGTATTTTTAGTGCATATTATTTAAAAATATTAACTAGTAACCTTCAACTGTGCCAAATTTCAAACTCTTCCGTTAGCGTAATTATCATAAAAAGGAGTACAAAGTATTAGCTTCACGTATTAATATATAAAGAACTTATTTTTGCTAATATGATAAAACTATTAATAATATTATATATAAGTTATAATGAAATTACCGGATTTTTAAATAATATAAATGTTTTATAAATATATTCCCAAAACATAAGATTTCATAAAGAGTTTTTTTATAGAACAAAACTTAATTTAATAATAACCAGTGATGGCACGATCGGAATTTGACCATAACTTATAAAAAAATGTGTAAACGGTTGAAACTACTGGCCATCCCTGAAACTTCCCAATAAATTAAGGTATTTTAAGTTCAAAAGAGTAAAACTATAAGCATAGATTTTTCAGTTCAAACGCCTATTTTGTTAAAAATGGCAGTATTATAATAGATGTTTGACATCTATTTTGTTAAAAATGGCAGTTTATTAATTTTTGAAAAGCTATATATTTTAAAAACCATGATGGCATTCAACTCAATTTTTGAGATCTAAAATATTGCTTTAGCTGAATAATCGATAGGTTGAAAAATTTCGAAGCTATGTCGAAAAAATACTTTTTTCAAAATTTTTCGTCAACGATTACTCCCAAACGGATAAACCGATTTTGATGCGATTTATATATTAGATGTAGTTTTTCGAGGAATATAACTGATTAGTTTTTGTACTCAATCGATACATAAATCTAGAAGTTATATTAAAAAAATACTGTTTCACCAAAAATTTTTTTTGTGTTTTTTCAAAATTTCTCAAAATCTCCCGGACCGAAACGTTTCAAATTTTCAGACAGTCTAAGTTGAGACGAATCCAATTGAATGCCATTAACCGCATTGCGATCGGTCCACAGCCGTTCAAAAGTTATGAGATGTTTACATACACACATCCACACACTCACACACACATACATACATACAGACATACTGACGTCATCGTGAAAATAGTCGGAAAAGGTTTCTAGGGCCTCAAAACTTGGATATCTGGTGAAAACTCGATTTTAGAAAATCAGGGTAAAATCAGTAACTTCCTTATCTACATAAGTAGTGGGAAGTTAAAAATCATTATTTGCATAGGTATATATTTCTTTCTTTGGATCTTTTTAGTAGCAGCGACGTTTCCGATTCAGTAAAAGCTGTAAAATTGATAACCCGAAAAAAGATTTATTAAGGGACTCGTGTAAATTTTCTTCTATCATATACAAGTTTTAGCTTTCAGCAATTCTTCACATGCTAAGTGTGCCAGATCTGAAACTATCAAATCCGGGCAAGTGCGAGTCGGATTTGCCAACCGAGTGTTTTGTATAAATTTAAATAAAAAAAGTAAGCATGAATTGCCATAATAAGACCATAAACTCATTTTAAATAAATCTTGTAAAATACGTAAATCTGTAAATACGCCAATGTTCCACCAAATGAGCGAATTACATGTTATTATAATATACACATACATAACATTTTCTTTACGGCTAAATTCAGTTGTCAAACTTAAAAGAGATTTTATTGTTTAGTCTATGGTCGAGTTTCGGCCGCAGGCGATCGCTAGTATGGTATTAATTCATGCATAAAGAATAAGGCAATTTATTGTGTACCTTGTAACGCACTGCAACTGGAATGGCAGTGAGAAAACGACTTTTACTAAAAATATTACACTAAACATAGAATAAAGGCAATATTTTATACACATTAATATTAATTAATCGAAACTTCGTTGGTACAACACACGTCACACAGCTTCACAAATAAGTTGCCTGCTCTTTGCTTTCCCCAAAATAAAATGATGTTGGTAGTAAAATATTATAATTAAATTTGCCTTGTGGTTTAGGGGTTAACTTATTCGGCTCAGATCATGTGGTCCCAGGTTCCATCCTCGCCCGGGTCGGGAAAGTCTTAAGGCTTTTTCAAGGTTGTCCTCGAATATCCAAAATCTTAGTAGCAGCATGGAGTCTGACGGGTGGTGTTACAACTCGCGCACCTTGGATGAGCACGTAAATCCGTCGGTCCAGCTTATCTCTAATAATAGTCGCTAACCGGTATCAGATTGGTAGAAGTCAGTGGTTTTTTCGAACATCAATCAATCATCGTTCTCCAATTAAATAGACTTGAATGACTATAAATACTAACACATTTTTACTAAAAAAACATTATTGCAATATGTGATATTACGATGCATATAATCCTGTTTATTGTTCTTAAACCAAAATCATCAAAATATCAGGACACAAACCTAAAGCGTCTAAATTCTAAGACAAGATACGTCTGAATATTAAAAAGCGTCTATAATATTACTTAATATTATTGTCGATTTCTGATACATTATTTCACTATTTCAATTCCATTTTTACATATATTTTTGCATTGTTTTTAAGTCATTTTTAATTATTACAAATTTTAGTAAAAACTACACAATTTACTTCGAATCTATCGTTACTTTAGAAATTATGAAAAACAAAAATATTTGATTTTTGTTTTCTATTTCTATTCCGTTCAGTTATTATTTGTTTTACTTTTGACTACTTTAGAGTTCTTATCAATTAATAAAGTACTTATTAATTAGTATAGCGAGTCTTTATGAATTACCGTAAGCTTTTAATAACAATTCAGTTATTTCTTATAGAACGTTTAATCGAAGAAACATTGATATTATATTTTGGCTTATTTATTTATTTTAATTCATTAAATAAAATGACTTATGCCATGTGTTGCATAAATGCAAATCACTACATGTTTATTTAGTAATTTGCATACATGTGATTACACACTACATTGTTTGGAGATTGATTTGCATATTTATTTATTATTTGGCAACACCAATCAGTCTGGTCATAGACAACATGCATCGCTGTCAACGCGTTGACTATGCCATTTTATTATCATTCGCAATGAAAAGCCTCTAGTCATTGACGTGTTTTGTTTGCAAATTACTACTAAGTAATTCTACTAATTTAAGAAACAGTTTTTGCATTGCATAATTAATTACGTAATAATTAAAATAAGCATTTTTTAGAACTCACTATGTTAATTACAATACATTTTATGCTAATTTATTTATCGACGTATATGAATAAAAAGGATTTAACGATTACCGAATGTGTAAAAATCTACCATCTAGATAGTTTTATTTACACTGGCAATTGCAAGAAAGGGACAACATCCACTCTTGTCGTTGTCTTGCTCAGAACGTTTTTCCCCTCTGTTATGTAAGAAACAAATGTCAACTTTATTTGTTACGAAATAAAGTACATTTTTATTTTTCAAATATTGCTTCGTAACAATTCCAGTTATAGTATATAAGTTCCTTGCATATAACATAGGTATATGTTTCAAGTGATTAATCCGAGCGTTAGCTCCACCTTAATCTAATACTTCATGGATACACGTAACGCAACTCAACGCTTTTTGTAAGCACTTTCATAAGACGCCATCAAAATCCGCTGCTTTTATTCTACCGAAGGAACGGTGCTACAAATTTTATCTTACTATATTTAATAAAAAAAATGATGTGGTGGCTAGTATAGGCTTAATATCACTAAAAAACCCTAAAACATAAATATCTATCTAGCCTTCACTTAAGAATATCGAGTAAAATTTCAGTATCATAATATCGAATATTTTACCCAATGTTTCTAAAAACTTCTGAAAGTCATGAGTTATCAATTACCAACGAGTATTAATCTGAAATCTCGTATGTTATCTAAGAACAATTTGATTTATTTTCACAGATATTTAAGATGATATAATACGCTTTACATAAATCTACATTTATTTAATAGACTTTTTGTCGTTTGTTGTTGCAGTTCACTTTGAACAAGTAATATATCTAAGTCCAGGTATGTCTATGAAGCCCCGTTGAAAGATGTCAAGGTCAGAGTTAACACCAATACGATGTGCCAAAGCCTTTTCTTGTGCCAGAGGATGCCAAGCGCCTAGCGTACAAGCCGGGTCATCTCCTGCTGAGTGATAGTGACATCTCCGTGTGACTCGAACTGACGGGATGTATTCAAACATTCGAACTCGATTACACCGGTGCATCGCGAACCATAACCCTGTTTTTTGGAAAAAAGTAATTATTTTAGCACTTATTCCGTGCATATAACTTTTAAAATTAATAAAGGAAAAAACAAACAAGAAAGTAAGAAAATAGTTTATTTACAAGAATATGGGTGTTACAAGTTGTGCTAATTCATTTTTTTATATTATTCGATAGCAAACAAGCAGATGGCTCTCCTGACGGAGAGAAACCATCGCCTATAGACAAAAAAGATGTTAACGTTGCTATCCCTGTTGCGGGATAGCAATGCCACATGCATAAGTCTACCGGCTATCTTATCCTCCAAACCGGAAGACGACAATGGCAAGCATTGACACTAATGCGGCAGGAATAAGTAAGGCGATGGTACCAATGCCAATACCCAGGCGAGAAGTTACGGAACTCATCACCTAGCAGTCACGATATTAGTGACACGTATAACTTATTGGTCGCCATTTACGACCTGCGTGGCAGAACAGCAGTTGGCCTATTCTTCAAAAAAGCCTGGACGAACTCGAGGGATTTTTTTTGTTAAGATTTAAAAAAAATATGTTCTGAACATGAATGAACAGCTCCCTTACGAGAAGAACGAAGATTAAACAAGTCTCTAGCATTGAAACTACCAGGCGATAGAATTCTGCTATGACTCACCAGAGTGCGGTACCAATAAACCACCGTGAAGGTAGGCCTATATCTGCCATAATAACGTCAGTGCTTGTTACAGCCATATTCCGGAGACTAGTAGTTGCTAAGGCAACTACTATCCTTCGAGCTTTTAAGGGATGTGGGTAAGCCCAGTCGCTACCACACAAGAATAACATATTTATTGTCTATGAGTAACAGCTGTTATTTAGGAGAGTCGTTATCATATTTTCTATCTTATACTATAAAAATCGTCTCCTAAGAAAGAGAATTATACGCCTTTACGATTGGCGATTTTCACAGGACACCGTGCAAGTACGAGGAAGGCAGAATTTCAGTACACCATTTCAGCCACACGTTCGCGCGGTTAATCAATGTTCGTGTTATAGATGGTTTACATCATTACATCGAATCCAATGTAATTCACCTGTCTGCTGCTGTGGTACACGATGTCGTGTGACCATCGCCTTATATTAGTCTGCACATTAAATGAATCACTAATATCGAGTACTAATGTAATATCGATTACTAATTTAATCGATATTAGTGATTCATTTAATAGCGAGAGAGAAACTGTAGCCTGTACAGTTCGTCTGGACATGATATCCATACATATTTTCCTGTGTTGGTTCTAGCCTTCCTTGAAGAAAAGACAATCTGGTATTCTGCCAGGCAGTTTGTAAATGGCGAATGTTTGCTATACATGTCACTGCTATAGTGAATACTGAGAGGTAGAGTTCTGCAACGTTTCGACCGGATTTTGATACCACCGCCTTACCTATTCCTACAGCAATAGCTTCAATGCTGCCGTATTTCAGTTTAGAGGGTAGCTGGTAAACCATGCATGTGGCAAAACCATCCTACCTCAGGGATAGCAACGCAATTCCAACATCTTTCGTGTCTACAGCCATAAATATGATTTGTTTTCTATTTCATGGTACGAGTATAAAAAAACACCACCGTAACGTAACATAATGCCTTCCACCCATTGATATAAAAAACCCATATCAATGCTTCCGCCTAAAGAATAAAGGAGTCTATAAAATTACAAACTTTTAATAATTTCTTACTAACAGCATTCGAGTACCTCGTGGTCTATTAGTTAGCTTCCTGAGGTTCCATGATTCTAAAGCTGTTTATATTGTATGACCAAATAGTTATTGACTCTAAAATCGAAATGTCGCTGTCACTTCGCAATGTAGTAAGTGAAACCGTCGGTTTCGGTTACCGTAATAAACAAGCGATAGTCTTTAACAAGTCGTTATACGCGACCACCTATCTTGTCAATCAACAAACTGGGAATTATAGTGAACTAGAATGTCTACTGATATTCTTTTAACTTGCAAGGGAATCGGCATGATGATATTTATTTTTTAGCAATAATCGTTACACTGTCAAAGTCTTATAAGTTTAGACTCAACTTTGTAAACTTTTTGTCTGTCTGTTTTCAGGAGTAATCTTCGAAACTACTAATCCAATTTTGATAGGATTTGCATCACAAGGCGAGGAATAAGAAAGACTAACATTTGTCTTTTGTCTAACACTGTAGGCATTTTATTAGTTTCACGCGCTAGTAAATTAACATATCATTAATATAGTTATTCATACACATTTTCATCCCCTTTTGGGGGTTAATATTTTTAAAAAAATTGGCATTTGTTTGACGCCAAATCTTCAACTATCTCGAAGCCAAATTTGATCAAATTCTGTTTAGCTGTTTAGCTGTAAAGAAAAATAGAAAAACAGGCAGACATACAGACTTTTTGTCTTAGTATGGTTTTATTATTATTAGTATTTATAATATTAGTATGATAAGTTTATTGAAGTATTTCAATGTCCAAGGATTTCATAAAATCTTACCAATAAATCCCGAGGATGGAGGGTTTCTTCGCAATCTGTACACCGAAAAGTCTTGAAGTATAGCCCAAAGCTGCCACAAAACGCTCGGATTTATAAGATGTATATCTGCATTTTTTCGTTGCTCTAGAAGCCTATAATAAAAAATGTCTTTCTTACTATTACCCCCTGCCTCCGGGCCCCCTTTGAAGAATAGACGCACCGCCATTCTGCCAGGCAGCTCGTAAAATGTGAACCATTGGCTATACATGTAACAGCTATCGTGATTACTAGTTGTTATGGTACTAAAAGAATAACAACACGTATAAATAAATAAACATTACAAAACAAAACATGCAAAAAAATAAACAAAAAATTATAATAACTATATATTTACCTTATACATGTGTGCGCTATTAAATAATCTGTAATATTACATTTCAAAATTCTTAGGTATCCAATTAATCTATAAAAAAGTACATCCTACTAGTAATTATTATTTGATAACTAGCTGACTCGGAAAACGTTATTCTGCCTTTTTAACCACTTTTATTTATTTCCTATATTTTCTCATCTTTTAAACCTTCCCTGAACTTCAACCATTAATTCAAAACCAAAATTAGCCAAATCGGTTCAGCTGTTCTCGAATTTTAGCGAGACTAACGAACAGCAATTGATTTTTATATATAAAGATATGGAAGGTATATATAGAGGAATATGCACCTACATGATATATGTACATCTATGCATACACATAGGTACAATATACAACACTAGAGCACACGATGAGAACAAATACAAACGTGCGTATACTTAAAAAAAAAAATATAATAAAGAAAAAGTAATAACAGATTTAGATTGATGCCACTTGCGCCCTTCTTTATATAGCATATACACTTCTAAAAAAAAACTAGTGGGTACTTTCGCGTCAACGTCTCGCTCGGGTATTTAGTGCCACCGCCTTGCTTATTCCTGCCACAATAATGTCAATATTGGTCATTCTCGTGTTCCGGTTTGAAAGTTAACGTAACCAGTAAACTTATACAAGTGTAAATAACACCTCGCCACATGGATAGCAACGCACCATCGGCATTATGACTGGACGAAAGAAACAGAATGAGTGCTGTTTTACACAAATGATTTGTTAATGAGATACTTTGACAATAGGAATTCTCCAAACTCAGTGACTTGAAATCCATTTTCATTTGTTACCCCGCATTAATCGCTTCAGGAACCAAATGTCATCAGTGGTTTCGCACGGAATTAATTGCCTTTAAAAGGCAAACATTTCATTAATAGCATGCAAAATATGACATGATGTGCATTATCAAAAATCACATATGCGTACGTCTCTTCATTTGGTTTGTAAAATATCACACTCAATGAATTCGGAATATCATCATGTTACAACGACGTAGACGGCGAGCGTATAGCGACGAATCGATCGCGTTGGTTTCTTATGCGCCCCATAGACCTACAATAATATTGCGCAATACTTTTATTGTGCAATAATATTGAATACCCTTTTGATTCCAAATGTGCAAATTCACTCAATAAAATTGACAAACCAGTCAATATTTTCGTGCGAGCAAAATGTCTGACGACGAAGTTTTGGCGGCAAACATGCTAGTGATTTTGTTAAATAAATCTCAACTAAAAACTCCCCTTCTTTATCTTTTATAGCATTCTTGCTCGCCATTTTGCTTAAATTTACGACATGACTATACATTAAACACCTTGACTTACTGAACACGACCGCTCCAAACTCTGAAGTGAAAAATGTTGTGCAACATTAAGCCTACACAGTGCAAGAAAAAAATATTGCACAATAAAAATTAAACCCGCCCAAACTTTCGTTCAATCTTTTAACCCTAAACGGTCAATAATATTGCACAATACGTATTATTGCGCAATATTATTGTAGGTCTATGGGCCGCCTTAATGTGTAGTGTTAATGATTAAAAAGAACGTAGCGCCACACATGGTCCCAGCTACATTTTAATACTCAAAATTGGATATTAAATATCATAGAGGGTATTTTAAAAATAAACTTTAAAATAAGTGTTTTAAAGTATTAATTAATTGGAATCATTTATCACAGATCTATAAATCACTTGCACCTACTTCGTTTTTAATAGCATAAGGAACATGTGACGCTAGGGTAATTGTATGACTGGAGGTGAAAATTTTTTGCCAGTGATATTTTGCATGTGAAATCATTGCGGTTTTTTTTAAATTTCATCCAATAAAAATGAATTAATAGTAGCAATAATTTCCATGCCTACCTATAAATAATTACGAGCCAAGTGCATGTCGGGCCACGCGCAATTATATTTATAATCCGTTGTATCCTATCACACCAATGCAGACTAAGAATTGTACTTATGAGGGAAATATATATTTTATCATTACTTACTGTTTATATACTGGGAAGAGTGGAAAATCCGGGTGTTGATACCATTCCTCCAACGTAGAAGAGTAATTAGCAGGGTCCCAAATTAATATCGATGTATTGAAATACAGTGGGTTCTTAAGAAATGAAAACTCTGGTCTTGTCACTACCTGTAAAAATAATTTCCCTATTTAGGTACATTTTTAGCTAATAAATAATTATTAAAATAAGTAAAACTGCAATTATTGACTCCGATTAGCTTATAGAAGTATTCTCTTGAGTTCTTCAGGGTTCTATCATCAAATCTTGACCTGCTGATAATACACATTCAAACGATAAATATTTTATATATCATTCCAGCTGTGTTTAGATGATAAGACAGGATAGGATAGGACGAGCAACACACAATAAGACCTAAACAAGTACCTAATATGAAGACTGCATAAAATAATGAAGACAAAAATAGAGGCGGTCGTAAGAATTAAAACTTAAGATTCAATTATGGCGTCAAATGTTTGTTATCACAAATATTTGACGGCATTTGACTCTACTTACTTATTAGCTAACAAATAAGTATTGATTTTTTCAAAATAAAATTAATAAGTGTATTAATTATCGACCACTAAACTGTACTATGCGCAATTCGAGTAAGCATTCACTTCGGAGCGCGCTGGCCAAAAAGATTGGAGACTGCTGTACAGTGTACACAATAAACACGCCGCTACGCGTCGTCAATATGGTTACGAGCATGTCGCGCGTTTCGGTGACGCGAAACCATAAGTTTTCCCCTGTCAAAAACCATTCAATGGCCGCCCCGTTGGTCAAGTGGTTAGCGAATCTAACCATGAATCGATGGGGCTCGGGTTTGATTCCCGACGGGAACAAACATTCCTGTGAGCACTGATGAGTATAGATGTTTGTATTTGTGGGTTTGGGTGTTTATTATGTATGTAACTGTATTTATATATGTATTTCTATGTATTAGTATTTTTGACTAACAACACTCATAACACAAGCAAATAATCTTCTTACTTTGAGGTAAGATCGATTTTTATAAGTTGTCCAGTAAAAATATGCAGCTAAAGTAGTTTTCACGTCAATAATTATCGTAATATTAAACAAATAAATAAAAAAATATCTTCACGATACTTATTTTATTTCTTTATATAATAAAAAAATAAAATAACGATCAAAAACGATGTTTGGATAGGGCTTTTGTTACTTACTGTATGTAACCCTACTGTAACTCCATGGTCTATAATTTATTATTATTTTTTGTTCATGACCTATTATATATTTTTCTTTTTATTCTTATCTTTAATTTTAACTTCAGCAAGAAATAAAGAATTACGTATTCTTTAAAGAATAATCTCATCAGTAACCTGGGATACGATGCTGGTGAGATAACTTCTCCATGCCACCGATGACGTCACAAAACTGTCTGTAACAGTAGCCACCACGAAATAAAGAAAACAAGGGGAAGTGAAGAGTGGGCGTGCCGCGTGCGTCACTATTATGCGCTTTTACTCTAAATTGCCTTAGTGATACTTACCATATCATTAGGAGATAGTCGTCGTGCGAAAATCTATTATACACTGAATTATGCCGTATTGTGCCATCCTTGAATGCAGAAATGATAGTAGAATACAGATGATTAAAAATGGAGATATTTCATATCATTCGAAAGTACAATTTTCATTTTATTTTAATTAAATTCCTGATTTAATATAATCTCCAATGATATAATAGAAAGTCAAGCTAAAATCAGCCGTACACCTTACATATAAAGTTCATTTTAGGTTGACCTAATTTTTCTAGAAAGATATACGTAATGACAGTCATTACGTATATCGTTCTAGAAAGTTCTCTACTCAAATATGATCAACTGAAAACTACGGAAAAATCAATGCTGCCATCTATTGTAGAATAGCGAAACTATTACGATCTTAAGTTTCACTATTGTACAAATAGATGAGTCTATTTTGAATAGACTACAAAAGGACGTAAATACTCTTTTTTTTGTAGCAAAATAAAATTTATTGTAACGCAGTTTGGTATATTTTTAAATGTTCTGTTTGTGTGTTTCGGATTATTGTTGCTTAAAATGAAAACGACCAATGAAACAATGTTTGCATTAGTAGTTTATATGCAATAATGCTTATTTTATGTGTGAGTGTGGTGATGGCGGTCCTGATATAAATGTTTGTACTTGCCAATTCCGTTGTTTTCTTTATTTCGTGGTAGCCACAAAGAAGACTATAATCGATAAGCTGGTGTATTTCAGTAAACCGGCAAGTCTTGGTACGAACTTGCGTTTACGTCCCGCAAGAAAATTGTCGTGGTGGTATTTATGTAGTTTACTTTTTTATAATTATTATCATAACCCACCTGCGAATTGAGAACACGGAAAGTGGTTTTAGAGCCCACATCGTCAGTAAAATTTTCTGTTGGGGCGTTATTGAATCGCAACACCATGTCGTGAGAATCTGTAAAAAAACAGACGGTCGTATTAGTAAACGAATTTGAAGCTATAGTAGGGGAGCCCAAGAGGGGATTTTGGTATTTACTCGCGCTCGTCAGATTAACATAGGAGGGGGTACCTCGCATACTGTTGAGGCTCTCTACCAAATATAAGCCCTTTCTATAGAGGGGGGTAACTATGACAGAAAAAAAAACAAAATTAAGATAACTTTGGCTTGTGGAAATTGTCAGATTATAAATTTTTCTTATTTCTTACATATTTATTTCCTCCATAATAAAAGAAAATTCAGTTGCACTCGAGAATGTCAAGGCAACATTTTCTTTGCAACTTTATGACCCTCCCACTCCCTTACGTTACACTTGAATCGTCAGATTTTCTAAATTTTAACTGGCAATTAACTATGAACTGAGAAAGCTAAAATTTGGATATAATAAGGCTTAACTTCAAATTGTCGACCACGATTCCGATATGCATTTCCCGCCATCATGAAAATAGATGGCGGATTTTTTTTAATTATTTACAATTACATTATTCTTTTTGAAATTCATAAAAATTTTTGCGCCAAAAACGTGTCAACAGATATCAATCATGATACAAGCTCACCGAATACCTTACAACGCTTTCTAGTTACTTTTTGATAGCGTACCGTAATAATTATTTTATTTATTTACATACAATTTAAACAATATAGATCTTTTGATTAATGAATTATGTATAATAATATCACCTATTTGATCATTATATTTATTAACTAGCTGAGCCTGCGACTTCGTCCGCGTGGAAAAATTTCGAAAAAAGTAGCCTGAGGTACTCCCTATCATATCAGCTATCTGCCAGTGAAAGTCCCGTCAAAATCGGTTTAACCATTCCAGAGATTAGCGGGAACATACAAACAGACAGACAGGCAAACAAAAATTGTAAAAAATGTTATTTTAGTATGTGGACCATGTATACATCCATATGCATTTATTAAAAAGCAGTTATTTTAATATAACAGACATTCCAATTTATTTATTTGTATAGAGTATAGACGAAAAAAGTACCCTAAGTTACTCCCTATCACATCAGCTATCTGCCAGTGAAAGTCCGTCAAAATCGATCCAGCTGTTTCAGATATTAGCTGGAATAAACAGAAAGAAAGACAGACAGACAAAAAATATAAAATATGTTATTTTGGTATATGTACCGTGATAACATCCATGTGCATTAGGTAAAAAGCGGTTCTTTTAATATAACGGCCACTTCAATTTTATTTATTTGTATAGATTACAGACACTCCAATTTTATTTATTTGTATAGACGAAAGAAAGTGGCATAAGTTACATCCTATCACATCAGCTATCTGCCAGTGAAAGTCCCGTCAAAATCGGTCCAGCAGATCCAGATATTAGCCGGAACAAACAGACAGACAGACAGCCAAAACTTGTAAAAATATATTGTTTTGGTATAGGTACCGTGTATACATCCATATGCATTTGGTAAAAAATGGTTATTTTAATATAACAAACAGACACTCCAATTTTATTTATTTGTGAAGATAAGATATCGTCATTCAAAGCTTAGTTGCAAACTGTCATACATGTATAAACAACACTTTCCCGTCGAATAGAAGCTTTACTCACAAAACATAACATTTTGACAAACTATTATGTAAACTAAACTCTTACAAAAATTTCTTAAGAAGGTAGCCTATTATTTCTTAGTCCTGTAATATAAATGTTATAGAGTCGTATTTCTCAATAAACATAGAATTACATTTCTATAGTCGCAATCTTAATTCTATTCATCACACAACGAAGCATTGTTGACTTATAAGGCCTTGAAAACTGTCACGTTATTTATTTTTCCGCTCTATTTGTTGGATTAAGTAATAAAATAAATGTGCCTATTTTTTCCTTATTTTTTTTTTTTTAATTTTAAACTGACTTTGTTATAATTCCTAAATAAAAGTTTCTTTAATACCTTATGTTGGAAAATCTCAGGAGATATAAAACAATAAGTAGTAATTGAAGTACTTATTGTATACACTGTTTTTCTACATTGAAACTTGTTTAATAGTGTCAACACTACATAGTGATTAAGTGATTGTTTATTTTTTCCATAATTAAGTTTTTTTTTGTTGATTAAATGCCAATGAAATGATTATATAAATGACACACACATGAAAGTGGTTTAAAAATTAAAGCTTAAAGATGGGTTAGCGTGAGGTAAGCCTTTTATTATGTTAGGATTAGAGAGAGTTAATTTTTATAGTAGATACAACATATAATTTTATTAGCAACAAATAATTATAACCTTACCTTTCACGATTTTTTTAACAACTGATGCACTAGTTTTTAGTAAATAATTTTTAACGCAATAAAACTACACCAATCGACTTCCTATTTCCTATATCTTCAAAACTCTGTATCAAATCTTAACCAAATTAAAAGAAGACCATACAGGAAGTCCTAAAAACAAAAGAATTTTCAAAATCAGTTCATAAATGACGATTGATTGATGATGATGAGTTCTGGGATAACAAAAAAACATGCAGCCGAATTGATAATCTTCTCCTTCTGGCAAGTCGGTTGGCAAAATAACTACACCCATTTAAAATTATACTAAAACTAGCCGAGCCGCGCAACTTCACCCGCAAGTAGCATGTCGTCTATATAGTTTTTTGTACCCATGTACCTACTTAGTATAATTGTAAAATATTTCTTCAACTATCTTCATGCTAAATTTCATCAAAATTAGTTTAGCAGTTAGGTCGTGAAAGTGTAACAGATAGATAGACAGACCGATAAATAAACAGACTTTCGCATTTATAATATTTTTATGAATTAAACCATTTAAAATTAAATGGTTATCCTAAGTTAATAATTGTCTATAGACAACAAATATTAGTGCATGCTGTCCCTGTGGTGGTGTTAGATTATCACATGCAATAACAACTACCATTTTTACAGCAGCTAACCCGACATAACAGCAAAGCTCTCATAGCTTCGGTCCCGACTATGCTAGGTTACCTAAATTTTCTCGATACGGCCCGATGACCCGATAACTCTGGCCAACGGTTTACACGATTACATTACACACCTACATTCGCGACACCGTCGCCGCCGGCGGCGACAAGGACCCCTGTTTCGCCCTTCGGCGAACCGAGCCCAAGGGCAAGGTTCGGCCGACGGACAAAACAATGCAACTAGCCCTCTCATCGCAAATCACGACCCCACCCTAAGCCGAGGTTCGGTCTCGCAGGAGACACCCTTAGGGCGGAGGGCGTACAGCCCTACACCTATAAATTCTGGCTCAGCACTTTGCTCGCCCCCGCGACCGGTGAAGCTGTAACAGCCCATAAGGCTAGCAGTAATTGCCTTTCAGAAAACAAACGATACGGTGTCCTTATCACACTTATTAACGGTGCTTAATTTTAATTTCGTTACTGTTATAGTCCTATATACGCTAAACTCTGAGAAAGTTAATACTGCTAATTGGTACATGACAGGAAAATATTTATACTTAAGATGACTGTCTGCCGCTAACCGCAAAAATACGCACATAGTTAATATGACTAATTTACCATTATTGTAAGTAATAAACTCGTGAATCACTGCACTATTTTCTGCACACGAAATGTATGATTATTTACAAAATTGTAAAAATAAAATGCAGAGTCTGCTTTAGCACTTTTATTATAAATGCGAGAATGACGTGTTTGTTTCCCCGTGTTATTCCGTGTTCCTTTTGAAAAATAGACTATCTACCTTTCTGCCAGCTAATTTGAAAAGACGAATGATTGGCTTTACGTGTACCACTGGGATTATTAAGTGGTAGAACACCGCAACGTCGCGTCCGGGTATTTGGTACCACCGCTTAACCTATTTTTACTGCAATAGTGTCAATGCTTGTCATTGGCGTGTTCCGGTTTAAAGGATAAGGTAGCCGAAAATTTTATGCATATGGCGTTATATCTCCGCTGACTATGTTAAGATGGTGATAACGATGGCAAAGCACAATTAACGTATTTTGTGTTTATAGACGATGGTTATCTCATTCCATCTGAGGAGTTATCTCCTTGTTTGATGAGTTATAATAATAATATGTGAAACATAATTTACAATTATTTGAAAACAAGCAGAGTTCAATAAGAAAAGAAATCATACACACGAGATATGCCGACGCGTCGTGTACGATTTTCCTTATACCTACAACATGATATTAATAATGGTACTAGAGGACGCCTGTGACCGATATTCGACCATAGACTACACGATAAAATCTCTTGTTGGATAATTGATTTTAGCCGTAAAAAAATGTTAGACATTTGTGTATATTATCATATATATGTCACATCAATGTAGTGTGGGTTATATTTCTTTGCATTAATTTATTATACATTTTAATGCATTTTATTTAAAAAATATATTGGGTTTCTGCAGTCCTTCCTAATGTAAACTTTAACTGTCCTTTCATACTCCACCGTTTAGCAATTGTCTTAAAAGGCGGCCCAAAGTTTTTCCTTAACGTAGATATTAATATATATGTAGATACTTACATTCGGAAGTGACTTTGCTTGTATGTAATCAAATATTTCTATGTACAAACGTACATTAAACTCTATATGTAATACGTTTTACCACTAAACTTTTCTTTTATTGGTGGGATAATTTTCAAAACAGATTTTGAAAATTATCCCACCAATAGGAAGCAACATTATCAGCGAGTAACATAGGTTGAATTTTTTTTAATTGAAAATCCGTACAATAATTGCAATAATGTAATCCAAAGTACCGCACATTTTGTTTTTTTTTTTACAAAAGTTGAAAGTATTAAAGTAAACGTAAATACTTTCAACTTTTTAAAATATTGATAGTTATAGATACATTATTAGATAATAAATTTTTGTTGTTAATTATTATAACAAAGTGTGTTTTCATTTTTTCAACTAAGCTCAATATCAGATTTTTAAATTTTAATAGTCCTAGTCAAGAAATAAAAAAATATAGGTATTATTTTATTTACTTGAATGCTAATGCACTAAAATAGTTATGTGAAGACATCAACGCGAGCGAAATTGTGGTAAAAGCGCAGATAAATCCAAACTAATATTATAAATGCGAAAGTAACTCTGTCTGTGTGTAATAAACTAAACCACTGAACCGATTTGGATGAAATTTGGTGTGAAGATAGTTTTAGACCCGAGAAAAGACTAAGATAGTTTTTATCCCGGAAATCCTACGGGAACGGGAACTATGCGGGTAAAACCCTGGGGCTTTTATTTTAGATTTTTTTCCACGCGGACCTTGTCGCGGAAACAGCTGTATACCATATACCTATATTACAAATGTGAGTTTGTATGTTTTGACATATGTTATTCAATTACGCAAAAACAGCTAGACTGATTTGGATGAAATTTGACACACAAGTATATTATGATGAGCTAGAATAGCACATTGAATACTTTTTAAAGTATTCAATGTGCTAAAAAATTATGTATAAGGCTACAGCGTGCAACTCATTATTAAATAAGTTATTCTCTATCTCTATATATAGAGAAAAACTTATTCAATAATGAGTTTTATGTATAGGGCTACAGCGTACAGCTCATTATTGAATAAGTTATTCTCTATTTCTGTAGAAAAAGACACGACGCGTCGGCATGTCTTGTGTATAATATGATTTCCTTTCCTTGTTGAAGTCTGCTCGTTTTCAAAATACTCGTAAATGTAAATTATTTTTAACTTTTATAACAAGCAGATAACTCATCTGACGGAAAGAGATAACAATCGCCTATAAACACATAAGACGTTAATTGTGCTTTGCCATCGTTATCACCATCCTGACATCGTCAGCGGAGATATAACGCCATATGCGTAAACTTTTCGGCTATCTTATCCTCTAAACCAGAACACGACAGCGACAAGCAATGACGCTGTTGCAGTAGAAATAGGTAAAGCGGTGGTACAGCATAATTATATATAGAGAGAGAAAGACTTTCTTTCTCCCTCTATACTTATGCTTTTTGTTATATACTCTAATTTACTTTTGCCCACTCACATTAAAAAAATGTTAAATGAGCTTAACTATAACATGGCAACAATAAGTGGAACATTATAGAAATACGAAAGTTTGGTTGTTTGGATGTATGGATGGATGGATGTTTGTTACTAAATGACGCCAAAACTACTGAACGGATTTGGATGAAATTTCGCACACAGTGATGTCCTGTCCTGTCCTATTCTGTAGTGATGACTTAAAATAGCACACAGGTTACTTTTTATCCCTTAAAAATAGTTGTTCCTGCGGGATTCACCAAAAACTTATATAATGCAGCAGGCTGCACGGTGTAGATAGTTACGATATATTAATACGTGAAGTAGAATATTAACGGTGGAGTATGGGCATGGTTAAAATTTGTTATGCGGAGGATTGCAAAAACATAATATTTTTAAATAATATGTATTAAAAATACATTAAATTAATTAAAAAATATTACACACACTATATTCATGTGGTATACGTGATAATATATGCACGTGTGTATTTTCAATCGACTTTCCAAAAGGAGGAGGTTATCAATTCGGCTGTATGTTTTTTTATGTTTGTTACCTAATAAATCGGTCATATGAACTGATTTTTAAAATTCTTTTTTTGTTTGAGAGAGTAAACCCATATTAATTCGGTGAAGACCTGATGCAGGGTTCCAGAGATATAGGAAATAGGAAGTCGGTTGCTGCAGTTTAATTGCTTTCAAATACTATATTTACGTCTAAAGTCTATTGTCAAAATTAATAGAGACTTTATTGTTTAGTCTATAGTCAAATTTCGGTCACAGGCGATCGCTAGGTAATTTAAAAATGCATTCCGCAACATTAAATATCCTGTATTTTTAGAATTTCGAATCAAATTCACCAAATTTATATGGAAGTAACTACACTCACAAATAAAAAATAATAATTTTGGGAATATGTCTCAGAGTAATGTGCGACATCAAAATATGTACGAGTAAACATTTTTCTTTTTATTTCAAAATGACAAACTACAGTTAACCTTTTGGACGTTACCGGGACACGTTACAAGTTACGGGGCGAGCAGAGTGCTGAGCCAGAATTTAAATTTAAGTTTGGGATACTAACACCCGTACCAAAGGCTGTCCCGTGAGACCGGCGGTGTCGTATTGTGTATGTGTTGGGGTCGTGAGCCTGTGTATCACTAGTGCATCGGATGAGGCCTCGGAGTCCGCCACGTCAATGATTAATGGATTTGAATGTTGAGTAATTGTTTCTGAAGATAGTTCCTTCATGTGATGTATACATGGATGGCAACGCACCATTAATATCGTTGGTATCTACAGATAATAGTTATTTCTTGTAGGAAAACCATCTGCTTATTTGCTGCCCCCTGAAATAAAATGAAATACATTCCAATGAAACGGTGGTAAGAAACGTAGACAAATAGTCGCGGAAATCTACCACATATTATAAGTCACGATCGTAGTGACATATTTAGCTAATAGCTTGCCTTTTACGAAATGCCTAGTATAACGGCAGAGGATCAATTCTTCAAATTATGTTTTTGTCATATTTTGCATGTACATTTAAGACCAACAAAAAGCAATGTTTTCATTTTGTGTCCATAGGTGGCAGTTATACTTGCCCATTAGAATTATCAGAGCCATCTGTTTGTTTGCTATTCTATTTTATATGAGAAAAAAATTCTTTGTACCCCTGGTTACGACGAATACAAAAACGGTGGCGCATACACCACCGTTTTTGTATTCGTCGTAATATTTTGCACCTAGTTAAAGTCTTATAGTATAATATTTTTACTTAATGTGCAATAAAATACATAAAATTATTAAAAAAACACTATACACACTACATTCATTTTACATACACCATAATATACACACGTGTATACTATTATGTTTATGGTTAAAGTCTGTTGTCAAGCTTATGCCCGGTTCCTTTATTAATAAAACGATTAGTTTCAATTATGAGTAGATTATTCTACGAGGCATAAACTAATTATAGACTATAGTTCCAGAAACAAACTTTTTTTATTATTAGCATGTCAATTTTTGTGAGCAGCTTCGTTTTGACGAGACGCAAATCTTTTCTATCTTCGAAAAATTTCGAATCGGGTAACTAATAAAGTTAGAGGGCTTCGAACATTTTGATTTGGTGTAGGAAAAATATTTTATGAATAACAATAGTAATTGTTTGCTTTAATCGCTTGATTATTTTATAAAAAATACGAAAAAATTGGTTAGTTATGATAATTTAGTATCTAGTGTTAAGTTTTTATTGGTAGCTCGTAATTATTTATTTGTGCACTACCCAAGTTTTTCCCTCCGCATCGCGGAAGATAAATTGAGAAAGATGCTTAATAGCATTAAGTTACATCTTTGTACCATTTTTGTGCAATAAAGTATTTGAATAAATAAAATAAATTAAAAAAAAAACATTTGCCCTACACATTCGATGGTTTTTCTGACGAGTTCTCCACTCTAAAGATTCGGAATTATGAGATTTTTGAATTGATATTAATCAATTTCCTCACAACAGCTTATTAGCTATTATTATAATTCAAGGGTAGTGTCCTACACGTGACACTCTAAAGTTTTCTTTTTTATGTATCTTCATTGCTAACCTGATTTGAGATTTTTCAAAGATAGAAAAGATAGGCACCTCGTCAAAACAAAGCTGTTCACAAAAATTCAGCTTGTTATTAATCAAAAAAAAGGTTTGTTCCTGGGATCACTGTATAAAACTGTTCCTATAAATATCAAACTAATTTGGTAGTTTTTTAAAATTACCAAATAGTCTAAAAAACTTATGGAACGCCCCGTTATTATTAAAATAGTTACTAATAATTACGAATGAACCCGGCATTAGAAGAATTGTTTAATCTATGGTCAAATTACGACCAGAGGGCGATCGATAGTAAGGTATAAAAACCTTAGCTTCAAACCTTGAAGGTCTGTAAGTTCCATCAATAGCTACCACGGCGCCATGATAATGTCTCCTTTTGCCATATCTGCATATCGTAACGTCGCGCATTTCTGATAAAATAGCGATGATCATGAATAAATCACATGATGAATAGTAAAATATGTGCATACATGGCATTCCATCTCACATCCATGCCTAGAATAGGATCTATTGATTGTCGCCTATAATTTATTGTTACTAGAGTCATTAAGATTGTTACCTACAAGCAGGGTTGCCAACTCTACGTACTTTTGGGTAGTCCTAAGTACTTTAGGCCTCTTATGCGCATCTACGAACTTCTGAATCTACGTACTTTTAGCAAAATAAAACTCAGTTTTTGTAAAAAAACAAGACTATGAAATGTCCATCTCATTCTGGTTGGTTTTTACTATTACTTTTGTTACGTTATTGGTTTATTCCGTAAAACTGTTGTAGCTTTCTTTTATTATCTATACTCTATAGAAATCTATAGAATGTAAGTATATATATATATATATATATATATATATATATATATATATATATATATATATATATATATATATATATATATATATATATATATATATATATATAATGCATGTAAATTGTAAAAGGAAACGTCTAGATCTGTTATGTTTTGAATCTACGGTCTTTTGTAATTTGTGTTGTGGGTTGTAACTTAATGTGTCATGTGTGTGTAAATATTTGTTGGCGATTTTAAGTTTTGCTGAATTTTAACGTATCTTGTTCAATTTAATGCCACTTGCATAAGCTTATCGGCTTATAAAAGTTATCCTCCGAACTGAAACACGATAATGATAAGCACTAACGCTATTGTGGCAGAAATAGGTAAGGCGGTGGTACCAAATACCAGAGCAAGACGTTGCAGAACTCTACCACCTAGTAGTCACGATGGTAGTGACACGCATAGCCTATCTTTCGCCTTTTACGAACTGTCTTTCAGCAGGCAGAAATCAGAATGGCACAATGTTTTTTCCTTCAAATGTGGCCTGGACCAACACGGGGAACATTTGAATTATATATGTAGTTATATAACTCAAGCTTAATTATTTAGTTTCAAGGAAATAAAAAAACTGAAATGTAATTTAGGTTACATTACTTAGTAATGTTGTGATTATTTTGAAAAGTAAAGAGTGAGGATACTAGAAAAATCTAGATCTATCGCTAAACATAGCCGCCGTTACCCAAACAGCTATGCCATAATTGACCTTCTCGCATAGGGCATAAGCTTATGAAAATAGCGCGTAATGATTTGATTACATTTAGGTTGTTTATGCGTTATTTTCGGAACTTTCGGGAATATGGTCGAAATTTATCTTGTGATGAGGATGTTTGGCAAATAGCAAGCCAGTTTTAATTCGGACAATCAGTGTGTAGCGATACAGTACAGTGCAAAATGATACGGAAATTGTGTTATTTCAGTGTAATACCTAGTAATGAATGAAAGACGTTAGTTAGCATCTTGAAGTATCAGGTCTGTAAGATACGGCTATGGGCATTGGGGATCATGCGGATGTTTTTCAGTTTTCTGATAAAAACAATGTTGCCCGGGATTAGATAAGTGCCCGGTTTGTGATAGGCTTGCCACCTCACATTGTGGTACTAAGTATCTTCGGCTAATCGTGGGAGTACTGATTGTACCTCTGCCTACCTCTTCGTAGACACGGGCGTGAAGATACTTTATTCTTATTCTTCTTTGGTTTCATACACTCTCATGTACAAATATTGGTCAATCATCAACAAAAGAATTACCTACAACAAATGCCTACTTTAACACTGTGAGTAATAAGTAAAGTCCCGCAAACAATAGTAATTTAATTCGTGTAATTCGCATACGATTTCGGCCGTTCGACGAAGACCGGCGCTTGCGCATGATAATGCGGTTACAAAGCAAAGATCCGATCCGATAACCATACAATGCCGGTCGATAACCCATCTACAATCATTACATAAAATACATTCATATGGCACGTAAAAGTATATGTTTTTATAAGAAATTATAACGTTATGCTGTCTGGTAATTATAATTCACAGCCATATTCATGCAAAGTTCAATTTCTATGATCTACCTAGGATAGGTGAATAGAAGCTAGCATAACAGCTAAACACATAATATATATTTATTGTAGAGTAAGTCTGTCAGTTACAGCGTAGTTAGTAAATTAAAGTTGTCATAGCAGGTTAGATGCTAGACTTCGTCTAAGAACACGGGCTTACGTTATTCACTCTCTCATCTATATTTGTAACTAGCTGTTGCCCACGACTTCGTCCGCGCGGTTTTCGTTTACTGCGCATAGGTCGTCCCCCGTAGGTGATAGCGTGATAATATGTAGCCTATATGTTGACCCGACCTGTTAGTAATGTTCATACAAAATTTGAATTAAATCCATGCAGTACTTTTTAAGTTTACCCCGGACACACGTACAGGCAAACAGACAAAAATTCTATAAACTATATTTTTGGCTTCGATATCGATTGTAGATCACGCCCCAAGTATTCTTTTAAAAAAATATTCAATGTACAGTTTTGACTTTCCTACGATTTTATTATATGTATAGATGCTGCGGCCACGACTTGTTAACGCCCATGCCAAAAAAAAACATTCCGACTGCGTGTGCCTTAGGGACGGGACGGGACCCTTATCTTCGGGACGATACACACAGGTGCGGCCTATGGGTAATGGCTCATCCGCACTTGGGTCTATCGTCACAAAGCTTCGTGCAATGACACAGTAAATGCAGAGGTGACCGGTTATTATCTGCTATTTCCGCATACATTTCGGACTGCATGTGCCTTAGCGCGCTATTATCTTCGGGACGATAGACGCAAGTGTGGCTCTAGCATAAGAGGAAGCCGAAGACAGCTGTTTTTTATTGTTTAGCTACTTAATTATATAGAAACAAAAGTTGTGTATGTATGAGAATGAGCACGACACCAAGGTTAAGGTGGTCGAAATTAAAGCGCTACGGAAAATGTAGTGTAACAATCGGTACTCCCCGATTGTTACACTACATTTTCCGTAGCGCTTCGTTTTATCAAAGTGCGAGAGATTGGGGCTTAAATAAAATATCGATGGTAAAATGAAGAAAAGCTTTTATTTTGGACATATATATAAATAAATATTGTTGGACAAATTACACGAATTGATCTAAACCCAAAGTAAGAAAATTATTATGTGTGTTATGGTGGTTAGACAACGATACTAATAAATATCAATACATAATAAATATAAATACTGTAATACTGTAACATACATAATAAGCACCCGACCTCAAACAATCGAACCCGAGCCCCATCGATAACGGCCCCGTAGTTATATAAGAGTTTTTTGTAGTTGTATTTTAATGTTGATGAAAAGTCAAATTTTTAATACTTACTGATATTTATAATAGTAAATAAATCTATCGTTCAATTCGTTGTTTGATTTCCCTGCTATCTGTACTGAAAAAACACTGTGGCAATTTTACAATAGTTAAAAAAGATTTGTGGCGAATTTGCAATACCGACTTGGGATTGTGGCGAATTACACATGGTTTAATAATATATAATTTTCAAAGCTCGATTTAAGACGTGTTTTCATTAAAAATGCTTGACAGCTACATGATGTTGAAATTCAGAAGTAAATGGTTTTCCTGATATGCCTGATACTGGTACAGTGATGGTTATCGCCAGACGTTAATAGCACACTGCTATCTTAGTAGCAAGGATATAATACCATATATGCTTAAATTTACTGATTACCTTCAGTCTGTACATGACAGTAACAAGCACCGATGACATTATAAGGAAAATTAAGGTAGTAGACTCAAGTCCACTATCTTCATTTTTTTTATAATTTCAACCACCAATAACTTTTCCACCTAGTGTATACAATGCTAGAATACGTTAATGCTTTAACAAGATGCCTGGCAAAAAGCCTGATAATTTATTTTTCAGAGGCTATAATTAACTGTCTAGGATTGTTTAATCTTTGCTTACCTATAAGTTCTCCCAAACGTGATCCACGGAGAGCTCCAGCACTCGTTACCACAGCACATGTATTAAAAAACCGACCTTCCTGTAAAGGCTTTCTAGGTATTTTATATCCTAAACTTGCAAATGGCTCATCATTTACTGTAATGGTTTTGATTTGGACATTTTTAAGAGCACACAATATATCTTCATCTCTGATAAGCGGCTTCGAATCTTTTTTTTTATATTTAACATCGTAAAAATTTTGTGAATCCAGACCTGAAGTAAAAACTTTACTATCACTCATTAAGACTCTATGAAATTCCTTCAATAACAACTCCTTAAATTCTGTTGTTTTGGCTTCACATTCTGATGTAGTGTAATCATTACAGGCATATTTTTCTGAATCCAGCTCTAAAACAGGTTTGTGTATATTAGGAAACCTTGGACTACCTCTACTTTTCACTATAACGTTATTGGATGTAGAAATATGTGATCCTAAGGACTTGTTTGCAGATTGGTTATATTGAATACTCTTTATAGCAACCACCGACCTTCTTATTTTGTTAGCCAATGCCGATGAACGCGAAACATTATTTGGTATCATTTGTTCCGAGAACGTTTGATAACTAATTCCACTGAGACTTGGTTTTTGTACCGCTTCTTGTGATTTATTGAACAGTCTTTGTTTTTCTATACTCATCCAATATTGTGACCATATTAAATATAAATAGCCGCACATTCCAAAACAAAGAAGGTTGATAAAGATCCACACTGACATTGCAGCAGCTTTCATCTTAAATTAACAATATTCACTAAGACACAATTATACAATATAACAAAATCTGTGTTTGAAGTATGAAAACAATATTTGATTATAAAATACACAACCTAACAAGCTAATGGGTGTAGTGAGATCAGCTGATAAAAGCTCTTGAGCGCATGCGTTAGTATGCGGTGGCTTATACAATCAACCCTCTAGTACTAACTTGAGGGTTGATTGTGTTAAATGGAGATGTACTGACTAAACAAATAACCTCCATGTTTAGATCCTTGAAGAGATAGGAGGACGTATCATTAATGCATTGGCCAATCGTTATATAATAACGATTGTCAAACGATACTAGGACCCATAAATAAGACCCAGTTGCCTGTACTGAGATTTGATATGTTCAAATGACGAACGGACGAATAGCGTTTTATACTGGCGTCTAAATACCGGCTTCGAAGACTGACAAGAACCAATGAGGCCACTACTCAGAACCAAATAACAATTTAATTTATCATTAGCTGGGCGACACCCAAAAATAAATTGAGTTAAAATTATCGCCAATTGGGAAAAAATGTTTTTTCGGCATAAATTCGATAGGTGAGTTTTTTGGCTCAACCCACCGACCACACAGCCTATAGACGGCTAATGTTTGATTTTCCGTATTGAATGCATTCTGGCAACTAGCTGAGGTAAGGCGAAGTGGGGTTTGCAACGCCGTAATTGGCTAACTCAAGGCCACAGTGAAAGATAGTAATGTACAGAGCATCTGATTGGTCTACTCATTGGCGCGTGGACATTTGCATCGGAACTATAAGTCAGATGTGTTGACACAAGTCATTCGCCTATTATTAGGTGTCTATGGGCTGTGTGATCGGTGGCTCAATCTATTACCATTTCACATCACAATAAAATAAAAATAAATAATTCACCTCTGAGATCTCGTGGTCCAGAGTCAGTGTTGACTGCATATGGTGCCGGTTACGATTTCCGAAACGGGCTTTTCAAAATGCGTTTTTTCAGCTTTCTGATAAAAAAATGATGTGGTGTCGCGGGACACCAGGAAGGAACGAACTTCCTTCGGCTAAACGGCACTACTCGCTTGTGTACGCGACTGTCGCGCCTGCGCACGTCTCATTTAACGCTTTTATTCCACGCATTTTTTCTTACGGTTTTACTATCACATTTTTTTCAGTTCGGTCGCGCAGCAAAATCCCTATCCCCTCCAAGCCTGCCCTAAGGAACTTCGTTCCAATAACGTTGCCCGAGATTGGATAAGTGTCCGGTTGGCGATAAACTTGCCAGCTTTCACATTGTGGGACTAAATATCTTCGGCTAGTCGTGGTTGTACTTGTTTTTCCTCTGCCTTCCTTTTAGGGGATACGGGCTTAAAGATACAATAAAATAACACAAGATCTCTTAGAAAATAAACTGAATTTAATAAAATACTTAAAATTCATTATGCAAGGGATCTTTTTCATACCTTCACAAAACAATATTTCAGTTCTACTCGCCATAAGTCTTGAAGACAAAATAATCTTGACGTTGGACGCCGTAGTCAATTCGAGACATAAGTACATAAAAGCAAACGCTACATGCATGAGCCACGTCTCATTTTATTTCAAAATGTGAATTTACTTGTTATTTATACACTTCCAAGAACTCAAAAGTTTTAAGAATACAGATGGCGCAGAACAAAATGCAAGCGGGCAGCCTCTAGTAGTATTCCTAGGTGCATTCAATGCACGCATACCTGCTAATTTGTGTTAAGGGCCAGTTTATATGTCCCTTTTTTATATATCATAAGAAAGCAAACAAGCAGCCGGGTCTCCTGATGGAAAGAGTCAACCATCGCCAATATAGACAAAAGATGTTAATGGTGCGTTGCTATCTTGTGGCAAGGTCTAATGCCTCATGCATAAGTTTTCCGGTTACCTTACTCTCCAAACCAGAACACGACAGTGACAAGCCTGACGCTATTGCGGCAGGAATAAGTAAGGCGGTGGTACCGGACCCGGGCAAGACTCTTGCCCGAATGCAGAACTCTACTACCTAGTAAAACCGGGTGCGAAGTTTCAAACTGACTTCACATTCTGACAGCTAATTTTTATTTATTACTAATTGACCCGACAAACGTTGTTTTACCATATAAATTATTGAATTAAAAATCGTAGAGGGTTGAAAATTTAGAGTTGTGTGTATTTTTTAATGCTGTATTTTTAAAAAACAAAAACGAATAATTTTATCGAAAAAAAAGGGGTGACCTACCTTTAACATTTAGGGGGATGAAAAATAGATGTTGTTCAATTCTCAGATCTACCCAATATGCACACAAAATTTCATGAGAATCGATCTAGCCGTTCTGGAAGAGTTTAGAGAGAATAGAATAGAATAGAAGAATATATTTTTATTCAAAATGAGTATATAAAATACATTTTTTGAACGTCAAAACTATTATCACAAAAAAACGTATTACAATATCATAGAAAAAAAAAAGAAATAATGAAAATACATTATCTTATATTATTATTACAGGACACAAATGCTACTTTTAGCAACGGCGATCGGCGATTCAGTCGCTTTTAGTAGCTGGATGCAGCGACCGATCGCTCCTCCGGGCACACTTACAAATGCCGATCGCGGCCATCGAGTTGCTAGTTACCGCGACTGATCGCCACACCCTGCACACTATCGGATACCGGTCGCAGCGATTAGCATCCGCGATGAGAGTTAGTGTTGTACTTAATATCGACGAAGCTGCACTCTTACTATAAACTTAATATAAATATGAAGAATATTTTTTTGTCAAAAAATAATCTTAAGAACTAAATAATTTGTGCCAGTTACCTGTTATTAAATATTGAAATTTGAATGCTTCTGGGAAGAAATTTTACAAAACCCAAAATACAAACTTTACGAACGAAGTAATAAAAAGAAAAAAATTATAACTTTTTTAGTTTAAGATTTGTAAATAATATCGAATAATGAACAAAAGTAATTAAAAAAATTAAACCGACTTCAAATATCTGTCAACTATAGATTCCCCATATCTCAAAAATTACTCGATTTTGATAAAACTTGGACAGTTCCCTAAGTTGGAATATAGTTTGAACTTGATTTAAATAAAAATTTTAGTTCCCGACATGTCTGTATTTTTACGAACTTTGATATATATGCTTGGACATCTAAATACTTAGCACTCAAAAACATACTCAATCAAATATTATCCAATCCCAAAATATGCATACATACACATATTATGTTAAACTGATAATCTCCGTTTTCTTTAATCAGTTGCAAATAATTGTATTTTAACGTGTTTTAAAGCGGAAAATCCAACTACCTATTCCTGCCGTAATAGCGTCAATGCTTTTCATTGTCATGTTCTGGTTTGTAGAAAAAATTAGCCGGTAGACTTATGCATGTAGCATTGCCATTCCACCACACAGATAGCAACGCACCATTAACATCGTTGGTTTGGTCTATAGATGATGGTTTCTCTTTCTATCAGGAAAATCATCTGATGATGAATCGTGATAACGTGATGGAATCCAACATTTTATTGAAATTGTCTAAACTCTTACAGCCAAACTTTTTTGCTTATTACATACCTTGCTTATCTAATTACCATCTTTGATGTCTATGGGCAATGTTTGTCTATTTTCAAGAGGAGATTTATCTGCATGTTTTCATGCCTTATGTCATAATAAAAAAAATCGATAACTTTTAATAAATATCGACATTATTATTTTTCTTGGGCTTAAATAGGCCAATCAATGGTCGACTATTGATTGTTTGCCAATTTGCAGTTCTATTCAGTATATTTAAACAGTAACATAACATATCTTCACGCCAGATCCCTTACGGGGTAAGCGGAAAGAACCGAGTGCCATATATCACGATCCTTGCAGGCTTGTCTCGATTCCTCCACATTTATCACTCTGTTCATACACACACGCTGGTTGCGAAGACTCTTGACACCACCTTCGGACAGAACTCGATCAATCTGATCGTGGTATGTCAGTCTTGGTCTTCCCCGGTACCTACATATTTCCATATTCGCATTGAATATCTGTTTTGTTAACCTTTCATCTACCATTCTTTCTACATGTCTGAACCAACGGAGCATGCCCTTTCTCATCTTTACACCGACACTTTCTTTCAAACCTAACTTCTCTCTCACTTCGACATTAGGAACCCGCTCCGCGAGCGTCACACCACATATTTTTCTTAGCGACCGCGTTGATTCTACTTTCATGCCCTTTTTGACATACCCAACTCTCACTTCAAGTTGGGATAAGCACACGATTATGCAGGGCTAGAGGGGCACCCTGACTTAAAATTGTGCTATTAAGTAATCTTTTTAGTTGAAACTAGTTTATCACTCACTTGTACTTTTATTTCACTATTATTATACACTAAATTATTTAATTTTATCGACCGGTTTCGCTTTTTAAAGCATCTTCAGGACGTAATATTCTTTAAAGAATATTACGTCCTGAAGATGCTTTAAAAAGCGAAACCGGTCGATAAAATTAAATAATTTAGTGTATAATAATAGTGAAATAAAAGTACAAGTGAGTGATAAACTAGTTTCAACTAAAAATAATAGAATTTCACCAAGTGCCGACGATTGAAAGTGTAAAATCTATTAAGTAATCTCCCTAACGCTCCATTCACTCTGTTCCCTGCACACAATCTTCTTTCAACATCAGCGGTGTACCTTCCATCCCTGCTAAAAGCATATCCAAGATATACAAACTCATCCACTTGTTCCAGCACTACATCATCGACCACAACTCTTACATCCGTTCTGGTTCAATCTCTTTCAAATATTAAAACGTTAGTTTTCTTCGCATTCAAATGTAAGCCCATACTCTTACAATCCTCATTCATAACTGTGACCAGTGTTGTTAGCAACTCAGATTGAGTTGAGCCTAGAAGTACTGTGACATCTGCATAAAGCAGGCAGTTCACCACTAGATCACTCATGCGCATTCCCACATTCAATGACCTCAATCTTTGGAGACACTTATCCAGATGTAGAATAAACAGACGAGCTCACAACACACAACCCTGCTTGACGCCGATATTGACATCGAACCAGGGCGATATGTTGCCGTCCACCCGCACACATGCTTTGCAATCCCAGTACATGGATTGCAAAACATGCAGCAGACGCCCATCTATCCCATAACTGGGTAAAATGTCCCAAAGTTTCTTTCGCACATCTCTATCAAACTCTTTCTCCAAATCCACAAAACCGCAGAAAACCTTCTGGCAGACAGCCAGATGCTTCTCTACGATGTTGCGGAGTGAGAACTGAGAAAACTTAATCCATACGTCCTCTTCCAGATCTGAAACCCCCTTGTGCCTCTAACAACATTCCCTCGGACTTCCCTTGCATTCTCCTTTCAATTATCTTACCATATACCTTCGATGCTAAGCTGATCAAACTGATGGCCCTATAGCTAATGCAGTCTATACGTGAATCCTTGCCTTTATACAAGGGCACGATGACCGCGCGCTGCCAGTCTTCGGGTACTCTACCGGTCCTCCAACATGTATTGCAGAGGACCAAAACAGAGTCCCAGACGGCAGGACCACCGTATTTGATCATCTCAGCAGTCACCTTACCTATCTCTTGCAAAGTAATGTGCTGGCATGCTTCCACCGTCTCTGAATCACTTACTGAGTCAGAGACGTAGGCAGCGTCCTGAATAGCATCATACATATCTCCAAAATATTCACTCCATCGTTTTAACACGCTTGCTGTGCTTGTAAAAATGTCACCATCCTTAGATTTAATCCTATTCATTCTGGAGACTACCGAACAACTCCTAGACTTCTTCACCTCCCTCCAAAAAAGTTTGGTGTTCGCCTCGAAGTTGGTCGCCAGTCTCTTCCGCTTTCAAACATTCTCTTTCACGCTTTTCTTTCACTAAGGTTTTAGTGGCATTCTTACAACAACGATGCAATTCCTTCTTCTTGTCTTTCATACCATCATTCACATGCAAACATGATACATAGTCTAGCCATGCTTTCATCTTTCTCCCAATCGCAGCTTTCACTTCATCATCCCACCATGCATCTCCTTCCATTGACTTGCACAGTTTTGCACTACCACGTACTTCTTTCGAGGCTACTATCATACTATCTTTCAAAACTTTCCAATATTCGTCTACATCCAAGTCCGGTAGGTTCACTGTCGCCAACCTATCTCGAATCTGAATCTCATATATACTCCTTATACGCGAATCTTGCAACTTTTCGCTCTTTATCCTTTCAAGCTCTCCGAATGGAACACGCTGTCGCCAATGTCTCCATTTCTTTAACAGACCCCTATATCGGCTTACTACCAAATAGTGGTCTTGTAACAGCTATGTAATTTAACAAAGACCATAAAACAAAAACCTACAAAAAAATATAGACGTAGCCAAGCGCTCGTATCGTGAGTCACGAATGTGATGACAATGCAGCAATATAAAGCCGGCGGCTTACTAGTCGGCCGCGAGCTAGAGAGAGTGAGAAACGTTCTTTTTGTGACAATATTTATTTTGAAATCATGCCATCCTGTGTGATAAACAATTGTTAAAACAATTCATGTTCCTATGGGCTTCCCGAAAAATTATGCACGTGAATCACCAGTTTTTTGGCTGATCGGAGCATCAAGGTCGTAGTTGACGGTGCGTGCTCTGACCTTAAATCTATCAATGCTGGTGTTCCACAAGGCTACGTGCTATCACCGACACTGTTCCTTCTGCATATCAATGACATGATGCGAATTCGCAACATACATTGCTATGCAGATGACAGTACTGGTGATGCTACATACTCCGGCCGAAGCGGTATTTCTCGGGAACACGTCGAAGAGAGCCGAAACAAGCTTGTGTCTGAAGTTGAGAATCGACTAACCGATGTCTCGAAATGGGGTCGTCAAACCTGGTCACTTTTAACCCCAAGATGACACAGCTTTGCGTGTTTTCCGCTAAAAAGACACCCTTTGTCGTGTCACCTCGATTTGGGGATACTCTCCTGACAGCCTCTGATAGTATCGGGATTCTGGGAGTCGACATATCGAATTACGTTCAGTTTCGCGGTTATTTGGAAGGTAAAGCTAAACTAGCCTCCAAAAAGCTCGGTGCGCTCAGCAGAGCGAGACAGTACTTCTTGCAGGCCCATCGCCTTCAACTTTATAAGGCTCAAATTCGGCCCTACATGGAGTACTGTTCTCATCTCTGGGCCGGAGCTCCTCAGTACCAGCTCCTTCCGCATTCAGCGGTTCGAATCGTGGACGACCTGGCTATTTCGAAACGGCTCGACTCTTTGGCATTGCGCAGAGATGTTGGGTCACTCTGTGTCTTCTATCGTATCTTTCATGGGGAGTGTTCCAACGAGTTGTTTGAATTAATTCCTGCCGCCGAATTCCATCATCGGACATCGCGTCAAAATTTGAAACTCCATCCTCACAATCTCGATGTCTGGAAATCCACAACTGTGCGTTTCTCTCGATACTTTTTGCCTCCCACTAATTTGTTGTGGAACCAATTACCGGCAGGGGTGTTTCCAAACGGATACGACTTGGGGGCCTTCAAGAAAAGAGCTTACTCATTTTTAAAAGGCCGGCAACGCAACTGCAAGACCTCTGGTATTGTAGATGTCCATGGGTGGCGGTGATCACTTACCATTAGGTGCACCTCCTGCTCGTTTGCCCCCTCTTTTATAAAAAAAAATGTTTTGAAAAAAGTCTTACGGGATCACTTTTCACAAGGAAGTATCCAAATTTCCATAAATTTAACAAAACTGAAATAATATTTGATATAATTTCTCAGAACACAAATTTGAAGCGGCATTGTGACAGTGTGGTAAGTTAACATACGAATAAATTTCCCCAAACATTGGGGAAATGTCCCTTTTATTTAGAAAATATATGTTAATGTTAGACTTATTGTTTTAATTGGATTCACCGTACTATATATGTATATACTACATATATACGTATTTATAAAACATGGCTCGCCGTGTTTCGTGCTGTTTCGTGATTGATTCGCCAACTAGCGCTAGAAGATAACGTCATAAAATCATATACCATAACCAATCACAATGACGCAAACATAGCAATATTATAACATTATAAATGCTTGTTACGGCCCGGCCACAGCTCGCGCGGCGCGACCGGCGATGCGATTTGCGGCGCGGCGAGCGAAAACAAATGTAGGAAACTGTATGAAGTATGCCACAGCTACCGGCGACGCGAATTGCGGCGCAAAAAAACGCGCGACCGTGACGAGCGGTGTGACGAGCGAATAAAACAAAAGAGTACTTTTGTTTTATTCACCAGCAAGCCAGGGTTGGAATCAGAATAACACAAAATTATTACCAATGGAAATTGTATATATACTATATTTTATTAAAATTTTTACTACTATTTTTAGCCTCCGACGCAAAAACGAGGGTTGTTATAAGTTTCAGAGGTGTGTTTGTGTATCTGTCCGTGCATCGTAGCGCCCTGGCGGATGGACCGATTTAGTTGCGATTTTTTTTTTTACTTGAAAGCCCTATTTTGCGGGATGGTTCTTAGCTATGATTCAATACAATCTGTGCAGCCATTGAAAGCTCACTAGCTTTTTTCAACTTGATGAAAGGAATTTAGCAACGTGTAAAGGCTTTGTCGATGCTAAATTTTGTATTTTATTAGAAAGAAAGAAAGAAAGAAATTTATTTGCCAGAATAAGGGAGTTACGGTGTACGGTTAGTACGGTTAGTACGGTGTACGGTGTACGGTTAGTAAGGGAGAATAAGGGAGATATGGTGTGCAAACATTTTAAAATTATAATTATTTATCATTAAACTAAAAATGTTGTGAGTCGATTTTTACAATTACTACCGGATCGGAACGCGGCCACACACTGAGAAGATCCGGCGGAAGAAACTCAGCGGGCTTTTTTTTAAATTATAGTTACATGATACAATTACAATTACTTCAATTATAATGCAATGACATGGTGACCTAGACCTGATGCTACAATATCTTCATTCGAAGATATCAGCTTTTATTTAACTAGCAATATTTGTATGTAAATAAAAGATTTTCTAAATATTGCAAACCATATTTATCGACTTCCTGATATTTATTTGTACTGAAACTTGACAAACTTTTGTAAGTTCAATGACAATGCAATATTATGGTACTATCCAGCTAATCTTATGATGTAGCCTAGATACAGAGACTTGAACTCTCAAATGAAGAGTTTTGGCGAGACAACCTCGTTTTATGTCATTGGTTTTGTTGCTATAAGTACTAAGTTTAATTAGTACTCATAATGACGAAAAATGTAACATGGAGCCGCTAGAGTGTCATTGTAACTCACAGACAGAAAGTGTTAAGATAGTAGAGTTTGGAGTCGTTCGTTTCGTTGCAATAAGATATTTTTTATTGTTACGAGACTGAATACGGGAGACCAAAAAACTAATATCGAAACTTCTCGCATCCATAAGATACGCATAAGATGCAAAATGCTTAGATAATAAACTTCTAAACTCAACAAGGTAAGTTTATTGAGTCAGCGCTCAGTTGTCTTGTACTGACAAACATTTTGATACTGGACGATTTCTAGTATCTGATGCTTATCATGACTTAAGATTTAACAATCATACTCGAAAGTGGCCATGGTAGGTTATAAACTAAATAAGAAAAACCTATTTAGATTAGACCCAGTTGTTTTGTTTTGACAAATACCCTGGTGCTAAACGATTTACAGGGTCTTATGATGAAGCAGGAAGGAGGTTATCAAAACTTTTAATTAAAATTGAGCAACACCATCAATTTTGGACTCGTTTGATTTTTTATTTTAAGGAATGTGAAATAGGATAGCTTCCAGTATCTGATGATAAAGCGGAAGGAAGTCCATGTTATTTTCTAAGCTTGACCAGTTAAAATCCACTGAGTGTAGGTTACTTCGATTTGTTGTGGCAAACACTTAGATACTGGATGTTTTTAAAAATATAACGATGGAACCGGAAATTGGACACTTGAAATTGGGCTGATATAGCCTTTATTGCTAGAAGGTTCACATGGTTTGATACAGTTACATGGCGGAGCCGGAGGCCTCGGGAGCTTTGCAATAAAACAGCTCAAGCTCATTGAGTAAGGAACCACAGGTTAAGGTTACCTTTAACTTTATGCTGCAGGATCCCCTTTTGAAGATCATCAGCTCCTTTTACGTTTTGCGCTTAAAATTATGGAACTAAAGTAAAATGGTTGGCTGACGATAAAAAAGTGTCGTTTTTTTTTAAATTTTAATTTAGAGTTAATATGATGATTTATTGATTAAATAAATAATTGGTTATTGACACATTATTTTAATATTATACTTAAAATAATATTAAACTTAAAATACTTTATACACTGAAACTTAAATTTAATGTAAAAACTTCACAGCATTTTTTCAATTTAATGTCGGCTTGCATTAAACAAAGTTTGTTCCTATACATTCATTTCACTCATATTAATAAAAAATTCATTCTTTCTACAGCCCACTACATTAAAAACGGTCATAGTTACTAAAAATTGCACGGAAAGTGTCTACGTTGCCATACATTAAAAAATAGGTATGTGTACTTATGTACGCGCGTGAGAAGTTATATTTCCGATCCGGCAGTAGTTTTAAAAAAATATGTTGACGTGTCAAAATAACTTGTAAAAAGTTTTATTGAATAAAGTACTTCTGATTTCTGATAGATTTTAATTGAATGCAAATACTTAATTACATTAAAATAATAAAAGGACTGGAAAAGGATAGTCAAGGATTTCGGGATTTAATGTGCAATTTAGCGGACAACTTCAACCTGTAACTTTTGCGTTACGGTGATGCGCGTGCATTTAAAAATTTCACTCGCTGCCTTCAAGAAATATTACGCGCCTAAAGAAATATAACTTCAAAAATCTCGAATAGAGGGATCAATGATAATGTAATATATGTAAGTATCAACAATAATTGTATTTTTGCGTAAAATCCTAACGTTAAGATAATATATACTACGCATCAAAAGAATATAGTAAAAATAGTATTACAAAATCCAACCCTGGTACTATCTAGTATCGAGATGTGACAGCTCAGAGCGGCACGCAGCCGCGGTCGCAACAAGTCGAGCTGTGGCATACCCAGATGGTCGCGCGACTCACCGCGCCACAATTCGCGTCGCAGGTCGCGCCGCCGGTAGCTGTGACCGGGCGGTTAAAGACACACCTGTGTAACCATCAATATTAATTTTTGTAAAAAATTAAAACTTGTAAAGTTCGAATTTTTTAAAGGTAAATTTTATTTTTTCATTTTTTGTGTGTAATTTTTTTAAATCATTTACTTTTTTTGAATAATTAATAAAACTTTACTGTCTAACTATATCTATCCATTAAAACTACAAAAATATTCATTTTTATTTTAAAGGTGGAAATCAGAGTGGGCCTTATTTTGTTTTGGGTAGTTTTATATGCTTTAGTAGTTATATATATATATATATATATATATATATATATATATATATATATATATATATATATATATATATATATATATATATATATACATTGTAATACTCTGGCAGTTTTGTCTGCTTTTAAACGTAGAACATTGTTTAGTCTTTTATATATTATGTCAATTAGAATATAATTAATATAAGTTCTCTTGAAGGGCCAAGACGTATGCCCAAAAATAAATGAAGTTTAGAAAATATCTGGTATAATTTTAATATAATACTGAAACCGACGATTTTCGCGTACCTCAAGCAGCCAAGCAGTACATTTGGTGGAGTCGCCCGTCTAGGTCAGTCGGTAGAGCAGCAAGCCTCAACTATATATATATATATATATATATATATATATATATATATATATATATATATATATATATATATATATATATATATATATATATATATATATATATATATATATATATATATATATATATATATATATATAAGCAATTGAAAACATGAAGTCATCAGTCAGCATATTCATACCTAAACCGCTACCGAATCATATTTGACAAATAATCTACACTTTTTTTAAAATTTCAATATTTATTCATTTTAAGACCCTGGCCGCCCAGTTACACTGATATGGTCTCGTTTATTCCGATAGAAATAGACAGAGTGAGCGATTTCGGTATTGACAGCGTCTTAATATTTTCCTGTTACGGTTTGTCTGGAAGAAATCTCATTACTAGAGATAATCTCGCCCATTGTACTTCTTTTCTATTATTGTTGTTATGTTAGTATTTACTGTGTACAATAAAGAATTAAATAAATAAATAAGCTCGTATTTTATTTTTTGTTTTATTTGTTAGTTTGCCAATTATCATTCTTGTGTGTACTCTCAGTTTAGAAAAGAAGTTATATATTACTATTAAAAAACGCATTATAATTTATAGAATGTAGTAAAATATTAAACCAGGTAATGGAAATTTGAAAGCCAATGCTTGCAACACTAATCTCTAGCACACGTACATAATGTTTTACGATGCTTGCAAGTGTTGGCGTTGGATTACGCACACATGTACAAAAGTTATCTTCACCGATTTGTTTCTAATTGTTTACAATGGCTACGTCTATATTTTTTGTAGGTCTTTGTCATAAAGTTAGATCAGTATATTTTTTACAGACACGATTACAGAAAAAAATGTCGATCATTGGTTCTTGTCGGCCATTGGTGCCACTACGGTATATTCATGCAAAATTACAACATTCTAGTACTCTGAGCTATCGTGTGAATGGACGGAAGGACGGACATAGCGAAACTATAAGGGTTCTTAGTTTACTTCGGAACCCTACAAAATGTCAAATTAATTAGATTTGCTTTCTCCGCGAACTGTTCTATGTGACCATCGCGATGGTATATAAATGGAACGCTCTCGCTCACCGATGGTCCGGACAAAAAATCCATCAATCCACCATACTTTCACAAACGTCGGCACCAAGCACAAAAGCACACAATTTACGCATTCCGTGCAAGTTTCACTTCGAAACCAAAGCATCTTCAAGAGAAACATATCATATCAACATCCATCAGGAGACCCATCTGCTTGTTTGCTATCTTATGATATAAAAAAAAAACGAAACGAACACTACCTCACTCAATTTGAGTGTATTACAAATATTACACTCGCGTTACTTAGTTTAGTTAGTATTATGTTTAAGTATGTATTTTTGTATATATATATATATATATATATATATATATATATATATATATATATATATATATATATATATATATATATATATGGTATATATGGTATATATAAATTTATTTATTTATTTTGTTTTACTATTTAATTCAGGCAACCCACCTTATAAATACCTTATAGATAGATATAGAAAATAAATTTTAGGTTTTAATATAACACTAGCAAAGAGCAGAGCTTTGCAAGGGCTCGCTAAGTTATATTACCTAGTAATATTCTTAGGAAAGTATTTTTACGCGAATTACATCTTTTAATGTATGGACTTTATTTATAATTTACTAACCTAAAAAATCCAGCGTATTTTCACCATTCGCATCAAAGGCGTCGTCAGGCTTTGTATCTAGGGAGGCGCAGAAAAATAAAATCAAAATAAAAAAATAAAATGTTTCTAAGATACATTTTTTAGTACTTATGTATAAGAAAAATTCTTTAAAATTTTCTTGATTTGTTAGAAACACGATTTAATATAATTATCAATGGTATGTACACAGAACAATTATAAAAGTTATCTACATATTTTACACCATATTTTCTGGTCTACCTATAGTATAGTACTGTAATACCTTTATGGTGTTACATATACACTGGCAGCTTTGTCTACTTTTAAACGTAGAACTGTCTAGTTTTTATATGGAACGTGTTTAGAATAAGAGTGTTCAAAATAATCTTGACGGGGAAAGACATATGCCCGAAAAATAAATGAAGTTATAAAAATCGTGTAATATTCGAAATAATACAAAATCCCATCGATCTTCGTGTGCCTCGAGCAGCCAAGCAGGTTAAAGCAAATCCACCGGGCAAGGGGTGTTACAATTGGTGGAGTAACACGACCGGCTGTTATATCGCCCGACGAGTTGTTACAAGTTGGTGGAGGCGCCGGGTAGTCGCTACGTGAAGTCACTACGTGCAATCGCTACGTGAAATCGCTACGTGCAGTCGCTACGTGAAGTCGCTACGTGCAGTCGCTACGTGCAGTCACTACGTTCAGTCACTACGTGCAATCGCTACGCTGGACGAAGAAACCAGGAGAGCTAAGTATTTTGGTCAGAGGGTAAGAGTTAAGATGGAGGCCATCAAGCGTTTCGATGGAACGCAGAATTTTGCATTCGCAGAATTTATTAAGGATTTCAAAACAGTCGCGGCAATTAATAAATGGGATATAGAGAGTTTGCCTTTACTTTTAGGATTATATCTTGATGGTCCTGCATTAGCGTTTTATAAAATGATATATAGCGACACGGCCAATTTTAATGAATTGTGTATAAAAATTGAAAATGAATTCCCTATATCAATAAATTATGTTGAGCGATTTTATGTAACCAAACAGGGCCGCGATGAGGAGCTATTAACATATTTTTACAGACTCAGCAGTATTGCAGTCAAGGCTGAGATATCGGACGAAATTTTCATAAAACAATTCATCAAGACAATGTTACCCTCGCTAAAAGAAAAGCTAGGAATGAGAGTGTATTCGTCGCGAGAAGAATTACGTAACACAATCATTCAATACAACGAGGTCTTTGGGGGTCAAATAAAATCGAGTAACATTCCTTTACAACCACCAATGGGGGTGCCACAAAAGGTAAAATTTAGGGAGGAACCAGACATCCTGCCCAGTACGCCGGTACGCTCACAGACAGAACGTCCACAGCCGACAGAAGTTTTTCACACGCCCCGGTATAATCTAAGGCCGAGACGATATGAAAGAACGGCCGCAAATACACGTAATGATTTCAGACGCAGTCCGATGACACCACAGTACCCAAACGAACAGGGACGCCGCCAATAAATGAAACGCGAGAGATGAGAGCTGCGTCCCAAACAGATGAAAATCTCCCGACGGAAAGCAAAGGTTTGTCCAGTCCATTTATACAGGTCATAATCAAGGGTCATTCGTGTTCGCCGTAATCGATACAGGAGCAGATATATCGTGCATGTCGGATGATCTCGCGGAACATCTAAAAGTAACATACAAAGATAATGCACCCAATAGGCATTTTGTAAAATCGCTAGGAGGATCGTTATTAAATGTGGTAGGAAAAACGTGTGTAAATTTAATGATAAATAACAGTATTTTTGCGAATGAAATATTAGTAATAGAGAATATAAAAACTAAACTTATATTAGGTCGAGATTTTCTAAAAAAATATGATGCTGTAATAGTAAAAAGTCTATTACAGCATCATATTTTTTTAGAAAATCTCGACCTAATATAAGTCGAAAAATTAGATCGAGATTTTCTAAAAAAATATGATGCTGTAATAGACTTTTTAAAGAATTTTATATGTCTTAAACAGCGTTGCTATGTAAATTTTATCAATCCTTCGTCGCTACGAAATAATAATGATCTTTCCATAGGCCTTTTCATCATCAGATGAGCGCAAGCGTAGCCGCCATGTTGAAACGGCGGTAATTCAAAAAATTCGTACTGTTTTAATCAACAATGGCTGGACAAGGACTATTATCTCCACAAAGAAATAAATTATTGGAAAAAACCATCGATGGTGCTTCACTTATTTATGATTCAGTTGAAGCTCATAATTGTGAACAATTGAAAAGGTGGCTAAAATTGATTTTAGCCACCTTTTCAATTAATTGATTATTATTTGATTTGTTTGAAAAACAAAAAACCTTATTAATTGATTTATCAATATGTTGAAACTCTTGATAGCTTAAAGGATCAGGGATTTGTTCAGTTGGACCACTTTCTCCAAGAAAATGTAGTGAGCAAATATAAGTATCCTTAGTAACATTATCAATAGATCTAAAACCTCGGTCACTTTTGCCACATTTTTTCACCCATAACTCACATTTCGCACATTTTACACATGCTTTAATGTGTAATTTGCTTGATGATTTGATTATTTTTTTTCGATATTCAAGACAAGGCTTTGGAAAATTTATAAAATAGAATCTATTGGTTTTAAATGATTTGTATCGTGTATCACTTTTACATACTCCATAACAACACCGTTTTGTTGTTCCTTTTCGTACAGACAACATAATTATAATGGAGTACAAAAAATTTTTTCCGATTATTTTGACTTACTACTTTTTTTTTTCACTTTTTTTACAATTAATCAACTTTGATTTATATTTTAATTTTTGATACACGGATAGCGGACAATTTAGCATGGTTGTTTACAAAAAACAGTACGAAAAAGATGGCTGATTCTGACGCATGCGCACAAAAAATTTTTGTGATGAAAAGGCCTATTATGGACGGCTGCTATAGAAACGTTGTAAATAGTAATGTCACTAATGTAAATAAATTGTGCTATATGTTAAAATCAGATTATATATACTACGTGAATTATATAGAGAAAAATGAGGATAAGTTATATTCGTATGTAAATTCCGGAAATAAATGCGAAATGGATGAAATTAATATTAATCCGGAATTATGTCAAAACCAAAAGAATGTATTACGAAATCTATTTAGTACATATAGGAAATGTTTTGCATTTAGGCCTACGGAATTAGGTAGGTGTAAGTTAACAGAAATAGAAATAAAAACGGTAGACCAGGTAGCGGTACACCACCCGCCATATCGTGTCTCACTAAAACAACTAGAAATAATCAATACACAGGTTAGAGAAATGTTAGACAACGATGTCATTCGCGAATCTAAAAGCTCTTATGCTTCCCCAGTAGTGTTAGTGCGGAAGAATGATAACACATGGAGATTCTGTGTGGACTACCGTAAGTTGAATAAAAAGGTGGAAACAGATAGCTATCCATTGCCTATTGTTGAAGACATTTTAATATATCTTTCGGGTGCCCACTATTTCGCTGATTTAGATTTAAATTCTGGCTATTGGCAACTTGCGATTTCGGAAAGTGATAGGCACAAAACTGCATTTATAACACCGTCAGGATTGTATGAGTTTAACGTGTTACCTTTTGGCTTAAAAACAAGTCAAGCAGTGTTTCAACGTACAATGGATAAAGTGCTAGGGGATATTAAATACAAGAATGCCATCTGTTATGTTGATAATATATTAATATGGGGGAAAACTTTCACAGAATTTAAGGAAGCGTTAGAAAAGGTATTATTAATGCGCCTTAAGGAAGCGAACCTTACGCTTAAACCAAATAAATGTAGTTTTGGGTATGGGAAGATAAGTGTGTTAGGGCATGAGATATCGGGGGATGGTATTCAACCAGATAGCAGGAAATTAAAGGCGATAAAAGAAATGCCTGCACCGACAAATGCAAAACAGGTAAAATCGGTACTTGGAGTATTCTCCTATTATCGTAAGTTTATTAATAATTTTGCCAAAATTGCTCTACCCTTAACAAAATTGCTAAAGAAGGGGTCGAAGTTTTGTTGGTCCTTGGAACACCAAAACGCGTTTTCCATTATCATAGATCGAATGTGTAACCCGCCTATTTTAAGTCATTATTCTAGTGATAAGGATGTTTTAACTAGATTATATGTAGATGCTAGTGGAGAAGCTCTGGGATGTTGTCTAATGCAAGGAAAAATAAAAATGCATCCAATATCGAATGCATCGAGGAAATTGAGCGAGGCAGAAAAGAAGTATTCTACTACTGAGAAAGAATGTTTGGGTCTAGTATGGGCATTAAATTATTTTAGGCATCTTTTATGGGGATTGAAGTTCCAAGTCGTAACCGATCACAAGGCATTATGTTGGCTTAGAGATAGGAAGGATATGAATGGAAAGTTGGCGAGATGGTCACTGAGCATACAAGCATATGATTTCGACGTTGTGCATTGTGCAGGCAGAGAGAATGTAGTTGACGACTTTTTAAGTAGAAACCCATTGAATGTGGAGAGTACAGTTGAGGAAGCTCAGAAAGAACAAGAGGATGGTTTGGAAGTGTATAAATTAGAGGTAGTTAAGGTCCAAGAAGAGCAAGGGATAGACGAGTCATGTAGGCGTTGGTTATCTCGAGTAAGGATGAGCGATACCGGGATATATAAGGGGTATAAATTGAATGATGGAATATTGTGTAAGAGAGTAAAGCGAGGCAATATTATGAAAGATTTTGTGGTTATACCAAAGGGTTTATTATATGAGATCTTGCATGAACTGCATGACGACCCATGGTCAGGTGGTCACTTGGGTTTAGCAAAAACATTATGTAAATTCAGAGATAAATATTATTGCGAGAATGCTGAGGAGATCGAGAAGTATGTAAAAACGTGTAGGTTGTGTCAAGAGAGAAAAAAGGTCAAACAATTGGCTGAACTACAGCCTATAACTGTGACCCGTATGATGCAAAAGGTAGGAATCGATATCTTAGGGTCTTTTAGAAAATCTTTAAACGGGAATAAATATATCATAGTATGTATTGAATATGTGTCTAAATATGCAATATGTAAACCGGTACAAAGGGTAACGGCAGAGAAAGTGAGTGAATTTTTGATTGAAGAGGTGTTTTATAGGTACGGAGGTGTTAAGGAGGTAATTTCTGATAGGGGAGCAGTATTCACTTCACACCTAGTGAAAGAAACTGTGAATCGATTTGGGGCAAAATCGCGATTTAGTACGGCGTTTAGGCCAGAAACGAATGGGTTAGTAGAGCGGTTCAATAAAACGCTAGTTCAAATGTTATCGATGTATGTTGCCAGGGACCAACGAGACTGGTTTAGGTTTGTACCATTAGTATGTCATGCATATAACACTAGTAATCAATCAACCACTAAGGTTGCGATCGGTCCAGGCGTTCATAACTTATGAGTTGTTGACATACACACATTGCATTGGCTCGACCGGTAGGCGTATCATCTAACGTTTGCAATTCGCCAGCGATCAGCGATGATGACAATGTAATGAAAAAAATCATCAAAAACGTCGCCAATTGCTTGCATCGCGCACAGCACCAAAACTAATCAAGCGGCAACGACTACCACTAATGTACAAGGCTGTTATGTGTCTTGCAATAACTAAACAATCACGATAATTTCGCATTGCGAATTACGTGATCACCCCGCCGGTCAGGTACCACCGCCTTACCTATTCCTGCCGCAATAGCGTCAGTGCTAGTCGCTGACGTGTTCCGGTTTAGAGGGTAAGATAGCCGGTAAACTTATGCATGTGGCATTAGCCCTCGCCACAAGATAGCAACGCACCATTAACATCTTTGGTGTTTATGTGATGGTTGACTCTTTCCATCAGGAGACCCATCTGCTTGTTTGCTATCTTATTATATAAAAAAACACACACACACACACTCACATATACATAGAGACATACTGACGTCATCGCGAAAATAGTTGAAAATGGTTCCTAAAACCACAAAACGTAGACATTTGGTCATCCACATACGTAGTGGGAAGTTAAAAAGTACAAGTGTTTTAATAGATTAATATTGTATTAAAATAGAGTGAATGAAAATGAATTAAATGAAATAAAACTACCACGCCAAAGCTTAAACCTAAAAGTGCGATATTTTTTAGTAAACTACCTACCACTAAAGGGCACAGATCGTCGCCTGGTGTAGCTTTGTAGCATTTTAACTCGTTAGTTTTATAATAAATGGCGTTAGCAGTAAATAAATTCTAATACAAAATGTATCTTTTTTAATGTTTATGAAATAACATTTTAATGGTAGATAACATATCTAGACATAAATTAAAACCACCACGTCAAAGCTCAAACCTAAAAGTGTGATACTTTTTTAGTAAAATGTACCACAAAAGTGCATAGAAAGTCGCCTAGTGTAGGTATAATTCAACATATCACCCTCAAAGTTGTGAGCCTGCCCACCGTGCTCACAACGCTGGATCCGATCTCTCGTGTTCCGGTTTGGGGGTAAGGTAACCGGTTAATTTATGCATGTGGCATTAAGACCCCATCGATAGGTATACACACCATTGGCATCTTTGGTGTCTATAGTCGACAGTTGTCTCTTTCTACCACGACAGCCTTCTGCTTATTTACTGTCTTATGGTAAAAAAAATGAAAATTCCTTGTGCTAGCAAGAAAATAATAAACCAATTTCAGGTTAAAAATGAAATTTTATTTCAAAATTACTACAAAAAGCTTTAAGCGCATTACCAGTTTTACTCTTCATTTTTCTAATTGGACGTAGTTAAACGAAAAGGATCCAATCCACAATATGGTCAAAAATGAGTTAAGCGCACCAAACTGATTGTAAACATCTACTATTGGCTAACAAAAAATATTTAAGCAAAAATAGCTTTATTTTACTTTACGCTGCAGCGTGCAGCCCGCTCCATGATAAATGTTTTCGGTGAATCCCGCGGGATCACCTAAATTTTCCGGGATAAAAAGTAGCCTATGTGCTATTCCAGGTCATCATCTACCTGTTTGCCAAATTTTATTCAAATTCGTTTAGTAGTTTTTGCGTGATTGAGTAACAAACATCCATCCAAACATCCAAACTTTTGCATTTATTAATATAGATTCAACGTCAGAACTAGTCCCCGTGTATGGCACGTTAAGAAATAAAAAAGTATCCAACTTCAAACTTCAATATTTCTAAAGTGATTTTGTGTAGATTGGATCCTTTTCGTGTAACTACGTCCAAATGTTCTTATTAAAATAATTCGAAATTATACCATCACAATATCAGACTCGATAAGATTTGACTGAATGTAATGCAAAAGAAACATTCTGCTTTACCTTTAACCAATTAAAATCAAATCAAATGCATTATTCGACGTAGGTACACTCGTTTACACTTATAGACGTCGAAACATAAATATTTTATTAGCACACATTTTGAAAGATAACGGTATACATATATGCATGTCCCATTGCTGTACCTACTGGGCCAAGCCGGATATGTTCGTAATGAAATAGCTTTGAATGTTAAGCTGTCTTTAAAATAATGTGTCATGATAACTTTGGATCTCTTTTTAACTAACTTCCCAAAAGGTCATCTATTCGGCTGTATGTGTTTTTATGTTTGTTATCTCAGAACTCGGGACATTTAAGAAACGATTTTGAATTTATTTATTTTTTGAAATCCCGTGTGGTCCATAAAAACTCTTTTTTGTTTGAGAGGGTATTATACTTCTCGTGAGGTCCTATTTTATTTGAGTGAAGATCTGATGCAGAGTTTCGGATATACAGAAAATGGGATGTCGGTTGCTGCAGTTTTACTAAGTTTAAAAAATATTAAAATCATTGTGCGTACAGAGAAGTGTGAAATATGTCACATTTAAAGATGATAGTGGTAACTCAGGAGTGATTTACTCGAAAGATATATATCACACATACGAAGAGTGATTATATCACTAAACCCCTTGCACTCAAATTATATCTTTATATATCTAACTCTACAGTTCACATTTCGATACATTTCTTTATCTCGCTCCACTTCACGCGGCAACTAGATTGAGAACGATAAAGTATGAATAGCCCGCGTAACGCGCATGCGTACCAAACATATTATGGACATATATAATATGGACATATAAATGATTGATTTTTAATTTTGATAAATCTTGCATATTATAAATTTATTACTTAAATTACTTAACTAGCTGTTGCCTGCGACTTCGTCCGCGCGGACTTCGTTTACTCCGCACTGCTCCTCCCCTGTAGGTGATAGCGTGATAATATGTAGCCTATATGTTGACCCGACTTATTAGTAATATTCATGCAAAATTTCAAGTAAATGCATGCAGTACTTTTTGAGTTTACCCCGGACATACATACAGACAAACAGACAACAATTATAAAAATTATATTTTTCACGCCCCTAGTATTATTTAAAAAAAATATTCAATGTACAATTTTGACTTTCCTACGATTTTATTATATGTACTTATAGATGTTTTATCTTGTTACCTACAAAAAAATCACCCTGGTCAAGGTTAACCACCGTGACGTCGCGCAGCTTAAGAACTGTCCAGTGCACATTTTGCCTCTAGTGTATCACGCTCGCACGCATAGCACTCGCAGCCTGCATATCTCGCAGTTCCCGTTACAACCCCCCACACCGCCGCCCCGAAGTTGAAGGCTCAGTTAAGCCCTCTGGAGTTGTAGTTTACCGCATTGAACATCTAAATATTTGTAAATCCTGCTAAAATGCGGTTCGCCCTGTGCTAGTTCGTACCTAGCTCCGTGTTGAGCATGTGTCATTTGTTCAGACTCGCAGATATTTCCAAATAATTAAAATATAAATATTAACAGAAAAGGATATACCTAAGTCTATAAGAAATGTCACTTGGCTTGTCTCTATTTCAAACCTTGCATTAACTACTTCAGCCAAAAATCGGCAGAACTTGTAATATCGAAGACACGTCTAATAAAATTAAACTTGTCATTATTTCAGAGTTCTTCAATACAAATCCAGTGCTAGGCCACATAATGCAGCCAAGCAAGGCATGCTAAATATTTTTGGATTATTATATGGGCCAAATATTTTTTATGAAGTTACATTATATAATGTAACATCTTTCCATTGATATAAAAAACACAAGATACACAATCAATGTCTCAAAAACGTCCTCTAAAAATGAGCGCAATATTTTAAATTGTGCGCTCATTTCAAATAGAATCGCGTCGGTTGCGACACTGTCAATTTTATTACTTTTCGTACATTGCTTTGGAAAAACAACTATAAGTCTTGCGCTTAAGGTTGGATATGCAAAAACATATATTTTTGCCATATCTATAACTATTTATGTGAAATCAGGGACAGTTTTGAGTGTCAGTTGTGTTCGAGACTGTGCATCTTCCGCCTTATTCCAAAACGAGGTCTAAATATAGTACCGACCTTAATACCAGTTTTGTTACTAGTACTAGATGAAACGTTATTATAAAACCGGGTTTAGCGCTATTCCGAGTATCTTCTATGGTTCTAAAGATAAACCTCCGCGACCCCTAGTTTAACTTTAATACTAAGCTCAAAACGTCAAACTTCAAAGTTGACATAAACGTCGTATTTGTTGTGAAATAATTGTTTGTAATTAAAATAATTAAAAATGGACATAAACGTAATTGATATAAAGGATTTGGAAGATTTGGAAGTATCGGAAATATACCAGAAGCTTAATAGACCCCAAAGTCGAGTGAATCCGTTTCACTTAAATGACGGAGACTTTCGAAAAAAATATAGATTCACAAAAACGTTTGCCAGCAAAATAGTGGATTTATTGCGAGAGGATTTAGTTCATGACCCTCGGGGACAGACTCTCAGTCCTGAGTTGCAAGTGGTTTGCGCATTACGCAACTGGGCTCGTCATGAGGTAAGTGTATAAACTTGATAATCTACATTACAAGCAATGCCAATATATTTCAATTGCTGGAAAACTTACTGAAATATTATTATTGTTTCTATAGATTCAAGACGATACTGCCGACTTACATGGTGTATCCCAGCCGACCATTAGCAAAACTTGTAAGAAAATAGCAGGGCTTTTAGCTGGATTGTCCCATGGATTTATAAAGATGCCAGCTACTTTAAATCAGCAAGAAGAAGCAATGAGGACGTTTCGCCGTATAGCTAATTTTTGAAAGTTATAGGTGCTATAGACTGCACTGACTGACTGATTACGGTAAAAAAGTAATGCTAGATTTTATAACAAAACCTAATCGTACCTACTTGAGGCACTCAGGTTCTTGTGCTTCAATAATAAATAAAAACAGACTAGCCATGGAAATACAGAAATATTAAGTATCTTGAAGTGCCGTTGTAAATATATTATTGAAATGTTTACTTTCGCATATAGTATTTATTATAAACATTCGGATTAAATTACACGCGTCACACACTTTTTTTTTTTTTTGCTTTTTTTTAAGTTTATTTCGTTGTACGCTAACTCGATACGTGTACACATGTAGGTATATAGTGGAAATAAAAACAAAATTCATATAATTTCAAAGTTTTCAGATTTAAGATAATTTTCATAGCAAAATTGTACTTGTATTTTATTTTATTATCACTTTTGAACTTATAAATCACTTTTAATAAACAATTTGTTTTCTTTTCATATAAGTATGTTTGTTGTAACGGAACGTTGCATGTTACGCCGAGTGAATGAATGAATGGTTTAGAGTCATTTTAGCTTATAATCTGTGGATACAGGTTCATCCAAGGTCTATCTTCGGTATTAGCTAGTCCTCAGTTAGACTCGTTTTTGTAATAAGAATGAATTTTAGTACTGAATCTAACTTTAATACCGTAACAAGCCTAGACTTCTTAATCTTGGTTTAAACCCAGATCTAGGCCTGTTTTTGTAATAAGGCGGCTTGGGTTTTTTATATCAATGCATCTTTCCTAAAATATATTTTATTTAAAGGAGTGGCATACGGGCAGAAGCTATTAATTAAAAGCAGTGTCTTCATAGAACGCAAGTAATTTGTATTTTCATGTCGGTCCGGGTCCAACAGCCAGGAAAAGATATACCAAAGCCATAGTAATAAGCTTCGTTAATTGTGGCAGTATGGAGGACAGCTCCTGTCAGCGCTGGTGCCAGTGATGTGGTGAGCCGCGCGGGGAGCTCGCTCGAGCAAACAAATTCGAATAATGCAACAATGGCAGTACAGATCCCGCAAATACTACAGCACCGAATGATGGTTTATGGAATATCCTGAAAAAGAAAACTATAAGTACTTATTTTTAAAAAAATTCAAAACCAGCTGTACCGCGTGTGTGTGCTAGCTGTCCTATTATAAAAATTTGTAAAAATTCTAAAATAAAATTAGCCTAAGTTACTCCTAATTACATCATCTATCTGCCAGTGAAAGTCCCGTCAAAATCGGTCCAACCGTTCCAGAGATTAGCCGGAACAAACAGACAAAAATTGTAAAAAATGTTATTTTGGTATATGTATCGTGTATGCATCCATATGCATTTAGATAAAACCTTTTTTTATTTATTTGTATGTATAGACAAAGAAACGCTAAATTGAGGTATTTTAACCCATTCATTGCGCCGTTCGAAACTACGATTTCTCCTGAGATGCGGCAGTCATTTTTAAAGGAGCGCCAATCGGCGTCCGCGGCACCTGATATGGAAATTTTTAGACGCCTATCAGCGTTATTAGCACTCAAGATTTCACAGAATTTTTTGCTTAGTTTTGTTGATTAACCTTACAGTTAGCTTGTAAACTGTAGAGAGATAGTTATACACAGATTTTTATAAATCATTATATATTTTTGTCACAAATAGAAAGCATAAACTGTTAAAACTTAAGAAATCAGTGTTGTGGTGGAAAATTATGGAAGAAAACAGTGAGTAAAAGAAAATAATATATTATGAATCATTTTGCATCAAATGGTCCCAATATTTAATAAATATTTGTCTTTAAATTTAATTTTCTTATTATTTATTGATTTTGCCAGAGTGCATCAACCTTCGGCAACTTCTTAGTTATATTAAAACGTAATATTATATTTAGCTGCAAATCATAAAATGTTATCGTTTTATCTAAATTGTAGCATATTTTTATAGTCATCACTATTCACCCTGTTCACAAAATACTTTTGATGATTATTATGTATCCACCTGCCAACTAGCGCCACCACAGAATAAAATATCTTCAATAATACAGTCTATATTTTAATTTAGGTACTATGAATCTGTTTGAGTAGTAATCTACACTTAAAAGATACCTTTGGGTACAAGAGCAAATAAATATTAAAAATTCTTAAATAAGTTACGCATGCTAATGTGTTATATTGAAGTATATTTTATTATTTATATCTGAAGGATTGCTTGTGAAATTCCCATAACAAAGATTTCCATTAAGCTCCGATGACTAGGGTCATAACTATAAAAATACCTAAATAAACTTTGGTAAAAAATTACAATTCTTAAAATGTATATATGTTGTCTTAGCGAAGGTGCAATATATTTTGTGCCAAATGTGTGTTTTAAGGCCAGGTTGTTAAAAATGATCGTTTCTAACAATTAAAAAAAAAACTCTCACTCATCAAACAAATAAAACTGATGGTGATATAAAGATGAGTTACGTAATAAGCTTACAGGTCAATGCATAAATATACAATGTTGTCTAAATTATGCATATAAACCCTTAAAATTGTATGCATACAAAAATATAAAAGCAACACAAATAGAAATGTTGCTAATTTCTGATATACGCCGATCGGCCGCAATTTATCAATAATATTTGGATTTCCGAAGAGATGATTTCACGGAAACAGCACTTAGCATTTCGTGGGTATTGGAAGAATAAACTTCTGTTTTGCAGAAATTCTTAAAAAAATAATTCTTGTTAAAAATAAACTCATTAAGAATTTGGCGCCGATCGGCGTCCAGTGCCTCTGTTAAGAAACAAAAAACACCCATCAGCGTCGGCCGCAATGAATGGGTTAAGCTCAAAGAAGCATGAAATATGTTGATAAATCGATGTTGATGCAAATTATGCATTGGACACAGTTTTCTGAGGAAAAGAGCTGATCCGATTTAGTATTCAATGATTCAATGGTTTGGAAGTTATCTTTTTTAAAGTTTCGCCAAAATTTCTTTTGAGATAATTTCAAAATTTCTCAGCTAGTCTTAAGTTTAACGGAATCCCATCGAATGCCATCAACCGCGTTTCGACAGATTAAGCCGTTCAAAAATTATGAGATGTTTACATACGCACATAAACACATACATACAGATATATTGGCGTCATCGTGAAAATAATCGGAAAAGCTTCCTAGGATCTTAAAACGTGGAGTTCTGGTGAAAACTTGATTTTCGAAAATCGGGGCAAAATTGGTAACTTATCTACATACGTAGCGGGAAGTCTTGTATTTGTACTTGTAAAATGTCTTGTATTTTCGTTTGTAACGAATAAATTAGAAATTTAAGACAATCACTTACATGAAATAGATACATATTATACAGTGTGTAAAAAAAACCCTGTCCGATCCCAAAGAGGCATATAGGTCGGATAAAAGCATTACTGAAGAAAATATTAAAATGTCTATTTCAGAAAATAAAAAAGATATCGTTTTTTAATATTCGTATTTTTACTTATATTTCCCTAGAGTTAAGCAAATATTTTAAAAATGACAACACCTTGTTGTTGTTTGTTTCACTGTTTCGCTTTAGCGGCTTTCGCAGAAACACCGCTCGAAGGCGCGCTATTTGTTTTTCGGCTTTTTACAAAGGAATTTTAAACGCGCCTCACACGCACCGCTTGTCCTTCGGTAGCATCCGACTTGTGCGGCATTCTTTGATAATAGAATTTACTTATTTGTAGATGTTGTCATACTTAATGTATGAAAATACCATTTATGATATTTTTTTATTGGGAAAACTAATCAATTAATATCCATAAAATAATTACACATATGTTACCGTATTACGGTACCAAATAACACCTTTAATTATCCGACAGGGTTTTCTTTACACACTGTACATAAATACCTATATGTAAATAACCAATCTATATATTATAATATTATAAATTCAACAGTTTGGATGGATAGATGTTTGTTACTCAATCACGCAAAAACTACTAAACAGATTTGGATGAAATTTGGCACATAGGTGGATGATAACCCGAGATAGTATATAGGCTACTTTTATCCCGGAAAAATTAGCTGATCCCGCGGGATTCACCAAAAACCTTTATAATGCAGCTGGCTGCACGCTGCAGCTAGTATGTTATAAAATTATTAAGCTTAAATGCAATTTATAATCTATGAAGTTAAACGCCAAAATCAATTTTCCCCTCCCCTCCCTTTAGAAGAAGGGAGGGAATATTTATAATGAAAAACATAATACCTACCAAGGTATTGATATGATGAAAAGTGTGTAAGAGAAGGCCAGTACTAAATTAACCCACAATCTTGAACACCGACGTAGATTACTTGACACCCACTGACACTGCAACACTAAACAACAATAAATTTTTAGATACAAACTCAAAAAATTCTTTATTCAATTAAATCTTCATAGGCGCTTTTGACGAGTAGACATTTTTTTATTACTACCGAATCGGAACGCGGCCACACCACAGAATAACTATTCTGTGGCCACACACAGAAGATCCGCCAGAAGAAACACTTGTATTTTTATCTATTTTCCATAATTAATAACAATATTACAATTATCAAATATAATTACAAGATTACAAAAAATATATATGAGATTGGTATGAGGAGCAATAAAAATAATCCCAGGCATTTTTGTCTTCTCGATAATCTGAGATGCTATAATACACAAATCTAAATGATTTTATCAGCTGCTACATTCCTCGTCGTTTATCTGTTTTGTGATTTATTGATTAATCTATTCGACTCAAATGATTCTAGATTTGATCCACGGGTCACGGCCACGGTATCTATTCTTATCTTAAAAACGCTTGTCCTTATCAGAATGGGTGCCCAACCGAATGCATAATCAGAGGTAGTTATAATAACTATTGCTTTTGAAATTTGTATATTGAAATTAATAAAAAAGTACTTACACAATGTCAGCCATTCTGGATGTAAAGTCATTGCCGATGCAAATACTTGTACAAATCCCAGCAATCTATATTTCCATGTATGAGTATTAGCGTCACGTTTTTCGAGATTGTACAATTGCTTTAAACTGTAAGAACCCTTGCGAAATAAGCATAATGGATCGGCCGTTGGGAAGTTTTCTGGACTATATGGTTGGAGAACACCAGCTTCTACGACACCCACTGCAGTGTACTAAAACAAAAACATAATATGAAAATTGTTTGTTACTCTATAAAATACAATCGCGGGTTCTTACACAAGCATGTATAGTGTTTTTTTGACAATATTTTAGAAAAACTGCTTCTAATTCCGTTTCAAAAATTAAAATCGAATCAAGTTTCATAAAAAGACAGATTTTAAAATATTAAAAATAACACTTTTTGTACACAACAAAAATAAAATATACATTACAGAGAATAACAAACGAAAACAGTACAAAAGACGAGCTTATCCCTAACAAGAGATATCTTACAGCTAACCCAAGATAGTGAAATACAATGTTTAAAATAGAACAGGTAGACAGTGTACAAGTTAACTTTAACACAAAAAAAAACTAACTCTAATTAATTATATAACAGTTTAAAAAAACAAATATTTTAGTATTGTGGATGCTAAATCTAACTTGCAGATAATAATCAAAATAAAAACAAACCTAGCTATTTTGATCAAACGATAAATAATGAAGTCTAATGCCGGGTTCCTATAATCTACGAACTGTCATTCGTAACAGTAACCATTCGTAACTAGCTTAGTAATAAAACGGTCTGTCATGCTGTCCCACAAGTTTTTTGGACTATGTATCTACGACAAGCATCCGTAGCTTGACTGCTTACCGATGGCCCTCTCGAATATAGTGTATTATCTGTGGATGGCCCTCACTGCGTTCCATTATTCAGAAAGTTTTAAAATAGTCTCGAAAAAATTAAGCTCTATTTATAAACTAATTGATGTATAGTAGAGAGCTAGATACAATGGATAGCCGTGTATGCATTTAATGCAAAATATAAATTATGTATATAAATAATCAATGGAAACATTTTATCATTCAATATCAAAGAATGTGTCATAAGCGTGGAATTGTTCACAACACTGACGTTAGCCGTCATCAAAGTTCAAACTGTTTTTTTCAAAATAATTTATTAATTTAATAAAATTGATGCGACCTACTAATGTTATAGACACATTTTTACAAGAAGCACAATTTTTAAAATCAAAATGGAACAATTTAAGACAAACAAAACCAGAAAATGTCTCAGCAAAATTCACTATAACTTAAAGGTATAATATATATTACAAGAATTACTTTGTTAACATTGTAGAATGGCAGATATCTCTTTGGCTAAATAAATCTCAGATGGCTGGCTCTCTTTATGTAAAAAGACAGCCACCATCAAGGAAGTAAAAATTGCATTACAATCCATGTGGCAGGTAGATGTGCCAAATGCATACTTATTAGCTATTAGCTACCTTACCTTTGAAACTGGAACATACGTTACAAGCACAACGTTAATGCAGCAGGAATCGGTGAAACGGCGGCACAAAACCTAGGTGAGACGTTGTAGAACTCTAATCTCAGAAAAATTATTCAAATCATTTTTTATTTATTCATTATTCAACTATTTAGATCTGATTTTATCAGTTCATGTTATCAGTACATGACTTCGGCTGAAGGTGTACTTTATTTTATTGTGTGTATATTTTTAAATTCTTGTAGTCAATATTTATGTTAACTAATTTACTTTTTTTTAACTATACGATAGCAAACAAGTAAACTAGTCTCCAGATCAAAAGAGTCAACCATGGACTATAGACACCACATATGTTAGTGGTGCCTTGTTATCTTGTGGCGAGGTCTAAGCCACATGCACAAGCTTACGGGCTACCTTACCTTTCAAATTGGAACACATCATTGACAAGCACTCACACTATTGTATACGCAATATGTAAGGCCTAGTAGCTATTACGGTAGTGACTCAAACAGCCAATCGGTCCGCTTTTTACGAACTGCCTGGCAGAACGGCAGTTGGCCTATTTTTCTAGGGAGCTCGGACTAACACGGGGGAAACGTCACATGCACGACTGTGGCAGTATGAGCCAAAACTTACAAACTAGAAAAGATGCTATCTACATTTAAAATTTCTATCTAGTTTAAATTAATTTTAAAATAACTAGGTCTCCTTTAATAACACAGGAAAGATCTACAAAATGAATGATGGACGCCAGGAACAAAACTTTGCAATAGCTAAATATGGCCACCGAGTAAATACGGCAATTTTGGAATAGAATCACTTAAAACTGAAATAGCGAAATCGCCATGACTAAGCTTAAAGCGAAGCAAAATAATAATTATAATAGTTTAAAATAATGCTTATGCCGTGGAAGAGTTTGTGTTGGAGATCTAAGCTGCTTTTTAGTTGTGCTTCTTTTTTCCAATTTTTTGTTTCCTTGCTAGTTATTAAGGCCTAATTACAGTTTCTTCGTATGTTAAACTTAGTATAAGTTATAAAATAAAACTTCAAATTTAAGCACTTTGGTTTTATTCATAATGAGGTGATAAACAAAATCCTATAAATATCCCCACTGTCTGCCTCAGGGCTGTATCTGAAATAGAAATAAATGAGCCCCTGAAATATTCACAGCACATCTGCCGTTATGGTCGCTAACACGACAAATAATAGGTAAAGTAAAAAAGTTAGAATCCAAAGGGTATCCTATACAAGAAACATTAAAAATCTGTTTCCTTCGTCTGCCTTCCTGCATTCTTGTGCGGACCGTATGTGTATCCAGCTTCATTGTTGCAAGCTGAAAAATAAAGAATTAATGATAAAAAACACAATGTTATTAAACATTTTTATCCATTTGTCCAATCACGTATACTAAATTTTGTAAATGTATGTATATTTGTCCACGAATTTCTCGGAATCAAGTTATAAGAGATTTACATCAGGTATAATTCAACTTAGGGAACATTTTTTTTATATCATAAGATAGCAAACAAGCAATTATCTCCTGATGGAAAGAGTCAACCATCGCCTATAGACACCAAAGATGTTAATAGTGCGTTACTATCTTGCGGCGAGGTCTAATACCACATGTATAAGTTTACCGGCTACCTTACCCTCCAAACCGGAACACGACAGCGACAAGCACTGACGCTATTGCGGCAGGAATAGGTAAGACGGTGGTACCAGACCCGGGCGAGACAATGCAGAACTCTGCCACCTAGTAGCCACGATGGTAGTGACTCGATAGCCAATCGGTCGCCTTTTACGACCTGCCTTGCAGAACGGCAGTTGGCCTATTCTTCAAAGGAGGCCGGGACAAAAATGGCGAAAATAATCCAAGTTTCATCAAAATCGGTTCAGTAGTTTTTGTGATATGGGTACAGTTGACACATATTTGAAGTCAGTTTAATTTTTTAAATTACTATGGTCCATATCTTTGAGGTAACCATTGCCTATAGATACCAGGTACCTATATTATTGTTACCCAGATAGGTATGTTAATGGTGCTTTGCTATCCATATGGCAAGGGTTGAAGCCAAATTTATGGTTCATTTCCGTAAGATTACTAGCTACCTTACCTTCGAAGCTGAAACAAGACAGTGACAAGCATCGACACTATTACGACAGGATTAGGTAAGTGCGGATGTTGTAGAACTCTACCATGTTAGTAGTAATTATAGTTAGCTTAATATAATTATTATTTATATTTCCCATATTGTTCAATACCACCTTTGAACAACAGACCATCTGTCATGCAGTTCGTAAAAGACTCGAAAACGATTGACTTTACAGGTCATGACTATGGTGGTAGAGTTCCGCAACTCCTCACCAGGGTATATGGCACCACCGTTATACCTGTTTCTACCGCAATAGCGCCAATGCTTCCCATTTTCGTTTCTCGGTTCGGAGGGTAAGGTAGCTAGTAAATTTATACATGTGACGTTGCCATTCCTTCAAACGGATAGCAGTGCATAAGCATCAGCATCAGTAAGAACTTTAGTGATTATAGGCAATAGTTTATCTTTCCTCGGGTGAGATATCTGCTTGTTTGCTTTACAATGACAAAGATTGGCTGGCTTGTGAATTAAAGTAATTCATAGGCGAGGTAAGTGACCAACGTAACGTATATTTATTCAAATTTGCACAACTTATAGGAGATTATATTCTAACGTGTGTTCCATCAATTGCAACTAGTACTCGAGGAAAGCGGGCTATTTGGTAAAATCCTTGTTATGTATCATTTTTGACTTTTATGTAGTCCGATTGCAAATGTGCTATTGCAAAGCTGATGTCACGTACTGTCCGCCTGGCGCAGGACTGCCACACTAATAAAGTCTTCTGACAACAACACTGTGCCTATCGCATGCAATCGGAGGGTCAATGACAGCTGGTGCAATGGAGATTATTCCATGATTTTATGAATAAATACGAAGAATTATGAAAGTTTATTTATCTTGCAAGTGTCTACGAATAATAATTAAAGTTTGTCAGCTAGGAAATAAGAAAAATATCTACCTGGCTCCTGTTATTCGTAAATGGGGATATATTTCAGACAATAATTGCTCTTCTGCCGTTATATCAAGCTGAAACCGCAGCTTTAATTATATGTAGTTTCCACTCTTTCCTTTATACTCTGATTGTTGATTTTTCGTCGGAACTAGACTTCACATACCAGTCTGATAACATGTAAAGCATTTCCGTGTTACTTTCTGAGCTTGAAGTGGTAAATTCACGCTAAATATTTTTTAAATTATTGTTCAACCCGCCGAAATCCGGGGGTAGCTATACGAATGACGGATGATGAAATTTTGACAGATTAATGACATTATATTTTTTATAGGAACATACCAATCTGTCATTTCCATACAATACACAGTAAAACCTTAACTGGCCGCCCTCCCACCCGTTAGCAACGAACCTTTGGTAATTTGACATAAGAGTCGTACTTTATAGAAACAGTATTAGCTTACGCTCCGTAGAAAATCCTACTATTTGTCACTAAAACGAGTCGTTTTGCAGATATAGGAACCGGGCATTAATTGTTTTTAAATGAGCAAAGTGAAGTACTGTTACGGATATGATGTGGGAGTGAGTGCCAGAGTCTTATAGCAGTGACTGTATAAGATCTCCTGTATAACATATAAAAAAGAACATGAGTATTCCTTGACCCCAATATAACATTTTTTTGTTTAATATATATTTTTTTTAAAGGGCAATGGGCCCACCTCTCGTTCCCACCACTGTAACTTCTGTAAACCAGAATCAACAGCGGCAACCTTCCTGATAACCTCTGAGTTGCGAGCTTAGGGTGCCCTGGGGGAAAGCTAAGCTGTCTTGGAACCCGCATCGAATTTAATCAGAAGAGTATAGGAGGAGTAGGAAAATACATCCAGTTTCCCTCCCTTTACAGCAGGAGACAGCGTGAAGATAAAGCAAAAACTGCTAAGAAATGAGACGTTTACAATCAGGTTAAGCCTGATTGCTATTGCACCACGGTAATTTAGGTATTTGAGGACCTACGAAAATGGCCTACTTAATTCTGCTTCCAGTAGTATGTATGACAAAATCGCTTGAAGGCACGGAAATTCCCACGTGTTGCTACAAGGTCGGAATAGTAGATTACCCCGGATATACATCGTATACTATCAAGCATTTGGCTACGTTCATTTTACCAGAGATTACACTCCCAAAGAATATGATGTGCAGTTTGTTCATATTTACAGTTTATTGTGGAATATTCGCAAAATGGAGAAGGAACTAATTTGAACGAGAATAATTTAACTTTAAACTTATCATGACTAGTAAAGAACTGTGCAACACAATGATCTATTTCTATCCACGTTTTACTTAATCGTTCCCGGACGCAGGGGAAAAGTTATATAAATGCCATCCTTTAGGTGAGCAGCACCAACGCGACTGCCATTCATTTATTTATTCATTAGTAACATCCATCACGGGATTAAAGAGGCGACGTATTTTTGTTTGAACTTGCGGATTGATAAATTCTGGGCTAGTAAAGTTCTTAGAATTATAGTTTATTATATTTGTAATTATGTATTATATTAATATAGTTTAATATATTTGTAAATTATCGATTTTTTGAGTTTTGAATGGATAGCGTCGGTTTACATGTCGCGGCCATTTGCGAAAAGCTATAAAGTATAAACCCTAGATTCCACAGCTAACCAAAGTGTCAAAGAACAGTTTTAATACAGACACATCAATATTTTTTCTTGTCTTTGGCATAGAGAAAGTGCATTAAGGCTACCGTGAATCGTTTTACAATCTATAAATTACTCTCGTGAATCTATGTCAAGTAAAAGAGAAGGAAAAAAGGAAAAAAAGTTATAATTTACGAAAGAAAAAATATGTTTAAATGAATTGACCTTTGATTGTAGGGAACGCAAAATATGCGCGTTACAACTTAACATGATTCTAAACTACTGGGCTTGTTTCTTCCTATTTAGTTTTCATTTAAGGCAATGAATCTTTTTTCAAGATGCAGTCGGGTTTTTGTTTTCAATATATTTTTTTATTTATATATATCTTTGAATAGTAAACAAGCAGATGGCTCTTTTGATGGAAAAAGATATCATCGCCTAAAGATACCTAAGACGTCAATTGTGCGTTGACATACATGTGGCGGGATGGCAATGCCACATGTGCCAGATCAGTCCTCCAAGATGAAGTCATTCTAAATTACATCATAGGAATTAGGATGAGTTCTAATTGCACCTGCTATAGTAATTTTAGTTCTTTGTATCCATTGGTTGCTAAAAGAATTAGCTAAATATAACTAAATTCTATAGTGGATTGAATTGACATCTATGTCAGTAATGTACATACGCACGAGTCAAGCTCTCAACTATGCATAACACTTGACAATAAACTGGTAACTAGTTTCTACTTTTGTGGATGTGGATAAAAATGATCTACCTATAAATACTCTGATATAATCAACAGGTACTTACAATGTCATCTTCTCGCCCTGCATACGAAAAATGGACTCGTAGATCTCCTATTTCATGCTCTAATGCGCTATTACCATGATAATAAAAACCTGAATGTAATTTTATGTCACTTCTGTCAGGTCTTGTATCGGACCATATCTCATAATAATCATTCACTTTGCGCTTAACGTCTGTACCTGCAAAATAGTTTTAAAGTATTTGAAACTTACTTCAATACAGTAAATAATAATTTGGTTTCAATTATATAAAACACTAGTAGACCAGCTAGGCTAATGTTCTGCCACAGATTGATCTAGAAATCATCAAAATCAGTCAAGCCTTTAAGAGGAAACGAATTATCAATGCATGCACACTTGAGATTTAAATACAAAAGCTATTAGGTAAATATAAGTAATCAGGTAGTGTGAGAAAGATGAGTAAGATATGGAAATCTCAATTTGAAGCTATTTGCCAACATATCAATGCTAAAATCTAGTTACTGAAATGCTCTTTACACATATTACAATACTAGCGATCGCTTTGTGGTCAAAATTTGATCATAGTCTAAACAATAAAATCTCTTAAGTTTAAAAACAGAATAAAAATAGTACCAATGCATGTGTGTAAATTATCATTGTATGCAACTTGAATTATAATATTATGTAAAAATGTTTATTTTTATTAATTTAATGTATTTATAACTAGCTTTTGCCCGCGGTTTCGCTTGTGTTAAATTTATTTTTGGGAAGGTTAGAAAGAGACAAAAAGCCTATGTCACTCTCCATCCTTTCAACTATTTCCACTTAAAAATCATGTCAATTCATCGCTCCGTTTTGCTGTGAAAGACAGACAAACAAACACACTTTCCCACTTATAATATTTATGTGGATGCATTTCATTTAAAAATATTAAGATTTTATAGTCCTCCACAATATAAATTTTAACTGTATTATAGCGATTATCAAAAAAATGGGTGCAATTTTTTTTCTCACATTAATATACAGGGTTACTTTTAAAGGTTTGATGAAATTTTAATATTAGAAACAAGATATTGAATTGAAAGTGCATTTTAATTATTATTGTAAAATTGTTACAAGATAATATAAAAATATACATTTAAAGATATCCCACTAAATCCATGAATTGCATGCACCGAGTCTTGTGAATCAACTCTGTAAAGCTGGCAGTCTGTAATTTTTCACCTATAATTACGATAGTAACTATTATGTAATTTATCACTCTAAATACATTTTTCCCGATTACCTTTAATTTGGTTGAAGGCACTAAAATATTTTAGTTCAAATTTTGCGTAATAGAAATCATATCCATGCGTTTTATTTTTTATGTCGGATAAAAATGAAATTGGGATTTTTAAATCATTTTTTAACTTCCCACTACGTATGTAGACATGGAAGTTACTGATTTTACCCCGATTTTCGAAAATCGAGATTTCACCATTTTTTGTTTTACGAGATAGGAGAATATATATCTATATCAATATATATATATATATATATATATATATATATATATATATATATATATATATATATATATATATATATATAGCTAAATTAGCTAAAGCAATATTTTAGATCTCAAAAATTGAGCTGAATGCCATCATCGTTTTCAAATATACAGCTTTTCAAAGATTAATATACTGCCCTTTTTAACAAAATAGATGTTTGAACTGAAAAATCTATGCATATATTTTTTACTCTTTTGAGCCTAAAATAGCTTAATTTAGTGGGACGTTTCAAAGTGGGAAGGAACAGTTGGCCCTTAGGGTCAATCGTTTACACATTTTTTTAATTACATATATCGAACTATCAATTCTGAACAGCCTCTGAAAATTTGGCCGACCTTTAAAAGTAACCCTGTAGCAATTCCAATTTACAATATCTACGTAAGATATTGTAAATTGAAATTGCTGGCAACATTCTACATCTCCTATACCACCTGCCCATTGTATATTCTCATCATCGTAATTTTATCAATAAAAGCTAATATCAGTATATCTGTTTCTTTACTGTAATCTACCTAATATATAAAAACTTCATGCCACACTGTTTGTGGAATGTGGTCTGACTCCTCTGCTCTGAAACAGCTTGACTGAATTTCATGATGTCTAGATTTTTTATTTGACAAAAAAATACATATTAGGGGCCATCTATAAATAATATTACACAAATTTTAAGGTTTTTCAATTCCCCCCAGTATGGTAACTTTAAAAATATACACCAATTTACATAATATACATTGCACTTTTACATTTGTTAGTACAGTTATATAAAGAAAAGTATTAAGTACACACCTAAACTCATCCATCCTATCTTCACATCCTCAGCTATATGAGTTTCACTAAACATAGGCATCGAAGTGGGATTCTGATGTCCAGGGGTAATGTAGAATAATGATGAATCTACCACATAATCCCTCCAATCCTTGTGATACCAATAGGTTTTCTGTGATTCTTCTGCTGGCTCACTCAAGAAATTTTCTGTTGGTCTGTTTAGATAGAATGTAGCAATTTATATAATAATCTATACATATAATAAAATCGTAGGAAAGTCAATACTGTACATTGAGTATTTTTTTAAAAGAATACTTGGGGCGTGATCTACAATCGATATCGAAGCCAAAAATATAGTTTTTAGAATTTTTGTCTGTTTTTCTGTGTGTATGTCCGGGCTAAACTCAAAAAGTACTGCATAGATTTACTTCAAATTTTGCATGAATATTACTAACAGGTCGGGTCAACATATAGGCTACATATTATCACGCTATCACCTACAGGGGAGGAGCAGTGCGGAGAAGTCCGCGCGGACGAAGTCGCAGGCAACAGCTAGTTAATACTAAATCATTAATTTATACAATATACCTACAGAGGATGTTCAATAACAACCACATCAAAAACAAAATTGATTTACGGTACATAGTATACATTTTTTTTACCTTTTTGCGATTAATTAGTAATCATTATTTTAGTTAATCTAGCTATGACAGGGGCACCTGCATACCTTGTGAATTATGGGCGACACCTTGAGTGTATTACAAAACTCTAAAGCTTCTTTTAAAAAGAAAATAACATTTTTATCAATAATAAAATCTGGCAGAATGAACAGTGAAGAAAATAATAATGTATTGAGAATTACTTATTTTATTAATTGAGAACTACTAGTTGAACCTTGCAGCAGCAGAAGTTTATATAGAATCAATCATTTTAAATTATTCTCTATATAATATAATTTTACTCTAAAACTAAATATTATTTCCGTATTAGAGGTAAATACATTCATATGTCTAAATTATGTACAAACTCAGAACAGTAATTTTTTTAGTCAATATTTTGTGATTAATTCTATATTGTGATTATTAATATCTGTTAACTGAGAGTAAATAATTTAGTGGCAATTTCAAATTGTTTTTTTTTTATTTCCAGATAATTAAATTATTATCGCCTAGTGGCCCAGTGTAGGTGTTAACCACATGAGGTCCCGGGTTCGATTCCCAGGTCGGGCAGTTCATAATTAGGTTTTTTCAATTTTCTGATAAAACCAACTTTAACACAATATTTATTAACTGATAACACTTGTACTGTTTCACAATAAGATAATTATATTTAATTTCCGACCGATTTCGCTTCCACAAGCATCCTTGTGTTAAAATGGAGATGGAATGAAGATGGAATAAAATATTGTGTTAAAATGGAGTTTCACCAAGTACCGACGATAAAAAGTGTAGAATATAAAACCAACTTTGTCCAGGATTCGAAAAGTGACCAGTACTTAGTCTCACAGTATCACACTGTGAGACTAAGTATCATCGGCTAATCGTGAGTGCACTACTTGTGCCTCTGCTTACCTTTTTGGGAACACATATTTTTTAAATTGTTATATTACTGAACAAAATAAATAACCACATCAAGTTCTTCAGTAGTCTTTCAATTCACCCTCTGTATGCAGGGCCTAGCTCAGCCTAAATAGCAAGGATTTATAATTTTATAATACTGATACATTTGCATTGTCGTGATTGGTTATTGTATATGATATTATGAGGTTGTTTTCTAATGCTAGTTGGCAAACCAATCACGAAACAGCAAACATATCGATATTATAACGTTTTAAATCCTTGCTAAATTGTTTGTTTTGCTTGCCTCTGTGTGTGGAGATGCTTGAACAACCTCCAAAAGTATACCTTGAGGTTGGTCAAGCAGTACTCAGTACTCATTCTCTTAAAATTCAGCATGTTAAAACAAAAATTGATATGATTTTTTTTTAAACAATTAAGTAATTTTTTTTTTTATAACATAAGATAGCAAACAAGCAGATGGGTCTCCTGATGGAAAGAGTCAACCATCGCCTATAGACACCAAAGATGTTAATGATGCGTTGCTATCTTGTGGTGAGGTCTAATGCCACATGCATATGTTTATCGGCTACCTTACCCTCCAAACCAGAACACGACAGTGACAAGCACTGACACTATTGCAGCAGGAATAGGTAAGGCGCGGTGGTACCAGACCCGGGCGAGACAATGCAGAACTCTACCACCTAATAGCCACGATGGTAGTGACACAATAGCCAATCGGTCGCCTTTTACAACCTGCCTGGCAGAACAGCTGTTGGCCTATTCTTCAAAGGAGGCCAGGACCAACATGGCGAAATTATAAGTAAAATGCAAAAAAATACTAAAAAACTGAAAAGCTGTTGACCTATCAAAATTTGTATATTTTTTATCTCTATTGTGGAGACTACAACTGGAACTTCAGTAGGACCCTCTTTTGTGGATGCCCCGGGACTGCAGCCTTGTATGCTTTCCCTTAAATATTACCCTGTCTGTGAGTATTTACTATCTATAATACTGTCACCATCCTACGGTCTGCGGTGAAACAATTTTTATTTTAAGCTTAAGAGTATTTTGCACATGAAAAGCCTTACGTTTCTTCCTCTATCCATTGATACATTTGTACACGCTTCCTTAACTTCACAGCTTGCACATGTATATTGTAATCTGGTTCTGATATTGGTTCCAATATGCGAATAGGGCCTACAATGTGAACTACTTTTCCTTCATAGCGTGCAACATCATTGCTAAAGTGAACATCTACACTCTCTGCAGCAGAAACTAAATCTTCCAGCACAAGATTACTTTGTATTGACTGACTCTAAAATAAACAAAATAAATTTTAGTCACAAGTAACATCTTACAGCAAAACATTTCCTCATCAATCAGTGGTGTAGCGTGCCTTGGTGGGGCCCCATATAAAAATTGTTTGCCATATAAAGATTTCTCACAAAACAAAAATATATTTGTATAAAATAAAATTTTTATTCATCATAATTATCTATCAGTCATTTTTCCAAAATTTTTACAAACTATTCAAATTAAACACTTTTGCTTGCCGTTTTTATGAAAAAAAGAAATTGGTTTTTTGACTTTTGCCATTTGGGAAGTTATTATTAATTTTTGTATACACACGTTGGGGGCCCTCTTGGTCCGGAAGCCCCCTATAATTGATACGGCAGATACGGCGGTAGTTACGCCCCTGGATCAAATGTAAAACATTCCTAATCTATTATTGAAATTCTCTTCCCCTAATATATGCTTGTTAGGGTTTTTTTTTTCATTTCATCTAAACATCTAAACATACAACACACACACAAACCTACATATCTTCACGCCAGATCCCTTACAGGGTAGGCAATGAGAATCGAGTGCCAAACATCACAATCCTTGCAGGCTTGTCTGGCTTCCTCCACATTCATCACTTCTTCATACATGCACCCCGGTTGCGAACAACATACAGACTTTCTAATTTTTTAAAGCTCCGAAATAAACTAGGAACCCTTATAGTTTCACTACGTCCATCCATTCATTCATATGTCTGCAGTCAAGCGCAGAGATTCTTAGTACTAGACATATTTTTTTTATGTTATAAGATAGGAAATAAGCAGATCTCTGGGGGCAGGGTCTCCTGATGGAAAGAGTCAACTATCGCCTATAGACACCAAAGGTGTTAATGGTAATATTGCGGCAGGAACAGGTAAGGCTGAATTGTCGGCTGCATTGTCATTGTCAAACCGGAACACGACAGTGACAAGCACTAATGCTATTGTGGCAGGAATAGGTAAGGCGGTGGTACCAGACCCGGGCGAGACAATGCAGAACTCTACCACCTAGTAGCCACGATGGTAGTGACTCGCATAGCCAATCGGTCGCCTTTTAAGACCTGCCTGGCAGAACGGCAGTTGGTCTATTCTTCAAACGAGCCCGGAACCAACACAGGGAAATTTAGCATGAATATACATATTAGTCATAATAACAAGGTGGTAATATAAGATTTTAAAAAACATTTTTTAGGGTAGCTTCTGTACATGTAAATATGTAATCATGTAAAGTAGGGATTTTAATTTTTTCATATACCCCACAGTTAAATGGCAATAAATTGCTGAGTCAGCTGGTAATTAGATAAAAATGAAACTATTATTATGGTGCTAGATCTCGATCTACCTCCTGAACTCATTATTTTCCTAATCAAATTTTTTTTTTCAAAATTGGAATTTTATGTAATGACTAAAAGACTACTTTTCCCATAAAAAAATAGTATAGTTCAAAAGTAAAAAGTTTGAAATTCAGTAAAAAACACTGCGTCTACAGCAAAAAAATTTAAAAGAGGCTTATTGGAAGACTATCTACAAATCCCCCACGGCCCACAGCTTCAGATTTCTTCTATCTATGTGGCACATTCTAAATGTAAAAGGGGAGTACATACACTATTATGGAATCAACAGCGAACCTAAAAACATGTAACAATCTCATGATAATGTAGTTTCCTTCATAAAAACTAAAAGAAAATTACAAAACTTGTGGCTTGATTTTAAGCCCCTGATCTAATTACCTTAGTTTTAACTGGCAAACTGAAACTTAAGCACATATTTGTCAAAACCTAATACATTACAAAAGGAAAAGCTTACCTCTGCCCATACTAAAAAATAGGTGACTCCAACAAACAAAATAAAACTAAGGAACGTAGTCAGCCAAGTTTGTTTTAATTGAATTAATACAGCTGATGAGTCCATTTATTTCTAGCAATCTCCCCAATTGGTTTGTATAATATTTAAATTTGACTATAATATTTAGGACATGTTGGTTAACTTGAATTTTGTTTCTAATAATGAAATAAAGAAGAAACTTATTCACATAGTAAAGTTATTGGAATTAGCAACTAAATTCTATGTACAAACGTTTTGTGTGAATTTTGAGTTTAAGCCTCTATCAACTAGACCATATTATACGAAGCCTTATTTGTTTAGTAGACTAGATTAATATAATAGATTAGTAATATCGGAAAATATCTTCAATGTAATTGTAAATTGGCAATTGCCGAAAGGTGAAAAACAGAAAAATACAAAATTACAAATTACAAATAATTAATATTTGTAAATATTAGCCTTAGCCAGTAGCCTGTGGCACAGATTATTTATGTATAAAGCCTGTGGCCCACAGATGAGATATATAGTACAAAGAGTATACAATACTACGTAAATATAGTAGACATGTGTAACACTGCGCTGCGCCGCGCAATTGCGCTAACTCAATTCACTGAGCGTGTCAACTCACTTATTCAAAATGTGTTAGCGCACGGCGCAGCATAGTTATACCACAGACTACTTAGAGCTTATACGCGGTAAACTCTCATTCATGTGCACAATTATCATGAGTCATGACTCTTATGTGTCGCGACTCACTTGTTGAGTTACCAATGAACCAACGCAATTCATGCGCTGTGCGCTGTTTGAGTTAAAGACGGACGATTGTTACTGATTCCAATAATCGAATAGTTTGATACTACTAATATTAATAGTCGAATACAAAAACAATCGATCGCTAGTTTGCAAATTCGAATAAAACCGCTAGTTCATTCATTCGCTTTCCCATACAAAATTGATCTGTTTTGTCTTACAATAAAGTCTATTTTCAATTGATGTTCGTAGTAATAATTTTATTACTAGCTAATAATTACAAATTTTTGGACCGCTAGTTAGTCCATTGTTTGCCATACCAAATTGAACGTTTTTCCCGTACTACAAAGATTATTTTTAGTTGATAGCACTAATTAGTTAAGACTTATTTCCGAGTACTTTCAAAAATGTTGTTTCCGATTCCACGAATCGCGCACACACACAGCTATTTATAGTATAGGTACCTACATTGTTAAAAAAAGTAATATTTTTAATACATGTTCTTTCTTTAAACAAATTTATTTTTTCTTTATGTTATAAATTTACCGTAACCTTCTTATGCACGTAACGCGTCAAAAAATGGCGGGAACTGAAACGGAGCTAGCGCCATGATTGTTTATATATTTTCCTTCAAACTTACATTTGTTCCGTTTAATTTATTAGTCTCTCGCTCAAGTTATAAAAAATATAGATAACAAAGACCAGTTTTTTCGGAAATAAACACCAGTTTAAATTATTACACCAAAATATAGCAGGTGCTCTGAGTAAAAGAGACTATTTGCAAGTAGCTTTAAGTGAGCTTAGTGATGAATTGGGCAAAATTGATGTTATCTGCCTTTCTGAAACATTTCTTAAACAAGGTTCCGAACAAAATTTTAGAATAGAAGGTTACTCTATGGCATCTTATTTTTCTCGTGAAAACCAACGACGGGGTGGCACTTGTATTCTGATCAGAAATGATCTACAGTTCAAAACTCTTGATTTACAAATACGCTTACCATTCTCTTTTGAATGCTGCGCTGTTGAAATTATAGATTATAAATTAGTAATAATTTGTATATACCGCACACCCAACTCAAATGTTGAAACTTTCCTTTATAATTTAGAATTACTGTTAGAAAATATAATGAAAAACTCTAAGAAGAAATTTATACTATGTGGGGATTGGAATATAGATCTGTTACAGGATAATTATACTCAAAAGCAGTTAACAGGCATTCTATCAAATAGTAATATTAATCAGCACATACTTAAACCCACTAGGAAGCATGCATGTTTAGATGTAATTGCTAGCAATTTGGAAAATGTTCAGTCTTACACTCATTATCTCGGTTTATCTGACCATGAGACAGCCCAGAGTATAAAAGTAAATATTGAGTCCATCTCAAACTTTAAACCAAAACGAGCTTTTTGGTTTGAAACAAAACAACTTTTTAGTCAAGAAAATAAGAAAAAGTTTTTTGAATGTCTATCATCCTTAAGTTTTAATGAAGTTCTTGCAAGTTCAAATTGTGAAGAGGCATTTAATAATTTCCACGACATATTCTTATTGTTTTTTGAGCTATGCTTTCCAAAAATTCGTACTAAGGTATCAAATAAACCAATTAAAAATAAATGGCTGTCAAAAGGACTTCTTAAATGTTGTAAAGTCAAACGCCAGCTATATTTAAATTATCGGTTTGGTAAATCTAATAAGAATGAAAATAAAAATAATTACTTGCGTTACAAAAGAATTTTATCAAAATGTATACTAGAATCACAAAGGCAATCATCTCTGAAATTTATTGAAAAATCTTCCAATAAATGCAAAGCTTCGTGGGATTTAATTAAAAACACATTCCAGAATAAAACAAATATACAAGAAATTGAGAAAATTAGAGTGAACAATACAGAGTATACAAAATCCCAATCAATTTGTAACCTATTTAATGATTTTTTTATAAACCAATCAAAAACAAGTATTAACAATGACAAATTCACAAACACTTCAAAAATACTTGGGTTACCTAATAGCAGTAAAACTATGTTTCTTACACCAGTAGATGAGCATGAAGTATTTAAGATCATAAACTCCTTAAAAAATACAAGTGCAACTGGTTATGATAATATTAGTACAGAACTACTCAAAAATGTTGCTGCTGTAATATCAAAGCCGCTCAGTCGTATTATTAATTTGACATTTTTAGAAGGGAAGTTTCCACAACGACTAAAAAAGTCTATAGTTAGACCAATATTTAAAAAAGGTGATCCTTGCGATATGAATAACTATAGACCCATTACATTAATTCCGATTCTCTCAAAAATTTTTGAAAAAGTTATGTATGATAGACTTCATAATTACTTACTGAAATGTAATATATTAAAAAATAATCAATATGGATTTAGAAAAGGTAGGTCGACAACCTTAGCATGTTTTGAACTGGTAAAGAGTATAACGGAATGCCTAAATACAAAAAGTTATCCACTTTGTGTATTTTTAGACATGAGTAAGGCATTCGACTTTGTTTCTCATAGAATTCTGTTGGCAAAACTTGAAAAATATGGTATAAGAGGGAAATCATTAGAGTGGATACAAAGTTATTTAGAAAATAGGAAACAGTGTGTAGAAATTTCAAAAATTTCTGGGACACATAAAAAAATATATACTTCAAATTATAGTTGTAGTGACTGTGGAATACCACAGGGAAGTGTTTTAGGACCCTTGCTCTTTTTAATTTACATTAATGATCTTCCAGAGACTATGCAACATGAGTCATTCTTATTTGCAGATGACACTACACTCCTCATTAAATGTAAAAATAAAAATCACCTAGTAAAAGAAACAACTGAAACCTTACTTAAAGTTTCGGAATGGTTAAAAAGTAATAATTTAAAAATTAACTTGACTAAAACAAAGATAGTTGAATTTCAAACATTTTATAGCAATAAAGTTCAAAAATCAAATATATTATTTAACAATATAAATATAGAAAATACTGAATACACTAAATTTCTAGGAATATTTATTGACAACCATTGCAATTGGAAAGCGCACATTGATTCTCTTTGCAAAAAAATTGACAGATTTATCTATGTTTTGAGAAGAATAAGAGAAGTAGCCAACTTAAATGCTGCATTGCTGGCATATCACGGATATGTCTCATCTGTATTGCAATATGGAATCTCTATTTGGGGAAACTCAGTTGATTTAATTAGGATTTTCAGAATTCAAAAGAAATGTATACGTGCAATATGTAATGTTAATCAACTACATTCGTGTAAACCCCTATTTTTTTTTTTTTTATTTTTGCTGAGTTATGGCTCCGCTAAACTTCTAGCGATTCCGCCAATGTCAAGGTTGATGTATGCACGTTTATTATCAGAAAAGCGATTTTAGTGTTTTCATATATTCCTGTCAAACATAGAGAGCCACTGGAAGACAAAACACAGCAATATTAGTATAATGTTAAAATTAACATACACATTGGTGTTAAAATGTTAGTTAGGAGGAATATTTTACAAATATTCACAATATAGGGATAACAAACCAACTGGACAAACAATGTTATGCTAGACAAAAGTACATATTGCTAACTACAATCTAAGTTTGTTAATTTTGATAAATCTGGCAAGAACTGATACTCGGGGGGAGTGGACTTGAGATAATAAGTAATTTAGGTTGATGGGTCGAGGGAAGTTTTTGGGCAGAATGTCATAAAGTGGCACTGTAATTTTAGGGCAGAAAAAGAATATGTGCTCAAGAGAGCCTTCCTCCAATCCACATTCACAGAGGGAATGATCTTTTATATGAAGTTTAGCAAGAAATACAGGAGTTACAACATGCCCTAAACGGAGGCGAATAATTGTGGAGGTAGTACTCTTGTCAATACTATTGAATTTAAAGAACCATGGTTTGTTGGGGATGTCGGGTTGTAAGGAAGCATAATGTTTCCCTTTTTCTTGGCTAGAAATTTGCCACTTATCCATCCAGATCTTATCCAATGCAGGTTTTGCTAACGTTTGTAAGTCACGAGAGTGTATAACATAGTGGTCATCCAGGCCTATTATGGTAGCCTGTTTAGCCCAACCGTCTACCACTTCATTGTCTGTAATTCCTGAATGGCTGGGGATCCAAGCCAAAACAACTTCAATCCCTGCATTATGACATTTATGTAGTAGTTCTCTTATTTGAAGAGTCAAACTGAAATTAGATTTAGCATGAAAGGGATGTTTTATTATATCTTGCAAGCAGCTGTAAGAGTCTGTGAATATGAGGCTTTTATTGAGCCTATGAGAATAAACTAGTGAGACTGCTTCCCAAAGAGCAACTGCTTCTCCCGTGAAAATAGAAGATTGGGGCGGTAATTTCTGAGATAGAACAACATTATGTTTGGGAATCCAAACTGCTGCCCCTACAGGTTGGTTTATCATTAACTTTGATGCATCCGTATAGATATACAACCAGTTTTCCCAGTGTGTAGCTAGTGTTCCGTAAAACTTTCTATTAGCTTCTAGGGATTTTTTCTTGACACCGAAGTCAAGAATTACCTGAGGCTGGTATGTGAGAGATTCGTAGGTAACTTCATATAATGGGTTTTTTGTATGTTTGTTCACAGGAATTTGGAGAGAGTTTATGTTATTATACCTATTAATAAGGAGGGGAGATTTTTTATGGATCCAATACCTTGAGGAGGGAATGGATTCTGACAGAGGTTGTAATGTGAGTAACAAAGGATGAGCGGGAAATTGGGTTATTTTAGATAAAAAACGGTCGGCCAAATACTGTCTACGTAATTGTAGAGGTGGGTCTAGGCATTCAACCTGGAGTGCATTAACAGGCGAAGATTTCATCGCACCAGTGATGATTCTAAGAGCTTTATATTGAATTTTATCTAATTTGTTTAGGGCTGTTTTGCTAGCTGGTTCTAATAGAAATGTACCGTAGTCAAAATGACTTCTAATAATAGCATTATAAAGTAGCTTCTGGCTGTAAGGGTGGGCCCCCCACCATACACCAGCTACAGCACGTAGAATTTTTTCCCTTAAATTAATCCCTTTTTCACATTTGTTGCAAATATAATTTAAATAATCAGATCCAGACATTCTGTTATCCAATATAACACCCAGGAATTTTACCTTATTGTCAAAGGGAATATTTTGGTTATTGACTGTGAGATTTATTTGAGGGATAGTTCTTTTGCGTGAAAATGTAACTGCTTTGCATTTTTCGACTGATAGCGACAGGCCGTGATCCTTAAGGTATGAGTCCAGATAAAATAATGCTGAGTTTAGCTTAGAGGAGATTTCAAAAATGGATGTAGAATTTGCATAAATGGCTATGTCATCGGCATATTGTAAAATGTTGCAAAAGTTATTGACAGATTTGTCTAAGTCCCAAGAGTAGAGGTTATAGAGCAATGGACTTAAAACCGAACCTTGGGGAAGGCCAGTCCACACTTGTCTAGGCGGTAGGGATTTTCCTTGGACTCTAACGGTGATTGTGCGGGACATAAAGAGATTGCAGATAACGTGGACCAATCTCACCGGAATGCTAAGCTGTAGCATTTTCTGCCTTAGCAAGGGAAGTTGGACACTATCATATGCAGAGCTGATGTCAAGGAATACTCCTACTAAGTGTTCATTCTTAGAGAATGCAAGACGAGTTGCTGTTGTGAATATGCTTAGGCTGTCCATAGTTCCCAAGCCTCGTCTAAATCCAAACTGAGTATTAGACAGAATACCATTGCTCTCTAACCACCACTCCAGCCTGTTTTTAATTAAATGTTCCATTATTTTTGAAAGAACAGAAGACAAAGCTATTGGCCTGTATGAAGAGCACTCACTGGGGTTTTTGCCTGGTTTTAAAATAGGAACAATAATTTGTGTTTTCCAAGTGTCTGGAAAGATTCCTGAGTTAAATATTTCATTAAGAATGTTTAAAAAATAAATTTTTGTAGATGCAGAGGAGTTTATGATAAAGGAGTATGTTATCCCATCTATGCCTGGGGAAGTATCTTTTAAACCGTCAAGGGCACAGGTTAATTCAGCATAAGAAAATGTCTGATCCAGATTATTTGAACTAGGAAGAGGTGGTAAATTTGTAGGTAGACAGTCTATATTGGGAGCATAAGGAGGGGATAATTTATCAATAAACTCAGATAACCACGGTTCATTTATATTACAGTTAGGATTATTATCATTGAACGAGTTTCTAAACATTTTAATTTTTTTCCACACTAGTGAGGAGGAAGAGCGTGGGGATAATGTTTTGCAGAAAGACCGCCATCCTTCTGCCCTTTTTTTGACAGCAATTTTTTACAACGGGCCGATATCTCTTTATATTGCAGATAATCCTGCATGTTGAGGCTTTGAGCATACACCTTTTCTGCTGTTTTTCGTTCATTAACTGCAGCAGTACACTCAGAATCCCACCATGGAGGAGAGGAAATTCTATTTTTAGCAGAGTTTTTTAATGGGATAGCCTCATTAGCTGAATCAATAAGAGCTGAAGTAAATTTTGAATAAGAGAGAAGAAAATTAGAAGGGGTGACCGGGGGAAGCAAACTAACCTTCCAATTCAGAATATCAGAATACTTACCCCAATCAGCTGCTACTAATCTATATTTTAAAAGAGGTGCTGGGGGAGAACGGGGAGATCTAATTGATTGTGATGAGGATAAAATTGGGAAATGATCACTGCCATAGGTGTATTTAAGTACTTTCCAGGAAAAGGTTGAAACGAGACTGGGAGAAGACAATGTTAGGTCAACCGCACTATTGTTTTGTAAGGGTGATACCTGCCGGGTGGGAGTGCCATTATTAAGTATACATAGGTTTAGTTTGTCTAATATATCTATAAAAGAGTCAGCCAGAGTGTCGCAGTAGCTAGAACCCCAAAGAGTGTGATGAATGTTAAAGTCACCCAGTATTACACAAGGGCCAGTAAGGATATGCGTGAGTACAGTTTCAAGCTCATTGATTATGTTTACACTAGGGTGGGGGATGTACACTGACACATATATAATATTAAAAACTTTAACTGCTACAATATGCAATCCTGAGGAGTGGATTGGTAGTTGTGAGAAAGAGGTAAGTAAGTTAATGAGAAGAGCACTACCAGCCCTGCCATCATCCCTGTCATCCCTGAGACATGTGTAGCCTGGGATCCTAAACCTAGAACCCGGCTTAAGCCATGTCTCAGAGATGGCAAAGACAAGAGGGCTATAGGTATTAATTAAATGAATAATTTCAGATTTTTTGCGTATAATACTCCTACAATTCCATTGTAGGAGGTTCTGGGCCATTATAGCTGCCAGAGAAAAAACTTTCCAGTGTTTGTAGCGCTTGCTGAACCAGTTGAAGGATTTGGGGAGGATATATATCACTGCTAGAGGTAACTGTATTTTTGAGAAAGCGTGTAAGAAGAACCATGCTATTATCCTGGGTGGAACTTGGAGTAGTTGTATGTTGGAGAGCGCATCCATTAGGTTGAGATGATTGTGGAATACCTATGATATCATGATGAGTCTGAACATTATATGCTGGAGCAGAGTGGATTCTAGGCCGTAAGGTGTTGTATGTAGTTTTTATATAAGAAGACCGCCTTTGGGGTAAGACGGGTGTGGATGATGAGGCTTTAGGGGGTGCAATGTTTTTCGCTAAGTCTACATAAGGCAAGCGTGTTTTAGGAAAACGAACTGCTGCTTCAGTATAGCTAATAAAATCTTCAGACATAGCTTGTTTTATTTTTTTTTGTCTACTATGTTCTGGGCATTTACTGTATGTTGCCATATGTCTACCTGTACAGAGCAAACAGGTGGCATTTTCTTCTGCTATCTGACATTGGTCTCCCCTATGGGGTTGTGAGCAACGGTAGCATCGTGGGCTGGAGCGGCACTGCTTGGCCACATGTCCAAATCGACAGCAATTCCTGCATTGGATTACTGGGAGTTCATATAATGAGACTGGTAGAGATGTGTAGTAGCAAAAAACTCTTTCTGGAAGAATTTGGCCAATAAATGTAAGTACTACTGTGGTGGAAGGGACCCATTGACTTTTACCTTCTTTTTGTACACGCCTGTTAAGACGTCTAGCTTTGATGACTGACACCGATTGAATGGGGCATTTTAGGTTTTGGACAAATTCTTCCAAGGTCCAATCACATGGCACCTGTTTTACAACTCCCATGCGAGTGATATGGAATTTGGGGATTGTAGCAATGAAAGAGTGTTTTCCTAGTACTTCTGATTTTTTAAAATTATTAGCATCAGTACCCGTTTGGAATTCAACTGCCATCTTATTTCGGCCAATGGACTTAATACCGCCTTCAGCTATGCCAGTTACTTTATTTTTATGCAAAAATTGTGCGAATTTTAAAATCTTTAGTGATTCCCCAACATTTTCCACATCAGATTTGGAAACATGTACAATATAGGGGCCCTTGTCTCCCTCCCTATATTCCATGTCAGTAGTATCGTATTCGGGTATTACATAAGTGTCTTGTAACGCTGGCGGGGGGGATGTTTTTTTGGGAGGAACTATTTCTTCGACGCTATTGTCAGTTAGTGTACGTTTTGTAGCTTGTTTCTCATGGGAGTGTATATCTACTGATGTAAATATTAAACTAGTAGAGGAGGCATCCAACGGCGTCATTGTAAGACCGCCGCCGCCATCAGGCGGGTCTCCCGCGTCCTCCTCCATAACAAAAAACACTTACCGACAACACCAAACACTTAATATTATATACTATCACCACAAATATATACTAACACAACACAAATAGATAGATAAACAGATTAAATTCCGTAGCTCAGTATGAAAATTTCCGATTCTAACTCGCGCACGTGCGTCAAACAACACAGAGACGGGCAGAATCCAACCCCTATTTAAAACTCTTAAAATACTACATTTACCTTGTCTTTACATACTGTCGGTATGCGTATTTGTAAAAAAACATCAACATTTGTTTAAAACAAATGCTCAAGTATTAGGGAACTCATATTTTAGAAACAGTGAGAAGCTACATGTGCCAAGCCAAAGACTAAATATTTATAAAAAAAATGCATATTGTATGGCAATTAATATATACAATCATATTCCTGATAGTCTAAAATTATTACCTATAAATAAATTTCGCAAAAAATTGTTTGATTTACTGTTAAATAAAACATACTATGATATTAGAGAATTTTTAGCAGATAAGATTAAATGTTAATAAACAGAAATATAAACTTGTACAATTTACCTTGAAATTTAAATGTAATAAAAACTGAACGGCAAATTTTGTAAAATGGTAAATTTTTTGTAAATTGTAAAAATTTGGATTGAGCATAAGATCATATTTTGTAAATTGTAAAAACAACTTTTGATGTGAAATAATTCTAGTAAATTGTAATACATACAATTGTAATACGTGAAATAGAAAAAAAGAAGCCCGCTGAGTTTCTTCCGCCGGATCTTCTCAGTGTGTGGCCGCGTTCCGATCCGGTAGTAATTATAAAGAAATCGACCTAAATTAAAATGTTTGCACGCCATATTATGGTAGAATATGATGGTAATTTAATTTATTTTAATAACTTGTGACACCCATATTCTTGCAAATAAATATTTTTCATTTTTTCATTTCATTTCATTTTCATTTCATTTCATTTCATTACAAATTAATATTCGAATGCAAATTAGTATTGTTTGTTAATTTCGATGGTTTGATGATTTAATTTGCTAGACGAAACTGGATATTATTTCTCAAAACATAGCGTTTACTTTTAGATGACGCTACGGATATTCGAATACATAAACTAGTAAATTATTGATATTCGAATGCAAACTAGTAATGTTTGTTAATTTGCTACATGAAACCGAATATTATTTCTCAGCATATAGAGTTTACTTTTATATGAGGTTACGGATATTCGAATACATAAACTAGTAGTAATGAAAATTGAATCGAAAGGAATGAGATGAAGCAATACATACGTATTTGCTTCTCACTTTTTCTTCAAATTCGAATGAGTTGTAAGGTTATTCGAACAATTTGAATGACATCTACAATCGAATTATTTGAATAATGTCATTCACAATCGCCCGTGTCTGCCCACATCTGTGTGTGTGCGCGATTCGTGGAATCGGAAACAACATTTTTGAAAGTACTCGGAAATAAGTCTTAACTAATTATTGCTATCAACAAAAAATAATCTTTGTAGTACGGGAAAAACGTTCAATTTGGTATGCAAACAATGGACTAACTAGCAATAAAGTACATTTTTATTTTTCAAATATTGCTTCGTAGCAATTCCAGTTATCGTATATAAGTTCCTTGGGTGAGACATATGCTTGTTTGTTTATTATATATGTTAAAGAAAAATTGTTAAAATATATTCTAATAATTCGTAAAGTAGATAAAATTGTGCAGGATGGGTCACTAGTAATATTATAACACCAATATTTGTTTGCCTTTCCTTCACGCAATATCGCTTTAACAGATTTAGATGAAATTTGGCATTGAGATAGACTATATTAAGTAAACTGTGAAAATAATAAAAACACCGAATATTTCATACATTTAATTTTATAATGTATAATTTCTTCGAGAATTTGATTGTGATAGTATACCAAAAGTCCAACAAATGACTCGTTTATCTTATTTTTGACAGACAATGTTAGCCTAAGGTTGACCGGAGGTTGCATTAATTTGTTCTTATTTCTTGTATTGTACTACGATAGCGAAAATACTCCTTTCATGTTTCTTTAAAAAATTAAGTTGTTTACAAATTCCTGTTTAATGAAAATAATACAGACGAATCCAAATTATTTGCCATGTTAAGAAATGCCGTATACTTTCACCAGTTACAGAAAGCGAAATTGCTTTTGTTGCTGCGATAATAATTCTTATATCTGTACGTTTTGTCATGATTTATTTAATCAAAATATCGAAATGACTTAAAGTTTCAATCATGATAGTTTCGATTGCAATATTTGATAAAACATTAACTATCAAAAATATTGTAAACAAGGAGAATGCGTTTTCTTTGGAGTCCAATTAACAGCTTTCATTGTTGTAGTCATACATTTTTTCCATGTAATCGACAGAAAATCTGCAAAAATATTTAATTAAAATGCAAAAGAAATAAGACGACTATAAAGTGACTTAAATATGCAACTAAAACTGAAAACGAAAACTGAATTTGATTACTATAGTAGAATATTGATATTGAAATTATCGATATGACCTGTTGATATCACTAGTTAATTCTAAGCGAAACAAAATTAAATAAATATTATTAATTCTAACGAAAATCAATATCCCTGTTATTTATGTAATATTGTGTTAAGAGTTTCTGATGAAAATAAGTTGTTTTAAAGACCATGTTACTCAATTTTTGATTAAAAACAGTGACTACATGCACGTACCTGTAAAACGAAGTTTTACACTCCTTTAGGTAGGATAGTTTGCAATCTACGCATTTCCTAATGTCGCAAAACTTCTGAGTACACCAAATATAAACTTAGAAATTCACTAAAACATTCACAAATTAATTAAAATGCGTAACTGCCTCATAATATTTAGACTACCATGGCAACCATATACAGCATACGTCAAAATTAGTTCTTGGTACCCCCGCCGACAGCGTTTCAAATTGACATATAAAATTAGCTGTCATTTGTATGGGATAAGTGATTAAATACGTTACATACGTTACATACGTTCCGTTAGTTATATTGTTCTGTGTTACATACTCTTTGTAAGTGATAACCTGTCCCATTAGTTATTGTGTTAGTTATATTGTTCTGTGACCTGTCCAGTGGTAATATTAATATTATAATATTATACACGTCAATGTTCAGACTTCAGAGTCAAAAAATTTAAAATCAAAACTCAAAAGAGCACACTCAAAAGCTAAAAAGTAATGTAATAGTAAAAAAGTACAGAGTATACAATACTATGTGTAATATGTACAACCAAATGATGGAAATTAATACCAATATTTATTTGTTTGCGTATATGGATAAGAAATTAACAAAATAATACGAAATTTTTTGTTTTAAAAATGCTTACAAACAAATTTATAACCTATGTAAAACAAATAAATATCTTTGCATCATGTTATTGTACATTAAATTTTCCATACAGAATACCTTTTATCAATCTCTACGAGAAATCTACAGGTATACATATTTAATTATTCCAAATTAATCTACTTTTGGCAAACTAATTTATAGTTAATCTCATATCTTACATCCATTTAATTTTAGGACAAACCATTTCAAATGATTTTGTTATGATATTAAACAAGAAATATCCTGCTGTTATAAAACTTTCGGAGGAACATATACAAAACACTTTGAGAACAATAAGTAGGTTTTCTATTACTGCTGACCAAGCTTGCCTTGATCCACATATATTTTGTATGAATCCTATATGTATGGAAAATTATGGTGAGATACTCAGAGAATGCTGTTTTACTAGTATTCTCCCTATCCATATTATAAGGTAAGTTTTGAGTATTATCAATGTACTACTACTATTACCATTTCGTCCCAATATATAGGGACTCTCACTGTTCTTAGGCCATCTGTCCCGACATCCCGACAAAAAACTAGTCTTATTTTATCGCCCAGCCTCGGGAATTCAAATACATATGCCATTTAGTATCTAAATGGAAATGGTATGTAGATTGTGGGTGACATTTTTTGCAACATTTCTAATGAAACCTGTAAAGTTTGTATTACAGTGTTAGATTAACTTCCATTCGACTCACATGGAATTTAATAAATATGTAAAAGGACAAAAAGAATTCAGCAAAATATGATCAAAGTCTAGCACTTCTTATATTATACATTTGGTTTTGTATTTTTTATGAATAAAATATTCGTACTATTTTTTCTCCATGCATCCCAACATGAGCCTTACCAAATATCGCAACCATACACTACTAACATTCCTCTCATTTTTTCTGTATTTAAGCTTTAAACGAGTGAGTTTAGATTTAAATAATATATATGGTGTGTAAAGCAAACCCTCTCGGATAATTAAAGGTGTTATTTGGTACCATAATACAGTTACATATGTGTAATTATTTCATGGATATTAATTAATTAGTTTTCCCAATAAAAAAAAGTAATCTTAAATGGTATTTTTATTCACTAACCCCTCAAGACTCAGATTCGAAGAATATGACCACTCTGTGTTTTATAACTTTCGGTCAGCTAAACTCGGTAAAATGTGACCGCACCCATTTTCAATTTATACTCTATTTTACATAATAATAGTGATTAATTTAGTTTGAATAAGCTTGGTAATTGACAGCCTTGAATATATTCTGTGAAATGAGACAGCTATATTTCCATTTACCACTGACTTGTTAAATTTTTTAAGAATTTTGTTGTAACAGCATTGGCATGTCATTTTTACAGTCAAAGGTCAAACGCCAGTGATTAATTCTGTGCATGCGGCCTTGATTTTCAAGAGATTAAGTATGACAACACCTTTTAAATTTTATTATCAAAGAATACCGCGCAAGTCGGATGCTACCTAAGGATACGCGGCACGTGTGCGGCGGCGCGTTTAAAGATCGTTTGTAAAAATCCGAAAAATGAACACCGCGCCTTCGTAGTGTTTGTGCGAAAGCCGCTAAAGCGAAACAATGAAACAAACAGCGACAAGGTGTTGTCATTTTTAAAATATTTGCTTAACTCTAGGAAGATATAAGTAAAAATACGAATATTAAAAAACAATTTCTTTTTATTTTCAGAAATAGTCATTTTAAAAATTGTTTCCGTAATGCCTTTAACCAACCTATATGCCTCTTTTGGATCGGACAGGGTTTTCTTTACACACCGTATAGTGTAAATCTATAAATTATAACAAATGCATGCTGCTTTTTGTTATTGTGTTGATTTGGAGTCTTCTAAAGAATAGACCATCTACCGTTCTGCCTGGCAGTTTTGCAGAGGTGAATGATTGACTATGTGAGTCACTACAATTATGCCTTCTAGGTGGTAGAGTTCTGCATTGTCTTACCTGGGTTTGGTACCACCGTCTTACCTATTCTTGCCACAATAGTCAGTGCTTGTCACTGTCACATTTGGGTTTAGAGGATGTCGAGTTCCTGTAAACTTATGCATTAACACCTCACCACTCAGATAGCAACACACCATTAACACTTTTGGTGTCTAGAAGCGATGGTTCACTGTTTTCATCAGGCGATTCATCTGTTTGTTTTGCTATATTAAAAAAAAATGTAATAACTTTTTTTACTAAATGTATATTGAATTGGTAGTTTCGTGAATATGTTAATGTATATATCAACACCTGCAATGAAAAACATCGTAACTCATTTTTTAAACACCCTCCAAACTGGATCACAACAGTTACAAGCACTGAAGCTGTTGTGGTAGGTATAGATAAGGCAGTGGTACCAAACCCGGGCGAGACATATATACAACTCATCTTTACTTTTTACATTGTTAGATATTTAGAGTTTACTAGGTGGTAGAGTTCTGCATTGTCTGACCCAGGTTTAGTACCACCGCCTTACCTATTTCTACCACAATAACAGCAGCGCTTGTCACTGTCGTGTTCCGGTGTGGATGGTAGAGTAGCCAGTAAACTCATGCATGTGGCATTAAACCTCACCACAAAATAGCAACGCATCATTAACACCCTTGGAGTCTATAGGCGATGGTTGACTGGAGAAGGAGGTTTCCATCAGGAGACTCTGATCTGCTTGTTTTCTATCTTATGATATAAAAAATATATAAGACTGTGTTGAAAGAGTCTAATTTTTTCATAGCAAATACACTTTTTAAAATATCACCTTGTGTGTTATACGAAGAGCTTTTATAAACTGCATATAACCGGAATCTAACAAAAGAAAATTAAGCAATTTATTTCAAAGCTATTTCATACAGAGTAAAATGTTTACATAGTTCATTGTATGTCCTTTCAATAGACATCACGTTAAGACACATACTATTGTAAGTTTTCAGCACTTTCTTAAATTTATTACTATGGTTACTACAGTTCATTGATATTGCAATCTGAGATTTGAGGTTCCTATCTTCTGAGAATCTGAGGAGATGTTCAGAAGATGGGAAGAACTCGGATGTAGTGAGTAGCTTTCCATACAAATAGTAATGTGACAACTTTGAAACATAATTTTCTCAGATTTAAATCAAATGCAGTGTGTGTGGAATGCCAAAATCAATATAATAACACTGTGGATAATATGCTTTATGCAATTTTTTATTTGCCACCCACTTTTAATACTTCTTATTTACTGTACAGTAAAATTAATTAAATGGACATTTGTTCAAATAATTAAAAAAATCCCAACTTCATGCTAATTGCATTGTGAAATTTTGCACGTGATATAATATTATCAATATGGGTAAACAATAAACATACATATTTACAGATATCACACACTTGTAAAATCAAGGACAATAACTCGATTAAAAGAAGATGGTCTTCTACGATATGATCTTAACTTAGAACAAACTCTACATGAATGTTTCCAGGACTGGCCACAAAAGGACATTATGCTAAGTAATTACCCTGATAATAGTACAAATATTGGTACGTATTTTTCTACTTTAGGTGTAAAACTAAGTCTCTAACATTTTTCTTTTTTTGTCAGTGGCAGTAAAAATATGAAATGGGCTGGGGCTCATGTGATAGAGCTATGCAATATTTCAACTAGGGCTTAAAACACTACTTCGCCCTTTTCTGTGGCATTGTGTCAGTGCCTGTCGTTGTATACCATTTTGTACCAATAAGGTAGCTGACAAATATGTACATGTGGCCTTTAATCTGCCGAAATATCGTTCAGTAGCCATAACCTGCTTGTTCTCCAAAATCATGGAGACACTTATAAACTGTCAACTCCTGAAGTATTTATAAGAGCACCAGCTGATTAGCGACCGTCAGTACGGTTTCCGTTGAACGTCCCAACTGATGATCTAATATACCTGACGCATCGTTGGGCAGAGGCAGTTGAGTCCAAGGGGGAGGCATTGGCAGTTAGTTTAGACATAGCGAAGGCCTTCGATTGGGTATGGCATAAAGCGCTTCTCTCGAAGCTGCCTTCCTATGGACTTCCCAAGAAATTATGCAAATGCATAACCAGTTTTACGGCTGCATGCTCTAACCTCAAACCTGTCAATGCTGGTGTTCCCCAAGGCCACTGACACTGTTTCTTCTGCATATCAATGATATGTTGTGAATTAGTAACATACATTGCTATGCGGATAACAGAACTGGTGATGCTACACACTCCGGTCGTAGCGGTATTTCTCGGCAACACGTCGAAGAGGGCCGGAACATGCTTGTGTCTGAACACGAAAGTCGACTAACCAATATCTCGGAATGGGGTCGTCAAAACCTAGTAACATTTAACCCCAAAAAGACGCAGCTTTGCGCGTTCACCGCAAAAAAGACACCCTTTGTCATATCACCTCCCTTCGAGAACACTCTCCTGACAGCCTCAGCCAGTATTGGGAGTTGACATATCGAACAATGTTCAGTTCCGCGGTCATTTGGAAGGAAAGGCTAAACTAGCCTCCAAAAAGCTTGGTGTACTCAGCAGAGCAAAGTAGTACTTCATGCCAGCCCATCGCCTCCAACTTTACAAGGCCCAAATTCGACCTCACATGGAGTACTGTTTTCACCTCTGGGCTGGAGCTCCTCAGTACCAGCTTCTTCCTCTTGATTGCATTCAAAGTAGAGCGGTTCGAATCGTCGACGACCAGACTATTTCTACTCGGCTTGATTTTTTGGCGTTACGCTGAGATATAGGTTTGCTCTGCATATTTTACCAAATTTATCATGGGGAGTGCTCCGACGAGTTGTTTGGATTAATTCCTGCCGCTAAATTCCATCATTAGACATCGCATCAAAATTTAAAGTTCCATCCTCACCACCTCGATGTCTGGAAATCCACAACCGTGCGCTTTTGTCAGCAATTTTTGCCTCGCACTACTCCTTTGTGAAATCAATTACCCGCGGGGTGTTTCCGAACGGATACGACTAGGGGACCGATTTAGATAAAACTTAGACTGTTCTATAAGTTTGAATATACCAGATTTAAATAAAAAAAATATCTCGATATTGCTTTTAGTTTCCGAGAAATTTGTGAACAATAATATAAACATACATACAAATACAAAATACAAAAATACAAAATGTTTATTTTCTCATCTTACACTGATTATATAATATTACATTGTCCAGTGCATCCTTTTAAGCAAAGAGATGCTTAAGTCAGGATGCACCACTCTTCCAGAACATCATTAGCAATTGTGTAAATTAAGTAGTATATGTGCCTATTGCATGTGTGTATTTATGTATGTGTATGAGTCTGTACGTGTATATGAGTGTGTACGCATGTACGAGTATATTATGTCAGCACAGGTAATTGTAAGTAAATGTGTTTTTTTTATTTATTTTTTTATATCATAAGATAGCAAACAAGCAGATGGGTCTCCTGATGGAAAAAGTCAACCATCGCCTATAGACACCAAAGATGTTAATGGTGCGTTGCTATCTTGTGGCGAGGTCTAGTGCCACATGCATAAGTTTACCGGCTACCTTACCCTCCAAACCGGAACACGACAGCGACAAGCACTGACGCTATTGCGGCAGGAATAGGCAAGGCGGTGGTACCAGACCCGGGCGAAACAATGCAGAACTCTACCACCTAGTAGCCATGATGGTAGTGACTCGATAGCCAATCGGTCGCCTTTTACGACCTGCCTGGCAGAACGGCAGTTGGCCTATTCTACAAAGGAGGCCGGGACCAACACGGCGAATAATAATCTTAGCACTAGCAGTTTCTAACAGACAGATACATCAGTTAATTGAGTTTCCTTATATTATCTTGCTAAAAATAATTGATTCAACATCGTCATAAGACAGTGACTTAAGCCAGCCTACTAAAACCTCTTTAATGTTGTAAATGGTTAGTGGATAAATATTTAACTTCTTATTAAGTTTGTTATATATTATAGTAGACTTATTTTTTGCGAAAACTTAGTAAATGTGTATACTTATATTACAATGTTATATTCTTAAGTTATATAATTACTGTACTGTTTTCTTATAAAATAAAATAAAATAAATAAAATAAAATAAGACTGATTTAAGAACTGTCTATTGGCATAAGTGTTTTCACAGTTGAGTTTTGTTAAATAGCATCCTTCCTTCTTTTAACTTTTTGGTTATTATCATATGTAATCAACCTATGTCTTTTTTGTATGGCATAAAGTATATATAGTTTTCTAACTGATAGTAACTCGCACAGTGAGTATAGTTCAGTTGTGGAAAATCTACTGGTTTTGAGATGCATTACTTTTAATAATGCTCTTTGGGCTCATTCTACTTGCAACATTTTAATTTTAGTGGCACCACCCCATATGGGTATAGAATAGCAAATAATTGATTGAGCTAGTGCAAAACAGACTCTCTTTAGAAGTGTTTTGGATGCAACATTTCTTGATTTTCGAAAAATCCAAATAAGTTTTCTAATCTTGCTTTGGTCGGGTACCACCTCACAGATATCAATTCGATTTACGAAATTTAGTACACATGCTTGGACGCTGAAATAGATCATCATACTCAAATATTATCTAAATTCAACAATATTACATACATACATGTTAAATGGATAACATCCGTTTTTTTGTTGATGGATAACAGAATAACAATATATACATTGTGCATCTAATTAATGATTACAAAACTTATATGATTTTAGTGACTATTAGAATGAGCGTATTAGAAAAATATCTGAAATGGAAGCTAGGAATAACAAGTGACCAATTTAGGAAATATTGTAAAAATTACCTACCATTAAGACACAGACCAATGTGTGACATACAGGAAGCATTGAACATTGCACAGAATATTATCAAATTTGATGTTGAAACTATAAGAAGAAATGGATTTATCATATCAGCGGATCCAGTCAATACAAAGCTTATTTTAGAGAATGTAAAATCTCTCGGTGGCTTAGATATACAGGACGCTATTAAAATTGAACCTGCCATTTTGAAGAATAATTACCAGTCTTTATTGCAAATAAAAACGATACTGGAGGTAACTATTCGAAATCTTACTGAAATATACTGAATATATACTATAATATACCTGAATAAATAGAGGTAATTATTTGAAATCTCTATACTATATATTATATGTATATCTGAGTAAAAACAATTTTTTTCTCACTTTACTCTGACACCCCTTTTAGAGTAAACTATGCCAGGCAGTTCATTAAAGGTACACGACAGGGTATATAAGTCACTACCATTATGACTACATGGTAGAAGAGTTGTGTGATGTCTTGCTTTGGTCGGGTACCACCGCATTACCTATTACTACTGCAATAGTATTTTTTTTTATAAGACTAGCGGACCCGGCAAACATTGTTCTGTATTTTTAACTACTCTTATTTTTTCTATATTTTCTCACCTTTTAAACATCCCTTGGACTTCAACAATTAATTCAAAACCAAAATTAGCCAAATCAGTTCAGCTGTTCTCAAGTTTTAGCGAGATTACCTTACCCTCCAAATCGGAACACGACAGTAACAAGCACTGACGATATTACGGCAGGAATTGGTCAGGCGGTGGTACCAGACCCGAGTGAGACAATGCAGAACTCTAACCCAGTAGCCACGATATTAGTGACTCATATAGCCAATCGGTAGCCTTTTACGACCTGCCTGGCAGAACAGCAGTGGGCTTATTCTTCATAGGAGCCCGGGACCAACACGGGGAACCAATAGTGTCAATCAATCAATCAATCAACTCTTTATCAGCTTAAAGTAGGGTAACAATGTATTAGATGTTACTAAATTACAAATTATGAACTTAAACCTACTTGTCAGACAAATGACGTGCTAATTTTAAACGGAATTGAGGATGCACAAATTACAATATGGCTCTATTAATATTCTATTGATTATAAAAAATATGAATGAAGTAATCATTATTCTTTTTTTAATACAGTACAAATGCTTATTTATTTAAAGAAATTCAATTTTTTTTGTGTTTTGTTAATAAAATAAATAAAAGCAATACGATAACATATTACATAGTTCTAAACGAAATGCAATATAATTAAAAAAAAACTGTCCATGTTTGTTACTGCTGTATTTCCGTTTAGAGGGTAATGTATCTAGTTAGTAATGTCGTAACAGTTTGCCACATAGATAGAAATGCACCATTATCATGATTGGTGTCTATAGACTGTTGTTGCTCTTTCCATCAGGAAAGCCACCTGCTTCTTTGCTATCATATATTATACTATCTGTACCCGCGACTTCGTCCGCGTGGGAAAAATCTAAATAAGTAGCCTAAGTTACTCATTATTACATCAGCTATCTGCCAGTGAAAGTCCCGTCAAAATCGGTCCAGCCGTTTCAGAGATTAGCCAGAACAAACAGACAAACAGACCAAAATTGTAAAAAAATTGTTTTGGTGTGTATGTATCGTGTATACATCCAAATGCATTTAGTGGAAAGCCGTTATTTTAATATTACAAACAGACACTCAAATTTTATTTATTTGTATATATGAAAAAAGACATTAACATATCACCTTAAGAGGTTTTATGGCATACTTTTTTGACTGACCTGGTTAAAAAATAAACAATTTATAAAACGGGAAAAAATCCCAATATCTGTGTTTTTTTCGTATTCAAATGACGAACCTTATTATTTATAGCGAAACAAGTCTACTCTTGATAGTGAACATTTTTTAGTGATGATAGGGAATCGTTTGACCACGATCTCCCCTGATAGCTACAATGTGGCCTAAGATGGAACACGCTTCCCTAGAATATGTTCTAGTCCCTTGTGGTTCGAATGAAGAATGTCGAGTCGAACCGCTTTGTCCGGGTACGTGTAACGTCCACCATATGGCGATGCCTAGAATTTATGCGCCTCAACGATTGGTAGAAAAACGGGGATGGCGGAATTAAGTCGTGCAATTTCGCAGTGCACTCTCCAAAATGTATTTGATAAAAGACCGATAAACTAGCCACACTGCGGCGATCATCGTCGTTTATGAGCTTCTTGGCACGTTGATTGAAACATTGAGTTTTTCTAATTTAGGTTATACTAGCTGTTGCCAGCGACTTCGTCCGCGCGGACTTTGTTTACTCCGCACAGCCCCTCCCCGTTGCTGATAGCGTGATAATATATAGCCTATATGTTGATCCGACCTACTAGTAATATTCATACAAAATTTGAAGTAAATCCATGCAGTACTTTTTGAGTTTACCCCGGACATACATACAGACAAACAGACAAAAATTCTAATAACTATATTTTTGGCTTCGATATCGATTTTATATCACGCCCCAAGTATTCTTTAAAAAAATTATTCAATGTACAGTTTTGACTTTTCGACAATTTTATTATATATATAGATTTTTTTATTTATTTATTTATACAATATACATATTGTTTTAAATATTTTTTTAGGAGTTTAATGTGTCTGATGAAGCTCAACGGTATTCTTTAAAGGTATATTGCATGCGTCCGCATACAGTTAGAGAACGATTAGAACATATCTCACGTCTGAAAGAATATGAGTTTTTGTCAACTAACACAAGAGTAAGTATTTCTTTAATAATTCAGTATTGTATTTTATCTAAATACATTTTTACTACACTTATTACTAGTCATGTGTAGTATTGTTCAAATAAACTATTTTATGATAGCGCGTTATTTTTTTTTGATAATATATAAGATAGCAAACAAGCAGATGGGTCTCCTGATAGAAAGAGTCAACCGTCGCCTATAGACACAAATGGTGCGTTGCTATCTTGTGGTGAGGCCTAAAACCACATGCATAAGTTACCTTACCCTCGAAACCGGAACACGACAGTGACAAGCACTGACACTATTGCGGCAGGAATAGGTAAGGCGGTGGTACCTGACCGGGTCGAGATAATGCAGAACTCACCTAGTATGACACCACGCGTGATGTCGTGACCACGGAAAATAGGGATTGATTTTTATATATATAGACTAGCTGTGCCCGCGACTTCGGCCGCGTTTAAAGATTTCTAAAATAAGTCCCGAGGTTTTATCCACACAGAACCCGTTCCTGTGGGATTTCCGGGATAAATTTATTTATTTATTTTGTTTTACTATTTAATTCAGGCAACCCACCTTATAAATACCTTATAGACTAACATACATATTTATATAATAAAACTTAAAACTACACTTTGTCACGTGTCGGCAGCGACGTAACGCGCGCTTCATTCTGTAGTCTCCCCCGGAACCTCCGGTAGACCACACCATGGGCCAGAATTCTCCCAACTCAAAGGTCGACAGGAGATGCTTCGGTACTCTCACCATGAAGGGACTAAAGTTGACCTTGTGACGAGACTGCAGACGCTCGACCTTCAAGTGGAGTGACGTCTTACTAATGTAGTCCACGACGTACTCGACATCCATCGACCAGTGCAGGCGAGATATGTACAGGGGCGTTGCGGGGACCTCGCTCCGCAGACGCAGTTTGGGTACATATGGCGCGGTGCCGCGATGGTTACGAGCGGGGGGCTTCGTCCTTCTTATCTTCACCAGTGTGAAGCCCCCTCGTCGCTGTTCCCGTCCTTGCCAGGTCGAGAAGACTCCACCTTGCTGTTTGTAGCCTTGCGTCTCTCCTTAATCTTACGACTCTCCGTAACCTTACGGCTCTCATTCTCTCCATTTGTATTCGCCTGCGGGGGAAGTGCGGGGCGACCAGCAACAGTCACAAAGTTTCGCTGAGTCGCCGGCGCCGTCGCGCCGTTGGCGCAACCGGGTGGGGAAGGCGGGCGGGGGTGGCAGCGGTGGTGTTCGTTGACCCGTCGGATAGTGCTGACGGGCTTAACGAGACCGCTTGCGCGCCTGAATACATACATACTGAATTACACTTTTTAATTGCGATAATTCAATACGTAGATCATTGATGGTAGACTCTGATGCCTGTAGTCTATCCTTAACTTCGGTCAGCTCTTCCTTGAGTAACCTAATGTCCTTCAGTAGACAGATGACGTCGACGTGGTCTAGCGTTACGGGCGGCAGCTTGTGTAGCTCTTTCGCCACAAAAGCCAGCATCTCATCCGGATCCGTCTGCTTCAGCAGGGGATGATGTCCTGCACGCTTCTTTCCGTACCATCTCGTCCTCGCGATTGCATGTTTGCACTCTGGCTGAGCGTCTCACACAACAGCTGCGTGCCCTTGCATATCTCCTCACTGGTAAAGAAAGACTTGCAGATCTGCATGATGCTGACCTCGTCCATGGTGTCGATGGCATACTGGATAAACGCCAGCAACTCGTTGGCCACGAGCGCCATGGTCACAGCGGTAATGTGCCGCAAAATTCGCAAAAAATTAATATTTGCTGCGTGTGTAACGCGGGCACAACCGGTCGCTAGCTCGTACTTTTGCACATTTACACATATAAAAACTATCCTATGTCCTTTCTCAAACTATTTTCTTACCAAATTTTATCCAAATTGCTCTTGTGGCTTAGGCGTGAATAAGAAACAGACAGACAGTTACATTCGCATTTATAATAATATTAGTGTGGACTAGCTGCCTCCTACGCGCGCTGCTATGCCACCAACTAAAATAAATTTGAAGGAAAGACAATACATTACCAACTCAGAAACCTTTGAGGGCTCATGCACAACAACTTTGCTAAAGATCATCACATGATGAAATACATAGTTTACGATTCTATGAAGAATATTCAGACAAACATTCATTTATACGGTGTGTAAAAAAACCCTGGCGGATAATTAAAGGTGTTATTTGGTACCGTAATACGGTTACATATGCGTAATTATTTTGTGGATATTAATTAATTAGTTTTCCCAATAAAAAAGGAATCTTAAATGATATTTTCATCATTAAGTACGACAACACCTACAAATAAGTAAATTCTACTATCAAATAATGCGGCGCAAGTCGTATGCTACCGAAGGTCACGCGGCGTGTTTAAAATTCTTTATAAAAAGCCGAAAAACGAAGACCGCGCCTTCCCGCGGTGTTTGTGCGAAAGCCGCCAAAACGAAACAATAAAACAAGCAGCGGCAAAGTGTTGTTATTTTTAAAATATTTGCTTAACGCTAGGGAAATATAAGTAAAAATACGAATATTACATATTACGTCGGCTATGTGACAGTCACACATCGGTTAGTAAATGTGTTTATTAATTTAACTTGGTTTACATTAATCTAATAAGATACCGATGGTATCTGTGCGCGATAAATGTGGGCGTGTTTTATCGCGCCCTCGTTACATTAAAAAACGATATCTTATTTATTTTTTAAAATAAAATCATTTTAATATTTTTTTCAGTAATGCCTTTAACCAACCTATCGGATCGGACAGGGTTTCTTTACACACTGTATATATAGAGAAAACATTGTTTAGTTAAACACAATCTATATTTTAGATGCTGTATATGGTAGTGCATGAAAAGAAAATGATGAACCGCTTAGCCAAAATACAAGAAACGAAAAAACAATGTTTCAGTCTCAACCACTTGGTCTCTTCTAATAAGGTTTTTAACGCGTAAGTTTACAATTGTACTTAAAAATTGGACGTCATCAGGAAGCGAAATTAAAAGCATTTTATGAAATGTCATTATGTTATACAAGATGAGAACAAACTAACAGGTGAATTGCTTGACGGAAAAAGATAACCATTGTCTATTAACTCCAAAGAAGAGAATTTCGGTAATAGCAGCCCGGAGTCATGTGGTGGTGTGTTAACGTCCAACCGCCCCGTTGGTCGAGACCATGGAACACAGAAAACAAACGTAAGTGGGAAGTACAAACATTTGTATCAGGACCGCGATCGCCAAACTCACACATAAAATAAGCATTATTATTATATTATTAAGTTTACCTTACTCTCCAAACTGGCAATGACAAGCATTGACCGTATTGTAGCTCCGACACTATTGTGGCGGGAATACGAGGGTCAAACTGAAAGATTTTAGAACTGGCCACTTCTGAACAATATAATAAAAAAATAAGTTTAAATTGTGAAAATAGAACCAAGGAAGTTACATTCTACCCGGAAAGTTCACACGCGCTTCAAAATCGTTCCGAAGAGTACCACGACATGGGTGGAGTGTGTCTCTTTTTACTAAATAAAGCGCCAATCGCCATATATAAGTGCGGCCATGCGAAGTTTGCAAATTACTACTAAGTAATTCTACTAATTTGAGAAACAGTTTTTGCATTGCATAAGTAATTACGTAATAATTAAAATAAGCACATTTTAGAACTCACTATGTTAATTACAATACATTTTATGCTAATTTATTTATTGACGTGTATTAATAAAAAGGATTTAACGATTACTGAATATGTAAAAATCTACCATCTAGATAGTTTTATTTACACTGGCAATTGCAAGAAAGGGACAACATCCACTCTTGTCGTTGTCTTGCTCAGAACGTTTTTCCCCTCTGTTATGTAAGAAAAAAATGTCAACTTTATTTGTTACGAATTAAAGTACATTTTTATTTTTCAAATATTGCTTTGTAACAATTCCAGTTATAGTATATAAGTTCCTTGAATAGAACTCTTTGCCAATAATATTGAGTATGTATTTCATTCATTTGTCATTTGTTTTAAGTTTTGTTGGCACATAGAAATTTGTCTTTGTCTCGTGAGCATGAATTTGAAGCGACAAAATTTTCATGCCATGATTTTTACGACTTTCGATGTCATATCAACAAGAACTCGATTGACCTTTCACGAAGAGTCCCATCTCGTTCCACTATTTACAACTGTTTGAATGAGTTAAAACGTAATCGCACTAATGAGATATAGAGTAGGGTATCCATAACAGATATATATACTATTATATTATCTTATGACTATATACCTATTTTACATCTATTTCTTTCATCTTAAATCCGAGATTACAACATAAAAACACATTGATGCACAACAAATGCACAATATATATATATATATATATATATATATATATATATATATATATATATATATATATATATATATATATATATATATATAATTTATTCATTTATTCTGTAACACTTAAATTCAAATAATACGTTCTGACTAAATTTTTAAAAGTATTTAATGATTTCGCACGTCTAATGTTAGTAGGTAGCTTGTTCCACAGCTTAATAGCTTGAATCGTAAAGGAATGTTCATAAAAACATGAATTATGAACAGGCATACGCAAGGTAAGATTTTCACCTGAACGCAGTTTCATAACCTGACTGTCAAAAAATTCAAATTTTTCCTTTAAATATTCTGGAGTAATTGGATCAAACAGCACACAGTACAATAAGAAGAGAATATGAGCATCACGGCGAAGTTTAATAGGAAGCCACTTGAGGTGTAAACGAAACTTGGACACATGATCATATTTGCGTAAGCCAAATATGAATCTGATACATATATTCTGGAGACGCTCAAGTTTATTTAGCTGTTCTTTCGTAAGGTTAACAAAGCATACGTCTGCATAATCCAGAATTGGAAGTAGTAGAGATTCAGCAACTTTGGTAGGTATGGGTAGTAAATTCTTTAATCGCCTTAAGGAACTCCAGGATGCAAATAATTTTTTACTAATTTCTTTAATGTGACAGGTCCATGAAAAAGTGCTATCAAAATATATTCCTAAATTTTTTACAGAGTTTGTGTATGGAATACTAATTCCATTTAGTTGCACAGCAGGTAATCTACACCAATCAACTCTTGCAATAAGTTTTCGACTACCAATCATAATAACTTGAGACTTTTTTATCTCACCGATGATCTTCGTGAGGTACAAGCCTTCTACAGCGCCGATTGAAGATAACGTCAGTGTTATGACTGAAGATAACGGCGTGTGTTAGAGATTGACAAAAGAGTGACCTATTTATAGACCTATAAGTTCGGACAAGGTTAGGCGTCGGCATGAGTCAAGTTCACAAAATCCTCCATGAGCATTTAGCGGTCAGGAAGCTTTGTGCCTGGTCGATACATCATAATTTGACCGAAGCACAAAAACTCCGTCATGTGGATTAGTGCCATGAAATGTTTTAAAGATTAAACGGGGGTGACTCAAATGCTGTGTTTAACACAGTTACGGGTGACGAAAGCTGGATTTACTGTTATGATCCGGAAACCAAAAGACAGTCAGCTCAGTGGGTGTTTCATTCCGAGGAGTTGCCAATCAAAGTGAAAAGAGGTCGAAGTGTGGAAAATATATGGTGGCCTCGTTCTTCGGAAGGACAGGTCATTTACGTATCAATTGTTTTCGATAGTCAAAAAACAGTTATTGCAGAGTGGTACACTAACTATTGTTTGCCACTTGTCTTAGAAAAGTTTGGGAAAAACGACCTCGCGGTAGAATCCTCCTTCACCACGACAACGCGTCGTCACACACTGCCGGGCCAACAATAGACTATTTGACGATGTCAGACGTGGAATTACTGGTTCACTCCCCGTATAGCCCGACCTCGCACCTTGCGGTTTTATTTATTCCCAAAAATAAAATAAAAAAACTTCGAGGAAAACCTTTTATTGACGCTGAGAAAGCACAGGCTGCGTTTCAAAATGCCGTCGAAAAGACCTCTGTGGACAAGTGAGCAAAGTGCTTTTCTCAGTGGTTTCATCAGATGCAGCGATGTATTGATGTGAAAGGCACTATTTTGAAAGTGTATAATAAAATTACCAATTTTGCTAAATTAATTAAAAATTGCTAATTTGCTCAAAAATCTAAGAACTTTCAGTTTGATCCTCGTAGGTAAGGCGGTAGTACCATATACCGGGCGAGACGTTGCGGAAATCTACCACCTAATTGTCAATACGTAAAGCTAATCTTTCGCCTTTTACGAACTGCCTGGCTGCTGGCAAAGTGGCAGATGGTCGGTCTATCGGTCGGTCGGTCGGTCAACAAAAGGGAAAATAATAAAATACCTAACTTTATTTACAGATACCTTAATAATTTTGGTGACAAAATTTGTAGTAAAGATATGGGTCTTCTCATAAGTTCCTCTCTAAAAGGAGAAAACATTAACACAACGACCGTTTTGAACAAACTACGCAAGCATAAATACTGGCTGCATACAGCTTTGAATGTGATTTCGGATAACTTGCAAATGTTGAAAAGCCATTTTGATGATGCGATTATCTTTGACAATTGCCAAATACTTTTATATCCAATGTAAGTAAACTTCTTAGCTTTCCAGTTGTTGACTTCTTCGTTTATCTAGTAATTTAGCTGTAGTGAACCGAACGCTTATAAACTTTCTGATTCAGTACGATTCAAGGTTTATCGATTGGTGAGATGAGAAATGCGAGATGAGATGAGAGACCTGATAACGATTATCGTCAATTTTCACCGATACTGGACTACCGGCTTTACTTGCTCATCCGAGGCATGGGGATGGTATCACATCATCCGCCAGACTTCGAGCTGCTACTGATATTTTGAAAATTCGAGAAAAACTTCAAAAAAAAGAACGTAGCTGGCGATAGTGATCACCTCCCATTTTGTCTGTAGACAAAATTGGTGAATCTTATCCTAATTATCTATTAGCATTAGGATCACTAGTCTTTTCTGCGAAGGAACTTTTTCTATACTAATATTGACCCCGTGTTGGTTCCAGGCTCCTTTGAAGAATAGACCAACTGCCGTTCTGCTAGGAAAATCGTAAAAAGCGACCGATTGACTATACGAGTCACTACCATCGTGTCTACTAGGTGGTAGAGTTCTGTATTGTCTCGCCCGGGTCTGGTACCTTACCTATTCGTGTCGCAATAGCATCAGTGCTTGCACTATCGTGTTCCGGTTTGGACGGTAAGGTAACCGGTAGACGATGGTTGTCTCTTTCCATCAGTTTGCTATTTTATGATAAAATAAGCAGGGGAGCTCAGGATGCTAAATGGTAATTTACCTACTCGACAAAGCATTTTACTTATGCTTTATACATCAATTGTACAAAAAATTAGAAATAAAAAATTGGATAAGATACAGATCGCTAGCCCGTTGGTTCATTGTTTGTTTAATGTTCAAAAGGCAATAAATTCCATTTTTGTTGTTATTCTGGAACCTTTTTATGACAATCCCGGCTTAGACTATATTAGGTTTTAGGTCTCATGAGTTTAAGGTCGGGGCAAAAGTATTTTCGTATTGTTCATACAAAGGAAAATATTTTTTTAGGTATATTTTTTTCATTTATTTATAATATGAATGTGCCGTTTGATCGACTTGTTGCCATCTTGTAGGTAGTGCCATGATCCCATTCCTGTAGAAATTTTGAGATTTTTGATTAAAAAAATCTTACAGGTAGTGTTCACAGTGTTCTGTTGAGGTTAGCTTTATGGTTCCTAAGAGTTCTGCAATGACCGAAACAAGTGGAAATGGAACGCGGCGTTCGTCGCATTTTTACCTTTTTTGTAATAAAACTTTAAATTGTACCGAATTTCTTCGTCAAATACGTTCGTTTTGCTTGCATGAAAAACAATTGAAAATGGCAGGAACTAGTTTTTTTTAATTTATTGCATCTTCAGAATGTCACGTTTAATGGTATGAAAACTAGCCAGTTACATACATTCAGTACAGCCAAAGAGGTTTAATTACTAATAATACATGGAGCACACTAAAATTTTTGCACTTCTAGCTAATTGGAACTATTTGAATTTCGAATGTTATATTTTTAAAACGTTGCAACCTTCTTAGTAATAAAAAAAAAAAAACAATTGGCGGGAAATGATTTGTCAATTGTTTTTTTATCACATATCAAAGTTCATGGTACGCAACGAAAATAGAATTAAGTCGAAAAGATTATAGAGCGATGATTTTTTATTATTTTAAAAAGTTCTCTTTCTCCGCAAGACTGTGCCGCTCGTCTTCAAAATGCTTTTGGGAGAGAAGCACCTTGTTTAAACACCGTGAGGCGATGGTTTGCTGAATTTGAGAGGTCAAGTTTCTTTACATGAGGAATTTCGTGAAGGGCGGCCTTCAACTGCTGTCAACGAAAATAATGTGGCTACTGTTAAGCGGTTAATTGAAGAAAATCCCCGAATTACCTATGAGACAATTCGAGGACTATTGGGGATTGGTATGAGCCAAAGTCAGAAAATTTTACACGAAGAATTGAAAGTTCGGAAACTTTGTTGTCGTTGGATCCCTCATGAACTGACAGCGGAGCAGAAGCGGGCTCGCGTGGAATGGTGTTCACAGATGCTACTGAAGTACGACCACGGACATTCTAATGCTGTTTATGACATTGTCACAGGAGACGAAACGTGGATTTGTTGTTTTGAACCCGAAAAAAAACAGCAATCTTGTGAATAGGTGTTTAAAAATGAGAACAGGCCAACAAATGTGAGACAGGCGAAAAACGTTGGTAAAAAAATGATCGCGTTTTTTTTATCAGCTACGGGTCCCATTTGTACAATTCCACTTGAAGATGAAAAGAGTGTTAATGCCGAGTGATATTCTACCATTTGTTTACCCAGGGTGTTAGAAAAAGTTCGCGAAAGACGACCCAAAAGCCGCATTCTCCTACACCATGATAACGCTTCTTCACACACAGCCAACAGAACAAAGTCATTTTTAGCTTCCGAAAAAGTACATCTCGTCACTCATCCTGCGCATAGCCCCGCCTAGCAACCTGTGATTTCTGTATTTTCCCCAAAATCAAAGATTTGATGAGAGGTTTTACTTTTACCAACTCCGAAGAGGCAGTGATAGCGTTCAATCAGCACGTAGAAAACATGCCTTCAGATCTGTGGTCCTCCTGTTTTAAAAAATGGTTCGATCGCATGAAAAAATGTTTAAAATGTAAAGGAGATTATTTTGAAAAGCAATAAACATAATATTTTGGTTATAACAGTTGCTTTTTTTAAGTTACGCAATACTTATAGCGTGACCTACGTACTTTCAAAATACGAAAATACTTTTGCTACAACCTATTCTTTTGAGATTGACCCCAGGGCGCTTTAACATAAATCTCACTAATGGTAGTTAATATAACGCATAGCGTTATCTTACAGCGCGCTATGTGTACTCAATGTAAAGCGTAGACTATTTAAATTCGCATTCGGCGCTATAACATAACGCTACGCTATATACCTAGCGGCTAGCGTAGGCCGTTGTTATTACTTTATAAGTATAACATACGAAGTTACGAACTACACGACCTAACGAGTAAGGTGTTAGACTGTAGACGCTAGACGTTATAACATAGTTTATAACGCTCAGTCACCGCGTGCTAGCGCTCGCTGTATGACGTTGTTTTTTTTATAAGATAACAAACAAGCAGATAAGTCTCCTGATAAAAAGAGTCAACCATCGCCTATAGACACCAAAGATGTTAATGGTGTGTTGCTATCTTGTGGCGAGGTCTAATTCCACATGCATAAGTTTACCGGCTATCTTACCCTCTAAACCGGAACACGACAGCACTGACGCTATTGCGGCAGGAATAGGTAAGGCGGTGGTACTTGACCCGGGCGAGACAATGCAGAACTCTACCACCTAGTAGCCACGATGGTAGTGACTCGCATAGCCAATCGGTCGCCTTTTACGACCTGCTTGGCATAACGGCAGTTGGTATATTCTTCAAATGAGCCCGGAACCAACACGGGGTTAAAACGTGAGCCAGCCGAGATAGTGCGTGACTTATCACACGTTGTGATGAGTCACGCGTTATCTCAGCCGCCTCACGCGATCTGTGTTGCAGTTACACGTTATAATATAGTCTATAACGTAGCGCGCTAGAAAAATATAGTTTATAGTCTATAACACGCTATCATAAAATGGTTTATTTGAAAATACTAGACCTGACAGCTATCCAGTGGAGTAATTCGAGGGGGCCGGCCCGAACGCCAAATAAATTTAATTCTAAAACTTTGTTATAAAAATAAATACTACAAAATGTTATCTAGAACCAACGACTAATGTGGTTTCCAAAGCACAGATAGTGAACAGTGTTTAGTTACATTAATCAACACGATCAAGAAAACATGAATTCGAACCTTGTACGCTTTTGCCACTTGGTCGTCGTCGATGCCTCTTATACCATACACAGATTTGTGTAGGGATGACAACATAATGACGTCACCGGGTGACATCCACCACACAGTCCTCAGGGTATTTTCATGTAAGAATCTATCTTACGTGAAAATACCCTGGTGGCTGTAAGGGTACGATATCAATAATATGATACATTAATATCAGTGGAAAATCTAACCCCAAAGTAAGCTAATTACCTATTTGCTTGTGATATGTATGTTACTCAACGATACTGATACATAGAAATACATATATACATATTGTTACATACCTAATAAATATCCAAACCCAGAAATACAAACATCTGTGCTCATCACACAAATATTTATCCCTGTCGGGAGTTGATCCCGAACCCAATTGGTTCTTAGTTAGGTTTGCTAAACCCTCGAACAACAGGGTGGTCATTAATATTAATTAATTCATAATTATCTTGTCAATCAACATTTTTATTTGTGTTATTTATTTTAGACATGAATTAAAACAATATATATACGCCTTAAACAAAGCACGAAAAGGGCATACGTTAAACAATGATGGATATGTGATCTTAGATGCGAGTTATAATAACCTAAATCTTAATAAAATTACTGATAGTCAGCTTTTAAGTCTAGTTCTCTATGAAATAGAAAAGAAATATCACTTCAGTGGTGATGGCGTTTGGAACAAACAAGATGGAAGCAGAATGGACGTACAGGAGAAGAGACTTAAGCAAAATATGTAATTTGATATTTTTAAGTGTTAATAGTTGAAATAAAAATTATTTATTTTTAAAATATCTTTTAATATTAAATAGTTTCCCTTCAATTATACAGGTAGATTTGTAAAAGACTGTACATACCGAAGAAGGGTGTTGGTCCGGGCTCCTTTGAAGAATAGTCGAACTGTCGTTCTGCCAGGCAGGTCGTAAAAGGCGACCGATTGACTATACGAGTCACTACCATCGTGGCGACTAAGTGGTAGAGTTCTGCATTGTCTCGCCCGGGTCTGGTACCACCGTCTTACATATTCCTGCCGCAATAGCGTCAATGCTTCTGATTGTCGTGTTCCGGTTTGGAGGGTGAGGTAGTCGGTAAATTTATGCATGTGGCATTAGACCTCGCCACAAGATAGCAACGCACCATAACATCTTTAGTGTCTGTAGGCGATGGTTGACTCTTCCCATTGAGAGACTCATTTGCTTGTTTGCTAACTTATAAAAAAGTATTCAGTTCTGATATCAAATTTGTAAAATAATCGGTATTTTAAATTTTTAACTACCAATTCAAGGTAATGATTCAATAAAAATGTTATGTATAAACATCCTTGCATAGATATTGAAGATCGTTGTTAAAAACAGCAATTTGCCGAACTCTTGAATCTTAGCATACAGCTACGCTCGCGCAATGACCTTACTTTTTGAATATTATTACACTCATTTCGTGGAGGTTTATTGTGTAGTTAAGCAATATTCTCTTTTTATTGGTTACACATGTGTATATATGTATATATATATATATATATATATATATATATATATATATATATATATATATATATATATATATATATATATATGTAGCAGTCAATTTATATGTCGCAGGCAGATTCTATAATTTGTCCGTATACGAATGGCGTCATCAGATTACAAAGATAAATATGTTTTAGAAAATGCCTTACGCCGAATGTAAATGTCGTCATTATAATATTTATGGCCGCCGTTAACAAATGCCGCGACATATTGTTTAAATTACTTGTTATGTAAGTATAGACAAATAACCCTATCCGATTTCTTATATAAAAAAATAAGTAGGTTTGTTAGTTTGTCTTTAGGTCCCACACCTAGAAAAAAGGTGCTGCGTCTACCTTTGACGAAATCGAAGTTTAATAGTTGACATCAATGCAATTTGTCATCAAAAATTAGCCTTCGACAATTTGTATTTTATAAAATGACGACCGTTAGTATAACTTCGATACACCAATTTACTGCGACATATATATTATAGATACATAATGCGAATGTGGAAGAATGTAGGTACCGAAGAAGACAAAGACAGATATACCATAATAAGGGGCCTGATTCAGGTAACAAAACGTCAATCGAGTAGAAGCGTTTAGGGCTCTTACACATTTTCTTGCACATTATGCTTGTATCGTATTTATGTATGTAAGAGCCCTAAACGCTTCGACTCGATGACGTTATCCGAAGGTGGTTCTTGACACCACCTTCGGTCTAGTCTTCGCAACCGGGGTGCTTTTTATATTATAGGATAGCAAACAAACTGATGGTTCTTCTGACGAAAAGAGGCAACCATCATCTATAGACACCAGAGATGTTACTGGTGCGTTGCTATCCATGTGGCGGGGTTGAAATGCCACATGCATAAGGTTTTCCGAGGTCTTACGCCCCAAACCGGAGCACGACAGGGACAAGCACCGACACTATTGCGGCAGAAATATAGGGATCATGCACGAACTATAGAGGCAGCACTGCTGCCAAAGGTAGAGCCACAAAATATTCTCTAGTATTCTGTGGTAAAGCGCTTGGCATCAAATAATATATTAAATAATATCAATATTGAAAAGAAAATGCAAAAAATAATTGAATTTGGTTTTTTACCTATAAAAATGACCGGATTAGGGGTCAGAATAATATTAAAGGTAAAATTTAAATGATGATGTTTTGACTCGTTATTTTTGACGTAATTGTAAGGGCAAGGCCCGTCCATTTACTTTACTTTGGTCGAAGGTTATACCCCCAAAGAAATAGAAAATTAAAAATATTCTTTAAGTATTTTATTTATACAATATGTAAGGGAACATACCCATACTACGTGACCTATTTTTTAAGATTTTTCGACCCCTCCCTCCCCTCGGTGACCACTCGTAGTATATGCCAAGACCCCCCCCCCTTTAGTTTTCACGTAGTAATTCATAATTATGATTTTTAATCATTTCACAGGCAAAAATTGAAAAAAAAAATAATTTGGCTCATACTCGTCTTTATTGCATAAGACTGCATGCATACTTAAATTACTAGTGAATTATGTATTATGAAAAAGAACAACATTCGTGAAAACATATTGCTATATAGTATGGAACTTACAGTAACTTAATTTACGAACACAACAATTATTTTCATTCATTAAATTTCTCTCATTAAAATCGACTACGTGACAAAAATCTGAGCCACCTCCCCGCTCCTGTGACTGACCGTAGTATTTTAAAGACCCCCCCCCCCCTGAACGGGTCACGTAGTATGGGTACGTTCCCTAAATTGTTTTTATATTTATAAAAGAGTTCCAAAATTATTTACCACTAGCTGTTGCCTGCGACTTCGTCCGCGCGGACTTCGTTTACTCCGCACTGCTCCTCCCCTGTAGGTGATAGCGTGATAATATGTAGCCTATATGTTGACCGGACCTGTTAGTAATATTCATGCAAAATTTGAAGTAAATCCATGCAGTACTTTTTGAGTTTTCCCCGGACATACATACAGACAAACAGACAAAAATTCTAAAAACTATATTTTTGGCTTCGATATCGATTGTAGATAACGCCCAAAGTATTATTTTAAAAAAATATTCAATGTACAGTTTTGACTTTCCTACGATTTTATTATATGTATAGATTATTAAACTTAATTTTTATTGCAGAAATCCGGTTATGTTTCAATACAATTTCCACTGATAATGTCCAATACTAAATGCGAATAAACCCCTGTACTATAACGAAGGGAGCAGATGAAACTAAATACGAGCCAGTGACCACTTGTTTGTGCAAACCACCACCCCGGTGCAGTGGCCAGCTTGAAGGTGGCAGATGATAATGAATGGATATTACATTATGGAAGTGTATATGTCCGAGGAAAATTCTATAATTCGTCCGTACACAAATGGCGTCGTCAGATTGCAAAGATAAATTCGTTTTAGAAAATGCCTTACACCGAATATAAAATGTCAATTTGTAATATGCATGACATTTACCGCTGCCGGTAACAAATTGCCGCGGCATATTGTTTAAATTACTTTTTATGTAAATGGGTTGTTTACTTAGAACCCTATCCCGCTTTAAGAAGCGAAATTTTTTATGTAAGCATAAAAAGTTGTTTGTTAGGTTGCCTTAGTTCCCACACCTGAAAGCGGGGCTCCATCAGCGACATCGGAGTTTATAGTTGACATTGACGCCATTTATGTCATCAACAATTTGGCTTCGACAATTTGTACTGAAAGTTTACTTTTATACGACGCCAATTTGTATATGGACGAATTATATAATTTGCCTGCGACATATAGACCGCCACTAGGACAATTGTACGCTGTCAGTTTTAATATATAGTAAGAGAAAATGTAAAGATTACCCGCCAAGACGAATAATGCGAAACGCAAGGGGACTACTTACCTTTCTCGAAGCGTTTTTCTTTGAACCCTTAAAGCTTGGGTGTGCAGATAAAAATAATCAGGATAATATGATGTCAATAGTAAAGTTATCTATATTTATATTATAAATGCGAAAGTTTGGATGTTTGGATGGATGGATGGACGTTTGTTACTCAATCACGCGAACACTACTGAACGGATTTGAATAAAATTTGGCATACAGGTAGATGATGACCTGGAATAGCACATAAGCAATTTTATCCCGTAAAAATTAAATGATCCCGCGGGATTTGCCAAAAACTTTTATAATGCAGCGGGCTGCACGCGGCAGCTAGTTAAACATATTGTTACGAATAATCTAGAACCCGAGTACGTAACAATATATTGAATTTCAATTACTTAGGTACTTTCTGAAGTCCTAGAAAGCCGAAATTTGGCATGTAAACTATTATTAGTACACAAACAACAAAAAATCTAATACTTTACATCCCCCCCAACCCCTTAAGCTATGATGAGATGGAATTTGTATGAAACTTCTGCAAATTTTTATGCTAGAGGTCTGAAACTTGATACAGGGACTCCTTGTTATATAAATTATAACATACAGGGACTCCTTGTGATATAAATCGTAACAAGGAGTGCCCTGTATAACAATAAAATACATATTTCACTATCGTCACATGGGCTTAAGATGAAAAATGTATCCACTGTTCATTACTTTTCCGTTATACACTATCTAGTTCTTTGCAGTACCGAAACGGCCAAGCCATATATTTTGGCTGAGGTGTGGAGATCATGAAGTAAGGGCTTGTAGCTTTAGGGCCTATAAAGTAACAATCTCGACTATACATAGGCTTTGATAACTTCTTTACAGCGCTAGCTAGCTATATATGGTTTCTTCTTGACAATATTTTTCTTTCTTGAAAATGTTATTGGTGATAGGTACTATTTTACGATAGGTACCGTGTTAAGTTATTTGCATACGCTTTACGGTTCTTAAGCTAATAACTATAACCCACCGCCAGCGGCACTCTTACATTCCCTTACATTAATGTGGCAGAGTAGGTAGGTATACATACCTGGATAATAAAATAAAAGAAACTCGCACTAATATATTATAATTTAAAAATATAAAAAATATTTTCGGCATGAGTTTAAATGTATAAAATATACAGTGTCACTTAACAATTTTTGGCACTGAGTAACACTTCACACATATGAATCAAATTATCAGGATGTCCATTTCCCCCTTTTTCAAGAAAGTCAATTCTCGAAATTAATGAAAAGCTGATGAAGAAGTTTTAGATAATATTAAAATGTGTAAGTAATATCAATAAATGTTGCTACAACTAATTATTAAAATCTGAGATTAACGTAATTAGCTTAGCACAAGTATCAGCAGGTCAATCGCCATCGCCATTAGCACACCAAATTTTTGAGTTTTGTACCACAAAAGGAAAAATGGGAACTTTTATAGCCCTTATAAGATCACTTGTGTGTCTGGCAGCTGCCCCTCCCAGCCCCCCTCCCTCGGTACGCCGATGTGTATAATAAATCTCTTTCAGATATATATTCGCTCGTTACTCCTGTTTAGTGTGCAGGTATTATTGAATTATTGTAGGTACACGTTTTCCGTTTTTAACTTTCCGCTACGTATCTATATAAAGAAGTTACGGATTTTGCCCCGAGTTTTGAAAATTGAGATTTTATCTACCAGATTTCCATGTATTGAGGTCCTAGGAACCTTTTCCGACTATTTTTGAAATAACTTTCAGGCTAATACATCGATTGAGTTTAAAATCTTATCAGCTTTTCTCCTTTAAAAACTGCGTCAAATACCTATCGTCAATTGGATCAAAATCGGTCAATTTTAACGAAAATTAAAAAAAAATGTTTTTTGACATTGCTTCGAAATTTTCAAACCTATCGATTTTTTAGCTAAAGCAATAATTTTTGATCTCACAAATTTAGTTGTATGCCATTCAAAAGAACAAAATCGATCATTGTTTCCAAAACATACAGCTTTTCATAAATCAATATACTGCCATGTTTAACAAAATAGATGTTTGAACTGAAAAAATCTAAGCTTATAGTTTTTACTCATTTTAACTTAAGTACCTTAATTTAGCGGGAAGTTCCAAGGCTGGCCCGCAGGGTCAATCGTTTACAGATTTTTTAGATTGAATTTATGTTTTGTAGGTACTTATTGGACATCCTCACTTCGTGTATATATTTTATTTCATACATGTTCATAGGAAGCTTATCCTAGTAGCTATATAATTTGGCACATCATTCACGTTCCCAACAATATTTACATAAATATGATTAATTCCGTTACACATCTTTGGTCCTACTAGCTGAATAAATAATTATAATCGAAAATAATAACATACAATTAATTTCGATTAACAAAATAATGTGGACATTTTATTTTAAAACCCTATAATAAATAAAACATAAATCATCATCCTTTCTTAGACAGAGTGAACAAAACGTCGGTAGAAATAATTCTCAGCATCACGGTTAAGGTTGAAGTACCCACTGGAGATTTTAACCATTGTACCATTTATGGTCATTTGATGTCAGAATTTTTATGAAAATTATTCTATGTATGTATATGTTTACGATATCATTATAAATTTGATGCATTAAAGTGCAAAAATTTGAAAATTTAATAAAAATGTTGTTAACGTTAATTCATAGTATATTGGTTCAAATTTCACATGGCCAAAAATGGTACTAAGATGGCCAAAACCGGTACGTTTATTTTATATGTAACTTAAAAACCAAGATTCATTAATTTATAAGTCAGCTTAAAAATAATATAGGTATATTCTAAAGATAAAGAATGAGGAACGAAGATCTTATACGTTCTTATGATGATACGAGTAAATTATAAAATATAACGGGTCAAAACACGCATTTGAATGCAAATGTATCGCTTTCAAAATAAGTCAAAAGCGGCATTAAATTTCCTAAATACAAAAGTAAAAAAACACACTTGAACCCATTGATATAAAAGGGGAGGATACGTTACCTAGTCACAGCGCCCGGTCCTACAAAACTAGTCAGAGCGCCCGGTCCTACAAAACTAGGTCCGTGCACACAGTGACAATCAATCACGAGCGGGATATCATATACGCTTATACTTTTCGACAATTTTTCCATTAAACATGCATCAAAATTCCTTCTTGTGTATTCAACCAGTGTTATAATTATCCAAAGAAAAAAAAATAAGACACACGGGATAACTTTCCGTTCGTAAGTACAGCTAAAACAATTTGATTGAAAATAAGATTAAATAGTTTTTTGCTTCGCCATGTTGTGAGAGTGAGATAGTATAATACAATAGCATCATTGTGCTCGGCAGACCGAGCCTAAGTTTAGCAATTGCGATGTTAGAGCGTAACGTATCTTCCTTTTTAATATATCAATGCTTGAACAGTTAGTATTCAAGAACTAATTATGCATTCAGCGGCGGCCTGAGCTGTAAATACGGGTAGAGCAAGATTTTCTTCCAGCGCTATTTAGTCAAGTTTTCCAATCACATATATTATTTTCTTGGCTAGATACAACGCACTAGTGTAACTCGCAGTTTACCAAGATGACTACTGCAGACATTCATGATTCAGCCATGTTTTTCTTAAAACGAGCTATTAAAAAATCATTTTAGCTAGGAATTTTATTTCACGCCTCCTGCCACCTAGCGCCTAGAACGATGGCTCTACCCACTCTAACTCAGGGCCGGCGCTCAATACACTGCCTTAGTTTAAAAGTTAATATTTATCGTGATATCTATTCATAGACTTTTGCACTCGTAAACAAGCGTGTGATAATTGAAAACCTAACTTTAATCTAACTAGCACTCTCATATAAGGCACGTGGAATGCACTACTTAAATATCTTTACTTATTTTTATAATTTAAAGTACCTATATTTCACACATCTTTCGTAAATGTATTTTACATAATAAGACCAAAATATTCGTACAAACGTAAATAAGAGATATAATTCGGTTACTTCCATTTTGTTTTACTTACATACCATAAAAATAGGTACCTATCTACTTCGATGTTTATATTAGGTACTAGCGGTCCGGTATGTGTTCCGGTATGAAATATTAAAAATGTGAAAAAATGAAGAACCGCTCTACCGATTTTGTGAAAACTTCACAAAAATCATCTACTAAGTAGTCCGAACAAAGCCTGAACATTTGATTTGGATAGGTGAACTCGTTCTTGAGTTATAAAATTACAACGAAAAGTGGCATTAATTTTTATATATATAGATATCGTAAGTTTATAGAACATTTACTACTAAAGCAATATTTACACACCTTATCTACCAAAACCAAGGTTCTTGTACGAATTATTTTACATAACAATAAAAAAAACTTAAATGCACGTAGGTATAATACAAAAATTTTCAGAATATTCCTCTTAACCTAATTTAAGAACAAAGTTATTATGAAACTAATTAACATTCAATCAATTTTAAAAAATATACGTGCTACACATACATACCTATGTACCTATATATTATACAACTACTCTATAATATTATGTTTATATGGCAACAATAAAACTAATTCTTAAAAATACTCTTAATACTAAATATACGCCATTTATTCTTATAACAAAAAAGTAAACTAAGTAAAAATAGTCTATTTTCATTAAGAGATAACCTATAAAATGTATTGGTGTCTTCAATTCTGTTAATTAAAAGACGAAGTGTTTAATCTCTTTGATTTTTATTGCTTAAATACCATAACAACTAGCTATTCATTATTCACTCCTGTGGTTCACTCATATCCACTCTCTATTAACTGGAAGCTGGCGAAGAGTTGGATAGTCAAGAAACCCAGCTACATAATGCTGTCTTTATATTCAATCACTTTTATTGGAGAGGAAAAAGCAACATTAGTAATAATCAATGTATTAATCGTCAATTGAATAACATATAAAAAATATTGTCATTGGATCAAAGTTGAATAGAGATTTGAATACATTATAAAAGTGATCTCCAAATTAATAAAACTAAAATGGCCGAACAATTATAAATTTTACTGCATTTTTGGATCCTTCTTATTTCATCCATATTTTAGCAAAAATATATTTTTGCTAAAACCATAGAATGTGTTTTAAAAATAATATCATCGGTGGTCTAGCAATGCCGCCCTCGATGTAATGAGCTCTTTTATTAATACCTAACAAATATGCAGCTACGAGTAATCAAGAAGTTGTTCACAGTTCATGTTAAAATTATTCTCAACCGAATGTTCGGGGCAGAAAAATAATAATAAATGCGATAAAAAAAACTTGTGGATAGCAACTCAGACGTCTCAAATTCATAGGTGTATAATGTAGGTATCTAATTATTAAAAGTTTTAAAAACGTGTTGCATATAGATGCTCTAACTCTTATTGTTTAATGTAAAGTTATTTAAACTCCAACCACAGACATATAATAAAAGTGTATCTATTAATATGTCTCTGTATCCAAGAAATAATGTAGGTAACCGCAAATATACTTATAATTACCTATTTATGACGAAGGTCGTTGTCTGTACATTTAAGAAATAAAATAACACGATTTCAAGACGTCTGTTAACGCCGTAGAACCCTCAGAGATTCCTCTGAGGTAGAACCCAAATAATGATATTTTATCTGTCGTTCTAATGTCACTTTCAATTATATTTTTGCCGTAACCTAAATTACGTTAGGTTTTACTTCATGTCAAATTATTATTTAGCTTTTTAATTGAGCTTATTACCCCTACTAGCTGTTGCCCGCGACTTCGTTCGCGCGGACTTCGTTTACTCCGCACAGCTCCTCCCCCGTAGGTGATAGCGTAATAATATGTAGCCTATATGTTGACCCGAACAGTTAGTAATATTCATGCAAAATTTGTAATAAATCCATGCAGTACTTTTTGAGTTTACCCCGGACATACATTGACTTTCCTACGATTTTATTATATTGTATATATGTCGTAGGATTATTATTTATATAAAGCGGACTAAATTCAAATAGGCTCGGAATACACGAAAGCAGCTTATAAAGTCTATGGTAATAAAAAGGATCAATACGAACGAGGTCACAAACAACGGCTAGTAATATGAATAATTCGTCGTTCATATTCTTAAAAGTTGCTCTAACCAGCAGTGAAACTAGCTATATTGACGCGGCTGGTATCCTGTAACACAAACTAAATTGCTACCATACCCCTTTTCGAAATTGATCTCAAAGCTATGATAATTTCGAAAAGGAGTATTTCAATTCAAAAAAGGGGGAAGTGACGTGTATCCTTGACCAGGGCTCGGCTCCATTTTCACAACTACAGGTTGCGCTAAGTCTGAATGGCGTTCCATTTCGTAGTGTTTGTCGTGTGGCACCATGGCACACTTGTCATAATCCTCTGGTTGAGCACCATACCGAGGCGGTTCTTCTTGTAACGCACATGCATTGTATTTGTCTTCGTGATCATGAACTCTGTAATCCAACTTATCATCATGGGTGTGTGCTTCCATCTGTGGCGAATGAGCTGCTATCATTGGATAATCTCGGACTCCCAGTGGAGGCGGACTACCTTCACTGTACTCATAATGCCGTGGTGCAAACATTTGTCCGTCATGTCCGTTCAAAACCGTGGTATATGAATATGCCGCTGGTTGTGTGTTAAACCCTGGATAGCCACTTCCTCCAGATGAAAGTAAGTGATGTGAAGATAGATCATAAGAATGTTGATAGGACCAGGAATCAGCTGGCGCTGGTAGGCCATTTTGAGGAAAGGCAGGTAAGTTGCCCCCTATGCCGGAAAATCCTCCACCTAGTGTTGTAGAGCTGGGTGAGCTTGAACCGATGTATCCAGTTTTTCGAGGAGGCTCACGTTTTCTCCACTTCGCTCTTCTATTTTGAAACCACACCTGAAATAAAAAAAGGTTTGCTTATCGATTTTAATTTGGTACCAATTATTAATGTAGAGGTACAATTCATTGTTTTTTTTTTGTAGGTAAGCAATATACGAGTATGTCAAGAACGCATTTTTCTTGTCACTTATAAAAATTCTTAATTAATTTCGTCGGGTACATACACAAAGCACTTTGCTTGCTCAAAAGATCGCTTTCACAGTAGCAGCCTGAATGGCTTACTAGTTTGAAGTAATTGCGGAAAAAATGTTTGTCTCAAACATAGACCATATGAATACTAATAGACACGCCATTTGGAAGGAAACGTGTCACCGCGTACATGAGCAAACACTTCTATCACTGTCAAAAGTGACAAAATAGAAATAAGCCATTTTGTACTATTTTATCGTACCGAATGGGATGACAAGATTTAAAAATTGCCCTTGAAGTGATTTTATTTCATCGGTAAGTAATATAACTCTGTATTTCTGGGTATAAATGCAAGCTACACTGAAAAACTAAGAAATTTTAATCCGTGGTCTCAAAAGAAGCAGGGCTACTTTTCAGGTAGGCAGAATTAGATAAGTCGTTGGACAAGTTTAAAACCTAGGGATTGTGATTATAGCATTTAACTGCGTGATAGGAAGTGTATAAACTTTAACTCTAAATATTATACCCTTTATCATAAGACCGCCTTCCAACCTCACGTGAATCATTTACAGAAAAAAAATCATAAAAAGAGCTTTCCAAGTAAAAATCTTGCTACCTCAGGTCAAAGTAATCACGTCATTGCTATAGCATTAAAATAAAACTACCAAATTTCGTATCAATAAACGTGTGCTATTTGCTTAATTCCTTTCATCAAGTAGTAAAGGACTGAGATAGCGAAACGGCTGAGCCGATTTTAATGAAATATGTCTAAGAACCACTACTAGAAAACGAGCTTTTAAATGAAAAAATCGCATTCATGTCGATTCACCTGTTTAATAGCTACGGTGTTACGGACACATATACACATTGTGGTCATACTAATAACATCCCATTTTTTTGCGTCGCGGGTTAAATTTCTGACTATGTGGTTTCTTCTGTCTTACCAAACCTGCAATAGCGTCAGTGCTTTTTTATATCCTAAGAAAGCAAACAAGCAGATGGATCTCCTGATGGAAAAAGTCAACCATCATTACTTTCATAGACTTTACACCTAGGTATTAAGTCTATGAAAGGAAACTACGCGTGATTATTACTTATTTATTGTTAGCCCGTACACTGGTTAATAACTCTCGGCGGACTCCGACTGAGGTGCGCTCGCATTAGCTTATAATGTTTTACAGATATACAATCACATACCTAGATACAATGTTACATGGAGTAGTTATATTATGTGGGTTATTCTAACCCACACAAATAACTACTCCATGTTTATATAGACACTAAAGATGTTAATGGTGCGTTTCTATCTTGTGGCGAGGTATAATGCCGCATTCATAAGTTTACCAGCTACTTTACCCCCCAAAACATTGGAGTGACAAGCACTGACGCTATCGCCGCAGGAATAGGTAAGATGGTGGTACCAAACCCGGGCAAGACAATGCAGATCTCTAGCACGTAGTAGCCACAATGGTAGTGACAGGCATAGCCAATTGGTCGCCTTTTACGACCTGCCTGGCAGAACGGCCTATTCTTCAAATGACCCCGGAAGCACCACGTAGAAAAACTATCGTATTCGGCTTGGAGGTTAAAGTAAAACTTATGCAAGTTGAACTTATGCATTAACTTATTAGGTGTCTACAGGCGGTGTTTGTCTCTTTCCATCTAGATCTCCCCATCTCTCACCCATCTGCTATCTTTAATTAATCTTTCCATCTAGATCTCCCCATTTCTCACCCATCTTCTATCTTATGATTTATGATATAAAAATGAGATGTAATATTACCTGAACTCGTGATTCTGAAAGATTAAGTTTTAGTGCTAACTCCTCTCTCGCAAATACATCAGGATAGGGGGCTCTCTCAAAAGCTCTTTCAAGTTCCTCCAGTTGATAAGCAGTAAAAGTAGTTCTGTAAAGAAACAAATTAATATACTTAACTTGCGTATGGCTTATTAAATCATAACGATCCCGCATTCGATACCCAGATCGGTGAAAAAATATTGGATGTCTTTGGAGAAAAATAATTCAGTTGTAGCTTAATTTTCGGCACAAAAGTGGCCGGGATATGTTACATCATTGTTTACACCTCTGCCTGGAGTTTCGATGATGTTTCGTTATGATGAAAATTATTTTACTTTTTTTAATAAACAACGTTATGTGGTAAGGCTTTACGTGACATAATTATAAACAAATTTTAATTCTAATCACCTTTTTAACTTTAAAGGCTGGCATTCACACACACACACAGTGTTAATGGAATTCCATATTAATCCTTTTATAGAACTTCATTTTGACTTTTTTTAAATCATTAAAAGGGCTGGTCCCTTAAATTATTAATTTCCATTCGTTATTAAAACAAACTTATTCTGTGGAGACGTGTAACGGTGTTATATGCTTACACACACACACAAGAGCGTGCGAGTGCGCATAAGCGCGTAAGCAATAACAAATTGTCTGGCTTTATCAAAAAAAAAACTCTTATTATTTACTAGCGACAAGTAGATTATATACATAATTTACTTTCAGTCACAATTAATACTATAACATCCTTGTTTATTTTAAAAAAAAAACAATAAAATAATTGGTACTTATTGTTTCTGACGTGTAAAAAATTGAACGATAGCATAACAATATTCATAGCTGTTGGGTGTATACAAATTCCCCTTGACTTGTCGTATTCATATAAAAAATATTCAAAATAAATTATTCTTATCATCCCGTGGTCCATCTACCATCTGACGCGTGCAATATGGCTGCGGGCGCACGCGCAGTAGATTGAGCGTGAAACTAAATTCACCCCTGTTGCGCGTGAGCATCTAATTGCCTGCCAATTGACAGCACTTGTTACTGTAGAAGCGCTGTATTATTAATTGTTATTGCGTTTTCTTTATATAATTCTTTTTATAAAAAATTAGACTTCCTCGTTAACCTAATGGCTAGCTTGTTTTAGATTGTGGGTTAGAGATTTTTCCTTTGTTGGTCTGAGTCTCTTTTGGAGAATAGCCTTTTTTCCAAACAGTCCAGAAAAGGCGAACGATTGGTCATATATCACTATCGTCCCGAATACAAGTTGTAAGTGTTCAGAGTGCTAAGTGTGAGTTTTTCTTTTCGCATTCGATCGTGAGCGCATTTGGAGTTTACTAGGAATTTGTATATGATTTGTACAGCGCCACCTAGTGGTAAACGTGAGAAACCAGTTTACCAAAACCAACCAAAACCAAAACTCACACTTAGCACTCTGTAATGTCTTGTTTAAAACGTAAGTTAGCCGGTAAACCACAAATGCCACATGGATAACCATGTGGCATTTCAACCTGCCAACACATACATGTTTATAACATAATAAAAGAATATAGTTGATGCTTGTCACATTCAATCTGAAGAGACATTTACCTAATTTGCAACCCTATGAATTCAAAAAAATGGTCTTTTCAAAAGACGTTATGTCGACATGAATAGATACGACGCGCGGCAATAGTAGGTACTGTTCCCGAGTCAAAAGCCGCAATACTGTCCCATCTAGAATTCAAATGATGACACATTTTAGCCTTTAATCACATCTTACGAAAATTTTGTGGACAGCGATAATAATGATTATCCTATATATAAATTAATATTTGTTTGTTCACTGCCACAGCGTTCATCCAATTGGGTAAAACTTTTATCTCACTACTTTTGCACTAGCGAGAACCTTAGAAGCATAGTACAATTAACTTATAATTGGTGGCGTACATTTCGTACCGCTAAACGTAATTAATAATGTGCGTAGCATTTTAAAAAAAAGCATTTTTTGCAATACTAACGCGCAGGGTGCCAGCTAATTCAAAATAAATAAAAACGTATTTGGAAATGGAAATAATGTCTTAACAATAAACTTAAAGTTTAGGTAATGTTGTTCCGGGCCTCTTTTGTAGAATATACTATCTGTGGTTTACCAGTCTATCACGCAGTTCGTAAAAAGCGAACGATTGGCTGTACGTATAATTATTATCATGATCACTAGGTGATAGTGTTCCGCAACGACTCGCCCGGGCATGATGCTACCGCCTAACCTGATTTTGCTACAATAATGACAATGCTTGTCACTATGATGTTCCGGTTTGGAAAGTAAGGTAACCGGTAAACTTATGCATATGATGTTATTATCTTGCCACAAGAATAGCAACGCACCATTAACGTCTCTGTTGTTTACAGTCGATTGTTGTCTCTTGCAATCAGGGAATCTGCTTGTTCTCATGATATAAAAAATAATAATGTAAACCGAAATCAATGAGTTCTTGTCCGTATTTTTTAATCGCAGTAACACTGTAGAAGGTAGAGTTCACTAGAAGTTCCTCTAAGCAATCTAAAATTCATTCCGTGTTGAATTGGGCCTTTTTTGTGTCATACAATTATATTATTACAAGCAGTTAGAAATCCTACTATAAAACTTTCGACCAAAGTAAAATAAAAAACATACGCTTACAGCACATCCATTACGGTGTCTAGTTTGTCATTGAATTTCATTATCACAATATAAATACCACAATAAACTTCACCATAATCACATTACAGTGACTCACAGAAAACTTAAGATTCACCCGGATATCGTTCACTTGCTCATAAGAATTGAAGAATTCCATTCCTTTGTCATAGATGTAATCATCAGGTCTTCGTCATATATGAGACTACCCCTACGTTATCTCTTATTCAACATAAAAGGATTCATCTTAATTGGTTGGCGTGCTATAAATATATTCGTCTTTTTTTACTTCTAGATGGTCGAGTGTCACAACGCATTTGTTTTGCCCACTCGAGTTTTATTGCCATTGCCAAGCCTTACATATTCCTGCGTCAATAGCGTCAATATTTGTCATTGTCTTGTTCCGGTTAGGAGTCGGCAAACTTATGAATGTGACATTGATATTCCGCCATACGGATACCACATCATTAATATCTTTGGTGTCTGTAGGTGATGTTTATCTCTTTCCATCAAGGAAACAATCGTCTTATTTGTTTTTACGCTTATGTAAGAGTGGTGGTTTTTCTCATGGAGCCTATCCTTTGAACTTTCGAATAATAATAAAAATCATCGAAGTCGGTTGTCACTTACTATTTATTTTGCTTAAACATACATACAAAATATAGGTTCCGATAAATTCAAAATCTTCTCAATTTTGGAAGCCGTTAAAAATACTTTTTAATTTTTTCACACATTACTACAAGCTTATGGAGCAAAATTCAATAAATTTTAAATATTGAATGTATCTCAATTGTTACACATCAAGAAAAGATCTTTATCAAAATTGGAAGATCTGAAGATAAAACGATAGGCACCCAACAGTCATACGGGTAATTAGTTTCACTGTAACAACTTGACGCTTTTTGCGTTTAAGAGTTTAACGAAGAGATGCCTGCATCGCGCATACAATTAAGGAGGGTAACATTTTTAATGAATCCAAGATTTTATCGATATAATACATTACAAACGAGTTTATTCTACCGTATAAAAACTTTTTGAGATATTTCTATCGAGTTAAAGCTGCCAGTATGTAAGTTATACTTAATTGTATTTTTATTTTTGCAAAGTGTTTAAAAAAAAAATGCAACAGTCAGTTTAAATTCACCGATGATAATAAAATATATATTTTTTAAATTTTTGTAATCCCATCGTCAGACCCTGAACTGTTGACTACGGGATCACCTTAAAAGTATAGGTACACCTATTCAAACAATAAAAGAGTTTTCCAAATCGCTCCAGTTGTATTCGAGTGATCAGTAAGCATAAATCAAAAACATATTCCGATTTTTTAATATCATAAGTTAGCAAACAAGCAGATGGGTCTCCTGATGGAAAGAGTCAAACATCACCTATAGACACCAGAGATGTTAATGGTGCGTTGCTATCTTGTGACGAGAACTAATACCACATGCATAAGTTGAACTTAGATTCTTCTCTTTTTACAAATTAGGTTGATAAAAATTTAAACGCTATGTATATAATTAGCTAAATAAATAGTTTTTTAAATTGTTGTAACCCAACGGTTTGCATAGAACGGCCAGTTAATCCAATATTTTTGTATACCATTGGATATTGTTTTGTAAATTTTCCTTATATTTAGTTTTTTATATCATTTTTTGAAGCAAAAAAGCACATTGCTGTCCTGATGGAAAGAGAAACCATCGCCTATAGATACCAAAGAAGTTAATGGTGCATTGCTTTCTATGTGGCGTTATGGCGACGCCACATGCATAAATCAACCAGCTACCTTATGCTCTGTTAGTACGTTCGTATAAATGTAATGCATAGTCACAGTATATGAGAATATATTATATATGTATTACTATTATTCTTTCTCTTGGAAGATATATACGTCCTTCTTCTATTAAGGCGATATTAGAAGTAAGAGAAATAACATAATAACGTACAGCTTTTATTCTAACTTATCATCTGTATTAATATTATAAATGCGAAAGTTTGGATGTTTGGATGGATGTTTGTTACTCAATCACGCAAAACTACTGAGAGGATTTAAATAAAATTTGACACACAGGTACACAATAACCTGGAATAGCACATAGGCTACTTTTTATCACGGAAAAATTAGGCAATCCCGCGGGATTCACCAAAAAAATGTATAATGCAGCGGGCTGCACGCTGCAGCTAGTAACAAATAGATTGGATTACCAGTACTAACAATATCGATTAATTTTTGTATTCGATAGTATATGTAAATCAAATACATTGCAACACCCTCCTTACCTTACCTTACCTTATCTTACTCTCCACGGCCGAAACACGATAATGACAAGCATTGATGCTATTGCAGGAATAAATTAGGTGGTGGTATTAGTTCCCAGAAGGTCGCCTTTTATGACCTGCCTAACAGAATAGCAGTAGGTCTTTACAGGAAGCCCGGATGAACACATAGTGAAGTCGGGGATCAGAGTTTATAGCTCTTATTATCGCATATATAGGTACATAGGGTATGGACGTAATTTATCTATCAGTTCGACAACAGAACACCAAAAACTAGGTATTTACGATATTCATTTTATAAATAATCATTTTTTTAACAAAACAATTGTATCTGCATTTCACCTTTTTAAATAAATCGCATTTAATAAATTAATAAATTATTATTTATTGTTTACATACAAAATTCATCCAAAAGCTACGTGTTATAAGTGCATTGGTATTTCAAACCATATGCCGCTTATCGTAAAAACAAATCATCGTATTAGTTATGCTAAAGAATTCCAACCCTACTTTTATTGTCATCGCTAATTCAGCATGTCTTTTATTAGGGTGGACATTAAATTAAAACGATATAAATACCGACATACCAATAAAAGTAACCACAGTATACATAAATAAACCGGCCAAGTGCGATTTAGACTCGCATACTGAGGGTTCCGTTTAAACTTGTAGGTAATTTTAACAAGACATAAATACATAGGTTTACCCTTAGCTTTTAATTTCCTTTTGAAATCGTAAAATGTGCGACATAAAAGGTCATATTTTTTGATCGCATTTTTTGTGATGTAACTAAAAACTTACGATTTTCAGGTTTTTTCCTTTGTGCTATAAGACATTACTTTTTACCAAATTTCATAATTCAAGGTCAACGATAAGAACCTTACAGGTTTTGATTTCTTTTTGAAATCGCAAAATATTCGACATAAATGGTCACATCTTTTGATCGCGTTGACTTACAAGTTTGTTTTTATCACAGCTAAGAGAAACCGTAGACTCGAGTATTTGTAAGTAAAAATTTCAACTTAATACCTTTAAGCGTTCCTGAGAAATATGGCCTTGACAGACGAATTGATGGACACACAAAGGATTACGTTTTTTTCTTTATGAGGTACATAACCCTAAAATTGTGTCATTGAAAAGCAAACAAGCATATTGTCCAACAGATGCAGAGATTAACATTTAACACCTAAGATGTTAACGGTAAGTTAGTATAAGTGCGGCAGGTATGTAATGCCACGTGCATAAGTTTACTAGCTACCTTACTATTCTTTCTTTTATATCATTAGATAGGAAATAAGTTGATGGCTTTCCTGATGAAAAGAGAAACCATCACCTATAGACACCAAAGAAGTGAATGGTGCGTTGCTATCCGAGTGGCGGGATGACAATGCCACATGCATAACTACCTACCGTCTACCGTACCCTCCAAACCGGAACACAACATTTGACATGTGACCTATTCCTACCGCAATAGCATTGACGCTATTACGGTAGGAATAGGTAAGGCCCATATACCCGGGCGAGACATTGCGGAACTCTACCACCTAGTAGTCATGATGGTAGTAAAACGAATAGCCAATTAGTCGCCTTTTAAAACCTGCCTGGCAGAACGGCAGTTGGTTTATTCCTCCAAAAACCAAAACATGAGCACTGTGAACACCAACATAATGTTAGCAGGGAAAGATACGACGATGGTAGCACCTAGAGCGAGTTATGATAATAATTATGACACGTCTAGTTTTAACTTGTCCAATGTCCAGTGTACCGTATTCTTTAATCATGCGGTCTACATCTTTTTTAAAGAATAAACTATCTACCGTCTTATCTGGAACTTTGTAAAAGATGAACAAATACTAATAGTATCATGAATACTATTGACGGAGCTCTGCAGTCTTGATATGGTAATCCGGTGTGGTATCTCTACTTTATCCATTCTTACCGCAGTACCGTAAGTGCTTAACAGTTGACACTAACGTATTATGGTTTCAAAGGATAGATAAATGGCAAACTTATGTTTGTGGGACGATATCCTTATATTCGGAAAAAAATTCGCTCCCGCAATTTTTGAGTTTTTCCATTATAAACGAATAAATCTTACTTACCTCTTTATAATATTAGCTTTATTAAAAAACTAGACGTAAATTTTCAGATATGATTTAAAAAAATCGTTTGATTATAGAAAAAATATTCTGGTGTTGGTCCAATTTATAAGAAAACATTTCGCTGCAATAGCTAGCAATTCTTAAGAATTGACGCTCCAAACCGGATGTATTAATCCGGTTTGGAGGGAAGGTAGCCCGTAAAATTATGCATATGGTATTACCAGGTGTATAATGCCATATATAGTGGTGGGGTGCCACACGGATAACAACGCACTTTAGGCGATGTTTGTCTCTTTCCATTAGGAGAGTCATCTGCTTGTTTACTATCTTATCTTATCTATACATATAATAAAATCGTAGGAAAGTCAAAACTGTACATTGAATATTTTTTTAAAAAAATACTTGGGGCGTAATCTACAATCGATATCGAAGCCCAAAATATAGTTTTTAGTATTTTTGTCTCTTTGTCTGTTTATCTGTTTGTCTGTTTGTCTGTATGTATGTCCGGGGTAAACTCAAAAAGTACTGTATGGATTCACTTCAAATTTTGTAAGAATATTACTTACAGGTCAGGTCAACATATAGGCTACATATTATCACGCTATCACCTACGGGGGAGGAACAGTGCGCAGTAAACGAAGTCCGCGCGGACGAAGTCGCTAGCAACAGCTAGTAAAAAATAAGATAATTTCTATTAATGCTAGCCCTTACTCATCACTATTAAAAATACAATTAAACGCGAAGAGTGTTTCATCACAACAAATATTTTCTATTAAAGCTTTCCAGCTAGTACTAGGGGTCTGCCTATTCGGCTTAGAGCATTAGGTCCCGGATTCAATCCCCGCGTCAGAAATAAGTGGTATTTTCGTTTTTTGAGGTTGTTCTTATAAATATAAAATCTCTAAATCTAGTGGTGATGTGTGAGTGCCCCCTTACCTGAGATGAGTACTTTAAACTATCGGTCTCAGTTATTGCTAGAAATACGCGGTAATAGCTATTAGGTCGGTAAAATACTAATTGACATGTCAATGAACAATTTCATTTTACTCTACCTATGCTGCAAGGAAACCAGGGACTCTTTTAAGTTGCTTCCACTAATACACAGTACCATTAAAATTGCTATAAAATAATACAGGGCCAGACGCATCATAAAGAGTGAGATATTAGAAGTAAGTAGCTCTTACATGCGTTGTACATTCTGTTCCCTGTGCAATATATTTTTTCAATATTAGTAACGCATCTTTTATTCTTACTAAAACAACATTTAAGATTTACATATTATACCTTTTTTTTAACAACACAATTATTTTCATTTTCTTAAAAATGTATTCTTATAATAAGAAACAGAATTGTCTTGCCTTTAATTTTATTAAAACTATTTCTAGAAAAAATCATAACTAAGTTGAAATTTTACTCGAATTGGTCAAAAAATAATAATATTGTACCTTGTAACATGGTAACCTTAATTAATATGGTAACAATAAACCAATTAGGTGATTTCCATAATTCATGAGAAATAATTAAATCATTTTACGTTACACGTTTTAAGTTTCTTTATTATATGTATTCATAGTCATCTTGAAATCGATAAAATGACCAAGTTTTATCGTAAATATAAACTTTTAATAAACAAATTATTCATACTATTGTAATATATATATGGTATATTTATATAAGAGCTAAAATCTCGTAGAGTCTCAACTCGTAGCAGCGACGCAAATGTAGCATCTTCACTGTCTATTCTACGAAGACAAATCTTCGTAGAATGTTGTTCTTACTACGGGGTTACGTGTTTTGTAGCAGCAACATCTTTCAAAATAAATCAGCTACGTATTTAAATTTACAATTAGGAAAAAATTATCAATTTAGGATATTTTTTCGTTTTATACTATCTTCTAATATACGTAAATTCGACGTGTATATGTATGTTTTGTATGATATTTAATAATTAAAGTCTACGTATATATATATATAATTTTATTATTAAAAAAAACTAAATGTACCTGGTTTTTTTCTTCTTAATTCCATTATTATCGCTTTTTTTCTTATCACTTTTTTTACTAGAAGGCTGTGGTGGTGGTGGCGCATGTGATGCTTGTTGCACATTTGTCGTGTCTACTGCTTGCAATAACAAAGGTTCTTCTTTCCGCTTCTGTTCACTACTAGAAAATACTGGTATATCATCACGATATTGCATTTCTCCTACGGCGCCTACTACAACCTGGACTTGTCGTTCTTTTCCAAACTCTCCAAACATGTGATCTTCAAAGGTCGGCTGGTCCATTCCACTGGGGACAGTTTCAAAGGCGCATTCATATCTGGGGCCAGGGCCACCAGTATCCCCACACACGTACATATAGCCGTCGGTGGCGGGCGGGTGCGAACCCGCTACCTCCGTGCCAACCTCACTCGGCTCCGTTGCGGCGGCTTACCTGCCGCTACCACGTTTCGCGGGCCCTAAGAGCCCGACTGTCAATCGAATTATCAACACTGATATTAAACAATTGAAGCTCATCTAATCGAGTCCGCGGGATTGATGCTCGCGCCGTTCGTTTCGTCGTCTCAGTCCCCGTTAAATGGCTTTAATCAACTTTAACGAACTAACCGAATTTGCTCTACGGTTGGTCAATTTATATTACGATATTACGATGCTGAAAAGGGAACCTGAACCAATGAGTGCAGTGACCGAGCTCTACGATGCTTCTAGCGCGAGTTTTATTTTATTTCGTAACATGTGTACTGAAGAGAGATATTCGTTTATCCGGCTTGGGCGTATAGGACAAGAACGTATTGATGTGAGCGAACCAATAGCGTTGGATGTGAGCCACACCCCTAGTAGAGCGCTTGGTGTTTCAGTCCCCTCGAGCGGCAGCGGACGGTCTGCGGGCAACTGTACGCCGCCGCCAACTAAAGCTAACCATGCGGGATTCCCACAACCTCTGAGATATTGTTTGTTCCTATAACTTCATAGGGTGCGATCGCCCACATCATTATTTTAGAAGTTTATAACACTTTGTTGGAAATCCGTATCAACACCACTCATATGTCTATTTCATGATTTATAGCCGTGGGAATATTCCCAAACACACTACACACACGTATGAAGGAACGTATAAATCCTAACTTAAAAAAATACCTTCTGCTTATTACCGTCAAAGAGCATAACAAGTAGAAGGTGTAGAGGATAGACACAGCAAAATATATGCGCAGCTGTAACCGCGAAAGAAGCTGCAAGCACACTGATGCCGATCAACTGAACTATCGCTTAATTATTAATTAACTGTATTGCTGGGGATTATTAATAAAACATTCTCCCTGACTATTGGCACTTAGATTAGCGTTGAGGGAGTAATGGCGCATTTCAACAATTTCGGTTGTTATTTAATTGAAGTCAATTTAGATGATCAGAGTCTATTTAGGTTGGTGCTGGCACTCGCCAACGGGATCTCTCCTTCATTGGGCTCATTGGTGACTTTCAGACAACACGAATTGCACTCTTTGATGCACTTGTTATTGTATGCACTTTGTGCATGATGAATGTGGGTCACTGGGCCATTTTTCCTAAAGTGTTTTCGAAAATTTGTTTAAGTGGTACAGAAGTTTTTTTAACCATTGAAGACTGTATAGTGTAACGTTAGTGATGAAGTGTTATGTTGTATTTGTGGCTGTGCTCGCTTAAAAGGAAAGATGTACTGTTGTTGTAGTGATGCAACAACGGAAACGGAGCGTTACAAACGTAAGTGTTGCACATAATTTTACTAATAAGTTTTTCTAAGATGTACGTCTTGTATTTTGGATAAACATTCTTAAAGTAACTATACTATATTCATTTTCAGTATAATTATTATAACTAAAAGAAACAATAGATGCTGTTTAATTATGATTAAAGCTCGTTCTAAGAGGTCATCGTCTAATGAATTTACAATATAATAAGATATCTTAAAAGTATGTATATATCACTTATAGATTGCTCCGACAAGCTAAGCTAATCTGAATATAGTAAGTAATATATGAAAAATATTTAAAATACAAGAACATAACCTAAAGATAGGTGGTTCTTTTACATACATGTCTTAACACTAAGTCTTACAAGGGTGAGTGCTGTACATCACTGCCCAGGTAGACTATCCTTGTTTCATTTTCTCTTCTTTTTTCTCTTCACATCTAGGACTCGTAACTCTTCATATCAATCATTTATCTTATCTTTAAACCTACCTTTGACGTTTTACGTGCCTATTTCACTCACTCTGCCCTCCTCGATTCGCCTATTCGAGTCTGTTGTAATGGGTGGCCGTCCGGCCATCGTGACGTTGACGTTAAGTTTGATGTTAAAACATTTTACTTGTGCAATAGAAGTAATGTTTAATATTTTATACTTGTACCACGATTTTATTAACTAAATTGAGATTCAAGGTTATAGATTTCATAACATATGTGATCTCACTCAATATACTACTTAAGAATTTAATTTCTTTGCCGATTTATTGACGACTAGATTTTTCCCGTGGTTTCGCTCGTATTATATGTTATTCTTCTATCACTAACGAATAATACTTTTTCGAAATAAAAGGTATTGTATGCAGTTTTTTGTACCACGCACTGGCAACGTGTATGTAATGTTTAAGAATGGTCAATTTTAAGTACTAATAGTATGTAATATATGTGTTTTAACTTTTCAGCAGTTATGACCGCCCCTAGGTCGAGTGGTTAGCAAACCTAACTACGAATCGATGGAGTTTGGGTTCGATTCCCGTCAGGGAGAAACATTTATGTGATTAGCATATAATATATTTGTATTTCTGGGTTTGGGTGTTTATTAGTTATTTACAGTATTTATACATGTTTTGAATTTGTATCGTTTAACAGCACCGATATCACAAGCAAATAATTTTATATTAAGTAAGGTCTAAACACAACAAAAATGCTGTAGTATTTGTTTTTGGACTCAGCTAACTATCTGCATAAAGAAGTAGAAGAGAATTCTCCAATTAAACTGATTTCATACGAACATCGATCTAGATCATTGATGCCAAACCTGGGAGTAATTAGCCCCGAGAAGTAAAAAAGCTATTTCATGGGGGTGCCAGATTTTGTTCCTAGACTTAATGAATAGATAGTAAAATTAAAAATAGTATCAACCTTCACACTAACATTAACTTTAATTATCATACCAGTTTAAACAGTAAGACAAATAAATTTATTTAAATTATCAATCGACTCCCCAAAAGAAGGATGTTATCAATTCGACTATACACACACACACATATATATATATATATATATATATATATATATATATATATATATATATATATATATTATATATATGTATCATTAGATAGCAAACAAGCAGATGGGTCTCCTGATGGAAAGAGTCAACCATCGCCCATAGACACCAAAGATGTTAATGGTGCGTTGCTATCTTGTGGCGAGGTCTAATACCACGTGTATATATATATATATATATATATATATATATAGTCGTATATCTGTTTTGCAAAAGAGCAAAACACCTTTTGCCTTGCTTGGTCAGCTAGTATTTTATATTATATATATAAAGTATTTTATTATATTATATTATATTATATATATATAAAGTATTTTATTATATTATATTATATATTTTATTATATTTTATTTTTAAACTAGCTGACCCGGCAAACGTTGTTCTGCCTTTTTAACTACTCTTATTTTTTATATATTTTCTCACCTTTTACCTTCCCTGGACTTCAGCAATTAATTCAAAACCAAAATTAGCCAAATCGGTTCAGCCGTTCTCGAGTTTTAGCGAGACTAACGAACAGCAATTGATTTTTATATATATAGTATCCTATGTCCTTCTCCTGGCTCTAAACTACCTCCCTGCCAATTTTCAGCTAAATCGGTTCAGCCGTTCTTGAGTTATAAGTGGAGTAACTAACAGGACTTTCTTTCATTTTATTTTTAAATTTACATTGACACTTAACACATACTAAAAATACTTATGCGTATAGCATTTTATTTATATCAGGTGTTATATCCACGAAAACCATTGCCTAATGGTGTGTCGCTATGCATGTCGCGGGATGGCAATGCTACATGCGTAAGTCCACCGGTTTTAACCTTACCTTTCAACATTACCTTCCAAACCGGAATACGACAATGACAAGCATTGACACTATTGACGCAGAAATAAATAGGGTGGTAGTACCAATTTCCCGAACGAAATTTTGCGGAACTCTACCACCTAGTAGTCACGATGGAAGTGATACGTACAGCTAATCATTTGCCTTCGGACTACCTGGCAGAATGATAGATGGTTTTTTTTCAAAGAGGTCTGGATCAAAACCGGTAAATTTTAAGATATTTCTGTGGCTACAAATAAATCAAATTTAGACAGCCTTTTCCATTAAGGGCGTACTTGTATATGTGTGTGAAATTAGTCATTATTTTTTGTATTATTATTATTATTATAATTAACATGGAGGAGCATTCTTAATTTTACACTATCTCTGTAAACGCTAGTTGTCTGGTAGATATCACAATTATGCGATAAGGCCGCCATATTGTACAGTACCCAATAATAACTGTAATGTCCATGTATCATGCATACATGTTTGCTTTTTTGGTCGAGTGGTTAAAGACTCTGACTATGCAATCAATGGGGCTCGGGTTCGATTCCCGATAGAGACAGGCATAGGCAGGGTAGCCTTAAGTTGACAAATATTATTTTTTATTTTATTTTGTGCTTATTTGTTTGTTCATGATAGTTTGATTTTATCGTTTGTTCGTTGTTCATTTTTAAATGATGAACCAATCTAAAACAAATGATGAACCAACAAACAAGCAAAAATAAAGTAAAAATTGTTAATGGATCCCCGCCAACTTAAGTTTAAATTTTCAAGAATTAACAACGAATAAACGATCAATTTTATCAAGTAATCACGAACAAACGACGAACCAAACGAAAAAGCAAAAAATAAAAAAAACTGTAAACCCTGCTTGCCATCCCTGAAACTTCGCGCTAAATTGAAGTATTTTAAGCTCAAAGTAACAAAAACTATACCTATGCATAGATATTTTTCAGAGTTCAAAAATATAAATTTTGTTATAAATGACAGTAATTTTATTTTTGAAAAACTGTATGTTTCGAAAATATGGTCAATTTTGATCTTTCGAATGACATTCAACTTAATTTTGAGCTCTAAAACGTATTCTTGGCTACATAATCTATAGGCTGTGTGTAAATGTGAAAGTAGCATCAAAAACTTTTTTTTTTCAAAAATTTTCGTTATTGTTAAATGTCAAATAAATCAACGAATTTTGATTCAATTTACGGTATTTGATGTAGTTTTTTGGAAGGGAAAGCTGATTAGATTTTTAAGTCAATCGGTATATAAGCTTGAGTTATTTTAAAACTATTAAATAAGTTTTCTGTAAATAATAAAATAATAATACTTCAAAAGCTGTAACTTTTAAAAACATGATTCGATTTTGATTTCTTAACTAGATATGACGTAGTTTAATATTGTTCTAAAATATTGTAGAAGACCAAAAAGGCCAAAGAAAATGATTGGTTAAGAAATCCCGAAGTTATGTCAAAAAACACTTTCTTCCAAATTTTTCATCAAAGATAACTCCCGAACGGATAAACCGATTTTGATGAAATTTATGCATAGGACGCAGCTTTTTGAGGATTTTGTAATCAATCGGTACTTTAATCTGGAAATTATATTAAAATAAATAAATAAAAATGTTTTTTGAGATTTTTTTCAAAATTCCTCAAAATCTCTTCTACCGAATTAGTTCAGATTTTCAGGAAGTCTAAGATGAATGGAATCCAATCGAATGCCGTCAACCGCAATCCGATCGGTCAAGCTATTCAAAAGTTATAAGATGTTTACATACACATACATACAGACATAAATTAGAAATCAGAAGAACTTTATTCAATAAAACTTTTTACAAGTTATTTTGACACGTCAACACTCTTCAAAACTACTACCGGATCGGAACGCGGCCACACACTGAGAAGATCCGGCGGAAGAAACTCAGCGAGCGTGTCTTTTTTTCATATAATTTTTTATACGTACACAATATCACAATATTACATAATTAAAAAACATATATATGAGATTGATATGAGGAGCAATTAATCCCATGCTTGTTTGTGTTCCAAATAATCTGAGATTTTACAACACATTTTTTAAATTTATTGACTAGTAGATCTCTTACAGTTTCGGGTAGTTTATTGTAAAAGCGTATACATTGCCCCAAAAAAGAGTTACTTGTTCTGTGAAGACGAAATGCATGCACAACAAGATTGTTTCTGTTCCTTGTGTTTAGTGAGTGTACGTCACAATTTTTTTTAAACAAGCAAATATTTTTACGAACGTACATCAAGTTCTCAAATATATATTGGGATATAACAGTTAGGATATTAATTTCTTTGAATTTTTCTCTCAGGGAAACCCTCGGGCCAAGATTGTAAATTGCCCTAATAGCTCTTTTCTGCAATACAAATATAGTATTTATTTCAGCAGAATTTCCCCAGAGAAGAATCCCATATGACGTAATGGTGTGGAAGTTAAACTAAAGTATATAATTCTTGCTGTGTCGACATCAGTTGTCTCATTTTTTTAACTGCATAAGCTGCCGAACTAAGTCTATTTGCTAAATTATTTATGTGCAGTCCCCATTGTAATTTCTTGTCTAAAGTAATACCTAAAAACGCAGTGGAATCCACCAGATCCAGTTTGTTTCCATCCAGTTGTACACTGGTATCTACACGCCTTACATTGGGCAATGAAAATTTGACACACTTGGTTTTGTTACCATTTAATAAAAGATTGTTTAATAAAAGACTGAACCAGTGTACAATTTTTGAAATCGCATTATTTACTTCGTCATACTTACCAATTTGTCTTTTTACTTTGAATAAAAGTGAAGTATCATCCGCAAACAGTACGATTCCATGCTTATCTCCTACGTAGTAAGGCAAGTCATTTATGTAAATTAGAAACAAGAATGGAACCCTGCGGGACACTCATGGTTACAGCAGCACCAGCGGACCTTTTCCCATTAATGTCAACCTTCTGAATTCTTTCTTTTAAGTAAGAGATCAGAAAATCAAGAGCCTTATTTCTAACTCCATAGTGGTGTAACTTCCTGATTAAGATGTTATGATTGACACAGTCAAATGCCTTAGACAAATCACAAAATACTCCAAGTGCAAGTGCAAGGCTATCAGCCTTAAATTGGAAACCATTATTAAAATTTTTGGTTTTGTTAGTTTCACGAGTAATAATATTCCAAGTAGCTTTTATTTTGTTTGTGGATTGTTTAATAATATTTTTTATGTGAAGGGATTTTGCTGTATGGCAGACCCTTTTAAAAATGTTTGAATATTTTTTACATATTCTTGAAATTCCACGCTATGAATAATCAAGATTTTTCATAATATAGGTCAAATGAATGTTTTCTGCTTTTAAAAATTCCCACTGTTGCCCATTCACCGAAATCTCTTTGGTTACTTAACGATAATATTTTTGGAGTGAATACCCGACTATATTCTGTATCAATTAAATTAAACAAAGAACCATATAAAACATTTGGGTTATCTTCATAAGGCAGCATTGGTAATTTTTCAGTCAAGTAAGCCTTAAAACGTTCTACGTTGCTTACTCTCCAAATCGGAACACAGCAATAACAAACATTGGCACTATTGCGACTATTATATAAATAAGATACATCGTGCCATATGTATGTTACTTGGCTCCCTCTGCCTATCCCGTAAGGGAGCTTGCGTATGGATACGTATATACAAATGGAACAAATATTATAAATAAAATAAACTCCAATAACTCTACGCATTACGATCAAATTTCGAGCGTCAGGGGATCACTAGTAGTAGGTATATTTAATTTTGTAAGCATATAACTTCATGTTACGAACCCGTATAGTTTTCAATGTGATAGAACAATACCGCCCGCCCAGCAGGGTATCAGCGAGGCGAGCAGTAAAACGCAATTAATACTGAGACAGAATTGTTCGTGTAGTAACAATTTACGTAAAGAATAACATATAGAATGTGCATATATAGTAAAATGAAGTTATCGCGGCATTTCCCTTGTGATGTAGGCAGAGTAAACCGAACGTTCATAGACTCCAATTTACCACGATTCCCCGGTTTGCCGGTTGGCGAAAACAGTTGTAACTACTCACAATTAACGACTATTTCTAGCGATAGCCAGGGCAAAAAGCTTTACGTGCTCATCTGAAACTCAGGCGTGGTAACACACCACCCGACAGATTCCCAGCTGCAGTAGCAGCTTTTTTGGATTTTCGTCAAAAACCCCGAAAATACCTCAAATATGATGGAACAGAAAACTATTGCCAATAGACACTAATTATTAGTAGTGCCAAATGCGTTGCTATCCACTATATACATTCAATAACATGAACTATGAATAACTAGCTCTTCCATAGTTAAATATTATGATAAAGCATTAAGTATACTGATAACTTACCAGCTGTGCCCGCGACTTGGTCCGCGCGGAAAAAATTCTAAAATAAAAGTTACTATTTATTACGTGGTTTAAAAGATAAATAGTCCCGGGGTTTTACTGCATAGATCCCGTTCCCGTGGAATTTTCGGGATCAAAACTATCCTATATCCTTTCTCGGATTTTAAACTAACTTTGTAACAAATTTCATCCAAATTAATCCAGTGATTTAGACGTGAAGAAGAGACAGATAGACTGTTACTTTCGCATTTATAATATTAGGATGGATTATATTTTATTTAGCTGATCCGGCAAGCGTTGTTTTGCTATACAAATTACTTCCATTGAATATTTTTATGGGGTACTTGAGAGGACGGAAGGAAGGGGGGAGGAGTTATTTCAGATAAAACTATTCTAACTTTTAAGTTGGCACAAACGGTAGATACATCTGCAAAATTTAATTGAAATCGGGTTTTTTTATACCATAAGATTGCAAACAAGCAGATGGGTCTTCTGATGAAAAGAGTTCACCATCGCCTATAGACACCAAAGATGTTAATGGTGCGTTGTTATCTTATGGTGAGGTCTAATGCCACATGCATAAGTTTACCAGTTACCTTAAGCACTGACGCTTTTGCGGCACGAATAGGTAAGGCGGTGGTACGAGACCCGGGCGAGACAATGCAGAATTCTACCACCTAGAAGCCACGATGGTAGTGACTCGTAAAGCCAATCGGTCGCCTTTTACGGCCTGCCTGGCAGAACGGCAGTTGGTCTATTCTTCAAAAGAGCCCGGAACCAACACGGGGTACAGTAGATTAGGAATCCATAGCGGACAAACAACGTGACATTTAATTTATATTTATTAAGATGTAGTAAATACTACAAAGCTTCAGTATTATAAACTTGTACTTTTTGGGTTTCGGTGTTTATAATATATGGAACAGTATTAACATATAGGTACTCGTATATTTATTTCTTTGTATTAGTTTTGTTGACTAACATCCATATCACAATCACATAATTTGCGTTATATGGGGTCAGATCAATTAAATTGATTTCTCTAATTAGCTACCACTTTTGCAGTTGAATACGATAAACTAATTTTAATCAATTCTCAGTAGTCATCTACATAGATACAATTTTCCTTGTTTTATGAGAAAACACTAATCTTCGACCAAATATTACTTTTCTGCAGTCTTTAATTGACATATTTCTGCACCCATAACGCTTGTAAGTAAATTTATTAGTATAGGATACGATAGAACTAACATATCTACATAGCCACGTTTTTCCTTGTTTTATGAGAAAACACAAATCTTCGACCAAATATTACTTTTTGCAAAGTCTTTAATTGTCATATTTCTGCACAAATAACGCTCGTGAGTAAAGTTATTAGGATACGATGGGACTGACATGTTCCTAAGACACCAAATAAAAAAAATACTTTTTTTACATCAGTAACAAAATAATATGAGAATAATAGTAAAATATAACACATGAAGGCGCGCTATGAGTCATGTGACTGTGTAGGCGCTTCACATAAAATCTCTCTGTGGACGACGGCGACGCTGAATCTGCCGCCCGCTCAATTGGAGCCAATTGCTTTAATTGATTTCAATTGAAATGACCTCGCGCACCGGCTCCCACTTCTAGCTTGACACTTTTACATCTATCTTTTTTGGAGCTGACATAAAAGCTATGATAAACAACTGCCCCAAATGATCTTTGTACACGTTGTAAAGCAATCGTCATTTTGTACATTCTGCGGGATATAATTGCATAATCTCATTACATATGATATGATAACTTACTATATATTATAAGGTTCTAGATAGTGCCTGAAAATCTGTAGCACAGGTTTCGACCTTTTCAGCTCCCCAATTTATGTAACAACTAGCGACCTGCCCGCGATTTCACCCGCGAAGCTTTTGTTCCTGTGGGAATATTGGAAAGGTTTATATACTAAAACCTCCCTCAAGAATCAATCTATCTATAAAAAAATCACATCAAAAGCCGTTGCGTAGTTTTAAAGATTTAAGCATACATAGGGGCAGCGACTTTGTTTTATACTATGTAGTGTAACGTCAACGATTCGAAGCGCTTAGAGATTTTACACACATAGCCACGATACAATATCACGTCTTGCTACGACCCGTCTTAATATGTAAAAAAATGTGTAGAGCCCTAAACGCTTCGACTCGACTGACGTTTTGTAACGTGTATCGGGCACATACCCCAGACGTTCTCAAGGAAAGTTAAGTTGTTCCCGTAGGATTCACCAAAAACTTTTACAATGCAACGGGCTATTAAATACTAGTTACACCGTGCAGCCTGCTGCATTATACAAGTTTGTGGTGAATCACCCGGGAATAACTACTTTTTCCGAGATAAAAAGTATCCTACGTACTACTCTAGGTAATCATCTAGCTACCTGTATGCTAAATTTCATATAAATCCGTTTAGTAGCTTTGGTAGGATTAAAAAAAATCCAATTCATACGTCTAAACGTTCGCATTTATAATATATATATATATATATATATATATATATATATATATATATATATATATATATATATTACTTAAAGAGAGACTAATGATTTTATTAAAGTGTGCTCTTTAAACTAAAGAAGTATAAGTACTCATTTATATATTTATATATATATATATATATATATATATATATATATATATATATATATATATATATATATATATATATATATATATATACATATACATATATAAGTACAGATATAGATAGTCAAAGGTACCAATACTTAGAAAGTAGGAAAGTAAAAACTAGAAATTGAATATTTTTTAAAAGCATACTTGAGGCGTGATTTACAATCGATATCAAAGCCAAAAATATAGTTTTTGTTTTTCTGTATGTATGTCCGGGGTAAAATCAAAAAGTACTGCATGGATTTACTTCAAATTTTGCATGAATATTACTAATAGGTCGCGTCAACATATAGGCTACATATTATCACGTTATCACCTACGGGGGAGGAGCTGTGCGGAGTAATTAACGAAGTCCGCGCGAACGAAGTCGCAGCCAACAGCTAGTACATAATATAAATACTAAAGATATATTTAACAACACCCTAACCCCTAAGAAATACAAACATCTATGCCCTTCACATAAATGTTAATCCTGGTCAGGAATCGAACCTGAGCTCCGCGGCTCGCATCGGCATGATCGCCTCGACAATAAATATCGGTAATGGAAAAATATAGTAAAATATACAGTTATAATATACGCTTTATAAGGAAAACATTAATAAAGATGTCATAAAATTATCTAAGCAAACAAAAGCTGCCACATATTTTTGGCACGTGTCCTGTCCGGTGTACAATTGGAGTTAATTAGGAAGTAGCGAGCGGGGAGCAGCCGTTTAGGTATGTTTATGAGTGTCTTGAAATATGTGGGCTGCGGTGTTGGAAACTAAAAATGGTTAACAATATTCTTTACCAACTACAAATAAGAGCAGTTGATACAAAGCCGTATACATTTTATTTTATACTAACGGCCCGCCCTTGCTTCGTACGCTTCACTACATAGTATAAAACAAAGTTGTCTGTCTGTCCCTATGTATGCTTAAATGTTTAGGTACCCGATTCGAGATTTTTCGAAGATAGAAAAGATGGTTGTCTATTCAAAACGAAGCTGTTCACAAAAAAATCAGCTTGTTATTAATCAAAATAAAATTGTTCGTGGGACCACGGTCTAAAAGTATTACAACATAATATATAAAATATTCGAAAAAGTAGTGCCAACCACTAGTAAACCAATAGTTTAAATACTCTTAACGAACAGAAGAAAAAATAAAAATAAGAATAATCTAATTACATAAAGTGATTAAAATAATTAAACCCACTTCAAATATTTATCAACTATACCCACATTTCAAAAACTACCGGACCGATTTTGATAAAACTTACACAGTTCCCTAAATTGAAATATATTATGTAGGTACCTGATTTAAATCAAAAGATTTATCTCACTACAACTTTTAGTTCCTGAAAAGTTTGTGGACAAATGCAAATATACAAACATATAAGCATACAAACTTACATACACTTACTTTCGTAAGTATAGTACACGTACTTGAAAGACTAACTATATCATCATACTGAAATATTATGCAATTCCAAAAATATTACATAGATGTCAAACTGATAACCTCCGTTTTTTCGTGGGTTGATAAAATATAAACAAAACAGAAACCAGCAAATAAGTCAACTATTGGCAACACATAAAATTAAGTTTATTAAAAATTAAATTAATACCATTACTTACTAAATTAAATATATTGAAACTAGCTAACCCGCGCAGCTTCGCCCGCGAGTATAATAATAAGCCATCCAAATAGCTTTTAATAAAAATTTCATCCCCTTTCAGCTCTCCAGGGACTGATTTTTGAAAAAATCGCCTATGTTTGACCCCGGATCTTCAACTATATCCATGCCAAATTTCATGAAAATCGGTCCAGCGGTTCAGCCATGAAAGCGTAACAGACAGACAGACAGACTTTGCGCATTTATAATATTAGTATGGATATTCAACACCAATAGATTTAGGACCGACGAATCTACAACACTTTTGTGGTGTCTTGTTAGTTGTTACAAAAAAATTAACGTGTATAGTTTTAGATAAAAGATAAATATTCGATTTTGAAAAAAAAAATGTGTGCTTGAAACTAATTTATCTAATAACTGCGGAATACTACAGGGAAGTGTTTTGGGATCTTATATATATATATATATATATATATATATATATATATATATATATATATATATATATATATATATATATATATATATAGCTTTAAAGTTAAAAAATAACAAAATATATTTAACTCCAAACTGTTTAAAATTAAAACATTTATATAAATTGATCGCCCCATTCTTTGAGTGGTTAGCGAACCTGACTATGCATCAATGGGACTCGGATTCCATTCCCGACAGGGACAAACATCTATGTGATGGGCATAGATGTTTGTATTTCTGGGTTTGGAAGATTATTAAATCTATGTTAATTTTGGTGCGCAATAAAAAGTTTCATTCATTAATTTAACCGGACATGAGACACCAAAATATATTGCTATATCAATTATCTGATTTTTTGTTATTACTGGCGCCATTCTCAACGCGTGTTTTGATTCAACTTACATCCGAATACTGAACGGCAGGCAAGTAAGTGTGTAGAGTGGGCATGGCACATTTCACGCATCACATCATCACAGAACCGTGTTGGTCCCGGCCTCCTTTGAAGAATAGGCCAACTGCCGTTCTGCCAGGCAGGTCGTAAAAGGCGACCGATTGGTTATCGAGTCACTATCATCGTGGCTGCTAGGTGGTAGAGTTCTGCATTGTCTCGCCCGGATCTGGTACCACCGCCTTACCTATTCTTCCCGCAATAGCGTCAGTGCTTGTCACTGTCGTGTTCCGGTTTAAAGGCTAAGGTAGCCGGTAAACTTATGCATGTGGCATTAGACCTCGCTACAAGATAGCAACGCACCATTAACATCTTTGTTGTCTATAGGCGATGGTGGACTCTTTCCATCAGGAGACCCATCTGCTTGTTTGCTATCTTATGACATATAAAAAAAATCACTGGCTATATCACTCGTAATAAAATAATTCACACCAGTTCGAAACCGTCCATTATATACAACTCGAGCGTGATTTAATTTCACGCGGGCGAAGCTACTACTTGTGCGTATAATTCACAGAAATCCGTCGTGCAAATGAGACAAAGCAACAATATTTGAGCGACACCGTGCCACCAGCTAGAAGAGACGATATGTTTAATAATATGTTATTTCACTTTACTAATCACATAAATAGTAATCACTGCGCGGCAATATAACATACGGAATAAAATGCACCCACTGTGACAAAAATCTTCACAAATAAAATATAACGGTCGTGTTTTATCAACCGTGATATAACAAATAACTTCACGACGTGATAGTGAAATAAAAATAGCTATTTCCCATCACTAGTGTAGAGACTACCCCGATATTGCTCCGATCTCTGTGGTCGCTAGATTGCTCCTGCGGCAGGTGTGTGAGTAGCCGCTCTAACCTCGCGCTACGTTAGAAGTACGAAAGTAGCTGATTTTGCCCCGATTTCGAAAAATCGAGTTTTCAGGTCCTAGGAACCTTTTCCGACTATGTTCACGATAACGTCAGTAAGTCTGTATGTATGTATGTGTATGTGTTTATGTAAACAACCCATAACTTTTGAACCGCTCGCGCTCGACCGATTGAAGCGTGGTTTCGATTCGAAAGCATTCGATTAGGTTCCGCCAAACTTAAACTTCCTGAAAATTTGAACCGATTCAGCCCAGACGATTTTGAGACATTTTGAAAAACCCTCAATTTTTTTTCGGAAAAACAATGTTTTTTATAACTTCCAAATTTATTGATGTACTGATTGATTACAAAATTTAATGAGCTCAATTCTTAAAGAAACTCGATTGAATGCCGTAAATTGCATTAACGTAACGTTAACATTTTTTCAACATTTATCGTCAACATTTATAAATATTTTTTGATATACCTAACTTCGACATTTTTCAACTTCAAAATATTTTAGAAGTTAAAAACTGCGTCTACCGCTGTTTCAAAAATCAAAATCGAATCAAGTTTTCAAAAGTTACAGCTTTCAATAATTAAAATTACGTTGTTTATAACAAAAATTATTGCCTCTGTGGTCTAGTGGACCAGTGTTGGCGTTGACCACATGAGGCCCCGGGTTCGATTCCCGGGTCGGGCACTTTAAAAAAAAGTGTTTTTTCAGTTTTCTGAGTAACACAAAGTTGCCCGGGATTGGAAAGTGCCCGGTTGGCGATAGGCTTGCCACCTATCACATTTGTGGGACCAAGTATCTTCGGCTAATCGTGGGTGCACTTGTTGTACCTCTACCCCTTCGGGGATATGGGCGTGAAGATACTTTATAACAAAAATACTTCATATTTTTCAAATAACTTTCAGGATAATATACCAATTTATTTAAAAATCTAATCAGCTTTTGTCTCCTTAAAAAACTGGGTCAAATACCGTAAATCAGATTAAAATCAGTTGATTCGTTTGGGATTTATCAATGTTAAAAAAAAATGTTGAATAAAATATTTTTTGTAATTACTTCGATTTTTCAACCCATGGGCGTAGCTACCACTGTATCTGCCTTATTAATTATACGAGGCTCCCCGGGCCACGAGAACTCCCAACGTGCGTAAGCAAAAATTAATAAAAACTTCCAAAATGGCAAAAGTAAAAAAAGCTATGTCTTTTTTTTTCAAAAAAAATCAAAGAGAATGTACATTTAATTTGAATTGTTTGTAATAATTTTAGAAAAATGTAACAGATAGATACTTTGAGTATATATTTATGGATAGATAATTACGATGAATAAATATTTCTTTTAATTTTATCAAACATTTTTATCTTTTGTGAGAAATGTCTATTCTTCATCAGGGTCCCCAAACAAATTTTATACGCGGCCCCGCCAAGGCACGCTACGCCACCGTTTCAACCTATCAATTACGTAGCTAAGACGAAATTTTAGATCTCAAAAATCGCTTTGAATACCTTTCGAAAGATTAAAATGATCAACGTTTTCAAAATATACAGCTTTTCAAAAATCAAAATATTGTTTCTTTTATATATCATAAGATAGCAAACAAGCAGATGGCTCCCTTAATGGAATGAGTTAACCATCGCCTACAACCACGAAAATTGCATACGTAGCATCAGTAGATGATATTCGGCGCTGGCAACACTACTCTTTAGTAACAATGAAAAACCTACACCTAAAACAGCTATCATCAAAACATCAAGGATTGAAACCGGACGACGCGACCTATTTACGTGTAATTTGTCGTCATCGCTGTTTCAACATCAGTCATGATGCCGATGCAGTACGTCTTTAATTATAACTACTAAATTATTCAGTACAGTTAAATCCACAGTTTTTAAATCATATAAACACAGTGCATATGACTCTCCTGATAGAGTGAAATGTTTATCGCCCATAGACGCCAGAGATGTAACCGATACGTTGCTATATGTATAGTAAAATATAATGCCACATGTAATAGAACTCTACCAAATAGCAACTCTCTATCAAAACTGGCTAATCCATTGCATTGAGAGAATTGCTAGTTGGTAGAGTTGCTAGTTGGTTGTTCCAATTCTACATCTTACAATACCCTTATAAAGTTTTCCCCGTGTTGGTCCCGGGCTCCTTTGAAGAATAGTCCAACTGCTGTTCTGCCGTCGTAAAAGGCGACCAATTGGCTATACGAGTCACTAACATCGTGGTAGAGTTCTGCATTGTCTCGCCCGGGTCTGGCACCACCGCCTTATCTATTCCAGCCGCAGTAGCGGCAGTGCTTGTCACTGTCGTATTCCGGTTTGGAGGGTAAGGTAGCCGGTAAAGTTATGCATGTGACATAAGACCTGGCCACAAGATAGCAACGCACTATTAACACCTTTGGTGTCTGTAGGCGATGGTTGACTCTTTCCATCAAGAGACCTAGGCTTGTTTGCTAGATTATACTATAAAAAAAAAACAAATGTTTATGTTCGCCTCTCTTTAATTATCGTAACACCAAACGTAACATACAACAAATTTTTGAGTAATAACTAACAATTATAGTGTCAATGCGACCATGGGCATGTATGAGAGGAAGGTAGGTTCCCGGTCCGCAAAAGGAGGTTCCTTTAGCGAAAAAAATTCTATTCAAAACGAGACGTTTACATATAAAATTATATTATATACAAAATTAAAAAAAATATTTATTACATAATGATGTAATAAATATTTTTATTTAATTTTGTATATAATATAATTTTATAAATCTATTCTAAATGTAGAAGTCCGGCGTGCAACTTGTTAATTTTTGTATATAATGTAATTTTGGAACCCTTCTTGAACCTTCCATACCAAAGATATAGCTACATGTAAGGACAGTATATTTTTCCTTCAAAAACTACCTAACTAGTTAATGCTCTAATCTATATTCATTTTAAAAGATTTATTGGGAAGCAAAAAACAACCCTTACATTTGAAACATAATAGGTAAATATCTACGTGTTAGTTCTCCTCCGCATTAGAAACGTGAACTGAATAACTTGTTGATATTGATTGATAATGATCCTTATCGCGATAACTTTCAGTCTAAATGAATGACTACCTATCACTCGTAAGCAATCCTTTCCACCTATCGCATTGTGTGGAACTGTCTTCGGCTAATCGTGAGTGCACTTGTTGTACCTCTGCCTACCTGTTCGAGGACACGGGCATGAAGATATTCTTATGCAATATTAAAGGAATTTCATTCGACGCTAGCAATAATGCTTATTACGATTTAAAAAATTAAAAATACATCTAAAATAGCTAAAAAGAGCATGAAATTTGTCTTCATTGTCGTTCAACCTCACTCCTGAAGACGATGCACCACGTCTCCAATTCAGTACAATTTAACTCACAGGGGTTTTTTGAGGTGAAATTACTTTTTCTCCATGTTGTTCTGGGCCACTGCTAAAAATTAGCTCACCTGCTATTCCGCCAGGCAGTTCGTAAAAGGTGACCGATTCTTTATACGTGTCACTACGATCGTAACTACTAGAGCCTTATCTATTCCTGCCAAAATAGCGTCAGTGCTTGTCGTTGTTGTGTTCCAGTTTGAAGGGTAAAGTAGGCGGTCGGTAGATTTATGCATGTGGCATTGCCATCTCACCACACAGATAGCAACGCACCATGTCATATCCATTGTGATTACTAAGGTGTAAAATTCTGTCGTCGTCAACGTCTCGCCTGGGTTTAGTACCATCATCTTACCTATTCCAGTCGCAATAGCGTTAGTGCTTGTTACTGTTTTGGTCCGGTTTGGAGGTTAAAGTAGTCGGTAAGCTTATGCATGTGATATTACCATCCCGTCACATGGACAGCAACGCACCATTTACATCTACGGTGTCTATAGGCGACAGCTTCTTTTGCCGTCAAGGGAGTCGTCTGCTTTTTCTTATCATTTAAATTACAAAATATCTATAGATTTCTTTCTATTGACCGTTAGTTACAAAGTTGTTTTACGTCGAGTACTTAAAGAGAGACTAATGATTTTTTGTACTCGTATTTTTTTAACTTTGCAGCCTATTAAAGTGTGCTCTTTAAACTAAAGAAGTATAAGTACTCATATATATATATATATATATATATATATATATATATATATATATATATATATATATATATATATATATATATATATATATATATATATATATATATATATATATATATATATATATATATATATATATATATATATATATATATATATATATATATATTAAGTCGGATTTGTCGTGTAATCCGGACCCGAAGAAGTGATCAACTGCCTTACTGCCAGGCATCTCGTAAAAGAAGAGAGAAGACCAATGCGTCTTACTAATGTCGTGACTATAAAATAGGTGATAGATTTCTGCAACGTCTTCCCCGGGTTTGATACCAACGCCTTAACTTGGCAGGAATATGCCACAATAGTGTCAGTGCCTGTTGCTATCAATGGGCGGTTAGGAGAATAAAGAGCCGGTAAATATTTGTTATGAAAAAAGTATTTTCAAAAATAATGTAATATGGTTAGGATTTACAGTAGAACGTCTATTAGCCGAACTAATTAGGGAGCACTCGTGTTGTGTTTGAAAAACCCGATCTTTCGGATAATCTAACGATATGAAATGAAAATCATATTTATTTCTTTAGGGGCCGTCCAATTGTTACGTAAACAGATTTTTTACAATTATTGACTCCCTCCTCCCCCATGTCAGCAAAAGTAAGCAAATCACATACCCCCTCCCCCCCCTTGCGTACGTAAACATTTGTAAATTTATTTTTTAATCTGTTCTCAGATTTGTGATTGATTCATGAGTAGCAGCAGTTCTTATAGTAGCAGTAGGTAAGATAATAGAGCTTAACGCAAACATTTAATGTAGCAAGTAGTAAATATATAGAAAACTTGAAATGTAAAAAAAAATGTATTTTGCTGACGAAATCACTATTTAGATTTAGTATAAGGAGTATAGAACTTAGCACATTTAAAGTTTAAACTGTGGAGGACTGCAAAAACCTAATATATATTTAAAAATATGCATTAGAAATACATTAAATTAATAAAAATAAACATTGCACACACTATATTCATGTGACATGCGTGATAATATATACTATTTGTTACGTTGAAACCTGCTATTAAACGTAGGAGATTTTATGAACGAGTCTATGGGCGAATTTCGACCACAGGGCTATCGTTGGTTTTTATTTTTTAATAACTTAGATTTTTATTACTGTGTCTAAATATTCTTTAACACTTTTGTTGGACTGAAAAATCGGATTTTTCAATTTTCGTTAATCTTGGTTACTTTAACTTTTATTTACTTAGAAATCACAAATGTGATAATACAAATTTATTTGCAACCGCAACAAACAAATCATTTAACGTAAAGGCAATTTAGAAGTTTTCTTAGATTTCTTTTTTCTGCTTGAGCTGTTAGGTCGTTCATTATCTCTTGAGCTCACTCCAGAATGTTTTCCACTAAAGGATGGAGTTGCTTGAATGTTAACGATGCTAGCACTAAGTTCATTAGAGCCACTTTCAAGCGTAGGAATCATTGTTGGTGCTATATTAAACCTTAAATGTTTATCGATAGATTCCGAGTTGACTGGTATTTGGAGTTCTGCTTTTTTCTTAGGTAAAACTTTATTATGCCATTCCTAAATTGTACTTTGCAATTCTTCTTCGTCACCTATTTTTGTTGACGGACTTTTATCAACACTTGTAATCCGATCACGTTGTATCGATAATCTATCCTTATTTAACCTTAACAAACTGAGCTCATCAATATGTCCTTTAAACTTATTATCCATATAACCTGTGTTCGATGATAAGTCTCCCGAATAATGTTTCTTCTTCTGTTTGTATTTATGTTTTGATGAAGAGGCAGTTTCGTTTTGATCTATGTTGATATTTAAACTATCTCCTGTTTGTGTGTCAACTTCTTTAGTATTTTTACTAATTTTTAATAGTTCTAATTTAGTAAACGAATACATTTCCTTTGCTTTAGTATTTCGTTGTTGATCTTCATCTGCACTACCTTCGATAACTTGTTTTTTAAAACAATGAAGAAAGTTATAACCTTTTTCATATATTCTTCTACAAAAGTTCTTTTTAACTTCAAGTTTATGAAAATCGTCACAGGCAAAATTTGAATCGAGATCTCCATAATAAATTACTTTACTTAAATTATCTTCATCTTTAGGCGATCTCATAATTGTTTCCAAGTATAATCTAAAACAAAAATTTGTTTTAAATGTAACCGTTATTCACATCCCAGTATGAGTAGGTAATCTATATTACTATATAAATAAATGAATTCAATACATTTTTTGTCGAATTTTGTTAGAAATATTCGATTTATGACATACTGATGTCAATTTTACACTTTTTTTAAAATTTTGTTTATAATATTATGTGTGTATGGCCCATAATTACGCGTGAAGTTAGCTTGCTATATATGCTGTTGTCGCATTAGTGTTACATTAAAATTATTTTTTATTTTGTGTTGCAAATGTCCATGGGCCAGTAGCGGATCTAGGGAGTGGGGGGAGGGTTGGGGGCTCAGCCCCCTCCCGCCCTCAAAGCTTAAAAACTTTAATGATTACCTTGAAAAAATTGACACTCACAAGCACCTCCCTCCCAAACAAAAATTCTAGATTCGCCGCTGCCATGAACAATGGTGACTGCTCCTCAATACCAGAATTCCCGTCTCGATCGCATTTAGCGTAGAGCGGTTCAAATCGTTGACGTCCAAGCTATTTTGAAACGGCTTGACTCTTCCTCCTACCTACATCTCTGTGTAATGCCACACAGAGATGTAGGTTTGTACTACATTTTTTATCGTTTTCATCGTGCAGAATGTTCCAAAGAATTGTTCGGATTAATTCCTGGCGCTGAATTCCATCCATTAAAGTTCCACCATCACAATCTCGATGTCTAGAAACCTTAGCACTTTTTACCTCGCACCATTATTTTGTGGAATCAATTACAGACAGGACTTGGAGATCTTCTAAAAAGAGCTTACTCATTCTTAAAAGGCCGGCAATATAACTGCTAGACCTCTGTTATTGCGGATGTCTATGGGCGGCGATGACTACTTACCACCAAGTTTACCTCCTGCCCGTCTACCCCCTCTGCTAAAAAATAAAAGATTCATATAACTTACGTGTTTTCAGATGTATCGCTGTAGACGAAAAAAGCTTTGGACACCTTGGGCACACAACGTCTTAGCCAGTAGTGGACAGTGTAAAATACAATGAAGATAACGGCGGTGAACGTAAGAGCTGTGAGGAATACATCCTGGAAAGCTGAATTCCCACCACAAACGTAGCGATCTTCGTCGTAAATATCTGGAAAATAATAGAAAATTAAACCGAAGTATGGATGTATGGATGGAAGTATGGATGGAAAAGTAATTTTTAATAAAATTATGAGTTTATAATGCACGACGAGAATTTATACATATCTTTGCGCCAAATCCCATAAGGGATAGACAGAGAGAATCGTGTGTTTTTATCCATTAAGATTAACCGTGATTTCTCCATATTTGTAACACTGTTGGAACAAACATTCCGGTGTCATATGAAAAGGTGAGCCGTCAAAACACATCCTTGCTCGACATCCATATAAATATTTTAAATAAATAATAAGTATTACTGGATAAATCACACAAACAGATCTAACCCCACGATAAGCAAAATATTTGCTTGTGATAATCAACGACAAAAATACATAGAAATAGGCCCCGGTTACACTTTGAATGGTGCGAGTGCGGGTATTTTGTTTTATATAAGATATCAAACAAGCAGATGAAAATCCTGATGGAAAGAGTCACTTTCGTGTTTCGTGTTTTATGCATGTGGTCGCCGCCGCAAAGATAACATCGCATCATCACCATCTTGATGTCTATATCCGATGATTGTTTCTTTCCATCAGGAGAGCCATTTCTTGATTTCTATTCTATATATATATGATAAATAAATATAAAAAAATATATATAATATCTATATAAAAAGATAATAAACGAACCACCATCAACATATTTATTTATTTAAATTTTGCACACATACATTTGCACAGGTAGACTAACGCCCAAGAGCATTCTCTGCCAGTCAACCTCAAAAGAATACAGAGAAGCCGCAAGAGGTGCACATATAAAGAAAAATCATCAACTCGCTTAATTATGTACATTAAACACACAAATTAACTTAAAATTAGTAAATAATATTCGTCTTCTCTCCGGGTTCAGATCGAGAAAAATGGTATTAATAATTAATATAATAATGATATTAATAATTAATATCATTTTTCTCGATCTGAACCCGGAGAGAAGACGAATATTAATTATTAATTTTAAGTTAATTTATGTGCTTAATGTACTTAATTAAGCGAGTTATTGAGTTTTTTGTCTATCCACAGATATAATAGTCTGCGTCTACCAGTTACCCTATCTCTATATTCTGTGACCCAAATCCAAACACTATTGTGACAAACACTGGTGCTATTGCGGCAGGAATAGTTAAGGCGGTGGTACCAAACCCGGCCGAGAGAAACTCTATCGCCAGATCTCTAGACACGATATTAGTGACACGGTTGACATATCGCTTGCTTTTACGAACTGCTTGGCAGAATGGCAGATGGTCTATTGTTAACATAAGGGCTTCATAGTTTTTTCTTTTACAGACAATCTCTTGGTGAATTCACTTACGATCTTTTCACTCTGCCTATTTCGGAATAGAGCAGAAATGAATATATGAATAGAACATTTATTTTATTTTCGTTTTTTTTCACACCAGATGCAAGAAAGAAGTGCTATAAGTTTGACCGTTATATGTGTATCTGTCTTAGGCAGCAACTCTTCAACGGGTACCGACTTGGATGGGCTTTTTTTAAATTTTAAAGTTTGTTTTCTAGCGATGGTGTCATGACATTCTGTAACTTCAGCGATATTGCAATGACATGGTAACTTGCCCTCCAGCTGAGGATTCCTATTTGAAGATTTTTTCATGTTTTGCTCTAAAAGTGATTCACGTAAGGCAAGGAGGTGATACTATGATAAAGGAATGTGTCGGGGATTCTTAAATTTTTGGTTTACAGATAGTTATTTGATAGATACAATGTTTATGGTTGGTAAATAAATGATAATAAAATCATCCTCTGCTGTTTTATTTTATACTAGCTGTTGTCAGCGACTTTGTCCGCGCCGACTTCGTTTACTCCGCACAGCTTCTCCCCCGTAGGTGATAGCGCGATAACATGTAGCCTATATGTTGACCCGACCTGTTAGTAATATTCATGCAAAATTTGAAGTAAATCCATGCAGTACTATTTGAGTTTACCCCGGACATACATACAGACAAACAGATAAACAGACAAACAGACAAAAATTCTAAAAACTATATTTTTGGCTTCGAAATCGATTGTAGATCACGCCCCAAGTATTCTTTTAAAAAAATATTCAATGTACAGTTTTGACTTTCCTACGACTTTATTATATGTATATATATATATAGATTTTTGATCAATAAAATAACCAAAACGTACGCTCTGTTGGCCGATTGATTAACGACCCTGACTACGCAACCAATGGGGCATGGGCTCGATTTCCAACAGAGACAAGTACTTGTTTGATGAGCATAGATGTTTGTATTCATGAGTTTGGGTAATTACTAAATATATTACAATATTTATATATTTTGTATTGATGATATTGACTAGCACCTATATCACAAGTAAATAATTTGCTTACTTTGGGATTAGATCAATTGGTGTAAATTGCCCAGTGATAATCGAAGGAAAACAAGTTATTTTGCAAATTTGCAAACTTTTGCGTGTACCCTTGCGATACCACTGAACGGGAAAACAAAAAAAATGTGTAAAAAAGAGAACAAACTCACCGTGGGCCTGAAAAGTAATGAAGACCCCAGAGACACAGCTATCCACCCTCGTCCACCACATTTTACACCACGACAGTAGTAAGCGCAAAAGCACACAATATACAAACTCAACGCACGTTTCACCTCGCAATCGAATCATCTTCAGAAGACATGAACACTATCATACTCAACGAGGGCCGAAGTAGTACTCTAGAGTACTGTCGTGAATAAAAGTTTGGTGGACGAGGGTGGATAACTGTGTCGCTGGGGTCTTCATTATTTTTCAGGCCTACGGTGAGTTTGTTCCATTCCTTTCGCCATTTTTTTATGTTTTCCCTTTCAGTTGTATCACAAGAGTACACGTAAAAGTTCGCGGAAATTCGCAAAATGACTAGTTTTCTTCGACTGCCACTTTTTTATGTTTTCCCTTTCAGTGGTATCACAAGAGTACACGTAAAAGTTCGCGGAAATTCGCAAAATGACTACTTTTCTTCGATTGAATTATAAAAATTGCAAAGTAACTTCTGAATCTATAAAATAGGTATATATTTTGTCCACATCGTACCATCTTTATGCCGATGATTTGCAAATTTACTCTCAAGCAACGCTTTCTGAACTGCCAAATGCTGTCCTAGCAATTAATAATAACCTGGCGAACATCGATGCATGGTGCAAATCATTTGGTCTTAAGCTTAATCCAATTAAAACGCAGGCTATTATAATTGGTAGCCTATTATAATTAAAAAAGTTGACTGGATTAATTTGCCCGCAGTAGAGCTTGATGGCGTCACTATTCCCTACAGGGTTTACATCAAAAATCTTATCATTTACATAGATAGTACTTTATCGTGGACTAAGCAGATCCAGGAGCTTAGTAAAAAGTTTTCTGTGGCTCATTAAAACGTCTAAGGTATTTGCTTCCCATTCCTACCAAAATTATGCTAGCAGATTCCTTACTACCTTCTATTTTAGATTATGCTGACGCTAGTTAGGTAAATCTCTCTTTAGACCAGATCAATAAACTTGAGCTACTTCAAAATCTCTGTATAAGGTTCATATTTAGCCTGCGCAAATATGACCACGTTTCCGAATTTCGTGCCAAGCTCAAGTGGTTGATTCATCTTCATCGGAATACTCATATTCTCTCACAGCTATACTCCACTTTCTATGATCTGAAATCTCCATCTTATTTGAAAGAAAGATTCATTTTCCGTGACAACCAGCACAAATATCTTATATCGTCTGATAATTATTCCTTGTTAGTGCCAACACAGAACACTATTTATTACAGCCGTTCCTTCACTTCACAAGCTGTTACGCTTTGGAACTATCTTCCAGTAGATATCAGAAAGGCGCCAAGTTTCCACTTTGCCTTTGTGTTGTTGCCTCTTTGTAAAGTTACCTCTTTCAAAAGTATGCTCAAACGTCACTTTCTATGTACTTAGTAATTTTGTTTAGTTTTTCTTGTTAGTTTTATGTATAATAAATAATAAATATTCAGGGGACAAATTACACTTACTGTGTAGTGTGTAGCCAACCTATGGTGTATAACCAGCCTTATTTACTTATATTCTAATGTTATAAATGTTTTATTATTAATATTAAAGAGTCAGTATTGATCCAACTTTCGTGTTTAATTGTCACTCCTATAGCCCGCCTTACATGGCGATCCTGCCAATGCGTGTGGCAGAGGCTCGGTTTGTTTGAAATTCCATGTCCATATTGGGACGAAATCTGACTACGATTGCGACGATGACCGGGAATTTTCCATACATAATCTTATATCTTCTAACATAGATTACGAGTTTTACCTTTCTAAATTTTGAAAAAGATGGGTACCTCTACATCTAAAGAGGAGGTAATTTTAGCTCAAAACGCCGCTGGGGGCAATAACCAAGCTTCAGTGGAGGAAATAAGAACACATTTAGGAGCCACGAACATTATTTTGCTACTAATACTAACGTTGATAGTACTTGTAATAATATATGACATATACAGAATTTACCGGAGATGTCACCTGCAATGGATTGACCAGCAAATACACCATCATACTCTTCGGCGTTCATTTCTACGCAGACTTCAAAGGCCAACCATAAATGAGGGAGAAGTTTGACTAGACCACGGGTTTTTATCAAAGTGTATATAAAGTGTTAAAAAAAAAAAAAGTGCGTTAATAATTTTCGGTGATGAAAATCCATAACTCGGTTCGATTATCACTGTCTCGCGTCCAGTGATTTCAGGGACATACCTATCACGTAATACTTTTGGTACGAACTATGAACATTATATTGTGATTTTTATATTATATTTAATTATTTACATAATAGGTATATTTTAATGGTATGTAAGTATCTACTAGTTTTATTACGAATATAAAAATGTATTCAGTTATAGGAAAAAGCAACTTATTTTATGGCTAGTTATGGCATCAGATTTAGAAATATTGTGTCGTAATATCGAAGCCATAAGAGTATATCTAATTAAAATTCGTCCAGATCGTAGGATAGGAAATATATTAACTAAGAAGCTTTGTGAAGCAAATGATGTTTTTATGAAATATTCTTATTGTGTTACTCAAGTTACGAATAATATAAAGAAAGGTAAAGTTTCACAGGAAGATACGGAATTAATTTATAAGTATATTGAAACTTTTCAAAAATTTTATGGCGAAGTAATCGAATTGTGTAAGGGTAGCAAATCTGTAACAATGTCTACCTTCGACCTAAAAACTGCATTAAATTTATTGCCGCTTATGACTGATGAAGAGGCTAACACCAGACAATTAATCGATAATATTGAGTACTACAGCTCTACTCTCTCGGCAGCTGATTGTAAAAAACAATTGATTAATTTTGTATTAAAAAGTAGGTTATCCCAAACTGCTAAATTAAGATTAAGTTCAAGTTATTCTAATGTAGATATGTTATTAAGTGATATGAAAAATATATTATTACCACAAAAATCTGCTACGGCATTGCAATCTAAATTAACTTCTATGAAACAGAATGAATTATCTACAGGACTATGGTAAAGAGATATCCGAACTTTTCGTTCAGCTTACAGTTTCACAGGCCAACGGAAATTCTGATAATTATAAAGTTTTAAAACCTTTAAACGAACAATATGCGATTAAAAAATTCTCCGATGGGCTGCGAAACCGTAGATTGAGCACTATACTAGCAGCTCGTAATTATAGCTCGCTCAAGGACGCGATCCAGGCGGCGCAGGATGAGGAAATCACCTCGGCTTCATGTTCAGGGGAAGTACTTGGTATGTATCATAATAACGGTAGATTTCAAAGGGCTTTTAGGCACAATTCCGCGCGAGGTCATCGTGGTCACACTAGCCAGAGATATGTGCAGCGTAGGCCGCACGGGGGTGGATACCACAACCACAATGGTCGTCGTGGTGGCTGGACCGGTTACCGCGAGCAACAGCACAGCCAGACGCCAACCCGCACCCGCCCGGCGCATAGAGGTAAGTTTTACTATAACACTCGTAATAATCGAAATCAAAGGATGCGTAATAGTAACTCTCATATAGTTAACGTCATTTCGGAACCGGAAGTGCAGGCGGAACCGTCTAATACGGAAAATAATAATATAAAGTTTTTTCGAGACTAAAATTTTATCTTGCAATAGTAATTGTTTAATTAGTTTGCCTATAAACAACCGTGCACTACATTGGTTACTTGATACCGGTGCATCAATTTCTGCGCTAAAGTATAAACATGTTATAGAAGAACAGATTTCGTATTACAAAGAGAGCATCTCTATAAACGGTATCGGTGGCAAAGTGACAACAATCGGATATTGTTATTTAAACTTCAATGTAAATGGTTATCATTTGAGACACAAATTTTATATATTTGATTTCTTACCGATTAGGGCGAATGGCATCATCGGTCAGGACTTTCTGACTAAGTATAACGCGGTATTGGACTTTAGTCATAACGTAATAACGTTTTCGGTCGAAAATAGTAAGTTTAGTTTACCTATTAGTATTAGTAGTAATTATTTAGAGATCCCACCGAGATGCGAATCTATTCATTACATAACAACAGATTTAAAAAACGAATGCTTAGTTTGCGCGTCACATATCAGCGACGGAGTTTACTTAGCCAGTTCGTTAGTAAAGCCAGTATGTGGTAAGATACCAGTAAAGATATTAAATATGACTGAAAATTATGTTTCACTTGAAAAAATTAAGCCGACTATCCATAGCGTTAACGATTACAACATTTGTTCCTTTTCACAAAGTGAAACGAACGCAACGCGGGTTAAAAAATTGTTTTCCTTATTACAATTAAAAAATTTAAATGGAGAAGAACAAATGTCGGTAGAGAATTTATGTGCAAAATACAGTGATATATTTTATTTACCGGGAGATAGTTTAACCACGACTAATATTTATAAACATTCAATATCTTTAAAGTAACGCCTATATTTTCTAAACCATATAGATTACCACATGCTCAGAAAAAAGAGATAGATAGGCAAATAGGAAAAATGTTACAGGAAGGAATTATAGAGAAGTGTCGAAGTGAATGGAGTAGTCCTTTGTTACTAGTTCCAAAAAAGTTAGATTCTAGCGGTGAGAAAAAATGGAGGTTAGTAGTTGATTATAGGAAGTTAAATAATTGTATTGAAGATGATAAATTCCCTCTTCCTAACATAACAGAAATTCTAGATTCCTTATCAGGTTGCATATATTTTAGTCATTTAGATTTATATCAAGGTTTTCATAATGTCGAGCTAAATACAGACAGTCGGAAGTATACGGCTTTTGGTTCTGGTCAGTTCCAGTTGACAAGGATGCCAATGGGACTTAAGACCAGTCCGTCTTCGTTTTCTCGGATGATGACAATAGCTATGACAGGTCTTTCGTATGATAAGTGCCTTATTTACCAAGACGATTTAGTAGTTTTTGGTCGAAATTTAGGCGAAAAAATGAAAAATCTACAAGATGTTTTTGAAAGGCTAAGGCAAGTTAAATTAAAGCTTAATCCGGTTAAATGTGATTTTCAGAAAAAGGAAATGCTTTATTTAGGACATATAGTCACAAGCAAGGGCGTAGTTCCCGATCCAGAGAAAATTAACATAGTCAAAAAATATCCTTGCCCAAAATCCATTGACGAGGTCAAACGTTTTACTGCTTTTGTTAATTATTACAGAAAATTTATACCAAACTTTGCGGAAAAAGCTTATCCTTTAAATAAATTATGTAGAAAAAATGTACCGTTTGTTTGGGATCAGGATTGTAAAAAATCGTTTGAAATGTTAAAAGAGTGTTTAGTTTCTCCCCCGGTACTCCAATATCCCGATTTTTCAGATAATAATCAGTTTATAGTACAAACAGACGCTTCAGGTTACGCAATCGGCGCAATATTAAGTAATAAAAATAAAAAACCAGTAGCTTACGCAAGTAGAAGTTTAAATAGCGCAGAACAGCGATATCCAACTATTGAAAAAGAGTTATTGGCGATAGTTTGGGCTGTTAAATACTTTCGTCCGTACTTATACGGAAGGAAATTCAAAATATTGACGGATCATCGTCCTTTAGTTTACCTTTTTAACATGCGGGATCCATCAAGCAGGCTTATGAAGTTCAGATTGATATTAGAGGAGTACGACTATATTGTAGAATATGTAAAGGGTTCAGACAACGCAGCTGCAGATGCCTTGTCTCGAATTTCTTTTACATCAGAAGATTTAAAAAGCATGAGTGAGCCTTATATAAATGTGACAACTAGGGCACAAGCGAGAAAATTGCAACGCCCTCCGGATAGTACGACTTCTGACTGCACTTGGCCTGATCAACCGAGTGTCGTGGGGAGTCATACAAAACCAAGAGAGGCAGTAGAACTAAGATTTATAGAGAAAAAAGACTTAGATAGTTTACGGAAACAAAATAAGATTACCATGGAAAAAACGCGTTTTGTTATGTTGAAAGTAAGTTAACAATTTTTATTAATCCAGACTTCCGATCACAACTGACGCGAGTCGCTTTTGTGAGGGAGCTGAATAAATTTTGCAATCTAATAAACGTCAACGAAATATGTATAATAAAAAATAGTAAAAATGATATATTTGTAGAAGAATTGCTAAGTGAGATTAAAATGGCAAATGATAGGTGCGCACCGCGATTTTATATAATAAAGGACGTACGAAGAATTGAGGATAAAGATGACCAAAAAGTTATTCTAAACGACTTCCATCTCTTACCCACCAGTGGCCACGCGGGTATGAGAAGGATGGTGAATAACATTAAGAAATATTTTTATTGGCCAGGTATAGAACGAGATGTTCGGGAATTCGTAAAAAAATGCCCGAAATGTCAAAAAGAAAAATATAGTAGACGCGTTAAAGTCACGTTAAAGCAAATGGTCGTTACTTCAACGGCGAAGTCAGCTTTCGATAAAATATTTTTAGATTTAGTAGGACCGTTAGATAGGGATTATTATAACTTTTCTTATATACTTACCTTGCAATGCGAGTTAACTAAATATGTAGTGACTCATCCTTTAATTTCGAAAAAATCGGAGGAGGTAGCTCAAGCTCTAGTTAATAGTTTCATTCTTCGCTACGGGATACCTAAGGAGATCGCAACAGACAGAGGATCTGAATTCATGTCTTCTGTATTCCAAGAGGTATGTAAACTTTTAAAAATAAATCATTTAAGTTCTACCGCTTACCACCACCAAAGTATAGGCGCATTGGAAAATTCGCATAAAAATTTAAGTTCTTTCTTGCGTATACAAACTGATAACCACCCAGACGCATGGAGCCAATGGCTTCCATATTGGTGTTTCTCCTTCAACACATCTGTTCATTCGGAAACTAAATTCACGCCTTTCGAGTTAGTATTTGGTAAGGTGTGTTCGCTTCCTAGTAATTTAAATACGATATTGTAGAACCACTTTGTAATCATGAAAGTTATCCTTTGGAATTAAAATTTAGACTGCAAATGTCTCAAAAGGTAGCAAGGGAAAATCTATTTAAAAGTAAGTTAGCTAGAAAAAATGTTTATGATAAATGTATTAATCCTATAGTTTACAAACCAAATGATTTAATTTTAATAAAAAATGAAAATTGTAATAAAATGGAAAGCATCTATTCAGGTCCTTATGTAGTAGTAAAAGACATGTCACCAAATGTTCAAATAAACAAAAATGGAAAATTAGACATAATCCATAAAAATCGTACTAAATTGTTTACATCAAGTTAATTATTATTTTTTTAAACCATATCTTATAAATTCATTTGTATTTGTATTTTTATTTTTATGTTATTATAGTGTGTATCATTGTAGATACACATACCTATGTATTCGTATAAACAATTTATTTTATATTAATTAGCTTAAGCTTTTACACTTCATTGTGTCGTATTTTAATATAAAAAAAAAGGCAAAATCATAATGTAATTTCACTTTTTTTTTTCTCCATGGGAAGGAGATGTAGTGTGTAGCCAACCTATGGTGTATAACCAGCCTTATTTACTTATATTCTAATGTTATAAATGTTTTATTATTAATATTAAAGAGTCAGTATTGATCCAACTTTCGTGTTTAATTGTCACTCCTATAGCCCGCCTTACAACTGATCTAACCCCAAAGTAAGCAAATTATTTGCTTGTGTTATGGGTGTTAGTCAACGATACTAATACATAGAAATACATATTATATAAATACCAGAATATATTTAATAAACACCCAAACCCGGAAATACAAACATTTATGCTCATCACACAAATGCTTGTCCCCGTCGGGGATCGAACCCGAGCCCCGTTGATTGCGTAGTCAGGATCGCTAACCACTCGACCAACGGGGCGGACAATGTATTACCCTTAGATGAAGGAAACTACTACTAGATATGAAATAACCGAGGAAAAACCGTGTAATTTCGTTCCGAGTAATGGCGGACTTAAAACAATTGTTTACTGTCTACATAATAATTGATAAATTATATTGCAATTGGGCATATTACTTTAACAATTATCTTTTATTTTAGATTTAATGTACACACTAAAATTATAGAAAAATACAAATAAACGCCCAAATCAATTTAATGTTTTGTAAACAAAGGGTTATTTGACATTTTACGTACATTGACAGCGTATTTTAGTAATGACGTATTGCCCGCAAGCTGTTCAGGGTGGCGTTATTTTCGTAAATGATTTGAAATTAGAGCAATGACAAAATTTTTGTAGCTTTGTTTATTCTAAAAATTCGAACTTGTGAGACAGGGATAAATTCATTTTTATATGTTCAGTGTTGAAATGCATGCAATTTTATAACTTTTGATTGTTTGTAGAAGTTAATGTCAAGTCCTTATCTTTCTCTTGTCAAAGGTATTACCACTGTTTTATTTGCGATTTTTGTTTATGTTTTGTTTTTGTATGTAATCGGATGTTACTTTTATTATAATTTTTTGTCTTTTATTTAAGCGTATAAAAACTATAAATATCTTGTGGTTAGCACCATTTTTCCTAGTATATTTTTATCCTTATTATAAAGGTTGTCTGGAAGAGATCACTTTATTAGTGATAAGACCGCCTTTGTGTATCTTATTTGTATAATATTTATTTTGTGACTTATATGTCGTCATATATTTTGGTGCGCAATAAAGAGTTATTGTATTGTATTGTAATATAAAATGTCCAGTGATAATTTATTACTAACTGATCCACGCAACTTTACCTGCGTGAGCGCTCGCTATACAGGGTTACTTTTAAAGGTCCAGCCAAATTTTCAGAGGCTATTTAGAATCGATAATATGCTCGATTATTATAAATAAAAATCAAAATTTCATTCAAATAATATTGCGCAATATTACGTATTGTGCAATATTATTGATCTTTTAGGGTTAATAGGTATTAAAGTTTGCACAAAGATTGAACGAAAGTTTGAGCGGGTTTAATTTTTACTGCACAATATTTTTTTCTTGCCTGTGTAGACTTAATATTGCACAATATTTTTCACTTCAGAGTGTCGTAAATTTAAGCAAAATTGCGAGTAAGAATGCTATAAAAGATAAAGAACGGGAGTTTTTACTTGAGTGTGTAGAATTGTATAGATATTTATTTAACAAAGTACCACCATGGTTTCCGCCAAAACTTCGTCGTCAGACATGTTGCTCGTACGAAAATATTGATCAGACTGCACTGGTTTGTCAATTTTATTGAGTGAATTTTGAACAAATTGAACGTTTGGAATCAAAAGGGGTATTCAATGTTATTGCACAATAAAAGTATTTTGCAATATTATTATAGGTCTATGGGCCACCTTATAGCGACAAATTACACAAAAGTTACTATCGTAATTATAGATAAACTAGCTGACTCGGCAAACGTTGCTGCCTTTTTTGCTTGTGTTTGCCTGCCTTTTTAACTACTTTTATTTATTTTTTTATATTTTCTTACCTGTTAAACCTTCCCTGGAATTCCACAATTAATTCAAAACCAAAATTAGCCGAATCGGACTAGTGAACAGCAATTTTATATATATATATATATATATATATATATATATATATATATATATATATATATATATATATATATATATATATATATATATATATATATATATATATATATAATGACACACTGCCAGCTTTACGGATTTCATTGACAAGAGTTGGTCCACGCAATTCATGCATTTAGTGGGATATTTTTATACTATCTTGTAATATTTTTACAATAATATTTAAAACACACTTTCAATTAAATATTTAGTCCTAATTTTAAAATTTGGCCGGACCTTTAAAAGTAACCCTGTATAGACAACATATGTTACGCGCCCTATAGACGATCATTTATATTGCGCAATATTACGAATTGTATAATGTTATTGAACGTTTAGGGTTAATTTTGAAGATTGCACAAAGATTAAACGAAAGTTTGAGTGGTTTTTTTTTGCACTATATTTTTTCATTGCATGGTGTAGTATTGCGCAATATTTTTCAGTCTGTGTTTCACTTTGATGAGGCGTACACGCACGCGCGCATAAATAACGGTAAAGAAGAATCCAAAAATTAAGGTAGAGAGTTTATTATTGAATGTATCAAATTGTACAGAGAATAGCCGTCTCTGGAATGTTAAGAGCAAAGAGTATCATGGGAAAAATGATGGCTCAGGGAAAAAAGCTGCTTACGGAACATTGTTTTCTAAATTTTTTTCAATCATTGTTTAACCAATATTCATTTTTTTTATTAAACGAAATCACCAGCATGGCTGTCGCCAAAAGTTCGTCGTCAAACATGTTGCTCGCACGAAAATATTGATTAGACTGGTTCACGTTCAATAAAACTCAATAAAATTGACAATTTTATTGAGTTTTATTGAAAGTTTGGAATCAAAGGGGATATCAATAATATTGCACCATAAAAATATTGTGCGTTATTATTGTAGGTGTATGGGCCGCATTGATATAAAAAATCCATGATGCACAATCCCGAACAAAACTGACACTCAAAACTGTCGCGTATTTCACACAAGTAGTTATAGATTTGGCAACAATGGATGTTTTTGCATATACAACCTTGGGCGCAAGTTTTATAGTTGTTTTTACAAAGCAATGTACAAAAAGTAACAAAATTGACAGTATCGCCCGACGCGATTCTATTTGAAATGAGCGCACAATTTAAAACTTTGCGCTCATTTTTAGAGGACGTTTTTGAGACACTGATTGTGTATCTTGGCTTTTTTATATCAATGATGAGCCGCCTTAAATTAACATATCATCTATACAGGGTGTAAAGAAAACCCTGTCCGATCCGAAAAAGGTATATATACCTTTTTCGGATCGGACAGGGTCAATGACATTATCAAAAAAATATATTTTTAAGAAAATAAGAAAAATATCGTAGTCTAAAATTGAGCAACTTCCCCTTAAATCAAGCAAAATTTTGAAAAATTATGTATCAATATACATAAAAAAGTATTAAATAAAAATAACTACGTTAAAAAAAACCGACTTCAAAATCTAAAAAGTAAAAAATAATAAATATTTAATGTTAATTAAATACTACCTATTATTTATATGTGTTATTTACTAATAGGTTTGAAGTCGGTGCCAAGCCAATTTAATACTTACACCGGCAGACACGTGCGGGCAGACGTCGTTGACGAAAGTTTTGAATAAGTACATAAAATTTTTGAAAGAAAGAAAGAAAATAGTTATTTGTAAGAATGTGGCTATTACAAGTTGTCAAAAATTAATAAAGCTACCAACATTTTCTACTATTATATGGTGTCAATTTGAAATTAAAAATTTTGATGCCTTTTAGCTTAATTGATAATTCTACATTAATTCATATGACCATTTAGTTTAAGAATGCTGTTGAATACATTTTTGTAATTATTTTTTCAGTATTCTTCGTATTGATTGAAGCTGCTTGTAATATTAAGACTTAATTGTTCTTTATGAGGTTTATTTACGTATCTTAATTTTCAAAGTAGGAATTTCATTCTATTAATTTGCTCGTATTCATTTAAGTAATTAAAACATTATTATTTGCTTAAGGCTTGGCACCGACTTCAAACCTATTAGTAAATAGCACATATAAATAATAGATAGTATTTAATTAATATTAAATATTTATTATTTTTTACTTTTTAGATTTTGAAGTCGGTTTTTTTAACGTAGTTATTTTTATTTAATACTTTTTAGTGTATTGTTGTATTGTCAACTTATTTTGGGTAGACCTGCAACAGGTGCTGCGCGCCTTAACAAATATAGATCTCAAGAAACGGTAACGAATAGTAAGGGAGCCCAAAAGGGGGTTTTTGTATTTACTCGAGCGTGGCAGATTACCATAGGAGGGGGTACCTCGCATACTGTTAAGTCTCTTCACCAAATATAAGCCCTTTCTACACAGGAGGTTAACTATGGCAGAAAAAAAAGCAAAAGATAACTTCGGCTTGTGGAAATTGTCAGATTATATTTTTTTCGTAATTCTTACATCATTTCCTTCATAATAAAAGAAATATCAGACGCGCTCGAGAATGTCAAGACAACGTTTTCTTTGCAAATTTGTAACCCTCCCCCTACCTTACGCTACACTGGAATCGTCAGATTTTCTAAATTTTAGCGGCAATTAACCGACCATACCCTAATCTTACGTGCTTCAGTGTTTCCATGTCACTGAGTTTTTTAAACATTTTTTATCTATAGATTTTTTCCCCGCCATTGAAATGAAAAAGATTATATGTCTTTTTATTTTTCCTATAATTTAGTCTACAAAATCCAATAAATCCCTACGACGCTCGAGTAACTACTTATTTAGCATCTTGGTCTCCCCTACTGAAATATAAGTAATCGTCACCGTAAAAATGCTCTTCGTAACACAATGTCACGTTCTTGTGAGATTATTAAAGATCGTGAAAAACGTTTGTTGGCAATGAAAGCATAATATATGAAATCACGTTTACGTCAAGAAACTTTTGAACAATATAATTCTAGACTCGGTAAGATCCAAGAGCGTCTAGCGAATGGGTCTTTTGAGCAGAGAGCTAATAGACTTGATCTCATTAAAAAGCCTCTAATCAAACGAGTCTGCCGAGCAGATGGCTCATAGAATTGGTCTCCATTAAGGAGCGTTTATCTAAGAAGTCCGCCAAGCAGAAAGCTCATAGATTGGAAGTGATACGAAAGCTGCTCAGCAACGTGAGAACCGGCTAGCGGCAGCACGTAAGACATCACAAGGATTTCGTTCAATGACTGAGCGTAATTTTATAACCACCATAAGTCAATACGCTGAAGTGGCATGTACAATCTGTAAGAAATTATTATGTCCAAAACAACAGACGTCATTAGTCACAGCACATTTTAATTTCCTTCCGGAGCAGCTACTGTTGCTCGACTACCATAAAAAAAAAGTTCCTTCACAGGCTTACTCGAACAACGTGGAAGTTATATCTTTACCTCCTGAACTGATCGACTTCACAGACATAGAACGAAGACTTTTGTCAAGAGTATTTCCTTTTATTTTATAACTAGTTACCAACCGCACCCAAATGCTCATCAACACGAATTAAATAAGCCCAAACTCGATAGAGTTGTGTCATTTAATTACTGAGCTCCTATGGCCACGTTCTGGCTTTATCATTGGACCTTGGAGGATCCTAGTTACCACCAAGCACCAAAGTGCTCGTCAACACGAATCAAACGAGCCCAAACTCGATAGAGTTGTATCATTTAATTATTGAGCTCCTATGGCCAGCTTCTGGTTTCATCATCGGACCTTGGAGGATCCTAGTTACCACCAAGCACCATAGTGCTCGTCAACACAAATCAAACGAACCCAAACTCGATAGAGTTGTGTCATTTAATTACTGAGCTCCTATGGCCAGCTTCTGGTTTCATCATCGGACCTTGGAGGATCCTAGTTACCACCAAGCACCATAGTGCTCGTCAACACGAATCAAACGAGCCCAAACTCGATAGACTTGTGTCATTTAATTACTGAGCTCCTATGGCCAACTTCTGGCTTCATCATCGGACCTTGGAGGATCCTAGTTACCACCAATCACCTAAGTGCTCGTCAACACAAATAAAACGAACCCAAACTCGATAGAGTTGTGTCATTTAATTACTGAGCCCCTATAGCCACCTTCTGGCTTCATCATGGGACCTTGGAGGATCCTAGTTACCACCAAGCACCATAGTGCTCGTCAACACGAATCAAACGAGCCCAAACTCGATAGAAATATGTCATTTAATTACTAATCTCCTATGACCACGTTCCGGCTTCATCATCGAACCCTGGAGGATCCTAGTTACCACCAAGCACCTAAGTGCTCGTCAACACGAAACAGATGAGCCCAAACTCGATAGAATCTTGTCATTAACCGATTATTCACCATTTAATTTCTGAGTTCCTGTAGTCACCTTCCGATTCCATCATCAGATCAGCTCTATGCCATAATAAGTTTTCACTGTCATCCAATTTACATATGTATACAAAATTTCAGCTCAATCGGTAACCGGGAAGTGGATCAAATTTACTTGCGAGATTTGAATTCAGACATCGAGATAGGTAAAATAACTAAAAAAATGCTTATAAAATAAAAACTACTGGGCCTACCTGAATCAAATTTTTATGGGACCATTTCGAAACCATTTCGCATCAAACAAAAAAAGAATCACGTAAATCGGTTCAGAAACCTCGGAAAAATCGGTGTACATACATTAAAAAATATATATACAGGCCGAATTGAAAACCTCCTCCTTTTTTGAAGTCGGTTAATAATGACACAAATATGTTTGCATTAAGCTACCAAATAATGTCGTTGGCAATCGGACAGAGTTTTATTTACATACTGTATAGTTTTTCACACAAGCTTTCATCCCCTATTTCTGCCTTTTAGGGGCTGATTTCTGAAAAAAAAGCTAGCTTATGTGTGACCCCTGATTTTCCTTTATCTTCATGATAATTTTTTTTTTAATTGGTTTATCGGTTTAGACGTGAAAGCGTAATAAACAGACAGACTTTCGAATTGATAATATTAGTATATTGTATGGATTTATATTTCTAGGTTTGTTTATCTCTGTCGTGATCCAGTTTGAGGGTAAAGTCGCTAGAAGTAACTTATACTTGTGGCATTCCAGTGCTGCCACACGGATGACAAAATAATAATACAACACTCACACATATAAAAATTTAAAAGAAAATTATTTCGCTACTCAACTAGAGCATTTTAAAATATGACACTGTTTTTAACCGACTTCAAAAAAGGAGGAGATTCTCAATTCGGCCGGTATATTTTTATTTTTATGTATGTACACCGATTTCTCCGAGGTTTCTGAACCGATTTACGTGATTCTTTTTTTGTTTGATGCAAAATGGTTTCGAATTGGTCCCATAAAAATTTGATTCAGGTAGGCCCAGTAGTTTTTATTTTATAAGCATTTTTTTAGTTATTTTACCTATCCCGATGTCTGAATTCAAATCTCGCAAGTAAATTTGATCCACTTCCCGGTTACCGATTGAGCTGAAATTTTGTATACATATGTAAATTGGATGACAATGAAAACTTATTATGGCATAGAGCTAATCTGATGATGGAATCGGAAGGTGAACATGAACTCGGTAATTAAATGGTTAAAAATCGGTTAATGACAAGATTCTATCGAGTTTGGGCTCGTCTGATTCGTGTTGACGAGCACTTTAGGTGCTTGGTGGTAACTAGGATCCTCCAGGGTCCGATGATGCAGCCGGAAGGTAGCCATAGGATATTAGTAATTAAATGACACAACTCTATCGAGTTTGGGCTCGTTTGATTCGTGTTGACGAGCACTATGGTGCTTGGTGGTAACTAGGATCCTCCAAGGTCCGATGATGAAGCCAGAAGCTGGCCATAGGAGCTCAATAATTAAATGACACAACTCTATCGAGTTTGGGCTCGTTTGATTCGTGTTAACGAGCACTTTGGTGCTTGGTGGTTACTAGGATCCTCCAAGGTCCAATGATAAAGCCAGAACGTGGCCATAGGAGCTCAGTAATTAAATGACACAACTCTATCGAGTTTGGGCCTATTTGATTCGTGTTGACGAGCATTTTGGTGCGGTTGGTAACTAGTTATAAAATAAAAGGGAATACTCTTGACAAAAGTCTCCGTTCTACGTCTGTCAAGTCGATCAGTTCAGGAGGTAAAGATATAACTTCCACGTTGTTCCAGTAGGCCTGTGAAGGAACTTTTTTTTATGGTAGTCGAGCAACGGTAGCTGCTCCGGAAGGAAACTAAAATGTGCTGTGACTAATGACGTCTGTTGTTTTGGATATAATAATTTCTTACAGATTGTACATGCCACTTAAGCGTATTGACTTATGGTGGTTATAAAAATACGCTCAGTCATTGAAGGAAATCCTTGTGACGTCTTACGTGCTGCCGCTAGCCGGTTCTCACGTTGCTGAGCAGCTTTCGTATCACTTCTAATCTATGGGCTCTTTGCTTGGCGGACTCCTTAGATAAACGCTCCTTAATGGAGACCAATTCTATGAGCCTTCTGCTCGGCAGACTCGTTCGATAGAGGCTTATTAATGAGATCAAGTCTATAAGCTCTCTGCTCAAAAGACCCATTTGCTAGACGCTCTTGGATCTTACCGAGTCTAGAATTATATTGTTAAAAGTTTCTTGACGTAAACGTGATTTCATATATTATGCTTTCATGGCCAACAAACTTTTTTCACGAACTTTAATAGTCTCACAAGAACGTGACATTGTGTTACGAAGAGCATTTTTACGGAGACGACTACTTTTATTTCAGTAGGGGAGACCAAGATGCTAAATAGGTAGTTACTCGAGCGTCGTAGGGACCTATTGGATTTTGTAGACTAAATTATAGGAAAAATAAAAAGTTATATAATGTTTTTCATTTCAATGGTGGGTAAAAAATCTACAGATAAAAAAATGTTTAAAAAAATCAGTGACATGGAAACACTGAAGCGCGTTAGATTAGGGTATGGTGGGTTAACTGCCGCTAAAATTTAGAAAATCTAACGATTCCAGTGTAGCGTAAGGTAGTGGGAGGGTTACAAATTTGCAAAGAAAACGTTGTCTTGACATTCTCGAGCGCGTCTGAATTTTCTTTTATTATGGAGGAAATGATGTAAGAATTACGAAAACATCTGACAATTCCACAAGCCGAAGTTATCTTTTGTTTTTTTTCCCCCTCTATAGAAAGGGCTTATATTTGGTGGAGAGACTTAACAGTATGCGAGATACCCCCTCCTATGGTAATCTGACGCGATCAAGTAAATACCAAAATCCCCTCTTGGGCTCCCCTTCTATTTTATTCGTTCCCGTTTCTTGAGATCTATATTTGTTAAGGCGCGCAGCACCTGTTGTAGGTCTACCCAAAATACAACAATACAACAATACACTAAAAAGTATTAAATAAAAATAACTACGTTAAAAAAACCGACTTCAAAAACCAAAAAGTAAAAAATAATAAATATTTAATATTAATTAAATACTATCTATTATTTATATGTGCTATTTACTAATAGGTTTGAAGTCGGTGCCAAGTCTTAAGCAAATAATAATGTTTTAATTACTTAAATGAATACGAGCACATTAATACAATGAAATTCCTACTTTAAAGATTAAGATACGTAAATAAACCTAATAAAGAGAAATTAAGTCTTAATATTGCAAGCAGCTTCAATCAATACGAAGAACACTGAAAAAAATAATTACGAAAATGTATTCAACAGAATTCCTAAACTAAATTGTCATGTAAATTAATGTAGAATTATCAATTAAGCTAAAAGGCATCAAAATTTTTAATTTCAAAATGACACCATATAATAATAGAAAATGTTGGTACTTTAATTAATTTTTAACAACTTTTAACAGCCATATTCTTGCAAATAACTATTTTCTTTCTTTCTTTCTTTCAAAAATTTTATGTACTTATTCAAGACTTTCGTCAACGACGTCTGCCCGCGCGTGTCTGCCGGTGTAAGTATTAAATTGGCTTGGCACCGACTTCAAACCCATTAGTAAATAGCACATATAAATAATAGGTAGTATTTAATTAATATTAAATATTTATTATTTTTTACTTTTTGGTTTTTGAAGTCGGTTTTTTTAACGTAGTTATTTTTATTATAATAAATAAAAAGATTTCATTATTGTCCGCACCATTGGTAGACTGTTTAGTGAACCTAACTACGAATCTATGGGGCTCGGGTTCGATTCCCGAGAGAAACTTACATTTGTGTGATAAGTATAGATGTTTGTATTTCTGGATTTGGATATCTATTATGTATATAACAGTATTTATATATGTATCTCTATGTATTAGTATAGTTGACTAACACCTTTTAACACAAAATAATTTGCGAACTTTGGTTTAGATCGATTTGTTTAATTTGTCCAACGATATTATAATTATTTTTTGATAATGATATTGCAAATTACCGTTAGTTCCACAATTAGGCACACCATCACACGAGTTGATTTCATCGATGCACACCCGCGTGCCCAAGATCTGGCATTCGGTGTGGTCCGGCGGGCATGCGACTTCCTGGTTCGTGAGAGTCATCGCTGGCGTAATTACTAACGTCATGGAGGGCAGCTGATAAAAGTACGAACAACGGTATTAATATATTGCTGGACAAATTACACTCCGTTTGCAGAACTCTACCACCTAGTAGCCACGATGTTTGTGACACATTCAGCTAATCGGTCGCCTTTTACGACCTGCTTGACAAAACGGCAGTTGCATGAGCGCAGCCAGCCATGAGCTCAGGGTGGGGCAGCAGTCTAAAATAATATGTAACTAAACTAGCAAACTATAACCGCGGTCATACCCTGGTTAATTTTTTATACAGTGTTGTAGTTTGTACCTAGATAATTAAGTTTATTAGGTTTGATTAAGTACCTTACAGGTCAGACTAAGGGTGAGGCAAGCGCCCTAACAAGCCCCACCATAGCTACGGGTTGTTGCTCTATTTTACAAAGAGGGCTCGGGCCAACACAGGAAACTGTCTTATTACCAAACACGTTTGATTGTGTGCGTAAGTCAGCTTTCATTCTGTCTCGTTCATTATCAAGCGTTAAAGAAGAAAAGTGTCGAAGCGACATAATGAGCGCTAATCTTCATACCGCACTTCCGCTCAAATAGTGTCACAATTCAAAAAAAAATCGTAAAATCCCTTTTATTGTATCATTCGTGTCGTATTATGCCATAGTTTTATCTCGAATGGTGATCTACTACTGGTTTCAATGATTTGATACTATATGGCGTTAGTAACGCCACTAAGGCGTTGGCCGGAAAAGCAAAAAAATAGGCAGGATCAACTTTAAGCCTCTTTTACTCGAGAATCGTTTTTTTGACTTGTGACACTATTTGAGCGTAGGTGCGATATGCATTCTCAAATAAATTTATGTTCTTTTAATAAACTAACCGTAAAGTTTGAGACAGCAAGGACAACTCTTGAGGAATTAAGTAAATGCACTTTTCGAGATTTAGTTTGCCCGAAGTCGCAGATGTTGAACATTACTGGCCCAACATAGCTTTTTATATAACGAAGCGCCATACGACCTTGCAGCTGAAAATGTAATTAAAAATCACAGGGCATGAAACCGGTATTGATATAGCGGTTAATATCATTCATGTTACCGGCATCTTTGATTAGCCGGTAAGTTAACATTTCGTTAGCCATTAAAATTATATTGTTTACTGGTTAATACAGAAAGTATAAATTACAACTCGCGCGCGTGTGAATTAATCTGTTAAGCTTAGAATTTGTGTCTCCTGACATATGCATTTGATGGGATATGGTCCAATCAGGAGCTCTCTTTGTCTTTCCCGCAATGTAGAGCTAATATTGACTTTCAAATTAACTTGTTTAATACGGTAAACAGAAACAAAAATAGTAAAATACCAGTTTTTGAATTCAAACGGTTTAATACAGGTAATCGTAACCGTAACTATTTCAGGTATGGGATAAATAGTCAAAATCGTTTTAGAAAACTTATCTGAATCCGAGCCCTGAATAATCAAATAAATCATTCATTTCAATGATTTTTACCCGTTACAAAAAACAAAAAAATATATCCCGTATTGGTCCGGGCTCCTTTGAAAACTAGCCAAACTGCCGTTCTGCCAGGCATGTCATAAAAGGCGACCGATTGGCTATGCGAGTTACCACCATCGTGGCTACTAGGTGGTAGAGTTTTGCATTTGCTCGCCCTGGTCTGGTACCACCGTCTTACCTATTTCTGCCGCAATAGGATCAGTGATTGTCGCTGTCGTGTTCCGGTTTACAGGGTAAGGTAGCTGGTAAACTTATTCATGTGGCATTAGACCTCGCCGCAAGATAGCAACGCACTATTAACATCTTTGGTGTATATAGACGATGGTTGACTCTTTCCATCAGAAGACCCATCTGCTAGTTTGCTATCATATAATATAAAAAAGTCATATTTACGTAAGTTGTACAAAGTGAGTAAAAACAACATAATATTAATTTTATTGATGACCGCTATATGCGACAGATAAGCTCTCATATCTCAAAAAGAACAGGCATGATTTAAATTCTCGCGGGGTAGGTTTCACACACGTTTATCTAAATTCCATAAGTTTTTTAAATCTAACTTAAATTTGTGTGTGGTAAACCTATTGAAAACTTCTTAACGGTCTATTAAAATTCATAATTCATGTAATGTATAGATAAAGAATTATTTTCTGTCTTTAATTTTTTTCAAAATTATATGCCTAGTAATTTCAGCGATAGTGGTGCGGGAATGATCAACTTACATTTGTGTACCAAAGTAAAATGAGATCGGCCTCAAAGTGCTAAAAGAATAAAACGTCGGCCTAAATTATCAAATTAATTAACCCCATATTAGATTCAACGGACAACGGATAACAAGTAAATTTTTAAGAGGAATATAGTTGGAAGTCATGAAACTAATCAAATTTGTAAGATTTTTCTTATATCTAAATCAAGCAAAGATTTTTGTTTTCTGCCATAAGGTTAACACATTATTTTATTTATAACCAACAAACAAATAAGATAAATCTCGGATAGGTCGACATGACTTTGGCATATATTATTGCGTGTTTAGCATTTGTGTTCTTACTTCTTACAAAAACTTACTTAAATTACGTGCAAGCGTGCATAAGTTAATCGACTACTTTACGCTCAAAACCAGAAAACGATCATTTTGCATAATTTTATTTTGTCATCAAATACAAATACTTTATTTGCTCTCTCACACAGCAATTACAAAAAGCTTAAAGCTATGTCTACACTAGGTTAATATTATGTTTATTAGTCTATACGTGAGAGACTGGTGTCTGTACTAGGAGGCCTGTGTTACAGATTACCAGATTACCAGATCATCGTTGGAAAAAAGAATAAAACGGCTTACTTCGCCATTGAATGTAGATACAAATTATTGTTAAATTGAATACACACTCGCAATATACATTTTTTTTATATCATAAAGTAGCAAACCTAAATGCCTATGGTCACCAAGATGTTAATGGTGCGTTGCTATCCCGCCGCACGGATGGTAATACTACATGCATATTGCATAAGTTTGCCGGCTACCTTACCTTCCAAACCGGTAAAAGACGATGACTCTTATTGACGCTATTGCAGTAGGAAAACGTAAGGCGCCGGTACCGAACCCGGGCAGGACATTGTGGAACTCTACCACTTAGTGATCACGATAGTAGTGCTACGTTTAGTCAACCGTTCTCCTTTTACGATCTGCCTGGTAGAATGGCAGATGTTTTGTTGTTGTTCGTTCGTTAACCGTGTTGGTGTTGTAAAGTAGACCAGCTGCCATTCTGTCGGGCAGTTCGTAAGAAGCAAACGATTGACCACGCGAGTAATAATATGGCTACTAGATGGTTCTCTTTCTATCAGGAGAATCATCTGTTTGTTTGCTATTTGTAACCTTATATCTTTTCGAATGTTGAAGTTGATTTTGAGTTTAAATTCCTCTGACCTCATCGTCATCCATTTCTATCAAATGCACCAGGTCTTGCATATTGACACTGTCCTCAGGGTTAGGTTTCGTCGGCAGCAATGTCTTAGTGGTCAATATTCGTGGTCGAGACTTCTCAATATCTAACGGCTCAATGTTGTATCTTTTAACACGTGTTTTGCTGAAACATTTATTATACTATTAGTATCTAAATTCCCCTTTAGTATTGAAGGAGGAACTAGGGAGTTATGGGAAGGGCAGTTCAACAAGTTGAGTTGGTAAAAAAGACTACAAACTGAAGGAGGATGTTCAGTATTTGATTCTGATACCAAATATATAAAAAAATGGCATCTAGTTAAATTTTGTCTTACTTATCCAAAAATGTTTAGTACGGAAACCCAGCCAGCCAGAAATAGATGAAGAGCCGGGTTCAAACATTTGCTAGGTTTTTTCAAAAATCAATCCCTTAACTATCAGTCATTTAGCCGTACAAGTGTAACAGACAGACATGTAGACAGATAGACAGTCTTTTGCATTTATAATATCTATTAGTATGAATGGATGTATGAAATTACTACGACCTTATATATTATGTTTTAGTGACTTTTAATTTAAATAGCCGCAATATAGGTTTTTAAATTCAGGTAAGTAAATAAAATATAATTACCTCGTATCTTTTGTGAAGAAGGCAAAGTGAAACTAATGCATTTATAATATTAGTGTGTATAGTGTGGATAATATGTCCCGCGATAACCGTAAATGGGACTGTTTTACATGCCCAACTGAAGCAGGTGGTTGGTAACCACTACAACACACTACCACTAGACACCGAGTTGCTACTGAGATTTTGATTACAGAAGATAATTCCAAAAGTATCTCAATAACATTTTTAATAATAACCAAAAAAAGGCTATCTAGAAGAAAACGACATCAAAATAAACTTACGTCTTGTTTTCATTGCCGGATTTATTGAGAACGCTCGCCATAATGGGTGCTGCGATGACTACGTTTTCCCAAGATTCGCGATCCACCATCGAACCTGTATAATCCCTTAGTAAGATTTAGTTTTGTCTTTTTTCTTCAAAATAAAAAAGTGTTGTCTTCTATATGTGTTATAATAAGTTGACAAATGAAGATTATTTCTCTACAAAATTTTTAATAGTATTAGCTATACTATTAAAAATAATCGTAGTACCTAGCATCGGTAAAGTATTTTTCGAAATAACTTGTTAAACGAATTGCCAGCCTTAGGATCCAAATCTAGATACAAATGAATCCGATTGCACAAGACCAATGAGCCGAATAATATTACGTGTCACGTGTATCATTATCAAAGTTAAGAAAGTTAGTTAGTTGGAATGTATCAACTTCACTTATTATAAGAACGAATATTATGAGAGTTGCGACATCATTCAAACATTACTAAGAGACTAAGAGAAGATAAATTTAACACAAACCCATAGAAAGACGAGATTCTGCTTTATTGGATACTTTAGTGGGACTGAGGTTTAGTTCAGTATTATTTATTTCATTCAATTCATGTTGCGTCACAGTAGAGCTTGTATAAAACTGTGTTTGAAATTTCTTTTCAATAAAGTCATTTTGGGTAGAATTAGGAGTAGTTTTCATTAGAATGCTGCCTTCACCTTTCAAAGAATTTTCCGTTATTGCAGTAAAAGCTTGAACTTCATGCAACGCGGAGAGACGAGATGTTTCACTTGTCGTAGGTGGTAAAATTAACGGAGACGTGATTTTAGATTTTGTTGATTCAAATGTCGGACTGGAATTGTAATCAATGTCTTAATTATAGTATAAAAATATTTATTAATCAGATTGAAGAAAAAAATATATATTTACACAAATAGGAGTGGTTACCGCAACGTCTCGCCCAGATATACAGTACCACCCGCCTTATGTATTCCTGTCATTATCGTATTCTAGTACGGAGGGTAAAGTAACCGGTAGGCTTATGCATGTGGTATTGCCATCCCGCTACACAGATAGCAACGCACCATTAACATCTTTGGTATCTATAGATGATAATTTCTTCTTCCATCAGAAGAGCCATCTGCTTGTTAGCTATTTAGTGTCATTTAAAAATAAGCTTCTGTATTTTTGACACGTTGTTAATTTTTTTTAAATAAATCATGAAATATGTTAATTCATCAGTCTTTATTACTAAGTAAACGGAATAAACATTTTAATTCTTACATATATTTGGTATTTAGAGAATTTACAACTGATAGAAAATGATATTTTTATTTTTTACATTTGTGCAGATAATTTTTAATGCAGTTAGAAAGATTTTAAGGTTAATCAGGAACATAAAATTGAACTAGTTTTATTCGAAATATCTACAAAACAAAATTGGCTTGTACTTAGTAGATAATAAAGTTAAATGTGTAATAAAGTAATTTCTAAACGACATCTACTTTTTTATATCATAAGATAGCAAACAAGCGGATGGGTCTTTTGATGGAAAGAGTCAACCATCGCCTATAGACACCAAAGATGTTAATGGTGCGTTGCTATCTTGTGGCGAGATCTAGTGCCACATGCATAAGCTTACCGGCTACCTTACCCTCCAAAACGGAACACGACAGTGACCAGCACTAACGCTATTGCGGCAGTAATAAGTAAGGCGGTGGTACCGTTACGGTCGAGCTGATGCAGAAATCTACAACCTAGTAGTCGCGATGGTAGTGACGCGCATAGCCACTCGGTCGCCTTTTACGACCTGCCTGGCAGAACGGCAGTTGGCCTATACTTCAAAGGAGCCCGGGACCAACACGGGGGATACTACTTTTATATTGGTCAATATCACTTACAAGCTGATCCGGCAAACCTTGTTCTGCCTTTTTAACTACTCGTATTTTTTTCTATATGTTCTCACCTTTTGAACCTTCCCTGGACTTCAACATTTAATTCAAAACCAAAATTAGCCAAATCGGTTCAGCCGTTCTCAAATTTTAGCGAGACTAACGAACAGCAATTGATTTTTATATATATAGATATAAGATATGTATATAGATTATGAAAATTAATAATGATAGATAAAACGTCTATTCAATTTACGTATTAAATGCAAAAGTAATGATGGAAATTTAGATTGAAACTTAAATTGAAATTGACCACCTCAGATGTGGCTAAGTCAGGTACCCGGCCATGATACATTATTTTAACAATGCAACAAATTGAACAGGCGAAAACACACAATAAAGACATTAACAATATGACATTGCACTACAGCCGAAAATATTTCTTCCGACAAGATATTTGTTTTATAGACCAGCAATCAAGCGGGTGGTTCTTCTGAAGAAAAGACAAAGATTGTCTATCGACCTCTAATATGTTGATGGTGCGTTTCTATCCTTTGATGCGGATAATGCCACATACATTAGGAGCTACTTTATCCTCTACCCTGATATACAAGGCTGTTGCAGCACAAGTAGGTAAAATAAGACAATAGTATCAAAATCAAATGAGACTTTGCAGATCTCATTTAGCCTTAACGTAAGTTATTACGCTACAGTTATTCGTCTTCCTTTCTCTTTGATAGATGTGTCCAGTGGAAAGGCAGGTCATTTCTCCTTAAAAAAGCTTAAACCTACATAAACAACACATTGCATATTTGCGATAAAAATAATAAAAGCAAAAATATTCCAAAAATAGTGACAGTTTATTTTTGTAAACTAAAATTAAATATAATTTTCACCTTAACGAAGATAAGTGTATTTTACTTTCAGTCACAGAGTTTAATATTTCTTCAAAGTTGCCCTTAGAACTATCATGAACTTTGTAATTATTTTGACCACCTTTTGATCTTCCAGATACCAAATATGCTTAAAATACAAAAGAAAATTTTATAAAAGCTTACTACAACTTTTGACATGAATAAATCCTTAAACTTGCCTTTGTAATGGCGGACTGATTAAAAAACCTGATGATAACAAAATCTAGGGATACATTTTTCATGTTATAGCTACATGCTATATATCCATCATCAACATCCAAAATTTAATTATACCACTGGATACTTAAAGAATCAAATTTTTGCTAAGTCAAGGCTAACTGCGATTGAGGTCATTTCGTTGTATTACAGAATTTACTTATAGTACCTATATACTTTTTACTCGGAGCAGCTACTACGCTCGATTTTAATTTTATTCTACAACTCTTATAAAGATTTATCGGTTGTGTAAATAAAAAAGTAGTTTTGCAAACTCTAGTAAATATAAAACAGTGTTTAAGTAAAGAACAAATAAAAAAAAATTTTATAGGTCTATGCTCTGAAAAGAGCCAAATTAAAATAGAAGGAATGTGTAAGACTAGAAAAACTGCTTAAAAGACAATCTAATGGAATTAAGAAGAGCCGAAACCGAAAAAGTATTCACGTATTTTTAATCTAGTTTTTAAATATTTGTCATACATAGGTAGGTACCTATTTTTATATTTAAATGTTACCTTTTTGCACTTCTCATATACATAATACGAGCTAGATTTGATACAATTTTCTGTTTTACCATAACTTATACACCACTATTTTTTTAATACAATTTATTATTTAAAATAAATATAATATAGATTGTTTGGATCAAGATATAAAAATATTTCCCTGCTCTAAATAAATTGTCACGGTGAAAACATCTACTTTGGTATAGACCAACTCCGGTTAAGATTTTTCTTTTTATCCGAAAACGGTAAATATTTAAAATCTAGTGAATATTTAAAACTGCATTGAATATAGGTACTTTAACATACATAAACTAATCCTCGAAGCATTTCATTCTGGTTGATGCATGAATTGGTTTTCCCTATAATTAAAAATCAATCAGATACACTCTTTATATAAAATCTGTACATATATATTTGCCATATGAAGCAATTTCATTCTAAATTTTAAAGAAAAATATAAAAAAATAACTCTTAATATTTTTTTTCAAATATTAAGAATAAGAAAGTATAATTTATTTGATTTTTATCTCGCAAAGAGGTTTTTGTGGCTTACAAAGAGTTAAAATAACCTTTTAGAATCATATTAATAAATTTGTAACTATGATTATGTTTGTAGGTACTAACATTTTTTTTTGTTTTATTTACACTGTACTGAACACACCGTCACAGTTTTCTTTTTCTTTAAGTGTAAATAAAAAAAAATTACATAATTTTCTTTAAGTGTAAATACACTTAAAGAAAAATATTAAAAAAACATAATATTACAATAGCTGAGCTTATCTCGTAGTAAGATTTCTTCCAACTAACCATCACGAAGCAAACATTAATCAATCATAGAAAACTAGCTATGCCCGCGTGGAAAAAATTCTTAAAATAATATCCGCATATATTCCGTTCCCGTGGGATTTCCGGGATAAAAACTATCCTATGTCCTTTCACGGGTCTCAAACTATCTTTGTACCAAATTTCGTCCAAATCGGTTCAGTGGTTTAGGCGTGAAGAAGAGACAGACAGACAGAGTTACATTCGCATTTATAATATTAGTATAGAAGTATGGATTGCGCAAAACATAAACAAAACCATTGATATATAAAAACCCAAGATACACAATCAGTGTCTCAAAAACGTCCTCTAAGAATGGGCGCACAATTTAAAATTGTGCGCTCACTTGAAATAGAATCCCGACGCTCACGTCACTGCCCCGCACGACAAAGATACAGAATTGTTCTCTGATATTAATTGTAAAATACAACACCATGAATGTTAAAATAATATAAGATATTATATTTTCGGTAAGGATAAGAGTTTATCGATATATTTTTGTTGTTTATGTGACTAAATATAGGGTGTAATGTATGTTTTTTATTTTATTTCTCTTAAAAATTTACTCGACGCTCCAAATATAATACGACAAATTTTCAGTGGTCACTATTTCAGTAAAAGGACAATGCATTACAACCTCCTTTTAATTTAGTCGAATAATACAAATTGATCCAGTTATTATTAGTGGAGCCGATTTTTTTCATTAATAAGTTAATTTTTTTATTAAGAAGATTTTTTTCCATTAATAATTTTGAATACCTTTTATAGTTGTTAACCAAGTGCCAAAAGAGAAGAGGACATCAATTTGACGATTTTTAAATGTTTGATTATATTGATTACTTATTTTGAGGATCAAGTTTGGTGATTCTGTTTATTCTATTTGTACGAATATAAAATAACAATATATAATTGTGAATCTTACGATGAACTTTGGAGATATATTACGAAACTTTTAATATAACAATAGGAAATCGTAAGTAGCATCGAATTTTGTTCCGTTTACACGTGTTGTTAATAACTCTTTCTTAAGTGGAAGGAACAAGTTGCATTAAGAATGTTTTTTTTTTAATAATTTAATTTTAATAAAATGTTATTTGTGATTGCGGATATCTTATATTATACATATTATAAATGTTAAAGTTTGTATGTTTGGATGTTGATAATCAATAACGTAATAAATGGCTGTACCAATTTGGATTTGGACTCGGATATAAGATGCCCTGGAATAGCACATGGAATACTTTTATCCTAATGCAGAGATCCGCAACTAGTCTCGTATAAATTTTAAGTGACTGTTTATATGTACGAGTTGTTTTTTGATTTGCATACTAGCTGTTACCCGCGGCTTTGCTCGCGCATATTTACTTTAGAACATAACCTTAACCTTTCTTTATTTTATTAAAAATCTCTACATTGCCGGGTGGGCTGCTAGTATTTAAAAAAATAATATTTACATATTCATCTTAATTATTTATATACGACATTTTTGTTATTAAAATTTAAGTAAAAAACGTAAGACCTGAACTTCCTATAACTTCTAAATTTTCTATACCTAATATCATAACTAACTATACCTCGAACTAAAAATACTTATTAGTAACACACCTATCGAACAAACTAACGTAATTATAAAAGAAATTTACAATTAACAGAAATTTTTTTTTTTTTTATATCATAAGATAGCAAACAAGCAGATGAGTCTCCTGATGGAAAGAGTCAACCATCGCCTATAGACACCAAAGATGTTAATGGTGCGTTGCTATCTTGTGGCGAGGTCTAATGCCACATGCATAAGTTTACCGGCTACCTTACCCTCCAAACCGGAACACGACAGCGACAAGCACTGACGCTATTGCGGCAGGAATAGGCAAGGCGGTGGTACCTGACCCGGGCGAGACAATGCAGAACTCTACCACCTAGTAGCCACGATGGTAGTGACTCGATAGCCATTCGGTCGCCTTTTACGACCTGCCTGGCAGAACGGCAGTTGGCCTATTCTACAAAGGAGGCCGGGACCAACACGGCGAAAAAAAAAAAAAAAAAAATTAACAGGAAATATCTAATCTAAAATTACCTTTGGCAATAATATTATATGTACTAAACTATACTCTAAACCAAATATACGTATCTATTAGGATTGCTATGTATGTAACACACCTATGTAACCAACTAATGTAACTATATTAAAAAAATCTGTGAGCTGGTTGACCCTACAGATCACCTGAAACTTCCCGCTAAATTGAAATATTTTAAGCTCAAAGAAAAAAACTATGCCTAAGCTATAGTTTTGAGTTCGAAAAGTTCAAAAATCCAAAGTTTTTTTTAATGATAGTTATTCAGTATTTGAAAAGATGTATATTTTTTCAAAATGATCAACGAGTTTGATTTTCTGAATAACATTGAACGCAATTTTTTAGCTCTAAATTGTTTTATTAGGTTAAAAATGTCGAAAACATGTAAAAAAGCTTTTTTTCAAAAAATTTCGCCATTGATAAATCTCGAACGAATCAACCGATTTTAATCTGATTTACGATATTTGACGCAGTCTTTTAAGCAAAAGAGCTGATCAGATTTTAAAATAAATCGGCATATTAGCCTGAAAGTTATTTTAAAAATACGAAATAAGTTCCCTATAAACAGCGTAAATTTAATTTAAATATTGTAGAAAAGTCGAAAAATTATTGATTAAAAAATTTCGAAGTTATATCGAAAAAACACATTTTCTTAATTTTTCGTCAATTCATGCAACACAAACTTCACACACAACACAAACTAAACAAATGTTCGTTTACATAATATTACAAAAAATAAACAACAGAAAAACTGAAATCTAATCCAAAAAAGAATTTTATGAAAAGCTAAACTTATTTCTAGGAAATTAATGTGTTTCCTACTATGCTGTCTATGCATAATATAATAAGTCTGAAGAAAAGTCGTGTCTGTTATCTAATAGGAATCTATGAACTTCATAACGTAGTCATTGTCACAATTGCAGTAAATTTCCTATTTGAGTATCTTTTAAACCTATTAGAATATGCAAACTAAATGTATTAATATCAAGCGTCAAATACTACATTTCTATACACCCTCAGTTTGCCGACATGTTTAGATTGTGTGTAATAGAACCATTAACCTACAATATTTGAAATATAAATTATGTTAACTATCGTTATTTGTTTTATTGATATATAAATGATCTACGCAAAACAGATTTTCGATCAGTTTTTTTAAATATAAATTTTACAAACCCCTTAAAATACTACCTCAGTCAACGCATAAAAATATATTCGACTCCACTGATGTCTTGTCCTAAAGACTAACTTCAGTCAAAAATTATATTGCTTTTTATACAAGGCTTTTTAAAAACATCTATAAGTCTTGCGCTTAAGGTTGAATATGCAAAAACTCGTTTTTGCCATAACTATAAACTTTTTAGACTAATTATCGACAGTTTTGAGTGTCAATGTTCGGGACTGTGTATCTTGGGTTTTTATATATCAACGAACAAAACCTAACGTAAATGTGACCTCAAAGATATTGACAAAATAAAGAAAATTTTGAGAGAGATTCAATAGTTTCCTTCCAAGGGAGTTACAAATTAATCCATTTAACTATACAAACATTAACTCCGACAAACTTTCGCTTTTTCAATAATAGTAAGATGTACAGATAATTACCACTTATATTATTTTTATCATATACCGTCTTGTCCGAAAACGATGAACTATCTTTTAACATAAGCTTTGTAGAGGCATTGTATGATTCTAGCAGTTTTTGTATCAGCTCCCAGGATTTAGTCGCATACGAGCCCTTAAAGATTGTATTGAGGAATTTGTTATTAATGGTAGGAAGTACTGCAGTTGTTTCAGAACGGTTTAATATATATAAGCTTGATGTTGATGGATTTGTAAAGAACCTGCAAACAATAAATTACTACGTTATGTAACTAAAAAAATTACCGATAAGTATTTTCCGGTAAATATTTGATGTATTATATTAACACTTATGAAATTATATCTATGGTACTACGAGTAGTAGTATCAGATTAATACTTTTTTTTTTATATCATAAGATAGCAAACAAGCAGATGGGTCTCCTGATGGAAAGAGTCAACCATCGCCTATAGACACCAAAGATGTTAATGGTGCGTTGCTATCTTGTGGCGAGGTCTAATGCCACATGCATAACCGGTTTACCGGCTACCTTACCCTCCAAACCGAAACACGACAGCGACAAGCACTGACGCTATTGCGGCAGGAATAGGTAAGGCGGTGGTACCAGACCCGGCGAGACAATGCAGAACTCTACCACCTAGTAGCCACGATGGTAGTGACTCGATAGCCAATCGGTCGCCTTTTACGACCTGCCTGGCAGAACGGCAGTTGGCCTATTCTACAAAGGAGGCCGGGACCAACACGGCGAAAATCATACTTAGTATGATGTATTGTGCTCTTGTAATGGAAAGAGACAACAATCGCCTATTGACACCAAAGATTTTGCTACCCTTGTGGCGAGATGGTAATGACACTAGCATAAGTTTACCGGCTATCATATCCTCCAAACCTTGAACACGACAGTGACAAGCTCCGACGCTTTTGTGGCAAGAATAGCAGTGGTAGCAGACCCGAGCGAAACGTTGTGGAATTCTACCACGATGATGGTGACACGTAAAGTTAATCGTTCGCCTGTTGATTGGTTAGTTTTTCAAAGCAGATCCGTACCAACACAAGGAAATTTTGGAGCAATAATTAAAAGGAAATGGTATTGAGGATTTTATAATTAAGTACTTATTCACTAACATGGAAGAAATGGAGAAAGGGCGGGGATAAGGGAGGGGAAAAGAGAGGGGAGAGGTTAAGAGATGGAAAGGTAATGAAAGAGGGAGATTTTAAAAAAAGAGTGAAAGGGATGGAATGGGGTGAAGGGGGGAAAAGAGGGGGTGAAGAGAAAGAGAAGGCCCAAGAGAGACGGGAGCGGGGAGATGGGGAGGAAAATAAAAATGGAAAAAACAAAAAACTACGTTCTACCCGAGTGTGTCACGACATTCACACATTTTTTACATATATTCATTGTAATAAGTCCCCTAAAATCGTTGTGACTAGAAGCTTGAATTCAGGGCATATAATTTAAGAAAAAAGAAAGAAAGGGAGGAAAATTTGTAGAGACCGTAATGTTTGGTGATGTCTTTGTGGCCGTATGGTTACTAGTGTGCTGTATTTATATTAATATTATAAATGCGAAAGTTTGGATGTTTGGATGGATGGATGTTTGGATGGGTGGATATTTGGATGGACAGATGTTTGTTACTCAATCATGCAAAAGTTACCGAACGGATTTGAATGAAATTTGGCACACATGTAGATGATAGCCTGGAATAGTACATAGGCTACTTTTTATTCCGGAAAAATTAGGGATCACCGCGGGATTCACCAAAAACTTTTATAATGCAGTGGGCTGCACGCCGCAGCTACTGTGTAATATTTTTACCTATATTACAAACTTTATTAAAAGTAGGTGTAGATAGATTTTTCAGTTGAAAAAACACGTTATATGTTTGTGTGGAACCTTGCTTATATCAAACCAAGACACTTTCATACATTTTTCTTTCCATCCATCTTCGGAATATTATTTAAATACAAAAAATAAGTTATAAGGTGAGAATACTTATTAAAATTTATAGCTGTATCTCTCAATGGAAACAAATGTTTTCTTTTCTCCATGTTCAATCTCCTATTTGCAAGCCAGTTAGGTTTTGATGTACGCCATTTTTTATGATTGGTACTGTACAATAATCTGTAATTATTGTAAAATAATATTAATGTATTAAGTTATTTTTGTGTTATAGCACTCACCCCGTGCTTGGGAAAACTGTAAAAATTTTAAAAACAACAAAGAAAAATATCGACACGCAGGGATTGAACCTGCGACTGTCTCCCTAACGCCGGAACGCTCTTCCACTGAGCTAGTGTCGACAGGTTTGACGTGGCGAAATTCTTCTTTGTTATATGATCGATTACGTCGATTGTACTGACCGCTAGATTAATTAAATGAGTTCATCGTTACAGATGAAATTCACATTTATAATTTTGATCAGTACTTTCGTATTTCTTATTATTTTTGTCGATATTTTTCTTTGTTGTTTTTAAAGTTTTTCCAGTTTTCCCAAGCACGGGGTGAGTGCTATAACACAAAAATAACACGAAAATAGAATTAAAAGTAAAAAAATTTCTAGTACCTTGGGTCTAGAGTAAATCCTTCATTTCCAATATTGTAATCGAGTTCATATCGAGCAATATTATTTTTGTCATAACCTTGGTTTTTTATAGAGAACTGCAGTAACGGTAATATACTTGTACTATAACTTACGCCTTTTCTAAAACCACATATTTGGAATCATTTAATAGGTTTTTTACATTAACCGCACACACCACCAGCCATTTTCGCATTTTTTCGCAAAAAAACACAGACCGTTCGTTCGTTCCGGTGGACCATGGTCACAAAAATGGTTTATGAGTTGTTTGGATTGAATCCGATATTGTAAAGCGTATATATTTTTAAGAGGTCTTGAACACTACAATACACTGGTGTGAGAATTGTTTAATTTAAATGGCTTAAGCTACAAAATAATTCAGGTGTAACACAACACTTTGAGAAAAATATGACTACTTGTTAGTCGAGGATTCTTAATTTAAAAAGTAAATCGATGACCTATGCTTTTTATATTTTTTTATATAATTGGTAAACATATACATACGGAAAAAAAATAAAATATTAATTTTTTTTATAATTAATACGTAGTTTTTTTCGTAATTTTTAAATAATTTATTTCTTTTTCAATTTTACTACTATGTTATTTTTTTTAAAAACATTGTTTAGGATATTTCACATTCACATCATATGTTTTTTTTGTGATCATAGATATTAACACTAAAATTTACGAAAATAAATAAAAATAGGTACCGTCATACCCAAAGGGCTGGTATCATCAAGTTGGTCGTTAACGAAATATATGTTTTATTAATTAATATTTACGGTTTTTTAGAAAATTATTATCTAAACTGTTAGATCTTGAACTAATCTTGATAATAAATAAAGTTTACTTGTTGATTAATACGTCAAAACCCTTTTAAATTAATCTGTATCATAAACTGCGACCAATACATAACTCACAGCAAGAATCAAAATGGCGGGCTAAGTTCTTTTATTTTTCCCCAAGAGCGTATTTGAAAAAAGAATGCCAATTTGATGTTATTCTGTACAATATTTCGTTCGAAAACGATAAAATACCATAGAGTATTGTATTAAAACTGGGAAATAGTTAAAATATTGTTTTTCTGGAAAAAGTTAGCGTTGGTCCTTATAGAGAGAGTCCATAGTGTATTAACGGAATTTTCTCAGAGGTCTCATTAGTTACCAAAGTGTAGTGAGCGGTTAATATCCATAAGATAGCAAACAAGCAGATGGCTTTCCTGGCAGAAAGAGATGACCATCGCCTATGGACACCAAAGATTTTTAATGGCGCGTTGTTATCTTACGGCGAGGTCTTAATACCACATACATAAATTTATCGGCTACCTTACCCTCCAAACCGGAACACGACAGTGGCAAGCACTAACACTATTGCGCAGGAATAAGTAAGGTGAAAGTACCAAGCCCGGATGAGATAACAAACTCTTCCACCTTGAAGCCACGATGACAGTGAATCGTATTGCCTACCAATCGTTTGCCTTTTACGAACTGCCTGGAACGGCAGATGGTCTATTCTGCAAAGGCCCAGACCAACACGGGGTAAATTATTATAGGTTGGTAAATTATGATATTTTATTTTTAAGTCTCACTAATAATATAAATACGAAAGTGTGTAAGTTTTTTGTCTGCTTGAATGTTTATTGTTTACATTATGTTTGTTAATTATTCGAACCAACGATATCATGCACTACACTGAAATCTGTACCGCTAAAACATTGTTTCTTAACTTTTTTAATGGATGACTCCTTAGCATGTAAAAAAATTGCGACCGATTGCCGCTAACCTTGCATTACAAATTTTAAAATCAATTTGACTTTTTTATTCAGTAGCAGGCATGAATCCATCGAAAAATACTGGCAGACTATACTACAGCATGAATGCACATGAGTAGATAACTTTGATGAATGTTTGTATTTCTTGGTGTGAGTGCTTATTATATATAATTAAATACCTAAATATGTATTTCTATGTGTTAAGTAGTATCTCATAGCACATGCAAAAATTTTGCTTACTTTATTGTTAGATTCATTCGTGTAATTTGTCTAGTGATATTTATTATTATAAACACCACAAACCTTGGAAGTACGTCATAAATCTTATCAAATAATTCATCGTAAGACTTTTGCAAATGCGGCTGCAATTGGAAGTTTCCGGAGATATTCACAAGAGGCACCTCAATTCTAATATAATCATCCTCTTTCTTCGTATGCTTTGTCGAAGAATCAGTTAATGGTATATCGTTGGTAGTATTGTCGACAGTACTTTCTGGTGTTTGAGAGCTGTAACAAAAGACCTGTATGGTTAACGAAGTCTCAACTGTCGTATTAAACCTAACGATATTCTTCGAAGTTTACATGAACGAAACGTGGAAAATTTTTCAGTTAAGTTTAAAAAAATACAGTGTAATATTATAATATAAGTAAATCTACAGTATATTTATGCTTTAATGGGTTTTTCGAATTCATTTTTTTATTTTATTTTAATTTATTTAGCTGTATTGTACACCTGAAAAATAAGTTTGTACTAAAGGCTAACTTAATGTATTTTGTGTTTAGTGTTTCTAACAATTATTATCTAAAGGCTTCAAAAAATTCAAGGATCACAATGAAAAAAAAATGGAATAAATCTTTTGGAACACAATAATTTATTTTCTTCTTGCAAGTTAAATTTACTCTGTTCTTTTGTAAATTAAGATGCACCAACTCCCTTAGTTATTTTTCAGTATTGCATGAGGCTAGCTAATAAAGAATACCCTTAGGCGCTAAGTTTAACATGTGCACATTTTTGTTGTGCATGAATATAAAAAAATAAATAAAATAATCGTTGAGAGGTGTGCAGGCAGAGGTGAACCGAATCGAACCGACTTCGACAACATACTAATTTAGGAAGCACTGGCTGAATCCGAATATTTCTTTTCACACTATTTTAGCAGAGCAATTACAATGTTTATTATGTGTCCGTTAGAATAATCTAATAATAATAATAGATTATAAAATTTTTTAATAATAGATTATAAAATCTAACGACTATTGACAATTTTACTGCGACATATACCTATATGAAACTTAACAATTTAGTTTTTATTTTCAACATATGATATTTTCAGCTTATATTAGTATCTATGTTTAAGCTTTATAACGTGCTACCTAAATCTTACAAACTTTTTAAACACACAAAATTGACACGGACCAGCTACCTATTTTACCTTCAAGCCAAGCAACACTCTACCAACTGAATGCATCAGTATTCAATAGGTATGTCGAAAATACTTTTGCTTTTGATCGATTTGGCCGCCCTGTCGATTGCGTGGTCCCCCGTAGAGCTGTCAGTCTCGGTTATCGTAAATAACAAGTAATTGTCATTAAAAATAGGAAAATTATGATGAGGATTTTCGCCCATTTCACCACATGACAACATGATGATTTGCGGTCCACCAGTAGCGCCTAATTACGGTTAGTTCACTCTCGATTTATAGGCCTACCTCATGAGTAAATGATAATTCGCCTGTGAGATAGGCCCACAAATCCATACTATTATTATAACTGCGAAAGTCTATATGCCTGATTGTCTGTTACGCTTCCACGGCTGAATCGATTTTGATGAAATTTAGCAAGGAGATATTTGAAGACCAGGAGCTAAGCACAGCCTACTTTTTTCAAAATGCAACTCCTAAAGGCTATTTCAATGGAATTGACATACTATATATATTGATGACCTGTTACACTCTACTTACATGCGAACCTGCACAGGTTAATTAGCATTTCAATGTACGCAATGTTATAATTACCTCGATGTTCGTATTTCTGGACGCGTTGTCTTGATAGTGTAATATTTACTTTCTTTTGAATGAGGCGTTGGTATCAGCACACTCTCAGGAAGCGGGCCCCAATACCCGCCAAAGGTTTCCCCCAATTCGTAAACCACAAATACATCCTTATTTTCCTTACATACTTGTTTCAAAAGATTTTCCGTTTGTGCTTGTATTACTAAAATTATATTATTACCTGATTCTGTTCTGTAACAACGAAGAAAGTAGGTACTCGTATTAAGCTAAAATGCACTTGAGTTTTTGTGCAAATTATTTCCAGAAATACAAACATCTATCGTTATCACGCAAATATGAAGGAACACCTATATTGTCTTGTCCCTGTAAGGAACCGAACTTGAGCCTTATCATTAGTCATTAACCACATGACTAACAAAGCGGTCAAGAATATAACAAAAAGATGCTGTGAAAATCGAAACCAGTCGACATATTATAATTTAATTCGACATATTATTATAACTTAATTACAAATAAATTTCAACCGCACAGGCTATAAAATTTCATCAAGTCCCTAACGACTAAAAGCATAAAATACTAGGCTTATCTTAGGCTATTACACGCGTTGGTCTCGATCCCGCGATAAAATTTAAATAAAATATATCTGTCGCTTAAAAATAATGTGGTTTTTCACCAGTAAATTAATTTTTAAAATTGGTAGAGTTATTCCACTCGTTCCAGAGATTGCTTCTAAGAAATTGACTAATTTTAACTCTAAACGCAGTAAAATCGAAGTTTCTTCCCCTGCTTTTAGAAGGCCACCAAAATTATACGGATCTATCACGATAGTATGATCTTTAAATAAATATGTTCCCAGGTGTCTCGAGCTAAATAATAGTGTTACGAATAATCTAGAAACGTGTAGATTTGGAACGCTGGAGAGATCTAGAAATAAAAGAAAGAGATAGCTACTCCTATTAATTAACAAATAGTTGTTACGTAACAATAGGATCAGTGTTATCCTTGAAAATCAAAATCTCAGTAGCAGCTCTCTCTCTCCCTCTCTTTCTAGTTTTAAAAATATGTGTCAAAATAACTTGCTTCAATAAATAAAATTCTTCTGAATTCCTTGGATGAATAGTAATAGTTCCATGCTGATTTCTAAATGAAATCGTTTTGATGTGGACAGTTTAATTTTCAAGAATTTGGATTTAAGTATATCTGGTTTATTCAGATATTTTTATATCATTAGACAGCAAACGAGGAGATAGCTCTCCTGATGGAAAGAGAAACCATCGTCTATAAACACCAAACATATTAATGATGCGTTGGTATTTGGAACGTATAGCAGGGAAGCATTGCCGCATGCATAAGTCTACCAGCTACCTTACCCTCCAAACCGGAACTCGACAATGACAAGCGTTGTCGTTATTGCAGCAGGAATAGTAAGGCAATGGGTAATAAACCCCAGGTATATTTCGAGACGTTTCGGAACTCTACCACCCAGTAGTCCCTGTGATAATGAACAAGGGCGGATCCTAGTCAGCGTGGTCCTGGAAGTCATGCCCCCCCCCTAGGAGGAGGAGCAGGAATTTAGGTATGGATTTATTACAAACAAATAAGGATTACAGTGACCCCCTTGACCTGAAGGCTTGATCCGCCCCTGGTAATGACACGTATATCACGACCACGTCATTCATTCATCATCATCATCATCAGATGGTCTATTCTCCAAAGGTAGTCCGGACATAGAATAAGTATAGTAGGTAGATTTGTATTTTCTCGAATTCGGATCCGAAGTAGTGCGTAAACGGTCTAAGGATGTTCCTTCGATAACAATTCATAGACGATTGTTACCTCTTTCGAGCCGCAGAGCCATCTAGCTGTTTCCCCGTTGGTCTGGGATTCTTTGAAAATAGACCAACTGCCGTGCTGCCAGGCAGGTTGTAAAAGGCGACCGATTAAATATACGTGTTACCACCATCGTGACTACTAGTTTATCGAGTTCCGTAACGTCTCGCCCGGGTATTTGATAACACCGCCTTACCTACTCATTGTCAATGTTGTGTTCCGGTTTGGAAGGTAAGGTAACTGGTAAACTTCTGCATGTGGCCTTGCCATCCCGCCACACTAATAACAACGCACTATTAACATATGTGGTATCTACAGACGATGCTTTCTCTTTAAATCAGGGGAACCATTTGCTTGTTTGCTATCTTTTGATATAAAAAAAATACTGAAAAACCTTGTTTGTGCGACATTTTCTTAAGCGCTTACGTAAGAAAAGTCATGTAAAAACGATAAAATCAAATAGAAAAGTCTAAATACTTTCGATACTCGTGTATAGGTACATTTGTGAGTAAGTAGGTAAAATTTGTTCTATAGAAATGATTTTTACAATTGCATTTCTGCATACCTAATAGATACTTTCCCTAACTGAATCATGATCTGAGTTGAAGATGCTAATCACTAAATTAGCGAGGCACCTAAATAAAGAAGCTATATTATATAGAAAACTTTACCAACCTTACAGAAATCATACAACTATAAGATGACTCTAATCGCGAAAACCGCATAACATTCAAGTTGGCATCTTTCACTTGTTTCCCGAGAAACATGGATGGTACTACGCGGCGTTTACAGTACTCGGATAAGTCTTTATGATTAACTGGTAGTGTCGCTGGCTTAGCTTCTTCATGGTATACATTTAAAAGAAACAAATACATTGTAAAACTTAATTTCATGATTATTTATAACTTCAGCCATAGCCATACAGAATTGCGTTTTGTAGTCATATAACTGAGTTATGACCATTGATTTGTAAGTCAATGGTTATGACATTTAAAGTGAAAATAAATAAATTAACGAATTAGTCTAACCTCAAAGTACGTAAATAATTAATTTACTTGTGGTATGGGTGTTAATCGACGATACTAATACATAGAAATATGTACGTATACAAATACTGATATATCTATACATATAATAAAATCATAGGAAAGTCAAAACTGTACATTGAATATTTTTTTTAAAGAATACTTGAGGCGTGATCTACAATCGATATCTAAGACAAAATACAGTTTTTAGAATTTTTGTCTGTTTTTCTGTATGTATGTCCGGGGTAAACTCAAAAAGTACTGCATGGATTTACTTCAAATTTTGCATGAATATTACTAACAGGTCGGGTCAACATATAGGCTACATATTGTCACGCTATCACCTACGGCGGTGGAGCTGTGCGGAGTAAACGAAGTCCGCGCGGACGAATTCGCGGGCAACAGCTAGTATTCAATACATATATTTAACATATATATGTATTGAATACTAGCTGACCTAGACCTACCTAGAAATAGCAACGCTAATGCTCTTCAGACTAATGTTTGTAGGGATCGAACCTGAACCCTTGATCGCGTACCTAGTTAGAATCATTAAACCACGGAGTAATTTATGTAGGCTGTTGATTAACTGAAGCGGGCTATTATTTGGTCAGGCCTGATAAAGTGATACCGACTACCGGCTTCAGTGAAGACAAAAGATGTCCTGGTAGGTACCTATCTTATATTATACTAACTGTTGCCCACGACTTCGTCCGCGCGGACCTCGTTTACTCCGCACAGCTAGGTGATAGCGTGACAATATGTAGCCTATATGTTGACCCGACCTATTAGTAATATTCATGCAAAATTTAAAGTAAATCCATGCAGTACTTTTAGAGTATACTCCGGACATACATACAGACAAACAGACAAAAATTCTAAAAACTCTATTTTTGGCTTCGATATCGATTGTAAATTAGGCCCCAAATATTCTTTTAAAAAAAATATTCAATGTACAGTTTTGACTTTCCTACGATTTTATTATATGTATCATGTATGTATATGTATTATATGTATCATGCATGTATCATGTATAGATGTATAGATAAAAGGATAACTTGCTCGAGACTGTATGCGAGGTAGTTTGGCCACCTGCAGATGGGACCTAATGCTGTTGACTCTTCAATAATCATCGATGGACTAGTTGTCCATCTGCCTACTGTTTCGAGGATATGTGCATTTGGCAAGAGTGCATTTGCAACACAAAAAGTTAGTTGCAAATGCGATGCCAGCTTCTAAAGATTATATTGACCCTCCTCTAAAAAATCTCAATATCGAAACTACTCAGGGAAACCGCAAGAGGTAAGCGTTTCTAAAGTTCGGCTGTTCGTATAAAAAAGGTGCAACTTCGAACAGTCGTAGATGACCAATAGTCAATACAGTGTAAATGGAATTTTTCACGGCGATCTGTAGTGCAAAGGTGGAACGAGGCATCAATCTGGCACTAAATTATATAACTCATCAAAACACTCCCCGTTATACAAAGACAAATGGAAATTCAATATACCTTCGGAGACCAAGTGGTTCAAGATCGTTGGTAAGAATAGAATTGTCGACAAGGCATACCAATCTGCGTCGAATTTTATCAAATTGTAGGGTTTGATGTTGAGGGTGATTTTATGTGCTCTTTTTATTTAAATTAGTAATCCTTAACTTTACCTAAATCCTAAATCAATTTTTATTAAATTCAAAGAGCCATTTATTAGCTATATATTGGCTTAAATTTACATAAAATAAGTATACAGTTCTCAGTGACCCATTGCCTTTAGACACCAAGGATATCAATGACACATTGCTATCATGTCGGCAAAATGCATATGCATCATCGTGCGTAAGTTTTACTCTCCATAAGGAAAATGCCAGGATATTATAAAATTCGATAAGTAAAATTGGTTTTTGGTATTTTAGCAGACTTCAAAAAAGATTCCGTTCTCAAATCGTCAGAATACTTTTATGTATACTCCCTGATTAATATTTTCTCTATGCTGATTACGCCTGAACAGATTTGGAAAACTTTTCTTTTAATTGGGAAGGTTAACTTTCCATTTGGTCCCGTATAAATTTGTTAATGATCTGATTTAGGGTTCCAGATATACGGAGATTGGATGTCGATTGTAGCAGATTTACTGCGTTAATTTTCTTATGTGCCTGTCAATCTGTAAATGTAAACTAGGTTAGATATTTCATATTCCGTTCATATATTTAGAGAGAAATGAAACGGATAGATTAAAAAATAGTATCCCATGTACCACTCTGGGCTTGTATGGGAGCCCGGGCCCTTCCAGCTCAGTCTAACCTTGCGCGATGGTAAAATTAGTAAAGACTATATTCCAGATCTAGCCAAAGAAGGAAGTATAAAATCATTATCGGCAGAGAATTAAATTAGAAATCATTAAATGTTTGAATTATTAAAGAGCAAGAAAATTACTTGGCAGCTACGTCGCTAAGATATCAATTAAACAATGAATAGTTAAGTTCCAACAGTGGCGACGCCGCAAATTACATAGGACGTAAAAAGTTTATTTTCCCATGTTGGTCCGGGTTCCTTTGAAGAATAGACCAACTGTCGTTATGTCAGGCAGGTCATAAAAGGCAACCGTTTGGCTATACGTGTCACTAACGTCGTGATTTCTAAGCGGTAGAGTTTCCGCAACCTTTCTCCCGGGTGTTTGGTACCACCGCCTTAACTATTCCTGCAGCAATAGCGTCAGCGCTTGTTATTGTCATGTTCCGGTTTGGAAGGTAAGGTAGCCTGACTTTTTATCATTAACATCTTTGGTATTTATGGGCGATTGTTTCTCTTTCCATCAAAAGAGCTATCTGCTTGTTTGCTATCTATATTATAAAAAAACAATAACTTATAGATTTTAGCATTACCTATTTTATAGAAATAAAAATAAATTACTATGCTTGATTTAATGATATTATGGTAATTTAATTTGCAAATTTTGTGGATGTTTTATGCATGTATAATCATTAAAGTGATACTACGAAAATGGAAACAACGTAAAAAGACCCGACGACAAGGGAATAAACTTGCATTTTGCCTTGTATGACTTTTCATTTTACACTGCTTCTTGTGTTTTAATGACAGGACAGTAGGTAATGACAAACCCGCGGAAACTTGCAAATTAAATTACCTCTTTTTTAATTTTGCCAAAATCGTCAAAGGTTTCCCCTTTGACAACCTTGGACAACGACTTTTAAAATAGAACAAAACATTTTTTAATATATTTTCTAACGGTATTGCTTGAAAAGCAAAGCAATAAATTAAGGCGACCTGACGTCAGCCGCTGACGATAGGGGTCGCGTGACCCGCACAGCGATCTGTTTTATAAACGGGGAAGATTATGATTGTATAGAATACTTTCACATAACACGAATGCCGAGCACTCTAATAATAAAGTGTGTGTATAAACTGTTCGTACGTAGTGGCAATTTGAGATGAGTCACAAAGGGGAAACTTTTTTCATACCGTTTAGTAATTTTATTTAGAAAATAATATTTTCATCATATGTAAGTAAACAAATGGCTCTCCTGATAGATACCAACGTTGTTAATTTGAAGATATGGAAAGAAAGAGACAAAAAAAATACAATGTGGCAGTTCAGATAGGCCATATTTCTACGAATATGGCAAAATTGATTCATAGATGACGAAGTAATTAAGTCTCTGACACAGAATATATAATAGTACAAGTACAGAAGAGACACTCCGTAAAGTCGCTTAAAGAAATATGGACTCTTGCTACGATACAACTAAGTCGAATTTAGATCGCGCGGCGCTTGATTACCTACGTTTATATTTACCTATAGGCGATGGTTGACTCTTTCCATCAAGAAAACCATCTGCTTGATTGCTATTTTACGATATAAAAAAAGATACTCTGTCGCCTATAGACACGAAAGATGTTAATAATGCGTTGCTATGTGTGTAGCAGGATGGCAATACTATATACATAAGTCTACCGCCTAACTTTAACCCCAAAAAACGGGACAAGATAATGACGCTATTGCGGCAGGAATAGGTTAGCAGTGGTACCGTATACCCGGGTGAGACGATGCGGAAATCTATCACCTAGTAGTCACGATTGTAGTGACACGTATAGCCAATAGGTCGCTTTTTACAACTTGCCTGGCATAGCGGCATTTGCTCTATATTTCAAAGAAACTGATACGGAGAAAATGAATTTTGTTAACAATCAATTAATGTTAAAATATAATTTGGCGCATTTCAAGTTGCAATACTGGGGGCATGATAAATCTACGTAATCTTTACCTATAAGTACTGTTCCGTACTTCGGGTTCGTAATTGTAAGAAAACACCACTTCATTACATAGTATAAAACAAAGTCGCTTTCTCTGTCTGTCCCTATGTCCCTATATTCCTATGTATGCTTAAATCTAAAACTACGTAACGGATTTTGATGCGGTTTTTTTAATAGATAGACTGATTCTTGAGGTAGGTTTTAGTAAATAAACCTTTCTGATATTCCCACGGGAACAAAAGCTACGCGGGTGAAACCGCGGGCAGGTCGCCAGTATATTATATTGAAGCAATGAATGAATTGATATTTTCTCCTTTACTGACTAGTTTTAACATTCTAGGTAAAGAATTTTAAGATTATTATTAAAGAGACACATTTTACAGATAATCATGAAGTCTACAGCAAAATTAAGTTTCAGAATCATTTCGCTGGCATAAAATATACTAAGGTATGAACATAGCTGTTGTAGACAGAGTGAAAAATGCTGAGAGTGAATACTGGAAACTTATTTAAAGTGCTTTTACAGATTTTCTTTGAAAAAAATTATGTGACGATGGCGCGACCTCTGTAGTCTGTTGGATGCTTTTGATGAACACTTCTATCCAGAGTTGATCCTCCTTAGAGGCTCCATGCAGATATTGCTCCATGTCACCGTCCTTGAACCGTCAAAATTGTCAAAACTCAATTTCGACTAGTGGTGGGCCTTTAAAACTATATAGGCTTAAAAAATAGGTTTTGCATAATAGGCTCCTAAGCGCGCTTACGGATTTAAGCTGATTTCGTTTAAAAGTTGATGTTTGAGATACAAAAAGAACACAGGTGATTTTGGTTTTGTACATTCCATGCGTGTCTTTCAGAGCACAAAACATTTTAGAGTGACGAATATTACTCGTTAAACTAGAATCATTTTCCATGTTTCTAAAATTAATTAAATAAAATATATCGCTAGGAACAATCATATAATAAATATTGAGACTGATTGAATTCTATCATGATATTTAAGTGTTACCATTGTATAAAATTATAATTACACTTTTATCAAAACAGCAATAAGTTTTTATATCATAATTTTCATTATAAGTATTAAATAAAAATTCTCCCTGTTTTTGTACTAAAGAATAGTTTAAAACCAAATTATTTTTTGTTATTTTAAGTATCTAAAAATCTTACGAAATATATTAATCTTTAAGGTAATAATTAAAAATAAACGATGTATGAAGTCTCGCCCATGTTCTTTAAATACTATATTATCATGATTGAAGAGAAGTTGTTACTTTTACTACTTTCCCCTACCATCCTTCTAACTTTCCCTACCTTCACCCTACCTTCCTAACTTTTTCCCGCTACCTTACCCCTACGTCCCTACCTTTCCCACTACTATCTCCCTACCTTTCCTTATCATCTGGCATCTATCCACCTTCCCACTACCTTCCTATACTTTTAAGAAACGATCACAATTTGGATTGCTTATCTTACTAAACGGCTAAATTATTTTCTGCTTGTTAACGTAATATTTGTGTTTTTATTTGACAACTTACGTTTTTTCAAGGTCTGCTTTTCGCTGTTGAAGAAATTTGATGAGCTTATCGATTGTTTATTTAAGTTAGCGTGCGTCCGAACATGACATGAGTCCCTTTACAATTTTCAAAGTAGTTTTGTTCAAATTTATTATTCAAATTAGGGTATCGATAAAAAAGTGTATATTGTGTTACTATTCATTTCCGAGAGTCCTAAGTCTGAAAAGTATGAAGGGAAGTTGATTGATTGATAAATTATATTTTAAAGCAATTTGTATTGTATTTGATAACACATTTCTTAATGTTCTTGTTTTGTTTAATGTTGTGTGGTTACAGTAATAACACTAACAAAACCACAAAAGGTTAAACACTTTTTTCAGCCTCGGTTTTAGCAGTCGCCACTAATTCACTTAAATCTTTGTTTTGTAATCGACCTTCTTAACGACTAACAACTTTTATTTAAAAAAGCGTTTAAACGAAAAATGTTTATGTAAGCACGCATACATGGTAAGTTAAACGATTAAACGTGTTAATAATCAAAGCCGTTTATCACATCTCTATACTTGACACTAGGTGACTTGACAGCTGACGGTGTCAAAAACAGCTGATTTCTACAACGTAGTACTCTAATTAATCTGTGTTCTACAATTTCGCTTCATAAAGATTTCTAAAATAAAATCATTTAATTTTTGTAGTTTTGATTATATTTCAGACTGAGTTATTTTATTAAATAATGCCATTAGCTGAATATGTAGCGTCTCTGTCTCAGAATCCATATTTTGGTGCCGGTTTCGGCTTATTTGGAGTTGGAGCTGCTGCAGCTATCTTACGAAAGGGTGTTCAGACGTCCACAATACTATTTCGAAGACATTGTATGATAACTCTGGAAGTTCCTTGTCGAGATAAGTCATACCAATGGTTATTGCAATGGATTACACAAAAAGGTGCCAGGCATACTCAACATCTTAGTGTTGAAACATCCTTCTTGCAAAAAGACACAGGGCAGATAAAAACGAAATATGACTTTATACCAAGTGTGGGCCAACATTTTTTTAGGTTTAGTATCAAGAATTTTTCCGTATTAAATTCAAGAAAATACATGCCACTCAGTAACATAAATAAATTTTAGTATACTTAGAAGGTAATAATAGTACCTCCACATAAACCATGCATTTAAAGAAATTAAATATTCCTTATAGATAAATGCTTTACATTTTAGGACCACAGATGCTAATATTATCTTACATGCTATAATGCAATGTGTTTTCAAAAAATGTATTTCTTAACTGTTTAGAAACATATCAAATCAAGTTTTCAACCTAAACATATTTAAAAGTATGGTAGTAGATACAAAGACTACTTAAATGTAAAAAGTTATAATTTTATGGTGAATATGTGTTAAAATTCTCATACTAGTAGGTAGTTGTTAATTTATTTCTGTTCACATCAAGTCTGTTTCTCAGTTTACCCTTTTGCGGCTTAAAAACATTATAAATTATATCAATTTCAGATATAACAATACTTGGATTAAAGTAGACCGTACAAGAGAACAACATACTCTAGATCTGCATATGGGTGTACCCTGGGAGACAGTTACATTAACAGCATTTGGTCGAAACAAACAGCTCTATTATGATATACTTGAAGAAGGTAAACTAATGTGCTTTGATTGTATATTACATTTCTTACAAACAAATCAGCTACTGGTTAATAGGAGATCACTAAATGTTTCAAGACTAAGCAATTTTTACCACTTACATTACATTTTGAACTTAACTTGTTAGATATATAGATAACTATATAATAACAGGTAAAGTGCAATTAAGTACTGTTTGACAATATTTAAAGCAATTAAAAATTATAACAATTCTTACAACATAGAATGCAATGTAATCAAAAGGCTGATTTTGTGCATTTTACTGCTGCACTAAAGCTTATGTACTGGCTTGTTGCTAACCTTCAGCCGACATATTATGTCATATAAGCAGACCTCAATAAACTAGTAAATACTTATATACATATACAGGCAGTCCTCAACTTACGTTGTTTCCTATTTACGTTGTTTCAAGTTACGTCGAACAATGTTTTGACACTATTCCTCAAACATACATCAATTGTATCGATTTCCGGCATAGCAGAATTCACTTGTTGAGCGGACAATGTCCGTGGGGCCGACGTGGTGCATGTCCCGTGAGCGGGGATTACCCTGCATATGCGGCTGATTTTGTTTAGTTAGGTCAGGGACAACAAAAATTACTAACACACAAATACCAAAAATAACTAGCAATTTCATAAGTACATACATAATTATTTTAAGAACTTACTTTTGATAATAAAGTATGTATATCCTTTGTTAAAAATGCAGTTTTTTTTTATTTTGAGTCCATGTGGAACCTAACCCTAGAGTTTTACATGTAAACGTGTGAAAAAATATGTCTCGACTTATGTCGTTTCGATTTACGTCGTGTATTTCAGGAACCTAACGTGCCGTAAGTACGAGGACTGCCTGTATCTAAAAATAAAATTCTTTATGCTTAATTTTTTATTAATACTATTATCTAGATATAAGATTTGTGTGTTTGTTGTGGATAAACTTAAAAAACGACTGAACCAATTTTAAAAATTATTTTACAAATATAAAGCTATATTATTATTACATGGTAAAGCAATGGTTTCAAACACAGACTTGTTTTTTTCAAAATGAACTTAAGCAGTTGGTCCAAATGACCTTTACAGTGAAATCAGGCATGTCTTGGAAACTAGATGGTAGAGTTCTGCAAGGTCGAAACATTACCTACCACCTAGTAGTCATGATGTTAGTGATACATTTGGCTAATTGTATGCAGAAAAGACGATCATCTATTCTTTAAAAGTGGCCCAGTCCAACACAGAGTATTTTCCACTGTTAAACTTATGCCTGCCTCAAATACAAAACTTTTGTCTTCCAATCTTTGCATCTATCAACATCCACTTACCACAGTGTCAGTCCATTTAGTGAGGTGATTGATTATATTCAGTCGGTGGGCTCCATTCTCAAACTTTTCTCCTTTACTGACTAGTTTTAACATTCTAGGTAAAGACTTGTTCTTCCGGCAATATGAGTACAAACTGTCCATCGAAACTTCAACCTGCTAAGATATATCAGCCAGATTTGATCCTGTACAGATTTCTTTATTTTTAACTTTATTGTAAATTGAATAATACTAGGTTAATGGTTTATTAAGGACTTGCTAGAATTTTTAACAATCAGAAATTACATAAACTGAAAACTTGGCATAACCAACTGCCACTCTAAATCAACAATTCCTTTATCATCAGGCCATCTCCCTACTTCATGTGCATTATTGCAAGGTGACAGAACTTGTTCAAACATGACATATATACTGTAAGTGAATGAGGAGTGTTGGTAGACTTTCCAAATTTCATTAAGACATCAGGTCCTAAGAACCAATTCGATCAATCCGTTTGGGAGTTATGACACCAAAGATACACGACTACTGACGTTAACTTCTATCATCCTTAGTTAAAGAATTGGGGTCATAAATACATTTAAAAGTCAACAATTATTGTTAATGCTTTATAAGATGAAACATATTTTGTGGGAAATTTGCTTTCATATGAAAATTTATCATTGAGATGTTTTTTCATGTTTATGAGCTGGACATTGCAAAGGCTATTTTATTTCAAAATCCATCCATCTATAGCCCTCTGATTGTGTGAGGCTCATTCTACCTGCAATAAAAGGGACAGGGAATCATATTTATTTAAAAATCATTGTGTTTATATTGTATATCTTTGCAATAAAATAAAATGCTCATTTATTCATTTTTCACTATGTGTCTACAGCTAGAACGATGGCACTGAAACAGCATGAAGGAATGACTATTATGTATACTGCTATGGGCTCAGAATGGCGACAATTTGGCCATCCTAGGAAAAGACGACCTATTCACAGTGTGGTACTACGTGCTGGCTTAGCAGAACGAATAATAACTGACTGTCTGGATTTCATTGACAATCCAGGCTGGTATACTGACCGAGGAATACCCTATAGGAGAGGTATTGATTCAGAATAGTTTATAAGGGGCCATCCATTAATCACGTGATATTTTTTTTGGCATTTTTAACCCCCCTCCTCCTTGGTGATACATGGTGATGTTTAAGACAACCCCCACCCCCCACCCCCTATATCACGTGTATTTTTTAGTACCTACAAAGAATCTTAATTTTTTTTAATATTTAGGAAATACAGGTATAAGTGTCATCTAATTTTATTATAGAAAACTAAGGACTACAATAATAACGTCTAGAGGTAGACAGAAAGTTTGCAGGTTGTTGTTGGCTGACATAATAAAAGGAATGCGAAAAAGTTTTTTGTCCTAATACATTAACATTGTTTAATGTACAGTGTCCTCGGACCACGGATTAGCAAGACTTTCTTCAACAACAATAACTGGATAAGTATCTTGCAAATAAATACACATGATATATTACTACACCCCCTTCCCCTTGTGATATTTCGTGATTTTATAGGGACCCCCCCCCCCCCCTGTTGAGCCTCACGTGATTAATGGTCGGCCCCTAATACATTTTTAGTAAATAGCAATATTTGGCTTTTTAAATTTCATATTGGTAACAACAAAAATTTGAGCATTTTATACTAAAAGCTTGTATTTTGTTATTCAAAATCTTTTATAAGTTGGATTTTTTATCTTTTGGTTTTCAAAAAATAAAATTTATTCGTAATCTAATTCTATCACTAATTTATAACAAATATATACATACAACATATACTTGGTTTCAGGGTACTTATTGTATGGACCACCTGGATGTGGAAAATCTTCATTTATTATGGCTTTAGCTGGTGAACTAGAGTACAATATTTGTGTACTCAATTTGTCAGAAAGAGGCCTTACTGATGACAGACTTAATCATCTTCTTAGGTAAGTATAATTTAAATTTCTTTTTAACATACCTCGGATAGAACTTGCAAAGCAAAACAAATTTGAAACAAAACTTTATTTATATGATTTGTTAATTCAGACGTTGAAAAACTCAATAACATTTTGTGTACAACAGTAAGGATTATCCTGTCATCCATCGTCTTAGAACAATTTAATGAAAGATAAATGTGGCAGGAAATTGTGATCATGAGTGACTTATGTTATTGAATAATTTTCAGTTGGGCACTTTTTAGGTTAATTAAAATATTGGTGGCTATAGCATTAATACAATATTAGTCTATGAGTCTACCTAACTCATAGACTAATATGAAGTAATGGACCTTATCTTCTTTTTTAGGTCGTCAAGTATTAGGTAAACAGGGTTTTTTTGTATTAATTCCCCCCTCCCCCATTTCAGCAAAGTTAAGCAAATCTTTTACTCCTTTCCCCCATGCTTACATAAACAGTGGTAAATACATATATATTTTCTATCTCTTGCTTTAGTTTCTTAATTGATGTATGAGCAGCAGTTATCCAATTAAAAAATAAAAAATAAGAAATAGCGGTAGGATAAAGGAATTTAATGCATATAACATTTATTTAGTTTGCTTTTGAATTTCCCTCTCTTTTGTCCGAATTTTTAAGTCATTTAAGCTTAGTCAGTTTAAAAACAGATATTAAGTTTAAGAAATTAAATATTATATATGAAATACGGAAGATGTCAGAATATTTTTAATTTTTCGTGTTCTCTATTAATTAGAAATATATTATTCCTTGATTTCCTTTGCGGGGTAAGCAGTGTGAACGAAACTCGAGATATAAATTACATAGTATAAAACAAAGTCACTTACTTTGTCTGTCCCTATGTCCCTATATCCCTATGTATGCTTAAATTTTTAAAACTACGCAACGGATTTTGATGCGTTTTTTTTTAGTAGATAGATTGATTCTTGAGGAAGGTTTTAATATATAAACCTTTCCGATATTCCCACGGGAACAAAAGCTACGCGGGTGAAACCGCGAGCAGGTCGCTAGTAAATTATAAAATACAGATTGTCAAAAGGGTAGTGACATGATTAGACCACTATATTAATGACCACTGCTGATGTGAATGATGAGTTTTTTATGCTATTTCATCCTATAAGTTGTGGGCTACATTCCTTATAACAGATCTCAGTTAGTGAATGTCTGATATATTATTCATATGCCCCATGCCTGCTAAAATGATGGCATCTTCAATGTCAATAGGTAATAGGTATTTCTTTTAATTAGAGAGTCTTCTACTTGTATGCTACGCTATGATATTAATAAATATTATAAATCGTTTCAATATTTTTTCAGTGTTGCTCCACAGCAATCAATTATTCTGTTGGAAGATATAGACGCAGCATTTGTTTCAAGAGAAGACTCAGCAAAGCAGAAGGCCGCATACGAAGGTCTGAACCGAGTAACATTTAGTGGGCTGTTAAACTGTTTGGATGGTGTCGCGTCTACAGAAGCACGAATCGTTTTTATGACGACGAATTATTTAGAAAGGTAATTAAAAGTTTTTTCATCATTTGGGACGCTTTTGCGTGCATATACTGTTACTCGAGCCTTAATAATCTGTGTAGCTGTCTGATAACATGGTTCAAAGTTAGTTTCACAGTTTGCATATTAATAGCCACTTTAACAACTAATAATTTAAAAATAATAGGTACTATATTCACTCCTTAGAAGCAAAAACAGTTTTTATATTAATACTTACTACATATTATGTAAATCTGTAGTGTCTGTTGTATTTTATTCATTAATAAACAAATAATATAACTGGAAATATTGCACGAATTAAATTAACCCCAAAGTAAGCAAATTATTTGCTTCTGATATGAACATCAGTCAATGACACAAATACATAAAAATACATATATAAATTCTACTCCTTAGTCGATCACTCTTGACAGAGTGGTTATGGTTGATGACAACTATTTTTGCAAGATACAGCAGCCCTCGCGATGTGCCGACACTAGTTGCAGTTTTCAGCTTTTCGTTTATTTTGGATTACGAAAGTTTGTGTTGCAGATTTTATAAGATCCGTCCAACGCGTAGGGGATCGTGCACATGACTGCTGGCTTTCTACTTGTCCTAGGACAATGAGGCGTTTCATGGAGTGTTCATTTCGGACAATATACGAAGGTGGATTGAAAAGTATTCGGCCTAATTAAGAAAATAAACACATACTAAATCAGTTATATTTTTATTTTTCTACATATTTACCATCAAGTTCGATGCGCTTTTGCCATCTCCCATTCAAAGCATTTAGACCGTTGAAAAAAAAAATGATTCTTCTTTAGAGTCAAAATATGCGTCTACTGCTGTTTTGACTTCGTCGTTTGTCGAAAATCTTTAACGTCCCAAGTGCTTTTTTAGGTTAGGGAACAGAAAAAAGGCTGAAGGTGCCGGATCAGGTGAATAAGGTGGATGCAGTAATTGCTCAAAGCCACAATTGTGGATTTCAGCCATTGATTGCACAGACGTGTGAACACGGGCGTTATCTTAATGAAACAGGACTTTTCTTCTGAGCATTTCTAGACGTTTTTATTTTATTTCCTCTCGTAATTATAGTCTGACGCCTTTCAAGATAATCAATCATAATCACACGCTTCGAGTCCCAGAATACGAAAGCCATTACCTTATTTGCCGACAAAAGCGCCTTAGCCTTTTTGGGGGGTGGTGAACCAGGTCTTCTCCACTGTTTTGATTGTTGTTTTGTTTCTGGCGTACCGTAATGAACCCATGTTTTGCCCATTGTAACAAAACAATTCAAAAAATCATCTGCATCGGCTTTAAATAACTCCCAACAGTCACGTGAAATAATCGATCGCGTCCTTTTTTGTTCAACTGAAAGCAGTCGCAACTGAAAGTGTCTCGCAGACACTTTGTGGAAACCCAATTGGCAATTATTGAAATAGTAACATAGCAGCGATATGAACGATACGATGTTGTCCGCGTGTCATTATGATGATTTATAATTACACGAAAGAAATGAAATGAGCAATAGTGTGATTTACTCACAATGATTTAAATATACAAATTATACAAAGTTGATTTTCCTCCATACTTATACCCTAAATCAACAAGTAACGGGTTTCTTCCAGGCTTAGGACTGGCAATATTTTTAGACGTAGGATTAAAAGTATCTATGAAAGCGTAATTAAAGTAATAAACCGAACATTGCCGATGCGATGCGTTCGGGAGGGCTCGGTTCGAGCGAGTCTGCGAGTCCCGCTCGCTGCTACCGCGCGCGTGATGTTTAGTATCATGGTGTGATGCTTATTTTAGTCGAGTAATGTGTGATGTTACAGTACGCGCTCAAGTGACATTACGCGTGATGCATCACTCGCATTACTTACACATGTCTACTTCGTAGCAAAATATATAAATATTCAAATTTATTTAATGAACACCTAAATCTAAAAATACAAACGTCAATACACATCACACCATTGTTTGTCCGGTCGAGCCCTATCGATTGCGTTGTCAGGATTACTAGCCACTTGATCAACAGTCTTTCGGTTTGTAATGTCCTCTCATTAATTTAATTTTACTCATTACGCCCGTGAGGCAGGAAGGTGGTCTGATGATAAAGGAATATATCGGAGGCTTTTGAAGTAAAACTTCTATTGAATCGTTGTGATTTGAAAACTCGATGAAACGAAAATGCGATACCGATAAACAAAAGACTTGACAGAAACAAAATACATCCACTGCTCTCATACTATACCTGATAGAATAATGTATAGGATTAAGTCGGCGATATTAGGATATGGATAAAAATAGGGATAATGAGAAGGATGTTGATAAAGATAAGTCCTAGAATCCTTTTCCAACTATTTTCGCGATGACGTCGGCATGTCTGTATGTATGTACCTATGTGTGTGTGTGTGTGTGTAAACATCTCATAACTATTGAACGGCGTGACTGATCGAAACGCGATTGATGGCATTCGATTGGATTCCGCTTAACTTAGATTTTCTGAAAATTTGAACCACATGGGCCCAAGAGATTTTAAGAAATTTGGAAAAAACCGCAAAAAAAATTTTGGCGAATCAGTATTTTTTTAATATAACTACCAGATTCTTGTACCGATTGAGTACAAAATCTAATCATCTATATTCCTCAAAAAACTACGTCTAATGCATACATTGTACCAAAATCGGTTTATCCGTTTGGAAGTAATCGTTGACGAAAAATTTTGAAAAAAGTGTTTTTTCGACATAACTTCGAAATTTTTCGACCAATCACTTTTTGGTATTCTACAATATTTTAGTGCTAAAAAAACTACGTCAAATACCGTTTTAAAAATCAAAATCGAATTTAATTTTCAAATGTTACAGCTTTTCAAATATTAAAATTACGTTGTTTTTAGCAAACAATATTTTTGAAATAACTTTCAGGCTTATACACCGACTGACTTCAAAATCATATCAGTTTCTCTCCTTTAAAAACTGCGTCAAATATTGCTAATTGGATAAAAATCGATCAATTTGTTTGGGATCTATAAATGACAAAAATTTTAAAAATATATAAATATTTTTGACTTTCCTTCGAAATTTTTCAACCTACCGATTTTTAGCTAAAACAATATTTTAGTACTCAAAAATTGAGTTGAATACCATTCGAAAGATCAATATCGATCATCGTTTCCAAAATATACCTACAGCTTTTCAAAAATAAATGTACTTCCATTTTGAACAAAATAGATGTTTGAACTGAAAAAATCTATGCTTAGAGTTTTTACTCTTTTGAGCTTAAAATACCTTAATTTAGCGGGAAAATTCAGGGATGGCCCGCAAGGTCAACCGCTTACAGATTTTTTAATATAGAACTATATTTATTTCAGGTTAGATCCAGCATTGATAAGGCCTGGCCGCGTAGACATGAAGGAGTTTGTTGGATATTGTGATGAAGCCCAGGTGGAGTTGATGTTTCTAAGGTTTTACAAAGACGCCGCTGAACATTCAAAAGAGTTTGCGAAAAAGTATGTTACCTTTATTAGTTTTCTTAATTTGCTTTTTTGAAGGAGGTAGTGTAGTGTTTAATTAGCATAGCATATATTCTCAAACTGCGATTTTCTCCTCAGGTTAATTCTCTGGCGGTGTTAAGAGATATTATTTCCCTCTGCTTCTTCTATTACATCTATTAAAAACTGTATTTCTGAAGTCGAAAATCGACTTTCGGAATGGGTTTGTCAAAACCTAGGTACATTTAACCCCAAGAAAACACAGCTTGTGCCTTCACGTACCCCAAGAAAGACACCCTTGGTCGTATCCCCTCGATTTGTGGATACTCTCCTGATAGCATCAGTTAGTATTGACACACAAACAGTTCCGCGGTCATTTGGAAGAAATGGCTAAATTAACCTCAGTTCTGCTCAGCAGAACGAAGCAGTACTTCATGCCAGCCCATCGCCTCTAACTTTACAAGGCTCAAATTCGACCTTACAAGGAGTACTGTTCTCATCTTTGAGTCGGAGCTCCTCAATACCAGCTTCTTCCTCTTGATCGCATTCAACGTAGAGCGGTTCGAGTCGTCGACGACCAGACTATTTCTAATCGGCTTGACTCTTTGACTTACTTAGAGATGTAGGTTTGCTCTGCATCTTTTATATCATCTATCACGGAGAGTGTTCCGACGAATTGTTTGGATTAATTTCTGCCGCTGAATTCTGTCATCAGACATCGCGTCAAAATTCAAAGTTCCATCCTCACATCCTCGATGTCTGAAAATACATAATCTTGCGTTTTTCAAGACAATTTCTGCCTCGAACTACTCCTTAGTGGAATCAGTTGCCGACGGGTGTGTTTCCGAACAGATACGACTTGAGGATTTTCAAGAAAAGAGCTTACTCATTCTCAAAAGGCCGGCAACGCAATCGCAATACCTCTGTTATTGTGGATGTTCATGGACGGCGGTGATCATTTACCATCAGGTGCACCTCTAGTTCGTTTGTTCCCTCTATTAAAAAAACTATGTCGATGAATTAATATTACGATAGGAATGTCCTATGTCCTCGCCGCGGAATTTTTAAAATCTAAAATTACCTGGATACTTGAAATTCTTATCTTCCAACCTCTATTTCTGATAATCTACTACGCTACTATGCCTAAGGCATTTCTTCCCGGCCTGATTTCTCTGGCATTGCGAAGAGATTTTGTTTCTCTCTAGAACTTTTATCGCATTTATCATAAAGCGTATTACAATAACTTGTTCAGTTTGATTTCTGCCGCTGTTTCATCAAACATCACTTCAAAATTCCGGTTTCACCAATTCTATGTTTGATAAGGCTACAATTCTCATTGTAATTTTGCCTTGTAGCTTGATTCTGAACGAATGAATGAATGATAACTCTTTATTGTGCACATAGTTACAATTCTCTGTAGAAATGTTATTTTTCTCTTTATCTCCTACCGCAACTATAATGATAATAGGACATCATGTCAACACTTGAAATTTCCATCTCACTATCACATTTTTAATTTACTTATTTTTTTAATTTTCTCAAATTGACTCGTAAGTTGGCGAGGGGAAATTGATTTTTGGAACGAAGTTCCTTATCGCGCGTTGTGAGACGGAAAAAATTCTTACGAAAAGTTGTCACGACACTTTTTGATATAGTAAGCTATTGTAAGCTGTTCGGCGTGCGCATGTTTCTCTCTCTCTCTCTCTTTCTCTTATAGAAAGCAAGCCAGATATTTTCATTTCTATTTCGCATTGAACGGTGTGGTGTCGCGACGATTATTTTTGTTGAGTGTATACAGGTTTTTTGTAAATAATAATAAAAGGAACTTCGTTCCATCCGGGTGTCCCTTGACACCTCTCAAGTTTTTTTATTATTTCCTTTTGCTATTTCAATTGCTCGTTAATTCGATTCGATTCGATCAACATTTTTTCGACGTTTTGTTTTTTTTAATTTTCAAAAATTTACTCTTAAGTTAGCGAGCGGAAAATGATTTTTAATATGATCCTGAATGAATATAATTCTGAGGATGGCCTCCGGGGATGGATGGATGGATGGCCAGGATCAACCGTTTACAGTTTTTTTAACGGACAGTTAAGAGATAGTTTCAAAGTAAAAAGTATCTTCACGCCCGTATCCCCGAAAGGGTAGGCAGAGGTACAGCACCCACGATTAGCCGAAGATACTTGGTCCCACAATGTGATAGGTGGCAAGCCTATCGCCAACCGGGCACTTTCCAATCCTGGGCAATGTTGTTTTTATCAGAAAACTGAAAAAACACATTTCTGAATTGCCCAACCCAGGAATCGAACCCGGGACCTCTGTGATCAACTCCGACACCGGACCACTACACCACAGAGGCGTTTCAAAGTATTAAAATAAAATGAAAAATTGAATAAATCTATAGTTGGTGCTAGCTTGAGTCAATTTAAAAAAAAAACTAAAACATACAAACTTTTTGATTGCACACCTAAGAGCAAAGTTAAGTCAATTTTCGATCGCAGAGTTAAAAACAGTTAACGAACAATGGAAATAGCAAAAGAAAATAATTAAAAAATCAATTTTCCTCCGCCAACTTAAGTCAATTTATGGAATTTAAAAAAAATGTACTAAAAACGTACAAAAAAATTTTTGATCGCACAGTTAAGTAAAAAAAGTATTAAAAAATCAATTTCTACCCGCTACTTAAGATAGCCTTGGAAGAAGACGTCACTACAGTGTTGCTACTTTTTATGTCTACTATTTGAGTTAACATGTAAGATTGCGTATTATGAGATTTCCGAGCGAAGCCGGGTTTTCATCTAGTATCTGATATAAAACATAAATAATTATGACGATACTAGCTGACCCGCGCAGCTTCGCCCGCGAGTAGATTAACATGTCGTCTAGCAGGCTTAGGATAAGCACCACGAGATATATATCGATCGAGAAAGTGACGTTTGCTTGACATTTATTAATATCTCGATGGACGTTATTAAGCATGCCACGATAAACATTTAAAACGTCAGAGATAAATTAAACAAAAAGTTTACTCGAATAGAGAAATAAATGTTGTCACTAGAAGATATAGATATTATACTAATTCTGATTTTTAAGATACACCTTTGGTGCATTTAACTTGTGTTAATCATTATGAGTTTTTGTTTACATTTATAACTTCCTGTCATCATTTCTCTTCTTTGTCAGAGTCGAAGGAAATATAACCAAAGCCTAGTATAGCCGTACCTATTTACAATTGTAATTAAAGATATTTTACAGGTTTTTGAATTACTCTCTCTTTTTAGTTTTGACCATCAAAACTAGTTTTTTATTCTATAAAACTGAAACAATGAATTATGATTCATAAGATGTTTTAATGTAAAGGGCAATTAAGATGCCAGCGTGTATTTATTTCTGGGTGTATAACTGCGTAACTAATTATGCGTAAAAGTGCGTAACAATTATTATTAACAAGCTATTTTTTTCCACTATAATTATTCCTTTCAATTATAATTCTAACATTATTGAGTAAATTAACATCTTCTTTTAGACTAATCAATCAACATTTTTGATTAATTTTTTTGATGAGAAACTTCCATAGAATTGTTGTGATTTGACAATGACACGAAAATGCATTACGATAAACAAACATAAATATATAGTATTATGCCAACTAGAAAATAAGATAGAACAGAATACAATTCACAGTATTTTATGTTACAAATAATGTTATCTATTAATAGCTCCAAAAATCAGCCAGATGCAAGCAATCCAACCTAAGACTTACTGTTAGACCGTGGTCTCCAAGAACAAACTGAATTTTTGTGAACAGCTTCGTTTTGACGAGACAACCATATTTTCTATCTTTGAAAAATCTTGAATCGGGTAACTAATAAAGACAGATAAAATAGGGAAACTTTAAAGTGTCAGACTAAGAAAAGTTTCCACTTTACGTGTATGACAAAGTTACCGTTGAATTACAATAATAATTAACAAGCTGTTGTGAGAAAATTAGGTTATTTTTAAATTGATTAATATCAATTTAAAAATCTCATAAGTGGGATTGTCAGAAAAATCATCAAATATGTAGGACAAAAGTTTCATCGTAGTTTTCATAATATAATCAAGCGATTAAAGTCGAAAAATAATTATTGTTATTAATAAATATTTATTATTTACCGAACCCAATATCTTCGCAGCATTAACTTTATTAGTTACCCGATTCGAGATTTTTCGAAAATAGAAAAGACGGTTGTCTCGTCAAAATGAAGCTTTTCACAAATATTCAGCTTGTTGTTAATCAAAAAAAAGTTAGTTTGTGGGACCACGGTCTGTGATTTACATCTCAAGAACGAAAAACCTTTTTCTTCGACTTTTCAGTTTATCTCTCTTTGATTCAAAGACTTACTCAAAGAGTATATAAATTTTATTTTATTTTGTCTTCTTACATTTACTTCTAACGAAAAAACGAGTGTGAGCTACACTCGATTTTTTGTTATTTTTGATTGATTATTTAATATTTTGATTATTATAATATGTTTTTATGTATTATTTTTCCTGAGTATATGTTATTAATAGTAACATTAAATAATACAAAATAAGCACCAGCTTTAAATTAACCTTTTATTTTACATTTAGTTTTCTACTGAATTTTGTAGAAAACCTTGTAAGTAGTTGTAATTTTGAATAGAGTTGGTAACACTGAGTTGCACGAGAATTCGTAGAATTATTTTCTCTATACAGGGTTCCCAACTTAGGGGTTTTCCCCCCAAATTTAGGGGGAAAAAAAGTGGGATGGGATTTTTTTAGGGGTGTTATATTTTTAGGGGTATTTTTAGGGATTTTTTTAACTTCAAATATGTATGACTTTAAAAAATCAGAATCCGAAGAAAATGATTTGTTACTTGAAGTTTTAAATAATTTATGAATAAAAAATATAAAAAAATGTTGCTGAATAAAATTATTTATTGATTGTTTTGAATTTATTATTTGTTTAATGATATTTTAGTATTTATCAATTATTTTTAATGTATTATTTATGTAAAAATATTTAATTATTTATTTTATAAATAGTGAAATTTTTTAGGGGGAATTTCTAGTAATTGTAGGGATTTTGGGGGTTTTTGATTGGGGCTATAGGGAGATAAATTTTTGAGAGTTGGGAACACTGTCTCTATACGAAAAATTAAAAGTTTATTTACATTACGTTAAAAAGTATTGTACTTTAACTAATTTGTATTTTGTAATTTATTATAAATTAATTAGTTATCTAACCATTACGTACAAGGAATTATTGATTTATACTGTTTGGTTCTCACATCTCTAAAATCATCATCATTCTTCCGATTCTAGTACAAAATTAAATTGTGTTAGGTATGTGAAATGGGAACACAAAATAAAACGTAAGTAGTGTACTTCTTTATACTTATATTTTTTAAAAGCCTATATAGGTTATTAAAAATAATTATGATTTTCTTTTCAGGATAAGAAGTAATAAGCATAAATTAACTTTGTCACCATGGTGGATTCATGGACTAGACTTGTAGCACCAAAGATTAAAGTCTTTAATATTGGGAAAGCATAATATAACACCATATATTCTACAAATACTTCATACATTATAGTTTCTAGAGGAAGAAAGGAAAACAATGGAACACTGTGTAAGTATTTATTTACATACATATCTCCATGACAAATCATCTAACAAGGTAGACTGAAAGAATCAAATTTTAAACATATTTTAATATATTTCTTTCATTGTAAAAGTTGTGGTTTTTTACAAAATTAATATCATAAATTCAAGATTATCTCAAAAACTTGATTCTTGTAAAAAAATCCTGAATAATATGAGAAGCTTTCTCTGGAGAATAGTGTAGGCTTCTTTCACTCCCTTTTATAAATGTAACCAATTGTTTTTTCGACCCCATTATATAATTTACAATGCAAATCTATATAACACTACACAAAATGCAACATGCAAGACTGGAGTCATAAGTCCTGAGTTAACTGACAAAAAAATATATTAAGTAAACATATATAACAACATTTTGATAAGATATATTTGTTTACAGGTTGACTAAACAGCGAGTAATGGAAATAGAATAAAGAAGCCTTTCTATTTATTACATTTTTTGAAATTGTTGATTAAGAAGATTTATAAGTTAATGCTGAATATTATATTTTTCTTGCTGTTTTATTATTATTTAATGGTTGTGCAAGATTGAAAAATAAATTTTAATTTGTAGAAAACAATTAAGTTTATAACATGATAGTCTTAATGTACCTAATATGTGTAATTTTTAAAATTTAAATTAATAGAAAGTTAATGTTACCTTAGGAAAAAATATTTTACTTGTTGATTTTTTATTTTCAAGTGAAATTCCATACTACTCATACTATATAGTAAACTAATTTTTGATATTGAATTTTCATTACTGATTAATTATGCGAGATAACAAGAGATATTTAAATTGTAGAAAACATTTAAATTTAAAATATAATAGCTTTAATATAGTGCATGTAATCTTCTATAAGTTTGTTACATTAGTGAAAATTCAAAGATACATGTTAATAAATTTAAGTCATAAGGTGATAAATTGTGAAAATTATTTATCTATTCTGAGAAGTACAAACATTAATAAAAATTGTTAGTTTAGTAAAGTAGATGTGTTTGTATATTTTTTAAAACTCAAATTTAATTTTCTTTACAAGACTGCTTCATATTACACACTTTTTATAATTATTCATTTTGTATTTTGTGTGATTTATTCATTTTGTAACTTTATTAAAGAAAATAAAAATTATTTCTCAAGACTTTTCCATATAGTAAAATCTATGTTTGGCATTAAAACATTAAATACTATGAATAGTGTGTCATTAAACTTATACTTAAAATTAGCCATTGATGACTATAAGTTTCATTTTTATTATATAAAATTATTTAATACTTAGATAGAAGGTTTGCCTAGAGTATATATTTTTTTAAATAAATCTTATACAACACTAAAGTATTTTATTATACCAATAATCCACTAAGTATTGTTACTACCAAAATCACTTCGATTAAAAAACAACAACAAAAGTAACAAAGTTAACACTTCTAAAAGAAAATACTTGTAATTATCATATCAAAGGGTCCTACGTATACTTGTGCAAGTGCAATGACACAACTTTACTGGAAGCCGGATTAAATGTTCTGTAGCTTGTAATCTATACCTTCATATAATAAAATCGTAGGAAAGTCAATGTATGTCCGGGGTAAACTCAAAAAGTACTGCATGGATTTACTTCAAATTTTGCATGAATATTACTAACAGGTCGGGTCAACATATAAGCTACATATTATCACGTTATCACCTACGGGGGAGGAGCTGTGCGGAGTAAACAAAGTCTGCGCGAACAAAGTCACGGGCAACAGCTAGTTTTGACATAAATCAATAGAAGTATTTGAAAATTTGTACAAATTTTCAAATACTTTATTACATTAGGACAAATATAAGGTAATTTTTAGGCTTTTGAGGCAAGAAAATGGTTTCCGTTGTTTTGCAAGTTGCACCAGTATACATAGGATCCGTCAATATCTTCTATTACGTAGTCTTCGCATTTCATCCATTTCAATTATGCCATATACCGGTTAAATTGACCAAAATCAAAGGTCCTGGCTGAATGTTATATGACCGCCTTATCTAAAACATTGGTTTTTACGACATTGTTTACTACGACATACCGCATTAAGCGACCACATTTGGTTAATGTTTTTGGAGAATTATATCTGTAGAACGACCGGCTCAGCTGTATTGTAAACAATTTGAATAGGTAACTGTATCCACATCTGGCACAGTATAATAGTCAATGGCTATTATCGTAAAAGTACACAAAGTTTAGGGTCTTTTGTAATTCTTAGAAACAAAGCACATGCATGCCGTAGCCTCAAGGCCCGCTTCGTCATATCTCTTAAGTCAGTTTGTTACTTATCTTTACACAAGACGCACCAAAACATTATTGTTGAGTTAACTGTGAAAATTGTAACATGTCGCAAAAAAGAAAACAAATCAGTATCGAAGAAAAATCTACGTTGATTACTACGCAGATACGCTGATTAAAATCCAACGTGAATTACAAAATGTGTATGCACGACAGAAGTGTTTCAAACAAACTAAAATTACAGATTTTATGCACACAAAAATGATGGAAAAATGATATTGTTCTTTTATATTATACGTTTGTATTGAAGTAAACAAAATGCGGTTTAATTTCCTACATGAATATACATATTATCTTTCCTATTAACACCTGTCACCGGTTGTTACAACTATCGGTTTTTACGACTCAATATGAGTAGTCCCTTCGATGTCGTTATAACAGATTTTGACTGTATATTTTTTATTGACATATATTATTGTAATAAACAATAATAACAAGAACTGACTGCCTTTCTGTATGGTAAATTATCTTTAAATGTAGACAAATATAAAATAATAATGTTTACACATGTAGGTACCTAGGTAATTGAGAACTACATGTGTCATATTGGATATTTTAAGTTATGAATATTACAGAAAATAATACATCATAGTAGTATGTTAATCATACATGGAACTTGGTCTGAAAACAACTGATTAAAACAAATACTTTTTGACTAAATATAACTTGAATGGGTAGTAAAAACTCCTTAAATACATAATCAATGCAAGCCTTAGAGGAATAACACATTTGCATCATTATTCTATGATGTAAGCATTGTTGTTGTTTGTTGGTATGTGGCTGTAAGTATTGTGAAAAGTTGACCACCAAGAAAAGGATTATTACTTGTATCCAGCTGAAATTTAACATACACTTGACATGTATATGTAACATATTAACTGTTTAAAAAAGAAACTCGAAAAACTACAGATAACTTTTGAAAAAATATAACTTTATTGAGTTCACCTAAGTCAAATTAGTATTTACTACAAAGATATTATGTTATTACAGTTAATGAAGTTGGATGGCTGTCATATCTACTAGAAACTGAATTACAAGTCTCTTATGTTCACTTACCTTTAACTAAAGAGGCATGCCTTGATCGGTGTGTGGCTCTAAACCACAAAATTCACAAGGGTCTATATTATTTAGAGAGCCATGGTTATTGGGTTTATTGAAGCGCTATAGTGATTGGAATGCTCCGTCCGTTGTGTAAAAAGATCACACAAATTTCCTATGTGCCTTCTTTGTATTTTGCAGGCTTGCCGTTAACCGTAGATATTTAGCACATAATAGGTATAATATGGAACTGCCACCACTATTAAATTCATATATGCCATACTGCCTGCCTGCCTGCCTGCCTGCCATACATACTACTGCCAACACTGGACCGAAATCTATATTTAATAAAATGAATAGAAATCAAAAAGTTTTGTAATTATTGTATAATTAAAGTATAATAATATGAAATAGTGGATAAGGTTATCAACATTTTAACCAAATTTTAACGAAGTGTCAAATGACAAATCGATAAAATGACAGCAAGACGTTTCGATCGATAGAGAAAATAACTACCGTCGAGTAAAATTGATCATTTTCTCTTCCTTTGAAGTATCATGTCGAATCAAGTGTCAAATGCGTTAGCAAATCGAGAAAGTGACATAAAAGTCGAGAAAACGAGGTCGATAAATTTTTATCGTGTTGCTTATCCTAAGCCTGTAGATAGCTTTTCATACAATTTCATCCCCTATTTCAATCCTTTAAGGATTGCTTTTTGAAAAAAAAATTAGCCCATGTTTGACCCCGGCTCTTAAACTACTTCCATGTCAAATTTCATGAAAATCAGTCCAGCGGTTTAGCCGTGAAAGCGTAACAGACAGACAGACAGACTTACTTTCGCATTTATAATATTAGTATGGATTAAACCCTTTAGGGATTGATTTTTGAAAAAAAAAATGAAAACGGAATGATGAATAAATTATTGTTTAATTACTTTCAGAGTTATGGAAAAGGGGAAGGCAGTCAGTCCGGCACAAATTCAGGGATACTTCATGTTCCACAAACATTCAAGTCCAGCAGAAGTGTTATCCAACGTTGATGTTATTTGGACTCTTGGATAAATTGATAATAGTGTCGTGAAACTATGTATGTATTAGGATTGTACAAAATACTTTTGTATAGGAATAAAATGATCTAGTTACTTTTTTCATTTATTGTAACAAAAACCGGCAAACTTAAAGTAAGGCGAATTTCGCAAATCTGAACTTAAGACTAACTAATCAACCAAACAAGAGGAGTAATTTATATTTAGAACAACTATATAAATAGTAGGACTTCCATTAAGATTGCTTCTCAAAAAGGGTGTCTTTTTGCGTAGGTACTGCCTCATTCGTCTTGGCTTTGGTATACTGTAACGTCGAAGCGTTACAGAATATTCATACGTAATTTTTTTATAGTTTTATTTTGTATGTCAGGATCTGGAGCAAGATGTAAATTTTTCTATAATTTTACTATTGTATCAATACTAAAAATATTTTTAAAATGTATTAATAATAATAAAAGGAAAGAAAAAGTATTACCACATTCTTATCCTTGGAAAAGTAATCTAAAATTAAAATTGTTAGTTGATTTACCCTTTGTGAACCCGATTTATTCCCACCGGCCGCGTAATTCGGCGGGATGATTCCGGGATCAGCAGGGTGATATAGCAGTGGACCGGCCGCCCGTTTCTTCTTCACCGAGTCAATCAACCATTTACTAGGTGGTAGAGTTCTGCATTGTCTCGCCCGGGTCTGGTACCACCGCCTTACCTATTCCTGCCGCAATAGCGTCAGTGCTTGTCGCTGTCGTGTTCCGGTTTGGAGGGTAAGGTAGCCGGTAAACTTATGCATGTGGCATTAGACCTCGCCACAAGATAGCAACGCACCATTAACATCTTTGGTGTCTATAGGCGATGGTTGACTCTTTCCATCAGGAGACCCATATGCTTGTTTGCTATCTTATGATATAAAAAAAAAACCGACCTAAGTCCAAGACTCGTCAGCTCATTGCGTCCTCGGCCCCCAAGTGCTATTCGAATTCCTCGATTACCTCGATAGCTCTTTCTTTAAAAAACTCTTCGAATATTCTAGTCAATTATTTGTTCTTTTTTACCCATTTTTTCATAAAAATAATACAAACTGCGCAATGTTTTTTTACCTATCGCTAAAAATCCCATGGCAATACGCATTACGCACGATTTCCTAAAGTTCTCTTTCTGCTTTTAATATAACACAGTTTTCTGGAGGGAGAGAGTTAACTTCTCATTTATATATAAAAAGTACGAAACGCACTAGCAATATATTTGGTGTTGCATTTGTTTACAGGTTTTTACTAATTATCGATCGTGACATAGCAAAAAGTGCAGGTCGCATAATGTGCAGGCTACGCAAAATGAGCAGATCTTGTAATGTCCAAGTTGCAAAATGAACAATCTTGTAATGTCTAAGTTGCAAAATGAGCAGATCTTGTAATGTGCAGGTTGCAAAATGAACAGACCTTGTAATGAACAGGTAGCAAAATGAGCATATTGTTACGAATAATCTAGAAGCGTGTAGAGTTGGAGCGCGGGCGCGCTAACTATCTAGAAAACTCCTGTTGACAAACAAATAGTTGACCGGGGCTATGCCATAATGGACTTTGTGGGATATGGCATAAGGTTGAAAGTAGCGTGTACTAGGATTTATGATTCATAACATGTTTACGATAAGAAGTGATTCATTGTTTCCCGATACATTTAGATTTTTCTGGATCCAGCTAGGACTTTCCCCTGCCTATAAATACAGAGATGTTGACAAACACGAGTCAGTTTTTATCAAGCGATCGAGAACGATATATCAAGTGACCAAGTGCGAAGCGAGAAGTGTTCTATTGTGTAGTGTTATAAGTTCAGTGATAGTACAGCAAGTGACTATTGTGTAAAGGGTATTTTAGTATTACGTTGTGTTGTGTAAATACACGGATTTAGTATAAGTGGTGTTTTTTTTTACAAGTACGAACCCGAGTACGTAACAACTGGTGTCAGAAGTGGGATAAATACATACCTCTGTTCTTACTGGCTTACCGAACAGCGGAACACGAAAGCATAAAAGTGACGCCAGCCTATGCCAACTTCGGCAGACAGTTACGCATACCAGCAGACTTAATGACTGGAGGCCCGCCACCGAATGCAGAGACCCAATTAAGTATACCAGAACATGTTGAAGACATTCGTGAGAGGTTACGCGATATACACTCGTTAATAAGTGAAAATACATTGGAATCAAGTCAGCGGATGAAGACCAGATACGTCCGAAACGCCAATCATCGAGGTTTTCAGGAAGGATCTCTTGTTTGGCTACATAATCCGGTTCGACGAAAAGGAAAATCACCTAAGTTACAGCGACGTTGGGATGGGCCATACAAAGTAATCACACGGATCAATGACGTAACCTACCGAGTGCAGAAGCAACCAAGAGGGAACATGAAGATTGTTCATGTTGATCGATTAGCTATCTACAATGGAAGTAATGATGTTCGGGACGAACATAACTAAGAGGGGGGTAGTGTTACGAATAATCTAGAAGCGTGTAGAGTTGGAGCGCAGGCGCGCTATCTAGAAAACTCCTGTTGACAAACAAATAGTTGACCGGGGCTATGCCATAATGGGCTTTGTGGGATATGGCATAAGGTTGAAAGTAGCGTGTACTAGGATTTATGACTCATAACATGTTTACGATAAGAAGTGATTCATTGTTTCCCGATACATTTAGATTTTTCTGGATCCAGCTAGGACTTTCCCCTGCCTATAAATACAGAGATGTTGACAAACACGAGTCAGTTTTTATCAAGCGATCGAGAACGATATATCAAGTGACCAAGTGCGAAGCGAGAAGTGTTCTATTGTGTAGTGTTATAAGTTCAGTGATAGTACAGCAAGTGACTATTGTGTAAAGGGTATTTTAATATTACGTTGTGTTGTGTAAATACACGGATTTAGTATAAGTGGTGTTTTTTTTTTACAAGTACGAACCCGAGTACGTAACAATATCTTGTAATGTGTAGATCGGATTTTAGAGTTTTAAGGAAGCATGTTCATGGTTTTATTCGTTTGTTGGCATCAAGAATCCCATACCGATTTCCGATAAATAACATATTTTTTGGGTATTATCATGTTTTCTATTATTTGTATGTACATTGGGCCAAAAAAGTGACATCCTATCATAATGTTGCGAATAATCTTAATTATCTTTTAGTTATGCAATTGTATTTATTATCACTATTATATTACTATTTTATATTTTATAGTATTCTATTTTATTCGTATTATTATGTTTTATGATTATCAGGGCGAGCGAAGCGAGCCCTACACTAGGCCACTTTCTATGCACTTTTGTGGTACATTTTACTGAAAAAATATCGCATTTTTCGGTTTGAGCTTCGACGTGGTAGTTTATATTCATGTCTAGATTTGTTATCTACCATAAAAATAGCATTTTATAAAAATAAAAAAATAGAAGGTACAATTTGTATTAGAATCTTATTACTACTAACGCCATCTCTTATTAAATTAACGAGTTAAAATTGATAGAAGATACATTTTCTATTAGAATTTTTGAACTTATTAAAAGACTACCTACTCCATGAATTGTTTCTTCATATTTGACTGGCGGCGCGCGGTTATCGTGCCCTTGTATAAAGGCGAGGTTCAAGTATAAACTACAATAGCTATAGGGCCATCAGTTTGATCAGTTTGGCATCGAAGGTGTATGATAAAATCATTGAAAGGAGAATGCAAGGGAAGTTCGAAGTAATATTGTGGGAGGCACAAGGAGAATTTAGGTCTAGAGCAGGGACGTTTGCTGGGAACAGAGTAAATAGAGCGTTAGAGAGTTTCACAATATGCTTATTGAGAAACAGTACAGATGTATTAATTGATTTATATTGTATTGAGATCAATTCCCAATCTTAGCCCGAGGGCGAGGATAAAAAGCTAAAAAAAGGTATATTTACGCCCGTATCCCCGAAGAGGTAGGCAGAAGTACAACGTGTGCATCCACGGTTAGCTGAAGATACTTAAGTCCCACAATGTGATAGGTGGCCAGCCTGTCGCCAGTAGGGCACTTTTCCAATCCCGGGCAAAGTTGTTTTTATCAGAAAACTCAAAAAACACATTTTTTCATTTGCTGACTCTGGAATCGAAATCCGAGGGTTTCTCTGAGAGAAAAATTCGAAAAATGTATTCGCTGAGTGTCTACCGTCAATTCTTCGTGCCTGTGTAGTCCAAAAATTTTGAAGGTTTATTTAAATAAAACATTTTTTGATTTTGATTTCGTAAATCGACGTAAAACCAGGAAATTTTAGAAAAAAAAACAATTATTTCAGCAAAATGACAAAAATGTGTTTTTTATAAGATCAACCTTCATTTTTAATACATATTTTTCCTTGAAAATACCAACAAACAAAAACCAAATATTCCTAGTCCAAAGCCTGACGACGCGGGCCTTTGATGCAAATGTAATGTTTAGGTGAAAATACGCTGAGTTTTTTAGGTTAGATAATTATAAATAAAGTCCATACATTAAAAGATGTAATTTTCATAAAAATACTTTTATAACAATATTACTAGATAGTATAACTTTGCGAGCCCTTACAAAGCTCTGCTTTTTGCTAGTTTATGTACATTTTATATGAATAGTTATGAGATTATTATGTTTATTATAATATAAAAATATATATAATATATTAATATTTGTATGTTTATTGGTCTGCCCGTAGGTTTAATAAATGTAATTATTCTCTTTGTTTAGTGTAAAATTATTTGCAATTGTTCCGTAAGACTTTTCTTGTGCACTACCCGTTACTACAATGTTTCTACAAGTGCAACTGGTAGAAAATGTCTTTAGACGTTAAGTTCGCCTGTTGTATATTTTGTGCAATAAAGAGTTTAAATAAATAAATAAATCTAGAAAAGTGAAGAGTGAGAACACTGGAACACTCTAGAAATAACAGAAAGAAATTTAGCTTCTACCGATAAACAATAGCTGCCGCTACCCAAATAGATATGCCATAATTGGCCTTCTCGCATTTGGCATAAGGGTGAAAATAGCGTGTACTACGATTTGTTTACAGATAACTTGTTTACTGCTAATTTTCAGAACTTTCGAGAACATGGTCGTACTCTATCTTGCGTATAAATAGGAACAAGTTGGATAATAGCGAGTCAGTTTTATACAGCGATTCGGAAGCGATAGTTCGGAAGATCAGTGTGAAGCGATATATAATACAGTGAAAAGTGGTACGGGAAGTATGTTAGTTTAGTGAATCGGTTTAGTCGGTTAGTTCAAGTGTGAATATAATGTTATTAGTGTTCGTCAGAGTATTTTCGAACTCGTATGTTTGTGTTGTAAATACACGGTTTTAATTTATGGCAGTGAAACTGATCAAGCAGAAGTTTTAGCTTGAAAGCTTTAAATTTTCACTATGGCTAGCATCAAACTAATATTAGTCCAGGAGGAATCGGCGCATGAGCACCGAAAACTATTCCACCCCATTTTTTTTTATGCGATCCTCTTCAAATTGACTTACTGATGAGATCAATGCATGTTGCCATGGGGCAACCCTGTGCCATATTGTTTAAACCGACACACTGAAATTAAACAATTGCAAGAAATTGTTATTTTTCAATCGGATTTATTTTTATATTTTTTATTGAAATATAAATAAATAAAAAAGGTCCTATGACTTTTCACAATAAAGTTGATATTTTTAGATACAAATTTTTAATGGTTCGAAAAATCTCGTACTTTTGACCCATGAAAAATATGTTAAAAAAATAAATAAAATATTTTTAAATTTTTTATATAATAGTTAATATTCTTCATAAAAAATTATCAGTTTATATTATTTTTTTGTCATTATTATATTAAATATTTAAACTACTAAATCCATTTAATACACTGTGGGCGTATTATTTCGTTGAGAATTCATCCGTTGATTAACCACATTTACAAGAATTAAAAGTGCATAGGTAGGTGCATATTAAAAAAAAAATTGGTTTAATTTTTAATTTATGTATTAAATACACTTTGAAAATTTTTAGTACAATACTTACGGACATAAGATATATTGACGGTGGGAAGCCACAAATTTAAAATAAAACAATTATATTTAAAAATTAATATGTTTTATTCTAAAGTAACTAATATGTACACCTACTTACTTTATACTTTTTATCAAATGTTATAACAAAATATGTAAACAGTGTCGATATTGTTATTTCTATATCTTATATTTGTTAAAACTTATTAGATACGGAAAAATTAATATTAAAATTTCTACAAGGATTTACAGCCCAAATAATAAAATAACTCAATATTCTTATAGTTTTACTAGAATTTAATTGAAACCTTATTTAAAATAAACGATACTGACGCCTTACGACATATGCTCGAATCTCACTCTTATCGATCAAATACATGACTATTCAGTTAAGTTTGCCGCTGATAGCTTTTTACAAACTGCGAAGTCCTCACAGTGAGCGTTTTGCCTGCACAGCTATAAAACTAAAACTGGAAGATGTTAAGAATCAACAGCCACAGCTGGAGACCGTTAATCAAATAGTTAACTTCGTTAATCGCTATATTCCGAAAAATTTAACTAAATTTACCGTTAACTCGAGATAGTCATTTATTATAGACGATACATTGTATTATGTGCTGGTATCAAAAGCGAAGCTCGAAAGTAATTTTGCTTATAAATGACGTCGATAAGTGTTCCTATGTGTACCTACGTCGAATAAAATATTATTTGAATTTGAATTTGATAGTGAAGGCAAACTATAAAACATTACTTGCACACCCGCGTAGCTTCGCCCGCGAGTGAATTAACACGTCCGTCGAAACAGTTTTTATACAAACTTCCATACCCTATTTCAGCCCTTTAGTGGTGGATTTTTGAAAAAGAAACAGCCTTTATTGGACCCCGAATCTTCAACTATCTCCATCCTAAACTTCACCAAAATCGGTTTAGCGGTTTAGCCTTGAAAACGTAATAGACATGCAGGCGGACATACAGATGGATTGGGTGTATCTAAAGAAATAAAAGAAATTAACTACATAGGATATCGCTCATTTGCGACAACATCGACATTTCTCCAAAAAAAACATTTTTCATTAAAACCATGACTATCGCAGGTCACCAAAACGAAAGATACAATACTATAATAGCATGACTGTGGAATTATTTTCCCTCTCACTTACTATGGAGTCTAAAGAAATGACGTTTTTACAGTAAATGGATTAACGTTTTTCTACACGACTGTATTATTAAATCAAAAATGGCCAATTTTGAGATATTTTATTAGGATATTAAACGACCTTTTGACGAATAGAATATATTTTATTCAAAATAAGTATATAAAATATATTTTTGAACGTCAAAGGTATTATCACAAAAAAGTCCTAGAAAAAGAAATAATGTAAGTACATTAGCTTAAATACCTAAAATTATTTAAACGAATTAGCGATATCAAACAAATTTTTAGCAGTTTCACCCACCGACGGCACAATTTAATTTCACTCGCAGGCCACAGCACTTTGTGATAGTCTAGCTCGCGCCTGTGCGTGTCGACCGACACGACGAATGACCTGAACCTCAACGTTCTTGTCGAAGACACGAATTATAAGCTACTAGCTATGATACCCGGCTTCGCTCGGGAGTTGATATGAGATTGCGTGGTACTTGAAATATAACAAATGTAATTTAAAACTTGAAATTGGAATTTTTAATTTCGCGCCATTACTACACATGCTGCAATTGCTCGCAGCGCCTTTCGAAATGCAATCCAAATAGTCGTTCTGAATGAAGATCAAATACTCGACAACAGATGGCGCCACTACACTTAATTTCCAAGTTGAAGGGTTGGAAAAGCCCTTATATCTTTAAAACACGCCCTTTAGGTTAACACGGGAACTTTCTTGTTCAAGGGGGGATAAAGGGCTATCACACTATATAAGTCCCTTTATCGTGCCGGGACTCCTTTTAAAGTTCTATCGGCACGAACATTTTATCAACTTAGTTATATTATATGCAATGATTATGGTCCACGATACGTCTTTTCGCAACACAGGCAGTGCGATCCCGCGCGGTGGCGTTTTAGGCAAGTAGTAATTATTAACTTGTTTAATGAACAACGGACTAATGAAAAGTTAGCGGAAGTAAATAAGTTAGGTAACAAATGTTAAATTTAACCTAAAAGTTAATCCGTTGACCGAAATTTTAACTTCATTAATTAACGATTAAAACGGTTTTGTGCTCAGCTTCTGTCAACAGTCAATAGCAAACTTATCTGAATTACTATACACAATACTTTGTGAGTACACTAGTATTACATATTTAAACAAATACTACAAACAAGAATATTAATTCTACGTAATAAATGAAAATTAAGTATGTCTTAACAGAAATAATCCAAATGTAAACTATGTAAATAATATTTAGATACAACATAAGTCAATATACTCCAGACTCCAGCTAATTAAACAGCCAAATTTAGCTTGTATCTACATAGATCTATGAGTTGTATGATTACATTACATAGATTATATGTATTAAATATTAAAATTGTATCCAGATACCTTATTCATCTGTAGGCATTAGACATCTAGGTAAAAAAGAAAATGGGATATATTGTTAAAACATTGTTATTAAAATGTAATTCAACTCCTGTATTCAACTACTAAAGAAATGAAAGTAAAAAAAAGGTTTATCACGGCGCTTCCCTTGAGGGTAAGGCAAAATGAGCTGGACGCCAAAAAACTTTCTGGTTCAGCAATACACACCTGATTGTCAGTAATGAGATGGGTGGCCATAGCCATCGCCACACATTACTTACCAATAGCTTTACGCGTCATTCATTGCTATTGTTACTAAGATTTCGATTTTCTAAAAAAACCTAAATAATAATGTTCTGAATAACAATTTTGCCTAAGGCGAAGATGTAACCATGATCTCAGCCGAATATTACTAGTTCAAGGGTAAAAATATTTTAGAAGGTATAATTTGTTTTCACACCCTCTGTTATGGAATTCAAAGAAAATAACGTTTAATAAAAAATATTTGAATTGTAAAAAGAAAAAAGCAAAACCATTTTATGTTAAAATCACCTATGTGGTCTAGTGGTCCAGCGTTGGCGTTGACCACATGAGGTCCCGGGTTCGATTCCTGGGTCGGGCACTTAAAACAAAAAGTGTTTTTTCAGTTTTCTGAAAAACAGAAAGTTGCCCGGGATTGGAAAGTGCCCGGTTGTGGATAGGCTTGCCACTTATCACATTTGTGGGTCCAAGTATCTTCGGCTAATCGTGGGTGCACTTGTTGTATCTCTTACCCCTTCGAGGATACGGGCGTGAAGATACATTTTATATAAAGAGCTATTTTTATGTGAATAAAATTTATAAACTAGCTCAGGCTTTGACATATTGGAATGTTGATATCCACCTATTCAGTCCAAATTCGATTATAATCCAATTTTGATATCTCATATTTAACTTAACTATATAAAAAGTGAAATGTATGAATCTTAATCAAAATATTTATAAAGAATTGAACCCAATAACAAGTCGGTAACATTTATTGCATCAAATCATTAGATTGTAAGATCAAAATGGAAAGTGACTAGTGAGGGCTGAATGAAAGGAGTTGTCAAGTAGTTTCAAAAATCATTAGTTAAAAGAATAATTCGTTATTCCTGATGTTAATTCGGATAATTTATGGTTGATTCAGCTAATTTTTACTTGGGGAGCCGGGGTTTAATCCAGCTAAGGGTTAACTTCATCAAAATTTTTAAGGTTTGGGAGAGCCTGAACATGATGTCCTGAGATGAACACGCGCACGAAACAATATCAAACCGAAACCGATTAGACCGATTAGACATAACAAGCGACTTGCAGCACTGGCCCTGGGGTAGGAGTAAGATAAATAAATAAATAATAATAAATAAATAAATATTCACGGGACAAATTACACATATTGATCTAACCCCAAAGTAAACAAATTATTTGCTTGTGTTATGGGTGTTAGTCAACGACACTAATACATATATAAATACTTTCACATACATAATAAACACCCAAACCCTGAAATACAAACATTTATGCTCATCACACAAATGCTTGTGTCCCCGTCGGGAATCGAATCCGAGTCCGTTGATTGCGTAGTCAGTGTCGCTAACCAGTCGACCAACGGGACGGTCAATGATCGCTCCAGGCGCCGAGACATCAAATGTCAAATGAAAACAAGAGCGAATAACAAAATTTTAATGGCAGCATTTGAGTTACGCTAGACAAGGTGGGAAGAAGCTGCGAATTACATATGTTTTGTTTGGTAATAGTGAAAGCGTCCACCGAAAGGCGCTGAAATACATTATTGCTCTACAGGAATCAAGGGTAAAAGCGCTGGAAACTTGCGTTAACTCCTTTGCAGAATTGACCATATAGTTCGTAAAAGACGCATGATTGGCTATACGTGTCATAACCATCGCGACTTCTAGGTGGTAGAGTTCCACAACGTCCCGCCCTGGTATTTCGTACCACCGCCTTGCCTACTCCTGTCACAATAGCGTCAATGCTTGTTATTGTCGTGTTCCGGTTATGAGGGTAAGGTTCTCGGTAAGCTTACGCAAGTAGCATTAACACATGTGTAGAAACACATCAACATCTCTAATGTCTATAGGCGATGGTTATCTCTTTACATCAGGACATACATCTGCTTGTTTGCGATCGTACAATTTTGAAAAAGTTAACTTATCACTTCAAATTGCTGTTAACAAAAACAACAGCGACTCATTAACAATATTATTGCATAAAAGTGTGTTGTTTCTCCAAAACTCCTTGTTATCTTTCCTTACAATTAATTTTTGAAGAGGTCAATTTTGAAATTTCGAAACGAAATTTGTCCATGATAACCAAACATCTGTAACTAAAATAAACTATGTTTTAAGGAATGAGGAAAATAATAAGGAAAGGTAGACAGATATTACAAATCTGCAGAACAGTCTTCTAAACTGACCGAGGTTCAGGAATACTTTTTGAAGAAATAGGTTTTTATTGAGCACAATATCAATTTTTAAAAAGCGGATAATTGCAGTTGATTTACGAGGACAATAGGAGACATAACAGATATAGCCAACCCAGGCTGTTTCATATTTGCTGGTAGTTGTTACTACCAAGGCACTACCTGACTACTTGGTTATTTATCAAAAGTTTCTCATTGGGTATGATATTTTCGTACAGGGACTGTTGTTACTATTACGTTTCTGAACCGGTTCTTGAAAACGATACAGCTGTATAAAACGAATGAAATGACGGCGATCTGATGATATACCGAACTTATTCTAAATAGTCTATCCGCTAATGGCTTAATCGCAATCAGTCTTCGTACACATATCAAAAATTAAAAACTCACGAAAATTCTACAATAATTAGACGTTAATCTCCACAAAGCTATTTTAGCTAGGAGATTTTTATACGAAATCCACTCCTGACATTCTGAACTTCTGGGACATAAGCTTCGTAAAAACCCAATTGAGAGGTGTCTTATGGACACCCTGTTAGAATGAAGTATATCTGAGACTATGTCTACAACTTAACGGAGGTATCAAATTTAACTGGACCAAAGAGTAATTTGTATGAAAACGTCAATACGTGACCAGGGAATAAGACCCCTTTTACAGTAATAATGCTTATTTATTTATGTTAAATAAAAAGGGTATTTAAGCTTTAAAATATTTTAGCATATTATCAAAATTGATGGCAAGCTGAAGCGACTTAAAAGTTTTAATTTTCTAGACAATCTGAAAGCGCCTTAGTAAGTCACGGCAAAATGGTCGGTTTTTAGTATCGTTTTTTTTTTGTTAAAAATTTTGAGGTAGTCCTTCAGCCCGCCAACGATAACGTGCGATAACAAAATCTGTTCCAATTAGTGCGATGACTAATTTATCTCCTCGTTTATAATACAACTGTATAGATACCTATATGTATACTAAAATTAATTAACAGTAACAGCAATGCAAAATAAAGAAAACGTAAACAGTAGCAACCAAGATAAATCAGTAGGTGACTAATGATAAAAAAGAAAATAATTTTGCCGCTCAGAATGCATATCGTTCACCTATTCACTAACAGCATAGCGTCCTCTATGCAGGTGCAATGCTGTCTATTACGCAATCACTTGTTACTTTCCTATCTTTGAGCGTCTTATTTGAATCGTAATATACAATATAATAATCAGCATATCCCGGGTTTCCGAAAAAATAATTTACACTTCGTTTTCTAACAAAAAAAATTCAATTCCCATACTTATGGCAATGACTGTTACCAGAATAATGTAACAATGTAATAATAGTCAATAACTGTAACACTTCAGAACTCCAATTTTACAAAACTTTCATGGCAAAACACAGATAATTTTACCATCTTTTAAAAAACTATGACTGTGTTTCTCCCAATTGTATCGACCTTAAAAGATTAACAAACATTTTTGTTTTTTGAAACATCGCTGAATTAATTTTCTGAGCATTAGCTAATATCTTATCTACAATACTAGTTCCTGCAAACACTTTGAGTATTTCCCATTGCCAGTTAGCTGTCAATTGGCTAATTTCAATTTTTTTATTGTTAGCACTTTCTGTTACTTCAAAAATAAAAATTGACATATCACCATATAACGCCAAGGAAAGTGTAATAGGAGGAACAGGATCTTGCTGGAAAAGTAATTTAAATTTAATAAGCAAATGCAAGGTCCTAGGCCTATCGCTACCTTGTAACAAAGAAATGTTATGCATATGTAGTAATTGCTTAAAATAAGCCAATGGTGATTTTGTTTTTGTGTTAGGTAGTTCAACTGTGTGTAGTACAACAACATTTTTATCAGCAGACTGGTTTTGATTGACAGCCCCACTTAATGTGGGTAGCATTGGCTGCATAGATTTAGTTTCATTTGAAAATGGCTTTGAATTACCACTGAATACCTGAACTGGTTGCAAGAGCTTAGCAGGAACTTGACCAGGAGCTTGGGAATAGAGACTTGAATTGCCATTAACTTGATTTGTTTGCATATTTTCAGTAACAATTGGAAGTGCTTGATGGGGATTACAATAATTTTGAACTTGTGGTGGGAGCTTAGGAGCAATGTTAGTAAATTTAACCATATTTGAATTACTTAGACCTTCTGTATTACCGAAATTTAAGTTACTTGTATTTTGTAAAATATTTGATAATGATAGTGATTTCCAATTATTAGTGGGAGCCTGATCAGAGGGCCCAGGTGGGACTCCGCCAAGAAGACATATACCATTATTAGTGTTATTATTTGCCATTAACACAGAATCTGGTTTAACCTTGATACAACCATACACAACTGGTGGTTTTTGCGTAACGTCAGCAGAAGGTTCAGGTTGAGCTGGTTTTTCTTTTACTTCAGGTGCTAAAGACACGGTTGACGTTATTATTGGCATATTATGTACATGGTCCTCCGCTTCCATCGGTTCTTTGTAGTTTGCCTTTGTTTCTGTATTTGTCTTTTTCGGCAGTTGTTTAGGATTTGCCACAGGGTTCGCATTAAGTAATTTTTTCTGTTTTTCTAAATCTGAGATAGTTGCCATTGATAAAACTGCTTGTTCTTGTTTTGAACAAGACGCTGATACACTTGGATCTTCTTGATTTTTGGGCTCCCAAATGAGAATCTTTTTAAAAATTTCACTAAAATCTTGACCTTTATCAACTTCACTTAATACTGAACTTATCGGACTCCAGCCACTATTTTTGTTATTATTTTCTTTTTTTTCTTTAAGTCTTGTTTTAATCTTTACATGTTTTGTATCCTTGGAAAATCCTTTCGACATTAGTCTTGGAACACACACTACATCAAGATTTTTGTGCTCTAAATATCTTAGTAAACCTACAGAATTGAATTCCTTATTGTTTAATACTTTACATCCTATACTTAATAATTTGTGTTGAATTTGAGATTCCTTATTGGTCCTTGTTCTACTGGCATCTGTTGAACTTTCAAGCTTATTTAAATATCTTTTTTGGGACGTTTCTATAATGCTTTTAATAACTGTATCTATATTCATTCTGTCTTTTTTAATTGGAGCAGCATGAGCAGAAGTTTCCATCTGTGATTCTTCTTCTTCTTCTTCCATTCTTTTGGATTCCACCGTTTCGGTGTCACTAACTTCAATAAAATCGTCACTTTTTTCATTTCTTATTCCACTACTTTCGTCAATTTTAATCGTGTCACTTGAACTTCTAGATTGTATTCGTCGCCGTTTTCTTATGCGGCTACATTGTATAATCTCTGTTTCTGAGGATGAAGACGAATCGTTTTTATCATTTAAATAGTGAGATCCTTTTTGTAAATAAAGAACATAATAATTTGCGTTTTTATTCTGATAAATTATTTTATTTTTCGAATAGACGACCATTTTTTTTGAGCCAGTGACATTGGATTTTTGATCACATTTCTCTAATTTCACAGTGCAATGTTTACTTATATTTTTATTGTAGAATGTTAATAGTTTGTTATGTTTTTTAATATGTTTTATAATATTTTTCTTTTCTACATCTTTTTTGGAACAAAATCTGCACGCAAAATATTTTTTATAATCTGCTTTCCAAGTCTTAATTCTAACCATAAGCTTTTTTGGAGTAGCTCTGTCTTCTATATCAGAATTGATATTGTCTTCTATATGAGAATTGATATTATTTTCCTCCATATCTGTGTCATATTTTAATGCAGGTCTATCCTCATCAGATTCTATAGCTTGGATGTTCATATCTTCAGTGTGTTGATTTGAAGTTGAAGTAACAGTTTCCTGTGGTATTATATCTGTTTCCTTTTTGGTCTCAATTGCTTCCGTTTGATCTTCACAGTTTAATTCCGCCTGGCAATTTCAAATATATTAATTAAAATTAAGAATATAAAAATTACGTATACTAAATATATATATATATATATATATATATATATATATATATATATATATATATATATATATATATATATATATATATATATATATATATATATATATTAGGGTGGATCGAAAAAAAAAAATTTTATTTTTTTTCTTAGCATGGGGGTAGAATTTGTAGCTTATAAAAAAAGAATGTTTTTCAAAAAAAAAAAAATTTTTTTTCGCAACATTTAGAGATAGCCCACTCGTTTTTTAATAAATTAATGGATCAAATGGACTTATTCTAGCGAAAAAATTTTTTTTCTGTCAAAAATCGTGGAAAACATGAAAAAATAATTGCATATGATTTTTTTTTCACTTACCTTTTACTTTAATACAGATAAAAGGGCTGCTTAATTCTTTATTTTTCGCTTAAGTTACAAAAATAATAGGAAAAAATTTTTTTTGACTTCTGATTTCCATTTGGCTTTCAAAAAGACATTCCACAGATTCTAAAACATCGTTTAAATATTTTAAAATTTTTAGTCCATTTGATCCATTATTTTATTAAAAAACGAGTGGGCTATCTCCAAATGTTGCGAAAAAAATTTTTTTTTTTTTTGAAAAATTATCTTTTTTTATAAGCTACAAATTCTACCCCCATGCTAAGAAAAAAAAATTTTTCGATCCACCCTAATATATATATATATATATATATATATATATATATATATATATATATATATATATATATATATATATATGTATATGCATATTTGCATAAATATTACTAATAGGTCGGGTCAACATATAGGCTACATATTATCACGCTATCACCTGAGTGAGAGGAGCTGTGCGGAGTAAACGAAGTCCGCGCGGATGAAGTCGTGGGCAACAGCTAGCGGACTTCGTTTACTCCGCACAGCTCCTCTCACTCAGGTGATAGCGAGATAATATGTAGCCTATATGTTGACCCGACCTATTAGTAATATTTATGCAAAATTTGAAGTAAATCCATGCAGTACTTTTTGAGTTTTGACTTTCCTACAATTTTATTATAATGTCACGTACATGAGTCTACTGGCTACCTTCCCCTCCAGACTGGAACACGACAATGAAAAACGTTGAGACTTGCAGTAGTAATAGGCAAGACAGTTGTGGTGGTACCGTATGACCGAGTTAGACGTTGCCGAACTCTACCACCTTGTAGTTACCATGGTAGGGATAGATACAGCCAATAGTTCGCCTTTTACGAACTACCCACGGCTGAATGGCAAATGGTTTATTCTTCAAAGAGGCCCCATAAAAAACACGAAAAAATGTAACTTCGTTTAGGGTATTTTTTTTTTCATGTACAATCTACATGGGGCACACTAAAACTTTTGCACTTCTAGCTAATCGGAACTATTTGAATTTTGAATGTTATATTTTTAAAACGTTGCAACCTTCTTAGTAATAAAAAAAAACAATTGGCGGGAAATTATTTGTCAATTGTTTTTTATCACACATCAAAGTTTTTACACACAGTTTTTACAAAAAAATTAAGTCAAAAAGATTTTGGAGCGATGATTTTTTATGATTCTCTTTCTCCGCAAGACTGTGCCGCTCGTCTTCAAAATGCTTTTGGGAGAGAAACACCTTGTTTGAGCACCGTGATGCGATGGTTTGCTGAATTCGAGAGAGGTCGAGTTTCTTTACATGATGAATTTCGTGAAGGGCGGCCTTCAACTGCCGTCAACGGAAATGATGTGGCTACTGTTAAGCGGTTAATTGAAGAAAACCTCCGAATTACCTATGAGACAATTCGAGGACTATTGGGGATTGGTATGAGCCAAATTCAGAAAATTTTACACGAAGAAATGAAAGTTCGGAAACTTTGTTGTCGTTGGATCTCTCATGAACTGACAGCGGAGCAGAAACGGGCTCGCGTGGAATGGTGCTTACAGATGCTACTGAAGTACGACCACGGACATTCTAATGCTGTTTATGACATTTTCACAGGAAACGAAATGTGGATTTATTGTTTTGAACCCGACAAAAAAACAGCAATCTTGTGAATGGGTGTTTGAAAATGAGAACAGGCCAAAAAAAGTGAGACAGGCGAGAAACGTTGGTAAAAAAAATGATCGCGTTTTTTTTCTCAGCTACCGGCCCCATCTGTACAATTACACTTGAAGATCAAAAGAGTGTTAATTCCGAGTGATATTCTACCATTTGTTTACCCAGGGTGTTAGAAAAAGTTCGCGAAAGACGACCCAAAAGCCGCATTCTCCTACACCATGATAACGCTTCTTCACACACGGCCAACAAAATAGTCATTTTTAGCTTCCGAACAAGTACATCTCATCACTCATCCTGCGCATAGCCCCGACCTAGTACCCTGTGATTTCTGTATTTTCCCCAAAATCAAAGATTTGATGAGGTTTTACTTTTACCAACTTCGAAGAGGCGGTGATAGCGTCCAATCAGCACGTAGAAAACATGCATTCAGATCTGTGGTCCTCATGTTTTAAAAAATAGTTCGATCGCATGAAAAAATGTTTAAAATGTAAAGGAGATTATTTTGAAAAGCAATAAACATAATATTTTGGTTATAACATGTTGTTTTTTAAGTTACGCAAAACTTATAACGTGACCTACGTATAATTGTACCATTTAAGTGGATATTGTTTCTGGGACTGAATTGTATAAATTACTTACTTTTTTTACACTTATATTTGATTTCAGTGTATTCTGCTTTTCTTGAAATTTCTGTTTTATGACAACATACTGACTTAAAATTGATTCACATTTTCTGCAAATTAATTGTGGGAGGCCGTCAAAAGGGTCCACCTGTAAAAAAACATTTAAGAGGAAATTCTGTAAATTTGGCCATATTGTTAAACGTAACGCCATATTGTTAAAGATGATTTGTTTTTTTAACACACTTCTAGTTATTTCTATAAAAATATGGGAAATAATAATGAGAAAAATTTCTATAAAAATATAATAAATTAACGGAATAATTTATGATATAAAATGTCAGCAATAAGTTATTTAACACTAACCTCGATATCAAAACAGTATTTAATTTGTATCTTCACTTTCGGCACTATTTGATATAGGCCCATTTCTTCTAAACACAAACGGCATGTAATGAACAATTTAGGGTCAACTTCTAATTTATCCATCTTCAATGTTTGGTGCAAAACCTGCTGAAACAAAGCCTAATTTTAATACTCTTCATTTTTAAAATAGACACTTGGACAAAGAGTAATTTTCTTAATACAATAACATAAAAATAGACCAACTGCCTTTCTGCCAGGCAGGTCGTAAAAGGCGACCGATTGGTTATACGAGTCACTACCATCGTGGCCACTACGTGGTAGAGTTCTGTATTGTCTCGCCCGGGTCTGGTACCACCGCCTTCCTGCCGCTATAGCGTCAGTGCTTGTCACTGGCGTGTTTGGGTTTGGTGGGTAAGGCAGCCGTTAAACTTATGCATGTGGCATTACCACCTCAACGCAACGGTCCTTAGTGTTTAGACACTTAAATGGCCTTAGGGCCATGGTTATCTTTAGCCAGCAGTATCACCATCTGCTTGTTTTCTGTCCTATGAAATAAATAAAACATTTTTATTTTGCTGTAATCGTTTTGAATTTTATATAAGGTAAAGAAAATGGTCTTGTTTGATTTAAAAGTAGTAAAAAACATAATGTTTACCATATTAAGCGTTATTTCTTTAAGGTATTAAGAATTAAAAATATGAATTGTTTTGACTTGTTTTTAATTTTTAATCGCCCTTAACTGGCCGATATTAGAGTAAAAATAGGCAGAAATTGGGGAAATTCGGGCCAACAATAAGGAAATAGATCCTTTGGAACTTAAAATGCCAATAGATTTGTATTTAGTTATTTAACTCAAATATGAAACACCAATATCGTAAAATTTAAATCCATCCTAATATTATAAATGTGAAAGTCTGTCTATCTGTCTGTTACGCTTTCACGGGTAAACCACTGGACCTATTTTCATGCAATTTGGCATGGAAATAGTTGAAGATCTGTGGTCAAGCATTTTTTTAAAATCAATCCCTAAAATAGGGGATGAAATTTGTTTTAAAAACTATTTCGACGATATGTTAATCTACTCGCGGGCGAAGCTACGCGGGTCACCTAGTATTAAAATAATCTGAAAGAACAAAATGTCTTAACAAAAATTATGCAGGTCTAGTAAGATGAAGTTGGCTATTTCACTCTATTGCTATATAAAATTGGAAATAATTACAAAGTATAAGAACATATCAGTTATATTTGTCGTGATGTGTCGCGAGGTCGCAACTACCAACAATAAATACACAATTACGCCTACACATATCACTAGTATTGATGCAACAAAAATTAAACTTGCTTAAATGCTTGCTTTAAGCTATGGCGTTAAGCAATATTTTATAAAAACCCAAAATCTCAGGTGGCGTGGCCACCTCGGACCAACAATGTGCACTCACTGCAGTGAGCACAACAGTGTAACGCAACGTTCAATACTTTTCTGTTGAGCGTCGTTGATTTTGATCACCCAAGAATCTCGCAATCTATACTAATATTATAAATGCGAAAGTAACTCTGTCTGTCTGTCTGTTACGCTTTCACGGCTAAACCGCTGAACCAGTTTGGATAAAATTTGGTGAAAATTTAGTTTGAGACCCAAGAAAGGGCATAGGATAGTTCTTATCCCAGAAATCTCACGGGAACGGGAACTATGCGAGTTTTTGCCAAAAACTATTGATTTTATGAAAAAAAATTGTAATTCATAAATTGTAGGAATTTTTTTCTAGTTTATTTAGTAAACAAATGTTTTTTTATTAAAATGCGTCAGAAAGGAGGTATTCCCAAAAATCTGTTATTTTGCGCCATTTTTTCAATATGGCGGCGCGAGCGGCGGAAATACGAGGTGGCAAAGTTGAAATTTGAAAAGAGCATACCGAAATCCATAAAATAACCAATTTTCTAAACTCCCGGAAAACTTTCCTGGTAAAACTACAAAATGACTAAGCTATTTCCTATTTAACAATTTCAACATTCATGCAACAAAAACCTATTTTTACCCCATCCACCCAGATGGAGGGTACTGTTTTTCGAGTATTTGTATGTATAAGTGTATGTATGTTAATATGTCTGTTCCCTTTGTTACCTCCTGCAGGCCAAACAGTTGATCGATTTTGAACCGATTGTATTGACGATCATAGGTTCGTATTCTTCTCCAGAGTGTTATGACACTCCTGGGAACTGCTATTGCAAGGGCTATTACAGTAGAAAAAAATATATATCTATATATAGCTGACGTAAACTACAAAATAGTTTTCTTCGGTTAGGTTTAAGGACTTTTTAATAAATTTACTAGTTTGCATTTGTTATAAAGTTAAATTTAGGGTGTAAGGGGCTGCCCCTAGCTGCTGTACAGAAAAAAGGACACAGTCAACAAAACTGAACTACTTTCCAATAGAAACATTTTCAGGAGACGACAACATTTTTAACTTCTCTATACAAATTGGCAAAATAAAATGACAATTTTTTATTAAACAGTAATTTTGTATGATTTTTTCATCTTCTGAAAATATTTTTGTAATATCATAATATTTTTTTAATTAAGAGATAATGTAGCAAACTCATTTATATTTAAAAATAATAATACATAAAAAAGTAAGTAAGTAACATCACGCCCAGTTCCCATTTGGGGTAGGCAGAGTAAACCGAAAGTCTATAGACTTTCTGGTTCACCATGATTCACTAGTTTGTCAGGTTGGCGAGATAAGAGGTGATCCTCATCACCACCACTACTGACATGTTAACGATTATTGACTATTTCTAACCATAATCAGGATTGACAGCATTACATGCTCATCCAAAGCACGGGAGTGGTAATATACCATTCCACCAGATACCAAGCTGCTACTGAGATTTTAGATTCGAGAAAAACCTCGAAAAAACCTCAATAACTCTTTTGCGCGACCTGGGGATCGAACCTGGGACCTTATGATCTAAGCACAAAAGGCCCTAGACCATGAAACAGCATGATAAGACATACTATTTTGTTACTTTGATCTGATTTTAAACTAGCATTATATGATGTTTTGGACGACAATATTGGCTTAAAGCAATCAACATAGAGGATTTACTCGATGAAAATAAATTAAAGAAGGCCAGGAAAGAAGGATAAATCAGGAGTCAAGTACTTATTTACAAGACGGTTTAACTAAAACCGTTTAGAAAAAAAATTCAGGTCTATTAAAGAAGTTGGTTCATGTTCTGAGCCTATTCCCGTTCGAAATTTTCAAAACTTGAATACACAACGGTTGTTGTGTAAAAGTCTTATATGATTTATTTTATTGATTTTCGTATTTATCATTTTTTATTCAGATATTTATAGCTTATAAAAATGAGACAATAATCGATAAATAACTGATTATCGATTATCGGTTTGCATGCCCTAGTACTATTAGGTACTCCTTGGTTGAGGGTAGAGTGATATATCTTAATTATAGCTGCTTCTTGTTCATTAATGACAATGAATGCAACCCTATTAGCTGCGAAAGGAAATTTTAGCTGCTGATTTTTTCTCTGATCTTACATCATTTCACTGTTCAAATTATAGATACAAATAAAAAAATTTAAGAAGTTTACAGCTATATTACTAAATTATTTGACTAATAAATCATTTAATTTTAAATAATGCTTATCTTCAGACAATAAATAAGAATTTTGATTAACAGAAATAAAATGTTTAAAATTAGTCATTAAGTAAAACATTCACTACAGAGACTCAAGGAAACCAAAACTGTAAGTTAAGGATAGAGTGATATATCTTAATAACAACAGCTTCATGTTCTCTGACGACAATGAATACAAAGGTATATTATTAGCTGCCATAGAAATTTTAGCTGCTGGTTTTATCTCTAATTTTATATCATCCTCAATGTCATCATCATCATTAGCAGGTATGAGATCTTCATCTGTGCAAGGTCTACACAAGTGTCACAGCAAATTTAATTAAATATGGCCTGGAATGCCATATTTAATTAAATTTTTAATTAAGTTTTAACTATTTCACTACTAGAATACCCTTCACTATTAGTATTTTTTATTTCAAATAGGAAGAAAGAAATTCAAATGCAAAAACAAAAATTAGTTCTCTAATTTTACATTTTTACAAAAAATTCTGCTATCCTGAACTCTGCACATGAGACCTTCTCATCTTTCCTCTAGCATGGCAAAATGTTAATTAACCCACAACTTTTCAATACTTACTACATACCACACCTACTAAATGTACAGAAATGAAATGAGGTATTTCAGTAAGCCTGTTACTTTTATCATGTAAACCTGAGAATTTTAATGGTAATATAGTCCTAATCTAAAGATAGCTAAGCATTTTAGATGATACACCAGTAAACTACACCATATCAAAACATAAGTAGGATATGAAGTAGAAAAACTAAATAAAACACACTAAAAGTGTAATTGATAAAATAGGAGCAACAAGTTTTGACAAATTAAATTCAATATATGCAACTTTCAACTTAATCAGTTAAAACAGAAATGTATTATCTAAATTCTAATCTTACCTAATACAGTCTGGAAAACGAAGAACAATTTACTTCTAAAGTACTTTTTCGCACTCAGCAGTCAACATCATTTAGAAAATTAATGATAAAATAATAACATAACATCCCGTTAATATGACTGGAACAACAACAAATTCATTAAGTACATATTAATGTATAGGAATTGAGATATAAAACAATTTAGATTACTAGGGTTCACAGTATGACACACAATAACATTTTGAACCAAAATAATACCACTTGGGTCAATCAAGCAAAATCATACATGAAAAGTTGGGTACGTACAGTATATTACTTTCCTCTTTGATGAAAACTGAAAAGTAAATGCTCAATACGAATCGCGAATTTTTTTTTTTTTTTTTTTTTTTTTTTTTCTTTTTGGCATGGGCGTTAAGCAACTGCCATGATCAAGTAAAACGAGGAAACATATTTTAGACAATAAACTAGGATTTGGAATTTGGATTGACAGGAAAATAGAGGATCAGAAAGTAATCAAAATAACATAGATACTAAAATTATAAATTATTTACAACAATAATATTTAAATAAATATATACAGAGATAATACTTAGTTATTTGTATAATATTTACAAGTGGGTTAATATTAATTTGGTATTAGATACTAAATGTATCTAACTACGCTTAAATATTAATATTATTTTCTTGAATGAATAATGAAAGAATATTATACATACAAGGGTTTAATAACAGGGTTAGAATGGATGTAGGTAAAGGAATGTCATTAGAATATAGATTGTTATATAATGATGAATGATTGTATTTAGGACAAGCAAAAAATATATGATTGAGATCTCCAATATCAGTGCCACACTCACAAACATTGCTATCTTTGATGTGTAGCTTGAAGAGGTGTTCAGGAGAATTAGTGTGACCAAGCCTCATTCTGGTGATAACAGATGTTGACAACTTATTTAATTTCACTACAGAAAACCAAGGTTTAGAAGGTATCAATGGTTGTAATTGGGAATAGGTTTTGCCTTTCACCAATGTACCACTATCCCAGACACTTTGCCATGACTGCTTAAGATGGAGTTTAGGGAGAGCAGCTAGATCATGGCAATAATTAATGTAGGGGTATAAATCACCACACTGAACTGCCTCTTTAGCACACCGATCAGCTCGCTCATTTCCAGTGATATTACAATGGCTTGGAACCCAGGCAAAGTAAATAATATGATTATATTTAAAAGTACATTTGTATAAAAGATTTCTTAAGTCTAAAATAATAGGAGGAATAAATTTGGATTTTAAAGGGAACTTTTGCAAACAATGTAGAGCACTTAGTGAATCAGTCAGAATCATACACTTGGGTAGTTTCATAATGTGTATGTATTCTACAGCTTTATAAAGTCCATAACATTCACCTGTAAATACAGATGCTTCCGGTGGAAATTTGATTTTTTGAACAATATTGTACTGTTTATGGTATACACCTATTCCAACATTACTATTATTTTTGGATGCATCAGTAAAAATCAAATGAAAATCTTGCCATTTTTCATTGATAATATTGTTAAAATATTGATTGGCATACAAAGGTTGTTTATCTATACCTAAATTTACTACAACAGGCTGCAGAGTTAATGATTCATAATTGTGTTTATATAAGGGATTTATAGGGGATGTAAAAGTAAAAGGCTTAAGGCTGTGATATTTCATATAGCTGTATACAAGGGCTGGGATTGTTTTGTGTTTCCAATACTTATCTGACATTAAATCACTAAGACTAGAGAGCTTTGTAAGCAGAGGGTGATTTTGTGATTCCAAAGTGCGAAGGAAAAACCTGTCAGATAGATATTTACGTCGTAAATGTAATGGAGGTTCAGCACATTCTACTTGTAGGGCAGAAACAGGGCTGGATTTCATTGCTCCTAGAACAATTCGTAATGCTTTAATTTGAACAGAGTCAATTTTCTTTAGACCAATCTTACTACATGGTTCTAGTAAAAACATTCCATAATCCAATAAACTTCTTATTAATGCATTATACATAAGTTTTAATGTAGATGGGTGTGCACCCCACCAAACCCCAGAAACACATCTCATTAAATTGATATTACGTTCACACTTTGCTGCTATATACTCACAATGATCTAGTCCTTGGAGTTTATTATCTAGTATTATACCTAAGAATTTTGTTTTCGATTTAACAGGAATTGAACTATTTTTGTAAGTAATATTTATAGGGGGTGGAAATTTTGTGCGAGAAAATAAAACTATGGAACTTTTAGAAACAGAAATATCAAGACCATTGTTATTAAGCCAAGTCTGTAGGGATAGAATAGACATGGAAAGATTATCACAAGCCATCTGTATAGATTTGTCAGTTGAGTATAAAAGGAGGTCATCAGCATACTGAAGAACATTTACATTGCTAGTTGCTACAGTTTCTATATCATATGAGTATATGTTGTAAAGGATTGGACTTAAAACAGAACCTTGTGGAAGACCTTTATATTGTTGTCTTTTTAAATTATTAGGGTCATTTGCTAAATTAATAGTTCTATTGTATACAATATTCATAATAACATTAATTAAATAAAATGGTATGTTTAATTTCACTAGCTTATTTTTCAGAATTGATAGAATTACATTATCATATGCTGAGGATATATCTAAAAAAGCTGCTAAAACAGATTTGTTATGAGTGAAAGCTAATCTAATATCAGTTATAAGTAAGCTAATATTATCTATGGTGCTCTTTCCTCTCCTAAAACCATACTGACTTTGACTTAATAAATTTCTGCTTTCAATAAACCATTCTAAGCGAAGTTTGACAAGGTGCTCTAGAATTTTCAACATAACTGATGAAAGCACAATGGGTCTGTATGAAAAAGGGTCAGAAGGGTTTTTATCAGGTTTAAGGATAGGGATAACAGAATGTGACTTCCCTGTCTGAGGTATATTACCTGTAGAAACAAGGGAGTTCATAACCTTTAATAAGTATGATAGAGATTTATCAGTCATGTTATTTAAAAATGAGTAGTTAATATTATCCCATCCAGGAGTAGAGTCTTTAACATTTTGAAGGATACCTTTAAGCTCAAATAACGTAAAAGGGGAAAAATTGTCTGAAGAAGAAGTAGAAGGAAGAGAAAGGATACATTCTGGTACTGTAGGTGGAGCAAGATGATCTATCAGCTGATTTATTAACAATGGACACATTTCATTATTATTAGAAACCTTATATGCAGATCTAAATTTTCTTATGTTTAACCATACACTTGAAGGTTTTGTTTGGGGTGATAAGGAAGAGCAGAATTTCTTCCAACCTTCAGCTTTTTTCTTTTTTAATAATCGACGAGTAGTTTTTATAATATTAGTGAGAATATTAAAATTTTCTGTAGTTGTATACTGACAATAAAATTTTTCAGCAGCTTTCCTTTCCTTAATAGCGTCTGAGCACTCTTTGTCCCACCAAGGTGGCGTATTTATTTTCTTAGTTAATTGTTTTTTAATGGGAAAAGTGTTTTCAGCTGATTTTATAATTAATTGAGTAAAGGCTTCTGCACAAGAAGAGTCATTATATGAGGAAATGTTAGGCAAAACATTAACACCAACTTCCATCAAATTATTAAACTTGTGCCAATCCGGGTTATGCAAATTATATTTGAAATATGATGTAGATTTAGGTGAAGTTTTATGATATGCAGAAGGGAAATTTATTATTATGGGGAAGTGATCACTTCCAAACGTAAATGGGAGTGTGTACCATGTCAAAGAAGGTGCTAAATTGGGACTGCAAATGGACAGGTCTATAGCGCTTTTGCCTTCGGAGGGTTTTGTGCGACGAGTGGGAGAACCGTTGTTTAAAATACATAAATTTAATTCTTCAATGACTTTCAAAAGTTCTTCACCATAATAGTTACTGGAGGAACAACCCCAGGCTTGATGATGAGAATTAAAATCACCTAACACAATAAAGGGTTTAGGTAGTATGGCTAATAGGTTATTAAGTTCTGTCAAAATATTCAAATTTGGATGTGGAATATAAAGTGACACGAAACAAATATTATTTACATTAACAGCTAATATAGACATATTTACAGTATGTACAGGAAGATTAACAATGGAAAAATTATATCCTTTTTTGATCATGATGGCTACACCTCCATAACCATCAGATCTATCTTCTCGGATACTAGTGTATCCAGAGAATTTAAAAGTACAACTTGGTCTTAACCAAGTTTCTGAAAGAGCCACTAAAAATGGCTCATATTTATTTAATAAGTGAATTAATTCACTTTTCTTGTTGGTGATGCTCTGCGAGTTCCATTGAAGAATTTTGGCTTGACTGTCCATGATCACCATTAAATTTAGAATAATTAATTAAACTTTCTGTCATTAAAGCAGCGTTGGACGGTGTTATTACTTCGGACTGAGATAAAAATTTAATAAAAGATATAATCATGCCTATTGAGGCTGATTCTTGATTATTGTTATTATTTTTTGTCAACAAAGTACCATTTTCTCTAGAATTAGTGGAATTATATTCATTAATAACTGAATTTTGGAAATCATAGTCATAACTCTTACTGACTTTTGTATGGGGTTTAGGTTTCTGAAATATTGTTTTTTTGTATGACCTATGGGATTGTTCTTGCGAATCTAAGTTTTTTTTCAAAAGTGGATGAAGAGCAGTTTTAATAGGTGTTGAGATGGCATCAGCATATGATTTGGAGACCGGGGGATAATTTTTTGATGCCTCGGCATAAGAGACACAGTTTTGAGCCATAAACATTTTAATGTTTTTTTGTCTTAAATGTTCTGGGCATGATTTGCTAGTGGCAAAGTGAGATCCCTTACATAAACAACAATTAACATTGAAATCAGCCTCGCTAGTACAAGAGTCTCCACAATGATCCTTTCCACATTTAAAGCATCTTGGGTTGGATCTGCAAGTTATTTTAGTATGACCGTACCTACAGCATTTATAGCATTGTATAGTAGGGTAAATGTATAAATCTACTGGGAGAGCATTATAACAAACGTAGACACGTTTCGGTAAAGTCTGTCCATCAAAAGTTACGACAACTGTCTCTGTTGGTTTCCAGGTAGTGTTATCATTAATAGTTATTTTACGGTTTATTCTTCTAACCTTTATTATTTTTCCACAACCAATGGGAACCTTAACATTATTAGCAATTTCCTCAGGTGACCAGTCTGAGGGAACACCTCTAATTACGCCTACTCGTGAAACGTTAAATGATGGGATAAAAGCTTTGAAGTTTTTATTTGAGAGATTAGGGTCATTAATAAAGTGGTTTGCGTCATTGTGGTCCGAAAATGATAGAGATAATCGGTTGCGTCCAATTTTCTTGAGGCTACCATCAATTATATTTTTAAAAGTATTATTTTTAAGGAATCGCCCAAACGAGACTGGATGTAGAGTAACATTATCAGTCGGAGATGTAATAACTCTTTGGACATGAATAACGTAAGGTCCAAGGTCTGTAGATTCATACTGTGTGCGGTAGTTAATATAATCTTTAGGTTTTTGGGGTTCCTTACTATTTGTTAGGGGGTTTGACAAATCTTTCATTGTAACATTATCATTTACATTATTATCACCAGTAATAAATGAGGCGCCCGAAGCATTATTTATATCTGAGATTTCAGAAACAGAGTGAGAACACTGACAGTCAGTAGATTTCAATTCATTGTTGCGCTTTTTGCGCCGTTTATTGCAGTGTTTGCATATTTTATTAGATGTATGAGATCTTTTCCTATTAGTTGTTTGAGTTGAAGAAAGCGAAGTATCTGTATCGACACTACTCTCATCTATAGTAACATAGTGCGCTACCTGGAGAGGTCCACCTCCAGGATCGTCAGGGGGTTTGTTCATTTTAAAAAGTGAAAAGGAGACTTACCTACTTTAAACTGATAGTAAAACTAATGATATTTACATAAAATTAAATATTTACACAAATAAAACTAATATCGATCCTCTGTTTCGCTAAATAATAATATAAAAAGTCGCAGAACCAAAAATGACGTCCGCCAAATTTTATGTTTCCCGCGCTTTCATCGCGAATTTCTATTTTCAATCTTATTTCTCCTATGACAATAATTGACATATAGCTAATTGTGTTGCCATTAGAGCAAATATCAAAATACATCCTTGGTTTTTTTGAAGAACTCTTTCAAGAAAAGTTTAGTTTATTATCGTATTACAATGAGAAGGAGATGAGAATTGTCTACAAAAAGTCAAAAACACAATTAAAAACATATTTATTATATTTTAGTATCCACCATGTACCCACTACCCAGTGATACAATTTGGCAAGTGGCAGCCCTGTACATTTTAACTGTCAATGAAATTTCTCTTTATAACCCTGCCATCTAGCAAAATCTTCGTATTTTATACAACTAGCGACATCAAGTGCAGAGGAGCTGCAAACCTAAAGGCACGATCATAGGCTCGACTGCATCTATAAAGAGTCTGTGGGAACGACTAAAGACAAAGAATAATATAATATACTAGTAGAGCCCGCGACTTCAACCGCGTGAAAAGTTTCGAAAATAAAAGTAGCCTAAGTTATAACAGCTTTTTAAGCTCAATTTTTGTGTTATAGTAAGTTATTCCTTATTGCATCAGCTATCTGCCAGTGAAAGTCCCTTCAAAATCGGTCCAGCCGTTCCTGAGATTAGCCGAAACAAACAGACAGACAAAAAATATAAAAAATGTTATTAAAATTATAAAAAATGTTATTTTGGTATATGTACTGTGTATACATCCATATGCATTTAGTAAAATGCGGTTATTTTAATATTAAAAACAGACACTCCAATTTTATTTATTTGTATAGATTATTCTTTGTCTTTATACTATTTCCATTTCTTTATTTTGTCGATGACAGTTCTAATTTGATAGTTGTAGTGTTGTGACCAAATAAGTAATGATATCGATCGTATATATTTATTATATTTTGAACAAAGACAAATATAACAAAAACATTCAAATATATTTTTTTTGAGGTGGAAACACTCCATGGCCCAGCGCCATTTTGTGTTTGTTTTAATCTATCTGCTATCACCTTATATACAATATCACCTTATATAAAAATGTACTTTATTTATTTTGTTTCTTACATAACGGAGGGGAAAAACGTTCTGAGCAAGGCAACGACATGAGGCAGCTGCTATGTACAATGGAATATCTCGGCTACTTTAGTTGCAAGTAACAGGTGTTCTGTGAATATTGTGTTTCTATAACCGCTCACACCACCAGCCATTTTCGTATTTTTTTCTAAAAACACACGGACCGTTACGCGCACGCGTTTCGAGTCCGTTCCGGTGGACCGTGGTCACAAAAATGGTTTATGAGTTGTTTGGATTGAATCCGATACTGTAAAGCGTATATTTTTTAAGAGATCTTGAGCACTGCAATACACTGGTGTTAGAATTGTCTAATTTAAATGGCTTTAGCTACAAAATAATTCAGGTGTAACATGACACTTTGAGAAAAATATGATTACTTGTTAGTCGATGATTTTTAATTCAAAAAGTAAATCGATGACCTATGCTTTTTATATTTTTTTATATAATTGGTAAACATATATATATACAGAAAAAAATAAACAACATATATGATAGTACAAAAATATTTATTTAAAATAGCGCTATCAAAGCGCTGATATCATTAAGTTGATCATTAACGAAATATATGTTTTATTAATTGATATTTACGGTTTTTTGACAAAATTATTATCTAAACTGTTAGATCTTGAACTAATCTTGATTATAAATAAAGTTAACTTGTTGATTAATACGCCAAAACACTTTTAAATTAACCTTTATCATAAAGTGCAACCAACACATAACACAGCACGAATCAAAATGGCGAACTAAGTTCTTTTATTTTTCCCCAAGAGCGTATTTGAAAAAAGAATGCCAATTTGATGTTATTCTATACAAAGTTTCGTTCGAAAACGATAAAATACCATAGAGTATTGGATTAAAACCGGTAAATAGTGAAATTGTTGTTTTTTTGTATGAAGTTAGCGTTGGTCCCTATAGAGACCATAGTGTATTAACGGAATTTTCTCAGAGGGTTTATTAGTTACCAAAATGATGTGAGCGGCTAGCATAAAATGTATTGTAATTAACATAGTGAGTTCTTAAATGTGCTTATTTTAATTATTACGTAATTACTTATGCAATGCAAAAACTGTTTCTCAAATTAGTAGAATTACTTAGTAGTAATTTGCAAACTACGCATGGCCACACCTATATATGGCGATTGGCGCTTTATTTAGTAGAAAGAGACACAAGAGACACACTCCACTCATGTCGTGGTACTCTTCGGAACGATTTTAAAGCGCGTGTACGCATTCCGGTTAGAATATAACTTCCTTGGCTATCACTCGCAAAAACACGGTCATGCTAGTGACAACATTTCTGTTCGCTGAATTTTGTGTTCCTCCTTGTTCTGATCTGATCTGTTTTAAGCTTCATACGCCGATGAAAAAACGCCAACCACGTCGTGTGACATCAGAGTGCTAAGTGTGAGTTTTTCTTTTCGCATTCGATCGTGGGCGGCTCAGTGAATTTGGCCCCACTTTTTTTGATTTTCAGATTTTTGATATTTTTAATTATTTGTTCGTCGTTCGTTCTTTAACGTTCGATTGTAAAAATTGTTTGTTCGTCTTTTATTTATTTATAATTAATTAAACAAATGATCACCCTTAAGTTGGCCCCCCTTACTAGATATCTTTATTTTTATCACTTAGATTAATTAATTTTGATTAATTATCGTTTGTTCGACGACTATTGGTGATTGTTCGATCATAAAAACAATTAAATTCCCAATTATTATTTATTTTATATCTAATATGCAAACCATTACCTCACGCCTACATTGCGCATGCGCCAGCAGTCTAATGGCGACTGAGCGATGCGTAGTGCATGTCATGTAAAAAAATGACATTATAAATAATGCTCCATTTCGAATATCATCAAATTATACGATTTGAATGAAGTATTTATTCAACAGTGTGAGTACCTCGATTAAATATAAAGGTATTTAATTCTTATTAGGAAATATTGTAGGTAGTTCCGATAGTGGTAAATTTAACACGATACATAATAAAAAATCTGCACATTTTTTGAGGTTAACTAATAGTACATCTAATATATACATCTTTAACAGAATTATAAATAGGCCTATCATTTTGGCAAAGAAACAAATTAAAAACAGTTGTATGATATACACACCCACACACATATGTACATATATAAGAAATTCATATTTAATTAGAGTAATTACTCTTTTTGTTTACTCAACAAACAGCTTTATGTGGCTTTATGAGTTAAGTACATATATTGGACGTAATGCATGTAAATGGACTATATAGACATTAGATGTTTTTCGATGATTATTAATAAGTACATAATTTATTAATAATGATTCTTTTACAACTAAACATTCGAAATGGAGCATTATTTATAATGTCATTTTTTTACATGACATGCACTACGCATCGCTCAGTCGCCATTAGACTGCTGGCGCATGCGCAATGTAGGCGTGAGGTAATGGTTTGCATATTAGATATAAAATAAATAATAATTGGGAATTTAATTGTTTTTATGATCGAACAATCACCAATAGTCGTCGAACAAACGATAATTAATCAAAATTAATTAATCTAAGTGATAAAAATAAAGATATCTAGTAAGGGGGGCCAACTTAAGGGTGATCATTTGTTTAATTAATTATAAATAAATAAAAGACGAACAAACAATTTTTACAATCGAACGTTAAAGAACGAACGACGAACAAATAATTAAAAATATCAAAAATCTGAAAATCAAAAAAAGTGGGGCCAAATTCACTGAGCCATCGTGGGCGCGTTTCGAGTTTACTAGGAATTTGTATGTGATTTGTACAGCGCCACCTAGTGGTAAACTGGTTTCTCACGTTTACCACTAGGTGGCGCTGTACAAATCACATACAAATTCCTAGTAAACTCCAAACGCGTTCACGATCGAATGCGAAAATAAAAAATTACACTTAGCACTCAGATGACAAAAGAGTATATAATCACTACGTTTTACAGATGACAACGTCAGACCGTAAAGCATTTTAATTTTATTATCTCTCATATATATATATATATATATATATATATATATATATATATATATATATATATATATATATATATATATATATATATATATATATATACACTACCTGACCCGTCCAAATATATAAATATAACACAAAAACAAAATACCCAGTGATACAAGGATGTAGATAAAAAATTAAAAAATAATAATCGTATAAATATAATTGTTATTTCAAGTAGTTACAAAAAAATAAAGCAAAATTTTTGCCAAACATCTTTCATTTTATTTTAGCAAAAATGATACACAGGACTAAGTAATCTTGTAATTATTGCACTAACAAAGTGTTGTTTGTAGTGACTGTAGTTTAACGAGAAATGGCTCCTAGATGGGAGACATAAGGATACAATCTGAATCTACTAATAAACATTTAACGTATTAGACATAGGTTTTTGACGTTGTGATTTCTAACGTCTCGTATACTATATTCAACAATTTTCATTTGACAGAAGAATTTGGTGAAACCTCTCATTAAAACACAAATACGACTTACCCTTAAATACTATTAAACACTTGACGGCCATTTACATGAAGATAATAATATTACCTATGTGGTTACCTACCTATGTTTCTCGAATAATTAACATCTGCTTATCGCGACATCTAGTGACAAGTAACTCAAATAATTGTTGACTTCTTAAGAAAACTTCCATCTAGTGGATTTCTATGAAACTTAAACAACGTACTGTTATTTGTCCAATGGGAACACGACATTTGTCAAACAAATATTTGATATTGACGTAATGACGTTGTTATTGTCAATATCTTGGCTTAAACAAATTGAACGTACAATACTTAATTATAAGAGCACACAAGAAAGACCTGTTTGATCTAATTTACCGTGTATTGGAGTAGTGATACCCATTGATGTTATTCTCATATTAAGCAGGTTTGTATGTACCTACATAAGATTAGTTTTTTAACGCCCATGCCAAAAAAAAAAAAAAAAAAAAAAAGATTAGTTTCTCGAACGTTCTAAATATATATGCAGATTGCGACATCTAGTAACGAGTAACTAAAATACTTGCGGACTTCTTGAAAAAAGTTCCATCTAACGGGTACTTATTAAATTTAATCGGAATACTTTTAATCGTCCAATAGGAACACGACATGTGTAACAAAATTAGTTCATAATATAATGACGAGCATGGGGCTTTGAGTAAGTGCCCGTTTCGGATAAATAATATTAGTTCCATGATGCTGTAGAGGTAGAGGTACCCACAGGAGGTGCCAGTACCACTGACGTGGCCACCTATTAATAAACAACAATATTATTATAAAGTTGCCATATTTACAATATTCACCCATAGAATAATAACGCATAGAAACCAAGTCGACCCGCGCAATGTTATGTCATTTCAAAGAAGCCTGAAAAGGCTTCTTACGCTCGCCGGCCGCTCAGACATATGACACGTGCCACACGAAGTACAGCTCTAGTAATTAAAAAAAATATGAGTTACTTTGTGGTGAAAGGCTATCACCGTGCTTCACAAAAGCGTATTTAAGACTTGAAGATCACATTTTACAGATAAAAACTACTTGGCATCGGATATTTTTGTGCAAAATCCAAACAAATAAATCGTAAATATTTACGTAGAATGATATTCAAAATGTTGCCAGCCAAAGGGGAAAATATTCTACCATGTATTTGTTTTTGCCTATTTTCATTATAATTAATAACGTGTGTATTCCTATTTTATGTGCGATATTACATAGCCTGGACTTTGCTTTAATTTATAATAATTTTTTAAGTGTTGCGGCTTACCAGTATACTGGCACAAATATTACAAAGCAGTTTGTCAGACCAATATTATAAGGCCTTTATTCGTGTATAGTGAGGACATAGAAGACTAAGAAATTGTTCCAACTAGCATTATAGATGCCGCAGTGATCATTAATCAACAAAAATACTGTCACTGACATAAATATTTTTTTAATTTTTCTTATGAAATAATATACCATCGTACGCCATTATTTCGTGATTTGCTTAGTGTCAAGTAGTTTTATTGGCAATATTTTCGAATTTTATCGACGAAAATATATAGGGTAATGTTCTTAAGTCGGTCTGCGCTGAATGTCGGCGTCCTAATATGTTTATGCTGATAATAATAATAATAAATATCACTGGAAAAATTACGCGAATTGATCTGACTTGAAAGTAAGCAAATTATATAAGCACTAGCTGACCCGGCAAACGTTGTTTTGCCATTCATATTAGGAATCCATAGCGGACAAACAACGTGACACGTAATTTATATAAGTCTACGCCCTACGGAATTGTCCTTCCACGCAGCCAAAATGGCATTAAACTTTATATTATGGTTAAGTATTCTTAAATTTTCTATTTTTCCGCGCAATTTTCTTAATATTTTCTTTTATAAGAACCTTCTCCTTACAATTACAAACACAACAAAAAAAATTACCGAAATTGGTCCAGCCATTCAGGCGTGATGTCGTGACCAAGGAAAATAGGAATTGATTTTTATATATATAGATATAGTATGGGTCAACGATACTAATACATAGAAATACATATATAATAAATATAAATAATATATTTAATAAACACCCAAACCCAGAAATACTGCTTATCACACAAACGCCTGTCCCTGCCGGGAATCGAACCCGGACCCCATAGATTGAAAGAAAGAAAGAAAGAAAATATTTATTTGCAAGAATATGGGTGTTACAAGTTGTTAAAAATAAATTAAGTTACCAACATATTCTACCATTATATGGTGTGCAAATATTTTAAAAAATTATCATTATAAAATATTACATTTAAAAGATTCTATCGAATATTTAGAATTACTACCGGATCGGAACGCGGCCACACACTGAGAAGATCCGGCGGAAGAAACTCAGCGGGCTGGTCTTTTTTCTCTATTTTATGTACTTGTTATAAATGTACAATGTCATATTACAAAAGAATTTTTTATAATTACAAGTTTCATATTTTGTGCAATTAAATTTTTTATAATTTACAAAATGTTCACTATTTACAAAATTTTACTAGGTACATTGAAATTTTTTAAGGACAATTCAACAAACTTATATTTCTATCCATTAATATTTAATTTTATCGGCTAAAAATTCTTTAATATCATAATAAGTTTTATCTAACAGCAAATCAAACAACTTTTTGCGAAATTTATTTATAGGTAATGATTTAAGACTATCAGGAATATAATAATAGACATACAATACACATTTTTTGTAAAAAATATTTAATTTTTGATTAGGCACATATAATTTTTTACTATTCCTAAAATATGAGTTACCAGTGACTTCAGCATTTGTTTTAAATAACTTTTGGTGCTTTTTTACAAATACGCATACCTCTAAAATATACAAACAAGGTAAGGGAAGTACCTTAAGAGACTTGAAAAGTGGTTTACAGGAATGTAACTGATTAACACCACATATTGCTCGAATACATTTCTTTTGGACTCTAAAAATTCGTACCAATTCAACAGAATTTCCCCAAATAGGAATTCCATATTTTAAATTAGAAGAGACATATCCATGATATGCTAATAGGGAGGCTTTTGCGTCTCCTACTTCCCTTAGTCTTCTCAAGACATAGACAAATCTATCAATCTTATTACATAGAGATTCAATGTGTGCTTTCCAATTACAATTTTTGTCAATAATTATTCCTAAAAAGTTTGTATAATCTACATCATCTATATTTACTTTATTTAAAAATATATTTGTGTTTTTGGTAATATTACTGTGGTAGTTCTGAAATTCAATTAATTTTGTTTTAGTTACATTAACTTTTAAATTATTATTAATTAACCAGTCTGAAACTTGGAATAAGGTTTCGGTTGTTTCATTTACCAAGTCTTTTTTATTTTTACATTTAATAAGTAGGGTAGTGTTATCAGCAAATAAGAAGCAATCATGTTGTAAACTATTAGGAAGATCATTGATATAAATTAAAAATAGCAAGGGTCCTAAAACACTGCCCTGTGGTACACCACAGTTGTTAACACGGTAGTTTGAAGTAAATATTTTTTTACGGTTTCCGTATATTTTAGATATTTCGACGCATTGTTTCCTATTTTCTAAGTAACTCTTTATCCAATCTAAAGCCTTCCCTCTAATACCATATTTTTCAAGTTTTGATAGTAAAATATCGTGTGAAACAAAATCAAATGCCTTACTCATATCCAAAAATACACAAAGTGGATACATTTTCTTATTGAGACATTCAGTTATGCTCTTCACTAAATCAAAACATGCTAATGTAGTAGACCTACCTTTCCTAAATCCATATTGATTATTTTTTAGTAGGCCAAAATCAAGTAAATAATTATAGAGCTTTTCATACATAATTTTTTCAAAGATTTTTGAAATAACTGGAATTAAAGTAATAGGTCTATAATTGTTCATATCGCATATATCTCCTTTTTTAAATAATGGTTTGACAATACACTTTTTTAATCGTTCTGGAAATTTACCTTCCAAAAATGACAAATTAATTATATGGCTAAGAGGTCTTGATATTACACTAGCAACATTTTTCAATAATTCTGTGCTAATATTATCATAGCCAGTAGCATAAGTATTTTTCAATGAATGTATAACTTTTTTCACATCATGCTCATCTACTGGTGTCAAATACATGGTTTTACTACAATTTGGTAAAAAATATGATTTTGAAGTATTTGTAGATTTGACATTTACACTACTTGATTTTGTCTGGTTTATAAAGAAATTATTAAATAGATTACAGATTGTTTGAGTATTTGTGTACTTTAAATTGTTTATTTTGATTTTTTCTATTTCTCTACTCTTTATTTTGTTCTGAAATGTACTTTTAATCAGATTCCATGAAGCTTTACATTTATTAAAGGAATTTTCAATGTATTTCAAAGAAGACTGTTTTTGTGATTCTAATATACATTTAGACAAAATTTTCCTATAATGTAGATATTTACATTTATTTTCTTTCCTATTAGATTGAGCATGACGATAGTTAAGGTACAACTGGCGTTTTACTTTGCAACATTTTAGAAGACCTTTAGTTAACCATTTATTTTTTATAGGTTTATTTAAAACTTTTACACGGACCTTAGGAAAACATAACTCAAAAAATAACAGTAAAATATCATGAAATTCATTAAATGCTTCTTCACAATTTGACTTTGTAAAAACTTCATTAAAACTTAAACTTGATTAAACTTAAGATTGCGTAGCCAGGGTCGCTAACCACTCGACCAATGGGGCGGTTTATGCTGATAATTAAGTTTCAATTCTACATAGCTTGAAATTTGTGTTGCGAATGACGACTTTGCTCACATGACTGAGTATTAATACACGACTTAATTATTTTGTGTCATATATTCCAATGCATATATAGCACATAGAAGCCAAAGAATCGCCACGAAGAGCTGTATTGTTTCCGATTCAGCTAAACAAGTTAGAGGAGATTACGCACGGGGATTACACTTTTCTATATTCTAAGATCTGAACCAAAACAGTTGCGCGCGATAGGTGGTGAAGTCATGCACAGAGCCAATAGTAGCTTGACTCAATATAGTAAGTTTAGCTTAAATATTTTAATTTTTTAAGTTGATTTAAATAATGCTTTGATTAATAAGTATCTTATTATTTTTTACCTTAAAGCGTTCGTCTATAACGTAAGTATTGTTTCTGCTTGCCCACCCATTTGCTAATTTTCAAGCTAGTTTGAGGTTTAGAAAATGGCAAGATTCATATGAAAGTTATAATAAAAAAGGTTTCAAGGTGATAGCTTTGAACAAACATACATACACATACACGCACACAGACATACACATAATGACACACAAGTACTTGCCAAGCAATGTATTTCAAACTGTTTTTATAACTTAAACCCCGTGTTGGTCAAGGGCTCCTTTGAAGAATAGACCAACTGCCGTTCTGCCAGGCAGGTCGTAAAAGGCGACCGAGTGGCTATGTGCGTCACTATCATCGTGACTACTAGGTGGTAGAGTTCTGCATCGGCTCGACCGGGTCAGGTACCACCACCTTACCTATTCCTGCCGCAATAGCGTCAGTGCTAGTCGCTGTCGTGTTTCGGTTTGGTGGGTAAGGTAGCCTGTAAACTTATGCATGTGGCATTAGACCTCGCCACAAGATAGCAATGCACCATAAACATCTTTGGTGTCTATAGGCGATGGTTGACTCTTTCCATCAGGAGACCCATCTGCTTGTTTGCTATCTTATGATATAAAAAAAAACAATGTAAACTCGTATTGCCCATATTTTTTATTTACGCTCGGTGCCGGTTGGTTACCGCTGTTTTTACCGCTTTTTTTAAATTACGGAAATTTCAAACTAAAATATTTTATTGCCTTCAAGCAAATTAAAAGTGATCGAGAAAAATATCCTTAGAGCGACAGATTACATAATAATTGTTATCGTAATTACAAGTAAATGTAAAATAACACTGCCAGCTTTACAGAGTTCATTCACAAGACCCGGTGCATGCAATTCATGAATTTAGTGGAACATTTGTAAACGAATATTTTATATTATCTTGTAATAATTTTACAATAATAATTAAAACGCACTTTCAATTTAATATTTAGTTCATAATTTTAAAATTTGACCGGCCCTTTAGGCGCCCCCCAGACCTACAATAATATTGCGCAATACTTTTATTGTGCAATAATATTGAATACCCCTTTGTTTCCAGACGTTCAATAAATTCACTCAATAAAATGAACAAACCAGTCTGATCAATATTTTCGTGCGAGTAACATGTCTGACGACGAAGTTTTGGCGGCAACCATGCTGGTAATTTTGTTAAATAAATCTATACAATTCTATACACTCAAGTTAAAACTTCCGTTCTTCATCTTTTATTGATTGGTTTTGTTTCGATCAACACTTATATTGATTAGTGTATTGGCCTGAATGTCGAATTTCAGCCGAATGTTGAATTTCGGCCGAAAGTTGAATTTCAATCGAATGTTGAAATTCGGCGGAATGACGTATTTCGGTCACATGTTCAATTTCGACCGAGTGTCGAATTTCGGCCAGTGGTCAAAATTTTGGCCCATTCTAGTAATGAACTATTAAATTAACAAGATGAATAAAATTACCGCGAAATGACGAAAATTTCTTGCTCGCCATTTTGCTTAAATTTACGACACGCGGCTGCTGTCTGTTAAACACCGCGGCTGATCGACCGCTCCAAGCTTTGAAGTGAAAAATATTGTGCAATATTAAACCTACACAGTGCAAGAAAAAAATATTGCACAACAAAAATTAAACCCGCTCAAACTTTCATTCAATCATTGTGCAATCTTCAATATTAACTCTAAACGGTCAATAATATTGTACAATACGTAATATTGTGCAATATTATTGTAGGTCTAGGGGCCGCCTTAGAAGTAACCCTGTACTCGAAGCTATATCATTTTTGGAACAAAATTCCTCATGCAGCGTTGCGGAGGAGAACCTACCATAGCCGGCGAAAATCGACTGTTAAAAAAAATCTTCGCTACTTGCCTAAATTAAAAAAAAAATGAGTAAATGGTTGACCCTACGGGCCATCCCTTAAACTTCCCACTAAATTAAGGTATTTTAGCTCAAAAGAGTAAAAATTATAAGCATAGATTTTTTAGTTTGATTACTGAAATATACAAAAAAATAAATATCTTGAGAACCTCTAAAACATTTTCTTCTAATTAATTCTACTCATTTTACCTCACCGGAATAAAAATTGTGAGTTCTTAATTTTCTATATATGACTAATAATACTATTGGAAAGTAGGCTTGGGCTTAACCGGTCACTACAGAGAGCGCTCAATTTAGTTCATTATCCAAGGATGAACTAGTTCGTTCTATTAGTTCATTAGTTCTTTTTTGAAATAATTTATCAATAACAATAAATAAAGAAAAAAATATAGTTATGATTATTGTAAGTTTTGTTTATTGTTATTTAAAAAATACAAAGTATTACATGAAAATTTTACACGTCCATTTATGTAATATGAGATTTTTTATTTAAATAATGAAAAATATAATAATTTATATTAATGATTAGTCAACAGCTAGGCTAGTTCCTAGTATAATGTGTAATTATATTAGAATACTTAAAAAGTATGAATTTTTACAATTAAAGTTGACTTCTTTGTGGCACATAAAATCTTTTATCGAAATAAAAACGAAAAAATAAAATGATTTATATTAACAATTAGTCATAATTAACGTGATATATAATAATAATAATCAATTATTTGTAACAATAAATGGGAGTAGAAGAGAATTTTTTTAATTTTAATTAAACTTACCGTAAAATAAGACATAAATGGTATTAGTATTCTGTTTGATAATCAGCCAGCAATACTTCAGTTGACGATTGTTATGATTTCATATGATTTGATAAAATTTCAACCATGGGGATTTGAAGTTGTTTAGTATCGATATGATTATCGAAATATCAAGGCGCGCACAGTAAAAGTAAATAACTCGGTTGGTCACATAGTGCCACTGTCTAGTAAAGTGGACGCCACAGTAGATATGGGTAACTCAGCGAAATTCCTTGCGTTAACTCAGTAACTCAAGCGCAGTGTACTGCGCCGGCTCATTGCGCTAACTCAAAATTGCGTCATGGCGCAACAAATCTGACGCAGCCCGCGGGTAAAGAGAAGTGAGCAACGAGCGAAACGTGCGCCGTGCGCCACGCTACAGATTCATAACACAAATAGCGCACAGCGCATGAATTGCGTTGGTTCATTGGTAACTCAACGAGTGAGTCGCGACACTCATGATAATTATGCACATGAATGAGAGTTTACTGCGTATAGTCATTAGTCTCTAAGTAGTCTGTGGTATAACTATGCTGCGCCGTGCGCTAACACATTTTGAATAAGTGAGTTGACACACCCGCTCAGTGAATTGAGTTAGCGCAATTGCGCGGCGCAGCGCAGTGTGTTGACACATGTCTACGCCACAGACTACTTAGAGATGCAAGCATGTGGACGCTAACAGAAATATAAAAAGAACTAAGAGCGGGATTTTCAATGAACTAGTTCGCATAGTTCACCTAAAGGAGCGCTTTTCCCACCTAGGTCGCTCGCGAACTACCCAAGACTATTGGAAAGACAGTCAATCTTTATTTCAGTGAGGTAAACATATTTTAAATTACAAATAAAAGCACAAAAACAAAAAAATATAAGTTTAAATAACTTTGGAATCATCTTGAGAACATCTAGAATATTTCCCGGCATTTAACATATTTTACCTAACCGAATAAAAAGTGTTAGTTTCAAGATTATACTAAAATATGATTAATAATGTTATAATAATATAAATAAATAATAAAAATAAAAGATTATTTGTATACCGGTCAGGTAGATATATTTTAAATACCGTCTTGGGAAAATATTTATTAGGGCGAGCGCAGTAGACATGGGTAGGTGATGCGTGTAATATCACAAAAGTAATATCACTCGGAAAGGTGATGCAACATCACACATCACACTAGCGTTTCAACCATCACATATTACTTCATTCATCACTCGGTACAGATCGGTTAGTGTCGTTTCTAGCCGTATCACATATACTACCAAGAGAAGAGTGTGGTGCGCAACGTGCGGGAGATATGCAACTGGCTGTATAACTCAAATAAATCGAATAATACCGTGATCGTTGGTTCGAGCTGGGACAGCGGGTATACATACGAGTATGTTAAGTATGTTAGAATGATTTGAATTGGAAACGTTTGGTTATAATAGGTAAGATAACAATTCGGTTCATATTTGTTATTAGTAAGATGTACAATCTTACTAATAATAAAAATGAGTACTCTTAGGTTCTATGCAATAACTGTTTGAGTTAAGACATTTTAATTGTTCTGTATGTCACACGTCGCGTCGTTTGTTTTGTACATCGTGGTCTAGGGGTTAGACTACTCGGCCATGCTTCGACCATGAAGTCCCGATCGGGCAAAAGTATGATTGAGGATTTACTCGGAAATCGTCTCTGTGGTCTAGTGGTCCAGCGTTGGCGTTAACTATATGAGCTCCCGGGTTCGATTCCCGGGTCGGGCACATAAAAAAGTGATTTTAATTTTCTGATAAACACAAAGTTGCCCGGGATTGGAAAGGGCCCGGTTGGCGATAGGCTTACCAACTATCACATTTGTGGGACTAAGTATCTTCGGCTAATCGTGGGTGCACTTGTTGTACCTCTGCCTACCCCTTCGGGGACACGGGCGTGAAGATACTTTACTCGAAAATCTAAAATCTCAGTAGCAGCTCGGAGTCTAGCGGAAGGATGTGCCAACCAAGAAACTGGTGAATCATGGAGAACTGAAAGTCTATAGACGTTTAGTTTATTCTGCTTACCCCACATCGGTACCTATGTGGGGTAAGCAGAATATACTTGCGTGATGATACTTTTAAATCAGGTACCCAAACGACGAATTGAAAATGTAATTACGATTATTATAATCGTAATGTTATGATAAAACTTTCAATCAGACTAAAATTATTAGTCAGTTTAATCAGAAATTATTATGGTACTTTGGTTTGGAAAGAAATATATACTCGTAGTTCGCACAAAAAAGCGATGAATACATCACATGCAACGCTAGACACTAAACGCTACTCGAGATGATATTTCCTTAAGGTGATGTGATGAGTAATGAGTGATGCGTGATATTTGCGGGTGATATTACCTTTTCAAAGGTGATGTGTGATGTTGCATTACACTTGAAAGTACCGTTTTGCGCATGTCTAGAGCGCAGCGAGTCCTACACTAGGCGACTTTCCGTGCACTTTTGTGGTACATTTTACTAAAAAAAAATCGCATTTCTTAGGTTTGAGCTTCGACGTGGTAGTTTATATTCATGTCTAGATTTGTTATCTACCATTTTATAAAAATAAAAAATACCATGTAAAAATACAATTTTATAAAAATAAAAAAATTAAAGGTACAATTTGTATTAGAATCTTATTACTACTAACGCCATCTCTACATTAACGAGTTAAAATTGATAGAAGATACATTTTCTATTAGAATTTTTGAACTTATTAAGAGACTACCTACTTCATGAATTGTTCTTCATATTTGACTGGCGGCGCGCGGTTATCGTGCCCTCGTATAAAGGCGAAGTTCAAGTATAAACTGCAATAGCTATAGGGCCATCAGTTTGATCAGTTTGGCATGGAAGGTGTACGATAAAATCATTGAAAGGAGAATGCAAGGGAAGTTCTAAGTAATGTTGTGGGAGGCACAAGGAGAATTTAGGTCTAGAGCAGAGATGTTTGCTGGGAACAGATTAAATAGAGCGTTAGAGAGTTTCACAATATGCTTATTGAGAAACAGTACAGATGTATTAATTGATTTATATTGTATTGAGACCAATTCCCAATCTTAGCCCGAGGGTAAAAAGCTAAAAAAAGGTATATTCACGCCCGTATCCTCGAAGAGATAGGCAGAAGTACAACGTGTGCATCCACGGTTAGCCGAAGATACTTAAGTCCCACAATGTGATAGGTGACCAGCTTAACGCCAGTAGGGCACTTTTCCAATCCCGGGCAAAGTTGTTTTATCAGAAAACTGAAAAAACACATTTTTTTCATTTGCCTGACTCTGGAATCGAACTCCGAGGGTTTCTCTGAGAGAAAAATTCGAAAAATGTATTCGCTGAATGTGTCTACCGTCAATTCTTCGTACTTGCGTAGTCCAAAATTTTGAAGGTTTATTTAAATAAAACATCTTTTGATTTTGATTTCGTAAATCGACGTAAAACCAGGAACTTCCTGATTTTAGAAAAAAAAACAATTATTTCAGCAAAATGTTAAAAATGTGTTTTTTATAAGATCAACCTTCATTTTTAATACATATTTTTCCTTGAAAATACCAACAAACAAAAACCAAATATTCCTAGTCCAAAGCCTAACGACGCGGGCCTTTGGTGCGAATGTAATATTTAGGTGAAAATATGCTGAGTTTTTTAGGCTAGATAATTATAAATAAAGTCCATACATTAAAAGATATAATTCTCAAAAAAAAATTTTCTAACAATATTACTAGATAGTATAACTTTGCGAGCCCTTACAAAGCTCTGCTTTTTGCTAGTTTACTTGCAACACCATTCGAGCCTTAGTGTGCGTGGTAACGCAAGTGATTACACGAAGCTTACACGGACATCGACACGGTTTTGGCCTAAAAATATGAACGAAACGTTGAATGCAATTATCACTCTGAGCGTTATTCTCTAAGTATTCACCCACATTTTTGGTATGAGGTTGTTTATAGTATAATTTTACCCCTATATATGTTTTCTGTGGTTTACTCACACGTTTAGTATAGATGTTGCTATTTTTTAAATATTTGAATTTAGAGTGCTAATAAGCGGTTATGATAATTATACCATAACTTATTATTCTTATAATATCAACTATAGATATACATAATACATATTATAATAAAATAGTAGGAAAGTCAAAACTATACATTGAATGTTTTTTTAAAAGAATACTTGGGGCGTGATCTACAATCGATATCGAAGCCAAAAATATAGTTTATAGAATTTTTGTCTCTGCCTGATTGTCTGTTTGTATGTATGTATGTTCGAGGTAAACTCAAAAAGTACTGCATGGATTTACTTCAAATTTTGCATGAATATTACTAACAGGTCGGGTCAACATATAATAGGCTACATATTATCACGCTATCACCTACGGGGGAGGAGCAGTGCGGAATAAACGAAGTCCGCGCGGACGAAGTCGCTGGCAACAGCTTAATATATTACAGCTTAATATTAAATAAATAAATATTCACGGGAAAAATTACACTTACTGATCTAATCCCAAAGTAAGAAATTATTTGCTTGTGTTAACACTCATAGTGTTAGTCAGCGATACTAATATATAGAAGTACATGTATAAATACTTGAATATATTTCTTAAACACCCCAACCCGGAAGTACAAACATTTATGCTCATCACACAAATGCTTGTCCCCGTCGAGGATCGAACCCGAGCCCCGTCGATTGGGTAGTCAGGGTCGCTAACCACTCGACCAACGGGGCGAACAAATGTAAAAAAAACCCTGTCCGGTCGTTAAAGGCATTATTTGGCAGCTTAATGATACAGTGATATCTGTGTCATTATTTTATAGATATTGATAGATAAATTTTCAAAATATTTGCTTGATTTAAGAGGAAGTTCCTCAAGTCTAGTACTAAAATGAGGCACTTTAAAATACGATATTTTTAACCGACTTCAAAAAAGGAGGAGGTTCTCAATTCGGCTGGTATATTTTTTTAATGTATGTACACCGATTTCTCCGAGGTTTCTGAACCGATTTACGTGATTCTTTTTTTGTTTCATGCGAAATGGTTTCAAATTGGTCCCATAAAAATTTGATTCAGGTAGGCCCAGTAGTTTTTATTTTATAAGCATTTTTTTAGTTATTTTACCTATCCCGATGTCTAAATTTAAATCTCGCAAGCAAATTTGATCCACTTCCCGGTTACCGATTGAGCTGAAATTTTGTATACATATGTAAATTGGATGACAATGAAAACTTATTATGGCATAGAGCTGATCTGATGATGGAATCGGAAGGTGACTACAGGAACTCAGTAATTAAATGGTTAAAAATCGGTTAATGACAAGATTCTATCGAGTTTGGACTTTTCTGATTCGTGTTGACGAGCACTTAGGTGCTTGGTGGTAACTAGGATCATCCAGGGTCCGATGATGAAGCCGGAAGGTGGCCATAGGAGATTAGTAATTAAATGACACAACTTTATCGAATTTGGACTCTTTTGATTCGTGTTGCGAGCACTATGGTGCTTGGTGGTAATTAGGACCCTCTAAGGTCCGATGATGAAGCCAGAAGGTGGCCATAGGGGCTCAGTAATTAAATGACACAACTCTATCGAGTTTGGGCTCGTTTGATTTGTGTTGATGAGCACTTAGGTGAATGGTGGTAACTAGGATTCTCCAGGGTCCGATGATGAAGCCAGAAGTTGGCCATAGAAGCTCAGTAATTAAATGACACAACTCTATCGAGTTTGGTAACCTATACATTTCTGTGTCCTTGTCTGTAACCTATACCTTTGTCAAAGAAGTTACATTCAACCCGGAATGTCCACACGCGCTTCAAAATCGTTCCGAAGAGTACCACGACATGGGTGGAGTGTCCCTTTCTACTAAATAAAGCGCCAATCACCATATATAAGTGCGGCCATGAGTAGTTTGCAAATTACTACTAAGTAATTCTACTAATTTGAGAAACAGTTTTTGCATTGCATAAGTAATTACGTAATAATTAAAATAAGCACATTTTAGAACTCACTATGATTATTACAATACATTTTATGCTAATTTATTTATCGACGTGTATGAATAAAAAGGATTTAACGATTGCTGAATATGTAAAAATCTACCATCTAGATAGTTTTATTTACACTGGCAATTGCAAGAAAGGGGTTGTCCCTTTCTTGCAATTGCCAGTCCACTCTTGTCGTCGTCTTGCTCAGAACATTTTTCCCCTCTGTTATGTAAGAAACAAATGTCAACTTTATTTGTTATGATATAAAGTACATTTTTATTTTTCAAATATTGCTTCGTAACAATTCGTTATAGTATACTAGCTGTGCCCGCGACTTCGTTCGGGTGGAAAAAATTCTAAAATAAAAACCCGCATAGTTCCCGTTCCCGTGGGATTTCCGGGATAAGAACTATCCTATGTCCTTTCTTGGGTCTCAAACTATATTTGTACCAAATTTTATCCAAATCGGTTCAGTGGTTTGGCCGTGAAAGCGTAACAGACAGACAGACAGAGTTACTTTCGCATTTATAATATTAGTATAGATAAGTTCCTTGACCTTTGTTTATAGAACTGTCAAAAGTTGCAAATGAAACGCCCTTAGCTTACGTAGTATTGACTATTGTATACTCTTTGCGCCCTTAGCGTCTTCATTTCCATCAGTATAAACACAATGATGAGTTGATGTCCATTCCAATTGTTCTAGAGTTCATGAAGTACTTCGTCTTTGAACGACAATTTATTGTCAATGAGTATATCCATGTGAAATTTGCTTTGAAAGAATCCTTCGTAACAGGGTAGAATAGAGGACGTTTGAATCTGCAATTTCTTAAGAAGTTCAATAAAGTTGGTTAAATTATTAAAATTCATATCTTGTATTTTACACTTTTTATCGTCGGCACTTGATGAAACTCCATTTTAACACAATATTTGTTAGCTAGCTGATAACACTTTTACTGTTTCACAATAAGATAATTATATTTAATTTCGACCGGTTTCGCTTACACAAGCATCATCAGGGTACTTACAATAATTATTAACTAACAATGAAATCTAAATGTCACAAATAACAGATTTGAAGGCAAATGTACATCCTACCCTCAATAAATATTATAGCAATACCAACGTAGGGTTGTCCGCACTATGGGTACCTCCTCGCAAGTAGGGAGAAATCAGACGTGTTCGTATAAACCCATAGTGCGGACAACCCTACATTGGTATTGCTTACAGTCAACCTTACAGTCCAGACCTGGCCCCTAGTGCTTACTACCTATTCCCAAATTTGAAGAAAGATCTTCGTGGAGAGCGATTTTCCGACGATGAAGAACTGAAGGCAGCGATTAATGCGCATTTTGAAGAGAAGCCGGAAGAATATTTTTTACAAGGTTTAGAAAAATTAATACTTCGTTCTATTATATGTATTGAGATCCTATTAGATTACATTGAGAAATAGATTTTTCCCAAAATTTTCTGACTTTTATTTCATACTTATACCGAGAATACATTGAATGCCCCTCGTGGTTGTCACTATGGAAATGGCACGTATAGTCAATCGGTCGCCTTTTACGACCTGTCTGGCAGAAGGGCAGTCAACCTATTCTTCAAAGAGGGGCACGAACCAACGCGGGGGAAGAAAGCTAGTAAACTTGTGCTAAAAGGTACCAAGGATGACCCATAGTCCCAACGTAATACCAAGGATGACAACGCATCAGTAATTTTTCAATACAAATAATAAGACTATAGGCGACGTTAATAGCTTATCATCAAATCGATTTACTCCACGTCTTGGTAAATAATATATGTAAAATACATATGATTTAATGCTTTCATACGTGACCGTGATCCAATAACCGCTGTTGTTAATAAAACACAAATTATCGAATCAATTGTTTTAATTAAAACTATCCGACAGATTAATTACATTAACACATCATTAAGATTTATTCATTCTATATCAGAATTCATCATAATTCACAATAAGCAACAATTTTAATTTGTCACTGGTCAAGATGATGCTAATAATATAAAATTGCTTGTAAAACAACATATATTTCAATAAGTTTCAAATACCTGTCATTAATTAAAATTAATGAAATACATTTAACTAAGTTAAAATTTACTCAACGTCATTAGAACCTAAAATACTGGCTCCGGAGGGGTTTTATTTTATGGGAACTTTAATATGCATGAATAAACCACGCATAGTATTTATCACAGCACTTGAGAAACCGCAGTATGGATTGCAACAATATTTACATCTGATGAGAGCCCCCAGAGAGTGTCAGTACTCAATAGAGTAAAAACATAACGATCGGTTATGACTTACATTAAACATTAACAACACATTTATCTACGATGGCGACGTTTCTTTTTATTACGTGTTTCTCCATTTTGAGGTCGTCCATTGGAGAAAGCATTTGAGGTTGACGGAGGAGGCACGGGGGGCAGGCTCACAGGCGGCGCTGCTGCTGCTGCAGCATTGGCCGCTGCTGCAGCACTGGCCGCTGCTGCTGCACTAGCCGCTGCTCTGCTCGCGCTCACCTGTGCGGAATCATTCTGCACTACTCCGTTCTGTCTGGGATGCACTTGTGCTTGGACATGCTGAGTCGGAGGTTCCACTGGCCCGTTAAGAGCTGCACGCAAACGTTGCCGCATTCGTCTGCGAGCGTTACGAGACATATGCTGTTCCGCAATCACATTGTCGGAATCCGAGTGAGATTCATCACGAGCTGACTGATTGTTTGGAGCGTTTTCAATCCTTGCACGCATTTCTGCCTCTGAACGAACCAAAGCGCTGGCCTCGCGACCGAGCGACGCAAAGGCTCGAGACAATCTTGCCACGTCGTTCTGCAGGTCTTGTAAAAATGGCTCCAAGTCGTGTGCGTTATTCTGACTGCTGACGCGGTTAGCGATTCTGAGAACGGCGCGAGGCTGTGTTTGGTTGGCCAGCTGGTCCGCAGGAATACGGCGCACGGACAGTTTGCCGCTGATAGTGGTGGGCGCTACTAGCGCTCTTGCGTCCATTTCTTTTACGAGCAGACAATGTCCACGCTTCTTGAGAGCACCTTCACATGATCTTACTGACCAAACCTGTTAAAATAAAATCTTTATTAAACAACATAATTTTGTTTGGGTAAGAGAGCTAGTGTATGCAATGGAAGATTATTTAGTGCTTGTGACCACGGTCAATGTAACTTCGTCGAAACGTCGAGGTTTATAAGTAAGTTTTAATTATATACGCGTCTTTGACCCGTTTATATATTTTTTAAATGATAGTAAAACGGCTTAATTGTAAAAATCATAAAATTATTAAGTTTAAAAACAAGAAAAATTTTAAGTTCAACTTATGCAAATTTACATACATGTAGTAAATCAGATAAGAACTTTTAGCATGTATGCATGTTTTATTGCTTACTTGCTTATTTGCATGTATGCTTATATACTTGCTTGTATTTTTGCTTATGTATATGCTAATAGCTGCCGCGTGCAGCTCGCTGCATTATAAAAGTTTTTGACGAGTCCTGTGGAATCACCTAATTTGCACATAAATGTACAATAAATTTATTTATTTTCTACAAAGTTATGCAAATGTACGTTATTATCATTACAGTCCCTCCGAGGTAGATAAAGGGACCCGAACGTATATAAACCTTTTGGTTTACAAGCATCCATTGATTTGTTTGACGAGATGGCTGAAGAATATCTATCGCCGTATTTTATCGACCTAATAACCACTATTTCGTATATCTTACGATAAACGGGACCGAGAGCTTTATGTACTCATTTGAAACACGTGGGTATTAATATACCACCAACAGCTACCGAAATTACGATTTTCGAGTATAACCCCAAAAACACCTAAACAACACTCGACCTGGGATTTCATGATCTGAGCCGAATAGGCAACAACTACAAATAAAATGAAAAAAAAAAGTGAGTTTATGAGTGTGCCACTGGTTATATGTTATTTCTTCGTGCTGGAACGGTTGAACAAATTGGAATGTAGTAATCAGTGGGCCAGGCCCATTGCCAACCCTTAATATATGGGCAACTTTTGTCTGAGTAAACAAAAACCCGAATGAGCCATAAAATAAATTTTCACCGAGGGGGATTGCATGGGTCGGCAGTTATTATTTTCTACATGTTAGTAGGTATAACAAAATCAGTTGTATATTTGTGTGTAGGGTCGCGCACGCGTGTGTGTGTATATATATATGTGTGTGTGTGTGTGTGTGTGTGTGTGTGTGTGTGTGTGTGTGTGTGTGTGTGTGTGCATGCGTGCGTGTACGTGCGTGCGTGTGCGTGCATACGTGTACGCGCGCGCGTGTGTGTGTGTATGTGATAAGTGATACATACTTCCATACTTACACAATCAGTAAATATAGCTTCCCTATCATTACCACAAATGGTAACAGTGTATGTGAACGCATTGGCCACCCACGGCGCAGCTGCCATCGCTAGCCACGCGCACACAGATTCATCTGCAACCAAATATAACATGTGAGACATTAATTCCGGATTTAGCCATCCTACACAATGTTAATAATAACGCGAAACATTGTTAGCTTGTGTATTTGTTTTGGTTTATGCATGTTTGTTCGCACTCGGTAATGTGACTATGTATGTCCTTACGCACATGCGTGCGTGCATGTGTATGTGTAGTTTGGCGGGACGTATTTGGATGAAATTTGGTAATGAAATTCTTCAGGCAGCTTGGGATAAACAGCGTGTGATAATCGCACACGGAAGAAGAGAAATTGGACGAAGAAGAACATATTGGAGAACAAAATAGCTTGGGTATGTTGCTCCTCATACCAATATCTGATAATTATTGTAATTGATTAAAAATTGTAATTTAAAAAAACTATGTGTGGACTTGTGTACGCACGTAAGAACTTATACTTTTTGCTGTAACAAGATAACAATCTTTGTGATGGTAGAGTGATCACTAGGTGGTAGAGTTCTGTATTGTCTCGCCCGGGTCTGGTACCACCGCCTTACCTATTCCTGCCGCAATAGCGTTAGCGCTTGTCACTGTCGTGTTCCGGTTTGGAGGGCAAGATAGCCGGTAAACTTATGCATGTGGCATTGACCTCGCCACAAGATAGCAACGCACCATTAACATCCTTGGTGTCTATAGGCGATGGTTGACTCTTACCATCTGCTTGTTTGCTATCTTATGATATAAAAAAAAAAATCTTTCGCGGTATCTATGTTTGTAGAGAAAACGACACTAAGAATAAAACATGGTATTCAATACATTGAAAGAAAGTATTATTATATCACTTTGAACCCGTTTATATATTTTGTTAGAGGTCAAACGTGTTACTACCATCAGTTTTAGAGTATACAAACACACTGCTTATAAATATTACGCTGATTCCCAGTTGAGGTAGGCATAGTAAACCAGACATCAATATACGTTCCAAATCACCACGATTCTCCCACCGGTCATTTGGATGATGAACTCCATCGCTACTTATCTCTGATCTACGATAATGACTACGCTTGTTTCTTCCGATAGCCAAGGCCCACTCAATGGGGAGTGATCACACACGATTAGCTAACTTCAAGCTGCTAATGGCATTTTTAATTTTACAGGAATTTTCATCAAAACCGCAGTAACAGTTTTCCCCATCCTCAAGATAAAACATGGAGTACCATGTTTTATATTCATGACGCTGTCACAACTGGACATGTTTGGATGCAATTTAATATACCGGTAATTATGACCAAATTTAACATATGGATTACAATTAAAGTCAATAATAAATAGAGTGCTACTGTGTATACATCATAAGACTGTCATGCAGTTTGGCATCTAGGCATACAAATAGCTTTTACTGTCAAGATGCACCAATAAATGTTTAAAGTCAAACACTGTCAGCAAAACATAAAACACAAAAAATATTTACTATTTAGTATAATAAAATATACTTTAAGTGAATTGTATTCACATTTAAACAACAGCCTTATAAAAAAATATATAACATCTCACAAAACATAAGTGAAAGTCATCCACTTACCGCTGATTTCAATAATTAAAAAGAACAAGCCCATATCTGCAATTTGAAGAGCAGTCACAAGTCTGCCAGGAACAGTCGAAAATTGCCAAGCTTGTAAATACTCTCCATTTTCAGACCGACCCTGTAAATAAGTCAATTATCTTTATCCCTGAACGGGTTCATACTCTTCCAAATCCTCAATCCTGTAAGACAGCTTGTAAGATGCAAACTAAGGTTGATTCAGACATACTTTAAAAGTAGACCCTCTGCCTTCTGCTAAGCAATTCATAAAAATTCCCTTGTGCTAATCCAGCCTCCTTGAAAAATAGACCACCTGACATTCTGTCAGGAAGTTCGCATGAGACGAACGACTGACTATATGTCACTACCGTCGTGATTACTAAGTGGAAAAATTCCGCAAGTTTCGCGCGTGCATATGTTACCAATGCCTTATCTATTCTTGCAACAACAGTGTCAATGCTCTGTAATGCTCGTGTTCCAGTTTCAATGGTGAGGTAGCCAGTAGACACATGTTAACAAGTGGCATTGTTGTCACTTTCTTTTATGAAAGCCATCTGCTTGTTTATCTTATAATATAAAATGTGGTCGCGTTATGATCTGGTAGCTAATTCTAAAAATGTAGACTCTTTAAAAGTACCTGTAAAGATTTATTTGTATAAAGTATTTTTTGAGTTTGAGTTTGGAAAAAAGGTCAAATGTGTAATTGATGTTTCATTATTAAGTGGTAATACTCTATAACGTCTCACCTGAGGTTGTAGCAGTTCTTATATACATATATACTTTGGCATTACATCTTGCTACACAAATAAAATGCAACATTAATGTTGATCTGGGCCCCTTTTGAAGAATTGACCGTCTTACTGCTAGGCATCTCTCATACAAAGTGAGAAAATGCTACCCCTAACTGTGTCATTGTGGCTACGTAGTTAATAGTAGTTCTGTAACAGGCTTTTGGTATTACCGCTTTACCTCTGCTACAATAGTGTTGATTCTTTCCGGTGTTGTGTACCAGTTTGGAGAGTTAAGTTTGCATTTGGCATTCTATCCCTACCCCATGGATAGCAACGCACCATTAACCTTACATATCTTTAGGCAATGGTTTTCTTATTACATAAGGAGGACCATCAGCTTGTTTGTTATCCTAAGATATTTTATTGATTCAGGCGTTACTGTGCATAACTCCATTATTAAATAGGTGAAATTAATTAAATTTGCTATTATCCATGAACGATTCTATGACCTCTGCGATGGCACCGAAAAGAAATTATCCTAAAATATAAAAAATTTTTTACTGTTTATAGGTTAACTTGATCCTTTCAAACATATTTTCGTAGGTTTTAGTTGGTCCCTGTAAGGTTATTTTTAAAAAATCTTGTATGGAGCAAGATGATAGAGTTTGGGAGTTAAATAATATTAAAGCAAGGCAGCACTGTTTCATTATTGTAGTCGCATGCATGTTGCTTATGGCACATTATCACAACCATTTATAGTATATCATTGCAGTGAGCAGCACGATGTACGGGCTCCTCTTTCAGATTTGAAACCTAAAGACAACTTAACAAACATGCTTATTACTCAAGTTGGATAGCAGCTAACTTTTGGGTATGCTTAAGCCATCCACACAATGCCGAATGAATGTACGACGCAACATACGGCCCTTTAAGTGATAGGGATATGATGCCACTAGCAGTCTATACACTTCCTAATATTAATAATAATAAATATAAAATATGACCGCCTTGTTGGTTTAGTGGTTAGCGTATGTACCTTAAGATGCCGTCCCGACCGAGGCAAGGCTAGGCTAAGGTGCGATCCTCAACAAAGACAAGAATTTGTGCAATGAGCAAACCCAGGAATGTAGATACATCTATATTCCTGGGTTGAATGTTTATTAAATAAATGCCAGTACTTTTCTACATATTTTTATAGATCAATACCATTAAATAACACCTATATCAAAAGCTATTAATTAATTCAATTGTTTTGTGGTTACTTCCATTCATGATATATAAATTTATCCAAAATATTGTTATTGGATAAAACAGGAAAAAGAAGTACTCAACTTAAGAAGTACTCAAGTAAGATAGTAGGAAAAGGAATCATAAATTAGCTGTTCTTTGCAGCTTTGCTCACGTTTTATTTTAAACACTCATTATACATTGTGTAAAAACTCTTTCCGATCTGAATGAAATATATAGAATAGTCAATAATATTACCAAAAAAATTATATAATTATTCTTTTTATTAAAATAAAAAATATCGTATTTTAACGTGCCTCATTTCAGTTCCCCCTTAAATCAAGCAAATATAATATACCTATGTTCGAAATTTTACCTTTTAGGTAAGACTGAGTGGTTTTAGCTATTTTTGACAGTCTTAATATTATTAAATTGTAAACTTATAATAAATATTACCTGTAGCAGATCAGGACTATGAAAATAACGAAGATGATTAAGTAGTCGGGCAGCTGGCAATCTTTCATTATTTCCATTTTTACAACATAAACAACGGAAGAGACCTTTGCATGCTTGAGGCGCCCTTTCCACTGGTCTCTGTAAATATTATTAGAAATTAATTACTCAAATTATGAAATGTAGTTCTTATAAATACAGATTTTGCATATATATAAATTCCGGGACAAAACATTAACGCATCTGACTCAATATTAACTCCACAGATCTCCTTACTCATATAGTGTGATGAGATGTTGCTGTGATACCTTACCAATGCGAAACGAATGGTATTTTATGATATTGACTGGTATGACTTATTTGTCATCCCTATTTATATTTATACTTGGTAAATTTTCTTTACAACAGAATCAATGACGAGAACAATAGAACATACAAAATCTCAAAAGGATAGGGAACATAAATAACAACGGGTACTAGCCAGAACAACTGATGATTATAATAATAGAATATTTCTAGATAAACATACAGAACTATACCGGTCCGGCCAAATTTTCAGAGGCTGTTCAGAATTGATAGTGTGTTCGATTTATGTAAAATTAAGGAATTCAACATTTTTTATCAGACAAAAACAAAACGCATGGATATAATTTCAATTATGCAAAATTCTACCTAAAATATTTTAATGCCTTCAACCAAATTAAAAGTGATCGGGAAAAACAACTTAATAGTTACTATTGTAATTATAGGTAAATGTAAAATGACACTCTGCCAGCATTACACAATTCATTCACAAGTCTCGGGTGCATTATGAATTTAGTGGGACATTTTTAAATGAATCATTAAATAGTATAAAACAAAGTCGCTTTCTCTGTCTGTCCCTATGTCCTTATGTCCCTATGTATGCTTAAATCTTTAAAACTACGCAACGGATTTTGATGCGGTTTTTTTTTAATAGATAGATTGATTCTTGAGGAAGGTTTAAGTGTATAAACCTTTCCGATATTCCCACGGGAACAAAAGCTGCGCGGGTGAAATCGCGGGCAGGTCGCTAGTATATTTATAGCTAGTAGTATCGCTAGTATATTCAATATTTAGTTCCTAATTTTAAAATTTGGCCGAATCTTTAAAAGTGACCCTGTGTAGTGCAGGCTATTAAAATATTTTAATGCTTTCAACCAAATTAAAAGTGATCGGGAAAAATATACTTAAGAGCGAAAGCTTACATAATAGTTACTTTTGTAATTATAGGTAAATGTAAAATGACACTCTGCCAGCATTACACAATTCATTCACAAGTCTCGGGTGCATCATGAACTTAGTGGGATATTTTTAAATGAATATTTTTATATTATCTTGAAATAATTTTACATTTTTTTTTTAATAATTAATAATTCAATATTTAGTTCCTAATTTTAAAATTTGGCGGAATCTGTGTAGTGCAGGCTATTAAAATATTTTAATGCTTTCAACCAAATTAAAAGTGATCGGGAAAAACACACTTAAAAGCGACAGCTTACATAATATTTGTTTGCTATCTTATGATATTTTTTTTTATATCATAAGATAGCAAACAAGCAGATGGGTCTCCTGATGGAAAGAGTCAACCATCGCCTATAGACACCAAAGATGTTAATGGTGCGTTATCTTGTGGCGAGGTCTAATGCCACATGCATAAGTTTACCGGCTACCTTACCCTCCAAACCGGAACACGACAGCAACAAGCACTGACGCTATTGCGGCTGGAATAGGTAAGGAGGTACCAGACCCGGGCGAGACAATGCAGAACTCTACCACCTAGTAGCCACGATGGTAGTGACTCGATAGCCAATCGCTCGCCTTTTACGACCTGCCTGGCAGAACCGCAGTTGGCCTATTCTTCAAAGGAGGCCGGGACCAACACGACGAAAATTACAGAATTACAGAATTCATTTACAAGTCTCTGGTGCATCATGAACCTAGTGGGTTATTTTTAAATAAATATTTTTATATTATTTTGTAATAATTTTACATTATTTTTTTTTAATAATTAATAATTCAATATTTAATTCCTAATTTTAAAATTTGGCCGAATCTTTAAAAGTGACCCTGTGTAATGCAGGCTATTCCTCACCCAAATGGACTAACAATCTGGCCTAGGCAACTGATAACCAAACGATGCATGCTGTACAAGTTAGAATTGCAACATAGATTCGGTAGGTCAATATTTGACAGTTGCCATTGACTAAATAGCGAGATTTTTTTATATAACAGGCTATCAATCAATAAGATGCTCTTCTAATAGAAATAGAAACAAAAAAAACACCAAAAATTAATGACAACTCAGCATTGATGGGGCCTCAAACTTGATCTTTGGCAGGGGGTAGGTGTTCATTAAACATTTATATATTGATCTATACCAATTAATACTATTATTAATACCCTTATTTGTCGTTTTGGATAATTAATTATCGATTGGCCCTCCTAGTTGGCTAAGATTCACCAGATTTCAGATCCATTAAAAATGGATGTAGCTTTAACAAGGCAGATTGTCTTTAAATATGTTACCTAGTCGACTTTAAAGTTTATAAATAATACCAACATTTTGTGTATTTGTATCATTTTCTTCCTCATCATTATTATCATTTTCTGTTTCCTCTGCAGTTCTATCTCTAGCTGGTGTACTGCTTTCTGAAGAGCCAGATGTAGCTTTATTCGCAGATTTCTGAAAGAAAATTAAACATTTTATAATAAAGTATAAAGTATTTTTAGTATTGTTTTTTATATTTTGATCTTTAACATAAAACTATATTTAACAACTTGTCCGAAATTGTCTTGTTTTTGTGTACATATTACTGGTAGACAGGAAACACTTAGTACGGTTTTGGAAGATTTTGAGTTATTGACAGAATGTTATCAATTCATATTCTTTATTAACCTGAAAAAAACACTAATACCCTATACATATTAATGAGATATGAAGAGGAAAATCTCATTACGTTCTAAAACATGGTCAGGAAAAAATCCATTATTAAAATGTCTCTCAAAATGATAATTATGTTATTGAATGATTTTATATATAACTAGCTGTTGCCAGTGACTTCGTCCGCGCGGACTTCGTTTACTCCGCACAGCACCTCCCCGCTAGGTGATAGCGTGATAATATGTAGCCTATATGTTGACCCGACCTGTTAGTAATATTCATGCAAAATTTGAAGTAAATCCATGCAGTACTTTTTGAGTTTACCCTGGACTTACATACAGACAAACAGATAAACAGACAAACAGATAAAAATTCTAAAAACTATATTTTTGGCTTCGATATCAATTGTAGATCACGCCCCAAGTATTCTTTTAAAAAAATATTCAATGTACAGTTTTGACTTTCCTACAATTTTATTATATGTATAGATATACAACGACATATACACTATTTAATTAAAGAAGTCAGTCTATTCAACTAAATTTGTGATATTGTCAGCACTTAAAAGTTTACAAATCTGTTAGTAACAAACAAATGCATACATAGCAAAACTACTTCAACATGTTGTTTGACATAACTTTACCTTTAGACTTTATCTGACTTCACCTCAAATTAATGTTTATTGTTTCCAAAATTTTTCAAGTCATGTTTATAAATTAAATATATATCACCAGTTATTTCCTTGAAGGGTAGTTAGAAAAGGTATCTTCACGCCCTTATCCCCCAAGGTTTAGGCAGAGGTACAACCACTGCACCCATGATTAGCTGAAGATACTTAGTCCCATAATGTAAAGTTTTTGTTATCAGAAAATTGAAGAAATACGTTTTTTGAATTGCCCGACCTGGGAATCAAACCCGGGACCTCATATGGTCAACACCGACACCAGACCACTAGACCACAAAGGTGACCAGGTAGTTAGAATGATGAAAATTTTTTCACAATTCACCTGTATCTCAGTTGGTGAGATAAATGGTACTTGCAATGACTGCTCAAGTCGTGAGTTCCTACCACACATTTGTTTACCAGGCTTAGGTTTTAAGATATACAGTCTGTTAGGTAAGTCGACCTAAACGACAGACTTTTTTTGTAGTAGAGAGGGCAAATGAGCAAGTAATGCACCTGATAATAAGTGATCACCGCCGCCCATGAACATCTGCAATACCAGGGTTCTTGCAGTTGCATTGCCAGCCTATTAAAAATGAGTACACTATTTCCTGGTACCTTCATCCATTAACATTCTTATGGTATATCTGCTTGATACATTTTTAAAAAGAGCAACCAATTATGACATTAATGCATCAAAAATGTTACCCAATCTTCATTGTAAAATAATTGCAGTAAACTTTTTACATGAGGACATAAATTTAGTTACATAATAAAGATAACAGACTAAAGCTTGGGTAACATCTACATAGTGCTAGTTACCAAACCTGGTCTATATTATCTATACATATAATAAAATTGTAGGAAAGTCAAAACTGTACACTGAATATTTTTTTAAAAGAATACTTGGGGCATGATCTACAATCGATATTGAAGCCAAAAATATAGTTTCCAGAATTTTTGTCTGTCTGTTTATCTGTTTGTTTGTATGTATGTCCGGGATAAACTCAAAAAGTACTGCATGAATTTACTTCAAATTTTGCATGAATATTACTAATAGGTCGGGTCAACATATAGGCTACATATTATCACGCTATCACCTACGGGGGAGGAGCAGTGCGGAGTAAACGAAGTCAGCGCCGACAAAGTCGCTTGCAACAGCTAGATACTAATAAAAGTGTTAAATGATCCAAGTATACATTATGATTATAACACAATAATATTTTAGTTTTGTAAGGGTGGAAATAATGAATAGCTATACCCACGTCATGTTAAACTAACAAAAATCCAAAAAATCTTTTCAATTAATATAAAATTTAACAGTAGCACCCACCCTTTTGACTAATTTGAAAATTCCTAAAAATTTCATCAAATTCTTTCCAGTATCAATTTTTATATAAAGATTGTGAGAAACCTACAAATATAAATACTGTTATATCAATATCCCGAAAGGTAGGCGGAGATGCAACTAACATTTCTACTAAAAGCTAATGGTATTAAGTGCCATAACATTGACAAGTCTTCCAAACAAATTGTGTTAATTAAGACTTAAACCCAGGACCACAAGCATATATCACATAGGCTGGTTTTATCCTAAGCAAGGCTAACAAGTAATTATTATAAAGCAAAACTCTAAGTGCTAGTCCATAAAATTATTGGCCTGTCACTTTCATAATTAACATAAATCTAATGACACCTCTCAAGCTTTTATTATCAACTTTAGGCTAAATAGCATGCAAAAGAACATAAATGCATACATTTGAAAAACCTTGCCTCTCCTAATACAGTAGGGTAAAAGGCAAACAATTTTATGCAGTGGGTAATTTATCACAACCAAGATTTTTAGGGACTAGTATTAATTTCACATTTTAGTTTTAATGCTCACATAAGAATTAGTAATTAATTACTAATTTATTCTTTTTCTTAGTTATATAATTTTTTCAAAATTTTATAATACTGGACTCAGTTTTAAAGTATTGATAGTTACTTCTAAGTAATACTACAAATATATAACATTGTAAATTTTTATTACAATGTAACAATATAACAGACCATCGCACAAATTACCGTGACAATATTCCCTTATCATCTATCATACATCTTAATTATGTAATCTCAAAGTTATTAAATTACAAAATATTTGTGCCAATGAAGAAAAATTTTAAACCAAACCTAACAAGCAATATGACCTAAAAACATCTTACATATGTTTAACACATACTGCTGGGTGGCGGTGGCGCTGGGGGTACTTATTCACAAAAAGGAAAAACTATAAAATTTACCCAAGTTATGTTTGATTTTTTATAAAACTAATTAAAAATACAAAAAACTTACCAAACTGCGCAGTTTTCTAAAGTTGGCAATTAACTCTTCCATAGCATAATTGCGGGTTCCAAAGAAAAGAGCACGGCAGACAGGGCAGACATCAAGTCGAGTTTTGCAGCGACCACATACATGATGACCCTCATTACATTGAAATATCTGTCCTGTAGGAATTTCGTAGCATACAGGACATTGTAACAAGTCATCAAAATTCAGCAATGATTCCGGCTGAAAACAAAGATTTTACATTATTTTATTTTTTTCATTCTTTATTTCCATCTTCTGTCGTATTAGTAAACATGGTAGCAGCACACTAACATAAATTGCTTTTTAAACTTCCTCCTACATGTGTAGACAAAGAAGCTACTGATTTTGCCCCGATTTACGAAAATCGAGTTTGGTATCACAAGATCTCTACGTTTTGATGTCCTTTCCCAACTGTTATCACAGTTACGTGAGTATGTCTAGTGATTAGTTCCACTCAAGACATCACACACACTTCCTGAAAATTTGAACCAATTCAGTCCATTCAATTTGAATTTGAACTAGTTCAAATTCAATTTGAGAATCTTATAGTAGACTACTAGTATATAGTTAGACTAGTTGTGTGTCTAGACTAGAAAGAATACAACAATTTTTAATCGTACAGACAGACGAACGAAGATAGCCAAGGTGAAAATGGCATCCTTCGCGTATGGAATTCTAAACATACAAGGCATAAACAACATCTTAGTGTCCATATTTGAAAGCCAATTCTACCGTATACTTATACCCCCTTTTAACTCAAACAATTTATCTTTTGAAAAATCCTTTAATTCGCATTTTACAAATCTAAAGTTTCAAGTAAATGGCACGATTTTTTTTTTGTATAGACTCTCATGATTACATAAGATGACATGAATTCATCATTTAATCATATGTAAACTTAGCTTGGAATTAAAGCTATACTACAATGCCGATTGCTATTTTAGTACTTAAAAACTAAGGCAAATGCAGTGTCAAAAACCAAAATCAAATCAAGTTTTAAAAGTTACAACTTTTTATATAATATTAATGTTTTGTTGATTACAGAAAACTTACCTCATATTTTTAAAATAACTTTCAGGCTAATATATCGATCGACTTAATAATCTAATCAGCTCTTAACTCTAAAAAACTGTGTAAAATAGCATTAATTGGATCATAATCAGTTGATTTATTTTGGATTTAGCAATAACTAGCTTTTGCCTGTGACTTTACCCTCGTTAAATTCGGAGTAAAACAATTCCCCTTTTCCTATACCGTTAAGAAGCGGCCCGCCCCGGCTTCGCACGGGTATAAAATATATCGCCTATGTCGCTCAGTGAAAAAAAATGATTAAAATCGATCCAGTAGTTTTGATTGATTCATTATTGCGCGTGGCCCGCACGCGTTAAATTTGGGGTTCTGCTATCTTTGGAATAAATAAATTCAAGTAGGTACTAAATTTTTTGGTTTTTACATTTTTACCTATTTCTTTTATTTTAAAATTAATATATTACAGAATGTCTTTATATACAACCTTCACAGCTTTCTTGCCATTAGACAATGCAAACATGTTTTCTTTAGAGGTTACTCTTGAAAGAGCGATATATAGTTGGCCATGTGAAAAACAGTCAACGCTCAAATCTAAGCCTGTAACGTTGAAGGTTTGACCCTGCGATTTATTAAGGCGAGGCATCGGGACAAACGGGAAAATATGTGTAAATGGTTGACCCTACGGGGCATCCCTGAAACTTCTCTCTAAGTTAAGGTATTTTAAGCTCAAAAGGGTAAAAAACATAAGCATAGATTTTTCAGTTCAAACGTCTATTTTGTTAAAAATGGCAGTACCTATTATTAATTTTTGAAAAGCTGTATATTTGAAAACAATGATGACATTCAACTCAATTTTTGAGATCTAAAATGTTGTTTTAGCTAAATAATCGATAGGTTGAAAAATTTCAATGCTATGTCAAAAAACATTTTATTTTTAATTTTCTTCATCGATAAATCCCAAACAAATTGACCAATTTTAATTAAATTAACGATATTTGACGCAGTTTTTAAAGAACAAAAGCTGATGTTATTTTTAAGTCAATCGGTAAATTAACTTGAAAGTTATTTAAAAAAAAAAATAAAGAAAGTTTACTAAAAACAACGTAATTTTAATGTTTGAAAGCTATAAGTTTTGAGAATTAGATTCGATTTTGATTTTTGAAACGGCATTTTACGTAGTTATTATAGTACTAAAATATTGTAAAACACCAAAAAATGATTGGTTGAAAAATTTCGTAGCTATGTCGAAAACACACTTTTTTCAAAATTTTTCGTCAACGATTACTCCCAAACGGACTAACCGATTTTGATGCAATTTATGTATTAGACGTAGTTTTTTGAGGAATAGAGCTGATTAGTTTTTGTACTCAATTGGTACATAAGTCTGCAAGTTATATTAAAAAAATATTGTTTCGTAAAATTTTTTTTTGGTGTTTTTTCAAAATTTTTCTAAATCTCCTGGACTGAATCGTTTCAAATTTTCAGGAAATCTGAGTTGAGCAGAATTCAATCGAATGCCATCAACCGCGTTTCGAGCGGTCTAGCCGTTCAAAAGTTGAGATGTTTACATACATACATACACACACACACTCACACATACATACATACAGACATACTAACTTCATCGTGAAAATAGTCAGTAAAGATTCCACCCTTAAAACGTGGACATCTGGTGAATACTTGGTTTTCGAAAATCGGAATAAAATCAGTAATAAGGAAGTTACTCTTCATAGTTACCACATAGTCTACGTACGTAGTGGGAAGTTAAAAACTGGTTTGCTAAATCACGTTTTTTTACATTGATTGTTAAACAACAATTTTACAAAAATTATACGATATACCTGAAGATATTATCTAAGGAATGTGCTAACGTATTAAATGATTGAATGTACTTTACTTAATCATATAAAATTCCGAACACAGGCTAAAAAATTCCTTAAAACAAATAATTTGTTAATACTATTTCTAATCATCCACATGATTTTTATATGGTGATATTTAGTTAAAAAAAAGAATGTACTAAATTTTGGTTTTCAGCTGACGTCCTATATTTATTTATCCGAAAATTAACAGTTTCCCAGCGGTTTCAGAACATACAGCGCACGCCGCCGCGCCGACCGGCCGGTAACTCCGCAACCGCTATGCCCCTGCATTTTAAATCTAATATCTTCGAAAATATTAATTTAAATTACATGCTGTAAATGGCCATATTGATCTATATTAAATCAACAATATATTTAACGTATTTAGTTGGATAAGGATTAGTGCTGTATTGCTTAAAATTGCTTCGAAAAAAAAACAATATTTCTCATAAAAAGTAAATGACAAAAAAATGCTAAAATGCTAAAAAAAACAGAGATATATCACTTTGAAAAAAAAATCATCTCTGGACACTTTTTTTCAAATAGCTCCTCAATTAACTAAGATACAGAGCTAATATCTACTCAATGAACTACTATTAGTACCCTCTACAATATAACATAGGTTAAAATATAGGTTGCTATCGAGGGCAGTTTGCCTATGGAAGTACGGCTAAACCCATTATTTTATCTCCTATAAAGTTTGGTCCTTCAGAAAAATTAAACTTACACCAACAAATAATCCAATCATCAAAATATTATTTAACACTTTTTCCTGGATTGAGTTCAAGTCTCGCCGCAAATTCTTTTTATGTCTTCTACCAAATAAAAATGCGTGCCACAAAGTGGTAATTTGAGTTTAGGAAAAGAAAGAAGTTAGCTAGTATCATATTTGGTGAAGTGCGGTTGCAAGGTCATATTTGATCAGTATTTGGTCAAATATTTGTTCACAATGATGGCTTTGTGCGAAGGTGCATTATCGTGAAGATGAATCCAAGAATTTTCATTAAACACACCTGACCTTTTTCTTTGAATTGGCTCTCTTAGACACCACATAACATAACAAACAATTATCTTTAGTTAATGTATAACTTTCCAAAAAGAATTCTAAATGCACTACACACCAATAGTAAAATAACACCTACAACAATGACATTGACTTTTGATCGACATTGGTGTTATTTTTTTTGTTTGGGTTTAACTGTGGCCCTACCATGAACTCTTATAGCAGGTCAATTTTAGCCGATAATTAAACTGTCCTGCTATTTCGTACCATGAAAGCGTTATCTAACAGGCCAGTCAGTGACCACTTGACTAATGCCGGCGAACGATCGTTTTACTATTCAAACCAACTTCTGCCCTGCATTAGCGTACCATGAAGTGTTTTTGTCAGACCGAAATCAATATTTGAAATGCTAAAGTGTCATAATATTGCCGGTCAGTTGCAGGTGGAAAAAAGTAACTTTTATTGGATTGCTTTGTCTTAAATATACTGTAAACATAGGTATTTTTTATTATTACTGCTATTCCTAGCCTTAGTCCTATTTGGAATTTATACTGTATATTTTTTGACATTAACTGTGTTTTAGAAAAATATTGATATTGGTATAAAATATAGTACCTAAACCATTACTTCTATTTAAAGTTATTTATTTATTATTTGATATTTACTTACTTTTAAAGCATTTTTTATTTAAAAAAGTATTTTCACGCCCGTATCCCCAAAGAGGTAGGCAGAGGTACAACAAGTGTACCCACGATTAGCCAAAGCCTATCGCCACCCGGGCACTTTTTCCAATCCCAGGCAACATTGCTTTTGTCAGAAAACTGAAAAACACATTTTGTGAATTGTCCGAGGCGGGACCTCATGTGATCAATTCTGACACCGGACCACTAGACCACAGAGGAGATACACATAAATTTAGATGTGTGATGAAAATTAACGTTTTGAGTGTGCACTTTTATTGAATCCCGTTGCAATATCTTTATGAGTATTTAAAATATCTTATCAAACTTCCAATTGTTCATTGAATATATTGATATCATATGATCATTTTGCTTCTGACATCAATCACGTTCATTAAATCAATGTGTAATTTTAAGCTTTAAAATAGTCATAAACTATTCCAAAACTCTAATCTCAAAAAATCAAGACGTACTCAAGAAATTTAAAAACAGTTCAAGGTCATGTGTAATATTCCCAGAGTTGCATTCTTTAATGGATGCCGCTTAACAAATATTACGTGGTTTACTTTATGTTCCATATATTTTACGTAGGCTTTAAATAACTTAAAACTCGATCTTTTTTGCCAATTTGTATTCTTAAATTCAAGATTTCTAATTAAAATGCATTAATAATAATAACTTTATACTGGAATTTAAAAATCGGCAAGTTGTGTTTCTCAACGTTAATTTGATATGTCCTGCCAGAGATAATGTAACCGGGCAGAAGACGACACATTGCAGTTCAACAAAAATTAGTTCATGGTACGATCGTAATACCTGACAGGTTAATACTCATAGTTGAACTGCCTGGAACTTGACAAGTATTATAAGAGTTCATGGTAGGCCCTCTGGTAGCCCGTAGGCGCCGCTCTGAAGTTTGCTTGCTTGTCAAACTTGTAAACCCATGTCTCATCACAAGTACCAATGCATTTCGTGAATGTTGAGTCAGAATTGACTCATTCTAGCATGTCTTCAGTGATGTATGTGATGTGAGTTTTTGGAGAAAATTCAGGTCTTTTGGGACTATCCGAGCAGCAACATGTTTCATAATTATTTATTAAATAATTTCTAATATTAGAATAAACAAGATTTTTTTTTTCCTAATTCACATTATATGCATAAACTAATTTCCCTAACTTACAGTATACACAGAATGTAAACTTGTAGGTGAAAATTTAAAATGTTTTCAAAGGGACATTTTATATGTAATCCCTTTAGACTGAATACATGTAACTCAATCAAAATAGCCAAACATTATTATACAAATAGATTTTGGTTTTTTACAAAAATATGTATTTTTTCTGGGCTGAAATAACAGTGTGGAAAGATTTCTTTCAGAAAAATCATGAATTGGACATGCTATCATTGTGATTATAAAATCTATTTATAAACACCCTCAGAAATACTGTATAAATTGAACTAAAATATAAATATTAAAATAATTATCGATTAGATTTAATTAGCATCGGCGGAAAAAATGCCAAAGATGTTAGTTGGAATTTCGAAATGGGTAGAGGTCGATATTGATAAAAGCAGTATCTACCTATTTTATTACCCAAATTTATTACGTAAAACGTAGTTATTAATCAAAATCGGATTACAAAAGAGGGTAGGTATTTTATCATAAAAATGTTAACGTATGTGGTCAGTGGTTTTAAAAAAAATACAGGTAAATAAAGATGAAAAATCTGAGGAATAAGTAATGTGATAGTCGCTCAATATTCACACATGCTACTACATTTACTAATTACTAACCCATGGATGAAAGATTTTAAAACAGTTGTCTGATAGGTTTAATGAAAAAAAATATGTGAACACGTACATCTAAATAATTATATTGACTAAACAGAGAAGGTTCAAACAATGGAATTTAGATTCGTAGTTAAAACCAAAAACAGTAAACTAACCTTTATTTCAGCCTTTTCCACCATTTTATTTATGAAATATTATTAAATAGGTAAGTTCAAAAACAGTTTATAATCAGGAGAACCTCTATAAAAACAAATTACGCGTTGAAATAAAACCAGCTGTGGCTGTTGAAAATGGCGGATGGCGGACAGTGTAGGCATTAGGCCAGTGTTGCCAGTGACAGATAATCAAATATAACATGAGACAGCTCAAAAAGTAACATTTTCACGAGAAAAGTAACATTTCCTTATCTTATGCGGAAAATGACACTAATACTATAATATGACACTTTATTACACAAAAGCTAAAAAAGATTTATGTCCAGTTAGTTCAGCTTCAAAAGAATCGTAACAATTTTTGATCAAATAATTGACTGGTAATCCTACGGGTAATCCATATATTAACTAAAGATAACTAATCAGTTTATAAAAAAGAACTTCATCTTCGATCACATCAGTTTTATTTGATGGAAAATATAAATAATTTTAATAAGTAACATTTTCAATCATGTAACATGAAATGGTCAAAAGTAACGCAAAATGTTACAAAAGTAACATTCTGGCAACGCTGCATGAGGCAGTAAACACCAAGGAAGTTACATTGTACCCGGAATGTCACACGCGCTTTAAAATCGTTCCGAACATTGGTGGAGTGTGTCTCTTTCTACTAAATAAAGCGCCAATCGCCATATATAATATACTTGGGGCGTGATCTACAATCGATATCGAAGCCAAAAATATAGTTTTTAGAATTTTTGTCTGTCTGTCTGTCTGTCTGTCTGTCCGTCCGTCCGTCCGTCCGTCCGTCCGTCCGTCCGTCCGTCCGTCCGTCCGTCCGTCCGTCCGTCCGTCCGTCCGTCCGTCCGTCCGTCCGTCCGTCCGTCCGTCCGTCCGTCCGTCCGTCTGTCCGTCTGTCAGTCTGTCCGTCTGTCCGTCTGTCCGTCTGTCCATCTGTCCGTCTGTCCGTCTGTCCGTATGTCTGTATGTCCGGGGTAAGTGTGTCCGAAGGAGCTGTGCGGAGTAAACGAAGTCCACGCGGACGAAGTCGCTGGCAACAGCTAGTCGTATATAAGTTCCTTGGTAAACACACGAAATAGACTTGGGTAGCTCCAGAATGAGAGATACAAATGAACTAGCTCTTGATTTCAACCTAGCTCCCAATTACCTCAGTCGCTTAGTTAATAGTCCAACGGCTCAATCAGCTCTTTGAATCGCTAGCTGGCCGAGCGCACCCGACAGCGCGCCGTTAGTAGACACGAGTTTCTCCGATTATCGACGAATAGAAAACGGTAACATACGCGGACTACGTGTGTCACTAAGCGACTAGTTCGTTGAATGAACTAGTCGCTTATACGGCTAAGCGACGCGTACGCGACACGCGTAGTTCAGACATTGAACGATTCCAAAGAGATGAAGACACTAGTTCTCTAGAATCTAGATGATCTAAAGAGCTAAAAGAGTGATATAGCTCTTTTGATTAAAAGAGCTACGTATATCTCTCCTTTCTTTTTAAGGAGCCGTTTTTCACATGTTTAAGGCGCCCCATAGACCTACAATAATATTGCTCAATATTACGTAATGTGCAATATTATTGACCGTTTGGGGTTAACAACAAATAAATCAATAATAAAGCATAATATTATATACTAGTCTATGGTTAATATCATAGACTAATATAAATAATTATGCTTTAGTTAATATTGAAGACTGCACAATGATCGAACGAAAGTTTGAGAGAGTTTAATTTTTATTGCGCAATATTTTTTTATTGCTCTGTCTGTACTCTGTGTAGGCTTAACATTGCACAATATTTTTCACTTCAGAGTTCTCAGCGGTCGCGTTCGTTCAGTTACCGTGTTTAATATATGGTCGTGTCGTAAATTTAAGCAAAACGGCGAGTACGAATGCTATAATAGATAAAGAACTGAAGTTTTTACTTGAGTGTATAGAATTATGTAGAGATTTATTTGACAAAATTTGATTAATTGGATAAGATATTGGCTCTTTAATAAAGATAGACATAAAATCTCTTACAGCCGTAAGAGTTGTCATTAAAGATTCCTTTATCTTTTTTAGTTCAATTACAGGAATACTTATCTGCTATACGCTTCTAAGTATCATTAACCAGGGGGCTTACCAAATATTTGACAATTATCAAATATTTTATAGTACTAAATTACCATAGCATGGTCGATAGTGCTGCAAACAGTTTATTTATAGATTTCTACAACAAAACAATTCAGTAAAAGCTGCTCAAGAGTAACTTTTTAACAAAAAGTATACAATACTACGTAAGACTTGATAAGGATTGGTTTATCTAACATTAGAAAAATTGTAAAAACGCTTTGCTGCTGTCAAATAAAGTGTCATGGTACGAATAGTCTATATGAAAGAAAAGGTGAACGGTTTTCATAGACGTCAAGTAACAGGCCTGCTATTGGCCTGTTAATAAGATGTCACGGTACGAAAAAGCAAGGCAGTTCAAATTCTGTTTTGCTTTAAAGCCGCGTTTTCACAGGGTCAGTGCACAAGTCAGTATCGGCGCCGACACTGCCGTCATCAATGACTGCGCCAACTGACCTCAAAATATTCGTCTGCGAATATTGAAGTCAGCGCTGACTTTCCGCCGCTGTACTGACTTCAAATCAGTTTACATTGGGTATTTTTCGGGTCAGCGCTGACTTGTTTCGAAATCGAAGTCAGTTACTGACCCTGTGAAATCTCGGCTTAAGAGCTCATAGTAATCCACCAGAATGGCCAATGTATAAACAGGGCATTTACAATTCACTATTTTGGCCCAAAATGCTGGCCCAATACCTTGCCCTAATGTGTATAGCCGTCTTTAGGTTTTATGTTTCTGTATATTATGTCAATTAAAGATTGTCAATCCCTATTAGGGATTGACCAAGGAAATTACATTCTACCCGGAATGTAACTTCCTTGGTCAATTGGAAAATATTCTTACGGAATTAATTACACGCGCTTCAAAATCGTTCCGAAGAGTACCATGACTTGAGTGGAATGTGTCTCTTTCTACTAAATAAAGCGCCAATCGCCATATATAAGTGCGGCCATGCGTAGTTTGCAAATTACTACTAAGTAATTCTACTAATTTGAGAAACAGTTTTTGCATTGCATAAGTAATTACGTAATAATTAAAATAAGCACATTTTAGAACTCACTATGTTAATTACAATACATTTTATGTAAATGTATCTATCGACGTGTATGAATAAAAGGGATTTAACGGATTAACGAATATATAAAAATCTACCATTCGAAAGTTTTATTTACACTGGCAATTGCAAGAAAGGGACAACATCCACTCATGTCGTTGTCTTGCTCAGAACGTTTTTCCGCTCTGTTATGTGAGAAACAAATGTCAACTTTATTGGGATCGAAATAAAGTACATTTTTATTTTTCAAATATTGCTTCGTAGAATTCCAGTTATCGTATATAAGTTCCTTGGGATTGACAATCTTTAATTGACTTATTAATCTGTGATTTACATGGATTTGGATTGACATGTGGATTGACATTTGACAAAGGACGAAACATCAAACAGGATAGGTAGGTAGGTACCTACCTACCTTATAGCGGCTGTACACATTGGGCCAAGGTGTTGGGCCAACTGTTGGGCCACCATTAAATGTTTCTGTTTATACATTGGTGTATTGACCATGCTGCATTGGCTCTTTAATAAAGATGGACGTAGAATCTCTTACAGCCGTAAGATTTGTCATTAAAGATTCCTTTTTCTTTTTTAGTTCAAGAACAGGAATACTTATCTTTCTTTTATGTCATAAGATAGCAAACAAGCATATGGGTCTCCTGATGGAAAGAGTCAACCATCGCCAACAGACACCAAAAATGTTAATGGTGCGTTGCTAGCTTGTGGCGAGGTTTAATGCCACATGTATAAGTTTACCGGCTACCTTAACCTCCAAACCGGAACACGACAGTGACTAGAACTGACGCTATTGCAGCAGCAATCTGTTATACGTTTCTAAGCATCATTAACGTGAAATAAAAGTATCAAAAAACGGTATTTTTAATAACCTAACCTAATACCTAATGTCATCTGAAACAGTGCACTGCTCTGAACCTCCTCTCACCAATGAGGCAAAACAATGCGAAATGAGACAAGACGAGAAAAGTTTAAAAAATAACTAGTATTGACTTGAATTCAATACGAACAACATGTATTCGGAATTAGGATAGATTCCATATAATAATTCCGTATAAGATACTGAAAATAATAATTACTTTATACTTTAAAATCAGTCCAAATCTCGTAAATATGTATCGATAAGTAATGATTATTTTCAATATGTTACAGAATTTCTCGATAAAGATGATCATATTTAATAATTGTGGTGTAATAATGAAAAAGTTTCAATTCATAAAGGATATTCATCATCATCAGTCATTCATTCATTGGTTCATTTTGATACATATCTATGAATTGTAAAATCTCAGTGTTTGTTTACGCCATCGTTACTCGGGAACAACAATTTAACTCACGCGCAACACAACCTTCTTTACTGACGTATGACAATGAACTGAATAATCAATAAGAGGCCAACGCACGGGCAACAATCATAAGCCAAAAAATATAGACCGTATAGTCTATGGATGCAGCTATTTTAAATGACGGTTGTTTCCACCCCCTTACTCCCCTCATACTCCCCTCTTTAAAATGACGTCACACAAGTTGTCAAATCACTTATGCGACATGTGTCAACTGTCAATATGTCAGGGTAGTTTTCTCAATCTGAAATTGATAAACAACTCGAATTCCTTTGCAACATGTTTCGAGAATGCTGCTTAAAAAAATGCGTGAGTGAACGAAAGGATGTTACTTTTCACTGTTTTCTAAAGATTGAGATAGTACGCAACCAGTGGTTACAGTGAATTAACAGTGATAAATTGCAAAGTATCAGTCCAGCTGAACTTCGTAAGAATTTCGTGTGCCAAAGCACACATAAGTGAAGTGTCACATAATATAAAGGAAGCAATGAAAAATATAATTAAATCAAGGTATTTATTTGACTTGAAATGCGAAATACACATGGTCGTTCTTACAAAATACTTTCTGACCCTAACTAAGATAGCAATATTTAATTGGTGCAATATGATAAAATTTTAAAAGGGACAGATGTCTTTAGGCTTAAAAACCTCACAAACGTGCAAACAATAATAATAAATAAATTTAAATCTAAGTTGAAAAATAAAAGTATTAAAAATACATTTTCTTTTTTATTCTAAAAATTCCTTAGCATTGTCCATACAGTCAAAATTTGCAACTGTAAAATGGCTTGGTTTATATGAATTAAAGAAAATGGATTTAAATAAAATGATAGTATACTGTAGGTGGATCTTAAAAAAATAATAAATGGGCTGTATAGCCTATGAATCTTAACCGATAAAGATTATTATCGTGGGAAAAAAAAACAACTGTCAATCAAGATAGCTGCACGTCAATATTCTACGATACAACGTCACTGAACGGGAGTGCTCTGTCTGATGCGTTAGCATCTATAGTAGTCTGTGGGCCAACGTGTGAACACCGTTGGCGGAGCGGGTCAAGATCCTTTGATGTTCGCACGAAAAACCGACAACATTCGCTTGGCCGGCCAATGTTGGCGCCAACTGCCAACATAGCGCCAAGTAGGCTTCTACACGTTGGGCCAATATGTTGGCCCAATACTTGGCCCAATGTGTACGTCGGCTTTATACCTATTTTTAATTTTTATTTTGACTTGCTTGAAAATGTCGATTGTCGTGCATTTAATTGAAAGTTGAAATTTTGGTTGAAATATGAATGTATCTGTAATTAATTATAGATAACTTGTCGATAATATATAATAAACGATATTGTGACAAGTTTATGTAAAACCAGTTTTACTAGTTTAATATATTATAGGTTTGCTTGAAAATGAAAAGTGCTAAGATTCTGTTATTTTATTTACTAAGTGTATTTAAAGGTAAGAAAATACATTTTTTAATACTTCATTATTATTATCAAGAAATTTATAGCTAGTATATTTATTTAATTTTGATGCGTTAATTATGATACACATACTTAACCTTATTAATGGATTAAATTTCTATTCTAACTATAGGATCAATTTCCTTTCAATACTCTCATGAAAATCTTAGTAATAATTATTAGAGACATGCTTGTGTGTCCAATCAGAAGGAATTTTGTGATCACAAATCACAATGTGAACAAATGTATCCACACATTGCATAGCTTGTGAAAATAATACTTATATGCATATATCAGAATTGTGTTTGTGACTTGCTGTTTTATCATGTTTTATTGTTTTCTTTCCTTTTAAACAATATCAGCTGTCAGTTCCCAGGTTGGCATTTGAAATTTGCATCCAGTTTTAAGGGTGGGGGAAGGGGGGAGGTTTACTACCCCCCTCCATGAATGTATGACAGAAATCAACTTGTCGAATCGTTCGAAACCGCAAAGTTGTATTGTGTTTGAGCCGTGATTGTTTTAAGTGATTTAGTGCATGATTAATATGATGTACCCATTTGAAATATATATTTTTGACTAATAAACCATAAATTTCTATTTTTTCTACTTCAAATTTCACCTCGAACCAGGTGAACCTTTTCTCCTCCGCATCCGCCTCCGCCTCCGCTAAGCTAGCCTCCGTTACAACCCTAATATGTAATATTTTTAAAATATGTAAGAAAATAATATAATATTACTTTGGTACTAAATTATATATAGAGATTTAATTATATAAGTGGACCATAGTGGAAACAGGGGAACAACGAAATCCCAGAAAAATTATGTGTCAAAAGATAACAAAATTGTGTTCAAACAACAAAAAAAAAGTGTCTTAATGGCCGGTCTCAATAATCGATCTATCCCTTACCAGAGTTTAAAATAGTAACAAACAGTATCTATCTGCGCATTTTTACGTTTCAATAAACACAGATAGATAGAAATATCTATCTGCAATCTTTAACTGGAGTTAAAAGGACCCTTCGATTGCCAGAGATAAGTGCTTTTATAGAAAAAAAAGGGTCGAGTGTTTCAATAACAGTGTAACAGGTTACTGGAGTTAGTTTAGCTTACCAGCTGTAACGGCATTGCCTATCGCCCGATTTTGATGGATAATTGAGAGATAGTTTTACCACATTTCTCAATTTATGTATTTTTACAAAAAAAAACATAGAAAACATAACAATATAGTTACGATACTGATAATGAAATGTATGGAGATGGTGTATTTAATAATGTAGCGATTTTTGCAGCTTATGATTGGCAAATATATGCTCGTATAAACTATTTTACTAAATTATTTGAAGCAGAATTATAATATAAATACAATCTCGCAAGAGTCGACTCGTAATTTGTCGACTGCGTGGAACCCCTTTTGATCGTAATATGCCTTTAGGCAAACAACTTAACTACATAAAGCTTTATTATATCTGTACAACAAAGCTGTATGTAGGTCTTAGGGCGAATAAAAGACGAAAACGAACTTTATTACAAAAAACTTACGAACTAAATGAAATATACAATTTATCCTGCCTTAATATCTATTTACATTAAATATTCACATCGAATATATCTGTGCTGCACATTCTCCCGCCTATAACACGCAGTGTTATACTAAATATAGTGCAGCCAGACTAACTTCTTAACCGGTCTTCACATGACTCCCGCAGCCGTACGTACGTCAGCCACTCGTACCACGCCGTCTGCTCCAGGGTGTACTGCCTCGATGATCCCCGTTGGCCACGTATTTCTTGGCAGCGCGCCGTCAGCGATGAGGAAGACGTCGCCGACGCGCAGTTCTGCTCCTCTTCCGTGAGGCTCCCGCCGCTTTTGGAGTAGCGGAAGCGCTTCTCGTACCCAGCGTGACCAGAAGTGGTTGGCCAGCTGTTGTGAGTGCCGCCAGTGGCGGCGGCCGATGGTATCGCCTTCGAAGAACGCGTCCGGGACAGGCACGCGTGATGGTCCGCCCAGCAGGAAGTGATTGAGCGTCAATGGTGCCGGGTCTTCAGGTGAAACCGACACGTGAGTGAGAGGTCGGCTGTTGAACGTGTGCTCGACCTCTACCAGCAATGTGTGCAGTACCTCTTCTGGTGGATGCCGCTGTTGCAGCACGGCGAACAGTGCAGTCTTGACAGAGCGCACCATGCGCTCCCATGCGCCTCCCATGAATGGCGCGCTCGGCGGGATGTACTTCCATTTGATTGAGTAGTTGGCTGCTGCTTCTTTAGTGGCGTCTAGTGCGGCGCGCCTCAGCTCTGCATCAGCGCCGCGCAGGTTGGTGCCGTTGTCGCTCCAAACCTCGGTGGGGCACCCGCGGCGACATCATGCGCCGCAGTGCCATTACTGCGGAGCTCGTAGTCAGGTTGGCGGCTATCTCCAGGTGGACCGCCCTTGAAGTAAGGCAGGTGAAAAGCGCCACGTATCTCTTCTCGTGGCGCCGCCCGATGGTCACGCTGTATGGCCCAAGAAAGTCCAGGCCCACGTAGGTGAAGGCTCGCTGATGGTGCGCAACCCGGGATTTCGGCAGGTCGCCTGTAGGGCGCTTCTTCTTCTGCAAAGCGCGCAGCTCTTTACTACGCCGCGCACGGTAGGGCGAAGCCGTAAAACCCAAATTTTCTGTAATATCTCGCTCGTAGTTGCTTCCACCCCGCTATGGTGAAGACGCCAGTGTTCATGTTCTATATAGAGGCGGGTGTATGGGTGACGGCCATCTAGCACGGCCGGCTCTCGTGAATCTTCACTTATATCTTTTGCCGCCGCTATTCGTGACTTTATTTTCAAAATGCCATCTTGATCGATGAACTGCTTCAACCGGCTGTCTCTTGCTATCGCGCTCCCGCCCGTGATAGCTTCTATTTCGCTAGCAAAACTTTCTTGCTGCGATGATTTTATTAACAATTTCTCAGCGCTAATGATTTCAGCGCCATCTAGCGGCAAGTAGCGTCGTTTTTCTTCCGTACTTCGTGGCTTCTTAATTTTCTTCGTTTTTCTCGAGCTTTTCGTATTCTTTTTTCCCCAATCTTCATCATTGGAGGTACTCGGAGCTGTGCGCTTACGCACACCGGCGACACATTTCTTGTTTGGTCTGCAGAGCTCAATGAACTGCAGCACGCGCGCTGTTGCACGCACCAGTCGAAGCCACGACGAAAATCTTGTCACTTCCGGAAGTGCTTCTGTAATACACACAATTTTTCTAATGTTATTTACAATATTTACATTATTTACAGCTGCCGACGGTTTTTCTTCGCCTGTTATTTCGCTACTGGTAGCGACATTTTGCGGCCAATTGTCCTCTTCTAAGTACAGGAAGGCCGGGCCAACGAACCATCTATGTCGGTCTCCAAATTCTTTCAGGATATGGCGAGTAGCATCATCAGCTACATTGTCGCGAGACAGCACCCATCGCCACTCTACGACCTTCGTAATATCTTCAATCTCTGCTACTCGATGGGCAACAAACGGCTTGAATGCTCTCGAGCCTGTGCGTAGCCACAATAGAACTGTGCGGCTGTCTGTCCAGTTCACCCTGCGGCTTGGCTGATACTCGTACTCCTCCATGACGTGCTGAGCTAGGCGGGCACCTAGTAAAGCTGCTTGAATTTCTAACCTTGGTATGGAGGTAAACTTGAGCGGGCTGACTCTTCCTTTGGCTGCTGCTAGGCTGACGCTGACTTCGCCATCCTCGTTGACTATGCGCCAGTAGACCGCCGCTGCATAGGCAGACCCACTGGCATCCGTAAAGGTGTGCAGCTGCCGATCTCGCGCTCGCGCCAGGTTAGAATGTGCGCGAGGTATTTCCAGGTTTTCCATTCTTCTCACGTCCTGAAGCCAGCTTCTCCATGTCTTCTCTAAGTCCGCAGGTAAAGGCTCGTCCCATGGTAGTCCGATTCGCCACGTTTCTTGAAGTAGATGTTTCGCGTGAATAGTTACAGGTGTAATTAAACCTAAAGGATCGAAAATAGACATAGCTACCCGTAACGCGTGTCTCTTCGTAGGTGTTTTATCTTCATCGTACACCGCTTTAACATTGAAACCCAGTTTATCGTTGTGAGGCTTCCATTTTAATCCCAAATCTTTTCGCTTTCTGTGCTTAGTTCCCAATCGCCGCCCAGAGATGGCGCTGCTAGTAGCGTTTTAGCTACGGCAGAATTATTAGTTTTCCATCCGCGCAGCTGGAAATGCGCCTGTTGATGAATAAGGCTAACCTGCGAGGCTATTCTGATGGCATCTTCCTCACTATCGAAGCTCTGCAGGTAATCGTCCATGTAATGGTTTCTTACCACGGCTGTAGCGGCGTCGGGATAGAGGTGGGCGTACTCTTTTGCGTTTTTATTTTTTACGAATATAGCGGTGCTTGGTGATGACGCAGCTCCAAATACGACGCTGGTCATCCTATACTCACGTGACGAATCTTTTCTATCGCTTAATCGCCATAGGAAACGTAATGCGTTCCGGTCTTGTTGTCGTACACGTATTTGCAGAAACATTTCTTTTATGTCTGCTGTCACGGCGATAGGCAGCTGTCGAAATCTCATTAGTACTCCGGGTAGGTTCTGCAGAAGGTCTGGACCAGCTACTAACATGTCGTTGAGACTTACTCCATGGACCCGCGTAGCTGCGTCGTACACTATTCGCGGCTTAGGTTTTGCAGGATTCACTACTGCAAAGTGAGGCAGGTACCAGCTGGCTTGGCTAGATGACTAGTTGGCAGGTTCGGCATAACCACTATCAAATAAATGTTGTACCTGTTTCTCGTATGCCTCCTTTAGCGCGGGGTCCTTGTCCAGACGTCTCTCTGTATTGTATAATCTTTTCATAGCCAGGCCGCGGCTATCAGGAAACTCGCGGCTAACTTCTTTCCATAATAGACCTGCCTCGTAGCGCCCGTCAGGTAAGCGCTTACACGTACTTTCTAAAATCTGCAGGGCTCGCTGCTCGTTCTTGTTGATGGGCTGGCGCGAAGTAATGCCGACACTGTCCAAATCGAAATAATTTCCTATTACCTTTTCTATGTCTTCATCCTGTTCGGCATAGGCAGCTCTCTGCACAAGGTGGACTCGCTGCTTGTGGCGGTAGTCCACACCATGTTGCACCCAGCCAAGGTGTGTGAGCGATGCTACTGGTTGTCCACGTCTTCCGCTCTTCACAGCCCTCGTCACAATCAGGTGCCAGTTGTCCTGACCGATGAGCACGGTTGGCACGGCGCGCTCCATGATGACATCCTCTTCTATATCTTCCAGATGTCTGCAGTTGTTGACGATGGATCTACTAACAGACTGTGGCGATAGGTTAAGGTTACCTATAGTTCTTCCTATTATCCGATGTCGCTGATGGTGATGAAAGCCCTTGATGGTGACTGCAATGCGGCGCGACCTCTCTGCGTTGAGTCGCGTGCCGCCGACTGTTTCTATGCGGAACGGCTCCACCGGCCCGCGAGCTACTATTCGCGCAGCCACCTTTTCTTCTATCAGCGTAACTGTAGAACCTTCATCCAGCAGCGCATGGGTGTTGACGCTGCCTCTGGAACCTGTCAGGACAATCGGTACAACTTTAAGGTAGGCGCGTGGCGCGCTTGACTGCGTTGACGTCACCACGGCGTCACTGTCTTCTACTTGATCTTCAGGTGTCCTCTTCGTATAATTGTTGCGGCTATTGTGTAGCCGCCGATGGTGCGAGCTCTTGCACCCGTCGATGCCGCACTGTCGAAACTTGCACTCGTGTTTTGGCTTTCTTTTTTGCAGACACCTGAAACATAAATTATTACGTTTTGCCATAGCCCACCTATCGTCAACACTAGCTTTCGTAAACTTTTCACATATAGAGCTAGTATATGCATCTTGACATATCGCACATTTGTCTCTCTTCAATTGCGGTTCATATTTCTGTGTGTGTGTTCGCTGTGTTTTCTTAAAAACTTGTTGATTTTCTTTCGTAGGTTCATGTGGCACCAACGCAGCACACATCTCGGCTTCTTTCATTAAAAAGTCACTAATCATTTGTAAATTGGGTTTTCTATCTTCCCGTCTTGCGTACTGGAACCAACTGTGCTGCAACGTATAATTAAACTTCGCTAATAAACTATTCACTGCCACCGTATCGTGTAGATAGCTCTCTCCATTGAGAGCTCGAATCGTAGCGACGATATTGTTCACTTTACTGTCGAACACACACGTTTCCCGCGCTCTTTCTTTCACTCGCGGCAACGACTTGATTTTTTCTAGTTCTGCGTTCACTAGTGCGTCGGGCCGACCAAACTGTATTTCCAAATGGTCTACGATCTCACTTGGGTCGGTTTCCCCGTAAAACATGCAGGCGACGGCTTCTTTGGCGTTTCCACGTAAACATCTTCGAATTCTTGCCCGATTTTCCGCCTTGCTAAAATATTTCTCCGTATCTCGATATGCCGCTTTAAACTGCAACCATTCTTCACCAGCGCCATCGAAACTTGGTAACTCCATACTGTAGCGCGGCGCCCCTCGTGATGCTTCTGCCAGGGCGGACGCGAGCGCGGTGATATCTGCGGCCTTCAATGCACCAGATTCTTGCTTTGGTGCCGTATTTTCAGTAGGCGTCGAAATCTTCGCCTTCTCTACGACGGACACATCATCTTCCGCCGGACGTACAGCACGCGCTGAAATGCTCGCCAACGTAGCTTGTGGCGCCTGGGCCACCTCTCGTGGTGCGGGCGACTCATGGCCCGCTGAATCTTCTTGGTGCGGCGTGTGCGCCGCTTCTTCGTATTGCGGCCTAGGTGCCGCCTCTTGTAGTGGGTGTGGCATAAGTGCCACCGAACTGGTGATTGCCAGCGGCTCTGGTGCCGGCTGGCGATCCGTATGGGTTGGCCGAGCGGAGTCCATCCAATCTTCGACCCTCGTAATGGCAGTTGCTTGCCCTTTTTCGTAAACAGCGCGGGCGAGTTCCGTCCGTAAGCGCGCCTCTTCTGCCCGTAAGCGCGCTTCCTCTAATTTGGCGTGTAGGTAAACGATACGCGGCGACTCGACTGCGGATGGTACCGGCTTTTCGCTATTGGCAACGGTGCTTGTTGTGGTCTCGGTCGCCTCGGTGTTCTCGGTCGTTGTTGTGCCGCTAGTCTCCGTAGCGGACGTGGTGGTACCGCTCGTTTCCTCCTCGTGACTAGCGGCCTCTTCCTCTCGGCGACTCGACGTACTCCTCGTCTCGATCGGCATGGTTCAGTGATCCGGCTCGAATGCGACCAAAAAATGTGCACTACAGCCGGGTGAGCCAGCGGACTGTAGATCTGTTGTTCTTTCTTCGACGCCCCACCAGCCGTAGTGCCTTTGGTCGTGAGCCGGGTGTCGCCGGGGGAAGAAATAGAGATCACAACTGTTCGTTGCAAAGGTGCTTTATTGTAACGAAATAAATAGCAATAAAGCTAGCACCGTTGCAAATGTTCCTATTCTATGGGAGGAGAGAGCCAGTACTTGCCCTAACACTGCCCTACTCTAAAGCCGGTACCCTATGGATATACTAAAGCCCAGGAACTTGTCTGGGAAACTTAATGAGTCGTAACGAAACTATAACTTGATCTGAACGGAACTGATTGTATGGCCGCGCTCTCCGGTATTTATAGCCCGCGGCCTGACGGGCGGCATAAATCGACAAAGACGGATGGCGCCATGCGTGGCGCCACGATGTCTGGGATTTGTTAAAACCTTACTTTACGTAATCTAAACGTAATTATTTTGTCTTAGGTAGCTTCTCCTACCTCTAATTACCTAGTGTGGCCCTCTAGCGAGTGCAACGGTACTATCTTTTTACAATTATAAACGAAACAAAGTACATACTGCCCTAAGACCTACCGAAAACTAATTACAATGTGTTATTTCTTATCTATATACAAGGATCTAACACAAATAAACTTATATAATAACAAACAAGAGTGTTATATACATTATACGTTCTTACAGGACCTCGGAAACTCTTACAATTACAGAGTTGTACGCCTTTTCAGGTCGTACTATCCTATTAACTATCTTTATATACTCGAAAAGTGCGTAAACATATGCCTAAGGCTAATACTTACATTGTACATATTTATTTATTTATTTAATTCTTTATTGTACACAGAGAACAGCACAATTAGGAAAAAAAAATAAACGTAACGTAAGTACAATGGGCGAGCTTATCTCTACTTAAAGAGATTTCTTCCAGCCAACCCGTAAAAGGAGATTAAAAAAAAAAATCAAATGAGTAGACTTGGTATACAAAAGAATAATATGCTTACATAAATAAACTAAATATATATAGGTGATAATGAAAAAAAAATAAGAAAAAAACACATACCATATAACTACATACATACTATTTACAATCGATAAACATTCATTTTAACAAAGAATTTTGCACTTTTCGGGGTTTTCGTAATTCTGGATTCCCGCATATAAATACAATCTCGCAAGAGTCGACTCGTAATTTGTCGACTGCGTGGAACCCCTTTTGATCGTAATATGCCTTTAGGCAAACAACTTAACTACATAAAGCTTTATTATATCTGTACAACAAAGCTGTATGTAGGTCTTAGGGCGAATAAAAGCCGAAAACGGACATTATTTATTACAAAAAACTTACCAACTGAACGAAATATACAATTTATCCTGCCTTAATATCTATTTACATTAAATATTCACATCGAATATGTCTGTGCTGCACAGTTAAAAAGTCTGGAAGTAATGTCGAAAAAACTTGTCAATTTTTTTTTTCAATGATAACTCCCGAACTGTAAATTGATTTTGATGCAGTTTATGCAATTAGCTGATAAGATTTTGTACGCGATCGGTACATTAATCTGAAAGTTATATAAAAAAATACTGTTTCGCCAAAAAAAATTTTAATCGAAACAAATTTTCAGGAAGTCTTAAGTTGAGAGGAGACCAATCGAATGCGATCAACTGCGTTTCGATCGATTTATCCGTTCAAAATTAAGAGATGTTAACACACACACACACACACACACACACACACACACACACACACACACACATGCACACACACACACACACACACTCACACACACACACACACACTCACACACACACACACACACACACACACACACGCACATGAAAATAGTCTGAGTGAGTGAGAAATGAGTGAATTTTGGTACAAAAATAGTTTGAAACCCGAGAAAGGACATAGGATAGTTTTTATCCCGAAAAACCTACGGGAGTGGGAAGTATACAGATAAAATCCCGGAGTTGTCTGTTTTAAACCAAGGTAATAAGGAGTAAATTAGGCTATTTTTATTTTCAGATTGTTTTCCACGCAGACAAATTTGCGAGCACAGCTAGTGGTTAATAATCTTCTTATCTTTTCTAAAGTCTCAGTTATATTGTAGAAAATATTTTAAAACATAAAAAATGTGTAAAGCCATCCTAAAACTTCCCACTAAATTAACGTTTTTTAAGCTCAAAAGAGTAAAAAATATAAGCATAGATTTTTCAGTTCAAACATCTATTTTGTTAAAAATGGCAGTATATTAATTTTTGAAAAACTGTAGATTTGAAAACGATGATGGCATTCAACTCAATTTTTGAGATCTATTTTAGATCTAATTGCTTTACTAAATAATCGATAGGTTGAAAAATTTCGATGCTATGTCAAAAACATTTTATTTTTAATTTGCTTCATTGATAAATCCCAAACAAATTGACCGATTTTAATTAAATTAACGGTATTTGACACAGTTTTTTAAGGAGAAAACTGATAAGATTTCTAAGTCAACCGATGAATTAACTTGAAAGTTATTTAAAAAAAATAAAGTATGTTTGCTAAAAACAACGTCATTTTAATATTTGAGAAGCTACAATTTTTGAGGATTAGGTTCGATTTTGATTTTTGAAATGGCATTCGACATAGTTTTTTAGTATTAAAATGTCGTAGGACACCAAAAAATGATTGGTTGAAAATTTCGAAGCTATGTCTGATATTGCTTGCTTGTTATACTGATATTTTTTTTTATCTTTTACATAATATATGGAATTCTTATAGAGTATTATAAAAAAATACAATTCTAACAAAATACATAGCTTACATCATCCCTGCTTAATAGCACCTGCGATTTCAGATTTGCTAGTGCATCTTGCAGTATAATCATAGATCATCAATCCAACATAATATAAATATAAATAAATATAAATATAAATGTTCACGGGAAATTATTTGCTTGTGTTATGGGTGTTAGTCAACGATACTAATACATATATAAATACTGTTACATACATAATAAACTCCCAAACCTGGAAATACAAACATTTATGCTCATCACACAAATGCTTGTCCCCATCGGGGATCGAACCCGAGCCATGTTGATTGCATAGTCAGGGTTGCTAACCACTCAACCAACGGGACGGTCAATGTGGATGACCTTTGATTTGAGTAGAGTAATTGATTGTTTGAGTGACTTTAGCAGGTGTTTGTGATTGTGGATTACAATATATTTAATGGTTAATATATGTTTAATATACATTAAGTGATAGTTTTACAAATATTTGCCTGTTTTATTTTTCATCCACTCTAAGGTCCAATCGCACTTAAGAATTAAAAAAAAATGCTAAAGTGTATGTTGGGCCACACGCAATGTAGGGTTGCTGTTGTAACTTGCTCATCACAATAATGCGGACAAAGAAAAGGGCTTTTATAGTTTCATACTATAAACATTCAAGCTATTCAATGTCAATGACAAATATATATCTGCAAAACAGGTTCACTGCTTATAAAAACTTCTCTGAGTGCATTTAATAAGTTGGTCCAATATTACTCAAAAACTTGTAAAGCCTTCTAAGCCGTGATAGTTTTCCTTTTAACTTCATTATATTAATTACTACCATGATTTTTCCCACCCCCAAAAAAACCAAAACCAACTGTTTAGCCTAAAGAGCCTGCACAACCAATGCACCCACGTCCCACAATGTGATAGGTGGCCAGCCTATCGCCGGCACTTTTCCAATCCCGGGCAACATTGTTTTCATTGATTTCACAAGGGCATCAAAACCTATTGGGTACTTTTGTGGACCTAAGGTTACCTATAAGTTTATACCGAACCCTCGGTATGCGAGTCCAATTCACAATTGATTGGTTTTTTTCTTTATTTAGAGAGTAGTTAGTATCATTTGTTCATTAAGACCCTACGCTGTAACAAATCTCCATTCTTACATCTCTTACAGCCAATTAAAATGGGTGAAACAGTAGGCAAGCCATAGGATGATTCAACTGTTTGATCAGTTAAGCGAGTGGGTGTGGCTAATATTACATAAAAAGTATGATATATGAAGCTTAAATGATTTTTACCAATTATTGTTTTATGTTACAGCTATTTACTGTGAAAGATTACATGCACAAATTTATTCTTCAATTGAAGGAGGAGCGTCATGCTTTAGAAGATTAAATGGCACACATCAAGCAGGATGCTCATGTATGTATTAATTCGTAATCTAGACAAATTTCAGGAGCAATCAATATTAATACTGTATTTAGTATGTACAGACGTCAATTTTGGAAGTACTGAGTGGTTTTTCCTTACAATTCGTACTGTTTGAAAATTATTTGTTTATTATTTTTTTATTTGCTTGTGTACCTGTTGGTATTTATTATATTATTCATTTACCTGTTTGATGACAGACTACTAGATACTACTATGATAGATTATCGTAACCATAAAGGAGTTATGATCAGCTTAAAGTTTTGTCAATCAAGTTACATAAAAATCTCAATCAGGAAAATTATGGTGTAGTACAACCAATGTCTCAAAGTGCAGTCTACTAGGTAGTAGAATTGTGAAAAATCTCGCTCGGGTTTAATACCCCTGTTTTACCTATTGCTACCGCAACAGCGTCCATACTTATTACAATTCTATTGTTGTGTACCAAAATAGAGGGTAAGGTAGCCGGTAAATTTGTGCATGTGGCATTAACACCCCGCCACTATGCCACATGGATTGCACAGCACCATTAACATCTTTATACCTACACTTTGTCTATCTAGAGAGGGAACCAGTACTTAGACTAATTAAAATTGTTTACATACCTACCTAATTCCATCTGAGATTCCTGAATGGGTCGACAGAAAACTTTGTGCCATATTTAATTATAACATGATACTTTTAATTCTAACCCTGCTGTCAGTTTAATTTGTGAACACAATCTGAGTATAACGCTACATATTTTCCATATTGATTTCATTGAATGTGTTAACCCAACTTGCATGCCCTTTCTGATGTACCCAATTCTTGCATTCATACAATAGTGCTAAGATAAGAACAGTTATTTATTTATTTTATAGAAGAGTATAGATCTATATTAATATATTTTTATTCTAGCCTCATTAAATGGAGCTGTTGGTGTTGTACATATGGTAAAGGAGTTCACAGATGCACAATGGCTGGTACATAATGGTACTGCTGGACCTTATGTAGCTGTTGTCAGTACATTTCTATTTAATGATATTATTGAGTTGCTGTTGGCAGAACCAGATAATGTTGCTGGTATACTTCTGTATGATAATGTTACAACAAGGTGTGTATTAAAAGTTAATATCTATAGACCTACTCTCATCTATACAATAATAAGTAAAGGAAAAACTTTGGTTTCCTTTTTAAGACAATTGCATGTATGATGGGGCATAAAATTTGGCATACTTAAAGTTTATATTACGGAGGACTACAGAAAGCTAATATTAAAAAATAATGCATTAGAAATACACTAAATTAATAAAACTAAACATTGTACAAACTATATTCATGTGACATACATACATGTTAATATGCACATAGGAATATTATTTTCTTGATGGCTAAATTCAGTTGTCAAAGGTTAAAAGAGATTTTACTGTTTAGTCTAAGGTCGAATTTCGGCCGCAGGCGATTGCTAGTGTAATATTGTTTTATCATGAAAAATTATGTTGTGTCAGTACCATGCAAGCTTATAAATTTACTTAAAAAAATAAAACTACTCTTTAATAGATTCAGGTGTTACTTTGCGGAAATCCATAATTTAAAGAAGAAATTATGGTATTTAATTTGCAAAATTTCCATGAAGCTTATATGGAATTGCTGTGATGCAACAGAAATGAAAGGTAGTGTAAGGAATGGGGCAAACTTATCCAAGGTCTGAAATTAAAGAAGACCACAGCTGCACAATAGTCCACCCACTTCCACCACACTTTCTTCCACATCAGAAGCAAAGGCAGTAATACACAAATTTCACTTCGCAACCGAAGCATCTTCAGGAGAGTCAAATGTCATGAAGCATGAAATAGCACTTCAGCATTAATTTTAATGCTTAACCCTTCATAGAGTGAAGTGCTATTCGAATCTCCTACGATGCTGTAAATTCCATTTGTATTGATACCCTGGTTTCATAGTTTATGTGCAGCACAGAAGCGCAATTTGATTAGGTTTAAATGTAAATAATGTATAGATATGTAAGGCAGATAATCGCTGGCATCCTTAATCCCGACCCTTACAGCACTATGGCTGGCAGGGCATCAAAGAACAAGAAACAAAGAATATAGTCCTCTGACCTCCACCGGCTGTAGTGCACAGTAATTTAGTTGTGATGTATTATTACTTAGAAGTGTCTAGGATGAAAATGTAAAGCTGTTGATCCCGGTTGTATTCTTTGAAGTTGTTAAATTAAATTTTCTGAGAAATAATATTATTTTGCCTGCCAACAAACTGGTGAATATTGGTAAATGAGGTGCATTTTTATGATCATTTGCTTCACTTTGCCAGCTGCATACCATTAGAAAGAATCTAGTTTGAAGTTATGTATTTATTGCTTTTAAAAAGTTTATATGTGTCAATGTGAAATGCCTGGTTGGAATACCAGGTCGATCAAATTATTTTCCGGAAAAAGCTAATTTGCCTGGGATGGAATATGCGCCCAATATGTCAATAGACTGGCCATTTATCACGTTACAGATAAGAGAAATATTGTAGGTGTTTTGTTTTTTCATGCCTTCCAGAAAATAGTATTTTATTTAAATTAGGCATAGTTATGAAAATCTTGTGATAGAAATAGATTTTTTAGCTTATTGACACCACCACTGTGTGCAGAGAATTTTAAATTTATCTACCCCTTTAAAATCTAGACAATATCGTAAACAATAACAAATGTTGTGTACCGACACCTGCACTTAACGTCAGTAAACAAATATTGCAAAGAGTGTTTCAGGGTTTATGTGATATAATAATGAATTAGTTTGATTAAATTTTTTTAAATTAATAATTAAAAAGAATATTTTCCTACCAGCTGCACCGTGCAGCCCACTGCATTATAAAAGTTTTTGGTAAATCCCGGGGGAACCACTTATTGTTTCAGGAGAAAAAGTAGCCTATGTGCTATTCCAGGTCACGATCTACCTGTGTGAAATTTCATCCAAATCTGTTCAATAGTTTTTGCATGATTGAGTCCATCCAAAGATCCAAACTGTCACATTTATAATCTTATTTTTATATATAAATTACGTGTCACATTGTTTTTATGCAACGGACTATAATACTATTGAACCGATTTCAATGAAATTTTGAAGATATCTACTGTTTGGTCAAACTTAAAATATAGGATAGTTTTTATCTCAATTATCCCCCCCCCCTCCTCTCATTACCAAGTAATTTGAACGGAAAGACAATTTTTGCCAGGTCAGCTAGTATTAATATGGATTACAAAGTATCTACATGAGCTATGAAACCCGTGTGTAAAATTAAATTGATAGTGTCAGTGGCACTTTGTATAATTTGACGTAGTGTATCTTTGTATAATTTGACGTGATGTAGTTAAACGAAAAGGATCCAATCCACAATATGATAAAAATGAGTTTAGTGCACCAAACTGATGCTAAACATCAATACAATTGGCCAGTAAAAAACATCTAAGGAAAAATAGCTCTCTATTACTTTATTCAAAGTCAGAACTAGTCTCTTTGTATGGCACGTTAAAAAAATTAAAAATATCCAACTTCTAACTTCAATATTTCTAAACTGATTTTGTGTGGATTGGATCGTTTTCGTGTAACTACGTCCAATTTAATACAACTCATTGTATACTTATGATGAACCTTTTATTATTATTCTAATGTGTTTTATATATTTTCAGGCCAAATGATTTCAGCCACGAACTGAGATGCCCCAATGAATATTCATCAGGACCTGGTAGTGCGTGTTCTTCGTCTCAAGCTGGTGGTATAGTATGGAATGAAAAAGGTACAGGACTGTTAAGAAAAGATATTCCCTATCCCGTATTCTATTTACCAGCAAGTAGGATAGAAGAAATTGAAAAAATTGAAGAATGCTTTAATAGGTAATAAAATAATTATGCCAATATGTCCCAGGTAGTTGATTTTTTTAAGAAAAAATATATTAGGTAAAAATAAAATTGATGTTCTTCCAAATCTAGGGACAGTTTTCTTTCGTGGCATAAGCGTATATAGATGGGGGACCGGCCAAAGCCAAATCCACCCCATGGTGGATTTGGCTTTGGCTGGTCATTGTGGATTTGGAATGGCTTAGTTCCCACCACACAATGTTGGGATAACAATTCGAAATGCTAGGCTGCACACCTAACTTTATACAAAAATAATTGAAATCAAATAAGTATCTAGAACCTAGAAATCTATGTATGTCGACACGTCCCAAGAACAAAATCGTATGGAGAGATCAGACGAAATTGGTTTTGTAATAAAATTCGCATTAAACACGCATAAAGCTACAAGACAATATATTTTTTATATTTATTGGTCTTTTGTTTTTGGAAATACTCAAGGGAACATCATCTTATCTACAATGTACTCCCACAAACATATTGTAATTTGGTGGTTTTGTAGATACGATTTTGTTCTTGGGATGCGTCGATGTATACAGTTTATACATGTAATTTATTCTACATTTTTTTAAAGAAGAGTTTGTATTTTGTAATATTGTATGTTTGTATTTTTTTTACTAAATTTTCTTTTGACGCATTGACCTCATGGGGCCATAAGCTCAGTAGCTCAATTGTCCAGTATCTGACTCTTTGACGCTGGCTGGCCGATTGACTAATCAATTGACACAGTATATCTGGCTGGCTCACTCGCTTAAGTGATCAAACAAATGAGTCATCCTATGGCTTGCCTACTGTTTCACCCATTTTATTTGGCTGTAAGAGATGTAAGAATGGAGATTTGTTAAAGCAATACAGTCTTAATGAACGAATGATACTACTCTCTAAATAAAAAAAAAACGGTCAATTGCGAGTTGGACTCGTGTACCGAGGGTTCCGTATAAACTTGTAGGTAACTTTAGGTACACAGAAGTACCCAATAGGTTTTGATGCCCTTGTGAAATTGCAAAATATGAGACATCGTGCATTTATTGCGTTTTTTGTGATGTACCTATTATCATAAAATTACGGTTTTCGGATTTTACCCTTTACATATTGTGCTGTAAGACATTGGTTCTTGCCAAATTTCATAATTCTAGGTCAAAGGGCACGTACCCCATAAATTTTGATCCTCTTGAAATCGAAAACATCGTAAAATATGCGACATAAATGGTCATATCTTTCGATCGCGTTGATTTACAAGTTTCATATTTTCACAGCTGAGAGGGACTGTAGACATAAATTTCAATTGATATAAATTTCGGAAATCAAGTTGAAAATTATACACGAGTATTTGATATACATTTCAACTTGATTTCCGTACGCGTTCATGAGAAAAAAGCACTTGACAGACGGACAACGAAGTTTCGTTTTCCTTTTCGGGTACGGAACCCTAAAAAGAGCTTGACGGCTCCATTCGGTGAAAATGTGTATAAGACCTTTGAGCTTACAGAATAGACCATTTACCATTCTGCCAGTTAATTTGTTAAAGGTGAACTATTGATTAAATGTGTCACTGCCTATATGACTACTAGCACAGAATACTGGAGACTAACAGAAGTCCATGTACATACAAGTAATATTCGAGCAACGCACACATACAACAAAAATAGGGACAAACTGTCCAGAACCATTCCGAGATATCACGTCCATGAGAGGTATCTGTGTGTGCCTTGCTCGAATATTACTTGAATGTACATTGATTTCTGTTAGTCTCCAGTATTATGTGCTACTAGTTTGTACAGTTTCGCAACGTCTCCCCCATTTTTGGGCATCACCGCTTTACCAATTTCTGCCGCAACCGCAAGCATTAACGCTAAATGCTTGTAATCAGTTTCAGGTTAGAGCATAAAATTGTTAGTAAACTTATGCATGTAAATTGCTACCATACAACACAACAACGCACCATTAATTTCTTAGGTTATATAATGGTTGTCTCTTTTCATCTGGAGAGCTATCTCCTTGTTCACTATCTTATGATAAAAAAAACATGACTTTATTTAGACATTATCCAATTTCGGGAAATTAATGTGGCCTATTTTTTGTTTTTGCAAATGCTTCATTTTTGACTTGTCTTAAATTTAATTAAGAAAAAAGTACTCTTTGCTGTTATCTTATTTGTTTAATTTTTTTTTCAGATTCAACGTCGACTTGGACAACCAAAAAGGAAGACCTTTATGTTCATTGCAATTTAATTCTTTCATGTTTGCTGCAGTTAATAGCGTTGTTTGTTTGAGGAGGTTAGTATTTCAAATGACAGTTCATATATTGGGTTAATCGATGCACTAAACCCAATAATCATTAAGAATTAATCATAATTCATTCATTAACATATTTTTCAATATGATTAATTGGCAAAAGACGTCAACAAAAAAAAGTTTTTAGTTGTAATTTATTTTATGCTCTTCGTCTCGACGGCAATGAATTCTTTCGCTTCACGTTTGACGTGGAGCGCAATGCTACAAATCCTCTCTAGAAAAAGTAAAACTAAAGTTGCACTACTCCAAGGTTTTCCGATCACAAAGAAGGCTTAAATTTACCGCCTTTGTGTACCCTTAAATACATAATTATTAGCTATACTTATTATGTGTTTGTTAATTTTAGTGCGCAATAAAGAGTATTCATTTATAAAGTTGTGATATTGACTCTCAGTCAGAGCATAAAATCTTAAATTTCTGACTGAGCACTTTTCTAGCCCTAAAAGCCTGGTGTCTCAGGAGCAGCCCGTAGATTAAACTACAGAGTAAACATTTCCTAAAAAGCTAGTGATTTGTAAACGTAAATCTTTATATAACACACATTAAATTGTGTAAAAAGATGTGAGAGCTTAGAGCTTCAATAGAAACATTACGCCATTCATGGCGTAATGTTTCTATTGAATTAATTGGTTTGGGGTTATACAGAGTTTCTATGAATGGCGTAATGTTTCTATTAAAATTGGTCTGGTGTTATTCAGGTGATTTTTTAAAATTGAAATGTTTGTATGAAGAGTACTATGAATCAGGCACCTAGGCAAGTCAATCTTAATCGATGGCTCTCTGTTCCTTCTGCTAATCTCGTGAGGGTCTTCGCCTGAAGATTTACAGTATAGGCTATAGATATATTGTGTTGGTCTAGTCGTTCTGAAGAAAAGACCATCAGTGTTTCTATCAAGCAGTTCGTACAATGCGAAACGTCACTTGGCCAAATATGTCACTATCATCGCGACTACTAGGTGGTAGAGTTCTGCAATGTGTCGTCTGGGTTTGGTACCACCGTCGTATTTGTTCCTACGGCAATACCGCTAACGCATATGGGCATCATCGTCTCACCACACGGATAGCAACGCACCATTAACGTCTTTTGTGTCTAAAGGCGATAGATCTCCTTTTCTAATCCAATCAATGCAAATGACATATTTAAATATCTATATATATTTACTAGGTATGTGTGTATTGTACTACATAATATGTGTGTTAACAACATTTTAAATTTTCAGGTCTGCTTCATCTACGTTTTTAACACCAACGAAAGTATGCGATCCCTTAGGAGATTATAACGTATACTCCTCTTTGTTCCCGCGTTCCAAGGTATTTTTACTTTTTGTAAATATTAATGATAATATCAATAAGTATTTACAATTATCACGATGGACCTGTAATCTTATGTCACGTCTTTTAAATGTTCAATGTCACAAAAATCATAGTGACTCGAAGAGCAGTAACTTGGAATGTGTACTATAAAACAGGGGTACATAATTGAGCAGTTATTCTTATTGTTACCTTGTTCGGATAGTTCAGAGATCTCCAAACATTATTGACTCTTAGCCTATTGCTGTTTTTCGATGGAATCATTGTTTTTCTAGTTTTGATTTTTAGCAAATCTATCCGCTTGCAATGTGTTTGGACTTCTTGTATTGTTACTGACAAAATGTAACATTTCTGAATGAATTGAAGTATAATATGATAAATTAAAAATAATATAAGTGATTTTCAATATGTACAGTCTTTACTACCTACTCAAACCGGTCTATGTCTCGTAAGATAAAATTATGTCTCATGATCATCAAGCAACATTTTTTTATCATGATTACTAAGTGTTTGAGTTCTGCAATATCTAACATTCTCTGTGACTGGGTCTAAACTTGATGGTTATCGCTCTTAGGAGTTTCATCTTCCTTATTGATTTATCATATAAAAATATTATTTTTTCAGGAATTGGAACCTATAACAAAACCCGTTATATTAGTGACAGCGAGAATTGACACAGCCTCTCTTTTTGATGGTAAATAATATTTTTTTTGTTCTTTCTTCTGGCCGTTTCTTCTTGTCGGTTATACAGGGTTACTTTTAAAGGCTCGGTCAAATTTTCAGAGACTATTGAGTCGATAATATGTTCGATTTACGTAAAAAAAAATTAAAATTCAAAATTTCATTTTTATCCAACACAAAAAACAAAATGCATAGATTTAGTTTTTGTGTTGTTTTTTTTTTTCAATTATGCAAAATTTCAATTTTAATTACGCAAAATTCGAACAAAAATATTTCAGTGCCTTCAACCAAATTAAAAATGATCGGAAAAATATACTTAGGGCGACAGTTTACATAATAGTTACTATTGTAGTTATAAGTAAATGTGAAATGACAAAACTGCCATCATTACAGAGTTCATTCACAAGACTCGGTGCATCGAATTATGTAGGATTTATTGTAAACGAAAATTATTATATAATTTTTTTAAATAATTTTACAATAATGATTGAAACGCACTTTCAATTCAATATTTAGTTCCTAATTTTCAAATTTGGCCGGACCTTTAAAAATATAATTTGTTGCGATTACAATCAAGTTGATATTTTCGTTTTCGGAATGTTACTTTGTCATGTTGAATGAACAACACGATTTATTTTAAAGGTTTACGCATAAAGTTTGCGTGGTGTTTAACCAATCGTTTTCCCCGTGTTGGTCCTGGGCTCTCTTGAAGAATAGGCTGTTTTGCCGGGCAGGTCGTAAACGCCACCCGATTGGCTATGCGAGTCACTACTAGTTCTGCATTGTCTCGCCCGGGTTTCATACCACCGCCTTGCCTATCCTGCCGTAATAGCGTCAGTACTCACTGTCGTGTTCCTGTTTAGAAGTTAAGGTAGCCGGTTAAACCTCGCCTCAATGATAGCAACGCACCATTAACATCTTTGATGCCCAAAAGCGATGGTTCACTCTTCACATCAGGAGAGCCATCTGCTTGTTTGCTATAATATGTTATAATATCAAAATGAACTGCTAGGTCACTGAAGCAACAATTATAAATTATTATTAAATACCATTTTATGCTAATTGATATCTTAATACGTTAACCTCGACTTAAGGATAGCAACGCACCATTCTTTGGTGTCTATAGCCGATGGTTGACTCTTTTCATCAGGAGACCCCTCTGCTTGTTTGTTACCATCACTACATAGTATAAAACATAGTCGCTTTCCGTTGTCTGTTCCTACGTATGCTTAGATCTTTAAAACTACGCAACGGATTTGGAAACGGATAGAGTGATTCTAGAGGAAGGTTTATGTATAAGGTTTATTGCCTGCGACTTCGTTCGCGCGGACTTCGTTTACTCCGCACAGCTCTTCCCCCGTAGGTGATAGCGTGATAATATGTAGCCTATATGTTGACCCGACCTGTTAGTAATATTCATGCAAAATTTGAAGTAAATCCATGTAGTACTTTTTGAGTTTACCCCGGACATACATTGACTTTCCTACGATTTTATTATATGTATAGATAACGTTTGCCGGGTCAGCTAGTATGATATAAAAAAAATCAGTGCAGGATTTTTCAAAATTCTAACCTAAAGGAAAGATTGATTTATAATAGATATTTAGAAAATAAATAGGCTGAGGACTCATCTACGTAAACGACTGGCACGTTGCCCACGGCAGAAGTAAGTGGAGTCGTCGACGAGTCGGTTTTAGCATCGACATGTCAACTTCCAATATCAGCGGCTGCCGTCGACACCTCGCTTAGCATATGAGCCAGTTGCAAAATAGATATTATGATGTAAATAAAAAGTTTTTTATTTTACCATTCCACATCTATTGTGATTTCAAGAAATATTAACAAAGACAAGGATTTTTTACACTGTCTGCTTTTAGAAAGAACTGAGCTACATAATGTCTTCCGACAACATACCGACTAATTATAATTGGTCGCTCGTAATTTAATATAGTTGTATTTTTTTATTATCGATAGGGAAGCGCTTGACCACGATTTGCTATTTGACCTGATGTTAATTTGACAGGTGTTGCTCCCGGAGCGGCGAGTTCAGTTGTTGGGATGGTAACTCTGATGGTCGCTGCTACAACATTGTCACAAATGATACCAGTCTCGGATGCTAAAAATTACCGTAAGTAATGTAGTACCCAGTAATTACGATAGTTGTGCCACAATTGGCCAAACGATTATCTTTAACAAACTGCCTAGCATGGAGGCAGTTGGTGTATTTAATCTTTCAAAGTAGCTTGGAAATAATAATTGAAACGCGTGAAAAATCCTAATGATTTATGATTAACTTTTCTATTTTTAAATTTACTTGTCTAAATCCAGACTTTTTTTACCAGCAAGTGGCTAAAATGAACTTCCCTTATTTATAACAATCTAGCTTAGCTACTGACGGATAATTCTTTGACTTAAAATTCTCACTAATAATTATTACATAACACGTCATATTATTTTTGTAGATTTTTATAAACACTATCGATACTTTAAACTCGTTTTTTCCTCGTGTTGGTCCCGGGCTCGTTTAAAGAATAGGCCAACTGCCATTCTGCCAGGCAGGTCGTAAAAGGCGACCGATTGACTTTACGAGTCACTACCATCGTGGCTACTAGCTGATAGAGTTTTGCATTGTCTCGCCCGGGTCTTTTTTTTATATCATAAGATAGCAAACAAGCAGATGGGTGTCCCGATGGAAAGAGTCAACCATCGCCTATAGACACCAAAGATGTTAATGGTGCCTTGCTATCTTGTGGCGAGGTCTAATGCCACATGCATATGTTGGTCTGGTACCACTGCCTTACCTATTCCTGCCGCAATAGCATCAGTGCTTGTCACTGTCGTGTTTTGGTTTGGAGGGTAAGGTAGCCGATAAACTTATGCACGTGGTATTTATTTCTATGTATAGGTATCGTTGACAAACACCCATAACAAGCAAATAATTTGCTTACTTTGGGGTTAGATCAGTAAATGTAATTTGTCCCGTGAATATTATTTAATTTATTATATAAGATAGCAAACAAGCAGATGGGTCTCCTGATGGATAGAGTCAACCATCGCGTATAGACACCAAAGATGTTAATGGTGCGTTGCTATCTTATGACGAGGTCTAATGCCACATGCATAAGTTTACTGGCTACCTTAAGCTTCAAGAACTGATGCTATTGCTTCAGGAATAGTTAAGGCGATGGTACCAGATCCGGGCGAGACAATGCAGAACTCTATCACCTAGTAGCCACGATGGTAGTGACTCGTATAGCCAATTGGTCGTCTTTTACGAGCTGCCTGGAAGAACGGCAGTTGGTCTATTCTTCAACGGAGCTATCACGGGGGATTTAAGTAATATTTCGAAAATATTTTCTCAGAGAAGAACGTACTTTGGACGTTATTTAACGGGGAGGCATTTGATTACATTGGCTCCCAACGAGTGGCGTATGATATAAAGAACTCCTCTTGGCCGCCAGCTGCGCCTTTGTCTCCTCAAGATATCGCTTTACACGTGGAGCTGGGCCAGATTGGCGGTTCATTCCAGTTGTTCAAGAATAGTTCATTGCCACTGTATGCTTATACGAGTACACCGTTGCAGGTTAGTTCATTGTATAGGATATAGTAAAAATAGTTATATTCTATTCCAAAAGATTAATAATAAATTCCCACCATACATGGTTGGGATTTATTGTTATGTTTTGGTGTGAAAGAATCATGTTTGTTATTATGACTGTTCCACGTGTTTCATGGCATTTTTTCTTTAGGATCTGCTCTGGAGTGAAAAACATCCACTTCACTTTCAACTGACCTAGCTTTTGTATTCGTTGATCATTCTCAAAGCACGCGAAACTGGATTATCACGTTCAGTATTTGCCCTGGCTAAAGGCAAATTGAACAGGAAATTCATAATCACGTTATTATCACTATTAGGCATATTAAAAATTTACGCTCCAAGATTGCACGTGAGCTAATTGCGCCAAGGATAGATAAAGTGGTATCTAACCCAGGCCAGACGTTGCGGAAGTCTACCAACTAGAAATGACATATTCGGCCGATCTTTCGTCTTTAACGAACTGCCTAGCAGAATGGCAGAGGGTCTACTTTTAAAAGGGGGCCTGCACCAACAGGAAAATAATACAAATAGTTTTGGATAAAATTTTGCCACAAAAAATATTTAACAATCCATTTGCTTTATTATATATAAGACGGTATAAACGTTTAAGTTTGAATCATGATTGTTTGAATTCCCTTATTTGGGCTCGGGCTTCCTGTATTTATTTATATGTTTGTTAATTTAAGACTTTATTGCACACATGAAATTAATAAAAAAAAAGCGATAACTAGTGAAGACAGTACACAAGGCGAGCTTATCACTAAAAAGATATATTTGACAGCTAATAAAGACAGAGAGAGCTTAATACATAAAGAAATAAGGTAGACAGTGTACAATTATAACTCCTTTGTTGTGGTTGGGTTAATTGTAGTCTGTGTTTTTTCGAAGAACATAATGTCCGAGGCTAGATATGTCTTTGACATACCTTGAAACTTAATGCCGTAGGCTAATCTTGGGTGCATTATTTGCACGTACTTTTTCAGAGTTCTAAGTATAACAAAAATGTGGGAAAGATGGGAAATGTGGTGAAACTTTGTTCATAATGAAGCCACAGATTATATAATACTTTTTTAGTATAATTGCTATACATAAAATCTAAACTTTTATAATTACCCATGTGTTCAAAATATTGAGCGCTGCATTCGAAAATATGCGTAAACGTTAGGGCGAGTCTTTATTGCTTCCCAGCTGCATACGGTTACGTAGTCGCACCGGACTATTAAGTTCTTTCTAATTCTGATGTTAAATGTGTACTAATCATTAAACGCCACTTTGTCCCAGCGGAATTTACTTTTATTGAAATATCTGCAAATATTTTTCTGATGTCTAATTTAAATTACATGCATTTATATCTTGCTTTTAATCAAAATACTACCAGTAGACAGACTAGTAAATACTTTACTAAAATCTGATTAGTAATATCAGAGATGTGTGGGAACCAATCAAATATACAAAAATACATAAAAATAATAAAATCGTGATCTATTACATTTTTCCTAATGCTTAGAACTTAAAATCAATCAATCGAATTCGCTTTTTAAAGCTTCTCTAGGACTCGATATACCTACCTAGGTTTTTTATTGACAGTTAATTTTATACAGGTAACCAGTCAATTGACGTCATAAAAAATTTAGGTCCGGTATGTCGTGGGATACTCGAATCACCCTATATGTGTAATAGTGGGGGAGCCTTAAAGGGGATTTTTGCATTTACTCGAGCGCGTCAGATTAACATAGGAGTGGATACCTCGCATACTGTTGAGGCTCTCCACCAAATATAAGCCCTTTATATAGAGGCGGTTAAGTAGGGCATAAAAAACAAATTCCAATAACTTCGGCTTGTGGATATTCGCAGATTATATTTTTTCCGTTATTCTTACATAATTTCTTATAGAGTAAAAGAAAATTCAGACGCGCTCGAGAATGTCAAAACAACGTTTTCTTTGCAAATCTGTGACCCTCCCACTCCCTTACGCTACACTTGAATCGACAGATTTTCTAAAAGTGTTGGTGGCAATCAACCCACCATACCTTAATCTGACGCGATTAAGTGTTTCCATGTCACGAATTTTTTTAAAACATTTTTTTAATCCGTAGATTTTGCCTACCATTGAAATGAAAAATATTATATAACCTTTTATTTTTCCTATAATTTAATCTACAAAATCCAATAGGTCCCTATGACGCTCGAGTAACTACCCATTTAGCATCTTGGGCTCACCTACTATAATGTGTATATTATCTTTGCCTATTTATATAAACTAGTGGTCGTCCTTTAATTGTTCTAATAATATTAAAGCACAAATATCTATTAGTCAAATTATAGGATAAACAAACTATGATAGTTTGAGCATAGACTATTAAGTCTCTTCTAAGTTTGACAACAGATTATAACCATAAACAAAATACATCTATAAGTGTGTGTGTGTGTTATATTTTTTTAATTGTATATCATATTAAAATATTGTTTTTCTGCACATTTTCTGCACATAAACATCAACTGTACCAAATTTTATACTCATAACACAATGGGTACAAAGTTTTTGCTTCACATAATAATTTTACTGTAAAATTTTACTATGCGGCATAAAGTCAAAGCTCAAAGTTTCACCCTTATTATCTAGATGTCTAGAAATTCACATACATGGGATTCTTGAGGTACTTTTAGTCATGCGCTTTTTTTTGGAGTCAAATATTAACAAGGGTTTTTCAGAATGGACACAACTTAGGGATTTCAGAATGAAAACAACTTAGGAGATCTTCAAGAAAAATGCTCTTTACAGTATGATCTTGTTGCCTGTGTTTCGTCTTCTATAATATGAAAGTACTATAGTATGTTTGCGTTAAGAATGCTGTATCATTATTATCTGCTGGCCCATTAACCAATCAAATCACTTTTGTTAGTTAATGGGCCAATCAAAACTCACTGCATTCTTAACGCGAACGTACTGTAATAGGTACTAAAGTGTTCTTAATTACCAAATAATATTTTCTAAACGATATTGTAGCTTACAGAATTTCTCAACGATTTGAACAACCATACGAGGGAGATCGACATGAACGTGGAGCCTATATCAACGACCAATTTCCCACCGTCATCTTTGCATTCGTTTAGAAATATCCTCAAAAATTTCACCGAAAGTGAAGAATTACTTGAAGTATTGCTCGCTGATTTTAAAGACACATTTACCAACAAGTACTACGAGTCGGTGCTGGATGATTACGATCATATTAATTATGTATATCATAATATTAGTGTAGGGAGTGACGGGAAATGTAAGTATGTCATTTTCTATATTTATGCAGGTTGACTGGTAAAAGATTGTACATACTGTAATTATGTCATATTGGATAATTAGGTCAAAATTAAAGTACCTATTTTTTACATATTACGAATATGTAAAAAATAGGTACTTTAATTTTGACCTAATTATCCAATAAAAATGTTAAGTATAGACCCACGCATAGATATTTCTCCAGTATTGGTCCGGGCTTCTTCGGAGAATAGACCCAACTATCGTTCTGTCAGGCAGGTCGTAATAGATTGGCTATACGTGTCACTTCCATCGTGACTACTGGTGGCAGAGTTCTGTTACGTCTTACCCGAGGTATTTTGTACCACCGCCTTACTTGCTCCTGTCGCAATAGCGTCAATGTCGTGTTTCGGTTTGGAGAGTAAGGTAGCCGGTAGACTTATGCATATGGTATTACCATTAGTATTATTCAAATAAGCTGTCTTATAGATTACTAACTGTATTTATAGACTATAAACTATATTTTTCTAGCGCGCTACGTTATAGATATATTATAACGTGTAACTGGAACACTAATCGCGCGAGCCGGCCGAGATAGCGCGTGACTCATCACAGCGTTATACAGCGAGCGCTGGCACGCAGTAACTGGCACTATAAGGCTATACACTGTGTTATATAACGTCTAGCGTCTACAGTAGGCATGGAATATTTCATAAATAGCTTGCAACTTGTCTGTTTGTTTGCTATATATTATGATAAAAAGAAAAAAATATATATCAAAGTTTATTATTTACTAGCTGCAGCGTGCAGCCCGCTGCATAGCTGCAGCGTGCAGCCCGCTGCATTATAAGTTTTTGGGGAATCCCGCGGGATCTCCTAATTTTTCCGCAATAAAAAATAGCCTTTGTGCTATTCCAGATCATCATCTACCTGTGTGCCAAATTTCACTCAAATCCGTTCAGTAGTTTTTGCGTGATTGAGTAACAAATATCCATCCAAACATTCAAACTTTCGCATTTATAATATTATATTAAATATATTAAATTAAATTAATATTAATTAATTAATATTAATTAAAATTAAATTAAATAATAATAATAATAATATAGATATACAATTGCAAATCGTGTCCTATATGTACAATCTTTCACCAGTCAATCTGTATACTAATACGTAAGCATATAAGTAGACAACTCTCCTGATTACAGAGATAATCATCACCAATAGACAAATAACCAAACCAGTGAAATGTTTAAAAAATAGATGTTAATCATATTCTGGATTGAATTTTTTTGGTCAACCCATTTGCAACATATTTAATGACATATTTAATTGGATATAAAGTACTTTTCCCCTTCTCCCATTAACCAGCTCGGTAAAGATCGTTTTATAGTGGTATTGTATACTATTGCAATTAGTACACCCGAGACTGATTTATCACAATTTGATATTATCAACAAATTAGTCACATATGCGGGGCTCGGGAAATAATATTTTTAGAGAAAAAAAAACGGGAAAGCGAACGAATTGCCCGAATTTCAAATCGAATTGAATCTATATAAGACTTCATGTGTCCTATCGCGGCTAGTGCCGCTAAAATCTAAACTAGTAAACATGTACATACAAATGGATTTTATCGGATTTCAGTTTTATCAACTGATGAGCTTATAGCAAATGGAACAATGAATGTCTCCGAGCCACAAGTCAAAATGGCGCGTCTCGCCACTGCAATAGCTCGTACTTTATTTAAGCAAGTTACGGACAAATACTATATAGGGAGTGTGGCTGCTTCAGCACATATGGTATGTATTGCTTTATTTATATGTATAATTAGATAGCAAACGAGCATCTATCTTTTGACAGCTTACATGTTATAGTGCGCAATGGACATTAGTTTGTGTGGCAAGGAATGATAAGGTAGCCGGTATAATAATAATAAGATATGGTGTATACACCGACCACACAGCCCAAAAACGCCTAATTTTGATTTTCTGTATTGAATGCATTCTGGCAACTAGCTGAGGTAAGACGACGCTGAGTTGCAACGCCGTGATTGGCTAACTCAAGGCCACAGTGAAAGATTGTGATGTACGGAGCATCTGATTGGTCGTCACCGATTGAGTTTTGGCGCGTGAACATTTACATCGGAACTATAAGTCAGATGTCAACACAGAAGACATTCGCCTGTTATTAGGTGCCTATAGGCTGTGTGGTCGGTGGGTGTATAGCTTTATCGGCTACTTTATACTTCAAACGAAATACTATACGGCAAAAAAGGTAACGTGTTGACACCAAAACCTGGCAATATACCTGGCAAACTCTACCAGCCCAAGAATTGGCCGAACATGTTACTTGAACATGAACTCTTGTGGTTTTATACCACTGCTTTATCTATTCATGTTGTAATTGCGACAATTCTTGTCGTGTTTCAGTCTGGAAGAAAAGGTAACCGGTAAATTTATGCATATGGAATTACTATCCTGCTACACAGATAGCAAGACATTATTGACGTCTTTTTAGTCTATAGGCGATAGGTCTCTTACATGGAGAATCCAAACACTTCTATGTACGTACTAACATATTATACAAGGCGTATGCCACGGCACTTGTGTTCCGCTATCTATGTATTGTACCTACGTCGAGCTCATTGAATGAATTGCGTAAGCGCCATAAAATTCTCGGCGGTTAAGTCCTTTTGGTCGCGTATATATATAAAGTAATTATACGCATTTTTCTTTTTTGACTTCGACTTTCGACTTTGGTCGGACAATTTATTATTTCAGTGTAAACGAGATGGAACACAATTTATACTTAGCGTGGTTTCTTAGTACGTAGTACATTAAACTCTCTAGGAGAATCATCTGTTTGCTATCTTATGATATAATGAAAATCTACCGTTTATCTAAGTAACATTTTTAAACATTATTTTTATGAATATGGGTGCATTTTTATAGGTAGATGAAATAATGTACTGCTTCCTGCAAAGTCAAGGCTGCAGATTATTGGCGGCAGCGGACTGGGGCTGGCGGAGCGACGTGGGCCCGCCGCAGCCCGCCCAGCTGTACGTGGGCGTGGCCGGCACGCCCAGCCCGCCCGCCGTGTACGCCGCGCATCTGTGGGCGCTGCTGGCCGGGACTCAGCTCCCGCAGGACCGCGCGCACTGCGACAGCCTCGACACCCCGGTGAGTGTACAGCCCACCTGTGGCCGCTGCTGGCCGGGACACAGCTCGCGCAGGACCGCGCGCACTGCGACAGCCTCGACACCCCGGTGAGTGTACAGCGCACCTGTGGCCGCTGCTGGCCGGGACACAGCTCGCGCAGGACCGCGCGCACTGCGACAGCCTCGACACCCCGGTGAGTGTACAGCGCACCTGTGGCCGCTGCTGGCCGGGACACAGCTCGCGCAGGACCGCGCGCACTGCGACAGCCTCGACACCCCGGTGAGTGTACAGCGCACCTGTGGCCGCTGCTGGCCGGGACACAGCTCGCGCAGGACCGCGCGCACTGCGACAGCCTCGACACCCCGGTGAGTGTACAGCCCACCTGTGGCCGCTGCTGGCCGGGACACAGCTCGCGCAGGACCGCGCGCACTGCGACAGCCTCGACACCCCGGTGAGTGTACAGCGCACCTGTGGCCGCTGCTGGCCGGGACACAGCTCGCGCAGGACCGCGCGCACTGCGACAGCCTCGACACCCCGGTGAGTGTACAGCCCACCTGTGGCCGCTGCTGGCCGGGACACAGCTCGCGCAGGACCGCGCGCACTGCGACAGCCTCGACACCCCGGTGAGTGTACAGCGCACCTGTGGCCGCTGCTGGCCGGGACACAGCTCGCGCAGGACCGCGCGCACTGCGACAGCCTCGACACCCCGGTGAGTGTACAGCCCACCTGTGGCCGCTGCTGGCCGGGACACAGCTCGCGCAGGACCGCGCGCACTGCGACAGCCTCGACACCCCGGTGAGTGTACAGCGCACCTGTGGCCGCTGCTGGCCGGGACACAGCTCGCGCAGGACCGCGCGCACTGCGACAGCCTCGACACCCCGGTGAGTGTACAGCCCACCTGTGGCCGCTGCTGGCCGGGACACAGCTTGCGCAGGACCGCGCGCACTGCGACAGCCTCGACACCCCGGTGAGTGTACAGCACACCTGTGGCCGCTGCTGGCCGGGACACAGCTCGCGCAGGACCGCGCGCACTGCGACAGCCTCGACACCCCGGTGAGTGTACAGCCCACTTGTGGCCGCTGCTGGCCGGGACACAGCTCGCGCAGGACCGCGCGCACTGCGACAGCCTCGACACCCCGGTGAGTGTACAGCGCACCTGTGGCCGCTGCTGGCCGGGACACAGCTCGCGCAGGACCGCGCGCACTGCGACAGCCTCGACACCCCGGTGAGTGTACAGCCCACCTGTGGCCGCTGCTGGCCGGGACACAGCTCGCGCAGGACCGCGCGCACTGCGACAGCCTCGACACCCCGGTGAGTGTACAGCGCACCTGTGGCCGCTGCTGGCCAGGACACAGCTCGCGCAGGACCGCGCGCACTGCGACAACCTGGCCGGTCGCGCGACGCGAGTCCCTATCATCGTGACTACTAAGTGGTAATTTTCTGCATTGATTCGCCCGGGTTTGTTATTACCGCCTTACCTATTCCTGCCGTAATAAAGTCAGTGCTTGTCCCTTTCGTGTTCCTGTTTGGGGAGTAAGATAGCCGGTAAACTTACGCATCTGGCATTAAGACCTCGCCTCAAGGATAACAACGCACTGTTCACATCTGTGGTGTATATAGGTGATAGTTTTCTCTTTTAAGAGGGCTATTGGCTTGTTCGCTATTGTATGATATAAGAAAAGATTAGTGAGTAGATGAGAAGCTGAAAGAGATTCTGTAAACCGGCTGACCCTGCAGGTTATTCCTAAAACTTCCCTACAAGTTATAAAATGGCCTACAGTTTGGCACACATAAATTGTAAGAAACGCTGTTTATTATTATTATAAAATAAAAATAAAATAAAGTTGAGATATTTTAAGCTTAAAACAGTCAATACTTAAGCAGACTTTTGAGTTATAAAAAATAAAAAAATAAAGTTTTTTGAAAACAACATTTTAATTATACAACTATCTTAATTTTTGAAGAGTTTAATCTTGTGAACGCGGTAATCGATTTTGATATTTTGATCGTCAGACAACGCAGTTTCTTAAGCTATAAAGATGTTGGGTTGGTTTTTTGTTTCAATACAAAAAATTAAATTATTGATTTTAATCCCATTTACGATATTCGAGGCAGCTGTAAAAAAAACTTTATATAGACTAGAATCAATCATTACTAGATAATGTTACACATGTAATTTTAAAAAAAAGTTTCGGCAATCTTTTTTCATTTTCTTTGAGCATTTCAGTAAGTCTAAAGTTTGGTGTAATCCAATCGAATAACGTCAGATTTTATGAATTTCTCAAGGGATTGGTTTGAGCCTTGAGTTGATCACATCGATTGTCGCGCATATCAGCAGAATGTCACGATAGGTGGGTTCTTTCTCAAATCCTCGCGCACGCCCTATAATTTTTTAGTCGTACCGTTTTGGGGGGATGAGAGAAGTAATTAAAGCTTGAAAAATTAAAACACCAGCCAATACACAGTATTATTTCTCTCATAGTTTGTGTTTGTTCTAGGGATATTCATATTATTGGCTGAAAGGTTGGAATAATAGTGGCGTTTGCATACAAACTACAATGAACGTCAGTGAAGCTGTCAGTCCAGCCTTTACTATACCCGGTATGTTATTCATAAATGTTTTAAGTAAAAAGTTTTTATGATAATGTGACGATAATGTGTATTTAATTATATACAGGCTGTTTTTTAGCCATGGGACCTATTGAAGGAGTGTACTCAGTATTCGATTCTGAGCCCAAGCATCTATAAAATATAAGACCTTAATTTTTGACCTAATTATCCCATAAAATAATTTATTCATAGATACGGCGTGCTTACGTATCTATAGATACATGAGTACGCCGTGGCCCGTGAGTCAATGAACTACAAAATTACATAATAAGTAGTGTGGCGTGAGCGCCGGTCTCGAAATCTCGCGCGCCCTTCAGTAGTGCCGGTGAATCGCGATGTCCAGATGTGTTTCCGCGAATGCAATTAATATTTTTTGAGTGTTAATAATAACAATGTCATCTTATCAGTGTTCCAATGGAAATTGAGATATAGGACGTGCGTTACGTAATGATTATGTGTCACAAATTGCCAAATACAGAAGATAAGAATAATTCAACAATTGAGATTATTGTAAAATGTTAAGTATCAATTAAGTCAAGTCGAGTACGATCTTTGTAAAGAGGATGATGCCGTTTAAGCTAGAAATAATAAGGTAAATATTAGCTGTCTTATTTGTGCCTAATTTATTTTTTTAAATATAACACGCTTAAAACATTTCTTATTATCTTAATAAGAAATGTTTTAAGCGTGCCTGGGTATTTTTGGCTGTCCTTCCAAACTCAACTAGGAACAAAGTATGAAGGGAAAATGAATCACAATTCACAATACTTTAAAACGGGTAGGTAGATTACATTTACGTTATCTACCTACCTACTACTAATATTATTATGATGATTGAATCTAGTCGACTGATCTAGTCGATGACTAGAGTAAGCATGAGTGACGAGACTTTTGGTTTGATTCCGTCCCACGGCAATTAAAACACTCTGTATATATGTGTGTTATTTATATCTCAGCCATTTATGGATTGAGTTAAGACCCATTAATTAATTTAAGATTAAGACATAAGTGTACGTTTTATTAAGACATAAGTTGATTTAAGATTACTTACAAGAACCGCAAATATTATGTTAAGTACTAAAAATATATGAAATTAATGTTTAATTTTTGTCAATGCTCCTAAAATTGCCAGAAACACTCGTTAAAAATGTTGACAAATGAATGATAGATTCAACACAAGAAAATTATTTTAAATAGCTTCGAGCTATTTATTTCGGGTATTTATGCAATACGTTTATTTGTAAATTTTTACTGATTACTAATTCCCTTTGACAAGAGAAAGTTAAGAACTTGGCATTAATTTCTATAAACAATCAAAATTATAACATTATATACACTCCAACGCTGAAAATATAAAAACGGCTTTATCTCTGTCTAACAAGTTCGAATTTTCATAATAGACAAAGCTACAAAAAATTGTCAGTGCTCTAATCTCAAATTATTTGAGAAAAGAACGTCACCTTAAACGGCTTGCGGCCAATACGCCATTACTAAAATACGCTGTCAATGTACGTAAAATGTAATGTACGTAAATTGATTTGAGCGTTTATTTATATTTTTCTATAATTTTATTGTGTGCCTTAAATCTAAAATAAAAACTAATTGTTAAAGTAACATGCCCAATTGCAATATAAGCTATCAATTGTTATGTAGACAGTAAACAGCTGTTCTTAAGTCCGCTATTACTCGGGACAAAATTACACGGTTTTCAGTTATTTCATATCAAGTAGTAATTTCCTTTATCTAAGCTAATTCCACAATGGGAGAAGGTATGGATGTCACAAGTTCCTAGTCAAATTTAGCTTGATTTTCAGGTTAATGCGTTTGAAAAAGTAAAGAGCCAAAAAACGTGAAATTTATTAAATTTGCTATTCTCCGCGAACTAGTCTACGTGACCTCCGCGGCAGCGCGGAAGTCACGTAGACTAGTTCACAGAAAAGAAAGACGCTAGTTTAATAAATGGATAAAACTCAACGACGGTCCGGATAAAAAAGAAGACCCCAGTGGCACTATTATTCACCCACATCCGCGACGCTTTCATCCATGTCGGTAGCAAACACAAAATATAATTTACTCACACAAGTAGAGCGTAAGAAGTAAATTAGCTATGCGAGTCACTACCATCGTGGTTACTATGTGGTTTTGTGGTACTGCATTGATCCGCCTGGGTCCGCTACCACCGCCTTACCTATTTCTGGCGTAATAGCGTCAGTGTTTGTTACTGTCATATTCCGGTTTGGGGCGTAAGGTACGCGGTAAACTTGTGCATGTGGCATTATGACTGCCAAAAGGATAGCAACGCACCATTAACACCTTCGGTGTCTATAGACGATGGTTGCCGCATTCCCAAAGGGAGTCATCTGTTTGTATGCTGCCTTGCGATATATAAAAATAAAAGATTAAACCGACTAGAATATCTATAAACTAGATCCATATCTCAAAAACTACTTAACCGATTTTGATGAAACTGAGACATTTCTCTAAGTTGGAATGTATTTATGTAATTCAAAAAGATTGTCTCGATACGTTAATTGGACATCTAAATAAGTAAAATGTAATTGAATATCAATACGTGTATATGTGGTCGGTACCACACAGCCCATAGACGCCTAATATTTGATTTTCCGTATTGATTGCATTGTGGCAACTAGCCATGGTAAGTCGAAGCTGGGTGGCAACGCCGTGATTGGCTAACTCAAGGCCACAGTGAAAGACAGTGATATACAGAGGATTTGATTGATCGACACTGGTTGAGTATTTCCACGTGGACATTTATATCGGAACTATAAGTCAGATGTGTTGTCATGAGTTATTCGTCTGTTATTAAGCGTCTATAGTCTGTGTAGTCAGTGCAACTATATTACCTACGTACTGCCCCCCAATTCACGTAATTGAGTCAATGCGCTTAGCGCTCTCACACAACATAAACACGATAGAACTTTGAGATGTGCTACGACGATGTATAATATGTAAAAAAATGTGCTAGAGTCTTAAAGGCTTCGACTCAATTGCCGTTTGATTACGTGAATTAGGCCCTGGGTCAAACTGATATCCATTTTCTATAGTGGGTTAATAAAATAAGATTGTTCAGACTATGATCTCCGTTCGGGCGTGTACTCGAGCTGGACGGAGTCGGTGTGGCAGGCGGGCGTGTCGGCGCGCGTGTTCGTGGGCGCGGGCGGCGCGGGCGCGCGCGCGGCGGCGCTGGCGGGCGCGGCCGGCACGCTGCTGGCCGCCGCGCTCACGCACCGCCTGCGCCGACACCATCTGCTTCTCTTCCCGCCGCCGCCCACACTCACGCCGGGGTACGCCCTCACTACTAACTCATTGTTATGCTACACTAGCTTTTGCCCGCGGCTTCGCTCAAAACAAAACGTAGCCTATATCACTCTCCATTCCTTCAACTATCTCCACTTGGAATCACGTCCATTCGTCGCTCCGTTTTGCCGTGAAAGGCGGAAAAACAAACACACTTTCGCATTTATAATATTAACATTATGAATTTACACGCTTTCAGAGGCTTGCCAAATGTTCACAAGCTCCAAACATTTAGAAATGCTTGATAGAATTACTGGTTTGCATTATGTAAATCACAAACTTTAAAGTTGGCTGTGACACAAGATGACTGAACTGCAGGCTAACAGCTAACAAGAGGGAATATTAAGGACGAGAGAATTAAAAAAATAGATATTTGTAAACTCTAGTGCTTGGTCGATGTGCAGTTTTTTCTATCGCACTCTACGATATCTACGTATAGTAGACAACTGCAGCTTGGACCTAAAATACCGATGAAAATTACACAGTCATAACGTTTCGTTGTCCCCTGTTTCAGCCTCTAAAACTAAACCGATTTGATTACTTTTTTGTTATACATTCAAAAAAGGGTTTCGCTGTGTTTTTATTTGAACGGAACGGAAAACCGAACCTGATTTTTAGGTAGTTATCGGTTCATATGTCTTGTAATAATTTATGAAAAAACGAAAATCATAGAAACATGGTAGTTATAGCCATACATGTATTGAAAAAAAAATGTTTTACTGACATTATCCAGGGAAGAAATTGGGGACAACGTTTGTATTGAGAAGCGGTTCTAGTATTCCCTCTTCTAATTTCCCATCACACAGACCAAATTTAGTATCATGATATCATCGCTGTCATCGTGAAATAATGGGAATGTATGTATTTAAATATCATCGATTCAATTACAGCTTTCGAAATTAAATAGTGGTTACTCATGTTGGCCTGAGACCTTTTAAGAATAGAAATTCTGTAATTCCACCATACAGTTCGTAAAAGAAGAACAATTATCCAAATGTGTCACTATCATCATCATCATCACCATCATCATAACGTACTAGGTAACAGAGATTCTGCAACGTCCACCGTAGTACAATAATTTTTAAGTAGATAAAAATGAATGTACAACTCACAGTACTGAGTTTCGTTCAGCAAAACGTGTTTTTTCAGTTTTTTGCTAAACGAACGTTCAGAGCCGAACATACATCTAGATTAACGAGTAATGGTATTTAATTTTTCAGGATACCTCAAACGGTGAACTGTTAGAAGTTTTCTACAAAAATAGCGAAATTACTCAAACATTCCATGAATTTGTAAATCCAGGTCAAGAATTGTGAATCATCTGCGGCGAATCCGTGCATGAAGTTTGGGGAAATTGTCATGAATAATAAAGTTTATGTCAGTGTTAATGACCCGCTTGGACTTACATTTCTTGCAAATTAATTTTTCGATAACCTCGTTAACTGGTTACTAAATTAAAGTAATCCATCGTATTATAAATAAAAAAAGCGCTTGTTGTGTTTTTAAACAGAGATAGACCAATGTTTTTGCACATAATTTCATCTGATTGCAATCCAAAAGGCGCTACATTTATTTAATACTAAACCGTCGAACTTCGGCGGCCTTAGAACAGATTTAAAACGTTAAATGTTTGAAAATTAGAAACTGTTGCTATAGGAAAATAAAAGTTGTGTTTACTATTGTTCTCGAAATTTTTCCTTTTCTTTCCATACAAACGTCCTTCAGACTTAAGTGAATATACATAAATTTTTAATTTCATTATTTAAATTTATGTGTATGTTCCCTCAGTATTTTTATATTTTCGGTCCTTCGATTACTGTGATATAGTATGCAAAATAAACACCCATTGAGAGGTACCCGTCCTACCTTACCTATCTTATATATGTGAAGAGATGAAATTGGAAGCGAAGGACATTACAGTAAGGTCCAGAAATAATATATCTTTGTAGCGTGTCACTACCATGGTGTGACTACTAGGTTTCAGAGCATTGCAATGTCTACCCCGAATAATTTGACAATTTAAAATTTGTCATTGTTACAGTTTGAAGAACATTGTGACGTAACTTCAATTCTTGAGGTTATGTGTCAGTAATATCTCCGTTAATCAGCAATCAACTTGTTTTTTACTTATAGTAAATATGCAACAAAAAGATGCTAAAGTAATTTTTAATGACGTAGCAGTGTTATATAAATTACATTTAAAGTTCTTTTTTATTATTTATTTATTCTTGTGAGGAATCCTAATTTGATTTGAGGGCATGCGTTCCTTTTTCATTTTATGTATACTAAATGATAAACGCGTATTAATTGTTATCGAAGATGCAAAACATGCATCATCATGTTTTTCGAAATTATATGACGGGTTGTGCTGGATCATTAAAAATGCTTATCCCAGACCACGGATAGTTAGTATCTAGATCCGTGGATCCGGTTATGAATACGGACATGTATCTTAACTTTTTAAATCAGTTGGTGTCGATGTTGGTGAGCTTGAATCAGTAGTCGGCACTTTGTAATTATTTTTTAGGCACTAAGTTGCTGAGTTGAGTAATTCTTTTAAATTACAATGACTCGATCCAAAGACAAAAATTGTTATAAATTATGTACATTTTTCGAAATTCCTTAAATTATTTTCTGGTGTTATTGGTACTAATTTAATTCCATTTTTTTTTATTAGAAAGAAAATTATTAATATAATACCTCATAGATTTCTCTATTGAGTGTTGAATATTTCATTTTCTAAAAATGATTCTACACGTCTTACGGCCGGTTTTCGAAACGCAAATTAATTTTAACAAGGAGTTAGTCTGTATTTAACAATTAATTTAAAATTAATTAATTTATTTTTTGCTTGTAAAAATTATGCTAATTAATATAGATTAATTCCTTGTTAAAATTAATTTGCGTTTCGGAAGCCGGCCGTTAATCTTTTGGGATATAATTTCTTGCTCTATAGGAAAAGCATAATGTCGATTCAATTGTCATTCACAGGTTGACTGGTAAAATACTGTAAATATTAAAAGAGGGTGTTCAGTTCTCGAGTTTGATACTGACTATGTAAAAAATAGGTAGGTACTTAAATTATGAATTAATTATCCAATAAAAATGTTTGTACGGACACCCGCGCATGACAATTAGTAATATCGAAGTTCATAGTTTACAAACTGTAATGTGACAAACTCATGACAAGACTCTTTAGAGCACTGCTGTCGCTGGCACGGTGACCATATTTTCTGAATATTACTGCATTAATTTCTTTGACTATGTAGTTAAGCAATATTCTCTTTTTATTATATATTTACTGGTTACATAGACTAATGAACTATTGTGTCCTTAAATATGTACTCTTCAATCTTTTACCAGTCAATCTATATATGGATCCTCCTTGGGTAATAGAAATGATTAAGTATTAAAATTGCGTAATGTAACTGTAATTTTAAAGAAATTAAAAATATTTAAATGGTATTTAAAAGGATTTAATTTTATAGCTAGTACCAATATTTAGAGCAATATACACAAACTTGTACAATAAATATTTATGTGGCCTGCCATTGAGCAGCTATTGTTTAGTCGTTAAATTAATATATAGGTTTTAGTTATTCACTATGTCTGCTATATTGATGATATATTCACATTTTAAATATATGTTTGTAATGTTTTATATCTCGTCCGCAAAAACGAATCACTATTAATTATACTAACCTGAGCGTTAACTAGATCTTGCTTAAAACAACTTTATTTAACATAGCAAATTAATTCTGTTTTGTGATCTCTTTTTGTACCCATATAAATATGACAATTGTAAACCTTAAGAGGCAATAAATTTTTTTATATATCATACTTTTATTTATCACGTGCTTACCTTTCCTTTGCAAAATGAACTTTATTGTTGGGTTAGGTTAGGTTAGTAGTTAATAGTCTAATTTATATTTTTGGAACGAAGTTCCTTATCGCGCGTTGTGAAAGGGGGCTAGACGGAAAAAATTGTTACGAAAAGTTGTCACGACACTTTTTGCTATAGTAAGGTATTGTAAGCACAGAAATATCCCCAGCCACTTCCCTTTACCTCGTGCATTGAAAGTGAAAGAGTCTATTTACTATTTGATTGAGTTTACTTTTTTTCTAGTGCCAAATGTTCGACATTTATACAGAATTTCGGCCGAATGTTGAATTTCGACCAAAAGTTGAATTTCGACGGACAGTCGAATTTCGACACTCGTTCGAAATTAGACCGAGTGTCGAATTTCGATCGATTGCCGAGTTTCGACCGGGTGCCGAAATTTGACCTTGGGTCGAAATTTGACCGGGTTCCGAAATTCGACCGGGTGCCGAAATTCGACCGGGTGCCGAAATTCGACCGGGTTCCGAAATTCGACCGGGTTCCGAAATTCGACCGGGTGCCGAAATTCGACCGGGTTCCGAAATTCGACCGGGTTCCGAAATTCGACCGGGTGCCGAAATTCGACCGTGGATCGAAATTCTACGAAGTTCCTTATCGCACGTTGTGAAAGGGGGCTAGACGGAAAAAATTCTTACGAAAAGTTGTCACGACACTTTTTGCTATAGTAATTGTAAGCTGTGCGGCGTGCTGATGTTTCCCTCTCTCTCTCTTATAGAAAGCAAGCCAGATATTTTTATTTCTATTTCGCATTGAACAATGTGGTGTCGCGACGATTATTTTTGTTGAGTGTATACAGGTTTTTTGTAAAGAATAATAAAAGGAACTTCGTTCCATCCGGGTGTCCCTTGACACCTGACAAGTTTAATAAATTAAGGTGTTCGGAAAATCAAAAATTAGTCAGTGCTTCTGCAATCAGAAAGTGCTTTATTCAATAAAATTTTTTACAAGTTATTTTGACATATAAACATATTTTTTAAAAACTACTACCGGATCGGAAACGCGGCCACACTCTGAGAATATCCGGCGGAAGAAACTCAGAGGACTTGTCTTTTTTCAATATATTTCAATTTACAAAAACAAAGAAAACAACTTCGTTTTAAACATAGTACCATAACAATATTAGATATTAGAGTACGAGTAAATAATATGTTTAAATATCTGTATTGTTTTTTCTGAAGATACTATGATATAGATATGACTTCTTATTTAAAATGACGTTAAATGTCAGGGCTGTGTGGTCAGGGGGTTGGTTTTAATTTTTCACGGCATTACCTTTTTAATAGGGAGAAACTTCTGCAATGATAATAGTAACGATATTTAGAGATGAACCGATGAATCTTCTCAAGAGATGACCACCTATTGACTGACAAACCAGTTATTTCATGTTATACATGGGGCACTCTAAAAGTTTTGCACTTCTAGCTAATCGGAACTGTTTGAATTTCGAATGTTATATTTTTAAAACGTTGCAACCGTCAATTGTTTTTTTATCATACATCAAAGTTCTATGTACGCAACGAAAATGGAATTAAAGGTCGTAGCACACATATCAACTCGGAAAGGGATCGTCACCGTATCGCCTCGCCGTCAACCAGGCATCAACCAGGCGTCAACCTATCGTAAGCGCGTCACCGTGCGATCAGCAGCTCCGAATCGACTCGGCTACGGCTAGGCGACGCCGCGCTTACGGCTCGCCGGTCGCTGGTTGACGACGGCTGGGCGGGGTGCCTCGCGGTTAGTCAGTATCCGAACGTGAAGTGTAGCGCACGGTTATGTCCCAGTTCACAATATACGAAATGGCTATAATTGCAGTGGCACTTGACGAAGAGGAAACAGAAAATAGAAAGAAACGAAGAAAAAGATAATTGGGTACACAGTATGAATAAAGCTAGGAGAACTGAAGGGGAATTTCGGACTATTAAGAAACATTTAATAGATGATGAAGAGAAATTTTATATTTATTTTCATATGCCAAAATGTCTCTTTTATAACATACTGCAGTCTATAGAAGAATGTATAAGAAAGAAGAATACAACATTCAGAGAAACGATTTCACCCGAAGAAAGATTGGCTGTAACATTAAGGTAAGCAACAAATTAAGGTGAGCAACTCCTATACACGTGATTGTCTGGTAGAAACTATTACTTAGTAATAAGGCCGCTGATATTCTGAGAATTGTTTTTTTTAAGCCGTGTACTTTGACATTTTCTTGCAATAAAGGGTTCTTTTTGTATTGTATTGCAAGGATAAGAATAAGTTTTTTCATGGACAATGGTTATTGAAGAAATAAATACACATTCGTTTTCAAATCAAAAAGGTTTTATTTCAGGAATGCAATAAAACAAAATAATAATTGAGTATTATAACAAAAAAAAATTAAATGATTAACGAAGCACGCTGTCCATTTTTTTCGGTCGTAGCTTGTGCCTTCGATTGCCATACGATATTTTAATAATTATTAATTATTATTTTTTTCAAAGTTTAAATTATCAAAATCAGTGTTTGAAGAGCCAGTTTGTGTGCTTGAAGCGCCAGTGTGTGTGTTTGAAGCGCCAGTTTGTGTTTGCATACGACTGCTTGTCGGTACTGATAGACTCTCGTGGTTATTATTATTGAGGGTATTATAACCTTGAGGCATGTAATATTCAGGTCTTTGAGGAATGTAAGAATTGCTAAAACTATAATAGTTTTGTTTATCTGCGATTTCTTTTAACTCGATTTCAGAAACTGCGTTATATATTTTAGCCTTTATAACTGCTTGGTTATATTCTGAAAACTTTTTTACAGTTGCCGCAATGCTCTTAAAATATTTATCTATCTCATCATCTTCTTCTTTGTTTTTCTTTTCTTCTATTAAATATTTCATTAAAGCATGTGACGCTGAAGTGTTTTCAACTGCACAACCTTTTTTAGGTTTCTTCGGAATGTTAGGAGTAATTGAAGATGCAGAAGACTTCGGACGTGACGTAGGTGTAGGAGTCTGTTGTTCTTCAGTTTCTGGAGACTGAATATCGTTTATTGAGTTCTGTGACCCATCATTCAAGAAGCTGCTAACATCTGAATGGTCATCATCTCCACTTACATCTGTAACCGACGAAATCGTACTTCTTTCTTTGTAATGAGGTAACAAAAAGCTCATCTCATCTTCATAGGTCCACTTTTTCGTCGTCGTTGCTGCCTGACCACTTTTAGTTTTACGTTTCTTGATAGTTCGTCGGTGGGACTCTCTAAGATTTAGCCAAGTTTTCTTGCATTCAGATTCTGAAATAAAATAAATCATGGTCAAATAGATAAGCGCAAATTGGCGAGTAGTTATATATGTGTGTTTGTGTGCATGGCAGTACAGGGTGTAGGGACAGCTTCCTTAAAACAAACCATGGCATCAGACCATCAACCTGAACAACATTCACGAAGATTTTTTTGTAGGAAATTAAAAAATCCTCCGTGAAAATAAATGAAGAAAAGAACCTACATATGTATTATTAAATATACATTTATTGTTGCAGGTACTTCATAACTGGATGTACATTTAGGACTCTATCATCGAGCTTCCGCTTAGGAGAATCAACTATTCGTTTGATTGTAACAGATGTTTGCAATGCAATAATAAATATATTAATGCCAGTACATATACCTCAACCAACTATAGAAACATGGCGACGAAATGAAGAGGGATTCAGAACTAAATGGAACTTTCCAAATTGCATAGCCGCCATAGATGGAAAGCATGTAAATATAATATCACCTCCCAATAGTGGATCGCTATTTTTTAACTATAAAAAACATTTTTCAATTGTTTTATTAGCTGCAGTTGACCCTGAATATAGATTCGTAGCGGTTGATGTAGGAGCTTACGGCAAAAATAGCGATGGCGGAATCTTTTCATCATCTACTTTTGGAAACGCACTTGAAAGAAATACATTAAATATTCCATGTGACAAACAATTACCAGGAACTAATCATGCAATGCCGCATGTATTTGTGGGCGATGAGGCGTTTCCATTGAAGACATATTTATTAAGACCATATCCTCGCTCAACTACACGAAGACTTTCAGATCCTGAACTGCAATATAATTACCGTTTATCGCGAGCTAGAAGAGTTGTGGAAAACACTTTTGGAATTATGTATCAAAAGTTTGCGATTTACAACTGTAATATTAATTGGCATCCTAAGTTTGTAGATAAAGTGGTATTAACAACTTGCATTTTACACAACATGATGAGAACATATAACATAGAGATGAATATCCAGGAACCGAACAGAACAGAACAGGAAATTTCAGTTGAATTCGGCGAATACCGATTATTAAGTCCATTACCAAATATTGGTAGTAACTATACGGGTACTGCTTTCAACGTACGAGAAATGTTTAAAAATTATTTCCAAACTTCTACTGGACGAGTTCCGTGGCAGAATCGTAGGTGTTAATTTACCATGATAATTATCGTAAAATATTATAATTATTTTATTATTTGTTTTATTTCTATTCTCCAATTATTAAAACTCATTTGTTTAACTTACCTAATTATTATCTATCAAAATTTTATACGAAAAATAGACATCAAACTAAACAGGTAAAGTAAAGTAAACAGGTAACTACCTACTTAAATAAAAAATTAAATACTTACCAGATTGATTTAAATTAGCACTAATTTGTCTCCATGCCTCGTCCTTTTTCGAATTGTCGCTATATTTCGAATCACTTAAATCATATAAACATGGATATTGTCTCACTTCTTCGATTAGTTTCTCCTTTTCCATCGTTAGTTTTTGTTTGGAATCTAACCTATAAACTCGCGCGCAACTCGGCTGGAAGTTATCTTGTGAATGACAAGCACGTTCACAGCGCAGGCCGCGGCGCGGGGCCGGGGGCGGGAACGAAGAAACGCAAGCTAGGGTACGGAGAGTCGTAAGACAGCGTACGGAGAGACGTAAGCGCGGGTACGGCAAGTCGACCACGCGGCGAGGCGATTACGTTACGATTCCGATAAGTGTGCGTTGCAGTAGGGAGTTTCATACAAAGAATACTGAACGGCTCGAGTTGATACGTTTACGTTCCGTTTACGAGTTGATATGTGTGCTATGACCCTAAGTCGAAAAGATTTTAGAGCGATGATTTTTTATGATTTTAAAAGTTCTCTTTCTCCGCAAGACTGTGCCGCTCGTCTTCGAAATGATTTTGGGAGAGAAGCACCTTGTTTGAGCACCGTGAGGCGATGGTTTGCTGAATTTGAGAGAGGTCGAGTTTCTTTACATGACGAATTTCGTGAAGGGCGTCCTTCAACTGCTGTCAACGAAAATAATGTGCCTACTATTAAGCGGTTAATTGAAGAAAACCCCCGGATTACCTATGAGACAATTCGAGGACTTGGGGATTGGTATGAGCCAAATTCAGAAAATTTTACACGAAGAATTGAAAGTTCGGAAACTTTGTTGTCGTTGGATCCCTCATGACCTGACAGCGGAGCAGAAGCGGGCTCGCGTGGAATGGTGCTCATAGATGCTACTGAAGGACGACCACGGACATTTTAATGCTGTTTATGACATTGTCACAGGAGACTAAACGTGGATTTATTGTGTTTAACCCGAAAAAAAAACAGCAATCTTGTGAATGGGTGTTTGAAAATGAGAACAGGCCAACAAACGTTGGTTAAAAAGACAAGCGTTGGTAAAAAAATGATCACGTTTTTTTTCTCAGCTACGGGTCCCATCTGTACAATTCCACTTGATGATCAAAAGAGTGTTAATGCCGAGTGGTATTCTACGATTCTTCACACGCGGCCAACAAAATAGTCACTTTAGCTTCCGAAGAAGTACATCTCGTCACTCATCCTGCGCATAGCCCCGACCTAGCACCCTGTGATTTCTGTATTTTCCCCAAGATCAAAGATTTGATGAGAGGTTTTACTTTTACCAACTCCGAAGAGGCAGTGATAGCGTTCAATCAGCACGTAGAAAACTTGCCTTGTGGTCCTCCTGTTTTAAAAAATGGCTCGATCCCATGAAAAAATGCTTAAAATGTCAAGGAGATTATTTTGAAAAGCAATAAACATAATATTTTGCTTATAACATGTTATAACGCAAAACTGATAGTGTGACCTACCTAAATATTATATTGGTGAGCATTTTATCTTAGCAAAAATTATTTTTGATATACAGTGAAGTAACCTTTAATGTCTAACAGTACTAAATGGTCCGTAGAATGTTGATTATTTATTATCTTCGAAATATGTGATATTTTCTTGCAATGTGGTATTATTCTCTTTGGTTTTTTGATTTTTGTATATCGTTTACAATACCCATTCAATGATATTATCAGTGCGTTACGCCCGCAACGCATTCAGCACTATATAATAAGGTGTTACATTAATGCGACCTACCATAATAAACGAAAGGAATAAATAACAAAGTATACATGATTGTATATGGTTCCGATTAACGTATTACAGATAAGGCCATAACTGAGCGAGTAGACGTAGAGCTTTACCGCTGTAATGTATTTTTTCAAAAAGACATTTGAGAAACACCAAAAAGAAAAACAAATGCTATGCTTTTTTTTTTGAAGGCTATGGTGTATTCTGACAAACAGTACACGGGATAAGAATTCAAACACTTTATCTAATAATTTATCAATTTTTTGTACTTTCATCTTATATCGACATTGAAATCAAATGAAAATTATTAATATAACAGAATTTCATGCCATTATTTTAAAAATGAACACTTACGGAACTAAAAAACGTGTGCATTAGTGTTATTCCTAGATTTTCCATAAATACTTTGTAAACATTAGGATTACTTATTAATCTCCTGATTGTTTTTTTCTGAGTTTGTATATTTGCTGTTAATTTGTTGTCTAGATAATTGGAATTGTAGATGCCACCGAAAAAACCGGATTTAGTTTCTGAGGTCTTTAGAAGCAATCCCGAATAAGGGGATACCTCTCTTCGATTTTCCGTAGAGAACTTTTCTGGTACCTCTTGCAATTTTGCAAAGTCATCTGTTGGTTTTAAATTCGTTGAATAATGTAACAGATTTATTTTAAATCTAATATCGTTCATTATAAGTGACATTGATTTGATTTCAACTGAATTCATTTGAACATTGACTAATGTCTGAAACCTTGTTGCTTCTTTAAAAGTGATACCATTTATATCTTTGTGCTTATTACTGTTATAATTTAGTATGATAGGAAATCTTTTGTACCACTTATTGTTTAAAGCTATTATTTTGGATAACTCGTCCATAACAATATTTGTTAGAATTTTGTACGGGGAAAATGTAATTTTAAAAGGAGGCATTGCAATAATAAAAATGTGGTTATACACTACACATAATATCAATAAATTAAGATGTATCAAAAGCCATCTAACGCAAAACCCATGACTTAAGTTCTTAAAAGACCACAATCGAGGAATACATGGAACACATTTTCGGGAATACGTAGAAACTATTTGATTCATTAAGGACATAATGAAGAATGGATTTAGAGTTATTTGATTGTGCGGTGTTATAGAGTCCTTAATTTGTGTTACGGTGGTTTTAAAAACATTGTGAACTTCAGGTTCAGGTTTAATACATTTTCGCTGGTAATGTCTTCTTCTTTTCAAGACTACAAAGATTTTGAAGATTTTCAATTAAATGCTGCTGTTTAGAATCTTTCCGAATCATTAAAATTGCGTAATTCTTTTCTTTTATTTGCAAATTCAAAAGAAACCACTTTCTTTGATTATTATAGTGCTTACAATTGTTGAATAATATTATTATTAATGGACACTCATTCTTAACCATGATTTGTTGTTTCTCTAAGTATTGCTGAAGTCGATGTTTCTGAGGTATGGAGTATTTAGGTGCCATATTATTGTTTTCGTAATAATTATAAATATCTCTGTACAATTCAGTAAGTATATTTGAAGGGTTCCTTTTCAAATCAACGAAATCATGCCGAAAAATATCTCTTAGATTAACATTGTTAAATAATATAGTCTTATTGTTTGAATAAGTTTTAATTTTTGTAATTATTTTCTGTCGTTTCTGTAATTGTATTTGATATTCTTGTTCATATATTATCGGGCAAGGTAGAATCACGTAATTATCATCTTGATAGTAATTACAAATTTCTTTATATAAATCTGTAAATATTCTTGATTTGTAATCATGAATTCTATATTCCATACGAGCCCTGTTTGACGGGAAAAATGGATTAATGCGATGCATACTTTTCTATCTTACTCGGTACCGTTAACCCGCATTTGATTTACATATAGGCAGTCGTAGAAAAACTGTATGTAAGTACAGATACATTTAAATCATATTAGATACATCGGTTATTTAATGTCATATTTAATGTAACATGAATCACGTTCAAATTTATTTATTTAAACAGAAATTATTTATGAAAGTAGATGAACTCAAACGATAGAATTTCACATTGAATGCGCTTTTGTCAATATTTTGAACTTTTTGAACTGTAACGTTACACTGGAGCTTCCTTTTCGTATTTTTTCGTTGTATTCATGCTATGGTAATTTAGTACTATAAAATATTTGATAATTGTATTGAAAATAGCGTCATCTAGGACACGTACTGAAAAAGATTTTATTTCAAAAGACTTAAGATCTGGATTCAAGGTTTTTGCCACTACATACGAATATTAAAAATAACCTTTTAATGTCTTAAATATATATTTTTAAATAAGATATCACATTACATTATAATTTTTGACTATCTGAACTATAAACATATATTGTTTTGTGGTAAATACGCTTATTTTTCAAAATAACAAAGTTTGGCCAATCTATCAAACAAAAAACCACACAATTACAAATGGCGTCGTTATGGTGTTAAATGTTGATACTCGTGCGCATTTTATTATTGAAATTCAGTTTGTTTTGTGTGTATTAGTGTTATTTTCGTTGAGTTTGAACTTTTATTCTCCGGATTGCTTAATCGTGACACAAAACTAATATATTGTGCTATTTATTGTGAGTTAATAAAGGCTTAAATTATGAATGTTTTTATTCTGAATATATAACATTATACAGCGTGGCAATCAAACGAAGTTGCAAAAGGACTTGTCAGAGTTACATTTTGTTTGAATGGCACGCTGTATAGTGTTTGATAAATTCCTATTTACTATTAAAATTTTAATAAAAAAGTAGGTACCTATATTCAGCTGCCGAAACAAAATAGTTCTCAGGCTATAAGATAGATGACGCCAGTAGTAAGCCATTATAGATTTAGAAAGTTGCCTATCTATACATATAGTAATACACATATTTATCTATGGTTGTATTTCTGAAAAATGTGGGCAGAAAGATTTAAGAAATTTACTGATTTTGGGGACTTGTTTGCGTGTCCAGATCCTTGGAGACAATTTCAGTAACTACAGAACCGATCTCTATTTTCGTATTTTAGTAAACAAATTAATGTTGCTGCAATTCATTTTTAATATTTATTTAAAACTCCATGCGAGATTCGTTACTATTGATAGTTGAAGTGAATTAATGGTAGAACTGTGTTTGTTATTATACGGATGTTGAATAAGTTGAAGTGTAGTCAACTTGTCTGTCAAATATCTAATGTCTCAAAACTTAGTTCCTTTGACGTGGATTCACTAAAGAGGAATGTAATCTCCACTAACTGCTTAAAAGTATCTTCTAAATATACACACACTCACATAAATATAAGGTAAAAGCAATAATGCTAGACACTTTAAGGAGAAATCAAACTTCATTCTTGAAAATCAAATGTATTTACCCGAGAGTGAGAGTTACATTTTAATTTTACTACTAGCGGCCTGTTACGTGCTTCGCTACGTATCGTCATTAATTAAATTTGTTACAAAAATGTGATAAATGAAGAACCGCTCTGCCGATTTTGTGCAAACTTCACATAAACCATCTACTAAATAGTCCAAACAAAGCCTGAACATTTGGTTTGGATAGGTGAGCCCGTTCTTGAGTTATAAAGTTACAACGAAAAGTGGCATAGCTGACTCGGCAAGCGTTGCTGTGCTTTTTTAACTACTCTTACTTTTTTTTCTATATTTCCTCACCTTTTAAACCTTCCCTGGACTTCAACAATTAATTCAAAACCAAAATTAGCCAAATCGGTTCAGCCGTTCTCGAGTTTTAGAGACTAACTAACAGCAATTGATTTAGGTACTACATTTTTAGTTTTTACATTTTTACCTATTTCTTTTACTTTGTCCATTAATATATTACAAAATGTCTTTATATACAAAGTTCACAGCTTTCTTGTCATTAGACAATATAAACATGTTTTCTTTAGAGGTTACTCTTGAAAGAGCGACATATAAGTTGACTATGTGAAAAACAGTCAACGCTCAAATCTAAGCCTGCAATGTTGAAGGTTTGACCCTGCGATTTATTAAGGCGAAAAAATGTGTAAGCGGTTGATCCTACGGACCATCCCTGAAACTTCCCACTAAATTAAGGTATTTAAGCTCAAAAGAGTAAAAAATAAGCATAGATTTTTCATTTCAAACATTAATTTTTTTTAAAATGGCAGTATATAAATTTTTGAAAAGCTGTATATTTTGAAAACGATGATGGCATTCAACTCAATTTTTGAGATCTAAAATATTGCTTTTGCTAAATAATCGATAGGTTGATAAATTTCGATGCAATGTCAAAAAACATTTTATTTTTAATTTTTTTCATTGATAAATCCCAAACAAATTGACCGATTTTTATTAAATTAACGGTATTTGACGCAGTTTTAAAGGAGAAAAGCTAATAAGATTTTTAAGTCAATTGGTGAATTAACTTGAAATTTATTTAAAAAAAATTAAGTAAGTTTGCTAAAAACAACGTAATCATAATATTTGAAAAGCTATAAGTTTTGAGAATTAGATTCGATTTTGATTTTTGAAACTGCATTTGACGTAGTGTTTTAGTACTAAAATATCGTAGAATACCAAAAAATGATTGGTCGAAAAATTTCGAAACTATGTCGAAAAAACACTTTTTCAAAATTTTCGTCAACGATTACTCCCAAACAGATAAATTTTCAAGCAATTTATGTATTATACATAGTTTTTTGAGGAATAGAGCTGATTAGTTTTTGTACTGAATCGGTAGATAAATCTGGAAGTTATATTAAAAAAATACTGTTTCGCTAAAATTTTTTTTGGTGTTTTTTCAAAATTTTTCAAAATCTGAATCAAATCGGTCAAATTTTCAGGAAGTCAAGTTGAGCGGAATCCAATCGAATGCCATCAACCGCGTTTCGATCGGTCCAGCCGTTCAAAAGTTATGAGATGTTTACATACACACATACGCACACACACACATACATACAGACATACTGACGTCATCGTGAAAATAGTCGAAAAAGGTTCCTAGGACTTCAAAACGTGGACATTTAGTGAAAACTCGATTTTCGAAAATCGTGGCAAAATTAGTAACTTCCTTATACATACTTAGCGGGAAGTTAAAAAGATACAGAAAAAGACAAAGCCGGAACGTGCTAACTTATTCAAAACTTATAGCTTTTCAAATATTAAAATTACGTTGTTTTTAGCAAACTTACTTAATTTTTTTAAGCTATTGCATAGCTTCTATCGCGGGCCTTGAGCGTGGAGACCGAATCCAGAAATTCCGTAACGAAAAAAACCTAACACCCCCCACTCCGACCGGCACAGCGGTGATACTTTTTAGTTTTTCCATCTATCGATAAATACCAGAACTTTTAATGAGTTTTTGAAATATCACGCTTGTTTCTTTAGTTCAGCAACCCGCCTTTAGGTGGCATTGGTTGTATTGGAAAACTACCGTAATCAGCTGTATGTGAGAAAGTATATAGGTGTATAGGTATTTATCATCTACCTACAACAGTGAATATCTGTACTCGTATAATTTGTGTACAAAGTGTTTTAAATATGAATAAGCAAAGAAAAAAAAAATACTGCATAAATAAAACAAATATATAATTGTAATTGCATAAGTTGATAAAAAATGCTATGCAATAGCTTTACCGCGACAGTCTCCGAGTGCCACACGTCTTTTTTTTATATCATAAAATAGCAAACAAGCAGTTGGGTCTCCAGATGGAGAGTCAGCCATCGCCTATAGACACTAAAAATATGTTGCGTTTATTTTGTGGCGAGCGAGGTCTAATGTCACATGCATAAGTTTACCGGTTACCTTTCCCCTTCAAACCGGAACACGACAGTGACAAGCACTGACGCTATTGCGGCAGGAATAGGTAAGGCGGTGGTACCAGACCCGAGCGAGACAATGCAGAACTCTACCACTTAGTACCCACAATGTTAGTGACTCGCATAGCCAATCGGTCGCTTTTTACGATCTGCCCGGCAGAACGGCAGTTGGCCTATTCTTCAAAGGAGACCGGGACCAACACGGGGGAACTTAATTAGGTAAACACGTTTTTCGTGTTTTTTTTTAATAAAAGACACGTTTTAAATATTTAGGTTAAGCACTAGAGACTTTTTAATTGCGTTACATTGGATTTTTTGTAAGTTTGTTGACATAGATAATAATTATTATGTATACATACACACACTAAGTGCTCTTACTCACCGACGAAGAGCTCTTTTTAATTCCATCACCTACGAGTAGAGAGTCATTTTTGAATCACGCAAACGAAGTTTCCAGTAATGGCTCATACATTAGATAGTAATATTACATAATACTGGATACTAACAGAAGCTAATGTACATACAAGTAATATTCGAGCAACGCACACATAGACACCTCTCACGGACGCGATAACTCATTATGGTTCGGGACAGTTCCTTCCGTGAGAGGTGTCTATGTGTGGTAATATATTAGTTTCAGAGTAGTTATGTGTCTTACAAAATATATTAACATTTTCCAAAAGTAACAAATTCTATATCTATACATATAATAAAAGCGTAGGAAAGTCAAATATAGTTTTTAGAATTTTTGTCTGTTTGTCTGTATGTATGTCCGGGGTAAACTCAAAAAGTACTGCATAGACTTACTTCAAATTTTGCATGAATATTACTTATAGGTCGGGTCAACATATAGGCTACATATTATCACGCTATCACCTACGGGGGAGGAGCTGTACGGAGTAAATGAAGTCCGCGCGGACGAAGTCGTGGGCAACAGCTTGTTAAAAATAAAATGTTTTTTGACATAGCACCAAAATTTTTCAACCTATCGATTATTTAGCTAAAACAATATTTAAGATCTCAAGCAGCTTTTCAAAAATTAATAATACTGCCATTTTTAACAAAATAGATGTTTGAACTGAAAAATCTATGCTTATATTTTTTACTCTTTTGAGCTTAAAATACCTTAATTTAGTGAGAAGTTTCAGGGATGGCCCGTAGGGTCAAACATTTGCACATTTTTTCCCGTTTGCTCCGATGCCTCGCCTTAATAAATCGCAGGGTCAAACCTTCAACGTTGCAGACTTAGATTTGAGCGTTGACTGTTTTTCACATGGCCATCTATATGTCGCTCTTTCAAGAGTAACCTCTAAAGAAAACATGTTTATATTGTCTAATGTCAAGAAAGCTGTGAACGTCGTATATACATTCTGTAATATATTAATTGTAACAATAAAAGAAATAGGTAAAAATGTAAAAACTAAAAATAGGTAGGTACTACACCTATATGAATTTAGATATTCCAAAGACAGCAGGAAATATTCATGGTATAGGGAAAGGGGAATTGTTTTACTCCAAATTTAATGCGTGCGGGCCACGGGCAGTAATGAATAAATCAAAACTACTGGATCGGTTTTAACCATTTTTTTTACCCGTACGATGCCGGGGCGGGCCGCTAGTTACATGATAGAATATACTTTACTTGATCATATAAAATTCCGAAAACAGGCTAAAAAAATCTCTAAAACAAATAATTTGTTAATACTATTTCTAATCATCCGCATGATTTTTATATGGTGATATTTAGTTAAAAAAAAGTGTACTAAATTTATGTTTTCAGCTGAAGTCCTATATTTATTTACTTATCCGAAAATTAACACGTTTCCCAGCGGTTTCAGAACATACTGCGTGCGAGCCGCCGACCGGCCGGTAACTCCGCAACCGCTATGCCCCTGCATTTTAAATCTGTAATATCTTCGAAAATATTCATTTAAATTACATGCTGTAAACGGCCATATTAATCTATATTAAATCAACAATATATTTAAGGCATTTAATTGGATAAGGATTAGTACTGTATTGCTTAAAATTGCTTCGAAAAAAGCCATTATTTCTCGTAAAAAGTAAGTGACAAAAAATGCTATTGTGGGTTATCCATAAGAGATAGACATATACCATCGCGGAATTTTTTGTAGACCTTTTCAAGGTGTACAAATGCTTAGCACATTATTTTGATAAATCTCGTAGGGTTTAGCCAGCGTTTGCAATATAAGCGGAAAAAAATATAATTATGTACGACATGACATCAGAAAACTCAAAAATTGCAGTATTTCTCCACAATATATTGAATGTTATTATGCATACAAACCTTCCTCTTTAATCACTCTATTTATTAAAAAAACCGCATCATAATCCGTTGCATAGTTTTAAAGATTTAAGCATACATAGGGACATAGGGTCATAGGGACAGACAGAGAAAGCGACTTTGTTTTATACTATGTAGTGATTAGGGCAACATTTAAAAAAATCACTTTTTCATACAAAATCCTTAATAACTACAGTATTTTTAATTAAATAAATTTTTCTTCGCCTCACCATAGACACTAAGAAATGATGGCATCAAAAATCACATACACTAAAAATAGATACCAAATGGCACCAATAGTAGACAGAACTAAAATATTTTTTATCATAACAAATCAACAAAAAAAAATACTTTAAATGATAAATTAGCACAGCTTGTGGTTTTTAATTAAGTAACAAAATAAATCAAGTAAAAAAATAAAATCAAATCAAATACCTTTTTCTTAAAAATAATTGTCAGTTAAATTTATATTTACCCTTATTGCTTGTTATATACTTATTTAGTTTTTGGCAGGATATAGACTTGAAGTTAAACTATTCAAAACTTAAACATGATTATCATAAAATTACCCGTCAACATGGAAAATCAAATTTATGCTTAAAAATCCTTTCACCTGCAACAATCATTTTTGGCGCATTGAGAACTTCAGCTATTTGAGATTCATTTACTATGCTAACATCTTTTTCATTTTCTTTAAATAGAGTATTTGTGTTATCAGAGCTTATCATAGCCATTACTTCAATCTCTTTTCCTAATATTTTTTGAACAATACAAACAAACTTGTGAAATTTATTTTTCCCGGAAAGTTGATAATTACATAACCCTGAGTGATCTCATTATTCTTATGGTAATTTTCTTCATTTGTATCATCATTGTCACTCTCACGCTCGTCAGTTAAATCATCTAAGCTATCTCCAGATTATAACCATTCCTCTTCAGTACTTGAGCCACTATAGTTATCAGTCTTATTAGTTTTCCTTTTTACAGCCTTTTGGATTTTCTTAGCTAAATTCTGAGCAGCTTTAAGTTTTCTTTCTTCTTCATTCTTCTGTTTTTCTTTCTTCTAATCTCCGTTTTTTCTCTTCCTCGATTTCAATCTTCTTTCTGTCCTTGTTTTCGTAATACTGTTGCCACTGTGTCGAAGATACAACGGAGGTTATTTTTTCTTTCTTCTTTTTCTTTGAGTTTTTATTAAGTGTTGGTCAAAACAGAGCTTGTTTGAAGGGACTGGATATAATTTAACCCATACCGTGTGAAAGATTTAGTGTAAATCGAGACGTAGATGGCATTGTCAAGGGATTTGCAGTGATAGTTGTAGTGTCAGAGTTATGTTCGGTTATTTTAACTGGTGTTTTATAGTTTTCAGACGGATTCTCTAACGGAATATTGCCTTTTTTTATATCATAAGATAGCCAACAAGCAGATGGCTCTCCTGAGGGAAAGAGTCAACCATCGCCTATAGACACCAAAGATGTTAATGGTGCGTTGCTATCTTGTGGTGAGGTCTAATGCCACATGCATAAGTTTATCGGCTACCTTACCCTCCAAACCGGAACACGACAGTGACCAGCACGGACACTATTGCGGCAGGAATAGGTAAGGCGGTGGTATCAGACCCGGTCGAGCCGATGCAGAGCTCTACCACCTAGTAGTCACGATGGTAGAGAGATGGTAGGTGGCCTTCATTTAGATCTAAAGGTAAGCTGTTATTATGAGGTAGCTCATCTGATATATTTATATTATATATATATATATATATATATATATCATATATAAGTTCCTTGGATAGTGATGTATGCCATTACCTTTTTAATAAAAATTTTCATGCCTTTTTAATCGGGAAAACTTCTGCAATGATAATGGTAACGTTATTTAGAACCGTTTACCTTCTCTAGAGATGAGCAATAGATTCAAGATTGGCCTACTATTGATTGATAAACCAATTATGTCATGTTATAAATATTATATTAGTGAACATTTTATCTTAACAAAAATTATATTCGATATACAGTGAAGTAAACTTTAATGTATAATACTATCGATACTACCGATTATATCGATATTATTGCTAGTTGTAGTAATATTGAGAGGCAATACTAGATAGTTTTTATCTTTTCTGGTACGATACTATCGATAGTATTGTCCTGAGATATCGAAACTATCGATACTATCGATAAAAATCGATACTATCGTTTTTTCTTAAAATATCGATAGATTATCGATTGGCTATCGATATTGGACTATCGAACGTCAACACTAGTAACCACAATTACATATGTCATTGTCAACTGTCAAGGGTCGTTTGTCAAAAATTTGAAATGTCGGCTTTAAAAACGCTGCGAACTTGTTACGTTTCCAATTTGTCTGAAAATCTTTGGAAGAACACAAGTGTGTTAAATCGGTGGTTATTTCGCCAGCCTTATTCTTTATTTTATAAAGTGCCTAAGAAAATGGTTGCAGAGAAAATATTGCCATCTATTTTTAAGTTTGTAGACCAAAACACACAATCTTACAAAGACCTATTAAAAGAAGCTGTTGCTATTCCTTCAGTATCCAGTGATGCTAAATATCGTAATGACTGTGTTCGAATGGTTGAATGGACAAGAGACAAATTAAAAGAAGTTGGTGCTACGGTGGAATTAAGAGATGTTGGTTTCCAAATAATTGATAATCAACAAGTGAAATTACCACCAGTCCTAGTGGGAGTTCTTGGCAATGTAATATACATTTTTATATTATATATAATTATATTAATTTATATTTATATTTTTCTAATTTAAATTATTTTTATTTACTTTAAAAGGACCCAAAGAAAAACACTATCTGTATATATGGACACTTAGATGTCCAACCTGCTCTCAAGTCTGATGGATGGGATTCAGAGCCATTTGAACTTGTGGAAAAAGATGGAAAACTTTATGGTCGAGGTTCAACTGATGACAAGGGACCTGTTCTAGGGTGGCTACATGCAATTAATGCATATAAAGGCATAGGTGAGGAGGTTAGTGGTCTATATTTATCTAATTATTTGATATCTCTCTATTATTAGCATAGTTAGAGAAATATATTGCTTTTACTCATTTTGCACAATAAATTGTTTTAACTTTTATGTTTTTATCTAATTTGAAGAGGCAATGACCTTGTAGGATGTAGATGTAAATGTGCTTGTCATGTTATGTGATTTATCCTTTTATGTAAAAGCATATTTTGATATTTTTAGAGAATTTTTTTGCAAGGTTTTATATTATTTTTAATTGTGAACATAATATTTATAATGTTACACGATCCACAGCTCCCTGTGAATTTAAAGTTTATATTTGAATGCATGGAAGAATCTGGTTCAGAAGGTTTAGATGAATTACTAATGGAGAAACTAAAGCCTGAAGGGTTCTTTGATTCTGTAGATTATGTTTGTATATCAGATAACTACTGGCTTGGTACTACAAAACCTTGCATTACCTACGGTTTGAGAGGGATTAGTTACTATTTCTTAGAGATTGAATGTGCCAAGATGGACTTACATAGTGGTGTATATGGTGGAACTGTTCATGAAGGTAAGCTTTTCAAATTGAATACATTTCAAATTATAAAATGTTTTGTGAAAATGAATATATGTATGTATAAAAATTATAATAATTTGCACACCATGCTATAATAGAACATGTAGGATCTGTATGTAATGACTGAAAGATCATATTTTATACTTGGAGTTTAGTAACTAAAATATTTAATTCATTAAAAAATCATTCATTGACAGTCCCTTTGGTTGAGTGGATAGCGACTGACAATGTAATCAATCAATGGGGCTCAGGTTCAATTCCTGACTAGACAGGCATTTGTGTAATGAACAAAGATTTTAGTATTTCTGGGTTTGAGTGTTTATTAAATATATTTGAGTATTTATATAATGTATTTCTATGTAATAGTATTGTTGACTAAACCATCACAAGCAAATAATTAGCTTACTTTGGGGTTTGATCCATTAGTGTAATACATTCAGCCATATTTATTTATTATTCCTTTATTCAATCCAAACTGTATTTTACTTTGGAATATAGTGTATCAAACACATTCCTAAATATACATTTAAATAAAACCAAGCTGACTGTAGATTCCTAGGTCTAATTGTCAGCCTTAACAACTAAAGGTCTTGAAGAGTCCAAGAGTCAGTCCAGATTTGTTGAGATTTCTCTATTTTTAAAATCTCAGCAGAATTCTGGATTTTGCTGGTAGTGTATGAAATATGAATACTTTAGTACATACAGTCCGTGGGCTGTAGGATGGTGCGGATGACAGTGGCCTGTATGACATTGTCATCTGACAGTACCACATGACTAGGGATGTGACATTACGTGATTCATTTTTATTCGTAATGATATTCTCAGCATAAATCTAGTTCTTTTTAATATTGCCCAGCTGGTTCAAGGAGCGATGCGGGTTCCTGACGTTGAGAGCCATACAGCCAATTGCTTGGATCTTCTGCTGACTACGGATCCAGACCACTACTCGGTGGCGATTTTCTCTCCCCTTGGCAGCTCCGATCACTGTCTGGTGAAATCTGTATCTGTCTACTCCCCGCCCGATCCCAGTCCCAGGGGCTCTCGGCGCATGTGGTGATACAAATCAGCAGATTGGGACAAGATGCGTTCCTTCTTTGTGTCTTATCCCTGGCGGCCTCTCTGCTTTTCTTCTGAAGACTCCTCGGTCTGTGCGGATGCTGTGACAGATGTACTGCGGCAAGGAATGGAGTATTTTATTACTTTCTCCAATGTAGCCATGTCCAGTAAAGCTCAACCTTGGTTCAAAGCCGAATGTAGACACGCTGAGGCACTAAAGCATGAGAAGAAAGCCTTCAATAGGGCCGTCAAGTCCTGCAAAAAGGCTCTACTGAAAGCTCGATTTGACCACGTCAGCCGTATTGGGAACAAACTGGCTTCATGCCCCTCAGGTAGTAAAGCCTTTTGGTCCCTGGCAAAGTTGGTTGAATTGAATTTCTGCCGCCCTTCACTTCCTCAACTGCTGAAACCGGATGGGACGCTGGCTCACACCGCCGTAGAGAAAACGAACCTGTTCACTACTCTATTCGCGTAAAACTCTCGTCGGTATCTCACCAATGCGAAACCACCCAGTCTACCTGGATGCAAGGTGAATATGCTGGAAATTCGCATCCGTCAGACTGAGGTTCTTAAAATGCTGCGGAATATGCACATGAACAAAGCCAGTGGCCCTGATGGGATTCTAGCCATAGTACTGAAAACCTGTGCACCTGAACTCGCTCTTGTGTTGACACGCTTCTTTCGCCTTTCGATGACGACTGGAAAAGTGCCGAAATCATTGAAGCTTGCCAACGTGCAGCCTGTGCCAAAAAAAGGCAGTCGTGCCGACCCCTCCAACTATAGGTCAATTTCAGTCACGTCCATACTCTGCAAGACTATGGAGCATGTACTGAACAGCAGGCTAATGGCACACCTAGAAGCGAACGATCTACTGAGTGACCGCCAATACGGTTTTCGCCGTAATCGGTCCACTGGGGATCTTCTAGCGTATGCCACCTACATTTGAAGCTCGGCCATCGAGAAGCATGGTGAGGCACTAGCTGTCTCCCTTGATATCTCGAAGGCCTTTGATAGGGTCTGGCATGATAGTCTTATTGGCAAGCTTGTAACGTGTGAATCCCGTTACCTAATAATTCGTTATAATGTTCGGACAAAATAACCTTTGCATTTAGTATATTCAATTGAGACTGTTATGAGTTGCGCCGAACACATCCATAAATGGCATAGATACAATTTACATATGACAACCCTTTGTCTATGTCATAGCGTAAAATTCTGTCACATGGCTTTTCTGTCAAAATGTAATTCAGCTAAGTTTGTCTATAATATTTAAAACTTTTAAAAATAGATAATGGGCATAGTTCGCCTAAATTTAGTCGAATACTTGAAAGATGGCACTGCCAAAATGTGTGCCGTATAAGTTTTTAATAATTGCAAGAGTCTTTTATTTTATCAAAAATGTGATATTTTTTCATACACGTGTTCAACACCTATCTGAAAATATACTTGGGAAACGTAAAAGGGGACGTTAAAGATCGCCTAGAACGAGAACTCCCAATTTTACCAAGCACGATCGGAGAGATATCCACAGACACCATCTGACACATGTCCAATTTGCCGAAGGCCTGGGATCTTCCACCGCGCAGAAAGGTTTGCTGATTCCCGCTATGAACTCATTTTTTTATGTGACAATATTGCTGAAGCAGTGTATGACTATGAACTTGAAACTCTCTTACTATTATTCTAGTTCTTAACCTATTATAAATGCGACTCTAACTTAGAGACCAATATATACCACCAAGTACGTCTTTCTCATTTCCTTTTACTTTTCAGATCCTGAATTTTTTTTTTTTGATAAGTGATTACCTCGTCAACCGCCTCGAGATTAAAACTTCCAACTTCCCTTTGCTATTTGGCTGTATGGTAGGAGTCTGTGTGCCGCCTCCTGGGTGTGGCGCTCGTTACTCATAAATAACATCTAGAATCCACCAAGTACCAAACCATCGTACCCGTCACTCAGCCCCTTTTTACCTTCCTTATATAAATACATTGACATCTCGTCCAGGCATAATAACACAACTATTATTTTTTTTAATATTTGTATTACAAGGATTTGCTTGGCTAATTTATATTTTAATACATTGGGCTAATGTATATTTTTAATACATTTGTCGCTTTCCTAATAAATATTTCTAATACATTTGGCTTCACGAATAGTTACTTGAAATTATTGGGGTGATATATTTGGCACTTTTCATAATAAATATTTATATTACAAGCTTCCATCATATGGTCTGCCTACTGGTCTCTGCGCATGGATTTCAGATTTTCTGAGTGGCCGGTTTAGTATTAGAGTAGTCGTCGACGACTGCTCATTCGACCAAATGGCTATAAATGGCGGAGTCCCTCAGGGATCAGTTCTTTCCGCAACTCTATTCCTGCTACACAATAACAATCTGCTGAAGCCCGGTATCTATGGGTATACAGATGATAGCACTGTTGTGGAGAGTTACTTATCCAGTGCAGGGGCCAGTACGGCACAGATCCGGTCTCTCAGAGAGGCAAGGTTTGATTGTATGAACCTGTCCTTACAGGCAGTCTCCGATTGGGCGATGCTAATCTGCTTAAGTTTAATGCAACTAAGACCCAGGCGTGTCTATTCTCCGCTAAACGGAGTCCGTTCCAACTATCTCCGTCTTTCCAAGATGTGGCCATGCCAACCTCTAGATCCTTCGTATCACGTTAACGCCTACTCTCAACTTTGGTTCGTACATTGAATCTAAAGCCCAAGTTGCCTCAAAAAAGCTTGGTATTCTGGCGAAGGTGAGACAGTATTTCAGTCCGGGACAGTTGCTCAACCTTTATAAAGCACAAGTCCGTTCGTGCATGGAATACTGCTCTAACCTCTGGGATGGATCCACTAAATACCAGCTGGAGACACTTGAGGCGATAGAGAGGGTGCCAAGAGGCTCATAAACGACGATGATCTGGTAGGCAAAAAACTCCACAGCCTCGCTCGTCGCCGCAGAGTGGCTAGTTTATTGGTTTTTTATCGGATACACTTTGGAGAGTGCGCTGCGGAATCACACGACTTAATTCCGCCATCCCCGTTTTTCTATCGATCGTCGAGGCGCACAGTTATTCTAGGCATCGTTATAAGGTGGATGTTCCCCGTACCCGACAAAGCGGTTCGACTCAACATTCTTTATTCGAACCGCAAAGGACTGGAGCATGCTTCCTGAGTCTGTGTTCCCGGACGAGTACAATCTGGGGATCTTCAAGAGAAGAGTGAACAAGTACCTTCTAGGGAAGCGCGTTCCATCTTAGGCCTCATCTTAACTTACCATCAGAGTGCTCAGTGTGAGTTTTTCTTTTCGCATTCGATTGTGAGCGCGTTTGGAGTTTACTAGGAATTTGTATGTGATTTGTACAGCGCCACCTAGTGGTAAACGTGAGAAACCAGTTTACCACTAGGTGGCGCTGTACAAATCACATACAAATTCCTAGTAAACTCGAAACGCGCTCACGATCGAATGCGAAAAGAAAAACTCACACTTAGCACTCAGGCGAGATCGAGGTCAAGCGCGTACCTATCGATAATAAAAAATATATATATATTGTTATGAAAATTAGCTTAAAAAGAAAATTACTATTTAATTGGTATTTATGATATGGAATCTATACATATAATAAAATCGTAGGAAAGTCAAAACTGTACATTGAATATTTTTTTAAAACAATAATTGGGGCGTGATCTACAATCGATATCGAAGCCAAAAATATAGTTTTTAGAATTTTTGTCTGTTTGTCTGTATGTATGTCCGGGGTAAACTCAAAAAGTACTGCATGGATTTACTTCAAATTTTACATGAATATTATTGACAGGTCGGGTCAACATAATGTCTACATATTATCACACTATCACCTACGGGGGAGAGGCTGTGCGGAGTAAACGAAGTCCACGCGGACGAAGTCGCTGGCAACAGCTAGTTAATAATATATGTACATATTTAAGAGAAAGGCCAAACACATAAGTAGTTAGAGCCAAAGTTGTCTTTTTGGACGAATTGTGGCTAAACGTGAGCCATACGGTGGGTAAAAGTTGGACCGACAATACGGCACAATTCTGTACCAAATTGCAGGAGGGCAAAGGTGAACGCCGCATTATTTGTCACACAGGCACAACAAGTGGATTCGTCCTTAATTGCTTGCTGTCTTATAAGTAAAAAAAACTACGGAGTATCATGAGGAGACAAGCTACGAGCAATTTAATGATTGGTTCGTAGGTCTATCAAATAATTTAAAAGAGCCTATGGCCATAACAATGTACATTGCTCCCTACCATATGATACAATTTTAAAAATCTCCAAATCAACCGCAAAAGCGAGGTGGCGAAGTGGCTGAGTAAAACAGCAAATATAAAAGTGTTGAAGACTGACCATATTGCCTTCGGCGTCATAAGCCACCAACTACTCAACCTACGCTGTGGATGAGATGGCATAAGAAAAAGGCCACCAGGGGCCTAATTCACGTAATCAAATGGCAATTAAGTCGAAGTTTAAGACTCCTACACATTTTCTTATATATTATGACGCGTCGTAGCATGTCTCGACGTTCTATCGTGTCTATGTGTATGAGAGCCCTAAGCGCATTGACGCAATTACGTGAATTGGGGGGCAGGTCCTTCAACTATGGTATGCATGATTCCTTAAGATAGGGAAATATATGCTTAATTTAAATATAGTAAGGTTATACTTACAAAAAAGTCTGATGAGCTGTGACGTGGAACATCATGGAACAGGATGTTTAGGCTAGATATTTTATTTAACGGACGCTTCTCGCCTAATCTCATCAGCTTATGGTTGCACACAGGCAAGGATTGGAACACATAATCTCAAGGGAGGGCGAGATCTCACTTACCAGATAAGGAGAAAGAAAAAAAAATAGCCGGTTGGATGTATGGCATGTGTATTTTTCTTTTTACAACCTCAGTGACTACATAGCAACTTATAAAACGGCAATAGGAACCTAACTTTTATGATTAGCAATCGATACTAATTCATATTGACTTCAGGGGATACATAAATTAATACTTAAATAAGAAGAATATTTCATTAAAGGTGAATCTTCACATTAATTTTAATATTTTAATAACAAATATTATCTTACGTCCTCTGGACATTAATGTGAAATTTAGAGGTTGGCATTGATTGCACTTCTGCTGTCACAGCACTGTTGATGCAAAGATTTGTTAAACCACCACTTATAAGTTCACAGGTATATGCAAAATACCTTGGTGTGCACTCTAAGTACTGTTGACTGTTAGAAAAGTTTGTGAGACATGAGAAGCATTAACTTGCAATACATAAACCACCTCGTGTTTCGTTCGGAGATTAACAATTTGCTTCTTGTAAATGCAAATCCAATGCACTCAAATTACAAATAAATCCATCTCCTTATTTCACCACCATTTAATGGCTGGTTCTAATGCGTAATTAATAATTTCTGAATGAATTGAGTCAAATACAAAATCATCAGCCATCAGGATAAAAAAATATGCAGATGTTAACCCAATACTTCTTCTTAATTTGTTTGTAATATAATTCAGTGGATAATTCAACTTGTGAGATTAATATTTTATGTGGAAATACACTATTGTGAGTTATTTATTAGGTACTAGCTGACCCGCGCAGCTTAGCCCGCGAGTAGATTAACATGTCGTCAAGATAGCTTTTAATATAAGTTTCATCCCCTATTTCGCCCTTTAAGGGTTGATTTAAAAAAAAAATAGCCTATGTTTGACCCCGGCTCTTCAACTACTACCATGCTAAATATCATGAAAATCGGTCCAACGGTTTAGCCGTGAAAGCGTAACAGACAGACAGGCAGACAGACAGACTTTCGTATTTATAATATTAGTATGGATTAGGTATTCGCGGCGATTTTATTGTTTTTACGTCACTTGGGCCATTATGACCCAACCATTGATATAAAAAAACCCAAGATACACAATCAGTGTGTCAAAAACGTCCTCCAAAAATGAGTGCACAATTTTTAATTGTGCATTCATTTCAAATAGTATCGCGTCGGCCGCGTCACTGTCAATTTGTTCGGGACTGTGTATCTAGGGTTTTTTATATCAAAGGACCCAACTATATTTTTTTTTGTTTAATATAATCGTAAATTACCCATTTTTTGGGTTTTTAAAAGGATAGCGTCGCTTTCCGTCTCGCGAATATCTTGAAAAAGCCACAGACAAGAGACCAGATTCCACAGATAAACAAAGTGACACAGTCATTAGTTAATACTGTTACGTACTTCGGGTTCGTAATTGTAAGAAAACACCACTTATATTAAATCCGTGTATTTACAATACAAATACACAAAACAATACAATGAAATACTCAAATACTCTGATTAAGGCCCCTTTCCCTAAAAACCGCTAAAACGAGTGTTGCGGTTTTCAAAATTACTTACTTAATGAAACTGTTAACAGTTTCACCGAGAGCTATTTTCAAAATAATTCTTAGTTTTGTAGAAAAAAATCCAATCGACCTTTTCCGTTTGCAAAAATTACAATATTATTTAATTACAATATATGGCCAATAATTTTAAACATTTTTAGAATTATTGTTCAATAAAGAACTGTATTACACTTTCACCGTCTTAGTTTTTTGTTAAACGACCTTATAAAAGAGTAATTTTAATACAAACATGCTTAGTATTTTTGTCCACCATCTTCCATACAAATTTATATGAAGAATTTAATCGGTAAAATGTCAACATGAATTTTTAAAAACGTCCATCAAAAATTTTAGTATCCCCCCAGTTTCAGTTTGAAATTAATTTTCTGACGTAAATATTCCATCAGGGTGGGTTGCGTGTATAATCAGTCGCTTATGCTTATTTAAACTCTCATAATACTACTATTATGAAAATATTTTAAATTATTATGAAAAAATTTAATCACGACGATAATTTATAAAATTAAGGTGTAGTAAGCAACATTTTACTTTAAGCTTTTTTATTTTAACAAAATAAAGTACATTTTGCAACAAACCTTTCCTTTTGTTTTTTGTTAAAAAGATTTTGCTATTGATGAATTCTGAATGAATTTGTCAATTTTATCCAAATTACAGTTTTAGACAAAGTTTTTTGAGTAAAAGAGCTGTTTAGGTCTAGAAATCAATGGATGTATTAGTCTGGAATTTAATTTACAAATATGAAATGATGTTCTTGTAAACAACAAAATATTAATATTTGTAAAACTATGATTTTTGGACACCTGATTCGATATTTGAAATAGTATTTGACGTAGTTTTTACGTACTAAAATATTGTGAAAGGTCCAAAAAGTATTAGTTCAATTTATGCATAATTCTTTTGAGGAAAAGAGCCGATTAAATTTTGTATTCAGTCGTACATTAACCTAGAAGTATTTTAAAAAAAATGCTATTTCGTCAACACTTTTTTTTTTGAGATTTATTCCGAATTTCTCAAAATTTCCTAAACCAAATTGGTTCAAATCTTCAGAAAGTCTTAAGTTGAGTGGAGTGCAATTGAATGCCGTCAACCTCGTTTCGATAGGCAAGCCGTTAAAAGTAGTACGATGTTTTCACACACATCTATACAGACATATTGACGTCATCGTCCAAATAGTCGGAAAAGGTTTCCAAGATCTTAAACCGTGAAGATATAGTGAAAACTCGATTTTTGAAAATCTTCAGAAATTTTTGAATGCTAATTAATTTGATAACGGTAAGTTCTTAGTAATCAGGCAAAATTAAATTACAGTTTTTATATGAAGCAAAGGAGAACAAACTGTGTACAAGTATTTGCTTGGCATCACTTGTGTTATTCATTGCTGATAATTACACGATGATTCATTTTTGCAACTGATTGTAGTTAAATATAGAAAGTATAATATTTTTGTTTGAGCAAATAGTTACTACCATTGTTACAAGCACTACTTAAATTATTTTACATTCAACTTTATCATAAGAATAGTAAGAAATAAATAAAAAAGTATAAAGTATGAAAATGTAAGATAAGAATTATTTAACTCTCATAGTTAGTAGAGTGTTAAACAATTCTTTTCTTACATTTTTTTACTTTCTTTCAATGACTTACATTATTGCTTTTGATTTAATTTTTATTTTATTTTATTTATTAATTTGATGTAACTAGCAATAGAGTCGTTATTATGAAAGTAAGACTTCCAGAAATTCATACAAAACTATTTGTTACTGATACACATATTGTCCATACCCTTAAAGAGTGTATTCTTATGATCATGATGATTTGGATTATGTTAATCTATCGGGGTCTGATTATCATACCTAGTGACAGTTAGAGTGTACGAATGATGTGCTAAAAATTGCCACACAGCAAACCATTTAATTGTAGAACACTTAAGTTTGACTGTGGCATATTTTTTTATATCAGAAGATGGCAAACAAGCAGATGGGTCTCCTGATGGAAAGGGTCAACCATCGCCTATAGACACCAAAGATGTTAATGGTGCGTTGCTGTCTTGTAGCGAGGTCCAATGCCACGTGCATAAGTTTACTGGCTACCTTACCCTCCAAACCGGAACATGACAGTGACTAGCATTGACGCTATTGCGGCAGGAATAGCTATGGTACCACCGACCAGACCTGGTCGATTCGAAACAGAACTCTACCACCCAGTAGTCACGATGGTAGTGACACGCATAACCACTCGGTCACCTTTTACGACCTGCCTGGCAGAACGGCAGTTGGCCTATTCTTCAAAGGAGCCCGGGACCAACAAGGGAGAAAATATAGTTTAAATTGCCTACTCTGCAAGGTAATTGGGGTAATATTTTCGTTTATTGTTATTAAAAATATCTGAATGGATAGGTAGAGTCAATACTATGAAAAGTTCTTATTTGAACTTGTAATACAAAGGAGATGTCTAATATCTGTTCTAAGGATTAATTATCTTTGTTTCAGCTATGTCCGATTTGATATATTTGATGAATACTCTTGTTGATAAGGATGGCAAAATACTTATAACTGACATTTACAAGTCTGTGGCACCATTAACAGAAAATGAAAAGAAACTATACAATACTATTGACTTTGATCCTGAAGCATACAGGTAAGTCTTATAATTATACACATGTAGAATACATATATAGTTTATGTTAGCACTATGTACCTTTTAAAACCTGTTTATTTGATAACATAAATCTATACATACAATAAAATCGTAGGAAAGTCAAAACTGTACATTGAATATTTTTAAAAGAATACTTGGTGCGTGATCAACAATCGATATAGAAGTCAAAAATATAGTTTTTAGAATTTTTGTCTGAATGTATGTTTGTCTGTATGTATGTCCGGGGTAAACTCAAAAAGTAATGCATGGATTTACTTCAAATTTTGCATGAATATTACTAACAGGTCGGGTAAACATAAAGGCTACATATTACCTACGGGGGAGAAGCAGCGCGGAGTAAACGAAGTCCGCGCGGATGAAGTCGCTGGCAACAGCTAGTAGTAAATAAATATTCACATGATAAATTACACGTACCCCACAGTAAGCAAATTATTTGCTTGTGTTATGGGTGTTAGTCAACGATACTAATACATAGAAATACATATATAAATACTGGCTTTTATTAATAAACACCCATGTTTGATAACTTAAAACAGGTTGTTGTTAATGGTTATGTAGTAAAATACAGGTTTTAAAAGGTACATACCGCTACTAGTTATTCTTGAATAAGTCCTTAATTTAGATAAAACTAAGAACTATTTAACTTAATGCAATTATTGGATATTACAACTGTAATTGAGAATGTAATTTAGATCCACGTAAATGCAATTGCAGATTTAAAAAAATAATTTAGTTCCATTTTTTAAATATGTGTTATACACATATTTATGTATTAATTTAAATATGTGTAATACTGTTAATGTCTAACAATAATCGAGACCAACAGACTGACGTGCTCATCTGAAAGCATAACCCAATAAGACTTAGCTGTTACTAAGATTAGGATTTACGTGAAAATTTTCGAAAAAAACTCGTAATTTTTGTCTGACCTGGGGATAGAATCGGAGAGATCTGAGCCGACTCCGCTAACCTCTAGGACCATTTGAATATATTAGGTACCTTCTACATCATTGTTTCAAGTAATAACATCATCAATCCTGATCTTGAGTTTATATCCATATTTTGCTATAATATTTTTATAACATACGACCCCTAAGGGGCTGAAATTGGAGACGAAAGAGTGTGTATGAAATTTCTTACATTGACGAAATGTTAATCTATTCCCAAGCATATAGCTGCACGGCTCTGTTAGTTTACTATAATTTAAAAAAGTTCTCCCATTGTAAAAGACGATTCAATAAAAATCAATTTGTCGCCCTCAAGTTTAGGTTGATCCAATCGTTCATCAATGTTCTGAGTTACGCAGCTGCAGGTACAAAGTCTAACATTCAATATAGCATATTTATCTTGAAAGACTATGACTTATGCATGTGGCATAAGACTTCGCCACAAGATAGTAACGCACCATTAACACATTTGGTGTCTATACTCTATAGGCGATGGTTGACTCTTTCCATTAGGAGTACCATCTGCTATAGATGCCAAAGATGCTAATGGTGCATTTTACCTATGCTGTGGTGGCTACTTTACCCTCCAAGCCAGAACACGACAATGACAAACCCCGACGCTGTTATAGCCGGAATAGGTAAGGTAAGTAGTACTAAAGCCCGGAGAGACGAATATTACCTAGTAACTCGTAATGTTAGTTACACCGTACACGTACTAGCCTTTTCTCGACTTTTACCAGAAATCAGAAATCAGAAGTACTTTATTCAATAAAACTTTTTACAAGTTATTTTGTCACGTCAACATATTTTTTAAAAACTACTACCGGATCGGAAACGCGGCCACACAGTGAGAAGATCCGGCGGAAGAAACTCAGCGCGCTTGTCTTTTTTTCATATCATCTATTTTTTTACAATATCACAATATTACAAAATATTTAATTTGGTATGAGATCGGTATGAGGAGCAATTAATCCCAGCCTTTTTGTCTTCTAAATAATCTGAGATTTTATAACATCCCTTTTTTACACAGTTTTGTTTTAACACATTTTTTAAATTTATTGTCTGGTAGATCTCTTATATTTTCGGGAAGTTTATTGTAAAAGCATATACATTGCCCCATAAAAGAGTTACTTATTCTGTGGAGACGAGATGAGATGAGACCAGTAGGGCTACTCTTGAAAACCGATTTCAATTTTAAATGAATATTTAATGAGTTTTGAAGTATTTCGTACTCTGGACAACTATATATTCAATTATTGGATTTGGCGACAGCGCCACACGGATTTTGAAAGATTTTGGAACTATTCATTATTGCTTTTATTCGTTATTTTATTTAAAACGGTACTTAAAATTTCCACTTACAACACTAGCTTGACCTGTAATGATGACATCTATTACCAAAAATTAGGTCGTTACTATACCGAATCAATGTAGGCAACGTTGGTTTCAAGAGTACCGTTTTTCGACGATATCCGAAAGTTATTGTTTTTATCAATATTGGTTAAAGATTTATATTGTTTTCAAGAGCATGCCTGCAGGCACCTAGCAGTATAGCAGTTGATCTATTCCTCGAACTTTGGCCCGGATCAATGAAATATAATATTTGTTATTATTCAATTCAATTGTATATATAATTTTATTACGTACGACTAGTATGTCTACCTAATGTGTGCAATATCCGTGAAGTGGGGCACTGGTGACTTGTTACACAGGTCTCGAATTTATAACCAGTCTCTCACAAACATGTACGCCACTTATTCACCATAAACTGTATGCTTTTAAATAACAGCATTTGTAAAAGAAAATAAACACATTTTTAATTTTCATTTAATTTTTATCTATCTATTTTATATTATTAAGTAAACAAGCAAATGGCAGTCTTGATGAGACATTTTGTCGCCTTAATAATTTATTGGTGCGTTTGTATCAGCATAGCGGGGCTTTTGGGCCGTATATATGTGAAGTTGTCGGCGACAGTACACTCCAAGCCAGAAAAGAGAACAATACGCACTGTCGCTATTGCGATAGATATAGACGAAGCGGTAGCAATGATAAAACCAGACGAAGCGAAATCGCGAAATCGACGCCATTATCAAACTTCATATCAACAAACCACTCCGTTGGTCGAGTAGTTAGCGAACCTAACTACGAATCGATGGGGCGCGGGTTCGATTCCCGACAGGGACAAACATTTGTGTGATGAGCATAGATGTTTGTGTTTCTGGGTTTAAGTGTTTATTATGTACGTAACAGTATTTATATATGTATTTCTATGTATAAGTATCGTTGACTAACACCCATAACACAAAAAAAATATTTGCTTACTATGAGGTTAGATTGATTTGTCCAGCGATATTATATTATTATTTTGTATAATTACCTATTAAGTGTACTGTATATCCGTGATAGAGTTTTAAAACGTTAAATAGGTACGTATGTATGCTGTTTATTATTAGCAATTAGTACAATGATTGCGATACAACGCCCATCAATTTATCAATAAACACCAACTATTGCGCAGTTTGTTGTCATGACGATACACAATAAAGTTACGAGTTACAAATAGCAAGTACAGTGTACGATCATTCAATTGTAATTCTTTGATATCATGACAATGCATTGTAGATTTTTGTCTATATTGGCTATGCGGCAGTAACGCATTATTAACATTTTGATGGCGGTTGTTAGTTGGGGATCCTTCTTTAGGAGAAAAGGCAACAATAAAATCCGAAGTTATGATTTAGGACTGTGATGTGTGTGATGTGATGACGATTTAGTGATGTGGATGAGGGACAGAAAGCTTGAGCCCTTTATGGCCCTTTGGGTAAGTGGTAGTTATCCCTAATCTCAGAAAACCGTCCACTTTTTTAGTTTTCGGCTCTCCTAATGGCAAGAGTGAAGTATAGAATTCCGGGACAAGGATAGTCCATCTACATAATATAATATTGTACATAATTTTACCGGCCATCTTAATTTTCCAACCGGAATACATTAATAAAAAGCACTGTATATTGCGGGCATAATGTTGTGGAACTAATCCCCCAGATAGATTTTGTTTTTCTGAACAAGTCTAATTTAAGAGAACATCGCTGTCTAGCTGTTCCAGCTAAAGTTAATTTTTATGAAAATCAAATCAGAACAAATTACGTATTATATGCTATATATATATCTAATATATACATATAACATGTAATATAATTTCGATAGAACAAACATAGAACTAATTATGTAGTATATTCATTAATTTATAAGACATGGTCAATCGATTGATTTTGCACTATTTCACAAATAAATATTTCACAAATAACATTAAATTATTGTAAAGTCAACCGGTTTCGCCTATTATAGCATCATCGGGGCTTTTAGTTTATTTACATATTATTTGGACATTACAAATACAACGCACGTAGTGTACTTTTATTTAGTTGTTGTCTTTGGGTGTGTATTTGTAATGTTCAAATAATATGTAAATAAACTAAAAGCCCCGATGATGCTATAATAGGCGAAACCGGTTGGCTTTACTATAATTTAATGCTATTTGTGAAATATTTATTTGTGAAATAGTGCAAGTGTTTGACAAAATTAATATGATGCAGTTTCACCAAGTGCCGACGTTGGAAAGTATACATGGTCGGTCAATCGTCAAGTACCAAACACACACAATTAATAAATAATTAGAAAGGTACATATAGTCAATTTCCTATTAATACATCAAAATTAAAATTATGTTAAAATACCAATTATAATATAATTCGAGATAGGTAACTCTTATTTTTTTTAAAATGTTTCACAATGCTTTATGATAATGAGAGATATCGGCTGTGATTAGATAAAGTATGTCGTTAAGCAATCACTTACATATATGAATTTCGAGTTCATATAAATATAATTAAAAGGCCTCTTAAATTATTTTTACGTGTTTTTAACCTACTTTAAAAAAAGAGGAAGACCCTCCGACCAGGGGGGTAATCTATGATGAGGGTATATTTCCATTAGGACAAATAAGTATATAAATTTGACGAAGATTTGATTTGGTTCAAGGTATACAGGTTTTTTATGTCATAAGGTGGTAAACAAGCAGACGGTTATTCTTTTGGCGGGGTCTTAGTAACGGCTACATTACTCCCCAAGCCGGAGCATGATGGTGATCATAGTGCTAAGTATGAGTTTTTCTTTTCGCATTCGATCGTGAGCGCGTTTGGAGTTTACTAGGAATTTGTATATGATTTGTACAGCGCCACCTAGTGGTAAACGTGAGAAGCCAGTTTACCACTAAGTGGCGCTGTGCAAATCACATACAAATTCCTAGTAAACTCGAAACGCGCTCACGATCGAATGCGAAAAGAAAAACTAATACTTAGCACTCTGCACTAGCGCTATTGCGGCAGGAATAGGCAAGGCGGTGGTAACAAACCAGGCGAGACAATGTAGGTTTCTACCAATTAGTAGCCACGACGGTAGTGACTCGTATAGCCAATCGTTCGCCTCTAACGAACTGCTTCTTAGAACAGCAAACGGTCTATTCTCCAAATGGAGCCCGGACCGTGACAGGAAAGTCGGTTACTGCAATTTTACTATGTTTAAAATATATTGTTACCAGAGTGAAAGTTGGTCATAAATACCTAAATAACAGGTTTAATAGCGTTAGTGCCAGTTACTGTCGGGTCCTTCTTCACCCTCGGAGGGTAAAGTAGCCGGTAAACTTCCGCATGTGACTATTATTCCTCGCTACGTGAAAGACAACACAACATTTACATCTTTGATGTTTCTTTTTCCGTGAGGCCAGTTCGGCTGCGCATGTTTTGTCATACACATTAGGTACCTACACAAAAACATCAAGACAAAACGTTGTTTCGCTACAATTGTTCGTGTATTTATTTATTCTATTTTCAACCGACTTTCCATAAGGAAAAGGTTATCAATTGGGCTGTAAGTTTATTTTAATGTTTGCTAATTCAGAATTCGTTCATTTATGAACCGATTTTTAACATTGATTTTTTGTTTGGGAGGATTATACTTCTCGTGTGGTTCCATTTTAATTTGGTGAAGATTTAATGTAGGGTCCGGAGAAATAGGAAATGGGAAGTCAGTTGCTGCAGTATACCCTCTTTTTGGGAAGTCGGATGTGCAGTGCCTTTTCGACATAACTTAAACATTTTTTAACCAATCGATTTTTGACCTACAATATTTTAGTACTTAAAAATTGCGTCCAATGCCAAAAAATTGAATCTAGTTTTCAAGTAAGCTACATCTTTTCAAATATTAAAATTGTATTGTTTACAACAAACTTATTTCATATTTTAAAAATAATTTTCAGACTTAAAGTACTGATTGATTTCATAATCTAATTAACCCTTTTACTTACAAATTACTTAAATATGCGCCAAATACTGTGAATAGGATTAAGATCGCTTGATACGTTCGGGATTTATCACTGACGAACATTAAAAAAAAAATGTTTTTTTGACATTATCTTTTTTATTTTTCATCCAATTGATTTTGTAGCTTATATGACAACGTTTTAGAGCTCATGAATTGAGATGAATGCGATTCGAAAGATCAAAATCGTTCGTCGTTTTGATAATTAATATACAGTTATTCAAAAAATAATATACTGTCATTTTTTAACAATCTTAGAATTTATTTTGGTGAGGATCTGATGGAAGGTTCCTTAGATACATCAAATGGGCAGTCGGTTGTTGCGGTTTTACAACGTTTAAACAATGTGTGGATGTTTTTGGATAATGTGTAGGGCAAAACCTGCGTATAAGACACGGTTTTAGAACCATCTGCATGATATAAAAATTACGTCTGCTTGTTAAGGGATTGTTTACTAGTTTTTTTTATTTATTTATTTATTTATTTATTTTAATACAATTTAATACATTATCAATAATATTACATATACCACATAAACTCTTGCGAGTTTTACCGGGCATCAGAGTCGTCGACACAATAAGTTAATTACAATCATAAAAAAAAAAAAAAAAAGAAAACAATAGAAATAAAAAGTAATCTTAACATTATAAACAAAAACTATATATGTATGACTTATAAATCTAGGCATGTAACAACAAGAGGTAGGTAAAATAATTATTAAAATGAAATCGTCGCGACACACGTCGTTAAGGAATACGTACATACATTAATAACATTAATATTTTCAAGGCAAATCCCTTACTGCAGTCGGTAGGCAGAGAGAACTGAGTGTCGTATGTCGTAGTCCAGTCAGATTTGCCTTGATCCCTCCACATTCATGACTTTTTATTCAAACAAGTACCTGTGTGTCGATCATTGGCCAGAACATACAGACAAAGTTACGAAGTTTAGTCACAATGTATATTCACGGTGGACTTTAGACGTGGTGGATTTTTACATTATGTTGCATAGTTTGTGCAACTTATGCCGTAGGAGAGGTCTGATAACAACTTTCTTAAGGCAAGGCATCGCGGCAAACGGGAAAAAACTGGTTTGTTTAATCACATTTTTTTGTATTGATTGTTAAATAACAATTTTACAAAAATTACACGATATACCTGAAGATATTATCTAAGGAATGTGCTAACTTATTACATGATAGAATGTACTTTTCTCGATCATATAAAATTCCGAAAACAGGCTAAAAAATCTCTAAAACAAATAATTTGTTAATTATATTTCTTATCTTCCACATGATTTTATATGGTGATATTTAGTTGTAAATACAAAAAAAATGTGCTAAATTTTGGTTTTCAGCTATCCTATATTTATTTATCCGAAAATTAACACGTTTCTCAGCGGTTTCAGAACATACCGCGCCCCCCATTTCCTATAGAATTGACGCGCGTCGAAATACCTCGCCTTAATTGACAACGACAAGATCTTTTTTGACAAGGCAGACCACGTTTTCAATTAATAACGACGATGTGGCAAATTTTTATTTTTGTTAGTCTTATAGTAGTCTAGTAGTTATAAGATATATTATGTATACATGTATATAATTAAAAACTTCTTTGTATTTAAATTTTATACTTTCTATTACAGAAAATCAATAGCAGCACATAAGTTAGCCCACAATGGCGTAAAAGAACAGCTGTTAATGCACAGATGGAGGTATCCTAGCCTTTCACTCCATGGAATTGAAGGTATGTTTTTTATTTCGACAAGAATTTTTTAACTATCTGCTATAACAAGATTGGGAATGGAATGTATTCGCTTCGTTATTCTAGTACTCGACCGCCCGTTGGTCGAGTGTTTAGCGACCCTGACAACGCAATCGACGGGGCTCGGGTTCGATCCCCGACAGGGAAAACCATTTGTGTGATGAGCATGTTTGTATTTTCGGGTTTGGGTGTTTATTAAATATATTCCAGTATTTATATATGTATTTCTATGTATTAGAATCGTCGACTAACACCCGTAACACAAGCAAATAATTGCTTACTTTGGGGTTAGATCAGTAAGTGTAATATGTCCCATGAATATTTATTTATTTATTAATAAAAAAAAACTTTTTATAAATCTTATTATAACAAAGATTTATCTCGTGTTTTTTCACGAATGAACCATATGGCCTCTTGACCAGTAGTTCGTAAGAGGTGAATAAAAGACATCATGAGTACTAGATATACTTGGAATACCACCTTTCTTCTTCCGGTTACAATAGGGTCAATGTTTTTTCCTGACGGGTTTCTCTGAGGATAAAATAGTCGGAAAGTTTATGTGGCTTTATATCCTTGCCACCAGAATAACAATGACATTTTCACATCTTTAGTGCCTATAGGCGATCGCTAATTCTTTTAATTAGGAGAGCTCCCCGTGTTGGTCCCCGTGCCCCCTTTGAAGAATAGACCATCTGCCATTCTGTCAAGCAGTTCGTAAAAGGCGAACGATTGACTATACGTGTCACTAACATCGTGACCGTGATAGAGTTCTGCATCGTCTTGCTCGGGTGTTTGGTACCACCGCCTTGCCTATTCCTATGAGAATAGCGTTAACGCCTGTCGTTGACGTGTTCCGGATGGAGTATCCGGTTAAGCAAGTGGCATTAACACCTCACTACACGGGTAGTTTCGCTTACGCACCATTAATATCTTTGTTGTCTACAGGCTATATTTGTCTCTTTTCATAAGGAGAGTAATCTGCTTGATTGCAATCTTATGAAATAAAAAAAGTGATGTGCTTTTATGCTATACTTTTTCGTCGCCTATAACTTAAAAAAAGCTTTAAGGACGTTATAGTAGTAATGAAATTAAGGCTTTTAAGCTATCGCGGCTTTTTTCAAATGAATTATTAAAAATTAACGGGATTTTAGCGCGATTAGTTGATGGATAATTTTCCCGATATTTTGGCGCTGTTGCTAATAATTCATTAGAAATGGAGGTATTCAAGATTTTATTAGTTCTCCTGAAGAAAAAATATAGCATCTCTCTACAGAACTCTCTAGCTCTCTCTTTCTCATATATATATATATATATATATATATATATATATATATATATATATATATATATATATATATATATATATATATATATATATATAAATAATTTGTCCTAACTCCAACATGATAGAGACCAACACCGACCTTATTGCGAATACTACCTTAAGTAGTCACGAGCGATGTATTGACACATTTAGCTTTCACTCCCTTCTTATGAACAGCTTTGCAGAAAGGCGGATAATCTATTCTTCAACAGCGTGGACCGGAACAGGCGAAACATTGTGTTGTATCGTTATACTAGATCATTGAGTTCTTTGAAATTTTAGGAGCAGCGTTCCAACCCGGTGCGAAGACTGTCATTCCTGGGAAAGTTATTGGCAAATTTTCCATACGTTTAGTTCCCAATCAAGAGCCTCAAGAAGTCGAGAGTCTAGTTTTCGATTACATTAATAAAAAGGTTTGATTATTTTATGTTTACAATAATAATTAAGATGTTATATTTTAAAGGCAGCGTCCATTACATCAGTATAATCGATCTGGATACTTTGTAGTAATCGCTGTACATATAAAAAACAAAAATGCTAAACATATTTGAATATTGGTGGAACAGGATTAAATAACGCATTGTTCTCTCTCTCTCTCTCTGGGATGGATCCGCCAAATACCAGCTTGAGACGCTTAAGGCGATAGAGAGGCGTGCCAAGAGGCTCAAAAAACGACGATGATCTGGTAGGCAAAAAACTCTAGAGCCTCGCTCATTGCTGCAGAGTGGCTAGTTTATCGGTCTTTTATCGGATACATTTTGTAGAATGCGCTGCGGAATGGCACGACTTAATTCTACCATCCCCGTTTTTCTATCGATCGTCGAAGCGCACAGATACTAGGCATTGCCATTTGGTAGACGTTCCACGTACCCGAACAAAGTGGTTCGATTCGATATTCTTGATATGAACCGCAAGGCGCTTCCTGAGTCTGTGTTCCCCGACGGGTACAACCTGGGGATCTTCAAGAAAAGAGTGAACAGGTACCTTCTAGGGAAGCGCGTTCCATCTTAGGCTGCATCTTAGCTCACCATCAGGCGAGATCATGGTGAAGCGCTTCCCTATCGACAGTAAAAAAAATAATTGTCTGTCAATGTTTATAAAATACATTCTCTGAGCATCTACATTCTCTGAGCATCATCATGTTCAGTTCACCAGTTTCACCATGTCCGTCCACGATTTAAATTCTTAGTACTAGAAAGCTGTATTTATGCATGAATAAATACACACACACACACACACATGTATCCCTCCAACTTTGCTCTAGTGCAAATTAGCACTTTTAGCGCCTCCAGCTGAAGCTGGTTTTGGGTGTGTGAATAAGTTCACGGTAGTAGTATATATTATCACAGCTAATTAGACTTCTATATACTTGGATATGTTTTTATAGACGATAAACCTGTGGTGTGGATATATCCGGCATTGGTGTTAAATAGTTTAAACGTTAATTGTATGGAACGATAAAAATCCTTATTCCGTATTATAGTGATGGGCAACTACGTAACGACACCCTATTGAACGGTTTGTTTGATGAAGATTTTGTGTGCTATTAACACAATAATAGAAGACTGTCTACCGATATGAGACAATCGCCTTTTAATTTCTAACTCTGATGAAAATTATGTATAATGTGTTGTTTGTTAAATGATGTATAATGTGTTGTTTGTTAGTTTGTCAATTAGTCAGCGTTAGCATTTGGTTAAATAGATGCATATAAAGTATTCGTTTTAATTCTACACATGACTTTTTCAGTAGTCTGATAACATCAGTTTCCGGTTTGCCTAAATTAATATTTTGGGATTGTAACTATACTAAACGGATTATCATAATATACTTTAATTTTTTTTTGTTGAAAAAACTATAATCGTACTTAAATTGAGAAATATTTAAAGACTTATTAACTATTAATAAGTACATTTTTCGCCGTGTTGGTCCCGGCCTCCTTTGAAGAATAGGCCAACTGCCGTTCTGCCAGGCAGGTCGTAAAAGGCGACCGATTGGCTATCGAGTCACTACCATCGTGGCTACTAGGTGGTAGAGTTCTGCATTGTCTCGCCCGGGTCTAGTACCACCGCCTTACTTATTCCTGCCGCAATAGCGTCAGTGCTTGTCGCTGTCGTGTTCCGGTTTGGAGGGTAAGGTAGCCGGTAAACTTATGCATGTGGCATTAGACCTCGCCACAAGATAGCAACGCACCATTAACATCTTTGGTGTCTATAGGCGATGGTTGACTCTTTCCATCAGGAGACCCATCTGCTTGTTTGCTATCTTATGACATAAAAAAAAAACATATTATTTATATCAATACTAAAGGTGGTTAGTGAATAGTTCTGTAATGTGTGTATTCCCGCACCTCTAACGTCTCAGTCTAAGCAATGCATCTATAGGCTTACCTATATTAATTATATTTAATAAATGCCACACCACTACCTATTTACACACATATCACTTTGTAGGACTTAAGTATCTTCGCCTAATTAGTCGTGGGTGCACTGATTATTCCTCTGCTGCTTCTTCGGGGATACGGACGTGTAGAAACTTTTTATGTAATTTACTTGTTTTTTGGTGTTTAATTTTTGTGTTTTAATAGAGTATTTGTTTGGTTCTTGAAATAGTGGGCTGAGCGAGGGTCACCGAACAAGATGCGTATTACTGCACAGAGTGGACGCGCATGGACTGAAAACCCCGATCACCCTCATTATCAAGCTGCTGCTCGGGCCACTAAGCTTATATACCAGGTACGTAAAATTAAGAGAATGTATCAAGCGCATGTGTGTAATAGGTAAGGTAGGTTATCTCGGAACGGTCAAGCCGAAGGCACAGAACTGAAACAACAATTTAAAACTGTCTCATGGTTAATATTGTATACAACTTTCACTAAAATAGGAATAGTGTCGACCAGACTGAAGTACTTACTATCATCACAATGTAAAAAAGTACAGTGGATCATCGCGTTTAAGCGAAATGTCGCTTTTTGTAGACATGCGTCATTTCTGCAGGGTTATCAAAATACGTATAAATTTGTGTATTCGTAGTATGTGTATACATATCCGGAATAAAATGAAAAAAAATACGTCTGTTATCTTGACTTTCGAAATATATTGTCATTTTTGTAATCGGCACTCACAAAAACCATAGAAATGATACCCATATTAATTTTATTTTAAAAAATTACGTCTGCCTTCTAGAACCTCGAAATATATTGTCGTACTAGTTGTGTCCACGAATTCGTTTGCATGAAATTTGTAAAATAAAAGTAGCCTAACTTAATTTTTATTACATTAGCTATCTGCCAGTGAAAATCCCGTCAAAATCGGTCCATCCATTTTAAAAGATTAGCCGGACCAAATCGGTCCATCCATTTGAGAGTTTAACCGGACCAAATAGACAGCAGACAAAAATTGTAAAAAAATGTTATTTTGATATATGTACCATGTATACACCCAGATGCCTTAAGTAAAAAGCGGGTTTTTTTAATATTACAAACATACACTCCAATTATATTTATTTGTATAGATTTGTAACCGGTACTACTGAAAATCATTCTAAGAAAAGACAAAATATCTAAAATATGCATAATGTATCTAATATCGCTGCGCTAATATTACTGATTTCATTTAAAAGAATATACAATATACATACTATATAATCAAAAGCATCTCAAAAAATTATGTAAATAATACCTACCATATTACACTATAAATACAATGTAACTAATAAAATTTTAAATTCTTATTTATTCGAGGTGATGACATGCAGTCTCTCACAGCACATATAGTATGAACCATTATAGAACACCAAAAAAGAAACACTTCAAACTATTAAATTAAAAAGCGTTAACCCTGCCTGACTACTCCCGAACGAGTGTATGGCAGTTCGGGCTCCCTTTCCCCCCGCAAACCCCGCACGATTGCACTGTCTAGACGTGTTCGTTGGCCGACTGTAAGTATTATATAGACTGTGCTATCATTATTTGCATACAATTCCAATTGCTATATCACAAAATTATGATGATTATAACATTTTTATTGTAATAATGTTTTTCAGGGATTTAATACTTGTACTTTATATATTTTTACAAGTACCTTAGTTATTAAATAAACTACTCATTCTAATGAGAGGTTATTCTGTGAAATATTATTACATACAATAAGCGTTAGTTTAGTTTAGTGTTATATAATAAGCGCAAAAAACCACAATCGAGTTGGGTACCTAATACTTTGGAAATTCGTTGAAAATAGCCAGAAATATCATAAGTAAAATAGTTTAGAAAATCAAAAAGTGCATGCCGCAAAAAAAATTTAATAATTTCGGCTTGTAGAAATTGTCAGATTATATTTTTTCGTTATTTTATAATTTCCTATATAATAAAAGAAAATCCAGACTCGCTCGAGAATGTCAAAACCAAGCGACTTTGTGACCCTCCCCCTCCTTTACGCTACACTTGAATCGGCAGTTTTTTAAAATTGTAGGTTGCAATTAACCTACCATACCTTATCTGACACGATTTAGTGTTTCTAAGTCGTAGTTTTTTTTAATATTTTTTAACTGTAGATTTTTTCCCCACCATTGAAATAAAAAACATTATATAACCATTTATTTTTCCTATAATTTAATCTACAATATCCAATAGGTCCCTATGACGACCCTTTTAGCATCTTGGGCTCCCCTACTATAAACGCTTCGCATTGAGGCGTGTAATAACAAGATGTTTGTTGTCAGACGGAGCCGGACATGTCGCGCGAGGGTGGCTCCATCCCGGTGACGATAACACTGCAGGAGGCGAGCGCGCGCAACGTGCTGCTGCTGCCCATGGGCGCCGGCGACGACATGGCGCACTCGCAGAACGAGAAGATTAACGTGCGCAACTACATCGAGGGCGTAAGTGCACCACATACTAACCAAACCACTGACAGAAAATAAGCAGACGGCCCTCCTGTACATTTTATGCAGTTCAACGACCACGCAGCCCATAGACGGCTAATGTTTGAATTTCCGTATTGAATGCATTCTGGCAACTAGCTGAGGTAAGACGAAGCGGGGTTGCAACGTCGTGAACTTAAGGCTACAGTGAAAGATAGTTATGTACAGAGCATCTGATTGGTCGATACAGATTACTCAATCAATACTCATTGACAAGTGGATATATACCTCGGAACTATAAGCCAGATGTGCTTATAGAAGCCATTCGCCTATAGTTAAGGTGTCTATGGGCTGTGTGGTCGGTGATGCAGCTTTAACGTGTCATCGGTTTAGTTCATACTAATATTATAAATGGGAAAGTGTATGTGTATGTGTTTGTTTGTCCGTCTTTTACGGCAAAATAAAACGAATTGACGTGATTTTTTAAGTGAAGATAGTTGAACGGATTGAGGGTGACATAGGCTACCTTTTGTCTCTTTATAACTCCCCCACTTCTCCGAATTTAACGCGAGCGAAGCCGCGAGCAAAAGTTAGTTTTTCATACAAACTTTGATGGCCTATTTCGGCGCCTTAGGGGTTGATTTTTGAAAAAAGTTATCTTCAACTATATACCAAATGTCATTAAAATCGGTTGAGTGATGGTAGCCGGTTCATATAGCAATAAAACGATACTTTTTTTATAGTATAAGATAGCAAATAGCAGATGAGTCTCCTGATGGAATGAGTCAACCATCGTCTGTAGACACTAAAGGTGTTAATGGTGCGTTGCTATCTTGTGGCGAGGTCTAATGCCACATGCATAAGTTAAGAAAAGACATAGGATAGTTCTTATCCCGGAAATCCCACGGGAACGGGAACTATGCGGGTTTTTATTTTAGAATTTTTTCCACGCGAACGAAGTCGCGGGCACAGCTAATATACTATAATAGAAAATTTTATTTGTTGTTTCTATTATATTTGAAACGCGAAATAAGATCTATCCACAAAGAATAATAGATACAACTAATTGTACAAATTAGATTTAGATGAACCTCGTTAGTTGTATCCTACAAGCACAGTCTTGATTCGACCACTTCAATTAAAGTAATTATGTTATATTGAAATGTTGACGACGTAACCAAACTCGGACTAATTAAGCTCAAAACGGCCACCGCGCTTCGGACTCTGCACACAGTAATTATGTAGATACATGTATAGCACACATACAAACATTATCGTCCGATAGCTCACGGGCGTCTGATGTTGCCGCCAACATATCTGTGTCTGTTCCGATACCCGATATCGGAATGGAGAATGTGAAAGGCAGGTACATATTTCATATATTTTACTTGCCCCGATATCGTATCGGCGTCCGATACCGATATTAGATCGGATAATGTAGAACGCACGCACGCACGCACGCACGCACGCACGCACGCACGCACGCACGCACGCACGCACGCACGCAAGCACGCACACACACACACACACACACACACACACACACACACACACACACACAAACATACTGACGTCATCGTGAAAATAGTTGGAAATGGTTCCTAGGATCTCAAAACGTAGACTGGAAACGTGAAAACTGAGTGCTAAGTGTGAGTTTTTCTTTTCGCATTCGATCGTGAGTACGTTTCGAGTTTACTAGGAATTTGTATGTGATTTGTACAGCGCCACTTAGTGCTAAACTGGTTTCTCACGTTTACCACTAGGTGGCACTGTACAAATCACATACAAATTCCTAGTAAATTCCAAACGCGCTCACGATCGAATGCGAAAAGAAAAACTCACACTTAGCACTCTGGTGAAAACTCGATTTTCGAAAATCGGGGCAAAATCAGTAACTTTCTTATCTACATACGTAGCAGGAAGTTAAAAAATAGAACATTACCTCGTTTTATATAAAATATGAAAATCTTTTTCAGATAAAACTGTTTGCCGCCTATCTCTTTGAAGTTGGAAAGCTCGCCAAGCAATAGATGCCACAAGGATTCCCAGTAAATTTTCAGCTACATATATGTTAATATTTTAAATTTTTCATAAAACGTGGAATAGAAAACATGTATCTTGGTCAGTTGAAACGTATGTGTTTAATAATTCAAAATCCTATTGGATGTTGTATAGTTTCATTATTGAAGTAACTATATTTTAATGCTATTCTTTGAGTGGCCAAGTTATACAATGTATTTACATTCCTTTTCAAAAGAGTGCTTTTATTTTTACTGTAAGCATAATATATAATTTATTATTACTACAGATGTAGTATAGGATCGTAATATTTAAAGACTTTTAAACATGCAATCATCACATATACTTCTAGCTCACTTGTGATGTTTATGTAATTGAACGTTAATTTTTACAGATAACAAATCTGTAGATAATAAATCTTTGAGCATAATATAATTTATGATATTTTGTTTATGCCGTGTATTTAAAAGATTTGATAAATGAAGTAAATAAGGAAAGGATTCTATATTTCAGTGGTATGAAAGAAAAATTAGCCAGTCCCATATGAGAAGACTTTCGCATTTATGAGTGGAATTTATTTATGAAAACTTAATACATATCTTGTCTTTGTCAATGACCCGGGTATTTCCTTTAGCGCGACCGAGTATATATGATTGAAATATATTATTTTCAAATGTAACAATTTTATGTTGTAAATCTTGTTTTAATATTGATGTATCTGATAAATTGCTTTTGAACCCATAGGCTCATAATAAGGGGTCGAATTTACGTAAAGTTTATTAAGCTTTGAATAAGAATGGGTGATCACTTCTAAGAACTAGGAGATACTTTCTACTAAAATGTGTCTTACAAAGATAAAATAAATTAAGCTGGTCAGAAATTTTTTAAAAGAGTTTTCTAAGTAAAACAGAAGTAATATCGTATAAAGAAATGTGTTCGTTTGGCATGTGGCATTACGCCTTGTTATACAAATAAACACATACCATTAATATCTTTGGTATCTATGGTTATATATTTTTGTTTTAAGAACCATGTAGGTCAAACGAGTAATTTGCTATCCTATTCAATAAAAAGGAAATATATTAAATTGGCATTGATATAAAAAACCCAAGATACAAAATCACAGTGTCAAAAACGTCCTCCAAAAATGAGTGCACAATTTTAAATTGTGCACTCGTTTCAAATAGAATCGCGTCTGCCGCGCCACTGTCAATTTTATTTATTTTCGTACATTGCTTTGTAAAAACAACTGTAACTGTAAGTCTTGCACTTAAGGTTGGATATGCAAAGACATATGTTTTTGCCATATGTATAACAACTTAAAAGAAATTAGGGACACTTTTGAGTGTCAGTTTTGTTCGGGACTGTGCATCTAAGGTTTTTTATATCAATGTAAATTGGCATAAGAGATATCTCTGAATCTAGAAAACAACAGCACGGTATGTATACCAAAAATTGTCGAATTTGAATTTACTGATTTTAAACTTTTTTGTTATCGTTGGACGTAAACGTGAATAAAATACACACGCATTTGATTTTTTACGCTGTGTTTGGAAATGTGTGAAATATATTTAGTGTTAAATTTGTTTATTATTAACATGATTTTTTTTTAAATTTGGAAATAAAAATTGTATTTCGACAGGTATACATATATACTTTAGTATCTAAAGAATATACTTAATTAGGTTACCTGCAAAACCTCAGGACCGTTTTTTGGTATTGTTAAATTCATATATAAAAAGCAATTAGCAGTGGAAACCAAGCGTTATTTTCGAATATATTTTATTACCGTCGACACTTGCACACTTAAATACGTTTTTTAAGATTATGTATGTAGCCTATATGCTTTGGGTTTCTGAGGACTTTTGACTACAGTGTAGAAAAGAAAGTGTTAGGTGCATCTTAATCAACAAGTTGGTATACTCTCTCAGGCTAAACATATACCTTTAGAACACTCTCCATTAAACAGTAAACAGGTTTGTAAATAAATATTTGTGTCTGAACATCACAACCATGGGCGTACCGAGGGGGGGGGGGGCAGGAAGGGGCAGCTGCCCCCCTCTCCCCTGGTTTCCATTTACTTCTACTAGCTATCTACTGTTGTAGATATTAAGATAAAAATAGTCTTAAAATATTACGGTTGCCCCCCCCCCCCCCCTGGCCCAGAACCTGGTTACACTCATGACCACAACAACAAATCATTATTAAGTGTTTGTATTACTAAAATGTATTCGGAATTTGGCAATATCAATAGAATAAACCTCATGTATTGCATCATAAACGTAATAAATATGAGGTTAAGACCCGTCCGAAAACTATTTTTCAAACAGTGTTGTAATAATTTTAAAAATTAAATATCTATATCAGGTTTAAATTTAATAATAAGCCATTTGTCATAATAACTGTATCGACTGCATAATATTTTTGATATATTGTTAACATTTATTTAACTTTGTTTTATTTGTTTCACTTACCACTCATCGTAAGGCATAATTTTGCGTCCTTATCATCATCAAAAACAAGGAACACAGCGCTACAATTGTTTTAATGACTGACATTACATGTACCTTGAAATCTATCCAAATATGAGTGATTCGTTACAACTAGGTACACGGCATTGAGAAGAATGTGTCGATACTATATTCATGAGTAGTTACGAAGAAAAAGTATCTTACTCATTAAAGTATCAATATTTTAAAGTATCCATACTTTCCTTAGGGCCTAATGCGCATAATGCTACACGTCAGTCATGACGTCAATATCAGTTAGTGACGTCCTGATGGAAAGAGAACCATCGCCTATAGACACCAAAGATGTTAATGGTGCGTTGCTATCTTGTGGCGAGGTCTAATGCCACATGCATAAGTTTACCGGCTACCTTACCCTCCAAACTGGAACACGACAGTGACTAACACTGACGTTATTGCGGCAGGAGTAGGTAAGGCGGTGGTCCCAGACCCGGGCGAGACAATGCAGAACTCTATCACCTAGTAAAAATATAGTATATAAAATCTAATTATATAAAAGCTATATTGTGAGTTTTTAATATCCGATTTTATATACAAGTATATAAAATCGCATATTAAAAACTCACAATAGTCAAATAGTACAAGTTTTGGTGATCGATCGTTTAAGTAATTATTTTCATAAGTAGGTACCCTCAAATTTTAATTGATAACGATTCTTGATTCAGTCAAAAAACTTACCCGAGAAAACATTTAGTTAGTGATCTTAAGTAGAACGTCCGTGTAAGAAAGGGTTTTTAGCCTACTCTTGCCTTAAGGCGAGGTACTCGCGACAAACTGGAAAAAACTGGTTTGTTTAATCACGTTTTTTTGTATTGATTGTTAAATAACAATTTTACAAAAATTACACGATATACCTGAAGATATATAAAGAATGTGCTAACTCATTACATGATAGAATGTACTTTACTCGATCATATAAAATTCCGAATACAGGCTAAAAAAATCTCTAAAATAAATAATTTAGTTAATAATATTTCTAATCTTCCACATGATTTTTATATGTTGATAATCAGTTGTAAATACAAAAAAGACGGTGCTAAATTTTAGTTTTCAGCTGATGTCCTATATTTATTTATCCGAAAATTAACACGTTTCCCAGCGGTTTCAGAACATACCGCGCCACCCATTTCTATAGAATTGACGCGCGTCGAAATACCTCGCCTTAACAAAAGCTTATTGATAAAAGTAGAACTCGTATTAAATTAACAAAATGTTTGAGCTACTTTTATTGTGATACTTGTTTCATCAAAGCCTATTTGGAATTTCTGCGAGAAATGGTCTTAAATGGAAAATGCAAGTAATCTTTATAAATATATATAAAAATATTGCTAATGTCAGGAAAAACGTAGCTGAGTATGAAAAATATGTCGCCCATCATATCAGTTCTCGAAAAAGAAATATTTTAGTAGTACCTCGATTTAGGCTTCAAATAAATTAAAAAATTAATTTTCACGGGACAAATTACACTTACTGATCTAACCCAAAGCAAGCAAATTAATTGCTTGTGTTATGGGTGTTAGTCAACGATACTAATACAAAGAAATACATATATAAATACTGGAATATATTTAATAAACACCCAAACCTGGAAATACAAACATTTATGCTCATCACACAAATGCTTGTCCTCGTCGGGGATCGAACCCGAGCCCCGTCGATTGCGTAGTCAGGGTCGCTAACCACTCGACCAACGAGGTGGTCCAGACAGGCGACTAAGATTCTATAATAGAATTCCTAAGAAATAATTGTCCTCGCTGGTAAGAAATTCAATAAACATGACTGCGACCAAATTTTATTCAACTTTTGATATGTTCTAGTTGTATAATCTATTTTTATTGCTATTACTTTTGACATATATTTTGATTTACTATTAATTTACCTTTGACATGTACATTACATTCAATAAGTGATACAAATGTATCACTATTTTGAACAAAAAATTATTGAAAGTTGTAAAATTGGAAATTGTAAAAATTTGTAATGGAAAATGGTCTTAGTGAATCTGTTTCTTGTCTCAACTGTTTGTTCTTGATTCCGTAATACCGGAAGTAATGTGATTTTGTTGCAAAATAATAGTTCATAAGTGTCTCCATTAATCTGTCGAGTTCATAATAATTAAGTGGTTTTGATGGAGCAGAAATGAAGACGAATACTTAAATAAGTTGCCAATATAGTTTAAACAATATAACGATTGATGTTGATTTCTATGTTGTTCCACAAATATCTGTGAACGCAATTGTTTGCTATCTTACGATATAAAAAGAAAACTTATTATTTGAACCAATATGTTTTCATAAGTTGTACTACGACTTAACGTTTGGAAAAACCAACCATGATGCCTGTAAATAGTATTTTTGTTTTTATTTTACATGATCTACTATTAATCCATCTGTTTGTCAAAAATGATAACTGTTGCTCTAAAATCTTTTATAGAATACATACAGGTTCTCGTACCTACATGTTAAATTTCTACGTTGTTCCACAAATATATTCTATTCTTGTTTGCTATCTTACGATATAAAAAGAAAACTTATTATTTGAACCAATATGTTTTCATAAATTCTACTACGACTTAACGTTTGGTAAAACCAGAAATGGTGCCTGTAAATAGTATTTTTGTTTTTATTTTACATGTTTTGCTATTAATCCATCTGTTTGTCAAAAATGATAACTGTTGCTCTAAATTTTTTTATAGAATACATACAAGTTCTCGTACATGTTAAAACTTACTTAAAAACTCTTACTAAGGCGTAAAGAGTTTCTCTAAACTCTTTACATGTATCTTCTTACACATGAAGTAGAATATTTAGAACAAAAATGATGGTCAGGTTAGGCCGAGCAAAATCAAATTAAAAGCCTTAAAGGTCATTTTCATCCTCACCTTAGAAAGTAAAAAAAAAAACAAAATAGGCAAACTGTAGCCTTAGCCAGGCTATTGTAAGTACGTTGGTTATCGCTTCTAAAACTACTTGAAATAGATCTCTTGCCCGTAAAAAAGGGCAACGGCTAAAGTAGTGATCAAAAAAAGGTTGAACACATAAAATCACAGAGATCTTAATTAATAAACTCTATTTTGGTTATCTTGGATGTATGTTGGGAAATTGAAGTTCAGTCAGATGGTAGTGCACAGGCTTATGGATCTGTTCCATTATAGTGATGATCTTAGTGTTTTCTTACAATTACGAACCCGAAGTACGTAACAATATAAACACATGTCTATTGGTTTTCAAACGGTTAAATTCCTATTAACTTAAATGAAGTGCGCCAGAATAATGGCCATAAGAGGAGCGATTCCTTAACACTCTTCTTCACTCGGACACTTTTGAGCGCATGTTACACCTTTCCTGCGAGCATCATTATCAACTTTATTTTAGGCTCGCCTTTAGGTGGTCGCTGCTTCAACGACCGCGCACGCTACGGGATGATCGGGAAAGATCTGTGTCAGACTCAATATAACATGGGATTGACCTGAAAAATACCTATATAAGCCCGTGAATGCTATGGGTATGAGGTGACTAAGAAAATACTCTTGTAAGCCTCAATGAGCATAGGGGTGACTTGGAAAAGACTTGTTTAAAATCCCACCATTTTATGTCGGAAAAGACCCCATGTAAGACTCCCTGAGCATTGGGGTGACCGTATTAGTTGCGTCATACTGAAGGCATTTTTATACCCTCTTTCTATGTTTAACACGTGCCTAATACTCACTCGTATTATTTTATTCAACTGCAAAGTATAATTACTTTTAGGTTATATTTTCAGCTAAAAATAATGGAAGCAGCCAAAAATATAGGTATATGTATTTCTATGTATTAATATCGTTGACTAATACCCATATCACAAGCAAATAATTTTCTTACTTTGGAGTTTGGGGTTAGATGATTTCGTGTAAAATTGTCAGAGATATTACTTTTGTTATTATTATTACTATTATTATCGGCATAAGGGATTTTTAAAACGAAAAACTATATCTTTGCAATCTGACGACTGTTTACGAGAAAATTGTAGAATTTGCCTGCGACATCCATATAAGATGCACGTAAAGGAATACAAACAAATACCTACTTACTTCCATGAAACAACTGGTAGCTTAAAAAACTATAATTCACTGTTTAATGTTGAGTTTAAACAACCGTCCACGGTCCATTGCATAATTTCGATAACTTTTTAATTTGTGGTTCCATTTTTGTACAAAAAAAGTATTCCGCCTTCGCATTGAACCGAAACACTCCGATATTTCGCGTTCGTGCAAGGTGTTTGTGTGTATATATTCTTCTGTTAGTCTCCAGTATTCTGTGCCTATACCTACTGCAATAATCACCTACAACGCGCAACAACTCGGTGTTGCACACGAAATAAAGAAAACAACGGAATTGGCAAGTACAAACATTTGTATAAGGACCGCGATCGCCACACTCACACATAAAATAAGCATTATTGCACATAAACTACTAATGCAAACATTGTTTCATTGGTCGTTTTCATTTTAAACCACAATAACCCGAAACACACAAACAGAACATTTAAAAATATACCAAACTGCGTTACAATAAATTTTATTTTGCTACAAAAAAAAGTATTTACGTCCTTTTGTAGTCTATTCAAAATAGACTCATCTATTTGTACAATAGTGAAACTTAAGATCGTAATAGTTTCGCTATTCTACAATAGATGGCAGCATTGATTTTTTCGTAGTTTTCAGTTGATCATATTTGAGTAGAGAACTTTCTAGAACGATATACGTAATGACTGTCATTACGTATATCTTTCTAGAAAAATTAGGTCAACCTAAAATGAACTTTATATGTAAGGTGTACGGCTGATTTTAGCTTGACTTTCTATTATATCATTAGAGATTATATTAAATCAGGAATTTAATTAAAATAAAATGAAAATTGTACATTCGAATGATATGAAATATCTCCATTTTTAATCATCTATATTCTACTATCATTTCTGCATTCAAGGATGGCACAATACGGCATAATTCAGTGTATAATAGATTTTCGCACGACGACTATCTCCTAATGATATGGTAAGTATCACTAAGGCAATTTAGAGTAAAAGCGCATAATAGTGACGCACGCGGCACGCCCACTCTTCACTTCCCCTTGTTTTCTTTATTTCGTGGTGTTGCAAATCAGTTGGGGACGCCCCGTGCTTATGAGTACACGCGTACTCTGTACGACGGCCTGTCTATCATCGTCGTAACGTAAGTTTTATTACTGTAGGTATTATAAAATGGGGAATCGTAATACAAATAATTGCTGTGTAAATGGTTGTCGCAATAAATAGGATTCAAAGTTTTCGTTTTGTACTTTACCGAAATATTCTGAAAGGTAATAAATATTTATGTTTTTTTAATTTAATCGTAATTCTTATAAGTAGTTTTTAAGTACTATAGGTAAGAATTCCGTAGATTTATCATGATAAATCTACGGAATTCTTAGGTACCTATAGTATGCCCCAGTATTGTAACTTGAAATGCGCAATAAATTATATTTTAACATTGACTACTTAATTATTAACAAAATTCATTTTCCTCGTGTTCGTCAGAGTTTCTTTGAAGAATAGAGAAACTGCCGCTATGTCAGGCAAGGTGTAAAAGGCGACCGATTGGCTTTACGTGTCACTACCACAGTGACTACTAGGTGGTAGAGTTCCGCATCGTCTCACTCGGGTATATGGTACCACTGCTTTACCTGTTCCTGCCGCAATAGCGTCAATGCTTGTCATTATCGTGTTCCGTTTCGAGTCTGGAGTGCAGTCCAGCACCTTGAGGAAGCTAATTGGAACGAAGAGGCCGCTCTTGAACCCTTATTGTCAATTAACAAAATAAGGGACATTTGAAATGTAGCGAAGGCTCATCTATTATTCTTAATCTGTAAAATATGCTGTCGCTTCTCTGGCGATTGTCCAAAAACTTGTAAAAGTTGTTTGTAAATAAATGCGCAGCCGAGTTTTCGAACTGCTCACTTGTGTCATTAAATAACACAGTTTAAAATAGCGGTCTTGAAGAGTGGTCGATATTGAAGACTTATTTTTGTTAAAGGAAATGCATTCGTTAGAATCTGGTATAACTCATAAGCTGTTCCGAATGGAAGTGCCTAAAAACGCTTTATATAGAGCAAGTTGTAAGACCTAATATCCCATTAGGCATTAAAAATTTTAGTGCTAGTATGTAGTACCTTTAGCTGCACCAGCGCGCAAAATTTCCCTCACAGATTGTAATACGTCGAGCTACTGAGCTTCTTCGTGTAAGCGTGGACATGTTGGTTCTAGACTCTAGTAGTCAATCTTCACGAGTCTCTGTTGACTGCATTTGAGTGAATATGCTTTTCCGAATTTTATGAGATTCAATTTAAGTATTTTAATTATTCGATTCTCTTACTGTGATTGTATGCTACGTTATTCGAAATCTTAAATACCTACTAGTATAAACTAAAGTTATCTAAATATATATTATTAAATAAATCTAAATGAAAATCAAGCAATTCTTAATTTATTTACATTAATTATGTGCATTTTTAAAACGTTACGAAATTATTGGATGTCTCCCTAGGTAAAATAACTTGGCGAGCCCTTACAAAATTCTGGTTGGGTATAAAATTTATTAAACAAATGGGTTAAGTTAATTAGTACCTGTTCATACCTGCCAACCCGGTTATTATATCCGGTTACGCTAGGAAAAAATAGATAACTTATATTTGTGTATTCTATAGGTTTTAGGTTTTTAGTTGGTATTAAATTTATTAATTAAACTTATTAGTTTAACGTTTATAATTAAATCAATTTCAAATTATTAATTAAGTAATTATAATTGCCTTGCCAGGATTTTTTGCCAACTGACTCGCGATATATTTTCGATATGCTAAATTTTATATTAAATATTTTTTATACATTAATCAGACGAGTGAAGGTCGATTCTAGTTCAGATCCGCTACTAATAAGTCCAATTGAACCCGTCGTTTTGAACAGGGCATGAGTCAAAAAAGTAAAATTTGTCAGAAACAACAAAAATATGTTTGTTGTAAAAAAGTATATTGTGCTAAATTAGTTGAATATGATAAATTGAATGTAAATATTGATAGATACAAAATATATATAATATTTTTGTGATAATTGTTAGATAATAAAAAAATAATTTTTATATAGATATTTTGAATTAAGATTTTGGACTTGTGTCATGTTCGAAATGAACATACTTAGGTACGGAAGAATTTTAGAAGAGATGTTGATTAATCATCATTTTCTTGATATTCATAGAAGTTGCTGGTCATGCAAGACCTTTGAATGAAAATTTTGGTAGGTACATCTGTCATTTTCTTTTCATTGATTGGCACTTTACTAGCTTATGCAGGAGTACTACTGTACTAGCATTTTGCCTGCGGTTTCGCCCGCGTTAAATTCATTTAAGGGAAGTAATGAGTTAGAAAGAGACAAAAAGTAGCCTATGTCACTCCATCACTTCAACTATCTCCACTTAAAAAATCACATCAATTGGACACTCCGTTTTGCCATGAAAGACGGAAAAACAAACACACTTTCGCATTTATAATATTAGTATGCATAGTAACGTCGACCCAGTTTTAAAGGGTACAATTTAAATGCCCACCAAAATAATCTTTAGACCCTACGAATAAGTACCAAGTAAAATATGTTATCTTCAAATAAAATAAATCCACTCTATGTCGAGGTCCGAGGCACAGAATACTGGAGACTACCAGTATTCTGTGTCCGAGATGCCTAAAGAACGTTTAAATTCCAAAATAATTATACACTAATCAGAATAATTGTACTATATATTTGTATTTATATTCTTTATGATAAAATTTAAAAAACTAATAAATCAACCTATGGTCTAAGGACCTCATTAAATGTCTGGCAATATTTTTTAGCTTTACTTCAAAGTGGGACGCAGACATTCACTTAGAAAGTAACGTTATTGAAATGAAAGATATCTAATTGCAGGTCAGAGGCTACAATATCAATAACAAGTAATACTGACCCGCCCACATCGTGTTGATTAAATGATATCTACATTTAGGTTAAAAATAGCTTTCTTTCTTGATCGTTCCCATATAACAACGAGTTCCTAGTTTTGCGATGAAAATGCGAGCGAGCTCGCGAGCTGGCTTGCAGACAATACTCAAGTGTGATATCTTAAGTAATAATTCAGCGATTAAAATACAATTAACTCACCCGCGCAGCTTCGCATGCGGGTAAATACATATGGTGTCGATGAAATGTAACATACTATTTCACCCCTTGTTACACCATCTTACAAGATGTATTTCAAAAAATGTTTTTTTTTGATGTCTAAAGATAGCAAACAAGCAGATGGGTCTGCCGATGGAAAGAGTAAACCATCGCCTATAGACACCAAAGGTGTTAATGGTGCGTTGCTGCCTTGTGGCGAGGTCTAATGCCACATGCATAAGTTTACCGGCTACCTTACCCTCCAAACCGGAACACAACAGTGACAAGCTCTGACGCTATTGAGGCAGGACTAGGTAAGGCGGTGGTACCAGACCCGAGCGAGACAATGTAGAACTCTATCACCTAGTAGCCACGAAGGTAGTGACTCGTATAACCAATCGGTCGCCTTTAACGACCAGCCTAGCAGAACGGCAGTTGGCCTATTCTTCAAAGGAGTCCGGGACCAACACAGGGAAAAAAATATTTTTTCCGTGTTGGTCCGGGCTTTCCTTTAAATTTTTTAAAGAATAGATCCACTGCCGTTTTGCCAGACAGGTTGTAAAAGGCGAACGATTGGCTATTAACTTGTCACTACTATCGTGACTACTAAGTAGGTGGTAGAGTTGTTCTGCAATGGACATTAGGGACATCCCGTTAGAATCATTGTTTTATTGCACCATAAATTTTATTGCACCATATTTAGCTGTACTATTTGTTTTGTAACACATGGTGTATTTTCTGACGATGAAATTTAGTAAAGTTATTCCAATTTTCAAGTATTTTTGGCTTTGTCAACTCTAAGTAAAATATACCTACTAGAACAAATGATAAGACATTTGAATAAATTTTGATTTTTTGACAATAAACAATTCGCTCAACCCATTGGCTCAACCATAGATGATGATGGTGTCGAATTACTGAAAAACGTTTATGAAGCCTGGGAGGATTTGCAGGATGCACTTGGAGTGTTCTATGATTTGTCTAAGCTATTTGACTTTGTCGATCATAACATAAGAATTTACATTCTTATGGAGTTAGAAATAAGGCTCTCGATCCTCCGATTTCTTACTTAAATGAAAGAATTCAGAGGATTGATATGAATGGAAAAATGTCCGCTGGTGCACTCCCGCAGAGCTCCATAGTTGGTCCATTCTTGTTTCTGATATACATAAATGACTTGCCTTACTACTAAGGGGATAAGTACGGAATCGTACTGTTTGCGGATGACACTTCATTTTTATTCAAAGTGAAAAGACGAGTTGGTAAGTATGACCAAGTAAATAATGTGATTGCAAAAGTTGTACACTGGTTCAGTACAGACAATCTTTTATTAAATGGTAACAAAACTAATGGCTAATTGCACTAACATTGTCATAGCTTAGGAAAATCCTAAGTAGTATGCTGTCACTTTTCGTCTCAAATGAAAAAAATGTGACAGCATGTCACTAAATACTGTCCTAAGCTAAGACAAGGTTAGTGCAATCAGCCATAAGCGTGTTAAATTATTGCAATTAGCCATAAGCCTGTTAAATTTTCATTGCCTACTGTAAGGCATGTACATACCAGTGTATAACTGGATGGAAACAAGCTGGATCTGATGGATTCTACTGTGTTTTTAGGCATTACTTTAGATAAGGAATTACAATGGGGACCGCACATTAATAATTTAGCAAATAGACTTAGTTGGGCAGTTTACGCAGTTAGAAAAATGAGACAAGAGTTGTGTAAAAGTTACTACCACAGCATTATATCAAATGGAATTCTTCTTTGAGGAAATTCTGCTGAAATAAATACTATATTTGTATTGCAGAAAAGAGCTATTAGGGCAATTTATAAATCTTAGCCCGAGGGTTTCCCTGAGAGAAAAAAAAATCAAAGAAATCTATATACTTACTGTATGATCCCAATATATATTTGAGAACTTGATAAACGTTCGTAAAAAATTTGCTTGTTTAAAATGGTGACGTGCACTCACTAAATACAAGGAACAAAAACAATCTTGTTGTGCATGCATCTTGTCTCCCCAGAATAAGTAACTCTTTTGTGGGGTAATGTATACGCTTTTACAATAAACTTGCCGAAACCATATGGCCAGTCAATAAATTTAGAAGATGGCTATGAGAACTCTGTTTTAAAAATTACTGGTGCTGGATGATACCCCGGGTCTTATGATGAAGCAGGAAGAAGGTAATGAGAACTTTGGATTAAAATTGAGTAATACCATGTATTTTGGGCTCGTTTGATTTGTTCTTTTAAGGACTCTGTAACTGGATGTTTTCAGGTGTTTGATGATAGAGCCGAAAGAAGTTATTGAGAAACCCTTAGCTAAACTAGAAAAACATATCGAGTGTGGGCTAATTATGTTTATTTTGGCAAACACTCAGGTGTTGGATGTTTTATATGACGTGATAATGGAACTGGAAGGTGGCTACGAGAACGTCCAAACTGAACAAAATAAACCCATTGAATTTGAGCTCATTTATATTGTTTTATAAATATCCTGATGCTGGATGATTCACAGGGATTGATTGGTATATATTTGGTCTTTATTATCAGAAGACTCGCAGGGTAAGATTATAGATCTAGAAGATGGCCATAGAACTCCTAAACTAAACAAAATATACCCAAAGAGTGCGGTTTCATTTATTATATTTTTACAAATATGTACTTTGAACCAGATTTTTTTCTAGGGTTACATGGTGGAACTGAAAGGAGGTCATATTTGCCGTCCTAAGAAAGAGTAAGTTACCCAAAATCGATTCTGAGATAAGCTCGCCCAGAGTTGCACTGGATATTTTTGACCACTGTGTGAAAGTATGTGATTTTATAAAACTATTGATTAGTTTATTACACTTACTGCAGTGTTAGTTAGTTTTATGACTTTCCTAGTAAATAACACAGTATGTTAATTAAAACATGACAACAAATTGTTCTAATTCTTAACATATGAATAAGACATACTGTTTTTTATTTACATGCAAAAACGCGCAATTTTTCAGGGATCATTGCTGTATAGGTAATTAAGTCGATTTTGCCAAAAATCACGACTTACTGTACTCTTTCTTAGGACTGCAGCATAGAAGCTTTGTAATAAAACTACTCAAGTTCACTGATTAAGGAACTATAGTAACCCTAACCTGATGCTGTACGATGGATTTCTGTCGACGATCATCAGCTTCTTTCATGTTTTGCTCTTAAAATGTTGCATATGAAGCAGGATAGTGGTCGGACGATAAGAAAATGTGTCGGTTTTTTTAATTCAGATTTATTTAAACATGTTACACTGCATGCAACATTGCTCTCAGCTGTGGCTTTTCCCGTGTGACAATCATGTTTTTACGCCGAAAAAGCCACAAACACATGTTGAGTAATTATTATTCATTGATTTTTATGTTTAAACGTTACCAAGAAAAAATATATATACTAAATAATTTTGGATTTACCGTGGGTAAACCCATGTAACAATTAATTCCAAATTTTACACTGATATTACCTATTTCTGCCGCAATAGCGTCAAATCTTGCTATTTTCGTGTACCGGTTGAAAAGGTAGCCGGGAAATTTATGCTTGTGGCTATAACAATTCGCTCCCTGATTGCAACGCACTATTGACACTTCTATAGACAATGGTTGTCTCTTTCCTGCCATCTATCTTTTTATTAATTTGTGATATAAAAAAAAAATGCGTTTAACTAAGTATTGGTTAACTTACTAGCCATTATCGTTCGCGTGACCCAAAATTATAACTTCCTCAATCGGGTAAAAATTAGCCTATATTACCTACTCATTGATAGTGTAGATTTTTAATGGTAAAAGAATTATATCCAGTAATTTTCTAATTTAACCATTACAAACGATCAAATTTATCCTCGTTCTTTTCTTTCTTTCCTCAAGAAAAGCCAAAATTTTGATTTTACCTACTCATATATCAATGAAATGATAAGGTATCTTTTTTATATTATTGGAAAGCAAACATATAGTTGCTTCTTTTGAAGGAAAGAGAGAGCAATCTTCTGTAGATACCAAAGATGTTAATGGTGACTTGCTGTCCGTGTGGCGCAGAATGAAGATTTAATGTTTTGACATACATGCGTTTAATGGTTTCTGTACTGACGTTATTAGGGTAGGAATAGGTGAGACAGTGGTACCAATTCCGGTAAGATATTGCAGGATTCGAACCCACCCACTCCAGTGGTTATTATCTCAGTTGTTGCTTGGACATTTAGAGAGTTTAATATGTACCTGGAGAAGCTATGCAAAGTATAGTTAGTGGTGTTCCAAATCGTTAACACTCGCTGCAGCGCTAAAATAATAATAAATCGTTCAACTAAAGTCAAAATTCAGCAGCGCTGTAGTGTATAATAGAGTATAATAATAATATATTCGCTACCAAAGTCAAAACTGTCGTGAGTTTTATGGCGCTTACGCGTTTTATTCACTGAGCTCAAATGTAGGTGCAGTCCATGGACTACACTTTACTGGAAAATAAGTGGCGTGACGCATGCCTGGTCTAGTACCTAGTAGTGAAAAATTATTATATACGTCTTTGCAGACATCAAACAGGAAGGCAGATGCTCTATTTTACATTAGGAATCCTCGTTCTCCTGATAAAAAAGGTTAGGATAAAAATATCAGAAATACTTTATTCAATAAAACTTTTAACAAGTTATTTTGACACGTCAACATATTTTTTTAAAAACTACTACCGGATCGGAAACGCAGCCACACATTGAGAAGATCCGGCGGAAGAAACTCAGCGGGCTTGTCTTTTTTTTTCATATCATTGATTTTTTTACAATATCACAATATAACAAAAAATATATATGAGATCGGTATGAGGAGCAATTAGCCCCAGCCTTTTTGTCTTCTAAATAATCTGAGATTTTATAATATCCTTTTTTACACAGTTTTGTTTTAACACATTTTTTAAATTTATTGACTCTTATAGCTTCGGGAAGTTTATTGTAAAAGCGTATACATTGCCTCATAAAAGTTACTTATTCTGTGGAGACGAGATGCATGCACAACAAGATTGTTTTTGTTCCTAGTATTAAGTGAGCGTACGTCACCATTTTTTTAAAGGCAAATATTTTTACGAACGTACATCAAGTTCTCAAATATATATTGGGATATAACAGTTAGAATATTGATTTCTTTGAATTTTTCTCTCAGGGAAACCCTCGGGCTAAGATTGTAAATTGTCCTAACAGCTCTTTTCTGCAATACAAATATAGTATTTATTTCAGCAGAATTTCCCCAGAGAAGAATTTCATATGACATAATGCTGTGGAAGTAACTAAAGTATACAATTCTTGCTGTGTTGACATCAGTTAACTGTCTCATTTTTTTAACTGCATAAGCTGCCGAACTAAGTGTATATGCTAAATTATTAATGTGCGGTCTCCATTGTAATTTCTTATCTAAAGTAATACCTAAAAACACAGTGGAATCCACCAGATCCAGATTGTTTCCATCCAGTTGTACGCTGGTATCTACATGCCTTACATTAGGCAATGAAAATTTAACGCACTTAGTTTTGTTACCATTTAATAAAAAATTGTTCGTACTGAACCAGTGTACAACTTTTGAAATCGCATTATTTACTTCGTCATACTTACCAATTCGTCTTTTCACTTTGAATAAAAGTGAAGTGTCATCGGCAAACAGTACGATTCCATGCTTATCCCCTTAGTAGTAAGGCGTCATTTATGTATATCAGAAACAGAAATGGACCAAGTATGGAGCCCTGCGGGACTCCCATGGTTACAACAGCACCAGGGGACCTTTTTCAATTAATATCAACCCTCTGAATTCTTTCATTTAAGTAAGAAACCAGAAGATCGAGAGCTTTATTTCGAACTTCATAATGGTATAACTTCCTGATTAAAATGTTATGATCGACAGAGTCAAATGCCTTAGACAAATCACAGAAGACTCCTAGTGCATCCCAGGCTTCTCCCAGGCTTCATAAACGTTTTTGAGTAAATTGACACCAGCATCTATGTTTAAGCGATCTTTCGTAAAATGGAATTGTTTATTGTGAAATAATCTAAATTTATCAAAATGTCTAAGCATTTGGTCTAGTATAATTTTTTCAAATATTTTACTTAGGGTTGGCAAAACCGAGATAGGAAGAAAATTAGAGGGATCACATTTAGAGCCAGACTTGAAAATTGGAATAACTTTGCTGAATTTCATTAAGTCAGGAAAAACACCATGTGTTACAGAACAATTAAATATTACAGCTAAATATGGTGCAATAACATTTATTACTGAAGCAATGATTCTAACAGAATTTCCCCATAAATCTAAGGTTTTTTTCGGTTCCAATGTTTTAAAGGCATTTAAGATATCTTTGGTATCAATGAATGACAATTCAAAAGTTTTATCGCACTTGGTTACACATTGCTTCAATAATGATTCAGCAGTACTAACTGATGAACTGAGGTTTTGAGTTATTAAGACCGCAGCATTGGAGAAAAATTTTTCAAACTCTGTTGCAATCTCCAAATCTCCCTCCGTGTTGATTCCATCAGATTTCAGTTGGAAGATATTATTGAAATTTTTGGTTTTACCAGTTTCACTATTAATAATATTCCAAGTAGCTTTTATTTTGTTTGTGGATTGTTTAATATTATTTTTTTATGTGAAGGGTTTTTGCTGTATTACATGTCCTTTTAAAAATTTTGGAATACTTTTTTACATATTCTTGAAATTCCACACTGTGGTTTTAAGATTTTTCATAATATAGGTCAAATAAGTGTTTTCTACTTTTAAAAATTCCCGCAGTTGCCCATTCACTAAAACCTCTTCGGTTGCTTAATGATAATATTTTTGGAGTAAATACTCCACTATATTCTGTGTCAATTAAATTAAACAAAGAATCATATAAATCATTCGGGTGATCATAATAGGGCACCTTTTTCAATTTTTCAGGTAAGTTAGCCTTAAATATACTGAAGGCATTAATGTTGCATCTCTATCAATGAAACAGGGATGTATTGTGACGTTACATATGAATGAATAAATTTATCAGCATCGCCGCCTTGCCTTGGGGTAGAGCAAGAGCAGTCGTTTTTTTATATCGTTTTTACATAGCACACAAGCTGATAATTCTCCTTGTGGTGTAACGTGAATACGTCACAAGCTCCCTCTAAGGCGAGAAATCTTTCGAGCGCTTCGTCGATGGCACAGCGAACAAATAACTTCTCGCCTTAAAGGAAGTTTGTTGTTCGCTATGGAAATACAAACTTCGCCTATAGACACCAGAGATGTTAATGGTGCATTGCTATCCGTGTAGTACGATCACAAAGCAACATTAAAAGTCTACCGGCTACCTTACCCTCCAAACCGTAACACGACAATGAAAAGCATTGACGCTATTGCGGCAGGAATACATGGGGCACACTAAAAGTTTTGCACTTCTATCTAATCGGAATTATTTGAATTTTGAAAGTTATATTTTTAAAACGTTGCAACCTTCTTAGTAATAAAAAAAAACAATTGGCGGGAAATGATTTGTCAATTGTTTTTTTATCACACATCAAAGTTCTACGTACGCAACGAAAATGGAATTAAGTCGAAAAGATTTTAGAGTGATGATTTTTTATGATTTTAAAAGTTCTCTTTCTTCGCAAGACTGTGCCGCTCGTCTTCAAAATGCTTTTGGGAGAGAAGCACCTTGTTTGAGCACCGTGAGGCGATGGTTTGCTGAATTTGAGAGAGGTCGAGTTTCTTTACATGACGAATTTCGTGAAGGGCGGCCTTCAACTGCCGTCAACGAAAATAATGTGGCTACTATTAAGCGGTTAATTGAAGAAAACCCCCGGATTACCTATGAGACAATTCGAGGACTATTGGGGATTGGTATGAGCCAAATTCAGAAAATTTCACACCAAGAATTGAAAGCTCGGAAACTTTGTTGTCGTTGGATCCCTTATGAACTGACAGCGGAGCAGAAGCGAGCTCGCGTGGAATGGTGCTCACAGATGCTACTGAAGTACGACCACGGACATTCTAATGCTGTTTATGACATTGTCACAGGAGACGAAACGTGGATTTATTGTTTTGAACCCGAAAAAAAAAACAGCAATCTTGTGAATGGGTGTTTGAAAATGAGAACAGGCCAACAAAAGTGAAACAGGCGAGAAACGTTGGTAAAAAAATGATCGCGTTTTTTTTCTCAGCTACGAGTCACATCTATACAATTCCACTTTAAGATCAAAAGAGTGTTAATGCCGAGCGGTAATCTACCATTTGTTTACCCAGGGTATTAGAAAAAGTTCGCGAATGACGACCCAAAAGCCGCATTTTCCTACACCATGATAACGCTTCTTCACACACGGCCAACAAAACAAAGTCATTTTTAGCTTCCGAAAAAGTACATCTCGTCACTCATCCCGCGCATAGCCTCGACCTAGCACCCTGTGATTTCTGTATTTTCCCCAAAATCAAAGATTTGATGAGAGGTTTTACTTTTACCGACTCCGAAGAAGCAGTGATAGCGTTTAATCAGCACGTAGAAAACATGCCTTCAGATCTGTGGTCCTCTTGTTTTAAAAAATAGTTCGATCGCATGAAAAAATGCTTAAAATGTAAAGGAGATTTTGAAAAGCAATAAATACAATATTTTGGTTATAGCTTGTTGTTTTTTTAAGTTACGCAAAACTTATAGTGTGACCTACGTAGGCAAGGCGGTGGTATCAAATATCCGAGCTTGTCGTGGCAAACTCTACTACCTAGTAGCCACGATGGTAGTGACACCTATAGCCTATCGATCGCTTTTTACGACCTGCCAGACAGAACGACAGTTGGTCTATTCTTTAAAGAAGCCCGGACCAACACAAGGGAGAAGGAGGATGAGGGTAGGGTAGCCGGTAGACTTACGCATATGGTATTAAGACTCGGCCACAGGGATGACCATATAGTTAAAAAACTCTACACCTCTCTACACTACACTCGAAGACCATATAGTTAAAAAAACACTACACCTGCTGACAACGGTACGGCGCCGTGAAAGACCCCCCGCCACCTGGTTGACGACAGTCGAGAGGGACCTGAAAGAAAGCAAAATTGACAACGCTGCTGCTCAGAACAGAGGAATATGGACGAAGCAGACAAGGAGAACCGACCCCAGATAATGGGAAATGGCTTAGGACATGATGATGATGTCATGTCCTCATCAAAAATAACTTATTGTCTTTGTGAGTGTTCACATATGCCATATAAAAGTAACACGGACACTAAATTTTACCGTTTCCCGGAAAGTTCTTTAAATGCTGCGTCGATAATCTTCAAACGCAAAAAATGGATAAATGCAGTGAAAAATTACGTGAAAGTAAAATATTTTTATTGATAACTTTGATTAATAGTAATTTTTCGTGCCTATTAACAAAAATAAATAGAGGCGGAAAAATATTAGTCAAGTCTTTTCTTTTTTTTCGTCCCAAAGGGACAGGCTAAGATCAGAGGCCATGCTGCCTTATCAGTCGTTACCTACCTTATTTCGTGAGTAATAGAGAATTATTAATTTCTTCCGTGGATAAGTGCTTTTAGATTATTATTTTTTAATTATAAATATTTAAAACAAAATAGAAATAGATTTAGAAAATAGAAACAGAGAACTAATTTGAAGGTAAAATATTGATTTTTTTATATGGAACTTTGCTTTAATAAATCTTGCCAACACAAGAAGTAACAGTAATTGGATGATAAGAATCTTTTTCCAGGTTTAAAATTGGCACCAAACAGTCAGTTTTTCAGGAAATAGGAATCTTATTATTTATCCAAAGATTGTTCAATAAATTTAAAAATATTAACATGCAATTTTCATTTAAGTTTTTAATAATTTTGTAAGAAATACCGTCTAACCCAAAAGCAGTGTCCTTTCTAGAGAAAACAGAGAAAATAGTTCTTGGGGAGTAAAAGGTCTTAGTAAATAAGAATTATTTGAATTTTCCAAACCAAGATATGAATAACACAATATTTGTTAGCTGATAACACTTGTATTGTTTCACAATAAGATATTTAATTTCCGACCGGTTTCGCTTACACAAGCATCATCAGGGTATTTACAATAATTATTAACTAACAACGAAATCTAAATGTCAGAAATAACAGATTTGCAGGCAAATGTACATCCTACCCCCAATAAATATTATAGCAATACCAATGTAGGGTTGTCCGCACTATGGGTACCTCCCCACTAGTAGGGAGAAATCAGACCTGTTCGTATAAACTTATCAAATGTCATTAAAATTAAATACAAATTAATTAAATTGTCCCCTAGTAGTTAAATTAAATAAATCAAAAATAAAAACCAGGGACTTAAAGAAATGGCTCATTATTAGTGATAGCATGAGTGTGTTGTCAAATTAAAAAAAAAACAACAAAGTACCTGCTAGTATTAATTACGTAATTTACCAAATTAAAGAAATTTGGCATAATCTTTACAATATTGACAACATTATAGTTAGCTATATGTGGGTTCCATCTCACAAAGGTGTTCTTGGCAATGAAAAATCAGATTACCTCGCCAAAATTGTCAACATTTCATCCCTTTCTTTCCAAACTTTCGATGATATCTTTCAAATCAACATATTCTGATGTTAATACCATATTGTGTTGTTGGATGAGCTAATCAAAATTTATGGTAGTCCTGATTTGGTTCTGCGATTGACCACTGATTTCATTGTTAATAATTGTACATATGTGTCTTTTTACAAATTTATTATTAATACGGTAGGGTAATTGTAAATATATTTGTTTCTATTTTGTTTTAAAAAAATATATTCGTTTAAAAAATCTAAAACATTTATCCATGGAAGAAATTAATAATTATTATCTCTGTTACTCACGAAATACGATAGGTACGACTGATAAGGCAGCATGACCTCTGGTCTTAGCCTGTCCCTTTGGGACGAAAGAAAAAAATAAACAACTTTAATATTGTAAGTAACAAAGAATCAGATGTTTTTTCTCAAAAAAATACAAATTACAACAAACTAGTAGATGTACTTCGATATTTTTAAATATTTCTGCTATTTGTTTTCTATTTTTTCTGTTCGCCTCTGTGGTGTAGTGGTCCGGTATCGGAGTTGACCACAGAGGTCCCGGGTTCGATTCCTGGGTCGGGCAATTCAGAAATGTGTTTTTTCAGTTTTCTGATAAAAACAACATTGCCCGGGATTGGAAAGTGCCCGGTTGGCGATAGGCTTGCCACCTATCACATAGTGAGACCAAGTATCTTCGGCTAATCGTGGGTGCACTTGTTGTACCTCTGCCTACGCTTTCGGGGATACGGGCGTGAAGATACTTTTTTTTCTGTTAAATTCCACAAAGTCTTAAAATATATTCTTCAAAAAGCTTAAATGTTGCTAGATTTTGCTTTTTTTCATCATACAATTAATTTAATTTTTTAAAATTTAATTAAGTTATTTTAACACTTATGATAATTGTGATATTATAAGTATTTGAAGTACTGGTTTGCGTGACAACTGAACAGGTAATAGTAGATTGTTTATTTCTATTTACTTCTTCTTCAGTTTCAATTACATTGAAAACATGACCTGATTCAATTAACTTTTTGCCTTTAGTATGATTCTGACCCATAATCCGGTCATTTTTATAGGTAAAAAACCAAATTTTATTATTTTTCGCATGTTTTTCCAATATTGATGTTATTATATTACAATGTTTACATCACAAAAGTTCCTTTATTGACACCAGAGCGCACTACTTTCGGCAACAGTGCTGCCTCTATAGTTCGTGGACAATCCTTATTGACGCGAAAATGAGAAAATACAATAATGAATAAACAATCAATAACAAATGACAGATTCCAAATTCAAATGTAATATATTTTCGTTTATTTTTAATTGTAACAGTTTTTATGGCCAGACTATGTAGATACCAAATATGTTCATAGAGGGGATGGTTGTCTCTTTTCATAAGGAGAACTATCTGCTTGGTAGCTATTTTATGACATAAAAAAGAAGAAATAAGTGGAGTTTAGCGTTTCGCTCACAAATAGACCGACGCGCATTAGTCAAAGAGTATACAATACTACGCATTAGTTATCACCGGAAATTATAAGAATTAACGTCAGTGTCAAAATTAACAATAGAATAACCATGAAAATCATCAACGCATCAAATTATAACGCATTGTTATAATGAATGCATATTGTGTATAGACATCATTATTTTCATGTACGCGGCATATTTAAAAACTAGCTGTAACTTGCGACTTCTTTCGCGTTGTTTAAAAAACTCGTCCAAATTAATATTTTTTGCATTAATCAATTTCTAAAGCAATGTAGCCCAATAGTTATCGCACACTATACTAGCACTGCAGCGACAAAACGTGTCACTACCATCATGATCACCTACCGGTTCCGCGACGTCCCACCTATTTTTGGTACCACCGCCGTACCCATTCTCCCGTAATAGCATCACCTTTATATACCTAATCAATTTCTAAAGAAATGTAGCCTAATAGTCATCGAATACTATATCAGAACTGCAGCAGCAAAATGTATCACTACCATCGTGACTACCTAATATTTTACCCGGGTTTGGTACCACCGCCTTACCTATTCTTCCCGCAAGAGTGTCAGTGCTTGTCATTGTCGTTTTCCGGATTAAAAAGTTAAGTAGCAATTTAACTTACGCATGTGGTATTTCCATCCCGTGACACCGATGGCAAAGCTAAATAGCCTGTCATTGTCGTGTTCTGGTTTGGAGGGTAAGGTAAGTATTGCTATCCCACCATATGGATAGCAAAGCACCTTTAACACTTTTGGTGTCTCTTTCCATTAGGAGTGCCAGCTACTTGTTCGCTATCTTATGATATAAAAAACATACACATATACACATACAAACTCAAATACACACGCACACTTACAGACATACGTCATAATGAAAATAGTCTGAAAATACTCCTAAGTTCTTAAAACTTAGATGGAGATCTGGTGAAAACTCGATTTTCGGCCCAAAATCAGTAATTTCCATAAACTACTGACGTAACGGGAAAGATATGTGGGATTAGAACAATTCTTACAAGACACCGCGCACCGTCGTGGTGGACGGTGAAGGTTTACATTGGCTTCTAGTAAACTGTAAATGAACACCCCCTGACTGCACGTACGAGCTGTTAAGAAATTACGTTATGGTAACGGTATGGTCATGGTGGGGTATGTATTCAAACTACCGTTAACTTAGGCATATATTCCCGGTAAAGAATTTTCTCGAAAAAATTAAAATTTTACTAAGAACGAGTTGCCAGACCCAAGGTTCAAACCCAGGATCGCATAGCTGATGCATCTATACTGAAACTGGTTCTACTGGACCACTTAAGTGTTTGTCATTAAAGGGTAAAGCAGTGAAATTTTATCACTGACTCAAACATAATTATATTCAGAAGGATATATCATATATTATACAGCGTATTTTTCTAAATTTGCTAAACACTTTACAAAAGATTGCTTTGTGTATTGATTCGTCTACTTAATTTAGTCTCTAGGTTCGATCATAGGAGCAAGCAAAAGATGTTATTGATGTGGTAAAAACAGTCTTATTATCTTATCATCGCAGAGGCTGGTTGGTCCGTTAAACTCGCCGGATTGGAAGAGCACTATAAGTTGTCAGTTATCATTAATATTGACTGATACGTATAATACCTTAAAAATCAGGGAGCTTATTTTCAACCGACTTCCCAAAAGGAGGAGTTTATTAATTCAGCTGTATGTTTTTATATTTTATTTGTTTTTGTTACCTCAGAACTCTGTCATCTATGGATTGATTTTAAAAATTCCTTTTTTGTTTTGAAGGATATATCTTCCGTGTAAAAAATTAAAAACAACAAAGAAAAATATCGACACGCAGGGATTGAACTCCCTAAAGCTGGGACACTCTACCACTGAGCTAGTTTTGACAGGCTCGGCGTGGCGAAATTCTTCTTTGCTATATGATTGATTACGTCTAAAGTTTTTCAAGTTTTCCTAAGAACGGGGTGAGTGCTATAATACAAAAATAATCTTCCGTGTAGTTCCATGTTAATTTGGTGAAGATCTGATGTAGAGTTCCGGAGATATAGGAAATGGAAAGTTAGTTGCTTCAGTTTTACTGCGTTAAAAATTATCAAAGTATATATACCTAGATACACTGTATCGTAGGCAAGAGGATTAACGTAAGGATTAAATAAATATGTTACCTGCAATGCAAGGATTTTTTCAATAAAACTCAATAGTTTTACTTCACTTCTCAATGTTAATTTTATTACCAACAAGTTTAGCTAATTCCATCATCAGAGATGTTTTACTTAAATTAAAAAAAAAAACACATTTTCATAAATTGTAAACTGTTGGCTCCTTATATTTTATGTGCTATCAATATTAATTTAAAAAAATATGAAAAATTTGCGTAGGTAGGTAGATTCTTTGTAAATAGGTATACAAATTGATAAAAGGCAAATAAATAAAGTTGAAAGAATCATAAAGGCTATGGATTCTAAGAAAACCATAATTTCCATGGCCACTTGTATTATTTTCTCAGTTTTATCCAAATTCTGCAGACAGTAGTCATCGCGTCAGCGATACAATATACCTCATACCAGTTTACAAACATAAAAGAGGATAGCGATTGACCCTCATTTAGTCTACCTCTGAGTGGCGATACATCGCTACGTAACTTTCGCGTCGCGAGCTCTTGAATCCATTATTATAATTTTAAATATAATATACTAGAAAACCTCAGTAAAAATAACTTTGTATAAGATTCATAAAAAATATATATATTTAAATAAGAAAACAATACGTTTTTGTAGGAGTAACAGCACTTAACGGTGAGTACTGTTTTCTATTCATAATGACTTCGTTGGTATAAACCAACGAATATTTAAACCAAATCTGATCCATTGGAACGTATTAAATAACGATTTTTTAATTTATTTATTATTGCATTATTAAATTATTTAGTTTAAGATGATATCATTAGTATAGTAAAACTCTTTATTATTTACTTTGACATTTACTAATATCATATAAAATCATTACTAAATCAGCACATCAAGTATCGTTCTCCCGTGAAGTAGGTATATCCACTGATTATCGTGTACATACGCTTTCTAATTCACTGTGACGAATTATTGCGGTCATAATGAAATTATGCTTTTGCAATTTATATATTATGTTTAGAAGTTTCAAATTGATTTTACGAGTGAAAAAAAGTTGCTTAAAGGTTACTTTGAACCTGAATTGAACAGAAGTTCAGCCACAAAACGTTGTAAGTGAAGGAACCGCAGCACCTGCTCTTACAACCTTAACATTTTTACTTATGTATTTTAATTTTTAATTAATTTATTTTACTTATTATAGGCACAGACCACATGAATACTAATAGACACGCTATTAAGAAGGAAACGTGTCGCCGCGCATATGATCAAACGCTCCTTTTACTGTCAAAAATTTCATGTATTTGTAGGTTTAGATTATATTGTGAAAAATTAGAAATAAACCATGTTGTACTGTTTTCTCGCACCGAATAAGATGACAAGGCTTAAAAATTATCCTTGAAATGATTATTTTTCATTGGTAAGCTGACAAACTAAGAAATTATCTTGAAAGGCGTATCAATTTAATCCGTGGTGGTAGGTATGCATGCTACAGTATATGTATATAGTTTTTTTTTGGCAAAATACTATTTCCAGTGCTTCGCTAATCCTTGGATGATGATTAATAACTAGTATTAAAACATGTGGTATGAAATGGACTACAAGACTATTTTGCAGTTACAAAAGTCATGATTTTTTTTACTATAAATTCATTCATGAAAAAAATAAATATGTGCCATAGATCAGTTATTTATTCTTTGTTTAAACGTGCTAATTCCTGGAACTACAAGTCAGATTTAAAAAAAATTAAAAGTTTTAGATAGCTTAATTATTGAGGAAGGCTATGGGCTATATACCAACACGCTACGACAGTAGAAGCGAAGTAAACGAAGTCCGCGCTAACGAAGTCGCAGATAACAGCTAGTATTACTTCAATAATTTTCTATTTTTGTTGAAAAATAATTAAATAAAATATATCACTAGGAAATGGAATAATCATATAAAAAATATTGAGACTTTAATTTGATTGACTTCTATCATCATATTTAAGTGTACCATTGTACAAAACATTAACAGATGTATAGTCTTATAATGAGAACATGTTTTTCTTTTAAGCGACCCTCTTCATACCTTTTGTTATATAAGTCGTTGGTAAGATGTCAATTAGAATATGCTACAGTTATTTGGAATCCCTTTTTTACCAAGTACAAAGAAACTATTGAGATGGTACAACACAAATTTCTTCGATCTTTAAACTACAGGTGCTTTCGTTCCAAATCTTCATACTGTTCGTCATTAGTTAAATTCTCCCTACCTACTCTCAATGCTAGACAACTAATCTTAGACCAAAAGCTACTTTACAATATGTGTCATAATAATTTTGATTGCAATGAGCTAACTAATCAAATATATCTACGGATTCCAAGTAGCTCGCAACGTATACGAGAAACTCACCCGCAATGTATCTTTGCACCAAAACTGTGTCGTACAATAAAGGGGTTCGCGCTCCTCTATGCCGTATTATGAAGTCTCATAATGATTTTCACTTATGTTGATACTTGATATATTCCAATTGGGATTTTCCTCATTAAATAACAAAATTAATTCTAAAGTTGATCAGATTACTTCTGCCAATTTTCATTGATACTACAAAATATGCATTAGGTTTAAATAATAATTTGTTCTAAATTTAATAGTTATAAATTTAGAACAAACTATTAAAAACTGCATGTACCTACAACAATCTATAATTTTATTTGTCTATATTCGTTACTAGCGGCCCGTTCCGGCTTCGCACTGGTGGACATTTATTTTTTAAACATTTTGTGATAAACGTATAATCATACCTATATTTAAAATAGCTTATATTAATCCGTGACAATGTAGCATTCAAATGGTGAAAGAATTTTTAAAATCGGTCTTGTACTTTTTGAGCCAATTCATTACAATAGAAAGGATTTGTATGTAAGTAACATACAAATCTATTGTCGTGGGTAACAGTGTTGGGTGTGCAATTAGTTTAATTAATTAAGTTTATGTTAAAAAAATATATTTATTGTATACCTGTTTTTTACCCCAAATAAAATAAAAATAAAAATTAATTTTATTTATATTAAAATAGCAATAAGTTTATAAATCATAATTTTCAGTATAAGTCTCAAAAGAAAATTCTCCCTGTTTTTGTGCTAAAGAATAGCTTAAACCTAATCACTTTTTGTTATTTTAAGTATCTATATCTATAAAGTGTCTTGCTAAAATCATAGATAATAGTTTTGTCAATCTAACTTAGATTTTTGAGATTAGCAGTTGTACCGAAGATACTCAATGACAAGATAAATCCTAAACACAGACTACTAAGGAAAGAATCGTGGAAAGAACTAAATGTTTTCCAACTTTATTTAGCTAACGATGTATGAGGTATATATATATATATATATATATATATATATATATGTATATATATATGTATATACATATATATACATATATATATATATATATATATATATATATATACATATATATATATATATATATATATATATATATATATATATATATATATATATATATATATATATATATATATAAATTTATCGCATATAACGACCTCATATCAACGAGGCAAGGGTTAACTTCAATCACTGGTGATCCTAAGATAACGTCCAAAAATAAACGTTAACACAGATTACGTTCAGATATTCACCTATAACTGGTTATAAAGAAAATGTATATAGGAAATAAACTAGTTTAGAATTCTAATCTATCATTTACCTCGCAACGAAATTAAAGAACAAGTGAACGTCCAATTACATAATATTAATGTCTAGAAATAGTAGAAAGTATAGTAGAAGTACCCATTTTGGCTGTCTTAATATCGTTTCTGGCCACTTGAAATTCGGATTAATGTAGAAAAAAATATAACAATATTTATATAAAAATACAATTTTTAAGCGTTCGCACTTAATCAAATAGATAATGATATTGTATACTTATTAATTATTTTTGTGATTAACTGGCCACAATTGGTACAGGGGCCACAACCGGTACTTCTACCTAATTTTTGCCTTACTTTACATGTCTGAAATCAATTGACGTAAAGGGGAATTTCCGGACGTTCCAGTAAAAATCTTACTCATTTCTTAAATGCTAGCTAAGAAGCTGTAAATGTCCGTGGGTAGTGTACTTACTAGTTGCTACATATTTATCCCATCTTCTATATAAAAACCTTTAGGTAAAAAAACACTGCGATAATTTCTTCCATTTTGACACTTTGCTTGCATTGTTTCAAATCCATACTAATATTGTTAATGCAAAAGTCTGTCTGTCTGTCAGTTACGCTTTCACAGCTAAACCGATATTGATGAAATTTGGCAAGAAGATAATTGAAGACCCGAGGTAAAATCAACCCCTTAAGAGGTGGAGTAGGAGACGAAAGATAATATTGATAACACCATAGATATATTACACAAAAGATAACACATAACTCTACTCGCGGACGCAACTGCGCGTGTTAGTTATTATTTTATAATGTCAAAGAAACATGTTGATAAAACAGAACCGGTTTAATTAATATTAGTACCTACTCGTATGCTGCTCATATTTAATTGCTCTGCTACTAATCTAAAATCATCGCAATCATGTTTCGCATTAATCTATCAAATAGGTTGTGGTTGTACTATTACAACCACAAATCTTGCTTTTTTGATTGACCAGTTTTTTTAATAATTGTTCTTTCTTCTATAACTTATAAATAAAATTTTACAAACGTCAACTTCATGATGTTTAACTTTTAATACGTAATTTTTTATATTAGTAGATATCAAACAAGCAGATGGTTCACCTGATGGAAACCATCGCCTATAGATACCAATGAAATTAATAGTGCATTGCTAACCGTGTGGCGAGACGGCAGTGCCAAATGCATAAGTGTACCAGTTACCTTACGCATTGACGCTATTGCGGGAGCAATAAGTAAGGTGGTGGTACTGTGGAGATCTTCTTCTGATCTCCGGGGGACTACTTACTTGCTTGCACAGAGCAATTTGCTACCGATGCTAGATGATTTTACTTTGTATTGGAATAATAAAAACTGTATATTTAAATACTTTCGTTTATTCGGAACAGACGCCCGATGAAGACATATTACAATTCTCTTGTGTTTTTCCATACATTCTACATTACTTATGAATATAAACATTCAAATTCAAATCAGACAAGTGGTCAGCGTCTTTCAATAAATTGTAACACCAAGGAGGTATTACAGTACCATATACCCGGGCGAGACGTAGCGAAACTCGTACATCTAGTATTTACGATGGTAGTGACATGTATAGTCAATCGCCATTTACGAAAACCCTGGCAGAACGACAGATGGTTTATTTTCCCAAAGGGAGCCCAGACCAACACGAGGAAAAATCCCGTATTTGTGCATCGCTTTGATTCAATTTTTATAATATTTGCAAATACTTCATGAACGATTGAATTGAAGGATGTAGGTACAACAGAGCCGGTTTTAGTTGGTTTGGTTGGCTGACTTCATCGTAATCATATTGAAACGCATCTATTATATTAAATTTAACTACAAAATGATGATTTTAAGAACTGTTTTCCCATGTCGGTCCCGCCCCTTTGAGAAAGGGCTGTCTACCATTCTGCCAGACAATTTATACCTTTTAGGACTCTTACCTCCAAACTGGAACATGACATTGGCAAAAATTGCGCTATTACAGCAGATGTAGGAAAACTGTAAATTAATTTTCATGTGTTGGTTCGGAACCCCTTTTGAAGGGTAGATCATGTTTCATTCTGTCAGGCAGTTCGTAAAAGGCGAATTATTGTATATACGTGTCACTACCATCGTGACTACTATGTGGTAGAGTTCTGCAACGTCTTGGCCCACTTTAGTATCACAAACTTACCTATATATTCTGTTGTAATAGCGTCGGTGTTTGTCACTGACGTGTTTCGGTTTCTTGGGTGAGGCTAGGTTAATTGTCCATCCTTATGGCATAAATGTAATGCCACATGCACAGCTTTTATTTCTTCTTTTTATTTATTTCACAATCTCATGACAGTGACAAGCAGTTAACGTCTGTGTTGTAGGTAAAGTGAGGCGTAATAGGTGGTACTAAATCCGAATGAGTCATTATATAACTCCAACATCTAAATAGTCATGTTGGTAGCGACGTGTTTAGCTAATTGTTCGTGTTTGATTAATTGATTGGCACATTTAGCACTTCTATACTGCAATGAATTTAAACTTAATGAAGCGAGTGGGTATTTGTGGGTGTTAATACTACTATACAAATAACTTTATTAAAATCAACGATTCTGAATACATGAAATTAGCGGTTTTAAAGTCTTATTAATAAATTAGTTTTCAGTCGTTAGCGTTCTTTTTGTCTCACACATTAGCACATTACCTGCTAATAGGTGCAAAAAAATGACGATTTCACGGTATGTAGGTAAGATCATCTACCTACCTTCTTACCTATCTACCTACCTAACTTTCTGCCAGGCAGTTCATAACAAGCGAATGATCTCTACTGTCTATACACTCACAGTGAGGCAGAGTTTTTCAACATTTCACCTGGGTGTGGTACTACCAAACCAAGGTGAGATGATGCAGTTTTTCTTATTTCATTAGATGGCAAACAAGCAAATGGTTCTCCTGGAGAGAGAAACCATCGCGTGTAGACATAAAATATGTTAATGGTGCATTGCTATTCGTATGGCAGGATGGCAATGTTACATGTATAAGTTTACTGGCTACCTTACTCAATAAACCGGAACACGACAATGATAAGCATTGACGGTTCAAGCAATCTACAAACGATACAAGAAAAATAATAATATTGTTACGAATAATCTAGAAACGTGAAGAGTTGGAATGCTCGAGGGATCTAGAAATAAAAGAAAGAGATAGCTACTCCTATTAATAAACAAATAGTTAGCCGTCACCCAAATAACTATGCCATAATGGACTTTGTGGTATAGGACATAAAGATGAAAATAGCGTGTACAAGGACTTGTTTATCATAAGTTGTTTACAATAATTGACTATTGTTTACGAGTTGATTGCCGAACATTCGCGATTGTTGTCGAACTTTACCTCGAGTATAAATAGGGAAGTATTGACAAATAGAAGGCAGTTTTTATAAAGCGATCGAGAGCGATACTTTAAGTGACCAGGGCGAAGCGGGAGTTTTATTGTGCAGTCGGTTAAGTTTAGTGATAGTACACTGAGTGACTAGTGTTAATAAGAGTATTTAAGTATTACAATGTGTTGTTTTGTGTATTTTTGTTTGTAAAGACACGGATTTAATATAAATGGTGTTTTCTCACAATTACGAACCCGAAGTACGTAACAATATACAAAAAAATTAAATTCAGAACAAAATCCTAAATCGCGATATCACAATTATATATTATGTACACACTGTAGGCATCGCAACGCTTCTCAAATGAACTTCCCGAATCCCGACATATACGCTACTACAACACGACACCGTCTTCGTCGTCGCCGGTCTCGATGACGAAGAATTCTCTATCGCCTCGCGCCTAGTGTACAACCACGACTCCGCCCACCACTAGAGATGGGCCGGACTAGGTAAATTAGAGACTAGATGCATCTATTCCTAGTCGGTAAAAATACGTGATCCAAATACCTGTTCCACCTAGTCTACCTAGCCCTAACGATACTATGATCTTATTTTGTGAAATTGATACTATGAACAATAAGTACACGTATGTGTTCTTAAAAATAATTGAATATTATAATATTTTCTAACACTTACGCGAGACATTTACACAAATAAAACTAGGTTTTAAGCTAAGTATCGCGTTTTTTCTGATTTTTATACCTCGACGTTAGATGTTTTTTCGCTAAACGACTTCTATAATTCGATACCGAACTTAATTACACTTTACATATTTTACATTCTTCCATATTTTGCCTTTTATATACAAAATGTTCCCAAACGATATTGCTACGTTTAGGCACCATTATTATACCTAATTATAAAATAAAAAGTTCAGAGTCACCGATTAAATACTAACAATAGCCTTTTATGCCATTAACAAAACGTAATCTGAAAAAACTTTATGATGGAATCACGTCCACGATACTAGATTAGTCTATGATACTAGATACTCCAAAGTATGAATACTAGATACTTTAAAGACTATGATACTTGATCGATATCGGACGCGATCTTTGTTACCTGTTCTCAATGAAGTATTTGATCGAGTATCGCGTATTATGACGTATAAACCGGTATTCAGCTCGTATTGGTCCATTTCGTTAGCATTTTGTCATGGGTGAGCAAGATAGCAAAACACGTTTTCACATAAGAGTAAAGAAAACGGTATGCGATGAGCGTTTTATGCTATGATTATCTACAGAGTACAGGACTACACGGACTTAGTCTTGTGAAAAATGGAATAGGTGCCGCCTAGTATCGTAAAATACCTAGTATTTGTACCTGTTCTAGTATTTACGACTCACCTCTACCCACCACTTTTAGTCCGAACGCCGCATTGAGCCGTGGTCCGGTCTCACAGGAGACAGTCCTTAGCGTGGGCGTTCGTAGCCCAAATCTTAACATAAATTCTGGTTGAGCACTCTGCTCGTCCCATAAAACCGGTGACCCATACATTTACCCATAAGGTAAACTGTAAAAGTCATTACGAAAAAAATGGACTTCGGTCGCCAGGTACCTTGACTGGCTGGGAAGATCTTCTTTTTCCACATCCTTGTCACGAGTGTGACGTCATAAATCTCCACATTTATGACATCACGCTGACAGTAGCTGGTCTGCTGGTTCTACCGTTAAGCTCTTTAATGGTATTGACTATTATAAAGCTATTGCGGCAGGAATAGGTTAGGCGTTGTTACTTGTCTTTGAATTCTACCACTAGTATCCCCGAGCCAAACCTAACAAAACGTTACTTATGTAAGTACATGCGCTGATTTAGGTTTAAGTTAGAGCCAAAACTTACAAAATGTTCCTTATGTAAGTATATGCGCTGATTTAGGTTTAAGGTAGAGCCAAACCTAACAAAATGTTCCTTATGTAGGTACATGCGCTGACTTATGTTTAAGGTAGAGCCAAACCTAACAAAACGTTCCTGATGTAGGTACATGCGCTGATTTAGATTTAAGGTAGAGCCAAACCTAATGAAACGTTTCTTATGCAGGTACATGCGCTGATTTATAAGGTAGAGCCAAACCTAACAAAACGTTCCTTAGTACATGCGCTGACTTAGGTTTAAGGTAGTGCCAAACCTAATAAAACGTTTCTGATGTAGGTAGGTACATGCGCTGATTTAGGTTTGAATAGCCAAACCTAATAAAACGTTCATATATAGGTTCGTGCGCTGACTTAGGTTTAAGGTAGAGCCAAACCTAACAAAACGTTCCTTATGTAGGTACATGCACTGACTTAGGTTTAAGGTAGAGCCAAACCTAACAAAATTTTCCTTATATAGGTTTATTAAATTTTCCTGATTTAGGTTTAAGGTAAAGCCAAACCTAAAAAAACGCTCCTTATGAAGATACATACGCTAATTTAGGTTTAAGGTAGAGCCAAACCTAAAAAAATTTTCCTTGTGTAGGTACCTGCGCTGATTTAGGTTTAAGGTAGAGCCAAACCTAAAAAAAAGCTCCTTACGAAGAAACATACGCTGATTTAGGTTTAAGGTAAAGCCATACCTAACAAAACGTTCCTTATGTAGGTACATGCGCTGATTTAGGTTTAAGGAAAAGCCAAACCTAACAAAACGTTCCTTATATAGGTACCTGCGCTGATTTAGGTTTAAGGTAGAGTCAAACCTAACAAAACGTTCCTTATGTAGGAACATGTGCTGACTTAGGTTTAAGGTAGAGCCAAACTTAACAAAACGCTCCTTATTTAGGTACATACGCTGATTTAGGTTTAAGGTAGAGCCAAACCTAATAAAACGCTCCTTATGTAGGTACATACGCTGATTTAGGTTTGAAATTTACCCGGTTAAGAAGCCTACGGAGGCTATCTGTTTTTACTATCCTATAACATATAAAAAGGAGCAAAGGGATTATATATTAAAAATATTTAAACTTAGCTGACCCAGGCTTTACACGCGAATAAATTAACATGTGGTCGATATTGTTTTTCGTTCAAACTTTCATCCCCTATTTCAGCCCCTTAGGGGTTGATTTAAAATTAAATAGCCAATATTTGATCCCGGATCTTGAACTATTTTCATGCCAAATTTCATCAAAATTTGTTTAGTGGTTTAGCTGTGAAAGAGTAACAGACAGACATATTTTTGAATTTATAATATTAGTATGGACATACATTATACAATATAAATTAGTATCAGAATATCAAATAATAATTAATATAAACTCAATAACTAAGTTGTTTTGCAACATACAACAAAATTATCCAGTAAACGAATAATTTGAGCGGTCCTTTTTTACATTCAACGTAAGATTACATCATTGAAATACTCGCGAATATTTCGTCTACGATGAAAGAATAAGAAAAGACAATGCGTTAGGCTATTTCATAAACAACGATGCGCACACGCATGTTTTAATCATGTTAAACAAATGGCAATACATAATCTTCTATATAAGTTTATATCAAGTGAAAACTGAGTACAGTTTTACGACAATTACTCGAACGGTGGAGTATGAAAGGTACAGTTATAATTTACACATCGAAAAAGTGAAATTAAGAGACCCATCTGCAGGGGCGGCTCTAGCTCGTGTAGCGCCCATGTGCAATGAAATCCTGGCGCCCCCTAATGGGTACAAGGCGATAGTCTTAGCTATCTCAGGGAGCGCCGCGGTGCCCCCTGAGACGGTGGCGCCCGTGTGCATTGCACACCCTGCATTATAGGTTAAGCCGCCCCTGCCCATTTGCTTAATTGCTATCTTATGATATAAAAAAAATATTATTTTGTTCTTTACTAATAATATATATATATATATATATATATATATATATATATATATATATATATATATATATATATATATATATATATATTGATTTTAAAGAAAATAAAGTTCAATTTACTTAATAGTTTTGTATTAATTTTAAAATCCTACAAATGCTCAGAATGTTAATAAGTTGTACATCTTTGAAAATAAAGTAAGGAACTGATTCATATTTTCAGAACGCAGGAGATTACCTAACTTAAAGAGGGGGCACTCTCACTGCGCTACAGTTTTTAACTTTAGCAGTTGAGAGCGCTAAAACTGTTTGTATGTGTAACGATTTTTATTATTATTAGAATATAAAGTTACTGAGTTTTAATTTTCAGTTGTGTTAAAAAATTAAAAACCCCGTGTTGGTCCAGGCTGAAGAATAGACCATCTACCATTCTGCCAGGCAGTTCGTAAAAGGCGAACGATTGGCTATACGAGTCACTCCCATCGTGACTACTAGGTGGTAGAGTCTTGTTTGGTATCTTATGATTAATAAAAAAAGATGGCCCACCTATCGAAAAATCGAGCATTTATCCAATCTTGAGTGTGTTGTATTTAAAAACAAACTTATTTAGGACGAATTGCCTGCCTCAGAATTCGAACCTGGGGAAATGGCGATACCTCGGTGCCTCGCTATTGAGGCGTTCGCGTTGATGAGAAAAAAGGAAAAGTTTGATTCGATTGAATTTTTTAAAATGTTTGTTACCTAAGAACTGCGTCGTGTATTGATTTATTGATGTAAGAATTTAGATTTTATTATAATGTTTAAAATGGTTAGATTTGCTCAATAATATGTGCCTGATTTATTGATAGATAGGCCTCTTGTAACATGCGCCGTTGGCTAATCGTAGGTTTGTAGTACTTACACATCTTCTGGCTTTTGTGCATGTGAGCGTGATGGTTTTATTTTACTTATAACATTAAATGATATTACGGCCATTCTAAGTTTAATATTATTTTCGTTATAAATTTCATTTAAACTTTCATTCGTTTCACTTCGTGAGTCATTTACAGATTAGTTTTCTATTTATGCAGTAGTATATAATATATTACATATACTTATACGCGTATACTATGATTACATAATTGCACAATACATAGAAACGTATTGTATTAGATATCGACACAATAATATTAACAAGAAGTCTTGTCTTTGTGTATTATATTCGAGCTTGGACAATGCTTTATTAAGGAAAAGCCAACTTCTCACAGATTATAATAATAATAATCTAACGTAAATTATTTACGTCATTGCTATATTTGAATCCCAAAAATATTGTTAATGCAAAAGTTTATGTGTGTGTGTTTATTACTTTTTCTCGCTGAAGCGACTGGAACAATTTTGATCTTCAGCTTTAACTATACGTCTACGTTTTGTCCAGATTTTTTTTTACATGGAATTAACATAAGAGTTTTATTGACGCAGTAGGCTGCCAAGCCGCGTAGGCCGTGGCGGATCAAAATGTTCACTAATATTATTGTATTTGCGAATGGTTGATAGGCTGTTAGTTCACTAATGTTATTATGTTTGCGAATGGTCGATAGGCTGTTAGTTCACTAATGTTATTATATTTGCGAATGGTCGACAGGCTGTGAGTTGCAATTTTGGAGGCACGAGTGATGGTATTAATAAAAGGGTCATAGTCATTGATACTGGTGCGGAGGCCAGTGGTAACATAATGTAAAGACTCGGAGAGTATTTCGGCTAAGTATGTGTTATTGTTATCCTTAAATCACTTTGAAAATAATGAGAATATAGGTGATACATTAACCGATTCTACTAAAAATATAGTATAAAATTTCGTATTATCGGCGTAAGTATGTAAGATTTAACTACTAGTATAATTATATCGTAATCAGTAGGTAGTAAACATGTGGTTTACCCGATACAAAACACTTTTATGATAAGAGGGCTAAATACGCGGAAAACTGTTGCAATATTCAAAGCGATTATCTTTTTGTAACTTAACAATAGAGATAGCATCGGTAATTTTCTCTCATAACAACTACATTTTTTATGAGTGCGTAACCGCTATAATTTAAATATTATATAAATTTTGATGGGATATAATAAAATCAGGTCAACCATTTAATTTATTATAACTGACAGATTATACAGTTACTTTTGTTATATGGTTCTCTTGAATAATAACAGCGCTCGCAACGCTTGGGCCGATCAAAATATATCTCTCGGAAACTATAAGCGGACGGACGGAAAGTAGTTTTTAATACAAGTAATTTAAACTGTTTGGCCTATGGAATTTTGGTTATGTGTACATTTCTGGTTTTTGCAGGGAGCTAGCTTTTACTAGAGCAGTAATTATTGATGTTTAATCAATATTTACGGATCATTCTGTCGTTTTTTCCCCCAAATAGAAGATACATCTCCTTCTGAAAGAAGAAAAAATAAAATATGTCTCGAATTTGATTTCTTGCAGTTATGTCGGAATTTTCCATCCTAATGTTATGTACTCGTCATAAACTTTGAAAGGTTCTTTGAATCTTACCCATACAAGTATCCAACACAGTATCATCATATTTGTTCGGTTACTAAAATGTCAGAGCTTACAGTTGCGTTTAAGCCTGAATTGCTTTCCAGACGTTAAAAAAGCGCATTAGGTTTACGACCCTAGGATTGAATGACTTAATAAAAAATATCCTTGACGTGTTGTCCCGTATACCGTTTCTATACTGTGGTATCATGTCAAAGACAAATATCAACTATCATTTCAATTTCTTCGAATCTTTTTATGCATGTTACTTAAAGCTTAGACCTTTTTGGAAAATTCTTTTTTTATTTGAATTTTGAAACAGTATTCTTACCTATTAGTCTCACACAAATTTGGTGAAGATCTAATTCAGGGTTCCAGAGGCATAGAATGGACGTCGATTTTCGCAGTTTTACTGCGTTTAATTTATCGTTAAGTTATGTTCCTAGCATTTGACATTTTTTTCAAACAATATTGTTTAATGTAATTTAAAAGACAGGTCGCCAAGTGCACAAAAGTGAATCCACAATAATTATTATTCTAGTATCGTGCTGTACAGCAAGGCCCTTATATAAGCATTGGTTACAAAAGTAGTGAGCAATACGTAAGATACCGCTCTTCATGGCCGCCAAAACAAAGCAACAAGTTTCATATTTTTGTCGTTGTTCAAGATCTTGGAAGTCTTAAAAAAGTGTTGTATATGTAAAATTAACTTTTATTAAACACTAGCAGATCCAGCAATTGTTTTTTGCCATATAAATTATTTGTAGTGAATATTTTGATGAGCCGGGAGTTAATGGCGGCTGAAGTAGAAAGGTGAAAATTTTGAGTGACAGGTATTGCACGATGCCGAATGAAGAAAAAATAGAAAAAGAACTTTGGAGAGGTACACCGTATTCATGGTGTCTGATTTTATATTATTGTACCCATCAAATATAAAATTTTACAAAAAAATACATTAAAATCGGTCTACAGTTTCGAAGAAGTGTACCCACAAACACAGTAATACGAGGAATACGAGAATTATTTATATATTAATACGCGAAGGAAAACCTTTGGATCCCTTTTTAAGACAATTGCGCGAACGATGGAAGATGATGATTCTGTCTTTGTCATATTCTGGTTTGAAGGTAAGGTAGGTAGTTATTTATGAATTATACCTACGGCATTACTATCTGATCACATGGATAGCAACGCACGCATTTACGTCTTTGGTATCTAAAAGCTATGTTTATTTCTTTCCACCCGGAGAACTCTCTGTGTGTTTGCTACGCGAGTCACTACCATCGTAGCTACTAGGTGGTAGAGTCCTGCATTGTCTCGTCCGAGTCTGGTACCACCGCTTTATCTATTCCTGCCGCAATAGCGTCAGTGCTTCCCACTGTCGTGTTCCGGTTGGGAGGGTAAGGTAGCCGGTTAACTTATGCATATGGCATTAGACCTCGTCACAAGATAGCAACGCACCATTAACATGCTGTACGGTGACTATAGGCGATGGTTGAAAAAAGTTGTCTTGCACTCAAGTTCACTACAATTTACATGTTTGTGGAATGGCGCGATTGGTAGTGATTTTTCTTTGCCTAGTTTAACAGCTATTGCTTATTGTTTATTGTGCGGTAATTGTGTATTGTATTATGTGTTCTGTGAGGTCCAGGGCTTTTGATACACCAACAGCAAAAACCAGAATATTATTTGAGTATTTTTGATCAATCAAAATCCACGTGTTGGTCTGGCTTCCTTTGAAGAGTAGACTGTTTTCTTGCCAGCCAGTTCGTTAAAGGCAAACGATTAGCTGTAGCCAATCGTTCGTCATTACCTACGTGAAATGTGTACATGTCATGAAGGTAATGACATATATACATGTCACTACCTTCGTGACTACTAGTTTGTAGAGTTCCACAACGTTTTGTCTGGATATATGGTAGCACCGCTTTACCTATTCATGCTCAGCAGAGTCAATACTTGTTATTGTGTTCCAGTTAAAAAGGTAAGGTAGCCGGTAGACAATTCATATAGCATTGATATCCAACTCACAATAAACATCTTTGTTGCCTATAGGCGATGATTTCTCTTTCCACCAAGGGAGTCGTCTGCTTGTTTGTTTCTATTAATATAAAAATACCTGTGATTTGAACTCTGAATCTCATGAGTTGCATTTGTACTGGCTAACAATTAGCCCAAATAAACAAACAAAGAAAAATTTACTGAAAAATATTAAGAGAAGTCGGTGTAAACAAGTTTCATTCTTGTAACGTGAGTATGTCAAGAACGGAACCTTTACAAATTCGGATTAAGCATGCAACGGTGAATTCTCTTCGATTCTTAACGGTAATGTCATTAAATATTATTTCCCTCTGTTGAAGCTTTAACGCGATCAATGATTAAACTCTCAATTGTTTATGGTTGTGTGATTAGCGTATTTTCCACTTTTCACATAGTATGTAGTCATTATGTTAATTATAAATTTCCCTTATTAGTACATTTTTTTTAATTCTATTAGTAACTTATTAGTAGCAGGGGAGTGAGAGGGGATTTTGGGATTTACGATTACGATTAAGAGATACCTCACACACTGTTGTCGCTTTCCACCAAATATAAGCCTTTTATGTAGAGCTGCTCATATATGACAGTAAACTAAAATTACCTAACAACTTCGGCTTGTGGAATTATCAGATTATATATTTTTTTTGTTATTTTTACATAATTTCCTGCAGAATAAATAGAAGTAAATTCAATCGCGTTCGAGAATGTCAAGACAGGGGAAGGAGCAGACGGGGTAAATGTATAATTTGTTCATGTCGTTCTTTGCGTTGTCATTTTTTTTTCGTGTTCACTGTTTAGTGATAAAGATATGCATAAATGTAAAAGAATTGTATGTATACAGCTAATACCCGCTGCGCAATCTTGTATTCACACTGCTTTCACCAAGAACGGCTTGACAGATTTTGATGAAATCGGTCAATTTACTACTATTTGTTTGTATGTTTCATTCCAACTCAAGAGTTGGAATGAAACATACAAACAAATAGTAGTAAATATTATAGGTAATTGATGTCAGTAAATCATAAAACGAACATTTCTTATTAAATTTGACAAAATTGAACATACAGACAGACAGAGAGATTATCTATAATACCTTTAATTATAAAGCAATTTATGATGTAATGAAATATTTATTAAATAAATGATAAGTAAACCTTGTATGATCGTTGTCATACCATGTCGTGTTGTTTGTATATGGCCTTGTCTGACGCGCGAGAGGGAATCCCAACTGCGCCACACAAAAGCATTCACAGAGCAGCGGATTTCCCGGCGAACATTGGAGATTTACGGACGGAGAGAAAGTCGCGAACACGTCACTGCGGCACATTTGTTACACAACCGGATTGTAAACCGGGTCAATGAGTACAGTTTTTACAAAGCCGCTTCAATCTACTCAACCCTTAACTTCAAATGTAAAAGTATTTTTGAATATTTTTATAGAAAAATTTACTGAACTTTAAGTCTTTATTTTATATGATACCTGCTGCATTATAAAAGTTTCTGTCATCATCAGACATCATCAGTTTTCATCAGTCTTCACAAACTTTCTCATTTATCTAGCTGCGCTCTGCAGCCCGCTGGAATATAATAGTTTTTGGTTAATCCCTCGGGAACAACTTTTAACTGCATAAAAAATAAAAATTTCCTTATGTGCTGTTCAGGATCATTATTAATTTGTCTGCCAAATTTCATCGGTTTGGCCGTTTTTGCGTGAAAGAGTAACAATTATTAATCAATCCATCCAAACATACTTTCGCATTTATAATATTAAATAGGAAGTAGGATAAGATTTTTATTAAATTTTCAAACTTAAATATTAAAATTTATAATAATATTGTATAAATATAGTGTTACTTTTATAAAGATTTTGAAATGTAATTGCCAAAAATCACCACAATTGGTGCAGTAGCCATATATAACCGGTACTATTACCTTAATATGCAAATTCTCTTGCGTAATTAATTACATAATAACTTTAACAAAGTTTCAAATATTTAATATTATAGGATAAGTGTGAATATAGATTTGAATTATAGATATAACAATGGATATTACTCTGTAATATGTAATAAGTATATAGATACTTTACAATATATAATTTTAACAATCTTATTTTTCTTTAAATGAACTTACTCATACTTAAGCAGTTGGTTCAAGTGACTGCAACTGCGAAACTGGGCTTTTTTATCGAACAGTGTGCTTAGCCCGAAAATCTTGTAGGTGTAATGCTTCCACCACAGACCATACCTACCTAATCTAAATATTATATTATCTGTAATTTCCACACGTCCTTAACTACGATAACCTTTTTGAGGTCAACTTTAAACTACATTCATATTTTATTAACGATCGTTTTAATTATGTATTGTATACATATACATTATCTATCTATATACTGTGCGTTAGCTTAATGACTCATATCATAAATACATGTATGGAACCGCGCATCAAGGGTAGTAAAGAAAAATAATCCAATAACTTTGGCGCGTGGAAATTATTAGATTACATTTTTCTCGTTATTTATACATCATTTCCTTCAGACTTTTTTTGTATTTTCTTTAGAATAAAAGTAAATTCAACCGCACCGGATAATGTCAAGACAACGCATTCTTTGCAAGTTTGTGACCCCTCCCACCTCCCAAATCATCAGATTATTTATATGTACCTAACTGCACTTCTTAGCTCGCAATTAACTCATTATACCTTAATCTGGTGCGTTTCAGTATTTCCATGTCACTGTTTTTTTATACTTTTGAAAATCTATAAACGCTTTCACAAAAAACATTATAATATATCATTAATTTTACGACCTTACCTATAAAATCTCAAGACGCTCAGGTAAACTTAGCAGAACTTTACGACAGTAGTTATAGTACTCACGACAATACTGACAAATTTGACCAATCTTTTAACTACTCTTATCACAAACTGTCTAGTTCAAAGGCTTATTATTCTGAAGCGGGCCGGGTCAACATTTGCAATGATTTTGTGTTGGTTTCTTCAAACTTGAAAAAACCAAAAAATGGTTGTACGTCGATAAAGTTTTGTATAATCTATATCCATACTTACACCACTATTATAAATATGAAAATGTGTCTGTGTATATGTTATGCTTTCACGGCTAAACCATTGAATCGATTTTGATGAATTTTGGCATGAAGATATTTGAAAGTCCGGTGTCAAACATAGCCTAACTTATTTTTAAAACTCAATCCTTAAGGGGCTGGAGTATGGGATCAAAGTTAGTACGAAAAATTATACCGATGAAATGCAAATTTACTCGCGGGCGGTATTACTAGCTAGTAATAAGCAAAATTTAAAAAAAATATTTGCCTTCGTCTATATCATTAATTAAAAAGTTTATAACAATAGGTATCAGATTCGTCTTAATTGGCTATAACTTTCACCCGACTACGCTAGAGGAAAGCATATTTTTTTTAATCGAGTTGTGGGTTTTTTGTTTTTAAAATAATCACTTGGTATATATAAGTATATTTAAATATACTATGCTGAATAATTAATGGACAAAGATTATTTGAGCAGTTTGAGCCTTACAAAAAGAAATAAATAAACTTTATTTGAAAAAGGTTTCTTACTTATATGATCGCCAAGGGATTTGCTTTTAATATTGTGTACTTTTCATTATTTACAGATAATATTGATTTCTTAAGTGTTACAAGGTTTTTTCCTGTCCTTAAATTTTTTTCGTAAACGATATATAGTGTTGCAGTAATCATAATTTTTTGAACTTCATTTACAAGTAGCTGCGCCTCCTAACAGGTTGTGTGATTCAATATTTTTTAAATCTTATGAAAACTTTATATTTTCCCGGTATAAAATATTAAATGTATAACTTGGTCAACGTATTGGTTGGGACCTATTTTGAAGGATCTTTCCTTTTTCCTTCATCTGCCTTTCTGCCAGGTAATTCGTAAAAGACGTACAATTGCCCCATTAACTTATCTTTTTTTTATCACTATATAGCAAACAAGCAGATGGTTCTCCGGATGGAAAGAGAAACCATCGCCCTAATAAGATGTTACTATTACGATAACAAAGATGTTGTTATCCTTATGGCGGTCTTATGCCAACTGCACAAGTTTACCGGCTACCTTACTCTCCAAACCAGAGCACGACAATGACAGCATTGACGCTATTGCGGCAGGAATAGGTTAGGCGTTGGTAACGAATAATTGGGGCTAATTGCTACGGAACTCTACCACGGATAGTAGTGACCCGTATAGTCAATTGCTTGGATTTTACGCATCTATATTTTAAAAAAGCGCGGACCAGCACGGGGGACCAACACAGCGGGAGTGTATGTCAAAGTTCTGCAAAGTTTCGATCAATTTTTAATCGTCTTACATATTCCTGCCGCAATTGCGTCGTTACTTATTATCACTGTTATCACGAGAGTGTTGTGACTTGTGGTCCAGTTTGAGGGGTAAGGTAAACTCATGCATGTGTTATAAACATTTCGCCAGAGGAATAGCAACGTATCATTAATGTCTTTGGTGTCTAAAGGCGATGGGTGCCTCTTTTCATCAGGAGAGCCATCTGCTTGTTTGCTATTTTACGACGTAAAAAAATTATGTTCTGCCAAGCATTTAAACTGGGGCATACATAATACTCATATATTAGTCAAAAACTTGGATCTATATTAATATTATAAATGCGAAAGTTTGGAGTTCGGATGGATGGATGGATAGACGAATGTTTGTTACTTAAACACGCAAAAACTATTGAACGGATTTGAATGAAATTTGGCCTACAAGTAGATGAAATAGTATATAGGCTACTTTTTATCCCGGAAAAATTAGGTAATCTAGCGGGATTCGCCAAAAACTTTTATAATGCAGCGGACTGCGCGGTGCAGCTAGTATGATATTATGTACAATGATTTAAAGACATTTTTTGTCAGTACACGCTAAATTATTCACTTATTCCTAAATAAATAATTAAAAAAATGACAGACCCGTCACATACAATAAAATACTTGTTTGCCAAAAACATAAAACTGTTAATTCTCGTTTTATGTTAAACGGAAACATAAAACGGGAATTAATTCTCGTTTTACGTAAAACGAAAACCGAAGTTGAATATAAAACAAGAGTGAACGAACCGCTATCGTTATTGATGGACAAAAAAGCTTAGGTACCTACATCTAGTAATACGTACATTAAACAAATAGAATTATAACCAAAAAGATTAGTGAAAACTATGCAAAAGAAATTCATTATTATCAATAGAATTAGTCCGCAGTGTGTCATGATGGACTTGTATACTAATATTTATACTAGGCGTTTCCCTATAGCCCGCGTAAATCCTGATCTTGCAGGAAAGTCAGGATAAAAGGTGGCATATATAATTCACGAATAATGTAGCTTTTTTCTTGTGAAAAAAAAACCTTTTCTTCTTCGCCGTGTTGGTCCCGGCCTCCTTTGTAGAATAGGCCAACTGCCGTTCTGCCAGGCAGGTCGTAAAAGGCGACCGATTGGCTATTGAGTCACTACCATCGTGGCTACTAGGTGGTAGAGTTCTGCATTGTCTCGCCCGGGTCTGGTACCACCGCCTAACCTATTCCTGCCGCAATAGCGTCAGTGCTTGTCGCTGTCGTGTTCCGGTTTGGAGTGTAAGGTAGCCGGTAAACTTATGCATGTGGCATTAGACCTCGCCACAAGATAGCAACGCACCATTAACATCTTTGGTGTCTATAGGCGATGGTTGACTCTTTCCATCAGGAGACCCATCTGCTTGTTTGCTATCTTATGACATAAAAAAAAAGAAAGAATATTATAAAATTGGTTTCATAAATCCAGTGATTATTTCCTTCAAACACACTTAAATACTTAACCTCTTGATAATATTAAGCAGTATAGATATATGATAAAAAGGTTTGTTTGTAATGAAAACAAATACAACTCAGTAGCAAATTTACGTTTGATGCCGCCCTGGCCCTCGACTGATATGCCAGTATATTTTTTTTGCTTTGCGAGTCCCTAGAATTATGCCGCCCTAGACCATGCCTCACGAGTCTATAGGTAAATCTGCCACTGGTACAATTACAAGTATACAGGTATATCGTATATATAAAAATAGGAAGCCTTTGCGGACGAAGCGTCATCCTCATCACCTAGTAAGAGTTATTTGTTTACCGTTATTGACAAGGTTTGCGCAATTATTGAGGTTATAGTGACGCGATTTGTTTGAAGTACTCATCGTTTTACATAATATTATTAACACAGAGTTACAGTATGGTAGGTTCGATTCACAGTATTGTCATAGCCGAAATGCCCCAGAGTTATTTTATTGATTCAGGCGTTACTTTGCGGAAATCCATTATTAAAAAGGTGAAATTAATTAAATTGGCTATATCTGCGAACTGTTCTATGTATCCTCCGCGATGGTATCGAAAAGAAAGACGTCGGTTTAATAAATGGATAAGACTCACCGATGGTCCGGACAAAAAGAAGACCCCAGCGGCACAATTATCCAAACACATCCACTACATTTTTCCATCCACCAATCAACTCATAGTGCGTCTTTCTTTTCGGTACCATCGCGGGGGATACATAGAACAGTTCGCGGATAATAGCAAATTTAATTAATTTCACTTTTTGTTGCCCTAGATTTGTCTCAAATGTTTAGAAATTGTCTAAATAGCATCACATAATATACATGTATGCGACCAAATAAAACAAATTACATTTTCGGTTAAGTTATTCGTGTTGGTTCGGGCCTTTTTAGCCATATTGTTTATTTTCTGTCCGTTGAAACTATAATTATTGGTTGTAAATTGTTGGCACCATAGACCACAAAATACTAATAGACATGGTGTTGGGCGTAAAATGCGTAGCCGCAGAGGTATGCAAATGTCAAACGCTTGTAGATATGTTATATCGTAAAAAATATAAATAGACGTAAAACATATAATTGTGCTATTTTATCGTGTTAAATAAAAAGTTAAGGCTTCAGGAATAACTCTGGAATGATTTTATTTCATCCGTAAGTATTATAACTAATTAACTAATTAACTATTAACGTGTAAATATAAGCGACTTTGACATCCTAAGAAATCGCCTTGAAAAGCATATCAGGTATAAGGCAGTTTATTCCGTGATTAGCACCGATAAGTAAAAATCATTGGAGCTCTTGCAAAAAGACTAACCAAGAGGGTGAGACAAAACTCTAGCGAGTTGTTGTAGAGCTCTACCATCTAATAGCCACGATGGTAGTGACACATTTAGTCAATAGTTCGCCTTTTACGAATTGTCTGACAGAAAGATTCTCCCTCAAGATCAGTCTAAACTAAATCCTTCATTAATACCTTAGATATTTTATACCATATATATAAAGTTTCACGGAATTGAAAAAAATATGTTAAATTCTTCGCGCTCGCGTTGGTAATTTCTAACGTATATATTGTTAATTAGTCCACTTAATCATTATATCATTATTTGTTGGTATAACGTAGTATTAATTCACTTTTGTTAATGTGTCAGTTTCAATTTTAATAATTAATTGTATTTATAAGAATTATTTATCACTTCATAAATGTCTGGTTCGGTATGATATAATCAATGGGAATTTCTGTATTGAAGGTTAAATATGGCTAATAATTTATTTAATTGCATTTTCAGCACATAAATTATGTTATTTTAATGTCAAATATTTAGCTAAATACGTTATATCTTAACATTTTTGTCGGTATATAAATAAAATACAAATTGTTGAGATTTTAAAGCTTAGTAAATATAAATCGCTGGTGTTGTATTTTACACAAATAATTGTTTTCAAATTTGACCTATCTATTTTTTGGTGATTAAAAGGTTATTAACTTATATAACCATGGAACTTGTATATAATTCATCCGAGTGTATAACTTTAAAATGACATTAATTTATACATTTGAAAAGAAATGGTGACTGACAGACTGATTAATCTGTTAACATAATATAAAGATTGGGTTTAAAATTAAACCGATAATTTCCACAGTTAGATTCCATATGGGATCGATTCCCAGGTTGAATATTGTTATAGGGTTTATCTACCTAGAAAACTTCTAGCAGCTATTCAGTTTGATGATGGTGTGTTACTTACTGCTCTCGTGTTTTGTAAAATAGCGTAAAACTACTAGAATAATTAAGAACTACACCTACTTTAATTAACAGGTAAAAAATATAAACAATAAAAAGCCCTACAATTACTTTTTTCACTGCTTTCATTATCTTTTTAGTATGCAGACGGCTGATCTATTGTCATTCTACCAATGAACACACAAAACACAACTGAACGGTGACGTTGTCTTATATTAGCATATGTGTCACAAATGTGTTACAATTAGGCATTGTTTTGCACACGGTTATGCTTTGTCATATTATAAACGTTTTATACTTGACTGGGAGTAAAAATCCAAATAGTTTCAATAATTACCAACCTTAAAAGAAACAAAATTGTATTAATAATAGCGTATCTTAGAATACTAGTTTTTTATTGTAATTTTAATGCAATGAAGATTACCATTTTAAAATAAGTACTCGCAATTACAATAATTATAATATAAAATTTTACTAAATCGTAATTATATTTAACACTCAAAGAATTTAATGGACTTCGTACTACATAGAAGTCTTGGTTAACACTATAATAAAACATGTTTTATGTTGATATATTTAAGTATATATTAGGAAGTGTGATTTGTGTTCCTTAATCCATAATCTACTGTAAAACGAAAAGAACTAATTAAAGTATTTGTTGTGCTTTGTGCAATATAAGTTTTTTACTTACATAAGTTAGTAGCGGTTCGCACAAAAATTTGGCTATTAACTGCGACCTGTTCTATTTTCCGGGTTTTGTGGTTCTACCTATTTTAGTTTTGCTATAGGAATTGAAATGACTTGCACAAAAGCAAAGAAAATATGTAACTTTTATTAAAATTACGTTAAGCACGTTAAGAACGTGTAGCTGTTATTTAAATTAGCATATATGGAATTCAAATTATATAACTATAAGAAGTAAGAACTCATTATTAATATGTTAACGGGGCTCCCGAAGAAATAGGGTATTTGTTCAAGGTAATTAAGCTAGCTTAGCTAGCTATCTTCAAAGGTTAGTAAAGACTGATTATTATCATATTAACCTTTAGGGAGTAGTCAGTACCTAGAGTATTGCGACGCCTCGCCCGTATTGCTATAAAACACCTTTCCTTTTACAGCATGTCAATTGTAATTTTTTCTTTCACATTCCGGCTGAAAAAGGTAGCCGGTATTCTCGCACATGTGGCAGTATATCCGTAAAGACAGTTGTCAGAGAGAGTTGTTTCTTACCATCAGAAAATCTCTCTTCTTATTAGTATCCCTATATTAAACACTTTCGTGTTTATAAGCGATGGCGCTTGTTTCTCACATGAAAGTACTGCTTTTTTGAAATTCTATAAATACGCCAATTATTATATTTAAATGTTTATGTAATTAAAGCAAAACACATAGATTTAACTATTAATTTTATGGCTATAAACTAATATTATTATTACAAACCTCAGGGTTTCGAATTTTGGTATAACTTCATAAACGCCTTAATCTTAACTCTCACGTGGCGTTACCTCGTTAGAAAGCTTTAAGTGAAATCTGTCTTGTTTAGTTTTGTTGGTCTGCATTGATGAGTACTTTAACTTACATAAAATATGTTGAAAATTAAAATTTTTATTTAAGTTTAAAAAAATATTAAATTTACTTAAATTACATACGACCAATGGTTTAATAAAAATATATGTTATTGTATTTGTTTTTTTATTTATATAAATCTTAGTAGGCAAATGTGACGAATTAATAATTTAAGAGTCACTACCGAATCAAAGACGCCGCCACATACGTGAAAGAAAATTAAAACAATAAATTAATTCTACTGTTAATCGATATTTTTTTTAGACTTTGTATTGGCAATGTAGTAGCTTACGGGGGCGAAAAATCGATTTATGTACGTCTTATATTTGGGAAAAATCGTTATGCCTATAATTTCACGCTTAAAGGTTTACTCGCGTAACAAGTTTTGTAATTTTACCGGCACCATTGTTGTTTAAGCAGCCTAATGGTCAATGCATCTTTCTGACCCTGTACTATACTATGCCTGATATTTTGTTATTGTTTTATCAGTGTTTTGTTTTTTAGGCACTTTTATTTGTTGGTGCTTATTTTAGTTTCGTATAAGAATCGATTTTTTAGATATTAATAAACTGTTACCTCAGAAACTTAACAAATAAATATTTTGACACCACTGGCTTTAGAACAGTGATCTTGCCTAAAGAAGAATTTCACTTTGCTAAAGAAGAATTTCACCACATTGAACCACCGACATGTAGCTTTATGAGCCCGATTCACTTAACAAAACGTCAATCGATACGAAGCGTTTAAGGCTCTCACACATTTTCTTACATGTTGGTCCGCCATGTAGCACGACTCGATGTTGTATCATTTTTATGTGTGTAAAGCCCTAAGCACTTCGATTTGATTGACGTTCTGTTACGAGAATTAACAGACGAAGCGTAGCCCGGCTTAAGGCAAGCTCGCTAGTTCAAATTCAGTCGTGACAAAAAAATCTTTGTTAAGCTTTTAAAGTATTTCCTAGCATGGGATAAGCGCTAAGACACATATATGTTACCTCAAAGTTTTGTGAGGTGGCGGTAAATGCTATATTCATTGATATGTGATTTGTAGTTAATTATACTAGCGATCACCCTGTAGCCGAAATTTGACCATAGACTAAACAAAAAATTTGACAACAGTCTTTAGACGTAAAGAAAATAGTCTTACGTAGTATTGTATACTCTTTGGAAAATAGAATACATGTATGTATTAAATTGTATGTCACGTGAATCAAGTATGTGTAATTTTTATTTTTATTAATTTTCATGTATTTCTAACACTATCTAAATCTTAGGTTTCCGTAGTCGTACGAGATGTAAGCTTTAACTGTGCCAAATTTCACACTGCACCGTTTGCGTAATTATCTTAAAAAAGGGCACAAAGTTTTTCCTTGACGTATTTAAAGATTTGCTCAAAAACAGTTTCAGTAAATAAAAAAATGATCAAATTTATTATACTAGAGATTGCCCTTTGGCCGAAATTTGACTATGAACTAAAGCTAAACAATATAAACTCTTTAAAATTTGACAACAGACTTTAGACCTAAAGAAAATAGTAGGTATACATGTTTGTATATTATTATGTATGTCATATTATGAATATAGTGTGTATAATATTTTTTTATTAATTTAATGTTTTATTTAAAAATTTTAGGTTAGGTTTCTGATTGTGCCATTTTCATACTCCACCCTTCGTGCAATTGTCTTAAAAAGGGTCCAAAGTTTTTTCTTCACGGGTTAATACATATATAGATGTAGTTATATTTTAAAGTTGCCCGGGATTGGAAAGTGCCCGGTTGGCGATAGGCTTGCCACTTATCACATTTGTGGGACTAAGTATCTTCGGCTAATCGTGAAGATACTTTTACTTTATATTTTAAAGCGGATTTTTAATGCATGTATTGATGATCCATGTTTAGCTGGCTTACATGTGTTAACTCGATAATTTTAGACATTCAGTTATTTGAAAATAACATAATCAGCTGTATACATAGGTAAATATTCAATTTACGAGAAAGATATTGGCACGTAATTTATTAAAACCTATACTAATATTATAAAGAGGTAAGATTTATTTGTTTGTAATAAATAAACTCAAAGACTATTGCACGAAGAATCACCTCTGTGGTCTAGTGGTCCGGTGTATGTGTTGACCACATGAGGTACCGGGTTCGATTCTAAAATTCCCAGATGGTCGGCATTTCAAAAATATGTTTTTTCAGTTTTCTGATAAAAACAACGTTGCCCGGGATTAGAAAATTGCCCGGTTGGCGATAGGCTTGCCACCTATCACATTATGGAACTAAGTATTTTCGGCTAATCATGGGTGTTTTGGTTGTCTCTCTGCCTAACTTTTCGAAGATACGAGCGTGAAGATACTTTTTTTCTATTGGACGAATTTTAAAAATTCTTTCACCAGTAGCGAAATTATGACTAAATAACATAAGCTATTGGCTAGTTTTACATCCGATTGAATAAAAGGAAGTAGTGTGTGTGTTACACGATTGAAGTCGCGAGAAACAACTAGTGGTTTATAAATTGTTTTATTATTTAGTTTTCTTATTCCATTAAATAGCAAACAAGCACATAGCTCTCCCGGTGGAAAGATAAACCATCGCCTATAGACACCAAAGATGTTACTGATGCGTTGTGATGCGTGTGGCAGGATAGCAATGCCACATGCATAAGTCTCATGCTACCGCACCTTCCAAACTGAAACACGACAACGACAAGCACTGACGGTATTGCGGCAGCAACAACTAAGGCGGTGGTACCGTATACCCGTATACCCAGGCGAGACGTTGCAGAATTCTACACCTTGAAGTCGCGTTTGTAGTGGTAAGTATAGTCAATCTGGTGCCTTTTACGGTCTGTATGGTAAAATTGCAGTTGATCTATTCTTCAAAGGAGTCCGAACCAACGCGGGATTAATTTGTTGTTTACGTTATCGGGAATTACCGTGATTAATTAATTACTGAATTACTAATTATCGCCTATGTCGGAGCATTTTGCTTGTTTAAAAATAATACTATTTTTAAACAAGCAAAATTACATAAAATAGCAAACAAGCAGATGGGTCTTCTGATGGAAAGAGTCAACCATCGCCTATAGACATCAAAGGTGTTAATGGTGCGTTGTTATCTTGTGGCGAGGTCTACCACCTAGTAGCCACGATGTTAGTGACTTGCATAGCCAATCGCAATTTACTATTGCGTATTTCTCTTCTCATTCATTTTTTTTGTTAGGAGAAGGATAAAAATAACTTAAAAACTTAATTAGAAGACTTACAACAGTGAATTGTGTTTTGTACCGAATATCTGTTAGTACTTAACTTTCACTACATAGTATAAAACAAAGTCGCATTCTTTGTCTGTCCCTATGTCCCTATGTCCCTATGTATGCTTAAATCTTTAAAACTACGCAACGGATTATGATGCGGTTTTTTGTAATAGATAGAGTGATTAAAGAGGAAGGTTTATGTGTATAATAACATATTGTAGAGAAATACTGCAATTTTTGAGTTTTCTGATGGCATGTCGTAAATAATTTTTTTTTTCCGCTTATATTGCAAACGCAGGCTAAACCCTACGAGATTTATCAAAATAATGTGCTAAGTATTTGTACACCTTGAAAAGGTCTACAGAAAAGTCCGCGATGGTATATGTCTAGCTCTTATGGATAACCCACAATAGCATTTTTTTGTCATTTACTTTTTACGAGAAATAATGGCTTTTTTTCAAAGCAATTTTGAACAATACAGCACTACTAACCCTTATCCAATTAAATACCTTAAATATATTGTTGATTTAATATAGATCAATATGGCCTTTTAAAGCATGTAATTTAAATGAATATTTTCCAAGATATTACAGATTTAAAATGCAGGGGCATAGCGGTTGCGACTTGCGGGGTTACCGGCCGGTCGGGCGACGCGCGCCGCCGCGGGACCGCTGGGAAACGTGTTAATTTTCGGATAAATAAATATAGGATTTCAGCTGAAAACAAAAATTTAGTACATTCCTTTTTTTAACTAAATATCACCATATAAAAATCACGTGGATGATTAGAAATAGTATTAACAAATTATTTTTCCTGTTTTCGGAATTTTATATGATCAAGTGAAGTACATTCTATCATGTAATAAGTTAGCACATTCCTTAGATAATATCTTCAGGTATAATTTTTGTAAAATTGTTATTTAACAATCAATGTAAAAAAACGTGATTTAGCAAACCAGTTTTTACTACTTTACTTACTTACTTTTCATTTTACTTTTCATTTTTTTTCACTGAGTGACATAGGCTATTTGAAAAAAAAACTTCCCATTACGTATGTAGATAAGGAAGTTACTGATTTTACCTCGATTTTCGAAAATCGAGTTTTTGCCAGATGTCCACGTTTAGAGGTCCTAGGAATCTTTTCCGACTATTTTCATGATGACGTCAGTATGTCTGTCTGTATGTATGTGTGTGTGTATGTGTGTGTGTGTATGTGTGTGTGTGTGTGTATGTGTGTGTATATGTGTGTATGGGTGTGTGTGTATGTGTGTAAGTGTGTATGTAAACATCTCATAACTTTTGAACGACTAGACCGATCGAAACGTGGTTGGATTCTGCTCAACTTAGATTTCTTGAAAATTTGAACCGATTCGGTCCAGGAGATTTTGAGAAATTTGAAAAAACACCAAAAAAATTTTGACGAAACAGTATTTTTTTAATATAACTTCCAGATTTATGTACCGATTGAGTAGAAAAACTAACTTGCTCTATTCATCAAAAAACTATGTCTAATAAATAAGTTCAAAATCGGTTTATCCGTTTGAGAGTAATAGTTGACGAAAAATTTTGAAAAGGTGTTTTTTCGACATAGCTTCGAAATTTTTCAACCAATCAATTTTTGGTGTTCTACAATATTTTAGTACTTAAAAACTACGTCAAATGCCGTTTCAAAAATCAGAATCGAATCTAATTCTCAAACCTATAGCTTTTCATACGTCATTTTTAGCAAACTTACTTAAGTTTTTTTAAATAACTTTCAAGTTAATTTACTGATTGACTTAAAAATATTATCAGCTTTTGTTCCGTTAATTTAATCAAAATCGGTCAATTTGTTTGGGATTTATCAATAAAGAAAATTAAAGTAAAATATTTTTTTGACATAGCATCGAAATTTTTCAACCTATCGATTATTTAGGTAAAACAATATTTTAGATCTCAAAAATTGAGTTGAATGCCATCATCATTTTCAAATATACAGCTTTTCAAAAATTAATAATACTGTCATTTTTAACAAAATAGATGTTGAACTGAAAAATCTATGCTTATATTTTTTACTCTTGAGCTTAAAATACCTTAATTTAATGAGAAGTTTCAGAGATGGCCCGTAGGGTCAACCATTTACACATTTTTTTCCGTTTGTCCTGATGCCTCGCTTTAATAAATCGCAGGGTCAAGCTTTCAACGTTGCAGGCTTTTTACATGGCCAACTATGTATCGCTCTTTCAAGAGTAACCTCTAAAGAAAACATATTTGTATTGTCTAATGGGAAGAAAGCTGTGAACGTGGTATATAAAGACATTCCATAATATATTAATTGTAAAAATAAAAGAAATAGGTAAAAATGTTAAAAACTAAAAATGTAGTACCTATATGAATTTAGATATTCCAAAGATAGCACGAAATCTTCATAGGAAAAGGGGAATCGTTTTACTCCAAATTTTACGCGTGCGGGCCACGGGTAGTAATGAATTAATCAAAACTACTGGATCGATTTTAACCATTTTTTCCCGTGCGAAGCCGGGGCGGGCCGCTAGTTTAGTAATAATTCAAAGTCAGCGTATCTGAGCCTATACTCCGATAACCAAACAAGGAAAACGATGTATGGCAATACGAAAGACTATGTTGTTTATTAGTGTGGTTCACCGCTTATTGTAAACACCCTCTGATGACTAATTTACAAATAAAGTGTCTGATAATTAGAATCTGTATCAAATAATATATATATATATATATATATATATATATATATATATATATTATATATATATATATATATATATATATATATATATATATATATATATATATATATAGTATACCACATAGTAGGTATACCACTAACCAAATATTATATAGTAACAATAGTATTTTATTTTATAGCGCAATTAATAAATGAGCAACAAGTTTTCCTGATTGTAAGAGACAAACCTCGCTTATAGACAGTACCAATGTCAATAATGTGCAAATGCACACGTCTTTAATTGCTCCCAACGTCCAAACCATGAAGTATTAAGTAAAGGTGGAGTTAGCACTCGCATTAATCATTTGAAACAATACGTTGCATCTCATTCTATAAGGTCTCACTATTTCTTTTTATACAGCTGTGTTAGAAAGAGAGGGTAAGGTCTCAGAAGATGACAGCAGTATTTAAAGTTGTGTTTCAAGTAGGTATTAGAAGTGCTGCCTCCAGGTATAGCACAGTTTCATGGTCCAGGCTCAAATACGGCAGCTACTTTCAGTGAAATAGGCCAAGCAGTAAACACCTTCGCGGCCAACTTGTTTAGTTTTTGCAGAATCTCAACATAGCAGAATTTACCATTGATATGATTAACCTTGACTTGTTTTTTACGAGTTGAATGATAGGAAACGTAATCTTACGTTTTTATCATGTGACGGTAACGAAACGGTAAAACTACATATTTTGACTAAGTTGTAGAGTTTGTGAAGTTAGGGCTTATAGAGTGAGGGAGTGTAGAGTTAGAAGCTTGGCTCTACATGAGATCTGATAACTTTTTGACAGTGTGAGCTATATAGTCTTGTCGTAGCAATATTTTACATGAAAATGTTTTTGGTGTAATTAATTTTATTATTAAGATACTTTTATGACGTTGCAATATTTTTCGTGCGTCTGTGAATTTTGTGTGTAAGGAAATATAATACACATGAACACATATCGCGCTAGTATGAATTTTATGACGACACTAGCACGACGGTCACGCGAACTCATTAGTTCTGGGTGGCCCCGCCAAAAATGACTCAACGCGGCTAAGAAGCTTTCACTTCAATAAATATATATTTACTATATAGTATTTCATAGGATAGCAAATAGGCAGATGATTTTTCTAATGTAAAGAAATAACCATCGCTCAAAGTCACCAAATAAATAAATAAATATTCACGGGACAGACCTTTGGGGTTAGATCAGTAAGTGTAATTGCAAGCATTTTATTTGCTTGTGTTACTGGTTTCAGTCAACGATACTAATACATAGAAATACGTATATAAATCCTAGAATATATTTAATAAACATCCAAACCCAGAAATACAAACATTTATGCTCATCACACAAATGCTTGTCCACGACGGGAATCGAACCCGAACCCCGTTGATTGCGAAGTCAGGGTCGCTAACCACTCGAAAAAACAGCTACCTTAATTTCAAAACCGGAATACGACTGCTTTAAGAATCTACTTTATTGAGACAGGAATAGGTAAGGAGGTAGTTACCAAAATTCGGTTGAGATGTTGCCGAACTCTTTCACCTAGTTATGAGTCCCAACGATAGCGTCACGTGTTGTCTTCTTTTGCGTTGTATGAGATGCCGAACAGTAAGGCAAGTAGAAAAGGACCTGGTAATAACAGTAGGGCTAGAAGAAAAAGAGCCTAGTAATTAGTATATAATGTCACAGTAATGGTAATATTTATTTTATCGTTACAGGATAAACATGTTGAAGTTGCTGTTACTATGTTTGGTGTCGGCGACAGCAGTGAACTGTCAGTGCTTTTCAAAAGATGATAACCCCGTGGAGTTGAACCCCACCGCTCGATCATCTCTATATAGAGGGCAATTAAATTTCACCCTCAACTTATTTAACACAATCAACCACGAAGTGTCAAATGACAATATATTCTTCTCGCCGTTCTCCGTGTACCATGCTCTGCTACTCGCGTACATCGCAGCCGGAGGACAGACAGAGAAGTCACTAAAGCAGTCATTACAAATTGAAGACGGACTGGTAATTATATTTCCTGAATTTTAATTACTTGCCTCGTTTATTTAGTGTTTTTTGATCACGATACCTGGTTGAGCCAGGATTTGTTCTTGGGGCTTTTTTGGGATAAAATCTTAGTATTATCCTTGAATCTGGTGGCGAATTAACACTAACGGTCCTTAAATGAGCACGCAAAGCAGTAGTTTTGATTATTATTAGTCACGAATGGTAACATTTAATATTTCATGCAATATGGCGATGGAGACCACCATTTATCTCGCAAACCAACTAACCGTTGAATTGTGGCACACCAAGAGCATCTTTAGATGTTTATTTTACATAAACTTCCATAAGGCAAGAGGCTAAATGATATCATTACATAGTATAAAATAAAGTCGCTTTCTCTGTCTGTCCCTATGTCCAAATGTCCCTATGTATGCTTAAATCTTTAAAACTACGCAACGGATTTTGATGCGGTTTTTTTTTTAATAAATAGATTGATTCTTGAGGAAGGTTTAAGTGTATAAACCTTTCCGATATTCCCACGGGAACAAAAGCTGCGCGGGTGAAACCGCGGGCAGGTCGCTAGTATATTTATATATCTCAACAATATTTTGGTTTCATCTTACAACCCTTATACCTTTTGCAACCAAATTTAATAAAAAAAAAATTAGAATTTTAGTGATTTTGATCCGAGACAGTTTATAAGTATCCCTTGCATTGCTGACCGTGACTCCTTTCGTGTGATAATCAGATTCACCGTATAACGTGTCACGTATATTTAAAAAGACAAATTTTATAATGTCTGAATGATTAAATATTGCATATATTCTCTTTCAAGTCAATTCTTTCTAATAAAGAAAAATGTATTCAAATCTGTAAAACATTTTCTGAGATAAGCTCGAACAAACAGGCACGAAAAACAGGAAAGTCATAGACATGCAGAGTTATAGGACATTTGCGCAAATCCGAATAAAAATTGTAATACCTATGTGTTTTTTTATCATTCATTGTCGTTTCGTCCCCATTTTTATACTTATTTTATGTACAGAGACACGGAGTTCTATCATTTTATTATATGTGAATATAAATGTATAGATTACATTGTAAATTTACAGGACAAGGCAAACATTTTAATGGCGTACAAAGTGGATAAAACATCTAGAGCAGTCAACAACAATAGCGTGAGCTACGAATTATCAAACGTCAACAAAATATTCGTCGACACGGGGCTACAAGTTAAAAAATGCATGCTTGATAAACTCTCCGGTGAACTTGAAACTTTGGTAACTATAAATAATTTTTTATCGTGACGAAAAAGTAGATGGCTCTCTTGGTAAAATAAAATTCGTCGAACCACAAAGTACACAAATTCTTTGCTTGTGATATGTATGCTAGTCCGCGATACTTATACATAGAAATACAATTACTATAATTCATAGCACCGTGTGATCTTTGATTACATGATTACATATAGATCACACGGTGCATAAACGGTGCTTTTCGGAGTAAAAGTTATTCATTGTATAAATATTAATTTGCTTGCTTGGATGCTTTTCGCAGTAAAAATTATTTCAATGGTCAAATATTAATTTGAAATCTATACATATAATAAAATCGTAGGAAAGTCAAACTGTACATTGAAGATTTTTTTAAAAGAATACTTGGGGCGTGATCTACAATCGATATCGAAGCCAAAAATATAGTTTTTAGAATTTTTGTCTGTTTGTCTGTTCATCTGTTTGTCTGTATGTATGTCCGGGGTAAACTCAAAAAGTACTGCATGGATTTACTTCAAATTTTGCATGAATATTACTAACAGATCGGGTCAACATATAGGCTACATATTATCACGCTATCCTATCACCTAGTGGGGAGGTGCTGTGCGGAGTAAACGAGGTCCGCGCGGACGAAGTCGCTGGCAACAGTTAGTATGAAATAATTTTAATTCCGAAAAGTGTGGCTAAAGCGCGGATTTAAATCACATGTATAAAATAATATACGATAGGAGTGACTCAGTTGTCTTAATAAACACGTAATAAACCCGATATAAAACATTTATGCTTATGACTCAAATGTTGGTCCTTGTTGGTAATCGATCCGGAGCCTGATCGACTATGTAGTCAGTCACTAACTGATCGACAAAGAGGGCTGTCAAAGAAATAACCATCAACTATATTGTTATGCATCAATGCTATTCGTGTGGCAAGGTGATAACGCCATCAGTTCACAGGCTGCCTTATTTTTTCAATCGGTCCGAGAATGTACAAGCATTGACGTTCAGGGACAATTGCGTTCGGGTTCGATTCCCGATGGGAACAAACATTTGTGTGATGAGCATAGATGTTTGTATTTTTGGGTTTGGGTGTTTATTATGTTTTATATATGTATATCTATCGTTGACTAACCCATAACCCATAACACAAGCAAATAATTTGCTTACTTTATGGTTAGATCGATTTGTGTAATTTGTCCTGCGATATTATATCATTTGCGGCAGGAATAGGCAAGACGGTGGTATCAAATAACTGGGTGAGACATCTAGTAGTCACGATGGTAGGGACACATAGTTCGTATCGGTTGCCTTTTACGACCAGCCTGGCAGAACGGCAGTTGGTCTATTTTTTAAAGGAGCCCGGTCGAACACGCGGGAGAATATTGATTGATACTTTCGTGTTTCTAAATATATGTGTTTTAGTACTCGTACTTGTAGGTATATAATAAGTACTAAAACGCATGTATAGTTAGAAATATTATATATTTGATACATTTTTAAACACTACCATGAACCTGCTAGTTACGATAGTAGTTATAAGTTCAGCCCTTGCTCGGCTTTTGCAAAATGCCTATTAGGATAACAGCTCGTCTGTTCTTTAAACTTGAGAGTATTAAAATTATAATTTCTTCAGTAAGTTTCAATATACATTGTTAATGGGATATAAATTTGTAACGTTTCAGGACTTTCACACTAATCCAGATTTGGCCAGGGAACATATTAACAATTGGGTTGCGAGAATTACTAAAAACAATATCAGAGATTTGATTCCAATAGACGGTATCACCCAAGCATCTAAAGTAGTCCTAGCGAATGCCGCTTATTTCAAAGGAGTTTGGGCGTCAAAGTTCCCGGTTGAGATGACAAAGAAGAAACCTTTCTACGTTACGGAGACACATCCAACTCTTGTGCCTTTTATGAGACAAAAAGGACATTTCCATTACAGTAAGTACAAGCACATATATTATGTACATTATATAATACGTAGGTCACACTATAAGTTTTGCGTAACAACATGTTATAACCAAAATATTATGTTTATTGCTTTTCAAAATAATCTCCTTTACATTTAAAATATTTTTTCATGCGATCGAACTATTTTTTAAAACAGGAGGACCACAGATCTGAAGGAATGTTTTCTACGTGCTGATTGAACGCTATCACTGCCTCTTCGGAGTTGCTAAAAGTAAAACCACTCATCAAATATTTGATTTTGGGGAAAATCACAGGGTGCTAGGTCGGGGCTATGCGCAGGATGAGTGACGAGATTTTGTTGGCCGTGTGTGAAGAAGCGTTATCATGGTGTAGGAGAATGCGGCTTTTGGACCGTCTTTCGCGAACTTTTCCAAAAACCCTGGGTAAACAAATCGTAGAATACCACTCGGCATTAACACTTTTGATCTTCAAGTGGAATTGTACAGATGGGACCCGCAGCTGAGAAAAAAAACGTGATCACTTTTTTACCAACGTTTCTCGCCTGTCTGTCTCACTTTTGTTGGCCTGTTCTCATTTTCAAACACCCATTCACAAGATTGCTGTTTTTTTTTTCGGGTTCAAAACAATAAATCCACGTTTCGTCTCCTGAGACAATATCATAAACAGCATTAGAATGTCCGTGTTCGTACTTCAGTAGCATCTGTGAGCACCATTCCACGCGAGCCCACTTCTGCTCCGCTGTCAGTTCATGAGGGATCCAACGACAACAAGGTTTCCAAACTTTCAATTCTTCGTGTAAAATTTTCTGAATTTGGCTCATATCAATCCCCAATAGTCCTCGAATTGTCTCATAGGTAATCCGGGGGTTTTCTTCAATTAACCGCTTAACAGTAGCCACATTATTTTTGTTGACGGCAGTTGAAGGCCGCCCTTCACGAAATTCGTCATATAAAGAAACTCTACCTTTCTCAAATTCAGCAAACCATCGCCTCACGGTGCTCAAACAAGGTGCTTCTCTCTCAAAAGCATTTTGAAGACGAACGGCACAGTCTTGCGGAGAAAGAGAACTTTTAAAATCATATAAAAGCATCGCTTTAAAATATTTTCGACTTAATTCCATTTTCGTTGCGTACGTAGAACTTTGATGTGTGATAAAAAAAAAACAATTGAAAAATATTTTCCCGCCAATTGTTTTTTATTACTAAGGTTGCAACGTTTTAAAAATATAACATTCGAAATTTAAATAGTACCGATTAGCTAGAAGTGCAAAACTTTTAGTGTGCCCCGTGTATAAACTCAATGTATATTAGTCATCCTTTGAGTATATAAGACGTTTAATACATCTATGTAGGCATCTCAGTTCACACACAAACACACGCATACACACACACACACACACATACACACGTAAGAGTGGCTTTCGGCAGCGACGAGGTTTCAGGCTCCCAGGTGTCGGGCGGCCAACACGTGATTGATGGTCTAGAGCCGTGTTTCCTAACTTTTTTGTGCCATGCTCCACTGTAATATTTCTGAAAAAAAAACAAAAAACAACAGCGTTGTTTAGCGAGTTTTAAAACGACAGTGTTCCCTGCGGTAGGCGGCACGCTCCGCGTTGAATTCCCGCCGAAGTTTACTTGACGAATCTAATCACCCAGTTAATATATTGGTAACTACTAACAAAATTATAATATATAATAATTTTTTACCAGCATTTTTTAAGAATTTGTTTTTGTTAAATTTGGCAACGTTATCTAGCATTGCATTTAAATAAAATAGCCCAGAGCGAAAGGATTAAAGTCGTGTCGAGGCCATTTTTAAAATTGCCCTCCTTAATTAACAAATTGCCGCCTTTGTGGGGCGTGGGCCCCACGTTGGGAAATACCGGTCTAAAGTCAGTAACGAGTCTAAATTACGATGCTTCTTACTCTTTTATTCATCACCCAGTTGTTGCCCTAAGCTTCGGTCTTTTAGCAGGCTATCCCAAACCGGGCTCTAAGGTCAAAAACACTTAACAACTTGCTGAAGCAGAAAGGTCGGTGTCAGTAACAGAATAGTTTTTTCTCCATATTGGTCCCGGGCTCCTTTGGAGAATAGGCCAACTGCCATTCTGCCAGGCAGATCGTAAAAGGGGACTAATTGGCTATGCGGGGCACTATGGTGACTATTAAGTAGCAGAGTTCTGTATTGTCTCACACGGATCTGACACCTGCCACCGCCTTAGCTATTCCTGCCACAATAGCGTCAGTGCTTGTCACTGTCGTGTTCCGGTTGGGAAGGTAAGGTAGCCGGTAAACTTATGCATGTGACATTAGACCTCGCCACATGATAGCAACGCACCATTAACATCTTTGGTGTCTCTAGGCGATGGTTGACTCTTTCCATCAGAAGACCCATCTGTTTGTTTGCTATCTTATGTTATAAAAAATAGTCGAAATTATTCAATGCTTGTTAATCATTTCAAGCAAAATGTTATGTATTTACGAATTATATGGTATTAGGATACATTATAACAACACCACACCAATTCATAATTTAACTAGGCATTCTGTACAATGTACCTACTTTGTAACTAGCTGATGATACACCCTATGCATTAGGGAACCAATTTGATAAATAGTAATATGAAAAATTGGCACATAGATATGGACGTATCAGCCAAGATCTGCTTGTCCATTATTAAACATTAATAATAATAGTTTCTCATACAGACTTTCATTCCCTATTTCAGTCCCTTCTTTAGGGTTTAATTACTGAAAAAGTAGCTTATGTATGACTCCTAATCTTCAAATATCTTCGTGTCAAATTTCATCAAAATCAGTTCCGCGGTTTAGCCGTGATAGCGTAAGTCAGTTAGACAGACAGTTATTTAGACTTTCGCATTTATAATATTAGTATTTTACCACAATGAAAAATCTAACAACCGGCTGTTATTTGTTTATCGCTATGAGTTAGGGGCCATCCATAAATTACGTCACACGAATTTCATGATTTTTTGATCCCTCCCCCGTCCTTGTCACAGCTGGTCAAATTTGTAAGACCCTACACTAGGTAGGCTAGTGTGATGTTACATATTTTACAATTTTACATTGGACTAATGATATTATTCAATTATTTTTATCTATACAGGTGCCTTTTTAATTTTACCCTTGCGATACATAGATATTATAAAATATTATATTTTGAAAAAATGTGATGTCACAAAATTTGGGACCCCTCCCTACCCCTTCTCACACAATGTCATACTTCGTCAACCTCCTCCCTCCCCCTAAACGTGTGACGTAATTCATCGATGGCCCCTTATAAGTAAAAACACTACATGCGTTTTAAAAGATTTTTATACAAGATTTCGATTAAAAAATCATCCACATACTTATTAGGGCGAGCGAAGCGAGCCCTACACTAGGGGACTTTCTATGCACTTTTGTGGTACCGTTTTACTGAAGAAGTATCGCACTTTTAGGTTTGATCTTTGACATAATAGTTTAAATTCATGTCTAGATATGATCTACCATTAAAATACGATTTTATAAACATTAAAAAAAATAGAATATACATGTTGTATTAGGATTTTATTACTACTAACGCCATCTATAGTGAAACTAACGAGTTAAAATGCTACTTTGGCGTGGTAGATTTAATTCATTTTCATTCACTCCATTTTAATACAATATTAATCTATTTGTGAAAAATCTGTAAACGGTTTACCTTGCTGTCCACATATGAAACTTCCCGTTAAATTAGTGTATTTTAAGCTCAAAAGAGTAAAAACTATAAGCATTGATTTTTCAGATCTAAGAAATATTGAAATGTCTCAATTGCTAAGTCACAAAAAACAGCAAGAAAACACTTACAAATGGAGCAACGAAATAATCATTCATGCAGTCTATTTTGATAAAATGCCAGTATATTTATTTTTGAAAAACTGTACATTTTGGAAACGATGATCAAATTGATCAAATTTCAAATGGTCAAATTCAAATGGCATTCAACTCAATTTAAGTATGGCTGTAGCTAAATAATCTGTAGGTTAAAAAATTTCAAAGGAGAAAAGCTGATAAGATTTTGAAATCATTCGGTATATTAGCATGAAAGTTAAAACGCGAAAAGCTAAAAAAAATATATACATGCCCGTAACCCCGAAGAGGTAGGCAAAAGTACAACGTGTGCATCAACGATTAGGCGAAGATACTTAAGTCCAGGGCGATACTCGTAGGTGACCAGCCTATCACCAACCGGGCACTTTTCCAATCCCGGGCAACGTTGTTTTTATTAGAAAATTGAAAAAACGCATTTTTGATTTGTCTGACTCGGGAATCGAACCCCGAGGGATTCTCTGACAAAAATTCGAAATATTTATTCGCTGACTTTCTACCGCCAATGCTTCGTGCTTGCGGTAAGTACAATATTAATCCTAAAAATATTGAAGGTTAATTAAATAAAACATTTTTTGATTTCGAAAATCGATGTAAAACCAGGAACTTCCCAATTTTAGAAAAAAAACTATTAATCTTAGCGAAATGTTAAAAATGTGTTTTTCTTTATAAGATCAACTTTCATTTTCAATACCCATTTGTCCTTGAAAATTTTTTACAAGAAAACTACCATAAATAAAAATTGATTTCTGTCAGTATTAGACTTTAAGAGCAAAGTGGTGGTTCGAGATAGATCTTGAGTTACTTCATATTATAGGTAGACCGTACTATATTATAGGTAGACCAGAAAATATGGTGTAAAAATTTAGTATATAACCTTTATTTTTGTTCAGTGTAGATAACGTTGATAATAATAAAAATAGTGTTTTTAATAAATCAAGAAAATTTTAAAGATTTTTTCTTGTAAGTACTAAAAATGTAGTCTTAGAAACATGTTTTTTTTTTTTATTTTGGTTTTATTTTCCTGCGCCCTCCTAGACCAAAGCCTGACATAAAAAAGTGTTTTTTCAGTTTTATGAGAAACACAAAGTTGCCCGGGATTGGAAAGTGCCCGGTTGGCGATAGGCTTGCCACCTATCACATTTGTGGGACCAAGTATCTTCGGCTAATCGTGGGTGCACTTGTCTTACCTCTGTCTACCTCTTCGGGGATATGGGCGTGAAGATACTTAATATTATAGTTAAAATAGAAAAAGCACAGAAGTGTAGAAAAATAAGATTTGTTAAATTATTGCACAATTTAATAAATCTTAGTTTGTTCTCTGAATTCCTTGGACTTGTTTGTGTTTTTATAATATTAGGCTAGGAATCTAGGATAGATAATTTTTGAATCAAAAGAAAATCATAGTAGGATGAAACCCATTACAAATGGAAGAAAATAAAGCTAAAATAAAAGAAAAATTAAATTACGGGCGATTTGAGTTCGAGAAGTGTGTCGGGGGGAGGAGGATTTGGAGGGGAAAAAACGATTTCAGGGATCAGGGATGGCCTACAAGGTCAACCGTTTACAGTTTTTTTGTTACAAAACCTTGATAGCATTTTTAACCCATCGAGGGTCGAATTTATGGCTTGAGCTAAATAAGATATTTTTTTAATAACCATTATTTTATTTTACAGTGGTTAGCGATGAACTGGGAGCACAGATCTTAGAGCTGCCATATAAAGGCAATGACATTAGCATGTACATTCTTCTGCCGCCATACTCAATGAAAGAAGGTAATATTTCTCATTTTTATCACATAATTTTGAAGTGAATCTTTTTAAAATCTTTGTGAATTGAAACCTATTGATGAAAAGGCGATAGTAAAAAGAGCAAAACGTACATCTACAGGATTAAGTCTGCAGGAGAATGAAATAAAATACATTAGTAAAAAGAAACAAATACGTAATTCTATGGAATTTAGTCAGCGAGGGAATAAGATAGAATACAATACAGTCTTTTATATTACGCGGTCTCCTTTTTTTGTTACTTGTATAGGATCCCACTATAAAACGACTTTCACCGAGTTGGTTAATGGATGATAACTATTTTACATCCAATTAAATACGTCATTAAATTTAAGTGGGTTGAACAAAACATTTCAGTTCAGAACATGATTGATTAACAGTTACTTTTTTTAAACATTTCACTGGTTTGATTAATAGATAAATTTCATACCAATCGAAAGTATGAATCCTATAGAATACGCAAACGTTACGATTATTTTTTTCCTTCTCTACTCTTGGGTAGGCAAGTTACTAGTATTGTTTTAGCTATTTATACCTGCCTAAACCAAGAGTTGTGACTGGAAAAAATAGTCGACCTAGCGTTTACCTATTTTATAGGCTTCATACTTTCAATTCGTATGGATTTTGTATATTACATAAACGAGTTAATGTTTAAAAAAATATTCCGGACTGGAATTTTTTAGTCAACCCATTTGCACATATTTAGTTGGATATAAAAAGTTTTCATTCATTAACCAGTTCGGTGAAGGTCATTCTATAGTAGGATCTTAGACTATACGAGATATAGAATTAGTTTGAGTTTCAGACCCTTTTTAATGTAAAGACTACTCGTCTTCCTGCTAGCTAGTTCGAAAAGTCAAACATGGTCAACTAACATCGTAACTACTAGGTAGTAGAGTTCTGCAACGACGGTGGACGGGCCTGAGTCTATCGCCCTAACCATTTCTGTCGTAATCAATAAGCTGTCTGTCGCTGTGGTGTTACTGTTTTACCATTAGTACTTGTCACTGACATGCTTGAAGGGTAATTCACCAGGAAAAATAGCATATCAGGCATTACATATAAAGTATTATGATTTTGTCTATTGGCAGTATTTGTCTCTTAATATCAAGAAGCCACGTTCTTGTTTGCTATTCTTTGGTCTAAGAATACGAACCTATAGAAAATTATCCTCGCTGAAAAGGTGATTTGGTTTAAAAATGTAACTAGCTCAAAGAAAACATGACTTGTAACTATATTAATGGCATTGGGCACATATTATTATATTATGTCTTAATAAGTTTATAATTTTTTGCAGGTGTGACAAACATTATTGCAAATCTGACGCCAGAACGCCTAGCAACCGTTGTTGAAGAAACTGGTTTAAGTCGGGAAGTCGTCGTGGAAATACCTAAATTCACTATTGAGAAAACTATAGCGATGAGACCAGTAAGTTTTAGAATATTTTAAAATTAGAAGGTAACTAAGGAAATTTGCAAACATTTTCAGAAAGTTGTAAATAATTTATAACGTTCCGTAAATGTTTATTTGTAGGTACCACTAAAGAACACAAGCGGCCAAAAATATAACAATTTCGTAAAAGTCTAGAAATTAAAGGAAACCCCAGGGACACAATGCTTACACCAACTTACCAACCACCTTTTTTACCTCGTTGATCAGCGAACCTAACTACGAATCGTTGGTGCTCGGGTTCGATCCCCGACAGGGACATTTGTGTGATGAGCATAAATGTTTGTGTTTATTTATGTCGTATTAGTATTAGTATCGTTGACTAGCACCCATAACACAAGCAAATAATTTGCTTTGGGGTTTGATCAATTTGTGTAATTTGTCCAGCAATATTATTATTTACCATACCATAAATAAAAATATACAAGATACGTTTCATACTCGACGCACTTTTAACTTTCAGGAAAATCAAGACGGCCCTGCATTCAACAAAAATAGAGGAATATAGAAAATAAAAATTAAATTGCTTTAACATTTTAGAATTATATATTTTCCTTAACCCATTAAAAGCTAAAATGAAATATATCCGTGTTGGTGTGAGCACCCTATGAAAACAGATCATCTGCCAATCTGCCAGACAGTTTTTAAAAGGCGAGCAGGCTTCTAATGGTAGTGACACGGCTCAACTAATTTGACTACTAAGCTCCGCTCTTACGGTGACTAGTGACTACTAAGCTCCGCAACGTCTCGTCCGGGCTTGGTATCACCGCCTTACCTATTCTTGCCACAATAGCGTCAGTGCTTGTCAGTGACATGTTCTAGTATAGAACATAAGTTATGTATATGGGGCTGTGTAAGTATTACGTAAGTACTAAAGGGGTAGGTAGGGTCTTCGATTTGCTTATTTTTAGGTGACATGGGGTTTCTAAATGGTGATTACGCCAGCAACATTTTTTTACATTTAGAGTTTTTTTACAAATTTATCCGATTTTGATTTAAACACATATAACAACCTTGCTTGTCTACGTTCGAAAGTGAACCGCATCTTCAGCGATTGCCCTATGGATATGCTTACTAAGAAAATAGGGTTACTCAATACAGCAAACATTCAATCCAAAACTTATCGAAGACTTAAGAGTCATGGAGGTATGTCATGGGCTGAGTAATAGCGTCAGTGCTCGTCAGTGACATGTTTCAGTTTTGAGTATAAGTTGGTCGGTAAACTTAAATGCAATGACGTCCAAATCTGACAGCAACGCAACATTACCGTCTTTGTTGTCTGTAGTTATAGTTGCTTCCTTCTATCAGGAAAGCCATCTACATGTTTGTTTCCTTATAATCTAAAAAAAACACTTTTTGTAAATGGATGTTTATTGTATATCTAAAAAAGAAAAAAATATATTAACTCTACAGTGAACATTAAATTTCATATATTATGTTGTAAATCAGAGTCAACAAAATAGCCAAGAAAACTTCTACAACCAATGAATCGTGGTGTTCATTTGGTTAATACTTTCAAGGCTTGATTTAATATATTACCTTGCAAGGGAAATTGTCACAACAATATTGACCTATTTATTTAGCTATTACAATAACTCAGCACTCAGCAGTCATAATTGTAGTTACCTTTATTTTTATCTGTTTTTTTTTTAGATTTTGGAGAAGCTTGGTGTTGGTGATTTATTTAACGCATCAGCTGATTTTAGCACGTTATCTTCAGATCCAGGAATTGCCTTTGATGATGCAATTCATAAAGCTAAAATCAGAATCGACGAGGAAGGTGCGTATTAATCTATATAATTAGATTTTAAGTAACAACAATTTAATTTTAAAAGTTAATAGAGATTAAAATGATTTAAAGTAAACCGAAGTGTAGCATTACTTTTTTCAAAAAAAGCGATGATAACTCACCTTATTGAAGAATTAATAAACTATAAAAATATACAGTTACATTATATAAATTTCATTTAAATTGTTTCAGGAACCGTAGCAGCAGCGGCGACCGCCATATTCGGGTTCCGTTCTTCTCGCCCCGCTGATCCAACTATATTCACTGCCAACTTCCCTTTCGTATATATCATCTACGAAAAGCCAACTAGCTCCATACTCTTTATGGGAGTTTGCAGAGACCCAAAGAAGTAAATTTAATGTTTAATTTATTTATTTAATACAAAGTTGTGAGTGTGAGAATGATTGAAATAATCTAAAGTAGGTATAACTGAAAAAATGTTTAAAAATTAAACATACTGTGTGTTGACGTTTGTAACTGGTAATACTAAATATGAGTTGGTATTAATGTAAAAATCGTTTGTAATAAATTTTTTAAAAAAGTCTATGTTTTATTTACCTGCATGATTCGGCAGAGATCATAGGGTACTGGGGTTTCATCTCCGGATCGTTTTTATTGAGGTTTTTTCTAGGTTTTTATCGTTAAACCAAATTACAGTAGCGGTTCGGTGTCTGATGGTGGTATTTAACCACCTGTCACTCCTTGCTATCGTTAGAAGTAAGTGATAATCCTATTGGGTCGGCAAAATGCGGCGATGGGGATCACGACCCATAATGCCAACCGACCAACTGGTAAACCGTAAAGTCAATAGACATTCGGTTCATTCCAGCTACTTGGCAATATTTTTTTATAGAAAACAAGTAGATAGGTTTCCCGATGAAATGAGGTTACTATCACCAGTAGACAAAAAATAGGTAAAGCCACGAAATAAAGAAAACAAGGGGAAGTGATGAGTGGCCGTGCCGCGTGCGTCACTATTATGCGCTTTTACTCTAAATTGCCTTAGTGATACTTACCATATCATTAGGAGATAGTCGTCGTGCGAAAATCTATAATACACTGAATTATGCCGTATTGTGCCATCCTTGAATGCAGAAATGATAGTAGAATACAGATGATTAAAAATGAAGATATTTCATATCATTCGAAAGTACAATTTTCATTTTATTTTAATTAAATTCCTGATTTAATATAATCTCTAATGATATAATCGAAAGTCAAGCTAAAATCAGCCGTACACCTTACATATAAAGTTCATTTCTGGTTGACCTAATTTTTCTAGAAAGATATACGTAATGACAGTCATTACGTACAGTACCCGGCGATAAATATTGCACATCGACCTTTGGAAAGAGACAATCGGCTAATTTCGGCTTCGTAGAGCGTTATCTCTGTCGCACAAAATACAAACAGTCCGGTACCTATTAGGAGCTGTTAAAACAAGTATGATTTGCTTCTTTTGATATTTTTATTCTTTGTATAAAATACACTAATTTTTCTATAAGTGATGGCTTTAGGTTGGGGTAAAATAAAATAAAAAAACATTTTTACATTATGTTTACGTATTTAATTATTTTGGAACATTACAGCTTTAGTGTACATAATAAACACCATTATACCTATTGCTAAAATGAGACATTGCAATAAAAATAATAATAATTCTAATTCTCAATTACTTCCATTTCACTATCTGTGCTCTCAAAGAGGTCAATATCACTGTCACTATCAGCCGTATTTATTACTAATCTATCAGTGTAATTGTCTAAACTGTGTTGAATGCTTCTATATTCATTCTCACATTTGATTGCATGATCGCAAACCTTTTTCCACTCTTCAGCGCCGATCATGTTTACTTTTTCAGTCAATAATGTTTTTACTGTAGTTAAGTTCATACCCACATTTCTAGAGGCTACATAGCCTTTCAGTTGAGACCATATATTTTCAATTGGATTAAAATCCGGATGATATGGTGGCAATCGCAACACAGTGTGCCTATGTTCGGCAAGTATTTTGTCCACAGAAAACTCTGTATACCTCTCCTTGTGCTGACATATAATAGCGTAAATCTGGGTTTTTGTTAATTTTGGATCAACTGGAATTTCATGTCTGTTTAACCAGTTGATCATTTCCCGTTTAATGGTGTTTGAGTTGGGGGGTCTCTCAACATACTTGTTGTGATAGGGTGCGTTGTCGATAACTAGAACAGAATCACTGGGTATATTTGGGATTAATTGGTTAACCAGCCATTTCTCATAGTTATCGTTATTCATTTCATTGTGATAGTCACCTGTAGTGTCCGTGGATTTATACGTTAAAAAAGCACCGGGTACAAAGCCTTTTTCATTTCCCGCATGAACTATTATCAAACGTTGACCTTTTGAAATTGGCTTTTTTACTCCTTTTTTCTTATCATCACTCCAAGATTTCCCTTTAGTGTGGGATGCATGTATATATGATTCATCCATGTAGACGATATTTTTTCCTGTTTCGCGAAATTTGCGTATTTTATCAAGGTATTCCATTCGTTTGAGACTAACGTCGTGCTTTTCCATTAGAATTTTTCGATTATCTTCCATTTTAGTGAACTGAAATCCCATGTCATGAAGTATTTTTCTCAATGTTTTTTCAGACCCATTGTAATTAATAGCTTCAGATAACTTAGCTTTTAATGATTTTATTGTTGGCAGTTCATTAAATCGTAAGTGAAAATCATACACCATTCTTCGAACAACATCGTAATCAAAATCGTCCATATCCAAACGAAATTGCTTTTTTGGTCTCCCTTTTTTTGGAGTGCTGAACTTAATTTCAGTCGAATGTGTTTCAGTACTGACTTCGTTTAATATATTGTTCAAAGTTCTTCTTGAAATTCCAGTGGCATTTGCAACTCGCTCTTGAATCTTCTTAAAATAACAACTTACATTTTCATCTACTTTTTTTTTAAATCTATCAGCTTCGCTTACAAAGTATTTATAAACATTGTAGATAATTTCACGTGACTGACCTCGTAAAGGTTTCCCTCTTTTTCCGAAAGATGCCATATTACAACTTTAAATTATTTAAATTTGTGGGTGTTATCAACTCTAAATATATATTTTTTTCGGGACGCGACTGCACTCTATCGTACTTGAACAACGACTGACTAAACGTCACATAGGTAGTGTGGGACAGAGATAACGCTCTACGAAGCCGAAATTAGCCGATTGTCTCTTTCCAAAGGTCGATGTGCAATATTTATCGCCGGGTACTGTATATCGTTCTAGAAAGTTCTCTACTCAAATATGATCAACTGAAAACTACGGAAAAATCAATGCTGCCATCTATTGTAGAATAGCGAAACTATTACGATTTTAAGTTTCACTATTGTACAAATAGATGAGTCTATTTTGAATAGACTACAAAAGGACGTAAATACTCTTTTTTTTGTAGTAAAATAAAATTGATTGTAACGCAGTTTGGTATATTTTTAAATGTTCTGTTTGTGTGTTTCGGATTATTGTTGTTTAAAATGAAAACGACCAATGAAACAATGTTTGCATTAGTAGTTTATATGCAATAATGCTTATTTTATGTGTGAGTGTGGCGATCGCGGTCCTGATACAAATGTTTGTACTTGCCAATTCCGTTGTTTTCTTTATTTCGTGGGTAAAGCAGTCTGGATATAATGATATTTGCATAAGATAATTGGTTACTTTACCGTTTTGCCTGACCACGCTACCTGCGGCACGAACTGCGACGCGAATTACGGTGCGGCCGTACGGCAAGTGACGAGCGACAAAAACGAATGTAGGAAACTGTATTATTATTATTAATAATAATGTAAGAATAATCAATTTATTTCAGATTTACATCCATATTGCGTTCGTAATCACTTACGCTAGTTAATTTATGTCATTTACATTAAAAATTAATAATTATTATATAAATGCGGTTATATAAAATTCAATTTAAAATTCGGTAAAAACAAGAAGAAAAAAATGATCAAATGATGTCAGATTAAAATTGAAATTAGAATTTGATATTAATTGTATATATACATATTTTTTTCTATAAATAATTACAAAAAACCAGTAGCAACAGCTGGCCAAGAATGTTGTAAGGGTCAAACTAGGCGTGCTGCGATCATATTGAGGATGCTATTGGGACTTCTTTGCAATCTACGGAGTATTGATGCAACTTTATTTGCCTTATGGCATAAAAGTCACACACGCGTGTATTAAATATGCCATAGGAATCGGCACCGGCGACGCAAATTGCGGCGCGACTTGTGGCGCAGAAAGAACCGAGCGACGCGCGACCATGACGCGCGGTGTGATGAGCGAATAAAATAAAAATGTATATACTAGCGAAATTGGGGGACGTATTTGACGTAGCACGACCAAAACAAAATAATTTTTTTTTATATTATAAGATAGCAAACATGTAGATGGGTCTCCTGATGGAAAGAGTCAACCATCGCCTATAGACACCAAATATGTTATTGGTGCGTTGCTATCTTGTGGTGAGGTCTAACACCACATGCATAAGTATACTGGCTACCTTACCCTCCATACCGGAACATGACAGTGACAAGCACTAACGCTATTGCGGCAGGAATAGGTAAGGCGAGACAATGCAGAACTCTACCACCTAGTAGTCACGATGGTAGTGACCCGCATAGCCAATCGGTCACCTTTTACAACCTGCCCTTTTTTTATATCATAAGATAGCAAACAAGCAGATGTGTCTCCTGATGGAAAGAGTCAACCATCGCCTATAGACACCAAAGATGTTAATGGTGCGTCGCTATCTTGTGGCGAGGTCTAATGCCACATACATAAGTTTACCGGCTACTTTACCCTCCAAACCGGAACACGACAGTGACAAGCACTGACGCTATTGCGGATGGAATAGGTAAGGCGGTGGTACCAGACCCGCGCGAGACAATGCAGAACTCTACCACCCAGTAGCCACGATGGTAGTGACTCGATAGCCAATCGGTCGCCTATTACGACCTGCCTGGCAGAACGGCAGTTGGCCTATTCTTCAAAGGAGGCCGGGACCAACACCAACAAAAATATATTTTTTCGAGCGTCGAGTTGAAATTAATCATGGATATTGTACAATTTTGAAACAGTGAAAAGAATTTATTGTATTACGGCTGGAAACGGTAAGATAGTGGTACCAAACCCGGTAGATATTATAAAACTTTGTCTACCCCAACACGGAACCCAACAATGACAAGAACTGACAATATTGCGCCAGAAAATAAGAAACGCGGTGATATGTAACCCGGCTGCAGGACTTTACGACCTATTAGTACTATATTAGTGACACATTATCTAATCATTTGTTTTTTACCAACTGCCTGACAAAAAGATAGCTGTGTATAGACCACCAAGGCTGTAAGACGACAAAGATAAAGTTTTTCTCTCGTACGCGCCATCTCTCACATTGCATAATATTCTAGTAGGCAGCCTGGAAAATGCATCGGTCCTGAAACTACAGTATTATACATTAAATGATGAAACTAACCGTCTAGGCTTTGTAAGTCTAAGTAAGTATACATTAGTGTCTATTTGCTTCATTACAAAATAAATATAGGTAGTCATATTGCTTCGGACACCCTTTGAAGAAAAGTCTATCCGCCATTTTGCCCGGCAATTCTTAAAAGACTTTTTTGTCTTTTACGACACGATTGGCTATACTAATCACCACCATCATGACTATTGGGTTAGGCATTGATAAGATAGTTCTTGAACGTCTCATCCTGGTCTGGTACCATCGCCTTACCTATTCCTGCCGTTATAGCGTCAATGCTTGTCACCGTCGTGCTTCGGTTTGGAGTATGAAGTAACTGGTAAACTTATGCATGTCACACTACACCTCGCCACATGGATAGTAATATGCCATTAACATATTTGGTGTCTATAGGCGATGGTTGTCTCTTTTCATCAAGAGACATCTGCTTGTTAGCTATTTTATGATATAAAAAACCCTTCTAGCATTTTATTTAATTATGCAGCAGCTACATTATCACCATACAGCACTATCGGCCGGCAACGCAACTGCAAGACCCCCGGTGTTGCAGATGTTCGTGGGCGGCGGTGATCACTTACCATCAGGTGCACCCTCTGCTCGTTTGCCCCCTGGACTATAAAAAAAACCCAGTAAATATTCGCGTTATTACGATGTGCGTGGTATAACGCTTCGCAGAATCGCGATTCTTCTGGCTTCTGACACTTTTTTTTCATCAGTGCACCTTATAAGTCGAAGCGAGACAACCAATAATATTTTTTCTTCCACCTAATTCGCCGTAGCACAATCACTAAGTTTTATGGCGATAACATATCACAAATATTCTGTCAATAATGTGGCCTCTACATTATAGCACTAATGAATAGACAATTGTTATTTGACTGAAGATGGAAGTACTGAAGGACCTTGTGTAGGTCCAAACTCCCTTTAAAGAATATACCATTTACCATTCTACTAGGCAGTTCGCAAACTGTAAAAGGCAGTTCGAATTGGCCAAATATGTCACCACATAGGTGGCAACGTCTCGCCCGGGTTTTTTTACCACCACTTACCTATTCCTGCTGCAATAGCGTCAGTGCTTGTCACTGTCCTGATCCGGTTTAGAGGGGAAGGTAACCGTTATTCACGGGTTTGGTACGTATAGGGATGGTTTCTTTTTGTATCAGGAGAGTCATATGTTTGTTTGATATCCTACGACATAAAAAGATGTTGAGAGTGCCTCTATACCAGTGACCAGTAGGCAATATAAATTTTACCGCATATAATAATAAACAGACTGCCGCATTGCCGCCAACGACGCTGGCATGTGTGTATAATAAACAATTAACTATTGTTGTTCTTCTTGACTTCAGTAGCGCTTTTAATTCAGTGCACTTTGACGTTCTTATCGCTATCCTCAAATCACTAAACATATCTAATGATGCGACTGACTGGTTTAACAGCTATCTCCGGAGACGCTTACAACGTATTTAACTGGATGAGTTATCCTCATATCCTGCTAGCAGGTGTTCCTCAAGGAGGAGTGCTTTCTCCCCTTCTCTTTTCTACTTTTATAAATAAAATTACTGAGGTTATCTCTTCTAGCTTTCATTTATATGCAGACGATTTGCAAATCTATCGTCACTTCAGTGTCATGGATGTGGCCATGGCTATGGATTCTATCAATTTGGATCTTGAAAGGATTCACGCTTGGGCAAAAGCTTTTGGGCTTACTGTCAATCAATCGAAGTCCAAGGTTTTAATTGTAGGCAGTCCTTGGTAACATAAACCTTCTTCAGGTTTTTTATGATAACACAGTTATTCCAATATCAAACTCGGTCAGTTACTTGGGCGTAAACATTTCAAACGATTTATCATGGGATTTGTATATTAACAGCATAAGTAAAAAAGTTCATTTTGCTCTGCACTCTTTGAAACATTTACAAAATTATTTACTTTTTAAAACAAAGATATCGCTAATGCAGAGCCTTATACTACCTATCATCGATTATGCGGATGCTTGTTTTATTGATGCTGCTAAAGAACTGGTAAACAAATTAGAGAGGCTGCAGAATCTCTGTATTAGATTTATTTTTAGTTTACTTTCTCTATGTCTCTAACTTTAGAGTTCAACTTAAATGGCTTCTTATATGGCTGCGTAGGAACACTTATATTCCTTGTCTACTTTTTTTTAACATCCTGTTTAATCCTAATGCATCAAGCTATCTGCGTGATGGGTTTTCTTTCTTGCCAGATGGATGGATCTTGTAGATCAAGTGTTACTGCCCTTTTAAAATATCCCCCACACAGTTCAAAATCTATCAAATTCTTTTCATGTTCAAGCTGTCAGGTTATGGAACTCACTACCGCCCAAGGTTCGTATGAGTATTGACTCATTTTTCCTTCTCTTCCTCTCTTCCAATTTTCAAAAAGAGTCTATGAGAACTTTTTCTTGCTGGGTCTACATAGTATTTTTTTTTAAATTTCTATAGATTGTTGTCCATTTTTAAATATTATGTGGCTAAATTTAATATTTGAAGACTGTTATATTCATATGTATATATTTTATGAATTGTACACTATTTTAACATTTCAATAATAAAATTATTGTGTTTACTCTTACTCGGGTCAGCTGGAAGAAATCTCTTTTATTGGGGATAAGCTCGCCCATTGTACAGTCTGTTTTAATAAGCCTCTATATATTACTTCTCTTTTAATTATGTACAATAAAACATTAAATAAATATAAAATTGTGGAGAGTAGACGATGATGGGATCATCAGGATTGGATAGGCACTTAATTCTATTTTAGCATGTTGACTGAGCAATATGTGAGAATTAACAATATAGAATGCGCGTTGACCTAAAGCTCACGATCAAACTTGTTTATTTATATTAATAAAAACCGTTAGTGTGCATATTATTTGAACCTTACATTGGTGTTAACTAGTATCTTTCCATAACGTTAAGATTCGTGTAACATGTTAGAAATTTCACATTTCACATGTAAAGGTCACGGAGAGTTGTAAACACATATCACAGTTCACATACTTCTATTCTTCCTGACAAATATACTGAATATTACTAATCTTTTACCCATTTTAGTCTAGGTCCACCTGATACACCACCTGCCATTGTACCAGGCGTTTCATAAAATACGAAAGATTGTCTTAACATGTTACTACCATCGTGACTAATAGTTGGTATGTTTCTGCAACTTCTTGCCCGGGTAATGGTGATACATCGTTTACCCTTACTCTTTACCTAATTTTGTCGTAAATAGCGTTAATTTTTTTCGCTGTCGTGTTACGGTTTAGGAGGATAAGTTAGCCGGTAAACTTATGCATGTGGCATTACCACCTGCATCTACGTGGAGGCTATTGAATTATGCAGATAGAGATATAAATGCATATTCAAATTAGATTAAAAAACCTTAATTATATAACTGCTTAAATTGGTCAGGAAATATTTCCTTGAACAGATAATCCAAATCTCTATACATAACAATACAAAGACGTTTTTCAATCAACAGGCAATATTATCTACATTAAGATAAGAAAGATTAAGCCTGTGCTCTCTGGTAATGTAAACGATATGGAATTATCTAGAAGAAACTGATATAACGATGATAAACTGTCGTGAGCTGATGTCAATTTGTTTATATATAATCAAGAATAATTGAATTAGGTTATCATGTATTTACTGTGTAATAGGTTTAAAAGGAATTTCGAAGCCATTCATTTCACAAAGGCAGAATTTAATGAAAAATTGAAATAACTCGGTAAACAAATCGTTAGGATAAGAAAGAAAGAAAGAAAGAAAATATTTATTTGCAATAATAATGAACTTCCTATAATATTTTATAAGACCGTAGCCAACCGTAGTCTATGTGCGAAGTATACTGAACAGTAACAAGTAACAACTGTCAAGTAACAACTGTCAACTAACAAGTACTTTTTGTTATCTTGAAACTAATTATTACTTCGGTCCTTCCGGTTCCTACTAACTCTTCCGGTAAATTTAGTGCGTTTTCTGTCCAGTGACAAACATTTAAAGACCCCATGCTTCCGCATTTTAATACTATGATAAGTTAACAAATACGGTATGACGAATAATTTAACTAACAACTCGTACTCGTAAATGTTACAATGAGGTCTTATTTTTTATTACGAACTGGTCACAGCCTATCAAATCATATGCAGTGTGATTGACATCTGACCTCAAAAACCTGTTAATGTAAATTAGACATAGTTTTCATTTGCGTATAACCTCCAATAATTTATCGGTAAGCCAAAATAATGTTTCATGATATGTTAAAGTTTATTTTTAATTTTTTTTAACCGGTCGATGGATTTATTATAATTATGTGATTTTTTTTATATTATAGGATAGCAAACAAGCAGAAGCAAGCGCTTATAGACACCAAATGTGTTAATGACGCGTTGCTATCTTGTGGCAAGGTCTAATGCCACATGCATTAGTTTACCGGCTACCTTACCCTCCAAACCGGAACACGACAGTGACTAGCACTGACGCTATTGGTGGTGGTGGTGATACCAGACACGGGCAAGACAATGCAGAACTCTGCCACCTAGTTGTAGTACCTATAGTGACTCGCATAGCCAATCAGTCGTCTTTAATGACTTGCCTATATATGTCTGAACAGCAGTGGACCTATTCTTCAAAGGAGCCCGGACCAACACGGGGAGAATATTGTGTAGTAAAATAAAAGTACAAGTGCGATATTTTCTGTTTTTAAATAAGTGTACAACGCGGTCACATTAATTTGACGCATCTCTGGAATGTAAGGCGGAGCTTCCCTTAGCTCGTTCCGTTAATAATATAAGTGTCACGCGTAGATAATTTGGTTAGTTTTCTGTTAATCTGAGCGCGATGTACCGACAATTTCGGCTACATGTCAACTGGATTGTACTAATTTTCACTTCTTTTTTGTGTAGGAGTCCATTATAAATCTCTTTCCAAGCTTGTTGATTATTTATCTTATATTTGCATCCATTTAGATGCTCTATATTTGCAACTCATATAATAACAACAATGAATGTATTTCTTTAGTTATGTACTATGAAGATATAAAAATGAACTTATCAAAGGGTAGCTCTTAATTTTAATATAAAGAGGCGAGTTATCGTCATTTTTAAAGATTTTTTTTTAAATTATATTGCGTTCTAACGAATTTTTGTGTCAAAAAATCAATACATATTTTGATTTTTTTTTCATTGGATTAACATATCTAGTACTGACATGACTACTAAGTGATAGTATTAGGTAACGTCTTGCTCGGGATTTGTACAGTAGTGGTACGAATAAGTTCGTCAACGCAACAGAAGTGTGTAACGGGAATCTGAGGAAGCAGTCAATATTTGAATTGACCAATAAGCGCACGCTATTTGAATTGATCAATGAGTGCGTACTATCCGAATTAAACACTGAGCGCGCGCGCGATGGGAATGGAGTTATTCATAAGGTTGCACTAAGTTTTAGGACTAAGGCTCGCTCGTTTTATTTTAATTTGAGATCATGTAAATGTGACTTTACCTGCGCATAATTTAACATTGATGATAACGTCTAAAGGTCAATAGATTGCATAGATTTACCCGTTTTTAACCGAATTTTTAAATAGGAGGAGGTTCTTAATTCGCCTGTATTTTTATGTGTCCTCAGAACTTGGAAAACCGATTCGGATAATTATTTTATTGTATAAGAGGGTAATTTCCTATTTAGTCAAAACCAATTTTATAAAGAGAAAGATATAATCTGTTGCTTGTTTGTTAAGATTTAACTATGGAGGGTAGAAGTAAGGAGGGTCATCTGTGTATATGAAAAAGTGTCAGCCAAAATGTATTAAATTAGGATGGCGCCACATTTGCATCAAGGTAACTCTTAAAAGAAGCGCCAAATATTGTTAGAGTAGGCTTCAAAAATAAACAAGGAAAGAGAAACTTCCGCTAAGTTATGGCTCGCTTTTAAAAATCCGCATAAAGTGGGAAACAATATATGATTATTTTTTACGTATCATTTAACGATTTAACGCTTACTTGTGAATATCAAAAAATAAATTTTGTTTTGGGATTTACGTCCACTTGGACAACTTTTCACAGCAAAAATTTTACCCATAACTGTTCTGTTATTCACTCACTTTTTCATAAAATTAAATGTTTATATATCAATAACCGTACTATTTACTGTTCACGAAATAAAATCACTCTAAACGCACGTTTGGTTATAATAATTCTGTAAGGTTATATTTACCACAATGTTTTGTACAACGTAAGTTGTTGAAATTCTCAATAATTAACTACTTTAGTCGATAATGACATTAAATTTTTTGACTCGGCATACTTCAATTCATCTACGATTGCTACATTCATACCATACCCTGTGCATCCACCAGCGCGATTGTGGAGGATTTTGGAACTGTTATTTAGCGCATACAACTGGACACTTTTTCAACTTTTCTCCCATATAAGATGACTCTCCTTACTTCTACCCTCCACAGATTTAACTTAAAAAGTGTTTTATTAAAAATCTTTCACCTTTAGAAAGCTTCAGTATCCAGGAAAATATAAGCTACATTTTACCCGACTGAGCAAAGCAAAGCAATGCTTTTTGATCACGCGAACTAAGACTCGAGTAACTGCTAGGCCTATATAAATTTGGTGACGACCAGATACAGGGTCCTAATAAGAAATGTAGAAGGTTAGAAGCTGGTTGTTGCAGTTTTATAGCGTGTAAGCACAGAATACTGGAGACTGAGACGGTCTATCGAAAAATAAAGAAAACATGTCATTTTCACGTTTTAGCTATGATGGCAATTCCTTTTTTTGTAGGCAAAATTGTGTTTTATGTTTTTTTTGTTTATTTTCTGGTCGCGTCCGTGGAATTTTCGAACCAGCCGTTATATTGCTAATTTTGTGTATTTTCTTAATTTTTTTAAAATAAGCTCAGTAGAATATTAGAATAAATCAAATTATTCAAAGTTAAAGTAAAAATCAAAAATTTCCTACACAAATTTTCGCGTTTCCAACTATGCAGCGTGTAAGGTACGGTCTACCGAAAATCGAAACTCTAGATTTGGATCATGATCCTACATGACATTTGAACCTGCGACTATAACAGCCGTTGGAAATTTGTGTGGGAACCATATCATTTTTTGCCAAAATTTTTCCTTACCCTCATATAATTTGATTTATTTATTTATTTCTTTAACAAAATCCACAGCGCTTAACAACCAAAATACCTACATACAAAGCGTAACTTGGGCTTACGGCCAGTTACGGATTTACATTATATATGCAGGACTTATACAACACAACAAACAACACATTAAATATTGAATAGCGTTTCAAAATAATTTAACTTTTACAAAAAAAAAGCTTAATCAGTAAATATAAAGGTTATTTAGCTGTCTGTCTGTCATTTCCAGCTAATTTCCGAAAACAAATTAGGCCAATAATTCTGATTGTCGCTGTTACAATAATTTATTTAGTTGAATTTATGGGAAGTATTTTTGGCTAAATTAATTATTTCTGTGGCTAAATTATTATTTATTAGTAATTATAGTACTTAGTACAGTAGTCAGAACTTCAAGGATCGTGACATATGGTAATGGTACTCGGTTAACTCCGCCTATCCCGTAAGGGATCTGGTATGAAGATATTATTCTAATACTCCATTACTTGTTCTCAAAAAATAGTACAATTGAAGGAAATACACAAAATATGCAATGTGTTTATGCGCCACGAACTGCGCTACTGCGCTACGTAAAAGATGATTGAAGAGAGAATGTATGCTTTATATTGCGTAGCGCAAAAATAAGGAAAAAATCATAAAACCTAAATATTGCATTGCTTATAAAAAAAGGAATTGCCATCGACGACTAGAACGTAAAAATAGCATGCTTTTTTATTTTTTTGGTATAATGTCCCTCACGTATATGTGTTTTAGCATTTATTAACCCGTGCCTGCAACGACGCGACAGAATTTGAACCTGCGACCTGGCTGGCACGCTCTCACCAACTGAGCTACTGCGATTTAATTAACGTTTACACGTCATGATCGCATAGCTTTACATTAATTATTACCCGTTTGTTTCCAAAGATGCATGTTCTGAACCTGTCAAAGCTGGTGTTCCTCATACGAAACATATAAAATGTATGGTCTATCAAAAACCCCTTTCATTTTTAAGCTGATTGTAACTTGTAGCTAGTGGAGATAGATATATAAACTAGGTAAGGTCAGCGAGGTCACTCATCAGTTACTCGATGTTGTTCTAATGTCAGTAACTCGTGTGACTCACATTTACAAGTGGATAAAGGAACTTTAACCACAAATTAACGTATCTACTACAGTAGATACGATGGTATACACGGATCTAGCGTGTACGTGATCATTTTGAGGTTAATGATGCTAAAATTTAATAGTTATTGGAAACAACTTTATGAAAAGGTACCTACTTTAGAAGATGTGTGTGTTTCTTTATATCATTAGATAACAATCAAGCAGATGGCTCTCCTAAAAGAAAAGAAACCATCGCCTATAGACACCAAACATGTTAAAGATTCATTGCTATCCGTGTGGCGGGTTGGTAATGTCACATGCATAAGTCTATCGGCTACTTTATCCTCCAAACCGAAACATGACAATGACAGGAATTGACGCTATCGCAGCAGGAGTAGATAAGGCGGTGGGGTACTTTATACCAAGGATTTTTAACGTTATAATATTGATATGTTTGAGTCGACGTGATTTTAGTTAAATTTCATTTTTTTCTATTTTTACTACGAGTATTTTTTCTAGTAGCGTTTATAGATTGATAGTTTTGCTTAGAAAGTATTCTGGGAGCTTTAAAAATTAGTATTTTTTAAATTATGATGCTCTTTCCGATTTTCCTTTTCCAAAAGGTTACCCCTTATTTTTAAACCAAATTAACATTCCATTAATTTTGTTTAAAAGTAGTAAAATGCTAGCTGATAGCTACGACTTCATTCACGTGACCCAAAACATTACTTCTTATAGTTAAATTGGCTAAAAAGGAGCCAAAAAAACTAAAAAAACATAAATTTACGACATGGAAAAATGTTTTTTAATGAATTAATATATATTTTTTAAATACAGTATATGTGTTGGATGTCCATACTTACTAGTTACTTACTTTATTTATTAATGTTATAAATGCGAAAGTAACTCTGTCTGTCTGTCTCTTCTTCACGCCTAAACCACTAGACTGATTTAGATAAAATTAGGTACAAAGATAGTTTAAGCCGCGGCAAAGGACATAGGATAGTTTTTATCCCGGAAATCCCACGAGAACGAGAACTATGCGGGTAAAACCCCGGGAAATTTATTTTTAAAAAAATTACCACGTGGGCGAGATCGCGGGCACAGATAGTATTTTATAAACCAATTTGTAAGAAAATAAACTACATATCTATTTATTAATACGTAAAGCAAAAACTTTGTACCTCTTTTTAAGTCAATTACGCGGACGGTGGAGTTTTAAAGACACAGTAAAGTTTACTGTTGACTTTGAACAAAAACTGAAAAATCCACGTAATGTTGTTAAAGTATATTAACTATTAATAGCAAAGTATGAATATTTTTTTTAACTTTTATGGCGTGATATTGTTAAGTATCCACGAAGCGAAAAAAATTTACAATAACTATTTAAACATTTTTTTTTTCATTTATAATTAAGACGGAAGTACGAGAAAATGTTGTTAGTTAACAATTGTTTAATTTGTTGAAAAATTAATTAAATGAAAAAGTAATTAAAATTTCCAACGGAAATAAATTATTTATAGTATTTAAAATACATCATATTTTTTCAAATCTAAAAAAGAATATTCAATACCTTAAATAAATTAATTTATGTGTCGTACTCGTTTATGAGGCCGTGCGAGCAAGCTAAAAATGTCGTGCGGAGACCTATTTTCAACGTTAAATTAAAATTATAAATAATGACTATGAAATAATGAATATGAGTTTCGGAATCTGAAAGTTATTTCTTGGAAATTTCCTCTTCTTTCCGAATCTTTCTTTGAAATTTCTTAATTATTAATAGTTTATGAAACATTGCCAAAAAACGAAATGCCATTTTTTTCATCTTTAATCGTTTATAACTTATTCAATATTTTATGTGCTAATTACACGCTTTTAGCAAATTTTTCTTGACGTCATCCCGGATCCAATAAGCTATCGCACATAATTTTAAGAGCAGTAGTATCTCTATTTTTTTAACACAGTTTAGTGTATAAACATTAAACTGTGATCGCTAAAAATATATGCTATGTGCATTAGCCGTACTAGTCTGCTCGACAAGTTGAAAATCGCCTAAAATAGAGATACTGCTCTTAAAATTATGTGATTCTATATTTTCATATAAAAGACTGCTATGTGATTCTAAGCATTATTGCTTAGAATCACATACCTAGCAGTCTTTTTATATGAAAATTTGATATGTAAAAAAGTCATGATAGTAAAAATGTGGAAACCCCAAAAAGTGCTTATAGCAGATATTTACGACGAAATGCCGTATTGTTCTAGTAGACTCAAAGATCTTAGCTCGCTTCGCTTGCTCGTTCAAAAATTTTAGTTTTAATTAACCAATCACATTGTTACATTGAAATAAAACGTGTTTATGTTAATAAGTAGTCTCATTATAATTAAACAAGAGGTAAAAAACGAGTTATGAGTATATTTGGCTCCAAATTTTAAATGAAAGTTAATTTACATTTTATTGTACGTGAGAATATAGATCTTGAATATTTTGTTCTTCGAGTTGTTGAGGTTTGTATAGATTAAACTCGATTCGTTGAACAATGAGTGGAAAGCAGCTGCCTACCTAAATCCATCGGAAGTGTTTGAGCGTCGATAGGATCGCTTTAGCTACAATGGAGGTAATTACTACGTATGGCCGCCAGAGCCGACCGGAACTTGAAACAATGCCCCGCTGGAGACTTGCGCTCTATGTGTTCATGTGCCTTTCGATGGCTCGTCTTGCTATTATCTTTTCAACTAATGATGTTGTATGTCTATGTTTAGTACCTAGTTTAAAAAAAATATTGAGGTTTCCATTACTCTCAAAAATCGACATCTCACTAGCAACTTGGAGCCTGTTGCAGGTGTTCTTTTCTCGCCTCTCACCTCGCCCTCACGCCTTTTTGAATGTTAGGTCTGGTATCTGGATCTTTGAGTATTGTTATGTTACTACCTAGTTTTACAAAAAATATTGAGGTTTCCATTACTCTCAACATCCACATCTCACTAGCAACTCGGAGTCTGTTGCAGATGTTCTTTCCTCGCATCTCACCTCGCCCTCACGCCTTTTTGAATGTTAGGTCTGGTATCTGGATCTTTGAGTATTGTTATGTTTGGATATGTCGATGTTTGGATGAATGGATGCTTGGATGTTGTGAATGTCAAAAACAAGTGAATGTAAGTAAATGAAATTATGAAAAAAGTGGTATTTATTTCAAGCAATATATAACAATAGGCTTACTTTTATTCTGAAAAAAGCATGTTTCCATAAGATTCATAAAAAATCACGTACTGTAAAAAATGGAATAGAGTATAATTTATTAATTAGGGTTTGAGTGAAACTTTCCACCTTATCTTAGTATACTTACACATACACGTTATAGTAGGAGAGCCCAAGAGGGGTTTTGGGATGTACTCCAGATTAACATATGGGGGGGGGGGGGGGGTTACCTCGCATACTGATGAGCCTCTCCATCAAATATATGCCCTTTAGGCGGTTAGCTAGGACAGAAAAATTTTTTTTTTGTTTTTGGTCTAGTAGATATTGTCTAGTATATATTTATGGTCAAGTATTTCACTTTACCAGGTTGGCAGTAAGAAATCTCTTTTTTTTAGAGATAAGCTCGCCTTTTGTACCTTTTTAAAAATACTGCTTGCTGTAATTGTTTTTTGTTGTTCTTTTGTGCACAATAAAGTATAAAATAAATAAATGAAAAAAATTCCGATAACTTCGGCTTGTGGATGTTGTCAGATTATATTTTTTTTCGTTATTCTTACATCATTCCCTCTAAAATAAAAGAAAATTCAGACACAAGAATGTCAAAACAACGCTTTCGTTGCAACTTTGTGACCCTCCCACTACCTTATGCTACACTTGGTCTCACCTACTGTTATGTTAACTTTAATATCTGCCACTGCTCTATTTCAATCTTAAGGTACACGTTAACAATATTTTTGCTATTGTAGCTGCAGTTTCCGTCGCTACTAGACGTATTCTAAAAATCAATTTTTATATCATAATATACAAACAAACAAGCATATGACTCTTCTGGTGGAAAGTGATAAACATCGTCTGAATACACCAAAGATTTTAATGGTTTGTAGCTATCTATGTGATGGGATGGCAATGCCGCTCGTATAGGTTTCCCGGTTGCCTTAGCCTCCAAACCGTAGCACGACAGTGACAAGTACCAACGCTACTGCGAAAGGAATAGGTAAGGTGGTGGTACCAGACCCGGGTGAGTCGTTGGGGAACTAAGGTAGTAAACATACAGCCAATCGTTTGCTTTTTACGAAGTACCTGGCAGAATGGCAAAGGGAATGCGAAATGCAGAACTCTAGCAACTAGTAGTCACGATAGTCTTTATGAGAAACACATAACATGGATCAAGAAGCAATGGGTTAAAATTTTATTTTGCGTTAAGCCTCGATTCGGGCTTAGACCTAATACAAGAAGGGTAATAGTACCGTCGTTTCGGCAATACTGAAACCCTGAGATGTGTTCAGGAAGTTTATCCATACAGTGGATCAACAGTTATGGTGTGGGCGGGTATTAACAGAAGAACAGACAAACTGAGCTTTTTTTATCAACAGAAACATGCTCAAAAATTACTTTAAGAATGTTCTTAGACCTTATGTTCATCCGTTTGCTCAAACCCTTGACTCCGATTTTACCTTAATGCCTGACAATGCGCCTTTGCATAAAGCTTTGCGGACTAGGAAGTATTGGCTGTGTAAAACATCCGGGTGCTGTCCTGGGCCACACCATCGCCAGTACCTCAACCCCATCGAGCATGCATAGGATTTGCTCCAGAGATGTGTTTGAAAGGACTTGGGTGGAGTGAAAACAACCAAGGATTTGCTTCAAATTAATTAGGAGCGATTGCCGCAGGATAACATTAACAGATATCTATTGTATGAATAATCACTTCATTAATAATAAATTAATTTTTATTTAGCAATTTAGTTTTTGTTTTAGTACATTAATATGATCTATCTTCAGTACAATCAAATTAGTACATGTTGCTGTCTCTACGTGCACATCGTCAATTCATATTTTGTAAACCACATACTATTTATAAGTCATGTATATGTAATAACTTAAGTTAAAGTGGTAAATAAAGATACCGAAGAAAGATTCTAAGCGGGCTGTACACGAGTAGACCTAGACCACAGAATATTTAGAGACTACCAGAAGTCAATGTTACATACAGTACCCGGCGATAAATATTGCACATCGACCTTTGGAAAGAGACAATCGGCTAATTTCGGCTTCGTAGAGCGTTATCTCTGTCGCACAAAATACAAACAGTCCGGTACCTATTAGGAGCTGTTAAAACAAGTATGATTTGCTTCTTTTGATATTTTTATTCTTTGTATAAAATACACTAATTTTTCTATAAGTGATGGCTTTAGGTTGGGGTAAAATAAAATAAAAAAACATTTTTACATTATGTTTACGTATTTAATTATTTTGGAACATTACAGCTTTAGTGTACATAATAAACACCATTATACCTATTGCTAAAATGAGACATTGCAATAAAAATAATAATAATTCTAATTCTCAATTACTTCCATTTCACTATCTGTGCTCTCAAAGAGGTCAATATCACTGTCACTATCAGCCGTATTTATTACTAATCTATCAGTGTAATTGTCTAAACTGTGTTGAATGCTTCTATATTCATTCTCACATTTGATTGCATGATCGCAAACCTTTTTCCACTCTTCAGCGCCGATCATGTTTACTTTTTCAGTCAATAATGTTTTTACTGTAGTTAAGTTCATACCCACATTTCTAGAGGCTACATAGCCTTTCAGTTGAGACCATATATTTTCAATTGGATTAAAATCCGGATGATATGGTGGCAATCGCAACACAGTGTGCCCATGTTCGGCAAGTATTTTGTCCACAGAAAACTCTGTATACCTCTCCTTGTGCTGACATATAATAGCGTAAATCTGGGTTTTTGTTAATTTTGGATCAACTGGAATTTCATGTCTGTTTAACCAGTTGATCATTTCCCGTTTAATGGTGTTTGAGTTGGGGGGTCTCTCAACATACTTGTTGTGATAGGGTGCGTTGTCGATAACTAGAACAGAATCACTGGGTATATTTGGGATTAATTGGTTAACCAGCCATTTCTCATAGTTATCGTTATTCATTTCATTGTGATAGTCACCTGTAGTGTCCGTGGATTTATACGTTAAAAAAGCACCGGGTACAAAGCCTTTTTCATTTCCCGCATGAACTATTATCAAACGTTGACCTTTTGAAATTGGCTTTTTTACTCCTTTTTTCTTATCGTCACTCCAAGATTTCCCTTTAGTGTGGGATGCATGTATATATGACTCATCCATGTAGACGATATTTTTTCCTGTTTCGCGAAATTTGCGTATTTTATCAATGTATTCCATTCGTTTGAGACTAACGTCGTGCTTTTCCATTAGAATTTTTCGATTATCTTCCATTTTAGTGAACTGAAATCCCATGTCATGAAGTATTTTTCTCAACGTTTTTTCAGACCCATTGTAATTAATAGCTTCAGATAACTTAGCTTTTAATGATTTTATTGTTGGCAGTTCATTAAATCGTAAGTGAAAATCATACACCATTCTTCGAACAACATCGTAATCAAAATCGTCCATATCCAAACGAAATTGCTTTTTTGGTCTCCCTTTTTTTGGAGTGCTGAACTTAATTTCAGTCGAATGTGTTTCAGTACTGACTTCGTTTAATATATTGTTCAAAGTTCTTCTTGAAATTCCAGTGGCATTTGCAACTCGCTCTTGAATCTTCTTAAAATAACAACTTACATTTTCATCTACTTTTTTTTTAAATCTATCAGCTTCGCTTACAAAGTATTTATAAACATTGTAGATAATTTCACGTGACTGACCTCGTAAAGGTTTCCCTCTTTTTCCGAAAGATGCCATATTACAACTTTAAATTATTTAAATTTGTGGGTGTTATCAACTCTAAATAGATATTTTTTTCGGGACGCGACTGCACTCTATCGTACTTGAACAACGACTGACTAAACGTCACATAGGTAGTGTGGGACAGAGATAACGCTTTACGAAGCCGAAATTATCCGATTGTCTCTTTCCAAAGTTCGATGTGCAATATTTATCGCCGGGTACTGTACAAGTATTATTCGAGCATAGCACGCATAGATACCTCTCACGGACGCGATATCTCCGACTGGTGCGGTACAAACTGTACCGAACCATTCCGAGATATCGCGTCCGTGAAAGGTGTCTATGTGTGCGTTGCTCGAATATCACATATATGTAGATTGACTACTGTTAGTCTCCAGTCTGCAGTATACTGTGCCTAGACTCTCTGGCAAAAAATATTTTTTTATATCAGGATAGGCATCTGCTAGTTAACTTAGCAAAGTAGCAGATGGCTCTCATGGTGGAAAGAGAATTATTGCCTATAGACACCAATGCGTTGCTATCCGTGAGGCGGGACGAAAATATGTTATGCATAAGATTGCAGGTTACTAAAATCATCAAACCGGAACACGATAGTGACAAGAATTGACGCTAATGCTAGGGTTGTGGACCGAACCCGGGTAAGTCATCGCGAGACTCTATCACCTAGTTATTACGATGTCAGTGGCACATATACCCAATCATTCCCTTTTTCGAACTGCCTGACAGAATGGCAAATCGTCTGCTCTTCAAAATACGAGGAAACTAGTTATCGTCAAATATCTGAGGAAGAAAGTTACGGGATTTTAAATAAACTTTTATTTATACAAAACATTTTATTAGCAATATAATGTAGGAAATTAAAAAAATATAAAAATCATTACAAAACTGTAAATGTTTTAAAAAATATGGTATTATTATAGTTATCAATCGAACTTTACAGTCGAGTAAATCTTTTGCAACATAATTTAACTTTTTAATTGTATATTGTTGTCATTAAATGTATAAACAAATTAATAAGGTTTTACCAAAGAAAACAAAACACATGACGCTTAAAATGTTTTTATTATGGGATTAAACTTTATATATAAAAAACGTTGCTTAAGACACGTATTGAGCTACACAATGAACAACATTTTCCTCGTCAATTATTCTCTGTTGATTTTAAGCAAATAATGCAATATAATCAGGCATATCTAATTTTATTTTAACATATTTTATTTCTTTAGGCGTCACGTTTTGAAAATCTAGTGCTGTACAATCAAATATAAGTCAAGCTATGTCACAAAAGATCAATAAAATCAGCAGGTATTTTTTTGGAAGACCGTTGTCATTGAGACAAATCAGACCAGCGCCAACTATGAGCTTGTACTTCTATTGCTCTACATGTATTTAAATTGCATTCAACTGACACTGTGTCAATAGATATACATAAAAATCACAGCTCGGTTTACTCAAATAAAATTACGTTTGTGTTTTTTCTTGCCATCTAATTATAATTCTATAAATAAATAATAATATTGTACAGGACGGTTTAGTTTAGTTTATTTGTAGAAGTGGACAAGTACTTTTAAATTTTGTGGAAATCATATTGAGCAATCGTAAAAATGTCAAATAAATAGTGAAGTATTTACAAGATGTCGACCACTTCTCCGAATTTTCCTGTATCGTTAAATTTAAATCGCAAATCGTCCTCAGTTCTTTAAAACTACGTTAAATTATTCTTACGTCAACTAATAATAGAATCTTATGAACAAAAATTATCAATAAAATCTAATATTCAACTCAGGAACAAATGCAATATTAATCGTCAATAATGAATATAAAACTTTTCAAAGTAAGTACTCGAATAAAAACATAATTTAATATAATACATGAATAAACTACTTAACAACCATTTATGCGAATGCATCAAATATATTAAGGTAGCCATAGTTCCTTATAACTAATTGGTAAATCTCTCAAATGCTTATTGCTAGTAATATCTATAAATTCGCTAAGGTTTTAAATAACATCTAATGAGATACAAGTGGTAGAGATAAATTTACGTCACAATTTCGTTAAACTTGTTCGTTATACATATTTACAAATAATGAGTATTGTTAAATTGATTTTCTATAAGTAATTATACTAAATTTAATTTAGTTTAAAAGTAATTACACAAATCATAATTAAAATCATGAATATGCTCTTACAGCCAACAATTTATGAGACGAGCTTAATATTATACTCTCATATGATAATAATCTCAGTCAGAGTTACATTTTAAGGCAGTGATCGGTAATATCATTTTATTAGCAATATCTTGGCAAGAAAAAAGACTGACGGTTTTGGACATAAATCTCTACAAAATTAGTTACAGATACGAGTATTTACGGTCAATAAATAAAAATATTGTGAAATATAAATATATTATATTTTTATAACGACAACATTTTGATTTCTGGAAAGAATATTATATTAAATATTTCTAAATAAAATATTAGTCTCGTCACTTTTATTTTACTTTTAGTTTATTGGTTGAATAAAATACTCGATGTACTCGTATATGCTCCTATAGCTTTTATTTCAGGAGTAAGGGAAGGGAAGATTGTACAAATAAAAAATATTATAATACTTGTATTGGATTTCAAGATAGTTTTTACCTTCGTAATTCTCCCATTTTTTGGCTACAAAAATAATATTAGTTAAAACAATAGAGACACTTATAACAAAATAATATTTTCAAAAATTAAATAAAATCACTGGTACAATTACTGTTAAAGCACGCTATTAATCATTAGCTCACGTTCCAAATTTACCATATTCTTAGTTATTCGCTCATGTGGGATATTCCCAAAATAATGATATTAATTTCAAATTATTTTCAAAGTTTTACAGTAGAATCTTATCATGCCAATTTATAGAATATGAAGGATAATTTATTATTCTTTAATCGGGTTAATTAGTTTTAAGTTCAACATTTTGTTTTTAGTAAGATGCCCTGAACAAAAAAAGTTGGTATTCGTTTTACAAAAAAATATCAAATAGAATAAAGAAATATAATTTGAAACAAAAAACATTCAAGGAAACATAATGCGGATATTTATAAACTATCTACCAACCGCCGACATTGGTACCTATATTCAGAACAATATAATTCAATAAGAACGAATCTAGGTAATATGATAAGGCTGACGTTGTGTCGATACATAATATTATTATTGCTATGTCACGATTCGATACCTATTATAAAAAGGCCCACGTTTCCGGCTAAGGAGGTCGCATAAATCGATTAATTTAAATTATTTAAGCTCGGTATTTTGCTATCAGATAAGTAACCAGAGTAATTTATGTATTATTTACGTAATTACAATATTTACAACACGGGCTTTTAAGAAAACATATTTAAATTATATCATGCCATGAGATTAATCATTAATGTTTTTATGATGTTTTTTTTGACGAAAGCAAATAATTATAAGGAATATAGGAATAAACTGTTAAGCACATTATATCTTTGTGTTTAAAAATATCTTTATCTTCTATCCTAAAAGATACAACCATAAAATAATAACCAATAATTTAATTCTTTACGGGTTCCTTTCAAGTATGAGCAAATTTCCAAGCCAATAATAATCTCTCGTTCAATATAAATATAGCCATCATAAATACCAGGGCACGTTCGTGTATTTATATAAGTGCACGATTCTAACAAAGAAAGGCCAATTTGTTAGATGAGAAAGGGAGTACAATTTTAAACACTGCGATTGAAACGCTACTCGTTTTTGAAATTTATAGTAATCTTGGTGTAATCAGTGAAAAGATTTAATATCGGAATTGAAGTACCCTTCACTGTTATGGAGGATTATAATTACAATATATCTACAGACAGTTACTAAATTATTGACATAGAAAAATAAACTTTCAACAAATAATACGGGATAATTTACTATGTATTTTAAACTAAAAAAACACTCGAAAGTGTAAGTGCTATTCATTAGTCAACATGAGGAAAAAATGACCGAACCGCGAGCAAGGCGGTACAGAGATACGATAGTCGGGCAGTGAAAGATAGCTGGTACTGAATGCTTATTCTTTTACTGTTTTTTTTTTCATTTTTTTAGAAAGTATAGACGAACGCGCTGCGGGAGAAATTACTGTACGGACAAGCAATAAGTAATCCTAAAGCTACTCATCATTGTTAGGTACTTATCTGATAACTTAATTTAACAATAAAAAATAAACGAAGTTAGCCTTGCATATCGCGTGAAGTCTATTCAATGCAATTCTTATTCAGGAACACAACGACAACTTAAAAAAACAATGAAGTTGTCTACAAATATTTTTTGCACAATTATGACTTATGAGTATGGAATGTACAGTTTAAAATAATCTCGTAATATAGAGAACTAACAGTATTTATAGTTAACACTAGCTAAAGCTACAAGTAATAATCGGTAACGGGTGGAGTAAATACAAATTAACAAGCTTATTAAAGACCGAGAACCTTTGACACAATTAATCTTAATTCACGCCTTATTTGTCTACATTACTTATTTATTTAGCACCTTACCAAATTCATCTGTGATATTTCAGCCTTTACATATAAGTTACACTCTCTATCAGTCATACAGTTCAATTGACTATCGGTTCGAACAGAGTACATAGTGCACGTGATCTGGTTACCTCTGTTTTGTAGGCTTCGAAGCCCCATTTGCAGCGGCACTTTTCTGTGCTATGTGCGTCTGATAATGCTTTGCAAGATGTGCTTTCTGTCTGAAGCTTTTACCGCACAAGGAACATGTGAATGGCTTCTCGCCAGTGTGTGTCCTTACGTGTACATTCACTGAGTATTTATCTTTGAAACCCTTTGAACATATAGAACAATAATGTAAGGACCTTTCCTTCCTTACGCCATTTGATGTTGATGTTGCTGCCTGAACTGCTGTTCCCGACTGAGTTTGAGCCGTTGGCGGAGAGTTTTTGTTTTGTATTCTTTTGTACTTTTTCCCAACCGATTTAGTACTTGTCACAGTAGGTGAAGCTGTTACTATTTGCAAATGTTGTGGTAGTTGGACTTCTCCTGCTGGAATCATTGTCACTAATTCACCATTTACGTGGTGTATGTTATAAACGCTACGTGTAGGGTCTAGTGGTTCTACAGTGCAGAATGGTTGTACAGATTCACCTAACTCAGTCGCAATTCGTTTTAATTTCTCATAGTCATCTGGATAACTAGCGTCAAGCTGTGATAGCAAAATGTCATCTACGCTTTGTGTTGATGTTGGATTTTCTCCGTTAGCAACAATAGTAGGATCTTCCAAAAGGATTGAAATATTTACGTTCCCATTAGGTGGCCCCATCGCCATAATCAAATCAGCAGCATCTGTATCTTTGCTGTCAGCATACATAGATGGAACATCAGCCTTATTATTATTATTTATTATAACTCTTTTTAACTCGCTCTCTGCGTCGAGTTTTGTTATACTTTTTTGTATTGTACTGTATCTAATAAAAGCTTTTCCTTGCAATGCACTTCGTAGCAACGATTCATTAGATTCTGTATTTTGATCTGTTAATTTCCAATCATTGTTATTATTGTTGAACTCAACTTGTCCATCTAATATAGTTGGTGTAGCTATGATTGGACTACGTATTGATTCATCTTTCTTATCATTACTTTGAAATTCATTATCATCATAGTTATATGGTTCAACTTTTACTAAATTTGTGGTATTTAAATCAGAACTTTGACTTTCTGAATCTCCATCTTCATAAGTAAAGTTTTCAACTTTCGGTAATATATTGGGATTTAGTGAGTCTTGTGCAAAGTCATTTGGAAATCCATTCATATTTAAAATAGTCTCAAGATCTAATGAAGGATTAGGTTCTATATCCGCCGGACTAGACATAGATACATCTTCTTCTTTGCCCCAATAACGGTTAGAAGTCGATTCATCCATGTCTTGGTTGAGAACTGTTAGAGTATATATTTGTCCATCTGTATTATTGCTTATTAATTTATTTGAAATAGCTGTATCTGTACAAGTATGAGTACCATTGATTTCACTTTCTTGATTCCAGTAAAACTTATTTAAATCTTCTAGCATAGCAGTTTCTAAACGATCTCGATCACGATCAACATTCCATATCGAGTCAAAACTTTGTAGTGTGTTCGAGCTAGTAGCTGTGGTCATATTGTTAGTAGCTGACGTCTGCCCAGTCACAGTTAATAAACTATTGTTATTTTGTTCCTTAGGCTCTTCAGATAATAGCGGGTTTGATCTTGAATCAGGTGATTCCATGAATACATTCACAGATCGCATCTGTTGTTTGTATTGTGCATCAGTTACTTCATTGGATGTAACAAAGTCAAAGAAATCTGATTTTGACAGTTCCGGTGCAGTGGCCGTCATGACTACCGTTTCAGTAAAACTAGTCAATTTTGCGACTGGGGTAGTGTGCTTTGATTACATTAGACGACCTTGTATAACTTTAAAGAAGTTTTGTACTTAGTTTATATTCTTAATTTATATAGGTGAACCTGATATGACTTGTACTTTATTGGCAGTCGCGTGAGCGTCGGTAACTGATAATACGTCGGGCTTAGCGTGGAGTGCTACACTGAGGTGCCCAATGCTTTTAAATCAATAGGAGGACCAATAGAGTGTGCAAACTTGATCCGAACGTTCCTTTTTCCCATTATTCAGTCCAAATGTTTGCACTGCTAACAAACCTTTAAATCATATGGTTCGATGGATCTTCATCGCTGTAGTATTTGTATTTTTCCATTGTCTTGATAAACGAGTGGTACCCAGTGATGAAATCTGAAATCAAGAAAAAATAACTGTAAATATATTAATTCAGTTTAAGATAAAGAACGATATGGTAAAAATTTGAATTTGGACAGTTGGATCTTTTTTTCTATTTAAGAATATTTAGATTAAAGACCATTCAGATTAAGTACGTGTGTAAGTTGGATAGTTTAGTGCAATTTTACAAATATACGTAAACATTTTGCCAAATCCCTTATTGCGCAGTGTAGTACACCCTTATTGCATTTTTCCCGTATTTGTCCGGGCTCCTTCGAAGATTAGACCAAGTACCATTTTGCCAGGCAGGTCGAAAAAGGCAATCGATTGACTATACGTGTCACTATCATCGTGACTACTAGTAGAGTTCCGCAACGTCTCGCCCGGTTATTTGGTACCACTGCCTTATCTATTCTTGCCGCAATAGCATCATTGCTTGTCATTGTCGTGTTCCGGTCTGGAGCATAAGGTAGCCGGTAGACTTATGCATGTGGTAATGCCATCACGCCACACGGATAGCAACGTACCATATCTTTCATGTTTATTGGCGACGGTTTCTCTTTTCATTAAGAGATCTATCTGTTTGTTTGCTATTTAATAATATAAAATAGGCACAGACAATCAAAGTTAATAACGATCACATTAGACACCTACATTTAAGATAAAATAAATTTAAGTACCTAGGTATGCAACATCTATAACGACATTTTAACGTCGCACCATCTCACATGGATTTATACCTACATTCTTTGTTTTACGAAGGTTTTCATAATGTTTTTTGGTGAAAGTAATTGTTTTAGTATTTAAGTCAAGTTAGTTTGGATAAAATTACTCTTAGCCTTAAATAAGAGCAAGCAAAATAGAAAGGTTTTGCCAATAATTGCAGGAGAAATTAAAATCAAATGAATGATGTAGTTATTTTTAATACCTACATCATTTTTAACAAAGCATAGGTATATGAAGCATTTGACCGTTATCCTCTCATTTCGGTCTCGCTTGACGTAACAATAAAAAATAACCAAGTACTTATGACGTATGACTAGAAAGCGACTCGATTGATCTAATCGCTTTATTCTAAGTGATCAAATAGATTTCGATTTATAATATATATATATATATATATATATATATATATATATATATATATATATATATATATATATATATATATATATATATATATATATATATATATATTTTTGTGTCTTCAAACAATATTCGTAAATAACAAATGAATATAAATAATTAATCTTAAAATTAATCATCAATGTACGCATAATTAATAAGCTTTTCATTCGGAGTGGTTTAGATCCTGCACAAACCAGGGCAAGCAAGTCACGCAGTGTGCTTAGCCGACATCATGTAACGCCAACCTCGATGGCTGTTAAGAATATTTTAAATAATTTAAAAATACTAGCGATCGCCTGAAGCCGAAATTAAACTACATACACACTAAACAATAAAATCTCTTTTAAGTTTGAGAACTGATTTTTGCCATAAAGAAAATAGTATTTATTGTGTAGATATAATATTATCACGTACTATGTCATATTAATGTAGTGTGTGTAATGTTTATTTTTTTAAATTAATATATTTGAAATACCTACATCTATATATATAAAAATCAATTGCTGTTCGTTAGTCTCGCTAAAACTCGAGAACGGCTGGACCGATTTGGCTAATTTTGGTTTTAAAATATTCATGGAGGTTCAGGTTAAGTTTAAAAGACGCATAGAAAAAAAATCGGAAAAGTAGACACAAAGTTGGCAGAACAACGTTTGACGGGTCAGCTAGTCTTATTTAAAAATATTAGGTTTCTGCTGTCCTCCGCAATGTAATCTGTAACTGTACCAAATTTGACATTCCACTGTTCGCGCAATAGTCTTAAAAAGGGGTTCAAAAATTTTTCTTCCACGTATACATAATTGTATCTATACTTATGATAAAACATGTTGAGAATAATTAATTTTGCACGAAATTGTTAACAAACATACGACATCAATAATGCTAAGAGACAACTATCCTAACCTCCCTATCCTAATATCCCTAACCTTCACTCTGGCTGAGTACTCTGCTCGCCCAAAAAGCCCGGTTACGTAGTAACGACCCTTAAGGTCAAACGCAATAGTCATTTCGAAAAAAAAAATAAAGACATTTAGTAGTCTATTGCTTTTTAAGTGGCAAGAATATGTTTATTATCATATTATTAACAAAAAAAAGTACCACTGTTTCAAGTGGTAAATTTACGGCTATAGGGAATCAGTTTTAAAAATCCAATTTAAAAAAGTATAAGACGATGTGTGTGTTCTGTTCGCAAACAAAACTTTTCCGTGATGTTCGTTAAGTGTTTACATTATGCAAGCTTCTGAACATGACTATTACTTTTTTTTTCAAATCTCGAAACTAGAAAATTATTTTGTCGTCTTTATATATCGTAACGTTCCGGTGTACTATTATACACATATACACATATATTTTATTATGTACTAGCTTTTCCCCGCGGCTTTGCTCGCGTTTAATTGGGGGCAGATTTCCAAATAAAAACGACGCACGATTTTTTTTGTTAGTCACAAATAGTCCGCATACCAATTTATAGCTTTTTACCTTGAAAATTGCGGAACGCTCCATACAAACTTCCACCCCCTTTGTTAAAAAGAGACAAAAAGTAGCCTATGACACTCTCTACCCTTTCAACTATTTCCCTTTAAAAAATCACGTCAATTCGTCGCTCGGTTTTGCTGTGAAAGTGGGACAAACAAACACACACATACACTTTCCTATTTATTATATTATATATAGTATAGTATATAGTATGAATAACAGCAAGCAGTTACCCGCGATTTTTTTCGTGTCATTAAAAATCGTTACCTCCCTTTGCTCACTTGGGTAGAAAAGTATCGTATGTTACTTCTGGATAATGTAGATTTTTCTAGACGATTTTTTTAAATCGTTCGAGTAGTTTTTGTATTCAATCATAAGAAACAAACAAACAAAAAATCAAATCTTTCCTCTTTATAATATTAGTTTAGATATTTTAAATACTGAAAATGTTTTAAAAAGCAAATGTCATTGATTAATTTATCAAAATATGTTCATAATAGCTGTACCCGCGACTTCGTTCACGTGGAAAAGTTTCTAAAATAAAACCCGCATAATTCCCGTTCCCGTGGGATTTCTGGGATAAAAACTATCCTACGTTCTTTCTCCGGTCTCAAACTATATCTGTACCAAGTTTCATCCAAATCAGTTCTGTGGTTAAGGCGTGAAGAAGAGACAGACAGACAGAGATACTTTCGCATTTAATATTAGTATGGGGTACGAATATGTTGGATGTAAGGTAAAAGTAAAATTGCAATGTTTTTTTTATAAAGTATTTTTTTGAGTATTATCTTGCTATGCGGGATAGGTAAAGTAAACATAAAAATTAATGCCTTTCCTGTTCACCACGATTCACCGGTTTTTCGGTTGGCAAGATAAGTGATGATCCTCATCGCCCCATTTTTACCGACCTGATGATTATCGACTATTTCTAAGGTTATCTGAACCGAATGCTTTACGTGCTCATCCTAGGCAAGGGAGTGTTATCACACCAACCGCCAGACTCCAAAAACTCTCAAAAAGTTCAATAACAATTGTGCCCAACCCGAGGATTGAATCCGGGACCTGAATCTGAGCCGAATAGCCTAACTCCTAGATCTCGAGGCAATCAACCTTTTTAGTACTTTTTATTTTCGTAAAATGTACTTAGAGAAGTAAAATCGTTATATATATATATATATATATATGTGTGTGTATATATATATATATATATATATATATATATATATATATATATATATAATCACCCATATATATATATATATATATATATATATATATATATATATATATATATATATATATATATATATATATGGGTGATTCCGTTCTAACTGTGATATAATGTCAGTACCGTGTCATGTCTATTTTTAGAATTTGTTTATAAATTGTTAGTTTTTTTTGTCGTAAACATTAGAATTTATGAGGTAATTAGTTTAAATCATTTATTACGACAAAAAAACTAACAATTTATAAATAAATTCTAGAAATGGACATGACACGGTATTGACATTTAAGTGATATATTGTAAGTTTTCTGTAAGTGGCAAGTTATATTATATGAAAATAATGTTGAAATATGTTTATTATTTTCCAATAAGTACAAAAATTTCATAAATTAATTATTAATTAACGACCTGTGAGAACAAACAATACAGGACATTGAATATATTTATATATATATATATAATTGTATATATATATATATATATATATATATATACATATATATATATATATATTTATTTATTTATTTATTTATTTATTTATTTATTTTTTAAGCTTTAGTTTATTTTTTTTATATTATTTAGTTTTTAGTTTATTGTTGATAATGTAAAATATGCAACAGTTACTGTTATGTAATCTGGGGCATTAAAAGACTTATAGTGTTACAATTCGTTAAAAATGATAGTCTTTAAAAATGATAAAATCGGTAAGTAGTTAACGATAGTTAATTCTCCTTTCGTTTCGATGATTTGCTTGTTCAAAAAATCAATCTTTCGATTAAAGAATCTCATATTGACATCCCTGCTATAAGACACGTAAAATGAGAAAGGTTTGTCAATTGACACGTCGAATTGGAGCAAACTTGCAGACCGAAACATGCCGTATAATATTACATCTGTCAGGTGATACAGTTATAACATGTTAACGTATTACAGCCAATATTATTTACTTAGTATATTTTTATACGTAGCAAACAAACCCTTCGAACAAAAATAACCAGAGTGCTAAGTGTGAGTTTTTCTTTTCGCATTCGATCGTGAGCGCGTTTAGAGTTTACTAGGAATTTGTATGTGATTTGTACAGTGCCACCTAGTGGTAAACGTGAGAAACTAGTTTACCACTAGGTGGCGCTGTACAAATCACATACAAAATCCTAGTAAACTCGAAATGCGCTCACGATCGAATACGAAAAGAAAAACTCACACTTAGCACTCAGATTCGAAATCGCAGCATTAAAAGTGCACGGCTTTACTATTTCCATTTCTTTATTTTCTCGATGACAGTTCTAATTTGATAGTTGTAGTGTAATGATGATGAAATAAGTAATGATATCGATCGCATATATTTATTATATTTTGAACAAAGACAAATATAACAAAAACGTTCAAATATATTTTTTCGAGGTGGGAACACTCAATTGCCCAGCGCCATTTTGTGTTTGTTTTAATCTGTCAACCACAACAACACGGTCGTGCTAGTCACTACATTTCTGCTCACTGCATTTTTTTCACATTATCCATACGTTACGTTGTGTATTTTGTGTTCCTCCGTGTTGATTGCTGCCCAGCTGTCAAATATCAAAATGCCGAAAGGATCTGTTTTAAAAAGGCAGGTGAGAGAACTGGTGATCAAGTTTCGTAATTACTTTGAAGCAGAGTATCAAAATGGTGGTCCGCTTTTACCACTGTCGCAAGTGCGAGAGCGTGTTGCGCTCGCATTAAGAATTAGTGGACCTACTGTTTCAAAAATTACTACCGAAGCTTACGGGCCAAGCGGCATGCAGAAAAATAAGCTTCATACGCCGAAGAAAATACGCCAACTACGTCGTGTGACATTGACAACTTCGACTCTGATGCTATTCGCCGTCATATATATGAATATTACTAGCACAAGGAAATTCCAACACCTTAAAGACTTATTGTTTCTTTACGTAAATGAATGTGGTTTGGTTCATGGCCAAAAATCGTCATTAAGCTTGGTTTTGAAAAAAATTGGATTTTTCTTATAAAAAATCGGACAAACGTAAAATATTGATGGAGCGTCACGACGTTGCTATGGCTCGCTGCGAATTTTTGAACGAATCCAAAAAATATCAGATTGGTCAAATGTTATTTTTACTGACGAGACTTGATTAAATGCAAACCACACAGTATCCAAGAACTGGACTGACGACGACACTACCGCTTTCACTAGTTCAGTGCCAATGGGAAAATCTAAAACCCGTATTTTTATTGCTAGTAACCCTTAAAAGAAGAACTAGCAGGTGGCAACCGTATTCATAAGGCACTCTTCTGTTAATGAATTTGAATTATCTCACCAGACGAAGTTTTTATTATACGCTGTCTTCGCTAAAAGGGAATCTGAACTATTATATTTATTTTATTTTAAAAATTAAAAAAAATGAAGGAATTCTTGCTAGAATTCATTCAGTCGTTAGGTTAGGCAAGCGATCGACAACCTTTTAGTAAGCAAAGGCCACACAGTGGAAATTTTGAGTAAGGGCTTACAACAATGTTATAAATATACAAGCTGACCCATTAATCTTCGCCCGTGAGTAACGTGTTGATATAGTTTTTCATAAGACCTTTTATCCCCTACTTCAACCCCTTATTGATTAATTTTTGAAAAAAGTAATTCCGTCGTCTTGTATCCTCGGGATACAAATAACTTTTTATACAATTCGTGGAAAAAATAAATTGAAATATTTATGTTAAAAAATACAGTATTCCAGAAAAATTAAAACCTTATGTATGACCTTATATCGCTTAAAAATAAGTCATGGGCTACACGAGGGAGATTAGCCCGTGCGTTTCATTCTGTGAGATAGGTGTCTTATTATTTTTTATTAAAAATAAAACATTTCAAGACAAATTACTATTACAAATGTGTATTACTAGTAATGTGTACTACATTTTTTGTTTATACATACATATAACAAAGCGATAGAACTCGGTGTGTCCGCAAATAAAAGCTATGTGTCAAAATTAGAAAGAAGACGACGAGAGAAAATTAAGAAAAGCATAAAATAACGATATTTAATTTTTTTGTCTCTCACTCTCCGTTTCAATTATTGATTAAATTGGTCTTCTGAAAACATAATTTAGGTCCAAATGCTATTACGCCTTAACTTCAGACCAAAAAATACACAGACAAAGCGTCTAGAAAATTTTATTGAAGTCTTAAAACCAAACTGAGCCGTGTAAATAAATAAAATGCTCACGCATACACGTGTATACTCCAAACCAAGCTGATGATCCCATGGAGCATATCGAGGCGTCTTACAGTTAACTCACACATGTATCAAATAGTGGCGTTACTATGGAAAATTGTTCATATCAATATCAAATAAATATATAAAAAACTTAATGAAATGTACCAAACATTTGTAAGATTTTTTTTAAATATTATTTTCTACATTGTTCCACAGCCTCTATAAAGATGTATGAGAAGTTTTTCAAGTTTTCCCCGTGTTGTCTCGCCTCCTTTTCAAGAATGGACTATCTGCTTATCAGCCAGATTGTTTACACACCACCTACTATAATAGCGTTAATGCTTGTCACTGTCGTGTTCCAGTTTAGAAGGTAAGGTAGCCGGTAGACTTGTAAAAGTGGCTTTACTACTCCGCCACACGGATAGCAACGCATCATTAATATCTTTGATGTCTGTTTGGCTTTGATCGGCTTATTTGGTATTTTATGATGTAGAAAAGGCTTTTTGACCAGGACCGCCTGAATTGTTGATAAGGCATTTGTCAAATTATGAAACGTCAATACCAATCGTGGGACTACTATTTGCATTGCTGTATACCTTTTTTCTAGGAAATGGGCGTGAGGGTGTCTATTTAATTTTAATTTTTAATCTATTTATTGCGATTATATTTTAAGTTTAACCTTTATCATAACACAAGCCGTAACGTTTATTTATAAATCACACAAACTATTTGACTGTGAAACGAGTTTTAATATTATTACAATAGATATTCAACTATTAATTTGCATATAAAATGCCAATTAATGTAGCTATAAATATTCTTTAAACATTATTATTAAAAACTTTTACATTAACTGGGTGGCAATCTTGCAACGACGCGTCCGGGTATGTGTCAATGCTTCGCTTTTTTTGTCGTTATAATGTAAGTGCATACTGCATATGACTGCTCCATGTTCTAGCTTGAAGAGTAGGGTATTTGGTAAATTTATAGTTGTGCATTTACCACTCTACGTGTTAACGTCGCAACCGAGTTATAATACCATTGTTGCCTTTAATGACGTCTACATATATTTTTTTCCTCAGTTTTAATTATAATTCCCAGATAAAACTTGTAATGATGTACTTTTTAACTGATTCCATGCCAACCAAATTATTTTAAATAACTACCACAGTTTTTCAAAATTAATACAAAACATCTTTTGGGCAACTGTACATATTACATAGGTACTAGTAATTTTCATCTCAGTGCTAGAAGTGCATAATTGAGTATTGAGTAAAATTCTTAAGTGATGATCATAAATTAATCTGTTTAGTCTTACAAGAAACATTGACCTGAAGCTCATAAAATTCTAAATTCAATCAGTACTTTACGTCGTTGCAACATGAATGCTTTTAAAACTAAATTGTGTATACTCGGTGTGAACTAACTATCGTAAAGTCATAGTATAAAGTAGCACAAAGTAAAACTCGTCAATATTGATATAACATAGATATCTGGAATATTCTGGCATAACTAATATGTTTAGTTACCTAAGTATAAGTTGGAGGTGTACCTAACTAGAATTCATTAATACCGCTGTTATTCGATTTCATCAATAATGACTTATTTATGGTTGCCCGTTATAAATTGTTATTCCACTAGTATTATAATTACGAAAGTTTGTTTGTATGCATGTGTATATATTTGCTACTTGCAAAACTGGCGGTACTTTTTTGGATGAAAGAAGGCCGGTCAAATTAGATTTATTCTTGTTTGATATATCTCAAAAACAAGGCGAGTTTTTGCTATACAACCTACAGTTATTAAAATATTAAAAAAGGCCTATTACTAAAATTTGTATATTTCTCATAAATCTTAGCAGGTTGTAGTAAAAACAATTCAATTTATAAACTCAGTAATGCATGGACCGTGGAAGGTGTACCTACTTTAGTCTGTGCCCAGACTATTTTTTATACCGGAAAAACACGTAGCTCTTTATTTTTCCGGAGCTTTTATATGTGTTAGCCATTTGGCATCATCTATCAATTTCTATGAGGCAAACAAAACTGTGTTATAACTATCTTAGTCGTTAGTTTTGGTGAGGTTTAAGATGACTATTAAGGAACGATATCCTACAAATTTGTTATTCCAGTCGCCAAAATATTTGCTCTTTTTACTTTACAGACAGTAAACTAGTATATGCAGCAAATTCCAAACGCGTGTACGTAAAAACTGTCTGCTAGTTTAATGTATAATAATGGTTGTGACGAAATCGTATGTTTTTTGTTAAGAACAAGGGATGTGATTTTGATAACTGCGCCTGCGCATGTGGGTTAACGAGCGCTGGTCGTTGCATCACAGCTACTGCACACTGCAGGCACTACGCGGCGCCTCCTACATAAGAAATTGGATCACGACGGTCATATTATTGTGACAGATCAGATATAAAAGCGCAACCATAAAGATATTTAGTGTTTGTAGTTGCTAATTCGTTTTCTTTATTTAAATCATACATTTTTAAGAAATGTTAGCAGTTTGTATTAGAGCAAAAAATGTATGTTTAAAATACACAAAACTTTATCTGTAACGAAGAAACATACAACGTTTTATACGTCGTACATTTTCTGCATATAAAATGTCAAATATTATTGGCACATTTAAACAAAGTTAAATATTATAATAACATTAAAAATTTTAAGTATGCCTTAAGTATTTAAGAGTTTATAAATTCTTTCTAAATTAAAGCGGCCACTTGTTTTGGTCAGCTATCTCTACATCTAAATTACCATAGACCCCAGTGACCTTAATCGAAACTACAACGCTCTTATTATCTTTAAAGTGATCGAATGATGTCTACAAATTGTATTGTATTTATTTAGTGCAAAATAAGCCACAATTAATGCTAGTTACGATTGAAGCGATAGTTCTCCGCAAGGTCCATGGTACTGACGGTGATTTCCAGTTGCGATACGCTCGCGACGACAATGCGACGATTTTAATTGGCGGTCTTACATAGACATGTCTTGAGCCGAGAAGCTATTCATTTTCGAAAATGGAGCATCGACTACTCGCGCACCTGCAGTGTAAGTACCGTGATTGGCAAGTTGGCAACTAAATTTTCAGTTGTCGTTGTGATTTATTTATGTATGTATTGCATTCAAATTACCGCGCTGTTGCAACTGCTTGAAATGCTACAAATATTGCATCTGTTGGCAACTGACACACCACACGGACTGCTCTATGAATTGTGATTGTCATTGACAGGTTTATCGAGGCAAAAATTGAAATATTAATATATTTCATGAAATATTCGTTCATTATTATATGGCAAAGAAAATTTCAACGGATTAAAACACAACAATACGAAAATATCAGGCGATATGGTTATTATTGTTTTCTTTTCTGAAGATAAATTGTACGCTTATTTTTAGGTTTCCGTACCTTAAAGGTAAAAGGGAACTCTATTACTAAGTCTGTCAGTATGTCTGTCTGTCACTAGGCTGTATCTCATAAACCGTGATAGCTAGAAGGCTAAATTTTTCATAAATTATATATTTCCGTTGCCGCTATAACAACAAATACTAAAAATAAACAAATGAAAATATTAAGGGAGGTCCACATATAATAAACGTGTTTTTGCGTACTTTTTTGCTCAATATTAATAACTGTAACAGGTAGACGCTTAAAATTTTCACAGAATATTTAGTAGTACCTTTAAAAATAAAAAAATAAAAATAAATTAATATTAAAGGGGGGCTCCCATAAAACGAACGTAATTTTTAAGCAATTTTTTACTCGATCTTAATAAACAGGCAGAAACTTGAATATTACCAAAAAAAGTAAGCATTTGGAAAAATATTAACTATAAAAATAAATACCTAATACATAAAATAATTATTTAAGTATGCGTACAACAAACGTGATTTTCTTTTATAGATGATGGTAAGGAACCCTTCGCGCGCGAGTTCGACTCACACTTAGCCGGTTTATTCCGTATTGACCTGACATCCATTTATATTTTTTATATCATAGGTTAACAAACAAACTGATGGTTTCCTGTTAGAAAGAGATAACCACCGGGATGAAATTAATAAATAAATATTCACGGGACAAATTACATTTATTGATCTAACCCCAAAGTAAGCAAATTATTTGCTTGTGTTATGGGTGTTAGTCAACGATACTAATACATAGAAAATATACATATATAAATACTTTTACATACATATTAAACACCCAAACCCGGAAATACAAACATTTATGCTCATCACACAAATGCTTGTCCCCGTCGGGGATCGAACCCGAGCCCCGTTGATTGCGTAGTCAGGGTCGCTAACCACTCGACCAACGGGGAGGTCACATGTCACATGTATAAGTTTACCGGCCTACCTTACCCTATTCACCAGAACACGACAGTAACAAGCAATCAAGCTATTGAAGCAGGAATAGGAAAGGCGGTGCAGAAACGATGCAGAATTTAGTACTTTGAAAGCCACGAAGTAGTCATAATATTATTGGCACTAACTTCGTACTATTTTGTGGCTTCCTTTAATTTTTTACAAGCTGCCTAGACTGCTAGGCAGGCAGTTTATTAATTCTTCCAAAGTGGCCCGAAATAACACAGGAAGGCAAAGATCCACATGGAAAAATTTAGCTCTGCAAATATATTAAGTACCTACCTCAAGGCTTAGGTAGCTTTCACTTCCATCATGACTAGGTAGTGGATATTTTTCTATCATAAGATAGGAAATATAAATATGTTTCTTCTAATGAAAAGTGACAACCATCGTCAATAGACACCAATGATGTTAATGGTTATGCCACTTGTATATGTATGTTTACTACCTACGTTACCTTCCAAACCGGAACACGACAGCGACAAGCACCGACACTATTGCGGCAAAATTATTTTAAACTTCTTCGAGATACATAATTATTCCGTTAATTCACGCCCTCATTTCATTTCACTAAATATAGCAATAAAGGCCCTCACAAATAAACATGTTTCGACAACATTCCATCTTTCGTCTTTTTACAGTCACTTTCGTACTTGTGACAGTTGAAGTTCGAAAGATTGCTCTTGATATGAAGTTATTTGTCATTTGTAAGTTTTTATTAACATTACCGAAAATTGTAAAAGTTATATTTTAAATTACAATAAAAATAAGTCATTTATTTCGCTTATTTTAACGAAAATGATTGATATTCATGTGGAAAAATAACAAATTAAACCGATACCATATTAAGACCTGCATATGTATTACGTAAACTGTTTTCATTACTTTTATTCAAGAATCATTAATTGTCATTTTAATAAATACGACTAGGTTTGAGTTAAAATATTAGTAATATTCATTAACTACTTCTTTTCATCATTAACGACTTCGTTTATTGCACACAGCTCCTCCCCCGTAGGTGATAGCGTGATAATATGTAGCTTATATGTTGACCCGACCTGTTAGTAATATTCATGCAAAATTTGAAGTAAATCCATGCAGTATTTTATGAGTTTACCCCGGAAATACATTGACTTTCCTACGATTTTATTTTGTGTAAAGATAAAGATATAAAGCATTTATATCTTATTAATGAACATTACTAATATTTCAACTGTAAGTGTAAAAGTAAGAAGAAAGGTAAACATTAAGTAATGCTTGTTAATGATATAATCAATGACAACAACTTTCTGATCATAATAAAGAATTTATAATTGAAAATATATCTTTAACGCTATAAACTTAACGTCTTCACCTTAATTGGACCCCTCAAGAATTTGCTCTTACATAACAGATTTACTAAACAGTTTTTCGTTTTGTTATTGTGTAAGTATAATTTTAACATTGGTCTAACTTTAACAAGCCAACTCAATTAAACTGGGCTTATGATATAACCAATGCAATTACTATTTGCTTATTAAGTGGAGCGCTAATGCATATCTACCAGAATGTGGACGATTCAGTTGCGAGCAGGTCATTCTGTCGCGCTATTCACCTTTGCCATTTAAGTGAAGATGACCGTTTGCTTCATAGTTTTGTATTCTGGCACACCTTTTGCAATGTTGTATCAGATTGTTATGATTCCATCTCATGTAGTAAAAGTGAAAATACACGTTTATAACGGTAATAAACATCGAAAATTTTTGTATAATCCAATACATTTCTTCTTACATAACTTGTTTTCGGTCAATGTAGAATTATGCAAATATAAAGAATTTTAATCATAGTTTTAGTAAATATATTTAAGAATAGTGCGCTATGCTAAATTGCCTTAGAAACGTATATATACTGAAACTATACAAAGGCAATCTTTTTATGCTAGTGTGAAATTTCTAACATTTTAAGCTATATCTATATATATGAAAATCAATTGCTGTTCCTTAGTCTCGCTAAAACTGGAGGACGGCTGAACCAATTTCGCTATTTTTAGCTTTGATTTAATTGTTGAAAGGTTTAAAAGGTGATAAAATAAAGTAAAAAATAAAAGTAGTTAAAAAGGCAGAACAACGTTTGCCGGGTCAGCTAGTCTATATATCTAAAAATCAATTGTTGTTCGTTAGTCTCGCTAAAACTCGAAAAGGGCTGAACCGATTTGGCTAATTTTGGTTTTAAATTAATTGTTGAAGTCCAGGGAAGGTTTAAAAGGTGAGAAAATGTAGAAAAAAATAAGAGTAGTAAAAAAAGGCAGAACAACGTTTAACCGGGTCAACTAGTAATCAATATTTTTCCCATAGGGTTTAAGTTTTAGTCATATTATATACCATACATATACCATACAATTACTAAAGGTACTAATATCAATAAACATGTTTTTGTCATATTTCCTCACAAATTCGTTCTGATACTGTCATTCTTACGACAAGACGTTTAATTGACAATGATAAAAGCACACAACCCGTATTACCATATAGTCCATGAGACATCACACCAATTTTTAAATGATGAATATAGATTTGAATCTTCCGTCAGTGGCTTCCTTTTGATGAGTCTAATAAGCACTGTATCAATGAATTTTTCATAGGTGCTGCGAAACAGAAATCCAGTGACAATGTCATCTACAACCTACTACCCTGAAACAACGTAGCAAGGAATTGATCGGAAACTACGAGCGCTTGATAACATTAATATCCTACTAATATTATAAATGCGAAAGTTTGTGAGTATGTATGTATGGATGCTTGTTACTCTTTCACTCAAATACCACACAACCGATTACGATGAAATTTGGTATATAGGTATCTGAAGACCCAGAATAACACATAGTTATCATCCCGGAAAAATTTGATGATCCCGCGGGATTTACCAAAAACTTAAATGATGCAGCGGGCTGCACGCCCGCTAGTTTATTATAAAAATGAACTATATGTTTCTATTGAACATGTTCCACACAAAAGCTTGAATGCGACATTACTTTTTATTTTATCTTGTAAATTTATTATTACTTATACTAAGTATTACTTATTATATGAATTTTTCAAGATAATTTCAATTTTTATTCTATTCGCCGTTCATAGAAGGCGAAAAAATGGCCAAGCGATTCACTGCCATTGTGAGTATTAGATAATGGAGTTCTGCAATGTCTTGTCCAGGTTTTATATTACCGCCTTAGCTTTTCCAGGTTTAATTAACAGCGTCTGTGCTTCTCACGGTCGTGCTCGAGTTTGGAGGATAAGGTAGGTGGTAAATTTATCACGGTAATGATAAATCATTTGGATTTTTTCGATTATTATCTGTTTTAGCATAATTTCATATCAGAATGTAATATATTTAATCCTTCGTGTGTTCTAAAACATTTACAGCTTTTTATGTGTAATTAAATACCGTTTCGACACATAAATAATCGATAAAAGAATCTCCTTTGTGGTTGTTCACATTCAGCCAAAGTAAATGTAACTAATTGTTTATGTTGTTCCTTATTGCAACTTCGATGCTGTTTTATCAGCGGTTGTCGTGTCCTAATGTTGTTAGAGCGCGCTCCAAGCTCTAGCTTGCAAGGATGCACAATCGAGTCGTGTCTTACGCGGTCGTTTAGTAACTAGAGTGCGTCGAAATCAGACATAAAATATAGCTGAGCACATTTAACATATCGCTTGCAAGAGTTTCCCACGCAGTTAGTTTACTGCTACCGTTGTACCTGTTTGCTGCGGAACAAATACAATCTACAACACGTTTGCTTGACACGCGTCCTTGTATTTGCTTGTGGAATGGGCATATTAGCGAATTGGTTTCAAAACTCTCAACGAATTCTCAATAGGTATTAAATTTTACTTACAATTTCTAACTATGTAAGGATAGGTACATACCTACAACTGATAAATATTTTTACGTATTTTTTAATATTTTTCTACTTCGAAATGAATTTAAACATTTTCTTGGAAAAAGCTAGTTTCTAAAAATATTTAAACCCAAGAATAAAAGTCGACGTATGTTTTCTATGGGCTCCAAAACTGCTGGAGTAATTTTCGTCTTACACACAATCTTTAGATTAGTTCAGCGGGTAATCCTTTGAAGTTTAATATCGACTGGATCAAGTTTGTACCATTTAGTTTGGTTTTGTATCATTTGTATTTTGTGTCATAAATTATATTCATTGCTTCTCTTGGAAACCCGGGATAATCGAGAGTATTTTATAGTTTTTTTTTGTATCTAATATGGAGTGGTACGAAAAAATTTCTAGTCCTGTCGGACTATAAACAAATCAATGTGTAAGTAATATTGTAGAGACCGGTTATTAGGAAAATTTAAAACTCAATCAACTATCAACGGAAAATATTTTAAGGATTGTCCAGTCCACACTTGTCTAATGTATAGATGGTTATGCTGACATTAATAATAGCTAACTTATTTATAATAATAACGTTGCCCGGAATTGGAACTCAGTTCATCAGTTTGGAAATTAGTATAAGTAGTAGAATCGATTGCAGTAGTTTTTAAAGTATTAGAAACTAGTTTTTAAGTTTATTTTATATTAAAAATCTACAATTTTTAACTTCCCGCTATGTATGTCGATAAGGAAGTTACTGATTTTGCCCTGATTTTCGAAAATCGAGTTTTCGCCAGATCTCCACGTTTTGAGGTCCTAGGAACCCTTTTCGACTATTTTCACGATGACATCAGTATGTCTATATGCATGTATGTATGTGTGTGTGTATATGACAACATCTCATAACTTTTGAACGGCTGGACCGATCGAAACGCGGTTGATGTCATTCGATTGGATTCTGCTTAACTTAGACTTCCTGAAAATTTGAATTGAAGAAAACTGGAAGTATACTTGTTATTTTCCTTTTATTTAATGTTTTATTAAGTGTTCATATAATAATACGGTAAGGGTATTTAGGCTTCTGTTTCAAGTAGAAGACACCGTGTACATCATGTATTAGTCTTAACAATATTATACAAATATATCTCTCTGTAACTTCTGTAAACCAGAATCATGAAAACTTTTATATTTAAAATATTAATACCGATTGTATACAATAGACAAACAATAGTAGCAATCTCGTTTTCTGTAACGATAACTACTGATATTTTTATTTGACTGCCCAATAGCATGATAGAAATGTTTTGTTAAAATGTTTCTTTAGAAGAAAGGTAATGCTTTTAAAATATGATTCGCGATAAGTATCAATCACGACTTGGATCGAAATAAGCCAAGAATGTCCTACATCACAGGTGCACTTACAAAAAAGAGAAACTGCGGTATTGCGGTGTTCGAAAGAAAATCTTATTATCGACATAAGGGGCGATATTCGAGACGGCTGTCTGCTCCAGTTACAGAAAACGCTCCCTCGGATTTGGATCCGGTTTGCTCTTGTTTCGTGCAAACCACCTACCTTCACTCTTGCTGTGTTTAATCACTGTTATTTCGTGTGTACGTACGATGGTCGAAAGTGGACATTGTTTAATATATTATCTTTCGTTTCAGGTTTTAAGAAACAATAGCTTCGTTAGGTGCTGTTACTTGGGTACATACATCGATTTATCGATCTCATTATTAATTGTGTCGGTATTTAAGATTGTGTACATGTAATACGACATATGAAAAAATGAAATCGATTATGTTTTGCGGTAACTTTGTTGTCTGTCCATTTGTTGATTGAAGTATTTTGATCGGTTTTGCCGTAATAACGTAAGATTGACTCATATTAGTTCATATATTTTATTTGTTTTGTGTAACGTAATCGATTTTTCCGTGTTATAATCCCAAATGTTCACCTCCTCCTTGGTAAGTCCTACTTTTACTGGCGTTTTCGTTTTACTGATAGTGATGTAACTATCATAAAGATTTAATAGATTTTCGTGCGATTCGCTTAAATCTGTATTATTCAGTATTTATCTGTATCGTACTTGCTACCTACTACACTTGGTGTATACGTTTGGCGGGAATTTTTTAAAAGACTTAAAACTCCAGAATCGAAAATGTTAGGCATCTACATATTATGTCTTTCATATCGTTGCTAATGTTGAATTTATGTGCGTCACGATGCCAACATGTGAGTCTCAATATCAGTTCGTACATTTTAATAGCACAGACATCACACAAAGAATTTGTACATGAGTAAGGTATTCAGACAGAATAAAAATGACATATAATTTATGTATCGTGATAAATATAATATCAGTCTTTATAAACATAATACCATAATTGAGTAAGAAACTCCTGTTTTTTTTATATCATAAGATAGCAAACAAACAGATGGGTCTCCTGACGGAAAAAGTCAACCATCGCCTATAGACACCAAAGATGTTAATGGTGCGTTGCTATCTTGTGGCGACGTCTAATACCACATGCATAAGCTTACCAGCTACCTAACCCTCCAAAGCGGAATACGACAGCGACAAGCACTGACGCTATTGCGGCAGGAATAGGTAAGGCGGTGGTACCAGACCCGGGCGAGACAATGCAGAACTCTACCATCTAGTAGCCACGATAGTAGTGACTCGATAGCCAATCGGTCGCCTTTTACGACCTACCTGGCAGAACGGCAGTTGGCCTATTCTTCAAAGGAGGCCGGGACCAACACGGCGAAAATGTTACTTTGTGTAATTAAAATTATTTTTTCCAATAAGTTTATAAATAATTTAAAAATCCTAATATTTAAATATATTATAAGCGAGTGTATTTGTGTATTTTTAATTACCAGTTACGTAAAAAATATTTCAGTTTGAACAGAAACCACAAATTATTAATAGGTTGGTATATGGCTTCAAGATCGTATAGCTTTCACAAAATGGACAATTTTACATCAAAATACTGTTTACACAAAGAAAACACACATAAAAAGCATTTCTATAAATTGAAATTTAATCCATATACAAAGCCTTATTTAAATATTATCAATTAAATGCATAGTTTATTCAATTTCACTTGACCCGTCAATTATATACATCTCCGATACTTCCAAATACTATTCAACATTATTATACTATGAATGACTGGGCATTAAAATAAAAATCATACAATTAACAAAAATGACGTCTGTTTGACATGCAAGTTAGCGTTCTTTCATAAAAGATAAAAGGAATTGTAATTACCAGTTAACTTTTAACGTGAGAAGCGAATTAAAATTACAGAAGTAAGTTGTTGTCATGATTATTGACTTTGATATAATCGGTTAAGAAAATTTATAATAACTGTGGCAGTTTAGATAACAAAATGAAAGTGAAATTATTAGTACCTATAGTATTTGCTATACTTATTTTGTAAAGTTTTGTTTTAAAATGTAATCGATTCTGCAAATAACTCTGTAGTAAAGTAAAAAATGGCAGTTTTCCTAATGGAACGGTACTCTATGATGTAATATTTTCAAGGTTGGCATAAAAATTCCCACGTGCGATCTAATCCCCTAAACCGAAACATCATAGAGCACGCATTATGTTTATGTGACAGTTATTTTTGTTTGCGGTAGAAACAAAAATTCACATAGTTACAAATTCAGTCTAAAAAAATATTGGCTTTTTTTGGACAGATATTCCTAAGTATTTTAGGGAAGAATATACATACTCTGGCCATAAATTACATAACAATAAAAAATAAAAAAATATTACATTTGAATTCAGAATCTGTCATTTTTATATGATTGTTAATTGTTTTCTCATTTTCGCGCGCGCGCAAAATGGAGTGGGGCGATAAAGAAAACCGAATCGCTGTGATTGCATTAATCAAAGTAGGTATGGAGCCAAGCACAATTTTTAAAACTCTCCATACACTTGGTATTGTTTTTATTTATTTATTTAACACTTTATTGTACACAGAAAATAAGTGTGAGCTTACCTCTACTTAAAGATATTTCTTCCAGCCAACCTGTTAAAGTAGAGTAAAATAATGAAAGAAAAGAAATGAGTAGACTTAGTGTACAAAAAAAGATGAAAAAATGTATATTTATGATTAAAAAGTAGAAAAAAATACAAACAATACAAGGAAAATTTACACTTTAGCTAGAAAGTGTTACTTAACACGTTTTTAAAAGATACTAAAGTCTGGCAATGGTGAATCTCACTGGGCAGAGAGTTCCACAAACTTACAGCAAGTACTGCGAATGAGTGCAAATAAGCAGCAGAGTTGCTAGGAGGAAAGCGTATCAAGGTTCCAACATCCAAGGTTCAAACATTAGGCTTAGAAGAGTGCAAGAATCTAAAGGAATCACGAAGATACTTTGGAGATTGTGAATTAAAAAGAATCTTAAAGATTGAAAAGAATCTCAAAGTATATGCATTTTTTTCCGCTGTCTTATTGGAAGCCATCCAAGCTCAGCCCGAGAACTAGAAACATAAAAAAAATTGCATACTATAAATGAAACGAATACAGAGGTTCTGCAATCTTGATATTAGACAAGTGTTTGTGTACCGGGCTATTAATAAGTACAATCAAACCTCTTCTGATTGTGAAAGAAAAAGATCTGGCCGTCCACATGGTGTTCGTACGAAAAACACGATCAACGCAGTAAGGGAAAAGAAGAAATCCGGTCCGAAAACAAAAGATTTTAATCTCGGGAAATGAAGATTACACCTAGAATTATTCGCGTTTTTTAAAAGATGACTTAGGACTTGCAGCCAATAAGAGATGCACTGGTTATTTCTTAACTAGTAATTTTAAAAATAATAAGATGGTAAAATCAAAACTACTTAAGCGGTACGCAAAACGTGGTCACAGAAAAAATTTGTTTATGGATATGATTTTTTTTTAAATTGAGCAATATTTACCAAACAAAATTACCATATTTCTAAGCTCTAAGGAAGCTACCTAATCAGTTAACAGGGTACAACGTGGACTTCAGTGAGGTTTTGGTAGGATATTCGCTATGAAGGAGTGACTTAGTTATATTTTTGTGAAAAAGGTATCAAAACAACGACACAAGTGTATTAAGAAACAATTTTTAGGAAGGTAGTTAAGCCCCTTAACAACACCTTATCTTGGTTAGAAACCAACGTTCCTGATTTCATCAGAATTGGCTTACTCTAAATGCCATGATAATTTAGAGTCCCTCAAGCAATCCATACGATGGGCAGTGAAGAATTTTCTCATGGAATGAGTGCGTGCTTCTATTGATAACTGGCCTCAAAGTTTAAAGGACTGTATTGCAGCCAATAGAGACCACTTCGAATAAAAGTTTTATATATTTTTAACATTTTTATGTTAACGTTCATATTAACTAACACACGTAATATTAATAAATGTTACATGCAATTGAAAAAATGTTTTTTTCTTTGTAACAATATTTAGGGCAAGACTAGGTATATTATAATATATAAAAGTAAGTTTCTATGCGGCATTATTTTATATTAGCGCAATTAATATAGAATATTCAAAGAATTCTAAAAGGTGACGAAAATGTAATAAGTTAGAGTTAAAAAGGTCAAGTATTTGCGTGGGATCTAACAAGTTTTATTTTTATGATTCTAATATTGATCGTATAAACAACATCGTTTAAATTGCATATTAAGTGTGTAATATTATTTATTTATTTAATATTTTGTTGTATGTGTACAATGTATAATACTAATATATATATATATATATATATATATATATATATATATATATATATATATATATATGTGTGTATAATACTAATATAATACATATAATGTATAATAATTTAAATGATGTAACAATTACATAAAATAAAGATTAAAATAAAGATTTCTTTCAGCCTGCCAAAGTTATATATTACCTAGCTGCATAAACTAAGTAGGCTGGAAGAAGTCTTTGTTCCTTAGAGATAAGTCTCCCTTTTGTACGCTTTTCTTTTGTTTATGTAATTGTTACATTAATAGAAGAAGCAGCAGACATTGTGCACGAAAACTAAAAGTAAATCAAAACATACAAAATACATTTCAGAAAATGATAACTAAAACATGCATAGGGATATAGAGAAAAGATTACATAGCCTATGATTTACAAACTATGACGTATAAATTAAATAATTACAAATAACCAAAACTTATTCCAATGAAAAATAGTAATTTCTTAAATTTTTTTTATTACTAGGTACCTTACTAGGTGCATTGATATAAAAACCTAACACAATCAGTGTCTCAAAAACTTCCTCTAAAAATTTTAAATTTTAAATTGTGTGCTCATTTCAAATAGAATCGTGTCGAACGCGATACTGTCAATTTTACTATTTTTTGTACATTGCTTTGTAAAACCAACTATAAGTCTTGCGCTTAAAGTTGAATATGCAAAAACATATATTTTTGCCATATCTATAACTTGTGTGAAATTCGCGACAGTTTTTAAGTGTCAGTTTTGTTCAGGACTGTGTGTCTTGGATTTTTTATATCAATGACTAGGTGTTTTAATTCTACAACGTCTCGCCAAGTTTTTATCGATTCTTGCCGGAATAACGTCAGTGCTTGCTGCTCTTGTATATCGGTTTAGAGGGTAAGGTAGTGGTTGACTTATACCTACGTCTGGCATTAAATCATTGAATCATTGTCACATAGATAACAATGCTCCATTATATTAAAACACAGACCCAACAAAGATGTGGCAATAATCTCTATATCTCTATCTCTATCTCCATCAGAAGAGCCACTACTTGTTAATACTATCTTATAATATAAAAGCTACCCTGTTGCGCTAAAAATGACAACGTTCATTGAACCTACAATTTTATGTCAAAGTTACCGAATAAACCCTGAAACTTGTCAAAAAAACTGGAGCACTGTAAGTGCAAAAGAAGAAAGTACTACGTCGATTTCAATTATAAATAAAATTATATATTTGGTGCGCGCTCGCAATGTAAAAATAAAATTGCTTTCTGCCATTTCATAAAACCTGTGATCATAAGCTCTACTTTTTATATAATGATAAAACGTATAATTAAATTTAATGGCTCGTGCCGAATATTAACTTTATATTGATTGCAAACATATTTTAAGGTTTGTTTTTATCTTATAAATTCAAGTGGGTACAGTTTGTTCAATTATTTAAAAAAATATAAAACGTGCAATTTTTAAATATTTTAAATACAAATATTACAGGTTATATAATTAGTTTTGTTTATTTAGCAACACTTTGACTTATAGATAATCAAGACTATTAATGCACCAGCTGTGCCCTATAGCTTTTTGTTTTTTTGTGAATCACACGATAACAATAGATTTTTGTGAAATTATTTACCTGGTAATCCTGAACAAAGACTATCTGTAGATATATCATTTTATTTCGAATCTGTTCATAAATGAGATGTGGTAGTACCAAACAACCAAATAGTATGGCAAATACTATTTGGTTGTTTGGTACTATATATATCACGTACGCTACAATGCGTCCGACATACACCCACGTATGTACTTTTTTGTTTATAGTCTGTCGTGAAGCTTAAAATATATTTTAATATTATAATTATGATCAATCTTAGTAATTGTTTGTTCTATAATTTATCTAATAGATATTTATGTTTTAATATTAATAGAATAACAGTCTAGTTATAATTTAAATAATGAAAAAGTTAAATACTTCTTTACGTTTACAAGCAGAAAGCAAAAGACCTTATTTTAGCAGACATCTTGACCTTCTTTCTAACGATTGTGTTGAAGAAACTTAAACTTAATTTCAGACGAAAGCAACTAACTATAATAGACGAACAAGTATTTATTCATGTAAAAATACAAATATAAATACATTTGTATTTATATTTGTAGAAATTGAAAGATAATTATTTAAAAACAAATTTTTTATCACGTTTATATAATTGATAAAAAAACATGTAATTAAACTTTTAATAAAGGTTAAAAATAAATTGTTTGGCGTGATGAGAGACAAAAGTGAATTTCCATCTGACTACACGAATATATCATAGTTTTTACGTGTATTAGTACTTATATTTTTGTAAAGCTTACTATTTAGAATTTATTATTTCGTAGTACCAGAACCGTTTGACGAACATGTGTATACTGTATACTAATGTACACAAGTATGTATATATAATAAGATAGGTCTAAACTTTAAACTTATATTCACTTCCCGAGCGACAAAAATCACTTTAATAAGTGAAGTTAATTTTATTCATGATAAGTTGGAAAAAATAAAGAATCTTTATTTACATATATATATAATAAAAGTTAGTTGTTAAAATTAGGTAGATACCAGTATGTTCTAACATTGTATGGTGTGCAAATATATATTACATGAACGGAAAAACATATTAGCTTTTTAGTTTTCGATTAATGTTTTGTATTATGATTATTCTCAATGTTATTATGGGTTACACCATTTAGTATTCATGTGGTCTGTGAGTTACACTAACAAGTATGTCCCAATCATCTATTATTTTAGCAATCTAACTTTATATTTTGCATTTTGTATGATAAACATAAATGTTTGTAAAAAGTAAATTTTAGATAATTTTGATACTAAACAGTTTAGAATCATAAGTTATTTCATGGATTCAAATTATTACTTTGTTTAGTTATTTTACCGAATAAAACTAATAATCAATAAGTTATACACAAAAATATACTTAATAGTATTATCTAAATACTTAATTAAATTTATGAATCAATTGCCAATAAATAATTACATTATTACAGTAAAATATTTACTGCTCATTTGGCTAGGCGGCCTCATCTAATAAATATATTTGGACAACAGCTCTCATCTTATGGCTTTCATTTTTATCACAGTCGAAATACAATGATATCGGATGTCGAATTAAGCTATCAAATGAATTGGTTTCAATAGCACCAAACGGGCAGAAAATTTATAACGAATAATACTTATAGAATATAAGTGTATTAATCAAATTTGAATAAATATTACACTTATAGCTTTTTCAGGATAGGTACAGTGACCTAACCGTTATTAGACGTTTAAATTCATCACGATTTACTAGTTTCTTGGTTGGCAAAATGGGTGGCAAACCCCGACGTTTTCTACGTAGACTTTTCTAGAAAAATGTAACACTATTCGATCCAAAAATCGAACCTGTGACCTCATGAGCTAGGCCGAATATAAACATTTTTTAGGCGGTCGAATTTCTAACATATGTCTTATTTTTGGTTAGAGCAAGCTTATAACGAAATTATTCGTAAGAAATACCTACTAAAGTCTAACACCGAAAGGCGCACTTGAAAGTTTTTCTTTTTGTATTAGACTGTAAAATGCTTCTAATTTAGATTGTTTTGAATTTGTATTACATTAAAAATTGCTATTTAGTACATTAATAAATATTTTCGCATATTTGCTTGTTGATGTATGTGCTCACACTAAAACATAAATCACTTTTATTTTTACTCTCTGTATGCCACATGATAATTTAGTTAGGTTAAAACGTATTTATATATGTATATATACTAGCTGACCCGGCAAACGTTGTTTTGTCATACAAATTTTGGTGCTGAGATACTTGATCTTGTAAGTGTGATCAAACAGAAGATATCTACAAAATTTCATTGAAATCGATTCAGTAGTTTCGGAGTCCATCGCGGACAAACAACGTGACATGAAATTTATGTATATTATTAGCTGATCCGGCAAACGTTGTTTTGCCATACAAATTACTTGTATTGAATATTTTGTTGGGGTACTTGAGAGAGAGGGGAGGGGGTTAAATGCGATAAAAACTATCCTATATTTTAAATTCGAAAACACTCTCCTGACAGCCTCAGCCAGTATTGGAATGTTGGGAGTCGACATATCAAACAACGTTCAGTTCCGCGGTCATTTGGAAGGGAAGGCTAAACTAGCCTCCAAAAAGCTTGGTGTACTCAGTAGAGCAAAGCAGTACTTCATGCCAGCCCATCGCCTCCAAATTTACAAGGCCCAAATTCGACCTCACATGGAGTACTATTCTCACCTCTGGACCGGAGCTCCTCAGTACCAGCTTCTTCCTCTTGATCGCATTCAACGTAGAGCGGTTCGAATCGTCGACGACCAGGCTATTTCTAATCGGCTTGACTCTTTGGCGTTACGCAGAGATGTAGGTTCGCTCTGCATCTTTTACCGTATTTATCATGGGGAGTGTTCCCACGAGTTGTTCGGACCAATTCCTGCCGCTAAATTCCACCATCGGACATCGCCTCAAAATTTAAAGTTCCGTCCTCACCACCTCGATGTCTGGAAAACCACAACCGTGCGCTTTTGTAGATACTTTTTGCCTCGCACTACTCCTTTGTGGAATCAATTACCCTCGGGATGTTTCCGAATGGATACAAATTAGGGACCTTCAAGAAACGAGCTTATTCATTCTTAAAAGGCCGGCAACGCAGATGCAATACCCCCGGTATTGCGGATGTCCATTGGCGGCGGTGATCACTTACCATACCATCAGGTGCACCATCTGCTCGTTTGTCCCCTCTGCTATTAAAAAAAAAAGTTGGACCAAACAGTAGATATCTACAAAATTTCATTAAAATCAGTTCAGTGGTTTCTGAGTCCGTCGCGGACAAACAAAATCAGACATAATTTATTTATATTAAGATAAAAGTTATCAAAAGATTGCAAACAATAACGTGTTTTTATATCTTTTGACAGAATGAAGTAACCATAGTCCATAGGCACCAAAAGTACTGACTATTATAAGACACTGATAAGGCGGTTTCTACCGCCTCCGCATTTAGTACTCTAAATCCAAGCAAGACATAAGAGAACTCTGTCACCTAGCAGCCACGATGGTAATGACATGTTTGAAAATGTATTCTTTGAAAAGCTCCCAGATCCACTGAAGAATTTTCATTCTAAATTTTAGAAAATATCATCGCTCTATCAATGTTTGAAAAATTCAATATTTTAATAGTAGAAGTACGAATATTACCTATTGACCCCGATGAGTGCAGGTTTTATCAAGGTACACCGTCTCAACATATAAGGGTCACTCCCCTTCCTCCCTGAGAACTTATAACTTTGTACTTCGGAGCGTAAATGCAAACTACACTGACGACCTAAGAAATTGCCTGAAAGGCGTATCCAGTTTAGTCCTTATGGTCCATCATGACTCACAGCGAGAAACCCTGAGAACACCGGAGAAGCATGAATGTGAGGAGTTTCTCGCCTTCTCGTTCTCACGCTCGCCTGTTCACCGATCGGTGACGGTAAATATTGCCGCTTCAAAGGATTTCTCGGGGGAGAAGAGAGAAGACTATCGCACTCACGCTTTGTCTCAGTGTCGATCAATAAGCGGCGGAGAGTAGACCTCACCCGTATATGAGAATATGGAATTCATCGAAACCAACCTTGTTCTGTTTCGATGATTTGCATTACCCACCATCGTCTGGCTTTTCTATTTTTTTAACTTTATTTTTAGTTACAAAGTTATAATATGCAATAGCACACAGAGCGAAACCAGCTGCAGTTTGAATATCGTCTGTAATGTCGACTAGCTGCAGTTTGAATATTGTCTGTAATGTAATGTCGATAGATTCCAGAACACAAGATCACAAGAGGTGAGAAAAATGGAAATGTGGATAAATTGGTTGTTCTTGAAAGAAATCTCAGCGATAGTTCTTGCTGAGACCTTACGCCTTGAGTCTGGATGGGCCTTTAGATCTCTACTTCGTAAAATCTGCAGTGTCAATAAGTTTTTTAACTAACAATTTTCATATCATAGCTTAGGAATAGGCAGATAGCCCACCAGATAGAAAGATTTAAGAATCACCTCTAAATATTAAATATTATGTTAATGTTTACCTTTTAACTCGCACTTCAAACTTTGCAATAAGATAAGGTAAAGTGCCAAACCTTGAAAATATATAAAAGAACCCTACCAACTGGTAGGCATACACTTGATCAATTGTTCGCCTTTTACGAACCGCCTAACACAATATATTCTACAAAAGGAGCCTTTTACTATCAGGAGAGCCTTCTGCTACCTAATATCAGGCTCAGATTTTTTATGGTGAAGCAGTTAATATATTTATCGCGGTTTTATTTCCTACAAATTTAAATTTCATGTAGGTACTTCAAAAATTTAAAACACGCTTTTTGTTTAACATTGAGCAAAGCTCGGTTTTCCATTTTTTTAAGTGCGCCAATCAACACTTTTAATATAAAATGAATTTAATAATGAAATAATATACAAAGAACTGTTTCACATGATAATTGTACACGAATGTAAATTTTATGTTAAAATTTTAACGATCCCATTGAAATCATTATACATAAAATCGTTTCAATAAGTACATACACTTATGTCGTTAAATACAGTATAATCAAATGTCTTAACTTTTATGATGAAAATAGCTTTGGCTAATAATTTCCAAGTCGTGATCTCACACCATCAGTGTATTTCGCCATTAAGAGTTTGTCCTTATTTATAGGTATTATCTCGTCTATCGGTCGGTTATATTTCGTAATACAATTTAACATCATTTGCATATTCCGTGATGGTGTCGCTGTTCAACCGGGTTTATAGGGACTTAGTCTCAGTGCGTTTAACAATATAAATATTGCAAACGACACCCACAAATCGAATTTATTGCCGAGGTGAAATCTATGTATGTGGAGAATACAAACTAGATATTAATATTTATCGAAGTAATTGGTTATGTTATTATGTGTAAATATTAATTCATACCAATATTATAAATGAGAAACTCTGTATGTCTGTTGCTCTGTCTGTTACGTTTTCGATTCGTTCGTTCATTCGTTCGTTTCCGATGTTTTAGATAGGGTCAAATATTGACTTCATTTTAAAGAAAATAGCCCATAACGGGATAAAGATTATATTGAAGACTTTGTTATTCTAATCGCGGGCGATGTTGTGTGAGTCAGTTAGTTATAAATAAAGAGACTGCCATAACGTTGGTTCCCTTGCGTTATGTAGTGTGAGTTGACAATCGATAGGCGTTAAGTTCACCACGATCTACCAAATTGTTGGGTGGCGGCTTACCTACTTGTCAACGATTTTAAATGATACCTACTTACGATAACGGTGAACTAGTCCAGTAAAAAGTTTAACGAAACCATGATCGACCAGTTTTGGCGCAATGAGTAAAAATGTGTTCATTAATACTTAAATAATGATACTATGAAAGAAATTTTGATTAAAATTAAGGGGAAAGGGATGAAAAAAATAAAAAAAGGGTTGAAAAATGCCTTTTTTTTTAAATAACTTAATAACGGTAAGAAATAGAAAAAAAGTTTCAAGTAAAAGCTGTAGAGAAAAAAATTCTACACAAAAAGTTCCTCTTCATTTTTTTGTTATCTGCTTTAGTTTAGCTACAAAAAATAAAAATTAAATTTGTAGTAAAATATGTAAAAATATATAAATATGGGAATACATGTGTAGTAGTGTTAGTACATACTAATGTGATGCGCGCGCTACATGGTACAGGGCTGTAATAATTCTGGTAAGGTTTTATAATTAATTACAAAGCAAATTTAATTTTTATTTTTTGGAGCTAAACTAAAGCAGATAAAAGAAAATGAAGAGGAACTTTTTATGTAGAATTTTTTTCTCTACAACTTTTACTTGAAACTTTTTTTTCTATTTCTTACCGTTATTAAGTTATTTAAAAAAAAGGCATTTTTCAACCCTCTTTATTTTTTTCATCCCTTTCCCCTTAATTTTAATCAAAATTTCTTTCATAATATCATTATTTAAGTTTAATACTTTTTTTGAACACATTTTTACTCATTGCGCCAAAACTGGTCGATCATGGTTTCGTTAAACTTTTTACTGGACTAAACTAACAGTTCTAACGCACGTAAATGTGTACCTATAACAAACATATTTTTGCGACGGATTTTAATTCCGCTTCGCTCCTATATTTCTATTTTATCTGTCCTGGAAAATAGATTAGTATGTATTTTCGCACTAAATAACAAAGCAAAAGCATATAAACAGGACTCCTGATCTATATATATATATATATATATATATACTACTTGGTTTTTATAAAAGCGTGTTTTTTAGTTTTTTAAACTATTATTTTAGTGCTCGTACTAAGATAGTTTTTTGACAGTTTTGTATTAAGGTTCTTATTAAATACACTGGGTAATATCAAACTATTAAACTGACGACCCATTGGTTGAGAAAGTTCGCGTGTTTAATAATAATCATTGGCGTATGTTTATTACTAACCAGCAATTGTTAATTTAGTTTTGTTGTTGAGATGACTGTTAAAATGATCTATTTTAAAGAAACAATAATATCATGTTGAATTCATAAAAGTTATATTTCTAAATAGCCTTAATACAACCTTTTAAAAGTTAAAAGAACAGCATATATCTGCATTCATTAAGAATAAACATGTAGATATGTTAATATTACACGAATATTATATTTATATTGTTGTAACCTTTAATAATTGATACTTTTTAAAGTATTAAAGATATAAATTTATTATATTTCAGAAGGTATATTTCTTCTAGCCTCAATGACTTATATAAATACAATATTATATACGTTCGTAAAACATTTACGGCTTTGTACACCGCCGTGTTAATTAATAATTGCTGTGTATGCATGTAATTTGTAGACAATAAACTATATTGCGTTGGATGCTGAGGCCTGAGATGATCCAGATTCACGTTTGATCCTTTCACTGAGCCTTGAGCGTAGAACAGCGGACTGACCATTACCGATGCACCGCTCTTAATGTCCCACAGAACGATTAACATAGATCGGTACTAGAGATATACAACTTGGACTGTCAACATCTAGCAATCTAATTGTACTTTATCCCCTTGTGCTTGCATTTGAATATTGTTTATAATAACCACCATTAGTTACGTTTTTCAGTGAGGACAAATAAATCATTTTTGATTCACGAATTCAGATCAACAGCTTTAAATTCGGTATGCATGAATCAGATAAAAATCAAATAGCATTCAAGTAAGCATTACACGAAGAACAATGATGATCGGTCATTTTAAATAGGCATGTGTTTAAATTGTTGACATTTAAATTTATTTCTTTTTTTTGTTATTAATAGATATGATATTTTAAGGAAGTCACCTAGAAAAGGCAAATATCTATTGTTATATTTAAAATGTATGTATTTTTTAAACAAGAGATTATCCTAAATTCAAATAAATAAGTACTTTGTTTTAAGTAAGCTTGTTTCGTTGTTATTAATAGATTTAGTATTGCAAAGTATATTTAAGACATTTAAAACCGGGATATATATTTATTTTTATATTTTTAGTTTATTTTTTAGACAAGATAATATCCCAAATTCAATGAAATAAATAGGTACTTTGCTTCAATTTTAAGGAAACGTTGAATTATTTGTTTTGTTTTGCTTGCCACTTTTTTGTTTTTGTAGCTATTTTTAAACATTTCAGTTTTTTTAAACTTTAAACCAACAATCATAAAATTAATGATTGATCAATAAGAATAAATGGTAGGTAAAGAGATTAGTAATATGTCCTAAGATTCAGGGGAATGCTTGAAAATACTGACATGTAGCTATAAATGTAGACATAAGAACCAAAAAACCGTACACTAGAAAACATATAAGACCGAAAAAAGACGGACTATTACTTGTACCGGAATTAGCGACCGACGATGTTGAGTTGATGGCAATCGTAACTCTTGGTAAATAAATTGTATCACTGATCTGACGGTACTGGCTTCGGTATATATTATGTGTTAGCTGCAGGTTTATCTAGAAAACACAACTTGATACCTCATTTGGACTTATATACGGTGACCAGGATATGGAAGTGACCAATTTTTTTAAAGTTAGTAATAAATAAATAAGTAAATAAATATAAAAAATAGATAGATAAATGTAAAATTATCACTGGGTTTATTATTTATAATCGCTCCATTAGTTGAGTGGTTCAGTCATCAGTTTAGTGACACTGATTACGCAAACAATAGGGTCTGGGTTCGATTCTCAACGGGGACGCGAGCACATATGTTTTTACAATCATATACTTCTGGGTATGGGCTTTTTTACACCATGAGATAGCACTATATCCTAAGATATTTTTGGGTTTTGTTATTAGTGTGATTGGCGACCAAAAAATCTTAAAATATCGTTTTTATATCATTAAGACAACGTTACATTCAAAATGCAAAGAAAAGTGACATGTTTTGATTTAAAACTTTATTTAACTGTAGTAATTGTACATATTGGTGAAGATCTCTTCAAATATTACTCTTGCTATATGCTTTTCGCTTTCGTAAAACAAAATCCTCAATGTGAAAGCATTTGACAGAAAAATAAATTAACAACAAAAATTTAAATATTCCAAGCTTAATGGTTTTGGCGTAATTAACCAGCCATTGAAGCACTTGTTGGCAATATTTTTTTATTGACTTCATTGTTGTTATATTAGCAAGTAAGAAAAGAGTGGCAACCTGTGGTGGCAACTCTTTTCAATAATATAAAAAAATTACGCTCACCAATCTGAGCTGTATCAATTTTCAATCGATTTTTAAAGGGCAAGTACTTTATTCGGATATACTTTTTGATGTCTGTTACCTAAAAACTTCGCTTAAAAACTATGTTTTATTTAAAAGGGCATTTTATGCAGCCATCTAAAACTACGAAACACGAAAATGTTGTTAATTGGTCTGTTTCTAAGTTTCACATCTAAGACCATATTTTATTAACTTAACATGGTCTTAGTAATACGAAATTGAAAACCTTAAGATAATATTTTTGCAATTAATAAATATATAAATTGATAATACCATAAATAATAAATTAATATTAATATGTTTTCGGAAATAGAAACTTTCACAAGTGCATTAGCTGTATTTAATAGATAAAGCATTAGAATGTAATCTAAGAATATCTAAGGCTAAGATATTCTTATTTGTGGCGGAACATAACCATGATTAAAATGTGAATAATTCACAAAAATGCACAAACTATTAGAAATATATTATTTTTGGACGAAAATAGCAAACTCACAACTAAACGACAGTGTTAGATAAAAAGTGAACAAAAACCAAAACCTTTAAATATATATATATTTTTTTGGATACGGTAAATGGATACGAATCTTTTTAAAAATGTATTTATGACTATACAGTGATGGATAAGGATTACTTTTTAAACTTTAAAAAAACTCTGTGAAAAATTTTCGTCATGTAGGATGCTCGCTCTTAAGCTCATGCGTATAAATTCTAAGTACGTGAAATTTACGTAATTTACAAGCAAATTATTACCGTAAGCTTTGTGCTGAGATGTTTGTATTTTCTCTTAACTACAAAATCTTAAAAATGACAATTTTGAACGTTTTTAAATGTTGTCACGCTTACCTATTATGAATAAATCGAGAAGGCGTTAAACAAAAAACACAAGCTTTCTATTAATCATTTAGCACATTAGCACAGAATTCAACATAAACTATCGAAAGACATTGACAAATAAACAAGTATTCTTTTTTTATTTTACCTTACATAAGCCTTTTTTTTAAGAAGTTTATAACTTGAAAGTTTTTTTTTTATATTTTTGTGAAATGATGTAATATTTTTAATGTATTCTATTTCACCAACTAGAAGTAAGTACATTTATACAGTAAGTAGCTGCACCCCGCAGGCAGGCAGGTAGGCTGTATTATAAAAGTTGTTGATGAATCCCACGGAAACAACTTATTTTCAGGGATAACCCGTATTCTATGTACTGTACAAGGTCATCTATCAGTATACCAAGTTTCATCCAGATTGGTCCAGCTGTTTTTGTGTGATTAAGTATGTATGTTTCTTGCTCAATCACACAAAAACAGCTGGACCAATCTGGATGAAACTTGGTATACTGATAGATGAATTGATCATAAAGTAGAATTTCGTCACGTTGAACCACTTACACGTAGCGCAGTGGTCAAAGCGTTCCCTAGCTGTAAGGCAAGGTCGCTGATTCAAATCCAGTCTTGTCAAATTTTTCTTTGTACAGGTTTCAAAAGTTTTCCCTGGCACGGAATCAGTGCTACAACACACATATAGTTATAAATACGAAAGTATTGATAAAATTTATATGTGTGATTTTTTTTTATCTACAACAATGAGCTCATTTAATGAGTGTATACATATGTATATCTAGCGATCAGTACATTCGACAGAATCGATTACAAAGTAAAAGAGGCTTTCGCCATATCGAACCATCGAAACATAGTTCTGTGGTTAAACCGATGCCCGTCTTAAAGGCAAGATCGTTGGTTCAAATGCGAAATTTTTCTTTATTCAGTTTTTAATAGTCTAATAGATTTTGAGAGCAGATTGAGTAGAGATACTTAGATGCGATATAAGGAACAAAATATAAATATTTAGTTTTAATTACTATTATATAAGAATGAATAGAGAATATGTCAAATAAATTTTAATTTATGATGTGCTATTTGCTATTTTACACCTTTTATGTTCTGTTTAATAACGTTGTCGATTGTATTTAGAATCGAGTTAGAATTGTAGTAAATCAGATACTATTATATTCCCTAAACACACTGATTTACAGTTGTAAATGAAACTTGAATTATGATACACCTTTGTAAGTTCTATTAATTACATTTAACAGGCTTTGGAATAAGATATATTTGTGCAACTGTCTGGGGGATATAATGTAACTGCGTTGGTTTATTTGAAGTTGAGAAATACATTTTAAAAGTGTAATTACCAATGTAGTTTGTTTTTTTTCTAATCCTAACCACTATATAAAATAGTTGTACCATGGCTATAGTAAAATTATTATTTTATATACTAACTCTTTACCTTTGAAAATATAGTTTTATATTTATTATTTAGGAAAAAATATGTCAAACAAACAAGATCTCAATATGTCTTAATTGGCCGTAAGATCGATTTATTTAGTTCTGTTTATATAAATTGATTGAACAATGTATTTGTCTATCAAACTATGTTCTTTGGAAAAACCTGCTGATTGATTATATTATATTATATATATATATATATATATATATATATATATATATATATATATATATATATATATATATATATATATATATATATATATATATATATATGAAATGGAAATTTAGAATTTTCGTAGGTATAGGAACAACTTTAAAGAGGAAAATTATAATATAAAAATATGTGAAAATATGTTCAAATTTATAAGGATGGCGATATATATTTCTATAATTGCGATAACTATGAAAAAAGTTTTTTGTGTATTTTATTTATTTTTATGAAAGGAAAGCTATGAAGAGCTATCGAAATAAATAAATAATTTAATAGTAAGAAGCTGAACTACGAGTATTGTTTAAATTCTCTGATAACACGTTTTTTGAATAAGTCCCCATGTGTTTAAATTTAAAGGTGCTTTATTAAAAAAAAAACATTTTCTAAATCAAATTGAAGTGACAAACTGTTCTTACTTTAACTTTACATATACAAACAAGAGGATATTATATTAAAGTCAGGAAGTAGTACCTACTACAAGGGCGGGAAATACCCAGACTGGGTCACAGAAATACCAGATTGATGCGAATCTTTTAATTTTTATTATTTTGTTTAAGAATGTAACACATACAGGATGTAATCTTCACTGCAGAAATGAGAGTGGAATTTCCTAGAATTTTTTCCCAACATTTTTAAAGCAACTCTGATTATCCGAAGTAATAATTTTCCCTTGAGTCATCGTGTAACTGTTACTTGATAAGACAAATGTTTTTCATAACGTAAACATTCAAATTGACTGAAAGTGTTGCATTATGCAGTAGCTGTATTGTATGAATTTACAGCGAAACTAAAAGGATGGTTATGATTTATTTTGTACGTATGTATTATTTATTCATCTGTTGTATAACTTCTTCAATAATGCATGCTGTTTTCAAAAAAGAACACGAGGGACATAAAAATAAATTTGAACGCTAGGAAAGTCATAAGCAAAAGCTAGTAAAGTTATATGTTTTATGAGATGCCGAAATGGCTGGATTAGGTTCTTCAGAAAGCGATATTTCATAGACAAATAGTTTTAATCTTATTACCTTGTAATTTAATCCCCATGCCTACGTGCCGAGAAGTTTACTTGTAATTTTGTAGGTTTATAGTTGTTGTTCGTCTGTTTATTCCACTTTAATACCTTAGAATAATGGTAAAACTGGTGTTTTTTCGAAGTGATATTTATGTAATAATACTAGCTGACCCGGCAAACGTTGTTTTGCCATACAAATTACTTGTATTGAATATTATTTTCGTGGGGTATATGAGGGGGTGGGGGGGATTAATTGAGATAAAAACTATCCTACCTTTTAAGACCAAACAGTATATCTACAAAATTTCATTAAAATCGGTTCAGTAGTTTAGGAATCTATAGCGGACAAACAACATGACGTGACACGTAATTTAAATATGAATATATTATAATTTAACGTCCCGTCAATAGATACGTCGTTATCTAAAATCATGACCACAAAATTTAGTAAGATTTCGTGGTTTAGGACCTTTTAATTAAGAGATAGGAAAATTATAATAATAAGACCCTTTAATTTAGAGATACGAAAATATATTTTTCATAACCAATCAATGGTTAATTATATTGCTTATTAGGTACGGTTCTGCAACGTCTCTCCTGGAATTCGTACCGCTAATTTAGACTACCGCAATAGTGTCTGTATGTGTCAGTTGTTACTGTCATGTTTCGGTGTAGAGAGTAAGATAACCGATAAATTATACATACACTATTATATAATGGCACGGGACGCAAATTTTAAATGCGATAGGTTTTTTAACTTTTTTCCTTAGTAGTGCCATTTGCTTTTTTGCTATCCTCTGATATAAAAAACATTCAATACGGATATAAAATGTTTACTTCATTGAAGTTGGTACAATATCCGTAAGTATATCGGTTGTATCAGGACAGAATCAATTATACTATAAATAGTAGACAAAAATTTATCAAACCACGTGTCCATTTTGGCACGCAGATCCGGTAGACGCGGATTCATTCGTTTGCAATTTAAATCAATAATCTTGCTCGTTATTTTTGTCGATAGCGGCAGTTTTAATTAGCACTCTCGGGCTTTTTAGTACCATATGAAACAAATTAAAGAGGTCAATTATTAAATACTCTCTTAATTATCAATCCAATACATTGCTGTAATATAAATCGGAATAGTAGGTTAAATTGTTTGTAAAAAGTTGTATAAGAACAATTATGATGGTGTATTTTATATCACAACAACAGTGGCTATTACAGCAGGAATAGGTAAAGAGGTGGTGTCAGACCCAGGCGAGACGTTACGGAACTCTACCACCTTGTAGCCATAATAGCACTGACACGTATAGACAATCGTTCGTCTTTAACATACTGCCTGGCAGCATGGCAGATGGTATTTTCTTTAAAAGGGGACTAGGCAAACAAGTAAAAAGTAGGAAAACCTGGCGGTGTGTAATACAAATCGTTTTCTTCTGTAATTTTGTAAAATTTTTAAGGCATGTAATCATTAAGAGCTCTGTCAGCTTGTTTGGTGTGCTGTAGTGTGTAAGTATTTAAATGCTGTAAAGTTATAAAGTAAAATGGTATAGAAATATGAGGTCCCGGTTTAGTATTCCAGATCGAGCAATTTTATATAATAGCTTATTTCCATAAAACAAGTCTTTTTTCAAAACCGCCAATTCATCGATATTTCTACAAGTTAGGCAATATTTGCGTAATGTTTTAGGTGCTGTATCACTACCTAACATATTATTACGCAAATATTTTTGGCTAGTCGTAAGTTTTTTAGTTGCACCTCTGTCTACCGTTTCACAGAAAAAGATTTGAGGGTATTTATTATTCATTTAATAATAATGTTAAACAATTAACCGCCCCGTTGGTCGAGCAGTTAGCGACACTGACTACGCAATCGACGGGGCTCGGGGACGATCCCCAACGGGCACAAGCATTTTTGTGATGATCATAAAGGTTTATATTTCCGGGTTTCGGTGCTTATTAAATATATTCAAGTATTTATACATGTATTTCTATGTATTAGTATCGTTGACTAACACCCATAACAAAAGCAAATAATAATTTGCTTACTTTGGGGTTAGATCAGTAACTGTAATTTGTCCTGGGAATATTATTATTATTATATTATTATTTAATTATTACAATCTATTTTAAAATCTGCAATATCATGATTGCGGTTATAAAACATAAATATCTGGTTGACCGAGCTTTGCTCGGTTTTTCACATATTTTTGGAACCGATCTTTTCTTGGACCTTGACCCTTGATAAATTCCGATAGAATATATAATTATTTTTTTTGTACCTGGTTGAACGAGCTTTGCTAAGTTTTTCACATGCCCATATCTTGGGAACCGAGCTTTTCTTGGACCTGGAACCTTGATAAATCGATTCCTTGAGCCGAAAAACCCCTAATTTGTGACTTTCATGAAAATCGTTGGAGCCGATTCCGAGATTCCAATAATATATATATATATATATATATATATATACAATATATATACAAGAATATATAGATAATGATGACATAATCTTAATATGTATATTATATAAATTACGGATCAGATTGTTTGTCCGCGATTGACTCCGAAACTACCGAAATGATTTCAATGAAATTTTGTAGATATCTACTGTATGATGTAACTTAAAAGATAAGATAATTTTTATCCCAATTAACCCCCCGACTCCTCTCGAATGTAATTTGTATGGCATAACAACGTTTGCCGGGTCAGCTAGCTATTTATAACTGGCTGACCCGGCAAACGTTGTTTTGCCATAAAATGTTATGAAAAAAAAACCGTTGTTAAAAAAACCGCATCAAAATCTGTCACGTAGTTTTAAAGATCTAAGCATACATAAGGACAGACAGCGGAACGCGACATTGCTTTATACTATGTAGTGATATTGCTTCTGTAGCAATTCTCTTTTTTATAAAGAAAATAAGGGATGAGCCCTTTCACACGAGGACGATTCGTTTTTTGGCAAATTCGTTTTTCGTCTTTTTTCACGATTCATCATTTTTTGAAAGTGGCGATGCTTTTTAAACGCCCGTACTTACATGGCATCGCGAGTCGTAAAAAATGACGAACAAGTCTCAAATCATTATCGCCTCTGTGGTGTAGTGGTCTAGCGTTGGCGTCGACCACATGAGGTCCCGGGTTCGATTCGAAAAATGTTTTTCAGTTTTCTGATAAACACAAAGTTGCCCGGGATTGGAAAGTGCCCGATTGGCGATAAGGTTGCCACCTACCACATTTGTGGGACCAAGTATCTTCGGCTAATCGTGGGTGCACTTGTTGTACTTCTGCCTATCCCTTCGGGGATACGGACGTGGAGAAGTTTCAAATCACTTGTCTATTAAAAATAACATTCGTCAAAAACATGAATCGTAAATAATTGTTTGTGACTGATTCGATAAAGCGCCCACACCCAAGTTCATTCTAGACTGAACTTTGATTCATGAAACAAATGTGAACACCAATTCGGATATTTTGTTGAATCGTGATAAAACGCGATTCCGTACGCAATGTGTATCTCCATCTGTCATGCCGTATCGTGTTTTTGGCGCATCGTGTGAATCCGTGAGAATGAGCTTTAATATCTATATTAATACTAGCTGACCCGGCAAACGTTATTCTGCCTTTTGCTAATAAAATGTAGCCTAAAATCAAATTATATGTTTGTAATAGTCTGAAAATTCGATAGTTTTACTTCCTATATATAAGATATATACAATATAAATTGTAGTGACAGGTTATATGTTTCAATTTGACACGACATTTGAGGTGAACAGGAAGGTTAACTAAAGCGACGTAAGAGTTCAGGTATTTTATTATGACGATAGTAATTAAAATGACCAGAGTTATGATAGCTAGAATCATGATACAGAAATATTGGCACGTGCTATTAGATTTTATTAGTGTGAAAAATATTAATATTTACTGATGACATAATTTAAGAACTTGGTCATAGTTAGAAAATTAAAATAAGAAAGTTGTTTAACTTTGCTATCGATAAAAAATGAAAGCTTGATATTCTGTGATAAATATTTTTAAGAAGCTACGTTTTAATAAAACTACAAAAGGTACAAAAAAAGTATCATCACGCCCAGTTCCCTTGCGGGGTATGCAGAGTAAACCGCACGTCTATAGACTTTCCAGTTCACCGCAATTTACCAGTTTGTCGGTTGGCGAGATAAGTAGTGATCCTCATCTCCGCATTTACCGACATGTTAACGATTATCGACTATTTCTGGCGATAACCGGGACCGACAGTTTAACGTGCTCATCCGAGGCACGGGAGTTATAATACACCACTCCACCAGACTCCGAACTGCTACTGAGGAATAGATTTTCGAGAAAACCTTAAAAAACCTCAATAACACTTTTGCCCGACCCGGGAATTGAATCCGGGACATTATGGTCTGAGCCGATTAGGCTACTCCTAGACCACGAAACAGTATACGAAAGATACAACTTTATTATATTAAGAATGTAAAATATATAATTGTGTAAAGAAAATACAGTGCCACAAAACATTTGTCACAAACACAAAATTCAGAAAACTACGGCGGCGGCCGCCATCCATATTGAAATGTATCCTATTAATATTAATGTATATTTTAATCGTTTTGCATACCTCGATACTATATTAAATATTTCGTTAGCTTCTCTTATATAAAGTTGGGCTATACACTTAAATATGTTTTTTAACCTTAAATATTCCATGGCTCAGTTTAAGAATATATAGGTAAAACACTTATTTGCTTGATTTCTATACACAAGTAAGTATATCCATTACAGGTTATTTTCGACTGTAGATTTAGATATTTGCAAAAACCTACAACAACAACAACAACATATCTTCACGCCAAATCCCTTACCGGGTAGGCTGAGAGAATTGAGTGCCATATGTCACGGTCCAGACAGACTTGCCTTGCTTTCTGCACATTCATAACTTTCTTCATACAAACACGCTGGTTTCAAAGACTCTTGACATCACCTTCGGACAGCACCCAACCGATTTAATCATGGTACGCCAGTCTTGGTCTCCCCCGTACCTACGCATTCTATCCATCCACGTTCGCATTGTATATCTGTTTTGTTAATCTGCCAGTCTTTTAACATATCCATCATCCATCGAACCAACGGAGTATGCCCATTCTCATTTTTACACCGATACTTTCTTTCAATCCCAACCTCTCTCTCACTTCAGTATTACGAACGCGATTCGCGAGTGTTAGGTACACCACAGATTTTTCGTAACGCTCTCATTTCGACCGCGTCAATTCTACTTTCATGTTTTTTCTTACATACCCAGCTCTCACTTCCATAAAATAGCGTTGGGGCAAGCACAGAATTATGCAGGGCAAGGCGCGCATCCCGACCAAGGACAGGGCTTTGAAGTAGTTTCCCTAACGCTCCGTTCACTCTGTTCCCCGCACACACTCTTCTTTCTATATCAGCGGTGTTTCTCCATCCCTGCTAAAAGCACATCTAAGATACATAAACTCATCCACTTGTTCCTACACTATATCATCAATCACTACTCTTACCTCCGTTTTTTATCATAAGATAGCAAACAAGCAGATGGGTCTCCTGATAGAAAGAGTCAACCATCGCCTATAACCAAAGGTGTTAATGGTGCGTTGCTATCTTGAAGCGAGGTCTAATGCCACATGCATAAGTATACCGGCTACCTTACCCTCCAAACCGGAACACAACAGAGACAAGCACTGACGTTATTGCAGCATGAAATCTGTTCTGAACGATAATGACGCGACCACTCAATTTATAGATAAATAAGTGGATTTTTACTATTCTAGGACACTATTCCCTTAATATCCTGTATATATATTAAAATCAATTGTTGTTCGTTAGTCTCGCTAAAACTAAAGAACGGCTGAACCGATTTGGCTAATTTTGGTTTTGAATTAATTGTTGAAGTCCAAGGAAGGTTTAAAAGGTTAGAAAATATAGAAAACATAAGAGTAGTTAAAAAGGCAGGACAACGTTTGCCGGGTCTGCTAGTCAAATATAAAAATTAAAGAAACGAAACGAGTGGCAATTGACATTGTCTCAGTCACTTGAAGTTTTTTTGTAGATTCAAAACATAATTTCAGTAATAATGCACGTGTAAAATGCAAAACATTTGTCACAAACACAAATTCACTTGATGAAAAGAGACAATCATAGCCTGAGAAAGAGGGGAGTGAGTGTGTAGCGGATTAAAGTTATTATATCCTCCCCGTATTGGTCCAGCCACCCTTATGCATATAACAATAAATAATCTATCTACCATTCGGGCAGGCAGTCCGTAACAGGCGAAAGATTACCTGTGCGAATCACTACCATCGGGACTACTAGATGGTAAAGTTCATCAACATCTCACCCGAGTGTGGTACCACCGCCTTACTTCCTACCGCAATAGCATCATTGCTTATTACTGTCGTGTTCGTAGGGTAAGGTAGCCAGTAAACTTTTGCATGTGGCATTAACACCTCGCTACACGGATAGCAACGTATTAACATATTTGGTGTCTATATACGATGGTTGTCTCTTTCCACCAGATGAGCCATCTGATTATTTGCAATTTTATGCAATTTGCGACAGGAAATGTTGAGGTGCTAGTACCAAACCTGGGTGAGTCGTTGTAGAACTCTACCATCTAGTAGTCAAGACGGTAGTCACACGTTTGGTCGATAGCTTTCTTTTTACGGACAACAATTGACAGTAAGACAGATGGTTTAATCAAAGCCAACAATTTTTTTATTTAAATTAACGTTTACACACACTTTTGACGAAAAGACAATTTTATAGCTACTACCGGATAGGAACGCGGCCTCAAAGGGCTTCCGTAGTAATGAGGGAAAGTAATAATACGTCCTTTGGTTAGCCTATACTTTTTATATTCAAACATGTGTTATTGAACAAAGGTTAGAAACTATGAAACTAAATTGAAAAATCAAATTTTGCGATTGCAGAAGCATTAATCTCGACAGGTTGACAGACTTTTAATTTTAAGAGGGTCAAAATCGCAGTCACGCAGTGGAAAGTTCCGGCGGAAGATACTTAGCGAACTTATACTTTTTTAAATATTATGTGTCTATTAATTACATCCCGTAATTACAGAATGAAACAGTACAAATGGTAGAAATATTGAACGAAATTATTTGAAAGCAGGTTATTAAGGTATTATTACATTTTAAACTATTTAGTATACCATAATTTAAACGATTTAAAACTGCAACAACTTTTTATTTCCTGTCTCTCCGGAACACTGTATCAGATCTTTAACAAATTGAAATGGGACCACACGAAATTGTGCATGTGGCGTTAAGACCGCGCTACAAGTATAGCAACGCATAATTAACATCTTCGGTTTTTAAAAGGCGATGGTTGTATCTTTCCATCAGGAAAGCCATCAGCTTCTTTGCAAAACTAGGTGGTAGAGTTCTGCATTGTCTCGCCCGGGTCTGGTACCACCGCCTTACCTATTCCTGCCGCAATAGCGTCAGTGCTTGTCGCTGTCGTGTTCCGGTTTGGAGGGTAAGGTAGCCGGTAAACTTATGCATGTGGCATTAGACCTCGCCACGAGATAGCTACGCACCATTAACATCTTTGGTGTCTATAGGCGATGGTTGACTCTTTCCATCAGGAGACCCATCTGCTTGTTTGCTATCTTATGATATAAAAAAAAATAAAAAAAAAATCTTAAAAAATAAAAAATCCGGCTAAGTGCTAGTCAGATTCGCGTTCAAAGAATTCCGTACCATCATCTATAGAAAAGACAAAAAATCACGTTTGTTGTATGAGAGTTGAATATTCATTTTATTTTATTTATTTATTTTAACAGTGAATATATAACTTAATACTCTGTAAATATTTCAAGCGTTTATTAGTTATTGAGATCGGGAAAAAAACCCAAAAAAATCACGTTTTTTGGATGGAAGCCCTCTTTAAATATTTATTTCATTCGGTTTTCAGTACTTATTGTTATAGCGGCAACAGAAACACATTATCTATGAAAATTTCCACTAACTATCACGGTTCATGAGATACAGCCCGATGACAGATGGACAGACAGACAGATCGACGGACGAAGAGCGAAGTCTTGGTAATAGGGTCCCCTTTCACCCTTTGAGTACGGATTCCTAAAATTTGTATTTTTGTATGTTTGTAACGAATAAACTTAAAATTTATTGGACCGATCTTATTGATATAAAATCAATAACCGATTTTAAATATTCTTTTACTATTAGAAAACTATACTATTCATAACCTTTTCTTTAATCATGTATAAGGAAGTAATAATTTTCGGTCACGCGGTTGGTTGTATGAGTGGTGATTCATGTAGTCGCATTTTGCCAACTTTTATCAATGATCGCTGACTCCTTACGATAATTAGGAAAGATAGCTTTGTATGCTTGTGTTGGGGGTTCCCAAAAGAAAAAAAAATATTTATTTTTACTTTAAAATCAGTATACAATAAATAGATTATCCATTGAGAGATGATAATAAGCGAAGTAACATAGCATTAAATTACATAACATTTTTTTTCAAACGTAAACAATCAAGTGTTGTTTCAAATGTTCACTAATGAGACGGTGTCTTCGATCATTCAAAATATATTTATAAGTGGAAAGGGATCGCTCCACAATACACATCAACATCCGCTGAGGTAACTGGACAAAATTTGAACTTTGGTTCTATGTTATCATTTATAATTTTTGCCAAAAATCGTACAATTAATAAAACTATCAAAAAATATTGACAAGGTATCGATAATATGCACCACAACTAGATCTTAAGAAAATATGCTATTACTGCTAAGGATGGCCTAAATATGCAAATGCACATGCAAATATGCTAATGCATATAATCCGGCCCTTACTGATAACAATAACAAATACTTAAAATGTCGTAATAAGCACTATCTGGGTTAATATTACAGGTATTCGCATGCTACATTTTTGTCTAAATAAAATTTACATAAAGTAGATAATGTATTAGAGCCCAAATTTGATATCTTGCATTCTTCGGAGCAGTAATTTTTACGTTACATACAAAAAAGTTAAAGTTTCATAATTTACGTAACGCTAGATACATTTTGTGATAATGTTTTTATATTTAATCTGGAATACATCTCACTTAGACTATGTAATTTGATTTCACAATGTATGTAACTCCTATGTGTTCATATCAATGACAAACTACTAGAGATTTGAACTTTGTGTGGTAATTACAGAGGAAGATACGTGCAGAACCGATTATTCGGTAGAAAGCAGAGACCGACATTAACATTTGAAACCTTCTCGTAATAAATCAGAAATACTAAATGTATGAGAGATGTATTGCAATGGTTAGATGAAGGATACATGTAAGTATCATAAATTGTTTAGAAATATTTAATTTACCTATATTAATTGCACGTATTTTAATGGCAAATACTCAGACAAATGTTAGTTGACTAATATAAACAAGATACCCAAATATTATTATCCAATTACAACAATATTACATACAAATATTTCAAACTGTATAACCTCCGTTTTTTCGTCGGTTGATAAATGTAAAATACTATAAGCTAGTTCACGTGTAGAGATGAGGTGTATTTACACGACCAGCAGGCTTAGGATAAGCACCACGAGATATATATCGATCGAGAAAGTGACGTTTGCTTGACATTTATTAATATCTCGATGGACGTTATTAAGCATGCCACGATAAACATTTAAAACGTCAGAGATAAATTAAACAAAAAGTTTACTCGAATAGAGAAATAAATGTTGTCACTAGAAGACATAGATATTATACTAATTCTGATTTTTAAGATACACCTTTGGTGCATTTAACTTGTGTTAATCATTATGAGCTTTTGTTTACATTTATAACTTCCTGTCATCATTTCTCTTCTTTGTCAGAGTCGAAGGAAATATAAACAAAGCCTAGTGTAGCCGTACCTATTTACAATTGTAATTAAAGATATTTTACAGGTTTTTGAATTATTCTCTCTTTTTTTTTGGTTTTGACCATCAAAACTAGTTTTTTATTCTATAAAACTGAAACAATGAATTATGATTCATAAGATGTTTTAATGTAAAGGGCAATTAAGATACCAGCGTGTATTTATTTCAGGGTGTATAACTGCGTAACTAATTATGCGTAAAAGTGCGTAACAATTATTATTAACAAGCTATTTTTTTCCACTATAATTATTCCTTTCAATTATAATTCTAACATTATTGAGTAAATTAACATCTTCTTTTAGACTAATCAATCAACATTTTTGTTTAATTTTTTTGATGAGAAACTTCCATAGAATTGTTGTGATTTGACAATGACACGAAAATGCATTACGATAAACAAACATAAATGTATAGTATTATGCCAACTAGAAAATAAGATAGAACAGAATACAATTCACAGTATTTTATGTTACAAATAATGTTATCTATTAATAGCTCCAAAAATCAGCCAGATGCAAGCAATCCAACCTAAGACTTACTGTTAGACCGTGGTCTCCAAGAACAAACTGATATTTTGTGAACAGCTTCGTTTTGACGAGACAACCATATTTTCTATCTTTGAAAAATCTCGAATCGGGTAACTAATAAATATAGATAAAATAAGGAAACTTTAGAGTGTCAGACTAAGAAAAGTTTCCACTTTACGTGTATGACAAAGTTACCGTTGAATTACAATAATAATTAACAAGCTGTTGTGAGAAAATTAGGTTATTTTTAAATTCATTCATATCAATTTAAAAATCTCATAAGTGGGATTGTCAGAAAAATCATCAAATATGTAGGACAAAAGTTTCATCGTAGTTTTCATAATATAATCAAGCGATTAAAGTCGAAAAATAATTATTGTTATTAATAAATATTTATTATTTACCGAACCCAATGTCTTCGCAGCATTAACTTTATTAGTTACCCGATTCGAGATTTTTCGAAAATAGAAAAGACGGTTGCCTCGTCAAAATGAAGCTTTTCACAAATATTCAGCTTGTTGTTAATCAAAAAAAAGTTAGTTTGTGGGACCACGGTCTGCGATTTACATCTCAAGAACAAAAAAAAACATTTTTCTTCGACTTTTCAGTTTATCTTTCTTTGATTCAAAGACCTACTCAAAGAGTATATAAATTTTATTTTATTTTGTCTTCTTACATTTACTTCTAACGAAAAAACGAGTGCGAGCTACACTCGATTTTTTTGTTATTTTTGATTGATTAATTAATATTTTGTATATTATATGTTTTTATGTATTATTTTTCCTGAGTATATGTTATTAATAGTAACATTAAATAATACAAAATAAGCACCAGCTTTAAATTAACCTTTTATTTTACATTAATTTTCTACTGAATTTTGTAGAAAACTTTGTAAGTAGTTGTAATTTTGAATAGAGTTGGTAACACTGAGTACAAAGAATACTGAGTAGCACAAGAATTCGTAGAATTATTTTCTCTATACGAAAAATTAAAAGTTTATTTACATTACGTCAAAAAGTATTGTACTTTAACTAATTTGTATTTTGTAATTAATTATAAATTAATTAATTATCTAACCATTACATACAAGGAATTATTGATTTATACTGTTTGGTTCTCACATCTCTAAAATCACCATCATTCTTCCGATTCTAGTACAAAATTAAATTGTGTTAGGTATGTGAAATGGGAACACAAAATAAAACGTAAGTAGTGTACTTCTTTATACTTATATCTTTTAAAAGCCTAAGTATATAGGTTATTAAAAATAATTATGATTTTCTTTTCAGGATAAGAAGTAATAAGCGTAAATTAACTTTGTCGCCATGGTGGATTCATGGACTAGACTTGTAGCACCAAAGATTAAAGTCTTTAATATTGGGAAAGCATAATATAACACCATATATTCTACAAATACTTCATACATTATAGTTTCTAGAGGAAGAATGGAAAACAATGGAACACTGTAAGTATTTATTTACATACATATCTCCATGACAAATCATCTAACAAGGTAGACTGAATGAATCAAATTTTAAACATATTTTAATATATTTCTTTCATTGTAAAAGTTGTGGTTTTTTACAAAATTAATATCATAAGTTCAAGATTATATCAAAAACTTGATTCTTGTAAAAAAATCCTGAATAATATGAGAAGCTTTCTCTGGAGAATAGTGTAGGCTTCTTTCACTCCCTTTTATAAATGTAACCAATTGTTTTTTCGACCCCATTATATAATTTACAATACAAATCTATATAACACTACACAAAATGCAACATGCAAGACTGGAGTCATAAGTCCTGAGTTAACTGACAAAAAAATATATTAAGTAAACATATATAACAACATTTTTATAAGATATATTTGTTTACAGGTTGACTAAACAGCGAGTAATGGAAATAGAATAAAGAAGCCTTTCTATTTATTACATTTTTTGAAATTGTTGATTAAGAAGATTTATAAGTTAATGCTGAATATTATATTTTTCTTGCTGTTTTTAATGGTTGTGCAAGATTGAAAAATAAATTTTAATTTGTAGAAAACAATTAAGTTTATAACATGATAGTCTTAATGTACCTAATATGTGTAATTTTTAAAATTTAAAGTAATAGAAAGTTAATGTTACCTTAAGAAAAAATATTTTACTTGTTGATTTTTTATTTTCAAGTGAAATTCCATACTACTCATACTATATAGTAAACTAATTTTTGATATTGAATTTTCATTACTGATTAATTATGCGAGATAACAAGAGATATTGAAATTGTAGAAAACATTTAAATTTAAAATATAATAGCTTTAATATAGTGTGTAATCTTTTATAAGTTTGTTACATTAGTGAAAATTCAAAGATACATGTTAATAAATTTAAGTCATAAGGTGATAAATTGTGAAAATTATTTATCTATTCTGAGAAGTACAAACATTAATAATAATTGTTAGTTTAGTAAAGTAGATGTGTTTGTATATTTTTTAAAACTCAAATTTAATTTTCTTTACAAGACTGCTTCCTATTACACACTTTTTATAATTATTTATTTTGTATTTTGTGTGATTTATTCATTTTGTAACTTTATTAAAGAAAATAAAAATTATTTCTCAAGACTTTTCCATATAGTAAAATCTATGTTTGGCATTAAAACATTAAATACTATGAATAGTGTCTCATTAAACTTATACTTAAAATTAGCCATTGATGACTATAAGTTTTATTTTTATTATATAAAATTATTTAATACTTAGATAGAAGGTTTGCCTAGAGTATATATTTTTTTTAAATAAATCTTATAAAACACTAAAGTATTTTATTATACCAATAATCCACTAAGTATTGTTACTACCAAAATCACTTCGATTAAAAAACAACAACAAAAGTAACAAAGTTAACACTTCTAAAAGAAAATACTTGTAATTATCATATCGAAGGGTCCTACGTATACTTGTGCAAGTGCAATGACAAAACTTTACTGGAGGCCGGATTAAATGTTCTTTAGCTTGTAATCTATACCTTCATATAATAAAATCGTAGGAAAGTCAATGTATGTCGGGGGTAAACTCAAAAAGTACTGCATGGATTTACTTCAAATTTTGCATGAATGTTACTAACAGGTCGGTTCAACATATAGGCTACATATTATCACCTACGGGGGAGGAGCTGTGCGGAGTAAACAAAGTCTGCACGAACAAAGTCACGGGCAACAGCTAGTTTTGACATAAATCAATAGAAGTATTTGAAAATTTGTACAAATTTTCAAATAGTTTATTACATTAGGACAAATATAAGGTAATTTTAAGGCTTTTGAGACAAGAAAATGGTTTCCGTTGTTTTGCAAGTTGCACCAGTATACATAGGATCCATCAATATCTTCTATTATGTAGTCTTCGCATTTCATCCATTTCAATTATGCCATCATTTGTTCTAGGATATTTGTCAGTAATATTAAAAATTCTGCAGTTGAAGTCTTATCTGCAAATAATAATTATATTTTTTATTGACATATATTATTGTAATAAACAATAATAACAATAACTGACTGCCTTTCTGTATGGTAAATTATCTTTAAATGTAGACAAATATAAAATAATAATGTTTACACATGTAGGTACCTAGGTAATTGAGAACTACATGTGTCATATTGGATATTTTAAGTTATGAATATTACAGAAAATAATTCATCATAGTAGTATGTTAATCATACATGGAACTTGGTCTGAAAACAACTGATTAAAACAAATACTTTTTTTGACTAAATATAACTTGAATGGGTAGTAAAAACTCCTTAAATACATAATCAATGCAAGCCTTAGAGGAATACACATTTGCATCATTATTCTATGATGTAAGCATTGTTGTTGTTTGTTGGTATGTGGCTGTAAGTATTGTGAAAAGTTGACCACCAAGAAAAGGATTATTACTTGTATCCAGCTGAAATTTAACATACACTTGACATGTATATGTAACATATTAACTGTTTAAAAAAGAAACTCAAAAAACTACAGATAACTTTTGAAAAAATATAACTTTATTGAGTTCACCTAAGTCAAATTAGTATTTACTACAAAGATATTCTGTTATTACAGTTAATGAAGTTGGATGGCTGTCATATCTACTAGAAACTGAATTACAAGTCTCTTATGTTCACTTACCTTTAACTAAAGAGGCATGCCTTGATCGGTGTGTGGCTCTAAACCTCAAAATTCACAAGGGTCTATATTATTTAGAGAGCCATGGTTATTGGGTTTATTGAAGCGCTATAGTGATTGGAATGCTCCGTCCGTTGAGTAAAAAGATCACACAAATTTCCTATGTGCCTTCTTTGTATTTTGCAGGCTTGCCGTTAACCGTAGATATTTAGCACATAATAGGTATAATATGGAACTGCCACCATTATTAAATACATATATGCCATACTGCCTGCCTGCCATACAAACTACTGCCAACACTGGACTGAAACCTATATTTAATAAAATGAATAGAAATCAAAAAGTATAATAATATGAAATAGTGGATAAGGTTATCAACATTTTAACCAAATTTTTTTTTTTTTTTATTTGTTTAATGGCTTTTGACCATTGCTTGGGAGCAATAGGATTCCGCCAATGTCTACGTAGTGACTAAGACACGATGGAGATGCAAATGTAACCAAATTTTAACGAAGTGTCAAATGACAAATCGATAAAATGACAGCAAGACGTTTCGATCGATAGAGAAAATAACTACCGTCGAGTAAAATTGATCATTTTCTCTTCCTTTGAAGTATCATATCGAATAAAGTGTCAAATGCGTTAGCGAATCGAGAAAGTGACATAAAAGTCGAGAAAACGAGGTCGATAAAATTTTATCGTGTTGCTTATCCTAAGCCTGCAGGTATTTATACCAACTATTTGCTTCTAAGTACGTATATTCGCGTGAACCAAAATCATTGCTTTCTTTTGGTCACTCGGGTGAATTACTTCGGGACCCTAAAAAGCGGCGATATTGGATTATGTCTTACTATCTATAGAGAGTCCAGGGAAATTCTTAGCTAAGCCATTTACCAATTTTGTTTAGCCAATTTTATTTAGTTTAGTTTATACCAAAGACGCCTGAGTTTTGTCTTGAACACGTCCAATTTTGTTATATGTCTATGTTTAGACGTTCGTTCCGAACACGTCCATTAACAATATGGCGTCGCTAGTCGCTACCGATTACAGCGCCAAACGTATACGCTGGCCATAATTTCAACATGATTTCACTCGATAATCAGAATTTTGCGGATATATGTTGTCGGCTAGAAATCATTTTTTATAGATGAGGGCAAACGGACAGGAGGCTCACCTGCGGCCCTACCATGAACTCTTATAGCAGGTCAATTTTAGCCGATAATTAAACTGTCCTGCTATTTCGTACTATGAAAGCGTTATGTAACAGGCCAGTCAGTGACCACGTGACCTATGCCGGCGAGCGATCGTTTTACTATTCAAACCAACTTCTGCCCTGCGTTAGCGTACCATGAAGTGTTTTTGTCAGACCGAAATCTATATTTGAACTGCTAAAGTGTCATAATATTGCCGGTCACTTGCAGGTGGAAAAAAGTAACTTTTATTGGATTGCTTTGTCTTAAATATACTGTAAACGTAGGTATTTTTTATTATTATTGCTATTCCTAGCCCTAGTCCTATTAGGAATTTATACTGTATATTTTTTGACATTAACTGTGTTTTAGAAAAATATTGATATTGGTATAAAATATAGTACCTAATTCATTCCTTCTAAATAAAGTTATTTATTTATTATTTAATATTTACTCACTTTTAAAGCATTTTTTATTTATTTTTAATTTTAGATAAAAAAAGTATCTTCACGCCCGTATCCCCAAAGAGGTAGGCAGAGGTACAAGTGTACCCACGATTAGCCAAAGCCTATCGCCACCCGGGCACTTTTTCCAATCTCGGGCAACATTGCTTTTGTCAGAAAACTGAAAAACATATTTTGTTGAATTGTCCGACCCGGGACCTCATGTGATCAACTCCGACACCGGACCACTAGACCACAGAGGAGATACACATAAATTTAGATGTGTGACGAAAATTAACGTTTTGAGTGTGCACTTTTATTGAATCCCGTTGCAATATCTTTATGAGTATTTAAAATATCTCATAAAACTTCCAATTGTTCACTGAATATATTGATATCATACGATCGTTTTGCTTCCGACATCAATCACGTTCATGAAATCAATGTGTAATTTTAAGCTTTAAAATAGTCACAAACTATTCCAAAACTCTAATCTCAAAAAATCAAGACGTACTCAAGAAATTTAAAAACCGCGCTCATAACATAAATGTCTTTATTAAACAGTTCAAGGTCATGTGTAATATTCCCAAAGTTGCGTTCTTTAATGGATGCCGCGTAACCAAGGATTTAAAACGTTATGATTTCGATATATTTGCGTCGTTGTGATTGGTTATGGTATATGATATTATGACGTTGTCTTCTAGCGCTAGTTGACGAACCAATCACGAAACAGCATGAAACGCAGGGAACCAATCACGAAACAACAAAAATATCGAAATTATAACGTTATAAATCCTTGCGCGTAACAAATATTACGTGGTTTACTTTATGTTCCATATATTTTACGTAAACTTTAAATAACTTAAAACTTGATCTCTTTTGCCAATTTGTATTCTTAAATTCAAGATTTATAATTAAAATGCATTAATAATAATAACTTTATACTAAAATTTAAAAATCGGCAAGTTATGTGTTTCTCAACGTTAATTTGATATGTTCTGCCAGAGATAATGTAACCGGCCAGAAGACGACGCATTGCAGTTCAACAAAAATTAGCTCATGGTACGATAGTAAAACCTGACAGGTTAATACTCATAGTTGAACTGCCTGGAACTTGACAAGTATTATAAGAGTTCATGGTAGGCCCTCTGATGGTAAGTATTTACCACCACCCATAGACAACCACACTACTTGGTCTTGTAATTGCGATGCTGGCCTTTTAAGAATGAGTAAGCTCTTTTCTTGAAGGTCCCTAAGTCGTATCCGTTTGGAATTTTTTTTGCCGATAGTTGGTTCCACATAGAAGTACCTACTGTGGGGCAAAAAATGCCTAGAGAATCGCACGCTTGTGGATTTCCAGACGTCGAGATAGTAAGGATAGAACTTCGAATTTTGTCACGATGTCCAATGGTAAAATTCGGCGGCAGGAATTAATCCAAACAGTTCCTCGGAACATTCCCCATGATAGAGCCGATAAAAGATGCAGAGTGATGCCACATGTCTACGTAACGCCAGAATCAAGACTTATAGTATTTTACATTTATCAACCGACGAAAAAACGAAAGTTATCGGTTTGAAATATTTGTATGTTGATTTTTATACTAACTTATAGTATATTACATTTATCAACCGACGAAAAAACGAAAATTATCGGTTTGAAATATTTGTATGTTGATTTTTATACTAACTTATAGTATATTACATTTATCAACCGACGAAAAAACGAAAGTTATCGGTTTGAAATATTTGTATGTTGATTTTTATGTTTTATTATTTAGGTAAGGTTTCAATCGAGTCTACCGTACCCCTTGACCGAGTTATTAATATAGAAGAAGATTTGTAAGACAACATTTTACAAGTTGGTCGACTATTACTTGTAAACTTGTAAAACCTACTTAACCGTGATAGTTTTCTTTTTAAACTCATTATATTTACTACTACTGTGAATTTTTTCCACTCCCAAAACCAACCGTTTAGCTGGTAGAGGGGGGGGGGGGGGACACTTGCCTGTAACAAAAATTTAGCACTTACAGCGATACCCCACACTATAGGGTACGCAAAAAAAAATTAACATCCCCACTTTACATGTAGGGGAGCTACCCTGAAAAAAAATATTTTTCAATATTTTATGGTACCACTTTGGTGACGTGACTAATATGTATATTCCTGCCAAATTACTGCTTTTTTGTACTAAGAGTCTTCGAGCAATCGTGCGGACGGACGGACATAGCGAAACTATAAGGGTTTCTAGCATACTTCGGAACCGTAAAAACCTAAGTTCGCCTAAACTTTACCTATTCATTTTACGTTTTTACATCCAATCTATAATAAAATAAATAATAATAGATCAAAATATGCTGAAACTGATCTGTTGCTTTTAACGTGGAACGAAAAAATGAGGTTAAGAAGAAACTTGGCTTATAATTTACAAAAAAGAGGTAGTTAAATATATTGAGTAACAACCTATACGTAAAATCATTTTTTAGTTTAATATAATTTTTCAACGAAATGGCCGCATTTATTTATAATAAAAAAAGGTCATTATTGTAAAGTTCTTTTAAATCATTAAGAATATATATAATTCTATTACCTACTTAGAATTTATATATTATGTATTCTATTAATTCCAAATGATTTAATAGAACTTTAGAAAAGTTTTATGCACTGGCAATTTAGATTATATAAAACTAAGTAATTTTTGATTAATTCCACGTACCTAGTTAATTAGCAAAAGTTAAATTTCAATGTCTTTAGTGTTAAACTTTATCCTCCATCATTGTACTTTCATTTTAAGTAAAACAAATAAGGCAAATACTACAGTACAAATGTTCGTACATTTGTAGTGTAGTATGTACTTTAAATATTGCAAGAATAATAGCGACGAAAACGTTTACTCTACCATCAGTATACAAAAAAAAAACTCTTACCTTGGGATAGATAATATTGTGGATACAAAATGACGGATAATATTTTTCCCCGTAATTTTGTATGTAAATTGTGATTTTATCTCACTGTGAACAGTTAGGTATATCAAAAAAAGTCTGCTCGTTTATTGTATTATAGTATGAAAAATCTTATAATCATTACAAAAATATTTTTTTTCTATAACACAGGCTACTATAATTTTCTTTTACAACACTGCACTCGTTTTGGGTGAAGCAGATTTTATAATTATAAAGGAAACTCGTTTACATTATGACTCACGCGTTGAAACTTGATTGTCGAATTCTTAATTTATGTGAGCCAAATTTAACTAGGCCCACTGATTTAAATAAAAATGAAATATTATTCGCTGATAGGGGCATTACTTTTGATTAGATAGATTATTTTTTTATCTTTTTTTTAGTTCAAATACAGTTTATAACGTAAAAAAAAACCGAAAACAAAAAAACACGTTGATAAAAAAATTGGTTATTGTTCTATATGTTGCAAATAAAATTTAAATTTTGATAGATATCTGTCAGCCAAGGAACTTATATACGATCTGCTAGCTTTTAAATATATGGTTATTATTTGTGTTTTGTTTGTTTAATAAAAGAAACAAAACTAACCAAAAAGCATACCATAAAAATCAGAGAGTTTAGCTAGCTTACCAAACAGCAAAGATTTAACTTTAACCGTAATAGGAATATTATATACCTACAACATATTTTATGATAAATGTGTGGATCACAACCAATAGATGGATGTTTAGCCGTAGGAAACAAAGGTATAATAATATATTATATTGTTTAGCCGATGTTTATTGGCAAATCTGCTGAAACGAGATGCCGTAGGTTTCAACTAGATAAATTACAGTGAAACCAGTACGGTGTCTTCTTAGTTGTAATTTAATTCTAAGCCATATATTTATTACTTTTAGAGTTTACTTACACGTTATTAGCTGTACGTTGTAAACCTTTCGCAGCGTAAATTGCAAAATATAATATTAGATAAACTTAAAATAGCTGCTTGTGGCGGGAAGTTATGAAAATTTTTTTGCATGTTCTTAAGGAAATCCTGTTTTTTTGTATGTTTTTAAAGTTTTCAGTTTTCTTTTTTCTTTCTTCTGCTTACCTGTAAAAATAAAAAAAAATATTAGGTATACTTCAAACTATTCTGTAGTTATTATAATATTTATTTTATTTATTGTACTAGCTGCTTTGGTTTTGCCAGTGTTGGTCCTGGGCTCCTTTGAAGAATAGGCCGACTGCCGTTCTGCCAGGCAGGTCGTAAAATGCGACCGATTGGCTTCCGACATATTACCAACAAATATCATACCACCACCTTATTTATTCCTACCGAAATAGCGTCAATGCATGTTACTGTCGTGTTCCGGTTTGGAGGGTAATGTAGATGGTAAACGTGTGCATGTGGCATTAGACCTCGCCACACAATAGCAACGCACGATTAATATCTTTGGTGTCTATTGGCGACGGTTGACTTTTGCCATCAGGCCAATCTGCTTGTTTACTATCTTATATGTAATAATACAGTTAGGGTATTTCGGCTTTTGTATCAAGTAAAAAGCACCATGTATAATCTAACAATTAGTGGTTATGAATGATCACGCATTACATTTACAGTGTGCAATCAACGGCAAGTGGTAATTAACAAGAACTGCAGTAGGTAGGTAGGATTTCGCAACCATTTTAATCTATATTTTTAATCAGTTTATTCACTGTAAAGTTGTAGGAAGGAAAAATTGTTTGTTTACAAATTTATATCATAACTTTTATAAAAAATATTTTTTATTGTTAAATTGTTCCTAATATGTATGATTAATTATTACTAATGTAGACTCATTTGTATAATACATTCATAATTATTGTATTAAAAAAATAATTATTAAAAATATATTATAATGTAACAAACTAACGTTGGTTTCGGTATACTGGTTTGGTGTTGTCCATAGGTGGTGTAAATTTACTCTGTCTTCGTAACCGGAGTGCTTGTATGAAGAGAGTAATGAATGAAGAAAGCAAGGCAAATCTGGAAGGATCGTGACACATGGTATTTGATTCTCTCCGCCTACCCCGTAAGGAATCTGACTTTCAGATATGTATGCATGTATGTGTAATTTGTACCATTTATAGCAATAGAGACATCACGTGTCTCTATTTTTAAATTTGTAGAAATAGCACTATACTGTACACAATTATACAGTCGCGAAATTTTTATAGATAAAATCTTTTCTGTAATAGTTGTTCTTCGTTATTATTAAAATGAGTTTGAATGTGTCAGTGATAATTAGTTATCTTTTTTTTTTAATAAATAAATAAATATTCACGGGACAAATTACACTTACTGATCTAACCCCAAAGTAAGCAAATTATTTGCTTGTGTTATGGGTGTTAGTCAACGATACTAATACATAGAAATACATATATAAATACTGTTACATACGTAATAAACACCCAAACCCAGAAATACAAACATCTATGCCCTTCACACAAATGCTTGTCCCTGTCGGGGATCGAACCCGAGCCCCGTCGATTGCGTGGTCAGGATCGCTAACCACTCGACCAACGGGCCGGTCAATCTCCTCATCTGCCTTTGGGAGTTTGTAAGAGAATAACGATTGGCAAGACCTGTCACTACCGTCATAATTACTATGAGGTAGAATTTTGCCCGGGTTTGATCTTTTCTTACATTTTATAAGGTAGCAAACAAGGAGAGGATTTTCATGATGAAAAAGCCAGCCATCATATATATTTACAAATTTATATCATAACTTTTATAAAAAAAATATTTTTTATTGTTAAATTGTTCCTAATATGTATGATTAATTATTACTAATGTAAACTCATTTGTATAATACATTCATACACCAATGATGTTAACGACGCATTGCTATTCGTGTAGCGGGGTGTTAATGCAACATGCATAAGTTTTCTGGCTACCTTACTCTTCAAACCGAAACACGATAGTGACAAGCATTGACGCTATTGCGACGAGAATAAGCAAGGCGGTGGTATTATACTAGAGAGAGATGTTGCGGAACTCTACCGCCCATATAGTAGGGACACGCCAATCGTTCTTCTTTTACAAAATGCTTGGCAGAATTCCAGATGGTCTATTCTTCAAAGGAGGCCCAGACCGACACGGGGAAAATACTTTATTTTACGCAAAAGCGTCAGTGTTTATAACTGTCGTGTTCCTATTTAAAGGTAGGTGGTAAATTTATGAATGTGGCAATTTGACATGCCACATGAAAATACGTAAACAATATAAAAAATTAGAGAAGTAACAAAAACGCCAAACATAAAAAATACATTTTAATGTTATTTAAAAATGGGCCTTTGTCAAAATCCATATATTTTTTTGTTTGCTCACTTGCTATATAACTTGTCCGATTATGTTACTGGGTTGCCTCACTGCAGATAAACGATAAGCAAAGTTACAGTTTAATTACAAAATCAGATAGTAATTATATTGAAAATGAGACATTTCCTTTTCTTTATGGTTACCGGACAGATTTTTTTAATATGAATGCAATAAAGTTTGTCAGTGCTGAACTACCACAGATAAAGTTACGATGATGCATTACGATAAATTAGATACGGCGAATGCTCAAACCAATCTCGACTCGTAATCGCTTTTACGAAACATGCCTCGTCTTTGAACCATCATAAAGATGGACTTCGCCGAATATATTAGCGCAGCTTATCGTCGGCGTTAATCGTCGTATGAGTAATGTGAAAGTTTATTATAATTACATGTTCATTTGGCAAATCGCTTGTGTTTATTTATATGCAAATACAAATTATTTTTCACTTAAGAAATTATTATTATGGCCAATATTAAACAATGTTACGCACCTACAGTACACAGCACAGTAGGCGGTCTATAACAAAATGAAGTTTTTACAGTATGCACGTATGATAAATTGCAAAGCATTTATTAACTGTCTATATGATGTATTACATTTTTAATGCTATATTTATTCAGATTCGATGATAAAAACTATTTACTTCTATTCTTAAATTTCTCAAAAAATCATTATATTAGATTTTTGTATTATCTCCAAAAGCAGACGAAAAAGATTATTTAATCTTTTTTAGGGTTCCGTACCTCAAAAAGAAAAAACGGAGCCCTTATAGGATCACTTTGTTGTCCGTCTGTCTATCGAGACCATTTTTCTCAGGAACACGTGGAGGAAATTGGAGTGAAGGAAAGGAGCTGAAATTTACATAAAATACTCAGGTCTATTGTCCCTTGGAGCTGTAAAAAAATCAAACTTCTAAGCCAACGCAATCAAAAGATAAAGCCGTTTGTAAGAAGCCGTTTATAACAGAAGATAAAACAAAACTTTTGAAGATGTATAAAATCCACTCAGAGGAGTTTGAGATGTAACACTGTTAATATCTATACAGTAGAAAGTTAAATTTAGCAATAAGGGGGCATCCATAAATTACGTGAGGTGTTTTTTTAAATCTTCTGTCCCTCGTTCCCCCCTGGTGAGATGTCGTGAGATTTTATTCAACTCCCTCCGCCATCCCCAAATCTCACGTGAGATTTTTCAAAATGTGGGTTTCTTAAATATGTAAACGTGTTGGATTTTAATTTTAAAAAGAAGAAAAAAATCGCTTCGTGCTTTTATTTACGACTAGTTAAGACTAGTCATCAATATTGCTGAGAGTTATAAGTGTAATAAAAATTTAACAATTTAAAAATAGATTAAATTAAGCTATTTGGTATAAAACAAATATGGTGGTTTGACAGTCAGTAGTAGTACGCTTTGGTAGTAATGTAGAACGTCGAAGTATGAATGAAAGTATTTACTTTCGAACGAATTAGTGAATGATAGTAATCGTATTACGATTACGCTTAAGATTAAATCTTAAGCATGTACAATCTGGATAATGGACCAAACTAGTAAAATTTGTTTTGTTTCAATCAGAAAAAAAATTGCGTGATTATTGCGATTTAGTAGTGGACGCCCCCTAAGGAACTAAATAAAGTAATTAAACAAAGTTGGCAAAGTTGCCAAATGTAAATTTCCGTAGGCATATTAAATTACATTGGCTAGACTAGATAGAAAAGAGCAAGTATCTGGGTCACATAATTTTGTAACAACGGTGACCGACATAACGGAAGTTGCTTTGAGAGCACATATATAGTAAATTATATTTAAAATCATTTTCTTAAGCGTCTATTCTGGATTTTTGAAAAGAATGTAAAATTACACAGCAAAAATGCACTGGATTCAATTGATAGAAAAAGAAATAATTATTGGCTTGAAAAGTGTCGGATTGTAGGACGCTGGTGTGCGTGTGACTAGTAAATTTAAAAAATCATAAAATATTTATTGTCGATATAGATTAGTAATATACACATGTTAAAATTATGTATGTGTGCAAAATCAAAAGCATGTAAGTAAAAGACCTTGGCCGCCTTTTGTTAGGGAGTTTGTAAGACACCAAGGACTAGTTAGTAGAAGAAGAAATAGAAGTAGATTATACTGACAAATAAGTGAATCGGTATTAAGCAAAACTATTTGCATTGTGTTCACTCTTCCTACGATACAAGGGTACCTGCATGATGATGTTAATTTTATTTTAAATTTAATAAAAGTTGTAATCTTTTTTCAATGTTATTTATACGTCAATAGCTGACATACGCATTATAAAAGTAATTTAATAAAAATAAACCGACTTCAAATATTTGCTAACTCCTATATCTCAAACTACTGAATCGATTTTTAATTAAATTGAGACTGTTTCCTACGTTGGAATATACCTCGTTTAAATCAAAAAGAATTATCTCGATATTTTGCAACAAAGTTACATACATACATGTCAAATCAATAACCTCAGTTTTTTTGTCGGTTAAACGTGTCATGCGGGTTGAAAAATTGTTCAATCATGTTTAGTAATTAAATGTTGTATATACTCGTAATTGGTATTTAATATTTTTTTCAGTAATCTAATTTACTCTCTAACAAAACTAGATTAGTATTAGTTGGATTTTAGTATGTTTTGCAATGTCATTTTAGTTATATTTTCACGGAAGGTTACAAAAATTACGTGTCAAGTTGTTTGCCTCTATGGATTCCTAAACTACTGAATCGATTAGAATAAAAATTTTGTAGATATCTACTCTTTGGTGTAACTTAAAAGATAGGATAGTTTTTATCTCAATTAACCCCCCTCTCCCCTCAAGTGCCTTACCAAAATATTCAATACAAGTAATTTGTTTTCAAGTGCCGGGTCAGTTAGTAACTAAATATACATACCTTAATATCACAAAAATTATACAATTATATTGAATATTTTAAATAAAATAAGTGAATAATCAATTAGCATAAAAATCGTTTTTCATAGTCATACAAAGCCGAAACAAGTTATTAGTTTATACTATGATGATTTTGAAAGCGATATCGATTTTAATCGGTGTACAGAAATCAAGAAGCCCTGTCAACTTTGAACGACATCTCGTGTCGAATATCATAAATAGTAATCAGATCGGAAACGAGAAATTAAACAACTTAGTTGAAATAGTTACCACAAGTCGTAATCGAGACTCTTACATTTGTTCACGCATAAATAAGTATATTTCCACAACATCCGTACAGGCCACAACAGTAGTTATGAATCTTAATAAAAGCCAGAACATGCTACACGTTTTGAACATTAAGTATTCGCGTATAAAACTTTGCCCTCATCTAGTTATAGCGTCTATATGTGTTATCTTTTTTTTATATCATAAACAAGCAAATGTCTCTCCTGGTGGAAAGAGAAACCATCGCCTATACATACCACAGATGTTAATGATGCGTTGCTATCCGTGTGTCGAGATGACAATGCCATATGCATAAGTCTACCGGTTACTTAGCCTCCAAACCGGAACCCGACAATGACAAGCATTGACGTTGCGGCAGGAATAGGCAAGGCGATGGTACTTATGCCTGGGCATGATGTTGCAGAACTCTACCACCTAGTAGTCACAATAGCAATGACACATATGGCCAATTGGTCACCTCTTACGACCTGATTGGCAGAACAGTAGTTACTTAATTTCTCCAAGAAGCCTGGACCAACACGGGGGGAATCTGTATGTGTATAACACTGAAGTTCTCTTTCCAGACAAACTTAGACCCAATGTATAACGATGTAATCGAGTTGGCGTTGGGATTGCCCTGTATAATTGTACTTGAATAATTCAATAATATTAATACCGCAATTTTTGCTAAACCACATAATAATGCAATAGCAAAAACCATTCTATTTTCATTTTCAAATAAATACATAGGTATATCTACATCATCTAGTTTCATAATAAAATTACTTTCAATTTCATGCAATACTTTTGACAGTGTCTCCCAAAAGGTCACTTATTTAACCTTTCATTTGTAATACAGTTATATCTATCTTCAGATCTGTCTATTTTTAGATACAATTTAATATTTTCTGTTAATTTTGTTATTAATTGTTTTTAGGTAACCTCTGGTTTGATTAATTATAAAGAATTAAGATATAAACAATAGCTGTAGCAACAAGCAAACACAAAGTTATTAAGTTCATTTTTCATCTCTATTTGTAGACAAATTTTCTTTCTTATAGTTGTTAAAATTATAGTAGTAAATCGATTATGATTATGAGCGAATTTTGGCTAACGGGTGAACTTTGGTTTAATTATTTCTAAAAAGTGTGCGTAGAAATATTTATATTGACATGTTGAAGTGATAGCGATTACATTGAGAATACTCAAGAGTCTTATATTATTTCTAGTTTACGTAAAATATTGCCATTTTAAAGACTGAAAAAGTTTCTAACAGCTTTAGAGGACAATGATACTTTTACATGCTGAAAATAATATATACCTACCACGCGGCCTAATGATATAGATAACATGATATTACAGCTTTGATTTTTAAGTAAAGTAACAAAAAATATATTGGCGTTTTCCTCTTTAACGTAATATGTATGTTGTACCTCTGATACTTTTTTACACATTTTTAAATATGATTCAACATATTTTGAAATGAAATTTAATGATAAGAATGAATAAGCGTTTAATATTTTTAATGACGTAAAACAAAAAACAAATAGACCGTTCTAGTGGTAAGAGATCGACATCGATAATGCGTTGATAATTTAGTGCCTTAGATTAACAGCCACGGATGCAAAATAAATCCATCTTACTTCTTATCCAAGCTGAAACAGAACAGTGATACCATTGTGGTGTCAGGGATTGGTAAAACCGTAGGACCATATTGAGGCAGGTTGCCTTTTTTTGGTCATAGAAAGTAGTCTGATTCAGTCATTGTAAAGAAGAAATAACTAAATAAATAAATGATTGTGAAATATGGTAACGGAAATAACCACTCGTCTTTCTAACCAGCAAACAGTGGTTAAACGGACTTTTATTGGTCATTAAGTTTTGTCTATCTTATAGGTTATTAATTGTTGTAGGTTTACGCGCAGTAAAACTGCAACTAATTTTTAATCTCCTTTTCTTTGGGATCCTGGATCAGATATTCACTGAATTTAATAGGACCAAATGGATAGTACAACCGCCCGAAAAAAAATCTTTCCAAATCAGTAGGGCTACTCTTGAAAACCGATTTCAATTTTAAATGAATATTAAATGAATTTTGAAGTATTTCGTACTCTGGACAACTATATTCAATTATTGGATTCGGCGACAGCGCCACACGGATTTTAAAAGTTTTTAGAACTACTCATTATTGCTTTTATTCGTTATTTTGTTTAAAACGGTACTTAAAATTTCCACTTGTAACACTAGCTTGACATGTAACATTGACATCTATTTCCAATAATTAGGTCGTTTTTACTATACCGAATCAATGTGGGCAATATTGGTTTCAAGAGTACCGTTTTTGACGATATTCGAAACTTATTGTTTTTATCAATATTGGTTAAAGATTTATATTGTTTTCAAGAGTAGGCCTGCAGTTTAGGCGTTTTTGAGTAATGGAAAACATACATAAAAAATATTAAGATTAATTAAGAATCCTCCTTTTTTCAAGTCGGTTAAAACTACATACATAAACGCATAAACTACGGGGCATATTTTAAGAATTGTTGTACCTATGTAAAGCTACTATACTAGTGAGTAGTATAGTCTATATTTAATTAAAAAATAAGAGTTATTTCAAAAGCGAAACCAATCAATTAAAGTCAGTTTTATTAGTTTCATTAGTCATCATTACAATATGTTTAAGAATCTTATTGATGCTATTTTATTTCTCATTTGTGCGAAATAAAATAGCATCAATAAGAATCTTAAAGGTTAAAATAGGCGTTAAAATAAGGAATCTTGGAGTAATTAAGTGGAAAATTGATATCGTTCAATATGACGTTACACGAACCCGTGTAAAAATATTTAAGGTCACCACTGCGCGATTGATAGGCATGAGTTGTGCAAAAACATGAACAGGATTTCAAAGTAAATCCGCATAACAATGACAAAGGGATATATCTCTCAAAGCCGTATTGGCGTGCAAAAAGCGTACTAGTGCCATTGACGCCGCATCCGGCCGTCATACGGTGGCTTCTCAATGGCGGCACTTGTTCTAGTTCTCATATGATGTCCATTTTTGTATCATTTAATGTAAAACATTTTTATATGATACTAATTGATGTTTATGGTTTCATCTGCAAAAAAAGTTTTATAAGTCATATAAAATTTGTAATTAGGCCCTAAAAATCTAAACACATGCATACAAGTTAGTTAGAGATCTAGATCAAACTCAGTCTCTTTGAAACATTTTTTTTATAACAATGAAAGTTACAGAACAAGTGGCACGATATTTCCATATTTTGTTATTTGTGTACAATAAATGGTTAAATAATAATGAATTTTTCCATCAGGAGACCCATCTGCTTGTTTGCTATCTTATGAAATAATATATATATATATATATATATATATATATATATATATATATATATATAAGTATGTGTGAAATAATAAATATCTAACAGTATTTTTGCATTTTACGTTACTATAAACTTGATCGACTTTTGGTCGAATCATGTCTGAATATTTTCGTTTTTATTAAACATAGTTTAAAGAAAATCGCATCATTATAAATAAAACGCACAATTTTAAAAGAACATTAATATACCTACCACAGACTACATTAACTATTCAGATGCGCAAATGCTTCTAAGTGTCAAAGGATTGTAGACATATCGTGAAAAAATTGGAATATGCCATGTTATCCTATTTTATCGTGCCGAATAAAAAGCCAAAATTTTAAAACTAACCCTGAAGTGATTTTTTTTCATCTATAAGTACGAACTATTACTCCGTATTTTTGGATGTAAATGCGAGGTGCACTAAGATAAGAAATTGTCTTAAATATTGCTGTGGCTCTAGAGTTATAAAATAATTACGTTGTTCTAATTTAATCCAAAATATTTGTCAAAAAAATGGCTTGTACTAAGATGATAAAGTTGAATGTATATTTTTATTAATCGTCATAACTGAATGATAAAATCGTTTCATCTAAATAAGAGTTTATTAATCACACATTCTGTTTTAATTTTTCACCACAGCGCTTTAATGAAGCTAAAGTAGATACCTATAGGATTTTACTAAATAAAATGTAAGTTATTATTTAAGCAGGCGCGGAAATCAATTATAATTGCATCTTATGTCATCGTAAGAACACCTCCTTGTTAATGATTCTACGTATGCTATGAACGCGTTGATATCTTTTGTAGTACAAATATTGAATTCAACTTATTTTATAAAATGCTTGTTTTCTAAAGTATTTCTTAACTTTCTCATAATATTTTTATATTATAATCGAGATATAACAATTACCTATATTATTACGAATAAACTCACAAAACTTTTTGCCATGTATAAACTTATGATTCAAAACATATATTTGCTCTATCTTATCGATATTATTTTTAATACCTGGAAATACAGATTAATCGAAGGTAGTTCCGTGTCTGTTGACGTCCGGCAAACCTTCAATATTTCCGAACAAAACAGTAGAGTGTAGACGCAAGTTGACAGTAGCGCACCGTGGTATTCAAGGGGGGAGGGGTGTATAATGTTTAGCTCAGTGGGGAGACGATTGAGGTACGGCGTGCGAATACTGTGCGCTGCGAGGTCGCTGTCTTTTTACTCGCATTACCTCTTGACATTCAATCTAAATGAAGTTGCCTTATTGAAATTTAAGCACAACAAGCTCCAACGTAATGGAATAAAATTAGGTTATCGTAACAAGAAAACGGTCTTCGAGTGGCCATCTTTAAAGTCACGGCAGCCCAATAAGAATTCGAAACATGCGACTTTTCGCAGACATTTTATATATACAGTTGTCCTACTCGCGCTACGCTGAATACATATTGTGTAAACGAAATAGATATAGGAACGTATTCCTATCGACAAATAGTCATTGTTCTTGGTCGTAATGGAACAAAATAAAGACAGAGCAGCGGTTTTCGTGACTGTGAGACAAAATTACCGAGATCTCAATGTGTGAGTAAGACAGAATATAAGGTTTTTGGGTCGATGTCCGGACGAAGGAACTTAAAATTGAATTTTCAGAAGAATAACGTTGTGTATTAGTACACGTCAATCATATTAGGTAACTGTAAATTAGTGTTAATTGGGTCGTAATTTATTCTGTATACTACGTAAAGGCTCTTGGTACTATACTCTACGTAACGGACATTGGTTGTTTGTATTTTTTTGTTATATTATAAATTAAAGAAATAATATCATGAATGTCTATATATGTAGGTATATATTAAATTTAAAACATAATATTTTTAAATACTTAAAATGGGTTTTAGTGTGTCAATTAGTGTTTTTTATAAAACAAAACTCATACTAGACAAAAATAATTACAATTTAGATAAAAATTAGAAAATAGTACGTACCTGGTTGTTTCGAATACATTAAATAATAACAAATTTTGCAGTATATTTTTAATTTATTATTTTTTGTAATATATATCATGTTTAGACAAATTAAAAAATGAATAAAGACAAAAATAAAACAAATTCTTATTTAGTTATTATATCGTGAATCACACATCATTATTTGATATTTCGTCATCGTAATTATTCGTTGTGGGTTGTCATTATTGTGATTGTGTATCAAAAATTTAATACGTAAGTATTAATTATGTCATTACTTTCTCTCTTTTTGTAAGAATTCAATAAGTCGTTGCAATATTATTTTAATAATATTTAAATTATCTAGAACGCGCAACTTTAATTACACACGTCTTATTCTTTAGTGAATCCCATACTTTAACATAATAATTTATAATGTTTTGGCGTTTTGTTGTAGTTACGTAGCGGGACACATCCCTCCTCCGGCCTTAGTTGGGCCCGCGTCCCAAGCAGACCGTTATGTCGGCGTCCTTGGCTGAGTTCTTTCTTGCGCGAGCATAGCAGGTCGTTCTCAACTCGTTCCGCGCCGTTGGAACTACTGCGCACGTGTGTTACACTGTTAATACACGCTAGGGCTATCAGCTGTACATTTTTGTACACAGATACAATTCATAAAGATTTGTTATGCATATGATTAATTCATAGAAATGAAATTATGACAAATTTAATTTTATACATAAGTAATTGTTTAAAATCAAACAAAAATTTAACTGACTAACGTATGTTTATATTTATTGATAATTAGAATATAAAAATTTTGAGACAGCCCTAATATTATTTATGTGTGCGATACACCCGCGCTATTATGTCAACGTGTGCGTGCATTGAATTAGTAACGGATATTACGGCATTTCGTTGTGGATAAATTCCTTAGACATAAAGAATTAAAAAAATATTAAGAATGTATAAAATTTTCCCCTGTGTTGGTCTGTGCTCTTTTGAAGAATAGGCCAACTGCCGTTCTACCAGGCAGGTCGTAAGAGGCGACCGATTGGCTATGCGAGTCACTACCATCGCGGCATCTAGATAATAGAGTTCTGCATTGTTTCACCCGGATCTGGTACCATCGCTTTACTTTTACCTGTCTCAATAGCGTCAGTGATTGTCACTATCGTGTTCCGGTTTGGAGGGTGAGGTAGCCGGTAAACTTATGTATCTTGCATTAGACCTCGCCTCGAGATAGCAACACACCGTTAACATCTTTGGTGTCTATTGGCGATAGTAGTCTCTTTCCATTAGGAGAGTCATCTACTTGTTTACTACTCGTATGATATAAAAAAAAATACTTTGACATAACGTCAAATTTTCGTAACTTTTTTAACATCATAATGAATTAAAATGAATTTATCTTAATTGGCAATTAAGCTTTATAAATAATAATTAAGACTCTTCGTTTATGCTTCATAAATAAATATTTCATAAATAATACTGTAAAGACTATAATAATTAAAATACAATGTTAAATTACTTTTTTGATTCCGATAATTGTCATAATGATATGCCTAAACGTTTTCGTTAAAATGTACAATATGGTCCAATAGTAAAAATACATCATACTTTCAACCTACTTCCCAAAAGGAGCAGATTTTCAATTTGGCTCTGTTTTTTGTACCTCATATAAATTCGAATGTTGTAAGTAAACTCAAATTTTGTCATATCCTTGCAGAAGTGAATTTACGTTTCAACGAAGGTGATTAAATGTAGCGTAAAGTCGGGATGAATATGAGGTAGTGTAAAGTCGGGATGAAATTTTTATTATCGTTTATTAATATGACCCCTATTGCTTTATTTCTAACATATGTTTTTATATTTATAGAATATAACTATAACATATATTATAAGAGCATATAACTATTACCAAACCTCAAATATATAGATAATATTTATCATATTACTTAGTCGGTAAACTTAAACATCTGGTGCTACATCTCAATCACATGGAAAATAACACGCCATTAACATATTTATTGGCTATGCAATGTTTTCTGTCAATCAATCAATTCAACACCAAAAAAATCATATTACTACTATATTTATTGAAATTTGAAAATCTAAATTCTATTTAAATCAATTCAACCGCACTAAAATGCATTTAAAAAGTATTTAAATAGTTTGATGCAAGTGAACCTTACCTTATGGTTATGGGTATTATTAATCTTATGGTTAATTAATATATATATATATATATATATATATATATATATATATATATATATATATATATATATATATATATAATTATATATATATATATATATATATATATATATATATATATATATATATATATATATATATATATTTATATAACTTATGGTTAATAAAATAATAAATGGTATGAATAAATCAATATTTACTAATGTAATATTTATTACATGTTTTGTTTACTAAGTATTTACACATCTATCTGCATGATTGAAAGAGAAAGCTATATATCTTATTAGATTTATTTGACTTATTTTTATATACTGATTTAATAATGTATCTATAATACCTAGCTATTGCTATTAATTAATACTTAAGTCTATACTATATTTTTTATAGATCTAAGTAGTAATTCTAACAATTGTTTACTTAACCATTTGATCCTATATAAATAAATAAGTTGATACACCAACTTGGTTCATCGCAATATATATACACATACAAATATTTTTTACCGTATGCTTATGAACAATTAATAAAAATACCTCAGCTGTAACTAAAGGAACCAGTTTTATAATAAAAAAAATGAACAGTTATTCTTGTATTTAATAATTAATGAGTTGGTAAAATATTTTATCTTAATGTATTATGTAATGTAAGAAATACAGAATAATTCCCAATACCTTTATTAAAAATGTTTATAGAATATTAACATGATGTAGTTATGTTCTTTCACTAATAGAAAATAATAAGTTTTTTGAGTCAAATAATCGATTTTTCTGAAATGTTCAGTTTCATAGATTCCTGACAATTTAAATTAGTTAATTTATTTGTCTTAAGCAAATTTAGTCCAATCACCGTGATTAACATAAAATAATTTTTTTAATGTATTAAAAGCAGATAGGACAACAGTTTGCTATTAAACGTTACGTACTTAAAAGATTAAGTTAAATTATAAACACTGAAGCTCATTCTCACAAGTACTCGATATTAAAACACAATTAAGTTAGTATGACTGGTGTTGTTTTAATTCTGACGCAATTTTAATCTATTTTAATATAAATATAACCAGTATTACCGGTATAAGAATCACAAAAAATAAATTGTTATAATTACAATTTAACAAATTCATCCATCCAACCAGAAGCTTCGCGAACAAGCAGCAAATGAGAATGAGACATAAACATTTTAAAATTCAAATCATTTTCTGGCCCGTGCCCCTTTTGCCATCTCGTAAAATGTGAGAAAATGCTAACCGTAAATGTAAACAAGGTTGTAGAATTCTGCAGCGTTTCATCCGGTTTTCCTATTCCTATTGCAATAACGTTGGTGCTTGACACTAAGTCGTGTTTAAGTTTGGAAGGTAAGGTAGTCGGTAAATTTATACATAAACGCACGGTTGGCAATAAACCGTTTGTATTTTTGGTGTATATACTCGGTAACTATCTCTTTCAACTAGGAAAATCATTTGCTTGTCAAAAATTTTAGCCTGGGTTAGGTGCCACTACTTTAGATACTTGTAGTTAAGGCAGTGGCAACACACCCGGTCTTTATAATAGTAAAAAGGAAAAAGTTCTGTTAAATCGTTTCGCATGAGCAGAGGCACTCCCGATGGAAAGAGAAATCGTCGCCTATAAACACTAAAGATGTTAATAGTCCGATCGCGGAATAGCAATGTCATGGGCATAAGTCAGCTTATTTATTCTTCAAACTAGAACATGATAATTACCAGCTTGACGCTCTTGCGGCAGGAATAGTTCAGGCGAAGGTACTAAATACCCGGTTAAAAAGTTAAAAAATGTTTTTTACTAGCTGTGCCCGAGATTTCGTCCACGTGAAAAAATTTAAAATTAAAGTCCCGATAGTTCCCGTTCCAGTGAGTTTCCGGGATAAAAACTATCCTATGTCCTTTCTCGGGTCTCAAACTATCTTTGTCCCAAATTTCATCCAAATCGGTTTAGTGGTTTAGGCGTGAAGATGAGACAGACAGAGTTACTTTCGCATTTATAATATTGGTATGGATCTGAATCAAACTTAAAAATTTGAAAATATATACCTTCGACTCAAGCTGATAAAGTTTCTATTCCACGAATAATAATTATATAAGCAATTATCTTTAGATATCCTTTGAATTCATCTAATGAAATTTGTGTTTCATATAAATTAATCACTAGCTTACGGATACTACTACTATTATAAACTTTGCATATATATTTTATACTAGCTGACCCGGCAAACGTTGTTCTGCCTTTTTAACTACTCTTATTTTTTTCTATATTTTCTCACCATTTAAACCTTCCCTGGATTTCAACAATTAATTCAAAATTAAAATTAGCCAAATCGGTCCAGCCATTCTCGAGTTTTAGCGAGACTAACGAAGAGCAATCATGTATATAGAAGAAGAATAGATGCCATGCGTGCATTTTGCTATATGCACGCATACACTAAAATACACTAAAAATATACTAAAAAATGTTTGAGAGCTTAAGAATCGAAAGGTTTTCTTATTTAGAGAGTATATACGTTATATATATATATATATATATATATATATATATATATATATATATATATATATATATATATATATATATATATATATATATATATATATATATATATATATATATATATATATATATATATATATATATATATATATATATATGCATGGGCGTCCCCAGATTCTGGGCCAGGGGGGAAGAGGGGGGCAGCCGTTACATTTTAAGACTATATTTTTATGATATTATTTTTTATCTATTATAGTACCTAATTAGTAGAGAGGTAAACAAATTTCAGGGGGGGCAGCTGCCCCTCCCTGCCGCCCCCCCCTGTCGGTACGCCCATGTATATATGTGTGTGTGTATTTATAAAAGTTTATAGTTAAGATTTGTAACAGAAAAAATGTTAAATCAAGACAAAAATCTTGATTTAACATTTTAACAAACATACATAACATTAATAACTTAAAATTTAATAACTTAACATAACATAACATTTTAAACATAAAATTAATAACTTTTACCTCTCTATCCATAAAGTGGCGATTATATTCCACATGCATAAGCAAATGACATCTTATAATATTGTTTACTTTTCTTTCTGTGTTAGTGACAACTGTCTTATTAGGAAATAAATTTCTTTCAAACCGAAATATTCGATTTAAATATACTATACTATTTGGCTCAGATAATGCGGTCCCGGATTCAATCCCGGGATCAGGCAAAAAGTGTTATTGAGGTTTTTTCAAGGTTTTCCTAGCAAATCCTGAGAAATATGTTGACTATAAAAACCCCAACAATAGCAGAAGTACTTTATTCTTTACAGGTTATTTTGACACGTCAACATATTTTTTTAAAACTACTACGATCGGATCAGAAAAGTGGCCACGCACTAAGAAGATACGGCGGAAGAAACTCAACTTGCTTGTCTTTTTTTCATATCATCTATTTTTTACAATATCACAATATTACAAAAAATAGATATAAGATCGGTATGAGGAGCAATTAATTCCAAGCTTTTTTGTTTTCTATTTAGAATATTATTTAATCTGAAATTTTATGATATCCTTTTTTACACTGTTTTGTTTTGACACATTTTTTAAATTTATTGACTAGTAGATCTCTTAGAGTTTTGAAAAGTTTATTGTAAAAGCGTATACATTGCCTCCTAAAGGAGTTACTTAAACTGTGGAGACGAGATGCACGCACAACAAGATTATTTATATTCCTTGTATTTAGTGAGTGTACGTAACCATTTTTTTAAACAAGCAATTATTTTTACGAACGTACATTAAGTTTTCAAATACGAGTAATTGGGATATAACAGTTAGAATATTGATTTCTTTGAATTTTCTCTCAGGGAAATCCTCGGGCTAATATTGTAAATTGTCCTAATAGCTCTTTTCTGCAATACAGATATAGTATTTATTTAAGCAGAATTTCCCCCGAGAAGATTTCCATAAGACATAATACTGTGGAACTAACTATAGTATACTATTCTTGCTGTGTCGACATCGGTTAACTGTCTCATTTTTTTAACTGCATAAGCTGCCGAATTAAGTCTATTTGCTAAATTATTAATGTGCGGTTCCCATTGTAATTTCTTATCTAAAGTAATACCTAAAACACAGTGGAATCCACCAGATCCAGTTTGTTTCCATCCATTCAGATAAAAACATGTTATCGTAATATTTTTGAAGTAAAAATGTGATTTTTATAAAATATGAAAAATATTACGGGCTCATAGGTCATATGTATTTCTTAGATGTTAATTGATAACCTAGACTATTAATCATTCAGAAGCGCTTACAACTTACAGCGTGTGTGTCTATATTACAAGAGTGAAGTTTTTTTGATCCGCGTAGATTATAGTAAAACTGTTACACATTAATTAATTGTAATTGATAAAACAAAATCGACTTGTGGGATATAATAAGTTTAATATCTATTAACGATCATTTTTACTCATATCAGTTTTATTTTTATTCACGTCTATTAGCAAGACTAAAATAAATGATCGATATATAATAATCAAATTCACCAACTTTATTAACTCAGTTATTTATGTACAAAACGTAATGACCTTGCGTCTAAGGTGTAGTTAGTTAACAATCAACTCACGTGTCCAATTGGTATTACAATTTCGAAATTAAATTGCTGAGGTCACTACGACGGGACAAGCACGACGCCAACAAAACGCTATTTAAAACAAGTCAATGTGTTCAATTACTAGCTACTCCTTGTTTAATTTTTATTTTTATTTTTAAAACTTTTAATACGATGAGGCGAATTAACGGTGCACTTATCGAGTGTTGAGCAAGCGGCAAGGACGAATAGCGATTGGTGTACTGCCGCGGTGTATTGCTGCAATCTCTCGCAAATAGTAGCTTTTATATCAATACTAACATTTACTGTCAGCTTTACTCATAACTAAATATAAATGATTATGTAACAGTATAATCTACATATTTATCTATCTGTTCTATCGCCATTGATTTAAGAAAACTGATAAAAATAAATTATTATCGATTAACGTTTATCAAAATAAAATGAGTACCAGCTAGAAATAACGTACAAAGACATTCAAATTTTTCAAAAACGCATCCATTTTGCTTAATAGATATTTAGGATGAAACTTGTTTTATTTTAGTTTATGATGATTTTTTATTTGCTTTATCTTTTCTGCTAGCCTAAAAGCTGGTACAAAATATAAAATATTAGTCTGTTTTTTATTTAGGTCTATATAATCATAGTATAATAATGACACTAGTCTTAGATAAGTTAATAAAAACTGAATAAAAGCACTAAATTTGTTATGAAAGTAATTTAGAAGCAAGTTTCTGAATTATTATTATTTATTGCTATCAAATAGTGCACCGCAGTGCATCATTTGATTAAAATTATTGCTACATCGTGAAATTTATTTTTTCGGGATAAAATAACTTTAATCTATACCGGATTTCATTCGAATTTGTTTAACCGTTATTGCGTTCTAGAATAAAAATTATCTTAAAACCTGGCTTTTAAATATACAGCTTTTCTCATTTTTATTAGTAGTATATAAAAATTTGTTTACAAGTTAATCTTAATTCTAGAAGTGTAAATATTTTATATCTACGTGTATCGTGTGTATATAGTACGCCTCGATATTTCTTTAAATACTATGTCAACAGGTAAGTTTTTTACATTTATACAATAAAAATGAATTTTAACAAAGTTTTTATAGTATTTGTTAATTTACAATTGTTTTAAGTTATATATTATATTGAGTCTAGAAGCATGAATCAGAATAATTTACGTCAGTAGTAATTGATTCAATATACTTGTTTTATACGCACACTAGTGTTCGAACAATGTAGTTATGTGTTAGTGTGTAAACGCGTCGTTAATGCACACAGACACGCACAGGCGGGAGGTTCAACGTACCAGTTGCCAACTAGCAAGTTCCTTGTTCCACTTTGTTACAGATACTATGTTATTATTGCTCTAAGATTTTCAAATTGAAAAGAAAATATTCTAAAAATTAACTTGTCATATTAATAACGGATAATTATTTTAATTTTAGGTGAAATATGTTTGATTAATATTGAAACTTGCTTCTCATCTATCTTCAGTACTTTAAGAGGTACAAAATATTGAGCGAATAGTTTAAACCAACATGTGTAAAGGGCTGTGGATTTTTTATTGTGATGACCAGGACTAGTAGCTTTTATAAGTTAAGCTGACTCTGGACTGCAGCTGAATTCGAAAAACCTCAAAATGTTTAACTCAAATTAGAAATAAAACCAGGGACCTCATGATTCGAGTCGATGTCTGAATAAATAGTCAGTAATGTAATAAAATAAAAAAATAGGTGAAATTAAATACATATTATTTTTTATATATATATAACGTATCTGTGTGCCAAAGAAAATTTTGCCAATTTTTGCAAAAAAAGAAAAAATTGACAAACCAAAGAAAATTTATAATGCTCTGTAACCGTTTCTCTCAGTTAACTACTAATAATCTGTTGTATTACTAATCGTAGATAATATTCTCAGACATTAATAATAGTGCGTCACACGTAAATGCCACGGCTTCGTCATACGCTGGCGCGAGATGTCTGCGCGAACTAGGCGCAACAGTACAAAAGACTTCAACGAATCACTCAAATATGTTTCTTACAATATATTTATGAACATGAAACATGATTGTTTAAAGATTATAAGTCTATACAAATTTGACTGATACAATAATAATAATTATTACTTTGTGTAGACATTGTTACAATTAAATTTAATCATTGTTTTTATTAGTATACAATTGTTATTAGTATGCAAATAATAAGAAATAAATTTATTATATTCCAAAAATATCTGCTCAAATACTAATTATTATAGCATTAGTCAAATTAGGATATAGTTTATAATTAGTACAGTGATCTTGGGACAATTATGTTTTACGTACATCTTTTAATTTTTATGGATACATTTCTTATTTAACATGAATAATGTTTGTAAACGAGCAGAAATTTTATTTATTACTCGACCTGTATTGTTATATTTACATGCATGAAAATCTGTTTGTTTACTTTTTCAATTAATTAGCTACACTAGACTGATTCAAAAAAATTCGACAATTTTTTTTTCTTATTAATATTGAAAATATTGTTTGAAATAACGAAAAAAAATCCTGTGAAAATTAGAGCTCTTAATATTAATATTAAGACGTGCGGCATCGAAAATTTCAATTTCCCATTTGATTTACGTGGGAATTTTTTTCTTTCTTACTTTGGAATTTTGTAACTCTTTAACAAGTCATCGGACTAGTTGAGTCAGAAAATAATTTTGTAGAGAATTGAACGCTCTACAAAAAAGCTCCTTATAATTTTTCGATAAACCGATGCGTTTCAAAGATATTCAACTTTAAAATATAATTTATAATATTTTCTCATTTTTTTCCAATTTATTGAGGAAACTATCAAGTTTATCAAAAAATTTTGTCATTATTTCATACCATCGTATCTAAATTTGTCAATTAATTCAAATAATTTTTTTTAAGCTAATAATTACTTTTATTTAACTGATTTTACGCGGTTGGTGGCATTCAACCCAGTTTTCTAGGCTTTGAAAGAGTTCGACAACGATAACTCACAAACGAATCAACTGATTTTGACTGGGCTAGCAGCAATCGACGTGGTTTTTTGATGTTAAGTGTTGATTAGTTTTTGGAATTGATCGGCAAAGCCGTTTAACAGTTATTGCAAAAAAACCACATTTAAAACAAAAATTTTTTGTAGTTTTTTAAGATAAATCTTATTTAGGTCCGAATCAGTCCAAAGTATATTCAAAATCTACGTATAGTCAAGCCCTTTCGAATGGCACCAACCGCGATGAAATCGGACGAGCCGTTCAAAAGTTATGAGAGGTTTACATACGGCTGCACACATACACACACACACACACACACATACACACACACATTCGGGGAAGCTTCCTAGGACCCCTTAACGTCAACAGCCGTTGAAAACTCGATTTTTGAAACACGGGGTGAAACCAATAACTTCCCGATTTTTGAAAATTTTCAATTTTCTTAGCGGGAAGTTAAAGAATTAAATAAAAGTAATTAGTAGCTGAAAAAAATAATTTGAATCAATTGACAAATTTAGATACGATGGTATGAAAAATTTGACAAATTTTTTTGATAAACTTGATAGTTTCCTCAATAAATTGGAAAAAAATGAGAAAATATTATAAATTATATTTTAAAGTTGAATATCTTTGAAACGCATCGGTTTATCGAAAAATTATAAGGAGCTTTTTTGTAGAGCGTTCAATTCTCTGCAAAATTATTTTCTGACTCAACTAGTTCGATGACTAAAGAATTACAAAATTCCAAAGTAAGAAAGAAAAAATTTCCCACGTTAATCAAATGGGAAATTGAAATTTTCGATGCCGCACCTCTTAATATTAATATTAAGAGCTCTAATTTTCACAGGATTTTTTTTTCGTTATTTCAAACAATATTTTCAATATTAATAAGAAAAAAAATCGTCGATTTTTTTTGAATAAGTCTATATAGTTTAAAGGAGAAATTTAGTGAAAAATAATTTTTATATTTATAACTTTTCCCTCTTAAATCAATACAGTTCCATATTACGTATTTATGTGCATTTAATTTTGACTAGTTGCTTTGATGTAAGGAAGTTTTTAAAAAAATCTTTAAGTTATTCTCATAAAATATATGATTTTGAAGTAAGCTGTAAAATATTTAAAACATTTACGTAATACTCGTTAATTGCTAATTTTCTAAAGCTTAAAAGTAAATCAATCTCATCTATCAAATTATCACATGCCTTTTCGAATTTTAGTTTATGCGAAAATTATACGCACGAAAAGAAACATAGATAAGATATTATTAAAATAATTTGATTCATAATCGTTAATTAAAATAAAACAAGTTAAATTCAAAGTTTTTCCCCGTAATGGTCCCGGGCTCCTATGCCGTCCCACTAACTGCCATTCTGCTAGGCAGGTCGTAAAAGGCGACCGATTGGCTACACGAGTCACTACCCTCGTGGCTACTAGGTGGTAGAGTTCTGCATTGTCTCGCCCGGGTCTGGTACCACCGCCTTACCTATTTCTGCCGCAATAGCGTCAGTGCTTGTCGCTGTCGTGTTCCGGTTTGGAGGGTAAGGTAGCCGGTAAACTTATGCATGTGGAATTAGACCTCGCCACCAGATAGCAACGCACCATTAACATCTTTGGTGTCTATAGGCGATGGTTGACTCTTTCCACCAGGAGACCCATCTGCTTGTTTGCTATCTTATGATATAAAAAAAAGCCTTGCACTGTGCTGGGCTACATGCAACAGTCACCATGTGATATTCGTTTTTGTTGCGTGTACTAATTGCGCGTACCGTTTTTAAAGTGAATTTGTTATTCAACTTAAACATAGTACGGGCAATTTAGTTTTGTGAAGACTTAAAAAAATTCAAGGTAAAAAAATAATGTGATTTCTATGTATCTAGAATCTAGTTACCTTTATTTGATTAGATTTGGATGTGTTTTTTCTAGTACTATAAAGATCAATTTTAAACAACGCGCATAAAAATTCTTTATTACATTACAAAAGAATATAAGTAAACATGAAATTTTGAAACATTATTTTTTAATAGACTATTAAGAAAACCAACCAGGGCAGAAAAATGTAAATTAGATTTATTAATATACATTCCAAGACAAACATAAAACCGTCTTACTGCCGTTTTAATGTTATATATTAAACGGACGAAACAGCAAATAAAACGCGAATAAAGTCAGAGAGCATTTTGACATTACCTCGTGAACTTTGCATTAATAATGCGGAATGACAGTTCAGACAAAATTTAAACAACTTATTCAATTCTCTGTGGGTGTCTTGTCAGTTAAATATAGGTATAATAATAGCTAATATAATATATTGTATTAATGTATAAGTTTTAAGTTTATTAAATATTGTTTGACAACAGAAACGGGGCATTATTTATGAAGTTGAAACAGAATATTATACGGAAATATATCGGATACTAGCAATAGTTAGTGTTTTGCGATTAACGTTCAATAAATAATATTTTCCGAAAACTCTAATTTAGTAAATTAAATTTTAAAATAAGCCACTAAATTTTCCATTCATTTGTTTCCCAGTGAAGTGATATTTTGCTGCTGTAACATCCAAAGACTATTTTTAATTACTATTGAGTCAATGAATTGTTACTAGATATTTGATTTAAAATATTAACAAAATAGATGTATATCTTCACGCCCATACTACCGACAAAATAAGCGGAGAAGCAACTGGTACACCCACGAGTAGCCAACAGTATTAAGCCTCACGATGTTACTTGTGGCCAACTTATCGATAAATCAAGCATATTCCGTCTTAGGCAAATTCGATCATTTTACAAAAACTGAAAAAATACTTTGTTTTTTTTTTGTTTTTCAAACCCAAGACGACCTGTACCTATACCGTAGCCGATATCACTAGACTATTAAGACGACACTGATATTTGATTTAAATTTATGTTATATCATTTATAACAATAAAATATCGAAAAAATAATTTTAACTACACATTTTTTCATTTTCTATATTTTATGAATATAATCATGGACTGTCTTAGTTTTTGTGCCAATTAACCGAATCGTGACCACCAAATTGCATCGCTGCTTTCGGCTTGATTGTTTTATTTATTTTTGCTTGAAAATTAGAATTAATTTTGTCGCATCAATTCAGCCGTAACATTCCGTTTGAATAAAAGAGAGGGAGGTAAAATGAGTTCTTGTTTAAACTGCTTTATTAATAAGACTTCTAAAATATGCTGTAAGTACCTATATTTGCTTAGATAATAATAAAAAATAATCGATTTAAGATCATTTATCTCCACCTTTCGTTTATTACTGCCCAATTGGTCATATAACTCTACGTACTTGTATCTCTGACTAACACCCACATAATAAACAAATAATTTGCTTGCTTTGGAGTTAAGTCAATTTATGTAATTTGTCCAGCGATACTTTTACCCATTTATTCATAATTCTTAGTGTCAAACTTTATGTAGTAATGTTAGTATTTACTATTTACTGTTACTCACGACTTCGTTCGCGTGACCCAAAATCATAAATTCCTTTTGTTCAGTCGGGAAATATGGCTGTCCATGATGATCAATTTATGTGTATTTTTAAATTAATATAATAATATTTACAACACTAAAACAGTGAATCGGATAAAATATTATTGGGACTCATGTTGTCTTAGCACAATTGAACCTACATTATTTCCCGAAAAGTAGCAATTCTAATGTTTGATATGAAATTCTCATACTGAATATGCAAATGGGGTAGCGTGAATTGTTTTTTCAAAATACCTAATCATACTAGTAAATGTTGCTAAAATCCAAACAGAACCATTATAAATATAAATAAATAGATCAAAAATGTCCTATTATATCTAGTGAGACCTTTAGTAAATTAGATGCTTATTGGAATATAATAATAATAATTCACGGGACAAATTACACTTACTGATCTAACCCCAAAGTAAGCAAATTATTTGCTTGTGTTATGGGTGTTAGTCAACGATACTAATACATAGAAATACATATATAAATACTAGAATTTATATAATAAACACCCAAACCCAGAAATACAAACATTTATGCTCATCACACAAATGCTTGTCCCCGTCGGGGATCGAACCTGAGCCTCATTGATTGCGTAGTCAGGGTCTCTAACCACTCGATCAACGGGCGGGACCAAATATACAATTTATACAATTGGAATATACGTTTATACAATGCATTGACTTTTCAATGCATTGTATAAACGTTTTCTAATTATAAACATGAAAGTTCAAAAGTATTTTGTGTCAATATCATTAATCTTAATATATACCTATACTAGGTGGTAGAGTATTGACTAGACGATAAAGTTTTGCATTGTCTCGCCCGGGTCTGGTATCACCGCCTTACCTATTTCTATAGGTAGGTATAGCGGTAGGTAGGCGCGATAGTTGACTCCTTCCATCAGGAAACCCATTGTGTGTCCGCTGGCAAAACAACGTTTGCCGGGTCAGCTAGTATTGAATAAAAGAATGGAATTTTAATACAATTTGATTTTAAATATTTCCTTTCCGTACAATCGGAAACAACATAGTTCTACCAACTTAATTAAAGTATCCTTAACCTTCAAACCAGAATGCCAGTACTGTTTTGTAGTACAAAAAAATAATAATTATATCCTACCTAAACTATATACAAATATTTTAATATTGCAGACAAAAAAGGACCTTGTGTTATAAAAAACTTGATTGTTAGGTGTTTGTTGCAACGAAATTAATTTGCATTATATTTATTTTACGGTATGTTTATTATCACTGTACAGTCATGTGAAATAACTCGTTATTTGGATAAGCAAAAAAAAAAAAAATTTTAAAATAAACTTTTAAAATATTTTTTTCAGTTTAAAAAGATAATTTTAAAACAAATTTTAAAGAACCATAACTTGCCTTTAAACCTTGCGAAAAACTCATTTAAAACTTTTCTTTTTTCTCGATAAACATAAACGATTATCTGTTAAAGAAAGCTCAATATAAGTTAATACTACATTGACGCATATTTTTTAATACAGATTATCTAACCAAGTGACTTATCATCTATAGATATAGAAGGAGCAAAATCAGTGGATGGCTACAAAGAAAAAATAAAATCGAATTTCTAAATCTTGTACTTTGTTAAAATACGGTAGTTTAAGAAAAATAATCATATTTAAATAAATCTTGGAGACCAAGAAGCATAAAATAACTGCGTGATTGTTATGTATTAGAAATATTGTTTAACAAAGCAATTGTTAATTTTTTAGTAGTTATTCCTTAAATACCGAAATTTTGTGGACAACAATCGTTAATAAATCGTTTTTTGATTAATTTATTTTTTATATCAAGATAACAAACAAGCAGATGTGTCTCCTGATGGAAAGAGTCAACCTTCGCCTATAGACACCATAGATGTTAATGGCGCGTTGCTATCTTGTGGCGAGGTCTAATGCCAAATGCATAACTTTACCGGCTACCTTACCCTCCAAACCGGAACACGACAGTGACAAGCACTGACGCTATTGCGGCAGAAAAAGGTAAGGCGGTGGTACCAGACCCGGACGAGACAATGCTGAACTCTACCACCTAGTAGCCACGATGGTAGTGACTCGTATTACCAATCGGTCGCCTTTTACGACCTGCCTAGCGGAACGGCAGTTGGCCTATTCTTCAAGGAGCCCGGGACCAACACGGGACCAACACAAATGCATTTAAAATTATTATTGTCTTTATGAAAATTTACAACTCCTATTACCAAAAATAAATCAATTAATGGAGCTTATGTTATACATACATATATTATTTCCATATTCACAATATCCTACCGATCTTCGCTCCTTCTCAGCTTGAATGATGTTTTTTATCTAAAAACGGATTATCAAGGAGATGAAACTTACTTAGATAAACTTTAATGATAAAAAAAACTGTTTAAATACAATATTTTGTCAAAATTGTTATATCTGTTTCTTAGAAACCAATTACATGCAATTTCTTATACAAATTATAAATAAAAAAGAATTGCTCGTTTAAACTATAGCATTAATTTTACAAATCCGTAAGTTTGTATGTTTTAATGATTGTTTACTCAATGAACTAAACAGGTGAACGGATTTTGATAAACTTTGGTTTATCGATAGTATTTTATATCCAGAAAAAAATACATAAATTATTCATAAGTATTTGTTTTAAATAATATTGTTCATGTAAGATAATTCAAAAATGTAATCCTGCTGCGGGCTTCGAGGTGCTTCGTGTTAGATTATATTAATTGTTATAGAAAAACCAAAATTTCGTCTTTTATGTTTTGTAACTCGATAAAATTAAGAAAACCAGTATAATTAAATATTGGCCCACTCCACAAAACATCTCAGTACTCGCGTACACTAACGCATCGGCTATTTATGTTACAATATTTTGTGTTGCAAGTGTTATTGCAGTAGCAAATGTGCGATATTAAGCAAATCTGTTTTTGTTTACTAACATAATGTTGAAAAAAGTAAATATTTGTTGTTCCGAAAATATCATTTTTGGCACACTTTACGTCACTTTATACACTGTTTATTTTTTAAATAAAGAATAATTATATAAAAAAGGAACAAAATATTTTGTTTTTGATTATGCCATCTGTCTTGTAATTGGGAATGGACTTGTTATACCCGTATGGATTAGCCTATTCCGATTAGATCATGAGTTCCCGGGTCCGTTTTGGGGGTCAGGCGGAAGTGTTACTGAGGCTTTTCGCAGTTTTCACGTGAATACGTCTTTAAATTTGCCTTCATATGGAGGTCAAAAAACTGATTTTGACAAAATTGGGGAATAGAGTTTGATGTTATAGTTACATTGCTATGATCAACATTCGAAATCTAATTATACCGCTGGATAGCTAAAGAATCAAAAAATTTAATAAGCTGAGCGCAGATTACGATGCGTCGCAGGGAGTGGAGTAGGAAGCGCCGCTATTTTTACTTAATTTTGCTGCGTTTCTTATTTTGCATATAATACCTATATCGTTTGACTCGGAGCAACTACGATGTTCGATTAAGCTGCATTTAAAAGTTCTTGTAAATATTAATTTATTGGGTACATAAAAAATTAAATGTATATCACTACACAGTATAAAACAAAGACGCTTTCTCTGTCTGTCCCTATGTCCCTATATCCATATGTATGCTTAAATCTTTAAAACTACGCAACGGATTTTAATGCGTTTTTTTTAATAGATAGATTGATTCTGGAGAAAGGTTTTAGTATATAAACCTTTCCGATATTCCCACAGGAAAAAAAGTTACGTGGGTGAAACCGCGAGCAGGTCGCTAGTAGTGAATAAATATGGTGTTTAGGCGAAAAATTTAATAATCAGCTAAAAATTCTTTAAAAAACCAAATTAAAATACAAGGGACATAAACATCCATGAACCCCCATATAAAAGATGAAAAAAGATGAAGGTCTCCGAACTAATCAACGACAGCACCTGTGCGATAAGTGAAAAAGTGGTAAAGTGCGTGTCGGTCACCTGCAATGTAGGGTTCCAAAGTTGCCCACTACAATAATACGGACTAAGAAGAGGGCTTTTATTGTTTCATAATATGAACATTTAACTTATTTAAGGTCAAATAATAAATACAAATATAGTTTGTATGGTACACTAGCTGCAGCGTGTAGCCCGCTGCATTATAAAAGTTTTTTGCGAATCCCGCGAGATCACCTAATTTTTCCGGGATAAAAAGTAGCCTATGTGCTATTCCAGGTTATCGGTAACCTGTGTGCCAAATTTCATTAAAATCCGTTCAGTAGTTTTTGTGTGATTGAGTAACAAACATCCATCTAAACATCCATCCAAACATCCAAACTTTCGCATTTATAATAATATAATAATATAGATTAGAGTCTTAAAATTGTAGTAATAAAATTGTATGATTCACATATTTGACCAATTAAGGTATGCAATATTTAATTTCAGTTAGTCTAAAATATCACATTTCAGTATTTATGCACAAATGTCTACAATTTCGATTATAAGTTACTTTGATACAAGTCTACATAATATTTGATTTTTATAATAGAATAATTTGTGAAATATAATCGATGACGAATATATCCGCACCACAGGTTCTGCGCTTATAATAACTTATCCAAGTATAATTTGTAAGTTGGGCAACTATTTCTCAAAAACTTGTAAAGTATTCTAAGCCGTGATAGTTTTCCTTGAATTTTATTCTATTCCAAAAGTCAACCGTTTAGCTGGCAGAGGGGAGAGACCCTTGACTTCAACGAAAATTAGCACTTTAACGCTTAATATTTCACAAACGAGTCCCTCGATATTTTTTAACAAACTTACAATGTTTTTAAAAATATTAACGATACTCCAGGCAATGGGATGTACAAGTAAAATATTAATATTTCCACTTGACATGTAGAGGAGCTACAAATGTTTTTCAAGGTTTTATGTTACCATTTTGTGGCCGTGATTAATATGGATATTCATGCCAAATTACAGCTTTTTAGTACCAAGGATTTCTGTGCTAGACTACGGATGGACGGACAGACGGACGTGCATAGCGAAACTATAAAGGTTCCTAATTTACTTTGGAACCTTAAAATGTTACCATCGCAAAATATTACCCGTTACGTATTCACGTAAAAGATACACGTTTTTTTCTCGAAAATGCGATAATCGTTATCAGGGCGCTAAATAAGGCGATGAGGAACACCACTCATCTCGCCAACTGATAATTGGTTCGTGGTGAACCGGAAATTTTTAGGCTTCCGGTCCAATCTGAATTCCAGTGAGTTTGTTCTATTTCTTACTCTTTTTCTCTCACTGTTATTTCAGGAGACAATTAAAAAAATTCCCATTTGCAACTATCTAGTTGCCAAGCTTAAGTCAAAATTTGTCAAAATTGGCAAAGGTAAATTAAATTTCAAATACTAAAATAAATATTCGTTAATCATTTTGATTGTTACTGTACTTACTCACTATAAACAAGTTTAATTAACAAATAGATTGCTAAAACATTTAATAGCCTCATAGTTTAATGTACATTAAATTAAAATATGTGTTATTAATGTAATTGTCTAAATTATACTAAGCATATCCGAAATGACTTGATAACAAGAGTCAAACCAACTCGAGGTTACTTTTTATAATAATTACAAATAACGCCCTAGTTTTTTAACTACCACAGAATATTAGAGTTCCTATCATTCTTGTCTTAAATGAAAATACAGACGTATATTTACTTAATATTTTCAGAATTTCATAATAACAAAATGAATACGCTTTATGGAAGCATTTATTGTCATTGATACTCGGATTATTACAGAAAGAGACCTGACAGGTGGCATTTCTAAAGCCAATAGAGATAAAGCCACCCACATTATAATAAGCAATACGATAATAATAAATAAACATATTATGTATAGTTGTTTTTAAGTTAATACCGGATTCGCACACATTCATTTATTAGTCGTAGTGAACCTAAACGTATATTGAGAGTTAACTTGAGTTTTTTGTTTGTTTACTCAATTTTCAAGTATTTTTTGTAATAAATAAACCCAAAAACTACTGACCTAATTTTTAAAATTCTTTCATTAGTAGAATACTATATTATCATTGGGTAACATTTTTTGTTATTGTTGTATGGGTTAATGTAATAATTTAATATATAATTACAGCTGCTTCAGTGCCGGGAGATTACTTTTTGAATTATTTCAATAGAATATTTAATTTTAAAGATATCAAGAATAAAAAAAAATATTAAAAATAGCCTATAAAAATGTCTATTACTATACTATCGTAACCATAGTATAGAGCCAAGACAAACAGTATCCTTCGTGGCACGCAGTGAGCGAATGGGAGGAGTTAATTTCTATCTATATTCTATCCTTTAATCAACTTACAAAACGCGAACGAAGCTGCGAGTGGCATTTAATTTTAAATATTTGGATATACAAACAAAAGATTTATGTTTATTTAAATTTAATAAAAAGTGTACATACATAGAAACATTTTTTACTACCTATTTAATTAGCATTTAATTTAAAATTCTATAACATATGCTTAAGATCTATTTTATCTTCTAATTACAGAACTGACTGTACATTTGTCTAGTTTTAAGATAACGATCATTCACATAAGGTTCGCTTATATATTCTGATATTGGAATGCTAATTTTTAACTTCCGCTACGTGTGTAGATAAGGAAGTTACTGATTTTGCCCCGATTTTCGAAAATCGAGTTTTCACCAAGTCTACACGTTTTGAGGTCCTAGGAACCTTTTCCGACTATTTTCACGATGACGTCAGTATGTCTGTATGTATGCATGTATGTATGTATATGTGTGTATAAACATCTCATAACTTTTGAACGGATGAACCGATTAAAACGTGATTGGTGGCATTCGATTGAATTCCACTCAACTTAGACTTCTTAAAAATTTGAACCAAGTCGACCTAGGAAATTTTGATAAATTTTGAAGAAAAACCCCAAAAATTTTTTGGCGAAGCAGTATTTTTGTAATATAACTTCCAGATTTATGTTTTTTTTTTATATACTATAAGATAGCAAACAAGCAGATGGGTCTCCTGATGGAAAGAGTCAATCATCGCCTATAGACACCAAAGGTGATTATATTATTATTACACTGATCGAGTACAAAAACTAATCAGCTCTATTCCTTAAAAATTTTTGAAAAAAGTGTTTTTTCAACTTAACTTTGAAATTTTTAACCAAATAGTTTTTGGTATTTTAAGATACTTTAGTACTAAAAAAAAATACGTCGAATGCCGTTTCAAAAAACAAAATTGAATATTATTTTCAAAAACTACAGCTTTTTAAATATTAAAATTACCTTACCTAAATTTTTCGACCAATTTAGCTAATTTTTCGACAAAATTAGCTAAAGCAATATTTTAGGTCTCAAAAATTGAGTTGAATACAATTCAAAAGATCAAAATTGATCATCGTTTCCAAAATATACAGCTATTCAAAAATCAAGTGGCCTGCAGGGTCAACTGTTTGCAGATTTTTTATTTTATTTTTATTTGTTTTAGGGTTCCGTTCCTGAAAATGAAAATCGGGAACCTTATAGCCGTACCGTTGAATAGAACCCATAACATAAGCAAATAATTTGCTTACTTTGGGATTGGATCAATTTGCGTAACTTGTCCAGCAATATTTATTTACTTATTATTATTTTATTATTTTTATTACTATTTTTTTATTATTTATTTATTATTAATTTATTATTTTTTTATTACTTATTATTTTTTTATTTATATTTATTTTTTTAATATTATTATAGGATCACTTCATTGTCTGTGTGTCCGTCGGTCAAGATCATTTTTCTCAGGTATACGTAGAGTTATCACGTTGAAATTTATATCAAACATTCAGGTGGGACTACGGTCCTCTCAATTGTGAAAAAATCAAACTTGTAAGTGAACGCAATCAAAATGTATGACCATGCTGCATATTTTGCATTTTTTTACAATTTCAAAACGGAATAAAGACCTTTAGGGTACTTCCCGTTGACCTAGAATTATAAAAATTGGCGAAAAGGAATATCTGAACATGTAAAGAAAAAAAAACCAAAAACCGTAAATTTTTAATTACACCACAAAAAACGCAATCCATTAAGATATGACCTTTACCGGAAAGACCAACTCGCACTTGACTAATTTTTTATCTAATCAAATTGATAATATGTTGACACTGTAAAGCAAAAAGTTAAGTAGCGTGAAGTCACTAACGAGAGGTATGTAACCATGGAATTATTACTACTATGTAACTATAAAAATTCAAAAGCTTTTAATAATAATTTTGGCTACTTCGCTGTACGTAATGAGTCTGCAATATTGAGAAAAGAAAAAAAGAATTAAGAACATTCACTTCTAAGTCGAAAATGCACACAATGTTTTAGAAAGTGAAAATGAATTCATACCATACGTTTATGTTTCGTTTTTTGTGGCTATGTTTCCTGTTATTATATTATGTCGAGTCTTACACACCTCTCAGTCCCATCACCATACTATGATAGATTAATCTTAACAATAGGTTCTTAAGTGAATTTATCTTTTTTTTTTTGTTTTTTTGATAGGTACATCGTGGTCAGATTACTTGACGCATGCCGTTGATGACGTCATTTGGCGCAAAACGTAATAATAATGTCCAAAAACAATATAACAATAACAGAAAACTAACCAAATTATCTACGCGCGTATCGGTAACAAAAATGCTGACCATGGCCAACTGACACTTATATTATTAACCGGGCGAGCTAAGGGATGCCCCGCCTTACATTCCAGAGATGCATCAAGTTAATGTGACCGCGTTGTATATTTTAAGATTTTTCCCCAGTGTTGGTCCGGGCTCCTTTGAAGAATAGGCCAATTCTGTTTTGCCAGGCAGGTCATAAAAGGCGACCTATTGGCTATTACAGCTCACTGTCATTGTGACTGCTAGGTGGTGGAGTTCTGCAACGTCTCGTCCGGGTATTTGATACCACCGCCTTACCTAACCTGCCGCAATAGCGTCAATGCTTGTCATTGCCGTGTTCCGGTTTGGAGAGTAAGGTAGTAAGGTAGACGGTAGACTTACACATATGGCATTATTATCCCGCCACCCGGATAGCAACGCACCATTGACATATTTGGTGTCTATAATATGTGATATATATATACTCCTAATCGGAACATGACAGTAACAAGCACAAGCACGGCCGGCCTATTCTTTAAATGAGCCTGGGACCAACACGAAGAAATGTAAAATATGATATAAAATCTTTCTATCAGGACAGCCATCTGCTTTTTTGCTCTCTTATGATATAAAAAAGTAGCAAACAAGTAGATTGCTCTCCTGATAGAAATATACAACCATTGCCTATAGAGACCAAAAGTGGTAATGGTGCGTTGCTAGATGTATAGCGTGATGTTACCTTATCCTCCAAACCGGTACAAGCCAGTGACAAGCATTATAACGCTTTTGCGGCAGGAATAGATAAAGCAGTGATACCCAACCCAGGAGAGACGTTGGGTAACTTTACCATCTACTAAGAACGATGGTAGAAATTCGATTAAGAAATTGTTCACCTTTTGCGAACTTTCCAGAAAGTGACCTGATTTAAAAGGAGCCTAGACAAACATGGCGTATCTTTATTATTTACCTATCTACCCTGCCAATTTTGACGATTATCGCATATTACTTTCGATAGTCAGAACTGACTACTTCACGTGTTTTCTGAGATGCGGGAGTGTTTTCTGAGATGCTTGAGTGTTTCACGCTTGTTGCCTTTAGGCTACTGCGTTTTCCCTGGATACAAGAAAATATTGTTGTTTAAACTGGAACTGGAGTCATAATTATTACGACATAACACATGTCTAAAATAAAACTAAAGACTCTTTAATCAAAGCGTAAATGTTTGGAAGTATTACCAGTTGATAGCTGCACCCCGTAATTCATTTCGTGATCGTGATTCTTTGAAAAATATGCATCTTTGCAACATAAGTGTCTGTTTTCTAAACTTGCCAAACTATCTGTTTGCCAAATTTCATGTAATTTGTTTTGGATTTTTTTACATAATGGATTAAAAACATACATGTATAAACTTTCACATTTATAACACTAATAAGTTTGCAAGTTTCATAAAGTTTTTACACTAGCAGGTAACTAACTTAAAATGAAATGAAAAGGAAAGTTAAATCGTAAAATTCACTAATGATAACAACTATTAAGTTTCCGTAGGTCATAAGTAGATTCAGTCTCACTTTTATGGGTAAAATACAGTTTACCGTCGTTTATCAATTTAAAGTCACTAATTTACAAATAGTTTTAGTATGATTTCACGGGGGAGTGAGATATATTAGTGTTATAATGCTTACAACGTTTAGTATATTTTAACAAATTATAATATAATAAAGTAAATTCATTATTATTTGTTAAAATATACTTTAAAACAAAATAAAAATTCTAACTACATATTTGACATACATTCTAAAAAAACTATAAGCATCTGAATCAAAACCACAGAACACATGATTACGCCATCGGGAAGGAAACGTATCGCCGAGCATTTGAGCAAACGCTCCTATTACTGTCAAAAATTTCATACATTTGTAGGTTATATTATATTGTGAAAAAATAGAAATGGTATATTTCCAGGTTTAAGGTTTTTAAGATTTTTCCAGTTTCCAAAGCACGGGGTGAGTGCTATAACACAAAAATAATTAGAAATACGAAAGTACTGATCAAAATTATAAATGTGAATTTCATCTGTAACGATGAACTCATTTAACTAGTTATACGTACGTGTACCTAGCGATCAGTACAATCGACGTAATCGATCATATAGCAAAGAAGAATTTCGCCGCCTTGAGCGTCCCGGCTTTAGGGAGATGGTCGAAGGTTCAAATACCGCGTGTCGATATTTTTCTTTGTTGTTTTTAAGGTTTTTCCAGTTTCCCAAGCACGGGGTGAGTACTATAACACAAAAATAAAAAAATAAACCATGTTATACTGTTTCATCGTACCGAATGAGATGAGGCTTAAATGATTTTATTTTATTGGTAAGTAGTACAACTTTATATTTCTGTATGTTTTTGCAAGCTGCACTTACGAACCAAAAAAAAAACTTGAAAGCCGTATCCATTTAATCCGTGATCAAAACGCTCGAAAAACATCACTTGTAAAGCATATTATATATATATATATATATATATATATATATATATATATATATATATATATATATATATATAGTTTTTAATACAAACTTTCATTCCCTATTTCTGGCCCTTAATTGTTGATTCAATAAAAGGTAGCCTAGTTGTCCTACTTAGCCGTGAAGCGTTACAGACAGACAGATAGACTCGCGTTTAAATTAATAGTTCATATAGTAAATATGGATATAGAATTTTTTAATTATTTGTAGATTTGAAGATTTAATAAAATCGTACATTCAAATATATACGAACTAGGTAAAACGCGCAGCTTCGCCCGCATATGGATTAACAGGTCGTTGATATAGTTTGAGTAGTCAAATTTCATACTCTATTCCAGCCTTTTACGGATTGATTTTTAAAATAAGCAAGCTATATATTTTGTCCCCGGATCTTCAACTATTACTATCAAAATGGGTTCAGCAGTTAAGCCGCGATGTTTAAATAGTATATTTTATGGCTCTTATTTTTTGCAACAATATTGCAACGCACAGTTTATCCTATTACATGTTGGTACATAGAGGTCGTTGTATGACATATATTCTTATGACAGTTCACATTTAGAACGCAATAACAAGACGATAATGCGTGTGAAAACTATCATTACGCCCATGTACTAACGAAGTAGGCAGAGTAACTAAACTTCCACTCCAGGTTCATTACAGCCACAGATTAAATGGATACGCTTTTCAAAACAATTTCTAAGTTTGTCAGTGTAGCTTTTTTTTATATATCATAAGATAAGCAAACAAGCAGATGGGTCTCCTGATGGTAAGAGTCAACCATCGCCTATAGGCAACAAAGATGTTAATGGTGCGTTGCTATCTTGTGGCGAGGGCTAATGCTACATACATAAGTTTACCGGCTACCTTACCCTCCAAACCGGAACACGACAGTGACAAGCACTGACTCATTGCGGCAGGAATAGGTAAGGCGGTGGTACCAGACCAGGGCGAGATAATGTAGAACTCTACTACCTAGTAGTCACGATGGTAGTAACTTGCATAGCCAATCGGTCGCCTTTTACGACCTGCCTGCCACAATGGCAGTTGGTCTATTCTTCAAAGGAGCACGAAACCAACACGGGAAACTGCTTTAGGGAAAAGCTTGCATTTACAAACAAAAATACAGAGTTATTAAACCTTATAATCTCATTCGGTACGATAAAACAGTACAACATGATTTACCTCTATTTTTTCATATAATACATCTATATTTTTGTCAGTGATAAAAGCATTTGCTCATATGCGCGGCAACACTTTTCCTTCCCAACAGCGTGTCTATTAGTTATCAGGTCTGTAATTACGGCTTATCGGTTGTTGGATGGCGAGATGGATAGTGAACCGCATCGCCGTATTTTGTCTTGCCTAACGATTATCGCTCATTATTTACGTGCTTTTCAGTTAATATACCCCACAACACTCCAAGCTATTACAGAAATTAAAATATTAAATCTAGACACCACAAATATTTAAATATGTTTTGTTTTATTTTATCTACTCTAAGACATTTTAATATTTAGTCTATGGTCGAATTTCGAGCACAAGGCGATCGCTGGGTAATATAAATGATTAATATTACCCCAAGAGTCGATTAAGATGCGTCAATCTTAAAAACGATACCATATTAAAATAAAATGACAGGATATAGGTTTTTGATTGTGACAGTAAAGTTTGTAAATTATTGAATTATTCACTGTTATCTTTGACTTCGTTCCCGTGACCTAAAAGCATTACTTGATTTTGCTCATTCAAATAAAAAGTAACTTATAACTTTCTTCATAAATGTGGCAAAAAAATATAAAATATTCTCTACTACAAAAATATTCTATTCTACACAAAAATATTCTCTACTACTACGACTAGTAAATTAATAAGTATTAGCGTATTCAAACAAACAAAATAATCTGCAGCTTTATCTTATTAATGTAGATGTTTAGTATTAAAGGTAATCTCGTTTTGTGTGGTTAAAATGCACTATAACATTCATATACTCGTATGTAAATGTATTCGTCGAGTAAACATAAAAGTGCTGAAAAGGTCGTTCGCGCACTTGATGTAAATTGGTGCAAAGCGAAATGGTGCAAACGAAACCAGTCGGCGACAGGAAGCGGCCTCGAATTGCCCGCCCCGGCCCTCCGCCCCCGTGGCGCCCCACGGGGCCACCTGATCCAGACAAAGTGTGTCCTTCGTGTCATTCTTGTGACGCACGCAAGTGCATTGCACTAATAATAAGTCCGTTTCGTATCCGGTAATGAAATAATGGAGCTTAACTACCTGTACTGTGACGACATGTGGTTTATTAAAAAGTTATAGTACTCGACTTTACAATTTATATACAAATATTAATAGTTTTATTGCTATACTTTTTGTAATACATAGGATATGCACAATATCAAAGTTTTACTTTTTATATTATAGGCTTATTATTGTCCCTCGTTTCGGTCCGGGCTCCATTGAAGAAAAGACCATTTGCCGTACTATCCAGGCAGTTTGTATGAGGCGAACGATTGTCTATGCGAGTTACTCCTGTCGTGGCTACTAAGTGATAGAGTTCTGCATTATTTCGCCCGGGTCTGGTACCACCACCTTGCCTATTCCTGCCGCGACAGCGTCAGTGCTTGTCGCTGTCGTATTCCGGTTTGGAGGGTAAGGTAATGGGTAAACTTATGCATGTGGTACTAATGCCCCGCCACAAGAATAGCAAGACACCATTAGAATGTTAGAATGTGTTATGTCTATAGGCGATGGTTGTCTATTTCCTGCAGGAGAGCTATCTACTTTTATTATTAAACAAGTAGATGACTCTTCTGATAGAATGAGCTGATGATAACTTATATACACTTGTGATGTTATGACAGATAAAATGTTATTGGTAAGTTGTCAGTTGTTGTAATATCACATGCATGGTGTATCGACTTCTCTACCTCTAAATCGATATACGAAAGTGACCAGGACCAGGTGACTGCATTAGGAACTGGTGAGACCATGCTACAACCGGGCAAAACGCAACCGGGCAAAGCTCTACCATCAAGTTCTTTAACGCAAGTATAATCAGGTTGACTGGCAAATTGTTGTTTGTATACAATGAACAATCTATGCGCGAATGTCTATATTAAACATTTTTGGTAAATAATTAGGTCAAAACTTACATATACGATATCAGAATGAAGTATAAGTTGAAGCACCGGTTTTGGCCATCTTACTTCCCCATTTTGGCCACTTGAGATTTAAATAAAGGTACAAAAAAGTGTGATGTTAAATTATATTTTTATATTAAATTTTCAAACTTTCGTACTTAAATGAATAAAATTCGTAAGGATGCTGTTAAACCTACTATAGAAATATTTTTATAAAAATTTTGACAAAAATGGGTATATTCAGTAGGATGGCCACAACCGGTACTTCCAACCTACTGAACATATCCCTTTAGTACGTAGTCTTTTAGCAATCAACATGTTATATATGCTCTCAAAATATAGTAAACTATCCGTTTCCCGCAGTATATCTCGCGTAGGTCTCAATCTCGTGGGAAAATTGGATAATAATAAATTACACGAATTGAACCAAAACGAAGCAAATTATTTATATATATAAATATAATATATATATATATATATATATATATATATATATATATATATATATATATATATATATATATATATATATATATATATATATATATATATATATATATATATATATATATATATTATATATATATATATATATATATATATATATATATATATATATATATATATATATATATATTATATTTATATATATAAATAATTTGCTTCGTTTTGGTTCAATTCGTGTAATTTATTATTATCCAATTTTCCCACGAGATTGAGACCTACGCGAGATATACTGCGGGAAACGGATAGTTTACTATATTTTACAAATATGAACGATATATATATATATATATATATCGTTCATATTTGTAATTTTTAAATTATCTTTGAATTAATAAACTTTTGCATAGTTTTGATAAAATTTACTAAGATTACTAAGATATAGATTAAATGAGATTTTTTCACAGCAAATCATAAGTTTATATGTTAATGTCCTAAAATTATTAGCCTTGTTTTTGTAACCATAGGCGAAGCAAGCAAAATAGCGTAAAGATACTAATATATTGCTATTTATATATACTGCAACGTATATCATTCACTTGGCTACGGGTATTGATGCGATTAATTAAAAAGCTTTTAAGCTTTCATGATTTTTAATTAGATTGTTACTATTTGTAATTAGTGAGTTACTAATTGTTACAAGAATATTTTATTTCGACAACTAGCTAATGCTTTGAAATTATCTGTAAGCTAATATCTTCTTTATTGTATAATATACATAAAGTAACAATTACAAAATATATAAACAATAATTTCTAATGACAAATGTAGGCTAAGTGTGTAAGAACCTTTATCAAGTGGTATTTCTTACAATAAAATCGTGACTTAAATGTATCGCTACAATCTTGGCTAAGAGTAAGCGGACTAGAAGCACGAAAACGAAAGATATTCGTATATAAAGGCAGTGTAGTGTCACAAGAGAGCCCGCGAGTCTCGTCGGGCCGCCTAAAGAAACGATCTCATAGAAAGTAGAGCAACTCATTTATTTATTCAGTGCAGTAGCAAGTATGAGAAAGACGGTAATGTAAAATTCGCTCATTAAAATAAAAATCCGATTTTCGAGTTCAAGTTACACGGACCGAAATAAAACTTTCCGACAAAATGCTTCGAAATGCATTAACGACTTGTCTTGATAAAAGTGCAGAGAAACTGGCCGAAATTGCTCCAATTATACACGTACCCTTATAAATGTGCACGGTTATCGTGGAACCATTTATGCCTGATGGTGTTACGCTTATAATTATTGATTCGAAATTTGCAATTCCCAAGCGCAAAGGCGTGTTCTCTGTTTATCTGACTACGAGTATTTCTGTTCACGCATTCTTAAAGGTCAAGTATCTCTAATGCTATGGCATAGAGTTTATTGTACACATTTTGTACGTCTAAACTATTTTCTCTCTACCAGCCACTGTCTATATTTCACCAAGACAGTGTTGCATCGGTATAATTAAAACCAACTATATAATCAAAGTTGTATAAGATCTTCATGGAAGTTTCTGTATAGTAATAATTTCTTTGTTTTAACAAGCACTTACCCGCTATTTCCCTAAATAACAGTGAAATTTTACTATTGTTATCTCTTTATTATAGCGTCACCTATTAGGCTTAGATTCACGTTTGATACTTATTGAAAATAATGCCTTTTCCCTGGTAAATATTATAATATCATGTTTACCCATAGTGTAGTTATGTTATTTAGTTCTGAATTTTGATTGAAATTAAAGTTATCTAAACGTAAAGACATACGAACTTTACTCTCAAAAATGCAAAAAACAATATAAGAAATAATATAAGGGAAATATTATTTAATTTTGTATCTAAGTAACTTCCTAAAATTGTTAGTATTGGTTTAATTTAGCATACGTAATATGTGAGTTACATGATAATTTCGTTATTAAAAAAATTGTGTCCCGATCGTGGTCACGATAGGCACAAATGTTGCCCGTGTGTTGTCTAATGTCGTACATCATCTAAGTAAGACTGCTAGATAAAGCATTATATATACTAGTCTATGCTGCTAGACTAATTAAAGTCTTATAAGCATGGAATATAGAGGTAAAGAGGATCAACTTAAATAGGGAAAAAGTTTCCAGCTTTTTACTCAAAATAAAGTTTCAAATACCGGAATGGCGCTGGCGTAGGATAAACGGTTGTAGACGGAGTGTGCTGAGAGTAAGTATTTTATAGCGTTTGTAGTGCTGTTTTAAGTTTATTGGAAACGTATTAAAAATCGCTTTTACTACTTTATTTCTAAGAATTCTTATGTGACATTAACGCGACAACTATTGGATGCTCTTTGATGGACACAGAGTTGGTCCTCCTTACCTTTATACCCCATACTTATAAAACTACAATCTCAGTTATAAGTTATAACTATAAAGCATTGATATAAAAAACCCAAGATGCATAATCAGTGTCTCAAAAATTTCAAATAGAATTGCGTCGATTGCGACACTGTCAATTTTATTACTTTTTGTACATTGCTTTTTAAAAATAACTATAAAGCTTGCGCTTAAGGTTGGATATGCAAAACATTTTTTTTTGCCTTATTGTGTGAAATTAGGGACAGTTTTGAGTGTCAGTTTTGTTCGAGACTGTGCATCTTGGGTATTTTATATCAATGCTATAAAGTAACATCAATGAAGCTAAAACAGAAAATATATATTTTGAATAAAAATTTAATAGGCCGAATAAAATTATTGTAAAAATTTCATTTTTAAAGGTTTTGTGTAGTATATATTTATATAATAGTAAACATTCATTGCATGATGAAATAAAATTTAAAAGACGACTCGTGTCGAGTAATAGATTACTAACGCCTACATACTTACAGAAACCAAATGTGGTAATTATATTATACTCATACCTGGGATATTAAATTAAATCATATTTTATCATTTGAATAAAATTACTACTTATTTCCCGTTCCGCAATCTCCATTGCTATTATTAGAGAAAAGATGTGAGACAATAAATGAATCGCAAATCAGTTAAAATATGCAAGTATGATATGTTTATTTGTCGTGTCCTCTAATAGCTACCAGTTCGACTCAGATCGAAAGGACTGAGTTCGATACCTGGCTTAAATAAAATTTGTAAATATATTTTTGCGAGGAGAAATCTTTGTAACTGTCCGAATTGTGATGGTTGTTTAACACCTCGGTACTGCCTAAATATAAATAAAACTGACAATACCGGTTATCGCAGTTGTAATAGTTGATATATTTAGACGATAGTGAAAAATTAAGTCAACAAAACGGTGAATCATGGTGAACGAGGAGCATCTTGGGACGGACGTCCCAGCTCTTCGCAAGGGAACTAAAACAGTGATCGGTCTAAAGTGTTCAAATATGATGGAGTGTGTCTTGACCAAATTGTATACCTACGTATGTATATACTTCCGATAGCTATCATTGCGTCTTCCAACAATCCTCTATCACTTTCAAGCTCTATGGCTCTTTAAAATAATATGACTAAAATTGCACTTTAAATTAACATAAGCGGTAATTCGTGCCAAAACACGTGCATCTTTTAATACGCGAAATTAAGCAAAATCAAAAAGCGTCTCTGCCTTTCACCTCACTGTCCTTTCTATTGTTTGTCTCAAATAAGTTTTATGATATATTAACTTATGAGTACGATGTAATGTAATGGTCCATAAAAATTATTTCGAACAGAAATATATTTATCTCGTAATTGCAAATATCTTTTAAAATAAGTTTTATAGTTAGCTATAAATCGGTATAATTAAAACAATTATTAAACATAAACCAGCCTGACCTACTTAGTGGATGTCTGTTAAAACCTTTGAATTTGTTCATTTTTCATTTCGGAGGATTCAAAATTAAGAACAAAGGAAATGTAAGGAAAATTGATGTGTTATTTAAGAATCGCTAACATTATCCTTTATGTAGTTTAGTATGTTTTCAAAGACCATTATATTTATTCTAATGTTCATTTTTCTATAAACCTAAATATCAAAGTCATAATTTTGCTAGTGTTTGAGTTTTGTGGATCCAAAGTTTCAGAAGCTAATGTTTTATGACTTATATTCCATTTATATTAATGATGTAAAAATTTGTGTGTCATACATCCAATGTGTGTGTGTGTGTGTGTTTGTTACTTTTTCACTCTGAAACAGTTGCTGGGATTTGAATGAAATTTAGCATACAGTTCCTCTTTAGTTAGTCTTTGCCAAGACTAAATTCACGAGCTATTTTAACCCGAAAAAACTCTGTTCCTGTAGAATTCACAAAAACCAATCAATTCTAATGCGAGGCACAATACTTTTATGCTGCTTTTTTATTGTTGCTGAGGCTCGTTTAGTTAATTTTGATGATGCAAATTACACATACATATATAGTGGAATATATCGTCGATATAGTTTTTCATACAAACTTCATCCCCTGTTGCTGGGTTGATTTTTGAAAAAAAAATTAGCTTATATTATACGCTAGATTATTAGCTATCTCTATGCACAGTTTTATTAAAATTAATTAAACGGTTTAAGTCGTAAAAGCGTTACAAACAAAAAATCAGTCACTTTCGCATGTATAATATTAAGTTAGGGTAGTGAGTGTTTTTTCGAAGGTGAATTTAAAAGTTCCTAATATTGACGCGATTGTATAAAGAAAATAATGAATATTGAGAAAGTAAAGGACGTTTATACGAATCTTAATGATAGGTACTCGGTTTTATCTTTTAAAGGGAATTTCGTGTGAAGAAATGTATGTTTGTATAAGCAAATTACCTACATATATGTGTTTACGTTCAAATGAATTATTATTTGTGTTTATTTTCAATGCGCATTCCATTGGAGGCCTCGAATGTACAAATATGGCAGGGCTATCAGCGAATCTGAAAGACAGGCATGCAGTTAAATCAAGTTGTCACGTCCATCATGTGGAGAAACGAAGTACAAACGGATATCTTTTTTATTTGAAAATTTCACTTTTCTATACCAAGACCCGATTAAACTAATATATTATTGTATATAATAACAATTTTTTACCCGCTTCACTTTAGCTTCGCTTAGTTATTTTTTATCTCTTGAAAAATATAATATTGTTTTTGTTGGGAATTCATTATTTTTGAATGTAGCGAGATTATAAAGTAGTAAATACCGTAAATCTAAATCCATACTTATATTTTCGTAGGTACTTATTGTATAATATTACCTATTGTATAATATTATAAATGTGGTCTATTTGTCTATTCTATCTAAAAAAAAGGTCTATTTGTCTAATAAAAAAGTCTATTTGTCTGCCTGTTATGCTTTTTGGTGAAATTTGGCAAGGAGATAGTTGAGGATCAAACATAGACTAATTAAATAAAACATAGGTAACCTTGAATTGTTAATGAATGTTTGTATGAAAAACTATTTTGACGACATACTAATCTTCTCTCGGGAGAATTTGTGCGAATCATCTAATTAATAATGATAATTGCAATATTACGTAATATTGCAATTATCAATTATAAACTATGAATTATCATTTGATTTAATTTAATTAGTGCACGGGGGAGTGTAAGCTACAGAAGAGTTTTAAGTATGAAGTGTAGTGTATATATATATATATGTATGAAGTGTATATATATATATATATATATATATATATATATATATATATATATATATATATATATATATATATATATACACGGGGTAATCAACAAGTAAGTTTCGAGTCTGGCGTTTTTCTCATACGACATTTAACGGACTCGCACCGAATATAGTTTTAGTTTAGGGTCTACCGATAAGAGTGATTTTGGTGGCCAAGAAGACTGTTGTAATAGCACGAGCTCGGCAGCCAATGAGCTACCCAGTGCAAAGCCTTACCGGTTGTGAACTACGTGCGGTTATCCGTTTTTCAACTGCAAAAGGGATAAAAGATAATCAGATATACAGTGCATTAGTGATCAAAATTAAGCATCAAAGCATGGTTTGGAAGAAAAGAGAAGAAAGTGGTCCGAAAAAGGTGAAAATTTGAGGGTAAAGTAGCCGGTAAACTTATCTATGTGGTATTAGACCTTGCCACAAGATAGCAACGCACTATTAACATCTTTGGTATCTATGCGATGGTTGACTCTTTCCATCAGGAGACCCATCTGCTTGTTTGCTTTCTTATGATATAAAAAAATTCAAAATTCAAGGTGACTACGTAGAAAAATAATTCAAGACTAAAAAAAATAATTATTTTTAGAACCTAAAATTTGTTTTTTTTATTTTTTGCCAACGCAGGAAATCTTACTTTTTCAATACCCCTTGTAACTTTTAAATCTTTTTCTTAATTAGAAATCTACATTATTAGTGAGTTTCTTCCTATATAAACAGTCTATATTTGTTTATTTGTTCGTATTTTATCTACTGTCATGCCACTTATCCAGTTGCGACTACTAGGTAGAGTTCTCTAACATCTCGCCCAGACCTCAATTTTTATTTCACCGCCTTGCATATCCCTGCTGCAAAGCTTTGGTGCTTATCTCTGCTATAATTCTGTTTGTAAGGATAATATATAACCGACAGACTTATGTATGTGACATAGCATTCCTGCCACACAGATAATAATAATGCAACATTAACATCTGTGCTGTCTATACGCAAAGTTCATTTTTTTCCATAAGGGGAGCCACATAAAACAAAAAAAATATCAATCAAACTATAGTTTATAAAAAACCATACTTATAGCTTGGATTGATTAAAGTATGAACATATTGAAATACAGTTTCGCGAAACAAGATCACTTAAGAGTGCAACCTCTTCTTGCTGGAGGTGACCAAGTTCACACATACGCCTTTATATGTTCCGTTATAGGAAATATAGAATAATCTCGAACGTTATCGTTAAATGAAAAACACTTTTAATTTCACTTCCTCTTGATCTACATTCGCATTTATTAACAACCAACGGAAACTCATAGTCATTACTATATCCTTGCCTATGTTACTAATTCACTTATAGAATTGATATTGTGTTTAAATAACGAAGCAATATAGAATCAGATTACTTATAAGTAGGTATAATATTACCGGAAAATCAAACTCTGGGTGACTTAATTCTAAGTTAAGCAAATTATTTGCTTTGAGGCTTGAGAGGCTTGTGGGTGTTAGTTTACGATACTAATACTAAATATGCTTAATAAGCACACAAGAAATACCCCTGTCGAATAAATAACTAAAAAAATAATAACGTCTTTCTAATAACTAGCGATCGCCTTCCACCAGAGGCGACCATATCGCTAGGACCGGACGCATAGGACAATAAAATCTCTTTTAAGTTCGAAAACATACTATAGCGGTAAATAGTATAATGTGTCTATATTATGATGGTATCGCATAAATGTAGCGTGTGTAATGTTTATTTTTATTAATTTAGTGTATTTCTAATGCATTTTACTTATAAATATTGTCTTTCTCCTGTACTCTGCAATGTAAACTTTAACTGTTCCAAAGTTCACACTCTACCGTTTGCGCAATAGTCTTAAATAAGGGGTACAAAGATTATCCTTCATGTATTAATTTCCTTCATGTATGATAACCTTCACATTAATACGTGCAGCAAATACTTTTTTAAGTAATTTTATGCGAACGGTGGAGTATGAAAGTAGACACAAACTTAAAGTTTACATTGCGGAGGAGTGCAGAAATCTAATATTTTTATATAATAGGTATGCGTAAGAAATACATTGTCTGTTATCAAACATAGAAGAGTATTTTAGTTTATTGTTGTTTATTTGTTCGTATTCTATCTACTGTCATGCCACTTATCCAATTGCGACTACTAGGTAGAGTTCTCTAACATCTTTTTTACGACAACTACGCGAATAAAAAAGTATGAGATTTAGCACAGTTAAAGTTTACATTGCGGATGAGTGCAAAAACCTAATATTTTTAAATTATATCCATTAGAAATACATTAAATTATTTAAAATAAACATGTTACATACTACATTCATTTGACATACATAATATACTCTATAAAATGTAGGTATAATATTTTGTCAAACTTATAAGAGACTAGCTGCATGGTGCAGTCTGTTGCATTATAAAAGTTTTTAGTGAATACTGCGGGATCACATAATTTTCCTGGGATACATGGGGCACACTAAAAGTTTTGCACTTCTAGCTAATCGGAACTATTTGAAATTCGAATGTTACATTTTTAAAACGTTGCAACCTTCTTAGTAATAAAAAAAACAATTGGCGGGAAATGATTTGTCAATTGCTTTTTAGCACACATCAAAGTTCTACGTACGCAACGAAAATGGAATTAAGTCGAAAAGATTTTAGAGCGATGATTTTTTATGATTTTAAAAGTTTTCTTTCTCCGCAAGACTGTGCCGTTCGTCTTCAAAATGCTTTTGGGAGAGAAACACCTTGTTTGAGCACCGTGAGGCGATGGTTTGCTGAATTTAAGAGAGGTCGAGTTTCTTTACATGACGAATTTCGTGAAGGGCGGCCTTCAACTGCCGTCAACGAAAATAATGTGGCTACTGTTAAGCGGTTAAATGAAGAAAATCCCCGATTACCTATGAGACAATTCGAGGACTCTTGGGGATTGGTATTAGGCAAATTGAAAGTTCGGAAACTTTGTTGTCGTTGGATCCCTGAACTGACAGCGGAGCAGAAGCGGGCTCGTGTGGAATGGTGCTCACAGATGCTACTGAAGTACGAACACGGACATTCTAATGCTGTTTATGACATTGTCACAGGAGACGAAACGTGGATTTATTATTTTGAATCTGAAAAAAAAACAGCAATCTTGTGAATGGGTGTTTGAAAATGAGAACAGGCCAACAAAAGTGAGACAGGCGAGAAACGTTGGTAAAAAAATGATCGCGTTTTTTTTCTCAGGTATGGGTGTCATCTGTACAATTCTACTTGTAGATCAAATGAGTGTTAATGCCGAGTGGTATTCAACCATTTGTTTACCCAGGGTGTTAAAAAAAGTTCGCGAAAGACGACCCAAAAGCCGCTTTCTCCTACACCATGATAACGCTTCTTCACACACGGCCAACAAAACAAAGTCATTTTTAGCTTCTGAAAAAGTACATCTCGTCACCCATCCTGCGCAAAGCCTCGACCTGGCACCCTGTGATTTCTGTATTTTCTCCAAAATCAAAGATTTGATGAGAGGTTTTACTTTTACCAACTCTGAAGAGGCAGTGATAGCATTCAATCAGCACGTAGAAAACATGCCTTCAGATCTGTGGTCTTCCTGTTTTAAAAAATGGTTCGATCGCATGAAAAAATGTTTAATATGTAAAAAGCAATAAACATAATATTTTGGTTATAACATGTGTTTTTAAGTTACGCAAAACTTATAGTGTGACCTATGTATAAAGTAGTCTTTGTGCTATTCCAGGTCATCGTCTATTTGTGTGCCAGATTTCATTAAGATCCGTTCAGTAGTTTTTTCGTGAATGAGTAAAAAACATACATCCATCCAAACATCCAAACTTTAAAACTTATGATTTAATTGTTTAGTCTATGAATTCCGACCAGAGGACAATCTCTAGTAATCAAAAATATCAGTAGACAGTAAATAATTAAATACCAGTTGATCTAACCCTAAGTACCCTAATTAATTGCTTGCGATTTGGATATTATTCAACGATACAATATATAAATTAATGAAGAATCTAGCGGCTTATGTTGTGTGCATTTTAAACAGACCTAGACATGTGGTATATTTTAAAGAAAACCAAGTGATTTATTTAGGTAGCAGGTGCACAAAAATTTGCTTATTAAAATTTGGTGATTGTTTACTAATTGTGGCTATTGAATACATTTTGAAACGCAGGCATGACCTAAATAGCTAGAAAGATTTTAAGGTATCATATTTTCGGTACAGATTTAATTTTTTTGTGCTTATTTGTACGTTTTTGGGTAAGGCAGTTTATGGTTTCAAATTTTTTTGCCTTATTAACCCTGATCAACGATACTCCAGTTATCGTTTATACATATATACATACATGCAAACGGATTCTTCTCCTGGAAGTCGGTGCATTTCTCTCACCCCATTCGCTCCCTCAATAAATACCTAAACTCAGAAATATAAACATCTGTGCTCATCAGTCATCACATAGGTAAATGCTTATCACTGTCGGTAATCGAACCCAAGACTTACCGATACCGTAGTCGGGGTCGCTAACAACTCCATCAACGAGCCACAGGTTTATTGATACAGATTTTTGTACTAATTATTACAACGTTTTTCTTGGCAATATAAATATAGACTTTAAAGGTCGCACACTCGCAGAATAAATAAAAACCGGTAGAGAATTAACATAAAAATCAAAACCAGTCAAGTTTGTATGTGTCGGAGTCGCCATTATTTTTACAATTTATATAACTTAATGGTAAAAAAAATATATTTTCTAGATTTATTGAAATAGCGTAATCGATCGATCAGGCTAATTTAATCTTTAATTACGCTTAATCAAAGTTTAAATTAGCCAAATTGATAACAACTGACTTAAATAAACTTATATAAATATTTTCGCAATATCAAAAATAACGTTAATAAATATTAAATTTAAGCAATGAGATAGAGGGCCATTAGCAGCAATATATCCCTCAAGTATGGTATCCCTCAAGTATCATGGCAGTCCCTTATTCACTTAATTTTACTCGCTCACTTACTCTTTATTTCCCTTACTAACAATTGTAAGTAAGGTCTTAGCCGCCGAGGCCCTTTTTCTAGGCAATAGGTCTCACAATCTAAAGGCATTCTAACAAACCTACTTTATATCGTCTTATCTCATACTTTAAACGAGCGATTTTTGTATTTATAATGATATATTGTATTGTATGTTATTGGTTTCTCCGAAATGGCTCTAACGACTTCGACAAAATTTTGTATTTAGATAGTCTTTTACTATTTAAATTGATCTAGTTAATAGTTATCACCATGATATTTCGTTTTGTCATGAAAAAACATGATCCGAGCCAAAATTCGATCGTCCAGTTTATTATTTATGTACGACGGCTAATTTGTAACTATTTGAGCCATATATAGTCTGGTCAACATGTGCTTTTGAGGTCTAAATTTTTTGGTTGCCTCGGAAAATTATGATCGAGGTGTCATTCGATTCTTCATCGCATTTAGAAACTTTTTGAAAAATTTGGAGTTTTGATTGCAAAAATTACAAAAGTTATAAACAATTTAGTAAAAAAACAAATGGGTGGTTTTGTTTTTTGCGAATATCTCAAAAAGTATTCAATATTTTCGTAATTTGAAAAAAGATCCATAAAGAGGAAGAAATTTCCTAAAAAAATCCAATCTCCCGGAACTCTAGGACTAATATTTATAATTTTTCTAGAGGGTTGAAAATACGGCCGAAAACGGGAACTCTCGCTTGCGTTAGCTCTGTCCACTTTGGACCTTTAATGAATAAATATTATTTAAACTTATTAAATATGAAAATTAAGAAATGAAAAAATTCAGGCACCTATAGGATAATCCGGCGATCAAAAATTTTTATCGCGATTTTTCAATTTATTATACATTAATTAATTAACAATTTTTTGTAGCACGAACATCAATATTGAAAGTACGATAGTTGTTAAACTATTAATCTGAGATTTTTTTACTTTTATGGAGCTATCATACAAAGGCTATAGAAAAGATTCCCTTTGGAAAAATTATTAAATTGTTAATTTTCACTTTGTTATTACCATTTTACTTAAGTTAAAAATTATCAACCTCGATTAAACATTGAAAAAAATATTTTTTTTTTCAATGTTTAATTTTGTCGTATCTGTTATAGTTAATGAGATATCTCGATGTTATAAGCATAAAAAAATTTCCTTTAATTTTTATAAATAATCACTAAAAAGTTATTGAAATAATAAAGTTTGAGCTCTAGTTTTGTTATTTTGTCGAGTAAGTAATTTAGAAAAAAAAAAGTTTAGAAGAATTTGTTATATCTGCAATAGTTTATAAGTAAAATTAATATAAATAAAGAAAAGCAAGCGCGAAAAGTAAGTTTAAGTATACGAGAGAACTTCAAATTAAATAAAAAATCGAAAAATCATTTTTTTCCCAAAAACGGATACTGGGCTGTTTTACGGTATTTTTAGAGTTAATTTTTTTTAAATTTAATTGTTTATAACAATTAAAATTTACTATATAAACAATTAAAATTTGAATTTAAAAAAATCAGATATCGAAGAGCAAGAAGAATAATGATTTAAAAAAAAATCGTTCCTCTATTTTCATAACCAGTGGTTAAAAAAATAGTTAATTAACAAATGCATTTTTAAGCTATAAAAAAATTTTTTAAAGAACGATTTTTTTAAAAAAAAAGGTCCCACAAATGTGATAGGTAGTAAGCCTATCGCCAACCGGGCACTTCCGTTTCCGGGCAACTTTGTTTTTATCAGAAAACTGAAAAAAAATATTTTTTTAATTGCTTGACCCGGGCATTGAACCTGGGACCTTATGTGGTCAACGCCAACTCTGGACCACTAGACCACAGACACGGTGATTATTTTTTTACGTTTATCCGTTTGTTACCTCGGAGCTCAGGCCTCAGAAATATTAATCGTTCCTAAACATTTTTTTTTTGGGAGAGGATATACTTCCCATTTGATAGACTAAACAATCAAATCTCTTTTACGTTTTTTTTTAATATAGAAAGATAAACAAGCAGATGTGTCTCCTGATGGAGCCAACCATCGCCTATAGACACCAATGCTATCTTGTGGCGAGGTCTAATGCCACATGCATAAGTTTACCGGCTACCTTACCTTCCAAACCGGAATACGACAGTGACAAGCACTGACGCTATTGCGGCAGGAATAGGTAAGGCGGTGGTACCAGACCCGGGCGAGGCAATGCAGAATTCTACCACCTAGTAGCCACGATGGTAGTGATGGTAGTGACAGTTGCCCTATTCTTCCTGCCCGGGCAATAGACTTTAACCATAATATTATATATTCATATAGGAACTTGATTCAAGAGTGATTTGTTTGTACATAACGTTTCTTCGTCTTTATCTGATTACAATCTGAAAACATCACAAAATGTTGTACACACGTTGTCAGGGGTACCTACAGAAATTTGATAGGCTAACTTTCATCAAATTAATAAGTATAACTATCTATCGGCAGCGTAGCAATAAACTTATGAATGTGGCATTAAAATCCCGACATGGATAGCAACCCAAAATTAACTTCTTCAGTGAGTATAGGCGATGGTTGCCTCTTTCAATCAGAACACCCATCTACTTGTTCGCTTTTTTAAGATATAAAAAATACATTCAATTAATACAAATGAATTTTAAAAAAATTTATATGATGTGCTGGCAGACTAACAAACGGGCCACCTGATGGGAAGTGCACCATGCCCATGTACATCTGCAACATAAGAAGAGATGCGCTGTCGACACTTATGAAATTCATTAATCTACCTCTTAAAAGATCCGATGTCATACTGCTGAGGAAATAAAGGCTTGGGGAGTTCATTCCATAATTGGACGTAGTTAAACAAAAATGATCCAATCATAATATGGTCAAAAATAAGTTAAGTGCACCAAACCACAGTATACTGGAGACTAACAGTAGTCAATCTACATACATGTGATATTCGAGCAACGCACACATAGACACCTCTCACGGACGCGATATCTCGGAATGGTTCGGTACAGTTTGTTCCGCACTAGTCCGAGATATCGCGTCTGTGAGAGGTGTCTATGTGTGCTATGCTCGAATATTACTTGTACGTAACATTGACTTCTGTCAGTCTCTAAGTATTCTGTAACGAAACTGATTCTAAATATAAATACTATTGGCCAGTAAAAAAGATCCAAGAAAAAATAGCTCCTTATTACATTTATTAACGTCAGAACTAGTCCCCATGTGTGGCACGTTAAAAAATAAACAAATTGAATAATACAACTTTCCAGGTTTTCAACCACTGTTACCAACTAATTAAGTAAAATAAATCAAGAAGCACTGAGGACTACTACTAGTAATACAGCTCAATGTCAAGGAATCTGAATTCTTTGCCTAATTAAAACAAGTTCATCATTCATCAATGATACTGGCACGTTAATAAAAACACTAAAACTAATCCAAAATCTATTAAACTTCAAACGTCAATATCTCCAAATTAATTTTGTGTAGATTGGATCCTTTTCATGTAACTACGTCCAATTTTGTAGTGCGAACTAAAAAATTCCAACTAACATACACTAAATTCATGTGAGACACACAATAATATATACACATGTATACTATTTTCTATACGGCTAAAATCTGTTGTCAAACTTAAAACAGATTTAATTTTTTAGCCTGTGGTCGAATTTCAAACAGAGAGTAATCGCTATTGTTAATAAAATCTTATGAAAACATTCAAAATTATTCAAATATACAGTCGTCTGACACAATAAATTTAATTAACCGTCTTCTGTGCGATACTTTCAAAACAATTTTCAAATGTAGTGTTTACGTTGGCTTTGATCGCGGGCATTGAATTAGTAAGAAAGTGTATGTCTCATAACATAATTTAACTTAGGACAGCACGAATGCATTCCCGCCACGCCTGCGACACGCTTTAAGTTTCTATTCGAGTGGAAATCAAATGTCATTCATGATGTACTGCTTTTAATACATAAGAACTCTACCAACTCACTGTGCAAACACTTTTTATACAAAAGTACCTCGTTATAAAGTTTTTTAAACGTGTGAGTATTCAACGATATGATGATGAGATGAGAAAGTGTTGACTGTCGAGTCTAGGCTACCTAGTTCTTATGATTAAAAGTAAACATTACGTGTCCGCGGTCACTTTCCTGCCGATAACATAAATCTGCAACGTTTTTACAACTACAACATTTACTATTTTAAATTTAGAGCCCTTTACTTGTCTCACCATTGGCCTCAATTTGATCAGCTCAGATTAGGAGGTCCTAGGTTTGATAGATGTCAAAGGTAAGTAAATAATATTTTATTTAAATAAGCCTTGACAAGCACTTTGATGAGTCGACATCTTTTTTTATAATTACTACCTCATTGGAACGCGGTCATACAATAAAAGATCCGGCGGAAGAAAGTCATCGGGCTCGTCTTTTTATTTACTTTTTTCGTATATATTTAATGTTTAATATTATATTAATTACAATAATTATTTTATATTGCATTAAGGCATTGCATCCAGGCTCTTTTGTCTTCTAAATAATTTCGAATTTCATGATACCTATTTTACAGTTTTGTTTTCTCCTACGTCTCGACCGGGTTTTGTTACCACAATCTTACTTATTCCTGTCGCAACAGCGCCGGTGCTTTTTGCTATCTTATTTCGGTATACGGAATTCCAACCCCGCCACATGGATAGCAACGCACCATTAACATCTTTGGTGTCTATAACCGATAGTTATCTCTTTTATCCAGTAGAACCATATGCTTGCTTGCTATCCTATGAAATAAAGAAATATACATTTTCACATAATATACATGACACCAATTTTTATGTTTAATACAGTGGTAAAAACTTATTAACGGGTAGAAATGATTAAAAGGGATGTTTTCCAACAACAAATATATTTTTAGCGGTTACTCTGTGAGTTTGGTGCCCGTACGAATTACACTAATTAGTACAATATGCTCATGCTATGCTAATTAATACAAATTAAAAAATGTATACAAATACATATAATAGGGATTTTTTTCCTTTGTGGAAGGGAAATCTTTTATGGACGCAGCGAAAAAAATATTATTATTATTATTATTATTATTGAAAAAAAAACTAGCAGCACGAAAAACTGTAGGTCCAGATTATCACAAGAATGCGATAATCATTTGGAGGTGGCGAAACGTAGCGTTCACCGCTTATTTGAATCTTGATGGACCAGCAACTTTGGATGTTCGGTTCACTCTACTGCAAAGGATCCGGCGCGGCGTGAAGATCTTTTGAAATTTACAACATATTTTTTTTATCAATATCCTTTTATTTTGTTTGTTACGTTTGGATCTTAGGGTATCATTAGATAGCAAACAAGCAGATGGCTCTTTTGATAGAACGAGAAACCATCGCCTATAATAATTAATAAATAATAATCAACTACATAGTATAAAACAAAGTGGCTTTCTCTGTCTATCCCTATGTCCCTATGTATGCTTAAATCTTTATAACTACGCAACGATGAGGTTTTTTTAGTAGATTGATTCTTGAGGAAAGTTTTAGTATATAAACCTTTCCGATGTTCCCACGGGAACAAAAGCTAAGCGGGTGAAACCGCGGGAAGGTCACTAGTAAATAAAATATTCACGGGACGAAATACACTTACTGATCTAACCCCCAAAGTAAGCCAATTATTTGCTTGTGTTATGGGTGTTAGTCAACGATACTGTCATCCCGACACAAAGATAGCAAAGCACCATTAACATTATTGGTGTCTATAGGAGATGGTTTCTCTTTTTTTCTGAGAGTCATTTGCTTGTTTATTATCCTACGATATAAAAAATAAACAAATTAAAAAATCTAGTATATTAATGACGTGCTAGCAAGATACATTTTTATTGAAATTTTATTTATTTATGAATACCATATTTTAATACTTATTATCCTACTAGCTGTACCCGCGACTTCGTTCGTGTGAAAAAAATTCTAAAATAAAAACCCGCATAGTTCCCGTTCCCGTGGGACTTCCGGGATAAAAACTACCCTATGTCCTTTCTTGGGTCCCAAACTATATTTGTACCAAATTTTATCCAAATCGGTTCAGCGGTTTAGCCGTGAAAGCGTAACAGACAGACAGAAAGGCCAAGTTACTTTCGCATTTATAATATTAGTATGGATGGATTATAACTTATATCCTATATAATATCTACCGCCCCGTTGGTCGAGTGGTTAGCTAACCTGACTACGCAATCAATGGGACTCGGGTTTGATTAACGACAGGGGCTGGCATTTATGTGATGAGCATAGATGTCTGTATTTCTGGGTTTGGGTGTTTATTAAATATATTTGAGTATTTATATATGTATTTCTATGTATTAATATCGTTGACTAACACCCATATCACAAGCAAATAATTTGCTTACTTTGGGGTTAGATCAATTCGTGTAAAATTGTCCAGAGATGTTCATTTATTTATCTAATTTTACCGCCCCGTTGATCGAGTGGTTAGCAACCCTGACTGCGCGATCGACAGGGCTCGGGTTCGATCCCCGACGGGGACAAGCATTTGTGTGATGAGCATAATTGTTTGTATTTCCGGGTTTGGGTGTTTATTAAATATATTTGAGTATTTATATATGTATTTCTATGTATTAATATCGTTGACTAATACCCATGACACAAGCAAATAATTTACTTACTTTGGGGTTAGATCAGTAAGTGTATGTCTCGTGAATATTTATTTATTCCGGACGAAGGTATATCCAAAATTACATAAATCATAAAAATTGGTCCAGCAGATCTTGAGTTATAAATGGTGTTACTTTGTTTTATATAAAGATATGTTTAAAATTTATTACACTGTAGGAATTTGTTGAATTAATTAAAAAAGATTAAGATAAGTAAATGACTTTTAAGTAGCACAAGAACTAGAAATTAATATACGTAAGCATTGTGTGCCAATATAAATTATAATTATATTATTTATAATCTACATTTTTAAAAATCTAATAGGTATTTTTAAGATTTAAAGCCTGTGAAAATGTGGTTTGACTTGACAACAATATTACCTGTTTGGTGATCAGATTTCTCTCATTTGAAACACTTTAAAGCTTCACTCAGGTATATGAAGATGATAGGTAATTTAAATCCATTTTATAAACGCTATTACTCACACTTCACTTCTTACATTTTCATTTAAAGTTCTTCAATACACAAATAATTTGTTTTACAAGACCGATTTTTATAACGTCTTGTGCTAAAGAGTTAAGAATGATATAATTCACTATAATCTCATCAATAATTATTATTATTAACCCACAGATTAAAATTAGCATATGTGCTCGGTTTAAAATATTTAAATAAAGAGGTTCGTTATTCTTAAACGTCTAGACGTCTAGAGCCACACATTTCACAATGACAAAGGAGGTTTGATATAAATTTATTGAGACAACACAAACGTTGAGCATCAAGTGGAATGAGAACTAGATCTGGTCACGGAGCTCGTGCGTTATAAATATTCTTAACATTGTCCTGGGTCCGGCTCATTGCATAATCGCTACCGGTACCTGTCATTAAGTACTGTTTCTCGGTAACTATGCTTTTAATTATATAGAATTAATCATTTGTGCTCTATTATAAGCAAAAACTGTCGTTATACATTTTATGCGTATACATTTTTAAACAGGTTTAAAATAAAAACTTGTTTGTGGCTTTACCTACGTCGTGTAAAATGTCAAGTATTAATAATGCATATTTGTATAAGGCTTGTGATTTTATTACTGACGTAGAAACTTTTTAAGTTACTATAAGATACTTTTATATCTTAATTATTGTAATTTTTTTATTGTCACCTCTGTGGTCTAGTGATCCGGTATCGGAGTTGATCACATGAGGTCCTGGGTTCAATTCCCGGGTCGGGCAATTAAAAATGTTTTTTTTCATTTCAGTTATCTGACAAAAACGACGTTGCCCGGGATAAGATAAAAGGCGTGGATGGCGATAGGCTGGCCACTGGCTGAATCGCTTAAGGGGACTGACAAAGCTTTGCTGCTTTTCTAAGACACGAAGATACTAACGCACCATCATTAGATTCCGGGTTGTTAGTGTAAATTTCTTAGGTAGTAAAATCCAATGACTATTTGACACAGAAATCGATATTTGAACTTATAGCCCACATAATTTAAGTCAAGTAGCCTAACCACTAGACCTTAGAGACAGTCAGTCATTTAATTTACTTTCAAATTTAATATTTTTATAGTAAATTAAATAATTTGTCAATTGATTTTAATAAGCAATCTAATATTTCGATATAGTTATTATTGTCCTTACATAGATTTAGGAAAATACAATTTTGAAGTAATATGTTATCTATTGGTTTGTTAAAATCAAAGATTATGGATACGCTCGTCCTCGGTTAAAATATATTGCCGAAGATATCTAAATTTTATAAAAGACTTAAAAACGATTTTTAATTACTAAATTCATAGTTAGGTCTAGATTTTAACGTTCAGCTGGAATTTGTCCGTATAATTAATGGAGTAGTGTTATAAATTGCAAGTAATACTTGCAAATACAATGCCAATTAATACTTTCCTAAGTAATAATTTAGGTAAGGAACACTCATTAATGGTATTAAAATACAAAGCAGTCAATACAAAGCTGATTCTTTAATATAACAATATCTGGTTGACTGAACTTTGCTCAGTTTTTCACATACCCATATCTTGGGAATCGAGCTTTTCTTGGACCTGGAACCTTGATAAATCGATAATAGTAATAGCTAGATATATATATATATATATATATATATATATATATATATATATATATATATATATATATATATATATATATATATATTATACAAGAATTGCTCGTTTAATGGTATTAGATAAGGTAGGTGAGGTAGCACCGCCTTACCTTTAATCTCCCGCAATATTGGTTGTCTCTGACGTGTTCCCGTTTACAGGGTAATAATAAGATAAGGAAAGGTTCAATCAGGAATAAATCCATTTTTTCAAGACCCTCTTCTCAAGTGTTTGTGTTTGTTGACCGAGAAACGGATTTTAAAGTTGTTCTGGAAATTAGAAATTACCTGAAACAAACGGAAATACACGTATAAATTTTATTTTAATGTATTATAATAAATTTACTGGGTTTTGGTTTACAGGCACCAATCTCAATAATCAATAGATTTATTCAAAGTAGGATTATAAAAAAGTATCATCAAGCCCGGTTCCCTTGCGGGGTAGGCAGAGTAAACTGAACGTCTATAGACCCCCGGACCTCATGGTCTGAGTCGAATAGGCTACCCCTAGACCACGACGCAGTCATATTATACAATTGGCAGATTCTACAATCGATGTTTGAAAGTCAATAAAATAAAAAAAATATTTTGTACCAAAACATAATTAAATTATAATTTAAAAGTAGTATAATAACAGACTTCTGGTCTTTTATAAACCTAAAACCCTGAATCAAATCTTCACCAAGTGTATAGTACATAATATTATATTATGACCACATGCTCTTAAATAAAAAAAAAATCAGTTGATAAATTACAGATTTTTATAGCAAACATAAAAATGCCATTTAATTGAAATCGTTGACCGCCTCGTTGGTCGAGTGGTTAGCGGCCCTGACTACGCAATCAACGTGGCTCGGGTTCGATCCCCGACGGGGACAAGCATATGTGTGATGAGCATAAATGTTTGTATTTCCGGGTTTGGGTGTTTATTATATATATTCTGGTATTAATATATGTATTTCTATGTATTAGTATCGTTGACTAACACCCATAACACAAGCAAATAATTTGCTTACTTTGGGGTTAGATCAGTAAGTGTTATTTGTCCCGTGAATATTTATTTATTTATTTGTTTATCTCCTTCCTTTTTAGGGTTCCGTCGTCTACAAAGAACCCTTATTGTTTCGTCATGTCCGTCCGTCCGCAGTTTAGCTCAGAGATTCTTAGTACTAGAAGCTATAAATTGACGTGAATATACATATTAATCACGCCGACAAATAGTAGGGTCCGACTAGCTTCGGACCTGCACGAGTCCTATTTTTAGGGTATATTGGAGGAGTTGTAAGACGGAACGCAACCGCAAACTCGTCCAACAAACCCTAATGAAGGACCTCATACACATCCGGAAGTAGTCCGACCCTACACAAATTCCACGTGAGTCAGCCGTTTAAATTATTTAGTTCATGACCTTCATGTAGGAGATATCACATACAAAGGAGTCTCAAAATTTAATTATCTGGGCTGTACTATAACGGACACTAACAGTCGGGAAGATGACATTGATATCCGGGTCCAAAACGCCTTGCGCTGTAGTGCGGGCCTGCATAGAGTTTGGTGTCCAGGTTTCTCAGCAGAAACACCAAGATACGAATATACAAAATTGTCATAAGACCCATATTGATGTATGAATGTGAAGCCTGGCCGCTAACGCAAAAGGAAGAAAATAAACTTCTGATTACCGAAAGAAAGGTTCTACGCAAGATCTTGGGCCCAGCGCAAAGACCCGATGGAGGCTGGCGGATCCGCAAAAATGCCGAGATAGAAGAACTCGTGGCGGCACCAAATATAATAGGAGAGATGAAGGTACACAGACTTCGTTGGCTCGGCCATGTCGAAAGAATGGGAGAGGATCGTGGTGTATAAAGGATGTATTTGGGCCGACCAACAGGTAAATACATTGAGAGCCTTAATTGCTTTAAATTGACCATTGCTGTGGGTATTATAAAATTTGTTTAAACAAATATTATTTCTATTATTTTAACTAAATTCTCAATCTGAATTAATAATAGTCCAGCTGTTTCTATATTTAATTTGAACATTGTTACATTTGCTTGCGTGTTCAACATTTGCTTACAGCTTACAGCATTTGTTATCTTATTTACATTGATAATTAGCAAAAAGGCTTTGTTTATTGTCATAATAAATCTGTATTAACTTGTATCATCACGCCCGGTTCTCTTGCGGGGTAAGCAGAATAAACCGAACGTCTATAGATTTTCGCATTCACTGCGATTCACCGGTTTGTCGGTTGGTGAATTAAGTGGTGATCCTCATCGCCCAATTTACGAACATGTTAACGATTATCGACTTTTTCTAGCGATAACTGGGACCGACAGCTTTACGTGCTCATCCGAGACACGTGAGTGGTGATACACCACTCCGAGCTACTACTACGGATTAGATTTTCGAAAAATCCTCGAAAAAACCTCAATAACATTTTTGCCCGACCTGGGGATTGATCCCAAGACTTCGTGATCTGAGCCGAATAGGCTACCCCTAGACCACGAGGCAATCTATATTAAGTAATTTAATATAACATAGTAATCTATACTAGCAACCCGCTCCACCTTCATCCTGCAATGCAATTGCACCCGTGCAACCCGTGCACACAAAAATAAGGTTTTCCTAAAAATCTTTGACTTTCTCGGCTGCTCTGTTATTACGCATGTATTATACATATAAACCTTCACTAAATCACACACTAAAACATCACTGTCTATTGATTAAAATCGCATTAAAAGCCGTTGCGTAATTTAAAAGATCTAAGCGAACATACAGCGAAATTGACTTTGCTTTATACTTTGTAAAGATATGTAAAGATCTATACTAATAGTATAAAGAGGTAAGCTTTGTTTGTGCTACTTTTTACTCGACTGATTAAAAGGAAGTAAGGTCACGCGAAAGAAGTCGCATGAAACAGCCTACCTAGTTTATAATACACTTACATGTATATATATTTCCAGCTTGGAGGGTAAGGTAACCGGTTAACTTATACGTGTGGCAATACCGCTCCGCTACACAGATAGCAACACATCATTAATATCTTTAGTATCTATAGGCGATGCTGGTCTCTCACCATGATGATAGCCAGCATCCTTTGAAAATTCGGATTACTATTACAGGATATAGAGGAATATTGGTTCCATTTAATTAAAAAACGACATAAATAAAATTTGCTGGTCTTCGTTGCATCGTTGCATTTGAATTACATATTTTTAATATAACTTTCTACTGCAGTAAGAAGGAAAGCATCTTGTGTCTTAAGCGAGTTATAATGGAAAATAGTCATCATCTAAGTACAAATGCAATAAATATAACATGAACTTACTAACATGAAAGAGAAACTATCATTTTATTTTGTGATTATCATGTCCAAGTGGTTTAACATTTGTTTAATTTTTGTAATAAATTTATATCTGACTAACACTAGAAAGAGAAAAATCATTTATTGTTTACAATGCACAAGCTGAAGAACTGATTGACGTAATTACAAAAAAATCTTTCGCCTACAGAAAGCTAAAGCAGAAGCTAAAGAAAGCAAAATTGCATAGACTACATTTTATTTTTAAAATCTTAAGCTGGTGACTTTTTTATAGCTTTTTTATATTTTTTTATAGCTTTTCTAGTACTAAGCATCTCTAAGCTAGCTGCGGACGGACGGACATGACGAAACAATAAGGGTTCCTTATAGACGACGGAACCCTAAAAAGAAGGAGATTTCAATTAAATGTTTGCATTTTTATGTTTGTTATAAATATCTGTAATTTATTAACTGATTTGATCTTTTTATTTAAGAGCGTATGGTCATAATATAATATTAAGAACTATACACTTGGTGAAGATTTGATTTAGGGTTTTAGGTTTATAAAAGACCGGAAGTTGGTTATTGAATTACTTTTAAATTATAATTTAATTATGTTTTGGTACAAAACATTTTTTTTATTTTATTGACTTTCAAACAGCGATTGTATAATCTGCCAATTTTATAATATGACTGCCACATGGTCTAGGGGTAGCCTATTCGGCTCAGACCATGAGGTCCAGGGTTCAAACCCCGAGACGAGCAAATGTTATTGAGGTTTTTTCGAAGTTTTCTCGAAAATCTAATCCTCAGTAGCAGCTCGTATTAGTTTTACAATATTTTTATCGCAGTAAAGCTGCAGCAAACGACTTTCCATTTCCCGTATCTACGTAACCCTGCATCAGATCTTCACCAAATTAAAATTAAAAAAAAAACAATTAAAAGACCACACAGCGAGTATAACCTCTCGAACAAAAAAAGGATTATTTAAATCGGTTCACAAATGACTGAATTCTGAGGTAACAAAAATAAAAAATACAGCTGAATTGTAAACGTCCTCCTATTGGGAAGTCGGTTGAAAACACTTAACTGTTGCTCTGAATTTTCCAATCGACTCTAAAAATATTGGATAAAATAAAGAGCTCCATTACACTCCATATATTCTAAATAGATGAGTAGAATCGTAGAAATTTCCAAAAACTTTTTGTCATAAAATGAACACACATACATATATATGTAACAAAACCTAGTTTCTGCTGTTTAACTTTCGATTTCGCGACGATTAATAACAGTAGTTTAATTTCTCCCTTCCCGTAATTGATCTTAACAAGATAATTATTTTAACTTAAATTAATGTGTTTTGACCCCATCATATTTTTCAAATTATGCCGCCTGTTAACATAATTGCTTAACATTTATAATAAATGACCTCGACCTAACAAAAAATCGAATGTCTGCCTACATTCTTTTTAGCGAAGATTAGCTGAACGCCGGCGCAACCGGATGTTCCTCAACTTGCCAGATGCACAATCACACTAACACAAACTCTCACGAATTTTTCTCCCAACGCTTTCACATCTTCCACTAATTATTATCCACTTTATCGGGCATCTTCAATTTGATTTACGTCTAACTCGTACATCGGTCAATTGGTACACTTTTTCTTTTTGACATTATAATATTTAACTGTGAACTACATAAAATTAAATCAAATGTTATATTTAATGCCATCAAAATTGTCACTGCCCTGATATTATATATAAATTTAATATTTAAGCTGTCAGTTTAGAATACCATAATAATGTTTTGTAATGTTTTTAAGTTTAATTACGAAACATAAGGTGAGCTAAGACTTATAGCTAGTTACTTAAAATAATCTTTAAAGACGTAGAAAGTTAACCTTTGGATTTATAGTTATATCTCATAAAAGCGCTGTAAATTACAAATTATGGTTAATCTTACGTACACATATATGTAATAAGTAAGAAATATACTTATAATGAATATTGTTTTATTTTAAGTGGAAATCCAAACAACTAATACGATAAATGTTCACATGAAACTTGATTGCTTCCGCCAGGTTTACCAGCTAAATAGCTTTACCCTGCTCATTAAAATGTAATTACATGATACGGTATTTTTGCATTTTAACTTTTATTATGACGGTTATTTAATACTGATTGTCGCTCGCAATTAATTTGATTTTACCCCATTTTGATTTGAATTTGCAATAATTCTTTAATAGTTTCTTTAATAGTGAATATCCACGTAATAGTTATAGCTATATATATATATATATATATATATATATATATATATATATATATATATATATATATATATATATATATATATATATATATATATATATATATATATATATATATCCCTCTACAATTCCGCCAATGATCAAATGAATATCATGAAATGTCGCTACGCTATAGATAAATTAAGCAAAAAAAATGATTTTTATGGGTTAATTATATTAAAATTTGAAATTCATCCAGCGAGTACTTAGAATTGAAATTAAGAGCTATCTATATATATATATATATTATATATATATATATAGCTATATTATATATATATATATAGCTATATATATATATATATATATATATATATATATATATATATATATATATATATATATATATATATATATATATATTAGGGTGCTTCATTTGGGATGACTATTTTTTTTTCTTACTCCATTGACGAAATTCTGTTCTAAACAGAAAAAAAATATAGTATGCTCGTCGAAACGTTTATTTATTAATTTAATTCGGTTTTAATTACTACTTACAAAAGTGAGTTGCACATTTTTTACGGTCTGCAACGCAACTGCAATATGTTGCAGATGTCTGTGGCCGGTGATGGTCATAAAATCTTATATACCTAGCTACAATCTTTTAATATTCATATAAACATATGCTTAAAACAAATATATATATATATATATATATATATATATATATATATCAATTGCTGTGCGTTGGTCTCGCTAAAACTCGAGAACGGCTGATACTGATTTGGCTAATTTTTTGGCTAATTAATTGTTGAAGTCCAGGGAAGGTTTAAAAGATGAAATAATATAGAAAAAAAAAATAGTTAAAGGCAGAACAACGTTTGCTGGGTCAGCTAGTTAATTTATAATTTTAAATATATGTGTATTTTTATAACCTAATTACCAGTATAATGACAATTTAACTATTTGGCAAAATATACATAGATCTGCAGTAACTAGATGTTAATAAAACTGGTTAATAATTAAGTACTAAGTAGCCTTTTTTAACTTTGAAACAGATGGTTTAATTTTAACCGACTTTTCAAAAGCTTCCTAAGTAATTATTTTTTTATCTTTTTTACCTTAGCACTCGGGCAATTTGGAAAAATCTTTTTTTTAGTTTTGGAGTGTTTACTTCCCATTTGGTCAGTATAGCAGGCAATATAGCAATCTGTTTGCTATCTATGATATAAAAAATGGAGTACAACCGTCGTTTCCTCTGTGTTGTTAAGATTTATTTGGACGAAATTCTTATAGATTGTGATTATGATTACAGGCACGACTAATAGTATGATGCGCCGATAATATAAGTCGTGAGCGGCTACGATGAAAGTAGTTTTGCGCGTCGTCGCTATTACCGCCGACCTACAGTTCCTACAACACTTCATTAAGTGTCACTAACGGCCACTCCGAAGAAAATAACTTTTGATCAATTGCCCTTATAATGAAAGTTTTTGAACTTCGTGAACGTCATCTATATGTATCAAATTATTATTATTACCTAAATTCCCGCGACTATATCAGTAAAAAGAAGTAACTAAATTTGCCTCGATTTTCAAAAATCAAGTTTTTACTAGATCTCCACGTATTTAAATTGTTTTGACGATGGCGTCAATATGTCTGTATGTATGTATGTGTGTGTATGTATTTAAACCTCTAATTTTTTTATGTCGTAAGATAGCAACCAAGCAGATGGGTCTTCTGATGGAAAGAGTCAACCATAGCCTATAGACACCAAAGGTGTTAATGGTGCGTTGCGATCTTGGGGCGAGGTCTTATGCCACATGTATAAACTTACCGGCTACCTTACCTTTCAAACCGGAACACGACAGTGATAAGACCTGACGCTCATAACTTTTGAACGGCTTGACCGATTGAAATGCAGTCTAAGTTTAGCGGAACTTATTCGAATGCCACCAATTCGAATAGATACTGCTAAATTTTGACTTCCTAAAAATCGAAAACGATTCAGTATGGAAGATATTGAGAAATTTTGAAAAAAACACAATATAGTTGTCGGTGACAATGCTTTTTAATTACTTCCCGATTAATAGACCGACTAATTACGAAATCTAATCAGCTTCTTTGTGTGTGCAATATACTTAATACTTTATGTTAATATACATATAACATTTATTTTTTGCTTGAGAGGTCAATTTAGCGTGCGCTAAATTTAAATTGCACATGCTTTCTTCAGCATTACCTGCCGGCTGTCAATACTCCATTATTATTGATTGACCATTTGACCCCAAGTTTTAACGTCTGTAACGTTCGGATTGTGATTGCTGTAATGAATCAAATATTTTTTAGCATGTTTGTCGAATTTACGTCTATCTTTGACAAGCTCTGAGAATTACTTGAAAGTTAGCTGTATTAAATACATGTTAATAAACCATTAACATGTATTTAATACAGCTAACATTCAAGTCAAAAGGGCTTATTATTTTGGCATTTTTAATGAATATAAAAACTAGTTCTTACCATTTGTATGATTAAGATGTATTAAGATGGAAAACTTATGAATGTTCACATTCATAAGTTTTCCACTTATTTTAATTTCTAATCCGGAAGACAGTATTGACAATTACCTACTAAATTTATTGCGAAAGGATAAAGTAAGGCAGTGGTGCAAAACCTGGATGCGAGGCGAAACATTACAGAACTCTATCAACTTAGTATTACTTCACCCAGTGACCTGTGTTAATTTGTGTTTTTTTTTTTTTGAGAAAAGATTATCTACCGGCAGTTCGTTAAGGCCAAACTTATTTTTCTTCCATCGACTTCAAAAAATGAGTTTATCACTTTTACTCATATCTCAAAACCTACTAAGACGATTTTGACGAACTCTGAGTGCTCCCTCCGTTGTAAAATACGAGTATCTTATACAAATCAAAACGTTCATCTCGACATTTCTTTTGGTTTCCGAGAAAGTCGTAGTCAAACTTAAAAATATACAAATATTATACACTTACGAAATTTAGAACACCTGCTTGGAAGTATTATTCAACTGCAACAATAATTATTGCTACTAGGTCAAACTGATAACCTCATATTTTGAAGTCGATGGAAAAAAAATACGTTTAAGCGCCGCAATTAATCGATTAAGTCTTCTCTCTCTATATATTTTTCCTCTCCAATTAGTCAGATTTACAATGACGAAGGTAAATAGATTAAAGAACAGCTCAAAAAATACTAACTGCTCGTAGATGCCAAGAAATAATACACGTGTATTTTTGGGCTCTCCACCAAGGATGTCGACCATCTTGTGAATTGTAAGAGTAAACGAAATGAAGTCGTCTCAAAATAAGCATCAATCGGTTTTTAGATGTGTTTCATAAAATCTATACTAATATTATAAAGATGTAAAGTTTGTAAGTTTCTTTGTAGGTAGTAACTTTTTCTGAAAATCTTTCACCAGTAAAAAGGTACATTATTCCTGAGTAACATAATATGTTTCATTTTATTGCAATTTTCTTGCAGGATCATTACCTAACATACATAAGAAATATGAATCATCAACAACTTCAAAAATCAAATTTGATCTTTCCAAGTTGAAATGCCACGTTCAAATTAGAATACGTTACTTATATTTCGGGATTAAATCGGAGTTCTATTTAACGGCCGGTTAAAATCATATCTTGTATAACACCCAATTTCACCTATTTTCAAATGGCTTAAAAAGGAGGTTATCAATTGCACATGTATGTATGTAATATTGCTGAAATTGGATAAAATTTAAGTATGATGATCCATTTAGGCGTCCAAGTATGTGTACTATATTTCGTAAGTGTATGTATGTTTGTACGTTTGTATGTTTACATATTTATCCATGAATTTCTCGGGAACTACAAGTCATATCGAGATAATTTTTTTTTAATTTAAATCAAGTATATTCCAACTTAGGAAACAATCTAAGTTTCATCAAAATCGGTTTAGAAGTTTTTGAGAAATGGGTATAGTTGATATTTCAAGTCGGTTTAAATTTTTAAATTGCTATTATTATAATCAATAGTTGATACGTCGAATTTAGTTGTTTGATAAAGCAGTCGGTAACAACGATTGAATAACGATTGTTTTAATATTATTTTGGCATTGACATAATTATTACGTTGAAATGAAATCAAAACAATATACTTGCTGCATATCTAGCTATAAAAATTATTCACAGCAACGAAATGTTAGAAAAGAAAATTTATTCTGAAATAATTTATTAACTTTTTTCTTTAAATATAATTTATTCTATACTCCGGAAAGGCAGACAGAGGTGCAAATACTAAAAGTACGATCAGCTACAGTTAATACGTATTATAGTAATGATAATACAATTATTTCCCGAACTAAAATAAAATGTTTTTTAATTCCGTTGTTAATTTTGACGGTTCTGGAGCTGCGTGTGACGCAAGTTAACGGTGTAATCGTAATAAATAGTGTTGATGACACGCCACCGCGCGCTACGCCACGCAGCTTCACTCACTCGCTCACTGAGTCACGAGAATTCACATCGACGTGAGAGCCGCGTCAAATGAATCGTGATGTGTCGAGATAATAGCACAAGTTCTACTCTTATTTGCATGATCTCCGAGCAATCATGTAGATTTGTCATGTGTTTTCAGACTTTCCATTTCAATAACCTTTATTTTAATGAACTGAACTTTTGAATTGGTAACAAGTCGTTCGTTCCATTACTTATGGTCTCGGTAATGAAATGAACGACCGTTGTAAGTTAAAAAAAATTTTGCTACCTGAAACAGAAAATTGACCAATTTAGTAAACTACCATAAAACAAAAACTCTCTCATATATGTAGGTAAATTCTATCTGACCCGCGCAGCTTTGCTCGCGAGTTGATAAACATGTAGATATTATTTTTCATACAATTTTTCTTACCATATTACAGTTATTTAGATGTTAATGTTTAAAGAGATGTGTGCCGAGTTTACAATACAAAATTGGAATTGTGGCGAATTTACACATATTTTTTGTCATTTTTGTGTGGCATATTTACTATTGTGACAAGTTTACTACAAACCGAAATGAGTGCACAATTTCAAATTTTGCGCTCATTTTTAGATGGTGTTTTTGAGACACTGTGTATCTTGGTTTTTTTATATCAATACGGTAAAGGCATAAAGAACTAAGGGTCTAACGTCATAATCATAATGCATACCTACGAATCGCTATGCGGTAACGTCAAATCATCTTTTTCTTTTACAAACGTCATCTGTCTTTCGTACTATTTTACTACAGGACATAAAGCTCAATTTTATCGAATTAATCGGGCTATGTTGCGATACAGTTACTATATTATTCCAATGCAAGAAACTACAATGAATGAAAATAAATAGTTTCTATTAGCTGGACATTTTTTTAAATAGGAAAAGTAAACCCTATTTTCTATTTACATTAATCTAGTCCCAACATATAATCTAAACACCTAAACTTCGTTTTTAACATCTATAAATGACATTGCTAAAACGTTAACATAAAGCACAGAGTAACTTATACATTTAATTTTATCCATATCAATAATTAACCCATACCAAAACAAGCAATAATTTAAATTAATTGTAATTTTAGATCTATTATAATACAAATTATTTTTGTAAATTTATGTTCATGTCAGTCAAATTGGAGTTCTGTTACTTCAATAATATTGCAAAGACATGGTAGCGTTGACCTGCAGCTGCAGGATTCTTATTCGAAGATCATTTTCGTGCAAAATATGCAGCACATGAGGCTCGTATTATAAAAGAATGTGTCGGAGTTTACAAAATTTTTAATTTAGCGTTAGTTACCTTCTTTGTAGTGCATGTCTTGGGTGCTCTATGCCATTGCCCAAGGGAGAGCCCCCTATGAGGGAGACTGGTGGGTTACTTTCAAGGTAACAGTTTGACGGTCTAGTAACCATGATAATTTTCAAAAGTATCTTCACGCCCGCATCCCAGAAGAGGTAGACAGAGGTATAACATGTGCGTTCACGATTAGCCGAAGATACTTAGTCCCACAATGTGATAGGTGGCCATCCTATCGCCAACTGCGCATTTTTTCAATCCGCCGGGATTAGGGAACGTTGTTTTTATGAGAAACTGAAAAAACATATTTTTTGATTTGCCCGATCCGGGAATTGAACCCAGGACCTCGCGTGGTCAACGCCGACAACTAGACCACAGAGGCGAGATAATTTTCAAAAAATCTTATATTTTATTCTTATATACCTAAATAATTGTTTTTAACTTGTAAAGGTTATGTTCTAAATATAATATGTTCGATTCAGGAAATATATTAATGTCTTTATATTATATAAATGATAATTATGATTAATAAGCGATATTCAATTTTATGAGTTCTAGTACACTTCGATTCCTTTGATAGATATTTACAACATAATAAAAGACTGACTTTTAATGTTTATAGTCGAGTGTTTCACTTTACCAGTTGGCTATAAATAATGGTGTTAAAGATAAATTCCCCATTTATGCCATTTTTAACTTTCGTTTAATGTTTTGTTTTATATATTTCTGATAAATATAATATAGGACTTAGAAGTAGTAAAGTTTTACAATGTCTGATCCGGGTTTGATAATATTGACTAACATTTACCCATTCCGACTGCCATGAGCGTAGCCAGTGAGGTCCAAGGGTTGCTAAATGTGCAAGATTAACTAGTTGTACCCCGAACTTAAAAACTGTAAACTTAAATTTATATATAAACGCAGATATTCCATTTCGGATACGCATCTAAATAATAATCATTTTTTGATTCCGCGCATACAAATTTTTTGCTAAGGGGTGAGGGTTTCGAACCCCCTAAACAACTCACTTATTTACGCCCATGCCGGCTACTATCGCTCAGTACTGTTTAAAGTGGTATTTCAGTTTAAAGGTAAATGTGGCAAGCATGGGCGTACCGAGGGGGGGTGGGTAGGGAGGGGCAGCTGCACCACCCTGGAATTTATTTACCATTTAACTCTACTAACTATCTACTATTGTAGATAATAAGGTCAAAATATAGTCCTAAAATGTTACGGTTGCCCCCTGGCCCAGAACCTCGATACGCCCATGGTGGCAAAGGCATCATGCTATGGCATCACTCCCTGCCATTCGGGTAACAACACACCATTTTTTGTGTCTACAGATTATAGATGTTGTTTATTTGTTTGCTATAATTTTAAATAAAACACAATTGTTAACTTACAATATTATATTCTACGAGAAATCGATCTAGACTCTTAGAGGATATCTAGGTAATCTCTTTAATTAGATTTTTTAAAATATTTGCTGTATCGTTTGATTGGTTAGGTAATTTTGCTCAAATTTTACTATCTTGCGTTCGATTCGATTTTTCTATGCATAAATAAAAATCAGGAGCTCAAAATCTGATGCTCATATTATTACTTCCCGCGCCTCGAAAAATCACATTTATCTGTCAATCTCAGTTTTTCCCAATTTAAAACTAAAGTAAATAAAAGTAGGCTAACTTGACAATGGGGATTACCATCTATCTCGCCAGCCAACTGGAAAAATAAACATCATTATTTATCCACGTAACGTCGTTGACGTTGTAATAGGTCAAAATCCGGATTATACGAGGAAGATATTCACGATTAACAAAATTAATTGAGGTTAAATAGCTTATTATAACAATTAATTTTTTTATCAACACAAATAAATTTTTACCTTAAAAATAAAAAAAATGTTTTCGCCGTGTTGGTCCCGGCCTCCTTTGAAGAATAGGCCAACTGCCGTTCTGCCAGGCAGGTCGTAAAAGGCGACCGATTGGCCATCGAGTCACTACCATCGTGGCTACAAGGTGGTAGATTTCTGCATTGCCTCGCCTGGGTCTGGTACCACCGCCTTACCTATTCCTGCCGCAATAGCGTCAGTGCTTGTCGCTGTATGTGGCATTAGACCTCGTCAAAGGATAGCAACGCACCATTGACATCTTTGGTGTCGATAGGCGATGGTTGACTCTTTCCATATATTAATTTTTGATTAATTTTAACATTAATCAAAAATGAAAACATTATATGAATAAACATTACACACACTACAATCATACGACATACATGATAATACATTTATACACACATGTTTATAGCTAAAGTCAGTTGCCAACTTAAGAGATTTTATTGTTTAGTCTATGGTCGGATTTCGGCCACAGGCGATCACTAATTTGAATTATTATGCAAATATAAAAAATAATTATCTAACCATCGGACACATTGTTTGTGTGGTATTTAGTTATAATATGTCGTTGCGGATCGTTTAAGTCAAGGCACGCGCCTGTCGTCCGAACGGTGATCATATTTTTTATTATTTCCACACTTATTTCGTTAAGGTTTTCCATGAAGTTAAGCAGTATTATCTTTTAATTATTATATTTTTATTGCTTACATATAATCATTAACTGTCGTATCCTGCAATATGTACCGTCTTTTGCCAGTCAATATGTGTAATACCTACTTAAATAAAAAAATTACTCATTTATTAATAGTCGCAAACATATGCTAAAAAATAATACTCTTATATAATTTATACAGAGTGAACCGGAACGTCATTTGATGTTCGGTTCAATCTACTTACACTGTGGGAGAATTAGTAGGTAAGTTGAAATATTTTTAAAGATACCAAGTATCTCATCATCAGGAGCGGTGGCAATTTGGTGTATACTACGCTGTAAAAATCTTATGTTCGATATTGATCAGTGACAAAACATTTTGATTTTATGAAAAAAAACGATATTAATAATAATAATATCGCTGGACAAATTACACAAATTGATCAAACCTTAAAGTGAGCTAATTATATGCTTGTGTTATGGGTGTTAGTCAACGAAAGTAATATATAGAAATACATAATGTATATAAATACTATAATACACAATTAACACCCAAACCCAGAAATACAAATGTCTATGCTTATCGCACAAATATTTGTCCCTGTCGTGAATCGAAACCGAGCCCCATTGATTCGTAGTTAGGTTCGCTAACCACTCGACCAACGGAGCGGTCTATCTATATTGATGATCCGTAGCGTAAGAACAAAATTTTCCTTTGCCTTACCTTCTATACGTTTCATACATTAGCTACATTCCAACCTGTACAATACTTAAATAAAAGAATTACTCATTTATTGTAACCACAAACCAATAAATCTTTGATTGATATTTTTATATTCACGTTGTACAAACATTAATAGTGCAGCAATACACATACTTTATTAAATCGAGGTCCGTTTCATTTCGAGTACATTTATCTTGCGCTAGATCCGGTTTGTGTTGTTCAAATAACACCCACGTTTAGTTTACTTCAACACAATTTTTGATCGATCAGTCGAGGTATTAAACATGATTTAAGAAATTTTGTTGTTAATTAGGTTGTGTTGTGTTTTAATTAATAAACCATCTGCCCTTCGCCAAGGAAGTTTTTAAAAGGCGACCGATTGACTTTACGTGTCACTGTAAGATGGTAATAATAATAATAATAAGGTTCAGTAGCGAAGAGTCCCGACCAACATCAACGAAAGCTCTCCCTACAATTTTGGTTCAAGGGCCAGATACAGAAGGTGGCAGTGATAGGAACGGCACGTATTGTGAAGAGGTTTCTTTCTCTGTTGCCCTGACCACCGGCGGCTTAGCTGCAAGGCTCCCGTTGGTAGGAAACTTATTTTTAAATATTTAGTTTTAATATATTGTATTTTTAAATATTATAATTATAAATAAATATTAAAAAATAAGAATAAAAATGTAAATAAAGGGATAATAATAATAATTCATTTATTGCTTCAAATACGGTATATGAAGATCTTAAGGCTTGCATATTTGGCCCGTTAAGGCATGCAAAAGATAAGAAATCGAAACTTAATACGAGTAACTTAATAACTACATTATCTACTATACACATCATTTTAATTTTATTTTTCATAATAATATTATGAAACTGAAACTAATAGGTGGTTTACGTAATGAAAAGAAACATCCAACAGACACAACAACAGTGTGATGGGATGTTAATGCCACATACGTAATCTTAACTTACCTTCCAATTCAGAACACGACAATGACAAGAATTGTCGTGTTTCGATTTGAAAGATTATTGCTTGTCGTGTCCGCTATTCCGGCAGGAACCAAGACGGTCTGGAACTCTACCTAACCTAACCACGTAATACAAAATCTTTTATAATGCAGCAGACTACATGCTGCAGCTAGTGATATATAAAATAAAAAAGATAGCAAACTAGTAGGTGGCTCTCGTGATGAAAAGAAACAAACTACATAATATGTAATTAGGCTAGGTTAGGTTATTTATTATTAGTATTTTGTAGCTTTTATTTTTAGTATTTGTTATTATAGCGATAACGGAAATACACGATTTCTGAAAATTTCACATTAATAGTTATTATGGTTTACGACATACAACCTGGTGACGGACAGACAGACAGAGAGCGGAGGCTTAGTAATAGGCTTCCGTTTTACCTTTTAGGTAAGGAACCCTAAAAATCATTCATTTTCAATAGCCTGAATTTTTCGGACGAAACGGCAATCTTCAACAAGTAAGAAATATATTTAAAAAACTACATAAAAGCACTTCACTCGGTTGAGAGAAAGTCATTGCAATTTAACTTGTTAGCTTGAACAAAATAAACCCACACATGATCATAATGTGAATCGCCTCATTGATCTAACTGTATTGGCTACAGCAGGGTTTCCCAAACTAATGTCTCGAGGTACCCCTGTTAGTTTTTCAAGACAACGGCGAACCCCTATTGTAACTAGTGATAAAACACAAAATTTATTCAAATGATAAAAAAATACAAATGCAAAAGAAAAATTCTATAGTATTATTCAATTATTTGAGGACTGATATATTCTTAGGCACAAATAGAGCCGATTTTATAAGCAGTTTTGCTCCAACAACATAGTCAGCATATAATTAACCGGTTCGTTACATAATCTTGTTAATGTAAATTCTGTCAACTACAATTACAAAAGTGCAATTGTCATTTATAGAATCTATCGCGAACCCCTTACAATTGTCTGGCGTACCCCAAGGTACGCATGCCCCTCTTTGAGAAACTTTGGCCTACAATATACATACATGATGTCTTTCTTGGGTTGGTATCTCTTCTAGGGAATTTGTTCTGAATGATTTTCTAAAAGCCTTTACCTGACCGAGGCGTCTATATTACCGTAGCTAATCGTATTTACAGTATTTTATTTATTTTCTAAACCTCCCCACGTAGACTAAAATATATGCTTATGACAACAGCTTACATGACATTCAATTATTATGATAATGACAAGTAATGGTTACTTCGATAAAAAAATGATGAGGAAAAATGATCAAAAACATAGAGCGACAGCCAAACACAATTAGGAACGTGTGTCTAATAACATTTTACAGGTCACTGTTTTTGCAAGTACTTTTTAGTTAGCGGGGCTTACCGAGATAGTGGCATAAAAACGTTTGCGCTTGCGATGTACAAGCGATACGGTTGTTGCCGCAAAATGCTATTATCGTTTTTTTATTAAACGTCTTTATAACAATTCAGGTCATTAGAATTTTTTAACATGATCCGTAAAATACTTTTTTCGTAAAATGCCAAAATTTTTATAGTTTAAAGTTTAAACTGTTTTCTTTCAATTCACCTATAAATTGTATCAAGTGAATTAAAAAAAATAGGAATATAAATATTAACAATGTAATTGAAAATACTTTTTCCTAATTCTAACCAGTAAGTACCTACGCTTGTGATATTTTATTGAATACAGACAAAATTAATCTATCTAATTAAATATCAATCAAAAATACCGGTAACAAATGATTATATTTTTATGATGACATCCTAATACAAATATTTAGTACGACTGACAAATAGTTAATACAAATATTTTTTTCAACCGACTTCACATTCACAACTATCACGTCCTTAAATATTGAAGGTAACTCACCAGTCAGTCTGTATAACTATTTGATCTGTAATGTAGATTTCTACAATAATTCAAATCATACGTTTACATAAATGTTAGATAAACTCAACATTGCTATCAAAACTTTCAAAGAATTTCAACATATTTATATTATTTCAACCGAGCAGTGGACGTGGTAGTTTTACTCCACTCAAAAAAATTATTAGACTAAAAAATATTAGTAATTCTAATAAGATGCTTGCTCTACTTCAATATATAACTATGTGTCTAAATTATTCGTTTTGTAATATCATGCACATGTTGATTTCCGCGGTTTTGTTTACGTATCACAGTCAATTGTCAAAATGGTAGTGCTATCTTGAATTTTAGGATAGTTTCTGGATATTTTTCGGAAACACTTTACCAGGTGAGATGAGAAAGGGCATGCTCCGTTGGTTCGGACATGTAGAAAGAATGGTAGATGAAAGGTTAACTAAACAGATATACAATGCGAATGTGGAAGGATGTAGGTACCGGGGAAGACCAAGACTGACATACCACGATCAGATTGATCGAGTACTGTCCGAAGGTGGGGTCAAGAGTCTTCGCAACCGGCGTGTGTGTATGAAGAGAGTGATGAATGTGGAGGAAGCGAGACAAGCCTGCAAGGATCGTGATGTATAGCACTCGGTTCTTTCTGCCTACCCCGTAAGGAATCTGGCGTGAAGATATGTATGTGTATGTACTTTACCAGGTTCCGTGGTAAGGCTCTACAGCGTCTCGCCCGAATTCGGTACGACTTCCTTACCTTTTCCTGCCATAAAATTGTTAATGCTTGCCACTGTAGTGTCCCGTTAAGGGGGCAAGGTAAGTGATACACTTATGTCACTTATACATGTAGCATTGCGTACTTGCCAAACGTCTGAATGAAAGATGAATATAGGCAAAGGTTATCTCTTTCCACCAGAAGAATCTGCTTCATCTCCACCAGAAATCTCATCTGCTTGTGTTATATAAAAGAAATAAATAAAAATCACATAAGCTTGAAATTTCTTAATTTATTTATTAAAAAATTACATTATGTAAACATCAAATAATTTTAATTTTACATAATTCGGGGCGACAAATCGTTACATATGTATTATCGAAAGCGAGTGTTCGAATATGCAAATGATGATCACTATATTTAAAGAGCTAAACATGCATTCGTAAAGCGTCGTGGTTCACGGTAGATCTAGCTGTCGGCTGCATAATGATTAAATAAGATGTTAGAAATGAACACCAAGGTAAAACGTTATATTGTTATTTTTGCCAACATCACTATCTTAAATAACAACTGATTTTATAATGATTACATAAATTACTTCCTAATGGCCTGTTGGTTAGCCTAATTGAGTCAAAAAACATGGCCTCTAGTTTAATTCCAGAGTCGAACGGAATATTTCGTAAAATTGGTGTGTTTAAAAAAATACTCAGTAGTAGTCGAAGACTGGTGGTGGAATAATAATACTCCCGGAGACATGGGGCACATAAAGCACATACAGCTTCTAGTCGCGATTGTCGCAAGAAGGGTTGTTGCGAATATCAGCATCAGCATACGCGTCCGCATCAGCATCATTCTATGCTGCTTTTGAATACTGATATTCGTAATATGTTCGTCGAAGACGGGTCCTAGCTCAAGTCACGTGTAGGTTTCACCATGGTTTTTCTTACATAAATTAGTCCGAAGTCAATGATTTGAGTAGATACGTAACGCAATAATAAGTGCAATTTAAGTATAGCTTGTATGTTATTCAAATTAATATATCACATTTGTGTTTAATTTTGTAGTAGGATATGTGTTGTTCTTCTTTGATTTAAGAGCTCTTGTTGGTGGAGTAATCGCCATACTTTTTATCCAGAGTCATGGTTTTACCCTCCTGTTACAATAAAACATTTACAGGATATGTGTTATTGAAATAATTTATTAATATCAGCACCAGCACTCACCAATATTGATCTGAAAAAATCAGCATCAGCATCACCTTGGTCCCAAGATAAAAGTGATTTAATTTATTTTTAATGTTTATATTATTCCAATTTTACTTGATTTTATAATCCCCGTTGGTCGAGTGGTTAGCAACCCTGGCTACGCGATCGACGGGGCTCGGGTTCGATCCCTGACGGGGACAAGCATTTGTGTGATGAGCATAAATGTTTGTATTTCCGGGTTTGGGTGTTTATTAAATCTATTCCAGTATTTATATATGTATTTCTATGTATTAGTATCGTTGACTAACACCCATAATACAAGCAAATAATTTGCTTACTTTGGGGTTAGATCAGTCAGTGTAATATGTCCCCTGAATATTTATTTATTTATTTTTTAATTTAAAAAATTATTTTACTTTTAGCTTTTCAAACAATAAAGGACGAGAACAAATAGATCACGTCCTGCATTGTTTGAAATTCTTTTTATTTTTAGGTATAGTATCCCAACACACAGGCTTGGGCTGGTTTGGGACACTTAATAATTGTTAAAAACATCATAACTATGCGTATTATTCCAATGATACTTAAGTCAATGTATTTCTCATATCTATTTTTTTAATAAATATGTTATTATTTAAAAAAATGAACGATCGAATACACAAATTTATTTATATATTCCATCGTTCATTTATTTTAATCATACCATATTAATCATACCATAAACGATAATAGCTGCAATTTTTTTTTTATATAATAAGATAGCAAACAAGCAGATGGGTCTCCTGATGGAAAGAGTCAACCATCGCCTATAGACACCAAAGATGTTAATGGTGCGTTGCTATCTTGTGGCGAGGTTTAATGCCACATGCATAAGTTTACCGGCTACCTTACCCTCCAAACCGGAACACGACAGCGACAAGGTAGGAATAGGTAAGGCAGTGGTACCAGACCCGGGCGAGACAATGTAGAACTCTACCACCTAGTAGCCACGATGGTAGTGACTCGATAGCCAATCGGTCGCCTTTTACGACCTGCCTGGCAGAACGACAGTTGGCCTATTCTTCAAAGGAGGCCGGGACCAACACGCCGAAAATCAGTTAATACATGTACAAATAATTTAAAATCAAACCAATTAACACTATTTCAGGATAGGAAAACTGTGTGAGAATATTTCTTTTTTTCTGTCTACGAAAATGCGAGCCAAATACGTAATGCTTGCAAGAAACAAGGATCTAGCAATTGATCTGACTACAGACGTAGAAACGAACAACCAACACTTCTGTTTCGAATTTATACATTTAACCACATAGCGTCTGTCTTCCAAAACTCAACTTTTTGTCTATATAATGAGATTTATTCAATGGTTTCTCATATATTACGGGTATATATAGTGGTTTTATTTATTCCGTATTATTTGCTAAATAATAAATTTATTAAGTATTTTCAGTAGATTTTATTGTTTTATTTACTTTTCACATAGGATTATTTTTAGAATTAACTTATCAAATGTGTGGTTTATAATTTTTTAGATGTTATATTTCGGTCAGTTAATATAATTATGTTTATACCAATACATTTCAGGATTTGACAGACAACAGAGTACTACTATATTCCTTCATTTGACATACTCTATGCCCTATCTCTTTCGGCCACCAAGCAATCGATCGCTATCGAAGGTAGTCGATTAATTTATGTATGTAGCATCGCACCCTACCATCTTGAATAGATTGAATAAAAATAAATAATTCTGCTGCCTTACAGGTTCCTATTGGGGGCAGTTATTTTTTTCATTTACAGAAGAAGGCATCTGCTTGTTTGTTATAATATCGTGATGTAAAAAAAACCATTTTAAATCTATTGTGTTACACTACTTTGATAATATGTTGCTTAAATCTGTGTATGACTTACACACATTTTACAGAAGTATATCGTCATTAGAGTGCTAAGATTAATTAATAAGAAAGCTGACAAAGTGGAACAAAGCTACCCACTTCAACACATTGATTTATATATTATGATTATTTATTTTCTATTTTTCTTTGTAACTTCTTGGGTAAAACGTTAAACCACTCCGCAGCGCCCGCGCTGCCGCCCGCCGTGCGGCCACTGCACTCGCTACGATTTCACTTTTATTAGCAATCCACTTAATTGGATACCACTGTTGCGGTTTTATTCATTTAGCGGATTCATTTAAACCATGCTTTTGCAAATTTTGTAAGAAATGAAGGGACTGAACATTTCCCACATATTATACAAGATAGTAAATGAAATGCGGTTAAAAAGAAACCAGTTTTTATTATCATTATTACAGTATTAAAAGATACACTGCTAGTGATTTTTTAATCCATCTCCGGTAATTATAATTCTCTATTACTATAACGATATCAATTTAACCGTTGTTTAAATTAAATTAATACTTACAATTTTTTATAGTAGGGGAGCCTAAGAGGGGATTTTGGCCTTTACTCGAGCGGGTACTTCGCATACTTTTGAAGCTTTCCAGCAAATATGAGCCCTTTGTATAGAGGTCAATAACTAGGGCAGAAAAAATATTCAGAGAACTTCAGCTTGTTGAAATTGTCAGATTATATTTTTTTCGTTATTCTTAGACCATTTCCTCTATAATGAAAGACGCATCTCGCCTCAGACGCGCTCGAGAAAGTCAAAACAACGTTTATTTTGCAAATTTGGGGCCCTTCCACTCCCTTATGCTACACTTGAATCGTCAGATTTTCTAATTTTTTTAAAGATTGATAATTTTTTACAGAATTTTCCCCACCATAGAAATGAAAAATATTATAATATAACCTTTTATTTTTCCTATAATTTAATCTGCAAAATTCAATAGGTCCCTATGACGCTAGAGCAATGACGTGTATAAACACGTCATTGCGCTAGAGTAACTACCCAATTATTATCTAGGCGGGAGCCCAATACAATTACCAAAGAGTATAAGTTTGTGTGTAAATTGTCATTCATAATTTGGACCTATTTTGAATTTAAAAGAAAATAGATTTTAAAGGTTTTATGGCTTTCCGTTTAGTTTATAATTAAACATTACAATTAAAAAAGAAATCTACGTATTTAATCATCATTAATTTTGAATTTAACATATCAAAACATTATTAAATTTGAATAATTGAATATAAATTTTTGTTTATATTGAGTATATACTTTTTATTTTCAGTGTAAGATAATTCGGTCAATATTTACGAATTAAGTAAAAGGTTTGGATTAATAAAAACTTTATGGTTTTCTCTCTGTAACTTGATATGGTTGAATTATCACATGGATACATTGAAGTGGAGAAGTCGCTACTAACAAGAAGGCGCTTTCGTTAGTTTATTTTTTCATTGAGCAAACGTTTCTTTTTTTACAGAAATTAATTTTTGTTTTATTTAAAATGCGCATTTAGCTATAACATTTATAACCCACTTTAAACCTTAAAACTTTGCTTTTGGAATTATGACGTCATTTAGGGATAAGGTCCTCTAATTATGTGTCGAAGTCATCCAAATATCTATTATAATACGAGTAGGTAATATTATAATTGCGAAAGTTTATTTGATTGGTTACTGCACTGCTACATATTAATTACCTGAACGATCATCATAAAATTTAGCATCTTAAGTATAGAAAAGGAAATAGAGTACCTTTGGAACTGAAATGAAGTATTGGCTTATTTAATTTGGCTAATTTCTACCTGTCTGACTAATTGTTATACCACTAGTAATCACTAATCAGTCACAACAAGCATAGATTCTCCAACGCTTTCTAATACATCGTTATTTTTTAATTAACCAGTTCCAATTGTTTGAAGATTTTAATAATTAATCAGACAAGTTCATCGATATTGTTCATACTAAATATATTTTAACATTTTCTCAGGATAAATCATTGGTTAGAAAATAAAATTTCATGCGCTTGAATAGATTTTTATTCACTTTAGATTGTCGATATGCCGCATATACCTATTACAAAAAAATAGTAAAAACTAAGTATCTAACCAATATCTACTAGGAGGGTCAGTAAATCATCAATAACTCTCATTATGTTGCACAATTCGTTGATATCAGTACCTAACCACTTTCTATAAAGTTATCTCTTAGATTTTTCGCTAGCCTTTTTAAAAACTAAACAGTAAAAATATGGAATAATACATCATTGTAATTTTCTAATTTATAAAATACGTTTATTGGATATAGAAACTAATTTTTACGCCAAATTCCCTACTAAGTAATGTAAAGAGAATCAGGAATCAAACATTACGTTTCAGGCGGACTTGCTTTGCTTTCTGGACATCTGCAAATTTCTTTATTTATATATGAGCACTATCTGAACCCGATGGTGGCTCAATTATCAGTCACTAAAAATGCTTAGAATTTTTCGTTTCCTTTGGAAGTAATAAAAGTAGAAATAAAAAGTATATTTAAACATTCTCATGTCCAATTACTATGTTATATGTTGTGAACAAATATCAAGCAAATATAAATAAAATTTTTATTTTCCAATATTGTATTTTATCAAATTATATATTATATTAACGTCACATACATTTTATTATTTATAACAAAATGTATGTGACATTGGGTTATAAGAGTGTTTTAACCCTGTAATTAATGTGGTAGGTACTAACGTCATTATTAAAGAAACTTGTAATTACCAGGAAATACCTAACCTAAAACTATCTATGGCAATATAAATGTATATCGAACTATACCACAAACTAAATATACCTATCTATTAGGATTGCTACGTATATAACACACCTATCTAACCAACTAACGTAGCTGTATTTAAAAAATATGTAACCCAGTTGACCCTGCAGGGCATCCCTGAAATTTTCCGCTAAATTGAGGTATTTTAAGCTCTATAAATAAGGCCTTTTTCCCGACTGACCAAAAGTAAGTAATATTTTTAGGTCACGCGAACGGGGTCGCGGGAAACAGCTAGTATTTAATAAACACCCAAATGCGTGCTCATCACGCAAATATTTATCTCTGTCGGGAATAAAACCCGGAACCCTTCGACTGCGTAGTCAGGATCGCTAACCACCTGAACAACGTGTTTTTTTTGTATTATTAGATAGGAAACAGGCAGATGGCTCTCCTGATAAATACAGAAACCATCGCCTATAAACACCAAAGATGGTAATGGTGCGTTGCTATCAATGTGGCGGGATGGCAATAGATAAGGCGGTGGTACAATACTCAGGAGAGACAATGCAAAACTCTACCACCTAGTAGCCACGATAATAGTGACTCACATAGCCAATCGGTCGCCTTTAACAGCCTGCCTGGCAGAACAGCAGTTAGCCCATTATTTAAAAGAACCCAGATTAACATGAAGGAAAAAGATATATGCTACGAGTTGTAATTAAGTTTTAAGTAAAACTTACAAATAGCTATTGCTGACTGCACACATTAGTTATTTATTTACACCACCATCTATTCAACTTGATTATCTGTTCTGCAGGTACAGGTATAACTCTTCGAAAATATCAGCGGATCTCGCTGGTCCTGAGTTCCGCCTGACATTTGTAAGACATTTCAGTTCCACAGATATATGCAACGAGTTAAACAAATAGCTGTTGCCTATTAATATTATTTCTTTAAACTACCATCTATTATCTATTATCTAACCTAGACCATCTGTCCTGGGCGTAAATTTTGTGAAAGATTACATATTGGCTACAAATTATACTTTATATACAGTTAAAACATATTTAGCGTAAATTTTGTGAAAGATTACATATTGGCTACAAATTATACTTTATATACAGTTAAAACATATTTAGCCATAAATATTTAGTCTGTATGTGATTCTTAGATAAAGGTATTATATATTTCCTATATTTTATGGATTTAAAAAATACAGAACAATGTAAAAAGAGAAGCTTTTTAAATTCCCAAATTAATGGTAATTACTGTATAAAAGCAATTCTTTTATTTTAGAGATCACCGCAAATTATAATAAAATCATACTTAAGAAATACGTTTCCATATAGTTTACATGTTTTACAGTCTACACGCAAACACGCAAAGTCTATAAAAAAGAACTATGTTTTTGTAGGCGGTATAACGGTTACGTTAATAAAACAAAGTAGCTCGTTTCTTCAAAACTTTTGTTATACAGATTCTATCTTAATAACATTACGATACAATTATGAAAATAGGAAAAGAAAAAATAACAAGCTGTGATCGTAAAATAAATAATAATAATTATAAATTGTCATTCTCGGAATCATTTGCCAATAAAATTCAAATTTTAAAGCAAAAATACTGTAAATTTATCAAACCGTACCGTAGCATAACCGTAAGCCATAGTTTCTCTGATAAATAACCTAATCAGATATTTCTAAAGGATGAAAAATACCCTTGGCTACTGTAGAGCTAATTTAAAAAATTAAATAAATAACACATACAATATCTATCTGCATATATTATCTCAGCTTGATATCAAGTATTTTATTAATAAGTTATTTAAAATTTTATAATTTATCATATCTAATCATATTTATTGCAAATGATTTGCGTAAAAATTGTAATATACAAACTACAACCTTAATCTCTTCATTCGATTAACCGATTGAAAGTTGATAATCAAGTTTTCAAGAATAAAGATTGTAATCGAGGCATTGCTTTTTTTTTAAATTTCATACTGTGAATTAACACTACGTTATTACTTATTAGCTGAAGGTAGCCAAAGACGAAACCAACTAGACTTCCGTATAATAACTAAAAACTGAACAAATGTTTTCTCATAATAAGTGAACACGAAAGAATGCAAAACAATATGTTCAATGAGATATAATACATGTATACATTTATGCGTAAATTCCGGTCAATTCTTTGTATTTCAGTAGATGAAATCCAGGCAGACTAGTCTTATTTATAATATAAAAAAGATAGAAAAATGTTTGTAATAACAAAACACATTATAACTGTTTAATTTTTATATAATGATAGAGTTTTGTAACGCACATTTAATTTTAGCCCTCATCGTTTTGTTAAGTAATGTACTGTAACGATAATTTAATTCCATAATATTAATAACCTAAAAATATTTTTGGTAGCTATTTAATTTTAGCATTTGTATTTTTTTGTTTAGGGATGTATGTTTAGATATGTTTACTTCTCCGAAACCGAGTTATAGGTATGCTCATCTATTCACGTCCATCATCATTTCCTACAAAACAAAACATCTGTGTTTTCTAGCCATGTGTATTATATTTTCAGATTACATAATTTCAGACTTTTACACCTTTAAGTTTCCCCCGTGTTGGTCGGGGGCCGCTTTTACGGATACACCATCTACGAGGCAGTTCGTAAAAGGTGAACGAATGGCTATACGGGTCAGTACCATAGCAATGCACCATTAACGTCTTTTGGTGTTTATAATAAACAAATAAATATTCACGGGACAAATTACACTTACAGATCTAACCCCAAAGTAAGCATATTCTTTGCTTGTGTTATGGGTGTTAGTGAACGATACTAATATATAGAAATACATATATAAATACTGGAATATATTTAATAAACACCCAAACCCGCAAATACAAACATTTATGCTCATCACACAAATATTTGTCCCTGTCGAGGATCGAACCCAAGCCCCGTCAATTGCGTAGTCAGGGTCGCTAACCACTCGACCAACAGGGTGGTTATAGGCAATGGTTGTCTCTTTCCAGCAGATGAGATATAAAAAAGTCACAAACTAAACATGATGCAAAACAAACACCTGAAATTAGCAAGATGAGTAAAGAGGTTTTTTTTATATTATCAATTAGCAATCCAGCAGACGGCTCTCCTGATGAAAAGAGAAGCCATCGCCTGTAGATACCAAAGATGTAATGATATATTATGTATAACACACGGATCAAATATATTTATTAAGTAATTCTTTAGTTTTGTTATAATTTTAAATTTCCATTATACATTTGTTAAATACCTAATTTAAAAAAATGTTATAAAGGTATAAGATATTTAAATGACTCAGTTTAAGAACACATCAAACAATCAATCAATTTAAAAAATGCAAAATTTGTTTACACTGCACGATAAATATCACAATATATTCCCATTTACTTTTTATGGAACGATAACGATCGGGTAGTAAATGCTACTTAACATTAATTACATCAAGATTTTTTAATGATGACAATAATAGTTATAACTTGTAGATACTACGAAAAATACCATTTGCGAATAAGACTCTAATCAAGGTACAAAAATTCGGATTTGATTTGATATATTGTAGCGTAATAGGTCCCTATTTTCAACAGAATATTAATACCAGCTTCTTCACATTCAATGTAGAACGGCTGGAATCATCGACAGGACTATTTTTAATGGGCTTGAATCTTTGACGTTACGTAGAAATGTGGCATCCATCTATATCTTCTATCGAATTTATCACAGAAAGTGTTTCAAGGAACTCTTTGAATTAATTCCTGTTGCCGAATTTCACTATCGGACGTCGCAACCAAATTCAAAGTTTCATCTTCACCATCTCAATGTCTGGAAATCCACAACTGTGTATTCTCGAGGCACTTTTTGCCCTGCGCTACTCCTATGTGGTACCAATTATTGGCATGGAAGAAAGAGAGGCAAGGCCAATTAAGGACCCTCAAGAAAATAACTTATTCATTCTTTCTGCCGGTCTTTTACCGGCAACGCAACTTTAAGACCCCTGGTAGTGTAGTTGTACATGAGCGACGGTAGTCATTTATCAACAGGTGAGTTTTCTAAGAAAAAAATTAACAGTCTCACTTTACATGTAGGGGACCTACCCTAAAAAAAAAATTTTCAAGAATTTAATATGTTACCACTTTGTTGACGTGACCAACATATATATTCATGCCAAATTACAGCTTTCTAGTAATAAGGATCTCTGTGCTATCGTGCGGACGGACGGACAGACGGACATAGCAAAATTACAAGGTTTCCTAGTTTACTTCGGAACCCTTAAAAAGGTATATTCCATGACATTCAAAGACTATATTAGATTGTAAAAATTAAACCATTCAAACAAACACACAGAAGAACGATTGAGCTTTAGTAAATAAATCTTTGGAAGGCAATGTCGTGCAAAAATTAATTTAACTTTTAGGCCAATTCTATTAATTCTCCTTTTAAACCAATGTACGAATCGGACTGGGCGTTAAGATAGCTACCGTGAACTTAGCATCTTCTAAAACGAGATTTTGAAATACAACATACAAGTGGAAAAACCCGAAGTATATGCGTAACAACCTATGACCGAGATTTAATAAAGACGATCAGTCATTGATTAATATCATGCAAAATACTATTTGTATATTTGTAATTAATGAAAACTAGTGTTAATGGAACCTTTTTCCAGATATGACAAAAATCACTAAGAGTGCGTTGCTATTAGTGCAGCAGTAATTTTTTACCACATATACAAGTTTATTAGCTACCTTACCCTCCCAACTGAAACATTTATAAAAAGCGCTGACACCGACTGTGACGCAGGAATTGAAAAAGTGGTACCGAACCCAGGCGTAACGTTTCAGAACTTTACGGACAGTTGGATCTTCAGTTATATTAAAATAATATTTTTGCATATAAACACATTTTTGCATAATAATGTGCTTAGCTACATTTATAAAATATAGTGTTAATAAAATATTTAATTTGTTATCTGATCAAGCCTTCGTAACAAATGTTCCGGCTCTACGCTAAAAGCTGAAGGTCGTTCAGAATGCTGGAAAAGTACACGACACAAGATTTTATACCTAAATCTGTGATCGTAATCCCACGCTTGAGAGACCGATTAATGTATTAATTGTGTTTTTACTAAACTACAAAAATCATTGTGCACGACTTAAGTGATTTTATTTTGTATTTTGTTACAACTCTTTGTCTTTTTCAAACAAAAAGCTGGATTTCTTGAATCTTATGAGGCCTTTTTACACAAAACGGCAGTTTTGAATGATAATTTTAAAGTTTATTACAATAAATCCGCCGTTATACGTATTTTATTTTCTGAGTTATGCAAAACACATTTTTTATTATAATCGTTTATTGTAATTATTTTATCATTAATATATATATATATATATATATATATATATATATATATATATATATATATATATATATATATATATATATATATATATATATATATATTAATCTTTTAGTTTTATGTTAATGGGATTTACTGAGATTTTGCTATCTGTTCATCCATTCGTCTACCACAGGCCTGTATCTCCTAAATCTTAAAAAATACTTGAATTTTTAAGTATAACGACGTTAACGACAAATAATATTTTTTTTTTTTTTTTTTATAGAAGAGGGGGCAAACGAGCAAGAGGTGCACCTGATGGTAAGTGATCACCGCCGCCCATGGACATCTGCAATACCAGAGGTCTTGCAGTTGCGTTGCCGGCCTTTTAAGAATGAGTAAGCTCTTTTCTTGAAGGTCCCTATGTCGTATCCGTTCGGAAATACCCCTGCCGGTAATTGGTTCCACAACAGAGTAGTGCGAGGTAAAAAGTGTCGGGAGAAACGCACAGTTGTGGATTTCCAGACATCGAGATGGTGAGGATGGAACTTCAAGTTTTGACGCGATGTCCGATGGTGGAATTCGGCGGCAGGAATTAATCCAAACAACTCGTCGGAACACTCTCCATGATATATACGATAAAAGACACAGAGAGAACCTACATCTCTGCGCAATGCCAAAGAGTCAAGCTGTTTCGAAATGGCCAGGTCGTCAACGATTCGAACCGCTCTACGCTGAATGCGATCAAGAGGAAGAAGCTGGTACTGAGGAGCTCCGGCCCAGAGATGCGAACAGTACTCTATGTGAGTGAGTAATAAATTACATTGAAAATAAAATGAGATTCCAATATTTTTTTTCGAGTTTTTTCGGGATGCTCGAACTGGCCGCTATTACAACAAATACCTACCTAATACAAAATACAGTTATAACAGAAATACCTATTTTCCTACATTTTACTCGGTTTAATGTACCATGCTTCTTGACCGATCATCATGAAATTCATCATCACATTTTCGTAGTAAAATAAAACCGGCCAAGTGCGAGTCGACCACGCGCACGAAGGGTTCTGTACCATCATCTATAAAAAACGCAAATAATCACGTTTTTTGTATGAGAGCCCCCTTAAAATATGTATTTTATTTCAATTTGATGATTTATTTGGGTACGGAAATCAAAAAAGTAAATAAGATGATAAGGGCGGATTCCGAGGAAACATACATTATAATATAACATAAGCGAATCCATGGTAAAAGCTTGTATAAGCTAAGAATATTGTAAGCTTGTGTAAGTTATATAGGGTTACCATTGTTTACAAATGAATCAAAAATACTAGCGTCTTCTCATAATTATACCATTTTAGTGTTGACTACATAAGGTCTCGGGTTCGATTCGTCGGGTCCAACAATTGCCCGGGATTGGATAAGTACCTGGAGGGCGAAAGGCTGCCACCTATCGCATTGTGGGTCTAAGTACCGCTGGCTAATCGTGGGTGCACCGGTTGTCCCTGCCTACTCTTCTGGGATACGGGCGTGAAGATAATTTTTATACTATTTTACTAAGTACGAAAAATTGATCTGTCGCGAAACGCCTAGTAGATGTGAAATATAAACTTTTTTATAGGTACAGAAAATGTTATGCATGAAACTAGGACTCAATGAAAATAAATTTGGCAAACAAAACATATTCAGATTTTTCATGTTACTCCATACTCTTTATTTAAAAAATCATACTAATTTCTCCCATCCCGTTAGACTCTGCATTTTTCCTATCTCCTACCGCACTGAGGTCATATACTACCATACCAACTAGGGATGTGCCGAATCAAGTAGATTCGAGTACTTTGGAAGAAATCATGATCTCGAGTTTTCGAATTAAAGCATTCGAATACACAAAACTTAAGCACTGCTGGTACTTCCTGGTACACGAGTATTGAATCGAATAGGTACTTAAATCTAAACATTTCGCTTCTGCCAATGATTTTTTATTTGTGATAGCAGCAATCTTCGGTTGCAGAATGCTGCTATGGACCATATGGATATCTACCGTTCGCAGCGCTCGTGTGAATGATATATTCAGATTTTTACGTATTTTAATAGTATTTTGGTCGCGCGACAGTTTGCAATGAATGAGTGAACCGCGTTAATTGGTCTGATTATAAATTAATCTTATTTTAAAACCTGTTTGCCAAATAATCCAAAATTACAAATTCATTGTAGTAATCAGTTCAATTCCTAAGCGTTAAACCGAGGAAAACTATTTGAAACTAGCTGACCCGGCAAACGTTGTTCTGCCTTTTTAACTATTCTTATTTTGTTTCTATATTTACTCACGTTTTAAACCTTCCCTGGACTTTAACAATTAATTCAAAACCAAAATTAGCCAAATCGGTTCAGCCGTTCTCGAGTTTTAACGAGATTTATTATATATATATATATATATATATATATATATATATATATATATATATATATATATATATATATATATATATATATCTCAATGCTTAGATAATGCGTCTTTTCATAATGGAACCCTATGGTGTCCCCCAGAACCAACATGATTTTGATAGTTTTGAGTGTGACTACTGCCAAGGATTTTCATTTTAATTCAAAATGCCGATATTCTTTATTTATTATATTTCGAATTAACATTAGGCGCGTAGGTACGTGATGAAGGTGCTGTGACACCATTCTGAGATTTAAATATATATGTTCGTTTTTTGAAACTTTTCCTAAACAGCTTTTAAGTGTCCATTGCATTTTAACAACAAAACTTACCCATTTGAGTTCGTGTGTTGCAAAACTTGAATTGTGTTCCTATTTAAATAGATCTCATTAAATCCTACTTTTTATGAAGATCTTATAAAGGCAGCAAAGAGAGTGTAAGTTCCTAATTATATTGATTTCCTAATTTCCTTTTACGGGTATATCATAGATATTGTTGATTAATTAATAAAACGAATAAATAATGATGTAAAAATGACTCATCATTTTATTATTGTTTGTATTTTTGGAAATGAGAATAATTTGGCTACTCAAACCCAATGCAGTACTCGAATAAGTAGCCTAGTACTCGAGTTCTAGATTCGAGTCAGGGACACGAGTTTTGACTCGATTTTACTTATAACGAGTTCTGAAATACTCTAATTCCGACTCAGCACAATACCTACTAAATTGCTAACATCCCGTCTGATATGCCAATCGCCAATTAGACTTTTCACATCAATAATGTAATAAAAATAAATTGCAACAGATTTCAGTTTATCTATAATACTTGAAGAGTTTCGTTCAAAGAGTATACAATACTACGTAAGAAGTTTCGTTGATCGACAAATGGAGAAATCAGGATCATATCACAAGATCCTGATCATAAGATCATGACTTGATGTAAACGGATATTTGTCTTTAAGTAATCGAAACAAATACATAAAATTCTTGCAACGCAGTCAAACAGCAACAATCGACTTTACCCCTGTCTGGAACCCTGGTATTTTTAAATCTTTACTAAATGTACATGGAATGTAACGAGGAGAACCCTTTCGTACAAAACTAAATCAAATCGGTTTATAGATGACCAAGTTCTGAGGTAACAAACATTATAAATCATCCGAATTTGAAGCCCCGCCCCCCTTTTAAGTAGTCAGTTGAAAATATTTCCAACGAATTGAAGCTATCGTCATTCGTCATCGGTGGAAAACGTAAAATTAAAATAGCAGCGAAAACTATTTTAATTGGCTATGTTCATAGAATTCGCCATTTTATTCACATTATTTAAACGTAGCCATTATTAGGTAAAATATAGTCACGCCCATATGCTGGTGATATTTATTTAAATGTCAACAATATTCACATATACACCAAGATAACATAAACTTAATTACTTTAACGTTATTTCTAATCGATTTTTGGTTTACTTTATTCAATGTCTTCGATAAGCTCGATGTTATAATATACGGTCGATTATTCAACATGATATATAATATAGTGCCTTAAATATTAGTAGTTTGCTATCACAACTACAAAAAATATAATATAAAGTACACATATATCAAAAGACTTAAAGAATTTTTTCATTTATATAATTCTTTGTATTCCGAAATCAAAGGCGATTTTTCCACTGTTTTCGAACTATAAACCCCTCTCTTTACTTACTAGCTCTTATGTCTATGGTGCAATCGCAAATCTTCTATTTTCTCTGCCTTTGCTTTCATATACATGGATATGACCCTACTCCCACTTTCGCTTTTATTTGCTAGATGTAATTCCTTCTAGGTCTTCTCCTACTTCGCCATGCTTCTTTTTTATTTTTGATGGTTTTGAAAAGTCATCGTGTTTTATCAAATGGCCAATCATGTTTCCTCTTTTATTTTCGATAATTCATAATGACTTTCGTCCTTCATTAACTACTTTCAGTACTTCTTATTATATTTCATGTCAAACTTTCTATTCTTCTTTTTCAAGTATAAACCACTTCAATCCACAACAAATTCACAATATAGTATCCGCTCATAATTGTGTTCTTTGTCAAACTTTCTATTCTTCTTTTTCAAGTATAAACCACTTCAATCCACAACAAATTCACAATATAGTATCCGCTCATAATTGTGTTCTTTATTTTTAGGGTAACTTTTAGGGGATCCTCGTTTTAGGGGTAGGATAGGGATTAGTCTGGTGTGGGATAATTCAGGTTGGACAAAGTTCATGATTTGTCTGTATTTAGGGTAGTTAACTACCTCGCGCCTTGGGAAGCATGCAAATCCGTCAGTCCAGTCCAAAGAACGGTCATTACAATACCAATGTCAAAATAGCAAAACTTAAAATTCAAATATCATTACAATGCTAATGCAAACTTTATCAATCAATACCTACCAATGAGGTGAAAGAGAAAACTATCAATCTCGCTAGACAACCACTGTCAGTGCTTGTTACTATCGTGTTCCAGTTTGGAAGGTAAGGTATCGGGTAAAATTATGCATTTATCATTAAGACCTCGCCAAGTTACACCAATAACATTCTTGGTGTCTATAGGCGATAGTTGTCTCTTTCCATCAGGGGAGACCTTGTTTGCTATTTTATCATATAAAAAACTGATTTCTTTAGATACATCTACCACGTAAAAAACTAGCGTAAAGAAGTATATTTATATTCAAAGTTATTTTTTAAGATCTATAATTACAAAACGTATAATCAAAATAACATTAAAAAGAAACTATTAAAGGCGAAGGCCTGTTTGAAGTTAAATTTCGCCCGCATTTATAGATACTAAATTATATCTGCGATCTAAAACTATTAAATAATCGACCCATTTTATTCACGGTACAGCCATAGGCAGGTAGCAATTAGCTATTTTAATTTCCGCGTCCAATATTGAAGGACATTTGACTAATAGGTATACAATATTGAAATATAAGACAATTTTATTACATTAACAACCGTGGTCTACGTAGATAAAAAAATAACATTTTCAGTATGAATACTATTGATTTAATGTTACATACCTACTTGAATACGTAGATGTGAAAACAACACAATTTGTTACCTGCAGATACGTTGTTATGTATAATACTCACACATAAATAACGTCAACAATAACTTATATATTGCAGCATATAATCAGGGAGGCTATTCACATAACAAAACTTCAATCGAATCGTAGCATATAAAACTCTTACAGATTATGTATGCCGCGTCGTTCTACGGCGCGACGCGTGAGGGCCCTAAACGCTTCGATTTGATTGAAGTTTTGTTGAACGAATAGGAATACAGAACTTAAAACTGGTATGTTTCGATTTGGGGATAAGATTTAATTAAAAAATATCGCTGTACACTTTATAAGAATTGATCTAAGCCCAAAGTTAACAAATTATATCCTTGTGGTATATGTGTTAGCCAACGATATTAATACAAAAAAGTCTATAATACATAAATATTCAAATATATTTAATAAACACCCAAACCCAGGAATACAAAAGTCTATGCACATTAAGCAAATGTTTGTCTCTGTCAAGAATTGAATTCGAGCCCCGTCGATTGCAACGTCAGGGTCACTAACCACCCGACCATGGGACTGGTATCTAATCAATCAATTAATTAAATCTTATTCAAAATGAGTGTTCAACATACATACACTTTTTTGAAAGTCAAGACACCAGAAAATATAGCATACAAATGTAACAGTCTTAATAGGTACCTAATAAACTTATGGAGGTGGCTATTATAAAAAAAAATATGTAAGACGGTTGACCCTGCAGATCATCCCTGAAACTTCCCGCTTAATTGAGATATTTTAAGCTCATAGCAAAAACTATATCTATGTATAGATTTTTGAGCTCAAAGAGATCAAAAATCTTATGTTTGTAAAAATTATAGTACTTAAATTATCGCAAATATTTATATTTTCAAAATAATGATCGATTTTCATCTTTAGGGTAGCATTCAACGCTATTTTTAGCTCTTAATTGTTTTACGAGTATTAGTTGCAAAGTCGATAGGTGAAAAAACGACGAAGATATGCCAAAAAGTTTTTTTTTACATTTTTTGCCATTAATAAATCCCGAACGAATCAACTGATTTTGATCCAATTTGCGGTATCTGATGCATTTTTTTAGATAGAAAACCTGGTTAGATTTTTAAGTCAATCAGTGTATTAGACTGTAAGTTGTTTTTTAAAATATTAAGTCTGTAAACAACAAAATATTAAAATTAAAAAAAACTGCATCTTTTAAAAACTTGATTTGATTTTGATTTTTGAAATTAAATTTGACGTATTTTTGAATACTAAAATATTGTAGAATATCTAAAACAACTATAGGTTAAAAAATCTAGATATGTCAAAAAATGCTCTTTTCAAAATGTTTCGTCTACGATAACTCCTGAACGGATGAACCGATTTTGATGAAATTTATGCAGACGCAGATTAGACGCAGTTTTCTTTAGGAATAGAGCTGATTCGATTTTGTAATCAAGCGGTACGTTAATCTTGGAGTTACATTAGAAGATATTTTTTCACCAAAATTTTATTTGCAGTTTTTTCAAAATTTTGCGGACTGAATTAGTTTAAATTTTCAGAAAGTCTAAGTTGAGCGGAATTCAATAGAATGCCATTAACCATGTCTCGATCTATCAATCCGTCCAAAATTTTACGTACACACATACACACAAATTCAAAATCCAAATTCTGATCGAAAATCGGGGAAAAATCAGTAACTTCCTTATCTATTTACGTAGCGGGAAGTTAAAAAACCATTTAAGAGTATTTTTTTATGATAGCAAAATCTCATGAGGCTTACATATAGTATATTATTCTTTCATAGTCGTTATAAATAATAAATAAATATATATCATCTTGCCATTTACACTGGTAGACACATTTTTATAACATTTGACACAACAGCATGTTTCATTTTTTCTGTTCAAACTAAACATTCTTAAACTTTAATGTTTAAGTTTCGGAATCTCCCACATTCAGTTTTCCCACTCTTAACTAGCTATGAATTGGAAAATTTTAAGAGGTAGATTAATTGCTTTTTTTAAATAATACATCGACATATCTTCTTTATACATCTCAAATGTTCATGGAGAGCACTGACCACACAGTAACAAGTGGAATATTACCTCTCTTGCATGCTTTTCTACAAAATTGTATTCTAAATTATAATACATTTGCAAAATAAAATTTAAAAAAAAGTTACAAGTTTAATCTATTTTTTGACTCATGTTGTATTAAGATGTATCTACTTAACGAAAGTATTCATAATAATTATGTACGTCGATCATGACTTTCACTTGCGCCGGCGCTCTATCATCGACCATTTTAACAACAAACCTGTTTTTGATTAGACGACCTAGGATGACTACTTTTCTCACTATAACATTCTTGTGATTTAAATTGTTCAATCAAAGTAATTAAGTATATGGCTTGTTCGAATCGTATTTAGGTAGGTTTTTTGAAGATTGGTATTTTTTTATTCGCCAGTTTGTCAACTGGCGTGATGGATGAGTGGTGATCCCCATCACCGAATTTGTCATTTACACTATTTTATTTTATTTTATATGATGGTGATCCGATGGAAAGATAAAACTATCATCTGTAGATACCAAGGATGTTAGTGCATGAGAGTTGCTATCTGGGTGGCGGGGTTAAAATGCCACATGCATAAGTCTTTCGGCTACCTTACCATCCAAATCGGAATACGGCTGTGAAAATACAGACGCTATTGCGTTAGGAATAGATAAGGCGGTTGAACTAAAACACCAATACTTTTTTCAACTCGTTGTATTCGTATAGTATAGTTGACAATTTCGGTGACGAAATAATCATATACATGTATATGTTTATACAAAGACTATGGTTTATTATTTTAACACACCACATGAATACTAATAGACACGCCAATTCGAGGAAATATGTCACCGCGCATATGAGCAAACGCTCCTATCACTGTCAATAGTATCATACACTTGTAAATATTTTATTATATCGTGAAAAAATAGAAATAATCTATGTTGTACTGTTTTATCGTACCGAATGAGATGACAAGGTTTAAAAATTATCCTTGAAGTGATTTTATAGATATATATATAACAAGGTACCAACGATTTTGTTCTGGGTAATTTTTGAGATACAGTATAAGTTATTCAGTGAAGTTATATACAGTTAAAACTAAAGTTATACAGAAGTCAGAAGTAGCTAGATAGGTAAAACTAGAATGTCTATTGAAGTCAAATCGCGCTGATTACCCCGCCAGAAAACCAGCGTGGTTATATTTATTTCGATCGTTTTGAAATCTAAACATATAAACTTAAAAAAATATTAGTAAGATACTGTAACATAGAGGAATGCAAAATCGAGAAAGGAAACTGGCAAACGATAGAAGTCGCAACATGTCACCGTCTTTTAACTTTTGTTTTTGGTATTTTTATAACGATTAAGTTTATATATAATTGCCCACGACTTTGCCCGCATTAGATTCGATCTTACGACATTGAATATACACTTTTACTTTTTAAAAATCCATCAATAACAGATGTCTACTTTCAACCCGATGCGTTTTGAGCGTTACGTTTTGCATTTATGTGTAAATACAAATAAGCAAATTACGTGAATGGATATTATCCCAAAGTGGGCAAGTTATTTGCTTGTAATACGCATATTCGTCAGTGATACAGACAGATACATATATTCATGTCAAAAGCAAAAATAATCTTCTTTAAATCTCACATAGATGAATCTCAGTCGCATTTAGATCAACTAAAACCAAAAGAATATACAGTGTGTACATAAAACTGTCCGACCCGTCAGAGACATACTTATATGTTGATGATATTATTAAAAGCCGTAGACGCAGCGCATCTTTTTCTGGACTCACTAAAAATCAGTGCTGTGTGCAGTATAGGCTAAGTTGGGTTCCATTTTGGTATCATATCACTGGCGATACGAAGGTAATAAAAGCATTTCAAGCATTCGTTTTCTGTCTTGTGTTTTTTTGTTTAAGTCAATGTACATGTATGTAAATGGCACTCAATTGTACTCTTCATAAATTTGTTTTAAATGAAATACATTTCTTCAATAGTATCGTAAGTTTATGTTTAAGTTGATACCAAATAAATAAATAAAAAATGATTCTATTTGTAAAAATAAAAATATTGTAGTTTATTTTAAATTCTTGTATTTAACCTTCAATTTCGCTTAATTAAGTGATTATTTTAAACTGCTAAACACTCCAGCAAGTAAGCCGGTCCAGCCTCATAGTCGCGTCTGTGTTTGTCGCATTTTTTGTCCCGATTCCGTGTGGCCAATACTTAATATTCGAGATATCATTTAAGATTAATTAGTTTGATCAGCGAATATTTATCTATCTGTTGCCCACGACTTCGTCCGCGCGGACTTCGTTTACTCCGCACAGCTCCTCCCCCGTAGATGATAGCGTGACAATATGTAGCCTATATGTTGACCCGACCTATTAGTAATATTCATGCAAAATTTGAAATAAATCTATATAAAAAAAATTCTTTGTGAGTTTACCCCGGACATATATACAGATAAACAGACAAACAGACAAAAATTTGAAAAACTATATTTTTGGCTTCGATATCGATAGTAGATATATATATATAATTTTTTTTTACAATCATAATATATCATTACATAGTATAAAACAAAGTCGCTTTCTCTGTCTGTCCCTATGTCCTTACGTCCCTATGTATGCTTAAATCTTTAAAACTACGCAACGGATTTTGATGCGGTTTTTTTAATAGATCGATTGATTCTTGAGGAAGGTTTAAGTGTTTAAATTTAATTTGATTTAATTTATTTAATTTAATTTAAACCTTTCCGATATTCCAACGGGAACAAAAGCTGCGCGGGTGAAACCGCGGGCAGGTCGCTAGTTATTATATATATTATGATTGTATGCGGATCGGATAAGTCTTTTACATACCTACTGTATATATCGAGATTTATAATGTGCTATTAATTGTGCTAACTACATATTTTTACGGTTAATTACTTACTTAAAACCGTGTTTCTAAGAAATGTTTAGTTAGAAATGCAAGCTTTATAATATAGTCACGCAAATTTTATATGGACTGTATATTATCACTACTTAATTAACGTACCCACCTGCGGTGTCGTGCCGCTAAATGCTAGGCAGTCTTCTTCTATATATAAAAAAAATTCTTCCGTATGTTTGCATTCACCAAACTCAAAAACTAGTCGATAGGTTAACCTTATTTTTGTCCACAGCATAGCTATTGAACAGGAGAGGGATTTTTTTCTGCATCTTTTCTGAAGGAAAAAGATAACTCCAACTTATAGACAAAAATGTTAATATTGCGTTCTCATCTGTGAGATAGGGATATAATTCTACGGGCTAAGTTTATCGGCTTCCTTACCCTTCGAACCAAAACACGACAGTGACAAGTATTGACGGTATAGTAGCATGAAAATGTAAGACGGTTGTACCAAACTGGGCAAAACATTACGGAACTCTACCGCCTAGTAGCCAGGTTGATAGTGATATGTTTGATTAATACTTAACTTTTTGAAAATTGCCGAACAGAAGGCAGAAGGTCTTTTTTTCTAAAGAAATGTTGCTCTGAATTTAGTTTAACGAAAAACTGACTTGATCTAAATGCAAAGCACTCTTTTTTCTACTCTGACTTGGTGAGTATAACAATATATTTTATTAGTTGCTGCGTGCAGCCCGCTGCATTATACATTTTTTTGGTGAATCCCGCGGGATTGCCTATTTTTTCCGGGATAAAAGTAGCCTATGTGCTATTACAGGTTATTATCTACCTGTGTGCCAAATTTCATTTAAATCTGTTTAAAGTAGTTTTTGCGTGTTTGAGTAACAAACATCCATCCAAACATCCAAACTTTCGCATTTATAATATTAAAATAGAAATAGATTCATTAAAGACGATTATTACCCGAGGCTTCAAATACTAATTTAATAAATAAATTGTAAGCTATGTGCTATTTACAGATAAATTTTCTTTTTATAATTGAAAGAATTACTTAAATTTGTTTAGTAGTTTTAGACATTATTACGGACTGCAGAACTTCTCTCTCGTTTATATTTATATGTATAAGTGACTAGTTTAACCGCGTAGCTTCGCTTCGCTTTAGGTAAATTAACATGTCAATTTCAAATAATATTTCACCCCCTATTTCACAAAATTAAGAAATGAATTTCGAAAAATTCTTCCTTATTCCTCGTCTACATCATAAGAACGACCCTCGTGAAAAATGTCGGTCTTAGATTTTAGGCTAGGCATTGATGTGTCAGTAACTCAGAATTTTTTCTATTATACATATACAGATAATCATTTGCATCTATATAATAATACGGGAAGCAAAATGTTTATACTCTTTTCTGAGATAATTACGCAAACGGTAGAGTATGAAATTTGGCACAATTAAAATATGCATATTATTCAAAATACGAGTATAACTAATATTTTAAACTAGCTGTTGCCAGCGACTTCGTTCGCGCGGACTTCGTTTACTCCGCACTGCTCCTCCACCGTAGGTATATGTACCCTATATGTTGACCCGACCTGTTAGTAATATTCATGCAAAATTTGAAGTAAATCCATGCAGTACTTTTTTAGTTTACCCCGGACATACACACAGACAAACATACAAAAATACTAAAAACTATTTTTGGCTTCGATATCGATTGTAGATCACGCCCCAAGTATTCTTTTAAAAAAATATTCAATGTACAGTTTTGACTTTCCTACGATTTTATTATATGTATAGATAATATATTGGAAATATATTACATTAATAAAAATAAACATTACACATGGTACATCGTATGACATACATGATAATATATTTTGTTTATACTTTTTTTTTATTTCAAATTTTACAAGGTACAGTATGTAAAATACTCTGACTCCTAAAATAGTAAAAACTGTGTTATAGGAGCCAGTTCTTCTCTAAATTTTAGCTATACTAATTATATGATTGCATGTATCTTTTGCCTTTTGAGTAGTGAGTGTACAATTTGTTGCCAACATTTTGTATTCATATTTAGAATATTTATATTCATATATAGAATATATAAATATAATTAATGATGAACAAATACCTTATATGAAACATAAATATACTTACATATATATATATATATATATATATATATATATATATATATATATATATATATATATATATAAATACATATACATATATACATTTTTATACTATTTTTTCATGGCTAAATTTATGTCAAATGTCAAACTTAAAAGACATTTTATTGTTTATTCTATGGTCGAATATTTTTACTATATGGCGATCGCTAGTGGTTAATAAATCTTGCAATTTAAAAAATACAGGAAAACTGTTAGTGGAAGTATAAAGCTTATTATTATTATATTTAAACTGACAGCTTGTACACATATATAATTAACATGTCTGTAGACATTTATCATTGTCGAGGAATATAAATACTGATAAATTAAGAAATAAAAATATGAAACTACTCCATTAACAAGATTTATAAGGAATAGTTTTTGGAACACAGGATAGCAAACAGAATTTTTTAACGGAAAGGGATAGCTATCGTGTACAGATACCAAAGATGTTAATGTTGCGTTGCTACCTGTGCGGCAAAGGCATATAACAGCCATGTATAAATTTAACTACCAACCTAACTATCCAAACACATAAATTGAACTTTCAACCAGCCCTCCAATCGGAACATAATAGCAATATACACTGTTAGTGTGGCAATAAGAGCAATAAAAGCATTAATAGGTAAAATGGTGACATCAACGCAAGTGCATTCTCCCATCTAGTGGTCACCATCGTCGCAACACGGACATTGGACAAGAATCATTTACCTACAGGCCAGAAGGTAAATGATCTATTCTTCAAGAGAGGCTCGAACCAATGCTGAGAAAATATACATAACAACTACAAATTATGTAAATATTCTACGCAATAGTTATATGTAATTAAATAAGTAGGTAATCGGCTAAAGCATGAAATAAACGTATCGTCTGTATATATTTTTTCATTCTTAATCTCTTTAATTGGCGTGAATTCCCACGATTTCTTTTAGCGTGTTAGATTATTGATAGGTATAAGATTTTGGTATTTTATTATGTAAGTATTTTATGTCTTATATAAATTATTATAGAAATCGTTGGTTCTGAACACAGACCACATGAATACGTCCTAAATGACCATCAATGCACAGACAAAACTGCGCAATGGCGCAGGCCCGATTGCGCTGAAAATTAACATACTACTAATATATCTTAGACTAAGAGAGCTTTTAGAAATTTAATCCCTAAGATATTAAAACCGGAAACAATGCAAGCGAAATCGGGAGCTAGTGGTTAATATTTTATAAGACAACCTTATAATGGGAGATTTTTATTTATAGTGATATAAATAATTCAATAATTTTCAAGTGTACATATATATATATATATATATATATATTGGCATATATATATATATATATATATATATATATATATATATATATATTGGCATGCGTATTTGCATGTACACACAGATTAATCAAAACAAGACTGAGACTGTATTGAGCAAGTTATGAACCTGCAAAACAGAGATTTTTTTTAATTATCGCATATTTGCACCCTAATATTTTCACGCTATTGCTTCGGGTTAACTGGTTGAAGATTCCAATGGGCATTAAGTTACCATTGTATTGTAATTGCGCAATAAATTAAATATATATATAGTAAAAATGATGTTCATATTTTGATCCGACAACTTTTTCACGTCGCTTTCAAATTAACTTTCGTTTGAGCATGACTAATATCAAAACACGTAACGTTAAATTTTAAAAATATATCAATTATTCCGTTGATTCTCTACTGGTCATCAACTAAGCCTTTCTTCTGCACATTCCAGTCTTCATAAACATGTCAATCAATCAATACTTACAACAACCATTACTCAAAATATTAGGCACTTAATTCATTTTGTAATTCATTTACAATAATAATCATCATAGGTGGCCTTAATCGCCTACGAGGGACAATTTGAAGCAAAGCTAAGGTTTGAAAATGAGCTGTGCTTGTTTTGCTTGTATGAAAAACGTTGCAGAACAATTACACCATGTTTTTAATAGATTCAGGCTTTACTTTGCGGAAATCCATAATTTAAAGGAGAAATTATGGTATTTAATTTGCAATTTTTTTGCAAATTTTTAACTAAGTTATCTTTTTTACTTAACGTTATTGCCATCTCCGCGTCGACTGATAAGCTTTCCAATGTTTTTTTGGTAAAGCTTAAGTGTGGGTTATATTTAAGTCCTTTCTTTTTACATATTTAAGTCCTTACTTACTCATTACACCATGTTTATTAAGTCCTTAATTACATCATGTTCATACATTTTTCAAGATTGTGCAGGAAGGAAGAAAATGCTAATTGTACTTTTCTAAACATTAAAATCTGGGCACAATTTAACTAAAAAACTCCTTGTTTTGAATAAAGTCTGCATTTCTTGTTCTCTATATTCTTTCTAATGCCTAATCCACCCCCAGTTGAGTTTAATAAGTGCCCGGTGCCCCTACACCATAGCGTTTGCTTCAGCGTCTGCAGCGCTACAAGCGCGCTCTACCGTTTCAAAAATAGAGAACGACAACATTTCGTTTTCAACTTGAACCAATATCATCAAAATTAATTCCGATAAAGATATTTTATACTGTTGTTTACATTTATTAATTACTAGCTGACCCGGCAAACGTAGTTATGCCTTTTTAACTGCTCTTATTTTTTTTCTATATTTTCTCACCTTTTAAACCTTCCCTGGACTTTAACAATTAATTCAAAGCCAAAATTAGACAAATCGGTTCAGCAGTTCTCGAGTTTTAGCGAGACTAACGATCAGCAATTGATTTTTATATATATAGATTTTAAATTTAACACTTTTACTGTTTCACAATTCACAAACTATATATTTGTTATTAATTAAATAGCCAACCGGTCTCATATTTATCACCGGGCTAAAAACTTAAATTAACAACAAATATGTTGTTTGCGGAAGCATTAATAATGGTCGGTAAATGTAAAATATTGATTTTGATGGAAAAAGAGTAGATAATTTTGGCAACCATTATTTTCAATCACAACAGTATGAAGATACAAAATGAGAAGTCTTTTCAGTTACTCATAACAACAGAATTACAAACTAAATTAATAATCACTCTAAAGAAAAATAAAAATGTCAATTAAATAGCTAATTTATTTAAAATAATTATTATGACGGAGTTTACACAGTGCCGACGATGGAGAGTATAAAGTATATATTTAAATTACTTAAAAGTTTAATATCTACAAAACTCGCACTTGATCATTTTCTTAGTAGAACGGTTCAACGCATATTTATGATGAGTTGCATTAGAAAGCGTTTCATAAGTCAAAACAAGTATCTAGTAAAATATTTATCCTAAATATTACTAAGTATAAAATGTAGTTGTACCGAATACATGTTAATTTGTTGCGGAATCCGAGAGCAATAACCGAATGCGGCGCTAGCGGTATTCGGTGGTTTCGTCGAGACTAATATATTTCAACAAAAACAACCGGACACGACGTATGTGTGCCTAACCCGTCTAGCCAAAAAACTTTATACCTTGCTTTGAATGAGTTTCCACGTGTATTAATTGAATAAAATGTACTTATATGAATTGTTTATGTTAAGATTTTTTTTCTAACTTTACTGAAAATTGAAAAAAATAGAAAAAAATATATTATTTAATTCAAATAAATTTTTACATAGACCCAAATACTGATAATTCGACATTTATGTAGTTAAAAATATAATTGTACTTTTATCATCTCTAAATAAATATTACTTGATTAGCTAATGTTAACGGCAATCCCATGCATGCCGCGCTTAGCCGTACTATAAACTATTTTGCGCGAGGTAGTGACTATTCCAGCCATCCCAGATCATTTCAAATATCCAGGGAAGTTTATATCTAAATTTCGCGCACCTAGTTACTGAATGGGTAGAATTTTTTCGTGAGATAAACATGTTCTAAATACACGGCTATCTGTAAAATTTAAGCACGATCAACTGTTTATTCATCGGACAATTTCATTTAATTATCTTCAGCTCAATTTTCTACATTTATACACAGTCTGACTTCTGTTCTGACTTGAAGTGTGCCAGACTATCTATAAGAAGCACTAGTATTATCTTTTCATTCCTCTGTTTAGTACAGATTCAGCCACCTGTGTAAGAACTAAACATTGTGCCTAAAATATAGTATTGTAGCTATCTAAGAGGTATATACTCAAAGTATCTAAGTTATTATAGTTATTATTTTAAATTATTAGCAGAGAGCTCCAGTATCCGCTCTTTTATTAGTCTTAAAACTATCTGAATATTTTTCATATGAAATGTGTGTTTGGGTTCTTTTACGGAGTATTTGATTGTATTTATTTAGAGGTTTCTTTAATATTTTAAATGATGTTAAATGTGTGTTTTTCCATTACTTCTGGCATGTTTTCAGATTTTTCATTCCTTTTTATACTTAGCATCAGTCTTAGAACGAACATTGCTGCTTCTTCTTGAATAAATAATTGCAATGGAGCTATTCCTAATATAACATATTATACCTAATGCTGTTATGACTATTTTATTCATGCTTCTGGTAATTGCTAAGTAAATCTTCCTTTGAAAGCTATCCATTTGCTTCTGAACTGTGGTTTTTTTCGCCCTGGGCCACCACGATATTTATTTCATAGGATAGAAAACACGCAAGTGGTTCTCCTGATGGAAAGATATAACCATAGCTTATAGACACCAAAGTTGTTAAGGGCGCGTTGCGATCTGTTTGGCGTGGTTTGAATGCCACAAACATAAGTTTACCAGCTACAACACCTTCCAAACGAACACGACAGCGACTAATACCGATTGCGAATATTGCGGCAGAAATAGTAAAAGCAGAAGCATTACTCTCCATCAAACGTTGCAGAGCTCTGCCACCTAGTAAATTACTAGCAGTACTAGTAGCTCTAGCTTCTGAATTTAGAAAAATATCTGAATTTAAAAAAAAAATGAAAATCAGTAAGTTGTATGAATCAGTAACTGAAAATATTGTAGCCATTTGCTTCTTTCTAACAATGAATTTTAAATAAAAGCTACTAAAAATGCAAATAAAATTCTTATTATCTAATGGATTTTTATTTTATTTATCTAGAAAGGCCCTAAGCCTTTCTAGATAAATAATCTTCGCTTAATCCCATCTCAATTTGAATAGTTAAGTCTGCGAACAAAAAGTTTGAGTATTTTTAAAATAGATGGAACAATGCTATAACGCTAGGCTCACTAGTGCCAAAGGTGAGGTATTGTATAGTCACAAGGACGAACAATTTCTACGCAGGAGCTCGTCACGGTCGAATGCACACGAACCTTCCGCCTAACGCCTCGCTTTGAGCGCCCACTAAGGGTCAAGGCAACTCGGCGGTCATTTCACTTCTGTGTACTTATGTCAATCAAACTTTTTGTACAAAAAGTCATTAAATCTTCAAAGTTATTTTTTATTCCGACGACAAATGGAGAACTAGACAGCGTTCCACAATGTTCACACCTATAAAAAGTATTCTATCGTTAACATTTAAAAGGTAATTTTTAAAATGCACCTATAGATGTAAAAGCAGATCAAATAGATTTAAACTAGAGATTAAAACTAGATTCAGATCTGCATTTTGTTCTAATCCTAATAATAAATGATGATAATTGTTTTGAGTTAAAAACTGGTTTTAGTTAAAATATGAGTACAATCTAAGTTACACCCACAGACCACATGAATACTTATAGACACGCCATTGGGAAGTAGAAACGTTTCGCCGTGCATATGAGCAAAGTCTCCTATCACTGTCGAAAATGTCATATATTTCTACATATATTATATCGTGAAAAAATAGAAATAAACCATGTTGTACTGTTTGATCGTACCGAATGAGATGACAAAGTTTAAAAACTACCCTTGGAGTATTTTATTTCATCTATAAGTAAAATCACGGTATTTCTGTGTGTAATTGTAAGCTACACAATATTAACAACGGATTGATATACCTCAAAATAAGAAGGTTATTTTTTGACGACAATTGTGAAAAGTCGGTTAGGCGACAGTATATCTTATGCTTATGTACCGATATATTGCTAACACCAGCTTAGTGAAAAATATTAGACAGTTGGTTGTATAAAATTAAAAAGTCCTTTAACAGTCTTACTAATGCGGTCAAAGTTAAGGTAGTTAAGACTTGGATAACTATTTTAGAATTCAGCTTTCGTTTTAGGTTTAAAGATAAAACGTTTGAAACCTCTGAAAACTGGAGTTCGTAAACTAGTAAATGTTACATTATTTTAACTGCAATAACGATAAGAATTAAGAACCTAAATTTGCAAGTTACATTGTTTCCTGTTAGTTTACAACCGGTTTATTCATTTCATTTTAGCCATAATTTGTTTTCAAGTTTTCTAATAAACCTTACTAAACCTAACGGTGACATATTCTCTCATTATAACTTCAAAATAATGAAAATAATTCTAGAAAGTAGGGACCAATTAATATATTATATTCTACTCGTTAGGAATGTTTTCAATGTCTGAAAATGTTTAATTGAATTTTTTTCAGAACTAAATTACTGTTACAAAATCCTGTATGTGAGTTCTTCAGGATTTATACATCTCACGTATTAATGTGAGATATATTAAATCATTTCAGTAGGTAAATATATTATATGAGGTATAATTATTATGGGAAAGTTATAAGAAAGTTATAAGAAAATATTGCATTTAATAATCCTTCTTTTAAGCCAACCGATTAAAGAATACCTATAATGCAGTACAAGTTAATTCATTCATTAAAGCTACATGCAAAATAACATTACTTTGTTATTTTGCATGTAGCTTTAATGAATGAATAAATACCAGTAATCGTTGTCAATGTAATACATAAATAACAAGTTGGTGCAGTCGATTTTGGAAAGTTCTAAATATTGAACATTGCTTAGATTAAACATGAAATAGGTATAAACTAACTTGTATAATATGTGTCTTTCTGTATCACGAAAACTTTAAATATTATTAAGATAGCGCTCGAGAGGCGTGAGATAAATTATAACGTGATAGCTATGTATCGATGTCTATTATATAAAGTGTGCATAGTTGCATTGCATCTCTCTTGCAGGCTTAGGATAAGCAACACGATAAAATTTTATCGACCTCGTTTTCTCGACTTTTATGTCACTTTCTCGATTCGCTAACGCATTTGACACTTGATTCGACATGATACTTCAAAGGAAGAGAAAATGATCAATTTTACTCGACGGTAGTTATTTTCTCTATCGATCGAAACGACTTGCTGTCATTTTATCGATTTGTCATTTGACACTTCGTTAAAATTTGGTTAAAATGTTGATAACCTTATCCACTATTTCATATTATTATACTTTAATTATACAATAATTACAAAACTTTTTGATTTCTATTCATTTTATTAAATATAGATTTCGGTCCAGTGTTGGCAGTAGTGTGTATGGCAGGCAGGCAGGCAGGCAGGCAGTATGGCATATATGTATTTAATAGTGGTGGCAGTTCCATATTATACCTATTATGTGCTAAATATCTACGGTTAACGGCAAGCCTGCAAAATACAAAGAAGGCACATAGGAAATTTGTGTGATCTTTTTACACAACGGACGGAGCATTCCAATCACTATAGCGCTTCAATAAACCCAATAACCATGGCTCTCTAAATAATATAGACCCTTGTGAATTTTGAGGTTTAGAGCCACACACCGATCAAGGCATGCCTCTTTAGTTAAAGGTAAGTGAACATAAGAGACTTGTAATTCAGTTTCTAGTAGATATGACAGCCATCCAACTTCATTAACTGTAATAACAGAATATCTTTGTAGTAAATACTAATTTGACTTAGGTGAACTCAATAAAGTTATATTTTTTCAAAAGTTATCTGTAGTTTTTCGAGTTTCTTTTTTAAACAGTTAATATGTTACATATACATGTCAAGTGTATGTTAAATTTCAGCTGGATACAAGACCCTTTTCTTGGTGGTCAACTTTTCACAATACTTACAGCCACATACCAACAAACAACAACAATGCTTACATCATAGAATAATGATGCAAATGTGTTATTCCTCTAAGGCTTGCATTGATTATGTATTTAAGGAGTTTTTGCTACCCATTCAAGTTATATTTAGTCAAAAAAAGTATTTGTTTTAATCAGTTGTTTTCAGACCAAGTTCCATGTATGATTAACATGCTACTATGATGAATTATTTTCTGTAATATTCATAACTTAAAATATCCAATATGACACATGTAGTTCTCAATTACCTAGGTACCTACATGTGTAAACATTATTATTTTATATTTGTCTACATTTAAAGATAATTTACCTTACAGAAAGGCAGTCAGTTCTTGTTATTATTGTTTATTACAATAATATATGTCAATAAAAAATATAATTATTATTTGCAGATAAGACTTCAACTGCAGAATGTTTAATATTACTGACAAATATCCTAGAAGAACAAATGATGCCCTCATATGGCATAATTGAAATGGATGAAATGCGAAGACTACATAATAGAAGATATTGATGGATCCTATGTATACTGGTGCAACTTGCAAAACAACGGAAACCATTTTCTTGCCTCAAAAGCCTTAAAATTACCTTATATTTGTCCTAATGTAATAAAGTATTTGAAAATTTGTACAAATTTTCAAATACTTCTATTGATTTATGTCAAAACTAGCTGTTGCCCGTGACTTTGTTCGCGCAGACTTTGTTTACTCCGCACAGCTCCTCCCCCGTAGGTGATAACGTGATAATATGTAGCCTATATGTTGACCCGACCTGTTAGTAACATTCATGCAAAATTTGAAGTAAATCCATGCAGTACTTTTTGAGTTTACCCCGGACATACATTGACTTTCCTACGATTTTATTATATGAAGGTATAGATTACAAGCTACAGAACATTTAATCCGGCCTCCAGTAAAGTTGTGTCATTGCACTTGCACTAGTATACGTAGGACCCTTCGATATGATAATTACAAGTATTTTCTTTTAGAAGTGTTAACTTTGTTACTTTTGTTGTTGTTTTTTAATCGAAGTGATTTTGGTAGTAACAATACTTAGTGGATTATTGGTATAATAAAATACTTTAGTGTTATATAAGATTTATTTAAAAAAATATATACTCTAGGCAAACCTTCTATCTAAGTATTAAATACTTTTATATAATAAAAATGAAACTTATAGTCATCAATGGCTAATTTTAAGTATAAGTTTAATGACACACTATTCATAGTATTTAATGTTTTAATGCCAAACATAGATTTTACTATATGGAAAAGTCTTGAGAAATAATTTTTATTTTCTTTAATAAAGTTACAAAATGAATAAATCACACAAAATACTAAATGAATAATTATAAAAAGTGTGTAATATGAAGCAGTCTTGTAAAGAAAATTAAATTTGAGTTTTAAAAAATATACAAACACATCTACTTTACTAAACTAACAATTATTATTAATGTTTGTACTTCTCAGAATAGATAATTTTCACAATTTATCACCTTATGACTTAAATTTATTAACATGTATCTTTGAATTTTCACTAATGTAACAAACTTATAGAAGATTACACGCACTATATTAAAGCTATTATATTTTAAATTTAAATGTTTTCTACAATTTAAATATCTCTTGTTATCTCGCATAATTAATCAGTAATGAAAATTCAATATCAAAAATTAATTTACTATATAGTATGAGTAGTATGGAATTTCACTTGAAAATAAAAAATCAACAAGTAAAATATTTTTTCCTAAGGTAACATTAACTTTCTATTAATTTAAATTTTAAAAATTACACATATTAGGTACATTAAGACTATCAAAACAATTGTTTTCTACAAATTAAAATTTATTTTTCAATCTTGCACAACCATTAAAAACAACAAGAAAAATATAATATTCAGCATTAACTTATAAATCTTCTTAATCAACAATTTCAAAAATGTAATAAATAGAAAGGCTTCTTTATTATATTTCCATTACTCGCTGTTTAGTCAACCTGTAAACAAATATATCTTATCAAAATGTTGTTATATATGTTTACTTAATATATTTTTTTGTCAGTTAACTCAGGACTTATGACTTCAGTCTTGCATGTTGCATTTTGTGTAGTGTTATATAGATTTGCATTGTAAATTATATAATGGGGTCGAAAAAACAATTGGTTACATTTATAAAAGGGAGTGAAAGAAGCCTACACTATTCTCCAGAGAAAGCTTCTCATATTATTCAGGATTTTTTTAAAAGAATCAAGTTTTTGATATAATCTTGAATTTATGATATTAATTTTGTAAAAAACCACAACTTTTACAATGAAAGAAATATATTAAAATATGTTTAAAATTTGATTCTTTCAGTCTACCTTGTTAGATGATTTGTCATGGAGATACGTATGTAAATAAATACTTACAGTGTTCCATTGTTTTCCTTTCTTCCTCTAGAAACTATAATGTATGAAGTATTTGTAGAATATATGGTGTTATATTATGCTTTCCCAATATTAAAGACTTTAATCTTTGGTGCTACAAGTCTAGTCCATGAATCCACCATGGCGACAAAGTTAATTTATGCTTATTACTTCTTATCCTGAAAAGAAAATCATAATTATTTTTAATAACCTATATAGGCTTTTAAAAAATATAAGTATAAAGAAGTACACTACTTACGTTTTATTTTGTGTTCCCATTTCACATACCTAACACAATCTAATTTTGTACTAGAATCGGAAGAATGATGATGATTTTAGAGATGTGAGAACCAAACAGTATAAATCAATAATTCCTTGTATGTAATGGTTAGATAATTAATTAATTAATAATTAATTACAAAATACAAATTAGTTAAAGTACAATACTTTTTGACGTAATGTAAATAAACTTTTAATTTTTCGTATAGAGAAAATAATTCTACGAATTCTCGTGCTACTCAGTATTCTTTGTACTCAGTGTTACCAACTCTATTCAAAATTACAACTACTTACAAAGTTTTCTACAAAATTCAGTAGAAAACTAAATGTAAAATAAAAGGTTAATTTAAAGCTGGTGCTTATTTTGTATTATTTAATGTTACTATTAATAACATATACTCAGGAAAAATAATACATAAAAAACATATTATAATAATCAAAATATTAATTAATCAATCAAAAATAACAAAAAAATCGAGTGTAGCTCACACTCGTTTTTTCGTTAGAAGTAAATGTAAGAAGACAAAATAAAATAAAATTTATATACTCTTTGAGTAAGTCTTTGAATCAAAGAAAGATAAACTGAAAAGTCGAAGAAAATTGTTTTTCGTTCTTGAGATGTAAATCACAGACCGTGGTCCCACAAACTAACTTTTTTTTGATTAACAACAAGCTGAATATTTGTGAAAAGCTTCATTTTGACGAGACAGCCGTCTTTTCTATTTTCGAAAAATCTCGAATCGGGTAACTAATAAAGTTAATGCTGCGAAGACATTGGGTTCGGTGAATAATAAATATTTATTAATAACAATAATTATTTTTCGACTTTAATCGCTTGATTATATTATGAAAACTACGATGAAACTTTTGTCCTATATATTTGATGATTTTTCTGACAATCCCACTTATGAGATTTTTAAATTGATATTAATGAATTTAAAAATAACCTAATTTTCTCACAACAGCTTGTTAATTATTATTGTAATTCAACGGTAACTTTGTCATACACGTAAAGTGGAAACTTTTCTTAGTCTGACACTCTAAAGTTTCCTTATTTTATCTATCTTTATTAGTTACCCGATTCGAGATTTTTCAAAGATAGAAAATATGGTTGTCTCGTTAAAACGAAGCTGTTCACAAAAATTCAGTTTGTTCTTGGAGACCACGGTCTAACAGTAAGTCTTAGGTTGGATTGCTTGCATCTGGCTGATTTTTGGAGCTATTAATAGATAACATTATTTGTAACATAAAATACTGTGAATTGTATTCTGTTCTATCTTATTTTCTAGTTGGCATAATACTATACATTTATGTTTGTTTATCGTAATGCATTTTCGTGTCATTGTCAAATCACAACAATTCTATGGAAGTTTCTCATCAAAAAAATTAAATAAAAATGTTGATTGATTAGTCTAAAAGAAGATGTTAATTTACTCAATAATGTTAGAATTATAATTGAAAGGAATAATTATAGTGGAAAAAAATAGCTTGTTAATAATAATTGTTACGCACTTTTACGCATAATTAGTTACGCAGTTATACACCCAGAAATAAATACACGCTGGCATCTTAATTGCCCTTTACATTAAAACATCTTATGAATCATAATTCATTGTTTCAGTTTTATAGAATAAAAAACTAGTTTTGATGGTCAAAACTAAAAAGAGATAATAATTCAAAAACCTGTAAAATAACCTGTAAATTACGATTGTAAATAGGTACGGCTACACTAGGCTTTGGTTATATTTCCTTCGACTCTGACAAAGAAGAGAAATGATGACAGGAAGTTATTAATGTAAACAAAAGCTCATAATGATTAACACAAGTTAAATGCACCAAAGGTGTATCTTAAAAATCAGAATTAGTATAATATCTATGTCTTCTAGTGACAACATTTATTTCTCTATTCGAGTAAACTTTTTGTTTAATTTATCTCTGACGTTTTAAATGTTTATCGTGGCATGCTTAATAACGTCCATCGAGATATTAATAAATGTCAAGCAAACGTCACTTTCTCGATCGATATATATCTCGTGGTGCTTATCCTAAGCCTGTTGGTGTTCTTGGGGTAATAGATATTATTCCACGCAACAAGCGCGAACAATGCGCGTTACGCCCCTACCTCGCTCGGCGACTTTAAAGGCATCTTCTATTGCTTAAGGCTAATTTCTAGTATGTATTACCTATATATTTATAAAGCTATATAGATGTTTTTTATATAATAAGATAGCAAACAAGAAGATGGATCGCGTGATGGAAAGACACATCATAGCCTATAGACGCCAAAGATGTTAATAATGCTTTGCTATCCGTGTGGCGGGATGGCAATGTCAGATGCATAAGACTACGGCTCCCTTACCCTCCAACGCGGAACACGACAATAACAAGCATTGACGCCATTGTAGCAGGAATAGGTAAGGCGGTGGTACCAAATACAAGTCGTTGCGGAACTCTACCAAGTAGTAGTCAAGATGGTAGTGACACGAATAGCCAATCGATCGCCTTTTACGATCTGTCTGGCAGGCAGGTGGTCTATTCTTTAAAAGAGCCCGAACCAACACAGGGAAAGTGTGAGTCTAGTACTGGATTAAAGTGTCACAAGATTATGGACTTTCGTTTGTGATGTAGTATCTTGTCAAGTAGGTACATGTTTGATAGATTCCTAAATCCTATGATTTTTCAATAAAAATAATGAATTTGTATTTAGATGCAATTTTTAATATACGGCCTATGTAACTACAGAAGTGACACCAACCAGAATAATAACAAAAATAATGTTAAATATTATGTCAAAAATGACATTTGCATACCCTTTGGTCCTACTCATCATTACATAGTATAAAACAAAGTCGCTTTCTCTGTCTGTCCCTATGTCCATATGTATGCTTAAATCTTTAAAACTTCGCAACGGATTTTGATGCGGTTTTCTTTAATAGATAGATTGACTCTTGAGGAAGGTTTAAAGGTATAAGCCTTTCCGATATTCCCACGGGAACAAAAGCTGCGCGGGTGAAACCGCGGGCAGGTCGCTAGTTAAAAATAAAGATCAGTTTAGGTATTTCTAGTCTTCTTAGAACTCACAACGACTATTATGTAAAATGTTAAATCAGGAATTGGCAATCATAATACATATTTTTGTTCTTTTAATAGGTATATATAGAGAAAAAGCCAGGTAAAATCAGAGAAATTGCCTAAATAACAACCTGAATCATAGTCTTTTAAATTAGTTTCTTATGGAAGTAAAATTTTACATTTACTTTCTTGCAAAATAAATAATTTATCAGATACCTAATAAATAGTATAACAAAACTTATCAAGATATAATAGGGATTGGAAAATATTTTCAATCGACTCTCTAAAAAGTAGGAGGTTTTTAATTTGGATATTTATATGATTTTTCTGTTCAAACATAGCTCCGTCATTTATAAACGGATTTGCGAAATCATTTTTTTTGTTCAAGAGAGTATATTTCCAAATTTGTCCCATAAAGATTTGATCTCATAAAAATAAGATCTGATTTTAAATTCTAGAGATATAGGAGGATTAAATCGGTTGTTACAGTATTACAGTATTATGTGTGTATATGTCGCAGTGAAATTGTCAATAGCCGTTAGATTATAATCTACCTATGGATTTTATAATTTGGTTAGGTTAGGTTAGCAGTTAAATTATATTATCACTTAGGTAAATTATAATCTAACGGTACTGACAATTTCACTGCGACATATATACATATATACAAAATATTCATTTTGTAATTTTGTGTATATTATAATACACATAAATTACAAAATGAATATTTTGTAACTAACGGTACCTACAAGAAACTAACAATCGTTATAAATACATAAAAAAAGTGTGTGTACTTATGTACGCACGTAAGAAGTTATACTTTTTTGGCGTAACAAGATAAAAAACATTCTGAAAAATGTTATCCTTCGTATTATCCTATATTTGTATAGAAAACGACACTAACAATAGAAAAAAAGGTATTTAATAAATTGAAAGAAAATTATAATAAATAACACATAGTTAAATAAATTTAATTTAAATATCATAAAAGAATTACTTGAGCATAAATATGAAAATGTACTAACTTTTTTAAAAACTACATCGTTGACTAGCTAATTCCATACAGTCGGTTTTTCGTGGCGGTGTGCGCGCGCATAGTAAAAAGAACACAGGCCATTTTGGTTTTGTATATCCCTTGCGTGTCTTTCGGATTGACGAATATTAGACAAACTAGAATATTTTTCTACGATTTTTAAATCAATTAAATAAAACATAATATTGCTAGGAACAATCATATAAAAATATTGAGACTGATTGAATTCTATCACCATATTTAAGAGTTACCATTGTATAAAACTTTAATTACATGTTCATTAAAACAGCAATAAGTTTATATATCATAATTTTCATTCTAAGTATCAAATAAAAATTCTCCGTATTTTTGTATTAAAAAATAGTTAGAAAAATGCTAATTTATTTTTTGTTCTTTAAAGTGTCTTCGCAAAATCTTAGCTCAGAATTCTGTCAATCTAACTTAGATTTCTGAGATGAACAGCTGTTGTACTGAAGAACAAGATAAATACCCAACCACATACTACTAAGGAAAAAACTGATTGTTTACGCTAACCTTACCTAAAATACAACGTTAACCTTACCTAAAATACAACTTTATTTATCTACTATTCCCCAAGTTAAAAAAAATATTAATTAAATGCGGATAAGTTAAGGAGTTGATGTAGAATCTTAAGGAATATATTCAACTTTAAGGTAATAACTAAAAAAACGATCTATGAAGTCTTGCCCGTGTTGTTTACTCTCATCATTTTTCCCTTATATATAGTATAACTTCAAAACTGGAGGTAGATACATATATAAAAAATACTAGGAAAAATATTTAAATATCAAATACTTTATGATTAAAAAAGTAAATGCAAAAATTCTTCTTGAATAAATAATTTTTGTTGAAGAATTTTTAACACGAAACAACAAATGATTTGAAAATAAACAACAAAGCATATAATAATATTATGTCCATTCAATATTTATTCAATATATTTAAAATTTAAACGAAATGGAATTTAAAAACTATCCAATATATTCAAACTCTTATATTACATTATATACACTCTTCATCAGTTGCGTTGAAGGAAATAATAATAAAATGTATACCGTAACCGTGTCAACTGTTTAAGAATTTGAAAATATTTAATGATAAAAAATATGTTATAATTATTACAAGCTATCTTACCCTAAAAAAACAGCACAAAGTTTATCCTTTATGAGGGTTCTTTATAAGGTTGCTTCCGCGCGGGTGCATATAGTATGCACGGAATTTATTCAATATTTAGATACTCTAATTCAAACACTAGAGCTTCTTTGATTTAGAGTACCTAAATATTAAATTATTTAAAAAAAATTTATTTAAAGAGCAATGGCGCCTACAAATGAATATAATCGAACTACAAATAATTTCCGTGTAAAGTTGGAACTACAAAGTGGATTGCATTAACCAATGGAAAATCGGTAGAAAAATATACTAAAACAAATGTTACTGACAAACCTAACGTTACCGCCAAATACTACAATGAAGACTACAATGTATGAAATAAAATTTTGAAAATAAGGCAAAGATTAACTTTGAAAAGCAATTTTCCTTATCCATCGTAAGGGTTGTAATATTCTTTATTTGAAATAGAGAGTTATTTTGTAGATTTCAAGGTAGACACTGACTGTTTAAAATAGGGCTTTCTGAAATTATTATGACTAAATGCCATTTAAATAACTGCTTGCCGATTAAGTAAAAGCACAGAAGATAAATCTTGAAAAAACCCGGAAATAATAAATTGAAAATTTCAGATAATAATCGAAACTTATGTAGATCTTTACAAGTTATTTTACTACCAAAATAGTAATACATACTAAGATTTTAGATATAAACTAAAAAAAAATTTTAACTAATTTTACATGATGTAGGAGTAATTATAAATATTATTTTATCACAAATAAACAAAAAATATACAACTTAAATATTTTTCAAACTTTTATTACTTCTTATCATACTTTGTCATATATGTCTATATAATATTACTATAGACCTATATAATGTTTGGGAGCATCACAGAACGCCTTGTTGATATTTTGAATACTTCAGTGGCCATATAATTAAGATTCATCTACTGAGTACAAAAGCCCGCTAATACATTATTTTTACTATGGTAAAATGCATTTAAGAAGTATTTAAATAGTTTGATGTAAGCCAAAATTCAAGATTTTAGTGCCTTAAATATAAAAATACAAAATACAAAGTTCTTCAATCGTAATTATGGTATCAAATATTTCCCTTTTTTCGATCAAATTGCAGGCTTTCATCTTAGCAATATATTGAAGTACGTTAAGTTTTAGTCACTTAAAATTTTAATTTGAACTAAAGGAAAACTTTAAAACCTAGATTTTTGATAAACTGAATAATAATAATCAAAAATCCAACGATTGGCATATCAAAAATCATCAAAATAGGATATATATTTAATATATATTTAAGAGTAGAAATATTGTATCTTTTAAAATTACTTCCAAAGATAATGTTCTCAATTCATCGGTTTTTTTTTAGTTTGTTCAGCAAAAACTTCTCACAGGACCTATTTCATCAATTTTCTTATTAGACCCTATAAGTGTGATTGATTCCATTTAAGCTTAATCAAGTTCCAAAGATATGGTCCAGAAACACGGGGTATTGAAAGTCGGTTGGAATAGTTTTACTACTTATATATATGGCCATGTGCATTCGTTGTTCTTACTTTTATTGTAAGAGACAGTTAATCTTTGTATATGTATGTATGTTTATAGGTATAGTTTATATTTAATTTGTATAGTATATATGTCGCAGTGAAATTGTCAATACCGTTAGATTATAATTTACCTAAGTGATATTATAGTTTAACTGCTAACCTAACCTAACCAAATTATAAAATCCCTAGGTAGATTATAATCTAACGGCTATTGACAATTTCACTGCGACATATATAATAGTTTTGCCATGTCCGTCCGTCCGTTCACAGCGTAGCTCTGAGATTCTACGTACTAGAAAGTTACAATTTGGCACGAATATACATATTAGTCACGCCAACAAAATTATAGTAAAATATAATCTTGAACAAAAAAAATTTAGAGCTCCTCACCTACATGTAAATTGTGGATGTTTTTATTTTTTCTAGCTTACCTCATAATCTGGCGAAGCGATGGACAGTTTTAAAAACATTGCGGGTTTGTTAAACAATGTTTCGATTAAAAGATCCGTTTGTGGTGCGGATGTATCCGTCATTGGCATTAAATATGTTCGATATTTATAGCATTAAACAATAAAAATCTCTCTTCGTAGTCCACACTATTGTGACGAGTAACTACGGAACCCTATATTGCGCTTGGCCCGATACGCACTTGGCCGGTTTTTTAAAGAATATTATGCGCAATCACATAGATTCTGTTAAGTTGTTTCAACGTTTTAGTATACCCAACAAAATCGGCACGTGTCACAATGACGGCACCTATCTCAAGCTGAATTTTTATTAACGTGTTGTATTTAGTTATTTTTTTAATTAATTCGATATTAGTTAAAATTAACAAATAGTTATACGCGATTTTGCTTTTATTCAAATATTGCAAAACTTCTAAGCTTATTAAAGTTACTAACCGCCATAAACTACAAAAGTTTTGAAAAGCATATCAAAACGTATTTAAGTATTGCTAATAAGTTTATTTGTAATAATTGAACATTATAATTTAAATAAATGTTCCATAAGGTAAAAATAAATTTCACCATTTTATATTCACGTTAATAAAAATCGACTTTGATAATACCAATGCAACATTTTCCCATTACGAACTTATTTCTGGCAAAATGTCTATACATAAATTCTTATAAGATTGTGATATATATTGTTATATAGTTAATTTTTCATATATATTGAAAATATCTCCATAAAAAACAAATTGTTGGGTATAGATAGGTCTATGTAACGGACGAAATAAATGTCTATTCAGATATTAAATATTGAAATTAGTCACGACCCACTAAGTGTTACACGTAGACAGAATAAGATGTGTAATACCTGAAGATCTGTTTGTAAGAAAGATAAAGTTTCTCATAACCTACAACTTACCTATGTGGCAGTGATGATGCGATCCAATAAAGAACTAAAAACGGGATTAGCACTACAGTGAAATAAGCACGAGTCGTTGCACTTTGTCTCTAGTATAGAGAACAAGAAAAGGTCTATAAACAATCGTCGACGTGCACAGAACTTGAAGTCATATAGTCCTGGTAGGTCCAGGAAGGCAGGAGGTAGCGGAGGCCCGGATTCAGGGTGCCGGCGGCGCGCGGGTGACGGTCGATCGTCCGGCCGCACAACGCGCCTCACAACGGTAAACTGGCAGACCGCATTAAACACAGCCTCCTTCGCTTGTATGAGTGGCTTCAACCTCCCTCCAAACAAATAGTACCGTACACCGCACTTCTGTCTTGGTAACTTTTATTATACTTTTATAAGTGTTGCTGCGCTTGCGCCTGTGTGCTCTATCACACCAACACAAACTCGATTGCGACCCTATGAAGTCGTGTGGGTGTCGGAGTTGGTAATGTACCTATGCGTGCTTTGATCTTACGATTCGGTATGCACGGCCGCGCAGGCGCACGTACACCGAGGCTGTATTTTACTCCTTTAATATCTAGTCAATAATTTTAGTTTAGAGTTTGTGCAATAACACACGTTATAGCGCGTTTTATAACTGGGCCAGCGACCGGTCTAGACGTTAAATTTACATATCTTCACTTAAAAACACTTCCAGCATTATATTTCATTTTAGTAGTTAGTAGTAGTATTTAATATTTAAAAAGTATGTACATATATCATATTTTAAATACTCACCTTTTTTACCATGTGTTTTATTTAATTGTTTTATTATGTTATTAATAAACAAAATTTAACACAGACTAAGATTTAATCCTAAACTCCAAAAATCTTTGACTGCAAACGTTATGGAAAATACCCAACTTTAACATAACTATATAGTTAATTCATCTGTTAATATTTTCATTATGTTTTTTTTTATATTTTAAATACTCACCTTTTTAACATGTGTTTTTTTTTAAATTGCTTTATTATTTTATCAATAAACAAAATTTGACACAGACTGTAAGATTTAATCCTAAACTCCAAAAATCTTTGACTACAAACGTTATGGAAAATACCCAACTTCAACTTAACTAAATAGTTAATTCATCTGTACGAGTAAAAATAACTCGTATTTTTTAACTTCCCACTACGTATGTAAATAAGAAAGTTACTGAATTTACTCCGATTTTCGAAAATCGAGTTCTTAGGAACCTTTTCCGACTATTTTCAAGATGGCGTCAGGATATCTGTATGTATGTATGTGTGTGTGTGTGTGTGTGTATGTATGTATGTAAACATCTCATAACTTTTGAACGATTTAACAGATCGAAACGCGGTTGATGACATTCGATTGGATTTCGCTCAACTTAGACTTCCTCAAAATTTGAACCGATTCGGCCCGGGAGCTTTTGGGAAATAGTATATTTTTAATATAACTTCCATATTTATATACCGATTGAGTACAAAAACTAATTAGCTCTAATTCTCAAAAGACTACGTCTAATACATAAATTTCATCAAAATCGGTTTATCCGTTTGGGAGTAATCGTTGACGAAAAATTTTGAAAAAAGTGTTTTTTCGACATAGCTTCGAAATTTTTCAACCAATCATTTTTTGGTATTTTATGATATTTTAGTACTAAAAAAACTACGTCAAATGCCGTTTTAAAAATCAAAATCGAATATAATTTTCAAAACTTATGACTTCAAATATTAAAATTACGTTGTTTTTAGCAAACATACTTAATTTTTTTAAGTAACTTTTAAGTTAATTCAGCGATTGACTTAAAAATCTTATCAGCTTTTTTTCTTAAAAAACTGCGTCAAATACCGTTAATTTAACCAAAATCGGTCAATTTGTTTGGGATTTATCAATGAAGAAAATTAAAAATAAAATGTTTTTTGACATAGCACCAAAATTTTTCAACCTATCGATTATTTAGCTAAAACAATATTTAAGATCTCAAAAATTGAGTTGAATGCCATCATCGTTTTCAAATATAGAGCTTTTCAAAAATTAATAATACTGCCATTTTAACAAAATAGATGTTTGAACTGAAAAATCTAAGCTTATATTTTTTAATCTTTTGAGCTTAAAACACCTTAACTTCGTGGTAGTAGTGTCAACCGTTTACACATTTTTTTCTTCGGCACGCTCGGTAGACTATGGTAAGGTGGCTTGATAAATTTAAACTTCAGTCGACATATGAATCGTCTGGATTTGGATCTTTTTTCTTATCGGATCGCTATTAGGTTTTTGTTTTAATTATGAAAAAAAGTAATTTTAGTAAAATTACTTTTTTTTACTATTACGTATATCTTTTAAAATAAGTTGACAGATTTACAGTCTAAGTAGTTAGCCTATTCGGCTTTTTGGTAATTTTTTTTTTTATTTGGGAGGGTAAATTACCCGTTTTGTGTCATATTATTTTGGAAATATCTTATTTAAGAGATACGGATTGATTTTAATGCGTTTAAATTACTTTCAATAAGCAACCTTTCAGTAAGACCCATATTATAGTTCAGACACCACCGTTGTCAACTGGTCGTACGGTGAAATCATGAGGCTTATAGGGTTGCAGACAATATGTCAGCTGAAAAAACTGTTTCACCTGTTGAGCACTGTAATTCCGGTCAACCAAATTTCGCGAAATATCCTTTACTACAATTTTTTATATTTTTATTAAAAAAAAGTGAGTAAGCTAGTCACTCTCACAATTAAGACTAATCTCTAATCCATAGTCATATTATAAATGCGAAAGTAACTCTGTCTGTCTGTCTGTCTGTTACGCTTTCACGTTTAAACCACTGAACCAATTTTGATGAAATTTAGCATAAACATTGATAAGATGTCGAGAAAGGACATAGGCTACTTTTTACCGCGGGAAAATATTTCGTTCCTACGGAAAATAAAATTAATCGAAAGAAAGCATAGCGTAAAGCGTAACGCAGTGCACATTAACTAGATGTCGCTGCATGAAAATACATCGCACTAACGTATTGAAACACATATACATGTAATTAAATGGTTGAGTTTAACTCATTTTTATTATGATTATTATGATACAAGTATTTTAACGTTTGTTTGTTCATTGAATGCGCTAATTCCTGGAACTACAAGTCGGATTGAAAAAAAAAATTTAATGTGTATGAATAATGATAGCTACATTCATGAGAATTGAGGAAAGTTATAGGCTGTCAAGCAATACGTTACAATTATTTATAGCGTAGTTAAAATATCGATATTTGTAAACTAATCTGAAGAAGAAACGGTATCGAATTGCTGTATCCGCGTGCGCTGGCTGGCGTAATGCTTAAGTACACGTAAGTACAATGTACTACAAATATTGGTTTTTAGTAGATGCACAAAAAAGTCCGTGACACTATATATCTATCTCTTATAACAACAACACAATAAGGAATTTTGAGCCGAAAAATTATAGAAAACTAATAGGTGAATTTTGAGCAGTAGGATTATTATACGCAGGCATATTAATCCTTACTAACGAAAAGTACTTCATCAACACGAAGATCTTAGGAAGACAAACTTTGGCTCTTATACCATGTTATTTGGATGCATAGTTTAAAAAAAATGTAAAACGAAAATAACTCACAATAGTACCTAGGTATTTACCGAAAGGCTGTGTGAGATGCAGCGCGCTACTCTGACCGCCGAACGAGAACCGAACATTGCCGAGAAGAGCCGAACTGTGAGAGCGTTGACTTTACTATACTTTTTGAGGTTCCATACTCAAAGTTTAAAACGGGACCCCATTACTAAGACACTACTGTCCGTCCGTGCGTTTGTATGTCTATCTATCTGTCCGTCACCAGGCTGTATCTCATGAACCATGATAGTTGAAATTTTCACAGATCATGTAGGTATTTATGTTGCCGCTATAATAACTAAAACTAAAAAGTAGAATAAAATAAATATTTAAGGGTGACCACCATACAACAAACGTGTTTTTTGCATAAACTCACTTTTGCATTTACATAAAATCACTTTAAAAATAAATAATTAAAATAAAATAAATATTAAGAAGGCTCCCATTCAACAAAAGTGATTGTTTGCCGGTTTTTTATAGATTATGTTACGGAACCCTTAATGCGTAAGTTCGACACGCAATTGGCCGGTTTTTTTAAAGTACATGAATGGAATCATATACCTTTAACCTCTGCGGCCCGCGCGGAGTAGACGCGTGACCGGCTCCTTTCGCAATAGACTTCTTTGATACGGAACGCTGGATTTTCCTTCTTTGAAAAAATCACTTTATAGTAGTTGAATACTCTATCTATTTTGTCTATTTTACGGTGTTGTTGAGGGATACGTGATCGTTCGCTTTGGCCTGATATGTGTCTAAATTGTTAGTAAGTAGGTGTAAGTACTGTATTTGTACAGCTACTTAATAAGAATTTGTAGTTATAATATCATTAAATCTTGCTTTAAATCCGCCCACAATGGGGAAAACTGTTTAATTCTTGAAGCTGTAGATATACCAACATGAGCAGTCATTTAGGTAGAGGAAGCACAAATTTCCAAACAAGATCATATTGATTGGTTAGTGGTTACTTAGGGGAAAGTTCCTGAATCAGGCTACAAAAATTTTTTACATAGATTAAGACCTTCGTAAAATCGTAACCAACATTAAAGACTTGATATTTAAAGTGTACCCGGAATTCGGATATGATAGATTTACCAAAAAAAAGCGAGAAATGCAAGCGTTGATGCCATCTATACAAATAAATAAAATTGGGGTGTCTGTTTGTAATATTAAAATAACCGCTTTTTACTAAATGCATATGGATGTATACACGATACGTATACCAAAATAAGATTTTTTACAATTTTTCTCTGTCTGTCTGTCTGTTTGTTCCGGCTAATCTCTGGAACGACTGGACCGATTTTGACGGGACTTTTACTGGAAGACAGCAAATGTGATAGCGAGTAACTTAGGCTATTTTTTTTATTTTTTCACGCGGATGAAGTCGCGGGTTCAGCTAGTGACATCTATAAAGTTAAAAAAGCTTGGCGGCATAAAACCGTATAGACTACAAGCCGCCAAAGAAATCTTTACATACACTTGAAAAACTTTACCTTTAAAAATAATATAGCTACCGTGTTTGTCCGAGCTCCTTTGAAGAATAGACGTTCTACAGGCAGGTCTTAAAAGTCGGCCGATTGGCTATACGTGTCAATATCATGGTGACTACTAGGTGTAAAGTTCTGCAACGTCCCGCTCGGGTATTTCTTACCACCTATTCCTGCCGCAATATAGTGTTAATGTTCATCACTATAGGGTTCACGTTTAGAGAGTAGCTGGTAGACTTAAGCAAGAAATTACTGCCGCACGGATGGCAACGCATGGCAAATCATTAACACCTTTGGTGGTCTGTAGGCTATGATTTTGTCTTTTCGCAAGAAACGCTATTTCCTTGCTGGCTTAATAGGTACGTATGAAATAAAATTGTATGCATAATATACGTATATATTATAATAGTCGAGTGAATCCGACAACAGCATTGCAGTCGAACTTAGGACATTTGTTGGGGAAGTGTTATTACTTCTTCATAAATACCCCTGTCATAAATAATATTCATCACATGCAATAAATAGCAAAATTTATTGCATGTTATCAGCAGAATACATCACTTTTATTGCTTGTTCTTCGGCGTAGCTAGATTTTTTGGAATGCATCGAGGAGTGCGAAAATGGGTGGCGTGGTATATTCTGAAACAGCTGAGAAACGTGTTAATTTTCCGATAAATAAATAAAGGATATCACCTGAAAACCAAAATTTAGCACATTCTTTTTTGTATTTACAACTAAATATCACTATATCAAAATAATGTGGAAGATTAGAAATATGATTACCAATTATTTGTTTTAGAGATTTTTTAGCCTGTTTTCGGAATTTTATATGATCGAGTAAAGTACATTCTATCATGTAACAAGTTAGCACATTACTTAGATAATATCTTCAGGTATATCGTGTAATTTTTGTAAAATTGTTATTTAACAATCAATACAAAAAAACGTCATTAAACAAACCAGTTTTTTCCAGTTTGTCGCGATGCCTCGCCTTAAGTTATACCAAACCCGGGCAAAACTCTTTTTAACCTACTGTGGTAGTAGGAGGGTAATGTTTATCAACCGGAAGTATGTATTTATATTTCTTTGGAGATTTGTAGTCTATACTATTTCATGGATTTTAGCTTTAGATATGTCATTAGATTAGTCTTAATTATGACAATGACAAAGCTACATTTTTTTAATATCATCAAATTGCAAACAAGCAGATGGCTCTTCTAATGGATAGAGAAATCATCTTCTTATAAACACCAAAGATATTAATGGTGCGTTGCTATCCATGTGGCGGGATGGTAATACCACATGCATAAGTCTACTGGCTACCTTAAACTCCATACCGGAGCACGACAATGACAAGCAGGCAAAGATAACAAGATAACAAGCACATGACAGAAAGGCAGGAATACTGCCGTAATTGCGTCAATGCCTGTAATTGTCGTGTTCCGGTTTGAAGTTTAAGGTAGCCGGTAGACTTATGCATGTGGCATAGCCATCCCGCCACATGGATAGCAAAGCATCATTGGCATCTTTGGTGTCTATGAGAGATGGTTTCACTTTCTATCAGGAGAGCTATCTGCTGGTTATCTAATAATTTAAAAAAAAAAAAAGTTTTGGCCGACGCGACGGGTGTTTTTATCTAAAGCTTAAATAATACACCATATTTTTTAGGTAAGGCGGTGATACCGGGCGAGACGTTGCGGAACTCCACCACCTAGTAATCACGATAGTAGTGACGCGTATAGCCAATTGGTCACCTTTTACGATGTCCAGGGCAGACCGGCAGTTCGTCTATTCTTCAAAGAGGACCCGGACCAATACGGGGTATTATCATACTCGGGCGAGAAATTGCAGAGCTCTACCACTTAGACAGTTACGGTGATATTGACGTTTGGCCTATCTTACCCTCTTGCAAACTGTCTTGTAGGAAAACAGATGATCCATTCCTCAAAAGGGACCAGGACCAACACGAGGAAAGGAAAATAGATGTTAAAGTAGAATCAAGCTACTTTTGGTTTAATACGTCAAATTGCCACGTAGCCGAATTGTATCGTGATTATTTCTTAGTAAGTATACGTATTGTTAGATATAACCTTCACCTACCAAGAATTGGATCGCGCACTATAATATTTCTGCGTTTAAGGTCGTGGATAATGAATTTGGATTCTGGTGAAAAGTTGCCACATAAGAGGTTGTTTATTACGATCAACTTATTCCAGTCTATGAGTTTTTTTATATCAATGTGAATAAAGTGGGCGCCTGAACTTTCTCTAGTATGAACTCACAATAATTACAAATTGATTCTGGTACCTTTTAAATAATAAGATAATGTCTTTCTGCCTCTCAGTTTGTAAAGCTGTGATTGCCATAATGGCTATTAGGTGATAGAGCTTTCGCTCGAGTTTGCTAACACGGCCTTACCTATTCTTGTTGCAATAGCGTCAATACTTATCAACGTCGTGTTCCGGTTTGAAGGGTAAGGTAACCGGTAAACTAGTTCTTGTCGCATTGGAACCATACCGCACACGGATAGCAGTAACCATTTACATAAATGCTTCATTATGGAAAATATTGACATCTTGGTTCATTTTCCTTTATGGGAAAGTTTTTAATTTTTATATTTAGCTTTATTGGATTTTTTACTCCATTAAGCTTAAAATACCTCAACCGAGAGTATAGGCATTGGTCTGCAGGGTCAACCGGTTTACAGACTTTTTTCATTTTTATATTTCAGTGATATTCGTCCATTTACATTTTTGATGTATCAAAAAATAAATCGCTTTCGAAAACTTAAAAGCATTACCAAGACCCCGTGGTAGTTCAAGCCCTTTCTTAAGTAGAGAACAACTTTCCTATTGTTAGGCATATCCATAAGTGATAATTTACATAAAATGTTAATTACTTCTCTTTGAAAAATTATATTTGATATCATATTATTTGATAAATTAAAAATCAACGAACACTTATAAGTCACTTGTACGTAGGTCATACTACAAGTTTTGCGTAAGTTAAAAAAACAACATGTTATAACCAAAATATTATGTTTATTGCTTTTCAAAATAATCTCCTTTACATTTTAAACATTTTTTCATGCGATCGAACCATTTTTTAAAACAGGAGGATCACAGATCCGAAGGCATGTTTTCTACGTGTTGATTGAACGCTATCACTGCCTCTTCGGAGTTACTAAACTTGTGACAGCCTATAAATATCAAATCAATATATCTATAAAGTATGAGCCTGAGCGCTGGCTACGACTACACTAAGTATAAGCTCACAAGAACAAATATTCCTTAAAACTCTGGAAACTTCAACTTACATTGCTCTTAATACAGTATAAAAGCTCCAATATATTTTGTATATGTGACACGCGCAGCTTAGCCCGCAAGTCGAGTATCATGTCATTGATATCTTTATAATCTTTCATGCACATTTTCATCTGCTTCAGCTCCGTGAAAGTCGACTTTTAAAAAAAATAGTATACGTTTGACCCCGGGTCTTCGACTATCTCCTTACCTAATTTCATCAAAATCGGTAAGCTGTAAAAGCGTTACAGACGGCAGATAGATAGACTTTCGCGTTTATAGTATTAGCTGAGAGTATTATGTAATCACTACGTTTTAGTACTAATATGTATGATTCTATAGTATAGATCTCTCAATTAAAAAAAAAAATATTAATAAAAATATAGAACCTTAACAATATCTTTTTCTAATTTACAAGTAATTATTATTACTTTAATAATTATTTTTATATGCATTAATTTAAAAACTTAGAATTATGACGCATAAAAAATACTTCATAATAGGTTAAGAAAATTAGTGACCAAAAAATCACATTAGTGACGTAGACGCAGTGTATTTTTTCAGGACTCGCTGAAAAGCAGTGCTTAACACGATAGTTGCATTGTATGCTGAGTTCGGGTACATTTTGGTATCAAATCTTTTACGATATGAAGGTAATAAAATCATTACAAGCATTTCTTTTCTGCCTTGTGTTATTGTTTTATGTTAATGTACATATAATATGTAAATTGGATTCAATTGTATTTTCCATAAGTTAATTTTAAGTTCATTACTTCCACTTGTTCAATGGTTTCGTAACTTTAAGTGTAAGTTGATAATAATGTTATAATAATAACAATTCATTTATATTATTTATTTATTTATTTAAAATTTATGCACAACATATACAGAGATGGACTAATGCTACATGACATTCTCTACCAATCAACCTTAAACAAATATAAACAGTGTTTACGATGGAGTTCACAGAGAAACTTATTAAAATCGTTTACTAATAACATACCTTCTTAAATATTATCATAATAAACTAAAATTAAACAAAACAATAAGATAATGCGATATTACAATATACTTAGATACTAACAAAAAGCAAAGCTATGTAAGGGCTCGCAAAGTTATACTACCTAGTAATATTGTTAAGAAAGTATTTTTATGGGAATTATATCTTTTAATGTATGGACTTCATTTATAATTATCTAACCTAAAAAAAGCCAGCGTATTTTTACCCAAACATTATACTCCCATCAAAAGCGTCGTCCGGCTTTGGTCTAGAAGGGCGCAGGAAAATAAAACCAAAATACAAAAACATGTTTCTAAGACAAATTTTTTTTAGAACTTACAAGAAAAATTCTTTAAAATTTTGCTTAGATCGATTTTCGAAATATTTTTTATTTTACTTAATTAACATTCAAAATTTTTAGAATTAATGGATTTACCGCAGGCACGAAGAATTGGCGGTAGAAACTCAGCGAATAAATTTTTTGAATTTTTCTCTCAGGGAAACTCTCGCGGTTCGATTCCCGAGTCAGACAAATCAAACATGTGTTTTTTTTTTCAATTTTCTAATAAAAACAACGATGCCCGGGATTGGAAAAATGCCCGGTTGGTGATAAACCTATCACGTTGTGGAACTAGGACGTATCTTCGACTGATCGTGGATGCACACGTTGTACCTCTGCCTACCTCTTCGGGGATACTGACATGACCATACCTTTTTTTAGCTTTTTACCCTCGGTCTAAGATTGAAAATTGATCTCAATACAATATTAATCAATTAATACACTTGTACGTTTCACAATAATCATATTGTGAAAAATCTGTAAACGGTTGACCTTGCAGGCCATCCCTGAAACTTCCCGCTAAATTAAGGCATTTTAAGCTCAAAAGAGCAAAAACTATAAACATAGATTTTTTTTTCAGTTCTAAGAAATATTGAAATATCTCAACTGCTAAGTCACAAAAAACAGCAAGAAAACACGATTGAACCAACGAAACAATCATACATGCAGTTTATTTTGATAAAAATGGCAGTACATTATCGCTCTTTTGGCGATAAGACCGCCTTTGTGTACTACTATTATATAGAAATTAATTTTACTGAACATTGTACCATGGAAGGTAACGAGGTGACTAAGACAACTGATGGGTTGCAGTTATTTATTAATTAAACTTACAAAACAGTATAGGTCTTAGTCTATACAAATACCTAGCTATGTATGTGCATACAATATCTTTCACTAACGTGAGCTTAAAGACGGACAGCATAGGCTTTCTCGTCTCGTACCCACTTCGGTAATTACTTGAGGATAGCATAGGCTGTCTCTCAAGCTAGACCGCTAGCTACGGAATGAATTGACGACGACGACGTGGTCTTCTCGCGTCCCCTGGACGAGGAGGCGGGGAAACGGTTTCGGGGCTGTTGCCCCCTGTCCGTGGTGTCAGGCGCTGCCTGTAAATACAAGCAGGTCATTGGGGTGGGAGTGGGTAAATCCATTCGTCCCTGGAAATTTTTTGGTAGTTTGTTAGCTAAAAAAGGAGGTGATGGTGATGGTTCGTGCTGGGGTAGGGTGGATTCGAGAGGATTGTCAAGGTTGAGGGGGGCCCCCCTATATGCGCGCTTCTGCGTGCAATCCGCCCCGCAGGTCGAGTCCCCGCGGGAGATTAAACACGCAGTGGCAATTAAACTGAGGGGGGGGGGAAGTTTCGGGGCAGATATATTTGTGTGAGGAAGTTATTCCTGATCCTCCTCTTCTGTTTCGAGCCGGTAATTCTTTTTCTGTTTGGAGGTTTTCTTCTTCTTCAGCTTCTTTGGTTTGCCGGTTGCTCCCCTAAGTTTTGGGTCATTGGCTGGTGCCATCAGGTGGTGGTTTCGGTGTGTGTGGCATTCGAGCTAGGAATGGTCCTGGCTGTATCTTCAGGCTTTTCTGTTCTGCGTACCGTTGCTATTAATGCCACCGTGCCGGCTTGCTTATTTCGTGCTTCTCTTTTGAACACAGGGCAGCTGGTATTATTGGCAGTGTGTGAGCCGTTACAGTTTGCACACGTTGGGGGTTCTTCTTTGGGCCTCGGACATTCCTTGGCCCTGTGCTCTTCTCCGCAGCGAACACAACGCTGAGGCCGGTGGCAATTATGAGATGAGTGTCGGAACTGCTGACACCGGTGACATTGGGCAGGACCCTTTTTGCCTCTCCAGGCTTCTATCCTGACAACTGGCATGTACAGCAGTTCGTTAATCTCATAGATTTTCGGTAGCGTGTCTTCTTACCTTTTGATAATGGCCATGAAGATACAGCCTGGTCTTCCAGCTCTGGCGTTGATCGGTCTGACGTATTCGGCTTCATGACCGTGATCTGCCAATTCTGAGATGATTTCCTGTGGGTCAGTCTCAGCCGGGAGACTTTGATGGCAACTTTGACGCTTCTCTCTGCCGGAAGGGAATAGCAGAACCAAGATAGCGGTGTGGTTTTTTCCAGATCAATGAGATACCGTTGGACAGTACGGTACTCTGCCTCCTCTTTGGGTGTGAACCGAACCCCACGTCCAAATGGGCGAGCGTTTGGAGCATGGCCCAACTTTTCCTTGAGTTGACGGAAGTGGTGGGTCCAGTTGGGCAAGTTCTCGACAACCAAAGGTGGGAGTCTTCCTTTTGGTTGGGATGTTGTGGTTGAGGGTGGTAGTGTGGGTGGTCGCGCAGATGGTGGTGCTGTTTCAGTTTGTGTGGTAGTCTGGGAGGAATGTGGTGTTAGTCTACTCACTATTGCTGCAGTTGCTGCTGGTGCTGCCACAATTGCCGCAAAGAAAGAAGGTGGGGAGGGCCCCGCCGGCACACACTGGCGTTTGGCCTCTTCCTCTTCGTCCGTCTCTGCGTCACGTTTTCTGTGTAGCGGGGTGGGGCAGGGCGGCAGAAGGATAGGAGCCACCTCCGCCCGTTGCACCGCTGCCGCATCTTCAGCAGACATAGGTATGTCTGCTATACCTTCTTTTTCTAAGGTGGTTCTCTTGTCTTCCAAGTGTTTCGCCATCACTTGGACTAATTCCTCGTCTAAGATATTTGCTTTGCGAGTCGTGCTACAATAATGTAGTTTTGTTCGAGGGTGCTCCGTGGTAAACGCTTTGGTGAACGCTTAGGTGTGGGCAGATCACACAACGTTTCGCGGCGGTCGTCGGCTGCGCGCTCGCGGCGCACAGGTAGATCGCGACCGACAGCGGGCGGGTCGCTGTATGCGCGTACAGCGGATGAGTCGCTGTGGGCGGAGGAATCACGGTGAGACTCATTGCTCGCCGACGAGTCGCGCGATGTCGAGGGTTGTGGTTCGCGATCGCGCGGGGCGCGTCTTTTCATTGAGCGACGGTGGATTCGCGGGTCCTTAGGAGGACTACGATTTAACGCCGCCCTCATCGTAGTCAGTCCAAGTTGTGCCGCCTCTGAGGTCGGAGGTCCAAGTTGTGCCGCCTTTGAGTAAGGCTCATCAACTTGTACCGCCTTCCGAGACGTTGGCCCAACTTATGCCGCCTTCGGTGAGGTTGGTCTAGTTAAGCCTGACTTTGTGTGGTCGGGCGATTTTCTTACTTTGCGTGTGTGCGCAGGAGGTGTGGTGGTGGTGGTGTTCTTTTTCAAGCACGACGCACGGATGTCTGTTGTTTTGGGTTTGCGCGGTGTGACGTGTTCCCATTCAGACAACTCCACTGTGTCAGATTCGGAACACGTACGCGCACGGGCATCTGCTTGTTGGCTAGATGAGTTTGGTGGCATCTCACGGCGACTCTGCGAGGGGCCGGGGGTGGTATTTTCACTACCCGACATTTTTTGTAATTTTGTTTTTTATGATGAGGGTACTCGAAAAAGTTTATAAATCGGAGGGCACGCGCGACCGTAGTCGGCGACTGTAGAATAGCCGCCGAAACACTACCGAGCGGGGACTCTCCCCTCACACTGGCGTTTCCCAGCTACGTTCCTAATGAAAGCAGTGGGAAAACAGATATGTTAAAGTTCGGTCCGAACGCGATACTTGTATGGATACGTTAGATAACAAGGCACTTCGAAAGTTTTTTTTTTCGGAATGTCTCAATTGCTGTTAGGCTTATGGGCTGTTACAGCTTCACCGGTCGCGGGGGCGAACAGAGTGCTCAGCCAGAATTTAAAGGTGTAGGGCTGTACGCCCTCCGCCCTAAGGGTGTCTCCTGTGAGACCGAACCTCGGCTTAGGGTGGGGTCGTGATTTGCGATGAGAGGGCTAGTAGCATTGTTTTGTCCTTCCGCCGAACCTTGCCCTTGGGCTCGGTTCGCCGAAGGGCGAAACAGGGGTCCTCGTCGCCGCCGGCGGCGACGGTGTCGCGAATGTAGGTGTGTAGTGTTATCGTGTAAACCGTTGGACAGAGTTATCGGGTCATCGGGATCGGTAAGAACGTGGCGGGGCCTACGTAGTTTGGGATCGGGATTTGGGTCTGGGATGTAGTCAGCCGCGGCTACCACCAGTGGGTTCGGATGCGAGATGGCACGATCGAAGTATCTTTTGGAGATGTCTTTGAAATGCTTTGCTAAGCTCGGCAATTTAAGATCGTTATGGAGGTCTACGTTGCGCATATACCACGGTGCTCCCGTGGCAATACGCAGGAATTTATTTTGTACCACTTGCAACGGATGCAAGTCCGTACGGGGGAGGTGGGCAAACGCTACGCAAGCGTAAGAAAGGATGGGGCGTACGCACGACTTGTAAAGTGTCACCTTGTGTCTAAGTGACATTTTACTGCGTTTATTGATTAGATGATATAACCGACCTACAACGAACTTAGCCTTAACTTTCATTCTTTGTATGTGACGTGCGGTTTGAATGACATTTTGCTGTCCAACGTTATCCCGAGGTACTTGACTTTCTTTTCCCACGGGATGACGTTTCCGAACAGGGTAATGTTGCCTAGCTTACGCAGACTGCGCCTTTGTTGTCGCGGGTGTTTACCGCGGCGAAAGTACACGGCTGCACTTTTTGAGGGATTTATTTCGATACGCCATTTTCTGAACCAATCGCCAAGGGCGTTGGCCGCAGCCTGCAGCAGCTTGGTGATTGTTACTTCGGAAAAGTTGGACGTATAGAGGGCGGTGTCGTCGGCGAACAACGCGAGCTCGACGTGCGGCTCGCGTGGTACGTCGCACGTGTAGAGGGAGAATAATACGGGTGACAGTATGGAGCCCTGCGGGACACCTGCTGTAATCGATCTGTGGGTGGAGAAGGCTCCTTCCACGCGGAATTTGAATCGGCGGTTGGTGAGGTACTCTCGTATGATGAGTACGAGTCTGTCGGGCACGCTCATTTGACTTCGAAAGTCCGGAATGAATTGTCAATTGATGGCTACTCCGTCGGCTTTTATATGCTTCCGCGCGGTGCGTTCGGGCACGATCAGACATCTTCGGGCCGTCTCGGCTGCCACACGTTTGCTATGATGATTCACGTGATTTACTACGCCGCTTCAACATGTATTTTTAAATTGTAAGTTTGTGCACAATAAAGAGTTTCATTCATTCATTCATACATTGATTTTTGAAAAACTGTATATTTTGGAAACGATGATCAAATTGATCAAATTTCAAATGGCATTCAACTCAATTTAACTATTGCTTTAGCTAAATAATCGGTAGATTCAAAAATTTCGAAGCAATGTCAAAAAACATTTTTTCAAAAATTTTCGTCACTGATAGATACCAAACAAAGTGACTGATTTTATTCCAATTAACGGTACTTGACACAGTTTTTAAACGAGAAAAGCTGATAAGATTTTGAGGTCAATCGGTATATTGGCCTGAAAGTTATTTCAAAAACATTAAGTAAGTTTGCTAAAAACAACGTAATTTTAATATTTGAAAAGCTGTAACTTTTGAAAATAAGATTCAATTTTAATTTTTAAAACGGCATTCAACGTATTTTTTTAGTACTAAAATATTGTAGTTATGTCGAAAAAAAGACTTTTCAAAATTTTCGTCAACGATTACCGATTTGATGCAATTTATGCATTGGACTTAATTTTTTTGAGAATATAGCTGATTAGTTTTTGTACTCAATCAGTAGGTACATTAATCAGGAAGTTATATTAAAAAAAATCTGTTTCACCAAAATTTCTTTTTGGGTTTTTCAAAATTTTATCAAAATCCCTTGGGCCCATTTGGTTCAAATTTTCAGGAAGTCTAAGTTGAGTGGAATCCAATCGAATGCCATCAACCACATTTCGATCGGTCCAGCCGTTCAAAAGTTATGACATGTTTTTGTTTCCTTGCTTAATGGCAAAGTATATGAATACATGTTGCCAGTAACAAACAGGCCGAGAAACTTATACAATGTTTTATAATCCAACCGTGACGAGAAAAATTTTGTATCATTCAAAAGAATACACTTTACGATGTAATAGGTAATAAATTTACAAATTTAACAAATATTATTAAAAAAAGAGAAGTTTAAAGTTATAGATAATATTACAATATAATATATGTACACGTTTATAATAATTATAATTACAAGAAATAAAATAGGTATCATAATATTTACATTAGAAAACAAAATTAAATTTTAATATCATTATTTGCAGCACAATTTGCAAGCATTTTATATATTTCTTGAGTTTTGTTGAGTAAAAGGTAAGGTACAAATGTAGGAAAAGGTATTCCGGATAAAGTTAAAGATTCAAACAAACTGGAGTGGTCAAAATTTATACATGAAAGAAAAATATTATTTACATCAGCTTCTTCTGCTCCACAATGACACGCAGGGCTCTCTATTATTTTAAATTTTGCCAGATGATAAGGCGTACTTGTGTAACCTAATCTCAATCTTGATAGGATGCTAGAGCTTTTCCTATCAAGATTCATAGAGTAAAACCAAGGTTTTTGAGGAATTGTGGGTTGCAAATTGAAGTAGTAGAAACCTTTCTGCTTACTACTTTTTTCCCATAACTCTTGCCAAGAGGTATAAAGTGTTTTAGAGATGTTTACATACAGACATACATACACACACACACGAACACATACACACATACATACACAAAGACACACTGACGTCATCGCAAAAATAGTCGAAAAAGGTTCCTAGGATCTCAAAACGCAGACATCTGGTGAAAATTCGATTTTTAAAAATAGGAGCAAAATCAGTAACTTCCTTATCCACATACGTAGCAGGAAGTTAAAAAATACAAGTGTATTAATAAATTAATATTGTATTAAAATGGAGTAAATGAAAATGAATTAAATCTGCCACGCCAAAGTAACATTTTAACTCGTTAGCGTTTTAACTCGTTAGTTTCATAATAGATGGCGTTAGTAGTAATAAAATTCTAATACATGTATTTTTTTCTTAATGTTTATAAAATGGTACTTTAATGGTAGATCATATCTAGACATGAATTTAAACTACCACGTCAAAGCTCAAACCTCGAAGTGCGATATTTTTTCTGTAACAGATACCACAAAAGTGCATACAAAGTGGCCTGGTGTAGGGCTCGCTTCGCTCGCCCTGATAAGTAATATATTACATATATACTACATTATACATATACCTACATAAATACCTAGATATAATAAATATATAATTTATATATAGTTACATAAAGACATATATACATACATATTATACTGTCATAGCGCGTTACACCATTATTCTGCCAAATGCTTAAAGAGAGAACCTTTAAAAGAAAATTGGAGGGACTATTCCTAATGTTAATGGGAAAAGTATTCCAAAGCTTCAGAGAAAAAGATTTAGATAAGAAATCAGTACGACAAAAAGGTACTTGAAAAGTCTGGATATTTTCTGAACGAAGTTGACGTGAATCTGTGGCATGCTGATATTGGAATTTTGACTTAAGATATTAAGGTACATTAGGATTATAAAGAATAGTGAATAATGTACAAAGCAATCTCAACTGTCTTCGTTGGCGGATCGGAAGCCACTTCAGTTTAGAGCGATGTAATGAAACGTGATCAAAAGATGAAACATATACAATTGCTGAATATGCATTCTAATCTATCTAAAAGGGCTTGACTTAAATCTATGAAACACACATCGGCATAATCAAGTATTGGTAGAACTATGGTCTGCACAAGTAGGAGTTTTGACTCGAGTGGCAAAAAGTTTTTGTAACGATAATGGGATCGTAAAGCTATATTAACCTTAGTAGTATGTGGTGACCAGGATAGAGTTTGGTCTATTATGAGTCTTTGACGTAAGGGAGAAAGGATGATATCAAAAACTACCACTGAAATGGAGCTCCAACCTAAACTTTGAACCCGACGAAAGCTACCAACAACGATGGTTTGACATTTATTAGGAATGACTGTTATACCAAATTTTCTCGTCACATTGTGTAAATCCTGATTGATACGACTTACAGCTTCGTTAATCCTCCTAAACCACAGTGGGCACAAACTTGCAGATCATCTGTACACAAATGGTGAGAGCAGCTCAAACAATTAGTAATTAAGTTTATGACTACAGAAAAAAGGAGGGTATATAGGGACCACCTTGAGGGACGCCCGTCAATACGTTACACCAGTGAGATAAATTATCAATAACACGAACTGCTTGCTGACCGCCTCTAACGTAGCATGAGAACCAATTTAAGGCAGACGAAGATAGGCCAATGTGTGCAAGGACCGCTATTAAAATGACATTGAAAGCATTGGAAAAATTGATTAAAACTAGGACTGACAACCTCGACTCCTTCATAGCAGGCCTTATATCTTCAGTAACTTTCAGGAGAGAAGTAGTCGTGCTATGCCCCATACGGAAGCCCGATTGATAGGGACTCAGATAGTTTACCTCAGCCAGGAACTTAGTGATCTGATTATGAGCAATTTGATTATTGAGAATTTTAGAGAGAATAGGAAGTATAGATATGGGTTTAAAGTGATTAGTAACACTAGGATTTGAGATTTTAGGCAGAATGAGAGCTTTACGCCAGAGAGTAGGAAATTCACTAACGGATAGGGAAAAATTAATTTTGTCAGGCAGGTCGTAAAAGGCGACAAATGGGCTATGCGAGTCACTTCCATCGTGGTTACTAGGTAGGATAGAGTTCTGCATAGGCCCGACCGGGTCTGGTATCACCGCCTTACCTATTCCTGCTGCAGAGCGTCAGTGCTAGTCACTGTCATATTCCGATTTGAAGGGTAAAGTAGTCGGTAAATTTGTGCATGTGGCATTTGACCACGCTACAAGATAGCAACGCACCATTAACGTCTTTGCTGTCTATTGGCGATGGTTGACTCTTTCTATCAGGAGACTGCTGTCTGCTTGTTTGCTATCGTATAACATAAAAAAAATATTCAAATATTATAAATTACCAATCAAGTAACCTTAATGAAGAAGATAAGCCTAAAAATTTTATAAATCAGATAACCTACATTCGCTTTTTAATGTTTTTGCTACGCAACCCTTTTCCTTGAACATTAATAAAAATGACTTTTTATTGTAGGTTATCTCATTTAGTAATTTTACAGCCTTATCTTCATCACGATTACTTGATCGGTAATTTATAATATTTAAGTATTCCTTTTCAATCTTCCTCTTGATGTTTTCTACATAATATTAACTATGCAGATATAAAAACAGCAAATAATAATTTTCTTAGTAATACAGCCTTAAGCTGTACTACAGCTATATATGCAGGTTTTTTAACACCATTAGCTGCATAACAGTCTACAATTACGCCACAAATATTAGCTGTAGAACGGTGATTGCCATTTCCCATTTTACAGAAACAAACGTTGAGTGATACTGTAATAACACCTAAAGCTGTAATAAATTCCCGTGCCAAACAAAATACAGTTAATGTACAGCTTTAAGGATTAAAATCAGCCTAATGAGTTACAAAATACTTAAAGCTGTACAGTAGTCTATTAATATTTAGATATAGCGCCTAAAGTTTACGCGAATCTCTAAGAAAGGTCTTGTACATCATTACGCTGTATAATAACTCATAAAGGTCTCTTATAACGATAAAAACATTTTATTACATCCTTGTACATCTCCAATAGATAGATAGATACGTTCTATATAAGCTGCTTTATTTATGTTAAAGTTGCTTAATGGTGGAACGTGAATACGCATGCAGCAAGCATTTGTATCCACGTTCCGCCATCGCATTACACACCGTAGTGAGGGATTATATCCTCACCATATTGATGATTGTTCATCCACTAATGTTCAATTTGCTTTATACGAACAGTCAAACTCTAGAACATCTTACATCACACGGTTTATCCGAATAGCTTTGATATTGAAAGTTTTTAGAGTCTGTGGGCAGTGGTGACCGCTCTATTAGGTGGCTCACTTGCTCGTATGCCTGCAGATACTATAAAAAATCGTGGCTTATTTTAATTAAATATGTCACGATTATTTTCAGGCAGAACATATTTCCACGAGTGTCTTACAAGTCATACAATTTGACCATTTGCTTTTCGCTTTCGTTTCAAATATATTTCTATGAATTACTATGTCGCTGATTTTATGAATACTTAGCTCAGAAAATAATACGAAACAATGATTTAATTGATGTATGAAACATAATATTCCCATTCCTCTAGTTGTCATCTAATATATTGTGCGTTTTAATCATCATAAATATATCCAGTATCTTTTTAATAGCCGTTTTGCTATAATAATGCTATAATAATCAGTAGTTCGCCATTAAACCTTAAACGAAATAGTTAATGAACTAAGATCTCTATTATATTATATCATTAGTTTCACTTTTCAAACTTTTCATTCGCATACTCTCCTTGAGCTAAAATCAGTTTAGTAGAAAATAGATTTTATCGAGGTTTTATTAGGATAGATTAAAGTATAGTAAGAGGACTATTAAAATCAAATAATAAATAGGTTTTCTCAGTGATTATTAACTACCTGGGTAGTTACTCAATTAAAGTAGAGAATAACATGGTAATTGTGTTTTTATATAAAGTTTTTTTTTTGTAGAAAAGGGGGCAAACGGATAGGAGGCTCACCAGATCGCCGCCGCCCGCGCCCATGGACAGTTATCTATCAGAAGACTTGCAGTTGCGTTGCGGGCCTTTTAAGAAAGAAAAAGCTCTTTTCTTGAAGGTCCCTAAGTCGTATCCGTTCGGAAAAACCCCTGCCGGTAATTGGTTCCACAGAGGAGTAGTGCGGGAAAAAAATTGCTTCGAGAAACGCGCAGTTGTGGATTTCTAGGCATCGAGATGGTGAGAATGAAATTTTGTATTTTGTCGCGATCTCCGATGGAAAATTTCTGCGGCAGGAATTAATCTAAACAGTTCGTCGGAACACTCCGCATGATAGATCCGATAGAAGATGCAGATCGAAGCCACAACTCTACGTAATGCCAAAGAATCAAGCCGATCAGAAACAGTCCTGTCGTCGACGATTCGAGCCACTCTACGTTGAATGCGGTCAAAAGTCTTTCCTTTTGATACTAAGGGGCCCCGCGATAAGTAGTGCTGATACTAAGGCACAAATCTACCCTCACATAAGTGAGGGCAGATTTGTGTCTTATAAAGTTGGAAGCGACGGGCCGGTGTGAAACACTGCCTGGCCCTGCTGAGAACAACCAGCTTTTTGGAGGCTAATTTGGCTTTGCCTTCCAAGTGATCACGGAATTGAACGTTGCCCGATACGTCAACTCCAAGGATTTCAAGACTGGCTGAGGCTGTTCGGGAAGTATTTTCGAAGCGAGGAGTTACAAAGGGAGATTTTTAAGTAAAAAATGCACTTTTTTTGGGGTTACAAATTTTCTTGGGGTTAAAGTGGACTAAGTTTAGTCGACTCCAATTTGTCGCTGTGAAAAGTTGTTCTTCGATTTCTGAAACAAATTTGTTCCGGCACTAGTTGACGTCTTGTCGAGAAAACCTCACTACGACCGGAGTACACTACAAAGCACATATTATTCGTCCCAGCTACCAATCATCACCCGTACTGTCATCCGCTTAGCATAACATGTAATTTACTAGAAAGAAATTAGTACCTAACTAATAGTTTATGGTAGGTACATGAACATGGTAATATCACCTGTTATGATTACAATCCTTAATTTTTGGATTATAAGGTAGAAAAATAGGTAATGGCTTTCCTGATGGAAGAAAAACGCTATCACCAAGGGTGGATCCAGGGCGGCGTGGCGTCATGGGGATCATGTGCCCCGCCTAGGCAGGGTTCTTGGTATGGATTTATTATTGCAAGGTAACGATTAGAACCTATATTGACTGAACCTCAAATGTGTGACCCAAATGAATATTAAAGATATTAATATTGCGTTGTCGTCCGTTCAACAGACACGTCGTGTGACACGACTCATGTCACACGTATAAATGTTTAAAGGCTACCTTACCAGCCAAATCAAAACAGAACAATGATAAGCGCTGACGCGGTTACGGCAGGAAAAGGTACCTAACACGGTGGCACTAAACTATATTGAGATAACTATATATGTGTTCTAGCACTTATCCCATGTTTGGGATAATCTAGCGATTAATACAATCGACGGAATCGTTCACAAAGCCAAGAAGAATTACGTCACTTTGAACCAGTCAACAATAGCTCAGTTGTATGCCGGCCAGAGGCAAGGGCACAGATTCAAATCCTGTCGTGTTTTTCTTTGTAAGTCTTTTGTGAGATGTAACTGAACTCCACTACCTATTACTACAAAGTTCGACTATCTTCGATCGTCTTTTACGAACTGCCTGGCATTAAAACAAGCGGTCTATTTTTCAATGGAGCCCTAACCAACACTGGAAACCTTACTATCTTTTTGTATTTACACTTTATCCAACAATAATACTATATGTAAACTATTTAACTTTGCATTTTATTTTTTACGAGGTAATTCCTGCGACTTTTTCGTACAATTTAAAATATATTAAGTAGTAATCCGTAATTGGCTTATGTTTGATGTAAAATAATTGTATTTTATCTTATTGTTAAAAATGCTGTGGATTAATTAGTAATAAATAAATAAATAAATAAATAAATAAATAAATAAATAAATATTATATGGGAAAAGTCAAAGTAAATAAAATATTATTTGAAACATTTGTTTATTTTAACCCCCAGCGATTTCATTTTACCTCACGCCCCACATGTGTTGTTTTTATAGATTCAAATTCCTATCTGATTCTGATAATATACTGCACAACACACACACACACACACACACACACACACACACACACACACATGCGTCAGTCACAGTAATCCAATAAACCACAAAATAAACTTGATTATATAATATAAGCACTTGTACTGTTTCACAAAATTTTAATTTTATTTATTACACAATCACTTTTAAACTTACAGCCAACCGGTTTCGCCTATTAAGGCATCATCAGGGCTTTCACATTAACATTTTTACATTATACTATTGTAAAACTTAACAAATGAACATACACAAAGACTTTAATAACTAATTTTAAATTTTTATTTTAATTTTTATTTAAATTTTAGTTATTAAAGTCTTTGTGTATGTTCATTTGTTAAGTTTTACTATAGTATAATGTAAAAATGTTAATGTGAAAGCCCTGATGATGCCTTAATAGGCGAAACCGGTTGGCTGTAAGTTTAAAAGTGATTGTGTAATAAATAAAATTAAAATTTTGTGAAACAGTACAAGTGCTTATATTATATAATCAATATGATGCAGTTTCACCAAGTGCCGACGATGGAAAGTATAAATTATTACACAAAATAAACTAAACTCTAAGCCAAGGTTCGGATTTAAAGCTTACCTAATCTTAAGTAGGTGGCTTAAAACTCTAACCAAACCTTTACTTGGCAAAAGGTTTATTCCATTGTAACGATCGGAAAGGCCGGCAGCTCAAATTCATTTCGAAAAGAAAATAAACTAAACTCTAAGCCAAGGTTCGGATTTAAAGCTTACCTAATCTTAAGTAGGTGGCTTAAAACTCTAACCAAACCTTTACTTGGCAAAAGGTTTATTCCATTGTAACGATCGGAAAGGCCGGCAGCTCAAATTCATTTCGAAAAGAAGATGTGTTCAAGGTACTTGTTCTGTTTCACATTCAAATAACATAGCCCAGTCTGCTTTGGATAGGTATGCAACCTGATAATAATCGTACTGACGCATTTCGACCAATACGTTAAATGACCTATTCAAAATCCGCATGTTGACTCATACGCAAAACGACTAATAAACTTAAAGACATATACGTAAAACGTCGAATACGCATAACGACGAAAACATATAAAGATCAATACGCATATTGACTAATTCTCTTACAAGGATTTAATTAATTACTTTCTTTTAAGATATCCCCCGTGTTTGACCGGGCCCCTTCGAAGAATAGACCCACTGCCGTTCATCGTGGTCGTACAGGCGACCGATTGGCTATAGCGATTGGCGATTGGATTATGATGTTGTGACCAGACATAGATAATACAGTGACATGTTAAGGTCGGTATAGAAGACAAAATATCTGACCTACTACCGAGTAAAAGTGACCATTATCTCTATTTTTGACGTATTAAGATGAATCATGTGATGATGAACCGCAATATCTACAAATTAGAATTACAATCCATTAAATTAAATTATTTGTTAATTTATTTTATGTATATATTTAATTTAGAGCTAGTTTTTTTGTTTTAATTCGATAATATTGTACACTAAATGTTCTCTTTTAACATTATAGACAGTGGTCCCAGGAACATACTTTTTTTATTAATAACAAGCTGAATTTTTGTAAACAGCTCCGTTTTGACGAAACGCCCATCGTTTCTATCTTCGAAAAATCTCGAATCGCGGTCTTTGTTTAGTTATAACATATGCATTAGCCACTAGCTCGCCTTTTATATTATTTTCGTTTGTTATTATCTCTTACGTATTTTTATGTACAATAAGGGGTTAAATAAATACAACAGTAGACAATAAATTTGAAAAACAACAAAAATATATTATTATCGGTCTGACGCATATTCACCAATATTAACTTTTTTTTCGCTATTTGACGCATACGCATATTGACTAATCAGCATTTGGACTAATATGCAAAATGATGAAAACGCAAAATGACCCATTAGTAAAATGACCAATAACGCAAACGCAAAATGACTAACCTATATAAATGATAGACAAATTACACGAATTCAAGAAAAGAGCTTACTCATTTTAAAAATGCCGGAAACGCAACTGCATGACCCTTGGTATTGCAGATGTCCATGGGTGGCGGTGATCACTTAACATCAGGTGCACCTCCTGCTCGCTTGCCCCTTCTGCCATAAAAAAAAGTATTGATTTAACAATAACTATGTATTTGCTTACTATATTTTACTTTTAAATTGGTGTTGGTCAACTACCTACCAAAATGGCCTTCTTAATTCTGCTTCCAACCAACTATCGCATAATAGACAGTAAATATATTAAAGGTGCGTTGCTATCCGTTATGCAAGGTCGAAATGCCACGTGCATTAGTTTATCAGCTAACTTAATGAAACCGGAATACGGCAGAGACAAGCACCGACGGTATTGCGGCAGGAATAGGCAATGCGGTGGTACCAGACCCGGGCGAGACAATGCAGAACTCTACCACCTAGTAGCCACGATGTTAGTGACTTGCATAGCCAATCGGTCGCCTTTTACGACATACCTGGCAAAACGGCAGTTGGTCTATTCTTCAAAGGAGCCCGAAACCAACACGGAGATATATACATATATATATATATATATATATATGTATTTATCTTTTATAGACATTTATATATGTATATTTATTGTATATATGTAAGAATGTATGTATATACCTACTCGTATTATATAATCTAGATTTAAGAATATTGCGATAATTTAACCGCTCTGTGTGATTTTCTGGTTAGCCGTATGGTTAGCTGGTAGGGAATGCTTTATGCATTAAGCTCGCCACTTGTACCCTATATATTCTGTATTTATCTTTATTGTTTAATAAAGATAAATAAATAAATAATATTTTGTTGTTTCCAGCAAACTTACTTAATATTTTTAAGATAAATTTCAGGCTAATATACCGATGGATTTAAAAATTTAATCAGCTTTTCTCTTAGAAACTGCGTCAAAATCGTAATTTGATCAAAATCAGATAATTTATTTGGGATTCATCAATAACGAAAATTTTTGAAAAAAAAGTGTTTTGATTTTCTTTACAAAAATGAAATTACACTTATAACAAAATTAAGATTTTTACATTCTGAAAAAAATCTTTACTTAGGTATAGTTTTTGTTCCTTTGAGCTTAAAATACCTCAATTTAGCGGGAATTTTCAGGGATGGCCTGCAGGGTCAATCGATTTACAGATTTTTACTTCCCGCTACGTATGTACTAGTAGACATAGAATAATAACGCATAGAAACCGAGTCGACCCGCGCAATATTAAGCCATTTCAAAGAAGCCTGAAAAGGCTTCTTACGTTCGCCGGCCCCTCAGGCATGCGACACGTGCCACGCGGAGTACAGCTCTCGCAATTTCAGAAAATGTGAGTTACTGTGTGGTGAAATGCTGTCACCGTGCTCCACAAAAGCGCATTTAGGACTTGAAGATAACATTTCACCGATAAAAACTACTTGGCATCGGATATTTTTGTATAAAATCCAAACAAATAAATCATAAATATCTAAGTAGAACGATATTCAAAATGTTGCCAGCCAAAGGGAAAAATATTCTACCACGTATTTGTTTTTACCTATTTTCATTATAATTAATAATATGTGTATTCCTATTTTATGTGCGATATTACATAGCCTGGACTTTGCTTTTGCATAAAAAATAGTTTTTAAGTGTTGAGACTCACCCATTATACTGATACAAATATTACAAATCCGTTTGTCAGACCAATATTATGAAGCATTTATTCGTATATAATGAGGACTTTTAGAAGACAAAAAAATGTTCCAACTAGCATTCTAGATGCCACAGTGACCATCAGAAAAAAACTCTGTCACTACCAAAGTCATTTTTTTTTTAATTTTCTTATTAAATAATATGCCATCTTACTGCATTATTTCGTATTGCTTAGTGTCAAGTAGTTTTATTAGCGATATTTTCGACTTTTACCACGAAAACATGTAGGGTAACGTGCCCTAAAATCGGTCTGCGCCTAATGTCGACCTCCTAATATGTTTATACTTATAATTAAGCTAATATTCCACATAACTTTTAAGAACGCGGGCAAGACTTCATACATCGTTTTTTAATTATTATCTTAAAGTTTAATGTGTTTCTTAAGATTCTATATCAACTGCTTAATTTATCCGCATTTAATAAATATTTTTTTAACTTGGGGAATAGTAGTTAAATAAAGTTGGAATTTAGGTAAGGTTAACGTAAGCAATCAGTTCTCTCCTTAGTAGTCTGTGGTAAGATATTTATCTTGTCATTGGGTGTCTTCAGTACTACAGCTGTTAATCTCAGAAATCTAAGTTAGGTTGACAGAATTCTGAGCTAAGTTTTTGCAAAGACACTTTATAGGTACTTAAAAGAACAAAAAATAAATTAGCTTTAACTATTCTTTAATACAAAAACAGGGAGAATTTTTATTTGATACTTATAATGAAAATTATAATATATAAACTTATTGCTGTTTTAATGAAAATGTAAATTAAGTTTTATACAATGATAACACTTAATTTTGATGATAGAATTCAATCAAATTAAAGTCTCAATATTTTTTATATAATTGTTCCTAGCGATATATTTTATTTAATTGATTTAACAATCGTAGAAAATTATTCTAGTTTTATTCTAATAGTGAAAAATAAAACTTTGAATATCAAGTGCCTTTAAATTGTTTCCTTTCTTTGACTACAACTTAATAAAAATAAGTACCCTAAAATAGTTATATTGAAGATTATTTGATATAGACCAAAAATAATTTATATAAATCGTTTTATTTAAAAAAATATCACAATATTGAATATTTAATGCTCATTTCTCTTAATTTTGAGGACCAGCAAGTAACGATCTAATGAAATTTTTACATATCAAATTTTTTCTGCGTAGTTTTAAAGAGACTAAAATATCAATTTATTTCATTTATTTTATTTCTCAAAGAAAGAGACTCAATCATTAAAATTGGTGACCATTTAGATTTTTTCTTTTACAGTTTTTATCAAATTAAAAAGATCATTTAAATACATACCATAAAAAATTGAGGGCATATTATGTTTACAAAAGTTATTTAATAAAATTAAAGTAAATTTTAATGCAAAGTCAATACCTTATTTCAATTTCAAACATCCTTTACTGGCTAACATTAGAGAAAAATGGGGCTGAAATTAGGGAAAAATTGACCGACAATAGAAAAGAAACCAGGATAGAGAGGGTCAATCATTAAAAACTTAACACGTTTACATATTTTTATTTCGTTGTTGAAATCAATTCGAAACATCAATAGTGTAAAATTAAAATATTGATTAACACGAAAAAGAAAATTAATATTTTCTTCCCGATAACGGTTTAAGCCTAATAGGGTCCGAAAGTTATGTATTTGGTTAGGCGGCCGAAATTTGGTTATTTTACCCTATAAATTTCTACATCACTGAGATTAATTTTAATTTTTAAAATTTTAAATAAATAATTTGATTATTAAGTATACATATTTTCGTGTCACAATTTGCACAAAAACGAAAAAATCCAAGGTGAAATAGCTTTGGAACGTAGAATTATAACACGTAGAAACCGAGTGGGCCGCGATGTTTTAAGCCATTTCAAAGTAGCCTTAAAAGGCTACGCATGCGCTTGCCGTCCGCTCAGAATCGCGATACATGTCATACGGAGTGCAGGTCTCGCAATTCGAAAAAAATATGACTTACTGTGTTGTTAAAGGCAAAAAAAGACAAATAAAATAAATGCTGAATTATCAAAAAGTACCCTCGAGCTAAATTACTTTCATAAGACTTAGTATAAATAATAGTTAAAGCAAATACAATAATTAATTTTCTTAACATTAAGGTCTAACTAAAAATATTGTGCGCAATTTTTTTTCCACAACTAGCAACTGTATAGTGATAAGTTATGTGTTTCAAATTATCTATTTTTAGTCGATTTACATAACAGAAAAATTATAAATTGTAAGTATTTACCTGTGAAATGTTCACTTTTTTTTGTTTTTCTAAGGTGTTAAAACACTTCTTTATAATGCAATAAGTCATTTCGAATTATTTTTCGTAAACTGTGTCCGATATAACCTGATCTTATTAAGCATTGACAACTCGCAAAACGAATTGAGCCGTTTCTGGTTCAGTTTTATTTACTCGTTTTTTGTGGTTTCTAGGCGTTATTATTCTAAGATCAGAACCAAAACAGTTGCGGACGCTAGGTGGTGCTCAAGTCGTGCACAGAGCCAATAGTAGCCAATATAGTACGTTTAGCTTAAAACATTTAAATTTTTTAAGTTGATTTAAATAAATACTTGATTAATAAGTATCTTATTAATTTTTACCTTAAAACGTTCGTCTATAACGTAAGTATTGTTTCTGCTTGCCCACCCATTTGCTAATTTTCAAGATAGTTTAAGGTTTAGAACTATGGCAAGATTTGTATGAAAGTTAAAATAAAAAAGGTTCCAAGGTAATAGCTTTGAACAAACATACATACACATACACGCACACAGACATACACATAATAACACACAAGTATTTGCCAAGCAATGTATTTCAAGCATTTGTATGATATAGGATATTATTAGATACATATCAATAAGGTTTTTGTTTTGTAAGAATTACTTCAATCACTGTTTTTATAACTTAAATAACGTAAATTCGTATTGACCATATTTTTTATTTACGCTCGGTGCCGGTTGGTTACCGCTGTTTAATTACTGAAATTTAAAAAAAAATCTTGAGAACCTCTAAAACATTTTCCTGTAATTCTACTCATTTTACCTCACCAGAATAAAAATTGTAAGTTCTAAATTTTCTATATGACTAATAATACTATTGGAAAGACAGACAATCTTTATTTCAGTGAGGTAAAAATATTTTAAATCACAAATAAAAGCACAAAAGCTAAAAAAATATAAGGTTAAATAGCTTTGGAATCATCTTGAGAACATCTAGAATATTTCCCGGCATTTAACATATTTTACCTAACCGAATAAAAAGTGTAAGTTTCAAGTTTATACTAAATGATTAATAATGTTATAGTATGAAAGATTATTTGTATACCGGTCAGGTAGATATATTTTAAATACCGTCTTGGGAAAATATTTATTTACTTGCAACACTATTCGAGTCTTTGGAGTCTTTGTGTGCGTGACGACGCAAGTGATTACACGAAGCTTACACGGACATTGACACGGTTTTGGCCTAAAATATGAACGAAGCGTTGAATGCAATTATCCCTCTAAGCGTTATTACTCTATGCTAGTAGATAAAAAAGTTCCTGTTCCTGTTCCTTTGGCAGTTAGTTTGGACATAATATTCGGTAATCGTTAAGTAAATCCCTTTTATTCACACATGTCGATAAATACATTGGCATGAAATGTATTGCAATCAACACAGTGAGTTCTAAAATGTGCTTATTTTAATTATTACGTAATTACTTATGCAATGCAAAAACCACGAAATAAAGAAAACAACGGAATTGGCAAGTACAAACATTTGTATCAGGACCGCGATCGCCACACTCACTCATAAAATAAGCATTATTGCATATAAACTACTAATGCAAACATTGTTTCATTGGTCGTTTTCATTTTAAGCAACAATAATCCGAAACACACAAACAGAACATTTAAAAATATACCAAACTGCGTTACAATAAATTTTATTTTGCTACAAAAAAAAAGAGTATTTACGTCCTTTTGTAGTCTATTCAAAATAGACTCATCTATTTGTACAATAGTGAAACTTAAGATCGTAATAGTTTCGCTATTCTACAATAGATGGCAGCATTGATTTTTCCGTAGTTTTCAGTTGATCATATTTGAGTAGAGAACTTTCTAGAACGATATACGTAATGACTGTCATTACGTATATCTTTCTAGAAAAATTAGCTCAACCTAAAATGAACTTTATATGTAAGGTGTATGGCTGATTTTAGCTTGACTTTCTATTATATCATTAGAGATTATATTAAATCAGGAATTTAATTAAAATAAAATGAAAATTGTACTTTCGAATGATATGAAATATCTCCATTTTTAGTCATCTGTATTCTACTATCATTTCTGCATTCAAGGATGGCACAATACGGCATAATTTAGTGTATAATAGATTTTCGCACGACGACTATCTCCTAATGATATGGTAAGTATCACTAAGGCAATTTAGAGTAAAAGCGCATAATAGTGACGCACGCGACACGCCCACTCTTCACTTCCCCTTGTTTTCTTTATTTCGTGGCAAAAACTGTTTCTCAAATTAGTAAAATTTCTTAGTAGGTAGTAATTTGCAAACTAGGCATTGCCGCACTTATATATATGGCGATTGGCGCTTTATTTAGTAGAAAGAGACACACTCCACCCATGTCGTGGTACTCTTCGGAACGATTTTGAAGCGCGTGTGAACATTCCGGGTAGAATGTAACTTCCTTGGATATAATACACCTTCATGTTGTAAACCGTACCTAAACATAATCTGTGGACCCTACTACACAGACTATAATATAATAGTTTATAATTTTATTATAATCAAGGAAGTTACATTATACCCGGAATGCTTACACGCGCTTCAAAATCGTTCCGAAGAGTACCACGACATGAGTGGAGTGTGTTTCGTTCTACTAAATAAAGCGCCAATCGCCATATATAAGTGCGGCCATGCGTAGTTTGCAAATTACTACTAAGTTATTCTACTAATTTGAGGAACAGTTTTTGCATTGCATAAGTAATTACGTAATAATTAAAATAAGCACATTTTAGAACTCACTATGTTAATTACAATACATTTTATGCTAATATATCTATCGACGTGTATGAATAAAAGGGATTTAACGATTAACGAATATATAAAAATCTACCATCCGAAAGTTTTATTTACACTGGCAATTGCAAGAAAGGGACAACATCCACTCTTGTCGTTGTCCTGCTCAGAACATTTTCCCCTCTGTTATGTAAGAAACAAATGTCAACTTTATTTGTTACGAAATAAAGTACAATTTTATTTTTCAAATATTGCTTCGTAACAATTCCAGTTATAGTATATAAGTTCCTTGATTATAATTCAGTAGCAGTAGTAGTAGTATGATAGTATCATCACAATTATCTTATTAGTAGTAATACGACAGTTTTGTACTGCTACTGAAACGGAATCTTAATAGTAACTTGGTCCCGTTTTACCATTGAGTACGGAACTCTAAAACCCATTTTGACTAACTAGATAATGTCAAAGTTAACTTTTTTAAGAAATCAATAAGCTTCAAGGGTAGTTTTAAAAATAAATGTAAAGGTACTGTATATGGTAAAATACAATTTCGTAGAATAATAATATTCTCCTAATGGCGTACCGCACAGAATATATATCCGCCATGTTTTGTTGCGTAGGTATGCATGTTTTTTCGTAGGTATGGCAGTTCCATATGTTTCTTTATTCAGAGAGTGACTCATGGCTGCCAACAGGCCAAGCAGTTCGAACTTGAGCATTGTCATATCGGCATTTACGCCTTTGTTTATGAGCCACTCTATTACGTCGGATTTTTTGTTTGCCGTCATTGGAGCCTGGTCAAGTTGCTTGGAATAATAGGATGCATTATCCATTATTATTATATGAGGACCATCCAGGTTGTCCATCATTTTATAAAACCATTCCGAAAAAGTTTCGAAGTTCATCTCTTCATGATACTTATTCGTTTTTTTTGGATTTAAATGCCAGTAAACAGTTTGGCATAAAATCTTGGGCAGTACCTGCGTGGCAAATTATCAGTCTCTCCTATAGTCTCTCCCTTTTTCCTTCTGGTACTTTTGTAGACAATTGGGCAGTATCATCGTCCATATTTTTTTAACATGTGATTGGTATTCAACCAAGTTTCATCTAAAAACACAACTTTTTCCCAATGGTAATATTTTTGGCATTTCTTAAGAAATCAACTCGTTTGAGGGCTATGTCATTCCTTTCCATAAGAATCTTGCGGTTGTTGGATTTTTGGTACCTAATGAAATCCAATTCTACGCAATAGTTTTGAAAGCGAGGTTCGACCGCTGTCATATAAATCAGCTTCTCTTAGTGTTACCAGCAACTTGTCAAGTGTGGGCAATTATTTTCTTGAATAATAACCATAAATGGCCGCACATTGAAAATCGTTAATATTGACGGTAGGTTGGATACGCCTACGTTTTTTATTAGGAGACGACAGTTTATTCTCCTCATCACCTTCTTTAACATATTTTTCCGTAGAGATTCGTGTCACAGTAGCTAATCCAATCCTCAAAGCGTCAGCTACACGTTGCTGCACATAAGACAGGCAATATTGGTCCCCCATTTTGTGACTCGCGTTCAAAATAATCGCGTAAGCGAATCACAAACTCACGCGTTTCACTGTTGCGTACAGTTTTTTTCGCCCTTTTAAGCATGTTTAACAAAAGTTCAAACAAAAACTTAAATTCAACAATAATAATGTTACGGGCAGGTAGCCTTGCTTCTTCTTAGCTTCTTCCTTTAACCTCTTCTTTCCTCTTGACTTTACTCCACACTACTGACCCCGAGTGTTCCCGACGTTCGGCTTATATGGCCAGTCGATGGAACGATGGAATGCGTAATTAAATTAGAATTCATTACCTTATTTTTCTAAAAAGAGTTATACCAGCTAAAGAGACCCCAACCACTAGGCAAAGAGACCTTAAATAAAAAGGACCCCCGTTCTTTAATAATTAAAAATAATGATCTATAATAATGATTTTTTGTAATCGATATTTATAACAGTTACTGCCTGTTATTCTTGTCCCATTCGTCTGAACGATGTCACATTGTACAAGCGTCTATTATTTTCAGTGTTCTTAGTTAAATTTTACTTTGAAGCAATAAAATATCTTCAAATTTTTGGATAACGCTTGAATCTTAAGGGACTTTTGTGTTATATGTATTTTTTTAAGTTTAAAAAATTTTAAACCATTAAATTAAGAAAATAATTTTATGTCATTGCAAAGTTACGTCGATCAGAAAAATTTACATCTGTCAAAAAGATCGTCATTGCAAAGTTATGTCGATCCAAGGAAGTTACATTCTACCCGGAATGCCCACACGGGCTTCAAAATCGTTCCGAAGAGTACCACGACATGGGTGGAGTGTGTCTCTTTCTACTAAATAAAGTGCCAATTGCCATATATAAGTGCGGCCATGCATAGTTCGCAAATTACTACCAAGTAATTCTACTAATTTGAGAAACAGCTTTGCATTGCATAACTAATTACGTAATAATTAAAATAAGCACATTTTAGAACTCACTATGTTAGTTAAAATACATTTTATGCTAATGTATTTATCGAAGTGTATGAATAAAAGGGATTTAACGATTACCGAATATATAAAAATCTACCATCAGCAGTTTTATTTTATCACTGGCAATTGTAAGAAAGGGACAGCATCCACTCATGTCGTTGTCTTGCTCTGAACGTTTTTCCCCTCTATTAAGTAAGAAACAAATGTCAACTTTATGCGAACAGAAATAAAGTACATTTTTATTTTTCAAATATTGCTTCATAGTAATTCCAATTATATAAGTTCCTTGTGTCGATCAGAAAAATTTACATCTGTCAAAAAGATCAAGCTAACTTGTACAGGGTATAAACATCCAATTTTTGATAAAATATTAAATTTGTAATGTAGAATAAAAATTGCCCATGAAACGCGTTCTTGCTGTCATTATAAGATTCTTCAAGATAATTGTGACAACATTTTGTCATTTTAAACTAGAATATTATATAATTTTTTTAGCTCGTTCTCCTACGATTGTTAAAATGACACTATCTTAATTGTCACCCAGTAAACTTTAAATGGGGACATTTTATATTGCCCAATTATCAATGGACGTTTATTATATTTATGTTTACTTAACCTAAGGTGCCCCATAGACCTACAATAATATTGCGCAACATTACGTATTGTGCAATATTATTGACTGTTAAGGGTTAATACTGAAGATTGCACAAAGATTAGATATGGGTAACTCAGCGAAATTCCTTGTGTTAACTCAGTAACTCAAGCGCAGTGTATTTCGCCGGCTCTTTGCGCTAACTCAAAATTGCGCCATGGCGCAATAAATCTGACGCGGCCCGCGGGTGACGGGAAGTGAGCAGCGAACGAAACGTGCGCCGTGCGCCACGCTACAGATTCTTAAAACAAACAACACACAGCGCATGAATTGCGTTTGTTCATTGGTAACTCAACAAGTGAGTCGCGATTCATGAGAGTCATGACTTATGATAATTGTGCATATGAATGAGAGTTTACTGCGTATAATCTCTAAGTAGTCTGTGGTATAACTTTGCTGCGCCGTGCGCGGTGCGCTACACATTTTGAATAAGTGAGTTGACACACCCGCTCAGTGAATTGAATTGGCGCAATTGCGCGGCGCAGCGCTGTGTTACACATGTCTAACAAAGATTGAACGAAAGTTTGAGCGGGTTTAATTTTTATTGCGTGATGTATTTTTTTTTTGCATTGTTTAGGCTTAATATTGCACAATATTTTCACTTCAGAGTTTGGAGCGGTCGCGTTCGGTCAGTCGCGGTGTTTAATATATGGTCGTGTCGTAAACTTTAGCAAAATGGCGAGCAAGAATGCTATAAAAGATAAAGAACGGGAGTTTTTACTTGAGTACATAGCACAGACGACTTATAGATGCAAGCATGTATATAGAATTGTATAGATATTTATTTACCAAAATCACTAACATGGTTGCCGCCAAAACTTCGTCGTCGGACATTTTGCTCGTTCGAAAATATTGATCAGACTGGTTTGTCAATTTTATTGAGTGAATTTACTGAACGTTTGGAGTCAAAGGGAGTAGTAAGTATTCAATATTATTGCACATTAAAAGTATTGCTCAATGTTATTGTAGGTGTATGGGGTGCCTACGATCTTTCCTTTATATTGTACTTTTTAATCTATGACAGAAAATTATGTTTTCAGCAGTAGAATTAACTTTTTTTGATATGACATCCCCGCCGGGTGTGTGTGCGGCACCACAAATTATAAAGTATTATGTACTAGTACAGATAGGACAGCTAGTCGTCGTAGTGAGTTTGGAGGGCAAGCTTTTTTCCGCTTGGTGGCGCCTATGAGCCGACGCGCTGTCAAATTGTGTTTGGGTTGATAAAATCAAGTTAAATTTTTTATTCTATCAAGTAATTTTAAAAATATGTAACTAAAATTAATTTACATGTCATTTATTTTGTTGTTTGTATATAGTTCACAATCTATTTTAATCAAACGATAAAATATTTTACTTTTGAATGAAATAGGTACACTACTACTAATATTTTACTTAGGGGTGACAATAATTAAAAATTGGTTTTTGCCCCAAAGAAGATAAGGCTTTCTTATTGTTTCTTCTTGATATAAAATATTATTATTCCCAACTATTCTAAATTACTTACGCTTAAAATAATTTTATTTCCTAATAGTGTTATCCTTTATTACAAATCATGTATTATTAAAAATGTATTATTTGTTAGGTCTACAGAAATCCTCCAGTAAATTTTATGCATCTATATTGTATACACATTGAGATGTGTGTAAATGTTGATATTTTTTGTAGTAATATATTTTGCGAATAGAGTTGCTTAAATAAACACTGATTTACATATTATTATATCATTATCTGCGGTGTGACACTCACGGATCACGTTTGTACTTTGTACTACTAAGTTGAGAGAGACAGATAGGATATGATCGGAAGACAGAATCGGTGTGATAAAGGGAAAAGACATGCTTCATTGGTTCGAACATGGTGAAAGAATGACAGATGAACGATAAAAAAACAGATATAAAATGCGAATGTGAATGAATTTAAGTGTCGGGGAAGACAAAGGCAAGAGCACTACGATCCAATTGGCGGGTTGCTATCCAAAGGTGGTGTTAAGAGTTTCTGAAAGTGACGTATTTACATGAAGAGAGTTATGAATGTGGAGAAAGCATAGCAAGTCTGTCTGGATCGTGATATAGGACACTCCAATCTCTCTGACTACCATGTACAGTGTATTTGTGTGTATAACATCTATCTTTGACTTTAACAGTTTCCTCATTTAGTATTTCAGGTGATGTATAAACTTTACAGCTATCTTCATAAAGAAAATTATCCATCTGAAGTATAATCTCAAACAATTACTAGGAGGTGGTTTGGTATCCGAAACACTACCTTACCTGATTCTGCCTTAATAGTGTGGGAGATTTTTACATTAGCGTTATCTTATGCATGCGGAAGTACATCCTACAAGTCGGATAATCAGGCTCCATTAACATATTTGTCTATAAGCAATGGTTGCTTCTATCAGATGAACTTTCTGCTTGTTTGCTATCAATTTGGGTATAAAAAATGGTTATCCGTATATCATATCGCAAGCACAAGCAATCCACACGATTGCTAGAGAGTCAGTCGCCAGCACAGTCGCCAGTGTCAGAATTTTTTAATATATTATAAGGGTTTAATTTCACAGATAATTAACTACTTCCTTTAGAACAGTCACTCTTGTATCGGACTGTACAGTCATGTTAAAGCTTGCTATACGGACGCTGTTTAGATCATCTACTTAAGATATAAAGGCCTGAATGATGATAGAACAATGCAGTGAATTAACGCAAGTTGCATTACTTTATGCCACATTGGTGACAACGCTATATAAATATTATGTTTTGAGAACCATCTGCTTTTTAATTATATAAATAGATATAAAAAAGTCACTATCAACCGTCGCTGAGGGATGCCTGATGAACCATCGCAAATCGAGATAACAATCTTTGAAGTTATTAGACAGTTAGGTTTCATTGATTTATATGAATGAAAAGTTACTTATTCAATCTGGATAGTTTTGCAATAAAATTTAGAACACTAGTCGATCTTTACTTGGATTACCATGTAGATTACTAAGTACTTTACGAGCAAAGCAAAAATATGCGATTAAATTCAAAATGGGGCTTAAGAATTTATCGCTGTTTTTTTAATTTTGGAAATAACTTTATAATTCAAAATTGCAAAATAGACGCCTCTTTGCTTGGCACGCCCCTCAATGTATACTTTCTCAATGCCAAAAGCTTACAAAACAAATTGTTGTCAAATGACAATACGCGTGTTCAGTGAAACTTTAACTCAGAAATCTAAGCTAGTCAGAAACCTGAGCTGAGATTCCACCAGAAAACTTTTTCGAAATTTAAAAACATTTCAATGCCGCCATTTCACTTTATATGTCACGGTGACATTGTATAATTCCAACACTGCTTCTCTAGGTCCAGCCTGAAATCGTCTGCGTTCGGATGCTTAAAATAAAATGTTGTTGATTCTTATTATTTAACTTAAAATTCTGACTTAGAAGTTACGTTTGACATGCGTTTGACACACCCAGTAGCGCCACCAAGCGGAAATTGTGTGTGCCCTCCAAACTCTTAAAATTCTTAAAAATGTTCTAGCTGTCAACCCCGTGTGCGGCACAGGATTTGTGTATCTGTTATTTAGTGTAATATTAATTGTAAACAATGTCTTTTTTAATTCGTTTGTTAGTGCAAGAATAGTGTTTTCGTTACATCTACGCCAATGTTGTAGTTTAAGGGTTCATATCTACTATTTTTATATTCATGTGAGGTTCTAGTGCTTTGTCTTCGTGTGTGACAATATACTCAAAATGGCGCATCAACTGGCACCGTCTGTGAATTGTTCATTAGACGACATTGACCTCAGTGCATTAAAGGTAAGGTTCCAATTAAAAATACTATTTTGACTAATATACAGTTTAAATATTATTACTTCTTCTGTCTGACGAAAAAAAAACTAGGGGCAATGATCTCACAGGGCGTGAATCATAGTGAAGGTTCAGGATTATAATTAGCTTTTATCTATACATTTGTTGTGTATTCCTGTTTTCAGGATCCAGCTGGTATCTTTGAACTGATAGAAGTCGTGGGGAATGGCACTTATGGACAAGTATACAAGGTACATATTGATTTCTGTCTAGGAGCATTAAATTTTGCTAACTGTATTTACCATTTAATTATAAGTTTAATTAATTTTATACAAACAAGAAATGCATAAATTATTTGTAAGTAATTATGTTGCTTAAGAGATTTATTACTTAGAAGATGAGTTAATTATGTCAATAAAACTAGTTTACTGCACTCATCACTATTAATTCTGACCAATTACAATTTTAGGCCAATCAAGGGTAAGAAATATTGAGTTCATGTGTGGGATGTGCTTAGATTTTACCTACAATATTAGTCCATATCTTTTGTACTTATTGTACTTGTGATTTTATTGAATATGAGTATTACAACATAAGAAAAATGACATTTCCCTGCTTTGCAAGAATAGAAACAAAAGACAAAATTATAGATTTTAGAAGATGATATTTTTAAATCCCTTTATAAATGTTTTAGAATATCTTTCAAAATTTTAATGATTTGTGGACAGTTTTACTTTACTGATAAAAGGGAACTCAACATAGTATCAAAATACATCAAAATATTAAGGATTGTTTATTGTAATTCTAAAAATAATCATGATAATACCAGTAATTATTTTTTGAGAAATATGACTAGTCACTCCAGTTTTTATTTGGGGCTGATCACAAAATATGTCAATATTCTTGTAAATTTTTTAACTGCAAAGGCAAAGGAATTCTCAGTGTTGATATTTCTGAAATGTCCACGCCTTATCCACTACGTCATTGTTGGTTTGACTAATATCTGTGTTTGTGATTCACATTTTTGAATGCCCAACCTAGAAATCGAATCGGGGACCTCATGTGTTAAACACCGACACCGGCCCACTACACCACAGAGGTGACATCTATATCTATACTAATATTATAAAGAGAATCGTGACAAAATTCAAAATTTCATCCTCATCGTCTCCAATGTCTGGCAATCCATCGCACAGATGCACTTATTTTCCCTGCACTACTCCTCTGTGGGATCAATTATCGGCATGAGTTTTCCCGAACTTACACGGCTTGGAGACATTCAAGAAAATAGGTTACCCATTCTTAAAAGGTCAGTACGCAAATGCAAGTCCTGTGGGTAGTGTGGTCGTCCATGTGTGGTGGTGAGAACTTACCATCAGGCAAATCTCTTGCTCATTTGCCCCTATTTCCATAAGAAAGAAGAGAAAACATTTTTATTTAATATTGACTTTCATTCTAACAAAGCGTAGTGAGTGTGAAATTGATTCTAGGTCCTTACATTAAAATACCAGTGATTTTTTGTAGTTTAGTATACTCGGGTCAATTTAAGAGATTGATTTGTTGTTATCATTGGTAAAAATTAAATTAATTATTCTGACTGAAGAAAATGTATCTATAAATATTCTCAAAATAATTACCCATATAACAATTGTCATCAAGTCACTGTATATAATAATTAAAGTTTTTTCAAGATAATAATTTTCTTAGATAATTTTATATCATGTGTGTGTGTGTGTCTCAAGCAGAGTATGCTATGTTCTAAAAGATGAAAAGATTTATATTGTATGTACAGGATGTACTGGAATACTGCCTGTCTACACTTGCATATGAGCTTATCCCCTATTATTATAATATGGTAAACGTCACTTTCATTTGTATTCAATTTTTAGATTGATTGATAGCTTTACATTTTTTATTCAGGTCATATTTCTCTTTTTTTTTCAAAATAAATATTAGCAGTTGTTCCGAATTATTGTTACTGTGAAATCAGAAGTTTCGGGCAAGCAGAGTGCTCAGCGAGAGTTTAAATTAAGTGGGCTAAGGACCCACCCCTAAAGTGTCTCGTGTGAGACCAAACCTTACAAGTATCTTGTAAAATTAGGTCATCTCCATTTAGCCACAATGTTTGTATGTTTAGTATTCACCCTATACCCTAAAGACTAAATAGGTTTGCATGAAAGTTGACACATACTGATTATGCATATCTAGTGATTACTAAATACCACATTTTCAACTATCTTTGGAATCTTTATATATATGGTCACCAATTACTTAACACCCCTAAACCGATTTGGAATATATTTTTGTTTCTAAGGTTTGTAACATTGTAACAATTTTGATAGCTTATGCAAATACTAGGTAGTAGAGTTCTGCATCGTCTCGCCTTGGTCTGGTACCACCGCCTTGCCTATTCCTGCCACAATAGTGTCAGTGCTTGTCACTGTAGTGTTCCAGTTTGGAGGGAAAGGTAGGCAGTAAACTTGTGCATGTGGCATTAGGGCTTGCCGCAAGATACCAATGCACCATTAACATCTTTGGTGTCTATAGGTGATGGTTGACTCTTTCCATCATGAGATCCATCTGCTTGTTTGATATCTTATGATATAAAAAAAGCCAATGGTAACAAATAATAATAATATGAAATAAAAAACTTAAAAAGAAATGTAAAGAATTTATTGTAATTTGGATTTCTCTAAAACGAAAGTGGATAGGTTTTTAGAGCTTATGTCTCAACCTTAATTAACCATATTTTTCTATTTATTTCTTGTTAGATTAAACTACCAATATAAAAATTATATTAAAATTTATTATTCATAACTTCTAGGGCCGCCACACTAAAACAGGGCAGCTTGCTGCAATCAAAGTTATGGATGTCACACAAGATGAAGAAGAAGAAATAAAACTTGAAATCAATGTGTTGAAAAAGTTTTCTACTCATCGTAACATAGCTACATATTATGGTGCTTTTATTAAAAAGAGCCCTCCTGGAAAAGATGATCAGCTATGGTTGGTCATGGAGTACTGTGGTGCAGGTACGTTGTACTGTCTAGGTAGCTTATGCTGTTTGTAATAAATATATTTGTATAAATATTTAATTAGCAAGCATTTTTTTTCTTTTGAAGCATCTATAAGTTAAGTGCATTTTATATTATTCACACAAGTATAACGGCACTAATTAATGTGTAAAAAATAAATATAACATGTAAATTGATTTATGTACATGGTAAGTATATGCATACCCAATGCCAAACAAAACTGTTTTAATATAGACAAAATAAAATTATCAAGATTTTTCTATAATCAAAATTTAGCTGTGAAACTTTGTACACATTGATATTTTTTTAAATAAGCTAGACATGAGAGCAATAGTCATATTTCAGCTGGTTAGAAAAACATTAAAAAGGCCAAGGATTTACTGCATTTGTTATGAATAAAGGATCCTAGAGTGCACCCCATCCTCTGTTTTCATTGAATTTTGAGGAATGATAATGATTATTATATTACCTAAAAATCTTAAAATACAAAAAAATATATATATCTTCATGTCATTTCTTTGGAATACAAGCCTTGTATAGATGTGTCAGTTACACAAATAGGGTAAATTGAAAGATGGACTGAATGATTTTTTAGCCTTTAAAAACAAATCACATCCTTGCTGAGTGCTTGACGGCAAGGAATTGACCACCTGTCACATAATAGAACTAATTACTATTGGCTGATTGTGGATGCACCAATTGCACATCTGTCTACACCTATGCAGGCAACTGCTTTATTATGTTTTTCTATCATTAATTTGCAAGATAAATTACTAAAACTAGATTGTAATTGAAATGTAAGAAAATTGTATTCATTGCAATGTTATAATGACATGGAATGGCATTGTCTTATTGTTCTCACATTCACAGATTTCTCTGTATGTATACAAATCATTTATTTTGCACTTATATTTTCTTTTTTCTTTACAAAATATGCTATGACCTTAATAGATTTATCTATGCATTTAAATGTGTAAAATATATTATTGAAAAAAAAAAGTTCAGTTAGACTGTGTTATATGGAATAATTTGATGTTATGAGTGACAAATAAGTTAAAATTGCATAAAATTTTTGCCATCCAGAAAAAGAACATTCTCATATTACCATAAATTGCTACAAATTATTAGAGCAACTAACTGAAAATAGCATTCGTTTTCTGTGGTTAAATTTAACTGTAGTAAATAGTTAATTATATTCATATTTGTAAGCAAGCTGCTTCCCACCACTTTATCTATGTGGAACTTAGGTTTTATATGTAAAGAATTTTTCCAGTTTTTTTTTATGTGAATAAAGTAACAATAGCCAGAGATTATTATGTCTATGATCTAAATTAACCATTCTCTTATTGACCTGTCTCAATAATAATAAAGATTGCTGATATGAGGAGCAGTTAATTCCATGCTTTTTTGTCATCTAGATATTCAGATGTTTTATAGTCACCTTATTGATACAGTTTTGTTTTAACATAGTTTTTAAATTTAACTGGTAAATCTTTATTGGCATCAGGCAGCTTATTGCAGAAGGGTTTCGCCTATAGACACCAAAGATGTTAATGGTGCATTGCTATCTGTGTGGCAGGGTGGCAATGCTTCATGAATAAATACCGGCTACCTTACTCCAAACTGGAACACAACAATGACAAGCATTGACGCTATTATGGCAGAAATGGATACGGCCGTGGCATCAAATCCCCGGGCGATACGTTGTGGGACTCTACCACCTATTAAGTCACAATAGTTGTGACACACTTGGCCAATTAATCACCTTTTATGACCTCCCTGGCAGAACAGCAATTGGTCTTTTCTTCAAAGGAGCCCAGACCAACACAGGGGGAAGTATTTAATGACTTTCAACTTATTTTCTTTTCATCCATTACTAATAAACAGCACCTGGGTTGTAATTTTTTCTATAGTTGTGATTTTAGAAAATATTTTAAGTAAAAATCAGATACTTATAACTTTTTGGTGGAATTCCCAATATGGTGGTTCCTTCGAGAGCAGGCATAAAGGGTAAGCTGTGCTCTTTTCTGTACCATGTAAAATTTCATGACAACTATTTATGTTAACCGTTTAATAACTGACATATTTATTTTCGATCTAAACTATTTGTAAATAGTTATTATACCAGTCAACTGATGCAGAACTTAAATCAGAGGACTATAATTATTATTGAAATCAAATTCTAACAATTTAACAGTTCTTTTCGCCGCCTTAAGGAGTGAAAATCAAAAAATCCTAAAATACGTATTTCTTTAATTCTATTATAAGAAGCATAAGTACTAAATTTAAATAATTTAGAATTCGTAGAAATTCAGTAAACAGTTAATTTTTGATAGAAACTTTATAGCCCCATTTTACCCTTTTACAGGATAGAATTTAAAAAATGTTAAATACGTGTTTCATTTTTTTTAATTAAAGGCTAATTATTACTAATTTTCATTCATTAAAACTCAAAAATGACAGTGCGAAATTTCACCCCCTATTTCACCATCTTAGGGGATGAATTTCAAAAAATCCTTTCTTATTCCTTGTCTACATCATAATATGAACAATCCTGTAAAAAAATTCAGCCAGTTTAGGCTGTGGGTCGATATGTCAGTTAGAAGTGTCAGTCAGTCAGTCAGGTATTATCCTTTTATATATACAGATGTTTCCTATAAAATTTCACTTAATGTTAGGCTATTGTGAAAATTCGCAATTTTGTTTTTTAAATTAGCCTTCACCGTAAAAAAGGTAAAGATTTTAAAATGATATAAATCTTCAAATTATCTAATTTTCTAATAAGATATCGTCATGATAGAAAAAATAATCATGAGGTAATAATAACACCTTTATTTAGTGAAAAAAAAAAACGATTGACCCTGCAGGCCATCCCTGAAACTTCCCCCTAAATTAAGGTATTTTAAGCTCAAATGAGTAGAAAGTATAAACATAGATTTTACCAGTTTAAACATCTATTTTGTTAAAAGTAGCGGTGTATTGACTTTTAAAAAGCTATATTTTGGAAATGATGATCGATTTTGATCTTTCGAATGGCATTCGACTCAATTTTGAGATCTAAAATTTTGCTTTAGCTACATAATCGACACATTGTAAAATTTTGAAGCAATGTTGAAAACGTATTTTTCAAAAATTTTCGTCAGTGATAAATCCCAAACTAATTGACCACTTTTAATCCAATTTACAGTATTTCACACAGTTTTAAAGGAGAAAAGCTGATAAGATCAATTAAGTAAATTGGTGTATTAGCCTTAAAATTATTACAAAAATAAGTAAGTTTGCTTAAAGCAACGTAATTTTAAATTCGAACTGCCGTAACTTTTGAAAATTAGATTCGATTTTGATTTTTGAAATGGCATTTGATGCAGTTTTCTAAGTATTAAGGTATCGTAGAATACCAAAAAATGATTGGTTGAAAAAAGTCATGTGGAAAAAAAAACTTTTCAAAAATTTTTGTCAGTGATTACTCCCAAACGGATAAACCGATTTTGATGCAATTTATGCACCAGACGTAGTTTTTTGAGGAAAAGAGCTGATTAGTTTTTGTACTCAATCGGTACATTAATCTGGAAGTTATATTAAAAGAATGGTGTTTCGCCAAAAAAATTTTTAGGATTTTGCAAAATTTCTCAAAACCTCCTGCGCCGATTTGGTTCAAATATTTAGAAAGTCTAAGTTGAGCAGAATCCAATCAAATGCCATCAACCGGGTTTCGATTGGTCAAGCTGTTCAAAAGTTATGAGATGTTTACATACACACATACAAACAGACGTACTGACGTTTTAATGGGGTCAAAATCAGTATCTTCCTTATCTACATATGTGAATACTATATCAAATACTCTATATATATATATATATATATATATATATATATATATATATATATATATATTTATATATATTTTAATAATTTCGTCGAAGGTTACAGTAGACTCAATCGAAACCTTACTTAAATTATAAAGCGTAAAAGAATAATAATTTTGAGTCGAGAACATAATATATCTCGCAAAATTCGGATTGTCGAGTATTTTGTTAAAATAGTGATTAAATATTCTAACCGTGCTGACAGACAAATCGGCCATATTATTTAATGGTGTAGATGGTGAAAGTGAACATTTATTCAAGTATCGTAGAACGGAGCGCAGATTATCATAAAACTTATTTCTCTTCGTTCACAAAAGAGTAGAAATTAAAAAATTGCAACAGTAAAGTGTTGTCTTTATTAAACCAATGTAATAATTAAATATTTTAAATATTCACGGGACAAATTACACTTACTGATCTAACCCCAAAGTAAGCAAAATATTTGCTTGTATTATGGGTGTTAGTCAACGATACTAATACATACAAATGCATATACATATAATTACTAGAATATATTTAATAAACACCCAAACCCGGAAATACAAACATTTATGCTCATCACACAAATGCTTGTCCCCGTCGGAGATCGAACCCAAGCCCCGTCGATTGCGTAGTCAGGGTCGCTAACCACTCAACCAACGGGGCAGTCGAAAGAAGGCAGTCTTAAGTTGGCGGGGGAAATTGATTTTTTATTATTTTTGTTTTTGCTATTTCAATTGTTCGTTAACTGTGCGATCAAACATTTTTTTTTGTACGTTTTTAGTTTTTTTTTTTAATTTTCTAAAATTGACTTTAAGTTGGCAAGGGGAAATTGATTTTTTATTATTTCCTTTTGCTATTGCAATTGTTCGTTAACTGTTCTTAACTGTGTGATAAAAAAATTTTTGTACGTTTTTAGATTTTTTTTAATTTTCAAAAATTTACTCTTAAGTTGGCGGGCGGAAACTGATTTTTAATATGATCCTGAGGATGGCCTCTGGGTAGGGATGGATGGCCAGGGTCAACCGTTTACAGTTTTTTTTAACATACAGCTGAGAGATAGTTTCAAAGTATTAAAATAAAATAAAAAATGAAAAAATGGTGATGTTAATGGTGTTAATGTTGTTAATGGACGGATGTTAATGGTGCGTTGCTATCCACGTGTTGGGATGGCAATGCCAAATGTATAAATTTACCGGCTACCTTACCTTACCGGAACACGACAATGGTAAGCAATAACACTATTGCGGCAGGAACAGGTAAGGCGGCGGTACCAAATACCCGGACAAGACGTGGCGGAACTCTATCGCCTAGTAGTCACGATGATAGTGTCACGTACAGACAATCGGTCGCATTTTACGACCTGCTTGGCAGAACACCAGTTGCCCTTTTCTTCAAAGGAGTCAGGACCAACACAGGGAATATTTATTTTTTTATTATATATTTTGCTGTGTACAATTTAAATGTTAATAAATCCATACTTAATATTATAAATGCGAAAGTAACTCTGTCTGTCTGTCTGTCTGTCTGTCTGTCTGTCTGTCTCTGTCTGTCTCTGTCTGTCTGTCTGTCTGTTACGCTTTCACGGCCAAACCACTGAACCGATTTGAATAAAATTTGGTACAAATATAGTTTGAGACCCAAGAAAGGACATAGGATAGTTCTTATCCCGAAAATCCCACGGGAACGGGAACTATGCGGGTTTTTATTTTAGAATTTTTTCCACGCGAACGAAGTCACGGGTACAGCTAGTATTATATAAAATTATTGGTAACTTTCGTTAAATGTGTTTGAAGGTGTCTGGGAAGTACTTTAAAACCGACAAAAATGTCTCGCATATTTTTTTTCGAATTCTAAAAAAACAATTAAAAAATGAAATAAAAATCAAGTTGCTGAAAATACCTTTTTTGGAATTTTTTTTTCCAAATTTTATATACTGCGCAGTAGTGAAATAACCACAAACGCTCTGCCAGACTCGCAGGCCCGGTATCACCATTTAACGAAATTATATATTTACGCAATTCCAATCTGCTAAAAGGACCTTCCCAAAATTCGTCGCCAGCTCTTGGACCATCTCCTGATGGAACAAGAAACCAGTTATGGATCTTAAATATAGTAATAATTAATAATATTGCTTGACAAATTACACAAATCGATCTTACCTCAAAGTAAGCAAACTATTTACTTGTATTGTGGGTGTTAGTTAACAATACTAATACATAGTAATACATATACAAATACTGTAACATACATAATAAACACACAATCCCATACAAACATACGCGTCATAAACATAAACATCTATGCGTATCTCACAAATGTTTATTCTTGTCGGGAATCGAACTCGGGCCCCACAGATTCGTAGTTAGGTTCGCTAACCACTCGACATCGGTGCGGTCAAAATATATAATAGATGTCAATAAATTGTTGCTATCTTAGGCGGAAGGAAGTGATGTCCTAAATGCACAATAGTACCACAAGTTTACTGGCTATCGTACATTTCGAGACAAAACACTTACTTGAAAAATGTTAAGAATCAGGAAAAGATAATGCAAATTTATGGATATTTTCCATTCCATTTTGAAGGAATAATAGCATAACAAAACCACCTCTTTGTGTCAACGTTGCTTACATTTCACAAGTTGCATGGTAGGCATAATCTAATTTTGATAAGAGATATAAATACATAATAGTGTATGGGCTATCAGTTAGTATCCTGTACAGGTAGTTAGTTAAATTTTGAGAAGGCGATAAATGAAGTAAGTCAAGTAGGTTGATTCGCGATGTTTATTTCGTTTGTTTAGTTAAATGACTCGCGCTTGCCGTGCTTATATCACCTCTGTTTATGAATGCCTTGTCGACCCTTTTATATTGCTAATGTATGTAACCATACAAATACATAGATTGATGCTTATTTTATTTTTAATTAAAACACGTTTTTCAGGTTCTGTAACTGATTTGGTAAAATCTACTAAGGGACAATCATTGAAAGAGGAATGGATTTCTTACATCTGCAGAGAAATTCTTAGAGGTCTTAGCTATTTGCACTCAAATAAAGTCATTCATCGAGACATCAAGGGTCAAAATGTCTTACTTACAGACAATGCTGAAGTTAAACTAGGTAAGAAAACATTAACATTTCCATATTAGTACTTATTACAAATGAAATCAATGTTTTTTGCTTTATTATGCTATAAAAATGCTACAGATCCCGAAAAATTGCCCCGTTTCTAAAAAATTATCAAAAATAAATACAACAGACTGTGGAGTGCATCAAATTTAAAGTGTATATGCTTAATAATTATTTTTATCATTATATATCAGAACAAAAAGATGGCTCTCTTAATGAAAAGAGAAATTATCGCTGAGACAAAGATGTTAAAGGTGTGTTGCTATTCATGTGGCGGATTAGCGATGCCACATGCCTAAATCTGCTGGCTACCTTACCCTTCAGACTAATACGACAATGACCAGTATTGGTCTGATCCTATTGACCAGTAATAGTTAAGGTGGTGGTACCATATACACGGGCGAGACTTTACCGCCTAGTAGACTCCATGATAAAGATATGTGTAGCTAATTATATACAAACTCCCCTGACTTGCCATCCTTGGCAAGTGGTCTATTCTTCAAAATGTGCTGGAGCAACACGGGAATAATTACAGTAACATGGATGTCAAATCAAAATAATTGAATTAATTGTAACAACTGCCTTGTTGATATAGCAGTAAGTTTGTTTGACTCAGATGATGAGATGATAGGCTTGATTTCCAAATTTCTATCTGAATCTAAACACTAAACGCACCGCCTACCATCCCGCAGTGTGATAATTCTATATCAGAACCACAGTTTCGGCAGTCATCTGTGCGTAAAGCACTACTTTCCTTGGACATCCACAAGTCGAGTGGGCCTGATGGCATCCCTCCCATTGTGCTTAAAGTATGTGTTCCAGAGTTGGCGCCAGTATTGACGCACTTATTCCGGCTTTCCTATTCATTCGGCATGGTACCGAATTCATGGAAAACAGCTTTAGTGCATCCCATCCCTAAAAAAGGTGATCGCTTAAATCCGTCAAACTATCGGCCAATAGCCATAACCTCCTTGTTCTCCAAAGTCATGGAGACACTTATAAACTGTCAGCTCCTGAAATATTTAGAAGAGCACCAGCTGATTAGCGACCGTCAGTACGCGTTCCGTCGTGGTTGCTCAGCTGGTGATCTTCTAGTATACCTGACACATCGCTGGGCGGAGGCAGTTGAGTCCAAGGGGGAGGCATTGGCAGTTAGTTTAGACATAACAAAGGCCTTGGATCGGGTATGGCATAAAGTGCTTCTCTCAAAGCTGCCTTCTTATGGGCTTCCCGAGAAATTATGCAAGTGGATCACCAGTTTTTTGGCTGATCGGAGCATCAAGGTCGTAGTCGACGGTGCGTCCTCAAACCTGTCAATGCTGGTGTTCCTCAAGGCTGCGTGCTATCACCGACACTGTTTCTTCTGCATATCAATGATATGTTGCGAATTAGTAACATACATTGCTATGCGGACGACAGTACTGGTGATGCTACATACTCCGGCCGTATTGGTATTTCTCGGGAATACGTTGAAGAGGGCCGAAAGAAGCTCGTGTTTGAACTCGAGAATCAACTAACCGATGTCTCAGAATGGGGTCGTCAAAATCTTGTTACATTTAACCCAAAAAGAGGCAGCTTTGTGCGTTCACCGCTAAAAAACAACCTTTGTGGTATCACCTCGGTTCGAGAGCACTCACCTGACAGCCTCAGCCAGTATTAGAATACTGGGAGTCAACATATCGAACAAAGTTCAGTTCCGCAATCACTTGGAAGGAAAGGCTATACTAGCCTCCAAAAAGCTTGGCGTACTCAGTAGAGCAAAGCAGTACTTCATGCCAGCCCACATCGCCTTCAACTTTACAAGGCCCACATCCAACCTTTCATGGAGTATTGTTCTCACCTCTGGACCGGAGCTCCTCAGTACCAGCTTCTTCCTCTTGATCGCATTCAACGTAGAGCGGTTCGAATCGTCGACGATCAGGCTATTTCTAATCGGCTTGACTCTTTGGCGTTATGCAGAGATGTAGGTTCGCTCTGCCTCTTTTACCGTATGTATCATGGGAAATGTTCCGAAGAGTTATTCAGACTAATTCCTGCCGCTAAATTTCATCATCGGACATCGCGTAAAAATTTAAGTTCCATCCTCACCACCTCGATGTCTGGAAATCCACAACCGTGCGCTTTTGTCGGCACTTTTTGCCTCGCACAACTCCTTTTTGGAATCAATTACCCTCGGGGGTGTTTCCGAACGGATACGACTTAGGGACCTTCAAGAAATTGATTTTAATATCTAGTCAGTGTTTTTTTTTTTCTTAAAAAAACTTCATTAAATACCTTAAATTAATCAAAATCAAATCAGTTGACTTATTCTTAACAAAAAATTTGGAAAAGTGTTTTCTTGACATAACTTGGGAGATTTTTCATCCAATCGATTTTGTAACACAGGTAACATTTTAAAGGTTCAGAAAAATGTGTTAATACTATTACAAAAAGAATAAAAATTCATCATAATAACATCAAAAAGTTACAGGTTTTTAAAAATAAGAGACGGTCATTTTTAACTTTAGATTTTCAACCTATTGGAGTTCAAACATTTATGCGTCAGTTTTCTCTTACATTATATAAGTGCTATAACATATAGTAATTTTGGTTTTATTTGAAGAGTATCTCAACAGGAACAATAAATAAGGCACCACTCATACAAAATATCCTTCCACCTAGTAGTCACAATATTAGTGACACTGCCTTCTTATGTAGGCTTGTTCTTGCTTGGACACTTAACAGATCGCTCTGTAGTTGTAAATTCTTTCAAATGTACTAGTTCTGTCTTTTAGTACCCGAACAAAGCTGTACGACTCGACATTCTTGATCCGAACCGCAAGGAATTAGAATATGCTTCCTAAGTCTGTATTCCCTAAACAACCTGGGGACAACCTGGTACAAACTGGGGATCTTTAGAAGAAGAGTGAACAGGTACCTTAGCTTACCATCTTAGCTTACCATCAGGCAAGATCGTGGACAAGCGCTTCCCTATTGACATTAAAAAAAAATAGTACTAATAGTACAAGTAATACACCAAAGGAATAGTGAAATATATTTTGATTTTTCCTTATACTTTGTAGGCTCAGGACCGTTATTCTAATCAATACCTGTTAATTTTTCACATGAAGTTGTTTATATAGTAGAATAATATTATGTGTGATATTTTTCATAATGCATTTATTCAAGATACAAAAAATAGGACCATACTTAATGCAATGTACTAATTTTGAAACCATTTTAAACTAATTTCTTGAAAAAATACAACAATATCACCATAATTTTTATTTGGAATAAAAATATAAATAATCAGTAATGTTATAAACATAAAACACCATACACCTTAATGAAATAAAATTATCAGAGATCAAAGTTGATTATTATTATGATATTAAGTTTATAGTACTTAATACAATATGTACTACAACCATGCATCTCACTCCTTCGTGTATGAATTCCATATTGTTCTTGCTCATCCAATCGCGTTCCGTATTTGCCTGGTAGCACAAGCAAAGCTACAGTTCACACAGGACCATTGATTACGAATACAACGCCAATAACAAAATACTAAATGAATGATGTACTAAAAAGAAAGGGGATTAGTTTGTTCTAATTGGTGTCGGGAATCAATTCTTAATAGTACTTAGTACATGAACTACACAAGCCTAATCTTATGCACTGGCTGGTAGGAAGACACTTGATCTATCAACCCCTTTGGAAGAAACCAAAACTGCTATTCCTTGGAAAACATTACATATTATTAAATTGACAACTTGGTTTCACATGATTGCAGTTGACTTTGGAGTGTCAGCTCAACTAGACAGAACAATAGGAAGGAGGAACACTTTCATCGGCACACCGTACTGGATGGCTCCAGAAGTTATTGCATGTGATGAAAATCCAGAAGCAACATATGATAACCGTTCTGATTTGTGGTCCCTGGGCATCACTGCACTTGAGATGGCAGAGAGTCAACCACCTCTTTGTGATCTCCATCCTATGAGAGCCCTTTTCCTCATTCCAAGGTAAAAGAAGTAAAAAATTTTCAAACTTATTAATCTAAGATCTCCCTATAGATTAAACTTCACCAAGCTGTTTAATGGATGAAAAGTATTTTATGTCCAATTAAATTTGTCAATAAATATATTGCAATTTGGTTGACTAAAAAAATTCCAATCCAGGATAATTTTTTTTAAACATTTCACTGGTTGGTAATAGGCAAATTCCATGCGAATCCAAAGTGTGAAGTCGATAGAATATGCAAATATGAAATTGACTATTTTTTTCCCATCACTTTTCTTGGGTAAGCAGGTATAAACCGGTAAATTGATACTAGTAACTGCCTACACCTCGATTGTCATGAAATTTGTGTATTAACCAAACCAGTTAAATGTTAAAAAATAATGTTAATTGTTAAGTAATTAATTATATCCTAGACTGAAATTTTTTAGTCAACCCATTTGCAATAAATTTATTGGATGTAAAATAATTTTAATCCATTAATCAGGTCGGTGAAGGTTGTCTTATAGTATAAGTATAGATACTATATAGATCATCTCATAACAACGTTATGTTTCCAATAATAAGCTATTGGTATGGGATTTTTGCCAATAAGTCTATTTATTTTTTTGCAAGAGAATATTTCGCCACCTATTAGACAATAGTTTCTTTAAAATAAAAGTTTGCGTTAGTTAAATTCCACATTTAGCTTTTTTATAATATCTGTCTAAAAGATATTATATTCTTGATTACACTGCAAGGGATTAGAGGGGGAGTTATTAACTTATCACTGTGTAATTGATCCGTGAAACATATAAACAACCATAAGGCCTGATAGTTTTTAACAATTTGATTGAAAAAACTTTAATAAAATGGCATCTATAGCACAATATTTTCATACATATTGTTACTATGGAAATGTTGTATCTAGAAAAATAGAGATATAGTTTTTCATGTATTAAAGCTGAATTTTAATACATTTGATTAGAAATTCAGCGACCTGACTTTGGTTTGATTCCCGACAAGAACAAGAATTTGTGTGATGAGCATAGATGTTTATATTTCTGGGTTTGGGTATTAAATATACATGTATTTTTATGTATTAGTATCATTGACTGACACCCAAATTACAAGCATAATTTGCTTTCTTTGGGATTACATCAATTTGTTTTTTTCTTTCTATATCATAAAATAGCAAAACAAACAAATGCTTTGCAGATGAAGAAACAATCATCACCTATAGACACCAATAATGTTAATGGTCTGTTGCTATCACTATGCACAATGTGCACATGCATAAGTTTATTGGATGCCTTACCCTCCAAACTGGAACATGAAAATGACAAGCACTGACAGTATTGTTGCAGGAATAGGTAAAGCGGTGGAACCTAAAACCTGGGCGAGACGTTGCAGAACTCTGCCACCTATTAGTCACTATGGTAGTGACACGTATAGCCAATTGGTCGTATAGCCTTTACCTTTTGGAACTGCCTGGTAGAATATCAGTTGGTTTATTCTATAAAGGAGCCAGGACCAACACAGGGGAAATTGTTTAATTTTTCTAGTGATATTATTATTATTATAATGCTGTTTTTTTTAAGTTTAACTAGTTATCTATTGAGATGTACTCTTATTAAAACAGTGATAATAATCTTAGAAATGCATTTGATTTAGGGGTATTTCTATTAATTATATATTTGATTATTACAGAAATCCACCACCTCGTTTGAAGTCTAAGAAGTGGGCGAAAAAGTTTCACAGTTTCATTGAAACTGTTCTTGTAAAAGATTATCACAAACGCCCGTACACTGATGAACTTTTACGACATTCGTTTATTAGGTAAGTTCTTGCTCTCATTAATATGAAAACCTTACTAATATAATAAATTTGAAAGTCAATCTGTCTATTACATTTTTGCGGCGAAACTACTGAACCGATTTTGGCATGGCAATAATTGAAGAGCCTGGATCAAACAAAGGTTGTTTTTCGTTTCCAAAAATCTATTCTTAGTGACTGAAATAAGGGATGAAAACTTGTATAATATATTACAATATCGACGACGTGTTAATTTACTTATGGACAATCTGCACCAGACAGCTAGCTAGTCCTACTATATTGTTATAAATGCGAGAGTTACTCGGCCTGTCGGTGTATGACGTTATCACGGCCAAATATAGAATAGTTCATTCACTATTCCAAAAAAATTGTTATATAATGACAATAAAAATTTATAATGCTCTTCCCAAAAATATAAAAGAGTTAAAAAATAAATTATTTAAAAAGAGATCACAAAATTGGCTTGTTTAAAATTGTTTTTATACATTGGATTAATATTTTACTTATAAACATATTAAATAATTTGTTTCAAACATTAATTTTAATACAATATTAAAGAGAGATATAATTTTTTAGAGTTATGCAATATGTAATGGATGTTTATCATAATAATTTAATAATTCATGTATAATGCTATTTGTTAAAAATAAATAATTGACTATGAAATATACTAATAAATTTTATAGAATAATAATAACAGTAATTATTAGTTAATGGTAGTTCTTAGTAATAATTTGTTATATTAATTAATTAAAACTAGCAAAAAGCAGAGCTTTGTAGGGGCTCGCAAAGTTATACTATCTAGTAATATTGTTAGAAAAGTATTTTTATGAGAATTACATCTTTTAATGTATAGACTTTATTTATAATAATAAAGTCTATAATCTTTTAATGTATAGAAAAATAAATAATAAAGTATTTCATCTCTCGCATTGTATATCTGTTTTGTTAATCTTTCACCTACCATTCTTTGTAATGTCCGAACCAACGGAGCATGCCCTTTCTCATCTTTACACCAACACTTTCTTTCAAGCATAACTTCTCTCTCACCTCAACATTACGAACCTGGTCCTGCGTTGATTATACTTTCATGCCCTTCTAACATACCCAACTCTCACTTTCATACAATATCGTTGGGATAGGCATAGGCAGGCATAGGAATGATTATGCAGGGCAAGAGGGGCACCCTGACTTAAAACTAACGCTCTATTCACTCTGTTCCCCGCCAGCCAGCCAGCCCCCCACTCTCTCCCTCTCCCCCCTCCCTCTCCCCTTCCCCCTCCCCTCCCCTCCCCCTCTTCCTCTCCCTCTCCCCCTCTCCCTATCCCCCTCCCTATCCCCTCCCCCGCCCCTCCCCCTCTCCCTATCCCTCTCCCTCTCTCCCTATCCCTCTCCCTCTCTCCCTATCCCTCTCCCTCTCTCCCCCTCCCCCTCTCCCTATCCCTCCCCCTCTCCCTATCCCTCCCGCTCTCCCTCTCCCTCTCCCTCTCTCTCTTTCCCTCCCCCTCTCTCCCCCTCCCTCTCCCTCTCCCTCTCTCCCTCTCCCTCTCTCCCCCTCCCTCACTCCCTCTCTCTCCCCCTCCCTCTCTCCCTCTCTCCCCTCCCTCTCTCCCTCTTGCCCTCTCTACCCCTCCCCCTCTCCGTCTCTCCTCTCCCCTCCCCCTCCTCCTCCTCTCCCTCCCCCTCCTCTCCACCTCCCCTTCTCCCCCTCCCCCTCTCTCCCTCGCCTTCTCCCTCTCTCCATATCCCTCTCCCTCTCCCCTCTCTCCCCCTCCCCCTCTCCCCTCTCCCCTCTCCTCCCTCTCTACCACTCCCTCTCTCCCTCTCCTCCCCTCCCGCTCTCCCCCTCCCCCTCCCTGTCCCCTCCCCATCTCCCACTCCCCCTCTCGCCCCTCTCCCCCTCCCCTGCCTTCCCCCACCCCTCTCCCCCTCCCCCTCCACCTCCCCCTCCCCCTCCACCTCCCCTTCCCCCCTCTCTCCCCCTCCTCCCCTCCCGCTCTCCCTGTCCCCTCCCCATCTCCCACTCACCCTCTCCCTCTCCCCCTCCCCTCCCCCTCTCCCCCTCCCCCCCTTCTCCCTCTCCATATCCCTCTCCCTGTCCCTTTCCCCTCTCCCTATCCCTCTCCCCCCTCCCCCCTCCCACTCCCCCTCTCCCTATCCCTCTCCGTCTCCCTCCCTCTCCCACTCTCCCCCCTCATTCTCTCTCCCTCCCTCTCCCTCTCCCTCCCTCCCTCCCCCTCTCCCTCTTCCTCACCCTCTCCCTCTCCTTCCTCCCCCTCCCCCCCCTCCCCCTCCCCCTCCCTCTCCCTCTCTCTATTTTTATGGTAGATAACATATCTAGACATGGATTTAAACTACTACGTCGAAGCACAAACCTAAAAGTCCGATAATTTTTGAGTAAAATGTACCACAAAAGTGCATAGAAAGTGGCCTAGTGTAGGGCTCGCTCGCTCGCCCTAATTAGTGTTAAGTTTTTCTCAAAGATAAAGTAGAAATTATTATAGTTATATCTAACTAAAAACCGTCTTGCATGCTGTTGAGAAATGGCGGAACGTTATACTACAAATAAATATTAACATTTTTATATTATACTAGCTGTTGCTCGCGACTTCGTTCGCGCGGACTTCACCCTAATCCGCACAGCTCCTCCCCGTAGGTTATAGCGTGATAATATGTAAGCTATATGTTGACCCGGCCTGTTAGTAATATTCATGCCAAATTTGAAGTAAATCCATGCAGTACTTTTTGAGTTTACCCCGGACATACATTGACGCTCCTACGTTTTTATTATATGTATAGATGTATAGAATAGATCATGTTGCGAGCAATGTACGAATAAATAAATACGTAGCTGACCCGTTGGGCCGATTGTGATTTAATTTCATATTAGGATAATTTAAAGTTTTGGGATGAATATAGGCTACTTTTTTCCAGTTTTTGTTTTACTTATTTTGCCACACTTCCGTAATAATATTACAAATGCGAAAGAAAGACTGTCTGGCTAACAGGCATTAGATCTCGCCACAAGCAATAGCAATGCACCATTAACATCATTGGTGTCTATAGGTTATGGTTGACTTTTCCCATCAAGAGACCCATCTGCTTATTTGCTATCTTATGATATAATATAAAATAAAATAAATAAAAAGTAAGTCTATATGAAAGAAGTTTGGAAAATTATGTGGTAAAATTAATTTTTTGGGTTTAAACATGTCTGTAAAAAATGTAATATTTGGTCTTACTTTTTTTTATAACTCTATAGTGCAGAGCATGTCCGACAGCCATCATGTTTTTTGATAATCCACTTACATCTTAATGGATTAAGTTAAAACTTAAAGGTATTTTACATGATATATAACTTTATTAATAACTTTAATACAAGTTTTATTCCGTTTAGCCATATTATGTCAATAAAGACTTTATTTTTAGATAAAAGATATCAATCATAAAATAGTACAGGAGTAAATGACAATTTCTTTAACATCATACATCATAGTATTTTTATATTTAGGTTTATAAAAAGAGAATGAGATAACAGGTGATAGGGTGGAAACAGACAGTAAGCAAAATATTGTTACGAATAATCTAGAAGCGTGTTGAATTGGAGCGCGCGCGCTAACATTCTAGAAATAAAGGAAAGAGATAGCTACTCCTATTGTTAAACAAATAGTTCACCTGGGCTATGCCATAATGGACTTTGTGGGATATGGCATAAGGTTGAAAATAGCGTGTACTAGGATTTATGACTCATAACATGTTTACGATAAGAAGTGATTCATTGTTTCCCGATACATTTAGACTTTTCTGGATCCAGCTAGGGCTTTCCCCTGCCTATAAATACAGAGATGTCGACAAACACAAAGTCAGTTTTTATCAAGCGATCGAGAGCGATACATCAAGTGACAAGTGCGAAGCGAGAAGTGTTTGTTTGTGTAGTGTTCTAAGTTCAGTGATAGTACAGCAAGTGTTCTATTGTGTAGAGTGTATTTAGTATTACGTTGTGTTGTATTGTGTAAATACAGGGATTTAATATAAGTGGTGTTTTCCTACAATTGCGAACCCGAGTACGTAACAACTGGTGTCGGAAGTGAAATTGTTTTAAAAAAATGCCACTTATTCCGAAGGAAGGTGTTACCACCAGGTCTCAAGCTGAGACACAGAGGGCGTCAGAGGACACCGAGACGCATGCAGGTGAGAAACCCGCAAGTGTTGCCAGCACGTCGTTAGCATCGAGCTCAGCCCCTGCTGATCTTTCTGTCATACTGGCAGCTATTCAGCAACAGCGACAGGAACAGCAACAGCAACAACAAAAACTGCAAGAACAACTTCAGCAACAGCGACAGGAACAGCAACAGCAACAACAAAAACTGCAAGAACAACTTCAGCAACAACAGCAGCTACAAGAACAGCAACAACAAACGCTACGGGAACAGATCAAGGAACATTTAACTGGTTTTGATGATAAATTGTCAATTATCTTGGCGCAGCAAGACCAGTTAAAAAGCGATGTGGGCCTCGTCAAGCGCGACATGAAGAGTGTTGAGAAAAGGGTTGACCACTTGGAGGCCAGCTGCGACAAAATAAGTGAAAACGTGGACCAACTGGAAAGGGAGGTCATGAAAATGAAGATCACGGGAGTTAAGTCGGGTACTGCCATTACAAGCTGCTCTCACCAGGTGGGTCCTCGGGTAAAGGTACCCACTTATGACGGTCTTACGTCATGGAGTGCGTACCGCACTCAGTTTGAAATAGCAGCGAAGGCCAGTGGTTGGACAGACGAACATTGCTTAACAGCTCTAAGTACGGCGTTGCGGGGACAGGCGCTATCTGTGTTGGATGCAATGCCTAAAGAATATCAGTTCGCTGATTTGATGGAGGCATTGGAAGCTCGCTACGGTGAGCGTCACTTGGAGCATGTGTTCCGTGCCCAATTAAAGGACCGTGTACAGAGGAGCGGCGAGGGACTTCAACAATGGGCCGTGGAAATTGAGAAGCTTGTGAGGAAGGCGTATCCTTCAGCCGACGCTCACACAGTGAATAACACCATCGTCCAGGCGTTTATTGATGGAATTAGAGACCTGGAAGTGCGTGCTGCTGTTCGCCTTCAGCACCACGTGACGATGAAGGAGGCTTTGGCTCATGCGTTGGAGGTAGAAGCTGTTCGCCACGAACCTCGAGCACATAAAGTACGTGAGGTTACAGAAGTTGTGGCTCAAACAAAGGAAGCGGAACCTAGAAGACTGGGTCCCATGTGTTATGCCTGCGGGAAACGTGGGCACATTAGAGTCAACTGCCCCACCAAACCAACGGGTGCAGTTAATTGGCGACAGCAAGCGGCCGGAAGCTCAGCAGCTGAAGAGAGCAGGCAGGTCAACCAGCCTGTTAATCCAGCCCAGGGAAACGAGTAACAGCCAGGATCAAGGGGCGGGTGCTGGCTGATCGAAAAACAGCCCCAAAAGTTGTCATATCCCAGGTGTGCGACGGCAACAGTTTATCCATTAAAGGACTGATTAATGGCAAGAACTGCAGCTTAACGCTGGACACTGGAGCTACGCGAACTGTGGTGCGACCAGAAATAGCTGACAATGGCAACCTGAGATTGAGGAATTTTGGGAAAAGCAAGCTTCTGTCTGTCACAGGTCAGCCAATACCCGTCTTCGGGGAAGCATCTGTAGTGATGCAAATAGGTGACGAGTATTATACTCACGACGTCGTAGTGGCCGATATAATGGATGACTGTGTACTTGGATTAGACTTCATGAAGAAGAATGCCTGCAAGATTGATTGCAAAACAGGAGTTTTCGTATGTGGGCTAGTAGAAATTTTCATGGATGGGGGATCAAAAGGAAAAGTAACAGTGGCCAGAAGAACCATCTTACCTTCAAGATCGAAGACATAGGTACGCGTGAACTTACCAGCCAGTTACACAGGCCGGGGTAATAGGAGTGTGTTAATTGAGGACAATGGAGCAATTCCATACTGTATTACGGGCCGAAGTTTAGTATGTGACAAGGGCTTGGCAGCGGTGCAGATAGTCAACCTGAGTGACAGTGATGTAGTGCTTAAAGCAGGCGATGTTGTAGGACAAAGTGATGAAGTTATGACGTTAAGGAAACTGACATTGACAAGAAGTACAGCATCAAGAGACGTACCACAGGAACTCAAGGATTTGGTGAACAAGTGCAGCTACCTTACCACGTCACAACGGCAGCAGGCTAAGGATCTACTTTCACGATATACCAACATTTTTTCTAAGACTGATAGAGATATAGGCAGAACATCTGTAGTGAAACATAAGATTGACACTGGAAATGCGCAGCCTATAAAGCAGAAAGCTAGACGTGTCCCTATAGCCAAAGAGAAGGAAGTACAGGAGATGATAGATGAAATGAGAAGAAGCGGAGTTATAGAGCAATCTTCTAGTCCATGGTGCTCTCCTGTAGTGTTAGTTAAGAAGAAAGATGGGTCTACACGTTTCTGCATCGACTATCGTCGGCTCAATGAAGTCACCAAAAAGGACAGTTACCCATTACCTCGGATAGATGACACTTTGGACACTCTGGCAGGCATGTCTTGGTTCTCAACTTTAGATTTAAAATCTGGGTACTGGCAGGTTGAACTTAGCCCTAATGATAAAGAGAAGACAGCATTCTCCACAGGACAAGGATTATGGCAATTTAAAGTGATGCCGTTTGGATTATGCAATGCGCTGGCGACTTTTGAAAGATTAATGGAATGTGTTCTAGCAGGACTTGTAGGTGATGCCTGCTTAGTGTATTTAGATGACGTAATAGTCATAGGAAAAGATTTTCAACATCATCTGTACCAACTGGAAAGGATTTTTAATAAAATACAAGCTGCAGGGCTAAAGTTGAACCCAAAGAAGTGTCACTTATTTCGAAAGGAAGTCAACTATCTGGGTCACGTGATATCACAAAACGGCGTACAGACAGATCCTGAAAAGGTTAGTGCAGTACAGAAGTGGCCAACACCCAGAGACAAGACCGAAGTTCGTGCATTTTTAGGACTATGCTCTTACTACAGACGTTTTGTGAAGGGATTTGCTGAAATAGCAAAACCGCTGCATAGACTCACTGAAGAAAAGAAGAGTTTCGATTGGAATGACATGTGTCAACAAGCTTTCGATGAACTAAAGAAGCGGTTGTGTGAGTCACCAATTTTGGGCTATCCTGATCGGAAAGGGCAGTTCATCGTAGACACGGATGCAAGTAACACTGCCATTGGTGGTATCCTATCACAGAAGCAAGGTGATCAAGAAGTTGTGATAGCCTACTTCAGCAAATCATTGTCGCGGCCGGAACGAAACTATTGTGTTACAAGAAGAGAACTATTGGCAGTAGTGAAGACTCTTCGACACTTCAAGAAGTATCTGATTGGGCGACCCTTCAAGCTGCGTACCGACCATGCTGCTTTGAAGTGGTTGTTACAATTCAAGGACCCGGGAGGCCAAGTGGCTCGCTGGATTGAGCAATTGCAAGAGTTTGACTTTAACATAGAACACCGCAGTGGAAGGTCTCACTCGAATGCAGATGCGTTATCACGACGACCTTGTGCGGAAGATTGTAAACATTGTGTAAGGATGGAGACGAAGGAAAGGGTTCAAGTACTGCGAGCTAAGCCTACGGATGACAGGTGGGAAACTGATGAGATGCGTGAGGCCCAGTACGAAGATAGAGATTTGCGGCCTCTAATAGATTGGAAGAAGCAAGACACGGGAAAGCCCGAATGGCAGGAGCTGGCTCCCTTCAGCGCTATTACGAAAAGTTATTGCGCGCAGTGGGAAAGCCTTGTGTTGCAAAACGGCTTACTGTACCGCAAATGGGAAAAACCTTCAGGAAGAGAACATCATCTACAGTTGGTCGTGCCAAGAAAACTTATCAAGGACGTACTACGTGAGTTGCATGATGGGGTTTCTGGGGGACATCTTGGAGTACGACGAACATTGGTAAAGGTACGAGAGCGTTTTTACTGGTTGAATTGCCGAGAAGATGTCGAGAATTGGTGCCGAAAATGTACGTCATGCTCTGCAGTGAAAGGTCCGCAGGTTAGAAGCCGAGGCTACCTTAGACTATACAACGTGGGAGCCCCCTGGGAAAGGATAGCGATTGACGTGGCTGGGCCATTTCCTAAGACAGATAACGGTAACAAGTATTTTATGGTCGTGATGGATTACTTTACGAAATGGCCGGAGGTGTTCGCAATCCCTAATCAGGAAGCCACGACTGTTGCTGAGAAATTAGTCAATGAGGTGATATGCAGATTTGGCGTTCCGCTGGAGATTCATTCAGACCAAGGCAGAAACTTTGAATCTAATGTATTCCAGTAAATGTGTAAATTATTAGGTGTATACAAAACAAGAACCACACCTTATCACCCACAGTCTGATGGAATGGTTGAAAGGTTTAACCAAACTTTGGAACGACACTTAGCCAAGCTAGTAGAAGATCACCAAAAGGACTGGGATAAATACATACCTCTGTTCTTACTGGCTTACCGAACAGCGGAACATGAAAGCATAAAAGTGACGCCAGCGTATGCCAACTTCGGCAGACAGTTACGCATACCAGCAGACTTAATGACTGGAGGCCCGCCACCGAATGCAGAGACCCAATTAAGTATACCAGAACATGTTGAAGACATTCGGAGAGGTTACGCGATATACACTCGTTAATAAGTGAAAACGCATTGGAATCAAGTCAGCGGATGAAGACCAGATACGACCGAAACGCCAATCATCGAGGTTTTCAGGAAGGATCTCTTGTTTGGCTACATAATCCGGTTCGACGAAAAGGAAAGTCACCTAAGTTACAGCGACGTTGGGATGGGCCATACAAAGTAATCACACGGATCAATGACGTAACCTACCGAGTGCAGAAGCAACCAAGAGGGACCATGAAGATTGTTCATGTTGATCGATTAGCCATCTATAATGGAAGTAATGATGTTCGGGACGAACATAACTAAGAGGGGGGTAGTGTTACGAATAATCTAGAAGCGTGTTGAATTGGAGCGCGCGCGCTAACATTCTAGAAATAAAGGAAAGAGATAGCTACTCCTATTGTTAAACAAATAGTTCACCTGGGCTATGCCATAATGGACTTTGTGGGATATGGCATAAGGTTGAAAATAGCGTGTACTAGGATTTATGACTCATAACATGTTTACGATAAGAAGTGATTCATTGTTTCCCGATACATTTAGACTTTTCTGGATCCAGCTAGGGCTTTCCCCTGCCTATAAATACAGAGATGTCGACAAACACAAAGTCAGTTTTTATCAAGCGATCGAGAGCGATACATCAAGTGACAAGTGCGAAGCGAGAAGTGTTTGTTTGTGTAGTGTTCTAAGTTCAGTGATAGTACAGCAAGTGTTCTATTGTGTAGAGTGTATTTAGTATTACGTTGTGTTGTATTGTGTAAATACAGGGATTTAATATAAGTGGTGTTTTCCTACAATTGCGAACCCGAGTACGTAACAATATCACTAGTCTTTTGTACTTTTTTCTGCATTGACAATTTTCTGTTATTGGATGATCGTTATGAGGCGTGTACTTTTGAATTTTCTTAACTTTGAACCATGGCAATCTTATAACAGGGATCAACCTACTGAAAGGCAAGTAAGGATACAGCTTAAAGACCACATTGATCGATGTAAGAAGAGAAAGCAGGATAACTCAGTACGCGAGGACTACAAGTATTCAGGCTCAGAGGGTGAAGAGGAGGATATTGCTGTGGCTGGTGGTCCCTCGTCCATTGTACACAATGCGGGTGGGCAGCAAGGCGGCAGCACACTTCTGCGCAGGATACAAGAGGGCAGGTGAGCAAACATAGGACACTGTAAATAGGTTGATATAAGGGTGACCTTCATGTTATGGCTTCATAATCTATAAACATATAACATAACAGTGAGTAACGTAACAAAATCCCTGTCCGACCAATTTAACTCTATAATATCATAAAAAAAGAAATGAATAAGTTTAGAAAAATTTAAAAAATTTAATTTTTTCGAAATTTTAAAATGTTGATTATTAACATTGGGACATCGTCTTTAAAATTAAGGGAATATTTTAAAGAAATAAATCATGTAATTATTCACAAAAACACACTAATTAAAAATATTTAAAATTAACTAAAAATTCTTTTAATAAACAGCACACCGGAAGCACAACAACCCCAGCCACCACCTAAACGCAATAGCAAACGTGAAGAACGGGAGGAGATTCCAGGTAATTTTTGCTCAACTGCATTATTATATAGAGGAATAATTTGTTTTTTTTGTGTGGTAACAGAGTGCTAAGTGTGAGTTTTTCTTTTCGCATTCGATCTTGAGCGCGTTTGGAGTTTACTAGGAATTTGTATGTGATTTGTACAGCGCCACCTAGTGGTAAACGTGAGAAACCAGTTTACCACTAGGTGGCGCTGTACAAATCACATACAAATTCCTAGTAAACTCCAAACGCGCTCACGATCGAATGCGAAACGAAAAACTCACACTTACCACTCAGATAACTGCTATTAATAAACCTATTTGAACATGCGAGCTATTATTAGATTAGAATTCATCAACTACAACATAACAATATGTGATATAGACCAGTACAGAATGAGAAATACACATACAATCAAACGTGTTTAATAATAAAACTATAACTATTAGATATAGACTGATGAAAAAATTGTTCGCACATTCAATGGCCATGGCCATGAAACATGTTATGCTGTATTCAAAAAAGTAGAAATAATAATGCTTAGGACTTCTGTATACCGGATATAGCTTGTGGTAGCTTAAACTTGCTTTAACTTGCACTTGCACAGCCTGGCTTGAGCCTATTATGTTAAGTAAAACACCATTAACATGTCTCTGAGCAGTGCTTTTATGTGTAAGATGAGTGAGAATATACAGGCTTGTCAAGTCTGTACATATTGAAGCTCACAATATCGTAAATGTAAACCTATAAAAATATGACAAAAAGAGATAATCTCTTAACTGTAAACTATAAAGCAAACTTTAATGAAAGTGGTGTAGTAAAATTAAAAAAGTATGGTCACCGCGACGAGTATAGTCCTCAACTGAGTACTGTTAGTTAATTACACTCAAAAAAGATTTATGTGTGGGTGTGTAAGTTTCATACGTGAAAACTGCATAAACAATGCAGCGCATTGTTGAAACTGTATGTAGCACAAACAACTGACATGCCATTAGAACCTTGGCCTGCTTATATAGATTTGTATTGGGTGTAACAAAGAGTTAAAAAGTGCTGACTATTTAAATAGTTCTTTGAATTTGTGGAAATATGTCTGAAGTTCCATTCCATGAAGTGATACGGTATGTCAGTGGTGATTGACAAAATGCAAAGTAATTTCTAATGGTCAGTTGTTTACACACTGCATACTGTAGATTTTTGAAAATATTAATAAATTTTCTAATGCGTCCTGTTAGTAAATTGATATCTTAGTATTGGAAATCTAGTTTGTTATCTATCATAACTCCCAGATATATATTGGATGTAGTGCTATGGATTTTAGAACGTAAACATTTAGTGTTTTGAACATTATTACAAGAATGAAATATTAGTTCTTGTGAAATCAAATTATCAATTGATTTCTGGGAAAGAGATATTTTGTTTTATCCACATTCAATGACAGGACATTCTCTTGCAACTGTATTGTGATCGTATTGACTCCTCTTTGGGCCTTAGAAAATACTTCGTTCCATGTATCTACTCTAAAAAAATGTTGATTTCTTTACAACTGAAGCCAAATTAAATTTGTGATAGAATTTACTAGTATTTTAATTGTATTTATGAATTCTAATTGTATTAATGAATTCTAACTGTATTTTACAAATCTTATATAAATTGTCTTTTATATTTTGTCTTGAACTCTTATGTATTTGTGTTTGTTGACGCCGACAAGCGATTTAAATGTACCTACGTCGAATAAATGTTATTTGATTGATTGATTGATATGTAGAACGTATAATGAGTACTTATATTCATTATACGCTTAAGAATTGTTGATGGTGTGGGAAGAATCGAAATAGATCTATCTATAATTATAGACACAGTTCCTGTCGCCGCTTTTATAAATCAGATGGCTTCTTGATATCGTAAAAGCTATAGGGAACATATAGTATGGATGTAGGGTCCACGAAAGACCAAGGACTGACATATCATGGTGAAATTAATAGGGTCTTTTGAAATTAATTCAAGGATACTGTCAAGAATATTCAGGTATTCTTGGCGTGTTTGTATGAAAACTGTTATGACTGTTCCTCCACAATTTAAGAAAAATTTGGTTTGACTATAGTATATGGCATTTGTTTCTCTCTCTCTAACCTTATGAGTGTAAGCATGTTCATACATATGATTTTTTGTACAATAACAAAAATGATGCTTGTTTAATTAATTCCTTGAGTCCTTCAGTTTTGTGTATTCATTTACAATAATTAATAACATTATGTAATGTGTCATTAAACAGAACCTGGTCCACCTGCAAGGCCAGCAATGCAACCAAGACTGATTGTGGTACCTGACCCACAAGCGCAACAACCCAACAGATATAGGTAAGCATATTATACTAAATTTATTGCTATATTAAAATTATACTGTTAAATACTTACAAATCATCACTAGCCTATAATGGTGGTTGTCACAACAGCCCGCGCTTTTTTTGTAGGGAGTTTAGGAAAACCGTTTATACATGTATTTTATTATATGTAGTTTATATTAAGTATATATGAATTATATATCAACACAATCTGCTAACAATTTCCTATTCACTTATTATCTAACTAGCGACCTGCCCGCGGTTTCACCCGCGTAGCTTTTGTTCCCGAGAGAATATCGGAGAGGTTTATATACCAAAACCTTCGCCAAGAATCAATCTATCTATCAAAAAAAAACGCATCAAAATCCGTTGCGTAGTTTTAAAGATTTAAGCATACATATGGACATAAGGACATATGGACAGACAGAGAAAGCGACTTTGTTTTATACTATGTAATGATAAAAAGTAACGTAAGCTTAATTTTAATTTCCTGTGATGATTATTAACTTTGGGAAATTTGTTACATTCTCTTACTTTGTTCACTATATAACACTAATTGCTAACACTATCACTCAAATAACACTTACACTCCAATGTTTACACTATCAACTAACAATCACATAAATTACACATTTAGGAATAAAGTAACTATTCACAAAATCATAAACACACCGATAAAAACGGCCATTTTGGAGTGCAAATTATCTTTTCTGTTGGCCACCGATCGATTACGCAACTAGTCATTACTATCTTGTATACATGTCGTACAGTACTGTGTACAGTTGTAAAAAAACAAACAAAAAAGTAAAGAGGACGTGTTAAACTTTGTCAAATCAATAGCCAATTGGAGTGTGCTTCTTATGTACACCCGTGTGTTCGAGAATCCCTACCCGTCAAAAAACTTAATGAGCACTCGCGTGTTCCAAAAACGTGTGGCGGGTTAAAGAAAGAATATTTGCTATTGGCTGGTTATGCACGTTTTCCAGACCACTGCCGCCGACGCCGAAGTCGTCGGGGTCCAGCAACAGCTCCGGCTCCAACAGCGGCACGCCGCCCGCCGGCCCGCAGCCGCCGCAACGCGCGCCGCACATGTTCAAACCCATGGTGCGTGCGCATACACACACACACACACACACACACACACACACACACACACACAATACACACTGCCAGCGCCACACACAGCTCTGGCTCCAACAGCGGCACAACGCCCGCCGGCCCATTGACATCGCTGTCTATTCATTTGATACACGTCATATTATATATCGTAAGTCTATTATCAAGCCCGAAAGATTTTATTGTTAGCCTAAGGTCAAATGGAATCTTATAATTATGGTCGAATTTCGACCACAGGGCGATCGCTAGTAAGTAAACTTTGATATATTACTTCCAGGAGATACTTTAAAAAAGCGAATTTTATTAATATCCCAAATCATATGAATTTATGTGAGCAGCAGTGCAATGAATAAAAGTGTAGTCAATATAACAATATGATGAAATATAAGTACCTGGACTCCTTTTAAAGAGTAGACCATCTTCAATTTTCCTGCTAGCGATTTGTAAAAGGCCAAAGGTGTCACTACCATCATAATTACTAGGTTACAGAATTCTGCAACAACTCGCTAAGTTTGCCAAAATACAGTTGGCATGGATGTTGCAAAATTTTTGAAGAGTAAGGTAGCCCGTGAACTTATGTATATAGTGACAACTGGCATCACATTGATTTCTATTACATCCTTCCATCAAGATGGCCAGGATAGAATAGATCGATCTTGAAATAATTTTTCTTTTAATCATAACTTTTCCAGTGCGAGAAACATGAGAAGGCTGCATTTGTAATCTATACTAATATTATGAACAAACACAATTTTATGTGTTTGTTTTTGAATGTTTGTAACAAATAAACTCAAAACTACTGGCCCAATCTTAAAAAATATTTTACCATTACTATCCAGGGGTGACAAAGACTTCCTTTTTACCCGATTGTGCAAAACGAAGTAATGATTTTGGGTCAACAAACAAGATCACGAGAAACGATTAGTTTTTATAAGGAAAGCTTGAATAAGAGCAAATAAATTACCTTATGTAAAGTGGATTTTGGATTTTAATGACCATATATGCATGAAACATTGGGTCTGTCTATGCAACAAGACTATTAATTCTTTTCTTTAAAATTACAATATTTTAGCTCTTAACGTAACTAAACCTTACCTGGATGATCAACAGTATTATTATTTCTAGCTCCAGACATAAAATGTTTAAATTTAACCAATTCGTTTTTACAAAAAAAAAGAATATAATGTTACTATTTAACTTGTCTCATATTTTTGCATATACCTAAGAGAATTGAGACCCATATGTAACTCTATAGACTTACCTTACTTTCTCCATTATCATTAGTATATTCGTACTACACTGGTTTCTGAGACATTAATACCACTCTCGAACAGCATTCGATTACTTTGATAACATTACAAAGATTTTATTTATTTATTATTTATTTATTTATTTCCATAATCTTCCTACTATCATTACAGGCACAGACCCAATGCGATAATAGTACGACAAACAATCTATTACTACACATGACAATACAACACTCAATAACTAAAGATATAAGTCTGACGTAGGGTATTGGTCTCCTCTGGTACCAAACTTCTTTGTTTTAGCCGGGACCGACAACTTTACGTGCTCATCGAAGATACAGGGGTGTGTCAATATCAGAGTTGTCGGTTAACCCAATTTAATGAAAATGTTTGCAATCACTACATTAAAAAATCTATCATTTAAAAATAATAATTGCAATCGATCCAATAGTCTTGTATTTACATATAATGTTTGTTTGAAATCAAATATTTCAAACAAAGGTTTTATAATATAATAAATATATTATACATATACTCGTTACATTTTTTAAATGTTCTTAAAGGCTCAAAGATTTGTTAAATTTTGACATCTGCTAAAAAGTATTAGTAGACTAACATATAGGTTTTTTTTTATTTTAACAATATACCATAAGTACTTGGTATTATATTCTCCTTTTTATTAAATTCTATACGGTGTGTAAAGGACAGTCTACTGAAAGTCAAAACCACGGATTTGGAACTTCATTCTGAGATTAAACCCAGAAAAAAAGATGTGGGAGTTTTATTGGTGTTTTTCTCTTAATTTTGTATAATTTGATTTATTTTAATACTCTATATCTAAGCCTTATTCTAAAAAAATGTAAAATTTAAAGAAATACCTAAGATAGGCAATATGACATGCGCCACATACCGCGTGTCATAAACGTCTAGTTCGTGAATTCTGCAGGCACGACGAATCCGAGCAATGTATCCTTTGCATTGCGTAGTGTAAAATAAAATAAAAATTATAAAACGCAAGTTTTAAATTGTTTACAAAAAAATGTTTCCATCATGAAATGAAGATAGATATGGTATGTTTCAATCTGTTTTCGGTACACTGTTCCTTACACGCCGTATATCTGCTGTAGCTCGATTATATATTAGCTTCGATATGCATATAACCTTCAACCAAAGTAAAATAAATGGACGGGCCCAAGTGAGCCGATTTTGAAAACTCTTAAGTTACGTCGCGCACTTGTGTCAGACGGCACTCGGCCTGTGTGCATGCGCGAAGTGTGATATCCACTGTTTTAACTACATACAATCCAAATCATTGGCAATCATATGTCGTCGTATGCATTCCGAAAGTGTAAAAACACTACTAAAAACCAAAACAAAGTTCAGGAGTTTCATTTCACTAGTACATATTTATCACTCTGTTTTAACACAAATGTAAATAATTTTAATTAACATCGTTTTCATCGTTCACATTTTTTACTGTTCTAACGTTGCGGGACAGAAATATACTCACGTATTAAGTACAACAAGGATAAGACGCTTTGCCGACGTCTGAACTTGAAAATAATACACGGCATGAGAACAACAAATAAACATAGGCTATACTTTTTTCTCACAAACGTATTATGTATTTAAATACTTTATTGTTTGGTACAAAGGCGTAACTTAATGCTATTAACCATTTTTTCACAGTTTACCTTTCTTGATGCTGATAGAAAAAGCTTGGATAGTATAATAAACTAATTATGAGCTATCAATAAAACTAAACACTAGATTCTAAATTATCCTAACTAACCTATTTTTAGGATATACTACAACAAAGGAAGTAAGCTATATAAAAACATACATACATTTATATAGTGTTAATAATACATATATTAGCTATCCCTTTTTATAACAAATATATAATACGTACTTACTATTAGCTGTTGAAATTTAAAGTACGATTGTTTTGACTCATTATTTTTGACGTGTTTGTAAGGGCAAGGTCCGTCCATTTATTTTACTTTGGTCGAAGCATATAATTATTGTGTAATTTGTTTTTATTTTAGTGGCTTATGTTTTGTTTTCATGTCACGCTGTTTTTCTTTGCACATCCGATATGACTGCAGCTTCCGCCACGAAGGCCTGAGGTTGGTTACTTTATTTGCTTTTTAATTACATATTTTAAATTTTAAATTAATTATAACTTCATAAAATTACGCATATAAAAGTTCTGTAGAGCTTTGCAATATTTTTATTATTTGATTTTTTATTTTTCTAATATCCACATAATCTTAGTTAAGCCCCCACAGAGATTTTATTTTAATTAGAAATAAAACTAAGTGTTCAATTTCAGGATCTCGACAAATTGGCAGCTCAACTTAACGAACTCAGCGTGGTGTCCGGTAATGAACCTCCAAATCGGCCACCGAGAGCTCCTACTAATGGCCAAGGTATACATCACTCATTTACGCACAATGGCCCGTAGTGTGGCTAAGTGCGGTATTAGCCCGCTTTGATAAATAGATATTTCAAAATCGGCGATTTTTGAGTTAATAATGTAGTCATATAGAAAAATAATGCTCCGCTTACAGTTCATTAAGTACGGAGGATAACATTCACAGAATACTATCCTCCGGACTGAAACATGAAAACAGAAAATGTCAAAATAAAAATTATTTTTAAATCATTAGCAGATACCTCTCCTGATAGAAAGAGAAACTATCGCGTACACACTAAAGATGTTAATGGTGTGTTGCTACCAGTGTGGTGAGATGACAATACCACATGCATAAGTCTACCTGCTACCTTACCCTCCACATCTGAACATGACAATAACAAACATTGCAGCTATTGCGGCAGGAATAAGTAAGGTGGTGGTACCGGATACCTAGACAATACTTTACGGAATTCAACCACCTAGTACTACGATGGTAGTGACATATTAGTCAGTCGCTTTTTACGACCTGCTTGGCAAAACGGCAATTGGTCTCTTCTTCCAAGTAGCCCAGACCCGTAGACTCTTAAAACTTATTGATTTAGGATCCAAAGTAAGCGGGAGAGTTTTGGTGACTTCCGACAGTAATGGCTCTCATTTAAAATAATGTTTTTTGAGAAATGTTGATGTTGTCGTAAATGAGTGGACATCAAAAGATTTTTGAATGTATTTTAATTAAAATTCAACTTCAGAGGTCAGCCTCGAATCATCGTAAACATCTTACAGACAGCAAGAATCAAGTACCATCCATCATGGTCCAGACAACTTTGCCTTGCTTCTTCTACATTCATAACTTCCTTCACATTCGAATTCGAAACACGCTGGTTTCTGGAACTCTTGACACCATTATTGATACACCATATTCATACAGAGCTAATTCTTGTAAATGCAAATTAACTTCCTGTATTGTATGTACTACTTTAGAGTTTAAAGGAAGCTTTATGTACATAATTCAAGTTCTTACCATTTACATATTTTTTATTAAATATATTAGACCGTGGTCACAGGAACAATTTTGATTAATAACAAGTTAATTTTTTTGTACACAGCTTTGTTTTGATTAGATCTGATCTCTTCGAAAAATCTCGAATTGGGTAACTAATAATGTAGATACTCGAACAAGGTAGGTGAAAAAGAAAATTGTAGCCATAAAAACTACAACTTTAAGAGTGTCAGACTAATAAAAGTTTCAATTTTACATGTAGGACAAAGTTATCCTTGAATTATAATAATAATTATCAAGCTATTGTGAGAAAATTAGGTCGTTATTAAACAATTTAAAAATAATCATGGAGGACTCATCAAAAAAAACATTGCGTGTGTAGAACAAAATTTTTTTCGTGTTTTTCATAAAATAATTAAAGTACAAAAACCAATTATTGTTATTAATCAATGTTTTTCTTTCACCAAAATTAACATGTTTGAAGCCCTCTAACTTTATTTGTTACCCTTTGAGATTTTTCGAAGAAGGAAAAGATAGGAGCCTCATCAAAACGAAGCTGTTTACAAAAATTCAGCTTGTTATTATCAAAAATATGTTTGTGGAACCGCAGCATATATCTTAATAAGTATAATTCTATTTAATATATATCCCATTCAATACAGCAATTAATGCAAATAACCAATTTTAGGCCCACCTGTGGAAAGGAATCAGCAGGAGCCTACATTTGAGGATTCGGATAGTGACTCAGATGCTGAGGAAAGCGGGGGGCGTGTACGGAACGATGGAACATTACTTGCCAGTGATCCGCCTAAGCCACTGTAAGTTAAAACTTTATATATAAATGTCAGTTAATTGTTTGTATAAATATTTACAATTCTGAAATTCTGTGCATGCGGGGTAAAGAGTAACAAGTTCAAACTGTGTCTAAAAATATTGTGAGAGACCGAAATTTTTGGTATCGTTTCATCATACTATTTATATAATTTTGTTATATTGTAATATAAAAAAAAATATTGCGCAAAACAAATACATGGATAACATTTCGTGTATTTGACATTAGTTTAGTTGCAAATGCGTTTGCACATGAATTCAAAATTTCTAAATCTTAAATGCCATTGTACTCTATAATACCAAAAAGATTGCTTTTTTTACATGGAAGAAAATTTATAAAGCAACACACCAAAACCATAGAATTGTGTCACTTACTTTTATTATGTTTAAAAATGTTAATTCATTAAAAAAGTTAAGCCAATGTTTGACGCTGTGTCTTCATACTATCGATATGTCGATAGTAGTAGTAATTTCGTCAAAATCGTTTTTGAGGTTTAGTAGCGAAAACTAAACTGACAGACAGACAAACTTTCGCATTTATAATATTAACTAGCTTTTGCCCGCGGCTTCGCTCGCGTTAAATTCATTTTAGGGAAGTAGGCGGTTAGAAAGAAACAAAAATAGCCTGTCACTCTCCATCCCAACTATTTCCATTTAAAAAATCACGTCAACTATCGCTCCGTTTTGCATTGAAAGACAGACAAACAAACACAATTTTCCATTTATAATATTAGTGTGGATACGGACAGATTAGCGTACTCATATATAATTGTAGATATATCAAGAGTTATTACTAAAATGTTTTCTTTTTGTTTTATTTTTATTTGCGATTCGTTTTATTTATCCCTGTGGTGTACCCGGTCCCCGTCCCGTTCGGTTTGGTTTGTTTTGGTTCGCTTGGCAGCCCCGAGTTTTGCTACAGGGGCGGGCTCGGCGAGGAGGGCGCGGGCGCGCCCACCCGCCCGCTGCCGCCCACGCCCGACGACGACGACCCGCACGCCGACCGCACGCTCGTCAAGCGGGTGAGTCCACGCCGACGCCGACACCGACACCGACACCGACACCGACGCCGCTATACACCTACTAAACCTAATAGTAGGGGAGCCCAAGAGAGGATTTTTGCATTTACTCGAGCGCTTCAGATTAACATAGGGGGGCACCCCGTACCTCGCATACTGCTGATGCTCTCCATCAAATATAAGCCCTTTATATAGAGGCGGGTGGGTATCTAGGGCAGAAAAAAAAACAAATTCCAATAACTTACTAAAATCGTGGTTAATGTCTAAAAACTACGAACAGACGGAAGCATTGCTAAACACAACTATATAGATACATCTAATATTAAAATAGAATATATTTCATCATCAAATACACCCCTCGACAGACACACTCACAACTCTCAAACTGACACATATGCATACACACACACAAACATATAATCTAACACCGCACATTTTACAACAGACATAATCAGTTAATTTTTATTCAAATAGTCGACTTATATACTTAAATAAATGCAAATAAACACACACTAGGAGGATGGCGTTGTTACCCATAATACAGGTATTCTTTACCTAGTACAGGTATCAACGTGCAACATTGTGACGTCAAAATGTATTACAAACCACACACTATAATTTTAAGCATGTATGAAACAATGTCAACTAAGTTGGTAAATAAAGATATTATTATTACAATAATATTGACTTGTGAAAATTGTCAATTATAATTTTTTCGTTATTCCTACATCATTTCCTTTATAATAAAAAAAATCAGACGCGCTTGAGAATATTAAAACAACATTTTTTTACAACTTTGTGACTCTCCCACTCCCTTACACTTGAATCAGCCGATTTTCTAAATTTTACCTGGCAATTAACCCATCGTATGTTAATCTGACACGATTTAGTGTTTCTAAGTCGCAGCTTTTTTTAAACATTTTTTTATCTGTAGATTTGTTCTCCACTATTGAAAAGAAAAACATATTGATGCCTTAGTTCACAATTGCACTGACTACAAAATTGGTAATTATGAGGAAAGCGTATTAATGTTTAGACATGAACAGTACAAAAACAAAGTAAAATATTAAAACAATTATGCATCTATTCACAAGACTAGTCCTTTGACTCCATCATATTTGAATATTGTAAAGTTAGTATAACCATAACGTTTTTAAAATAGCTAAATAAGCGTTCATTTATACATTTGTGCACTAAGATTAATTATGTGAACATTGTCAGTTATTACAGACGAAAATTTTAAGCAAAAACTCAAAGTGTACTTTAATGACTGTTTACAAAATTCACTAGTATGATATATGTATATTAAATTTTATATTAGTACATATTTATAAAATTTATTAACTATATTTATAAAATAATTTAAAAATAATATGTAATAAATAAACAAACAATGTATCTTCAACAAATTAAAGTAATGCATCACTCTGTATATTGTTATTCACAAAGAAACGACGCGCCAGCTGCAGTTGCCATCAAACCGGTTTCTTAACAGTATGATCGGTCGGTAACTCGTAGGTAAAATATGTGTACATATTCACGTCGTTATAATAATTATGCCGAAACATAATATATCCCATATTTTTCATTTTGTATTAATTTAACTAGCTAGAAAGTAGTGTTCCTTGGTGTTCATTGGCTCTATAGATAGTTTATTACCTAGATACCTAGTTTGCTCTTATGTTTTTCTCTAGTTTGTAGATAGGAAGATAGCTTACTCTTAAATTTTAGGTTAATACGCAGATAGAAAAATAGTTAATTTACTTGGTTATGTTGTAGGTTAGTGTATGCAAATAGTTTATTTAAATATAATATGAATCGTTATTTTTATTGTGAAGAATTTATATTTTATATGCGAGACAAGTGCAAGCTTGCGGACAAACCGGGATACGGTTTTTGCAAAGCTAATTGTTACCATGTGTTATAATATTTGTTTGAATAAATAAAAAAAAATGTATTAAAAGTGAAAATCTCAAAATATCTAATAGCTATACCAGGCTGATTCAAGGTCCAAGAACTAATAATAAACCAGTGATTAATATTCGTAATGTTTATTTTTTTATAAAAAAAAATAGTTTTTCAAAACTATCGAACAAAATATTTTTTTTTGAACTCACAATCAAAATTGTAAAAGGACTAAGCTCAATTTTAAGTTATTTTTTCTTAAATAAATCGGTTTCTTCATAATTAAAATTAAAATATTATTAATCAGTCTTCAGTTTGGTATCAATAATCAATAACTGACTCTATTTAATGAGGAACATTTAATGGAGATTCGGATTTTTGGGCCCAAATGTAAGGGGTTGAAGTGTGATCCAAAAAATTATACTATTTTTCTATTTCAAAATTCAAAACATCCTTATGCGCTTTCTGAGAAAAGAGAAATCACGAAAATAATTATGCAGTACTAAAATTGTATAATCAATGAAATTATAATCGATTTATGTAAACAGTTTTAGTATAGGTAAAAGTATATTTTCAATCAATATTTAATTTAATCAACAGTAACTATCATAATTATTTTACAAACCATTTATAACATAAAAGGAGAAAATATAATCAATAACACAATTTAATAATGACTGATTACATCGAAATTAATATGATTTAATGTCTGCTTATTTACACAGCTACATATGACAATTACAACTGACATCACTGACAGCTCGAAAGTCTTGGACTTCACTCCATATTATTTGCTTCACTCCTCGCCGTTTTAGGTAAAGGTCCTTTACCTAGGTAATCCTTTAGTTTTTCCAAAAAAATCTGGGTTTTAGTATTGTGTCAATTTATAAACATGAAACGGTTGCCTGTATTACAAGTGACAGTTGTTCATATAGTAAACGGTTAAATTATACCGTAATACCATAATCTCACTTTTACTGAATGTCTTAAATCTCTGTTCTCAGATTGCTAGAATCTGTTAAAATTTTCATTCAACATGTATATATTGTTAAATTAGCTATTAATTGACATAATTTTCATGTCATTACTTATTCCTCCAAATCTTTTCCTTTTTTATTTATTCCTTTAATTTTTATAAATTCCTTTAATTCTTCCAAACCCCTTAAAGTAAAAGTACTTAACACACTTATACGTCAAACTTTCTTGATTGTTTTGTACTATCTACACATAGTACACTAATAACACTGCTTAAAAGTATTGCCCATACTTTGCAAGTGTATATTAGTATGTTTGTGTTTTGAATTTTCTGCAGTCGAGAAATTTGAAATCAGTTAAAGTATATCTTGTTTGGATTTATAAAAATAAAGGTCATTAGTATAGTATAGCATTCATGGAACTTATTTATTACAACTGTGAAGTAGTTTTTGGTTGAAAGAAATGGATTATTGATATTTCGATACGCACAAACGAAAGAGCACGACATTTAGTGTATTTGACACTAAAAAAGTGAAAATTGAAAACTTTGCAGTTAGTACAATAATAATTGTGAACTAAGGCATCGATATAACCTTTTATTTTTCCTATAATTTACAAAATCCAATAAGCCCGAGCGTCGTGCTCGAGTATCTACCCATCTAGCATCTTGGGCTCTGTTACTATATTATACCCACCAACCTCACAGCCCATAGACGCCTAATGTTTGATTTTCTGTATTGAATGCTTTCTGGCAACTAGCTAAGGTAAGACGAAGCGGGGTTGCAACGCCGTGATTGGCTAACTCAAGGCCACAGTGAATGATTGTGATGTACAGAGCATCCGATTGGTCGACACTGATTGAGTATTGGCGCGTGGACATTTACATCGGAACTATAAGCCAGATGTGTTGTCAGGAGCCATTCGCCTGTTATTAGGTGTCTATGGGTTTTTAGGTCGGTGATTATACCATATTTATCTTCACGCACTTCCATATCTTGACAATAGACTTCACCTAGACTATGATCAATACATATCGCACTGTCAACAAAGTAGGGGCACAACTGCAAATTTTAAATATTTTAGTTTCCGTCGTAGAAAGGCTCAAAATCTAAACCTACACATCTAAAACATGGTTTGCAAAGAAAGAGGTAACAAATCACTACAAACAAGGTTAATTATGTTTCTTTTACACTTAATCCTCTCCTCTGAAACTGGTTTTGTTTCTTTCGTTTTCTCAAAATACGACTTTTACGAGTAGTGTACAAGCTTTTACATTATTGGGAGTGCGATATATATGTCTGTCACATATCATTCCGTAATGTCGTAATTATACTGCCATGCTACAATACGTTCTCAGACATTTGTCCCAAACACCCCAACACATACGTTTCTATAAACATTAGCAGCGATGCCGCTATACGCTTTCACTCGCCTTAATACTCCGCCACATACCTTTATGAGACTACGCTTAAACACATTTTTCTTGTCCTTGTATATAATTATATATCACTTATGCAACCACACACCCTCACATTTACATCCTAGACAATAACAATATTACGTAATTATACATAAATATGCACCTGATTTTAGACCACTATCGCATCATTTTTAATTTACTATCAGAAAAGTAACTAATACTCTAGTTTTTGTAAATTTGTTTTTTGTACAGGTTATTTTGCAACATTTCCACAATATTATATATAGGCGAATTATTAAAAAAATCTTTATCAAACTCTAAGAAAACTGATTTGCTAACATTTTACGCAATCTACATAGCTTATGGACTCCCTTGGAATGATAACGAATATAACGTTTAGTTTGAAGATTTAAAAAATCGATTAAGAATCGGTCACATACAAATCCGTATCTTTTATGGTAAAGGATAGCTAACGTCGTTTTTTGAATATAAAGCTTGTAGTTCAATTACACCGGTGACCCAATCTTTTAGTAACAACATGATACCAAAAAGCACTAGTGCTATGGCGGCAGGATAAGGCAAGGCAATAGTTCACATGTTTAACTTCTTACTTTTACAAAATGCATAGCAGGTAAACAAAGTTGTATATTCTTCAAAAGTGACCAAGATATACAGGGTGCCCAGGAAAGAATGGATAACCTCTGAAAGGCTAATGGTAGAACTAAAGGCAATCCCAAAAAAGATTTAAAAAAAATATCATCCTTACCCTGCAAGAAATATGGTGCTTTAAACAAAAATGAATAACTATCACATAAAATAGCTGACTGGAGTATCTTTCTCAAAAATAATTTTAAACTATTGTTTTATGTAAAATTTCTGAAGAAATATTTTTGATGTGGAGCTTTGAACAGCTCTGGTGTAAAAAAATAAAAGCAACAGTGGCCAATCATTTCAAAATATTCCTGGTTTGACGTTTGGTATAATATTAACTTGGTATAATATTCCTGGTTGAATGACGTTTCTAAAAAGATGTAATATGTCGTTATTGTAATAAAAAAAAATTTGAACTGTTGGTATTAATGTGTAAAATGGGATAATGAATACTAGCATAATTAAAAAATACAATAAAACTAGAAAATATATGATTTTCAATTTTATTGATCTTTATTGCATACACATTACAATAATTTAGGGCAACTGTTCAAATTGTCTGCCCCCATCCTGATACTGGTCATAGGAATAAACTTAAAACTGTTTAAATTATTAAAATAATGATAACAATCATTTTCAATGGTGGTTATCTGCGCCCTACCCTGTATGTGATTCATCCTTTTTATCTGATCTACGGCTGCGTACCGCCACTTCTTTTGTAATAATAAGCCCCGATTCTAAAAAAGAGAGAGAGAATTATCAAACAGGTACGATTGATGAAATAGAAAGATCGTCATGTGACGGGATCGGTGCCTTACGGAGCGTTCGTTTGTTTATTTGTTTTGTTAAGTGAATCTCTGGACTTGCTCTACGTCACACGTATTTAGTTAATTAAGCTATTTTAAAAGACAACTTGGCTATTTTGATCGACTTTTGTGTAGCATAGTGATTGGAACTTTGGTGATTCTACAACGACCTTGGCTATTTTAACGGACTTTTGTGAAGCATAGTGATTGGAATTTCGATTGGTAATTCTACGGCGACCTTAGCTATTTTAACGGACTTTTGTGTAGCACAGTGATTGGAATTTCGATTGGTGATTCTACGACGACCTTGGATATTTTAACAGACTTTGTGTTGTCAACATGCCGCGATACGTTTATATGTCTCAAGAATATGCCAATATGCACTTTATCTATGGGGAGTGTAGAGGTAAAGCAAATGCTGCTGCAGCTCTTTACCACGAATGGTATCCTAATTCACGTCATCCAGATTACCGTGTTTTTATTAAGGTTCATAGCTGTTATTCCGAAGGCAGAATGCTTGGTGGCGGTGACGGTGGTGCTGGTCCTGGAAGGGTTGGTCGCCTTGACGTCGAAGAAGATGTCCTCAATGAAGTTGAGCAAGACCCTACGATCTCCACGCGAGAAATAGCTCGCCGCACGGGCATAGACAAATCAACCGTGCACAATGTTTTAAAGAAAAGCAGATTTCATCCATATCATTTTACACGCGTGCAAACTCTACTTCCAAGAGACTTTCAACTTCAATTCAATTTTGTCGTGAGATGTTAGAAAAGGTGAACGAAGAGCCACAGTTCTTCAATAAAATTCTAAGAATCTACTTTGAAAAGGGACGGCTAAATGAATTTACACAACCTACATAGCTGGCAGCTCGAAAATCAATTCGTCTATTGAGAAGACAGGTCGCAATACCAGTTTAAAATTAATTATTGGACTGGGATTACTAATGTCAAAATTATTTATTATTAATACTCAGTTAACTATTTTATGTGATAGTTATTCACTGATGCGGTTAATATTAAATATTTAAACACAGAATTAATTATGATTTTAACTGATTTCACCTCGTTCCGAGTAAAAATTATGAAATCGGACATAAAAAATGTTTTTTTTAAAGCGCCATATTTCTAGCAGGGCAAGGGTTATAATTTTTTTTGACTTGCCTTAATTCTACTATTAGCCTTTATCCATTATTTCTTGGGCAACCTGTATAAAGGGGTTTTATACTAGATATCCATATATTTGAATTTCTCCACAACACACTATAAATATATTTATAATTCAACAAACACTACATACGTATATGAGGCCTGAGCCAAAAGTCACATATTATCGAATGAATTGTGTTACAATTTTTAACTTGAGGCTAACTTATAAAATCTTTATAGTACTTTTTATGTAGATTTTATTTTTGTGTATAATGATGTTATAACATTTTTTAATAATTAAAATTCCCTAACTTCATGCTATCAATAGTTATTAACTTGCAACTTACATATTACATATTGATTATGGACTAGTAGCTGGTTAACATGCGCTAGTCTGTTGAAACTAAATTTTAAGGATCGATCATATTGAGGTGGGCCGGGGCAGCCTGTATCGGAACGAAAAAAGCTAGCATAACACATTTAGACAAGGCGGAACGGGCCGCATCGCAACTCAGCGAATTTCCGTGTTTCTTTCCAAATGTTTTTCTCCTTTGTGAAACATCATGGATCTTGCAAATCACAATATAGCCCTTTGTAGCCTTGAGCTCAAAATTGTTAATCGTTCTCTATCCATAATAACGCAATTTAATAAATTAATACTCAAAACACGGAGATGCAGATGCAAACAAGCAGATGGGTCTTTTGCTGGAAAGAGTCCACCATCGCCTATAGACCTCAAAGATGTTAATGGTGCGTTGCTATCTTGTGGCGAGGTCTAATACCACATGCATAATTTTACCGGCTACCTTACCCTCCAAACCGGAACATGACAGTGACAAGCGCTGTCGCTATTGCGGCATGAATAAGTAAGACGGTGGTACTAGACCGGGGCGAGACAATGCAGAACTCTACCACCTAGTAGTTACAATGAAGTGACTCGCATAACTAATCGGTCGCCTTTTACGACCTGCCTGGCAGAACGGCAGTTGGCCAATTCTTTATAGAAGCCCGGATTAACACGGGGAAATTGCGCACAGCAATACCGTTTGCCATTGCACACTTGCGACGGGGCTAAACAGAGTGCTAAGTGTGAGTTTTTCTTTTCGCATTCGATAGTGAGCGCGTTTGGAGTTTACTAGGAATTTGTATGTGATTTGTACAGCGCCATCTAGTGGTAAACTGGTTTCTCACGTTTACCACTAGGTGGCGCTGTACAAATCACATACAAATTCCTAGTAAACTCCAAACGCGCTCACGATCGAATGCGAAAAGAAAAACTCACACTTCACACTCAGAGCGCATCGCATTCACTGAAATCCGTCGAGCACAAATCCATCCCGATACGCCCCGCCATAGTATGCGATAGTTCATATAAAATGAATGAAAGCGAGCTAGGCGGATTTATGCAAAGCGGCCCGGTCCATTACGGCTCGCCTAAATGAGATCGATCCTTAATAGTTAGTTTTAACCATTTTATAGATAATGTAACACATACTCCACTATTTTAAATCACATCAAGATTTTGTAATTTAAATTTAGTACATTTAAAAATATATTTGTCAATCAATATTAGCTTCAAGGCGGTATATTTATATATCTCATTCAACATTACAGTCTTTAACTCATAATCGTGCTTAAATATATATGCGGTGTTAATTATATGACCCTCCACTTTTTACTGATATAGTTTCGGTTTATTCACGCCAAAGTAAGATTAGTGAGCACATTAAATGTTAAATTTTTAGTATTTTTTTAAACTTATTTATTTATATTTTTCTACTAAACATGTTGCAAACATCAGAGGGAGAGTACAGAAAAAGAAAAAAGACAGTCAGATGTCGATGAAGCTGTTCTGCTCAAGGACTGGGATTTTGCTAGATTCTTTCCTTCAAAATCAGCCGATGCCAAAGAAGAAAAACCAGAGTTACCAAGTTTTCAGAAGAAGGAACTGGAAAAACCTCGAGCTCAACTCCAACGTCAGTCCAAAATCGAGACACAGGAAGTCTGGGCGAAATATAAAGGATTTGCGACGCCGCCGTCACGACATAAACAAATATTCCAAAAGCCTTGTGAAAAAACAACTCAAGAAAAACTTTCCGAAATATTAAAGTACAAGAATGAACAAGATGCTGAAGTAAATTCTCCAAATCGTTTCTTCAGAGGGTTTAGACGTGAAAATTCAGATCTCTTTCCATTATCAAGTACTAGACATTCCGCTATATACTTTCCGAAATATGAAAGCCAAGCTGGAGCGAACAAGCAAATGCGTTCTAGTGGATTTTTCAATCACACTCGAAAACAACACAACAAACAAACACCCTCTGGTGAACCTATATTAACAGATTTCATCAAAATGAATGACAGTCTAAAGATGGCTCAGAAGAATGGAAACAAAAAATGTGACAAGAAGACTATTGATAGGAAAACTTCTAACAATAACCCTATTGATGCTTTGAAAAATGTAGCAGAGCTTATTAGACAGGATAGCGAAAATAATTGCACTAGCCGACAAAGTAGCGTGAATAGCGACTCACCAGCCACAAGTATCTGTTTTACAAGTAGCGCATCCTTTGATAGCCCAAACACACTTGATCTCACGGCAAATACTCTGGATAGTAATTCACAATCTGAAAATTTAGATACAAGTGGTATTATAAGACCCCGCAGGGAAAAGACAGAGTCTGATATAGTTTTCCGAAGAAACTCTAATTTTATCCATCACAAAGAACTTGTATCAAGTTGTGGCCAGGAAGCGGTAAACGCACAGGATCAGGTAATTTTCAGTGCTCGGGATAGTTTGATTAATTCCAATTTACTTACACATGGTATGAGGGTTCTAATATTCTTCTATCTAACGTTTACTAAAAACATATGTTATGCTATATTGTTTGTCTATGGTTTGAGTTTTTTTTTATCAGCTTATGGTGTGGTGGTTTACATAATACTGCAATGGATGCATTTATTACTAAAATATATTGCCCAATATAGAGTTTATTTATTTACATATGTATTGCTCACACGTCTTACATTTTGGCGTGACAGAAAATAAATCTTTCTTCGTAGTATATTATATTGTTTAGTAAAATTGAATTATTTACATATTTACAAATTAACACATCACTGTAATCATTTCTAGATATAAATATGTCTAACTGAATAACTCATTCTTTGGTTATTACTAACAATTTTATCATGGTTGTCATTTGTGCGCCTTTACCGACTTCCTGCCACAATTTATAAACGTTTTCGAGTGATGATCAATCATAATTATGCAAAAACACCAGAACTTAACAATTCCCGGAATGAATGCCTAACGACTCACCGAAGCTGCCAAGGAACATTAAATATCGTTTTTGAATGTGTTTGTTCATGCATGTTTACGCTATAACATTTGTTTGTGTTTGTCATGCTATTATACATTAAACAATATTAAATTAAGTGCATTGGTCCACGCATTAAACTAATGAAGAAATTAAGTTTTGCTGTGTGTTTTAATTTTACAATATTATACTTAATTTCCTTAATTGAGAGGCTTTTATCTGTAAACCATGAAAACTATGAAAGAACACTGTAATATAAAGTTTAAATCTGCAACCAATAAAACTTTTTATATAATTCAACAATAAAGACAAGTCTATAAAAGATTCTTGCCTAAATCCAAAATTAAAAATCCTTATATTTATATCGACATTAATATGCAAACATGATAAACCGAAAATTATAACTTTTGTATAATAATACCGATGAATAGGACAAAATTTTGCAATAGTATTAGTGCGGACAAAAATTCATAAGACTCGAGAGAGACATAGGCAATGATTGACATAGTCATGTATATTAGTTTACCAAGATTCATATGCAATCTATACCAATTTATTCAATATTATTATATTATGTCCTTACATTGTTTTCATTGTGAATAATTTGGGTAAAACTAGCTTAGATTGAATTTCAGATACTAATTGTTTCATTTTACCAGACATATGTTATATCAGGTCAAATTAATAATTTTACTTTTTATTTACTATAATACAAGTGCAAGATTTTATACATTACTAGTATGTTAAACACAATTCAATTAAATTGTTTCTAAAGTCTAGTGTTTCTAAAAGAATATATTTTAGATGAATGTTAATATAATGTTTGTGCAGGGTCGATCAAGTGGTGCAAATGAAGGAAGTGGGTCACGTACAAGCTCTGTACTTCCGGATCTTCTCAGCCAGGCTGGCCAGCCTACAACACCTCCACGACATGACAAATCCACGAGCGAAGAGGTAAATCTATCTCATATTTTATCTTACTAATAGTTAGCCCTTAAAAGTACAGAAAATATTGCGCTAAAATAATTATTTTAGTTGATGAATATAATTAGAAGCGAGTACATTTGTTATTAAATATATTGCAAAATGTATACATATTCAAACTTATTATGCCTTGACATTGTTTATGTTGACCAAAAACGGGCTTAAGGTGTAATTTTATTCGTAAATAACTTATCGCGTCCTTATTTATGTCATTCGAGGCTCCTAACACACAAAAAATATTTTTGACATATATTTAAGAATACTAGGATTTTTTTGCACGAAACGGTATAAAAAACGCTGAAAACGTTTTCTGTTCAAAATTTCTTCAAGTCTAAAGATCTCCAAATCCCTGTTTATTAACAGTTTTAGCAGCGTATAGAATTCTGCCATTATCATTTTATGGTAATTTTCAGAATTCAAATGGTCACAGTGTATCTCTCTTTCCATTAAAATTTTCTTATCCGATTTCTTTCATCAAAGTAAAATTTACTCTTTCTTGTTAGCTATGCTAACATTCACTTCAGCAGCATTCTTAATCTAATAATCCACTTATAGAACCTTTCCTTATTACCCATCTACGTGTCTTAAAATCTACCGCAATTCTTATCTCGTAATTGGGGTCTTTCAGTACATCAATTAAGTGTTAACATATCATAGTTTAATTTTGTGATAGAGTCAGTTCCATGCGTTTCTGACAGTTTCGGTTAGGCAACTTCACTGCCATCTTTGAATAAGTTAGTTTCGGTTAATTAATTAATACTTAGTGATGCTTGGTTTTGCAGGTGCATTAGCACTTGTCCAGCAATAATGAACGTCCAATGGACAGATTGTACTTATTTCAATCAAGGCGATTTACCTGGAATTCAAAAATTAGTCAACAACACTTAGGTTGGCTTGCACCAAACTATTTTAATCCTTTTTAAACATATAGAACCATATAGAAAATAACACCCTTCCGCTCAACTAGTGCTGCTGACGGATTTCTATGCCCACCAGCAGCAGTGGCTATACCCATACAAGTGCACTGACCTCGCTGGGAAAGAGATGCGTAAACTCGCTATAGCGTTAAATCTTACCCAGCTGGTTCAAGGAGCGACGCAGGTTCCTGATGTTGAGAGCCATACAGCCAATTGCTTGGACCTTCTGCTGACTACGGACCCGGGCCGCTCGCCGCTTCGCAGCTCCAATCACTATCAGGTAAAATCAGTATCTGTCTACTCTCAATTCGATCCCAGTCCCAGGGGATCTCGGTGCGTGTGGCAATACAAGTTAGCAGATTGGGACGAAATGTGTTCCTTCTTTGCGTCTTATCCCTGGCAGCCTGTCTGCTTTTCTTCTGAAGACTCCTTGGCCTGCGCGGATGTTGTGCCAGATGTGCTGCGACAGGGAATGGAGTACTTTATCCCTTTGTCCGACGTAGCCTTGTGCAGTAAAGTTTAACCGTGGTTCAGAGCTGATTGTAGACACGCTGAGGCACTAAGGCATGAGGCATATCTGGCTTGGACAGATTCTCGACACCGCAAGGCTAAGGACGTATCAAAGAAGAAAGCCTTCAACTGGGCCGCCAAGTCCTGCAAATAGGCTCTACTGAAAGCTTGATTTGACCACATCAGCCGTATTGAGAACATACTGGCATAACACTCACGTTTAGATCCCACCAACGTGAAACCTTCCAGTCTACTAGAATGCGAGGTGAATATGTTAGAAATTCGGACCCTTCAGACCGACCCCTCCAACTACAGGTCAATTTCAGTCACGTCCATATTCTGCAAGACTATGGAGCGTGGACTGAAAAGCAGGCTAATGGCACACCTAGATACAAACGATCTACTCAGTGACCGCCAATACGGGTTTTGCCGAAATCGGTCCACTGGGGATCTGCCAGCGTATGCCACCTAAATCTGGAGCGCGGCCATCGAGAATCATGGTGAAGAACTAGCTGTCTCCTTTGATATCTCGAAGAGATTTGACAGAGTCTGGCATGATTGTCTTATTGGCAAGCTTCCATCGTACGGTCTGCCTACTGGTCTCTGCGCCTGAATCTTCTGAGTGGCCGGTCAATTAAAGTAGGCTCGACGGCTGCTCGTCCGACCAAATGGCTATAAATGCCGGAGTCCATCAGGGATCAGCTCTTTCCGCAACTCTATTCCTGCTACCCATTAATGATCTTCTGAAGCCCGGTATCTAAGAGTACGCAGACGATAGCACTGTTGTGAAGAGTCACGCATCAAGCGTGTTGGCCAGTACGGCACAAATCCGATCTCTCAGAGAGGCGATGGTCGGTCGTATGAACCTGTCCTTACAGGCAGTCTCCGATTGGAGCGATTCCAGTCTGGTCAAGTTTAATGCGACTAAGACCCAGTCGTGTCTATTCTCTGCTAAACGAAGTCCATTCACCTGTCTCCATCTTTCCAGGGTGTGTCCGTGCCGATAACTGACCACCTTGAGTTCCTTTGTATCACTTTAACGCCTACTCTCAACTTTGGTTTGTATATCAAATCAAAAGCCCCAAAAAGCTTGGTATTCTGGCAATGGTGAGACACTATTTAAGCTTAGAACAGTTGCTCAACCTCTATCCGCACAAGTAGTGGAGTGCCTGGAGCATTCAAAACCGTAAAACCTCGGATTAAAGTTATAGTGAATGAATTAATATGATGGATGTGGGATATTGTTTTTTAAACTATAAATTGCAATGTTTACCAAAAATTTTTTGTGCACTCCATTGTTTCATTGTTTAAACAAATTATGAAAAATTAATGTTTGACCATATGTTTTCACATTAAACAGTTATTTTTTTTATTTATATGTTAAATCTTACCTGAGTAGACATGTAGGAACATTTTTCAAAGATACCTGTGTGTAAAAATAGCAATAGGGATCTCGAAAAGGTAGAAAAACGTGGAGGGGAGAGCGGAGCGACAGCTACTATGTACAATGGAATTTCTCGGCCACTTTAATAATTGTAAATGAAACGTACTCTATTGTGTACATTTAAAAAAATAAGGTAATTAATTACGACTAATGAAAAGAAAAAAAATTATTAGTATAAAATCTGTTTATTTAAATATATTACATTGTTGTCTACATCAAATATTTTCTCTTATTATTAATAATAATAAGAGGTTACTCCTCTACTAATTTTTATAATTTCACCTAAATTTGTTTCGGAAGATGAACCCAGGTGTATACGTAGGTCACACTATAAGTTTTGCGTAACTTAAAGAAACAACATGTTATAACCAAAATATTATGTTTATTGCTTTTCAAAATAATCTCCTTTACATTTTAAATATTTTTTCATGCGATCGAACCATTTTTTAAAACAGGAGGACCACAGATCTGAAGGCATGTTTTCTACGTGCTGATTGAACGCAAACACTGCCTCTTCGGAGTTGGTAAAAGTAAAACCTCTCATCAAATCTTTGATTTTGGGGAAAATACAGAAATCACAGGGTGCTAGGTCAGGGCTATGCGCAGGATGAGTGACGAGATGTACTTTTTCGGAAGCTAAAAATGACTTTTTTTGTTGGCCGTGTGTGAAGAAGCGTTATCATGAAGTAGGAGAATGCGGCTTTTGGGTCGTCTTTCGCAAACTTTTTCTAACACCCTGGGTAAACAAATTGTAGAATACCACTCGGCATTAACACTCTTTTGATCTTCAAGTGGAATTGTACAGATGGGACCCGTAGCTGAGAAAAAAAAACGCGATGATTTTTTTACCAACGTTTCTCGCCTGTCTCACTTTTGTTGGCCTGTTTTCATTTTCAAACACCCAATCACAAGATTGCTGTTTTTTTTTCGGGTTCAAAACAATAAATCCACGTTTCGTCTCTTGTGACAATGTTATAAACAGCATTAGAATGTCCGTGGTCGTATTTTAGTAGGATCAGTGAGCACCATTCCACGTGAGCCTGCTTTTGCTCCGCTGTCAGTTCGGGATCCAACGACAACAAAGTTCGGAAATTTTGTTGTCGTTGGATCCCAACGACAACAAAGTTTCCGAACTTTCAATTCTTCGTGTAAAATTTTCTGAATTTAACTCATAGCAATCCCCAATAGTCCTCAAATTGTCTCATAGGTAATCCGGGGGTTTTCTTCAATTAACCGCTTAACAGTAGCCACATTATTGTCGTTGACGGTAGTTGAAGGCCGCCCTTCACCAAATTCGTCATGTAAAGAAACTCGACCTCTCTTAAATTCAGCAAACCATCGCCACACGGTGCTCAAACAAGGTGCTTCTCTCCCAAGTCCCAAAAGCATTTTGAAGACGAGAACAGCACAGTCTTGCGGAGAAAGAGAACTTAAAATCATAAAAAAATCGTCGCTCTAAAATCTTTTCGACTTAATTCTATTTTCGTTGCGTACGTAGAACTTTGATGTGTGATAAAAAAACAATTGACAAATCATTCCATACTAATATTATAAATGCGAAAGTCTGTCTGTCTGTTACGCTTTCACCGCTAAACCGCTGGACCGATTTTCACGAAATTTGGCATGGGTATAGTTGAAGATCCGGGATCAAACATAGGCTAATTTTTTTTCAAAAATCAGTCCCTGGAGGGCTGAAATAAAAAAAAATAGGGGATGAAATTTTATTAAAAGCTATTTGGACGACTTATTGATATACCCGCGGGCGAAGCTGCGCGGGTCAGTTCAATATAAAAACGTCATCTTCAATACACCTTCCAGTACAAAAATATACAAGAATTTTTCACTAAAAAACCAAATTTTCACTGTTATCCGCTCACATCACTTTGGTAACTAATGAGACATCTGAGAAAATTCCGTTAATACACTACGGTCTCTATAGGGACCAACGCTAACTTCATACAAGAAAACAACATTTTCACCATTTACTAGTTTTAATACAATACTCTATGGTATTCTATCGTTTTCGAACGAAACATTGTATAGAATAACATCCAATTGGCATTCTTTTTTCAAATACGCTCTTGGGGAAAAATAAAAGAACTTAGTTCGCCATTTTGATTCGTGCTGTGTGTTATGTGTTGGTTTCACTTTATGACACTGGTTAATTTAAAAGTGTTTTGGCGTATTAATCAACAAGTAAACTTTATTTATAATCAAGATTAGTTCAAGATCTAATAGTTTAGATAATAATTTTGTCAAAAAACCGTAAATATCAATTAATAAAACATATATTACGTTAATGACCAACTTAATGATATCAGCGCTTTGGGTATGACGGTACCTATTTTTATTTATTTTCATTAAATTTTAGTGTTGATATCTATGACCTCAACAAAAATCATATGACGTGAGTGTAAAATATCCTAAACAATATTTAAAAAAAAAATTAAACATAGCTGTAAAATTTAAAAAGAAATAAATTATTTAAAAATTACGAAAAAAGTACGTATAAATGATGAAAAAAAAAGATATTAATATTTATGTAAATAAATATTTTTGTACTATAATATATGTTGTTTATTTTTTCCGTATATATATGTTTACCAATTATATAAAAAAAAATATAAAAAGCATAGGTCATCGATTTACTTTTTGAGTTAAAAATCCTCGACTAACAAGTAGTCATATTTTTCTCAAAGTACCGTGTTACACCTGAATTATTTTGTAGCTTAAGCCATTTAAATTAAACAATTCTAACACCAGCGTATTGCAGTGCTCAAGACCTCTTAAAAATATACGGTTTACAGTATCGGATTCAATCCAAACAACTCATAAACCATTTTTGTGACCACGGTCCACCGGCACGGACTCGAAACACGTGCGCGTAACGGTCCGTGTGTTTTTAGAAAAAAATACGAAAATGGCTGGTGGTGTGAGCGGTTATAGAAACACAATATTCACAGAACACCTGTTACTTGCAACTAAAGTAGCCGAGATATTCCATTGTACATAGCAGCTGCCACTTCGCTCTCCCCTCCACGTTTTTCTACCTGTTCAAAATCCGTACTGCTATTTTTATACACAGATATCTTTGAAAAATGTTCTTATATGTCTACTCAGGTAAGATTTAACATATAAATAAAAAAAAAATGTTTTAAGTGAAAATATATGGTCAAACATTAATTTTTCATAATAATGAAACAATGGAGTGCACAAAAAAATTTTGGGTAAACATTGCAATTTATAGTTTAAAAAGCAATATCCCACATCGATCATATTAATTAATTCACTATGACTCTAATTCGAGGTGAAAACCCCTAGGCGCTCCACTAAAGTCCGTTCGTGCATGGAATACTGCTTTTATTCTGGGATGGATCCGCCAAATACCAGCTGAAGACTTGAGGCGATAGAGAGGCATGCCTAGAGGCTCATAAACGACGATGATCTGGTTGGCAAAAAACTCCAGAGCTTCGCTCATCGCCGCAGATTGGCTAGTTTATCGGACTTTTATCAGATATATTTTGGAGAGTGCACACACGGAATTGCACGACTTAATTCTGCCATCCCCGTTTTTCTATCGATCGTCAAGACGCCCAAATTCTAGGCATCGCCATATGGTGGACCATTCGGATACCCGGACAAAACTGTTGGACTCGACATTCTTCAATCGAACCGCAAGGGACTGGAACATGCTTCCTTAGTCTGGATTCCCCGGCGAGTACAATCTGGGGATCTTCAAGATAAGAGTGAACAGGTACCTTTTAGAAAAGCGCGTTCCATCTTAGGCAACATCTTAGCCTACCATCAGGCGAATCCACCATCGTGAATACCATCGTGAACAAGCGCTTCCCTATCTACACTAAAAAAACGAAAAATAATAGTAATAATAACTGGACTCAACAACAATTGTCCCGATAGTCGTTTCTGTATAAGATCTTGTAGCGATCCAGAAATACAAACATACGCTCATCCCACAAATACTTGGTCTTGTCCTAGGCAATCGAACTTAGCTCTCTAATTGATTGTAATATCAATAACGACTCGTCCAATGAGACGTTCAGATGATTTCTTTTTACTGTAGTTCTTACGATTTTACTTATCTTGTAGTTATTATTAAAGTTACTCCTCAGTCCTCCCATCCACATGATTTAATTCTCCGCAATTTATTGCTTACCTTATTCAAACGTGAATGCATCCAAATAATTATGTAATTATATTTTTTACACTTTTTTTATTATATTTTTTTACATTTTAAAATATAACTTGATTTATTTTAATCCGACTTCCAAAAAGGAAGAGATTCTCAATCTGATGGAATCTTTTTTTATGTATGTTCACCAATTATCTCAAAGACTCTTGAACTGATTTGAAACATTATTTTTTTGTTTTAAAGTGTATACTTCCCAGGAGGTCCCACTTTAATTTGTTAAAGATCTGATGCAGGGTTCCTGAGATACCAGAAATGAGAAGTTGGTCGTTAGCAGTCACACTACGTTTAAAATTAAGTGTTGTTTAGCAAGTGTACTACGTTTTGTTTACTTATAACATCATAATTTATTTTTTAGATGTATAGTATTTAGTATTTAATAAAAGTTTAGGTATTTATAATGGATAAATTTTGCAACAAAATAGTATCTTTAACCCTCTTAATTCACAAATATCCTTATTTACGTTTAGTGCAAAATGATCCTTAGTCATTTTGATTGGCAAGAGATTTCTATATTTTTTTAAGTATATAACAATAACTATTACTGTCCCTTGTTGCAGCATACCCATAAGTCGAAAATCTATTATTATTAATTATTAAAGATTTAGGCAGTAATATATAATAATACGTCTTCACAATCAAATAGTTTCGTAGTATGTTAGGAGCCCTTCTCATTAAAGCTTGTAGTATGTATTATTAATGTGATAATGGTTGTCAATCATGCAAACGTCCTGGAGCCACGGTCCGCGACCAGTTTGCAGACTGCTGTTATCACTATGTAAGTACGAATCGCATCGCCGATGAAATGCTTCGAACAATCGTATCTTAGAATGTTTTTATGGACGATTAGCACACCCACTTCTTTCTGTTTATGCATTATCTGCGCTTTCATGTTATACTTATTATTTTTAGCTATTGAGTAGTAGCGTCTATTTCACAATGCGTTCGTTTCGAATGGTTATGTAATTATTATATTGTATTCAATGATAAATTATGCTTTCTTTATATATATCATTTAAAAACAAGTATTTACTAATTTAATAAATTTTCGGCCGGTTTTCGTACCACCGCATAACCTATTCCTGCGGTAATAGCGTCAGTGCTCATCACTGGCATTTTCCGGGTCGAAGGTTAGTTACCCTGTAACCTTGTGTATGTGGTATAATATCATTACCACTGGGATATTACGACACCATTTTCATCTTCAATGATGAAGTGCAATGTTTGTATCTTTCCAATAGCAGAGTTGCTATTTTATGTATAATAACATTGTCGGCGAGTAAGTTTTCTTCTACAAAGTTCGTTTTATTAACATTCGAAAACTCCTGCTATGCCACCAATAAAAACTTAATAGTTTTTCTTAACACTTTCATACATACTAAAGCAATATAAAATTTACACATTGTGAAGCAGGCTCTTTACGTATTTAGTCATAACTTATTTTATTTTACTAGATTTTTTAGTATTTCGTACTTATTTTAAATATACACTAGTTTATTAGATAGAAAAAACCTAGACACTTTTCTATAACTCTATAATAGTTATTTAAACTAGAAAACTTAAAAAATATATATTATTTAAACTATTTTAAACACACAATTGTAGTCTCGTCCATAGGAAATAATTTAGGTGAGGCGTGCATCCAAAGTAGACCTAAATTATTTTTTGTACAAAATATTTCATAAATATTATATCTTGTGACGTGAGAACGGTACTTATAATCTAAATTGAAATTTAACTCATTGAAAGATTTCAACAATATGTCATAAAATTTAGTACCTATAACAATATTTTTAAAATAAAATCTAATATCTAAAAAATCTAAATGTAAAATAGTATTGGTTCATGTTTTTAAGAATGTAAAATATTATTTTTAAATTTTGTAGTTGTGATGACTTTTCAAATAAGGGCAGCACCACCATTGCCATACACCTTAACTAATTAATAGAAATAAATTGGGTCATTCAAATTTATCAATAATGATATTAAATATCAATAATATACAAATGTAACCAGTATCATAAAATAATATACCGATAATTCATTTGGTATTTTTTAATTTTTTTTTTATAAAAGATTAAAAATAGTAAAAATAATAAAGATTTTAAAAATAGAAATAAATATCATTTAACACATCTTTTCATTGAATGATCAATGCATATTTCATAATTTCACTTTTGAAAATCTTCCTATGTTTTTGTACCGTTAAATCATGCCTGCTATCATTGTAATTCGCATTGACATGCTAATCAAAGCAAGTATATAAACCACGCAGCAAATAACTTTCCGTCCATATGAATTGAAACTAATCAGGGATGGGAGATGGAATTAACTAACGCTATATTATGTATGTTAGACTGAATACTTAAGGTTGTTTGAAAATATTTCTAATAGGTATTACCTGAAGGTTTAAAATTAATTTACAAACCATGAAGTATATCGACACACAGCAGTTATATTTGTAGCGATGACATATTTTTTTTTAAATTCTTCTATTACTTAATAACAAACAAACAATGTTAATACACGCAACAAAGTATATGTTAATGTATAAAAAAGCGAGCTAAGTGTACACTATGGTAGTGAACATTCTATTGTATATTTCTTCATGGAAGATGTTAAATTAATTTTAAAGCTTAAAATACTTTTACTTTTTTTGTATATAATGTAAAGTGTAAACCAACTAGCTCAGGCAAATCACATACTAACCAAATAAAAAAAAACAACATTGAGCGAAGTGTGTTATGTGCCTAAGCCTTATTTCTTTACATGATATATTTGGAATCAGTTCTATCTATTCAATTAATATAATTTGAATTAATTAATTGTAGGATTGAGGAAGTGAATCTAATTTTGTTAATATCAAAATGTGATTATGTAAAATCATATTTGGATTAGGTACTCTTTGATTTTATTTATATTCTTAACCTTGTTAGCATGCTAGTTTTTTTACATTATCTTTAAAGATTTTATAATGTAGGCTACGTTATTCTGCGATAACATGATCAGACCTATATAAAAGAAGTGAAAGAATAAATTTGATCTAGGTATTACACACAAATAATTTATCTTTATAATACATATTAGTACAGATTATAATAAGATTTAAGATACAAGTTGGATGGTTCGTTCTATGTTCGACTTTCATTCTCTTAAAGTGTTATTTCTGCAGAGTGTAATTTACATAATATTATGTACTAGATTGTTTATACGTTTGAAATAATACTAGCGAAAAAAAGCACATTTGATATATTTAAAATAAATGATAAATACTGTCACACCTATATCCTTGAAGAGGTAAGTAGAAGTGCAATGCACCAACCATGAGATAACCATATTATATCCCATTATGCGATAAGTCACGACTTATCTACTAATCGGTCGCAAGTCTATGCTCTATGGTTGAGACTTGGCAAGTTACGTGTTCTAGAAAATAATAAACCGATTCTAAACGATTTGGACACCAAAAGATTCAAATCCGGGGTCCCCGTGTTGGAGTGAAGCCGGTACTGCTTGACTTCTGAAACAATAGAGATCTTCGGTAGAAAATAAGAAAATTCAATGCTGCCCAAACTTAGTGCAAGAAATTGGCTTAAAAATGATTATGTACCTAAAAAATATCGGAATGTCATAAGTATCTTAATGATAACTTTATTACCGTACGTTATGGTTTAGTTTCGACTATTGCTCTACTTTACCGACGAGATATATATATTTTTTTATTAGGCCCCTTAGAAAAATTGACTTTTAAATCATAGCTTTAACGTTTAAAATTACAAGTCACATACTTAACGTAAGATATTTTCGAGACGTGACGAGTCCGTATGTTGGCTGTAATTGGACAAAATAAGACCACACATTTATTAGTGCTTTTATTTTATTAGCCACTTTTAAGTCCGTATATAATTTTTACTTACTTTAAGCGCCTTTCAGTTAGCCCGGTCCTTTCAATCTTTTGAAAAAGCCGAACCGGCGTGATAATATTAATTTTATCCAAAAACCTGAGAGCTTAAGTTGTTTTTTATGAAGCTCAGGAACGAGATTTCCCTAAGATCCGTCCGTTATAAAACGATTCGAATAGGTGGTTTTAAAAAATCGAGGGAACCATGTAAATTCGAACCACCAGTCTATTGAAAATTCAAGTTTAAATTAAATAGGCAATAGGTTTAAATTAAAAGATAAAAATTATGGCGACATTTATTTTAGAAATTAGTAACAATGTTACCGATTAATGTAGTTATTATTGATTTTAATCATAAAACACTTGTACTGGTTTTATTACATATATATTTTTTCAAATTACACTGGTCAATAAAGTTTTGTAACAAGAATGGTATTTACTAATTTTAAATTATTCACCTTCCCTCATTCTAACACCATATTGATTTTCATTTTATTAGGTCCCATTTTTATGTTTTGAATTTTATTTTCATATTCGGAGTGTTTACTGTTTGGCGAGCATAGTTGTGTTAAGTGAAGTGATTTCTAAATAATCTCAAGAAGATGTAAAACTGATCTTTGTTATATTTGTGGTGACAATGCTTTCAAAACTCAGCAAAGAAATTTGTAACTAAGTTACATAAATAGTATTTTGGTTTTACCATCGGACAACAAGACAAAATGTGGGTTCAACAAATCTGCTGTGTTACTTGTGTACTGAATGGGTTACGTTGGACAAAAAGATCTCGATCCTGCATTTTGTAATTTCTATGATGTGGACGAAACCAACGAACTACTCATCCGATTGTTATTTTTGTCTTATTGATAAAAATTTCCCAAACTGAGTTATACAAAAATTAAACTGACATATTTGTGGTTCCTCATATAAGGCAATCAATAAAAGTTGAAATATTTAAAGAAAAAGTTAGTGATTTTGGAAAAATCTGCATGGGAATCCCTCATGAGTTACTTTCAATTTTCTCGGAAATCACCGATCGAGAGACTATAATAGTATCGCGGAGCTATTACGTACGTGTAAAAGTTTAGGCTGTAATACGTCGTTAAAAATACACTTCCTATACTCGCATTTAGACTTCCCAAAATTTGGGCGCCGTCGACTATGAACTCCGTGAAATATTCCACTAAGACATTTCGACAACAATAGAAAAACGATACCAAAACAAATGGAGTCCACATATACTCGCGGATCACTGTTGGATATTACGAGACGTTTCTGAATAAAAAAATATTATAATGTAATAATGATATTATAACTACATTGTAAAGAAATAACTCATTGTGATGATAAAATTTAATAATTTAAAAAAATCTAATTACAAAAAAACTATTCCTATCTGGAACATTCTGATTTCATTTCTATTATCCTTATCCTTGCTTTTAACATATCAAGACAAAAATATGTTACATACAAAAAGTGTTGTTTTTTTTGTTGACCAGTGTTATAAGTCTACCGGTTTTGCGTATTAACGCACCTTCAGGACTTATAGGTAAACCGGGTATTTGTAGTGAAACCAGTACAAGTGTAATAATTAAAATCAAAATGCGGTTTCACCAAGTGCCGACGATTAATAGTATAGAACATAGTTATTATTAATATAAACTAACTAAATGATTTAATTGCATACATTTTCTTAAAACACAATTATGAAATAATTAAGATTATTCAGATCTTTTGAGATTCACTTCGCCAATCCAGCAGTAATCAGTCTATATATTTAGGTGCTATAGAAAACACATGTTTATAACCAACCTTGTATGAATAAACTCAAATTACTTCCTGTAAGAATACTGTTTTTTTACAATGTAAATATTTCATACTTATTTCATACGTTAATTAAATGTACACTCATTTAATTCATATATTTCAAAACATTAACTATATTATATAATTAATCATACATACTCAAATGTTCGGTTTATTTAATATATAACCTCGTTTGTTGGCAATTACTAGTCACAGCTGGCGCTCTCTAATACAGAGGCTGGCCTATGTATTATTTCTAATACATAGGCGCATACGCAGCGCTAAATGTTGCATCTGTTTCACTTAGCCATTTTAATACGTTTTGCGAAACATGAACTCAAGCGAGAGCCTGCCGTTTCTGTTAATCCTCTTAAAACTATATTTACATAATATGTAAGAGCGAATTGCACATGCTCTATCGTGGCAGTAAATTGTTAAATATCGAAAATACTCATTTGTTCAAGCATTTCTTTACAAAATATATAACAATATATACATAACGTAAATACGTGTTTCTACAAGCACCAAATAATCCATTAGTCGATACACAAAACAACTAGATGCACAAGTGATAGAACTGGATTCAGTAAATGACGTGGTCAATGAGTAATATGATAACGTTTGATTCCAGTATAGGCAGGCTATAGCGGGCGGGGGGCACCAACACTTGTCGGCGCAGTCGACCCCGTCCAAGTCGTTCGTGGGCGTGTCGTCCCCGGCGCCCCTGCAACAGTCCCCGTCCAACTCGTCCGTGAGCTCGCAACAGTTCCTCCCCCTGCAACAGAAGCAGCGCTCGTTCCTGACATTCGGGTTCGGCGCGGGGTCGACGGGCAGCGGCGGCTCGGCCAGCGCGTCGCGCCGCGAGAGCCACGTCAACGTCAACGTGTCGCCCGCGCAGCATGACCTCTCCTCCGACACGCCCGAGATACGCAAGTACAAGAAGCGGTTCAACTCCGAGATACTATGCGCCGCGCTTTGGGGTAAACATACTGTACTACTACTATCTAACACTATGGGACAATCTTCCTCGATCGATTATATAGAGGCCTGCGACATAGGTTTTTTAACCGGTTGACATCCGAAAAAAATCAAAATCAAAAATTAAGAAATAGTTACTAAGCAAGGCGCGTTCGCGCCTGTTCAACGGTCATGGCGACACGTCGGAGCGATGTATAAAAAGTGTTATTACTTTACAATGAATCGATATTTTATCGTTCTGTAGACGAGCATTTACTAATTGATATATCTATTATCTATAAGCATCAAAATAAAGTAATATTGTTATAATTTACTTGAGTAGATATTCTTCTATCGTCAAGTTTAGTCTCTGGTGAGAAAGATTATGGGATGGCTGGCCCGAGACTTCTCTGGGTCCGAATCGAACTGGGAATCACGAGAGTCTTTTTGGTCACATTATATGTACCGGTAAGCCCTTCGTCGCCGAGTGACCTGGAAAAATTTTGGGATTCTGTAAGGGATGTTCTGGATATGGTTGATGATAATGAAAGAGTCGTTTCGTGTCGCGATTTGAATGGATAAGTTGGGATTGAGCGGCTGTACTTGCTCCGTATGGTGACAGTGGAGTGAACGGCGCTGGTAACCACATTGTGGATTTATGCGTGGAAAAGAATCTTTTTGTAACTACATAACAATATTCCGTCATAAGGTCATACATTTGTATACATGGAGAAGGAATGACCAAAAGAGTGTGATAAATCTGATTTTGATTGATAGTAGACTCCGCAGTTGTTTAATGGATACGCACGCCTAGATGTCCCAATCTAGAAACGGGGTAAGTAAGCTGATATTTACAACTTACTGACTTAACTGTTTAAGAAATTGAGACATTGGCTACAGCGCGTTCCATTCGGAGAGCTTAAAAGGATAAAGAGCGAACAGTTGCAACATCCGAGTATAAGGAATCTGTATGAGATTCGGGTTTGAGACAGGCCGGTGAAAGTGAACCTACCGGATTGGATGTAGACGAATGTTGGAAAGTTTTGAAGGATAGTATGATAGTAGCCGCGAAAGAAGTATGTGGTAGTGCAAAACTGTGCAAGTCAATGGAAGGAGATGCATGGTGGGATCATGAAGTTAAAGCTGTGATTGTGAGAAAGAAGAAAGCATGGCTAGACTATGTATCATGTTTGCAAACGAATGATGGTATGAAAGATATCAAGAAAGAATTGTATCGTTGTTGCAAGAATGCCACTAAAACTTCAGTGAAAGACAAGCGTGAAAGAGAATGTCTAAAAGCGGAAGAGAGACTGGCGAACAACTTCGAGGCAAACACCAAACTTTTTTGGAGGGAAGTGAAGAAGTCTAGGAGTTGACCGGCAGCCTCCAGAATGAATAAGATTAAGTCTAAGGATGGTGACATTTTCAAAAGCACAGACAGCGTGTTAAAACGATGGAGTGAATATTTTGTAGATATGTATGAGTCTGTTCAGGATGCTGCCTTCGTCTCTGACTCGGTAAGTGATTCGGAGATGGTGGAAGCATGCGAGGAAATTACTATGCAAGAGATCGTATGGACGATAAGAAGTATGAAAATTGGAAAGATTGCGGGAATAGATAAAAGTAACTGCTGAGATGAGGAAGTACGGTGGTCCAGCGGTCTGGGACTCTTTTTGGGTCCTCTGTAAAACATGTTGAAGGACCGGTAGAGTACCCGAAGACTGGTGACGCGCGGGTCATCGCGTCCTTGTATAAAGGCAAGAGTTCACGTATAGACTGCAATTGCTTTATAAATTTGATCAGTTAGCATCAATGTATGGTTAAAATCATTGAAAGGAGAACGCAAGGGAAGTCCGAGGGTATGTTCTGGGAGGCACAAGGGGGTGTTAGATCTGGAAGAGGATGTATGGATCAAGTTTTCTCACTCCGCAACATCGTAGAGAAGCATCTCGCTGTCGGCCAGAAGGTTTTCTGTGGTTTTGTGGATTTGAAGAAAACGTTTGATAGGGGTATGCGAAAGAAATTTTGGGAAAATTTACCCTGTTATGGGATATATGGGCGCCCGCTGCGTGCTTTGCAATCCATGTACGGGATTGCAAAGCATGTGTGTGGGTGGACGGTAACATATCGGCCTGGTTCGATGTCAATATCGGCGTCAATCAGGGTTGTGTGTTGTCAACTCGCCTGTTTATTCTATATCTGGATGTGTCTCGAAAGATTAAGGTCACTGAATGTGGGAATGCGCGTGAGTGATCTAGTGGTGACCAGCGTGCTTTATGCACATGACGCTGTACTTCTAGGCTCAACTGCATCTGAGCTGCAAACACTGGTCACAGTTATGAATGATGATTGTAAGAGTATGGGCTTACATTTAAATGCGAAGAAAACTAAAGTTCTAGTATTTGAAAGAGAACTAACCAATGGACTAAACTAAATAATGGATGTAAGAGCTGTGGTCGATGATGTAGTGCTGGAAGAAGTGGATGAGTTTGTATATCTTGGATGTGCTTTTAGCAGGGATGGAAGGTAAACCGCTGATGTTGAAAGAAGAATGTGTGCAGGGAATAGAGTGAATGTTAGGGAGATTACTTGATAGCACAATTTTAAGTCTAGGTGCCCGTTTAGCCCTGCATAATCATGTGTTGATCCCAACGCTATTGTATGGAATTGAGAGTTGGGTATGTCAGAAAGGGCATGAAAGTACAATCAACGCGGTCGAGATGAGATCGCTACGAAAAATATGTGGTGTACCCAGTACCACTCGCGGACCGGGTGCGTAATTTAGAAATGAGAAAGATTTGGCTTGAAAGAAAGTGTCAGTGTAAAGATGAGAAAGGGCATGCTGGTTGGTTCGGAAACAAAATAACTACAGAAGACAATACCACCTAGATACCACTAGATACCACCTAGTCTTCGAGCAACGCACACATAGACAGCTCTCACGGACGCGAAATCTCGGTAGTTTTGAAATTTTTCCACGCGGACGAAGTCGCGGGCTCAGCTAGTTTAAAAGAAAACATCAACTTCATACCGTATTATTATTTCACATTTGATTATTTAATGTCATTATACATATTTAAAAAAGGCTTTAAAAATATTAAGGCGAGGCATCGGGACAACGGGAAAAAACTGATTCGCTAAATCTCGTCAATACAAAATATTGATTGTCAATTTTACAAAAATTACACGATATACCTGAACATATTACCTAAGGAATGTGCTATCTTATTACATGATAGAATGTACTTTAATCGATCAATCAAATTCCGAAAACAGGCTAAAAAATCTCTAACACAAATAATTTGTTAATAATATTTCTAATCTTCCACATGATTTTTATATAGTGATATTTAGTTTTAAATACAAAAAAGAATGTACTCAATTTTGGTTATCAGCTGAAGTCCTATATTTATTTATCCGAATATTAACATGTTTCCCAGCGGTTTCAGAACACACCGCGCCGTCCATTTCCTATAGAATTGACACGCGTCAAAAGATCTCGCCTTAATATATTTAAAATTTTAGTCATCTATACAAATAAATAAAATTGGAGTGTCTGTAATATTAAAATAATCGATTAGTACTAAATGCATATGGATATACCAAAATAACATTTTCTACAATTTTTGTCTGTCTGTTTATTCATGCTAATCTCTGGAACGGCTGGACCGATTTTGATAGGACTCTCACTAACAGATAGCTGATGTAATAAGTAGTAACTTAGGCTACTTCAATTTTCAAAATTTTTCCACGCGGACAAAGTCGCGGGCTCAGCTAGTTATAATTATAATATTATTCACCTTAAACTTAAAACCCTCTCTAACTCGATTAATTTTGACCAGAGGAGAAAAAGTTATATAACCTTTTTGATGTAAAATTATAAGTTCTACGCATTTTATTCAGAACTTTTTCAGAAAAGCAAAAAACGATTTAATTTTTTTTCAACACTTGCCGGTGGTTGTCGACCAAATTACCTTTACACATGATTTTCATATCATTAAGACTACATTATATGCAAAATATAAAGAAGAGTGACATATTTTGATTTAAACCTTTACTGGAGTAAGATACTAGTGTGTTTTTTGTGCATAAGCCAAAGTGACAATCCTAGCGCGCGCCGATTTTAGGTATAAAAAGTGAAATACATACACAAGATTGACTTCTGTCGTATTCTGTGGTTCGGACATGTAGAAAGAATAGTAGATGAAAGATTAACAACAGATATACAATGCGAATTTGGAAGCATGTAGGTACCGGGTAGATCAATACTGACATACCGTGATCAGATTCATATCGAGTAATATCCGAAGGTAATGTCAAGAGTCTTCACATGCGGCGTGTGTGTATGAAGAGAGTAATGAATGTGGAGGAAGCGAGACAGAGTGATGTATGGCACTCTTTTTTTATTAATAGGAAAGAGCTTGACCGCGATTTCATCTGATCGTAATGAAACGCGTTTCCCTAGAAGGTACCTGTTCACTCTTCTCTTGAAGATCCCCAGATTGTATTCGTCGAGAAACACAGACTTAGGAAGCATGTTCCAGTCCCTTGCGGTTCGAATGAAGAATGTCGAGTCGAACCGCTTTGTCCGGGTACGTGGAACGTCCACCATATGGTGATTTGGGATTATAGTCAGTAATTATTATTAGTCGATTACAGTCCCCATACTCGGTTCTCTTTACTTACCCCGTAAGGGATCTGGCGTGAAGATATATATGTATTGTATGTATTTGAAAAAAAACTGTGACATGGAACCGACTTTTATCGGTCTTTATTTTTTGTTACTACGATTTATTTCTTACAACTGAATATCTTAAATACAATCATTATAACCTAAAAAAACCTTTTATACAAAAAAAAAAACATAGTAATTACATGCGATAATCCAATAAACAAAAGGCACAAGATACCTACTCGCGTCACTAGCTTTTGGCGCAAAAGTGAAATAATTGTAGACTAAATAATCATAGACTATTTGAATATTTTGAATGAATAATAAATATCACTGGACAAATTACACGAATTGATCTGACCCCAAAGTAAGCAAATTATATGCTTGTAGTATGGGTGTCAGTTATAGTCATACCAATACATAGTCATACTAATACATAGAAATACATATATAAATACTGATATATTTAATAAACACCTAAACCCAGAAATACAAACATCTGTGCTCATCACACAAATGCCTGTCTCTGCCGGGAATCGAACCCGGACCCCATTGCTTACGTAGTCAGAGTCGCTAACCACTCGACCAACGGGGCGGTGAATGATGAAAGAAATATACCAAAGAGCGTAAGCCACACAACTTCATACTAAAGCGTCTGTATTATTAGTAACTGAAGATTCAAAACCAAATGGGAACGCGGCTCGATCGGGCCTCTTGGATGTCAACCGAACTCCACAAAATATCGCGCGCGGCTCAATCGAGCCTTCCTGGTTCTACATCGGTTAAGGAAAAAATTAAATATTTTAAAGTAGCTGTATCATTTTAACAGATGATTGATGATTTTTTTACTTCAACTTACGTCAACTTACATATATGGAGGATTCAAATTTTAAAAATATTTCCCAATGAAAATGATATCAATAAACTGGAAAAACTTTAAAAATAACAAAGAAAAATATCAACACGCAGGGATTGAACCTGCGACCATCTCCCTAAATATAGCAAAGAAGAATTTCGCCACGTCGAGCCTGTCGACACTAGTTCATTGGTAGAGCGTCTCGGCTTTAGGGAGATTGTCGTAGGTTCAATTCCTTAATGTCGATATTTTTCTTTGTTGTTTTTAAAGTTTTTCCAGTTTTCCCAAGCACGGGGTGAGTGCTATAACACAAAAATAAAAAAAGTAAAAAAACATCAATACTTGGAAAATGAAAAAAAGTTGTCACGTCAGAAGTCGATATAATAATTTAAACGCAGTAAAACTGCAACAACCTACTTGTCATCTATCTATATATATAAAAGAAAGTCGTGTTAGTTACTCCACTTATAACTCAAGAACGGCTGAACCGATTTAGCTGAAAATTGGCAGGGAGGTAGTTTAGAGCCAGGAGAAGGACATAGGTTATTTTAGAATTTTTTCCACGCGAACGAAGTCGCGGGCACAGCTAGTTTACTATAAAAACCTGCATCAGATCGTCACCAAATTTAAATAGAATAACTTGAGAAGATATACACTTCAAAATAGCGTAATTTTTCTTGGTGAAGTTGCTCAGGCGAAAGACGAGACGAACGTCACAGGGAAGTGTTTTAGGACCTTTGCTCTTAAAATTTACATTATTGACCTTAAAGAGACCATGCAACATGAGTCATTCTTATTTGCAAATGACACTCCACTTCTCATTAAATGTAAAAATAAAAATTATTTAGTAAAAGAAACAACTGAAACCTTACTTAAAGTTTCAGAATGGTTAAAAAGTATCTATTTAAAAATAAACTTGACTAAAACAAAAATAGTTGAATTTCAAACATGTTATTATAGCAATAAAGTTCAAAAATCTAATATATTATTTAACAGTTGAAATATACTGAATACACAACATTTCTAGGAATATTTATTGACAACCATTGCAATTGAAAGGCGCACATTGATTCTCTTTGCAAAAAAATTTATAGATTTGTCTATGTTTTGATAAGAATAAGAGAAGTAGCCAATTTAAATGCTGCCTTGTTAGCATCTTACGGATATGTCTCATCTGTATTGCAATATGGAATTTTTATTTGGAGAAACTCAGTTGAGTTAATTAGAATTTTCAGAATTAAAAAAAATGTATACATGCAATATGTAACGTTAATCAACTACATTCTTGTAAACCTCTATTTAAAACTCTTGAAATACTACCTTTTCCTTGTCTTTACATACTCTCAGTATGCGTATTTGTAAAAAAAAAAAAACATCAACATTTGTTTTAAACAAATGCTGAAGTATTAGAAACTCATATTTTAGAAACAGTGAGAAGCTACATGTGCTTGGCCAAAGACTAAATATTCTTTAAAAAAATGTATATTGTATGGCAATTAATGTATATTCCTGATAGTCTAAAATAAATTTCGCAAAAAATTATTCGATTTACTATAAAATAAAACATACTATGATAAAGTATTTTTAGCGGATAAGATTAAATGTTAACAAATAGAAATATAGGTTTGTAAAATTTACCTTAAAATTTAAATGTAATAAAAATTGAATAATAAATTTTGAAAATAGTGAAATTTCTTAGTGAATTGCAAAAATTTGTATTGAGCATAAGATGGAAATTTTGTAAATTGTAAACATTGGTGTGAAATAATTCTTGTAAATATTGTAATACTTAAATCATAAAGAAAAAAATACATACACTATCTAGACTTGGGGGGTATGGTGAGCGAATTGAACATTAGTTTCTGTCAACTGAAGAGATTGTATGTGGTCCCTGTCGTCGCATTACCGGCAACTAATGTGCATTCTGAGTCATGACGAGTCGACGACTTTGTTTTTAAACAGATTATCATATTGTTATGTTACAGGTGTTAATTTACTAATCGGCACAGAAAACGGTCTTATGTTGCTTGACCGCTCAGGCCAAGGCAAAGTCTATCAATTAATTTCAAGACGCCGCTTCCAACAAATGGAAGTATTAGAAGGTCAAAATATACTAGTAACGGTGTCCGGGAAGAAGAACCGAGTACGAGTGTACTACTTGAGCTGGTTAAAGTCGAAAATTTTAAGGACTGATGGTCTAAGTGACGTAAGTAACTGCTTATCGTACGAAATAACAGCTGTTGTTTACAGAGCTACTACAGTGGTTTAAAATAAATAAATAATAAATAAATAAATATTGACGGGACAAATTACACTTACTAATCTAACCCCAAAGTAAGCAAATTATTTGCTTGTGTTATGGGTGTTAGTCAACGATACTAATACATAGAAATACATATATAAATAATAGAATAGAATATATTTAACAAACACCCAAACCCGGAAATACAAACATTTATGCTCATCACACAAATGCTCGTCCCTACTTGTTAGCGTATTTAGCGTATGAGACCAGGCCAAGACGCCCCAGGTACAGTGTCTAGATAAGGATAAAATGCTATCTTAGTTGTAATGTGTTAACACTCCCAGCACTTAAAGCTGTCGGTCCCCGTTATAACAAGAAAACAAGCAATAGTCATTGTAAAGTCAGTAAGATAAGGCAATGGGGATAACGTCCCATTTAGTAAACACACGAACTATTCGAAGATCCTTCTGGCACTCGATTCACTCTATCCCTTCCTCATGCAATATCAACCAACCGAACCAAACATAATATTTTTTTATTTATTTAACAGCAAGTAGAAAGAAGAAATGGTTGGATAAATGTAGGTGAACTCCAGGGTGCTGTACATTTCCGCATAGTGAAGTATGAGAGGATCAAATTCCTTGTGATAGCCCTCAAGGACTCCATCGAAATATACGCATGGGCTCCGAAACCTTATCACAAATTTATGGCCTTCAAAAGTTTTGGAGACTTACAGCACAGGTATTTATTTTATTTAGTTAATCGCCTCTGTAGTCTAGTGGTCCGGTGTCGGAGTTGACCACATGAGGTCCCGGGTTCGATTCCCAGGTCAGGCAACTACGAAAATGTGTTTTTTCAGTTTTCTGATAAAAACAACGTTGCCTGTGATTGGAAAGTGCCCGGTTGGCGATAGGCTTGCCACCTATCGCATTGTGGGACTAAGTATCTTCGGCTAATCGTGGGTGCACTTGTTGTGCCTCTGCCTACCTCTTCGGGGATATGAGCGTGAAGATACTTAAGCGATTACAATATGTGCCCGTTAGACCTTTGTTTCCTGTGTTGGTCTGGAGCCCTTTTCTTCCTGTTAGGGAGTTCATAAAAGACAAACAATTGGCTAAACGTGACACTGTGCGACGCACTAGGTGACACACACGTACTGTAAAGTTTCGCTGTCTCTTCGAAGTTTGTAATTACTACGAGAGGTAATTCTTTTCTCCCTGCAACACAGCAATGGCGTCAGTGCTTGCCACTATCGTGTTCCTGTTTCGTGTGTTTTATGAATAAAGTTGCCGATAAACTTATGCATGTGTTATTACTATTCGCCACATGGATAACCACAAAAAATTCACATCATGGTCATCTATAGGCGGTGGTTGCCTTTTTCTATCAAGAGAGCCATCTACTTTTTTTTATACTATGATTGAAAATTTGTTATACTATGATTGAAAATAATATTGTCTTTATTCAAACTTTTTTTCATTCAAATTTACTTGGAACTAAGAAATAAACATATGTAACGTTTGAAAATTAACATTCTTAAAATATTGCAATAATGATTTGTCTTTCAATGAGAAAATCATCAGCTTGTTTATTAATCTAATGATAAGAGTCTAAAGGTTTTTATCGTCCTAAAAATTAACTGACGTTATAAAAATTAAATGGTGGATCTGACGCATAAGAAATCTGAGTTGGAATCTCAAAGTCAGTCAGTTTGTTTTATAAACATTTTGTTTTTTCTTAAAAACATAATTTGTGTGGGAGATACGTGCTGTAAATGTCTCGATTTTTAACCTATCCTAAACTCGTCTGGGATATCTATGGATCCCGATAGAACACCTTGCCCCCAAAATAGTCCTAATTCACCGGTCAGTTTGTATGACATCACTTGTTCAGATCGGCAGATATTTCCCTCAAGAAATACTAGTATTGCAATTGCTATGGCTCATTTCACAGATTTTCATTCCACTTTATCGTAAATACTTACTGCTAAGGGGTTGTCCATTAATCACGGGATATTTTTAGCAAAATTTTAGTACCCCTTTTCCCATGATGATACGTGGTGAGGTTTAAGAACCCCGCCCCCATCTTCACCCCTGATCACGTGTTTTTTTGGTACAAAGAATTTTAATTTTTCTTTTTCAATAACTCGTGGTAATCATTGATGGATTGAAATCGCGTATTCAACGAAAAATATGTCACCCCTCCCCTTTTTGATGTTTCGTGATTTTTTAATAATAATAATAATAATACTTTATTTTCAGATAAAATATCCATAGCTTTGTAAGTAGTATAATTTATAAATTTAATGATTATGTTAGTACTTATATAAATATTTTAATTGTATTCGCAGAAAATTTTAATAATTTATATACTTTTACTAACTCTTCGCCCCATATTCGAGCCTCACGTGATTAATGGACGATTCCTTATATAACGCCCTTTCTGTACTTATGAATTGTATTTTTCAGGCCATTATTAGTTGATTTAACAATTGAAGAAGGTACAAGACTGAAAGTAATTTACGGTTCCGCTGACGGATTCCATGCTGTTGATCTTGACACTGCCAGTGTATATGATATCTATATACCAAAACACGTAAGCTATTTATCTATTTGCATTATATATACATTTTAGCATTCTACCCCTCTGCACTTTACAATTTCTTTCGTTTTTCCTGATTCTTGATATTTACAAACACTTTCGGCGAATCAACTTTTTTGTAAAACAGTTTATTAGCATTAATGCCTTTGACTTCGAGATTTTTCGAAGATAGAAGAGATGGTTGTCTCGTCAAAACGAAGCTGTTCACAAAAAGTTTGTTCCTGGGATCCTAGTCTAAAATATATTCAGCCAAAAAATGTGATTCGAGGGACTAAAACTTTTTGATGTTTACAAGTAAAATATTTTTTTCGCATAACGATCCACGCTTTTTGCATAGAATAATCCACTTTTAACGCAAGAGTGAGTAGTAAGTGGTAAATGACCATAAAGAGGAACGCCCCCGTTCGAGTGGTTAGCGTCATTGACTACACAAATCATTTGTTAACTTTGGGGTTAGGTCAGTAAGTGTAATTTGTCCCGTGAATATTTATTTATTATTATTTATTTCTTTATTATTATTTTATGCAAAAAGGCATATACATCGTTATGAAAAACAATTACTTTTGTTTGTAAAAATCAAAACGTTTTAGTCCACTGAAATACATTCTTTTTCGAGCAGATATCATTTGTTAGACGTGCTGAATACTGTGTTGAAATATGATCACTTATTTTGGAAGGACCTTATATAATATGTAACAGCACACCTTTAACATATTAACACATTTTTCAATCATTGCTTGATTTTGAACTTTCGCTTCTAGGGATAAATTTAAGTATATAAATGATTTCAGACCCAGGGAGCCATAGTCCCACACTGTATCGTACCACTGCCAAATTCAAATGGTGTACAGCTTTTATTATGCTATGACAACGAAGGTGTATATGTGAATACGTATGGACGAGTTAGCAAAAACATAGTGTTACAGGTTAGTATACTTTAAAATTATAGTGTTATTCTAATTTCATTATTTCTATACAGGTTCAATAGTAAAAGACTGCACATATTAAAAGACATGATAGTTACCTGTGTTGGTCCCGGGCTCCTTTGAAGAATAGGCCAACTGCCGTTCTGCCAGGCAGATCGTAAAAGGCGACCGATTGACTATGCGACTCACTACTATCGTGGCTACTAAGTGTAGAGTCCTGCATTGTCTCGTCCGGGTCTGGTACCACCGCCTTACCTGCGGCAATAGCGTCAGTGCTAGTCACTATCGTGTTCAGGTTTAGAGGGTAAGGTAGTCGGTAAATTTATGTATATACCTCGCCACAATATAGCAACGCACCATTAACATCTTTGTTGTCTATAGGCGATAGTTGACTCTTTCCACCAGGAGACCCCACGTATTAAATGGATACGCCTTTTATGACAATTTCTTAGTTTGTCAGTGTAGCTTGCATTTACACACAGCAATACAGAGTTATCCTATTTACCAATAATATAAAGTCATTTCAAGGGTAATGTTTAAACCTTGTCATCTTATTCGGTACGATAAAACAATACAACATGGTTTATTCCTATTTTTTCACAATATAATATAACCTACAAATGTATGACAGCAATAGGAGCGTTTGCTCATATGCGCGGCGACACGTTTCTTTATAACGTATCTATTAGTATTCATGTGTTCTGTGGGAGACCCATTTTCTTGTTTGCTATCTTATAATATAAAAAAACAGTAAGTGGTCACGTGTAACTAATAAAATTATGATAAAAAGTGAATATTGCTCAACATAGTAAACCTCAACACAATTAGTGCAGTATTCAGAAAGTTCACCACGCGAACTATAGCAGCTTGCTAATGAATCTATTCAAGAGCAAATAGCTATTTTTTAAACAATAAACTTCTTCTTTTTTCTTAATTAGTTACTTATTTTTTACATATTCCTTTTCCGAATCAGATATTGAATACTCTCTTTACGTATTTACAGTCTTTTACTGGGCAATCTTTATTATGTTTTTTATATCATAAGATAGCAAATAAGCAGATGGCTCTCCCGATGGAAAGAGACAATCATCACCTCGAGGTCACATTTTTTTAGTAATAAAAACAAATTCACACATTTTTTCTTTCATTTTGTTATGACAAAAAAAATGTGAATCGACCCTTTAGATACAGATCAGTCAGAACCCAGATCAGAGAATGATTATGTGTAAGATTTTCAGAAGATGTCATATACTATAGGTGATTTTCAAATAGACACATTTTTTATTATGAATCAAAACATGATTGTAACGAATGGTCGAGAATTTGGCAATTGGCAATAAGGGGCCATCCATAAATTACGTCACACGTTTAGGGAAGGGGGGGGGGGGGGGGTCGATAAAGTGTCACATTGTGTGACAAGGAATTAGTCGTGGACGTTTAAACGATATAGGCTTAAAAAATTAGGCTTTTCAAAATAAGCCCATAAGCGCGCTTACGGATTTAAGCTGTTTTCGTTTAAACGTTGTTTAAGATACAAAAATTTAAATACTATTTATTTTATTGGATTGGTTATCGTTTTAGCGGCTAAATTATTTTCTACTTGTTTACGCAATATTTGTGTCGGACTGACAACGCTTCGTTTTTGGTTGGTTAGTACTTTTTACAACGAATTGACAACTTACGTTTTTTCAAGTTCTGAGTTCCAGTACGCTTTTCGTTGTTGAAGCGATTCGACGAGCTCATCAATCGTTTATTTTATTTAGCGCGACAATTTTCCAAAGTAATTTTGTTTATATTAATTATTGAAATTACGTGATGGATAAAAAAGTATATATTGTGTTACTATTCATTTCAGACAGTCCTAAGTCTGAAAAGTACGAAGGGAAGTTGATTGATTGAGAAAGTACCTTATATATAAAATTCTCGTGTTACAATATTATTTACCATACTCCTCCGAAACGGCTTTACCGATTTTCATGAAATTTTATATGCTTATTCAGTAGGTCTGAAAATCGGCTACTGTTTATTTTTTTATACCCCTAAGTGATAAGGGTTGTCCACCCCTAACATTATTTTTTTATTTTTAAGACAATTTTTTTTATTTTTATTGGAACGAAGTTCCTTATCGCGCATTGTGAAAGGGGGCTAGACGGAAAAAATTCTTACGAAAAGTTGTCACGACACTTTTTGGTATTGTAAGCACAGAAATATCCAGCCACTTCCCTTTAGCTCGTGCATTGAAAGTGAGTCTATCTACTATTTGATTGAGTTTACTTTTTTTTTAGTGCCAAATGTTCGACATTTATACAGAATTTCGGCCGAATGTCGAATTTCGACCAAAAGTTGAATTTCGACCAAAAGTTGAATTTCGACGGACAGTCGAATTTCGAACGAGTGTCGAAATTCGACCGAGTGTCGAATTTTGATCGGTTGCCGAGTTAAAACCGCCGGTCGAATTTCGACCTGGTACCAAAATCCGACCGCGGGTCATAATTCGACCGGGTGCCGAAATTCGACCATAGGTCGAAATTCGACCGGGTTCCGAAATTCGACCGTGGGTCGAAATTCGACCGGGTGCCGAAATTCGACCGTGGGTCGAAATTCGACCGGGTGCCGAAATTCGACCGTGGGTCGAAATTCACCCGGGTGCCGAAATTCGACCGTGGGTCGAAATTCGACCGGGTGCCGAAATTCGACCGTGGGTCGAAATTCGACCGGATTCCGAAATTCGACCGGGTGCCGAAATTCGACCGGGTGCCGAAATTCGACCGGGTGCCGAAATTCGACCGTGGGTCGAAATTAGACCGGGTGCCGAAATTCGACCGCGGGTCGAAATTCGACCGGGTGTCGAAATTCGACCGGGTTCCAAAATTCGACCGGGTGCCGAAATTCTATTTCGCATTGAACAGTGTGGTGTCGCGACGATGATTTTTGTTGAGTGTATACAGGTTTTTTGTAAATAATAATAAAAGGAACTTCGTTCCATTCTGGTGTCCCTTGACACCTCTCAAGTTTTTTTTTTAAATTGTGGCTTTAAAAATACATACAACCCTCATATTTACCCTTCTATCATCAACCCCTATTTTTTAATTCAATAATTTATATGAAGAAACAACGTTTGCCGGGTCTAGCTGACCAGTATTGTATAATAATTTGTATTGTATTTGATAACACGTCATTTCTATAAGCTAGTAATAAGTAATAACACTAACAAAACCACAAAACATTAAACGCTTTTTTCAGCTCTCGGCTTTATCGGTCGCTAATAATTCACATAAATCTTCGTTTTATAATTGACCTTCTCAACGATCAACAACTTTTATTTAAAAAAGCGTTTAAACGAAAAGCGCTTTTTTAAGCACGCTTAAAGTATAAGCAAAACGTTTAAACGTGTTAATAATTAAAAGCCGTTTATCACATCTCTACAAGGAATAGAGGTCCCAAATTTTGTGACATCACTTTTTTTTAATATAATATTTTATATCTAAGTTACTAAGTTAATGTGTCAATACAGTAACATTAAGGCACTATAAGGCAAAAGTAAAGGCACCTGTATAGGTAAAAAATAATCGAATGATATCATTATTCCAATGTAAAATTGTAAAATAGGTGACTATGTAGAGGGGGTCTCACAAATGTAACCAGCTGTGACAAGGACGGGGGAGGGGTCAAAAAATCATGAAATTCGTGTGACGTAATTTATGGATGGCCACTAACAGTCCAAGTAGAATAATTTAATATGTTATAATTTCAGTGGGGTGAAATGCCCACATCGGTCGCTTATATTGGAACAGGACAAATCATGGGCTGGGGTAATAAAGCGATTGAAATACGATCTGTGGAGAGTGGTCACCTTGACGGAGTATTCATGCACAAAAAGGCCCAACGATTGAAGTTTCTTTGTGAGCGGAACGACAAAGTATTTTTCTCATCTGCGAAAGGAGGTTCATCTTGTCAAATTTATTTTATGACGTTAAACAAGCCAGGCATGGCCAACTGGTAGTTGACGAACAAATCGATTAAGAATTTTTCGATTCTGTGATTTATATATGGCCAAATGAATAGTCACTCAAGAAAGAGTATATACAAGTCCGAGTTTGGTCATTTGATATACAGACTTGTGATAACAGATTAATATGTGCTCAAAAGACAATCCTCATTTCAGTTAAAAATGAAAAGTATCTTTTACCATGGAACATTTTGTACTGAATAATGTAATTTCAATACAAGCTATATATATTATTAAGCAATAACCTATAGGATAAATGTTTTTATATTGACAATTATTAATAAGTTTAATGCTGCTTAGGTTTTATGTTGCAATTGTTAAAAAATAATTGAAATCAAACTTATCGACCATATTATGCCATATTATATTGTTTATAATTATAAGCTAGTGAACGATGAAATGATTGGTTTGTTTATTTTTTTTTTCTATGTTGTTACAGTGAATGTTTTATAGTTAGAACAGTCAAAATGATCAGTGTGAAGAAACTGCTAAAGTAGTGTTAAAATTCTAGGGAAGCGCGTTCCATCTTAGGCCGCATCTTAGTTTACCGTCAGGCGAAATCGTGATCAAGCGCTTCCCTATCGAAAATAAAATAAAAAAAAACATATTATATGTATGTGTTAAGGCATAATCCTGCCGCAATAGCGTCAATGCTTGTCATTATCATGTACCGGTTTAGAGGGTGAGATAGCTGGTAGAATTATACATTTGGTGTTGTCATCCCGCCACTTCGTAGCGATGCACCATTAACATCTTTGGTGTATATAGGGGATGGTTTCTCTTTTCATCAGGAGAGCCATCTGTGCAAATGGTTCCAATATATATTTGTAAAAATCTATGCAAATATGTACTGGAACCAGAAATGTATCATAATAAAAACAAATATACAGTGCGAATTTGAAAGATGTAAGTAACGGGGTAGACCAAGACTAACATACCACAATCAGATTTATATAATGGATAATGCCCAAAGGTGGAGAGTTTATGACGTGTTGGTTTAAAAAGACTTATGAATGTGGAGAAAACAATGTAAGTTGCCTGGATCACAACATCTGAAACTCAGTTTTCCCTGACTAAGTCATAAAGTATTTGAAGTGGAGATATATATGTATGTAAGGAAAACCTAATAAAAAATTATTTTAAAGTTGACCATTAGCAACAAAAAGATCCAATTACGAAAAACAATAATTTTGTTGTCTTTAAATTTTTACAAATATTCAGTCACATAAACTGCCATTTCATCACTATATAGTATAAAACAAAGTCACTTTCTTTGTCTGTCCCTATGTATGCTTAAATCTTTAAAACTACGCAACGGATTTTGATGCGGTTTTTTTTAATAGATTGATTCTTGAGGAAGGTTTTATTATACAAACCTTTCCGATATTCCCACGGGAACAAAAGCTACGCGGGCGAAACCGCGAGCAGGTCGCTAGTATTTTATAATTATTTATCTTATGGTGCTTGAATCTTTCAAAATCATAAAAAAGTACTAAAAAACTGAAGCTGGTAACATAATGTTGTGCACTTTGAAAGTTTCTACATAATATTATGTCGCTTTAACTATCAATAATTATATTATTATTTTTTATCTGGGACCTAGAGTCGAATAAATTTAAAAAAAATCAAATTGATAAATTATTCTAAAAATTTGAATAATATGAAAAGGTCACGGTTTTATAATGTTGGTTTAGTTATATAATTTTGTTTGCTTGGGCTATTTCTAAACATTTGGTCGCTCAAACTGTCACTAACTATAGGACACTAAGGCCCCGATTACACTTTGATTAGAGTCAGTGCGAGTGTTTAATGCAGGTGCTTAGTATTAACTAAAAAAACGTGTAGACAGCCGTTGATTGGTGCAAGTAATTCATAATCAGCGTAGTAAAAGTGAATAGACGATGATTACTAATCACTCGCACTAATCAACGGCAGTATTCACGTATTTTTTGCTTAATACTTAGCGCCTGTATTAAGCCCCGTTTTCACTTTGATTAGTGGGAGTGCGAGTGTTTAATGCAGGTGCTTAGTATTAAGCAAAAAATACGGGAAAACAGCCGTTCATCAGTGCGAATGATCAATATTCAGCGTAATAAAAGTGAATAGACGCTGATTACTAATCACTTACACTGATCAACGGCTGTCTTCACGTATTTTTAGCTTAATACTAAGCACCTGCATTAAACACTCGCACTCTCACTACACAAAGTGAAAACGGGGCTTTAAACACTCGCGTTCACACTAATCAAAGTGTAAGCGGGGCTTAACTGTATGAAGAACCAGAGTACATTCACTTTAATCATTTATAAATAAGTAATGTGAATCTTTCAATTGTTCTCGCTGGAAACTTTTCACTTTACAAATTGGCACCTAACTTTTTGTGTATAATAATTATCACATTGAACTGCAATAATTTTATAGATGGATAAATCCTAAAATTTTGTACTATTTATTATTTATTTGTTATGTACTATATTATTTACATGTATAAAGATGTAATTGTGCATATTGACATCAAAACTTTTGACTTTTCATTTAGAAACCTTAAGTTTAACCTTAATTTAGGCTCTCCGTAATTATTTTTGGAGACGGCATTAGTAGTGGCTACAGTAATCCTTACAACAAAAACAGCCAAGTTTAGGTAAGGTTGCCGAAGTAAAAACCCAATAGCTTTTCTAATCATAAAAGATTCTTCAGAAATGCATAAACAGCCGTTGTTCATCAACAAGAATGATGTGTTGCTAGTCATTAAACTATGGTGAAAAGCTATCTTAGTGTCTTTCGAGATTCCTATATAAGGTCCTTACAAAATAGGTGATCATATTTGAACACAGCTTTCAGTACGTCTAATCAAAGATATCCACCAGAAAAAGAACGTCATTCAGTGGACTAAAACTGTTTGATTTTTATGAGCAAAATAACTTTTTCTCATAACGATTTACGCCTTTTTGCATATGTGAATATGTTTACCTATTTCGGAACTATCTTATAAAGTACAACGCAAAAATTATATGGTAGTAATGTACCCGTATATTGTCCGTCTCTTAAAAGCTGCCTGGCAAGCATTAGCAAAATTAGGGCAGTACTAGCAGTGCCCACTCAAAGGCCATGTACAGTCAGCATCAAATTGATATGAGCTCCTAGAGAGGTCAAAATAATCTGAAACTCATAAAAGCAATTTGATATAAGCAATTCGAATCATTATATTGTTGTAATTACATAAAGTTCTCAAAATATCTTACTAATCATTGTTTCACATCTATATAAGCAGTCAGGGTTTTCAAAATTATCTTAGCAAACAAAGCTCTTAAAGTTATCCGTGCATAATTTTTACCTTTAAAAAATAATAATAACAAAATTTAGATCCGTCATCAAAACAAAATAAACGTAACAATTCTTACAGAAATTAAATTACGTAAATGAAAATTAATTCTACTTTTAAGTTATTTTCTAAAGGTAACCATAATATGCATGGATAACTTTGAGAGCTTTAAGATAATCTTGAAAAGTCTGATGGCTCATATAAATGTAAAATGATTATTAGTAAGATATATAATTTTGATTAAACTGCGATTATACTTCGGAATGTAATACAGGCCCATGGTACGTAAATTAAATGCAGATTAAAATCGACCAAAAATATCCCTCATTATTCAATATAAAAAAAACATGACACGGCTGCCGTGTCATCTGCAACGAATCGGTTAAAGTGCTAATTTTTTTAGAGTCAAGTGTCCGCCATCGCCCTCCCTCTACTGATAAAACGGTTGGTTTTGGGGGTGGGAAAAAATTCTCGGTAGAAGTAAATATAATGAATTTAAAAGGAAAACTATCACAGTTAAGTAGGTCTTACAGTTTACGAGTAATAGCCAACCAACTAATAAAATGTCTTAACAAATTATTTTAAACTAGCTGACCCGGCAAACGTTGTTCTGCCTTTTTAACTACCCTTATTTTTTTCTATATTTTCTCACCTTTTTAACCCTTCCCTGGACTTCAACAATTAATATATATATATATATATATATATATATATATATATATATATATATATATATATATATATATATATATATATATATATAGATTGCAAGGAGAATAGTTCGTTATGCTGTTCATATATAGCACTGTACAAGAATTAGATCACGCTAGTATAATAATCGCTATTTCAATTGATAATGTCTATATTTTTGTAATATAAGTAAATAACGAAGTTAAAGTTTCGGACTGCATGTTTACTAAACATGCAATCAAAAACTTTAACTTCATTTATATGTCTTTGATGTGGCCGATTTCAATAAGTTACCTATATTTAAGACTTAAATTTCAAGTTCCATCAAAATCGGTTCAGTAGTTTTTGAGATATAAGCATAATTGACAGATATTAATAATTGAAATCGGTTTTTTTTATTAGTAGTATCTTCACGCCCGTATCCCCCAAGAGGTACAACCAGTGCACCCACAATTAGCTGAAGATAATATGTATTTAGTCTCACAATTGGTGAAAAACAAAGGTGCCAAGCCTATCGCCAACCAAGCATTCATCCAATCCCGGACAGTGTTGTTTTTTTAGAAAACTGAAAAAACACATTTTTGATTTGCCCGACCCGTAAATAGAGCCTGGGACCTCATGTGGCGGTGTTGACAACTGACACTGGACTACTAGACCACAGAGGCGATTTTTTTTTATATAATTACTATTATGTACAAACTTTATTTTCATAGGTATAATTCAGATTTGTAAGTATTGACACAGCACAAGTACAAAAGTAATTTCACAAATCAAAAACTATTTATCCCAACCAGAAATGTATCATAATAAAAACAAATATACAGTGCGAGTTTGAAAGATGTAGGTAACGGGGTAGACCAAGACTAACATACCACAATCAGATTTATATAATGGATAATGCCCAAAGATGGAGAGTTTATGGCGTGTTTGTTTAAAAAGACTTATGAATGTGGAGAAAACAATCATATATTTACATGAAGACACATTTATTGAAACCTATTAGCGTGTCTAAAATTCAGTTTCATGAAATATGTAACTCAAAAAGTTATTGAAATATTAACGAATAAAATCCGGCAATGAGGATCACAACTCAAAACTGACAAACCGATGAACCGTAGTGGAGCAGAAAGTCTATAGACGTTCTTTTTACTCTGCCTACCCCGTAAGGGAAGCGGCATGATGATAATAAAACATCCAACTGTTTACTCCTCAGTACAACCACTAACAAGGCGAAAGCAATACGTACCAATTCGTACTTATCTAAAAATAAATAGTTTAATATATTATATTAAAATTTTAAGTAATCAGTTATTAAAGTATTATGCTTGTATGCCTTCGCCCAGCAAAAAGTATCGCCTTTTAAAGAATTGAATGATGCAGATAATTAGTACCTTATATCGTGTAAATGTGCCCGAAATTTTAAATTTGTGCCTCCAACAGCTTCAGAGTTATTTAAGAAAAACATTCTGCTGCACGAACGTTCGCCCAGCAAAACTTTTTTTAATTGATTGGTCTAGCTGTATATTAAATATGCAAATTGTAGCTTAAATACGAGCATAAATGTGCCGTGCAAGCCAAATTTGTGCCTCTTAACATTTCAGAGTAATTTCATTTTTTGCTGGGCGAATGTCTTGGTGTTTGCTAGATATCATAGTAGGGGAGCCCAACTTTTTGATTTACTCAGATTAACATAGGGGAAGTTGCCTCGCATACTGTTGAGACTCTCCACTAAATATAAGCCCTTTATATAGAAGCGGGTTGCTAGGGCAGAAAAAAAATCCAATAATTTCGGCTTGTGGAAATTGTCAGATTATACTGTTTTCGTTATTCTTACATAATTTCCTATATGATAAAAAAAATCAGACGCGCTCGAGAATGGGTGGCTTCTTAATTGGCCGGCCCGACACCGACAGTACTTGACGCGACGACCAGACACTGCACTGGCAGCTACATTCTTCATTAGACCGACACCGACAATATAATTCCAGACGTGGACAAGAGCGATGCGCGATGCCTGTGTACAATAATCGATTTTATTTTGTTGTATTTACTATAGTTAAGACGTAAAAAAGACATGAGACCATTTTGAGTGCACCCAATTATCAAAGTGAGATATTTAGATGGCATGTAGTACAGTTTATTTGAAAAAGTAATTGATGACCCGGATAAGTTTTTCAATTAATATTTCCGAATGACTATAATATAATGAAAAGATAGTTATTCCTCCGCATGCACTAAGTAATGAAAATTGCGCGGGCAGGTTCAGTGATCACGCCATTTAATTATTTTAAATGTATCACGACATTTAATTATTTTAATTGACATTAGAATCTATATGACATTTTTACATATTAATCAATCCAATTATACTATTACTTTGCACTATTGACATCGACATACTATTGAATTAATAAATTACTATACACAATTCTCCCTGCTTAAAAGGACAATTATGATGAGTGGGTAACACCGTTATTGTGAAATATAATTTTAAATTTAAAATGTTCATACTACCTTCAGTATATATTGTTAATTGTCAAATTGTCAATAATTGTACTAAACAATAATAACTTTTCCCGTGATGATGCGTTAAAACGCGAAACCGTTTGGTTTTAATAAATAAAAAGTCAAGTAAAACAGTACAAGTGCTTTTAATACGATATAAATATAAGTTAACATGGAGTTTTACCAAGTGCCGACGATATTCAGTGTTCAAAGTATCGAACTGATACCCATTATATATTAACACGATCTTGTAAAGTTTCGCCGGCCTACTACATATTGTTGTCGAGTTTTTAACGATTCTGTCTTTTTTGAGGTTATCTTGAGTGAAATAATATGTAGCCTATATGTTGACCCGGCCTATTAGTAATATTCATGCAAAATTTGAAGTAAATCCATGCAGTACTTTTTGAGTTTACCCCGGACATACATACAAACAGATAAACAGACAAAAATTCTAAAAACTATATTTTTGGCTTCGGTATCGATTGTAGATCACGCCCCAAGTATTCTTTTAAAAAATATTCAATGTACAGTTTTGACTCTCTTACGATTTTATTATATGTATATACTTGTAGCATCTTTGGTATTTGTAGGCGATGGTTTCTGGTTATTTTAAAGATGATCGATTTTAATCTTTCGAACGCCATTGAATGCAATTTGAGCCCTAAATATTTCACGGACTACAAAATCGTAGGCTGAAAAATGATAAAGAAAAGTAAAAAAAAAAATTTTGCTTTATATAAATCCCGAACGGATCAGTCGATTTTGATCCAACTTACAGTTTTAGCCAAGTTTTTTAAGTAAAATAGCTGTTTGGATCTAGAAAGCAATTGGTGTGTTAATAGTCTGAAAGCTATTTTTCAAATATGAAGTGAGTTTCTTATAAACAACGAGATATTAATATTTGAAAAGCTGTAAATTTTGTAATCTTGATTCGATTTTGATTTTCGAAACAGTATTTGACGGAATTTTTTAAGTACTACAATATTGTGAAACGTCCAAAAATTATTAGTCCAATTTATGCATTAGACGTGGTTTATTGAGTTAAAGAGCCGATTAGATTTTATACTCAATCGAACGTATCGATTGGAATATGGATTGGAACTTGGAAGGTATTTAAAAAAAATGTTGTTTCGTCAAAATTTTTTTTGAGGTTTATTCCAAATTTCTCAAATTGTCCTAGACTGAATTGGTTGAAATCTTCAGAAAGTCTGAGTTGAGTTGATTCCAATCGAATGCCATCAACCTCGTTTCGATAGGTCGAGCCGTTCAAAAGTAGTACGATGTTTTCATACATACACATACATACATACATACATACTAACGTCATCGTTAAAATAGTCAGAAAAGGTTCCCGTACCTCAAAACGTGGAGAACTGGGGAAAACTCGATTTTCAAAAATCGGAGCAAAATGAGTAATTTCTTTATCTACATACGTCGGGGGAAGTTAAAAATATTTTCAACCGCTACTGCAGTATTTATATAGCAAAGTATTTTTTTTTAATTTTCTTCTCATAGCCTTGTATATATAAATTTTAAAAATTGCTTCAAAAAGTGGACCAAAATTTTCCCATAAGCATAATCTATAATATGATAAAATCGTAGGAAAGTCAAAACTGTACATTGAATATTTTTTTAAGAATACTTGGGGCGTGATCTACAATCGATATCGAAGCCAAAAATATAGTTTTTAGAATTTTTGTCTGTTTGTCTGTTTATCTGTTTGTCTGTATGTATGCCGGAGTAAACTCAAAAAGTACTGCATGGATTTACTTCAAATTTTGCATGAATATTACTAACAGGTCGGGTCAACATATAGGCTACATATTATCACGCAATCACCTACGGGGAAGTGCTGTGCGGAGTAAACGAAGTCCGCGCGGACGAAGTCGTGGGCATTCAATTTTATCCTACTACTAGTAGGCTAAAATTGAATGATAATGCTGCTACAGAATTTATCCGTCAATGCCTGGAAAAATATCAATGTTAATCGAGTCAGTAGAATTAATAAATCTAAGAACCCACAACATTTTTTTAAGAAATTTGTTGAAAATATTGTTAACAATTTGAAAGAGGGTAAATATTGAAAACACGAGTTCCGCACTAGTCTAGCAGTTAGACTGTTCAAGTCAGAACATGGGCTCCCTGATTTAATAGGTTAGGAGAATTATTGAAAATTTGCTATCTTTTATTATCTCAGTTACAGCCGGAGTCTGCTTTGTGTCCCTGAAAATCACGTATAGCAATTGGTTTTTAGTTATGATAAGTAATAGTCATTAAAGTTGGAAAATAGGATGATAAGAGACACCACTCGTTTTACCAAAGGATTAACTGGTGAGTCCTAGTAAACATAAGAATCGATTGACATTTCGAGGTAAATTTTATTTTATTTCAATTATGAAATACTTATAAGCATAGGTGCCGCTTGAATGGATTTTTTAATTACAAACTTTATATCAGAATAATAAAAATAATGTCGGTATACAAATTACACAAATAGACCTAACCCCGATGTAAGTATTTTTTTGCTAATGATATGGGTGTTACTCAACGATATGAATACATAGAAATATATACCTATAAACACTCAGATATCTATACATATAAGAAAATCGTAGGAAAGTCAAAACTGTACATTGAATATTTTTTTAAAAGAATACTTGGGGCGTGATCTACAATCGATATCAAAGCCAAAAACATAGTTTTTAGAATTTTTGTCTGTTTGTCTGTATGTATGTCCGGGGTAAACTCAAAAAGTACTGCATGGATTAATTCAAATTTTGCATGAATATTACTTATAGGTCGGGTCAACATATAGGCTACATATTATCACGCTATCACCTACGAAGTCGTGGGCAACAGCTAGTATTTAATAAACGTCCAAACCTAGAAATACAAATCCTATGCTCATTACACGAATGCCTGACCCTGCGAGTAATCAAACCCAAGTAAGCATGATTGCGTAGTCGGGGTTGCTAACAATTCGAATAACAGAGCGGTCACTCAGAGCTTCACTCACATGTGTTACTGAATATACATACGTAAATTACATGTTCCCTTGGGAAGATCGGTTCCGATTTGATTAAATTTTGTGCTACGTGAAAGAGAAAAATGAATAATGAAGAATATTTTTGGTCGACTTTAATCTACATTTAATTTATGTGGCAGGGCCCTGTATTACATTCCGCATTCCGAAGTACAATCGCCAATGATGTGTATAGTGGTAATATTATACACGTCATTGACAATCGCAGTTTAATCTAAATTATACATTATCTATCAAATTAAATACCAGAAGAGATTCTGCCTTTCGGGCCGAGCACATGTGTTTTTGCTATTTTGTGAAATTTCACGAGTTTTCATCATAATTAGTACATTAGTGTTGCTCTTTGTGTTGTGCTGTCTGTGTTAACCGTCTTACATAAGGTTTGTACATAAGCTATTACTAAAAGCTAAGGATGGAAGTAGAGAAACCACCCGATCCTCCCGACCCTCCCGATCAGGTAACATCAGAAACAGATAACAATTTTGAGTATCCATCTGTGTTGACAGCCCCCTTAGCTCAATATAATGAAATAGAAAACACCTTTAATAGAAAAAGATTGAGAGAGGCAGAAGAAGATTTACCATCCAAGCTTCCTCGGATTGTCATAGGGAGACAATTTTACTCTGCTCAAGATAAGCCGCCATATCTTGTCCATGTAGTTAAAAGAGAGTTGGAACCATAGACTAGTATATTATATATCGGGGTATAGACCGGAAACTTCAACATTTTTAAAACGACTTCAGCGCCATCTAGAAACCAAGCATCAAACTTTTCCCAAATCCCTTCCGGCTTTCGCTATTCCTGTTTACGAAATATATTTTTCTTATAATAAAACAAATAAAACAAATTTTTTAGTTTTTATATATTTATTTATCTTTATTCACTTATTACATAATGCATTTTAGTACATTAAGTGTAATAATAGTTTTCCAAAATCACCACATACTTGTATATATTAAGGAACAGGAAATATTTTATTTGCGTTACTGCTACAAAATAACAGAGCTATAAAAAATCTAACAATGTAAATCCTTAGTGCCTTATCTTGTTCAGTATGATGTTAAAAAATATTGAGTTCAGCCACTTTCAAATTACTCACGAAAAACAAAAATCGTTGCTCCAACAACCTAAACAAAGGGTTGTTGGAGCAAGTTTTTTATTGCCCGTACACACTGTCAAAACCATCTGCCATTCTGCAAGGCATCGTAAAATATAAACGATTGGCTATACGAGACACTAACATCATCATGATTACTAAGCGGTAGAGTCTGCAACTAGTCGCCAGGGTTTTGGTACCACCGACTTACATTATCCAGCCGTAATAGCGTCAATGCTAGCCATTTGCGAGGGTAATATAGCCGGTAAACTTATACTTGTGGCGTTATTAATAGGTCTTTACCTATGAAATTGTCGTTTTTCATGAATTAAAAGAAGCGTATTTTTTCTATATTTTTTATCAAAGTAAATCACCCATGTAATCAATGCATCTTTGCCAACGCATTGGTAGCTTATTGATGCCCTTCTTGAAGAAATCAGCTGGACGGGAGGCAACAAATTCTTCAAAGGCATTTTGTACTGCCTCTCAGGTATTAAATTTTTTTCCCGCCAAGAAGGTATCCAAATTCTGGAAAAAGTAGAAGTCTGTAGGCGCAAGGTACCAGACCTTGCGCCTGAGTACGGCGGATAACGGAGAACTTCCACTCTAGCTCTTGTAGCTTGGAGACCGTCTGCTGTGCACTATGATGTCGCGCGTTATCGTACAAGAGCAATAGACGAACGATTGACCAAAGTCATCCAACGTACTCACCAGACCTCTACTTTTTCAGTACAGGCTTCTACTTTTTCCAGAATTTAGATAACTTCTTGGCGGGATAAAAATTCAATACCCGAGAGGTAGTACAAAATGCCTTTGAAAAATTTGTAGCCTCCCGTCCAGCTGATTTCTTCAATAAGCTACCAATGCGCTGGCAAAGATGCATTGATTGCATGGGTGATTATTTTGATTAATAGAAATAAAAAATATAGAAAAAACAAGCTTCATTTATTTCATGAAAAACGGCAATTTCATAGGTAAAAACCTATTATCTAGTTACGTAGATAGCGACGCACTATTAACATGTTGTAGGTGGTGGTTATCTCTTTTCATAAAAATAAGATCTCTTCATCACAAGTACCATCTCGTCAAGTGAATAGTTACCATTAACTTATTTTATGTCTATAGGCAATGGTTGTCTCATTCCATTAGGGGAGTCATCTGCTTGTGTGCTGTCCTATAAAAGAAAAAGAAAAATGAAGTAACGAGTCTAACAGCATAAAAATAACTTTGTGTTTTGGATTAATATGATCTAAATGCGAATCAATGTGGTTTTCTAGCTTTTCGAGATTTTCATTTTTTTGTTAAAGTAACGTTTTGGTAAATTTGCATACTCGGAAAGTGTCTGAGGCGTAATTATGCATTTCGATGCACAAATATAGATGGATTTATGCTCATATTATGTGTCAGAATATTTATTCCATAGTTTATTTAAATTCATCGTTATTAAAACGTATATAAAGTCTAAGTACATAATGAACAATTACATTATTTCCAGGATCAAAAGTATCCTTTGCGTAAAACCCGAATGCGTATAATTATCGGTATACAAAATTTCATTCAATTCTGAACAACGTTTTACGTGCATGCTAACATGGTAATACAAAAGCAGTGCACGATGGTTGAGTATTGTGCAATCAAACAAATTTTAGTAGTATAAAAATATACAGTTCAACAAACTTTCACATTTATAATGTTTTTAAGACATTTAAGATGGATTCAAGATATCACATAATAGGTTTTATACACTACTACACTAGTATGTATACTCAAACAGTTGCTATTGCTGTATAAGTTTTAAAAAGATATCTGTAAGTATGAAATGGTCGCCTTTCCTGTATTTTATTTTTAATTTATATATCTAGTTAAATCTTTCTTAACTATGAATTTAGAGATTTTAATTTTTAGTTTATCTGGATTTACTTTCTTAACTATGAATTTCGTGATTTTTAGGAGTATTACACAAAATATTAAATATTGGTTAATATTCATTTCTAATAAATCTAAGTAAGCACTACACTGCACTAGTCTCTATATTAAAATTATTATAAGGGAAAAAGTTTGTAGGTTTGAGGGAAGTAATTTCTGAAAACACTGATTCGTTTTTGAAAATTCTTTCTTAAGTAGTTCCCACATTATTTCTAAGTAACATAAATAATATTTTATCATAATTTTTCTCAAGATCGAGACCCATGCGGGTTTAAACCGCAGGAAACGAAATTTGCCATTGAAATTATTTCCATTATTTGACATTCCAGTTACTTTTTGGCACAATAGTGAATAACTTAAAAATTAGAAACACGGTGATAAAGACATGTTAAATTGAAGAAGTGTAATACTTGTAATTAATTTTCTTCTTTATTTTTATTTACGCGTTAGACGGTATTTATAAGACATACTTTTAACTTTAAGCATGTTGCAAAATAAAAGTTATATGAGTATAATAAATTGATCTGCATTTGTGTATAAAACTTCATTATTATATATTACGCACTTTTCAAGACATTATGTACCAAAACGTTACAAATACTTGAAATATCGAAAATCTGAACAAACACGTCATAAACTCACGATCGGTCATATTTTTCTCCCTATTGGTCCGGCCTCCTTTTAAAATATGAACCATCTGTAATTCTGCTGCCTTACCTTCCTGCCACAATAGCAACAGTGCTTGTCACTGTTGTGTTCCGGTTTGGCGAGTAAAGTAGATGGTAAGCTTATGCACATGGTTTTAACATCCTGCAATATGGAGAGTAATCGCACTATTATTATCTTTAGTCATAGAGACTAAAGATAATAATAGTGCGATTACGTAGTACGTTACGTAGAGGCGAAGAGAAAAATTTGTCTCTCTACATTAATAAAGGCTTCTGCTTGTTTGTATCTTATGACATAAACAACATTGACCAATACTACAAAGTTATTTTTAAGTTATAGAACGTTATTATTGTATAGAGTAATATTATTATCATACAAAACATCGTTTTCAAACATTTCTTTTTCTTTAATAATTCAATTCAATTATTCTTAATAAAATGACTTCACTAAATTTTTTTAACGTCACACTGGCAACAAGCTACGAAATTAAGAATTATCTTGATAAAATTTTTATAGCACGAGTTTCACTGCAGTAGCGCATTTTTTTTAATTATTGCGTCTCTTTCTGCCCCTATTTTTTAAAAATACCGTATGTGCTGCCTTTTTAAAAACATCACTCGCTTCAAATTTATCAGCTTTCCCAATAAGAAGGTGACTGACTTCTTTGCACCAATTATTAATAAAGAATGTTATGCTTTTATTGATAATAAATCTTTTTAGCAATTCTTCATGCTCCACACATTCCAGAAAATTTAAATTCACATTTACTCCTACTACTACTTTAATATATTCCGATAAAAATGATCTGGTCGCATTAGTTTTTAAAATTTGATATGTAATATTCTCTACTTGTGCAAAGAAGTCAAACATGTGCCTTGTGGGATAGCAGAGCCACCTCTTATTTTGATATTCTTTAATTTTTATGTAATCGTGGAAACTTTGGATTACTTCAGTTTCCACATTATTTTTACATATTATACAGTTTTTATATACAGCCTTTTTAGCTTTAACTGCTACCCACCCAGCACAATAGCCGATTGCTGCACATTTTTCGACATTTTTTCTTTCTTTATTTTTAATAAGGAACTCTGTGTCTATTTTCTCTACGAGCACATGGTCAAAATCGATATTTATAATTTGATTATTTACTGGCACTGGTGTCTCCTCTTCTTTCAAAAATTGTTTAAAGGACTCTAATGCGAAGCCATCGTCTGCCTCGCAATTAGAGCCCACAGCGTGGTTACCCGTTAAATTATTTAATAATAGGGTTTTGTAAGCTGCTTCAAAGTGGGAGACACCAGGCATTATGTTGGCGTGACCATGTGCCCGTATTGACCCAAAAAAATTTTCTAAAGCGTCTTGGTTAAAATTGCGCAGCAGAAGCGAGTTGATATCTTTATTTTGCAAACATTTACAAATGTTTTGAAAAGACTCTATAGTCTTTACCCAGCTCGTTAGTGACGGTACCACTCCACCTCTAAGTGGAGTGTCAAATTTCATAGTTTTTAATATCGGCAGGCTTTTGTGCCATAATTTGTGATGTGGTGATCTTGGCGTAACCGCGGTCCTATAAATTTTTCCTCCAATTGGTGCGCTGTAGTTACCATTGACACTGTCAAAGAGTTCGTCGAAGAATATTAATAAATCGGCTGTTTGTGTTGTCTCCTTTGGCAGGCATCCAGATTCTGTAATTCAATAACAAACTATTTAAAACTGTTTCTCTAATTCAAGAGGTGTCTCCCACAAGAAGTATATCTGGGAGAATTTCAGCTATACCTTCAAATTGTATAGGTTAACTGGTAAAAGACCAAAGGAGGGAGGGAGGGAGGGAAAGAAAGTGAAGACGGCTAAAAGTAGCCTAGGTATTTGAATTAGTTATGTAACTTTTATCAATGAAAGAATTTTTTAGATCAATCCAGCAATTTTATATTTTTATCCATTAAGTACAAAAAATGTTTACCTCTTTGTAATATTAAAAAAAAAAATTAAATTCCTTTATACATTTTTTTTGTCACCAGACTACTTCCTATGCTGAAATTCTGACACTAATGCTAAAAAGTTACAATGTTAGTGACACATACAGCTAATCATCCGCCTTTTACGAACTGCCTGGCAAACAAGTCCAGACCGGGCCAGCACTGCTTACACTCAGCATTTTTTATTTTACAAACCATCTGGTGTTGTGTGTTTATGTTGATGATTATTTGACTAGAATAAGTTTCATATGAATTGGCTACTATCCATTAAATAGAAGTCTTGTCAATGAAAATGGACAAGCAGTTGACATCCGAGCTAGTAAGATACCTCTTCTCGTACCACTGTGTAACCCTTTGGGCGTTGCAAGCATGAATTTTTCAAATGAAAAAATACAAAATATACGTTTTGCTTGTCTCAAGACATTCAATTGGAAATTATTATTTTGCCAGAAACATTGTGAGGAAAACTGTTGTTACTCCTATTTTAAATATGCTCCTTAGTAATGGCATATCAACATATTGATAAACAAACATAAAACTAATTAATATTTTCCCCGTGTCGGTACTAGGCTCCTTTGAAGAATAGGCCAACTGCCGTTCTGCCAGGCAGGTCGTAAAAGGCGACCGATTGGCTATGCGAGTCACTACCATTGTGGCTACTAGGTAGTAGAGTTCTGCATTGTCTCGCCCGGGTCTGGTACCACCACCGCCTTACTTATTCCTGCCACAACAGCTTTAGTGCTAGTCGCTGTCGTGTTCCGGTTTGGAGGGTAAAGTAGTCAGTAAACTTATGCTTGTTGCATTAGACCTCGCCACAAGATAGCAACGCACCATTAACATCTTTAGTGTCTATAGGAGATCGTTGACTCTTTCCATCAGGAGACATCTGCTTGTTTGCTATCTTATGATATAAAAAAAAACTAGTAGTATACAATATTAATAGGATTAATATAATTAATACGAGACATAATTACCTGCCATGTATCCAAGAGCTCCGCCAACAGATTTGCTAAAAACTTGAGTACAGTGCTTCACTTTCATTTTGGGTATTAAATGGGGTACAACGTGATGTGCTGTCAATTTTGGGATAATTTTAACACCCTGTCCTTTCATATAAAAGTTGTATGTGTTCCCATTTTGCAGTTTTTTCTTGTCCATCCATACAATATTTTAAATTTTTGTTTAAAAGATTATTCCTGACACCTTTCATTAAGTGTGGTGGGTCGTAGACAATGAAAATTTTCTCGTTTTCAACAGTGAAGAAACCGCCAGTATAACTTCTATTTGTACTTAAATAATTAGCTCTTGTGTCGCTAATAAGACTATTAATAGCTGCTATATTTGTAGTCCCTTGATCGCACACAGTGGCTACAATGATTAAACCAGTACTAGACAATTTTTCTATGACTGATTTTATCTGGTTCTTTAATGATAATGATTTTGTAGTTCCAGCAGCATAAGAAAACCACACAGGTTGTTTGTACTTTTTCATGATTCCTCTAATCATAAAAACCAATACATGGTCACAGAAAACATTTTCTCGATCTTGTCCGTTATCTACAAACCCTTCAATTAAATCTTTTGAGGTGTTAAATGTACATGATGGAGCTATTGCCATTTCGTCGAATACTAATATGCAGTACTTGTGTTTTTCTGGTAATTTGGAAACCCTTTTCTTCAAATGTTGAAAAATGCGGTCATTGTATCCAGGGGTCAGTCTAATTGTCTGCAGTAATGTTTGCAAGCATCTCCTTGAAGGTAACACACAGATCTTTCTTAAAACTCTGTATGATTTGGGAGACGGCTTATATAATGATAGAGCCAAAATTTTTTCTTCTAATGTAAATCTTCTCCCTTTCAACTTTTTTCCTGACTGGGTTATCTGCATATTAAATAATCGCTTGGCATTATCCGATAATTTAGTAGTTAATATCTTAAATGCTTTGGTTTTTGAAATATTGCTTGCAGATTTGACACTCTTTTTCGACATTCTGCTTGAATGTCCTAACTTAAATGTTTTTATAATATGCTTCACCACATTAACTTCAGTTAGAGAAATGTTTTGTGAAGCTGGAAATAAACAGATAATTATTAGACATGTCTTTTTTTAGCAAATGTAACAATCTTTTCTAAAATAAAATTACACAATATAAGTGATAATTTCCCCGTGTTGTTACAGGCTTACTTTAAAAAAAGCCATCTGTCATTCTGTCAGGCAGTTCGTAATTAGCAAAAGATTGGCTATATATTGGCAAATACTAGCATTGTCTCGCATAGGTTCTGGTACCACTAGCTTAACTACAAACAATATTAACCTAAGTTTCTCTGTCCATCAGGAGCACAATTTCTTTGTTTACTTTCTGATGAAATAAAATAAACAAATGCATAAGATAGGCAGAATCACAATACAATGTTTATTTTTTTATTCCTCATTTGTTAATTAATAGTGAGCCAGGCTATGGGCCTCTTTTAAAGAATAGATCAACTGCTTTACTGCTAGGCATCTAGCAAATTAGATCAAAATCGGTTTATCTGTTTAAATTTTGGAAAAAGTGTATTATGACATAACTTTGAGGTTTTTCAACCAATCAAATATTGAATTTTTACAATATTTTAAAACTCGAAAACTGCATCTAATACCCTTTCAAAAATCAAAATTGAATCAATTTTCCTAAAGTTACAACTTTTTAAAAATCAAGATGATATGTTGATTACAAAATTAATCATATTTAAAATAACTTTTTGACTAATACTCGGATTGATTAAAAAAAACCTTATCAGCTTGTGAGAGGAGTAAGAAATTGTATCGAATTCCATTTTATGGTAAATGGAATTGGATCATTTTGTCTAGTCAATGAACAATGTATTAAATTTTTGTTTATCTCAGAAAGATATAAGCTTTTTTAATCATTGATATTTTTGAAAGTAAATTTATTTAAATATTTATTTTGACATGACATGAAAAATCAACATAATTGTTATTTTATATAATTTTTAGGTTTCAAGTTTTTGCCAAGTTATCACAAAATTAAATGTCTTAATAATACTACCTATTTATTTTATTTGCTTTACCTGTTTTAGGATATTTATATTGAGATGTAGCAGGTGCTTGTGATGTTGATGGAATGGGCGCAACTTTGAAAACTGGTGTTATTGGTTGTCCTGCAGGCATGTTCGTCACATCAACTTGGTTGGTGATTGACTCGGATATAAGAGGAGCTGTAAGAAATTAGCGTCTAGTTAAACATTGGAATTTTTATGGAAGAAAATTGTTGGCTTATAGTGATACTAGCTGTGCCCGCGATTTCGTTCGCGTGGAAAAAATTCTAAAATATAAACCCGCATATTTCCCGTTCCCGTGGGATTTCCGGGATAAGAACTATCCTATGTCCTTTCTTGGTTCTCAAACTGTATTTGTACCAAGTTTTATCCAAATCGGTTCAGTGGTTTGGCCGTGAAAGCGTAACAGACAGACAGACAGACAGACAGAGTTACTTTCGCATTTATAATATTAGTATGGATAATTGATATGATTTAGGTATATGGTGCTAGTACCTACTTGATAGTTAAAAAACAGTTAGCCAATACCTTATTATGATTTGTGGTATCAGGGATCCTTTACTTTACTCAAAGCACCAATCTTACTTACTAGCGCTTACTGTATGATGAAATACCGCATATGATTAATGGTTGCTTATGCACTATAATACATTGAGTAGACCTAGGTGTCACTTTCCTGGGCATACTTGCATTGTATAGAATATTAATTTTTAGATTTTTTTAAAGTTATCTCTTATTTTAACTCAATAAGGTGAAATATTACATACTACTAAGTTGATTGCCTTACCTGTTTTGGGATATTTATATTGAGATGTAGTAGGTGCTTGTGATGTTGATGGAATAGGTTCAACATTTAAAACCGGCATCGTCTGTTGTTCTAAAGGTAAGTTTGTTACATTAACTTGGGTGGTATTTGACTCGGGCATTTGAAGAACTGTAAGAAATCAAAATAAACATCTTAATTATTAGGAAATGAAATTTGCAATAGGCGACCTATCATATACTATGCGAAAAGTGAAATGACAATAGAGTGAAAGTTAGAAAAAGTAACTAGTGATTTTTATTATAATTTATGGTTTCAGGTATGGATTATTTCACTGTTCTAAATACCTATCCTACCTACTCATAATGATGTCCTGCATGCAATTAATAGTACTCATCAACACAATGTTGTGTTAGAGATCTATGTAGCTCTCCCATTAATACTTGTATGAAAAGCAAAGTTACAAATTAAATTACCTCTTGATTTATATAAAATTAGTTAATTATATGTAACTTTTTTTTTAATTTAGCAGACTCTAAGGCATATCAAGTAAGGCATATCAAGTATTAAAGGTTTTTATAAGAAAATGAAATATCTCTTTGTGAAAAAAACAATATCTATATTTGTAAATTTCTTGTAAAAAAATCAACATTTGATTTTAATGTTGCACACACAAACACACACACATACACACACGTCTATAGACACCAAAGATGTTAATGGTGTATTGCTATCTGTGCGGCGGGATGGCAGTGCTACATTTTTTTTATATCATAAGATAGCAAACAAGCAGATGGGTCTCCTGATGGAAAGAGTCAACCATTGCCCATAGACACAAAAGATGTTAATGGTGCGTTGCTTTCTTGTGGCCAGGTCTAATGCCACATGCATAAGTTTACCGGCTACCCTACCCTCCAAACCGGAACACGACAGCGACAAGCGCCGACGCTATTGCGGCAGGAATAGGCAAGGCGGTGGTACCAGACCCGGGCGAGACAATGCAGAACTCTACCACCTAGTAGCCACGATGGTAGTGACTCAATAGCCAATTGGTCGCTTTTTACGACCTGCCTGGCAGAACGGCAGTTGGCCTCTTCTACAAAGGAGGCCGGGACCAACACATACATAAATGTATCGGCTACCTTATCCTCTAAATCGACATTAATAACTACCACGACACGACTAACGCGACAATAACAAGAAGTAATGCTATAGGGACAGGAATAGGTAAGGCAGTGTTACCACATACTCGGGCAAAACATTGTGGAACTCTGCCAACTAGTACTTACAATGGTAGCGCCTAGACATACACAAAATGTGTGAATGAAACGAAATGAATGAAGTATATCTTTTCGCCCAATGAAGTACTTCATTGGTTTAGTTCAGTACTTCATTTCCTTCAGTGAATTCTATGATTTATTTAGTCCATCTAATGTATGAATGAAAGTCAGTGTAAAGTATTATGAGACATGCGCAGAATGTCTCATAATACTTAACTCCTTCACTTCGTCAATGTTTATTGACTTCACCTACTTCAGTAGTCCATTTAGTTCAGTTGATCATACCGTGGCCTTTGATTTCGTTTGGCGTTTGGAACTCGTTCCCATTTAAGTACAGAATTGTTTATTCAATTACAAAATAATTACTACAGTATCTTTTGACAATACTTTTCAAAATCAACTAGGTTAACAATGTACAAAATAGTAGTAATGGGATTATAAATAAATATTATTGTCATTTATAAACAAATCCAGTAATGAAATCGAAATGTACTTTAACGTAATGTAATAAAGGTCATAAATAACTTTTCGCCTAAGATCCGATGACTGAGAGTATCAGTACAAAATATAATATGTGATAGCAATGTGGATAGTAAATTAGTGTGGATGGTACCTGGCAGATGTAGTTGTGGAACAGCAATTTTGCTGAGACGATTACTTTGGTAGATAAAATGTTCAGCAAAATGTTCATGACACACTCTACATGATTTGTAAATAATGTTGTTTTCCATTCTGCTGATTTCACCACCGATTCTTGACACCCATTCTTTAAACCGCACCAACTCTGTTTGAGGATTAGGGAAGTAATAAAGAATGCCTGAAAGGAAAAACATTTAGAATGAATATATAAATAAACACTGTAATAAACATATAGTATTAATATTAACAGCCACTATTTGTTTGCAAAAATAAAAATTATTTTGAATGAAACAAACAAGGTGGACCAATTTTAGATGGTTCACTAGTTTTGGTACTCTCTGCATTATCAATTTTTTCATTAAAATGTCAGTTTTTGTTACTGATATGTTATAGTTTAGAGGTTAATGTATTTGGTAGATTTGTACTTGTTCACAAAATTAACAGCTTTATACTTCTGCCTTGAGGATTGCACCTCATTGGTAACACTTGTTTCATGATTCAGTTGATAATAAAAAGTGATTGTTATTCACCATCTGCTGGTTAGGGTAAAGAAATAAGGACAAGGGCAGCAAAGTTTTAAAAAATATCATTGTTATCAGAAAAAATCTACATACAAGTAAAATTTCTTATTGCATTTTTTGAAAGGATCACAATATGGTCTTGAATCTTCAATTAAAAAACTAAAATTTCATTGATAGAATAAACTGCAATCATATTTGATACCAAGACAAACAAAAAAGTCAAATTTGCCATAATTCTGGAATCAATTAACGTCTGATGGTGGAATTACTTTTCCTTGATCAGACATAAACGATTCTAAACAAATTATTTCCATTTGTGAAAATTTCGTTTTTATTAAAATACTTATGATTTAAAAAGGAAGTAGGGTAAAGGACCTATAAAGATTTTTGGGGGAAAATGAAAATTTTCCATTTAACTGTTCTGACAATTAGATTTTTGCTTTTAATTGTGTGGAAATTAACTAATAAATATTTTGGAATAAAGTTCTATAAGAGGCTTTGTGGAGGGTTGCTACACAACGCCTTACCCTTACCCTAGCTAGCAAAAAAGTCCGTTATGTTAAATAAAAGCTAAGATTTTTAGGTATATTCTATGTATGATGGCTATACAGTGTCTAATGTAAAATCTTCATGATGACTATTATTATTATTATTATATATTAATATAAATCATTGCAAATAAAATAAAGGTGTTAAGATAATTTTCTAAAACAGTTTTTTGTTTTTATCAATCAGAAAATCATTAAAATCATAATTAAAAATGTCTATCCAATTAATAATTTTATTTATACCTCGAATAGAACTTGAAATTAATATTTTTATAATAAGGAATTTCGTTCCTATCTGGTGTCCCATGACATCATACGGTTTATTTTTAATTTTTCTCCCAAATGCACCGCAGCTATACAATTTCTGATTAGTAATGGCAAACAATTTTCATTGAAATTTGCCATAACCTGAATTCTGGAAATCATTAACGTCTGGTGGTGAAATTACGTTTCTACTTAATGATTCCTAAGAAACTACTTCCATTTATAAATATTACATGTTTTGATTTAAAGCTAAATACTAAATTGTAGTTAAATACTGATCATATCCAACAATGTATGAATACCTTTATGCTTGTCTGTGCTCTTCTTTGTAATAACAATGTGAAAATAGACATTTATATGTATGAAAAATTAACAAAATATTCAATTCAAAAAATTTTTAGTTAAGTCATAATCGGACTATCAGATTAAGTGATTTACTATCTTTAAATTATATTATAACAAGCACAAATAAGTGATTTATATTTTGTAAAAAGAAAAATTTTCCATTACTACAAATAATGGTTTTCTGTGGTCTTTAACCTTTAAAAATAGCAAATTTAAGAGTTGAGCCAATATATCTACATTATTTAATATTAAAAACGCAAAAGTTTGAACGTTTGTCATTCAATCATGCAAAAACTACTAAACCTATTTGAATAAAGTCGGGCACATATGTAAATGATGCACCTGGAATAGCACATAGGCCACTTTTTATCCCAGAAAAATTTGGTGATCACGTAGGATTCAACAAAATCTTGCAGCAGGCTGCATGCTGCAACCAGTTATATTATTAAATCACTTAAGTTTTCAGATAGATTTATAAACATAACATATTTTACGGAAAGATAGCCACAAGTAATCGTTTTTTATTTTCATATGGAAAATAAAGCCAATGTAAATAGTTTTTTTATTTTTATATGGAAAATAAAGCAACCAATAGACAGTTTTGAGAAGCTTAATATACCAGTAAGATCAACAATATATTGTGTAATGCCTTTGGTATCACAATTATCTGGTTAGTAAAGTGTGTATTATCAGGTCGTCAGTTTAAATTTATGTTGCTCTGTAATACAAGAACTATAAAAGTGCACAATAACTGCATCTCAGTTTTTAAAAGAACTGTAGTTCCAGTGGTATCGTGTAAGTAATATTTAGCAAAATTCTTACCATCTCTAATTGTAGTATAGCACATAGGTACACAGCACGTATTTCGAGACGACATTGTCCAAGCAACGACGGGCACACTTAACACTAAGTTACAAGGTCCAAACTCCGAAAACAGAGGGCCGAAAATTGTCAACACGGAGCACTAACTCAACGTGAATAGGTACTAACCACTAACACTAAATTACAAGGTCCAAACTCCGAAAACAGAGGGCCGAAAATAGTCAACACGGAGTACAAACTCAACGTGAAAAGACACAGGCTCAAACGAAATGGTCTAAATGCAAATAGTTATCTGATAGACACGGAGGACAGATGTCAACTCGACGTGAATATTGCAGAAAACAACGCAAATTAACCGAAACACAAATTAAATGCGCACAAACATGTAAACAAGCCGGCAGCCATTTAATTTGTAAGCGGTGTTTGTATTTGACAATTGACGTTTGACACCTGTTGACTTTTCAATTTCGACCACAGATTAGTTGCGAATGAAGTTTTATGCTTGTCGCTTAGATAGCGCTGCTGTCGATTTTTAAGTACTAACTTTAGTACTAACAATCCGACCCGTGGTTGGAACCTTTAGCAGGCACTTCATTGCACCCCGTTAAATTTGGCTTATTTTTGGTTAAAAACAACTTTCAAAATATCCTACAAGGGGGAATTAAAAAAATCGGACGCAACCGTATTTCTGTAGAATTCAAAACCCCTGAAGATGCTAATGCTTTTCTTACAAATTCTACCCTAATAAAAAATAACTATGAAGCTTCCGTACCATCCTTTAATGTGACCCGTATGGGGGTAGTAAAGGAGGTGCCAGCTGATTGGTCTGACTCTGAAGTCAAAGAAAATATCAATGTCCCGACTGGGTGCGGCTCAATTCTAAAGGTGCGTAGGATTAACAGGAAAGTAGTTACAGACAATGGAACTGAGTGGAGACCAACACAGACAGTAGTCGTAACATTTGATGGACAGGTGTTACCTAAAAGAGTATTTTGTTGCTACTCAGCTTTACCAGTAGAACCGTACCAGTATCCCACCATACAATGCTATAACTGCTGTCGTTTTGGCCACACTAAACAACAGTGTCGCTCAAAGCCTCGTTGCTTGCGCTGTGGGCAAGGTCATACTAATGAAGGTTGCCAAATTTCAGAAGAACTAGCATTTTGTATTCTCTGCTCGGGAAATCACTTTGCCACTAGCAAGGGATGCCCTGAGCTGGGAAGGCAGAAATCTATTAAATTAGCAATGACTGAAAAATTTATATCATATGTAGAAGCGAGTAAACTCTTTCCTCCTGTATCTCGTAGCTATGCTGCTATTACAAAAAAACAAATGCAACCTCATCAAATCCTAACCAACCCTTCCTCCCAACAACATTCAAAACTAAGACAAAGTCAAACAGCATTAGCATCATCATCTTCCCTACATCCACATAAGAAAACTGTGTTCCTTAAACCTAAGGGTCATAATCCGACAGTACCGGGATATAACAGAGAAGCACACAAGCTAGCAACCAAAGACTATTCATTCTCCCCATCACAAAATGGATGCGCTTTGACTGACAATACCAGCACTGACTTTACTGACAAAGACAATATTTGTACTGACCAGACTGACATAGAAATAGAGACTAACCTAAGAAATACATTTGCCCAAATCATAGCAACTTTTATAGCATCATCTCAAACCTTACCAGACCACGTGGCAAACAACATGATCTCTTTAATAAAAAGCATCCAATATGGATCCAGTGATACTTCAGTGGAACATTAGAAGTATCATCAACAAAAAGCATGACTTAATTTACATTTGTAACAAATTCAGGCCGGCTGTGTGTTGCATAGCCGAGACCTGGCTGAAACAAAATTTTAATTTTCATCTACAGTTCTATCATTGCCTAAGGAATGATAGAGCTGATGGCTATGGTGGTAGTGCTCTTCTTGTTCGTAAGGGAGCATTGTTTTCCATTTGCCCACTGCCCATTTTAAATGGAAAAGTAAATATGGTAATTGCCAAGGTAGAAAATATTACCTATATTTCTATATATATCGCCCACCCAGATATCTCAACTATCAACCAACTCAGAAGTATTTTTCAAAATTTGGAAAAACCCTTTATTATTATGGGGGATTTCAACTGTCATCACTTTAGATGGGGTTCAGAATACTGCGATAGCGTAGGGGATTGCCTTGTTGACATAATAGACGATTTAAATTTATGTATTCTCAACGATGGCCGATCAACACGATTAGTTGGCCCTGCACAAAATAAAAGCTGTGTTGACCTAACCATATGCTCCACAGATATTGCATCTCTTCTACATTGGGATAGACTTAACTCAACACATGGCAGTGACCATTATCCAATAATTATAAAAATGCCCCAACATAACATACCAGACAGACAGACAGAACCACTCCTAAAATATAAACTTCCTAAAAATGAGGAGGAATGGTCTTGCTATGTAGAGTTACTAGAAAACAAAATAGATATAATTCAAAGTACAGGAAATAATCAAAGCTTGGAGGACTCCTATAGATCATTTGTTCATGCTATAGAATCTGTGGCAGATGAATGCTTTCCATTAAAAAATACAGGTCGAAACAAAATTCCCTCCCCACCATGGTGGGATCAAGACTGCACCATGGCTATCAGAGAACGTAAAAATGCAGAAAAAAGATTTAACGGAGATATGAATCTAAATAATTTAATGGAATACCGTAGAACTGTTGCAAAAACTAAAAGACTCCTCCGAAAAAAGAAAGCACAGGGATGGAAGCAATTCTGCTCCTCGTTAGCTCCATCCACCCCTCCTATAGTTATATGGAGAAGTATAAATAAGTTTCGCACAAACTTCGCCCCAAGGGCACACTATTCCATCTCTAAAGAAATAGCCCTAAATCTTATTAACAAATTAGCCCCACCTTATGTCCCAACCAAGGAGGAAGTGGATATTTCTATTCCCCCCACTCCCTCTGCACCTAATCCTTTGGAAGCTCCTTTCTCCCTTATAGAACTCACTACAATTCTATCCCACCTTCGTGATTCCGCCCCTGGGATAGATGGAATACCTTACTCATTCCTCTACCATTCAGGCCCAAAATTTCAAACATATTTTTTAGATCTTTTAAACAACATATTGGAATATGGCAGTATTCCACACCCTTGGAGAAAACAGTTAGTTATTCCAATTCTTAAACCAGGGAAAAACCCTGATGACCCAAATAATTTCCGTCCCATTGCTTTGTCATCTACCCTATTAAAAATTCTGGAACATCTCCTCAAAAATAGGTTGGAATGGTTCGTTGAAAGCCAAAACATACTTCCAAATAGCCAATTTGGATTCCGGAAAGGACTTAGTACTATGGACAGTGTGGCTATACTGATTTCAGATACCAGAATTGCTCTAACTAAAGATAACTCGGTAGTAGCAGCTTTCTTAGATGTGGGCTCTGCCTATGACAGTGTACTGTTTTCCATTCTCAGGCAAAAATTGCAAGAGCTGAGAATACCTGGAAAAATAGTGCACTGTATATGCAATTTACTTAAAAACAGAGAGATTATTATTAAAATACCAGGGGCAGGTTATGAGTCTAGAATGACATGGAAGGGTCTCCCACAGGGTTCGGTACTAAGTCCTTTACTTTACAGCATTTACACATATAACATGAATACATGTCTCAATAATAATTGTTCCCTCTTACAATATGCAGACGATCTAGCTTTATATGTTACAGATCCATCTATCACTGATGCTGCAGCTTCCTTAAATATATCTCTTAGTTCACTCTCTGACTGGCTTACACATGAAGGACTTAGTTTATCTCCAAGCAAAAGCTCCATAGTTGTTTTTACTAGAAAAAAAATCATACCCCCAATATCAGTTTCAATACAAGGCCATGAGATAACTGTCCAGGAAAATACAAAGTTTTTGGGTGTAGTGCTAGATAGAAAACTAAATGGCAGTAACCATATAAACCACATTATTAAAAAATGTGAGAGGGCTTTCCCTATATTAAAGGCTGTAGCAGGGGTATGGTGGGGAGCCCACCCATTTACAATGAAATTACTATATAATGCCCTTATTAGAAGCAATATGGACTATGGAACTTTTTTATTTCCCCCATGTAATAAAACAGCTTTGCACAAATTAGATGTAATACAATCAAAATGCCTTAGAGCTATCTTGGGATGTATGAAATCTAGTCCAGTTAATGCACTTCAGGTAGAATGTCTAGAACCACCTCTTGACCTACGACGACAATATCTTGCTGACCGATTCCTTTTAAAAACATTCCGCTTAACTTCACACCCAATAATATCTAAAATTCAAACTCTCTTTAATTTTGTTAACTCGCAAAATCTATCTTACTGGAACAATAAAGAACCTCCTTTATTGACTAATAGTTACAGTAAAATTAAAAATTTAAATGGGAGTATTGTCCAGTCCAACAAACTCCCAATGTTTTCATTCCCTTATGAGGTGATAATATTTAAACCCAATATTTACTGCAATCTTGGTATACCAAAAAATTCACCACTAGCTAATACCTATTTTAATACTGCTATTGAGGAGAGGTGGCCAGACTGGCATAGATTTTACACCGATGCATCCAAATTGTCACCATCTGGAAGCACTGGAATAGGGGTATATTACCAAAACTCCAAAATAAGTCTGCAATTTCAATCTCCACCAGAATCCTCTGTCTTTACAGGAGAATGCATAGCTATACTAGAAGCATGCAAATATGTAGCATCACATAATATATATAAAGCAGTAATTTTTACAGACTCTCTCAGCTCACTACACACATTAATCCAAAATCCTTTTAAAAATAAACTGCACTCAAAAATCATTTTAGAAATAAAAAATACTGTATACTCGTGCTCAAAAAATAATAAAATTATCCATCTTGTCTGGATCCCAAGTCACTCAGGCATAGTGGGGAATGAGTTTGCAGACTCCCTGGCAAAGCATTCCACAGGTAATACAAATCATGTTGATAGGCTGCATTACAACTACCATTGTTACGACCTCTTAAACCGCTCCCAAAAGGATTTGTTTACTTCATGGGAGCGCAGATGGAAGGTAAGTAGTGTATGTAAAGGCATACATTATGCTTCCATCCAACCTGCGATCCAAACCAAACCCTGGTTTTATAAATATAAAAATACACCCAAAACCATTGTCTCGGTAATCTGTAGACTTAGGTTGGGCCACTGCTGTACACCGGTATTTCTAAACAAAATAAGAGTGAAGGATAACTCGCTCTGTGAATGTGGCATGGACGAAGGTACTTTAGATCACATTTTTTTCTCATGTCCAAAAAACAATACCACTTTCTTAATGTATGACAAGTTACATAAATTAAATATTCCTTTACCTATAAATTTTCCTTCTCTATTAACCCATTCATCTCATAATTTGATAAAGCTTTTAATTAAATTCATTGCAAAGAACAAAATCAAATTGTAAACCTTGTGCTTTTTAAATAATAGCCTATTGTCAAAAACCTTATATGTTCTATTTAGTATATTCGCTTAACATGTATTTATCTATTGTGTCTGTTGTTACAGTTGTCAACTAACCCCAGCAACAACTAAGTAGTGGAAGTAACAAGTACGCGCAATATTAATACAAGATACTGGCAGAATCATCTTCTGTAGAAAAGATGGGCATTGCCACTATAAATAATTGAATTGAATTGAATTGAAATTAAATACCATAATTTCTCCTTTAAATTATCTATCAGTTGTGAATAATATGGTCTCTATGGTATATTACTACACGTAGAACGCGTTCACGTGGCCTTCACTATGGCTGCACCTTTAATTTTGGCAAATCAATGAAAAATAGAAACATTGCGCTTTTTGTGTCATTACGTATATCGCAAAAGAAAACACGCAATGAATACATAATTTCTAGGCTTTTGTGTGACGTATGGTCGATGTATATAATTAGCGAAATACATGGGGCACACTAAAAGTTATGCACTTCTAGCTAATCGGAACTATTTGAATTTCGAATGTTATATTTTTAAAACGTTGCAACCTTCTTAGTAATAAAAAAAAACAATTGGCGGGAAATGAATTGTCAGTTGTTTTTTATCACACATCAAAGTTCTACGTACGCAATGAAAATGGAGTTAAGCCGAAAAGATTTTAGAGCGATGATTTTTTATGATTTTAAAAGTTCTCTTTCTCCGCAAGACTGTGCCGCTCGTCTTCAGAATGCTTTTGGGAGAGAAGCACCTTGTTTGAGCACCGTGAGGCGATGGTTTGCTGAATTTGAGAGAGGTCGAGTTTCTTTACATGTCGAATTTCGTGAAGAGCGGCCTTCAACTGCCGTCAACAACCGTTAAGCGGTTAATTGAAGAAAACCCCCGGATTACCTATGAGACAATTCGAGGACTATTGGGGATTGGTATGAGCCAAATTCAGAAAACTTTACACGAAGAATTGAAAGTTCGCAAACTTTATGGTCGTTGGATCCCTCGTGAACTCCCTTTTGAACCCGAAAAAAAAACAGCAATCTTGTGAATGGGTGCTTGAAAATGAGAACAGGCCAACAAAAGTGAGACAGGCGAGAAACGTTGGTAAAAAAATGATCGGTTTTTTTCTCAGTTACGGGTCCCATCTGTACAATCCCACATGAAGATCAAAAGAGTGTTAATGCCTTGTTGTATTCTACCATTTGTTTACCCAGGGTGTAAGAAAAAGTTCGCTAAAGATGACCCAAAAGCCGCATTTTCCTACACCATGATAACGCTTCTTCACACACGGCCAACAAAACAAAGTCATTTTTAGCTTCCGAAAAAGTACATCTCGTCACTCATCCTGCACATAGCCCCGACCTAGCACCCTGTGATTTCTGTGTTTTCCCCAAAATCAAAGATTTGATGAGAGGTTTACTTTTACCAACTCCGAAGAGGCAGTGATAGCGTTCAATCAGCACGTAGAAAACATACCTCCAGATCTGTGGTCCTCCTGGTTTAAAAAATGGTTCGATCGCACGAAAAAAAATTTTTAAAATGTACCTAAAGGAAATTATTTTGGAAAGCAACAAACATAATATTTTGGTTATAACATGTTGTTTTTTTAAGTTACGCAAAACTTATAGTGTGAAAGAAATAAGGAGTAACTTAGGCTACTTTTATTTTAGAAATTTTTCCACGCGGACAGCTAGTTTCCAATAAAAATGTTGAGTACAGGCATTCGCGTATAAATCGATGTTCTTCATTTACAAACGGCGAGTAGCTGCCGCGGCACGTGTCGGCCAAGCGTATCTTTGTCCACGAATTTCTCGGAAACTAAAAGCCATATCCAAATATGCATTTTCGATATAAATCAGGTATATTCCAAGTTAGGAAAATAACAAATGTTAGGGAGAGCTCATTGAGTTACAGTGACGATTCATCAGATTTTGATTAAAATAAATAAATAAAGATTACTTGTCGTTATAATTATTTCGTTTCATTGTCAACTTATTTTACAACAGCTCCGTAAATTTTAAAGAAGTAGGCATTATCAATCAAGGATTTATACGTGCAACATCTTGTAATAAAATATAATTACTTATATATAACGGACGTTTATTAAATACTAGCTGTAGCCAGCGACTTCGTCCGCGCGGACTTCGTTTACTCCGCACAGCTCCTCCCCCGTAGATGATAGCGAGATAATATGTAGCCTATATGTTGACACGACCTGTTAGTAATATTCATGCAAAATTTGAAGTAAATCCATGTAGTACTTTTTTGTTTTAAAAGAGCGTTTTACGTCAAAGTTGTTTATAAACATTTTAAGAAAATTTGGCTCATATACTTTTATTCTTATAATTTGCCTGGATAAGCGTTAGATTAATGTGGTTACAATAAGGGTTCAAATTATTGTCTTCTTATAGAGGCTAATTACATTGCTTTTCAGCCATATACAAGCTTTTTATATGGCCAATTATTCTTTTCACAGTAATACATAAGTTCACTATGACGCTTTTCAACTTATAAGATTGTTTTATAGAACGTATATCCAACAAACGAACAAAATTTTACATGGCCTTTACAATAGTATGACAGCAGTCCATATCCACTTATAAACTAATTGTAGGGGTATTATTCTCTTTTTCAAGAGAAAATTGTGAGGTGGTTTTTTACCACCTCACAATTTTCTCCCGAAATTCCTGAAACCGGATGGGACTCTGGCTCACACCGCTGTAGAGAAAGCATACATATTCGCTGCTCTATTCGCGGAAAACTCACGTCTTGATCCCGCCAACGCGAAACCTCTCAATCTACTTGGATGCGAGGTGAAAATGCCGGAAATTCGCATCCGTCAGACTGACCGCCCGGCCACGCGAACCGGCGGCGGCGGCAAAATTTGCGCGACGCGGATAATGAGGCCACGGGAATTGGCGGTCTTCGCCGCGACCGTATAGTCCGAGAGCAAGTTGGTTTTTTCAACTTTATCTCGATATTGCTTGGAGGGGAGTAGTTTTGTACTTCAACATTTACTATTTGGAAGAGAATGTGATTTAAATAAGAATCGGGGTATAATATAGACGTTGGATTTCACAAGAAGTATGAGAAATACGTACTATATCAAGACAAATTTTTGGAATGAGTGTTGAAACTCGAAACGTTTGATTTATAGTGTTGCCGCTTGATAGTCCGTCAGTAAGTACAATACTATCAATAAACAGCAATCAATCGATAATATTCATGATTAAAAAAATAAACTATCAAAAATATCGATTCTATCGATTATTGTTTTAAATTTTACACTTGTACTGTTTCACAATTCACTTGTGAATTGTGAAACACACAATAGTGAATTGTGAAACAGTACAAGTGTAAAATTTAAAACAATAATTATGACGGAGTTTAACCAAGTGCCGACGATGGAAAGTATAAATTATAGATTCTATCGATAATACTGTTATTAATATTGCATTAATCACGATTACTATTGATACCATTAAAACTATCGATATTCAACTTTATTCTAATACTGACCGATGCTATCGATAATATATCGATAGTCAATGCAATATTGTCTAATAATACTATTGACAGAATCGATACTTTGTTTATCTCCAATGATCGATATTTGATACTGTCGACGCAATCGATAGTTTATTTACTTGCAGCGTTCAATACTATCGACATTATGGCGTTTCTAGATTAATACTATCGATTTTTGGCGACACTACTTATATTCTTATGAATATTCAACATTTGGGAAGAAAGAAAATTGTATCTCTAGACATTGTTTATACTTATGATGTGGTGACCAGACATACAAATTACTGCCCTAGGAAGTAATTAAAAATTAAAGTTAAAATGTTCATAGAGTATTATCTCGGCAAATACAACTAAACCATTCTGGCTCTTAGACTACAGAATAGTCATTGCGTGATGCGTCATGTTCACGCGCTGTGCTGATCACAGAACATCTACTACTACCGCAGGTCACAGGTGCTGATTCATAAATTTGTCTCACTCGCTCGCTGCGTCCCGCGCCACGCCCCTAATTTGCTCGGCAAAATAGACTTGCGCAAAATATATCCGAGAAAAGAAAAGAGTGATATGTATCTTTCAGAGTTACGGATATATATCACTCATTTATATCTTCAACTCCTTATAACTCAGTAGAAATCAGAGTGATTGGGATTGATGACATATTTAGATTTAATGATAATATAAAGAAATGAAATGATTTACAGATTTAAGGACAAGATAAACAGTTGAAATAAACGATATGTATTTATGGATTCTGTTTGGTATTCTTTTACTAAATTATTTAAAAATCAATCACGATTGTTTTATTTATTACTAAGGATTGACCGCGGCTTCCACTGCATGTGAAAGAATTGTGTAAATTACATTTAACCGACTTTTAATGTTTTTGAAATGAGAAGTAGGTATATTCGCCGATATATTAAAGATTTCAAGTTTCTAATCTTAAGGGTTTAACCGGTGCAATATAATGACAAGATAAACAGTTAAAATAAATGGTGTATTTATGGTATATCGAACAGAATCGATATTATTTTATTAAATTATTTAAAAACAATTGCGCTTATTTTTTATTATGCGTGAGTTTTTAAAACAAAGTAAAAACAAAATAATTCTCATCGCTGTTTATTATTACTATCCGCATTTGAACAATACTAAAAATATCTTAATCCCATTAGTTTAAGGTATAATTTTGTGTGTACAGTATGCAGTTCGATGCTACAACATTCTTCATCCCGAATGATGGTTTCCTCTCTTTCTACTCCCTGATAAACATATCATTCCTTTCATTCTATTCCGCTTTGATGAAATACAATCACTCTATGATATAAGGATACAGAGAGTTAGTTTGAATACTACGGAGTTACTGATATATCTACTCCTTTATAAAGATTATATCTTTTTGCGTTAATCACTTCGGAGTTACACAAGTATACGGCAAAATTCGTCCGTCGCCACGCCGCGCCGGTAGCATGTTTAGTACTTCCCCAAACATTTGTTTCAGACACTAGACGCTTCGCCATTCGCGCTGCGCGAAAAATCGCGGGCGCGGATTTCCCGTGGCCAGGCCGTGAGGTTCTTAAAACGCTGCGGAATCTGGATGTGAACAAAACCAGTGGCCCTGATGGGATTCCAGCAACAGTACTTAAAACATGTGCGCCTGAACTCGCCCCTTTCTTGACAAGTCTCTTTCGCCTTTCGATGACGACCGGAAAAGTTCCTAAATCATGGAAGCCTGCTAACGTGCAGCCTGTGCCTAAAAAGGGCAGTCGTGCCGAACCCTCTAACTATAGCCCAATTTCAGTCACGTCTATACTCTGCAAGACTATGGAGCGTGTACTGAACAGGAGGCTAATTGCACACCTAGAAGCGAACGATTTACTCAGTGACCGCCAATACGGGTTTCGCCGAAATCGGTCCCCTGGGGATCTTCTAGCGTATGCCACCTAATTCATGAGTGCAGCCATCGAGGATCATGGTGAAACGCTAGCTGTCTCCCTTGACATCTCTAAGGCCTTTGACAGGGGCTGGCATGACAGTCTTATTAGCAAGCTTCCTTCGTACGGTATACCTACTGGTCTCTACGCCTGGATTTCAGATTTTCTGAGTGGCCGGTCGATTAGGGTAGTCGTCTACGCCTGCTCATCCGACCAAATGGATATAAATGGAGTTCCTCAGGGATCCGTTCTCTCCGCAACTCTGTTCTTGCTACACATCAACGGTCTGCTGAAGCCCAGTATCTATATGTACGCAGTCGATAGCACTGTTGTGGAGAGTTACGTATCCAGCGCGCGAGCCAGTACGGCACAGATCCGGTCTCTCAGAGAGGCGATGGTCGATCATATGAACCTGTCTTTACAGGCAGTCTCCGATTGGGGCGATACCAATCTGGTCAAGTTTAATGCGGCTAAGACCCAGGCGTGTCTATTCTCCACTAAATGGAGTCCATTCCGCCTATCTCCGTCTTTTCAGGGTGTGTCCGTGCCGATAACTGACCACCTCGAGCTCCTTGGTATCACCATAACGCCTACTCTTAACTTTGGTTCGTACATCGAATGGAAAGCCCAAGTTGCCTCAAAAAAGCTTTGTATTATGGCAAAGGTGAGACAGTATCTCAGCCCGGGACAGTTGCTCAATCTTTATCAAGCACAAGTCCGTTCGTGCATGGTGCATACTGCTCTCACCTCTGGGATGGATCCGCCAAATACCAGCTGGAGACGCTTGAGGCGATAGAGAGGCGTGCCAAGAGGCTCATAAACGACGATGATCTGGTAGGCAAAAAACTCCAGAGCCTCACTCATCGCCGCAGAGTGGCTAGTTTATCGGTCTTTTATCGGATATATTTTGGAGAGTGCGCTGCGGAATTGCACGACTTAATTACGCCATCACCGTTTTCCTATCGATCGTCGAGGCACACAGATACTATGTATCGCCATATGGTGGACGTTCCACGTACCCGAACAAAGCGGTTCGACTCGACATTCTTGATAAAGTACACACACACGCGCGCTTGCACGCACGCGCACACACTCACGTACACACACGTTTTTTATATTTAGCTAGAGTATCAAGTGCCTCTTTGAGATTTATCAATAGCCAACCAAGGCAGATACCAATCCTGCCACACCATCCTAGGAAATATAAAATTATTGCAACAATTTTATGCTCAGTTTGACACATTTATCACTAAATAAAGTAACATCAAAGAGCAATGTCAATTCCCAATCCAGTTTTCTATGTTTAATATTTTCAACTCGTGTGAATTAGCATGGCACCTGGCTTAACCGATTCATTGCAGATGACACAGCAGCCGTGTCACGACTGTTTTTAACGTATGTCGTATTACACGGGAGTCGTGTCATTTGTAAATCGATTATGTCTCCCTCAAATTGCAATTGTCCCCTTAAAACATTTAAAACCCGCCATTTTAATAGGTTAAAACCCTGAACAAAAGTTCAGGGTAGAACCTTTTAAAATAACACAGTAACCGTATCAACTTATATAGCGATTGAAACAGGAACCGTGTTACGAAATATTTGTACACCACCACTGCTTAGTTTTGGAAAATATGCACCTCAACAAATTGGTTAATTGATGTTTGGACAAAGTACATCATGTAAAAAGGTTTATACTCAATTTTAAAGAGCAAATACATGTACAATAGTAAAAAAGATGCTACTGCCAGGAGGGTGTCATCCCGCAGTTTAGTTATATTTGGCCAGCGCGCCGCCGCCCAGGTGGCATATGGCAGTAGGCTGTTGCTCGGCTCGCACGACAGGTGCGAATACATTGGCCTCACGCGTAATAAATCAACTAGGTACAAAAACTTCTCAAGTAACAACACCATGCTGACATTCACAGCTTGGTCATAAAGCTGGGAAACACAAAGAAAAGACAGTTCGCACAGAGTTATAAGTTTCAATTTTGCTTGCAAGCAGGTATCTCTAGTGAGTCTAGGTATATTTTTGTACCTAAACCTGACTATTGTCAGGAAGTGAATCTTCTGTACAGTAGTACTATGAGGTATTCTTTGCTATTACCATTGCCCATCAAACCAGGTATCACATTAATTTGCAGTTGTACAATCAATATCTGAATTGTACTGTTTATGTTCATTTTTGATAGCTTAATCGCCTCTTTGGTCTAGTGGTCCAGCTTAGGCGTTGACTATATGAGGTCCCTGGATTACGCACTTAAACAAATGTTTTCAGTTTTCTGATAAACACAAAGTTGGCCGGGATTCAAAAGTGCCTGGTTGGCGATAGACTTGCCACCTATCACATTTGTGGGACTAAGTATCTTCGGCTAATCGTGGGTGCACTTGTACTTCTGCTACCCCTTCGGGGATACGGGTGTGACAATACTTTTTTTTTGATAGCTGAACCTAAACTGTGTGTAAACTAGCAATTTTGTAAAAAGTAATTAATTAACTCATATCAAGCAACAGACTAGCTAATCTGTTAACTATCTTACTTTTAATGAAAGATATAATTATATATTTATATCTTTCATTAAAAGTAAGATAGTTAACAGATTAGCTTATATTTAACATTACTTATTGTCATATATATATCAATCAACACTTGAAAAAATTCCCTACAGTATAGACTTTGTAAGCCTCACTAATCTTAATAATTAGGCTTAAGAATATTTTTAATAAATGAAGATCAAACAATCTAGATTAATGTTGTATATTAATTTTAACTGAAAAATCTTTCACATTTAGTCTAATAAGTATATAAAAATTCCATTTTTGTATATATAAAAATGCTAAACTCAAACACCATTTGACCAATGTTGAATAATTTTAATGCTGTAATTTGCCATCATTGTAATTTGCCATCATAAAGTGCTGCAAAATTTTGCTGTTATACATTGCAGGACAATGTCCGAGTTATGCTAGTATCTTATATTTTTGTTAAATTTTGATAAAATTCATTCAAACATCATAAAGATTTATCAAGATAATATTACATGTGAAGTATTTCCATGATTTATTGAAGCATTTACTTTGTTCCGTTAAAAATATTTTTTACAAGTATATCACGAACTCCCCAATTGATGAAATTCATTTATTCTCCATCTCTGCCTCTACTCATTGCAGTAATGTTTTTAAAATTAGCAAATATAGTGTGTATTGTTTTCAAGAAAATAACCCAGATCTTGAAAAGTATTCGGTTTCGTTTTGTGACAAAGGTACTAACATTAAACCTGGCACAGGTGGTTGCATTTCAAGATCTCTCAAGTCATTGACTTTTATTTTAAGATTGCTACGAAGCTTGTTAATATCGATATTAAGTTGCTTTTGGTCAGTTTCTAATAATGTCTTTGTTGTTTCTAAGTTTTGTTTAACAAGTACAGAACCAACAGTAACCCAACATTTTGTTTGTCCGGATTTAGAAAGTTCACGTAAAGCTTCACGATTTTGATTTCGTCTCTTGTCTAACATTACTATTTCTCGCTTATCGGCTAATATTTCTTCAGCTAGTTTTTCTACTGAAGTAAGATACTTTAAGACCTTAGCATGATTTTCCATTGATAGGTACGCTTCTAACCTTAAAGATTATAAGTTATACTTTTAATCACTAACACAAACAAAAATTTTACAATAGTCAATAACTATATCTGCAATTGTTTGCTCCACTCCACTTGACCACAGGCACAGACCAATTAGAGTACTACGTACAGACCGCCATCTGGGGAACATTTGGTTTAAACCGTATGCAAAGTTCGAAGGAAAATGTTAGTTCTTAATTTGTTTTTCTCGGTTGATATGTTGGTAAGGCAAACGATTAATATTCATACAGCCAGACGCGTAAGGTTTGACCGTATACCCCCCTCTTTTACTTATTTCAGTTTTTATTTATTTTTAATTAATGGATAATCACGTAAATAAAAGAACAATTTTAAATACTTAAATTTATTTATTATTTTTTAAACAATGACCTATTCCCAACTTGCGGATGGAACTGAAAAACATAAATAGCATTAAAATGAAAAGAAAATGTGTCGGTTTTGATTGGATCGGATGGGATTAGGCGGGATCTGGTATGATAATTGAGAATTAGGCGGGGCTGTGGTGAAATCGAAAACGATCGGATAGGTGAATAAGTAGGAAAGTGGGTTTAGTCGGGTTAGACCAAGGAACTTATATACTATAACTGGAATTGTTACGAAGCAATATTTGAAAAATAAAAATATACTTTATTTCGTAACTAATAAAGTTGACATTTGTTTCTTTCATAACAGAGGGGAAAAACGTTCTGAACAAGACAACGACAAGAGTGGATGTTGTCCCTTTCTTGCAATTGCCAGTGTAAATAAAACTATCTAGATGGTAGATTTTTACACATTCGGTAATCGTTAAATCCTTTTTATTCATACACGTCGATGAATAAATTAGCATAAAATGTATTGTAATTAACATAGTGAGTTCTAAAATGTGCTTATTTTAATTATTACGTAATTAATTATGCAATGCAAAAACTGTTTCTCAAATTAGTAGAATTACTTAGTAGTAATTTGCAAACAACGCATGGCCGCACTTATATATGGCGATTGGCGCTTTATTTAGTAGAAAGAGACACACTCCACCCATGACGTGGTACTCTTCGGAACGATTTTGAAGCGCGTGTGAACATTCCTAGAATATAACTTCCTTGGGTTAGACTGAATAATAAAGGGTGAGATTGAGGATTAAGTTGGATTAAAAGAAATTGGTGGATATATGATCTGACATTAGTTGGATGTGGTGGGATCGAATGAGATCGATTACGCAGAATCTTGTGAGATTGGGTGGGTTTAGGTGGGGTCTAGTCGGATTGGTGAGACCTGATGTGAATGGACTGGAATTGATGGGATCTGGCGAAATTTTTAAATTTGCATTAACATTACTCAATTTACATTACTTAATTTTTAAATTTGCATACTCATGATTTCGATTCGTACAATATTAGTCTTTTATAATTTTTTTATTTATTACATTGCACCAATTCAAAATAAAAGTCAAAAATTCTTCCAGTACAATATCTTTGTACAATTCGTAGGTCACAAAAACAAATGAATATTCCAAAAATATTTAAATTTGTTTAATTTCACGTCTTGTAATAATAACATGAATGGAATGCTCAAAATATTCATTTGTGATTCTAATAATAAAGCCAAAACATCGAACTGCATATTCGGATGGGTAAGACAACTTACTTTGTTGTAATAATTTTAATATTCTTTTTGTTTTATATACGAGTTTGTTTGAACTTGGTAACTATTTTTTTCTGCCATGATCACAATTTACTTCATGTAACATTTTTCGTGTTACCCATCCATATGCCCTGGAATGCACATTAACGCATCTTTTTGCTCTGAATTCAAGAAATTGTCATCGATATATATTTGGTATATAATTAACTGACTATTTAGTAGTTGGTGTCATTCTCAATTAAATAATTTTTACAATAACAATAATTCCAAATGAAAATTGATACAGTTTATTGGTTTTAATAAATGGATTTAAATGCGTTTATGAAAGTATAAATCTGAATTAAAATATCTCGGTCTCATTATTTTAAATTTCGTTTGTGATTCTCATACCCTTTGCAAAATATCCACAATGATGTCCCAATTTATTTATATGTTACACAGCATAGAATATTTTAGTTATTATGAATGGTATAATATTAAAAACAAGATACAATTTCTGCCATTTGTTGATAGCATTCAAGTTTACACTATTTATTTGTGTACTAATTTATAATTATTAATTACTGATGAACATAAAACTATACATTAAACATAATAGGTGAAAATTGAATAGTAAATAAATACAAGTGAACTAGAATTAATGTTAAAAAAACATACCTTTACATAAGCCGACACATTTTTAAATTTTCATGCTACTAATATATAATTCGATACAAAACAAATTTACTTCCTGCGATTACTTACAATAATGCTAGTTTAAATGTTTTAATGAAATATTTTTATACACCTTGCTTGTCAACTGTGAATTTCTTTGATAGTTTTTGTCTTTAATATTTTAAGTAGCTACGCTTTAACATTTGCTGTACTTTGTTACAAATTTTGTTTTTCCCAGTATTTTTATATTCTACTAGCAGCTTCGCTGAGCATAAATACACTGATGATTCAAAGAAATTATGTGACCAATCATTTACGCTCTTAGTACCAAAACTAACTCAAAACTCAATGTTTATCATGTTCAGTCAAGTATTCTCGAGTTATAACGGGACACACAGAGACAAACAAACGGACAGAAAATACAAAATGTTACAATTAATGTCGGAGAGTCTCAGAGCGAACATTTATCATGAAATTTGATTTATATAGTAATATATACAAACGATATATCTACAAATATATATAGTGAAAGAGATAGATAATAATGTGATCTTCGATTTTTTTCATCCTATTTTGCTAAGTGTAAGTGCAAATACCATTAATTGGATCAAAATCGGTCAATTAGTTTGTGATTTATCAATGACTAAAATTTTTGAAAGAAATGGTTTTTCACATTCTTCGAAATTTTTCAACCTATCGGTTATTTAGCTAAAGCCATATTTTAAATCTCAAAAATTGAGTTGAATGTCATTCGAAAGATCAAAATCAATTATCGTTTCCAAAATATACAGCTTTTTAAAAATCAATATACGGCCATTTTTAACACAATATATACATGATAATATAATTATGTATACGGCTTAGACGTTTGAACTGAAAAAATCTATGCCTACAGTTTTTACTTTATGAGCTTAAAATACCTTAATTTAGCGGGAAGTTTCAGGGATGACCCGCAGGGTTAACCGTTTACACATTTTTTTAAACTAGTTTTTAGGTAATTGTACATTCAGTCAGACATTTAAAAACTTTTTATAAAACCAAATTTTTATACGGATTCCTTTGAAAATAGTATACGATTTCTGAAACAAATTATTTTTGCGATTCTGCTTTAAATTTGGAAACTAAACATAAATCTTATACTATTTCTATGAACCTTCAATTTTAATTTGTATTTATTATTTGAAAAAGTTTACATTTTACATCTATATGTAGTAGTTTCAAAGTTTTAAATGCTTCTAAATATCTAAATGCACTAAACTAATAGGAACTTATTGCTGCGAATATTCAGATACAGACAGATATATAAAAATCGTAGTCTGTTATTTGCGCAATCACGTGTTTTCACTATGTATTAATTTTCATCAAGATTCAGCAAACCAATCATAACTTATAACGAGACATACAGACAAGATAAGACAAGTAAAATTAGCCCAATATGTGCACAATTAAGCGTTTATTTACTTATTTAATACTTTATTGTACACAAAGGGGTAAAATAACATTTTGATTCAAAAAAAAATCTACAAAAAACGAGTTTATCAGAGGTAAGAGATTTCTTCAGCAAATCCAAAACAGTGAGAATGCGTGAAAGATATGTAGAAGACAAGTATATAGACATTAGTTTAGAAATATACAGTAGGAATACAAATATAAAAAGTTATTTTAATTTATTTAATTCTATACGTTACAAATTACAATGCCTTTTTATACTAAAAATTAAACAGATAAATAAAATTCTTATAAAGGTTTTATTTACCTGTAATAAAGGTTAATAATGAATGACTGCTCCTAATATAAAACGGAAGTAAATTCCAAAGTTTCAAGGAATTAATAGCGAAAGAATTACTTATTATAGAATTACCGCCCCGTTGGTCGAGTGGTTAGCGGCCCTGACTACGCAATCGACAGGGCTCGGGTTCGATCCCCGAAGGGGACAAGCATTTATGTGATGAGCATATATGTTTGTATTTTCGGGTTTGGGTGTTTATTAAATATATTCTAGTATTATCTAGTAAAGAATTAATAAAAAAGTATTTTCAGGCAAATTACCCTGACGAGGTAGGCAAATGTACAACTAGGTCAACAACAATAGTTCCTTATACGTGAAGATTGGGTCCCGCAATGTGATAGGTGGCAAGCCTATTACATTGTGGGACCAAGCGGCACTTTCTAATCCCGGGCAACGTTGTTTTCATCAGAAACCTGAAATATCGCATTTTTGAATTGCCCGACCCGAGAATCAAATCTGGGACCTCATGTGTCAACACGACACCGCACCACTAGACCACAGAGACGATAAAATTCAACACACTTAAGGTTCCACTAGTCGGCGGCACGAACTCGTTGGTGGGCGTAGTCAAAATGCATGCTATTTCATCCAACATTATGTGCGAAAGGGACAAGCACTGTGATGAGCAGTAAGAAGCTAACGCGCGAACCGCGCGCGTAGTATTTTGGCGCGGTGATCTGAAATACTTGAATGCAAACATAAACCTACCTAATTATGACAAATGACATGATTATCTTCACTGTGTGCAGCTCATATTTTTATGGTGGATACATCTATACAAATAAATAAAATTGGTGTGTCTGTTTGCAATATTGAAATAAATGCATATGGATATATACACGGTACTAATACCAAAATAATATTTTTTAGAATTTTTGTCTGTCTGTTTGTTCCGGCTAATCCCTGAAACGGCTGGACCTATTATGACAAGACTTTCACTGGCAGATAACTGATGTGATAAGGAGTAACTTTGGCTATTTTTATTTTAGCTATACATCTTCTATAGATACATAACCTACGTATAAATAAAATTGCAGTGTCTGTTTGTAATCCATACATCCATATTAATATTATAAATGCGAAAGTAACTCTGTCTGTCTGTTTCTTCTTCACGTCTAAACTACTAAACCGATTTAATGAAATTTGGTACAAATATAGTTTGAGACCCGAGAAAGGAAATAGGATAGTTTTTATCCCAGAAATCCCACGGGAACGGAAATTATGCGGGATTTTATTTTAGAAATTTTTTCACGTGGACGAGGTCGCGGGCACAACTAGTTTTAAATAATCGCTTTTTACTAAATGCATATGGATGTATACACGGTACATATACCGAAATAACATTTTTTTAAATTTTTGTCTGTCTGTCCATCTGTTTGTTACAGCTAATCTCTGGAACGGCTAGACTGATTTTGACGGGACTTTCACTGACAGATAGCTTATGTGATAAGAAGTAACTTAGGCTACTTTTATTTTAGCTACAAACTACGCAAATAATCTATACAAATAAATAAAATTGGAGTGTTTGTAATATTAAAATAACCGCTTTTTATTAAATACATATGGATATACTCGTATATACGGTAAATATACCAAAATAACGTTTTTTACAATTTTTGTCTGTCTGTTTGTTTCGGCTAATCTCTGGAACGACCGGACCGATTTTGAAAAGACTCACTGGCAGATAGCTTATGTGATAAGGAGTAACTTAGGCTACTTTTATTTTAGCTACTATACATATTCTATACAAATAATCTGTACATTTATACAAATAACCGATTTCTACTAAAAGCATACATAGCGATTTTTGTTTGTCTGTCTGTTTGTTCCGGCTAATCTCTGGAACGGCTGGACTGATTTTGACAGTACTTTCACTGGCAGATAGCTGATGTAATAAGGAGCAACTTAGGCTACCTTTATTTTCGAAATTTTTCCAAGCAGATGAAGTCGCGGGCTCAGCTAATTATTTTATAAGATACTAGCTGTGCCTGCGACTTCATCCGCGTGTTTTTTTTTTAAAGTAGTCTAAGTTACACCTTATTACATCGGCTATCTACCAGTGAAAGTCCCGTCTAAATCGATCCAGCCGTTCCAGAGATTAGCCGGAACAAATAGACGGACAGACAGACAGACAAAAATCGTAAAAAGCATTATTTTGGTATGTGTACCGTGTATACATCCATATACATTTAGTTAACACCGGTTATTTTAATATTACAAACAGACACTCCAATTGACCGCCCCGTTGGTCGAGTGGTTAGCTACGCTTACTACGCAATCGTCGGGGCTCGGGTTCGATCCCCGACGGGGACCAGCATTTGTGTGATGAGCATAAATGTTTGTATTTCAGGGTTTGGGTGTTTATTAAATATATTCTGGTATTTATATATGTATTTCTATCTATTAGTATCGTTAGATCAGTAAGTGTAATTTGTCCCGTGAATATTTATTATTATTATTTATTTGTATAGATATAGATAGACGGCTCCGTGACTTAATATCTTAATGCTTATAATACGTATACATGGGGCACACTAAAAGTTTTGAACTTCTAGCTAATCGGAACTATTTGAATTTCGAATGTTATATTTTTAACATTACTTTCGCTGTCAGCTGGCAACTGTGTAATAAAGAATAACATAGGCTGGCCGCCTCGTTGGTCGAGTAGTTAGCGACCCTGACTACGCAATCGAGGGGGCTCGGGTTCGATTTCCGACGGGGACAAGCATTTGTGTGATGAGCGTAGATGTTTGTATTGCTGGGTTTATGTGTTTATTATGCATATAGTATTTATATATGTAATTCTATGTAATAGTATCGTTGACTTACACCCATAAACACAAGCAAATAATTTGCTTACTTTAGGGTTAGATCAGTAAGTGTAATTTGTCCTGTGAATATTTATTATATTTTATTTATTTTTTACGCGGACGAGGTTGCAAGCACCAAATAAAAACGCAGATATTTTTTAAATATTTTTATTTATAACTAGTTGAGCCCGCGACTTCGTCCGCGTGAAAAAATTAGGAAAAAAATAGCCTATGTTACTTCCTATCACATCAGCTATCTGCCAGTGAAAGTCCTGTCAACATCGGTCCAGTCGTTCCAGAGATTAGCCGGAACAAACAGACATACAGACAGACAAAAATTGTATAAAATGTTGTTTCGGTATATGTACCATGTATACATCCATATGCATTTAGTAAAAAGTGGTTATTTTAATATTACAAACAGACACTCCAATTTTATATATTTGTATAGAGTATAGATAATATACTTGAAATGATCGGTAGTACCTACCTACCGTAATAACTATTTGTTGATAAATGATAACTGTAATCATACTGCAAGTCCGTTACAAACCGCCTTTGTAAAGAAATAATCCTATCTATAGGTACATCTATATAAATAAGTAAATAAAATTGGAGTGACAAGAATTGTAAAAAATGCTATTTTGGTACCTATGTGTATCGTGTATACGTCCATATGTATTTAGTAAAAAGCGCTTATTTTAATATTACAAACAGACACTCCAATTTTTATTTATTTGTATAGATGTATTTTTCACTTTTTCGATTCGATACATAGCACATGATTTAAGTCGTCAATTACGAACAAAGCATGCGCGAGCGCGACGTAGGTACCTTACTACGATGACGTATCCACCTCCCCTTGTCACCCGCACACCGCGCGGGTATAGTGAAATGCACGATGATTTGCAACAAAAATGAACGCATAAAATTTTATAAGCAGACCTTTGGGCGTATTGATATTATGACAAAACTACTTAACATATCAACTTAAAATAAAGTTATTTGAACTTTTGAATAAATTGTCTATCCCTGTACGGTTTTCTTTTTAACAATTTTAGACTCTCTATGCTATTTATTTACGCCCCAAGATGGGTTAAATTTAGTTACAAATCAAGGAAGTTTCCACGCTCATAACTTCCAGACAAATATTTTTTTTCCAATTCTGCTTCCATACAGGGCTAGATAATGGCGAGACAAATTGATATAATTTTTAATTTTGGACGTACACCGTCAAACAGACAAGTAATGACCATACTACGTTTGTATGGAAGAATGAGCGACTAGTGTACCCTTAAGAGGGACAATTTGAGTTGAAATCATATAAAAAAGCTCGCGAAGAAGTGTTCTTAATGTATACCAATTTTCACAAAGATAAGATACATATTGACAGACAAAAATGTTCAAAATTGTAAAATTTATGTAAGCAAGTCATAAAACAAATACTTATTAAATATTCGTGACTGTGAATGAGTGTGAGTGTATGCCTTACCAAAATTGACTAAATAAAATTTAATGTACAGACACACAATAAGATTTATACAGTAGTATTCATTTCAAAATTTATGATTTTTTTTTAAATAAAACAGCTTGTTGCTACTATTTTGCTGTCATTCTTAATTGCAAGTTACTACTAGCACCATTAGCTATGTCAAATAATTCGTCGAAGAAAGAGACTACTTGTGCCATGTTCTCCAGTGTTTCTCATATCGGTTTTATCTAGATACAAGGCTGGAAATAAAAAAATAAAACATTACAGTGTAGTAGGAGTGTATATTTTCAATGGAGAATATTATGTTGTGTTTAAAAAATACTAAAAAAAGATTATTTCACCTATTGCTGATCTCTGTCACGTTCCGGCACAGGAAGCTTTTTTTTTATCATAGGATTTCAAAAAAACCCTCCTGATTAAACGAGACAACCAACGCCTATAGACACCAAAGATGTTAATTGTGCGTTATTATCCTTGCAAACTTGTTATTATTAAGTGCCATATGTATAAGTTTACTGGCTAAGTTACTCTCCTTGCAAACTTGTTATTATTAAGTGCCATATGTATAAGTTTACTGGCTAAGTTGCTCTCCTTGCAAACTTGTTATTATTAAGTGCCATATGTATAAGTTTACTGGCTAAGTTACTCTCCTTGCAAACTTGTTATTATTAAGTGCCATATGTATAAGTTTACTGGCTAAGTTACTCTCCTTGCAAACTTGTTATTATTAAGTGCCATATGTATAAGTTTACTGGCTAAGTTACTCTCCTTGCAAACTTGTTATTATTAAGTGCCATATGTATAAGTTTACTGGCTAAGTTACTCTCCTTGCAAACTTGTTATTATTAAGTGCCATATGTATAAGTTTACTGGCTAAGTTACTCTCCTTGCAAACTTGTTATTATTAAGTGCCATATGTATAAGTTTACTGGCTAAGTTACTCTCCTTGCAAACTTGTTATTATTAAGTGCCATATGTATAAGTTTACTGGCTAAGTTACTCTCCTTGCAAACTTGTTATTATTAAGTGCCATATGTATAAGTTTACTGGCTAAGTTACTCTCATAATCTGAACACAACAGTGACAGGCACTGACGCTATTGTGGCAGGAATAAGTAAGGCGGTGGTGGCCGACCCAGACAAGACAATGCAGAACTCAACCACCTAGTGACTACTATGTTAGTGTCTCTCATAGCCAATGGTTCGCCTCTTACGAATTTAAATTTACACATACGCCTGATTAATCTTTACGTATTAAGAGTGGCTTAGGCAGTTTGTAAAATACCAACGATAGACTATAATATGTGTACCATCGTGCCTACTAGATGATAGAGTTCCGCAATGTCTCGACCGGGTATGTATTCTCACCACCTTTTCTATCCCTGCTGCAATAGCGTCAATGCTTGTCATTGTCATATTTCGGTTTGGATGGTAAGGTAACCGGTAGATTTATGCATGCGGTATTATCATCTCGCCACACGGATAGTAACGAACCAGTAAAGTATTTAGTGTCTATAGGCTATGCTAGGCTATCTTTTTCAATCTGGTAAACCATCTGCTTGTTTGCTATCTATACAGGTACCTTCTAGGGAAGCGAATTCCATCTTAGGCCGCATCTTAGCCTACCACAGGCGAGATCATGATCAAGCTCTTCCCTATCTATAAAAAAACGTAAACTCATATAGGTACAGGCTATCGATAAAAAAAGGCTATAAATATAGTCTATGTGACTTTTTATATGCTAAGATATATATAGATTTTTATCTGGTCCTTTGCATTTGGCTCTAGTTAATCTCCTGCAATTTTGATTTTAGTAGAAAGTTTTACTTGTCACAAAATCTTTCTTTTCAAGGGATTTGTTTTTTTGTTACCTAATTATAGGATTTTTCTTTACTAAAGACTACAGCTCTCTAAGTACAAGGTCTATAGTTTATATATTCCCTAAACAGGCGTCGACATCGCGGTATTATAGCTTGCACACCTAAGATTAAGTCTCTTTTTTCTCTAATTTTAAGAAATTGTACAAGACGAACCAAAAATTACTTATAGATTTACATATTCTAATATTTCGAATGTTTAATGAAGTCCTGCTTTTATAATTACCTAAGATGTTTATATCCGTATCGCTGTCTGTTATCAAAGTTTGGACTGCTATTTTCATAATTTCAATATCTGAAAACAAATTGTTATAATTTAATTTTTTGACAAATGTTTTTTTTTTAAATAAGGTAAAGTTTTAATTCAAAATTTTTTTTAATATATTCGGGTTTGGGCTCCTTTGGAGAATAGACCAACTGCTGTTCTGCCAGGCAAGTCGTAAAAGGCGACTGATTGGCTATACATGGCACAACCATAGTGACTATTAGGAGGTAGAGTTCCACAATGTCTCATCCGGACATGGTACCACCGCCTTACCTATTCCTGTCGCAATAGCGTCATTGTTTGTCTGTCATGTGTTGTCATGAAGCAGACTAATGTATGTGAATTGCGATGATAGCAACGCACTGTTAACATCTTTGGTGTCTACAGGCGATGGTTTCTCTTTCCATCATGTGGTGGGGAGAGTCATCTGCTTGTTTGCTATCTAATTAAATTTAAAAATATCATCCTTTTGCTATTTGCCCATAACGGCCCTGACTACGCAATCGACGGGGCTCGGGTTCGATCCCCGACGGAGACAAGCATTTGCGTGATGAGCATAAATGTTTGTATTTCCGGGTTTGGGTGTTTATTAAATATATTCCAGTATTTATATTTGTATTTCTATGTATTAGTATCGTTGACTAACACCCATTACACAAGCAAATAATTTGCTTACTTTGGGGTTAGATCAGTAAGTGTAATTTGTCCCGTGAATATTATTATTATTATTATAAATTTTAATTGTTTACATGTTTGGCTTAATGGCATTGAATAGGTATAAAATAAATAATTAAATCTATATAAAAACAACATCAACCTTCATGATTAATTTAAGTACAATTTCCATTTTTTCATAAATTTAATTATTATTTATTTATTATTTTTAAAATTATTTATTTTATTTTATTATACTTATTCCAGTAGGTATTTAAATAATATGTATTTCTACGAATCAGTATTGTTGACGAACAATCATATTATTACAAACAAATACTTTCTTTACTTTAGGGTTGATAAATTCGTGTAATTTGTCCACCCATATTATTATTTTTTATAACTAGTTTAACATACAAATAACAATAAAATTGTACTTACTACAGTCTGATGCATTTGTGATATTGTTCAGTCTTTGCTGAATATGCCTAGCATATGACTGGCCAATGAAGAACTTCCTTGAATAGGTGTACCATAGTCCATAGACCAATGCATGTTGTAATCTCAATATCTGAAAAATATGATTTGCTGTTTTAGATCATTTTAATTACATTTTATAAGTAGCTGTTCCTCACGACTTCGTTTTTGGGACTCAAAATCATTACTTCTTTTAACTCAGTTGGGTGAAAAAGTACCTTTTGTCACTCTTGTAGTGTAGCTTTCTAATATGTATTAAAAAAGTTTTCAAGGTCTGTCTAGTAGTTTATGAGTTAATTCATTTCAAACACAAAAAATAGAAATGTCTTCTGTTTATGATATTATTTGTATAGATTTAATACAGATTTAATTTAATTAAATTGAAACATATTTGATAATCATGGTTTTAGACTCACTAAAGTACGAAAAAATACATTATTTTTGCACCAGTTTTGTAGCTTTAAGAATTAAGAATTAAGAATTTTCTATATCCCTAGCTCCGCGGCTATTGACCTAAGAGCAAAGTGACCTCTACAAAAGTTGATGTACCTCACCCCCTCCATCCTATGGTGGAAGAAAAAACAGGCCTTATATAGGGTCGAAATTTTTCGTTGAAATTTGCCTAAGTCCCAGACGCCTTTGTAATGGATTTCGGTTTTTACCCCCCAGCTTCGCGGCTATTGACCTAAGAGCAAAGTGACCTCGACAAAAGTTGATGTCCCTCACCCCCTCCATCCAATGGTGCAATAAAAAAGGGGGGTTGCATAGGGTTGAAATTTTCCATCGAAATTTTTCTAAGTCCTGCGTCCCCTTTCCTACTCAAGACCGTAGTTTTTGATTTTACCCCCTAGCTCCGCGGCTATTGACCTAAGAGCAAAGTGACCTCTACAAAAGTTGATGTACCTCACCCCCTCCATCCTATGGTGGAAGAAAAAACGGGCCTTATATAGGGTCGAAATTTTTCGTTGAAATTTGCCCAAGTCCCAGACGCCTTTGTAATGGATTTCGGTTTTTACCCCCTAGCTTCGTGGCTATTGACCCAAGAGCAAAGTGACCTCGACAAAAGTTGATGTCCCTCACCCCCTCCATCCAATGGTGCAATAAAAAAGGGGGGTTGTATAGGGTTGAAATTTTCCATCGAAATTTTTCTAAGTCCTGCGTCCCCTTTCCTACTCAAGACCGTAGTTTTTGATTTTACCCCCTAGCTCCGCGGCTATTGACCTAAGAGCAAAGTGACCTCTACAAAAGTTGATGTACCTCACCCCCTCCATCCTATGGTGGAAGAAAAAACAGGCCTTATATAGGGTCGAAATTTTTCGTTGAAATTTGCCTAAGTCCCAGACGCCTTTGTAATGGATTTCGGTTTTTACCCCCTAGCTTCGGGGCTATTGACCCAAGAGCAAAGTGACCTCGACAAAAGTTGATGTCCCTCACCCCCTCCATCCAATGGTGCAATAAAAAAGGGGGGTTGTATAGGGTTGAAATTTTCCATCGAAATTTTTCTAAGTCCTGCGTCCCCTTTCCTACTCAAGACCGTAGTTTTTGATTTTACCCCCTAGCTCCGCGGCTATTGACCTAAGAGCAAAGTGACCTCTACAAAAGTTGATGTACCTCACCCCCTCCATCCTATGGTGGAAGAAAAAAGGGGGGTTATATAGGGTTGAAATTTTCCATCGAAATTTTTCTAAGTACTGCGTCCCCTTTCCTACACACTTACCAACGTCTTCCTAGTTCCTTACAGGGCACGTATCAATACTATTCTCTTAGGAGTTACAGGGATTTTTATGAAAATTAATGTCCTGTCGTAAACTGCTGCTTGTGGGTACACAAAACTTGAGAACTTTGAGAATTCACAATATTTTTAACTGATAGCAAGGAGCGAAAATATTTTAAATTTTTTCCAATAAAACAAGCACCGAAACACTCCAAAAACAACTTGAAAATGAAAAATAATCACCATTCAACACACACATATTAAACACAACGGCCGTTTATTCAATTTCGACATTTCGACAGACAATTACCTATCCGTTCCGTCAATCGTCACGCATATGGCAGTTGTCAAAGTCGTTACGGCATATCAAACGTCTGTGTGAAACTTTGCAGTGTCATTCTATACGGTTTATTTTTTTTCTATATGACATGACCTGGCGTGACCACAGGGGGCCTATTGCCTATCTTTGACATTTATAGTGATCAACTGAAATTTGATGAACACTCAAAATTGGTTGGCAACATTTAGAGGTCAATGTTGGCAACTGACAACAGTGAAAATTGGTATTGCGTATCGCTTTTAGTGGCGGTGACTTTTGTCGCTTTCCAGCGTCGTCCAGTGGTTTGACTTGTCACCGCACTATTTTATCGATATTATGCTTCTAAATAAAAAAGCTAGATAAACGCAAATGCTTATAAGGGTTCATTATGGCCCTTTGTTTTGGTCGGTTTGTATTCTTCAGACTAATGTCAATTGTCAAATGTCATAACAATAAACAAATAACAATAACCTCAAAATAAGTTTAGACCAAGGAACTTATATAAGATAACTGGAATTATTACGAAGCAATATTTGCAAAATAAAAATGTACTTTATTTCGTTACTAATAAAGTTGACATTTGTTTCTTACATAACAGAGGGAAAAAACGTTCTGAGCAAGACAACGACATGAGTGGATGTTGTCCCCTTCTCGCAATTGCCAGTGTAAATAAAACTTTCGGATGGTAGATTTTTATGTATTCATTAATCGTTAAATCCCTTTTATTCATACACATCGATAGATACATTAGCATAAAATTTATTGTAATTTGTTAATTAGTGAGTTCTAAAATGAGCTTATTTTAATTATTACGTAATTACTTATGCAATGCAAAAACTGTTTCTCAAATTAGTAGAATTACTTAGTAGTAATTTGCAAACTACGCATGGCCACACTTATATATGGCGATTGGCGCTTTATTTAGTAGAAAGAGACACACTCCACTCATGTCGTGGTACTCTTCGGAACGATTTTGAAGCGCATGTAAGCATTCCGGGTAGAATGTAACTTCCTTGGTTTAGACTAACAAAATTAACTATTCAGCTTTAAAATTCCTTTGTTGATCCCACTTTCTCCACTTTTATCTGTTAACTATCTTATGTGTTAACTATTTTATCTGTTAACTATGTAATATTACTAGCTGCAGCGTGCAGCCCGTGGCATTTTAAAAGTTTTTGGCGAATCGCGCGGGATCACCTAGTTTTTTCAGGATAAAAGTAGCCTATGTGCTATTCCAAGTTATAATCTACCTGTGTGCCAAATTACATTATAATTCGTATCGTAGTTTTTGCGTGATAGAGTAACAAACATCCATCCATCCATCGTGATAGAGTAACAAAGTTTTGCATTTATTATATTAATATATAGATTACTAGCTGTTGCCCACGACTTTGTCCGTGCGGACTTCGTTTACTCCGCACTGCACCTACCCCTTGGATGATAGCGTGATAATATGTAGCCTATATGTTGACCCGACCTATTAGTAATATTCATGCAAAGTTTGAAGGAAATCCATGCAGTACTTTTTGAATTTACCCCGGACATACATACAGACAAACAGACAAAAATTCTAAAAACTATATTTTTGGCTTCGATATCGATTGTAGATCACGCCCCAAGTATTCTTTTAAAAAAATATTAAATGTACAGTTTTGACTTTCCTACAATTTTATTATATGTATAGATGAGGCACTGCGATCACCTATATCCCGAAATAAAAACATCATTTATTTTATGTTTTGTATCTTAAGATATGAAATATATATTTCCATATCATTCGGTATCTTAAGATACTAAAGGTAAAATATATATTATCTTAGTTGTGTGTGATGGTGGATTTGTATGGTGAGCGATATTTTGAAATATACATTAAGATATATTATATTAGGGTATCTTAAGATCAAATATTATAGTATCTTAACCATGTGTGATGAGCTTTATACATCTATCTAATTTACTAAATATAACATATATACAGTATAACCACACAATGCTGAATGAAGATATGAATATTTTCATTTACCATTATTCTCAATTTAACACTTTTAAATTATCTTTTTCAACATTCCTTATGTGCACAATGTGCAAATAATCTGTTTCATGAGCTCAGCACACTTATTCCTAAGTAGGCTCTTAAAACACATTTCTTTATACTTTGAACACTGAACAGCATCGGCACTTGGTGAAACTCCATGATGATTTGTATTGATAATATTTTATAATAATTAGTACTGTTTTATTTAGTTTTTATTCATTTACACCAACCAGTTTCACATTTTAACGCTTTTACTGATGATAGTAACAAATCAATACCTTATTTAAATTATTGAGGTTATTGTATTGATTTGTTACCCTGATGATGCACTATACATATCTTTATCGTTGCATTTGTCTCTGTTTGCACATAATTCAATTTCTGAAGATTACCTTAAACAGAAAAACTTTTGGTTAAAAACTTTGTAAGCTACAACACAACACAAACATTGGGCGAGTCAGAGGTGCAACTATGCACTTATTACTAACATGCAGTATGAGGTTTTATGTTTTTTTCTCAACTCTTTTTATAAAATAAAGATAAACGGACTGTGTAATTATTTTGTCATATTGACAATACGGAAGTAATAAAAAAATTAAATTTGTATGTTTTTTTTATTACCTCTCAAAGCTCTAGCTATTGGATAGGATCATACATGTCTAGTTGTAGAAAATTTAGCACACTTTAGACACTTTCATTTGATTAAATATTAAATTTACATTACTACCTGTTAACTTCAATAATACCAATATCATACCTCAGTCCTAACAGTAATCTAAAAACTATTATAATCAATGAATATAATATCTGCAAGTTAGGGGTTCTGCTATTTACCTCTTGGCTAGATTTATACCCATATCTTCATTCCAGATTATTCATGTTTTTTAATTAGATCACATTTGTTACTGTTTATATGCAGATGTTATATACTACTTTTATGTAAAAGGTAAGTAATACAATGCAATGACAATCAATAGATCTAAACTACTAAGTTATTACTCAACTTGCTCTCTGTCATTGAGTCTGGCTGGATAGAAAGCCTCCGGAGAAGTGACTGTAACATTTCAGTATCTTTTGGCAAATTCGACCGACAATTTAATTTCTTTTAACTATTAATTTGCTTCAAGAGAGCATTCTAAACTTATTATTATTATATTGGTTTGGTGGCTATCCGTTAGTACAGATTCTGCCAATATCAAGTCAGTCATGGGAGAGACACATAAAAAGAGTTGTCCGGTGACTATATCAGTTACAAGTTGAGGAATCTAAAACAAAACAAACACAAAGATTAGTAAACTTACACAACTACAACATTATGGATTAGGAGTTAATACTATGTACATGAATCTATATACAAACATAAAAGTGGAGAAAGTGGGATCAACAAAGGAATTTTAAAGCTGAATAGTTAATTTTGTTAGTCTAAACTTATTTTGAGGTTATTGTTATTTGTTTATTGTTGACATTTGACAATTGACATTAGTCTGAAGAATACAAACCGACCAAAACAAAGGACCATAATAAACCCTTATAGGCATTTGCGTTTATCTAGCTTTTTTATTTAGAAGCATAATATCGATAAAATAGTGCGGTGACAAGTCAAACCACTGGACGACGCTGGAAAGCGACGAAAGTCACCGCCACTAAAAGCGATACGCAATACCAATTTTCACTGTTGTCAGTTGCCAACCAATTTTGAGTGTTCATCAAATTTCAGTTGATCACTATAAATGTCAAAGATAGGCAATAGGCCCCCTGCCTGGCAGAACAGCAGTTGGCCTATTCTTTAAAGGAGGCCGGGACCAACACCATGAAAAGTCGGTCGTTAACGAAAAATATGTTTTATTAATTGATATTTACGGTTTTTTGACCAAATTAGTACCTAAATTGTTAGATCTTGAACTAATCTTGATTATAAATAAAGTTTTATTGTTGAGTAATATGCCAAAACACTTTTAAATTAATTATTGTTTTAACTTTTAAATTAACCTGTATCATAAACTGCAACCAACGCATAACACACAGCACGAATCAAAATGGCGTACTAAATTCTTTTATTTTTCCCCAAGAGCGTATTTTAAAAAGAGTGCCAATTTGATGTTATTCTTTACAATGTTTCGTTCGAAAACGATAAAATGCCATAGAGTGTTGTATTAAAACTGGTAAATAGTAAAATATTTTTTTTGGATGAAATAAGCGTTGGTCACTATAGAGACCATAGTGTATTAATTGGAGGTCTCATTAGTTACCAAAGTGAAGTGAGCGGAGAAGAGGTACATTCAAACTGTAAATATTCGTAATATGCCACGTATTCTAAAACAATTGATATCATTCATAACCACTTTCGGGGATTCTCCGAATATAGAGAATCTAAATCAATAATTCTGAAGAGTAAAAAGTATCGAGTACATCCGAAAGTATCGATACCTAGTAAAGTATCGGAACGTAAGTATCGAGTACGAAAATACTAGATATCGCAACCCAAGTATCGATACTGCTCAAGTATCGATACTTTTTGCGGATCCTTATCTGTGTCCGCCTGCGCCCGCCGCCCTCAGCCCTGCCGCCCGCCATCGGCCATATTGTGATTCATGATTGATTAATAAGTGGAAAATGTGTCGATATTAACTATTGACGTTGATAGTTCGTTGTAACTTGTAGTTAATTGTATAGTAATAGGATATTAAAAGCGTCGTAAATTAAGATAACATAAACAAACTATTATGGATGGACCGAACAGAGGTTTTCGCGGTGGACGCGGTGGTCCGCCCGGTGGTAGGGGACGCGGTGGCATGGAGATGCGTGGAAGGTAAGCCGATTTCGTGACTTGCAATAGTTATATTTTAAGCATTATGACTAATTTTAAGAATATTAATATCTGTTTTAACTTACTGCGTCGTAATTTTCTAGGGGTGGTGGACCCGGAATGCGTGGTCGAGGTGGACCTGGAAGAGGTGGGCCGCCTCGCGGAGGACCACGTGGATTTAGAGGTGGTCCAATGCGAGGAGGAGGGGGAGGTGGTGATCGAGGTGGTCGCTTTCCCCCAGGACCACAAGGTCCTGGACCTCATCCAGTTCCTACTATTGAATCTCGGGGACCTCCACAACGTAAGTATAATATGTAATAATATATTTGCATGTACCTATGTGATGTAGCTTTTAAATTCTGATTTTAAATGTGCTGTGATCTAAATTCTAAAGTATCATTTTTAACATAACCTCAAAGTTTTGTACATTAGTTGGCCCGCTTGGTGAAAAAAATACTTTCTACACCATCCTGCATAAGATATGCATGTGAAATAATAATGCGCACAGGAAGACATATTTGTCTTTGTCGACTAATAACTTGTTAATTCTAATTTACGATGTATTGAAACATTATTAAACAGACTGACATCAAGTTGATTCTCCTTACCTACATTTACATGGGTAGTTTGCTTACTAGTGTATAAAAAAAAACTAGACATTTCCATGCGGCGGGAGTAGTATCACTAGGAAGAGGAAGCTAACCCCCATTCAAGGCACCACGCAGAAATCAAAAAAATTGTGTGGCCTATTTCTAATGCCAACTGGTAATGTTTAAAAATAGTATGTAAGATTTTTTTATTTTGATTACAAAAATTTATGTCAAATTCCACAAAATACATACACTTTTATATTTTGTTATCAAATAATGCTTTTCATGGTCAACGGTACAGGCTTTTTGTTATTCTCTATATTCGGTGAAACTGTTATTTAAACTTTCATTTTTTTTTATATAGAGGAGGGGGCAAACAAGCAAGAGGTGCACCTGATGGTAAGTGATCACCGCCGCCCATGGACATCTGCAATACCAGAGGTCTTGCAGTTGCATTGCTGGCCTTTATTTATAAATAATGTTTTTTTATATATTAACATAAGACAAGGGACAGATAGCATTGTACTAATTACATCTTTGGTGTCAATGGGCAATGATTATTTTGTTCCACCAGCAGGCCTACTCTTGAAAACAATATAAATCTCAAACCAATATTGATATAAACAATAACTTTCGAATATCGTCAAAAAACGGTACTCTTGAAACGAATATTGCCCACATTGATTCAGTATAGTAATTATTGGAAATAGATTTCATCGTTACACGTCAAGCTAGTGTTATAAGTGGAAATTTTAAGTACCATTTTAAACAAAATAACGAATAAAAGCAATAATGAGTAGTTCCAAAAAATTTTGAAATCCGCGTGGCACTGTCGCCGAATCCAATAATTGAATATACTTGTCCAGAGTACGAAATACTTAAAAATTTATTAAATATTCATTTAAAATTGAAATTGGTTTTCAAGAGTAGCCCTACAGGAGTACCATCTGCTTGTTTGCTAACCTATGTATTTTTTCATTTAAATAATATATTTATAATATGTACAAATTGTACATATAAGGTCATTCCATAATAGCAACCCAGCATTTGCTACATCAAAGATATCCAGCTAAAAACAGATGTTATTCAATGGTGTAAAACTTTTTGATTTGTATGAATAAAATTTTGTATACAAATAAAATTACATACAAATCAAAAAGTTTAAAACCCTTGAATGACGTTTGTGTTTAGCTGGATATCTTAGCTAAAAACAGATGTTATTCAATGGTGTAAAACTTTTTGATTTGTATGAATAAAATTTTGTGTACGACTAAAATTTCATACAAATCAAAAAGTTTAAAATCCTTGAATGACGCTTGTTTTTAGCTGGATATTTTTGGTTAGATGTACCGAATGCTGTGTTAAAATATTTTCACCTAGGTATTATGGAATGACCTTGTATAAGTATAATTGGTTGCTAGATATTTTCAATATGTAGCCATGTTTTAAATTTAATGGTAATAAATATGTTTTTTATAGGAGGAGCATTTAATGGAAACAGAGGAGGTCCAGGTGGTATGAGAGGAAGAGGTGGTCGTGGTCGAGGGGACTTTGGTGGTCGAAATGATAGGGGTGGTCCACGAGGAGGAATGCAAATGAGAGGTAAAAATGTTAAATTTGTCTTTATACCTTAGATGATATGATAAACATCTCAACCTTAGTTAAATTTACTAGCCTTACCGTAACTTTCTTAAGATTCAAAATAGTAAACAAGCAAAGATGTTACTGCCTGGCCACGCAAACCGACGCGACGGCGGTGCGAAATTTCGCGCAACGTGGATTTAGAATCCACTAGTAGAAGCGTTTTTCGCCATGACCATATAGTCCAAGAGCGACTTTATCTCGATATTGCTTGGAAGGGAATAGTTTTGTACTACACATTCTCTTCCAAATGGTACTAACACTTAACCATTTTGAAGAGAATGTGTAGTACATGATTTAAATAAGAATCAGGGCATACTAAAGATGTTCAATTTCATTAGGCTTGGGCCTAACCGGTCACTACAGAGAGCGCTCAATTTAGTTCATAATCCAAGGATGAACTAGTTCGTTCTATTAGTTCATTAGTTCTTTTTTTGAAATAATTTATTAAGAACAATAAATAGAGAAAAAAATATAGTTATGATTGTTGTAAGTTTTGTTTATTGTTATTTAAAAAATACAAAGTATTACATGAAAATTTTACACGTCCATTTATGTAATATAAGATTTTTTATTTAAATAATGAAAAATAAAATGATTTATATTAATGACTAGCTGTTGCCCACGACTTCGTCTGCGCGGACTTCGTTTATTCCGCACAGCTCCTCCCCCGTAGGTGATAGCGTGATAATATGTAGCCTATATGTTGACCCGACCTATAAGTAATATTCATGCAAAATTTGAAGTAAATCCATGCAGTACTTTTTGAGTTTACCCCGGACATACATACAGACAAACAGACAAAAATTCTAAAAACTATATTTTTGGCTTCGATATCAATTCTAGATCACGCCCCAAGTATTCTTTTAAAACAATTTTCAATGTACAGTTTTGACTTTCCTACAATTTCATTATATATATATATATAGATAAGTCAACAGCTAGGCTAGTTCCTCCTAGTATAATGTGTAATTATATTAGAATACTTAAAAAGTATGAATTTTTACAATTAAAGTTGACTTTTTTGTTATGGCACATAAAATCTTTTATCGAAATAAAAACGAAAAAATAAAATGATTTATATTAATAATTAGTCATAATTAACGTGATATATAATAATAATAATCAATTATTTGTAACAATAAATGGGAATAGAAGAGAAAATTTTTGTTGATAACTGTTTGATAATTAGCCAGCAATACTTCAGTTGACGATTGTTATGATTTCATATGATTTGATAAAATTTCAACCATGGGGATTTGAAGTTGTTTAGTATCGATATCGATTATCGAAATATCAAGGCGCGCACAGTAAAAGTAAATAACTCGGTTGGTCACATAGTGCCACTGTCTAGTTAAGTGGACGCTAACTACCCTATATACATATTAATTTATGACGCTAACAGAAATATAAAAAGAACTAAGAGCGGGATTTTCAATGAACTAGTTCGCATAGTTCACCTAAAGGAGCGCTCTTCCCACCTAGGTCGCTCGCGAACTACCCAAGACTAAATTTCATATAGTATAGACATAATTAGGGCGAGCGAAGCGAACCCTACACTAGGCCACTTTCTATGCACTTTTGTGGTACATTTTACTCAAAAATTATTGGACTTTTAGGTTGTGCTTCGATGTAGTAGTTTAAATTCATGTCTAGATATGTTATCTACCATAAAAATACAGAGAGGTCGAGGGAAGGGGAGGAAGAAGGAGAGGGGGAGGGGGGAAGAGGGAGAGGGGGGGGAGGGAGAGAGGGAGGGGGGAGAGGTGTAGAGGGAGAGGGATAGGGGGAGGGGGGAGAGGGAGGTTGTGGGGGGGAGAGAGAGGGAGAGAGGGTGGGGAAGAGAGGGAGTGAGGGAGGGGGGAGAGAGAGGGAGAGGGCGAGAGGGAGAGGGGGAGAAGAATAGGGAGAGAGGGAGAGGGGAGGGAGAGGGGGAGATGGGGAGGGAGAGGGAGAGAGGGGGGGCTGGCTAGCTGGCGGGGAACAGAGTGAATAGAGCGTTAGTTTTAAGTCAGGGTGCCCCTCTTGCCCTGCATAATCATTCCTATGCCTGCCTATGCCTATCCCCAACGATATTGTATGAAAGTGAGAGTTGGGTATGTCAGAAGGGCATGAAAGTATAATCAAGGCAGGACCAGGTTCGTAATGTTGAAGTGAGAGAGAAGTTATGCTTGAAAGAAAGTGTTGGTGTAAAGATGAGAAAGGGCATGCTCCGTTGGTTCGGACATGTACAAAGAATGGTAGGTGAAAGATTAACAAAACAGATATACAATGCGAGAGATGAAATACTTTATTATTTATTTTTCTATACATTAAAAGATTATAGACTTTATTATTATAAATAAATTCTATACATTAAAAGATGTAATTCTCATAAAAATACTTTTCTAACAATATTACTAGATAGTATAAATTGCGAGCCCCTACAAAGCTCTGCTTTTTGCTAGTTAGAGATGGGCCGAATATTCGGATTCGGTACATTCGGCATATTTTTCATGTTCGTATTCAGCCGAATATTCGGTTGATTTACCGAATATTTAAATTATCACTACATAGTATAAAACAAAGTCGCATTCTTTGTCTGTCCCTATATCGCTATGTATGCTTAAATCTTTAAAACCACGCAATGGATTATAATGCGGTTTTTTTTTATAGATAGAGTGGTTAAAGAGGAAGGTTTATATGTATAATAACATTCAATATAGAGTCGAGAAATACTGCAATTTTTGAGTTTTCTGATGTCATGTCGTAAATAATTATATTTTTTTTCGCTTACATTGCAAACGCTGGCTAAACCCTACGAGATTTATCAAAATAATGTACTAAGTATTTGTACACCTTGAAAAGGTCTACAGAAAACTCCGCGATGGTATATGTCTATCTCTTATGGATAACCCACAATAGCATTTTTTTGTCATTTACTTTTTACGAGAAATAATGGCTTTTTTCGAAGCAATTTTAAGCAATACAGCACTAATCCTTATTCAATTAAATACCTTAAATATATTGCTGATTTAATATAGAGCATTTTGGCCGTTTACAGCATGTAATTTAAATGAATATTTTCGCAGATATTACAGATTTAATTTAAAGTGCAGGGGCATAGCGGTTGCGGGGTTACCGGCCGGTCGGCGCGCGGCGCGCGCGCGTCATGTTCTGAAACCGCTGGGAAACATGTTAATTTTCGGATAAATATATCGACGGGTCCCAAGAACAAAATCGTATCTACAAAATTACCAAATTACAATATGTTTGTTTGTGGGAGTACATTGTAGATAAGATGATGTTCACTTGAGTATTTCCACAAAAAAAGACCAATAAATATAAAAAGTATATTGTAGCTTTATGCGTGTTTAATGCGAATTTTATTATAAAACCAATTTAGTCTGATCTCTCCATAAGATTTTGTTCTTGGGACCCGTCGTTAATATAGGACTTCAGCTGAAAATCAAAATTTAGTACATTCTTTTTTTTTTAAACTAAATATCACCATATAAAAACGTGTGGATGATTAGAAATAGTATTAAAAAATTATGTGTTTTAGAGATTTTTAGCCTGTTTTCGGAATTTTATATGATCAAGTAAAGTACATTCTATCATGTAATAAGTTAGCACATTCCTTAGATAATATCTTCAGGTATATCGTATAATGTTTGTAAAATTGTTATTTAATAACCAATGTAAAAAAACGTGATTTAGCAAACCAGTTTTTAATTTCCCACAACGTATGTAGATAAGGAAGATACTGATTTTACCTCGATTTCGAAAATCGAGTTTCACCAGATGTCCACGTTTTGAGGTCGTAGGAATCTTTTCCGACTATTTTCACGATGACGTCAGTATGTCTGTATGTACGTGTATGTGTGTGTGTGTATGTATGTGTGTGTGTGTATGTGTGTATGTAAACATGTCATAGTTTTTTTAACGGCTAGACCGATCGAACCGCAGTTGATGGCATTCGATTGGATTCCGCTTAACTTAGATTTCCTGAAAATTTGAACCGATTCGGTTGTAGATTATGGGAAATTTTGAAAAAACACCAAAAAAAAATTGAAAAAACACCAAAAGAAACAGTATTTTTTAATATAACTTCCAGATTTATTTAACGAGTACAAATTAGCTCTATTCCTCAAAAAACTACGTCTAATACATAAATTGCATCAAAATCGGTTTATCCGTTTGGGAGTAATCGTTTACGAAAAATTTTGAAAAAAGTGATTTTTCGACATAGCTTCAAAATTTTTCAACCAATAATTTTTTGGTGTTCTACGATATTTTAGTACTAAAAAACTACGTCAAATGTCGTTTCAAAAATCAAAATCGAATCTAATTCTCAAAACTTATAGCTTTTCAAATTTAAAATTACGTTGTTCTTAGCAAACTTACTTAATTTTTTTTAAATAACTCAAGTTAATTTACCTATTGACTTAAAAATATTATCAGCTTTTGTTCTTTAAAAACTGCATCAAATACCGTTAATTTAATCAAAATCGGTCAATTTGTTTGGGATTTATCAATGAAGAAAATTAATAATAATAATAATAATAATAATACTGCCATTTTTAACAAAATAGATGATTGAACTGAAAAATCTATGCTTATAGTTTTTACTCTTTTAAAATACCTTTATTCAGTGAGAAGTTTCAGGAATGGCCCGCAGGGTCAACCATTTACCCATTTTTTCGCCTTAATAAATCGCAGGATCAAACCTTCAACGTTGCAGGCTTAGATTTGAGCGTTGACTGTTTTTCACATGGTCAACTTATATGTCGCTCTTTCAAGAGTAACCTCTAAAGAAAACATTTTTATATTGTCTAATGACAAGAAAGCTGTGAACGTTGTATATAAAGAATTTTGTAATATATTAATGGAAAAAGTAAAAGAAATGGTAAAAATGTAAAAACTAAAAATGTAACCTATATGAATTTAGATGTTCCAAAAATAGCAGGAAATTTAGATGTTCCAAAGATAGCAGGAAATCTTCATGGTATAGGGAAAGGGGAAGTGTTTGCGGGCCACAGGCAGTAATGAATAAATCAAAACTACTGCATCGATTTTAATAATTTTTTTACTGTGTTACATAGGCTGTATACTTTATACCCGTGCGAAGCCGGGGCGGGCCGCTAGTAGTTAATATTTATAAAAAAAAGGACATTTTTTAAACAGTATGGTTAACTATTTACTAAATAAATTGTACATAGTGTTTTGTTAATGAAAGAAACACTTCTCTTTATACAAATATTTATTGGCTAAATAAAAAAGATTAACAATCAATTTAAATAACATTTTAGTCAAATATACTTCTGCTTTTTTTACAAACGAACTGGGCTGGAACTTTTGAGTTGTGAAGTGCCAACATCCAGTAAAACTGACAGACTTTGATTTGTCTCCTACAAATTGAACACATACTGCTCATTCACAATTAGTTATATAAGGACAATGTTACAAAGATCTTCGCCCTGTTGTACTAAAATAATATGATCTTAATAAAATTTGCCTTACAACTTGTGGAGAAATCCATTGATAATTTTATTGATAATTATCGAATTACGAGAAGCTCCAGATTTCTTCTCCTGTGATGCAAAACATCAATGCCATCAATTGTTAGTCAAGTTAACAAGAGGCGCAGACACAGTTGAATCCAAATCCAATAAATGCCCAGGGTCCGATTGGTCAGTGGGTGGGTTTTATAATAACGCCAGGGTCAAAATTACAAACAGATTGTAAGTCCAAAAGTAAAAGCAGCGGTAACAAATCAAAACGTCAAGAAAAAGAACCAAAAAATCATTTACCTTTACCGAATACTATCGCAAATTGAAAATAATGCCACTGTTTTTTCGTGTTTACTGTTTAATGTAAATTTTTAACACATGCTTATTAGTGTAGCGGTGGGTGAATGTGACATCTAATAAAATCATTTGATTAATTTTCATTATCTCTCGTCTCGGGATATTTAATTTAATTAAGAATCGTGATTCGCGAATGAGATCGATATAAATTGAAACCGGCAGACAAACTGATAGTGGGAAGTCGTGAATGATTCGTATTTAAAACAGACATATAAAATAATGAAACCACTAAATTCACAAGTTAGTAAGATTGGAGCTTGATTCTATTTGTTGAAGAAATAAATATCTAAGAAAAAATATATTTACATGTTACAATCATTTGTTTTTATGTTTTTTATTGTTTTTCTATGTATTGTTAAGAAACAAATATGTAAACTTAATGTTATCACTATACCATTAATTCAAAACTCATACCACTAGAACAAAAAATATCTATTCCATGTAACAGCCAAAGAATGACTTCGACTCCCGATTACCGAATCTGTTAATATACTATCAAGTCTATCAATGTAAATATTAGTGAAATAATTCGATTATACCACTCATCTCAAATTGAGTGTCAGTAGATTGCAAAAAACAATGTGTACAAAAAAAAACAATGTGTACAAATAATCCGATACTACTTTATCAAATAGGAAATAGTGCTTCAGTCATTTTGTCTATAAGAGATGATAATCAATTACATTAAAAACACGTTTTCTGCCTATGACGTGTAAAAACTATCTATTCGTTTAGTAAATAAACTCTTTATTTTCACAATTGTATTTCATTAGTTTGGTTTTATCTATAAATACTAGTCTGTAAATAAAAGCAAACTATACAAGAAAACTAGAAAGAAAAAAAACAAATACGCATGTTATGTACGTTATTATAATTGACACCAATGCTAATAGATATATGTTAAAATCGAGTAAATTCTACAATCAATGTGGCACAGACCTATGCCGCAATGGGACTTTAAAACTGAAAAATTACCGTTGATCACTTTTTATTTTATTTTCTAATTAAATTGAAATTCCAGTTCTTAAAATAGTATCGTGTTTTAAAAATAAAATAATGTTTTTTTGTAAAAATGGTTTAAACACATGGTCATCTCATAGCCTGTAATGACAATACCCTTTATGAATAGCATGCAGAGTTTTGTGAATGAACTCTGTAAAGCTGGAAGTGTGTCATTTTACATTTACTTGTAACTATGATAGTAACTATTATGTAATCTGTCACTCTAAGTACATTTTTCCCAATTACTTTTAATTTGGTTGAAGGCACTAAAATATTTTAGTCCAAATTTTAGTCAAATAAAAATGAAATGTTGAGTTCTTTACATTATTTTTTTATTACATAAATCAAACATATTGATTTTGAATAGTCTCTGAAAATTTAGTCAGAACTTTAAAAGTAACCTTGTTAAGATACCAAATTATATTTAATAAACACCCAAACCCAGAAATACAATCATCAGTGCTCATCACACAAATGTTTGTCCTGGTCTGGAATCAAAACTGAGCCTGGGTCACTAACCTCTTGATCACTGGGGACGATCAAATGAATATATTTTTAGTGTGCAAGTAGGTATATGGTTGTCAGTTATGTAATGTGTATGTTGTTGGCACAGGTCGTGGTGGTCGCGGCGGGCACGGTCCGCCACCGGCGGCGGGCCCGGGCGGGCCGCCCCCGGGGCCCACGCACGGCCCGCCGCCCGCGCCTGCGCCCCGCGCGCCACCGCCGCAGGGGCCGCCGCAGCAACAGGGCCCGCCCTTCAAGAGAGGAGGAGGCCCACCTCACGGTGGACCTGGTGGTGGGCCACCCAAACGGGGAAGGTAACCTATACATGTTTTTTTATATCATAAGAGCAAGCAAGCAGATAGGTCTCCTGCGGCCCTACCATGAACTCTTAGAGCAGGTCAATTTAAGCCGATAATTAAACTGTCCTGCTATTTTGTACCATGAAAGTGTTATCTAACAGGCTAGTCAGTGACCATGTGACCTATGCTGGTGAGCGATCATATTACTACTCAAACCTACTTCTGTCCTGCATTAGCGTACCATGAAGTGTTTTTGACAGACCGTAATCGATATTTGAACTGCTAAAGTGTCATAATACTGCCGGTCACTTGCAGCTGTAAAAAGGTAACTTTTATTGGATTGCTTTGTCTTAAATATACTGTAAATGTAAGTATTTTTTATTATTACTGCTATTTATACCTATTGTATATTTTTTGACATTAACTGTGTTTTAGAAAAGTATTAATATCGGAATAAAATATAGTAGTTCATTATTTCTATGTAAAGTTTTCTAAACATTATAGGGTAAACAGACAGTCATTGGACAATTAAGTAAATAAAATAGTTTGAAATTTTTTTTTTTCGTTTGACCATTTAGGTATCTTAGAAACTGTAGAGATATTTTGAAACTAGGTTAAATGATCGATCATAAGAATCACTTAAAAATCTTACCTCTTGTGAATAGTTGAATAATATCATCGTATTAAAAATATGAACAAAAAAAACACAGTTATTGGACAAAATTTATAATTATTGGACAGTCGGTTACAATTATTGGACAGTCGGTGAATATAATGAAATAATGGTGAAACAAGTAATAAAACGCCATAAAAACATTTATTTTAATATTATTAGTACACAAACTGCTTTTATAATTTTTTCTACAAACTACAAATTTCAGAATTTTTCTTTTTGGTACATATCAAACAGCATCATTGCCTCTAAGTCTTCGACGGTATTATTTGCTTCATTGTTAGAATGTTCCTCCAAGCTTATGTCATCCTCGTCATCATTATTGTTCACTTCACTGTAACAAATATGGCACACAAAAAGATCTATTGTTATGTCTTCTGGTACATGTTCTTGGTGTTTGTGAGGAACACATTTAATGTGAAATATCGAAGAGCACATATCACAACACAAACGATTGCTCATTTTCGTTGGTTTTGAACATATTTTGCAGGTATTTGTAGTTTCCTTCATTTTCTTTCTACCTGAATTTACATTATTGTCTTTTTCATTTTGTTTTTTTATTTTGTTTTCTTCTCTTACTCTCTTTCTTTCTTCTTTTATCTTCAGTGCTGATTCTTTTTTCTCTTTTTGTTCATTAAACATCGCTCTGTACTTATCTGATGTAATTGCGTACGGAAATCTAACTGAATTTCTTTTACCTTTTCTTTCAGGCGTTTTAGGCATTGTCAAATATGGCGAAAATTGACTGTTCGATATAATTTTGAATGCAGGACTTTTTTCAACTAAACTTACATTATTAGATACATTTTTATTGCCTCTTTCTTGCAAAAAAGGAATAAAATTTTCTTTAACTGGTGTACTAACCATTGGTATACATGGTTGATCTTGTGAAAATTGTTGTACAGAACATGCAGCATTTGATTCTATGGGAGAAAAATTTAAATCAACTAGATCTGAAATTTGTATTAAATCATCATGTGGTATCCGCACTTGGACCTCTGGATCAATTTCAGGTGCTTGATGAGTAGTATCCTGTGCTAAAATGGATGTTTCAGGTACTGGTGAACGACGTCTTTCAAAACTAGAAAATGATGATGTGAATGCGTTGTAAATACTATGTAAAATTTGGAAATCTTCATTAGTACTCTTTAAGTTTTTGTAAGTTTCCAACTGCGCCAATTTCGTTGATCCAACTATTTGACTAAATTGAGAAAATGTTAAAACACGCTCTTGATTTTGGTGGTTCTTAGTCTGATTATGCTTATTGCTGCCCAAACATTTGTCATAATCAATCGCATCAGGATTAAAAGGTATCAAACCACAGGCTTTGAATCCGTTGATCAAAGTTTCAGGTTTTATAGATTTTTTAAGAGCTTCATCAAGGATACCAGCAAAATTCATCTTTGTTATTGATTCACCTGGATTATTCATAAGCCAAGTCCTTGCTGTATCTTTCCATGCCGCCTTAACCGGCCGAAAAACAGCTACGTCAGCCGGCTGTAGAATGCGCGTTGCATTGGGGTACAACGCTATAAGCTCAATGCCCAATTCTTTGCATAATTTGCTTACACTATAAGTGAGATGGGTTTTGTGTCCGTCAAGAAAATATATGACTGGCAGTGTAATGCCTTTTTTGAGTAAATATGGGTAAAAAACATTTCCTATGTACTCAAAAAACAGTTCTGAAGTCATCCACCCATTATCACTTCGACCTACACCCCAGTCTTTTGGAATCCCATCAGAAATTTTTTGTGGAATTCTTTGGTAGTTATAGACAACCATGGGTGGACAGGCTTCTCCAGAAGCTGAAAACGTAAACATTACCGTAATGGACTCTTTGGAATTATTGGTGTCTATGCTGTATACGTTTTTAGTTCCTTTGACAGCCAGTACTTTTCCTGTTTTTGGACACAACTGAAATCCACTTTCATCACCATTGAATACTCAAGTAGGGTCATCCAACAAATGTAAAAGACCAATTTCTTCTAAATACTGGTGAATCTCTGTAAACCATTTCCGTATGTCTAGTTCTGAGATATTTGCGCTAGACTGCGTAACTCCCTCACTAGTCCGTTGAACAATATCAGGGTGTCTTTTTAAAAATGCTTTTACCCACCCATCCCCAGGATAATTATCCTTAAAAGGATTTGGCCGAGGATTTTCCTCAAGAAATTTGGATACACTACGTTGCAAATTTTCAATTTTTAAAGGGAAACCCTTCTTCATTAACCTTTTAATCCAAAGTTCTAAGATAGATTCTTCTTCTTTTGTTAAAACTGGTTGCGGTCCGAAGGAAGTCCTATGATCAGGGTTTTTTAATTTAAAATGGAGAGTGGACTTTGGAACGTCATATTTTCGGGCAATTTCTCTTATCTTAGGGTTTTCCGCTTCCCGTAATTCCCTAAGTGCTAAATTCATATTATTTGGGTCATAATTTATCTTTTTTCCCTTAGGCATTTTTGAGACCTGCAAGCAAACAATTATTGGACACAATAAATGACAGTTATTGGACAGCGTCCAATAACTGACAGAAAATTCCGTGATATTTGAAATTGAAAGTATTACTATAAGGAATTTAAATGATATTAAGTTAAAGTAAAAAAATCGTTGAAACTTAAATCGCTGAAAAAATATAGTCATTGGACACTGTCCAATAACAGTTTTTTTAAGAATGTGTCATACAATCACTGGACAGATTAAAATAACCTCAAAATATAACATTTATGAGTTAAAAGTCATTTAATATGTAAGTTGTATGATATCTTACCAATCTGCAAACAGCCGAAACAATAATATTTACCACTATGCTAATATCGTAACAAAACACTTGACTCAATCTTATAAAAAAATTTATTTTTCAAGACGATTGTCCGTTTTCGTGATAGCCGCCGGGAAATAATTATTTTGACATTTTGTTACTGTGATATGTTATAAAATCTATGAACTAAAACAATGCTAAGTACTAATAGATTTTATCAATAACTATAGATGTCGCTATTTGTTTGTTGTTATCTTATTTTTTGAAAATCATTAGCGACTGTCCAATAACTATTCAGTGTCCAATGACTGTCTGTTTACCCTATTACAATTTTTAATTTTTATTTATTTATTTAAATTAATTTAAATTAAATTAATTAATTTTGAATTATTATTTTAAAATTTAAATTAATAATTTTAGATGTGTGTATAACTAAAAAATTACAAAAACCGGGCAAGTGAGTCGGACTCGCGCACTAAGGATTTCGTACGATCATACCAACGAAAAAAACGTTTATTGTATGGGGACCCCCTTAATATTTTCATTTTTTATTTTTAGTATTAGTTGTTATAGCGGCAACAGAAATACATAATTTGTGAAAATTTCAGCTTTCTGGCTATCACAGTTTATGAGATACCTCCTGGTGACAGACGGACAGACATACAGCGGAGGCGTAGTAATAGGGTTCCATATGTAAAGGTTGTTTTAGGGTTCCATACCTAAAAGGTAAAATGGAACCCTAAAAACAACTTTTACATATTCTCTTTTTCTAAATATTTGGATATTGTACGTTAGTTTAGCATTATTTAAGTAAATACTAACCGCAGCCCAGGCTTTTACATCTTTCACAGCATCGCCACCCATTGTCCACATTTTTCTCGACGTTTCTCGGTTTGTTTATATGTAATGAGTAATCTTAAGCTTTAAAATAATCACAAACTATTCCAAAATTCTAATCTCAAAAAATCAAGTACCTACTCAACAAATTAAAAACCGCGCTCATAAATATTAAATTTATTAAACAGTTCAAGGTCAAGTGTAATATTCCCAGAGTTTTCTTTAATGGATGCCACTTAACAAATATTACGTGGTTTACTTTATGTTCCATATATTTTACGTAGACTTTAAATAACTTGAAACTCGATCTCTTTTGCCAATTTGTATTCTTAAATTCAAGATTTCTAATTAAAAAGCATTCATAGTAATAACTTTATACTACAATTTAAAAATTGAGAAGTTATGTGTTTCTCAATGTCAATTTGATATGTCCTAGCCAGAGATAATGTGACCGGCCAGAAGACACCTCATTGCAGGTCAACAAGAATTAGTTCATGGTACGATAGTAAAACCTGACAGGTTAATACTCATAGTTGAACTGCCTGGAACTTGACAAGTATTATAAGAGTTCATGGTAGGCCCTCTGATGGAAAGAGCTAACCATTGCTTATAGACACCAAAGATGGTGTGTTGCTACCTTGTGGCGAGGTCTAATGCCACATGCATAAGTTCTTACTGTCTTCTTTCCGGTTTATCTTAGAAACAACAAAACAAATAAAAATAATATAAGATTTATAATTATTTTTGTATAAGGGTTCTTCTTTTAAACCTACAATGTGATACAACATTAGTTCAATTTCGAAAAAAATATGAAAAGCTTTCTTGTCAGGATATTTTGATAGCAGAATTTCTATTCTATCGGAAAACGTTGCTGGCCGAGAAGTTTACAGATTTTTGTACGAGTTTCAAGACCTGAAAGATGAATTCGAAGAAAAAATTTGCAGCTTCGCCATGAAATGTTTTATTATATTCTATTGAATATTCATCGTCAAACAACTTGTACTTTTTTAATATATTAATTAACTAAAGGAACTTTTAAAAAACATATAAAAATAATACTCATAATAAATAGTATTTATAAAATATGTTTTATTCATGATCTTTTACCACTCTGTCACATTTTCTGCTTATATAACCGCTCACATCACCAGCCATTTTCGCATTTTTTTCTGAAACAACATGGACCAATACGCGCACACGTTCCGGTGGACCGTGGTCACAAAAATGGTTTATGAGTTGTTTGGATTGAATCCGATACTGTAAAGCGTATATTTTTTTAAGAGGTCTTGATCACTGCAATACACTGGGTTGAGAATTGTTTAATTTAAATAGCTTAAGCTACAAAATAATTCAGGTGTAACATGACACTTTGAGAAAAATATGACTACTTGTTAGTAGAGGATTTTTAATTCAAAAAGTAAATCGATGACCTTTGCTTTTTATATTTTGTTTATACATATAATTGGTAAACATATACGTACTGAAAAAATAAACAACATATATTATAATACAAAAAAACAGTAGCAGTCGTGGGACTGCCGATAGAAGTGAAAACGGAACTATTAAGTTGAGAGTAATTAAAACTATATGCAAAACATAGCTATAGATATACTATTATCATTAGCATGTCGGTGACGCGAACCGAGGATTTTACCCTCTACCAAAACGCTCAACGCGCCTAAAGAAGTTTTCACTTCAAAAATATTTATTTACATAAATATTAATCTTTTTTTTCATAATTAATATGTAGTGTTTTTCGTAATTTTTTAAATAATTTATTACTTTTTCAATTTTACAGCTATGTTATTTTTTTTTAAATATTGTTTAGGATATTTCACATTCACAGCATATGATTTTTTTTGAGATCATAGATATCAACACTAAAATTACGAAAATAAATAAAAATAGGTACCATCATACCCAAAGCGCTAGTATCATCAAGTTGGTCATTAACGAAATATATGTTTTATTAATTGATATTTACGGTTTTTTTGACAAAATTATCATGTAAACTGTTAGATCTTGAACTAATTATAAATAAAGTTTTCTTGTTGATTAATACGCCAAAACACTTTTAAATTAACCTGTATCATAAACTGCAACCAACACATAACACACAGCACAAATCAAAATGGCGGACTAAGTTCTTTTATTTTTCCCCAAGAGCGTATTTGAAAAAAGAATGCCAATTTGATGTTATTCTGTACAATGTTTCGTTCGAAAACCATAAAATGCCATAGAGTATTGTATTAAAACTGGTAAATAATAAAAATATTGATTTTTTGGATGAAGTTAGCGTTGATCCCTATAGAGACCATAGTGCATTAACGGACTCATTAGTTACCAAAGTGAAGTGAGCGGATAAGGTATGTTTGTGCTATTTGAAATCAATTTTTACTATCGCTTACAAATAAATACGAATATCTCTGACTGCAATATCATTTCTATTGTAAATGTAAATTTTCTAATGTTGTATTATAGTCGTAACAAAATATATGAATGACCAAAACAATTTTTCTACCAGTTTTTAATAAGCACCCAAACCCAGAAATACAATCATCAGTGCTCATCACACAAATGCTTGTCCCCGTCGGGAATCGAACCCGGACCCCATTGATTCAGAGTCAGGATAGCAAACCACTCGATCAACGAGGTGGTCGAACAATTGTTATTCTAGGGAATACTAGGCTACATTTTGAAATAAAACACGTTTACATACATGCATGTCTTCACGCCAGATCCCTTACGAGGTAGGCAGAGAAAACCGAGTACCATACATCATGACCTTTGCAGACTTAATTTGCTTCTTCCACATTCATTAGGTACTCTCTTTAAACATACACACCGGTTACAAAGACTTGACACCAGCTTTGGACAGTACTCGATCAATCTGATCATGGTACGTCAGTCTTAGTTTTCTCCGGTACCTACATGCTTCCACATTCACCTTGTATACCTGTTTGTTAACCTCTCATCTACCATTATTTCTACATGTCTGGAACCAACAGAGCATTTCTTTTCTCAACTTTAAACCAACAATTTCTTTCAGGCCTAACCTCTCACTCACTTACTTCAATTATACGAACTAGATCTGCAAGTACGCCACACATTTTCCCTGGCGATCTCATGTCGACTGTGTTTAATTTCATGGCCTTTCTGACATAGCCAACTCTCACTTCCATGAAATAGCACAAAATTATGAAGGGCAAGATAGGATAAAATTGTGCTTTTAAGTAATATCCCTGACACTTCATTCTCTCTGTTCCCTGCACACACTCTTCTTTCAATGTCAGCGGAGTTCTATCTCCATTTAAAGCACATCCCAGATATACTTACTCATTCACTTATTCCAGAACTACATCATTTACCACAACTCCTACACTTGTTATGGTTGCTTCTCTTTGGAATACATTTTTTTTTTAGAATCATTTATTTTGTAAGCTTTCACAGTCTTCAATATTTTCATATAAAATAACATGAGATCGAATTATTATATGTAAAGTTGGGTCAAAAAAGTAGCATATGCCACTCCTCAATAAACTTTATTTTTAAAGGTGAAAGTATTTTTAAAATCGGTTGAGTTTTTTTTTTCATAATATTTCATTTGTTCCCCTGCTCTTCTTCTCTTCTCCTTCCAACTATCAACATTCTAGTGACATTTTAAGCATAGAAAAGTATTTGAACTCTAAAGGGCTTCCTAATCATTGACAGAATCTCTTTGCCGCAAGCAATGGGCAAAAGCCATTTATAAAAAAAGGGCTTTTTGCTGTGAAATACTATTGTTATTTGCCTTTGGAAAAAATTAACATCATATTACTTCACACAATTTTTATTAGGCTAGATGTTTTTAGGTTAAATCACTGAAATAAAAACATGCCATAATCATAGGTTCGATGGACCGCGAGGAGGAGCTGGCCGGCCACCTGCTGGAGCATACCAGCCACCTGTCACTCACAATGCACCACCACAAGCAAATGGTTATGGACCTCCTGCGTAAGTTATATATATTATTATAATACTTTTATCATTTTCCCTTAATAATTGGGTAATTTCCCTTATCATTATTTTAGCGAAATATAAACGTAGCGTCAAGACCTATGAACTCTATCAATAGATAAACTGTCTGTGTAGATTAGATTGGAACTTTAATACATACCAAAATAATTGACTGCCTGTTTTAGGTTTATTTAATACTAGCTGTTACTCGCGACTTAGTTCGCGTAACCAAAAATCAATACTTCCCATTGCCATCAAAAGATAGCCTATGTCACTCCTAGATAATGTAGCTATCTAAAGGTGAAATAATTTTTAAAACAGGCTGAGTAGTTTTTGAGTTAAATTATGACAAAAAATTGATCAAAACTTTTTGTTGTATTACTTTAGATGTGATTTCACACTACTGTCGATAAATAAATAAATAATAAATATCTTAAAAACAACAAAGAAAAATATCGACACGCGGGATTTGAACCTGCGACCATTTCCCTAAAGCCGGGACGCTCTTCCGCTGAGCTAGTGTCGACAGGCTCGAGGCGGCGAAATTCTTGTTTGCTATATGATCGATTACGTCGATTGTACTGATCGCTAGCTATACATACGTATAACTAGTTAAATGAGTTCATCGTTACAGATGAAATTCACATTTATAATTTTGATCAGTACTTTCGTATTTCTAATTATTTTTGTGTTATAGCACTCACCCTTTTTCTTTGTTGTTTTTAAGGTTTTTCCAGATTCCCAAGCACGGGGTGAGTGCTATAACACAAAAATAATTAGAAATACGAAAGTACTGATCAAAATTATAAATGTGAATTTCATCTGTAAAGATAACACAAAAATTATTAGAAATACGAAAGTACTGATCAAAATTATAAATGTGAATTTCATCTGTAAAGATGAACTCATTTAACTAGTTATACGCGTATGTATAGCTAGCGATCAGTACAATCGACGTAATCGATCATATAACTTAGAAGAATTTCGCCGCCTCGAGCCTGTCGACACTAGCTCAGCGGAAGAGCGTCCCGGCTTTAGGGAAATGGTCGCAGGTTCAAATCCCGCGTGTCGATATTTTTCTTTGTTGTTTTTAAGGTTTTTCCAGATTCCCAAGCACGGGGTGAGTGCTATAACACAAAAATAATAATAAATATTCACGGGACAAATTAAACTTACTAATTAACCTCAAAGTAAGCAAATAATTTGCTTGTGTTATGGTTGTGGGTGTTAGTCAACGATACTAATACATAGAAATACATATATAAAGACCAGAATATATTTAATAAACACCCAAACCCGGAAATACAAACATGCTCATCACACAAATGCTTTTCCCGGTCGGGGATCGAACCCGAGCCCCGTTGATTGCATAGTCAGGGTCGCTAACCACTTGACCACGACGATAAGGCTTGAGGGTGAGCATTCTCAATATTTTTTGACACAATTTATATCAGCCATCAGCTATTCAGCCATAATCAAATTTTTTCTTGTATTCAAACAATTTATATTAAAAGTATTTTCATAAATTATTTACATGAATCCTATATAGCCAACAAAATTGGAATTCATATGTTGTCAAAAAATCATTACCCTTTAAAATTACTATTTTTTATAAAGCTTATAATTTCAGCAAATACTCTCCTCCCATTCTCAGAATAGTCCATCTTCAAGTTAGTGTCTGTGATCTATTTGCAATATTTGCCATTGTTTCATCCTTGTTTTTTTTATTGTAAGATATCAAAGATGTTAATAGTGCGTTGCTATCTGTGTGGCGGGATGTAGTGCCACATGCATAAGTCTACCGGCTACCTTACCCTCCAAACCGAAACATGATAATGATAAGCATCGACACTATTGCGACATTAATAGGTAAGGTGGTAGTTGCAAATACTTAGGTGAGGAGACGTAGCAAAACTCTACCACCTAGTAGTCACGATGGTAGTGGCACCTATAGCCAATAGATCGCCTTTTATTACCTGCCTGGCAGAACTGCATTTGGTCTATTCTTCAATGGAGCCCGGACCAACATAGGGGAAAAATGTTACTAACCAGATCCTGACTTGAAACAGTATGTAAGAATACTCTAAAAGAGCTAAACTGCTGTTTTTTTTAATGTACTTGCTGACCCGGTAAATGTTGTTCTGCCTTTTTAACTACTCCTATTTTTTTCTATATTTTCACATTTTTTAAACCTTCCCTTCAACAACTAATTCAAAACCAAAATTAGCCAAATCGGTTCAGCCGTTCTTGAGTTTTAGCGAGACTAACGAACAGCAATTGATTTTTATATATATATATAGATAATATATTTGTGGAAGGATAACTGTAAATTATGTAACATTTCTAGCAGCAACTAGGAAAAAACTGTTTAGTAGAAAAAACTGTGAGAACACATTTTATTTTATTACATTAAAATCTGCTTGCACCAAACTATTTAAATACAAAAATGTCTTTTACTATGGTTAAATTAATTTAACTAGTGATCGCCTGTGGCCGAAATTCAACCATAGAATAAACAATAAAATCTCAAAGTTAGACAGCTGATTTTAGCCGTAAATAGTATACATGTGTGAATATTACCATGTATGTCACATGATTGTTGTGTGTGTAATGTATATTTTTATTTCATGTGTTTCTAGTGCATTTCATTCAAAAATATTAAGTTTATGCAGTTCATTGCAATAAAAATGTACCAAATTTCCTACTTTGCCATTCTTAAAAAGGTTTTCCTTTACATATTAATATATGTATAGATAAGTACCAATATGCACCAATATGCAGATGACACTTGCCTCGTCTCTGCTGGAAGGACTGTAGAAGAAGCTCTTGATATATTACAAGAGGAATTCAATATGTTGGCTAAATGGTCCCATGACATCGGACTTGTGCTGAATATAGGGAAAACTAAACTAATGTACATCAGCACTAGCCAAAATAGAAGTTTGTTTAACCCTAAACTAACAGCACACGATCACGAGTGTCTACATAAGCACAACAATATGTCACAAGGAATTATTTGTACCTGTAAGGCTATAGATGTGGTTGAGAAGCAAACGTATTTAGGCCTTGTTATTGATAATCGTCTGAACTGGACGGAACATATAAATCATGTTAGTAACAATCTGAGATCGATTCTTGCAAAGTTTTCACTTATAAAGGGAAAATACCCTACTCTATACGTCTACAGATGTATAAATCATTAGCTGAATCTATTATAAATTATGGACTATCAAGCTATGGAAGAACATATAAAACTCACCTTGATAAAATTTATATGCTCCAACTTCGTATATTAAAAAAAATTGTTCCCTTAAAAATTAAAAATAAATTTAAAAATGACTATCACAAGCTATTTCAATTTTGTGAAATCTTGCCTATACATATGAAAATAAAACAAACGTTGTTATGTGAAGAATTTTTTAATCAAGATCTAAAACGATCACGAATAAAAGACGACAATAGCACAATAACTCGAAGTATCATAAGCGGAAAGCTCGTACTTCCAAGATTTACAAACCTGTACGGTAAAAGAAAATTAAATTATGTTATACCACATCTCATTAATGAACTACCAACTACATTAAGGGACAAATTAACACCAAAAAACATAAAAAACAAAATAAAATCATACTTCATACAGCTGTTACATCATTAAAAAAAAAATGATGACAGTATATAATTCACACACGCGCGCATGCAGAGCACACAAACGAACAACAACAAATATGTATGTATATATGTATATGAGTGTATGTATGTATATATATATATATATATATATATATATATATATATATATATATATATATATATATATATATATATATATATATATATATATATATATATATATATATATATATATATATTAGGGTGGAGTGAAAAAAAAAAATTTTTTTTTCTTCTTAGCCTGGGGGTCAAATTTGTAGCTTATAAAAAACAAAAATGTTTGAAAAAAAAATAAAATTTTTTACTCAACATCTTGAGGCAGCCCACTCATTTTTAAAATTAATTACGAGTAAAAATATTTGGTTGCAAAAAAAAAAATTTTTGTCTTTTAATGTCTTAAAACATCCAAGAATTGGCAATTATGATCATTTCCAACTCAAATTTTATTCTAGTGCCCTAACGAGGAATGTTACTTTTTTGGATTTTTTTTTAAATATTAAAACAATAGTCACAAAAATTTTTTTTAACTTGTGATTTTTAATTGGCATAAAAGAGAATATTTTGAAGTTTTTAGAACGCTTTTAAAAATTTTTTTTTGCAACCAAATATTTTACTCGTAATTAATTTTAAAAATGAGTGGGCTGCCTCAAGATGTTGAGTAAAAAATTTTATTTTTTTTTTCAAAAATTTTTGTTTTTTATAAGCTACAAATTTGACCCCCAGGCTAAGAAGAAAAAAAAAATTTTTTTTTTTCACTCCACCCTAATATATATATATATATATATATATATATATATATATATATATATATATATATATATATATATATATGTATGTATGTATGTATATATGTATGTATGTATGTGTATATATGTGTTGTATATTATAATATATATTATGTTAAAAAATATTATAATGACTGAATTACATACAATAAAAAAAAAAAAGAAGACCTGTCCAGCCTCGATCGTAAAAGTGTAACAAACAACAAGCTGTATAAGTACATTCTTATCTCTGATTTTAAAACCTGTTTACTCGCTCGGCCGGACTGTGTCGCGACGATTTCATTTTAATAATTATTTTACCTACCTCTTGTTGTTACATGCATAGATTTATAAGTCATACATATATAGTTTTTGTTTATAATGTTAAGATTACTTTTTATTTCTATTGTTTTTTTTTTTTTTTCATGATTGTAATTAACTTATTGTGTCGACGACTCTGATGCCCGGTAAAACTCGCAAGAGTTTATGTGGTATCTGTAATATTATTGATAATGTATTAAATTGTATTAAAATAAATAAATAAATAAATAAAAAAATAAGTGCTTAAAAAGATTAGTGCAAGTGTACCTGAATAGATGTTACAAATGATGATCCATGATACAGATAGGAATGTGCCGTCTGATACATATATGACGCTAATATTTTGACTGATTGTAATTCGAACATATATTAAAATTTACATCTTTTAACTTTTTATTTTAAAAGGAATATTTTGTTTTAGGCACACAGGCTATCAGCCTTATGAGCAACCTGCTGCAGACCCATACGCACCACCTGCATATAATGCACCAAGGTAAACCCTATGAATATTTTTTAAGAGATTAATAATACACAAAAAAATAACAAAATATGTTGTCCACATATATATAAAAAACACAATTATTAAGTCTAAATACTTAAATATATGCCAATGCTTGTAGGGTAGCCAGAGAATCAAACAGAAACTGTCTTACTGTTATTGAATTGTTTTGCAATCAAGTGAATTGTGTTGTTATCAATGGAATAAGTTAGGTGAACTTCCCTGCAAAGGAACTAACAGTAATATAAATTACAGTATTTATGTATTTTTATTTATACTCCTATAATACAATTTTTGAATCAAGGAAAAACTATTAAAGGCATTTTGGAGGCAAAAACGACTAGTTTTGGGTAGACATGGGTCATTTAACAATTAACATTTTAAATTTCGTACGAAATTCGTGTTAACAATTAGCAATCGCTATTTATAATATGATCAAATACTGTTAAAAATTACTTTCATCTCACTAAAAAGTATCACTAAAACCATTGAATAATAATGTACTAAACAATACTGGTAATGAAAAATAACAATATACTGCTACTACTGCTAATACTGTGAGCTAAATAATAGGGTTGTTATATTCATGGAAAATCTGATATAATTAGTGTACAAAAATAACTGTTCAAATTAATAAAAAGCTGGCTTTGACAATCACACTGGTAATCTAACTTAACAATAATTTCCATGCCTAGTTCTGAGTCTTTAAATTTAATTGCTAAGATGAGTATATAAACATTTATGTCCTGGCTATCACAAGAAACAAGTCATTGAAAATCTAAGATGGGATCACCTACTTGCTTCAGCTAAACTTGTGAATCATGATTAATGTAATGTTTAGACCACTCTACCTATGCTACAAGGAAATTAGAGTGATGATATTTTATAATAAACCATTAGTCTCATAAGCAAGTGAAGTTCTCAGTCTAATAGAACAAATTGTATATATGTATATCTATATGGAGATATAGGACATGTAAGAGAGTAATATTTAAACTATACTATATACTAACTAGCCAAAAACTAATTAATGTTCAACCTATATCATCTTATGTAGGGACCATAGTACCAGTAATTTAGAGTGAATTTTTTAGGTAAAAAAAATATTTCCATGATGAAACTATTTCTTGATAGGAATTGCCGTCTGATACTTAGATGCAGATATTTTTATTTCTGATATTTTAAAAAAGTACTAAAAAATAATGTGTCTTCATCATATGTGGTGTCTAAATCAGAAGTGATATTTTCAGTACATACCAAGGTAGTAATTACACACCGGCACCAGCGGCAACAAATGCTGGCTACAATGCAGGAGGATACGGAGCAAACTATGGGTACTCCACTACAGGCCAAGGTTATGAAAATGATGGTTATGGGTAAGTTATGAATGTTGTGCTTATAATTGTTTGTTTAGCTATCCTCGTAAAAATTAAATCTTATATAAACAAAATGCGGAGCAATATGTCATCCTGACAGTCCTGTCCTCAGTTGGAACGCATAGTATAGTCAAGTCCGAGTCCTTTTTGAAGAATGGACTGTCTGCCATTTTGCCAGCACTTTGTAACGTATAACTTATTATAATATGATCTTAAACATTGTGTAGTGCATTATAACATTTAAGTAACAATTTAATCTAAATGAAGTGTTATTTGGACGTATGCTTCTAATTTTTTTGAGAAGCCCTTTAAACTTATAGTATAAAAAAAGATAATCAAAAAGACGTTGCAAAATGCATTCTGGCGGGGCCCGGATGCAACAGTTGTATGATAACGGTAAATAATGTATCGGTTGTGTCGTCAGCGGCGCGGCGAGCGCGGGCGCGGGGGACGCGGGGTACGGGCCCGCGGAGCCGGCCTACGGCGCGGCGCCCGCCTACGACGCCTACGCGCAGCCCGCCTACCACTACCCGCAGTACGGCGGCTACGGCCAGTACTGACGACACCCGGTACGTCACCGCTCTGCCATGCGCGCACGCGCACGCACACACACACACACACACACACACACACACACACACACACACACACACACACACACACACACACACACTACACAGTTTGTCAGTGTAATTTGCGTAAACATACAGAAATACAGAGTTATACTACTTACCAATGAAATAAAATCATTTCAAGGGTAATTTTTAAACCTTATCATCTCATTTGGTACGATAAAACAGTACAACATGGTTCATTTCTATTTTTCCCAATATATCCTACAAATGTATGAAATTTTCGACAGTAATAGAAGCGTTTGCTCATATGCACGGTGACACGTTTCCTTCCTAATGGCGTGTCTTTATTTTATTAGTATTCATGTGATCTGTGCACACAACTAACAGAAACCTAAAACAGCCATGATTCTCACTTTCACATTGCGGACAGAAAATGTGAAAGCTGTCAATATGTAGTGTATTAGTGGCAACTGATTTTAGGGATGGGGTAATTATAATTAAATAAATCTGTTTGCTTTTTTTATTTACGTGACAAAATAAATAATTACAATAATATATTATTGACATTGGTCTAGTATGTGACACTCGTAGTACATAACTTGGATATGTTCTATATTAACATAAGCAAGGCTTCGTCTCCTACTCGAAAATATCCATTTGAGGCAAGAAAATGATCTTTCAACTTCTACCGAACTCACTGGCAAAAAGTTAATAACATATTATTGACATTAAAATCAATGTCAATAGTATGTCATTGTAATTATTTATTTTGTTATGTAAATAAAAAAAGAAAACAGAGATTTATTTAATTATAATTACCCCATTCCTAAAATCAGTTGCCATCAATATGCTAAATAGATAATGGGCTTTAGTTATCATAATAATAGTTATCATAATAACAAACCACAAGTATTTTACATGCTAAAAAAATTGTGGATAAAAATTACAAAAAAAAATCACAAATATAATTATCCCCTAAAGTTGGCAAAATCTCGTAACGTACATGGAGATGTTATTCATTTTAATTATGAATGTCACCCGGCCAGCCTGTACACTTTTATGAGATAACCCTTCTGTGATGAAAAAAAAAAGCCTTTTTATGACATTTATATGGCTTACAACAGCTGTTGAGCCAGAATGTTACCTGTATATCAATATACACTATAAAATAATACCCATAACAATCTTAGATTATTTTTAAGGTCTGCTTGGATCAAACTATTTAAATACGTTTTTGAAAAGTCTATATAAAATACACTACACATTTTACTCAAAATGCAAAACACCTAAACAAAATGTTTTTATATATAGCGTATTATACCACAGTATTTATCATATTCCGTACAACAATAATTAGCTTTAATTATAACCATCGTTTTTAGTGATAAATCTAGTTTTGAGTTTAAAATCCCTGTATATTAGGCTGAATGGTTTTTACGTTGCAACTTCCTTAAAGCCAAATATTGGTTGTTGTCCAGAAATTTAAGTCTGCCTTTAAGTAAATATAACCGACATGTAGTACACAACACTAAATTGCTTACAATTACATAAACTCTGGAAGAGGACATGCTCATAGTAAAATGCTCTATGAACCAAAAATCAAGGCATAGAAATTATTTTGAAGGTCCATCAGTTGTGATTGTAGCAATATGGAGACTTGCTGCTACCCGTGAGGTTTAAGTAATTTTCATAGCAAATCTTTTTAGCCTCTTTGTCTGTAGAGTGTAGACATTATGGTAAAAGACACGAAATAATCACGACCTTTCGTAATTTGGTACAGTGTCATGTATCTAATCATAAAGTGTAGCTTTCATCCATTAAATATTCCATGTAGATATTTCGGCACACAGCGGAAATAATGTGGGTTTTATTGAAATGTTGTAGGTATTAATATAAGTTCAGCAAGCAAATGCTTAGAAACTAAAGCAATTGTAATAATATTGCAAAAGAAATATGGTTATTAACTACAATACTCTTAAAAATAGTGCTTGTGTCATGCTCTCTGCAAATCTCAATACGAGGGGAACTAAAATATTGCTACAAATATTTAGATCTAATAACACATTTAAGTGGATGACAATCCTATGACAGAAATAAACAACTTGTCTGACTTATAATATAAAAATGTAAGGAGGTAATGAATATGAAGTATTACTAGGAAGGCAAAGAAGCTACCCCGCTACACTTATTGCAAGTTCCATATGTTACACTTTTAAAAATAAATGTTGCCACTTAATAGCACCTAAGTGAAAAATTACATAGTTTTAACTTGGGCAATTTATTGAATAAAATGCTGGAATTAAAATGTATATAAACTTCAGTAAAAATATTTTTATTACAGTTTTATTATTTATAAAAGATCAAAGCAAATTCCAATGTTACAAATTGATCTGCTCTGGTAACAAATATATCTTTTTAAGGTCTAAACTTAAATATGTGTTTAAAAATCAGTCATTAATAGAGATAAGTGTTTAGGGTATTATTTTCAATTTATTGAAAGTATTAAGTTACAAGGCTTGTATCTTCAAAATATATCATAAAGAACTGATTCTAGGATAGTATATTATAAATTTATAGTTAAATTATTTATTTGTTATACAAACATTTTCAACTTTATAACTGTCACTTTTTGGATGATAAAAACTGATAAATACATATAATCAGGTCGATGGCACTCGTGTTTTTTTTAATTATTTCAGATAAATAAGTTTAGTGTGTGTAACCTAATGAAACTAATTTAAATTTAGTTTTATCTTTATCCTTCTTACCTTTCAATGAATCATAATAATATGATGGATACGTACTCTTATTTCTTAGATATATAGCAGTTATTTAATTGTTTGCATTACAGGCAGTTCGTGAACAGTTTGACTAAGAAAACCTCATTGCATCTATATGCAAATAACATAGTAGCCGCAGTTATTTCAAGCATTTATGGGATAATGTTGCATTATAGTATTATATTCGATACATAATTGAAATGAAAGGAGATTTGGAACACTCAGTGATAAAATTATTAAAAATGTTCATTTATCATGAACATAATAGTAATATTGTGGACTATTTTAATATTTAGCTATATATATTTTGTTTCTATTTATTGAAAACAAATCGACAAGTCGAAATAGGTTGGATATTGTATTTTACTAAGATTAATAAGTGTAACGCAAATGGTAACTCTACCATATTAGAAATTAAGGACTTAATTCGCAATAAAATTATTAAACATTCAATCCATACTTTTATTTTGCTTAGAAACTGCAATAATTTACGACACTGGCACTTGTAAAAGATGATACAATGGTAAGGATTGTTTTTCATTTTAACTAAGTGTATGATTATGGATAGTTTTTAGAAAGCAACATTAGCTTTGTTTTAATGTGAATTTACAGTTACCAAAATTTTGTAGCGTACAAAGTACATATAAGATTTAAACACAAATATCTGTAATAACAGAACTGAAAAGAACTACTATAGGAACAAAGCAACTCAGTCTAAAACAATTATAGCAAGTCAACAATTATAGAATGATAGCGAGTCCTTAGGCAAACTAGGCAAAGCAAACAAGCTGCTGTTATTCACAATTAATATGATATCAGTTGCTACATGTAATAAATATTAATACAAGTGAGTACCTTTGAAGTTTGCTAATGTAGGTAGGGTGAATAATAAAATATTTTTTCTAGGTGTGTCCACTGCAACTTTCTAATCTTGCAACGCAATTTGATGAGTAATGGATTGCATTCCAAATATCAATTTGACAAATTGTCAAAAGAACAATAAGAGAGGATTTAAACGGTGATTGAGAATTTATCAAAACTAAAGATGATTTAATATTTTTTCCTTAGGTGGGGTTTTAATTACAAACATATTATAGATTATTATAAATCTCATACATTTGCACATATTGCGCGATATGATACTTTTACCTGAATTGAGATCCATGATAAAACTGTCTAATTTACTACTTTACCAAATTCGTACCTTAGGTTAGTAACTCTGCTGAAGATAAATTTGCACTAAGCTGAAATATTTAACTATTATCGCTATAAAAATACAATGTTGTTAATCATATCACTTAAGAATGTCTGGACTAAATTGAGTATTTTGATTTTTTACAAGTTGAATTAGCGTTTGTAGTAAAAAAAAGTTAGAAAATTTACTCAGAAATTTAAAACTCGAAGAAATAAAAAGTATGTTATAATAAAAGTATCATTTTTGTATAGGACTATAAATAGAATAATAAAGTTTGAACGGAGTTCAGAAAAATAATATCAAATTTGATATGCACTAATTATATTCGTAATAACAATAATTTACGAAAATTAAAATAAAAAACAGTATGTATTACATACACAATAATGCTGAAAAAAATGTTACCCACAGTTTTATGCAAGTTGCAGAACTAAAAGAAATACACGTTATATACTTTTGTATAATTTGGTATGCAAATCTCAAATTGAATAAGGTTTTTTTGTGAATAATTTATTAGACTTAATACGTAAGACGAAATATAATCACAAAAATATGTCAATTGATATTCCTACATCATAACTTACAAAAGCAATTAAAATTTTGCTATACTGAGTGATTTGACAAAAAAGTATTATAGCAAATAAGTAGGTGGAATTCATACCTATTAGATTTAAGTCGCAATAATATAAATGCATTACTGCATGATTCGACAAGATTTCCAAAAAGATCTGATGAATCTGTCACAGATTTACAAAAAGGACAGTGCCGGATTTGACCATAAGAAAATTAAGCAAATATTTACGGTATTCACACCTCAGAGGGCACCAGAACAGGACAAAAAAATAGATAGCACATAAAAGATTGACATTCTGCGATGATGTATCTCGTAATAAATACTTTTTTCTACTGATTAGGGAACACTCATTTTCTTTTAGATATGGGAGGTACGTACAGGCGTGGATTGTTTTAGGTAGTCTTAATTCGGCACTGAAAAAGAATATATTATTACCTAAAGAAAGATTTTAGGTGAGGTCCTAATAGTGTATAATATCGTATATGTGTGGGACCTAAAGGGAAACTTAACAAACCTACTTCATATGTATATGTCGCAGGCAAATACTATAATTCGTCTGTATACACCTGGCGCAGATTACAAAGATAACTACGTTTTAGATGCCTTACGTCGAATGTAAAATGTCTTCATTATACATAAAATAATATGCAGGACATTTACCGCAGTTATCAAATTGCCGCGGCTGTTGCTTAATTTACCAGTGTACATGGGTTAGTTTATGTAGAACTAGAACCCCATCCGGTTTCTTACATATTAAAAAAGTAGATTTGTTAGTTTGTATTTAGTTCTCATACCTGGATAAAGAAGCCTGTGTTGACTTTGATGCAAATTATGTCATTTAACTCCATAGATATTTGCCTTCGGCAATTTATGATGAACGTTACCTTTATAAAATGACGACATCGTTTATATGACGAAACATACAAATTAATATTGCCATATATAACAATTGCTTCTACCCGATAACTGGTAGTTATTTCGAGTCATATACTACCATGACGCAATCTACGGCACTGTGATAAGGATAAAGTCATACTTTAAGTTTAAAAAAGTAACCAAATATCAAAAAATGCAATCATATTTATATTCGAAATTAACAAGAATGCCAATATGGTAGTACATATTAAATTTTAATTGCAATAATATAATTGCATTATTGGATGGTACGAATAATACGTTTTTTAAATTTAGTTCTATCAGATAACCAATATCAAAGAAATCCATGGCAATCATATGTATGAAAGAAACAATTTTCATCTATTAATATGACATTTCTACGCTTTGAAATACAAATGCAATCAATCAATTGCATTGCAGGACAATATACACAGGTAAACATTTTTCAAGTTTTATTTTTAACTAGTAACAGATCAAAGAAATACATGCGTATTTTTTGGTTTATATCTAAAGTCCTAAGAAAAATTGTATATGTCTATATAATGAATTACAAGTTTAATAATAATTGTCTGCTGGATGGTTACAGGTAATAATTTTTAAAGTTTACTTTTTATTATTAACTGAATTTCCAAAAAGTCAGTGCTGACTGACTAAGAGTAAGAATTTATTTTAAATAGGCAAATTGAAGAATTTTGCAACCAACAAAAGAGCTGATACAACGAAATGTGAATTATAATTGAGCATTATGTTGGATAAAATATATTATGTAGATTTTTTATCGTAATTTGTTGGTAATGTAGTTAATTCAAGTGGCAGACAAAACTGCCAAATATTAATTTAATAACATTAATGCTTTAGGCACATAGTTCAATTATTCAAAAATATAAGTAACAAATAATTCAAAATATATTCAGCTTTTATTGTCTACTAAATTATATACAAGGTGTAAGGGATGGTGTACTGAAAAAAAAAACATTTCATTTTTACGCTCTAGTCATGATGGCATTTTGTTTTTTGCAAAATTTGTGTTTTGTGTGTATTTTTTTAATTTCTACGCCATGCAATGTAGAGCGTACATTGCTCCGACTCAATGCGACCGTTAAACTCGAATCAAATCGTATGCAACACATAATACATTGCTTGTTTTGTGTATTTCCTATAACTATAAAGTATTAAAATTAATCAAATTATATAAAGTTAAGTAAAAAAATCGTCAAAATAATCCAAAATGTCCTACACGAAATACCAGATTTTTGTCTCAGAATCACGGTCCAAATCCATATTATCGATTTTCGGTAGACCGTCCTTTACACGCTGTTAAATACATATATCTATAGTACTAATCTACTACCAATAATCCTATTAATGCAAACTGTTCTAATGACAAAGACATTCACTGTAAGTGCTAAATTCTGCTATTGTGTTAAATTCTAACATACTTCATTGTGTTTCATACTTTCTTTGCTGTCATCTGTTGAAAATGATGAAATAAAAATTATTGAAAATCTAATTTAAATTGCTTATTGCGTCAACTGAGCCGTAAGTAATTGATAATAGGGATAGCAATGACAACATAAGCTCAGACAGAAATTCCTTAGTTTTTTATACTCATAAAACTTAGTTTTATACCTACTTATAAAAGTAATAACGCTGTACAATTCAAACAGCAACTTCAAAGGATTTAATATATAGGAGTTTCTAAAAAGACAATATGACCAATAATACATCATCACTATAGATTAATTAATGTATTGTACTTCTTATATTATATATATATATGTGAGTGGTTACGCAAAAAGGGACCTGAAGGGATTGGAAACGGTTTTTTTTTTTTGATAAATTCTGATTCTATGGTCCTTCATCTTTGTTTTGTTCTAATCAAAATAATTTTAGGTGCCGTAGTTTTTTTTTAATGATTTTTTATGTAAGCCGAGGCAGTTTTGAAAATATTACACCTTATACACAGCGCACACTAGTTTCTTTTTCTAGCGCGCACATAAAGACAAGTAAAAGACGAATAAATAAGTCACCAATAATACAGCTATCGCAAACACGTGCTATTTCTCACTGACGAAGTCGCTCACTAACGACACTAACATAAAACACCCCGCGCCTCTCTCATTTCGACTCAACATTTTAAACGTGATTTACTCGAAATCAATTATTTTCCCTTGAGGTCCCTTTTTGCGTAACCACTCACATATATATATATATATATATATATATATATATATATATATATATATATATATATATATATATTATATAATATAAGAAGTACAATACATTATCACTTTAGATAGGGTTTTAGTTACAGTTTACAAACTGTGTGTTTGCCTCAATGTAGGTATAATGGCATTATTAAACTAATAGTAGATAAATAAAAACACATACAACACTGAGATTACATATATTTAACAATTTCCAAATAATATACTTTGAATTTAATTTTCACAATTTTTAATGGTAATAAATCATAGATGTATTATTGTAGCTAATATTGTGATCTAATCACAGCTCTTAATGTTTATAGTAAATGAATATTTTTTTACAGAATATGGGTGATTGAGTTATTGAGAAGTGTTATAAAGAGACACTTGCAACTAAAATTATAAAGAAATGTGCTGCACACGACGTTGGACAAGTACAGAGGTAATAATATATACCTAATTAAATATAAACACATATGTGGTCGCCTCTGAGGTCTAGTGGTGTTGGTGCTGACCATATGAGGTTCCAGGTTCAATTCCCGTTTTGGCCAATCCAAAAATGAGTTTTTTCAGTTTTCTGATAGAAACATTGTCGCCGGGGATAGGGCAAAAGTGTCTGGTTGGCGAGATAGGCTTGCCACCTATCACATAGTGGGACTATAAGAATCTTCGACTAATTGTGGCTTCACTGGTTGTACCTGTGCCTAACTCTTCGGGGATATATCATGAAGATACTTTTTTGTTTATTTTTTCTTTTTACATAAGTGTAAATCTCAAATTTTCTGCATCAACAACAACCTGTGATCTGAATGTCTGAGAGAGGAATGATTTTCTTATGCTGTTCTGTCCATCAAAATATTAACATATCTATTAGTGTCAAGGGTCAGTGTGATTAATAAAAATAAAAAATAAAAATATAAATAAAAAGCTTGTTATTTGTGGTAGTGTCAATGTTCAAAGATTAAGATATTATAAATGGGCATTGACCGAAAGCTTTATATATATTTTTTTAATATTTATAGCTTTGTCTATGATAATTGTTGCAACTGATAAGATTTAATACATTTTAGTTCTAAATATTGTTTCGTGGTATCTTGATTATTGCTGTGATTATCCCCCTGATAATTTATATAGCTTTTGAGAAGTAAATTTTACCTTATTAACGTAACAAAAAGAGTCAGTCAAATTATTTACATGCTATCTGAGGGTATTGCCAAAAGTTCCCGAACTCGGCGTGTTTGTATGAAGAGAGTTATGAACGTGGAGGAAGCATGGCAAGTCTATATGGACTGTGATCTATGGCACTTGTTCTGTCTTTGGGTTGGTGTGAAAATACATATTGAGGCTGCTATATCCCTTATTTTAAAAATTCAAAATCCCTAAGGATTATTGTACGCCAAGACATCAAAGATTTGCTTATTATAATGTCATTAATCATTTTGTATTTGGCGTACGAACATATATAATACGTCATAACTCAAGATATATTTATGGAAAAAGTACATTGTTCCCATAGTATTCACAGCTGTCGAATGTGGTTGGTAATGAAAAAGTGCAAATGAGATTCTTATGATTCTATTGAATTAAATGGGAGCTTATATTAATTATTTAAATGTAAAACTGCAAATTCCGTTTCCAATCTCCAGTATCTGTAAAAACCTGAATCAATTTTCATTAAATTTAAATTGGATCATATGGGAAGGATTTCATCCAAAACAATAAGGATTTTCCAAATTGGTTCATATTTTTTTATTACATCATAGAATTTCAAACAAAGATTTAATGTAGTGTTGCCATGCGTGTGGCAGGGATGGAATGTCAAATGTATACTGCAGGTAAATGGCTACCTTCCAAAAAGAAACGACAGCAACAAGCACCGACACTATTGTAACAGGCATAGGTAGGTGGTGACACCTAAAATTAGGCGAAATGATGCAGAACTCTATCATTCAGATCACAGATGTTAATGGTGCGTTGCTATTCGTGGGCAGGTATGGAGTGTCAAATGCATACTGTAGGTAACTAGCTACCTTCCAAAAAGAAACACAATAGCGACTAGCACCGACACTATTGCAACAGGCATACGTAAGGTGGTGGTACCAAAACTCAGCCGAAACGTTGCGGAACTTTATCATTCGGATGTTAATGGTGAGGTGCTATTCGTGGGCAGGGACGGAATGTCAAATGCATACTGTAGGTAACTGGCTTCTTCCAAAAAGAAACGGCAGCAACAATCACCAACACTATTGGAACAGGCATAAATAAGGTGGTGGCACCTGAACCCAGACGAAACGTTGCTGAACTCTATCTCTCTTAATAAACGATTGAGTTCTGATATAAAAAACATAATTACAATCAAATTGACAACTTTCTACTTTTTGGTAAGTCAATTAAAAAATCAATTGCCTAGTAATCTTAATATATTGTTACGTACTTCGGGTTCGTAATTGTAAGAAATAGCCACTTATATTAAACCGTGTATTTACAACACAAGTACACAAACAACAAAATATAAGACGTAAATACACTATACACTGGTCACACTCGCTGCACTAGTACTAAACTTAACCGACTACGTTTAAAAAAAAAACAATTCTCATATTCACTCAAACTGGTCACTTTGCTTCGCACTGGTCGCTTGTACTATCGCTTTATAAAACTGCTCTCTAATTGTCAACCCTTTCCTATTTATACTCGAGGTTAAAGTTCGACAACAATTGCGAATGTTCGGCAATCATCTCGTAAACAATAACAATAGACAACTTATGATAAAGAAGTCCTAAAACACGCCATTTTCAACCTTATTCCCTATACCACAAACTCCATTATGGCATAGCTTCGGGTAACGGTCAACTATTTGTTTGTCAATAGGAGTAGCTATCTCTTTCTTTTATTTCTAGATCTATCCAGCGTTCCAACTCTTCACATTTCTAGATTATTCATAACAATATTTAAAATCATGTTGTTGTGTCACATTGTTCGCCGGCAACGTATTCCTAAACTACTGAACCGATTTTTATGAAAGGAGAATGATGAGGCTCCATACAAATTTGGCCTAAAACGCAGCACATGATGATAGCTGCTTACCGTATTTTAATACATTAATCATTTATTCTGAAATGTTAATTGTATCATGGACACTTTTTATAATACTAAAATTCAGAAAACTCCTTCAAATATTTATATTTATATAATTCAAGTAATTTACAATTGTTACATTCCATTTTAAGCCACTCATATCGCAATATATCGTTAACATAAATATAATTAATTTTTATATCACTCCTCATAAAGATTGTTTGATTTTAACCACTTAAATGTTAAGAAACCAATAAAACTTTTATTTACCTACATTAAAATATTTGTTACTCGTTCACAGTGTAAATAGATGACACTTTTTTTTGTTTGTGTAGGATGATACTAAGGATACTTATTTATACAGCCTTGTATGTTGTAAGTTTCGGCTGTTGTAATAAATATTTTCATTTTTGTTATATTTTATACAATAGTTTGTTAAAAATTTTGCATCTTACCTATCCAGCATTTTTATGATTTGTTTAATTATAAGTATATATTTCAGATGCACTAAGAGCAAGTATAGTGAGAACACTTAACTGAAAATGACAAGATACATTCAAGCTAGAGAAGAGCTTGCATGTGAATGGTAATTTTTTTTCACATAACTAAATTATAATGAATGTTCTTACCTAAAAAAAATTACCACCTAATAGTCACAACGGTAGTCGTACGTTCGGCCAATCTTTCGCCTTTTACGAATTGCCTAGCCGAATAGCAGATGGTCTATACATTAAATGGTGCCAGGACAATGTGAGGAGAATAATATACTGCTTATTGTCGTATCAAATTTTTCCTAGACATGTATCGTAAAGCAATGAATCAATATGAAAATACGAATTGTGGTGAACCAGAAAGTCTATAGACGTCAGGTTTACTCTGCCTACCCTGCAAGGGGACCAAGTGGGATGATGTTATTTTATTCCACCATTTAATTCATGGGAAGTATAATGTCATATGAACATTGTTATATAATGTCATATGAACTATAGGTACTTGTCCAAACTGGCACACACCAGATACAAGCACAATGTTGTTATTCCTCGTGTTGGTCCGGGCTCCTTTGAAAAATAGACCAACTGCCGTTCTACCAAGCAATTTGGTAGAACGACAGTTGGTCTATTCGACCGATTGGCTATGCGAGTCACTACCATTGTGGTTCTAGGTGGTGGAGTTTTGCATTGTCTTGCCTGGGTCTGGTACCACTGCCTTACTTATTCCTGCCGCAATAGCGTCAGTGCTTGTCACTGTCGTGTTCCGGTTTGGAGGGTAAGGTAGCCGGTAGACTTACGCATGTGGCATTAGACCTCGTCACAAGATAGCAACGCACAATTAAGATCTTTGGTGTCTATGAGAGATGGTTGACTCCACCAGGAGACCCATCTGCATGTTTGCTATCTTATGATATAAAAAAAATCTTAGTGTTTCAAATTAAAATACTATCTTCAAAAGGGGGTTAGATCAACCCAGGAAAACTGTCAATAAAATAAAATTGTGTTGCGCTATACAAACTACATAATAAATTTAAGTTTTTTTACTACCAATTATAGTTGAAATTCATATTCTAGAAACTTTTAGAAAGATATATTATCTGGTAACTCTCACCGGGTTTGTACTAAACATGTGAAAGCAAATTTTTAGACTGCTTGCATTTTTTATTTTCCTTGTAGTCTCTGCATCTAGTAGCATTAATGCAATAAATTTAACATGTAATTTACAGGTACTCAAGAAAGAACCAATTCTTGCTGCTGTCAATCGAATCTTCATTAATGTATTTTATTGGCTGTAGTTAATGATGCGAGAACAGATGTCACTTGTAAATGAATAAAATTAAGCACCTTTATCCCAGAAATAAAACAACTGACATCAGTTTCTCAAGAATATTTATCATGTCTTGATTTCAATTGAAAACCTAACTCTTGTGGCATTGTTTGTGGCATAATAATTATTGTAATAGTGCCAGCAAAAACGCAAATTTATTTTGTGAGTTATTTGATTATCTGATGCTTATTTTGAACTAGCTGTTGCCTGCGACTTTGTCCGCGCGGACTGCTCCTTTACTCCGCACTGCTCCTCCCCCGTAGGTGATAGCGTGATAATATGTAGCCTGTATGTTGACCCGACCTGTTAGTAATATTCATGCAAAATTTGAAGTAAATCCATGCAGTACTTTTTGAGTTTACCCCGGACTTACATACAGACAAACAGATAAACAGACAAAAATTCTAAAAACTATATTTTTGGCTTCGATATCGATTGTAGATCACGCCCCAAGTATTCTTTTGAAAAAATATTCAATGTACAATTTTGACTTTCCTACGATTGTATTATATGTATAGATATATAGATGTCCTATTTGATAACGTTTATTGTAAAACGACAAAGATTAAAATACATTCATTTATGTTATAAAGATGTTTTTTCAATTCTAATACATTAAGAATCCTGACTTTTTTTGAAAGTTAAGTATATTATAGTAAGGGGTAAGTGCTTATTACTCTTGTTATAACCAAAATAATGAATGCCACGAGTAAATGTATAATTTTTTTTGTTGCTATTTTTAAAATGGATTTATATTATTCTACTATTTTATTTAAATGATTCTATCTTAAATTATTTTAAAAAGTAAAATCTGTACTGTTGTATACCTACTGATGCATAATACAGGCTATTCCATTTTTTGGTAAAAATAAATGCAAGTTCTAAAATGTGATAGTTTTATTTATTCCTATTTAAAATCAATTGAAATAAAAAAAATTAATCTTAAGGTTTATTTCACATAATTGTAATTTAAAAATTTAAACCCATTTCAAATATCACCTACATAACTCATATCTCTACAACTACTGAATCGATTTTAATAAAACACCCAAATTCTTAAACAATACTATGAGATTGCATAGTGCTAGTGAATGCATGGGATTGTTCAAACCACAATATTACAAACCGATTCATAAACCATTGAGTTATATATATAATTGTAATTTATATCCAAACATTCAACGGTCAAACTCAACTACACCATTCACAACAACACTATTTATATATCTATTTCTCATTAACAGTATCGTTCAGTACTTTAATAAACAGTAGTTTTAGTGATACTTTTTAGTGGTAATAAAAATAACTTCTAATATTGTTTGATTATATAATAATAGGCGATTGTTTATAAGAAAGTAAGAATTTAACTGATTGTTAAATAATCCATGCATAAAACAAACTCGCTGAGGCCCGGCCGGCGCGCCGCGAGTCATATGTAGGAAGGAGGGTTACACGCAGAAAAATAGTATAAGCTTCTATTCACTTTAGTAAGCTGATTACTAACCACTCGCACTAAACGACTCGTCTTTTTTTGCTTATGCACCTCCATTAATCCAGCCAAAAACACACTCGCACGCGCCCAAATTAAAGTGAAAACGGCGCTTAAGGCGTAGTGGAAGATATTATAGTTGTTTATTAAGCGAATACCTAATTTCAAAACACTTGTACACATTTAAAATTATCACATAATTACCCAACGTCAATCGTTGATGGGTAGATGGGCCTCGTTAGCATTGTTTTGCAGCTCGTCTAGCAGAAGCAAAACCATGAATTCTAACCCGGCATGGAGTTTCCATTAGGCGCTAATAGAATTGTACCCAAACTCCGGCAGCCAACCTGGCTCCGCACGTATCGATTCGTCGTTCCTGCGGACAGATCCCGTGATGCCGAAGGGTGACACAGGTGCTGGGCAAATCCTTATGTGCGTCTCAGGTAATGCAATGTCTGTGGAGAGGAAACACTTAAACAACGACAGCACTGCTGCGTGGAAAACGACTCTAGGAGTGGCAGTGACCGGTTATAAATCTGTACGAATGGGTGAGTGCGGGCGCCAGGGGTCACCTACGACAATGGGCGGGAGGGGACAGTGGCCGGCTCAAGCTGAGTAGCACTCGGCCATTAAGTTACTGATCCGCCCCGGTGTTGGTTTGCTTCTTTAGGGTGTAGGGAGCACTAGTTGTCAAGATGACTGACACCGTAATATAACACACCTGTTAGGTACAAATCAGCAGAACTAAAACCGTCAAAATCGCTTCTTTATGCGGAATGCGAGTGCGACATGGCGATGCGAGTACGCATTAAAACTGCTGAAATCGATGCAGAACTACACCGTAAACATCACGGTATCCGCTCTTCAAGAAATCAGGATACCTGACGTAGGGTCCATACGTGAAACGCATTACACCTTTTTCTGGAAAGGAAAAGACTGATGGCCGTATGTGAGCATGGTGTTGGCTTTGCGGTTAAAAATAATTATCCGCCTTTAAAAATACACGTGGCGTATCAGAAAGAATTATATTGTTACGGATGCTTACCACCAGTGGTTTTACTACGTTAAACTCTGCGTATGCACTGAAACAAATCATCCGACGAAATTAGTTTTACGACGAGCTTGGTAAAGCCCAAAGCGTAAAACGGTAAGACCGTACGTTCTAGATTTAAACGTTAGTCGGCCAGGACACATCTGCGTGGCTGGATTGTATCGGTAAGCCTGTTATAGGATCTCTCAACGAGAATGGTCAACGACTGCTCTAATTATCTACTGTGCGTTACCAATACCTCTTTCACGGTCAAATTATCACGCAAGGTATCCTGGAAACGTTTCCATTCCGGTCACTGGCATCAATTAGACCTGATTCTAATCAGAAGAATGCACCTGAGTGAGACTCACCACGCGCGAGCTTATAGGGCTAATTGAACACCGATCATTCCCTAGTTACAGCACACATGGCTTTGTTCGGTAGAAGGATTCACTCATCCAAACTATCCGGTAAGAAGAAAAGAGATCTTCAAAAGACCAGCAACGTTGAGTTGGTCCAAAAGTTTAAAGACCTAGTGCGCTGTGAAACCAGTTATTGCGACGCCCATGTGCCTATTAATGAGGAATGGCAAAATGTCAAAAAAAACTCACAGAAACAGCTGGCAATGATTTCGGATAGGTACCGTAAAGCAGGAACTAAAGATTGGTTCGCTAAAAATATAGATCACATGTAACCTTGCTCGACTCTAAGCGCTTAGTTGCCTTAAATCATCGCTTGAACCCTGCCTAAAAGCCAAAAAAAGATCTGCATTGCAAGTGCAACGCTTCAACGTAGCACTCGCCACTTTGTAATGCATATTGGACTAAACTTTAGTCGCAATAACCAATTATGTGCCGACACGACTAACATGCGTGGCGTCTATTCGGGGATAAAACATTTTGGCTCCATTCCTTAAAAGACAGTTTCTCTGAAGGAAAACAACTGTGCGCTTACTATAGACTGTCTTCGTCAACTTGACCGTTGGGTGGAGCACTATATACCTATCTCTCCTCACGTCCAGTTGACATACAGCCAGAAGCCGCACGCCGCATGTCCAAATTGGTCAGCTGGACTGAGCTAGACGATTTACCCACTTCAGATGAGCACCCCCAAGTTGTCAAGCAACTAAAGTATGGAAAGAGTCCAGGCAGGAACGGAATCCTGTTAGCTATCGAAATTATCAAACTCTAGTGTATGTCACCAGTCTTACAAAATCTGCTGGGGAAATGTTGAGAAGCAGGAACTGTGCCACAGGATATGCGATGCCAATATCACCATACTACACAAAGGAAAAGGTGACTGTAACAACTAACGTAGTACCGACCTATATCCCTTTTCAGCATCGTAGGCAAGTTGTTCGGTCGTCATTCTTGGTAAATTACAAAAACTTGCAAATCGCGTCTATTCCGATAATCACAAAGTGGCTGTCGCGCCAAGCGTTCTACGTTAGATATGATTTTTACTTTAAGGCAGGAAAAGTGTAGGGAGCAAAAGGAACTCCCTATTTATGGTATTCGTGGGTCTAAGGCCTTCGACACTGTCAGCAGAGAAGGGCTCAACACAAGACTTGATCGTAATGGATGTCCGCCTAAACTCCTGAGCATTATTAAATCATCCACGTCACTTATTCAATCATTACCCAGGGCGCTGTGGTATTTAATGGTTACGTTTCAGAACAGTTTTTTATGCGCAGAGGTGTGTAGCAGGTCTGTGTGTTCGATCCTACTCTGGAATATTTTTCTCGCTGCTTCTAAAAGTTGCTTTCGGCGATGACCAACAGGGTATTCATCTACATACGTGGACTGACAGAAAATTATATGACACCACCCTACTCAAATCTAAGCATTACTGCGAGAATATGTTTGGTGACGACGCATTTGTAACAAAATCAGCCAGCGAGCTTCACTCTTAGACAAATTTGCCAAAGCTTGTAATCTGTTCTCAATGTCCATGAATGCCAAAAAGACAGTCATGCTAGGTAGTCCAGGACAGTGCAGAGACACCAATTATCCTGTTGGACAATACTGCTTTACAAGTTGTCGAAGTTTTGCTACTTAGGGTCTACCGTGTCGAATAATCTCTCGCTTAATGCAGAGATCAAAATCCGTATTGGCGACCATGTTCGGGAAGTTCATAAAAATGTTTGGATTTTACAAAAGTTTGGATAACAAATACTTTACAGTCAAAACCAAGATGGTCGAATTCCAGGCATGCATCTTGAGTATACTCTTGTATGGAGCTGAGACCAGGACAACATACGCAAATCAGGAATTAAACTAAACACCTTTTATATGCGTTGTCTTCGCAAAATTCTAGGTATTGGCTGGGAGGACAGGATAACAAGCGAGAGGCTGGGGCATGTGCATCGAATGGAACCGTCCCGTTTGCCGCGAAGTGTCCTGATCGGTCTTGCGAATGCCAAGAGGCGTTGAAAGACCACTGCTGCACTTCAGACAGTACCAAGCGAGAAATGGCTGCTTTCTGAATCGATAATGGGTCCTGGGAAAAGCTCGCGGAGAACTGGGAATATTGGCGTTAATATGTTTTTTTTTTGGCGGTAGGTGCTAAAAAAGTAGACACATATCTTAATCTCAAAATTTAATTAAATTAATATTTTACTGTTTATCTACTGTTTAAACTATCAACGGTTACTATTTAGTGTGTGTTTTTGCATATATATTGTGGACAATTGTATACATGATCTAGAAATTTTATTTACAATACCTACCGGTGACTTCACATTTGGCTATTGGAATCACAAGTAAAATTTCAAAATGGCCACTTTTTCTGATGTTGTTGAAACACAAAAAACAATTGAAGCTAATGTAAGGCAGATGATGCAGGACTTCGAATCCAAGTTGAAGGCTACTCCTCACACAGATAATCTCGACCAGCTGACACAAGAATTTTTAAGTTACCGTAGTTTTGTTCAAGGTGTTCTTCAACTTCTTCAGCAGCAAGTATCCGAAATTGGTAAACAAGTAGACATCATGGAGATGCGTCACCGTAAAAAATTCTTGTTGCTTAACGGTGCTGATGAAAAGCATGATGAGGATGTTCCAGGTCTGGTCTTGGAAGTTTTAAACAATAGGTTGGATATGAGGCTGCCTTCTTCAGCTATTTTGAAAGCTCATAGGCTTGGCAATGCTCCTGGGGGAAAAATTCGTCCCATATTATTTCGTATGACGGCCGCAAATCAACGTGATGAAGTATGGAAGCTCAAAACCAAACTTAAAGGTACTTCTTTAGTGTTGTCTGAATATCTCACTAAACGACGCAAGGCTCTTTTTCTTGAGGCTCGAAATCACTTTGGTACTCGTAATGTTTGGACAACTGGCGGAAGTATAAATATTAAGACGCCTAATGGCAGTCGGCATAAGATCCTAAGTAGTTTGGATCTTGATAAACTTGTTTTGGCGCATCCTAAACTAGCTATTAGTCATGTGCAAGCACCGCAGCAGCAGCAGCAGCCATCATTGGCCAAGGAGAGATCGAAGCGAGTTACTAAAAAATAGTATTTTATATATATTTCTCGTTTAGCTTATTTACTTAGCCGAACTACGTTGTTCAATATCAATAGCACATCTTTGTATCTCACTCCAATATTCACGTAGTTATATTACTTTTCACTTTTTACGAAATATAATAACTGTATTCGGGTATACATTAAAATTTAACATTTCTAAAACCAATTACTTTAATAACTTTAGACATAATTCAATTAACATGTTGTGGTTTTGTATGACATTTGTCAGACGTCAATCGATGACATTGTCAAATGTCAAATTACTTTCCACCTTCTTCTCTTCTGTAGCGTAGATTCATAGATAAACTATAAATGTTTAGACATTGTGAATTAAGTTTTTTATATAGTTTTTAATATATTTCTTCCTTGTAAATTTACCCTACTGTGTTTATCTAGTTTGTCAGAAATATGAAAATGGCTCTATAGGCCCCGATTGTGGCGCTGTATTTATTTATCTTATGATTGTGTTTTTTTTTCTCTATTTCGTATTATCGATAATTTTTGTTTTTCAGTTTTGTGATTTCATTATCTTACATTGAACATTTTATTAACGATGTAATAACCACCGGTAGTTACAAATATGTTTAAGTGCTACTGCACTTGATTAACTGTTAAGTTATTAACGTATTTTTATTTAATTATATATATATTTTTATTAGTATTTATTTAATATTATATTATTATGTCATCTGATACTGATAGCGCTTCTTTCTATTCTGCCCTAGACTCTGATCCGTCTTCTGACTCTACTACAGGTACCCAGACCCTTGACACAATGATAACTCAACACTTTTCTCAATACAATAACCATTTTAATGTTTGTCATATTAATGCTCAAAGTATCCCCCAACATTACAATGAATTATATGATACCTTTAATTCACCTTGTGTGAATGCTATTCTTGTGTCTGAGAGTTGGCTTAAACCTTCCTACAGCTCTAATCTTTGCAGTTTACCCGGCTATGTACTTCTTCGAAACGATCGTTTGAATAAGCGGGGTGGTGGGGTTGCCATTTATCTACAAAGCAAAATATCTTTTAAAATATTAGCAACTTCATCGACACCTTACTCGGAAGCCATCGAATATCTCATGCTGGAGATAATTGTTAGTGGAGTAAAGGTACTTCTTGGCGTTGTTTATTGTCCACTAAATGTTAATTATTTTTCTGACTTTGAATCTCTTTTAGCCTTGTACAGTAATGAGTATTCTCATCATGTTATAATGGGGGATTTTAACACTGATGTACTAAGAGACACTCAAAGAGCACGAGAACTTCACTCAATTTTAAATTCTTATTGTCTAACGCTCTTACCCCTTAATCCCACACATCACAATATAAATGCTGAAGACTCATTAATTGATTTAATAATGGTATCTTCACCAACACACGCGGTGGATTATGGTCAGTTTTCAGCCCCGGGTTTCTCCCGTCATGATTTGATACACTTGTCTTATAAATTGAGACCTCCTAAGCCTCGAGTGAAAATCTTGAAATTGCGTAATTTTGCAAGAATTAATCAAGCAGATTTAGAACAGGATGCTTCTTCTATTGATTGGTCAGATGTCTTTGACAGCTTAACTATAGATGTCAAGGTCAATTGTTTTACCAAGAAAATTATTGATTTGTATGACAGACACGCGCCTATACATCGTGTGAAAATAAAGCGCCCTCCTGCTCCTTGGATTACACCTGAAATCCGAAAAATGATGAAAAGACGGGATCGAGCATTTTGTCATTTCAAGAGGGACAGATGTTCAGAGAACTGGTGTGACTTTAAAAAAATTAGAAATCGCTGCAATCAGATGGTGAGGTCAGCTAAACGTAGATATATCCATGATAATATATCCAATTCGTCTCCACCACATGTTTGGAAATTCTTAAATTCTCTTGGTGTTTCCACTTCCGTAAATAACTGCTCTCTAAATATATCTGCTAATGTATTTAACATCTTTTTCTCAGCCACACACATTATGGATGACACAATCAAATCTCGTACAATATCTTATATACGCTCAATGAACCCCTTTCACAATAATACATTTACTTTTTCACCTGTCACTAATGAAGACACGATAAAGGCAATGCTTGCCATTAAATCAAAAGCTGTTGGATGTGATCAGGTGAGTAGAGACATGATTTTTAGAATCAAAGAATTTATTGTGCCTGTTATAACACATTTAATTAATTTTTCCCTATCCAGTGAATTTCCCACTCTCTGGCGTAAAGCAATCATTCTGCCGCTTCCCAAAATCTCAAATCCTAGTGCTACTAACCACTTCAGACCCATATCTATACTTCCTTTTCTCTCCAAAATTCTCGAGGCAGTTGCTCATAATCAGATAACTAAGTACCTGAATGAGATAAATTATCTGAGTCCCTGTCAATCGGGCTTCCGTATGGGGCATAGCACGACTACCGCTCTCCTGAAAGTTACTGAAGATATAAGGTCCGCTATGGAAGAGTCATGGTTGTCAGTCCTAGTTTTAATCGATTTTTCCAATGCTTTCAATACAGTCAACCATGACATTTTAATAGCGGTCCTTGCACACCTTGGCCTATCCCCGTCTGCCTTAAATTGGTTTTCATCCTACGTTAGAGGCCGTCAGCAAGCAGTTCGTGTTAATGATAATTTATCTGACTGGTGTGACGTATTAACAGGCGTTCCTCAGGGTGGGATCCTATCTCCCCTCCTTTTTTCCGTAGTCATAAACCTAATTACTAACCGTTTAAGCTGTTCTCACCATTTGTATGCAGATGATTTGCAAATTTATGCCCAATCAAGCTTAGGAGGCATCAACGAAGCTGTAAGTCGTATCAATCAGGATTTACACAACGTTCTTGACTGGACGAAAAAGTTTGGTATAACAGTCAATCCTAATAAATGTCAAGCTATCATTATTGGCAGCTCGCGTCGGGTTCAAAGTTTGGATTGGAGCTCTATTTCAGCGGTAGTTTTTGATAACATTACTATCCCCTTTCTCCCTTACGTCAAAGATCTAGGACTCATAATAGACCAAACTCTATCTTGGTTGCCACATACTACTGAACTTTGTCGTAAGGTTAATATGGCTTTACGATCCCTTTATCGGTACAAAAACTTTTTGCCACTCCAATCAAAACTCCTACTTGTGCAGACCCTAGTTATACCAATACTTGATTATGCCGACGTGTGTTTCGTAGATTTAAGTCAATTCCTTTTAGACAGATTAGAACGTATGCTCAACAATTGTATACGGTTCATCTTTGGTCTGCGTAAGTTTGATCACGTCTCATTATATCGCTCTAAACTGAAATGGCTTCCGATCCGCCAACGAAGACAGTTGAGATTGCTTTGTACATTATTTACAATTCTTTATAATCCTAATGCACCTCAATATCTTAAGTCAAAATTCATATTTCAGCATGCCACACATTCACGCCAACTTCGTTCAGAAAATATTCCGACTCTTCAAGTACCTTTTTGTCGTACCGATTTCTTATCCAAATCTTTCTCTTCTGAAGCTGTGAGGCTTTGGAATACTCTTCCTATTGATATTAGGAATAGTCCCTCCAAATTGTCTTTTAAACGTTCTCTCTGTAAGCATTTGGCAGAATAATGGTGTTACGCGCTATGGTAGTATAATATGTATGTATATATGTATTTATATAACTATATATAAATATGTACTTGTATATATATAGGTATTTATGTAGGTATATGTATAATGTATTATATATGTAATATATTACTTGTATCTAAGTATATTGTAATATTGTAATATCGTATTATCTTATTGTTTTCTTTAATTTTAATTTATCTTAATAATAATCAAGAAGGTATGTCAGTAGTAAATGATTGTAATAAGTTTCTCTGTGCACCCCATCGTAAACACTGTTTATATTGGTTTAAGGTTGACTGGTAGAGAATGTCATGTAGCATTAAGTCCACCTCTGTACATGTTGTGCATAAATTTTAAATAAATAAATAAAAATAAATATGTAGTGGAGGGCCGCATGATTCAAGATGATTTTGTTTTCAAATCTGGCAGATAAAAAGGACCAAAAGACATCAGCCACCATCTAATACACCTTCAAATGAATTTGTCTGCAATAAATGCGGAAGATATTGTTCCCACATATGTCATCAAGAAATGTCTCCAGAAAACTGCTTAAATAAGTCTGTCAAAGACTACAAAGGCCTACTACCCAACTTCACACACAAAAAATGGAGCCATCCACCTGAATCAACATTCATCACATTTCACGGTTCACACAAATTTACCTATTTATAAATGTAATTTTTCATTTCATCCACCACCTCATCTATTCCTGCCACCCAACGCCAGTGATCATTTCAGTATGAAGTATTATACCCAGAGAATTTTAAGCACCAGAAAGTTCAGAAATAGGACTATCTCGCTTAATAACAGCTGGGAAATATGGCTGGTATGTTAAAGCAACTGACAAGTCAGGCGAATGTCATAAATATGGAAACATTTAACAAATATGCATATACATAGATAAAGATTAGGCTATTAATAAAAAGCATTGTTTCTTAAGAACTTATATTAACTAAGCTGTTGCTTCTGGTAAAGTTGTAATAATGTCAGAATCTCCAGGATCGGTGATGGCCAATGTGCACACTCTGTAGTACTTTCCACAAGCGGTACCCAATTCAATATTGTTCCCACTGTAGTGATGGACACCAGTTTTGGCCAAGAGGGCATAGTACTCAATTTCCGATTTTCTGCAACAATATCTATATATTAATATGTGAAGAAAAACTTTAAACCCTTGTGCAAATTGAGACAATTGTGCGAATGGTGGAGTATGAAATTTGCCACAGTTAAAGCTTACATTGTGGAGGACTACAGGAATCTAATATTTTTAAAAGTATTACATTAAATTAAAGAAGTACATTAAATTAATAAAAATATAAATTACACACACTACATTCATGTGACATACACGATAAGATACAAACATGTATAACATTTTCTTTACGGCTAAGTCTGTTGTCAACTTAAAAGTTATTTTATTGTTTAATCTATGGTTCTTTTTTGGCCACAGGCAATCGCTAGTTTAAATAAATATTTATTATGAACCTTACTAATAAATAGTCCAAATGGGACTAGTGAAAGCCAAAAACAAGAGAATGCATTATAATTAAATAGAGCCCTATTACAAACCTATTTCCCCCATATTGGTCCCAGGCTCCTTTGAAGAATAGGCCAACTGCCGTTCTGCCAGGCAGTACGTAAAAGGCGACCAATTGGCTATTTGAGTCACTACCATCGTGGCTAGTAGCCACATCAAGGTGGTAGAGTTCTGAATTGTCTCGCCCAGCCCAGGTTTGGTACCACAGCCTTACCTATTCCTGCCGCAATAGCATCAGTGCTTGTCATTGTCGTGTTGCGGTTTGGATTGTAAGGTAACCAGTAAACTTATGCATGTGGCATTAGAACTCACCACAAGACAGCAACGCACCATTAACACTTTGGTGTCTTTCCACCAGGAGACCCATCTGCTTGTTTGCTATCTTATGATATAAAAAACTACATTTTTATTTAACCATACTGATCTTTAGTATAATTTATAATTAATAACAACCCCCAATTGCTTTGCATGGGTGCAATGTATGTAATTGCACAAAAATATACTATATGACAATGTTTATAAATCCTATGCTTTTTTTACTACAATATGCATGTGTTGTACATAAAATATTCACTTGAATCACTCTGTCAATGGATGAAAACCGCATTACTGTTGTTGAATATCAACAGACAAACATGAAATTGCAAATACTTTTGAATTGACCATATAAATTCTTTCAATCTCAATTAGTTTATTGGGGCTATTTTTGTAGAATATACCATTTGCCTTCTTATCTAGCAGGTCTACAGACAAAGAATTGGCCAAATATGTGACTACTGATGATAAGATTTCTGCAATGTCTTACTATGGTTTGGTAACACCACCTTACTTTCCTGGTATAATAATTGCATCATTCCTTATTACTATGCTGTCAAAATAGACAGTAAAATTATGTATAGACCACACGGTCCTTGAGTGCTCAGCGAGATTTCGGAGTGGGGACTTTCACATTGCAAAAAAAAAAGAGTATTATGGACCCAATTATTACCTCCCTGCTGCACTGTTACCAATATTATAATTCTGCACAAACAGCACTCAAGAAATTAATAACTAGGTATGTGTGCTTACATGAACCCTTCCCCCCTAACCTTGCAGTTGCTTTTTCTTAACCTCCATCAAGGGAGCTATTTGTTGATCTGGGCTTCTTTGAAGAATAGACCAACTGCAGTTTTACCAGGCAGGCCATAAAAGGCAACCAATTGGCTATATGTGTCACTACTAGGTGGTAGAGTTCTGCAACAACTAGCCCAGATATTTGGTTTCACGGCCTTACTTATTCCTGTCGCAAAATCGTCCATGCTTGACATTGTCGGTTTGAAGGGTAAATTAGGCAGTAGGCTTATGCATGTGACATTGCCATTCCCCCACACAGATAACGCACCATTTTCACCTTTCACTTGTTTGTTATCTTATGCTTGATATAAAAAAAGCAATCTGCTTGCTTGCTTCATTATTGTCTATCAAATAATAATATTTTAAAGAATTTTCTCACCTGTCCCGAGAAGCAATAGGATTAATAGACTACTCCATAGGGTTCCCTATTATTTGAGGCAGTAAAATTAATATTTGCATGTACATATATACACAAATTTTGTTAGTTTACATTAATTAGACTTTTAGATGAAGTTTACAACCCTCTTTACCACATTTATTTTGTATATAAGTAGTATTTCATTTGTAGAATTTAAAGTAATAAATAAAATACTATCAAAATGGTTTTTACAATGTATACATAGCAATCAGCATTGACATACTATTACTTTTGTAACATTTTGTGTTACTTTTGACCCTCTCATGTTACTTCCATGTTATATGACTCAAAATGTTACTTTTACGTTACTTTTAAAACCTAACAATATATATATATATATATATATATATATAATCTAATATTTGATCAATAATTATCTAATATTATAAATAATCTAATATTTGATCAACAATTATAATGATTCTTTCGAAGCTTGACTAATGGGACAAAAACTTTCTAGTTTTTGTGTAATTAAGTGTAATATTATAGTACTAGTGTCATTTTCCTCCTATAATGTTACTTTTCTTGTGAAAATGTTACTTTTTAAGCTGTCTTATGTTATATTTATCTTTCTGTCACTGACAACACTGGTAGCAATTGTCAATTTTATTTTTAATTTTATTTTATTACAATAATTTTCAAGGACAATACAGTAAATATTTACTAGTAAAAATTTTACTGCATCATTCAGGAACCATACTTCTTTGTCCTAAGACTCCATATGCTTCCCAATGACATGTGAAAAGGGAACTCTACTTCTCAGTAGTCTCACCTTAGAGGTGGTGCATTCTTAGCTATGATGACCAATTTAGCTTTGCCCTGTCGTAGAGTTTTCAATGTTTGCTTGTATCCCAGGCAGTATTTACCAGATTTCATAACCAGAGCCAAACGAGAGTTGATAGACTCAATGGTCTTTTTCTGTAATAAATAAAACTTGGTTAAGAAATAGTAAATCTTACACTAATTTTAAAAATATTGTAGTAGCCGGCATATAAATTAATTAAAAATTAATATAGACGATATTGAATGAGGATAAAAATAATCGTTTTAGCAAGCAAGGTTTATTGCTATTCCTTCTCATGATAAGAATTAATAAGTAATCAAATCAATTTGTCTTTATAATCACATTTTTAATAGGTATTGAAATGTTCCAACACGTGATAACTATTGTAACCTTAAAATGTACGATACATCCTCAACCCCGAAATTTACAATAAATAACGAGCCTATCGAGTATCATTTATTTAGGACTTCAAAAAATGGAGGGTATCTACAATATAATGTAAATAGCCATGCCAAAAGTCCCACAGATGTGATGGAAAAACGTGTCTATTAACTTACTTGCTTTTTGGCCGCAACCATGGTTATTGTTTAATGTTCACTGGAAATAGAGATGGAAAATCCAATATGAATAAAGAAATTTCAGTAAAAACACTTAAATAAGAATAAAAAACTTATTAATCGAGAAAACTTATTATTTCAAAAACTCACTCACCTCCCACTAAGAAAGTTGAATTAAAAAGGTATTTCCCAGTGTGACCAGATTATATCTTACGAAAATACCGCAACACCCCAAAAAATACTGAAATATTTGAACTGCCTACACAGGGCAAAATATACCAATAAAAATACTGATTTTCTTAACGTGTTTTATTTACTAATCATCATTAATTATAACAATATTTATTTGACTTGTAACATTATTATTGAACGATTAAAATGAACACAAAACACAACCTCTTCCAACCTTAACATCGTGCATTGTTTTTTTTTCAAATTGCTCATATATTTTTGTTCATAAATTAGTTTCATTGGTTCATTTTCATCAAATTTATCTGTGAAAATATGTGCTTGCATCAAGGAGTTACATTCTACCCGGAATGTTCACACGCGCTTCAAAATCGTTCCGAAGAGTACCACGACATGTCACATGGGTGGAGTGTGTCTCTTTCTACTAAATAAAGCTCCAATCGCATTATATAAGTGCGGACATACGTAGTTTGCAAATTGCTACTAAGTAACGTAATAATTAAAATAAGCACATTTTAGAACTCACTATGTTAATTACTAGCAAAAAGCAGAGTTTTGTAAGGGCTCGCAAAGTTATACTATCTAGTAATATTGTTAGAAAAGTATTTTTATGAGAATTACATATTGGAACGAAGTTCCTTACGGCAGGCTTGGAGGGGATAGGGATTTTGCTGCGCGACCGAACTGAAAAAATGTGATAGTAAAACCGTAAGAAAAATGCGTGGAATAAAAGCGTTAAATGAGACGTGCGCAGGCGCGACAGTCGCGTACACAAGCGAGTAGTGCCGTTTAGCCGAAGGAAGTTCGTTCCTACCTGGTGTCCCGCGACACCACATACTTTTTTTTAATTTATGGACTTTATTTATAATTATCTAACCTAAAAAGCAGCGTATTTTCATCTAAACATTACATTCGCATCAAAGGCCCGCGTCGTCAGGCTTTGGACTAGGAATAATTGGTTTTTGTTTGTTGGTATTTTCAAGAAAAAATGGGTATTAAAAATGAAGGTTGATCTTAAAAAAAACACATTTTTAACATTTTGCTAAAATAATTGTTTTTTTTTTCTAAAATCAGGAAGTTCCTGGTTTTACGAAATCAAATTTTTTTTTATTTAAATAAACTTTCAAAATTTTTGGACTTAATATTGGACTTAACGCAGGCACGAAGCATTGACGGTAGACACTCAGCGAATACATTTTTCGAATTTTTCTCTCAGAGAAACCCTCGGAGTTCGATTCCAGAGTCAGGCCAATGAAAAATGTGTTTTTTCAGTTTTCTGATAAAAACAACATTGCCCGTGATTGGAAAAGTGCCCCACTGGCGATAGGCTGGCCACCTATCACATTGTGAGACTTAAGTATCTTTGGCGAACCGTGAATGCACACGTTGTACCTCTGCCTACTTCTTCGGGGATACGGGCGTGAATACACCTTTTTTAGCTTTTTACCCTCGGGCTAAGATTGGGAATTGATCTCAATACAATATAAATCAATTAATACATCTGTACTGTTTCTCAATAAGCATATTGTGAAACTCTCTAACGCTCTATTTACTCTGTTCCCCGCAAACATCCCTGCTCTAGACCTAAATTCCCCTTGTGCCTCCCACAACTTTACTTCGAACTTCCCTTGCTTCCTTTCCCTTCCCTTCCTTTCATAGATTTTATCATACACCTTCAATGCCAAACTGATCAAACTGATGGCCCTATAGCTATTGCAGTTTATACTTGAACCTCACCTTTATAGGAGGGCACGATGACCGCGCGATATGAAGAAACAATTCATGAAGTAGTCTCTTAATAAGTTCAAAAATTCTAATACAAAATGTATCTTCTATCAATTTAAACTCGTTAATTTAATAAGAGATGGTGTTAGTAGTAATAAGATTCTAATACTAATTGTACCTTCTATTTTTTTATTTTTATAAATTGGTATTTTTATGGTAAATAACAAATCTAGACATGAATATAAACTACCACGTCGAAGCTCAAACTTAAAAAATGCGATACTTTTTCAATAAAATGTACCACAAAAGTGAATAGATCGTGGCCTAGTGTAGGGCTCGCTGCGCTCGCCCTAATAATACATTTTTTGCTAATGTATCTATCGACGTGTATGAATAAAAGGGATTTAACGATTAACGAATATATAAAAATCTACCATCCGAGAGTTTTATTTACACTGGCAATTGCAAGAAAGGGACGTTATCCACTCATGTCGTTGTCTTGCTCAGAACGTTTTTCCCCTCTGTTATGTAAGAAACAAATGTCAACTTTATTAGGATCGAAATAAAGTACATTTTTATTTTTCAAATATTGCTTCGTAGTAATTCCAGTTATAGTATATAAGTTCCTTGGTGTGCACTGTGTACTGTGTGCTGTGTGGTCACTTGTCCACTGCATTTACTTGTCAGACAGTCTGGTGCAAGTCATTTGGAAAAACCAAAATGTACGGGCATTGCCGTCTTTTTTATGGCTATATATAATCCGTACATATTACGAAGCATGCAAAAATCTAGATCTACTACTAGCGTAAAGGCTTTTTAAGTTAAACGGATTATGTCAGCGCCATGACCCACTAGATGTCAATTATTATTTTATCTGTCGTTTCAGAAGTTGGAACATCCCGCCGTTTTTTAAAGTGATTTTATTGTATAACAATAAATATAATATCTAACTTACAGCGATTTTAAATATATTTTGTTTTTAAAACTTTAAAGTGTGCTATATATTAAAAGTAAAATGATCAATACGATTCGCTAAATATGTTGTATAAAAACTGGCCAACTGAAACAAAGTGAATGTATTTATTGCCAAATATCTATGAAACAAAGAACGGTAAGCGCTAAATTTATTATTTTATCATTTTCCTAATTATTTACAATGCAATTATAAAGTATTTAACAAAAAAATCCAAATGATTTTAATCAACAGCAGAGTAGTAGTGCAGTGTATATTACATTAATGCAATTATCGATAAAATATATTTTTTATTACAAAAAATTTTTTTTGGTGTTTAAATCTTATTTGTGTATTAGAAGTAATAATATTGCTGTTTTAATACCAAAAAATCTATTTTTTACTTAAAAATTTCAGCACATACCTGCGTAAAATACTAATGATATTAATTCTCAACATTATTTAGACAACTTTCATTAACATGTAATGAAATTTAAAAAAATACTAGTTAGTAATATTTATAGATATCGTCAGTAAATAGTATTTACTGACAAATATTCACTTGTGCAATTGTTATTGGTTTTGATTATGATTTAAAATTATTTTTTTAATGTATAAGGGTTGAGTTTACAGAAAAAAAGGACAGATTTAATAAAATTACGAAGTTGCATTAATTGAAGTTTGTATGTGCAAAGAATTTCAAAAAGGAACGCCTTTCAAAAAGGTAAGGAAATACAGTTGCAAAAATATGCTATCACTTCTATAGGATTTTTTCAACATCATCAAGATACCACCACAACACTTATACAAAATGGTTAGGTTTTTGTATTACTTTAAGTACATAATCGAGATAGTATATTGCTGGTAAACACTTCACTGTTCAGATGTATTAGTATTTAGTATTGAGTACCTAATTGCCAAAATAACAACTTAATTTATGAAAGTCATATATATGTAAATTTTCATATCAAATCCCATATGGGTAGCAAAAATCGAAAGTTGTAAATCAATCATTATCCAGACAAATTTGCTTTTCTCTCTCCTTATTCCCCGCATTGGTTGAGGCTCCTTTTGAGTATTTGCGATTTTGCCAGGTTGTTCGTAAAGGCAAACGGTTGGCTAACATCGTCAATACCATCAGAAATACTAGATTTTTTAATATCAAAATAGCAAGCAAGCAGATGGCTCTCCTGTTGGAAAGAGAAACTATCGCCTATAGATATCAAAGATATTAATGATGCGTTGTTATCCGTGTGGCAAGATGGCAATGCCACGTGCGTAAGTCTACCGGTTACCTTATCCTCCAAACTGGAATACGACAACGACATGCATTGACGCTATTGCGGCAGGAATAGATAAGGTAATGTTAGCAAATATCCGGGCAAGACGTTCCAGAACTCTACAAATTAGCGGTCACCATGGTAGCGATACGTAGAGTTAATCGGTTGCCTTTTGCGACTTACCTAGCAGAACGCCAGTTGGTCTATTCTTCAAGATTAGCCTGGACCAACACGGGGATAGTAGAGTTCTACAACATCTCCCCAAGTTAGGGAGCCACCGTCTACCTATTATGAAGTATGAACATCTCGCCACACGATCAGCAATGCAACGCTAACATCTTTAGTGCCTATAGATGAAGGCTGTCTCTTTCCACTAGGAAAATCACTCGCTTGTTTGCTGTTGGTGCAAAAAAAAAAAATCATTACTATCTTCGCAAATAAACATTTAAATTGATAACGAAAATCTGGGTTTTGCCAAATTTACACTGATTTTGTAATAATACACATTTATTTCTTACAGATAATTACAAGGTGACCAGCGTGAAAACTATGCTGAGCACTACCGCCTACTGTCAAGCCTTATTGTATATGAAGCTTTGATTGTAACACTCACAGCAAATCATGTAAAAATGGAGAAGAAAGAATATTTTTTGTGGAATATATGTGTCATAAAGTTATTATAACAATATGAGATAGGTGTCTAACATTAATCGATTCGATGAAATTAAAAGTCCCTTGTTTTGTTTCCTACTCTGTAGGTAAAATATATTCTGAATTCTCATTTTACCTTTTATCGTGGTCTATTAAAACATGCATAATTTATCTTGAAAGTTGAAAGACCTGATTTCAATTAAAGAGATCGTTTGAAAAACCTTAATACGGTTCCTAAATAACTTTGATATTTTATATCATTGTTTTTTTTTAAATAACTCTATTTCTTATTACCATATTTTCAAGTGTATTAAGCAAAATATTGTGTGGCTATACTTTTACTTATTAAAAATCTAATAAACGTTATTGTTTTATTTTACTGGAGCCAAAGAATTAACATTTAAATTGATTATCGATAGAATAAGGAATATCGATATATTCCGCAAGAACCCAAACTCAAGGAAGTTACATTCTACCCGGAATCGTTCTGAAGAGTACCACGACATGGGTGGAGTGCGTCTCTTTCTACTAAATAGAGCGCCAATCGCCATATATGTAAGTGCGGCCATACGTAGTTTGCAAATTACTACTAAATAATTCTACTAATTTTAGAAACAGTATTTGCATTGCATAAGTAATTACGTAATAATTAAAATAAGCACATTTTAGAACTCACTGTGTTAATTACAATACATTTTATGCTAATGTATTTATCGAAGTGTATGAATAAAAGGGATTTAGCAATTACCGAATATATAAAAATCTACCATCAGACAGTTTTATTTATACTGGTAATTGCAAGAAAGGGATAACATCCACTCATGTCGTTGTCTTGCTCAGAACGTTTTTCCCCTCTGTTAAGTAAGAAAGAAATGTCAACTTTATGAGTAACGAAATAAAGTACATTTTTATTTTTCAAATAGTGCTTCCTAGTAATTCCAGTTATCGTACAAGTAGCGGCACGTAAGTCTAGCGCTGAGTAAAATGTAAAGGGGATAGCTGCGCATTGGTACAGTCGTGCACGCAATACAATTATTACTGTAATTAAATTAATAGCAAGATAATGACATATTTTAAGATACTGTATATGAAATAGTAAATCTAGCGCAAAACGGAACGTGGAGAATTGCAACGCATGTACAATATAGTTAATGTTAAACTGTACCAAAGTCTGGAACAGGCTGTTCTACCATTCAAGTATACAAAATGAAAAAAAAGACTTCAACCAACGGTACTTTTAGGCAGTGTCATCAGTTTATAGGGAACAGAAAAAAATAAAAGCATTATACAATTAATTAATTTTTATTTTAGATATAATAAAAACTAGTTTTCTAAGTTGGAGATGGGCAAAATAATAAGAACATCTATACAATAAACCTAATTACACATATTTACTCAACCCATTTTGCCCGTGTTGGTCCGGGCTCCTTTGAAGAATAGACCAACTGCCGTTCGGCCAGGCAGGTCGTAAAATGCGACTAATTGGCTATGCGGGTCACTGCCATCGTAACTACTAGGTGGTAGAGTTGTGCATTGTCTCGCCCGGGTTTGGTACCACCGTCTTACCTATACCTGCCGCAATAGCATTAGGGCTTGTCACTGTCGTGTTCCGGTTTGGAGGGTAAGGTAGCCGGTAAACTTATGCATGTGGCATTAGACCTCGCCACAAGATAGCACCACACTATTAATATCTTTGGTGTCTATAGGCGATGGTTGAGTCTTACCATCAGGAGACCCATCTGCTTGTTTGCTATCTTATAACAATAAAATTAAGAACGCGACTGTACACTAGAAGCGCGCGAGACGTCGTACGAATACGGGGAACGCAGTACGACTGGAGGGCCAATCGGGGCATCGCACGCCCGTCTTTCGTCCCTCCAGCCCCCCACGATACCTTATTTTTGACTTCGGCGCAATAACGGTCAGCGCTAGAGTTTCGTGCCGCTACTTGTTGGCAGTATTGCTTATTCAGTAACATCGATTTTTATCTGTGGTATTAGTTTCATCTTGTTATGTTGGTATTGGTCGAGCATGTAATGTCATACATAGTTTTTTTCTGTGGAACACCCGTCTCTTAAAACGTAGTGATTATAATTCAAGGAAGTTACATTCTACCCGGAATGCTTACACGCGCTTCAAAATCGTTCCGAAGAGTACCATGACATGAGTGGAGTGTGTCTCTTTCTACTAAATAAAGCGCCAATCGCCATATATAAGTGTGGCCATGCGTAGTTTGCAAATTACTACTAAGTAATTCTACTAATTTGAGAAACAGTTTTTGCATTGCATAAGTAATTACGTAATTATTAAAATAAGCACATTTTCGAACTCACTATGTTAATTACAATACATTTTATGCTATTTTATTTATCGACGTGTATGAATAAAAAGGATTTAACAATTACCGACTACGAAAAAATCTACCATCTAGATAGTTTTATTTACACTGGCAATTGCAAGAAAGGGACAACATCCACTCTTGTCGTTGTCTTGCTCAAAACGTTTTTCATCTCTGTTATGTAAGAAACAAATGTCAACTTTATTTGTTACGAAATAAAGTACATTTTTATTTTTCAAATATTGCTTCGTAGTAATTCCAGTTATAGTATATAAGTTCCTTGTTATAATTATACTCTTTGTTGTCAGTTGTCACTTGTCAGCACAGAACATCTACTACTACCGCAGAGCTTGTCAGTTGTCATTCAGTAATCGGTAATCCACGGTAATCGGTTGTAAAAATTAGACTGAAGTTGTAGGAATATAGCAATATTTTTATTTTTTAAATACTTAATAATCACTATATGAACAGAAGAAGAACATAAAGATATGAATTATGAACTGAGTTACGAAAGTCTCCGTCGCCTTTTCAAATTCTTATTATATAAAATCTAGATATTGCAAAAATTTAAGATAGAAAAATAGCTTTTATAATATGTTATTTCTGTGTTACAAGTTTACAAGAGTTGTGTTAGCCAAAGAGTATGTAACGTATTGTGTTAGCTAGTTAAGTTTTACTCACAGAACAATATAACTAACGGAACGGTTTTACTGGTAACTTCATGTTCTCAAGCAACTTAACCAGTCTAAGTGTTATTTACGTAGCGAATTCACTGTTCACTTTCCTTTCCGTTCACTACATTCTATTCAACAAAACGATTCTGGGTAAAAGTTACAGTGTTCTAACTAGTGGCAAAATTGAAAGTTAATTCGCAATATTTAATAATACTTTAATTTTTTCGCCAAATTTTGTGCTTGTCTTTTGGAATAAAATAAATTGAATTTAGTTATAAAATGACGACTAAACCTGTAAAAAAGTCAAGTTATTCAGAACCATCTACACTAGGAAAATATTATCTTATAGCATATAACGCTGTTCAAACATTTGGGTAAGTAGCTATGTATATTACCTAATTAAATTTTAGAAAATGTGATATAAGGTGATTAAGTATTCTAAATTATTGTCAGTTCATTGGTCCCAACGAAGTACCTCATGTGGTTCTTGGGCAATGGGCAATTCATCCTAAATGAGAATCAGGATTTCTGAAAAAAAATATGTCTGTAATTGAATATTTGCCTAATTAGTCAATACAATGTCTACATCTCAAATCATGGGATAAGTATTGTCGACTATAATTTTGGGTGCATACATTCCTCCTCCTAGACTATCAATGATTTGGGCATGATAAAGTTATTTAAGTAAATTAAGCCTAACAAGCTTAAATATAAATATATAATAAAGTACTTAATTGTTTTATTATTTAAATTTGGGTTTTGATAATTAACAAAAAATAAATGTGTTTTGGTTATAAAAAAATTTTGAATCCTACAAGAATTCGAAAATACAAGGAAATTAAATATTATTACTAGCTGTTACTCTCAACTTCCTTCACAAAACCTACAGTCCTTTAAAAATTAGCCTATGCCTGTCCTGGATATTGTAGCTTTCTAATGGTAAAAGAATTTTTAAGATTGGTCCAATAGTTTTTGAGTTTAATCATTACAAACATATGAAAATACAAAACTCCAAAAATACAAATATTTTCTCTTAATAATATTAGTGTAGATTTTGTTGTATTGTATGTGTAAGCTTTTCAAAAGATGAAACAATCAAACAAACTGATATACACAAATTGTTTAAATGTATGAACATTTAAACAATCGGTATGGTTTAAAAATTGTCAGAAGTTCTGCATGCAAACTGTGAACGATAGTAAATTTAGGTCATATATTTATAGGACTGTATTCTGACAAAATAACTTTATATTTTTATATAATTATTAGTACTAGCGATCTCCTGTGGCCGAAAATCGACCATAGACTAGACAATAAAATCTTTTATAAATTTGACAACATACTTTAGACTTAAAGTAAATAGAAGGTATATTATATATAATATGTGTATAATATCATGTGTGTTACATGAACATAGTGTGTGTAATGTTTATTTTTATTAATTTAATGTATTTTAAGTATCTTTACGCCCATATCTCCGAAGGGATAGGCAGAGGTACAATAAGTGCACCCACGATTAGTCGAAGATACTTGGTCCCACGAATGTGATAGGCGACAAGCCTATCGCCAACCGGGCATTTCCAATCCCGGGCAACTTTGTGTTTATCAGAAATCTAAAAAAACCCTTTTTTTAAGTGCTCGACCCAGGAATCGCACCCGGGACCTCGTGTAGTCAACGCCAATGCTGGACCACAAGACCACAGAGGCGATAATTTTAAATACATTTTATTTAATAATATTAGGTTTCTACAATCCTCCACAATGTAGACATTAACTGTGTCAAATTTTTATACTCCATCACATATTAATATATAGATAAGATAAATAAGTTGCTATGTCACACTGGTAATAAAACAACCACTCATCTCAAAATTTTGGCAAAATGAGTTTTAGTAAAATGCCAACTCAAAAGAGCAACCTAGGCTGAAAAAAAACACCTGTTTTCCTCAAGCAATAAGGAGTTACGCTTATTTGATTTGATTTTGTGGTGGTTTGAAAAAATGTATCGCCTACTAAAAATAGTTTTTGGTCTATTGCTGAAAGTTAGTAATTATGAATTTAGTTGTTGTTTTATTACGAGTGCTATGTATACTTCTCTTTTAATTGTGTAAAATAAAGCATTAAATAAATAGATAACACTGGTAGTTATGGCAAAAATTTAGTGGAGCATTTTGAATTCCAGTTTAATACCAAAATTCAGCAACTTCACTTAAATCATGCCTTTTAAGGCATTACAACTGCAGCAACCGATTTGTCATTATCTCCAGAACCCTGCATCAGATATTCACCAAATTAAAATGCAACCACACAGGAAGTATACCCTCTCAAAATAAAAATTTTCAAAATCAGTTCAAAAATGACTGTCACAAACCAGTTCAAAATAATGAAATAAAAAAAAACAGCTGTTTTTGATAACCAAGGAACCTTTTGGGAAGTTGGTTGAAAATTATTATTTAAATAAAAGAAATTTCATTTATTTTTTTTTTTCTTAAGATCAAATATAGTTACAATTTTAATAATAGTATTAATATTTAAAAAAATATTAAAATATGTAATGCAATTATTACAGTAAGTTCAGTGTCTTTTATGATTTAATTTATTTTTCATAAGAAATAGATTTGTCTAAATATTTTAGTATTATTAATAATATTCATTTTTGTTATAATTTTACTAATACTGCTACTACATATTATGTTTGGTGTATATTTTGATTAGCAGGAGTGCGAGTGTTTAGCAGATGCATGTGATATTGTGAGTAGTAATACGAGTCGTGTCGAACACTATGAAATATTGCACTATCTATGTAAGAACACTTAATATCGAAAAGATAGATGCAAGAGTGGGAAAGGTAAAGTGCATGAGAGCCACAAATATATTGAAATATATTTCTGTAGTGAGAGCTGATTGATGTAGGTACTATTGCATGCCTAGCAGTTCGCAAGGAAAGAAATTGTCACTTTTGCTCAGTTGAAGTGAATATTATTGAGGGATGAGAGTTAATGGCGGTGGGGATTTGGGATATCTATAACCTCAAAATTAACCCACCAACAAAGGGTTCATAAAAAAAATGATTGACTGAGCTATTTTAGAAAAGTGTGTCCACACACACCTCGACATGGGATTTATACAAGGTTACTTTTAAAGGTCCAACCAAATTTTCACAGGCTGTTCAGAATCGATAATGTCATGTTCAATTTATGTAATAAAAAAAATAATAAAAAAATTCAAAATTTCATTTTATCCAACACAAAAAACACAATGCATGGATGTAATTTCAATTATGCAATATTCGTATTAAAATATTTTAGTGCCTTCAACCAAATTGGGAAATGGAATGTGATGCAAAAAAATGTACTTAGAGCGACAGATTACATAATATTTACTATTGTCATTATTTTGCACCAAATGACGTCATCAACGACATGCGTCAAGTTAATCTGACCACGATGTAAATTGACACACTGCCAGTATTACAGAGCTCATTCACAAGACTCAGTGTATCCAATTTATGAAATTAGTAGGACATTTTCAAACAAATATTTTTACATTATCTCGTAATAATTTTAGAATAATAATTAAAACACACTTTCAATTCAATATTTAGTTCCTAATTTTAAAATTTGGCTGAACTTTCAAAAGTAACCCTGTATATTAGATAACATAATATAGCTTCTAAAATTCTTAGTTTTAATTACCATTTTTTGTTTCAGGTGGGCATACTTATTATGGCAGTCATTGGTTTATTTTCTAAATCGTGGCACTTTAGATAATTTTTGGGCAGAAATAAAATGGACCGTTATTATATTTCAAAATGCTGCAGTACTGGAGGTATATATATTTTTTTGATTTATACAAAATTTTCACTTGATTGTGTTTGTCTGAGATTAGATATTTCCAAGATTTTGAGTTTTGGGTTCATGTCCCTTTTAGGCAAAAATTTTATTGGATGTTTTCTATTAAAAAAATCTGTAGCCCTGAATCAGGAAGAAAGCCTAATAATGCAGGGCAGCTACATGCTACACTTAAATCTGTTGGTCCTGATTAACAACCAATAACAATTAATAAATCATAGGCTAGCAAATATAGCGATAGCCACTGCCCCCGACTGCATATCCAGCTTATAAACTAGTTTAATAATTATTAATTACAATTACAGTAATACCTCGACTTACACTACCCCAACTTACGCGAACCCGTATATATATATATATATATATATATATATATATATATATATATATATATATATATATATATATATATATATATATATATATATATGTGAGAAGTGAGAAGTGTTTTATTGTGTTGTTCAGTGATAGTATAGTGAGTAACTAGCAAGTAGAGTGTATTTTAGTATTACATTGTGTTTTCTTGTGTATTGTGTGTATCGTAAACACACGGATTTAATATAAGTGGTGTTTTCTTACAAGTACGAACCCGAGTACGTAACAATATGTTTGGTGTCTATAGGCAATGGCTACTTTTTCCATCGGAAGCGCCATCTGCTTGTTTGCTATCTTATGTCATTAAAAACTCTGGTTCGTCAAGATTCATTCAGTTTGTTGTTAAAACGAGTGATCCCTATAAATATCCCTATGACCTGGGCACAATTATGTGTTTTTTGTTATACAAATCTATGTGTTAGATCTGGATAAATTCAATTTGTATATGAATGTAGGGGTGAGAGAGTAGGGAATTTTACCCCCGTATTGTTCCGAGTTCTCTTTGAAGAATAGACCATCTGCCATTCTGCCAGGCAGATCGCAAAAAGCGACCGATTGCCTATATGTGTCACATCGTGGCCGGAGTTCTAAGTAAGATGGCCTTTAAACTTACGCATCTGGCATTAAAACCTCGTCACAAGGATAGCAACGCACCATTAACATGGATAGCGTTTGTCATTGAGTTCACGTCAAATTAATCAAACGCATAGAACATTCTTACCAATATTAGTTAAATAATGCGATTAAAAAGCTATTACTAAAGGATTCATTACATAATAACGCGATCTGCCGTCAGTTTCTTAATATTCAGTAAAACTAGTTATATAATCATAGAACTTTTGAATTCACCATTCAAATAATGACTTCGCAGTTATTGAAGAAGCGAAGGTTAAGTAGTCGAGCTTATTTTTTTTGTTACTTGTTGACTTTAGATTCTAAATTACATAAAATAGTAAAACTAGTCATAACTAGTCAGGCATTATAATTGATAGTGTAAGTAAAATCACATTCCAAATAAGAAATCTTACTTCCTACAGTTTTTGATATAATGATTTTTAAAGATTGTAGGTGCGCTTAAATATCTATATGCATAGAATACTATGTCTATATGTATGTTTGTAATTTTTGTAATAATAATAATAATACGAAAACAATATTTAGTGGGTATAAAGGTAGGTAGTATAGGTGAGATTCAACACAGTTTATGCTGTCCCTGAAAAATTCGTCTGGTTCACACATTTTATTTAATGTACCTACCTATAGCAACGAACAAGAGACATCGTAGAGAATTTCCGTGCAATGTTTAGTTACTATGATCGTTTTTGATGTAGTAGGATGGATGTATTTTCTATTGAAATGAGTGAGATGAATTTACAGAAACAAATTGCCATTAACGCGAGCCGACATTAAATTGATTAAAATGCTGTAAATTTTTTAGATTAAATTTTATATAAAAAATCCCAGCAATCATCACTTGACAATAGCATGCTACTGAATATTTTATTAATTGTAAATTAAAACCCCGAACTTATGCGATAGGTGAGAGCGACAACTGCTTAAGTCGAATTCGCGTAAGTCGGGGTATATTTTTCCCATATAAATAAATATTAAATATTTTTGATTAGGACTTTTAAAAATACGCGTAGATAAAAAATGTTTATTAAGATCTCAAATTATATAATTATAAAATCGCCAACCAAAGTTATTTTGATATAAGAAGGCTTCGTAAAATCTTACAAAGTAGTTTACCAACTTGGTTTTTTCTCCCGCAAATCCAAAACCGATGAAAAAACTTTTTCTCTTCCTTGTTTTGTAGAAAAATTACGCTCTTTTTTATAGCAGAGGGGGCAAACAAGCAAGTGGTGCACCTGATGGTAAGTGATCACCGCCGCCCATGAACATCTGCAATACCGAGGGTTTTGCACCTGCGTTGCCGGCCTTCTATAATAATCTTGAATAAGCTCGTTTCTTGAATGTCTCCAAGTCGTATCTGTTCGGAAACACCCCCGCGGGTAATTGATTCCACAAAGGAGTAGCGCGAGGCAAAAAGTGCCGCCAAAAGCGCACGGTTGTGGATTTCCAGACATCGAGGTGGCGAGGATGGAACTTTAATTTTGACGCGATGTCCGATGATGGAATTTAGTGGCAGGAATTAATCCGAACAACTCGGAACACTCCCCATGATAAATATGGTAAAAGATGCAGAGCGAAACTACATCTCTGCGTAACGCCAAAGAGTCAAGCCGATTAGAAATAGCCTGGTCGTCGATAATTCGAACCGATCAATGTTGAATGCGATCAAGAGGAAAAAGCTGGTACTGAGGAGCTCCAGCCCAGAGCTGAGAACAGTACTCCATGTGAGGTCGAATTTGGGCCTTGTAAAGTTGGAGGCGATGGGCTGGCATGAAGTACTGCTTTGCTCGGCTAAGTACACCAGGCTTTTTGGAGGCTAGTTTAGCCTTTCCTTCCAAATGATCGCAAAACTGAACGTTGTTCGATATGTCGACTCCCAGAATTCCAATACTGGCTGAGGATGTCAGAACAGTGTTCTCGAACCTAGGTGATACGACAAAGGGTGTTTTTTTTTTGCGGTGAACGCACAAAGCTCCGTTTTTTTGGGGTTAGATGTACAAGTTTTGACGGCACCATTCAACATATTGTTACGTACTCGGGTTCGTACTTGTAAGAAAACACCACTTATATTAAATCCGTGTGTTTACGATACACACAATACACAAGAAAACACAATGTAATACTAAAATACACTCTACTTGCTAGTTACTCACTATACTATCACTGAACAACACAATAAAACACTTCTCACTTCTCACACATATATATATATATATATATATATATATATATATATATATATATATAAATATATATATATATATATATATGTAAATATATATATATATATATATATATATATATATATATATATATATATATATATATATATATATATATATATATATATATATATATATATATAACCTCATAGGTTAAGCAATAATCTTAGTTTAACTATCGTGTCCTTCAATATGTACAATCTTTTACAAGTCAACCTGTACATTATGTGTTTTAGCACTTATCTTTTGTAGGGAACACAAAAGTATTAATCGATCGATATTATAAAGCCCTCCAAAAATCATCTTAGGCCATCCGCGATCTATTTTGATACTGTCATACTTTCTTAGCACGAATTAAGTATTATTTTATAATTTTTCATTTCTTAAACTAAAATAAATATTCCATTTTTAATTAGGTGTTTGTATAATCTATCCATATTAATATTATAAATGCGAAAGTAACTCTGTCTGTCTGTCTCTTCTTCACTCCTAAACCTCTGAACCGATTTAGATGAAATTTGGTACAAAGGTAGAGACCCGAGAAGGTTGTAGGATAGTTTTTATCCCGGAAATCCCACGGGAAGTGGATGCGGGTTTTTATTTTAAAAAATGTTGCACGAGGACGAAGTCGCGGGCACAGATAGTACTTACAAAATATCCGTCAGTTTTACGAGATGAGTTTTAACTTGTGCCATTTATTTTGCCACTGTTGAAACTCAGTTGAATTTGAGTTAAATATTAAATTATTCACCGAAATTGAAATAATAAATTATTTACCGAAATAATCATACGCGAAGGGAAAACTTTGTACCTACTACATCTCTTTTTAAAACAATTGCGCGAACGGTGGAGTGAAATTTGGCACAGTTAAAGTTTACATTGCGAAGGACTGTAGAAGTCTAATAATTTTAAGTACAAAGCATTAGAAATACCTACAATAAATGAATGAAAAAAATCACACACACTTCATTCATGTGACATGATGTGACACATACGTACACTTAGCTATTTTTTTACGGCTAAAGTCATTTGTCAAACTTTATATAAATGTTATTGTTTATTCTATGGTCGAATTTCGGCCACAGGTGATCGCTAGTAAATCTAAAGACGAAACTACAACGTGCCGCAAAATCTTAAATAGGCTTTTGCAATGCCACTGAAGAAAAACTATTTGTAAGGAACAGAGTTAGTACATAGTAAGTCTTAGATAAAGAATGGAGCAAATTTATTTAAAGTCTAGAAATCAAAGTATACCCCTGTGGCACATCTCACTCACGTTCACCACACTTTCACCCACGTCAGTAGCACAAAAAACACAATTTATATCACACCTACTCTGCTAGCCCGAAGGTTGACTTTTAGAGAATGTATTTAATATTAAGTCCGCTTTTTGTACAATATTTTTATGTTTGGTGTACAATAAAAATCTATATTACATATAATAAAATCGTAGGAAAGTCAAAACTGTACATTGAATATTTTTTTAAAAGAATACTTGGGGCGTGATCTACAATCGACATCGAAGCCAAAAATATAGTTTTTAGAATTTTTGTCTGTTTATCTGTTTGTCTGTATATATGTCCGGGGTAAACTCAAAAAGTACTGCATGGATTTACTTCAAATTTTGCATGAATATTACTAACAGGTCGGGTCAACATATAGGCTACATATTATCACGCTATCACCTACAGGGGAGGTGCAGTGCGCAGTAAACGAAGTCCGCGCGGACGAAGTCGCAGGTAACAGCTAGTAATAAATAATTTAGGTATTCAATACATCTTTAACTTCGTCACCGAAGCATCTTCAGGAGTATCGAATAGCATTAATATCGTGTTTTAATACTTGAACTCTTGTGTACCCGAAGTACTATTGATGTTAACATCCAAAACTGCATGATTCTCCATTTTTTTTATCTCGTACACCTCATTTGCAAAAAAAAAAAAAATTGGATAGGACTTTCAAACGAATTAGACGGCGAGTTTTAAGAAAAGCCACTCTAAACCAAATCATTTTTTCACTAAACATTTATTTTGACTTTTTAAGATACGAACGTACGTAACTAAGATATTTACTATTTATTTAATTTAAAAAAAAACATGGATTTCAGGTTCTACACGCAGTTATTCGTCTAGTACCATCCAGTCCTGTGGTTGTCTTCATGCAAGTATATTCACGCGTGTTCCTCGTATGTGGTATCTTGTTGATCACGCAAGGATCTACTGTTAGTCCTGGTCTGCCGCTGTGTGTCTTGGCCTGGTCTATCACGGAGATAGTGAGATACGCGTACTATGCACTTAATTTATTTAATGCTGTTCCAGAGTGGCTACTTTTCTTTAGGTAAGTGCAAAAAATCTAGTTCCCTTCCTTGTATAGGTATATAGATAAGCAATGTGAACTGGTAGTACAATATATATTGATTATTAATTCATCTAGTTATAGCGGATTGATTATTAATTCATCTAGTTATAGCGGTGGTCAACGTAGTTATTCACTGTATTATTTTATTAACGAAAAATCCATAGTAAATCACACGGTAAAATAAATCGTCGAATATATGCATATCATTAGCTAATAATGGATTTTCATTTTGTAATCAAAAATTATGGTAAGAATTAAAAGAAAAAATTAAGATAAACAAGATTTTTTTTCAATTTTGTTTATTCTCCATTTAGTTTAATTTGTAGTCTTAAATTCTTGCTTACATAAGAGAAACAAGAATTTAAGATAAACAAAATTAAATTAAAATGAAAATTCAAATTACATAACAAAAAATAACAAACCAAAATTTTAGTCAGAGTTGAATTTTAATAAAATAGACATTTACTAGTTGCAGCGTGGTGCAGCCCGCTGCATTATAAAAGTTTTTGGCGAATCCCGCGGGATCTCCTAATTTTTCCGGGAAAAAATTAGCCTATGTGCTATTTAACGTCATCATGTACCTGTGTGCCAAATTTCATTCATATCCGCTTAATAATTTTTGCGTGATTGAGTATCAAACATCCATCCATCCATCCAAACATCCATCTATCCGAACATCAAAACTTTCGCATTTGTAATATTAATATAGATAATCGACTATTATTTGCCTGCAACAGTTTATACGTTTTTATATCATAGGATAGCAAACAAGCAAATGTTTCTTCTGATGGAAAGAAAAACCATCGCCTAGACACCCAAGATGTTATTGGTGTATTGGTATTCGTGTTGCGGGGCTGGAATGCCACATTATTAAGATCAGTCTCCATTCATGTTTATTGGAACACCTTCCATGAGAAATGTGATAAAAGGTGCAAGGCGAATGTACATCTCTGCGTAAAGTACAAGTCAAGCTGATTAGATATAGCCGGGTCTAAATGCGATCAAGAGGGAGAAGCTGGTATTGAGGAGCTCAGGCCCAGAGATGAAACAAGCACAAGACAAGCAAATAAGGCCGAATTTGTGCATTACGAACTAAGCGATGGGTCGGCAAGAAGTAGGTACTGTTTCTCTCTTCTGAGCACACCGAGCGTTTTGGAGACTAGTTTAGATTTTCCTTCCAATAGAACTGCAGAAGTAAACGTTATTAGATATTTTGACTCCCAGAATTTTAGTCCAGGTTGAGGCGGTCAGGGGAGTATCCCCTTAACGAGATGATAGGACAAAAATATCTTTTAAACCGTGAACACGCAAAGCTGTGTCTTCTTGAGGTTCGTGTTCGTCCGGGCTCTCTTTAAAGAATGGACGATTGGTTATGCGTGTTACTACCATCGTAACTACTTGGTGGTAGAGTTTCGCAACACCTCGCCCGGGTTTGGTACCACTGTCTTATCTATTCCTGCTGCTATAGCATCAGTGCTTGTCACTATCATTTTCCGGTTTGGAGGCCAAGGTAGCCAGTAAACTGATGCAAGCTGCATTACCATGCCGCCACACGAATAGCAATACATCATTAACATCTTTGGTGTCTACAGACGATACAGATTCAGAAGAACCTTCTGCTTGCTAATATCCAAATAAATTGAAATTAGAATCGGGGAAATTCAATCTCAGGTATTTTGCTTTTAATTACAATGACAATGTTTAATTGGTGTATATGTAGTATAAACAATTACAGTTCAGTTATATTTAAATTTTAACCCTGTTACTGACCTCCGCACCTAGAACATACTAATAAGGAGCTAAAATGTTAGTTATATGGTACATAAGAGTAGGTACATGTATAAAAACAAAGACGGGCTAGTTACACCATTTAAAACTCAGGAGGACTCTTTTTTGAGTATTCCATTTTTTTAACATAATTTTTTTACGCAGTAAAATTATTTGAATTGTAGAAACTGTTTTTTTATATTATAAGATAGCAAACAAGCAGATGGGCCTCCTGATGGAAAGAGTCAACCATCGGCTATAGACACCAAAGATGTCAATGGTGCGTTGCTATCTGGTGGCGAGGTCTAATGCCAGGTGCATAAGTTTACCGGCTACCCTCCAAACCGGAACACGACAGCGACAAGCACTGACGCTATTGCGGCAGGAATAGGTAAGACGGTGGTACCAGACCCGGGCGAGACAATGCAGAACTCTACCACCTAGTAGTCACGATGGTAGTGACTGGCGTTGCCATTCGGTTGCCTTTTACGACCTGCCTGGCAGAACGGCAGTTGTTCTATTCTTCAAAGGAGCCCGGAACCAACACGGAAAAATGATTTCCCATTTCCTGTATTTCCAGAACCCTTCATCAGATCTTCACGAAATTAAAATGAGACTACATGGATACATTCTCCCCGTGTTGGTCCCGGGCTCCTTTGAAGAATTGGCCAACTGCCGTTCAGCCAGGCAGGTCATAAAAGACAACCGATTGGCTATACGAGTCACTAACATCGTAGCTACGAGGTGGTAGAGTTCTGCATTATCTAGCAAACAAGCATATAGATCTCCTGATGGAAAGAGTCCACCATCGCCTATAGACACTAAAGGTGTTAATGGTGCGTTGCTATCTCGTGGCGAGGTCTAATGCCACATGCGTAAGTTTACCGTCTATCTTACCCACCAAACTGGAACACGACAGCGACTAGCACTGACGCTATTGCGGCAGGTGGTACCAGATCCGGGCGAGACAATGCAGAACTCTACCACCTAGTAGCCACGATGGTAGTGACTCGTATAGCCAATCGGTCGCCTTTTACGACCTGCCTGGCAGAACGGCAGTTGGCCTATTCTTCAAAGGACCCCGGGACCAACACGGGGAGGACTTATTGAGAAGTCGCTTGAAAAGAAAAATAAGCAGCGATCTATCGCTGTCGTTAAAGAATAGTACAGCGTAGTACTGCTTATAGCAAATTAACGCCCGTTTAATTTACCGTAGAGTGTGATGGCAATGTTACAGCTTTCGGTGTCGGAGCTAAGGGCAACCTAGGAAGCCTACCGCATATTTGTATAACATATTGTCGGCTAGCAACTAACTTTCGAATTTCGATTTTGTATTCCGAATAATGTAAAAATTCGCAATTTGGTGTTCCTCATTGGTCTGGGCCCATGACAGGCAGTAGATCCGTGCCCGCTTTGAAGACCATAATTTGAATGTATAATGGTGCAAGGCAGTCCGTAAAAGGCGAACAGTTGGTTATTTGTGTTACAACTATAGTGATTACTAGGTGGTAGAGTTTCGAAACGTCTGGAGTTGGTTGGTTATTGGCTATGCGAGTAACTACCGTCGTGGACGGTAGTGTCTCGCATAGCCAATCGGTTGTCTTTCACGACCTGCCTGGCAGAACGGCAGTTGACCTATTCTTCAAAGGAGTCCAAACCAACAAGGGAATGGTGTAAAAATTTGGTACTTAAATAATGTCCTTTTTTCCAACAAAAATACGGTTAAAAGAAAAAGTACGGATACCCGCCCGCGACGCATGGAAGTTCATTGTTTATAAATGGCGATTCACCGAACTAGACTCGTTAGTATATCCTACAATGATCAAACTTTTTATTTATGACGATATTGATTTCATTAAAATTTTCTGTGGTTAAACAGTATTTTCTTTTTATTGTTTAGTTATGACCATTCACTATCGTGTTTTTCAATATATACAGTATTTTGCCAGTCAACTTTTAGGTATATGTTATTCAGAATAGATTAAGTATTAAAAAATTTTTTTATATCATAAGATAGCAAACAAGCAGATGGGTCTTCTGATGGAAAGAGTCAACCATCGCCTATAGACACCAAAGATGTTAATGGTGCGTTGTTATCTGGTGGCGGATCTAATGCCACGTGCATAAGTTTACCGGCTACCGTACCCTCTAAACCAGAACATTACAGCGACAAGCACTGACGTTATTGCGGCAGGAATAGGTAAGGCGGTGGTTCCAGACCCTTGCGAGATAATGCAGAACTCTACAACCTAGTAGCCACGATGGTAGTGACTCGCATAGCCAATCGTTCGCCTTTTACGACCTGCCTGGCAGAACGGCAGTTGGTCTATTCTGCAAAGGAGCCCGGAACCAACACGGGAAAAAATATTAATTAATTACATTGATATAAAAGAGAAAGATATGTTACGTTCTTATATCGCATTCACTAAACTAGGATTGGCAGAATACATTACACCGACACTCACACACATCTGTTATCACAATCATAAACATGGAAACAAAGACAGAGATAGGACGGATACATTCGTACGAGCGAAATAGTATAAGACCGCTCGCGTCGTCGCCATGTTTACGGTTGAACAAAAACAGAGATAGGGCCACCGACCGCCTCATCGCCATGGTTACCGATAAACAAAGAAAATCTTATTTTTAAACAAATTTAATATTATAGCTGTACTTACGAATGGAAAGTAATCCCATGTGTCTTATTTTTTTCCCTTGAGTGATTATAACACTGGGTAAGTACACAAGAAGGCATTTGGATGCGTGTTTAATTTTTTTTTTTTATATCATAAGATAGCAAACAAGCAGATGGGTCTCCTGATGGAAAGAGTCAACCATCGCCTATAGACACCAAAGATGTTAATGGTGCGTTGCTATCTTGTGGCGAGGTCTAATGCCACATGCATAAGTTTACCGGCTATCTTACCCTCCAAACCGGAACACGACAGCGACAAGCACTGACGCTATTGCGGCAGGAATAGGCAAGGCGGTGGTACCTGACCCGGGCGAGACAATGCAGAACTCTACCACCTAGTAGCCACGATGGTAGTGACTCGATAGCCATTCGGTCGCCTTTTACGACCTGCCTGGCAGAACGGCAGTTGGCCTATTCTACAAAGGAGGCCGGGACCAACATGGCGAAAACAATGGCAAAAACAATCGGAAAGTAGAAGCGTTTGATGTTACGATGTCCCAAGTGGCATACTACAAGCATTATGTACACGGACCTAGTTTTGTACGACCAGGCGCTGTGACTAGGTAACATATCTTCCTCTTTTTATATCAATGATTAATTTACAATTTATTATTATAAATTGTAGAATAATAAGATTCCGAATATGGTATAAACTTAATGTATATTCTATTGACCTACCCACAGACCACATAAATACTAATAGACACGCCATTTAGAAGGAAACGTGTCGCCGCGTATATGAGCAAACGCTCTTATTACTGTCAATAATTTCATAGATTTATAGGTTGTACTGTTTTATCGTATCAAATGAGATGACGAGATTTAAAAACTACCCTTGTAATGATTTTAATTCATTGGTATGTAGTATAGTTCTGTATTTCTGTATGTAATTGCAAGCTACGCTGCCAAACTAGTAATTGTCTTGAAAGGCGTATCCATTTAATCCGTGGACCTACCGATGGAAATAAGCGGTATAGGTCGTTAAAATGATGTGATGGGTACACCCATCTCGCCAACCAACAACCCGTGGTTCTCCTTTAAAAACATTTTTTGTAAGGAAAGATTTTTTTTTGTAAACAAAGAAAAATTATCAAGTCGTGCGAAAATGTTTCCTTGATTAAAAAAAAAACTTGTCTTTTTTTGAATAGCGTAATAATTTAAGAATGCATATTTTTTATGGATTGCAAGTAGGTATCAAATTAAAATGCTTAATGACATTTTAATGTAGAATGATTTAAATTTTAAATTGTGTGTTTTGAACCGTGTATAATTAAAACTGAACCAGAATAAATTTTAGAATGTTTATGAACTGTCATAATTACTGCTATAATTACAAAAGGTACTACGATTTATCTCGGCAATATTACTCTACAAATATACATATCTTTATGCTAAACTCACACGATGGAGGCAGAAACTAATTGCGACGTATCACGCTCCAGATAAACTTGTTTTACTTCTTACACATCAACGTGCCGATTTTGAAGGCTCAAGGTCATCCTTTGCATACCTTCTTATACCATGAGATAGTAAACAAGCCAATGGCATTTCTGATAGTAAGAGAAAACCACCTCCTATAGACACCAAAGATGTTAATAGTGCATTGCTATCCGTGGGATAATTATGTCACATGCATACCAGCTACCTTACCATCGACACCGGAACATGACAGTGAATAGCGTTGTCGCTATTGCGGCAAGAATATATAAGGCGATGGTCCCAAGCCTGGGCATGACGTTGCGAAAACCTACCACCTTGTACAATGGTAGTAAAACTTATAATCCCTTATTCACCTTTTTTGAACTGACTGGTGGGATGGCAGATGGTCTATTCTTCTAAGGGACCTGGACCAAACGGAGAAAATTCAATCATTCTCAAAATTCTATCTCGGTCTCATTTTATTTATTTTTTAAATTATCATTAGATACAAAATACACTTTTACTTTTATTTCACCTCACAAACATATTTTTAGTAAATTACTCAAGCGATGATCTCATTCAAATATGTATGTGTTACTCAAACAATTTCTTCTTTTATAGCATCTTCCGGACGTACCTAGTTTTTTTTATGTCATAAGATAGCATACAAGCAGATGGATCTCATGATGGAATGAGTCAACCATCGCCTATAGACACCAAAGATGTTAATGGTGCGCTGCTATCTTGTGGCGAGGTCTCATGCCACATGCATACGCTACCTTACCCTCCAAACCGGAACACGACAGCGACAAGCACTGACGCTATTGCGGCAGGAATAGGTAAGGCGGTAAAAATAAAATTATAAAGTATAGATTGTAAAAAGTTACACCCGCCTGCTTCGCTGTGCGTAAATTCATTTTTGATGAAAAAATTATGTGGCCTTTCAATTTCGCAATCACGTGTTATCAGTTATCACCATACACCAACCTTTATTGAGATCGGTCTAGCCGTTCTTGACTTATAACAGGATATACAGAAAGAATAAAAAATATGGTCTATCATTTGCGCAGTCACGCGCTGTACTTGTAACACCCATATTTTTGCAAATAAATTGATTTTCTTTCTTTCTATAATGGAGCACAATCTCATTTTTTTATATCATAAGATAGCAAACAAGCAGATGGGTCTCCTGGTGGAGTCAACCATCGCCTATAGACACCAAAAGATATTAACGGTGCGTTGCTATCTTGAGGCGAAGTCTAATGCCACATGCATAAGTTTACCGGCTAACTTACCCTCCAAATTGGGACACTACAGCGACAAGAACTGACGCTATTGCGGCAGGAATAGGTAAGGCGGTGGTACCAGACCGGCGCGAGACAATGCAGAACTCTACCACCTAGTAGCCACGATGATAGTGACTCGTATAGCCAATCGGTCGCCTTTTACGACCTGCCTGGCAGAAGGCAGTTGGCCTATTCTTCAAAGGAGTCCGGGACCAACACGGGGAAAAAGTGAAAAAGTTATAGTAAAAAAGTGTAAATTAAATATCAAAGATGGCGTTGCTGTATCAGAGAATCACGAGGAGAATCATTTTAAAGAAAGCTCCAAAATTAATTATTGAAGTTGAGGCTCCAGTCAGCAAACTCAATACTCTTAAATCATAGCTTATGCTACACGAGCGTCATTTTGACTTACACAGTTAATGCTATTTCGTGCACAGTATGTGAGTTAAAAACCGTATAATATTATGCTCCTGGTATTTATAATTTCATAAACTTTAGATTCTTGCTATGATTTTACTTGAGCTACAAATTGTACAATAGTTGCCGTGGTAACTTATTTTTCGCCTGGTTTCTCAGTAGCGGTCATTTGGACATACTACTTACGTGCATTTCGAAAAAAATCAAAAGTGCAGCGTATCCTACGTGCGTTATGTAGCGATAAGAACACATTTACCCGTACTTTATTACTAGATACTTATACTGTGGTGTTTTTTATTTCAGATACTCAACGTTTCTAGTGCTGTATCCTCTAGGAGTAACAGGAGAGCTGTTGTGCATGTATCACTCTCTAAACGAGGTTGCTGAAAAGAAGATATTCACTGTGTCCATGCCCAATACTTGGAATTTCATTTTCAACTATTATTACGTTTTAGTATTCTACATGTTTCTATACATTCCACTCTTCCCAGTACTCTTTGGACATATGTTGAGTCAACGGAGGAAAATGTTATCTAAAGATTCTAAAAAGACAAAATAAATTTATTTAATCTTTTCAAAAGTAGGAGAACAAAGGGAATTTTGATAACTCGAAATATTTGCTTACGGTAATTAAGTAATATAGATTAATGACGTTTGTCCGACACCTCGTAAATTAATAATATTCAATACTCATTACATAGGGCATGAGAAATAAAGGCATGTTCTAAAGATGGACAAGAAAATTACCTTTTGTATATAACATTAAGTACTATGAGTTCCAACTAAGAATAGGATCGTGCTTATTGTCAATTTCATAAGTGTGAAAATAGTAATGTCAGCATAAAAATATAAAAAATAGGGTTGATTTATTGAAGTACAAATAACATTCATATAATTCTATACCAATAACATTAGTGGTTCCATATCATACTACATGTACCTACCTAAGTGTACCTATTTAATTAATGTAAACATAAATTAGAAATACGTAATTAATTTTAGATTTGCGCAATTATGCGACAATTCTTTGTTTTTTTTTGTTCATTATACTTATCATTAATGAAGTTTTTACAAAATGCGGAACAATATGGCGTCCATGAAAGTCCTTTTCTCAGTTGGAATGCATAGTATATAATGAATCTCATTATAAACTCTAATTGATGACAATTATAGAAATATTTTCATGCAAAAGCTAAAATATTATAGTTTTTAAGACATTTATAAAACCGCTGTTATATAAGTGGCACTTTAGCAAAACTCCTGTAGTTTTTTGTATCTGTATTTTGCAATGCCCGTTTTACGTTTAGTTGAAATTCAACAGTAATCTTTCCGCCAAAAATAGTAAAAATAATGGCTGGTGTTTTTTTTAAGGTAGGCCTATATTTTTAATATTGTATCTTGTCATTAAAGCATTGAAATCCACATATGTGCATTTTGTGATAGTTTACTTAACTGCATTAATGTGAAATAATATATAATAATGTAATTACATTTTATTGGAGCGCTGGGATGTGGCGCAGAAGGATTCGTTAAAAAGAGTCGAAAATGAGCACTTCAAAGCTTTATTCCCAAACAGATTCTTCAATCGAAAATCTGTTTCAACAAACCCGCGCTATGTTTTGAATACCTATCTAACGATTGGTATTCAAAACATAGCGAGTGTGGGGTACACTGGGGTACGCGAGAAAAAAATATTACCCGGCAGGAAGCCTACAAATATATATTTCAAGATTATTATTATTTAATCGTCTTGATTTTGCCAAAACCAACTGCAGCTGTCGACTTCGGTTGGCTGCGTTCGTCGAATCATCGAAGCTACAGCTCACCGACGCTAGCGGCCACAGTAATGCGCAAAAATAGCTGTAGTAGATTTCGGCGAAGCACCGACCGATTGTTGGCCGCTGTTGATAATAAAGTAAATATTCTTCCTATGAATTTGTATAACGAACCAAAGTGTTAGAAAGAGGCCTAAAAGGCCACTTGCAACATTATTTTTGTATGGATATTTATTGCATCGACGTGTGAAAGAGAAAAAAACATGCCGTATTAATTTTTATTTATTAAAATTTATTTAAGTTTATGCACAAAAAAATGAACAAAGCGAACCGCATATTATACAGAGAGAGAATAAAAGAGGTGGTGCATCTTACATAGTAACAGAGTAATTTAAACTTATTGTGCAAAGAACTCAAACAAAAAAAAAATCAGAAGCATGACATTAAAGCATTACGCAGGTCATATATATGTCGCCGTGAAATTTTCAATACCCTTAGGTTAGCAGTTAAATTATATCACTTGGCTAGATTATAGTGTGGTCTAGCGGTCCAGCGTTGGCGTTGACCACATGAGGTCCCGGGTTCGATCTCGGGTCGGGCACAAAAAAAATTGTTTTTTCAGTTTTCTGGGATATAGGCCCTTCGGGGATATGGGCGTGAAGATACTATATAGACACATAATACATACACATACATATATACATACATACCTTCATAATAAATACAATGTATTGAACAAAATGCATCTTATAATATAAAATAATATAGCGTGTTATATCAAATTAAATATTTAATGTTCGTGGTACTATTTAATAGTTTTTTTTTTATTTTATCCAGAAAAAATGTTTAGTATAAGTTTAATAGATTAATATTGATGGTATTTGGGTTGGTTGCACGTTGGTAATAGTAAATTATGTAGGCATGGTATTAGGTTTGGTTTATTTTGTTTTAAATGTTGTTGCTCAAAAGTAGTTATGTTAAGTAATGCAATATTTTTATAATGAAATTTAATAAATTATTTTTTCATTAAATTTTATTATTGAATTTCCCTGTGTTAGTCCAAACTCTTATAATGAAAAATCCGTCTGTTGCCCTTTCGGCAGCACGTAAATTAAGTGCAAAGGTTTAAACTATTATAGAGATAGATATATAATAGAGATAGAGATATAATAGAGATAGAGATATAATAGAGAGAGATATAATAGAGAGAGATATAATAGAGGTAGAGATGTCACAAATAGTGATTTTAATGAATGCCGTTTTATTTAGTCACCATCGACCTACCAAAACGTGGTAAGTCGATGCTAATCACCTAGAAGTTACATATTCGCAGCTGACAGATTCCAATCTCTGTCTCATTAGTCATTGCAGAGTGATGTGCAAAGGGGCGGAGGCGTATTTGTTTTGTGAGCGAGCGAGTGGGTGTATTTATTATAGTAGTGGAGCCCAAGTGGATTTTGGGATTTACTCGAGGGGGGATACCCTGCACACTGTTGATGCGGCTTTTCACCAAATATAAGATCTACCATATATACATAGGTCACACTATAAGTTTTGCGTAACTTAAAAAACAACATGTTATAACCAAAACATTATGTTTATTGCTTTTCAAAATAATCACCTTTACATTTTAAACATTTTTTCATGCGATCGATCCATTTTTAAAACAGGAGGACCACAGATCTGAAGGCATGTTTTCTACGTGCTGATTGAACGCTATCACTCACCTCTTCGGAGATGGTAAAAATAAAACCTCTCATCAAATCTTTGATTTTGGGGAAAATACAGAAATCACAGGGTGCTAGGTCGGGGCTATGCGCAGGATGAGTGACGAGATGTACTTTTTCGGAAGCTAAAAATGACTGTTTTGTTGGCCGTGTGTGAAGAAGCGTTGTTATGGTGTAGGAGAAATGCGGCTTTTGGGTCGTCTTTCGCGAACTTTTTCTAACACCCTGGGTAAACAAATGGTAGAATACCACTCGGCATTAACACTCTTTTGATCTTCAAGTGGAATTGTACAGATGGGACCCGTAGCTGAGAAAATAACGCGATCAATTTTTTACCAACGTTTCTCGCCTGTCTCACTTTTGTTGGCCTGTTCTCATTTTCAAACACACATTCACAAGATTGCTGTTTTTTTTCGGGTTCAAAACAATAAATCCACGTTTCGTCTCCTGTGACAATGTCATAAACAGCATTAGAATGTCCGTGGTCGTACTTCAGTAGCATCTGTGAGCACCATTCCACGCGAGCTGGCTTCTGCCCCGATGTTAGTTCATGAGGGATTTTTCTTCCGGAGGTTTTCTTCAATAATTAACCGCTTAACAGTAGCCACATTATTTTCCTTGACGGCAGTTGAAGGCCGCCCTTCACGAAATTAGTCATGTAAAGAAACTCGACCTCTCTCAAATTCAGCAAACCATCGCCTCACGGTGTTCAAACAAGGTGCTTCTCTCCCAAAAGCATTTTGAAGACGAGCGGCACAGTCTCGCGGAGAAAGAGAACTTTTAAAATCATAAAAAATCATCACTCTAAAGTCTTTTCGACTTAATTCCATTTTCGTTGCGTACGTAGAACTTTGTGGAACTTTGATGTGTGATAAAAAAACAATTGACAAATCATTTCCCGCCAATTGTTTTTTTTTATTACTAAGAAGGTTGCAACGTTTTAAAAATATAAAAACTTGAGAGGTGTCAAGGGACACCCGGATGGAACGAAGTTCCTTTTATTATTATTTACAAAAAACCTCTCAACTCAACAAAAATAATTGTCACGACACCACACTGTTCAATGCGAAATAGAAATGAAAATATCTGGCTTGCTTTCTATAAGAGAGAGAGAGACAGACAGAGAAACATCCGCACGCCGCACAGCTTACAATACCTTACTATAGTAAAAAGTGTCGTGACAACTTTTCATAAGAATTTTTTCCGTCTAGCCCCCTTTCACAACGCGCGATAAGGAACTTCGTAGAATTTCGACCCACGGCCGAATATCGGCACCCGGTCGAATTTCGGAAACCGGTCGATTTTCGGCACCCGGTCGAATTTCGGCACCTGGTCGAATTTCGACCCACGGTCGAATTTCGGCACCCGTTCGAATTTCGGAACCCGGTCGAATTTCGAAACACGGTCGAATTTCGGCCGGCGGTCGAAACTCGGCAACCGATTCGAGTGTCGAATTTCGACACGTTCGAAATTCGACTGTACGTCGAAATTCAACTTTTGGACGAAATTCGACATTCGGCCAAAATTCTGTATAAATGTCGAACATTTGGCACTAGAAAAAAAGTAAACTCAACCCTTGTGGAAAAATTTCTCGGATAAAAGTAGGTAAATAACTTACAAAGTGAAAGTAACAGTTTATGAATGTTTATTTTTATTTAAAAAGTCGAAAAAAGTCTTACAAAGTCGGAAAAACTCGGAGTAATTCCAAAATTTCGGACTCTTCCAGAAGAGTTATTCAGTGTTAATAAATCTTGCAACGTTTATGGGTACTAAAAGAAATATATTAAAAGTTATTAATACTACGAAAGTGTAATAAAGGGGAAAAAAATATAACTAATACTTACCCGGTTTTCCGTTTAAGAATTTGAAACTTTCTTCTTTGTTTAAAAAAAGGTTACCGTTACTGTCGATCAATATTATAAACTTTGTTTCTTCAATTTTTGATAATTATTATTAAAATCTATTATATCACAACGTTATTTGCCAATTTTTATTTTATTGTACTTTTATTACATAAATATATTTATAAATTAAGTAAAAATTAAAACAGATGATCTAATTAGCTTTTGACAGGTTGAGTCAGTGTTGCCAGAGAAAAAGTCAATCTTTCGTCCTTAAAGCCTCCTCTACACTACTCCTATGTCCGGGGTAAACTCAAAAAGTACTACATGGATTTATTTCAAATTTTGCATGACTATTACTAACAGGTCGGGTCAACATATAGGCTACATATTATCAAGCTGTCACCTACGGGGGAGGTGCTGTGCGGAGTAAACGAAGTCCGCGCGGACGAAGTCTTGGGCAACAGCCAGTATAATTATGGCGAGCGAAGCGAGCCCTACACTAGGCGACTTTCTATGCACTTTTGTGGTACATTTTCCTGAAAAAGTATCCCACTTTAAGGTTTGGGCTTTGACGTGGTGGTTTAAATTCATGTCTAGATATATTATCTACCATTAAAATGCTATTTCATAAACATTAAAAAAATAGAAAATACATTTTGTATTAGAATTTTATTACTGCTAACGCCATCTATTATAAAAATAAATAAATAATAATAATAAATAAATATTCACGGGACAAACTACACTTACTGATCTAACCCCAAAGTAAGCAAATATTTGCTTGTGTTATGGGTGTTAGTCAACGATACTAATACATAGAAATACATAATATATAAATACCAGAATATATATAATAAACACCTAAACCCAGAAATACAAACATTTACGCTCATCACACAAATGCTTGTCCCCGTCGGGGATCGAACCCGAGCCCCGTTGATTGCGTAGTCAGGGTCGCTAACCACTCGACCAACGGGAGGGTCAAATAACGAGTAAAAATGCTACAAAGCTACACTAGGCGACGATCTGTGCCCTTTAGTGGTACATTTTACTAAAAAAATATCGCACTTTTAGGTTTAAGCTTTGGCGTGGTAGTTTTATTTTGTTTAATTCATTTTCATTCACTCCAGTTTAATACAATATTAATCTATTAAAACACTTGTACTTTTTAACTTCCCACTACGTATGTAGATAGGAAGGTTACTGATTTTGCTCCGATTTTCAAAAATGGAGTTTTCACCATATGTCCGCGTTTTGTGGGCTTAGGAACCATTTTCGACTATTTTCGCGATGACGTCAGTATGTCTGTATGTATGTGTGTGTGTGAGTGTGTGTGTGTGAGTGTGTGTGTGTGTGTGTCAACAACTCATAAGTTTTGAACGCCTGGACCGATTGAAACGCGGTTGGTGGCATTCGATTGGATTCCGCTCAACTTATACTTCCTGAAATTTTGTACCAAATGGGCCTAAGAGATTTTGAGAAATTTTGAAAATACCCTAAACAAATTGTGACGAAACAATTTTTTTTTTAATAACTTCCAGATTAATGTACCGATTGAGTACAAAAACTATTCCTCAAAAAAATACATCTAATGCATAAATTGCCTCAAAATCAGTTTATTCGTTTGGAAGTAATCGTTGACGAAAATTTTGAAAAAAGTGTTTTTTCGACATAACTTCGAAATATTTCAACCAATTATTTTTTGGTATTCTACGATATTTTAATACTATAAAAATTACGTCGAATGCCCTTTTAAAAATCAAAACCGAACCTTATTTTCAAAGGTTACAACTTTTCAAATATTAAAATTACGTTTTCTTTAGCAAAGTTACTTAATATTTTGGAAATAACTTTCAGGCTAATATACCGATTGACTTCAAAATCTTATCATCGTTTCTCCTTTAAAAACTGCGCCAAGTACCGTTAATTGGATAAAAATCGGTAAATTTGTTTGGGATCTATCATAGACGAAAATGTTTTTTTGACATTGCTTCGAAATTTTTGAACCTACCGATTTTTTAGCTAAAGCAATATTTAAATTGAGTTGAATGCCATTTGAAAGATCAAATCGATCATCGTTTCCAAAATATACAGCTTTTCAAAAATCAATACGTGCCAAGAAAACTTATCAAGGACGTACTACGTGCGTCTTCCCGGTTGAAATTTGGATGTTTTTTGATTTCAATGGCTTCTTTCACTAGCCGTGGAATGTAATATGGCGTTCTGTCGAAAATACGCGTGGCCTATGAAATTCCATCCAGTGATTACGGCCCGACTACAGCTGTAGATGTTTAGCAATCGCCGACTTATTAACGTCGTTATTCTTGACTGCTTTGATATGCTACTAGGCCTCTGACACATGCTCTTAGTAGTACCTCTATACACTACTCGGCCGACTTCAGTACGCGTCAAGACGCCGTTGTGAACGCACGTGTGTTTAATAGATTTTTTCGTTGATGTGCGTGTGAGACTCTATTATGAGCGGCATACAGTGGTCACAGGAGCAAACTATGTTGTTCCTTGAAACACTTCAAGCAGAGCCTTTTATTTGGGACCCCAGTGGGAAAGGTCATAAGGACAAGAAAAAAGTAAATGATGCTTGGGTGCGTATTCGGGACGTTTTGGAAATACCAGTTGAAGAATTGAAGAAAAAAAAGGATTCACTTTTTGCGACATACAGGGGCTACTACAGAAAAATGGAAGCTTCCTTAAAAAGTGGTGCCGGCGCAGATGATGTTTATCGTCCAGTTTGGTTCGCCTTTGATTTCATGAACAGCTTTTTGGGGTCCGTGTATAAATGTAAACAAACAATAACCACGGTAAGTTTTTTATTATCAATAACTTGTTTTATTATTACTAAAGTACAGATTACAGTAAGGTCGATTCGCCAGTTTGCGTCCATTTAGTGCAGTTGCTTGCTTTAAGGAGAACATAATAATGTCTCTGCATTAGTTTTAATATAAAAAGTATGTAGTTAATGTGGTAACGAACAGGCGAAATGACCCTACATTCGTTGTGTTTATTTATAAACATTGAAAATAATTTGTAAAGTAATCCCTTATCTGAACGGCAGATAATGGTGATCTGCGTGGTACTTGTGTAATATCTCTCAAAGCACAGTTATTATCAAAGTCTGCCCGCCAAGACCCGGGTTGAATTAAAACTCCATTATCATCATACATATCTACAGTACCAGGAGGCATATATATAAGGGATGATTTATTACTTTTTCTGAGAAAGTTATGCAATAAGAGACATGTCATTGTAATAATTGGGATATTATGAATATCCAAATCAATTGGCTTTCTGAATATTCTAAACCTGGATGCTAAAATACCAAACACATTCTCAACTACTACTCGAGATTTTGACAAGCGCATATTGAAAATCCTTTTCGGTGAATTGATATCATGGTTGCCAGGATATGGTTTCATTATATTATTATGTAAAGCAAATGCTCCATCTGTCAAAAAAACGTAGGGAATTTCGACATGATCCGTTCCGGATAATGGACTTGGCTTAGGAAGATTAAGCCCGTTAGATGCAATTTTTTGCCATAACGAAGAATTTTTAAGTACACCTCCATCACTGATCCTACCTTGACTACCAATGTCAGCATACATAATGTTATAGTTACTGTCGACTAAAGCTAAAAGTACTAAACTAAACGTCTTTTTATAATTAAAGTACTCAGAACCAGAGTTAACCGGACATTGTATAACAATATGCTTTCCATCCATTGCGCCAAGGGCATGTGGAAAATTCTCCTTGAATCCGTTTTCAACTTCCAACCACTGCTGCTCATTGCACGGCATCTGTAAATAAAAAGTATATTATATAAAAAATATTATCATCAAATAATATGTAAAAAGACACGGTCAATTTCATTAAAAGCTGACACTCAAATTGTATATAAATAATTAAAAAGCCGATTAATTGTAGCACTCATGTATTTTTCATAAAATACAGAGACATACACTCACACTCCTACATACACATACAGTACTCCTGCATATACGCGCACTCAAATGCATATAGTATACAGAACCCATATACACTCACAAATTTGGATTGGATTAAATAAAGATTTATTATTAAATAGGTCGTGATATATACATTTAAACCTTTGCTATTTTTATTTCAGGATCATGGAACTGATTCGATTCAGGAAGAATCAACCAACGCTTCAGAGGATGTACCAATTGCTTCTCCAACTCCAAAAGAACCAGAGCCCCCAAAAAATAGACACACCATCCGACGGCGTGACAACCCACCGAAATTGCAAGTTGCCAGTAGGCAGATGACAGAAGCCTTCAATAACTTAAATAAAGTGATAAATAATCCTTCAAAGGATAGCAGCGCAGTTGAGGACGAGTGCGACGTATTCGGCAAACTAATTGCCAAAAAACTGAAGAGGTTACCTGAACATGAAAGGGACGATATAATGTTCGATATACATGCTCTATTTCGGAAATCACGTTTTGAAAGATCTCCATCAGGTGAATCGTTTCGTACTTCTACACCTAAGTCTACGCCATATTATAGTCCGTTAACTACATCACTATCTTCTAGAAAGCGTCCTTTATCTGCGAATAATGCAGTTCATTATAATGTTACAACATTATCTCCTAGACCACACTCATCGTTTTCAGAGCCACCTGATACATATATAACATTATCTAATGAGTCCAGTGAATGTCAACCGACATACTTCCAACAACCAAGCGAAATCACTGCTCATCAACGCTCTTCAAAGATACGTGTTATAAGTGATGAAATTATTGCACCAGACACCCAAAGTCAATCAGTTTATCAACGCTATAAGCAGCCTCAATCAGATCAATCTAACGATGTTCAATATATTTTGCATATACCAGAGACCCAAACTCAATCTGATTGTCCAGAAGATAATACACATCAGAGTGATTTAATATATCAGGCATATAATGACTCGTAATGTATGAAATTATTCTTATTCTTATTCTCACTGATATTTTTGTAATTGTACATACCTAAACTTTTAATAAATATATGTCATAAATATTAAAATTTTACCTTTATTTCATCCTTGAGTTCCTCGTTCAAAGCTTCACAGACTTCGACTACAATTTTTGAAATCAACTGGCTTGAAATTTTAAATAAATAGTGCATAGATCTATAGCTGTCACCACTTGCCAAAAACCTCAAGGTGATTGATAATCGAATCTTAGCAGGTATAGCTTCTCTTAAATGAGTGTCTCGTTTAGCGATTAAGGGTTCGACTTTAGAAAGTAATAAATTAAAATCGTCCAATGACATTCGGTGGAAATTTTCAAATTCTCCTGATGGTTCTTGTATGAGTTCAAGAAATTGTTGTTCCATAGTACGTCTGTAAAAAAAATACAGTTAATTAACTTGCCATGTAATGTACTTTAACTTATTAGAAATCCTAATTATTTAAATAAATATTACCTACCTAGTTCTGTTCCGATGCATTGCGATCATCCACCATCTTCTTTTTCTTCTTTTCTTTTTAGTCTTCTTCGTGAGATAAGTATGCACGTAGTTATAATACGCTAGAGAGCACATTGCTACGGCAGCTGCTACTTGAGCGTCCATTATAATAAACGTCCGCAGGGTACCGGTAACGCTACACGAATGCGCTCCTCGCGAAGTTGAACGAGTGTGTAGTGTAGCACCGCGGACTTCAGTCAACTTCGGCCGAGTACTTCGCCGAGGAACTTCGCGAGTAGTGTAGAGGAGGCTTTAAGGACGAAAGATTGACTTTTTCTCTGGCAACACTGACTCAACCTGTCAAAAGCTAATTAGATCATCTGTTTTAATTTTTACTTAATTTATAAATATATTTATGTAATAAAAGTACAATAAAATAAAAATTGGCAAATAACGTTGTGATATAATAGATTTTAATAATAATTATCAAAAATTGAAGAAACAAAGTTTATAATATTGATCGACAGTAACGGTAACCTTTTTTTAAACAAAGAAGAAAGTTTCAAATTCTTAAACGGAAAACCGGGTAAGTATTAGTTATATTTTTTTCCCCTTTATTACACTTTCGTAGTATTAATAACTTTTAATATATTTCTTTTAGTACCCATAAACGTTGCAAGATTTATTAACACTGAATAACTCTTCTGGAAGAGTCCGAAATTTTGGAATTACTCCGAGTTTTTCCGACTTTGTAAGACTTTTTTCGACTTTTTAAATAAAAATAAACATTCATAAACTGTTACTTTCACTTTGTAAGTTATTTACCTACTTTTATCCGAGAAATTTTTTCCACAAGGGAATCAAATAGTAGATAGACTCTTTCACTTTCAATACACGAGCTAAAGGGAAGTGGCTGGATATTTCTGTGCTTACAATACCTTACTATAGCACAAAAAGTGTCGTTACAACTTTTCGTAAGGATTTTTCCCGTCTAGCCCCCTTTCACAACGCGCGATAAGGAACTTCGTTCCAATATTCGAAATTCAAATAGTTCCGATTAGCTACAAGTGCAAAACTTTTAGTGTGCCCCATGTACATGGTTCTAAAGTTCCGGCCAAATTTATAATTAGGAACTAGATATTGAATTGAAAGTGCATTTTAAATATTATTGTAAAATAATATTACAAGACAATATGAAAATATTAGTTTAAAAACATCCTACTAAAATCATGAATTGGATATTAGTGGAGTGCCTGAAGCATTCAAAACCGTAAAACCTCGGATTAGAGTTATAGTGAATGAATTAATATGATCGATGTGGGATTAATTGCAATGTTTACCCAAAATTTTTTTGTGCACTCCATTGTTTCATTGTTTAAACAAATTATTATGAAAAATTAATGTTTGACCATATATTTTCACTTTAAACAGTATTTTTTTATTTATATGTTAAATCTTACCTGAGTAGACATATAGGAAATTTTTTCAAAGGTACCTGTGTATAAAAAAAGCAATAGGGATCTCGAAAAGGTAGAAAAACGTGGAGGGGAGAGCGGAGCGACAGCTGCTATGTGCACTTTAATTATAAATGAAACGTACTCTATTGTGTACATTTAAAAAAATAAGGTAATTACGACTAATGAAAAGAAAAAAAATTATTAGTACAAAATCTGTTTATTTAAATATATTACATTGTTGTCTACATCAAATATTTTCTCTTATTATTATTAATAATAAGAGGTTACTCCTCTACTAATTTTTATAATTTCACCTAAATTTGTTTCGGCGAAAAAGATGAACCCAGGTGTATACGTAGGTCACACTATAAGTTTTGCGTAACTTAAAAAAACAACATGTTATAACCAAAATATTATGTTTATTGCTTTTCAAAATAATCTCCTTTACATTTTAAATATTTTTTCATGCGATCGAACCATTTTTTTAAAACAGGAGGACCACAGATCTGAAGGCATGTTTTCTACGTGCTGATTGAACGCAAACACTGCTTCTTCGGAGTTGGTAAAAGTAAAACCTCTAATCAAATCTTTGATTTTGGGGAAAATACAGAAATCACAGGGTGCTAGGTCGGGGCTATGCGCAGGATGAGTGACGAGATGTACTTTTTCGGAAGCTAAAAATGACTTTGTTTTGTTGGCCGTGTGTGAAGAAGCGTTATCATGGTGTAGGAGAATGCGGCTTTTGGGTCGTCTTTCGCGAACTTTTTCTAACACCCTGGGTAAAAAAATTGTAGAATACCACTCGTCATTAACACTCTTTTGATCTTCAAGTGGAATTGTACAGATGGGACCCGTAGCTAAGAAAAAACGCGATCATTTTTTTACCAACGTTCCTCGCCTGTCTCACTTTTGTTGGCCTGTTTTCATTTTCAAACACCCAATCACAAGATTGCTGTTTTTTTTCGGGTTCAAAACAATAAATCCACGTTTCGTCTCTTGTGACAATGTTATAAACAACATTAGAACGTCCGTGGTCGGATTGCTGCTGTCAGAGTGATTGGAAGAGATACGTGTTTTATTTTCTTAGCCGTATTTTCAGTGTTTCTGTGTTGAGTGATTTAATATTTGTGGTGATTTGTATTTGTGATTGTCAGGTATTTGTTTGTCTATAAGTGTTGTTAGATGTAAGTTTATAAATCATTCGCCATGTTGGCGGGTATAAGTGACTCCGAGCCTCCCGACATTACTAATGATTATTCTCAGGACATAACATCCAGAACTGCGTCTAAACGGAAAGATGACATCTATTCCTCAGACCTACCAACTCCTACTCCTAAAATCCCGGCAACTCAACCCGGCAATGTCGCAGCTGCCATTCAAACTGTTTATACACACCCGGAAATAGAAAATAAGAAACGATACTCGGATTCTGATAAAGGTCCTTTCATCGTTCATCTATCACGAGTAGAGAACGATCTTGTTGCAGGTCCGTCCATTAGAGCCATTAAAGTCGGCCAAATGTTACATACCTCGAAAATTCAAAACATCGTTAAAGACGGCATAAAGAATGTAGGCCGAAATCGTGTTGCAGTCGAATTCAAGTCTGCTGAAGATGCGAACAACTTCTTAATAAACCCAGCAGTTTCAGATCATAAATTCACTGCATCAATTCCTTCCTATAATATTACTAGGATGGGCATAGCAAGAGGTGTACCCATTGACATAAATATGGAGGAACTTGCAACTGCATCAGAGACCCCATCTAATTGTGGCCAGATTATTAAAGCCCGTAGACTCCACAGAAAAGCTTACAAGAATGACGTAGTAGAATGGATTCCAACACAGTCGGTAGTGCTAACATTCTCAGGACAAGTCCTCCCGTCAAAGATCTTTTTATATTATTCCTCCCTTCCGGTTGAAAATTATATCCTCCCCACAATACAATGTTTCAAATGCTGTCGCTTTGGTCACATTAAAGATCAATGCAGGGCAAAGCCTAGGTGCTATCGGTGTGCTGGTGATCACACTGGCGACACCTGTGAGCGTTCGCCATCATGCCTGTATTGCTCAGGCAACCATCAAGCTGTGGACAACAACTGCCCAGAATATAAAAGACAAAAATCCATTAAGCTGGTTATGTCTCAGGAAAGCATCTCCTACACCGATGCCGCTGCTCGTTTCCCAGCTGTCCGTCGTCCATACTCCGAAATTGCCACAGAAATGTTTTCTAAGCCACAACCATCCTCTCATCGTATAAAGTCTCAAATCACATCCAGCCAAAACCCTCATCACTCCTATAGAAAAACTGTCACTATCCCGCGTAATGTCAGAACAAAGTCCCTTGATAGAGGATATGATAAAATAGCTCACTCCCAAATTATTAAGGACCCTGCTCCTAGTTTAAGTAATGGATCAGCATACCCTGTGGGGTTGTCCTCTTCAGATGACAATCTCCTATACAACCTCTTGAATACATTAACAAGTATCCTATATCGCTTTAATGACGCCCTACCGAACAACGTGATCCTTCAACTTGAAAATCTTTCCAAATTAGCATCCCATAATGGCTCTGTCCATTCTGCAATGGAATTGCAGGAGCCTTAAAAATAAGAAATCTGATCTGATTAATTTAATTAACACTTTTAAACCTTCCTTACTAGCTATCTCGGAGACTTGGTTGAGACCTGGGCTGCATTTTCGCATCCCCGGTTTTTCCTGTCTCCGAGACGATAGGAGTGATGGCTATGCCGGATCTCTTATACTAATTGACTGCTGTATCCCATACATACAAATTCCTTTACCTTCCTACAGTAATAACTTCAATATAGTGGCTGTGAAAGCTCTTAATATCACCTTTGTATCCATTTATATTCCTCACCCAGAACCTGCTTATATTCTTGAACTGAATTCCATTTTATCTTCTTTTTCCCCTCCCATCTGTGTGATGGGCGATTTTAATTGCCACCATCATCTATGGGGCTCTCACACGACAGACTCTACTGCTCCTTACATTGTTGACCTGGTAGATGATTTAAATCTTTGCATTTTGAATAATGGTTCTCCTACCCGCAGGGTCTACCCAGACCAAAACCCCAATAGTGTAGTAGATCTCACATTGTGTTCTCCAAACTTAGCTGCTAGTATGAACTGGTCCACTCTTTGTTCCTCCTACGGCAGTGACCATTTCCCTATTCTGCTTTCTGTTCCCACACATACTGTCCCAGTCAAACAATTTTGTCCTCTCTTAAAATATAAAACTTCCAAAGCTAATTGGGATGAATATATGATGCACACTAATTCTGGTATACATACTCTCTTACCCCCCAGCCTACTTAACCTGCAATCATCTTATGCAGCATATATTTCTGTTTTAATCGACTCTGCAAATAAGGCTATCCCTATAAAAAAATCTCCAAAAGACATGATCTCATCCCCCCCATGGTGGGACCCAGAGTGTTCCTCCATGGTAAGGAAGCGAAAGGAGGCTGAATACTCCTACTCTCTAAACATGAACAGGGATAACTTTATCAAATATCAAGCTGTTTCTGCCCAAACTAAAAGGCTCTTATCAAAGAAAAAGAAAGAAGGCTGGCAGCTGTTTTGTAATTCTCTTTCTCCTAATTCTTCCCCGTCTTTAGTTTGGAAAAATATAAAACGTTTTCGTGGCTCCTTTACAGATAATACTTCGCTGAATATGGATCCCTCATGTATAGATAGGTTTGCTATCAATTTAGCTCCTCCCTGGGTTCCGTCTAGAGAGGAGGCAAACCCTGAGGTAGTGTCACTCTCTCCAAATTTGGAAAGACATGAGTTTGACAATCCTTTCTCAATGGACGAGTTTCTATTAGTCATAAACGGCCTCAGAGATTCAACCCCTGGTTCTGATGGAATCCCCTACAGTTTTGTGTTTAAATCTAGCCACTCCTCAAAAGTGTATTTCCTCAATTTAATCAACTCTATCTATATATCTGGTACTATACCTGAAGAGTGGAGAAGTCACACTATTCTCCCAGTATTAAAAACAGGCAAAGATCCATCACAGGCTTCTAGTTATCGCCCCATAGCACTAGCATCCACTTTGTGTAAGGTTATGGAGCATCTTGTCAAGAACAGACTTGAGTGGTTCCTGGAAAGTCGAAAAATTTTACCCTCTTCCCAGTATGGTTTCAGAAAGGGTACTGGCACAATGGATAGCTTAAGTTACTTTTCCACAGAGATTCGCCTTGCCTTTTCTAAAAATCACTTTGTCTTGGGTACCTTTCTGGATATTACTTCAGCTTATGATAATGTTCTTCTTCCAATACTCAGGCAAAAAATGCACCAGCTGAGTATCCCTGCGAGGATGACAAATTTCATAATAAACCTTCTTTCTCCCAGACATATTTCTGTCAGAGTAAATGGTTCTATAGTATCTTCCCGTACAGTCTGGAAAGGCCTTCCCCAAGGCTCGGTGCTGAGCCCTTTACTTTATAATCTTTACACATTCAACCTGGATTTAACAGTTAATAGCTTTTGCTCCATTCTGCAATATGCAGATGATTTAGCCCTCTTATACTCCGGAGACTCTATAGATGAAGCTGCAAGTAGAATGAATTCAGCCCTATCCTACCTCAGTGACTGGTTAACAGACCATGGACTCTCTTTATCAACTCCCAAATGCTCCTCAGTGTTGTTTACCAGAAAAAGATCCACCCCGGCCTACTCCATTGTTATAAATGGAGACCCAGTACCCCAAGTTAATAAAACTAAATTTCTAGGGGTTATTTGGGACTCTAAGATGTCAGGAATTCCCCACCTCACTTATATCACAGAAAAGTGCGAACGCAATATTAACATCTTACGTTCCTTATCAGGAGTCTGGTGGGGTTCCCACCCATTTTGTCAAAAACTACTATATAATGCTTTGATCCGTAGCCATTTTGACTATGGCTCCTTTTTATTGGAACCATGTAACAAACTAGCCATATCTACTCTAGACAAAATCCAGTCAAAATGCCTACGCATTATTTTAGGAGCAATGCGATCATCCCCTATTAATGCCATGCAGTTAGAGTGTCTAGAACCTCCTCTGTCTCTCAGAAGACAATATCTTGCTGACAGATTCTTGTACAATATTGCCCACTTGTCATCCCACCCTCTTTTCCCTAAACTTAGATCACTCACTGAGGCCACCTCCTCAATGGGCTACTGGACACATAAGAAGTTACCTTGCCTTGTTAATAGCTACCACAAACTCATAAACGCTCTCCCCCTCTACCAATCTTCTATGAACCCTCTCTTTGAAGTCCCCTACACAGCCCTTACCTTCAAACCTAACATAATTCGAGACTTTGGTGCCACAAAGGGTAACCCATTGGCTGACACCATTGTTAATACGAGAATAGCGGCAGATTTTCCCGATTTCCTTGTCATGTATACAGATGCATCCAAAACATCAGAAAGAGAGTATGTTGGTTCTTCGGTCTGGATCCCTAAATATAAAGTAATCCTTAGCTTTAAATCCCCGCCTGCCTCTTCTATTTTTACAGGTGAAGCTGTAGCTATTCTGGAAGCTGCTACATTTGCTTATTCCCATAAGTTTAAAAAAGCTTTAATTCTGACAGATTCACGAAGTTGCCTCCTAGCAATAGATGGCAATCAATTCCGTGCCAAGACAAAATATCCCATCATCCTTAAGATCAGGATGATACTTTCTCAAGCTGCTAGTGAAGGCTTTTTCATTGCCCTGGCCTGGATCCCGGGCCACTCTGGCATCAGTGGGAACGAAATCGCCGATCAATTGGCAAAGGACGCTATTCAATCTGGTCTGTCAACACACAATCAGATATACCCCCATGACCTACGCACTAATGCCAGAGTGGACCTGTTGTCCAATTGGGGCAGAGATTGGACAAGATCAAAATGCACTAAGGGCAAATATTATGCCAGTATACAAGAATCAATCCCAACAAAACCTTGGTTCTTTCGTTTTCGTGATTCCAGTAAAGCCGTAACTTCCACAATATGTAGGCTGCGCCTGGGCCACGTATGCACCCCTGTCCACCTGGCAAAATTGAGAATACGAGATACCTCCATTTGCGAATGTGGCCTCGATGAGGGATCTCCTGATCATATTTTCTTTTCTTGCCCTAAGTTAGCATATTCTTTGTATGACACCTTACCACCAGATATACCTCGCCCCATTAACATGCAATGTCTCCTTACTTATGCCCACTCTCCTTTTATTAAAACATTAGTTGCCTTTATTGCCACTAACAAAATTCAGCTGTAAAATTTCTATGTAAAATGTTTAATTATTATCCTTTTATGTTCGTAGAGTACTTGTAGATAGATACATGTGCATAGCATTAGCTCCTAACACACTGTAGTGTTTGTAGTTGTGTAAGTATACTTTACTAATCTTTGTGTCTGTTTTGTTTTAGATCCCTCAACTTGTATCGGATATAGTCACCGGACAACTATTTTTAAGTGTCTCTCCCATGACTGACTTGATATTGGCAGAATCCGTACCAACGGGATAGCCACATAACCAAAATAATAATAATAACGTCCGTGGTCGTACTTTAGTAGCATCTGTGAGCACCATTCCACGTGAGCCTGCTTTTGCTCCGCTGTCAGTTCATGAGGGATCTAACGACAACAAAGTTTCCGAACTGTCAATTCTTCGTGTAAAATTTTCTGAATTTAGCCCATACCAATCCTCAATAGTCCTCGAATTGTTTCATAGGTATTCCGGGGGTTTTCTTCAATTAACCGCTTAACAGTAGCCACATTATTTTCGTTGACGGCAGTTGAAGGCCGCCCTTCACGAAATTCGTCATGTAAAGAAATTCGACCTCTCTTAAATTCAGCAAACCATCGCCTCACGGTGCTCAAACAAGGTGCTTCTCTCCCAAAATCATTTTGAAGACGAGCAGCACAGTCTTGCGGAGAAAGAGAACTTTTAAAATCATAAAAAAATCATCGCTCTAAAATCTTTTCGACGTAATTCTATTTTCGTTGCGTACGTAGAACTTTGATGTGTGATAAAAAACAATTGACAAATCATTCCACACTAATATTATAAATGCGAAAGTCTGTCTGTTACGCTTTCACGGCTAAACCGCTGAACCGATTTTGGCATGGGTATAGTTGAAGATCCGGGGTCAAACATAGACTATTTTTTTTTAAAAAATCAGTCCCTGGAGGGCTGAAATAGAAAAAAAAATAGGAGATGAAATTTTTATCAAAAGCTATTTGGACGACTTATTAATATACCCGCGGGTGAAGCTGCACGGGTCAGCTAGTTCAATATAAAAACGTCGTCTTCAATACACCTTCCAGTACTTCTTCCAGTACAAAAATAATTTGCTTACTTTGGGGTTAGATCAATAAGTGTAATTTGTCCCGTGAATATTTATTATTTATACAAGAATTTTTCACTAAAAATACCAAATTTTCACTGTTATAGAAGCACAATATTCACAGAACACGTGTTACTAGGGATGTGACTTTGAGTCAAAAAAATCGATTATCTAATAATCGATTTTTTTTGTTCAAGATAAATCGATTTGTAAAAAAATCGAATTTCGAGGAAATAATCGATTTTTTATAGATATATTTTTTTTTATACGAAAAATACTTATTCAATATATTAGTGAAACGTATGAGCAATTGATTAAAAAAAAATCATTTTGGATAATATAAGTATAATAAAATAACCAAAAGATTATAAATACAAATTTGAATTGTTTATATACAAATTTTCAGTACTGTTAAATATTTTATTGCAGTAAATATAGTACTGTACAGTAACAGTAAGAAATATAACGACAATTGTTTGGTCACAAAATGAATAAAATACAAAACAAAGTACTCTCTATAATTTAAGTTTAGACAATAAAAAAAATTATTTGAATGATCATTCATCAGTATCGCTCAAAATTTCACTGAAAAAGATAAAATAACCTGAAGAAGATAAATAATGAATAAAATGACAAACGTTTCAAAATTAAAATACAAAACAAATTGTCTTTTAAACTTTATGTTTAAATAATAGAATAAATTATTATTATAACAAATGTTCAGAATATTATAAAACTAAAAAAGACAATAATATTTTTTCTTAAACTTTGAGTTTAAATAGTAAATAAAAAACTAAAATAAGTAATTGCTACAAATATTTAGTATCACTTAACATGTGACTAGAATCGAAGTAAAATAAACCGATTAGTTTAAGTAGTAAATATAGTGACAATTGTTGAATATTAACTTAGAAAAGAAAAGAAAACTTTCTTTAAACTTTGAGTTTTAATAATAAAAAAACTAAAATTAGTAATTGCTACAAATGTTTTCTATCACTAAACATTTGACTAGAATCAAAGTGAAATAAACCGATTAGTTTAAGTAGTAAATATAGTGACAATTGTTGAATATTAACTTAGAAAAGAAAAGAAAACTTTCTTTAAACTTTGAGTTTTAATAATAAAAAAACTAAAATTAGTAATTGCTACAAATGTTTTCTATCACTAAACATTTGACTAGAATCAAAGTGAAATAAACCGATTAGTTTAAGTAGTAAATAAAACGATAATTATCATGGATGAATATTGAAAAAGAAAAGAAAGCTTTCTCCACACTGTAAATTAAAATATATCAGTTACATTTTGTTTGAATGGCACGCTGTATAGTGTTTGATAAATTCCTATCTACTATTAAAATTTTAATAAAAAAGTAGGTACCTATATTAAGCTGCCGAAACAAAATAGTTCTCATACTATAAGATAGATGACGCCAGTAGTACGCCATTATAGATTTAGAAAGTTGGCTATCTATACCTATAGTAATACCAAGGAAGTTATATTCTACCCGGAATGCTTACACGCGCTTCAAAATCATTCCGAAGAGTACCACGACATGAGTGGAGTGTGTCTCTTTCTACTAAATAAAGCGCCAATCGCCATATATAAGTGTGGCCATGCGTAGTTTGCAAATTACTACTAAGTAATTCTACTAATTTGAGAAACAGTTTTTACATTGCATAAGTAACTACGTAATAATTAAAATAAGCACATTTAAGAACTCACTATGTTAATTACAATACATTTTATGCTAATGTATCTATCGACGTGTATGAATAAAAAGGATTTAACGATTACTGAATATGTAAAAATCTACCATCTAGATAGTTTTATTTACACTGGCAATTGCACGAAAGGGACAACATCCACTCTTGTCGTTGTCTTGCTCAGAACGTTTTTCCCCTCTGTTATGTAAGAAACAAATGTCAACTTTATCTGTTACGCAATAAAGTACATTTTTATTTTTCAAATATTGCTTCGTAACAATTCCAGTTATAGTATATAAGTTCCTTGAGTAATACACATATTTATCTATGATGACAACTATCTTCACTTCACACTTCAAAACTTCAAAGAATTAATAAAAGACTAAAAGACTCAAGAGATCACAACTTATTATATATTTGTACGTAAAGATGGCGCTGATTTCTTATCGACTCGTTAGCGTTCAGTAAGCTTACCCATTCTTTCATTTATCGCATAGATGGAATTCTTTGCAAAAATCGATTTAAAATGCTTAATTTGTACAATCGATTTATTAAAAATCGATTTTTACAATTAATAAAATCGATTACAAAAAATCGATTTAAAAAAATAATAATCGATTAAAACAAAAATCGATTATTTATTCACTTCCCTACGTGTTACTTGCAACTAAACTAGCCGAGAAGTTCCATTGTACATAGCAGCTGTCGCTCCGCTCTCCCCTCCACGTTTTTCTACCTTTTCGAGATCCCTATTTCTATATTTATACACAGGTATCTTTGAAAAATGTTCCTATATGTCTACTCAGGTAAGATTTAACATATAAATAAAAAAATACTGTTTAAAGTGAAAATATATGGTCAAACATTAATTTTTCATAATAATTTGTTTAAACAATGAAACAATGGAGTGCACCAAAAATGTTGGGTAAACATTGCAATTTATAGTTTAAAAAACAATATCCCACATCGATCGTATTAATTCATTCACTATAACTCTAATCCGAGGTGAAAACCCCCAGGCGCTCCACTATATACCGAGTCTTGTGACTGAACTCTTTAATGCTGGAAGTGTGTCATTTTACATCCACTTATAATTACGGTTGGAACTATTATATAATTTGTCCCTCTAAGTACATTTGTCCCGATCTCTTTTAATTTGGTTGCATTGAATTTGAATTAAAAAATTTAAGTTCGAATATTGCATAATTGACAATGTATTGCTATCAGCAGAGCTGCAACAGAGATCAAAGCAAGAGAAATAACAGATCAAATTATACGTATTATCTCTGATAGTGCATCGGTCCTTGCAGCTCTAAAAACTAACTGCTTCAACTCTAGCATAGTGTTGGAATGCCACAAATCATTAGTAGTAGCAGCAGAAACCAACCAAATAATCCTGCAATGGATAAAAGGACACAGCAACTCTCAGGGCAATGACACAGCTGATACACTGGCAAGAAACGGAGCAAATAAAAAACTATCAGGTCCAGAACCGATAGCAGTCTTGCCATACAGCCAACTCATGACATGGCTAACTGAGAGAACATACCAACAACATGAAGCGTTGTGGCTAGCCACAAATGACTGTAAGCAAACAAAGGAAATTGTGCCAACCCTTTCGAAAAACCTAACACAACGCATAATGAAACTCAAAAGAGATGAATTAAGAAAAGTTGTGGGCACAATAACAGGACATTGCCATCTAAACCGACACCTATTTAACATAGGTGTGACAGACAGCCTTTTATGCCGCGGCTGCATGGAGGAACAGGAAACCACTACTCACGTTCTCCTTGAGTGCAGGAGTGTGGCCGAACAACGGGCACGTATCCTGAATAACCCAAAAACTCCTAAAGAAGCATGTGAAAACATAAGCCGTCTAATAAGCTTCTGGAAGGAGTTAGGATGGCTGGAATAGACATAGCCAGCTACGTACAAAGGCTCAAGTGGCTAAGTGCGGAAAAGAAAATGGCAAAAAAAAAAATTGCATAATTGAAATAATATCTGTTGCCAGCCAAACCCGATTTCAGGCCAAACTAGTTTGTCCTAGGCCAAACCGGTTCATCCTAAGCGTGTCAGGATGTAAAAGTATAGCCTAGGACAATCTAGTTTGGCCTAAATACTGAATTAATTTTGAATTTGAAATTACACTTACTGATCTAACCCCAAAGTACCTCAGCAAATTATTTGCTTGTGTTATGGGTGTTAGTCAACGATACTAATACATAGAAATACATATATAAATACTTTTAGATACATACATAATAAACACCCGAATCCGGAATTACAAACATTTATGCTCATCACACAAATGCTTGTACCCGTCGGGCATCGAACCCGAGCCCCGTCGATTGCGTAGTCAGGGTTGCTAACCACTCGACCAAGGGGGCGGTCAAAGTTTTAGCTAGTTTTTTCCTGTCACGATACAAATTATTTGTTTATCATAAACTAGCGACCTGCTCGCGGTTTCACCCGCGTAGCTTTTGTTCCCGTGGGAGTTCATGAATCAGTCTATCTATTAAAAAAACCGCATCAAAATCTGTTGCGTAGTTTTAAAGATTTAAGCATACATAGGGACAGACAGAGAAAGCGACTTTGTTTTCTGGTTTTATACTATGTAGTGATTATATAACAGTCTTGCTGTATTGTTAAAAACATTGTCTATTTGATCGTCCAAAAAATAATCCGTACTACTACGTACTAGTACTAGTGGCGGCCTCAATTATTTTTTACTCTTTTTTGTCAGGCTATATTAATATACAGATAATCACTAAACTTTTAGGTACCGTACCTAGACGAGACATCGTAAGCAAGGGCGGATCCAGCCTTCAGTTCAGGGGGGAGGTCACATATACAAGGGCCGATCCAGTCTTCGGTTCAGGGCTCACATATTTGAGGTTCAGTCATGATAGGCTTTAATCATTATCTAATACTAATAAATCTATACCTAGACCCTTACCCAGGAAGGGGGGGTCATAACCCCCCCCCCCCCTGGGTACGTCGACCTCCTACGTCGCCGCACTAATTAATGTAGCCGGGTGTTCCGGTGCAGCCCGGCCACAGTCAATTTTGTAATTTATAGACATAAAATTTAAATGTTCTTTTAATGTTCTTGCAGTAGCAATGAATAAATTAAATGTACTTCAAGTATATCTCTTTAAAAGAGCAGTTTTTGGTGGCCGGGAAGTAACGTATACGCTGCAGCCCGGCCACGGTTATATTTTCCAGTAGGATGCTCAGAATGTTTTTAAATATAAGCCAAATAAATGTTCCATTTGCGTTCTTTGAATTTTTGAATGTAATATACGAACAAAAACGACTATATAAACAAAAAATGATTTTAAATTAAAATGTGCACTTAGCGCCTGTAGAATTAAAATAGCAAATCTGCTTATTTGTAAAAAGCTGCTATCGCAATTTTTTTAGGAGTAATTCTCTAGAAAACCAGACGTAAAGAAAAACAGTTCTGATTGTAAAACGATGGTGCATTTTCCTATATGATATATTATTATTATAAACAAAGTAATTATAAATATATTATATGTATCTAGATGTACGTAATTGCATAGAATATTAAAATAATAAAAAAAATGTTAAATGTTGTAGGGAATTGGAATTGCATTATATCTACAATTTGTTTTCTACACTCACATATTTTTATTTATATTGATAATTGTGTACTATCTCTATTGGTAGGATCTTCTAGCGTATGCCACCTACATCTTGAGCGCGGTCATCGAGAATCATGGTGAAGCACTAGCTATCTTGCTTGATATTTCGAAGGCTTTTGACAGGGTCTGGCATGATTTTTCTCCGTGTTGGACCCGGGCTTTTTTGAAGAATAAACAAACTGCCGTTTTGTCAGGCAGGACGTAAAAGGCGACCGATTGGATTCGTGAGTCACTACCTTCGTGGCTACTAGGTGGTAGAGTTCTGCATTGTCTCGCCCGGTTCTGATACCACCGCCTTACCTATTCCTGCCGTAATAGCGTCAGTGCTTAAACCTTAAGCCGGAAAAATTATACATGTGGCATTAGACCTCACCCCAAAATAGCAACGCACCATTAACATCTTTGGTGTCTATAAGTGATGGTTGACTCTTTCCATCAGGAGACTCATCTGCTTGTTTGCTATCTTATGATATATAAAAAAATGTGAGGGTAGAAGACAAATCATAGATATAATAATAATAAATATTCACGGGACAAATTACACTTACTGATCTAACCCCAAAGTAAGCAAACTATTTGCTTGTGTTATGGGTGTTAGTCATCGATACTAATACATAAAAATACATATATAAAAACTAGAACATATTTAATAAACACCCAAACCCGGAAATACAAACATTTATACATATCACACAAATGCTTGTCCCCGTCGGAGATCGAACCTGAGCCCCGTCGATTGCGTAGTCAGGGTCGCTAACCACTCGACCAACGGGGCGATTAATTTTATAAATATTTTAATTAGATATAACAGAATAAGTACCCATTCACTACAAAATTATTAATGCAATTACGTACATCTAGATACATATAATATATTTATAATTACTTTGTTTATAATAATAATATATCATATAGGAAAATGCACCATCGTTTTACAATCAAAACTGTTTTACTGTTTTTCTTTACGTCTGGTTTTCTAGAGCATTGCTCCTAAAAAAATTGCGATAGCAGCTTTTTACAAATAAGCAGATTTGCTATTTTAATTCTACAGGCGCTAAGTGCACATTTTAATTTAAAATCATTTTTTGTTTATATAGTCGTTTTTGTTCGTATATTACATTCAAAAAACCAAAGAACGCAAATGGAACATTTATTTGGCTTATGTTTAAGAACATTCTGAGCATCCTACTGGAAAATATAACCGTGGCCGGGCTGCAGCGTATACGTTACTTCCCGGCCACTAAAAAGTGCTCTTTTAAAGAGATATATTTGAGGTACATTTAATTTATTCATTGGTACTGCAAGAACATTAAAAGAACATTTAAATTTTATGTCTATAAATTGCAAAATTGACTGTGGCCGGGCTGCACCGGAACACCCATGTAGCCTGCCCATGTTGGTCCGGGCTCCCTTTGTAGAATAGACCAAAAATTAACGTAGGTAGGTCCAGAAAATAAAGAACACTAACGGCACAATTATCTTCCCCGTCAGCTAAGTCTGCAGCACAAACAAAATACATATACATACTTACTTAATGTAAATGTGTAACTAAGTACATAACCGATGCATTATCAGGAAATTACAGCTTCGTAGTACGAATACTCTCTGAGCTAGGCTGCGAATGAACGGACAGACGGACTTGACGAAACCAGGCTCTAAAACTGTATACTGTAACTGTCGGTATCTATAACTGTGGTATTGCAACGATACACGCGCTATAAAACCGCGGTTTTACTTTACAGGACCTTAAGCCCCTGATCGACGTAAGAGCCTACAATGCGATTTGAAAGAACGACTGTTTTACTCCCTGCTCGTTGGTGCTGATCGACTAGCAAATAAAACTGTTGTGTCCGAAGAATCTTGGAAAAATATACCAGATATGACGAGCGAGCCAGGCTAATCTGTATCTAAAAGCGTGGTATTACGATGATAAACGCGCGATCTTTAACGACGAGCTATTAAACTGCAGTTTTACTTTACAGGACCTTAAGGTCCTGATCGACGTACGAGCCTACACTGTATTCTTTTCGCCGTGTTGGCCTCGGCCTCCTTTGAAGAATAGGCAAACTGCCGTTCTGCCAGGCAGGTCGTAAAAGGCGACCGATTGGCTATCGAGTTACTACCATCGTGGCTACTAGGTGGTAGAGTTCTGCATTGTCTCGCCCGGGTCTAGTACCACCGCCTTACCTATTCCTGCCGCAATGACGCTAGTGCTTGTCGTTGTCGTGTTCCGGTTTGGGAGGGTAAGGTAGCCGGTAAACTTATCCATGTGGCATTAGACCTCGCCACCAGTTAGCAACACACCATTAACATCTTTGGTGTCTATAGACGATGGTTGATTCTTTCCATCACGAGACCCATCTGCTTGTCCGGACTCGTTGGTGCTGATCGAATAGCGAGTAGAACTGTCTCTCTTGAGAGTAATCTTGAAAAATATAGTAAACATGACGAACCACGGGCCAGGATCGTCGGAATGTTAAATCGAGGCACGCTAATCAGTGGCGGATTTACAAATTTGCCGCCTATAGGCTATTCAAATTTTGCCGCCCCTACCGACCTCCAGTAGTGTCAGATTCTAGATTATTTTTACAATCCACAAATTTACTTAAGATTTTTCTTATATCACAGAAAACAAGCAGGCGACTCTCCTGATGAAATGAGGCAACAATCGCATATAGACACCAAAAATGTTAATTTTGGAATGGTAATACCATATGCACTAGAATTTAAGAGTGACAAGCATTGACTCTATTACGACTGGAAGAGGTAAGGCGGCGTTACCAAGCCCGAGCTTGGTGTTGCGGAACTCTACTATATAAAAAAAAATATGGTGGTAGTGACATATTTAGCCAATCTTTCAAGCAATTAGAGCAATCACGAAAAACCAGACAGAATGCCAGATGATGTACTTATTCTTTGAAGTAGCCCGGGCCAACAATAAATTTTTTTCCAATATTTGAATATTTTGAAGTAAAAGCTCAATCACAAGTAAGGCTGGGTGAGGTATAGTTTGATTATTGTCCTATACACAATGTAGTATGTCATTTACAATATTAAGTAATATTACATTCGATATATCTTTCGTTTTACTTACTTACAGAGTATCCAAGTGATGATGACAATAATTTTTATTATGTACTTGTGAAAATTATAAAATATCTTTATACCCGATTTTCTACTTTCAAAATTATCAATGAAATTGTCATACAAAAATAGTTGGGCTAAACATTTTGATAAGTCTGTGTTCTCCAGAGTGAAGATGGTAGTTCCAATAAAGCAAAACTTAATTTTAACAATTTTTCTTAGAAGAAAGGTAGCATTGAAAATGAAATGTATATTCTTAAAATAAATTTTAAAAGCATTTTTTAAAACGCAAAGAATTTTTTGGCTAACCCTTCGAATTTTGCCACCCCTAAAAATTTGCCACTCCGGACACTAGTCCCGAATGCCCTAAGTGTAAATCCAGGCCTGTCAATGTACCTGGGCATAGCATAATACATTGAGTGCAAAAAGTGTAAAATGTTTACACTGTGCAATATGATACTGTAAATATCGGCAAAAATTTTAAATTGAATATGGGGTGAGTTGGATCTGATATCAATATTTGTAGAACTAAGTTGATGTCAATTTTTTTTATTGTTCGTGAGTGTAAGAACTTCTTACTTAGATATATTCTTCTGTTTAAAATGTCTGTTGTTAGTTCATGCTTGCAAGTACTTGTAACCATTCTTAAGTGGATCTAGATTGTAAATGCTGTGCGAAATATTTGCATGGGTCAGGTAGTCTATATAGACTAAAATATATATTTTCTATAGGACATCTCAAAATTTGCCGCCCCCCAAAATCTGCCGCCCTAGGCTTCAGCCTACTCAGCTTACTGGTAAATCCGCCACTGACGCTAATGAATAATCATGAGCGCGCCAGCGTTAACAGCGTGTGAAGACCCATAAAATGACGGTTTTACTCGTCCGTTGCTATATCGATAGGTACGTAAGTAGTTTACAAGTTATTTATCAGATGGGTCTCTAAGCATTGATTTTTAGGATCAGTAAATAGTTTCAAGTATAGGTATGCCAAACAAATCACATTAGATATTCAAAGATAAGATAGTTTTATCGTCTTAATTATGATATTATCGCCTTTTTATAAAAAATATATTTATCTGTTTCTATAAACTAATCAATAATTAATTATTCTTATTAAGAAAAACAAGTTGAACAAAATCCGTCCGTGTTTCTACAATTTTTATGAGGCCTGCGAAAAATGACAAATAGCTTTAATTACGCAGGTCACACTATAAGTTTTGCGTAACTTAAAAAAACAACATGTTATAACCAAAATATTATGTTTATTGCTTTTCAAAATAATCTCCTTTACATTTTAAACATTTTTTCATGCGATCAAACCATTTTTTAAAACAGGAGGACCACAGATCTGAAGGCATGTTTTCTATGTGCTGATTGAACGCTATCACTGCCTCTTCGAAGTTGGTAAAAGTAAAACCTGCCATCAAATCTTTGATTTTGGGGAAAATACAGAAATCACAGGGTGCTAGGTCAGGGCTATGCGCAGGATGAGTGACGAGATGTACTTTTGATTTTGACTTACTGTTGATGCGGCTTTTCACCAAATATAAGATCTTTATACATAGGTCACACTATAAGTTTTGCGTAACTTAAAAAAACAACATGTTATAACCAAAATATTATGTTTATTGCTTTTCAAAATAATCACCTTTACATTTTAAACATTTTTTCATGCGATCGATCCATTTTTTAAAACAGGAGGACTACAGATCTGGAGGCATGTTTTCTACGTGCTGATTGAACGCTATCACTGTCTCTTCGGAGTTGGTCTCTTTGATTTTGGGGAAAATACAGAAATCACAGGGTGCTAGGTCGGGGCTATGCGCAGGATGAGTGACGAGATGTACTTTTTCGGAAGCTAAAAATGACTTTGTTTTGTTGGCCGTGTGTCAAGAAGGGTTATCATGGTGTAGGAGAATGCGGCTTTTGGGTCGTCTGTCGCAAACTTTTTCTAACACCCTGGGTAAACAAATTGTAGAATACCACTCGGCATTAACACTCTTTTCATCTTCAAGTGGAATTGTACAGATGGGTCCCGTAGCTCAGAAAAAAAAAACGCCCATTCACAAGATTGCTGTTTTTTTTTTCGGGTTCAAAACAATAAATCCACGTTTCGCCTCCTGTGACAATGTTATAAACAGCATTAGAATATCCGTGGTCGTACTTGAGTAGCATCTGTGAGCACCATTCCACGCGAGCCCGCTTCTGCTCCGCTGTCGGCAGTTGACGGCAGTTGAAGGCCGCCCTTCGCGAAATTCGTCATGTAAAGACGTGACCTCTCTCAAATTCAGTAAACCATCGCTTCATGGTGCTCAAACAAGGTGCTTCTCTCCCAAAAGCATTTTGATGACGAGCGGCACAGTCTTGCGGAGAAAGAGAACTTTTAAAATCATAAAAATCTGTTCGACTTAATTCCATTTTCGTTGCATACGTAGAACTTTGATGTGTGATAAAAAAACAATTGACGAATCATTTCCCGCCAATTGTTTTTTTTATTACTAAGAAGGTTGCAACGTTTTAAAAATATAATTAATTCGAAATTCAAATAGTTCCGATTAGCTAGAAGTGCAAAATTTTTAGTGTGCCCCATATATAACAGATGATAATAATTTACTGTGTTGGTTTGGGCCATCATAGACTATCTTCAGTTCTGTCAGGCAGTTCGTAAAATGCGAATGATTAGCCAAATATGTCACTACATTTATGGGTGTTAGGTTGTAAAGTTCTGCAACATCTCTAGGTTTCGTATCGCCACTCTTTATTCCTGCCGTGAAAGCGTTAATGCTTTCCACTGTCGTATTCCAGTTTCTAAAGTTGATGGTAGAGGATGATTTTACCATCTCACTTAACCTTTTATCTATACTCTATAGACACTAGGTGGTAGAGTTCCGCATTGTCTCGCTCGGGTCTGGTACCACCACCTTGCTTATTCTTGCCGCAATAGCGTCAGTGCTTGTCGCTGTGGTGTTCCCATTTGGAGGGTAAGGTAGCCGTAAACTTATGCATGTGGCATTAGACCTCGCCACAAGATAGTAACGCACCATTAACACCTTTGGTGTCTATAAGCGATGTTTGACTCTTTCCATCAGGAGACCCATCTGCTAGTTTGCTATCTTATGACATAAAAAGAGGTGTTAGTATCTCTTTCCATCGGGAGATTTATCTGCTTGTTTGCTATCTTACAATATACATAGAAATGCGAGTACTCTGCAGATAGGTAAGCCAGTGGTATTGTTACCGGGCGGGTTGTCACAGATCCTTTTTTTTCGGTATATAGTTGTACAGAGGCATCATATAAGATTGTAATTCCATTACTATTTACATATATTGAAACTAGCTGCGCCCTGCAGCCCGCTGCATTATAGAAGTTTTTGCCGAATCCCGCGGGACTACTTAATTTTTCCGGGGTAAAAGTAGTTTATGTGCTATTCCAGGTCATCATCTACCTGTGTGCCAAATTTCATTGAAATCCGTTCCGTAGTTTTTGCGTAGTTGAGTAATAAACATCCATCCATCCAAATATCCAAACTTTTGCATTTATAATATTAAAATCTTAATAAAGATTAATATATATAAAACATTAATATAGATTTATATTACATAGATAAGGCTGCGTCAGCTGGGAGTAGATGAGTAGTAAAATAGAGTTCAATAGAACTGAGTTTTCTGAGGTTCAATGTGAACATAATTATGTAATTTCCTTAGATTAAGGAAACTACTACTAGATATGAAATAACTTAGAAAAATCCGTGTAATTAATTTCGTTGCGAATAATGGCGGACTTAAGTACAGCTGACTACATTACAATTGACAAAATGTCAAGACTTAAATAAAAAAAAATATCGACATTTAATCTTAGTTGGACGTCGCCAATCTCTACCAGCTAGAAGTCATGACGATAGTGATACGACGTATAGCCAATCGGTCGGCTTTTACGACCTGCCTAGCAGAGCTGCGATTAGTTTATTCTTTAAAGGGGCCCCGAAAAAACACGATCCAAAAATTAATAAATAAATAAATAAATATTAAATATTCACAGGACAAATTACACTTACTGATCTAACCCCAAAGTAAGCAAATATTTGCTTGTGTTATGGGTGTTAGTCAACGATACTAACACATAGAAATACATATATAAATACCAGAATATATATAATAAACACCCAAACCCGGAAATACAAACATTTATGCTCATCACACAAATGCTTGTCCCCGTCGGGGATCGAACCCGAGCCCCGTTGATTGCGTAGTCAGGGTCGCTAATTAAATACCAGAAAATATATTTTTCTTATTTAAAGAAAAACCATGAAAAGTTTTATTATACTTGTTTATTTATCATTATAATCTAGTTAAAGATGATAAACGTGCAATCAATTCTTGCGATTTGCGAATAATATAAAATGAAATCAATGTCAATCAAACAGCGTAGTGTAAGAGTTGGGACTATGGAGGGAAAAAAAGTTGCCGCTTTGTTGTTGACATTTTTGGTAGCAGCAGCTGAGACCAATACTGTCGTTAGTAAAACTCAATCGTAAGTGACCAATGTTATATTATTATTTATTTTCAACCAACTTCCCAAAAGCTTGTTGGTGGTTTTTTCTTGCTTGGTTATCAATTCAACTTTATGTTTTTTGGGTTTGTTATCACAGAACAGATTTTGAAAATTCTTTTTGTTTGAGAGGGTATACCCCACGCGTGGTCCCATTTTAATTTGGTGAAGATCTGATGCAGGGTTTAAGAGGTACAGGAAATGTCAAGTCGGTTGCTGCAATTTAAAAAATAATTGCTGCGTTAAAAATTATTAAGTAGTAGATATGTCGTGGACAGATCTCGGATTTGCTCACATCATGAAATCCTCGACTTACTTCATGAAATGGTCAAACCTAATTCATAATATTACGAAAAGAGTAAGCTTTACCCCGTGTTGGTCCCGGGCTCCTTTGAAGAATAGGCTAACTGCCGTTCTGCCAGGCAGGTCGTAAAAGGCGACCAATTAGCTATTCGAGTCACTACCATCGTGGCTACTAGGTGGTAGAGTTCTGCATTGTCTCGCTCGGTTCTTGTACCACCGCCTTACCTATTCCTGCCGCAATAGCGTCAGTTCTTGTCACTGTCGTATTCCGGTTTGGAGGTAATATAGCCGGTAAAACTTATGCATGCGGCATTAGATCCCGCCACATGATAGCAACGCACCATTAATGCATGGTGCATTATGTGGTGTGGGATGGATAGCCATCATATGCATGCGGCTACCCTAAAACACTCTTTAAACCGGAACCGAACAATGTCAAGCATTAACGTTATTGTGGTGGAAAGCGGTACCTCAAATACAGGCGAGACAGACAGGCGAGATATAATTTGATGATGTAAACCTAATTGTTTGCCTTTTAACAACTATCTGGCCGAAAGACATGTGATCTGTTCTTTGAAAAACCTGCGGTAAGATAGGTAGTGACCGCTGCTGTATTTTACTGATTTGATATAGACTATTGCTCGTTTCTTGCAATAACCTGGAGGCTTAAACAAAGTAGCAACATAAAAAGGATAACGAAGTTAGAAAATAATGAAATTATTTTGCAAGTATTTTATTTTTAACTCACATTTCAATGGCAGGTCAAAATGGCAAGGCTTGACAGCGAATTTAAACGAATACGTGGACAACACTCTTGCTTTACTCATACCCTTCATGCAAGAGAATGGCCTTGATCCAATGCTTTTACCAGAAATTCATGAATATGTTGAAGTCGTAAGTTTTATAATACCTTTTTTTTGTTACATTAAAGTTACAAAACTGTTGTGTCAGTCTAATTTTTAGCGTATCTAACTGAACTCATAAGAAATCTTGCGACTACTGTTGGAAAAGCTAAAAACTAATTCCCAAGTCATTTAGTGCCAGGGCCGGTCTTAGTCATCCAGGTGCCTCGGGCAAGTTACTCATTGGGCACCCTTTATCATGTGATAATATGTATAATAATAAAAAACAGTGCCTCTCGACCCAAGCGCCCTGTTCGCCTGCCCGGGTCCCTCACCCTAAGGCCGGCGCTGCTAAGTTAAATTAACTTTTTTAGAGTTATCATAGCAGTAGCTAGTGTGCAAGAAGGTGAAATATCGATAACCCTGTGTCTCTAACAGAACATAAAGCTGTTGATTACATGCGATATTCGTTATGTATTGCAAAATCGTCTTACCATCTGACAAACTAGGGAGTTGTGACGAGCTGTCGTGTTTATCTATATCCAGTTTACATACCTACTTGAAAAACCAGACTAATGAAGATCGTAACAAAATTTTTAGTAAACACTCCTGTTTTTTTCTTCCGTATACTAGTTCATAGAGTTAAGTAACTTTAACAAATTTTTTCAGCAAATCGACTTCATGCATTCCTTGTTCTACCATATTATTTATTTGAATTCTCTATATGAATATTCAAATAAAGAATATGAATCTCTTTATGAGTAGCATGTCTTGCAATTTTACATGTTAAAGCTATGGTCTTAATGTTGAATTTTCTAAGAGCCCATTGCGTAAGTTACTAAATTTTACGAGCAATTTTTCATTTCTGATCGAAGCAATCGAAATTAAATAGGGAAGTGTTTAATAACTTTGTTAATATTTCTATTTCTGAGATGTGCAATCGGCATTGATATAAAAAACCCAAGATGCACAGTCCCGAACAAAATTAGCACTCAAAAGTGTCCCTAATTTTATTTAAATAGTTATAGATGTGACAAAAACATACGTACAAAAAGAAATAAAATTGACAGTGTCGCGACCGACGCGATTCTATTTAAAATGAGGGCGCAATTTGAAATTGTGCGCTCATTTTTGGAGGACGTTTTTGAGACACTGATTGTGTATCTTGGGTTTTTTATATCAATGGTAATCGGTACATTTTTTCGCGATTTTAGTATGAGACCCGATGTCCATATATTAATGTAAGTCAATGATTTAAATCAATAAAATACCTATCTCCATATGTCTTATTTACCGAAAATATCGCGAAACATACAAATATACATAAACTTTAATTTAGTGGACGCCTAAATAGGTAGATCATCATACCCAAATGTTATTCAATTCCAAGAATTAAACTGATAACCTCCGTTTTCTCGACGGTTAAAAATATTGTCTAAATGATGATAACTACTGCAGTAGGAAGGTATATAGGTATGTATAAAGTACGTTTTACAAATAGGATAATTAACTTTAAATCGTTATACAGGGTTACATTTAAAGGTCCGGCCAAATTTTAAAATTAAGAACTAAATATTGAATTGAAAGTGTGTTTTAATTATTTTTGTAAAAATATTGCAAGATAATATAAAAATATTCGTTTAAAAATGTCCCACTAAAGTCAAGAATTCAATGCACCGAGTCATTTGAATGGATTGACGGGCAGTTTGAGCGGCGTGCGGGGGGCACTACTCGAGTCGCGCTCGATATTTTTGCGTAATTGAAATTATATCCATGCACAACGCATGGATATAATTTCAATTACGCAGTTTTCTGTGTCGGATAAAAATGAAAATTTGAATGTTTTAAATTATGTTTTTTATTAAATAAATCGAACATATTATCGATTCTGAACAACCCCTGAAAATTTGGCCGGACCTTTAAAAATAACCCTGTATATTTTAAAATGTTATTTGAAATAAAAAATGATGTACGAAACCCAAAATGATTTTTAAATCCCTATTCAATGACACTTCACATGACATTCATCAATATAATATATAATCTATACATATAATAAAGTCGTAGGAAAGTCAAAAATGTACATTGAATATTGTTTTAAAAGAATACTTAGGGCGTGATCTACAATTGGCCAAAATAAAGTTTCTCAAAGCCAAAAATATAGTTTTTAGAATTTTTGTCTGTTTGTCTGTATGTATGTCCGGGGTAAACTCAAAAAGTACTGCATGGATTTACTTCAAATTTTGCATGAATATTACTAATAGATCGGGTCAACATATAGGCTACATATTATCACGCTATCACCTACGGGGAGGACCTGTGCGGAGTAAACGAAGTCCGCGCGGACGAAATAGCCGGCAACAGCAGCTAGTTTATATATATTTTTATGATTTTGACAATATATGGCACCTGGTGGATTCTTATAAATTTCATAATATCTTTAGTGACACTCGCTAGGTTAAAGCCGGCGCCAGACATAGGTTCAAACATTTGGACACTTGTTTGATTGCTATGTGTGGCACATGTGGTCATGTGGTTTTTGAAAATGTGTTCAAAATGTGAACAAACTTTTGCCATTTGCCACGCTTCTTCGGTTTTTTAGCGCACATCAAAGCGTTCTAAGTTGGAATGTGTTCAAATGTTTGCCTAGCCTGCCACACTTGTTCAAAGTTCAGCACGACCGTGAAAGTCGTTTCTTGCCGCGTAGGTACGTGACACGTGCTAGGTCGAGATTATTTATTTCACAACCATTCGTGTCATTTTCTTCGAGGTTTTGGTAGGTTTTGTAAATGTGCACTTATATAATAAAGCGTCCACAATATTGACGTCTATCTTGTTTGTCGTCTACCAGCATACTGTGGAGAAAAATGTTTGCAAAGCATGTCTGGCAGGTTGCGACAATATGTATTCAAATACGTTTTCAAAGTCTTCAAAGAAGTGTTTGAAGCTATGTCTGGTGCCGCGCTGGCTTAAGACGAATCGATTGACATAAGAATCGTCAAAATCGGCCTACGCGTTTCCCACTTCCCGCTCTGGTATCCCACCCTTTTTAACGGTCCCCGTTTGGACTATAGATAGCTAATTCTTTAACTCTATTACGTGTTTTAGAAACCTGCGCTGATAACATATAGTGCCCGAATACGGCTCTATGATGGCTACGCGACAGGGTTGATTAACATCGCTCGTATCGGTGATCAATACGTTCATTACTTTTCGAAGGTGCTACGCATACGACTCCAACTTCAGTTTACGGACTTACAGGTATATTGTTATTTACTTAACAGAATGTTTTTAGAAGATATTGCCATTTAAGCTAAGCTGTTGTCACTTCATATACCTACTTTGTTACGCAAAATAAGTAAACTGTTACGGACTTACAGGTATATTGTTATTTACTTAACAGAATGTTTTTAGAAAAAAATGCCATTTAAGCTAAGCTGTTGTCACTTCATATGCCTACTTTGTTACGCAAAATAAGCGCACAGAGTGAGTGCAAAATGGTCGCGGCCTGGAAGTGCCTATCCATGGCAAAAGCCAAAAAGATAGAGGTAGCTCTGTTATAACCTGGCTAACGACGCTAGATAATTCAAAACGATTTTAGCCATATTAAGTAGCACAGACTACATGAATACTAATATATTAGGGGCCATCCATAAATTACGTCACACGTTATGGGGGAGGGAGGGTGTCGACGAAGTGTGACAAGGGGTAGGGAGGGGTTCCAACTTTTGTGACATCACATTTTTCAAAATATAATTAAACACTAAATTTAAAAAGCCGCCTGTGTAGATAAAAAATAAACAAATGAGATCATTATTCCAGTGTAAAATTGCAAAATATGTGACGTCACACTAGGTAGGAGGGGGGTCTTACCAATGTGACCAGCTGTGACAAGGGGGAGGGAGGGATCAAAAATCATGAAATTCGTTTGACGTAATTTATGGATGGCCCCTTACTCCGTGTTAAGTAGCCACGGCAGATGTGATCGAATGAATTGGCGCCGCATGTTTGTCAAAACCGAATTGCGCATGTGGTTGACATCGGGATGATATGTAAACTAGGAAGGATGAACAAGGAACTTTTACAGTTTCTACATATCCGTCTTTCTGTCCGTCCGCACCTTAGCTTATTTTTAGTACTAGAAAGCTGTAATTTGGCATGAAAATTGTACATATTAGTTAGGTACGTCACCGAAATAGTAAAATAAATATTTTTCACAATTTCTTTTACCATTTAGTGTGCCTCCTCTACTAAACTAAACTGGGGATGTTTGACAGATTTTTAAAAAATATTGTTGCTTTGAGAAAACAGTTTTTCGATGGGATTCGTATGTGAAATATTAATCTTTAAATGCTATTTTTTATTTGAGACAAGTGTTCTCCTCTCTGACGGCTACAAAGCTACAGCTACCAGCTAATTTATAAAATAATCTTTTAGAGGTTTAAATAGGCGGTGAATCTTTCATGCGAATATATCCGCCAATGGCGTTAAATAGCTTAAATGTTCATATTATTAAACAATAAAAATCCTCTTCATAGTCCGCTAGTTGTAATTGCTGTCTGTTAAAATGCTATATTTTTTTCAAATATTCTTTTACTGTTAAAAGATATAAAGGTTATGAAGCAAACTTTTGTCTAACATTAGACTTGTTAAATCTTTAAACCTTCAAAATACATTATTTAAAGTTAGATCATATAAATTTTACCGGTGGGCCGTACCACCATCTAGCTTGTTTCTCTCGTGAAACAGCTTAGCTGTGTTTCAGAGAGAAAAGAGCAAGACAGGCAGTGTAATTACTGGCACCGAGACTTAACATCTTATGTCTCAGGGTAGGCAACACATAAGTGAGTTTCCTGGGCTTGTTCCAGGTAAACTAGTTTGTTCATTGGCGACGGTGACGTCGACCACTTACCGCCAGTTGGCACGTCTGCCAGTTTGCCTATCCAACTAACATAAAAAATCTGTGTTACATAAAAAAAAATGTTGTGTTTAATTATTGTTTTTTCTATTTAGTGTTTCGTTTTTTATTTTATGTTTTTACGTTGTACCTTTAGTGTTGTTTTTGTATGTGTGCTGCATATTTTGTAGATAGGTATGTTATTGCAACTTCAATCTTCATCCTTGTGGAAGAAGTTTGTCTGGTAGGGATTGCTTTTTCTGACGATAGGCTTTGTAAAGCAATGAATTTTGTACTTGTTTGTATAAAGCATGTGTTTTGAGCTGAAGTTTGTGCACATTAAAGGTTTATCATTAATGTTTTTTTATTTATTTCCAGTTCAACTATAGATATCGTGCACAAGTTATGAATATTGGACCAGGGGGACGGCTTATCGCATCGTTGAATCGCTTTGCAGCCATTACCGACATCGTCGTAGATTTTAACAAAGATGAAATTCAGTTGCAACAATTTGTTTTGACTGACATTGGGTATGTAGTATAATAATGTTTATATCTTTGACAAGAGAAAGATAAGGACTTGGCATTAATTTCTATAAACAATCAATAACAAATAAAAATGTATTTATCTCTGTCAAACAAGTTAGAATTTTCATAATAGAATAGACAAAGCTACATAAATTTTGTCAGTGTTTTAATTTCAAATAATTTAAGAAAATTATAACGTCATCTTAAATAGCTTGCGGCCAAAATGCCATTACTAAAATACGCTGTCAATGTAGGTAAATCAAAATTTAATGTCAAATAACCCTTTGATTACAAAATATTAAATTGATTTTAGCGTTTATTTGTATTTTTCTATAATTTTAGTGTGTACCCTTAATCTAAAATTAATACCAATTGTTAAAATAACATGCTCAATTGCAATATAATTTATCAATTGTTATGTATACAGTAAACAGCTGTTCTTAAGTCCGCCGTTGTTAGGGACGAAATGACACAGTTTTCCCTTAGTTATTTTATATCTAATGGCAGTTTCCTTCATCTAAGAGGTATATACTCAAAGTCGTGTCGCTAGAAAATTAGCGGTTCTCTCTACGCCATCTTCGGTAATGAGGAATGAGGTCATGGGCCTCGATTTTTTGTTATACAGAAAAACATGATATGCCCGAAATGAAGTATGTCCCTATTTGTTTAGAGGTTGGCTACCTGTGACATCGTGGGTTAAGTCTCATCTTTAGCTAATCGTCTGAGCACTAGTTGCACCTCTGCACTATTTCCGCGCGCGGCAGTAGGGTTGGCTATCAAGTTGCACCAACTTAATCACTTAGATGTTACACATTATATGCAAGTACTGTAAAGATCACTCGATTATAAATAGGCCCAAACTACGAAATACAAACATCTATGCTCATAACACAACTATTGATCCAGTGGGCGGGCGGGCTTTACTTTACTTTCTTAGTTACAATATGCCTACCTGGCCATAATGGTTCAAAATAAGACAGTAAACAGGGCTAGTAGCACAGGAACGTAAACGAAAAACTATGACAATGGATGACTAGTTTGTCATTATCACTGTGTTTAGACCTAAGAAAGTTTAAGTTTAGTTTAGTTTATATAGAAAACGGCCCATATTAACAATAAGAGCAAAGGGATCTTGGGCAACAGGAATTGTTAGTTGTACTGACAAATTACATTAAAAGTTTCACCATATTATTATTGGTATGGTCCGCACATTTTCAATAGCATATTTTCAAAAAACGGAGGTTTGCGTTTTCCTCCCGTCATTCACTTTTCGTCACGCCCGAATCCCCGAACAAGTAGGCAGAGGCTGGTTATAACCAGTGCACCTACGATAGGCCGAAGATACTTAGTCCCACAATGTGATAGCTGGTGGCAAGCCTATCGCTAACCGGGCACTTTCCAATTCCGGGCAAAGTTGTTTTTATCAGATAACTAAAAAAACACATTTTTGAATTGACCGACCCGGGAATTGAACTCGGAACCTTATGTGGTCAACACCGACACCGGACCACTAGACCACAGAGGCGATAAGTATGTAATAGGTATTGTTGCAATTTGATAATAATTGAGTATGATGATCTATTAATTAGATGTTCAAGCACGTGTACTAAATTTTGGTAGTGTATGTAAGTATTTTTAATATTTGCATGTCTGTATGTTTGTCTATGATTTTCTCTTGAACTAAATGCCATTATAGAGATAAGTATGTTCCAGCTTAGGGAACAGTCTAACTTTAATCAACATCATTTCAGTTGTTTTTGAGATATTGATTATATAATATAAGCACTTGTACTGTTTCACAAATGGTATTTAAATATTATTTATTATACAATCACTTTTAAACTGACAGCCAACAGTTTAAAAGTGATTGTATAATAAATAATATTTAAATACCATTTGTGAAACAGTACAAGTGCTTATATTATATAATCAATATGATGCAGTTTCACCAAGTGCCGACGATGGAAAGTATAAATTATATGTTTTTGAGATATGCGTATATTGGAAGTCGTTTAATTATTTTTATCAAGGATTTAAATATCGGTATTTTGTGGTAACCTTATTGCTCGCGGCATGACTTAGCGTAATTTTCAAGCATAGCGTTATCCAAAAATGATACAGAATTTGTTACTGTTTATTAACGTTATTCATTACGTTCTGTTATACACTACGAATTAACGTTATGGTATATGGTATTATGACGTTTTCTTCTAGCGCTATAATGTAGTTGGCGAACCAATCACGAAACACAATATCGATATTATAACGTTATTTAGCGTTAACAAATCGTTCTGTTACTTGAGTAGTGATACATGTAGTGTTTGAAAATATTTTTGTTACTGTGGTATCGCTACAGTAATAACGTTAAGTGTCGTAAAATAAGTTCTGTTATCTGAAAACGTTAATACTTGATTGTATAATGTATATATGATAAATACTTGATTTTTATTTAATTACTGTTATTAATTTTTAACTTTAATTTTTAACTGTTTACAGGCGACTATCAGTGCGGTTAACTGGTAGCTTGGTGAGCTGGCTCTTGAGTCCCATTATTTCTATGTTCACAAGAATTTTCAACAGTGTTATAATGAGAGCAGTGGAATCTACTATTAATAGTGTTGCACAAAATGCACTTCTTGAGATCAATAACGAAATTAGTAACATAGTTCAACAATTGGAAGCTGCTAATTATAAAAGTATTGTAGCAGATATACCTAAACCAGCTTTAGAAGATGCCGACTTGCAAAATATTATAGCTATGGTACTTGGAGCCTCTTTGAAAACAGCTGATTTTAATTTGTAACAGTTATTACTTGAAATAAGAAGATCAGTTAAAAATACCAATGACTATGAATAAATCGCTTTCATTTTATTTGCTTTGAGTTTTATTTGAATATTTTGTAAACATACATTTGGGTTTTTATAGGGTATACAAAAAATAACAACAGTATACTTATAGCTCTCCTGGTGGAAAAATATTAACATCTTTGTCAAACCGAAAATTACAGAATGACAGAGAGACAGAAATTTTAAAAATGGTTGTTTAGGTATAAGTAGGTATTGTAAAAATACTGCACTTGAAAAAACCTAATCCCCATGATCACCCCTGGATCCGTCCTTGCACACACATACATACATACATATAGACATACTGATGTCATCGTGTAAATAGTCGGGAAAGTTCCTTAGGTCCTCAAATAGTGGAGTTCTGGTGAAAACTCGATTTTCGAAAATCAAAGCAAAATCTTCCTTATCTACATACGTTGCGGGAGGTTAAAAGGGTTCAAAAAAGAAGAAAAAAAAATTTGTTTTCATGTCATGCGAAACAGTAAATGAAAAGTAAGAAACGGAAGTCGCTGGAGGCATAGATTGACCAATTGTGATAGCATCGATTATTAACTTTAAGCATGATTTAGGCAATATTGATGTACCAGTTACTACTCATTTTTGGTTCAGGATAGATGTTTACTATAAGTATACTATGTATAATATAGGTCCACTTACTTATTTCCTAGTTCCATTTCAGTAATTCGTAGTCATTGAGACAGTGCACGCATGTTGCAATTGAGTGGGCGAGGCTACTAAGCTCTACTAAGGGTAATGGGCAATTCGTTTCACACAACTTTTTTTTATATCATAAGATAGCAAACAAGCAGATGGGTCTCCTGATGGAAAGAGTCAACCATCGCCTATAGTCACCAAAGATGTTAATGCTGCGTTGCTATCTTGTGGCAAGGTCCTATGCCAGATGAATAAGTTTACCGGCTACCTTACCCTCTTAACCGGAATACGACAGTGACAAGCATTGACGCTATTGCGGCAGGAAATGACGAAACAAATTCACTATAAGCGATGTAGAGGATTTAAAATCCGATAGACACTTAAATAAGACACAAAAATAAGCTTATAAAAATAAATCTATTTGTATTTTTATATTTTCTTTTCTTTTCTACACTTTACTTTAACATATACTAGCATGGGTGAATGGGATTCTGATAGAAACGCACCATTAACATCTTTGGTGTCTATAGCCGATGGTTTCTCTTTCCATCAGGAGACCCACATGTTTGTATGTTAGCTAATGCTATTAAAAAATTACGAATCCGAGTAGGCTAACTAGTAGATAATGAATATTGATTAGCTCATTGTATATCTTTAATATTGTATTGTAAATTAATTTTATTAGTTATAATATAGAAATTTGCTGGTGTGCAAATGCCTCAAAAATTACTCAATTAATTAATTAATATTGATTACCAGAGCGATTAATCACACCATATGTGTAGATTAGAAAGATAACGTTATATTCTATTGTTATTAGATTTGTTATTATTTATTATATATTTTAATCGTCGGGGTTTGGTGAAATTCCATTACGATTTGTTAGATATAGGTACTAAGTATACAATGCACCCAAAACTTTTATGTGTAAGTATATGTTTATTAAGTATTTGCATTCAATTGTAATCTATTAGAAATCAGAAGTACTTTATTCAATAAAACTTGTTACAAGTTATTTTGACACGTCAACATATTTTTTAAAAGCTACTACCGGATCGGAAACGCGGCCACTATTTTTTAATGACGCCAAAGAAGTATAACTTCTCACGCGTGTATATAAGTACACGCACCCATTTTTTTAATGTATGGCAACGTAGACATTTTCCGTGCAATTTTTAGTAACTATGATCGTTTTTGATGTAGTGGGCTGTAGAAAGAATGTATTTTTTATTAATATGAGTGAGATGAATATATAGGAACAAATTTTGTTCTAAATGTGTGTAACTCTATCAAATCATGTGAATTTTCTAGCAATAAAGGCTATATCAGCCCGATTTCAAGTGTCCACTTTCCAGTTCCAACGTTATATTTTAAAAAACACCCAGCATCTAAGTATTTGCCAAAACAAATCGAAGTAGCCTACACTCAGTGGCTTTTAACTGGCCAAGCTTAGAAGATCACATGGACTTCCTTCCGCTCTATCATCAGATACTGGAAGCTATCCTGTTTCACATTCCTTAAAATAAAATATCAAACGAGTCCAAAATTGATGAAGTTGCTCAATTTTAATTAAAAGTTTTGTTAACCTCCTTCCTGTTTCATCATAAGACCCTGTAAATCATTTAGCACCAGGGTATTTGTCAAAACAGAACAACTGAGTTCAATCTAAATGGGTTTTTCTTGTTCATAACTTACCATGGCCATCTTCGAGTTTGATCGTTAAATCCTTAGTCATGATGAGCATCAGATCCTAGAAATCGTCCAGCATCAACATGTTTGTCAGTACAAGACAATTGAGCGCTAACTCAATAAACTTACCTTGTTGAGTTTAGAAGTTTATTATCTGAGCATTTTGCATCTGGATGCGAGAAGTTTCGATATTACTTTTTTCAGCTCCATCTTCAGGGTCTCGTAATAATGAAAAATATCTTATTGCAACGAAACAAATGACTCCAAACTCTACTATCTTAACACTTTCTGTTTACAATGACACTCTAGCGTCTCCATGTTCCATTTCTCGTCATAAGAGTACTAATTAAACTTAGTACTTATAGCAACAAAACCAATGACCCAAAACTTGGTTGCCTCGTCAAAACTCTACATCTGAGAGTTCTAGTCCCTATATATAGGCTACATCATGATATTAGCTGGATAGTACCATAATATTGCACTGTCATGGAACTTACAAAAGTTTGCCAAGTTTCAGTACAAATAAATATCAGGAAGTCGATAAATATGGTTTGCAATATTTAGAAAATCTTTTATTTACATACAAATATTGCTAGTTAAATAAAAGTTGATATCTTCGAATGAAGACATTGATGTAGCATCAGGTCTAGGTCACCATGTCATTGCAATAGAACTGAAGTAATAAAATACAAAATTTAGCATCGATAAAGCCTTTACAAGTTGCGAAATTCCTTTCATCAAGTTGAAAAGAGCTGGTGAGCTTTCAACGGCTGCACAGATTCTATTGAAACATAGTTAAGAACCATCTTGCAAAATAGGGCTTTCAAGTAAAAAAAAATCGCAACTACATCGGACCATCCGCCAGGGCGCTACGATGCACGGACAGATACATGGATACACCTCGTTTTTGCGTCGGAGGCTAATAAAAATAGTAGTAAAAATTTTAATAAAATATAGTATCTATATAATTTCCATTAGTAATAATTTTGTGTTATTCTGATTCCAACCCTGGCTTACTAGTGAATAAAACAAAAGTACTCTTTTGTTTTATTCGTTCATCACACCGCTCGTCACGGTCGCTCGTTTTTCCGCGCCGCAATTCGCGTCGCCGGTAGCTGTGGCATACTTTATACAGAGCCTCAACCACGAAATTTAAGCGTTTTCGTATCGTTAACGTATCGAGGACTCGATACGTTAACGGAGTATGACGATAGTAGGAAGCACGAAGCACCTTCTATCGACTCTCGAGACCTCGATACGATTACGCTAGTGACGTCATCCTAATGTAAACAGGAAGGTACTAGTTTCGTTCAAAAACTTAATCGTATATTATCGGTTTCATTATATTCCATATAGAAATATATTTATTTATAACTAAAATCATACCTAACTCAAGCATAATTAATAAAATACACAAAAATAAAGAAATGCATTCTCTACTCTAAGAAAAATCAAATTTATTATGACGAAACCATTCTAACAACGATCTTACGTTGTTCTACGGTTTTTGAACGAGACGACCGCTTGGCACTTCACATAGGTATATGATACCAAACAAAGACAAGGTCAAATTTGTTTATAATCGTACCCGTACGGGCTCTCGAAAACATTACATTTAAATTGTTTCCTCGCATTAAATATAAATAAAATATTATAAAATGAAAACTAGACTAGCTTTATGCAGTACACAACTATGGTGAAGTTCATGGAAAAGTACGTCCTGGAAGTTTTATGTAACTTATTTATTTATTATGTGCAGTTTTTTGTTTCGTGATGTGAAGTGAAGATTGGATCCTTTCTTCCAGAAACAAGATTCCTTTTTTTTTTTTTATATCATAAGATAGCAAACAAGCAGATGGGTCTCCTGATGGAAAGAGTCAACCATCGCCTATAGACACCAAAGATGTTAATGGTGCGTTGCTATCTTGTGGCGAGATCTAATGCCACATGCATAAGTTTACCGGCTACCTTACCCTCCAAACCGGAACACGACAGCGACAAGCACTGACGCTATTGCGGCAGGAATAGGTAAGGCGGTGGTACCAGACCCGGGCGAGACAATGCAGAACTCTACCACCTAACAAAGGAGTAACTTAGGCTAATAACTTCCTCTAAGGAAATAAGCTCTAGAGTTATCCTGGAACTCAGTCTTAATGAAGTTTTTCGGCGGAGTTGCTCACAGAGAAATGTAAGAGCCTCTTTGTTGAGGCGATATTTATTTTTAAATTCGGTATCATTTATTTATTTATTTTTAATTTTGGTATTTTTCTCTGTTTAGTCCTACATCTAACTTCTCTGAAAAATAATCTATACATATAATAAAATCGTAGGAAAGTCAAAACTGTACATTGAATATTTTTTTAAAGAATACTTGGGGCGTTATCTACAATCGATATCGAAGCCAAAAATATAGTTTTTAGAATTTTTGTCTGTTTGTCTGTATGTCTGTTTGTCTGTATGTATGTCCGGGGTAAACTCAAAAAGTACTGCATGGATTTACTTCAAATTTTGCATGAATATTACTAACAGGTCGGGTCAACATATAGGCTGCATATTATCACGCTATCACCTACGGGGGAGGAGCAGTGTGGAGTAAACGAAGTCCGCGCGGACGAAGTCACTGGCAACAGCCAGTATTGTAATATAAATGTAAACAGTGAAAAATTACCACAAATAAAAATGTGAGAATAAAAATTGCTTAAATCGAATCTCGTCTATTATTTTCTTCATCTTGAAGTAAATTTCCAATGAGAATATAATAGAGAATTACGTTGAAATATAGGTGGTATTTGCATTTTTTAGCTTTCCGTTGATTGTATTAATATCCGGAAGTAACTAAAACTACTTAATTTTTAAAAAAACGAGCGTAATAAATAATTTTAAACAATTCGAAACTTTTTTCACCAGCAAATTGTAAGTGAAAAAAGATTCGTCACCTCTCGATACCCAGCCTTCGAAATTTGCGATACGATACTTCAAAACGCCGTTCGTGCTCGCAATTTTGTTACGTTTCACGTATTTCTCGATACGTTTGCGATACGAAAGTTTAATAATTTGCTTGTGCTTCGAAATTTAGTTCCATTTACGTACGATAGGGGCGCTGATCATTTTTCATACGTTTATTTCTCGATGACGATACGAATACTTTTTCGCAAGGAGTTCGTGCTTGAGGCACAGTTTCCTACATTTGTTTTCGCTCGTCGCGCCGCAATTCGTGTCGCCAGTCGCGCCGCGCGAGTTGTGGCCGGGCCGAGGGGTCGCTATTGTTTTTTTAGTTTCCCATTTAATTAACATGGGAAAAACATAATTAACGCAATTTTTTATAAAAAATGATTTTATATTCTTAAAGTAGAGTCTTCGAACTTTACAAAACTCTGTTACAAATTATGATTTTCTTTACATAAAGACCAATTACACCTATTTAAAAATTACTAAATTTCGAAATTTGAAGAATGCTTGGAATTTTTTTTGCACAATCCTCAAAATTTTTACTTAAACTATTAGTAAGCATTGAATTTTTATATAATATTACAAATTTCGAAAATGGTTTTTAGTACGTAATGTAGGTGGCAGTACTCATGATATAAGATAAATGAATTAAGTGTATGACAACAAGTAATCATGGATTATAATTTTGTCACATATTTTTCTATATTAATAATCTAAATAAAAAATTGAACATGTTCATTCTAGTTGTTTTTTATTAATGATAATTAGAGTACAATGTAACAGTTAAGAAAAATACGCCTTTCTAACACGCTATTAATTTGAATTATTCTGCATTGGCAAGTGTTGTTTTAGTACAGTTTGGGAATTATTTTCCTGTGATGATGAATTAATTGGAGTAAAAATTGTTTTTGTTCTTCGTTTCTCGTTAAACAACGATTGTAAGCAGTAATAAGAGCTACACCTCGCTCAGCTACATCATTGACGACTTTTAAACTTTTCAAAATTTTTATTACTTTCAATGTAATCTTGATTTGTTTCCCACAAATCTGGGTGAATATCAAAGAACCCATACAACAATTGGAGCAGTTTAAAAAGAAAAAGAGACTCCACACTAATGAAATCACTTAGATCTTTTTGAACTAATGTATCCAGATCACTCTCTTTCACGTTAAATTTTATTTCCCGCGTGTTATCACTTTTTTATGTTTAATAGCGTTTATCATTTTCAATTTGATGTCCACTGTTGTTCTTTCATCAAAAAAAGATAAACCAATGAAGTGTTCTGACAAATACCAAAGACAAAATTTTAATTTTTCAAGAGCAGCCTTTGCAACGTTTAACTGGACGTGCTTGTATTCTATGAGAGATTGTAGTAACTTTAACTCATTATATGGTGCACCAATAGCAGAAGGAGCTTCGAACCAAGCTTTAATGTATATACTATAAAAATGGAGATTTCACAAACACTAACAATATTTTTTTTTGATAACAAAAATTGATTTTGGAACATGAATATTTTAAGAATGTAGATGGTTTTGCAAGCCATCCCGCATGATGCATGGCTCTAGGAAGTTAAAATTTTATTCCTTTAGGTGGTTTACCACCTAAAAATATGTATGCTAACTCCAGAAATTCTCGATTGTCATCTCTAGGATGAAATATCTGAGAAAAAAATAATTCCAAGCATTCTTCAAATTTCGAAATTTAGTAATTTTTAAATAGTTGTAATTAATCTTTATGTAAAGATAATCATACTTTGTAATAGAGTTTTGTAAAGCTCGAAGACTCTACTTTAAGAATATAAAATCGTTTGTTATGAAAAATTGCGTTAATTATGTGTAAATTCAATTTAAAACAAAAAAAAGACGTGTGGCACTCGGAGACTGCCGCGGTAAAGCTATTCATTTTTTATCAACTTATGCAATTACAATTATATATTTATTTTATTTATCCAGTATTTTTTTTCTTTGTTTATTCATATTTAAAACAATTTGTACACAAATTATACGAGTACAGATATTCACTGTTGTACGTAGATGATAAATACCTATACACCTATATACTTTCTCACAAACAGCTGATTACGGTAGTTTTCCAATACAACCAATGCCACCTAGGCGGGTTGCTGAACTAAAGCAACAAGCGTGATATTTCAAAAAGTCATTAAAAGTTCTGGTATTTATCGATAGATGGAAAAACTAAAAAATATCACCGCTGTGCCGGTCGGAGTGGGGGGTATTAGGTTTTTTCGTTACGGAATTTCTGGATTCGGTTTCCACGCTCTAGGCCCGCGATAGAGCTATGCAATAGCTTAAAAACGATTTTTGAGGTATGAGGGTATGAGTTAAAAAAAAATAAAGTTTTTTTGAATTAACCTAATCTAATACCTTTAAACCCGCAATTCTTGTGTGTGTGTATATATATATATATATATATATATATATATATATATATATATATATATATATATATATATATATATATATATATATAATATGATTTCTGGGACACCCTGTATATTTTAAATAATGTGTTCGTAAATTTATCTAATACCTAACAGTTATTTTTAAATATATGAATATGTTCGTTCCTTATTTTTACAATCGTATAAAGTATCGTTTAAAATCACAATTCGAAACTAGTTGTATAAAAAATATACTAGTAAAAGAATGTAAATATTAAAGAGCATGATCATTAGTGGATTTATTATGTAAACAATAAAAATGTAATAAAAATCGTGTGTGTGCGCAAGTAAGAAGTATAACTTCTTTGGCGTATCAAGATAAAAATCTTTCTAAAAATTTTATCTTTCGCGTTATCCCATGTTTGTAGAGAAAACGACACTAATAAAAAATATGATTATTAAATTTTGAAATTGAGTTTGAAAAAATATTCAAAATGTTCGAAAATATCCAAAACGCTAGTTTACGACCACTTTTGTCAGTTTGCGATCACCACTGAACCAGTTTGCGACCACTATGAAAAATAATAAATCAGAAGTAAAACAACGCTTGTTGGTGTAAATAAAATATTTATTTTCCATTTTTTATACATATATATCTTTACGCCAAATCCCTTACGAGGTAGGAAAAGAAAACGGAGTGCCACGATTCTTGCAGACTTGCCTCGCTTCTTCCACATTAATAATTATCTTCATACAAACACGCCGGTTACAAAGACTCTCGACACTACCTCCGGACAGTACCTGATCTATTTGATCATGATCTGTCTGTCCTGACTTTTGATCTTCCCTAATACGACATGCGAATGTGGAAGGATGTACTTCCACATTCGCATTTTATATCTGTTTTGTTAATTTTTCATTTACCATTCTTTCTACATTTCCGAACCACACATTTTACATACACACATTACATTTTTCAATTTAATTTAACATAATTTAACAAAAATAAGCATCGACAAAAGTAATAGGCATAATATTATATTCCTCCGTGCTGGTCTGGTCCCCTTTTAAGAATAGACCAGCTGCCGTTCTGCCAGGTAAGTCGTAAAAGGCGACCGATTACCTGTAGGTATGTGTCACTACCATCGTAACTACAATTGTTGGTAGAGTTCCGCAATGTCTCGCCCGTGTATTTGGTACCATCGCATTAGATATTCCTGCCGCAATAATGTCACTTTTTTATATCTCGATAACAAACAAGCAGATGAGTCTTGTGATGGAAAGATTCAACCATCACCTATAGACACCAAAGATGTGAATGATGCATTGCTATCTTGTGATGAGGTTTAAGGTCACATGCATAAGTTTACCGGTTACCTTACCATTCATACCGGAACATGAAGATGATGACAAGCATAGACTCTATTGCGACACAAATAGGTAAGGCGGTGGTACCAATTACTAGGGCGAGACAACGCAGAAATCTACCACCTACTTGTTATTGTCATGTTCCGGTTTGGAGGGTAAGGTAGCCGGCAGACTTGTGCATGTGGCATTGCAAACCCGCCACGCGGATGACAACGCACCGTTAACATTTTTGATGTCTATAGGCGATGGTTTCTCATTCCATCAGGAGAGCAAACAGCTTGTTTGCTATCTTATGATAATTGAATGAAAAAATAAATATTCATTTAAAACACTAATCATCTAGACTAATAACAACTAGTTTTTTCGTTTCACGTCTGTAAATTACTTTATATAGAAATGGACTGTAGGTACATACTAAAAGAAGGTACTCGATTTTAATACCGAATATGTAAAAAAATTAGGTACTTAAACGTTGAGCTAATTATCCAATGACATGTTAATACTAATACAGACATCCGCCCGTAGACACAACATTTTTATCAAATGATCCTTTATAGGCACCATCGAAGATCATTATTTACAAACAGTGAGTTTTCGAACTCGTGACTAGACTCACCCGCGCGTTGACTGTATTTTTTGATTATTACTTTACTAATTTGGTTGTTGACAACAACAAAAAGTTAAGCAATATTTTGATAACGTCATTATCCTCTCCATTATACACCCGAGTAAATTTTCCTTAAAGTAATTCTAAAACAACTGATATTTTTCATTTTGTGTTTTATTTTATCTTGCGGGGCTGCCATCATCTAAAGTAAGCAATATTTTATTTATTCACTTATTTTAGTTTACTTTCTTTCGTACTAAATCAGGGTTCAACGATTCGAACCGCTTGTTTGGTTGAACGCGCTAATTTCTGGATCCACCAGTCGAATTTGAAAAAATCTTGGTGCTGAAGGCTGGCTACGTTTTTACCCGTCTGACAAAAGTAAGTAGGCAATGTTTTTGGGTCACACGAACGAAGTTGTAGGAAACAACTACTTGGTCATAAAGAAGAAAAAAACAGCAGTAAAACTACAGTATATTTTGTTTGTGTAATTATCTAATTACAATCTTATCTGATTGTGAAACGTACAAAGTTATCATATTAAGTATTGCGGTAAAAATTTATATAAGGGACTAAATAACACTAAACCGTGACTAGTCCCATGTTCTATGAGCTCGTAAACATGGAAGGCAAGAAAGTAACCGCTTTGTTCATGATATTTTTGGTGGTCGCAGCTGAAGCTAACTCCATCAAAGCGAGAACTGACACGTACGTACGTTTTCTTCATTAAATCTTAACTTTTTCGTTAATGCTGTGTTCATTAGATAAAAATGTTACTGGGGTTTATTTCTCAAAAGTTCTAGCAACTATTTAGAGTTTAGAAGTTAGTGATCAACACCTAAGTCACGGTAATATTATCTATACAGTAATGTAACTCGGCCGTTGCTTTGAAATAAATGCCTACAGCCGCACGATACGTAGACATGCAATAGGGCTGCCCGCCTCTAGCATTTTAATTACATTTACCTACTTTGTGTTTCCATTAATTTTGTGATTGTAAATGCATTTTTTTATATAAGCAAAAATACTTTGTGAATTGAATAGGAAGTGTTCAATTAAAATGTGTGTTGTTTTGTGATTGGTAGATTTATGTTTGAATAACAAATCGGTCATATAAATTTGCGACCGAAAAATATTTGTGCCTCGACTGAGACGTACGAAATTTTTATTTATTTCTATATTATTTAATTTTAAAGTATAAAAAATCCGCATTCTAATATAAAGCTTAATTAAAAATTGTTTTGGGAAACATGGACAACATGGACATGGACAAGAAAAAAGGAATATCTTTTACTTGGTTATAGATACCTGCAGCTACTTTACAATTTATATGTTTGATTTAAAAAACAATACACCGTCCGTTTGTCACTGCGGCACAGTCAGGTACCGTTATCTTAGAACGTGACACTAGAATCACAAGTTTTGTTTCTTAACGTATAAAGAGTTGGCGAGACCTCATAGACTGAGATATACCTAAAGTAAATGTTTGTTTCAATTGATAATAAAGACGGAGCAACCACCTTTACCTAATACTTCATGCTTGACTCCTGATTCGAACCAAAAACCTCTTGCGTTTGTATCAAAGTCGGTACCACGAAACGATAGAGGCGTTACTTGTATTTTTTAAATTCCTAAAATAAAAATCACACCTTGCCCTACATTTCATTGCATTAATAAACACCATATTTTGTAACGTAATTATTTCGATTAATCTGTTAAAATGATTTTGTAACAGTTGACATTAGAGTAGATAACTAAATTTCTGAAGGTCTTAGGCTGATTTCACACCATAGTTGGCAGCGATGAGCACCGATCACTGTGCAGGCCGCGACTTTTTGAGAAGGTACTCTCTCTGCACTGCTACTTTCAACGTAAATTGAATCTCAGGAAAATTCCTTTATAATTTACTAGCTGACCCGGCAAACGTTGTTTTGCTTTATAAATTATTATACATTTATACTTTCCTCTTGAATCACTCTATAAAAAAAACCGCATCAAAATCCGTTGCGTAGTTTTAAAGATCTACGCATACATTGGGACAGACAGCGGAAAACGACTTCGTTTTATACTATGTTATACGTTCGAACAATGTAAACCGAAACCGAAATTCGATTTTAAACTTTTACACTTCAATCGATACAGTTTTAAAGTTATAAAATATTGTAGAAGGGCCAAACCAATTGGTTAAAAAATCTTAAATTTATGTCGATAAAACACTTGTTACAAATTGTATCGTTAACTACTGATATGATTCTATTCGATCCTGATGATGATGATTTCCTGAATCGATAAACTGATTTTAATGCAATATGTGATTGAATGCATTTTTAAGAAAAGAGCTGATTAGCTGATTGATTATGGAATTAATCGATATTTCGGGCTGGAAGTTATTTTAAAAAAAATATTGTTCGGCTTTTACTTTCTCTTTGGCTAAATAGGCTTTTTGAAAAAGTAGTAGAAATGTGAAGAGGAATGCAAATGATAAATCGATTTTTTTTCAAACATCGATATATTGTTCATCAACATTGATGTTTTAACATATATATTGAAGCCGTCTGGGGTTTCGTTCTTCATGAGCAATGTTTTTGAACGATGTTTTATCATATCTAAATCTTCATTCCGTCCGCGATCAATAGCTTTACACGTTAACATATAATTCTCTTAGTCACCGGCGTAGATTTTTCTATATAGTGTCTCGTTCGCTCTGCAATACTAAAGCTCATCACACATGGTTAAGATACTATAATATAATAATATAATATAATAATATAATATAATATATATTTTACCTTTAGTATCTTAAGATACCGAAAGATATGGAAATATATACTTCATATCTTAAGATACGCACTTAATAAAATACATGATGTTTTTATTTCGGGATATGCGCGATCGCAGTGCCTCATAATCTATATTATAATACTAACTGTTACCCACGACTTCGTCCGCGCGGACTTCGTTTACTCCGCACCGCTTCTGCCCCGTAGATGATAGCGTGATAATATGTAGCTTTATGTTGACCCGACCTATTAGTAATATTCATGCAAAATTTGAAGTAAATCCATGCAGTACTTTTTGAGTTTACCCCGGACATACATACAGACAAACAGACAAACAGACAAACAGACAAACAGACAAACAGACAAACAGACAAACAGACAAACAGACAAACAGACAAACAGACAAACAGACAAACAGACAAACAGACAAACAGACAAACAGACAAACAGACAAACAGACAAACAGACAAACAGACAAACAGACAAACAGACAAACAGACAAACAGACAAACAGACAAACAGACAAACAGACAAACAGACAAACAGACAAACAGACAAACAGACAAACAGACAAACAGACAAACAGACAAACAGACAAACAGACAAACAGACAAACAGACAAACAGACAAACAGACAAACAGACAAACAGACAAACAGACAAACAGACAAACAGACAAACAGACAAACAGACAAACAGACAAACAGACAAACAGACAAACAGACAAACAGACAAACAGACAAACAGACAAACAGACAAACAGACAAACAGACAAACAGACAAACAGACAAACAGACAAACAGACAAACAGACAAACAGACAAACAGACAAACAGACAAACAGACAAACAGACAAACAGACAAACATACAAACAGACAAACAGACAAACAGACAAACAGACAAACAGACAAACAGACAAACAGACAAACAGACAAACTGACAAACAGACAAACAGACAAACAGACAAACAGACAAACAGACAAACAGACAAACAGACAAACAGACAAACAGACAAACAGACAAACAGACAAACAGACAAACAGACAAACAGACAAACAGACAAACAGACAAACAGACAAACAGACAAACAGACAAACAGACAAACAGACAAACAGACAAACAGACAAACAGACAAACAGACAAACAGACAAACAGACAAACAGACAAACAGACAAACAGACAAACAGACAAACAGACAAACAGACAAACAGACAAACAGACAAACAGACAAACAGACAAACAGACAAACATACAAACAGACAAACAGACAAACAGACAAACAGACAAACAGACAAACAGACAAACAGACAGACAGACAGACAGACAGACAGACAGACAGACAGACAGACAGACAAACAGACAAACAGACAAACAGACAAACAGACAAACAGACAAACAGACAAACAGACAAACAGACAAACAGACAAACAGACAAACAGACAAACAGACAAACAGACAAACAGACAAACAGACAAACAGCCAAACAGACAAACAGACAAACAGCCAAACAGACAAACAGACAAACAGACAAACAGACAAAAGTTCTAAAAACTATATTTTTGGCTTCGATATCGATTGTAGATACACCCCAAGTATTAATTTAATAAAATATTCAATGTACAGTTTTGACTTTCTTACGATTTTATTATATGTATATATAGATATAGATTATAAATGCGAATGTTGGGATGTTGGATGTTTGGGTGGATGAATGATGGTTACTCAATCACGCAAACACAAACGGTGACAAGGAATAGCACATAAGCAACGTTTTATCTTGAAAAATTAGGTGATCCCGCGGGATTCACCAAAAACTTTTATAATGCAGCGGACTGCACGGTGCATCTAGTATAATACGGGTTGGGCAAAAAATCGTGGATCAAAAGAAACAGGGTGATAGTTGGGTTTGTTATAGGCAAGTTTTTTTTATACAAGTTCACTTTTTGGTACCTAGTACATTTTTTAGGGCGAGCGCAGTGAGCCCTACACTAGGCGACTTTCTATGAACTTTTGTGGTACATTTACTGGAAAAGCATCGCATTTTTTAGGTTTGAGCTTCAACGTGGTAGTTCAAATTCATGTCTAAATTTGTTATCTACCATAAAAATACCATTTTATAAACATTAAAAAAATAGAAGATACAATTTGTATTAGAATCTTATTACTACTAACGCCACCTTTTATTAAACTAACGAGTTAAAAGTGATAGAAGATACACTTTGTATTAGAATTTTTGAACTTATTAAGAGACTACCTACTTCACAAATTGTTTCTTCATATTTGACTGGCGGCGCGCGGTCATCGTGCCCTCGTTTAAAGGCGAGGTTCAAGTATTTATAAACTGCAATAGCCATAGGGTCATTAGTTTGATCAGTTTGGCATCGAAGGTGTATGATAAAATCATTGAAAGGAGAATGCAAGGGAAGTTCGAAGTAATGTTGTGGGAGACACAAGGGGACTTTATGTCTAGAGCAGGGATGTGTGCGGGGAACAGAGTAAATAGAGCAATAGAGAGTTTCACAATATGATTATTGTGAAATAGTATAGAAGTATTAATTGATTAATATTGTATTGAGATCAATTCCCAATCTTAGCCCGAGGGTAAAAAGCTAAAAGAAGGTATATTCACGCCCGTATCCCCGAAGAAGTAGGCAGAGGTACAACGTGTGCATCCACGGTTAGCCGAAGATACTTAAGTCCCACAATGTGATAGGTGGCCAGCCTATCGCCAGTAGGGCACTTTTCCAATCCCGGGCAAAGTTGTTTAATCAGAAAACTGAAAAACATTTTTTCATTTGCCTGACTCTGGAATCGAACTCCGAGGGTTTCTCTGAGAGAAATATTCTAAAAATGTATTCTTTGAGTTTCTACCGTCAATTCTTCGTGCCTGAGTTAAGTCCAATATTATGTCTGAAAATATTGAAGGTTTATTTAAATAAAACATTTTTAATTTTGATTTCGTAAATCGACGTAAAACCAGGAACTTCCTGATTTTAGAAATAAAAAATCAATTATTTCAGCAAAATGTTAAAAATGTGTTTTTTGATAAGATCAACCTTCATTTTTAATACCCATTTTTTCCTTGAAAATAGACCAAATATTCCTAGTCCAAAGCCTGACGACGTCTTTTATGTGAATGTAATGTTTAGGTAAAAAAACGTTAGGTTTTTTAGGTTAGATAATTATAAATAAAGTCCATACATTAAAAGATGTGATTTTCATAAAAATACTTTTCTAACAATATTACTAGATAGTATAACTTTGCGAGCCCTTACAAAGCTCTGCTTTTTGCTAGTTTACAGTAAGGTTTTAAAGTTACAAATAATTTTTAATGAGATTTAACAGTATTTGAAAAATGTGCCGATACCCATAAATCATGGTACCCACTATCATTAAAGCACTTTGGTAGTGTTGATACATTCCTTAGAAGCAACTAAACACCATTTATTGATGTCGTCAAAAACACTAAAATAGTCGTAACTTCTAAGAAGATCAAAATTGAGCTCTGCCGTAGAGATATTTTTATTGCAAATAATCGCAACTATCACTTTGTTTCGTTTGATCCACGATTTTTTGCCCAACCTGTATAATAATTACTATTCGTTCCAACTGAGGGTAGGATTACTTCTTCATATTACAACTGTGAAATTAGTAATGTCAGCAAAAAAATATTATAAAAAAATATTACAATTTTCCCAGTCAGTTAAATGGCCGAGTTCTGAGGTAACAAATATAAAAAAAATAGCCGAATTGATAACTTGCTCTTTTTGGAAGTTGAAAAGTGACATTTTGACCTACATAATAGAGCGTTGCTTCGCTTGCCTAATTATGTAATGTTATTTTTAACAGATCAAGATGGGACTTCGGATTATCAGCCAATATAAACGACTATTTGGACAACACCTTATCGATGATAATTCCTTTCATGCAACAAAACGGACTCGACCCTATGGATTTACCAGAAATTATTGAAGGTTTTGAAGTCGTAAGTTATTTAATGTTAGCTGTTATTCACAATAATCCGTTATTAATTACTAATGATCCAGTAGGCTACTCCATATCAGTAACGAAATAAAGCGACGTTGCTTGACGAAAAAAAACACGACTGTTCTGAAAATCGTAGTAATATTTACATTTCACTTATTTTTAGAGAAATATTGGTCAAAAATTAAGCCCCAATTTTATTATTTCATTTTAACAAGAATTGAGTACCGAGTACTCTCCAGAAGTATCGAAGGTAACTCACCAGTCAGTCTGTGTGTATTTTGATCAGCTAAAGTATTACTTGGTTACCAAAATTTATCTAATGCCTTTAAATGAGCAATTCTTGTATATATATAATTGGAATCTCGGAATCGGCTCCAACGATTTTCATGAAAGTCACAAATTAGGGGTTTTTCGGCTCAAGGAATCGATTTATCAAGGTTCCAGGTCCAAGAAAAGCTCGGTTCCCAAGATATGAGTATGTGAAAAACCGAGCAAAGCTCGGTCAACCAGGTTCAGAAAAAAAATTATACATTCTAGAGGAACCGATTAATCGAGGTTCAAGGTCCAAGAAAAGATCGGTTCCAAAAATATGTTAAAAACCGAGCAAAGCTCGGTCAACCAGATATTATAAATATTAATTTGTTAAAAACTAACCTCATGGTTAGTTTAGTTAAACTCCAAGTAATTATTTGTTGACATTTTTTTTTCAGAAACCTATACTCGTGACATACAGTGCTTGGGTAAAGTTTTACGATGGCTACGCTAGAGGTCTAATCAATATATCTCGATCTGGAGATCAGCAAGTTCATTACTTTGCAAAGATGCTGCGGCTCAGATTGGAATTACAGTTTAGAGATTTAGAAGTATGTACCCAATATTATAAAACAATGTTATTTTGATATTTTTATGTGCTATTAGAATAAGAAATCAATATTTTTGGAAAAATATTTTCTGCTTAATAATTTCGTATGATAGGTATTGTCAAAAATGTTAAATTTCAATTTTTTTATCGTTTTTAAAAAAAGTATCCTCACGCCTATATCCTGAAAATGTAGGCAGAGTTACAACAAGTGCACCCACGATTAGCCGATGATATCCCACATAATGTGATAGGTGGTATAATAATAATCACATTTATTTTTATAAAATTCTTTACAACCTAGTAGTTAGGATGATAGTAGCACGTTTGGCCTATTCTTCGGATAGGATCTGACCACGGGGCGGGTGCGCACTAACTTAAAAATATCTAATTTTTAGAGAAAAAATATGTTTGTGAATCAAAGTAGGTAACTAGGTATGTGACAATGGCAAACTAGGCTTATTAATAGAATGTTATCTGTCGTCATTGATATAAAAAACCCTAGATGCATAGTCCCGAACAAAACTGACACTCAAAAGTGTACCTAATTGCTTTTAAGTAGTTATAGATATGGCAAAAACATATGTCTTTGCATATCCAACCTTAAGTGCAAGACTTATAGTTGTTTTTACAAAGCAATGTACGAAAATAAATAAAATTGACAGTGACGCGGCCGACGCGATTCTATTTAAAATGAGCGCACAATTTAAAATTGTGCACTCATTTTTGGAGGACGTTTGAAGTTGACGTTTGGCACACTGATTGTGTATCTTGGGTTTTTATATCAATGTCTGTTAGAGTAAGATCCCAGGCCCACCAGACGTCACGTATTTTCTGATGGATGAAATGTGGACGATAGAGTAGTGTTAGTAGTTATGTACTATGATCGTATGCCTACCTGCTAGCTTGGTCAAACGGCCAATTTCCAGGTATCAGGTAATCAAGGTACATAAAAACATTACTTACTTCACGTAAATTCTCATGGCTGATTTTCATATATGTTTTCGAGTGTATAGTTAAAAATAAATTGTCAATACTCCCAGACACTTTCCGTCGGCCATATTGCTTGGCAGACGCTTTAAGGGTCTCAAAACAATTAGTTAACTTCACGTAAATTCTGACGCTCCATTTTTGTATATGTTCATCCGACAACAATTTTAAAACCTTTGACAAGAAGACAGACCGATCCAAGGGGCCAATTCATCCCCTAAACTAAATTTTAATATCTCTGTGAGTGGGAGCGTGAGAGCATTATCTACGCGCATGAGACTGAGTGAGACCGACTACGCTGTTAAGTAGAGATGAGACGTATTTACGGGATCAGGTTTCTATACTAGGTTTCAACTAAGAAGTCTTCAAACTAAGTATTCAGTCGTAGAATATACGAGTATCGAGTATTTAGAAGTACTGTAAGCGTACGCGTCCCCGATTACACCTACAACTTAGTAATGTCAAAGAGGCAAAAGCGTATCGAGTATTTACGAGTATCGAGTATTTAAAAGTATCACGCGTACGCGTGTAAATCCGTGAATACGTATACAATGTACTAATCCTTTGAGATTTGGGACAAGTACACTGCGAAGGGCGACTACTAAATATGCCAGCATTAAGGTCATATTATCATACATACATTAAAAATTCCAATAAGCCTGTGAACGTATTAAGGGAATATTTCCATTTTTTTTACATTTTTACACTCGTTGCTACTATAGTCACAGCTGTACTCAACAGACACGACAGCACAGAACAATATTATTCAAGGGAGTACTGAATACTTATTTGGGAGTGACTTTAGCTGTTGGCCTCAAGAGGGTATTTAAATTACAATAAAGTTAGCTGTCACCTGACCAATTTTTTATTTTATTTAAAAATTATATTAATTAAAAATAATTAGTAAAAAAAATGAAAGTAAATTAGCCGACATCTAAAAATTATTAGAATTTTTTTTAATTGAAAAAATATTTAAAAAAATTTTTCATTTGTTAAAAATTTGAAAAACTATGTGTTATTTTTAAAAAAATATTTTTTAGCTCTAATTAATAAATTGAAAAAAAAAATTAAAAATGTCGGCTAACTTTAGTATTATTTATTATAGGTCAATTTTTTTTCTTATTTTTGTTGCCATAATTTACTTGTCAACAAAAGTTCTAAAAATTATAAAATATCTATTCGAGTAATTTTCATGGCCTTAACGGCGCAGTCGGTCTAACTCAGTCTCATACGCGAAGATAATCACAGATTACTTATGTATAAATGTGATAATCACAGATTACTTATGTAGATAATGCTCTCGCGCTCCCACTCACAGATATATTAAAATTTAGTTTAGGGGATGATTGGCCCCTTGAATCGGTCTGTCTGCTTGTCAAAGGTTTTAAAATTGTTGTCGGATGAACATATATAAAAATGGATCGTCAGAATTTACGTGAAGTTAACTAATTATTTTGAGACCCTTAAAGCGTCTGCCAAGCAATATGGCCGACGGAAAGTGTCTGGGAGTATTGACAATTTATTTTTAACTATACACTCGAAAACATATATGAAAATAAGCCATGAGAATTTACGTAAAGTAAGTAATGTTTTTATGTACCTTGATTACCTGATACCTGGAAATTGGCCGTTTGACCAAGTTAGCAGGTAGGCATACGATCATAGTACATACTAACACTACTCAATCGTCCACATTTCATCCGTCAGAAAATACGTGACGTCTGGCAGCTCTGGGATCTTGGACTATGTCGTATATTTTTTGTGAAGTTAATTCAAAATCCATATTAAATTGCGTTATGAATAAAATTACACCTTATGAGTGAATGTTGTTATTTCATATAAGTATATAAATAAAAATTAATTGCCACAAATGTTTGTCCGAGCAGCATACAAAGCGGCCGTTTGGACTTTGGCGACTGCACAGTACACTTCGTCAACCAATTCTTTTTTGTAGTTGTAATTGCCAGGACAAGGTTTATTGAAATAAAAGTTTTAATTTTTTTACGGAAAAGTGAAAAATATGAACTTACACGTTAGTAACTAGTAACTTTACAGTAATATTACGTTAGTAACTAGAAACTGTAAAGTTACTAGTTACTAACGTATATAATATATGTAACAATCTCCACCCTATAGGCTTCCTCCTCTCGATGGAAATTTATGTTCACGGAGTGGAGGAAGTGGCACTCGGTTATCTGTGTCTACGTTATGAGGGACTTGGTACGAGGATATGCGTGTGTATTTAGATTCATGATACTCGTAAGTTTTTCGTTAGTTGTAGCCTAACTAAAGTAATAATGGTGAAATTTTTATTAGGTAGGTAGTGGTACTAATCATAAAAGATTAGCACGTGTCTATTGACCTTCAGGCTTAGTTAAATGTAAATATAAATTTGTTATGAATTAGCAATACGCATTGAGTTTATTATCATACGCATCTAGATTAAATCAGCAATTAAGATAGTAATTGATTAAAATAAATCACAGGGTTAAGAGGCAGGTGGCGTCATTGATTATAAGTACCTAATGCAGGTTAGCTAGTATTAAATAATATAATAATAATAGGTAAATAAATAAAATTTTACTTTATTTTCTTTGGCGGACATTGAGGTACACGAAACTATTTTTTTTATAAATAAGGTTCAAATTCGCAGCCCCTTGGCTGATTATGATCGCCCTGGCAGTGGCGATGCAATATTTTTATCCGGTGAAAGGATAGCCTGGGATAGCCCCAGACATGTTTTAGATGACAATAGAGTCATTTGCATCACCGGTGTGTGTGTCCTTACTCCCAATAAAAAAGGCTTTTGCAACAATGTTCTGTGGTCAAATATAATCATATCGAATGAGTATATAATGGCGAACAAAGAAAACTGTTCTTGACTGTAGAAAATACGAGGCGTTACGACAAGCCTGTGTTAGGCGTTACAATGTTGTTTTGTGGTGACTTCAGTTAAGTACTGCCTGAAGTCCCATAAGATATGAGGGTAGATATCAAAGCCAACGCGTTTTCGAAACCACACCAAAAAGTTCCTTTCTTCATAAAAGTGCTTCATCGTTCAAAGTTTGCTAAAATATGAGAAATACTGAGGTCAAATATGAAATATTAGTCTGCAGGGATGGCAATCGCAAATGAAGTCGCGGGTACAGCTAGTTGGCTAATATAACCAGCCATACGTTCCCGCTCAACACTGTCTGTTAGTATTTGTGTGGTCTGTGGCTTGTTTAATATTATTTCATTAATTTATAATTATGTTTTTTTCAGTTTGTATACAAATTTTTAGTTCAAGTTATGAATATCGGACCCACTGGTTTTGTTATTGGAAGCCTGGACCGCTTTGTTGTTGTAGCTGATGTTATTATAGATTTCAATAATGACGAGATTCAATTACAAGAATTTAATTTGAAGGATACTGGGTAAGAAAATAATTTAATTTTTAGTATGTAAGCTAATATCATATGCCTGTTCTGTGATCTTCATATTTTAGACTAGTGAATATTATTTGGAGATAGTTGAAGATCCGGAGGCAAATATAAGCTTTTTTCAAAAATTAATCCCCAACCGGCCGAAATAGGGGATGAAAGTTTATTTGTTTAATACTTCATTGAGTATGTATAGTGATGCACACAGAGGTGATGCATATTATATATCTACTGTGCAATAATTTATTTTATTTTTCTATCATCTCAGTCTAAAAATCTGAACATTAATTATGTAAGTAGTGATATCCCCGGAGTTAGATATCACCTACATACACAAAGGCAAAATTACATTTTGATTCATGAAAGCTTCACAAAAGCGAGCTTATTTCTGTAAAGCCCCATCCAGACTCACGGTGAGAAACCCCGAGAATACCCGAGAATCGTGAATGTGAGGAGTTTCTCGCCTTCTCGTTCTCACGCTCGTCTGCTCTCCGATCGATGTCGGTAAATTTTGCCACCTCAAAGATTTTGTCGGGCAAGAAGAGAGAAGACTGTCACACTCACGTTTTGTCTCAGTGTCGACCAGTGAGCAGCGGAGAGTAGACGTCACCCGTATTTTTTGTTTCGAAAATTTTGTGTCGTTTCAAACTGTGGAATAACGATCTAGAATTAAAATTTATTGAATACTTTCAATCCGAGCCAATTTTATGGGATGCTAAACATCGGAACTACAAAGATAAAAGTTTAAACCACGATGCATGGAATAGACTCGGAGAATTAATGGAGGAAGCAGTACAAAAAGAAAAAAGAATCTCTTTTTACGAGTTACAGAAAATACAGAAAAATAGTAAAAGATTCTTCTAAATCGGGAGCTGGGGAAAACGTAATATACAAACTAACATGGTTTGCATATGTCTGTTTTTAGTCTAAGTTTGAATATCGTTTGTAATGTCGTCCATACCGGATAGGATCTAAACCACGAGTGAGAAAAATGAGAGAGTGGATAAATTGCTTGTAGTAAGTCTGGATGGGCCATAAGAGATTTCTTCCACTCGTAATAAATCCAAAACTGTGAGAATGCGTGAAAGAAATTTAGAATACAAGTGTACAGATTATTAATTTAGAAATATACAAAAGGTATACAAAAACTTATTTTCCTAGTCCCGGCCTCCTTCGAAGAATAGGCCAACTGCCGTTCTGCCAGGCAGGTCGTAAAAGGCGACCGATTGGCTATCGAGTCACTACCATCGTGGCTACTAGGTGGTAGAGTTCTGCATTGTCCCGCCCGGGACTGGTACCACCGCCTTACCTATTCCTGCCGCAATAGCTTCAGTCCTTGTCACGGTTGTGTTCCGGTTTGGAGGGTAAGGTAGCCGGTAAACTTATGCATTGATGTGGCATTTTGATTTATGTGGCATTAGACCTTGCCACGAGATAGCAACGCACCATTTACATCTTTGGTGTCTATAGACGATGGTTGACTCTTTCCATCAGGGGACCCATCTGCTTGTTTGCTATCTTATGATATAAAAAAAAGAATACGTTACAACTATACATATACTAAAAGTTAAACAGATAAATAAAATTCTTTTAAAGATTTTTTAAAGGTCCATAATTTACTGCTCCTAATATATAAAGGAAGTTAATTCCAAAGTTTCACAGACATAACAGTAAAAGAATTACTGTAGATTTATATAACTGAGGGTAGATTTTATCAAAGTGCGTTCCAACTGAGAATAGAATCGTACTTGTTATGAATTTCATATCACAAGTGTGAAATTAGTAACGTAGGCAAAAAAAAATTGTTCAAAAAATTTTGCTCATTTATTGAAGAACTTGAGAGGTGTCAAGGGACACCCGGATGGATCGAAGTTCCTTTTATTATTATTTACAAAAAACCTGTATACACTCAACAAAAATAATCGTCGCGACACCATATTGTTCAATGCGAAATATATAAATATCTGGCTTGCTTTCTATGAGAGAGAGAGAGAGAGAGAGAGAGAGAGACAGACAGAGAAACATCCGCACGCCGCACAGCTTACAATACCTTACTATAGCAAAAAGTGTCGTGACAACTTTTCGTAAGAATTTTTTCCGTCTAGCCCCCTTTCACAACGCGCGATAAGGAACTTCATTCCAATAACATATTGTTACGTACTCGGGTTCGCAATTGTAGGAAAACACCACTTATATTAAATACGTGTATTTACACAACACGACACAACGTTATACTAAAATACGTTTTACACAATAGTCACTCGCTATACTATCACTGAACTTAGAATAAAACACTTCCCGCTTCGCACTTGTCACTTGATGTATCGCTCTCGATCGCTTGATAAAACTGTCCTGTGTTTGTCAACATCTCTGTATTTATAGGCAGGGGAAAGACCTAGCTGAATCCAGAAAAATCTAAATGTATCGGGAAACAATGAATCACTTCTTATCGTAAACATGTTATGAGTCATAAATCCTAGTACACGCTATTTTCAACCTTATGCCATATCCCACAAAGTCCATTATGGCATAGCCCAGGTGAACTATTTGTTTAACAATAGGAGTAGCTATCTCTTTCCTTTATTTCTAGAATGATAGCGCGCGCGCGCTCCAATTCTACACGCTTCTAGATTATTCGTAACACTACCCCCCTCTTAGTTATGTTCGTCCCGAACATCATTACTTCCATTATAGATGGCTAATCGATCAACATGAACAATCTTCATGGTCCCTCTTGGTTGCTTCTGCACTCGGTAGGTTACGTCATTGATCCTTACTTTGTATGGCCCATCCCAACGTCGCTGTAACTTAGGTGATTTTCCTTTTCGTCGAACCGGATTATGTAGCCAAACAAGAGATCCTTCCTGAAAACCTCGATGATTGGCGTTTCGGTCGTATCTGGTCTTCATCCGCTGACTTGATTTCAATGCGTTTTCACTTATTAACGAGTGTATATCGCGAAACCTCTCACGAATGTCTTCAACATGTTCCGGTATACTTAATTGGGTCTCTGCATTCGGTGACGGGCCTCCAGTTATTAAGTCTGCTGGTATATGTAACTGTCTGCCGAAGTTGGCATAGGCTGGCGTTACTTTTATGCTTTCGTGTTCCGCTGTTCGGTAAGCCACTAAGAACAGAGGTATGTATTTATCCCAGTCCTTTTGGTGATCTTCTACCAGCTTGGCTAAGTGTCTTTCCAAAGTTTGGTTAAATCGTTCGACCATTCCATCAGATTGCGGGTGATAAGGTGTAGTTCTTTTTTTGTACACTCCTAATAATTTACACATTTCCTGGAATACATTAGATTCAAAGTTTCTGCCTTGGTCTGAATGAATCTCCAGCGGAACGCCAAATCTGCATATCACTTCATTGACTAATTTCTCAGCAACCGTCGTGGCTTCCTGATTAGGGATTGCGAACACCTCCGGCCATTTCGTGAAGTAATCCATCACGACCATAAAATATTTGTTTCCGTTATCTGTCTTAGGAAATGGTCCAGCCACGTCAATCGCTATCCTTTCCCAGGGGGCTCCCACGTTGTATAGTCTAAGGTTGCCTCGGCTTCTGACCTGCGGACCTTTCACTGCTGAGTATGACGTACATTTTCGGCACCAATTCTCGACATCTTCTCAGCAATTCAACCAGTAAAAACGCTCTCGTACCTTTACCAATGTTCGTCGTACTCCAAGATCTCCCCCAGAAACCCCATCATGCAACTCACGTAGTACGTCCTTGATAAGTTTTCTTAGCACGACCAACTGTAGATGATGTTCTCTTCCTGAAGGTTTTTCCCATTTGCGGTACAGTAAGCCGTTTTGCAACACAAGACTTTCCCATTGCGCCCAATAACTTTTCGTAATGGCGCTGAAGGGAGCCAGCTCTTGCCATTCCGGTTTTCCCGTGTCTTGTTTCATCCAATCTATTAGAGGCCGCAAATCTCTATCTTCATACTGGGCCTTACGCATCTCATCAGTTTCCCACCTGTCATCCGTAGGCTTAGCTCGCAATACTTGAACCCTTTCCTTCGTCTCCATCCTTACACAATGTTTACAATCTTCCGTACAAGGTCGTCGTGATAATGCATCTGCATTCGAGTGAGACCTTCCACTGCGGTGTTCTGTGTTAAAGTCAAACTCTTGCAATTGCTCAATCCAGCGAGCCACTTGGCCTTCCGGTTCTTTGAATTGTAACAACCACTTCAAAGCAGCATGGTCGGTACGCAGCTTGAAGGGTCGCCCAATCAGATACTTCTTGAAGTGTCGAAGAGTCTTCACTACTGCCAATAGTTCTCTTCTTGTAACACAATAGTTTCGTTCTGGCCGCGACAATGATTTGCTGAAGTAGGCTATCACAACTTCTTGATCGCCTTGCTTCTGTGATAAGATACCACCAATGGCAGTGTTACTCACGTCTGTGTCTACGATGAACTGCCCCTTCCGATCAGGATAGCCCAAAATTGGTGATTCACACAACCGCTTTTTAAGTTCATCGAAAGCTTGTTGACACATGTCATTCCAATCGAAACTCTTCTTTTCTTCAGTGATTCGATGCAACGGTTTTGCTATTTCAGCAAATCCCTTCACAAAACGTCTGTAGTAAGAGCATAGCCCTAAAAATGCGCGAACTTCGGTCTTGTCTCTGGGTGTTGGCCATTTATGTACTGCGCTAACCTTTTCAGGGTCTGTCTGTACGCCGTTTTGTGATATCACATGACCCAGATAGTTGACTTCCTTCCGAAATAATTGACACTTCTTTGGGTTCAACTTTAGCCCTGCAGCCTGTATTTTATTAAAAATCCTTTCCAGTTGGTGCAGATGATGCTGAAAATCTTTTCCTATGACTATTACGTCATCTAAATACACTAAGCAGGCATCGCCTACAAGTCCTGCTAGAACACATTCCATTAATCTTTCAAAAGTCGCCGGTGCATTGCATAATCCAAAGGGCATCACTTTAAATTGCCATAATCCTTGTCCTGTAGAGAATGCTGTCTTCTCTTTGTCATTAGGGCTAAGTTCAACCTGCCAGTACCCAGATTTTAAATATAAAGTTGAGAACCAAGACATGCCTGCCAGAGTGTCCAAAGTGTCATCTATTCGTGGCAATGGGTAGCTGTCTTTTTTGGTGACTTCATTGAGCCGACGATAGTCGATGCAGAAACGTGTAGACCCATCTTTCTTCTTTACTAACACTACAGGAGAGCACCATGGACTAGAAGATTGCTCTATAACTCCGTTCCTTCTCATTTCATCTATCATCTCCTGTACCTCCTTTTCTTTGGCTATTGGGACACGTCTAGCTTTCTGCTTTATCGGCTGCGCGTTTCCAGTGTCAATCTTATGTTTGACTATAGATGTTCTGCCTATATCTCTATCAGTCTTAGAGAAAATGTTGGCATAACGTGAAAGTAGATCCTTAGCCTGCTGCCGTTGTGACGCGGTAAGGTAGCTGCACTTGTTCACCAAATCCTTGAGTTCCTGTGGTACGTCTCTTGATGCTGTACTTCCTGTCGATGTCAGTTTCCTTAACGTCATAACTTCATCACTTTGTCCTACAACATCGCCTGCTTTAAGCACCACATCACTGTCACTCAAGTTGACTACCTGCACTGCTGCCAAGCCGTTGTCACAAACCAAACTCCGGCCTGTAACACAGTGTGGAATTGCACCGTTGTCCTCAATTAACACACTCCTATTACCCCGGCCGTTGTGATTGGTCGGTAACTTCACGCGTACCAATGTCTTCGATCTTGAAGGCAAGATGGTTATTCTAGCCACTGTTACCTTTCCTTTCGATCCCCCATCCATGAAAATTTCTTCTAGCCCACATACGAAAACTCCTTTTTTTGCAATCAATCTTGCAGGCATTCTTCTTCATGAAGTCTAAACCAAGTACACAGTCATCCATAATATCAGCCACTACGACGTCGTGACGAACTCGTCGCCTATTCGCATCACTACAGATGCTTCACCGAAGACGGGTATTGGCTGACCTGTGACAGACAGAAGCTTGCTTTTCCCCAAATCCCTCAATCTCAGGTTGCCATTGTCAGCTACTTCTGGTCGCACCACAGTTCGTGTAGCTCCAGTGTCCAGCGTTAAGCTGCAGTTCTTGCCATTAACCAGTCCCTTAATGGATAAACTGTTGCCGTCGCACACCTGGGATATGACAACTTTTGGGGCTGTTTAAGATCAGCCAGCACCCGCCCCTTGATCCTGGCTGTTACTCGTTTCCCTGGGCTGGATTAACAGGCTGGTTGACCTGCCTGTTCTCTTCAGCTACTGAGGTTCCTGCCTCTTGCCGTCGCCAATTTACTGCTCTTGTAGAATTGCCGGGACAGTTAATCCGAATGTGCCTATGTTTACCGCAGGCATAGCACATGGGGCCCAATCTTCTAGGTTCCACTTCCTTTGATTGAGCCACCACTTCTCTAACCTCGCGTACCTTATGTGCTCGAAGTTCGTGGCGAACAGCTTCAACCTCCAGTGCATGAGCCAAAGCCTCCTTCATCGTCACATGATGTTGAAGGCGAACAGCAGCACGCACTTCCAGGTCTCTAATTCCATCAATAAACACCTGGACGATGGTGTTATTCACCGTGTGAGCGTCGGCTGAAGGATACGCCTTCCTCCATTGTTGAAGTCCCTCGCCGCTCCTCTGTACACGGTCCTTTAATTGGGCACGGAAAACATGCTCCAAGTGACGCTCACCGTAGCGAGCTTCCAATGCCTCCATCAAATCAGCGAACTGATACTCTTTAGGCATTGCATCCAACACAGAGAGCGCCTGTCCCCGTAACGCTGCGCTCAGAGCTGTTAGGCAATGTTCATCTGTCCAACCACTGGCCTTCGCTGCTATTTCAAACTGAGTGCGGTACGCACTCCATGACGTAAGACCGTCATAAGTGGGTACCTTTACCCGAGGACCCACCTGGTGAGAGCAGCTTGTAATGGCAGCACCCGACTTAACTCCCGTGATCTTCATTTTCATGACCTCCCTCTCCAGTTGGTCCACGTTTTCACTAATTTTGTCGCAGCTGGCCTCTAAGTGATCAACCCTCTTCTCAACACCCTTCATGTCACGCTTGACGAGGCCCACATCGCTTTTAAGCTGGTCTTGCTGTGCCAAGATAACAGTCAATTTATCATGAAAACCAGATAAATGTTCCTTGATCTGTTCCCGTAGCCTTTCTTGTTGTTGTTCCTGTACCTGCTGTTGTTGCTGAAGTTGTTCCCGTAGCTTTTCTTGTTGTTGTTCCTGTAGCTTTAGTTGTTGTTGTTCCTGAAGGTGTTGATGCTGCTGCAGTTGTTGAATAGCTGCCAGATCGGTAGGGGCTGTGCTTGATGACAATGACATGCTGGCAACACTAGCGGGTTCCTCACCTGCACGCGTCTCGGTGTCCTCTGACGCCCTCTGTGTCTCAGCTTGAGACCTGGTGGTAACACCTTCCTTCGGAATAAGTGGCATTTTTTAACACAATTTCACTTCCGACACCAGTTGTTACGTACTCGGGTTCGTGATTGTAGGAAAACACCACTTATATTAAATCCGTGTATTTACACAACACACCACAACGTAATACTAAAATACACTTTACACAATAGTCACTTGCTGAACACTACACAATAAAACACTTCTCGCTTCGCACTAGTCACTTGATGTAACGCTCTCGATCGCTTGATAAAAACTGCCTTGTGTTTGTCAACACCTCTGTATTTATAGGCAGGGGAAAGTCCTAGCTGGATCCAGAAAAATCTAAATGTATCGGGAAACAATGAATCACTTCTTATCGTAAACATGTTATGTGTCATAAATCCTAGTACACGCTGCTTTCAACCTTATGCCATATCCCCACAAAGTCCATTATGGCATAGCCCAGGTCAATAAGGTATTTGTTTGTCAATAGAAGTAGCTATCTTTTTCTTTTATTTCTAGATAATTACCGCGTGCGCGCTCCAACTCTACACGCTTCTAGATTATTCGTAACAATATTAATAATATTATTTTTCATATCGTATCCAGGATTGCCACATATTTAAAAAAAAAGACGTGTGGCACTCGGAGACTGCCGCGGTAAAGCTATTGCATAGGATTTTTTATCAACTTATGCAATTAAAATTATATACTTATTTTATTTATGCAGTATTTTTTCCTTTATTTTTTTTTCTTTGATATTAATTCAAGTTACACTTTGAGCGTGGTGACCGATAAAAAAACAATTTTTTTTTCTTTTATTAAATAAATGAGATGTTAATATTGTTCAAAATATTTTTATTATCTTTCAATACATGTCGGTTCTTCAGGAATATTTAATAAATGCACTTTGTTTATTCATATTTAAAACACTTTGTACACAAATTATAAGAGTACAGATATTCACTGTTGTACGTAGATGATAAATACCTATACACCTATATACTTTCTCACAAACAGCTGATTACGGTAGTTTTCCAATACAATCAATGCCATCTAAAGGCGGGTTGCTGAACTAAAGAGACAAGCGTGATATTTCAAAAAGTCATTAAAAGTTTTGGTATTTATCGATAGATGGAAAAACTAAAAAGTATCACCGCTGTGCCGGTCGGAGTGGGGGGTGTTAGGTTTTTTCGTTACGGAATTTCTGGATTCGGTCTCCACGCTCAAGGCCCGTGATAGAAGCTATGCAATAGCTTAATAGGTTTTATTTTCTTTTACTAGTCTAAAAACAAGTGCAAGATTGAAAAATAAAGTATTGTACCTATTACTTATTACGAGTGTACTATTATTTTTTTTTAATTTTTCGACTAAAATGATATAAAAAATACGTCTTAGATATTTTTTATAGTAATAAGTGCCATTTCTATTACGCACAATAAATTGCTTAAGTTTTTGGTTACTGTAAAAAAACAATTAAAATTTTGCCTTAAAAAATTAAAAAGGTTGTTTATCCTGAATAAAGTACAATACTTTATCATAAAAACACCCAAAAACCACTGTATGCTCAACATTTTGAAAATAGATACAAAGTTTTCTGAAAAGGGATCAAAAACGTCCGCATAATAACGCTTGATTGTATGAATTGTCTTTTATTTGTTCGCAGGCGTCTCTCAGTAGGGTTGACTGGTAGCCTTCTTAGCTGGCTCATTAGTCCCCTTGTGTCTGTCTTCGTGAGGGTCTTTGACAGTATTATAATGAGGGTGGTAGCATCCACCATCAGGTCGGTTGCACAAGATGCCATTCGCCATATTAATGCTGGTGTCCGAGATATCGTTACTGAATTAGAGTCTTTTAATTAAAGAAAATAAAAGGCTATGCATTCTAGTTATTTGACGATGTTATCATGTATTATAATAAAATATTTTTATTTTAAGTGCATTTCTGGTGTTCACCCGTATATTCATCAAACCCGATTGAAATAGACGGAGCCATTTAACCGATTCGTTGCGGCGCATATTTTCCAAAACGTTTAGTAGTGGCGGCGTTCAAATAATTTGTGACACGGCTGCTGTGTCAAACGTCAAAGAAGTTGATGACACGGCTACCGTGTCACCCACCATGTACAAAAATTTTTATTGTTTTACACGTGTGTAGGCTTGATTCATTCAGTGCAAACCAAACCACGGGTATAAACGGAACATTACGTTATTATTAATTGTTTTTGAGTAGGTTTACAAAGTGTTTTTCTGAAAATAGAAGGTTAATAACTTTTTTATTCAGATGTTGCAAACCTTTTGTAAAATAAAAGTTAGAAAAATAAGTATATTAAATAGACGTGGGTTTATGGCTTTGGATGTTCCTTTGATACGTAGCGTTTTGTGGTTACGTTATGGCGGCAGGATAGGTAAGACAACGGTTGTACCGATCAAACGAATCGCCGCAGGACTCTACCGCCGTTAAGGTCACGATGTGATCTTATTCAAGTTTGAATTAGAATTTAGGGTGTTTATTACCTACAAAACAAATAATTTGAGTTAAGATCAATCACATAGTGGGACTAAGTGTCTTCGTCTACTCGTGGGTGCACTGGTTGTACCTCTGCCTACCCCTTTGCGGATACGGGCGTGAATACACTAACATCAATAAATTAAAGATTAGTTTGTTTTTTATTTAATTTTTGATTTTTGTTTCGTTTCTTAATATTATGCAGCTTAGAAAAACTTTATTTCGTTCCATTTCATTTCACAGAATATTCAGAAAGGAAGCCTATAAGCTTGAGTTATGTGGAAAATGATAAAGGTTTTGTTCAGGACACAACCTTTTAAAATGCAATTTAAGGGAGATATAATCGATTTAAAAATGACACGACACCTGTGTCATAGGTACGCTATACGTTAGAAATAATCATGACACGACTGTCGTGTCATCCGCAACGATTCGGTTAGGTATTACCCCTTAAATAGTTGTTTAGATAGGTAATCCACGTATTTGATATAAAGCGTTCAAGGGTTGGACTATATCTTTTTTTCACTCAGAGATGCCATTTGCTAGAGCGAGAAAGAGTAGCAAGAGAGCTACCGCCACGAGAATTCCACGGCATACTATTGCATTCTTGCTATCTTTCTCGCTCTAGCAAATGGTAGTTCTGAATAACATCAAATATAGGGCTACGGGAAATTGCGATTCCGTATTGACAGATGGGATCACACCCTAAGGCGCCCCATAGATGTACAATAATATTGGGCAATATTATATTATTGACCGTTTAGGGTTAATATTGAAGATTGCCCAATGATTGAACGAAAGTTTGAGCGGGTTTAATTTTTATTGCGTAATATTTTATTCTTGCTCTGTGTAGGCTTAATATTGCACAATATTTTTCACTTCAGAGTTTGAAGCGGTCGCGTTTGGTCAGTTACCGTGTTTAATATATGGTCGTGTCGTAAATTTAAGCAAAATGGCGAGCAAGAATGCTGTAAAAGATAGAGTACGGGAGTTTTTACTTGAATGTATAGAATTATAGATATTTATTTAACAAAATCACCAGCATGGTTGCCGCCAAAACTTCGTTGTCAGCCATGTTGCTCGCACGAAAATATTGAAGAGACTAGTTTGTTAATTTTATTGAGTGAATTTATTGAACGTTTGGAATCAAGGAGGTATTACAATAAAAGTATTGCTCAAAATTATTGTAGGTCTATGGAGAAATCGAAACCTGAACCACAAAACAAATAGATACAGAAGTCAATCTCATGACGTATGTTCTGCACTTTTCACACCTTCGATCGGCGGTCGCGCTAGGGTCATCAACTTTGGCTTACACTCAAAAAACTGGCAGTGGCACTCGTATATAGCACCAAAGAAATAGGCACAGAAGTCAACCTACGTAAAAAGGGCGCTTGAGCATTGCACGCATAAATACCTCTCATGAACACGATATCTCGGAATGATTGGGGATAGAGCAAGCGTGAGTGCCATCCGCTTGAGACACGCGTCAGTGAACTTTTTTGTGCGGAAAATTTGTAATAAGTATAAGAAAGTTTGTAGTAGGTGTTTGATTTATTGATGAGAATGAAACAGGAAAAACAAATGTAAAACAATAACAACTGAAATATTTTAATGTTATAATTATTGTTATTACAAATTTTCTGCATAAAGTAATTCACTAACGCATGCCTCAAGCGGGTGGCATACGGCTTGCGCCATTGCCAACCATTCTGGAATATCATGTCCGTTCGAGGTGTCTATATGTGCGTTGCTCGAGCGCCCTTTGTATGTAGATTCACTTCTGTACCTATTTTTTTAGTGCTTGAACACAGCAGGGACAATCATGCTGATAATGGTGATACGATTGGGTAAGACGATTACTGTAGGGTGCGTTTCAGTACCAGGGTCGCTTTTATTTGTTTGCTTAACTTGCAGTGAATAAATTACTTTTGCCTGATTTGAATAATACATATTATGATATGTTGTCTGCTTTTCGTATATGAAACTGATAGCAAATTATACCAAGCTCGACTCTTTAGCGACTCCTAGAAGTGTCTTAAGATTTTTTTTGTATATTATTATAAAATAGTAAACAAGTAGATGGCTCTCCTGATGGAAAAAGACAATCATTGTCTAGACATCAATGATGGTAATGGTGTGTTGCTATCAGCTGTGGGGCGGTATGACAATGTCATCCAAAGAGGACACGACGGTTACAAGCATTGACGCTATTGCGAGAAAAACAACAACATCCCGGGCGAGATGTTGCAGAACTCTACCACCTTGGGACCACGATGATAGTGACATGTAGAGCCAATCGTTCGCTTTCACGAACTGTCTAGCAGAATTACCGATGTCTACATAAGGGGCCCGGGCCAACACGGGGGTGGAGGGGAGGGAGGGGAGTATACAATTTCTACGTTTTAGATTAGATCTATCTTTTCCTAACCACGTCTACTCATTTGAACAAATATTCTACGATTCAAAATGTGGCTTGTCCAGCCAGTGTAAAACTTGCATTATAACGTGTATCTACACCTAAAGTCGTATTACCATTTACCGTACTTGACCAGGGGGCCTATTGCCTATCTTGAACTGACAATCAAAGTGATAATCACTGTGCAAAGTTGACATCAATTAGCTGTCAGTTCCCTTATTTCGTATTGACTAACATGGGTGATCAACGAAAATGACGTCACAAGTACTTGGTGTCGTCGAAAGTCACTATCGTGCACTGGAACGACACTTTTAGTATGGGTAGTTTGACAATTGGTATTGCGTATGCTTAGTGACCAACGAATGACGTCAAATCGTTGATCACTTTTATGTTTTGAAAGCAACTAGTCTAGAGTAGTTTTTAATGATCAAAATAGTGATTAACACTATTAACCGGCGACGTTTGAAAGGTACAGAAAATGTACTATTGACAATATATAGTTTGTTAATACCATTTTTAGAAGGTTATTATTGTTAAATAATAAATAATGTAGGATACATAAGTCATAACACAATACTGCAATAAAATTAGAATTACATATCTAAGACTAATACATAAAATTTCACATGGTAACAATAATGTTTTATGCAGTATGCTGTTTGTGCCGAAGAAAAAATCGACTTGTAAGAGAGTGGTAGAGGCTTTAGCATCTTTAAGCTTGCAAAGTGATTTTATTAGTGAAAGAAATGAGCTTCTATTATGGACTTCTATTATGATCTTCTATAAATGATAACCGATACTGATTTGGTAGATGCTAAATTGAAGTAATTATCACCTGGCAAACCATTCTAGAATAGTTATAAGTTGGAACATTAATTTCAAAAAGGGATTGTACAAGAGTTTTTGATAATTATGGAAATAAATGGTTTGTTATATCACATTTTTAAGATCTTTAACCATAGATGAAGAAGATATGACTTTCTTTTCTATGTGATCACAACCAATACTGAATTTGTAAATGCTAAATTTGCCAACTAATTTTATTAGTGAAAGAAATAAGCTTATTTTATGGAGGATTCTGCAAATTATCATCTGGCAAATTCTTATTAATTGTTCTAATCCCTTGATTTAAAAAGTAATTGTGCTAGAATAAGTGTAATTATCAAAATAATATGTATACTTACATATTACTTACAAGAGTAATCAAATCAAAAAGCAATTTATCTGTATAAATTTAATTATTAATTTTGTTGCCTTTATGAACTTATGACTCTATCAATAAATTAGAACTTAGTGTTCTTTTATGTAGGTACTATTGAACTCCTATATCTAGCTATTATTAATTCTGAACATGAAGAGAGCTTCTCTTAGAAAAAATTATCATTGTGTTAAAGCTTAAAGTACCTACCGTACCATATACTTCCAATTTTTAATGATTAACACTCAGGCCAACAAAAATGGTCTGAGGATTAACCATTGCACTATTAACTATAGCATATTGATGCAGTGATGCTTGCATATACCATTTTAAATATTTTATTTGATTTCAGATTTAATATTTCATTAAGCAGCTACAGCTTCTTAGTCACAAAAGTTCTATGTTGATGTTTGCTGGTACCTACTGTACCATACACTTACAATTTTTAACGATTAACACTCAGGCCAACAAAAATGGTCTGAGGATTAACCATTACACTATTAACTATAGCATATTGATGCAGTGATGCTTGCATATACCATTTTAAATATTTTATTTGATTTCAGATTTAATATTTCATTAAGCAGCTACAACTTCTTAGTCTCAAAAGTTCTATGTTGATGTTTGCTGGTGGGTCCTAACTACTGAAAAGTGTATAAGAGTGCAGAGAGTGAATTGGTAGTATTTAACAAGCAGAGTAAATTCGAACCCGATAATACTACTAAATAATATCCTAATACATACCTATGTTGCTCTATATGCCGAAGCCAAAACATCAAACACAACTGTTCCAATACAAGAGTTGCAGTACCTATCATATTGTGGATTGCTACTAGCAATACTAAGTGATCCAAAACAGCACCCTGACAGATCTATATAACTTGAGGCAAGGCACTAACAGGGAACCACATATGAGAAGGACAAAAGATTTAATATAATTGTTTTTTTTTTGAATAAAGACTATGTGAAAAGAAAAAGCATTAACTTGCAGTTTTTATTTTTACCTTGTACCTACTAAAAAAACTTTACAGTTTTGTAATAATTATAACAAGATGTAAAATTTTTTTAGCTGGAAAATAACTAGCCATAAGATTTAATTTTATTCAATAATAATAAACTTCTACATTTAGAATACATTATACAAAATGTTTTCCAGCTTTTTAAGTATAATGTGAATGCTACTTATGTACTTAGCAAGACAGAGTAGCTAGTTTTGTACTTATTATGTAGCTTTACTGGCTTAGTAGGTTTTATGTATATTTGGACATATTTAAACCATAACACATACTGTGATTATAAATGATAAATTCAGACAGTTTCAACTGACAAAATCCTTAACTTCAAAATTTGAAATTATTGTGCAGGAATAATTTGGTACATTACTGATCTAGCATACTTTTATGCAAATTGAATATATTAGTTGAAGATATGGGTTTTTTTCTGTCTAATAAAGCATAGCCTATATTAATTTATAAGTTGAAAATTTTGGCTAATATGTGGCAGAGGTTTGCATTGTCTCGCCCGGGTCTGGTATTACAGCCTTACTTATTCCTGCCGCAATGTCATTGCTTATCACTGTTTGTTTTGGACGATGAAATAGCTGGTAAAGTTATACATATATAAGACCCCACCACAAGGATAGCAACGCACCATTGTCATCTTTAGTGTCTATAGGCAATGGTTGACTCTCAATGAGGGGAGCCTTTGCTTGTTTGCTATCTTTTGATATAAAAAAGGCAGTTATCATCTGGCAAATTTTTTATTTTTTCTAATTCTTCAATTTTAAATTTATTATCCTTTTTTTCCCCCCTTAGTTTAAAAAAGAAAATCTGTGTTAGATTAGGTAATATTAAAACAAATACTTAGATACAATAGTAATAAAAGAAACAATCTATTCATATAAATTTATTTTATTATATGACCACATAAGATTGTAATACACCATTAACATCTTTGGTGTCTAGGCGATTAATTCTTCCAAGAGCCATTTGCTTGTTTGTTATCCTATAATATAAAAAGAGAAACTTGTCTTATGCTATGCAAACAACTTTATTTTGACGTAGGAATTAGTTCAATTATAACTGTTACGCTCATCACATACGGTTAAGATACTATAATATTTTATCTTGAGATACCCTTATATAAAAGTATACAGTATCTTAAGGTATCACATATGGCTAAGATACAATAATATTAAAATTTGTTCATTTTATCATGAGTCTGCCTCGTTGCCTCACATATTCTTTGTAGGAGTTCTATATACAGCTGATTAACTATAAGTGATACGGTCTTACTTCTTGATTTGTTAGACAGCTCTTCAGACGATTTTATTATAGAATGTAAAATGAAAATTGCAGTAGCACATTCCTAACAAAGTTAACTTTGAATGAAAAACCATCAAAGACATGTCAATTGTTCAAGGGCGGACCCCTAGCTTGACATAAAAGGCAATAGCTTTCGTGGTAGTTTTCCCCCCTCTTCCTCTTGCCTGGATGCGGCACGAAGCCGGGAGCATCCCGCACTGCTTACAGTAGTAACTATTATAATACTAGATGCACCCCACATTACCATCCCAACTTTCGCATTTGTAATATTACTAGCTGCAGCGTGCAGCCCGTTGCATTTTAAGTTTTTGGCGAATCCCGCGGGATCACCTAGTTTTTTCAGGATAAAAGTAGCCTATGTGCTATTCCAAGTTATAATCTACCTGTGTGCCAAATTACATTCAAATTCGTATCGTAGTTTGCGTGATAGAGTAACAAACATCCATCCAAAGTTTTGCATTTATTATATTAATATATAGATTACTAGCTGTTGCCCACGACTTTTTTCGCGCGGACTTCGTTTACTCCACACTGCACCTCCCCCATAGATGATAGCGTGATAATATGTAGCCTATATGTTGACCCGACCTATTAGTAATATTCATGCAAAATTTGAAGTAAATCCATGCAGTACTTTTTGAGTTTACCCCGGACATACATACAGACAAACAGACAAAAATTCTAAAAACTATATTTTTGGCTTCGATATCGATTGTAGATCACACCCCAAGTATTCTTTTAAAAAAATATTCAATGTACAGTTTTGACTTACCTACAATTTTATTATATGTATAGATGAGGCACTGCGATCACCTATATCCCGAAATAAAAACATAATTTATTTTATGTTTTGTATCTTAAGATATGAAATATATATTTCCATATCGTTCGGTATCTTAAGATACTAAAGGTAAAATATATATTATCTTAGTTGTGTGTGATTGTGGATTTGTATGGTGAGCGATATTCTGAAATATACATTAAGATGTAATATTGTAATATTAGGGTATCTTAAGATCAAATATTATAGTATCTTAACCATGTGTGATGAGCTTTATACATCTATCTAATGTACTAAATATAACATGTATACAGTATAACCACACCATGCTGAATGAAGATATGAATATTTTCATTTACCATTATTCTCAATTTGTTTAACACTTTTAAATTATCTTTTTCAACATTCCTTATGTGCACAATGTGCATATAATCTGTTTCATGAGCTCAGCACACTTATTCCTAAGTAGGTTCTTAAAGCACATTTCTTTATACTTTGAACACTGAACAGCATCTGCACTTGGTAAAACTCCATGATGATTTGTATTGATATTATTTTATAATAATTAGTACTGTTTTATTTAGTTTTTATTCATTTACACCAACCAGTTTCACATTTTAACGCTTTTACTGATGATAGTAACAAATCAATACCTTATTTAAATGATTGAGGTTATTGTATTGATTTGTTACCCTGATAACGCACTATACATATCTTTATCATTGCATTTGTCTCTGTTTGCACATAATTCAATTTCTGAAGATTACCTTAAACAGAAAAACTTTTGGTTAAAAACTTTGTAAGCTACAACACAACACAAACATTGGGCGAGTCAGAGGTGCAACTATGCACTTATTACTAACATGCAGTATGAGGTTTTATGTTTTTTTCTCAACTCTTTTTATAAAATAAAGACAAACGGATTGTCTTATTATTTTGTCATATTGACAATACGGAAGTAATAAAAAAATTAAATTTGTATGTTTTTTTTATTACCTCTCAAAGCTCTAGCTATTGGATAGGATCATACATGTCTAGTTGTAGAAAATTTAGCACACTTTAGACACTTTCATTTGATTAAATATTAAATTTACATTACTACCTGTTAACTTCAATAATACCAATATCATGTCTTAGTCCTAACAGTAATCTAAAAACTATTATAATCAATGAATATAATATCTGCAAGTTAGGGGTTCTGCTATTTACCTCTTGGCTAGATTTATACCCATATCTTCATTCCAGATTATTCATGTTTTTCAATTAGATCATATTTGTTACTGTTTATATGCAGATGTTATATACTACTTTTATGTAAAAGGTAAGTAATACAATGCAATGACAATCAATAGATCTAAACTACTAAGTTATTACTCAACTTGCTCTCTGCCATTGAGTCTGGCTGGATAGTATCTTTTGGCAAATTCGACCGACAATTTAATTTCTTTTAACCATTAATTTGCTTCAAGAGAGCATTCTAAACTTATTATTATTATATTGGTTTGGTGGCTATCCAGTTAGTACGGATTCTGCCAATATCAAGTCAGTCATGGGAGAGACACATAAAAAGAGTTGTCCGGTGACTATATCAGTTACAAGTTGAGGAATCTAAAACAAAACAAACACAAAGATTAGTAAACTTACACAACTACAACATTATGGATTAGGAGTTAATACTATGTACATAAATCTATATACAAACATAAAAGTGGAGAAAGTGGGATCAACAAAGAAATTTTAAAGCTGAATAGTTAATTTTGTTAGTCTAAACTTATTTTGAGGTTATTGTTATTTGTTTATTGTTATGACATTTGACAATTGACATTAGTCTGAAGAATACAAACCGACCAAAACAAAGGACCATAATAAACCCTTATAAGCATTTGCGTTTACCTAGCTTTTTTATTTAGAAGCATAATATCGATAAAATAGTGCAGTGACAAGTCAACCCACTGGAACGAACGCTGGAAAGCGACGAAAGTCACCGCCACTAAAAGCGATACGCAATACCAATTTTCACTGTTGTCAGTTGCCAACCAATTTTGAGTGTTCATCAAATTTCAGTTGATCACTATAAATGTCAAAGATAGGCAATAGGCCCCCAGATGTTGCAGATCTTTAAAAAGTAGTAGTAGTAGTGACTACTTCTACTACTTCTACTACTTCTACTACTAGTAGGAGTAGCCACTACAGTGCATGGTGTTCATTATTCCATATTGTACGAACTCGTACGAACAGTAATTATCCATTTCGTACACATTCTAGATTCTACTGTAATACTCAATTATTTGAGCACATTACTTTTTTCCCGTAGTCTTATCAGTAGTAGACTTATGACAAATATTTCAGAGGCTCAATTTGAACCTTATGTTCAAGGTTGTTGAATATTTACGTTAGATAGGTACTATGTTATTGTAGTGTTTTAATTAAATTGTTTTAAAAAAATCCGATTTTGCACGCTTCATAGGTAAAATGTAGTGCAGGTATTGTAATGTATTTTTTAATCAATAATTTATATATTAAAACATGATAATGATTACGTACGTTATCTAGACAAAAACAACTGTTGTAGGAGTGTTACGGAGCCTCATAGAGCAAGGTTAGCAAGAACCAAACATCTTGTATCTGGTCCAAACTTAAAATATATCCGGCTCACGGGTAACAAAAAATACCTCTAAAAATTTCTAGGTTAGCGCTTGTGTGATGAGGATTTAATGTGACTATAGCAGTTGTAGATGAAATGAAGCGTGTTAAGTGGAAGTAGATATTTAATTTTGATTTTAGCGCTTTTTAAACGATATAGAAATAGCCTGTCGCCTCTATGGTCTAGTGGTCCAGTGTCGGTGTTAGTCGCATGAGGCCCCAGGTTCGAGTGACACGAGCGAGTTCAAGCGAGTGAAACAAATGTATGAATCAGCACAGCGCATGGCGGCGGCCTCGGCGAATAGTCTAGAAACCAGAGTGGTTTAGTTGTAGTTGCCGAGAAATACACTATGAACATTGTAACTTTAATTTTTAAATAGTTACTAGGTCAACAATTTGGAAGTAGAGTCGCCAAATCATAAATACACTCAAAGTCCAGAGATAAATTTTTTATTTCCACAATGTTGAATATTCATAAGAATACAATTATAGTAGTGTTTCCAAAAAATCAATAGTTTTAATCTAGAAACGCCATAATCACAGAATATATAATAGTACAAATACAGAAGAGACACTCCAGAAAGTCATTTAAAGAAATAGAGACTCTAATTGCTACGATACAATTAAGTCGAATTCAGATCGCGCGGCGCTTGATTACCTACGTTTATATTTACCTAGAAGTTGCATCTCATTCTAACGCGTAACTCTTATTCTTTCCAATGAAATCAGGGTTGTCTCAAAGATTCCCCGTGTTGGTTTCGGGCTCCTTTGAAGAATAGGTCAACTGTCGTTCTGCTAGGCAAGTCGTAAAAGGCGACCGATTGGCTATCGAGTCACTACCATCGTGACTACTAGGTGGTAGAGTTCTGCATTGTCTCGCCCGGGTCGGTACCACCGCCTTACCTATTCCTGCCGCAATAGCGTCAGTGCTTGTCGCTGTCGTGTTCCGGTTTGGAGGTTAAGGTAGCCGTTTCGATTCCCCATTTTATAAGAGTGCCTACAGTAATAACGCCGATGATCGGCAGGCCGTCGTACATATACCTACGCGTGTTTTCATAAGCAAGGGGCGGCCCCGACTGATTTGCAAAGTCGAGTTGTCGCGAGCTGTAGGTCCTTATCGCGATAGGTATAGGCGAGTGTCAGAGGCCTGATGATGGTAGTTAGCAATATAACAACTGCATTACTTAGTGCGAAAACAAAGTATCTGTAGACAATTTTAACACATATTGCAGGTTACGTTTAAAATCTGTGTAGATTTAACACTTCACTACTACTAAAAAATACTACATAAACAAAAATCGTAGCAGAAAGTGAGCAAAGTAACAGTTTTAAACGATGTCTACGCCGGGTGGAGTCCACAAAGTACTAAAAATATATTGTTTTTTCTGTACGAGTTATACCGTCGTCACAGTAATACATAATAGTACAAGTATCATAATATCGATTGTAACGTCAATAATATCGATAGCAGTTATCGTTAAAGATATACAATTTTGTTTATCTTCAACGATTGATACTATGCCGATACTTTACAGTTTATTTTTTAAATCATGAATACTATCGATGTTATCGATTGTATTGCTGTTTAATGACTGTATTGTACTTACTGAGATGATGAAACCCTATCGATAATGGACTATCAAGTAGAAACACTCTAAACCAGAGGTTTCGACACTCATTCCAAAAATTTATGTCTATACATTATGTCTATACTATATGTCTATATTATATGTCTATATTATGTCTATACTATATGAAATTCAACATCCTTACGTTTCTTATTTAAATCATGTACTACACATTCTCTTCCAAATAGTAAGTGTTAAAGTACAAAACTACTCCCCTCCAAGCAATATTGAGATAAAGTTGAAAAAGACATCTCGCTCTCGAGCCTCGGACTATATGGTCACGGCGATGAACGCTACTGCTCGTGGCCTGTAAATCCGCGCCGAGCGAATTTCGCCTCGCTCGTCGCGCCGCCATCGCCGTCGCCGGTTCTTGTGGCCGGGCTGTGAGGGACTAAGTATATTCGACTATATCCAATTGTGGATACACTTGTGGTACCTCTGCCAATCTCTTCGGGGATACATGGGCTTGAATATGCTTTTTCAAAAAGGCGGTAAATCTATGCAGGGGGCAATCAAATCTTACCAAACATAATATAGCAACACACCAATCTCATCTTTAGTGTCTATAGGCGATGATTATTTCATTCCATCAGGAGAGCCATCTGATTGTTTGTTATTTTATGATATAAAAAAACTGTAAGCGGTTGACTTTGCATGCCATCCTTGAAACTTTTCCGCTAAATTAAGGTATTTTAAGCTTAAAAGAGTAAAAAATCTAAGCATAGATTTTTTCAGTTCAAACATCTATTTTGTTAAAAATGGCAGTATATTTATTTATTTTTGACAAGCTATATTTTGGAAATGATGATCGATTTTAATCTTTCGAATGGCATTCAACTCAATTATTGCTTTAACTAAGTAAGCGGTAGGCTAAAAAAATTCAAAGAAATGTCAAAAATTTTTTTTTTCAAAAATTTTCGTCATTTATAGATCACAAAAAAATTTCCGTTTTTTTTTCTATCTAACGGTATTTGACGCAGTTTTTGAAGGAGAAAAGCTAATATGATTTTGGAGTCAGTCGGTGTATTAGCCTAAAAATATTTCAAAAATATTAAGTAAGTTTGCTAAAAACAACGTAATTTTAATATTTGAAAAGCTTGACCTTTTTAAAATTATATTCGATTTTGATTTTTAAAACGGTATCCGTCGTAATTTTTTTAGTACTAAAATATCGTAGAATACCATAAAGTGATTGGTTGAAAATTTCGAAAAAAAGTATCTTCACGCCCATATCCCCGAAGGGGCGGGCAGAGGTACAACAAGTGCACCCACGATTAGCCGAAGATACTTGGTCTCACAAATGTGATAGGTGGCAAGCCTATCGCCAACCGGGACTTTCCAATCCCAGGCAACTTTGTGTTTCTCAGAAAACTGAAAAAACACTTTTTTTTGTGTCCGACCCGGGAATCGAACCCGGGACCTCATGTGGTCAACACCAACGCTGGACCGCTAGACCACAGAGGCGATTTTCGAAGTTATGCCGAAAAAACACTTTCTTTCAAAATTTTTCGTCAACGGTTACTTCCACACTGAAAAGCGATATTGGTGGAATTTATGCATTAGACGTAGTTTTTTGAGGAATAGATCGGTATAAAAATCTGGAAGTTATATAAAAAAATACTGTTTTGCCAAAATTTTTTTTGGGCTTTTCCAAATTTCTCAAAATCTCCTGGACCCATTTGGTAAAATTTTAAGGAAGTCTGGCGAAATTCAATCGAATGCCACCAACCGCGTTTCGATCGGTCAAGCCGTTCAAAAGTTATGAGATGTTAACATACACACATACACATACATATACATACATACAGACATACCGAGTATTTTCGCGATGACGTGCATCGCGAAAATACTCGGAAAAGGTTCCTAGAACCTCAAAACGTGGATATCTGGTGAAAATTCGATTTTCTAAAATCGGGGCAAAATCAGTAGGTAACCTTACTACTAATAATCTACATACGTAGCGGGAAGTAAAAAATTTACATATTTTTTTATATAATCAATAAAATTATATAAGAAAAGTAATCAAAATCATCAATTAAAATCATTTATTTACACGATATTTTTGACTGCATTTATTCATTTCTTGCATTTGAAGATTATCCACGAAGCGCCCAAAGATTATTCCAGGAAACGATAAATTTGTGCTCCAGATTTGAACACCTACGTTATTTTTACAAGTTATTTTGATGGAGACATGACGAAAAAAAATAGTAATTAAACAGTATGTGCACCGGTAATGGACTAGGAACCAGTCATGGTCAAAAAAAATTGTAGGGGGCAGGAATAAGTTTACTTCTATAATTGGCGACATTTTTACATAGACATAAGCAAAAAGTAAATTAATACTTACGACATAGCCATCGAGCTACTTAAGTTTGCTACTTGAATCATTTCCGTCTTAAGCTGGAGCCGCACTGCGTCTATCGTTACAAAGCTTCGTGCAATGACATAATAAATGCAGATGTGATCGGCTATTATCAGCTATTTTTGCGTACATTCCGGACTGTGTGTGCCTTAGCGCGCATATAACTTCGGGACGATAGACGCAAGTGCGGCTCCACTATCAAGCATTATTAAAACAAAATTTGCTTGAAGTACCTACAAAGACAGAGTGCTTTAAAAATTGTGTTAGCGGCCTTTTTTGCTAAAATCCACAAAGAACAATACACTCCTAACGGAGCTGGGCGCCCACAGACTGGCGATTGGTCAACTCGATTTACTAACTCGAGTTAATTCGAGTTGTGCTTAAGTCGAGTTAACTCGGGTTAGATTTTCCTTAACTCGAGTTAGAGTTGCAAATTCTAAACTATTTTATTGTTCAATAATATTGAATGTTCCCTTTGATTTCAAAAGTTCAATAAATTTACTCAGTACAACAGTGATAAGACAAAAGTGATTGTATTATATCCTACTTTGAATAAAATATATTGAATTTTAATTAACATTGACAAATCAGTCTAATCAATATTTTCGTGCGAGCAAAGTTTTGGCAGCATCCACGGGGCGATTTTGCACTTGCATGTACTCCTCATCAAAGCGAAACACAGACTGTAAAATATTGCGCAATACGACCATACACAATGCATAGGAAAATATCGTGCAATAAAAATTAATCCCGTTCAAACTTTCGTCCAATCTTTATGCAATCTTCAATAACAACCATGTTTATGGTTCAATAATATTGCACAATTCGTAATATTGCGCAATATTATTGTAAGTATATGGGGCGCCTAACATCGTGTTCATTTATTTACTAGTCACATATCAGAAGACAATACGTAGAGAAATTGAGATAGAATTTAAATAAAAGTATCATTTATTTGTACGATAAGTCAAAACACTGGGACCTTAAAGAAAATTACGTTTAGTACGAGTTTCATTTAGGCATGGAACATTTCATAAATAGGTTGCTAAAAATCATGTGATATGATTTGTCGCAAATCACGTATGCGACGTCTCTTCATTTGGTTTGTGATATGTCGCATTTGATGAAATCTCATCGTTCGTAAATATTCGGAGTATCATCGTATTGACATCGACGTAGTTAGCGAGCGAGTAGTGACGAATCGTGCGTGTTGTGTATAGTATACCGTGTTATGATTACGAAGAGCGAAGCGCTCCACACGTGCTCAATAGGGAGTATTTTAAAAATAGACTTTAATGTAAGTGCGTTAAAGTATTAATTTCTTTGGAATGATTTGTCGCAGTTTAAAAATCATTTGTTTGTTTACGTACATGAATTAAGTCAAATTTCATTATTTCATAGTAATGATTTTTGACGACAAGTCGTAGGTCAGTGATTCGAGCATGGCGTTCGAACTGCGATGTATTGTGATTTGTATACTTTGCGATTTATATAGAAAGTTATTATTTATCCTTATATTTTAGTAAGTATTTAGATTGTTCTTTAGTAGGTACATGTATATCGTTAGTATAAATAAGACCAAAATAAATACAATGAGTGGACTTATATGGAATCATTATAAAAAATGCAAGGAAAAACTATGGCTAAATGTATATGATGTAAAGAGTATTCGTATAAAACTTCAAGTACACATCTAAAAAGACATTTGAGTTTTAAACACTTAAGTGCCTACCAAAGTTTTTTAAATTCCAATTAAAACACAGAAAATTTTGAAGTACCTTTTTTTGGCCTAAATTGAATACTAAACTCATATCGTGATAACTTTTTTTTGAAATATAGATTATAGGTACATATTAACTTTCAAGCCCTGCCTGCCTTACGGTATAGGCGTAGCCTATTCGACTTAGATCATGAGGTCCCGGGTCCGATACCCGGGTGGGGCAAAAATGTTATTGAGGTTTTTTTAGAAACCGCCCGGGTATGGTACTGTAACACCCGCCCGGCGATCTATCAGCCGGACGTGTTACTCCACCAATCGTATCCCTTTTTACTAGGGGATTTTCCTTTAGACTCGCTTGGCTGCTCGAGGATCCGAGGATCGGCAGGATTTTTCAGGATTCTTTAATAATAAACTCTCATAATGTATCTTTGTTTATTTCTCGGGGATATGACCATTCCCCACCGAATCAAAAGGAACACTCTTATTCTAATACATTTCTTTTTCTAAACAAAATAGTTCTACATTTGAAAGCAGACAAAGCTGCCAGTTTATATGTAACACCATAAAGGTATTACAGTACCACCGCCTTACCTATTCCTGCCGCAATAGCGTCAGTGCTTGTCACTGTTGTGTTCCGGTTTGAAGGGTAAGGTAGCTGGTGAACTTTTGCATATTGTGGCATTAGACCTCGCCACAAGATAGCAACGCACCATTAACATCTTTGGTGTATATAGGCGATGGTTGAGTCTTTCCATTAGGAGACCCAGCTGCTTCATTGCTATCTTGTGATATAAAAAAATAATATTTCCGTTGAACCATCTACATCGGAGGAGCCTTTTCAAAAAAAAAATCGAGGTAAACTCTGTCAGTCTTGGCCGCTAAACATAGGAGGTTATTCTAATAAGCTATTAGACATAAAAATAAAAATAGAAGTTTATAACAAATACTAAAAACAACTTTTTTACCACCTTCTCAGTGTAGTAACGATAATTGTCACAACATAATTAGAAAAAATAACAATTTATTACAAAAAAATAAGCAATCACAAAAATTATTCCTATTCAAAGTCTCGTCCTGCTAACTCGAGTTAAGTGAATTTTAACTCGAGTCGTGTTTATTCCGAGTTGGCACATCACTACCACAGACTAATTAGAAAATTTCTAATAGAAATGAAAGGGTCATTAATAATTAAGAATTTAATTGTTTTTATGATCGAACAATTATCAATAGTGGTCGAACAAACGATAATTGATCAAAATTAATAAATCTGAGCGATAAAAATAAAGATATTTAGCAAGGAGGGCCAACTTAAGGATAAATATTTGTTTAATTAATTATAAATAAATAAAAGACGAACAAAAACTTTTACATTCGAATTCGAAATAAAAAAAGTGGGGCCAAATTCAGTGACCTGAAATGAAAGCATTGTGCGTCCATGCCAAAAGTCGCTTTTTGTGACACATGAGTTTTCAGCACAGAACAATATACTCCTAACGGAGTTTTCAGCTTTGTCAGATAACGATAATATGTCATTTTTGATTTTGAATTTGATGACATTGACAAGACAACTGACATTGACAGTTACCCACGTGTTTTTATTTTTGTGCCTAGTGCTGATCGGACTCTGATTTATTCGAAAATAAATTTCAAACGATTTTATGCCACATTCTAAGAATAGAAAGTAAATTATATATGTTTATTACATCCGGTTTCAATAAAAATGGGAAAATCTAAGAAATTAAAACCTTCCCAAATAGGGAAAAATGTTGCTCTTGCAGATCAAATCGAAGCTGTTAACTCAGTCAAAAATAAAAATAGAGTAAAATTAAAAAATAGACACGACGAAGACGAGGAAGTAAGTTCAATTTATAATAATTAAGAAGATAAATGATAAACATACGTTAGTGACGAAATGAAAGATTTTATTTAGTTTTTAGTTCTCACATTACAATCCTATTTTAACCTCTTGATATAAACCTAACTCAATACTACTCTTCAACCGGAGTTTGGCTGGTGGGTGAATTCCATAATTATGGCCTATGTAACATTTGATTTTTTTTAATACTTAATTTTTATTATAAACAAATTTCTATGAAATAGTTTATTAATTGTAAAAAAATATTTTGTATAAGTTTAATTTAGATATTAACTACCTACCTAGGTATTTAAGGGTGATCAAAATAGTTATTTATTATTATAATACAATCTATTTGTCCTGCACAGCTTCACCTGCTAGTATTCATGTCATCAATTTTAAAAAATTCACACAATCTTTCATCCTCTACCTCTACATAAAAATAGTAGACTATTTTTCCCCTGAGGTCTTCAACTATCCTTGCCAAAGTTCATCAAAACTCAAATCAGTGGCTAAGTCATAAAATCCTAAGACAGACAGATTCGTGTTTTTAAAATTAGTATGGATAGATACAGGATATAGGGGCCGTGTTCAGATCCGGTAGTAGTTTAAAATGAAATTTTGATAAGTCAAAATCAAAATTGACTGTAAAAGTTTACTTTAATAAAACATTTTTGATTTTGATTTTTGTAATATTGATATTAAATAGTATGATAACGAAAAATTTCGCTATTTATTTTTAGTATATTAATTCGGATCTGTCCAAGAAAATTTTAAAAGCAGCAAGAAGACAGCAGGTTGAATTAAATGAAGATGCCCCAGCAAGCTCTGCTCAACATTCAGCTCCTTTGGCTTATAATGGCAAGTATAAAAACAAACTCTTAAACTATATCATCATCAGAATTTGTCTAATTTTGCTAAGGAATTTTGACAATAGCGAAATACGCCATACTCAAAAAGATCAAAATACTCAAAAAGATCAGGACACCCCTCTTAATAAACAATGTATTTACTCTCGTTTCTTTTTCATCAAAAAGGTATAGCACAGTTATTACTACAATTTAAGTTGTACAATTAAACAATCTATGTGTCATCTGTATAAAAAGAAAAGTCCTGATTTGCTGAGTGGCATATCCCCTTAAACTAAAACCCACCAGCAAGAAGATTAATTTTTTTTACTGGGGTTGTTCTTACAATGTAGAAGAGGAATATAAAGAGTTTATTGAAACTCGAAACTAAGATGATGGAATAATAGTAAAATGTGGTACAAAATTTCTTACATTTTTTTTATATTATAAAAGAACAAATTTTATATTATAAAAGAACAAATAAGAGATGGTTCTCTTGATGGAAAGAGACAACCATTGCCCATAAACACCAAATATGTTAATGGTGCATTACTAGCCTAGGTGCTATACGCATGTACTATGCGTTCCAACTGAGAATAGGATCACGCTTATTATCAACCTCATATGAAGTGTATAACAAGTGTGAAATTAGTAATGTCAGCAAAAAAATATTTGTATTTAATATATGTAGAAGAACAAAAAATTATTTTCATCAATAAAAAAAATAGTACAAACATCAGTCTAGTTGTTCATCTATATAAAAAAGTTGTGTTAGTTACATATAAGCCAAGAATAACCGGGCAAATTCAATTTTTTTTTCAAATTCAATTAAAAAACAGTAAAATATATTGTTCTATTAAGAAAGTTTCTGACCCTTAAACCAGAAAATTGAAAAACTGCACATGACGATAACCTGTTGATTTTATTACAGCAGATTCTGATGATAATGAAGATTCAGAACATGATGACTTAGAACCAGATACTTACTATGACAATGTAGAAATAAATGATGAAGATGAGGAAGCGCTTAAACTGTTCATGTCCACAAAACCTGAAAAAACTAGGACTTTAGCAGATATTATTAAGGACAAAATTACAGACAAACATACTGAGCTGCAGACACAGTTTTCTGACATAGAAACTTTAAAACTGCAAAATATTGACCCTAGGTATTTAGCTTTTACCAAACATATTTACAACTTAGTGTATAATATCAGTTAGCTTATCTAGGGTCGGTCTGCTGGAATGGCCTAGGTGGCTCCCCACAAGCCTGGGGCCTAAGAATGGAGACTGATAGCTGGAATATCATCCAGTTTTTCACTTTCATTTCTATTTATTTGTGTGGACAAACTACTTCATTTTATTTACAAATAAGTTACAAGAGCTAGGATCTAACTTACGCAGGCCTCCTATCCGGCTCATCATCTTGTTTGCGGAAAACGTCATAAGCCAGGCCTCTGAGAGGGCAATGCAGGTTGGGTCGTGCTTGGTAAACACCACTTCTGCCAGTCCAGCCAGTCTGACACTGAGCTTATTTAATATTATAACTATTAAATGTACAATGCGGTCACATTAACTTGACGTATCTCTGGAATGGAAGGCGGGGCTTCCCTTAACCCACACAGTTTATAATATATGTGTCAGTATGGCCATGGTCAGTATTTTTGTTACTGATACACGCATAGATAAAATTTGGTTAGTTTTCTGTTATTGTTATATTGTTTTTGGACATTATTGTTACGTTTTGCGCCAAATTACGTCATCAACAGCATGCGTCAAGTTGATCTGACCGCGATGTAGTCTACCCTGTACTTATTGATCTCAACAATTCTATGTATTTGACTTTTGACTAGTGTATTGCTCCTACAAATATACACTATTACTATAGTAGTATCAGTCTGTGTCTTTATTAAAAATGTAAAAAAAAATTGTGGTAAAAGTTTTTCTTACCGCCATCACTTCATAATTTATATAGTTTGAACAGATTTTCGTTCGGTTTTCATCAATGGATTGAGAAAATCGTGAGGACGAATATGTGTAGGTATAATTTGTTATGGATTTGTGAAATAACATGTGTATTCATATCATGTGTATTAACATATGACAACTATGTTGATAAAAAACATTACAGTTTTTTCTTTTTATCAATTACCATAATTTTTTAGTCAATGTTTAAACCAGCCATAAATGATTTCTTGAAGTTTATTTCAAGAAATCATTACCCTTCTTCTATATTGAGTCGTCTTAAAATTGTATGACTTATGATAAGTTCAATGATTTTTTGTATGTTTAAAAACATAAAGCAATTAGGCTATACATTGTGCTAAAGAAAACCATTCCTTGAGCTTTGGCATACTTACATACTCAAAAAGTTGGAATTTTATGTATGTGTGTATGGATTATGGATAAACAGAAAAGATTTTGTATATATTTACAGAATTAAAACGATGTATGAAGGCGTAAGAGATGTTTTACGTAAATATCGATCAGGAAAATTACCAAAAGCATTTAAAATGATACCACATTTACAAAATTGGGAGCAGATTTTATATATAACTGAACCTACAACATGGTCAGCAGCAGCTATGTACCAGGTTTGCTTAATTAGTAATTTATTTTTATTTTTGAACATAAAAGTAGAAATTATAATTTATTAGTCATAGGAACATCATCCTTTTTTTCTAAATAATAAATATCAAGTTAAAATCACATTCCAGATATAAAGCTTATAAATAACCATTAACCATATTATATAATGATCTTGATATTTTTCTTCCTCCCCGTAGGTGGTAGCGTGATAATATGTAGCCTATATGTTTACCCGACCTGTTAGTAATATTCATGCAAAATTTGAAGTAAATCCATGCAGTACTTTTTGAGTTTACCCCGGACATACATTGACTTTTTTTTGTAGAGAGTACAAGTTTGACTACTGCTCAAAATGCAGACATTTGTGAAGTTATAAGTTGAAATTTATTGTTAAAAAACAGCAATGTATTATTGAAACTGATTTCTGTACATAAAAATAATATTAAACATATGCAGTGCAATACTACATATTGGTAGTATTAGCAATTAGTATAGTAGAAAATTACCAGTTAATAATAGTTATGTTCATTATTTCCAGGCAACACGAATTTTTGCATCAAATTTAAAAGAGAAAATGGCACAACGATTTTACAATTTGGTTCTATTGCCTCGTGTCCGAGATGACCTAGCAGAGTATAAAAGATTAAATTTTCACTTGTATCAAGCACTCAGAAAAGCATTATTTAAGCCAGGAGCATTCATGAAGGGAATTTTGCTGCCTCTATTGTCTGTAAGTTCATGATTATTTTGCGATTGTTGCTCTTCATGTTTTATGTACAATATCATACAGATTACTTTGTTGTAACAGTAGCTTCAGTGTTCCTATTCTAATTCAGGTCATACATACTTATCTTTACAGGTTAGTATAAATTAAATATCAGGCTACACTGAAAAATTCTCTTCGTGCTTCACACACAAGAGAATTTGTGTATCTATATACATATCTACATATAAATAAATACCCTAAATGGGCTGAGGATATTTTGTGTAGAGAAAAATGGACTTAGATTTTTGGGAGCTCTTTAGAGCAATGATTTTTAACCTTTTAATGATGATGGACTAACTACTTTACGAAATATCTCTCTTGCCATTGACCACTGACTGTTCGGAAGTAATATACCTACTTAGAAATGGAATAATTGGTTGTTTTATAGTTATAAATAAAACATCATCACTGGATCATTTTGGGTGCTTCCACGGATTACAGGTAAAGATAGTAAAGAGCGTCTAACGAATTTTGCAAATGTAAAGAAATCTGAAATCAAATTATAACCACTTGATCTAAAACATAAGTAATTCACACATGTATTTTCATATTACACTAACGCTAACCAAAACTTTTAGTGATTCAAGATCACAACTCTTGATTAAATACGTACATAAATGTGAAGATGAGATTCCTTGAGAATTTGATTTGTTTGTTATTTTTGTATCGAACTATCGTCTATATATACCAAAAATGACTAATAGTGCTTCATCTTCCGAGTGGCAATTGACAGTAACAGAGACAGAATTTATAGTGTCAGTGGCAAGATAAGACGGTGGTACAAAATTCAGGTGAGACGTAGAACTCTACCACCTAGTACTCAACATGTTAGTGGCACATTGGCCAATCATTCGCTTTTAAACTATCTAGCAGAAAATCATATTTTCTACTCCTCTAAGGAAGCCAAGACAAATAAGGGAAATTGCATCCTAAACCATAAAATTAAATATCTTGTGGTAAATATGTACCGAAATATTATTTGATGCACATATTTAATAATATAAAGGTATAAAATATATAGGCATAATTTAATTAGACAGAATAAATAGAATGTTGTCATATCCATTGATTGTTAAACAAAAATATATAATGTACCAAATATAAAGATATTGAAATATACTGTCCCATAAAACCACAGATTAAATGGATACGCCTTTCAAGACAATTACTTAGTTTGTCAGTCTAGCTTGCATTTAAACACATAAATACAGAGTTATCCTACTTACCGATGAAATAAAATCATTTCAAGGGTAATTTTTAAACCTTGTCATCTCATTCAGTAGTATAAAATAGTACAACATAGTTTATTTCTATTTTTCCACATTATAATATAACCTAAGAATGTATGACATTTTTGACAATAATAGGAGCGTTTGCTCATATGCACGGAAACACGTTTCTTTCTGTGGTGCTGGCATGTCTATTATAAGTATTCATGTGCTTAAAACTCAATTTACAAAGACACAAATTTATTTTGTTACAGGCAGGAGATTGTACTTTACGTGAAGCAATTATTATCGGATCTGTCTTAGCTCGCAATTCAGTTCCAGTACTTCATTCCAGTGCAGCTTTATTAAAAATAGCTGAAATGGACTACACGGGCGCTAACTCAATATTCCTGAGGATATTGTTTGACAAGAAATATGCCCTTCCATATAGAGTGGTGGATTCAGTGGTGTTTCACTTCCTGCGGTATTATATCTGTCTGATTTTTTTTTAAATGGAAAATAAATTATGCTGGTTTCCTTTCGGAAAGGCAGTAGAAGCTGAATGCCTATAGACATCATGGTTAACAATGATCTGTTGTTGCCCGATGACAAGATGGGTAGTAATCCTCTTTGCCATCTTTAATTTGAGGATTATCACTTGTATCTTACGATAACTGCGATTGACAGCTTTACATGCTCATCCGAGGCTCAGGGCTGTTAACAAACCACCATTAGATTACGCGCTGACACTGAGATTCCGATTTTAGCACGATCCAGAGTTAGAATCTATAATCCCATAACATAGAACGACTCGACGTTTTATCGTATTTATGTGTGTAAGAGCTCTAAGCACTTCAACTCCATTGATGTTTTGTTACGTGAATTGGTCTGTGGCTGGTCAAAATTATGAATAGAATAATAAAAAAAAGGTGCATCAGCAAGCACATTGACAACATTTGACATTCACATGTTAATGTTTATTGCCCGTTTATAATTGCCTCTTGCATTTTAAATTTAATGCTGTCTTGATATGTAAAACACTATTCTACAATGAATGTATTCAATATTGTACATTGGCTGTTTTGCGAATGCGACACGGAAGATTAGGTCGGCTCCACTGAAATACAGCTATAACTGGTTATTATTCCTCTCCTCCCCTCTCCCTCCTATCGAATCGGCACTTTTCTAAAAAGTCTATTGACACAGTCCATAATTTGCTAATATGTACTTTGTAGGTTTCACAATGAATCAAGAATATTGCCTGTATTATGGCACCAAGCATTTTTGACATTTGTTCAACGGTATAAAGCCGATATATCTACGGAGCAGCGGGATGCACTGTTAGAACTCTTAAGAAAACAAACTCATCCAACTATAACACCTGAAGTAAGCATATTGTTTTTTTTAAATATTTTATCCTTAGATTATATGGTAGCAAACAAATAGGCTGTTGAATGATAATGGTGATGGTAGGAGATAACCGCAGTGTATAGACCTTCAAAGATGTAACCAAATCTTATTGCCTGGCAAACTTATCATCCAAACTGCAAATGAAAAATACTCCAATTTTTTTTCAATTGCATTTTTCTTATACTCTCGCCCTCAAATAGAGTTGAGGATTTTTTTTTAAATCTCTAGTGTAGAGACCACGGGGCTGCAATCTCGTGTCCTTAAAATCTGGCCTTGAGTATTGCAATAAAAATTTGTCTTTGTTCATCTTTATCTTATATACCAATAAGTACCACCGCCTTGCCTACCACGTTAGCTTCAGTTGTTAGTCAGTTTATTGATGGTGTGCTTGTAGGATAAGGAGCCGTTAAAATTGTGTATTTGGCATTTTAACCCTGCTACTCGAATATCAACACAAAATTAACATCTATTTCCCCGTGTTGGTTCCGGGCTTCTTTGAAGAATAGACCAACTGCCGTTCTGCCAGGCAGTTCGTAAAAGGCGATTGGCTATACCAGTCACTACCATTGTGACCACTAGGTGGTAGAGTTCTGCATTGTCTCGCCCGGGTCTGGTACCACCTCCATACCTATTCCTGCCGCAATAGCGTGAGTGCTTGTTACTGTCGTGTTCCGGTTTGGAGGTAAGGTAGCCGGTAAACTTATGCATGTGGCATAAGACCTCGCCACAAGATAGCAACGCACCATTATCATTTTTGGTGTCTATAGGCGATGGTTGTCTCTTACCATCAGGAGACCCATCTGCTTGTTTGCTATCTTATGATATAATAATAAAAAATCTTTGGTGTCTATCGGTGTCGGACGTCTATTAACCTACTTTTCTTGCTATTCTATGAAATAATATATTAATGCTTAAACAACCATGATTTATTAATATTTAAACAAATTGAAATTCCATAATTTATAATTGTTTCATACAGATTCGACGAGAGCTGCAAGCAGCTACATGTCGTGATGTAGAGGTCAATGAAGGAGTCCAGAACATAATGAGTGTAGAATAATAACCTTCTCAAATATAGAAGTTAACTTTCTGACATATTTAATTAACATTTACGGCCGGTTTCCGAAACGCAATCCAATTTTAACAAGCAAATAATCTGTGTGTAGCATAATTTTCACAAGCAAATGATCTGTTAAACACGGATTAATAATTGTTTGATAAAATTAATTTGTGTTTCGGAAACTGGTCGTTATTGCAACAGCTGTACATAAGTGGAAATATAAAAATAATACAATAAGATATTTCTGTATTTTATATTAACAATCTCCCAATTTTGTTTGCCTAAGTTGGGTACTTATTATGGTTCACTAACATTTGTTTAGTAATTCTTGCATGAGTTATGAAAGAAACGAAAAAAATTTCCTTATCTTGATACAGGTCCTGACTTTGAAAATATACTTTCTGCCATTTAGTCTGGCAGTTTGTAACGGACGAATGATTGATTGATCAAATGTTACTACTATTGTGACCACTAGGTGGTAGAGTTCCGCAGCGTCTTATCGAGGTCTGGTACCCCCGTCTTCTGTTCTTGACGCCATTCTAGTTTTGTGGAAGGTAGCTGGTAAACTTATCCATCAGGCATTACTCACCCCACACACGGATAGCAATGCACCATTTACGTCTTCCGTGTCTATGGGCGATGGTTTCTCTTTCCATCAGGGGAGCCATCTACATGCTTGCTATTCAATGGTATAAAAAAATTAAATGCCAGTATCTATTGAACACCAGCGACCAGAGGTATCATTGAGGTAGTAGACACTCAAAGGGTAGTAGTATCTTCACGCCGTATCCCCGAAGAGGTAGGTAGAGGTACAAGTGCACCCACGATTAGCCAAAGATACTTGGTTCCATAATCTGATAGATGGCAAGCCTATCCTAATTAATTTAAAGAGACAGCAAAGATGGTAACGAGTTGCCGTATAATTCCATCTATTAATTAACTTATTTTTATGGCAAACAAGAAGATTGTTTACCTGATGGTCAGGCATGTTGATTCGTTTAAAGTCCTTATCGTCACACCACATGGATAGCAATGCACCATTAATATCTTCCGGAGCCTAGACGGCAGTTGTTTGATTGGAGAGCATTCTCCTAAAGATGAACAAAATATCCATTTGCATCGATACACCATATCGATACGAATCGCAAAACGATATATTGATACATTTGCCGGTGGTCGGCTGCATGGGTACCACCATCATGCTTGTTTCTCCCGTGAAACAGCTTTGTTGTGTTTCAGAGAGAAAGGCAAGACAGGCAGTGTAATTACTGGCACCAAGACTTAAAATCTTATGTCTTAGAATAGGCAACACATGGATGGGAAACCTGGGCTAGTTCCAGCCAAGGAATCCCATTTAAGTTCATTGGCGACGTCGACCACTTACCATCACGTGGCATGTCTGCCAGTTTGCCCAAGTTTGCCTATCCCACTAACATTAAACATCCATATATAGTAACGTCTTGTATCGATACGTAAGATATTTTCTATTTTTTATCACATAATGCACCATTAAAAACTGGAGTCTATAGACAATGGTTGTCTCTTTCCATCAGGAGAGTCATCTGGCATCTGCTTGATTGCAATTTTAAGATATAAAAAAAATTATACTGTTTAAAAAAAAAAAGGTTATTGTACCTCCAAAACTGGAACACGATGGTGGTAAGTACTGATATAACAATACAGAAATTATGTGTGGTAAGGTGTTGGCATTTATGTAGTTGATGGTATAAAGCCTTTAAGTTACCTAGGTATCTGTTTCGGAATTTGTAGAAGGGTTTATTCTCACGGTTTTGTGAGAATTTTTAATTTGTAGCCTACTAACAAACTTTCTTTAATAGGAGTCTGTAAACAAGCAAATGGCTCTCTTGGTGTGAAAAAGTTAACAACCTAGACACATATTAAAGCAAAGCAAACATGTATATAAAGAAACGCATATAGCAATGAAACACGTATAGCAAAGAAATGCATTTTTATATATCATACTAGCAACCTGCCCGCGGTTTCACCCGCAGCGCGCAGCTTTTGTTCCCTTAGGAATATCGGAAAGGTTTATACACTAAAACCTTCCTCAAGAATCAATCTATCTATTAAAAAAAACCGCATCAAAATCCGTTGCGTAGTTTTAAAGATTTAAGCATACATAAGGACATAGGGACAGACAGAGAAAGCGACTTTGTTTTATACTATGTAATGAAGATAGTAAACAAGCAGATGGGTCTCCTGATAAAAAGAGTCAACCATTGCCTATAGACACCCAAGGGCGGATCCGAGGAGGGTGGGGGTGAGGGGTCATGAAAGAGGCAGAGGTCTAGGTATGGATGTTTTAGGATAAGTATTAGAGCCTACCTTGCCTAGAAGTAGATGCGCCGAATGTTCGGCCGAATATTCGTAATCTATTTATATTTATATAATAATTCGTAATTTAAATAAGAATATTTAAAAAAGGACATTTTTAAACAGTAAAGTTAACTAATTACTAAATAAGTGTGGCTTATTCCGAAAGTTGTACATAGTGTTTTGTAAATGAAAGAAACACTACTTTTTTATTTACTGACAAAACATCAATTATTTATTGACTAAATAAATAATAAAAAAGATTAATCAATTTAAATAAAATTTTAGTCAAATAAACTTTTGCTTTTTTTTACAAACTTTAAATTAAATTAAATTTATATAAAATTGTCAATTTTAAGAAGACTGGGTGTGGCCGCGTTTCCGATCCGATAGTAGTTTTTAAAAATATGTTGACGTGTCAAAATAACTTGCAAAAAGTTTTATTGAATAAAGTACCTTTGATTTCTGATTACTGCTTTGAGTAACAACTTTTTTCAGAAAATATTTTTTTTAAAAATAGGTGTAATAAATATAATAAAATAATTAAACTACACAATATACACTTCTGTCACTTTCGTATTCATTAAAAAATCTCTACACATGCGATCTTTTATGTCTACTCATCTTCAAAAACGTTCATTGATGCAATATAATAAACTTCAATCAAAATCTGCAATTCCAAGATATTTTTAAAAAATATGCCAGATACATCGACTGAGATGAGCTAGCCATGCTGGTGCAAGGGACAGAGAGGGGGCGGTGGCAAACGCCGCCCGGCTATTCCAGAGCGCCGTACCGACGTGTACAAACCTGTTTATCGCACAGAATTGAACCGAATGATTAGGCCGAATATTCGGTTCGGTACATTTTACGAATATTCGTATTCGGTTGAACTGTCATTCGGCGCATCTCTACCTAGAAGGCTGGACCCGTCTTTGTAGACACTAAAGATGTTAATGGTGCGTTGCTATCTTGTGGCGAGGTCTAACGACAGTGACAAGCACTGACGCTACTGCAGCAGAAATAGGTAAAGCGGTGGTACTATACCTGGGCAAGACAATGCACAATTCTACCAACAAGTTGACACGACAGCCAATCGGTCGCCTTATGGTGTGTATGATGTATGGAAAATGGCTCTTATCAACTCATCTCCTTTAAGTTTGAAACATTTGCTTGTGAGCTATATAAAACAATGATATACAAAGTGCCACTTACACAATCTATTTAATTATTTATACAGGTGATGTGTTTAGTAAAGTTATTATAAAATTTCAGATTATTTGGAGGACAAAAAAGCCTAAGAAATATTGCTCCTCATACCAATCTCTGATAATTTTTATAAATTATTAAAAATTGTAATTGAAAAAAAAAGCCCAGTGAGTTTCTTCTGCTGGATCTTCTTAGGTCACATTCTGGTCCATTAGTAGCTATAAAATTATGCATATACTTTTAGGCTTTTGTGTCTCTTTTAAACTTAATTATCAAAAATTAGTGAGTGATTAGTTGATGGATATATTTTGTCAAAGGGATAATGTGATGATGTGAGGGAAAGTGGGATAATCTTGAGTAAATTTTCCATAAAAATCATTTTTACCCTGTTAAAGAAAATTCATCAAAAGCTATGTTTCCTAAAAGTTTTCCGTTAGCACAGGACTAGTGAAGAAATAAAAAAACATCCATTTGGGTGTTTTTGAATGGAATTCATGGAATCCAGTGATCAGCGCAATAAAAAAACAAAAGAGAATCAATATACCCAAATAAACACAGTGATGTGGTTAGTGTGCATTGTCAAAGTGACTTTCGTGCGAGTTCCAGTAATACGAGCAAATGAATAAGAAAGGGTAGATAGGCTTGTCTGCTTATAATGTTTAAACTAACCGCAACACTTATTTCCCATGATCACGATGCTGGCAACAGTGCAAAATATCAGGAAAATAATCCATCAATTAATCGCTGTAAGATCCCATTAAATATTCAGCTAAAATTATTTACCCATTAAAGGTTAACTTGAATAAAATAATTTGATTTTGCCTTTGACTTTTTTTTTTATATCTTAAGATAGCAAACAAGCAGCTGGGTCTCCTGGTAGAATCCATTGCCTATTGGCACCAAAGATGTTAATGGTGCAGTGTTATCTTGTGGTGAGGATTTTACCAGGTAATTTACCCTTCAAACTGGAACACGACAGTGACAAGCGTTGACACTATTGCAGCAGGAATAGGAAACATAGTGGTACCAGACCCGGACAAGACAATGCAGAACTCTACCACCTAGGAGCCACTATGTTAGTGACTCGCATTGCCAATCGGTCACCTTTTACGACCTGCCTGGCAGAACAGCAGTTGGCCTATTCTTCAAAGGAGCCTGGAATAATAAAAAAATTATGAAATAGGAAAAAATATCATGAGTTAACTATTGAGTTTTTTGATTAATTATTATGTGTACAGACTAAAAATATTTCTAAGACATATTTCAACTTATATAAATTTATTAATATATTATCTGTTGGCAGTAATGCAACAAGTACACTTAGTACAAAATCTTAGCACCGTAAGTCAACAAGTTAAACACATAAATAATAAATTACACAGATTTGTATTCTATGTAAGATATCCTTCAGTTATGAATACAAATAGTGATCAACAAACATATTAGTGATGTACATTATGGCCAATTCATCATTAGAGAATGTTTAGTATATCATAACATAGGTATATCTACTTGACTAGACACAAAGTGTACTGGAGGTAAAATTGATGATCCACAATCACATTTTCTACCAGAGATAAAGTCAAAGGAACCCACTTTACAGCCACAATTTTGACAGTGAAGTTTTCCTCTTGTCCAGTTCTCCTCCTCTACTTTTGACTTAATCCATTCTGGTAAATTTTCTTCTAAGGGATAAATAAATTTTCTTAAACTATAACTCTCACAAGAGCCCTCACATTGAGCATTACTATAAATTTTATAAGTGTCTGGCATTAATATATATCTGCATTTTTGGCATTTGATACAACCAACAAATTTATTTTCCATTATTTTTTATATCATAAATTATTAGTAAAATTAATTTTAAAGGACTTGTCCAAATTTTACTGAAATTGAATCTTAACTATTATTAATTTGTTTGTAATTTTTTAGTTGTATAGCACTACAATTTGAGTTCTTTTTACAAATGGTATCCTTTTGTAGCAGAAATTAGTGAAATTACCATTCAATACGTTTTTTTAAATTAATTAGAGTTTCATTTGCTTTCTAGACATTTTCTAGATAGTTAAATGTTTTAGTCAGAATTTTTAATTTACAGTTTCTGTGTGACATACTTATTTCAGACAATTAAAGTTTCTTTTTTTTCAAATACGGACGGTATTAAAGGTTTTTATTAAACTTCGTATTGCTTTTTGAACATAATCCATAAATTAAACTCAGATAAAAATTGCAAAAATGCAATATCTTCGGCATGAGTTTTTATTTTTTAACACAGATTTTTTTGAGTACTGACTTTGACAATCTATGACGTTGACAATTGATTATTGACAATTGACAAGTATGAAATGTGGCATCCATGAAGTACTATCAAGGAACTTATATACTATAACTGGAATTTTACGAAACACTATTTGAAAAATAAAAATGTACTTTATTTCGTAACCAATAAAGTAGACATTTGTTTCTTACGTAACAGAGGGGAAAAACGTTCTGAGCAAGACAACGACAAGAGTGGATGTTGTCCCTTTCTTGCAATTGCCAGTGTAAATAAAACTATCTAGATGGTAGATTTTTACATATTCGGTAATCGTTAAATCCTTTTTATTCATACACGTCGATAAATAAATTAGCATAAAATGTATTCTAATAATCATAGTGAGTTCTAAATGTGCTTATTTTAATTATTATCTAAAATGTGCTTGTTTTAATTAGTAATACGTAATTACTTGTGCAATGCAAAAACTGTTTCTCAAATTAGTAGAATTACTTAGTAGTAATTTGCAAACTACGCATGGCCGCATTTATATATGGCGATTGACGCTTTAGAAAGAGACCCATGTCATGGTACTCTTCGGAATGATTTTGAAGCGCGTGTGGATATTCCGGGTAGAATGTAACTTCCTTGAGTACTATAGAATATAGATAGATTATAGCTTCATGGCTCGGATGAATAATTTATGGTGGCATCCACAAACTACTTAGGGATGCAAGCATGTGGCATCTATGACATCAGTGTTGGCAGAGACGTGAAAAATTATTATTGTATCAGAGCCGTAAAATTATTGTATTATCAATAAAATTATTATATATTTCAATATTAGATTTAATTGTCGTCTAAAAGCCTGGGTTTAAAAGAGAAGCACTGAAGTAATTTTATATAAATGATATTCCTGCAATTATAAACAACATTTTTTAAACATTTAAATAACAATTATTTATTAAGGAAAAGAATAATTTTATGTAGAAAATTGCTATCATTCAAAATTATTGTATTTTTGTTAAGATTGTACACTTAGGATTGAGGATTAAATACGTCTGCTGACACTGTGTGGCATAAAGCATAATAGTCTGTGTTGTCAGCTGTGGCATGCGCAAGGATCTTATCTATATACGGTAACTTCCTTGGGCATGCGTCATGTTTATGATATTTTAGACCATATTGTCGTTTGTCGTTCATTGGATGGGTTAGACCAAACGATCTGTGGGCCGAACTAAGTTTAGTGGGTAGTCTCACAGAACAAAATAATAATTGCGAGGTTATGTAATAGAGTCAGAGAAAATAAAATTTTCTTCTGAGATCCTTCAGGAGTACTATTGTTCTGTGCTTTTAACCGCGTGAGCGCAGTCAATTTCGGCCAGAAAACGCGTTCTATCTTTTTGCTACTTGATAGCCTGTTGAAGAAATATCAGTAGCTTCCCGACACATTGAGTAAAAGGCTGCATTGGAAAACATTCTTAGTAGCTACCTACCTATCTTGTTTTCCCGGCAAAACTTTTACCTAATACAACTTATTTAGTAGTTTACTAAGGACTAAATTTGGGCGAACACAATCCCAATCAGGGTGGAGTGAAATTGCCTTTCAGCTTGACTATAATAATGCAAACGTGCGGCGGCGTTTATCACGATGCCTCCTACACTACCCAGCACAGTCATGCGTTTCTAAAAAGGCGCTACATACATAAATTATATTTTTGCTCACCAATTTTTTTAAACTTGTCATTTTCGAACCCCTTAAAATTCAGCGCCTAGAACGATCGCTCCTCGTAGTGTTTCCTCAGACCAGTGCTGCTGATATTTTGGATAGACATAAAGGGTGGGTTGAGGGTGTGGGGGAGAGCTAGCGATCTGTACCCCCTCTCTTAACGAAAAAATATGTAAGCAAGGGGTTATATTATTATTATTATTTACAATTGCAACCTAAACACCGCCTGCTGCATCAGTAACAGTTACTGACTAGTTGTTTCAGTTTTGAGGCTAAGTTAATGATTGTTTAGACATAAAGTTATAAATTATAATAGGTAACAGAATCCATCGCCTATAGTATAGACACCAAAAATGTAAATGGTGCGTTGTTATTCGTGTGGCGGGGTGGTAATGCCACATGCAAGGGTTTACCGGCTACCTTACACTTTAAACTGGAACACGACAGTGAGAAATACTGGCGCTACTGCCGCAGGAATAGGTAAGACGGTGGTACCAAATTGATGTTATTATTAATATTATAATAAAGTAATATTATAATTATATATTAATATTGCATGTACGTTGCGTTCCATTATTTATCTAGCATAGCTTGAATATTTTTTATAAAACAGTCATTACTTCTTACATAACATCATTTCCTCCATATTTATACGATTATTTTCAAACACTGTAATTTTTAACAACACCATATTTTGACTATTTTTCTGGAAATCACGGCTTGGTTTTATGTTCCTTCTAGATATACGTGCACAAAATCAATAAATTAATCAACTTCATCAAATAATTAACACCTGGGTAAAGTTTACATAATTTTTTAACACAGTAAAATTGCAGCAACCGACTTCCCATTTCCTGTATCCGCGGAACTCTGCAACATACCTTTTTTAGGGTTCCGAAGTAAATTAGGAACCTTTCTTAGTTTCGCTATGTCCGTCTGTCCGTCCGCTCCATAGCTCAGAGATTCTTATTACTAGAACGCTGTAATTTGTCACGAATAAACATATTAGTCACGCCAACGGAGTGGTAATATAAAATATTGAAAAATATTTTTTTTCAGGGTGATTTCCAAAGAGTATAGAAATATTATTTTATTTAGTGATTTCCCTCCCCTACATGTAAAGTGTTAATTTTTTTCTCACGTACCCCGTTGTTTGGAGTATCGTTGGATAAGTTTTTAAAAAATGTTGTAGGTTTGCTACAACCATTTTTCGATTAAGTCTTTTAATCAAAAAATGGTTGTAGCAAACCTACGTGAAACATAAAGCTATAAAATCCTAATTTTTGTTAGAGACAAGTGTCCCCCCTCTGCTAGCTAAACGGTTGGTTTTGGGGGTGGGAAAAAATTCACGGTAGGAGCAAATATAATGAATTTAAAACGAAAACTATTACGGGTTTAACAAGTTTACGAGTAATAGTCGATCAATTTACAAAATATTGTCTTACAAATCGTATGCAGCAATAGTTGGTTATGTTGATTTAGATGGCGCTCACAGTTATAGAATCACGCTATTGATGTCTGAAGAATTCAGTATATAAAGTCTCCGCGTTCCGGATTTATAATTCACTTAAATCCTGAATTACTTATATATTCTGGATTATGGGAATGGGAATTATTAAATCATAGTTCCGTGATACTCTTATCCAAAAAACCTTTATAAAATTTCTGTTTATCCATTTGTCATTATGTTTCTACTTTCTATGAGGTTACCACTTAACCTGGAACGGCAAGTCCGATTTTGATGGAATTTTCACTGAAAGATAAGATTTTATAGGGCTGAACGTAGGCTTTCACCCGAGTGAGCAAAATGAAGTAATTGATAAGATTTTGGATCACGCGAAGTCGCGAATAATAGCTAATATTTTCCATTTATTAACCGACGAAAAAACGGAGGTTGTTTAGTTTGAAATATATGAATGTATTATTGTTGGAATTGGATAATAATATTTGAGTATGATTATCTACTTAGGTGTCCAAGCACGTATATTAAATTTAAGTGTTTGTATGTTTGTCCGAACGAAACGAATTTCTCGGGAATAAAGACATATCTATGTAGTCTTTTTTGATTTTCGATGTGGCAAATCTCAATTATCTATATTTTTACTTAGGGAACAGTCGAAGTTTGATTAAAATAGGTTTAATGGTTTCTGAGTATAACTGACAGATATTGAAGTCTGCTTAAAGTGCAAAACACACTGAACCCGCCGGGCCGCCAACACAGCCCGCCGACTCAACCCGGCGGCTTTTATTAAAAGCATCATGTCTGCAACATGCACCCGCGCGTGTTGTCCGCCGTTATGTTGGCGGCTTGCAGACGCCAAAGCTTAATTGCGACTTAATAAACTAGGTCGAATCTAACAGCTTCGTTTCCTTTGAAGGGGTCCAGCCAAGAATTTTATGTATGACACAACCTATTTCGGCGCGTGGCAATTACTATAACTGTCAAATAAGTTCTTCATCTCAAGCCGCCAACATGCCGCCGACAAACTTTTCCGACTTGCAATGAGTAAAGCTGCCAACTAACCCTCCAACAAAAAGTTGCCGACATAGGTCGGTGGCGGCCCGGCGGGTTCAGTGTGTACCTATTGCGCTTATTACCGACATCACGTAAGTAAGGTGTTATCTAGTGGTCCGGTGTCGGGGTTGACTACATTATTCGTTACATGATTTCGGGTTCGATTCCTGGGTCGGGAAATTTAAAAATGTGTTTTTTCAGTTTTCTGATAAAAACAACATTGCTCGGGATTGGAAAGTGCCCGGTTGGCGATAGGCTTGCCACCTATCACATTGTGGAACCAAGTATCTACGGCTAATCGTGGGTGCACTTGTTGTACCTCTGCCTACCCTTTCGGGGATACGGGCGTGAAGATACTTTTTTGCTGAAAGGTTTGTACGCGCATAGCTTCGAAATAAATACACCAAATCGGATAATTATTTTCACATGTGTTCCTTAATTTCAGGAATGGTTGAATGATTTAATTGTAATTATATTTACTCAACTGTTGTAACAAGATAGTTTTGCTAACACAGGTTATAGTTACTATTGTATAATATGACTAGCTGTTGCCAGCGATTTCGTCCGCGCGGACTTCGTTTACTACGCACAGCTTCTCCCCCGTAGGTGATAGCGTGATAATATGTAGCCTATATGTTGACCCGACCTGTTAGTAATATTCATGCAAAATTTGAAGTAAATCCATGCAGTAGTTTTTGAGTTTACCCCGGACATACATACAGACAAACAGACAAACATACAAAAATTCTAAAAACTATATTTTTGGCTTCGATGTCGATTGTAGATCACGCCCCAAGTATTCTTTTAAAAAAATATTCAATGTATAGTTTTGACTTTTCTACGATTTTATTATATGTATATAGATACTATGTAACAGTAACTCATACAGTACTATAAGATAGAACAAGGACGAGTAAAATAAAACAAAAAATCGCATGTGCGTGATACTTTTATTTTCATGGAACTTATTTACTCAACGAGAATTTGCGCTGTCAAAGATTCATTCAACTATATAATGGCTAATATTGTGCTCAGCTTAAATACAATGATTTAGGTACACGTATAGCATGTACTGTTCGTTTACCAATGTAACAATAACGAACTAATATTTAATAATATTGTATAAAAAGTACTTATAAAGCGTTAATTTATGCATTTAAAATCGATCACTTTGTACAGAAATGTGAAATGTAGTTAAAAATAATCGTTGTAGTGTTTTAAGATTTAATAAATATGTGTAACAAATAACTATACTTTACAAGTATTTCTCGGTAAAAATAAGGAAAAATAATTTACAGTAGATAGTTGATAAAATTCTATTACCAGTAACTTAATGGAATAAATTTAATTAAAGTGTGTAATACATAGAATCCTAATATTATGTAATAAAATTGTCTTCATACTGTAATATCTAAAAGTAAAAGCAAGGCCTTGTAATTTTGTTATATCTTGGTGTTTGAAGATATATAACATCTCCAACTAGGGTTGCTAGTTCCTACCCACCACTTAAAAATACGGGTTCTAGAGTTTTTTTATTACGGTAGGTAATTAAAGTGGCATTATTTTATTAAATAAATATAAATTAAACACACGATAAAATTCAAAGTTAGACAGTTTTAGCAGGTCAGTCAAAACGCTTGTGTTTAGCCGCATTGGCCAGCTGATGTGTAGTTTGAAAATACGGGAGCTTTACCTAATCCCGTACTCAATTTTGCTATTGACGGATTCCTAATTTTTTGTAGCGTAAAAAACGGGGGAACCCGTAAAACCCGTACGGGGCACTAGGCTACCCTATCTTCATCCCTTTACTATAGTATACTATAAGTAGGTATGTGTACTATACGATAGATGTGGTTGAAACATTGACTTTTGATAGTTAAATAAAGCTTTGCGTGGTTTGCCCAGTCATTACCAATGACCTTGCCTATTTTTGCTATCTTGACATTTATGCTTTCTACAGAACTGGTTTGGTTTAAGATAACTAATAAATTTGCAAAATGCTCTAGCTATCATGATAACAAAACCTGATAATTTTGTTAATACCTTTATTAATTCACTGGAAAGCCCATTTTTTTGTCGTCTATTCTATGACAAAAATATCCCCTATATTTAAGCTTTTACAATACCACTGTAAAGCTCAATATGTAATGCATGACAATATTTTGATTCTATATTTTACACACTTATGGTTTCAAAACAAAGACAGTTAATGTGAGCATGTCATAACAATTATTAATAGAATATAAAAGTAGTCATAACAAAGAATAAGCTGGAACTTTTCAAGAAGGGCTAAGAAAGCGTTATCCATAGATTAATTCTTAAAGATAGGGGCTCGTGAACATTCTCTCTTACATTTTATTCACAGTATTACCAACTTAGGAAATGAAGCCAATAAAATTATGCTTCAAATGGAATTTTAACGATTAAAATCAGCGCTATTGTAAATTTATACAGTATTTGAAAACATTCCTAGGTTAGCGATACTATTTAAGACGTCATCCTGAACAGTAATCGAATAAGTTATATTGCTAATGATTAAGTGTGTTACCCTGATATTTATGATTCGTGATAGCGACTAATTCTTAGTATTAAAAGGTCAATAAAATTAATACCAAAGGCATATTTAAATTTTTGGAGTTTATGACAATACTGTATACTTTTGTGACTATAAGTATTATTATCATTTAGTTCTAATTCTATTTCCCAAAGCAAGATCCGCGATTTATGGAATCTGACATTAGTTTGAAAACCATCTAGCGCGGTTTGTTTCTTCACAAACGCTTTAAACCGTAATATGTAATCTGCATTAATCTCTAAACACTTGAAACTAGGTAACCAATTATTATTTATAGCATATACAAATTTATTGGTAAAATATTTTACACATTGATGGAGGGTGTTCACTGTTCAGTACTCGATTGTGATACTGAACAAGTACTCGTAAAAAACAGGTATTTTAATTTTGAGCCGATTATGCAATAAAAATGTTTAGGTACGGACCTGTGCATAGGTATCGTAGTTCATTGTTTACAAACAGCGATTTGTCGAACTCATAATTAGACATGTTAGCGTCCTGCTATTACCCGCACTGAGGCCATTTTTTGAATGTAACTAAACTAATTTCGTTGAGGTTTACGATGACGTACTTAAGCAATATACTCTCTTCATTACGTATAATATCGTATCCATCAATGTGTACAGTCTTACCACACGTACCGTTTTACCAATCTGTTTAGAAATTAATCCGCGATATTATTTTTTTTCAATATTGTTTTCTTATTTTCTTATTTTAATTTCAATAAAATATATGCGTTCGAGTGTTAGAATAGGTGACCGCTTCTCTGTTCTATGAATAGGACGGTTTTATGTTTAATGGTTATTATTTAAAAATAAGTTTTTTTTTAAATTTAAAAAACGTATAACGTTACGAACTTACGGAACAACATTGGTGGCCGCGTTTTAGATGTAGTATAAAGTATTGTGTATGATACTTATACGCTTACGTATAATTATTTTATTTTCAATTATTTAAAGAACGCCATATTAAAATAAAATTATAACATATACATGGAATTTTTGTGCCTACCACAAAGAAAGGGTTTTTGTGATCCCACGGTATTGCGGAAATTGTCGCTGAGACTATACAGTAGATAAGACAAAGTATAGTTTCAGTGTTTTTAATGTATTTACGATTTTTGTCTGTAGTTAGATATGAATAAAAATTATAATAAGAAACATTTCAGCAGAGTTAATGTTAATATGGTTCTCTACGTTGTAGTTCTTTCATATTGTTAGTATAACTCACGCAAATCACTAAATAAGCAGCCACTATTTTGGTGACGTCAGCTACGATCAATGGCGTTAAATGTTGCGTAGACATTCACCGCCATCACGGCTGCAGAAATATTGTTTGTTTATATAATATTATATGTATAGATACACATATTATATACATTTATTAACATTGTTTATGTTCACATTATTGACATTAATTGTAAAAAGCGTCCCGATTCTATTAAATTATACTTAGCTTGCTACTGAAATGATAACGGTTATTGCATATTTATGTCTCTAATGTTTGCTTTTTTTTAAACAACTTTGTTTCTAGGTCGAGTCTAACATCAAAAATCATACTAAAATTGTGCGTATGCATTGACTTTATTAAAACTTCTTTTTTTTTATCTAATATTAAATTAATAATTCTGTTTCATAGCTTTGTTATGGCATTTTATTGTTTTTGTTACTTGAAATTATTTTATACAAGGTGTCTTGAATGATAGAAAATTTAATTTAATTAAATAGAAATATAATTCATTCGACAGTAGAATCGGTTATGACACCCTATTTAAAATATTATTTTTTAACGAAAACGATTTTTATAGCATCCCTTGTCTAAAATATACAACTTTTCGTACCTCATCTACGATACTCGCATTGAATGCATATTTTATCACGACATAGACATATGAATCGGTCAGAATAACGTCATAATTATTGTGACTAGTTGACGTGAAAGCGGACCCGTTAATAGCCTACACAAGTGCTACCTCTTAGCTTAGGCTTTAAATGAAGGAAATGATTATAGATTTTGCTGTCAACTAAAAACCAAAACAATATTACAGCTAGACAAATGTTTCGTAGTAAGGGGGCGTCCACAAATTACGTGAGATGTTTAATGGGGAGAGGGGGTCGAGTCAAATCTCGTCTAATCTTACGTTGGAGAGAGGTAGCGTCTCGGCAAATATCACGCAATTTTTTTCTGGTTGAAACAAAAAAAAAAATACTATTTTGGTCCATTATCCAGATTGTACATGCTAAAGATTTAATCTTAAGCGTAATCGTAATATGATTAAGATCATTTACTAATTCGTTCGGAAGAAAATAATTTCATTCATACTTCAACACAATATTATGTAACACAATATTTGTTTTATACCACATAGCTCAATTTATTCTGAATTTACACGGTACAGTGTAGCCCGTCCTTGTTTTCGCGCCGCTGTCAGCCGACTCGATGTCAGCGACTCGATGAACGAGTGCGTACAAGCTGAGTGAGATTGAGATTCTTCACGACCGTTTTCTGCCACCTCCATACCCTATCACTCAGGTTGATAGACATTTGACATTTCCGGACTTTAAAGAGCATGACGGAAAGTCATTTACTCCATTTCTAATAAACCACTGCCTACTGATGCCTTCTGGTGTGATACCGCTGAATGCCTTCATCAGCACGCCTTATGATCTCTATTGCTCGAGTGTACCTACGTGATGATTTAGAGAAAAGATGTTGCGGTATTTACTTTGCATTTATCACAAGAGCTGCAGAGCACAGGCGATTAGCCCACATTGCACCAGCTAAACAAGCGCATATGTTCCGCAAAGTGTGCAAAGTGTAGGATAGACGGTCACAAGAAGAGCTAATGAGTTACTGGGCGCAAGCGTCAACGGCTTAGAGTGGCTAGATCAGAACGAAGTTGAAGGAGCAGATGATTTTACTGAAAATCATATGGACATGTTGGTTCCAATAGTCTCTTTTGAGACTGCGCATGATTCTCCATGGACTGAATTAGAGTAGATATTCTTTTTTTAATTGCAGTAGTTCGTAACTAAGTATTGTATTGTTGAATTTTTATTACACCTATAACTCTCAGCAATATTCACTAGATACCAATCTTAGCTAGTCGTAAATAAGAGCACGAAGCATTTTTTTTTCTTTTTAAGATAACAATTCAACGTGTTTACATATTTAAGAAACCCACATTTTATAAAATGTCACGTGAGATTAAGGGATGGGGGAGGGGGTTGAATAAAATCTCACGACATCTTACCAGAGGGGGAGGGAGGGCAGAAAATTAAAAAAAAAACACCTCACGTAATTTATGAACGCTCCCTAAGGGGATTCAATTTATTAACTTTATGGCTGAGTGTATTTTTATGAACGTATTTATTTCATTTGATTCATCCGTTAGCTCAATAATGCGATAACAGTTTCCATGTAGGTAGATATAAATAAGACATAAAATTGTGACGTTATCTTATAAACAAGTAATAAACAAAGTTCATAGGAATAATATAATCGATGTCTCAATTCTATTATTATATTTTTTATTCTGTAGAACATAAATTAAGACTGTAGGTACCTATGTTACAATTTTATTAGCAGTTAGCAATAATAATACTTAGTTTTAAGAAATCTAAAAGAATAGGAATAAACTTTGTTTCAAAGCAGTCACATTTGTTGTAAAAATAACAGTATTATTTTTGGAATGGAGTTCCTTAATAATTCACGTGAATTAAACTTAAATTACTAGCTAAATAACACAGTTTATAAAAAAACTTTAACAGTGTTTTTTATGCATCTGCATATAATAGAAAAGTATGAATAAAACTATTTGATTGATAAATATTATGTAATAATAACAAAAATCATATTTTGTGAAGCTTGTTTTAACATTTTTTTTAAATATTAGTTATAAGTCATAATAATAAGTCAAAACTATGCTATAACGCATTATATTGTTATTACGTGCGCTTATTTTCAGCTTAACAATATAAAATTTCGATCACAGACAAAATTACTAATTTATATTATTAGTGTGCTCACCTTAAGGTGGCACTTTAGTGCTTTAAAATATAAGATACTAAACTTATCAATATATTATAACAGTATTTAGCTGAGAAAGTTATGTCAGAATATTTCAAGGCAACTTGCAATAAATTTTACATCATTTTGTCAATGCGGCGCTTACGAATATTTTAAAGTTAAACAACTCAGCCACATTATAGTATATAACAATAACACAGCTTAATACAAATTCGACTTACATATGCATACCAATGTGTGATCAACATTTTTATTATATAACTGGATAAAAAACGAGCAGACGACTATCTCGATAAAAAGAGACTATCGCTATTAGCATGACAGAGATTTAACCACATGTATAAGTTACCCTTTAAAATATAACACGACTGAGAAAAGAATTGTAGCTTATGACGAGCAATGGTAAGGCGGTGGTACCAAATCCGGACGTGATGCAGTATCACCTAGTAATTAGTACTAACTACCAGTACCTAAGAGTTTTTTAATCATCCTATATCGTTTACCTGCAGGACATACGCTACAGATAGTTAGGTATTCGTGGCTAAATTCGTATGTGAAATACACATAACAAAAAAGGCCTGTTTACAAATTTATAGATTTAAATTAGAAAAAAGAGAAATAAGTTCATTTTTTGTTTCCTTTATGATCTAAGAACAGAAAAATAATAAACAAACGCATGAAGTATGCAAACATACATACATACATAATATAGTAATAATATTTAATATTAACGAATAAAAAGAGCTGAAGTAATTTTTGTATTCAACCTTTTATGACACGATTTTGATTTAAAGGGCTTAAGTTATACGCCAGGAACCGAAGTACCTAAATTTTAGTGTATGTTTTAAAAAATAAATACTTAGTATAAGTTTAAGAACTAGTAGTAATGCGTTCAAAACAAGTTTTTTAATAGGTCATAGGAGCTAAAGTCTTTTTTATTGCTCTTATAAATTTGAATTTACGCCACGAGTATCTGTACTCAACATCTATACGGTTAAACTAACCTACTTTTTAATATTAACCCGTATTTGCTTTAATATTGATGCATTCTTTTGTTTGAAGCTGAGTTTTTTTTAAAGCTCTGTAAACTCATACTGTTACTCAGTGCTGCCACATTAGTCACTTCTCCAAATTCAATTAAGTAAGTAACAGATGCTTGCAATACATACATAATTTTTTAATCACTATTATCCAGAGTAATAGGTTACAATATATTTTTTTAAATTAACTAATACCCAGATTAAGATACTTTTTACAATAAATCATATGCATTTCTCATTTATTTAAGCTTCACGGGGTTTAAGCAGGATATGGGATAAGAAAGTTGAAACACATTGATAGCATCTGCTATTGTAATGCTGTAACTGAGATCTACTGATATAATTAATGAACAAATTGATTTCTCTCGTTTTTCTATAAATAATCCAATTTCCGTTTTATAGTATAGCAATAATTTAAATTAATTGTAGACTATAAAATTGTAAGCCTAACAAAAACTATATTTGTTATTAAACATTGTTTAATAGTAATAAAAACCGAGTTGAGGATAGCCATTTCAAACAAAATTTATTGTATAAACACTCCTGGCTTCATTGAGGATTTTGACTGGATCTATTTTAACGATTGCAAAAATGAGGATTTTGATTGGGTCTATTTTAACGGACAGGCCGATAGCCTATTAATAAATTTTAGCTGTAGAATAAATTGAAAAATACAATTTTTGGGGCCTTTGAAGTGTAGCTTGAAAATCATACAGTTTAATCTTGTAGAAATGAAAAAAATTATAAGCTACGATTTACAAAAATATGCTTCATATTGTCGTAGAAGATATGCGCTACGTTCGTAGCTTTATATTTGTTATACACACCGAACCAAAAGAATTCTCTTAGGTGCACCTCTATAGTCTACTATACCATATTCAAGCTTTTATTTTTCTTCTCCCTTTTCCTTTAAAAACCGCACAGCTTGTACATTTAGTATTTATATGGTCTGTCAGCCAGTATTTAATGTTTTTATAAATATATAAAAACATTTCACAGTTAAAAATTTAACCCTGATCAAAAATTAAAAATTTAACTGTTTTTTAACAAAAGTTAAAATTTTAAGATACTTTTTAATGGACCACAATGATTAATGTAAATTGATTGTTAAAAATGTACAAAATAGTGTTAAAACAATATCATTTTAGAAAAGTAACGCAGTGGATTTAATTTACGATATTGACATTAGAAAGTGAAGCGTTTTTGTTAATATTTTGATTTTTTTGATTACAGGAATATGATTTCGCTGTTTCCATATATCTACACTTAATGAAATTCTACATCTATAAAAGCAAGTAGGTTTCTAAATATTTTAGGCATATGATATATTTAAAGCAAAGCAATGAACTTTAGAGAAAAGGTTTAGGAATTCTATGTACTAACATTTCGCAATTGACGGACTTAAAATCTATACCTACTTATATTAATAATAATCTAGTCACATTATACACGAGAATAGTCGTTGGATAGTGGATTATTTGAGTAATTTTGTCATGTAATAATATTGCTTTCGGGGATAAAATAAACAATATTACTTTCGGGGAATAAAATTTGCGAATTATTTTGAAGCAATGTGTATTGTCTTAATATTTTTATGAATTGTTTATTTAAATATTCACTCAATAGATGAAAAGAGAAGATAATTGTTACCTAAAGACACTACATATGTCAATTGTGCGCTGACATCTGTGTGGCGAAAATGTAATTTTATATACTCTTTTTATAAACGAACTCTAGAGAATTTATGACGATTTTTTTCGTAGACGTCATATGATGTCATGATAGATGACGTCATGAAAAAATAACAAATAATTTTCACAACATTATTAATTGATATGTGAAATGGACTTAATGAAAGATATTTTATTATTATTTTTTACAAAGTTTCCTTTAAATTTGTCTTAAAATTATAATTAAAAAAATACAAAATTATAACTACGCGAAAAAAAAAGATTTTATTTCGCAGTTTGAATTTAATGTTTCTTATGTATAGTAAAATGTTTCAGTTGGTTTTAAACTTTAATGCAGGTTTGTTTTAAGCGTTTACCTCTTTATAATTATTACATATGAGAATAACATATTTTATCATTTGTTTCGAGCATAGTATCTATACAAAATGAATAAAATGTATCTTAAAATAACCCTGATATTATACAATAATAAATAAAATGTAGGTATATGATTAAAATGTTTTAAATTGATTCTTAAACTGGATTCAAAGAAAATAATTTAAAAAATATTTTCTAAAACATTATTGCATGATCTTAAATGAATAAAGTGTAAATATAAAATAAAACTTTTAAACCAAACCGACTTTAATAGTAACTCGTTAAGATTCAAACCAGTGCACAGTGCCTTGCAATCTAGCTTCGGCTATGTCTTTTACAATTTTCTTATTATTATAAATACTTTAACTTCTTAACTATACATGAAATAAAATATGCTTTTATTTTGCTTCGTATTGCACCTTTTGATAATAAAGCCACAATAATCTATGAATTATAACATCGATTGAACCGATTTGTGATGTAGTTATTGCTAACATGATATATCTACTAGCGCGTCAACTTATCAATCTAAGTATAATGATTACAGACTACTACACAGGCGTAAAACATTTGAGCCGCAATCTGTAGAATAACCTATAACTTATTTTTTTAATTTTTTAATGAAAGGGATGTTTACGTTATTGTTATTGACAACAGTTAAAAAAGTGTTTAGATGTATTTTTCGTATGTTATGTTAATAGCTTATGGTCTTATCGAACAAATGTTGAGAGTATTTATTGAAAATTAAGATACAACTTGGTAAAATTAGAGCAGGCGGCACTTTTTTATTTGTGTGACACACCTATAAGCAAATATTTATAAACGCACTTTCACAAGGAGCATCCCAACTTATTTTTCACCATAGTGTTAGACATTACCTAGCTACAATGTAAAGGCAAGGAGCAAGGACGGGTAGAAAGCGTTTATCGTTTACTCTCTTCTGGAAATACAGATCACGGTATTACGTAGTGTCTCAGTCTTATTAACTTCATACTGCGCGGCTGAGATACAATCATCACAATGAATAAATAAAAAACGTTCACCCATTTCACATACGCAGATAAAAAAAATCAATTTCAGAGAGTGCACGTGTTACAAATCACCATGTCAACGCATGAACAGTTTTCACTTAAAACCTACCAAAAATTAAAGCACCGATCGCGTACATCAGTTAATATGTCAAAACATCCATATTTACATTTTAATTTTACTTACCGTTGCTTTAAGGCCAATCAGTTTACCCGAACTTGGACACTAGCTGGTTGACGCGGTGAACACCCGTATTAAAGAATGGACTCGGTGCGAGCGGGTTTGCTCGCATGATTACGAGGACATGTCGGTTGGAATTAGGTTCAACTAGAGTATAAAATTGGTCCGCGGGTCGGGTACAATACGATCAAATAAGTTTGCCACTCAGATCTCAGGGTAAATATTTGCGCAATTGTAAATGTTGCGCGTTGTTGCACGTGTCACGCTTGGTCCGGACAACGCTATTTGTTGGACGAGCATTTGCATTGAGAGCGGCAAATTTATTTGGGGGCTTAGAAAAAACAAAGCGAGTCGATCAATCGTTTTTAGGTCGTAATTAAAAATGTAGTTATCCATCGGTTTGTCAATAGCGGCAACCAAAACGAGACGATAACGGTCGATCGTTTTTGTTTATTCTAAATAACATAGTGTGTATATGTTCTGTGGTTCTAAGCCCCTTGTGAGCTTATTCCGTCGCACACAGTGAATGGTGTATTGGGTAGGGTGTGTCGGGTGGAGCGGAGCGCGTCAGAGGAAAGTCCTGGCGTCGTCGCGGACGCGCGGCACGCGCCTGCAGAAGTGGAAACGCGCGCGCGCGCCTGTCCGCGACGTCAGCGAGTTGCACGACGCCGACTCGGCGACCGAGCGGGCCTCACACTACCTGCACCGCAAAACAATTATACTATGCATACAAATACTATGCATCTATAGATTCATCTCTGGATCAGTCAAATCCCAATAAAGTTGAAAGAGGCAGCAGAAAAATGAGTATAAATTAATTATGAACTGTACCGTGTACGTGTGTGTTAAGAGTAGAGTTTCGAAAAAAACACAGTCGGCAGAGTAAATAAAAATAAAGTTATCTTTAGGTTATAAAAAATAACATTTTGGTGTCTATATGTGAGGATTATCTTTTTCTATCAGGAAAGCCATCTGCTTATTTTTATCGAATAATATCTTTAATATCTATACACTATACCACTATACCATTATACCACTGAACCGATTTTAACGAAATTTGGGATGGAGATAGTTGACGATCCGGGATCAAATATAGGCTATTTTTTCAAAATTAAAACCCCTAAGGGACTGAGATAGGGGTTGAATTTTTGCATGAAAAACTATATCGATGACAATTTAATTTAGGGTTAGTTAGTATATAATAAAAAAAGTAAATCGAATAATTATGAGCTTCATAAACTACAAAGATTAATTTATTTTTAGAGGCTAAAGTATAACAATTATAAACGAAGGCACATTAAATAGATGTGTAAATTATTTCATACATTAACCCATACCAAAATTATAAAGCTGAAAGTCTGTCAATCTGTTATGCTTTCACGACTAAGGCTCAACTCACATTGGCGCAGAGTCGAAGCGTCATATTTTTCCCGCTTAAAGCGTATTCATCTCTATTGTTCTATTATTTAAGTACAAATTTGTGCTATGTAAATATGGTAGTGCGCGTTGGTCGACGCGCGTTGACGCGCACATTCGCGCTTCGACGCTCCGCTGGAATCGGTACTTAAATAATATAACAATAGAGATGAATATGCTTTGGCGGAAAAATATGACACTTCGACTCTGCTCCAATGTGAGTTGAGCCTAAAGCGCCGAACCGATGATGAAATTTGACATAGAGATAGTTGAAGATCTGGGGTAGAACATAGGTTATTTTTTTCTAAGAGGCTAAAATATGGGATGGAATTTTGTGAGAAAAACTATAACAATACGTTAATTTACTTGCGGGCAAAACTGCGTGGGTCAGTCAGTGTCATATATTTGAATCTTAAAACAATCTATTAAACAGTAGATCAAAATATATTTCAACTTTGTGTTACTGTTTAAAAGAATGTATAACGAATGATTCAGCTTAAGACATGAGCAGGTGAAGGTACCTAATACACAATTTTCTTAACATGGTGAAATATTGATGAATAATTAGTTAAAAATTGTATATACATTATTTATAAGCTTTCTAGGTATTTATGTGTATTTGTCAACTTCAACCACCCCGTTGTTTTCCGGCAATTGACGGGATTGGGGTTCGATTCCCGACAAGGACAAACATTCGTATTATGAGCATAAATGTTTGTAATTCTTTTTAAAAATATTTTGGATATTTATTAAATATTTTTGAGTATTTATATGTGTTTTTCTATGTATCGAGATCGTTGAGTTACACCCAGATCACAAGCAAATAATTTTCTTAATTTGGGGTTAGGTCGATTTTTGTGATTTGTCCAGGGATATTTATTTATTTATACATGTTAGATTTATGCTTTATAAATTTTGATATTAAACAGCGAGTAGTGTAAACCCTGTTCAATCATCAGATAGTATTTGGTAGCTTAATACGCTTTTAATAATAATAATAATTAAAATAATATATAAGTTTTTGGACATTGATAGATACATTTTCGCGATAAAATAATTATTTTTAATAATATTACACAAAATATGACATACGTGAGTCTTAGTAAAAAGCGGCCACTTAGAAGTCGTAGCCGCCTCCGTTTTGAGGCGACTACGACATAAAGGCGTACCGCCTCTGACGGGATGTGGTATTGTCTACTTAAAAAATTTGCTAAATTTAAGCAAAATTGAAGGGTAAAACGAGCATTTTAAAATATCGTAACATATTTACTTATATAAGTTTTATTATTTTTTGATGAGTTCATCGACCTAACTATATGTCTCTTTCGGTTTTTCTGTTAGATGTATGTGTGTATTATATAAGAAGTATACTTAAAGGAGATTGTGAGATCGGCCACAAAGTACTATTACGTACTCGGGTTCGCAATTGTAGAAAAACACCACTTATATTAAATCCGTGTATTTACACAACACAACACAACGTAATACTAAAATACCCTTTACACAATAGTCACTTGCTGTACTATCACTGAACTTATAACACTACACAATAGAACACTTCTCACTTCGCACTGTTCACTTGATATATCGTCCTCGATCGCTTGATAAAAACTGACCCGTGTTTGTCAACATCTCTGTATTTATAGGCAGGGGAAAGCCCTAGCTGGATCCAGAAAAATCTAAATGTATCGGGAAACAATGAATCACTTCTTATCGTAAACAAGTTATGAGTCATAAATCCTAGTACACGCTACTTTCAACCTTATGCCATATCCCACAAAGTCCATTATGGCATAGCCCCGGTCAACTATTTGTTTGTCAACAGGAGTTTTCTAGATAAATAGCGCGCGCGCTCCAATTCTACACGCTTCTAGATTATTCGTAACACTACCCCCCTCTTAGTTATGTTCGTCCCGAACATCATTACTTCCATTATAGATAGCTAATCGATCAACATGAACAATCTTCATGGTCCCTCTTGGTTGCTTCTGCACTCGGTAGGTTACGTCATTGATCCGTGTGATTACTTTGTATGGCCCATCCCAACGTCGCTGTAACTTAGGTGATTTTCCTTTTCGTCGAACCGGATTATGTAGCCAAATAAGAGATCCTTCCTGAAAACCTCGATGATTGGCGTTTCGGTCGTATCTGGTCTTCATCCGCTGACTTGATTCCAATGCATTTTCACTTATTAATGAGTGTATATCGCGTAACCTCTCACGAATGTCTTCAACATGTTCCGGTATACTTAATTGGGTCTCTGCATTCGGTGGCGGGCCTCCAGTCATTAAATCTGCTGGTATACGTAACTGTCTGCCGAAGTTGGCATAGGCTGGCGTCACTTTTATGCTTTCGTGTTCCGCTGTTCGGTAAGCCAGTAAGAACAGAGGTATGTATTTATCCCAGTCCTTTTGGTGATCTTCTACCAGCTTGGCTAAGTGTCTTTCCAAAGTTTGGTTAAATCGTTCGACCATTCCATCAGATTGCGGGTGATAAGGCGTAGTTCTTGTTTTGTACACTCCTAATAATTTACACATTTCCTGGAATACATTAGATTCAAAGTTTCTGCCTTGGTCTGAATGAATCTCCAGCGGAACGCCAAATCTGCATATCACCTCATTGACTAATTTCTCAGCAACCGTCGTGGCTTCCTGATTAGGGATTGCGAACACCTCCGGCCATTTCGAGAAGTAATCCATCACGACCATAAAATACTTGTTTCCGTTATCTGTCTTAGGAAATGGCCCAGCCACGTCAATCGCTATCCTTTCCCAGGGGGCTCCCACGTTGTATAGTCTAAGGTTGCCTCGGCTTCTGACCTGCGGACCTTTCACTGCTGAGCATGACGTACATTTTCGGCACCAATTCTCGACATATTCTCGGCAATTCAACCAGTAAAAACGCTCTCGTACCTTTACCAATGTTCGTCGTACTCCAAGATGTCCTCCAGAAACCCCATCATGCAACTCACGTAGTACGTCCTTGATGAGTTTTCTTGGCACGACCAACTGTAGATGATGTTCTCTTCCTGAAGGTTTTTCCCATTTGCGGTACAGTAAGCCGTTTTGCAACACAAGGCTTTCCCACTGCGCCCAATAACTTTTCGTAATGGCGCTGAAGGGAGCCAGCTCCTGCCAATCGGGCTTTTCCGTGTCTTGCTTCTTCCAATCTATTAGAGGCCGCAAATCTCTATCTTCGTACTGGGCCTCACGCATCTCATCAGTTTCCCACCTGTCATCCGTAGGCTTAGCTCGCAGTACTTGAACCCTTTCCTTCATCTCCATCCTTACACAATGTTTACAATCTTCCGCACAAGGTCGTCGTGATAACGCATCCGCATTCGAGTGAGACCTTCCACTGCGGTGTTCTATGTTAAAGTCAAACTCTTGCAATTGCTCAATCCAGCGAGCCACTTGGCCTTCCGGGTCCTTGAATTGTAACAACCACTTCAAAGCAGCATGGTCGGTACGCAGCTTGAAGGGTCGCCCAATCAGATACTTCTTGAAGTGTCGAAGAGTCTTCATTACTGCCAATAGTTCTCTTCTTGTAACACAATAGTTTCGTTCCGGCCGCGATAATGATTTGCTGAAGTAAGCTATCACAACTTCTTGATCGCCTTGCTTCTGTGATAAGATAACACCAATGGCAGTGTTACTTGCATCTGTGTCTACGATGAACTGCCCTTTCCGATCAGGATAGCCCAAAATTGGTGACTCACACAACCGCTTCTTAAGTTCATCGAAAGCTTGTTGACACATGTCATTCCAATCGAAACTCTTCTTTTCTTCAGTGAGTCTATGCAGCGGTTTTGCTATTTCAGCAAATCCTTTCACAAAACGTCTGTAGTAAGAGCATAGTCCTAGAAATGCGCGAACTTCGGTCTTGTCTCTGGGTGTTGGCCACTTCTGTACTGCACTAACCTTTTCAGGATCAGTCTGTACGCCGTTTTGTGATATCACGTGACCCAGATAGTTGACTTCCTTTCGAAATAAGTGACACTTCTTTGGGTTCAACTTTAGCCCTGCAGCTTGTATTTTATTAAAAATCTTTTCCAGTTGGTACAGATGATGCTGAAAATCTTTTCCTATGACTATTACGTCATCTAAATACACTAAGCAGGCATCGCCTACAAGTCCTGCTAGAACACATTCCATTAATCTTTCAAAAGTCGCCGGCGCATTGCATAATCCAAACGGCATTACTTTAAATTGCCATAATCCTTGTCCTGTGGAGAATGCTGTCTTCTCTTTATCATTAGGGCTAAGTTCAACTTGCCAGTACCCAGATTTTAAATCTAAAGTTGAGAACCAAGACATGCCTGCCAGAGTGTCTAAAGTGTCATCTATCCGAGGTAATGGGTAACTGTCCTTTTTGGTGACTTCATTGAGCCGACGATAGTCGATGCAGAAACGTGTAGACCCATCTTTCTTCTTAACCAACACTACAGGAGAGCACCATGGACTAGAAGATTGCTCTATAACTCCGCTTCTTCTCATTTCATCTATCATCTCCTGTACCTCCTTCTCTTTGACTATAGGGACACGTCTAGCTTTCTGCTTTATAGGCTGCGCATTTCCAGTGTCAATCTTATGTTTCACTAAAGATGTTCTGCCTATATCTCGATCAGTTTTAGAGAAAATGTTGGCATAACGTGAAAGTAGATCCTTAGCCTCCTGTCGTTGTGACGTGGTAAGGTAGCTGCACTTGTTCACCAAATCCTTAAGTTCCTGTGGTACGTCTCTTGATGCTGTACTTCCTGTCGATGTCAGTTTCCTTAACGTCATAACTTCATCACTTTGTCCTACAACATCACCTGCTTTAAGCACCACATCACTGTCACTCAAGTTGACTACCTGCACCGCTGCCAAGCCCTTGTCACAAACCAAACTCCGGCCTGTAATACAGTGTGGGATTGCTCCATTGTCTTCAATTAACACACTCCTATTACCCAGGTCCTTGTAACTGGTTGGTAACTTCACGCGTACCAATGTCTTCGATCTTGAAGGTAAGATGGTTCTTCTAGCCACTGTTACCTTTCCTTTTGATCCCCCATCCATGAAAATTTCTACTAGCCCACATACGAAAACTCCTGTTTTGCAATCAATCTTGCAGGCATTCTTCTTCATGAAGTCTAAACCAAGTACACAGTCATCCATAATATCGGCCACTACGACGTCGTGAGTGTAATACTCGTCGCCTATTTGCATCACTAAAGATGCTTCACCGAAGACGGGTATTGGCTGACCTGTGACAGACAGAAGCTTGCTTTGCCCAAAATTCCTCAATCTCAGGTTGCCATTGTCAGCTACTTCTGGTCGCACCACAGTTCGTGTAGCTCCAGTGTCCAACGTTAAGCTGCAGTTCTTGCCATTAATCACTCCCTTAATGGATAAACTGTTGCCGTCGCACACCTGGGATATGACAACTTTTTCTCGTCCAGCCAGCACCTGCCGTTTGCTCCTAGCTGTTACTCGTTTCTCTGCTGGTTCAACAGGCTGTTTGACGTGCCTGCTCTCTTCAGCTGCTGAGTTTCCTCCCGCTTGCTGTCGCCAATTCATGGAACCTGTAGCCATAGGTTTGGCTGGGCAGCTAACTCTAATGTGCCCACGTCCACCGCAGGCGTAGCACATGGGGCCCGGTCTCCTAGGTTCCACTTCCTTTGTTTGAGCCACAATTTCTGTAACCTCACGTACTTTATGTGCTCGAGGTTCGTGGCGAACAGCTTCTACCTCCAGCGCATGAGCCAAAGCCTCCTTCATTGTCACGTGGTGCTGAAGGCGAACAGCAGCACGCACTTCCAGGTCTCGAATTCCATCAATAAACGCCTGGACAATAGTATTGTTCACTGTGTTAGCGTCGGCTGAAGGATACGCCTTCCTCACAAGCTTCTCAATTTCCACGGCCCATTGTTGAAGTCCCTCGCCGCTCCTCTGTACACGGTCCTTTAATTGGGCACGGAACACATGCTCCAAGTGACGCTCACCGTAGCGAGCTTCCAATGCCTCCATCAAATCAGCGAACTGATATTCTTTAGGCATTGCATCCAACACAGAGAGCGCCTGTCCCCGCAACGCCGTACTTAGAGCTGTTAAGCAATGTTCATCTGTCCAACCACTGGCCTTCGCCGCTATTTCAAACTGAGTGCGGTACGCACTCCATGACGTAAGACCGTCATAAGTGGGTACCTTTACCCGAGGACCCACCTGGTGAGAGCAGCTTGTAACGGCAGCACCCGACTTAACTCCCGTGATCTTCATTTTCATGACCTCCCTTTCCAGTTGGTCCACGTTTTCACTTATTTTGTCGCAGCTGGCCTCCAAGTGGTCAACCCTCTTCTCAACACTCTTCATGTCACGCTTAACGAGGCCCACATCGCTTTTTAACTGGTCTTGCTGCGCCAGGATAACTGACAATTTATCATCAAAACCAGATAAATGTTCCTTGATCTGTTCCCGTAGCGTTTGTTGCTGCTGTTCCTGTAGCTTTAGTTGTTTCTGTTCCTGAAGCTGTTGATGCTGCTGAAGTTGTTGAAGCTGTTGTTGTTGCTGTTCCTGTAGCTGTTGTTGTAGCTGTTCCTGTAGCTGCTGTTGTAGCTGAAGTTGTTGTTGTTGCATAGCTGCCAGTATGACAGAAAGGTCAGTAGGCGTTGCGCTCGAAGATAGTGACGTGCTGGCAACACTTGCAGGTTCATCACCAGCACGCATCTCAATATCTTCTGACACCCTCTGTGTCTCAGCTTGAGACCTGGTGGTAACACCTTCCTTCGGAATAAGTGGCATTTCACAATCTCACTTCCGACACCAGTTATTACGTACTCGGGTTCGCAATTGTAGAAAAACACCACTTATATTAAATCCGTGTATTTACACAACACAACACAACGTAATACTAAAATACCCTTTACACAATAGTCACTTGCTGTACTGTCACTGAACTTATAACACTACACAATAGAACACTTCTCACTTCGCACTGTTCACTTGATATATCGTCCTCGATCGCTTGATAAAAACTGACCCGTGTTTGTCAACATCTCTGTATTTATAGGCAGGGGAAAGCCCTAGCTGGATCCAGAAAAATCTAAATGTATCGGGAAACAATGAATCACTTCTTATCGTAAACAAGTTATGAGTCATAAATCCTAGTACACGCTACTTTCAACCTTATGCCATATCCCACAAAGTCCATTATGGCATAGCCCCGGTCAACTATTTGTTTGTCAACAGGAGTTTTCTAGATAAATAGCGCGCGCGCGCTCCAATTCTACACGCTTCTAGATTATTCGTAACAGTACTATGAGAATATAGTGTCAGACGAAATAACCGAATTAATTTTTTTATATCATAAGATAGCAAACAAGCAGATGGGTCTCCTGATGGAAAGAGTCAACCATCGCCTATAGACACCAAAGATGTTAATGATGCGTTGCTATCTTGTGGCGTGGTCTAATGCCACATGCATAAGTTTACCGGCTACCTTACCCTCCAACCCGGAACACGACAGCGACAAGCGCTGACGCTATTGCAGCAGGAATAGGTAAGTTGGTGGTACCAGACCCGGGCGAGACAATGCAGAATTCTACCACCTAGTAGCCATGATGTTAGTGACTCGATAGCCAATCGGTCGCCTTTTACGACCTGCATGGCAGAACGACAGTTGGCCTATTCTTCAAAGGAGGCCGGGACCAACACGGCGAAATGTTAAATTAGCCCATATTAGAATTCTATGGGCACTTTTTAATAACAAGTAAATTTTAAATAGAGATATAGTTGTAAGTCATGAAACTAATCAAACTTGTACGCTTTTTTATTTCTAAATCAAGCAAAGATTTTTCTTCTCTGTCATAAAGTTAACATTTTTTTTATTTATGATATAACCAAACAAAAATTAGAAAAATGTCGGATAGGTAAGATGCAAAATATTAAACAAACTGTTGTATAAAATGCAACGTATTTGTATGGCTTATATCTCGTCTCTTAGTATCTTAATATCGTCATTAAAATCAAAACATCTTCGATATGAGTGATAAAAAACGTTTTATATATGGGTGATTCCATTCTAACTGTGATATTCAATGTCCTGTATTGTTTGTTCTCACAGGTCATTAATTAATAATTAATTTATGAAATTTTTGTGCTTATTGGAAAATTATAAACATATTTCAACATTATTTTCATATAATATAACTTGCCACTTACAGAAAACTTACAATATATCACTTAAATGTCAGTACCGTGTCATAACCATTTCTAGAATTTATTTATAAATTGTTAGTTTTTTTGTCGTAATAAATGATTTAAACCTCATAAATTATAACGTTTACGACAAAAAAAACTAACAATTTATAAATAACTTCTAGAAATGGACATGACACGGTACTGACATTATATCACAGTTAGAATGGAATCACCCATATAGGTATGTAGAGAAAATTTCGCGACTATAATGGCTTAAAATAGTACGTAATGATTGTGAATTCAAGTAATATTAGTGAATTTTAACATTATAAAAAGTATTCGCGATACAATTTACATTTCGGGAGAAATTAATACTGTCGAATTACAATACGATAAAAATGCGTTGATTTTGAGGTCAACTTTGTATGGACCCTCATAATTATTCTTCTTTACTTAGTCATGTATGTGGCAGATTAATGTTAAATGCCGTCCTAGGCCCCAACTGATATGCCGCTATTTTTGCTTTGTGCGAAAGTGATTTTTGAAATTAAGCATTTATTTTATAAATTTTTCGTCCCTAGAATTATGCCATTGTACAGTCTGTTTTTAATAAGTCTCCATGTATTACTTCTCTTTTAATTGTGTACAATAAAGCATTAAATAAATAAATATGCCGCCCTAGTCTTGGTCCGCCGCTAGTCACGTCATAGTTCATGTCAGGGCTATGTCCTAAAAATCTCTTCGGGGCCACCGCGTACCTGCTTTCTGTTGTCCTAAAGGTTAACTGGTTAAAGGTTATTAGAGAATGTCAATAGGCATCAACTTTGCCTTATGTAGAAACTCATTTTAAGGTGTACAATAAAGCTGAATAAATAAATAAATGAAATGTGAAGTAAATACCTGTAGAAGGAGTGCGAGTGCGGCGGCGGGGGCAGTGCGGGGGGCAGCGGCGCGTGCGGCTCGGACGCGGAGCGCTGCACGCCGGGGGTGCGCTCGCCGCGCCCGCCGCGCGCGCCCCGCTCGCGCTCCCCGTTCCAGCTCCACTCCCACTGCCAAAGCAAACGCGAAACTATGTTACAAAAAGTAAATTAAAACATACGGCAATTATATTAATAAATAATAGGGACCAGTCATAGAAAGCGCCCGAGGTGCGTGTTCCATCCGCAGCACTCGGGACACACAATTAAATGGTATGAACATAATATAGACACTAGACATAGAAAGCACTTGAGCTGCGTGCTCGATCCGCGTATCATGCATGCAACGAGCATAGCATTTAAACGTAGTACGTACGTCTCGGAGGCTGTGGCATAGAGTGCTAAGTGTGAGTTTTTCTTTTCGCATTCGATCGAGAGCGCGTTTCGAGTTTACTAGGAATTTGTATGTGATTTGTACAGCGCCAACTAGTGGTAAACTGTTTTCTCACGTTTACCACTAGGTGGCGCTGTACAAATCACATACAAATTCCTAGTAAACTCCAAACGCGCTCACGATCAAATGCGAAAAGAAAAACTCACACTTAGCACTCTGATTACTAAATAGTTACTTCGTAATAACTCAGAGTAATATTATTCTATGCGTAATAGTTACTTCAAAATTTGGCGAAACCCAACCACGTTTTGATCGTTCAAGCTAGCGGTAAGTAATATTTTTCCTTGGGGTGAATTTATTCAGTTATTCCGGCTCCAGGCATGGATATGATTTACCTTATTTATTCCTTTATTCTGTTGGTTCACTGCGTCCTTTTTTTATTGCAGCGTATCATATTCTGTGATCGTATCTTTCTTTCTATATATTTTTCTCGCTCCCACCAATTCCACAATACTATGTAATATAAGTATTTTTGTAGGTTGATTATCGCTTGTCGCGCCTCATTCTCTCTCCCTCATTTAATCGCAATATGTTCGACTCACCATTCTGTCCGGAATAAATAATTCCACGGAAAGATAGTTGTGGGATCTTTATATACACATCTTTATACTCACACACACATACATACTAATGTCATCGTGAAAATAGTCTGAAAAGGACCTCAAAACGAGGAGATTGGTAAAACTCGATTTTTGGAAATCGGGGCAAAGTCAGTAACTTCCTTGTCTTACGTATATGTAGCGGTAAGTTAAAAATATTTTTCAAGATTTTATGTTACCAGTTTGTTGCCGTAACTAATATTCATACCAAATGAAGAGTGCACTTGCACCCCCTTGCATTATGCTGCAAAAAATTAATAAAATGCCATGTTTAAAAATAAAAAATTATAGCATGTTAGTTGGATTCTCACCTCGTTTGTATGAGGCACAGATAAAGAAGTTTTTGGCAATGGCTGCGAAGGCGTATGCGCAGATTGCGAGTTAATATGTGTGATTTCGCGCGCCTGCAGCAGTTGCAAAATGCGTCGCACGTCCGTAGTAAGGCCGGTTTCAAGGACTGCAACGCGCCTACTAAGTTCCTCTAACCTAGATAAAATTGTTGCTATTGATGCTGCTGTAGCAGCCGCACCCACATTTTGATATTGTGGCGACAACGCGTCCTGAAATAGAATTATACATCAAAATAAAAAAAGATAAAATAAACTTTTGCTGTGGGTTGATGCGGGTCCCATTTCGAAGACAAGATAACAATAATGACATAACTGGACAAGTTACATGAATTGATATAATCCTTTGGGATAAGATCAAATTTGCTTCATTTATTAAGCAAGTTATTTGTTTGTGACATTCTAGTCACCGATACTAATACATAGAAGCATAAGATTTTGTGCATTTGCAAGTGCAAGTAAAGATTACTTTGAGTGTATATTAAATATTAGAAATATTTAAATATTATGAAATATTTATTTCAGATTGATCGAGTACTGTCCAAAGGTGGTTTATTTAAATATTATGAAATATTTATTTCAGATTGATCGAGTACTGTCCAAAGGTGGTCAAGAGTCTTCGCAACCGGCGTGTGTGTATGAAGAGAGTGATAAATGTGGAGGAAGCGAGACAAGCCCGGGAGGATCGTGATGTATGGCACAGGGTTCTATCTGCCTACCCCGTAAGGGATCTGGCGTGAAGATATGTATGTATATGTATGTATTTATACACACCCAAACCTAGTAATACAAACATTCATGTTCATTACACAAAACTTGTCCCTTTTGAGAATCGAACCCGAGTCCCGCCGATTGCGTAGTCAGGGACCCTAACCACTCTACTAACGAGGCAGTAAAACTTTGCTAGCATAATAACTATATTACTATATTATGGTATACATCACTAGGTCTTGTTCAAAGGAGTAGCATTTTTGTTTTAAACGCTAAAAACAGTTTTCCTGAAAAACTTAATAAAAAAGAAAAAAGTACACGACTGGATTTGAAACAGCGACCATCTTTCCATAAAGCCACATAAGATCCAAAGTAAAGGAGAACTTTGCCGAGTTGAACTACCATTACATAGCTCAGTGGTAAGAGTGTTGCTCAACTTTAAGGCAAGATAATTGTTGGTTCAATTCGTCGTGTCAAAATTTCATTGTTTAACCGCGGGATTCACCAAAAACTTTTATAATAGCGGGCTGCGCGCTGCAGCTAGTTTATAATTAAAATTTCGCATACAACGAATAGGTAAGTTTCAGTTAATAGAATATTAAGCGTGTGTATTTTTATACTGAAATAAAAAAAAACTGTATCTAAACTATTGAGTTTCTTAGGTTATTTTTTTTGTATTTGGTATAAAAAGATTAATCTCAAGATACTGTATTATTTAATTGGATACAAACATCAAATCAAAAGGAATTACAGTTGGTAGTACAATGTTAGATTTTATTTGATTCGATGATTCAAAATATAAATCAAGATTAATACAGCCCTCTGCATTCCCGTGTGATCATCTTATTTTTCTGGAATAAAAAGCCTATGTGCTATTCCAGGTCATCGTAACCTGTGTGCCAAATTTCATTCAAATCCGTTCAGTAGTTTTTGCGTGATTGAGTAACAAAAATCCATCCATCCATCCATCCATCGAAACATCCAAATCGTTTAGAACCATTAAGTGAACATTATTAGGAAATTTAGACATTATTGTAAAAAAATTACCTGTACACTATTTTGTATCCTATCAGCAGTAAAAGGCAGAGCACTTGGTCTGCCCGTTTGATGTAAATTGACAGCTGAATGAGGGGCGGACCTAGAAGAAGGCGCTCGGCCAACATTTTGCGTGGCGCTTGGTGCTAGGATATCGTCACAGGAGACGTGGACGGGGGCAGGGGTCGGAGGGCTTGGAGAAGCGTTTGTGTAGTACGAGCTAGGGTTGGTGCTGAGGCTGGACACGGGCAAGGTGGCGCTGTGAGCCGGCGTGCTGACCGCCGGCTCGCAAGCGCCGCCGCCTGTCAGCGGAGACGTGTCGTTCAACGGACCCACTGACGACTGCCGCCGCACTGCAGCACGCCCTCTATACGTTTGAGGCGTGGATTGTGCTGTAAAAATAAAATTAATATTCATTTAACCTTCCTTTGCGTGTCCAAGTTACAAGAAACAATAGTGCTGTACTCTGTACATATTTTATGCACCGACCACACAGCCCATAGCCATCTAATAACAGGCGAATGGCTTCTATCAACACATCTGGCTTGTAGTTCCGATATAAATGTCTACGCGCCAATACTCAATCAGTGTCGATCAATCAGATGCTCTGTACATCACTATCTTTCACTGTGGCCTTGAGTTAGCCAATCACGGCGTTGCAACTTCGCTTCATCTTACCTCAGCTAGTTGCCAGATTCCAGAATGCATTCAATACGGAAAATCAAACAATAGGCGTCTATGGTCTGTGTGGTGGTGGTGTGGCACACCACAATCATGGCACACATGGCACACAACATCACAATGTTAAGTTTTATTTATTCATTAAATTATTAGGCTCAAAATGCATTTGTAACCACTGTTGCACAATTTTCTTTAAATCAAGTTCATATCTGCCAACCGGTTTCGAGGGTGTCATTATTTTTAAACGTTAATTTTAAAACTTATGTAAAATGCATTTACATATATACCTAATAACAAATACTAATTAATAAATAATTTGGTGGGTGAAATAATTATTGTTTCATCCAGTGCCGAAAAAATATAAAAATATTTATATTTAGCTCAAAACGATGTAAACTTAGTAAATTACAATGATTTACTTTCAGTTCAATTATTAAAGAAAATCATATTATACATATAGTTTATTAATTCAGTTATGGTGACTGACTCCATTTTTTTATTAGGAAATCTTTACTAATCTTTTAAAAGATTTCGTTAAACAACAAAATAGCACGAAAAATTGTATAGAGAATTTGGAAATACCATTATAATTTAAAAGTGAAGTTAAAGACTTTTTATATAAAAAATAATAAACCCGAAAATAATTGATAATAATACAAAACTTTTCTTTTTAGAAGTAATTTTATAAAATAATAATTACGTAAATAAGTATTTGGGGTTAGATATAAGTTTACTTTGTCCCGTGAATATTATATTATCTACTAGCTGTTGCCAGCGACTTCGTCCGCGCGGACTTCGCTTAATCCGCACAACACCTCCCCGCTAGGTAATAGCGTGATATCACCTAGCGGGGAGGATATGTAGCCTATATGTTGACCCGACCTTTTAGTAATATTCATGCAAAATTTGAAGTAAATTCATGTAGTACTTTTTAAGTTTACCCCGGACATACATACTGACAAACAGACAAAAATTCTAAAAACTGTATAGTTGGCTTGACTTTTCTTATTTTATTTCGATCTTATTATATGTATGTATATATATATATATATATATATATATATATATATATATATATATATATATATATATATATATATATATATACTGTGTGTACTCAAAGCTTGCAAATATACATTTACGTCTAAATAAAAAAACCTTTAAAATGTTTATGGTATGTATATGAATACGACTAATACACTAAAGCTAAAACATCTTTTACGAAAACTATTTGAATACTAAGCAGACATGGTGCTGTACAGGGGAAAAATGTGTTAAAATACTTTTAAATACAACACTAGTACGTAAATATAAACAAGGTAAGAGCCTTTTGATTAGCATTTCGGTAGTCCCTTAATTTTTTTATAGTGTAAGGTAGCAAACAAGCAGATGGGTCTCCTGATGAAAAGAGTCAACCATCGCCTATAAACACCAAAGGTGTTAATGGTGCGTTGCTATCTTGTGGTGAGGTCTTATGCCACGTGCAGTAAGTTTACCGGCTATCTTACCTCCAAACTGGAACACGACAGTGAAAAGCACAGACGCTATCGCAGCAGGAATAGGTAAGGCGGTGGTACTACACCCGGGCGAGACAATACAGAGCTCTACACCTAGTATCCACGATATTAGTGACTCGTGTAGCCAATCGGTCGCCTTTTACGACCTTTCTGTCAGGACGGCAGTTAGCTTATTCTTCAAAGGAGCCCGGGACCAACACGAGGAATATATTAAATTATATTATTTCATTTTAAATACAGTTTTGTGGTTTTAGTACGAGTTGTATTACGTCTCTAGTACGACTAATAAGAGTTGTATTAGGCGTTGTTGGCTTCTACCATTATCGGACGGACTCACTTTTAACGCGAAATGGAATTTTGGTGCCCATTTTAGAGAAATTGTGCCTCACGTAATAAAATCAGCCGCGGCACTAAGCCAATTAATGCCAAATTGTAAGGCGCCATGTTCAGCAAGCCGCGATTTATATTCTGGTGTCGAGAGGTCAATGGTCAATTACGGAGACCCGGTGTGGAATGACGCTCGCTCTGTCCCGACTAAAGCGTTACTTCGGAAGCCGCAGCGAGTCATGGCTGTGAAAGCGATTCAGGGATACCACACGTCATCCTTTGAGGCGGCACTGTACTTGCGGATAGCTTCCCTGGGACTTAAAAGGAAGGGTAGCTGCCGCCGTATATGAGTGGTGTTCGGAACGCCGAAGTAGAGGAGAATGGCCACCACATGAAGCAATCGAATGCATAAAAAATCTGGTCAGAAGGTTTGCAATGGAGGAGTGGGCGCGAAAAATTGATCAGCCTATTGCTGGAAGGAGGACAGTCCAGGGAGTAAGATCCAGCTTCGACCTGTGGCTACGAAGGCAACATGGGTGCTTGACGTTCCGTCTGACATAGAATAGACACATAGATAGTTGCTTTTGAAAGTACCTGTGCCAGGTGGCAAAGCGAGAACCTGATACAAGGTGCCATCACTGCGGTTACAGTGTTGATACAGCTCAAAACACTGTAGAGGATTGTCCAAATGGGGTTTGAGGAAAGGCTGGCACTGACTGCAGTGATTAGGAGAGATATTTCACTCGCGGTCGTGTAAGAGAAATAAAGATACATGGAATGCCCTCGCAATTTTCTGTAAAAATGTAATTTCGTAGAAAGAGGCGGCGGAAAGGGCACGAAAAGTGGCTGCTGAGGCGAACCAAGTCAAAGAGTTGCGCAGCGGAAGAGGGTGTAACTTGCTCGAACCTACCCACCATAAAGTACCTGCAGGTAGTGAGTTAGGGGCACACACTACCATGACAAACGCACTATTGTTTCCGTTGATGAAGTTACATGAAGTTGATGAAGTTACAGTCTGGAGTTGACCGGCGCGAAAGTAAGTCGCCAACTGCCAGAGGGAGTTGTGGAAGAATAGCAAAACCGAGCCCATAACTCAAGGCAAAGAGAAGAACACCATGGGGTTTTAGCTGGTAGATTCTCACTCTAACATAACTCGCCCAAAGCCTCAATTTGGGTGGGTATCCATGACGATTTCCCCATGTAAAAAAGGTATTGTTGGCTTTTCTAACTATGCTCAAGATTTTTTATACAAATTTCCGTAATATGAAAATTAACCATTTATATATTAGTCATTTCAATATGGTTATTGTAGTTTTATATATCTACAACAACCATCTTCCAGCCTCATATATCTCTGGAATCTTGGATTAGATCTTTTTCAAATTTATGTGGGACCAAAAGAAAATATATCCTTCTGAACAGAAAAGTATTTTTCAAATCGATTACAAGGAAACCGAGCGCTGAGTTGATAAACTAAAAAAATACAACTGAATTGAGGACTTCCTTTTTGTGGAAGTCTTTTAAAGTTTTTGTTAAACAGCAAAAACATTTTTATTCGTTACACTGTTTTTATGAACATAAGATTTATTATATAATCCGAATATTGAGGCTTTTTTTGTTTACGTCTGAACTGACTGGGATAGGTTATAATACTAAATTTATACGCAAAAGAGAGATCATACTGTAAATGATTTACACAAATATAAAGAATCTAACAGTATAGGCGATTATTCTACGGAAATCGCTTCTATATATTTTTATTACACAAATTATTAAATCTATTTTTTCTCTTACATCCTATCCAGTTGATGTTTGACAGAAATTTTCCTGAAATAATTACACTAGTCTATTTCAAGCGTAATTAATTTTTTGATAATTAAAAAAATTATAAATTACAATTATAATTAAAAAAAATAGACGACTGAAGCAGAGGATAATAAATACTAGTAGAAAATAAATCCTATTCTTATGTTAGGTTAGACTAATTACTTTTAATAGTTCAAAATAGTTTTAAGCGCAGAAAAATTACAAAAGTTGGCCGAGAAATTTACAGAGGTCAATACATCAGTAGAGGCAGTTATTACGGACAGACGGGGTAGGTAAAATTAAAATATGAGGGGAATTATTTAACTTTCTTCATTATGATCCACCTCATATTATTAATGTAAAAGTCTGCCTGTCTGACTGTTACGCAATCACGGCTAAAACGCTGAACTGATTTTAAATATAGATTACTTTTTCAAAAATTGATAATCCCTAAGAGGCTGAAGCAGGGGATGCAACGTTTTTTATTATTATATTTAATTTAAAGTATCTATTTAGCAACGCTAATTTTTATTATGATTATGTAGAGTTTGAGTAATTGTTTCTTTTGGTGTCTTTTGGACTCATTACCTTGAAGTTTAAAGGTTAATACTATTTATTATTTGTACTAACTATATGTGTAATTTTATGTTAAGATATATTGTTATTATTATATGTTTTTTATTATTGGAGCATTAAATGTATCTTGTTTATATTTTCATAACATCGAAGTTTATCAAATATACTATACTTTTGATGTAATATCGTCTCGTCCATGATGGCGTTTGAATATGTTATTGGTTTAATAAAACTTTAAAATATGATGTAAGTATTTTGTTATTCATTATATTTATTCAAATAATACATCTCACAGATACATATATACACAATTGTAAAGACTGGGTTTATATATACAGATATCTATATATAAATAAGTTAGGCTAATTTTATCAACAAAATTTAGAAATATATCTTTCGTCTTATTTGTCTTTTATATTCTATTATTTTGAGAAAATATAGAAATATTTAATATATTTTCTCAAAATAATAGATTATAAAAGACCCAAACTTATACTTAAATTGCAGATTTACTGCTTTTTATGTTTGTTTAGTTTGGATCTTCAAAAATACCATGACAATTATAGCACAAAAACAATTTCGCTCACAGTATAGACTAAATAAAATGTTAATGTTAGCTACATATATAAAACCATATATCAAAAGTTAACATTCCAGGAATATCTAAAACAAAGTTTTTTTTTAATAGTTCAAAATAGTTTTAAGCGCAGAAAAATTACAAAAGTTGGCCGAGAAATTTACAGAGGTCAATACATCAGTAGAGGCAGTTATTACGGACAGACGGGGTAGGTAAAATTAAAATATGAGGGGAATTATTTAACTTTCTTCATTATGATCCACCTCATATTATTAATGTAAAAGTCTGCCTGTCTGACTGTTACGCAATCACGGCTAAAACGCTGAACTGATTTTAAATATAGATTACTTTTTCAAAAATTGATAATCCCTAAGAGGCTGAAGCAGGGGATGCAACGTTTTTTATTATTATATTTAATTTAAAGTATCTATTTAACAACGCTAATTTTTATTATGATTATGTAGAGTTTGAGTAATTGTTTCTTTTGGTGTCTTTTGGACTCATTACCTTGAAGTTTAAAGGTTAATACTATTTATTATTTGTACTAACTATATGTGTAATTTTATGTTAAGATATATTGTTATTATTATATGTTTTTTATTATTGGAGCATTAAATGTATCTTGTTTATATTTTCATAACATCGAAGTTTATCAAATATACTATACTTTTGATGTAATATCGTCTCGTCCATGATGGCGTTTGAATATGTTATTGGTTTAATAAAACTTTAAAATATGATGTAAGTATTTTGTTATTCATTATATTTATTCAAATAATACATCTCACAGATACATATATACACAATTGTAAAGACTGGGTTTATATATACAGATATCTATATATAAATAAGTTAGGCTAATTTTATCAACAAAATTTAGAAATATATCTTTCGTCTTATTTGTCTTTTATATTCTATTATTTTGAGAAAATATAGAAATATTTAATATATTTTCTCAAAATAATAGATTATAAAAGACCCAAACTTATACTTAAATTGCAGATTTACTGCTTTTTATGTTTGTTTAGTTTGGATCTTCAAAAATACCATGACAATTATAGCACAAAAACAATTTCGCTCACAGTATAGACTAAATAAAATGTTAATGTTAGCTACATATATAAAACCATATATCAAAAGTTAACATTCCAGGAATATCTAAAACAAAGTTTTTTTTTAATAGTTCAAAATAGTTTTAAGCGCAGAAAAATTACAAAAGTTGGCCGAGAAATTTACAGAGGTCAATACATCAGTAGAGGCAGTTATTACGGACAGACGGGGTAGGTAAAATTAAAATATGAGGGGAATTATTTAACTTTCTTCATTATGATCCACCTCATATTATTAATGTAAAAGTCTGCCTGTCTGACTGTTACGCAATCACGGCTAAAACGCTGAACTGATTTTAAATATAGATTACTTTTTCAAAAATTGATAATCCCTAAGAGGCTGAAGCAGGGGATGCAACGTTTTTTATTATTATATTTAATTTAAAGTATCTATTTAACAACGCTAATTTTTATTATGATTATGTAGAGTTTGAGTAATTGTTTCTTTTGGTGTCTTTTGGACTCATTACCTTGAAGTTTAAAGGTTAATACTATTTATTATTTGTACTAACTATATGTGTAATTTTATGTTAAGACATATTGTTATTATTATATGTTTTTTTTATTATTGGAGCATTAAATGTATCTTGTTTATATTTTCATAACATCGAAGTTTATCAAATGTACTATACTTTTGATGTAATATCGTCTCGTCCATGATGGCGTTTGAATATGTTATTGGTTTAATAAAACTTTTAAATATTATGTAAGCATTTTGTTATTAATTATATTAATTCAAATAATACATCTCACAGATACATATATACACAATTGTAAAGACTGGGTTTATATATACAGATATCTATATATAAATAAGTTAGGCTAATTTTATCAACAAAATTTACAAATATATCTTTCGTCTTATTTGTCTTTTATATTCTATTATTTTGAGAAAATATAGAAATATTTAATATATTTTCTCAAAATAATCGAATATAAAAGACCCAAACTTATGTTGTACTTAAATTGCAGTTTTACTGCTTTTTATGTTTGTTTAGTTTGGATCTTCAAAAATACGATAACACTTATAGCACAAAAACAATTGCGCTCACAGTATAGACTAAATAAAATGTTAATGTTAGCTACATATATAAAACCATATATCAAAAGTTAACATTCCAGGAATATCTAAAACAAAGTTTTTGGTAATTATTTACACAAAACATGCATCTAAAAGTTTAAAATGCATACTTACAGTATTTGTTGTGTAGCGGCTGATGGGTTTTATGGTGGTAGAGGTCTGGGAAGCTCCGTTTAAGTTGCGCTAGCATGCCTGCACACAAGGGCTGCGCTCAGAGCGAGCATCAACACGAGGCATATTTTATATTATAATTTTTTAACAAAGAAAGGATAACAGACAAACTAAATAAGTGTTTGCAGTATATTCAATAAGTTTATAATTTGTAAACATATAAATTATGCAGTAATTGCTTGATTTTGGTAAAGTAAATGTCATGAGGCTCAAATACAATATTTTAACATGGCACCTTATGAAAATGTAAAATATGTGTTATTAAATAATATATGCCTCGATAGATGTTGGGTTTGTACTAAGGTATAGGTTATTAAAACAAGAAGAGATATTACAGAAGTAAAGCGATTATCATGCTGCTCCAAAACTGAATTTAACTGAATATTAGTTGTCTAATTCGTATTATATTAAAGGAGGTTTCAGATATTTAACTATAAATGAAGTTCAAAAATATCAATCATTTAAGACAGGAAAAAAATCAATGCAGGCGGGGATATTGATATTATAGATAGGCCTTAGGATAACATTTTGTATATGGTTGAAGTTAGAATTATTAAATTGATGTCTTGTCTAATTCGAAATATATAGGTGATTAATTTGAAGTTATAACACAGTATCATCATTGACAAAACGAATCTTTATGTATTAACTTGACACTCCCATATAAATATCTGAATGTCTAGATCGTTTAACACTGTTTAATACACTTGCCTACAAGGATTCCTACCTGTTACCAAAGAGATTAATGTATTACGTGTCCGGATTGCATTTATCATAGTGTTGACATAAGAAAATTATATACAATATTATCTATATACATATATATTTTTTGATGGACACGGCTTTTTCTATTTGCTTTTTTTAAATGAAGCCTATATTACTCACTGATAATGCGGCATTAGAATTTTTAAAATCGGTCTTGTAGTTTTCTCGTGATCCAATGCAAAATAATTAAACTTTTCTACATAAAGTTTACTTAAAGAAAAATAAATACAGGATAAAAATATTAGGTTTAATGAATAAAAAGCTGTACTATATGATCATGGAATATGGAAAATAACATTAGTACAAAAATTTACGCCACCTTTGGTTAATTTTCGTGTTAAAAGATTCGCCTTGACAATTAGTGGTTTGGGGGTATTTCGACACAAGGGTTTATAATCTTTCAGGACAAAATGTAAGGGGGTTGCACATCGATTTGTGTTTTCTATGTGCATCTACACTAAGATATCTTAATAAATATTAATATTATTATCACGTTATTTCGCCCAAAACTTATGTATAAGAAATATGAATTAATTTACTTTTAGTTTGGGTGAAATAAGTGTATATTCAACATATTTAAAGGTAACTTACTTAATAAAAATAAATTGTCATTCCTATGTTACAAAAACAATCTTACCAGTGATAGAATTGAGTGTTGTTGATCTTTGTTTACTAAAATTAAAGTTGAGTGGTGTTACATCTTGTCCCGCTTTTTCTGCTGAGAATTCTAAAATACCACGACTTCCAGGAGATTCTGTTTCTTCGTCGCTACACTGTGAGTCCTGTAATGTATGTTTTATATTATAATAATTTTTATATTGGTATACATTTACTATGTGTAAAAGGCAGCAATGTTTTAGTGCAACGTAAATGCTAATTTACGTTTTAACAATAAGAAACACTCGTATGGTGGCAGTATTTAACAAAGTACGAATAGATATTGCAACTATGGTGCAGCATAACATATACGGTGCACTGTTAATAGGTAAAAGCTTATCGCACGCACCACCTTATCGGCAAAGGTTTCGGTGTGAGGGCGGCGTGTAGTTCGCGCGTAGGCTTCACGTAGAAGGCGCGCGTCACATGGGTTTTCGTAGCGCATTCGCCTACGCGGCTCGATGCCGCCAAGTTCTTCCTGTAATTAGTAGCATGTAGTTAGCTATTTACATTATTATTTATTTTAAAATAATACTAAAAAATAAAATGAAAATGATTTTCGTTTCTTTTTAATTCTAATTTGCCTGCCTGTTTATATATTCACACACACGAATGTAACATGTACTGAGATTGAATTCGTGGTAAACGAGTATTTTGTTTACTCTGCATATGACAGTTGTATATTTTAAAAAAAAGAAAAAAATGTGTAATACTCACGTCCCGCATGTTATAGGTTATTTCTAGATTGTTAACAAAAGAGGATCGGAATTCGGGGTAAAAGTCGAGCACGTCAAGCAGGTCGTCGCGGTGCACGCGGTGCAGGTCGCAGTACGTGAGAGCCCGCACGCGGCAGTTGCTGCGCCCTACCGTCGTGTGGATGCACGGATTCTCGCCGAAGATGTCATCCTTACCTACAAAACGTCGCATTAATTTTTTCTACATTGTGTACATATTTTTTTAAATTTTGTATGTCTTAATAGCGTACAAGCAGATAACTCTCCTGATAAAAAGAAATAACCACCGCCTATAAACATCAAAGATGTATGTGGTGTGTTGGGATGGTAACGCCATTTGCATACGTTTACCGGATCCCTTACCTTCCAAATCGAAACGCGACAGTGACAAGCATTGGCGCTTTTGCGACAGGAAGAGGTAAGGCGGTGGTATCAGACCCGGGCGAAAATTTGCGGAACTTTAACACCCAGTGGTCACGATGGTGGAGATAATAATAATAATCTTTATTAATTTTCCCTTTCTACGAGTATAAATATAATATGATATTAGTAACGGTGGGATTGTTTGGGGAGACAGGAGTCCAAACTGAGTTGTACTCGTATTATGAATCTCCTGGCCTCCACCTCTCAAATACAATATTTTTAGAATAGATTTAAATTACAAATATTAAGAAGTTATTGAACGCGTATGTAGTGTATACCTATATATGATGTTGTGGATGTGTGTGAGCGTGTATGGATGTATATATAGAGATACGTAAAGTCAATCGTTCGTCTTTACCGAACTGCCTATCAGAATGACAGATAATTTATTTTTTTCCGGAGCCCGGAATGACAAGAAAAATAAGAAGTTTTGTGAAAATAAGCAGTTTCCACACCTTTCCGTGCAAAGCCGGCGAGGGCGGAATTTCAATAAAAAAATTAGCCGCTCGTCCGTACGATCAGGCAGTAGTATCCTTATTTAAGTGATTAAAGAATTACATTATATTACAGAAAGGGCCAATGCAAACCTTCATCACCTGCTGTGGCCGTGCGTGATGTCGTGTGAGAATCACCTCAAAAGTTGTCCGGAAATTAATAAGGAGAATATATTTCTTCTCTCCTTTAAAAGGTTGACTTTATTGTTTATTATGATTTTGAAACGTAGAATACGTTCAATTCACTCAGAGAAGCATTGTTAATTATGAATGCAAGTTAACATCTATATATGTAATAATTAAAGAAAAACTTTGTACCTTTTTTGCCAGAATTACGGGAACGGTGGAGTTTGAATTTTGGTACAGTTAAAGATAACCTAAAATTGCCGAGGATTTCAGGAACCTAATATGTTAAATCTATATACATTAGAAATACATTAAACTAATAAAATTAAACATTATACACACTACATTCATGTGACATACATGATAATGTATACGTACACACATGTATACCTTTTTAACTTTACGGCTAAAGTCTGTTGTCAAATTTAAAGGACATTTTATTGCCTAGTCTATGGTCGAATTTCAACCAGAGCGCGATCATTAGTGTATTTAAAATCTAGGAGCCCTGTAGTGGCACGACAAGCCAAGGCCAAGTGAAGCGCAAGGGCACTAGTTAACTTTTCTCGTAACTTTTCGACGTTTTTTAAACTCTCATAACTTGAGTTTGGATTATACTAGATAAACGAAATTCTCAAGATATGATGTCAATAGATGATTTATTAAAGACGTAAAATTTCAACTATATAAGTCATACTTTAGATTTTATTGATATTTATAAAACCCCGGTTTTGTCACTGACTCACTCACTGATTTTAAAAAGTCACGAGACTTTAGAAAGCAGAAATTTGGTATGTAAACTAATATCAATATACAAACAACAAAAAAGTTAAAAAACTCGGAACTTTTATCCCCTTGGAATTTTGTATGAGACTTCCGCAATTTTGATGCAAAATATGTGGCTTGGCCCTTTCATTACTACAGGATTTATTATACAATAGATTAATAATGAACAGATAATAAAAGTTTAATACAACATTTAGTCTAGAATATATAGAATATAATTATATAGAACAATATTTAGAAACGAAATCTAGTTAGTAACTGTAAATACCCTGAGGAAGCTGATGTAAGTGAAAACGGTTGAAAATAAAATATAATTATTGTTAAACAGTATAAGTGTTATCAATTAATAAATATTGTATTAAAATGGAGTTTCACCAAGTACCAACGATAAAAAGTGTAGAATAGAGTAAAATTTTAATTTAACGCTCATGTGACGATGGCGAAATAGCTAAGCCACATATTATGACTAAGGTGTAGAGTTCTGTGAAGTTAGGGCTTGTAGAGTGAGGGCGTATTGAGTTAAAAGCTTGGTTCTACATGAGATCTGACAACTTTTTGACAGTGCGAGCCATATAGTCTTGTTGCGGCAATATTTTACATGAAAAGGTTTTTGGTAACATAGTATATTACCTAAAATAGCCATGACGATGTCGTCCTTTAAAATTTCAATTGAGCCTCGTGATATAAAATATAATGAAGTAAGGACATCTCCTCTGTGCGCGAGAGTTTCACCCGGAGGAGCGTGAGTGGTTTTAAATCTTAATGACAGTGCCCTGAAAGTACAAGGAATACTCGTTATTTAGTTCTAAAAGAGTGACGGTGGTTCAGTGCTCAGTGAGAAGTAATAATATCTTATTTATCTTTTACTATTGCTACTGCCTCTTGGACTAGGAGTTAGCCTATTCGGCTCACGAGGTCCCGGGTTAGATTCCCGGGCCGAGCATTAAGTGTTATTAAGGTTTTATCGAAGTTTTTGTTGAAAATCCAAAATCTCAGTAGCAGGTCAGAGTCTGGCGGGTGGTGTGTTATCACTCCCGTGCCTCGGATGAGCACGTAAAGCCGTCGATCCCGGTTATCGTTAGAAATAGTCGATAATCGTTATCAAGTCGGTAAAATGCGGCGATGGGGATCACCATTCATCTCGCCAACCGGCATTACCGGTGATTTTTTTTAATAATTATTGATTTACTTCATATTATTATTTATAATATTATGAAGTAAATCAATTGTGGTAATTAATATTTCAATTTAATTATTAAGTAACTTGCATTTTTCTTTTTACAGTAAGTATCCATTTATTTCTCTGATCAAAATTCCAAGCCTTTATAAAAAAAGTATAGACTGTACATCAACCATTTATGCCGTTATAATGTTTTGCTTACAACACAACATTTACGACCCATTTCAAAATACCAAAAAAGTGTAGAATATCCCAACGTTATTCTATCTCTAGCTTGACAATTTTCCCGAATACTTGCGAATATCTACCATGGCGTACACTGAGATCACAATTGCGATTAACCTACGAACAGCTAACGGCATTATGCGGCGGTAGTTGGTCTTAAATTAGCAATATATCGAAAGAAATGTCTTTTATAACAAAAAGACATTGCGTATGACACAGTAACGCTTTAACCTAGGTCTAGAAATCCTAGCTTTGGCACCCGCAAAGCAAAGGTTTCTAGACCTCTGGTTTAGCAAATATCGGCGACAGTGGTGACCACTTATCTCCCGGTAGTGTATCTTAAATTAGCAAAATATCGAAAGCAATGTCTTTTATTACAAAAAGACATTGCGTATGACACAGTAACGCTTTAACCTAGGTCTAGAAACCCTCGCTTTGGCACCCGTAAAGCAAAGGTTTCTAGACCTCTGGTGTAGCAAATATAGGCGACAGTGGTGACCACTTATCTCCCGGTAGTGTGTCCGTTTGCTTCCTCTCTGTTTAAACAAGATAAGACAATCCTTTACGTGAAGTGTAAATACAGAGAACTTAATTGCTATAACTTGAATTACTAGTTTGTTGTTTTGATTACCTCAGGCAGCCAGGACTGGCCCCTTCAAAAGCAGCACAAGTTGTGAGCAAATTGCGATTCAAATGTAAGCATATATCTGCTTGAAGACACTCAGGAAACCCCTTTAGAACACTGGATGTGTCAATACCATTCGTGTAACTCCACGCATGTTGAAAATATTCTTCTAACCGTTGTCGCAAGGGATTGGCTATCTGTCAAATTATAAATAATCAAATAGTATATAGTATCAAATATAGTTTTGAATCAATTATAATATATTATATAAATCAATATGTATTATTATTATTATATGAATTAATTTTAATATATTATATTATGTGTTATTAGGCAATTTATTTTTAAATTAAATTTTGTAGTAAAATCATTCGTGTTTAATATTTCCACTAACTCTTTGGTTCAGTAGTTAGACTATTTGATTGAGATTCGATGCCTCAGCCAGGTAAATATTTTATTAGAAGTCTTGTGGAAGGGTTTTAATATCCCCTTTACGTAAAGTTTTCGGTTCATGAGTTTTTTGTACCTATTCTTAAAGAAGCAAGCGATACTGAAGTAGAAGCGATGTCGTCGACGACGTTGAATCGATCTGGTTCGCTGGGATTACTTTGCTAGTGGTAGTAATTGTAAATTATAATAAAATGAATTACTCGGATTGAAAATAATAAGCAATATGTAAGTATTTAATTAACTTACCTGATGAAATCTAATAAATTCTCTAACTCGTAATATTTGGGTATGATACCGGGCTGTTCCAGAGTATAACCGCTGAATTATGGCCGATACGTTACCAAATATACTAGCATACATTAACGCTGGAAAAAGTTAGTTTAGTTATCATTAATTCATAGCAAAAACAGGTTACTTTATTAAAAATTAAAATGTAAAGCTGTTTAAAGTAATTTTAGATTTTTAATAGACATCTAGGATAGGACATAAGCAGAGGGTTCTCTAGAAGCTAAAGTGATTTTTTAACTAATGTTTTTATTTTATATTTTTTAGACGAGAGAAAAAAGGGGCAGTATGTAAACTGATAAGTGATTACGACTCATGGGCATTTAGGATATCAATTTTCTTGCGGTATGCATTGGCTATCTTTTAGGAATAATTATATTCCTTTTTTGAAAGTCCATGAATTTCAAAAAACTCAAAAGTCATAAATTTTAATCTAAGTAGAATTAGTTCATAATTTACTAATTGATTAGAAGTTACAATGGTGGGAACGAGAGGTGAGCCCATTGCCCTAAAAATCTACTAATTGTACTCGTTTGGACGGATTCCCTTCGATAACACCGATAGTCAATTTTACAGATAGAAATAAATTACGTGGCGCGTTTTTTGTCTGCGATGGACTGCTGATTACTAAAACTACTGATTTCAATCAAATTTAACGCCCCCCCCCCCCCCCTCCCCCCGGTCTTAAGGACCCCCACAAAAATATTCAATACCAGTAATTTGTACATAATGTATGTAATACATAAATTAAGTGAATTATATTACATTTATAAATCTTTTCTCAAAAAAATATTGCAGAGACTATATATTTTTCTAAAAAATAAATAATTTGTTGTGTTTTTAAATGAAATTTGATAATATAAAGAGAAACGAAATTCTTTTTATCAGCAATTAAGAAGTATCGACATTGGGGAACTTTACCACCAGTTACATGGTAGATACACGTTTAGCCAACCGTTTCTTTTTTACGAGCTCTTCAAAGTGTCTTTTCCTCGACGTGACGTGACGTGGACGTACACGGGGTGAATTTTACTCATTAAAGCTATTAATTAATGTTTTCGAATTGGCACATTTTAGTAGAGATATTGTTTCAGAAATGTCACGTTGTTTAGTTATTATTATTAATCGTTTTTGCAGGGGATCGGCAACCGGTTAATTTTCTAAACAGGTTTTGGCCATACCTGAATTGATTGTGGTTAGGGTTACGATTACTAGTATTTAACCGGTAAAATTCAGAAACCAATATTTTTTCTTTCGTGTTCAGCAAAATAAACTGGTAAATTTTAAAGTCGATACAAGCTTGTCATTGCGGGAAAGACAAAGTGAGCTTCTGATTGGTCAGCATTTGATGAAATACGAAAAATGCCGCGCGCGCTACGTCACGATAAATAAATTTTGAGTTTAATCGGTTAATTCGACCGATTATCAAATTAATAAAATTAATAAAAACAAATATCAGGCCTGTCTTCTTTGAATTAGATCATTCAAAGAAGACAGGCCTGATACTTCTTGAATCAAAACTTTCTTTGTACTTATTGTTTTTTTTTAATTTTCATGGAACAAATAACACTTACTGATCTAACCCCAAAGTAAGCAAATTATTTGCTTGTGTCATGGGTGTTAGGCAACGATACTAATACATAGAAATACATAATATATAAATACTGAAATATATTTAATTAACACTCAAACCCGGAAACACAAAAATGTATGCTCTCACACAAATGCTTGTCCCCGTCGGGGATCAAACACGAGCCTCGTCGATTGCGTAGTTAGGATCGCTAACCACTCGACCAACGCGGCGATCATTGTCGATTTGTTTCTTGCGCATTGCCGTACGATACCTACGTGTAAATTGGCATAATTAATTTTGACCTGTTAGAAGTTAAACATAAGTTTAGCTATATCTAGTAAAATCATATGTTTATTGAAGCATAAGTGGATTTCATGCAATGCGCTTTTTTGTAGCGTAAATTGATGTTTAATTGTAAGAAAGAAAATATACTTACATCCAACAAGCATAACAAATATCGTAAATCCCTTTTCCATATCTGTATTAGGTGCTACGTTTCCGAATCCGACGCTCGTCAGAGATGTACAGGTAAAATACAGAGCAGTTATATATCGGGATCTAAAACAATAATAAAAGCAATTTAAAACAATTAAAATGACTTTAATATGTGTCAGCTTTACCTACCCATATCTCAAAAGTAACTGAGTCAATTTTAATAAACTTTTCTTACTGTTCCCTAAGTTGGAATATACCTGATTTAAATAAAAAAAATGATAAATTGTGTGTCGGGCCACACGCAATGTAGGGTTTCAAAGTTGCCCATCACAATAATGTGGACTAAGAAGAGAGCTTTTTTAGTTTCATATCATGAACATTTAAGTTACTCAACGTTAATGACAAATATATATCCACATCGCAGGTTCACCGCCTATATAAACTTCTCTATGTACATTTTGTAAGTTGACTATTACTGCAAAAACTTGTAAAGCCTTCTAAGTCGTGACAGTTTTTTTTTCAACTTCATTATATTTACTACTGCTATGATTTTTTTTCCACCCCAAAATCAACCGTTTAAAGCTTAATATTTTACAATTAAATCCTTTAATCGAAAACTTGTTTCGACAAATCTACACTTTTTTTTAAAAACCTATCCAACGATATACCCCACACAATGGGGTACGTGAGAAAAAATTAACACCTCCGCTGTATATGTAAGGGAGCTTACCCTAAAAAATATTTTTCAAGATTTTATGTTACCACTTTTCAACGTGATATATATATATATATATATATATATATATATATATATATATATATATATATATATATATATATATATATATATATATATATATATATATTTTATATCATAAGATAGCAAACAATCAGATGGGTCTCCTGATGGTAAGAGTCAATCATCGCCTAAAGACACCAAAGATGTTAATGGTGCGTTGCTATCTTGTGGCGAGGTCAAATGCCACATGCATAAGTTTACCGGCTACCTTATCCTCCAAACCGGGACACGACAGTGACTAGCACTGACGCTATTGCGGCAGGACTAGGTAAGGCGGTGGTACCAGACTTGGGCGAGACAATGCAGAACTCTACCACCTAGTAGTCGCGATGGTAGTGACTTGCATAGCCAATCAGTCGCCTTTTACAACCTGCCTGGCAGAACGACAGTTGGTTTATTCTTCAAAGGAGCCCGGAACCAACACGGGGAAGAAAATATTCATGCCAAATTACAGGTTTCTAGTAATAAGGATCTCAACGTGTAAGTGACGGAAAATCGAAAATCTACCGAAAATCGAAACCATAGATTTGATCCGTGATTTTGAGATGAAAACCGTGGAAATTTGTGTGAGAGTTTTTTTTTTATTTTGTGACCTACTTTTTTACCTTGACTTTGTATAATTTCATTTATTTTAATACTCTAGTGTTTTTTTTTTCTTAAAACATAGTAAAACTAAGGAAATACACAAAATAAGGATTGTATTATGCACCAGAAACCGCGAAAAATAAACCCTGTTACAGACAACATTCATTATTTTGCTTTGTAATGTCTGTCATATTCGTAATTAAATAATACGGAGGAAAAACTTTGTAGGTATCATTTTTTAAGATACAAGTTATAGACAATAATTATCTTGCTTTGTAATGTCTGTCATAATTGAATGTAATAATTAATAATGTATGTCTTGTTGACAATACTTATTATATATGTTAATATTATAAATGCGAAGGTTTGGATATTTGGATGAATGGATGGATGGATGGATGTTTGTTACTCCATCACGCAAATACTACAGAACGGTATTTAACGGATGAATTTGGCACACAGGTAGACGATGACCAGGAATAGTACATAGGCTAATTTTTATCCCGGAAAAATGAACTGTCCCCGCGGGATTCACCGTTTATAATGCAGATGACTACACGGTGCAGCTAGTAATAAATAAATAATAATATGACAATTACCCGTTGAGTATTAAATTTGGCATTGTTAAAGTTTACCAAATATTTTCAAATAATTTGTTAAAAATAGATTAAATTAATAAAAATAATTATTAAATAGATTAAATTTATGTGAGATCCATGATAATATAATACTAATTTTTACGGCTAAAATCTGTTGTGAAATTAAAAAAAATAGACATATGTTTTACTCTATGATCGAATTTCGACCACAGAGCGATCACTAGCTATTATAAATACAAAAAGTCCTACCAAAATTATTATAGGTCAAAAACGTTTTACAGTACCCGGCGATAAATATTGCACATCGAACTTTGGAAAGAGACAATCGGATAATTTCGGCTTCGTAAAGCGTTATCTCTGTCCCACACTACCTATGTGACGTTTAGTCAGTCGTTGTTCAAGTACGATAGAGTGCAGTCGCGTCCCGAAAAAAATATATATTTAGAGTTGATAACACCCACAAATTTAAATAATTTAAAGTTGTAATATGGCATCTTTCGGAAAAAGAGGGAAACCTTTACGAGGTCAGTCACGTGAAATTATCTACAATGTTTATAAATACTTTGTAAGCGAAGCTGATAGATTTTAAAAAAAAGTAGATGAAAATGTAAGTTGTTATTTTAAGAAGATTCAAGAGCGAGTTGCAAATGCCACTGGAATTTCAAGAAGAACTTTGAACAATATATTAAACGAAGTCAGTACTGAAACACATTCGACTGAAATTAAGTTCAGCACTCCAAAAAAAGGGAGACCAAAAAAGCAATTTCGTTTGGATATGGACGATTTTGATTACGATGTTGTTCGAAGAATGGTGTATGATTTTCACTTACGATTTAATGAACTGCCAACAATAAAATCATTAAAAGCTAAGTTATCTGAAGCTATTAATTACAATGGGTCTGAAAAAACATTGAGAAAAATACTTCATGACATGGGATTTCAGTTCACTAAAATGGAAGATAATCGAAAAATTCTAATGGAAAAGCACGACGTTAGTCTCAAACGAATGGAATACCTTGATAAAATACGCAAATTTCGCGAAACAGGAAAAAATATCGTCTACATGGATGAGTCATATATACATGCATCCCACACTAAAGGGAAATCTTGGAGTGACGATAAGAAAAAAGGAGTAAAAAAGCCAATTTCAAAAGGTCAACGTTTGATAATAGTTCATGCGGGAAATGAAAAAGGCTTTGTACCCGGTGCTTTTTTAACGTATAAATCCACGAACACTACAGGTGACTATCACAATGAAATGAATAACGATAACTATGAGAAATGGCTGGTTAACCAATTAATCCCAAATATACCCAGTGATTCTGTTCTAGTTATCGACAACGCACCCTATCACAACAAGTATGTTAAGAGACCCCCCAACTCAAACACCATTAAACGGGAAATGATCAACTGGTTAAACAGACATGAAATTCCAGTTGATCCAAAATTAACAAAAACCCAGATTTACGCTATTATATGTCAGCACAAGGAGAGGTATACAGAGTTTTCTGTGGACAAAATACTTGCCGAACATGGGCACACTGTGTTGCGATTGCCACCATATCATCCGGATTTTAATCCAATTGAAAATATATGGTCTCAACTGAAAGGCTATGTAGCCTCTAGAAATGTGGGTATGAACTTAACTACAGTAAAAACATTATTGACTGAAAAAGTAAACATGATCGGCGCTGAAGAGTGGAAAAAGGTTTGCGATCATGCAATCAAATGTGAGAATGAATATAGAAGCATTCAACACAGTTTAGACAATTACACTGATAGATTAGTAATAAATACGGCTGATAGTGACAGTGATATTGACCTCTTTGAGAGCACAGATAGTGAAATGGAAGTAATTGAGAATTAGAATTATTATTATTTTTATTGCAATGTCTCATTTTAGCAATAGGTATAATGGTGTTTATTATGTACACTAAAGCTGTAATGTTCCAAAATAATTAAATACGTAAACATAATGTAAAAATGTTTTTTTATTTTATTTTACCCCAACCTAAAGCCATCACTTATAGAAAAATTAGTGTATTTTATACAAAGAATAAAAATATCAAAAGAAGCAAATCACTTGTTTTAACAGCTCCTAATAGGTACCGGACTGTTTGTATTTTGTGCGACAGAGATAACGCTCTACGAAGCCGAAATTAGCCGATTGTCTCTTTCCAAAGGTCGATGTGCAATATTTATCGCCGGGTACTGTATTTAAATAAGCTTATGACGTGTTGACATTTATTTTATAATGACTGCTGGATCGGAACGCAGCCATACACTTCTCCTAGCGCAGTCGGGTAAAATTATATAACCTATATGATTCTCGTAAATAAGACGAATCTAATGACAGAGGTGTCATTAGATTAAATTCATTTAATATAAGCTTAATTTCATTTTTTTTAATTTCATTGAGTTCTTTAGGCTACTGAGAGTGCCAAAGAAATAAAAAAAACACTTCAGACGGCAGGATCGGGTAAATAGAGGTTAATGGTGTTAGTAAAGGACGATTATGGCAAATATTTTTACAGGGATTATTGTTGTGTCGTTATCGAAATTTATGCTTATAATAGTAGGTGAGTCCAAGAGGGGATTTTGGTATTTATTCGAGAGCGTCAGATTAACATAGGAGGCGGTACCTCGCATATTATTAAGGTTCTCCATCAAATATAAGCTCTTTCTGTAGAGTTACCCCCCTCTACAGAAAGGGCTTATATTTGATGGCAGAAAAAAAAATTAAGTTAACTTCGGCTTGTGGAAATTATCAGATTATACTTTTTTCGTAATTCTTCATATCTATCATAATAATTTTCTCCATAATAAAAGAAAATTCAGTTGCACTCGAGACTGTCAAGACAACATTTTCTTTACAACTTGTGACCCTCCAATCCCTTACGCTAAACTTGAGTGTCAGATTTTCTAAATTTTAGCTGCCAATTAACACACCATACCCTAATCTAACGCGCTTCAGTGTTTCCATGTCACTGATTTTTTTTAAACATTTTTTTTTATTGAAGAGGGGGCAAACAAATACCTGATGGTAAATGATCATCGCCGTCCATGGACATCTGCAATACCAGAGGTCTTGCAGTTGCGTTGCCGGCCTTTTAAGAATGAGTAAGCTCTTTCTTGAAGGTCCCTATGTCATATCAGTTAGGAAATACATCTGCCGGTAATTGATTCCACAACAGAGTAGTGCGAGGCAAAAAGTGTCGGGAGAAACGCATGCACATTTTTTTTATCTGTAGATTTTTCCCCCACCATTCAAATGAAAAACATTATATAACCTTTTATTATTCCTATAATTTGATCTACAAAATCCAATAGGTCCCTACGACACTCGAGTAACTACCCATTTAGCATCTTGGGCTCCCCTACTATAACACATCCATCACACATAGGAATTAAAAATACACCTTACCTCATGGAGGGACCAGTAGAATTATCGTATGTAGCCTGCACATCATTCGCAAGAGCGTCTAGCCAGCCTATTGGTGCATGTAGTTGTGGTCTTTCCCAACTCCCGATAGCATACCTTAAAATAAAAATGAAGCTCATATAAAATTTATAATTAATAAATAAATATACGATTTATCGATTAAAGGAATATGAAGCACTTTGTTAAATACGATTTACTTGCTAATTTAGTAGGTGGTTTGAGACCACCAATTTATATGTGATAAATGGATGGTCATTGGAAAAGATATTGTATTTTCCAATGACCATTAATTTATCCAGTGGCAAACGTGTTCTCCGCAGTATAGACTACAATTTACAATCTGTGATGTTAGTCACACAAAAGTCTGCGTGTTTTAATATTCTGAGTTCCTTCAGGACACCCACAGCACAACCAACCTGGGTAGACTTGTGACTTCTGATACTTTTGTTTAATTTTTTATTGTAAAGTTATACCACATATTTATATCCATACTATCCATATCCATACTTATATTCATACCAGTATATAATATTATAAATGCGAAAGTCTGTTTGTCTGTCTTTTACGCTTTTATTGCATATACTCGGTTCCTATAGCAATAAAATACCTCATTTTAAATTTGTAGCATTTTCTACGAGGCGTAAGCTAAGTCTGTTCCTATAAATGTCAAATTAACAATTTTTTCTAGAAACTTGTGGAATAATATGATAGGTACCTACCTCTTAATATTATTAAATTGGTAAATAAAGGTTATTGCTACGAATGACAGATAGATTATAAGAATCCGGCACAAATCGCTAAATAGATTTTGATGAAAGTTGGCATGGAGATAGTTGAATGTCCAGGGTTAAACGTACACTAATTTTTTTTTAAAAATCACCCTTTAAGAAGCTGAAATAGAGGATGAAAAATTGTATCTAAAACTACATGGATGACATGTTAATCTATTCGAGAGCAAAGCTACGCCGGTTATCTAGTAGCATTATATTGCGTATTAACTAAAGCAAAAAAACAGTATTAGAATGTTGTAAAATAGTTTGTTTAATAAATGTGACTTTTTTTGATGTAATATTATGAAATACATAATAAAAAACATTATATAATGTCATATAGTTATCGGCATGTTTCTTGAGCGCTAACCTTGGCTTGCACAAAAGTAAATTGCATAACGTTTCTATAACGTCCGTAATACGGTTACGTCTCGAGGTGCGCAAAATGATCTCCACTTCCGTAGTCGTGCACTTAAGATCCGTGCTGGGAACTATAGGTACTTTGTATGTCATGTAAGATGAAACATTGTTATGATGTATCATTAATTTTATCATTTTAATGAAATTTTGACGAATTTTAATTAGTATTGATATTTTTTAAAGTTTGATATAATAAGCATATGACTGGTAGAGAATGACAATAAAAATTAAGCTTTCCCTTTTGTGCACACACACCTACTTAATTTTATTGTACAGTATACTTTTTACACTGTAAAATAAAATTATTGACTAATAGGAAGATGTATTTCCCTCTTAGCTTTATTATGTCTTGGAGTATTAGAATAAAAAAGTTTCCGCTCACATTTTCCTTAAACATTCTTAGTAATAGAAACAAAATAGTTTATCTCGTTTATTACACCTAAGAGCTACTTAAACAAATAAAATTATCACTCATCCTATATTCAAAACCATTTGAATATAGGATTCAAAACCATTTACAATTTTAATTTATTTTTGCAATTCAAAGATAGGTTAAACTGAATTATTTTAAAAGTAGCATTTTCTTTGGTTTAAGAACTGATTTTCTTATTTTAGTTGTGTGGTTGGTTATTAATGAGCTTGAATGTTATTAACTAAATTTAATTCTGGTCGTATTTTGACCACTAATCTAACACTAGTACCAAGAAGAAAATAATAATTCACATTACGATGTAACTACAAGCAGTTAATATAAAAATAGTTATTATCCTTACCATAAACACGCAAGCCAGTGTGCAATAAGTACAAAAGTAGCCATAAGTAGAAGTAGGACGGCAGTACCATATTCAGAATATCTATCAATTTTTCGCGCTACACGTACTAGTCGCAAGAGTCGTGCTGTTTTTAGCAGACCGATGAGGGTAGTCGTCTGAAAACAGAATACATGCTAAAGATCTACAGGGGAATGATTAAAAGCGAATAACTTTAGCCGCAAACCGAAGCATTATAAGAATGTTCGCGTATCACTAAATAGCATTAATGAGGCTTCGCAGCGTAACTCTTTTTAACCAAGCGAAATTTTCTATGAATACACGATACGAGCGTCTTTTGAGCTCAGCCATACAGGTTCTGCAGAGTACAAGCATTTCGTTAAAACTATAAAATTAGGTGGTTTTATTATATATTGCGGTGCAAAAAGTTTTATAAATTCTAATAGTCTCTATTATTTATACTCTATGGTAATCTACGCAAAAATATTTTTACTCGGTGAATAAAATAAAATTAACGTAGTTTAAACGTACAATCTATAGGTAACTAACTATAGTAGACATTCTGATGATGCCCAAATTAGAGGTAGTTAGTTATCTGGGCAAACGTTATTATTTTGCGAATGAGCGTACCTAAATGTGCGCAGTAACTTAAGTCGATTTTGTTAGGCATACTTAAATGCTACGTAATATGTTCTACTGTAATATGACTCACTTGTTAATTTATTCGAGGGTTTTCTAAAGATTGATGCTTACAGTGTTTTATAAGTCTTAGTTTAAGCTAAAATGTATTTAACTATAGTGGAAGAACCTATGTAATTACATATACTTTCATATTGATAGACAATAGTAAAATCATAAAAGAAGAAATAGAGGAAAATTAAAGAAACTTATTATTAATTATTTAGAAGGGCCTAGAAGAAGTACAAAAAGAATTATTCAATAACATGATAATACTAATGGTTTTATTCTATATCTAAATTATTTATATAGAACCAAACGCAAAAGTTTCGCTATAGTTATTTATATTACTAAATCCTACCATATGATGAAAATAATTTTGATTAGGTACATGTAAGGTGGGTGCCATAAGTATGGTATATTTGTATATATATTTAGTGCTTTGTCATGTAGTGAAAAATGCGGTTCGTTGATTTATACAAAGATATCAGTCTGGGAAGTGTGAGCGTATTTGCTACCAAGCTCTGTGCACTTTGTGATTGGTTTTTTGACTAGAGAATAAGCCCATGATGAATGGTTTGCCTAAACTAAAATAGTAATAAAATTAAAAATAATAGCTTATCTTTCTGTACGGTCATACAAATATCTAAAATTAATAGGAGTAATTACTCAATGTTCTATTCGAATAGGAAAATGCGCAAACCTGTGCTGCGAAACCTTCAAGAAAAAAAAAATGCTGCTAACATTACTGTAACTAATTGCAAATATTACTCAACTATTTCGAGTTAATTGACTTGATTCGTGAAAGCAATCAAATTTCGTCTAAAAATTAATTCTATATTGGTACTGAGGATAAGGGTATATAAAAATCGATATATTTTACATAGTTGTAATTCATCTCGCAATCTGAGACATATTCAGAATGTATTGCTGTAATAAAAGCTTATTTTGCAAAATAGAGCACAGGCTAAAATACTTGTAATAATTACCATTCAAGTTAATAAAACTAAAGGCCATGATGATTCGCCAAAATGTAACCAAAAATGGCCAAGCCAGTGATAGCGAGTGAGCACTTTTTTCGGCTTTAAAGGTGAAATAACTTCAGTTTGGAAGCGTTTTATCTTCCATTCAGGCATTCGCTTTGTGATTGTAAATGGCTAGTGGAAATCAATATCGTAATTCCAAAATAAAATTAAGAAAATATAGTGGCAGCAACATAAAAATAGTTCACAAAGATGGTATACCTCATCACTTTCCAGCCCCTGCTGTAACAAGAAACGGTATTACAAATTCAGTACGCACCCACCTTGGGTTCTCCATTTAAAAAAATAAATTGATACGTAAATAATCGTAATAAATAAATAAGTACGCAAATTTAACAGCATACAGTAAAACCTACAACTAGTTCTGAAATCATATTATAAAAGAATTTTGTTAAAAAAAAGAAATGGCATTTATACGAGTTACAACCTTAATTGTTATTTAATAAAAATCATTTAAAAACGCCAATTGTTTGAAATCGATGTGGGGCTTCGTTGTGATCGGCATATAATCGTTTAGTTTACATAGTGTTTTAATTATTCATAGTGACAGCTGCACAATAATTATGCATTCAACTACAGTTTGTGATGTACTAAAAAGTAATCCAGAACTTCATTTGTCCGAAAGTGTTTTAAAATTGCTAGCCATTCTTATAATGTATTTTGTACTTTTAATCTCTTGTCATCTCATTCTTTAAATGGTGCCGTGAAAACGAAACTCGACCTAAATTTAAGGCCCATTTTTAGTATTCTTTCGCTGTATTATTCTTAAATTAAGTAAATGTCAAAAACTAATGCTATCTACGTAAGCAATATTTTAGTGTATTGTTATGGTATTTGTCTGTAATGAAAATAATTTCGGACAACTGATCGCCTGGTAGCTATTTTTATTCTAAATTTCAGGCATATAATTTATATTCTAATTCTAGAATAATTTCAGTGTTTTATGTGATATGAAATCAAATGATATCGTGTTTGATGCCAAGTAAAAGCAGCTCACTTCGTCCGTGTCGGTGCCGAAGAGAAGTAGGTCGAATGGGATGGCGGCGACCAGGTCAATGACGAACCACCCTCTTAAGTAATGCATAGCGATCTTTGCGGGATCCGACTCCACCTCGTCAGCGGCGTTTACATACGTTGTGCGAAAGTTGATGAGGATGTCGATTATAAAAGTTACGTCCACTGAAATCGATAACAAATACAGGTTTCTTAAACGTTTTCATACATTGTAAATGTTTTTGAATTTTTAAAATATGTATTAAATCTAACATAGAGATTTGTCTCGGTAATTGTTTGAACAAACATTCCTTTTTTATATCATAAGATAAAAAAACAAGCAGGTGACATTCCTGGTAGAGACAACATTCGCCTTTAGACATCAAATATGGTAATGGTGCGTTGCTATCCGTGAGGCGGGATTAATATGGCAAAAAATTGATTTAGTACTACCGTCTTGCCTATTCTTGCCGCAATGGCGTTTGTACTTGTCACTGTCGTATTCTTGTTTGAAGGGTAAAGTAACCGATAAATTTATGCATGTGGTATTCAAACCGTATCTGTGTAGTTGACAAGAATAGTAACACACTAATAAGGTCTTTAATATTTAAAGGCTTTCATTAGGAGAACCATCTGTTTCTTTGCTATTTGATTGAATCTATATATATATAAAAATCAATTGCTGTTCGTTAGTCTCGCTAAAACTCGAGAACAGCTGAACCGATTTGGCTAATTTTTGTTTTGAATTAATTGTTAAAGTCCAGGGAAGGTTTAAAAGGTGAGAAAATATAGAAAAAAAGGCAGAATAATGTTTGCCGTATCAGCTAGTAACAAATAAAAATAAATACTTCTCTTATATGGATCCTGAATATGTAGCCATAGAATTGTCGAATAGAACAAATTTAACTTGTGATTTTTAATAGTTGTCTAAGAATATTTCGAGAGGATGTATAAATAGCTCTAGTTAAAAACTAGTAGATGCCTTATCTTAAGCTAATCACGAACCTTGACATTTGATGATGTAGGTCTCAGTGGATTAAAAATAAGCTCCTTACGTCAATATATTATTAGTGCTATATTCGTTTTATTAGGTACCAAAATATACGACAAAATATAGGACAATTGTCCTAAAAAGTGATTAGTAAAATGGATTAGCCTCGGCAAAAAAGATAGTTGCTACGCAACGGATAAACAATTTACTTTCGTAAGTTAATGATTTTTGAATCAGTCTTTTTATTATGATTTTAGCAATGATATTATAATATAGGTACGACTATTTTTATAAGCTCATTGGATTTTAGTTTCATCTTTCCTTTATAATAAAGAAGTAAAATTTGTAAGTTAGGGGGTTTGTTCGTGGAAAGTAAGTAGGAGTTATTGAATCGATTTCAGTAAAGATTTTATATAAGTCACATTATTTCCTAGTAAAGTAACCTACATTTTATTCTAATTTTTCTACAGAATCAGAAGCTGAGCTGATATCGTGGGAAACGTTTAGGAATAATTAATGAATGCACACATTGGTTTGAAACTGCTACTGAGATTGTAGATAGAAAAAGCCATGTAACATTTAGGCCTACTCGAGAAACGAGGCCGAGATTTCATGATCTGAGGTAAATTATAGGAAATCTATTACGCAGTCTTCTTTTTAAAGAATAATAAATAATTAATTATACGTGTAATTAATCTATATATTAATACGTGAGGGAAAACTTTGGATCCCTTTTTAAGACAATTGCGCAAGTATGAAATTTGGCGCAGTTAAAGTTTATGTCAAGGAGGAGTGAAGAAACCTAATATTTTTAAATAAACTGCATTAAAAATACATTAAATTGCTAGTTTTTTACAGGAATTGCTAGTTATTTAAGTATATAACTAGCAAAAAGCAGAGCTTTGTAAGGGCTCGCAAAGTTATACTATCTAGTAATATTGTTAGAAAAGTATTTTTAGGAGAATTACATCTTTTAATGTAAGGACTTTTTATCTAACCTAAAAAACTCAGCGTATTTTCACCTAAACATTACATTCGCATCGAAGACCCGCGTCGTCAGGCTTTGAACTAGGAATATTTGGTTTTTGTTTGTTGGTATTTTCAAGAAAAAATATGTATTAAAAATGAAGGTTGATCTTATAAAAAAACACATTTTTAACATTTTCTAAAATCAGGAAGTTCCTGGTTTTACGTCGATTTACGAAATCAAAATCAAAAAATGTTTTATTTAAATAAACCTTCAAAATTTTTGGACTACGCAGGCACGAAGAATTGACGGTAGACACTCAGCGAATACATTTTTCGAATTTTTCTCTCAGAGAAACCCTCGGAGTTCGATTCCAGAGTCAGGCAAATAAAAAATGTGTTTTTTCAGTTTTCTGATAAAACAACTTTGCCCGGGATTGGAAAAGTGCCCTACTGACGATAGGCTGGCCACCTAACACATTGTGGGACTTAAGTATCTTCAGCTAACCGTGGATGCACACGTTGTACTTCTGCCTACCTCTTCGGGGATACGGGCGTAAATATACCTTTTTTTAGCTTTTTACCCTCGCCCTCGGGCTGAGATTGGAAATTAATCTCAATACAATATAAATCAATTAATACATCTGTACTGTTTCTCAATAAGCCTATTGTGAAACTCTCGAACGCTCTATTTACTCTGTTCCCAGCAAACATCCCTGCTCTAGACCTAAATTCTCCTTGTGCCTCCCACAATATTACTTCGAACTTCCCTTGCATTCTCCTTTCAATGATTTTATCATACACCTTCGATGCCAAACTGATCAAATTGATGGCCCTATAGCTGTTGCAGTTTATACTTGAACCTCGCCTTTATACGAGGGCACGATAACCGCGCGCCGCCAGCCAAATATGAAGAAACAATTCATGAAGTAGGTAGTCTCTTAATAAGTTCAAAAATTCTAATAGAAAATGTATCTTCTATCAATTTTAACTCGTTAATTTAATAAGAGATGGTGTTAGTAGTAATAAGATTCTAATACAAATTGTACCTTCTATTTTTTTTTATAAAATGGTATTTTTGTGGTAGATAACAAATCTAGACATGAATATAAACTACCACGTCGAAGCTCAAACCTAAAAATGCCATATTTTTTCAGTAAAATGTACCACAAAAGTGCATAGAAAGTGGCCTAGTGTAGGGCTCGCTTCGCTCGCCCTGATTAACTTTTTTTAGATAAGTAGATAGCAAACAAGCAGATGGCTCTCCTAATGGAAAGACAAACCATTGCCTATAGACACCAAAGATGTTAGGTAATGATGCGTTACTTTCCGTGCGTCAGGATGGCAATGCCATATGCTTGAGTATACCGGCTATGTTACCCTCCAAACTGGAACACGACAATGACAAGCATTAACGCTATTGTGACAGGAATAGGCAAGGCGGTGGTACGAAATACCTGGGCGAGACGTTTCCGAAATCTACCACCTATAGTCACGATGGTGGTGACACGTATAGCCAAACGGTAGGTTTTTACGGCTTTGTTGTTGATTTATTCGTTAAAGCCCGGGACAACACGTAGGAATTTTAACTTTTTTAAAAAGTTTAATTAAAAGAGTAATATCAGATAGTTTTAAATATGTTTAAAATATTTTGTTACAAAAGCAACGATTGTTACGCCCAGTTTCCTTGCTGGGTATACAGAGTAAGCCGAAATGTCATTGGACACTCAGGTTTACTAGGTTTTTCGCTAGACGAGTTTTCTAATAGCGTATGGTGAATTCGTTTTCATGATCACTTTTAATTCTTCATTGTCAACTAGGGTGCGTTCTGTTGGCCAATATTTTCAAAATAAATACTGGCACCAAAAAAAATACGTTTTCTTTAACTACACGAACTTCCTTGTAGCTTCCTATAATCCTTTAGTTGTATCTATATATGTCGCAGTAAAATTGTCAATACCGTTAGATTATAATCTACCTAAGTGACATTATAATTTAACTGCTAACCTAACCTAACCAAATTATAAACTCCCTAGGTAGTTTATAATCTAACGGCTATTGACAATTTCACTGCGACATATATATAAAAATCAATAATAATTGCTGTTCGTTAGTCTTGCTTAAACTCGAGAACGAAGTTTAAGAGGTGAGAAAATGTAGAAAAAAAGAATAATTAAAAAGGCAGAACAACGTTTGCCGGGTCAGCTATTAATCAATATTTGTAAATAAGACGATATTTTAAGTTTTCCATATTGTCAAAAAAACATCGAGTGTAAAATAAATTTGAATTAGGAACCTAAGCTATCAAAACGCCCAGATCACATGCGTAGATCCGTAGTACTCTTTGCCCAGATGGCCCGTAAGCCTTGACGCCAATTTAATTTTTTAACTTTTTATTGAATTACCATGAAATATGCAATCACGTATAGATTTTTTTTCAATTATGTTACAGTGTTTAGCTAAAATAATCGGCATGTTATATTTATAAGATGTTTTTAATATTAATTTTAATCTTTAATGTAATATAATTTGATATTGCATTGATATTATTAATGGACTAATTTCTTTTCGATAATTATTTTCCACACGTTAATTTTTACCAAAATTTAAGTTCCTACGGCAAAACAGGAGTCACTATATTCATATAATTTGAGAGCACTAACTAACCGTAAAACGATTGATTTATTTATTATTAAAATACAATCAAAAATATTTTTATATAAAACGTATAAAAAATGCAGTCATTTAGATCAATATTTTTTTGATAAGTATGTATATGATTATTTTACTGATATATTGGCCAAGACTGGATATGTGATCAATTTGAACATGCTTAGCCACCTGCTACACTATAGAGTTTAATACCATTGGGTAACCAACTACTCTGCTTACCTCTTTAGAGATGTAGGTGTAACGGTAGTTTTTATTATGGAAAAATAACATACGACTATAGATAATATAATATTCACGGGATTCGGGAATATAATATTCAAAGTAACTTACTGATCTAACCCCAAAGTAAGCAAATTATTTGCTTGTGTTATGGGTGTTAGTCAACGATATTAATACATAGAAATACATATATAAATACTAGAATATATTTAATAAGCACCCAAACCCAGATATACAAACATTTATGCTCATCACACAAATACTTGTACCCGTCGGGATGCCCCGTCGATTGCGTAGTCAGGGTCACTAAACATTCGACCAATATATGTATGACATGAAATAATTATTTGATTAAAAATTAATAATACTGAAAATAAATTTGTGAAATGAAAATGTGAAATATAAAAAATATCGGCTAGACTGTGTTTAAAATATATTTAGAGTAAGCGAGAGTGAGTGAGAATGTGTCTGATTAAGGCTTTATGAAAATGTATTATCTGTCATACTACTATCGTTTTCGTTCACTAGTTTTCGTCTTGTACTTCACTGCAAAGGGGTGTGTGGTCGATGATACGAACGCAGTTCACCGCGCTGTAAAAAACTTGGACTTCTAATTTTCTTTTCCGATGACCGAGGTTAAAAAAGAGGCAAATGTAATGTAATTAACAAACAATTGCTAAGCAACCGCTCTTCTATGGAGTAATAGCTGGTAACAGCATTGGGTGTCTCCGTGAACTGCATTGTTTGGCGGCAAAAATGTCATACCTAATTAATAATTTTTTGAACTTCGGTGGAAATTTAAGCATAATTGTCATTTAATTTTTATTACTATTGTCTACTAGCTGAGCCCGCGACTTCGTCCGCGTGGATAAATTTCGAAAAAAAAATACTCCCTATCACATCAGCTATCTGGCAGTGAAAGTCCCGTCAAAATCAGTCTAGCCGTTCCAGAGATAAGACGGAACAGACAGACAGACTGTCAGACAAAAATTGTAAAAAATGTTATTTTGGTAAATGTATCATGTATACATCCATATGCATTTAGTAAAATGTGGTTATTTTAATATTACAAACAGACACTCCAATTTTATTTATTTCCATAGATTATCTATAAATAATTTATATACATATAGTCAGGAGAATTCCGACTGTTGAGTCATTGAGGCCCTGAATCCTTGACCCTAGAAAATTGAACATACTGTAATAAACAATGGTCTTTTTATAATAATAATAAAAAGGATTAAGACCAGATTTTTTGAAATTATTGCTAAGTAGATAAGAGATGAAAAATGAATAATAAATAAGTGTAAGAAAAAGAAAAATAAACAAATGTTTCATAAATCACAGGTAGATACTTAAACATTATCCAATACTAACAATATTATACCCTCCGTTATTTCGTCGGTTGAAAATGCTTGTCACTGTCGTGTTCGGGTTTGGAGAGTAAGGTAGTCGATAGGCATATGCACGTGGTATTGCCATTCCGCCACACGGATAGCAACGCATCATTATCATCTTTGGTTTCCATAGACGATTGTTTCTCTTTCCATCAGGAGAGCTAATCGTATTTCCTTGTTTGCTATCTTATGATATAAAAAAATTAGTAGGTAGGTAGATAAGTATACTTTAATGCGTTCTCATTTGTATTATAATTAACTAGCTGTTTCCCGCGACTGCGTTCGCGTGACCCAACCATGTTACTTACTTTTGTGCATTCGGGTAAAAAATTAGTCTATAGCCTTCCTCATGAATGTGGCTATCATAAACAAAAATATTTTCTTAAATCTGACTGGTACATCCAGAGATTAGCGCGTTCAATCAAACAAACAAACAAGTATAGATTTGTTATGCCTTGTCAAGAACTCATAATAAGTTATAATTAATAACAATGATTATACACAGTGTATAAAGAAAACCCAGTCCGATCGTCAAATGCATTAATTTGATAGCGTAATGTAAACATATTTGTCATTTTTTTATGGATATTGATACATAAATTTTGAAATTTTTGATTGATTTAAGCGGAAGTTGTTCAATTTTAGTACTAAAATGAGGTATTTCAAACTAATATATTTTTCTTATTTTAATAAAAATTATTATATATATATAAAATATATATATATATATATATATATATATATATATATATATATATATATATATATATATATATATATATATATATATATATATATATATATATATATATATATATATATATATATATATATATCTTTCGGGTCGGACAGGGTTTTCTTTACACCCTGTATAAAATGCCAGTCCTCAAGTGAATAAAAATCGCTGTAGGTAAACCGGCATCGTCATACCTTACAAACAACGTGTGTCATTTAAATTAGAACCTTAAAACGCGTACAATATAATTCGTAGTGCCAAAATCAGACTAAAAGCGGTCGGTCAGCGCGCTCCCTCCTTTTACTTATGTGGGTATGAAATATTCTGATAAACAACTTTACCTGTGTGCACCGACCACACAGCCCATAGACACCTAATAATAGGCGATTGACTTGTGTCAACACATCTGACTTATAGTTCCGATGTAAATGTCCACGCGCCAATGAGTAGTGATTGGGTAATCAGTGTCGACCAATCAGATGCTCTGTACATTACTATCTTTCACTGTGGCCTTGAGTTAGCCAATTACGGCGTTGCAACCCCACTTCGTCTTACCTCAGCTAGTTGCCAGAATGCATTCAATACGGAAAATCAAACATTAGCCGTCTATAGGCTGTGTGGTCGGTGCATATGTATAACTGAATACTATTCATCGTCGGCGCTTGGTTAAATACCTTCAAAATGATTATTTTAAACTACATAGGTTGTACTGTTCACAATTAGCACATATTCGTTCCTTATTAATTAATTTGTCAGTTGACTTCAGTAACCCTGATGATAAGGTTTTGTTGGCTATTCAATTAATAACAAATATAAATATAGGTTGTGAATTGTGAAACATTGTAAGGGCCTTATTTAAAACAATCATTACTGTATTAGAACATATGATTTAATGTAAACGACAAGGTATTTGTTAGGTTGAAGTGGTGCTGTTATAATGTTGCATGAACCTAAATCCTAAACTTATAGTCTGTAGTCTAAAAATAATAAAGAAATATTTACCTATCATGTCGATAACAACAATGGGATCTTGGCCGAAACCTCGTGAACGCTTGTCAAAGTCCGGTTCATTCAGTTGGAAGGCGGCTACGTAGGGTGTAAATATTGCAGTGTAGATTACCAATATAAGAATCAACCAATCCCAAGCGGCCTGAAACAAAGTTTTTACGTTAATTCTTAAACTACTTCGCAAAACAAACATGTAAGTTATAAATTGCTTTGAAAATGGTAGCGTGTGAATGTAGTATGCCCTTTTGCGTGTTCAAAAGGAACGAGGTCATTGCGACAAAACATTTTTTATTCAAAGGTACTGAGTTCCGTAAATTCTAGGTTACTGATTTACGGGAAAATTAATGAAGTACACTATATAAATGTGGATACTCATATAAATACATAGTCTTAATAAAGAAAGTTGCCCTTATTTTATCATACAGTAACTCCGTAAACTCGTAAATATGAACTGTTCTTATAAACTTTGTGCTCATTTGAGAGAATCAGTTCTAGACTTTTTAGGCTTCACATTTAATGTAACAAATCATTTGGGACGGTGGCATGTCTAGACTAACTTTGTTCCAAATATCAACTTTATTTGCTTTTGTAGCCAAGATTCTATCATTTTATGTTGCCAGATTTTATTTCATTCAAGTAGGATTTCCAAAACATTTATGTAAAAAAAGTATTCATACGTTGAAATTTGGACATATAAACGTTAGTAAATTTTATATTTTGAGCTTCTTCAAATTAAATTTACAATGATAATAGACACAGGAAAGATATCAAGTAGAAGGAGCAAGTAGGAGGGGCAATCGTAGAACAAAGTAAGCATATCTCCGGGTAGTCATAAGTTGACGCCCCGTTCAAGACTTCAGCCGAACAGCGTCACTATCTACGATTTAAAAAAAAATAAAAACAAACATGCCGTATTGCGCTGTTTTGGAGTGCAAAAATGCCGGATCAAAAATGTATTCAAAATAGGCATATCGTACCATCGTACTACAGTTATATTTTATTTCGAATAAAGTTTGAAAATAAAACAATATTAGCATGACAAAAAAGATTAAAACGGAAGTAAACGTATTAACGTTTACTTCCGTTTTAATCTTTTTTGTCATGCTAATATTGTTTTATTGAACCTTATCATTGCGTATTAGCGCAATGATAAGGTTCAATTTTATTTAAATTATACATACATTTCACAAAATTTTCGTCTATGACGTCCGCGACACTACTCAGTCAAGGTAATAACAGTTCCAGCCTTATTATCACATTGGACTAAGATTGAAATTAGTAAGTTCGGTGTGGTAAGCTAGAAAGACGAATCACTTTCAATGTGCTAAAAATATGACAATACCACGTTTGTGTGTAAAATATGTGTTACGGTGGTTTTGAGCTCCGGCTATGAGCCTTTTACTTGACAATTGTTCTACCATAATGAATAAGCGTTATTATTTTAATGAAAAACCTCAATAAAAAACCGTGGAGTGTAAAATATAAAATTTATTTATACACCGTTGTGTAATTTCCATGTTTCTGGAAGGTTCCTAAACTGGAGATTCATAAACATTGTATCTTGTTCCTCACGGACACACAAATAAGATCTCCGTCTGATTTGGCGTACTTAACCTATCTCGGCTACACCCTGGAGCATAATTTTAAAGCTCGGTCAGGTGTGTGCGCGTACGTCCGTGACGACATCTACTGTCGGCGTCTCCCGTATCTAGAAGATCCCCGCTTCTCCGTACTATGGACATTGGTGGACACAGATCTAGAGAAGCTTCTATATGCCTGTGTCTGCCGTGCGCATAGCGGAGACCAGGAGACAATCAGACTTACAGAGTACCTAAGTGAGGCGGCGGATGACCTCGTGCGACTTCTTCCGACTAGACATTCTTCATTCGAATCGCAAGGGACTGGAACATGCTTCTTGAGTCTGTGTTCCCCGACGAGTACAATCTAGAGATCTTCAAGAGAAGAGTGAACAGGTACCTTCTAGGGAAGCGCGTTCCATCTTAAGCCGCATCTTAGCTTACGATCAGGCGAGATCGTGGTCAAGCGCTCCCTTTCGATAATTAAAAAAATCTGTAAACGGTTGACCCTGCAGGCCACCCCTGAAACTTCCCGCTAAATTAAGATATTTTAAGCTCAAAAGAATAAAAACTATAAGCAAAGATTTTTTCAGATCAAACATATATTTTATTAATAATGACAGTATATTGATTTTTGAAAAGCTGTATATTTTGGAAACGATGATCGATTTTGATCTTTTGAATGGCAATAGACTCAATTTTCGAGGTCTAACATATTGCTTTAAGTACATAAATAATCGATAGGTTGAAAATTTTCGAAACAGTGTCAAGAAGCATTTTTTTCAAAAATTTTCGTCATTAATAAATCCCAAACAAATTGACTGATTTTGATCCAATTTACGGCATTTAACGCAGTTTTAAAAGAAGAAAGGTTTTTAAGATTTTTAAGTCAATCGATGTATTACCATGAAAGTTATTTCAAAAATATTAAGTAAGTTTGTTAAAAACAACGTAATTTTAATATTGGAAAATCTGTAACTTTGAAAATTAGATTCGATTTTGATTTTCAAAACGGCATTTGAAGTAGTTTTTTAGTATTAAAATGTCGTAGAATACCAAAAAATTATTGGTTGAAACATTTTGAAGCTATATCGAAAAAACAGTTTTTTAAATTTTTCGCCAACGATTACTCCCAAACGGATAGACTAATTTTGATTAAATTTATGCATTAGACGTAATTTTTTGAGGAATAGAGATGATTAGTTTTTGTTTTCATTCAGTACATAAATCCGGAAGTTATATCAAATTTTTTTGAGGTTTTTTCAAAATATCGTAAGCCGAATTGGTTCATATTTTCAGGAAGTCTAAGTTGAGTGGAATCCAATCGAATGCCATTAACCGCGTTTCGATCGGTCCAGCCGTTAAATAGTTATGAGATGTTCACATACACATACACAAACACACACACACACACACATACATATACACACGCACACATACTGACGTCATCGTGTAAAAAAGTCGGAAAAGATTTCTAGGACCTCAAAACGTGGAGATCTGGTTAAAACTCGATTTTCGAAAATAGGGGTAAAATCAGTAACTTCCGTATTTACATACGTAGCGGGAAGTTAAAAAATCTTTGATAAATGAACAAGCTTAGCCACCTTGTTTCGCGTAGGACTTGTAATTATGGAATAAATCTCGAGACGCCTAGCCTCTCCAAATTTTGAACGTATGGTGACGCTGAGTTATGTATATTTAACATCAAATTACGACAGAGTTCAGTGTGATATATTTGGGTCTGTATTTACAGCCGTTTCGTTCCTGTAGGCATATAGTTAATTCTTGTCTCAGCCTAAAGTACTATGACTTACTATTTAATTACTAATAAAAATAAAACGTATTATTTTATTCTTGAGATCTCTACCCACTAAAATAAATATTTTATTTGGGAGTATTGGTTACTTAGAAATACCGCTCCTTTGGTCGGGAGGTTAGCGACACTGACTTCGCAATCGACAGGGCTCGGGTTTGATTCCCGACGGGGCAAACATTTGTGTGATGAGCATAAATGTATGTATTTTTGGGTTTGTGTGTTTATTAAATATATTCTTGTATTTGTAAATATATTTCTATGTATAAGTATCGTTGACTAACATAACACAAGCAAAATATGATTTGCTTATTTTGGGGTTAGATCAGTCCTTAAGTGTAATTTGTATTGTGAATATTTATTCATTTTTATTTATTGTACCTACCTACGATGAGCAAAGAGAAAAGTTATACTTTCAATGGTTGATATCGTCGGAAATTCCGTCCGTTTTCACAACATGTTTAACTATTTGTACTGCTATACTATATACTAACTTGTAGGCATGGATCATTTAATAGTTAACATATTAAATTTCGTACTAAATTTTTTTAACAATTAACAACTGTTATTTATATCAGCAAATACTGTTAAAAGTAATTATTATGCATTACTAAAATTACCAATATCTTGATGTGTGATAATAAATAAAACCGTGATAATAATAACTGTTAAAAGTTATTAGAACTATTCTAGAGGACCTTTTTTTTGGTAGCTTCGTGTTTTTACTGCTTCTAATACTTATTATATATAGGCTACTGATATAATATAACATAAATAAATAACTGTTAAATATTAATTAACTTTAACAACATAGCAGTAACAAAAATTTCCATGCCTACTAACTTGTACTGCTTTTATTAAAACAGTACAAGTGTTATTTATTGCTTAACACATAGGAAAGTAACAGTAGTCGTATAATATTCACATGTATGAATCCGACTCACATTTTATCAACTTTTTACCAACCGAATTAAAAATCGAGGTTATCAATTTGACATGTATGTATGTAATATTGTTGGAATATTGTAATGTTTAAGTATGATGATCTATTTAGGCTTCAAACACGTGTACTAAATTGAGTAACTGTATGTTTGTATATTTATCTCTACACACTCTATTGGAAATTCATTATACATATTTACAACATTACATCCTTTTGCTTAGTCGTCTAAAAATAAGGGTATATCTTTAGACATATATATACATACATATATATATATATATATATATATATATATATATATATATATATATATATATATATATAGACAGCCTTTAAATGTAGACAGAGATAGCCTTTTTTGTGACTGTTTCTTTTTACAAAAACACTTTACAAACCCAATCGGTTTGTCTAGTGATAAACATGTTTAAACAAAAAAAACTTTCAGTTATGTTAAATTAGTAGGTGGGTATAACTAATTTATAACTATGTTCATTAATACTTTAATTGTTTTTAAAATATTGTTACACCAGCTGCTATCGTAAATCACTACATAGTATAAAACAAAGTAGTTTTTCGTTGTCTGTCCCTAATCGTCGTCCATCGGTACTTCTAGACAGTAGAGTTCGTCTTTGTCCCTTTGTTGTCATTCTCTATCAGGAGATCCATCTGTTTATTTGTTATTTTATGGTATAAAAAATATTTATAAATAATAAAAATATCTCTGAGTAGGGTATAGCATTTTAGTCATATTTATAGTGGTTCTTGAGTTATTTTTTATTCATTTCAAACGTACAAAAACGTATTATTCATTTCAAACGTACAAAAACGCAAATCTTTTTTCTTTATAATATTAGTGTAGACGTTGACAATGTTATATCGCCAATGGTTACAGAATTTGTCTGAATTCATTGATATAAAAAGGGAAGATACGTTACCTAGTCACAGCGCCTGGTCCTACAAAACTATGTCCGTAGACACAGTGACAATTGGTGACAATCAATCACGCGCGGGACCTCATATCATACACTTATATTTTCCGACTACTTTTACCATTAAACACGCATCAAAATACCTTCTTGTATATTCAGACAGTGTTAGTATCACTCAAAGAAAAAAAATAAGACACACGGGATTACTTTCCATTCGTAAGTACGGTTAAAACAATTTGTTTGAAAATAAGATTAAATTATTGTTTAGTTCGCCATGTTTGCGAGAGTGAGATAGTACAATACAAAAGTAAGCGAGAGAAACGCAGCTTACTACGTTCGTCGCATTACTTTGCGTTCGACTGATCGAGCTTAGGTTTAACAATTGAGATATTAGAGCGTAACATATCTTCCCTTTTTTTATCAATGTCTAAATTCCTTTTATACTGATTACTGAGATAGTTCTATTTACGTTGAATCAGAACAGCGTCTACCTATATTTATATCATACAAAGTTATACAGCTGATACGCAATTGTGTAATAATACTTAATTAAATCCAATATCTTTATTACATTCCACATAATAATATTTCCATCTAATTTGACTATCTGTTTACTAGCTAAATAATGTGAGTGAGTGTAAATATGAGATTCACATTTATATAACAAATGTTCCTTTATATGTTTTTGAAATATATGTATTAAAGTCATTTATTATACCGTCATTTGCTACGGTGTTAACTATTTTTCTAATATCTCGGAAAGAATAGGTACTAAGACTTAATTGTGTGTTGCATACACATTTATATCATAAATGCGAAATTCTATCCGTTTGTTAGGCTTTTACGGATAAAGTTGAACAGATTTTGATAAAATCAGATAAGGATAAGGAAGGCTAAGGATAGTTGAAAAATTGGGTGAAAAAAAAGCTACTATTCTAAAAATCAACCCCTAAAAGGTATATATATATATATATATATATAATATATATATATATATATATATATATATATATATATATATATATATAGCACGTGAGCCAGTGACAGATTTTCATGACCAAGTTTTTCTCGGGCGATAACTTCTAAAATGTTTCAGATAGTTGTATCGTGAACGTTGTTCTGTGAACGTCAGCTGCGGCTAGGTGGGTGGATTAAGCAGCGGTAGCCTCTCACCCACGTTGAAAAAGAAATAATTAACCAAATTTATACCCTGGCTTGGGGACTAGTAATCACTAATCGATGATGATGATAGTTATTTAACTCACGAGCGAAGCTGCGCGGTTCACGCACTTGTCATGGGATGATACTTAAATGGAATATTCAGGTATTGAAATTAATCACTGATATTCTTGGTCCCCCTGTTTAATCCCTGGTTCAGGTAAAAGTGATATTGAAATTCTTCGAGGTTATTCTCAAAAACTCAAATTGCAGTAGTACTAGAAATCTATACATGTAAATAAAATTTAATTGTCTGTATGTGATTTCACTAGGTTTTTTCAATTGCAGTATGTTATTTTTACGATACTACTCACTAGACAACCATTTTAAAATTTGTGTTTCTCTGTCCGTCTGTCTGTTATTCTGTAAGTACCCTCCGTGTTGGTCCCGGGCTCTTTTGAAGAATAGGTCAACTGCCGTTTTGCCAGGCAGTTCGTAAAAGGCGACCGATTGGCTATACCTGTCACTAACATCGTTGCTACTAGGTGGTAGAGTTTTGCATTGTCTCGCCCGGGTCTAGTACCACCACTTTACCTATTCCTGCCGTAATAGCGTCAGTACTTGTCACTGTCGTGTTCCGGTTTTGAGGGTCAGGTAGCCGATAAACGTATGCATGTGGCATTAGACCTCGCCACAAGATAGCAACGCACCATTAACACCTTTGGTATCTATGGGCGATGGTTGACTCTTTCCATCAGGAGACCCATCTGCTTGTTTGCTATCTTATGATACAAAAAAAGTATAAAACAAAATATCATTGGATATTTGTAGCATTCAAGTTACCGAATTTGACAAGTAATATTACTTAATAATGATATTAGAAAGGGGGGCTTCCTATTTCTCTTTCCTTGAATACGATACTAATAATATTATATAGTTGGCATCACATATCATTAGTATCGTATTAAAGGTACTTTCACTAGGTGGTAGAGTTCTGCATTGTCTCGCCCGGGTCTGGTACCACCGCCTTACCTATACCTGCCGAAACAACGTCAATGCTTGTCACTGTCATGTGGCTTTCGATTCGAGCGAATATCTACGAGAGCGCTTCAGTTTTCTATATCCCTTTGACTCTGATCGTAGATCTCAAGTCAGGGGTATATTAAAATTCCCTTCGGAAACTTCGAATTGCTACAGTCATTCCTTCTCTTTCAACACTGTCAAACTGTGGAATACCCTTCCTTTAAATATACGCAGTAGCAATTCGCTTCATACATTTAAGAAAGCAGTAAGAGAGCATTACTTTTCACGATAATTTGAAAGGCATTAGGTATAAGGTATAGATTAATATCATTTATTTTTATTTATTTTTGTTTTTTGTATTATATAATTTTAATTGTAAGTTATGCACTTGTACACTGTGCTCTACTTTTATTTGTGCATTCTCGCTTCTCGGGTCTGCTGGTAGACATCTCTTTCAGAGATAAGCACGCCCTTTGTACATGTTTTATATTAATTTTTCAAAAGATGTATTTTGTGTACAATAAAGTGTGAAATAAATAAATAAATAAAAATAAACTAGTGATCGCTCTCTGGTTGATATCAGACCTTAGACTAAACAATAAAACCACTTCTAAGTTTTACACCACACTTTGGCCGTAAACAAAATAGTATATATGTGCATGGGCGCCGACAGCAGAGTCCAAGGGGATGCGCTTGCACTCCCCTGTAAAAAAATACGTATAAAAAATATTAGGTTACAACTTAGATAAATAATTGGTCTCGTTGTGCTTCGCCGTAAGACCAATTATTTATCTATGGGTTATAATAGTGTTAGATTTTTTTTATTATCGATAGGGAAGCGCTTAACCACGATCTCGCCTGATGGTAAGCTAAGATGCGGCCTAAGATGGAACGCGCTTCCCTAGAAGATACCTGTTCACTCTTCTCTTGAAGATCCCTAGATTGTACTCGTCGGGGAACACAGACTCAGAAAGCATGTTCCAGTCCCTTGTGGTTCGAATAAAAAATGGGGAGTCGAACCTCTTTGTCCGGGTACGTGGAACGTCCACCATATGGCGATGCCTAGAATGTGTGCGCTTCGACGATCGATAGAAAAACGGCGATGGCGGAATCAAAAAATAAAAACTAAAGGCGGTTCCTGTCTAATCCAATTTGATATTTATGAAAGTATTAATAAGTGCAGGGAAAAGTTTGTACCATGTTTTGTACCTCCTTTTAAGACAATAGCGCAAACGGTGAAGTATGAAATTTGGTACAGTTAAAGTTTACATTGCGAAGAACTGCAGAAACTTAATATTTTTGAATAAAATGCATTAGAAATATATTAAATTAATAATAAAAATAAATGTCACACATACTACATTCATGTGGCATGCATGACATATTACAACATGGACACTAATTTTCTTTAGCGCTGAAGTCAGTAATTGTCAAACTTAAAAGAGATTTTACTGTTTAGTCTATGGTCGAATTGCGGCAACAGGCGATCGCTAATCCACATGAACGTATATAGTAATATAACAATAATACATATTATAATAATATGTATTATTGTTTATTCTTTATAGCTTAATTGTATGATGTATAGATGCAAATGCACCTTTCTAAAATTAATCCTGGCGACGCCCACGTGCATATGAGTATATTATGATGTATGTCAAATGAATCGTTCATTTGACATACATCATAATTCGAACACACTAGTTCAATGTTTTGTTTTCATTAATTTAATGTATTTCTAATGCAAATTTTGTAAATATATTAAGCTTTCTGCACTTTTTCACCATGTAAATTTTAACTGCGCCGAATTCCATGCCTACTCCTCCGATTGTGTAACTGTCGTAAAAAAGAGTAAGTACAAAGTTTTTACTTTAAATTTTAATGTAATGTTATTGCAGGTTACCCGGAATTGGGAACTCGCGATGGTATAGGTTTGATATATGAATTTTAGACCCCCTCATCATAAATCGCCTAAAAACCTTCACATTGCAAATCCTATTATTATACCTTGACCGATTTGGCTCATGTTAGAACTTTATTGTCACAAGAATTTTCCTGCTAAAATTCAACGATCCTTCAGTTATCGACAAGCAAACATTTATAAAAAAGTTTCAGTAGACTCAGATACCTTTACCTTTGTCACTCACTCGATCAATTTAGTAACAAACAAAAAATATTTAAACATCGAAATATTATAACAAGTTTTTGACATTTTACTATCGGTACTAATTCGTTTTAAACATATCTTTTTCAGGCAATGACAGGTAGATATTTAACTGAGCTTATTAGGTGGCCAATTAGGTTTAATCAAGCAGCTTTTAAAAGCCAACTTCAGTAGCGGTTAGCTATCGGCTGCTGTAATTATCGTGAACCACAAATTGATTTAGTAGATTATATAACTCGATAAGCCAACCACAAACAAGGTTGTGTAATGATTGGTTGTCTGATTAAATAATTCAGTTACGTTAATTTTTAACTAGTGTCAGAAAAATGGTCACATTGCATTGGGTACAACAATATACATTGACTTTATAATCTTAAACCAAGCATTTTTAAGTTTTTTTTATACATAACAGTAATATAAACTGTCTTTAAGTTTATTACGATGTTTTTTCTTTTTAAAATTAGTCTTTAATGAAGAAATAGTGCCAAGATATTTTATTGTTTGAATGTCAATTAATTTCTAATGTTTATATATAAATCAATTGCACGAACTGCAATTGATCGCTAAAAGTCTCGCTAGGCTGAATGGATTTGGCTAATTTTGGTTTTGAATTAATTGTTGGACGTCCAGAGAAGGTTTAAAAGGTGAGAAAATATAGAAAAAATAAGAGTAGTTAAAAGGAAGAACAACGTTTGCCGGGCCAGCTAGTATTTAATAATTCCGTGACGATGACACAGTGCCCGTGTGGTTTTTGAACGAGTGAGTATATCGAGTGGATTTGTTCAAGTTTTTTTCACTGTGGTCCGCATTCGACCATAGACTAAACAAGAAAATATTTTTTAAGTTTGATCGCAGATATTAGCCGTAAGAAAAATAGTATACTCTGTATATTATTATGTATGTCAAATGAATGTAGTGTGTGTAATGTTTATTTTTTTTGAATTTAATGTATATTGTAATACTAATGCATATTATTTAAAAATATTAGGTTTCTGTAGTCTTCAATAAGGTAAATTTTTAGTGTGCCAAATTTCATACTCCGCCGTTCACGCAATTCTTAAAAAGAGGTACATAGTTTTTTGCTTTCTGTGTTAATATATTATAGGTATTTTAATATTCAGCCTGGTTTCCTACGCATATTTTGCTCTACACACTACACAAAGACGTCAACAAAAACCAAATTTTTACTCCGTGTTGGTCCCGGGCTCCTTTGAAGAATAGGCCAACTGCCGTTCTGCCAGGCAGGTCGTAAAAGGCGACCAAGTGGCTATGCGCGTCACTACCATCGTGCCTACTAGGTGGTAGAGTTCGGCATCGGCTCGACCGGGTCTGGTACCACCGCCTTACCTATTCCTGCCGCAATAGCGTCAGTGCTAGTCACTGTCGTGTTCCAGTTAGGAGGGTAAGGTAGCCGGTAGACTCAAGCATATGGGATTGCCATGCTGCACTGCACTGCCTTTCTTGCACCTTTATTATGTAGCATTAGACCTCACCACAAGATAGAAACGCACCATTAACATCTTTGGTGTCTATAGGCGATGGTTGACTCCATTAGGAGACCCATCTACTTGTTTGTTATCTTATGATATAAAAAAAAACAAAATTCATCTTCAACATATCGATACCTATCGATAATCAAAAAAACGTGCGATTTTCGTCCCGCACTACTTCTCAGTACAATCATTTGGTTTGTGGTGTAGATTACAAACGGTCAGGTGAGCTTCCTGCTCATTTATAGTACCATGTGTCGGGAAAAGATGTTTTGTATTTTACCTGAAAAAATTGCGGTAAAATCTCTTTCGTTATACTATGTTTATATCTGGCTGATTTTGATATAATTAAAAATGACCTTTTAGAAATCAGCAAAATAAAAAGTAAAAATGGTTTCCCACCATTTACTGTACTGTGTTAAATAAATGTGTTTTGTTTCAAAAAATGGAATTAAAATGCGACACAAGCCGCGATAAACATTTGTGACGTTAATGAAGATGAGTAGCACAAGACAAGTTTTTAGTCCGGGAATTTTGATATCAAAGACGAAGCTAGCTTTTGTCGACCTGTCAAATTATGCCATTTTTGAAAAATTGGAGCAAAATCGACATATTAATAGATACGACAAAGAAAAATAGCTAGGGATTGATTACAAACAGTCATAACCTATTTGAAAAAAAAACATACAAAAAGCTCGATATCGTAAATCATGTTACTTTTTTCCCATGGTTGGTTCCGGGCTCCTTTGAAGAATTAGACCAACTGCCGTTCTATCAGGCAGGTCGTAAAAGGTTACCAATTGGATATGCGAGTCACCACTATCGTGGCTGCTATGTGGTAGACTTCTGCAATGTCTCGCCCGGGTCTGGTACCATCGTCTTACCTATTCCTGCCGCAATAGCGTCGGTGTATGTCACTGTCGTGTCCCGTTCTGGAAGGTAAGGTAGCCGAACAACTTATGCATGTGGCATTATACCTCGTCCCACGATAGCAACGCACCATTAACATCTTTGGTGTCTATAGACGATGGTTGACTATTTCCATCAGAAGACCCATGTTTTGTTTGTTACCTTATGATATAAAAAACTTTATATAGGAAATATTAAGTGAATTACGTAGACGACAGCCAGAAGACTCAAAAAAAACCAAAGTACTTAAACTAACTTTATTTAAATTAATATATTTTACAAATTAAACTTAGACTAGTGGTCGATGCTAGACCCTAAAATATAATGAATAATTATGTGAATTAATGCTATTAAGAAATTGGTTGGCGACGTCAGAATTGAGGGCGCACGTTGAGTTAACACGCGAGCTCCGTCAGCATCCCCGTGTCGCTATGCGTGTAAGTCGCGGCGGCGTCAGCAATCTTCATATAGGGCGCGCGTGTAACACCTCCACCCCCAGAGCAGCAACTATTTGAGGACTTTGAGCGAAAATGTTGCTGGTATGGTCTTCTGAGTTCCAGATCCCCCAGGAATTGCATAGACATGGGCTTCATCCCTTTTGATTTCAGATTTCTCTTCAGAAGTCGTAGGTAGAGTATGGTTCTTGTAGTGGCGAAATGTAATAATTGCGGTGAATGCAAGTATTCCAACTATCATAATATAAAGGGGTAGCGTTGTGTGGTATAATGCTGTGTCTGGGCTATCCAAGTTAGGTGGTTTCTGAAGAAATATTCTATCTTCTAGTTTGTGTAGACTCTTCAGGTTGACAGTGTTGAGGCTTATTTGGGGAATATTCCTGTCTGCTTCATTAATGTGATCGTTGGAAATTTCTATGATTTTTAATGGTTGTCCTTTCACTTCGTCGTTGAGGTTAACAATTGTGATAGCTTCGGTACGTAATGAACATTCGTGTGGGATAGTAGCGAGATAACTTCCGGAAAGCGATAGAAATTCTTGCCGGCCGCACTGTAGATCCACTTTAGTTGGTTTTGGGAAGAAAAGGGTGTAATGTCGGTCATCTAGTTGTTCTATGGCTTCTTTAGTAAATGTAATCTTAGTAGGACTGCATGATTTATCTATTAGCTGGTTGGTGATGATGTTCTGGATACAGTCAGAATGCTCCCTTGATTGATGGTTAATATTTTCTTCGCAGAGAAGGTGATGATCGAACTTCGGGCATTCAGCCTCCATGTACATGAAAGATTTTCCATTGGTTGCCATAAAAGGGTATGGAGGTAGAAAGGTTTGGAAGAGTTTGTTGGGAACGATTGAAAGGCGAAATAATTCGTAATTATCGGGGGATATGATTGGGAATTTAAATATTATCACTAGTCGCTTATCAATAAAATAACTACCGGGCTTAATAACATTATAATATTCCCTTAAATCAGCATCTAATATTTCGTTATTGCTATAGATTGTCCTTAGTCTACTTAACATACTTTCTAAGTTATCTATTCCTATCATACTATGATGAGTGCTCGATGCACGAATAAATGCTAGCATATTCTCTAATCTAATTATTTCGAAATATAGATCTTCGGCGTTTTCGCTAATAATTGCTAAAAGTTGTGCAAATTTAGCGAATTTAATCTCGGAAGAATAATTTTTATCTAAAATTAATTTAAAAGTTTCGTTTAATTTTTGCTGGTTCTCCACTAGAATATTAATAATCTGTGAATGCTGAACCATCCAGGCTTTATTAAGGCTTATGTGATTAGTAAATTCAGATAACAACTTTTGTTCGTTCTTTTCTAATATATTTATCGCGGCATTATAACTTTCAGCATCCGAATGGTCCAAGTTACCAGTAACGCTTTTAATCAATGATCCTAATCCGTCAAAAAGACCTCTTTTTGCACGGTTAGGCTCTAGATTTCTCAATTGAGCTTTTAACTTTACAAGTTTAGAAAATAAATAGTCTATTTGTAGTTCGTAGACCAAAAAAAAAACAAATATTGATAGAAATTAGGAAGACAACATAACTAGTGTCTACTATTAATAAAGTTACCCTGTGTTGGTCCGGGCTCCCTTTTTAGAAGGCGAACGATTAGCTAGACATCTCACTACCATCGTGGGCCGTCCATAAATTACGTCACACGAATTTTATGATTTTTGACCCCTCCCCCGTCCTTGTTACAGTTGGTCACATTTGTGAGACCCCCCTACCTAGGGTGATGTCGCATATTTTACAATTTTACGTTAGAAAAATGATCTTCGATTATTGTTTATCTATATATAAGTATTATGTTTTAAAAAAATGTGATGTCACAAAATTTGCGACCCTTCACTACCCCTTGTCACAAAATGTCACATTTCGTCGATCCCCTCCCTCCCCCTTGACGTGTGACGTAATTTATGGATAGTCCCTAAGTGATAGAGTTCTGCAGCGTCTCGCCCGGCTCTGGTAGCATCGTTTTAGCTATCCTGCCGCAATAGCGTCAGTTCTTGTCACTGTCGTGTTCTAGTTGGATGGGTAAGGTAGCCAGTAAACTTATGCATGTCATTGCTATCCCGCCACACAGATAGCAACACACTATTAACATCTTTGGTATCTATAAGTGATGGTTTTCCATCAGGAGAGCCATCAGCTTGTTTGCTGTTAAATGATTTATGAAAACATGTCAAGCCATATCAATAAACTAATTATTTCTATCAATGTGGGTTATTTCGAATTATATTTGGAGAGATTTTGGTGAAATATTCTTTTTTTTTGTATAAACATACGTGAGTTCTCTGTATTAACTGAAATAATGAAATATGGAATAGCATGCCGTAAAGATAGAGGAAATTAGCAGCAAGCCTTATTGAGTCATAAAAAGTTCTTTGACAGAGAACATTATCTAGACTCCGCGGTGTAAGTTTGCTGTGTATAAAACAGACTGGATGTGGTTGTGATAAAATAAATAATATGAAAAAATGCTAAGGTGCACGCGCCACGCGTAATGTAGCCTTCCGCAAACACACTTGACTCTAACAAAAACTAGCATTTTATCTATACATATAATAAAATCGTAGGAAAGTCATGTATGTCCGGGGTAAACTCAAAAAGTTCCGCATGGATTTTTTTTCAAATTTTGCATGAATATTACTAACAGGTCGGGTCAACATATAGGCTACATATTATCACGTTAGCACCTACGGGGGAGGAGCTGTGCGGAGTAAACGAAGTCCGCGCGGACTAAGTCGCGGGCAACAGCTAGTAGCTTAATATTTCACAAACGAGTCCCTTAATCGAAAAGTTATATTCACAAATCTGCAGTATTCATTAAAAACTTATCCAAAGTTACCCCAGAGGAGCTCCCGTAAAATTTTTTTTCAAGCTTTTATGTTACCACTTAGTTGCCGTGATAATATGAACCTTTAAAGTATATATACATGCAAAATTCAGCTTTTTAATAAAAAGAATCTCTGAGATAGACTGCGGACGGACGGAGGGACATAGTGAAACTATAAGGGTTCCTAATTTACTTCGGAACCCTAAAAAGGTGCAAGAAAGGCAATCAATAGTTTATTTGGAGGAATTTATTTAAAACAGTGCACAGAATAATACATATTATTAAAACCAGTTTTAAAGCATAAATACTATATAAGTTGTAAAACGTATGAACATAATACATATATCACATAGGGGTAGAAAGCGTCCGAATCGCGCGGTCGATCCTCAGCGTCCGGGATGCACCATTACATTGATTGAACATAATTCATGTGGGGGCTAGCTATAGAAGCACCCGAGCCGCGCGATCAAACCCTATATTGATTATATGCTTCATTGCATAAATTTTCATACTATTTCGTGCTGCGCATGAGCAAAGGAATAGGCAAGACGGAGGTACCAAGCACGGACGAGAAATTGCAGGACTCTACCACGTAGTATTCGCGATTGTAGACATGTTTGCCCAATTGTTCGCCTTTAAAGAACTTACTAAAAAAGGGCAAACGGTACAATCTTCAAAAGAAGTCTGGTGCTCTTGCTATTCTATGATATCAAAAATTGGTAAAGCGCGTGTCGGGCCACGCGCAATATAGGGTTCCGAAATTGCCATTACAATAAGGCGGACTAAGAAGAGGGCTTTATAGTTTTATATTATGAATATTTAAGCTATTTAACGTCACTGACAAATATATTCGCACCATAGGTTCACCGCCTATGAAAACTTCTCTAAGTACTTTTATAAGTTGGTCGACTACCTATTAGGTACTCAAAAACTTGTAAAGCTTTCTAAGCCGTGATGGTTTTCCTTTTAACAATAAGAATAAGAATTGTTTTAAGTTTTAACTTCATTATATTTACTTCTACCATGATTTTTTCCCATGCCCAAAACCAACCGTTTAGCCTGAAGAGGGGGGGGGGGGGGCACTTGGCTCTAACAAAAATTAGGACTTAAAAGCTTAACATTTTACAAACAAGTACCTTAATCAAAACATAGTTTTCACCAACCTTTTTTTTTTTTATATTATAAGATAGCAAACAAGCAGATGGGTCTCCTGATGGAAAGAGTCAACCATCGCCTATAGACACCAAAGATGTTAATGGTGCGTTGCTATCTTGTGGCGAGGTCTAATGCCACATGCATAAGTTTACCGGCTACCTTACCCTCCAAACCGGAACACGACAGCGACAAGCGCTGACGCTATTGCGGCAGGAATAGGTAAGGCGGCCTGCAATATTTTTTAAAAACCTATCCAACGATATCCTATTACAATGGAGTAAGTGAGAAAAAAAATAACATCCCCACTTTACATGTTAGGGGGAGCTATTCTGAAAAAAAATATATCAAGATGTTATATCACTGTTGACGTGATTAATATGTATATCCTTGCCAAATTACAGCTTTCTAGTAATAAGGATCTCTGAGCTATATAGCGGCTGGACGGACGGACGGATGGATATAGCGAAACTATAGGGGTTCCTAGTTTACTTCGGAATCCTAAAAAAGATATAAGTTGGTAACATAACCCTTAGCTCAAATATATTATGTAAATTTCATGATATCGAAAAACAACAAACAACCGACATAAAACAATCTAAAAATTGCTGAACTGTTTTGTGCCATCAAGTTATGTGACTCCGGGAATATTTTTATACGTTTTTGAACATCCCAATTTTGTGAATAAGCGTAAAATTTGAGAAAAAACTTAGAACCTAATAATTTGTAGGCATCTAATAATTCCTACAATATATTGAGTTGAGATTAATTTTACACTTACATATTGAACTGAACTACATTTAATGACGATATTCAATGAATGTCCCTTTCTTTGGTGAAGGTTTGTATATGTTTAGGTATGATTGTATTTACTATATCGCTAAAGTTGTAGAATTAGTTTGCAGGCAAAACATTCCTAACATTCCTGATAACTAATTCGTAGTAACCCTTTGGTGTAATTCGTTGACTAGTTAACGAGCCTCACTTAAAAATTGATGTGGATTGGTTTCGATTTTCGATAACAACATCACGCACACTACCACTCGTTTGATACAAATGCGATACAGTGGGAAACAAAAACCTTTTCCGACCCAAAATAGGCATCAGCAAACAACAAAAAGTAATTAAATGTTTTTTTTATGACCCTTTATGGTAATGGTGTGATGACTCGTGTAAATACGAGCATTTTAAAATTCCATAATATTTTTTGTTTTTAGAAATAAAATCAGAAATTTTTAAATTTTTAAGGAAATTGCCTTCAATTTTCTTAAAATTTAGGGATTTTTTTAAACTGGACAACACCACATCCAGGCAGCAACTTCACGAAGACGGCGGGTGCCCGCTACACTTGACAATTTGTGTTGTCATAGTAATAATGGAAAATCATTTCAGATTAATTATTTTGATACCACATTACACTAACAAAATAACGTCTCGTAATCAGACAGGGTTTCTTACATACTGTATTCTATTTTGTGTGTGGTTAAAGTCTGTTGCCAAACTTAGAGAAAATTAATTTATTATTTAGTCTATGGTCAAACTGAGTCATTGTGCGTAATAGATATTTGTGCTTTAAAAACATTGGAATTACCGTTAAGTTTCGAACAGAGGGCGATCACTGGTAATATATAAGTCGCATAAAGTAGTATCAAGTATAGGTAAGAAAAGTACATATCTACCAGTAATATTAAGCAAAAGTATCTAACGCCAATCAAATAAATTTGCTTTGTCTAGCTTACAGTACACAAGCCGACACAAGCTTTAAGGGCTTAACAGTAATAGTAGCGATCTGGAAATTTATGGACTTTATATTTTGATATATAATTTATATATTTTTCATGTATTTTTCATATATTTAAAATATATAATTTTTATATTTTAAAATATATTTTTTATATATTTTTTTTTCATGGGGGTTGTGTGGTTCTGATAAGAGTGAATTTAGATAGTAAACAGATGGTTTATTACAAATGTATTGTTGTAGAAGGATTGATGAATAGATTTTGAAGTATATAGCTTTTTAAAATTAGAATTAAAATTTTGAACAAATATATTTTGTATGCTAAGAGATAAAAATATAATAATAAACATTAAAAAAGAAATCTGGTTCTTTGAATTAAAAAAAAACCATAAGTATAATTTAGATGGAAAATATAAAATATTTGTAACGTGATTGGTCAAATATATCATAAGCATGAAAATATATATAATTCTATACTAACAGTTAGTTGCGCGCTTGCGATTAATAATTGCAATTAATAAAATAAAAAACCCAAAAGACTGCATATCTTTATATATTGTGTACATTGATTCCACTATTGTTCAGATTTTTCATCGTAATTTTGTGGAAATATTTTAATGCGTAGATACTTTATAGGCTGACGAATTACAGTCAAATGCTCTTTTCGGACAAGATTCGTTAGATTTAATAACATATACTTCAATAGATTTCTTCAAATTTGGCTTACGTGACTTATGTCAGGACACGTTTGTTTATAAATAACATCGTACCCTGATAGCCACCTTACCTATAACTTACTGTCAATCTACATCCGCAATTTGAAGCAAACTTGACGGAAAGAGTTGGCAAAGCGAGCGATTACCTATTAGTTACCTATAACTACAAATCTAAAAAAACTATTTTTTCAGCGTATCAAAAATTAGTCATAAACATCTTGACAGTATTACATATTTATACACTATATATTTTCAGTATTTTTGAATCGCTTGTCCTATTTTTCCTTGTTAGCCAACGGAAATCCCAGAAATTCGCTAACGAGATTATCAGAATTACCTAACAAGTATTTTAATTATAACTCAAAGTAGGAAATTTCGTTTGACGTCAAGTTAGTGTTATCAGGAGGTATATCGGTCTTTATAATTTGCCTATAACTTCCGTTAATTAGCCTAAAACCCAATAATATTCGATAACAAACCTCAAACTAGGGATGTACGATTCCAAAAAAAATCGATCTTGAGAATCGCGACAAATATTTTATTATTTGTTATAAATATTTTATTGACAGATATGAGTAGAGTGATTATCATTTTGATAATATCTTAAAAAGCACCCCACGCTTTTTTTAAAATAAAATAATTTTTTTTTATTCACACTATTATTAATTTATATTTATTGAAATTTTCAACACTATTCTTAATTTAAATTTATTAAAATTTATTTTTTATTTTTTGCTTTGATTTTCTATAAAAAGCGTGCTTTTAGTTTTTTTAAACTATTATTTATTTTTTACTTTTTAGTTTGGTTTATTCATAAAAGCGTGATTTTTTAGTTTTTTAAAACTATTATTTGTTTTGTAAAATTAAAATTCTCCTTAGTATTCAAAAATTTGTCAATATTGGAGAAATCGGCTAAAGATAATTATTGGAAATTAAAATTAACATCAAGTCCTGTCTTATCGACTGTAGGAATAATTATAAAAAATTAAAATTAAGTTTCTTACCTTATCGACTATAGATGAAAATTATATAAAATAACAAAAATCATATTTTGCAAATTAAAAAATGGAATAATTTATCAAACATACAAACATACAAAAGTACAAACGTACAAACATACAAACATACAAACATACATATAGGTGAAGCTAATAAAAAGTTTGTAAAAATTATATGTCTCAATTTTATAATCAAATTTGTAAATTACTTAAAAAATACTTTCTTTGAAAATTCAGGAAAATTGAAAAATCGGGAAAATTAAAGTTATAAATAAGAGAAAAAAATCTATTAAACACTGCGTAGATCATTTAAAGATTAAAAAAATTCGATACAATCGAACGACAATCTGAAATTCGAAAATACGGTTATTTTGTAGCTTCTCTTTACATGCTATTTTTTAAAAATTTTGTCAATTTTTCAATTCTAAGATCATATTCCAGCTATGAAAATGCACTTGCAAGTCATTAACAATTGTGTTTAATAGATTTTTTTCCCATATTTATAACTGTAATTTTTCCGATTTTTTTTTGGTATTTTTAGATTTTTTTTTTAATTTTTAGCGCGCGCATAAAAATTTCTAGTAGAAATTTATTTCGATGTCGATGGTTATTGGTAGAATTCTACGAATAGGTGACCGAATTCTAAGGTATCAGACATATCTGATACCTTAGAATTCGGTCACCTATTCGTAGAATTCTTTTTTGTTTAAAAGGGTATACTTGCCATTTTATTTCTTAAAATTTGGTCTTTTTTTTTACAATTTTGGTTATTTTTTTACAACAATAATGTACAGAGTTTCTTATAATTTATGTACGCCAAACTATTGGCCAGTTTGTCGACATATTCGATAGTTTGATTAGGTTAGACTATAGTCCAAGCGGGGTCAGTTAGAAAAAGTTGCCGATCTAGAATAAGAACAAAAACAGACTATTGGTTTTTGAGTATTACAAAAATAATAATGGTGATTTGTAAATTTTCTTTATTTTATAATTTATTTTATAGTTTATTTTAAAGCTTTCCTTTTCCTATTTTTTTGTAAAATTGTCTGGCATTGCTATTCTTGACATAACTGTCTAAGGGTGATCTAGTAGATCAGCCTCAAAATATTTATTGCAGTCTAAATTTCCTATGTAAGAAAAAAAGTTGTTATATTCTCTTTTGAATAAATTGGTCTAGTATATACTTTAATAGAAAAATGAAAAAAATGAAGAAAAAAGTTCTCACAAAAAGGCGAGTACGCCAAAATTTTTTTCATTGTAAATCTCAAACAAATTGACCGATTTTGATCCAATTAACGATATTTGTCGCACTTTTTAAAGGAGAATAGCTGATAAGATTTTTAAGTCAATCGGTGTATCATCCTCAAAGTTATTTCAAAAATATTAAGTAAGTTTGTTAAAAATAACGTAATTTTAATATAAGATAAGCTGTAACTTTTGAAATTTAGATTCAATTTTGATTTTTGAAACGACATTCGAAGGTAGTTTGTTTAGTACTAAAATATCGTAGAATACCAAAAAATGATTGGTTGAAAAATTTCGAAGTTGTGTCGAAAAACACTTTTTTCATCAACGATTATTTCCAAATAGATAAACCGATTTGATGCAATTTATGCATTAGACGTAGTATTTTGAGGAATAGAGCTGATTAGTTTTTATACTCAATCGGTACATAAATATGGGAGTTATACTTTTTCGTCAAAAATTTTTTTTAGGGTTTTTTCATAATTTCTCAAAATCGCCTGGGTCGACTTGGTTCAAAATTTCGGGAAATTAAAGTTGAGTGGAATCTAGTCGAATGCCATCAACCGCGTTTCGATCAGTCCAGCCGTCCAAAAGTGATGGGATGTTTAAATACACATACACAACACACACACACACACACACGCACACACACACCCACACACACACACACACACGCGCACACACATACACAAACATACATACATACAGACTGACGTCATCATGAAAATATTCGGAAAAGGTTCCTAGGACCTCAAAACGTGGAGATCTGGTGAAATCTGGATTTTCGAAAATCGGGGTAAAATCAGTAACTTTCTTATCTACATACGTAGCGGCAAGTTAAGAAATAAATATAAGCTGAACCAAACCTGCTTAAAACCTGCAAAGCTAGATTATGCAGCGCAGCCGCTGGCGAGCAATTCGAAATACGTTGGCGGGTCACTAGGTGGCCCGCGGGCCTGGGTTTGGTCAGCTTTGATGTATATAAATATATATTCTGTTGTATAGTGTGTTATTATATCTATATCTATATTTATATCTATATCTATATATATAATAAAATCGTAGGAAAGTCAAAACTGTACATTGAATATTTTTTTAAAAGAATACTTGGGGCGTAATCTACAATCGATATCGAAACCAAAAATATAGTTTTTAGAATTTTTGTCTGTTTGTCTGTTTGTATGTCCGGGGTAAACTCAAAAAGTACTGCATGGATTTACTTCAAATTTTGCATTAATATTACTAACAGGTCGGGTCAACATATAGGGTACATATTTAGAATAGAATAGAATAGAAAATGTTTATTTAAGACATACACCACAAAACTACAGAAAGATATCATAACACATCAAAAGCATATTAACATTAAGAAAAGAAAAAACAAAACAAAAATAAGGAAATAAAGCAAAGCAAAAAAAAATCTACACTAAAGAATTACAAGCCAATATAACTAAAAAAAATATGTACAGATACATAGCAAAACTTAAAATAAACTGTATATATACAGCATGAAAAAAATAATACGTAAAAAAAGCGCCAGTCCTAGTAGCCATTACACTATAGTAATTAGTTAAGACAAAAAGCAACACTTTATACAAATAATTAATAAATAAGCTTAAATACAATTCAATCAGCCTAACTGTGTAACCTATCGTTTGATGTCCACTGTACTGAGTGGTGTGATGTCTCAAAATGGCCAACACTCAGCTAATGTTGAGAAGTTCTTACCTCAACGCTGGTTTTCAGTGTCAGCCAAACTACTCTAAGCGTTACCGAAAGGTGGCAGAATTATATCGATTAATCTATACATATAATAAAATCGTAGGAAAGTCAAAATTGTACATTGAATATTTTTTTAAAAGAATACTTGGGGCGTGATCTACAATCGATGTTGAAGCCAAAAATATAGTTTTTAGAATTTTTGTCTGTTTGTTTATCTGTTTGTCTGTATGTATGTCCGGGGTAAACTCAAAAAGTACTGCATGGATTTACTTTAAATTTTGCATGAATATTACTAACAGGTCGGGTCAACATATGGGCTACATATTATCACGCTATCCCCTGCGGGGGAGGAGCTGTGTGGAGTAAACGAAGTCCTCGCGGACGAAGTCGCAGGCAACAAACAGCTAGTTTAAAATAAAATCACATACCTAATATACGTAATTACCGCGCGACCGTTAAAAACATTAATATGTATAATACAGGAGAGTCGTTGAAATAAGTATTTTCTTGGAATAATAAATAAAAATAATATCGGACAGATGAAATAAGTAGTAGTATTAAGTAAAACTGAAATGGGAAGGTGTAAATCAGAACTAACAACTTATTTCTTAACTTTAGACCAGAGAGAGACATGGGAAGGGTAAGGAGTACATCTCATCAAAGTACGTTTTGAATAAATATTTATTTTTAAATTCTTATTATTAACATTTTTAGCAAAATATATTTTTAGGGCTAAATGAATCTAGGTATACATATTTGATTTAAATAATTTGTGTGATATTAAAATTGACATTTTTAAATTTAAATAAAATTATATATATACATACACACACACACACACACACACACATATATATATATATATATATATATATATATATATATATATATATATTATATATATTATATATATATATATATATATATATATATATATATATATATATATATATATATATATACATACACATATATACACACATACACATATATATACAATACACATATACACACATACATACACACATACACACACACACACATACATATATATACATACATACACACACACGTAAGATTTAATAAATTTGTGTGATATTTAAATTGTAAAATTGAAATTTAGGAAATACTGATTATTAATTAATTATTATTTAATTTAAATAACAAGATAATTATGATGGGACAAGTCATATTAACTGTGTTACTTAAATATTTATTTTTATATTAGGATAATAGAATTGTTTATGTTACAAGGTTATAATAGAATAGAATCGAAAATAATAACATGTTAACCAAAAATAATATTTAGATAATGTATTATTATTATTGCTGAAGTTGAGCATATTATCACGCTGTCACCTACGGGGAAGGAGCAGTGCGGAGTAAACGAAGTCCGCGCGGACGAAATCGCTGGCAACAACTAGTGTTCTATATAGTGTGAGAAATTAATACGCAGCAAGCAGTTCTTGCCTTTTGATCTTTTGATACTTAAGTTGCTAATAAATAAGTTAGCAAATTAGGAGAAAACAATGACAACTAATTAACTTTGAAGCAATTGATGATTTAACGCGTATTCTGCTGAACGTACAGCTAAGGGTTCGTTAGTAAGCTAAGTAATACTTTTATACAGATTATTAGCTGACCCGGTAAATGTTGTTTTGCCATATAAATGATTGAATTAAAAAATAAGGGTTAGTGGTAAGGTAGAACGGTAAGCATTTGGTCATATTATGTATTTTTCAACGCAGAACCATAAAAAACCGGCCAAGTGCGAGTCGGACTTGCGCACGAAAGGTTCTGTATCTATAAAAGAAAATCACGTAAATTGTATGCATACTTAAATATTTATTTTTATTATCTTTTAGTTTTTAAAGAAATATATAAATCCTAGCAACCGCATCGCGCTCGCGCCAACGCCGCGTCACCACCGGCGCGGCGCTCGCACCGCATATAGATGCAAGGATTACATTTTCATTTTGTGTTTTTTTATGTCCAAATACTTTTTTGAAAATATTCAAGTTTCTACCTGTTTATTATGACCACCTCGTTGGTCGAGTGGTTAGCAACTCTGACTACGGAATCGACGGGGCTCAGGCTCGATTCCCGACGGGGACAAGCATTTGTGTGATGAGCATAAACGTTTGTATTTCTGGGTTTGGGTGTTTATTAAATATATTCTAGTATTTATATATGTATTTCTTTGTATTAGTATCGTTGGCTAACACACAATAACACTAGCAAATAATTTGCTTACTTTGGGGTTAGATCAGTAAGTGTAATTTGTCCCGTGAATATTTATATAATATTTATATTTATATCATGATCGATTAAAAAATGCTTAAAAATTACGTTTGTTGTATGGGATCAAGAGATCTCTTTATATTTACTTTATTTTTATTTATTTATTTATTTTGAGAGGTAATATACAGCTAAATATTATGTGAACATTTTGAGCTTCTACCTGTTACCGTTGTTAATATTGAGCAAAAATACAAAAAAATATGTAAACGGTTGACCCTATGGGCCATCCCTGAAAACGATGAATTTTTTGAACGATGATGGCATTCAACTCAATTTTTAAGACCTAAAACATTGTTTTAGCTGAATAATCGATAGATTGAAAAATTTCGATGCAATGTCAAAAACATTTTATTTTTAGTTTTTTTCATTAATGTAAAAGTTTTTAAAGGAGAAAAGCTGATAAGATTTTTAAGTCAATCGGTGAATTAATTTGACAGTTATTTAAAAAAAATTAAGTAACAACGTAATTTTAATATTTGAAAAGATATAAGTTTTGAGAATTAGATTCAATTTTAATTTTTGAAACGGCGTTTGACGTAGTTTTTTTAGTACTAAAATATCGTAGAATATAAAAAAATGATTGGTTGAAAAATTTCGAAGCTATGTCGAAAATACATTTTTTTCAAAATTTTTCGTCAACGATTACTCCCAAACGGGTAAACCAATTTTGATGCAATTTATATATTAGACGTCGATTTTTGAGGAATTAGTTTTTGTACTGATTTAGCTGATTAGTTTTTGTACTCAATCGGTGCATAAAGATGGAAGTAATATTAAAAAAATACTGTTTCGCCAAAATTTTTTTTTAGTATTTTTTGTTATAGTGGCAACGTAAATATTTAATTTCTGAAAATTTCAGCTTTCTGGCTATCACAGTTTATGAGATATAGCTTGGTGATTGACAGACGGACAGACAGACAGCGGAGGCTTAGTAACAGAGTCCCGTTTTACCTTTTAGGTACGGAAACCTAAGAAACGAAAACGAAATGAAAAAATGTTGTCCAAAAAATGACAAATAAATTATGGGTGAACCATCCTTAACATTTAGGGGTCTGGAAAAAAGGGGACGTTGACCGAACTTCAGCCTAGCCGATATGCACACAAAATTTCACAAGAATCGTTCGAACCGTTTCGGAAGAGTTTGGTTACAAACACCACGACACGAGAATTTTATATATTAGATAGAGTAGGTTACTTTGTCTTGCTCTAAAGTTTTTCCTGCAGGAAATCAAGCATGAAATCAAGGCTATATTTTATACTTTAACTTATATTCTGCTATAATAGAGGTTTAGTTTAGATAATTTTAAAAAACAAGTGAGTCTTACAGTAGTTGCATATGCGGAGTAATATCTGACATGTTATTCTACTATGAAATTGAGATGAAATATATATGAAGTCAATTTATTTGCAATATTAGTAGTCAAAAATATTATTAGATTAAGTGTCCGACTGGCGATAGCCTTGCCACATTGTAGGACTTATGGCCAATTGCACTAACATTGTCTTAGCTTAGGACAATCCTAAATAGTATTCTCTCAAATTATTTTCATTCAAGACAAGTGACAGCATACTATTTAGGATCGTCCTAAGCTAAGGCAATGTTAGTCCAATTGGCCATTAGTATCTTCAGCTAATCGTGGGTGCGTGCGTATAACGGACGTGAAGATACTTTTATATTCTAATTTCAAAGTATGAGCTGGCGCAACTTTACCGCCATTGCGCGCGCTCATTGGTCGCACTTCCCCAGTTTCCTGTAACACATTTCCGTTCCATTTTTGAAATCACTCTTACAAAAAAAAAAAACCAGCAGCCGAGGGGAAAAATGTTACACATTAAAAAATAGATAAATTAATTATTGGAAATATAAGAATGTACTAAAATTAAACAGTAACCATTAAGAGAAGAGATATAGTTCATGTACCTAATTAAACATTTTTATATAAATGAATTAAGAAAATAAGAATACACTAATGTAATATGGAAAGAGTAACCTTTTACATCTTTGTTAAATAATCCAAAGCTACGACTGGTTGAATGAAATTGAAAGTTAATGTAAAAGAAAACAATGGCTTTGAAAAATGCAAGCTTACATCGAACTAGGTGGTGAGAAAATTATCGGTTCTAGGTCACGGCTATTAGCAATAAAGTATCTAATGAACTGACAAGGATAACTAACTGATCTGTAAATTATTACATAAAATGGAAACTTCAGTTTACTTTTAGAATATTAAACGTCTGAATGAGTATGTGATTTGACATAGTTTATATATAGTTCCCTGTGTTAACTCGAGCGCCTTTTGAGCAATAATTCTATTATTTCACTGCCTGGCATCTCTGAAATGGTGAAAGAAGGCTTAGAGTAATTATACATTATTTGATCCGATGTCGCTATGACGCCGATACGATATCGGAGCAAGTAAAATATATGAAATATGAAGCTGCCTTCCACACTGTCCACCCCTTATCGGATATCAAATCAGACACCTAATAATTTGTTGGCACCATCGGACGGTCGTGAGCTGTCGGATATGAATATTGTATGGTTAAGGTTCACTTCTCGAATAAATAAACGGACGTGCTTTTGTTATTGCACGTAATGAGATAGAAACTCTCGTGATAACAAACAACGATTGCTTATAAAAGCAAATATATCAATAGCACAATAATATGATGTTAAGATACACGAGATGGCACAATGATGACGTCAAAAAACTCTATATCGTATTGTATTGTAACAATAGAGATTGAGGCAGATTACCATGATGCCGTCTGCTGAAAAAAATCACAAGTAAAGTGATGTGAACAGTATTATTTAAGCATTGAAAGTATTCTTAATTGTTATTTTTTAAACTAAAATAAATTTTCATTATTTCCTTGTCAAAAATAACTTGCTATATTCAGGAGTGTTCAGATGTGTCATATAAAAATAATACGGAAATTCAATTTTGTCGTTTCGCGAAAATTTCATTGAACGCTGCGTGAGCAACCTTCAAACGCAAAAAATGTATAAAATCAGGGAAAAATTACGTACTTATAGGTAAATTATTTTAATTCATGACTGTGATTGATAGTAATAACTTTTGGTATAATCAATAAAAAATTAAAGATGTCATTTTTTATATATCATTAGATAGCAAACAAGCAGGTGGCTTTTCTGATGGAAAGAGACAACCATCCCCTATAAACACCAAAGATGTTAATAGTGCGTTCCTATCCTCGTGGCATGGTCCTAATGCACGAATAAGTATACCGGCTATCTTACCCTCTAAACCAGAACACGATATTGACAAACACAGGAATAAGAAAGGCGGTGGTATCAGATCCGAGCGAGAATATGCAGAACTCTACCACCTATTATAGTAGCCACGATAGTAGTAACTTGTATAGCCAAACGTCGTTCGCAAAAGGGAGCTCGGACCAACACGGGAGTTTTTTTAATTAAAATATTAGATAAGTTTTTTTTCTAACAGATAACAAAATATTATAATAAAATTTAAAAAAAAAAATTGTCTTACAAATCAACAATTTATCCTGGCAATGAAAATTACAAGACTCGTATGTTTTTTTTTCAAAAAATTTGAAATTACAACAAATTAGTATTTACAAAATTAAATTACAACAATTCGATGTTTTTAAATATTCCTACCATTCATTTCCTATTTTTTTCCTTTTCTTTTATAAGATAAGATAGCAAACAAGTGGATGGGTCTCCTGATGAAAAGAATCAACCATCGCCTATAGACACCAAAGGTGTTAATGGTGCGTTGCTATTTTGTGGCGAGGTCTAATTCCACATGCATAAGTTACTGGCTATCTTACCCTCCAAACCAGACCCGGGCGAGACAATGCAGAAGTCTACCACTTAGTAATTACGATGGTAGTGACTCGTGTAGCCAATCAATCGCCTTTTACGACCTGCCTGGCAGAATGGCAGCTGGCCAGTTCCTCTAAGGAGCCCGGGGTTAATATGGTTTCCTTTTAAGTTCCGCAAAGTTTTAAAAATTGTTCAAATGTGTCTAGATTTTTACTGTTTTCAATATCCCATAAGTACTTTATAAAAGTAATTTAAATATAATAATTGCAACATTATAAAAATGGACTGCTCTGTAGTCTAGTGGCTAGCCTATTCGGCTCAGACCACGAGGTTCTGAGTTTGATCCCCAGGTCCCTTAAAACTTCACTTAAAAACTCTAATATTGGTTTTCCTAGGAAAATCGTTTGAAATGAACTCTTCTAAGGGTGATATCACAATTTAATATAAAAAAAAACTATAATATTAGAATTCAACGAAAACTTTTTAATAGCAAGTACGTTGTAACATTGAAAACTCTACGGAAGTCAAGGACTCCTCAAAGTCATACCCATTTCCTTACTTTGAAAACAAGCAAAGATCTTTCTTTTCTGCCATAAAATTAACACTACGTTTTAATTGTTACAAACGGAACAAATTTGGATATGTAGGACGTGAATGTTTAACAAAATCCATACTTCCATACTAATATTATAAATGCGAAAGTAACTCTGTCTGTTTGTCTCTTCTTCGCGCCTAAATTACCGAACCGATTTAGGTGAAATTTTGGTACAAAGATAGTTTGAGACGCGAGAAAGGACACAGGATAGTTTTTATCCCGGAAATCCTATGGGAACGGGAATTATACCGTTTTTATTTTATATATTCTTTCACGCTGACGAAGTCGTGGGCACAGCTACATGTATAAAATGTAACAAAAAAGGAAGTATTTTATATAAAAATAGTCAACATTTACAATGCGCAAAGCTGTAAAACATAATAATCTTAGTATCTTCCTACAAAAAAATCATGTGACATCTATTTAATCTGTGAGTAACTAAAATATTTCACTTTGTTTATAATTTTCATCAACGAACATTTAAAATCAAATAATTTTATGACGAAAAAAAAATTAATATGTGAATAGTAAAAAAATAAATTCAAATTACCATAATTCTTTTGGTTTTTCGTTAATTATAGAATTTAAAAGTATCCGTGACACAATTTATATTAAAAAAAAATACTAATTTATATTAAAACTAGCTGTTGCCCGCGACTTTATCCACGCGGACTTCGTTTACTCCGCACAGCTCCTCCCCCGTAGGTGATAGCGTGATAATATGTAGCGTATATGTTGACCCGACCTGTTAGTAATATTTGTGCAAAATTTGAAGTAAATCCATGCATTACTTTTTGAGTTTACCCCGAACATACATACAGACAAACAGACAAACAAAAAACAGATAAACAGACTTAAATTCTAAAAACTATATTTTTGGCTTCGATATCGATTGTAGATTCAATGTACAGTTTTGACTTTCCTACAATTTTATTATACGTATATAGATGATAAGCATTTATCAACATGCGTTGGATCTAGGCGAACTTTATATGGACAGTGAACACTCATCATTCTCCTTTGATTATATTTTGCATAAATAAACTTGAGAAAGTACAAACATTTCGCTCAGTTGTACTCGTAGTTGATCAAGCATCAAGATTTAATAACATTTCTCAAAACAGCTTCCGAAGGCAAAACGTAACATAAATAAAACTAGTTTTACTAAATATTCGCATCTCCACAATATACAGATGGTAAAACATACACAGAAATCAAACGTCTCTTCGAAGACAAAGGGGTTTTCTGTACCTATCTCTTCTCGACCATTTGATTAAACTTAATTGCCCTTTCTGACATATTCAACTCTAACTTTTGTACAATAGCGTTGATATAAGCACATAGGTATGAAGAACACGACGGGTACCGACGTAAAATTTTGCTTCTAAGTAATTTCTCTGACGCGTCATCCTCACACCCTTTTTGACGTGAATATATGTCTGTAAATTTGCTTTCATAATGAGGGACAGTTCAAGAAAACTGATGATAGCAAAATTGGGGATACAATTTTGTGTTATAGCTACATAACTATTATCAACATCCAAAATCTAATTATACCGTTAAATAGCTAAAGAATCAAAGAATTTTGAAACCTAGTACGGACTACGATGCTATCCGGAGGATGGAGGAGGAAATACCACCATTTTTGGCTAATTTCTAACGGTTGTTTTTGGGGCTGAGAAAACATTCACTGTAGTAACAAAAATTAGCACTGTAAACAAGACTTGTCCGTGAATCGAGAAATTGTTTTTAAATATCGACAACATTTTTTTAAAAACCTATTTAACGATTCTCCATATCATGGTGTATACAAGAAAAAAAATTGAGATCCCCACTTTACGTGTAGAGGAGCTAACCTAAAAAAATGTTGCCGTGACTAATTAAAAAAAAAAATTTATTCAGTATCATATGTTTACAAAAATTTGAGTGATAAATGGAGTCTCCTTTTAAGTACACGAGCACTTGTGTTAGGAGACACCGCTCTTTCTTAACAATAATCCTTTGTAGTGGAGTGCCTGACATTCAAAACCGTAAAACCTCGGATTATAGTTATAGTAAATGAATTAATATAATCAATGTGGGATATTGTTTTTTAAACTATTAGTTGCAATGTTTACCCAAAATTTTTTTGTGCACTCCATTGTTTCATTGTTTAAACAAATTATTATGAAAAATTAATGTTTGACCATATATTTTCACTTTAAACAGTATTTTTTTTTAATTTATATGTGAAATCTTATCTGAGTAGACATATAGGAACATTTTTCAAAGATACCTGTGTATAAAAATAGCAGTAGGGATCTCGAACAGGTAGAAAAACGTGGAGGGGAGAGCGGAGCGACAGCTGCTATGTACAATGGAATTTCTCGGCCAGTTTAATTATAAATGAAACGTACTCTATTGTGTACATTTAAAAAAATAAGGTAATTAATTACGACTAATGAGAAGAAAAAAAATTATTAGTACGAAATCTGTTTTTTTAAATATATTAAATTGTTGTCTACATCAAATATTTATCTTATTATTATCTATACATATAATAAAATCGTAGGAAAGTCATCTATGTCCGGGGTAAACTCAAAAAGTACTGTATGGATTTACTTCAAATTTTGCATGAATATTACTAACAGGTCGGGTCAACATATAGGCTACATATTATTACGCTAGCACCTACGAGGAGGAGCAGCGCGGAGTAAACGAAGTCCGCGCGGACTAAGTCGCGGGCAACAGCTAGTTAATAATAAGAGGTTACTCCTCTACTAATTTTTATAATTTATACGTAGGTCACACTATAAGTTTTGCGTAACTTAAAAAAAATAACATGTTATAACCAAAATATTATGTTTATTGCTTTTCAAAATAATCTCCTTTACATTTTAAATATCTTTTCATGCGATCTAACCATTTTTTAAAACAGGAGGACCACAAATCTGAAGGCATATTTTCTACGTGCTGATTGAACGCAAACACTGCCTCTTCGGAGTTGGTAAAAGTAAAACCTCTCATCAAATCTTTGATTTTGGGGAAAATACAGAAATCACAGGGTGCTGGGTCAGGGCTATGCGCAGGATGAGTGACGAGATGTACTTTTTCGGAAGCTAAAAATGACTTTGTTTTGTTGGCCGTGTGTGAAGAAGCGTTGTTATGGTGTAGGAGAAATGCGGCTTTTGGGTCGTCTTTCGCGAACTTTTTCTAACACCCTGGGTAAACAAATTGTAGAATACCAACCGGCATTAACATTCTTTTGATCTTCAAGTAGAATTGTACAGATGGAACCCGTAGCTGAGAAAAAAAATGCGATCATTTTTTTACCAACGTTTCTCGCCTGTCCACTTTTGTTGGCTTGTTTTCTTTCAAACACCCAATCACAAGATTGCTGTTTTTTTTCGGGTTCAAAACAATAAATCCACGTTTCGTCCCTTGTGACAATGTCATAAACAGCATTAGAATGTCCGTGGTCGTACTTTAGTAGCATCCGTGAGCACCATTCCACGTGAGCCTGCTTTTCTCCGCTGTCAGTTCATGAGGATCCAACGATAACAAAGTTTCCGAACTTTTAATTCTTCGTGTAAAATTTTCTGAATTTAGCTCATACCAATCCCCAATAGTCCTCGAATTGTCTCATAGGTAATCCGGGGGTTTTGCTTCAATTAACCACTTAACAGTAGCCACATTATTTTCGTTGACGGTAGTTAAAGGCCGCCCTTCACGAAATTCGTCATGTAAAGAAACTCGACCTGTCTTAAATTTAGCAAACCATCGCCTCACGGTGCTCAAATAAGGTGCTTCTCTCCCAAAAGCATTTTAAAGACGAGCGGCACAGTAACCTCTTATTATTAACTAGCTGTTGCCCGCGACTTAGTCCGCGCGGACTTCGTTTACTCCGCGCTGCTCCTCCTCGTAGGTGCTAGCGTAATAATATGTAGCCTATATGTTGACCCGACCTGTTAGTAATATTCATGCAAAATTTGAAGTAAATCCATGCAGTACTTTTTGAGTTTATCCCGGACATACATGACTTTCCTACAATTTTATTATGTGTATAGATAATAATAAGAGAAAATATTTGATGTAGACAACAATGTAATATATTTAAAAAAACAGATTTCATACTAATAATTTTTTTTCTTCTCATTAGTCGTAATTAATTACCTTATTTTTTTAAATGTACACAACAGAGTACGTTTCATTTATAATTAAACTGGCCGAGAAATTCCATTGTACATAGCAGCTGTCACTCCGCTCTCCCCTCCACGTTTTTCTACCTGTTAGTGTCGAGATCCCTACTGCTATTTTTATACACAGGTATCTTTGAAAAATGTTCCTATATGTCTACTCAGATAAGATTTAACATATAAATAAAAAAAATACTGTTTAACGTGAAAATATATGGTCAAACATTAATTTTTCATAATAATTTGTTTAAACAATGAAACTATGGAGTGCACAAAAAAATTTTGGGTAAACATTGCAATTTATGGTTTAAAAAACAATATCCCGCATCGATCATATTAATCCATTCACTATAACTCTAATCCGAGGTGAAAACCCCCAGGCGCTCCACTATTGATACTTTTTAAACATAATAGGTACTAAATAAGGCAAGTGATACAATTAGAAGTAAAATATATGTGATTAGCAAATATTTTTTTAAGGAGAAAAAAAAATATAAATACATATAAAAAATAAATAAAAATATATATAAATAGAAGAAAAAAAAATATAAACTAATATGTATATTCTTGCCAAATTACAGCTTTCTCTGAGATAGAACGCGTACGGATGGACGGACAGACATAGCGAAACTATGAGGGTTCCTAGTTTAATTCGGAATACGGAAATCGGAAATATGACCCGTTACGTAGACGTATTCACGTAAAACACACACGGCTGTGTCCATGACACAGCTACAGCCCGTTTTTATTCATAACTAGCTGACCCGGCAAACATTGTTCTGCCAACATTGTGTCTACTTTTCCTTTTTTTTCTACATTTTTTTACCTTTAAAACCTAACCTGAACCTCCATGAATACTTTAAAACCAAAATTAGCCAAATCAGTCCAGTCGTTCTCGAGTTTTAACGAGACTAACGAACAGCAATTGATTTTTATATTTATAGATAGATTTACTTTAAATGTGATTACAATTTATCTTCTTCTTTTTCCTGTAAGGAAATTCGTAGTGAAAATTTATTCCTTTTTAATTAAATTCTTATTCAGTCTGGTATTATCCCACAACTAAAGATTAAATCTTTAGTAGTGGTAGTAATTTAGTACTTTGTTCTTTTACACAAACAGCAAAAGGGAAAATAAGAAAATTCGTACTATTCTTCACTTTGAATTAGTAGTAGTGTCGATGTCGTTGCGTAACAAAAGATCTAATGACCTTTAAAAGTTAGCTAAAAGGAAATAAAAAGAAGTTTGTCCCATTCTCTCAGTGAATATAAACACATTGGAGACACGATTAATGAAATTGGACAAACATTTAATAAAACTTATGGTAGAGCCATATACCTACTCTCCTGGGCTAGTATTCAACCTTATACAGTTAGTACAGCGTACAAGTACAGCAACACCGTTCCAACAATTCCAAGCTGAAACTAAAGGAATTACCAGGGCTAACGCAAGAATAAGCCATTTACAACCGTTATCCTTGTTTCCAGGAATTGACCTTGTCGGGCAGGGATAAATTATGATCATTTTTCAACTTAAAACCACCAATTAGATAATAAGGTTAATGCAGCTTAATTGGCGATTGCCAATTAATTAATAATTATGAATATACCTATGAATAATTGCCAAAGGCCAATTTCTGGCAAAATTTGTTATAAAATATCAATATTCAATAACAAAAATCTGTTAACAACTCCAGAAAATATTTAGTAAAAACATTCATCCTTATGTTAGTGATACACGTGAAAACAGGTCGTTGAAACCACTTCAAAAAATAAAATATATATTATGTATTTACCTTGTAAGGAGAATGGTGGAGAATAGTGCAGGGGTGGGATGGTTGCGTGGTTCCCTTGTGGCCGCCCGTTGCGCCCAATGAAAGAACCTGCGAACAAAGAAGCGGGTGTTAAATAAAAGAGCATTATACGTGTGTATTTGTAAATATTTTAGTACTTACTAATGATTGAAAGCTACATTATACATTTGAAAACAGCTTAGAATTAAAGGAGTTGGCCAAAATTGAAATATATGGCACGTTTACAAAAAATATCTGTGTATAAACTTATTTTCACTTTGCCCCTGTTATGATATTAGGCTAAGTTTTAAAAATGTACGACTGTGAAAATGTAACGAACGATAATAAAATTTTTGCATTCAAGAAATTTGACGTCAGTAGTATAAAATTTTATAATATTACAATATTACACTTAGTTAAATATTGTTTTACTTGAATATAGAAATTATTTGTTTACAAAGAAAAACACGCAAATCAATCCGGAAATATGTAACAAATACGAATTATTGTAATGTATTCGTACAAGATATTTTTAACTAAGTATAAAATAAAATACATCCTTTCTGAAAGTAAACTAAAAGTCACAACTCCGGTTCCCCTAAGAATTTGCCAATGTGTATTCAACATTCGAAGACACTCCTAGTTCCTTACGATTGTATAACTGAAGAAGAGTCTCAGCTGGAGAAATAGGTGGTGATCTCAATAGCCGCAATTGGCACTTTAACGGTTGTGTATATTAGTTTTAGCAATTCTTCATTACGTATGATATTTTCACAGTATCATTTGTACTTTCTATGATAGTTATCGTATTTATGAAGTACGATAACCGGGATAGTTTTATGTTTATCTGCGGTTGCCTCTAAGGTTTTCCCACGGAAAAATCCAAGCAACATTATTTGGTCCAATCCATATAAAGAACTCCATGAGACAAGTCTTACACATCCTATATTTTGAAAATGTCGCTTGTTGTTTGCATAAGAATTTGATGCCTTATTTATATAATATGACAGTATTATATAATGTCATATTTTTACTTTAATTGTGTTATTATTTAATTCGCCATCTATCTTGACAATTCGACGAACCAGCGAAACAGTAAATCAGAGTCATTTCTTCTACTATGCAAGGGGGAATTGGCAAGTATATTTTAATTTTCGCTACAACATATTTCATAAAAACAATTGAAATACAATATATTTTAACAAATAAATTGTGTTCTTGTTTTTACATAGTAAAGCAAGTTTGGCCATCTCCTTTTAACGTTGCTTTTGGCATTACAAAAGCTGAAACTATGTATTTGTTCTACTAATGAATACCAGACAAGCACTCGTTAAGATAAGGATTTCCTACTACGGATAGCTGAAATTGGTATCATTAAAATTATTCATGAATAAGCGAAGGTTTTATGAGACTGACTCAGAATGCAGTCATGAGTGCAGCGACGTGTTTCGGTTCAAATTCACTGATTAAAATAATGTGGCAGAAATAACTTACTATATAATACATTTAAGAGTACTTGGTATATTAGTATATATATATATATATATATATATATATATATATATATATATATATATATATATATATATATATATATATATATATATATATATATATATATATATTAGACTGGGCCAAAAAAACCGACTATTTTTTTTTTCTATCGATACTGTGAAAATATCATTCATGATGATAAAAAAAAAAATTGTGAAAGTTTGAGTCCTTAATAATAATATTAAGGGGTGTATCGTTACGACTAATGATTTTTCAACAGTAATCGCATTTTTTACTCAAAACTTGTTAATTATCAATCTGAAAAATTTTAGCGATATGGATACTTATAGGAAATTAAATTTCCTAAAAAAAAGTTATCTTAGTAAATTACCGTAAAACAAGCCGTTTCCTTGTAATCATGCCATAAACAAAGATTTAGTTTTTCAATTTTGCGTTTCGATTTTGGATTTTTGTAGCTACCATAAATATCAATATTTTTACAATTTAAAATACTTATTCTTAAAGGAAATTTAATGCTCTAAAAAAAAGGTTTCTTAACATTTTCAATTAAATTCACTCCTTTCAAAGTTATTCGACGTTGAAGTTAAATTCAAAAGTAATTTATCGTTTTTTTCGCGTTACACGTGATTTTTTCCTCTTGATTGAAAAATTTATGACTTTAATATTGAGAATAATTTTTTTTTGTTGGAAGACTAAATTTTTTTGTATAAAATCATAATTTATCAATGTATTATTTTGCTTTTTAACGATTAGTTATCGACATAAATTCATTTTCACTGCATTTAACTAACTCTAATAGTAAAAAAGAATCCATATCGCTAAAATTTTTCAGATTGATAATTAACAAGTTTTGAGTAAAAAATGCGATTACTGTTGAAAAATCATTAGTCGTAACGATACACCCCTTAATATTATTATTAAGGACTCAAACTTTCACAATAATTTTTTTTTATCATCATGAATGATATTTTCACAGTATCGATAGAAAAAAAAATAGTCAGTTTTTTTGGCCTAGTCTAATATATATATATATATATATATATATATATATATATATATATATATATATATATATATATATATATATATATATATATATATATATATATATATATATATATATATATATATATATATATATATATATATATATATATATATATATATATATATATATATATATATATATATATATATATATATATATATATATATATATATATATATATACTAATAATTTCTAATCCGATCCGAAGTATTTTAAATTAAAGATAAGGTAAAATTTTTATTTATTAAAACTGAAAAAATGACGTAGTAGTAGTACTAAACTTGAGGAAATTACCCTTAAATTAAGCCAATATTTTGATACCTTACCTATCAATAAATTTATCTATCAAAATAATTACACTCATAGGTAAAGTTTATAGTCTATATCAATATTATAAATGCGAAAGTTTGGATGTTTGGATGGATGTTTGTTACTCAATCACGCAAAAACTACTAAACGGATTTGAATGAACTTTTGCACACAGGTAGAATATGACCTGGAATAGCACATACGCTACTTTTTATCCCGGAAAAATTAGGTGATCCCGCGGGATTCGCAAAAAACTTATAATGCAGCGGGCTGCACGCTGCAGCTAGTAAGGTAATATATTTGACCATTATTTTCGTTACTCACTCTATACATATACAAAATTATAAAAATACAAAAGATGTTTTAAAAATATTATATTGTATGCTATTTCGAAGTTAGTCGAAAATCACGTCATACGTGTAGGTACGTATCGTACCGTATAATACATCAATTTTTCCATTACCACATTATTTGTTATAAAAGCTTTTACGTGAGATCATAACACAGCAACATTAACACATAATGAATAAGTACGTAGTAAATAAAAGTATGAATAGTAGTAATATTTGCTTCGAACCCGTTAAAGGGAAAAGTGATGGAGGGTTAGGATAATGGATCTCGTAATGCACAATTTTGCTCCAGGGGTACAGTTAGATACAAAGTGAGAACATCATTGATTCAAATATAATTGAAACAAACTACTGCAGTGCGATGGTCTGTGGCGAAGCTGACTTTGCAATCGATGGGGTTCGGGTACAAACTATATCACTGTCATAGACCACACAAATACTAATATACTCGGTGTTGGGCGTAAAATGTGCAGCTGCTCATATGAGCAAATGTATGTAAATGTCTAATGCTTCTAGATATTATGTTAAATCGTAAAAAAATAAAAATGTGCCATATTTTATTTTATCGTGTCAAAAAAAGCTAAGGTTTAAAGAATACCTCTGAAGTATCTTCACGCCCATATCCCCGAAGGGGTAGGCAGAGGTACAACAAGTGCACCCACGATTAGCCGAAGATACTTGGTCCCACAAATGTGATAGGTGGCAAACCTATCGCCAACTGGGCACTTTCCAATCCCGGGCAACTTTGTGTTTCTCAGAAAACTGAAAAAACACTTTTTTTATGTGCCCGGGAATCGAACCCGGGACCTCATGTGGTCAACGCCAACGTTGGACCACTAGCCCACAGAGGCTATGTGATTTTATTTCATCTTAACTAAAACTTACACTCACGTTGAGTGAAGTAGTTCATTTATCCTGAAGATGTTTCGGTTTGGAAGTGAAACGTGCGTTGAGTGCGTAAATTGAATGATTTTGTACTTGCTGCCGACTTGGGTGAAAGTGTGGTGGATATGGAAGGATAACTTGCCGCTTGAGTCTTCTTTTTTGTCCGGACCATCGGTGAGTTCTAGCCAATTATTAAACCGGTGTCCTTCATTTCAGTGGCATCATGGATGTCACATAAAACAGTTCGCAAATTGAATTAATTTCACCTTTTAATTATGGATTTCTGCAAAGTAACGCCTGAATCATTGAAAATCAGCCGGTAAACTTATGCATGGCATTACCATACCGCTACCCGATAGCAACGTACCATTAACATATTTGGTGTCTATAGGACATGGTTGTCTTTTTCCATCAGGAGTTCCATCTGCTTGTTTGCTATCTTATGATGTAAAAAAAACTTAATATAGGAAATATTAAGTGAGACCAAAAAAAAAAACAAATATTGATAGAAACTAGGAAGAAAACATAACTAGTGTCTACTTTTAATAAAGTTAGTTACCCCGTGTTGATCCGGTCTCCCTTTTTAGAAGGTGAACGATTAGATTTAAATATAAAAAGATAAAAATTATGAAAAAAGAATTAAAGAATTGTGATTCAAATGAATGTGGGTGATAATCGTTTAAAATGACCATTTTGACATCAAAATTTGTCCACGTGCGATATTTGACAAAATATGCTTTAACTGATGCAATAAATACTTACTATAGTATAGTTACTACAGTATACATTTAGCTAAGTATAGTAATATACTATACTTAGCTAAATATAAACAATCTAATGTTCTTTATTACCAGTGCTTAGTAAATATGATTATATTTTCACACCGAACCCAGATTTTTCCCACACAAAATAATTTTCCTCCTCCTCCTCGTCCTCGTCACGACTTGCGTTACAAAAAGCACGTGAAAAAAAAACTAGTAACAGTTTTTTAATACTCTTTATATTTTGTTAAAATAAGACGAGTTGTCATTGATATCGAGTGAAACTATTTAAATTAACTTATTTAAATAAAATATATTTGTCTCTAAATAAATGTACATTATTTTGTTATTTATTTTTCTAACAATGAACTTTGGTAACAGCTTAAATTTATTAGATGACGACATTCACTTCTTGAGGAGACAAACAGATGTCAGAAGCGATTATGTGTCGGCCATTTTGTTATCGCATGTAAGTGTGTAAAACGTGTTTCTCTCTCGTTGAACGAAAACTCCAATTTTAGTTGATCATTTTAGTTATTTTACTATAGAATACAGGTAAGCGAATATTTATAGCGATTTATAGCGAAATTCAATTGATTTATGTATGTAGTTTGTTGCATTAAAATGCAAGGTCTTTTACCCCATCGCTATTCTTGTTTGACTTAAAACATTTGAGGTCTTTTGAGGCTATTTTCAAAGCGTGCATACTTTTCATTTTTGTTATAATTGATTGAAGTATTTATGAAATAAAGCCGTATGTCTGTTCCTGTAATTTCTTCACAGATATTTTAATTTTGCATTTTTTCTATTTCTTTGTTTTATTTGTTTGCCAGTTTATTTGTCATATTTTTCTTAAGATTTGTTTCATTTTAGAATGTGAATATCGGTAGGTGAATGTTAAAATCTATTATATATATATATATATATATATATATATATATATATATATATATATATATATATATATATATATATATATATATATATATATATATATATATATATATATATATATATATATATATATATATATATATATATATATATATATATATAATATCTGGTTGACCGAGCTTTGCTCGGTTTTTCACATATTTTTGGAACCGATCTTTTCTTGGACCTTGAACCTAGATAAATCGATTGCTTGACCAGAAAAACCCCTAATTTGTGACTTTCATGAAAATCGTTGGAGCCGATTCCGAGATACCAATCTATATCTATATTAATATTATAAATGCGAAAGTTTGGATGTATGGATGGATGTTTGGATGGATGTTTGTTACTCAATCACGCAAAAACTACTGAATGGATTTGAATGAAATTTGGTACACAGGTAGATGGTGACCTGGAATAGCACATAGGCTACTTTTTATTCCGGAAAAATTAAGTGGTCCCGCGGGATTTGCCAATAACTTTTATAAAAATGCGACCCTATGTTACATGCTTTACAAAGCTTTATGCAAGATAAATATGGTAGATTAGTTGACCCGCGCAGTTTCGCACTCGAATAGACTAACATGTCGTCGATATAGTTTTTATACAAACTTTCATCCCTTATTTCAACTTCTTAGGTTTGATTCTTTCAAAATAAATAAGCCTATGTTTGACCCCAGATTTTCAACTATATTTATAACAAAATTCATCAAAACCGGTGCAGTAGTTTATCCGTGAAAACGTAACAGACAGACATACTTTCGCATTTACTATATTAGTATGGATAAGGATATCTATTTTTACTTCTGTTACCATTAATTTGACTGGTACATATTAAATTTTCATATGTAATTTTTTCGTTTTGTAAAACGACCGATTTTAGAAATTCTTTCACCTTTAGAAAGCTACATTATCCAGGAGTGACATGAGCTACATTTTACCCGATTTAGCAATGGGAAAGAAGTGATTTTCGGTATCGCGAACGAGGTCGCGAGTAACTGCTACTTTGTAGTATTAATATGGATTGTATCCATGCTACGAGGGCGTAAAGTGTATAACAACTATTAATATGTTTTGCTGGTTGTGCCGTAGGCCAGGACGAATCTGCTGGCCAAAATTTTATTGGCTCGAGCTATCGTTACGTTAACGAAGTTCATGCCAGGTTGGATATGTTTTCATCCAAATTGAGTGAATTCGCGGAAGTATTGCTATATGTTTTGTGTTATTCCTAGTTATTATAGTTAAATTTTTATTATATACGAGTATGTTACATATCACTTGTTCTTACTATACATAGTTATTGAGTGTCGTGTGTTATGTGTAGTAATTGCTTGTTTTTTCTTCCTACTATCGCATTGGGCCTGTTTGTTATGATATTAGTAAAATTATGTAAATAAATAAACATCGTCTTTAATCGACGTATGACTTTTTTCTATTACTGAAAATTCGACCAATACATAATACAGTTTTCTCAACTTTGAGCGAGTGGTTTATGGTAATAAAAGTTGTTTTCCCTTTTCACAGTATTCAACGTAAAGCGACTAGAAGCGTCGGCGATAGGAATATTCCTGATAGGCTTGTTTGCTTGATGTGGCATAGAGATATGTGATCACTTTGCACCTTTATTGGCATCTACCATCCCACCACCTCGCCAGACTCCTTTTGTATTTTTTAGAAAAACCTTGGCAAAACCTCAATAACACTTTTGCCCTGCTCAAACATAGAATGATGTCCTTCATCAGTCATGATCTGAGCCGAATAGGCTAACCCTATCGGTTTGCCTATTCGGCTCAGATCATGTGTATATATACTATCCTCTTTCGTTTGTGCCTTGATTGAACTTAGACGTATCAAATGTTGTTTTATTTTTTATTTTTTTCTAAAATGCTTATTAAAATCTAATAAATCGAAATTGTGCCAGTCGTGCATTAATAAAGTGTCAACTCGACAATTTGTATCATCGCTCGACGTCACAGCCTCGGACGTGTTAGAGTTTGACGCAGATCATAAGCGGTAGCGGGAACAGGTATTATTAAACATATTTTTATACGTGAAATAAGATGCCGTTATCTAAAACAAAAACAGCAACTGCTCAATCTGCTAGCGAAGAGAATTTCACTTTTGCCGGAATGGGCTCAAACATGAACCAATCTGTTTTTCTTAAAAGAAGATTTAGAGAGGATGATTTCGAAGAACATTTTGACAACTTTAGGGAGAAATGAGGAATATAATCTCATCACAGATCACAGATATATACAGAGTACGCGGTAAGAAAGATGGACAAAAAAACACGCCAATAATTGTAGAATTGTCCTCGTCCATCTTGAAAACGGATTTATTAAAAATGTGCAAGGCTTTTAATATAAAATATAAAAGTAAACTTCGTGCGAAGCATCTAGATATAGCCATAGATGAACAAATGCCAATATATGTGGCTGAATACCTGACTGCAAAGGCATCCAGATTATTCTACCTTGCGAGAGATCTCGAAAGATCAAAAAAATAAAATAAAGTACTGCTAGACATCTTATGGTCGTATATATGTGAGAAAATCTGAAAACACTCCAATATTAACTATAAACAATGAAAACCAAATCAATAGCCTTTTACAAGTAAATTGATTGATTTTATTATTTTTAGGAAACAAAAATCAATTTTACTTTTCAATGTGCTACTTGCTGAAATTAATAATAATATAAGTGCTTTAACCCTAAACACAGTTACAACTCTACACCAATCTAACAACAATTTTAATATTATACTAGCAGTTTACATATTTTATAATTATTATAATACTACATTTAAGTCTCATAATATTATCTTATGTTATTGTACGTCCGAATCATTTTACAAAATTTTATATACATATTATTGTTATATTTTTGTTTTAGTAATGACAGATATCTCTAAAATTTTATACTGTCTGATATCCTACATACTATTAACGAATTAGATAAAGTTGAAACAGCCCATCATTTTGAGTGTGATATTTACGATTTATCGAGGCACATTCATGTAAATAAATCGGATCTAACTATACTTACTCAGAACATCCGTAGTACATATGCAAATTTTGATGATTTTATGGTAACAGAATCAAGCCTAAAATTAGATATTGATGTAATGATTTTTACAGAATGTAGACTTGACATAAGTAAACCTTTACCTCAACTTAGTAATTACCAAAATTATTTCACTCAACATTTACTTAACCAAAATGATGGTGTTGTTATTTATATAAAAGAGAATTTACGGCACAAAGTTAGAGAGATTAAGCTTTTCGAGGCGTCATGCATTCAGTTGGATGTTTCAAACAGTACAATACTGGGTATCTATCGATCTTCCTCAAACAGTAAACTGTGAAGGGATTTGTAAAATACTACTTACCCGAGATCGACCATGTTTATTGGTTCGCATGCTCAATTCTTACACTTAGACCACACACCATTTAAATTTATGAAAAATTTTGCTGCATGAGCGTATAGAGTATGTATCACATTTTGGTTTGCTTGATTGGTTTTATATTAATTTAATTTACTTATTGTTTCTATAATAATAATGTATTTATTTATTATATGTAAGTTGTAACTTATAGGCACTAAGATTTAGTTGTTATATAACTCTATTAAATAATATAATTATTGTAAGATAGAAGAGCGGAGTCCTCTGGAACCGGCATATTGTTGCCTAAAAGTGGACTCCTGCCTACTTTTGTAATTTAAAATTATGGTTAACGCAAATACATAAATACATTTATTATTATTATTATAATTTATTACTACTATCTTTTGGCTATATTTTTTTAAATAAAAATGTTGTTTTACAAGGTGGCAAAAAAGTTTATCTGAGTATCTGCGGCTGAAGTTATAAACCTCTTTTGCTGTCTTAAATTCCCCATAGAACTTTTTTACAGAGCAGATGGATTCATAGATACATAGAAATACATAAATATAAAACTGAAAAATATTTAATAAACACCCAAACCCAGAAATACAAACATTTATGCTATCATGCAAATGCTTGTCCCTGTCGAAAATTGAACCCATTGATGGTGGAGTGGCGAGGTGGAGTGGTAAATCTATATCTATACTAAATTAATATTATAAATGCGAAAGTTTGGATGTTTTAATAAAATGATGTTTGTTAATCAATCACGCAAAAACGGCTGGACTCATTAAGATGAAATTTTGATGTAGATGATTACCTGCAATAGCGCATAGGCTACTTTCCCGGATTTTTTATCCTGGAAAAACCTGTTGTACCCGCAGAATACATAATTTTTTTTTATTATACAGCGGGCTACACGGTGCATCTAGTAATAAAATAAACCTTCCCATATAATAAAGCAATAGAACAATGCGTCTGTTTATTACAGGTACATATAAAAAAATCGAGGGCAATTGTAAAAGAAAGGTATAATTAGAATACAAAGATGTAAATTTATTAGTATTTGTTCGAGGATAGTTTTCGAAGGTCCATCACGCAATATTATTAAGATTTGAAACACAAGATATCCTACGTTTAATTTAATTTGGATGTCATGGAAAACGTTATCCACATTGAGTGATATTCTGTTTAAAAAAAACCCTTAACCCTTAACCTTAAAAACTTCCCGATGAATTCGCGAGCTATACAACATTTATATTTGATCGATAGTGATTATATTTGTCAAACAACGTAGTTGTTTCCGTCGAGACAATGCGATCGTGCGTAGTTGCAAAGCAATAATAACTTTACGTTTAAACATTAAGGTACATTTTTAGATGTTTAGGTTGCTGACTTCAAAAGTAGTAGCCATTGTAACAGTAGTATAGAAAAAATTGTGAGAGTGATTCGTTTGTTATAACAGTAATTATTATATAATCTGTGGTACCACACTCAATGTCACTGATAAGATAACAAAGGACCAAAAATGATTTTTTTCTTTTTTATCAGTGGCTTTAACTGACGTAGTGATTTAGTTATAAAGACCATTCACTGATTATGCTGACGTATAAAGGCATTTCTATTAAATACAAGCTTGCATCGATATATTTTTTTTAATTTGGTTTTTATATAGCATAGCATAGAATTAGATAACAAACAATAAGTAGTCCCTCTGTCTGTAAGGGATAACCGTCGCCTGTAAACTTAAAAGGTGGTAATCATGCGCTTTTGAAGTTGAAGTGACAGGAAAATAATTGCTTTTTTCTTCAAAAGGGACCCAGATAAATCATTTTTTACGTTACAAGGTATATATACAGAGAAAATTAGTCTATACCGTTGGGTTTAAAACATTAACATATTTCGTAATCGACCTTAAGTCTCTAGCGTAACTTACTCGAATATTTTAAAAGTTTTTTTAAATTTTAATTACAATAATAAGAGATATTAATTTTAAATATTGCTTTGTGGCGTTAAAGTTTCATTGTGTGAATCAGAAAAAAAATACTAGTGATTTGCCTCAAATTATGAAGTCGCGATTACAAAGTGATCTCTTTTACTGCAACTCCTACATCTCGGCATTCCCTTGATCAATTTAACCCATGTTCTAACTTAAGAATCATTCTTATCTCATTAATTTGTTCACCAAATTTCTTAACGTTTCCAATCAATAACACTCAATGTCGATAATATATACATTAAATGCCGAATTTTTCCATTAGACTCAAAAAAATTCACTTGCTTATCTCGCTCTTTTAATAATTTCGCCGGATACCATATAATTTGTACACTGAATCAGTAGAACAACAATATAGGCGTAGATTTATAAGGATTTAAAATTATTTCGTGTGAAAATATTTCTGTGTTAAATTTTTAGGAATTAACTGTTTTGACGGCTAGTGAAACAGAATTTTATCCGCAGCATTTACTTTAACCACTTTTTTATTTGTGATAACCGTGATCTATAGCTTAATGTGCTTTTTACAGACAGTAGTCTTTGATTCCAAGACATATTATACATTACATTAGTATTATACATTACATTAGTAGAGGAGACAGTGGGAGATCGTCCTTCACCGATCTGATAACCAGATGAAACGTATATTTTATCAAATATTATTTCTAAACAAATATGCCTATAATTACTTGCCTATCCAAAAGTGCTCATGGCTATTTTTAATTAAATTAACTTTAATCGTTTTTTTTCATCACTTTCATACTTTTGATAACCAAATGAAATTTATTTCACTGATAATTTTTAACACACAGGATATGCCTAGGTAGGCTTGCCTACTCATTTCTCTGTATGGCTACCTGGCAAGTAGGTGTGAACAGGTAAGTCAATATAGGTGACTCGATCGATCTGCTAACTTATCGAAAGTTATATCAAATTTAAATTATTTTATTACAAAATCAGTCACATATATTTGCCTGCAAAAATTGTACTCAAAGTACTGTTGCCAAGCTAAAAACTTGCCATGAGCACTTTTGGATAGGCAAGTAATTATAGGGATATTTGTTTATAAATAATATTTGATAAAATATACGTCTCATCTGGTTATCAGATCGGTGAAGGACGATCTCCCACCGGCTCTTAGACCATTAAACGAACCTGAAACGTCAGGATCTATTCCACTGAAAAGTAATCACTAAACTAGCGAGGAAAGAAGAAAATGTGTATCGAATGTATGTGTATTTATGCGTATGAACTTTTGTAACTACTGTTGTTTCCATTCAAAAATTCAAAATGTTTTAATTTCGTAGGTATAATTTTTACACTTAAAAGATGTCAGTAACTAAAAGTTTGTTACAGAGAAAGTTATGAAAAAAAAACTTTAAAATATAATTGGACACATAATCCTAAAAATACAATATTATACACAATGCATAGACAACAATATGTTTTGTTTATAAATATAGTTTATCAAAAGCTTCGATCAGAAATGACATCAACATCAATACGTGAATGAATTTAAAAAATAAAGTCGGTATGACAATGTTGCAGAGATAAAAAAACTCTGAGTTAGAGGAAAAATAAATAAATTGCTATAGATGTTATTAAAATCTTCAATTATTTAATATATATTTAAATAATTTTAGTTAAAAAACCAGTCGAGTACGTATCGGCCCACGCGCAATGTAGGGTTCCATAGTTGCTAACCATAATCATGCGGATTAAGAAGAGGGTTTTTTATTGTGTAATACTATGACATTTTAACCTATTTAACAGCAATTACAGATATATCCTCACTACAGGCTATTTTATACATGGTTAATTTAAAAATCCTTTTTATACATGGTTAAGTTTACTAGGTGGTAGAGTTCTGCATCGGCTCGACCGGGTCCGGTACCACCGCCTTACCTATTCCTGCCGCAATAGCGTCAGTGCTAGTCACTGTCGTGTTCCGGTTTGGAGGGTAAGGTAACCGGTAAATTTATGCATGTGGCATTAGACCTCGCCACAAGATAGCAACGCACCATTGACACCTTTGGTGTCTATAGGCGATGGTTAATTTTTTCCATCAGGAGACCCATCTGCTTGTTTGCTATCTTATTTTGACCAATTTCGTGGCCTCCACGGTCTCCGGATTTAAATCCAATAGATTTTTTCATTTGGGGCTATTATAAAGAAATCACCTATGCCCGAGAATCGCGAACCGAAGAAGATTTAAGAAGATTTTGACGCAGCCGAACGAAGATTTAAGAAGATTTACGAAAATTGACGCAGCCGGAGAAGTAATTAGAAGAAACACAGAAGCTTTCAGAAATCTTAAAAATATTTCTTCCGTAGTTGTAGGCTTTGCATAGCTGCCGAAGGACGGCACTTTGAAAACTTATTGTAAAATAATAAAAAAAAGACGGTTATAAACAGTTTTTTATTTTCTCATATCCGAATTTTAATTAAAACTAATAATATCAAAATATGCATTAATTTTCCTATTTACAAAGAAATAAAATTTAAAAGATGATTTAACTGTCCTTTTTTATTTTTAAGAACTGTACAAGACTCAAACCTTCTAAAATAATAAAAAAAACCGATTTGAAAAATTTTCTTTAATTGGAAAAATTTCACCTTACTACCTTTGGAGGGTGATTTTTACTAAATAAGGCCTATTACATGGTACGTTTTGTGTATTTTTCTGAAAGTTAAACTACTTAAATTTTTAACTTTAAATTGAAAAATTATGACACATTTACTCATACGCAAATTCGTAACTTTCGATCAGTTTCAATAACTTTCGTTAGTGTTAAGGGGCTAATTATTTTACGCACAAAAGAACAATTCATGAGGATTACGTAAAAAATAAAAACCAAATAAAACCTTGTCAAAAGCTTAATAAGAATAATTTTAAGTTAGTCCGGTAAAAAACTTACCAAGTCTTAAAAACAATTATTACTCGAAAACTACAAATAATCGCGGAACATACATGGGGGTGATTCTGGTACCCATCATCACAACGCATCTAAATTTTGACACTTTGGACGTCACTCCTCCGGCCAGCCTGTATATATATTTGATCACATATATATATATATATATATATATATATATATATATATATATATATATATATATATACATATATATATATATATATATATATATATATATACATATATATATATATATATATATATATATATATATATATATATATATATATATATATATATATATATATATATACACACACACATATATGTTTAGTTGTTTTTGTGTTTGTGTGTATCGCCCCTTCGGTCTAGTGGTTCAATGTCTGAGTTAACTACATGAGGTCCCGGGTTCGATTTTTGGGTCGGGCAATTTAAAAATATGTTATTTCAGTTTTCAGATAAAAACAACGGTGTCCGGTTGGCGTCAGGCTGGCCAACTATCACATTGTGGGACCAAGTATCTTCGGCTAATCGTGGGTGCACTTGTACCTCTGCCTATTTCTTCGGGGATACGGGCGTGAAGTTACTTTTTTTGTTTTTGTATGAAGTGATGTAGTATTTAATTTCATTTTACCAAATTCTTACGATGGATCATCTTTTTTTTTGTTACAACCGGTTCGGAAATGTGCCACACAAAAGCTTCCGTTAAACCGCGTTGAAGGCAATTTCGTTTAATCTACTGAAGAGGTCTTCAGTAGATTAAACGAATTGACGGAAGCTGATTGTCTGGAGTTTATACGATTTGACAAGACACTACACTATAAAAAAGTAACTTAAAGATGTAATAATAGTTTGTAAAGTCAACAAAAGTTACACTGCTTCAATACAAATAATATCTTAGAATATGATAGCAAAACCATGCGTGTTAAATTTTCAACGCCTCGTGTTAAACGCGTAGCGTTGAGATGGCATGGAGAAGGGAGCAAACGAGCAGGAGGTTCACCTCATGTTAAATGATCACCACCGCCCATGGACGTCCGCAATACCAGAGGTCTTACATTTACATTGCCAATCTTTTAAAGTGAGTAAGCTTTTTTCTTGAAAGTCCCCAAATCGTATCTGCGTGGAAATCCCCTGCCGGTAATTGATTCCACAAAAATGTAGTGCGAGGCAAAAAGTGCCGGGAGAACCGCATGCTTGTGGATTTCCAAACATCGAGATGGTGAGGGTGGAATGGATGATGGAATTCAGCTGCAAAAATTAATCCAAACAACTCGTCGGAACACTCCATAATAAATACGATAAAAGATGCAGAGCGAAGTTATGTACATCTTTGCGTAATGCCAATGCGTAATATGGCATTAACACGTCGCCACATGGATCGCAACGCGCTTTGACATCTTTAGTGTCTTTTAAACTCTTATTATAAGTTTACCTCTCTACTTTATTTGAGTTTTCTATTAATCTTACAGAATGAAAATTTTGTGAAGATGTGTTTACGTTTGTAGCTATATAGTCACATTGTTGATATCAATACATAACATACAGTCTATATTTATTCCGAATAAATGTATTGTTTTCTTGGGATTCACAAAAAACTTTTAATCACGCTGTAGTCCGCTAGTACTGCTTTATGAAAGAAACTATGCTTAACCAAAATTTTTGTTATGAGCAGACAAATACTCATTACAATGTAAATAGTTTTTATATAAATAAATATTTATTTCTAATAAATCCTAATAAAATAAATAATTATCGTTCATTTACATTTATTTGCATTATTCCCGGTTTATCAGTTTTATGCAGTCTGAATAAAACTGATAGTTTTGTGGTATATACAATTCAAAGATTTACGATTTTTATTTTAATTTAAGTCGTAAATAGAAGAGAAAATGTATATTTAAATGAAATCTCATAGCATAGTTTTTTCATATCATTATAATAGCAAACAGGCGGATGGCTCATCTGATGAAAAGAGACAATCATCACCTATGGAACCAAAGATGTTATTACACATGCATAAGTTTACTTTACCCTCCAAACAGGAACATGACCGTTATTAGCATTGGCGCTATGCGGCAGGAATAGGTAAGGTGGTCTTACCAAGCCGGGTGTCACTTTATGTTCGGTGGTGGCATGCCTAGCCAATCGTTTATCTTTTTCGAATTGTCTACTATGACGGAAGATGATTGGTTTTTGATAATAAAATTATAAATGTATAGTATAATAAGTATGTTATCTAGTATATAGTGGAATTATCTAATTTCCAATATATACCTACTAGAAATCTTAGTACAAAGAAACTTATCACTACTCTCAGTTTCTGTATTATTACGCATTATATAAAAAGCAAAATTTTTTAATTAAGTCGAAGCTATACACTCCACAAATGCTTACGAAAACTATTAAATAACTTTCAAACGTAGAATACGAAAAAGCGTAAATGGTGTAAATGAAGAGGAATACAGATTATAACCTTTTAATTAACCTTGCTAAGAGCAAACCTATGTTAGTTGCAATTTGCCATTTATATTATAAATCACAACTTGAGACATAAGAGGTTCATTGGAGAGTTAAAAAAAGTTCTAACATTATGTATTGTATATGATATTGTTATATATCAAACAGCTTATTACCTTGTTTTTATTGATTAACATGGAAAAATATAATATGCCTGACAAACACGCTATAATTAGGTCTTTCCAGCACGCGATGCAGGTTTAAATACGAAATATTAATAAGAACAATTTTGACGCAGTAGAGCTTCAAGGGTAGGTAAGAAAGGTGACTGGGTTTCAGAAAACCGGTAATAGCGCTAGGATCAATAAAGTTATGACAAGATAGAACATCGAGAATTCAGAAAAAGAAAATAGATCAACAACCTATTTTTAGGTTTTTTAGGTTCGTTAAAATGGCATAAATCCACATATTTTTTACATTTTTCCGTTGCATGAGTGGTACTTTACGACACGATATAGAAATTCAAACACGTATTCCATAACGATATTTTGATACTAAAATTATACTTTTACGTTTGATAATATTTTAAAACGACATTTTTCATTCGAGAAAATAGTTTTTAATTAGATTATAATATATTTCAAGTACTTTGTCACAAAATACTTTTTGTTTATAACGTCAATCGGTTTCACTTTTTACGGCATCTCTAGGGCTCAAATACTTTTGTAAAATAATCATAGAACATACCTACTTATAATTGATTTTACCAAGAAGTTTTACTAAGAATGTCCATAGACAACAAATAGTATAAAATATAAAAATAGTTTTGTTTTTAGCATTGTTGGAACTTGGAATCATGGATTAAAATGTATGAAATTTTTGACAGTAATAGAAGCATTTGCTTATATGCGCGGCGAAACGTTTCCTTCCCAATGGCGTGTCTATTAATATTCATGTGGTCTGTAGTTGGAATGTTGGAACACTTTACAAAATTTAAAAAACTGAAGCTTGTAAGCACCTTTTTTTCCTTTCGCTGCCATTATATAATCACCCACTAAGTCTGTCCGTTTTATTGTCTGTCATTAAAAATATTTGTTTAATTTGATGTGTCTGTTACTATATTATTTTTAATAATTCACCCATGTTTCATTAAATTGTATTGTAAACTATACTTGATATAATTAATATTAATTAATTGTTAATTTCGATAGTTTTTGACGTTAAAAATGTGTTTTAAATACTTATTTGGAATTGATTATTTTTTAATTCTTAAAGTACCGAAATCAATTCTTAAAGCACCAAGTCTTAGGTGCTTCTCGAAAAAGAGATTGATGAAAGTTTACACAAATTTCGCCTAAAACGTAAATATAACGTTGATAAATGCTTATAATATTGTAATATATTATTAATTTCTTCTGAAGTGTAAATTGTATCACGGACACTTCTTATACCTACTTAATTCACAAAAAACCTTTAACGATTAATATTACTTGAATTCACAATTATTACATACTATTGTAAGCCATTTACGTCGGAATATATCGTCAACATAGATGTAATTCGTTTTTGTATCTCTCATCATGAAGATTATTTCATTTTAACCACTTAAAGGTTATAAGATGAAAAACATTTGTCTAAAATAACAAAAAAAAAAGAAAATTGTTTGTCACTCATTCAGTTTAAATAGATGACACTTGATTTTCTTTGTTTCTTTAGGATGATCATAAGAGTAGCGTGTTTACACAGCCTTCTGTGTTATAAGTTTCGACTATAGTAATAAATACTTTCCCATTTTGTGTCTTACTTATTCGACATATTTCTAACTTATTTAATTGGTCATAAATAAAAGAACTCACATACTATTGTAAGCCATTTACGTCGGAATATATCGTCAACATAGATGTAATTCGTTTTTGTATCTCTCATCATGAAGATTATTTCATTTTAACCACTTAAAGGTTATAAGATGAAAGACATTTGTCTAAAATAACAAAAAAAAAAGAAAATTGTTTGTCACTCATTCAGTTTAAATAGATGACACTTGATTTTCTTTGTTTCTTTAGGATGATCATAAGAGTAGCGTGTTTACACAGCCTTCTGTGTTATAAGTTTCGACTATAGTAATAAATACTTTCCCATTTTGTGTCTTACTTATTCGACATATTTCTAACTTATTTGGTTGGTCACAAATAAAAGAAAGTGTAAACTTATGGCAGAAAATAAAAATCTCTGCTTGATTTAGAAATAAGAAAAAGTGAACAAGTTTGATTAGTTTCCTGACTTCTAAGTACATTCCTGTTTAAAATTTACTTGCTATTTAAAAGTGTCTGCTGAATTCTAATATGGGCTTATTGTACATTAAATTAATTTGATAATTTCTGCTGACGCTATTTTCTTGTAGCACTTTAGGCCTATCTCATTAATTTCCTTTTCCTGGAATTTGATACGCCAAACTGTCATTGAAACAAAGAAAAGTATGTCTGAATTTAATTAAAGATGGCGTGGCTCTCAGCCGATTTTTAGATTAGTTACAAATAACAAAAAGTAACTTCACGCCCATATCTCCAAAGAGATAGGCAAAGGTACAACAGCATGTGCATTCACAATTAGCCGAAGATACTTAGTCCCATAATGTGATAGGTGGCCAGTCTATTGTGAACCACTTTTGGCACCAAGTGACAATAGAATGAGAAAATCTTGCGTTTTTTATAAATTATCAGTTTTCGATTTATTAGTAAAATATGAAGAAACCTGATGACTAGCTGACACTGTAGTTTTACCCACGATTGCTTGGCTTTAAAGACTTATAGCGTGGTGGCAAATAGCTTAATAATATTCAACAATAATCCTCAGAAATTGAGCTAGCAGACCCAAATTAAATAACAAATTCTTCCTTGCTATATTAAGTTTTTTGGGTCCTTTTGAAGTATAGACCACCGGTCATTCTGCCAGACAGATAGGTGTAAGTTAAGCAACGTTTCTCCGGGGTTTGGTACAACCACGTTACTTATTCTTGCTGCAATAGCGTCAATGCTTGTCACGGTTTGTAAGGTAAGGCAGCCGGTAAATTTATGCATGTGGCGTTACCACCATCCCGCCATTCAAATAGAAATGCACCATTAACGTCCTCGGTGTCTATTGGCAATAGTCATCTCTTTTCATCAGCAGAGCTATCTGTTTGCTTGCTGTATCATTATATGAAAAAACCGTAAAATTGTGCATAATGGTCGTTGATATTTTTTTCTTTATAGCAGTGATCTGGTGATTAGCGGCTCTATGATGTAAATAGCATTTATGTCATTATAGCTTGAATATATTATTTGATTTATTTTCTTTAAGGGTAAACATACATCTTGTTCTCAGGCATTGAAAATCTTTCATAAATATCATTGACAAGCTAGGTACATGTGATGTATTTTGCATTTGGTTGTTGTGTGTATTTTTAGTAAAGCTTTATGTAAAGCATATTCTAGCCTGTATAAATCTTGGGATATATTTAAGTTCTATCAATTTATCACAATAAGAAACAGTATGTTCTCTCACTTTCAATCAAAGTTTACTATTAGAAAGAATGAAAGTGACATAAAATAGCACCCACATGTGTTGAAGTTTTTAAATGTTTAAACTTTAATTTAGTATATTATTAAAATAATTATAAATAATAAATATTGATTGTATTCTAATACACTCACTCACAAACAAACAACACACACAAACACACATATTTTTATAGAATTGCTTCTTGTTGTATGTCTAGTTTTGTTTATTACGATATATACATATATAGTCTTTGATATATAAACCTATTAGCTACCCGTCAGTGACTGTAAAAATGCTTATAGTAACAGTGCACAAAAAGAAAATCCTTAATTGGCCAATGTAATGTATATATTATAATATTGTACCTATTTTGATATTCGGCTGTGGATTTTTAGTTGAAATAAATAAATAAATAAAATTACAAAGGTAATGTTTTACGCAGGCTTAACTTAAGATTACACAGAACAATAAAGTGAAAGCAAATAAATTAAAAGTTAAATAAATGATTCATTTCTTTCCCTACTGCCCCGTTGGTCTAGTAGTAAGCCTGTCCATCATGAGGTCGTGGGTTCGATTTCTGAGACTGTCAATGCTATTTATTTTTTTATCTAAAAAATTCTAAGTGGCAATCTGGAGTTTTTCGATGTATTAACAACATCTTGCCTGAGAAAAAACTGTTTGTCTCGGTGTTTGCAAATACCAATCGACAATCGTTTAAGTTGACAAATACGACGATAGAGATCACCACGCTTCTTGACAGCAGAATAATGAACCATTTTTGGTAAAATTCCGTAACGTGTCGCCTGGGTCTAGTAATAACGCTTTACCTATTCCTATGGGGTTGTCACAGACACTCCGATTAGCAGGTAGCTGGTAAACTTATGTCGCATTACCATCCCACCAAACGGACACTAACGCACCATTAACATGTTTGCTGTTACAGCAAACAGCTGTCTATAGGCGATGGTTTCTCTTTCAATCAAGAGTTTCTGCTTGTTTGTTGTCCTATGATATAAAAAATGACAATCATATTATAAAACTGAGTATTCATATATGTAGAACAATGCTAAGATAATTCAGCTAACCTTCAGTATAATTCTAATGGCAGTTATAGCATATACTCGTATTCAAGTATAGTTTTAACGTAGATAATGTGAGTCCTAGCGCCAAAAAAAACAAAATGTTTAAATACAGATACCCGGTAAATTGAGCCGAGCCTTATAATACGCTCCGCTTTCCCATGATTTACCTACATTTTGATTAGATAAATGGTGATCTCCATCGCTATTTTTAACTGGTCTGTAACGACTATAGACTATTTCTTATAGTAACCAAACCGTCGGCAGATATTATTATCTGAGGCCACCTGATTGAAAATACTTCCAGACTGAGTCAATATTAATTTTTTCTTCAAAAATCTCAATAATATTTTGCCAGGGATCGAGTTCGGGTCATCATTATCATAGCCAAATAGGCTAACTAAAAGACCACGAAGCAATCAGAAAGGTTATATTATTTTATGTGTACGTAGTAGTTGCTGTAGCTTGTTGGGAATGCTCAGATATCCAAACCGACCCCAGATATTATTATCTGAGGCCACCTGATTGAGAATACCTCCAGATTATGTTAATATTATTTTTTTCTTAAAAAACCTAATAATATTTGCAGAATCAAACCCAGGACATCATTATCATAGCCAAATAGGCTAACTAAAAAGACCAGGAGGCTATCAGAAAGACTATATTATTTTATCTGTACGTAGTAGTTGCTCTATTTTGTTGATGATGTTCAGAACCTGTACGATGTAAAAATAAAATTCTTTGCACGTAGTACTGTTAAATATTTAAGTTTAATTTTCCTTTGTCCTGAAATTGCCCATTAGCCGGCCTGGAGGAGTGAAATATTCAGTTATTATTTGCTAACAGTATAACGTTACATTTTGCAGCAAATTAAAGAACATCGACACAGAGCAGCAAGCGAAAGCCTCGTGAATACTTTATGTAGCGGTACTGTTTTCAAATTTGATACTTTCTCACAACATTGCACTGAAGCGACAAAATAAGATCGGTCCATTTAAATCAGCCAGAGATACGTGAATTACCTCCTTGCCGATGGCGGGTAGCCCGTTGAGGCCGTTACAGGGTGGCGGAGGTTCGAGGCGAACGACGCTCTTGCGGGAGCCGCGAAAGCTGGTGTCGCGCACACGCACCGAGGATCGCCAGGTGGAAGGCGGCGGATCGTCGCGCGAGCCTCGGGCGGAGGCGGCTCGTCGCGAGGTGGTGAGCGCGCCGCCTACCCCGCGCACCCCCGGCGGCGTCACGATCAGGGGCACCTCGGGAGGCCCACGTTCCTCCATACCGCCGCCGCGCCAACGCTCTCACCGAAACCCGCCGTGCTCCGACGCCTCCAAGTGTTCACATTCCAGCACGGCTTTCTCGTAGGCCGACGCCGACTCCAGCAGGGCGATTGCCGTATTTTGCATAGATGCTTGATTATCTCCACTCGCTCCGCTGATAGGTACGTAGGTGTAAGGAAAACTAGTTTTAGGAAAACTTAAAGAAAGTACGGATTTTTACTATGGTATGGTTTTCATCAGAGCTAGAAATGCGCAGGGAAGTTGTATTACTTTAATTGTATTATCTTTATCGATTTAGAATAAGAAAGTTATTAAACGGATTTAATTAGATTATGGATATAAGAAAGAGTACAAGGTAGTAAAGTTGATCATACACTACTACTAGTCATTTACTGAGTGCTCACACACATTTGAATACGGCTTCTAAGAATATTGAATAGTCACAAGCAGTCTAGAAGTGAAGTAGGTATTATTCATACTAATATACATAATACTTATATTATTTGGACTTTTTAATGATTAAAAACTTAAAATAAGCAAATTTTCTATTTACTTTTAAATTTTAATGAAATGATTTAAAGTTTGCTTTCATGGTCGCTTAGCAGTGCCGTTTTCGGTATAGACACACGAGGTTCTTGGTTCGTATCCTAAGTCGTTCTGAGTTCTACAGTTATTATGATAAAATATAATTTGCCCAGACAGGATGTTACTTCGATTCCTCAGTAGGTTTACCACATGTCCGATAATAGGACTTATAATCACTTTATTATGTAAAACAAATAATTTATATAAATATATTACTGGTTAATAATTTATATAAATATACTACGTTTAAATAATAAAATTACTAGCTATTTTTACTTAAAAAGACAGGTCTTAGTGTTCTTATTATGTATATTTTAAATCTCTTACTTAGTACTACAACAATAAGAGAGTTTGAATTTATGTAAGAAAAAATATATATTTACTTTTTAAAGGACTTGGGAAATAAATCACATGTCGTTTTTAACAATAAAAAAGCCACCAATATTACTTCTATATAATACTAATTCAAGTTTTGGTGATGATACTTATTCAAGTTTTGGTGAGTCTTGTGGGAAAAACAAACTTGTTTTTGTTAGATTGGTTTTACTTTAAAGCTATTAAACGTTTGGAAACTGGTAACGAAAATATTTTATTGAGAACAGTATCAAATAGTTATATCGAATACTTGATTACAACATATATTTAAATAAAGCCTAAGTTGTTATAGTTGCTGGTACTTGAGCAAAATAATTGTAAATAGAAAAAAATACCTTTTATTCGAATTAGTTTAGAAGAATCTACTAATATATTTGAATGTAAGTCCCGATTGCCTACGTTAAAATTAATAATATGCAGTTGTTTTTAAATTTCCTTAACTTTAAAAAAACCGTGAATATCAGAAAAAATTAAAAGTGGGAAAGATGTTCCTTATTACTTTAAATAAAATGTTCAAAAACGAAAAAAATACAAAAGTCTTTTTAATTATTAAAAAAGTATTTCAATAAAATGTTCCATTTCTTGAATAAATTAAAAGTTTTTCTAAAATATAATGACGGTTGGCTTTAGTACGTTGGTTTAAATACTGCCTGATATAGGTACTTGTATACAAAGACCTATGAAAGCAGTAACCCTTTCAGGCAAACGAGGGCGTTCCTTATTCAACAGTGTCTTAACGCGAATCCTCCTCTTCTTGTACTTCGTAGATGTTTGAAATCTACACGCTTTTTTAAAAATATATCTCCTACTTAGTCTTCTTTATTTACATAATTTAAATTGACATTTGAGCATGGAATTGATAAGGGCGTTATATGAAAAATATGGAATATGATTCATTTTGTTAATTAGAGAATGATTTTCTAGCATATGTTATATGCTTTTGTGAAAAGATTTTATAACATTAACAAAAAGCTACCTATGTTACCTTTTAATAAAAGTTTAATAAAGCCTTGACTGAATGTTATTAGTTTCATGTGCGCTATGAGGCGAGGCAGCTTGCTACGAAAACAACTTAATGAAAAAATTATCGGAGGGTTTCGATGTTTGTTTTTCGTTAGATTCATGTCGCCACGGTTCCAGTTATCAATATGCTGAAGGATAAAGGAAAATATAATGAACGTATAAAATATATGTTATCCATTCTACGTTCGAAAACTTCAAATTTATTCGAATGTACTTGACACGTATTACGAAAATGGAACAAATAAATGACGTCGGATATAGCAAGCGCAGTTACATAAGCCAGAACCTCCTTGGGGCATTTAATGTTAAAAATAATAAAACATTTTTAATATTCGTAAGTGCATCTCGTAATTACATTACAACGCACACATATACAGCTGTATACTAAAATGTTCTACATTTTTTATATGACACGGTAAGTTACATAATAAGTATCATTAATACAAGATATGATATTATTAAATATAAGTGAATACTTATTATTAAAATAAAATATAAAGCTACCTAGTGAAAAGCGTGTGGAACAAGTTAAGCTATTCTGATTTATCGACGGCTGAATTTTAGTAGTTGATGGTTGGTTTTGCCAAGTTAATGTTATGTCATCATGCTTTTTAGGCTACGATCTATTTTATTAGAAAGTCGACCTTATTTCTGTGTATAAGATACAAAACTGTTTTGTGTGTGGGTGTGAGAATTAATATAGGTTTAAAAGGAGTAGGAGGCTTATGTAAACCAACTTGGCGAACATTGCTTATAAGAACATTCTCTGTAGTGTATTATTCTAAAGCGAACATACCGGTAACATTTTTACCACATGTCATATAAACGACGTTTTATTGTATAAAATAAAATGGCAGACGAAATGTAAAATTTATTTCTTCGTAGTCGGGTTTTTATCTTTATAACTTGTTCATAATAACAAGTCTTAACGAGTCCTTAATCTGTTTTTCTAGAGTTGTTGGACAACATATAACAAATTATGTTGCTGTAAATGCTAGCTGAGATCATTAGTTTCAAACAATTTCATTTATATATTTGTGTACATGAAAGATGTTCCCCTAAACCCTACCTAACTAACCCTAAAAAATATATCGATCTAAAATCTCCAATTATTTTTTATAAATATTTCATAAAATTCTATTTCTCAATAGATTTAATATAGCCATTAAAAAGCTAGAGATATTTTTAATATCGTTTCACACAATTTTGGTTGTATCTTATATAAACGGAAAATATATATAATATATATGGTCAGCTTTCGCACTAATAAATATTGTTTTAAACTACGTATGGCAAAAAGCTAATGTGATTGTACTATTATAAAACTGTATAGTAAGAAAAATCTACATATTAGAACAGCTTTTGATCAAGGTCTAAAGATCTTTGATAATGTGTAAGTGCATTCTCTGACGATCTCAGGAGCTTTTATCAACGTTGTCTCACTAATAAAAACTACTTAAGCTGCAATCAAAATCTTCAAGCTACAGAAGGGTTTTTTACGCATTACTGAATTTTCTTTGTTTACATTTAAAATGTAGTGATTTTTGTAACTGATGATGTAACAAATGATTTTATAAATTTTCGTATGTATTTAATAAATGTAATGATTTAAAACTATTTGATTTGGGTTATAATTTCGTGTTTATGTTTATGTAAAAATGTAAAATAATATTTCATGTAAAAGCATTTTAAAATACTATTTACTCGTAAGTCCATTTTCAAACAGTAATAAATATATAAAATTGCGTTAAGTATATAAATGCCTATAAGCAAAATATATAAAAGTAATATATAAATATTTACGTAGTGATCAAACTATCTTTTTTTAACTAACAATAACAATGTATGTAACGTAGACAAAGAAACCATACCATGGTAGTCATAACTCCAAGCATGGATCGCGTTTTGTCACAATAAAAGCAAATAAATAATAATAAGAAAAGAATAAAAGGAAATTGCAAAAGCTGGCAACTAAAATAACGTCAAAAAACACCTCTTAAGAATCGACGCACTGTCCACTGTATGAACTAAGCACAGGACCGTACCACTTAATCTTACGATTTGCAAAGCTGTGTCCGATCACTATTATTTTATGCGTTTTTTTGAAGCTATAATAAAATATGTTTCAGCGCAACAAAATCTGCAAGACTCGAGTGCGAACCGATTTAACTGTTTTTCCTTTTAATCTAGTCGATCGATTAAGCAAGCACTTAACTTATATTTGCACGTATTCTTGAAAATCTGAGGTGAATATAAATTTATTGCGAAAATTTTGTATATCACGACGACGTTCACTAGAGGCAAAGCCCCTGGAACAGATATTTAGACAACAATTCGATGGCAGTGTGGGAGGCGGCAGAGTCCGCAGCGTGGTTACTGGACTCGAATTCGATGGCCGTGTGCGGCGCACGCAAGAGGTCGCTTTGCGCGCGTCGCTCGCTTCCGACGTGATGGCGCCCGCCCGCCCAGACCGCCGAGCGCCGAGCTCCCGCGGAGCCGCCCGACCGACGTGACCCCGCGGCACCCCTTTTCAGTCATTGAACATTTTAGCTGGCACGCATTGTCGTTATGCTGCTTTCCAGAAAAAAAATTACACTTATAAATCATATATTTAATGTATTTGAGGCGGTTTAAGTTTCATGGCTTATTTTAGGTCACAATCATTGCTATTTTGACATTTAATCCTATTTTATACCATGTGTTTCATAAACGAAGTAGAAATTAATTTTATGATGAGTATAAATTAAATTTGTATATGTGAATTCACACTATTATATTTTGTATGTTCCTCTGGATAAACTAAGCACATCTAAAAAACCCTTTTGTGTATTGTGCCTTATTCTTGGGGAAATCTATACGCTACTTTTTACTCGATTGAATAAAAGAAAGTAATGTTTTTGGGTCACGTGAACGAAATCACGAGTAATAACTTAAACATTTACATCTCGCCCGGGTTTTTTGTTACCATCGCCTTACCTATTCCTGCCGTAATGGCGTCGGTGTTTGTCATTGTCATGTTGGAAGGTAAGGCATAGTAATGCCACATACATAAGTTGACCGGCTGGTAAATTTATACATGTGGCATTACCTTCCTGCTACATGAATTACAACACAGCATTTGCATCTTTAAACAGCATTTGCATCTTTAAGTCTACAAACGATGGTTTTCTCTCTTTCCTCCAGGAGTGCCATCTGCTTGTTTGCTATCTCATGAAATAAAAAAATGCACTGTAGGGCGGTATGAAATAAACTGTAAGTTCCTGTCACTTATATTTATATGTTTAGCGCAACAAATTAAAACATTGTTCCAGGCGTAGAACTAGATGCGCTTGTACTCAACCATTTAAATACTTAAAAATAAATTTAGCCATTGTAAGAGTTATTTAAAAAGTATTCTAATAATTTAGTGCAAACGGACCTTAATATTAATCAAAAAAAGTGTAAATGGTGGATTTTACATGCCATCCCTGAAAGTTCCCGCTAAATTGAGGTATTTTAAGCTCAAAGGAGTAAAAACTATAACCATAGATTTTTCACTTCTCGCTACATTTGTAGTTAAGTAAGTTACTGATTTTGCCCCATTTTCGAAAATCGAGTTTTATATATATATATATATATATATATATATATATATATATATATATATATATATATATATATATATATATGGATTCTACAACATACATAAATACATACAAAATAGTTGGAAAAGGTTCCTAGGACCTAAAAACGTGGAGATCTGGTGAAAACTCGATTTTCGAAAATCGGGGCATATCAGTAACTTCTTAATGGCTTTATAGCGATTTTTTTTGCCAAATGGAAAACTTTATAGGCCGTGGTCCCAGGAATATTTTTAATTAAAAACAAGCTGAATTTTTGTATACAGCTTCGTTTTGATGAAAATTTGATTTTCTCTCTTCGAAAAACCTCAAATCTGGTAACTAATAAAGTTAGGGGGCTTTGTTAATTTGGCGAAGGAAAAATATTGATTAACAACAATAATTACTTTTTTACTTCAATCGCTTGATTATCTTATATATAAAATTCTCTTGTTACAATGTTAGTTACCATACTCCGCCGAAACGGCTTGACCGATTTTTATGAAATTTTATATGAATATTCAGTCGGTTTAAGAATCGGCTTCTATCTATTTTTCATATCCCTAAGTAATAAAGATTGTCCACACCAAAAAATAAAAAAAAATGTTATTTTTTTTATTTTTTGGACATTTTTTTTATTTTTTCACAATGTGGCATTAAAATATAACACAAACACAACCCTAAATTTTCACTCTTCAATCACCAACCCCTGTTTTTAATAGCGATATTAGTATTTCAATAATTTATATGGTAAAATTACGTTTGCCGTGTCAGCTAGTTTAATTAAACACGGAAAAAAGATTTGTCCTATATATTCGATGGTTTTTTGAGGAGTCTGCCACTTTAACGATGGCGGAATGATGAGATTTTTAAATTGGTAACTAACAACCTAATTTCCTCACAACAGCTAGTTAATTATTAATATAATTCAAGGATAACTTTACACGTAAAGTGGAAACTTTTCTTAGTCCAGCACTCTAAAGTTGTAGTTTTTATGGCTACAATTTTATATTTACCTATTATTTAGAGATTTTCCGAAGATAAAAAGATGGGTGTCTCGCCAAAATGAAACTGTTCACAAAATAAGTTTGTTATTAAACAAAAATAAAATTAATGCTCCTAGGACCACGGTCTATTATTATTAATAAGGAACATGTGTTTCACGTAGGCGAAACTGGTAGCTTAACAAAAACGCACACCTACATATACATACACACACAAACACATAAACTTATACATTTATAACATTAGTGTTTAATGTTTAATTATCTATGGCAATTGACAATCACATTGTAATAAAATGCACGCGTTTAATATTATTTGTATTCTAGTGTGAGGTACTAGGGACCTTAAGTCAGGGTCGTCAGATTGATTTTCACCCATTGACTAGGTATTTGCGTTAAGTATTAATTAGTGATAATGTGATTCCAACAGCAAAATAACTTGTTATCGGAAAAGTCTTGGATAACTTTGAGGAAAGATAGAATAGAATTTTCTCAGCTCATTAATTCCAAGTATACTTTTATTCAAATAGGTTGTCACTTGTTAGTCACTACTAAACTTAAATATATATCTAAGTCTAGCCTTATCCTACCTCAATCGATGTCAGCTCTTCATGATAACATTTCTAAGGTCATGATGGTATTATTTTTTAAAAACCCAACAAAAAAATGTGTACGTATGTAGACAAGGAAGTTACTGATTTTACCTCGATTTTCGAAAATCGAGTTTTTACCAGATGTCCACGTTTTAAGGTCCTAGGAATCTTGTCCGCCTATTTTTACGATGACGTCAGTATGTCTGTATGTATGTGTGTATGTGTGTGTGTGTGTGTATGTAAAAATCTCATAACTTTTGAACGGCTGGACCCATGGAAACGCGGTTGATGGCATTCGATTGGATTCCTGAAAATTTGAACCGATTCGGTCAAGATTTTGAGAAATTTTGAAAAACACACCAAAAAAATATTGACGAAACAGTATTTTTTTAATATAACTTCCAGATTTATGTACCGATTGAGTACAAAAGCTAATCAGCTCTATTCCTCAAAAAACTACGTCTAATACATAAATTGCATCAAAATCGGTTTATCCGTTTGGGAGTAATCGTTGACGAAAAATATTGAAAAAAATGTTTTTTCGACATACTTTCGAAATTTTTCAACCAATCATTTTTTGGTGCTCTTCGATATTTTAGTACTATAAAACTACGTCAAATGCCGTTTCACAAATCAAAATCGAATCTTATTCTTAAAACTTATAGCTTTGCAAATATTAAAATTACGTTTTTAGCAAACTTACTTATTTTTTTAAAATAACTTTTAAGTTAATTCACCGATTGACTTAAAAATCTTATCAGATTTTCTCCTTTAAAAACTGCGTCAAATACCGTTAATTTAATCAAAATCGGACAATTTGTTTGGGATTTATCAATGAAGAAAATTAAAAATAAAATGTTTTTTTGCATAGCATTGGAATTTTTCAACCTATCGATTATTAGCTTGAGCAATATTTTAGATCTCAAAAATTGAGTTGAATGCCAGCATAGTTTTCAAATATACATCTTTTAAAAAATTAATATAGGCCATTTTTAACAAAATATATGTTTGAACTGAAAAATCTATGCTTATATTTTTTACTCTTTTGAGCTTTAAATATCTTAATTTAGTGGGAAGTTTCAGGGATGGCACGTAGGGTCAACCGTTTACACAGTTTTTATTTTATACCAACAGCTGTATAGCTGTAATGGGTTTTTATTCCTTTTATATCATAGAATGGCAAAAAGCTTAATGGATTTCCTGTTGGAAAGAGACAACCATGGAAACAAAATGTGTATACATAGAAGCTTACTTATGAAACTCTACGTTTAAGCTAAGTTTAAAATCCGTTCATAACCCTTGTCATTGAAACTAAGTCAAAACATCGTTTTGATCGTCAGTTTTTATATAACGCGTTTTCGACACCTGAGAACTTCTAAAAAGTTGATAATGGAGCACTTGTACATAATAATTTAATTCAAACAAAAAAGCTTACATTAATTTGATGCAATTAGAATGGATTGAAAAAGTCCGACGTATATTTAAACGTTAACAACTTCGTATTTTAACGAACCCATCTTTTCATTACATATTTTAATAAAAGGTCATGTAATTAGGTTACGAAAAGTCATCTACACTTTGATTTATTAGAGGATTACGCTTTACGTGACTACTAGGTGGTAGAGTTCCGCAACCATTTATTAAGGCGAAAGGCGAACAAGGTAAAGTTCTACAACGTCTTGCCCTTGTTTGGTATTATCGCTTTTACTATCTGTGGCAGCGTTTACTGTCCCAATCCGGTTTTGGGGTAAGGTAGCCTGTTAACTGATACATGTGTATGGAGAAATTCGGCTGACTGAACTGTATTTGCACTGCAAAAAAGAACTATAGGATCCATTTACAATTTCAACCCAAGAGTTTCCCTGGGAGAAAAATTTAAAGAAATCAATATTATTACTGTAATTTCCCAATATATATTTGAAAACTCGTATGTTCGTAAAAATATTTGCTCGTTTAAGAAAAAATGGTGATACACTCACTAAATACAAGGAACAAAAACAATCTTGTTGTGCATGCATCTCGTCTCCATAAAATAAGTAATCAAGTGCGTTTCTTGTACTAGAACACTCACAAATCATTTACTTTGGCCATTTTAAATTTTAAAGGTTACTAGACTTACACAGAGTACTACTTCATATTCTATGCAATTCTCAAGTGTCTCTCTGTTGCGGTTCAATAGATATAGCCCAGTGGCCGATAGTCGGATAGATAAACGGGCTCACATACATAATTTTAATAAATAAATGTATGAATATTTTATTTTCAAGAATACATTTCATGTTGTTACAATTACTATTAAATTCGAGCAGGATGTTCTACCATTATATGGTTTGCAAATATTTGGTGCCGTTGCATATGCAGTAAATAATAATTTATTCCCAGTTGAAAAATGGCTCTCCTGATAAAAAATAGTAATAAATCGTCCAACCAAAGTCAAAATTAAGCTGCGCATAATAGAGCATAATATATATTCGTATCAAAAATTCATCGCAGCCGTGAATTTCATGGCGCTTACGCGTTTCATTCAACGAGCTCTGCCGTAGGTGCAGTCCTTGGACTTGGACTTTAGTGGAACACAAATGGCGTGGCGCATTCCTTCTGTAATACGTTAGTACACAGAAGTCTTTGATTTCCAAATCAATACAGACATCTTTGTATGGGGAACATATTCGTATATAAAGAAAGATTCGACGAATCGAAAACCTCCTCCTTTGTATGAAGTCTGTTAATGATAATAACAAGTTAAGTTGAAAATGTCAAGCGTTTTTCCTGCAGACTATGAACTGTTAGAAGACAAAATATCTAGTCCATCACACACACAAAATCACAGGGTGTTTCGGTGCAGCCCGGCCACAGTCAATTTCTTAATTTATAGACGTAACATTTAAATGTTCTTTTATTGTTCTTGCTGTACCAATTAACAGATTTAATGTACCTCAAGTAGATCTCGGTAAAAAAGCACTTGTTTGTGGCCGGGCTGCAACGTATACGCTGCAGCCCGGCCACGTGAATATTTTCTAGTAGGATTCTCAGAATGATCTTAAATATATACCAAATAAATGTTCCATTTGTGTTCCTTAGTTATCTTATCTAATTTACCAACAGAAACGATTGTATAAAGAGAAAATTATTTAAAAACAAAATGTACACTAAGCGCCTTTAGAATTAAAATAGCAATATAATTGTGTAAACAATACCAAGGACGATTAGTATTATACAATTACTGAAAATCCGTAAATATCAATTATTTGCATTTAAAGAAAATCAAAATACATTGTAACTTAGGTCGGTACTGGTCTAATCAAAGTAACTATTAGAATTAATTTCTTAAAAACTGTGTAGATAATATAGTAATTAAATATAACTGTATTTTTGTTAGCGTCAGGGCCCCTAGACCACAAGCGATATTTAATGTTTCAATTATATTAAACTTTTGTACGTTTTTGGTACCTACGGTTAAAATTTTAGTACCTTGACAAAAAAGAGAAAACTGTAAAAGAAAATGTCCAGACACAGACGTCAGGATGTCTGGACCACGTTGATTTCACTTGGATCAAAACGAGTAAGCAAACTTATTCTTCTTAAAACTTTAGTAGGTACCTAAATTACTATTTGTGAGATGTTCCTCATAACGTTTTTTTATAACGTTATGAGGTACTCCTAATAACGTTTTTTTTATTTAGAATGTTTTGATGTATAAATAAAAAGATATATCCGAAATAAAATTTGTAAGTAAACGCTGCCCTATCGAAGAATAAAGTAACTGACATTTTTCCAAAATAGTTTGTACTTTCGAAACTTTAACTTCGTAAGGCAAGAAAATTTTTGGATAAAATGGTGATCCAAGATTAAAGGATGAAGCGCACTATAACGGGACGAAGCGGGGCCGAGCGGGCTATATCACAACGAAAAAAGCTTGCTTACCACATTGGTGACGTACCGGGTTGCAGTGCGTTGTCGGATTGACATAATGTGACATGAATAGTCTTAGCGAACGTCTTTTGTGGTTTGCCTATTATTTAAAGTCGATTTAAAGTCGAAGATTGTGACAGCAAGTTTATGCCAGTTGTGGTAAAATAAGAAAAAAAAAACAGAATTGAAAATTTTGAAAATCAGTAACGTTAAAAACGTCGTGATGACGGTGATCACAAATTTCTTAATATTTGAATTTTTTTCTTTCCGTGCAATTCTAAGTACCTACGGCAAAACTTTTTAAACAAAAATCCTTTTTAGTTTACCAACCCGAAAAAGAGAAATTCACCAGAGTTAATTTATTAGATAGTACGTTTGATTACAATCTTTACAAGTACTTACATGTTATAATGTCTATAAATAGTTATATGTATTTGTTTATAAGATCTTACTTTACTTATACTACGATATAAATCGGTAGCGTCTGTCTAAATAAACATTTGAAAAACTTCACCATAAATATTTGCTTTGACTTACTTATATAGATTTTACTATTTTTTAAACGTTTGTCTGTCTGTCTGTGTATATTTCTATATATCCAGCTATAACTCAAGATGGCTGGACTAATCTTGATGGAATTTCATACACAGCAACACAAGGTTGCCTAAACAGTAGGCTCGAGATATTGTTTGTACTTATGTGTAATAACATGAACTAATTTGAATTTTACAATAGTTTTATACATTATAACGTTTATTTTGCATTATTTAAATAATATTCTCAATATCTTACTAATGTAAAAATATCAATTGCTTACTTAAATTTGTTTTTAGTAACGTAAATCAACAAACTGTGTACTATGACACACCGCATATGTAGTTCAAAATAAAGTACTTAAAAAACTTAACTTTTTAAAACAAAGTTAAATTGCTAAATATAATATTATCAAAACACAAATGTGAAATGAGAACCAAATCCAATATAAGTGTATGCATCTTTGTCGGCTTCGCAGACAAAAGAATTGGGATCTATTTGGGTGCCCAGTTTTGTAAAGAAACTTAAAATTTTAGTTACAAGAACATGCATCATTCTAAGATAAATTTACAGAACAATTTATTGTTTCTTGGTACTACCACAGTATTGGCTACTTAAAAATTAATACAAGTTCTTAAATTTTAAGACAATTATTTACACTATTTATTCATTTCACTTGGAATATATATCTAGCTCAAAATTTGACTTGGCTAATGTTTGCTTACGTACAGACAATCAATGCAAATGATTTATTTAATGTTAATTAATAGGTTACTTTAATGGAAAATGTAGTTCTTTTCTGTAGTTCACAACTTATCATTATATTATAATATACATACATAGAATCAATAAGTTACCCTAGGTTGGTCTGCACTATTTGAAGAATAGACCAACTGCCGTTCTGCCAGGTAAGCCATAAAAGGTGACCAGTTAGCTATAAGTGTCACTATCATCGTGATTACTAGGTGGTAGAGTTCCGCAACATCTTGCCCGGGTAATTGGTACCACCGTTTTACCGTTCCTACCGCAATAGCGTCAGTGCTTGTAGAGGGTAAGCTAGCTGGTAAGCTTATGGATGTGGCTACCGCCACATCTATAGGTGATAATTTTACTTTACACTCACTTCTTTTCATCGGGAGAACCATCTGCTTGTTTGCTATCTCATGTAAAAAAATGTTAGTGTTGTCCTGCAGCAATCGCTTCCATAAAATTTTAGCAAATCCTTCAGCTGTTGGGTTGTTTTTACTTCGTCCAAGTTCTCCCAAACACGGCTCTGGTGCATATTCCATGCATGTTCGATGATTTTGAGCCTTGACACGTAGTGTCATACATTAATATAAAACTGAAACCAAGAGTTTGTACAAACACTAGGCCTAAAAGAATTCTCAACGTGCGTCCATGTTTGTTGAACATTACTAAGTAGGTATTATTAAAATTGAAAATAGCAATCGATACCCAAAAATTTACTTAATGTCGAATTTAAAAATAGACATGCAGTCTTGGATATATCGTTAAATGAATATGCAGACCTTAATTTAAAGGAGAAATGTATTTAATACGACACGATGATAACAAGTGCAATCTTTACAACATCCTTGTACACGTAGTACAAGCGAGACTAATCTCGTCTGGCATTCGCTTTGGCAGCTAGTTTTGGCATTTCATTGATTCCAAGGGTAGCCACGGAAGCCCTGTTAGCGTCGCTGCCATGGAATCCTAATGAGATATGGCACCTATAGATAATGTATGAAAATATACTATCTAATAAATGAATTCTGATGAGTTTTTCTTTTTATTTTTTTACTTTAAAAGTAGTTTTATTTTTAAAAAATTGTCGTAGGTAGTTAGTATTATGGAAAGAAAAATAATTCAAATATTAAGAAATTTGTGAACATATCGTCATCGATCACGATATTTTCCACGTTACTGATTTTCAAACTTTTCAATAATTCTGTTTTTTTTTATTTTTACCACAACTGGCATATCTGCCAGACTGACTTCGACTTAAAATAATAGACTAACCGAAAAAAGATGTTTGGTAAAACTATTCATAAGCACATTATGTCAATCCGACAATGCACTGCACCAATTGTACTAAGCAAGCACTTTTCCTTGATGTAGCCCGCTCCGTCCCGCTTCGCCCCGTCATAGTGCGCTTCATCCTTTAATCTTAGCTTACCATTTTATCGAAGCATGTTACTTGCCTTACGAAGTTAAAGTTTCGAAAGTATAAACTATTTTGGAAAAATGTCAATTACTTTATTTTTCGATAGGGAAACCGTTTATCTACCTACAAATTTAAAAAAAATTAAAAAAAATAACTTTTTATTTATAGATCAAAACATTCTAAACAAAAAACGTTATGAGGTACTATTTAGGTACCAAAGTTTTACGAAGAAATAAGTTTGCTTTTTCGTTTTGATCCAAGTGAAATCAACGTGGTCCAGACAACCTGACGTCAGTGTCTGGACATTTTTTTTTTACAGTTTTTTTTTGTCAAGGCACTAAAATTTTGACCGTAGGTACCAAAAAAGTACAAAAGTTTTATATAATTGTAACATTAAATATCGCTTGTGGTCTAGGGGCCCTGACGCTAACAAAAATACAGTTATAGTTATTTACTATATTATCTACACATTTTTTAAGAAATTAATTCTAATAGTTACTTTGATTAGACCAGTACCGATATAAGTTACAATGTATTTTGATTTTTTTAATGCAAATAAATTATATTTACGGATTTTCAGTAATTGTATAATACTAATCGTCCTTGGTATTGTTTACACAATTATGTTGCTATTTTAATTCTAAAGGCGCTTAGTGAACATTTTGTTTTTAAATAATTTTCTCTTTATATAATCGTTTCTGTTGGTAAATTAGATAAGATAACTAAGGAACACAAATGGAACATTTATTTGGTTTATATTTAAGATCATTCTGAGCATCCTACTAGAAAATATTCACGTGGCCGGGCTGCAGCGTATACGTTGCAGCCCGGCCACAAACAAGTGCTTTTTTACCGAGATCTACTTGAGGTACATTAAATCTGTTAATTGGTACAGCAAGAACAATAAAAGAACATTTAAATGTTACGTCTATAAATTAAGAAATTGACTGTGGCCGGGCTGCACCGAAACACCCAAAATCACAGCGTATCGAAGATAGTATATTTACAAATAATTCCAGTTGTTTTGTCTGCCAACTGATGTTTATCTTATCTTTGCAATTATCCAAGCAAATTAGATATAAAGTATTGCAATGACGCTGAATGCCGTCCTGCTAGATCATAACATGATTATTTCGAGGGACGATATTTTTATTTCCAAATGATGGAATTAATTTTATCTCATATTCTTCTAGGCTCCTTTTGAATCATCTACCAATCTGCCAGGCAATTTGTATTCGCAAGACGTGTAATTATCATCGTGACTACCTGGTGATAGCGTTCCGCATTATCTTCCCTTGGTTTGGTATCACCACTTAATTATTCCAGTTGCAATCACGTCTAAGCTTATAACTGTCGTGTTCCATTTTGTAAGGTAATATAGCCGGTAACTTATGTTGCTATATTATCCCGCCACACGAAACGCACCATTAAAATCTTTGGTTATCTTTTTCCATCAGGAGAGCTATCTGCTTGTTTGATATCCTATGACATAAAACAAATGCCAATAATTGTTAACTGCCAGCTGCTTTTGAGATATGTGATGGACATCCAGGTGATTAGTAACAAACAGTGCGTTTTTTGTTGAGGCCACTTGTTTGGATAAAGTTAAAGATCGATTTCTTCATGAGAGAATCCCAAGATTTTTTTAACTGGATTACTACTGTTCTTTATAATATGGCACGCAAATGCGGACTTTGTATAATAATAATAAATATTCCAATATTCCTTGACAAATTGCACGAACTATTACAACCCCAAAGTAAGCAAATTATTTGCTTGTTATATGGGTATGGTATGGTCAACAATATTAATACATAGAAATACATGTATACGTAGGTCACACTATAAGTTTTGCGTAACTTAAAAAAACAACATGACGTTATAACCAAAATATTATGTTTATTGTTTTTCAAAATAATTTCCTTTACATTTTAAACATTTTTTTATGCGATCGAACCATTTCTTAAAACAGGAGGACCACAGATCCGAAGGCATGGTTAGGGTGTAATGCAGAATTTCTACGTCATGAAGAATGATGCAATAGCAGATGTAGAACAATCCACCATCCTTATTGAACTGTTAATGATAAAATATAGAGAATGTTCAACCAGCTGATTAGAAATCACCTGGTTAAACATTCTCTATGTTGAATACGACAGCAACGGTAACCCCCTTTCTAGAGGACTGCCACCCTAGGATGAGAGCAATACTTGACCGTCCCGTTGGTCGAGTTTCGTGTCGAGTCAAGGTTAGTGATCCTGACTACGCAATCGACGGGGCTCGGGTTCAATTCCCGACGGGGACAAACATTTGTGTAATGAGCATAGATGTTTGTATTTCTGGGTTTGATATTTAATATGTATATGTCGTGGCCAGATCGCAAAATTGCCCACATCATGAAATGGTGGTATTTCATGAGATGTTTCACTGTCCACTGATTGGCCACACAAACATGCCACCATTTCATGAAATTCATTCGATTCATTTTCGAGCATTTCATGATGTGGGCACGGGTCACGACATATATAAGAAGAGCTTACTCATTCTTAAAAGGCCGGCAACGCAACTGCAAAACCTCTGGTATTGCAGATGTCAATGGGCGGCGGTGATTACTTACCATCAGGTGCACCTCTTGCTCGTTTGCCCCCTCTTCCATAAAAAAAAAAATACAAAGGAGGAAGTTTTCGATTCGTCGAATCTTTCTTTATATACGAATATGTTCCTCACACAAAGATGTCTGTATTGATTTGGAAAACAAAGACATCTGTGTACTAACGTATTAGAGAAGGAATGCGCCATGCCATTTGTGTTCCACTAAAGTCCAAGTCCAAGGACTGCACCTACGTCAGAGCTCGTTGAATGAAACGCGTAAGCGCCATGAAATTCACGGCTGCGATGAATTTTTGGTACGAATATATATTATGCTCTATTATGCGCAGCAGCGCTACTTAATTTTGACTTTGGTTGGACGATTTATTAGTAACACAGCGTTGCAGCTATTGTTAACGAAATGGAACATGACATATTTAGCGTAGCTTTAGTACGTATAGTACATTAAACTCTCAGTTATATATATCCTGGGCCCATATAAATTTGGAAAAGATTTGATTTAGGATTCCAAAGATTCAGAAGTGGAAGCCAACTGTTGCAGTTTTACTGCACTTACATTATTTTAAGTAAGCCTTCAAAGATTTTTTGTAGATACAAATTAAGTTATTTATTATATATATATATATATATATATATATATATATATATATATATATATATATATATATATATATATATATATATATATATATATATATATATATATATATATATATATATATATATATATCCATGCGATTTTGACCGCGAGTAGCGTAATATTTTAACAGTAATAAATAATCTTTCATACAAACTTTCATACCCTATTTCAGGTTCTTAGGGATTGATGATTGATTGAATCTCTGAAACCCTGTATCAGATCTTCACCACATTAAGATAGGACCAGACATTGAAAAAAAAATTGAAAACAAAAACCCGACTGCATCTTGAAAAAAAGATTCATTTCCATAAATAAAAACTACAAAAAAAATGAAACAAGCCCAGTAGTTTAGAATCATGTTAAGTAATAATGAATAACTACACCTCCAAAATAGTTCTATAATCGATGTATAGTCACGGTAAAAATAGGTTCGGCACCTTAAAATCTAGTTTCACTTGCACTAGTGTACGAATCAATCATGCCAACATACAAAAAAATACCAGTACAAAAAACAGTTCTACTAACATTGAATAAATGTGACGTTTTCTATCAAATAAAGTTTATCTCAATTGAATAGATTTAACTTTTACTGCTAATTTGAAAATTATTCGAGGCCTTTGATGGAGTATCAATTATCATAATAGGTATAATGCACAATTGAAATGAAACTAAAGAGGAAGATTAACTCAAAAAAATCACATATTGAATTGACAACTAGCCAAATAAACAAGCAAATTTCTATAAAAGCTACAAACAAAGAAATATAATATATTATTAACGTATATAGCCACCATTAGCGTCAATGCCACATTGTAATCTATTTCTCATGGAACCTACGAGACGAGAGCATAGATCTGACCCTCTTGTATCTTCCCAAATAGTTTGGCAGTGGTTTTCTATGGCCTCTTTTGTCCTTTCATTTTTGTTTTCCCATCGCTGAACCATTAAACCCCATAGATTTTCTATGGTCTAAGTCTGAACCATGTTATCGAACAGTTAAGCATAATTTTCTATGCAACAGTCTATTATGTGACAAGTTTTCAAAAGATCATATGTGCTCACAGCTTGTTAAATGAATCAATTTGAAAACTGACGAACCTATTCGTACCGCTACTGTACATATAAAACAATCCATGATTTTTAATTCATCACAGAACAATTAACAGTCGGGGCGCATTTAATATTTAGCTATCAATTTTTTACAAAGGGCAATGAATCTTTTTTCAAGATGCAGTCGGGTTTTTGTATTCAATATTTTTTTTAATTTTATACTTTAGTTAAGATTCATTAACTTCGACATTAGGATTATACGATGGTAAATTACGCAATCTTGTCATTCAGAAATTGAATATTGTGGGGATTATTAAGTAACTTGTGGTAATCTAAAATTCTTATTATTAGCCCCTTTAGAGACGTAACTCTCAAAGAAAAAATTCGTGAACTTAGCTCAACCACAGCTCGCTCTAAAATAATTCTTGTGTGCAGTTAGACGCCTGCACAATATCAATGGCAGCATTTTTCGTTCTATTTTAACCTGTCCACAAAGTGCTTCAAATTCTGTCGTCAATGGTATTCGATTCTGACTCCCACTCCAAGAACATTGATTTTAATTGCTTTGTCGTCAAATCTAAAAAACAGCCTGTGGCAATTTTCCGGGTCTCACTTGGTCCCTTCGAAGGGCTGGCCATTCTATTGTCATATATAACTCCCATTGCTTAATATAATATTCAATCTACATATATTTTTGCCGTAAAAGCGTAACAGACTTTCACATTTATAATATTAAGTCTTTGACTTGACCGTCTCGTTTTTTTAAAAATCTAAAATCTCAGTAGCAGCTCGGTGTCTGGCGGAGAGGTGTATTACCACTCCCGTGACTCGGATGAGCACGTAAATCTGACGGTCTCGGTTATCGCTAAAATTAGTCAATAGTCGTTAACATGTCAGTAAATGCGGCGATCACCACTTATCTCGCTAACCGACAATCCGGTGAATCGTGATGAACTGGAATGTCTATAGACATTCGGTTTACTCTGCCTACCCTGCAAGGGAACCGGGCGTGATGATACTTAATATTAAGTATAAACTACCAGGAATATTGGGTAATAAAATTGTCTAATGTCGTACATTGTACAAACCTACTAAAAACGCAAGAAGCGTTAAGCGTATGGTAATAAAGAAAAATGCAATACTACGTGGAGTAATCGTAGCTAATGGAACTTTTACTATTAGTTTAACACCGTAACATAAACAGAATACAAAGAAGTGAGTCTATTTATATTAATGTACCAATTACTTTCAAATGCCTTGGCAATTTCTTGACTTGAGCCACAGCTTGTTCGGCTTAGATAATACAATTCCGGGTTTAATACCCGTGTTGGGCAAGAAATGCTATATATTTATTTATTGACAAAATTAGATTAGGGTAATAGATTTACATGAACATATAGAATTTACTACAAATGAACTTGACTACCTCTGATCACGCTTTTATTGGGACGGATTTTCGATTTTAAATATTGATGTGTGGAGCATAGATGTTTATTCCTGGGTTTGGATGTTTATTAAATATATTCCGGTATTTATATATGTATTAGATGTGCTTGCGAGTTTGTCTGCGTGGAAAAAAATATAAATTGAAAGTTGCTTAAGGTAGACAGTCCGAGGGTTTTACTCGCATAGAGGTCATCCATAAATTACGTCACATGTCAAGGGGGAGGGAGAGGCTCACTCAACGAAGTGTGACATTGTGTGACAAGCGGTAGGGAAGATTCCCAAATCTTGTGACATCACATTTTTTCAAAATATAATATTTTATATCAAAGTATTATTACATACAACACTAAATTTAAAAAACTACCTATACAGTGTGTAAAAAAACCCTGTCCGATGTACTGTACGGAGTAAACGAAGTCCGCGCGGACGAATTCGTGGGCAACAGCTAGTATATACTATATCCGCTTTTAAGAAAACCAAAGGTTAATAAAAAGCGATTACTTCCTTCTTGTACAGATCAAACTTTTAGTTATACTTTGATCTTTGAATGAATTTATATTTTTTAATGCAGTAAAACTGCAGCAATCGACTTCCCATTTCCTATACCTATCTCCATAACCGTGCATCAGATCTCCATTAAATTGAAATTGGACGACACGTATACCCTCTTAAAAAAAAGGAATTTTCAGAATCGGTTCATAAATGATCAAGTTCTGAGGTAACAAATATAAAAACATACAACCGAATTGGGAACCTCCTCCTTTTGGGAATTAGATCGAAAATCGTTTTTAACCTTTAAAATAAAAATATTGCCAAGGCAAAAATACTAAAATTTTACCAATTTGTCTCACAAGCTACTTACTGCTCGCGTACCAAATTCAAACCTTTTTTTAGCGAAAAGCGTTTGCCGAGTTCGTTTAAGCGTTTAAATGGAAAGGGTCGTCAAAATGCTTCCTTTGGGGAAATCCGTTGGAAAAGTGATGCGATACTTTCAAAACGGAAATACGCAACAAGAACGTAAAATAAAACAGTTTTGGCCCTTAAATGAATTGCTGGTTTACGCATAAATGCCTAGAATTTGTATAACTAATGCTTCCCGTGAAAACCATTATTAAAATCCTGCAACTCATTGTGTTTTGTTCTTAGGGGAGTTAATTTAAAGTAAATATCGTAAAACATGTTAACAGCCAACTAATTTATGTTTACTAGCGATCACATGTGGTCAAAATTCGATCATCAAAGTATAAACATTAAAATCTCTCTTCAGTTTGACAACTGATTTTAGCCGTAAAGAAAATATTATACATGTGTGTATATTATCACGTATGTCACGTGAATGTAGTGTATGCAACGTTTATTTTAATCTTTACATCTATACAAATAAATAAAATTGGAGTGTCTGTTTGTAATATTAAAATACCCGCTTTTTACTAAATGGATATGGATGTGTACACGGTACATACACCAAAATAACATTTTTTACAATTTTTGTCTGTCTGTCGGTCTGTCTGTCTGTCTACCTGTCTGTTTGTTCCGGCTAATCTCTGGAACGGCTGAACTGATTTTGACGGGATTTTCACTGGCAGATAGCTGAGGTGATAAGGAGTACTACTTAGGCTACTTTTATGTTCGAAATTTTTCCACGCGGACGAAGTCGCGGGCTTAGCTAGTAATTAATATATTTCTAATGCATTTTATTAAAAATTATTAGATTTTTGCAGTCCTCTGTGATATAAACTTCAACTATGCCAAATTTCATACTCTACCGTTTGCGCAATTGTCTTAAAAAGGGGTCCAAAGATTTTTCATCACGTATTAATATATAGATATGAATATTGTATTTAAGACTAGCTGTACCCGCGACTTCGTCCGCGTGGAAAATTTTCGAAAAAAGTAGCCTAAGTTATTTCCTATCACATCAGCTATCTGCCAGTGGAAGTTGCGTCAAAATTCGGTCCAGCCGTCCGAGAGATTAGCCAGAACAAACAGACATACAGACAGACAGATGGACAGACAGACAGACAAAAATTGTAAAAAATGTTATTTTGGTATATGTACCGTGTATACATCCATGTGCATTTAGTAAAAAGCGGTTATTTTAATATTACAAACAGACACTCCATTTTTATTTATTTGTATAGGTGTATAGATGTTTGGCCACAAATTTCTCAGATACTTAAAGTTAATTCTTTCGAGGTAATTCTTTTTAATTCAAAGTAGGTATATTCGAAGTTAGGATACATTCTAAGTTTCATCGAAGTCGGTTCAGTAATTTTTGAGATATGGGTATACTTGACAGATGTATGAAGTCCGTTTAATTTAAGTTCTTTTATGTTTTATTGAAAAATAATTTTAAAGCAATGAAACTGGAATTCACTCCTGTACCTTTGGATTCCTAAGTCAGATGTATACTGTATTAATAAGAGACTAAACGAGAAGTATGTCTTCATAATAAAAAAAAGGTTTTAATAAAAAACCGGCCAAATACGAGTCGAAATCGCGCTCGAAGGGTTCCGTACCATCATCTATAAAACACGACACGTTGTATCGAAGTCCCCCTTAAACATTGATTTTATTTTAAGTTAATTATATTTATTTTTGAAGTGAATATATAAGTTAATATTTTGTGAACATTTCAAGCGTCTTCCGGACTTTGTTATGAAGATCGAGAAAAAAAATGAAAAAAATTACGTTTGCTGTTTCTAGTATTTGTTTTATAGCGAGGATAGATACGAGTACATCGTCAGTGAAAATTACAACTGTTTAACTATTACGGTTCATGAGATACAGCCAGGTGATAGACAGACGGACAGACAGACAGACGGATGGATGGACAGCGGAGTCTTAATACTAGAATCCCGTTTTATCCTTTGGGTACGGAATTCTATTAAAAATCATTAAAAACTGATTTCTGATTTAAAGGCATAAAAATACCATCTAATTGAGAAGCATTTTAGGTGGTAGAGCTACAGAATACTGGAGACTAACAGAAATCAATGTACACACAAGTACAGTACACGAGCAACGGACATATAGACACCTCTCACGGCGCGATATCTCGGAATTATTCGGAACAAACTGTTAGTCTCTAGTATTCTGTGACAGAGCTCTGTAACATCTCGATCGTATTCGGTACCACCGCTTTACTTTTCTCGTTGTTTCAATAGTTTCGGTGCTTGTTTGTTCGCTGTCATTTCCGGTTTAAAGTAACTGCTATGCATAATGCATATGGCATTCTAACCCTGCTACAGGAGTAGAAACACACCATTAACATCTTCGGTATTAAAAGGCCATTGTTATCTCTTCTCATCAGTAGAATTATTTGCTTGTTTACTATTTTATGAAATCAAAAGTAAAAATAATATAATGCTATACTTTAAACGAATAATTTTTTTTAATATCATAAGATAACAAACAAGCAGATGGATCTCCTGATGGAAAGAGTCAACCATCGCCTATAGACACCAAAGGTGTTAATGGTGCGTTTCTATCTTGTGGCGAGGTCTAATGCCACATGCATAAGTTTACCGGCTATCTTACCCTCCAAACCGAAACACGACAGTGACAAGCACTGACGCTATTGCGGCAGGAATAGGTAAGGCGGTGGTACCAGACCCGGGCGAAACAATGCAGAACTCTACCAATGCAATTCAATGCAATTCTTGTATATTTGTATGTAATTGGTTTCTCCGAAATGGGTTTAACGATTTTAACAAAATTTGGTATTTAGATAGTCTTTTACTTGTATTTTTTATTATCTCCGTGATAATCCGTTTTTATATGAAAAAATGCCATCTGAGCGAAGCTTGTGGCCCATCTGATATGTATACTATAGATATGGCAACATCAATACAAAAAATACATATAAATACTTACATATATTTAATAAAATACCAAAACCCAGAAATACAAACATCTATGCTCATCAAACATATACTTGTCTCCGTCGGGTATCGAAACCGGGCCTCACTGATTGTGTAATCAGGGTCGCTAACCACTCGACCAACGGGAGGCGGGACGGGAGGTCGGTTCATAATTTAAGGTAAATAAAGCAACATATTTGATGGCTTTTTTCACGATTTGTAATTTTCATTTTTATACTTTACATATCAACAAGTTCTCTTAACACATTTCTGTTTAAACTAGGAAGTAAATGTAAAAGCAAATAGCTTTTGCGCTAATTGGAAAACTGTAAGCCGTACCGTGTATAGATATGTTAGTAGTTTCTCATCTAAATGTAAGCGTAAGATGAATTACATATGAGTTATTGCACTCGTTTATTAATAACTATGTGAGCCTAAAGTAAAATCTTGATGGAGGAAATGTTACAGCAGAAATACAGTAACTACTATTAACTAATTATAAATGCCCCCTTTTAAAGATGTGTCTTATGGCCTGATGATTTGTGATAGGTAAGTAAAGGCTAAATTTGTCACTCTACTAAGTGTTAAGCTCAATTTACACCAGTAGTAGTGACGTTGTGAGTGTATTTAGTGTAAAATAATTTTACACTTTAATTCATTTACTCATCTGAAAGACCTCACAGCACCTTAGCTGTTACATGAGTCTCAATCGATACTGGTCTAAGTGTGTAGATAAAGTTTAAAATTATTTCACACTGATATGCTCGTTGCGCTGCTGCCATTCCGGTGTGAATTAAACTTTAGGTGTTCTGTAACATCTCGTCCGGTATCTAAATTTCTTATTTCTTCAAATTATCACGAACTTTCATGAATTATCACGAACGAAAAAAATTTTCACGATTTCTAAAAAACTCCATTACGACTGCCACAACTACGTCATCGTTATCAAATTTAGTTCCACGAATGTACTGCTTCAGTTTTTGAAATAAGAAAATCACTAGGAGCTAAGTCTGGATAATATATCCACCATATTCTTAAGTCAAGGATTTCGAAGTCAGCTTTACCTATTGCTTTGATCGCTTCTTCCGATCGATGTGCAGGAGCGTTAACGTGATGAAACAACACGCCTGATAATAATTTTCCACGAGGTTTTTCTTTAATTGCATAACGCACTTATGAATCAAACTTGCATAATATGATCCCGTAATTGTCTGCCCTTTCGGTAAACCTATATTAATATTATAAATGCGAAAGTTTGGATCGTTGTTGGATGGATGGATGTTTCTTACTCAATCACGCAAAAACTATTGAACGAATTTGAATGAAATTTGGCACACGGGTAGATGATGACCTAGAATAGTACGAAAAATTAGGTGATCCCGTAGGATTCGTTAAAAACTTTTATAATGCAGCGGGCTGCACGCTGCAGTAATAAATAAAAATGATTCTTTGACTGTCCCAGAATACTGAGGGCTTAATTTTGACCGCGGAATTTATATATTTTTATTAAAATAACGTAATCAAGTGAAAGTTTGCATAAATATTATAAAATTGTCACTCTTTCAAATAATTGCCGAAATACCATTAAAGAAATTGTGTACATGAATATGTATATTCATTTCCAAGAATTTTTTGATTTAACTCGTAGTCAGTATACTTTCAATAAGATCGGATAGACCTGGATTTAAAAGTGTTTAGGTTGCCCAGGAATTAACGCCCAATAAAGTGGGCGGGTATTAGCTAGTAATTAATAAATTTTATATTAGTTTAAACTTCTTTTACTAATGCTGGAGACGCACTTGCGTCTATCGTCACAAAGCTTAGTGCAATGACACGATAAATGCAGATGTGACCAGAGCTATTATTGGCTATTATCGCATACATTCCGGATTGCGTGTGCCTCAGCGCACATATAACTTCGGAATGATAGACACAAGTGCGGCTCCAGCATAATTATAACAATGCTAAATCTTGAACTACCTTGAGTGCGTGATATTCTAAAAACACTATAGAATTTATTGTTTTACCTATTATCTAAGATTTACTTATGTGAGATTGAATTGTATTTATGGGCACTGCGTTTTTGCTTCATACTCGTCAATTTATTTAAATGAAATTCGAGTGTTCCGATGTAATCTTTCGCATATTGTGGTTTGAACAATATTTTTTTGGGACGATACAAATTAATCAATGATAATATTATGTCGAACTATCCATGCGTGGATAGCCTAGATAGATAGTGGATATGAGTAGATTAGAAATTTGTTTGAGTTGTAAAGACATTGAAAATATACATTATTTTAAATTGATGTACGTCCATCGTGTTATAAAATGTTTTGGGAAAAATTGTGTTCATCGTGAACTCTACCTCTGGACCGCAATACTAATGTATCGCAATGTAAATAAAGGCATCCCTTGGAACCAACATGATGAGACTGCCATGCCACCGGAATACCAAACCTAAACAAGTGAGACAGAGAGTTCGGAATGCTTAATAAGCACGTTGAATTTTGTGGAAAGGCTGGCTAAGCTAAGATAAATGAATGGATGTGACGAATGAGTGAAACCCTGGCCAGGCAATTCATAAAAGTGAACGATTAGGCGAATGTGTCACTGCTATCGTATCTTCTAGGTATAGGACTTCTGCAACATTTCGCACGGCCTTATTACTTAATAACTTACATATTCCTGTTACTGAAACGTGAGTTTTCGTTACTATTGTAGTTAAACTTCGAGGGTAAAGTAGTCGATTAACTTATACATGTTGTATTATATTTCCGCCATAAGGATAGCGACGTACACTTAACATCTTTGTCTTTTTAATCAATGGATCTATTTCCATCAGAAGAGCCTTCTGATTGTTTACTATTCTATAACATATAAAACAGAGAATAGTAAAGCACAATATTATATACGAGTCTATGAAGAATAGTGTCTGGTATTATTAGTAGAGGTGGTCGTTTTTAATAAAACGTTGTTTATCAACGATGTGAGTCCTTAGAGTAATAACGCTTAGAGTGATAATTGCATTCAACGTTTCGCTCATATTTTAGGCCAAAACCGTGTTGATGTCCGTGTAAGCTTCGTGTAATCACTTGCGTCGTCACGCACACAAAGACTCCAAAGACTCGAATAGTGTTGTAATTAAATAAATATTTTCCCAAGACGGTATTTAAAATATATCTACCTGACCGGTACACAAATAATAATTTTTAATATTATAATATTATTAATCATTTAGTAAAAACTTGAAAGTTACACTTTTTATTCAGTTAGGTAAAATATGTTAAATGCTGGGAAATATTCTAGATGTTCTCGAGATGATTCCAAAGCTATATAACCTTATATTTTTTTTAGTTTTTGTGCTTTTATTTGTGATTTAAAATATTTTTACCTTACTGAAATAAAGATTGTCTGTCTTTCCAATAGTATTATTAGTCATATAGAAAATTTAGAAATTACAATTTTTATTCCGGTGAGGTAAAATGAGTAGAATTACAGGAAAATGTTTTAGAGGTTCTCAAGTTATTTTGTTTTTGTTATATTTCAGTAATCAAACAGCGGTAACCAACCGGCACCGAGCGTAAATAAAAAATATGGTCAATACGAGTTTACATTATTTAGGTTTTAAAAACAGTGATTGAAGTAATTCTTTGAAAAAACCTTATCGAAATGTATCTACTAATAAATAATCCTATATCATACAAATCTTTGAAATACATTGCTTGGCAAAAACTTGTGCGTCATACTTAGAATAATAACGCCTAGAAAACACAAAAAACGAGTGAATAAAACTTAGCCAGAAACGGCTCAATTCGTTTTGCGAGTTGTTAATGCTCAAGATCAGGTTATATCGGACACAGTTCACGAAAAAAATTCGAAATGACTTATTGCATTATAAAGAAGTGTTCTAACACCTTAGAAAAAAAGTGAACATTTCACAGGTAAGTACTTATAATTTATAATTTTTCTCTTACGTAAATCGACTAAAAGCAAATAATTTGAAACACATAGCTTATCACTATACAGTGTTGCTAGTTGTGGGAAAAAATTGCACAAAATATTTTTAGTTAGAACTTATTGTTAAGAAAATTAATTATTGTATTTGCTTTAACTGTTATTAATGCTTATTAATATTGTTTAGATTAAATGTTTGTGTTATATGTATAATACTTATGTTTTATGAAAATAATTTAGCTCGAGGGTACTTTTTGATAATTTAGCGTTTATTTTATTCGTCTTTTTCCCCGTGCATAATCTCCTCTAACATTTTTAGCTGAATCGGAGACGATACAGCTCTTTGTGGTGACTCTTTGGCTTCTACGTGCTATATATGTATTAGAGTATGTGACACAATTCAGTAATTCGTGTGTTAATTCTCACTCTCTACTACTCATCCCATGAGTAAAGTCGCCATTCGCAACATAAATTTAAAGTTTTGTGGCATATTAACTTTAAATTTATGTTGCGAATTATTTAATTATTTCAATAATTATTTAATTATTAATTATTATTATATCATTATTATTATTTATTATTATATAATTATTTCAATTTATTATCAGTATAAACATTAAACATATTAGGAGGTCGACATTAGGCGCAGACCGATTTTAGGGCACGTTACCCTACATGTTTTCGTGGATAAAATTCGAAAATATCGGTAATAAAATTACTTGACACTAAACAATACGAAATAATGCAGTACGATGGCATATTATTTTATAAGAAAATTTAAAAAAAATGACTTTTTGGCAGTGAAAGAGTTTTTCTGTTGGTCGCTGTAGCATCTAGAATGGTAGTTGGAACAATTTTTTTGTTTTCTTAAAAGTCCTCATTACATACGAATAAAGGCTTCATAATATTGGTCTGACAAACGGCTTTGTAATATTTGTGCCAGTATAATGGGTGAGACCCAACACTTACAAACTATTTTTTATGCAAAAGCAAAGTCCAGGCTATGTAATATCGCACATAAAATAGGAAAACACATATTATTAATTATAATGAAAATAGGTAAAAACAAATACGTGGTAGAATATTTTTTCCCTTTGGCTGGCAAAATTTTGGATATCGTTCTACTTAGATATTTACGATTTATTTGTTTGGATTTTATACAAAAATATCCGATGCCAAGTAGTTTTTATCGGTGAAATGTTATCTTCAAGTTCTAAATACGCTTTTGTGAAGCACGGTGACAGCTTTTCACCACACAGTAACTCACATTTTTTCAAATTGCGAGAGCTGTACTCCGCGTGGCACGTGTCGCATGTCTGAGCGGCCGGCGAACATAAGAAGCCTTTTCAGGCTTCTTTAAAATGACTTAATATTGCGCGGGACGACTTGGTTTTTATGCGTTATTATTCTATGTGTGAGTCATTGTTGGCGGCACCCGATGCCGAAATGTTCAACAACGGATGGGAGTTGTTCCTCCCATTCAACGCGATGACAGACATCGAATAATGCCGACCATATCCGACAACGACCGATGTCAATAATAAACACCCAAATCCAGAAACACAAACATTTATCTTCATCACACAAATGTTTGTCTCCGTCGGGAATCGAACCCGAGCCCTCTCGATTCGTAGTTGGGTTCGCTAACCACTCAACCAACGGAGCAGTCGTATTAAAAATAAAAAACTTTATATTTCAATGTTTTGTCTATTTATTTACTTACATGATGAACTCTTATTAATTCTCATAAATGTTTTTACATTGAAGTACGATAGTACCTACTACAACGTTTATAAAAACGCTAAACTATTAAAATTAAACATGTCTCACACCGGCGCGGTGTCGGAAAAAACGATGTTGCCAACGGGTGACATTAGCGTAGTTCAACGATGTGTATCGTTTTTAAAAATTAACAAAAACGCCCATCGCTAATTAATAGTTAAAGAAGTATGTGACAGAAGACCGGTAAAGACGTGTTTTTCATGTAAACAAGCGATGGCTCTCTTGATAAAAGAGAAACTATTGTTTATATATACCAAACATCTTAATGGTGCGTTGCTATCCGTGTTGCGGGATGGCAATGTCACATGCTTAAGTCTAGCGGCTACCTCACCCTTCAAACTGGAACACGATAATGACAGACAATGACTATATTGCAGTAGGATAAGGTAAGGCGGTATACATATAGGAAGGAAGCTTCGAAAAAAACATTTTTTACACACTCTTAAATGCTTCTCATAGATCCAAAAAAATTAACAGTCTGCGCCTCCTCTATGATCATGAGTAACAACACTGACAAGTGAACCGTTATCATTTTTGATGTGAATGCTAAATTAATTAAATTACCTTAGTGATAACATTTATTTCATAACATAGTAATTTGATTACACAAAATTTACAGGTAATGAGAGATTTTTGAAATCAAAAATTACATATATAGCTTTTCTTTTATAGGTAATGATTCGTATAGTCAATCGTTAGCTTTTCACAAACTGCATAGCAAAATGGCAGATGGCCTATTATTCTTTAGAATAGAAATTGTTTCTTTTTTTGCACAGAAATTGATATTTCAAGTATTAGAGCCGAAAAAACTAACCTTGTCGGAGTATTAAAGCCGAAAAAAAGTCTAACCTTATCCTCGTGTTGGATCCGGGCTCCTTTGAAGAATAGACCAACTGCAGTCCTGCCAGGCAGGTCGTAAAAGGCGACCGATTGGCTACGCGAGTCACTACCATCGTGGCTACTAGGTGGTAGAGTTCTGCATTTATTTTCTCGCCCGGATCTGGACCACCGCCTTATGACGCAATAGCGACAGTGCTTGTCGCTGTCGCGTTCCGGTTTGGAGGTAAACTTATGCATGTGGTATTAGACCTCGCCAAAAGGTAGCAACGTACCATTAACATCTTTGGTGTCTATAGGCGATGATTGACTCGTTCATTAGGAGACCCATCTGCTTGTTTGCTATCTTATGATATAAAAAAAAGAGTAGAGCTTGGTCGCCCAGGTACCAGAACCATATGTCAATGAAAAGGCATTTAAATTATAGTGCCGATATGAGAATGAAAGATGTACAAAGAAAATTGAGAATGGTTATTTTTTATTTGGTATTCGTAGGCATTACGTAAAAACAGTCGTCCTAGAATTACTTTTGCCGAAACAACGTTAAATATGGAAATGGATATCTGCAGGCCTACTCTTGAAAACAATATAAATCTTAAACTATTGGTACTATTGGTTGATAAAAACGATATGTTTCTAATATCGTCAAAAAACGTTACTCTTGAAACCAATATTGCCCACATTGATTCAGTATAGTAACGACCTAATTATGGGAAATAGATGTCATCGTTACACGTCAAGCTAGTGTTACAAGTGGAAATTTTAAGTACCGTTTTAAACAAAATAACGAATAAAAGCCATAATGAGTAGTTTCAAAAAATTTCGAAATCCGTGTGGCGCTGTCGCCGAATCCAATAATTGAATATAGTTGCCCAGAGTACGAAATACTTCAAAATTCATTAAATATTCATTTAAAATTGAAATCGGTTTTCAAAAGTAGCCCTACTGTTCTTTGAAAGTTAATGTAATGAATCCAATGACGTGTATAATATTTATTATACACGTCATTGAATGAACTAATGATAATATTTAATGTCACCGTAATGAAAACATTAATATTACAGAAGTAGATAAGTGAATTTAAAATTGTTTTGTGATGATTAGAATGGTTTATACAAGCAATAATCTGGATGTATTTTCCTACTCCTCCTATTTATTTCTGATTAATTTTGATGCGGGTTGCAAGATAGTTTAGCTTTTTCCAGGGCACCCTGAGCTCGTAACTCTGTGGTTATCAGGCAGATTGCCGTTGTTGATTCTGTTTTACAGAAGTTGCAGTGGTGGCTACGAGAGGGGCCCGTTGCCCTTAAAAAAGCAATATAGCTCGGTATTTAAAACCGTCTTTTTATTAACTGATTAGGATATTTTATGAAAGAATATTATTTCCATTCTTCCTTCCCATTTGGTCACATATTTTGGTGAAGATCTAGTCCAGGGCTTGAGAAATATGAAAGATTTGAAGTCGGTCGTTACAATTTTAACAGAGATTAATGAATTACGTACTAGAGAAGCTATGCTAAGTAAAAGTCGTGTTTCATTTCGTGAACACTCACTGTAGCTCTGAAATAAGAAATCATCCAACCCACAGACCACATGAATACTAATAGACACGCCATTGGGAAGAAAACGTTTCGCCGCGCATGTGAGCAAACGCTCATATTACTGTCAAAAATTTCATACATTTGTATATATTATATTATGTAGTGTCATATATTATATAGTGAAAAAATAGAAATAAGCCTGTTGACTGTTGTACTGTTTTATTGTACCGAATGAGACGACAAGGTTTAAAAATTACCCTTGAAAGATTTTCTTTCATTAATAAGTTCTATAACTCTGTATTTCTGTATGTAATTGCAAGCTACGCTGCCAAACTAAGACATTGTCTTGAAATGCGTATCCATTTAATCCGTTGTCCATCCAAAGTCTATATTTTTTTTATTTTTTTTTATAGAAGAGGGGGCAAACGAGCAAGAGGTGCACCTGATGGTAAGTGATCACCGCCGCCCATGGACATCTGCAATATCAGAGGTCTTGCAGTTGCGTTGCCGGCCTTTTAAGAATGAGTAAGCCCTTTTCTTGAAGGTCCCTATGTCGTATCCGTTCGGAAATATATGAAGTAGCGCTGCAACGTATATAGGGTATAATATATATTTGCGACCAAAAGGTCGTAACTGAGGTGAATGTCATGGTGCTTACGCGTTTCGTTCAATGAGCTATGATGTAGGTGGAGTCCATGGACTGCACTTTAGTGGAACACAAGTGCTATGGCGCATGCCTGGTCTAGTATAGTACATAAAAGTCTTTGAGTTTTAATGCGTTACTTGCACCCGTGCTTTCACTGCCTGGCTAGCGCGATGATTATAAGCTTGCGTCTCATCAGCGGCACACCGACAAGGAATTAAAACGTTATAATATCAATATGTTTGCTGTTTCGTGATTGGTTCGCCACGTTTCATGCTGTTTCGTGATTGGTTCGCCAACTAGCGTTAGAAGAAAACGTCATAATATCATGTACCATAACCAATCACGATGACGCAAACATATCAATATACGTTATAAATCCTTGGGCACAAGGCAACACATTAGCGGCTAATGCACAGAACGAATAGGTACAGAAGTCAATCTCATGCATGTAATCACTTTTCATACCTACGCTTTGCGGTCGCGCTAGGGTTATCAACTTTGGCTTATGTACAAAAGCTGGTAGTGGCATCCGTGACTCGTATAGCCATAGGGCTTATGCCCAAAAAACTGGTAGTGGCATTCGTATCTAGGTGTTTGATTTATTGTTGACAATGAAACAGGAAGAACGGAAACGTTAACCAATAATAAATAAAACATTTTAATGTTATTGATATATTTATTACAAATTTTGTGCACAAAAGTCACTGACTCGTTCTTAAATGGGTGGCACTCACGCTCACTTGCATTATTATTTATTCCCAACCATTCCGAGATATTGTGTCCGTGAGAGGTGTCTATGCATGCTCGAGCGGCCTTTGTATGTAGATTGACTTCTGTTCCTATTAGTTTTGTGGCTAATGAGACCTTAAGTTTAAGGCGGTGCTATGCTTATTCTATTTTAGTAAGATTAAGTAAGAAGTAAGATTTAGTAAGATATTCTTTTATGTCATACGATAGCAAACAACACATATTACCAAATACATAAGTCTGCCGAACACTTCACCCTCCAAACCGGAACACGACAGTGAACATGCCGTGTGAGTCGAACATGGACTATGTTACTGGCATTTCGTTAATAATAAGATAAAGTACATTATGAAATGTATCATTCTACTCTGTATCACAAAATTCGGATCCGTGTCGAACAAAAAAGTTGTGCATGTTTTCAAAGTGAATTCTTAGTAGCGGGTTGAATGCTATAATAATCTGTTAACACCTACATGCCTGGAACAACCTCGGTAAGAGGTTCGCTCTCACGTGGAGCCGGATTCACGTAACAAAACATTAATTGAGTCAAAGTATTTAGGGCTCTTACACATTTTCTCACATATTATGTTGTACCATAATACGACGCGACGCTATATCATATTTACGTGTGTGAGAGTCCTAAGCACTTTCACTCGATGTATTGTTACATGAATTGGGGGCTGACTACCTTGCGTAGATATAATATACTTATTTATTTTATATGTTGTTGAAAATATGCTTTTACTTGAAGTTTGTTTTATGTTGAGGATTGCGGTCCTGGGTCCATGAGTTAGATCCTAAATAAACTTAACTTTTACTTTATAAAGTTTATTAAGGGTATAATAACCTTATTATTTCTGTAAGTTGATTTACGCTTAAGAGCAATTTATTTATGATAATAAGATCGTTGTTATTATTTTCAATTTGTTTACTTTGCGTAACATTCCCTGTGTTGTTACAAACCTTTTCCTAAGGCCAGATGCCCTTCTACCAGGCATTTCTAAAACGATGAAAGATGAGACGAATTAAGCATAGGGCCATCGTGGCGACAGGTGATGGGGTTTCGTAACGTCTCGTCCAAGTTTTGAACCTCCGCATTGCCTATTCCTATTGCAATAGTGCATATGTTTTCAATATCATGTTCTGAGTTTTGGTAAAAGTAAATTTATGTACTAGTACGTCGCATTTCAACCTCGTCACATGACAGCAACGCATTATTAAGATATTGTCTATCTATCTATATATGATTGCTCCTTTCAGCAGGAGAGTTTCCTCAAAAAAATCTTTTAGGACTTTTTTCTGAACTTATCACCTAAGTATGAGGTCTCGTTATGATACTACAAGACGAGTCAATAATAATACAATTAATTTCCATTTCGAACAATTTGAATTTGTTTTGTATTATATGACTAGCTGTTGCCCGCGACTTCGTCCGCGCGGACTTGGTTTACTCCGCACAGCTCCTCCCCCCTAGGTGATAGCGTGATAATATGTAGCCTATATGTTGACCCGACCTGATAGTAATATTTATTCATGCAAAATTTGAAGTAAACCCATACAGTACTTTTTGAGTTTACCCCGGACATACATACAGACATACAGACAAAAATTCTAAAAACTATATTTTTGGCTTCGATATCGATTGTAGATCACGCCCCAAGTATTCTTTTAAAAAAATATTCAATGTACAGTTTTGACTTTCCTACGATTTTATTATATGTATAGATATAGATAACAAACAAAACATCAAAAATGGTGCCTGGCTATTAGTGTGGTTGTTAACGCTCCGTGCATTCGTTTATCTTTTACATGATAGTGATAAACATTGACTCCATTGCGGCTAGAATGGATGAGGCGGTGGTACCAGACCCAAGAGAGTCAATACAGGACCATCTAGTAGAAACGATGGTAGTGCCTTTTACGAACAGCCAGGCTGAATGACAGATAGTAATTTTATCATGGACTTACAAATTCTCAGTTAGTCGCATCGTCAGGTCAAAATGTTTTGTTGGTATTTGATACTTTGCTTTAGATAGCTGTTTAGAATTTCTCGTGCTCATCAGAAATCAGAAATCAGAAGAACTTTATTCAATAAAACTTTTTACAAGTTATTTTGACGCATCAACATTCTTCAAAACTACCACCGGATCGGAACGCGGCCACACTCTGAGAAGATCCGGCGGAAGAAACTCAGCGGGCTTGCCTTTTTTTCATATAATTTAATTCACATCGGGGTTCCTTTTTAAATAATAGATATTTTTTTACCGTTGATCAGGGTCCCTTTTTAACTGCCTTACGGTTTAACACTAAATAGGCGAGAGACGGCAAAATGTATAATAATTATCGGGACTGCTAACTAGATGGTCGTGTTTTTCTACGTTTTGCTCAATCAATCAAATAATATTTTATTCGACGTATGTACATATAGGAACACTTATCGGCGTCATTCATAAACAAAAATATACATGACAAGTTATACAATAGTTATAGGGTAGATATACTCAGGTTTGGTACCATCACGGATCAAACTGGATACGCCTTTCAAGGCTATTTCTAAGGTTATCAACATCGTTTGCATCTACACAAAGAAATATAGAGTTATAATACTTATCGATGAAATAAATCACTCCAGAGGTATTCCTTAAGACTTAGCTATTTATTCGACACGTTAAATAGCACAATATGGCATAGTTCTATTTTTTTACGATATAATATATCTACAAGCGTTTGACATTTACATACATTTGCTTATGTGAGTGGCTACGCATTTTGCGCCCAACACCCTGTCTATTAATATTTATGTGGTCTGTGGGTACCACCAACATACCCAAGTCGCTTGCTTGTCGATGTTGTTTTCCGGTTTAAAGGGTAAGATAGACAATAAACAATTCATGTTGCATTACATGATTGTTACACGAATAACAAGGTTTGATGTCAGTGAACAATTTGATCTTTTTTTTCATAAGATAGCAAACAAGCAGATGGGTCTCCTGATGGAAAGAGTCAATCATCGCCTATAGACACCAAAAGGTGTTAATGGTGCGTTGCTATCTAGTGGCAAGATCTAACGCCACATGAATAAGTTTACCGGCTACCTTACCCTCCAAACCGGAACACGACAGTGATAAGCACTGACGCTATTGCGGCAGGAATAGTTAATTCGGTGGTACCAGACCCGGGCGAGACAATGCAGAACTCTACAACCTAGTAGCCACGATGGCAGTGACTCGTATAGCCAATTGGTCGCCTTTTACCAACTGCCTAGCAGAACGGCAGTTGGCCTATTCTTCAAAGGAGCCCGGGACCAACACGGGGAAACTATTGATGATAGTTATTTCTTTCCATTAGGAGTACTATTTACTTCTTGCTATCTTATATAAAAATGTGAGGCTGTTTACTGAAGATCTATTATGTCTGCGCGCTTGTAGTCTCTTTGAGTTTATTATGACGTATTTTATAATAGTGCGAGGTGCATTAAATGTCTTGAAAGCTTTTAACGCTTAAAATGTTTTGAGCGGCAAAGAGAAAATCTCGCTACATATTAAAGATGAAAAGAAAAAACTGGATTGCGTAAAAAAAATTCGATTTAGTGAATTTATTAAGATGGTTAAGTAGTAAGCGACCCTGACTGAGCAATTGATGGGACCCGGGTTTGATTCTCGACTGGTATTTTCTAGACATTTTTGCAATGAGCGTAGATGTTTGTATCTCCGGGTTCGGTGTTGGTTGATATTTTTTTTCTTATGTCATAAGATAGTAAATAAGCAGATGGGGTCTCTTGATGGAAAGAGTCAACTATAGCCTACAGACACCAAAGGTGTTATAGTGTATTGCTATCTTGTGGCGAGGTTCAATGCCACATGCATAAGTTTACCGGCTACCTTCCCCTCCAAACCGGAACATGACAGTATTCAGTTAAGTTTCCGAAGCACTAACGTTATTGCGGCAGGAATAGGTAAGGCGGTGGTACGAGATGAGGGCGAGCAATGCAGAACTCTACCACCTAGTAGCCACGACGTTAGTGACTCGCATATCCAATCGGTCACCTTTTATGAAACGAGCCCGGGACCAAGACGGGGATCAAAATAATATTTTTATTAATATTAAATATTTCAGCATATCTATGTATGTAGTCGTATGATAAAAGCTTTTTTCCTGTCATCATTAGCTAAGTTCTATCTATTCATCAAGATCAATTCGAAGTGCGGTCAGTAGTTTATGTAGGTATAATAAAATAAATATTATATAATTATATAAACATTTAAATTGTAGCTTAAAACTTGTTTAAATCAAATAAATATAGTAGAAAATAAATATGTCTGGACAGACATCAAAATGATGTAGTGATGTCGACGGACCCCCTTCGAAGACTAACTATTATTCTGCCAGGCAATTCTTAAAAGGCAAAAAATTGGTTATTTTAGTTACTATCTTCGTGACTATACTAGGTGGTAGAGTTCTGCAAATTCTCACACTTACCAATGCCTGCCGCTACAACATTGTTTATCATAATAAAGTGTCACCCACTCATCTGTTCAGTAGACTTAATCGGAACTACAGCCGCCATTTTGTGAAATATCATTCCGCTGTTAGTTTTTCTCGAAAAGTTCTTGAATAGCAATAGCAAAATAAATATGTGTCTACTTGGGATGAGTCGGATATATTGTAGTTTTTAATGAATATTTATTAAATATTTGTTACCAGCTGACCCGGGAAACATTGTTCTGCCTTTTTAACTATCTACTCTTATTTTTTTCTATATTTTCTCACCTTTTAAACCTTCCCTGGATTTTAACAATTAATTCAAAACCAAAATTAGCGAAATCGGTTCAGCCGTTCTCGAGTTTTAGCGAGACTAACGAACAGCAATTGATTTATATATATATATATAAATTATAAAATAAAGGGGTTATTTTATAATCTATATTTACGCACGAATTTAGCTTGCACGAAATGTGAAAATCGACAAGTTTTAATAATATTTTTTTCTGTAGGCGATTCGCACGAAGTTACCTAATTTATTGGTGTGCAAATCGACAACTCCGAAAATATGTAGTAGGTAATTGGCGCACATTGTGTTTTGTGCAATTCAGTTATGATAAAGTACACTCTAGTACCAAAGTATTTAGGGTTAAATATTTTTATCGATATGAAATGAGACATAAATTAATCAAAAATGTCTTTATTAAAATAGAAATTGCTAAATTTTGTAAAATTTTGCTCGTGTTTGTTATGTCTGAGTAGGGTCTGTGAAAAAAGATTTTTTTTTGTAAATAAAGCCTTTATTTGAGCCATTTTATTTGTTGTCCATGTTTTCTTTAAAGTGTAGTACTCAAAATGGTGCCGATTTAACCACCAGATAATTAGCAGATTTTCCCCAACCACTATCCCATTTTGATCTAAATATATCCTCTTCTAATAGAAATATATATAAATTAATTGATTGATTGATATATATATATATATATATATATATATATATATATATATATATATATATATATATATATATATATATATATATATATATATATATATATATTTATATATATATTACCTAATTTATATTATACTTTATAATAATAATTTCATTAATTTATAGGTGTTCTGTCGTATCACATACGATATACGTACGACACAAATCTCCACATTACAAAAAATAAATAAATAGGCTCCATCATGATAAGCGTCATTATATCATCATAAAGCTGAATTAAGAATTACATACAACTATAATTAGCGATAAGTCCCATATAGACAATCTAACGACATACTGGAAACACATCCAGCTAAAGCCAAGTTAAATGTTCATACAATCTGAAAAACTTATTCAGAACGTTTCACCCGACCTGAATTATCATTTTTCTTCTCTCTCTATCGACGACACGACCTTATACTGGGCTCGCCTATTCTATGTGTAATTTCTCTATGCTTTTACGGTAGAGTGCAACATAATCCTAACTTGTCTTTTTGAGGCTAGTTTTAAATACGTCGGGAACAGAAATGTACATACTTTATTTAAATATCAATTACCCTAAAGCAGGCAAATTATATGCATACTGTATTTATTATACAATATACATGTTTATGAGTGAAATATATATATATATATATATATATATATAAATATATATATATATATATATATATATATATATATATATATATATATATATATATATATATATATATATATATATATATATATATATATATATATATATATATATATATAATACTATTTAATTTTTGATCGTTTTATTTTTTATTAAGAGGATATATTTAGAGCAATGTGACGGTAGAAAATTAAGTAGATTGTACATTACCCAGATCACCTTGACATTTGTCAATGATGTTTAGCTTTAAGTGTATTCAGCGAAACTAAAACCTCAGAAATCTGACTTGAGAGTTCTGAACTAAGATTTTCGCCGATCGCCAGTATACTTTAGATACTCAGAAACTGCCTAATGCCGTAATTACATTAGTATGTCACGGTGCGGCGTCATTGTATAATTTCTATACTTTTTCCATAGGTTCACTGACAGATAGAAAGTTTGTCCTGACTACTGACTGAAATCGCTCGCTCAAGTTGTAGTAGTTGTAGTTTTGCTGAACACACCCAATTATTTGCATTAAACTCTCGATACAATATTTGTTACCATATTGTGGACTTCTTCTTGCGGATTTCTTCACCGATTTTTGTTTATATTTGGAAAAATGTATACTTGTGCTTATTTTGTAAAAAAATACTTAAGACTGTTTAACCTTTTTGTATTTTTTAATTAATTTAATTTATCTCAAAATATTTCAAAACATTTTCAAAATCTAAACTCCTTTGTTTTATAAAACGATTTATTGGAAATATTCTAGCATTATTTTCAATTCCAAAAAACTTTAAGATGTTGAAGACGTTGCCAATTTTATTCAGGTATTAGTTATTGCCAGCGACTTCGTTTGCGCGGACTTCATTTACTCCGCACAGCTCCTCCCCCGTAGGTGATAGCGTAATAATATGTAGCCTATATATTGACCCGACCTGTTAGTAATAATAATGCAAATTTTGAAGTAAATCCATGCAGTGCTTTTTGAGTTTACCCCGGACATACATTGACTTTCCTACGATTTTATTCTATGTATAGAAGATTATCTTATATGACAACTCGCCATTGTGTTTTCTCGTAAGATGATTATGCATAGCTTTCCCAGTTTTAAGTAAAATACCTCCTCAACGGGTGAACATGATTGTACTTTTTATTTTGTGCTTTGTAAAATAAAATATGTGCCAAAAGCCTACTACATATTTTTGGAGTTGTCGATTCACACACCAAAAAATGAACTTCGTGCGAATCGCCTACAAAAGAAATAACATTATTAAAAAATGTCGATTCGCTCATTTCGTGCGAGTTAAATTCAGGCGAATCGTCCAATAACTCAAATAAACATACTTTATAAAATAGTTATAAAATATAAGGATTGATAATGTTTTAGGGCATAAATTCGGCAAAATAGACAGTATCACGTGACTGAAAGCAAATCTGAAAGCGTTACGTTACGCCCGTGGTAAAAACGTCAACTTAATGTCATTTTCATAGAAACCACGTACAAAGTGTTTATGTACTAATAAATGTTATCTTATTTAGCACAGTTTATGATATAAAATTAAGATTTGAAGTCATAAAGAAACCATTGGACTTTTTACGAAAGTCCATCATTTCTAACCTCTATTTATGAAAAAAGACCTTTCATTATTATTCACACCTGCCTGTCTCTTGCAGTTGCTCTATTCTTGAAAGAAATCCGGATCAACATGGGGAAAACTTACCGTTCATGCTGGAAAACGATAGTGATATTGTCATCATGGCCGCGAAAATAGTTATAGCTGTGTTTAATTAGTTAATTCCGTAGGTGTTTTTATATCTTCTAAGAGCGAAACTAAACCGATAACTGTTCTGATGTAAAGGGATAACCATTGCCAATAGACACCAAAGGTGTGAATGGTACACTGTGACCCGATTGGCTTATGTAGTGCCACACACATAAGTTTACTGGCTTTCTTACTTTCCAAACAGGAACATGACGATATTGCGGCAGGAACAGGTAAAACAGAGATACCGAACCCGGTCGAGACGTTGCAGAAGTCTAACGCCTGGTTAGTATTCGCGATGTTAGCGACATGTAAAGGCAAGAAAACTCATAAAAGGCTTTCTTGCCTTTTACGAGATACCTAGCAGCTGATATTTTTTATTAAAATTAACCTAATCAATGCGGGTCAATTAAATCTGACAGTCACACATCACATGAATACTAATTACAATAGTTCATATGTGAAGCAACCCCTTGATACCCATTTGACATTTTTATGAAGTCAATTACGCGAACAGAGTATGTAATTTGGCACAATTAGAGTTTATATTGCGGAGGACTGTATAATTTTTATAATAATACGTAAAATTAATAAAAATAAACATTACACACACTACATTCATGTGACATACATGATAATATACACACATGTACTATTTTATTTACCGCTTAAGTCTGTTGTCAACTTAAAACAGATTTTATTGGTCTGGTCTTATTTTAATGGATTATATGGTCGAATTTCAACCACAAGCAAATCGCTAGTACTCATGCCAGAAAAAATATAAAAATATAATTCCCGAACGCGAATAAAAATTTTAAGCGATTGTGACGAAAACTACAAGTCATAGATATGAGGGTGACAAAACTTGCATTAGGGTGAAATCAATCAAATGCTTGCATCGTAGCATTTGTTCAAATCAACCTGAAAGCCCTTTTTTGAAGTTACATTTCTTTTGGCGCGTTAGGAAAAAAATAAAGAATAGGTAAATTTTTAGGTAAATTTAAAATTGATGTAAGTAATTTTACATCTGCTATGTGGTGTAGAGTTTTAAATATATAAATTAATTTACGGGTTCGTTCTACTGTCATCTGTATGTGAGTTCTATATTTATTTATCCGAAAATTAACACGTTTCCCAGCGGTTTCAGAACATACCACGCCGCCCATTTCCTATAAAATTGACGCGCGTCAAAATACCTCGTCTAAGCTGATAATATAATTTTTACAATGCGTGAGCTAAATAATATCCACACATACTGTAATCAATAGTGACAAATTTATTGAGCTGTCGCTTGCCTCTTGTAATGTAGCTTATAAGTGCCGAGCGAAGGTTGATTTGGGCTGATACTCAAATGGTCGTTTTTTCAACATTTTTTTAAATTTCTTTATAAAATTCTATTCTTTATAAAATGTGTCAATTTTAAGCTTAAGCCATTGAAATTCATACCCTCATATTTTTTATATCGTATGATAGTAAACAAGCATGTGACTATAATATGATGAGTATGATAAGAAACTTATTCCCCAGAGGGTAAATTCAAAATTTATACTCTATTAACGCATAACTTACAAGAAACTTGCACGCATCTTACGTGTAGTAGGTACCGCAGTCAATGAGTATATTTCATCGTTGTATAAACTGCGTCGTCATTTTATAATCGTAAAAGTTACATGACAAATACAAATTGGCAATTTGTGTATGGTTTCAATTGCAATAAGGACATAAATCAGGTATGAACACATTCGACGTAGCCCCGCTTTGCAGGCGTAGGATTCCTAGTGTGGGATCTAAATGCAAACTAATAAATCTATTTCTTATTTATGTAACAAGTTGGGTTGAGTTCTAGTTCTAAATAATTTATTTATTATACCTTTAACCTATTTATATAATAAGAAATTAGAACAATATGGCGCAGCAATTTGTTAATAGTGAGAGTAATGTTATGAAACATACCTATTATTAAATGACAACCATGGAGTATAGAGGACCATCTAGGTGGATAGAAATGTCAATGTCAATGTCAATCAAAAACTAACCGATAGTTTTCGCACCACGATCGCATAAGATTTTTTAGAAAGAAAGCGGTAAAAGCGCTTTTAAATATGTATTAACTAGCAAAAAGCAGAGCTTTATAAGGGCTCGCAAAGTTATACTACCTAGTAATATTGCTGAGAAAGTATTTTTTAAGAGAATTACATCTTTTAATGTATGGACTTCGTTTATAATTATCTAACCTAAAAAAAGCCGGCGTATTTTTACCCAAACATTATATCCCCATCAAAGGCGTCGTCAGGCTTTGGTCTAGAAGGCGCAGGAAAATAAAACCAAAATAAAAAAACATGTTTCTAAGACAAATTTTTTTTAGAATTTACAAGAAAAATTCTTTAAAATTTTGCTATGATAAGATAGATTTTCGAAATATTTTTTTTTATTTAACATTCAAAATTTTTAGGATTAATATTGGACTTACCGCAGGCACGAAGAATTGGCGGTAGAAACTCAGCGAATAAATTTTTCGAATTTTTCTCTCAGGGAAACCCTCGGAGTTCGATTCCTGAGTCAGACAAATCCAAAATGTGTTTTTTTCAATTTTCTAATAAAAACAACGATGCCCGGCATTGGAAAAATGCCCGGTTGGTGATAAGCTGGTCACCTATCACGTTGTGGGACTAAGACGTATCTTCGGCTAATCGTGGATGCACACGTTGTACCTCTGCCTACCTCTTCGGGGATACGGTCAGGACCATACCTTTTTGTAGCTTTTTACCCTCGGGCTAAGATTGAAAATTATTCTCAATACAATATTAATCAATTAATACACTTGTACTGTTTCATAATAATCATATTGTCAAAAACTGTAATCGGTTGACCTTGCAGGCCATCCCTGAAACTTCCCGCTAAGTTAAGGTATATAAGGTATATATATTTTTTTCAGTTCTATGAAATATTGAAATATCTCAATTGCTAAGTCTCAAAAAATAGCAAGAAAACATGAATGAACCAACGAAACAATCATACATGCAGTTTATTTTGATAAAAATGTCAGTACATTGATTTTTGAAAAACTGTATATTTTGGAAACGATGATCAAATTGATCAAATTTCAAATGGCATTCAACTCAATTTAACTATTGCTTTAGCAAAATAATCGGTAGGTTCAAAAATTTCGAAGCAATTTCAAAAACATTTTTTTTAAAAATTTTCGTCATTGATAGATACCAAACAAAGTGACTGATTTTTATCCAGGTAACGGTACTTGACGCAATTTTTAAAGGAGAAAAACTGATAAGATTTTGAGGTCAATCGGTACATTAGCCTGAAAGTTATTTCAAAAACATTAAGTAAGTTTGCTAAACACAACGTAATTTAAATATGTGAAAAGCTGTCACTTTTGAAAATAAGATTCGATTTTAATTTTTAAAACGGCATTCGACGTTATTTTTTTAGTACCAAAATATTGTAGAATAATAAAAAATGATTGGTTGAAATATTTCGAAGTTATGTCGAAAAACATACTTTTTTCAAAATTTTCGTCAACGATTACTTCCAAACAGATAAACCGATTTGATGCAATTTATGCATTAAACTTATTTTTTTTTTGAGAATATAGCTGATTAGTCTTTGTACTCAATCAGTACATTAATCTGGAAGTTATATTTAAAAAAATCTGTTTCACCAAACTTTCTTTTTGGGTTTTTTCAAAATTTTATCAAAATCCCTTGGGCCCAATTGGTTCAAATTTTCAGGAAGTCTAAGTTGAGTGAAATCCAATCGAATGCCATCAACTGCATTTCGACCGGTCCAGTCGTTCAAAAGTTATGAGATGTTTACATACAGACATACATACACACACACGAACACACACACACACACACATACACACACACACATACAGACACACTGACGTCAGCGCGAAAAAAGTCGAAAAAGGTTTCTAGGACCTCAAAACGCGGACATCTGGTGAAAATTCGATTTTTAAAAATCGGAGCAAAATCAGTAACTTCCATATCCACATACGTAGTAGGAAGTTAAAAAGTATAAGTGTATTAATAGATTAATATTGTATTAAAATGGAGTGAATGAAAATGAATTAAATCTACCACGCCAAAGTAACATTTTAACTCGTTAGCGTTTTAACTCGTTAATTTCATAATAGATGGCGTTAGTAGTAATAAAATTCTAATACATGTATTTTTTTATTTTTTTCTTAATGTTTATAAAATGGTACTTCAATAATAGATAACATATCTAGACATGAATTAAAAACTACCACGTCAAAGCTCAAACCTCGAAGTGCGATATTTTTTCAGTAACAGATACCACAAAAGTGCATACAAAGTGGCCTAGTGTAGAGCTCGCTTCGCTCGCCCTGATAATATAAATTGTTAAAACAGCGCTACAAGAACTGTTAAATATTTTACTCATCTCATTTCACTCCGATTACAATAGCTATGTTCTACGCTATGTTCATATTGAAGTTTATCATACACCAGCGTCATTCTGATCATTAATTCATTAATCTCTCTCGGATGAACTATTAATTCATCCGTGATTCTGATAGATATTTGAAATTTTATTTTCAGTTAACAGTGCCTCCCCGTGTTGGTTTGAGATCTTTTGAAGAATAAACGAACTGCCGTTCTCACGTGCAGGTCGTAAAAGGCGACCAATTGCCTGTACATGTCACTTCACCGTGACAGCTAGGCGATAAAGTAAAATATATAAAGTAAAATAAATAAACACAACCTTACATATTTCTGCCGCAATAACGTCAATGCTTGTCATGGTCATGTAGACTTATGCATATGGCACTGTCATCCCACCACATGGATACCAACTTACCATTAACATCTTCGGTGTTTATAGGCGATATTTCTCTTTCCATCAAGAGAGCCATCTGCTTGTTTGCTATCTAATGATAAAAAAATACGTAAATAAATGAGTGTGCTCCTTACATCTATACTCCATGATGGCGACACAGCGTTTGGCGTAATATCTGTAATCCGACGCTATTAATTGTATATAAGATGAATATAGAATTTTCGTGTGAGATATGCATAACTTGTGATGGAGCGCTAACAACAAAGTGTAAGCATGCAGAAGTGCAGGTCGCGAGGTGGATTCTTGCTGTTATCATACGCTCGATTAGCAAATCGCAAAATAGAACTAGATAATAGAGTCAAGTTGTATAATAACGTCAAGTCCGTTGTTGTCCGTAATAACATGTAAAAACCGACTTTCAAAAGGTGATTATTGTGAATCCTATTTTGAATAAAATAATTTTACTTAACTTGACTTGACTTGTGTGCACGCCGTAAGTTTATTTGGACGTAGTTACACGAAGAGGATCCAATCCTCGCTAAATCACTTTGAGATAATGCCGTTTAAAATTCGATAAATTTTGGATTAGTTTTAGTGTTTTTATTGAAGTGTCAGTATCAATGATGAACTATTTTTTTATTAGGCAAAAGAATTCAGACTCCTTGACATTGAAGTATAAACTACTAGGTACTAGTAGTACCTTAGTGCTCCTGGATTCATTTTACTTAGTTGGTAATATTTGTTGTAAACCAGGAAAGTTAGATTATTCAATGAATGAAATGAATGAATGAAAAATATATTTCCACTACTACAATTTGAATACATCAATATCTAACGAAATATGGTTTAGGATTTGATTTCATTAGTGCAGAGTGGACTGGAGCCTAAACTAGGAAAAACCTGTATTTTAGGACTCCAAGTCCCTCACCTTCGGAACTGTACATGTAGGTACAAAAAGTAAAAACTGTTTTAATTTAGCGTGTGGTGTAGAGTGTGTCGTGCATTTGTGTATGTATGAGTGCGCGTGTGAGTTTTTGTGACTGTTCGAGTTTGTCTGTGTGTGTATTTGTACATGAGTGTTTGAGTGTATGTGCGTGTGTGTGTATGTGTGTATGTTATGGTACAATCAATTTGTTTATTTCTTAACGAGCCATACATGGGAACTAGGTCTGACGTTAAATAAAGTAGTAGAGAGCTATTTTCCTTGGATATTTTTTTGCTTGCCAATAGCATTGATATTTAAAATCAATTTTGTGCATTTAACTCAATTTTGGCCATATTGTGGATTGGATCCTTTTCGTTTAACTCCATCCATTTATGTTTATTACTAGAGTTCTGCATTGTCTCTGCTGTGTCCGGCTTTTCATTGTCGTGTTCCGATTTGGAGGGTAAGGTAGCCGGTAAACTTATGCAAGTGAAAGTAACACCTCGCCACACGGATATAAACGTACCATTAACATCTCTGGTGTCTATAGGCGATGTTTGTCTCTTTCATTAGAAGACCCATTTCCTTGTTTGTCGTCTTATGATAAAAAAATACTATTATAGCAAACAAGTAGACCGTTCTCCTCACGGATTAAATGGATACGCCTTGCAAGACAATTTCTTAGTATGTCAGTGTAGCTTCCGTTTACGCACAGAAGTACAGAGTTATTACAAGTACTTACCGATATATAAAATCATTCCAAAGGTAATTTTTAAACCTTCTCATCTCATGCGGTGCGATAAAACAGTACAACATGGTTTATTTCTATTTTTCGCAATATTATATAACCTACCAATGTATGACATTTTTGACAGTTATAGAAGCGTTTGCTCACATCGCGGCGACACGTTTCTTTCCCCATGGCGTGTCTAGTAGTATTCATATGGTCTGTGAAAATAACCATCGCCCAAAGACGCTAAAGATATAAATGGTACGTTACCATACATGTGGCAACGATGTAATACATATGCAAAATTTACTATCTTCCATCCAATCTGATGAGAAATGACGATAATGTGGCAGGAACCTACCTGGTAAGGAGGCAGATGACCTATTCTTCAATAGGGGCTTGACCAACACGTAACTCCGTAAGTACATCTTTTATTGAGGAATGTGCTGGTTAGGATCCGTACCTAAAAGGTAAGAACGGGACCCTTATACTAAGGCTCCGTTGTCTGTCTGTCCGTCTACCTGTCTGTCCCCAGGCTGTATCTCATAAACCGTGATAACTAGAACGCTGAGAATTTCACAAATTATGTATTTCTGTTGCCGCTATATCGACAAATACTAAAAATGAAAAAAAAAAAATTGAAGGGATGTCCCTATACAAAAAAAAAACGTAATTTGTAGCCGTTTTTTATAGATGATGGTACGGAACCACAGAAAACATATACGAAACACTTCATGCGCGAGTCCGACTCGCACTTGGCCGGTTTTTTATCTATATAAATAAATAAAATTGGAGTGTCTGTTTGTAACATTAAAATAACCGCTTTTAAATAAATGCAATTTTTTTAAATTTTTGTCTGTATGTCTGTCCGTCTATCTGTCTGTTTGTTCCGGCTAATCTCTGGAATAGCTGGACCGATTTTGATGGGACTTTCACTATATCTGATGTAATAAGGAGTAACTTAGGCTACTTTTATTTTAGTTTTTTTTTCACGCGGACGAAGTCGCGGGCACAGCTACTATATCATAAGATAGAAAAAAATCGAAAGAGAGAACGACCGCCTATAGACACCAAAGATGTTCATGGTATGTTCCAGTCCGTGTGGCGGGGGCTGGTATTGCTTCACGCATAAGTTTACCGGCTACCTAATGCTTTGAACCGGTACTCGATAGTGATTACATCAGGAATAGGTAAAGTGGTGGTTTAGAACCTGCGAGTAAAACTCTGTCACGTGGGGTTTTACTCGTTATTTAATATTTACACACAGACAATTAAAATCATATCTTCTTGCGCCATACAGTACCGTTAAAAGATTTTATCCAACGTTTTCATACGAGACAGTTCGTGCCCATGAATAATGAAATATGAATTTGATTTGAACCATTTTAATGTATTTGAGATTGCTATGTGCGCATTAGTAAGCGCGGTGCAGCATTAAGTAAATAAGGCTCTTCGGTCGGATTTTAAAAGTGTTTATGGGGATATCTTAGCTTTTAAGTTTATTAGTTTTAAAGTTAGCAAAAGGAGGCTTATAATAGGGGAGCTCAAGAGGGGATTTTGGTATTTGCTCGAGCGCGTCAGATTAACATAGGGAAGATACCTCGCATACTGTTGAGGCTTTTTATAGGGGGGGGGGGGGGGGAGGGGGGGAATTAGAAAAAAAACAAGGTAACGTCGCCTTGTGGTAATTGTCAGATTACATTTTTTCGTTATTCTTACATCATATCCTATATAATAATTAAAAGAGAAAAAAAAATAGAATTCAGACACGCTTGAGAATTTCAAAACAACGTTTTCTTTGCAACTTTGTGGCCCTCCCACACCCTTACGCCTTGAATCGGCAGATTTTCCAAATTTTAGGTGGAAATTAACCCGCCATACCTTAATCTGACGCGATTTAGTGTTACCATGGCACAGATTTATTTAAAACATTTTTTTTATCTGTAGTTTTTTATTCCCCACCATTGAAATGAAAAACTTTATATAACCTTTTATTTTTCCTATAATTTAATCTACAAAATCCGATAGGTCCCTACGACGCTCGAGTATCTATCTATTTAGCATCTTGGGCTCCCCTACTATTATGACATTTGCTAGATAACTAGCAGATGGCTCTCATTTTGGAAAGAGATAAAAATCTTATAAATACCAAAGATGTTAAGAGTGCGCTGACATCCAATATGTGAATGTAGTATATGCGTAATTTGTCCTCTAAGCTACCACACATTGAAAAGCTTTGATGCTGTTGCAGAAAAAAGTAGATAAATTAATAAAATAATTAAAAATCGCTGGACAAATTAGAAGAATTGATCTAACCCCAAAGTAAGCAAAATATTTGCTTGAGTTATAGGTGTTAGCGATATTAATACATAGAAATACATATATAAATACTATAATACTATTTAATAAACAACTAGACCCAGAAATACAAACATTTATGCTCATCATAAACGCATGTCCCTGTCGGGAACGAAACCCGAGCCCTATTGATTACATAGTCAGGGTCCCAACGATAGACAGACAGGTATGACCGCAGGATGGACAACATATTAAAGTTTAAACACCATTATTTTTGTGGCGATTGATAATTGCACGGTTAAACGATTCTGAATTTATTTGACTATGCAATCAGAATTTATTTGACTGCAAATATCTTTGGGAGCAAAACTTTCATCGCCAAACGAATTCCATGAATGGCTAAGTTCGCCCTTCTAGAGTAGCTGCTTGCCGCGAACGCTTGATTTTTTAACACCATCATTTGTTGTTACTTTACTTTCAGAGGGCGATTTTTACGTAGTCACAATTTAAACGTATCATAATAATTTTGATAGATATGCCGATACAGATAACATAAAACAAAATATAAAACAAAACCTCTCTGGTCACTTCAGTGGTCTGGTGGTCCAATGTCGGTGTTAGCCACACAAAAGCCCGGGTTGGGCAATTCAAAATGCGTTTTTTCAGATTTCTTATAAAAACGTTGCCGGGGATTGGAAAGCGACCGGTTGGCGATAGGTTTGCCACCTATCATATTGTGGAACCAAATATCTTCATCTAATTGTGGGTGCACTGGTTATACCTCTACTCTACCTCTTCGGCGATACGGACGTGAAGATACTTTTTTTAATAAAACAAAATAAAATTTTCTTGTGACGCATGTCTTAGCAAGTAGCGGGGTCAAACAAGTATGGCACAACTTCGTTATATCTTTATTAATCGGTAGCCAAAATATTTTTTAATGACGCTTTAAATGGCAGCGACAAATTTGTGTTTGAAAACATCAAAAATATGCGAGATGGCGAAGTAGCTCTCGAGTCGTTGTCACAACTCTCGAGCGTGCGAAAGGCACCACTTTACTACGTGGACTTGTCGATTATGAGGATCTATTGTCTTTGTTTTCCCTCTTGTAAAAAGACATTAGAATGATGAGCATAAATTTTAATCTACTATGGATAAAATGTATCATCAAAAATATTACAGCAAGTCCCCTACCTATACTTAACTACTATACTATAATTTATGAATTCAAAATAATGTTCCTTTAAGAAAATCCGTAATATATAAGAAAATATTGTCATAAAATATCATCACGCCGGTTTCCATACGAAGTAACCCGAGAAACCGAATGTCTATAGACTTTCCAGTTCACCACGATTCATCGGTTTGTAGGCTGGCGAGATAAGTTGTGATCGCCATTGCTGCATTTTGGCGACATGTTGCTTCCTGAGCTGTTGTTAACCGGAACCTATTGCTTCACGTGCTTATTCAAGGTATAGGGATGGTGACAGACAGACTATCAGACTCCGAGCTGCTATTGAGATTTTTTATTTTCGAGAGATACCTCGTTATCAATATAACCTTTCGTCCCTCATTTAAGCCCCTTAAAGCTTGATTTTTAAAAAAATGGCCTATGCTAGACATTTTATTTCTTGCGATACAACTCGCGAGAAAATTAGAATAAACTGTAGCCCTTGTCACTTAGAAAAAATGTAGCTTTCTACTGGTAAAAGTATTTTCAAAATCGCCTCAGTATTTCTTGGGATTAGTTGGCTTTCTGCTGATAAAAGTATTTTCAAAATCGGTTCAGTAGTTCTAGAGATTACTTAGCATTTTACCAGTAATAGTATTTCCAAAATTCGTTCAGTATTTCCAGAGATTACTTTCTACAAACAAACTTACAAACTTTTAAAATCTACGTGTTTATAATATTGGCATATATAATACAGATACATGTTTATTAAACGGCGATGGTGCTAAAATTGGGTCATATGGATTTTGGGCCTTTAAGAAATTTGATTGCTAAATCAATAGTTTACTTATCCAATATTAAATCTTTTGCTTCATTTACCAGAGTGTGGTAAGGCCTTGACCTATCGCGTGCCAATTACGAACCGCTTGTAAGCCTCAGTTAAACAGTTACTGCAGATCTTCTAATAAGCAAGTATGCAAGAATAGAGTTACGAAATTGTAAGAATGTTACTCATAATTACTATTAATATGAGTAACATTCCTACATTTTTGTACTAAAATCTGTATTTTAGAATAAATTAGTAGCTATTTTAACCACTAATAGTCTAGCGGTAACCTCTTAGGTTATTTTTCGGGAGAGCTATCAGAGCTTTTCTCCGTGTTGGTCCCGGGCTCCTTGAAGAACAGGCCAACTGCCGTTCAGCCAGGCAGGTCGTAAAAGGCGACCGATTGGCTATACGAGTCACTAACATTGTGACTACTAGGTGGTAGAGTTCTGCGCTGTCTCGCCCGGGTCTGGTACCAACGCCTTACCTATTCCTGCCGCAATAACGTCAGTGCTTGTCACTGTCACGTTCCGGTTTGGAGGGTAAGGTAGCCGGTAAACATGCATGTGGCATAAGACCTCGCCACAAGATAGAAACGCACCATTAACATCTTTGGTGTCTATAGGCGATGGTTGACTCTTTCCATCAGGAGACTCATCTGCTTGGTTGCTATCTTATATTATAAAAAAAGCTATCGGATTTTTAGCTATCTAATGATTGAAAAAAGGAAATACAGCGTGTAAGTCCTTTACTCACTGTATTTCCTTTTACCAATAATTAGGTTGGAAAGAGAAGAAAAAGGGAAGAGAGAAAGAAAGGTATACCGAAAAATTAAGAAAACATGACATTTTTACGTGCTAGTCATAATAGCAATTCCTTTTCTTGGGAAATGCAAAAGTAGGATTTATATTTTTTTTATTTTCACGTCACGCAATGTAAAGCGTACATTGCTCGGACATGACGCCGTCGCGGTACTCTCAAACCAGCTGCAGCATTCCAAGTTGCGCGGCGTAGTACATTGCTTATTTTATGTATTTCCGTTGTGTATGTTTAAAAAAAACACCAATACGCTAGTATTAGAATAAATCAAATTATATATAAGTTGAGTAAAAAAATCATCAAAAAATTTAAAAAAACCTACACAAATTTTGTAACAGTTTTCGACTAAGAATCATGGCCCAAATCTATGGTTTCGATTTGATGATCGATAGACAGATAGATAGACCTTACACTCTGTATATTCAAAATGAAAAATTATATTTTTGCGGAAATCTAACATCCGTATGTAATAAACCCTAGCCACACGAGTAAAAATCTTTATGTAATATGAATGTTACTTTTTCTTAGCATGTCTGTAGGTCACCTAAAAATGCGGGTCGCGCTTTTGAAGTAAAAATAGAAGAGGCCTATACAAAACGGCGGACTAAGTCATTAAAATTGGTCGTACAAATCTTATTGGAATATATCTTGAAGATTACTTTATTTTTAAGTCAAGCTCAATTTTATGTAATATTTACTAAAAGGGTTTCGTGATTTTTAAAACCAATTAACATTATAAGTATTTTCAAGCCCATATCCCCGAAAGCGTAGGCAGAGGTACAACAAGTGCACCCACGATTAGCCGAAGATACTTGGTCCTTCAATGTGATAGGTGGCAAGCCTATCGCTAACCGGGCACTTTCCAATCCCGGGCAACTTTGTGTTTAACAGAAAACTTAAAAAACCCTTTTTTTAAGTGCCCGACCCGGGAATCCAATCCGGGACCTCATGTGGTCAACGCTAACACTGGATCACTAGACCACAGACGCGATACGAAAACATTATATTATATCTAATTTATCTGTATTTTTGTATTTCAGTGAATCAAATAAAATCAAATATCCAATCAAGTCATAGGTACACATAAGAACCCTTATCGACGTCATTTATAAGAAAAAATATATACGATAAGTTATACACTAGTTTATAAAATATATTAAGGTAAAGTACAGAAAAATAAAGTCAACTAAAGATTTACTTAAAGAACTTTGTCTACAGAAATGACTTATACTTAAATATTTTAAAAATAAAATATAAAAATTAAGTAAATATAGAAGCAAATATTACATAAAATTGATAAATTGGTATAAATTGAATTTCAAAATTACTAAAACAAAATTTAGTGATGTAAAATTTAAATCACAATTAATATGCATAAAGAGTTGTAAAATTCAATTAAATCAAAATAAAAGCATAAATTGAATACATATATATTAAAAGTCAAAATTAATTTGGCAAATTAAATGATAAAATAAGCATAAAAATTACAGTAATGTCGAAACAAGTGACAAATTAAAAGTAAAAAAAAATTAACTAAGTTAAAAAAAATTGAGAATCCCTATCAAAGATATGAAGTAATTTTATTGATTTATATTGTGTTAAAAGAAATTTTGATTTACATTTTGACCCAGCAAGTAGTGATGCAGTTGAATTCGGGAAGGATTTGATCAAGCGGTTTCTGCGTGTTGGTCCGAGCTCCTTTGAAGAACAGACCAAGGTCGTTCTGCCAGGCATGTCGTAAAAGGTGACCGATTGACTATACGTGTCACTACCATCGTGACTACTAGGTGGTAGAGTTACGCAACGACTCGCTCGGGTATTTGGTATCACCGTCTTACTTAGTGCTGCTGAGATAGCGCCAATGGTTGATATTGACGTTTATATCATACGATAGTAAGCAAGCAGATGATTTTCCTGATATAAAGAGATAAACATCGCCTATGGACATCAAATATGGCGCATTGTTATCCATGTGTGGTAAACCATTTGCGGAAGTTTACCAGCTATCTACTGTAACCTCCAAACCGAAATATGATAGTAACAAAAAATAAGACTATTACAGCAGGAATAGGTAAAACGATGGTACTTAAACCTAGGCGGGAGATGTTGCGGAACTCTACAATCTAGTAATGAAAATGGTAGTGATTCGCACAGATGATCGTTTGTGTTAGCAACTGCGCTTACTAAAAAGTCTAGCCGGCCAGGTGTGGCGCACCTGTGTGATTTGTGCACCTATAATTGTGAGATAATGATATTATTGTTAACAACAATTAACAAATATAAATAAGGATAGTATAAATAAGCTGGAATCAGATGTTTTAGATTCACTGTAATTCTATCGTTTGTTGAGGGCATTACTCTGCTCAAAATTATACTGTGCGTGTTAAAGTGATTCAAGTATTTTATTTGGTCAAACTGCTTCTCGGTTACATTTACAGTTTACGAACTGCTGGCAGAATACCTATTCTAGTTCCGGCCCGACACGAGGGTTGTTCGTGTAGTGACAATTCAAACTTAGAAAGTCATACTGTTGCACTGTTATGGCTCTTTAAGTTTAAATAAAGCCATACGCTTCAACTTAAAATACGTTTCTAAAATATTAAGAAAGGAAAAAATATTCATCAAAGCTTACATAAACAAGTAATAACACGATAATGATTATTTTTAATCTTTAATTTTTGAGGGGCCTAAGTTCACTGAGTGACTATGCCAAACTGATTGGGAAATACATGAACTAATCGTTATATTTTTGCAAACGGGTACTCTAAATCAGGGTAACATGTTAAAGCTAAAAGAGAGCCATGGGAGCTTGCAATAAAACAACTCAAGCTCGTTTATTAAGGAACCATGGAAACCTTAACCTGATTCACGTTTTGCTGTTAAAGTGATGTGTAATCAGAATGCCGGTCTTAGCATAACAGAATATGTCGGGGTTGTTGAAATTTTTAATTTTATTTTGTTAACAAAATAGTTGTTTGAACTGAATAAAAATCTATGCTTATAGTTTTTACTCTTTTGAGCTTAAAATACCTTAATTTAGCGGGAAGTTTCAGGGATGGCCAGCAGGGCCAACCGTTTAGATTTTTTTTTATCATAAGATAGCAAACAAGCAGATGGCCCATCCTGATGGTAAGAGTTAACTTAACCATCGCATATAGTCACCAAAGATGTTAATGTTGCGTTGCTATCTTGTGGCGAGGTCTTGCCGCCGCCACTTGCATAAGTCTCCAGGCTATCTTACTCTCCAAATCGGAATTCGATAATGCTGTTTGTCAAGCATTGACGTTATTGCGGCAGTAATAGGTAAGGCAGTGGTACCAAATGCACGGGCGATGTCGAACTCTACCACCTAGTAGTCGCGATTGCTAAATGGTCGGCTCTTACGATCTGCATAGCAGAAGCAGAGCCCGGATTAACCTGGGCAGATTTGGATGAATTTTGGCACACATCTAGATGATGACCTATGAACTATCATATGCTATTTTTTATCCCGGAAAAACTAGTTGTTTCCACCACCATCCACCAAAAACTTTTATAATGCAGTGGGCTGCATGGCGCAGTTAATAACTTTAATCTATCTTACCTAAAATAAACAATTATTTTAAAAGTTGTTTGAATTATTAAGATAGTTGGAAATATAATATTTTTCAAGCACATAAAATTCCAACCGACTTCGTAAAAAAGAGATTATCAATTCGGTTGTATTTTTTTCAGTCCGTTAAAATCAGTCCAGCCGTTCCAGAGGTTACTCCATACAAGCCGAATGTCACACAGATATTTTAAAAATGGTATTAGTATCGAAAAATAACAAACTGCACCTAAAAACCTAGTTATTTTGAAATCACGGACAGACACTTCAATTTTATTTATATATACTGATATAGATTAAACCATACTAAGATATAATATTATTAATGCGAGTCTGTCTGTTACGCTTACATGGCTAAACCACGGATTTTGATAAACTTTTGCATCGAAAGTTGAACAAGTACAGAATTAAACAGGCTAAATATTTTTTATTTAAAAATCTTTCTTTCGGAGGGGCTGAAATAGTAGATGAAATTTAGAATAAATGATTATAATAATGCCATGCTACTTTATTTCTGGACGAATAGCAGGTCATCATGATTAAAAAGGCAAATTGTATTCTCTTTGAATCGTATTCTAGTTAAACATGACATTTTATTTCTTCATGTTATTTAAAAAGCGAACGTTTTATATTCATACAGCCAAAACTCAAAAGTCAGTTTAACCGCGTCTGTAGCACTGTAGAGCACTTTGTTGATTTGGGTATTTTATTTAAGGCGATTACAGCTGCGAACGACCTTGAGTTTCTAACAGGAGCAGCGCAAATATTATTTCGCGCGTGGCATGGTCCAAAGTCAAAGAGTATTTACAGTGGATGGCAGATACATATGTTTTAACATTTTTGTTCACCTATATGAACTTTTATCATCATGAATCGACTGAATGTTGTCAAACTCAAAACCAATAACCAGTAATCGCTCATTTATCGATTACATATACATTCATTTTAGAAAAACGATAAATATCTAAAGAAAAAAAATATATCGAAAATCGACAAAAAATTATATAACAATTTACGCAATAATAACAGTTACGTATCCTATTTCTTTGAAAGTGTTGTAATATACAATACATCCCGTGTAGCACTTTATTTTAATACATACAATCAACAATTAATATTTAACAAAACCTTTCAAAATTTGATTTTGTAAAATGTAATCTCTTGAATAATATTTTAAAACTAACTAGCTTCTTAGTTTTTGTTTCAAAATCTCGTAATAAAACAGAAGATATATAAATTGATTTAATGTTTATAGAGGAAACTACTAAATAAGTTGTTTTATTTAGACTATTTGTATGAATAATATATTTAATTTATTTATTTTTTGTTGCGAAGTCCTTACTACCTTCAAATAGTACCAGTTTTTATTTTTTTTTCTTTAGAGTTCTGCTTTTTATTCGCTTGCTTAAATTATCTTCGTTGTTTATGTTTTATTTTTTTTATTTTTGTACATTTATACAAAATATTGACAAAATACTTATCTATCTATAGCTAATAAAAAATTCAAGCGTAAACGTAGGTAAGTACATGTCAATAGTCTCAAAATATTATTCAGCGTCTACTCGCAAACAAAACTATTTATAAAGTGCTAGCTTTCAGCCCCTTTAATACCCTCTTTTACCTCTTTAAGAAATAAAACCTACAGCATCCTTACATGCACGTTTATTTAATTGAATTAAAGAACATGACTAATAAATTTGAAGAGATTCTGATTAAACATATTTTATTTTTTCTACAAACTTTACCACTTTTTTCATCGTTTGAAGAGATGACATTTGAAAACCTTAAACTTGTATTCATTTAATTGTATTAAAAATCATAAATACTAAGTTTTAAATAGTTTCTACAATATTCTACAATAAACAATCTATTTTTTATACAGACATCAATGCTTTTTTAACCCTTTAAGGAATGAAATTTAAAAAAATCCCCAAATATATGATTCTTAAATTGTGTTGAAGAACGTGAGTGCCGAATTTCAAGTTATTTTGACCATAAACATTTGATTTTTCATATAAATTGTAACACACTTTTACTCCTTTAATGGATGAAACTTCAAACATTACATGCATGTTTCTTCAATTTCGATTGAAGAGCATAAGTACTAAAAAATCCGAAAATTCGTACATCTTAATTGTATTAAAAATCATAAATACTAAATTAAAATAATTTAGATTTTATAGTAATGCAATAAATAAATAATTCATTTTTGATACAAACTTTAAAGCCTCTTTTTACCTCTCTATGGGCTAGAATTCAAAAAAATATTAAATTTGTATTTAATTCTTTTTTTCAGTTAAAGGATAATTTAATTACAGCATATCATTCATTTCAACGCAAAAATGACAGAGTTTCATACAAACTTTCACCCCCTATTACACCATCTTAGAGGATGAATTTAAAAAAATCCTTTCTTATTCCTTGTCTATATCATAAGAACAACATATGTAAAAAAAACAGCCTTCTCGGTCTAAGCTCATTATCTACTATAAAAAAACATTCAAGCGTAAACGAAATGTTCAATTTACAAACGGCACAACCTTACTATTGTGCCAAACGTTCTATCTGTACTATTACTCTTTGACTCGAATATAGAGAGCGGAGCACGCTAACATGCGACACAGCCTCCCCGTATGAACGCTACCGGGAGACTGACCACAAAGTACTTTATAAATAGGCTCTAGAGACCTCAGCTGATCTCATTTAAAGGCGCCATCTCGTGGGTAAAGACAGAACTATACTCACGATATATTTACATACGGCCCTCTTGTATCTTTTTTTATTTTAAATTTAAATTTTGTAAAATAAAACAAGTAGGAAATTCGTCAAACTTTATTTTGTAATTATCTTTATTATATCACGTAATATGAAGGTTAAATGAACACAGCACTTTTTTTCTGAAGTCATTATAGTAATCGGAGTCCAATAAGATAAATCCTTTTCTAAGATCCAGGATAAACACAGTTTAATAGAGTAGATAGTAATCCATAAAACGTAGTCAGGTCGCAAAATAAAATCACTATTTATTTGAAACAATCCAAAACGCATTCTTCACAAACACAAAAAGTAACAAATCGGCCATGTTTGACTCGAACAATAACATTAGTCGTTCCGTTCCTAGCATATCGTTGTTTCGGGAATAACAATATTAAATATTAATTTCTTTTGTAAATTTTAATTATTTTTCCATACACTTGTAGTATTATTAACTTATTTGTTAAATAGATATATTTCAAGTTAGAAATTTTATACATAAACATTATTTTTGATATTGCTTTCAGTAGATTATTATCTTCAAAGCGTAGAATGAAACGTATAACTGTATTGTGGTTAATCGAGTGTTGCCTTTCTATTATTAAGTAATATGTGAGATGTTTATTTTATTTTATTTTATTTTATTTAGTGGCAAAATACTATTATTGAAACTTAAGTAACATATAATTTATTTTAACGTAAAAATAACAGCTTAAATAAATTTACAGTTGAATGAAGTGTCATCTATTGGCAAAAGATGAAACTATAGCATATAATTATTTTTCTATACAAACTAGGATTGTATGAAGCGATGAGCCCGTGAGACTGACTTTCGACGCGAGCGCTGTCCGCGAATTAAATAATAAGGTTTTTATTGATTTAATAGCACACTATAATGATTTTGTAAAATTTTGAACTAAAATTTTATAAAGCAATAAATTGTCTGTAATAAAAAGAAAAAATCATCAAAATCGTTACAGTAGTTTGGAAGTTATAGGCAAATTTTTGCGTAAAAATAAGAAAGATATTCGATTTTTTTCCGTCAAAAATAATAATAAAATTTAAAAAAACGAACTTAAAATTTAAACTTAATTATATTATACGCATAATGCATATTTTTTTTTAAATTATTGGACCAGCCGGTTAGCAGTAGTAGGCTTTCAAAGAGGTGTCTATTTCGTAGTTTGGCCTTACCTATCGCCTTAAAGGCTGGTAATCGTATCAAATGTAAACAAGTACGTCTAAGTGGACCGGCATGAGGGCAAACAATATATTACACACTAGTAATAAAACGTTAATGTTGTTATTAATGTTAATAAAAAAAAATATCGAAAACAAAAAACCCGACTGCATTTAATCTTTAGAAAAGTTCATTGCCTGAAATGAAATCTAAAAAGAAAGAAACAAGCCCAGTACTTTAGAATCATGTTAAGTAATAATGAATAACTTCACCATTGAAATAGTTCTATAATCGATGTAGGTACATACATTTAAAACAATTCATGAATTTTAATTCATCACAGAACGATTAACAGTCGGGCCCATTCAATTTTTAGCTATCAAATTTTCACAAAGGGCCCCGACTGTTAATCGTTCTGTGATGAATTAAAATTCATGAATTGTTTTAAATGTATGTACCTACATCGATTATAGAACTATTTCAATGGTGAAGTTATTCATTATTACTTAACATGATTCTAAACTACTGGGCTTGTTTCTTTCTTTTTAGATTTCATTTCAGGCAATGAACTTTTCTAAAGATTAAATGCAGTCGGGTTTTTTGTTTTCGATAATTTTTTTATTTAACACTTTTTAGTTAGGATTCATTAACTTCGATATTAAAATTATAAGATGGTAAAATACGCAATCTTGTCATTTCATTCAGAGAGTAAATATCGTGGGGATTATTAAGTAATTTATGGTGGTCTAAACTATTTATTATTAGCCCCACTTGAGACTTAACCCGGCTCAAAGCAACGCATGCTTTGAGCCGGGTTAGGTTCGATTCTGACTTTCACTCGAGGAACATTGTTTTTAAATGCGTTGCCGTCAAATTCTATATAGGTAAACAGCCTATGGCAATTCTCCATCTTCCAATTGATCTTTTCGAAGAACTGGTCACTCTATTGTCCTTATAACTCTCATTGCTCCCTTTCCATTGTATAATATTATATTCAATTTACCTTTTTTATTTATATTTTGCATTAATCCCCTCGTTGTAAAGGCAGAATAATGAAACACTAATTAAAGTATACGTATAAAGTAGGTACTTGTTATAAGTAGGAAAATGGTTTTAAACACATTTAAATCGTTATACATAATATGTACCTATATCCTAAACTATTAGATACCTATCTCTGTTGTACCTACCTATTTAAAATAAAGCATCTTCTGATGATTTCAAAACTCGAGATCTGATAAATACCCTATTTTAGAAAATGGGGTGAAATCAAGGATGTTCCGAATTTTGAAAATTTTCATTTACCTAGTGGGAAGTTAAACGTAAAGTAAAAGTATTAACGCACTATTAAATAGGTAAGTACCTAATAAAACCAACTAACTAACGCCCTGACCGCCCCGTTTTTGCTTAAGTAGCGACCCTAACTACCAATCAACAGGGCTTGGAGACAGATTATAATAATATAATGGCTACTATCGTAACTTGGGTTTGATTCTAAGCAGGGACAAGTATTTGTTTGAAAAGCACGTATGTTTGTATATTTGGTTTGAATGCTCATTAAATAACCAAGCGAAGTTAACTTATATTTATATCGTATTGAAAGCACTTGTACTGTTTTACTTGACTGAAGTTAAGTAAAACAGTACAAGTGCTTTCAATACGATATAAATATAAGTTAACATGGAGTTTTACCAAGTGCCGACGATATTCAGTGTTCAAACCAAGCGAAGCTTTGTGACGACAGACACAAGTGCGGCCGCAGCATTAGATATGCCACGAATATACGTCGCCAAATATTCACGTAATTTTGGTGAATATTAAGCGACGTATTTGTTTTCCCCGTGTTGGTTCCGGGCTCCTTTGAAGAATAGGCAAACTGCCGTTCTGCCAGGCAGGTCGTAAAAGGTGACCGATTGGCTATACGAGTCACTACCATCGTGGATACTAGGTGGTAGATTTATGCATTGTCTCGCTTAGGTCTGGAATCTGGTACCACCGCCTTACCTATTCCTGCCGCAATAGCGTCAGTGCTTGTCACTGTCGTGTTGCGGTTTGGATTTATTAGACCTCGCCACAAGATAGCAACGCACCATTAACGCCTTTGATGCCTATAGGCGATAGTTGACTCTTTCCATCAGGAGACCCATCTGCTTGTTTGCTATCTTACGATCTAAAAAAAACATTAGCGAGTTCGGAGTTGATCGTATCACAAGGTACAGGTATTATTTGTTTATGAAGATTGAGTGCTGTAAGCAGATGCTTCTCCTGATAGAAAGATGGAAAGATAAAACATCGCTTATAGACACCAAAGATGTTAATGGTGTGTTGCTATCCGTGTGACGGGATGGCAATGCCACATGCATATGTGTACCGGCTACCTTACCCTCTTAACCGGAACACGACAATGATCATCATTGACGCTATTTTGGCAGGAATAGGTAAGGCAGTGGTACTAAATATCCGGGAAAGACGTTGCAGAAATCTAACACTTAGTAGTCACGATGGTAGTGACGGAAATAGCCAATCAATCGCCTCTTACGACCTGCCTGGTAGAACGACAATTGGCCTATTCTTCAAAGAAGCCCGGATCTGCACGGAGTAAGAACTACTGAACTGATTTTGATAAAACTTAGACAGTTTCCTAAGTTGTTATATAACTTATTTTAAATCAAAAATAATTATCTCCATATGTCTTTTATTTCCCGGAAAATTCCTGGACAAACATACAAATATACATACACTTACGCAATTTTAGTACACGTGCTGGGACGCCTAAATATATCATCATACTTACTCAAATGTTATCCAATTCCAACAATATTACATACCTACATGTCAAACTGATAACCTCCATTTTTTCGTCGGTTGAAAATATTGTCTAATTGATAATAAATACTGATTAATGAAATGAATATCGAATGAGAAATACTGAAGTAGGTAGGTATATAGGTGTGTATAAAGTACGTGAATATAAATAGGAAAATTAACTTTAAATCGTTATATATCTTAAACTATTATTTAAAAAGAAAAATGATGAATAAAACCCAAAATTATTTTTAAATACCTATTCAACGATACCCCACATGATATTGTTCATCAATATATATTTTTTTAATTTTGACAATATGGCGCCTGGTGGTTTCCATGGTGGGTTTTAATAAATGTCATGTCTTTAGTGACACTCGCAAGGTTAAGACGAATCGATTGACATGCGAATCATCAAAATCAGCCTACGCGTTTGGCCTCTATAATGCCACATAGGAACAAACATACATACATACATATATAGACTGATAAACAAAACATAATACCCTCCTGCAGTCGGGTAATTATATATTAATGTTAATTATTGTATAACGAGGCGATACATTTTCTCGCTGCCCCAAATGCCTAACTTACGTGTTTGCGGTGTGACCTGTCTACTATCGAACCTACCAACAAAGTTGTGCTAGAGTTCTGTTTGACTTGCTCAGGTCGATATATTTTAAGGATAACAACGCTTAAGTATCATTGATGACTTGTGATGAACTGACTTTAACTGGTTTTTGTACGTTAGAATAACTCGTCCATAGGGAATAAGGACTGTCTCGCTAGTCCTGTTATAAGGGTTGTTTTTTTAAATCATGAGAGTTTGTGCTGCGAATTGCGATGTAAATTTAAAATTCCAAATGTCGATCATGTACGGGACACCAGCGCCACCTAGTGGCGCTCGATAGAGTTGGTGTCGCGCGCGCAATTGAATTGTCATATATATGTCATAGGTAGGTCAATGACATGATTAAAAATAATAATAAAATAAAACTAGCAAAAAGCAGAGCTTTGTAAGGGCTCGCAAAGTTATACTTCCTAGTAATATTGTTAGGAAAGTATTTTTATGAGAATTACGTCATTAATGTTTATAATTATGTAACCTAAAAAAATCCAGCGTATTTTTACCCAAACAGTTCCCATTTCCATCAAACATTCCCATCAAAGGCGTCGTCAGACTTTGGTCTAGGAGGGCGTAGGAAAATAAAACCAAAATAAAAAAAACGTGTTTCTAAAACTACGTTTTTCTAGTACTTGCAAGAAAAATTCTCTAAAATTTTCTTGATTTATTAAACACGAGATTTTATTTATTATCAATGTTATCTACACTGAACAAATATAAAAGTTATATACTAAAATTTAGACCAGAAAATATGGAGATTTTCTGGTCTACCTATAATATAGTACGGTCTACCTATAATTGTAGTAACTCAAGATCCATCTCGCGCTACCACTTCGCTCTTAAAGCCTAATATTGATAGAAATCAATTTTTATTTATGGTAGCTTTCTTTTAAAAGAATTTTCAAGGAAAAATGGGTATTAATAATGAAAGTTGATCTTATAAAAAAAAACAAATTTTTAACATTTCGCTAAGGTTAATAGTTTTTTTTCTAAAAACAGAAAGTTCCTGGTTTTACGTCGATTTTCGAAATCAAAAAATGTTTTATTTAATTAATCTTCAATATTTTTAGGATTAATATTGGACTTACCTCAGGCACGAAGAATTGGTGGCAGAAACTCGGCGCATAAATTTTTTGAATTTTTCTCTCAGAGAAACCCTCGGGGTTCGATTCCCGAGTCAGACAAATCAAAAATGTGTTTTTTCAATTTTCTAATAAAACAACGTTACCCGGGATTGGAAAATGCCCGGTTGATGATAGGCTGGTCACCTATTACGTTGTGGAACTAAGACGTATCTTCGGCTAATCGAGGATGCACACGTTGTACCTCTGCCAACCTCTTCGGGGATACGGGCATGAATATACCTTTTTTAGCTTTTTCCCCTCCGGCTAAGATTGGAAATTGATCTCAATACAATATTAATCAATTAATACACTTGTACTGTTTCACAATAATCATATTGTGATAAATCTGTAAACCTTGCAATCCAATCCTATAACTTCCCGCTAAATTAAGGTATTTTAACCTCAAAAGAGTAAAAACTATAAGCATAGATTTTTTCAGTTCTAAGAAGTATTGAAATATCTCAATTGCTAAGTCACAAAAAACAGCAAGAAAACACTTACGAATGAAGCAACGAAATAATCGTACATGCAGTCTATTTTGATAAAAATGACAGTATATTGATTTTTGAAAAACTGTATATTTTGGAAACGATTATTAAATTGATCAAATTTCAAATGGTCAAATTCAAATGGCATTCAACTCAATTTAACTATTGCTTTAGCTAAATAATATGTAGGTTAAAAAAATTCGAAGCAATGTGAAAAAACTTTTTTTTCAAAAATTTTCGTCATTGATAGATCCCAAACAAATTGACCGATTTTTATACAATTAACGGTACTTGACGCAGTTTTTAAAGGAGAAAAGCTGATAAGTCAATCGGTATATTAGCTTGAAAGTTATGTCAAAAATATTAAGTAAGTTTGCTAAAAACAACGTAATTTTAATATTTGAAAAGCAGTAAGATTTGAAAATAAGATTAGATTTTGATTGTTAAAACGGCATTCGACGTAATTTTTTTAGTAATAAAAATATCGTAGAATACTAAAATATGATTGGTTGAAATATTTCGAAGTTATGTCGAAAAACACTTTCAAAATTTTCGTCAAAGATTACTTCCAAACAGATAAACCGATTTGATGCAATTTATGCATTAGACTTGTCTTTTAAGAATAGAGATGATTAGTTTTTATACTCATTCGGTACATTAACCTGAAAGTTATATTAAAAAAATGTTTCGGCAAAAATTTTTTTTGGGTTTTTCCAAAATTTCTCAAAATCCCTTGGACCCATTTGGTTAAAATTTTCAGAAAGTCTAATTTGAGTAGAATCCAATCGAATGCCATCAACCACGTTTCGATCGGTCCAGCCGTTCAAAGGTTATGAGATGTTTACATACATACATACACATTAGGCATGGAAATTATTGTTAAATCAGATTAACTATTATGTTGTTAAAGTTAATTAATATTTAACAGTTATTTATTTATGTTATATTATATCATTAGCCTATATATAATAAGTATTAGAAGCAGTAAAAACACGAAGCTAACAAAAAAAGGTCCTCTAGAATAGTTTTGATAACTTTTAACAGTTATTATTATCACGGTCTCTTGAAATATTTTTAATAACAATATTATCATAAATCAAGTCAGCAAGTAAAAAATGCTCTCTCAAATATTTTTAATAACATTATCGTATATCAAGTTATTGGTAATTATAGTATGCATAAAAATTACTTTTAACAGTATTTACTAATATAAATAACGGTTGTTAATTGAAAAAAAAATTTAGTACGAAAATTAATATGCTAACTGTTAAATGATCCATGCCTAATACACATACAGACACACCACACACACATACAGACACACTGACGTCATCGCGAAAATAGTCGAAAAAAGATCCTAGGACCTCAAAACGTGGTCATCTGGTGAAAACTCGATTTTTGAAAATCGGAGCAAAATAAGTAATTTCCTTATCTACATACGTAGTGGGAAGTTAAAAGGTACAAGTGTATTAATAGATTAATATTGTATTAAAACGCGATGAATGAAAATGAATTAAATGAATTAAGTAGCATTTTAACCCGTTAGCATTTTAACTCCTTACTTTCATAATAGATGGCGATAGTAGTAATAAAATTCTAATACGACATGTTTATACCCATACCTATACCCATTACAAACTTTCACATTTATAACATTTGAGGGGGAATTTTATGGCAGCAAATGATAGTAAATGACACCTAATAGATAGATCTTACGTGTTAAAACAATACGTCCGATATTACTTGGAGATCTCTCACGGGATAACTGATGGGCACGTGTTTATGACCCGCTAAAATGTATATGAATCACAAGTCAGATAAATTAAGCCAGAACGCAGTAAAAAATAAGGTAAAAACCCTATGTCACGTTTCGAGTGACAAGTTTATATGTGCCTACTGTTAGAGAAATGTTTATAAACTAGCAACCAGATACTCGTAATTAAAGTTTCATCTCGATTCATGTTGCGGGTATTATTTTTTTAAATATAATATTTTGATAAGATAGCAAACAGGCAGATGGATCTCCTAATGGAAAGATATCACCATCGCAAGGGCGGATCCAGGGGTTAGAGGGGTCATGGGGGTCATGACCCCTCCCCGGGTAGGGGTCTAGGTATGGATTTATTAGGATTAGATAAGGATTAGAGCCTATAATGGCTTAACCTTAAATATGTGATCCAGTCTTCGGGTTAGGAGGGGCTGACCCGAAGACTGGATCGGCTATTGTATATGACCCCGTCCCCCCTGAATCGAAGGTTGGATCCGCCCTTGCACCATCGCTTATGCACACTAAATATATCAATAATGCGGTTGTATCTGTGTGGTAGGATGTTAATGCCATATGCTGATATGCATAAGTTTACTTGCTAACTTATCCTTGAAACCGGAACACGACAGTGACAAGCATTGACGCTATTGTGGCGAGAGTAGGTAAAGCGATGGTACCGTACCCGGCAGAGACGTTGCGGTACTCTACCATCTCCTATCCACGAAGGTAGTGACTTGTATAGCCAAACGGTCGTCTTTTAAGTACGATAAAAGAAATCGGCAAAAATGCTTAGCAGAATGGTAGATGGTGCCCGTACCATAATGGGGATAAAGAGTTTTTTTTTTTATATATCATAAGATAGTAAACAAGTAGATGGATCTCCTGATGGTAAGAGTCAACCATCGCCTATAGACACCAAAGATGTTAATGGTGCGTTGCTATCTTGTGGCGAGATCTAATGCCACGTGCATAAGTTTACCACCTACCTTACCCTCCAAACCGTAGCACGACAGTAACATGCACTGACGCTATTGCGGCAGGAATAGGTAAGGCGGTGGCGCCAGACCCGGGCGAGACAGTGCAGAACTCTACCACCTAGTAGCCACGATGGTAGTGACTCGTATAGCCAATCAGTCGCCTTTTAGGACCTGCCTGGCAGAACGGCAATTTACCTATTTTTCAAAGGAGCCCAAGACCAACACGAGAAATTCTGTGTTTTTCTGTATAGATAGACTAGCTTACACTATCTGTTAAACAAAGAACATCGGCAAACTCTCATACATCATATTAGTTGACTTTCAAAAACAGCGTCTTTAAATGATTAGTGTTAGACCGGGATCGAGGAACAAACTTTTTTTGATTAATAACAAGCTGAATTGTTGTGAACAGCTGCGTTTTGTCAAGACAACTACCTTTTCTATCTTCAAAAAATCTCAAATTGGGTAGATAATAAAGTAACGGGGCTTTAAAAATGTAGACTCGATGAAGTAAAAATATTTATTAATAACAATAATTATTTTTTGACTTTAATCGTTTGATTATATTATGAAACATATGATGAAACTTTTGTCCTACACATCGATGATTTTTCTGGCGAGTCCTCTATTTAAAATTTCGGAATTATGAGATGATTAAATTGATATTAATCAATTTAATAACAACCTAATTTTCTCACAACAGCTTGTTTATTAATATTATTATTCAAGGGTAACATTGTCCTACACGTAAAGTAGAAACTATTCTTAGTCCAACACTCTAAAGTTTTCTTTTTATCTATCTTTATTAGTTACCCGATTTGAGATTTTTCGAAGATAGAAAAGATGGTTGTTTCGTCAAAACGAAGCTGTTCACAAAATTCAGCTTGTTATTAATAAAAAAAAAGTTTGTTCCTGGGATCCCGGTCTATGTATTTTTGAGAATGAATAAATTTGGATTTTCTTACGTGATATCCTGAACTTACATAATTTGGATTTTAAATATCTAAGAAGTTGTCCTATATCACGGTAGTGTGATATTATTACTTCAATATTTAGGTACTTCAATACTTCGGTGGATATTATTGACGCATGCGCAGAAATCAGCGTAAATTTCACAATTTTTTGCGATTTATGCAATACATAAACACAAAAAACAATAGAAAGTAATCAAAATAATAGCTTTAAGCGATGCCTGTGCGGCGTGTAGTCCACAAAGATACAATGCATATACAAATCAGTGTTGTCAACATGAATTTTTAACAAATACTCGTACCTACATAAGCTATATAATATGGGAAATTGATAGAAAATTCATAATATGTTAAAAGTATAGCTCGTTTAATTCTCTTTATCACCAGTGTTCATTGAATTAATTACTACATATGTACTAGGTGGTAGAGTTCTGCGTTGTCTCACTAGGGTCTGGTTTCACCGCCTTACCTATTCGTTAGTCAGTGCTTGTCACTGTCATGTTCCGGTTTGGAAGGTAAGGTAACCGGTAAACTTATGCATGTGGCAGTAGACCTCGCCATAAAATAGCAACGCAACATTGACATCTTTGGTGTCTATAGGCGATGGTTGACTCTTACCGTCATGAGGCCCATCTGCTTGTTATTGCGCAGCTATAAGAAATGGTGGGATTTTTCCGTTTCTTTTTTGCTTTCCTATGATATTAAAAATTTAGTTGTATGTAGATAAGTTGTATATATACATATATACATAAATTAAGTACAAATTTTCATCCAGATCGCTCTTGTTATTCGTGAGTTATAACAACATATCGGTATACAGAATAACGGACAAACATTTGATAAATCGTAATAATGGTGTCAGTGAGTCATAAGATGAATCTTTATCAGGAAATTTCATTTAGTTCCATTTCGTAATGTTTGTGATAGTTATTACCAGTGAATGATAATAATTATCATCATGACAATCATTATAAATAATCAACTGTTATCTCAATGACATATTTATATTTTATCAGTACATAATTTGTGTTAAAAAATAATCGAATAAAAAAACAACAAGGAAGGAGGAGAGGAAGGCAGAGGTACAACAAGCACCCATAACACAAGCAAATAATTTGCCTACTTTGGGGTTAGATCAGTAAGTGTAATTTGTCCCGTGAATATTTATTTATTATTTATTATTCTGTGATTCCCGGGTAACCTATGTTCAAACATATTCCAAAAAAAAATATTTGGTTCCGTAAAATTTACATTAAACTGTAACTAAGCATTAGACTGCGAATTAAACCTAATAAATAAAAGTATTTAGCTGTTAGATGAACAACTAATAACAACAATTGATACGAAATATTTTCTACGTATAAAGTGACAATTTAGGATTTTCTCATGCTAAGTTGCTTATTTATGAATCAATATTTGTTTAAAATTCACGACTGCAATTTTAACACAAGGCCGAGTGACTATATAATTTACGATAAAACGGACTCTATACCGCATTAAGGCGGAGCCGAGAATGGCCGTTTGGTATAAACTGGTAACGTGTAGCCGAGGATTTGATATTTAGGAGTAAAGTCAATTATTATAATATAACCAGTCATTTATGTTCTCGACGCTTATTCGTAGGTCAACTGAAAGACGAAAATAATGATTTAGTTTAACTATTGCATAGTTATTATAAACTAGCTGCACCCTGCAGCTGCTGCATTATAATATTTTTTGGTGAATCCCATGGGAACAACGTACTTTTCCGGGATTTAAAGTACTCTATGTGCTATTCCAGGTCATTATCCATGTGTGTGCCAAATTTTATCCAAATGGGTTCTACCGTTTTTGCGAGGGTAACCAACGTCCATTCATCATCCGAACATATGTACTTTCGCATTTACAATATAACTAGCTTTTACCCGTGTCTTCGCTCGTATTTAAGCCTTTACGTATTTTTTTAATGAAAAGTATCCGATGTGCTAAACCAGGTCATCATCTATGTGTATGTCAAATTTTATCCAAATCGGTTCTGCCGTTTTTGCGTGAAAGGATAACAAACGTCCATTCATACATTTAAACATAATTTCGCATTTACAATATATCTAGCTTTTACCCGCAGCTTCGCTCGCATTTAAGCCTTACGTATTTTTGTTAATAATAAGTGTCCTATGTTACTTCTAATACCTCCAAGAATATGTATACAACAATATGAATACTCCGGGGTCTAGTACCACCACCTTGCCTATTCCTTCCGCAATAGCGTTAGTGCTTGTCACTGTCGTGTTCCGGTTTGGAGGGTAAGGTAGCCGGTAAACTTATGCATGTGGCATTAGACCTCGCCACAAGATTAACGCACCATTAACACCTTTGGTGTCTATAGGCGATGGTTGACTCTTTCCATCAGGAGACCCATCTGTTTGTTTGCTATCTTATGATATAAAAAAATACAAAGTTTCGTGATGATCAGTTAAGTAGTTCTTGCATGAAAGTGTAACAGACAACCTTACATTCGCGTTTATAATATTAAGTAGGATAATAATATTAGTAGGATTAGATACAATTCATAGCAGCGATTAATTTAGGTAAGATTATTTTTTGATAACATAAATACTAGTTAACCCGCGCAGATTTACCCACGAGTAGAGAGTCAAGTCGACGATATTATGTTTATACAAACTTTCTTACCTTATTTCAGCCCCGTAGGCGTTGATTTGAAAAAAATAGTCTATGTTTGAACTCGGGTCTTCAACTATCTTGTTGATAAATTTTCCGTGCCGTGAAAGCGATATATAGGATATTACGAGTGCTCGAAACCGATCGCAGTACCATCTACCAGTTTCAACTGTGAATCTAAACACAAAAATCATCAAAATCGATCCAGCCGTTTAGGAAACAAAGAAGAATTATACGCATAAAGATATTAATACTTTAATCCCGTGGTTGTTTGGGCTTCTTTGAAGAATAGACCAATTGCCGTTCTGCCAGGAAGGTCGTAAAAGGCGACCGATTGGCTATGCGAGTCACTATCATCATGGCTACTAGGTGGTAGAGTTCTCGCTCACCTTGAGGATTGTCTCGCCCGGGTCTGGTACCACCGCCTTACCTATTCCTGCCGCAATAGCGTCAGTGCTTGTTACTGTCGTGTTCCGGTTTGGAGGGTAAGGTAGCCGGTAAATTTATGCACATGGTATTAGACCTTACCACAAAAAACAATCGAAATAAATATAAACAGCTCTTGGCATAAATACAAAATAAAAGTCTTTATCCATTAAATTCTCGAAAAGAAAATTGAAAATTTGTACAAAGTTAATAACTTCACCTCTATTTAAAAAATAGATTCACGAAATTCCGTTGTTTTTAAATACTAAGAAACATACTGTGGGTACAAACTGTACATAAGGAACATACTGTACATAAATAAGTTACTGATTTTGCCCCGATTTTCGAAAATCGAGTTTTCACCAAATCTCCACGTTTTGAGGTCCTAGGAATCTTTTCAGACTATTTTCACGATGACATCAGTATGTCTGTATGTATTTGTGTGTGTGTATGTGTGTATGTAAACATCTCATAACTTTTGAACGGCTGAACCGATCGAAACGCGGTTGAAGGTATTTGATTGGATTCCGCTTGACTTAAACTTCCTGAAAAAGACATCCAAATCGGGCTAGGAGATTTTGAAAAATTTTGAAAAATCCTTAATTTTTTTTATCGAAACAGTATTTTTTTAACATAACCTCCAGATTAATGTACGGATTGAGTACAAAAACTAATCAGCTCTATTCCTCAAAAAACTATGTCTAATGCATAATTGCATCAAAATCGGTTTATCCGTTTGGGACAAAACGTTGACGAAAAATTTTGAAAAAAGTGTTTTTTCGACATAACTTCGAAATTCTTCAACTAGTCATTTTTTGGTGTACTACGATATTTTAGTACTACAATGACTACTTCGAATGCCGTCCTTAAATTTAAAATTGAACCTTATTTTCAAAAGTTACAGCTTTTCAAATATTAAAATTAATTGTTTTTAGCAAATTTACTTAATATTTTTGAAATAACTTTCAGACTAGACACCGATTGACTTAAAAATCCTATCAGCTTATTTCCTTTAAAAACTGCGTCAAATTTGCGCAAACTGCGTTAATTGGATCAAAATCGGTCAGTTTATTTAGGATTTATCAATAACGAAAACTTTTGGAAAAATATTTTTTGACATTGCTTTGAAATTTTCCAACCTATCGATTATTTAAATAAAGCAATATTTTAGGTGAAAGGTCAAATTCAATCAGCGTTTCCAAAATATATAGCTTTTCAAAAATCGATATATTGCCAATTTAACAAAATAGATGTTTGAACTGAAAAAATCTATAGTTTAATCTTTTGAGTTTAAAATACCTAATTTTAGCGGGAAGTTTTAGGGACGGCTTGTAGAGTCAACCGTTTACACATTTTTTTTAGCTTTAACTTGCTAATTTTTGTTAGAGTCTCTACCATGGAACATAGAACAAGGGGAAGTGAAGAGTGGGCGTGCCGCGTGCGTCACTATTATGCGCTTTTACTCTAAATTGCCTTAGTGATACTTACCATATCATTAGGAGATAGTCGTCGTGCGAAAATCTATTATACACTGAATTATGCCGTATTGTGCCATCCTTGAATGCAGAAATGATAGTAGAATACAGATGATTAAAAATGGAGATATTTCATATCATTCGAAAGTACAATTTTCATTTTATTTTAATTAAATTCCTGATTTAATATAATCTCTAATGATATAATAGAAAGTCAAGCTAAAATCAGCCGTACACAACTCACATATAAAGTTCATTTTAGGTTGACCTAATTTTTCTAGAAAGATATACGTAATGACAGTCATTACGTATATCGTTCTAGAAAGTTCTCTACTCAAATATGATCAACTGAAAACTACGGAAAAATCAATACTGCCATCTATTGTAGAATAGCGAAACTATTAAGATCTTAAGTTTCACTATTGTACAAATAGATGAGTCTATTTTGAATAGACTACAAAAGGACGTAAATACTCTTTTTTTTGTAGCAAAATAAAATTTATTGTAACGCAATTTGGTATATTTTTAAATGTTCTGTTTGTGTGTTTCGGATTATTGTTGTTTAAAATGAAAACGACCAATGAAACAATGTTTGCATTAGTAGTTTATATGCAATAATGCTTATTTTATGTGTGAGTATGGCGATCGCGGTCCTGATACAAATGTTTGTACTTGCCAATTCCGCTTGTTCTATGTTCCATGGTCTCTACTCTCTTGACTCTAACAAATATTAGCACGTTAAAGCTTAATATTTCACAAACAAATCCCTTAATCGTAAAGATGTCTTCAAAAACCCACAGTATTTTTTAAATGCATATCCAACCTTACCCCAAAATTTGGGGCATTAGAGAAAAGATAAACATATTTATTTGCATCCAGTACCTACGCGTAAAATACGGATCTACTTTACGTGTACAGGAGGAAAAAAATATTTTTCAAGGCTTTAATTTATCATTTTGCCGCCGTGGCTAATATATATTTATGACCAAATTACAGCTTTTTAGTACGAATAGTGTCTAACCTAGATTGCGGACGGACGGACATAGCGAAACTATAAGGATTAAGGGTTCCTAGCTGTTGTTGACTTCAGAACCCTAAAAAACGAGTCGTTCTTTTGGATGAGCCTATCTCTATATTATATTATTACGTTTTTTTTTTTTTTTTTTTTTTTTATATATCATAAGATAGCAAACAAGCAGATGGGTCTCCTGATGGAAAGAGTTAACCATCGCCTATAGACGCCAAAGATGTTAATGGTGCGTTGCTATCCCGTGGCGAGATCCAATGCCACATGCATAAGTTTACCGGCTACCTTACCCTCCAAATCGGAACACGACAGCGACAAGCACTGACGCTATTGCGGCAGGAATAGGTAAGGCGGTGGTACCAGACCCGGGCGAGACAATGCAGAACTCTACCACCTAGTAGCCACGATGGTAGTGACTCGATAGCCAATCGGTCGCCTTTTACGACCTGCCTGGCAGAACGGCAGTTGGCCTATTCTACAAAGGAGGCCGGGACCAACACTGCGGTTATTACGTGAAGCAAATACTTTGCATCCCTTCTTACGACATTCACTCGAACTGAGGAGTTTAAAATTTGCTACAGTTAAAGCATTCATGGCAAATATATCATAAGATAGCAAACAAGCAGATGGCTCTCTTGATGGAAAGAGAAACTAAGTAAGTATCTTCACGCCCATATCCCCGAAGGGGTAGGCAGAGGTACAACAAGTGCACCCACGATTAGCCGAAGATACTTGGTCCCACAAATGTGATAGGTGGCAAGCCTATCGCCAACCGGGCACTTTCCAATTCCGGGCAACTTTGTGTTTCTCAGAAAACTGAAAAAACACTATTCTTATGTGCCCGACCCGGGAATCGAACCCAGGACCTCATGTGGTCAACGCCAACGCTGGACCACTAGACCACAGAGGCGATTACATACTATATAACTATCGTCTACAGACATCAAAGATGTTAATGGTGCATTGCTATCCATATAGCAGGATGGCAATGCCACATGCATTAATGATACCGGCTATCTTACCCTCGAAACCGGATCATGACAATGCTAAGCATTGACGCTATTGCGCCAGGAATATGTAAGGCGGTGGTATCAAATACCCGGGCGAGACGTTGCAGAGCTCACCTAGTAAATTAATTAAAATAAACATTATATACGTTGCATTCATGTGATATGCCTTCACACATGTTTACTATTTTCTTTACGTCTAAAGTCTGTTGTCAAACTTTAAGGATTTTATTTTTAATCTATGGTCAAATTTCAGCCCCAGAGCGATCACTAGTGTTCTAAAAAAAATAGTGCTGCTGTCTATAATATAATATTATATTTAAAAATAAGCAAAAACTTTCTAAAGTAGAAACAAACGTCTAGTTTTTATGTTTATTTTTCTGGAATACATCAGTATACCTAATCCAGCCAGTTATATCTGCCACTACCATAAGTATTATTTCTTGAATTAAACTTGCTTATAAAATTTGTTATCTTACACTCAAATCACCCTACACGGTTATAGATCTTTTATGACTTTTGGTAGTATTTACCTCTTTTTAGCTTACTAGCTTTTGCCAGCGGCATCACTTGAGTTTAAAGTCATTTTTCGATTTTTTGAGAGCTTTTTTTCTAGACTTGCCTCTATGTAGAGTCGCCTCTGTGTTCTATTGGTCCGGTGTCGGCGTTGGCTACATAAGATTCCGAGTTCGATTCCCGGGCCGGGCAAAATAAAAAATGTGTTTTTTCAGTTTTCTGATACAAACAACATTGGATTGGCCGTCACATTGAGGGAGTAATTATAGTCGAATAATCGTGGTTATACAGGTTGTACCTACCTCTTTGGGGATACGGGCGTGAAGATTTTTTTTCTAGATGAAAGATGCATTCTGCTCGTTTCTGTACTTTTGAGAATGTTTATGCAAAATTTCATGACGATCGGTCTAGTAGTTGAGCCGTGTAAGCGAAACAAACTCAGAACTCAGGTTCAGAAGGGGCGGTCTTCTAGTACTTATACGCAAATATACTCAAACATACATACACAGACTATATAGACGGATATAATATCTACAACTCTTTAGTTGGATAATAATAGATAAAAAGAAAAAACCTTTTGAACACATTAAAACAAAGTCACATAATATTTGAAATCTTCCTTGAATTTGTATATAATTTATGGCTAACCGCAAAGTAACGCTGGAGTCTATAAATTTTACTTTATCGGCTTTTATCATCTACTTGTAATTTGGCGAGTGAATAAAGAATTTATAGTAGGTCGACTTTGTTTTTATGTTTATTACAAGTAACTAACTGACTGACGCAGCATCGCCCGCGGCTAGAGTTAAGGTCATCAAAGTAAATAACTTCATACAACCGTTTATCCTCACTTAGGGGTCGAATTTTTAAAAAACGTCTATTTTTGACCCCGGGTTTAAACTAACTGATTGCCAAATTTCATCAAAATAGGTTCTACAGTATAGCCATGAAAGCGTAACAGATAGATATTGGCATTTATAATATTAGTATGGATTGTATACAACTCATTATTTGATATGATTAGATATACTAAGCAATTTTAAATTGATATTGTTACGGACGGCGACATAGAGTAAACAAGTTGTTCTATAAAGATAAATAAATTGTAAGATAAAAATAGTTATAATATGTTAGAAAGAGATGTACATATGGAAAAGTTTTCAAAATGGCCACATGTCGGCGCTTACGACAATAGTGCGACGGTAATAAGGTCGCTAACCACTTCACCAACTGTAAACAAAACTGTAAACGTATACACAAATACAGAAGCAAAGTAACGCCGTAACTTGAGAACCACTTTACCAACTACATTCATTTCTACATTCTTAACGACTATTTAGCCTTTATGCTATTGACAGTTTATGCACCGTCTAGTTATTTTATTATTTAATTTAGTTAGAATTTAATTTCCAATCATAATAGAAGGGGAGGCCAAGTTACTAAATGGGTATTTACTTCAGCTTAGTGGGGACCGATTTTATTTTGTAGATTGTAGATGATGTGAAAAATAAAATGTTATATTTTATAATGTTTTTTTTTTCAAGGGTGGGGAAAGCGTCTACAGATTTTCACTGTTTTTTTTTTCATTTTCAGAAATGTGGAAAAAAAATGGTGACATTGATCAGATCAGATTAATGTATGGTGGGTAATTTAATAGGTATAGATCTAGATACATTCAGAAAATCTGATGATTTTAGAGGAAAGAGGATTACAAATTTGCAAAGAAAACATTTTCTTGACGTTCTCGAGTGTGGTTGAATTTTCTTTTATTTCGAAAGAAATGATTGAAGAATAACGAAAAAAATATAATCTGACGATTTCCTCAAGCCGGACTTAATTTTTTTTTCTACTATCCTAGATACCCGGATCTATAAAAGGGCTTATGTTTGGTGGAGAGCCTTAACAGTATGTGAGGTATCTTCCACTATGTTAATCTGCCCCACTCGAGTTAATTCCAAAATCTCCGCTTGGGCTCCCCTGCTATAAAAAGAAAACGTCTGTCGTATGCCACATGCATAACGCTCATTTGGTGGAACATTGGCGTATTTACAGATTTACGTATTTTACAGAATATTTTTTCAAATGAGTTTATGGTCTTATTATGGCAATTCATGCTTATTTTTTTTATTTAAACAATAGTAATAGTATTTTAATATTATTTAAACTTAACTTTCTTATCAAAATCAACCAATCAATTAATCAAGCAATATTTGTCATATTTACTTCGATTTAAAAATAAAATACATTTACGTCGGATGTTCCACCAAATGAGCGATAAGTCTACCGGCTACCTTATCAACCAAACCGTCGTGTTCCGGTTTTTTAATTAAAAGCATTGACGCTATTGTGACAGGAAGAGGTGAGGCGGTGGTACCAAATGTCCGGGTGAGTCGTTACGGAACTCTTACCACGTAGTAGTCACGGTGATAGTGACACGTTTAGTCAATCGGTCGCCTTTTATGGCCTACCTGAGAGGACGGCAGTTGCAACTGCCGTTCTGAGACCACGTTCTATTCTTCAAAGAAGCCCGGACTAACACGGGGAGCTATACAAATATTCTATCCTATTCTAATATTCTAAAGAGAGAAAACATTTGTATTTTTGTATGTTTGTAACGAATAAACTCCAAAAATACTGTACCGATCTTACAAATTCTTTTACCATTAGTAATTTACACTACTCGTATAGGCTTGCTTCCTTTTATCTGACTAAACAAAAGAAAGTTATTTTGGATCCTGTGAATAAAGTCGCGAGTAACAACTTCCTAGTTATTAATAAATTGCAAAATGTTTAAGATAGTTTACAGGTTGACTTAAAAAGACTATACATATAGTTAAAGTCATAGGTAACCAATAAAAATATAATAAAAAGGGAATATTGCTTAACTTCATAGTAAAATCTCAACGAAATCAGTTTAGTAATATTTCAAAATTATGATCACCGTGCGGAAAAACAGCGCGCGCTTTGACTGAGACGTGCCACAATAGCAAATCGTTGTTTATAAATAATTACTTTGATACCTATGCATGAGTGTCTGCACTTAATATTATTGGATAATAATTCAATAAAATGATTAATATTAGGTAAATATTTAAGTACCTACCTATTTTTTTAAATATTCGGTATCAAATGCGAGTACTGAACACTCTCTTTCAATATGCACAATTATTTACTAAGCAATCTGTATATATCAACATAAATATTTTAATTTATATCTATCTAAATTATTAATATTTTAAATGCGAATGTTTGGATGTATAGATGGATGGATGTTTGTTACTCAATCACGCAAAAACGACTATACGGATTTGGATGAAATTTGGCACATTTGGCACAGATGATCATCTGGAATAGTGCATAGACTACTTTTCATCCCGGAAAAATTAAGTGAACCCGCGGGATTTACCAAAATCTTATAATGCAGCGGGCTGCATGCTGCAGCTAGTTAATATTACAAGTGAGAAAGTTTGGTTGCTGAATTTTGAATATATGGATGGATGGATATTTGTAAGTCAATCGCGCAAAAACTAACGAACGGATTTGGATGAAATTTGGTACACACGTAGATGATTTACCTGTATTAGCACATAGGCTATTTTTTATCTCGGAAAAATTTGTTGTTCCTGTGGGATTCACCAAAAATTGATATAATGCTGCAGCGGGCTACACAGTGCAGCTATAATATCGTAAATCTTTTTCTACAAAATCCAAAGCAACCTTACCGTTCAAGCGAAAGAAAGATAAAGAATTTTATTCTGCGAAATCGAAACAGAGCGGCATATCGAGAGTAAAGCAAAGCCCCCTTGCGCGGAGGCGTGCAAAAGCACTTAGGTTATGAAGTCTGGAATAAATAAATAGTATTTTTTTGTCACATGTTTGTGCTGGATTTTTAAAATAATAAACCTTCTGTCTTACTGTCAGACTATTCCTAAAAGGCGCTGAAGACAAAATTCGTCACTAGCTGCATGTTAAACTGGAGGTGACAGAACTAGGTGCTAGTTTTCTATATCATGTTGTCTTGGTTTGGTAAAATTTCATTACCCATTCTGGGAATGATAGCGTCAGTGCTTATCACTTTTGTGTTCCAGTTTAGAGAGGTAACTGATTAACTTGTGTCATTCTCATTACATCGCTGCCACTTGGATAGCTAACATGTTTCGACGACTATGGTTATCTCTTTCTATCAGGTGAACCATCTCTTTTCCTACCATCACATCATATAAAAATATCATACTCAGACAGGTGTCTTACTTTTTATTGATTTTCAGCGTTTACATAAAAGTAATTGTAACAACTGCTTTTTTCACACTACAAGCAGTTTTGTTCTGGAATTTTCTTACAAAAGATATTAGGAAAGCGCCGAGTGTTAACATTCTCAATATTATAGTTAATCGTCACTTTTGTAATACAAATGGATTCTTTTTGTTTCAATTTAGTTTTATTATTTATCTTGATTAAATATTGCCACCAATGCTAATAGTTAGACAATAATTCTCGTATTTACAAATAAAATTTCCACTTGTATTCTAGATGTAGATAAATATATTAGATTTACACCATACACTTCTTAATTATGCTTCCCAATGCAATTAACAAACCTCAGAGAAAAATAAATCGTCCCAATTAATGTTGGTCAAATTTTGTTTTATTAAAATAGTCCTAATATTTTATATGGTTTATAATTTTATTTTATTCATACCTGATGCATACAGAATATAGTCGAGTAGTCATTTACTCCAAAAATATTTTGTAAGTTATCGTAAAGCTTTCGGTGAATATAAAAACGTAAGAATTTTAAAAGTACTAGCAATCGTCTGCGGTTGAAATTTGACCATGGATTAAATAATGAGATCTCTTTTAAGTTTTACAACAAACTTTTGCCGTAAAGAAACATGTGTGCAATATCATGTATGTCATATGAACTTAGTGTGTGTAATTTTTATTTTTATTAGTTTACTGTATTTCTTGTTAATTTAATTTAAAAATATTTGGGTCCTTCGCAGTGTAAACTCTAACTGTGCCAAATTTCAAACTCCACCTTTGGCGCAATTAAAAAGGGTTACAACGTTTTCCCTTCATGTAGAGATAAAAGAGGTATCTTAATTAAAATAATTAAGTACCATATAATAATACTTAGTAATAAATTTAAGGAATATGTAAAAAACTCGAATTCGTGAAAGGAATCACGCAATAAAGTTTTTGATCATAAAAAAATGTAAGCGGTTGACCCTACGGGTCATTCCTGAAACTTCCCGCTAAATTAAGGCATTTTAAGCTCAAAACTATAAGAATATATTTTTTCAGTTTAAACATCTATTTTGTTAAAAATGGCAGTATATTGATTTTTGAAAAACTATAGGTAAATTTAGGAAACGATGATCGATTTTGATCTTTCGAATAGCATTCAACTCCATTTTTGAGATCTAAAATATTGCTTTAGCTAACCGATATATATAACCGATAATAACCGATAGGTTGAAAAATTTCAAAAAATTTCAAAAAACATTTTTTTCAAACATTTTCGTCATTGATAAATCACAAACTAATTGATCGATTTTGATCCAATTAATGGTATTTGGCTCAATTTTTAAAGGAGAAAAGCTGATCAAATTTTTAAGTAAATAGGTGTATTAGCCTGGAAGTTATTTCAAAAATATTATGTAGGGAAAACCCGGGTAAAGAGGATACCCCGGGCAAAACGAATATTGTCTATAACTCCCAATTTGTTCGTTGGCCGATGGCTGCATTGTCATAGCAACTCTCGCCCGTTGCCACTCCGTCCGCGGCAAACTTGTCGAAACCAGTACGCGTCGCGCGGCGCCAGTGATCGATCAGAGTGTGTTTTTGGGAAAAAACTATTAATTTACAAAGGTAAGTGTTTTGTTTATAACTATAATACTATTCGTGACATATTCTTTATTGTGAGTTGGATTTGATGCATGTTTATGTAGCTTCCAACTATCCGGAGACAACGAGTTTTGGTGCTCTGGTTTTTTAGTAATTTGAGATAACCTCAAAAATATACATGAAGGACAAAATGGATAGGGCAAAGTGTACCGTGTTCATTTTGCCCGGTCATGACAAGTTGTACAGTTTTATAGAATTATGTAATTTATTGCGTTTTTTTTTCTGTTGCAGATCGTGCATAAATATAAAAAAAGACAACACAATAATCTTAGAATAAGGAAAACACGCATGCCGCTATAAATTCGTTTTAAGCGGGAGAATTGATTAAAGGGCCGGACGGTAAAAAAATACGGGTTAGCTTATTCTACACTATATCGACATGTCAAAAGTGGAATTGCTTCACGCAGTTAGGTCGATTTTGTCTTATATTCACGAAGGATCAAGAAAATGAAACGGTGATTTAGCTACAAGGTATGGACGCAGTATTTTTTGGGCTTACTCAGGACGAATTTATGAGTCTAGCATTTGAGTATGCAAAACGCAACCATTTACAGTATTCTGAGAGCTGGTATAAACATTATAAAGCAGGAGAAGACGAAGAATTGAAGAAGATGATCAGCCAACGGAAACTGGATACATTTTTTTTTAGTTTCTTTGTTATAATAACAATAACTGTAATAGATAATTAGCTTTGTAGCAAATATGTTCCTTTAATGTTCGATGTTTGTTTTATTTTTAAATTCAATTTCTTTGTGTATAATAACTGCAATAATTAGCATTATACCAAAAAACATTTTTTTTAAATATGTTTGTTGCGGTGTCATGTTTACATCATTCCTCCGCGCTTGTAATATTAAATCTTAATAAAGTCAGTATGTAACTCGCCGGCACCTCGATCACGCGCAGCAATAAAATAACAGTTATACTCTATTAAAGACTTTTATTTATAGTCCACAAAAATACACAATTATTAGTTACATGCTCAACACTGGTGACCCCGACGTGATTTAGAGGTGTCGTGCCAAAATTTAAATAAAATCGCAATATTAGTAGTTTCGGAAAACAACTTATGTGCGTGGACTTTAAATTCAGTGATAAACTTACAAATTTTGAAATAAACTTTTCAAGTGCTAGTTAAACATTATTTTCGACAACATGACGGAGACCGGTGCTTCAGAGGTAGCGCAAATTACTGTTTCTTCCCGCATACCAGACTTTTGGGAAGACCAGCCGCGCACATGGTTCATTCAGGCTGAGTCCGTGTTGTACAATCAGAAACTTTCAGACGCAGCTAAGTATCATCTGGTGATCGCCAAGTTGGGCAAAAGCGTCGTTCAACAAGTAAGTGACATCCTAGTTAATCCGCCCACGGAAGGCAAGTATGAACATCTTAAAAAAACCTTACTTGCGATCTATGAGGAATCTGAATCTTGTCAAATTCAAAAACTCATCGGCGAGATGGATCTAGGAGACCAAAAGCCGTCCCAGCTGCTACGCCGTATGCGCGAGTTGGCACGAGATAAGATTAATAACGAAACTCTTAACATCCTCTGGCAAAACCATCTGCCATCTTCCATACGAGCAGTGTTGGTCGTCACGGATAGCAAGGATCTGAACACTTTAGCTTCTGTTGCTGATAAAGTAATGGAGACTATTAAGCCAGTAGCAATAGCAGAGGTAGACACCTCTGCCTCGCTTTTAGCAGAGATTGCCTAAATAAATAGAAGACTAGATAAGATGGTTGTAGCGCGACCTAAGTACCGAGGACGCAGTACTAGCCGCTGGCGCTTCCGATCTGCTGGGCGTCCGCACCGTTCGCAGACCCCCAAGCGCACCACGAGAACTGCGGAAGGATTATGTTTCTGCCATAAAAAGTTCGGGGACAAGGCACACAGGTGTGTGCAGCCCTGCACCTGGAAAGCTGAGGCGGGAAACGCATCCCCGTGCAGCGAGCAGCGGTGGCCAGCTGCATAGGATCGCCTAATCACCGCCTATGCGTCAAAGATAAGTGTAGTGGTTTAAGTTTTGTTGTAGACACTAGTTTTACTGTTTTTATTTACATTTTCAAAAAATGTAAATAAAAACAGTAAAATTGTCTTATATCAATTTTAATTATTCTTATGGAACCTTACTGAAAGTTATTATTGATTAAGGCTTCCGGGAATTACACGATTTAAAAAACGTTCATTTATAGACTGAGCAATCACTTAACGATATTAATACAAAAAGTTCAAAGGAATAAAGTTAGATTGATGGAATTATTTATTTCTATTGTTACTAGAAAGTGCTACTTGATAAACCAGTCAAGTGCGATTCGGATTCACACAAGTTCAATCAATTATCGACTGAAATTAACTGTGGTTATTTGTATTACGTATGGGATAAGAAAAGTAACAAATATTCTGTGAAAATGTCGAGTGTTTTCTTATTTTCTTTCAAAAATAAATTTCGCAAAAAGTTGTTTGATTTAATTCACGGTTGGGGAAAAATTGTTATCTTAGCAAGCTTGAAGCAAAATCTTAAATAAAACTTATTACGATATTAAGGAATTTTAGCCGAAAAATTAAATGATAATAAATAGAGAAAAATTGTATATTAGTAATAAATACATAAAACAGAGAAATTTCTCCGGATCTTCTTAGTATATGGCCGTGTTCCGATCTGGTAGTAATTCTAAAAAATCGACACAGAGTTTTCAATGTAATATTATATTATAATAATTTTTAAATATTTACACACTATAATTATAATAGTAGAATATGTTTGTAACTTAATTAATTTTTAACAACTTCTAATATCCATATTCTTGCAAATAAATCTTCTTTCTTTCTTTCTTTCTTTCAAAACCCTGTGACAGACAGATAGACAGACAGCAGAGGCATATTAATGGGATTCCCTTAGATATTATATACTGCCGCTCTATTAAAAATTTACAAAGTGTAACCCGATTTTCCAATATCTAGTAATAGTATCTATAGTCTGTTTAAATCCTCTGAGAAACTTGTGCGTTGACCTTTGAGCGGACTGCAGCGACTCGCAACCTTTTTATGATTTATTATTAAATTTATATTATATATATATATATATATATATATATATATATATATATATATATATATATATATATATATATATATATATATATATATATATATATATATATATATATATATATATATATATATATATATACACAAATATACACAAGAATTGCTCGTTTAAAGGTATTAGATTAGATTAATATAGATATATTAATATTAGTATATATTAATATAGATTATGTAACTAAATACTTCTCTCTCCATAGTTTAAGGATTTTTTTAACTAAACTATCACCACTAAAGTTATTGATAAAAGCTGATTCAAGAGAACGTGTTTGTCCGGTTCACGGATTAAATGGATACGCCTTTCAAGACAATTTCTTAGTTTGTCAATATAGTTTGCAATTACACTCAGAAATACAGAGTTATATTACCTACTTACCAATAAAATAAAATTACTTCAAGGGTAATTTTTAAACCTTGTCATTTCATTCGGTACATATATACATTATAAAACTGACAATATTATAGGTAGGTGTATCATTTATGTTTAAAAAGTAACATTCACGTTTAAATAAAGTCTATTTCAAATCCCCAGAAAATTTCGTGCATTGCTCCCAGGTATTATCTAAGCGCTAAAAAAAGCAATAGGTATCGCTTTCCATACAATCATGCGTCGCTTAAGAGTAATTTATGCGTCTAATACGTTTCGTGGTACAAGATAGTGTCGGAGACACGGTCAATCAGTGACAACTGGCAGTATTCATGTGGTCTGTGGTGGCAGTAAATCTGTTCTTAGAGTAATAACACTGTTTTGTTATATTTCGCGCTATCGGATGGATGGCTTTGACTGCCAGAATTATTATATATATATATATATATATATATATATATATATATATATATATATATATATATATATATATATATATATATATATATATATATATATATATATATATATATATATATATATATATATATATATATATATATATATATATATATATATATATATATATAATAATTAATTAAAAAATATATATTATTCTGCTGTGGATTGCACTTTTTATGTGTGGTTTCTTTGTAATTTGCTTTTTCGTTGTTAACTCGTTTTGATTGTAAATTTGTTTTATTAGATTTTTTGTTTCAGAAAATTCAGACAGTGAAACAAGTTCAGATGAATATAATAAATGTGAATAAAACAGTTATATTTTCATATCAGTTGTACTTATTTTTTGTAATTGTACTTTTCCATGCAAGTGTGTGATTATATTAAAAACTGAAAAAAAAATACAAGATTAAAAATGAAATATTTTTTAAAGTCTAGTCGCGGGCACAGCCAGTACTTTGTTTTATAAGCAACTTTCTTTCAGATACAATGTTTGCTTGCTTGATTTCCTCGCAATGTTTTTTCTGCACTTCAAACCCATTTTTGGTTCGCGCTCCACGTTGGTAGGAGTACGGAGTATTCTTTAGTAATCCGTTGTAGGACCAGCAACCAGTTATTGTATTATCGTCGCTTCGTATGTTCCTCTTTATAGACTTTAGACATTGAAGTTGATTAAGTTATATCTTCTTATTCTTCTTATTAATGAGATGAAAAATATAAATTTAATAAATATAATATATATTATACGTATAATATAAATTAAATTATATATATATATATATATATATATATATATATATATATAAATTTATTCCAAGTCCCTGGGGATAAACTACCCGCCAGGAACCTTGTACGACGCGAGCAAAGAGCAATGCTCTCTACTATTCTGATATGTTTTAATTTTGCTATCCCTATGTTGACTGCAGCTAGCTGCAGCGTGCAGCCCGCGCGCTGCAGCTAGTAATATTATAAATAAGAAAGTTTGGATGTATGGATGGATGTTTGTTACTCAATCCCGCAAAAACTACTGGACAGATTTGGATGAAATTAGGCACACAGCTATGTGATAACCTGAAATAGCACATAGGCTACGTTTTATACCGGAAAAGTCGTTATTCCCGCGGGATTCATCAAAAACTGTTATAATGCAGTTAGCTGCATGGTGTAGCTAGTATATATTTTTTAATGCATTTGGTACAAAAGTAGACTTTTCCGTATTGTTGCTTTTTGTTTTCGTCCTGTTTTCTGCACTAAATTTTTGTATAAAATGACTATTTCACAGTTAAATAATATTAATAAATGAATTGAAGTTTAATTTTTTAATATAGAGTATAATGTCAGTAAATAAATAACGCAATTAAAATTACCTCGTTGCCCTGCCACGATTTCTTTACATTCAGCCCACGGAACTTTCATTAAATTTCGTGATTCAAAAAAATCTGTAAATTGGTTGGCTCTGCTCTCTGCATGCTCTTCAGGCCATTTTCGAAACTTTCCTCTAAATTGAGGGATTTTAAGCTCTAAATAACAAAAACTATACCTAAGCACAGAATTTTTCCGAGTCTAAAAATCTAAAGTTTGTTAAAAATGACAGATTTTGACTTTTGACAAGCTGTATATTTTTAAAACGATGGTTGATTTTAGTCTTTAGATAGTTTCCTTTATCTAAGTTCGATAGGTTAAAAAATGTAAAAGTAACGTCAAAATATATCTTCACGCCCGTATCCCCGGAGAGGTAGGCAGAGGTACAACAAATACACCCAATGTCAGTGTCAGTGTCAAAATAAATTTTTTCTAACATTTTCATCATTGATAAATCCCAAATAAATCGACCGTTTTGATCCAGTTTACAGTATTTGACGCAGTTTTTTTTTAAAGAATAAATCTTTTTGTAAACAAAAAGTACATGAATTTGGATGTTATTTAAAAAAAACATTGGATTGTTCTAGTTAAAATTCGATTTTCGAAAATCGGAGCGAACCTTCAACTACTAAAGTAGCGGGAGGTTAAAAAGAAACTTACGTTCGCAAACATACGTTTCTGCATTTTTCTATGATTGAAATAAAAAATGAGTTCTATTGGTAATTGCGATGAATATATTGTATTGCTTTTTGTGTTACAAAACCGTTGTTTGACGCAAGTGTGGAATTGTCATTTCAACTCGTCCTTATTGTTGACCCGTGCCTTCGGCTTGGATCAACAAACCGGGACTTGTGAAGAAATTACATACCTACTTTTTGCTCTCATGTCTGTTTTAGTCTAACTTATCAATGTGGCATTAAGACTTCGCCACAAGGATAGCAACGCCCCTAAACCATCTTTGGTGTCTATAGGTGATGGTTGTGTATTTTCTATGTTCTATTATTATATATGATCCTTCTTTCCTTCCTTGTTTGTTAAGATATAAAAAAGTCACAGTTACAAATAGACTGATACAACTGGTATAAATTGGTATTAATACTTATTAAAATTTTATATAAATTTATATAAAATATTTTATATATGTAATTACAAATGACTAGCTGACCCGACAAACGTTGTTCTGTCTTTTTAACTACTCTTATTTTTTTCTACATTTTCTCGCCTTTTAAACCTTCCCTGGACTTCAACAATTGATTCAAAACCAAAATTAGCCACATCGGTTCAGCCGTTCTTGAGTTTAAGCGAGACTACCAAACAGCAATTGATTTTTACATATATAGATAAGATGTTACCATCACTTTTCTGCTGTGTTAAATCATAAACAGAAGTTTACTGGCTAGCCTCCCGTTCAAGCGTTGGTGTAAGATGGAACCCGGTAGTGACAATCACTGGCGTGGCGACAAGAAAATGTAGGGCGACGGTATCTTTTCCAGAGAGCTTTTGCAAAACTGCCTAGTGACACATTTAGCCTGTACTCGCTTCTTACATCCTAACAAAATGACGATCTTTGATTGTTTTATTATGCTTTTGTAACAATAACATAATGACTTGTTCAATTACTATGTACTAGTTTTTCATCTCATTTTGAGAACAGATGTTTACGTTCAATGACTACTTTTTTAAACACTTAATATTGGGTATTTCTTCGTATATTAAATGGCTCTAAAATCTTAGAAATCCTAATTACGTTTTGTTTATATGGATATAGATAAAACGCGGATTTATTGCTGGAAAAGCAAATTATAAGCAACAATGACGACCGCTGTAATGTAGTTGCATCTACTTAAATAATCTTCCGATATAAGTACTTTGGTTGTTACTTTGGATGTGATTTTTTTCGAGGATAAATTGTATATTTGTAAATAAAAGTAACATATTTTATGCCATAGATAAGTACATTTTTAGAATATTTTTGCGGTAATAAAACACAAAAAAGTGCTCAATGCCAATAAAGTATATTTATTCAATGTAGTTTATTACAACCCAGACCTACGTATTACTATTAATTACTGTACAAGGAAATATAAATAAATTACTTTATTATTGCATAATATGACGATAAAATGCTTATATTATTTATAAAGTAAATAGATTTATATTTCTAAATACTTTATTAAAAAAAAGAACACAGAATAATAATTGAATAAGATTTTATTTAAAATTAATAGAGCAGTATAAATGCGTTCTAAAAGTGTATAAATGCAAAATAATCACTACTGTGGGACTACAGACAATCACTAAGTAACTAAAACTACAAATAGTGTTTTTGGTTCTTCAGAAAATATGGTGCCAATAAAATATGAAATGTACTACTGTTGAAAGCTTTAAATAGAAGAGTAAGTAATTTTATAGAAAAATATACTGCTAACATTTTTAAACAAATTAAAAAATGTAAGAAGTTTATAGTAATGTAACAAAAAAATGTGATGCATACGAAGAATCTACTTTCACAATATATTGTTCTTACCACTTTTTCTTCGACGATGTCATTATTGTAGTTGTTGCTCCCATATTTTAAGGCACCGTTTTCCATGACCACAAGTGACAGCCAGGTTTATTAACGTTACATATATTGAACACTGTTGTCCTAAATTAACTTAAATTTATACACAATTATTCGATAATTATTTAGAAGTAACACTAAAATTATTGTTAAGTAACTCTAGATAGTCACAGCCTATAATATGGATATTATTTGATATCGTGTTTACTTGTTCATTTTTGTACATAACAAATCTAACATAAAAATAACATAAAACCTAAAAAATAGAATATCCACACAATTAATTTCAGTTTTGAATTGGAAAAATTTAAGTTATAATAATTCTTATAATCACCAATATATATTTATGGATAAACAAATAGATTTTATTAAAGTTCATTATTATATTTATATAATTAAGAATTAAAAGACCAATGGTAAAAATAAATTATAATTGTAAAGAATTATAACTTCATATAAATACCTTATTTAGAATTATAACCTCATATATCTTTATATACTCATAGTATGAATAATTATAAAATTTTAGTTCATAAAAAAGGAAAAAGTTGCATAAATTTAGCAGATTATGTTTTAGGTGAATACGTAATATGATGCTACAATGAACGGAAAATTTTAATTAATTATTTTTTTAGTTTTAAAATTTCTATACTTTTGAAACTGGTCTTGAATAAAACATCACTTAATTATTGTCAAAAATAATAACATAATCGATCACATAGGCACTCGTTGCCATGTTACATTTTTGTAAACACCAAACTGTCCTTTAAAAGTAATATTATAACTGAAAGGCGTCTGTATTACGACTATTGAAAATAATATTAACTTATTCACTTAATGCTACCTTTTCACAAAACTTCATTGATTCAAATAACACTTAAAATCACACTCAGTTTTGTCATAAAAATAAACGATGCATTCGAAGGCACTGAGATTGTTGTTTTATGATACATGATATACGTTGTTTCGTTAGGTTTTTAATAATTTTGATAGTAAAACATTAGGCGCATTGGATCAGCGTGGTTGATGTCGGGGCGGGCGGGCGGATGGCGAGTCGCGTCATACTGCGGTGCTACGGGGCGCGGGCTCACCGCATACCCGCACTTCACCAATGAACACCATCGCTCCACGCACCATTGTTTGTAACGAACCTTGGACTATATGATATTTGGTCTTTAGTCTTTGAAATCAACATTTAGTTGCTTCATTATTGGACATTATGTCGTACGGCGTACCTTTGACTACTCGAGATGTAGGTTATCTGAAAGTTGCATTGTTTTTTCCCACTGTTGTTTGAGATGCTGATTACGTCTGCATGTGACCTATTTTTACCTCGCTATGGAAAAATTAGAGGTAGATATTTTCGAAAGCTATTTCATGACAACGCACTTTCTGCTGAGGTATTTTGGCTGTTAAATTTAAAAATATCTGCTCGAGTTTTGTTAATCAATATTGCTTTATTTATATATATATATATATATATATATATATATATATATATATATATATATATATATATATATATATATGTGATCTTGCGGATAGTATCTAAATTGCTAAAAAAGATCGAATTTGCTTTTCGTATTAGCTAGAGTATTTATATGATTGGATCTTGATTATTGTTTTAATAAAAAAAATCTAAGGCAACTATGTATTTGCAGGTATAGAACAATTCGTGTGTACTCGTTGTATTACAGTAGAATTCCATGCCGGCCTTTTGTGTATACTCGCCTCTTAAATACTTATAACGTTTTAGTATACTGGTTGAGGGAAGAAACTTTTAGACTAAAAGAGATCAGCTTAATCGGACGCTGTCCAAAGGTGATATCAATTCTCTAATAACCGCGTACTTCTATTAAGGGAACCGTGATTGTGTGGGCAGCAAGCACATCTGCATAAATCGTGATACTTACACACAGTTCTCTCAATTTCGTAAATTAACAAAAATAATAATAGATAATTAATATTATTATTAACTTATATAATAATTGACTAAGCAAATAATTTGCTTGTGATGCGAATGTTAGTCATCGATTGAACCCTAGCCTCGTCTATAACCACTCGATGAAAAGAACGATCCATAAAATTTAATTTTAAGGAAATAATGGTGTTTATCACTTGAATTAAATCATGAGGGGAAAAGCTAGTCTTTTAGTTATTACTTATGTAATTTAAGATATTACTCATTATATTTAACAACCTATCATGATGACGTGTGAACTATATCACTGAGATAATATTTTTTTTTATCGTTAGTAATGGTCACCAAATTACACTTTGAATTTTGGATGCAAAATAATATTAATCTTTGTAGCACGATGAATAAAAACATCTATGTAGATCTATTCGTTGTGATCTAATGTGTGATAAGTCCGTGGTTTGTTTCAATTTGTCACAGATGTTTGAACGAACAATACATAGAATATTATCACTACGTTTTAGTATAAGTCACATGAATGACGGAGCATTGATGTTTTGTTGTTTTTAAAGTATAAATACTAAGTACTAACAATTTTAAGAACACTATTTGGTTTAACAAATAGTTTCAGATTCTTACAAAATATAAATTTGTAGGTAAGATAGGTTGCTTATTTTCGATTCTTGTTGAGAAAAGATTATATTTTTATCCATAGTATGGAAATTCTTCAATTTCAAACAGCTTGATCTATCAATAGTAAGTTACGCTTAATTTTGCAGTAAATAGTTATATAGATGCGTACTCTGCAATCAGAAAAGCAGACTACGTAAGCATATCCATAGTAATATTCTACAAATAAACAGGTTTTAATTGTTTTTAGAAGATGTTTTGATGTAGATACAATGTGTCGAATTTTAGTGTTTTCATTAACTTGTTTACCAAACAGTTTGACTAAGTAATTAAGGGAGCGTAGATTTTTTCTTATATAAATTTTAGTTCGTAAACAAAACATGTTTCTTTTATCTCAGTCTAAGGGTTTATTTTAATAACCTAGGAAATACTTTCAAATTTTAATCAAAAAATGTTTTAAAATTTTAAAATAAATTTTGTCGGATTTACAGAGACATAGCTTTATTCCACATTATATAAATAGCTGAGTAACATTTCTGTTTAAATGTAAAAAATGACGATGTCAATTCTGTAAAAGTTACTTATATATATTTTTTTCAATGATTTTAATTTTAAGCAATATAGCGTCTTACATGGGATACTTAGTTTATACATGTACTATCTGATCCGGCAAACGTTGTTTTGCCAAATAAATAATTGAATTAAAATAATAGGGGTTGATGTTAGAAGGGCGAAAATTTAAAGTTGTATGTACTTTTCAGTGCTGAATCACAAAAAAATAAAAATAAAAAAAAATGTCCAAAAATTAAAAATAAAATGTTAGGGGTACACAACCCTTATCACTTAGGGGTATGAAAAATAGGTAGTAGCCGATTCTCAGACTTATTGAATATGCATATAAAATTTCATTAAAATCAGTCAAGCCGTTTCACCATAAACTAACATTGTGACACGAGAATTTACAAAGATCTTGCGCCTTGCAGATCTTCAGGTCCAGCGGTACCGTAACGTAAGGTTTTTGACATTATTACTTGAAACTTCGTAGTAATCAAAGCAGAATAACTATATGCTTCTTATAAAACAATTAATTTAGTAAAATTTATAAATAAATAAATACACTGAGTTTGTATGTGCCTAACAGTACAATTAAATACGCGAAGGGACATTTCGGCTATAGTTTTAGATTTTCTTGTTGGAAGTTTTATCGGGTTTTTAACTGGATATTTTAATAATATCTCGGAGTTTTATTACAGAATACTAAACTCCCCGTGCCTCGGAGAAGCATATAAAGAACTACTGATGAAAAGAGACAACCTATTGACACCGAAGACGTTAATGTTGCGTTGTTTTCGTGTTCTAGGTTGGGAATACTACATGCATTAGTTTATCGGTTACCTTTATCTCCAAACCGGAATACGACAGTAACAAGCACTGACGCTATTACGGTTGGAATAAATAAGACAGACAAGGGCGAGCTGTTGCAGAACTCTACATCTACTCTTACTCAGTAGTCACGATGTTAGTGACACGGATTAGCTTTCTCTCGCCTTTTATGAGATAGCTATTCAAAAAGCGATTGCCATTAACACAAAGAAAATGCTTGCTAAGTAATTGCAAATAATAATCAGCAAATATATTTAAATTTGATAAATGTGGCGACGGGGAGCGCCAGCCAAGAAACCACTGGATCTTGGTAAACTAGAAGTATTTTCGACAGTCAGTTCACACTCTCTGCAGTGCACGGGAACTGTCGTGGTTTATTTGTTTTATATTTATTTTAAGTTGATTTTTGTATGTTCAAAAAGAAAAATCAGTACTTACCTATTATCCTGTTCACGTCACAAAACTATAATTAAATCGCAGCGTTTAGGGCTATTTCACTTTTTTTTTACGTTTTATGCCGCATTGCTTTGCGATGACGCGACATTGTATCGTGTTTATGTGTGTAGGAGTCCTTAATGTTCCCTTCAATTGAAATTTTCCCAGTATTGGATCGGCCTCCTTTGAAGATTAGATCAACTGCCGTTCTGACAGGTAGGTCGTAAAAGGCGACTGATTGGCTATACGTGCACTACCATCGTAATTACTAGGTAGTAGAGTTCTGCAACGTATCGTCTGGGTATTTGGGACCACCGTCTTATATATTCCTGCCAAAATAGAGTCAATGCTTGTCGTTGTCATGTTCTGCTTTGGAGGGTTAGGTGGCATTACATGCATGTGGCATTACCATTCCGTCACACGGATAGCAACGAACCATTGACATCTTTGGTGACGGTTTCGATATTTATGACAGTTACGATATAAAAAAAGGTTTGTTATGTAAAGAAGGACATGGAGTAAATTTCGTCACATACATTTACATAGTTATGAAAGAAAAAATAACTTTATTCTAGGGTAGATGAGTAAAAACAATCGAACTCCTAGAAGTAAACATGATAGGCCTTAAGCATTTAATCTGCAATATTAGTGATTAAGTATTGAATGTTTTTGCAAAAGTCATCATTATTGTTCATAACCTTAGCAATAATTTTATAGCAAATAATAACGATAAGAAAATAATTGCCCGCCCAACTTTTATTCTTTGTCGTTATTATTACATATTTTAAGTTCATATTCATTTATTTAATGTGAATATTATTATCGATAATTCGTCATCAAAGAAACGTACGTTGCTTACACATTATCTAGATCCATACGTGATACTTATCGTGGCATTATATGACCTAATAAATAAACTATTCAGGCTAAAAGTGAAGTAACAAGTGAATACTAAAAAAATAAGACCTTAATTGGCATGAAAATAGATGATTGTATGATAAATTATAGTATTATTAACACAATCGTTAAAGAAGTGCTTTTGTATATTCAGGACTAGGTAATATTATTTTCTATAACATTAACAGTGAGGGAAAATCTTTGTACCGACCGCTTTTATACGAAAATTATATGGGAAAGTAGTATGAAATTTGGCACAGTTAAAGTTTATTGCAAAAGAAGTGCAAAAAAACTGACATTTTTTATAAAAATTATATGGCCGAATTTCTACCATAAGCTGTTTGTTAACTAAAGGTAGTTAACAATAAATAACGGTAATCAAGATTTTATTTAAACTTAAGTATAATCTTGACTACAATTAAAACTATTGGTGGCTATTTTTGTTGTATAATAAATTCAATCTCATTCCATTCCTAATAAAACTTAGTCATTAAAAACTTAACAAAGAAAATTTTGAGACTGAAAGTTTTTCTTTATTACGTATTTAAGCCTTTTAAAATTTTTTCTTTATTACGTTTTTCATTTCGATAGCCGGTGTCAATTAAGAAATCTTATTTGGTTTAGCATTCAGGCCATCCCTGAAACTTTCCACTAAGTTATGATATTATAAGCTCTAAGCAGCCAGAAATATAAAATAAGCATAGATTTTTGAGCTCGAAATTAAAAAAATTAAACTTAGTTGAAAACGGAACTCTTGATTTGTGTTTTGATTTTACAATTAAATTTGCAGTAGTTTTTTAAGTACCAGTAAATCCCAAATCTCAAAGTAATGTAAAAATAAAATTTTTTCGGCAAGCTTTCGTCAAAGGTGGCTCTCAAATTATTTCAACATGATTGCGGCTTTCGACGCGGTTTTTATATTAAAAGAGCCTGATTAGGTCTTGAAATTAATTGGTACTCTAGTCTGGAAGTTATCTAAAAAAACATTGTCTTAGCGACTGTTTTTGAGGTTTAAAATTTGTCAAAATCTACTTGGCCGAATCGATTCAAATTTGATGAAACCATATCAAATTCTGTCAACCAAGTTACAATTGGTCAAGACATTGAAACGCTGACACACACATTCAAAATTCAATTTTATAAAATCCTTTAATTATATAAAATTATATACGTTTAAAAATTTTCCCAATTTTTAAACGTTTATAATTTTCTCATAGGAAAGTTAAAATAAACATACACATACACTTACGCAAAAATTTAACATTTCTATGGAACTATATTTAAGAAATCAAAAGCCATAATACAGTAAGGAAATTGTGTATAGTATATAGTAGCAATAAAATGTTACATGAAATGAAGACAAATTATAATAACTCTAATTTCCTAATAAATATTGTTACTAAAAATATCCGGACCAAAACCGCCAGGCTGTTACTGAGTTTCATAACCCAATAAGGTTTTTCTCATTAACAGGCGGTAATCGAACTCATAATCTCAGAAAAACACGCTTACCACTAGACATAAGATATTGACATTTATGATAAAATTAAAAGCTGTTTTACCATAAATATATAAAAAAATAATTTTTATATATTAATAAATATGTAGGAAGTGGGTCAGATACGATAAATAAAATGAGAATGTGGTGATATAACAACTCTTTATATTTTGTTCAACTTGTATCAAATATCAAAAATAACATAAGATCACTATTAAGGCTTTCCATTATTTAATGACTAGTTCTCGTTTAACAATTCCAAGTAACTTAATTATTCCTTATTACAAATAAGTCATAATTTAAGCAATAGATAGTCCATTACAAATTGTACTGCGACTAATTTATAGTTGACAATAATAATTAACTTGTTTGTACAAATTAATTATCCAAGAGTCAAGGATAAGCTACTAGCAAGATACAACAAGTGTACCGAGCCACGCCAGAGCCTAGACTGCCTTATCGGCGGGCGCTCAGAGCCTTTTATACAGGTAGCAAAACAAGTTGAATAGTAGGGATATCGAACGATGCGCTTGCCGGCCCAGGCCGTGCATTTGTTGTTTACACTTTACAATATTCTTGCATTTGACGACGCGGACGCCGTCACGGCCATACTGACATGCACACGTCCTCGTGTGCGCATCTTTATACATCTGAGGACAAGGAACGCCTCGTTCATCCTGACATATCTTTTAGAAAACTAAACATAATCTTATTTTTTTTTACAACTCTATAATTAGCGTAATCTTTTAGCGAAATGTTACAATAGTGTGCTGGTCCGGTAACCCCTTCAGCAACTACAACTATTAAACCTTTCTCGTCAGTTTTGAAACCGGAGACTGGATACTACTAAGCTAGGAATCCCTCATCAATTAATAAAACCGGAGACTGGATTGTACTAAGCTCCCTCTCATCAGTTAAAAACCGGAGACTGGAGTGTATTAAGCTCCCTCTCATCAGTTAAAAACCGGAGACTAGAGTGCACTAAGCTCCCTCTCATCAGTTAAAACCAGAGACTGGAGTGTACTAAGCTCCCTCTCGTCAGTTTAAAACCGGAGACTTTATTATTTTTTTTATTTATCAATTGATTTCTTTTTATAGTTTTATAAAACTTCCATTTCCTATAATAATAATTTTTTTTGCTTTTTTTTTAATTACATTTTTAGTGATATTTTTTTATCATCATCTTACTACATTTTTTTGTTTACTTTTTATCGTATTTTTTTGCCGATGATGCAGGCTCATGAACAGTGGCATTAGTTATTACAAGATTAGATAATCTCCTTCGCAGGTAGTTCGAAGATATGAAAAACTCTGACTGTTATAACTATTTACAATATACACTGCATTTCTATCAATATTGTTTGGACCAGTTTTATGAACAAGATCATTATCATGAGTATACGCCGTCACGTCATCCTTGTCATAATTTTCATATAGGTACCTCAAGAAACCCTACAGGAATATTGGGAACTTCGCAGAGGCTATCATGGGCGCACTTGTTTTCTAAAATTGCGGTAACTTTTAAGGAGCCCTTATATTTTGAATCAAGTTTAGTTTAGTGTCGTTCTTCATTCCTAACAAAGACAAAGTCACCTACACTAAAAGGTTTAACCTTTCATTACCTCTACTCAACCGTAAAATGTCCGATTGGGCTGATTTTTTGATACTATTGGATACACTGGATCTTCAAAGCTTCTAGATACTTTTGAGAGTTTTTGTTAGTTGCCGAATGTCAAACCTAATGCTGCTGAGCACGTGTTAAATATTACCTAACCGCTCTTGCCATGATTTGTCAGAGAATTATACTGCGCTATCATTATTAAACCCTACAATGTTCGCATCACATATTCGGACAGACTGTTAGCTCTATATGTGCCTGTCGCAAGAAGATGTAAATCTGTATTGTTTTCTTTTTTTTTTAATATTAATTTGAGTTTTAGTTGGTAATAAACTTTAAGATTGCTTATTAATGATCTTCAAAGGGTCAACTAATTCGATTTCAGCTCGACGAATTTAAGCCCGATGGTTTTAATTCAATTGGTTGTCAATTGTTTTTAAAAATATCTACCAAGTGCTCTCTATCTTTATTTACAAGGTCAGTGTTTACCATACTCTCGCTAGCAGATTTTGAAACTGAGTAGGATTGTGTTTAAGTATTGCTAAGCTAACCTGTTGTCGCTTAGGTCCTATTCTACATTGGTCCAAAATTTTGCGGCCTAACGAAACATTAAGACTTATCAGGTCAAACGTGAAACTACCTCCAAATTTAAATTTTGCCTTGTGGTTAAGCATTTGATTTGTTCAGTGAAAACTACATCAAAACAAGCGACTATTTAGAGATTCTTGTTCATAAAACCGTTCTCTTACAAAGGAATCACAACAGATTTGTTTGATATGGCTACATTCTAAACCAGACTCAAATGTAAAAGATAATTAAATTCTACTTAGTGTAATACACCATGTGACGCTCTGGAACAGATGTTGACTGGTTTTCTGTTTTCGGAACTTGATGTGGCAACTTCTTTCTTCTTGTAGCGCTTCGGACAAATGGAAGCTATGTGGCTGGGCCGGGGTCACAACATACATAGCAGACCACTGTTGGTCGGCCACTGGACACGCCACCAGAGATAGTGGTAGATGACCTGCTTTCGCTGCAAGCAAAAATTATTTGAGATAAGTTTCTGTTTATCACGGCAATAGTTGTTACGATGTTCGATTCTATCACGAAAATTGTAACTTCCTCGAAATACAGTGGTGCTCTTAAATCGGTTCATATCTAAGTCTAAAAGGAAGAGATCTTCAAGTCATAATATAGCTTGCCGTGACAGCAGCTTGTGAAGTAGGTGACGGCATGACTCTTAAGTGAGTGAGTAGCTACAATGATCAGATCAACCCCGTCTAATTTTTTCTTTTCTATATTTATTTTACTTGAGGTACACCAGCTAGTAAGTTACACGACAAAAATCCTACGAGTCAGATGAAGGGTCTTTGGAACTACAGAAGCATCTCATTAAAAACAAAGCAGAGGCTGGTTTGTACGCTGGTGTTCTCCATATTTATGTACGGCGAAGAGTCATGGACACTAAGAGCTGCAGACAGACGTCGCATTGATGCGTTGGAAATGTGGTGCTGGAGGAAAATATTACGTATCCCTTATCCCTTGGACAGCACACAGGACCAACGCCTCCATACCAAAACAACTTGGACTAAAGACCAGACTGTCTGCTAGGTGCCTTCAGAGAATTCTATAATACTTCGGCCACATCTCTAGAAAGCAAGGAGACAATCTCGAAAAGCTAATCGTGACCAGAAAAGTAGAAGACAAAAGACCACGTGGTCGTACTCCTATGCGATGGTCAGACCAGGTTTGCACCAATCTTATGTCTAAAATGTTTTATGATGCTCTGCACGCCGCTGAAGATAGAGTCCAATGGCATAATATTGTGCTATCAATAACAATCTAATGAGGAGGTTACGACCCTCAGTAATGAAGAATATGAAGCTAGGAGGAGGACACCAGTTAGTCATATCGTCTGCTTCATCAGAATCAAAGTATATCAACTTAAGGGGAGTAGATGCATTTACAGAACGTGAATTAATATTTTCTGCTATTTTTCAAAGAATAGTTTCCATACCACAAGCGAAAAGAGACATTTACTGTTCTACATAATTAACCGAAATAGTTTGATGCTGAAGTGGGAGTGAATCCGATCCCACTTCTGATGTAGGAAGTGGGTCAGATACGATAAATAAAATGAGAATGTGGTGATATAACAACTCTTTATATTTTGTTCAACTTGTATCAAATATCAAAAATAACATAAGATCACTATTAAGGCTTTCCATTATTTAATGACTAGTTCTCGTTTAACAATTCCAAGTAACTTAATTATTCCTTATTACAAATAAGTCATAATTTAAGCAATAGATAGTCCATTACAAATTGTACTGCGACTAATTTATAGTTGACAATAATAATTAACTTGTTTGTACAAATTAATTATCCAAGAGTCAAGGATAAGCTACTAGCAAGATACAACAAGTGTACCGAGCCACGCCAGAGCCTAGACTGCCTTATCGGCGGGCGCTCAGAGCCTTTTATACAGGTAGCAAAACAAGTTGAGTAGTAGGGATATCGAACGATGCGCTTGCCGGCCCAGGCCGTGCATTTGTTGTTTACACTTTACAATATTCTTGCATTTGACGACGCGGACGCCGTCAAATATATAAAAAAATGTATTCCTATGAATTTATTAATATGCTTTATTTATGTCGTAAAAAGAAGAAGCAAACAAGCAGCATGGTTGTTCTGATGGAAAGAGGTAACTATATACATCAAAACCTATAGACATCAAAGATTGTTTGCGTTGTTGTTCTTGTGGCGGGGTCTTGATGCCACATGCATAAGTTTACCGGCTACCTTACCCTCCCATCCGGAACACGACAATGAAAAGCACTAACGCTATTGCAGCAAGAATTGATTGATTTTGGTAAAGTGAGAGTAGACGTGAAGTAACGACTCCCGTTGAGGCGTGCAATAATATTAAAAAAGTACTCGTACAAAATATGAACTTATAAGACTAATACGTTGGCTGCTTCCATATTACGTATGTGGTTGGCTGTTTGTTAAAAGATCTTTGCCTCTTTACCTATGTCATAAAATCAAACGTCACAAACTGATCAACCAATGTCAATTACTTGAAACTTCAAATACTGTAAGAAAACTGCCTACCTCTTCGGCGATACGCAAGGAAGTTATATTCTACCTGGAAGGTCCACATGTACTTCAAAATCGTTCCGAAGAGTACCACGACATGAGTGGAGTGTGTCTCTTTCTACTAGGGTGTCCATACATATTTGTGCAACAGGACAATTTCATTCTAAAAAAGCGGAATAGAACTGATATGGATAGCTACTATAAGTCCTGGATAGCACCCACGGCTATGAATTTTTGAAAGTCGTGTAGGTTAACAATGTCTGTTATCGCTCTTATTGACGAAGGGAAATGCACATTCATAATATGTTGTTTTGACTCACACCCATAATTTGCTAACTTTAGGGTTAGATCAATTCGTGTGATTTGTCTAATGATATCGTATTATTACGACAGGCTGTAGTGAGGTGGAGGGGGCCGGATTGCAACTATAAATACTAGTATATTAGTAACGTGCCGTGCCGCAACACATTGACTAGTTTTGTGTACAGTTAACTGCCGAACTGCATGTTAAGGCTAGTTCTTTGTGGCCTTTAATCGTTCTTAACCCATAATTTCTGATTTTGTAAATGCATACTTAAAACACGGAGAAAATTGTATGCGCTCAATTCCGCTCTGCAAATCTGCCGCACTTTGCCCCGGCATAGTGTACGAGAGTTTATATAAAATGTATCAAAGTGATCTAGGCGAATTTTTGCGAAGCACCCTGACCAGCTGCGGCCCATCTTAATGTGTGAGAGCGTAAAATAGGATTATTAAAAATAATAAAAGTTGGAATATTTTACTTGATATGTAACTGAAATAAATAGCTAGATTTGTTTTCATACTGAGCTGTTTCGCGGGTAAAAAGTGTGGTAAAAAAATCTTTGCATGTGTGATCTTTCTGCCGAATTGAGCATTATACATACAGATAAAAGATCAAAATACTCTTCTAGAAAATGTATGCATTAATTACGGACAGATGACAATTACATTACATTGCTTTAAAATTTGTTCGAGTGAAGCAGTCCAGCGATACTGAAGAATCAATAAAACCTAGAGGATAAGGTGAGAAATATTGCAAAGCCTTAATGCCAGTCTACTGACAGGGTCCTGGATAAAACACTTCGGTTCCGGTTCCAACGTTCAAGTTCAAAATGTCCAATTCCCAAAATATACAACATTTTCAAAATACCTATTTCCTAAAATGGTCCATTTTTCTCCATGTTGGTCTCATGCTCCTTTGAAGAATAGGCCAACTGCCGTTCTGCCAGGCAGGTCATAAAAGGCGACTTATTGGCTATAAGTGTCACTACCATCGTGACTACTTGGTGGTTGAGTTCAGCAACGTCTCGCCCGGGTATTTGCTACCATCGCAGAAGCTATTCCTGCAGCAATAATGTCAATTTTATATCATAAGATAGCAAACAAGCAGATGAGTCACCTGATGGAAAGAGACAACCATTGCCTATAAACACCAAAGATGTTAATGGTGCGTTGCTATGTATTGACGAGGTCTAAGGCCACATGCATAAGTTTACCGGCTACCTTACAATCCAAACCGGATCACGACGATGACAAGCATTGACTCTATTGCGGCGCAAATAGGTAAGGCGGTGGTGCCAAATACCAGTGCGAGATGTTGCGGAACCACCTAGTAGTCACAATGGTAGTGAAATTATTTCTTGTCAAGAGTTAAGTAAACTTTTTAACAAGCAGTTACGCTATTGCGGCAGGAATAAATAAGGCGGTGGTACCAGACCCGGGCGAGATAATGCAGAAATCTACCACCTAGTTGTCATTGTCGTGCTCTTGTTTGGAGGGTAAGGTAGCTAGCAGACTTGTGCATGTGGCATTGCAAACCCGCCACACGGATGGAAACGCACCATTTATATCTTTGATGTCTAAACTCTAAACGCGATGGTTTCTCTTTCCATCAGGAGAGCCGTCAACTTGTTTGCTATCTTATAATATAAAAAACAAATATTCATTTTAAACACTAATCATCTAGATTAATAACAAGTAGTTTTTTCGTTTCACATCTGTAAATTATATCGAATTAGCTGATAAAAACCGTACATACTAAAGGAGAGTGTTCAGTAGTTGATTTTAATACCAAATATGTAAAACAATTAGGTACTTAAATATTGAGCTAATTATCCTATAACATGTTTATACTCATATGGACGCCCACGCATAGATATCATTTTTATTCAAATTATCCTTTATTGAAGTCATTATTTACAAACAGTGATTTGCTGAACTCGTGGCTAGACTTATTAGCTATTAGTCACCGCGCGGATGATAACGGAGCTATCACTCGCTGTCACGGGATTCGTGGGATTCGATGAAATAAAAGTGACCGTATTTTCTGAATATTACTCTACTAAATTTGTTGTGGTTGACAACTTCATAATAGTCAAGCAATATTTTGGTAACGTCATTTTCCTCTCTATTATACACCCGAGTAAATTTTTCATTATACAAGGAGTAAATTTTCCTTAAAGTAATCCTAAAAAACTGGTATTTTTCATTTTGTGTTTTTTATCTTGCGCGCTAATATACACCCCAGTACACCCGAGTAAATTTCCTTTAAGTAATCCTAAAAAAACCAGTATTTTTCATTTTGTTTTTTTTTTATCTTGCGGGCCTGTTGTCATCTAAAGAAAGCAATATTTTATTTATTTACTTATTTTAGTTTACTTTCTTTCGTATTAAAACAGGGCGGTTACAAACTAACATCATAATTTTCGACCAGGGTGGGTTTGAGATCACCTATTTTAGTAAGTGAATAAACAAAGTTCTATCAAAAAAACGTGTGGTCGTAAACTGATGAGATGCATCTTTATGCTTCTACAACATCAGATTCTAAATTATGCAATCATGAAAGCATCATTGAGGTCATAATAAGCAAAATATTTTATAGCTTTAAGTGTCCGAATGCGACCACATGGCCGCTTTCGAGCGTATTAGATATTTATATACTTCAGTTTGCGACCACTGGATTTAAAAAGAAATGGTCAAATGATTGTACTTTTTTTTTCGTATGATATTCGAACACAAAGTATATGAGAGTGTTTACAAGACACAATGTGTTGAGGATTTTGCCACAGCTCCCCAATAACTGTCTCCCTGTGTAGAACCGGACCAATATAAGCTAAAAAATGATGTCACTACAATTTTCCAACAAACAATGTTCTATAATTGATATAATAACGCTTCTTGTTTGAGTGTAACATTAGTATAAGGTAACAAAAGGTAACTTTGTTCGCCACCCGGTGTGGTATTTTTATTGCAATACGCGACACATAAACACACCATTAAGTCATCAGCCGAACTCGGGCACTATTTTCAGCTTTAGCAGATAGGTTTAAATTTATGATTTTCTTGTTACATAATTATTCATTGAATATTCAATGCTTACTGTTCATTGTTTTCTCATGAAAAAATGCTATTATCTTTAATTAAGAAACCTAGGCCTTCAAGTGGTCGCATACTAGGGGCGGTCGCGTTACCGACGCAGTGACCCTATATTACGTTTGTATGTTTAATTAAAAAATATCTAAAATAACACTAAATGATTAAGCTTACAACAGGGAATATAGATGGAATAGCATTCGGTTTCAGTGTTGATCTTATCTTATGGATTATTAAATCCTCGGATTTAAAGTGACGGCTGCAAATTAAACTGTAATATGAATTTTTTTTTCTTAAATGGAACAACTTCAATCCACCGTTATCGAAGAATCTCATTTCTTGGGAACCTGCAAGAAAATAATGAACAAGAGGTTAGGTATCTACTACTAGTTAACAGTTACTACCAAAAAGTATGTAGGTAATGTACTTAGTTACTACAACACAATGCTTTTAGTATTAAATAACAAAATTTCGTAAAGTAGGTTCTTATTTGATTATGATGACATTCCTTAGGGACGTATTATGAAATGTTAGATTGAATTGTAATTTATTTGTATTCACATGTCCGAATTTTTGTGTTATTATTGCTACCCTACTTAAGAAACTTGTAAATGCAATAAAAAACTTACTTAAAAAATGAAATTCCGCAACTAGCATACGCTTCACTATTACAGCACTTAACGCTACAATTTTTCACCATTTTACAACAGAAAAAACTTATATCAGTAAGCAAAAAGAGGACTTTATGCTTTAACACACTTTAACTTAAAGTATCAGCTATATTTTTAAATAAAGCGCGCCAAAGCGTACGGCCAGCTGAGTGTGGCCGTGCATAGTTTACAAATTACTACTAATTCTACTGATTTGAGAAAACAGTTTTTACATTGCATAAATAATTACGTAATAATTCAAATAAGCACATTTAAGAACTCAATATGTTAATTACAATACATTTTATGCTAATGTATCTATAAACGTGTATGAATAAAAGGGATTTAACGGTTACCGGATATATAAAAAATCTACCATCCGAAAGTTTTATTTACACTGGCAATTGCAAGAAAGGGATAACATCCACTCATGTCGTTGTCTCGCTCAGAACGTTTTTCCCCTCTGTTAAGTAAGAAGCAAATGTCAACTTTATTGCTAACGAAATAAAGTACAATTTTATTTTTCAAATATTGCTTCGTAGTAATTCCAGATATCGTATATAAGTTCCTTGGCGATACGGGCGTGAATTTTTTTTTTTATAATTGAATGATACCTTATTACACAGCCATTTGCAACTTGAAATTGTGCGCAGTAGCAATATAAAAGTTATCTAGATAACATAAATTTTCCGGGCGTACGTACTTAATTGTACCAGATTTCTACAACAGATATCCGGACAGACACGAATTAATTTTTTCAATCAGTTTGTTCACACGAAACACAATAGATGTATTTTAAAAATATCAAATACGTTAAAATGAGTGTTTTTCTTGACATACGTGTATTCATTTTATTCCAAAAGTGTAATATAAATGAAATAGACCTTTTATGTACTTACTTCAAAAAGTTAATTTCAGAAAGGAAGCACAACACTAGCTCACGAGTCACGCTTCGCGTAGAGATGTGCAAAGTAACTACTTAAGTATAATTAAAACAAGTAGCCAAGTAACAGTATTACATTACAGTAGAATACGATGAATCATATATCTTCACGATAAATCCCTCAGGCAAAGAAAGAGATTGATACATTATTACATCCAAGATAGACTTGCTTTGCTTTCGCCTGTCTCTACATTCATAACTTTCTTTAAACAAACACGAAAATCTTGACAACTCCCTCGGACAATACCCGATATCCAGCCACATTCACATTTTACAGGTACTTGTTTTGTTAATCGTTCATTTGCAATTACTTCAACGTGTTTAACCCAACGGAGCATGGTTTTTCTCATTTTTACACCAATACTTACTGTCTTTAAAATCTAATTTTTCTCTCAGTATAACAAACTTATATTTACATAGTATCTTGTATTTTTTTTTCGTGCAGCAGTGCATGCTAAATACACAAATAGGTAGCAATACATCATGCAATTTTTAGGTGTTTATAGAGGTGGTTATCTTTTTGCTTTAGGAGAAAAATGTTATAGAGTGGGTTAAAGTTACTAGCATTAGCATTTCGAAAATAGCTGCATTATTAGACAGTATCTAAAATTTCAAGTGTATTTTTATTCGAGGTTCGTAAAACTTGATAATTTTCAGATAAATATCTATTATATCAAGCTTTGTATAGACAAAGGGTATACAATTTACAAATCAAGAAAAACCATTTACCTAATTCGTGGTTTAATCTATATTTCCGGTAGAAAATTAAAGTGCAACTCTCTCCTGTGTTCCATCAGATCAGTTAGGCGTACTCTATTATTGTAGATCTATACCAAATAACGTGATCTGCTCATCGATATCTAGATTGACCTACTGGAAGACAGCGCAGCGCGTTCGTCATACATATTTATTACGTTTCCATTACAGTTCGAGAAAATAATACATATAAATTGGTTGTGTAATTTAAAAAGCATTAGTTATTACTTATATTAAATAGGTTAATTCTTTGAATAAAAACACGATAGAAAAGGCCCTATGCTGAATAACAGAAATAATTAATACTAGCTGTTGCCTGCGACTGCGTCCGCGCGGACTTCGTTTACTCCGTACAGCTCCTCCCTCCCCCCCCCCCCCCGTAGGTGATAGTGTGATAATATGTAGCCTATATGTTGACCCGATCTGTTACTAATATTCATGCAAAATTTGAAGTAAATCCATGTAGTACTTTTTGAGTTTACCCCGCACATACATTGACTTTCCTACGATTTTATTATATGTATAGTAAGATGTTAGTCAACAGATAAGACTGAATGGTCGTCGGTCTCAGCCTGTCCCATAGGTGAAAATAAAATTAATTGTGAGATAGCGGGAAATTTGTTTTGCCAAGAATATAATATTTTGAAGACAAAAATTAAATATTTACAATTTTGTTTTGTTTACGGCTTTGTTTACCTTTTATTTTTTTTCTGCAAAATGAAATGAAAGTTTAAAGATTTATATAACTATAGATGTATTAAAATAAATATTTACTAATTTAACAATAGGTAAGATTTGTTCGTATGATATTACAAAATATTTTCTTATCAAAGAGGCAAATGACTATCCTGATGAAAAGAGAAAAAATCGCCTATAGACACCAAATATGTGAATGGTACATTGCTATCCGTTTGGCGAAATGGCAATGCCACACATTTAATTAAGATGGTCCAGACCAATATGCTTTTATGACAGAAACAAGTAAATAGCATGTTACATGAGTGTTTTGGAAAATTAGGGGGCCTTTTTTGGAAAATTGAAATGAAAATAGCATCAAATGACAACTACGTTCACTTGCGTTGCACTTTTCTTTTACTCAAGTGATTCCAGTATTCAATTTTCAGGAATCTTTCAAATTCAATTTGCTAAGAAATGTTTATCTATGTAATATGTATATCATGAGAAGTTTACATAACAAGTTTACATACATTACATTTAAAGGCTCCCCCGTGTTGGTCCAGGTTCTTTTGAAGAATGGGCCAACTGCCGTTCTGCCAGGCAGGTTGTAAAAGGCGATTGAAAGTTGCTTTATGCTAAGGAACAAAATTTGAAGAAATAGTAGTAAAAAATAATTTGCATATCGAATTGCTTGCACAAAGGAGAAGCACGGGGTAAAAACTACTTCCAGAATAGCACGATTATAGATTGGAAGGTGTCAAGATGGTAAATTTTTGAATTAAACTTTTTAACTTTACTTTTGTTATACTTACTTGTTAGTTAGTTAAATATTTTGTTTATTATATGTGCTATGTATGTATATATGTATGTATATGTATAGTCTATTATGTGTTTATTAATATATGTTTATGTAAATATGTTACATGTATCTATTTCCTAGTAATTATTATACTTTTGTTCCATTTAGCCCATCATACTGTTTCCTATTTCCATTTAAAATATTTATTTGCACCCCCTATTGAAATTTTTCTGCTCCATTTGCTGGTTGACTGGCAGAAATTGCCTTTATGGCATTAAGTTTAACCATTGTAGAATTTTAGTGCATAAAAGTAAATAAATAAATAAATAAACCAAACCATGAATATAAAGTGTATAATATTATATAAAAATATATTGCAACAGTATTTAACGCTAAGAGACGACATTACATACTTAAAAAAAATAATAAATATAATTATTTAAATTATTCATTCGCAGGAATGTTAAAAAAAATTACAATTTTATATATATTTTTTGACAATTTGACAATATTTTGATCAAATTTTGTAAATAAAAAAAAGAAGTAATTGAAGAAACTTACAATTATATAATAATATATAACCACTACGCATGTTGGCACGATATATTTTATTAATATGGATAAACTATTAGTACAAATGTCCACGTTGCAATATTTAGCAAAGGAGTTAAACGTGTTCGACATGCTATTAAGAGGAAAATGCTGATTCCCGATTTTCTAAGCAGTTTTTTGGCTAAATAAAATGGCTTTATTTAAACTAGGTTGTATACCTAGTTTACACACACATATCTTTACGCCAGATCCCTTACGGGGTAGGCAGAGATAACCGAGTGCCATACATCACGATCCTTGCAGGCTTGTCTCGCTTCCTCCACATTCATCACTCTCTTCATACACACACGCCGGTTGCGAAGACTCTTGACACCACCTTCGGACAGTACTAGATCAATCTGATCGTGGTATGTCAGTCTTGGTCTTCCCCGGTACCTACATCCTTCCACATTCGCATTGTATATCTGTTTTGTTAACCTTTCATCTACCATTCTTTCTACATGTCCGAACCAACGGAGCATGCCCTTTCTCCATCCTTACACCGACACTTTCTTTCAAACCTAACCTCTCTCTCACTTCGACATTACGAAGCCGGTCCGCAAGTGACACACCACATATTTTTCTTAGCGACCTCATCTCAACCGCGTTGATTCTACTTTCATGCCCTTTCTGACATACCCAACTCTCACTTCCATACAATAGCGTTGGGATAAGCACATAATTATGCAGGGCTAGATGGGCACCCTGACTTAAAATTGTGCTATTAAGTAATCTTCATTACTTTCACTCCATTCACTCTGTTCCCTGCACACACTCTTCTTTCAACATTAGCGGTGTACCTTCCATCCCTGCTAAAAGCACATCCAAGATATACAAACTCATCCACTTGTTCCAGCACTACATCATCTACCACAACTCTTCCATCCGTTCTGGTTGCTTCTCTTTCAAATACTAAAACTTTAGTTTTCTTCGCATTCAAATGTAAGCCCATACTCTTACAATCCTCATTCATAACTGTGACCAGTGTTTGCAGCTCAGATGGAGTTGAGCCTAGAAGTACAGCGTCTCTGCATAAAGCAGGCAGTTCACCACTAGATCACTCATGCGCGTTCCCACATTCAATGACCTCAATCTTTGGAGACACTTATCCAGATATAGAATAAACAGACGAGCTGACAACACACAACCCTGCTTGACGCCGATATTGACATCGAACCAGGGCGATATGTTGCCGTCCACCCGCACACATGCTTTGCAATCCCAGTACAGGGATTGCAAAGCACGCAGCAGACGCCCATCTATCCCATAACTGGGTAAAATGTCCCAAAGTTTATTTCGCACGACTCTATCAAACGCTTTCTCTAAATCCACAAAACCGCAGAAAACCTTCTGGCCGACAGCCAGATGCTTCTCTACGATGTTGCGGAGTGAGAAAACTTGATCCATACATCCTCTTTCAAATCTGAAACCCCCTTGTGCCTCCCTAACATTCCCTCGGACTTCCCTTGCATTCTCCTTTCAATGATCTTACCATACACCTTCGATGCTAAGCTGATCAAACTGATGGCCCTATAGCTATTGCAGTCTATACGTGAGCCCTTGCCTTTATACAAGGGCACGATGACCGCGCGCCGCCAGTCTTCGGGTACTCTACCGGTCCTCCAACATGTATTGCAGTAGACCCAAAAAGAGTCCCAGACGGCAGGACCACCGTATTTGATCATCTCCGCAGTCACCTTATCTATTCCCGCAGCCTTTCCATTTTCATACTTCTTATCGCCCATACGATCTCTTGCATAGTAATGTCCTGGCATGCTTCCACCGTCTCTGAATCACTAACTGAGTCAGAGACGGAGGCAGCGTCCTGAACAGCATCATACATATCTCCAAAATATTCACTCCATCGTTTTAACACGCTTTCTGTGCTTGTGAGAATGTCACCATCCTTAGATTTATTCCTATTCATTCTGGAGGCTGCCGAACAACTCCTAGACTTCTTCACCTCCCTCCAAAAAAGTTTGGTGTTTGTCTCGAAGTTGCTCGCCAGTCTCTCTTCCACTTTTAAACATTCTCTTACACGCTTTTCTTTCACTAAGGTTTTAGTGGTATTCTTACAACAACGATACAATTCTTTCTTCTTGTCTTTCATACCATCATTCGCTTGCAAGCATGATACATAGTCTAGCCATGCTTTCTTCTTTCTCTCAATCGCAGCTTTCACTTCATCATCCCACCATGCATCGCCTTCCATTGACTTGCACAGTTTTGCACTACCACATACTTCTTTCGCGGCTACTATCATACTATCTTTGAAAGCTTTCCAACATTCGTCTACATCCAAGTCCGGTAGGTTTATGTACCTAGTTTATGTAAAGTAATTTTATTTAATCACTGAAATTTTAATGTTCTTTTTCGAAAGTTCTTTTAAAAATCCTTTTTATCATCTTGAATGGAACATACAATCGACTAGCAGTCAACAGTCAAATAAAAATGCAAGACTACAGAATTTTACGCGAGGTAGTTTTTTTGCATGAAAATGAAAATACAAGAGGTGCACGGTAGTTTTCCTTCCTTTTTTTTTATTAGAGGACATAATATTACACTTATTGATCTAACCCCAAAGTAAGCAAATTATTTTGCTTGTATTATGGGTGTTTGTCAACGATACTAATACATAGAAATACATATATAAATACTAGAATATATTTAATAAACACCTAAACCCGGAAATATAAACATTTATACTCATCACACAAATGCTTGTCCCCGTCAGGGATCGAACCCGAGCCTCGTCGATTGCGTAGTCAGGGTCGCTAACCACTCGACCAACGAGGCGGTCGTTCGGTTCTAATGCACTGTCTGAAAAAAAATTTTCCCCCGTGTTGGTCCCGGGCTCCTTTGAAGCATAGGCAGGTCGTAAAAGGCGACTAAGTGGCTACTAGGTGGTAGAGTTCTGCATCGGCTCGACCGAGTCTGGTACTGTACAATAGCGTCAATGCTGGTCACTGTCGTGTTCCGGTTTGGAAAGGGTAAGGTAGCTGGTAAACTTGTGCAACGCACCATTAACATCTTTGGTGTCTATAGGCGATGGTTGACTCTTTCCATGAGGAGACTCATTTGCCTGTTTGCTAACTTATTATATAAAAAAAATCCAAAAGAGTTTTGTATGCATTACTCTAGCGAAGAATTTACTAGAACATTAAAAATAAATGTTTTGGTTTAAGTTTAGCATAACTTGAAGAACGTGTAACAAAGATCAGCATTCGGAGACTTTTTTCCTGATGCTGTTAATAATAATAATAATCTTTATTACACTATTTCATATACTTACATTTGTGTGTTCTTTAAGTGCCTTTTTAAGCACATATGAGCTTGTGTTAGGAGATTCCACTCTTCTATAACTATTTTTTTACATAAATTTAAATCTACAACTAAAGAGTTTTAAAATTATTCGTTTTGACTTTTATTATTTTTACTTTTATACTGGTCCAGGAGCTGGTGACGAATTTTGCAAAGGTCCTTTTGGCAGATTAGAATTGCGAAATTTTATAATTTCGTCAAATGACGATACCGGACCGGGAGTCTGGCTGAGCGTTCGTGGTTATTTTGCTACTGCTCAGTATGCAACGTTTGCAAAAAAATTATCCAAAAAAGGTATTTTCGGCAACTTGATTTATTATATTTCATCTTTTGGGTAATATGGTTTTTCTAGAGTTCAAAAAATATCCCAGGCCTTTTTGTCGGTTTTAAAGTTATTCCCAGACACCTTCAAATACATTTTACGAATGTTTCCAACAAATTCATTTTATATTTGTTTATGTATTTAATATTTTATTGTACACAATAAAATATAAAATAAATAAATAAATTTCCCCCTTGTCGGTCCGGGCTCCTTTGAAGTATAGACCAACTACTGTTCTGACAGGCAGGTCGTAAAAGACGACCGATTGGCTACACGTGTCACTATCATCGGGACTACTAGGCGGTAGAGTTCCACAACATCTCGCCCGGGTATTTGGTACCACCGTCTTCCCTATTCCTGTCGCAATAGCGTCAATGCTTGCCATTGTCGTGTTCCGGTTTGAAGGATAAGGTAGCCAGTAGACTTATGCATTTACCATCCTGCTACATGGATAGCAACGCGCCATTAACTTCTTTGGGTTTTCTATAGGCGATGGTTTCTCTTTCCATCAGGAAATCTATTTCTTTGTTTGCCATCTTATGATATAAAATACCTGAAAATATACATTTTGTATGCTTTTCTTTTGCTTATATTTTTAAATAGCTGTACCTGCGACTTCGTTCGCGATTGACATCCCAGCAGAGTAATTATTCGTATCTGACATTTCTTATATTCAGCAATACTTTGGATGGTGAAGCACTCTTACCAAGAAAGAAACTTTTTACTGTGGATTTGATAACACGTTGACTTTGATATCTATCCTTGTGTCGTGTAGGGCTTTAGACAGTGTTTAATTGAAGTCACCACAAAACAACATTGGAATGCCTAACATAAGCCTGTCGTAACTTTGACTAAAGTACATTTTTGACTAAACTACATATTTGACTAAAAAACAGTTTTGTAAAACCTATTTATTATCGAGAGAAAGGACACACACCGGTGATATAAATGTCTCTAACTGTATTGTCATCTTAAACATGGCTGGAGCTATCCTTCCACCGATTAAAATGGCACAACTAAAAGACGCCACTGCCAGGGTAATTAATCATGTTCAGTCAAGGGGGTGTGAATTTGATCCTTATTTATTTAGTTTTTGTTTACCTCTAAATCTGTTCAAGACAAACATTTCCATTTCGCTGTAGGTTTCGTTTATAGGTTAGTTTATATTTGTTATATATTTGCATTGTTTGGCACGTCATAGCCAGTTTCAGAGCAGTAGATCCGGTCACCATTCATTCACTCAGGAGTTACCGTGTGAGAAAATTTTTGATAAAATTGCTTTTAAAAATAACTTTGAGATTTTTCAACCAGTTAATTTTGTCCCAAGACTTGAGTTTTTACAGCTTGCTAAAACTGCCGTTAATGCTGTTTGAATAATAAAAATCGATAAAATCGCGTCAAAAGTTACCTCTTTAAAAAATTAAAATAGGTATTTTTGGTTTCAACAACCTTAGATATTATTATTATAGCAAGTTACAGATTTTTTTGAGAGTAAAAGACCGAAGGTTGGCGTGTAGCTAGAGTTCTTAATGGGCAACTGAATGAAGTTTTAAAATCCATGGTGTATTTTTTATCATTTAATAATATTTGACTCTTTTGTAGTAGTCTAAATTAAACAACAGGCCTATTGGTCAGGGTGAAATAGTATTTGCTTTCAGTAAACGTTATAACTGTACATCTATTATTATTAAGTCTAAATTTTGACTAGTAGGAGGTCAGAATCATTTTATTTATAACAAATAAAAAAAACGGTTTTTTGCAATTTTTTGCCAATTTTTCGGGCAATTTGCAATTTATCGACATGCATATTAATAAATGTTCCCTATAAAATTTCACTTATTGGTAGGTAATTGTGAAAATTCGCAATTTTGTTTTAATATCGTAATATAAGCCTTCAACTTAAAACACGTAAAGTTTTTAAAATGATATAAATCCTAAAATTATATAATTTTCTATACCTTTATTTAACGAAAATAATATATATATATATATATATATATATATATATATATATATATATATATATATATATATATATATATATATATATATATATATATATATATATATATATATATATATATATATATATATATATATATATATATATATATAAACCCAGAAATACAAACATTTATGCTTATCACACAAATGCTTGTCCCCATCGAGAATTGAACCCGAGACCCGTCGATTGCGTAGTCAGGGTCGCCAACCACTCGACTAATGGAGCGGTTAAATTAAATATTGGGAAAAAGTTGAAAAATGACTGACCGATCCATTCTTATCTCTGAAACATTGGCCTTTACATTTTATATTATAATCATACGATAGCAAACAAGCAGATGGGTCTCCTGATGGAAAGAGTCAACATTCGCATATATACACCAAAGATGTTAATGGTGCGTTGCTATCTTGTGGCAAGATCTAATGCCACGTGCATAAGTTTATCGGTTACCTTACCCTCCAAATCAGAACATGACAGTGACAATCACTGACGCTTTTGCGGCAGGAATAGGTAAGGCGGTGGTACCAGACCCGGTGAGACAATGCAGAACTCTACCACCTAGTGGAACATTGAAAAAAAAGCGGAAAAGAAAGTTTAAAGTTTTATTTTCTTATAAATAAAATATTCTCAGCCTCCTAAAAGGTCAAGATTTTAGGCTTACGTTGTAGGGTAAACTCGCATAATTCTGTGATTCACTTAATTCGGTGGTAGGACGTTCGCACGCTTCTACTACTAAAATACTAATTAAAAGTTAGGATTTCTAGTGATAATATGACAAACTACTGATACAAAATACTGATTTATACATGGGGCACTATTTTGAAGAATAGGTCAACTGCCATTCTGCCAGGCAGGTCGTAAAAGGCGACTGAGTGGCTATTCGCGTCACTACCATCGTGACTACTAGGTGGTAGAGGTCTGCATCGGCTCGACCGGGTCTGGTACATGGGGTACACTAAAAGTTTTGCACTTCTAGCTAATCGGAACTATTTGAATTTCGAATGTTATATTTTTAAAACGTTGCAACCTTCTTAAAAATAAAAATAAAACAATTGGCGGGAAATGATTTGTCAGTTGTTTTTTTATCACAAATAAAAGTTCTACGTACGCAACGAAAATGGAATTAGGTCGAAAAATTTTTAGAGCGATGATTTTTTATGATTTTAAAAGTTCTCTTTCTCCGCAAGACTCTGCCGCTCGTCTTCAAAATGATTTTGGGAGAGAAGCACCTTGTTTGAGCACCGTGAGGCGATAGTTTGCTGAATTTGAGAGAGGTCGAGTTTCTTTACATGACGAATTTCGTGAAGGGCGGCCTTCAACTGCATCTCACACATCTACTACATCTCGTCACTCATCCTGCGCATAGCCCCAACCTAGCACCCTGTGATTTCTGTATTTTTTCCCAAAATCAAAGATTTGATGAGAGGTTTTACTTGTACTAATTCCGAAGAGGCAGTGATAGCGTTCAATCAGCACGTAGAAAACATGCCTTCAAATATGTGGTCCTCCTGTTTTAAAAAATGGTTCGATCGCATGAAAAAATGTAAAGGAGATTATTTTGAAAAGCAATAAACATAATATTTTGGTTATAACATGTTGTATTTTGAAGTTACGCAAAACTTATATTGTGACCTTCGTATTCCTTTATAAAATAAAATAAAAATATATTAAGTTTAACCTATTTTTTTTTCAACATTTTGATTTGTCACAGAATTCGACGAGTTTACCCTACACATAATTTACTAATTTTGAAATTGCAGTTATAACATTTACTAAAAACCCGGGTTATATTCATTAAACAAACACCATGAAACGCACACGCTAACTTATAATGAGCCGTGAGTTCAAAGGTTTCTATACATTCCCGGTGTCACGTTCACCTGGATGTGTCACCCGGAAACCTTTGAAATTTGTAATGTCTGTAACTTCTGAATTACAAAACTATAATTGACTTTGAAATTTTTAAGGGACACTCTTTATAGTATCTCCTTTCGAACAAAAAAAATATAAAGGATTTCGAAAGGACTACAGGTAAATGAATTAAAGCTAAATATTTGTCGTGACTTTCATCCCCTATCTCACAGGAACAGTGTTGAATTTTGGGATAAAAAGTATCCTATATTTTGGTCCAGGCTCTCAGCTATCACCATACCCATTATTTTTCTGTCTAGTAGTTTTTGCGTCATTGACGCACAAATTAACAGACAGACAAACGAAAATTCTAATAATTAGTTTTTTCGTTTCGAGATATTAACCGACTCAGCTATTATTTTTCAAAAAACTTTTATGTAAATACAAAAATAATTTTTCTACTCTTTTATTATATAGATTATTGGATAGCAAACAAGCTATAAGCTAGAAACAACAAAGATGTTAATGGTGTGTTGCTATTCTTGTGGCGGAATGGAGAAAATAAACCGGGATGATGATATTTGTCAGATCTTTTACTTTAAATTAATTATGTCTTTTTTAAATCAACCCCAAAGGAGCTGAATAGGAGATAAAAAGTTGTATGATTTTTTTATATTAATGACATGTGACTCTACTCGTGGACAAATCTACATGGTACCTTAGTAAATATTCAGTCAGCTAGTACCTTAGTAAATATTAATAAAACTTATGCTACTTCTTTTAGTATTTAAATATCTTTATTTTACAAGATGATAATGGTTTTATACAGTACCGACATCGTCATAATATACATGGATTAGATATCAGCTAATCAAGATTATTTCTATATCATTAAAATATAGCGCAATAGCGATCTCCATATTGACGGGTAATGTAGTGCGTCGTGCACGTTACATAAGTGATAGGTAGTTTAATAAAGCACAAATATGGGTGTAAAACAAGACCAAAAAGCAAATAAAAAACCTAAAGCGCCTTCAGAGAAATCTCCGCCTGGACTATTTTCTCGTGCGTTATTTTGTTGGACATTCCCTTTTTTCTATTATGGGAATCGCCGGGACTTGGAGGAAGAAGATCTCGTACCAGCTAAAAGAATATATGACTCAAAAAGAGTAGGAGATGATTTAGAAAGGTCAGTATAATTTGAATAATATAATTTAAACGAAATAAAACTGTAACAACAGGCTTTCAACTTCCTGTATATGTGGAGTTCTTATTTTTAATTATTTTCTATCAAACGCCCAAATTGAAAGAAAATAATTATGTTCAGAATCAGATCTTCAACTGTATCTATACAAATAAATAAATTAGAGTGTCTGTTTGTAATATTAAAATAACCGGTTTTAACTAAATGCATATGGATGTATACACGGTACACAAACTAAATTAACACTTTTTACGATTTTTGTCTGCTGTCTGTCTGTTTATTCTGGCTAATCTCAGGAACGGCTGGACCGATTTTGACGGGATTTTCACTGGTAGATAGCTGATTTAATAAGGTGTAACTTAAGCTATTATTGAAAAAAAACCACGCGAACGAAGTCGCGGGCACAGCTAGTATTAGTTAAAAACATTTATAGTTGAAGAATAAGATATAATTGTTCAAACAAATCATTTTGCAATGTCCATATGACGGAGTTATACCCAAACATACATAAACAAACATATAAACAACTGAATTGATGAAGTGAGAACCTCTTTTTTTGTGAAGAACCTCTTTTTTTGTGAACATACACTCTTACGATTAAATAGGCGAATTTGATTGAGTACTCTAAATTTTATGATTAATAAAGTCCTTTTTAACTGTATAAGCATTTATTCCGTTTTATCAAACATATTAAGAGGCATTTAAGCTTGTACTTGTACCACCATTCAATATTTAGTCGTTTGTATTTTCCCATAATTAAAAGCACCGAAAACAAGTTTTTTTAAATACTTAATTGGGGTCTATATTTAGTAGCATAACAATTTTTGTACTATTTTAAGTAGGCATCACGTTTTTACAACTAATGATAATTTACCATAACAACTAAACGCATAACTGGTTCCGCATAATTTTTACTAGCATAACCCTATGTAGCATAAAGATAACATAGCATAATGTTTAAAGGCACACATTGAGGAAAGCATAACAATACATAAACATAATGATCAACGGCATACACTTAAAAGTCCTAATTAAAATGCAAAAAATAGGTGGATAGCAGACTGTAGCAGCATTGCATAAATAGCAAGACCAAATAGCAGACTGTATTGTAGCAGCATACTATTCCCGTAACAAGTGGGGTCGGACCAAGTCGACGGATATTTTGGGTGTGGGTGTTTCTGGGTGTGGCATCTAAAGAGAACCTAACTAACCTACTTCAACTCTAGCATTGGATAGCTTTGTTTCTTTGTGGCGGGGGGCTTATGCCATGTGTTTTTATGGTAAGAAAACATTAGGAAAAATAAAAAAATGTCTAAAGACTATTATGCGTATCATCAATAGTCTAATTAAATGTAGTACAATAGATTGTTATGCTTAAAACACATTTCGCAAAAAAAAAGATTATGCTTAAATTATATAATGACACTACATATTATGCTATATTCATTATGACAAAATAAATTAGGAAAAAAAATATGCGTTTTAAACGTATCCCACTTTATTGTATACTTAATGAAAAATACACACGAAAAAAAAATTACAATGAGAAAATTGCACAAAAGATGAGCTTATCTCTACTGACGGATATTTCTTCCAGCTAACCCGAAATGTGGAGTAGGGATTAATAAATGGGAATTCTTGTATGTTTATATATAATAAAATTTTATAATAATTATTTAATTTTTAACATTATTTCGTAATAATTATTTATTATTATAACAGCCATTACACACATTCATATGCAAAGTTTTGAGTGTCGACCTATACGATTCAAAAGATACAGTCCGGTAAAATTGGTAATCAGATAAAAACGCAGACAAGCAGTGTGCAAGCAGGCAGTAACGCTTCAGTAATAGAGTAACGTTTGCACCTATTGGTATATTTTTTTATCAAATATTTGATTACAGTTTAGTTTAGAAGAAAGCATCTGAATTCACAATATTTTATGAATTTTCTGTTATTAAAAGACGCTTAGCAAATATCAACAGCGACTATTATTTAGCTTGTAACGCACTTTTCAAATCTCAGTATATCAGACACTGAGAATATTATTACAATGAACATGAATATCTGTGAGTTATGAGTCTGTTGATTGTATAATTCATACAAGGGGCACACTAAAAGTTTTGCACTTCTAATTAATCGGAACTATTTGAATTTCGAATGCTATATTTTTAAAACGTTGCAATACTAAGAAGAGTAATAAAAAATAAACGATTGGCGGGAAATGATTTGTTGTTTTTTTATCACAAATAAAAGTTCTACATACGCAACGAAAATGGAATTAAGTCGAAAAGATTTTAAAGCGATGATTTTTTATGATTTTAAAAGTTCTCTTTCTCCGCAAGACTGTGCTGCTCGTCTTCAAAATGATTTTGGGAGAGAAGCACCTTGTTTGAGCACCGTCAGGCAATGGTTTGCTGAATTAGAGAGAGGTCGAGTTTCTTTACATGACGAATTTCGTGAAGGGCGACCTTCAACTGACGTCAACGAAAATAATGTGGCTACTGTTAAGCGGTTAATTGAAGAAAACCCCCGGATTACCTATGAGACATATCGAGGACTATTGGGGATTGGTATGAGCTAAATTTAGAAAATTTTACACGAAGAATTGAAAGTTCGGAAACTTTGTTGTCGTTGGATCCCTCATGAACTGACAGCGGAGCAGAAGCGGGCTCGCATGGAATGGTGCTCACAGATGCACGACCACGGACATTCTAATTATGTTTATGACATTGTCACAGGAGATGAAACGTGGATTTATTGTTTTGAACCCGAAAAAAAACAGCAATCTTGTGAATGGCTGTTTGAAAATGAGAACAGGCCAACAAAAGTGAGACAGGCGAGAAACGTTGGTAAAAAAATTGTCGCGTTTTTTTTCTTAGCTATGGGTCCCATCTGTACAATTCCACTTGAAGATCAAAAGAGTGTTAATGCCGAGTGGTATTCTACCATTTGTTTACCCAGAGTGTTAGAAAAAGTTCGCGAAAGACGACCCAAAGGCCGCATTCTCCAACACCATAATAACGCTTCTTCACACACGGCCAACAAAACAAAGTCATTTTTAGATTCGGAAAAATTTCATTTCGTCACTTATTCTTGCGCATAACCCCGGCTTAGCACCCTGTGATTTCTGTATTTTCCCCAAAATCAAAGATTTGATGAGAGATTACTTTTACTAACTCCGAAGAGGCAGTGATAACGTTCAATCAGCACGTAGAAAATATGCCTTCAGATCTGTGGTCCTCCTGTTAAAAAAAATGGTTCGATCGCATAAAGAAATATTTAAAATGTAAAGGAGATTATTTTGAAAAGCAATAAACATAATATTTTGGTTATAACATGTTGCTTTTTTAAGTTACACAAAACTTATGGTGTGACCTACGTATATGATTGCGTATTAATATATGCTTTAAAACTGAAAATCTGTAAAAGTACGATAACAGTTCGATCCATCTAGCCCTGCCCCCAGTTCACGTAACAAAATGTCAATCGAGTCGTAGCGCTTAGGGTTCTTTCACACATAAACCGATTCAACATCGTGTTGTGCTATGACGTGGCGTAATGTGTTTTTTTATATTATAAGATAGCAAACATTACCTTTAGGCACGAAAGATGTTAATGGTGCGTTGCTTTCTTGCGGTAAAGTCTAATACCACTTGCATAAGTTTACCGGCTACCACACCTTCCAAACCGGAACACGACAGTAATATACACTGGCGCTATTGCGGTAGAAAAAGGTAAAGCGGTGGTACTGGACCCGGGCGAGACAGTGCAGAACTCTACCACCTAGTAGTCACGTATCACGATGGTAGTGACTCGCATAGCCAATCGGTCGCCTTTTACGATATGCCTGGCAGAACGGCAGTTGGTCCTTTCTTCAAAGGAGCCCGTACCAACATGTGTGAGAAAATGTATTTAGGGCTCTAAACGCTTCGACTCGATTGACGTTTTGATACGTGAACCGCGGTCTCGGCTCAAAAACAGGACTTCATTAACATGAATAAGTTGCATAATAGGTTGTACTAACACGATCCTTATTAAAATGTACTGCATCATTGAACCGCGACAGCGTGTTACTCATTATAACGATAAAAGTTAATTTCTTGTTTTAAATATTATCAGTATAGTTTCGTCAATTACTTACGTTTTTTTTTCACTTGGCGTTGGTGTTTTTTGCAAATTTTGAGAAAGATACATGTCGTGCATGAAGGCAAATGCTAAAAAATAATTTTGATAATTCAAATCATCATCATATCATTAGATGCAGCATTATTTTATTTTTTACTAAACTTTTTTTATTAAATTTTGAATTAATAATTTATATTATTTAGAAGGTCAGCAAAAATTTTTCTTCAATTTCTGTAGCGTCTTGAAATGAAAATTATATTGTTTCAATCGTAGTGAAGTGTAAAATCGACGCAGATTTTGTGCGTAAACTGCATTGACGTGTATAATAGTGGTAATATTATACACGTCAATGGTAAACTGCAATATGTGTCAAATTTATCCACAGATACTGTTTTTGAACTAAGTAATGAAGTTGTCATACTGCTTACTATTGTCACATTAGGTAACCTTTATAATCAACATTACATTCTGTTTAATACATTAACATTCTGTAAGTTCTGGAAGGCATGGAAGAAACCCTTGTTTATGCTTTTTGCTCAGAAACATATGCGGTATTTTTTATATATTTCTCATTATAAGACGCTAGTCAGCTGTAGTGATGCATGAGAGTTTGCCGACGTTCTTTAATTTTGTAATCTTATTTTCAACCCTTTACCACAGATTATACATATAATAGTTACTATGGTCTTTTACCCTTTTTTAGAGTTTCAAAGTCGACTACAGCTAGAAAACCTTATAGTATCACCATGTGGGACCGTCCGTCCGTCTGCAGCTTAACTTCTTCTTAGTAGTAATATTAAAAAGCTGTAATTTGCTGCATAATGTAATTTGGCATGCATACCTATAGATATTAGTCACGCCGTCAAAGTGGTAAAATAAAATCTTAAAGAATAATTGTTTTAGGTTAACTCCTGTACCTACACGTAAAGTAGGTTTGTGTGGGATATTGTTGAATACGTTTTTAAAAATTATTGCGGGTTTGCAAAAACAATTTTTCGATTAAGGGTTAAAATTTCTAGTTTAGTAGGCAGTAGGCACCAGCATTTACTACTAAAAGACTACAAATTTACGACTATTAGTCAACGAACTTATAACACGTATTTCGAGAAGTTTTTATAGGCGATGAATCTGTGGTGCGGATGTAATATTCGTCATTGGCGCTGAATGTGTAGGTTAAATATTCATAATATGAAACAATAAAAAGCCCACTCTTCAGTCCGCATTATTGTGATGGGCAACTACGGAACCCTACATTGTGCGTGGCCTGACACGCAGATGGTCAGTTATTATATATAAGATATGGAGATTATTAAGTTAAATAAGTATTGTGTGATTTATTTTCTCTATTTGTATGTAATTCTTTCTAAATGCCTAAATAAATATACAAAAACATCATTAAATCTAGGCATCGAAAATATAAACAGAAAAAATATGGATGAATTAGATTTTTTTTTATTTTCAGAATGAACCTGACAGCAGATAAGAGATGATCAGACAATCGTTTGTTTACTTATCTCAAATTAATGACCTTTTTGATATGAACAATGGCATTTAGTATAAAACCTTGATGAAAGTCAAGCACTTGACTAGCCAGACAGAAATATTATTGGGTTGTAGACTATATAGGTATTTTACTTCAACGATAAATGTTGTCTCTTATATATTAAACTAGCTGTGCCCGCGACTTCGTTGCGTTAAAAAATTCTAAAAGTAACCTAAGTTACTTTTTGTTAAATCAGCTATCTGTCAGTGCAAGACCCGTCAAAATCGGTCCAGCCGTTTCAGAGATTAGCCGTAATAAACAGGCAGACATACAAAAATTGTAAAAAATGTAATTTTGGTAAATGTACCGTGTATACATCCATATGCATTTAGTAAAAAACGGTTATTTTAATATTACCAAAGATTTTACAATTTTATTTATTTCTATTGATAAAGATGTAGGTATAAAAAACAATGTGAAGTTTATTGTTAGGACCAGAAGAAGATCTTGATATGAGTATATGAAAGTTGTTTAACAAATATATACTTTTTATTTAGTCTGCGCGAACACGTATCATATTATTCGAAACTTAATTGGCATCCGATCCACCAGCGCAGAGGAATTCAACTTTAATATTTCAACAATTTTGTACAATGTTTATGACCCTCAATATCTTTGTCTAATACATCAAATTAACCGCCCTGTTGGTCGATATGTTAACGAATCTAACTACCAATCGGTAGTCGAACTTGGATTCGTTTCCCAGCAGGGACAAACATTTGTGTAATGAGCATAGATGCGATAATTTTTGGGTTCGGGTGTTTATTATGTATATTACAGTATTTATGTATGTTATGTATGTATGTATTAGTATCATTTACTAACACATCAATGACTAACACCCATATCACAAGCAAATAATTTGCTTACTTTGAGGTAAGATCGGTTTGTGTAATCTGTCCAGCGATATTATTATTGTTATTATCAAATTTAAACTTTAAAAATAATATCGATAAATAAGAAAACATAACTAATGTAGGTAACCTTTTATTTAAATAAAATAAAAATTAACAAAGAACATTTTTGACACGACATGATTTCTTTTTTTTTAAAGTTTTCCCTAGTAGGGACACTATGCATATGTACATTTATTTTAGTCTATAAAATCAATTATACAAGTGCTATTCGAAATTTAATTATCATTTTATTCAGCACAGATAGTATATAGGATGTCCCGTAATTCGACGTCAAGCCGTAAACCCGTGATAGGCCAAGTTATAACAGTTATCAGAAAAATAAAAAATAAAATCCAAGTAATGTCTCAAAAAATACAAAGCTTTAAAAAAAATTGGAAAAATCGACATCTTGTGATTGTTTTTTATTTCCCGGCACTACAAATTTCTACTTTTATTGTTATTTTTTTTTGTGTGTAATCCTGAATAATGCTTTAGTAAACTGGTGCCTAAAATTTTAATCAAACTACTCCGACTTGAAAGGAAATGAGGCTTTTTGCCCAAACCAATGATTCGAAATTAATAGTTTTCTCGATTTTAACTTAACTTAATTACTTGGATTTTTTATATTCAGCATACAGAAAATACTTGCCCTCTTCTTCAAATTGAACGAGTAGTGACGTTAGCGGTCGTGACGCAGTTGTGTAATATAAACTGCCCATCTAAACATAAATGTGAAATGAGAGTCAAGTTTTATATAAGAGTATCTATGAGTCTCTGTCGACTTCGCAGACAAAAGTATTGAAATCTATTTGGGTGCTAAGTTTCGCAAAAAAGCTGCAAAAACTTAAATTAGGAGAACTTGCAACATTCTACAATAAATTTATATAGGAAACAATTTCTTGTTTATTGGTACTTCTACAATGTTTACTACTTAAAATGTAGTATAAATTCTTATATTTTAACAGACAACTAGCGACCTGCCCGCGGTTTCACCCGCATAACTTTTGTTCCCGTGGGAATATCGGAATGGTTTATTCACTAAAACCTTCTTCAAGAATCAATCTATCTATTAAAAAAGACCGCATTAAAATCCGTTCCATAGTTTTAAAGATTTAAGCATACATAGGGACAGACAGAGAAAGCGACTTTGTTTTATGCTGTGTAGTGATGACAGAAATTTTGACTTACTTGAATATAATTCTAGCTCAAAATTTGACTTGCTGGTTTGAAAGTAACGTTAACATGCAACACGAACAAAATCACGGGTAGCAGATAGTTATCAAGAATTTTGAATTTTCAGATATTTACCGTTATATATTTATAAAAGTCTACCTTGGCGCCAAACATCAAGTTCCTAGATTATCTGGAAGCGAGTTAGGTTTTCGATCTATATATAGATGAGTGAGTCAGTCAGTCACAAAAATCTACGGTTTTTTAATTGTTAATAATTCAATAACAGCTTATGCTACGCTTATGAAACTTTGGATTTTAGACAAGCTAATTTCTAAAAATTCTAGATTTTAATAAATATGCCAAATTTCATGTATGTAGAACAAATAGTTTTTGAGTTAGGATGGTGTCAAAAGTAGCTCGAAATGGTTCTTATAATGTTTCACACGGATACTGCGTCACCAGTTCATATTTCAAAGTTGGCTGGATACGCTTCCACGTATCTTGATTAATAATTAAAAATATTTTATTACATAATTTAAATTTACATAATTTTGCCTTTTAAAATTTAATTAAAAATGTCAACTTATAATCCTAAGCGCGGACACGGGAGTATGGGCTGACGTACATTGATTATTATGATTATGATTTATGTGTTTATTTTTGTGATATTTTTAGGACAAATCTATTATTACCACCTAAAATTTGAAAAAAAAAGTATAATAAATCAATATTTCATATTTACATAACAAATAAAGTGACAAAATTATGAAACGATTCATTTATTACAAGGTTACCAAGGAGCCACGTGGTCTGTGATTTATTAAATACCCACATCTATTACGTGAGGTTTCCGGCGACTTTCCGGGACCGCATTAATTGGAACCGCGGTCTCAGTTGTCGAATTGATTTAATTTTAATATTTTTCTTCCAGCGACTCAGACCACGCATAAATTAATTTAAAAATCTATTGTTCAATCCAAAACTAGTGCAGTCAAACGAAAAAATGTTTAACGTAAAATAAAACAACTCTTTGATTCATAAATATCATTTATGTCATTTTGTATTTAACATGTAAATCATGCATTTCGTAATCGGGGCAGCCGTTTTAGAGATTAGCCGGAACAAACAGACAGGCTGACAAAAATTGTAAAAAATGTTATTTTGGTATATGTACCATGTACATTATGTATTAAGTGGCTATTTCAATATTACAAACAAACACTCCAATTTTTTGTACACATATTTTTCGAGGAGAGAAGTAACATTAACAACGGATATATTTAAAAAAAAACTTATTTAATGGCTTAAATGCGAGCGGAGCTGCAGGTAAAAGCTAGTCTATGTTAATATTATAAGTCTGAAAATTTGGATGTTTGGATGGATGGATGGATGTTTGTTACTCAATAACGCAAAAACTACTGAACGGATTTGAATGAAATTTGGCACACAGGTGAATAGTGACTTGGCCCATTCTCTGCCGCTGTACTCTAATGAGTAAAGTCACGTTTTTTTTTTAATATTTGAATCTGTAGATAAAATATGTTTCTTTTTTTATATAAATATAGATGTTTATATTTAAAGTTATGCCAATAAAATAAATTAAAAAAAATTCTTAAATTTATACCATTTTGAGTATACGAAGTACGTACTATCAGACTAGTGTAAACGTTAGTTGTTTATTTTATTATTTTTGCCACAATTTTGAATTTAAATGTAGTTATCAATAATTATTATGATGTGATATAATGTATAAATGTGCGTTAGAAGGTGTGAATTATTAATATAAATTACCAGTATATTTTCACTGCTGTACTCAGTTGAGTACACTGGTCATATGAGTATACAAAATATACTATTACATTTTTGCTGGCAACCATTAGTCTCAAGCACTTCACCGTTACTAATAACTTCAGTGGACTTGAAGAAGTATTTGAGACAATTTTATAAGATATTGATGATGACCGTGAGTAAGAAATACGGATAATTCCAGCTGATCCGAAAGTTTTCACTGATGAGATGCTGATGAAAATATGGAGACAGTCATAACCACGAGATCTAAATGGAAATATTTAGGTTTTATTTTCAAGAAGACACCGTCAGAGACATCCTCATTTGTTTTTCAAATAAAATTTCACTTCAGCGATGACAAACCATTGAATACGAGAACGAGTTCACTGACAACGAGAAAGTAATCAGAAACTACAAACCCCAGTCTGGAAGAGAGGGAGAGGTAGAAACATATCGAGAAATCTTTGTTGATTTCCACTAAATAGATGAAAAAAAGGCAGAGCCTCAATCACACCTTTAAATACAGATGTGACTAAAATATTGAACTCTTGTTGGTCAGATGGAAAAAAAATAAAGGTTAGCACTGTGGTAACTAACCATATGGCCTCGAATCAATGGACACTGTCAAACGATGACCTACTGTGAAAAAAGAGAAGGCTGCTGCAAGCAATTCATTTTTGTTCCAAAATAACAACCAAAGCATTGGGGGCATGAATGAATTAGACCAATCTATATCACTTTGTAGAGCCGCAATTCATTGCGAAAAAAGGTGATGGGTCTTGTTTATGTATATGGTAGTTATGGCTTTGAATGCCTGGCGTTTAGATGTTATGAGTAAAGAAGATCCCATGGACTAACTCTTTTTTCAAAGTAGTATTGCAAGATGCTGTATATTTGTTAAACATCGTATAGAATAAGCTCGATCTACCTTTTCAACTGTTGAAGGGTTTACCCTATGATAGATCATGTCACCAATCAAACAAGTTGAAAAAGTAGTTGATGTGTGGTACTTGCCATTCTTGAATGGCAAGTAACGCACATCAACTACTAGTCTCAGGGAATGCAAAAAATGTTTTAAAACATTTGGTAAAAAAAATCCTATTTTAATGATTTTCACTCATAAGTGGCCACTGTACTCGTATAAAAGTACACCCCTTAAAATATATATAAAAAACTAAAAATAATTGTTTTTTGTTCATTTTACTATTTCTTACTCCTTTGTCAATTAAAAAAGAAACACATTTTATTTAAAATGCTTTTCATTTGGTTTTGGCCACTAATGGGATAATTTGAAAACAGGCTGCTTTTTATCCTGGAAAAACGAGTTGTTTCCGCGGCATTCATCAAAAAGTTTTCTAAGTAGGGGTGTGCACGTAGCTGCTATAGTGCGCACGGAACTAGTTGGCCGCGCCTTACGTATTACGTATTACGTATGGCGCGGCCAACTAGTTCCGCGCGCACTATGATACGAGCATTATTATAAATGCAAAAGTTTGGATGGATGGATGTTTGTTACTCAATCACACAAAAAATATTAAACGGATTTAGATGAAATTTGGCACACCGGTAGGTGATAACATCGATAGCACACAAGCTACGTTTTATCCCAGAAAATGGGTTGTTCTCGCGGGATTCACCAAACGCCGCTAGCTTAAATATACATTCCAATATGCGACATAAATGATTAAGGCCAATTTCTTTAAAATAAAGAGGATCATTAAAAATGTTTGTAACATATTGTGCAATATATGATAACCCTTTTTATTTGTGTCAGCTTGGCAAGTAGATATACAACCGATAAATTTTGACCTATTTTGTGATGCTGGAATAAAAATAAATATTTCATACCAGTTCTTTTATGGTGAAGTCTACGTAAATTAAACGTCTAAAACGGTTCGGCTCTGTTGCTCGAAATAAAATATTATGATTATATATGTACTAGATCACAGACCACATGAATACTAATAGACACGCCATTGGAAAGGAAACGTGTCACCGCGTTAAGAGCAAACGCTCCTATCACTGTCAAAAGTATCATACATTTGTAGATATATTATATCGTGGAAAATAGAAATAAGCGATATTGTACAGATTTATCGTACCGAATGAGATAACAAGGTTTAAAAATTACACTTGGAGTGATTTTATTTCATCAGTAAGTAGTATAGTAACTCTGTATTTCTGTGTGTAAATGCAAGCTAACTGACAAACTAAGAAATTGCCTTGAAAGGCGTATCCATTTAATTCTTGTACAAGATGTCCTGACTGCTTCGTGGGTTTAGTGGTTAGCTTATTCAGTACAGGTTAGATTGTCCAAGGCTGAATTCCGGGTTGAATAAAGTATTATTAGTTTGTCCCCATGTGTTTGGTACATGTTAAACTGTTGATCTCAGTTATCAAAAATAACAAGCGTTTAAAGTTAATGAGATACAAGCAATGATGTGGATAATCTCACATCCCGCCAGGGTATACCGTTGAATCGTGGTAAATTAGGAGCATTTTTAGACGTTCATATGACATTGTCTTCCCTGCAAGGAAATTTTCCGCAACGATTTTCATAAATCGTTTCGATTAACTTAGCATTTAACACTTGGTCGGTACGATATATCGTTGAACTAGGCCTTAGATGCACCTTTGTTTACCATTGGAATAAAATATGTTGTAACTGTCTATAGATCAATCTTATTAACAGTAATAATAACATATTAACAAATTACACATAAATTTACTTACGTATAATAAACACAGTATTTGAATAATTCTTATCAATGTTGTTTAACTCTAGATATGTTATCGATAAAGTTTATTGTCTCATGGTCTAGCGTTTATAATCATCGTTGATCAGTAACCAGTGTTTCTAATTGTCATCATTACTTTTAAATTACTATTTTATTTTTTTCCTTTATTTATTATCTGTACGTTCTTGAAAGACTACCGGGTTTAACCTAATTGTAATATTAAGAAAATGGTATAAAGTCAAAGCATTAATTTTGAACTTTTTTGAGATTACAAATTTTCCATTGTTGAAGAGTTACAAAGGTTCTGTATTATAAATTCGCATCGAATTTAATTCATACAGCGGGTAGTAGTGAAGCGGTGAGAAATTTAAGGTGTATAAGCGTTTTGAATTCTGGTCTATTCTTCACAGAAAACTCGGTTCAACACGCGGTAACAAATAGTATAATAACAAAATCTGTGTCGCTGTATGGTACTCGGTTCCCTCTGACTATTAAGTATTAAGTAAGGGATCTGGCATGAAGATATGTATGTATATATATTTGTCACACTCCAATTAACACACAATTAGTAACGTAACACTTTTTCTCATTGTCTTATATTACTTACATCTCTAGTGTACCTGACCTTTTCATGTAATACTATTTAGGTAAACATATTTATAATGAGGACCTTTTGCAAATAATCAAAAAAAGTTTAAAATAAACGGACCGTTTTTCTTAAAAGTTGCACGAGGTATAATAGTATTTTTTTTAATTATGAAAAGACAAAGTTCACTGACAAACATTTTTTAATTAAGGCTCAAATCAATTTAATTTTTTTTCTCATTAAATGACCTTATCAATTATTGGATTCATAACTGCAATCAATTCCGCAGTTACTTATGATTACGTAAAACCTCAAGACCTGATAAAAACTCTATTCGTTAAAATGGGGATGAAATCTTCCTTTATTGGAAAGCTAAAATATATATTAAAACAAAAATATGCAAAAATTTATAATTAAAGATAACTTTTTAAATTCTGTTTACTTAGAGGGTAAAAAAGCCTGGGATTGAAAGCACCTAATACCCGTCTCATATGTTTGAAAAATTTAAAATATCAGTTCGCTGATTTTCTTCCACCGGATCTTAGTAATTAGCAGTGTATCCAAACCGTTAGGGGTAAAAAAGTTAAAAAGTGTATACTTATGTAAATGACTATTTTAATAAAAATATTCGCGTTTCATTTTGCAAACAAAATTTAATGCCATTTGGTCGTCGTGTCATAATGCTTATTGTTAAGCTCTTACAAGCGAATGCTCTTAGTGAGTACGTTTCTTAATTACTGTCAGAATTAAGTCGGTTTTTTACATATTATTGTATATTTCTATCAGGAAAAAGTATATTTATTCGTTTTTTTATAATTTAAAAAAGATGGAAAGATGGCTTATCTGGTGATTCTACAGTGGAATTGATTTGGTGTGACGCCGTGAATGTTTTTTTTCTGAAAAATATTTTCCCGTTTAAGTGTCGCTTATCACAGAATAATCGTAAAAGGACGTAATACTATTTCGCTGAGCCAGGCTCAAAGCATATTGGCTTTTTTTCTATAGAATATCTAAATTATGTTTTTAAAATTAAAAATTATTTTAATTTATTTACCCTTATATTAAATTAAATTTTGTTTCAGGGAATGGCAAAAAGAAGAGGTAAATGCCAAAAATAATGGAAGAACTCCTTCATTTAAAAAAGTTTTATTTAAGACTTTTTTTTGGTCATTTGTACCTGGAGGATTAATGCAGTTTCTTTTCGTCGGGCTAAGGTTTGATTAGTTTACTTTTATGCTATTCTAGGTAAATAATACTATCACCTCGGCTTCTTAGATATCGCATATCAAAAGACGCTTTGTTCGGTATGGTTCACCAGTTTGTTGATTAGCAAAATAGGCAGTGATCCCCTTTGATGCATTTGTAACCTGCGAAAACTGTTATTTTTAACAGATTTAGATAATTTTTCAAGACCCAAGGTTGTCATAGAATATCACCATCAAACTTTACTGCTACTGTCATTCTTTTAACCGACAAAAAACGGAGGTTATCAGGTTGACCTCTATGTATATAATGTATATTGTTGGAATTTAATATTTGATTTTGACCTATTTAGGCGTATGTGTGCTAAATTTCTAAGTTTATAGGTTTGTGTTTTTATTCACAAATTTCCCGGAAACTATTTATATTTAAGTAAAAGTATTTCAACTTAGAGAACAGTCCAAGTCCATAAAAATCGATTTAGTAGTTTTTGAGATATGGGTGTAGTTATTTTTGTGTTATAGCAGTCACCCCGTGCTTGGGAATCTGGAAAAACCTTAAAAACAACAAAGAAAAATATCGACACGCGGGATTTGAACCTGCGACCATTTCCCTAAAGCCGGGACGCTCTTCCGCTGAAGAGCGTCCCGGCTTTAGGGAAATGGTCGCAGGTTCAAATCCCGCGTGTCGATATTTTTCTAGCGGAAGAGCGTCCCGGCTTTAGGGAAATGGTCGCAGGTTCAAATCCCGCGTGTCGATATTTTTCTTTGTTGTTTTTAATGGATGTAGTTGACAAATATTTGAGTTAGTTAAATTTTTAAAACTACTTTTAATAGATGGAAAAATCTTTAGATGACGTCCAGACTAATTTTAAAAAAGAAACTATCTGCCTTCCAGTCTAGCAGTTTATAAAAAGCAAATGATTAATTTAACATAAGAGTGCCTCTTTCAACCACCTTTTAACATTGATATCAGCACTTAGTAAAACTCCATATCAATGTGTATTTTAATGTTATAGACACTTGTGTTGTTTTACTTATTAATTTTTTAATGCGGACCGGCTTCGTTTTGTGTGGTGTGTAGGTTTCGCGTATTAACGCACGATCAGAGTGCTAAGTGTGAGTTTTTCTTTTCGCATTCGATCGTGAGCGCGTTTCGAGTTTACTAGGAATTTGTATGTGATTTGTACAGCGCCACCTAGTGGTAAACTGGTTTCTCACGTTTACCACTAGGTGGCGCTGTACAAATCACATACAAATTCCTAGTAAACTCCAAACGCGCTCACGATCAAATGCGAAAAGAAAACTCACACTTAGCACTCTAGGCTATAAATCACCCTCGTAAAAACGGGTAAAACAGTATAAGTATCTTTAAAAAATATCTTCACGCCCGTATCCCTGAAAAGCTGGGCAAAGGTACAAGTGCACTCATGATTAGCCGAAGATACTTACGGGCAGTTTCCGAAACGCAAATTAATTTTGTCAAGGAGTTAATCTGTGTTTAACAAATTTTTTAGCTTTGCTTTTGCTTGTAAAAATTATATTTATTTAGAGGGTTCCCCCATATTGGTTCCCCCGTGTTGGTCCTGGGATCCTTTGAAGAATAGACCAACTGCCGTTCTGCCAGGCAGATCGTAAAAGGCGACCGATTGGCTGCACGAGTCACTACCATCGTGACTACTAGGTGGTAGAGTTCTGCATTGTCTCGCCCGGGTCTGGTACCACCGCCTTGCCTATTCCTGCTGCAATAGCGTCATTACTTGTCACTGTCGTGTTCCGGTTTGGAGGGTAAGGTAGCCGGTAAACTTATGCATGTGGCATTAGACCTCGCGACAAGATAGCAACGCACCATTAACTCCTTTGGTGTCTATAGGCGATGGTTGACTCTTTCCATCAGGAGATCCATCAGCTTGTTTGCTATCTAATTATAAAAAAATAATTGGTAGTTAAAATTAATTTGCGTTTCGGAAACCGGCCGTTAGTCCTGCAATGTGATAGGTCACAAGCCTATCGCCAACCGGGCACTTATTCAATCCCGGGTAACGTTGTTTTTATCAGATAACTGAAACACACATTTTTAAATTGCCCGACATAGGAATCGAACCCGGGTTCTGGGAATCAAAACTATATTTATGTACTTTTAAAAATACACATTGGCAGGATTGGTGAGAGATTAGTTCGCCTTCCTTCGGGCACCCGTGCGTTTTGGTCTCTCGCCAAGGCTGCCTTAGGGAATTTCTGTCAGCCGTTCCTTCCACCCCTGCACAGAGAAGATGATTCTCTGGCCCACACCGCGAAGGAAAAGGCCGATCTCCTGGGCTCATTCTTTGCGGCTAATTCGACTCTGGATGACCAAGGAAACACACCGCCTACCATCCTGCAGTGTGATAGCAATATGCCTGAAATAAAATTCCATCAGTCGTCAGTGCGCGAAGCACTGTTTTCCTTGGACATCTATAAGTCATCTGGGCCGGATGGCATCTCTCCGATAGTGCTTAAAATATGTGCTCCAGAGTTGACACCGGTACTGACGCGTCTGTTCCAGCTCTCCTACTCACTTGGCGTAGTACCGAAATCGTGGAAGACGGCCTTAGTGCACCCTATACCTAAAAAAGGTGATCGCTCGAATCCGTCAAACTATCGGCCAATAGCCATTACCTCCTTGTTCTCCAAAATCATGGAGAAGATAATTAACTGCCAGCTTTTGAAGTATTTAGAGGAGCACCAGCTGATTAATGACCGCCAGTACGGTTTCCGTCGCGGTCGATCGGCTGGTGATCTTCTAGTATACCTTACACATCGCTGGGCGCAGGCAGTTGAGTCCAAGGGGGAGGCATTGGCTGTTAGTTTAGACATAGCGAAGGCCTTTGATAGGGTTTGGCACAGAGCGCTTCTTTCAAGGCTTCCTTCTTATGGGCTTCCCGGGAAATTATGCAAATGGATCAAAAGTTTTTTGGCTGATCGGAGCATCAAAGTCGTAGTCGACGGTGCGTGCTCCGACCTTAAATTTGTCAATGCTGGTGTTCCGCAAGGCTGCGTGCTATCGCCTACACTGTTTATTTTGCACATCAATGACATGTTGCGAATTAGTAATATTCATTGCTATGCAGATGACAGTACTGGTGATGCTTTGTACTCCGGTCATAGCGGTATTTCTCGGGACCACGTCAATGAGAATCGGGACAAGCTAGTGTCTGAAATCGAGACTCATCTCGAAAAAATCTCGGAATGGGGTCGACTCAACTTAGTCCAATTCAACCCCAGGAAGACACAGCTGTGTGCGTTCACCGCTAAAAAGTCGGCCTTTGTCGTATCACCTCGCTTTGAGAACACTCTCCTGACAACCTCAGCCAATATTGGAATTCTTGGCGTTGACATATCGAACAACGTTCAGTTCTGTGATTATTTGGAAGAAAAGGCTAAATTAGCCTCAAAAAAGCTCGGTGTGCTCAGTAGAGCGAGACAGTACTTCCTGCCGGCTCATCGCTTGCAACTTTACAAAGCGCAAATTCGCCCTCACGTGGAGTACTGTTCTCATCTCTGGGCGGGAGCTCCGCAGTATCAGCTTCTTCCACTTGATCGCATTCAGCGTAGAGCGGTTCGAATCATTGACGACCAAGCAATCTCCAATCGGCTTGACTCCTTGGCTTTACGCAGAGATGTAAGTTCGCTTAGCATCTTTTACCGCATTTATCATGGAGAGTGTTCCGACGAACTGTTTGGATTGATCCCTGCTGTTGAATTTCATCATCGGACATCGCGGCAAAACTCAAAGTTCCGTCCTCATCACCTCGATGTCTGGAAATCCACAACTGTGCGATTTAGAGAATCGCACAGTTGTGGATTTCCACTATTGGATAAGGATAAGGATTGGCACTTCTTACCACGCATTACTCCTCTGTGGAATCAATTACAGGCGGGGGTGTTTCCGAACGGATACGACTTAGGCACCTTCAAGAAAAGAGCATACTCCTTCTTAAAAAGCCGGCAACGCAGCTGCAAGACCTCTGGTGATGTGGCTGTCCATGGGCGGCGGTAATCACTTACGATCAGGTGAGCCTCCTGCTCGTTTGCCCCTTTTTTCTATAAAAAATAATAATAATAATAATAATAATAATTTACACAAATTAATACTACTAAATATATGTCGGTCTGTTGTCAAACTTGGAGATTTTATTGTTTAGTCTGTGTATGAATTTCGAACAGCGGGGATCGCTAGTAGCAACTAGCCATTTCGGGCCCCAATGCAAAAAAATAGAATGGTACGCCTTTGCCTAGTATAAAAATGAACGTGGAGTGTCGAGCGTTGGACGAAAAGTTGATCATCCGGCAGTAGACACCTGAAACCTGAATGTGAAATGAGAATTAAAACTGAAATTGCTATTGTTGTTTTATTACCAAGTCTACACTACCCACTACACAATGACAATATATGGCCTGTGGCTATATTAGAAAATAAAAAAAGTATTTTGATAAAAAAAACATCTACAGCCCGCCGTCCGCCGCTCGCCCCTTGGATCAGTGGGCCCCATGCGACCGCATTGGCTACATTGACATACTACCTACGCCGCTAGCTAGTACGCATAAACATATCACCTGTAGCCTTTGTTCGTCTTTTATAAAATGCCAAGAAGGCAGTTATTTTAAAAAAGAAATAAGGGCCAACACCGAGAAAATGCAACCTGATTACCTAAATTCAGGCTAAGCCTTTTGAAAGAAAGATAAACTAAAGTCTGGAAAGTGTTTGCCCCGACATCCATTTTTTAACAAATTCAAATTTAATAATTATAAAATACATCCCAATATTGTTTCTGGTTTATTGAATTCACAAATGAAATAAAATCTAGGCCAAGCACTTCGGGAATATTATAAACGTATAATACCTGATTGACAAATGCCAGCGAGATACTGCACCAAGCAATCCAATTTAATACAAATAAAATAAAGATAGCATTTTTCAATTATTGTAATGGAATGAATTCAATAATCTCCTTATATCAGCCAGTTTTTATTGCTTATATAATCACAAACATTCAGTTTCTCATAGCCATAGGTCGGAATAGGTAGTGGAATTTGCCGGGATTAAGTGACGCTATCTTAGTGTGGATACACTATTAAATCCTACTATTCTACTAGTTATAGTATACAAGGCAGAATAAAACTAATAAGCTTCTTTAAAAGTGATAATCAATGTATCAAAACCTAAGTATTTACTTAATGAAGAAGATCTTGTTACAAGTTTTTTGAATTTTTTAAATTATTTAGTTGTATTTGGCCTCGGTCATTAATTAAACCCATGCTAATCAAAAGATAATAAATATACAAATTAAAATGTTTTAAGGTTAAATTTAGTGAAATACCAGATACCAGTAAATTTAGTTACTATACTAAAATGACGTCACTGTATACCCGGGAAATTGCACTAACAATTATCACTTAAAATACCATCATTTTTAATAATTAAAGTTACTCCCGCTAGAACTAAGAGTCTGTTCTTTCATTGTGCTATGTAAATATGTATGTATGGTTTGACCTTATTAATGTTTATTAATAAGACAATTTTTTTGATCTTGCGTATAAATTAGCGGTTATTTTTCGCTTTGGTTAATATAATCTCTTAAAATTATATTACATATTGGCAAAAGAGACAGCGCTAGCCCGCTAAATCACTATAGTCGTTGTGCCAGTTAAAAATAATAATCGTACAAAGTTACAAGAAAAATTATTTATTTAGAACTTCACATAGAACTTTAAAGAAAATCTCTTCCCTCGAAATTATTGACGCTCAGAGTGCATCAGTTTAATGTATACCCATTATATAAGACCCATTTTCAGCGTTAAATTAAAATTATAAATAATGCAGATAGAGTTCCGTGAGCTGAAAGTTTTTTATTGTAATTTTTTTCTTTTTAAAATTTCTTAAATATGAGTATTTTATGGAATATTGGCAAAAAAACGAAATGCCATTTTTTTCATCGTTAATTGTTTATAACTTTTGCAATTTATTATTTGGTAATACACGCTTTTAGCACATTTTTCTCGGCGTCAATCTGGATCCAATGAGCTATCGTACATAATTTTAAGAGTATCTCTATTTTAGACCATTTTCAACTTGTCGAGCACACTAACATGGAGTGTGTATGTATGTAGGAGTACGTAAGTCTGAATGTTACTAATAGTTTGTCCTGTTTGCCAGCTAATAGATGTGATCTTTACCTTATCATAAACGAAGCTGCGAGTCAAAACGTATATTAAATAAGCAAAGCATTGCAAAACTTTTATTTAAATTAGCTGTTATTACTTTCTGTCACGAGTTTTCTGAATTTGATGAAATGAAAATAAAATATAAAACTTTAGTGACGTTTAATTTAAAACTACTCTTTATGTAGAGTACTTCATTCATATGGAGAACTGCATACAAGTGATTCATGTGTTCATGTCGCTAGACATGTGAAAACAACATTCCAATAAATATTTATGATGTCAACATGGCTTAGTCTATACCATATGACCTATTTTGGTAGACACAAAGCTTTGTATAATTATTCAAGATATGTACTTAATTACTTCGAATTAAATATTGAATTCGTATCGAATATAGAGTTTATAATATTTATTATATAAAAAATACACTGTCTTCAAATACCAACTATAACAATATCTCAAAAACTACTGAACCGATTTTGATAAAACTTAGACCATTCCCTGTGTTGACATGTATACCTTATTTAAGACAAAAATAATTATCTCGGTATGGCTTTTAGTTCCCAAGAAATTGGCGAACAAACACACATAGCTACACATAAGAAATGTAGTACACGTACTTGGACGCCTAAATAGATCATCGTACTAATAAATAATATTTTAAAAATCTAAGAACATGCTTTTTTACAATGCAATACATTTTTTCTTATTTAATTAAATATATTTTTATATTTTAGGTTTTTTAGTTTTTTTTAACTATTATTTAGTTTTAATTTTTTAGTTTTACTTTCTACAAAAGCGTGTTGTTTTAGTCTGCCACCTTTCACATTTTGGGACCAAGTATTTTCGGCTAATCGTGGGTGCACTTATTGTACCTCAGCCTACCTCTTCGGGGACACGGACGTGAAGATACTTTTAAATAATCGTGGCTACTAAATGATAATTCAAAAATGGGTTCCAATATTATTATAAACACAAACGTTTATGAAGATGTTTGGATGTCTTTGTTAGGTACTCAATTACCAGGAAATGGCAAAACAGATTTTAGTTGATATACAAAGTTGACCATGTCCTGGTATATCGTACATAATTCTTTATCTCGAAACAATAGAATTTTCACAGAATTAATAAAAACGTAATTCTGGCAGCAGACTTAGGGTCCCAGCTATTATCACATACAATTATTTTCTAAAAGGTTTTTTTTCCTAGAGTGGTTCGATCTCTTTAACTACTTCACCAAAAAAAAATAAAAAAATACCCAGTTAAAGCTTATGTTTTCTAGTTTGGGCGAAAAATATGAAGAAAATTCGAAAAAATCTTTTTGTTAATAAAAAAAATAGATTAAATATATTTTTATAACAATCGACCGCAGCGCCATCTGTGGGTGATACATCAAACATTTTAATAGAGTTTTATATTTGGAGAACGCTAGATGGCGCCGTGCGAAATCTTTGCACGGATCAGCTAGTATCTTAAAAATATGTTACAAAAATTATACTTTACAATAAGATCCAGTTAAGTTTTTGTTAATATAAAATTTCACGGCTTTATAATCATCATATTTTAAATGCATATATGACTCGGCATCAGAGCAAATGTATGTTTATATATTACACTAGCTGTTGCCTGCGACTTCGTCCGCGCGGACATCGTTTACTCCGCACAGCACCTCCCCCGTAGGTGATAGCGTGATAATAAGTTATATAAATAGTAATATTCATGCAAAATTTGAAGTAAATCCATGCAGTACTTTTTGAGTTTACCCCGGACATACATACAGATAAACAGACAAACAGACAAAAATTCTAAAAAACTATATTTTTGGCTTCGATATCGATTGTCGATCACGCCCCAAGTATTCTTTTAAAAAAATATTCAATGTACAGTTTTGACTTTTCTACGATTTTATTATATGTATAGATAATGAACAGCTGATTTTGTAATTTGAAATTTTTGTACCAGGACAGCCACACCTCTTCTCTTCTCAGAGCTGCTCAATTATTGGTCTGTGAATTCTACGATGTCAAGGGAAACCGCTTCAATTTATGCAGGAAGTATGATTGGAGCTAACTTACTCTCTGCCTTCTTTAACCATCAAGGAAATATGTATTGTCAGCAGTTTGGAATGAAACTTAGAGTAGCAACAAGTTCTTTGATGTTTAGAAAGGTGAGTAAAATTATAAGTAAAATCTTTAAACTACAGAAACTAATCAGCTCACCTCATTGTTTCACTTTACCTATGTTACTTAGGTATCACAGCTTGCAACGTAGCATATGCGTAGTTTTACTTTCAAACCTTCTACGGATATATAAATTATCTTAATCATATTTAAATAATAAAACAAGTAGAGATAACTATCACCTATACCTACAAATCAAATATTTCAATGGTGCTTGGTTTTCGTTTGGGTAGGACTTAATTCCTGGACTCATGTCAGTTACGATTAAGCCTTTATACCGAAATACGACGACAAGCATAGACTTTACTGCGGCCTGAGCCTGCAACTTTAATAGTATATTATTTAAAGACAGTCCCAACCGATACCAACCACCTTACTTTGTATTTTTTTTTTGAAATAACAATAACTAATGGCCTTAAGGGCCGTAGCAGCGACACCGGACTAGGGGGTGAGCAGAGTGCTCAGCCAGACTTTTTTGGGCAATTAACACGCGCGCTAAGGATTGTCTCCTGCGAGACCGGATCTCGGTTCAGTGCGTTATTTTGACTAATTGTTGGGGGGTCGCCGTTAAGACCGGCAGGGACACGGGGCCGCAACGACGGTGTGGTAGTGTAGTGTACATGTTTTGAAAGGGGTGGCGGCGTTTTGCGGGGCCTCCTTAATCTAAGGACGGGATCTGTATCGGTGTCATAGTTTGCCACGGAAATACTACTAATGCGTTGGGATGGTCGGCTGCTTTTGCAAATTTAAAATTTTGTTTTTTTTTACAAAATGTAAGAAACTAAACTACTGCCAGATACATTCAAACATTTTGTGGAAATTCAATGCTACGTAAACTTCAATGACTAATATCTCAGAAAATATCGATCTTAGTGATTTGGTGCTAAGGACATTTTTTGTAGAGAATTGAATTTCCTACAAAATTATCATTTACATTTTTTTTGTATGTCTTGTTGTTTATGAGATAATGAGTGAAAAAACAAGAATTCTATGAAAAATTCGGTTTGGCGGTCCGTACTACCCCGCCAGTATGAGTTACGACTTCGCGACAATGGACACTTTTGTAGAGCATTCAATTCTGAAAAAAACCGTCCATGGTCAAAGCGATGCTATGAAATGCCACTGAGCTATTGAAATTTTAAAAAAAATGAAAGTTCTCGTATATTTCAAATGGGAAATCTTCACACGCTGTGTAGGAGTACTTAATAGTACTTAATATTAAGGGCTCATACTTTCAGGGAATTTTTTTGGGGGTATTTCCAACAAAATTTCGGGATGGGAGCGAAAAAAAAATAGTCGTAAAAAAAAGCACCCTAATATATATATATATATATATATATATATATATATATATATATATATATATATATATATATATATATATATATATATATATATATATATATATATATATATATATGTATATATACTTTTTATTATATAATATTATATGTACTTTATAGATAATGCGAATGAATAATGGTGCACTTGGAGAGACTACCGCTGGAAAAGTTGTAAACCTTCTATCAAATGATCTTCAGCGTTTTGATTTGGCGTTCCTTTTTCTTCATTACATATGGATTATTCCCATACAACTGGCGGCAGTGTTGTATCTGGGGTACTTGCAAGCCGGAGTTGCCGCATTTATTGGCATAGCTGCCTTAGTTATTATTGCATTACCTATACAAGGTAGGTATTTAAGGTATCAATAATAGGTAGGTAGACTACGAATTCAAAGACGCTTCTATTTCATCATGATTCACTATAACTATTTTAAATTTAAAATATTTTTATGTTCATACTCTTGTTGTTATTGTCACTACATAGTATAAAACAAAGTCGCTTTCCCTGTCTGTCCCTATATCCCTATGTATGCTTAAATCTTTAAAACTACGCAACTGATTATGATGCGGTTTTTTGTTATAGATAGAGTGAAAAAGTTAAAGAGGAAGGTTTATGTCTATAATAACATTCAACATATTATAGAGAAATACTGCAATTTTTGAGTTTTCTGATGTCATGTCGTAAATAATTATATTTTTTTCCGCTTATATTGCAAACGCAGGCTAAACCCTACGAGATTTATCAAAACAATGTACTAAGTATTTGTACACCTTGAAAAGGTCTACAGAAAAGTCCGCGATGATATATGTCTAGCTCTTATGGATAACCAACAATAGCATTTTTTTGTCATTTACTTTTTACGAGAAATAATGCCTTTTTTTCAAAGCAATTTTAAGCAATACAGCACTAATCCTTATCCAATTAAATACCTTAAATATATTGTTAATTTAATATAGATCAATATGGCCGTTTACAGCAAGTAATTTAAATGAATATTTTCTAAGATATTACAGATTTAAAATGCAGGGGCATAGCGGTTGCGGGGTTATCGGCTGGTCGGACGGCACGCGCGCGGTGTGTTCTGAAACCGCTGGGAAACGTGTTAATTTTCGGATAAATAAATATAGGACTTCAGCTGAAAACCAAAATTTAGTACATTCCTTTTTTAACTAAATATCACCATATAAAAATCACGTGGATGATTAGAAATAGTATTAACAAATTATTTTTATATTTTCGGAATTTTATATGATCAAGTAAAGTACATTTTATCATGTAATAAGTTAGCACATTCCATAGATAACTTATATATCTTCAGGTATATCGTATACATTTTGTAAAATTGTTATTTAACAATCAATGTAAAAAAACGTGATTTAGCAAACCAGTTTTTTACTACTTTACCTACTTACTTTTCATTTTCATTTTCAATTTTTTTTTCACTGAGTGACATAGGCTATTTGAAAAAAAAACTTCCCACTACGTATGTAGATAAGGAAGTTACTGATTTTACCCCGATTTTTGAAAATCGAGTTTTTACCAGATGTCCACGTTTAGAGGTCCTAGGAATCTTTTCCGACTATTTTCACGATGACGTCAGTATGTCTGTCTGTATGTATGTATGTGTGTGTGTGTGTGTGTGTGTGTGTGTGTAAACATCTCATAACTTTTAAACGGCTAGACCGATCGAAACGCGGTTGGATTCTGCTCAACTTAGATTTCCTGAAAATTTGAACCGATTCGGTCCAGGAGATTTTGAGAAATTTTGAAAAAACACCAAAAACATTTTGACGAAACAGTATTTTTTTAATATAACTTCCAGATTTATGTACCGATTGAGTAGAAAAACTAATCAGCTCTATTCGTCAAAAAACTATGTCTAATAAATAAATTGCATCAAAATCGGTTTATCCGTTTGAGAGTAATCGTTGACGAAAAATTTTGAAAAAGTGTTTTTTCGACATAACTTCGACATTTTTCAACCAATCATTTTTTGGTGTTCTACGATATTTTAGTACTTAAAAAACTACGTCAAATGCCGTTTCAAAAATCAAAATCGAATCTAATTCTCAAACTTATAGCTTTTCATACGTTATTTTTAGCAAACTTACTTAAGTTTTTTTAAATAACTTTCAAGTTAATTTACCGATTGATTTAAAAATATTATCAGCTTTTGTTCCGTTAATTTAATCAAAATCGGTCAATTTGTTTGGGATTTATCAATGAAGAAAATTAAAAATAAAATATTTTTTGACATAGCATCGAAATTTTTCAACCTATCGATTATTTAGGTAAAACAATATTTTAGATCTCAAAAATTGAGTTGATTGCCATCATCGTTTTCAAATATACAGCTTTTCAAAAATTAATAATACTGTCATTTTTAACAAAAGAGATGTTTGAACTGAAAAATCTATACTTATATTTTTTACTCTTGAGCTTAAGATACCTTAATTTAGTGAGAAGTTTCAGGGATGGCCCGTAGGGTCAACCATTTACACATTTTTTTCCCGTTTGTCCTGATGCCTCGCTTTAATAAATCGCAGGGTCAAGCCTTCAACGTTGCAGGCTTAGATTTGAAGCGTTGACTGCTTTTCACATGGCCAACTTTATATCGCTCTTTCAAGAGTAACCTCTAAAGAAAACATATTTGTATTGTCTAATGGCAAGAAAGCTGTGAACGTTATATATAAAGACATTCCATAATATATTAATTGCAAAAATAAAAGAAATAGGTAAAAATGTAAAAACTAAAAATGTAGTACCCATATGAATTTGGATATTCCAAAGATAGCAGGAAATCTTCATAGTGAAAGGGGAATCGTTTTACTCCAAATTTAACGTGTGCGGGCCACGGGCAGTAATGAATAAATCAAAACTACTGGATCGATTTTAATCATTTTTTTCCCATGCGAAGCTGGGGCGGGCCGCTAGTTATATTTATATTTTTATCTTAAATACAAAGCTATTTCATACAAATTATATCAACAGCTTTGGTAAATATATAACAATTTTTTAACTTCCCGCTACGTATAATGGTAGATAAGGAAGTTACTGATATTGTCCCGATTTTCGAAAATCGAGTTTTCACCAGGATTCCACGTTTTAAGGTCCTAGAAACCTTTTCCAACTTATTACACGATGACGTCAGTATGTCGGTATGTATGTGTGTATGTGTGTCTATGTGTATGTAAACATCTTATAACTTTTAAACGGTTGGATCGATCGAAACGCGGTGAATGACATTCAATTGGATTCCACTCAACTTAGACTTCCTGAAAATTTTAACCAAGCCGGCTCGAGAGATTTTGAGTAATTTTGAAGAAACCCAAATAAAATTTTTTGACACAGTATTTTTTCCAGATTAATGTACCGATTGAATACAAAAACTAATCAGCTCTATTCCTCAAAAAAACTACGTTTAATGCATAAATTTCATTAAAATTGGTTTATCCGTTTGAAAGTAATCATTGACGAAAAATTAAAAAAAAGTGTTTTTTCGACATAATTTCTGAATTTTTCAACCAATCGTTTTTTGGTATACGATATTTTAGTACTAAAAAAACTACGTTAAATACCGTTTCAAAAATCAAAATCTTTTCTAGTTTTCGAAAGTTAAAGCTTTCCAAATATTAAAATTACGTTGTTTTTAGTCAACTTAATATTTAGCGGGTAGTTTCGCGGATGTTCTGAAGGGTCAACCGCTTACACATTTTTTTGTGTAAATTTTTAATTAAATGTAAATGATAACATTATGAAGTAGGCTGAATTGTTTTACCTTATTACCAGGCACGAAAAAAAAAGGAATAATTTGAAATGATATTAATGTATTTTTTATTATTATTTAATGCACTGACTTTTAGTGTTAATTTTTAAGCGATTGGAAAAACCGATCGAAATTGTTAATGTATGTTTATTGTTCCCCTCTTACTCAAAGACGACGGGACCGAGTTAAAAATACTTTTGTTTGGAGGATATACCTTTCATTTATTCTTTTTTTTTATGAAGATTTGATCCAGGGTTTCAGAGAAATTGGAGATTAAAAAATCGGTTGGTGCAGTTTTACTGCGTTTATATTATAGATTAGCAGTTACTCGCGATTTCGTTCGCGTGACTAAAATCATTATTCCCTCTGCTCAATCGGATAAACATATCGAAACGGATCGGATAGCGTATGTCCTAGGTAATGAAGCTTTCTAAGGGTGAAAGAATTTTTAAAATCAGTTGAGTAGTTTTTGAGTTAAATCATAACTAACAAACAAATAAAAAATCAAATTCAAGTTAAGTACATCAATTATTTTAAAAACCACAAGATAATAAGTATTTTTTTTTACAAACCAATTTTATTCTTGAGATAAAAAGTCCACATGGCTAACTTTTTATCTCAAGAAAACTTACGATTTAAAGTCGTTTGCTTTTTAGGTTTCATCGGAAAACTCATAGGTAAAGTTCGATTTCGTACTGCGGAAAGAACAGATGACCGAATCAAAGTAATGAGTGAAGTTATAAACGGAATTCAGGTAATTTTTTAAGATTTACTTACTTATTAAGAATTCTTTTTTTTACACTTTAAAGAAAACATCATATCAATTACCTTCTGCGGTAAACAGAGTGAAATGAATTTTGAGTTGAGTTGAGTGAGTGAAAAAAAAGTCCTCCTTCATAATTTATATTTTCGGAAAAACATGCGGTTTCACGTATTGACCCAATTTGTCAAAGTAAACAATGTTGAAGCTCTAGTACAGGGATCGGCAAGTAGTTTTAGGTTAAGTCTGGATACAATTGTCAAAATTTTTACGAGGACCAGAAAAAATTAAATAATGATAATAAAGTGCTATATATTTAATAAAGGTTTCAGTATTTATACCATATCAGTGGGTACCGGTCCGCGGTTCAACATTTCACGGTCCGACCGTTGCTCTAGTAAATAAAGCTAATGAATCTTAAATTGAACATAAGGTATAAGGATTGTAAGACTGTATTGTTTAATTTAGTAAAATATGTAATTGAATATGTTCATAAGTTTCGTGTTTTTATCGGATACAGTTTGTCTCCCTCCGTCCCGTTGGTTGAGTGGTTAGCGACCCTGACTTAGCTATTGATGAAGCTCGGGTTTGATTACCGATTATATATATATATATATATATATATATATATATATATATATATATATATATATATATATATATATATATATATATATATATATAATATATATATATATATATATATATATATATATATATATTATTATTATAGCTAAATATCCTCTACATCCACTTTACGCGGATGGACTTCAGGCGAGCAAGAGATACGTAAAGAAAGAATACTATGTTTTTTTATATTATATTAGGTCATGTATGTTTTTATATTATTGGAAGCTGTCTAAAAGAAGCAGATAATTTTCCCCCGTGTTGGTCCCGAGTTTCTTCGCAAAACAGACCAACTGCCATGTAGTACCACCGCTTTACCTTTTCCTGCCACAATAGCGTCAGTCTTAGTCACTGCCGTGTTCCGGTAAGGTCTTATACCACATGCATAAGTTTACCATAAGACCTCTCTACAAGATACTCGTAGCAACAATGTTGTATGAAAAGGCGTGCTGGGTTGTAATTTGAATTAAGAACTCTTTTATTTTGGTTCAAGCTGTGTTCACGTGGCTGTATAGCCACAAATGCCACCTTTCGACACAGTCGGAGAAAAAATACAATGGCGGTAAAGCAATTTCGTCTCGATATTCTTATTTTAATAATAAACATAATCTATACATATAATAAAATCGTAGGAAAGTCAAAACTGTACATTGAATATTTTTTTAAAAGAATACTTGGGGCGTGATCTACAATCGATATCGAAGCCAAAAAAACAGTTTTTAGAATTTTTGTCTGTTTATATGTTTGTCTGTATGTATGTTCGGTATAAACTCAAAGAGTACTGCATGGATTTACTTCAAATTTTGCATGAATATTACTAATAGGTCGGGTCAACATATAGTCTACATATTATCACCTACGGGGGCAACTGCTAGTTAAAAATAAGTTCCGACGGTTCCGAAAGTGAAATGGATATTGACTGCAGTCTACCAGATCTAAGACTAGAACCTAAATTGACAATGAGAAACCTGCTTTCAGTGAAGTCAAAACAAAAATAGATAAATTAAATTTATTAAATAAAAAGTTTAAAAAAAAAACACTATATATGCTTCTGTGGAAATGGCAATTACCTTGTCTCGTATTATTGACGCCCACGCTTGCGCCTCGGTCTTCAAACTCATACTCGATCTACAATTGCCCATTTCCCGGACATTGCAATAATGTACTATTAAACGACTTTTACTACTGTTAAATACCATGAAAAAGTATTTACTCGCAAGTGGTGCAAGCCGACATTAGACGGCTTTTGTCACGGAAACGAATATTCTTCGCTTGTCTAAAATTTACAAATCGCTTTATCGGCTACCCAAGCAACCAATCCGGAACATGACAGTGATGAACACTGACGTTATGGCGGTAAAAATTAATATCTCTCGCTGAATTCTACCGCATGATCAAAATAGCAGTGAAATATTCAGTATTCATTAGTCTCTTATAAACCGCAAGCAAATGTTTATAATTTCCAAAAGTAATCAAAGCAACTTGGGTACAATACTTAAAACACTAGAATATACTTCCAAATTTAACCGCAATAAGTTTCATACTGGTGAGTAACTAGTTTAAATGTTTCTTAAAGATATTTACTAATTAATAGTTATCACGTGAATTTAAAAGTTTAAATCCCGCCCAGGAGAGTCAACGGCTTATTTGCTATCTAATATATACATAAACATTAGATGGTAGAGTTCTGCAATGTCTAGCCCAGGCTGACAACCGCCGAGTTACCGATTCCTGCAGCATTATCGTAAGAACTCGCAACTGACACGTTCCAGCTACAGTGTGGTGTTTATAGGCGATAGTTATCTCTTTCTCCAAGAGGAAAGTTATTATATATACACACACATATATGTGTGTATATATATATATATATATATATATATATATATATATATATATATATATATATATATATATATATATATATATATATATATATATATATATATATATATATATATATAAGATAGCAAACAAGCAGATAGGTCCTGATGGAAAGAGTCAACCATGGCCTATAGACACCAAATATGTTAATGGTGCGTTGCTACGAGTATCTTGTAGAGAGGTCTTATGGTAAACTTATGCATGTGGTATAAGACCTTACCGGAACACGGCAGTGACTAAGACTGACGCTATTGTGGCAGGAAAAGCTAAAGCGGTGGTACTACATGGCAGTTGGTCTGTTTTGCGAAGAAACTCGGGACCAACACGGGGGAAAATTATCTGCTTCTTTTAGACAGCTTCCAATAATATAAAAACATACATGACCTAATATAATATAAAAAAACATAGTATTCTTTCTTTACGTATCTCTTGCTCGCCTGAAGTCCATCCGCGTAAAGTGGATGTAGAGGATATTATTATTATAGCTAAATATCCTCTACATCCACTTTACGCGGATGGACTTCAGGCTATATACAGGGTATAACAAAAATAAGCACTAACTTTCAAGGGTATACGTGTACATGAACTAAACAAACACCTGGTAAAATATTATACCAAAAGGCACACATTTTTTGTTTCATATAAATTTAGTAAAATAAGAAATTAAAGTTTATTTTCACACCCCTACCTTGAAGATGGAAGTGATGTGACGTCAGCAACACGTTGAATGAATAGCGTGACGCACACATAGACATGAAGAATACCGCGTACTTGTACTTACACACATTTAATAAGCAATTTTTTACATATCACTTTCGTCACTGATTAATTATTATACATTAATCCAAATTCACTATTTACAGGCAATAATAAAACAACACTGTCTTCAAATTAATTTATAAGTAAGGTTCAAAATGACCACCACCCTTCTCAATGCAAAGAGCAGTTCTGCGTAACATTGATAACCTTACATTATGCAACATATGTGGGGTTATGGACCTAAATGCTGCATTAATTTTACCTTCCATCTCTTCACGTGTATGACATTCCACAGAGTAAACTTTATTTTTCACATAACCCCATAAAAAGTAGTCTAGGCACGTGAGATCTGGAGAACGAGGTGGCCAAGGCACCGGGCCACTTCGACCTATCCACTCTGCAAATCGATCGTTTAAATAATCACGCACAGGGCGTGCAAAGTGAGCGGGTGCTCCATCGTGCTGAAAAATTATATTACGGTATACATTCAGTGGAAGATTTTCCAGATGTTCTTCTAAATCCTCTCTCAGGTGTTGTAGGTACCTTTGAGCGTTAAGACCCTGAGGTAAAATAGTCGGCCCCAAAACATAGTCCCCAACGATGCCTGCCCAGACATTAATTCTCCACTGGTGCTGAAAGCTACTTTCACTCGAGGCATGCGGGTTATTATGTGCCCACACATGCTCGTTGTGCAAATTGAGCACACCATTTCTTGTGAAAGAAGCCTCATCTGTCCATAAAATATTAAAAGCAAATTCGGGATTTGCTTCAGCACGGTTCTGGTACCACCTACAAAAGTCCATTCTGGGCATATGGTCTGCAAGTCCTATCTCCTGAGTCCTTGAAAAATGGTAGGGATGTCGTCCATCATCCTGCAGAGTACGCCACACCACCATATGGTTTACATTTAACATAGCACTGCATCGGCGTGTGCTGGTCCGAGGATTCTCGTCAAAATGATTTAGAATTCGAGTCTCAATAGCAGTACCTACTCTTGAATTAGGACGTCCAACGTTTCGTTCGCGGTGGAAGGAACCAGTACGCTGAAGTCGTAAACACATGTTACGGAATACTGAGTACGGAGGTAAATGACGTTGTTCTGCTGGTGGCCTTCCATCAATAAACCGTTGTCGGTAAATCTCCCTCGCTTCATTAATGCTACCATTCCTAGCAGCACCAACACATAGCATCATTTCGTAAAATTCACTATTAGTGTAAAGGTGACGGTCATTATTATTTCTACGTGGCATTTTTAAAATCGCGATTTCCAATCAATGGGTATTAAGTAAGATTCATAAAAAATCGGCAATAATAGCAATAGTTACGCTCTCCAAAGACAAACGGCAACTGAATAAAAAAATAAAAATTCCTTTACAATTATCTAGGTACTTTTCCGAACTAATTAGGGTTCAGTGAAACAAATTTAAAAATAATCTTCTTCATCTTAGAGTTTATTCCGGTTATTCTCCACGCTTGCGCTAGGAACGAGTTTGAGTTTGCCGTAGCGACTGTCGTCTAACCTCCGAACCTCTCTGGAGGAAGCCGGTGCCAGGACCTCTTTCATTGTACAGCAGTCAGGTTGTCTTGGGTCCCGAAGGTGGTGGTGGGACCCCTTGCACCATAAATTAAAAAAAATCATTTCCCGTGTTAGTTTGAGTGCCTTAAGAAGAATTACCCTCCATTCTACCAGGCGAACTGAGAATCGAACCCAGTACCTTACGAAGAAACGCCTAAACCGGCATCACTCTTATCATAAAAGTGACAAAAATGTTGACTAAAACTATACGGAACTACATATTAGTATGATTTTACATAAAAACAAAATGGCAGAAAAAAGGGAGTGTCTTGTCTCTTTCCGAAAGTGGTCTTTTCGCCAATCAAAGCGTTTCGTTGCACTTTGTATAAGCCGCAAAACACGTGTAAGTTCTAAAGGCCTGTACAAACGACCGGCGGCGGCTTTAAAGTTAACTTAATACTTTTTCATTTCCAGTATGATAAACAATATTTTGATGAAAAAGATTAATTTTTCTGAATGAATGAACAGGTTGATATGTAATCCCGGCAATCGCTAAAATTAGCAATAGTTTTCGTTGGTTTCGCTTGCGTGGTTTATTTTTGACATTCACAAAAAACTCTAACCACGCGTGCGAAGCCGCGAGCAACGGCTAGTATTTTATAAAATCTTTGATCTAAAATGTAATCAAAAAAACGTAGTCAAAAATTATCTTTTTCCTGAAATAACTACTACTTAGAAAGGTCTTGCCAATTTCTCCCGTGAAATAGCTTTGCTGTGTTTCGGAGAGAAGGGCAAGACAGGCACTGTAATTACTGGCACCGAGACTTAACATCTTATGTCTCAGGATCTTAACATCTTATGTCTCTAACACATGAATGGAATACCTGGGCTAGTTCCAGCCCAGGTATCCCATTTTTGTTCATTAGCGACGTCGACCACTTACCATCAGGTGGCACGTCTGCTAGTTTGCCTATCTCAATAACATAAAAAAAGGTAAGAAGAGGCGCACCTAAAACAAACTTTAGGTTGGTACTAAGTTCCATCAGCCATGTAGTGATAGTGACAAACGAGCCTATCAACTCACCGGGAACATTCCGATTCTTGACATTTTTTTAGCAGTGCTAGCCATGTCAAATTTCATATGTAACGAAAATTAATTTGCGCAATTAAAATTCCCGCGGAAAATATTCAGTAGTGTGTGTGAGCAAGGCCTTAAGTCGGGCGCTTGGTGTTGAGACGCCTAGCGCGATGTCGGTAATACTTCAAATCAAAGGACTTCTAGGCTAATCAATGCGTAGGTTTATTTGTCAAAAATGCTTATAAAAGGTTGTGTTGTGTCTTAATTCTTAATGATAATGCATATTTATTTTGCGAAGTGTCGTGTTATCAACGAGAAAGTTTTACTAAGTTTTTAGAATTGTGTGTAAAAAAAGTGATAATAGCTATGATTTACCTGCTCAAAAACTAATTACCTATTTAGACACCTTGTTATGTGAAGTTAGAAGCAAACAGGGTAGGTACTAGAGGTAAGTATTATGCCATTAAAACAGTTTGTAAGTTGAAACCATGCCAGATAATACATTGTAAAATGCCTATGAATCACGGAATAGATTTAGGTACCTACACTGAAAACACATGTGAATAGTTGACTTTGAAGGTGGATATTGTGTGATGAAGTAATTTATGTAATGTGTTTTCATAACAAAAAGATACCTTAATTAGTTATATTGGATTATTTGCCACGATTGTTTTAGAATGTATGTACCAAACTAATAGTTTCACTCAGAGTTAGAAATAATAATCCAGGTCACAATAAATTTTAGGTACACAGCTGATATAATTTTGTTGCCAGGCGGGAGATTTTCCTGCATGAAATGCCTAATAGCCGCAGGTTTGCCTTACGTAAACTAGGTATGAGACTACTAGGTAGGTATTTACGATTAATAAAATTTTATGAGATTTTTTTTATTGAATATGAGTATAGTAATTAATAATTATTTTAATATGATCGTAATATGCTATCGAGTGACACCAATAGTCGGACAGTGTTTTTTTTAACATAATGTAATAATTATGGCTATCAAAACCCAGTTAAGTTACCTATGAATCAAATTGTCCAGCCTGGTAATCAAACTAAGGACCCTCATGGGTTTATTCCAACATCAGTCCTGGTAGAAAAAAATATAAAAAAACTCTTTAAATAATATCTACATTATTTACTCTGTCAAGTAATTAGTACTTTGTTGTGCGTCTAGCAGTTCATTGACATCTATCATATGATTGTGACCTTTCATAGCTGCGTAAACCGTGCGCGTACGTTACTGCGTGCTATACTTCAGGGCTGCCACAGATCATTTTGAAAAAAAACTTTGACATTCATTTTCTCAGAAATTTCATAGTTTTTATTTATTAAAAATGTATAATTAAAGAGCTAACCACACATCCTGAACGCTCCTTCAGTATTAGTGCTTATTTTTGTTATACCCTGTATATATATATATATATATATATATATATATATATATATATATATATATATATATATATATATATTATATTATATATATATATATATATATATATATATATATATATATATATATACACACATATATGTGTGTGTATATATAATAACTTTCCTCTTGGAGAAAGAGATAACTATCGCCTATAAACACCACACTGTAGCTGGAACGTGTCAGTTGCGAGTTCTTACGATAATGCTGCAGGAATCGGTAACTCGGCGGTTGTCAGCCTGGGCTAGACATTGCAGAACTCTACCATCTAATGTTTATGTATATATTAGATAGCAAATAAGCCGTTGACTCTCCTGGGCGGGATTTAAACTTTTAAATTCACGTGATAACTATTAATTAGTAAATATCTTTAAGAAACATTTAAACTAGTTACTCACCAGTATGAAACTTATTGCGGTTAAATTTGGAAGTATATTCTAGTGTTTTAAGTATTGTACCCAAGTTGCTTTGATTACTTTTGGAAATTATAAACATTTGCTTGCGGTTTATAAGAGACTAATGAATACTGAATATTTCACTGCTATTTTGATCATGCGGTAGAATTCAGCGAGAGATATTAATTTTTACCGCCATAACGTCAGTGTTCATCACTGTCATGTTCCGGATTGGTTGCTTGGGTAGCCGATAAAGCGATTTGTAAATTTTAGACAAGCGAAGAATATTCGTTTCCGTGACAAAAGCCGTCTAATGTCGGCTTGCACCACTTGCGAGTAAATACTTTTTCATGGTATTTAACAGTAGTAAAAGTCGTTTAATAGTACATTATTGCAATGTCCGGGAAATGGGCAATTGTAGATCGAGTATGAGTTTGAAGACCGAGGCGCAAGCGTGGGCGTCAATAATACGAGACAAGGTAATTGCCATTTCCACAGAAGCATATATAGTGTTTTTTTTTTTTAAACTTTTTATTTAATAAATTTAATTTATCTATTTTTGTTTTGACTTCACTGAAAGCAGGTTTCTCATTGTCAATTTAGGTTCTAGTCTTAGATCTGGTAGACTGCAGTCAATATCCATTTCACTTTCGGAACCGTCGGAACTTATTTTTAACTAGCAGTTGCCCCCGTAGGTGATAATATGTAGACTATATGTTGACCCGACCTATTAGTAATATTCATGCAAAATTTGAAGTAAATCCATGCAGTACTCTTTGAGTTTATACCGAACATACATACAGACAAACATATAAACAGACAAAAATTCTAAAAACTGTTTTTTTGGCTTCGATATCGATTGTAGATCACGCCCCAAGTATTCTTTTAAAAAATATTCAATGTACAGTTTTGACTTTCCTACGATTTTATTATATGTATAGATTATGTTTATTATTAAAATAAGAATATCGAGACGAAATTGCTTTACCGCCATTGTATTTTTTCTCCGACTGTGTCGAAAGGTGGCATTTGTGGCTATACAGCCACGTGAACACAGCTTGAACCAAAATAAAAGAGTTCTTAATTTAAATTACAACCCAGCACGCCTTTTCATACAACATTGCAGGCGCGTTTTTACTAAATTTAAAAAAACGCGTCAGCAATGACTCATTTTTTGTGTACGAAAATACGCGTACGATACCTCGCGTATTCTTTATTTAAACATAAAGAAACTATTGCCGCGCATGTTTGAAAAAAGTAATTAAACAGTTTTGTGGATGCTGACCTTAATCTCAGTTTTGATATATCATACAAAACAAACCAATGCCAATTGAATATGCTAAAGTAAGTGAGATGCAGTTAAGTATCGACTTAACTTCCTGAGTACATAATTAGGGAAGAATGTCTTCCTTGGTTACATACTAATTATGAAGATCGTGGCCCCATTAACAGAATACCTCTTGACATTAGTTGATATACGCTCGGAATCGCATTTCTCTGTCATCATTACTGCCGACTGTAGCTATTTTACGTCGATTGGTGTTGCATACTTCCGTACTTCAGGATGATATAATTATCCTTTGATGTTTTACGTTTTCTGTACCATATACTTGTGTTTAATTTTTTCGTACCCGAAGTCAAGAGTTAATGTAAAATATATATTTTCTGTTCTTGTAATTGGTCTATAGTGAAAAGAATATTTTTGATAATGTATTTTTTTCACAAAATGGATTTTCCTCTATGCTTTGTGTTTCTTCCTGTTTTTACTTTAAACATTTGTTTTCGGATTCTCAATTGCAGTAGAAACCGAAATTCTGAAGCAAAATAATTCATCTGAAGGAAAGTGTGTGATTCTATTTAAATGTGTAATTTTATACATTGATATAAAAAACCCAAGATACACAATCAATAGCGGCCCATTCACTAACGTTCATTCCTTCAGTCTTATCCTGAGGTGAAAACTGTACAGAAACGCGAAGGGATAAAATAAAACCGTTGTAGCCACTAATTAAACCGCAATCCTACATTCTTTCCCCTGAATTATCACAACACGCCAGTCCGACCGGAAAAACAATCCTTCGATTACCATCCACACGTTTAGGTACATTCCTGTCAGTTTGCCTCTTGTCAGCCATACCGAGGGATTGCGAGTTGGTGGATGGTTAAAATCCTGTAATTTTATGAAGATTGTTGTCATTTAACAGGAATGCCCGTCATTTTAAATTATCTTTAAAGATTATTTTCATTTTGCAACATGTGTACTCGTAAGCAAGAGATTGCTATTGCTCTGAGTCTTATTGGGAGTGAATATATATTTAAACCTAAAAGGAGACATAGAATGTGGGTAAAAAGTGGTTATAAGAAAAGGAAAAATATAGTGATTTAAGGATTTTAAAAGATGTGGCATACAATGAACGCGACGATTTTAAAAACTAAGAATGGATGTTTCTTTCTACAGATTTTATTTTTAGGCTTCCGGAGTTAACTAGGAAAGCTTACAGTTTCGCTATATCCGACGGTCCGTCTAGCGCAGAGATCCTTGATGATTCCCGTCTCTACATTACTACCGTCTTACCTGTTCCTCGTAAGAGGCGAAAGATTGATTATACGAGTCACGATCATCATGACTACTAGAGTCTAAAAAACTTCAACTTGCGATATACATTAGTCACAATAATAAAGTGATAACATAAAATTTTAAAAAAAATTTTTGGGTAGTTCCTCTTCATGTAGGGTGGACATGATATTTTTTTTTCTCTTGTTATGGGGTATGGGATATCGTTGGATAGGTTTTTAAAAAAATATTGTAGGTTTGTGAAAACAGTTTTTGGATAAAGGGACTCGTTTGTCAAATTTAAGCTTTAATTTAAATTTAAGCTTCTGGGATGGAGACGAACACGAAATGATAACAAGTGTGCACTCAATCACGGCGGATAAATAAACAGACACTAACTTGATCAGTTACCGCGTCGCGTCTTCACGACGGGAGGGAACGTGAAGTTTTAATACCGTCTTCTTTCTTGCTTTTGCAAATCCATTGACGTTCATTCCATAAGGATTGTAGATTCCGGCAGGAATGAACGATAGTGGAAGGGCCGCTTTGTCTCAAAAACGTCCTCCAAAAATGAGCGCACAATTTTAAATTGTGCTCTCATTTCAAATAGAATCACGTCGGTCGCGACACTGTCAATTTTATTTCTTTTTGTACATTGCTTTGTAAAAACAACTATAAATCTTGCGCTTAAAGTTGGATATGCAAAAACATACAAACATTTGTACATTGCTTCGTAAAAACAACTATAAACCTTGCGCTTAAAGTTGGATATGCAAAAACATATGTTTTTGCCATATCTATAACTATTTAAATGAAATTAGGGACACTTTTGAGTGTCAGATTTGTTCGAGACTGTGCATCTTGGGTTTTTATATCGATGATTTTATTGATTTTTAAAATTTATAGGTTCAAATTTATACCAAAGTTCACACCATTTGGCAGATTTGGCAGTCAAATAGATGTTATTCATAACGTATTTGCTTAAAAAGAAATAAAAACAAAACTTTAAGTGATTAAAATCAAATTTTTCAATCAAAAAAATCAAACGTTAGTAAAACCACGAGCCACAACTATTATATTATTATGATAAAAAATATTCAAATAGAATTGCTATTTCATATAAATGCCATATGAAGTAGCAATATATACTTCATATATATTGCTATTTCATATATATGCCAAAACGAAAAAAAGAGTTCACACTAAGAGTATAATGTAGATATTGATGTGGTGTAAGTATTGACAATGGAGTGTTTAATATAATATTATGATGATTACACTATACAGGATATCTTAGGCCCATCCGTCACCGCCATCATCGCCAGGGCACGGACATACTCCCCGACTTTCGCTAGTTTCACTTTAATAAACACGTAGAGTGAAAAAGTTTGCTAACTGTTCGATTAACTGCATGATTGTTTGGAAACCTAAACGATAACCGTTTGTTAGTAACAATATCCGGGAACGATAGCTGTACTCGTTATGTGAGGCACAGGGTTAACCTGTAAGATTAATTTACCAATTTATACCTAATATGTACTATTTTTAGATCTATTGATATGTTTAAATATCTACATTAATATTATAAATGCAAATGTCTGGATGTTTGGATAGACGGATGCATGGATGGATGGATGTTTGGATGGGTGGATGTTTGTTACTCAATCACGCAAAAACTACTGAACGGATTTGAGTGAAATTTGGCACACAGGTAGATGATGACCTGGAATAGCACATAGGCTTTACATCCCGGAATCTTACCCGGAATCCCGGACTTTATATCCCGGAATTTTTATAATGCAGCGGGCTGCACGTTGCCGCTAGTTATTTTATAAAAGTTTTCTTTTTGCCATCGATAGTACTTAACGTTTGTTACAGGTGATAAAAATGTACGCGTGGGAAATACCGTTTCAAAAACTAGTAGGAGAAAAACGTGGCCTCGAGCTTAAGGAAGTCAAGACAGCTACTATTTACAGAACCATCTTTATCGGTTTCCTGCTATTTACAGAAAGAACAGCCTTGTTTATTACTATATTGTGTTTCATTCTTTTTGGAAACACTTTGACGGCCAATGTTGTAAGTATAAATATTTCTATTATATAAGAAGTATTTATGGTCTAAGAGTTAGTGAACTATCCGACTAACAAAGCTAGATTTTTTAAATATTTATTTATCTAATCAATTTTAATACGTTGTAATATTTTATGTTCAAAGGCGTCCAACGTTAGCAAAGTTATCACGAGAACATAATTTATAGCCTGCTTCCACATATAGGCTAAAATTTTGAGGATATATTGTTTAAAAAATATTTGTGTACAGCGGTGTTTGCAAGTGTCAACCAGATGAATATATATGTCGCAGTGAAATTGTCAATAGCCGTTAGATTATAATCTACCTAGGGATTTTATAATTTGGTTAGGTTAGGTTAGTAGTTAAATTATAATATCACTTAGGTAAATTATAATCTAACGGTACTGACAATTTCACTGCGACATATACAAGCCATAATGATCGATAGGAATGCAAGTCTAACAGATTTGCATGTCTTTCAGTTGTAGAAGGAGAGGAATCGTCTATTATGTATTGCGTTTTAATTTTTCAGAGTTATGTATTCAACGGAAAAAATAAGCAAGCATGAAACTTATATATATTTTACTTATCCCATATAGTTATGAATATAAGATTAAGAAACTAGGAAGACTAGCTGACTAGATATAACGCAGTCAGCAACGACTACAAGCTATTATTTCTCGGCGTAGCACTTATTCAATACAATAAACTTTACTTCAGGTCAACATCACACATTTTTATATATTTCAATATATGGGGCATTTTACGCGAAGCGGACAACGAAAAGAAAGGTCCCGGATGTTGTTCATACTTGGATTAATTATACTCCTAAATATTCTGAATAAATGTACGTCATTAATTTTTTTATTAAGCTGGGTTGACAGTTTTTATGACCCTTTAAAATATGACGAAATTTCAAAAATTGCTTTTTTTAATTTTTTTAATTTATACATTTATTTAAATTGATTAATTTATACATGAACCAGATTTGAACCGTAGTCTAATCGATTAAGATTACTACAAAAGGAACTTAGGTTAGTACTTAACCCAACAACAACCTCAATTACGATGCAATGAAATTGAAATCAACTTGTCTTAAACTGTAAACAATGCTCAGCAATCAGTGCCTATGCGTTAGTAGTAATCTGATGACCATGATGTTTTAAGAACAAATTGAGTGTAACTACACGAAAAAGCTAACATTTTTGATTGAATAATTTCATAACAAAGACTTCAGGTTGTTTTCGTTTAATTTACTATTTAATAATTGCTCCATTAACAGTAAAACGGCAAATCAATGAAATCTTTCGTACGGCCAATCTACGAAGTTTGAATGACACCTCCGCACTCTATTTCTTCCATCACCAAAACGCATGCAGATCCCACTCTACAACTTTCAACGTCTACTTTGTAAGCTTTAAGCTTTATTTTGAAATAAAAATAAAAATTTATAAAATTTACTTCCGGTTTTCTATACTAAAATTTCTTTTATCCAAACTTGTGATAATTTCCAGATAGAACATTTATTTTTCTTAAAATAACACTACCTAAATTAAATTTTCATCTTTAAAACCTAAATTAACAATAGCTTTCAAAAAATAAATTTTTAAAATTTCGTCAATTTTAAAGGCTCATAAAAACTGGTAACACAGCTTAATAAAACAAATTAATGACGTACATTTATTCAGAACATTTAGGATTATAATTATTCCAAGTATGAACAAAATCCGGGGCCTGACATTTTTTTCGATGTCCGCTTCGCGTGAAATGCCCCATATATAAATTACGTGTCATGTGCGCTATACATTCCTTAACAACTGAACTGATTTCAATGTTTTTTTTTCAAATATCTAATGTTTGGTCCAACTTAAAAGATAGGATAGTTTTTATCCCAATAAAAACCAAGTACCCCACCAAAATATTCAATACTAGTGATTTGTACGGCAAAACAAATTTTGCCGGGTCAGCTGGTCTTAATTGTATATAAATTACGTGTCACGTTGTTTGTCTGTTATAGATTCCTAACCTCCCCCCTCCCCCCTCTCAAGTACTCTACCAATGTATTCAATTTAAGTAGTGCGTATGGCAAAACAATATTTGCCCGGTTAGCTAGTGAGATATAAATATTAACTTAGTCTATTTAGTATTTTGCTTGTTTCCTGTAGATATATTTGCCAGTAGGCTATGAGATCCTGCCAACTTTTCTATTCATGCCTTATTGAGCAACTCTATTTCACATCATTTCTGCTACTTATCTGATGTCGTCATTCCACCTCCATCTATCTAGGTGGGTATGCCGCACTTAGCCACGCTACGGGCTGTTATGTACGTATGTAATTGTGACTATTCCAGCCATTCAAATTGTTCTACGTATTAAAAGGATTTCCGGTGCTATCAATCATCTCCCTTAGTGTTTTCTTGTCTCAAAGGAATTGAGTTCTTCGGATGATAAGTTTCTCGTATTCAGAACTAACAAACTTCGCACACTTTTGACATTTTAAAAATTTTGAAAGCCTTATCCTTTAAGCAACCGCGAGGTACCTGCCAGATCGGATTTTTTGCGTAAGTAAGATGCGTAAGTTTATCGGCTACCTTACCTTTCAAACTGTTCCAAAAAAAGTGACAAGCACTGACGCTATTGCGGCAGCAATAGGTAAAATGATGGTAATAGACCTGGGTGAGAAAACGCAGAACACTACCACATAATATACACGATGCAAGTGAGTCATTCAAAAGGCCGGACAGTTTCTTAATTTACCGATACTAAAACAATATTCAAAAAATTTCTACGTAAAGATGAGGCATCACTCTGCATCTTTTATCGGCTCTATCATGGGGAATGTTCCGAGGAACTGTTTGGATTAATTCCTGCCGCCGATTTTCACCATTGGACATTGCGACAAAACTCAAAGTTTCATCCTCACCATCTCGGTATCTGGAAGTCCACAACCATGTGATTCTCGTGGCACTTTTTGCCCCACACTACTCCTATGTGGAACCAGCTACCGGTAGAAATTTTTACGACTTAGGGATCTTCAGGAAAAGAGAACGTACTCATTCTTAAATGGCTGGCAACACAGTTACAAGACCCCTGGTAGTGTAGTTGTCCGTGGGCGACGGCAATCACTTACCACCAGGTAAGCCTCCTGTCCATTTGCCCCATCTTCTATAAAAAAACCATGCTTTGTAGGAAACGGGTAAGTCAGGAAAGCTGGTGAAGCAGTTCTTCTATAGGCGGTTAATAAAATAGCATTACATTGTTTTCCATTATTATTACATCACTTACATTGCCATGTATCCCGGAAAAATAGGTAATCCCACGAGATTTACAAAAAACTTTTTTAATGCAGCAGGCTGCACGCTGCAGCTGGTCATATTAAAAAATTATTTTGTTACAGATTTATCCATTACAACAATTTATGAATGCAGCACAAGTTAATATTACACTAATTTTACCAATGGTCATTTCTTTCACATTTGAGGTTTTTGTTTCATTGCGGAGAGTTCAAGAATTTCTAGATTTAGGTAAGATCATTAGTCAAAGGGTTAGATTATATTATTATCAACTAAGTCATTGATAATTTCGTTTGGACACTACCACTACTTCTGCATTTGTAATAAATAAACAACAGTAGGAGAGGCCAAAAGGGGATTTTGGGATTTTTTCGAGTGCGACAGATGGCATTCTGGTGGTTCTCCACCAAATTTAAGCCCTTTATATAGAGCCGGGCATCTAGGGCAGTATAAAAAAATATCCAGAAACTTCAGCCTGTAGAGTTGTGGAGAATTTATATTTTTTTCGTTATACTTACCTACATCATTTCCTTCAAAATAAAATTATATAATATGTCCACTTCGCCCGTCGGTGAATAATCATGCTCGCTGTATGGCTAGCAATCCATTATTAACATTTATGATGTGTATAGATTATGATGTTTCCTTTTTATCGTAAGAGCAATCTGCTAATTTGCAAATTCTATTGCAAATTATAAATTTTAAAATTATAAAATGAAAATTAAATTACTTTTTCTCCATTCGTACATTACTAGCAGTTTACCGCGGTATAACCCGCGGTATAACTCTTGAAAAAACTTGAAAACAATGTTTTCAAGTTTTTTTCAAGAGTAATATCGTAATGATGTGAGCAGATTATTCAAAGGATATTACAGTTTTTGCAAGATTAAGTGCACTACAAAGCAAGAATATAATTTTTAATGACTTTTAATAACGGTGTTTAAAACGAAGACAATCCCTGCATAGCGTTTTACAAAAATAGGCGTCAGAGTTATTTTTCAGTACGAATACAACCATTGTAATGTGCCAAAATATTATATTTTATGCATTTTTCTAACAGGTCCTTAAGTATAACACAGAGCCAAAATGACGAAAATATTGCTGTTAGATATTAAAAAATAATATTTTTAAAAAATACAAAATCAGTTCAATTTAACTTTTTTTTTTTCACCAGTAAGTATGTCAATAGAAACCTAAAATATTTATTATATATGTATGAATTAAAGTAATGTCCAATAAACTGTTTTTTTCAGTCCGTTATATGAACTCATTTATTTAGAAGAATTATTTTAAAAACACTATAAATCCTCGCGCGCAAGCGTTTGCCCATCAAATTTTGAACCTGAGGTAAATCGAATAATCAAAACTTAATCTTGCAAAAACTGAAATATCCTTCGAATAATCTGCTCACATTACAACGATATTGCTCTGGAAAAAACTTGAAAACATGAAGTTTTTGTTGCAAATCGAATACGCGCCCTAAAAGGTTTTAATGGGATCATTAGAATCGAATAGGTAACCTTTGGCAATATAGCAATAATTCGGTGTATTGACTAATCACAGATCTTCTAAGCAGAAAAAGAACAATAACATCTTTAAACTGATCAGGGAACTCCACAAATGTAACAATTTAACAATTTTATCGGGAAGTAAGCTTACGCCATAATACCAATTACCATTTTATCTTTGTTCGTTTTAAAAATATAAAAACGATAAACGCAAACATTATTTCAAGAAATTCAAATTCTTTTACTTTCAGAGGACAGAGCTGACTTGATAGAAAAGTATGTGGAGCCTCAAAGTAATTTATTCCGTAATGTAGAAGGAAGCTTCAAGAAGGTAAAGGAGAATACAGGAGTGCGTCCACTATCCTATCAACAGAATTCTGACGTTGATCAGATTTCATCGTTAGGAACGAATCTATCTAACGGTAATTAGTTTAAATTTTTGTTAACAATTTTACTCGAGGAAGTAAATTAAATGCAAAATAAGTTTTTTAATCGAGTTCTAAGGAGTTTTCCCTTTTCGCGGTGTCGGTTCAAGCAACTTTTTAAAGAATAGACCATCTGCTATTCTGTCAGGCAGTTTGTAAGAAGAATAGACCATCCGCCGTTCTGTCAGGCTGTTTGTAAGAAGAATAGACCATCTGCCGTTTCTGTCGGGCTGTTTGTAAGAAGAATAGACCATCTGCTGTTCTGTCAGGCTGTTTGTAAGAAGAATAGACCATCTGCTGTTCTGTCAGGCTGTTTGTAAGAAGAATAGACCATCTGCCGTTCTGTCAGACAGTTTGTAAGAAGAATAGACCATCTGCCGTTCTGTCAGGCTGTTTGTAAGAAGAATAGACCATCTGCTGTTCTGTCAGGCTGTTTGTAAGAAGAATAGACCATCTGCCGTTCTGTCAGACAGTTTGTAAGAAGAATAGACCATCTGCCGTTCTGTCAGGCTGTTTGTAAGAAGAATAGACCATCTGCCGTGCTGTCAGACAGTTTGTAAGAAGAATAGACCATCTGCCGTTCTGTCAGGCTGTTTGTAAGAAGAATAGACCATCTGCTGTTCTGTCAGGCTGTTTGTAAGAAGAATAGACCATCTGCCGTTCTGTCAGGCTGTTTGTAAGAAGAATAGACCATCTGCTGTTCTGTCAGGCTGTTTGTAAGAAGAATAGACCATCTGCCGTTCTGTCAGGCTGTTTGTAAGAAGAATAGACCATCTGCTGTTCTGTCAGGCTGTTTGTAAGAAGAATAGACCATCTGCCGTTCTGTCAGGCTGTTTAAGAAGCAGACGAATGGATATGTTACTACCATCGTGACTAGTACATGGTAAAGTTCTGCATTGTCTTGCACTTCGTCTTATCAATTCCTGTCGCAATAGCGCCAGTGCTTGACACTGTCGTCTTCCAGTTTAGAGTGTAAGGTAACCTTAAGTATGTGGCATTAAGACCCCGCTACAAGGATAGCAACACACTATTAACATCTTTGGTGTCTATAGGCGATGGTTTTTTCTATCTATCAGGAAAGCCATCTCCTTGTATTCTGTCTTATGATTTAAAAATGAGGATGAATGTTAAATGTTAAATATATAAGAAGTTTTGGTTACTATAATACGGGCTTTGAAAACCTGAATTATATGATTTTTATTTTTAACTTGATTATCTATTTCCAAAAGGAGAACCATCTGCATATTTGCTATCCTATCAAAAGTAATAATACAATATATAATTTTATTTATGTATTTGCTGCTGCGGTATGAAGACATAAAAGAGTATTTATATAATATATATATTGGTAACTATGTATTTTAGTATATATTTGTCTATAGTTATGAGTATATGTATTTTATTCTTATATATTGAATTATTTGTATTTATGTATGTATGTTTGTATTTATGTATGTATGTGTATTCATTTATATAATTATATTATATATAAATTTATGTTTTAATTATGTGTTTTAATTGTGTGAGTTTTGTTTTCACATAACTAGTGTGTTCAACTAGTACTAAATTAAGTTTCAATTATTATTTTCTTCTTTCTATGTGCACCCCTTGTGCCCTCTCTGTACTCTTTGGAGGTTGACTGGCAGAGAATGCTCTTGGGCGTTAAGTTTACCTGTGCAAAAGTATGTGTGCAAAATTTAAATAAATAAATAAATATTTCTAACATTATATATATATATATATATATATATATATATATATATATATATATATATATATATCATAGATTATTACTACTGGGGTTTTGTGAGGTTGGAAAGACGGGAAGTAAATCGATTTGTATAAAAGTAAATTATTCTTTAGTATATGTCATTGGGTTCCGTAATAAACAAGACACCCTAATAGTTTCGTCGTGACAACCTGTCATTTTTTAGGTATTCTAGGTACTATAAATCTATAATTTAATGTAATGTATTGTATTGTATATTTAATGTAATGTAATTTTTTCATGATTGTATACCAAACTAATGGGCAAATGTACTATGGCTTATTGGTTTGAGCTCTTTAGAAAAACTATTCTATTTATTTAATACTTTATTTAATACTTTGTTGTACACAACAGGACAACAGACAGAATTACAGCAAGCAGTATTTTTAAAAAGGTACAAAAGGCGAGCTTATCTCTAAAAAAGAGATATCTTACAGCCGACCCGGTAAAGTGAAATACTTGACCATAAATATAAGTCGAAGTGTACAATATACTAAAAATATTTAAACACATCTATAAATGAAACCTGAAGTACTTCAGCAATATAAAGACAGGCACTATTAAATTATTTACAGCGTTAGGTATCTACTAGAAATAAAAACAAAAAAATATATAACTACTGTGAAACATTAAATGATATTAACATCTCGAGATGAGTACGTGTTGCTTAAAAAAATAGGAACTCGTAAGATCCATTTAAAAAAGTATATATATATATATATATATATATATATATATATATATATATATATATATATATATATATATATATATATATATATATATATATATATATATATATATATATATATATATATATATATATATTAATGTGAAATAGACAATCTATCATTTTTTTCCTGATATGTTTTATGATTTCCTGATATGAAGTTCATAAAAGGCGAACGATTAACTACGTGACAAATAAGTAGCAAAGTTTTGTAGTAACTTCTATTTCTGGTTTACAGAAGTTACAGTAGTGGGAACGAGAGGTGGCCCATTGCTCTTTAAGTGGCAAAATTCTGCCACGTCTCACTCGATTTTGGCACCACCGCCTTAAACATTCCTAACGATATTAGTGCTAATGACTGTTCTAGTTTTGTGGGCAAGGTTACCAGTAAAATTATGCATGTTAGATTTAATCTCCCCCACACGGGATGCCAACGCACAATTAGCGTTTTGGTTTTGTTCTTCTCCTAAAGAATCAGAGTATCGTCAGATTCGTGATTAGCCTTAATAAATAAGTTTTTTTAATAATTAGATTAGCATATTCAAACCAAAAACAAACACTTCCTTTTTATTATATTCGTATATATTACATTACAATAAAATGTAATGAAGTATACCACTTCAAACATACTGCTTATTTTCTAAAGGTACACTCGCGAATAGAAAATTCCGAAGAAGTTTCTCACTCTCCAATGATACGATTATTGAAATCCGTGATGTATCCGCAAGTTGGACGGGAGATAAAGATGTCTTAGCACTCAAAAACATATCAATGCGTTTAAGAAAAGGAAAGCTTTGCGCAATCATTGGGCCTGTTGGATCAGGAAAGGTATGTAATTATATTTTTGGAGTAACAACAAGTTGTTTAGCCACGTTGAGCGACTTTTTGGAGGTACAAAAATGGTGGGTTTTCGTGACCGACACGCTAGTGACGAAAGCTAAATTCATACTGTCGCAAGCCGTGTTGCGATAGTATGTCTCGCGACAGTATGACTTTGGTTATATGTATTGTGTTTCATTCGCTTACTTGTGCAGCTTTATTTACTGAAGCGTAGAGTTATCCCTTTTTTCGCTAGCCCTCTTACCTTTTTGGATTTTTAAAACAAGATTTGTTTAATATCAACATGTACGCAAGAAATAGATTCGATTGTAATTTTCTGTATTAATAGGTATATATTTTACAGATTTAAGGTAAAAGTCTCAGCAATCGTCATTTTTTAAATATACCTATCTATAAGTACATATAATAAAACTGTAAGAGGTCGAATTCAGTATATTGAAGATATTTTAGAAATTTTTTTTTTGGAAAGCAATCTTTAATCGATACTGAAGCGAAAAATATATAAAAGTATTTTCACGCCCATATCCTCGAAGGGGTAGGTAGAGGCACAACAAGTGCACTCACGATTAGCCGAAGATACTTGGTCCCACAAACGTGATAGGTGGCCAACCTATCACCAACCGGACACTTTCCAATTCCGGACTACTTTGTTTTTTTTCAGAAAACTGAAAAAACACTTTTTTTTATGTGCCCGACCCGGAAATCGAACCCGGGACCTCATGTGGTCGATGCCAACGCTGGACTAGTGTCCACAGAGGCGAGACGAATATATATTTTTTTAATTTTTGTCTGTCGTGTGTCTGTCTGTATCAACGCCGCGCGTCACGCGGAAATAACTTAACGGATTCAAATGAAATCTATCATGATTTACAGTTCATACTCCGAAGAAGGTTATAGGATACTTTTTATCACAAAATTCATTACGGTTCCCGTGGGGAAGTGCGTAAAAGTCAAAACGTATATTTAGCTTTAATTCATTAACCTGAAGTCCGAAACATTATATTATGTATATAAGTGTACCTGATTGCAATGTATACCTTCTATAAAAATATGCACCACTACACGTTTACCCAGTTTGTATAGCGACTAACAAGTCAACTCTGAATGTATAAGAATAATTTATTGGTGAAATAATTAGACGCTGGTCATAATTGCCATACTAGGTACCATTCCTAGGTAATTAATTTTTTTAAATAATATTATGTTCATTAGAACAAATGTGAAGCAGAATCTATCTAGCAGGGTGCTATTTAATGAAACTCAGGAAAATCAAGTTGCAAAGTTCCAAATGCATTGTATAGCTCCTAAAAACAAACCTTCTAGAGGCGTTATGGTACAACCAAGGGGTACAACAAATTAATAAATAAGAAGCGTGATCAAAATAATTTATTTGGGTAACAGCTACTTCGGGACAATTTAAGACCGTAGTTCTTCTTATAATTAATTAATCCCATATAAATAAATTTTACATATTTTGATTACAAATAATCCACATTTTGAAGTATATATAACGTAACTTCATTCTGGTAGTTCTTAAAGGCAAATGAAGGCCATAATTGACCTTACTACCACTTAGTAGTGACGATGGTGGTAACAATTTTTACCACCATCATGACTATTAAGTGGTAGAATATTGAAACGTCACGTTTGAGTTGGAGCCTCAGCGTTTATATTTCGTGTCGCAAGGGTCGCAAGTACATCAATACTTTTCCCAGTCGTGTTTCAGCTCGTATACTATGTACTTATGTTTATAGGGAAACGGTAAACTTATGCATGTGGCATTCAATCAATGACAAACAGATACTAACGCCTCATTTGCATGTTTAGTATGACACTAAAAGTATCACCAGAATTTGAATTTTTATCGCATTAACTTTAAATGTAAGCTCATATCCTTATATTCATCTTTTAAACCGATCCTGTAAAAACAGTATCGTCTGCGTAAACCAGCAATTTAAATGTAGATCACCCATTCATATTCCCATATTTTTGATCTCAACCTAATAAGAACATTTAATCAGGCATATATTAATACGTGATGCCAAAACTTTGTACCCTTTTTTGTGGTAATTGCGCGAACGGTGGAGGAAAATTTGGCACAAGTTAAGTTTTTATTGCGTAGTCTTATGCAATATTCCAGTCCTACTGTGGTGTGAAAAGACATAATATTTTTAAATAAATTAGAAATAAGTTCATTAAATTAATAAAAATAAACATTAGACACAATACATTTATTCGACATATATGATAATATACACATGCGTATGTATATAATAAACATTACTAATACTAAATTCAGTTGACATATTTGAAAATATACACATAATATGTTAATGGTTAAAGTCTGTTGTTAAACTAACAAGAGTCTAAGGTCGAATTTCGACCACAGAACGATTGTTTTGATTGCTAGTACAAAAAAGGTATGCCCTTTTTAAGGTCAATATTGACTTCAAACTAGGTTTTCCCTTTCGTACACTCAATGGCTCCCTGTAATAACACAAAAAAAACACAAAATAATCTTGTTAATTTCTAGTGGAATTAACGTAATATAAAATAAAATTATATCACGCAGGTACATAATTTCAAATCTTTCTTTTAACTACCTAGTAACCTGATTTAGATAAAAACTGATTATTTAAGCCACTGATAATAATTTTAGTTTGAAAGTACACACCGCCCGAAATGTAAGCACTGGTTCAAATTATGGCACGCAATCTTATTTCTTTACATATTTACACATTCTGGCTACGAAATTAACGGGGCTCGGGTTCAATTCTCGATGGTTAGGTAGTCTGTAAACTTATGTATGTATGCAACACAGATACTAACGCATCATTGACATGACATGATGAAGTTACACACAATACTGAGTAATGTGCGTAGTATTTGTTTCCTAGGTATCTAAAATTTTTAAGGTGGCAGAGTTATGCAATACCTTGCTGGTAATTGATACCATTAACTTGCTGTTTCTGCCACAAAATCGTCATTGCTTGTTACTGTCGTGTTTGAATTGGGAGCAAAAGGTAGTTGACAACGCACCGTTAACGACTTTATGACGATTTGGATATGGACGATTTTTATCTCTTTCCATCAGGGCGGGTGGTCCTGATGCAAAAAGATAAAAATCGCCTCATTTACAAATACAGTTAATTACACAAAGTCAAGTCGTCGGCTATTAATGAAGCGATTTCGTTATGCTATCCTTGTGGTTTGTACCAGAACTTTATGATAGTATTGCCGCTGTCAAATTAAACCAACTGGTAAATGCTAACTGGTCTAACCTGTCGTTCGAAATGTCGACATTTAAAATTGTTCAAGGTAAATTTTATTATCTGTGTACACGTGAAACAATAATTTTGTACCCCTTTTTACAACAATCACGCGAACGGTGAAGCGTACAAAGTACAGTCAAAGTTTACTTTATAGAGGAGTGTATAAACTTAACATTTTAAATAATATGCATCAGAAATATATTAAATAAAGTATAAAAATAACCATTACATACACTACATTTATTTGACGTTCATTATAATATACACAAATGCTCATATGAAACTCACACATGTATAACTATTACGATTATGGCTAAAGTCAGTTGTCAACCTATGAAGGGATTTCAATGTTTAGTCTATGTCGAATTTCGAGCACAGGGCGATTGCTAGTATTAAATGTTATATTTTTATTAGATTTTATTCCTGGCTAGATTCTATCTATCTACGTTAATGATTAAAAAAGGATAGGTATATTAAATAATAAATAAATAATAAATATTCAAGGGACAAATTACACTTACTGATCTAACCCCAAAGTAAGCAAATTATTTGCTTGTGTGATGGGTGTTAGTCAACGATACTAATACATAGAAATACAGATATAAATACTGGAATAGATTTAATAAACACCCAAACCCGGAAATACAAACATTTTTTCTCATCACACAAATGATCGAACCCGAGCCCCGTCGATTGCGTAGTCAGGGTCGCTAACCACTCGACCAACTACTGTATATATGATAATAATAATATATAACGACATATATATTACTATCATAAATACGCAAAAAGTACTGAATGGATTTGAATGAAATTTGACACACAGGTAGATGATAACCAAGAATAGTACATAGACTTTTTATCCCAGATAAATGATTCGTAAAAAAACGTTTGTAATGCAGCAGCCTGCATGGTGCAGCCAGTTCAAAATATAAATGCAAATTATTTCACACAAATCTAAAATTTCTAATTTTTCACAGTCAAAAGGGAATCTTTCACCTAGAGATTACTTTTTCGGACGTGAAATATTATTTTTCTTCTGAGATAATGTTCTAGAAAAACGAAAGAATCGATGAGAAAATATCAAAATTCAAAATATTAGTTATTTATGTTTCATCATGAATGCATGGAAAATGGTAATATTTAGATCGCGCAGAAAACGTTATGTAGCCCGTAAAAATAGTGTAACTAAAATAGTGTAAAATCTATGATATTTTGACATAATCTTTTTGACATCCATGATATTGTATTATTTGATAGCTATTCTACAGCTATAAATTAACATAACATAACATGCATTTGTTTTGCGATAAAAACATTTTCGTTATCTGTAGGTTTTTTTATTATATGTCATATGATAGCAAACAAGTAGATGGTTCTCCTGATAAAAAGAGATTACCATCGCCTATAGACACTGAAGATAATGGTGCGTTGCTATCCTTATATCAAGGTTTTAATGTTTCATGCATAAGTTCACCGGTTACTTTAGCGCATTAGGTATAGGTAAGGTTGAGTTAGGTAAGGTGGTTCCAGACAAAACCAGGCAAAATTCTATCATCTATATTTAAAGGGTTGCCTTTAAAACACCAGCAACCTCGCAGGACTAGATACCTAACATTATAAATAACAACATTTGTTCTATGACTTTTGACATAACTCAATACAATAAATAAAAATGATTTTTTTAAGTTTTCATTGTCCTGTCGTGATATTTCTAACTCTTCATTCGGATGCGCTGAGCTAGTAGTAATATTAGTAACATTTTCCTACATAATCTTTGCGATGCACGTAGAGTTAAGAACGTTCAAGCGAAAAATTTAATTCATATTAATTTTTGTATGAAAGGAAAATCCAATAAGTTTTCAAAAGTCGTAGAACAAATGTTGTTGTATATGATGTTAGCTACCTAGTCCTGCGAGGTTGCTGGTGTTTTAGATGTAACCCTGTATATATAGTTCTTATGATGAAGACGAGAAATAAGAAAGAATCTTACATTCAATGGTTTTGACCGCCCCGTTGGTCGAGTGGTTAGAGACCCTGACTACGCAATCAACGAGGCTCGGGTTCGATCCCCGACGGGGACAAGCATTTGTGTGATGAGCATAAATGTTTGTATTTCCGGGTTTGGGTGTTTATTATATATATTCTAGTATTTATATATGTATTTCTATGTATTAGTATCGTTGACTAACACCCATAACACAAGCAAATAATTTGCTTACTTTGGGGTTAGATCAGTAAGTGTAATTTGTCCCGTGAATTATTATTATTATTATTATTCAATGGTGCATCTTCCATCCCATGCTAAAAGCTAATTCAATGCTGAAAATTCATCCAAGACATAAAAACTCATAACATTTTTCTAACAACAAATCATTTTCCCCAATCGGTTTCAATATCCGTTACAGAAAAGTAACGGATATTGAAACCGATTATATCGGTATTTAGATTTTTTCACATCAGTTTCAATATCAGCCCCATTCTCTTTAATTCATCTCTTAAATTGTGATTAGTGTTTGTAACTAAGATGGAGTGGAGTTTAAAAGCACAGCATTGTCTGTGTAAAGCTAACAATTTAGAAGTAGATCCATCACATTCCCACATTTTTCGATCTCAAGCTACACGATAAATAGGCGAGCCCTAGACGTCAATATTGACTTCAAACTAGAGCGATTTTACTTGTTGTACAACTCTATCGATCGCTTTCTCAAACTCCACAAAAAACCAAAAAAAATGGTAAAGCGCCTGTCGGGCCACGCGCAGTGTAGGTTTCCGAAATTGCCCATCACAATAATGTGGACTAAGAAGAGGGCTTTTATAGTTTCATACTATTAACATTTAAGCTATTCAACGTCAATCAAAAATATATACTCGTATCCGCACCACAGGTTCACAAACCTACAAAAATTTCTCTAAGTATTTTTATATGTTGGTCGAATATCACTCAAAAAATTGTAAAGCGTTTTATGCCGTGATAGTTTTCCTTTTAACTTTATTATACTTACTACTACCATAATTTTTTCCCCAAAATCAACCGTTTACTCTCTCAAACCGTTGACTCTAACAAAAATTAGCATTATAAAGCTCAATATTTCACAAACAATGCCCTTTATCGATAACTTGTTTTTACAAACCTACAATATTTTTTAAAAACCTATTCGACTATACCCCACACGATGAGTCACATGAGAAAAAAAAACATCGTCATTATATTCCCCTACATAAAAAGTTATTTCAAATAGTTTTTAAAATTATGTTGTTTACAGCTAACTTACTACATATTCAAGCTAATGTAATGTAATGTATAACTTTCAGACTAACGTACCGATTTATTTAAAAATGTAGTCTGCATTTCTACTTAAAAAATTGCGTCAAATACCGTAAATCAGATTAAAATCAGATATATAAACATGACTATGTAATCTATGGGGCTCAGGTTCGTAATACGACAGATAGTAGTGTTCTTTTAGATAAGCACATGTTTGTATTAATTTGCTTACTTTGTGGTCAGATCAAGCCGAGCTAACAAGTAGTTGCTGCGATTGAAAAAGGTCTATTTTTTATAAAGACAGCGTAACAAATAGTCAGATAGATAGACAGACAGAAAAGACGGACTATCGCATTAATATTATTATTTTGAATATGGATTATATTATTATTTACGAGTATAAATGCCGCTAATTTATATCTACAATATAGGTAAAAACTCTAATATTGTTTAATTAGATTTGTTTGTCTAATAATATTTAATATATTAACGAGTCTTTATCAACCAACCACGCTACACTGGGGGAGAGAACATTTAAAATAATGTTTGGTTGCGCTACTGCCAAACCGCCTGTCCAGCGAGTAATTGTAAGCATATATCGTCGTATCCAACGAGTATAGCCACCCTCGCCGTAATGGCTTTTTGTTTTTATTGTTTGCCACCCGCTGTGCAACAAAATGTGTGATTTTTCTGTCAATGTCATGTGAAAAATGCATATTTCTGGAATAAAATGTGTAGCTCATGTATTAAGCTTAATTCAGCCATACTCTAAATTGCTACAGAATCCAGCCCTTTGTTGCAGCGTTAAAATATAAGAAACAGAACAAAGAAAACCATTTCTTTTACATTCTGCTATCTTTCATGAGTGCTCTTGTGATGTAACTGAAAGGGAAAAATAAAAGCAGTGTAAGAAATGAAACAAACTCACCGACCATACACAAAATAATAAAGACCCCACTGGCACAGCCGTTATCCACCCTCGTTCACCACATTTTCCACCACGACAGTAGCAAGCATAAAAGCATACATTTTACGGACTCAACGCATGTTTCACTTCACAACCGAAGCATCTTTAGGAGAATTGGACAAAACACGAGCCAAATATGTATTACTTCGGCTCATTTTGACTGCAGCAACCTAATATTTAAATATGTATAGTGCAACGCAATGTAAGTTTTAACTGTGCCAAATTTCATACTCTATCATTCGCGTAATTGTCTTAAAAAAGAGTAAACAGTTTTTTGCTTCACGTAAAATTAACATATAGATCTGAATGTTTAAAAATTAAAATACCGTTCAAAAAATAAATGCTTAGGTTAGGTTAGGTCTTTGCTCCTTTGAGCTCATAATACCTCAATTTAGCGGAAAGTTTCAGGCATGACCTGCAGAGCCAACCGGCTTACAGATATTTTATATTACTTCGTCATATTTCAAGCAACTAATTTTTTAGTTACGGAAATATTTCAGAACTCACAAATTGCGTTAAATAGCATTCGAAAGAGCATAATCGATCATCGCTTTTTAGGGTTCCGAAATAAACTAGGAACCATCCATCCATCCGTCCGTCTGCAGTATAGCGCAGATATCCTTAGTACTAGAAAGCTGTAATTTGGCATGAATATACATATTAATCACACAAGTGGTAACATAAAAACTTGAAAAATATTTTTAGGATAGTTTTTTTAGCTTTACATGTGGAAAGTGGAGGTGTTAATTTTTTTTCTCTTTATTATCATATTTTTTTCTCTTTTTTACCCCAAAGTGGGGGGTATCGTTGGATAGGTTTTTAAAAATATAATGGGTTTGTGAAAACGATTTTTCGATTAAATGATTCGTTTTGAAATATTAAGCTTTAAAGTTTTAATGTTATTAGACTTAACCCCTCTTCTTCCAGCTAAACAGCTGGTTTTTGGGGTGAGAGAAAATTCATGGTAGTAGTGAATATAATGAACTCAAAAGAAAAACTATCACGGCTAAGTACGCTTTACAAGTTTTTGAGTAATAGTCGACCAACTTATAAAATGTATTTAGAGAAGTTTCTATAGTCTGTGAAACTTTCGGTTTCGACATTAACGGTACATGGGATAATGTTCATAAAAGTTTACTTCTTAGTGCGCATTATTGTGATAGGCAACTTCGGAACCCTACGTTGCGAGTGGACCGACACGTACTTTACCAATTTATTAAAATCTACAACTGTTCGAAAATTAAAATATCGCTGTTTTTTACAAACTTTAGATTTTTGAACTACTCAGCTCGAAAAACTATGCTTAGGTGTAGTTTTTGCTCCCTTGAGCCTTATTGAACTCAATTTAGTGGTAAGTTTTCGGGATGGCTAGAAGTTTTAGGGTTAAAGGGTTTATGAAGTTTGTATGAAAAACTTTGTAGACGGCATGAGAGGATGAAGTTTGTATGAAAAACTATAAAGACGACATGGGTTATATAGCTTTTCATACAGACTCTAAAATATCTCTTCTAAAATTTCAAACAAGACTTATGCAAAATAAAAGACGTATAATAAAAATTAGGTATCTACTAATTTGCACAAAAACCTTTATTTTAATAATATATTTCATACATCTAATTTCTGTTGCCAATTGTTAAACTAAGACACTTAACAAACTCTAAAAAAATGAAATTAATATTTCTGTGAAGAATTAATTTAACGGACAGAATATAAAGCCAAGTGCTCCCGAACTTAGACTTCCGGAGTTTAACAAAACTTTTCTAGTGGCCGCGGATCCAGATACTACCATTCATCTAACGACGACGAAATTGTGTTTGACATTTAATTTCGCCAGTTCAGATTTTTTAATATTGATGGTTTATAATCTTCTCCGTGTAGGTTGGAGCTCCTTTATTAGAATATACTAGTTTTGTTTTAACCAGGTAGTTTGTCATAGGCGAAAGATTGAACAAACGTGGCCCTACTATTGTGATTACTAGGTCGTACATTTCCGCAACGTCTCAACCGGGTTTATAGTCTTATTTTCTGCCCGGGCTCGTCAATGTCGTGTTCCAGTTTGGAGGGTATTTAAGATAGTCGATAAACTTATACATGTGGCTTCATCATCCTGCCACACGGAAAACAACCCATCGTCACCATCTTTGGTGTAGAACCATCTGCTTGTATTGTATGTATATGAAAAATAATCTTTTTTAACATAAGTGACTTTATATACAATCGGTGACGGAAAATCTGAAATAGATTTTATGAACCCTGGCGAAAGGTTCACTTCCTAGCAGTGATAGTTGTAATGGTCACACGTAGATAAAGAAAAAGTTCCAATTCTTTTAATTATGCACATTATTTTCTTCTACTGCGATTTTTAACGATGTGTCTTAGATTTAGTAATTCGTTCTAAATTAACTTTTCAGATTTTCTGCAAAGTATAGATTGCCCGAAACTAATTATGTACACATTTAATTGGTAGGCTGGCCACCTCCTGGGATCTCTTGGGACACATGGGACTTAGTCCCATAAGCTAATCATGGATACACTAGTTACACATCTGCCTATTTCTTCGCAAATATAGGTGCCGTTTAAGTATATATTTTATATTGAAGAGTATAGATTTCAAACATACACTTTATAAACTTCACACGAAGTAAATTTACATATGATATGAACAGCAATGCAAATTAATTAATGGTAAAAATAAAAAATGTTTAATGGAGTAGATATACGTTTTCGAAAATTTGAATCAGTACATCTATTTAACTGATACCTCTTCGTTAATACCATGAAAATAAATTAGATCCATACTAATATTATAAATGCGAAAGTAACTCTGTCTGTCTGTCTGTCAGGATCAAATTTGATACAAAGATAGTATGAGATCTGATAAAGGACATAGGAGAGTTTTTATCCCGGAAATTTCACGGGAACGGGAACTACGCGGGTAAAACTCCGGGAATTTTATTTTAGAATTTTTTTCATGAGGACGAAGTCGCAGGCACAGCTATTCTATTTTTTTATAGTAGAGGGGGCAAACGAGCAGGGGGTGCACCTGATGATAAGTGATCACCACGCGCGATAAAATTGCGCTCAGGGACAATCGTGACCGGAGTAATCAGAGCGAGAAAGCCATGTACCCCTTTTCACGTTTGTTGTGGATTTTGCAACGTCGGGGGGCTTCATTCCAACCTAAATGCCGTCCACCACCATCTCGAGGCGGCAAAGTCAGCTTTGCTCTTCTTGACCGAAACACAGATATCTTCTCCGGCTGAAACTTCCTACCTCTCCTATCCGGGGTGCAAATTGGAGCATTCCTTTGTACCGCAGTCATATTCGAAGTCTTGCATTGTGCAACATGCGTGCATGGTGGACAGCTTTTACCATAGATAGAAGATCATATCCGAGGTTTGTCCTCACAACTTCTGTTGTGCGGGGGATGTAACCTGATTGAAGTCGCCACTTTGTTCGCTTACCTCTTAGCTAAGCCTTTGTAAGGGTCTCATTTGGCATGGACTGTTCACATAGAGTTCGTGAAAATTTGGGGAAATACCCCTTTTCACGCTTGTTGTGGATTAATTAGGAGAAGTTAATTATAAAAATCAAAACGAACGCTGGATGTACGGTTGTGATGGATATTCACTGCAAATGAAAGTATGGTCAGAAGTATAGCCCCGAAACTGTTTCCCAGCATTCTACCAGGGTGTATGAGAATACAAGCAATTGCGGCGCGCATTCGGCTTAATACGTATTATACTTTTTGATTCGGCTGCAAGCTGTCAGAGCGTGCACACGTACTTCTATGTACTTGCGTTTGGTGGCAAAAAGCCGTGAATGGCTATATAAAGTTAATATAAAGTTAACTACTTTTTACTGCTTTGACGGTTAAGGGGTAAAACCCTTGTTACCAAGCAGCAAAATCACCTAAATTATTTGCCGTATGTTTAGAATTTTTGTATAAAACAGGGGAAAAACTGACCGGAGGCTCACCTGATGGTATGTAATCATCGCTGTTCATAGACAACCACCCTGCTACAGGTCTAACAGCTGCATTGCCAGCCTTATAAGGATAAGTGGTATTTGAATTTTGTCACGGTGTCCGATAGTAATATTTGGAGGCAGGAATTTATTCAGACAGTTCTTCGAAAACCTCCCCATGTTAGATCCGATAGAAGATGTAGAGCAATGCTTCATCTCAACGTAACGCCAAAAAATCAAGCCGATTAAATGTAGTCATGTCGTCGACTATTCGAGCCGCTTTACGTTGAATATGAAAAAGAGGAAAGAGCTGGTATTGAGGAGCCCCCGTCCATAAATAAGATCTGTACGGGGCAGGATTTGTTCTTTGTAAAGTTATAAGCGATGAGTCGGTACTATCTGGTACTTCTGAGAACACCCAGTTATTATGAGATTAATTTAGCCTTGCCTTCCAAGTGACTACGGAACTGAACGTCGCTAGATATGTCGACTTCATGGATTCCAAGCACTTAAATCTGTGATGACGCTGCTATGTTAAGGAATAACTTAGGGTAATTTTTATGCATATTTTGAAGGTCAATAAGACGAGCAGAATGCTTTTTTGGCTTGATAGTAGGAATCAAAATATTTCTTATCAAGGGAAACTAAACAGCTCCATATTGAATTCTCTTGTGATCACAAGTAAGGAGCTTCTTCCACTAAATCCCAACTAAAACATAAGCCTTATCTTAATTTAAGAGATATTTGCCCCAAACCTCATCCATATTCTCCTGATTCCAGTAGGGATTGAAATCCCCCAAGGAACCGTTTGCAATTAATCCATTTGTGAATCAGATTGTCCTCGTATTATAAACAGTGAAGAACTATAGCTAAGTACTGATTTGAAAAAGCACTTACTCGATCGCTGAATATTGTCAGCTCTGGCTCTTCTAGTGATGAAACTGATTCTAGAACCTTAAATTATAATGTAGGGCAGAAGAAGGGATCAATTCAGAGAATTATAAAATGTAGGTAAATGCAAAAAAAAAAACATTTGAGGGTGAGAAGTTCATCAGTGTTGCTCCCAAATCAAATAAATAAATTGATAAGAAACAAATAAAGTTACCATATCGTACATGAAAATTGAAATATTTTGAAAACATCTACGAATACCAGAAAGCAAATTTTTTTTAGCAATTTTAAAAAACTTTAAACGCATAGGATCAGAAAAGACAAATACTTCTAATGTTTGTATATTTTAAAAATATATTTTTAAGCTTTAGTAACCTTAAATTTTACGATATGTACCATTCATATAGCATACTAATTAAATACTCTCAAAAGCATAACACTGTATGTACCTAACCCCTTTTTTTCTTTGTTCCAAATTAATCTTTAAAACCAAATAAAAGTGACAAATAAGTAACTAAACTTTCAAAAAAAGAGTTTAATTTTACAAAAAACTGTATTTTTTTACACAAAATAGACCCCAAACTTTACATTTAAGTACACGTTTTCTTACTAAATCGCTACCAACTGTAATCGCAACTAGTGCGGTGGCATTCGAAGTGTATTTGTACATGCAGCGCGTGGTCGAATGGTTAGCTTATAATATGATCTTGGCTGAGATTATATGACCTTGGTTTGATTACCGGGTCAACCACAAAATATTGCCACGGATTTTTTAAATAATACTCACAGAAACTGCAGGTTATGGTCTGATGATAGTGTGCAAATATCACGTGCCTAGAATTAGCATGCAAATCTGTCGATCTCCGGTTTTCACAACAAGTAAACGAAAGCAGATTCTGGTCGGTAAAATTTGCGATTGGAATCAGCTAGCTAGCCAACTACCAAACCCATGAGTGGTAGTTAACTTGAATGTATGTCTGTCTACCCTGCAAGAGAATTTACTTAATAACTTTAACTTAGAATACTCAATATTTTTCTATATTTTGAGCAGAATCGGTATAAATTTCTGTGTACAATATACTATTGACCATTGACCTTTTGTATAAGTATGTACGATCTTTTTTGCAGTCTTCAATTTTGCAACTGCTGTTAAAGGAATTGCCTGCAGCTATTGGCACAGTTTCAGTATTTGGAAATATCTCGTACGCCAGCCAAGAGGCGTGGCTCTTCCCAAGTACTGTCCGGGAAAACATACTATTTGGTCTGCCTTATGACCCGGCTAAATACAAGAAGGTACGTATTACATAGACATATTCTAAGCGTATATATAATATATTAGGCTACTATTTAACCGACTGAGCTACTTTAAAGACCAGGCTATTTCAAAACTCGATCACTTACCATCAGGTGCACCTCCTGCTCCTTTGCCCCCTCTTCTATAAAAAATAAAAATATTTTTTTTGAAGCACACTTCAACCCCTTACATTTGGGACCAAAGTTCCCACTCTACCTTTCGGCTACCTTTACGTCTAAACCGAAACACGCCAGCAACAAGCATTGACGCTATTGTGGCAAAAATAAGTATTGGCGGTGCTAACAACTTTTGTACTGAGTGGAGTGGTTGAGATGTTGCAGAACTCTACCAGCTAGTACTCACGATGTTATTGACACGTGTGAGCCTTCTCTTGCCATTTACAAGATGGCAAGCCGTAAGGAAGTTGATCTGACGTTCAAATAATAGTAATTTAAACCGACTTCGAATATCAACTATACTCATATCTCAAAAACTTAGACTGTTCCCTAATCTATACATATAATAAAAATGTAAGAGGTCGAATTCTGTACATTGAAGATATTTTAAAAATTTTTTTTGGAAGATACTCTTTAATCGACACTGAAGCGAAAAATGTAATTTTTTTAATTTTTGTCTGTCTGTCTGTCTGTCTGTCTGTCTGTATCAAGGCCGCGCATCACGTCGAATCTACTGAACGGATTCAAATGAAATTTAGCATGGTTAAAATTCATACTCCGAAGAAGGTTATAGGATACTTTTTATCCCGAAATTCAGTACGGTTCCCGTGGAATAGGGGATGAAAATAAAAACGTATATTTAGCTTTAATTCATTAACCTGCAGTCCGAAATCCTTTATTATTGTTTTGTTCAAAAGTAAGTACTATAAAGATTATCCCTTAAAAATTTCAAAGTCATCAGTTTTATAATTTAGGTTTCCGGGTGGAAAGTCCAGTTGAACGTGACACCCGCATTGTATACAAAACCTTTGAACCCACGGCTCATGATAAGTTAGGGTAATCATTTCATAATGTTTGTATAATGGATATAACCTGAGAGATCAATTTAGAATATATACTCTTTTATTAAAATGTTATAAATGCAATTTGACTAGCCTAAAAATGAGTAAAATATGTGTACAATGTAAACCTAAACATTTTATTTATTTATATAAGAATTATAATATATTTGAAAATAAAACAGATCATTTTTCAGTTTTTTGCCAATATCTCAGAAAATATGCATCTAATCGACATTAAGTATACTAATAAATTTGTTATTTATAAAATTTTACGTAAGGATAGGCTATTAAAAAAATTCACTATTTTGTTTTTAAATTGCATAACGTAAAAAAGGGTAAAAAAGAATCTAGCCGCCCATACCCACCCGAAATACGTAGGCAGATACAAGAAGTGTACCCACGATTAGCCGTATATACCATCTCACACAATGTGATAGGTGGCAAGCCTATTGCCAACCGGGCCCTTTCCAATCCCGGGCAATGTTGTTTTATCAGAAAAGTTAAAAACACGTTTTGTTTTGCCCGACCCGGGAATCGAACCCGGGACCTCATATGGTCAACGATGACACCGGGCCACTAAACAACACGGTGAATGAAACCTCTGCGTAGTGTAGATGTTGGAGTGCCTAAACTACTTAGTGTACTCATTAAAGTCAGACTCCAAGATACTTTTTAAAAAATTGTTAAGTAAAATATACGAACATATACTTATAACTTCAGTCCTGGATAAGATCCAACATCTTACAGAAAAAACTTTAGACAAAGATAACTTCATCAAAACAAATTCAATAAAAAGTTACTTAACTTTCCTTTATTTGTGAGAATCGAAAATCAAAAATGTGAGAAAAAAATACGTGGCTTTGTTGTTTTTTACTGAAGTATCATCACTCCCGGTTCCCTTGCGGGGTAGGCAGAGTAAACCGAACGTCTATAGACTTTCCGTTTCACCGCGATTCACCGGTTTGTCGGTTGGTGATATAAATGGTAATCCTCATCGCCACATATACCGCCACGTTAACGATTATCGACTATTTTTAGCGATAACTGGGACCGAAAGTTTTACGTGCTCATCCGAGGCACGGGAGTGGTAATATACCACTCCGCCAGTCTCCGAGTTGCTACTGAGATTTTAGATTTTCGAGAAAATCCTCGAAAATATCTCAATAACGTTTGCCCGATCCGGGGATCGAACCCGGAACCACATGATCTGAACCGAATAGGCTATCCCAAGACCACGGGGCAGAGTAGTTTGTTATTAATAAAAAAAACCTTTGACTGCTTATCTTGCTTATTGAAAATTGAAAATGATACAAATTTACATTAAATCTTTTAGAGATTTAAAAATAATAATAAATTTAAGAAAAGTGCAACAAGATTTTTTTATTGCAAATCGTTTTCAATGGACAAAGATAAGCTTCTTAGTCAAAAGCTATTTTGGTTTTTATTAATAACAAACCACAAAGCCATATGTTAATTAATTTATTTTTATACTTCCCGCTACAAAAAGTGCCTTAAATAAAAATGATTCAAAAAAATAAAACTGAATATATAACTTTTCATCTTTCTAACTAGGTATATATTTTTAACTTCCCGCTACGTGTCTAGATAAGGAAATTATAGATTTTACTCCGATTTATGAAAATCGAGTGTTCACCAGATCTCCACGTTTTGAGGTCCTACGAACCTTTTTCGACTACTTTCATGATGACGTGTATGTGTGTGCGTATGCGTGTGTGTATGTGTATGTGTGTATGTAAACATCTCATAACTTTGAACGGCTTGACCGATCGAAACGCGGTTAATAGGATTCAAATGGATTCCACTCAACTTAGACTTCCTAAAAATTTTAACCAATTCAGTCAAGGAGATTTTGAGAAATTTTGAACAAACCTCACATAAGTTTTTGGCGAAACAGCATTTTTTTAATACAATTTCCAGATTAATGTACCGATAGAGTACAAAATTTAATCATCTTTACATCTTAAAAAACTGCGACGAATGCATAAATTGCATCAAAATTTATTTATCCGTTCGGGAGTTTATAGTTGACGAAAAATTTTGCAAAAGTATTTTTTTGGCATAATTTCGAAATTTTTTAACTAATCATTTTTAATCTTCTGCAATATTTTAGTACTTACTAAAAAACTACATTGAATGCCTTCTCTTCTTCAATATTTTAGTACTTACTAAAAAACTACATTGAATGCCTTCTCTTCTGCAATATTTTAGTACTTACTAAAAAACTACATTAAAACTTATTACATATTGTTTAAATAACTTTCAGGTTTATATACCGATTGATATAAAAATCGAATTAGAGTTTCCCTCTAAAAAACTGCGCCAAATATTGGAAATTGGATCAAAATCGTTTGATTTATTTGGGATTTGTCAATGACGAAAATTTAAAAAAAGATTTTTTTTTACATTCTTTAAAATTTTTTAACCTATCGATTTTTTAGTTATTAAAACAATTTTGAGTTAAAAAATTGCGTTGAATGCCATTCAAAAGATCACAATCGATCATCAATTTAAAAAAAAATATGATGTATATTTTTCAACCATTAATTTCCTAAATACCATTTTTACAAACTAGATTTTTTGAACTCTTCGAACTCAACATAAAATTATTATAAATACCTTTTGATTCATTTTTCTCTCATGTGGATATCTTATTAGAATATTTGATAATTTTAGTATTTATATAATTTTTAAAAGTTTACCTTTTTACGTTGAATGCTAATTTTGCGACATAAAAACAAATATTGCAAATTTTCACAATAGCCTACCTATAAGTGAAATTTTATAGACCAAATACATCAATATACATGCTATCGATCGTCGAGGTGCACAGATTCTAGGCATCGCCATATGGTGGACATTCCACATGCCCGGACAAAGCGGTTAGACTTAACATTCTTCATTCAAACCGCAAAGGACTGGAACATGCTTCCTAAATGTGTGTTCCCAGTTGAGTACTATCTGGGGATCTTCAAGAGAAGAGTGAACTGGTACCTTCTAGGGAAGCACGTTCCATCTTAGACCGCATCTTAGCTTACCATCAGGCGAAATCGTGGTCAAGCGCTTCCCTATCGATAATAAAAAAAACATGTCGATAACACGCATCTTTTACGAAATATTGGCAAAAAATTGCAAAAAGCCGTTTTTTAAATGTTTTAAACAAAATGTTCCTAACCTCCTACACGGTCAATATATTATGCTTAATAATAATAACATTGCAATTATAACCTTTACTGAAAGCAAATACTATTTATTTCTCCCTAACTAATGGGTCTGTCGTCAAATTTAGCCAGGCAGACTGCAAAGGAGTCAGATATTGTTATTTATCAGACGTACACCACAGATTTCAAACTAGCTTGAATAATCATCGTTGCCCATTAAGAACCTAGGTACAAGCCGATAATTTCACCTTCAATCTTTTTTATACGGTGGAAGGATAGCCCCAGCCATGCTTAAAAATGACAATACAGTTAGACTTTTGCTTCACGGTGTGTGATCTTTCTCCCAATAAAAATAGGTTTTGCAAAAATGATCTTTAGTCAAATATAGTCATATGGAATGAGTATATAATGTCAGGCAAATAAAACTGCAAGCATGACTGTAGAAAAAAAGGCGAGGTGACTTCAGTTAAACACTGCTTAAAGCCTTTAGGCACAAGGGTCGTTATCAAAGTGAACGTGTTTTCAAATCCATAATAAAAGAATCCTTTCTTAAATTTTTAATATTTCTCCTTTGATAAAAGTGCTTCGCCGTCCAAAGTATTGCTGAATACGAGAAATACTGTGGTCAATTACTAATAGTTACTCTGCAAGGATGGCTAAACGCGAACGAAGTCGCGGGTACAGCTAGTTTGGAATATACTTGATATAATGAAAAATAATTATCTCGGTATGTCATTTAGTTTCCGAGAAATTCGTGGATAAACACACAAACATATCTATATATATATATATATATATATATATATATATATATATATATGTATATATATATATATATATATACTAGCTGTACCCGCGACTTCGTTCGCGTTTGGCCATCCTTGCAGAGTAATTATTAATTAATTAGTAATTGACTACAGTATTTCTCTCTCTCTCTCTCTCTCTCTCTTATAAATGTAAAAAAGAGACTTTTTTTAATCCCAAATAAATCGTTTATTTTGATCCAATTTCCAGTATTTGGCACAGTTTTTTAGAGGGAAACTCTAATTCGATTTTTATATCAATCGGTATATAAACCTGAAAGTTATTTAAACAATATGTAGTAAGTTTACTTTATACCGACCGATTGATATAAAAATCGAAAGTCTAATTCAATTTTTATATCAATCGGTATATAAACCTGAAAGTTATTTAAACAATATGTAGTAAGTTTACTGTAAACAACGTAATTTTATTGTTTGAAAAGCTGTAACTTTTGAAAATTTGATTCGATTTTGATTTTTGAAACGGCATTCAATGTAGTTTTTAGTAAGTACTAAAATATTGCAGAAGATTAAAAATGATTAGTTAAAAAATTTCGAAAAATTCGCAAAATTTTTCGTCAACTATAAACTCCCGAACGGATAAATAAATTTTGATGCAATTTATGCATTGGTCGCAGTTGGATGTAAAGCTGATTAAATTTTGTACTCTATCGGTACATTAATCTGGAAATTGTATTAAAAATACTGTTTCGCCAAAAACTTATGTGAGGTTTTTTCAAAATTTCTCACAATCTCCTTGACTGAAGTCTAAATTGAGTGGAATCCAATCGAATACTATTAACCGCGTTTCGATCGGTCAAGCCGTTCAAAGTTATGAGATGTTTACATACACACATACACATACACATTCACATACACATACACATACGCATAAGCATACGCATACGCATACGCATACGCATACGCATACGCATACGCATACTCATACGCATACGCATACGCATTCGCATACGCATACGCCTACGCATACGCATACGTATACGCCTACGCATACGTATACGCCTACGCATACGCCTACGCCTACGCATACGCATACGCATACGCATACGCATACGCATACGCATACGCATACGCATACGCATACGCATACGCATACGCATACGCATACGCATACGCATACGCATACGCATACGCATACGCATACGCATACGCATACGCATACGCATACGCATACGCATACGCATACGCATACGCATACGCCTACGCATACGCATACGCATACGCATGCGCATGTGCGGGATGTTTAAAAATAAATTAATTAACACATGGCTTTGTAGTTTGTTATTAACAAAAACCAAAATAACTTTTAACTAAGAAGCTTATCTTTGTTCATTGAAAACGATTTGCAGTAAAAAAATCTTGTTGCACTTTTCATAAATTTATTATTATTTTTAAATCTCTAAAAGATTTAATGTAAATTTGTATCATTTTCAATAAGCAAGATGAGCAGTCAAGGGTTTTTTTAATTAATAACAAACTGCTCTGTCTCGTGGTCTTGGGATAGCCTATTCGGCTCCCGATATATGGTCCCGGGTTCGATCCCCGGATCGGGCAAACGTGTTATTGAGATATTTTCAAGGATTTTCTCGAAAATCTAAAATCTCAGTAGCAACTCGGAGACTGGCGGACCACTCCCGTGCCTCGGATGAGCACGTAAAACTTTCGGTCCCAGTTATCGCTAAAAATAGTCGATAATCGTTATCGTGTCGGTATATGCGGCGATGAGGATTACCATTTATATCACCAACCGACAAACCGGTGAGTCGCGGTGAAACGGAAAGTCTATAGACGTTCGATCTACTCTGCCTACCCCGCAAGGGAACCGGGAGTGATGATACTTCAATAAAACAACAACAAAGTCACGTATTTTTTTTTCACATTTTTGATTTTCGATTCTCACAAATAAAGGAAAGTTAAGTAACCTTTTATGGAATTTGTTTTGATGAAGTTATCTTGGCTAAAATTTTTTCTGTAAAATGTTGATTATCCAGGACTGAAGTTATAAGTACATGTTCGTATATTCTACTTAACAATTTTTTAAAAAGTATTTTGGAGTCTGAGTACACTAAGTAGTTTAGGCACTCCAACATCTACACTTCGCAGAAGTTTCATTCATTTTCTAAGAATTTTGAAATATTCACCATGTTGTTTAGTGGTCCGGTGTCTTTTCAAAGAATTTTGAAATATTCACCGTGTTGTTTAGTGGTCCGGTGTCATCGTTGACCATATGAGGTCCCGGGTTCGCTTCCCGGGTCGGGCAAAACAAAACGTGTTTTTAACTTTTCTAATAAAACAACGTTGCCCGGGATTGAAAAGGGCCCGGTTGGCAATTGGCTTGCCACCTATCACATTGTGTGAGATGGTATATACGGCTAATCGTAGGTACACCTCTTGTACCTCTGCCTACGTATTCCGAGTATGGACGGTTAGATACTTTTTTTACCCTTTTTTACGTTAGGCAATGTAAAAACAAAATAGTGAATTTTCCCAATAGCCTATCCTTACGTAAAATTTTATAAAGAACAAATGCATATTTTTGAGATATTGGCAAAAAACTGAAAAATTACCTGTTTTATTTTCAAATATATTATAATTATTCTTATATAAATAAATAAAATGTTTAGGTTTACATTTTACACATATTTTACTCATTTTTAGGCTAGTAAAATTGCATTTATAACATTTTAATAAAACAGTATATATTTAAACTGATCTCTCGGGTTATATCCATTGTACAAACACATTGAAATGAAACACTAACTTATAATGAGCCGTGCGTCCAAAGGTTTTGTATACAATCCGGGTGTCACGTTCAACTGGACTTACCACCCGGAAACCGTTGAAACTTGTGATGTCTGTAACTTCTAAATTATAAAACTGATGACTTTGAAATTTTTAAGGGATAATCTTTATAGTACTTACTTTTGAACAAAAAAATAATAAATGATTTCGGACTGCAGGTTAATGAATTAAAGCTAAATATATGTTTTTATTTTCATCCCCTATTTTACGGGAACGGTATTGAATTTTGGGATAAAAAGTATCCTATAACCTTCTTCGGAGTATGAATTTTAACCATGATAAATTTCATTTGAATCCGTTCAGTAGATTCGGCGTGATGCGCGGCCTTGATACAGACAGACAGACAGACAGACAGACAGACAAAAATTAAAAAAAATACATTTTTCGCTTCAGTGTCGATTAAAGAGAATCTTCCAAAAAAAATTTTCAAAATATCTTCAATGTACAGAATTCGACCTCTTACAGTTTTATTATATGTATAGATGTATATATATATATATATATATATATATATATATATATATATATATATATATATATATATATATATATATATATATATATATATATATATATATATATATATATATATATATATATTCGAACATACTCTTAAGAAATTTAATACACGTGCTTGCACGTCAAAATAGAGCATCATACTCATACATGTGTCAAACTGATAACCTCCATTTATTCGTCACTTAAAAAGGATCCAAGTAAACACAGGATACTACTCTGCAAAGAAACTACGTAATAATCTTTGTATTTAATTTCGTATTCATAAATGAAATATAAGGTAATTGTGATAAATCTCGAGTATTGTCTCGTATTGACTAAAATCATTAAATCAAAGGAAATTAATAAACAAGACTTTTCTGTTATAGGTGTGTAAAGCATGCACATTGGAGAAGGACTTCAAGCAGTTTCCCTACAGCGATCAAACGCAAGTGGGCGAGAGGGGTGTTTCGCTGTCGGGGGGACAACGGGCCCGGATCAATTTGGCACGGGCGGTATATAGAGAAGTAATTGATTTTTTATTTCTCATTCAAACAATATTGTGTAGATATGTTCCAATATTTTAATAACCTCGTTTTGTAGCTTATTGTTTTATTGTTGACTGAATATATTAAACATTTAACTTAGAATGAAAATATTTTGGGTCGGAATTCTTTATCGCAGGGTATGGTTTGCAGGCTGAGAAAATAGGCCATAAAAATGTGTAAAAAGGCACCAAAAATAGACCGATTTTATTTACATAAGATTCGTTTTTTACATATGAAAAGATAGCAAACAAGCAGATGGGTCTCCTGATGGAAAGAGAAGGGCACAATGGTGCATTGCTACCTTGTGGCGAGGTCTTATGCCACATGCATAAGTTTACCGGCTACCTTACCCTCCAAACCGGAATACGACAGCGACAAGCACAGGCGCTATTGCGGCAAGAATAGGTAAGGCGTTGTTATGAAACCCGGGCGAGACAATTCAGAACTCTACCACCTAGTAGTCACGATGTTAGTGACTCGTATAGCCAATCGGTCGCCTTTTACGACCTGCCTGGCTGAACGGCGGCAGCGGCTTCTTCAAAGAAACCCGGGTCCAACACGGGAAAAACACGGAGAGAGTTTTTTTTGTGTCCCCGTGTGGTCCCATTTTAATTTAGTAAAGATCTGACGCAGAGTTACGGAGATACAGGAAATGATAAGTCGGTTGCTGAAGTTTCACTGCGTTAAAAATTATATAATCATTTTTGCGTCAACTCTCTGATACAGTGAAAGAAGCTCTTAGCAACCGGTTGTCTATAAGACGCCTCTCAATTTGGTTGGTGTAATAGGTTTTGAATCGACTGTTAATTTTTACTTGAAATATAAAATCGGCTAATATATTAATATACTAATACTCATATATTATAAATTATGTGTCATTCAATTTTAAGCAGGTCTTGCTTAAAATTTAGTGTATATTTTACCTCACCGCTGCAGTGTCATGGAGGAAAGATCTTGATTGAGCTCCCTTAGGCTAAAATGAGCATATGAAGCGGGTTCTACTTTAACTGGTATAATAACACGTGCAAAACATAAATCACTTTGTTTAAAATCTTATACTTTTTGCTTTATTTAGTCTGCCCATTACTTTCCAGTGTTTAATCCCAACTAACAAAAATTTTAAATACATGATGTTTTTGTGGTAATACAACATGCATAATAACCACATGCATAAGATTATCAGCTACCTTACTGCAAGACAAGCATTGTTGTATTGCCGCAATAGCGGCATGAACAGGCGGTAGTACCAAGCTATGGTAAGTCGTTGCAGATATCTACCACCCAGTAGACACAAAGTAGTGACACATATAGCCAATCGTTCGCCTTAAACGAACTGCCTGGCAGAATAGAAGATTGATAATTTGCTTATTTTGGATTTAGAACAATTTGACAAATTTTGTTAATATTTTGACCAATAATATATAATTCAAACTCTGTATCTTCGTTTTTCAGCTATCTATAAAAAATAGGTCTCAAAAGTAGCTCAGTTTCAAGTACCTAATACAAATTTTTGCTTATCTTGAATTATCGTATAATTAATTACAAGAACATAACATCTAAGAGATATAGCGACACATTATTTGTTTAATTCTTATAATATCTATGATATCAGTATAAGCAAATAATAGTAAGAATTGTAGACTGCAGAACAACGTTCTGCACGAACTAATCGAATCTCTCAAATAATTTTATGCTAGCACCGCAAGTTTAATTAAGTTTTTAGAACAAAGGAATTCGTTCATATGCTAATTGTATGTCTAAAAATAAGTTACCTACACGTACGTTATTTTTCTTATTTTCAAATTGGACATTTTCTGAGATTTAACCAAGCAACAGTTTAAATTAAAACATCTGTGGCATAAGAATATGCCCTAAAAATATTTTTGTTCTGTTTGTACATATAAAAATTCCACATAATATATACACTTCGTCTACTTACACAAGTACAGAGTAATTTTAAAATAACAACCAGTTTAAACTTTTACGTTAGATTTTAGTAGGGCACCAGTTCAGTCATCAGAAATATCTCACAAAGACTATATGACAATAGTAACAGAGTCCTGTATTCTAAATTTTTATCTTTTTAACTTCCTGCTAATATTATACAGTTGCATTTTTAATAAGTGCCGATAAAATAGGTTCTTCAAATTTTGCAGCATTTTTACCTCCTACTACTAAAAGTATGGAAAATATGATAACGGCCACGTTTTATTAAATATTTTCCAAAAATCCAAATGCAATACTGGTACAAATCGTTTTGCAAAAAAACAATAATTTACTTCTTGGCAGCGGAATGGCGGCCATTTATAACCGTCAGAAAAGTATGGCGTGGTGATTTTCGTAAATAGCTTCTTAGTTATGCAAAAAATTAGCCTAGTACAAATGGTTGAATCTTTTTTTTTTAAATTAATGTGTTTACGTCGGTATGGCGGGCTCTAAGTCACACCGGAAAATTGCGGCATTACGCTACTACCTACCTCTTTTTTATCGACTTTCAGATAATACAAAAATATTTTTGGAATAAATCATTCAACAGTCGTAATTTGTCCGACACGTTCGACTAACGGCCACGCGATTAGGCGACCACCGCTACCAGCGCTATGACAATTATTATTCTTTTTGTCATTACGTAATTAGACCCCTAAAGAACCGTCTCATACTGGTACAAATGATCTTATATTCTGTTTGTTATTTCACCTTTTAATTAGGTTTTTTTATATTTAAAAAAAATATCCCAGATCATTTATTCGGTTCTAAAGTGTTTCCAGACACCTTCAATTTTACGAAAGTTTCCAATAAATTTATTTCACATTTATTTATTTATTAAATATTTTATTGGGTACATGGTGTGTTGCTATCCGTGTGGCGGGATGGCAATGCTACATGCATAAGTTTACCGGCTATCTTACTCTCCAAACCAGGACACGAAAATGGCAAACACTGACGCTATTGTGGCAAGAATATTTAAGTCGGTTGTACCATATAACCAGGGGAGACGTTGCGAAACTCTGCCGCCTAGTAGTCACTGAAGTCAGGATGATAGTGACATGTATAGCTCTCGGTCGTCTTTTATGATCTGCCTGGCAGTATAACAGTTGATCTATTCTTCAAAGGAGCCCGGACTAACAAAGGGGATATTCATTTATTTTTTATCTTGTTGTGTACAATAAAATATTAAATTTAAATAATTAAATAAAGTTATTAGGAACTTTTGTAAAATGTATTTGAAGGTGTCTAAGAACACTTATTATTAACAGGATATTTTTTGAATTCTAAAAAAACCTAATCAAAAGATGAAATAAAAATCAAGTTGCCAAAAATACACCTTTTGTTTTATACTGTGCCGTAGCGAAATAACCGCGAAACGCTCTGCCAGACTTGCAGGATCGCCATTTGACAAAATTATATATTTTCACAATTCCAATCTGCCAAAAGGAACTTTCCAAAATTCGTCGCCAGCTCCCGGTCTATAACTTTTGCGTTACGGTGATGCGCGCGCATCTTAAAATTTCACTCTCGTAACTTTTTCATAACGCGCATAAAGAAGTATAACTTCAAAAAAGAGTTTCTTCGATCTAACTTTGAGATTTTTCAACCAATCGATTCTTGGCTTGGAATAGTATTTTAGTACTTAAAACTGTGTCAAAATCCATTAAAAAATGTGTAAACGGTTGACCCTACGGGCCATCCCCGAAACTTCCCACTAAATTAAGGTATTTTAAGCTCAAAAGAGCAAAAAGAGAGAAAATTCAGTAGAGTAATTTTTCAGTTCAAACATATATTTTTTTTTAAATGGCAGTAAATATATTAATTTTTGAAAAGCTGTATATTTGAAAATGATGATGGCATTCAACTTAATTTTTGAGATCTAAAATATTGCTTTAGCTAAATAATCGATAGGTTGAAAAATTTCGATGCTATGTCAAAAAACATTTTATTTTTAATTTTCTTCATTGATAAATCCCAAAAAAATTGACCAATTTTGATTAAATTAACGATATTTGACGCAGTTTCTAAAGGAGAAAAGCTGATAAGACTTTTAAGTCAATTGGTGAATTAACTTGAAAGTTATTTAAAAAAAATAAGTAAGTTTGCTAAACACAGCGTAATTTTAATATTTGGAAAGCTATAAGTTTTGAGAATAAGATTCGATTTTGATTTTTGAAACGGTATTTGACGTGATTTTTTTAGTACTAAAATATCGTAAAACAACAAAAAAATGATTGGTTGAAAAATTTCGAAGCTATGTCGAAAAAACTCTTTTTTTTTTAATTTTTCGTCAACGATTACTCCCAAACGAATTAACTGATTTTTTAAGGAATAGAGCTGATTAATTGTTTGTATTCAATCGGTACATGAATCTGGAAGTTATATTAAACAAATACTGTTTCTTCAAAAATTTTATTGGTGATTTTTCAAAATTTCTTAAAATCAAGACCGAATCAGTTCAAATTTTCAGGAAACCTAGGTTAAGCGGAATCCAATCGAATGCCATCAACCGTGTTTCGATCGGTCCAGCCGTTCAAAAGTTGTGAGATGTTTACACACACACACACACACACACACACACACACACACACGCACACGCACACGCACACACACACACGCACACGCACACGCACACGCACATGCACACTCACACACACACACACACACACACATACAGACATGCTGACGTCATCATGAAAATAGTCGGAAAAGATTCCAAGGACCTCAAAATGTGGACATCTGGTGAAAACTCGATTTTCAAAAAAATCAATTTACTTGAATAGATACACCTTTTCAAATATAAAAATTGTATTAGATTTTTCTAGATTCTATTGTGTTCTATTGAAATTTTAATATTTGAAAAGGTGTATCTATTGATACACCTTTTCAAATATTAAAATTGTATTCGATTAGAGAATCTAATCTGATAAAAAAGAAGAGCTTTTCCTTAAAAAACTGCCTCAAATACCGTAAATCAGATGATTCGGGATTCATCAATGACAAAATGTTTTTTTTTTGACAATGCTTCGACATTTTTCAACCAATTTAGTAGCGAATACAAAATTTCAAAACTCAAAAAATTGAGATGAATATAGATAGTACGAAAGATCGATCGTCGTATTCCAATTATGTAGCTTTACAGAAATTAAAATACTACTTAATTTTTTAACAAACTTTTTTGGAACTTTTGCGCTCAAAAATCTATGCTGAGGTTTATTTTTTTATTTTATGAGCTTAAAATACTCAGTTTATTGAAAAATTTCAGAGATGCAGGGTCAACCGGTTTATAGATTTTTAAGTAATTATAGTCAATTTTTTGAAGATAGTTTAATTATTATTAACAGTATTGACTTCGCCTATTCAGTAAATTATTGAATGGCTGTAATTGCCTATTCCTACACAACTGTTTCCCATGTTTAAGTCTGTTTTGTTGCTTTACTGTGGTTTGAATTTGATTTAACATATTTTTGTGATTGCAATTAAATGTGTCATATAGTTCTTATTTCACTAAACTGCTATACTAATATAAACAATGTTAGGGACTTAGGCTGCAAAAATTAAAAACTAGATTTTTTTGTATTTTGAAGTTTAATTATTAATTAGTAATATATGTATTAGCAAATTGGTAAAAATTTTACTCAAGTCATTACAAAGAAGTTGCATTGTGTTCAAAACAACTTTTAAAGTATTTATTTCATTCATTTAACTGGCACTGGCATCCTACTTTCTCTTGTCATCTTAAGAATGCAAGCTATATGCTACGTAAGATACCGAATCATAAAGGTACAACTTACATTACTTAGGTTAAAAATGTTATCAAAACAAAACATTAAAAAAGTTAATGTTTTATTTTGACAACATTTTTAAACTAATAAATGTTGGAAATTACATAAAAATTACCCATTTCATAGTTCAAATTCCTGATTATCTTATCTACTATAACATGGGAAGTTTCATAACGTCGCCAAAACCTACATACATTTTTTACAATTTTTTTATATTGTTAGATAACAAATAAGCAGATGGCTTTGCTGATGAAAAGAGAAACCTTCGCTTATACACACCAAACCGGAACACGACGACATGCATTGACGCTATTGCGGCAGGAATAGATAAGGCAGTGGTAACAAATACTCGAGACGTTGCACAACTCGACCACTTAGTAGTCACGACGGTAATGATTTACGCAATCGGTCAAGTTTTACGATCTGCCTGGCAGAACGGCAGTCGGTCTATCCTTCAACGAAGGCCGGACAAACACGGGGGAAAATATATTATATAAAATGCACTATAATTTTAATAATGGTTTTAAAGTATAGTTAATAATTATATATTTTTGTTTCAGGCTGATATATATTTGCTTGATGATCCTCTTTCAGCAGTGGATGCGAATGTTGGAAGACAGTTGTTCGAAGGTTGTATCAGCGAATATTTACGAGGACGAACTCGTATTTTGGTCACGCATCAGATTCACTTTTTAAAAGCAGCTGATTTTATCGTGGTAATGAATGAGGTTAGTGATGTTTACTTGCATAGTCGTAACTGGTACTCGTAACAAATAAGTCAGATAAGCATTTACTTGCAGAAAAAAAGTATATTAAATAAAATACAAAATTGATCTTTATAAGCACTATATTTGTGTTTACAAAAAGAAGGAGCAACGTATATATCACTGAAAGTGTCGGATATTACTGTTTTAACTCGAATATTTTAATATAGGATATAAAGAAATAATCAAATATACAAAAAACTTAATATAAATATTTATATAACACATTATGAACACGGTATCGATTATTTTATCCAATTCATAATTTTCTTAAGACGAGTTATTATAACCTTATCCTAATAGCATATTATGTAGTATGTAGTATTTTTTTATAGAAAAGAGGGCAAATGATCAGGAGGCTCACCTGATGGTAAATAATTACCGCCGCCCATAGACATCTTATTACACTACCAAGGGTCATCTTGTAATGCGTTGCTGGCCTTTTAAAAATAAGTAGGCTCTTTTCTTGAAGGTCCCTAAGTAGTATCCGTTCGAAAAAAATCTACTGATTGCTGGTTCCACGTAGGAGCAGTGCGGGGCAAAAAATTGCCTCGAGAATTGCACGGTTGTGGATTTCCAGTCATCGAGATGGTGGGGATGGAAATTTGAATTTAGTCGCGATGTCCGATGGTGAAATTTAGCAGCAGGAATTAATCCAAACAGTTCCTCGGAACATCCTCCATGATAGAGCCGATAAAAGATGCAGAGTGATACCATATTTCCGCGTAACGCCAAAGAATCAAGCCGATTTGAAATAGTCTCGTCAGCGACGATTCGAGCCGCTCTGCGTTGAATTCGATCAAAAGGAATGAGCTAGTACTGAGGAGCCCCCAAGTACTTAGGAGTCTGAGGAGTAAATGAGAGCAGTTCTCCATATGAGAAGGATTTGCGCCTTATAAAGCAGTAAAGGATGCAGAGAACTCCTAGCTTTTTAGAAGCTAACTTAGCCTTGCCTTCCAAGCGATCGCGGAACTGAACGTGGCTCAGTATTCCAATACTGACTGAGGCTTTCAGGGAAGTATTTTCAAAACGAGGAGGATTTAAGACGAAGAATGAGTTTGGAGCGGTAAACGCGCAAACTTGTGTCTTAATGGGTTAAACTGAACCAAATTAAATCGACCCCACTCCGAAGTTGTTCTTCAATTTCTGACACAAATTTGTTCCGCCACTCGTTGACGATCCTCTGAACCTCTGCTTTTGTTTTTGCCTTTGCATCATTCAGGTTTAATTTCAAACTCTTTTAAGCCAAAGGATATTCATTTATGGAATGAACTTCCGATTAAATTTCGAAAGCTTCAAATTAAACTTTCATTTAGATATAATCTGGAGCTTGATGATCTGGGGGTACAGAAGGCGAAACGCAAGGGCACTGCCTACCTTTTCCCGAAGCACTTCGTCGTTTTTTTTTGAACCCTCATAACTTATGTTTGGATTATATAAGTTATGAGGGTTATGGTATGATATCGACAGTGGACTTATAAAGTTTCAGTTGTATAACTGTTGTACTTTAGAATTTATTGATATTAAAAAAAAAACGATTTCGTCAGAGACTCACACATTGACGATCATCAAAACTGTTAGAGTACTTTCTGAAGTTCTAGAAAGCTGAAATTTAGTATTTAAGCTAGTATTAGTATACAAATAACAAAAAATTAAAAACTTCCAACTTTTACCACCAACCTCTTCAACTACGGGATACTAGAGGTCTAAAAGTTGATTTAGGGACTCCTTATTATAAATAATAAAATACGAATTTCTAGATTTTAAGTATATATTTGAATTAGGAGATGGATGTTTGTACAGGTTTTCTTCACATAGAAACTTATTTCATGCTGGACAACTGATAATTATAGAAATACAGAATTCTTATTACGAATTAAATAATACGTCTATAAAAAATATTTAATTGAGCAACTTACAAAAAGAAGTGAAATCCCACTAAAAATATTTTAATGAAAAATTTTACCATAATAAGACTAAATGACTCGCACTGTCAAAAAGTTCTCAGAACGTCGTGTAGAATTAAACTTCTGACTTTACACGCCCTCACTCTACAATCCTAATTCACAAAGTCTAAACCATAGTCGAAATAAGTGGCTAAGCCGTTTCACTATTACAAAAATTATTATAGTATAAAAGAAAAGTAATGAACCGTAAATAACCACCTCTGTGGTCTAGTGGTGGTGGTGTCGGTGTTAGGTTAGGTTAGGCTCCCGGTTTCGATTCTCGGGTCGGGAAAATAAAAAAAAATATACGTGTCGTGGCCGGATCGCAAAATCGACCACATCATGAAATCATCGAGAATTTCATGAAATGGTGGTATTTCATTAAATTGTTTACTGTCCATTGGCCACATCATGATGTTCCTTGATCAGATCAATAATGATAAGAAAGCGTTTGTCGATATGGTCAACTAAACGCGTGACTACTTCATGAAATAGTCAAAGTAGGGACAAACTTAATTGATCATATCGTGAAATAGTTACATTATCTACCGATAGAAGCGCTAGAAGCGTATTGTTTAAGTGTCAACAAGGCGGCTCCCCTTACCGTATGCTATTTAGTAATGACCTGAAAACTATATTGAAAGGACTTTTAATATTTGCTAGCGTTCCTAGTTTTTATAAATGCCTGTCGTACACCAACAATAAACAAAATACTAATTAATATATTCTGGATTTTTATGAAATACCTTATGAACATCTAATTTTCACGATATGGCCAATCGGATGACAAAATCGTAAAACGTTAACGATTTAACGATCCGGTCGATTATAACTGCCCACATCATGAAATGCCACCATTTCATGAATTTCTCGAGCATTTCATGATGTGTTCATTTCTGCGATCGGGCCACAACATATATACATCTTACACCCATCTATTATTATTTTCTGCTAGTCTAAAGGTTGTCTGGTAGAGAATACACATAGCGTTAAGTCCACATTTAGTACCTCTTTTGTAATAAATACAATAAAGATTAAATAAATAGTCTTGAGTATTTAATGTATAACTAAAATGATTGAAAATGCTGTCATTTTCAGCAACCCCCAAAATCGGTAATTTACAAAAAAAATAAGTCAAATGTAAAGGATTTGCAATAAAATATGATTCAATTCTAAACATACCTTATGCACATGTTGACATTCACGTAAAAATATTGATAACAATAACTATCTTGCGAACTATGAAAATTGCCTGTCGATAAAATTGTCATGGTTACAAATCAAACTTGTACGTAATATATGATTGATGATATCCTTACGTAACAAACGTGATAACTGATAAGCCATTAAGCAGAATGACATATCACTTCTCCGTCATCAATACATGGGGCACACTAAAAGTTTTGCACTTCTAGCTAGTCGGAACTATTTGAATTTCGGATGTTATATTTTTAAAACGTTGCAACCTTCTTAGTAATAAAAAAAAAAAACAATTGGTGGGAAATGATTTGTCAGTTGTTTTTTTATCACACATCAAAGTTCTACCTACACAATGAAAATGGAATTAGGTCGAAAAGATTTTAGAGCGATGATTTTTTATGGATTTAAAAGTTCTCTTTCTCCGCAAGACTGTGCCGCTCGTCTTCAAAATGCTTTTGAGAGAGAAGCACCAAGTTCAAGCACCGTGAGGCGATGATGATAATTCGAGAGAGGTCGAGTTTCTTTACATGACGAATTTCGTGAAGGGCGGCCTTCAATTGCCGTCAATGAAAATAATGTGGCTACTGTTAAGCGGTTAATTGAAGAAAAACCCCGGATTACCTATGAGACAATTCGAACACTATTGGCAATTGGTATGAGCCAAATTCAGAAAATTTTACACGAAGAATTGAAAGTTCGGAAACTTTGTTGTCGTTGGATCCTTCATGAACTGACAGCGGAGCAGAAGCGGGCTCGCGTGCAATGGTGCTCACAGATGCTACTGAAGTACGACCACGGACATTGTCACAGGAGACGAAACGTGGATTTATTGTTTTAAACCCGAAAAAAAACAGCAATCATGTGAATGGCTTGGAAATGAGAACAGGCCAATAAAAGTGAGACAGGTGAGAAACGTTGGTAAAAAAATGATCGCGTTTTTTTTCTCAGCTACGGGTCCCATCTGTACAAAATCAAAAGAGAGTTAATGCCGAGTGGTATTCTATCATTTGTTTATCCAGGGTGTTAGAAAAAGTTCGCGAAAGACGACCCAAAATCCGCATTCTCCAGCACCATGATAACGCTTCTTCACACACGGACAACAAAACAAAGTCATTTTTAGCTTCCGAAAAAGTACATCTCGTCACTCATCCTACGCATAGCCCCGACCTACCCTACCCTGTGATTTCTGGAATTTCCCCTTAAATCAAAGATTTAATGAGAGGTTTTACTTTTACCAACTCCGAAGAGGCAGTGATAGTGTTCAATCAGCACGTAGAAAACATGCCTTCAGATATGTGGTCCTCCTGTTTCAAAAAATGGTTCAATCGCATGAAAAAATGTTTAAAATATAAATAAGATTATTTCGAAAAGCAATAAACATAATATTTTAGTTATAACATGTTGTTTTTTAAGTTACGCAAAACTTATAGTGTGACCTACGTATTGATAACGAACTGCGCCACGAAGCCGGTTAGCTGATAATTTTTTGGAAACAAGATCAAGGCGTCATGTGAATGAAAAGACTGACGGTTTCGACGATTTGAAGTAGCAAATAAACAAACACATCGCCCGTGTTGGTCCGGGCTTCTTTGAAAAATAGGCCAACTGCTTGTCTACCAGACAGGTCGTAAAAGGCGACTGATTGGCTATGCGAGTCATTACCATCGTGGCTACTAGAATTCTGCGTTGTCTCGCTCGGGTCTGGTACCACCGCCTTACCTATTCCTGCCGCAAAAGCGTCAGTACTTGTCACTGTCGTGTTCCGGTTTGGAGGATAAGGTAACTGGTAAACTTAGGCATTTGGCATTTCCATCCCGTCACAGATAACAACGCACCATTAACATCTTTGGTGTCTATAAGCGATGATTGACTTTTTCCATCAGGAGACCCATCTGCTTGTTTGATATCTTGTAATATAAAAAACATGCACATACACACATGCACACTTTATAATATTAATGGGATAATACTAAGCACGCAAGGAACATACATCAAGTAGTCACAAAGATTGTAAAACACACTCTAATAGCTTTTAATGTTAAATTATGCCATTTTAGATAGTAAAAAGAAAATACTTACATTTATGTTTTATGGTGACTATTAATTACTATAATATGTCACGAAGCAAAGATCGCTAGAAGAAGAGCACGCCCATGATTAAGCTATAGCTATTATAGTAACGAAAATCCTTATCTTTCGATCTGATTTGTATTCTGACGAAAAGAAAACAATCAAACAAAATTAAAAAAATGCATTTTCTTTAAAAATAAGATTCACTTTAAAAAAGTAATAGAATGTTTTATACCTTCACCATATTTTAGTTCGTATGATCTTCAAAAAGCAATATTTTTTATAAATAAGACTCCAAAGTATATTAAGATGTGATAAATTGGCATGTCTATCAAAGAAACAAGTGCCCTCAATAACACGTTTATTTGCTCAAAAATTGCTATTAATCGTAGTATCAATATCTTGACAAGATGTATAAAAATCGAACTCAAAATTAGTTGTTGTCTATACTTGATAATGCACTTGATCAAGAACGTGATGAAAATATACGAGATTATTACCACAGAATACTGGAAACTAACAGAAGTCAATGTCATATACAAGTAATATTCGACTATAACACACATAGACAACTCTGACGGACACGATATCTCGGAATGGTTCGGGACAGTTTCTTCCAAACCAGTCTAAGATATCGTGTCCGTGAGAGCTGTCTACGTGTGCGTTGCTCGAATATTATTTGTATGTAGAGTGACTTCTGTTAGTCTCCAGTATTCTGTGTTATTACTCACATAAATTGGTATTGTATTGCTCTAAACAGGGTCGTGTGGAAAATATGGGGACATTTGAAGAGTTAGTGTCATCGGGAAAGGACTTTTCTCTCATGCTTTCCTCATTACAAGAAGGGAAAGAGAAAGACACCGATAGCGTTGGATTCGGGGTAAGTTATTGAGACATATTAGACGCTATCAGGATTCTATCAATAAAGGTATCATACTAGGAGACGTGTTGCGTTGTACCTAATAGCCAGGATGTTTAGTTTAGCGGTAAATAGCCGTTTTACAAGCTAGCTTTGCAAAATTAAAAACGCCACCAGTACAGTACAGGTAATAATTTGTAGGGAAGTACAATATATAATTCTTCAAATGTTGTTTGGAAGGATATACTATAGGATATACTATGTGCTCTTATATTAGACAGTTTATAAAATGTGAACGATTTACCAAACGCATTATTACAAAATAGGTTTCAGCAGGGTTTTGCTTCAGTTTAGAACCACCGCTTTACCTTATCCTATAACAATACTGTCAGTTCTTGTCAATGTCATGTTCTGGTTTGCACATGGAACTATTATTTAGATTTTAGAACAACAACACAACGTGAACAAGTTAGACGTTGTTCACTGATAATTGCCATTCATGCAATAAAGCAGAAGAAGAAGAAGTTAGACGTTCAAATTATGGATGTAGTATGAAGTATTTGGTAAAGGTGAAGCTAACACTCGTATTCATCACTTGAAACAAATACCTACGTTACATCTCATTCTATCATATTCATTCATCTCAGTCTCGCCGTCTCTTTTCGTACAGCTGTGTTAGAAAGAGAGGGTAAGACCTCGCAAGATAACAGCTGTATCAAAAGTTGTGTTTCATGTAAGTATTAGAAGTATTGCCCCCAGATATAATACAGCTTCAGGGGATGTAGCAATACATACTCACCACATGGATAGCGGATTTAACGTTTTTGGTGTCTATATAACATATTATACTTATAATAATACATCATGATCAAGATACAATTTACTTCATGAATTAAAAGGAAACTTAATCTAAAGCTAAAATAAAACTAGATGTTGATTCTAGAAGTAGAATCTAGGGTTGTAGCTTATGATATATTACAGCTGATAGTTTAATTGTCTAAGGGTAGTGCGTCCGTTATGATTGCGGTGCGTTAATTAGTTTGATAAATTGCTCTGTTTCTCTCATAATTTTTCACAATTAAGTATATTTATACTAGTTGTTACCCAATACCCTGTTACCCGTTATTGTAATTTATAACACAGTCATCTTTCACACCACCAATGACAACAGAGCTGTTTTTTGTTATTATTTTCCACTCGCTGTTAACCAGTGTATTTCTGCTGCAAAAATGTTATTTGAAGTAATTTTAACGGTGCTATACCCGCGCTACCTATTAAGAGTTAATTGTATTATGCCTATAACCTTTCCTCAAATGCAAGCAGTAAGTTGACAAAACCATCACAACATCCTAATCGAATGAACAGTGCAGCAGTGCATTACATACGAACATGCAAATATTGATTTTTATACAGCCTGTTTTTTTAGCTGAAGGAGAGTACGCAATATTCAGTTCTGAGCCAAAATATCTATAAAATATATGACTTTACTTTTTGACCCAATTATCCAATAAAACAAATAAATCATAAACACCGCGCCCACAAGGAACCAATTACCGGCAGGGGTATTTCCGAACGGATACGACATAGGGACCTTCAAGAAAAGAGCTTACTCATTCTTAAAAGGCCGGCAACGCAACTGCAAGACCTCTGGTATTGCAGATGGCCATGGGCGGCGGTGATCACTTACCATCAGGTGCACTTCTTGCTTGTTTGCCCTCTCTTCTATATAAAAAAAAGAGACGAACCATGGACAAATAGACACACGCCTTAGACCAATGAACTTTGCTGCTGGTTTATTCTTTGCGCTAACGCGCAAATTACATATAACATAATAGTTAATATGATTAGCGCCGAACGCCACCGAGCCCAACAGCCGGGCGCAAGGCTCCACACATCTTCAGTTTGTTCCACCGCATCGCGAGCGACGTCGAGATGTGTTTCTGTGTAATACAATAAACTGCTTTGCGTATTTTTGTGATAGTGTTTGACTAACAATAACAATGTCATCTTATCAGTATTTTAATGAAGAATATTGGGATAGGGTACGTGCCTTTGCATTACGTAAAGATAATGTACGATGTGCTATCAGATACTTAACTGATTCGTTGCGGATGACACGGCAGCCGTATCATTATTGTTTTTGACGTATGGCGTATGACACTGGAGTCGTGTCATTTTTAAATCGCTTATATCTCCCTTAAATTGCATTTTAAAAGGTTCTACCTGAACAAAACCTTTTATTATTATTATGTAATTTATATATTGTCATTCAGTTAACTCTTCCTACTTTGAATGAAAACGAGCGTGATAATATGTATTTGCCCGCTACACACTGATGACTACAATAATTTGTCAGGAACGTTACAATCTGGTAAAAGTAAACATTTGCGTTAAGTACTGAAACAAAGACGCAATGGCTAAAACAAAGCGGACAGCAAACTAACGTTGAGAGAACAATATTGACCTATATATTATTCCAGGTGTCATCTACAAATATCATACAAACCAGTTTTTCTACAAATAAATAAACCAGGCATGATTGTGTAACAAAGATCGAAATGTATAAATATCTTTATAAATTTTTATATTAATTAATGATGTTGCGGCCTGCAGTCGTCTATGTTATTATAATTTAATAAGAATTCTACAGAACTACATATCATACACAATTTTCAGTATACAAAGTAGCGTGTAGGCAAAGTGTGAACAGGACTAATATCTAGATACCGAATCTCATGCAAATCAGTACTGACAAACACACATACATACACACACATTAAAACTTTCTCATTTATAATAGTAAGATGATAATTTGGATTGGGATATTGCGATTATAATTTGGTCAATTAAACGACGACGATACACTACATTATAAAAAATGTACTTTTTTTAACGATAAAAATATTTTTCCTAATTTTAGAAAGACGTCAAAGAAAAATCAGTAATGATAAAAAGTATATCAGTAAATGAGAACGAGGATACACGCGAATTTGAGGCACAGAAAATGGCTGCTGAAGAAAAACAGTCTGGCAACTTGCGTTGGGAAGTCATTCAGTCATACTTCAGAGCTGGTGGAAGCCCTTGTTTCATATTTTTCACTATTTTCATGATTTCATTAACAGCGGCCGCAGCTTCCAGCGCTGACTATTGGATAAGTTATTGGTAAACATTTTTTAGAAAGTTTTTTGGCAAAATTGTGATTCTAGGCAGGCCAGGTAATAATAGTTAAATGAGTTCATCACTACAAATGAAATTCATATTCATAATATTGATCAATATATTCGTGTTTAACTATACTTAAACTTTTTTTTAAATTAAACTTTAAATATACTGGCTAACTGGTAAAAGATTGAGGTTTTAAATGTACTTAATAATAATAAAAGGCTTAAAAGTAAAATGGTTGAATTGCATACTCAATATACACTTGTTTGCGAAGAAAGTCACAACTACACCAAATAATAGGTACATTCGACCAGTGCAAGATTGAATTTGATACCACACTAAGGCGCAATGTGGAACTTGAACGTAGACTAAAATGCGACTCAACAGACTATAGACAAAATAGTGTCTGCGAACCAAAAATCAGGTTTTCAGAACCCAGTCGCTTTTTGAAAAGCTAATAACCAACACCTGCTCCGATTCAGCCATATCACCTACTTGTGATTCTGGCACTATTAGTACCATCGATAAGACAAATGACAATAGTTTAATACAAAGTTTTAAAAGTAATGATTTTTCTAGTAAAAATAAATTTAAAAATTATTTAAAGTTGAATAAAATCATAAAAAAAAACACTTAATAACATTAAAAGAAATAAATTAATTTTAAAAGATTGTCAATTATGTAAAGACATTTTATCTAAAGCCAAAAATAAAATAAATAAATATGAAACTGACATACTATATATTTTGTAAAGTGAAATTAATAATTTACAAAATTAGTTACATAGTATTACAGTTAAATATGATTTGGCCCAAAAAGAAATAAAACAACACATTTCGGCCAAGATGATATTTCGGTTGATATTTGCAAATATAACGAAGAGAGGTGTGTGTAATAATTTATCCTCTTTACCAGATCATTCACAGCCAAAACCCTCAAGTGTAATTTTCTCAACAAGTTCAGTCGGCATGTTTGTGTGATAGTTTTAATATTCCCCGTGTTGGTTCCGGGCTCCTTTGAAGAATAGACCAACTGCCGTTCTGTCAGGCAGGTCGTAAAAGGTGACCGATTGGCTATGCGAGTCACTACCATCGTGGCTACTAGGTGGTAGAGTTCTGCATTGACTCGCCCGGGTCAGGTACCACCGCCTTGCCAGTTACTGCCGCAATAGCGTCAGTGCTTGTCGCTTTCATGTTTCGGTTTGGAGGATAAGATAGACAAAACAAACTTTTCCATTCCCAATGTCAACTTTTCTCATATTATACGTAGGTCACACTATAAGTTTTGCGTAACTTAAAAAAACAACATGTTATAACCAAAATATTATGTTTATTAATTTTCAAAATAATCTCTTTTAAATTGTAAACATTTTTTCATGCGATCGAACCATTTTTTAAAACAGGAGGACCGCAGATCTAAAGGCATGTTTTCTACGTGCTGATTGAACGCTATCTTTGCCTCTTCGGAGTTGGTAAAAGTAAAACCTCTCATCAAATCTTTGATTTTGGGGAAAATACAGAAATCACAGGGTGCTAGGTCGGGGCTATGTGCAGTATGAGTGACGAGATGTACTTTTTCGGAAGCTAAAAATGACTTTGTTTTGTTGGCCGTGTGTGAAGAAGCGTTATCATGGTGTAGGAGAATGCGGTTTTTGGGCCGTCTTTCGCGAACTTTTTCTAACACCCTACACACTACGCACTTATATCTAATATTATTTTCGACCCGTGGCAAATTGACGCTATAAGGTAAAGCAAAAAGATAAATTATGAAAACATTTAATAGTGATATATTTTGATCAAAATATTTTTGATAACATTCAAAATCGCATTACCTCTTCCCCCAATACAAATTATCAATAAAGTGTTATTAGTATATTTATTACAAGCAACTTATAGTATACATGGGGCATTAATTATCAATAAAGTGTTATTAGTATATTTATTACAAGCAACTTATAGTATACATGGGGCACACTGTAAGTTTTGCACTTCTAGCTAATCAGAACTATTTGAATTACGAATATTATATTTTTAAAACGTTGCAACCTTCTTAGTAATAAAAAAACAATCCGCGGTAAATGATTTGCCCGTTTTTTTATCACACATCAGCGTTCTACGTACGCAACGAAAATGGAATTAAGTCGAAAACATTTTAGAGTGATGATTTTTTATGATTTTAAAAGTTTTCTTTCTCCGTAAGACTATTCCGCTCGTCTTCAAAATGCTTTTGAGAGAGAAGCACCTTGTTTGAGCACCGTGAGGCGATGGTTTGCTGAATTTGAGAGAGGTCGAGTTTCTTTACATGACGAATTTCGTGAAGGGCGGCCTTTAACTGCCATCAACAAAAATAATGTGGCTACTGTTAAGCGGTTAATTGAAGAAAACCCCCGGATTACCTATGACACAATTTGAGGACTATTGTGGATTGGTATAAGCCAAATTTAGAAAATTTTACACGAAGAATTGAACTGACAGCGGAGCAGAAGCGGGCTCGTGTGGAATGATGCTCACAGATGTTACTGAAGCACGACCACGGACATTCTAATGCTGTTTATGACATTGTCACAGGAGACGAAACATGGATTTATTGTTTTGAACTCGAAAAAATAGCAATCTTGTGAATGGGTGTTTGAAAATGAGAACAGGCCAACAAAAGTGAGACTGGCGAGAAACGTTGGTAAAAAAATAGTCGCGTTTTTTTTCTCAACTACGGGTCCCATCTGTACAATTCCACTTAAAGGTCAAAAAAGTGTTAATGCCGAGTGGTATTCTATCATTTGTTTATCCAGGGTGTTAGAAAAAGTTCGCGAAAGACGACCCAAAAGCCGCATTCTCCTACACCATTATACCGCTTCTTCACACACGGCCAACAAAACAAAAACATTTTTAGCTTCCGAAAAAGCACATCTCGTCACTCATCCTGCGCATAGCCCCAACTTAGCACCCTGTGATTTCTGTATTTTTCCCAAAATCAAAGATTTGATGAGAGGTTTTACTTTTACCAACTCCGAAGAGGCAGTGATAGCGTTCAATCAGCACATAGAAAACATGACTTCAAATCTGTGAGTCTTCCTGTTTAAAAAAATGTTCGATCTCATGAAAAAATGTTTAAAATGTAAAGGAGATTATTTTGAAAAGCAATAAACAATATTTTGGTTATAATATGTTGTTTTTTTACGTTACGCAAAACTTATAGTGTGACCTACGCATGTGGATTTATTTTAAATGTGTGTATTAAATCATGTTTTTATTCCCTTTAAGGACCAATCAAATGGCAACTTATGAGGAAGAAATGGGCAGTGACTCTTTAGGCAAGTACATTGAACTATTTCTATGGTTCCCAATTTTCTTTTTAAAAAATTAACGAACCTGCATAAGTTATCCTGCTATAGACGTTGCTATCGCAAACTGTCGAGTCCAACTATAACTATGATCTAAAACAATATGATAGATGAATACGTTCAAAAAGACCTTGATTAGGACATAATGCATTGTAAAATACACGCATACCGGAATTATACGCGCAATCATTTTTGCTATTAACTAAATGAATACCGTGAGTAATAAAAACCTAATCCGATCGTCAAAGGCATTATATACTAGCATTATATCCAAACAGATATCATATTTATGATATCTGTTTGGATATTATTTTGTGGATTGATTGTATATAACTGATTGATAAGTATTCTCGATCAAAATAATTAATCTTACATAAAATATGTTACTTATGGCAACATAAAATGTCAACCTTTTAACAAACTCACGTAATCTTAATAAAAAGGAGACTGTTGATTTTCACCTAGGTTAATAATTATATAAATATACCTCAGGCACTGAAATTCAACGTAGGTTACCGTAGAACATGCCCATAGAACGCTTGCTGCTAACGTCTCATGGTAATGTTGACACTGAAATGCTTTTTGAGCATGGTCAAACGAAGTTTGATCACTAGCTCACGCTAATTTCTTCCGCCTAATTGATTCTAGATTATTTAGGACCTAAAACATTTAACGCTTATCAAATAGAGTTTTCTAATAAAATACTTCGGTTTTCGTGTCACCGATTTTGTGGGAAGAACTACGCGTAATATTGCTATGGGATATGATCAGACTCAGAAAAAGTATTTTCTTATACCCCTGACAGTAGTCCATACTTCTGTTACAACGCACCCTAATGGTTCTCAGATCTCAGTTAGAGAGCTTTGGATACAGTCGATCATTATCTGGTACAATTTGTATCGCCAATGACTCACACGTCCTATTCTATAGACTGTGTTGCTTTTATATCATTAAATAGCAAATAAGCAGTTGGTTTTATTGATGGAAAGAGACGACCATTGACTGTAAACACCAATGATACGTTGCCACTCATAGAGCAGGTATGCCACACGCGTTGGTTTACCGGCTACCTTATCTGTCAAATTGGAATACGACAATTAAATACAATCATTTCCCTGCCTGGTATAAAAGCAGATAGTCTATTCTTCAAAGGGAGCTCGAATCGATACGGGATAAAATGCTAAAAGATACATGGGACGATTTACACTAGTTCTCTTAACAAAATTTAAATCAAAAACTTGAAGACGGTAGTCCTAATGGTATGAGATTATCTTTACTCATAGACTTCAAATAATGATGTATCTATATATTAGTGATAGAAGGTTTAAGCTAAATGCATAAGCTTATCGACTTTCTTACTTAATGGTTAATGGAAACTGTAAGAAACTGGCATCCTACCGGGATTTGATCTTGTAGAACTCTACCTACATCGGTAGTAGTGACATGCTTAGTCATTGCTTGTCTCTTACGAGCAATTTTGTAAGGTGGAGGGTAGTCTATCCTTAACTTCTTTGGGTTTTATATCCAAAGAATCTTTAACAGAATTAGTATGCTTTCACTATCTGTCACAGGTCTGTACCTAGCTCTTGAACGGTAATAGATAGACATCTAAAGTTTTCACAGGATGCATGTTGGTGTGACCGCTATCACAACAAGTGCTGAAAAAGTAAAAATGATATTTAACCCCTCAAAGGAAGTCAACATGTAGCTAATATCAGTTAATATAGCTCAGTGGTACGGAACGGCCATATATGTGCAAGGCTGTATCGCACTTGACCGTTTTTTTTTAATTTTGTTTATTGTTCTAGATCCTGGCCTTGGTGTTCAAATAGGATTATTTACCACTGGCCAATATATAATGATCCACGGTGGTATTGTAATCACTGTAATATTACTTACACAAATTCGTATGTTCCCGTTCGCTACATTATGTGTGCGCGCATCTCAAAGGTTACACGATTTCATGTTCTCAACCATGTTGAAAGGAATAATGAGATTTTTTGATACTAGTTCATCAGGTGAGTAAAACATATCACGTTGTTTGAATATATTTACTAACTGCAGCGTGTAGCCCGCTGCATTATAAAAGTTTTTGGTGAATCCCGAGGGATCAGCAAATTTTCTATCAATTCATCAGCAAACATCCATCTATCCAACCATCCAAACTATTCCATTGATAATATTAATATCCTCAAATACTTTGCGATTAATGCCTGGTTTCTATACACGACTAGTAAAACGACTCGTTTTAGTTACGAGTAGCAACGCTTTTTATGAGGCGTAAGCTAAAACAGTTTCTATAAAATTTTAATGTTATTTAATATCAAACAACCAAATGTCAAATCGATAACAATTGTGGAACGTCTCGTTATCATTAAATTGGTTGTTAATGGTTACTGTTTCGAATGATGGATCATTGATTATAAGAACCCACTGAACAAATATATTTCCGTTTAAGAACTCGGCATTAGACGAGGATTAGACGATCCTGGGCAAGACAGACAGGCATGCCTTGCAACCTTCAAATTCATGATTATCTTCATACAAACTTATCACCATTCCCGGAGAGCAAACTATTAATTTCATTATGGTATTTCAGTCTTGGTCACTTGTGTTAAATAGTTCCATCTACATTATATTCATGTTTTATCAATTCGCATCTGCCATTCTATCTACATGTCTGAACCTATGGATCATAACGCTTTTTCATTTTTACACCGATACTTTTTTTCAAACTTAATCTCTCTATCACTGAATAACAAACGCAATCCACGAATGTAACACCACAAATTTTCGTATCGCACTTATTTTGGCCGTGTTAATCCTGTTTTGATGCTCTTTATGGTATGTGATAAAGGGCATGAAAGCAGGATTATCGCGGTCGAATAAGCATAGAATTATGCAAGACATGACCCGACTTATAATAGTGCTCTGAGGTTGTCTTTCAACCACTTGGGCCACTTTGTTCTATGCACACACTCTTCTTTCTATACAGATATAGATGTAAACAATATCCATCTAATGTTATCATTTAAATTGTAACTTATAATCTAGAAAGTTAAGCTTAATTTTACTTGATCTAAAACTTTTCAATTAAATTCAATTACCAGCTCAGCCTTAGGGGATCAGGGGGCTTACACAAAGTAACATTGCTTTATCGTGAAATCTAAATTCGTCATCATCTCCGACATTAAGGATGCTGATAATGATTCGACCACGTGATGTGTAGCGCGCCTTATGTCAGTCGCATACATTTTATTACTTTCTACCTTCGATATCGTTTTTATGCTGATACTTTGTCTAAGCCCCTGAACTTAACGTATTTCAATAAAGTCATCGTCATCTAACATTATGATATGTTACAAGCAGCTGATTTTAATTATAATATATATACACACACACACACACACACACATATATATATATATATATATATATATATATATATATATATATATATATATATATATATGGTTTATGTGAAGTTTGCACAAAATCTGTAGAGCGGTTCTTCATTTATCACATTTTTTGTTTGAATAAATGAAATTGATGTTCCGACATTTTTTTTAATATTTCACTTTATACGTAGCGAAGCACGTACCTTACCGCTAGTTGTATTATATAAGTTAATCTGTTTTATTGAAAAAAGAGTTGTAAATTAAATAAACTATATTAATTCATGTATTGCTATTACTATTCAACACAATGGAATAATATACATATACAAATTCTAAAAACATATCTGATACAAGTGTAATAGTTGGTTTTGGATTTTTTCTATCTATTCATATGTGTTTCAGGACGAATACTCAATCGCTTCACTAAAGACATGGGTGCTTTAGACGAAATATTGCCTAGAACATTATTAGATGTATTTCAAATTTACAATACGCTATTTTTCATCCTAGTACTGAATGCAATAGCCTTGTACTGGACTCTTATACCTTCTGCCGTACTGCTTTGTGTGTTTGCTTTCCTGGTTAGATATTATTTGAAGACAGCACAGGGTCTCAAAAGACTTGAGGGCATAAGTAAGTTCAAACCATATTTTTTTTTACTTACATCAAAAATTTTTTATAAGATAAAATTGCTCATGTTAATCCTTTGAAGAATAGGCAAACTGCCGTTCTGCCAGGCAGATCGTAAGAGGCGACTGATTGGCTATGCAGTTACTACCACCGTGGATACTAGGTGGTAGAGTTCTGCAATGTCTCACCCAGGTGTGGTATCACCGCCTTACCTATTCCTGCCGCAAAGCGTCAGTGCTTGTCACTGTCGTGTTCCAGTTTGGAGAGTAAGGTAGCCGGAAAACTTATGCATGTGGCATTAGACCTCGCCACAAGATACCAAAGTACCATTGACATCTTTGGTGTCTATAAGCGATGGTTGACTCATCCCATCAGGAGACCCATCTGCCTGTCTGCCTATTTTTCTTATTTTTATTTAATAGGATAACGAATAAGTCATTAGTTCTTCTGATGGAAAGAGAAACTGTCGCCGATGCGTTGGTATCCGTGTGGCCTAAGATACACAATCAAAAACCTAAGATACACAATCAGAGTCTCAAAAACGACCTCCAAAAATGAGCGCAAAATTTTAAATTGTGCGCTCATTTCAAATAGAATCGCGTCGTATCCGATACTGTCAATTATATTTCTTTTGTACATTGCTTTGTAAAAACAACTATAAATCTTGTGCTTAAGGTTGGATATGCACACATATGTTTTTGTTATATCTATAACGACTTAAATAAAATTAGAGACACTTTTGAGTGTCAGTTTTGTTGTAAGGTTTGTTATATCAATGGGCAGGTTGATAGCATGCATAAATTTACCTGCTACCTTATCCTCCTAACCGGAACATGACAAAGATAAACACTTGACGCTTTTGCGGCGGGAATATGTAAGGCAGTGGTACCAGATCCGGACGCAACAATGTAGAACTCAACTACATAGGAACCACGATGTAAAGTGACTCGCTCAGACGGAACAAAAAATTATTTCATGAGTCATATGCGTGCAAGTATTTTCTGTTTACATGATAAAACTAATTAACTAGCAGAAAAATTAATGAATAATACATTCACGATAATTACTTATCAATATGTTGGTAAATGAATTGAATGTGTTGTAATTTAATCATATAAGTTTATTTATATAGTAGTTTTTATGCTTTTTAGCTAAAAGCCCCGTATTCGGCATGGTGTCTTCTTCTCTCAATGGTATAGCAACGATTCGTTCAGCAGGAGCTCAACACAGATTAATACAGGAGTTCGATGATCACCAGGTAAATATTTTACATAGGTATGTTATGTATTTGTTGATTCATGTTATATGATTGTTTGTATATATAGTTATTAAGTCTCTGATAGATAGGTTCAAAGCCAAAGTGCATAATGTTTTATTCAAATAAAAGGTTTGTTTAAGGCTGTTTAAATGAAAGTTATTTTTGACGAGTCGACATCTATATTATCTATAATAATTATTATTATTCTATATCCATACTCCCATACTAATATTATAAATGTGAAAGTCTGTCTGTCTGTCTGTTACCCTTTCACGGCTAAACCGCTGAACCGATTTTCATGAAAATTGGCATGAAAGTAGTTGAAGAGCTGGGGTCAAACATAGGCTGTTTAAAATCAACCCTTAAAGGGTTGGAATAGGGGATGAAATTTGTATGAAAAGCTATATTGACGACATGTTAAACTAGTCGCGGGCGAAGCTGCGCGGGTCAGCTAATTAATAAATTTATTATAATTGTGAAAATTTAGATATTTGGATGGACGTTTGTTACTCAATCACGCAAAAATTACTGAATGGATTTAAATGAATTTTGGCACACATGTAGATAATGATCTGGAATATCACATAGTCTACTTTTTATCTCGGAAAAATTAGGCAACCCCGCGGGATTCACCAAAATATTTTATAATGCAGCGGGCTGCACGCGTCTGCTAGTTTTTCATAATTACTACCTGGATCGGGACGAGGCCCCCTTATTAAGAAGATCCAACGAAAGAAACTCATCGGTTGCCTTTTAAATTTTTTTAAATATAAGTTTAATGTATAATATTATTAGGTACAATAGTCATGTTATTAACAATAAATAATGAGATCGGTGTTAGTAGCAACTTCCCAACGGATAAAACGAGTTTGATAAAATTTTGAATATTGGACGCAGTTTTCTAAAGAAAAGAGCTGATTAGATTTTGTAATTAATTGGTTTATTTTGGACTTGGTTTGGACTTGGTTCAAAATTTCAGGAAATCTAAGTTGAGTGGATTCCAAATGAATGCCATCAAGCGCGCTACGATTGGTCCAGCCGTTCAAAAGTTATGAGATGTTTACATATACACACACATACATACATGCTGATAGACATACTGATGTTATCGTGAAAATAGTCGGATAACATTCCTAGTACTTCAAAACGTGGAGATCTGATGAAAACTCGATTTTCGAAAATCGGGGTAAAATCAGTGACTTCCTAATCTACATACGTAGCGGGAAGTTAAAAAATGTTGTATATGAGACCATGACCTAAATCTTATTATATTTTTATTTATTTTACTGTTTTACAGTAGAGAGTTAATAGAGAGGTAAACAAATTCAGCTGTAATAAAAGAAATTCTCCGTGCGTTCCATGCACCAAATCCACAAAGTATTTTTTCATTTTATAACATTTTAAGAACAATGATACAATTAAATAAAATTTACAAATACTATTTTAATTAAATAGCAATGTAGTTCTGGCTTGCACCGATAAATACACACAATAAGGGTTAAATTGTCAGAATAAAATGTACCAAGACTGTGTACTTAGTTTGATTAGAGTTGCCTCTTAACTTTGCAATTCTTATGTGAATTCGCTTTAGCCACATTTAACAGCAAACTGTATTTCGATACTTTGATACACCTAAACCTCTCCCTAAGAGCTTAAAACGTTCAGACAGACAACAGAAATGAATACCAAGTGACTGTGTTTAATTAAATTCCTTTAACTTAAAGAGAAATATATTTCGCAGGATCTTCACACAGCAGCGTGGAATAGCTTTATCGGAGGCGGTAGCACGTTCGGGTTTTACTTGGATACAATTTGTTTAATTTATTTGGCAACAATTATTTTCGTATTCTTGTACATTGATCTTGGTAAGTACATAAATATTATGTTGCCGTCATAATAACATTAAAGTGCTCAAAATGTAAATATACAAAACCGAAAGCAATATACGATAAATCATTTTCTTGCTACATATTGAATAATCGTGTAATAAATATTACATTACTCGGCCAACGTTGTTCTGCCTTTTTAACTACTTTTATTTTTTTTGTCACCTTTTAAACCTTCCTGAAGTCCAGCTTCAACAGTAATTCAAAACCAAAATTAGCCAAATCGGTTCAGCCGTTCTCAAGTTTTAGCGAGACTAGCGAACAGCAATTGATTTTTACATATAAAAAGAAGATCATCAAACAATTAAAAATCAACAGATCTCTTTTGCTTATGTCGGCTCAGTAACATCCTTGTACTGATTAATATTATAATCTTTTCTTTGCCTTGCATATAAGACGGGTAAACATTTTTTTCTTCAAAGCTTTTGAGGGCTGGTTTATTAACACGGTGACGGTTTTTTTCTAGCTTTAAATCGTAACTTTAACTTAAGGTGGTCAACCTTGCAATTTATTCCATTTGGGACATAAATTCTCCCTGTGTTGGTTCCGGGCTCCTTTGGAGAATAGACCAACTGCCGTTCTGCCAGGCAGGTCGTAAAAGGCGACCGATTAACTCTGCAAGTCACTACCATCGTGACTACTAGGTGATAGTGTTCTGCATTGTCTCGCCTGGGTTTGGTACCACGGCCTTACCTATTCCTACCGCAATAGCGTAAGTGCTTGTCACTATCGTGTTCCGGTTTGAAGGGTAAGGTAGCCGGTAAACTTATGCACGTGGCGTTAGACCTCGCCACAAGATAGCAACGCACCATTAACATCTTTGGTGTCTATAAACGATGGTTGACTCTTATCATCAGGAGACCCATGTACCAGACCCAGTAGCATGACCAGCGCGCCAGTCACAATTTTCGCCTTATTTTGACTTAAGCAATTCGTCTTTCTATGATCCCCGATGTATTTAAAGTAGTGAGGGCGCGTGTAGCAGATACAGGTGGAGTCCTCAGCTTTCATCAATGTCACGGCTTGACTGGTATTAAAAAATTATGACCTGAAAATAGTTGCGTCGCTAAATGGACAAAGGTCCTGGTGCGTAGAGAACAAAGCGATTCGCCAGCTACTCGTATGTAGCTTGAACTTATATTTACCGATTTACCCCTATTTTATTTTTTTAGGGAAAGAATACAATGACTTAAACATATTACTAGAAGATTAATTCTATACGTTGTCTTTATGAGGATGCGATGATGATGTAGTTTTTTATGGCATTATTTTTTTTTTTATCAAAGTAAATAACGGCCATCCTAATGTTCATTTAACATTATAAAAAATCTTATGAGCAGATTTGAGTTTTGCTAGCTTCGGGAGCTGGCTGTTCATTACTTTTCAAAGCTTAGGGGGCCCTCTGAACTTCGGGTCCTTGGTACACTACAGCCCATGGCCGTACAGTAGCTACGCCGCTGTTGAAAGACCTACAAACAATTTTTATACTACAGGTTTTTTTTTCCTGAGGCCTTAAATATGTGATTACAATTACTAACTCACAAGCCTATTACGTTGTTGGGTGGTACATGCAGTGTACTCCCAGTTTGTTTTAGAATGATCTATGTTGTAAATTGTATGATCGTGAAGATTGTCAAGAATGACGATTTCAAATCTCATTCGTCTTACAAATGAACTAATAGTATTATTCCTAATATTGCTTTTGCCGTTAGATAGATCACACCTTTAGATATAAGCTCTTTCTTAATTTAAATCTCCATTCATTGTCGCGTTCAACAATCCTAGTACAAACAGGCATGGCAGTTGGTATCAATCCGGTAAAATCGCCGTAAAATTATATTTTTCCTGCCATCGCGTCCAATTTTTTACTAACTATAGGTAACTACATAATATTCTTTTCCTCTTTGGAGAGTATAAATTCCGGTAAGCTAAAACACACCAATAATATCTTTGGATGGCATACGTGATAATTATCTCTCAATAAATAAGTTTGTTGTCGTACGATATCTACGATATACATATATATTATGGAACAATTGGCAATGCACCTTAAATCACACCAAATTCTATGGATATTATTTCCATTCGACCCTGATAGACTACGGCAGCTATGTAAATTCATGTATACGTTTTCATATATTTGAATAGTTTGAAAACGTCTGACATTCCGACGTTTAAAATATCTGCAGTGCATAATATATTATCACTACATAGTATAAAACAAAGTCGCTTTCTCTGTCTGTCCCTATGTACCCATGTATGCTTAAATCTTTAAAAATACGCAACGGATTTTCATGCGGTTTTTTTAATAGAAAATAGATTATTGAGGAAGGTTATGGTATATAAACCTTTCCGATATTCCCACGGGAACAAAAGCTATGCGGGTGAAACCGCGGGCAGGTCGCTAGTTTAGAAATATAAAAGAATTTTAACAATTTCTATGTTGCTGTAGATGGTGTAATTGCTGTCGGCAGCGTCGGGTTAGCGGTGACTCAGAGCAACGCTTTGACGATGATGTTGCAGCATGGAGCTAGGATGATGGTGGAGTTTTTAGCGCAATTAACGAGTGTCGAGCGAGTGTTGGAGTACACGCGTATTGAGAGCGAAGCCAACTTGTTTGAAGGACGTGAGTATTATACTCAGAGCCATACATTCATAATAATATTGCAACAAGGCGTTAAAACATTTGGTACCGAACACAGAGCACGTGAATACTAATAGACACGCCATTGGGAAGGAAACGTGTCGCCACCGCGCATATTAGCAAATGCTCCTACCACTTTAAAAAAATCATACATTTGCAGATATACTCGTATTAAATATATCATGAAAAAATAGAAATAAACCATGTTGTACTGTTTTATCATACCGAATGAGATGACAAGGTTTAAAACTACACTTGAAGTAATTTTATTTGATCGGTAAGTACTATTACTCTGTGTTTCTGTAATTGCAGGCTACACTGACAAACTAAGAAATTGTCTTAAAATGCGTATCCATTTAATCCATGGTACCGACACAGACTACCTAGGGGTTGTTTTTTCCCGCGGAGTAAAACAACTACTTTGTGGGGGTAACAGATTATTCTAGTCAGTGTTTTAAGTTATTTATACGAGTGAAGTACCTAACTAGGTTATATTTTTAAACGTGTCATAACTTACATAGTAATTTCTTCATTCATAAAGACATTTCTATTTGGTTAAGTATATAATTTACTTCAAATCATTTCAAGCTGGAGGCAAACTTGTATAGGGACATAGGTAATATTGTTAAAAGGTTAGGAACTACTGAGCGAGAATAATGGAGTAACAAAATCCTGGCGTAGTTGATAAAATGTTGAGTATTGGAATGCATGCGTATTCAGAGCGGGTTGAATGAGTAATGAGAGGCTTACAGCCATAGACTAGTATATATTATTTGCTTACAGCTTTCTAAAGACAAAGTTAATTAGACAGGGTAAAGCAATGCATTAATGATGATTTTCCGAGACTATTGATTAAGATACCTTAGTTATTTTTTTATTTTTTCGTGTTTTTACTGTGTGTCTGTTTATGGGAATGTGTTTTTATTTCCTAACTACTTTTTTGTTTATATTTAAGAGCATAATGCTTTGGGTATATTAACCTCTCATAGTATTTAGATATGTATAGAGTCATAAGATATTGTAACAGAACATCTGTTATGAATACTCTTCCTCAAAATCTTATCCTTATCAACAAAGGTTGCCCGCTAGAGGTCGCTTTTTTGGCGATAAAATCTCCTTTGTGTACTACGAGTCTTGAAATTAATTTTACTAGATATTTTTTTACTTGTGAGTTTGTGCACAATAAAGAGGTATCATTCATTCATTCATCATTTATACTTTCATTCATTCATTTATTTATACATTCATTCAATTATTTATTTATACATTTATTCATTCATTAGTTTACAGGCTACCTTACTCTCCAAACTGAAATACGACAACGACAAGTATTGACGATATTGCGTTAGCAATAGTTAAGGCAGTTCAAGACCTGAGCCAAACGATACAGGACTCTCCCACCTAGTTGTCTCGATGGTAGTGACTTGTACAGTCAATAGTTCACCTTTCGCGTGGCAGAATCTCAGATGGTCTATTCTTCGGTCCCCCTTTGAAATATAGACTATCTCCCCCAGACCACTAGACCATCTACCATTCTAAGCTGAACTAACACGGGGTAAGTAAATTCCTTTTTAAATAAAAAACTAATAATTCCTTTAATATTATATATTTCAGAAATACAAGTACCACCTACGTGGCCGGACCGAGGTCATATAGTGTTCCAAAATATAAATCTCAAATATGCTCCTGAAGAGGATGTTGTTCTGAAGAATTTAAATTTTGTTGTTGAAAGCGGTTGGAAGGTAAACATTTTTTAACACACAGAATAGTCTGCCACAGAAGGCTTACGACTCTCTTTATAGTAATGTAATATTAGTGGTTGATCTAATGCGCAAATTTACTTTTTAAATAAATATCATAGTGGCTTTACTAAACATGCATTTTTAAATTGTAAGTTTGTGCACAACATAGAGTTTTCATTCATTCATTCATTCATTCAACACAGTGGCTAATTTGTGGGGTAGGCAGAATAAGCGGGCCGCAAGGTAATTAATTATGCATGGGTATTGGTATCTCGCCATACGGATAGCAACGCACCTTTGGTGTCTGTAGGCAATATTAATAATAATAATAATAACAGGCAGCAGTGTTGGAAACGGCTCATATTGTCTTTCACTGTCACTAGTGATGCGTAGGGCAAACCAAAATTACGAGTTTATGTGAGGTACTCATTCTTCCAAATGGGGTGGGTAATGTATCACCTCACTTGAAGTGGTCCTCAAATGAAAAGTACACACAAAATGAGGTCTTACCGTTTTTTTGACATAAGGTTTATAAAAAGACTAAAAGAACTAAGACTTGAGTGTGAAACACTTCGATGTTTTGGTACTTGAGAAACATAAAACTTTACAAAAAATTAATTAAAATAAGGATTTATATTTTATCAGTAATTATCATTTTACGAGAACCTTAATTTTTTTAGATGTTATAATTTAAAAATAGGAATATTTAATTAAAGGCAAATTGTAATTAAAAAACTATAATATATAAATATTGATTCAAACAAACGAAATCCAATTTAACGGACTAAACTATCAAACTCGAAAATTTAAAAATGTCACGAATATCCATTCACTTCAATCACCTTATTGTCAAGCATGAGAAGTGTGAGCAGGACAAACACGTCAAAAGATTTACGCGCGTTCACTTGTTCACTTCCCCTTTCTTGAGTGATGAGTCTTGAGTGAGTGAGCGAACCTTCACACTATTTGAATTACACAACACTAACTGTCACTCTGACCACCGGTGGCTTAGCTGCAAGGTTCACGCCGGCGCAAAACATTTTTAACGGAAAACTGTGAATTAAAAGGAAATCAAATAATATAAATACAGTATCAAATAATATTAATAATGGTAAAATACTGAATAGGCAATTAGAATCCGAGGCAAACCTTGTTTTGAAGACATTATTTGTGTCCGTCTTAAATAAACAACATCTATTCTAATCTATCCTAATAACTAACTCACCCACGCAGCTTTACCTGCGAGTAGAGTTACAGGTCAAACCTATATAATATTTCATCCCCTATTTTAGCCCCCTAGGGGCTGATTATTAAAAAAAATGCTTGTGTTTGATCCAATGTCTTTACCTCCTTGCCAAATTTCATCAAAATCAATGCGGTGATTTAGTCGTGAAAGCGTAACATACAGACAGACAGTGATAGTCTGTCTGTCTGTATGTTACGTATGTAGTAAATACTGTATGTTATTTATAATATTTAAATAGATATGAAACTTTTTTCAACAGCAACAGGTCCAAATTTTACTTTGTTTCATTGCTCTAAACGTTTTCAGGTTGGCATCGTCGGTAGGACTGGTGCAGGCAAATCATCGCTAATATCAGCTATATTTAGATTCGCTTATCTAGACGGAAAGTTAACTATCGACGGTATTGACACAGCACTTGTTGCGAAACAGGTACGTGACAATCACAACACACATTCTTAACCACAACGCCTAATGCAACTATCTACATCAATAACATAAATACAAAACATTCGCGCTTTTGCATATACATGTAATGAATTTTTCGACCGATCTTAAAATTATTTTAAAAAGCTACCGAAAGTGTGTAAAAGAAAGAGGAAGCTAGGGATGTGCGCAGTATTTGAATTAACAAATGAGCGCGCGCAGTGGTAAAGTTGGTCTTCAGTTTGTACCAATTTAATAACTTGTAAGTCACAGAACACTGGAGACTAACAGAAGTCAATGTACGTAGGAGTAATATTCGAGCACACATAGTCATCTGACACGACGCGACATTCCGAGATATAGCTAACAGAAGTATCCTGCAACCTATCGTACGTCCCACACTTGTTTATGACGAGCGGAGTTTTATGATAAAATCGTAAATTACATACTGATATCGTGACGTCGTGTTGGTCCCGGCCTCCTTTGAAGAATAGGCCAACTGCCGTTCTGCCAGGCAGGTCGTAAAAGGCGACCATTTGGCTATCGAGTCACTACCGTCGTGGTTACTAGGTGGTAGAGTTCTGCATTGTCTCGCCTGGGTCTGGTACCACCGCCTTACCTATTCCTGCCACAATAGTGTCAGTGCTTGTCGCTGTCGTGTTTCGGTTTGGAGGGTAAGGTAGCCAGTAAACTTATGCTTGTGGCATTAGACCTCGCCACAAGATAGCAACGCACCATTAACATCTTTGGTGTCTATAGGCGATGGTTGACTCTTTCCATCAGGAGACCCATCTGCTTGTTTGCTATCTTATGATATATAAAAAAGTGAAAATTAGTTTTTAAATGCTAATAAAGTTATAATCTGTTAGAACTATATCTATATTGTTTCAGCATTTAAGATCAAAAATTTCAATAATTCCTCAAGAGCCAGTTCTTTTCTCTGCCAGTATACGGAATAATCTTGATCCCTTCAATATGTACAGCGACGACGAACTTTGGAGGGCTCTTGAACAGGTAAGTGACAAAGGGCATTGAACGTTTTTGTATGAAACGGAATACCTACTACGCCACATTTAAAAAAATTGCTACTTCTGTTTGCACTTTTGCGATTAATCTTTCTAAAATGTACATTAGTTTGCCACAATTACATGTGCTATAAAGACACATACCGTATGGTATGGATTATACAGATATTATAAACGCGAAAAGCCCATTTGTCTGTTATTTTCTTATAGCTAAACCACTGAACCGATTTTGATGAAATTTGCCTTGGAGATAGTGGAAAAACTGGAATCGAACATAAGCTACTTTTTCTTAAAACAATCAACCTCTAATGGACTGTAATAGGGGATGAGATTGCATGATTTTTTTTTATTTTGAGGATCTGTTACTCTACTGCGTGGGACAACTAGCTATCTACATATAAATGCGTGAAGCGAAATTATTAAATCCCTTTTTAAGAAAATTGCACACACAGGAGTATGAGGTTTGGCATTTTTTAAATGTAGAAAATTAAAATGTATGTATAATATAAGAAAAATGTTATTCAATCTGTTTACATGTCAACAATTTTGTAGCTGCTACCGGGTCGTAAACGGGACCACGCGCTAAAAGAATCCGGCAAACGTAATATACCTATTATTATATGTATACTAGCTGACCCGGCAAACGTTGTTTTGTCAATAAATTATTGAATTAAAAATAGGGGTTGGTGAAAGAAGGGTAAAAATTTAGGTTTGTATGTATTTTTAATGCCACAGTTTAATAAAAAGTAAAAATAAAAATGCTGACCAAAAATTTAAAAAAATGTTAGGGGTGGATAACCCTTATTACTTAGGGGAATGAAAAATAGATAGTAGCCGATTCTCAGACTTACTGAATATGCATATAAAATTTCATACGAATCGGTCAAGCCGTTTCGGAGTAGTATGGTAACTAACATTGTGACGCGAGAATTTTATATACAGCCTGTTAGGTAAGTCAACCCAAGCGTTGAAGGGGGTAATAAGTTATAAAAATATTTTATAGATAGAGAAGCACACATTATATTATTTTTAAGTAAAATCTTCTTTCTCACTCATTCCCCCGTGTTGGTTCCGGGCAGATGGGTCTCCTGATGGAAAGAGTCAACCATCGCCTATAGACACCAAAGGTGTTAATGGTGCATTGCTATCTTGTGGCGAGGTCTAATTCCACATGCATAAGCTTACCCTCCGGCTAGCTTACCCTCCAAACCGAAACGCGACGGTGACTAACACTGACGCTATTGCGGCAGGAATAAGTAAGGCGGTGGTATCAGACCCGGTCGAGCCGATGCAGAACTCTAGCACCTAGTAGTCACGATGGTGGTGACGCGCATAGCCACTCAGTCGCCTCTTACGACCTGCCTGGCAAAACGACACTTGGCATATTCTTCAAAGGAGCATAATGATAACGATACTAATACAAATATAAATACTAAAATATATTTAATAAACACCCAAACCCGGAAATACAAATATTTATGCTCATCACACAAATGTTTGTCCCCGTCGGGGATCGAACCCGACCCCATCGACTGTGCAGTCAGAGTCGCTAACCACTCGACCAACGGGGCGGTAAAATAAATCGACAAATAAATCTTTAAAGTGATAACTTTTGTTAGAGTTAAGTGTCTCCCAACTCTACCAGCTAATGCCTATGTTTGACCCGGGATGTTCAATTATATCCATGCCAAATTTCACGAAAATCAGTTCAGCGGTTTAGCCGTGAAAGCGTAACAGACAGACGGACAGACAGACAGACTTTCGTATTTATAATATTAGTATGGATGTTCGTAGCTTAAAACAATAAAATCTCTTTTCTAAGTCCGTATTATTGTTGTGGGCAACCCTCAGTATATAATATTAGTCTATATGGGCAACTTCGTAATCCTACATTGCGTGTGGCGCGTCACCCATTTTACATACACAACAAAAAAATACCCAATTTTGTACATTTATTCCGAAATTATACGCGTACATACATTTCGGCGATTCATAAATATTTATATAGATTATACTTTTTAGTTTAAACACAATTTGCCAATGAAAATGTTATTAAGATGTTGCAAAAGTTTGAATGTTTGGATGGATGTTTGTGGCTCAATCACGCAAAACAACTAAACCGATTAAGATAAAGTTTGCTACACATCTAGATGATGACTTGTAATAGCACACATGCTATAACTTATGCCGGAAAAATTAATTGCTCTTGCAGGATTAATCAAAAACTTTTATAATGCAAGGGACTGCACGGTGCTGTTAATATTTTGAATATTAGTGTGATAATTATTAAATACACTAGTATTATTTCACAAAATATTTTTTGTTTTATCTATAAATATTAGTGACACAACCGGCTTCACTTTTTACGGCATCTTTAGGGCCTTGGGACCAGGTAGCCCTGAACATAGCGTAAAAAACCGGTTGGAAATTTTAATAAAAAGAAAGTGTGTTTTGTGAAACAGTACAAGTGTATTTACATAATTGAAATTGAAATGTTTTTACCACCTGTACGCTGACGACTTGCAAATTTATACACATGCCGAACCTAGTAGCGGAAATGCAGCTATCGATATGATTAATAATGATCTCTCTCACATTAACGAATGGTCTAGTAAGTTTGGGATTTCCGTAAATCCAATGAAATGTTAAGCTATTATAATTGGTAGTTCACATCGGATTTCAGAACTAAATTTTGACACCATTAATTTAATATCTTTTAATAATATTACGATTCCTTTCAGTAACACGACGAAGGATCTAAGACTTATTATTGATAGCACATTATCGGGGTTGCCTCAAGTTACCGAGGGTTTGTCGGAAAGTACCTCTGACTTTAAAGTTGCTTTATCGGTTGAAAAATTTTCCTTCTACTAGTAATAAACTTATGTTAGTTCAAGCCTTGGTATTACCTGTAATAGATTATGGTGATATCTGCTATAGTAATTTAAATCAAAATCTTACTTATTACTTAGCACCTACACTTTTAAAGGGGATTTTAATATAATTTGTTTTTACTAAGCCCAATGAGTAACGTTTCAGAGAATACACTGAAAGTAACATCATTTTAATAGACTGTAATTATTATATTTTATCACCGTCCCAAGATTTGGACACTTTAAAACCGTTGTTTTACAGGTTGATTTGAAGTCTGCAGTGCCGTCGTTAGACTTTAAAGTGACTGAAGGTGGTTCAAACTTCTCCGTCGGTCAGAGACAGTTGATGTGTTTGGCGCGGGCGGTGCTGAGATCCAACAAAATATTAATCATGGATGAAGCCACGGCTAACGTGGACCCACAGTATGTATATTTACTAAATACAACAACAATATCACGCTAAATCCCTTACGGGGTAGGCAGAAAGAATTAAGTACCATATATCACGGTCTAGACATACTTGCCTTGCTTCCTGCACATTCATAACTCTCTTCATACAAACACGCTGGTTTCGAAGACTTTTCACACCACCTTCAGATAACACCCAACCGATTTGATCATGGCACGTCAGTCTTGGTCTCCCCCAGTACCTACATCCATGCCCATATTAGCATCTGTTTTGTTAACCGTTCATCTGCAATTCTTTCAACATGTCCGAACCATCGGAGCATGCCCTTTCTCATTTTTACACTGGTACTTTCTTTTAATTCCAACCTCGCTCTCACTTCAGTATTACGAATACGATCCGAGAGTGTTACACCACATATTTTTCGTAACTCTCTCATTTCGAACGCGTTAATTCTGCTTTCATGTTCTTTCTGACATACCCAGCTCTCACTTCCATACAATAGCTTTGAGGAAAACACCGAATTATGCAGGGTTAGATGGGCACCCTGACTAAGGACAGTACTTTGAAGTAGTTTCCCTAACGCTCCACTCGCTCTTCCCCGCACACACTCTTTATATTAGCGGTGTTTCCCCATCCCTGCTAAAAGCACATCCAACATATACAAACTCGTCCACTTGTTCTAACACTACATCATCGATCACTACTCTTATGTCCGATCTGGTTACTTCCCTTTAAAATACTAGAACCTTGGTTTTCTTCGCATTCAATCATAAGCCTATATTCTTACAGTCATCTTTCATAAGAATGATTTACTAAATATTTTTTCTAATTAGTTGATTCGGGTTCGGGTAACGCAATCCTAATATTGATTGGTTACACCCTTGATTTGATTGGATTGGCGACCCTGATTACACAACCGATGAGTTAGAGTTCGATTCGAACGAAAAATCTGCCTCATTAAGATGCCACGGTCACATCGCAAGTTACGTATCCAAGCAGTTACGTACCATATTACATTTCAATATTAACTGCTTTGATACATAGCCGACGACGTCGCTATGGCGTCTTAATGAGGTATGGCTCTAATTATAACAAAGTCGTCTCTGTGGTCTAGTAGTCCGGTATGATTGTTGACCAAATGAGGTCCCGGCTTCCACTCCCAGATCGGGCAAATCAAAATTGTTTTTACAGCTTTCTGATAAAAACAACGTTGTCCGGGATTGGATATGTGTCCGATTGGCAATAAACTTGCCACCTATCGTATTATGGGACTAAGTATCTATTTCTAATCATGGGTGTACTGGTTGTACCTCCGCCTACCTATTCGGTAATTCGGGCGTGAAAATACTTTTTAATTCTTTTTTACATTTATATACAGATATGAAATTGCTACCTATTCCCCTTACAACAAATATGTAAATGAATAATATAATAATATAAATAATATCACATCGTTACATCTCCTTGCTATTTATTTATTTTTATTGACTTATCCCGAGCAAACTAATCTTAGTTCTCTATACACTAATTTTAACTTCTAAGACTTCGAATAAAAGAAAATATATTTGTGTGCTTTATTTACAGAACCGATAATTTCATTCAACAAACCATCCGCCGTCAATTTTCATCATGTACTGTTTTAACAATCGCCCATCGACTCAACACAATAATGGACTCTGACAGAGTTCTGGTGATGAGTTCAGGGGAACTCATTGAGTACGATCACCCTTACATACTACTGAGTGATCCAAATAGCCATTTCTCTTCAATGGTGCGTGAAACAGGCGAAAAAAACAGTCAAAATTTATTCCAAATTGCCAAAGACTCATATTTTCAAAGCAATCTAAAAGAAAATGCAAGATAGCTTGTGACAGTTTTAGAATAAATTAAGTATACCTCATTAAGCGTACTCACCAAGAGAGCTTACAGATAATATCACACGAACACATATTTTAAGTAGCCACATGTAGGTACACATAAATTAAGAAGGTACTTATTCCGTGGAGCTGTAGTATAAGCAATTCACTTCACTATTATGCAAAGTTAAAAACAGTTGGTAATTATGCCGAAGTCAATAATGTAATTTCAATAGTACTGTACTTACTGTTTCTATATCATAGATTAAAATGTATATTGTAGGCATAGCTAAGAAACTTTCTAAATCGTTAATAGCGTACTATTGGCGTCATATATGTCATGGCACGGAAATTTATATATTACAGATTATTTTTAATATTTGTAGAGGCAAAAACCTCGAATCCAGATCTTAAGCCTTTAAAAATATTTTTTTTCGTTATGTATCATAGATGGCGCTACTTTCAATATAATTATGTAATATTTTTATAGTAAAAAATTACTATAGCATGTTCTATTTAAAAAAAAATCTATTAAATGATAAAAAACTTAATGATAAAAAAGTGTGTTATATTTCCAATCCAATAATGTAAGACAAGATCTACCAAAGTAAAATTTAATAGTAATGAATAGCTTGTTTCCACTAAGAATGTATCGGATATATTCTAGTTAGATAATCTTTGTCAATTCACTAATGATTAATTATTATAATATGGAGATAACAAATAACTAAATATTTATATTGAAAGAGATTAATAACATTTTTAGGATATTATTTCGGCAAAAATAGACCTTAAGTCCCGCGACAATAAAGGCAGATCTGGAAGTGGTCTCAGAAAGTCACACCGTGGTAAAACGTCACGACACAGAGTATGTTAGTATTGTATGTATAACCACGGCGTGATGTCATTACGACGCTATAACGTTCAGAGGGTTTTCGCAGTAAATTTAAATTAAAAACGAGAATTTTTTACTGTAAATGGAAGATATTTAAAAAAATATATTTTTTGCTTAATATACGTAATGAGGTAAATCATTAAACAGTTTTTTTAAATTAGGCAACTAGCCTATTGACCTGGTGGACTCCACTGCGGTTGGGAGTTAAGATAAAAAATTACAATGGTGACCGAATATTCCTAAACTATGTAATCCGCGCAGCTTCGCCCGTGAGTAACATTTCATCAATACACTGATTTAAACCAACTCTTATCCTCTCTGCCCCTAAGGGAATTGTTTCTAAAAAATAAGTCTATATTGAAGTTCGGGTCTTATGCTAGCTACTTGCCAAATAACATCAAAATCGGTTCAACGGTTTAGTCGTGAAGGTGTAACAGACAGGCTACCAACCAAGCACACGAACAGGTAGATAGACTAATATTTGTAATATTAGTTTGAGTAGATAAGAGAGAATATCTACTAGAAAATGAGGTAACTGATGTCTACAAATTGTATAATTTTGTTATTTTTACTGAACATAACAAGTGAAATCCTTCTCTGAGGAAATTCTCTTGAAATAAATACTAACTATAAAAAAAATATGAAAGAGCTACAAAAGCAATCTAAAGATATGAATTACTTTTATTGCTCTTTAGTAGCCTCGGGGTTTTAAAAATTGAAAATATATATATATATATATATATATATATATATATATATATATATATATATATATATATATATATATATATTTTAATTGCGGTTTATATAATGAGAACCTTGTGTATGTTCATAAAACTTTTCCCTACTCGTTTAAGAAAAATTGTAATCTTCAGTTGCTAAATACAAGAAACAAAAGTAATATAGTGCTGTGTAATATGTATGTATCTCGTCTGCACCACAGAATAAGTACCTTCTTAAATCTTTGATTACGCTTTTACAATACTTGAAGCCAATATTACTAGTAAATAATTTATTTAAAAATATATTCAAACTGCATACAGATGACGTAAAATCAATTTTTACCTTTATTAAACTTATGATTATGTACAGATTAAGGATGTGAGATTAAATAATTCCAATCTCAAATATAAAAAAAAAATTAATAAAAGACACGCCCGCTGAATTTCTTCCAACGTATCTCGATATGTGGCAGTGTGTTATATAATCCGTAGTAGCAACATTGTTTTAAACATAGTAGTAAAAAAAGTATCTGTAAAGAAATATTTAAATTGAAAAAAAAAAAACATTTCATTTCGCAAACAAAATTTCCGCTCCATTCAGTTGACGTGACATAATGCTTATATTTAAGCCTCTACGAGCGAATGTTCTTAGTGAGTACGTTTCTTAATTACTGCCAGAATTAAGTCATTTTTATACGTATAATTAATTATTAATATTTTTCTACTTTTTTAAGCATTTATTTTTAATTTTAGTTCTGAAAAGTAATAAATTTTATTATTTAAATAATAATTCGTTTTATTTTTAAATATAAATTATCAAAGTTTGTAGTAAGTACGAGTAGCTTTGACCCGTTTTTTTTTACTTCATTGTCTTCATGATCTTTATACAATGAAATTATAAACAAGCTAACATTTTTTTTTAATAATAGCAAAAATTAGTCATTGTAAGTTGGTTAGTTCTGAAAAGAACGGCTTGATCGATCTTGATAAAAATTAGTGTGAAAACGTGATTCACCTACGTTCAACGAAGCGGGTGAATGCTAGTTAATAGGTAATAAAAAAATTTAGTCAAATCGTCCCTACGGTTCATAAATTTTATGAATAACTTTTAATTTCTGTATCTACTCCTTTCTTTAATTTTATTTTATTATTTTATGACAATTATAGCCTCATCTCGGGCTAACAAAGTTTCACAAATCGTGGGCATCATGAGGATGTAGCAATTTTTCAGCCTGACCGCCTGGCCACAAGAAATTCGTGCCCATCTTCATGGGCACCTTCGTGCGAACGATGAAATGAATGGCATGCTTAATAGTTAATACATTCCTATAGATTTGTTTTAGTCTCTAGACTCGTCGCATTGCGTACCACCGTACGAAATTTCCAATTTCCCGTCACCAGGCGGTGAAGGAAGATATGGCGATGGTATTAAGTGGGTAAATTCCAAATTAAAATATGAGTTTGTAATCTATTTTTTTTATTATAGGATAGCAAAAAGTAGATGGCTTTCCTAATGAAAAGGAACAACCATTGCCTATAGACATCAACGATATTAATGGTACGTAGCTAACAATGTGGCGGAGTGGTAATGCTACATGTAGGTATAAGTTTTTTTATATCACAAGATAGCAAACAAGTAGATGGGTCTCCTGATGAAAACAGACAACTATCGCCTTTAGACACCAAAGATATTACTGGTACCTACGTTGCTATCTTGTGGCGAGGTTTAATGCCACATTCATAAGTTTACCGGCTACCTTACCCTCCAAACCAGAACACGACAGTGACTAGCACCGACGCTATTGCGGCAGGAATGGGTAAAGCGGTGGTACAATGCAGAAAGCACCTAGTTTACAAGCTACTTTACCACCCAAACTAAAACACGACAGTGACAAGCAGTACCTAACGCTATTGCCGCAAGAATAAGTAAGGTGGTGATACTAAACATGTGCAAGACGAAGCTGAACTCAACCTACCACCCAGCAGTCGTGATAATAGTGATACGGTTAGCCAATTATTTGCCTTTTACGAACTGCCTAGCAGAATTTAGCAAATGATCTATGTATTCTTCATACTAGGCCCGGATAACGTTGTAAGATAGTTATATACGATTTAAGAACCTAACAATGATCCAAATCGACCAGTTTCTACTTCTACATTTGTTGTGCCTTTTTATTTTCTCACACTTCAAGAACCTGATATATTTGGATGAAATTTGGTACAGGGGTATTCAGATAATAAAATTTCATACAAGCTTTTTATTCCCAAGTAATTTATTGTTTTCATAGGTTTTAATAAATGTTTCATAATACAGTGAGATGCGGGACGTAACTAGTCTTTCGTATAACAATGAATTTAAAACAAGAAATAATTTTACTTTATTTATTACCTGTTTACTTAAAATATGTAAATAATTGAAGTCCTGGGGTGCCTACACTTAAAGAGTTTATAAGCTAGCACCAGAATAAAAAGTGTTAGGCCTATATATATTCCTTCGAGCTTATATCGATTATAAAATGCTTTCAGGAAACCATCATGGCATCCTTGGCAACAGCTACTCATTTTCTTTTGTGTATATTCTTATATCCTGTTAGAAATAATTGTCTATTAATTGTTTTATCTATACAAATAAATAAAATTGGAGTGTCTGTTCGTAATATTAAAATAACCATTTTTACTAAATGCATATGGATGTATACACGATACATATAACAAAATAACATTTTTTATAATTTCTGTCTCTCTGTATGTCTGTCTGTCCGTCTGTTTGTTTGTTCCGGCTAATCGCTGGAACGGCTAGACCGATTTTGACGGGACTTTCACTGGCAGATAGCTGATGTGACAGGGAGTAACTTAGGCTACTTTTTTGCGAAATGTTTCCAAGCGGACGAAGTCGCGGGCACAGCTAGTATAAAATAAAACTATTGTCAGCAATAAATTGAAGTTGTCGTCGAAGTAACAGCTTCGATTTTTTTCCAAAAATACAATCTTTTTTTCCAAAAATAGACATAAAATAAAGTCATGTTAGTTTTACTACTTATAACTCAAGAACGGTTTGACCAATTTTGACGATTTTTGTGTATTTTATTCGTCTTCGCCCAGAACAGGATAAAAAATATCAAAATATGATATTCATTTCTAAAAAAATATCACATTCATGTTAAAATTGGAAAATACGTATATACTAAAAAGTGCTCTTGTATTTTTTTGACGGCAAAGAATTAGTTTGAGGTAGAAAACCAAACTGATCCAATGACTATTGATGATCTGGGATTATTCATTTATTTTTTATTTAAACAATTTATTGCACAAATGAGTACAAAGGCATAACTTAATGCTATTAAGCATTTTCACACAGTTTACCTTCGGTGATGCAGAGAGAAAAAGCTTGGGTATTACAAGTCACAATAAATTTTAATTTCTATCTACCTGTGCATGTATTTTAATTCAAAAAAGGCTTGACCGATCACGATAAATATTAGTATACACTGAGAACACGTGATTATAAAAGTGGTAGGACATACAATTTTACTTTAGGCATACCTTAGGCAAATATATAACAAGACATTTAAAAATAGGACACTAGTGCTAAGCAACGATTCTCATAATCACACACATTCGAGTATACTTACATTTTATTATTTTATGTCATAAGATGACAAACAAGAAGATGGCTCTCCTGATGGACAAAGACAACCATTATTATAACCATATTGTCACTAAAAATGTTAATGGTGCATTACTATCCATGCAGCGGGATCTTGATGCCATATGCATAAGTTTAACAGCTAGCTTACCCACCAAATTGGGACGTGACAGTGACAAAGTATTGACACTATTGCGACAGTTGGTGAGACGGTGGTACCAGTCCCGGGATCGACGAATCAGAACTCTACAAATTAAAAAAAAAACTGAAAGCAAGTGCATAGCTCCAAAAATACACCGCACTATTTTTATATATTTTAGAAAACAAATTACTAACACTTACATTTTATATTTAGAATGCCTAATCGCATAATCGACAATGGTATAATGACCATGTAAGATATATAACTACCAATATTAAGATTGCAGAAATATAATATTGGGGGCATTTCCAAAGTGATTCCGGCTGTAATAATGGCTTACACAAGCAGCTGTTCTTCGAGTCACATACACTCTTTAAGTTATCCAAGCTCATATTAAGGCCGAGTTATGTAACATGCTTTTAAGGTAGGAAGATGATAGGAGCTTTCCAGATTCCTGTATTAATTTATTATTCGTATAATTTGCTACATTTTTACAATCTATTTAAATACTATATTATTATAAAATGTCATCTATGTAAAATGTACTATTGAAAATTGATTTACGTCAACAAATACCAAAGAGACAAATACGTCAAAGAGAATAAAACCTCTGAGAAAATTTTGTCAATTCTGAAAGTTCCCGTTTGGACGAGTTTTCATCATGAAGCTATAACCTATCTTAGTACTTAATGGTTTTCATTGAAGAATAGACTATTTGTCTTTCTGCGAGGCAGTTCATAAGTGGTTCATAAAATACGAATATTCCATCAAACGTATATCACTGTCATCGTGATTACAAGGTAATAGAATTTTGCAAAACCTCGTCCGAGTTTGGAATCAACGCCTTACCTTTTCCTTGCGCATTAGCATCGTCCGTGTCATTGTCTTATTCTGGATTGGAGGATAAGGTCACGGTTTTGCTTGTGAAATGAGATCCTCGTCACATAGATAACTATGCATTTTTAACACCTTTGGTGTCTATAGGCGATAGAATCGTCCACTTGTTTGCTTTCCTTTGTTATAAAAATTCTAGTGCAGGAGTGAAATATTCAGATATGGTTCTCGACCCTAGCAAAGCAGAGACAAGACAAGCAGAAAGATGTGCATGAAGAAAGAAATAGATTTCCATTATTTAAACAGCCCGTTTTACTTTTTTTACAGGAAAATGTGGGACAATGGACCCACCTCTCATTAGCACCACTGTAACTTTTGTAAATTAGAATCAACAGAAGTTATAGTGGTGGGAACGATAGGTGGGCCTAATATAAGGTTTTAAATAATATTACCTACTTTTTACTTAGTGGATTTTCATATAATTATATAACAAACAATCAGATGGCTCTCCTGATGAAAACCACCGCATATAATCAAAAAAGATTAATGATGCGTTTCTATCCGTAAAGCAGGGTGGTAATGCCACATGCATAAGTTTACCGCCTAACTTACCCTCCAAACCGGAATACGACAATGACAAACATTGACGCTATGGGGTAGTAGAAATGGGTAAGGAGGTGGTACCATATACCCGGTCTGCCCGGGTATATGGTACTACCGCCTTACCCATTTCTACTACCCGGGCCGGGCGAAACGTTGGGGAACTCTACCACTTAATAGTCACGATGGTAGTGACACGTACGTCGTACTTACACCCAATCAGTCGCCTTTTACGACCTGCCCGGTAGAACGGCATTTGGACTATTCTTCAAATAGGGCCCGACGAGAGGAAACTAACTAGCGAACTGAACAGAGACCGCTAAATAAATAAATGGTATGAACGCTAGTAGGATAGAAAGAAAAAATATGGATTTGGCATGAGCACAATCGAACTATGTCAAATTCATAAAGTTTTCCTTTGATTATAGGTATACATATAGGACCTTTGGTGCGTCCAGATATTTTTCCATTCCTGGCATTCTTGGATAATGTAGCTTTCTAAAGGTGAAAGAATTTTAAAAATCGGTTGAGTGACAAACCAACGAACAAGAAGCAAATCTTTTCTCTTTATAATATTACTTTAAATAACAATGAATGTGTATAAATAAGTGTACGATTTGGAACTTGAAATTTTTGCAGAAAATGTAACTTAATGCATGTAAAATGCAAAAAAGATTCAGATCAAACTTTACCAGATCCAGCTCATTTCTATGTAGTTTTAATGGTATATCCGTGCCTTGCATTAGGCAATGAGAGTTTAAAGCATTAATTTTGTTACCATTTAATAAAAAATTGTTTGTAACGAACCAGTGTACAATTTTCCCCCCCTTGTTATTCTGGGCGCCCTTTGAGGAAAAGACTATGTGCAGTTTGTTTTTCCAGTGCCTTAATAACATTTTCGGATAGCTGTTGTATGACACTACATAACTGACATTCCTAACATCTAGTTACTTACAGATTAAAACAAGAATAAGTAATAATTACATTAACTTGAAGGTGGGACCAATATAATCTTTAGTGCTCTTGTTCATCAAGAATATAAATCATTGAAAAAAAATTCTATTTTTAAAGTACTTTACATTATTGAAACTGTTGAATAAAGATGTAGAATTAAATAAAATTAGTTAAATAACACGATGGAAGGAGGCAAAGTTTCAATTGTATTATTTTAGTTGCCTTTGCCATGGGTAACCTTGATTAAAATAAACATTACATCCACTACATTCATGATACATGATAATGAAGCCTAAAATCTGTAAGAGATTTTATGATGACTATAGGAGAGTCTATGATCAAATTTTGACCAAAAGAAGATCGCTAGTTTATGTGTATAGTAGTGATGTCGGGCAACATTCGTAGAATGAGTTAGGATTGAGACTATATCTAAGTAAAGATTTAATATTTCTAAATGCCGGCACTTACTTGCAAAAGCTTTAGAGTATGTTTATCCGTGAATGGAAGTAATTATTTAGGATAAAATATATTTTCTTGGGAATTCGAACAAATTAAAAAGATGTTATTAAAGTATTTGTAATTTACATGATGTTGTTTCTGTAACAATTATAAGATTTATGCATATTGTTTTACCTCGCTTGACGAAGTTGGGAAAATATATAAATGCCTACGAACAAAAAGTAGAAATTTTGTTCTTATTCACTCAGGTCAAGTTCCCAATAAAGTTATTTATTATATTTATATTTATTAAAGCATGGATGAGATAAACGATATAGTAATAATAGGTAGTGAATCTTATATCTACGTTTTAATTTTGCTATCTACTAATTTAAACTAAAGTGAATAATCCCAAATAAAAAACAACTTTAAATAAACTTTTTATTTAGCGAAATTTATAATTATAAGGTCTAAACTAATTATAAAATATATCACATATTAACAAAAACCTTTTTTTGAATGTAATGGACACGCTCGTGAACTCAGTGAGTCACAAATACACTTCGAATAAATTAACTTTTTTTCAATATCTTCAACGAGCAATTTCACGTGACAAATTGGCACACTTTTACAAGTACATCTACTTAGTTTTAGTGAAGAATTTTCTTTGCAATTTAGTAAATCACATTCATGTGAGGCATTTAGTTTTTGTGTAGGTAAGAATAGAGAATCATATAAAATGTTTCTATCCAAAGTTCTATTAGCACTATCGGTTAAAGTATGTGGAATAGTGCTGCAATCATACCAGCGAGGTTGATGATAATGATCACTATCATTATTCATTAAACTAGTCTCATCTAAAGTATATGAGTCATTATAATGATTGTTCAGTTTGTTTTGTGAATATTTCAACAATAAGCCTTGTTCAAGATTTAAAGTGTTAGTGCATGTACTACTAAATTTAACGGGTTGGCTAGATCTTGCTTGAGACATATTTAATAAGCAAATATCATTTGGATCAGTACATGTAATAACTTCAGATTTTACTTTTCCTGGTTCACGCATAATGTAAGACATTTTTTTTGGTATGTTATAATGTGTGACTGATTTCCAAATACATTTGATTTTATCCGTATTTGTTTGGACCGCAGATTTTGAGCAAATGCAAGTTCCCAAATTGCGATCACAAGAACAATTCAAAGTATAACCAATGTAAGGTAAGGAAGGTTTTGATTCTTTATGAAGTTCTGTTTTATGTTTGGAAAATTTTTCATTCAAATTGAAATTCCGCTCAAAATTTTCATTTGAATTATTCAATGATAATTTGCTTACTTGTGTATCCGGCACTAGCTGGCTACATTGATTAACAATAATATTTTTATGCAAATAACTTTTCGCTGTATTCGTATTCTGACATCCACAATTTGTGACATACATTTGATTTCCCAATTTACATGATGTCACCTTTTCTAAAGTTTTCACACTATTCATAGCATCACAAGATTTGTTTTCTAAACTAAAATAATACGGCACTTGTGCTGATATTTCATTAGTACTCTTACTCGTTCCTGTGTCACGCATTAAGGCCATTTCGTTTAGATATTGTTTAATGTTTCCAAGTAAACTGTTTGTAGTCTGAATATCTAAACTTTTAAAATTAGGATTTAGGTTATCAAGTTTATATTTGTCTTTTAATCGTTCAAAGTCCTTTTCTATTAAATCTGTGATTTTATCCAAAATAGAAGAATGTAAGATTGTATTAGATTTATTACTTATTTTAATGCATGAACATTGCACCTTTTTAACTTTTATTTTTAAATATTCTTGTAGTAAGCCATATGCTCTAGACCATGTTCCTTGATGTTCTTGTTTAATTAAACATCTACAAGGTGTTTTTTTCGAGGTATTCTCTGATATAACTGCTTTAATTTTATCTAAAACAGACATGAAAAGTTTATTTTCTTCTTCAGTTGGTATACCTGTAAAATTTGATGTTTGCTTAAATTCAGAAAATTTTTCTTTTAAATGTTCCTTGAGCAAATTAAATGCATTTACTTCTAATTCTTTAGTGTTTTCTGTGTATTTGCAGCACACACATTTTTCATCATCCTTTTCTTGATCATAAATACTTACTTTTGATTCACATACATTCTTGCATTTCGGAGAAAAATCATGACCCAAATTTATGGCAGATATTTTTGTAAATTTGCAATTACTTAAGTTGCACTTAAGAGAAGAAGAATTTTTCGTTTTCTTTATTTTACTAGAAGACGTTTCACCCATAACTCCTTCTATAGAATCTGTATTTTTATGATTCTTTTGACTTACGGATTGACAGTTATTATTTGTTTCTTGATCAACATTATTGCAAAGAGTAACACCCAAAAACTTGACATAATAGTCTTGGTTATTTGGAAATAACTCCGATTTATTAACGATATCGCATATAAACGAGTCTCCTCGTATATCTGCTTCTGTTTCATCTTTCGTAATTGGCGTACTATTAGTAGTTTCAGTATCTGTTAGTCGTTGTTCTTGTGATATAAATGAGTTTACTTGAAAATCTGTTTTAAAGACAGAATTATTTTTTTTAAAATTAGATTTCGCTTTATCTAGTTTTGACTGGGACTTTTCACAAAAACAAAAATCTGGATTTGTACACTTAAAAGGAGTTTCCGATTGGCAGTCAACATCGGCATATTTCTTTTCATTTTTGGGATTAATTATGCATTTACAGAACTCTTCATTACTTTTATCTAAATTAATTGCACCCATGTACTCTGACTCCGTTGTTGTTGCAAATGTTGGATTATTTTCCATGTCTATATTACATTTCTGTTTATAGTTCAAGCTATCAGTCATATAACTACTATTTGGTAGTGTCGCAATGTAAGAGAACTCTTTATTTGTCATTATGGGGTTTGACGGTTCATCAGACTGAGCAAACTTTCGTGCTGAGCAAGTTTTCGTTTTATTTTTTTCTATCTCATTTATTGTGGCTGATTGAAGACACGGGATATATTTATTATGTTCAGTAGATGGGTTTAAATTTTCAATTACATCCAAAGTATTAATTTTATCACCTTGCTTATAATCTTCTATGATTTCATTGATATCTCCATTCCAATTTGTTAAGGTTTCTAACAGTTTATTTATTGAAGTATTGGATGGTACTTTATGAAAACAAATACACTGGCTAGGGCAAGGTAGTTGCGCTGATCTCTTACTTATGCAGCTGGAACAAACTTCTTTCGACATATTTATGGATTTGGAACGCCTTGAATTAGGCACATGTTTTCTAGTATTCGATATAGATTTTAGTTCTTTTATTTCCTTAGAATTATTATTAATTTCAAGTATTCTAGAATTATCTTGAGCACCGCAAAGACATACGTTAACAGCAAAACATTGTTCCAATTTCTTATAAATAGTTGATGGTTTTTCAATGCGTCCATTTTTGTTTCTGCAAGTTAGTTTATTATTCTTTTTTAAAATATTGTAGTCTGGATTTCTTTTAAAAATACTGGTATTGGTTTTAATATTGTTGTTAATTTCTATGTCTTTTTCTGGTTTCGCAATATTGTAGGACTCTAACGGTGCATCTTCAATGCTTTTATTCTTCCTCTCATTTTTCTGTAATACAAATAGTAATTACTTAAATATTACCATACTAAAACTAACCAGGTTGTCAAAAGTTATTATTGTTTTCAAATTTAACTTAAATACTTATACAAGCTGTATAGTTAAATTTAGATTAGCAAACGTTATCGATGGGTATTGTAATTTCATAGATTCTCCCCTTTTAAATCCGGTCCCTTTTTAAATAAAATATCTATTACTTATCTGCTAGGCATCTTATAAAAGATGAGAGTCGTCTGATATATTTAACTAACATCGTTACTACTTACTAGGCAGTAGAATTCTACAATGTCTCGATCGGATTTGGTATCATCGCCTTATTTATTCCTGCCGCCATAGTGTATGTGGTTGTCAATATCTTGTGCCAGTTTGATGGCATTCCGACCTCGGTACATAGTTTGCAACTGTCACATCATAAGCATTTTTATTATTTATAGGTATTAAGCGAAATTTATCTAGAAATTCATCCGAAGAACCAATTGCATGTTGGTTATTCCGTGAAATGAAATTATAAAAAAATATATAATTTACATGCTTCCGTTGAGTTGACGCCTGGTTGACAGCGAGGTGAAATGAGAAAGAAAGAAAGAAAGAAAGAAGTTATTTATTTGCCAGATTATTTATTTGCCAGAAAGGAGTTACAAGTTATTAAAATTTGATATTCCATCATGATACGGTGTGCAAATATTTTAAAATTTAAAATTAATTATCAATAAACTAAAAATGTTGTGAGTCGATTTTTACAATTACTACCGGATCAGAACGCGGCCACACACTGAGAAGATCCAGCGGAAGAAACTCAGCGGGCTTGTTTTTTTTTTAAGAAACGATGGCGATCTCTTTCCGAGTTGGTATGCTTGCTATAAACACTTATACGCCCATTAAAGCAATATTGACTACAATAGAGCTCAGTTATTTGCAGTAAAGTTTGAGCAGTGAACTTATCTAACTTTCTTTTCCACTTACCGATGCACGTTGGAAAATTTTCGTTATTTTATTTTCCATAAGTTTCAGATCCACTTTCTTTATTGATTCCTTTAAAAAATCAAATAAAAAAAATAACGTATTTAATTAAAACTTTTATACAGTAAATAAAGAAAAACAAATTGCTCCACTTTAACTAGATTTTCGTAAATATATTGTGCAAAACACTGCATTACCTAAATTGGTTTAATTTATTGTTCTTCTTTTCCCCGTGTTGTTCCCGAGCTCCTTTGAAGAATAGGCCAACTACTGTTCTGCCAGGCAGGTCGTAAAAGGCGACCGATTGGCTATACGAGTCACTACCATCGTGGCTACTAGGTGGTAGAGTTCTGAATTATTTCGCCCGGATCTGGTACCACCGCCTTACCTATTCCTACCGCAATAGCTCAGTGTTTATCACTGTTCTGTTCCAGTTTGGAAGGTAAGGTAGCCGGTAAACTTATGCAAGTGGCATTATAAAAAATACCCCTTGTTTGTCTAAACTAATTATAAGCAAATGACTGATATGAGAAAGTAGAATTTCGAATCACTCAAATTAATGTTTGCCGTTTTACTTCATGCCGTCCCAGCATTAATGCATGGTCATTATTTTGGTTAAATAGTAGGGGAGCCCAAGAGGGGATTTTGGTATTTACTTGAGCGCATCAGATTAACATAGGGGGTACCTCGCATACTGTTAAGGCTCTCCACCAAATATAAGCCCTTTCTATAGAGGGGGATAACTATGTCAGAAAAAAAACAAAATTAAGATAATTTCGGCTTGTGGAAATTGTCAGATTATACTTTTTTCGTAATTCTTACATAATTTCCTTCATAATAAAAGAAAATTCAGTCGCGCTCGAGACTGTCAAGACATCATTTTCTTTGTAACTTTGTGACCCTCCCACTGCCTTACGCTACACTTGAATCGACAGATTTTCTAAATTTTAGCTGGCAATTAACCCACTATACCCTAATCTAACGCGCTTCAGTGTTTCTATTTCACTGATTTTTTTAATCATTATTTTTATCTGTAGATTTTTCCCCCACCATTGAAATGAAAAACATTATATAACCTTTCATTTTTCCTATAATTGTATCTACAAAATCCAATAGGCCCCTACGACACTCGAGTGGGCTTCCCTACTATAGAGGAAGGGTCGTTTTACACTACCGCACTGATAGTTAAACGTCATTAACATTGTTTATAGTTAGCTGAAGGAGGTCTACATATTTGCAGTATTAAAAAATATATTCGATCTTATTGACTTCGATATTATTAAATTTGATTTATTTAACTATTTATTGTAAAACAACAACAAATAACACAAATTAGACTAGGGATTTAGGCATAATTGATGTATATGCCTTGATACATATATATTTCTACGCAAAGTTGCTTAATGGACTTTTAAGTAAAACTCATTACAATCCTAGAAGACTGGTCTTACTTTCTTCAGATTTATAACTTCTCTCATACAAACACTCCGATTTCAAAAGCTCATAACATTATTTTTTCTACATATTCGAATTTTCCTAAATCTTTCCCATGTTTACACCTATGCTTGTTTTCAAACGTGTCCTTTCTTATTTTTACACCTGTAATTGTCTCCGTCACTTTTAGTATTAATAATACTACCCGCGAGTGTTACATAACAATTTCTTCAGGACACTAGCATTTCGATAGCAAGTTAATCCCACTACCACTTTTTTTCTCGACGGCTTAAAAGTGCATTGGAAAAAACACAGAATTATGCAGGGCAAATCGCACAACTTCGTTTTGTCCTGCGTAATTCTGTGTTTTGAAACATTTTTCTAACGCTGCATTCGCTCAGTTTTCTGGTTAATTTAATGTTTACATAAAAATATATACATAGGTATATGTGCTACATATATAACCTTCCTTTTGGCAATTTACCAAAAAAACTATTTTAGTTTACACATACACATAGTTTTGTAATAAGTATGAAATAGCATGTTGACATTCTCGAGAATGTGGGCTATGTTTTATTTTAGAAAAGGTCCGTATTTATTCGGAATTTTTGTAATAATTAGGAATCTAATATGTGTACGTCATAGCCTTTCTGTTATTCGTGCGTCAATACTTATGTAGGATGTCTTATAAAATATTTATTTATAGAATTTTCAGAATTCCCTTCATATATGTTATTCTATCACACATAAATGTTATCCTGTCTGGCTGATAGCAATAATAATCAGTGAAAAAGGATAAAATCATGAAAAAGCTGGTATTCTTGTGGCATAAACTGAGTGCATCCAACGACTTCACGATTCAACGACTGGTGAGAATTTTAAAGACTTTGCTTGAACTTGACCAGGATCAAAAGCTTTATGGTTTTTTTTTACGACATAACGCCATGGGCGTACCCAGATTCTAAGCCAGGGGGGAGCAACTGTAACATTTGAAGACTACATTTTTATCTACAACAGTAAATATTGAGTAGAAACTAGAGAGGTAAACTAATTCCAGGGGGAGGACAGCTGCCTCTGCCAGCCCCCCCCCCCCCCGAAATTTAATTCGATTCTTTTCCATATCCACGACTTTCAGCTGGCTAGATATGCCATAAGCGGTGATCCCCATTGCCGGGTTTTTGAACATTACTATTACGTAACAAGCAATAAAAATAAGTTTTGAGAGCTTAACGTGATCTCTGAAGAACTATTAATAAGTTTCGGCAACACCTTCTATATTCCAGTCTGGCCCAGGAATTGAGCACGGGACCAAAAATTAATGTGGAAGGTAAAATTATTGTAGAATCATTCACCTGAATAAATGTCTCTACAATCCACATTTTCGTCCTCTGCTATTTATCCTACCGTTTTTAAGCTACCTAGAATTTATTATAACTTAAGTTTTACCTTCTTAAGATCTTCAATTTGTTGTCGTATCTCATTAACATCTTGCATAGTTTTCTTTAGATACGTGTCATTTGTTTTGCGGGCTGCAGGTATGCCTGAGGCTTTCACCAAACAAGTATATGCGGCAGCATCACCTAAGATTTTAACCATTATGAACGATAAATATCTTAATTTACATATTTCATACATCATAGGATAACAATAAACTGAAGGCTCTCTTGATGAAAAAGATGGACGCCATCGCCTAAAGACACAGAATATATTGATGGTACGTTGCTATTCGTGTAACGATATAGTAATACCATATGCTTGAGTTTATCGGCTACCTTACTCTTTTCTAAAGCGGAATACAATAATGATAAGCATTAACGCTATTGCGGCAAAAATGGCTAAAGCGGTGATACCAAACCTGGGTGAGACTTTACGGAGTTCTACCAGCTATAGAAGCTATGATGATAATGACATTGGTGGCCAATAGATTGCCTTTCACAAATTACCTGGCAGAATGACAAATGGTTTATTCTGCAAAAGGGGCCAGGACCAATACGGGCAAAATTGTCAAGTGATTCTAACAGTTTCAGTTAAATCTAGTATACAAGGGAAAGCTATAATCAGATACGTCCGTGATACTAAAATAAATTCATATACACAGGGCCGAAACTAAAGTACGGCATAATTGCTACATAGATTTGAAGTGGGCACACAAGTATAATGTAATCTGGAACATTTACCTATCCAATCCTGAAGATTTTATCATACGATCCCTTGTTTTTGACCTGCCAAAACCCGAGGTACTAATTAAGAGTCAGTGAAAAACCAGTTTCATTTTTACTTACTATTCCACCTATCTACCAGTAAGAGATTCAGCCCAAAGGTGTTTTACAGGAGACACTATTCAAGCCAGATTCTAAGTCCTTACTGAATCTTAAGCTCGTAATTAAACTATTTGCTTATCCAAAAGACCTAGGTATATTGTAAGTTGTAATGACTGCTTTGGGGTTTCGATAGAGATATCTAAATATCTCAAAAAAAAGTATATTCATATTATATTCATGTAACGTCCGTGCTGTTGGCGAAGTAAATCGCTTGCCATATATTACGATGACAGACAAACTTGCTTTGTTTCCTGTGTATTATTATACCACATAACTCTCATTCAAAAATGTCAGCTTCTCAAACTTTTCCAAATCTTGGAAAGCATTCGACCCATTTTATCATTGTATGCTCTACTGTAATAACAGAAAAACACCTATTACATAGGAATATCCCAGATATCCTGAACCTAAAGATGGCACCACTAACAAATTTTAGTGTAATATGTAACAAACAGCTTAGATATTCAAATGAAATTATATGTGAATCGATGAGAATATAGACATTTATTCAATTGATAAGAGCTGTGATGACAACTATAATGACAAGATGATAATCAATTATTTGGAACGTTATTGAAGTCATTGGTTTACACTAACCTACGTCTAAAACTATCGTCGATTATTATTCGTTCAGAAAACCTTACCCCGAGTTGGTTTACATTCACAAGGCGGCGGTCCCTCGGCCACGATTTTCTTCGCCTTTTTCGTCAGCTCCTCAGCCTTTTCATTGAACAATTGTTCAGCGAGTTCAGTAGCCAACTTTTGTGCACGTTGTTCTATGGCTCGTTCTTGCCAACCATCGTTTTCTGAATCCGATCTCTTTATAGCGTCCGCACAAGATCTTCCAGCCCACTTGAAAAGTAGAGGTATAAAATAAATAAAATAGTTTTTTGACTTTTGGCCTAATAGTTGCTAATCGAGAAGTAAGATGATTCTCAAAATCGAACAAAAAATTTTCTATCCATAAAAATTGAAGTAGCAGTCTGGAATATTTTTATTCCAATGTTCAAGTTGATAAACTGAAATTTTTTTAAAGTATTGTCATGCCCGGTTTCCTTGAGGAGTAGGAAGAGTAAACTGAACGTCTATAGACTTTCCAAGTTCACCAATATTCACTGGTTTGTTGATTGGCGAGTGGTGATCGCCATCGCCGCATTTTTACCGACCTGATAAGGATTATCGACTGTTTTCTGAATAAACATGACCGATGGTTTTACGTGCTCATCCACGGTATGGGAGAGATTACCACTACCACCACCAGACCACCACCCACTAGTACCACTCGCCAGACTCCGAGCTGCTACTGAGATTTCGGATTGTTTAGAAAACCTCGAAAAAACCTCAATATCACTTTTGCCTGACCCGTGGATCAAAACCAGGCCCTCGTGATAGGCTATTTCCTAGACCACTAGGCAGTTAAAAATGTGTATATACTTAATTATTATATGTAAATATGTTCTATATTACTTTAAGGCTAATAATGGAATGTGATCATGGCATAACGAGATGATTTTAATCAAATGCTGTTGTCAGCAAAGTTTCATGAGGTCAATCTATGATTGCTAATCGTTAGTAGATATCATAATTAAAATTAGGTTAAATTACATTGAATTCATAAATCAAAAAATGTGTTTTTTTCAGTTTTCTAATTAAAACAACGTTGCCCAAAAATGGAAGATGTCGGTCGGCGATAGGCTGGCCACCTGACTAATGGCCAATAGCGCTAACATTGTCTTAGCTTAGGACAATCCTAAATAGTATGCTGTCACATTCTTTTCATTAAAGTCAGGGTCGCTAACCAACGGGGCGGTCGAGTGGCTAGCGACCCTGACTACGCAATCGACGGGGCTCGGGTTCGATCCCCGACGGGGACAAGCATTTGTGTAATGAGCATAAATGTTTGTATTTCCGGGTTTGGGTGTTTATTAAATATATTCCAGTATCTATATATGTATTTCAATTTAACAGTATCGTTGACTAACACCCATAACACAAACAAATAATTTGCTTACTTTGGGGTTAGATCAATAAGTGTAATTTGTCCCGTGAATCAAAGTCAAAGTCAAAGTCAAAGTCAAAACATTTTTATTCAAATTATCCTTTACAGGCACTTTTGACGATTTATTTATTATTTAATATTTATTTATTTAAGACAATAAGTGACAGCATACTATTTAGGATTCTCCTAAGCTAAGATAATTTTAGTGTAATTGGCCATAAGTATATTTGGCTAATCATGGGTGCACATATTGAACCTCCGCCTACTTCTTCGGGGTTACGGGCGTGAAGATACAAAATTACAACTGATTAAATAAAAACATTTGTCCCTAGGTACCTAGTACTTGAATTAGATCTACACCTATTTTCTTAAGGAAAAACCTCACAAGGAGGAGGATATTTTTATTACAATGTACTAATTTTAATTGGTTCACAATAATTGACCAGTTTGACAGAAGCCTAAAAATGTAAATTGAAATAAACTTATCAAAAAACTATATTTCAATCTCACCCTTGCATGATATTTTTCAATTGATGTAGCTATCGCAATATCAAGCTCTCCGACAAGTAATTTTGAGAAAAAGCTGCTCAGATTAGTTTTCACTGTACTGGCCTTATCCCAGTTATGCTTATCGTCTAAACACTTGAGAAGTTGACACGGCATGAGTGTAACAGCACCAGATCCTAGTTCTGATTGTAGCCCGCTAAACAAATCCGATAAGAGATTGGATAGGAGCTGAGACCGTAGAGACGTGCATGAACAAGATTCCTGAAAAGAATTTTACACAATAGCTATTAATTTAAAATAAAATAATAATAATATTAAACTATTGGTGGACAAATCACACGATTTGATCTAGCTCCAAAGTAAGCAAATTATTTGCTTGTGTTATGGGTATGTATATCAACGGTACCACAAAGAAATACATATATAAGTACTGTAACTAACATACATAATAAACACCCAAATCCAGAAATAAAACATAGCTATGCTCATCAAACTGTACACACATGTTTTGTCCCTATATTTTTCGATTCTCGAACTCGAACCCCGTCGATTCGTGGTTAGATTCGCTAACCACTCGACCCTCGACCCGACGGTTTGAGTGGTTAACGAATATAATCAGCACCTTTAAAAAGCAATAAAATTGCAAATTTCCGATAATGGAATCTTAAATTGCATTTTTTTAAAACAAACAAACTTAAGCAGACTGAGCTGCAATTGGATAAAGTGTTGCGGTCAGAGGCAAGGTTGTAGGTTCAAATCCTGCCAAGCCTATCATGATCATGTCCAAACTGTATTATATATATATATATATATATATATATATATATATATATATATATGTATATATATATATATATATATATATATATATATATATATATATATATATATATATATATATATATATATATATATATATATATATATATATATATATATATATATATATATATAAACTTTAACTATGCCAAATTTTATACTCCACCGTTTGCAAAATTGTCTCTCATAAAATTGTTAAATCTGAATAAACTTGATAAACAGTTTAATACCAGATATTTGTCTTCAGGTGCGCAGTAACAAAGAGCAGCTAGAGATGGAGTTCTCTTTACTTCCACTGAAGCATCTTGCGGCAGCTTACATTGACACTCAATTACTTTCTCTTTAAACTCTTTGAGTTGTTCGCGTTTTTTCTTTAGTACCTCCACTCTCCCTTCTGCATTTTTGTCACATATTAATACACAACCATCTAAATCATCAATGAGGTTTTGTTTTTCTTGTCGTAAATTGACAATCTGAAAAAGTTTAAATACCATATGATAATCTTATTTTTCGCTGCAGCTACATGAATTAGAAATATTATATCCCATTTATTTATTTATTTAAATGCGAAACGTAACCGAAATAACTAAATGTAAGTGTTACGAATAAAAAACCTAAAATTAATATTTTATAGTTTTACAACCGGCATCGATTATTTGATTTCGTATCGGTAATCGGAAGTCTAGTAAAAAGTCTATGTTTTTTCTGAATAATGTAGTTTTCTCATAAGTGAAAGGATTTTTACAATGGGTTAAGTAGTTTTGAATTTATTCATCACAAGCCCCATGTATATCTAGGTCCTCTTTTAAGAATAGACGAACTATTGATCTGCCAGGCAGGTCATAAAATACGACTGATTGACTATTACGTATAATCAATGTCATCATGACTACTACGTGATAGAGTTCCGCAACATGTCGCCCGGGTATATGATATCACTGCCTTACTTATTCCTGCCGAAATAGCGTCAATGCGTATCATTGTCGTTTTCCGATATGGAAGGTGAGATAACCAATTGACTTACGTGTTTGGTACTACCATCCCGCCTCACGCATGGCAACGCACCATTAATAAAAATCTTTAGTGTCTTTAGGCGATGGTTTCTCTTTTCATCAGGAGAGCAATCTGATAATATAAAAAAGAAACGAAACCGTCAAATCTTTTTTTCTTTATTAGTGTATAAATGTAACGAAATGCACTTATACGTTTGTTTCATTATTCCTTTCTTAATATTTTTAGTACATCAACAAAACAGTTTAGTTTTTTTATTCTTTAGGACGTCACGTACTCGTTTGTTACTATTTTTACAAATACTTAATCCAATCTTGTCAAGCGCCGACGATGGAAAGTGGAAATAATACTTAATTTTTTTACTATTAGATTTTTAATTACTAATAGCCATGAATAAAAGTCAAAGCTCTTATCTTCTCTACTCAAATGGTTTCTTTGCTTAGTTATTCTTTAGCTTAGTTTTTATATCTATTAATAGACCTAAAAATTTAGAATACGCAAAATGGCAGAATTATAGTCCACAAATACGTAGATATGGAAGAAAACTGCACAAGTCTAACAGCTACCTGACCCTCCAAATAGAAACACACAATGACAAGCATTGACGCTATTTCAGCAAAAATAAGTAAGGGGGTGGTACTATATATCGGATGAGACCGTGTGGAACTTTACCACCTAGTAGACACGATGTTAGAGACACGTTTAGCCAATCTTTTACCTTTTACAAACTGCCTGGTAAACTGGCAGATTTTTTGTTTTTTCAAAGAGGCCTAGACTAACACGGTTTTTTTTCTAGTTATATTTTTGTCAAACCTGGGATTTGAATCTAGAACTTCATGATATACAGCAGAAGCCTGAGTACTAGACTAACGAGCAATATTTTTACAAAAATCGTCTGTTATATTTTTACAATTTTTACAACAATCATCATATTACTGTCGTTAAATAATTACGTAAAAACTGCCGTAAACAATAAGCATACGCTAAGGCATGAAAATTGTAAAACCAGGGCTAGTCAATGAATCTCCTGGACCAAATTAGCTCAGATTTACATACAGACATACTGACCCTTGTTCGGAAAAGTTTCCTAGGATCTCAAAACGTGGAGATATGGTAAAACATTCGATTTTCGAAAACTGGGGCAGAATTTGTAACTTTAGCCAATTAAAATATCTAATAAATAAACATGAAAGTTACTATTCAAATATAATTTATTAATTATAAAATTGAAACATGTTGTTCCCCCTTCTATCGCTCATTTCCAGTAAATTGTTAATTTATTTTTATTGTAATCGAGATCATTCAATTGTTTTTTTATTAACTTTATTTTTTGAGCCTTTAATAATGCTGACAAACACTCCTTATACAGATTCATTGAGTAGCCCTGGATTCCGAGGTATAAATCTTACGGCGCTTCACTATACCGTATGCGGCAAATTAGCACTACAAGGGGCCTAGCCACATTTCAAACGTTATGTTTCTTTTCTCTTTCTACAATTACTAACTTTGCATAATCAATTTTAAAAAACGGTTATTTGGTAGCAACACTTCTGCGTCCATCGCTTATTCTATATTGTTTGGAAAAAAAATATAGAGTTACTCTATGGCCAGCGTTCTTAAAAACATTTAGTTTACGTTACGTTTCGTAAAATAGTACTGTCAAGTATGATTGCAGTTGGACTTACTTATAATTTTATGTTCGATCGGGCTTCTTTTTTCGGTCTTGGACCTAAAGACAACCTAACAAACCTACTTAAAACTTTTATAACCACGGAATAGCTTGTAACAAATCGTGTAGCCGCTAACCTTCAGCTACTTCGAGTCATATATATGTTTTAATATGACAATATAATAGAGATCTATACACTTTCTAATTAGAAAAGCTTTAAAAACAACAAAGAAAAATATGGACACGCAGGAATTGAACCTGCGACCGTCTCCCTAAAGCCGGGACGCTCTTCCACTGAGCTAGTGTCGACAGGTTTGACGTGGCGAAATTCTTCCTTGTTATATAATCGATTTCGTCGATTACTTTCTAATTATTATTACAGATAGATGCCTACGCACGTTTGTTACAAATATTTACTTTGCCTTTTCGGATTTAACTTAATCCGGTAATAAAAACTCTATATATTACGTCTACATTTCTCATAGCAATTTATTTAAATTAACAAATTAATTAAAACGTACCACTTAACCCAGCAGCCAACCGTCGAAACTTGCCTGTGACTGAATTATGTTATATATTTAATTATTCCTTCCTTGACTTTGGTTATTTTTTTAAATTATAGCATTTAATTACATCAAAGAATAGAACAATATCGGAAAAGAGCGACCACTCACAAATGATTTGTGCGAATTATTTAAAGGTTACATCTTAATTTTTTGGAACTATCGGTGTAAGGTCAAGTGGGGTAAGTGAAACGAAGGGGGAACTGAAACACCCACTCATAACTAACAAACTATTTTCTCTATATATAATTGCGCCGAGTCGATAAAGCAGAAATGGCAATATGCGTTTAGTGGTCTAACACAGATTTTCCTACTATCATTTTCTAAGCCAATATTTAAAATGTAAATGTGACAACTCTCAAAACACGATATACGACTTTGACTGGGCGCATTTTTGGATCGCATAGTAGTGAATACAATAAGTGTATTTATATGTTTGTTATGGTAAGTACTGCATAAAAAGTGTTTATATTCAGCACATTGATTATATTTAGATAAAACTTAGGGAAAATCAGTTTTGGTGACCGTTAAAAACTTTACTTTAAAACCGTTAAATGGGGCAAGTGAAACAGGTGTAACTGGGGAAAGAGAAACGTATGTTTCACTTTCCTCTTATCGTAAATTAATCGTAAACATTTTTACACGTAAAAATGTGTGTGATTAATGGTAGGAATATTAAAATTGGACTGCCTATTCGATAATACAATTATGAAATACATAGAAAATTTAAATGGGGGGTGGAAAAAAAGCATAGTAGTAGTAAATATAATGAAGTTTAAAGGAAAACTATCACGGCTTAGAAGGCTTTATAAGTTTTTGATTATTAGTCGACCAGCTTGTAAAATGTACTTAGAGAAGTTTTTATAGGCGACGAACCTGTCATGTGGATATATATTTGTCATTGAAGTTAAATAGCTCAAATGTTCATAGTATAAAACTTCACAGTATCTTTGGCTAATCGTGGGTGCACTTGTTGTACCTCTGCCTCTACCTCGGACTAAGAGTCCGCATTATTTTGATTGGCAACTTCGAAACCGTATATTGCGCGTGACCCGACACCCATTTTTGTGTACGCACGAGTGAGTCCCTAGATATCTTAAAATCATGGATCTAACTGGATCCGATAAGTGGCGCTGCTTTCAGTTTATGACTAATCACCTTCTGAATGGTGGGTACGATTTTTAGGGTTCCGTACCTAAAAGGTAAAAAGGAACCCTATTACTAAGCCTCCGCTGTGTGTCTGTTCGTCTGTCTGTCTGTCACCAGGCTGTATCTCATAAACCGTGACAGCTATAAAGCTGAAATTTTCACAAATTATGTATTTCCGTTGCCGCTTTAAATAAAAATGAAAATATTACTCCATACAATAAACGTGTTTTTTTTTCATATTTTTGCTATGTTGGAACGGAACTTTAGCACTTGGCCGGTTTTCCAGGTTCTTTTTGTGTATATTAAATTTGCATGAGTCCCTAGATCAGGACTTCCCAACTAGGGGGGCACGCCCCCCTTAGGAGGCATATTGTTAGGGGGGGGACGTCGTACGTAATATATAAGATTACACTTCCAAAAAAAAAAAAAAAAACGAGTAGGTAAATAAGGAATATAAGGGGGGCATGAAAATATAATTTTTGGCTCGGGGAGGCTTCGCTAAATAAAGGTTGGGAATGCCTGCCCTAAATGATTTAGAGTCTTAGAGGTATGTGTAGCTGTAGATTTATCACTAATCTCCTTTGAAACGGTGGGTACAATTTTACCTATTCTTTATTTATTTTTTTATTTAACTTTATTGTACACCTTAAATAAATTTGTACAAAAGGCGGACATAGTGCCTATTGGCATTCTCCTCCAGTCAACCTTTGGGCGAACAGAAAGTATGTAAACGGTGCTTTAGAAAATGTATGTCATATAAGAACATACATCTTAACAAATTAAATATATTAATATTGTTTATTCTTTTTGTGTACATTCTAATGAGTCCCTGGATAGTTTAGAGTCACAATTGGACATGGCAAATGGCGTTGCGTTGGCGTTGCAAAACCAATATCATGGATACAATTTTATTGATTTTATTTTGTATTTTATTGTCTAATTAGGCATGTGTATTGTATTGTATCGTATTATTGTATTTTTTGTTTTTTGGTATTTTTATTTAAACCATCGGGGGACCTCCTATGATTAAATTTGAACCCGATGGGTGGCACTACTATCAATTTGTAGGACCCGCCAGACTATATGATAACTGAACATTATTTACGTTTATACATACGAGTATAAGAACAATAACGCAAAAATTTCACCAAATTTTTGAAAATCTATTTCTGAGTATAATTATTTACTCGTTCCAGTGAAGACATTGCAATAAATCCTTAACTCATACAACCTTTCATATTTACAACAGTAATAAAATACATAAAATATTAAGTTCAAATGTTACCTCATTACTAATAACATCGTTTTCTGCAACTTTATCCAATAATTGCTTCGAAACGTTTGCTATTTGTTCCTTCAAGTTATTCAGATCATTACGTAACACACGTTCAGATTCGTAGCGCAACTCTCGCACTGCATCAATTTCTTTCTCTATACCTACTAACTTTCGGCGAGCTTGCTCTTCTTTCAACTATAAATATGTTTATTTTGTAGGCATGTTACCAAAAATACTTTAAATGTGAGTACTACAAAACTCACTGCGTTGGAAAAAGATCTTACTAAATCGAAGTGAATTTGTCACAAAACGTGTCTACGAAGAGAATCATACATTACAAATACATTGCTAAAAACTTTAAAAGTCCATTGTCAATTTTTCTCCATGTTCAGAATTTAGCAGTAAATACATATAAATTAATTAAGATCATATATGAGACTACTTTGAAGATGGCGAAATGCCGGTACTGTACAGGAACGGGTAATCGTACATTACCTAATGATGGTAGTTTGTATATTCGGCTTTAGGTTATAGGGCGATTGCTTTAAATTCTATGTCGGGCAAAACTGCATTTACATAGGTTTTTCCATCTTATATAATCTTAGGGGTCACACAGAATCTACCGATGACATAAACCAAAACACGACAATGACAAATATTGATGCTATTTCGGTAGAAATAGGTAGGTTCGGTAGGGATGATACCAAATCCCCGGACGAGACGTCGTAGAACTCTATCACCTAGAATTTACGATAGTAGTGACGCAGTGTATGATATATTTTTCAAAGGATGCTCGAACCAACACGAGGAACTTTATTTTTATATATGATATAAATTAACATGATAGCATAGTATGTAGAGACGACAAAATAAGTCGTAATTTTAGCAAGAAACATAGATTGTCAGATACGTAAGTGACGTGGTGCTAGAGTTCTGCATTGTCTCGCCCAGGTCTGATTACCTATTTTTGTCTGTCGTGTTCCGGTTTGAAGGGTAAGGTAGCCAGTAAACTTATGCATGTGGCATTGAGACCCCACCATAAGATAGCAACGCACCATTAACATTTTTGGTGTTTATAGAGCGATAGTTGACTCTTTCCATTAAGAAACCCACCTGCTTGTTTGCTATCTTATGATATATAAAAATATATATACGAAAATTATATCAACTACAAAAATATATGTATATTTTTAGTCAGGCGCGATATATTATACATTACAAATGGTAAGCCATCAGGCTGCTCTGACAGAATATAGCAAAGATAGTTAAAATCTTGGAATTACGTTATAATAACCTCTGAACAACAACCATATATGAGTTATAGGTATATTTTTTTCTTACTTGTAAATCTCTGTCTACTTGGGAAAATCGACATTGTTGCTGCACCAGCGCCGCGTCTCCTTTGGCCGCTTTCTCACTAAGCTGCGACCGCAAGCTGGCTCGGTCACACACTGCCTTTTCGATGACAGCCAATTGGTCCTGAGCCTTCTTAGCCGCACTGCCACGTTCGGAAACTGTTTGTGCCAGCTGAGTAACAACTTTTTTATTCCCATTTCTCTCTTGTAATACGTGCTCCATCTGTAAACAATATTTTATCTTTGTTATATTATGTATAATTACTTTTAGACTCTTACTACTATAAACCCCTGTAGTAAGTAGTTAATTTAATATAATGGTGACATTTTGTCTATACTCTGTTTATTATGTTAAAAAATTGAAAGAAATATTATATCTATTTTAATAAATCTCCGTATCTTCCGTACGTAATAGATTTCGTGTAGACACATAGGGTAGCCTGAGTTGAAATATCGAGCAAATTGTTATAAATGACTTTTAGTATTTCTGAATAACATAATTAAGTGGCTGTGCTTATAAATAAACTTAACATGGTTTTAAAGGCAATATGCCCCAGTTTTTTATGCGAGCCAAGCGGATTTCAACCTAACATTATTTTACGAGTTACATAAAATTATTTTTACCTGAAAGAATGGATCTATATTAATATTTGTAACGATTATAGTCTGTTGACATATTTGACAGACCGTTGATGTCTGTATTAAAGAATTGTTAACGTCAAGTATATTGTCAGCAAGTGAACATAAAAGTCACAGCTGGCCGCCAGACGGATCAGAGAGTAGAGACCTCATTGCAAAAGCAACTGTTCAACGAGTAGGTAAGGTCAGTAATATTATATATTATTCTTGAGTGATAATAAATCATAGAGAGTATTATATTCTTCGGATAAAATATATGTAGTGAAATAATGTGAACTTGGCTATTTGAAATAATCTTTTACTTATTTAACTTCCTTCTGTGATAGTATCATTACATCTCAGAAGCGGGATAATTCGATAACAATTATCTGTTCGTATATATATAAATACGCTGTATATATATATAAAAATGTGTATAAAAAATATAATACGCTGTATATATAAAACTGTATATATAAAAATACGCTGGGTTTTTTTTAGGTTAGATAATTATAAATAAAGTCTGTTCTATCTGTTCGTATATATATAAATAAGCTGTATATATAAAAATGTGTATAAAAAATATAATACGCTGTATATATAAAATTGTATATATAAAAATACGCTGGGTTTTTTTAGGTTAGATAATTATAAATAAAGTCCATACATTAAAAGATGTAATTCTCATAAAAATACTTTCCTAACAATATTACTAGGTAGTATAACTTTGCGAGCCCGCTCTGCTTTTTGCTAGTGTTAATTTAGTTCAATAACTGTAATTTTATCATACTTTTGTGCATTAGAATTTGTCACCAATGAGTGGATTGATGCAATATGATAGATTAAGATTACAATGTACGCAAATTAAAAATACAAAATAGGTTTCTAAATATCAGCATGAACTTGTAATCATTATAGCAATAGAGTAGCAGTAATTTAAAAAAAATGAATTTGTTTGTCTATTAAGAAAAATGTGAAGATAAATAAAGGTTAACAATAATTGTTGTGATAAATAATGTTAATGTAATTCAAACATTGTTATTAAGTTAAATCTTTGGAAATCATACTTTTGTGCGTTCCTGAGGGATGGCCGACTGTAACGATTAGGTATAGTCTGTTGACATATTCGACAGACCGTTATTGTCTGTATTAAAGAATTGTCAACGTCAAGTATATTGTCAGTAAGTGAACGTAAAAGTCACAGCTGGCCGCCAGACGGATCGGAGACATTGCAAATGCGTATAGTGAAACTAGTGAAATAAATGTGATCTTGGCAATTTGAAATAATGTTTTACTTATTTAACTCCCTTCTGTGGTAGTACCACTACATATTATAATCGTGAAAGTTCGTATGTTTGGTTGTATGGTTGGATACATTTTTGGATGGATGGATGTGTGATACTCAATCACGCGAAAACTATTGAATACATTTGAATGAATTTTGGCATAAAGGCGATGGCTGTCACTTTCTATCGGGAGAGCCCTATGCTTGTTTGCTATCTTATGATGTAAAAAATATATAATACAAAATAACTTACGATTAGATTACACGAAATACCTGCTTAGTCAAGGTGTCCTCCTTTTCTTCAGAGCGACACAGTCGCCGCTGGTAGCTAAGCTCTAAATCTCGCCAGGCAGTCTCCGCGCGTTCTAACAGCTCGACCCTCTCCGCTTCGCGCTGAGCTAGTTGTGCAGCTCGCACTCTTAGCTTGTCGATATTACTCTTTATATCCGCAAGCATTTGTACACAAACACGGTCCATACAGCATATCTAAAAGATGGAGTTTGAAACGTATTTAAAAATTGTTTAGATTCTGGTCTTACCTTGCGGAAATCCATTTTACTTATTTATTAGCTGTTACTCGCTATTTAGTTTACGTGACTCAAAATCATTGCTTCCTTTTGCTCAATCAGGTAAAAATACAGGCTATGTCACTACTAGATAGTGTAGCTTTCTAATGGTAAAAGAATTTTTAGGATCGATTCTATAATTTTCAAATAAATTCAAAACTACAAATGTTTTCTCTTTATAATATGATATAGACGTATAATATATAGATTTACACTCCTTTTTGCACAAAACATGCAACAGGTAAACTATACGTCTATAGAAATAATCTGCTAGTTAACCTTGATTTGTACATTACATTATTATAACGGTTAGTGCACAATAAAAAATTACGAAAACTTGTTTCGATGTCGTACTTAAATAACTGTGTTTACAATCGTCTAATCTTATTATATCGCTAATTCAAAGAGTATAAGTTAGTAGTAAATTATTGCAAAGGCCACGAAAGGGGCAGTTGCAGGTCGAGTATGAGTTTGAAGATCAATTCATAGGTAAGGGTTTCAATGATACGAAACATGTAATTACTATTTCAGTCGAGGCATATATAGTGCTTTTCGCAAAAAAATGCAAGGAAATACAAATAATACTTTTTCTGTACCCATGGCTATACAGCCACGTGAACACAATTTGTACCTACCGAGAGTTCTTAATTTAAATAACAACCCAGCACGCCTTTTCATAAAATAGAATTTGAAACAAGAAATTTCTTGTGCCTAATTCAAATAAAAATTGGAAAAGTGCGTGACGGGCCACGCGCAATTAGGGTTGCGAAGTTGCCCATCACGACAACGTAGGCTAAAAAGAAGGCTTTGAAGGTGAAGGTGAACATTATTCAACGTCAATGACAAATATATATCCAAACTACAGGTTTATTGTCTATAAAAACTTCACAAAGTACGTTTTATAAACTGGTTGACTATACCTCAAAAACTTGTAAAGGCTTCTAAGCCGGGATAGTTTTCTTTTTAACTTCATTATGTTTACTACTACCATGTTTTTTTTCCTACCCTAAAACCAACCGTTTAGCTTGCGCATGACTCTAACTCTAGAAAAATTAGCACATAAAAGCTTAATATTTTAAAAACGAGTCCCTAATCCAAAAGTTGTTGTCACAAACCTGCAATATTTTTTAAAAACCTATCCAACGATACCCCCCACAATGTGGTACGTGAGAAAAAAATAACATCCCCGCTGCATGTAGGGGAGCGGGCCTGAAAACAATTTTTTTTTCGAATATTTACGTTAGGTACCACTTTGTTCATGTAATTAATATGTATATTCGTACCAAATTATAGCTTTCTAGTACTAAGGATCTCTGAGCTATCGTGCGGACGGACATAATAAAACTAAGAGTTCTTAGTTTGCTTCGGAACCCTAAAAACGTGCCGGCAACTGCTTTAATTTTTTTGTGTACGTAAATAAGATATTTTGCATGCTCTTGATTCAAACATAATGACACTATTTCCAGAGAAAAAAAATTGAGAAAAGTAATTTTATAGAAAAATTTTCGTACAACCTTATGTGACTTCTGCAATGCCTTCCGTGGTATACGAAACGTAAATACGAAAATATTATTTTTCTTATAAGATAGCAAACAAGCAGATGGGTCTCCCGATGGAAAGAGTTAACCATCACCTATAGACACCAAAGATGTTGATGGTGCGTTACTATCTTCTGGCAAGGTCTTACGCCACATGCATAAGTTTACCGGCTACCTTACCCTCCAAATCGGAACACGACAGAGACAAGCACTGACGCTCTTGCGGCAGGAATAGGTAAGGCAGTGGTACCAGACCCGGGCGAGACAATGCAGTACTCTACCACCTAGTAGCCACGATGTTAGTGACTCGTATAGTCCATCGGTCGCCTTTTACGACCTACCTGGCAGAAGGGCAGTTAGCCTAACCTTCAAAGGAGCCCGAGATCAACACGGGGAAAAACACAGTAGTGCAAGAAATGGACAAACTTATCAAAGATCTAAAAAATAGTCAAGGAAGTTTTTGTATTAATCAACTAAACTCTACCATAATTTTCATTTATAGGGAAAGACCAGAGTATTTTTTTTAAATTTCCTACATGTATTTAAAGTTGAAAATTTGTAAGAAGAACAAATTTACAAACTGTACCTTATTGGAATATTAGTATACATATTCAATAATATTGAAATCGTTGGCAACAGCTTATCTACACACAAATGTTGAAAAGTGTTAAAACGCAACCGTGAGTAATAAAAATTGTATCCCTTTCGAGGAGAGGAAAGAAGAAATCTCAATAGCAGCGCGAAGTAGGATTGTAATCTGTAAACACCCCCGTGCTTTGAATTAGGTATACTCCACATTTTTCTAGGTAGTCCAAATATTATCATGTTTTGATTTATAATCTATATGTTTGACCGCCCCGTTGGTCGAGTGGTTAGAGACCCTGACTACGCAATCAACGAGGCTCGGGTTCGATCCCCGACGGGGAGCAAGCATTTGTGTGATGAGCATAAATGTTTGTATTTCCGGGTTTGGGTGTTTATTATATATATTCTAGTATTTATATATGTATTTCTATGTATTAGTATCGTTGACTAACATCCATAATACAAGCAAATAATTTGCTTACTTTGGGGTTAGATCAGTACAGTACCCGGCGATAAATATTGCACATCGAACTTTGGAAAGAGACAATCGGATAATTTCGGCTTCGTAAAGCGTTATCTCTGTCCCACACTACCTATGTGACGTTTAGTCAGTCGTTGTTCAAGTACGATAGAGTGCAGTCGCGTCCCGAAAAAAAATATATATTTAGAGTTGATAACACCCACAAATTTAAATAATTTAAAGTTGTAATATGGCATCTTTCGGAAAAAGAGGGAAACCTTTACGAGGTCAGTCACGTGAAATTATCTACAATGTTTATAAATACTTTGTAAGCGAAGCTGATAGATTTAAAAAAAAGTAGATGAAAATGTAAGTTGTTATTTTAAGAAGATTCAAGAGCGAGTTGCAAATGCCACTGGAATTTCAAGAAGAACTTTGAACAATATATTAAACGAAGTCAGTACTGAAACACATTCGACTGAAATTAAGTTCAGCACTCCAAAAAAAGGGAGACCAAAAAAGCAATTTCGTTTGGATATGGACGATTTTGATTACGATGTTGTTCGAAGAATGGTGTATGATTTTCACTTACGATTTAATGAACTGCCAACAATAAAATCATTAAAAGCTAAGTTATCTGAAGCTATTAATTACAATGGGTCTGAAAAAACGTTGAGAAAAATACTTCATGACATGGGATTTCAGTTCACTAAAATGGAAGATAATCGAAAAATTCTAATGGAAAAGCACGACGTTAGTCTCAAACGAATGGAATACCTTGATAAAATACGCAAATTTCGCGAAACAGGAAAAAATATCGTCTACATGGATGAGTCATATATACATGCATCCCACACTAAAGGGAAATCTTGGAGTGACGATAAGAAAAAAGGAGTAAAAAAGCCAATTTCAAAAGGTCAACGTTTGATAATAGTTCATGCGGGAAATGAAAAAGGCTTTGTACCCGGTGCTTTTTTAACGTATAAATCCACGGACACTACAGGTGACTATCACAATGAAATGAATTACGATAACTATGAGAAATGGCTGGTTAACCAATTAATCCCAAATATACCCAGTGATTCTGTTCTAGTTATCGACAACGCACCCTATCACAACAAGTATGTTGAGAGACCCCCCAACTCAAACACCATTAAACGGGAAATGATCAACTGGTTAAACAGACATGAAATTCCAGTTGATCCAAAATTAACAAAAACCCAGATTTACGCTATTATATGTCAGCACAAGGAGAGGTATACAGAGTTTTCTGTGGACAAAATACTTGCCGAACATGGGCACACTGTGTTGCGATTGCCACCATATCATCCGGATTTTAATCCAATTGAAAATATATGGTCTCAACTGAAAGGCTATGTAGCCTCTAGAAATGTGGGTATGAACTTAACTACAGTAAAAACATTATTGACTGAAAAAGTAAACATGATCGGCGCTGAAGAGTGGAAAAAGGTTTGCGATCATGCAATCAAATGTGAGAATGAATATAGAAGCATTCAACACAGTTTAGACAATTACACTGATAGATTAGTAATAAATACGGCTGATAGTGACAGTGATATTGACCTCTTTGAGAGCACAGATAGTGAAATGGAAGTAATTGAGAATTAGAATTATTATTATTTTTATTGCAATGTCTCATTTTAGCAATAGGTATAATGGTGTTTATTATGTACACTAAAGCTGTAATGTTCCAAAATAATTAAATACGTAAACATAATGTAAAAATGTTTTTTTATTTTATTTTACCCCAACCTAAAGCCATCACTTATAGAAAAATTAGTGTATTTTATACAAAGAATAAAAATATCAAAAGAAGCAAATCATACTTGTTTTAACAGCTCCTAATAGGTACCGGACTGTTTGTATTTTGTGCGACAGAGATAACGCTCTACGAAGCCGAAATTAGCCGATTGTCTCTTTCCAAAGGTCGATGTGCAATATTTATCGCCGGGTACTGTAAGTGTAATTTGTCCCGTGAATTATTATTAATTATTATTATTAATATGTACTAACACGTGAAGGAAATTAAATCATATAAAGCAAATATGCCTAATCAAATCTGTATAAGGTATGTATATTTTATCTATTATCATTACTAACTTTGTTATCTTCGATTCTATGACTAATATTTACAGAGCTAAAGAGTATCGTTGACTAACACCCATAAAACAAGCAAATAAAATTTGCTTAGTTTGGGGTTAGATCAGTAAGTGTAATTTGTCCCGTGAATATTTATTTATATTTATTTATTCTAGTAACGGGACATTTTCACTTATGGTTTACATACATTATCTATATATATTTTCTCTATGTTAAAATCTATCATCGGAAAGACATTCACAAAATGGCGCGTGTAGTTCCTATTCATCCATTGAATTTTAATAATTTAATGGATAATTTTAAAAATTGATAAGTTGATGGCACTTTAGTTACTTGTTATGACGTCTCTGCTCGTTTTGTCTATGGATGAGTAGCGTGAATAAAAATAATATGATTACTTACTGTATCTATTTTACTCTTTATATCCTCCTTTTTTGTTTCCGCTGGTAATGGATTACTCTTATGTTCCTTATGTTCTGGCTGCTCTACACGCATCACTACCTTGGTTTCCACAGGTAGCTTTAATACAGGGCCAGCGAGAAAGCTGTTGTCCTGTCTCATAGAATACTTTGATGGAATGTAATTAATATATCCTCTTAGTCTTGGTGGGAGTTCTGGTTTTTCCACTATATCTTCCTCTTCATTCGGAGGATCTTCAACGGCTGGACGAGATTTTTTCTGATTTTCTATAAAACTAACAAAAAATTTAGATAAAATATAATATTCAACTGTTATTATTACAGCAAATAATATAATTCGTTGATTGTGGACGGTCTTTGGTTAACCACACGTTTCTACGATGGTAGGAACGTGTGGTTCCTACCATCTGCCAAAGCCTGCAGCTTCTGTTATTTTGCATCAAAAGCGTTGCAAAAGGGACGCACTCTATAACACTTTACATTATGAGTCATACAATTATCAAATGAAAAATAAGAGACAATAATTATTTCACCTGTATACATTTTCCGCATTTATATAATTCAATGTGGAATGAACAATTTTAATTCAGGTTAGATTGCCATGACATAGATATGATGATAATGGCGGCATTGGGAATTATGCAGAGATGTTTTCTAAAGAATTTTACGACATATAAAACCAATAATACATCCTTTTAATACATTATGCCCGTATATATTTGCATAGCTATACTTTTAATGAATGAGATTTTATTAAATACCTTGAAGATATCTTTAACGAGCAAACCGAGGGCGGCCCGCTGGAGGAATAAAGTTTTGTGATTCCCACATAAAAAAAGGATTTTTGCGCAATTTAATAGATATTATGAATTATTCTAGACATAATGCACCTTTGGGAACAAAGTGTCACTTCTGCAATCTTTTATGAAAACGACTTAGTATACAGCAAAAACCGCGATAATCGACTCTGTATACACAGCAAAAATAAAAATAATAATAATAATAATAATACGTTAATACTCTTAAACGTTATTGAAATATTTAATAAATACGTATAGAAAAATACTAGAATTTTGCTTTTCCTGTAAAGTTTGCAAACGTGCAGAAGTGACCCTTTGTTCCCAAAGGTGCAAATTATATTATTTGTATACCAAATTTCAGTTCAATATACACATATTATATTAGGTCAGAAAAAAATTTGTTACTATTAATATTTGGTAATATTTTTTTGTTACATATTTTTAAACTAAAAACTATATCGTATCCTCCAAACTTAAATTTTAATGTAATAAGTAGTAAAGTGACTGAAATCAAATTATGTTTTTTTTGCAGTAAACTAAATGTTGTTGTGACATTTTCCTAAGAGTAACAGAATATTTTTACTATTTATTTTTGTTCATAAATCTTTCCACTTTATTTACTTTTTGTTGCTTTCTGTATTTATGTACTGGTTAAAACTCAATGAAGTGTGTTTGCCTAGATTTAGTGCGTAAACTGTAATGTAAATATGTGTTAATAAAATCCACCAACACCCTGTTTTGGCACTAAATACTGCAGTTAGGTGCCACAATTGCCTATCAGTTGCCACATTGCTCACTATCGTTTTTATGACAAAAGACAGCCTCTTAGACATTCAAAATATTTTTTAAGTTACAGATATCACGGAAGAAAATCATTATTTATTAATGCCCAGAAATAGATGCTACATTTTTTATATATTTTTTATTTCAAGACGCTAGTTTCGGAAGTCAACTAATGTGATGTAAAAGAATTTGCGTATCCCTACTAATATTATAATTGCGTAACTCTGTCTTTCTATTATCCTTTTACTCTAAACCGGTGTAAAAATACTTTGTATATAAGAAACTTTATATAAAAAAATATATGCATGACATGTTAACCTATTCGCGGGAGAAGCTGCACGGGTAAGTTAGTTTATTAAAATGCGAAATTTATTTTAATTACTATCCACGCATTTATAATACTAGTAATGCATCATTGAGGTGGTCTGATTTAGTTGGCCTATACAAAGAAAGAAATTGTAAAACTTTAAAATTTATTTGACCAAATTTAATGATCAAACGTATCTGTTTGACTACATCAATACAGAATCGATATGTAGAATTTTGTTAAAAAACATTGAACAATTTTGGATTATGGCAAGTTATGTACCTATATTATGCTTAAATAATAAGTATAATTCTCCACATCCCCGAAGGAATAGGCAGAATTGCAACGTAACTTCGATTGCCAACAGTATTTTCTCAATTAGATGTGCCGGATCGTTAAAAAGCTAGATCTGCGGATACGGATACGAATACGAATCATTGCTTTTATGACCGGTGAATACAGATACGGATATGTATCTTAAGTTTCTTGCAATTATTTTAATACTGTCAGGCATTTAAATACTATGAATATTTAAAGATAATATAATTAATTAATTAATATGTTATAACTATCTATATTGATTATTTCATTATGTTTATAAACCCCCGTCTTGGTCCAGGCTCCTTCAAAGGGGCCCGAAGTGGAATAGCCCAACTGCCATTCTGCCAGTCAGGTCGTGAAAGGCGACCAGACTTCCGTAATATCTCACCCGGGTATCACCTAACATCGGCCTTACCTATTCCTGCCGCAATAGCGCCGATGCTTATCATTGTCGTGTTCCGTTTAGAAGGGTAAGGTAGCCGGTAGACTTATGCATGTGGCAATTCCATCCCGCCACATGGATAGCAACATACCATTACCATATTTGGTGTCTATAGGCTATAATTTTTCTTTCTGTCAGGAGAGCCATTAGCTTGTTTGCTATCTAACAAGGAATGGTATAAACAAATCACCAAGTGCGAGTCAGACTCACGCACGAAAGGTTCCGTAACGTCATCTATATAAAACGGCAAAAAAATCCCGTTATATAATTTATATTATTTTAATTTTATTAAGAATTTGCACATCTGATCAAATCTAATAATATAAAAGATCCGTTCAAGATCCGCCTAAAGAGTAACGGATACGGATACGAAACTTTCGCGAATATCGGATACAGATACGAATACTGTATCTGGCACATCACTAGTCTCAATACGAGTATGCGACATGTGATCAACATACATTTCGGGCGCACATCTATAAGATAGGCCAATTTTTCTGGAAGGTTTAGGAATAACTATATCGTATCCATCGTTTTTTGAAAAGCAGGTTATGTTATAACCTGCTTTTCAAAAAACCTAAAAAACATTTAGAATGATTTGCTTCACCTAAGATTTAAATCTAGGGCCTAATGTGTCTATACCAAAACTGGTACCTATGTTTCACAGAAAATACAGAAGCGATTTACATTATGTTTAAATAGATCCAAAATACTAGAACATTTTGTTATTTCCTTAAAAAAATATTTCTGACAGTAAGAGATAAACGCATATAATACGTAATACGATAGATACGTAAGATATTCGTATAATACGTAATAATGACAAAAAAAAATAGTTGTCACGAACCTACAATTTTTTTTCAAAACCTATCCAACGATACCCTAAACTATGGGGTACATATATAATATATATCTTGAAAAATATAAAAGAATATATTTTTCAAGATTTTATGTTACCATTTAGTTGAAGTAAGTAATCACAACTTTCTAGCACTAACGATCTCTGCGGACGGTCGAACGGATAAAGCATTCTATTTCATTTATATTATAATTTACTTCGGGACCCTAAAAATTAATCGCTGAATGTATTGCTAAGCGCAAAACTCGAGAACGCCTGAACCAAATCAGCAAACTTTTTTTAAAGATTCTTTGAAGTGCAGGAAGATTTTTATGGAGAAAAAAATGGAAAAACTGTGTGGAAAATAATAAAAATAACACTTATTTTCCTATAGAAACAGTTTCTGACAAATATCGACGAACGATTTGTTCCAAGGCGGTACAAAGATAGCCGGTTTAGCTAGTACAAACTAAGAATTTTAATTAATAAAATCAATCATTAATATTTAAATTACATTAAATTATTGCATAATAATGAAAAATGAACAACCAACCAGACTTAACAGTCACTTGTTGAAAATGGGTCGTGTCTGGGCTCCTTGGATATATTTTATTGCTCTACAAATAATTTACTTTGACCAGGAAAAGATGACACATCACACAATAATAAAATATATCAGGTGTTACTAAAATTTTTAATTTAGAATCATTTTAAAACTCGACAACGGCTATTTTCATGAAATTTAGTATGAAAATTAACTATACAAGGAATTTTGACGACGATAAATCGATATAAGTTTTATTTTTAGAAACCGTCGTTTTTACAACAAAAAAAAAAACTGTAAAAGATTGACCCTCTAGGTCATCCCTGAAACTTCCCCCCAAATTAAGGTATTTTAAGCTATTTTAAGCTCAAAAGATTAAAAACTATATTCAGTTCAAACATCTATTTTGTATTATAGTATATTGATTTTTGAAAAGCATTATATTTTGGAAATATTTATCAATTTTGATTTGTCAAATGGCATTCAACTCGACTTTTAAGATCTAAAATATTAAAAATTAGATTCGATTTTGATTTTTGGAACGGCATTCGACGTTGTTTTTTTAGTATTAAAATATCGTAGAATACCAAAAATGATTGGTTGAAAAATTTCGATCACTTTTTTCAAAATTTTCGTCAACGATTACGGTTTACGGTCAACGGTTTACATCGATTAGGATTACCAAAACAGACATACCGATTTTATGCATTAGTCGTAGTTTTCTGAAAAATAGAGCTGATTAGTTTTAGTACTCAATAGGTACACATATCTGAAAATTATAACAAAAAAATACTGTTTCGCCAGAGATTTCTTTGGGGGTTTTTCAAAATTTCTCTTAATCTGCTAGGCTAACTTGGTTCAAATTTTCCGAAAGTCTGAGTTGAGTGGAATTCAATCGAATCCCATTGCCATGCATTGCATGCCATTACCGCTTTTCCATCGATCCAAACGTTCACAAATTATGAATATTTACATACACACACATGCACACATACAGAAATACTGACGTCATCGTGAAAATAGTTGGAAAAGGTTCCTAGGACCTCAAAACGCGGAGATCTTGTTTTTACTCGAAAATGAGTAACTTCCTTATCTACACACGTAGCGGGAAGTTAAAAAATACCGAGCAAAGCCTGGTCATGCAGGTACTAAAACTGTAATGCCAATATGCGTTAGTAATTATTCGTATCTTTGTAATGAGCTGCATTGTAAGGACAAATTTAATTGGAGAAATTGCTTTAAAGGCGATATAACATACTTTGTTCTGACTATTGATAAGGGCTTGACCTGAATTCTTTAATGCCCGTGACATCCTTGCCTTATAGCTGATACTTCCAATAATTTTATCTTCACTCTACGTTATCTGATAGGTATTTGCAATTAAATTAGTTTCATGAAGTTTGTTTGAAGAGTGTTGTAAGATGTTGTAGCTGTAGCTATCATGACCGAGATACGAGTATCTATGAGTCTAACTGATTGGGTTGTGTGAAAATCTAGGATTTAAGTCTTTAAGTTTAGCGGAACACAATAGTGACAATTACTGACGCTTTTACCGACTACATTATTTTTCAAACTAGAAAATGGCAGAGACAAATAAATACTAATTCTATATATATAAAGTTGCAGTACCCCTGAAGATTGAAGATGTATTATATCTGGAGGCAACACTTCTAATACCTACTTGAAACAAACTTTTAAATATTGCTGTCATCTTCTGAGGTCTTACCCTCTTTTTCTAATACACCTATATAAAAAGAGATGCTGAGAACTCATAGAATAAGATATAACGTAGGTATTTGTTTCAAGTGATTTAATACAAGTTCTAGCTCCACCTTTACCGAATACTTTATGGTTGTATCTAACCCGGGCGTCATAATATTACAAAACTCTAGCATCTGATAGACCCATTGTTGCCATATTAAGCCTTCTTTCGTCTTTTACTAGATGCCTGACAGAAGGAAGATTGTCCTTTATTTAAAGGGGGTTGGGAAAATCATAAAAACATAATAACTCTATATTGGTGGCAATCTGGATTATCTAAACGAGGTTTAATCTTATTCTAGTTTGAAATTTAATAGCAGCCCGCATCATCAAGTAACTAGATTGGCTCGAGGAATTCCCAGGCCTTAAGAACACTTAAGTGCTATACACTCTCCACTTGAGAGTTCTTATAATACCAATCTTTAGTCTGCAGGCGTACCTTTAGTGGTATTCATATTTTTAGCGTCGTCAAACCTTGACTTAACGTGATTTATACGCCTGAATAATATTAAATAGCAAAGTTTGTTAAATAGAGATTTTATAAAATCATTAAACAGGATTATTTCTACTCTTCTCTCGATACTACTTCGTTGGTCTAGTAGTTAGCCTGTGCGAATTAGATTGCGACGTCCCGGATTCAAATTTCCGGAATAAAGTGTTTTATAACATACGATAGCAAACAAGCAGATGGCTCTCGTGATGAAATAAAAAATTATTGACAACAAAAAACCCGACTGCATATAATCTTGAAAAAAGTTTCACTGCCTTAAATGAAAACCAAAAAGAAAGAAAAAAGCTCAGTGGTTTAGAATCGTGTTAATGAATAACTACACCATTTAAATAGTTCTATAATCGATGTACATAATATCAAACAATTCATGAATTTTTATTCATCACAGAACGGTTAACAGTCGGCGCCCATTCAATGTTTAGCTACCAAATATTAACAAAGAGCCGAGATATCCTGCGAGTTGATATTTTTCTTTGTTGTTTTTAAAGTTTCTCAAGTTTTCCCAAACACAGGGTGAGTGCTATAACACAAAAATAATCGATGGTTCGATTCTAACTCCCACTTCAGGAACATTGTTTTTAATCGCTTTGTCGCCAGATTCTATATTTACAGTCTGTGGAAATTTTCCAGGTTCCAATTGGTCCCTTCGAAAAGCTGGCCACTCTATTGTCCTTATAACTCCTATTGCTCCCTTCCCATTGTATAATATTCTATTTACCTACATTATTTATATAGATAGTACATTAATCCCTCCGTTGTAAAGTCAGAATAACGAAACACTAAATTAAAATATACGTATGAAGTGCTTGTTATGAGTAGGAAAATAAGCGAACATGGTTTTAAACTACACTAAACAATGGTTTAGTAGTCCATAACAATAGTTTATCTAATAAGATACCTACCTCTGTTATATCTACCTATTTGAAATCAGGGCCGGATTTAAACTTAATGCCGCTCCTGGGCACCGGAAAAAAGTCCGCCCTATTACTAGAATTTTAAAGGGAGAAAATACGTGTAGAGAGACGTTTTCATGATGATTTTTTATTGTTTTTTTTAAAGTATGAAAACTAATGTTATATATTGAAACTATCAGGTTATTTCATACATATATTTATATTTTTCCATATTTTACGACAATATAACTTGAAAAGTAGCGGAGATTTCAGCTGATATACATCGTAGGTTGTCTTCCGACTTAACAGTTGGTGTGCACTATAGAAGCTATAATTTTTATCTGAAATCAATGGCACAGAAAAATTAATTTTCTTTATAAAGTTACGCTGAATATGGACCTCCATCTTAAGCGACATTTTTATTTAAACAATTTTCTGTGCTATTGATAAGTTATATTGTTGTTTAATACGAATAAATACTCAAAAATATATATATGAAATAACCTGATATTTTCAATCAATAATATTAATTTCTTATACCTTAAAAATTGATTTTCTATAAAAAGCGTGTTTTGAGTTTTTAAACTATTATTTATTTTTACTTTTTAGTTTGGTTTATTTATAAAAGCATGATTTTTTAGTTTTTTTAAACTATTATTTGTTTTGTAGAATTAAAATTCTCCTTAGTATTCGAGAATTTGTCAATATTAGAGAAATCGGCTAAATATAATTATTGGAAATTAAAATTAACATCAAGTCCTGTCGTATCGACTGTACAGAAAAATTATAAAAAATTAAAATTAAGTTTCTTACCTTATCAACTATAGATGAAAATTATATAAATTAACAAAAATCATATTTTACAAATTGAAAAATGGAATAATTTTATCAAATTAGTGTATTGTCATCGGTCCTCGATAAATCTACAAAGTTTGAACGAAATCTGGCCGTTTAAAGTGGGTCAAAATCGTGCCCAAAGAAGTCCGTTACAAACACACAAACATACATACAAGTGAAGCTAATAAAAATCGTGTAAAAAATGTACGATTTTTCGTTTAAATTAAAATTAATAGGTGAAATCGATAAATTATAACATTTTTTTTAATTGATTGATTGTTAAAGTTGATGTTGTAAGAAATGCAAAAAATAATTCCGAATTTTTTTCAATTTTCCAAAAATAAATACTAATTAAATTTCTTTAATTCCAGAAAATAGAAAAATCGATTAATATTTGAAATCTCCAAGGAAACAAATTGATTAAATCAATTTGATTATTAATTTTTACAAAATATGTGCCAAAATTATAATTCATAAATAATGAATGAATTGGATTTCTTGAATTAAACAAAAAATTATAAATTAATAGAATTAATTAATTATATTGAGGAATCTCGATAAGACTAAAAAAAAATTTTATCATTTTCAAAATTTTGCCGCCCTAAAACATTTGCTGCCCTGGGCACTTGCCCCGACTGCCCCTAATGTAAATCCACCGCTGTTTGAAATTATTAATGAAACCAGTATCTTAAAAATAGAGCAGCTTCTTAGGATACCAAAACTCGAGATCTGACCCTAATTTTCGAAAATGGGGGTGATACTAAGGACGTTCCGAATTTTGAAAATTTTCATTTTCCAACTGGGAAGTTAAAAATAGGATTCTAAAGTAAAAGTACCTATTCACGCACTATTAAATTGGAAGTTTCCTAATAACATCGAACTAATTACCACCCTGCTGCCCAGTTGCTGCTTGAGTAGTTAGCGGCATTAACTACCAATCAACAGGCCTTGGGAACAGATTATAAATAATATAATGGCTACTATCGTAACTTGGGTTTGATTCTCAGCAGGGACAAGCATATTTTTTGAAAAGCACGAATGTTTGCATTTCGGGGTTTGAATTTTTGAACGAAGTATGAATGTTTGATCGGGGTTTAAATGTTTGAACGGGGTTTGAATGTTTGAACGGGGTTTGAATGTTCATTAAATTCATGTTTAGTAGGATTACTATACCTAGTTCAGTATTTAAATTAGAGAGATGCCACGAATAGTGATTTGGCGAATATTTCGCGACGTATTTGTTTCATCAGCTAGTTCGGAGTTGATCGTACACGAGGTACACGTACTCATTATTTGTTTATGACGATTAAATGCTGTAAGCAGATGGCCCGTCTGATAGAAAGATGGAAAGAGAAATCATCGTCTATAGACAACCAAAGATGTCAATAGTATGTTGCTGTCCGTGTGGCGGGATGGCAATGTCACAGGCATAAGTCAACCGGCTACCTTACCCTCTAAACTGAGTAGAAATTGGTAAGGCGGTGGTAAATACAGAGCGAGACGTTGCAAAACTCTAACACCCAGTAGTCACAATGGTAGTGACGGAAATATCGAATCGATCGCCACTTACGACCTGCCTTGCAGAACGGCAGTTGTCCTATCCTTCAAAGAAGCCTGGACCAACACGGAGTGAAAACTACTTAACCGATTTTAATGAAACTTACTGTTCCCAAAGCTAAAACGCTAAAAAAAGCTTTTATTTCCCGAAAAATTCGCCGACAAACATACAAATATGCTTACATACACTTGCGCAATTTTAGTTCACATGCTTGAACGCCTAATTAGAATATCATACTCAAATGTTTTCCAATTCCAACAATATTACATACATACATGTCAAACTGATAACCTCAGTTTTTACGCCGGTAGAAAATACTGTCAAACTGATGATAACTACTGATCCTTGTAATGAAGACTGAATAACGAATACTGAAGTAGGTATATACGTATGTAGGTATAGAGTACGTGAATACAAATAGGAAAATTAAATTTAAATCTTTATGTATCCTAAACTATTACTTAAAATGAAAAATGATAAATGAAACCCAAAATGATTTTTTAATACCTATATTCAACGATACCCCACATGATATTGTTCATCATCATCAATATATATTTTTTTTAATTTTGACAATATCACGTATGGTGGTTACCATGGAGAATTCTAATAAATGTCGTGTATTTAGTATTTATACATGCAAGTTTCAGACGAGTCGATTGAATCATCCAAATCAGCCTACACGTTTGACCTCTAGAATGCCACATAGGAACAAACATACATACATACATATATAGACTGATAAATACATTACCTCCTGCAGTCGGGTAAAAAGAACAATCTTCGCCTATACGCAGAAAAAAAGTAAATGGTGCGTTGCTATCCGAATGGCAAGCTAAAATACCACATGCACAAGTTTACCATTTACTGTATTTTCCAAGCCGAAATACGACAGTGATAAGCACTGACGCTATATATATGTAAGGTGGTGGTATTAAATCCGGTCAAGATATTTGTTTTAAATTATTATATTATAATTACATACCTATCTTAAAATTATTGACTTGCGTTTCGGTAAACGGTTGTAAGAATGACATATCAGGTTCAAATTAATAACATAATTATATGAAGAAAGTTATGAATTGACCGGCCCGTTGGTCGAATGGTTAGCGACCTTGACTACGCAATCGACGGAGTTCGGGTTCGATCCCCGACGGGGATAAGCATTTGTGTGATGAGCATAAATGTTTGTATTTCTGGGTTTGGGTGTTAATTATGTATGTAAAAGTATTTATATATGTATTTCTATGTATTAGTATCGTTGACTAACACCCATAACACAAGCAAATAATTTGCTTACTTTGGGATTAGACTATTAAGTGTAGTTTGTCACGTGAATATTTATTTATGAATGTGTAGGAAGTGTGGCAAATCTGCTTACCTAATATGTATATGGCATTTGTTCTTCTCTGCTTACCTTATAATGTGATTTGTCGTGAAGTGAATATGTAACAACTTTATTTTATAGGAGTGACAAAGGAAATATGTTTTTTTGTAATTTCAAGACACTAGAGCCACGTTAATAACACTTCTTTGCGCAGAAGACACAAATCCTTGACATAATAAAATGAATTCAAGCTTTTATTTTTTCAAGTGCCAAACCTCTCCTTCCTCCTTCGTTTGTTTTGACATTTAACTTCCCTACATTTTTTTAACTTCCAGCTACATTAGCAATGTACGGCAGTTAGATACTGATTTCGCTCCGATTTTCGAAAATCGAGTTTTCACCTGATCTCTCTATATATGTGTGTGTGTGTGTGTATGTGTATGTGTGTGTAAACACTTTATTACGCTTGAATGGCTTGGTAAATTTTAATCAAAGCAACATCTAAATTAATTTACCTATCCATACTTCCATACTAATATTATAAATGCGAAAGTCTGTCTGTCTGTTTCGCTTTCACAGCGAAACCGCTGGACCGATTTTCATGAAATTTGGCATGGAAATAGTTGAAGATCCGTGGTCAAACAAATGCTATTTTTTTCAGAATTCAGCCGGTAAAGGGCTGAAACATGGGGTAAAACTTGTATTAAAAACTATTTCGACGACATTAATTATACTCGCGTGCGAAGCTGCGTGAGTCAGCTAGTTGATTATAAAACTCAATCAGCTCTTTTCTTTAAACACTGATTCTAATGCCGCAAATTACTTCAAAATCAGTTAATCCGTTGGGGAATTATCTATATAGTTATAGTTTCATGAAATTAAAAAATATATTAAAATTGTATTTACTTAGAACATAATGAGATCTAGGTAGGTAAGTATACTATTATAATAGTATTATATTCTACCAAATGGTATAACTATTGCCACACCACTTTATTTACGTCATTATCAGGGTAAACAGAATGATTCGTATTGGTTTAGGCAGGCATCTGCAGGCAATTCGTAACAGACAAACGATTGGATAAACGTCTCACTACTAAAGTTCCACAACGTACCGCCCGGATATTTGGTACCACAGCCTTACCTATACCTGCCGTAATAGTGTCTATGCTTGTCATTGTCTTGTTGTATATGGTATCTACGATATTTAGAACACACAATTTTAAAAAAGCCTGAGCTGTTTTTGAATGCCTCGTGATCTAGAGGTTAGCCTATTAGGAGTCCAGGCTATTTCGAAACAGCTTGACTCTTTGGCATTACGCAGAAATGTAGGTTCACTCTGCGTTTTCTATCGTATTTATCATGGGGAGTGTTCCGACGAGTTGTTTAGATGAGTCCTGCCGCCGAAATACACCATCGGACATCGCGTCAAAATTTGAAGTTCCATCCTCACCATTTCGATGTCTGGAAATCCACAACTGTGCGATTCTCTCAACACTTTTTGCATCGCATGACTTTGTTGTGGAATCAATGACCGGCAGGGGTATTTCCGAACGGATACGGCATAGGGACCTTCAAGAAAAGAGCTTACTCATTCTTAAAAGGTCGGCAACGCAACTGCAAGACCTCTGGTATTGCAGATGTCCATGAGCGGCAGTGATCACTTCATTGGCCCCCTCTTCTATAAAAAAAAGTCATATAGGGGTTTCTCGCAAATTCTAGTCTGAGTAGCAGCTCAAAGTCTAGTGATATCGGCTACCACACTCGTGCCTCGGATGAGCACGTAGGTAAAGCTGTCGATCTCGACTATCGCTAAAAATATGCTATAGTCGCCTGTCTTGTCCAGTAGTTGGGTGTCGGTATTTGACCGCATGAGGTCCTGGGTTGGATTCCCGGCTATGGCAATTTAAAAATGGGATTTTTCAGTTTTCTGATAAAAACAACGTTGCTCGTGATTGGACAAATGCCCGGTTGGCGATAGGCTAGCCACCTATCACATTATGGGACTAAGTATCTTCGGCAAATCGTAGGTGCACGTATACCTCTGCCTACATCATCGGGGATACGAGCATGAAGATACTTCTAATACTACTTCTATATGCTAAAGTCGATGTAGATGGGGATTATCACTCATCCGGTTAAACCGCTCAAACCCAAGTAGCACGTTAAGCTGTATATAGACTGCATTTAGGTTCATTTTTAAACTTAGAGCTGTATACGAAGCCGTACCAAGGCTGTAGAAGCGCTTCTACAGCCGATATAACACCAAAAAGGGCCCCAAGTTATACAGCTTATTGCGTTATGTAGGCTGCACAATAGCTGTACAAGCTTTTATAGGCTGTACAAGGGCTGTTATTTGGTGTATAAAGAAACTATAACACTAAGGATACTCTCTTGTAACTGTCTTGTACAGCTAAGAGTTAAATAGGCTGCACAATAGCTGTACAAGCTGTTATAGGCTGTACAAAGGCTGTTATTCGGTGTATAAAGAAACTATAACACTAAATATACTCTCTCGTACAGCTAAACGTTCTTAATAGGTGTTTGAAAATGATAAGAAGTAACAACTCTGTTTTTGATATTGTATAACATTAATTATATCACATATATGGTATCTGCAGACGCCATAATTAAAAATATATTAATAAACGATAAATTATTGGACTTGGAGCAGTATTGAACGGTGTATTCAAAGTGCAAATTATAATTTATTGAGAAGTTATATATGATTTCTCTCAAAATATTCACGCGCCAACGAAATAATCAAGATATCAAATAAAATCATTGCAAAATACGGTTAGTGTTTGTGTTTAAGGTTAGAATATACAAGTATTTATGGTACAATATTGTATATAAAGGCATAATGATCATAATATAAGTTGCTTGTCAAGATATAGCTTTAGCTATTGCTAAATATATCTTTTATTTAACAATATATTTCTTTAATGTTGTTTTTAATACACAATAATGGCGGCGTTTTGTTATACAGCCTAAAGTGTATTTGGAGGGTGATATACTGCAAATAGCTGTACTGAATCTCTTTTTTGTTCTATTATACTGCTATTGGCTTTTAATTACCGTCCAAATACACTTTAGGCTGTACTAAATCCCTATATAAATCTATTATACAGTAATTGGCTTTTAATCACTTAACTTATGTTTAGAGATGCGTACAAAAATTGAAGAACCCTAAATACAAAACATATGTTTGTCACTTGATTTCGCTATTGTGATGTATTGATGTAGGTCGTTTGACTTTACAACTAAACCAACTCATTGTTAACTATAACTTATGGGACATGTATTTCAATCATGTTTTACTTTATTTTTCAGGGAAATATGCCTTATAAAATAATAAAAACAATTGAGAGAAGCCAAAACTGTATTTGTATCGTACCCAGTTTGTGGGAGGATAAAGGTGAATTATAATGGCCAAGAAAAAACTTGACATAACTAAGTTCATCAAGAACGAAAAATCAAGCCCTTTAAAGATTGGTCTAACACGAAAATATTTTTAAGAAGAATACAGTACCCGGCGATAAATATTGCACATCGACCTTTGGAAAGAGACAATCGGCTAATTTCAGCTTCGTAGAGCGTTATCTCTGTCGCACAAAATACAAACAGTCCGGTACCTATTAGGAGCTGTAAAACAAGTATGATTTGCTTCTTTTGATATTTTTATTCTTTGTATAAAACACACTAATTTTTCTATAAGTGATGGCTTTAGGTTGGGGTAAAATAAAATAAAAAAACATGTTTACATTATGTTTACGTATTTAATTATTTTGAAACATTACAGCTTTAGTGTACATAATAAACACCATTATACCTATTGCTAAAATGAGACATTGCAATAAAAATAATAATAATTCTAATTCTCAATTACTTCCATTTCACTATCTGTGCTCTCAAAGAGGTCAATATCACTGCCACTATCAGCCGTATTTATTACTAATCTATCAGTGTAATTGTCTAAACTGTGTTGAATGCTTCTATATTCATTCTCACATTTGATTGCATGATCGCAAACCTTTTTCCACTCTTCAGCGCCGATCATGTTTACTTTTTCAGTCAATAATGTTTTTACTGTAGTTAAGTTCATACCCACATTTCTAGAGGCTACATAGCCTTTCAGTTGAGACCATATATTTTCAATTGGATTAAAATCCGGATGATATGGTGGCAATCGCAACACAGTGTGCCCATGTTCGGCAAGTACTTTGTCCACAGAAAACTCTGTATACCTCTCCTTGTGCTGACATATAATAGCGTAAATCTGGGTTTTTGTTAATTTTGGATCAACTGGAATTTCATGTCTGTTTAACCAGTTGATCATTTCCCGTTTAATGGTGTTTGAGTTGGGGGGTCTCTCAACATATTTGTTGTGATAGGGTGCGTTGTCGATAACTAGAACAGAATCACTGGGTATATTTGGGATTAATTGGTTAACCAGCCATTTCTCATAGTTATCATTATTCATTTCATTGTGATAGTCACCTGTAGTGTCCGTGGATTTATACGTTAAAAAAGCACCGGGTACAAAGCCTTTTTCATTTCCCGCATGAACTATTATCAAACGTTGACCTTTTGAAATTGGCTTTTTTCCTCCTTTTTTCTTATCGTCACTCCAAGATTTCCCTTTAGTGTGGGATGCATGTATATATGACTCATCCATGTAGACGATATTTTTTCCTGTTTCGCGAAATTTGCGTATTTTATCAAGGTATTCCATTCGTTTGAGACTAACGTCGTGCTTTTCCATTAGAATTTTTCGATTATCTTCCATTTTAGTGAACTGAAATCCCAAGTCATGAAGTATTTTTCTCAACGTTTTTTCAGACCCATTGTAATTAATAGCTTCAGATAACTTAGCTTTTAATGATTTTATTGTTGGCAGTTCATTAAATCGTAAGTGAAAATCATACACCATTCTTCGAACAACATCGTAATCAAAATCGTCCATATCCAAACGAAATTGCTTTTTTGGTCTCCCTTTTTTTGGAGTGCTGAACTTAATTTCAGTCGAATGTGTTTCAGTACTGACTTCGTTTAATATATTGTTCAAAGTTCTTCTTGAAATTCCAGTGGCATTTGCAACTCGCTCTTGAATCTTCTTAAAATAACAACTTACATTTTCATCTACTTTTTTTTTAAATCTATCAGCTTCGGTTACAAAGTATTTATAAACATTGTAGATAATTTCACGTGACTGACCTCGTAAAGGTTTCCCTCTTTTTCCGAAAGATGCCATATTACAACTTTAAATTATTTAAATTTGTGGGTATTATCAACTCTAAATATATATTTTGATCGGGACGCGACTGCACTCTATCGTACTTGAACAACGACTGACTAAACGTCACATAGGTAGTGTGGGACAGAGATAACGCTCTACGAAGCCGAAATTATCCGATTGTCTCTTTCCAAAGTTCGATGTGCAATATTTATCGCCGGGTACTGTACGTTATTTCGTGCTTGTCTGCGCCAGCAGCTGTGCCCGTGCGATCGGGCGTCGACCCGCCGCCGCGCCCCCCTCCGCGACCCCGGCCCCCTCGAGGACAGCGTACGACGCGCGCCTCGCACTCCACCGCTCGATACGACCGCCGACACTACGCAATTGTCTATACTTTATACCAGCGAAATATATAATAAAAATACAGTCCACTTCCATCTTTAATTTCAACCACCAAGTCTACAGTTTGGTCCTACATCGCCAAGGAGTTCAAAAGCAAGTCTAAGGAAACCGAGATTTTGCGACGTCCGAAGAATTCCAAAAAATACTGAAGTATCGACGGTTGCGCCGTTTAAATTTGTGCGAGTCACCGAGCAAGCGAACAAAGGCGTTGCGTCACCGGCTGCCTTTCTACACCAAGTCGGCAGCCCCTGCATTCCTGTGCATCCTGCGACGGACACGACGGCACGCTGTGAGTTCGTTCCAAATCTTTAAATCCTTTCCTTTACATTTTTTTGTTTTTCCCTGATTTAAAAAATATATTTATTTGTTAAAGTCCATTTCCGGCCTATATTTGAATGAATAGAGCTTTTATTCATAATTTTCTTTATATTTCAATTGCATTTTATACGAGTAATATGCACTGATGCTAAAATAGCCATTCATAAATTCAAACGGTCGTTGTATAACTGACGTGTTGCTTGGGGTCAAAGTCCGCTCGGCCACTCAGCTGTTTCTTATCGCTAATCTGCCTTTTGCTAACGCTATAATAGCATTCCGAAGACAGTGTTATAATAGTTTTATGCATTATTTTGTATTTTAACGATTATTTACACATTTTGAGTGCCTTTTTAAGCTGATTTTTTTTTAGTGCTACCTACCTAATAGCTTTATTAAATTTTATTTCGGTTTTAGTGCATATTTAAATAATTTAACGTAATGGCTGAGAATTCTAAAGCTGATATTGAGAAAATAAAAAGATTAAAGAAAACTAAAGGTTCTATGAGAACAAAATTAACTCAGTTTGAAAATTTCTTAGAATTGGCTACTTCCTACCAGGAATTAAGTGATTTGCATATCACTGAGTTGGATTTTCGTCTGTCTAAAATAGAAAACTTATACCAGGAATTCGACACGTTACAGAATGAATTAGAGGCATTGTGCGATTCCCCGGAAGAGCAGTACGCTGATCGCGAGCTGTTCGAAAAGCAGTACTACCTCCTGGTCTCCCGTGCGCGTCGAATGATTGCTGACAACTCCAAGCGGGACGACGGCACCAACTTTGGCTCTGCAGCAGGCTCTGGCAGGTCAGGTGCTTGTGATTATTCTAACAACCATTTTAATTTGCCCAAAATAAATATACCTACTTTTAGTGGAAGCTATATGCACTGGCTTGAGTTTCGAGATACTTTTGTTTCAATGATACATAACAATGATAATATAAGCAATATAAGCAAATTTCATTACTTGCGCGCCTCCCTTCAAGGGAGTGCTGCAATAATAATAAAAAATATAGATTTTTCTGATAACAATTATTTAACTGCTTGGAACTTATTGTGTGAAAGATATAACAACACCAGATTATTGGTGAACAATCATGTACAAGCTTTGTTTAACGTAGAATCAATATCCAAAGAATCAAGTCGATCTATTCGTTTCCTTCTTGACGTTACAAACAAAAATATCAGGGCACTTTCTTCACTTAAACAGCCTACCCAACACTGGGATACCTTGATCATACATATGATGTCTACCAAGTTGGATTCGATAACTAGTCGACATTGGGAAGAACATCGAAATACGCTATCTGAAGCCCCCACGTTAGTACAATTCACTACCTTTTTGAGTAACAGAGCTGATTTGTTGGAAACCATAGAAGAAAATAAGTCAAAACATGTTAAACACGATCAACAAAAATCAAAAAGTTTTGTTGTGGTTACCAATAGTGGATCTGATGTTCAAAATAAACAATTTAATAGATGTCCTTTGTGTAAAAGTGACCATATCCTTTATAACTGTGAAAAATTCAGAGATTTAACAATAGAGAACCGTATATCAAAGGCTAAAGAGTTGAGGGTTTGTTTAAATTGCCTACGGCCTGGTCATTCACATGTGAAGTGCAGACTGTCACATTGTCGATACTGTAGGTATAAACACAGCACATTGTTGCACCTGGAAAAAGGTGAATCTCTTTCAACCCCGACAACTTCTATCCCTGTTAGTGAGAATATTGCTCTACACACAAATACTTTGCAAAACAGTAGTGATGTAACACTATCTGCTTCCTCAATTTCAAATCAGCCTACTACGTCATCGCATGTGCTTCTATCCACAGCATTGGTGAAGGTGTATGACAACAAGGGCAACACACATAACGCCAGGCTCCTGTTGGACAACGGGAGCACTGCCAACCTCATAACGCAAGACCTCTGCGGTAAGCTGGGATTGTCGAGACGCACGTCGGCCTCCGCGGACACAGGTATTTGCAACCAGAATATTAACACGTCACAGTCTTGCAATATAAAAATAAAATCAAAATGTAGTCATTATCAGGTAAACCTAGACTGCATTATTGTGCCTCAAATCACTAAGTCACTTCCTTCAATGTTAATTAATATTGAATCGATTCCTAATTTGTGATTTCTTATTCCTTGTGATTTAATATTATTAGTTCTTCAATTTGTGTTCCTTGTGATTTAATATTATTAGTTCTTCAAAGAGAAACACATACTCTTTTGCCTGTAATTGTATCTAAGTATATAATATTTTTAAAACGATTGTAAGTATACATATATACAGGCTGTTGAAAAAGTGGTACAGTAAGCCGAAAGGGGGTGGCTCAGGGGGTCATTCTTAACAACTTTTGTTTAACGACTTTTGGAAATTCGTGAAAAAAAATGTTGATTCTCCATAGAAACTTTGTTGGTCACGTGACTTTTCACAATGAAAAAACAAAATTGTTTTTCGGGAATTTTCACAAATCGTTGAACAAAAGTTGTTCAAAATGACCCTCTGAGTCACCCCCTTTCGACTTACTATACCGCTTTTGTAAAACTCCGTATAGTAGCAAGTTAAAAATAAAAAAAATACATATTTTCTCAGTGTAATGATTTTTATTTCTCTTTTTAACTCTTTTTTTTATATTTTCTTTGAAGAATAGACCAATTGTCTTTCTGCCAAGCAGGTTGTAAAAGACAACCGATGGGCTATGCGAGTCACTTCCATCGTGGTTACTAGGTAATAGAGTTCTGCATTGGCTCGACCGGGTCTGGTACCACCATCTTATCTATTCCTGCTGCAAAGCGTCAGTGCTAGTCACTATCATGTTCCGGTTTGGAGGGTAAGGTGGCCGGTAAACTTATGCATGGGGCATTAGACCTCGTCACAAGATAGCAACGCACCATTAACATTTTTGCTGTCTGTAGGCGATGGTTGATTATTTTCATCAGGAGACTGATCTGCTTGTTTGCTATCTTATGACATTAAAAAAAATCAGTTATTATAAATTACCAACCAAGTAACCTTAATGAAGAAGATAAGCCTAAATAATAATAAATCAGATAACCTACAATCACTTTTTAATGTTTTTGTTACGGAACCCTTTTCTTTGAACATTAATAAAAATGACGATTGTAGGTTTACCTGAATTAGTAATTTTTCAGCTTTATCTTCATCGCGATTACTTGGTTGGTAATTTATAATATTTAAATATTCCTTTTCAATCTTCCTCTTGATTTTATCCACATGATATCAACTACGCAGATATGAAAACAGCAAATAACAATTTTCTCAGTAATACAGCCTTGAGCTGTACTATAGCTGTATACGCAGATTTTTTAACACCATTGGCTGCATAACAGTCTACAATTACGCCATAAATATTAGCTATAGAACGGTGATTGAATGGCCCATATTACAGAAACAAGCGTTGAGTGATACTATAATAACACTTAAAGCTGTAATAAATTCCCGTGCTAAACAAAATACAGCTAATGTACAGCTTTAAGGATTAAAATCAGCCTAATGAGTTACAAATTGCTTAAAGCTGTACAGTAGTGTATTAATATTCAGATATAATGCCTAAAGCTTACGCGGAATTCTAAGATTCGACATCGATCTACGATATCGATACGAGATAAAGATAAGAAAATATAAAAAAAAGACGTGTGGCACTCGGAGACTGCCGCGGTAAAGCCTAGTATTGCGCGGTATTGCATAGCATTTTTTATCAACTTATGCAATTACAATTATATATTTATTTTATTTATGCAGTATTTTTTTTTCTTTGTTTATTCATATTTAAAACACTTTGTACACAAATTATACGAGTACAGATATTCACTGTTGTACGTAGATGATAAATACCTATACACCTATATACTTTCTCACAAACAGCTGATTACGGTAGTTTTCCAATACAACCAATGCTACCTAAAGGCGGGTTGCTGAACTAAAGAGACAAGCGTGATATTTCAAAAAGTCATTAAAAGTTCTGGTATTTATCGATAGATGGAAAAACTAAAAAGTATCACCGCTGTGCCGGTCGGAGTGGGGGGTGTTAGGTTTTTTCATTACGGAATTTCTGGATTCGGTCTCCACGTTCAAGGCCCGCGATAGAAGCTATGCAATAGCTTAAAAAAATATTGTAACTGTTACAGTCTAGGTTTGTAGGAATATTACGAGTAAAAGGCTTTATTATTATCATATTATTATTATAAAATTGCAACTACTGACTCCTAACTTACGATATGTTACGGGACCAAATAAATAGTATAGCCTACAAAAAACAAATGGTTTTCAGACCCGCAATATTTTAATTTTTTTATTATCGATTAATAAATATATATTGATTAATATGTTTAAAAAAAAAGAATTTTCACGCTCATATTCCCGAAAGATTAGGCAGAGGTACAACAAATGCGTCCACGATTAGCCGAAGATACTTGGCCCCACAAGTGTAATATATGGCAAGCCTACCGCCAACCGGGCACATTCCGATCCCGGGCAAAACTTTTTTGTTCTGAAAACTGAAAAAACACATTTTTTTAATTGCCCGACCGAGAATCGAACACGCGACCTCATGTGGTCAACTTCAACGCCGGACCACTAGACCACAAAGGTGATTAATATGTATAATCATGCAAATTCCTGAACTATGCTGCGAACGGACGAACGGATGGATATGGTGAAACTATACAATATTCTAGTTTACTTCGGAACCCTAAAAACTACAACGGAATTGAGAACCACCTACATTTGGGAAGAGAATTGAAAATATTTTGATAATGTATAGCAAAGTCTTACTCGTGAAGGCTGTCCACACTGGAATGTCCAAGTTGTTGCCAAGCTAACACCGCACACGTTACATGCTGCTCCTCCGGAGATTGACTCATTATCGACGCCTCACGGGATTCGAGTTCTAGTCTGCCGTGAGCTGTTTTCATTGCGTCCTGATATGCATAATACATACAAACAGTAAAGCGCCGATAGCAAAGTGCAACTTGGAAAGGAGTTGCACTTGATTGTGCTAAATTTTATACTCCACCGTTCGCGCAATTATTTTTAAAAGGAGTCCAAAGATTTTTCCTTCACGTGTTAATATAATAATATAGATATAAAATATTAAAGAAATATAACGTTCAAAAAATAAGCAAACATAAGATAGCAAACAAGCAGATGGGTCTCCTATGGAAAGAGTCAGCCATCGCCTATAGATACCAAAGTTGTTAATGGTAGGTTGCTATCTTGTGGCGAGGTCTAATGCTACATGCATAATTTTACCGGCTACATTACCCTCCAAACCGGAACACGACAGCGACAAGCACTGACATTATTGCAGGAATAGGTAAGGCGGTGGTACCAGACGCGGGCGAGACAATGCAGTACTCTACCACCTAGTATCACGATGTTAGTGACTCGCATAACCAATCGGTCGCCTTTTACGACTTGTCTGACAGAACGGCAGTTGGCCTATATTTCAAACGAGCCCGGGACCAACAAGGAAAAAAAACTAAAAAATAAAGCTATTGACCAAACGTGTCTTCTAACACCATGACTACAACTAGACCTCATCATGGCTTATTGGCTATGCCTGTAGCTATGCCTAAGTTCCCAGCGAGATTTACTTTTTTCTAAATTTCATAAAAAATTATTTAATTATATCCTGCGTGATATAAGCTATAAGACAGTGTTAAAATCCAATCGTATGAAAATTTTTCTTCATTAAAAAAGTTTAAAATTTTTCATAGCTAAAACCCATATCGTTGACAAGAAAAACTCATTAAGTACCATAATTATCATTATAAGACAGAAATATTTTAATGATATTATGCCTATGTTTTAGAAAGAAATGTAGTAAATGTGTTTTTCCCTCCCCCCTTGCGACCTTAAAAGTGGCTAATGAAATAGAAGCACGAATAAATATGTAGTAGTCTTATTTCATCCAATCACAGCAAACTTACGGACGCATCACGTCACGAAAACGTCTTATGAGTAGCATGTGACCTGCAATTTGAAACGCTACAGCTTTGAAAGTAAAGTCGAAGTTTCTGAGGAATAATAATTTTATATAATAAAATAAAAAATTTCGAGCTCTTGACGATATAAAGGGACAATGTCGACAATGATGTCGACACTAAGCTGTAACATATAGAAATAAGGTTTATTATTATGAGGATATTTTTATGACGTTGCGATATTTTTTTCTGTATGTATCATTATCAAGCCATTTCCTTGCGGAAAATTTGTAGGCAACGCTGAATCTGGTTATTTTTTATCGAAGTTTCTACTTTGTATCTCATTAGAAATTATGTCAAGGGAGTGGTGACTCTTTTCAGGCCAAGACAAAGCTCATTTAATAAAATTGTGTCAATAACTAAAAATCATCGAAAACTATAGTTTTACGAGCCAACCAACTATATAAAAAACTAGCTGTGCCCGCGACTTTGCTAGCGTGGTAATATATTCCTAAAATAAAAGTAGCTTACGTTACTCCTTGTTACACCAACTAGCTGCCAATAAAAGTCCCATTAAAATCGGTCAAGTCGTTACAGAGATTAGCCGGAACAAACAGACAGACAAAAAGACGGAAAAAAATTGTAAAAATGTTACTTTCGTATATGCACCGTGTATATATCCATATTATGCATTTAGTAAAAAGCTGTTATTTTAATATTAAAACAGACACTCTAATTTTATTTGTAGAGACAAATAGTTTTATTAAAAAACGTGACATTTCGTTGTTATACAAAAAAAACCTTTCTACTGATATTATTTACCAAATTACCAAAAAGAAAACTTCAAAAAAATTAAAAAGTACCTTTAAATCTATGTTTGGGTTTAACTCAACAGCTTTTGATACATTCCAACTTATAAGTGAAGCCATTGAAATTTGCTTTTTTGGAGACGATAAATTACTAGTGCTTGGACAACATTTTTGTCTGTTATTTTGCTACAAGAAAAAATAATTATTTATGATCTTGATCTTATAAAAACCGAATTCCGCCCACTAAGTCTTTTTCTCTGCTTGTTAGCTAACAAGCAGGCAAAAGACTTGGTAGGCTTTTCCTGTGATGTATAAAGAAACTAAATATAAGACTTTACCACAACACCCTGCTCAGCTAATAAAAATGGCGGTAGAAGATGAATACAGAAGGAATTCTGATTCCGATACCAAGTGCTTTTTCTATCGATACTTAAAATTTGAGCACCTAATTGATATCGAACAAAAGTACTCTTATTATTTGAGTGTGGCCAATTTCAGAATTGTATTAGAGCTATTTGTGTAAGATATTGAATTGTTAATTTCCCGCTAAAGCAAGTTACTGATTTCACCCCGATTTTAAAAACCAAGTTTTTCACAGATCTTCACATTTTTTTAAATTTTGAAGTACTAGAAGCATTATCCAACTATTTTCACGATGTCTGTAATGTGTACCTGTGTGTGTATGTAAATGGTTTGAACCATCAAAACGCAGTTGACGGAATGTGGATTCCTCCAAACGGAGGCTTCCTGAAAATTTGAACCGATTCGGCCTAAGAGATTTTAGAAAAACCTCAAAAATGTCTGTGGAACAATGCTTAAAAAAACTTCAAAAAATCAGCTATTTTCCTTAAAAACTGCGTCCAATTTCGCTTATTTCATCAAAATCTGATCACCAACATTTTGTCGATTGTGTAGTAACGAGGACGCGAGTCAATTGGAAAATATCTGAATTTTTAGCAGATGGAGTTTTAGGTAGAAAGTGATACTACCCTTTTCCTCTGGATAAAAATAGTGTTATTTGTGCATCATTATACGTGTGTTAAAAAAATATGCCATATGTATAAGTTTACCGCCTACCTTACCCCTCTCCAACAATAACAGTAACAAGAACTTATGATATTGTGACTAGAAAAAAAAAGCGTAATCGACATACAAATAAACTGTAATAAGTGTATGTTAAAAATGGAGGAGAACGAAGACTGATTTATTCGACTACTGCAGATGATTTCAGTAACGAAGTAGAATAAGGTAGAGTTGCAATCTCCAATACCAAACCCATGCTGGTATAGTGAGACAATCATGCGTCGAAAATTTGAATAAAAACTAAAAGTCACAAGTTAACAACTTGATCGCTTCAGAATCTTTTCTAATTTTTTACATATGTAATATATCTGATTCGAAAGTCTTTTAATTTCTTCTTCAATCTAACCAATCCTATAAACATTTCTACACTAGCCATGAAAACAGAACACCTAGAGTTTCTTTAATTTTATTACATCTAATCATCCAAAGATAATTCACCAATATTTCGCAAAAACCTAAGGGTTTAATGATTTTATCAAATATCAATGTCGTTTCACATGAAAAATCCATGAATGTATGTAACTAGGGTATCATAAATTCGCATACAATTTACATTTATTTGTGCTACATAATTAAATTTACAACATTACATAGGTACCTGATGAGATGAATAATTTCCAAAATTATTACAAAGCATTGTTACTTCTTAAAAATTTATCTTGTTATATTCCAAAAGGCAGTAGTTTCTTATTTATAAGTAATTTACATAATTTTTTCACTTACGAAGTGTATTAAATATTATGTGAATTTTAAAATTCATTATGTAATCAGTGGGAACGCAAAATGTACCACAAATTTCTATTGAATTTGTCAAAATAGGAGAAATACAGCAAAAGCTTTCATCCGAGTATATATGGTCATAGACAGCACACGAAAGGAGGTTTAATTTGAAATCATCGTCATAAAATAAGAAGTTGCTAAAATTACAAGAAATAAAAAAAGAAACTGTGTACTAAGAGCCCCGATACACTCTTAAACAAAAAGTCAAGAACTTAGATGAAACACAGATACCCCATACTCCATAGTATTAAAACCAAGCGAGATAACGCAGAATACTATCACTTAATAAAGGTCCATCTGGTTTGCTTATCTATAATAATAGATATAACAAGGTTGAAGTAATTTTTTGCACTAAAATAAAAATTTTAAAGTTTAAGCTGTAAAATTGTATTTTTATAATACGATGTTTATGAGATAATATTTAACATAGTAAATTTGCATCAACCAACTTCCCATTTTTTTCTTGTGTCTTCGCAATCCAGCATCATATCTTGCCCAAATTAAAATAGGACAACTTATATGCGCCCCGTAAGTAATAGACCGGGATTACAGGAAAAAACTTTTTTTTGATAACTAACAAGCTGAATTTTTATGAACAGCTTCGTTTTGACGAGACAACCACCTTTTCTATCTTCGAAAAATCTCAAATTGGGTAGATAGTAAAACGAAGCTGTTCACAAAAATTCGGCTTGTTAGTAATCAAAAAAAAGTTTATTCCTGGGATTCCGGTCTATATAGCCTCCCAAACTAAAAAGAATTTCCAAAATCTGTTCACAAATGCCCGAGTTCTGTAGTGACAAACATAAAAAACATACAGCTGAATTGATAATAACCTGCTTCTTTTGGGAAGCCGAATGAAAACGGAGGCACCGAAGTGAATTCAATAAGAGTCTCGGATACAAGTCACCGATGCCCTCAAATAATGGAAAAAAGAATATTAACATACACTTTACTGGAAAGAGTCAACCATCGCCTATAGACGCCAAAGATGTTAATGGTGCGTGTTATCTCACTGACGCTATTACCGCAGGAGTATGTATAGCGGTGGTACCAGACTCGGGCGAGACAATGCAGAACTCTACCACCACTAAGTCACGATGGCAGTGACTCGCATAGCCAATCGGTCGCCTTTTACGCCCTGCCTGGCAGAACGGCAGTTGGCCTATTCTTCAAAAGAGCCCAGGACCAACACGGGGCAATATCGTTGGATGGAATTTTGTAAAATATTGCAGATTTGTTAAAAAACATTTTTCGATTAAGAGGTTCGATTCGTGAAATATTAAGCTTCCAAATGCAATTTTTTTTAAAAGTCAAGTGTCAAGGTGGGGAGGGGGCACCAATGTAGTAGTATATATTACATACATAATATACTTAAATGGAAAACTATACTATTATGTAAGCCTCACAAGTTAACGAGTAATCGTCGACCAACTTATAAAATGTACCTACTTGAAAAATTTTATAGTGTGAATCTGTGATGCGGATACATCCATCATTGGCGTTAAATAGATTAATGTTCATACTATGAAACAATATAAAAGCCCTCTTCCTAGTCCGTATTATTGTGATGTACACTACGGAGCCCTACGTTGCTCGTTGCCTGATATGCACTTGGCCGATTTTATTAAGTTACCTACTTAATCTTTTTCGCCAGTATTCCTAAAAGTTAAAAAAAATATTTTCAAACTTTTATCACATAAATATTTCGTCCATCTTACATTTGATCATAAATCATTATCCCCGTATCCGAATTTTAAATGTATACATTTTTTGTGGCTGATATTGACTTAAATAAAATTATCGGTCCAATCCTTGACACTCTTGCACAAAAACTAATCAACAACGAGTATTTTTAAACCGGTTAGTAAATATTTATTGATATGCGCCTCGAACGTTAATCTTTCACATAAACTATACTAGGAAATGTACACACGTCAATTTGTCACCGTCTTTAATCAGGTTTACAAAATCTTAAATGTTTTTCACGTAATCTCTCTTGCAGCAACTTTATATATATATATATATATATATATATATATATATATATATATATATATATATATATATATATATATATATATATATATATATATATATATATATATATATATATATATATATATATATATATATATATATATATATATATATATATATATATATATATATATATATATATATATATATATATATATTAGGGTGTATCAAAAAAATCGACTATTTTTTTTTTTGAAAAATATAATGAAAATCTTGTTCATAATACCGAAAAAATACGCCAGTATAACGGACAGCTCTTAATTTTAATATTAAGATGTCCCGCTTTACGATTATCCATTTCCCTTTTAAATAACATGGGAAAATCTGATTCTTCAAGTTTGGAATTTTGTAGCTCTGCAACAAATTATCAAATTGGTTCAACCATGACATATTCTTATAGAAAATTTAATGCTCTACAAAAAAGGTCTCTTACAAAATTTTGATTAATGTACTCCTTCAAAAGTTATTCAAGGTCAAAGTTGAAACCATTGTAAATTGTAAGAAATTTTCACTTTTTTGGAGCATTTATCATGCTTATTACAATATTTTGTCATAAATAAGCTTTTTTAAAACTTTTTGGAGTTCCACAATTTTTTTTCTGTTTATTGATTTACATTAATTATCCTTGATATTAAAATTATTGAGTATAATAATAAAATAACAAAATAACAAAAAAAAAATCTTTAGAATCCTGATTTTGATGGCAATTTTGATAATTAATATAAATCAATAGTCAGAAAGAAATTGTGGAACTCCAAAAAGTTTTAAAAAAGCTTATTTATGACAAAATATTGTAATAAGTATGATAAATGCTCCAAAAAAGTGAAAATTTCTTACAATTTACAATGGTTTCAACTTTGACCTTGAATAACTTTTGAAGGAGTACATTAATCAAAATTTTGTAAGAAATCTTTTTTGTAGAGCATTAAATTTCCTATAAGAATATGTCATGGTTTAACCAATTTGATAATTCGTTGCAGAGCTACAAAATTCCAAACTTGAAGAATCAGATTTTCCCATGTTATTTAAACGGGAAATGGAAAATCGTGAAGCGGGACATCTTAATATTAAAATTAAGAGCTGTCCGTTATACTGGCGTATTTTTTCGGTATTCTGAACAAGATTTTCATTATATTTTTCAAAAAAAAATAGTCGATTTTTTTGATACAGCCTAATATATATTATATTATATATGAAATTATATATTATATATGAAATAAATAAAATAAATTGGTTACTCAAACCAAATTAATTGCTTGCTATACGGTTGCTAGCCAGCGATACTAATGAATTGAACATAGAAATACATAATATAATAAATATATTATGTATTTCTATGTTATATATAATATATTTATTATATATGTTATATATAATAAATATATTATGTATTTCTATGTTCAATGTATAAAATAATTAAGTTTACCTAGATATACAAACACTCACAGACATTACACAAATGCTTGTCCCAGTCGGGAATTGATTCCGAGCACCATGGGTTGCATAAACAGTTTCGTTAACTATTCGACCAACGTGGTGGTCATAATAATAATTATTATAGACTTAACGATAAAAATGGATATTTATCGATAATAATAACTATTTTGTTGATTTTCAATGATATACACAATAAGTTGATAAATATACCTAATAGATTAGCTGACCGGCGCAGCTTCGCCCGTGGGTAAATTAACATGTCGACGTAAGAAATTTTGTACAATATTTTATCCCCTTTTGATTATTAAGATTATTTTATTCATAATCTTGGGGAATAAATCTTATACTGTTGTAATAAGTTTTAGCCCTTGCATGCCCGTGCTCGAAAAACTCGAACTGTTTCGTAAGAAAGATTATTTATTCTTCTAAATGGGGTTGACACAGAAAGCAAGTAGGTAGGTACTTGAATGTTAAACGTTTGCACACCACACAAGTAACAGTAATATAGGTATTATATGCTGGCGCCATTGAATAGTAACCTTAAAAATATGTGTAACCTATACATATAATAAAATCGTAGGAAAGTCAATGTATGTCCGGGGTAAACTCAAAAAGTAGTACGTGGATTTACTTCAAATTTTGCATGAATATTACTAACTGGTCGGGTCAACATATAGGCTACATATTATCACGCTATCACCTACGGGGGAGGTGCTGTGCGGAGTAAAAGAAGTCCGCGCGGACGAAGTCGCGGGCAACAGCTAGTTTTATATATTTTAAATAATTTCCCCCGTGTTGGTCCGGACTCCTTTGAAGAATAGACTAACTGCCGTTCTGCCAGGCAGGTCGTTAAAGGCGACCGATTGGCTATGCGAGTCACTATCATTGTAATTACTGCCTGGTACCTCCGCTTTACCTATTCAGATATCGCCACAAGATAGCAACCGCATCATTAAAGTACCTTTGAAGTCTATAGGCGATGGTTGACTCTTTCTATCAGGAGACCCATTCTATTCTATCAGAAGAGTTTGCTATCATGATATAAAAAATATATAAACGGTTAAACCTGCAGGCCATCTCTGAAACTTCCCGCTAGATTAAGGTAATTTAAACTCAAAAGAGTAAAAATTATTAGCATAGATTTTTTCAGTTTAAACATCTATTTTGATAAAAACTGCAGTATATTGATTTTTGAAAATTTGTATATTTTGGAGACAATGATCGATGTTGATCATTCAAATGGCATTTATTTTAAATTTTGGGATCTAAAATATTGCTTTAACTAAATAGTCGACAGGCTGAAAAATTTCGAAGCAATTTAAAGAAACACTTTTTTCAAAAATTTTCGTCATTGATAAATCCCAAAAAAAATTCTAAAATATCGTATAATACCAAAAAATTATTGGCTGAAAATTTTCAAAGTTAAATATTATATTACAAAAAATACTATTTCGCCAAAACTTTTTTGGGGTTTTTCAAAAATTTCTAAAAATCTCCTTGGCGGACTTGGTTCAAATTTTTAGGAAACCTAAGTTGAGTGGATTCCAATCGAATGCCATTAACCGCGTTTCGATCGGTCTAGCCGTTCAAAAGTTATGAGATGTTTACATACACACATACACACACGCATACATACAAACATGTTGACATCATCGTGAAAATAGTTGGAAAAGGTTCCTAGGACCTCAAAACGGGAAGTTCTGGTAAAAACCCGATTTTCGTAAATCAGGGCAAAATCAGAACTTCCTTATCTACATACGTATTTTTTTATATATCATAAAATAGCAAACAAACAGATGGGTCTCCTGATGGAAAGAGTCAACCATCGCCTATAGACACCAACGGTGTTAATGGTGCGTTGCTATCTTGTGGCAAGATCTAATGCCACATGTATAAGTTTACCGGCTACCTTACCCTCCAAACCGGAACACGACAGCGACAAGCACTGACGCTATTGCGGCAGGAATAGGCAAGGCGGTGATACCAGACCCGGGCGAGACAATGCAGAACTCCACGATGGTAGTGACTCGCATAGCCAATCGGTAAATGTAGCGGGAAGTTAAAAAAAGATATATATTCTTTCCACAATTTATTACAACGTAATATGTCTATTAGTCTCTCAAACACAATTATAAACAAACAAAAATATATTGTATGCGCATATATTATACTAAGGTATTATTTATAAAAAGCAGTTATGTATAAATTAAGATTGTCTAAATGTTGAATTTATATGAGCACTGTTTTAGGGTTCTGTAACAAATAATACTATTTCTGCCTCAGATATTCTTGGTACTAGAAGGTTGTTAAATTGGCACTGGTGTACATACCAGTCACGCTAGCAATGTAATAAACTAAAGTAACGTTTCAAGGTCCTAGGTACCTTTTCCGACTATTTTCATAATGACGTCAGTAGTTCTGTATGTATTTATATGTGTGTATGTAATTCTCATAACTTTTGAACCGCTTGACCGATCGAAACGCGATTGATAGCATTTTATTAGGTTTCGCTAAACTAGACTTTCTAAATTCGAAACAGCGCTTTTATACATGTCACATATTATTAAGCCGAGTAGCTCCTTTTATTTTTAAAGTCCCGAACTCAACTAGGGACCCTTATAAATTCACCATGTCCGTCCACAGCCTAACCCCCACCACCTGAGGAGGGAGAGGGCGTACCCACTCAATTATTTTTAAAAATATGTTTTTGTGATTTTCTAAAATATTAAAAACTATTTTATTAAGTACCATATTTCTTGCGAATATAATTTTATAAATGTTTAAAATGTGATAAATGATGATTAGGGTTTTTAAATTTCCTTACTAAAAACTTATGTAATGAAGATTATGAAATAAAATCGGCAGTACAAAAAAATGCTTAATTAAATTTTATATGAACCAATTATGGATCCGTGACGGACAACTGCGGAACTCTACACAACGCGTCGTCCGACCCGTACTTGGCACGATTTTAAATAATAAAATCAAAGAAAACCTGAAACCGGTATCAACCACCGGTTTCATAGCGTACCTGTAAAAAAGACTTGGTATAACCTTGATTATACTTTACTGTACACATAATACTAATGCTGCTAAACCTTCTACATACGTAAGTTTTTAAATTCCACGAGATCTTTAACTTCTCCGATAATAATAAAAAATATCACTACGACAGTTCCTTTACGTGGTAGCAAGTGTAAACTGAAGGTTTATAAGGTGCTGGTTCAGCATGGTTCACCGGTTTGTCGATATGCGAGAGATCCCCCACATTTTATCGATGTTTCAACGGCAATTCTTGTGATAAATCTAACCGACAGCTTCACACGTTTGGTTTTAGGTAAGTAGTACCCACAGTATGGGAATGAACGAGAAATAATCAGAACGTGAAAATTTAGTAGTCTCCACCTAAAAGGGGGGGACCTTTACCGTACCTATTTTATATCATTAGATAGCAAACAAGCAGATGCCTCTCCTGGTGGAAACAGACGACCATCGCTTATAAACACCAGAGATATTAAAGGTGCGTTGCTATCCTTGTGATGGGGTCTTAATGCCACATTCGTCAGTTCCAAACCGGAACACAACAGTGACAAGCACTGACGCTATTACGGCAGGAATAGGTAAGGTGGTGGTACCAGACCCGGGCGAGACAATGCAGCACTCTAGCACCTAGTAGCTACGAATGTAGTAACTAGCATAGCCGATTGTTCACCTCTTACAAACTGCCTGGATGAATGACGGATGGTTGGATTCTTCAAAGGGAGCTCAGACCAATGCGAGGGAACCCTGATAACAATGATCGCTTGTTTCTTGTGATAACCGGGACTGACAGCTTTACTCGTTATTCGGAGCCCGGAGACATTAACACACCACCGCCGGATCCCGAATTGCTACTGGGATTTAGATCTTCAAGGATAACGCCATAAAACCTAAATACTTACAGCTTTTACCCAATCTGGGGATAAATCTTAGGGCCGCATAACAATTATCTTATTTCTTTCTTAAATCCGCACTGCTTTGAAGAATTAACAATCTACCCTCTTCTCAGGCAGTTCATGAAAGGCCAATGAAGGTCAATCACTATCAGCGTGACTTCTAAGTATTAAAGTTATCAGAACATCTCATCTGGGTTTGGTCCGTAATATTTTCTATTTACAATACGCAACAGCATCAAAGCTTGTCTCTATCATAATCCAATCCAGGGGCACAAGGGGTAAAAGGCAACGCACCTTTAATATTTTTGTTTTTTTAGTTATAGTTGTTTCTTTCGATTAGAAGCTATCTATATATTTGCAACCAATCAGCTTTCATTTTTTTAAATCTAATTGTTTTATTTGCAATCAGTCAAATTGACTGTAATCAGATTTTTTGTGTGATGTTTATTAACTTTTTGGAAACAACAGGACCTGGCCCTGAAGTTTCCTAGTCAGTAAGTACATTGGCTCTTTTAAGTCCTTAACTGATTGTGGAACGAGGTGAGCACGTGACAAGCGATTTCGATGTTTCCAGTTGCAGTTTGATTACGTCAGCAATTGTAGGCATTTCTAAGGGCTCATGAAATCAGCCTTCAATTGCAATGAATAATTGAATGACCCTGAAGTTAGCGGACAGCAGATAAAATAAAATTTCAGATAGGGATATCTAGAAGCGAAATTAAATTTTTCGAGTTTACCAAATTATAAATGGTTTGTCGTTGACTTACCTACAGATGATAATAAACAATTTTTTTTTTTGCTAATAAAAAATTTTTTACATTAAAAATTAAATTTTGGGAAACTCTCACCGTGTTTCCTATCGTTTCATAAATATGAAATTTTCAAATTTAGTTTATTTTTAGATCCAAAAAAGATGATTCCAGTTAGTTTTTTAAATTTTGGCTTAGGTCATTCTGGGACGTATATCTGCGAGTAAAATGATTATTATTAAAAAAAAATAAAAGTCACCTTTTCGTCTTTGAAAAATCTAAAGATGATATTTTTTTGATTTTAAATTTGTTAGTCGGATCGTTAGATATCCTTAATTTTTTATTTTTTTGAAAATTTTGGTGCCGGATATCAAAGTAAAAAATAATCAAAATCAAAATTAAAAAACTGTCATGTTTTCATTTTTCACGAATCTAAAGATGATTGATCTCGGATTTTTTATTTTCTTATTTATTTTTTATAAGTTTCTTGAATATTCTTATAAAAAATAAATAAGAAAATAAAAAATCCGAGATCAATCATCTTTAGATTCGTGAAAAATGAAAACATGACAGTTTTTTAATTTTGATTTTGATTATTTTTTACTTTGATATCCGGCACCAAAATTTTCAAAAAAATAAAAAATTAAGGATATCTAACGATCCGACTAACAAATTTAAAATCAAAAAAATATCATCTTTAGATTTTTCAAAGACGAAAAGGTGACTTTTATTTTTTTTTAATAATAATCATTTTACTCGCAGATATACGTCCCAGAATGACCTAAGCCAAAATTTAAAAAACTAACTGAAATCATCTTTTTTGGATCTAAAAATAAACTAAATTTGAAAATTTCATATTTATGAAACGATAGGAAACACGGTGAGAGTTTCCCAAATTTTAATTTTTAACGTAAAAAATTTTTTATTAGCAAAAAAAAAATTGTTTATTATCATCTGTAGGTAAGTCAACGACAAACCATTTATAATTTGGTAAACTCGAAAAATTTAATTTCGCTTGTAGATATCCCTATCTGAAATTTTATTTTGTCTGCTGTCCGCTAACTTCAGGGTCATAAAATTGATAACAATTTTGGGTGACTACTAATAACACTATGACTCTTCTATATCATAGAATAATAAACAAGAAAGATGGCTCTCTTTTTATAGAAGAGGAGGCAAACGAGTAGAATGCCGTGATGGAATTTAATGCAGGAATTAATTCGAACAAATCGTCCAAACACTCTCCATGATAGATGCGTTAGAAGACATGTTACTAGCGCACTGTGGTCTGCGGGATGGTGATAGTAGGCGGTATATTCCCTTGATCTTCCAGAGACGACTTGGTCGCAAAAAACAAGCTCAGAAAATCACCCTTCTCCTTTGGGGTATGGGCCAGAAAGTCATTATCTCTAGACGCCAGACAGCGTCAAAAAAATCCTTTAGACAGCCTTGGCGAGAGACCAAAACGGACAAGTTCCCAAAGGACAGCAAATTAATTTTCTTTAATATTCTAGACAGTGGTCCCTGGATTAATTTTTGTTTTGGTAAATAATAAGCTGAATTTTTGTGAGCATCGTTTTGAAAAATCTCATAATTCTGAATCTTTGAATGAAATCTTGAAGTGGAGGACTCGCCGAAAAACCATCGAATGTGTAGGACAAAAGTTTTAGTGTTTTCCAGAAAACAATCAATTGATTAAAATAAAAAAAAATAGTCATATAACTTTTATTTTTTATTTTAATCAATTGATTGTTATCTATAATAAATAATGCCTAATCAATAATGAAGGAAAAATATTGATAGTTATTAATCAATATTTTTCCTTCATTGAATTAATATGTTTAAAACCCCTAACTTTATTTGTTACCCGATTCGAGATTTTTCGAATATAGAAAAGATAGACGTCTTGTCAAAATAAAGCTAATCACAAAAATTCAGCTTCTTATTAATCTAAAAATGTGTAATCGGTTGACCCTGCAGGCAATCCCTTTTGGTAGAATTGAGATTTTTGAAAAGCTGTATATTTTGGAAACGATGATCAGTTTTGATCTTTCCAATGGCAATCAACTTAATTTTTGAGGTCTAAATTGCTTTATCTTAATGATTGATAGGTTGAATAATTTTGAAGTAACTTCAAAACACATTTATTTCAAAAATGTTCGTCGTTGATAAATCCCAAACAAATTGACCGATTTTGATCTAATTAATTTGACGCAGTTATTATATATATAGAGAAAAGCTGATAAGATTTTTAAGCCTAGAGTCGGTGTATTAGTAAAGTTATTTATTATTATGTATTAGTAAAGGCATTCGACGTAGTTTTTTTATTACTAAAATATCGTAGAATACCGAAAAATTATTAGGTAAAATTCCGAAGTGATGTCGAAAAAACACTTTTTTCAAAATTTTTCGTCAACGATTACTCCCAAAGGGATAAACCGATTTTTTTAATGTTTTTTTTATAGAAGAGGGGGCAAACGAGCAGGAGGTGCACCTGATGGTAAGTGATCACCGCCGCCCATGGACATACACAATACCAGAGGTCTTGCAGTTGCGTTGCCGGCCTTTTAAGAATGAGTAAGCTCTTTTATTGAAGGCCCCCAAGTCGTATCCGTTTGGAAACACCCCTGCCGGTAATTGGTTCCACAACGAAGTAGTGCGAGGCAAAAAGTGTCGAGAGAAACGCGCAGTTGTGGATTTCCAGACATCGAGATGGTGAGGATGGAATTTCAAATTTTGATTTCGATACAGTTGATGCAATTAGGCGTAGCTTATTGAGAAATAGAGCTGATTAATTTTTGTACTTAATCGGTACATTAATCTGGAAGTTCTATTAAAAAAATACTGTATTTTTAAATATTTTTTGGGTTTTTTTGCAAAATTTCTCTAAATCTCCTGAGCAGAATCCAATCGAATGCCATCAACTGCGTTTCTATCGGTCCAGCCGTTCACACACACACACACACACGCACGCACGTACACACGCACGCACGCACGCACGCACGCAAGCACGCACGCACGCACGAACGCACGCACGCACGCACGCACGCATGCACGCACGCACGCACGCACGCATGCACGCACGCACGCACGCACGCACACATACACACACACACAGATATACTGAAGTCATCGTAAAAATAGTCGGAAAAGGTTCTTAGGGCTTCAAAACGTGGAGATCTGGCGAAAACTCGACTTTCGAAGAACCACGGTCTATTCTGAATTTGCCTTGGCAATAACTCTTTTGAAAAACATCAAGGAAGAGTTATACTTCTTTTGAAATGCACTGATTTTTACATCACAATAAAAAATTTCAAAGATTTCTAAGAATATTTGTAATTTCTTCATGGCTAAAAACCAGTTGATCTTAGAACAATCCAGAGAGATCACGGTCTTATGAAATACACGGCGTTCGTTATAATTTATATATTATTCATTAATTTACATAATTATTCACATTTATTCTATAATATTGTTATTTCCTAAATAACACTAAAAAGTTTAAAGAACGAAAAGGTGATCAACAACTAATATAAAACTTTTTCAAGGACTGTTTTCTGCAACTATAAATATAATATATTATGTACTAGCTCACCCGCGTAGTTTCATCCACGAGTAAATTAACATCTCGTCAATACAGTTTTTTATACAAACTTTCATCCCTATTTTAGTCCCTTAGATGTTCATTTTTGAGAAAAAAGTTAGTCTATTCATTGATTTTTAAAAAAAGTTTTGAAGAAAAGGTGCCACGGCGCGGCGTAGGCGTGAAAGCGTAACAGACAAACTTTTTCACGTTTATAATATCAGAATAACCAGTGATGTCATCAAAATTACACATTTGCCAGAATCTGGGTATCTATAGGACATAATATGTACGCCCGCATTTAACTTACGCAGCTCCGGCATGGTACCAGCTACTGACCAAGACACGCAAGAAAACCATAGAAACCGAACAACACAAGGCTCTCAGAACAATAGTTGCCGCACCTCTCTATGTAAAGAACTCAATTGCGAGATCTTCATGCAGAGACGATAGAAGAGTTCATAACAAGACTCTCAAACAAGTTGTTTAAGAAAACCGCAGAATCCAGACATCAACACATAAGAAGCTAAGCTCCATGGACAGCCACAGACATAGACAGACTGCCTTGTCCTAGAGATAACCACAATGTGATGACAGGGGGTATAACCTGACAAAGTCGCCGTCCTTTTTCGTGGGTCGTCTAACTGGGCTTCCCCCACGGGTCTAACCTGGTTGGTCGATCACACGGGGCGGCGTGAAAAACATTGGGAAGTACCCCCTTTTATCAAATGACGATCCCTACAGAAATAACCCGAAGACCGTGGCGTATTTACGCAACGCGATAGAAAGCATGGACAGGAGGTAGAGCCCCGGAACCATTTCCCCACATCCCCATCAGGGAGTGTGAGAAGACCCATAACGTCGTAAATATCAGAATGATGATATACGGATGAATTATCTATACTTATATACTTATTAGCTGCACCGTGCAGCCCGCTGCATTATAAAAGTTTTTGACGAATCCCGTGGGAATTACTCATTTTTCCGGGATAAAAAGTAGTATATGCGCTATTCCAGATATTCATTTTCCAGATATTCCAGATATTCATTCAAATCCGTTTAGTAGGTTTGGCGTGTTTGAGTAACAAACATCCATTCACTCACCCATACATCCAAACATTCAAACTTTCGCATTTAAAATATTTTTTGTATTTTTTTTATTTTTAATATTTTATTGTAATATTATAAAGCTGATGAGTTTGTTTGTTTGTTTACTTGAACGCGCTAATCTCAGGAACTTTTCACCGTGTTGGTCCCGGCCTACTTTGAAGAATAGGGCAACTGCCGTTCTGCCAGGAAGGTTGTAAAAGGCGACCGATTGGCTATCGAGTCACTACCATCGTGGCTACTAGGTGGCAGAGTTCTGCATTGTCTCTCCCGGGTCTGGTACCACCACCTTACCTATTCCTGCCGCAATAGCGTCAGTGCTTGTCGCTGTCGTGTTCTGGTTTGGAGGGTAAGGTAGCCGGTAAACTTATGCATGTGGCATTAGACCTCGCCACAAGATAGCAACGCACCATTAACATCTTTGGTGTCTATAGGCGATGGTTGACTCTTTCCATCAGGAAACCCATCTGCTTGTTTGCTATCTTATGCTATATATAAAAAAAACTACTGATCAGAATAGTTTTTTTTATTTATAGTCATAATCTATTTGTCGAAGAATGCTATAAGCAATATAACATAACGCTACGACTAATACACTCGTAAAGTAGAGCATATTTAAAAATATTGCACAAATCGGTAGAATATATATTAAATTAGAATTGTTTCCAACCCAACTTCAAATTTTTAAAATAACCTAGAGACTGATGTACCGATTTATGACAATGTCAATCAGCTTTTTTTATAAAAAAAACTGCGACGACAGCCAAAAATCGAATAAAAATTAGTTGATTCGTCTAGGATTCATCGTTAGCGACAAATTAAAAAAAAACGTTTTTCGACATTACTTCGAAATTTTTCAATCAATTGATTTTGTAACTGAGACAATAAATTTAGAGCTTAAAAATTGCGTTTAATGCAATTCTTGGCATGAAACATCGAAATTGATAATCGCATTTTCAAAAATTACCATAGTGCCCGTTTCTACATAGTTTTTTAAACTCCTAGAGCCCAAAAATCCATACTTGGGTAATTTTTTTAATACTTACCTCATATTAATTATACCTACCTCAATTTAGTGGAAAACTTCAGAGACGGCCTGCAGGGTCAACTGGGTTACATATTTTTAATATAGTTTAACTCTTACTGATCATAGCATGATGTTCCTATAAGCTTCTAAACGTAATGTGTTAAAAATATTCTTAAAGTAATGGGACATATTTGAGGAGGCTTTTTTTCTCAAATTAACGCTGGCGAAACCGCGCGGTATCTATACATACAAATTATATTGGAGTGTCTGTTTGTAATGTCAAATTAACAGCGTTTTAGTAAGTGCACATAAATGTTTGCACTAATTTAAAAAAGGTTTGTCCATCTGTTTTTTCTTGTTAATCTCCTAAATGGCTTAGCCGATTTAGACGAAACTTTTTACTGACAGATTTTATGAGAAGTAACTTAGGTATATAATTACTATTTTTGTAAAAGATTTGGAATTTGTAAAAAAATACTCAAATAAGTCTACGCGGACGAAACTGCAGACACAGCTAGTAAATAATAAACAGAGGATAAATATAAAGGAAACAAACGTGATGATAATATATTTTAATAACAGTGATTTGTAAAATCCTACGTAAAATCAAAACTTTTTAACGAACCCGCACACAAAAACTTTTTCGTGGCCTTATTATTGGACTGATTGACGTTTCCATCAACCCAAATTACAAGCGTCAGTTTCAACCACGTTTAAACCATGAAGTATTAGCAAAGATGGAGCTAGCACTCGTAATTATAACTTGAAACAAACACCTACGTTATATCTCATTCTATGAGGTCTAGCCATCTCTTTTTATACAGCTGTGTTAGAAAGAGAGAGTAAGATCTCGGAAGATGACAGCAGTATTAAAAGTTGTGTTTTATGTAGATATTAGTAGTGCAGTTGCCTGCAGATTTAATACAGCTTCAGAATTTAAACTATAGAGACATAGATAAACTAAACGTTTATAAATATAGAGTTTTATATACTCAAAGTAAAGAGATAGAATACTTAGAGTAGACGATCCAAGCAAGTAGTTCCATCGATATAAAGAAGTAAAATGAAATTTGGAACTCGTTTCTCTATTTAAACACGTATACAAATGGTTTATTCCGGAAATCCCAACCGACAAATCCCTACCAGTGGAGATCCCCACTAATAAAACTAACTCAGCTTAGTAGGGATTTCTGTAAAAGTAACTAACAATCTCCACCAGATTTTACAGTTTCAAAATTTTATAAAATAATCTTTGATTGTTTAATTAGATTAGTTATTAATCATGTCATTATTATAATTAACTTTTATTATAAATTGTTTAATAATCAAAAAAAAAACGATAATCAAAAATTTACAACAATTGACTAGAACTCATACAAAAATTATTTTAACATTTTAGATCGTTTATTTCATTTATCTCGTTTTTTCCAAAAAATGTGGCACTGTAATGCTGCCATGCATTAACTCTAGTTGAGCATCTAAGATAAACTGGTCTTTTTCTTTGCTTCTTGCTGATCGCGGGTTCCGACTGTGACTTCCGTTAGCACTTCTTTCATAAGAAGCTTAATGCCGCTATTTCGAGGAAAAAACCAAGTTACTGAAACTCCTACGTTATTTGTGTGAAGATGCTTTGTTTTATGAAAGAAGTGCTAACGAAAGTCGCCGTCGGAACCCGCGATCGCCAAGAAGTAAAGAAAAAGACCAGTTTATCTTAGATGTTCAACTAGAGTTAATGCATGACAATTAGCAGCATTACAGTGCCACAATTTTTAGAAAAAATGAGATAAACATAAGTCGATCTAAAATGTTAAAATATTTTTTGTATGAGTCTAGTCAATTGTTGTAAATCTCTTTGATTATCTTTTCAACTTAAACAATTTATAATAAAAGTTAATTATAATATTGACATGATTATTTACATATCTAGTTAAACAATTAAAGATTATTTTATAAAATTTTGAAACTATAAAATCTGGTGAGGATTGTTAGTTATTTTTCCAGAAATCCTTACTAAGCTGAGTTAGTTTTATTAGTGGAGATTTTTGGCAAAAAAAATAACCCCACTAGTAGGGATTTGTCGGTGGGGATTTCCGGAATAAACCATACAAATGTATATAACCTTTTTTCACTTACATAAGCGCTTATGGTTGTCTATATATTATATTATAGGCAAAGGTGCAACCAGTGCACCTACGATCAGCCGAAGTTACTTTATCCCACAATGTGCTAGGCGGCAAGCCTATCACCAACCGGACACTCATCCTATTCCTGGCAACTTTTTTATCAGCAAATTTAAAAATCACATTTGAATTGCATGACCCGGGAATCGAACCCAGGACGCCATGTGGTCAACACCGACACCAGACCACTACACCACAGAGGCAATGAGGTATACAAACATTTAAAATGAAATTATTAAAATGGAAAAATATCAAGCTTTTCATGAATAATTATTATCGGACACCGAGTTTTTGAAGGGCGGACATTTGTGGTAAGCTGCCTGGATATGCTGGAACTCATTCTCTTCGACAAAACAAACTACCGATTATTAACGTTGAGTGTGAAAATTAAATTTAGTTATGAAATACGAGTGATAATAAGTTAACTATTTATAAGGCTGAGTCCTATGTTTTGCCAGCCCTTTTGAAAAATCGATTCGTAGTTAGGTTCGCCAACCCCTTGACCAACGGCGGCGGACGGCGGCCGGCATACGGGTCACTATCGTCGTGTCTTCTACTAGGTAGCAGAGTTCGGTAACGTCTCGCCTATATCGCCTTACCTATTCCTGCTACAATAGCTATGGAGCTTGCTGCTAGCGTATTCTATTTGGAGGCAAAAGTAGCCGACAAAATAATGCACTCAAACTAGTGCAAGCAACACACCATTAATATCTTTGATATCTATAGGCGATGGTAGTTTCTTTCTATCAGAAGAGCCCTCTACTTGTTTGCTATTCTATGATATAAATGCTAGTATATCAGTGCGATATGTTCTATGTTACGAATGAGTCCGAAATATTAAAGTTAAAATAATATTTCTCCTTATTCTAAAGTTATTCTTCACATAAAAATAATTTAAAAAATTTAATGCTCTTCAAATCTCTGTATCCGTTAACTATATCCATATCTCAGGAACTACTGATCCGATTTTGATGGTATATATTTGATATAAATCTAAAATAATTATCTTGATATTCCCAAGAAATTCTTTGGCAAACATAAAAACGTACATATGTACAAACGTACACATACCTGCAACAAAAACATAAAACCATACAAATATACATATACATAAGAAATTTAGTGTATGTGCTTGGAGGTCTAAATAGATGATCGTTGTCAAATATTATTGAATTCCCACAACATTACTTACATACCTACATGTCAAACTAATAACCTCTCTTTTTGTGTCGGTTAAAAAACATCAATAAAATACACATGTTCTTGACGACTTGAGATAATCGAAAGTTGCCGCGTATAGGTCAATAGCATTATATTACTTTTATCTTTATGCAAAAAATATGTCATTTATAGATGCGACCAGCAGAGCAAACATGTACCTATGTAATTAAATGATGCATGAATTCTTCATATTTATTGCAGTGTTTTTCAAACAGTCGGTTGCTACCCCCGGTGGGATCACTAAACCCCTTAACGGTAACCTTTGGCTTTGTATTGGCGTCACCTACTAGATCTATGATCTAAACTCAAAAATCACTTTTAAAATAATCAAATATAAAAAAACTAAGAAGTTTCGTATAAGTAAAACTTTAGCTTTTTGCTGTTTTAATGGTAAAATTGTATAGTTTTATTTGTGTTAGTTATTTTCTTTTATTACGCTTGGAATTGTTTTTATTATTATTTCTTTATTTGGTTACTATGTTGTGATTTATTTTATTTTTTTCGCTTCATTTTATTTCTATATGGTTGTGTTTTTAGTTGTCTTTCAGTATTTTTTTTCAGTATTTCTTGTAAAGAAAAGGTATTTCTTAGCTTCTGGGAGTGAAATGACTTTTGTACGTAATATATATATATATATATATTATATATATATATATATTTACATATATACCTATATATTACTTTTGCTCTAAATATTAATATTTAGTAATAGCTTTTTTTTGCTTTTAGTATTAATTTTTAGTTTTTTTTTTTTAATTTGTTTTTTATTATTATTATTTTAAAGTTTTAAAGTTTTTTGTGATCATCCGATAATTCTAAATACAGTTCACATTAATGCTCAAAGCATTCCTGCACATCTCTCCGATATGTTAGCTACTTTTAGTAACGACTCTATAGATGCTGTTTTAGTATCTGAATCTTTTCTCAAGCCTTCGTTGCCATCATCACTATTGACTTTACCTGGTTTTAATCTTATCGGAAATGATAGAGTGGGGAAGGGTGGAGGTGGTGTTGCCATATATTTACGTGACGACATCGCTTTTAACATTGTTTCTGTTTGTCCCAGTCTATTTAGTGAATCGTTAGAACACTTATTCGTAGAAATTTCTATAAATCATACTAAATTACTGTTATGCGTTTTTTATTGTCTATGTGTAAGACATAGACTACTTTCTCAAACTTGAAATCCTGCTTAATGATGTTCGGCCAATCTACGATCACATTTTATTACTCGGTGATTTTAATACCTGCCTTACAAAAAATGATGCTTGAACCAATAAATTGATATCTTTATTATCTTCTGTAAATTTGTTTTCCCTTACTCTGTCACCTACTCATCATTTCCCTAACACAACACCTTCCATCTTACATCTAATTATAGTGTCTCGTCCTAATTGTGGTTCTACTCACGGGCAATTCCCTTCTTCTTTCTCATATCACGATCTCATTTTTGTATCTTACAAAATATTTACTCCTAAACATAGAGCCCGTTTTGCTATGCGGCGGTGTTATAATAAAATAAATCTTGACTTGTTAAAAAGAGATGCTGGCAATATCGGTTAGACGGAGGTACTGGATAGCAACGATATTGAGCTTACAGTTAATAAATTTAATTCTATAATTTTAAAGTTATTTGATTCTTATGCACCTTTAAAAAAGGTATAATTAAAACACAAACCGTCGTCTTGGATTACTGACTCCAATAATCCAATACGACGGTCAATATCGCAAGCATCCTTTTGAAGCTAGTTTTTGCTCGCACAGAAATCTACGTATCAGTGTAGTCGGGCTTGCCGGATTGCAAAACGTCGTTACATCCATGATACCATTGCTTCATCTGACCATGATAAAGTTTGGAGATTCCTAAATTCTCTCGGATTGGTCATATGTCTAATAATTATATTACTGACAGTTCATTAGATTTAACTGCTTTAAACTTACATTTCTACACCTCCTGTTATCCTTGATGATTGTGTTAAAGCTTCGACTCTTAATGATCTATCTTTAAAAACCCTTCCATCTTGTGCTTCTTTCACCTTCCAACCTGTTACTGAAAGTGATGTAAAAAAATATGCTCTCTCGATTTCTTCCCCTGCTGTTGGTAGTGACAGTATGTGTTCTCGAATGTTCACCTCTATCCTTCCTGAAATCACTTCGATTCTTACTCATATTTTTAATTTTTCTCTGTCATCTAATACCTTTCCATCTGTATGGAAAAAAGCACATATCATTCCACTGCCGAAAGTTCCGAATCCTTCTTCTTTTTCACAGTATCGCCCTATTTCTATTCTTCCCTCCTTGTCAAAAGTTTTGGAGCGTATTGCGCACTCTCAGTTGGCTGATCTGCGTACTAACAGAATATTTCATTCCTTGCAATTCGGTTTTCGTCCTGATCATGGCACGGTTACTACTTTAGTGAGAGTTACAGATGATATTCGCCTTGCTATGGATGATAAGCATGTTACTGTGATTGTTTTTCTTGATTTTAGCAACGCTTTTAACTGTGTTGATTGAGACATCTTACTCGGTATACTTCGTTCACTTAATTGCTCTTCTTCTGCCCAAAGTTGGTTTGACTCCTGTCTTCATGGACGTTCCCAAAGAATTAGTTATAATGATTCATTCTCAGATTGGACTTACCTTAGTACTGGTGTACCGCAAGGAGGCGTCCTTTCACACCTATTATTTTCTGTATTTATTAATAAAATAACTGAAATTATTTCATCTTACTTTCATTTATACGATGATGACCTCCAAATTTATCGTCGCTCTTGTATCATAGATGTAGCTAACACTATAAATCTAATTAATAATGACCTTAGCAAAATTGCTGCTTGGGCCAAGGCCTTCGGCTTACAGCTGAATGCACAGAAATCCCAGGCTATAATAGTTGGTAGCCGGTATATGTGCAAAGTGCTTTCAGATTTACATATTCCACCAGTAGTTTACCTTGGGACCCCATTTCCGTTTTCTTCCTCTGTTAAATATCTAGGGGTTACTATGGCTGCGGATTTATCTTGGGATTTCCATATAAATCAGATCAGTAAAAGAGTACACTACGCACTTCACTCTTTAAAGCGCCTCCAAAATTTTCTACCCCTAAAAACTAAAATTTCCTTGATGCAAACGCTTATTTTACCGATAATAGATTATGCTGATGCATGTTACTTGGATGCTACGGAAGTGCTTGTGGATAAGCTCGAAAGGCTTATAATATATTTAGTTTTCGAAAGTTTGACCATATATCCAAGTTTAGAACCCAACTTAAGTGGCTTCCGATACGTTTGCGTAGGAACACTCATATCCTTTGTTTACTCTATAACATTTTATTTAACCCTTCTTCTCCCGCTTATCTACGTGATTCGTTTAACTACTTACACCCTCCTGATTCTACTTGTAGGACTAATGTCAGCAATCTTCTCCGTTTTCCATCTCATAATTCCAGTTTTTTCTCTAACTCTTTTACAATTCAGGCAATAAGATTTTGGAATTCATTACCGCTTCAAGTTCGCATGAGTCAATCTATAAATTCTTTTAAATGCAATCTAAGGAACCATTATTTGTCTATTCTACATTAATATAATTTGTAATTTCTCTTTATTTTTCTTTTTTTTAATGGATCTTACGAGTTCCTATTTTTTTGAGCAACACGTACTTATCTCGAGGTTGTTAATATCATTTAATGTTTCACAGTAGTTATATATTTTTTTGTTTTAATTTCTAGTAGATACCTAACGCTGTAAATAATTTAAGTGCCTGTCTTTATATTGCTGAAGTACTTTAGGTTTCATTAATAGATGTGTTTAAATATTTTTAGTACATTGTACACTTCGAATTACATTTATGGTCAAGTAATTCACTTTACCGGGTTAGCTGTAAGAAATCTCTTTTTTACCTTTTGTACCTTTTTAAAGATACTGCTTGCTGTAATTTTGTATGTTGTTCTATTGAGTACAATAAAGAATTAAATAAATAAAACCCTTTTATTAACCCCTACTCTAGATTTCGGGTTAGCTGGAAGAAATCTCCACCAGTAGAGATAAGCTCACCGTTTGTGCAATTTTTTGTTATCCTGTTTTGTGTGTATTTTTGTGTATATTAAGTATAAATTATTTGTGTATATTTGACAAAAAATTAAACTAGTACTACAGATTGATATTGTAATGTTTAAAATATAGTAATAGAGTGATTTTTCTGAGTATAATAATGGATATTATACTAAAGCTGTATTTATAAAATAATACAAGGCTGCTTGGATGATCTTCTATACAATAATAAAATCGTAGAAAAGTCAAAAAACTGTACATTGAATATTTTTTTAAAAGAATACTTGGGGCGTGATCAACAATCGATATCGAAGCCAAAAATATAGTTTTTAGAATTTCTGTCTGTTTGTCTGTATGTATGTCCGGGGTAAACTCAAAAAGTACTGCATGGGTTTACTTCAAATTTTGCATGAACATTACTAACAGGTCGGGTCACCATATAGGCTACATATTATCACACCTACGGGGGATGGAGCAGTGCGGAGTAAACGAAGTCCGCGCGGACGAAGTCGCTGGCAGCAGCTAGTAGAAATATAAAATAATATATTAATTACTATAAAACGGACATAATATATTATATTAAGCTTAAATTGGTTATAGTATCTTCCAACAAGTTTGTTGTAGACGTGACGAAAAAAAAATTTAAAAAAACACATTTTTTCGAAAGTCATCTTACATGACCGTAAAACTGTGACCTTGAAAAATTACTCGATAGCAGAGCTCGCGATCGCGATAATGCATGCAAAAAAAAAACTTTAAAACTATTATACAGAAAATTCATACTTATCCATATACATATTAATATAAATGTGAGAGTTTGTATGTTTTAGATATTTGGATGTTTGTTACTCAATCACGCAAAAACTACTGAACTAATTTGGCACACATATAGGCGATACCTGGAATAGCACATGGATAATTTTTATTCCGGTAAAATAAGTTGCTCCCGTGGGATTCACCAAAAACTTTTATTACGCAGAGGGCTGCATGCAGGTAGTAACACTTAGACTAATGAACTTTGAAGATTTTTTGTGTTATTCAATCAAGGAGGAGGTTCTCAATTCAGCCTCATATAAGGTGAAGATCTGATCCATAGTTTTCAAAATAAAGCAGATTGGAAGACCGTCGTTGCAGTTTTATTTTGTTTAAATCATCTGGTATAGATGTTTAATTTATATTAAGCGTGAAGCGAAAACTTTGTACCTCTTTTTACAATAATTACACAAACGGAGAATTAAATTTGGCATAATCAAAGTTTACGTGATGAAGGCAGAAAACTAATATTTTTTATAATACGAATTAGAAAGACATTAAATTGATAAAAATAATAATAACACACCACCATTCATCTGACCTACAAAACAATACACACATATGTATACTATCGTGTATATGTTGTTGTCGAACTTAGAAAAGATTTTACTGTAGTCTATAGTCAAACGGAGTCAAAGAATGGTTGAGTTTAGCCAAGAAACCGATCGCTAGAAAGAATTCAATTAATTTTTTTCAATCTAGAACAGCAGTGTGACAGCTCTACGTTTTCAATAAGTATAAACTAATTATTTTGGGACCGCACTAGTGACCTACTCGCATTACTCAGATGTTAATCTACACAAGAACATTGCACTTTACAACTTGTGCAAATATAATCGAAAGTTGTATCGATGCGATGTATTGAGCCGAATGTTTGAACCGTTATAAAATACTTTTAGGTCACCATGTATGAGCCGGTAACATTCCATTACTTACTCTTTTATCTTAATTCGTGCTTATTTTATTTACTATCAGATGCCAACGCTTTCGTCCGCGCAAATAAGTTACAAAAATACGAAAATTAATAAATTTAAAATTAATAATTTGAACTGTTATTTTCGAATTATTTATTTAAATTGAAATAAGGGATTAATTTTCAATGGAAGTAGTAAAACTAAATTTAAATGTCACTTATGTAAAAAAAGCTCGCTATAAAATAACATAAACAATAATAATTTAGAAATTAAAAGCTGCAGTAAAATTACAATTTTCTATTTTCTATAACCTTCCAAACCGGAACACGACAATGACAAGCATTGACGCTATTGCGGCAAGAATGCTCTATCGTCTTAGTTAAACATTCGACCGCCCCGTTGGTCGAGTGGTTAGCGAACCTTACTACGCGATCGACAGGGCTCGGGTTCGATCCCCGACGGGGACAAACATTTGTGTGATGAGCATCAATGTTTGTGTTTCTGGGTTTGGGTGTTTATTAAATATATTCTTGTATTTATATATGTATTTCTATGTATTAGTATCGTTGACTAACACTCATAACACAAGCAAATAATTTGCTTGTGTTATGGGGTTAGATCCGTAACTATAGTTAGCCCCGTGAATAACCAAACGTGCGATTAGTCAATCTAGTAACCCCACAGTGAGTGAACTGACTGTGAAATCAGATGTATATTCGGTGTCGTGCAAGTTATTTTTTTCAGATTATATCTCATTATGGTCCAATTTTTCAACCTAAGATTTGAGTTCCGGGCCCGTTTTGTAAAACAGACCACCTGCCCTTTAACCAGGACGTAAAAGATTTATCGTTACTTAAAAGATTACATTTATCTCAAGTATTAAATTGAGGATTCAAAATGTTATTTTTACAAAATGTGATTAGGTATACAACTAGATGACGTGGCAAACGTTGTTTTGCCATAGATAAAAAACTATGCTTTCTTTTAAGTTGAACCAAACCAAACAGTCGATATGTAATATCGGAGTCCATCGCGAAGAAACAACTTGACACGTAATTTATACTTCCTTTAGTGCCAATAGATATATATCATCCTCTTTCACGGTGTGAATTTCGCATTAATGTAGAAATAGTTACCATGGCAAGAAGTCCGCTTAATAATTCCATGTCCATTACAAAAAATACAACTTATATAAATCTAATTACGAACTAGTAAATAATGATATACAAGGAACGGACTGGAATCAAATTCTTAATCATGCTTCTTCTAAAGAAATTCTAGTAATTTTCTACAAAAGAATAGAAGGAATAATTATTATGCAACACTCTCCTTTAGCCGACAACAAATCAAACAACTTTCCCGTCTGGTTTTGACATTTACATATAAATTTATGTAAACTAAAACAAAAAGCTTGGGTCAGATGACAAAAAAAATATTATAATGTCTCAGCTTATGAAGTATTCCCGCAACATAGAACTATGTATGTATAAAATTTGTGCAGAGAACTTTTTACAAAATATACAAATACTGTTGAAGACACCGTTGGTACGTATTAAGTTATTCTGGACATACATAAATAACTGTAAAGGAATACCTGCTTAAATGAAATACAACAATCTGATAATTCGGAATCTATTTGTAATATGTTCTTCGAATTTTTGCACTCGGTATATAAGCTAGTTACAGTGTCACCAATACTGGAACAATGTGAACTGCCATCTGTTGAGATGACTAGTAGTGGTCTAGTATTATCAAATCTACACTTTAGTGAAACAAAAATTATTAAGGATTTGAAGTCGTTGGATCCACTAAAATGCCTGGGCCAGGTGGCATTTCTGCATATTTTCTTAAAAATACAGTTAAAACAATTTATAGGCCGCTTTAAATTATCCGAGAGCGTTACTTACACAAGAGCGGTTTAAAAGGAGGTGTTGAGCAATATTGACCCATTTCAATACTTTCCACTATGGTAAAGTTTTTTGAAAAACTTTTGCATAACGAATTATATCCATTACTACACAGTAAAATCGTTCAACAGTAACATGGTTTCATTTAACGTCCGCTCCACGTTAGCCGAATTATTATACTTCTCCAGGTACTTATTTGACAATATAGATAATGGTATACAAGTGTGCAGTACAACAGCGTGTAAATGGCATACGGTATAAATTGATTTTAAAAATGCTATTGATAAAGTCGACCATTAGACGCTTTTGCGCAAGATAGCTTAAATGGTATTCGTGGAAGCCTTTTACGCTGGTTTGCTGCACATATGACTAATCACTGTAAGAAACTCGTCATCAATGGATATAATTTTAAAACTATGCCAGTAATCTCTGGTGGCACACCAGAGATTACTGGCATAGTTTTAAAATCAAGAATCTATTCTTGCTCCACTTTTGTTCAAAATTTAAATCTATGATATTAATTGCTGTTTTAAAAATTGTAAGTTCCTGTTGTACGCAGGTAATTTAAAGGTGTTTAGAACTATTCGTTCCTACGATGATTTTATCATTTTTCTGCAAGACCTTGACAGAATAATGGATTGTTGCTTTGCCAATAAATTGCAACTAAACATACAAAATCCCCGTGTTAGTCCCAGGCTCCTTTGAAGAATAGGTCAACTGCCGTTCTACCAGGCAGGTCGTAAAAGGCGACCGATTGGCTATACGAGTAACTTTTATCGTGGCTACTAGGTGGTAAAGTTCTGCATTGTCTCGCCCGGGTCTGGAACCTCCGCTTTCCTGCCGCAATAGCGTCAGTGCATGTCACTATCGTGTTCCGGTTTGGAGGGTAAGGTAGCCGGTAAACTTGTGCATTTGGCATTAGACCTCGCCACAAGATAGCAACTCACCATTAACACCTTTGGTATCTATAGGCGATGGTTGACTCTTTCCATCAGGAGACCCATCTGCTTGTTTGCTATTTTATGATATAAAAAAACAAAAGTGTTCGTTATACATTTTAGCGAAAAAAAAACTTAATTAATTATTCATATCACTTATGTAATACGCCACTAAATCGAACAAACTGTGTAAAAGACCTTGGCGTGTTACTTGACTCTACAGTTTGTTTAACTACTCACGTAGATAAAATTGTAAATAAAGCATACCAAATGTTTAGTTTTATAATGAGATCGACAGATAATTTTAAGAGACCGAGTTCATACCTTTGTTTGTTTAAAACTCTAATTTGCTATCAGAGTATGCAGTCCCAGTCTGGAATCCTCCCTATAATAGGTATAATGATATGAATGAGTTAGTCCAGCGCAAGTTCTTGCATTCATTACATCACGAATTACAGATATACTATTCCGGCCGGCTCTTGTCAAAGTATAAACTGTTAAACCTTAACTCTAGGCGTATATGTCTAAAAGAAATGACACTTTATAACATCGTAAGGAATAACTATAACTATCAAGGGCGGATCGAGGGGGGGTCATGGCTGTCATGACTCCTCCCCTGGATAGGAGTCTAGGTATGGATTTATTAGAATTAGAAAAGAATTAAAGCCTATCATGACTGAACCTGAAATATGTGGACCCCCCCCCTGAACTGAAGACTGGATCACCCCTTGTATATGTGACCCCCCTGAATCAAAGGCTGATATTAATCTTACAAATATGATATGTTATGCAGTCCCTAGGTCAGCTTACAAGCGTCAAGTTCACGAGAGCTTTTTGCAGTAGGCCAATGATAAACCAACTCCGGCCACCGGCATTAATTATGCTGCGGTCTTTCAAAAAGCTGGCGACCTACGTTTGCAAACCTTAAAATGGCAGGTTTGAGCAAAGCGCCCTATGCCAAACTCTGTCAAATACTTTAGCAATATCAAAGCTGACTACAAATGCATTCTCATTGCATTGAAAGTGCAAATATGTCGTCATAAAATTGTAAATACCGTTATATTATAATATATCGTAAGAAAATATTATAAACTACTAACCTACCTAATTACAAACTCCCTAGGTAGATTATAAGTTTACGGTTTTTACAATTTTACGGTCACGTATCCTACTATCCTGTTCCTGAATATGATGACCTGGAAAATTAGACATAGGCTACTTTTTATTCCGGAAAAATGAGTTGTTCCCACTAAACTTTTCAAAAACTTTTATAATTCAGGAGGCTGTACGGTGCAGGTGCAGCTAATCTTTATTAGTATTATAAATGCGAAAGTTTGGAGCTTTAGATGGATGGAAGGATGTTTGTTACTATTTCACCCAAAAAGAGCCGAACCGATTAGGATGCAATTTTACACATATAGATAACGACCTAGAATAGCACATAGGATACTTTTTATCCCAGAAAAATAGGTTGTCCCCATGGGATTCACCAAAAACTATTATGATGCAATTGCAGCGGGCTGCAAGGCGCAACAAAGTGAATCAACCCATCCTATGATTCCAAAATAATCCAATACGGGAATTATATCAAAAATTATATGAAAGTTACAATTCCTATTAATGTTACATTTGCTTTATGATCCTAATGTAAATATTAAGATAATAGCTGCGTCTGAATATTGTTTGCATATTCTTATATGTTATCTAACAGAGCAAATGTTGCACCAGCATATAGTAAATTTAAACGATGAAGATTTCTGCTCAGTAATAATGATTGCTCCTTTTAAAATGATGCCATTCATTATTATTATCTTAATTTCTAGGCTTCACAAAGTTAACAAAAAAAGTCAAGTGTGCGACGGACTCGGACGTCTAGTTCCGTACCACCAAACAATATTAATTGTGGCTACTTGTATGGGGGCCCATTATGAGATCTTACGTTTTGATTTTTTTTGTTGGTTGTGACATCGGCTACAGTAATACGAATTCTGTAAACATTTTAGGTGTTAATCAACATTCCTTCAAGAAATAGAATCTTGTGACAGACAGACAATAGAGGTATATTAATAGGGTTCCGTTCTTTAACTTTTCGTTCCGGATCCCTAAAAATCAAATCTCTCCGATCCCCATGACTAACCGCTTTGTCAGGCTTTAGAATTGGTGATCCCCATTGCCGCATTTACCAATATTGAGGGCTTTTTATTGTTAGTAAAACTTGGATTAACCAATTTAATTTATTAAACGTACGTGTTTTAATTCTGCTACAGTTAAGTGAATATGAATCATTCTTACACAAATAGCTGAGCGACTGAGTTTTGCTTGAGTAATATTTTTTTATTTCAAAATATTTTATCACAGAGATGACACTTACAATGATGATTTTAATATTAAAAGACTATATACAAAATTTCATCGAAATCGTTAGAGCCGTTTCCGAGAAACAAGGATGAGTGATTTCACGGTACCGTATAAGGTCCTATCTGATTTCTAACTTCCCGCTACGTAGTACGTAATGTACGTAGATAGGAAGTTACTGAATTTGCCTCGATTTTCAAAAATCGAGTTTTCACCGGATCTCCACATTTTGAGGTCCTTAGAATCTTTTCCGAATATTTTCGCGATGACGTCAGTATGTGTGTATGTATGTATGTGTGTTTGTGTGTGTGTGTGTGTGTGTTTGTGTGTATGTAAACATCTCATAACTTTTGAACAGCTGGACCGATCAAAACGCGGTTGATGGCATTAGATTGGATTTTGCTCAACTTAGACTTCCTGAAAATTTGAACCAAGTCAGCTTAGGAGATTTTGAGAAATTTTGAAAAAAAACCAAAAATAATTTTGGCGAAGCAGTATTTTTTTTTACATAACTTCCAGATTAATGTACCAATTTAGTACAAAAACTAATCAGCTCTATTTCTCAAAAAACTACATCTAATGTATAAATTGATTTAAAATCAGTTTATCCGTTTGGGAGAAATCGTTGACGAAAAATTAAAAAAAAAAACAGTAGCAGTCGTGGGACTGCCGATAGAAGTGAAAACGGAACTATTAAGTTGAGAGTAATTAAAACTATATAACTATATAAAGCGTCCAACGCGCACATAACACAGTCAGAAATAGTCGATGTATTAGTGTATACGTGTACACAGGCTACTGCGCGTGCGCTAGTCTGGCTCTCCATAGCTATAGATATACTATTATCATTAGTGTTTAGTTCTGGAACACCATGATAGATGTCGCTGTTCCGAATTAAATCACGATAGCATTTGAATAAAGTTACTTTGTATTATTAAATATAATGATGAAGTATTTAGTTAAGAGTTAAGATAACAGATGTCGCTATACAATATTACATCGCGTTATCGTTTGCTTATCATTACTTTGTATTAGCAATAAATGTCTTTGTTGTCGTTGTTAAAAATTATAACCAGCCACTGAGTAACGAAGTTTTATTTACACCTTCGTGAGTCGTGCAAATTTTTGGGAAAGCATTGAACAATTAGCGTGTCGGTGACGCGAACCGAGGATTTTACCCTCTACCAAAACGCTCAACGCGCCTAAAGAAGTTTTCACTTCAAAAATGTTTTTTCGACATAATTTCTAAATTTTTCGACCAATTATTTTTTGGTATTTTACAATATTTTAGTACTAAAAAAATACGTCAGATGGCATTTCAAGAATCAAAATCGAATCTAATTTTCAAAAGTTACAGCTTTTCAAATATTAAAATTACGTCACTTTTAGCATATTTACTTTATATTTTTAAAATCATTTTCAGGCTTATACCTCGATGGACTTAAAAATCTTACCAGCTTTTTTCCTTTAAAAACTGCGTCAAATAGCGTTAATTAGATCAAAATCAGTCAAATTGTTTAGGATTTATTAATGATGAAAATATTTGAAAAAATGTTTTTTGACATTGCTACGAAATTTTTTAACCTATCGATTATTTAGCTAAAGCAATATCTAAGATCTCAAAAATGGAGTTGAATGTCATTCAAAAGATCAAATTCAATCAGCGTTTCCAAAATATACAACTTTTCAAAAATCAATATACTGCCATTTTAACAAAATAGATGTTTGAACTGAAACAATCTATGTTTATAGTTTTTATCCTTTTGAGCTTAAAATACCTTAATTTAGCAGGAAGTTTCAGGGATGGCCTGTAGGGTCAACGCCTACATATTTTTTAATTTAGAAAATCATTCCAAAAAGTTAATAATCATTTTTATAATTTTTTTTAATAAATATGATTTTACGGATTCAGTTTAGTTCAAAAGATCAACTATTTAAAATTGGGATTTATTTATTAAATTCGAGATTGTATATTCAACGAAAAATGTTGGCTAATATATTATACAAAATGCCGGAAACAGTATCCATTTAATTCACATAACGTCTTGAGAATATTTTTTATACAGTACACAAAAAAAAATGAGCCTGCTTTACAGTAATCGCATACAATATGTAACATGTTATTGTATTGTATACGGTCAAGGTGAACTCGACCTTTAAATTAAAATTCCATTAATTCTGCTAGAATTTTTTTAAAGTTACGTTTTTCCCTTAAAATTCCTCTCTAACTCGGTTAACTTTGACCAGAGAAAAATCAAATAACCTTTTTGATGTAATATTATAAGTTCTACACATTTTATTCAAAACTTTTTTGACTAACTTTTACCGTTTTCGAGTAATTGCAAAAACAAACTTTTTAATATTTTTTTTCAACGCTTTTCGGTGGTTGCTATCCAAATACCCTTTCATATCATTTTTTATATAATTAAGACTACATTATATTCAAAATGCAAAGATGAGTGAAAAATTTGATTTTACTGGAGTAATATACGAGTGCCAGTAGGTACCAGTTTTTTGTGCATAATGCCCCGTTTTCACTTTGATTAGTTCGAGTGCGAGTGTTTAATGCAGGTGCTTAGTATTAAGCAAAAATTACGTGAAGACAGGCGTTAATCAGTATGAGTGATTAATAATCAGCGTAGTAAAAGCGAATAGACGCCGATTACTAATCACTCGCACTGATCAACGCCTGTCTTCATGTATTTTTTGCTTAATACTAAGCATCTCCATTAAACACTCGCACACGCACTAATCAAAGTGAAAACGAGGCTTAAGCCAAAGTGATAACCCTAGCGCGACCGCCGAGTTTAGGTATAAAAAAATGGTAGCGTGCGTGTTGGGCCACGCACAATGTAGGTTTCCGAATTTGCTCATCACAATAATGCGGATTAAGAAGAGGGCTTTTATTATTTCATACTATGAACATTTAACCTATTTAACGTCAATGACAAATATATCCGCACCACAGGTTCACCGTCTATAAAAACTCCAATTATATTTTATAAGTTGGTCAGATGTTACTCAAAAACTTGAAAAAACTTGTAATACGTAATAGTTTTTCTTATAACTTCGTTATATTTGCTACTACCGTGATTTTTTTCCACCCCCAAAACCAACCGTTAAACTTGCAGAGGGGGGGGGGGCTAATTTTTGTACAGACATACACTACAGATTTAAATAGCAGTGTAGAGAGAGAATTTTGCATTTCTTTGCATCTCATTACGTTAGGTTTTCGTAAAACCAATCATACCCCGCTACCATAACCCGCTATCATATAGCGTGACATAAAGACAGGCAGACTGAAAAAAATATCAAAAATAGTAAAATTGTTGTTAGTGAGTTATATTTTTAGAGTTCCGTACCTAAAAGGTAAAACGGACCCTATTACTGAGCCTCCACTGTCTGTCTGTCCGTCTTTCTGTCTGTCCGTCTATCTGTCTGTCTGTCTGTCACCAGGCTTTATCTCATAAACCATGATAAAGCTAGAAAGCTGAAATTTTCCCAAATTATGTATTTACGTTACCGCAATAACAACAAATACTAAAAATAAAATAATGAAAATATTAAGGGAATATAAAATACAATAAACGCGCGCCCCCTTAGTGCCCAAGTTCGGCGCGCAATCGGCCGGTTTTTTTTTTATATCATAAGATAGCAAACAAGCAAATGGTTATGATAGACAGGAAAACCATCGCCTATAGATACCAAATATATTAATAGTACGTTGCTACTCTTGTGGCGAGGACTTAATATCACATTTAAAAATTTACCGGCTTTTTTTATATCAAAAGGTAACAAAAAACCAGATGGCTCTTGATATCCCATAGACACCAAAGATGCTAATGGTGCGCTACTGTCCATGTGGCGGAATGACAATGTTACATGTATAAGTCTATCGGCTACCTTACCTTCCATACCAAAACACGTCAATGACAACCACTGACGCTGTTACGGCAGGAATAGGTAAGGCATGGTACCAAATACCCTCAACAAGCGATAGAATTACAATGAATCGAAAACATGCTGTCCCCGCTTATTTATACCATTCGTTATGTATTTTGTCCGTTGTTATGACGTCGTCATCTCAAACATGTGCATATCACAGGTGTGCCGCACATCTGGCCGGCTAGTAGTTGTCGTCAAGCGCGGTTGATAACAACAGATAGAATAGAATATAGAATATATGTGCCGTTTGCTAGGCAGTTTGTAGGAGGCCAAGGATTAATTATGCGAGTCGTTATCATCGTAGTACTAGGTAGTAGAGTTCGGCATTGTCTAGACCGGGTCTACTACAACCGCCTTACTTACTCCTGCCGTAATAACGTCAGGGCTTGTCATTGTCGTGTTCCGGTTTTGAGCGTAAGGTAGCCGTATACTAGGTAGAGCATAAGGAATACTAGATGGTAGAGTTCAGCAACGTCTCACCCGGATCTAGTACCAACGCCTTACCTATTTCTGCCGCAATAGCGTCAGTACTAGTCACTCTCGTATTCCGGCTTGGGGGGTAAGGTAGCTGGTAAACTTATGCATGTGGCATTAGAACTCGCCACAAGATAGCAACGCACCATTAACATCTTTGGTGTATATAGACGATGGTTGATTGCTATCTTATGATATAAAAAAACTAGCAGTTTATCTAGGTAAACACTAACAAACTCAACGTTTACACGTTATATAAGTTTCATACTTTAATCTGGTTGAAAAGTTTCTTAGTATCTCGGTGCTATTTATTTTGGAAATGTATAATTCACTCTTACTTAGCCGCAAACACTGACAAGTGAATTTCAGTCTTTGACTTTATGCATGATAAATGAGGAATAAAACCACTTAGTCTTAGTATGTGGTAAATCCATCAAGGATATTGCATAATATATTATAAAAAGAAAGTTAAAGTTGAATTTGCAGCTTAAATTTCCTTTGTAATTGTTTTTTACTATTATTAAATATATAATCTTCCTTATGCACATTAGGTAATCTTCTATACTTACTTATAATAAAATTGTAAGAAAGTCATGTATGTCCGGGGTGAACTCAAAATGTACTGCATGGATTTACTTCAAATTTTGCATGAATATTACTAACAGGTCGGGTCAACATATAGGCTACATATTATCATGCTAGCACCTACGGGGAAGGAGCTTTGCGGAGTAAACAAAGTCCGCGCGGAATAAGTGGTGAGCAACAGCTAGTAGCTTAATAATAAATATGTGGGATGTCTAAAATATTCCTTAGGTATTGCTAAAAATATATTAAAAAAGAAATAAAATTTCAATAATAGGTAAATTTTATATTTTTTTAAGTTCTTTATAGGTATATTAGTTAAAAATATTCTAAAAATAGATTTGAAAAAAATCATTGTTTATACCTGTTTTTTAATTGTTAATTTTGCTAGTTTAAATATTAAAATCTAATTCATATTAATATTCAATTCAATACATTTTTAATATAATGGAAAAAAATTAAAAAAACGAGTATTTAATCTTTTTCAAATTGACTAGGTGGTAGAGTTCTGCAACAACAAGCCCGGGTACGGTACCACCGCATTACCTATTCCTGTCGTGATAGCGTCAGTGCTTGTCACTGACATGTTTCAGTTTGAAAGGTTAGATAGCCGGTAAACTTGTGCAGCCAATCGGTTGACTTTTACAACCTGCCTGGTTAAATGACAGTTTGTCTATTCTTCAATGGGAGCCCAGAGCAAGACGAGATGACATTATCACCGAGTAACATAGCGTGGATGAAGTACCAATACCATAGAGAAAATACCTAATAATAATAATATAATGTTTATAAATTATCTTTGCCAATATCTCCTAACTGTTGAGAATCTAATTTCACACCAGAAGAAAAAAACTGTTACAAATAAGGTTTTATTTATTTTGATCAACTATTGATAGTAAAATAGTTTCCAATATATTGACTTTTTATTAGTTACTAAGGGATGTGGTTATGTTTACGTTTTATAGGAATTTAGTCACTTAGTGAGATATTGATTCTAAAACTTGAAAATCCACTTTAATGTTGCGAGTATAGTCGGTTGTCGCTGTAGTTAGGAGATATTTCCATAAAATACATACGAACGAAAGAATTCTGTCACTTAGTAGATATTTTCATATAGCTTAAGAAGCTTATTGGTAAAGAAATTTTAGATAGGAGTAAATTCAATCTATGAGAATATGAATTTTATGTCTATTGTATTAAAAAAGTAGTTTTGGACTAAATTGTCAGTTAGGAGGTATTGGTACTTCATCGACGATAGGCTATGTAAACGAAGTCGCGGGAAAAGCTAGTGTATGTAAAGAGGTAAAGTTATATTCTAGAAAGTTATCTCAGATTAACTATGGATAGTCTTTAATGGCTTAATTCTAAACATTTATTTTTTCATAAAGATTCATGAGTAAAAATCTGCATCATTCCTTAGTGACTTAGGACATAGGCTTCATTTTATGCCAAATTTCTCGCGGGATCTGAACCTACGTGGGTTATACCCCAAAACACGGCTTATATAAGTTATAAGTAACAAATACTTTAATCATAATTTAATTAACTTTAACGTATTGCTATATTTTCCCGTTTCAATGAAAAGAAAGAGACAAAAATTGTTTAATGCTTTTAAAATTGAACACGACTAATTTGGCACGAATTAAATTCTTATAAAAATTACCAATTGTAACACGCAACTTTGTTCGCTTGACTCAAAAATAACTTCCTTATTCGTCGTATTTAACGGTCGTGTAAAATAGTTTTTAATATATAAAATAGTTTTTTTATATACATATATTTGAATATGCTAATGCAAATGTGGCAATCGTACACAAAAACAATTGTTCAAATCTGACTAGTTCATACAGAGATTAGCATGATCGAACGGACAAAAAACTCTTCAGCAATATTATCTTAGTATAAATAACTAATATATTAAGGTTTTAGTGTTCCCAAGTCAACTAGGAACTCTTACAATTTTACCATGTCCGTCCATTCGTTCGTACGTCCATCCATCTATCCAAAGCTTAGCTCAGATATTCTTAGTACTAGAAACTTAGGAAATAGATAGAAATAGATAGAGCCTAGGAGATACCTTAAAAAAATTCAAGATTTATTTTACCCTTAGTTGAGACTAGTTTATAACGCATTTGTACTTTTATTTCATATATATATATATATATATATATATATATATATATATATATATATATATATATATATATATATATATATATATATATATATATATATATATATATATATATATATATGTCGGCGTCCGCGTCGTCAAATGAAAGAATATTGTAAAGTGTAAACAACAAATGCACGGCCCGGGCCGGCAAGCGCATCGTTCGATATCCCTACCACTCAACTTGTTTTGCTACCTGTATAAAAGGCTCTGAGCGCCCGCCGATAAGGCAGTCTAGGCTCTGGCGTGGCTCGGTACACTTGTTGTATCTTGCTAGTAGCTTATCCTTGACTCTCGGATAATTAATTTGTGCAAACAAGTTAATTATTATTGTCAACTATAAATTAGTCGCAGTACAATTTATAATTGATTATCTATTGCTTAAATTATGACTTATTTGTAATAGGGAATAATTAAGTTACTTGGAATTGTTAAACCAGAACTAGTCATTAGTGATGGAAAGCTTTAATAGTGATCTAATGTTATTCTGATCTAAATATAAAGAGTTGTTATATTACCACATCCGCATTTTATTTATCATATCTGACCCACTTCCTACATCAGAAGTGGGATCGGATTCACTCCCACTTCAGCATCAAACTATTTCGGTTAATTATGTAGAGCAGTAAATGTCTCTTTTCACTTGTGGTATGGAAATTATTCTTTGAAAAATAGCAGAAAATATTAATTCACGTTCTGTAAATACATCTACTCCCCTTAAGTTGATATACTTTGATTCTGATGAAGCAGACGATATGACTAACTGGTGTCCTCCTCCTAGCTTCGTATTCTTCATTACTGAGGGTCGTAACCTCCTCATTAGATTGTTCTTGATAGCACAATATTATGCCATTGGACTCTATCTTCAGCGACGTGCAGAGCATCATAAAACATTTTAGACATAAGATTGGTGCAAACCTGGTCCGACCATCGCATAGGAGTACGACCACGTGGTCTTTTGTCTTCTACTTTTCCGGTCACTATTAGCTTTTCGAGATTGTCTCCTTGCTTTCTATAGAGATGTGGCCGAAGTATTATAGAATTCTTTGAAGGCACGTAGCAGACAGTCTGGTCTTTACTTCAAGTTGTTTTAGTATGAAGGTGTTGGTCCTGTGTGTTGTCCAAGGGATACGTAACATTTTCTCCAGCACCACATTTCAAACGCATCAATGCGACGTCTGTCTGCAGCTCTTAGTGTCTATGACTCTGCGCCGTACGTAAATATGGAGAACACCAGCGTACAAACCAGCCTCTGCTTTGTTTTTAATGAGATGCTTCTGTCGTTCCAAAGACCCTTCATCTGACTCGTAGGATTTTTGTCGTGTAACTTACTAGCTGGTGTACCTCAAGTAAAATAAATATAGAAAAGAAAAAATTAGACGGGGTTGACCTGATCATTGTAGCTACTCACTCACTTAAGAGTCATGCCGTCACCTACTTCACAAGCTGCTGTCTTGGCAAGCTATATTAGGACTTGAAGATCTCTTCCTTTTAGACTTAAATATGAACCGATTTAAGAGCACCACTGTATTTCGAGGAAGTTACAATTTTGTGATAGAATCGAACATCGTAACAACTATTGCTGTGATAAACAGAAACTTATCTCAAATAATTTTTGCTTGCAGCGAAAGCAGGTCATCTACCACTATCTCTGGTGACGTGTCCAGTGGCCGACCACCAGTGGTCTGCTATGTATGTTGTGACCCCGGCCCAGCCACAAAGCTTCCATTTTTCCGATGAGCTACAAGAAGAAAGAAGTTGCCACTTCGAGTTCCGAAAAACAGAAAACCAGTCAACATCTGTTCCAGAGCGTTACATGGTGTATTACACTAAGTAGAATTTAATTATCTTTTATATTTGAGTCTGGTTTAGAATGTAGCCATATCAAACAAATCTGTTGCGATTCCTTTGTAAGAGAACGGTTTTATGAACAAGAATCTATAAATAGTCGCTTGTTTTGATGTAGTTTCCACTGAACAAATCAAATGCTTAACCACAAGGCAAAATTTAAATTTGGAGGTAGTTTCACGTTTGACCTGATAAGTCTTAATGTTTCGTTAGGCCGCAAAATTTGGACCAATGTAGAATAGGAAGTAAGCGAAAACAGATTAATGCTTAGCAATACTTAAACACAAGCTTGATAGCAAGATAGCAACGCACCATTAACATCTTTGGTGTCTATAGGCGATGGTTGACTCTTTCCATCAGGAGACCCATCTGCTTGTTTGCTATCTTATGATATATAAAAAAAAAACAATCCTGCTCAGTTTCAAAATCTGCTAGCGAGAGTATGGTAAATACTGACTTTGTAGGTAAAGATAGAGAGCGCTTGGTAGATATTTTTAAAAACAATTGACAACCAATTGAATTAAAACCAGCGAACTTAAATCGATTTAGTTGACCCTAGACCGTTAATAAGCGATCTTAAAGTTTATTACCAACTGAACTCAAATTAATATTAAAGAAAAAAACAATACAGATTTACATCTTCTTGCGACAGGCACATAAAGAGCTAACGTCAGTCCGAACGTGTTTAATTTATTTATTTATTTTTTTATAGAAAAAAGGGGCAAACGAGCAGGAGGCTCACCTGATCGTAAGTGATTACCGCCGCCCATGGATCACCGGAGGTCTTGCCGCTGCGTTGCCGGCTTTTTGGGAGGGAGTATGCTCTTTTCTTGGAGGTGCCTGAGTCGTGTCCGTTCGGAAGCGCCCCCGCCGGTAATTGATTCCACGTAGGAGTGGTGCGTGGTAAGAAGTGCCTAGAGAATCGCACGGTTGTGGATTTCCGGACATCGAGGTGATGAGGATGGAACTTTGAGTTTTGCCGCGATGTCCGATGATGAAATTCGACAGCAGGGATCAGTCCAAACAGTTCGTCGGAGCGCTCTCCATGATAAATGCGGTGGGGGATGCTAAGCGAACTTACATCTCTGCGTGGAGCCGGGGAGTCAAGCCGATTGGAGATTGCTTGGTTGTCAACGATCCGAACCGCTCTACGCTGAGTGCGATCAAGTGGAGGAGGCTGATACTGCGGAGCTCCCGCCCAGAGATGAGAGCAGTGCTCCATGTGCGGGCGAATTTGCGCTTTGTAGGGTTGCAAGCGATGAGAAGGCAGGAAGTGCTGTCTCGCTCTACTGAGCGCACCGAGCTTTTTGAGGCTAGTTTGGCCTTTTCTTCCAAGTGGTCGCGGAACTGAACGTTGTTCGATATGTCAACGCCAAGAATTCCAATATTGGCTGGGGTTGTCAGGAGAGTGTTCTCAAAGCGAGGTGATGCGAATATTGTAGGGTTGAATAATGATAGCGGAGTATAACTCTGACAAATTATGGCAAGAGCGGTTAGGTAATATTCAACACGCGCTCAACAACATTAGGTGTAGGGTATTTGGATTTACCCCCATAGATTTGACATTCGGAATTCAAGGCAACTAACTAAAACTGGCAAAAGTATCTACAAGCATTGAAGATCCAGTGTATCCAATAGAATCAAAAAATCAGTCTAATCGGACATTTTACGAGTAGAGGTAAAAGAAATGTTAAACCTTTAAGTGTAGGTAACATTGTCTTTGTTAGGAATGAAGAACGACACTAAACGAAACTTGATTCAAAATATAAGGACTCCTTAAAAGTTACCGCAATTTTAGAAAACAAGTGCGCCCATGATAGCCTCTGCGAAGTACCCATATTCCTGCAGGGTTTCTTGAGGTACCTATATGAAAATTATAACAAGGATGACGTGTCGGCGTATACTCATGATAATGATCTTGTTCATAAAACTGGTCCAAACAATATTGATAGAAATGCAGTGTATATTGTAAATAGTTATAACAGTCAGTTTTTAATATCTTTGAAATACCTGCGAAGGAGATTCTCTAATCTAAAAAAAAATTAGGATTGACAAAAGATGCAGGACTGACAAAAGATGCAGGATTGACAAAAAAATGTAGGATTGACAAAAAAATGTAGGATTGACACAAAAAATGTAGGATTGACACAAAAAATGTAGGATTGACACAAAAAATGTAGGGTTGACACAAAAAATGTACGATTGACAAAAAAAATGTAGGATTGACAAAAAATGTAGGAAGATTAGAGTCATTGAAGGGAGTGTCCGATCCAATGACTCAGCTAAAGGGGTTCATTCCGGTCTAGCCTTTTGGCTACAGGGATTGCAACCCGGTCTAGCACTGTCAGCTAAAGGGATTTCCGGTCTAGCATTAGCTAAAGGGATTTCCGGTCTAGCACTGTCGGCTAAAGGGATTTCCGGTCTAGCATTAGCTACAGGGATTTCCGGTCTAGCACTGTCAGCTAAAGGGATTTCCGGTCTAGCATTAGCTACAGGGATTTCCGGTCTAGCACTGTCAGCTAAAGGGATTTCCGGTCTAGCACTCTCAGCTAAAGGGATTTCCGGTCTAGCATTAGCTACAGGGATTTCCGGTCTAGCACTCTTAGCTAAAGGGATTTCCGGTCTAGCACATTAGCTAAAGGGATTTCCGGCCTAGCACACTCCAGTCTCCGGTTTTAAACTGATGAGAGGGAGCTTAGTACACTCCAGTCTCCGGTTTTTAACTGATGAGAGGGAGCTTAGTGGACTCCAGTCTCCGGTTTTTAACTGATGAGAGGGAGCTTAGTACAATCGAGTCTCCGGTTTTTTTCAATTGATGAGGGATTCCTAGCTTAGTAGGATCCAGTCTCCGGTTTCAAAACTGACGAGAAAGGTTTAATAGTTGTAGTTGCTGAAGGGGTTACCGGACCAGCACACTATTGTAACATTTCGCTAAAAGATTACGCTAATTATAGAGTTGTAAAAAAAAAAGAGATTATGTTTAGTTTTCTAAAAGATATGTCAGGATGAACGAGGCGTTCCTTGTCCTCAGATGTATAAAGATGCGCACACGAGGACGTGTGCATGTCAGTATGGCCGTGTCGGCGTCCGCGTCGTCAAATGAAAGAATATTGTAAAGTGTAAACAACAAATGCACGGCCCGGGCCGGCAAGCGCATCGTTCGATATCCCTACCACTCAACTTGTTTTGCTACCTGTATAAAAGGCTCTGAGCGCCCGCCGATAAGGCAGTCTAGGCTCTGGCGTGGCTCGGTACACTTGTTGTATCTTGCTAGTAGCTTATCCTTGACTCTCGGATAATTAATTTGTGCAAACAAGTTAATTATTATTGTCAACTATAAATTAGTCGCAGTACAATTTATAATTGATTATCTATTGCTTAAATTATGACTTATTTGTAATAGGGAATAATTAAGTTACTTGGAATTGTTAAACCAGAACTAGTCATTAGTGATGGAAAGCTTTAATAGTGATCTAATGTTATTCTGATCTAAATATAAAGAGTTGTTATATTACCACATCCGCATTTTATTTATCATATCTGACCCACTTCCTACATATATATATATATATATATATATATATATATATATATATATATATATATATATAATGTAAAGTGAAGATGTTTAGAAATTAACGGTAGTATTATATTAGATATATAACGAAGTTAAAAAAACTATCCCGGATAAGTAGGCTTTACAAGTTTACGAGTACCTAATAGTCGACCAACTTGTAAAATGTACCTACTTGTATAAGTTTTTATATGCGGTGAACCTGTGGAGCTTATATATTCTTCATTGGCATTAAATAAGTTAAATTTTCATAGCATAAAACTATCAAGGAGCCCTCTTCGTAGTCTGTATTTTTATAATTAGAAACTACGGAACCCTACATTATGCGTGGTCAAACACGCTCTTGGCCGATTTTTTTTGTTAAGTAGATATCTGTACCAGCCTTCAGACCAGTTTTATGAAGCTTTATTTTTCTTATATTTTTTGCCGCCTTAGTAATCTAGTTATACCAGCTTTGGTACAGACGCAAGATCTTCTGCGTAATTGTTCTAGTTTAGAACGTGCGTGGAGAAGCCAATAGATATAGGTACCAAAGACTTCATTAGAGAGCTAAGATGTCATAGGCAGCACTTAATCATCCAAAACGAACAGTGAACATCGCCGTGTTGGTCCCGGCCTCCTTTGAAGAATAGGCCAACTGCCATTCTGTCAGGCAGGTCGTAAAAGGCAACCGATTGGCTGTCGAGTTACTAACATCGTGGCTACCAGGTGGTAGAGTTCTGCATTGTCTCGCCCGGGTCTGGTACCACCGCCTTACCTATTCCTGCCGCAATAACGTCAGTGCTCGTCGCTGTCGTGTTCCGGTTTGGAGGGTAAGGTAGCCGGTAAACTTATGCATGTGGCATTAGACCTCGCCACAAGATAGCAACGCACCATTAACATCTTTGGTGTCTATAGGCGATGGTTGACTCTTTCCATCAGGAGACCCATCTGCTTGTTTGCTATCTTATGATATAAAAAAAACGAACAGTAACAAGTACTGGCGCTATTATGGTAAAAAGAGGCAAGGCGAAACCAAATCCCGATAAAATGACTACCATCTAGCAAGAGACAGCTGATGAAATATGATTTAGTCATGTTTACTAATCAAGGTCTAAAGGTAACATTTAATGTTAGCACAAATCATAAATGTCTATGTTTTAATTAAATCGTAAAAATTCATGTGAAGATGAGCTGCAAATATTTTCAATTCAATTTTATTAATATTAATATTACATGATCCTGAAAGTGGCAGCCAGCTGCCAGAAAAAAAATTAGTTAGAGATATATCTGCGTTGAAGCGTTTTTATGACATGTACCAAACAGAAAATTATTTGTCGTCAAATGACCTACATATGGTAATAAATAGAATATTTTTTCATTTTTGATTTTAAAAAAAATCAAAAACAACATTTTGAGAAGCTCTCACGAAGCCGCCTAACAACAGAAATTCATTAAATTTTGTAATTGATCTCGTTTTTTAATTATGGATACCATATGATTTTATGGTTACCATAGAAACATGGTTTTAATTATTTTTTTTTTATTTTTACCTCAGAAAATTCTGAAGCTCATTATTATTTTAATACTTATTTTTTGGAAAATTAAAAAAAAATATTATTCCTTTGTTTTCAAAAAATCTAAAGACGGTATTTTTTGGATTTTGAAATTTTTCATTAATTTATTAAACATCCGGATATCATCTATAAATATCCGGATATCATCTATCTGTGTGACAAATTTCATCCAAATCCAATTTATAGTTATTAGTTGTTTAACAAACTTTCGCATTTTTTATATCATAAGTTAGCAAACAAGCAGATGGATCTCCTGATGGAAAGAGTCAACCATCGCCTATGATGTTAATGGTGTATTGCTATCTTGCGGCGAGGTCTAATGCCACGTGCATAAGTTTACCAGCTACCTTACTCTCCAAACCAGAACACGTCAGTGGCTAGCACTGACGCTATTGCGGCAGGAATAGGTAAGACGGTGGTACCATACCCGGGCGAGCCAATGCAGAACTCTACCACCTAGTAGCCACGATGGCAGTGACTCGTATAGCCAATCGCCTTTTACGACCTGCCTGGCAGAACGACCTATTCTTCAAAGGAGCCCGGGACCAACACGCATTTATAATATTACTAGCTGAAGCATGCAGCCTATAAAAGGTTTTTGCGAATCCCGCGGGATCACCTAACTTTTCCAGAATAAAAAGTATATGCTATATGCTATTCCAAGTCATCATTTACTTGTGCGCCAAATTTCATTCAAATCCGTTCAGTAGTTTTTGCGTGATTCAGTAACAAACATCCAAACATCCATCGAGTTTATAATATCAATATAGATTATATGGATTGCAATTGCCAAAAAAAAAAAAAACAAACTGAACATCATCATAGGTGGTATATAACTGAACTCATCACAGTTTTTATCAAAGCTTACTTTAAATTTTTCTAATTTTTTCTAATTTTCCTCATATTTTTTTAACATGTTTAAAAACAAGTTTTTTTAAAACATGTAACCCCAAAATGTGTTAAATTAAAAATCACACAATGAAAGTCGCAGACTACAGTAAGTTATATATGTATATTCTAGCATATTTCGCAACAAGCTCTCTTTGAGGATGTAATATTTGCCATACAAGTTTCCTCATAATATTTTCCTTCATCTTAAACAAGTGATAACCATCTAACCTAAGATTTTGCCGGTAATTTAAATAATTAATTCAGTGGGGAATCCTGTCAACAACTAGTCGATTGATTGGTTGTATATTTAACAAAGTTTTGTGATTCGTTGTCAAAATTATATCAACTAATCAAATTAGTGGCGTGGTTGTCAAAATAGTGTACTTTAAGTAAAAAAAATAAACTCTATTGTTATTAATATAATAATTAGATAAAGAAACTAGAAAAAAGAATTGTCAAATTCAAGTGTAAGAAAATGTAGAAATGTTTCCTATTACCGGTAGACGACGTTTGGATTCATTCTGGTTTGAATAGTGTTACAGCACGGACATGCCTTTAAAGACAATTTCTTAGTTTGTCAGTGTAGCTTGGATTTACATACTGAAATACAGAGTTATAATAATAATAATCATTTAATTCAGGCAACATGGCCCATATTATAAATACCTTATAGACTAACATAAATATTAGTATAATATACTTAAAACTACACTTTGTCACGTATTGACGGCGACGTAACACGCACTTCATTCCGGAGTCTCCCCCCTGAACCTTCGGTAGACCACACCAGTCGGCCAGAATTCCCCCACCTCAAAGGTCGACAGGAGATGCGTCGGTACTCTCACCACAAAAGAACTAAAGTTGACCTTGTGGCGAGACTGTAGACGCTCGACCCTCAAGTGGAGAGACGTCTTCTTACTGATGTAGTCCACGACGTCCTCGACATTCATGGACCAGTGCAAACGAGATATGTACAAGGGCGTTGCGGGGACCTCACTCCGCAGACGCAGCTCGGATACATATTGGCGCGGTGCCGCGATTGTTGCGGGCGGTGGGCTTCTTCTTTCTTCTTCTCTCCATCAGTGTGAAGCCCTCCTCATCGCACCTCCTGCTCTCATCCTTGCCAGGTCGACAAGACTCCACCTTACTCTTTGTGACCTTACTTACTTACCGATGAAATAAAATCACTTCAAGGGTAATTTTTAATCCCTGTCATCTCATTCAGTACGATAAAAGTACAACATAGTTTATTTCTATTTTTTCACGATATAATGTATCCACAAATGTATGACACTTTTGACAGTATTAGGAGCGTATGCTCATATCGCGGCGACACGTTTCCTTCCCAATATCGTGTCTATTAGTATTTATGTGGTCTGTGGGCTTAACTGATTTGATGAAATTTTATATTCAGTAGGTCTGAAAGTATATATTTTTATATCCCTTAGTAATAGAGGTGGCCCATCTCTAATTTTTTTTTTTTTATTTTTTATGGTGTGGTATTAAAAATACAACTCTAAATTTTCACCCTTCTACAATCAACCCCTATTTTTTAATAGCGATATTAGTAATTCAATAATTTATATAGCAAAACAACGTTTGAAAAACAGTCAGTATATTATATTAACATACACATATTCTCCCATGTAGTCCGGACTCCCTTTAAAAAATAAACCGTCTTCCACTATGCCAGACAATTTGTAAAAAGTTAATTATTGGCCAAAAGTAGTTGCAATGGTAGTGCCAAGTTTGAGATTCACTCGCATCACTACCGTTGTGGTTTCTAAGTGGTAGAGTTTCGCAACGTCTGCTTTACCTAGAAGGTAAGGTAGCCGGTAAAATAATTCTTTATAAATAATATAAGGAACGAGCGAGCCTTACAGTGGTCGCATATGACGTGTAACATCTGACATCTAAGTGATTGATACAATATTATGGCCAACTCTACCGCGTGCGCAAATTGGTCAGTTCAAATAACACGCGCTCATTGGTCAATTCAAATAGCGAATGCTTTTCCGGCTTTCTGTTATAAACGGTTTGGAGGGTAAGGTAGTCGATAAACTTAAGCATGTGAAATTAGACTTCGCCACCAGATAGCAACGCACCATTAACATTTTTGGTGTCTGTAGGCGATGGTTATCTCTTTCTATCAGGAGACTCATCTGCTTGTTTGCTATCTTACGATATAAAAAAAAACTTCTGATGCATTTCATGAAATTACTGCCACATATTTCAGGAAAACGATCTTTCCTCTCGTTTGACACACCAATAAAATGTATTGACATAGATGGATATGGGTAGTTAAGTAGTTACCCACATAAAATCAATTAACTATTTTATTAACACCTGATATATTTTAATTTTCTTGTAGTTAAACAGTAAAGTCGAGTTTGTTAGGTCAGATTTTAATTTTACTATTAAGTCGGTCTAGCGACTGTGAGTGCCATATTTAGCCTTCTCGCCCGCTGTGCTTCACTTTTAGAGCTTTAATTAAAAATATAATTTGCAAGTCGAAAGTAACAAGTGAAAATAAAGTAATTTAAAAATAAAAAACCTGCAGTTACAAGAAATAATGATTAACAATATAAAAACTGCAAGGCTAAAGAAATTTGACCTAGATGAGTTTAATAAAATTCTATTGCACGATTAAATTTTTCTATTGGAAGTTCGCATATCTAGTGTAGATCCGGATCCATTTTTAAGTAATTAACTGCCTTAGTGCAAGGCTAATCTCATTGAATCTGCAGAAAGTTAATCTTGTCACTATCACCGTTACTACTAGGACTCAAGTAAAATAAAGTTTTAAATCAAAATATATCACTCTTGTTTACATTTTGGATTAGAATATAGAAAATAAGAACAGAGTCGCTATATCTGATTCAAGTTTGACTCTATGTAGCATGTAAGTTCGGGTAAACACTGCACACCTACATACGCGACACCGTCGCCGCCGGTGGCGACGAGTACCCCTGTTTCGCCCATCGGCGAACCGAGCCCCAAGGGCAAGGATCAGCTGACGAACAAAATTATGCCGCTAACCCTCTTATCGCAAATTACGACCCCATTCTAAGCCGGTGATATGTCTCACAGGAGACACCCATATGGCGGAGGGCATAAAGCCCCACACCTTTAAACTCTGGCTAAGCATTCTGCTCATCCCTCGCGACCGGTGAAGCTGTGAAGGCCGCCCTTAAGGCCAACAGTAATTCAGACATACCGAAAATAGCTAACAAAACAAAATATCGTATCTTTTCTACTCGATTATTGACGTATTAAAAGTTTCTGTATGGGTAATGGCAAGTGGTTCTCTTTTAATACTACCAATTTAAAGAGTTGTAAAATTTAATACTCTCGGAAATATTATGTGTTCATCTCCGTTGCTATCAAATGTCGTAACATATTGTAAGCAAATTCTTTTTGCATTACAAGTGGACGTAATATTAAGCAAAATGTCACACTTAAAAGCTTATTTTATAGATTTATAAAACATGAAATATTTGTAAGAAATGGACAACAAAAGCAAAACAGGACGTACAAAAATTCTTTCTTTAAGAATTTTGCATAATTCTTGAAAGAGAAATGTATAATAGCTACACCGAAATATAAACTTGTTTGTTTCATTAAATTTACAAAATACACGTGCTGTGACAGGAACAAAGTGTTTATAACTTCGACCTATGAATATAGAATATTTTGTCTATAAAATATTTAAATAGCCTCCTTCAAGATAAATTCTTATCAATATAATAAGACATTGAAGACAATTTTTTTATTTTCTTAGCATGAGGGTAGAATATGTATATTATAAAACGAAGACTTTTTCCCCAACATTTGACATTTTCAGGTATCCCACTAGTTTTTTAAATAAATAATTAATCAAAATTTTTAAATATTTTTTTTTTTCATCAAAGATCGTGAAATTCATATAAAAATGGTTGAACATAATTTCTTTTACTCCACTTTTATTTAAATACAAAAAAGAGAAGTCATTTTTTGATTGTTTTACTTTAATTGTATTAAGTTGAAAGTAGAGTAAAAAAATATTCAACAATTTTTAGATAAATTCCACGATTTTTGAACAAAAACAATTTTTTTTCGGAACTATGTCACTTGATTATTTATTTATTTAAAAAAACGAGTTGGCTACCTTTTTTACGCCACGACCATTAATCAAATTTTACTGGTAATATAAAAAATGTTTTTAGACAAAATCTGTAACTTAAGAGATTTTATTGTTTAGTCTATGACTGAATTTCGGCCACAGGCGATCGCTAGTTTTAATTGAACGTATTCATTGAAGTCATCCGAAAGCATTTAAATAACTGGCCAAAAAATTTTTCGTGACTTGAGTTTTTTTGTAAACATATACATGTACCTCCAACTACTAACTAGATTTGAAACATGACCTAATGAGATCACGGTATAAAACATTTAACAATTGTTTATTTTTTGTACTATAATTTTTTAATTAACAATATTTGTAGAATTTCTCATTTTTAGTCAACGTGAAAAAAATATAATAAAATTAGAACCATAGTTATTTAACCTATTCTGATATAGGTTTAAATTACCATGGGTTTAATTTATTAAGTTTTCCACCACGAGGACCATACCTTTCACTCTTATAAGCTTCAAGTTCGAGAGAAAGGTTAAGGCGAGTCTAGATATTGAGTGAGTCTATACATTTAGTTAACAACAACCACATCTTTGACTGCGACACGTATCTCTAATCATTAGGAAAATCGTCTAGTAAGACTTTCTGTAATCTACACTAATATTATAAATGTGAAAGTACCTCTGTCTTTGTGTGGCGTTATCACGGCCAAACCGCTAGGCCGATTGTGATGAAATTTCACTTAGCGACTATGTCGTATTCAATTTAAAGTCTTGAGATGAACACAGGCTACCTTTTTTAAGTTTTTTTGCTTATTTTGTCCATACTCCCATACCCATATCTATACATATAATAAAATTGTAGGAAAGTCAAACCTGTACATTGAAGTTTTTTTTTAAATAATACTTGGGACGTGATCTACAATCGATATCGAAGCTAAAAATATCGTTTTTAGAATTTTTGTCTGTTTGTCGGTATGTCTGTTTGTTTGTATGTATATCCGAGGAAAACTCAAAAAGTATTGAATAGATTTACTTCAAATGGCCGTCCCGTTGGTCGAGTGGTTAGAGACCCTGACTACGCAATCAACGGGGCTCGGGTTCGATCCACGACGGGGACAAGCATTTGTGTGATGAGCATAAATGTTTGTATTTCCGGGTTTGGATGTTTATTATATATATTCTAGTATTTATGTATGTATTTCTATGTATTAGTATCGTTGACTAACACCCATAACACAAGCAAATAATTTGCTTACTTTGGGGTTAGATCAGTAAGTGTAATTTGTCCCGTGAATATTTATTTATTTACAAATTTTGCATGAATACTACTAATAGGTCGGGTCAACATATAGGCTACATATTATCACGCTATCACCTACGTGGGAGAAACTGTGCGGAGTAAACGAAGTCCGCGCGGACGAAGTCGTGGGCAACAGTTAGTTATATTATAAATGTGAACGTCTGTCTGTTACTCTTTTACGGCTAAATCATTGAACTGATGAAGATCCTGGGTCAAACATTTTTTTTAAAAACAAATTTAAAAAACTCATCTCCTAATGTTTGTATGAAATACTACACCAACATATAATAGATTATTACAGTTCACGGGAGAAGCTGTGCGGGTCAATTAGCATGATATAAAGGCATGCACAAATCCAAGAATCAAATAATTGAAAAATTATTTATTATTATTATAATTTAGAGCAAAATTAATAATACAGAATAACGAATTAATTCATACACTTATATGATTTCTTTTGCATTTCACCCCATAGTTGGTCGAGTAGTTAGCGAACCTAACTACGAATCATTGGGGTTCGGGTTCGATTCCCGACAGGGACAAACATTTGTGTGATGAGCACAGAAGTTTGTATTTCTGGGTTTGGGTGTTTATTATGTATGTCACCGTATTTATATATGTATTTCTATACATTAGTATCGCTGACTAACATCCATAACATAAACAAATAATTTGCTTACTTTGGGGTTAGGCGATTTGGGTAATTTATCTTTTGATAATGATGGCCTCATCAAACAACAATTTACAAAAACAAAACCTAATCTTAAAAATGTCTACAAAATTTATTCAAGTTAACAGGTAGGTACATTAACTTGTTTCGACTTTTTATAAGAAATAATTAAAACACGGCATGACGTCAACTCAAGTATTTTTTGTTTTCTAATAAGTAATTCTTAAGGAAAAAAAAACTAGCTCTTACTCGCGATATCTCATCAATGACTCAAAATTCTTCCTTATTTCTCAACCTCTCTCAGGTATTTTGCCTATGTTGCTCCTGAATAGTGCAGCTTTTTTAATATATCATAGGAGTTATCCGAGAGAAGATGGATCTGCTGATAGAAAAAAATAACCTATAGTCAATAAAATAAAGATGTTAATGATGCGTTGCTATCTGCGAGGCGGGATTGTAATACCACATGCATAAGTGTATGTATGTCGTAGAAAGAAATCCTGGTTGCGAAACATCACTTTTCCGCCTTGCATTTTTCTTTTTATATCATAAGATAGCAAACAAGCAGATAGGTCTCCTGATGGAAAGAGTCAACCATCATCTATAGACACTAAAGATGTTAATGGAGCGTTGCTACCTTGTGGCGAGGTCTAATGCCATATGCTTAAGTTTACCGGCTACCTTACCCTCCAAACCGGAACACGACAGCGACAAGCACTGACGCTATTGCGGCAGGAATAGGTAAGGCAGTGGTACCAGACCGGGCGAGACAATGCAGAACTCTACCACCTAGTAGCCACGATGGTAGTGACTCGATAGCCAATCGGTCGCCTTTTACGACCTGCCGGGCAGAACAGCAGTTGGCCTATTCTTCAAAGGAGGCCGGGACCAACACGGCGGCCAAATATTTGGAACTGACTGCCAACCTTCACTAGTTGGAGAAACACCCTAAGAAGAAGTAGCGAATAACGGCTACCTTAACCTTCAAATCGGAGCACAAAAGTGACAAGCACTGACGTTATTACGGCAGGAATATGTAAGCGTTGGTATTAGACCCGAATGAGACGTTGCAGGACTCAACTACCATATTTGTAAGATCGGTCAAATAGGTTTTGAGTTTATGCTATACTATCTGTTACTTGCGACTTTTTTCACGTAACTTAAAAGCGTTACACTTTTAAGCTTCAGGTTAAATAGGAGCCTATTTTACTAAGTGATAACGTAGTAAGTGCTGAAAGAGTTTCAAAATCGATCCAGTAGTTTTGAAATTTATTACAAACAAACAATCAAATCACACCTCTATTAAATTAGAGTTACTAAGTGATAATGCAGCTTTATAATAGTGAAAGAAAAAAACGCCTCTGTGGTGTAGTTGTCAAGTGTCGGTGTTGACCACATGAGGTCCTGGGTTCTATTCCCGGGACGGGAAATTCCAAGTTTTTTTTTTCAGTTTTTTGATAAAAACAATTTTGCCCGGGATTTGATAAGTGCCCAGTTGGCGATAGGCTTGCCACCTATCACATTGTGTGGGATTAAGTATTTACGGCTAATCGTGGGTGCACGTCTTGTACCTCTGTCTACCACCTCAGGGTGTGAAGATACTTTATAATGGTAAAAAAAAGAATTTTAAAATCGATTCGGAAGTGTTTGAGTTTATCCATGACAATCAAACAAACGGTCAAATTTTACTTCTTTATAATATTAGTGTAGATAAACATACAAAAATACAAGTTTTCCTTTATAACATTCACATATATTATTATAGTTAATAAAAAATAAAACTTTCCTTCGTTCAATCAGGTAAAAAGAAACTAAGTTTTCATAAATCATGTAGAAAACTGAGGGAATGTAATATATTGATTTATAAGTAGTAATAAGTTTTGACAATTTCTAGTGTCTGTTTCAGTGTATTGGTTTTGTTCTGTTATTCTTTAAGATAAAGTACCATCACGCCCTGTGCCCTTGCGGAGTAGGCAGAGTTCACCACGATTCACTGGTTTGTTGGTTGGTGAGATGAGTGATGATCCCCATCGCCGCATTTCACCGAACTGATAACGATTATCGACTATTTCTAGTGATACGGCTATACATACTCGTCCGAGGCACGTGAAATTATATATATTTAATATTTATAGAAATTATTTTCTATTTAATTATATATAGAAAATAATTTTAATTTCAATATATTTTATTGATTCAGTTGTTACTTTGCAGATACCCATTATTAAAAAGGTGAAATTAATTAAATTTGCTATTATTCGCGAACTATGTGTCTTCTGCGATAGCACCGAAAGAAAGACGGCGGTTTAATAAATGCATAAAACTCACCGATAGTGTGGACAACAAAGAAGACCACAGAGGCATAATCATTCACCACCCATATTAACTATACTTTTCCACCCACGTCCCACGCCGGCACCAAGCACAAAATCACACAATTTATGTACTCAACGCACGTTTCTCTTCGAAACCGAAGCATCTTTAAGAGAAATGAATACTACGACAGTCTACGCAATTGCAAGTAATTTTAATAACTATTTTAAAACAAGACGTTTTTATTATAAATGTACCTTATTTATCAAAAATAAACAGGTTTTTGGTTAATATAAGTAATAAGATAAATTATGAAACAGTTTTTCAAATTCAGTCAACTGGCGTGTTGTAACAATGGAAAATACCTTTCTAGTATGCCTGCAAACCATTGAATCATAGGAACATAAATGTCTTCAGACTACAATATGATAAACTAACTGTGCCCGCGACTTCGTCCGCATGGAAAATGTCTTAACAAAAGTAGCCTAAGTTACTCCTTATCGGTATATAGTCCCGGGGTTTTACCCGTATTGTTCCCGTTCCTGTGGGATTTCCAGGATAAAAACTATTCTATGTCCTTTCTCGATTCTAAATTTCATTCAAATTGGTTCAGTGGTTTACGTTGTGAAGAAGAGACACACAGACAGAAAGTTACTTTCGCATTTATAATATATAATTGAGGATTATAACTGTGATAAATGTTATACTAAATTTGCGCAATTTTCGTAAAATCGTCCTGTGATCAAAATCCCATCATATTTGACAACAAACATTAGCCATAAACAACATAGTATACTTTGAGTATATTCCTCAATGTATGTAGGTATGATAGTATACATGTAAATATTATGATGTATATCAGATAAATGTAGCGTGTAATGTTTATTTTTGTTAATTAATTGTATTTGTAACACATAGTTATTATATAAAAATAATAGTTTTTCGCATTTCTCCTCAATGTAAATTTTAACTGTGCCAAATTCCATTCTCCTCTGCTTGCATAAAAGTCGGTAAATATGGTACAAGTTTTTGCTTCACTTATTGATATCTATATATTACACACACATACACACTATATACATGAAGGGCTATATATGTATGAAAATTGGCACAGTTAAGGTTTACATAGCGTAGGACTGCAGAAATTTAATATTTTTAAGTAAAATGGTTTATAAACATTAAATTGATAAAAATAACCATTAAACACACTATATTTTTTTATAGAAGAGGAGACAAACGAGCAAGAGGTGCACCTGATGGTAAGTGATCACCGCCGCCCATGGACATCTGCAATACCAGAGGCCTTGCAGTTGCGTTGCCGGCCTTTTACGAATGAGTAAGCACTTTTCCTGAAGGTCCCTATGTCGTATCCATTCGGAAATACCCCTGCCGGTAATTGGTTCCACAACAAAGTAGTGCGAGGTAAAAATTGAAATTTATATTCATGTGACTTACATACATGATAATATACACACCCGAATACCTACTATTTTCGTTACGGCTTTATATCAATGGTTACGGCCATGAAGTATTAGGTATAGGTGGAGCTAGCACTCGTTTTAATCAATTGAAACAAATATTTACGTTATATCTAATCATGTATATGAGGTCTGCCCATCTCTTTTTATACAGCTGTTTAGAAAAAGAGGGTAAGACCTCAGAAGATGACAGCAGTATGTAAAATTGTATTTCAAGCAGCGAAATTAATTACTATGGTATTACTATGTCGATGGTTTCAAATAGATATTAGAAGTGCTGCCTCCAGATATAATACAGCTTCACGGTTACGGCTAAAGGCAGTTGTCAAACATAAAAGAGATTTTATTGTTTAATCAATGGTCGAATTTCGGCCACAGGCGATCTTTAATGTAGGTTATTAATTTAATTTTATTAAAGCTACCAATGCATTTTAAAGGAAAGTAAATGATAGTTGTTTATCCCAAGTTTATTTTTAGCTAAACCATCAATATAACGTTACAAAATAATTATATGTTCAACGATATTCAAGTACCTACGCCAGGGTAATTACGAATAGACAGACGCGTGGTTAATACGCGCTTGGTGTATGAATTAGGGATACCCGATAAGATACGATATTTCGTAATATCGATACAGCACTACACGATATATCGATATTTAATATCAATATACCGTATAATTTGCCGGTTCCGCCAAACTATTATTGAGGTTATTCGAGGTTTTTCTCGAAAATTCAAAATCTCAGCAGCAGCTCGGAGTCAGACGGGTGATGTTTTTTTTTTTTATATCATAAGATAGCACACAAGCAGATGGGTCTCCTGATGGAAAGAATCAACCATCGCCTATAGACACCAAAGATGTTAATGGTGCGTTGATATCTTGTGGCGAGGTCTAATGCCACATGCATAAGTTTACCGGTTACCTTACCCTCCAAACCGTAACACGACAGCGACAAGCACTGACGCTCTTGCGGCAGGAATAGGTAAGGCGGTGGTACCAAACCCGGGCGAGACAATGCAGAACTCTACCACCTAGTACAGATAGTAGTAGTAGTAGATGTGTTACAATTCCCGTGCCTCAACTGAGCACGTAAAGCTGCCGGTCTCGGTAATCGCAAGAAATAGTCGAAAATCGTTAACAAGTCAGTAAAATGTTGAGTCTGGTTTACAGAAGTTACAGTGGTGGGAACGAGAGGTGGGCCAATTGCCCTATAAAAAAAGTTAGTAAAATGTGGCGATGAGGATAAGGAGGAGGAGAAGGAGGAGGAAAAACCAGTGAATCGTGGTGAACTGGAAAGTCTGTAGACGTTTGGCTTACTCTGTCTACCCTGGAACCTGGCGAGATGATGTTTTTTTCTAAAATGATATATGGACAATACGATACACTCGATATATTATAGTCCTATAAAAATATCGCATTAGTGTATTGTATCAAACTATGGCCATTGAATATATTTTTTGGTTTAAGAGATACCACTCACAGAATTGTTTATAGCACAAGAACAGCCGGCTTTTGACTTGTAAGTAGATTTAGTTTATCGATATAATTATACGTAATGTAAAAACTTTGTAACCAAACCAAACTTTTTTCTAAGTTATAAAATATTGTAGAAGGTCGAAAAATGATTAGTTGAATAATCTCGAAGTTATGTCAAAAACACTTTTTTCAAATTTTTTTATCAACTCCCAAACAGACTAACCAATTTTGATGCAATATGTGCATTAGACGAATTTTTTTAAGGAATATATTAGATTAGATTTTAAGAAATAGATTAGAATAGATTAGATTTTGTATTTAATCAGTACATTAATATGCGCGTTTCATTGGTAAAGCCGTTCAAAAGTTATGAGATGTTTACATACACACACACATACACACACGCACATACACACACACACACACACACACACACACACACACACACACACATACGTACAGACATACTGACTTCATCATGAAAATAGTCGGAAATGGTTCCTAGGATCTCAAAACGTGGAGATCTAGTAAAAACCCGGTTTTCGAAAATCGGTGCAAAATCAGTAGCTCGAAGTTAAAAATGTCCCTTTGCCTTGATACACATTATATACTTGCAAAAAAAGAAAAACATGCGATACTGTTACGATGCGATATATCGATACAAAAGGAAGCGATAACATCGCGTATTGATACAAACTAATTCGATATAGTTGCGATGAAATATATCGATACAATACACTTTCGAGACCATCCCTAGCACGAATGCCGCTTTCTTGTTGATACGGCGCTTGTACTAAAAATAGTATACCATCGGTGCTAATGCTGGCTATACTTGGAAGGCTTGCACCGTTAGCGGTGGCGGTGGGAACCGGCCAGTGGCGCCGATACAGACGCCGGCTTGGGGTATATCGACCCTTCTCTTTTCCTTTTTTCACTCGCGATTGATGTTCTTACATACTTTCTTAATGATAAATCTTTAGAATATTTCATTTAATACGCGTCCAAGCGTATGCAATAATAATGACGTAATTATTTATCTGTATTAATATTAAAGCCGTAAAACTTGTTTGTTTGTAATGGATAAACTCAAAAACTACTGAATCGATTTTCACAATAATTTTCACCAACTACATTATTACTGAGGATTACAGGCTTTTTTTATGCAACTAAGTAAAATAAAGTGATGAAAGCTAAATAACTATCATTTACTTTCATTATAAATACAGCTCTAATAAAATAAAGATTATAATTAGAATTAATTTGACCGTCCCGTTGGTCGAGTGGTTAGCGACCCTGACTACGTAATCGACGGGGCTCTGGTTCGATCCCCGACGAGGACAAGCATTTGTGTGATGAGCATAAATGTTTGTATTTCCGGGTTTAGGTGTTTATTAAATATATTTCAGTATTTATATATGTATTTCTATGTATCGTTGAAAAACACCCACAACATAAGCAAATAATTTGTTTATTTTGGGGTTAGATCAGTAAGTATTATTTGTCCCGTGAATATTTATTATTACTATCTATTATTAATTCGTCTGCCTCGCAGTCAAGGGGTTAGCCTATTCAGTTCAGATCATGAGGTCCCGGGTTCGCTCCCCGGGTCAAGCGAAAGTGTTATAGAGGTTTTTTAGATGTTTCCTAGGAAATCCAAAATCTCAATAGCAGCTCCGGGTCTGGCGGGTGACGTATTACCACTCCCATGCCTCAGATGAGCACATGAAGCCGTCGGGCCAGGTTATCGCTAGAAATAGTCGATAATCGTATCAGAGTGCTAAGTGTGAGTTTTTCTTTTCGCATTCGATCGTGAACGCGTTTCGAGTTTACTAGGAATTTGTATGTGATTTGTACAGCGCCACCTAGTGGTAAACGTGAGAAACCAGTTTACCACTAGGTGGCGCTGTACAAATCACATACAAATTCCTAGTAAACTCGAAACGCGCTCACGATCGAATGCGAAAAGAAAAACTCACACTTAGCACTCTGATCGGTAAAATGCGGCGATGGGGATCTCCGCTCATCTCGCCATCGATAAACCGGAAAGTCTCGAGCATGATGATACTTATAATTAGAATTTACTGTATCTACACTAATATTATAAAATTACAAGATTTGTTTTTTTTGTAATAGATAAACTTGAGGAGTAGGCCGGTTTTAAAAACATTTTCACCATATACTTAAAACTACATTTTCCGCCATCCCCGTTTTTCTATTGATCGTCGAGACGCATTGCCATATGGTGGACGTTTCATGTACCCAGACAAAGCAGATCGACTCGACATTCTTCATTCGAACCGCAAGGGACTAGAACATGTTTCCTGAGTCTGTGTTCCCGACGAGTACAATCTGGTGATCTTCAAGAGAAGAGTGAAGAGGTACCTTCTAGGGAAGCGCGTTCCATATCAGGCCACATCTTAGCTTACCATTAGGCGAGATCGTTGTCAAATGTTTCCCTATCTACACTAAAAGAAAACATCTCTGAATAGTATAGGTTAAATTTTTATGCAACTAAGTAAGAGAAAATAATGTGGGCGTGTCACGCAAACAAAGTCACGAGAAACTAATATCTATACTTATAACATATAATCTATTACATATAATAAAATCGTAGGAAAGTCAAAACTGTACATTGAATATTTTTTTAAAAGAATACTTGGAGAGTGATTTACAATCGATATCGAAGCCAAAAATGATAGTTTTTAGAATTTTTGTGTGTTTGTTTGTTTGTTTATTTGTCTGTATGTATGTCTGGGGTAAACTCAAAAAGTTTAAGTTTACTGCATGGATTTACTTCAAATTTTGCATGAATATTACTAACAGGCCGGGTCAACATATAGGCTACATATTATCACGCTATCACCTAAGAAGGAGAAGCTGTGCGGAATAACCAAGTCCGCGTGGACGAAGTCGTGGGCAACAGCTAATATAATATATAAAAACGAATTCAAATCCGTATAATTTACTAGCTGTAAATTCTATGGATTTGAATTAGTTTTTATGATATTCATATAATCTTTTGTGTGTAAATTCGAGTAATTATTTTTAGTACATTCTTGTGACTCGTCGACATAATAAAGGCCTGACATTCTTGAAAGGCTACTGAACCAATTAGCAGTATCTAGACGAGTTTTCTGTGAGACAAGGGGTGGTGAGCTCGAATTGTGTAATATATTTTATAAGTAAATTCTATAAGCGTAACATTTGTCAGCAGGTAAACCGGTATTATTTTCAAGCTAGCCATTGAAATTATATGTAAACGATGACGATAAATTACGTCAATTTTATCTTTACGTATTAAGTCTGGCTTTTTATCTATACATATAATAAAATCGTAGAAATATCAAAACTGTACATTGAATATTTTTTTAAAAGAATACTTGGGGTGTGATCTACAATCGATATCAAAGCCCAAAAATATAGTTTATAGAATTTTTGTCTGTCTGTTTGTCTGTATGTATGTCCGGGGTAAACTCATGGATTTACTTCAAATTTTGCATGAATATTACTAACAGGCCGGGTCAACATATAGGCTACATATTATCACGCTATCACCTACGGGGGAGGTGCTGTGCGAGTAAACGGAGTCCGCGCGGACGAAGTTGCAGGCAACAGCTAGTACGGAAGAAAATAAAATAATTAATCTTCTCGTGGATCGAGTTTGTGACCCTGACTGCATAATTGATGAAACTTGAGCTCGATTCCCGACAAGGATAAACATGCTACGCAAAAGCACGTAGGTACATGGAATGTATTTCTGGTTTATGTGTTTATTTATATGTAAATAGTATTTTTTTTATATCGTAAGATAAGAAACAAGCAGATGGGGCTCCTGATGGGAGGAGTCAACCATTGCTTATAGACACCAAAGATGTGAATAGTGCCCTGCTATCTTGTGGCGAGGTCTTATGCCATATGCATAAGTTTACTGGCTACCTTACCTTCCAATTCGGAGGGTAAGGTAGTTTGTATTGTGGCAGGAATAGGCAAGGCGGTGTACCAGACCTGGGCGAGACAATGCAGAACTCTACCGCCTAGTAGCCACGATTGTAGTAACTCGCATAGCCAATCGGTCGCCTTTTACGACCAGCCTGGCAGAACGGCAATTGGCCTATTCTTTTAAGGAGCCCGGGACCAATACGCAGAAAAGTAATAGAACTTAATAGTAAAATTGTAGTAGGTATAGGTAATATCCATCTTGTTTGCAACTTATTTGCTCATCTTTATATTAATAAAGGAGGAAAAATGTTTTCCCCATTTTTCCGCCGTTCGGAAAATCACTGAATATTAAATTTTGCACAGTTAAGATTTAGGTACGTGGTGCACAGTTAAGATTAGGAATGAGAAGCTAATATTCTGATATAGTATACAAAAGAAACACATTAAATTAACAAAAATAAACAATACACACTCTTGACACACTAGGTACAATTCATTACGTATAATATAGATAACGATGTTACGGATTTTGCCCCGATTTTCAAAAATGAAGTTTTCACCAGATCTCTACGTTTTGAGGTCCTAGGAACCTTTTCTCACTATTTTCACGATGACGTACGTACGTATGTATGTATGTATATACGTATGTATGTATGTATTTTAGTATGTAAATATCTCGTAACTTTTGAACGGCTTGATCGATCGAAACTTGTTTGATGGCATTCGATTGAGTTCTTAACTTAAAGTTTCATTTGGATTTGTTGTTGAAAAAACTGTGTTCAACGCTATATTTATCAAAATCGGTTAATCCTTTCAGGAGTTATCGTTGACGATTTTTTTTGAAAAAAGTGTTTTTTTTGACATATCTTCGAAGATTTTCAACCAATCAGTTATTATATTTCTACACTATTTCAGAACTTGAAAATCTGCGTCTAATACTGTTTTAAAAATCAAATTTGAATGAAATTTCCAAAAGTTGCAGCTTATCAAATATCAACAGTATGATTTGTACAGCAAACTTACTTCGCATTTTTAAAAATAGCTTTTAGCCTTATAAACCCCTTGATTTCGTAAGAAATTGCATCATTTTCCGTAAATTGGATCAAAATCGGTCAATTTATTTAGAATTTATCAACAACGAAAATTTGTTTTTGGACATTACTTCAACCAATCGTTTATGTAGCTAAAACAACATTTCGGATCTCGAAATTTGCGTTGAATGCCATTTGAAAGGTCAAGATTGATCATCGTTTCCAAAATAAACTAGGTATCGCCCAGTTTTTTAGATGTCTCAATAGTACTCGTATTGACAGAGTTCAGCCCATCGTTCGCTATTTGTAAATTGCATGACAATGAATTCATGGGAAACAGTCGGGCCCAGGAGGCAAACGAACTGGGTAAGATGGTAAGATTATAACTTGTCCAAAATGGACATCCGCAAAATCTGAGTTCTTACAGTTACGTTGTTGGCCTTAGAGTCAGTCAGCTCTTTACTTAAAAATTCAGTTAAATACCTCCATTAAAATTGATTCTGTAAAGTGACAATGCAGTGCAAGATCGCATTTATGCATTTAGATAGTGAGTGTAGAACACGAATATATCGTATGCTTCATTTGGAAGATGAGGCCATCTTCCAAATGAAGCATCTACCTATGGAAAAAAAAGCAGTGTTTGTTATTTTCTTTTAATAGAGATATTTTTACTACTATAGGTATTAATATACATATTTATTTTCAAAATGCGTTCACAATTAAATATAAGAAATTGCATTGGACGTTTATGTAGGAAAAAGATAACCAAGCTTGAAAAATGGTCTAATTTCAACCTCTGGTCGATCAACAATAATAAATAATACTGGTATTACAATGTACAAAAACAAGAAAGTTTACTTTCTAGGCGATTTATAGAATTAAGTTAAGAACAAACAGAACTTCTACTTTCATTAACATCGTTCAACTTAGTCCATTCACCCACGAGTATATGCTAATTCTTAACACCTAGGTACGCTGCATGAATACCACATAGTTTATTCTTTGAAAGTTGCTCACCACATTACGCGTGACTTCTTGATTTGACTTATTAGTAGATACCTGGTACCATGACGTGTTTTTGGAGGAATTTTTGTATATCATATGATAACAAAGAAGCATATGCTTCTCATAATAAAAAGAAATAACTATCGCCCAAACGAATAGATGCTAAAGATGTTAAAGGTACGTTGTTTTATATTATTTTTGTTACGTTGTTTTTTATTATATAGCAAACAAGCGGATGGCTCTCCTAATAAAGAGAGACAACCATCACTTAAAGACACAAAAAAATGTTAATGATACGTTGCTATCCGTGTGACGGAATGGTAATGCTACATGCATAAGCTTACTTAACTGGAACACGACAGTGACAAGCGTTGATGCTATATCGGTAGGAATAGGCAAGGCGGTGATACCAAAACCCAGGCAAGACGTTGCAGAACTCATTAGTTACGATAGTAATGACATTTATATTCAATTTTTCGTCTTTTACGAACTGCCTGACATAATAGCAGCTGGTTTACTCTCCTAAGGGCGCCCAGACCAACAAATTTATCACCTGTTTTCCAAACTGGAACACGACAGTGACAAGAAATAACACTATTCCGCAAGAAATCTTTTTTTATGTTAGTTGGATAGGAAAAACTGGCAGACGTGCCAACTGATGTTAGTTGCCAATGAACATAAACGAATTTGCCTGGAACTGGCCCAGGTAACTCGTTCATATGTTGCCTATCCTGAGACAGGAGTGTTAAGTTTCGGTTCCAGTAATTACACTGCCTGTTTTGCGCTTCTCTCCGAAACACAACAAAACTGTATCACGGGAGAAATATGCAAAATAGTGGCACAGAGCATCCGTCCCACCGGTAAAACTTTACATACAAATTGTCTGGAAAAGACTGTAGGTACATTTTGTGAGACACTCTATATTCATATTATGAATGCGAAAGTTTGAATGTTTAGATGGATGGATGGATGTTTGTTATTCAATCACGCCTAAACTACGAAACGGATTTGAATGAAATTTGGCAAACAGGTAGATGATAACCTGGAATAGCACATATCAATATACAAACATATTCTATCATAATACCACAATGTTAAAAAGTATTATATAGCCTGTGATAATACGGTGTGCCGTGTGCATATATTTAACAAACATTAGGTTAGTATGTTTACCTCGTTTACAAGATTCTGCATATTTTGGAATAAATTTAAATTGTAAATTCATTTACACACATTAAATTTATACCAAATTTCTTAAAGGGATAAAATTTGTAAATTAGCGTGTAGGAAGTTATCTCTGGAACTACTGAACTGATATTGAAAATTCTTTCATCAGTAGGAAGAGCTGCATTATTCCTAAATGAAATAGGTATTTATCTCAACTTACCTGCGAGATTGAGTGGTGAACCTACGCGGCTTATACCACGAGAAACAGCTAGTATTAATATTAATTACGATTTATAATACCTACTTGTAGCTTTATAATAACATCTTTATCATTAGGTACCACTTCATTCTATGAAGTAATTCTCTAACATGCTTTATCTTACAGCAAATCAATTTAAACAGCAAGTCTTTTTCCGGGATAAAAAGTATTGTTACGAATAATCTAGAAGCGTGTAGAATTGGAGCGCGCGCGCGCTAACTTTCTAGAAATAAAGGAAGGAGATAGCTACTCCTATTGACAAACAAATAGTTCACCTGGGCTATGCCATAATGGACTTTGTGGGATATGGCATAAGGTTGAAAATAGCGTGTACTAGGATTTATGACTCATAACATGTTTACGATAAGAAGTGATTCATTGTTTCCCGATACATTTAGATTTTTCTGGATTCAGCTAGGACTTTCCCCTGCCTATAAATACAGAGATGTTGACAAACACAGGGCAGTTTTTATCATAGATAAATATGTGTATTACTATGTTTTTATCAAGCGATCGAGAGCGATACATCAAGTGACAAGTGCGAAGCGGGAAGTGTTTTATTCTAAGTTCAGTGATAGTATAGCGAGTGACTATTGTGTAAAACGTATTTTAGTATTACGTTGTGTTGTGTTGTGTAAATACACGTATTTAATATAAGTGGTGTTTTCTTACAATAACGAACCCGAGTACGTAACAGTATCTTATGTGCTATCTCAGGTTATCATTTACCTGTATGCCAAATTTCATGCTAATCGTTCAAGCCCGTTTTGCGTGATTGAGTTACAAACATCCCTCTAAACATCCAAACTTTCACTTTTGTAATATTAATATTGATAGTAAACCTCAAGGAAATTAGTGTAACTGTAGTAATATTCAAAAAATGTGATCAACGTGTGGGCGCCAGTCGCGCGCCTTGAGTTACATGTCGCGGCGGCGATACGCTGTTTATAAACAATTAACTTTCATATTTATGCACGGGTTCCTGCATTTAATATATTTATTGAAGAATTAGGTCAAAATTTAGCTACCTACCTATTTTTACATATTCGGTATCAGAATCTGAACAATTTCTTTCAGTATGTACAAATGTTTATCAGCAAACCTGTAAAACCTGTACGTAAAACTTTCCCTGTGTGCTGTTTGTTATTCATCCGATTCATCAGTATAATTTCAATGTCAATGGTTTTTCCATAAGTAGATCGTAAGATAATAAGACTTGATAAGACGAAAAGGAACGTTATTGAATTTATTTTACGATCGAAACAAAATAAGTAGTTTCCGGAATTTATATCATGCTTAATATTTGTGTCTAATTTAATATCTTATTTAAGCGATGGCGTAACAATGTTGTTTTTCCTAAAGTGTGACAAATTTAACTAGAAACGCGTCGATCAGAACAGTCAACAAAAAGATCCCTAAACCATACGCCATTCACTATTTCATCAATATCATCTTATAAATAAAGCAAATAAGACTGGTTTATTTGACAACCGCATTAAGTTTTCCAAATAAGGGGAATTGTCATGTGCGATAGGCGTGTTATCTGATGGATCTGATAGATTCCAAGAAGACTTACGGACATTCAAATTCTGTTCTAGGTCAATTTAACTTAGGTACGATTCACATCGACCGGCTTACATTGGCACGCATTCTGCGGCAGCCGTGCGCGTATCGCGGAAGCCGTACGCGCGCCGTGGAAGTCGTACGTTTGCCGCGGATGGCGTATGTCACTTAAATGCACATGCTGCTGCTGCACACATACCCTTTATTCATATTCCGTGACGGCCGGATGGCTCAGTACGGCTCCGAACGGACACCTACACATACCGCGGCAGCCGTACAGAGCCGTCAGGAGCTGGTCAGCCGTCGTGAAACATGAATGTAACGGAAACATGAACTGCGATTCCCGTTTACACGTTCTAGTTTCCTTATGCCGCATTCCTTAACCGCACTGTAAAATGTCCTGGCCGGACCGATGCGAGCCTGTCACTCTGAATCGTAATTTAAATGTTGATAAAGTACGATTCTATCCGATCGCGTCAAAACGAATGCTTGCGTATGCCGCGGAGACCGTACATCACTTGAATGACTCGACTCGCTCCACAGCTGCTATCTATTCATATTATGCGACGGCCGTATGCACCGGGGCCGATCCTTCTGACATTAATCACAAACAAAAGAAAATAATAGGGGGATGAAACCCATTCCAAACGGAAGAAAAGAAAACCCAAAATAAGAGGGAAAATAAATTAGGGGCGATTTGAGTTCGGTAAGTGTGAGGGGACTTTGAAGGAGGAAAACGGTTTATCACGATTTTTAGCAAAACTACGAGTCCTATAGGAAAAAGTTTAATGGCAAAGTTATCGGCAATAAGATCTACAACTTTTGTATACACACTTTTTTCATATAACCTCAAAATTATGCAAAAAATTTGAAAAACTGACTTTTGGTTTTTTATTTTTATCTCCAAAACTAGATTTTTTTCACGAAACTTGGAAAAATGTTGCTTTTTTTATATCCCAAATACACTGCATTTTTTTGTTAAAAACATTAATGTTTTCTCCTTATTTTGACTTAATATTAAAAGAACTTCATAATTTTCAACCGGAAACTCATTTTTTTAGGATTTAATTGGAATAGTCGTTTGTCTTCCATCGCACCTGGTGGGAAGTGTCGATGAAGACGAAGGGCGTGTACCACCCATCCAAAAGAAACCTATTCACTCTACTCTTAAAGGTTCCAGGACTACATTTGTCAGGAAAAATAGACGCAGGCAGTTCGTTTCAAGCCTTGACTACTCGAACCAAAAAAAAGTTGTCATAGCATTTTGTTCGATTTTTTGGTATATCAACAACGTACGGATGGAACTTCTGCCTGCGTCTAGTAGTCCAATAAAGGAATGGTGAGGGTTCAACAAGTTCGAACAGAGCTTTCTTACATTCACCAAAGTGCATCCTGTAAAAAAGTGATACGCTACGACAATGCTTGCGACGATGCTCAAGTGTTTGTAATTTTCTATTTGTGAGCTTATCATCATTTATTAGCCTACGGGCTCTTCGGTCTACAGAGTCTAAAGCTTCTAGTTGATATTTGGCTGAATCCTCCAAAAGGTGACTGCAGTACTCCATGATGATGATGATCCGTGTGCCAAAATTAAAACCGCGTAGTAATAATTAAAATATTAAAAGTATCAATTAATTTTCATTTTACCAGCACTAGGTGCACTATATGGACGACGACGTCCAGCTCTCACATTGATTAGAAAATATCTAAATTTCAGTTAAGCGTTTTTGTGAAATGCCTCTTAACGGTATTTGACGCAGTTTTTAAAGGAGAGACGATGATAAGATCTTTAAGTATATCAGAAAATATTATCAGTATATTAGCCTGAAAGTTATTTCAAAAATATTAAGTAAGTTTGCTAAAAACTACGTAATATTAATATTTGAAAAGCTATAACCTTGGAAAATTAGATTCGTATTTCATTTTTGAAACGACATTCGACGTAGTTTTTGTTAGTACTAAAATATCATAGAATACCAAAAAATTATTGGTTGAAAAATTTCGAAATTATGTCGAAACTTTTCTCAAAATCTTTCGTCAACGATTACGTCCAAACGTTTGAAAACCAATTTTGATGCAATTTATGCATTAGACGTAGTTTTTTGAGGAATAGAGCTGATTAGTTTTTGTACTTAATCGGTATATAAATCTGAAAGCTATATAAAAAAATACTGTTTCGCCAAAAATTTGTTTTGGGGTTTTCAAAATTTCTCAAAATCTGCTGATCTGACTTAGTCCAAATTTTCTGCTGAGATAAATCCATTCGAATGCCATCAACTGCATTTCGATCAGTCGAGCCGTTTAAAAGATATGAGATGTTTACACATACACACAAAACGGTTCGACTCGACATTCTTGATCTAAACCGCAAGGGACTGGAATATGCTTCCTGAGTCTGTGTTCCCCGACGGGTACAACCTGGGGATCTTCAAGAGAAGAGTGAATAGGTACCTGCTAGGGAAGCCCGTTCTATCTTAGGCGGCATCTTAGCATATCAGGCAAGATCGTGGTCAAACGCTTCCCTACCGACAGTAAAAACACCCACGCACACACACCCATACATACAGACATACTGACGTCATCGTGAAAATAGTCGGAAAAGGTTTTTACCTCACTAAGGTACTACACTAAGGACCTCAAAACGTGGAAATCTGATGAAAACTCGATTTTTGAAAATGGAGGCAAAATCAGTAACTTCTTTATCTACATACGTAGTGGGAAGTAAAAAAAAATGTTTAAACTCACTCTATAAAAATATACTCTCAATAATTTCATATTTTAATCGTGATCAAATATAAAATAACCATAATCAGATATGAAAAACACAAGAAAACATGACGAATATTTTTTTATTTTTCAGTATATTACGTAAATATAAGAAGACTGATAAACAGTTTTATCTGAGTACTATTTACATTGTACCTGTTCAATATTTGCTGAGGAATTTAATTAGATAATAAAGGATATTATCTAATTAAATTCCTCAGCAAATATTAAACAGGTTCGCAATAGATGAATTGGCAAAAAAACGCGGAAATATTATGTAATAAATTTTTGATGACGTGTACTTTCCAATACATTTACTATCAAAGATCTGAAGATAGAGCTGTAAAACTGTCATTGCACAGATAGATATAGTAGTCTGCTCGACAAGTTGAAAATCGTCTAAAATAGAGATACTGCTCTTAAAATTATGTGCGATAGCTAATTGGATCCGAAATGACGCCTAGAAAAATGTGCTATTAGTGCGTATTAGCATATAAAAAATTGCAAAAGTTATAATCAATTAAAGATGAAAAAAATGGCATTTCGTTTTTTCTTCTCGCCCTGTCATCTGACACCGGAAGCCATCCTGCTCCTAAGACTAAGACTCTAAATAAAGGAATTAGAAGAGTTAATTATCAAACAGAACAAATGAATCTAAGTTCGATAGCTTTATCTTGTTTAGTTTAAAAATTATCATGGTCACCTTCCAGTTTCATCATCAGATCCTAAAAGTTATCCATAACCAAAGTGTATGTCCAAACAAACCCAATCAGCCCAATTTCAACAAGTTTGTGTGGATCTGCTGCAAAGTTCTTGTTGACTTTTTCCAGTTCTATCATCAGGTGCTAATAACCATCGTGCTTCAAAATCCTTTTAAAAATTTACTTCATTTCATTCCAATCTATCACCTCTATCATCAGCTCTATTATAAGACTCCGGAAATTGTTTAGCACCTTGGTAATCAGAATAAAGGATCCCAAAATCAACAGATTTATCTTGTTTAGTTTAGAAGTTCTCATGACTACCTTCCAATTCCATCATCTGATATTAGAAATCGTCCAGCATCAAATTGTTTGCCAAAACAAACCGAATTCGCCCCACTTGATGGGTTAACCTGGTTTAGCTTAGGAGTTCTTGAGTACATTTTGCAGCTCTATCATCAGATACTAGAAGCCATTCCGATTTCAAATGAGCGAGCCATTTCAAATGGGAGTAGGAAATACCTTGGGAGTTCTCATGGTTAACTTCCGGTGCCATCATCAGATCCTGAAAATCATTCAGCACTCAGGTGTTTGCCAATGCAAGATAATTAAGTGCTTATTCAAAAACATTACCTCGTTTACTTAAGGAGTTCATTGCAGTTGCATTTTGAATCTGGATTCTTGAAGTTCCAATGTCACTTTATCGGGTCTTTCGGATCAATCTTCAGAGCCTTATCACCACGAGTAAGAACTTACTGAAATGATTCCGAACTTCACTCTATTAGCAATTTCTGTCAGTGAGTGGCCCTATAGTCTGTAAAATTAGTAAAATTATATTATAATTATAGTATATATATTATAGTAAAATTATAAATAATGGAGATAGATTCCGGGATCTAAGAGTTTTTTCTTGAAAATTTTCTCTTCTTTCCGATTCTTTTTTCGAAATTTCTTAAGTATTAATAGTTTATGAAATATTGGCAAGAAACGAAATGCCATTTTTTTCATCTTTAATTGATTATAACTTTTGCAATTTTTTATATGCTAATACACACTTATAGCCAGTGATGCCAATTTAGCGACTTTGTCGCTAGATCTAGCGACAATTCGTCTTCTACGGCGGCTTAAATTATGTGTCTAGCGACAAAAAAAAATCTAGCGACTATTTTAACGACTTCTAGAGTTCAAATAAAAAAATAGATAAGTATTTAACTACCTCAATAAAATATGGCAAGAAATGTATGTTCTCTATACCCAGAACTTCGTTCCGAAATCGGATATCATTCTGACAAGTCTATCTTTATCTGACTTGTAGCCTTTGAATGAGACAAATTCTAGTCAGAGTAATAAAAAATATAAAAAAAATACGCCATTTCATGAAAAACGGCAATTTCGTAGGTAAATACTAATAGCCGACCCACACTGTTGGAAACAAACTTCCAACACGGGTGACCTTGGTGGAAGGCTTGTAGAGTTCAGTGTATTTTTGTTGCAAACAAGTGTTTACACTGTTGTAAACCGCAGGTGGAGACCCATGTGGAGGGCTTGTTTCCAACAGTGTGGCTCGGCTTTTATGCTTAAGCCGGGATTTCCCCAATGTTTTACTTGTATATAGAGATGGGGAATCCCCGATACGATACGATATTATTGTATATTTGAGACTTGAGTGTTCTGCTGAACGCTCAATTTTTTGGGATCATTTAGCGACTATTGACCTTTGTCCGTAGATAGCGACATCTAGCGACTTTTCAAGCATACGCTAATGACTTTTTAACATATAGAGTTGGCAACACTGGAGTCCATGAGAAATCCTAAGCTAACCCAGAAAAATCCATTGAGTGTAGGTTGCTTCGGTTTGTTTTGTTATATTTTTTGGTGCTAGATGATTTTTTTGAATTTAATAACAGAAATTGAAGGTAGCTAGAAATTGAAGGGAACCTTTAAACTAAACAAGATAAAGTCATCGAGTTTTGACTTATTTGTTCTTTTTTGAAAAATACTAGGGTATTATGCTAGATAATTTCTATGGTCCTATGATGAAGCAGGCAGGAGGTTATGGGAACTTTAAATTTAAATTGAGCAATGCCATCAATTTTAGACTCATTTGGTTCGTTCTAATAAGGACTTTCAAACAGAATGACTTCCATTTTCTAAGAGTGAAACTGGAAGAAGTCTATGAGATCTCGCTTAACCAGATAAACCATCGAGTATGGGTTAATTGGTTTTTTTTTGAGACACACAAAACAGAACAGATGTTTTCCCATCATTTGTGGTATTTTACAGACGAAGTGTTTGTGTTTTCTCTGTTTAAGAATAAGAATTGTTTTATATACCACACATACTGTAAATATACAATAAATCAAGACAAAGCGTACAAATAAGATAAGAAAAAACAAAAAGCCAAAAATACAGTAAACAAAGAAAAAAAACATACAACACATTTTAACAGACATCGATAATTACAATTTGTACAGCATATTAATAAGCATGAAAAAACAAATTAATTAATGTTTATGTATAGCAACATGATGGTAAAATGGTAAGCCACTCAGCAAACACATAGAGTGGCAAAAGTTATCAATCCTACAGCTGATGTTCTGGGCACCCTTTGTCTGTCGCTTGAAACGGTTGTGAAAAAAAATAATGATTAATAAAAATACAAAGAATAAAATGAAACATATGGTATGGAAAACAATGTTGATTCTGGTTTGCCGAAATTACAGTGGTGGGAACGAAAGGGGGGTCCATTGCCCTGAAATATAATACATGTATTTAAGAGCTCATATATTACTCGTATAATTAATTGATATTGATATACATATATATTTAAAGGCTTTATACTCCTAAAGCAGGAGTAGGAGGGGGATCGCGATAGTTAGAAATATTTGGAATTAAAATATACTTAAAAGAAAACATACAAGAAATCATATTAATTATGCTTTTGAAGATTTAATAAATATGATTTTAAGTTAAAGTTGAAAGATAGTGATAATTGTAGATTACGTACAGGTGGAGGGAGATCATTCCAACATTTGGTAACATTGAAACGAAAACTGCCCCTAAAAGCTGCAGTATTGTGCGAAGGCATACTTAATTTAAATAACGAATGTTTAATATTTAATGATGTAGATTAAGAAACAAAAGCAAAAAAGGTTTAAAAACTCAGCCAAAGCTTATCTATCTTTCAGTGGTAAACTTTAAAACTATCTTCTTTGTGAAAAGTCTTAAAATTCAGTCTGTTTTTTAATTGATCTGATATAATACATCTAAAACTTCCAGACCAGAACGTAAAATGATATTAGGTATTTTTATATCACATAGTAGCAAACAAGCAGATGACTTTACTGATGGAAAGAGACAACCATTGTTTATATACATCAAAGATAATAATGGTGCGTTACTATATTTATGACAGGGTCATAATACCACATGCATAAGTTTACTGGCTACCTTACCCTCCAAACCTGAACGCGATAGCGCTTTTCGCTATCGCGTTCAGGTTTGGAGGATACTGATGCTATCGTAGCATGAATAAGTAAGGCAGTGACTTCAGACCCGGGCGAAACTATGCAGAACTCTACCAACTAATAGCCACGACGTTAATGTCTGCCATATCCAGTCGTTCACCTCTTACAAAAACCCGGAAAAACACGAGGGTTCACGGCACGTTTATTGAGCTTTGATTTATTTCACCGTGCGTAAAATGATCCGCAATTCGTAGCCGAACGCGTAAGAACCGTGCCGAGAACTATACTTTGAACAATAGAATTTCGAAAATAAATCTACACTTGCTCTCTTTGATACATATAGAAAAAAATATGCCAAAATATGCCTTAAAATCTTAATAAAAAGGATATTAAAATAATAATACAATTTATTAACAATAATAGTAATGATAATTACGGGAGAAACTACACTTACTGATCTAACCCCAAAGTAAGCAAATTAGTTGCTTGATGTCAGTCAACGATAGTAATAGGTACATAGAATACTGGAATATAATTAATAAACACCCAAACCCAGAAATACAAACGTTTATGCTTATCACACATATGCTTGTCCCCATAGGGAATCGAACCCGAGCCCCGTCGATTGCGTATTATCGATTTTCCCTCGTGTTGGTTCCGGGCTCCTTTGAAGAATAGACCAACTACCGTTCTGCCAGGCAGGTCGTAAAAGGCGACCGATTGGCTAAGCAAGTCACTGCCATCGTGACTACTAAGTGGTAGAGTTCTGTATTGTCTCGCCCGGGTCTGGTACCACCACCTTACCTATTCCTGCCGCAATAGCGTCAGTGCTTGTCACTGTCGTGTTCCAGTTTGGAGGGTAATGTAGCCGGTAAATTTATGCATGTGGAATTAGACCTCGCCACAAGATAGCAACGCACCATTAACATCTTTGGTGTCTATAGGCAATGGTTGACTCTATCCATCAGGAGACCCATCTGCTTGTTTGCTATTTTATGATATAAAAAAATCAGGATCGCTAACCACTCGACCAACGGGGTGGTAAATTAAACTTAACAGAATCTTTCATCAAAAGTGTTAAAACACCTTAATAACCTACATAAAATAAAATTTAATACGTGTGTACCCTGCGGCCGAGACACGCGGACCGTATACCTAACTGCTACAGATTGAAAGAATTTAATTGAGGACAAAATAAATCAAGTGAAGATCTGTTACATGTTATTAAATGGAGTAGTATTTGTAGATTAATTGTAACCAATCTATTTAAATAAATTAAAATACGGCTAGATATTAATCTTTCAATCAATTCACTTACATTAAGAACTGATTAAAATCTAGGTATATCATTGTTTTTAACTTCCCGCTACGTATGTAGATAATGTTACAGATTTTGCCACTAAGTTTTTATCACATAAAACAGAAACAAGCAGACGACTTTCCTGACGGTCACAAAAGATGTTAATGGTGCGTTGCTGTCCATGTGACGGGTAACGGGTTGTTATTGTCACATGCATTATGTTACCAGTTACCTTACCCTCCAAACCGGAGTACGACAGTGGCAAGCATTGACGCTGCTACATAGCAATTTCTATTTTACACGAATCTAGACAAGATAAGAAAAGCTGGAACATGTGTTTAGGAGTATAGATAAGAAAAACTGGGACGATGTGTTTAAATCTTAGGAGTATGATTTATTACTATTGATTTTAATTATTTATTTATTTGTTACATAGTATTTACCAATAAATATTTGTGTAGTTCTAATGTAAACTTAAACTCGTTCGAGTTTTATCGTACCTACATTAGATTATTTAGTACAGACAACATTTTTATAAATATAAATGTGAGCACATTTAAAAATACAAACTTAGCTATTGTTAACAAAAACCGTTTCCTTGTTTGTACTCTCATTGCAATGCATGATACAGTATGTATATTTTTGAAGAAAAGTGTTTGTAGTAGATTTTATACTTATAGTTATAATTGTAATTTTAAAAATTATGCTTATTAAATATATTCCGCAATCGTTAAGACTTTGAAGAAGTTTATGTTTTAACGTGTCAAATGCCTTAGTATATTCGGTGAATTAACCAATTTTAATGGTTTTACTAAGTGACCACCAACGCCCATGGACATCCGCAACACCAGAGGTCTTGCAGTTGCGTTGCCGGCCTTTTAAGAATGAGTAAGCTCTTTTCTTGAAGGTCCCTATATCATATACGTTCGGAAATACCCCTGCCAATAATTGGGTCCACAACAGAGTAGTGCGAGGTAAAAAGTGTCGGGAGAATCGCACAGTTGTGGATTTCCAGGCGAAATGGTGAGGATGGAACTTCAAATTTTGACGCGAACTCAACGATTCGAATTGCTCTACGATGCAAACGGAAGAAGCTGATACTGGGGAGCTTCGGCCCAGAGATGCGAACAGTACTCCATGTGAGGCCGAATCTGTGCCTCTAAAGTTGAAGGAGATGAGCCGGTAAAAAGTACTGTTTCGCTCTGCTGAGCACACCGAGCTTTTTGGAGGCTAGTTTCGCCTTGCCTTCCAGATGACCGCGAAATTGAACGGTATTCGATATGTCGACTCCCAGGATTCCGACACTGGCTGAGGCTGTTAGGAGAGTATCCTCAAATCGAGGTGATATGACAAGGGGTGTCTTTTTTGCGGTGAACGCGCAAAGCTGTGTCTTTTTGGGGTAAAATGTGGCCAAGTTTTGACGACCCCATTCCGAGACATCAGTAAGTCGATTCTCGACTTCAGACACAAGCTTCTTTCGGCTCTCTTCGACGTGTTCCCGAGAAATACCGCTATGGCCAAAGTATGTAGCATCACCAGTACTATCATCTGCATAGCAATGTATGTTACTAATTCGAAACATATCATTGATATGCAAAAGAAAAAGGGTCGGTGATAGCACGCAGCCTTGGGGAACACCAGCATTGACGGGTTTAAGGTCGGAGCATGCACCGTCGACTACGACGTTGATACTCCGATCAGCCAAAAAACTGGTTATCCACTTGCACAATTTCTCAGGAAGCCCGTAGGAGGGCAGCTTTGCGAGAAGCGCTTTGTGCCATACCCGATCAAAGGCCTTAGCTATGTCCAAACTTACAGCCAATGCCTCCCCCTTGGACTCAACTGCCTCCGCCCATCGATGTGTCAAATATACTAGCAGATCACCAGCTGAGCGGCCGCGACGGAAACCGTACTGACGGTCACTAGTCAGCTGGGGTTCTTCTAAATACTTCAGGAGCTCACAGTTGATGATGGTTTCCATAGTTTTGGAGAACAAGGAGGTTATGGCTATGGGCCGGTAATTGGACGGGCTAAAACTATCTCCTTTTTTGGGAATGGGATGCACTAGAGCTGTCTTCCACGATTTTGGTACCACGCCGAGTGAGTAGGAGAGTCGAAACAGGTGCGTTAATACTGGCGCCAACTCCGGAGCGCACACTTTAAGCACAGAAGAAGGGATGCCATCCGGCCCACTAGACTTGAGGACGTCCAAGGAAAAAAGTGCTTTACGTACAGAAGATTGCAGGAATCTTAGTTCCGGCATAGAACTATCGCACCACGGGATGGTAGGCAGTGCATTCCCTTGGTCGTCCAGAGTCGAGTTGGCCGCAAATAACGAGCCCAGAAGATCGGCCTTCTCCTTTGCGGTATGGGCCAGAGAGTCATCGTCTCTGTGCAAAGATGGAAGAGAGGGCTGTGAGAAATTCCCTATGACAGCCTTGGCGAGAGACCAGAACGCACGAGTTCCTGAAGGAAGGCGAACTAATTTCTCACCAATTCTGCCAATGTGTTCCGATTTTGCCTTAGCGATAGCTCTTTTGAAGAACCTAGAGGCAGAATTGTACTCCTTTCGTAATGTGCTGGTTTTTACATCATGAGATGCCGACGCAGCAGCCCAAGCCCGGTAGCACTCCCGCTTTCGGTGTGAGGCCGTTTTGCAGGAGCAACCAAACCAAGGCTGAGACCCACCACCAACTGGCACCGCAGAAAATGGAATGAAAAGTTCCATGCCCTGCAGCACCACATCAGCGATAGAGTCAGCAACGACACTCGGATCATCCAGCTTGAAGCACATCCGCCTCCATGGGTAGGACGCAAAAAAAGTCCGCATCCCATCCCAATCTGCTGACCTACAGTGCCAAACGCGACGACGGCCTGCAAAAGGAGGCCGTGATAGGCGCGTAACCGGCATTTTGCTCCGGATCAGGCAGTGGTCTGACGTACCAAGTGGGACGTCCACAGATACCTGGTAGTCATCCGGATGAGAGGTCAGCAGAAGGTCCAACAGTGAAGGCGTATGGTCGTCCACATCTGGAACACGCGTAGGCAAAGTTACTAGTTGTGTTAGACCATACGCCAAGGCAAAATCGTGAACAGACCTCCCCGCATGATCTGTAGTACGAGAGCATAGCCATTCGGCGTGATGGGCATTAAAATCGCCCAAGATCACGATCTCAGCGGAGGGGGTCCGTTGTAACACGGAATCTACAGCCGTTTGTATGCGCTCAACGAGCCTGTCGACTTCAGTATTTCCGCTATGGGACCTGTAAAGGCACGCGTAGATGCGGGGATGGTCGTCGCAATATACACGTAGCCAGAGGATGGATAGGTCCCGACCTTCAAGTTTACCGAGGCGCCGGTAACAGATATCTTCTCTGACGCAGGCGCACACACCAGCCCGCGGTACAAAGGCATGTTCCAATTTGTACCCCGGGTAGGAGAGGTAAGAAGTATCAGCCGGAGAAGATATCTGAGTCTCGGTCAAAATGAGCAAGGCTGGCTTCGCCGTCTCTAGATGGTAGTGGACGGCGTTCAGGTTGGAATGAAGCCCCCTGATATTGCAGAAGTCCACGGTAAGCGCGGAAGGGGGTGCCATGCCCTTCTTGCCCCGATAGCCCCGGACAGGTTTTTGAATGAGCGCAATTTTGCCCCCCCCCCAGAATACATGGGGCAGCCTGAGCTTCCGTGATCTGGCTGCTTAAGGAATCCAGAGCACGGATGCCCAGAGGGGGATTCTCCACCGCTAGCGCAAGTGGTACCCCCTGGGGTAAAATTACTTTAAATCGCGCTTTCATGACTGCTGAGGGGGGGGTTGGCCTCCGGGACTCTCACAAACCGAACGAAACACAACAGCAAAGCTGTTGCTTCACGTCGGTGTTAAGTGAGAGAGTGGTATCTCCCCGGGCGTGCCGGCCTATTCAGCTGCTATTGCAAGATGGCACTACCACTAATTAAAATGATTTAAATATGATTTAATAACTGTATAAAATAGTAAGCAAGAAAATAAAATAAACAAACACGTTTTTTTTGTGTAGGTTAGTGATGAGATGTAGGAGATATATATGTAAGATTATTTGATTAATAAAGACAGTATTCATTCGGAAGTCAGTTGTTTCACTAGTCTCCTATACCCGACCTTATAATTGATTATACTTAGTCAAAAAATAGTTTGACACTACTTAAAAAATACACGAAAAAGCACACTGTAGAATCAAATTTAGTTTATTTACCCAGCTATGTGCTAAGTTAAAGACGAGCGGCAAGCTCGCAAAACACGAAGAAGGCCGAGAGTCATGGTCAAGAGTCAATAACGACTCAAAATCCTGATGCCACTAGCCTTCCCAATCCGGTTTAAGTGTTCACCGCTGGCAATAAATTATTTTTAAGAGTAATTTTAAAATTTGGAAAATAAAAATGTGCACGCCTCATACCTCTAGTTTAATTTAAAATAGAATTAAATGACGCTGAATTAGGTACTAATTTTTAACAGGAAACAATACTAAAGCTGTTACTATTAAATACCAAAATTTGCACGTCACAGATTGGCAAGATAGGATAAGGAATAATATTATATAAGATCTAATCATGTTATCTATTTTATGCAAACAAAGAAAAAAATTGCACCGATAAGTATTTTGAGCGCAATTGTGGCATATCCGTAACAGAGTACAGACATCCGGACGTCCATAATTTTTTTTAAATCAGTTTTTTTTAATATAATACGAGATAAATATTTTTAAAAGTATTTAATGTGTTTATGAAAGGATTATTTTTAGGGTTCCGTACCTAAAAGGTAAAATGGAACTAAACCGCCGCTGTCTGTCTGTCCGTCTGTCTGCCTGTCACCAGGCTGTATCTAATAAATCGTGAGCTTAAATTTTCACAAATTATGTATTTTCGTTGTCGCTATAACAACAAATACTAAACATAAAAAAATGAAAATATTAAGGGCCCCATACAATAAACGTGTTTTCATATTTTTTTCTATGATGGTACGGAACCCTTTGTGCGCAATTCCGACTCGCACTTGACCTTTTTTTAATTTATATATGTGTACTTATTGTATTAGTGAAATATAACAGTTAAAGTCCAGAAAATTGCTTGACCTTGACATTTTGAGAGTAGAGCACTACCTCAACGCTTCACTTAAGGGTTGTGCAAAAGGAAAATCAAAAAAAAAGAATCATCTTGTTTTTTTATGCCATATTTATTACCTTTAAACAACATTACTTTATGCAAATTTTCTATATACTAAGAGGTTTCATGTTTCCCATGACGTATTATTATTTTTATATTTACTCGTATAATGTATAGAATATAGATTGTCAACGTGGCGTGAGAATAAATATCACTGGACAAATTAAATGAATTGATGATGAAATCTGGGCCTCATCACTTATCTCGTTAAAACATCGACGAATCATGATAAATGAAAAGCGTTTTTACTGTTCGGTTGGCACTGAGTCGCTCGTCTAGTATGACTAGTCAACGAGCTTCAGAGTGGCTTCCAACCGAACTGAAATCGGAAAAACTACGCCAAAGTCGGTCAAGGGTTAAAAACATGTTGACTGTTTTCTTTAACTATAGCGATGTTGTGCACTGAAACATCTTGCCGGAATGTCAAACTGTAAATAAATAATATTGTTTGAGCGTTATGCGGCATTTCAGGGAGCAAATGTCGCGAATAGATCAGCAGGTCTACTCTTGAAAACGATATAAATCTTAAACCAATATTGATAAAAACAATAAGTTTCGAATATCGTCAAAAAACGGTACTCTAGAAACCAATATTGCCCACATTAATTCAGTATAGTAACGACCTAATTATTGGAAATAGATGTCATCGTTACACGTCTAGTGTTACAAGCTAGTGTTACAAGTGGAAATTTTAAGTACCGTTTTAAACAAAATAACGAATAAAAGCAATAATGAGCAATTCCAAAAAATTTCGAAATCCGTGTGGCGTTGTCGCCGAATCCAATAATTTTTAATCCGAATAAAACTTGGATGAGTAACTAATATTTTGTGTATTATTGATCGTTTCCCGGTACTTTCTAGACAAAGAAGTATTTAGTTATAACAAAATAACGAATAAAAGCAATAATGAGTAATTCCAAAAAATTTCGACATCCGTGTGGCGTTGTCGCCGAATCCAACAATTGAATATAGTTGTCCAGAGTACAAAATACTTCAAAATTCATTAAATATTCATTTAAAATTGAAATCGGTTTTCAAGAGTAGCCTTACAGATTTGTAGAAAGAAAATTTTGGATTTTGCACCACAATAATACGTCTTCGCACGAGGTCATCATTGTGAACTAATTTTTGACAAAAAACTGGACAAATGCCATCAACCACCTTATTTACCAGATATGGCTTCCGTCGACATCTTTCTTTTTCCTAAACTCAAAATTTGAGTTGTGGCATCCGTTTTCATTTCGGTAGAACACATATAGAAAAATTCGCGGCGAAAACTAAACTCAATTCCAAAAAAAAACTTTAAAAACTATTTTGATCATTGGAATATTCGTAAGCGTGGGTAAGAGTATCGTTTTTAAGCATAATCTAAAGGCGATAATAAATAAAATTTGGATGAATAACTAATATTTTGTGTATTATTGATCGTTTCCCGGTACTTTCTAGACAAAGAAGTATTTTTGAATTGGTTCCCAATGTCCAAAACAACAATTTCCTATTAACTTATGAATTATGATAAAGCGATTAACTAATTGAAAACAGTAGGTGTTGTTTACTAATAAATAATTATATTTTATCGAAGTATCAAATTCGATAAAAAGTAAGAGTTGTTTACTAATAAATGATTATATTTTATCGAATTGTCAAATTCGGCATAGTCAGTAGAGAAAAAAAGACCATTAAGTGGTTAAAATGATGATAATTTTATATTTACTCTACTTTTGAAGTTTTATGTCGAATCTTGTGTCAAAGGCGTTAGGCATCGGTTACCTTAAAAATCTTTTTAGTTTTTCTCCTTTAAAAACTGCGTCGAATACCGTTAATTGTATTAAAATCAGTCGATTTGTTTGGAATTTATCAATGAAGAAATTTTTGGATTTTTTTTTTTTGACATTGTTTCGAAAATTTTCAACATTTCGATTATTATTTAACTAAAGCAATATTTTAGACCTTCCAAAATTAATTTGAATGCCATTCAAAAGATCAAAATCGATTATTGTTTTCAAAGTACATAGCTTTTCAAAAATCAATACTAAATTTTTTATTTAATTAAATAAATAATACCTACTCTCATTTTAATTTAATAATACCTACTCTCATTTTTAACAAAACAGATGTTTGATCTGAAAAAATCTATGCTTGTAGTTTTTACTCATTTGAGCTTAAAATACATTAATTTTTGTTTCAGAGATGGCCTACAGGGTCAACCGTTTACAAATTTGTTTTTATACCATAAGATAGCGAACAAGCAGATGGGTCTTCTGCTGGAAAGAGTCAACCATCGCCTATAGACACTAAAGAGTTAATGGTGCGTTGCTATCTTGTGGCAAGGTCCAATGCCACATGCATAAGTTTACCTGCTACCTTACCCACCAAACCAGAACACGACAGCGACAAACACTGACGCTATTGCGACAGGAATACTACCACCTAGTAGCCACGATGGAATTGACTCGCATAGCCAATCGGTCGCCTTTTACGAACTGCCTGGCAGAACGGCAGTTGGCCTATTCTTCAAAGGAGCCCGGGATTACCATATTGTACTTTTTTATCGTACCGTGAGATGACAAGATTTAAAAATTATCCTTGAAATGATTTTATTTCATTGGTAAGTAGTTTAACTCTGTATTTCTGTATGTAATTGTAAGCTACACTGACAAACAAAGCAAATTGTCTTGAAAGGCGTATCCATTTAATCCGTGATAGCAACACACCATGCATGCATCATGCAAGCATGTTTAGTGTCTATAGGCGATAGTTGCCTTTTTGCAATATCACGCCCGAATTTGATACATGCTTATCTTTTTTAATTTTACCTCGTGTTAGTCCGGGCTCCTTTAAAAATAGATCAACTGCTGCCAGGCAGGTCGTAAAATACAACCGATTGATTATAATGTTACTACCATCGTGATTACTAGGGTGGTAGATTTCCGCAGCGTCTCGCCCGGTATCATCGTCTTATTTATTCCTACCGCAATAGCGTCAATGCTTGTCACTGTCGTGTTTCTGTCATGATGGAAAGGTAGACGTATGCATGTGGCATTCCTATACCGCCGGATAGCAATGCACTACAAAAAAAATCGTGACAGTCATGTGCTTGTTGGCTATCATATGATTTGAAAACTTTTAAACTGTAACAAGGTCACTCACAAAACATAACTATGTGAATAGCCACATGAAAAGCAGACACGCCGACTGGTACAGTCACACAAATTGACAATAAAGCACTATATTGTATACACATTGTCGTAATTCAGAGTGATGACCCCACTGATCTACAATAGCCTACAATGATCGCACGCTACCGGACTCCGGAACATTGTGGTAATAAGTACTTAACGACTTCTCAGATCGACATTTTACGAGTACGTACCTACATGTCGTGTCTTTTAATTGGGGGAAGTATTTCTTCCTTCCACAGTAGATTTCCACGAAACTAATGTGTTTTTATAGAGTTACAAATAAGGAGGAAGGAAGACATCGTAAGTATTGTGATCCTAGTTAGTATTCGATTTCCTTTGTCCGTTAGTAATTTAATGCGAAGATAATCTACCTATATATCGTAGGCAATTTGTATGTTTCGTCGTTATACAAACGGTGTCGTTGTTTTATAAACGTAAAAGTCTAATACAAATTGCCGAAGGCAAACACTCGACATTAATTGCAACAATGCCAACTGTAAACTCTGATGTTGCTGATGGTCGATAGAGCCCCGCTGGGCGTGGGTTTTTTCAGGTGTGGAATCTAAGGGTAACCTAACAAACCTACTTATTTTTTATTTAAGAAGCCGGATGGGGTTCTAGTTCTAAATAAGCAACCAAAAAAAATAATAGGTAAATTAAAGAATATGCCACGGCAATTTGTTAACGGCGGCGGTAAATGTCAAGCATATTATATAATGACGACATTTTACATTCACGTAAAGCATTTTCTAAATCGTATTTATCTTTGCAATCTGACGACGATATTTTGTATATGAACGAATTATAGAATTTGCCTGCGACATCTATACAAAAAATGTAGGTATATAAAAGAGAATGTTTGTTGTTTATGTGAAATCTTTTCACTCAAAATCCATTTGACCAATCACCATGAAAGCATGTATATTATGTATTTTTTTCATGGAGAAGGTTTTAACTCGCCACCAGATGATGATATAAACTATCAAGTTTTATACCATTCAACCGATTACCGAGTAAATTGTCGTTCACAGTTACGTGGAATTTTACAATATCCATCACATTCTTCCATATTTTATGATAATTCTTTTACTATCAACTGTGTGAAACTTTGGAATTCACTTCTTTTTCATATCAAGAGTAGTCAGTCAATAGCAATTTTTAAAAAAACCTTAAAGGAATTTTATCTGTCTGCATAATTTTTGAATAAAGGGGCACAGTAACATATTATTTATAATTCATTTTTCATTCATTTCATCAAGTTAATTAAAATAAGAATTTGTAGTATTTTTTTAAGTTGTATTTTTCGAAATAAATAATTTGTACACTGTATATTCTACATTTCTTTTACGCATTCTCACTCTTTTGGGTTTGCTGGAAGAAATCTCTTGCAGAGAAAAGCTCGCCTTTTGTAAATGTTCACAAATAAAAATGTAATAATTATGACTTTTAAGTGTACAATAAAGTATTAAATAAATAAATGAAACACATACATATATAATAGTAACTATTATGTAATCTGTGGCAACGGCATATCAATGCCTAGTTGTGACACGTAGGCAACGACAACATCGCATTTAAACTAATAGGTACCTACTTTGTGTTCTGTAGCATGAAAAGAAGAGTAAGCGCCACATTTCTACGGGATATTCATTCCAAGCTCGCGAGCTTGGAATGAATTCGTCGCAACATTGCGACGCCGCACCACACTATACATGTGGCGGCGGATTGTACCAACGTTATATAGTGAACTGCCACAACACTTGATTAAAAGTGTCAGCTCAAAAATCATTTAAAGAATATATTAAAAAAACACTACTTGTCATTGTGCCCATAATGATAGTGATAAAACGAAAAGAGTAATATTTGTAGTTATATATGTAAAGTTAAGATGTAAAATGTAATATTACCTAATATGTAAGATCCTTGTAAGTTCAATATAAACTAAGTAGTAATGTGAAGAAAGTAGTAGGTTATTATGCCTGCTGCAAACTCCGGAACGGCTGAGCGGATTTTGATATATTGTATGTTGGGTGTGTATTGGAAAGATAAGATTAGTTATAAAATAAAACTAGATGGAAAAATTACTGTAATGTATACACTATTAAACGAGAACTATTATTGGAAAGATAAGATAAGTTATAAAATAAAACTAGATGGAAAAATTACTGTAATGTATACACTATTAAACGAGAACTACTGCCGACAAACTGCGATGCAGTTTGGCAGATGAAAAAAACTGTAAAAACGTATGGGCCACATTATCGCGCGAAGATTCGTGGTGCGTCATCACGATGAAAGATCGTGGTTGTGCTACGGCGAACTAGGTGGTCATGTATATTCCATCAACATTAGTCTATTTCGCTTCTTATACGCACTTAAGCGCACTAATGCAAAAGCGATATGAACTTAGTTGCGGTAGAAAACAGTCAGAATTCCAAAGATTCGTGATACGGTGAATTAATTTGCCACACACAATGGGAAATCGTATATCATCATTTTGGAACGATAATTTAGCCTCACCATTAGCGACGGTTAAATTGTGATGTGATAAAGTGACAAAAATACACTGCGCATTGACTGAGTATGCTCTCGGGGTCATATTTTTTATATTTTATTGAAATCTACTTTTATCCTCAAAGTTTATCTATATTAATATTATAAATGCGAAAGTTTGGATGTTTGGATGGATGTTTGTTACTCAATCACGCAGAAACTACTAAACGGATTTGAATGAAATTTGGCACACAGGTAGGTGATGACCTGAAATAGCACATAGGCTTCTTTTTATCCCGAAAAAATTGGGTGTACCCGCGAGATTCGCCAAAAAATTTTATAATGCAGCGGGCTGCACGCTGCAGCTAGTAATATATAATTTACTACTCCTCCGAGTACGTTGCGCCAGTCGTATTACTGTGTTCAGTAGTTTTTGTGTGATTGAGTAACAAACATCCATCCATCTATCCAAACATACAAACTTTCGCATTTATAATATTAATATAAATAATTTAAAATTGTATCATGCCTATAACCTTCCTTCAAGTGCAAAAAATATAGTGACAACCTTTCCGTTCCGCCAAACTTAGACTTCCTAAAAATCAGAACCGATTCGGCCCAGGAGATTTTGAGAAATTTTGAAAGAACCTCAAATTTTTTTTTTGTTTTTGTTTTTTTTATAATAACTTCCAAAATAATGTACCGATTGATTACAAAATCTAATCAGCTCTATTTCTTTATAACTGCGTTCAATGCCACAAATTGCATCAAAATAGGTTTATCTGTTCGGGAATCATTGTTGACGAAATATTTAAAAAAAATCTTTTTTGACATAATTTCGAGATTTTTAAACCAACCAAGTTTTGATTTTTTTTTAATATTTTCGAATTTGAGAAACTGCGTCTAATGCTTCTTTCAAAAATCAAAATACAATCAATTTTCCAAAAGTTACAGCTTTCCAAATATCAAAATTATGTTGTTTACAAAAAATTTAATTCATATTTTTAAAATAACTTTAAGGCTAATATACGGATTGATTTAAAAATCTAATCAGTTTTTCTTCTTAAAAAACTGCGTCAAATGCAGTAAATTGCATCAAAATCGGTCAATTTATTTGGGATTTTTCAATGAAATAAAACAATTTTTTTTCAATTTTACTTCGACATTTATCAACCTATTTATTATGTAGCTAAAACAACATTTGTAATCTCAAAAATTGCATTGAATATAATTCATAAGGTCAAAATCGATCGTCGTTTCCAAAATATACAGCTTTTGAAAAATCAACATATAGGTCAGTCATTTGGTACTTTTACCTGGAAAGTTTGCCGGGAGTTTTGGAAACTAAAAATATTTTGGTCAAGAAAACAAGCAGTATAAAATAAAATCAAAAAATATCTTTAGGGTGGACGGTCTTCAACGCGTCGCAAATCTAAATACAGAAAATAAGAACCCTATAATATTAGATAGCAAAAACGCACTTACCTTACTCATCGTCAGTGACGCTTGCCATTAGACGCTGCATGGAAGTCTCCAACTGATCCTATCCTACTTTAGGTCTTAATACTGTATTATAAAAGCAACACGATTAAAAAAACTGATATTCACAAGTGACTTATATGTGTAAAGCTTAGAGATAAATTAACAACTCAAGCTATAGGAGACCAATTAAAGGTCAGAACCATTGCTAGAACCTTGCTAGAACATTTCTTTATAGTGGTTCGATTATGCTGGCGCGTATGACATACTTATTTCACGAGTGAGAGGTGTAATAAGCACCAATGCCTATATCGCTACATTTATTTATACATATATGTGTACAAAGGGTATACACATTAAAATTGGTTAACGATCTTACCAGTCAAGCCTTTGTTGAAGTCTTTACAAGACTTGTTGCACGGAGAGGACGGTGTACACTTATTTGGAGTGATCGAGGAAGAAATTTCGTAGCAGCTAATAAAGAGCTGATAACAGCATGGGAAGAAGCTTGGCTCAATTTTAAGGATAAAATAGCAGATATGTTGGCAAAGGATGGAACTCAATGGCATTTCATTCCACTTTACAATCCCAATGTTGGTGGTTCATGGGAGGTAAGTGTGAAGTCCATTCAATTTCATTTAAAAAATGTAAAAAAAATAATGCAAAAGGGTGTACGTTGAATCTAATCGAAGAGGCTGATGTTGACAATATAAATCCGTTAATGCTAGATCACTTCCTAATTAGAATACGTCCAGTGACAGTGTCATCACCAGACATACGGGAAATAAACGTAAGCCATTTGGACAGACGATAACATATTTCGCAAAAATGCTGGAAGTTTTTGGCACCGATGGAGTCATGTTGTAGGTTGTAGTAGCGGCCTAAATGGTTAGGCCAGAAGGCTGGTTTTATTATAGGCAAAATTATGTTAGTCAAACAAGATTACATGCCCCTGAAAAGTGGATGATATGTCGCATTGACGATAAGCATCCCAGACCGATGCTTTAATTCGTGTTTATATTATAAGGAGGGGTGATAGCGTCACAAAAAGATACGTAACTAGGCTCACATTCGTATTGATATTGGACCCAGTGAACTATAGGTTTTTATCGATCACTGATTGGACCACAGAACAACTAATAACACACTTTTGTGTAGATATAAGATAATGCTTCGCACTATGTTTAGTAATTTTGTTTAGAATATACCTATTATTATAATCTTATATCCAATCTATATCTAAATTTGAATTTTGTATGGGTATGAGAATTTTTAATTCAACTAGGTACCTATTATTGTTTCTTGTCGTTCATGATTTGTTTAACTGTTGTTACTGTGACTTTATCATTATTCTATTAATTATTGTACTCACATGCTTTATTATAAAACATACAAAAATGCTTAATCAGTTGTATTCGTTCGTTCGTCGTTTATTACTTCGTTCGCGCGGACTTGTTAACTCCGCACAGCTCCTCCCCTGTAGGTGATAGCGAGATAATATGTAGCCTATATTTTGATCCAACCTGTTAGTAATATTCATGCAAAATTTGAAGTAAATCCATGCAGTACTTTTTGAGTTTACCCCGGACATACATTGACTTCCCTACGATTTTATTATATGTATAGATGTCATTTTTATAATAGTAGCTGACACATTGTTACGAAATGTTGATATGAGCAATCAGGAAAAGGGTTCTAGACCCTTTTGGTTGGTCGGAATATTAATGTAATCGAAGTCATATGGGTAATCAATACATCATATGTCGTTTTCCTTAAACCAAACGCACCAAGAAATAAAGTACCTACCTACCGTGTGTCTAGTGCCAAGTAGTGTCATACCGCTCACGAACATACAGATACCTACTTCCTACATTTGCTAAATTTTGTAGGTACACATACTGCACTTGCTTGGACGCCTAATTAGACCGTCATACTCAATTATTATCCAATTATAACAATATTACATACGTACATATCAAACTAATAACCTTCGTTTTTTCGCCAGTTAAAAATAGATACATAAAATAGAAAATCCCGCTGAGTTTCGGTAGTAGTTAAAAAATTGTTAAATTAACTTGTAAAAAGAATATTTTGTTTCAGTTTCAGTCCTTGAGCTCATACCTACTAAAATTTTTGCTTAAAAATTCTCAATAATCTTTTTCCTCGTACCAGAGAGTAATTAATACGGCACTACTAGGTGTAGATAGTGATGGTGCTGGAGTTACTAGGTGCTAGAGTTCTGCAACGTCTCGCCCGGGTTTTGGTATCTTCTTCATACCTATTCCTGTAGCAATAGCGTTGGTGCTAGTCACGGTCGTGATCTGGCTTTGAGGGTAAAGTAACCGGTAAACTTTGTATTTGTCATTTCGCACACACACAACATATACACACATAATCTAACACCGCATAATATTTTAACATCAGACATAATCAGTTAATTTTATTCTTATAGTAAAATAAATGCAAATAAACATACACCAGGAGAATGGCGCTGCTACCCGTAATACAGGTATTTTTTACATAGTATGGGTATCAACGTATACACACACTATAATTTTTTGCTTGTATGAAACAATGTCAATTAAATTGGTAAATAAAGATATTATTATTATTCCATCAATGACATTCAAATAGCAACGCACCGTTAACATCGGTGTCTACAAGCTGTGGTTGTCTCTTTCTATCTTTAGAGCCATCAGCTTGTTTGTTCCGATTGCATCATCATAGAATTTCGAACCCGAGACCTCATAATCTGAGCCGAATATGCTGACCCGTAGACCAAATTTACTATCTAATTTATAGATTTCTATACTTTAAAATAAATCCTGGTGTAATTTTCTTCATCATCCGAACGTAACTGTAATATTTGTATAGATACACTACATTGTTGCACTCTGTATTGCAATCCATCACCTAACAATCATTGTATACGCATTATATCTACTGCAATCATTTAATATCATGTACTCACATCCTTATTTATTTTTAGTTATTTACAGACAGAAAAATCTGTAAACTGATTAATCCTGCAGGCTTTCCCTAAAACTTTCCGCTAAATTGATTAGTACTAGAGCCCACGCCACAAAACCTAGTCCTATAAGACTACCCGATGGTATATACAGTTAGATTCGTCGTTAACTGGGAAATACGAAATGGTTATGCTGCAATACGAAAAACCTGGTGGCGCTATTAAAAAAACTAAAAAAATGAAAAATAAACGATTTCTAGTACGATAAAACTACCGAATTTCGTTTGCTTCTCGATGTAGAGGAGGGGTAGGACTATACGAAAATACAGTGCTGCATGTCCTCATGACTGACCTTGTCAGTGGCAGCAGCATTATAAGTGACGCCTCGTACCTAGGTACCTAGTACCATCGGACTACCGAACGAACCGAAGCCCATCTGAAAGACCATCAATTTCTGTATAAGAAAAATCACTGCTGCATCTTTGAAACAGTTGGATGCAGTGGTTGCTGCAGCGATTGAAGGTCGCCCATAGCACAGCTTAAATCGACGTTTCTTCTCGGTTTTGTCAGCAATCATCCCGTTTCTTTCAATTAGTACTGATTAAATACCCATGCCATGTTCTGGCATGAATAATTTTACTAGTCGTTGATTGTTTAAACAAATGAAATCGCACATTGTATGTGAAATTGTTTGATTTTTCAACCGTTATCATCTGATTGGTTTAATTTTATGTACTACTTAGGTATTTATAGGGTTCTGAAATTAACTAGAAACCCTTATGGTTTCATATGTCCGTCCATGCGTCTAAAAGACTATCAAAAGTAATAATTAAATGAATCTATTTATTATTGAAAGGGTTTGTACGTAAAACTTTTTTATAAAAGCATTTTTATGCTATTTACTACTCAACAATATACATGGCGCGTGACGGTCGAGGATAACAGAAAAGTGGGACTATTTAACATTGCTGTAGAGTTTGTCCCCTATCTCGATAAACAAATTTCATTTCAATAAAAATGTTACGGTATTTTAAAATGCTTACATTAACCTTTCAATTTCGTTAAAATCACATCAAAGGAAGTCGCTCTTGATGTTGCAGTCGTAGCACAAAACAAATAGGTACAGAAATCAATCTCACGTATGTACATCATTTTTCATACCTACTGTTATACGGGGGAACTTGGTAGCGTTTTTAAAAAAGGATCTTTTATTACACACTTTATTTCACTTGAAACAATATAAAACTTAGAGTAAGACTTAGAATAAACACGGATAAAGGAGACTTCTGGTCTCTCTGATGGTTGGCCGGTGACTGACTGAACCGAGGCTAGGAGTAGCAAGGGAGCCAAAAGTGCTAGGATAGCACTTTTGGGTGGAGTGCTGAGAAGGGTGGTGAGTCTGCTAAAAGCCCTACACATCAGGGATATAACAGCCCCCCGATGTAGAGTAAACTTACATCCCTAAGGTGAAGTTTACGGATAATGGGTGCGAAGTCGTGGTGTTGGAGTCTCTGGGATTTCGGTGTCATCGTTGACGGGATCAGGATTTGGATTTGGTTTTGGAGTAAAGGATATTTTCTTATGGATGCCAGTCACCTTACATATCTTGAAAACAGCAAAACTTAAGATTAGACATATAATAAGAATGATTACAATATTATAGTAATGTTCATAAAGTACAATATTCGGTTTATCTAAAATTTCATCCAATCCTTTTAATATCTCGGGATTGTCAAAAGCTACGGAGTCTAAATCTATATTACTTAAATTAACAGGAGGTAGAACAGGAATAATTTTCTTAAAACTAGGCGCATTACAGCATGGATCATTTAGTATATTTACATACATCTTTATCGGTTTTAAAATCATGTTAACACTATCCTTAGCTACTAATTTGGTATCCTTGCAGTATGCAACACTTCCGGGAGGTAAGTGTAGGATTCCGGTTCCACTTATTATTGTCTCTACCACTTGTGTTACATTTAGTTCTATACTTAATTTTGATTTCTCGGATACCACAAATAACCATTGGTTATTTCGCAGGGGTTGCCAGATTTGGATGCGGCCATGGAGGAATTTCGTTTCACATGTATTAGGTATTGAGGTAAGTGTTTTCCCTATTATTTCCGATTCACAGGTTGGGTTCGCTGCAGTGGAGTACAGCACCGAGCCGTCGCAAAGGTAAGTGTTGCCATTTATTATTTTGCAACCTTGGAGGTCCTCTAATTTACAGTAATTAGTTTTATCATTATTTATTCCCATGTATTTAGAAGAGGGAATAATGGTAGAATACGAGGTAGGTTCATTGACATCGTGAGGTGCTGGACAGGGTAAGTTGTGGTATAGCTTAAAGTCAATAGGACTAGCTAAGGGGATATTAAGGACAAAGACAATCTTATCACTAGTCGTATAGCAGGATACAGAGGATATATTCAGGATAGTGTTCATGTTATTTAAGCTTAAAAGGACGGGTAGTCGTCTGGAATTAGATATGAATCGGTAATTGTTTACCAACTCCTTGTAGAGCTCCTTTGGAGTTAGAATGGTAGGATATAGAATATTTGATTTACTAAACATAATTGAATTTACGAGGTCTTCAACTTTAAAAGATAAGGTTAAAAGACTATTTTCTATGATTGAGACTAATTCTAAAATACGCGATTTTATCAATATTTCTTGCGAAGTAGCTGTGAGATTTCTTACGCTTACATATAGGGCATCAATGGCGGTCGCCAATTTACGTTGGTTCGCCTCAAATGTATAAATTGTTTTGTTCAACGCTTTGAGCGTAGAAGTGGTCACTAGGATATTTTCTTTGACAAGAGAAGCTAATCTTTTCTCGTCTGCTTGTACGTCTCGGATAGCTTGGTCGTAGCGAGCGGCGTCATCTTCATCCATTGTGCCGAAAAGCTTTTTCGACAAAGTTCCGATAAATCCGAGAATGGCATCTCTTTTGGAGCGGCGAGGAGTTAGGTTGAATAAAGCTTCACTATCACGCTTTATGTCCTCGTATCGGGTAATTAATGGTAAAAAGAGATTAGTGCATTCTAAATGGCTAAGAAATTTACTTTCTTCGCATAAATATTTGGAATTATTAATACTAGTTGATAAGTCTACTACATGGGGTTGTATATATGATATATCTAGGGGAATTATAACACTAAGATAACTATCGACTAAGTTTAAAGTCCCTAACGGGTCGAAATAGATACCCGAGGAATTTATTAGTGGTTCGACGAACTGTTGCCCCGACGAAGGGTTGCTGTAAAGGAATATCGAGAATAAAACTAATGCCTACATAAAAGTAACAATAAAATTAATTAATAAATCTTAATTACCTAAATACTAATTATTTAATTGTGAGCGTCTGCTCTAGAAGCTAATTTCACTTCATCGAAGTGATGAATAACATGACGGCGATTTATTAGTAGAGTGAGCGAATTTCTGCCGTTAATTTTAACAACCTTATATGGTCCCTTCCATATAGGAGAGAGAGCCTTCCTAAGTCTAAGATGATTTTTTAGGTACACGTAATCACCGACTCTATAAGACACAGGTCGGGTGTGTGTGTCGTAGTATGTTTTAGAGGTCTGTTTTGACCTTTCTAAATGTTCAATCGCCTTTTCCCTACAGCATCTCAGCCGGTTTTGTAGCATTTTTACGTAATCGGAATAGGTAATATTAGGAGAGTCATAAATGGAGCTGGGGATAAATGGTTTATGCCCAAATAGGAGTTCGTAAGGGGAAAAGTTAGTCGTCGAATGTGGAGTCGTGTTATAAGCCAGCATGGCTGTATATACGTATCGCGGCCAATTTGTCTGTTCGTCATTCACATAAGATTTTAAGTATTCTTTAAGTGTCGAATGTGAGCGCTCAAGTGCTCCTTGGGTCTGAGGATGGTATGGAGATGACCAGAGTTGTTTTATTTTAAGGAAGGAACAGGTTTCTTTGAAAAGTTCTGCGGTAAAGTTGGTACCTTGGTCCGTGAGGATAGTTTTTGGAATACCGAATAAGGAAATAAAGTGAAGGAGGCAGTCGGTTGTTTCTTCAGCGGTCGTACTTCTAATCGGATATGCAGTAGAGTATTTCGTCAGGTCGTCTTGTAAGGTAAGTATATATTTAGTCTTAGCAGTGCCCGATTCGGGTAAAGGCCCTACTATGTCTAAGGATATTCTTTCAAACGGGGATTTAGAAGTGCTGGTAATCTGCATCGGTGCTCTGTTAGTTTGTCTTAGTGCTTTGTTGGTTTGGCAGAAGGGACAATTTTTTACATACTGCTCAATGTCATTACGCATATTTTTCCAATAAAATCGCTCTCTTATCTTGTTGTACATTCTTGTAGAGCCAAGGTGACCAGCAGATGGAATATCATGATTGTCATATAGGATTTTCTTTACTTCAGTGGGAGTCGGGTGGATGATGTCATTATGATAGATGTTTACTACTATATTTGAGTCGTGGAATAAATAGGTTAAGATGTTATATATTTTGGTGAAAGATAAATTTTCAAATGGATTTTTGAAGTCGGAAACTGCTATCTCTTGGATGTTACTTTCTAGCAAATGTTGTTTTATGTTTTTCAGGGTTAGGAAGATTTCTGGGTAGGAGGTTTGATCAAAATGATGAACTTTCGTATATATTAGGTAAGTGACCTTATTGTTGAATTTTGTTTCTTCAAAATGATGTAACTGTTTTTCACTATAAAGTACATCTTTAGGATTTTCAAGATTACCGATCACTTCTTGGACATAGGTGTTCGATTCGTCTAGGTCTAAGGAAGTCGGTATAAGAAGATTACTGCAATGAGTCTTCATTAAGGATTGGTTATGTTCTACGATTTTTGTGTTAAAGACTTTATCTTTTTTGGCAATGTCTTTTAAGAAGTTAGAATAGTCAGCGTTACAGTCTGTGCGAGCAGGTTGCGTGTTTACAGCGTCTGGAGAAATCGGAGAGTGTTGTCCTTCGAGATTTGGTAGGTGTATCGTTTCAGGGTTCAGTGGATTCCGCGTTTCAGGGATAGGCAGATTCGGCGTATCGAGAATTGGGGGATTGGTGATGTCGGGATTTGGAATATTTATTGTTTCAGGATTTGGAAGATTCGGCGTTTCAGGATTAGGAGGATTCAGTGTTTCAGAGTTAGGAGGATTCAGAGTTTCAGGAAGATTTAAATCATCTAAAGTGATAAGCTCAGGGCCCGTTTGCGTTTCGGGATGCGTTACATTTCCTTCAACAGGATTGGGAGAAGGTTCAGCTAAGGGATCAAAAGGTTCAATTTCGTTCTCGTTAAATGATGCTGGTGAGATCAGTAGGTCCATAAGGTCCTTGTCCTGGTCGTATTGGTCTTTGCTTCCAGCGGAGCCAGTATTGGGAATGATTGGGTTAACAGGGAACCGGGATAAAGCGTCAGCGTTAGAATTAATCTTTCCCTTTTTATAATGAATTTCGTATTCAAACTCCTCGAGTTTCAATCGCCAACGGACGAGTCGGGACCCGGGGTCTTTACAATTAAAAAGCCATTGCAAAGGCTTGTGATCAGTTATTATTTTGAACCGATGTCCGTAAAGGTATGGACGAAATACCTTCGTGCCGAATATAATTGCTAAGCATTCTTTTTCCGTGACACTATAGTTGCATTCGGCCTTATTTAGGGTCCTGGATGCAAAAGCGATAGGACGATCTTGTCCAATAGTCCCCTGGGATAGGATTGCAGAAATAGCATAATTAGATGCATCACATGTGAGTAGGAAAGGTTGTGTGAAATCAGGATAGGCTAGTATAGGTGCTGTGATTAATTTTTGTTTCAAGGATTCAAATGAGAGTTGTTGCTCGTTCTGCCAACGAAAAGCAACATCCTTTTTTAGGAGGGAAGTTAACGGTTTTGCCAATTTCGAGAAATCGGGTATAAACCGTCTATAATATGATACAAGGCCTAAGAAAGACTTTATGTCTTTAGGAGATTTAGGAGTAGGATAATTGGTAACAGCTTTAATTTTATCCGGGTTAGGCTTTACGCCGTCCTCACTGATAATGTGCCCTAAATATGCAACTTCCTTGCGGAGGAACTCGCATTTGTCCGGTTGTAGTTTTAGGTTAAATTTACGGAGTCTCTCAAAGACAGCCCTCATGTTATCTACTTGTGAGGCTAAATCATGGGAGTAAATTACTATGTCGTCAAGGTACACGAAGCAACGTGAACCCTGAAGACCAGATAGACAGTTGTTCATTAATTTTTGAAAGGTAGACGGGGCATTTTTAAGACCAAACGGCATGCGATTAAATTGGAAGTGTCCTTGGGGCACAGAGAAGGCGGTTTTAGGAGCGTCATTCGAGGAAATAAGGATTTGATGGAAACCGGATGTGAGATCTAAAGTGGTGAAGTACTTGCTATTTCCTAGTTGGTCTAGGATTTCGGATATCTGAGGGATAGGATACGTTTCTCCGATTGTGATGTCATTTAATTTCCTGTAATCTATTACAATTCTCCATTTACGTTGGCCTTGGGCGTCCAGTTTTTTAGGAACTATCCATATTGGCGAACTCCAAGGAGAGGATGAAGGTTGTATAATATTTTGATCGAGCATTTTATTTATTTGGGTTTCAACCTCTTTTTTGTGACATTCCGGGAACCTATAAGACTTTGTGTGGACGGGAATGTCGCTACTTGTTTTAATCTGATGCTCAAGAGCGGAAGTGTAGGTTAACTGATCGCCAGGTAGATAAAAGATGTCTGAGTATTGAGAACAGAGATCGATGAGAGCCTCGCTCTCTTCTTGGTTCAAATGATCTGTTCTGAGGGAGCTAATAACATCGTCGGTTCTCTTGGTAGTTAGTTGGGTATTGAAGTTATTTGTGTAGCATATATGATTTTCATTTAAAGGTTCAATATTAAGTTTTAGATTCGTTTTTACATTAATATAATTTTCCGATGTGTTGGCGACAGTCAGATTTACGCGGTTATTGTCTTTAATTTTAACTATGCAATTTGAGATTAGTACTTCATTTGAAATATGTTGATCTAGAACGATGCCTTCTTTGAGATCAGTTTCTCGAACCGAGCATTCAATCACCGCTTCGGTACGAGGTGGAATAACGAAAAAAGGTTCAGAGAAGTGTAGTTTTATGTTTAATTTCCCTATTCTCAAAACATCGCGAGTGTAGTCGATCTTACAGCCGAATGCTGTCAAGAAATTTGTGCCGATAATCCCGTCGTAGGGAAGGTTAATATTTTTAATGACATGGAATGTAAAGTGAACGGCAAATCCGTTTTCATTTAGTTTTAGTTTTAGTGGGAAGTGACCTTCAGTTTGGGTCGGCTCGTCGCTAGGGTCGATACCCTTGATTTTAATTTTTTCTTTAGCAAGTTCCGGATTTTTGAGTAGACATGATTCTTTCAATAGGCATATGGCAGAACCCGAATCGACTAGTAAGGTTAAAGGGACATCGGATACTTGTGAGTCCAACAACACATGAGGTAGCAAACGTTTCGTTGTATCTATGTTTACCTCATATATTTCCTTGCTTAAAATCGGATTTGGGCTTAGGTTTCTTACTTGGAGCTGATTGTTAGTATGAGCGCTTGGATTAGTCGCTCGACGCAGACCTCCGCTTTGGGGCTGGCTACCCTGTTGTATGATCTGAGTCGACGAGGTGTGGTCACTTGTTTGGGGCTGGTTACCCATGTGGACCGTGAGGTTTGGTGCTGAACGCAGGTCTCCTATTTGGGGCTGGTTACCCTGTCGTGTGACCTGTGGTGTGGAAATACAGTCTCTTGTTTGGGGCTGGTTACCCGTGTGGACTGTTGAATTAAATGCTGGACGTAGGTCTCCTTTTTGGGGCTGGTTACCCTGTCGTGTGACCTGTGATTTTGAAATGTAGTCTCTTGTTTGGGGCTGGTTACCCGTGTGGACTGTGAAGTTAGATGCTGGACGTAGGTCTCCTTTTTGGGGCTGGTTACCCTGTCGTGTGACCTGTGATTTTGTATTGAGTGGTGTGTGCATGTGTTTGTGTCTGTTGACGCCGTTACTTAACACCTGTTGTCTCACACGGCGCCTGGGTGAGACGGTTTCGTGTTTAAATGATCGATTTCATCATGCCCCTCGGATTCTTCCGCGTCCACGTAGTGGACTTGGCGGTTCCTGTCGTATGAATTTGGCATAAAAGGTCTAACTTGGGGTTGACGGTAGCGATTATTATTATATTCACGTTTCTTGCAATCCTTTATGTCATGGCCCGGTGATTTACAATATCGGCAGTAAATCGTCTCCGGTTGACGAGAGGGACCAGGCTGCGGGCGGTTTTCTACAGGACGCCATTGTGGTCTCGTGGAAAACTTAGGCCTCATTGATAAGTTAGGTCTCACCTCAGTTGGCATTGACCTTTTGTAAATGCATTGTTGTATGCGCTCTTCCGATATTGCTAGGTTAACGGCTTCGTTTAAATTTTTAGGTGCCCTGCATCTCACTATACTAGATATCCTGGGGTTAAGCCCAATCAAGAAGTGATGGAGGGCTAGATCCTCCATCGCGGCTATCCTTCCTGGCAACTCCTTTAGTGTGGTGTCCGATAAAGATATTTCCGTCAAAAGTTGAGAGAGACAAGTTTCGACCCGGAGCGAGTATTGGTTGACCGACTCTACTGGAGATTGTTTGGTCTCTTGCAGGTCAGCCAATAAATGGGAGTAATGTTTTCTCTCGCCGAATTGAGTTTTTAAGAACTCCTTTAATTGAGGCCATTTTTTAAACTCTTTGATTGAGCAGGCTATTTCGGCTTTGCCCTCGAGTTGGCAATATATATATTTAAAAAGAATCGGTTTTTGCGCTTCGGAAGCCATATCATAAGCATTGTTGCAATTTACTAAGAATGAGTTTAATGTGTCCTTGTTGCCATTATATGGTTTTATAAATTTTAAAAGGGTGTTTAAGTCCACCTCTAGGTGTGGGACCTCTGTTTTTGATGAGCGAGGAGTCGGGCTCCTACATTCCCTGGAATTTTCCGGGGCATTCAGCATCTCGACAACTGTTTTCTCAACTTTTGACATATTAACAAATACACAGTAAAATTAAACACAGTAAAATAAAAAACAGTAAAATAAAACAATAATACACAGTAAAATTAAAACGCTAGTGAGACGGAACCCTAAATGTTATGATTTAAATATTACAATAACACTTACAATGTATATAGTAAGGCGAGCGTTATCAGTAACATTACGCTTGCAGCGACGAAGGATGTTTATGTCTGGCGTTGACGTAGGAATTCCACTCGATGTGTCGTCAACGGCGACTCCCTGATATCTTGCTCTCAATGGTTTTTTCACGCACACCGCTTGAAGTTTTATTAGGTAATTATCGATTTTGTATGTAGGATGACCAGGTACTCTTGGATGCGACGAGATCTTCGTGATGACAGGTAGGTAGATCGTGGTAAGTATAGTTTTTTTCTTATTATTTATTTATTTATATATATTTTCCACTGTCACTTATTACACTATTAATTTGATTGTTAATAAAATTGTTTATTCGTTACGAAGTAGTATGAAGTGGTATTATTTAGTTTGAAATAGTATTATTTTGAAATAGAATATAGTTGGAAATAGTATTTTGAAAATGTATTTTGAAGTATAATTTGAAAATGAGTCCACCGGCACTGGAATATCCGTATCCCACCGCTGCCACCAGTTGTTATACGGGGGAACTTGGTAGCGTTTTTAAAAAAGGATCTTTTATTACACACTTTATTTCACTTGAAACAATATAAAACTTAGAGTAAGACTTAGAATAAACACGGATAAAGGAGACTTCTGGTCTCTCTGATGGTTGGCCGGTGACTGACTGAACCGAGGCTAGGAGTAGCAAGGGAGCCAAAAGTGCTAGGATAGCACTTTTGGGTGGAGTGCTGAGAAGGGTGGTGAGTCTGCTAAAAGCCCTACACATCAGGGATATAACACTACGCTCGGAGGTCGCGCTAGAGTTTTAAATTAATTATAACTTTGGCTTATTTTAAAAAAAATAGTAGTGGCAGAACAGGAAGAACGAAAATGTAGACCAATTAAAATATTTTAATGTTATTGTTATACCTATTACAAGTTCACTGCATAAAAACTTCACTGACGCATGTCTAAGCAGGTGGCTTTCACGTTTGCACTATTCCATTTCGAGATACGAGTATCGCGTCTGTGAAATATGTGCGTTGCTCAAGCGTCCTTTGTATGTAGATTGACTTCTGCACCTATTTGATTTGTGGTCGTAGACAGTCGTGTCGGTTTCCATTTTCCTGAAGATGTTTTGTGTTGCCATTCTAATATTTTAAATATAATTTTAAATTAATTATATAGATATAATCACAAAATAACAACATATTGTTAGCAACTGCGCTTATCAACAAGTACTAGCTACATGTTTTCAATTCATTGTAATTCTATCGCTTCTTGAGGGCGTTACTCTACCCAAACATTATACCGTGTGTAAGAGTGATTCAAGTCTTTTATTCGGCCTGCTTCTAGGTTATAAAGTTATAATTTATATATGATTTTTTTCCGTCTTGGTCCCGAACTTCTTTGAAGAATAGGCCGACTGCCGTTTTGCCAGGCATGTCGTAAAAGGTGACCGATTGGCTACGCAAATCACTAACATCGTGGCTACTAGGTGGTAGAGTTCAGCATTGTCTCGCCCGGATCTTGTACCACCGCCTTACCTATTCCTGTCTCAATAGCGTCTGTGTTTGTCATTTTTGTGTTCCGGTTTGGAGAGTAAGGTAGTCGGTAAACTTATGCATATGGCATTAGACCTCACCACAAGATAGCAACGCACAATTAACATCTTTGTGTCTATAGGCGATGGTTGACTCTTTCCATCAGGAGACCCATCTGCTTGTTTGCTGTCTTATGATACAAAAAAAAATTGTATTAACCTACCAAACAATCCATTTGAAAATCGGAAAGAACTTTTATTAAATACTATACTTATATTTTCGACGCAATGAGCCGTCTAATATATGCTAATATATAACTTTAGATAATAAATATATACGCAGATAAGAACCAGTCAACGTAAACTTCAAGTTTTGGCTGGGCTGGGCACTGGTCCAATATTTCATTCACATTCCGTATTCGAATAGGTACTAAAACATTTAAATTCTTTTATTCCAATAAGTATGTATGTATAACTTGACGTCTTAAGTATGTATGTTATTTAGTATTGACCTGAAATTATGTTAAAAGGACTTTTAATATTACCTAGCATTGTTAGTTTTTAAAAATGTCTATCCTACTCAAAAATAATAAACAAGCTACTAATATAATTTGGATTCTTATGAAATATCTCATGGACATCCAATGTTCACGATATGCCTAATCGTGAACGATAAAATCGTGAAACGTTAACAATTTAACGATCTAGTCAATTTTAGTTACCCACATCACGAAATGCCACCATTTCATGAAATTATCAGGCGTTTCATGATGTGGACACGACATATCTATATATATAAAAATCAATCCCTATTTTCCGTGGTCACGACATCACGCGTGAATGGCATGACCGATTTCGCTAATTCTTTTTTTGTTGTGTTTGTAATTGTCAGGAGAAGGTTCTTATAAAAGAAAATTACGCGGAAAATTAGAAAATTTAAAAATACTTAACTACCATATAAAGTTCAATGCTCTTTCGGCTGCCTGAAAGGACAATACCTTATACTTACATAATTATGGAGGGCTAGACGGGCACCCTGACTTAAAATTGTGCTATTAAGTCACCTAACGCTCCTTTCACTCTGTTCACTGCACACACTCTTCTTTCAAGATCAGCGGTGTACCTTCCATCCCTGCTGAAAGCACATCCAAGATATACAAACTCATCCACTTGTTCCGGCACTTCGTCATCCACCACAACTCTTACATCCGTTCTGGTTGCTTCTCTTTCAAATAGTAAAACTTTAGTTTTCTACGCATTCAAATGTAAGCCCATACTCTTTCAATCATCATTGATAACTGTGACTAGTGTTTGCAGCTCAGATGGAGTTGAACCTAAAAGTACAGCGTCATCTGCATAAAGCAGGCAGTTCACCACTAGATAACTCATGCGCATTCCCACATTCAGTGACCTTAATCTTTGGAGACACTTATCCAGATATAGAACAAACAGGCGGATCGACAACACACAACCCCGCTTGAACCCGATATTGACATCAAACCAGGGCGATATGTTGCCATCCACCCGCACACATACTTTGCAATCCCAGTACTTGGATTGCAAAGCACGCAGCAGACGCCCATCTATCCCACAACTGGGCAAAATGTCCCAAAGTTTCTTTCGCACTACTCTATCAAACGCTTTCACCAAATCCACAAAACCGCGGAAAATAAATGCATAAATTGCATCAAAATCGGTTTATCCATTTAGAAGTAATCGTTGACGAAAATTTTTGAATAAAGTGTTTATTCGAAATTTTTCAACCAATAATTTTTTAGTTTTCTAATTTTCGTCAAATGACGTTTCAAAAATCAAGTTCGAATCTAATTTTCAAAAGTTACAGCTTTTTTAATATTAAAATTAAGTACGTTGTTTTAATCAAGAAATAACTTTCAGGCTAATTCACCAATTAACTTAAAAATCTTATCAGCTTTTCTCCTTTAAAAACTGCGTCAAACACGTCAATTGAATCAAAATCGGTCAATTTGTTTAAGATTTGTTAATGACGAAAATTTTTGAAAAAAATGATTTTTGAGGCTGTTTCGAAATTTTTCAACCTATCGATTATTTATTAGATCATATTTTAGACAATATTTAAAATCTCAAAAATTGAGTTGAATGCCATTTGAAAATATCAAAATCGAACATCGTTTCGAAAATATACAGCTTTACATAAACCAATTGACTTACTGCCACTGTTAACAAAATATATGTTTGAAGTGAAAAAAATCTATGCTTATAGTTTTTACTCTTTTGAGCTAAAAATACCTATATATATATATATATATATAAATATATATATATATATATATATATATATATATATATATATATATATATATATATATATATATATATATACAGGGACACAAAGTTGTCCGGGATTGGAAAGTGCCCGGTTGGCGTTAGGCTTGCCACCTATCACATTTGTGGGACAAAGTATCTTCGGCTAATCGTGGGTGCACTTGTTGTACCTCTACCTACCCCTTCGGGGATATGGGCGTGAAGATACTTTTATATATATATATTATCTACATAAAAGAATTATTGATATATGAGATCTCAATAGACCATGAAGTTTGACGTCAAAGAAGTCTATTAGGGTTGTAGACATGCCTATCTTGTCCACAATTACGGTAGCTCCGTGTTTGCCTCTAAACATATAATTTTAATATACAAGTATTATTCGAACGGTTTCACTCTTTAAGCATCTTCATGGTGTAATATACTTAGTTCAGTACATTATATCCTGAAGATGCTTTAAAAAATGAAACTGGTCGAGTAATATATTAAAAATATATGTTTAAAAGTGAAATTTGAGTACAGTACCGACGATATATCAAGGAATTTCACCAAGTGCCGATGATAGAAAGAATAGAAAATATATAATGATTAGCATTGATGCTAGTGTAGCGGCCTCGTAAAGGCGAGTTGAGACTATCAACTTGTTTCCTATTGTATAATATAAAAAAAAATGTATTTTACTAACAGCCTGGCATGAAGGCAAATAGTATAATATTAAAATAGGCGTGTGGACCAAAACGGTATAAATATTAGGTATTATAAGTGTAAAAGGTATCAGAATAAGTTTTTTCTAAAAATAAAACCACTCTTAAACATCGTTTTGGCACCGTTCGTTGGTGCCTGCAACATTCCGTACAATACTCTTACAGCGACCTAGTTTTATTATTTTGGCGCTTGTTTCACTAATGTACCGCTTCTGGTTCTATTTTTTTATATTGATCGAAGTCTACTTCCAACTTGTTTATGGCTGGAAATGTATATTTTCTTAAATATGCGCGGGAATATTGCCATTACTGTTAAATTAAGAACACGTGAAGTATCATTTTTTTAAAATGACTATTACTGTTGATCCTAATGGTCGTTGCTGCGTAACCGAACTTTTTGGGCGAGCAGAAGACTCAGCCAGAGTTTAAATTTAAATTTAAGTAATTAACACCCGCGCTAAGGGTTGTCTCCTACAAAACCGGACCTCGGCTTAGTGCGTTGTTTTGACTAATTACTGGAGAGCGATGAATAGTGGGCATTACGCTTCGCGCTAGGCACAGCCCCCTAATTCAGGTAATTGATTCAATGCGCTTAGGGCTCTTACACACATAAATAACGATAGAACGTCTATACTTTCTACGACGCGGCATAATATGTAAGCAAAATGTGCAAAAGTCTTAAACGCTTCGACTCGATTGCCGTTTAATTAGGTGAATTAGGCCCCAAGGCGGAATAGCCTTCGTCGCCGTTAAGGCCGACGGCGACGACGGTGCATTTTGCGTTACTCTAGCGATAACCCTGTTCGATTTTCGATTATCGATCGAAATTCAAACAGATTTCGATCGATTTTTTGTTATATAAATGGGTGGTAGAATTAGAAACACTTCTTACATAATAATAGTCTGACCACAAATACGGTTATAATTAAAAATAAACAAAATAATACATTGAAATTTGGAATCTGTTATTTTTATATGATTGTTCATTGTGTTTTCTCGTCTTCACGCCTATATCTAATTGTAAAATATTTTGTGATATTAAAATGGAGTAGGGCGATAAAGAGAACCGAAACGCTGTGATTACATTACACAAAGTACGAGTAGGTATACAATTTCTAAAACTTTCCATACGCTTGGTATTAGTCAAAGTTTTGTGTACCGGGCTATTGATAGATACAATTAAACCTCCTCTGTTTGTGATAGAAAAAAATTTGACTGTCCACGTAATATTCGTAAGAAAAAGGCGAACAAAGCAGTAAGGGATAGAATTCGAAGAAATCCTGTCCGCAAGCAAAAGATTTTATCTCTGAAGATGAAGATAGCACCTAGAGCTACGTTGCGTATTTTAAATGATGACTTAATACTTGCAGCCTGTAAGAGACGCACTGGTCATTTATTTCTTTACTGATAGTTTAAAAAGAATAGGGTGGTAAAATCAAAACAACTACTTGAGCGGTACGCAAAGGGAGGTCACAGAAAAAAATTTGTTTACGGATGACATTTTTTTACAATTGTATAATATTTTTACAAACAAAATGACCCTATTTATGCTCAAAGCTCTAAAAAAAGCTTCCCAATTAGTTAACAGAGTATACAAAAATATATGTGTGTGTATGTGTATATGTATATGTAAACATATACATATTAGTTTCTCGTCCGAAATAAGTTAAACTAGAATTAAATTGTATTTTTCTTTTAGGTGCAACCGCATAAAGTAGTTTTGGTATTAATCGCCTTTTTTATGTTTCTATGAAATATTTATTGATATCACTTCGACATTTTATTACCTCATGGGGTGGTGCAGCTAAAACGCCACTAATATCCGTCTAGAGAGCGCAGAGAGCAATTCTCAAGGTGGCTACATTTCGCCCTTTCCTGTTGTCCACTAACCTTCTTTATAAATCATGTAAAGTGCTAACAGTCCGACAGCTTTTTATACTAAACATAGTACTAAAACAGCACGCAGCTCTTCCCTACTGCACAGAAATTACTAACAAAAGAAGAAAAGATATAGTTTATTCCCATAAAATTGCCATAAAACATAGTTTTGTAACAAAATTTTACTTATTTCTAGGCCCATATCTCTACAATAGACTAAATGCACTGTTAGATATTTTTCAATTAACTTTCCATAAATGCAAAAAAGTCTCCAGTCATCCCTACAAAGTTTGTCCTACGAAGAGTCAGAGAATTTGTTAATAAGGTTAGAGTAGACTTTACCTATTTACATGTATTTTTTTTGTACCATAAGTTATAATATGTTTATTTGTAGTATAAATGATAAAATATGATTAGTTATTTAAAGTATACTTGCTCTTTCAGCCTGAAATATAGGTTTTCCTAGTTCAGGCACACGTAATATCATAAATATCTAAGAAAACCTTGTAATTATAAATTTTAGTCTGATTATGTAATTTTCTGAAATAAACATTTATTTTTTATTTATTATTATTATATTATTATTTTTCAGTCTATAGATTATGCAGCTAAAAACATTTTAGAGCTCAAAAATTGCATTGAATGCATTCGAAAGATAAAATTCGATCATCGTCTCCAAAACTGTCATTTTTAACAAAATTTAGATTTTAACTTCAAAAAAATCTGTGTTTGGGTATGGTTTTTGTTCCTTTGAGCTTAAAATACCTCAATTATACTATACTGTCTTATCTTATCTCATCTTATCTTAATTATTTAGCATGAAGTTTCAAGGATGCGATGATCTGCAGGGTCAACGGGCTAACAGATTTTTATACATACTTATTCAGTACCAGAATCGAGTACTAAACATCCTCCTTCAGTACGTACAATATTTTCCTAGACTACTCTTGCTACAATCTAAAACGATACAATGAACTATTTATTCATTTGATTAATTCCTTTTATTACTGTAATATATTACATTAATACATAGTAATCAATTACGTATAATAAATTATTTAGCAGTTAGAGGAAATTATGGAACTGGTACGAACTCTTAGAAACAAGAACGTGCGTCATTGCTCTTTGTGGAACTGAAAAAGTCTCGACAATGTAAATACTAAATGTACGAAATTCCAATCATCGTATAGTTACTAGGTACGTGTTAGAATTCCGCACACAGTGTTGTTAAAGTGATTCTATTATTAAGGCTCAGTTATTAGTGCGTCCATCGTCCATACGTTCATCTACCTTACCCTCTGTGATTTGACGTGATTCTTGTGATTCTCTGATTCTTATAACTCTGTGGCCATATTATTGGGCAAATTATTGGGCAAATATTATAAAACACGCTAGCGACAAAATTTCGTTTCCACGCTATTACTCAACTCAACTCAAAAAATGCTTTATTAAATGAACCTTTACAGGCACTTTTGAGGAGTCGACATATTGATAATTATCACCGCATTGGTAGCGGCAACTCACTAAGAAAACCCGGCGAAAGGGACCAAGCAAACTTATCTTTTTTTCTATTTTCCCATAATTAATTCCAATATTACAACAATTCTTACAGATTACAAAAAATATATAAGAGAGATTGAAATGAGGAACAATTAATTCCAGGCTTTCTTGTCGTCTAAATAATCTGAAAATTTATAATACTTAAACAGTTTTGTTATAACACATTTTTTAAATTTATTTACTTGTAGGCAACTTCGGGAAGGTTAAAGTAAAATCTTAAATATTTCTGTATAAAAGGATTATTTATTTAATTGAGACGAGAATAAATACACGCAGAACCAGATTGTTTTTATTCCTTGTATTAGTGAGTGTAGGTGGCGTTACCATTTTTTTCAACAAACAAGAATTTTCACGAACGTACCTACATTAAGTTCTGAAATATATGTTGCGATAATACAGCTGTTAGAATGTTGATTTCCTTAATTTTTCTCTCAAAGAATCTCTTCGCCTAATATTACTATGTGAACTACGAGGCTACATGAACTCAAGTTATTCAGGTGATATTAATTCGGTGATTAATACTAGGTCTATCTCTTTCAGCTTGCGATGCGTAACAATGGAAAAGCGAGATGAACTGAACATTTCTAATTAGTTATCACGAAAACCGACGCACGTGCTCGCCCGAAAGATTCATGATTCAGCGAATGTTTTGGCCACAAACATCACTGCAATGTGAATATTCACCGTGACTTAATTATATGTATAGCCGTGGGGTAAACGTACACGACAACATAGTAGGTAAGCATTTGAAATTTTAACTGCTTATCTATTATGTCGGGCTACGGCGAGGTATCGGCCCATCCTGCATCACGATAGCTTCGACACGTCACTGCTGCGAGCGTAAAACTGCGGTCCGCAGGTGATATTTGTCACGACACAAAAACAATAATATAATTACGACAAGCAATAATAATAATAGCAAACTATAATTTACCCGCATACATATGTTTAGGTAACTTCATGTATAAACTGTATTTTGATACTGACCTAGTGTATCGACGTGTGCTATTTTATTTTATTCCATGATAAAAAAAATTACATCCGATGATATGACCTTTCGTGTTTATGATTAATTTATTCTGTGAATATTATTATTATTTAGTTTATATTAGCGATGGTTTCTCTTTCTATCAGGAAAGCCATCTGCTTTTTTGCTATCTAATGATATCAAAAACAAATCACAGATTTGTGATTGATATAATCTTAAAACCTTTAAGTACCTTGTTTTTACATACTCAATTAAAATAATGTTCAGATATCTGATTTTTGCAAATCCAATCCAAATGCAATCTTATAAAATAAAAAAAATGTTATAAAATAAAAAAAATTGAATGGAATTTAATAGAATTTCACTCTTTCCTTAAAATTTTGCACATGCAATGAAATCTAATAATATAAAAGATCCGTTCAAAATCCGCCTAATGAGTAACGAGTCGGATACGGATATTTCTTCTGCCTCGGATATCCGCGGATACGGATATCCGGAAATGTTAATATAACATGCTACAAGCGGTGCAGTGGCCACAGTCGATGCTTCCACCCTACATACAGTTAACAATTTATATTGAACAAATTTTTCACAATGTGATTTTATAAAATGTAATCTCTTTAAATTATAAAATAGATTTTTATGTTGATTTAATAATTACTTTTAAATATTTAACTAGTTCCTAAGTTTTTGTTTACAAGATCTCGTAAAAAAACTAGAGAAAGTTTTATTTCACTTATATATAGCATGTCAAATAACTTGGTTTATTTAATAGCAAAGAAGCAGATGATTCTCCTGAAGGAAAGAGATAACTATCGTCTTTAGACATGAAATATATTAATGGTGCGTTGCTATAGCAGGGTTGAAATACCACATGCATATTGTTACTGGTTACCTATAACACCGAAACACGAGAGCGAAAAGAATCGGCACTGTTGCGGCATGAATAATATTCATATTATGTAAGGCGGTGATTTTGTAACCCGGTCCAGACGTTGCAAAAAGCCTAGGTAGTGAAAATAAAATAAGTAATGATTGTAACAACTCAAAGATATAGATTTGATTAACTTATTTTCAATTTGATGAACTAAATAACGAAATTGAGTTACGTTACGATATTGTAGAATTATATGAAAGAATTTAAGCACTGTAAGCAAGAAGATCTTAAGTTTTCATTTAATTTATTTAAAAGATGTTATTTCATTTAAAACTGAAAGAGGAACGAGTGTTACAGTGGTTTGTATGCAGTCTCATGTAAAAAAATAGGGTAATTGAGGAGCAGGCGAACAAAACCGGACTTGTCCACATATCACTATTTTTTCTTTTTTTATATACCTCTGAAAGTAAGCATCTATGTACTACCAAAAGATTTTCAATCAATTCCGGCTCTTTCATATATAAAATAAAGATGTAAATTTGCCTTTTCATGCAGAAACGGGCTTGTCATTTTAAAAGTAAGCTAACATTTTACTTTATTTAGATTTTCAATCAAAACTGGACTAAAACAATACAAATATTTTCACGGTGATGGATGTTTAAACAAATCCTCAATATAATTACCTACGATTCATCAAATAGAATGCCGGGTACTACCGCGCCAACCAAGGGGCGATCTCGTCATTGTCGTGGAAGAGGCAGAGGTTTTAGAGGAAGAAATGTGAGCCAAGCTGAGTCTTGTTTTTCTTATATACACTGCGGCATAAAAGTTTCAAATTTTTAAAACACTCCTGAAAACGAACTTAACACAGTATCTTTACTAAAATCATCACAGAACCAACCATCGCTTCTTCGAAGACTTCCAGCTGTAAATGAGATTAAGCAACAGAAGAAAAAAGATGTGGAGCAAATCTTGACAAGCAGTTCGGAGAACAATGGTCAGAAAATCCTGAATTTGAATGGTTCAAAACAAAGACCTACAAAAAAATATAGACGTAGCCAAGCGCTCGTATCGTGAGTCACGAATGTGATGACGATGCAGCAATATGAAGCCGGCGTCTTACTAGTCGGCCGCGAGCTAGAGAGAGTGAGAAACGTTCTTTTTGTGACAATATTTATTTTGAAATCATGCCATCCTGTGTGATAAACAATTGTTAAAACAATTCATGTTTTGAAAAAAGTCTTCCGGGATCACTTTTCACAAGGAAGTATCCAAATTTCCATAAATTTAACTAAACTGAAATAATATTTGATATAATTTCTCAGAACACAAATTTGAAGCGGCATTGTGACAGTGTGGCAAGTTAACATACGAATAAATTTCCCCAAACATTGGGGATGTCCCTTTTATTTAGAAAATATATGTTAATATTAGACTTATTGTTTTAATTGGATTCACCGTACTATATATGTATATACTACATATATACATATTTATAAAACATGGCTCGCCGTGTTTCATGCTGTTTCGTGATTAATTCGCCAACTAGCGCTAGAAGATAACGTCATAAAATCATATACCATAACCAATCACAATGACGCAAACATATCAATAACATTATAAATCCTTGTTAAAAACACCCCTGTGTAACCAATCAATATTAATTTTTGTAAAAAATTAAAACTTGTAAAGTTCGAATTTTTAAAGGTAAATTTTATTTTTTCATTTTATTGTGTGTAATTTTATTAAATCATTTATTTTTTTTGAATAATTAATAAAACTTTACTGTCTAACTATATCTATCCATTAAAACTACAAAAAAATATGCACTTTCATTTTAAAGGTGGAAATCAGAGTGGGCCTTACATACACACACACACTCATATATATATATATATATATATATATATATATATATATATATATATATATATATATATATATATATATATATATATATATATATATATATATATATGTATGTGTGTGTGTGTGTGTATTTATGTATTCCATTCATTTTTTTTGTTTATAGTAGTATTTTGTTTTCTTATAGATTTAATTTTATTGCAATTAATTCATTGTATGCCAAGTCGAAAATTATCTTTGATTTTAAGGGGCTGACAAGACCTAATTAGTTGAAATTGATGTTTTAAAGCAGTTTTTTAGGAAAAATTATGTGTTATAGTACATCAAAAAAATATATGTTAATATTCATCATATTTCAAAGACCGTGGCCGGTGACTCGATACATAATTGAAAAAAATTGGCTGAATAGAAAATAATTGCAAGGATTGGTCTTGAAATCGGTTCTATATCTTTATTTCTTTGACATGACGTTTCTTGACGAGTCTGCAATTGAAAACATGAAGTCAGCATATTCATACCTAAACCGCTACTGGATCATATTTGACAAATAATCTACACTTTTTTAATTTCAATATTTATTCATTTTAAGACCCTGGCCGCCCAGTTACACTGATAGTGTGGTCTCGTTTACTCCGATAGAAATAGACAGAGTGAGCGATTTCGGTGTTGACAGTGTCTTAATATTTCCTTGTTACGGGTTGGCTGGAAGAAATCTCTATTACTAGAGATAATCTCGCCCGTTGTACTTATTTTCTATTATTATTATTATGTTAGTGTTTACTGTGTACAATAAAGAATTAAATAAATACGCTCGGATTTTATTTTTCGTTTTATTTGTTAGTTTGCCAATTATCATTCTTGTGTGTACTTTCAGTTTAGAAAAGAAGTTATATTATTACTATTAAAGATGAGTATTAAGAATGTATAATAAATAGTTAGCATTATAAGTAAAAAAAAAATATTAAAAACCTATTGAATTATTAGTTGTAATTATTTAGAGCAAAAATGTAAAATATGCTTAAAAAGGTTCGTAAAAATATTATTCATATTGTAATTAGTGCATATTTACATGTGTAAATATGCATTAACATAATGGCATACGTACAGTAGATAAAATAAATAAATTTCAAGGCCTTCTAAATTTGTTTGTCTTTGACGTAGGAAATAGTAATACAAATAAAATATCAAATATAATTAATATAAGTAAAACGCATTATAATTTATAAAATGTAGTAAAATATTAAACCAGTAAATGGAAATTTGAAAGCCAATGCTTGCAACACTAATCTCTAGCACACGTACGTAATGTTTTACGATGCTTGCAAGTGTTGGCGTTGGCTTACGCACACATGTACAAAAGTTATCTTCACCGATTTGTTTCTAATTGCTTACAATGGCTACGTCTATATTTTTTGTAGGTCTTTGGGTTCAAAACAATAATTTCCAGTCATACATCAACTGCTGTAGTTACAGAAAATAACGTCAATGATGACCATGCTGATGCCGATGTTGAAGAATGCGATTATTGTGAGCCCGATTAACAAGATTTTGTATAATGACATTTTTTATTAAAGCTTTTGATATAAACTAATGAGATTTACATGTCAAATACAGAGTTGTCCAGCAACTTTTCAGTCAAAACCGGAGTTATCCAAACTTTCGAACAAAAGCAGACTTGTCGTTCACAAAAATAATAAAAAAAAGCGACGGGTCATTTTTTGATTAACATGAAACGGGTACGTGTTTGTACTCCTATGTAGTTTGCATGTACTAAAAATCAGAACTCTGACTAAACTATATTTGCTTCATTCAAATTTTTCGCTCTCCTGTAAAAAATCGTTTATTGGACAAGTCCGGTTTTGTTCGCCTGCTCCTCAATTATAACATACAAACATGTAAAAAAATATAGTTTAGAGTGGCCAGTAATTTAAAACGTAAGACGATTTAGGGGAGAGAGGGGTCGACCATGTGAGAGGACAATAGGGTAGTAGGAAGTATTGGAAGTATTGGATTATGATCACAAAAATGTGCAAACTTATTCCCTTTGTAAGTACAAATAAATATTTCTAAAAATTAGTACGTTCAGAAATAAACATTAAAACATAAAGTAAACCAAATATGTATTTATTTTTCCTTTAGATTCTTACGTAATAAATATTAAACAAAGAGGAACGGCCTTTTTGTTTGCTGTTTTCAGTTTTATCAAAAAATTAATAATAAATCCATACTAATATTATAAATGCGAAAGTCTGTCTGTCTGTCTGTCTGTCTGTTAATATACTCGCAGACGAAGCTGCGCGGGTCAGTTAGTATATTATAATTGTGGTTTGTTTAACGTAGTAAATAAAACCCTTTTCTCTTAAATATCCTTAAAAACAGTTTTTAATGAAAACCGATAATCATCGGTTTTTATCGAAAAAAGAAATCGATATTTTTTATCGATTATAGGAAAAGTTCGATAATTGCATGCCCTAGGGATTCAAGATAAACCTGAAGCAACGCCAGAACATCGCATTACGCAAGATCGTAGACGCACCCAAGTGACGCACGCACATGACCAACGAGGTGATTAAAAGAGACCTAAAGATAGAGACGGTAGATGAATTTATCCGAAAACTCGCAGAGGGGATGTACCAGGGCGCTGATCCATCCCAATTCATCCATCTCCAAAACATAGCCCCATTGCATGCGCGTCCTCCCGACGCCAAGCCATATCTTATAGGGACTTACTACACCAATAGACAACTTCACCCTCTCTCGCCAAAGTTGCCGCTGCGATCGCTGATCGGTCTCCGCTGGGCTTCCCGAACGGCGGGGTGATCTCGTAACTCGCAATGCGAAATTATCGTGATTGTTTAGTTATTGCAAGACACATAACAGCCTTGTACATTAGTGGTAGTCGTTGCCGCTTGATTAGTTTTGATGCTGTGACAGCAAGCAATTGGCGACGTTTTTGATGATATTTTTCATTACGTTTGAGTCATCCTGATCGCTGTCGAATCGCAAACGTTAGATGATACGCCAACGGGTCTTATTCGGTGAGGCCGGTCGCTCGCAATGGCATGAAGAAAACCGGGAGAAGGAGAACACCATACACACTACATAACACCAATACCCTAGATTTCCCTAAACCATCAAACTTAGAGGAAAGATCCGTCCGAACTCATTCCAGTGATCTGCGAAGCAGCCCCGAAACAATCTCCGCACCCTTTCGACAAGAGGTGTGAGAAGACTGCGTGACTGACAAACATCTATGCTCATCACACAAATGCTTGTCCCAGTCGGGGATTGAACCCGAGCCCCGTCGATTGCGTAGTCAGGATCGCTACCACTCGACCAACGGGGCGATTGTATAACCATCATACATAGACTATACATAAAAATCTTACGCTTTTTAACTTCCCTTTTTAAATAACTTCCAGATTAATGTACCAATAGAAACTCCGTTCAATGCCGTTAATTGCATCAAAATTGGTTTATCCATCCGAACAATTTTTAAAAAATGTTTTTTTGACATAACTTCGGAATTTTTTAATCAATTATTTTTTGAACTCCTACTATATTTACTATATTTTAGTACCAAAAAAGTACTTCAAAAACTACGTCAAATTCTGTTTCAAAAATTGAAATTGAATCAAATTTATACTTTTTATAAACTATTTACAGCTTTTCGAATATTAAAATTACGTTGTTTACAGCAAACTTACTTAATTTTTAAAATAAGTTTCAGGATCATAGGCCGATTTATTTTAAAATCTAATCAGCTCTTCTGCTTAAGACACGAGCTTAAATACTCTAAATCAGATTAACATTGGTTGATTCGTTCGGGATTTATCAATGACAAAAAATTTTGAAAAAGTTTTTTTGACATTTGTTCGACATTTTTTAACTTACCGATTTCGAAGGTAATAAAACAATTTAGAGCTGAAAAATTGCGTTGAATGCCATCCAAAAAATCAAAGGAGATTGATGAGGCCACACACAAATTTGGCCTAAAACGCAACACATGATGATGTCTGCTTACCGTATTGTAATACATTATTAATTTCTTCTGAAATGTAAATTGTATCACGGACACTTTTTATAATACTAAAATTCACGAAACTCCTTCAAAGATTAATATTACTTGATTTTACATTTGTTACATTCCATTTTAAGCCACTCACATCGCGATGTGAGTGGACATCGCAATATATTATAAACACAAATATAATTCATTTTTGTATTACTTATATCATGAAGATTATTTGATATTAAACCACTTAAATGTTAAAAAACGATACAACTTTTGTGTCATTATATATAATATTACCACTGGACACATTGACGTGTATACACGTCAATGTTTTGTGTACTTAAAATGTTCATTACTCGCTCACAGCGTAATTAGATAACACTTGTTTTTTTTTGTTTTTTTATTTCTACACGTTAATGTTTTGTGTACTTAAAATGTTCATTACACGCTCACAGCGTAATTAGATAACACTTGTTTTTTTGTTTTTTTATTAATAAGATACTAAGAGTACTTATTTATACGGCCTTCTATGTTGTAGATTTCGATTATAATAATAAATATTTTCATTTTTGTTGCATTTTATACAATAGTTTGTTTAAAACTTTGCGTCTTATCTATCCAACATTTTTATAATTTGTTTGGTTGGTCAGAAATAAAAGAAAGTGTTAACTTTATGGCAGAATAGAAAAATCTTTGCTTGAATTAGGAATAAGAAAAATCGTACAAGTTTTATTAGTTTCATGACTTTCCGCCTAAAATCCTTTTAAAATTAATTTGCTATTAAAAAGTGTTCGTTGAATTCTAACATTGACTTATTGTGAATAAAATGAATTTAATAATTTCGGCTGGTGCTATATTCTTGTAGTTCATTTAGGCCGATCTCATCACTCTCCTTTGGTCATGATTTTGAAAATATACATCTTTTCGAAATAATACTGTCATTTTTACAAATTTTAGATTTTGAACTCTTGGCTTGGAGCACAAAAATATCTAAATTTAGCGGGAAGTTTCAGGGATGGCCTGCAGGGTCAACCGACTTATATATTTTTTTAACGTTATTGACGTTTTTAGTCGGCTAAGGTACCCCTCCGTAACGCCCCATAAGGAACTTTATTCCAATAATGTAATTAATAATTATAAATAATTTTTAGTATATTTAACGTATAATACTTATTCTGTCAGTTTCAATCTTTTGACAGGTGACGCTTCAACGACAGTGACAAGAATACGGGGAACTCAGGTTATATCAATTTAACGGTTTAATAACGGCACGGTGTAATTATTTACGGTTCTTTACATAAAAACTTGCCTTTACAATGAACAGAGTCAAAATCTCATACATGTTGTGTCTGTCTTCGTAATGAGGTATAATATAAAATATTAATCAAGAATGTTATAACAGTAATTTAAATTTTAAAAAACAAGCCGACTTCAAATATTCGCAACTATACCCATGTCTCCAAAACTACTGAACCGATTTGGATGAACTTTGAACTGTTCCCTAACCTGAATTAAATCAAACAACAATTTCGATATGTATATTTAATTCCCGAGTTATTCGTGGACAAACATATAAACATATAAACACACAAACATACAAACTTACATACTTTTATTTACACGTACACGAAATTTAGTACACATGCTTGCACGTCAAAATATATCATCAATCATCATATTCTAATATAATTCTATTGCATGTCAAAGTGATAACTGATTACCACCATTTTTTGTCGGTTGAAAATAAATGGATTTGCCTTCATTGATTAGTTTTAATTGAATATGACTTGTCTACCTGCGTTAATTTTTTTTTTCATCGCGTCAATATTATATGCGCAATTTTCAAAATAAATGACCCGTTACGGATGTGGACATTTACTACAAGATTCTCGGCATTGTATCAACTAAAATATCTTAAATATTTTTAAGCAACATCTTATAAATTATTCACAGATAATTAAAGAGCAAATACAATAATATAAGTATATACTAAAAAAATTATTACTTACCAGTATATGAACCGTACTTAATGAAACGTTTTTTTTGTACCACCCTACCTCACAACACAACGTAACGAAATGCATCAAAAATAAACAGCAAGGAGGGGTAGGGTATTAAATATCAGAATGGAAATATAACCGCATTTCCATAAATTGGTAGTTTTTTATTTTCTGATCCTAGTAATTATCGTTATTTAGGTGGAATCTCCGCCAAACCTTAATTTTGAGGACATTATTTAAATTTGTTTTATTTATTTATAACTAGCTGACCCGGCAAACGTTGTTCTGCTTTTTTAACTACTCTTATTTTTTTCTATATTTTCTCTATTTTCGCACCTTTTAAACCTTCCCAAAATTAGCCAAATCGGTTCAGCCGTTCTCGAGTTTTTACGAGATTAACGAACAACAATTGATATATATATATATATATATATATATATATATATATATATATATATATATATATATATATATATATATATATATATATATATATATATATATATATATATATATATATATATATATATATATATATATATATGTATATATGTATATTCTATATATATATATTGTTATTAATTCAAATCTAATGTGGACATACGAAATTTTAATGATTCATTATGTTTACTTATAATTTAAATTTTATAAAATAATTGATAATACTTTTTTAGTCAAAATATTGCTTAAGTGAAAGAAATGTGACAATTTTTTAAATATTCTTTGTTAATATTCGTATTTGGAGGATATAACAATTTTTAGTGTGGCCTTTTTTTGAAAATCGCCCATATGAGTTCGTATCATATCTAAGTGACGCCAAAAATCTGCAAAGATTATTACAATTTTTAATTCTTACGTCGGTTGATCTCAAACAAATGATAAACGAATTTCTGTCATGACAGGATAACGGAACAAAAGCAGATGGTAACTCATTACAGATATGACGTTCGCACAGTTATTGCATCGATGGAGATTTATTTACATTGGATTCATTCCACATTAAGTAGTAAGAATAATTTTAAGGATTATTTAGTAATAGGATTTAGGTATTAATTTAACACTAAAATAAATGAACATTTTTCCCCGTGTTGGTTTCGGGCTCCTTTAAAGAATAGACTAACTGCCGTTCTGCCAGGCAGGTCGTAAAAGGCGACCGATTGGCTACGCGAGTCACTTCCATCGTGGCTACTAGGTGGTAGAATTCTGCATTGTCTCGCCCGGGTCTGGTACTACCGCCTTGCCTATTCCTACCGCAATAGCGTCGGTGCTTGTCGCTGTCGTGTTTCGGTTTGGAGGTTAAGATAGCCGGTAATCTTATGCATGTGGTACATTTAGACCTCGCCACAAGTTAGCAACGCACCATTAACACCTTTGGTGCCTATAGGCGATGGTTGACTCAAAAAAAAGAACATCAACAAACAGTCGCCTCTGTGGTCTAATGGTCCAGTGTCAGTGTTTATCACAAAAATCGAACCCGGGACGGGTTCGATTCCCGGGTTGGGAAATTCAAAAATAAGATTTTTCAGTTTCCTGATAAAAAAATGTTGCCCGGGATTGGATAAGTGCCTGGTTGACAGCAGGCTTACCACTTATCACATTGTGGAACTAAATATATTCGGCTATCGTGAGTGCACTTGTTTACTTTTTTTTTGAACTGCGCTTATTGTACCTTTGTCTACCTATTCAGGATAGAAGTAACGATAGGTACTACTTTATAAGTAAAAATTAATATGTTAAGAAAAAATACAATGACCGTGTTTACCTTTATCAACAACCCTCCAATCCACGTAATTAAACGTCAATCGAGTCAAAGCGCTTAGGGCCTTTACACACATAAGCACGATACAACGTCGCATCGTGTTACCATACGACATAGGATGTAAAAAAATATATAAGAGCCCTAAGCACTTCGACTCGACGTTTTGTTACGTAAATCGGACTCCAGATATCTTCCAAGTAAAACGGTAACAACAAACCCGGACGAGATGTCGCGGATCTCTACCATCTAGTAGTCACGATGGTAGTGACATGTACCGCCAATCGTTTGATTTACGAACTGCCTGACAGAAATGCAAATATATATACTTATAAAGACTTGCTAAACCTAACTAAGCTTAATCATATTGCAACTTGTTAATACTAACAAAATATAACTTAGTACTAATAAAATTTCGAGCAAGAAGAAATGGTGACTACCATTTAAGATTTGAGACCTGACTCTTATTAGTTAATAATTCAGTTATTTTTAACTGCCTTGTGATCTAGAGATAGTCTATGAGGTTCCATATTCGATCCCGTGGTCGGCCAAAAAGTGTTACTGAGGGTTTTTGAGGTTTTTTTCGAAAATGAAAAACCTCAGTAGCAGCTCGGAGTCTGGCGGTGGTGTGTATGCTCGGATGAGCACGTAAAACCTTCGGTTCTGGTTATCGCTAGAAATAGTCGATGATAATCGTTATCTGGTCAGTAAAATGCGGGGAATGCGGGAAAAAAGTGGGGATCACCACTCATCTCGCCAGCCGACAAACCAGTGAAAGTCTATAGACGTTTGATTTACTCTACCTACCTCGGAACCGGGCGTTATGATACTTTTTTTTCAGTTAATTTAGTTCAAAAATAGGAATAGGACAGCATAAAATAAATATGTTTATTTCTAAGAATATGATTACGTCCAGTTGGTATTTAGGTAATCATACTCTTTCTAATGTAAAAAAAAAAACATTTAAAAAAGCCTATAAACAAAATACATATCTACGTTTAACTTACTTTAATAAAACAAATGACGATTAATAACAAAAAAGAATAAAATACTAAATCTCTAATTACAATATAATTCAAAGGTTTTGAATTCTGATATCATCCGACGTAATGTTTTAAGGAAGAAAAGTGTTGTGTAAATACTTTTAAAGCCCCTGCTGGGTTTATCGTATTACATAATATTTACTGAACAATTACTATGATATGCTTTTAAAACTAAATATGATATCAAAATTAAATCCCCACCCACTGAATATAATCATAAACTCTCGAGTTACAATCGTTACGAGTATACCTTAAGTAATAGCATCTTTGCAGCAGGCCATCCCTGAAACTTCCCACTAAATTGATGTGTTTTCAAAGAAGCAAGAACCATAACAAAGCATGAATTTTTGAAGAGTTCAAAAATGTAAAGTTTGTAAAAAGTAATAGTACGAGTATTTTAATGTTCGAAAAGATGTATATTGTCAAAATGATGATTGGTTTTTATCTTTCGACTGGCATTCAAATCATTTTTTAGTTCTATGTTGTTTTATTTAGATTAATTGCTGAAAAATTTCGAAAAAATGTCAAAATAAACTTTTTTAAAGGAATAAAAAATAGGTTTGAAAAATGACAATAATAATCAGGCAATATTTTTTTATAATATAAATAAATAAATAAATAAATATTCAAGGGACAAATTACACTAACTGATCTAACCCCAAAGTAAGCAAATTATTTGCTTGTGTTATGGGTGTTAGTCAACAATACTAATACATAGAAATACATATATAAATACAAGAATATATTTAATATACATACACCCAAACCCGGAAATACAAACATTTATGTTCATCACACAAATGCTTGTCCCCGTCGGGGATCGAACCCGAGCCCCGTCGATCGCGTAGTCAGGATCGCTAACCACTTGACCAACGGGGCGGTCGAATATAATATAAAATAAAATATAATATAATATAATATTCACGGGACAAATTACACTTACTGATCTAACCCCAAAGTAAGCAAATTATTTGCTTGTGTAATGGGTGTTAGTCAACGATACTAATACATAGAAATACATATATAAAAACTGGAATATATTTAATAAACACCCAAACCCGGAAATACAAACGTTTATGCTCATCACGCAAATGCTTGTCCCCGTCGATAAGATAACAAACAAGCAGATGGGTCTACTGATGAAAAGTGTCAACCATCGCCTTTAGACACCAAAGATGTTGATGGTGCGTTGTTATCTTATAGCGAGGTCTAATGCCACATGCATAAGTTTACCGGCTACCTTACCCTCGAAACCAGAACACGACAGTGACAAGCACTGACATTATTGTGGCCAGACCTGGGTGAAGGCGAGAACTCAGAGTTCTGCATTGTCTCGCACAGATCTGATACCACCGCCTTACCTATTCCTGCCGCATTAGCGCCAGACCCGGGCGAGAAAATGCAGAACTCTACCACCCAGTAGCCACGATGGTAGTGACTTGCATAGCCAATCGGTCGCCTTTTACGACCTGTCTGGCAGAACGGCAGTTGGCCTAATTTTCAAAGGAGTCCGGAACCAACACAGGGAAGCCCAAATATACATTCGAAATAAAAAATACAAACACTAAAAAAGTATATGGAATGTCGCTGACGCCACTCTATTATGCTCTATTATCAGTTATAGTGCCGTAAATTGCGGAATATTATTATATGGCTCGAAATAATATCGCAACAGCGGAAAATTAGTCGCAACTCGACTTGTTATATGACTATGCTCGCAGGTTAAACAGCGTGCATGTCGCGCGCGAGAGTAGAGACATTTGTTGACCGCGACTAATCTATACATGTAATAAAATCGTATTATATATCGGAAAGTCAAAACTGTACATTGAATATTAGTTTTAAAGAATACTTGGGGCGTGATTTACAATCGATATCGAAGCCAAAAATATAGTTTTTAGAATTTTTGTCTGTTTGTGTGTTTATCTGTTTGTATGTTTATAATAAAATCGTAGGGAAGTCAATGTATGTCCGGGGTAAACTCAAAAAGTACTGCATGGATTTACTTCAAATTTTGCATGAATATTACTAACAAGTCGGGTCAACATATAAGCTACATATTATCACGCTATTACCTACGGCGGTGAGGCTGTGCGGAGTAAACGAAGTCCGCACGGACGAAGTCGCTGGCAACAGCTAGTATCTCATAAATTCTAATATACGTGTGCATTCCAAGACAGACGTAATCTTGTTGTAGAGTTAAATTACTCAAGTTGACAAGTAAATGTTTCTCTTATCATCCATCATCCATATTATATTCTGATTTTGAGCATTACAATATAGTAGCATTTACTTGGTACTTAATCATCATTGCTTGAAGTTTTATTGTAAAAGAATTATGTCTTATCGAAGTGTTAAATCTGATATAATTATTGGCTACAGTGATCTGTTATGGTCGGAAGATAAAACGACTAATAAGAGTAAATTATTATCTCTATTTTTGAAGTATCATGTTAAATGATGTGTCCAACACGGTAGCAAGTAGTGATAATGTCATCAATGACGAGAAAAGGTGCCAACAATATTTTATCATGCAGCTTATTCTAAGCGGGTTTTTTATATTATAAGATAGCAAACAAGCAGATAGCTCTCCTGGTAGAAATAGACCACCATCGCTTATAAATACCAAAGATGTTAATCGTGCGTTTTATCCGAGTAGCAAGGACAGAACGCTTTTTTTATATCATAAGATAGCAAACAAGCAGATGGGTCTCGTGATGGAAAGAGTCGACTATCGCCTATAGGCACCAAAGATGTTAATGGTGCGTTGCTATCTTGTGGCGAGGTCTAATGCCACATGCATAAGTTTACCGGCTCCCTTACCCTCCAAATCGGAACACGCCAGTGACAAGCACTGACGTTATTGCGGCAGGAATAGGCAAGGCGGTGGTACCAGACCCGGGCGAGACAATGCAAAACTCTAGCACCTAGTAGCCACGAAGGTAGTAACTCGTATAGCCCATCGGTCGCCTTTTACGACCTGCCTGGCAGAACGGCAGTTGGTCTATTCTTCAAAGGAGCCCGGAACCAACACGGGGGAAGCCCGGAACCAACACTTAGGTAATGCATAAATTTAGCGATTAACTTACCCTCCAAACCGGAATACAGCAGCGGCAAGCACCAACGCTGTCGTAGCAGGAATAAGTGAGGTGGTAGTATCAAATTACAGGCGAGACGATGCAGAACTCTACCACCTAGTTATTAGTTGTGATGTTTAGTAACTCGCCTTATTTTAATGACAGGCTATACTTCTTATTAATTACTACAAAAAAAAAATTATATTAGATAAAAATCAATGCCACTTTTCATTGTAATTTTATAACTCAAGAACGGGCTCAAATATTTCGGCTTTGTTCGGACTATTTAGTAGATGGTTTATGTGAAGCTTGGACAAAATCGGTGGAGCGTTTCTTTATTTATCACATTTTTTGTACCAAATTAATTCAATAAATGGCGATACGTACCGAAGCACGTAACATACCGCTAGTATACTATATGTAATAGAATATTATATACGTTAACAATATAGATGATTTATGTATACATGTCTCTACATAAAAAAACAATAATGGAAACTTTTTTGTATTTTTGAGATGACAATAGATAATAGCCTCAAGGGCTGCAAGAGTGACCGCGCCGGACTAGCCCTCTAGTCTGGCGTTACTGTTGCAGCTCTGCTGCTGCAGAGTGGAGAGGTGATAATCAAAGAAACGAGGTATTTTATTTTCTTGTGTAATTAGCTGTTCATTTATATATTGCGGCGCGGCGGCGGTGGTACTGAAATCCAGACGGGACGTTGCAGAACTCTACCACCTAGCTAATAGTCACGATGTCTGCAAAACTGTTTTAGCCTTATTCTAATAACAGGCTATACCTTTTATTTATTATACTATACATATACATGTAATAAAATAGATTATAAATATAGATAGATACATTATAAATATAGACGTTTTATGTAAGTATATATGTCTCTACATAAGAAAACAACGTTTGAGAGTTTTTTTTGAAACTGATGACTTTTTGATTTGAAAGATGCAATTTTTCACACTCGGTCACCCACGGGTGATGTGGATAACATCCAGTAAAAGCATAAAGAGGAAACACACTACACTTCAAAAGCTCCCAGGCGGAGTTAATAGTGTTAATGAGGCTGTGAAGAACACGAATCATTGGCGAACAAGATGTTGGCGCCATTCAAGCGCCATCGGTTCATATAAACGGCAACAGTCCGCGCGCGTCGCTCAGTGGAAAGAGGTTAGCGCTCCGTCGGTGTCGTGAATTGCAAGGCGCTTTGCGCACGCGCACCCCAGCCCTTTGGCCAGTAACCCACTTTAATTTGACAAAGTTTATTCTTTGATTTAAGCCATGTTTTTCTAATTCGAACTAAAATCGTCGTCAAGGCGTTACTACAGACTATCGCAAATTTATAATTTGATATTTTGTTTTTTTTTTTGTTAATTTTTCTTTTGTAACCAAAATGGTTAGTGGAAATAAAGACCCTGATGATCCAATAAAAATCCCCCCAAAAAATCGTGAAAAGAAAACTAATAATTACAAGCGAGCCAACTTCCTGACTAAAACATGGTTCATGTGGATGATGCCTACATTCTGGCGGGGCTACAAGAGGGATCTCTACGACTCTGACCTCACCCAGCCGAAAGACAGTCATCTCTCGGACAAACTCGGAGACCGATTGGAGAAGTGAGTATTATTTTTATTAACCTCTATTTCATAAGGTTATATTATTTTGAATTTAAATGTTAACGGAATTCTAGAAGATCTTTGTTATTAAACGTTAAAGAATCCAATTTACAGACATTGACCTTATACTGCACAAGGTGATGTGGAAGTAAACCAGTTGTTTTTAATACTGGTAACATTAATATTAAAAAAAGACACAGGATAATATAGTTAAATTCTAATAAGTAGAAAGTTGAAACGTAAATTTGCATATAGTTTGCTTGACAACAATGCGTGTTTCATAAAGTTTTTTCCTCGTATTATTCTTCGTATTTTTTTTAATTTTTTAATTATACATAAGCTAATTTTACATCTGATGAACATTTTCTGTGTCCAATGTATATAGGTATATTCCCGAATATTAATATAAAATATACAAAAATGTTTAACAGAGGTAATTTATCATCATAAAATGGTTGAGATTTCAATTATACTTATTATTTGTAACTGGAAAATATTCAGTTACGAATAATAATTATAACTAAAATCTAGGTATCTTATTATAATTATAATAATCTAGAATTAAAAATATATAAATACTATAGTTAATTATATATATTTTAAATTCCACGATCTAAGTTTAATCCATTTAGAATGTAAATCTCTTTTAAAATTCTCAGCCTCATTGAGTCATAAACAGCTTTGCTATTTTTTGTAGGCTTTGTTTATTAATTTATACTGTAATGTTAAAAAATAATACACAAAATTATGAAACAAAGAGACATTAACCTGTCTTTCAACGCTCACTTATTCTTGGGCGAAAAAATATTCAACAAAATATTTATCGTTATATATGTCTCAGTTTCATGCGACTGGCTTTCAAATTCTTTTGAAAACTTTGCTATATTAATATTAAATAACACAACATTTTTCATAAATAATACACAAACCTATAAACTATGTTATTAAAATATCATCTCTACGTGTTGGTTTCGGACTTCTTTGAAGAATAGGCCAACTGCCGTTCTGCCAGGCAGGTCGTAAAAGGCGACTGAGTGGCTATTTGCGTCACTACCATCGTGACTACTAGGTGGTAGAGTTCTGCATCGGCTCGACCGGGTCTGGTACCACCGCCTTACCAATTCCTGCCGCAATAGCGTCCGTGCTGGTCACTGTCGTGTTCCGGTTTGGAGGGTAATGTAGCGGGTAAACTTATGCATGTGGCATTAGACCTCGCCACAAGATAGCAACGCACCATTAACATATTTGATGTCTACAGGCGATGTTTGACTCTTTCCATCAGGAGATCCATCTGTTTGTTTGCTATCTTGATATAAAAAAAATCACCTTATTATTTGAATGCAAAAAAACCCCGAATAATTACTTAATTCTTGTTTAAGTCTTTTGTGCGTTAATATGAGTTGAAGCGTATCCAATTTCCGCATCTTTGCTTACTTGCACGTTAATATGTAATTAGTATATTGTTTCGTATGTTTCTTATAACTTTACATTAACAGTTATTTCTTGCTAGTTCATTCACGTGACTTCTTCCGCATGAAAATTTATATGATTAAAGCCTGTTTGCTCCAAGCCAAGCTCCATCAACACAATGCAATTTCTGAAAAAAACAATCACAAACAACAACAAAAACAGTGATAGATAATTTAATATTATTGTTTTGGTTTCTATCATTTTTCTCCTATTTTTGAGTTCCGAATTCAACGAGGAACCCTTAAAATTTCGCCATGTCCTTTCTCTCTGACCGTCCGACCGTCTCCGTCCGTAGCGTAGCTCAAAGATCCTTATTAGTAGAAAACTGTGACGTGGATTGAATATACCTACATATTAATAACGTCAAAGTGATAAAATAAAATTTTGAATTATTTAGGTTATATCCCTCTACAAGTAGAGTGGGGATGTTTATTTTTGTTCTCTCATACCCCATAATGTGGAATATCGTTGGATAGATTTTTAAAAAATATTGCAAGTTTGGGAAAACAATTTTTTGATTAAGGGATTGTTTTTTTGTGAAATTTAAAGTGCTAATTTTTGTTGGAGTCAAGTGTCATAATAGAATCTACTATCGTGACTTTTATATGTATATATATTAAAAGGAAAACTATCACGCCTAAGTAAACTTTACAAGTTTACTCAACCAACTTGTAAAATAGTATATTTTGTACTCCAGATATAATTTTTATGGGCGTACAAAATATACCATTTTGTGCTCCAAATACAATTTTTATGGGCGGCGAACCTGTGGTGTGGATATATCCCTTTTTACATTAAATAGGCTAAATATTTATAGTATGAAACAATAAAAATCCACATTATTGATACGGGCAATTACGGAACCCTAAATTGCGCGTGAATATAGACTCAGGGTTGTACTGTTTTATTAAATGTATAAGGATTATAATATCTATGTAAATAAAATAATTGAAGTCTGCCGTTGTTCGCGTATTACTCAAAATACTACATAATGAGTTTCGACCGTTTTTTTATAAATTTACTTCCTCATAAAAAATCAGGATATCTTTTTTAACATAAATTTATTAAAGTTTTAGGAAACTACAATTTTAATAAACGTTCATCAATATGTGCTAATGATATTAGTCCAATTTAAATATGTATCAACTATACCCATATTGGACCAGCTAAAAAACCAATTTTGATGAAACTTGACTGTTCCCTAAGTTAGAATATACCTGGTTTAAATCAAACAGAATTTTCTCGATACATGTTTTAGTTTTTTAGAAATTCGTGAACAAACATATAAACATACATACATATATACGCTTACGAAATTTAATACACGTGCTTGGGCGCCTAAATAGATACTTAAATATTATCCAATTTCTACAATATTACTACATACAGATCAAACTGATACCCTCAGTTCTTTCGTCGGTTGAAAACAACCCAGAAGAAGCTACGAGTATCAGCCAGTTATAATTATATCAAAAGGAATGATGGAACAATATTATGAATTATATAAACAACACTATTGTTATATTAACAATCAATCAATGCAAAATCAAATACTCAATATTATACTTGCAACATTTTTATTTTAGAATTAAATTAAACATATAAATATTTTTTTCTTTATTTACTCTATTTCTGTTTTTTTTTTTGTCTTATTTGTACACTTGTTCTTGTTTTTATTGTAGGTATATGTTTAGTATGTGCAGTAAATAAAACAATTCTTATTCTTTATTCTTAAATAACAAATATAATAACTAGTATAAATTATTCAACAGAGTACACTTTGTCAGTAATATGTACAATACTGATAGTTAATAATAATCGTGTATATTCTACTAGATGGTGAGGTCTGTACAACTTGCTTATCAGAATATTATGCACAACACTATTTAATCACTCAAGTTACTTACTCAAGCAAAAACTACTGAACGGATTTGAATAAAATTTGACACACTGACGCTAGATAATTTACTTAGAATAGCATATAGACTCATTTTTCATCCAAAAAAATTCTCATTCGCGGGATTTGGCAAAAACTTTTATAATGCAGTGGGCTGTACGCTGCAGCTAGTAATATTAGAAATGCGAAACTTTGAATAATAACGGCCAAACCAATTTGGATGATATTTTTTACACACATATACATGATGACCTGGAATTGCTATAGGGTACTTTTTATTTTAAAAAGATGTTGTTACCATGGGATTCACTAAAAAACTTATATTATACGATTTTATAATTCATAATTTAAGTATTTAAAAAAACATATAAGCCGCAAGCCTGCTTACCGCTGTCGTTTAAAAATATTAAATTATACATGTATATCATGACAGCAACCTTCTGTTTTTATTCAAAGAGTAACTTAATAAAAAAAAAATATTTTTTATGCGTTTTCTTCACTGACAGAGAGGTGAAAATGTATCCCCTTTCACCCTACTGCCGGTGCTATTTTCTTTATTTCCTAATTTCTTATATAATGAGAGTTCACCGACTTCGAATCAATGTAAAAAGCACCTAAATCCTAGACTTAAACTTACTTTGAACTAAATGACCAATGTCGTAAAATATGTTCAGTGATAATTTATCAAAATAATGGCTTTTCTTCGAACGTAATGTAAGAGAACATTTAAGGTTAACGATAATGTTCGAAATATAATCAACAGATAAGTTTAAAATGGCGGGAGTATTAAAAAGCTATTACATAAACATCATTTTATAAGCTGTGGACGCCTTAGTTTATGTTAAGAACAAAACTCTGCAATCATAAATGCTTAATGTCATAAGATACCAAACAAACAGGTTGCTCTCCTGATGGAAAAACGACCGTCTACCAAAGATGCATCGAGACAAACGGAAAAAAACTCGTTTACTAAATCACGTTTTTTTTATATTGATTATTAAATATCAATTTTACAAAAATTATACGATATACCTGAAGATATTATCTAAGGAATGTGCTAACTTATTACATGATAGGATGTACTTTACTCGATCATATAAAATTCCGAAAACAGGCTAAAAAAATCTCTAAAACAAATAATTTGTTAATAATATTTCTAATCCTTCATATGATTTTTATATGGTGATATTTAGTTTTAAATACAAAAAAGAATGTACTAAATTTTGATTTTCAGCTGAAGTCCTATATTTATTTATTCGAAAATTAACACGTTTCCCAGTGGTTTCAGAGCATACCGCGTCGCCCATTTCCTTTAGAATTGACGCGCGTCAAAACACCTCGCCTTAATGATGCGTTGCTATACGTGTAGCGGCATTGTATGTGCTCTTCTCTCAATTAATCGAAGTCAAGCATACTTTAATTTGAAAAAGTCCATATTTTCTTTTTATTGTACTTCTAGGATAATATGTCTTGAGATGTATGTTTTCTTGAAAACTTTCGTTTTAACGTATGTGGCAATTTTAAAAGACATTTATTGTAAAGAACTGATTGAAAAAAATCCGAGCTTGTCCGGATGTCTATATGTATAGATCTGACAGGAACACGGTCGCAAAACATAGATATGAAAAACTTAACATAAAGAGAATTTTTTTCGTTGTTCACTGTAATTCTGTAGCTAATTAAAGCCTTCAGAACTACAGTGCGCAGTTTTTTATTGCAAATGGTTGTGTGTAATTCCGTGTTTTTTTTATATAATAGATAAAAATGCATATTTTACTGTTTTTTTTTGTTAATTAATGTTCATAAATGACTTATTTAGTGTTGGTATTTTATCCGAATTAATACAAAAATTGGATAAATACTCATAAACATCTGTTATTCCTTGAGTAGGTATATATCCGAAATAAATACAATTACGGGATAAACTTGGGGATCTTGAGTACCATTCTGTTCACGGGGGTAAAATAATGTTTATGTTGGACTCTTAAACCCCACGATTGCCGTCTTTAAGGCGAGACACCGGAGACAAACGGAAAAAAACTGGTTGCTTAATCACATTTTTAAATTGTTAAATAACAAAATTACACGATATACCTGAAGACATTATCTAAGGAATGTAATATCACATTACATGACACAATGTAATTTACTCGATCATATAAAATTCCGAAAACAGGCTAAAAAAATCCCTAGGAAAAGTAATTTTTCATACTATTTCAAATTTCAACATGATTTTTTATATGGTGATATTTAGTTTTAAATACAAAAAAGAATGTACTAAATTTTGGTTTTCAGCTGAAGTTCTATATTTATTTATCCGAAAACTAAACCGTTTCCCAGCGGTTTCAGAACATACTGCGCCGCCCACTTTCTATAGAATTGGCGCGCGTCAAAAGACCTCGCCTTAACGCATATGAGTGAGCTCCGGGATCTCAATACGGAACGCGCACAATGCCTCCTCGCGCTCACAGCTGCAATGCGCAACCCTTCTCGAAGGAGTAAGGTGTAATTTCCTTTTTCAGTTTCCTTGCTGTATTTTTATGAAAGAATATTGGCAACCTATATTCTTTCAATCGCCTCTGGTCTAGTAATCCGATGTCGGAGTTGACCACATGAGGTCCCGGGTTCGATCCGAAATAAAATGTGTTTGTTCAGTTTTCTAACAAAAACAACGTTGCCCGGAAATTGTGTCCGGTTGGCGATAAGCTACCACCTATCACCTATCGCACCACCACCACCAGCTGCCTATCACATAGTGAGACTAAGTATCTTCGGCTTTCGAGAGTTTACTTGTTGTACTTCTGCCGGCCTCTTCGAGGATACGGCCGTGAAGATACTATATTCTTCCATATTTCTCTGGCTGCTAGACAAGTACACGTGGCTCCCGCCACACGCACTAAATATTACCATGGTGCAGCGGTACCCGTAGCTGAGTTCGGGCATCACTGCGATGCGTTCCGCAGCAGGTTGCACCCGTTCCAGATCGCGTTTTCTTTCTGCGACATTATTGATACACAGAAAGAAAGCGCCGCTCTTCAATCATTTTCGCCTGCCACCATACCTCGTAGCAAACTTGGCAACGACAGGTCGAACTCGAATCCAATTAGTTGTAGCGCAGTGCGCTAAATTCTTCTTCCGTTTCGTTTCAAAAGCGGAGTTCTTAGGGTTGCTACAATCGTAAGGTCTATAAGCTGGAGCCTGGAACACCGTGTTGCATATAATACAACTTTATTTACTAAAACAGTTGTGAGATTATGTAAATAAATCATTTAGGTGTATGTCTGTGTTTGGTTTTCAATACGGTACTTATTTAAATGCAAAGATAAGAAAATACTTAAATGATAGAGACTCGGTATAAAAACAGATAACAATAATTCCTTATTATAAATAAAGAATTAGATTTTTAGCTCTTACCGCAGTGTCGTCTACTTGTATTTTATACGTTACTAACGACCTGTCCGCGGTTTCACCCGCTTAGCTTTTGTTCCCGTTGGAATATCGGAAAGGTTTATATACTAAAACCTTCCTCAAGAATCAATCTATCTATTTAAAAAAAACGCATCAAAATCCGTTGCGTAGTTTTGCATATCCGGCGTCCGCGTCATCAAATGCAAGAATATTGTAAACAACAGGTGTACGCCTGAGCCACAATGATCAAAATATAAAGATCTGTTATATCACCACATCCGCATTTTATTTATCGTATCTGACCCTCTTCCTACACATACATAAGGACACAGGACAGACAGAGAAAGCGACTTTGTTTTATACTATGTAGTGATAAAAGAAGAAATACCTATTTAAAATAACTAGCGATCGTCAGTGGCTGGAATTCGACCATAGATTAAAGAATAAAATCTCTAAGGTTTACAACTGACTTTAGCCGTAATTTATAACATTTCTTATTCTTAATCTAAAAATAATTTTAAATGACAATATTATCCCTTTGATTGTAACACAACTGACTAATCACTTGTACCAAAACTTTATTTTTGTATATCACTCGACCGGTTTCACTTTTTAAGCATCTTCAGGATGAAATATACCTAATTTGTAGTTTATTACAATTTAAGTATGTATATTACATCCTGAAGATGCTTAAAAAGTGAAACCGGTCGCGTGACAGGTATACAAAAATAAAGTTTTGATGTGAAATGAAATTACAAGTGATTAGTCAAATGTGAAACATTAATGACATTTCACCAAGTGCCGACGATGGAAAGTATAGAATATATTATTTGATTTTATGAATATAATTTGGTACACTTACATATACCATAATGTTTTGGTTAAAATTTGCATGTTTGCATGTCAATACTTTGACTAAATGTGCAGAACGTTATACTTTTTAACACCTAATATTGTACGCACATTTTAGGCAAATAAATATTTTTATTATTATTTTAATGAAAATAGTAAGTATGTACATGTGTGTATCATTAATATATGTATATATATATATATATATATATATATATATATATATATATATAAATGTAGTGTATGTAACGTTCATTTTATTAATTAATGTATCTATTTCTAATGCATTTTATGTTAAAACTAGCTGTGCCCGCGACTTCGTCCGCGTGGAATTTTTTAAAAACAAAAGTATCCTAAGTTACTCCTTATTACATCAGCTATCTGCCAGTGAAAGTCCTGTCAAAATCGGTCCAGCCGTTTCGGAGATTACCCGGAATAAACAGACAAACAGACAGACGGACAGACAGAAAGAAAAAAATGGTAAAAAATGTTATTTTGGTATGTGTACCGTGTATACTTCCATATGCACTTAGTAAGAAGCTGTTATTTTAATATTACAAACAGACACTCCAATTTTATTTATTTTAGATATTAGGATTCTGCACTCCTCCGCAATGTAAACTTTATTGCGCCCATAGTCCTCTGTTCGCGCAGTTGTCTTAATAACATGTACAAAGTTTTCCCTTTCACGTATTAATATACAGATATTCCAATGCAGAATGCACTGAAGTTAAATGTAAGAATAAAATATCAAGTTGTTATCAAATTTTAATGCAGCAAAACCACAAATTACAATAATTAGGTACACATCAAAAAGTGTCCCAATTGAAAAACCGGTATTGACGGCGGATTGTACATTTTTATCGAATAGTTATTTTGTATGTAATATTTTATTGAGCTATAATTTATAACTCAAATAATTGAAGACTGATATCCATACTATCCATACTAATATTATAAATGCGAAAGTAACTCTGTCTGTCTGTCTGTTTGTCTGTCTGTCTGTCTGTCTGTCTGTTACGCTTTCACGACCAAACCACTGAACCGATTTGGATAAAATTTGGTACAAATATAGTTTGAGACTCAAGAAAAGACATAGGATAGTTCTTACCCCGGAAATCCCACGGGAACGGGAACTATGCGGGTTTTTATTTTAGATTTTTTTCCACGCGAACGAAGTCGCGGGCACAGCTACTCGTATATAAAAAAATCTTATTTCACTGTGTTTGTTGGCCACAAACCACTCCTCTAGTCATCTCTAAACAACTTTTCCAATCCTCCAAGAACGTGTACCTACTACATTTCGTAAGTGTATGAATGTTTGTATGTTTATGTGTTTGTATATTTGTATGTTTGTATATTTGACCACGAATTTCTCTGTAACTAAAAGCCATATCGAGATTATTCTTTTTAATTTAAATCGGGTATATTCTATATCAAGGAACAGTCCAAGTTTTATTAAAATTCAGTCGTTTTTTAGAATATTTGAAGCCGGTTTAATTTTTAAATTACTATTATATTTTATACTAGCTGTGCCCGCCCGCGACTTCGTCCGCGTGGGATTTTTTTAAAAAAAAGAAGCCTAAGTTACTCCTTATTACATCAGCTATCTACCAGTGAAAGTCCCGTCAAAATCGGTCCAGCCATTCCAGAGATTAGCCGGAACAGACAGACAGACGGACAAACAGACAGACAGACAGACAAAAATCGTTAAGTGTTATTTTGATATGTGTACCGTGTATACATCATATGCATATAGTTAAAACCGGTTATTTTAATATTACAAACAGACACTCCAATTTTATTTATTTGTATAGATGTATAGATTACGAGTAGATTTGAGATAGACCGTAAAGTATATTTCAAACCGCTATAAAGGTGGTTAGGTAGTCCTTATCCAGAATTATTTTTTCTATTTTTTGACGAATTTTTTTTTATTTGTTTTTTTTTTCATTTTGGCCTCGATAAACACCTATAACCCTGCTTCCCCACCCACATGTAACCCCCACCCTACACTAAAAATAATTTATATTTAAAATAAAACAATAAGAGAAATTCTCAACTTTCTACTCGAACTTTAATATCGAATAATAACAAAACCCTACCAATCATCAATATTATGAGGGCGAAAGTTTGTTGTTTGGAGGTGTAATACACAATTATGCGTAAACTATGGCTGTTTTTCTAATATATTAACGGTTTATGTAAAATAATATTATAAAAATCGTTTAAGATTTAAAAGGGCGTCTCCTCTTAGGCGCGGCGCACTCAATGGGACGGGCCAGGCCAGCCAATTTCGCCGCGATAATACAAAGGGAATCCTATACTATCAACGCACATAGAGAGCAAAAAGGGCAACGCAGGAGTCCTGCAGTTACTGGTGGTGCGGCATATCGCTAGTGAGGGCTATATAACTATATATAATGACCAGTGATATACGTGTCACTAACATCGTGACACATCGTGGTGGTAGAGTTCCGCAACGTCTCATGCAACTATTTGGTACCACCGTCTTACCTATTCCTGTCAAAGTAGCATCAATGTTTGTCATTGTCGCGTTTCAGGTTAGAGGGTAAGGTAGCCGGTAGATATGTGCATGTGGCATTGCCATCCCGTCACACGGATAGCACCGCACTATTAATATATGTTTGGTGTCTATAGGCGATGGTTTCTCTTTCGGCAAAATCACATGATGACAAAATTTTGTATTATTAATTACAATTATGTCTACATTAATGATGAATTATTATTATTAAAAAAAATAATAATAAAAAAATTTATTATTATTAATAAACAGTCTTATTTTAAATACTAAACAGAGAATATAAAGCCAGAATTTGGCTTTTTTAGTTAAAAATAAGTATGATTCAAGAGTAATTAAATGAAATGGAGAGGAAATAATTTCCATGAATATACCTAATTAATCTTCGTAATTCCTAATAATTAATTTAACATTGCACGATGTAATGATCTAATATTATATTGCACCTGCACGTAGCACTTATAGTCTCGTGATGTCACGATGTAATGAGTTGATAATTAACTTGGCCACAGTGGTCCTTATTAATAAACATGTTCGAACAAAATTGCGTCGACAAAACACTTGCTAATCATTCTGTTTCGAAGCAGCTATATTATCGGTATACGACCCGTGTTGGTCCCGGGCTCTTTTGCAGAATAGTTCAACTGCCGTTCTACCAGAGAAAGGCGACTGATTGGCTACGCGAGTCACTACCATCGTGGCTACTAGGTCATAGAGTTCTGCATTATCTCGCCCGCGTCTGGTACACCCGCCTTACCCATTTTTGCCGCAATAGCGTCAATACTAGCAACTGTCGTGTTCCGGTTGGGAGGGTAAGGTAGCCGGTTAACTTATGCATGTGGCATTAGACCTCGCCACAAGATAGCAACGCACCATTACCATCTTTGGTGCCTATAGGCGATGGTTTACTCTTTCCATCAGGAGACCCATCTGCTTGTTTACTGTCTTATGTTACGTGGGGCACACTAAAAGTTTTGCACTTCTAGCTAATCGGAACTATTTGAATTTTGAATATTATATTTTTAAAACGTTGCAACCTTCTTAGTAATAAAAACAACATATGGCTGAAAATGATTTGTCAATTGTAAGTTCTAAATACACATCAAAGTTCTACGTACGCAACAAAAATGGAGTTAAGTCGAAAAGAATTTAGACTTTAAAGGTTCTCTTTCTCCGCAAGATTGTGTCGCTCGTCTTCAAAATGCTTTTAGGAGAGAAGCACCTTGTTTGTGCACCGTGAGGCGATGGTTCGCTGAATTTGAGAGATGTCGAGTTTCTTTACATGATGGATTTCGTGAAGGGTGGCCTTCACCTGCCGTTAACGAAACTAATGTGGCTACTGTTAAGCGGTTAGTTGAAGAAAATTCCCGGATAACCTATGACACAATTCGAAGACTATTGGGGATGGGAATGAGTCAAATTCAGAAAATTTTACACGAAGAATTGAAAGTTCGGAATTTTTGTTGTCGTTGGATCCCTCATGAACTGACAGCGGAGCAGAAGTGAGCTCGCGTGGAATGGTGCTCACAGATGCTACTGAAGTACGACCACGGATATTCTAATGCTGTTTATGATATTGTCACAGGAGACGAAACGTGGATTTATTGTTTTGAACCCGAATAAAAACAGCAATCTTGTGAATGGGTGTTTGAAAATGAGAACTGGCCAACAAAAGTGAGACAGGCGAGAAACGTTGGTAAAAAATGATCGCGTTTTTTTCTCGGCTACGGGTCCCATCTGTACAATTCCACTTGAAGATCAAAAGAGTGTTAATACCGAGTGGTATTCTATCATTTGTTTACCCAGGGTGTTAGTAAAAGTTCGCGAAAGATGAGCCATAAGCCGCATTCTCCTACACCATGATAACGCTTCTACACCATGACACACGGCCAACAAAACAGTCATTTTTAGCTTTCGAAAAAGTACACCTCGTCACTCCTTCTGCGCATAGCCCCGACCTAGCACCCTGTGATTTCTGTATTTACCCCAAAATCAAAGATTTGATGAGAGGTTTTACTTTTACCAACTCCGAAAGGGCAGTGATAGCGTTCAATCAGCACATAGAAAAGCAACAGATCTGTGGTCCTCCTCTTTTGAAAAATGGTTCGATCGCATGAAAAAATGATTAAAATGTAAAGGAGATTATTTTCAAAAGCAATCAACATAATATTTTGGTCATAACATGTTGTTTTTTTTTAAGTTACGCAAAACTTATAGTGTGACCTACGTATTACAAGTTGAAGAGAGAAAGACTCCTGTCGGATGATGCATGTGGCCGCTAAGTTCTTCAAAGCACGACCACAATATTTTATCACGATGACGTTCTACGAATCTTCGGGCGATAATGTGGCCCCGGAATTATGAACAATGCATGTAACATCATACAGCTAATTACTGTTGTGAATAACACACTCAGCATATGTGACGTTTAAAAAATCTATATATTTATATACTAACTAAGTTTACTGGCTTGCAAAACTATCGATAGGAATCGGACCTTGGCCACCGACACATGAAAGTAATTTCTAGATGCTTCTATAAATAGTTGCCTGCCTTAAGCTCATTGACGTATTTGCATACTGTATTCATTCAGCGACAACCAATCCATTGACTAGCGACTAATTTTAATTGGACAAGAAAGAGCTAATGAGCGGATATAGAAAAGGTTCACCCGATGATAAGCAATCACCACCTCCCTTGAATATCCGAATTAGCAGAGGTTCTTTGGTCAGCTGTGCGTGGCTGCGTTATATAAAGTTACTACAAAGATTTGCTAAAAAAGAAAGAAAAAGAAAAAAAATAGAAAAGTTATCACATAATAATATAGCAACTACATATGTTTTATATTCATTTTGTGTAGGTATACTAGCAAAGATAATTTGGTATTTTCTCTATGGTACTAGTATTTTAAATACATATGATATCAACATATTTCACGAAGTAAGAACCGGAATCCATTCAAAAGTTGCACACAAATTTAAACATTGTCATAAGACCCGGCGTAAAACAAGTTAAATTAATATATTACTGAGTGCTAAGTGTGAGTTTTTCTTTTCGCATTCGATCGTGAGCGCATTTCGTGTTTACTAGGAATTTGTATGTGATTTGTACAGCGCCACCTAGTGGTAAATTGGTTTCTCACGTTTACCACTAGGTGGCGCTGTATAAATCACATAGAAATTCCTAGTAAACTCCAAACGCGCTCACTATCGAATGCGAAAAGAAAAACTCACACTTAGCACTCTGAACTACTAAATATCTTGGTCGAAAATAAACATACCTACTAGAGATCTTTGATCTTTGTAATTGTAAATAGCTTACCCATTGTAAGTCTACGAGCTTATACCTACTTAATTCTAAGCATAACCCCATTAACCATTATTAGAATAACGCTAATTTTTTTTTCAATATCATTAGATAGCAGACGCCTCTGTGGTCTAGTGGTCCAGTGTTAGCGTTGACCACATGAGGTCTCGGATTCGATTAACTTAAAAAAGTGTTTTTTAAGTTTTATGTTAAACACAAAGTTGCCCGGGATTGGAAAGTGCCCGGTTGGCGATAGGCTTACCACCTATCACATTTGTGGGACCAAGTATCTTCGGCTAATCGTGGGTGCACTTGTTGTACCTCTGCCTACCCCTTCGGGGATACGGGCGTGAAGATACTAGATAGCAAAAAAATAAATGGTTCTCCCGATAGAAAGAGAAACATCTAGAAAAACTGTCTAAAAATTGAAATATTTAACATACTTGATAAACATGAACAAAATAAACATCAAGGTTCGGTTTCTTAGTAGGTAAATTAGGCAAGAATCGGACGTCGTTAATAATTCAGGCTCACTACAATTTATCAGGAGTGTTAGTGGACGTGGTCATGCCTATCACCGTATTTACCAAGTATAATAGTTATAGCTTGCTTGAATAATATCCAGAGCCAACAGCTTAAAATTGCTCTCCAAACACGATTTGTCGGTTTACGTAAATTGTGTGTGTTTTTTAAATAAAAGGAAATCCTAACAATATTTTTATTGGCATTGTAAAAACTCATAAACAAAGTATCATAATCTTTTAATATTTAGCTTACCTCAAAGGCGTTTTATATACACTACTTTCTTTTAATTTAAAGATATGGCATATTTTAAATAAATCCTCTGACCTCATAATCTACTTTCACAGCTTGAAACCGAAACCCATCGTCACATCTTTTTAAACAATTAAATACCTGTACTTAATGTTGCACTTAAAATCTGGTTTTGTAAATAAAAACGTACTAACTTTTTACCGCCAGTTTTCAATAAATGGAAATAGAAACCGGCCAAGTGCGAGTCAGACTCGCGCACGAAAGGTGCCGTACCATCGTCTGTAAAAAACCAAAAAATCACGTTTGTTGTATGGAAGGTTCCCTTGATTATTTATTTCATTTTAATTTAATTATATATTTTTAAAGTGAATATATAATTAAATATTCAGTGAATATTTCAAGCGTCTACCAATTGTTATTAAGATTAGGAAAAAAATTGAAAAAAAAGCGCGTTTGTTCTATGGGAGCCCCCTTAAATATTTATTTTAATCATATTACACACTAAAAAGAATTTTTATAAATGTTATTTTTAGTATTTGTTGTTATAGCGGCAACAGAAATACATCATCTGTAAAAACTATCACGGTTTTTTTAATTTATAATTTAAAAATTGTCTAACTATCATGTTTCATGAGATACAGCCTGGTGACAGATGGACAGACAGACGGACTGACAGCGAAGTCTTAGTAATAGGGTCCCGTTTTACCCTTTGGGTACGTAACCCTAAAAAAGATTCTCATCATTTTAAAATTTAAGTCGCAATATATTTGTGTAAGATCGTAATGACGACTTATAAGTTATAACTTATAACAAAAAACTCTAATTATGTGTTAAGACCAATTATTCTTATTACCGTAGACTAAATTGTTTTTGGTAAATACGAATAAAAAGTTATAATGTTCGGAAGGTTATACGTTTTTTATGTTTTGTTTTTAAATTTTAAACTTATTGTTTTAAATTTTATTATTTAACCATGTTTTTCAAAATTGCCATACATATCTAGAAACAACATGAAATAAATTTGTTGCGCGCTAATCGCTAGATAAAGTTTAATACTTAAATATAGCATGTGGTTTGCTATAAACGAGACAGATGGTTTCACGTATAGGTACTCCGAGACAAAAGAATTTGAATATTTAATTACCCTAGTGCTCCTGAGAATGTTTGTATTAAAAAATAACTTAAAAAAATGTCTAGCTTGGAAACTTAACCTGGAATACTTGTAGTCAAATAAGCTAATCTCTGAACAAGGCAATCAAAATAAATTGATTTCCCCATCAAATAAATATCTAGAAGATACCGTTTGGTTTACAGTGTTACTATTCGCATCCATAAATATAAATCACAGATTTATTTTTCACGAAAATTTTATTTTATATATTGACATATATTGACAAACCTGTGTTTGGACAAATCTTATGTTTTTATTAAATACTAGCTGTTGCCAGCGACTTCGTCCGCGCGGACTTCGTTTATTCCGCACTGCTCCTCCCCCGTAGATAATAGCGTGATAATATGTAGCCTATATGTTGACCCGACCTGTTAGTAATATTTATGCAAAATTTGAAGTAAATCCATGCAGTACTTTTTGAGTTTACCCCAGACATACATACAGACAAACAGACAAACAGACAAACAGACAAACAGACAAACAGATAAACAGATAAACAGATAAACAGATAAACAGATAAACAGATAAACAGATAAACAGATAAACAGATAAACAGATAAACAGATAAACAGATAAACAGATAAACAGATAAACAGATAAACAGATAAACAGATAAACAGATAAACAGATAAACAGATAAACAGATAAACAGATAAACAGATAAACAGATAAACAGATAAACAGATAAACAGATAAACAGATAAACAGATAAACAGATAAACAGATAAACAGATAAACAGATAAACAGATAAACAGATAAACAGATAAACAGATAAACAGATAAACAGATAAACAGATAAACAGATAAACAGATAAACAGATAAACAGATAAACAGATAAACAGATAAACAGATAAACAGATAAACAGATAAACAGATAAACAGATAAACAGATAAACAGATAAACAGATAAACAGATAAACAGATAAACAGATAAACAGATAAACAGATAAACAGATAAACAGATAAACAGATAAACAGATAAACAGATAAACAGATAAACAGATAAACAGATAAACAGATAAACAGATAAACAGATAAACAGATAAACAGATAAACAGATAAACAGATAAACAGATAAACAGATAAACAGATAAACAGATAAACAGATAAACAGATAAACAGATAAACAGATAAACAGATAAACAGATAAACAGATAAACAGATAAACAGATAAACAGATAAACAGATAAACAGATAAACAGATAAACAGATAAACAGATAAACAGATAAACAGATAAACAGATAAACAGATAAACAGATAAACAGATAAACAGATAAACAGATAAACAGATAAACAGATAAACAGATAAACAGATAAACAGATAAACAGATAAACAGATAAACAGATAAACAGATAAACAGATAAACAGATAAACAGATAAACAGATAAACAGATAAACAGATAAACAGATAAACAGATAAACAGATAAACAGATAAACAGATAAACAGATAAACAGATAAACAGATAAACAGATAAACAGATAAACAGATAAACAGATAAACAGATAAACAGATAAACAGATAAACAGATAAACAGATAAACAGATAAACAGATAAACAGATAAACAGATAAACAGATAAACAGATAAACAGATAAACAGATAAACAGATAAACAGATAAACAGATAAACAGATAAACAGATAAACAGATAAACAGATAAACAGATAAACAGATAAACAGATAAACAGATAAACAGATAAACAGATAAACAGATAAACAGATAAACAGATAAACAGATAAACAGATAAACAGATAAACAGATAAACAGATAAACAGATAAACAGATAAACAGATAAACAGATAAACAGATAAACAGATAAACAGATAAACAGATAAACAGATAAACAGATAAACAGACAAACAGACAAAAATTCTAAAAACTATATTTTTTGCTTCGATATCGATTGTTGATCACGCCCCAAGTATTCTTTTAAAAAATATTCAATGTAGTTTTGACTTTCCTACGATTTTATTTTATGTATAGATATTTTATTAGCACTTTTTTGGCATTTCGTCGTAACTTGTGATAGCTTTAATGGGTCATTATTATTATATTGTTTATCATATTGTTTATTGTAAATAGTGTCAAAAAAAGAAATATACGGTTAGTTACAAAAACTCTGCGCGATCGCTAAAGACATTATCTGCTAGCTTAACACGATCATATATGTATTATTATTATTGTTATTATATGGATAATGGATATTGACTGACAAATTTAAAAATATATTTTTTTAATTTAATAAATTATACTTAATTTTGGTACTAAACTGGACCATGATAAAAACTAAAATACGATAACATTTTTATTTTTACAAATAGAATTTTGTGATTTTTTAAAAATATTATTGAATATTATTAAGAAAAGCACTATCTAACCCGAAAGAGGCATGCTCTTTCGGGTTAGACGGGGTTTTTCTTACTATTATTTATATATGACAAATCCAGGAAGACATGAGTATAAATCTAAAAGGACTATCTATAAAAATATTATATTATAACACAAAATAAAAGCATGATATGCTTTTATTTTGAGTTTATATTTCAGTTCATATATTTTATATTATAAATCAATGATAAAATAATGAAGATTTTGTTAAAATTTTGCATTAAGTAAAGATTTTTTTAATTGTAATCTTTCTTTTTTAAAGTAATATGTTTTTTTTTTCATACTAAACTTACATAGTTACATGACATGCTTTAATAATAAGTAACATTAAAATAATAATGTGCAAAAGGGATCGAATTTAATGTATATTTTAACATATACGTGTTAAATGTAATAAAATCTTTTATTTTCAACATAAAATATCATCTATATCAATGAAATAATGAAAATAAATCGTCTCTTCCAATGACTAATGTGAGAGGGCACACAGATCGTATCGATATAGCTAACGAATAGGTAAATATTTATAAAATTTAAACTAATTTAACCAAAATTAAAATCTTCTTTTAACATAAAAAATTATCGTGTCAAAGTTACCATACTTTTTTTATTTTTATGATGTGGAATTAAAAATACAATCCTAAATTTTCACCCTTCTTCCATCATCCCTTATTTTTTAATAGCAATATTAGTAATTCAATCATTTATATGGCAAAACAACGTTTTCTGGATCAGCTAATAATGAGTATAAAATTAAATCTTAAAATTAATTTAGAAAAAAAAAACTATACATAATATCAAGTATATTCTTACTTTACACCATTAATTACCATACAACCGATTCCTAGGAATTTCAATATGTGTATCTTGTAGAATATAACATTTGCATAACCTGCTATAATGTTGCCCAAATATCCATAATAAATTAGTTTTCTTTAAAAAACAATAAAATAACCCAACGAGTATTTGTAATGCATGAGACTGGTTTTAGTCTAAACTGATAAATTTTAAAATAATTTGATGAAAACATTTTGCGCATAAAGTTTTTTTTTTTACTAAAATTCGTATTGTTGGACATTATGTTATATGTATAAAAATCGATGCCACTTTTCGTTGTAATTATATAACTCAAGAACGGGCTCGCCTATCCAAACCTAATGTTTAGGCTTTATTCGGACTATTTAGTAGATAGTTTATGTGAAGTTTGCACAAAATCGGTTGAGCGTTTCTTCATTTATCACATTTTTTGTAACAAATGAATTCAATAAATGGCGATACGTAGCGGAACACGTGACAGGCCGCTAGTGTTAGAGGACGTCCACAAATTACGTGAGTTGTTTAAGGGGGAGAGAGGGTCGAGTCAAATCTCATCTAATCTTACATTAGAGAGAGGGGGGGTCTCGGCAAATATCACGCAATTTTTTTTCTGATAGGAACAAAAAAATATACTATTTTGGTCCATTATCCAAATTAAGTTCATGCTTAAGATTTAATCTTAAGCGTAATCGTAGGTACCGGGGAAGACCAAGACTGACATACCATGATCAGATCGATCGAGTACTGTCAGAAGGTGGTGTCAAGAGTCTTCGCAACCGGTGTGTGCGAGAAAGCGAGACAAGCCTGCAAGGATCGTGATGTATGGCACTCGGTTCTCTCTGCCTACCCCGTAAGCGTACCCAATAAAACTACAGTAACCGAATTCCTATTTCCTATATCTCCAGAACCCTGCCCCAGATCTTCATCTAATTAAAATGGGTATACACGGGGAGTATACCCTCTGATACAAAAAATAATTTTTAAAATCGGTGCATAAATTACCGAATTCTGAGGTAACAAACATTAAAAAACATGCAACCGAATTGACAACCTCCTCCTTTTAAAAAATAAATAAATATTCGATGGACAAACTACACAAATGGACCTAACCCCGAATTAAGTAAATTATTTAGATCCAAAGAACAAAGATATTTATGGTGTTACCGTCCATGCGGTGGGTTGAGTAACCACACATATGTAGCTTCAAGCTCGGCAAAAGAGTGCGTTGCGGTGACAGATTGAACTAAATATATTAGTTATGGCAACACTAAGAGTTATCGAGATTCGAGTAATAAACGTCAACTGTTTCTTGTTTACTTTCCAATAATTTCACATTTTATTATAATTCTAGTCTAGTAGTTTTGGAGCCTATTCAATTAAACAAACAAACAATCAAATCTTGTGTGTTGTAGCTAAACTTCGAAGTATCAAAAACAATTATTATGTGATGATTTTTTACTCTATTTTGCCAGGCTGTACATAAATTTACCGTGAAACTTATTCTCCAAACACAGTCACAGTTACAAGCACTGATGCTATTGACATTTCTAATTAACATCTACATTAAATATAATAAGTATATTAAGCCAGTGGCGTAGGGCTATCGAAGGGCTATCCGAGGCAGTGCACCTGAGCCCTCTACCTCAGGGGACACTCTACCTCCATGCCACGTTCACAATATATATTTGTTATCCAAATTGAATATAATATATTTAACTTCATTTCTTTCTTAATTATGCCTTATACTAAACAATAAGAAGCTAAGGAAATAAGTGATGAAATACTTTTGCGCCTTCAAACTTTTGAGTTTATTTCATTTTTGCCACGTAGCCTTTGCTTACGCCTCTTATATTAGCAGAAGGTACTCTTCCCATTAATAGATAAACCAAACTTTAGCAATCACTAAGGTATAAGTGATTCCTCACTCTAATGCTAATTTTCACTCGCAAAATTTCCTATTATCTTACCCTTAAGCAGGAACACGACAATGTCAACACTTACAAGTTCCTCAGGCAAAGGTCAATCGTCATTTAAAATAGCGATACAATTAGCTATTAATTTGAAAGCATAAACAAAATTAGCACCATTCCTTAACAGGCTGAAAAATATATTTTTTCCAAATGACAAATGATTCCAATAGCTGCATCTTTTTGAAATCCATGACTATTAAACTAAACACTGAACAATTTCTTGTTAGGGGCAGGTAAAAACTAGACCGAATTCCTTTGCATCAAGTCTATTTATAGCGAGCTAAGATTACTAAAGCCTGAGTACGTTTACCCCGAAGGATGGCGTTTTTACACTATAAACTTTTATAGTATTCTATATGAACTTTAAATAGCTCTCTCATTAGCTGAGAACTGGTCTGAGCAAGGCATTTTCTCTCTCGTCTGTGGTACTTCACTACATTTATCCTGTAATCTAGGCAGACCTGTATTTACGCACATTCTATTTACGATGTCCCCGTTGTATTTTTTGCCATTAGTCGCCAATGAGTCATGCGAAATATTTCTTTTACGGCCTTTATTAGTGCTTTTTACTTTTATAAAAAGGTAATATTTAAACCTATAAAGAAAAACCGGTTAAAATTTAATACAAGAATCGAATCGGACAAATCCGTTGGTATTTATAAAATGGTAGACCTGTCAAAAGTGCCTAAAAAGATTCATTTGGTTATACTTATTTGTTGGGATTTAAAACGGAGTTTTAAAAAGTTTAAATGCAGGCGTAATCTTTTAGCATTAATAGATTATATTAATTATACTAAATAAAAACCAGCCAAGCGGGATTCGGACTTGCGCACGGAGGGTTCCGTACCATTACAGCAAAATATTACGAAAAAACACGTTTATTGTATGGGAACTCCCTAAATATTTCCATTTTTTTTTAGTATTTGTTGTATAGTGGCAAGTGACAGACAGACAGACATCGGATGCTTAGTAATAGGGTTCCGTTTTACCTTTTAGGTACGGAACCCTAAAAATATCAAATGGTGTACATAAACTTATTGTACTACTTTATTACATTTATTAGTTGACACATTTTTACACGGAACAAGACATAGGTAATTTAAAGAACAACTTTTTCTTAATTGCGGTTGCCATTCATGTTCGTAATTTATTATTAATTGATTATTAATTTTGGAGCATAATCATTTTTTATATCATAACATAACAAACAAGTAGACGGCTCTCCTAATGGAAAGAGAAGCCATAACCTATAGACACCAACGATGTTAATGGCGCGTTACTGTCCGTGTGGCAGGATCGTAATGCCACATTCATAAGTCTACCTTACCCTACATTATATCTACCTTACCCTCCAAACCGGAATACGACAATAACAAGACACAAAACCCGGGCGAGACGTTGCGGAACTTTTCAACCTGCTCACACGTAATCGGTCGCCTTTTACGACCTGCCTGACAGTCGGTCGTCCCGCCATCCACACGGATAGTAACGCATTAACAAATTTGGTATCTATAGACGATGATTTCTCTTTCCATCAGAAAAGCCATCTGCTTATTTGTTTTTGCATCTTATAATAGAAAAAAAAATAAAGCATATTAACGTCATCGTTACTTAGAGGCCATGCAATTCTGAAAAACAGTCCTTAGACATTCTAGCACCTAAAATAAAAAATAAAAATATTACTGAACACATCAAAGCTTACAGAACATTCCGGATTTCTGGCAACTCGTATTTGAAATGTGTGAAGTGTCAGTTTTATTTTGAACTTGTTAATTGTGTCTTGTTATTCCATATAAAGGAATACCACGAAACATTCACAGAATGAAAACAAATAATGGTATCATCATATTTTGCTAAAACATTACCATTAATTTGTTGATTTCAAGTACGACGTAAAAGACAAGTGAACGTGTATAATAATTGTACGATTGATTCAGCTGAAGTCATTTACTTGCTATATAATACTTCGGCCAGCGGTCATCCTCTGGCCGAAATTCGACCACAGACTAATGTAATAAACAGTAAAATCTCTTTTAAGTTTGACAACATAATTTAGCCGTAAAGAAAATTTCTTACGTAGTATTGTATACTCTTTGAAAATTGTATAAATACATGACGTGTGTAATGTAGTGCGAACTACGTAATAGTGGGCATATTTATTTTTATACATTTAATGTAATTTTAATGCATGTTGTTCGTATTTAATAGTGCAGAGTGCGAGATATATATATATATATATATATATATATATATATATATATATATATATATATATATATATATATATATATATATATATATATATATAAACACTAGCTGACCCGGCAAACGTTGTTTTGCCATATAAATTATTTAATTAAAAAATAAGGGTTGATGATAGAAGGATAAAAATTTAGGTTTGTATGTATTTTTCAATGCTGAATCATAAAAAAAATAAAAATAAAAAAAATTGTTCATAAAATAAAAAATATTTTTAGGGGTGGACAATCCTTATCACTTAGGGGTATTAAAAATAGATAGTAACCGATTCTCAGACCTATTGAATATGTATACGAAATTTCATCAATATCGGTCAAGCCGTTTCGGAGGAGTACGGGAACGAACATTGTGACACGAGAATTTTATATATAAGATTAACACGAAAGTAACAATCATTGACGCTATTGCGGCAGGAAAGTCTGCTCGACAAGTTGAAAATGATCTAAAATAGAGATATTGCTCTTAAAATTATGTGCGATAGCTCATTGGATCCGGAATGACGTCTAGAAAAGTGTGCTAAAAGCGTGTATTAGCACATAAAAAATTGCAAAAGTTATAAACAATTAAAGATGAAAAGGAAATGCCATTTTGTTGTTTGCCAATATTTCATAAACTATTAATATCTAAGAAATTTCAAAAAAATTCGAAAAGAGGAGGCAATTTCCAAGAAAAAACTTCCGGAATCTCCATTATTTATAATTTTAATTTAACGCTGAAAATATTTTTAGGTTGCGCGCACAACCTCAAAAGCAAGTACGACACATAAATTAATTTATTTAAGGTATTGAATATTCTTTTTTAAATTTGAAAAAAATATGATGTATTCTGAATACTATAAATAATTTATTTCCGTTGGAAATTTTACTTAAAATTAATTTTCAACAAGTTAAACGATTGTTAACTAATAAAATTTTCTCGTATTTCCGTCTTAATTGTAAATGAAAAAAAGTATTTAAATAAAGATTTCCGGAATTTAAGAGTTTTTTTTTTTGGAAATTTCTTCTTTTTTCCGAATCTTATTTTGAAATTTCTTAAATATTAATAGTTTATGAAATATTGGCAAAAAACGAAATTACGTTGTGCTAATACACGCTTTTAGCACATTTTTCTAGGCGTCATTCCGGATCCAATGAGCTAATGCACATAATTTCAAGAGCAGTATCTCTGTTTTAGACCATTTTCAACTTGGCGAGCAGACTAAGAAATAGATAATGCGGTGATACCATAGCCTGTACGAATGTAAATATTAAATGGAAAACTAGATTTCATAGGCTGGAAAAACTTGTGATTGATTTTTAAATACCAATGTGTGTGTACATTAAACCCATAGCACCTGTGTTTCTTATCACGGATTGCATAAAATATTACAACATACATTTGGTTTAGTATTTTAAGCAACGAATCTAACCAATGGAAGCCATTGGAAAATATATAACGTTTACAACACTCGTGTTTTTTATACGTATATCCAATGTTTTATAAATTTTTACCAAAAAAAATACTCCTTTGCGGTGGTATGGCGGCCATTGGGAACCGTCGGAAAAGTATGGCAAGGTGATTTTCGTGAATGGCTACTCGACGATGATTAGCTGTGCAAAATTTAGCCTAGTACAATAGGTGACATTTTTTTAACATTAATGTGTTCGTGTCGGTATGGCGTGCTCTAAGTCGCACCGGAGAAGTATGGCATTACGCTTCCGGCTACCGTATACTTATTTTTTTTATCGACTAACAGAAAATACAAGAATTTTTGTGGAACAAATCGTTTGGCACAATTTATCCAACACGTTCGATTAACGCCCACGGAATTGGGCCGCCCGCGCCGCCGGTACTAGCGCTATGACCATAATTATCCTTTTTTGTTATTACGTAATTAGACCCCTCAAAAACTGCCATACTGGCACAAATGACCTAATATTTTGTATCACTATCTCCCGGTCTATGCAGATTGTGTAGATATTATGAAATCAAAAAAAATATCCTGTGTCTAAAGCATCGAGTTTCTGGTGTTAATTTTTTATGTACAGTCGAAATAAATTATACCCAAGGCGCTGTTTCAATTAAGTTCTTCTTTTAGTTCCAATTCTTTGTACCGTGTTCTATTTAATTCTATTCTTTTTAGTGCTGATCCGTTATGTTCTGAGCTATTCTTTTTAGCTATTGGGTGCTCATTTACTAGAAAATTAGAACATGGAGTTTACGCATTTCCCTTTTGTACATTACAATATAAGTAACCTTTATGGTCTAAGTCTGCAGCTATCTTTTAATATCAAAAGAGTCTATGATAATGAAATAAGTAGACACTCGTTTGTATCAAAATTTACACTCTATTATACAAACAACACACTCGGAGATTTTATGTAATTGCTCGACGGAAAAAAACATTAATGAATTAAAATATCTTGTTAAATAATTATTTTTCCGTATTTCAATTGTTTAACTAATTATTGTCGGTGATTTTCTTCGTAAGAATATGCTATAGGTAGTCAGGATAGAGACGAAAATCGAAGGCAGTGTGTATTTATTGTATGTATTTGTTTTGTTTTATATTGACTACCAAAATGAAAAAGTTCGTAGTCTTTCAAAGACATAATTTTAGTTCTGTTTTCATTATTTACTGTTGCCCGCGACTTCTATTGATTCGTGGTTGAGTGTTCAAAAATCCTTTCTTTACACTAACTCCTTCTTTAAAATGGTCCTCAAAGTATTCCACTGTATTAAAATTATTTAAACAGATGTAATTTTTAATAACATTTAGTTTACTCCCATGCCAAGATATAAAAAATACAACATTTAAAATAACTCTCCGCTCTGATGGTATAACCCATAGATTTATAACGCAGTATAGCCATAACCCATAGGGTAAAAGGCGAAATAGACTTAGATTCATATTTAATTACTAGTTATAAATACACGATTCGAGGAAAATTTTAAAATAATTTAAAATAGCATCGGTAGAAGATAGACACAAAACTGGGCGTAGATAATGACGCTTCTTATAAATATTCATCATTTTAGTCTTACTAGAGACGACCACTTCTTAATTATTTCCTTAAAATCATTATTCTAAGATTGTTCAAATAAAATAATTACAATATGATTTAACTTACCTATAAGGAATTAACTTACAATATCGTTAGAGGCCATTGATCCATTATGCCACATAATATTCATAAATAATAAACATATAAATATTCATGGGACAAATCACACTTATTGATCTAACCCCAAAGTAAGCAAATTATTTGCTTGTGTTATGGGTGCTAGTCAGCGATACTATTACATAGAAATACATATATAGATACTGGAATATATTTAATAAACACCCAAACCCGGAAATACAAACATTTATGCTTATCACACAAATGCTTGTCCCCGTCGGGGATCGAACCCGAGCCCCGTGGATTGCGTAGTCGGGGTCGCTAACCACTCGACCAACGGGGCGGTCATTTCTGATTCTTCCCCCGTCATTGTCACAAGCGACTGCATTTGCACCACATATTTTGAAATTTTACCACTAGAAATAACTTTAATAGTAGTTGAAAACGATTATTACTTCTAAATAAGTAAGTATCTTCAAGCCCATATCCCCGAAAAGATAGGTAGAGATACATCCCATGCACCCACGATTAACCGAAGATACTTAGCCCCGCATGTGTTAGACGGTCTTAGGATTTTCACTAATTGAGCTTTCGATTGAAGATATATCATTTTTAAAGCAGTCTTTTTTTAACATTTTAACACGTCAGCTGATCAGACAAAATGCCACACATTTTATATTTCTTACTAGCTGACCCGGCAAACGTTGTTCTGACTTTTTAACTACTCTTAGGTATTTTTTTTCTGTATTTTTTCAACTTTTAAACCCTCTCTGGACTTCAACAAGTATCTTCACGCCCATATCCCCGAAAGGGTAGGCAGAGGTACAACAAGTGCACCCACGATTAGCCGAAGATACTTAGTCTCACAATGTGATAGGTGGCAAGCCTATCGCCAACCGGGCACTTTCCAATCCCGGGCAACTTTGTGTTTCTCAGAAAACTGAAAAAACACTTTTTTTATGTTCCCGACCCGGGAATCGAACCCGGGACCTCAACGCTGGACCACTAGACCACAGAGGCGATTAATTCAAAACCAAAATTAGCCAAATCGGTTCAGCCGTTCTCGAGTTTTAGCGAGACTAATGAACAGCAATTGATTTTTATATATATATATATATATATATATATATATATATATATATATATATATATATATATATATATATATATATATATATATATATATATATAGATGATATTTAGTTTTCTCTTTAATAATTTTTGTAAGAGTCTAAGTATAACATACCGGGTTTTTACGAGGTATACACGACTTGCATGGAACGAATTTGTCGCGAAGATAATAAAGTTGTCTTGTCATGGAAAAATTCAATAGAATCATCGAGTGACTTGGAAGTTAATATTTCGGACCAAGAGATTTCGTCAACTTGATTGCAAATAGATAGATAATCACCCTGGGAAAAAATGTATTTCTTACTTGGCATTAGCATGATATTCCAAAAATTCAGCAAAAATACATAAGCGGGTTGGTGAGGGTCCTCTGGTACTAAATAATCTGTGGTTTTATAAACTGATACCATTTCATTTAAAAAAAAACTAAATATAAAATGTTGCCAAATTTATTTACAATTATATTATGTTGGTCAAAATTACAAATATTCATTGAGTCATTTAGTTGAGTATTTAAGGACGAATTAGCAGAATAATTCACAGAGTGAGAATTCCCAATAACCAATGATCAATGAATACAACTAATATGATAATCGCCTAATACAATAAATTTGTCTTAAGGATTACTTTGAGTAGCTAATATAACGTTTTCTAAGTGATTACCTCGGAGAATGGCAAACCAATATGTTCAGCACAAAGATAAACGCAGCAAAAATGTAACTTATAACGCATACTAGGCTTGTTTTTTGAATACTCAAAGTTATCCAAATATCTTCTCCAGATGAGTTAAATTCTTCTCTTAAGACACTGCAAATATCCATACGCACTGCTATATATATATATATATATATATATATATATATATATATATATATATATATATATATATATATATATATATATTTGCTATTTATTGTAAATGGCAGTAGTTGATACTGATAAAATGGTTTATATTCAGGACTACCGCAATAGCAGTAATACAAACTATGTACATTACAATATTAGGAAATTTTCTAAGACATTTTATGTACCTAAATACGAGTTTATATATAATATGAATCAACGGAGTAACAAAATTATCAACAAATTTAGTTTTGTGATGTTTGGGATAGAAACTTTGTTGGATTAATTCTATTATAGTATATAAGATAATATGATATACGGCATGAAGTATTTTTAAAAACCTAGCAATGATATTTATAAACAAAAGTAAACCATCCGCATTAAGCAACGCGGTAAGCAACCGCGTATGTGATTCTCAAACTAATACGGTACATAAAACCAGACAGCTTATTATCAAAACTAAATTTAGCAAGGAATAAAATTAATAGTGATTTAGAAAATAATAGATATACCTATTCTGCACAGAAAAATGAAAAAGGCGTAAACTTTGACATATAAAAAATAGAAGCTAATAAATTCATATAAAAAATAAATTAGGACAATTTGTTTAAATCGCTTACATGACTGATAACAAATGCCTTCATCGATGTCAATCATTGATATATAATCAAGATACATAATCAGAGTCTCAAAAACGTCCTCTAAAAATGAGTGCACATTTGAAATTGTGCGCCTAATTCAAATAGAATCGCGTCGGTCGCGATACTGTCAATTTCATTACTTTTTGTACATTCCTTTGTAAAAACAACTATAATTCTTGCGCTTAAGGTTGGATATCCAAAGACATATTTTTTCCGTACCTATCTATTAACTACTTATGTAAAAAAATTAGCGACAGTTTTGAGTGTCAATTTTGTTCGAGACTGTGCATCTTGTTTTTTATTTCAATGATGTCAATAAATGCTTATTCGATGGCGTGAGGTGATCATTTTATAAACATACGTTGATCACTGGCAATCCCAAGAACAGCTGACTGCGATTAGTTCTTACACAATTGCGCAGCACCTATAAAATCCTCTTTGATATAACGTTTGTTAAAACCAACAATAATTGATCTTGCTTTACCATTAAAAACTGGGTCTCTTGAGATAAAATTAATTTCAGATAATGGGACTTTTTGCCCAATTATTTTGTAGATTTTTTAAAATATAGTAAATAGGTTTTAAATTTTAGATTTAGGTAGACCCTTGATTTCGATATTATTTATACGCAAACGCTGATCATTGTCAGCAAGGTTAGACTTAAGAGCCGAAACTTCTTCATATGCTACATCTAAGGAATCTTCCATTGACTGGGCTTCCGAGACTACGCTTTCCAATTTAAAGATCTTGTTGGCGTGATCGGTTAGTGTCGCGTGCTTAAATTCGCATGATAGCTTAAGATCGTTTATTTCTTTCTTGATAACTCGAACTTTTTCTAAAATTTCATTAGTATTGTATCTATAGAGGTCCCTGAAGATTCCTGGGAATCCATACTTCTGACAGGTGTAACCGGTGAAGGTGAATCCGTTGACACACTGATAGTGGGAGTGCTGTTAAGTTTGCACTTAGCACATTTCCATGCAACCTTGCGCTCCGCCCCCCAAAACGCTGATAGCCAGCTTCTGTGATAGTTGAGCAGCAAATGCCATAGTATTTATTTATTAATTTTTAAATTAAGATTAATTGGTGCAAGTGGCACAATATACACTGTCCCAGATGGAAGATTTACACACCGCACATTCAGGCATATTGACTTGAATTTTAATAATGAGTAAAAGAAAAAAAATTGGGAAACACTGAACGATACCATGTTTTAAGAGCGTGTATTCGATTCGCAAAGAAAACTTCACGTTTTCAAGTTTTCAGAACAATATCGTAATAATCTAAGCAGATTATTCGAAAGATATTATAGTTTTTGCAAGATTAAGTCTTGATTATTCGATTTACCGCAGGTTCAAAATCTGATCGGCAACCTAATGTGCGCGAGGAATTATAGTGTTTTTAAAATAATTCGTCTTAGAAATAAATGAGTTCATATAACGGACTGAAAAAATCAGTATTTTGAACATTACACATGTAATAAATATTTTAGGTTTTTATTGAAATAGTTACTGGTGAAAATAATGTTAAAATGAACTGATTTTGTATTTTTTATATAAAATATTTATGCGCATTACAATGGTTGTATTGGTTCTGAAAGTTAACTCTGACGCCTATTTTCGTATAATGCTATTAAGGGATTGTCTATGTTTTAAAAAACCGTTACCAAAAATCATATTCTTGCTCTGTAGTGCACTAAATCAAGAATTATTCTGGCAAAAACTGTAATATCCTTCGAATAATCTGCTCACATTATTACGATATTGTTCTGGAAAAAAATTGAAAACATGAAGTTTTCGTTGCAAATCGAATACGAGCTCAATGAGTTTACAAGTTAAACTGAACATGCATAAATTATTCGGCTACCTTGCCCTTGAAATTCAAGATGAATCTTTTTGATTTTAATCAGTTATATTCCAACTTAGGGAACCACAGACCACACAAATATTAATAGACACGGGGTTGGGCGTAAAATCTGTTGCCGCTCATATGAGCAAATGTATGTAAATGTCAAACGCTTACAGATATATTATACCGTAAAAAATATAGAAATATGCCATATTGTGCTAGTTTATCGTGTCGGATAAAAAGCTGAGGCTTAAGGAATACCTCTTTTTTTAATCTGGTTTGTTTTAAGGGACTTTTATTCCAAAAAATACCTATGGAGCGATTTTATTTCATCGGTAAGTATTATAACTCCGTATTTCTGTGTGTAAATACAAGTGATACTGGAAACCTAAGAAATTGCCTTGAAAGGCGTATCTAGTTTTTCATTAAAATAGGCTCAGCGATTTTGACACATGAGTATAGTTAATATTTGAAGTCGGTTTTAAGTTTTAAATTACTATCATGGTTTTGTACGTATTCTCCATAATGAACGTGTGCGAGACAAAAACCATATAATAATTATTAAACAGTTTTTCTTGGATATAAAAATTTTTACCAGCTGTCACACAAGGTTATTTCAAAGCATCCAACGTTATGACTAATATATTTTTTTTATTATCTGTTACTGAGCGTTCAAAAAAATAATCCAAGAATTGTAAAGTAATATAAAAAGAAAAATATTTTTCATACATTTATGGACGTGACTTCGCCTGAAACGGAATCCATTTTTAATCAGAGTCAGGCCAGAGTCAGTCTGACACTTGTCTATACAACAACAACAACAAAAACAACATACAACTCGGTGTTGCAAATCAGTCGGGGTCGCCCCATGCTTATGAATATTAAAGTATCATCGTCGCAACGTAAGGTTTGTTACTGTAGCTACTCTTTTGAAATGAGGAATCGTAATACAAATAATTGCTGTGTAGATACACAGAAGGATTCAAAGTTTTCGTTTTTTACCTTACCAAAAGATTCTGAAAAGTAAGAAAAATTTATGTTTTGTTTAGTTTACTCCTAATTTTTATAAGTAGGTTTAAGTACTATAGGTAAGGATTCCTTCGTTTTGCATGCGCCAGTATTGCAACTTGAAATGCGCCACAAATTATATTTTAACATAAATTCATTTTCCCCGTGTTGGTCAGAGTTTCTTTGAAGAATAAAGCAACTGCCGCTATGACAGGCAAGTTGAAAAAGGCAACCGATTGACCGTTACTACTACGTGGTAGAGTTCCGCACCGTTTCACCAGGGTATATGGTACCACTGCTTTACCTATTCTTGCCACAATAGCGTCTATGCTTGTCATTATCTTGTTCCGTTTTGAGGCTTAAAGTTGGACGGTAGACTTATGTCCCGCTGCACAGATAGCAACGCATCCTAACATCTTTCGTGTCGCGATAGAGTATCTTTGAGACAACCCTGATTTCATCAGAAAGGTTAATAGTTACGCGATAGAAAGAGATGCAACTTCTAGGTAAATATAACCGTAGGTAATCAAGCGCCGCGCGATCTGAATTCAAATTAATTGTATCGTAAGAAGAGTCCCTATTTCTTTAAACGACTTTCCGGAGTATCTCTTCTGTACCTGTACTAATATGTATTCTGTGTCAGAGTTGTCTGGATACACAGACGTAACTATTTCATCTTTTTTTATATCATAAAATAGCAAACAAGCATATGAGTCTCCTGATTTAAAGAATCAACCATCGCCTACAGATACCAAAGATGTTAATGGTGCGTTATTAACTTAAAATAAGTTTGTAAATGTATTTATATGACTGCATTTAGTCACAATTGGTGTTAAACTATAGAACCTTACAGTAGCCTTAGGAACCTAGTTTATCAAACATGTCAGATAAAATTTGAGCAAAATTTTGTTTTCTAGAAAAAATAAGAATTTATAAAAATTTTCTGGTAAATCAAATTATTTTACCACTAAAACTTAATCACTTCAAGTATCGTCTACTGTATTAACATTTTTATTTTAAAAAATCCGGTCTGCTCCGTCAACAAAATATATTCCACGGATGAAGACTTTGACCAAGGTTAAAATTGTCTGAAAAATAATAAAAATATTTGTTAACGTCTTGTGATAAAATAAATGATGTATATTATTCTATACTTCTTCAGATATTATACTGCATATATTTTTTTATTTATTTATTTCAAAAGACAGCAAACACTAAAACTCGTAATTCTACCTGGGAGAAAGACAACCTTTGCCACCAAGATGTTAATAATGCGTTGCTATCCGGATGGCGTATTTGGATTGAAAGACTTATAGCGAAAATATTTTGGTTTTAGGGCTTTTTTTATTTATTTATTTCAAAGGACAGCATACACTAAAACTCGTAGTTCTACCTGGGAGAAAGACAACCTTTGCCACCAAGATGTTAATAATGCGTTGCTATCCGGATGGCGTATTTGGATTGAAAGACTTATAGCGAAAATATTTTGGTTTTACAGGTTTGTTTACTAAAAATGTCAGGAGTCCACATTAAGCTGTTGGTCTCGGTTAGCGCAAGCAAGAAGCAATAATATTTTACAAGCACCAAAGAAGCAAACTCTCCTGATGGAAAGAGATAACCATCGTATAAATACACCAAAGATGTAGGTATATCAAGTGTATCAAGAGCAGATTAACCGGATGACTGGTTAATAATAAAAATAAATAAGCCAATGGCTCTTCTGATGTAAAGAGTAACTATCGTCAAATGGGGTAACAGTGCGTTGCTATCCGGATGGCGGAGTAGGAATGCTATGCTAAATGAGTTTACCAGCTACGTTTACGCCAGACATTGTAGAACTCTACTATTAGAAGTTACGATGCTATTCACACGTTTCGACAATCGATCGCCTTTTACTAACTGCCTGAGAGAATGGCAAATGCTCTATTCGTTAAAGGGGACCTAGACCAAACAATGGAACTAGATGTCAGTTAAAAGCTCTCAATGTAAATCAGGAATGTAAATTTTTATTATGAACTTCCTACATATTTGACCCTACAACTTTAAGAAGCTGACATTGACTACTGATATGAAGGTCAAACAAGTATTCATCTTATTGCTAAAATTATTCACTATTTAATATGATAAAAGATAATCGTCTATTAGTATATAAGAGCGTATTTTTCCTCGTAACTCACTCATTCCGGGTAATTGCGATTACATACCTTCTCATTGGGTAATGTGTATGAAGACGGCGGCATTTCGATAGTCCAGTACCACACAGGAACTGGGCTCTCATTAACCAATTTATTGCAGTACTTTAGACTTGTTAGGATGAGCGCCTCACAAACGTGTATAGAAACTGGTTCTCATTATTTTCGGGGTTACTCGGTTATTATTTCAAGGCTTGTTGAGATTTATTTGCTTTTTTGAAAGTGAAATTACCAAGCGTTTGAAAGCAGAAGGCCATATCTTATGATTTAAAAATTAAAGCTTTGAGAGCAGATCTGTAAATGTTAAAATCCGTTATTATCAAAAACAATACATACCTTCACGCCAAATTCCTAATTGGGTAGGTAGGCAAAATGGAGTGCCATATATCACTGTCCAGACCAAAGGTTCCCAAACTTTTTTTCTCATAGACCACTTTCAAAATTTCCTGGTTCCGGTGGACCCCCTGAATCTAGATTTCTACCATGCATACTCCCAAAACTTAAGAAAATGAAGCCAACGTAGAATTCCGTCAAGTCTCCCGTGGACCCCTAAGGGTCCACCTGGACCATTTTGGGAATTAGTGGTCTAGATAGACTTGCCTCGCTTCCTCCAAATTCATAACCCGCTTTTACGCCTTAATTACGCCGGTTCGGAGAGCCCTGACACCACCTTCCGATAACACCCGACTAATTTGATCATGGTACGTCAGTCTTGATTTCCCTTGGTACTTATATCCATCTACATTCGCATGAACACAATATATGAAAGAAAAGAAAAGAAAAATATTGGTAACGTCTAGTCCAGGTTTAGTACTGCCGTTTTCCTATTTCTGCTGCAATAGCGTCAGTTTTCATTACTGTCATGTTTCAGCTTAAAACGCAAGAAAGTCAGTTAACTGATGAACCATTATTATTCATTTTCTCAGCTTTGGTTTAAATGAAACCAAGTTTTCTCCATGTATCATGTATGTTAGCATACTACACCCCAATTTTAGCAGAATTTGGAGTGATAAACGGCCATTTTCCGAAACGCAAATTAATTTTAACAATTAATTTAAGTGTTTCCAATTTTAACAAGCATTTAATCTATGTTTACATAATTTTTACAAGCAAATGGTCTGTTAAACACAGATTAATTGCTTGTTAAAATTATTTTGCGGTATGGAAACCGGCCGATAATCTGAAATGTGAAAAATGAAAAGTCATTTTTCACCGCCATATAACAATTTTTAGGCGAAGTATGTTTCTGTTTCATTATTATCACCTCTGTCATCATCATTTATGTAAACGTAGTCGACGTAACATGTTAGAGCCATTTATTTATTTCGTTACGTTCGATATCCAACCTACCTTGTAATTTCATCTCTTTGTATTCAAAATATATTCTGAGAGAGAGACTAATATACATATTTTCTTACATTACATGCTACTACATACACATTCTATTATAAAACTATCAATAAATAAGATTAATTTAAATAATTTTATAGACGCCTAAATATTTAATAATTTTGTACAAGTAACCAAAATGAGATTAATTAAACAAAAAGTATCTATACGCCCGTATCACCACGAGGTAGGCAGAGGTACAACAAGTGCACCCACGATTAGCCGAAGATACTAAGTCCCACAATGTGATAGGTGACAAACCTATCGCCAACTGGGCTAATCCCGGGCAATGTTGTTTCTGTCAGAAACTGAAAAAACACGATCCGGGACCTCAAGTAGTTCACTCCGACACCGAACCACTAGACCATGGAGGCGAAACCATTACACCTCAGTGGCGACAAAATAAATAGCGCTAAATAATGCGTGTTACGATCGTAAAATGAACTATGTGATTCGATTAAATATACAATTTTATTGTCGTATTTTTCATCCTACTACTCATTCCTATCATTTTACATTTACGCATCGCAGGCAATAAGATACTTGCTTTCAATTAATTTATAGTTTATTTTCATTATCTTAGGCTATCGGTTAACTTATTTACAAAGCAACGTAGCAAAGGGCTTATCCACACTTAACTTGATATCAACACACATCCCAAATCATTAGACGGTTCGGCCTGAAATTAGGCATATAAAATCTATTGCGAATGAAACAACTAACAAAAGACAATATATTAATAAGTCAATGATATACAGGTTGACCGGGAAGATTCAATTTACTGATTTTTTTAATTGAAATTTTTATTAATTAAAACACCCTCCGTGTTCAGTACTCGCTTCTGATACCGAATATGTAATTTTTTTTATATCGTAAGATAGCAAACAAGCAGATGGGTCTCCTGATGGAAAGAATCAACCATCGCCTATAGACACCAAAGGTGTAAATGGTGCGTTGCTATCTTTTGGCTAGGTCTAATGCCACATACATAAGTTAACCGGCTACCTTACCCTCAAAACCAGAACACGACAGTGACAAGCACTGACGCTATTGCGGCAGGAATAGGTAAGGCGGTGGTACCAAACCCGTAGATAATGGAGAACTCTACTACCTAGTAGCCACGATGGTAGTGACTCGCATAGCCAATCGGTTGCCTTTTACGACCTACCTGGCAGAACGGCAGTTGGTCTATTCTTCAAAGGAGCCCAGAACCAACACGGGGGGATAATTGCACTAAACTTGTCGTAAGTTAGGACACTCTTTAGTGACATGTTGTCACGTTCTTTGCAATTAGATGCTGTCTTTGTCAAAATTCAGAAACATACAGACTGAACAATATGTTTCTACGTACTTTGCTAGCCCCACATAAACATTATAGAAAATTTAAGGTAATTAGCGGTAAATATTTTTTGGCTCTCCCGATAAAAATCTATTGAAGTCTCTCACACACATAATCACGAGAGAACGTCGAAACGTGCTACGACGCGGCATAATATGTAAGAAAATATGTAAGGGTGATACTTCAACTCGTTTCCCGCTTGATTACGTGAATTTGGCCCCAGGTCAGTCAAGGGGGCATGCAGCACTGCATTATCGTATAGTCATACCCCCCCTCTTCTCATGCTCCCTCCCCCGATATCGAGGAACAACAAAATTTGTAGTCTTATAGATGAAATCGGAAAATTTTCATTTCGATTTTTTTTTGTTGGTAATAAAGCCGCTAGGTTTTTCGCATTGCAGTATATTCTTATGGAACTAGGTTTTATGTCGTGGGCTCTTATATCAATAGGTATTTAACATAGATAAACACAGTTCTCACACAGGCGAGGTCTAATGCCACATGCATAAGTTTACCGGCTACCTTACCCTCCAAACCGGAACACGACAGCGACAAACACTGACGCTATTGCGGCAGGAATAGGTAAGGCGGTGGTACCAGACCCGGGCGAGACAATGCAGAATATATTATATTTAGAAATTTTGATTACCTTTTGAGCGTCGAAATTTTGATTACATTTTTTGCAGCACAAATGGCTGTATCTGTTAACTTAGAAGTTTGATTTTTGCACAGTTTCAAGGGATTGTAGACTTGAGTATATGGTTATAATTTCAACTTCATGCCACCATACGTTTCCGACGTAAAGGGTCTTGACAGACACATGGACAGACAGACAGACGGATAACAAAGTGATACTATAAGAAATACGTTTTCCTTTTGAGATTTTCCTAAAAATGACTCGGACCAATACTAGTTGTATTTTTAATTTTAAAATTAATTTAATTTTAAAATTAAAAATTTTAACGTCTCAAATAGATTACAATTTCAGGGAATTTTCCCGTATTGGCCCAAGCTCCGTTTAAGGAGAAGCTCAACTGACGTTGTCCCAGGGAGGTAGCAAAAAGCGACCGATTGTCATATATTTACGTGTCACTACCATTGTGACTACTAGGTGGTAGACCGTCCACCTATTCCTGCCACAATAGCGTCAGTGTTTGTCATTGTCGTGTTCCGATTTGAAGGGTAAGGTAGCCGATAGAATCATGCATGTGGCATTGCTATCCCGCCACACGGATAGCATTGCATCATTAATACCAGGAGAGCCATCTGCTTGTTTGCTATCTAATGATATGAAAAAAAGACTATTACCAGCGACAAGAATATTTTCTAATCTCGGCTATTACAAATGATAACTTTACATGCTCTTCAAAGCACTAGGGTTGTTACGAGTAACATGCCGTAATTTTTCTAGACTCCGATCTGCTTCTGAGATTAGTTTTTGTCAGCAAGAATATAAATCTTATTCAAGCAAGATCTTATAGTCTGCAGTCGTACGTAGCGGTAGATTTAATCTTGGTTACGTATTCTCCTTTTAACATTGATGTAAAATTTTACTATTTTTGTAAGCATTATATTTTTTCGTCTATAGCCATAAAATTTTTGTCTCGTATTCGTTATAAAAAACATCATAAACTAAAACGTTATATAATTTCACATACAAAAACATATCATACACAATTTCTGTGGTATATTTTCATATTAGACTAGCTGACCCGCGCAGCTTCGCTCGCGAGTAGATTACCATGTCGTCAAGATAGCTTTTCATACAAATTTCATCCCTTATTTCAACCCTTTAAGGGTTGACTTTTAAAAAATAAAATTGCTAATGTTTGACACCGGCTTTTCGACTACTTCCATGCCAAATTTCAGGAAAATCGATCCAGCGATTTAGCCGTGAAAGCGTAACAGACAGACAGACAAACTTTCGCATTTATAATATTAGTATGGATTAATCTACTATATCTATCTATACATATAATAAAATCATAGGAAAGTCAAAACTGTACATTGAATATTTTTTAAAAGAATACTTGGGGCATGATCTACAATCGATATCGAAGCCAAAAATATAGTTTTTAGAATTTTTGTCTGTTTGTCTGTTTGCCTGTATATGTCCGGGTTAAACTCAAAAAGTACTGCATGGATTTACTTCAAATTTTGCATGAATATTACTAATAGGTCGGGCCAACATATAGGCTACATATAATCATTCTATCACCTACGGGGAGGTGCTGTGCGGAGTAAACGAAGTCCGCGCGGACGAAGTCGTGGACAACAGCTAGTATAAATCTAAATACAAAAAAATATATAAATCTAAATAGAATAATATTGAATAAAAATGTCCAAATATTTTTGATACTTACTCATTAAGCTATATAATCTTAAAGTAAAATGATCAAGCATCTTGTCCATGGAACGTTCAACTTAAGATTTAATAAATTATATTAAAGGTCAAATAGTTCTTAAAAAACTAAAACAAGAGGACAACAACTCATCACATTTGCATTAAGAATATATCAAATATTATAAGAAATGCTAAATAATTTTCCTGTTTCAAATCTGCTATGCAAATATTTCCTAGATTCAATAAAACCTTGTTTTCTGTAGAATATTGTTTAGAAACAACATTTTCTAATCTTTATATTTTTTTTGTATTATAGTTTCCTAATGTTGACAAAAAATAAGAAATTCTACAAATTCAAAGACGAATTTTAGGTATTTAATTCGCAAAATTTCCGCGAAATCTTATAACTGCTCTGTCTGCTGCAATGCAACTGAAATAAAAGGTAGTGTAAGGAAGGAAAGGGACAAACTTATCCACAGTCTAAAAATTAATGACGACTCCAGCGGCACAATAGTTCACCCACGTCCACCAAACTTTCACCCACGTCAGTAGCAAAGGCAGTTTACAGGCAGGGATACCTTTGTTATATTATACACCTATTGTCTATCTCAGCAAGCAGTGGGACCAGAGCAGTGTCTATGAAGTAGAAGTAAATTAAGTTGCTTGCTTCACCCTTTATAGAGTGAAGTGCTATTCGTCTCTCCTGAACATGCTGTGATTAAGAAGTGAGTTCAGAGTGCTAAGTGTGAGTTTTTCTTTTCACATTCGATCATGAGCGCTTTTGGAGTTTACTAGACATTTGTATGTGATTTTTACAGCGCCACCTAGTGGTAAACGTGAGAAACCAGTTTACCACTAGGTGGCGCTGTACAAATTACATACAAATTCCTAGTAAACTCGAAACGCGCTCACGATCGAATGCGAAAAGAAAAACTCACACTTAGCACTCAGTACATAATTTGTGTATGCTCGTCATCCGACGTCCGCGTCGGTGATAGTGTGGTGGACGTGGATGGACTATTGTGCCGCTGGGGTCTCCTTTAATTTTCAGACTTTGGATAAGGTTGTCCTATTCCTTACACTACATTTTATTTCAGTTGCATCACAGCAGCAGCAGCACAAGATTACGCGAAAATTTTGCTAATGAAATACCTAAAATTCGTCCATAAATATATTTTTAAGAACCTTTTTTTATCGCCTCTGTAATCTAGTGGTCTGGTGGTTGACCACGTGAGGCCCCAGGTTCGATTCCCAGATCGGGCAATTCAAAAAATTTTTTTGTTTTCTAATAAAAAACAACGATACCCGGAATTGGACAATGCCCGGTTGGCGAAAAGCTTGCCACCTATCACATTATGGGACCAAGTACCTATCTTCGGCTGATAGTTGGTGCATTTGTTGTACCTCTGCCTGCCTTTTCGGGGATACGGGCATGAAGATATTTTACTTTTTTCATTGCCCAATTCTTTATAGGTTTTGAAATATTTGCAAAAACTTGAATAACTCGTTTTCATATTTATTTATTTATAATAAGCTTTTGCATTTTTGTATGTGCTAAAAATAGTTTCAGCACATTTTTCTATAAGTACATCACTTCTGATTAAATTAATCATCGCATGTATTTTTACGACCATTATCCTTATTTTTCACCATTTACAACTTGCGATATACATCCATACTAATGTTATAAATTTGAAAGTAACTCTTTCCGTCTGTCTCTTCTTCACCACTAAAAAAATATGACTAAGTACTTACTGTAAATATATATTCTGTTTAGAAAAATAAGTAGGTACACTAAAACGTTACAAGTTCGCTTCAATGTGATAAAAACAAAATTTTCATCACATTAGTGCTTTCGCTATTAATTCCTAAGGTACCCTTTTAATGTTAATTACTTAGTATTGGCACAGGTATTGGTCTTAGTTCAAGAAATTATTGGCTGATTTATTGCTACCATTGCCACAGAAGATTTCCGTAACGCCTTGCCTGGGATTGGTACAACCGCCTTACCAACTCCTATCGCAATGGTGTTGTCCGACTACAGATCCTCCTCCAAGCTGGAACGCAATATTGATAGATACAGGAAACCGGAAGTTTATTTTATGACTTAATTAGAATGTGTAATGAATGCAAAGTTCAAGGATTTACAATTTAGAAATTTTTATTTAAAATTATTATCATATAAATGATTTGTTTGTTATGAACTGGAAATATTGAACACTACATCAAAATTTTAAAAGCAATATTAAAATAAAATAAGCTTAGTTGTGAAGGCGCCATGGGATAGTTTTAAAATAGTTTGGAAAATCCAAAAGTGAGCGTCTCAAACAACGAACTCGCAAAAACTTACTTTTCATAAATTATTTTCAAATTCGAATTAGATTCAATCGATTTAAATGAAATATATTGACTAAATTATTAGATTGCCATATACAACACTTTAAAGTCAAATATAATAATTAAAAAAATTCAAGGCAGCATGGCTGGCGATTATTGCCTATTTTGTGGAGACGAAATAATTATTGTCATAGAGATCGAAGTATATTGTCACATGTTTTGAAATATGAACTATGAATTATTTATGAACTTTAATCAACAAAAAAGCTAAAAAAATACTTTATGTATGAGCTGACCCGGCAAATGTTGTTCTGCCTTTTTAACTATTCTTTTTTTTTCTATATTTTTTCACCTTCTAAACCTTCCCTGGACTTCAACAATTAATTCAAAACCAAAATTAGCCACATCGGTTCAGCCGTTCTCGAATTTTAGCAAGACTAACGAACAGCAATTGATTTTTATATATATAGAATATATAGATACTTAAACAACATGGAAATACAAAGCCATTTGCAATAGGAAACTGCGCATTATAAATTTGAGGCGATAAAATAAAAAAATCTTGATTTTTTTTTTAGTTTTGCAGCCGTGATCCTTACATCCCAACCGGCTTGGATTTTTTTGTACACTAAATAAATGTTCACGTATTTAAAAATATCAAATACGTTAAAACAAGTGTTTTTTTCTTGACATGGCTGTATTAATATTATTCCAAAAGTCCAATATAAATAAAATAGATATATTTTTTACTTCTGAAAGATGCTTGATTTCGATCAGTCGAGTGTAGAGCACATCCTGAACGCTTCGCTTTGAGGCATGCAATAAGACACTTGACAGCTATAGCTAATGTTAGATTTTTTTTGAAGTGAAACTCTTTAGTCTTTACTCGTGATTTGAAATTCGATTAAATGTATAATATATATATACGTCGCGGTAAAGGAATAAACACATAAATGTATATAATTAACCCGGAAAGAGAGTGAGATCAAAGATCTACTCATGTGGTGAGATAGAGTACATTGTAAAGTAATCACGGATGAATTATTATGGCAAGGTAATAATATAGGTCATTGACTTATATTTGTAAGTCAATGATATAGGTACAAAGGCCGAATAATTTCGATATACTCATAGAATTTCTCTCGCTCTGCGCTCGTGCACTAAATTATGCAAATTAAAAGTATTTTTTCTTTAAATGTTCTCCGCTCCGTAGAGATCTTTGCTTTTATAAAGATCTTTGTATGCTTTAATAAATAAGATGGTGTCTGTCAAAATCCATAAACATACAGACTGAACAATATATTTCTACCTACTTCGCTAGACCTACATAAATATTTTAGAAAATTTAAGGTAAATAGCGGTTAATTATTTTTTTGGCTCTGATACAAAGCTATTGACATCTAAAATATTAGTGGTGCGTTGCTATCCGTGTGGCCGGGATATCAGTGCATTGACTCAATTACTTGAATTTACGTAATTGAGACAATGCGCTTAGGGCTCTGACACACATAATCACGAAAAAACGTCAAACGTGCTACGACGCGGCATAATATGTAAGAAAATGTGTAACTGCATTATCGTATAGTCCTACCCCCCCCCCCCCCCCCTATCGAGAAACAAACAAAATTTCGCCGTGTTGGTCCCGGCCTCCTTTGAAGAATAGGCCAACTGCCGTTCTGCCAGGCAGGTCGTAAAAGGCGACCGATTGGCTATCGAGTCACTAACATCGTGACTACTAGGTAGTAGAGTTCTGCATTGTCTCGCCCGGGTCTGGTACCACCGCCTTACCTATTCCTGCCGCAATAACGTCAGGGATTTTTGCTGTTGTGTTCCGGTTTGGAGGGCAAGGTAGCCGGTAAACTTATGCATGTGGCATTAGACCTCGCCACGAGATAGCAACGCACCATTAACATCTTTGGTGTCTATAGGCGATGGTTGACTCTTTCCATCAGGAGACCCATCTGCTTGTTTGCTATCTTATGATATAAAAAAAAAAGTCTAATAGGTGAAGTTATACTTTTTTGGGGCGTCTGGAAAAAATATGAGAGTAAAATTTTTACGATGCGCGCGCACACCCAATATCAAAATACATAATGAAGTTATCTGATATTATGATGCATATTCACACCATCAACCAGGGACATGAAGTTAGCTGATATAACGATGCATATGAACACCGGCAGTCAGCAACATGAACTTAACTGATATAACGATGCATGTGCAGAGTGCACACTGGTGCTAACGTGTCATTCATTCATGTCGCTAGCATCGGTAGCTAGCGACACGAAGTTAACTGATATTACGATGCACGTACACACCGGCAGCCAGCGATATGAAGTTGGCTAATACTACGATGAGCGTTGAGCGTGCACACCGACGACAGGCAACAAAGAAATAGTGACTTTGCCAATTAAAACTTCTTACTTGCGTAAATAAGTATACACACACGCTTTTTCATTGACATTATCGTTTTACTTAGATTGATGATGAAATTAAAAAAACCTTTATTTTTTGTTATGGAGATATACGCACTGCACTGTACTGTCCTCTTAAATATGAATGTTTGTTAAATGACGTAAAGTATGTCGCCGTTATGCTCACCAACATGACATGAAGGAGGTGTGCATGACACAAAGGCCTAGAATCTGTGCGAATGGGAAGTACTAATCAAGGCAACGACGAGCGACTAGTTAACGCATTGCATTATGTATACACGCTATTCAAAGCTTACTCACTAGGCACATTGTACGTAATATTGACTTATACGTAAATACAACCAATTACAAAATACCTCAGATAATACAGCACAAATGATAATTATGTATACTTGGTCTCTATTAGATTAAATTACACATTTACGTAGGAATTTGTTTCAAATTATTTTAGTAACTAGGTATATTTTTACTAGCTGACCCGGCAAACGTTAGTTTTCCATAAAAATTACTTGTATTGAACATTTTGTTGGGGTACTTGGAAATGGAGGGAAGATTGAGATAAAAACTATCCTATTTTTTAAGTTGGACCAAACAGTAGGTATCTAAAAATTTTATTAAAATCGGTCCAATAATTTAGGCTGATTTTAGTGTCACGCTGACCGCACGCTGACGGTCGGTGATGATGGGTATGAATGTAGTCAGTATGTAGTCATAGGTAGCGTTTTTGATTCGCGCTGACCGCTCAGCGCTGACAGCCGTAGGCTAGATACACCAGCGCCGACCGTCCGCGTGCGATCAACGTGACAATAAAGCTGGTTTTACTGTCACGCTAATCGCACGCATGTTGACCTATCAGTGCCGACCGTCAGCGTGCGGTCAGCGTGACACTAAAATCAGCCTTGGGAATTCATAGTGGAAAACAACGTGACGCTTGATAAAAACAATATTTACAAAGATTTTCGCGTAATCACATCAATTAACAACTATACCTAGTTATTAAAAGGAAAGTCAAATATTTTATATAAATATTTAAAATAAAGATTCTAAATTCACTAAATAGGCATAAAATTCACAAATTACTGTGATAAATTGAATTTTACGCATTAAATTATGTTGCCTCGATATCAAAGTTATAAATAACTAGTATTTGCCTGCGGCTTTGCTCGCGTCAAATTGGAGGCAGATTTCAAAAAAATGATGCAAGATTTTTTTGTTAGTCACAAATAGTCCGCATACCAACTTTTAGCTTTTTACCTTGAAAATTGCGGAATGCTCCGTACAAACTTCCACCCACCATTTTAGGGAAGTGGGGGGTTATAAAGAGACAAGAAATTGCCTGTCTTACTCTCCATCCCTTCAACTATCTCGACTTAAAAAATCACGTCAATTCGTAGCTCCGTTTGGCCGTATAAGACGGACAAACAAACACGCACATACAATTTCCCATTTATAAAATTAGTATGGATGCAATAAAGTATTTTTAAAATTTAAATTGACTTTAAATATCAACTATAGTCATGTCTCAAAAAACTACTAAACAAATTTTGATGAAACTTAGACTGTTCCCTAAGTTAGAATATATCTAATTTAAATAAAAAAATATCTCGATATGGCTTTTAGTTCCCGAGAAATCAGAAATCAATGGACAAGCATACAAAACATATTATCCACTTCCAATAATATTACACACACATGTCAAATTGATAACCTCCTTTTCTTCGTCGCTTTTGTTGAACAATTGGACGTTATTATAAAAAAAACAATATTTTTTACAACTTCCAAATTAATGTAGAAAATTGTATCCAAATCGGTTTATCTTTCAACGATAGTTGAAGAAATTTTTTTTAAAGTGTTTTAAACATAACTTCGAGATCTTTCAACCAACTAATCTTTAAATTCTTACAATGTTTTAGAATTTGAAAAATAGCGTCAATGGCCTTTCAAAAATCAAAATTGAATCAAGTTTCCAAAACTTGCAGCTTTTCAAATATCAAAATTGTATTATTTACTACAAACTTACTACATATTTTTAAAATAACTTAGGGTAATATACCGATTGATTTGAAAATCTTGTTAGCTTTTCTCCTTAAACTGCGTCAAATACCGTAAATTGAATCAACTTCGATTAATTTATTTGGGACTAGCTGTGCCCGCGACTTTATCTGTGTGGAAAAAATTCTAAAACTCCCAGGGTTTTACCCGCATACTTCCCATTCCCGTGGGATTTTCGGGATAAAAACTATCATCATTTTTATTAATGTTAATATACGACATGTACTCATATCAAGAAATTTAATTGACTTACTTCTTCTGAAAATATTTACGAACGTTAATGTAATCTATACATATAATAAAATCGTAGGAAAGTCAAAACTGTACATTGAATATTTTTTTAAAAGAAAACTTGGGGCGTGATCTACAATCGATATCGAAGCCAAAAATATAGTTTTTAGAATTTTTGTCTGTTTGTCTGTTTATCTGTTTGTCTGTTTATCTGTTTGTCTGTTTGTCTGTATGTATGTCCGGGGTAAACTCAAAAAGCACTGCATGGATTTACTTCAAATTTTGCATGAATATTACTAACAGGTCGGGTCAACATATAGGCTACATATTATCACGCTATCACCTAGCGGGAAAGTGCTGTGCGGGGTAAACAAAGTCCGCGCGGACGAAGTCGCTGGCAACAGCTAGTTAACAATAAACTACTTATCAATTCAACGGGCTGTAATATCTACTAACTTTTTGTTAACATTACGATGCACATATTTTTGGAAAAACAGTATTCACACTTTATGGTTATTGAAATTAGCAAAGGACAAAAACAAAGATTACGTAATTACGTGTATATTAATTTAGAATATAAGACCTAGAAGTTTCTACGAAATTATGATTATATATTATTAATACAATAATACAACAACAGCAGTGTAACAATAACAGTAAACTTCAATGCATCTGTTTCTGCGTATTTTTTTTATCAAATCCTCACCAAAAAAATCGTTAATATCGATTCAAAAGTATAAAAAATAATTTGGATGACTTGAATTAAATATATTTTTTATTTACATAGAAGACGCATAGTAGTCTCTTTTTTATATAAAAACAACTAAAGACGCGAAACGTTATTTCCTGCAGCATAATTTGGATATAAAAAAGGCAACATTTTGAATTCCGTCACCTTTAAAAAACGGCGTGAAACTTGGTCATTCACATGAAATTAAAAGTATATTGGCCCAAATATTTTATTTGCACGTGACGATTATCATACAAATATGATTTTTATGGCAAGGTAAATCTGAGACAAATTAAGCGCACATGTCTAACGGCTTAATCAAGTTCTCATCGAAAATGATACTTCAATCTATCTACAAAAACGATGTATGTTAAAAAATCAAAACATACATAAATAGATGAAGCTATACATTACATGTGACTTTGCTCATGTAAATATGTTGCTCATAACGAATTCTTATTCAAGTCGATTAAGGTTATTTATTTATTATTACAATATGTTAATACATTATGGTCACAACTGTTACATAATGAACAAACAAACGGATAAAAGGATGAACGTTTGTTGATCCTTAACAATGATTTTTTTAAAGAACAGAGTTGCGCATAGTTAAAAAACGTTAGGAAAGACGGTAGCATTTGATATCGAGTAGCACATCATATAACAAATTGGATAGTTTCCATCGTCGGCACTTGGTGAAACTGCATTTTAAATTATGTATTACAAATAAACTCACTTGTACTTCCAGTTCACGTATATTTTTAATTTTCTACTATTCACATCCAACCGGTTTCGCTTATTAAAGCATCAGGGATGTTTTACACATATTTTATAATATCTTTAACATATTTTTTACATTTCAAGTTATATTATTAGCTACTCTTTAAAGGTGGGTATTATCCATAAAATTGGTATCCTTTGTTGCCTAAATCGTACACAATATAGAATAAAATGGCAACGTTCTGATCCAGTAGTAATTATAAAAAATGGTCCACTCGTCAAAAGTTCTTGAAGAGGTTAATTTGAATACATCATATTTGTATTTTAAAATTTAAAAAAATCCTTGAATGATTGTTTCCTGTTTTAAAAATTAGAAGTCTCAATTCAAATAGGTAATCCTAACCTGTTCATTGTTTTCATTTTCGTATCACGCAATCAAAAACCAACGCTATCGCAATAGGAGTAGGTAGGTAAAGCTGGGGTACAAAACCTGGAAGATTTACTGCAGAACTCTGTCACGATGTATAATGTTTATCCAATTATTCGCTTTTATGAACTACTTGGCAAAAGGCTAGATAGTCCATTCTTTAAAAGAGGCACGGACGTAACTAGCATGTGTGACTTGGATGATGCTCTGCGTTATAGTCACGATGGTAGAGTTATGCTTAGAGATTAGATGCCTGATGACTAACTGATTAGAAACTCAGGTGGAACAGTCTCCGTGTTATTTATAGCATAAGATGGAGCAGATGGTTGTGATAGTGAGACAACCAACTAAATAAAATCAAAAATATTACAAATTCATTGCACTATACAATTTTAAGCAAGATATAATAACCGTTATATTCAAGTTTATCGAATATCTAGGTAACAGAACAGAAGAATGACACTGTTTGACGATATGACATAAAAATACTAAATCTAAACAGTTTTGTAAACTTAACATCGTTGGCATCCTAATAGCTACTATTTGAACAAACTAGTCTAGGACGTGTTGCTATTGGGTGAGTTGACTTTAAATATGTTTATGCAAAATATGTGGAATACATGCGAAAAAGTTTAAATTAAATTAACCGGTTCACGTACACTGTGTCTTCTCGTGATATCTACTTGATTCCAGCATGCTGTATGAATACCAATGACATGAATAAAAATATAAAGAAAAAATTGTAAATTTGGTTAATACAAGATTATGAATTATTTAATGTTAAAATTAGTATTACGTAGTATATATTAAAACGTGAATCTGTTTAATTCTAGATTTTTTTTTTTTTATTATGTAAATAAACGTAGATCCGGCTGATACGAAATGAAATTATAAAATCTGATAATAAGAATACGCGATTAGTTATAATAATATTATCATATGTAACTAAAACGTATGTATAAATATCGTATTTATTGAATCTTAAAATCACAGAACGCTTGCTCTCACTGATTATACTGCATACGCCTTTATAGTTAATTTCTTAGGATGTCGATGTCGTTTACATATTTTACACATAATAGTATTATTATAAAATCACTCCAGGTATTCCTTAAGCCTTAGCTTTTTATTCGAAACGATTAAATAGCACAATATGGCATATTTCTATTTTCTTACGATATAATATATCTACAAGCGTTAGATATTTACATACATTTGCTCATATGAGCGGCTACACATTTTGCGCCCAACACCGTGTCTATTAGAATTTGTGTGGTCCGTGCTTGCTCTGTTTTACTTATTTTATAATAAATAAAATAGTACCTACAAGAGTTTGAGAATTATTTAAATATGTATAAAGATGGACTTTATCAAGTACCAATATTTAATATTTAAGGTATGCTTAAATAACTTTATAATTTCCTCGCGAACTAGCTTTACTCGCGACTTCCTTCGCCTGACTCAAAATCATTAATACATTTTGCTTAGTCAGGTACAATAGCAACCTATACCTAAATTGCGTAGCTTTATAATAGTAAAAGATTTATTAAGAACAACAAAGAAAATGTTGACATGACAGGACTTGAACTGTGGACTTTCCCTCTGGCGGTCACAGGTTTAAGTCCTGGCAGCGGGACTCCCTAACCAACTGAGTCACTGTGAACTGGTTCAACGTGCTGAAATTCTTTCTTAGTATTCGATTCCGTCGATTATACTGATAACTAGATATACATACGCAATCAGTACAATCGATTGAGATATATTTTCAAGTTTACGCAAGCACGCGATTAGAGCTACAACACATATACCTATAATTAGAATTTTTAGGATCGGTCCAGTAATTTTTGAGCAAATTCGTTACAAATAAACAAAAATACACATATTTACTCTTAATAATGTCAATATAGATATAGTGATGCCGCGTTCCGGTCCGGCAGTAGCTATAAAATTCTCGACTCGTCAAAGTGCCTGTAAAGGTTAATTTGAAAATTATTTTTTATTGAATTTTGAAAAAAAATGATTTTGAACTTTAAGTGTTGGATCACAATACATGTAAGTTGAAAAACAGGTTGTTTTCTATTATATTATATCATTGTTGATAGACTCGTCATGTCTCTATTTGATGAACAAGATAGTTACAATCCATATATAATAAAAATTCGCCCGTGTGTGTGTACATTTTTTTATGTATCATAAGATAGCAAATAAGCAGATGGTACTCCTGATGGAAAGAGAAACAATGTCTATAGTTTTCAATGACGTTAATGATGCATTGCTATCCTTGCAGAGGAATCTTAATGTCACATGCATTGATATAAAAAACCCAAGATGCACAATCAGTGTGTCAAAAACGTCCTCCAAAAATGAGCGCACAATTTTAAATTGTGCGCTCATTTCATGTAGAATCGCGTCGGTCGCGACACTGTCAATTTTATTTCTTTTCGTACATTGTTTTGTAAAATCAACTATAAGTCTTGCACTTAAGGTTGGATATGCAGACATATGTTTTTGCCATATCTAGAACTACTTAAATGAAATTAGGGACACTTTTGAGTGTCAGTTTTGTTCGGGACTGTACCTCTAGGGTTTTTTATATCAATGGTCACATGTATAAGTTTACCGGCTACCTTACCATCCAATCCGGAACACGACAGTGACAATCACACACGCTATTGCGGCAGGTATAGCGGTGGTACCTACCGGACCCGAGCGAGACAACGCAGAACTCTAAACCTAGTAGGTACGTCTTCGTCTTCGTAGTCTACGTCTACGTAGTAGTCGTTCGCTTCTTACGAACTGCCTGGCAGAATAACATACGATCTATTCAAACGGAGCCCAGACCAACGCTTCCCCGTGTTTTAAATTTACGTTTTGAAAATTGTAATAGAATAAATATATTTACTATCTCAATATGATTCAGAATGTAATTTTAAAACATAACAGTCGAAGTTTGTTTGAGTAATTACATTAACATGGATAGCGAGAATGTGATTTTGCACGAGCATTGACTCTTACTGTCAATGTTATGATTGACGTAATATATACCTACTTTATGGAAATCTATTTATTTATTGCAGAAGTCAGAATTACTTTATTCAATAAAACTTTACAAGTCATTTTGACACGTCAACATATATTTTTTTAAAACTACTACCAGATCAGAAACGCGGCCACACACTGAGAAGATCCGGCGGAAGAAACTCAGCGGGCTTGTCTTTTTTTCATGTCATATACTTTTTTACAATATCACAATATTATAAAAAGTATATATGAAATCGGTATGAGGAGCAATTAATCCCAGCCTTTTTTGTCTTCTAAATAATCTGAGATTTTATAATATCCTTTTTTACAGTTTTGTTTTAATACATTTTTTCAATTTATTGACTGGTAGATTTCTTATAGTTTCGGGAAGTTTATTGTAAAAGCGTATACATTGCATGTCTCATAAGCATAGCGTTGAGGCTCTAATCTCAACATGTCAAGGTCAAGCAATTTTCTTAACTTACACCGTATCTATTGCATTCATATTTCAATAAAAATAGTTATCCTTTTATACTATACAGGGATTTTGTTTTATTTGTATATAATACAAGGATTAAAAATATTTATTTAGTTTTTGTAATAAAATTTAAATAAACCAATAAATATCTTTTATCGATTAGAACGTGTAGCAACTCTCTATAATAGCTTTTGTTGCTGACGTGGGACTAACAATTTTTAAATCATGCAATAATTTACGATGTCCCTGCTTACTCATCTACTTTCTATACTTTCATTCGTACATCTTACGTAGGTATAGCTTATTTATAATTTAATGAACCTACAAAAGAATTTGTTTTGAGAAGAGCTGTGATTGTTTGAGTAAAATGATATTGTTGTAGCACTTCACACACTCGTAATTCTTCCTTTGTGTGCTATTATTTGTATTATTTCGTATATGTATAAAGACTGTACGGTATTTATATCTGTTATTTTCTTTCTTTAATAACAGTTTTAGGATAGTTGTCTATGTTAAACATACCCCCGGTGTACATATACTGCGAATTAGCGTCTTAAATATTTAAGGTTTATTATAACGAAATAAAAAAAATGTTTACTATTTATATTTATACTTCGTAAAAAAGGGGAGGTTCTTAATTCAGCGATATAACTTTTTTTCTAAGTTATCTCAGAACTCAATCATTTATTAACCGATTTAGAAAATTCTTTTTTTTAGTTTGGGTAGGGATACTTTTCATTTTGCCCCATTAAAATTTAATAAAAATCTTATTCAGGATTCCAGAAATACATGAGATTGGACGTCAGTTGTTGCAGATTTAATGCGTTTAAATTTGACCGTAGCACAATTCGTGAATCGTAATAGCATTATTCTACGGTCGTATTTACAAATTATGTTTCAAAACAATATTAAATTTTACGTTATTCGTATAACATTAAAGATATTTTATAAATTATGCACAGTTAACAATTTGTTAAATAGTGAACTTTTTTATACCAAATTGACTGTACTACTTAATGCTGTCTTTAATTAGTTTCACATGAAATTTACATTTGAACTGAGTAACCTCTTGTAGATAATAATTTGAATTAATTGTCTCCTAAATCCCAGCAATGAGTCCGTTACAACTGAGTAGTAGTAATTTTTTATTATATTACCACTTTGTAATTACAAATAGTAAATCAATCGGAGGTCTCGTCTTGTCAAAATATAACAACTACTATAATCTTTACGGTTATTTTAGCTTTCCCTAAGCGGCGGTATCGATTTTGATGATTTTTTGTTTGGTTTTGGGAAGTTCAAGCAGGACTTCTGCCGCGTTCGCTAAGTAGTTATCTCGATTAGGATAACTTTAGCTTCATATACTTCTGTTGTGTTATAAATCTTCAAGTTAAAATTTAATAGCACCCATGGACGTACCCGTAGTGGAGCAAAGTAGACCAGAGTGATCTGGTCATCGAAAAAAATTAAAAAATTAAATTAAGAAGTAACATAGTTATTAATTTAGTGGTATAATTCAAAATTACCGTGCAAAATAATACAATTTAAACTATAAATAGCTCTACCGGCTAGTGACCAACACGCGTAACCATTCGTTTGCCTTTTACGAACCCTCTGGGAAAAAATCAGTTAATAACACAAATATTCTATCCCGTCATAAAATAAGCGTTCTCTATTGCATTAAGTACACAATACTGCACACCATAAAACTATTGAAAGGTCATTATTCTGTACTTAGATGAAAATATATTTTTTAATTTCTACTAATTTCAAGTTTATTTACTCCTGCTCCAATCCTAAAAAATACTACACCCATGGTCCTACCTATTGTCATTGTCAAATCATAATATTTTTAAACGCAGTAAAGCTGTAACCGTGGCTGGGTGCACTTATTGTACCTCTGCCTACCTCGTCCGGTATACGGGCGTGAAGATACTAAAGCTGTAACCACCAACTTCCAGCCCTTTATCTCTGGCACCCTGAATAAAATCTTTGTCAAATTTACATGGGACCAAACGGGAAGTACCACGGATTAAACTAGATGCCTTTCAAGGCAATTTTTAGGTTGTCAATGTTGCTTTCATTTACATCCAGAAATACAGAGGTAAAATACTTACCGATGAAATAAAATCACTCCAGAGGTATTCCTTAAGGCTTAGCTTTTTATTCGACGCGATAAAATAGCACAATATAGCATATTTCTATTTTTTTGCAATATAATATATCTACAATGAATTATTATTCTATGTCTACAAGCGTTTGACATTAACATACATTTGCTCCATTACAAGACCGTGTCTGTTAGTATTTGTGTGGTCTGCGGGAAGTACTCTTTCAAAAACAAAAGATTTTTCTAAACAGGCTAGCCTATTTGAGTAATAGGGGAACATACTTACAAAAAATAACCTGCCTCTATTTTTACTTAGGTTAAAAAATAAAATGTACCTACGTAAATTATAGTGTTTACATTACTATTTCAAAAACATTTTTTTATTAAATATTCATATGTTTAAACCCGTTTCGTTTTCTACAGCTTAAAAATATTTTTCAAGATACTCAAGTCAAGGTTAAATTTTAAATTAAACGTATATATTATATGCGTCATTAAAATATTTTTTTATATTAATTTAATAGTGACGTTTTAAATATATTAGCGACAGACTAGAAAAACTTATAAGTTCTCTAGACAATCGCTAATAATACAAATGTATTTTAAAAGGTACTTACTCGTAAACACATTAATTGTGTCCTCATAGCATATGTTGTGCATGCTTGCGTTAGGTTATAAATGAAGAAGTGAGTTTAAAATAATGGGAGATGTCTGCCACCTGGAGACACCAAAGTTGTTAAATTACACTTCTCATAAAAACTCTTGATAAAACTCTTTATAATAATTAAGTACTTGAAATCAATACAAGTTTTAAGTTAAGTAATAAAATTACTAGGTAGATACGACATGGGGACCTTCAAGAAAAGAGCTTACTCATTTTTAAAAGGGCGGCAACGCAACTGCAAGGCCTCTGGTATTGCAGATGTCCATGGGCGGCAGTGATCACTCAACATCAGGTGCACCTCCTGCTCGTTTGTCCCCTCTTCCATAAAAAAAGGTAGTAGAGTTCTGCATTGTCTTGCCCAAGAGTCTTCTCTGACTCCTACGATGCGAAAGTTTGGGTGTGTGGATGTTTGGAATTTTGGATGGATGGATGTTTGGATGTATGGATGTTTGTTACTCAATCACGCAAAAACTACTGAACAGATTTGAAGGAAATTTGGCACACAGGTAGATAATGACCTTGAATAGCACATAGGTTACTTTTTGTCCCGGAAAAATAAATATTTCCCGCGGGATTTGCAAAAAAAATTTATATAATGCAGCAGGTTGCACGCTACAGCTAATCACTACATAGTATAAAAAAAGTCGCTTTCCGCTGTCTGTCCCTAATCCCCATGTATCTACTATGCTTAGATCTTTAAAACTACGCAACGGATATTGATGCGGGTTTTTTCAATAGATAGAGTGATTAAAGAGGAATGTTTGTATGTATAATATTCATATAGCAAAACAACTTTTCCCGGGTCAGCTAGCAGGACCGGATTTAAACTCAATGCCGCTCCTGGGCACCGGAAAAATGTCCGCCCTATTACTAGAATTTTACTTAAGGGGGGAAATACGTGTAGAAAGACGTTTTCATGCTGATTTTTTATTAATTTTTTTAAGGTATGAAAACTAATGTTATATATTGAAACTATCAGATTATTTCATACATATATTTATATTTTTCCATATTTTACGACAATATAACATGAAAAGTAGCGGAGATTTCAGCTGATACACATCGTAGGTTGTCTTCCGACTTAACAGTTGGTGTGCACTATACAAGCTATAATTTTTATCTGAAATCAATGGCACAGAAAAATTAATTTTCTTTATACAATTACGCTGAATATGGACCTCCATCATAAGCGACATTTTTATTTAAACAATTTTCTGTGCTATTGATAAGTTATATTGTTGTTTAATACGAATAAATACTTATAAATATATGTATGAAATAACCTGATATTTTCAATCAATAATATTAATTTTTTATACCTTAAAAAAATTAATAAAAATCAGCGTGAAAACGGCCTATTACACATATTTCCCCCTTAATTTTTTTTTCACATTATTATTAATTTACATTTATTGAAATTTTTAACACTATTCATAATTTAAATTTATTAAAATTTATTTTCTATTTTTTAGTTTGATTTTCCATAAAAAGTGTGTTTTGCTTTCTTCATTTTACCACGGGACAATCACTTGTAATCATTTAACTTACATGGTAATAGTATAACTGAAGATACGGATATTATGTTTACACGGTGTGAAAGCAGTCGTAGTGCCAAAGTAAAATCGTCTTTCGGAAACCGTTATTATATAATACGAGACTGTTGCAGTACGACCCGGTAACAAGTCCAGCCACAGAGCATCACATGCATACAAGCTAACGGTGTTGCGTAGGAATATTGTCGATTACAAGCCATTCTGTCTACTAGTCTATACATTTTTCTGTTTATTTAACGGTATTAGGTCGCTCGTGCGCCTACAAACCAGAAGTAACTGCGGCAATTTCCTAATGACCACTGAGTAGCGAAATTACAGTGCCCGAGGAAAATGCTAAGCTAAGAAGTAAGAAGTAAGAAAATTAGCCTATTTTAGGTTATGTTTTGACTAAATATCCATTTAAATTAGCATTTTTTGTTATTATATTAATAATCTTATTTAATGTGTGATTTTTTTGATTAAGGATTATTATTTTTATTAATGCAATATTTTCTAATTGAAAACCCATTTTTGTAAATTCAGGCAGGTCATTATTACCTTTAACTTAGGCACTATTTTTTACTTGCGATACTTGATAGGTATAATGATTGCATGCTTTGTTGTCAATACTTTTTTTCTTTTGAGCTAGCAAAAGATATCAGATATCAGATAATCAGAAAAAGGTTTGAAAATAAACTTATAATAGTCAGGTTAAGCCTATAAGATTTTAATTATGGTCTTGCGTAGCCTATTCTCTCCTGCCTCTGATAGGTAATACGACAAATTCATTAGAAAGTAGGTACCTACGCGTATTTCCACAAGGTTTGTGTGACACATAATATGCACACATCTATCACGCCAACCAAAGAAGTAGTAGTAAATCGTGGTAAATTAGTATATATTTCCTATATATCTCCCAAGAAAACGTTCGTGCCTATATTTATTTATAAGATAATTTAGTTTTAAGTTTGGACTTATATTTTATGTATTTTATATCATTAAATAGCAAACAAGCAAATCGCTCTCCTGATGTAAAGAGACAGCCATGACCTATACAAACCAAAGATGTCAATTGTTCGTTCCTACCCGTGTGACGGGATTACAATGCTTCCTTCTGACGAGGTCTATATATAATACTACATGCATAAGTTTACTGGCTACCCCACTCTCCAGAAAATGACAGCTACAAGCACCGAAGCTATTGCGGCAGGAAAAGGCAAGGCGGTGGATCCATACCTGGCCGAGACGTTGCAGACCTCTACAGCCTAATTAACAGTCACTATGTTAGGGAAACGTATATATTAGGCTTCTCTCGCATTTTATAAGATGCCTAGAAAAAAGGCATAAGAATAGATTGACTATTCTTCAAAATGAGACCCGAATCAACACACAAACCAATTATATAAATAAGCAAATTGCGTCTTCTATTATAATGCAGAATATATTTTATTCATTGTCTGACATTTAACGACTGGTTATTTAAAGAATAAATAAATAAAAATCTTGTTTTAGAGAATTCAGAATTTATTATTATACAGATAAACTTATCCAAAAACCTGATTGCATAGAATATCGAAAAATCCAGAGACTCTACACGTAGATAAATGATATTACGAATAATTGAGATACCCACTTTATAAAATCACAATGGATAATGTAATTATAAAGACAATATTTTTTTAGGTTCGTTTATTATCACCATATATGTATAAGCATAATCAGATGATTATTATGTTACATTAAGGTATAAAAATATGCATATTTTTATATCATAGTTTAGGGAACTTGTTTATGGAATACAACAAAATATGCACATTTTAATAAGGCGTCCTATCTTCACAATTTTCAACCGACAATTCAGCTGCATTTTTTTTATGTTTGTTACCTCAGAACTAGGTTTTTTATAAACTGTTTTTGAAAATTCTTATTTAGTGGTCTCATTTTACCTTGGGGAAGATCTGATGCAGGGTTCCGAAGATCAAGAAATGGGAAGTCATTTACTGCAGTTTTACTGTGTTAAAAAATATTATTAAATTGTTACAACAGACTTTCATAACTACGTCATGGTCTAGTATCTGTTTGGCTCGGATCATGAGGTCCTTGGTTCGATTCGTTCGATCAAAAATAATAATCATGAAAGCAGGATAATCCAAGAAAATTGAAATTATTAGTAGCGGTTCAGAGTCTGGTGGTTATGTGTTAGTCCCACGTGCCTCAGATGAGCACTATAGTTCAGTTCTGCATCACTCACCCGGGTCTAACGGACGACGGAAATATCAACACGGGGTAGATATTTCCTGTCACTTTTGCTACAATTGACTAAGCACATCTACTTTAATTTCACTTCACACAGTGAAATTAAAGTACATGTGCTTAGTTAATTGTGTAACAATAATGAATTTTCACCAAGTGCAGATGATGGAAATTATAGAGTAGATATTCCAGGTTTTTTGCAAACTTTTAAAGTTACGATCTAATCGTACATTGTATAGTCACGGTAAAAATAGGTTCGTCACCTTAAGATCTAGTTTCGCTTACACTAATGTACGAATCGATCATGCCAACATACCAGTACAGAAAACAGTTCTTCTAACATTAAATAAATGTGACGTTTTCTGTCAAAGTTTCTATTGCTGTGCTCGCAGCTTGTTAAATGAATCAATTTGAAAACTGACGAACCTATTCGTTCCGCTACTGTACTAAAATCAATCTTTGGGACATACTGGATATATTTAAACGTTTTCTATCCAACTCTTAACCATAAAGTATTACAAAAAAATCTTTCAATTTCTTTTTGTATAGGAGTTGAATTTGGAATTTGCTCCTGATTTTCCTCCTACGAGTAGTAAAGAGATAGCTAAATCCCTAAACTAACATCATTAAAATATAATTATCAACATTAAATATAACAATGCGTCGACGCTGTAACATTAATTACTCGTAGTAAGGAAACATTTGTTTGTAATAATAATTACGGAAGTTCAATTGTAATGTTACATTGGACTTTTGTGTGCTGTATACTTAAGACGGTTGTGTGAATCTGGGGAGTTAATGTTTCAGATACGGACATTGCGAGGCATGCGGCGAACACGCCTCGCAACGCACGTTTCAAAATGCAACGCCTCGCCATGACCCACGTCCATGAAGTATGAACCACTCATTGCGAATCATGCGATGAGCAACCATGCGCTGCATGTGCCTTGCAATGTCTGTATCCGCCTTAACGAATATAGACAGTTGTTTGAGATGGAATAACAACATTTTAAATAAACGAAATATAATGATAAAATAATTTTGACAAATTTGTCAAGCAAAATAACTGTCTCGTGTTCTAGCGGTTATTCTATTCGACTCAGGACCCAGGTCGATTAATCCCTGGTGAGAGCAAAATGTTACTGAGTTTTTTTAAGAAACAATCTCAGTAACAGCTCGCAGCTTAGTTTCCCCGGTTAGAACATAATGTTACTGAATTTTTTTAAGAAAATATAAATAACAGCTCTCCGGTTTAGCACTTAAGCCTACCGGCGCCCAGGTGATGCAAGAAATAAACAATAATCACTATAAGTCGGGAAAATGTGCGATAGAGACCGGTAGGCTTACGTGCGTCACGTGTTTTTCAAGTCGCCACCCGACAAAACCGGAGAATCGTGGTGATCTAGTGTTTTAAGAAGTTCCGTTTTCTCTGCCTACCCAGTAAAGGAACAGGCGTTTAGATAATTATTCATCAAACTCGAATACTTTTTTATCTTGTGGCGCCGCAGATCCGTATCACTGAAGGGTCATAGTGGTAGAATCAGCGGGCCAACTACTGTCAGGGTGACGTCATAACTGTGGAGGTTAATATAGCTTTTGTAGATTTCTTAAATCTCTACAGTTTTTATTTACCTTCTATTATGATTTTAAAGTCGGGTTGAGTTTTTTAGCCTAGAGACATCTATAACTGTAACCAATACATAAATCTGGTTAACAACAACTGTGACATTAAAAGAACTATAGATGTAGAATCTGCATTGAAATTCCAGTGCAACAACAGCCGAGGTGTCTGCTAGTCAGTATTTAAAAAAAAAACACAGTCAAGCTCTTTTTGGTTCGAGGAACGGAGCATATTGACCTTAGCGCAAAAAATAAAAACGAAGAATAAAGGTGATAGTACAGTTTGGTATATTTTGGTATATGGGGAATTCGTATATAGGTATGAGAAATGTTTTTTATAAACACATTTAATTCTAAATTATCACCACATTTTTAAAAATAAAGGCAATACTTAGTCCTTGTATTTTTTATAGGTTTTTAGCTATTTTTATAACGAAACATAAGCTGTTGTTAACAACCAACTTTTTTAGAGTTTTACAACACATTTTTATCTAACCTGGATCGTAAGTTCGTAAGTAGGATATCCCGTCAAATTGGTTTGTACTTAGTAGGTACGCATATTTTACGCAAATGCGTAAGAAATTCAAAGTACATACCTACTTTGAATTTCTTGCGCATGCTTAAAATGTAAATGTATGATTTTGTATTAAAATGTCAATGCTTTTTAAAATGTTAAATGTCAATAGATTATAAATGTTTTTAATTCAATAACTTTAAATAATTTATAGAGCTGTGTAATGTTAATTTTCAATCCAGCTTTAATAAAAATAGTATACCTACGTACCAAGAGAGGACAGTATGATATTGCAAATTCTTCTTCAATCAACGCCAAGGCATTACTCAAAAATTTATAGAAATACCTAAATATACCTTACTAGTATATAATAAAACTCGCAGATTTCGCATATTTAACACGTCCTCGTAGCTTCAAATCCACACACTTAAATAAAAGATAAAAAAGAGAGTAGTGGTAAAATATATAAGTTATCATATAAACCAATACCATTACAGTCCTTGCACTGCACCAACATCACAAGGCTGCGTGTTTTATAATATAAACAAGGGTGTATGTGGTACATGAACTCGTTTTAGCGAAGGCCAAGATCGAACTTTATCTCGTCATGTTACGGCTTCGGAGACTTGGATGGTATTTTACTTTCAATTAACTGTTTAAACGAGTAGCGTAACTGTTTCATTAACTGATATATTTAACGCCTTTGTTGTTGGTCATTTAAGATTACTGGGTTAGGTGACTTATAAAATAGCTTGCTATAATTTATTCATTAATGAAATAAATATCATGATGTCAGTTCAATTGGAAAATAGGCAGAGCAAACCGAATGTTAATATATTATGGTTAAAATACGCTTCGGTTTATTGGTTTTCGCAGTGTTGGTTTGCCGGCCAACGGCCAAAAAAACGGTTTTGCCAACATCTAGCGACTATACTTTTTTTTTACGATAACCGAGACTGTGATTTTAACACACCGTTACCAGACTCTACTGAGATATTTTCAATCTAGTTCTCAATCCAATGACTTTTTGATGTTTCAAAAAACATAGGTACGTAGCCGAGTTGCGAGTAGAAAATATTGATTGATACAACTTTTACTTCAATATGTTTATAAATGAGACTATAAGAAACAATATTTACATAATCTGGAGAATTTTCCATCAAACACCTTAACACGGGAAAATCCATCCAATTATTAAGGTATTTTTAATCAACATTCATATCACGTAATAAATATTGCATGTTTCTGAACCTAGACACCTAATCAAATGCATTATGCGTATCGTGATCGAAGACGCCTTTAGAACTTTAAACACCTTCTTGTACCTTTAATCAATTTCTTTTTATTCGGTTCTAAAGATTTTCCCAAACCACTTTATATATGGAGACGAAATCTGGCAAATGAAACAGATTTACAAGGTCTAATTAACGCTCTCGCAAATTTATATGTAATTACTCCTCGTAGTGGTCCGACCTGCTTTTGGAGAAAAGACTATGCTAAATATTTCGTAAAAAGCGAACGTTTGGCCAAACATGTCTTTATTAGCATAATAACTACATCGTAGTGTTAGTTAGGTTAGATGGAAAAGCTCTGCATCGTCTCCGCAACCTATTCCTCGCAATAGCGTTGGATTATAACTGTTGTGTTCCGATTTGGAGGGTCAGGTATCCAGAAACTTATGCATGTTGCATTACCATCCCGCCACGTGGATAGTAACGTAGTATTAACATTTTTGTGTCTATAAGTTGCGGCTGTCTCTTTTCACCATCTTTTATCTTTTCCCATTTTCTTGTTTTCTATCCTATGATATAAAATAAAATAAAGATACATGTCCAAATTAAAAAAGTAAATTCTTATATAAAATAAATAAATATACCAACGTTTTCTTGAGGGATAAGAAAGATGACACTTTTTTATTGACGTGATGAGTGTGTATATCTAATAGATGTTCGTTGTACATTTGGTTTAATCTTACAGAAGAGCTGTTTACTATTTAAATTTTTAATTAAATCCATTAACATTGTTAGCGATCGACATAAGTGGCAACTAAATTAAATTAAAAACTGATGTAATGATGACTGAATTTGTGTATTCTCTGCCCAAATACTTATATGCATGGCTAATCGCTATAATAAATATTACATATCTAAGTATATTATAGGTAATTTAATTAGCGATAGTGCCGCCACGCTTGGCGACCTAGAGAAGAATGAAGTGTTGCCAAACATCAATCAGTGTACCCTGGCATATATTGAGCATAAATAAATGACGTACACTGAAGTCTAACATATATTAAAAAATATATGGAAAATATTACAGAGTATTTATAAAGGTATTTATACACTTTCGCATGTCGCGTGAGAGCTATCTGCTTGTCTGCAAGACTAGATTTTAGCGGGAGCAATACCGCAAGCAACATCTAGTTAATATTATTTATAAGCAGTATTCGATAAAACACACACTCATGATACCTACGTTACTATAAAAATATCTCATCAAACCACTAAATACAAACGCAACTTTCAGTATTATATGCATAGATATATTTATATGATATTCTATAAAGGTTTATTTTTTTTCAACTGCGCAATACGTCTTGTGTATTTTTACAATATCTAAGTATTTATTTAAAGGCACCTCTATATACACTAGCTGATCCGCGCAACTTTATCTGCGAATAGAGTAACGTGTCATCAATGTAATCTTTTTATACAAACTTTTTGTTTAATACAAATAAATACAAACAAAACAAATCCAATTTCTGTCCTTTAGTGGTTGATTTTAAAAAAAAGTGTGTTATATTAGATACCGTGTCTTAAACTCTGCCAAATTTCATCAAAATCGGTTCAGTGATTTAGCGATAAAAGTGACAAGATAGATAGACTGAGTTTTGCATTTATAATATGAGGTACGGATAGGCCGATTTTAATGAGTGAGATATTAACCAAGCTTCTTCGCCACCACACAGTTTGCTTTACCCATACTTCGTCAATAGCTACTACACTGTAACAAAAAAAGGGGTAAATAAAAAAAACTATTTCATCTCTATCTATTTACACATAGATAGTAAAATACTTCGTCAATAGCTACCGCACTGTAACAAAAAAAGGGGTAAATAAAAAAAACTATTTCATCTCTATCTATTTACACATAGATAGTAAAATACTTCGTCAATAGCTACCGCACTGTAACAAAAAAAGGGGTATATTAAAAAAAAACTATTTCATCTCTATCTGTTTAAACATAGATAGTAACATATATTGCGCTTAATTTTATATTAAAAATTTTGTTTGTAGTTTCTAAAATTAATATTACCGAAAGACCATAAACTAAACAAAAAAATCTGTTTTAAGTTTGACAACACACTTTAGACGTAAAGAAAATAGTATGCATGTGTGTATATTATCATGTATGTCACATGAATGTAGTGTGTGTAATGTTTATTTTTATTAATTTAATGTATTTCTAATGCATATTATTTAAAAATATTAAATTTCTGCAGTCTTCTACAGTTTAAACTAATAACTGTGCTAAATTTCATCCTCCACGATTCTCGTAATTACTGGAAAAAGTGGTACAAAGTTTTTACTTTACGTATAATAATAGATAGAAAAATCAGTATACATTTTTCTGGTTCATTTCAGTATAAAACAATAGTACTACTGCTATCATAGGTGCTAAAATATCTGTGCATGTATATGGGTGTACGTTTGTTACTTTTTCAAATTGAAACGGCATAACAGATTTAGATGGGTGTCCCAAGTCCCAACAATCTTTGTCCAGACTTACTAAGTTAACTCATAGGTAATTTTAATTTAATTCAAGAACAAGTTTTCTTGGAATTACCACAAATATTAAATTACACAGCAGGCTACATGGCTTACCTAATATTATGTAAAACTACCTGTGCCCGCGACTTCGTCCGCATGGAAAAATTTCTTAGAGTCCCGAGATTTTATCCGTATAATTCCCGTTTTCATAGGATTTCAGGAATAGAAACTAGTCTATGTCCTTTCTTGGGTTTTAAACTATTTTTGTACCAAATTTCATCCAAATCGGTTCAGTGGTTTAGGCGTGATAAAGAGACAGACAGGCTAAGAAACAGAGTTACTTTCGCATTTTTAATATTAGTATGAATTATTTTATTTATTACAAACATGCCAGTTCTGTTGTTGACAAACTTCGGTAGAATGTAAAACCTCGCGCAAAAAGGACACATTATTTAGCCCACAGACCTATTAACACTTAATATTATAATAAGTTGTGTATGGGTAAGCTAAACATTTGGAGGTTTTTGTCGACCTTAACTCTAGGTATACGAGTTTCGTGTTAAACATGTAATGTATTAAGTCTATTTTAGATTGTACGTTGAACGTTACAGTTTCTTTACGTCAAAAAAATTGAATAAGCAACTAACAACTCTGCTCGTGTTGTGCCGGTATCTTTGAAACTGGTTATTTATTTTCCACATTAAGCATATTCCTAAGAACAAACTTTAAGTCGATTGGTTTACTTTACTTCTGAGAATTGCGCAAATGATAATAGTACTAAGAATACCTATACCTCCAGTTATGCATAAGTGTTTAAATTATACATGAGTTTGCACTTATAAATAGGTATATGGTTCATACGTTGTCAATTCTTGAAAAAATGTAATCTTTTTTTAATAGCTTTTTAAAAACCTATGACTTTAGTGCAATTTTGAAAAACCGACCAATAAAAGACTCCCAACGAAATGTCCTGTACCGCCGAAAATACTTATTTAAAAGTTTGTACTGCAATTGTTAAACGCAAAAAAACCATTTTTGCTAAGTATACTTCTTCAATTAATTTTATCTATATATATATATATATATATATATATATATATATATATATATATATATATATATATATATATATATATATATATATATATATATATATATATATATATATATATACGTGAAGAAAAAAATTTGGACCCCTTTTTAAGACAATTACACAGCGGTAGAAAATTGGCACAATTAAAGTTTACATTGCGGAGGACTGCACCTGCACCAAACCTATCTTTGGTATAAGCTAGTCCTCGGTTGTCTTGTTTTTGTAATAAGAATGAATTTTAGTACTGGCACTAACTTTAATACCGTAACAAACCTGGACTTCTTAGTCTTGGTTTAAACCCGGTACTAAGTATGTTTTTGTAATAAGGCGGAAAATGATTAAATACCTAATATGCATTGTAAATACATTATCATCGTCATCATCATATTTAAGAGCTAGGCTCTTATCTGTGAAGCGATTTCCACTTTTCTCTATCAAGGGCGAGCTCCAAAGACCTACAAAAAATGAATTCTATCCTTGGTCATCCTCTACCTCGTCTTACCTCCAACTTTCCTTCTATCACTGTTTTGAATAGTTCATCGTGTCGCAAAAGATGACTTATCATTTTCCCTCGTCTGTTTTCTAATATTCTTAACAGTGTCCTTTTTTCTCCAACCCTTTTGAGCACTTGCTCATTTGTTATCTTCTCTGTCCAACTTAGTGTCTGTAAATACATTAAATGAATGAAAATAAACATTGCACACACTACATGCTTGATAATATACACACATTTATAATGTATGCCTATTGTATTTTCTTTACGGCTAATATGTTATCAAACTTAAAAGAAATTTTATTGTTTGGTCTATGGTCGAATTTCGACCAAAGGGCGATCGCTAATTTTTATTATTCGCTATTATAGCACTACGTACTGGGTAAAAGTATTAAATGTCTACCTTGTTATCAAAGGCAACAGCTACATAGAGAAGCCAAAGCACAATCCACCCTGGCACCCTCCCCCGTGTTTGGTCCGGGCTGCATCGATAGACAGTGACTACCATCGTAACTACTAGATGGTAGAGTTCCGCAACGTCTCGCCCGGGTATTTGGTACCACCGCTTTACCTATTCCTGCCGCAATAGTGTCAATGCTTGTCATTGTCGTATTCCGGTTAGGAGGGTAAAGCAGCCGATAAAAGGATAGCAATGTATCATTAACATCTTTGGTGTCTATAGGCGGTGGTTGTATCATTCCGTCAGGAGAGCCATTTGCTTATTTGCTATCTAGTGGTATAAAAAAAGACTTTTTGAGTGTGGAAGCCTAAGAATTCCCTCAAACTATAATCAAAAATGTTCTCGTCATATATTTATTTGGCACAAAACTTAATAAAATATATTTACTATTTATTTTATACTAGCTGTTGCCCGCGACTTCGTCCGCGCGGACTTCGTTTACTCCGCACAGCTCCTCCCGCGTATGTGACAGCGTGATAATATGTAGCCTATATGTTGACCCGACCTGTTACTAATATTCATGCAAAATTTGAAGTAAATCCATGCAGTACTTTTTGAGTTTACCCCGAACATACATTGACTTTCCTACGATTTTATTATATGTATAGATTACAATTATCGGCTTTTTTGCTATAAACAAGCAAATAATTATAGAGGAAATAGCCATCACCCATAGACACCAAAGATGTTAATGGTGTGTACGATGTATAGCTATCCGCGTGACGAGCTGTTAATGCCACTTACATAAGTTTACCGGCTACATTATCCTCCAAGCCGGTACACATCAGTGACAAGCAGTGACGCTATTCCGGCAGGAAATAAGTAAGTAAGGCGATGGTATCGAATACCAGCGCAAGAGGTTGCGAAACTCTACCATCTAAGTTTTTCTTAAAAAACAGTGGAATTCCTATTACCTAATTTAAAGGGCTATTTGCTTATAAATATTGATTTACTAGCTGCAACGTGTAGCCCACTCCATTATAAGAGTTTTTGGCGAATCCCGCGGGATCAACTATTTTTTTCGGGATAAAAAATAGCCTATGTGCTATTCCAGGTCATAATCCTGTTGACCAGATCATACCAAATCCGTTTAGTAGTTTTTGCGTGATTGAGTAACAAACATCCACCTATCCATCCATCCAAACATCCAAACTTTGGAATTCATAATATTAATTCAATAAATTATCTGTGGTTTCTTAATGTTATATTATATGGGATGGAGGTGGAGACTGTCACTCTGTGTCACTTACTTATTTATATAATTATGAATAACTAGATAGATTGTGTAAACAATCGTGTTGGAGTAAAATAGGGACAAGGCAAAGAAGCGATCTTAGCGACACGACGAACGCCATTATTCTACTATAGAGATTTTAAATTGATTTTCATAAATTATGCTGGAGCCGCACTTGCGTCTATCGTCTCGAAGTTATATGCGCGCTAAGGCACACGTAGGGATTGCAATCCAGCAGCATTTTCAATCCAGCTGGACTTTTCAAGATTAGCCTGAATCCAGCTGGATCCAGCAAAATATGGAATCAAAATAAATACATGATTTTTATATTTCTATTTGCTTATTTATTATAATTAAGCTTTTTACTACAAACTAATAAAATAATCATTTGGTGGTAACCCTATCAATTTTGGTTTGGTTTCGTAATTCTTTAATATCTGAGATCAAAATAATTGCCTAAAATTACAAAACAATTTGACCGCCCCGTTGGTCGACTGGTTGGTGACCCTGATGACGCAATCGACGGGGCTCGGATTCAATCCCCGACGGGGACAAGAATTTGTGTGATGAGCATAAATGTTTGTATTTCCGGGTTTGGGTGTTCTTGTTCATGATGTTCTATGAAGTAAATGAAATAAATAATAATAATAATCAATATAAACAAAAAACAATAACTTATCTTTGACTTTTCTGGAAGTGAAATCTTAAAAAACATATTTTATCAATAGTCATATTGTTTAACCTACTTTGCACAAAACTGCATAGCGCTCTCGTCATGCATTCACCAGCTTACTCCCCAAGACAATCGTGCGTATAGAAGTTTTTACTTCAAAAAGCGGCTAAAGAAGACATAATATATATTTTTTTAATTTGATACGTTTGCGGATCCGCGCTGCTTGATCCAGCAAGGTTTGCTAGATCCAGCATTTCAAAAAAAGCGCTAGATCCAGCTGGATTGCTGGATGCTGGATTCAGCAATTGCAATCCCTAGGCACACGCAACCCAGAATGTATACGAAAATAGCCGATAATAGCCGGTCACATCTGCATTTATCGTATTGCAAGCTTTGGACTGTAGATGCAAGTGAGGTTCTTGCATTACAGAAACCAAATAAAGCATTGTAAATTATAATACTTCTTGCGATTCGAGCACGTAATCAATTGTCTCACACTCAATAAACCAATATTATTCACTTGCATTAGTTTAATTGTATTTAAAGTGAAAGTGATAAAATGTATAGCGGAACGGATTTGGACGAAATTTGGCACACAGGTTTATGATCTGCTCAACAGGATTATGACCTGGAATAGCACATTGGCTATTTTTTATCCCGAAAAAATTAGTTGATCCCGCGGGATTCGCCAAAAACTCTTATAATGCAGCAGGCTGCATGCTGCAGCTAGTGTAATATAAAGGAAGTAGGTTTATATACAAAACATAATATAGTTGTCGTCCGTTATACCTTGCATAGATGTTTTCAATTAAATATATAAAAATATAATGATAAATCATATGCTAGATATGTTTTTTTTATTTTATTATATTTACAAACTTAATATGCATACAACCCAATATGATAGAAGATTCAGAAGATTTCAAAGCAGGGATAATGAACTCAATGAAACAATGAAATAGTCTTTATTTATAATCTTCCTTTTTTTAATTCACGATTTTACAATGAAAAATGTTTGCGTTACCGATAAGATAATCTATACATATAATAAAATCGTAGGAAAGTCAAAACTGTACATTGAATATTTTTTTAAAAGAATACTTGGGGCGTGATCTACAATCGATATGGAAGCCAAAAATATAGTTTTTAGAATTTTGTCTGTTTGTCTGTTCGTCTGTTCGTCTGTTCGTCTGTTCGTCTGTTCGTCTGTGCGTCAGTTCGTCTGTTCGTCTGATCGTCTGTTCGTCTGTTCGTCTGTTCATTAAACAGTTTGGTACCGATATAGGAGGGCAACCTTATTACGTTTAGCTTAATTACTATGATGTAGGATGTACTATCTTAATATTATTACCTACTACATATTATTAATATGATGGATATTGCATAAAATATTCGTTGCATTAGAAAACTAAATCTTGTACTATGTAGTCCATACGAAATAATTGAGAAGCGCAATCGAATGTTATTATTTAACAATATATCAATAGGTACATTACAAGTAATCGCTCCGTGTTTAAAATTCGGTCGTGTTTGATAGGGCGTTCAAAATTATTATTTTGTATTTTCCCTGTTTTAATAATGCAAATTTCGCACTCTTCACACCAAATGATTCATTACCCTTTTTGATGCATCAATAGAACATCAAACAAGTTTTTAATTTTTGAATAGAGAAAAATCCGAGAAAAAATTAAAAATCGAAAGCCCCAAAACAAATCTAACAAACTGACAACATGAATATGAATACCTCTAAAACTATATTCATACAAGTTATTGGTACGCTGAGGCATCAAAGCTTTAGAAATTGAAATGCCAAATGAACATGGACGTTTATTTCGACGTAAACAGGCCATTCATCATTCCATCAGGCAACGTGACTAGCTCTCTGTCGATGTGTGGTTGTTTTCAAACACTACATACATGCACATTCCAACTTTTATATCAACAAGTAGAACATACGCTTGTGCTGAAGAAGTAGGTTTATATACAAAACATAATATAGTTGTCGTCCGTTATACCTTGCATAGATGTTTTCAATTAAATATATAAAAATATAATGATAAATCATATGCTAGATATGTTTTTTTTATTTTATTATATTTACAAACTTAATATGCATACAACCCAATATGATAGAAGATTCAGAAGATTTCAAAGCAGGGATAATGAACTCAATGAAACAATGAAATAGTCTTTATTTATAATCTTCCTTTTTTTAATTCACGATTTTACAATGAAAAATGTTTGCGTTACCGATAAGATAATCTATACATATAATAAAATCGTAGGAAAGTCAAAACTGTACATTGAATATTTTTTTAAAAGAATACTTGGGGCGTGATCTACAATCGATATGGAAGCCAAAAATATAGTTTTTAGAATTTTGTCTGTTTGTCTGTTCGTCTGTTCGTCTGTTCGTCTGTTCGTCTGTTCGTCTGTTCGTCTGTTCGTCTGTTCGTCTGTTCGTCTGTTCGTCTGTTCGTCTGTTCGTCTGTTCGTCTGTTCGTCTGTTCGTCTGTTCGTCTGTTCGTCTGTTCGTCTGTTCGTCTGTTCGTCTGTTCGTCTGTTCGTCTGTTCGTCTGTTCGTCTGTTCGTCTGTTCGTCTGTTCGTCTGTTCGTCTGTTCGTCTGTTCGTCTGTTCGTCTGTTCGTCTGTTCGTCTGTTCGTCTGTTCGTCTGTTCGTCTGTTCGTCTGTTCGTCTGTTCGTCTGTTCGTCTGTTCGTCTGTTCGTCTGTTCGTCTGTTTGTATGTCCGGGGTAAACTCAAAAAGTACTGCATGGATTTACTTCAAATTTTGCATGAATATTACTAATAGGTCGGGTCAACATATAGGCTACATATTATCACGCTATCACCTAAGGGGGAAGAGCTGTGCGGAGTAAATGATGTCCGCGCGGACGAAGTCGTGGGCAACAGCTAGTTTACAATATTTCATTAAACAGTTTGGTACCGATATAGGAGGGCAACCTTATTACGTTTAGCTTAATTACTATGATGTAGGATGTACTATCTTAATATTATTACCTACTACATATTATTAATATGATGGATATTGCATAAAATATTCGTTGCATTAGAAAACTAAATCTTGTACTATGTAGTCCATACGAAATAATTGAGAAGCGCAATCGAATGTTATTATTTAACAATATATCAATAGGTACATTACAAGTAATCGCTCCGTGTTTAAAATTCGGTCGTGTTTGATAGGGCGTTCAAAATTATTATTTTGTATTTTCCCTGTTTTAATAATGCAAATTTCGCACTCTTCACACCAAATGATTCATTACCCTTTTTGATGCATCAATAGAACATCAAACAAGTTTTTAATTTTTGAATAGAGAAAAATCCGAGAAAAAATTAAAAATCGAAAGCCCCAAAACAAATCTAACAAACTGACAACATGAATATGAATACCTCTAAAACTATATTCATACAAGTTATTGGTACGCTGAGGCATCAAAGCTTTAGAAATTGAAATGCCAAATGAACATGGACGTTTATTTCGACGTAAACAGGCCATTCATCATTCCATCAGGCAACGTGACTAGCTCTCTGTCGATGTGTGGTTGTTTTCAAACACTACATACATGCACATTCCAACTTTTATATCAACAAGTAGAACATACGCTTGTGCTGACTAGGTAAATTTTAACTTAACTTTGTGACACGTATTGTAACTAATTGTTGCTTTTATCTCGTTCTAGTAAGTATAGCTCGCGTCATGTTAGAAGAACGCTGATCTATTTAAGATTACAGCTGGCGCTCTTTTTACGTGCTTCGAACTGTAAACTGTCGTTAAAACTTAGCATAGTGTAAAAAACTTAAAACTTAGCAATCTGTCGTTTATACAGTTTTTAAAATGCATAAACTGTTGTTTTTAACTATATTCTTTCATAAATTAGCAACCAAAGACTGTTTTGTTATAAATCTGTTAAATAAATAAAATTTAAAAAAAAACTTTTGTTGGGAGCAAGTTTTTTTAGAACAATTTTAGTAAGTATTTTTACTTTAAAATCCTTTTCAACAGCCTTTCCAAAAAAATTGGTCTTCGATTTAGTGACATATTTTTTTATGTCTGTTACCTTAAAAAATATCATTTATTAACCGATTTTTAACCGAATCTTTACTTGTTTGGGAGAGTATACACCCCAAGTATATACTTCCGGTGAACTGAAAAATCGGTTTTTAAAGGTTTTTAAAATTATCTATATATTAATACGTGAAGGCAAAATGTTGTACCTCTTTTTACAATAATTACGCAAACAATGAAGTAAGAAATGTGGTACAGTTTTGGCACAAGTTTGCATAGCGGAGAACTGCAAAAACCTGACATTTTAAAATAAAATGCTTTAGAAATACATTAAATTAATAAAACAAAAAATCATTAGGTACACACACTTTATTTATATGACATACATGATAATATACACACATGTATACTATTTTCTTTGTGCTAAAGTCCATTGTCAAACTTAAAAGATTTAATTTTTTTAGGCTATCGTCAAATTCGACCACATAACGAATTCAATTTCTGTAAATCTATGTATAATAAAACAATCTAAATTAAAACATTATTTTATATAATGCCGGCACATTCATTGCAGCAATGTATAAAACGGTAATAGTAGATAATAATAAATGCGGTAAACTAAAAACATATCGCGATACCTTCTAAAAGTATTATTTTGACTTGAGGGTAGGAATAAATCAAATAAATCGTCAGCAATAAATTCATACAAAAATAATCAAAATACAGAAAAAGAAACAGTTATTGACTAAAAGACTAACTGACCTATCAATACAGAGCTTAAACCCTGACACGGGTAATAGCTCCTACAACGTTTCTTGGTCAAGAACCCACCCATTACATATTCAAGAATAAAGACCGAATGAATGAAAGATGCCATAAAGGCGTGTTAACGCGATCCGCTTAAGTGGCCGTGTTAACTTACCCTTATGGCCTTTATGACCAGTTCTCCACCGTATTAATCTGTACCTATTGTAAACAATACTTTGTATCTATAGTAGTAAGTTATAGGTAAGTTGTATCCCATATACAGTACCCGGCAATAAATATTGCACATCGACCTTTGGAAAGAGACAATCGGCTAATTTCGGCTTCGTAGAGCGTTATCTCTGTCGCACAAAATACAAACAGTCCGGTACCTATTAGGAGCTGTTAAAACAAGTATGATTTGCTTCTTTTGATATTTTTATTCTTTGTATAAAATACACTAATTTTTCTATAAGTGATGGCTTTAGGTTGGGGTAAAATAAAATAAAAAAACATTTTTACATTATGTTTACGTATTTAATTATTTTGGAACATTACAGCTTTAGTGTACATAATAAACACCATTATACCTATTGCTAAAATGAGACATTGCAATAAAAATAATAATAATTCTAATTCTCAATTACTTCCATTTCACTATCTGTGCTCTCAAAGAGGTCAATATCACTGTCACTATCAGCCGTATTTATTACTAATCTATCAGTGTAATTGTCTAAACTGTGTTGAATGCTTCTATATTCATTCTCACATTTGATTGCATGATCGCAAACCTTTTTCCACTCTTCAGCGCCGATCATGTTTACTTTTTCAGTCAATAATGTTTTTACTGTAGTTAAGTTCATACCCACATTTCTAGAGGCTACATAGCCTTTCAGTTGAGACCATATATTTTCAATTGGATTAAAATCCGGATGATATAGTGGCAATCGCAACACAGTGTGCCCATGTTCGGCAAGTATTTTGTCCACAGAAAACTCTGTATACCTCTCCTTGTGCTGACATATAATAGCGTAAATCTGGGTTTTTGTTAATTTTGGATCAACTGGAATTTCATGTCTGTTTAACCAGTTGATCATTTCCCGTTTAATGGTGTTTGAGTTGGGGGGTCTCTCAACATACTTGTTGTGATAGGGTGCGTTGTCGATAACTAGAACAGAATCACTGGGTATATTTGGGATTAATTGGTTAACCAGCCATTTCTCATAGTTATCGTTATTCATTTCATTGTGATAGTCACCTGTAGTGTCCGTGGATTTATACGTTAAAAAAGCACCGGGTACAAAGCCTTTTTCATTTCCCGCATGAACTATTATCAAACGTTGACCTTTTGAAATTGGCTTTTTTACTCCTTTTTTCTTATCGTCACTCCAAGATTTCCCTTTAGTGTGGGATGCATGTATATATGACTCATCCATGTAGACGATATTTTTTCCTGTTTCGCGAAATTTGCGTATTTTATCAAGGTATTCCATTCGTTTGAGACTAACGTCGTGCTTTTCCATTAGAATTTTTCGATTATCTTCCATTTTAGTGAACTGAAATCCCATGTCATGAAGTATTTTTCTCAACGTTTTTTCAGACCCATTGTAATTAATAGCTTCAGATAACTTAGCTTTTAATGATTTTATTGTTGACAGTTCATTAAATCGTAAGTGAAAATCATACACCATTCTTCGAACAACATCGTAATCAAAATCGTCCATATCCAAACGAAATTGCTTTTTTGGTCTCCCTTTTTTTGGAGTGCTGAACTTAATTTCAGTCGAATGTGTTTCAGTACTGACTTCGTTTAATATATTGTTCAAAGTTCTTCTTGAAATTCCAGTGGCATTTGCAACTCGCTCTTGAATCTTCTTAAAATAACAACTTACATTTTCATCTACTTTTTTTTTAAATCTATCAGCTTCGCTTACAAAGTATTTATAAACATTGTAGATAATTTCACGTGACTGACCTCGTAAAGGTTTCCCTCTTTTTCCGAAAGATGCCATATTACAACTTTAAATTATTTAAATTTGTGGGTGTTATCAACTCTAAATATATATTTTTTTTCGGGACGCGACTGCACTCTATCGTACTTGAACAACGACTGACTAAACGTCACATAGGTAGTGTGGGACAGAGATAACGCTTTACGAAGCCGAAATTATCCGATTGTCTCTTTCCAAAGTTCGATGTGCAATATTTATTGCCGGGTACTGTAAGTTACAACATTGAGATATTAATTAATAAGCTAAACAGTACAAGGTCTGATCAGTTGTGAAGGTCTTATAGAGTTGAGATTAAGTATTTCTTTACTAAGCGGTCACATAGTCACGCTATGTACTTATTGTGCAAAGTTAGGTTAATTTAAAATGCCACGCATTGAATCAAACGGATCAAAAAGGAGACTGTATTTAAACGTATCTATAATTTATTATTTGACTAGCGACCTGCCTGTGGTTTCACCCCCCGTAGCTTTTGTTCCCGTGGGAACATCGGAAAGGTTTATACACTAAAACCTTCCTCAAAAATCAATCTATCTATTAAAAAACACGCATCAAAATCCGTAGCGTAGTTTTAAAGATTTAAGCATACATAGGGACAGACAGAGAAAGCGACTTTGTTTTATACTATGTAGTGATGTAGTTTTGTATGTCATATGAGATTTTCATATAGATTTGTAGGAAAAAATCTACTAAAAATTAATGGTCAAATATTAATAATTAATATTATACACTATTATTATTACACTTGTTATTACACTTGTACTTTACTTGTACTTCAAAACATATATCTATACTATCTATTATAAATGCAAAAATGTGGATGTTTAAATGGATGGATGCTTGTAACTTAATCACACAAAAACGGATTTAGATGAAATTTGGAACACATGTAGATGATAACCTGGAATAGTACATAGGCTACATTTTATCTCAGAAAAATGAGTTGTTCCCGCGGGTAACCAAAAAATGTATAATCCAGCGGGATGCACGGTGATGCACGGTAATGACATGCACGGTGCAGCTGGCTTCAATTTTTAAAGCATCCTGAAGATATTACATCCTGGCTATGTTTTACAAAGTGAAATCGGTTGACTAATATATTGAAAGTATTTATGTTTCGAAAAGAAATTAAAATATATTTAATAAACACCCAAACCCAAAAATACAAACATTTATGGTCATCACACAAATGCTTGTCCCCGTCGGGAATCGCATTAGAGCCCCGTCGATGGCGTAGTCAGGATCACTAACCACTCGACCAACGAGGCGGTACATACAAAGAGACAAGAATTGCTCGATTAAAGTATAAATTCCTATTTTATGTGTGTTTAAAAAATATTTTCATATCACATGAAATCAAATTAATTAGCAATATTTTTTATTAATTTTTGCGACCTAAGAATCATTTACGAAAACTATAAAATACTAGCTTTTGTCCGCGGCTTCGCTCGCGTAAAGTAAGAGACAAAAAGTAGCCTATGTCACTTTCCATCCCTTCAACTATCCATTTAATAAATCACGTCAATTCGTTGCCCCGTTTTGCTCTTAAAGACGGACAAACAAACACACACTTTCATATGTATAATATTAATATGTATAATGAAAATATTATCTGCATGATGAACTCATTTATCTAATAGGTACGTATTTACGAGTAGGTATACTCGTATCGTACTTCCAAGTAAACTGTAAAAATATAACAAAATGAAAATAGACCGTGATCCCACGAACAAACTTTTTTTTGATTAATAACAAGCTGAATTTTTGTGAACAGCTTCGTTTTGACGAGAAAACAATCTTTTCTATCTTCGAAAAGTCTCGAATCGGGTAACTAATAAAGATAACTAATATACCTATCAGGAACCGAACCCGAGTCTTATCGAGTGCGTAGTCAGTATTGCTAATCACTTGACCAACAGGGTGGTTAAGCCCCGATTACACTTTCATTAGTGCGTAATGCGTCTATTCACCTTTACTGCGCTGATTACTAATCACTCGAACTGGTCAACGCCTATCTTCACTTATTTTTTGCTTAATACGAAGCACCTTCATTAAACACTCGCACTCGCACTAATCAAAGACTAATCGGGGCCTTAAGTACCTATATATAGTAGTGTAGATTTTGCGTATGCCTATTATCGTAGCTGTAGGACAAAGCGTTTATTATCGCATGTTTCTCTTAACATTTTCATTAACCTGCATTCCCAAAACGCGACCTCGATGTAAAAGTGTCGATGTCGGGGTGGATAAAGATATACATTCGTATCTTTACGACTGCCTTTATAATGTATATAGGCTGTCTGGCGTCTGCCAAAGAATGTTGTTGCGATTAAAAAACTTGACTTAAAAAATGACCCAGTTTTATGCAAGATGCGATCGACTAATGTTTGCGAATATTTCATTTCATTTAGAATATATATATATATATATATATATATATATATATATATATATATATATATATATATATATATTTACATACTACTTTTTATCCCGGAAAAATCAGGCACTTCCGCGGGATTCACCAAAAAAATGTATAATGCAGCGGGCTGCACGCAACAGCCAGTACCTAGATAATTATTAATTATATAAATCACGTCGTCCTTATACATAAAAATGCTTAATGTCCTATGGTTGAAATATTATACTAATACTTAATCCGACACGAAGGAGGCATGTAGATAGGAATATTATTAATTCTATTTATAAAAATAACATCGTATTTTAAAATTCTCCATTTTAGTAACAAAATTAAGTAATTTTTCCCTAAAACTAAGCAAATATTTAAAAATTGTATCTTTTAATATCCATAAAATACTTAGACACATATTTAATAGGATTTAACAAATTTTATAATTTTTTACATTGTAAGTATTTGTTTTCTTGGAAACGGCTATTAAAATTAATCTAGTTTAAGTCTCATCTCCGTGTTATTCCGCTTTAACATAAAAAATATACCAGCGAAGCTCGGTCGCCCAGCTTTATCAATCGGACAGGGTCTTCGCTATTCACTATATAATTTTCTCTCCACACCGAGCAAAGCAGTTGGTGTGAATCAGTGTTTCTTTTCGATAAGACCTCATTAACGAGCTAATGTAGCTGGCGCCGTGTGTTAACAGCAAAATAATGACAGTAGTGTGCCACTAGTCGATGGGAATGTACACATATACCGGTTATCACTTTTATCCAACAGTTAACCGAAGCGCTTTCACTCATATTTTATTTACATATTATTTCTATGTCGTTTCCGTCCTCAATCATACAGGCAGCTTATTTAAAGCCAATGAAATAAGCAAATGGATATCCAGATGACTGCCGCCTATAGATAGCATTATCCCCATGTTGGTGCAGGCTCCTTTGAAGAAAAGGCCAACTGTCGTTCTGCCCAGCAGGTCGTAAGTGGCGACCGATTGGCTATGCGAGTCACTAGCAGCATGGTTGCTAGGTGGTAGAGTTCTGCACTAACTCCCCCTGGTTTGGTAACACCGCCCTACCTATTCCTGTCGCAATAACGAAATAAGTCAATGCCGTGTTTCGGTTTGGAGAGCTTGTAGCCGATAAACTTATGCATGTGGATTAGATCTCGCCACAAGCATCTTTGGTGTTTATAGGCGATGGTTGACTCTGTTCATCAGGAGATCCATCTGCTTCTTTGCTATATTATGGTATAAAAAGTATGAGTAAAGAAGCAGACCCATCGCTTATCATTTAGAATATGCTACAGAAGAAAATTTGTGTACTCGAAAGGTAACCGATAAACATAATATGTAAGTGGTATTCCGACCTTGCCACACAAATAGCAATGTACCATTGTTGGTACCAGTCTCTTTAGAAGAATACATTAATAATCTGCCATTTATTTCAACGCCCTTTTTTGTATCTCTGACTACATGTATAGCAATATCTCATGAGGATCGTATAAGCAAAGACGTCCATGGGTAACGAACATACGTTCGCATGTAAGTACGATTTTTGTAATAAATATTCAAAGGAATGAAGACTCTATTTTAAAGTTAGTGCAACCGCTGGACGATGCCTCCTTTAAGTTGTGAGTAATGGGTATATTCAACAAAAAAAAACTTTTTTTTATTATCGTACGTCTATCTATATATATATATATATATATATATATATATATATATATATATATATATATATATATATATATATATATATATATATATATATATATATATATATATATATATATATATATATATATATATATATATATATATATAATAATCAATTGTCTCGCTAGAAGTCGAATACGGCTGAACCGATTTGACTAATTTTGGTTTTGAATTAATTGTTAAAGTCCAGGGAATGTTTAAAAGGTGAAAAAATTATAGAAATAAATAAGAGTAGTTAAAAAAGCAGTCATGATATAATATAAATCTATGATAAATATTCGCGTTTAAAAAATTTTAATTTACCGCGGTAACGCTCTGGACTGTCATTGTTTTTAATGATTGTCATTAATTGTTAAAGTCCAGGGAATGTTTAAAAGGTGAAAAAATTATAGAAATAAATAAGAGTAGTTAAAAAAGCAGTCATGATATAATATAAATCTATGATAAATATTCGCGTTTAAAAAATTTTAATTTACCGCGGTAACGCTCTGGACTGTCATGGCGTCACCTTCCTTGTTCATACATATATTACAACCGAACTCTGTCACTCGCCGTGCATTACATACTCTGTGGTTTAAATGTCAAAAGTAATATGACGTTTTATCACAGTTGCAGTGTGACGTAACACTTCCAGATTTGCGTTTACTGACACGTGACAATGACTATTTTTACCGAAATTATCACTTAAAAATATAATTCATCCTTATCTTTTATATTACAAATATTTAAGTTTTTGCTATCTCCATATTATGACAATTAATAATTAGAAAGTATATCCGATAAAGTAAAGTATATCCGATTCATTCTTAATGGAAACAAGCCTATTAACTTATCAACACCTCCTTCTAAAAATCCAATTCTAAACTTTATTTCTTACAATCGCTTTTGTAAGTTAAAAATAAGCTTTTAAAACAAGTTGGACCGGTCTCAGTTGGGTTTCCCCGTTGTTAATTTGCTGTCGTCTGCACGTGATTCCCTTGAAGTAAGTATTTTAATAACAATAAGTACCTATACAACAAAGTATTGTTGCAAAACTATCAGGAATAAAATATATATCTATATGTTTCTTTATCTACACTGATATTAAAATAGAGATGATTTCTCTATTATATATAATAGAGTTGATTAAATACAATTATTAAATTCAAAAAATCATATATTTTCTATGTTATGCTTGATTTTTAGTTCGTCTCGTGATATATTCTTATCGATTATTGTACATACTAAATAAAAAAATAAAATGCATGGAATTTTAATTTGAATAGTAAAAGGTCGCTCGAAAAAATCTAAACTAATGCACTAATATATTGAAAAAATTATGAGCGACCATTCAAAATTCGAATTTTGAACTGAAATTTCAAAAACTTATATTTTTTAGTCTATAGAATTATATCGTAACGAGAAAAAAAAATAAGAAAAATAAAAATTTGATTTTTGACGATTTTTGTAATTTTGAAAAATTTGGAGTGACCTCTTAGAAAATTTTTTTTGAGCTGTCCTTTGGTGAGGGCTCTTAAAACATCAAAAACTAACATTTTTTCACTCGAGACTCAAAAAAAAATAGTAATAGCCACCCTAATGTATATATGAATTAATATCGTTGACTAACGTAATGACACCCATAACACAGCCAAATAATTTGCTTTAATTTGCTTACTTCAGGGTTAAATCAATTCGTGTAATTTTTCCAACGATATTTAATATTATTTCCCTGCAGCGTTAATTTCAAATCGAATTAATCAAGAAAAATATAATTTATTGCATTGTATGTATAATTTATTGCATGACAATATTTGTCACGTGTGTAGACGGCAATAATGAAGAAGTGTAGAAGTGTAAAAGCCAAATAAATATATTTATGTGACATAATATCCTCGCCAAAACATTAGCAACGAATATTTTGTTTTGAGTATCCAAAGCCATATATTCATTAAACAACCCTTCCCCTCTTTGCCAAAAAATACGTGTTAATGTATAATTAGGTATTCCTAACTCTAACATTGAATATCTTATCGTATAATACATAAAATTAATCAAATGTGTGATTGCACCAGTTAAAATGCAGGGTAAAACAATTCAGACAGACAGCATGTTTTGGAATCCTTGCGGGCGGTCCCATTAACAAAGTTATAGTTACGGCCATGTATGTATCTATAGATAATAGTTATCCTTCCAGAAAAGTTTTTTTTATATTATTAGTTAGCAAACTAACGCATGGTTCTCTGATGGAAAGTGAACCATCGCCATCGCCACAGTAACGCACTATTAACATATTTGGTGTCTATACACCAAATATGTTAATAGTGCGTTACTGTCCGTGTGGCAGGATGGTAATGCCGCATGCGTAAATCTACTGGCTACCTTATTCTCGAAAATGAATATGACAGTAACAAGCATTGACGCTATTAAGACAGGAATTGTAGAGTGGGTGGTGCTAAATACCCCGGTGTGACGTTGCAGAGCTCTACCAACTAGTAGTCACAATGTTAATGATACGTACAGCTAATCATTCGCCTTTTACAAACTGCCTGGCATAATGGCAAGAGGTCTATTCTTCAAAGTTTTCCCCGGACCAACATGGAACAAATAATATACGCAGTTTATTTGCAACGGCTGTATATTTTATTATCAATAGCAGCATTGATAAACATAATTTGAACTTTACCACGCAGATCTTCTTCTCTAGAGAAATCGGCCGATTGGCTGTTATTTTGTACACATGTATTAACATGTTATTTACATATTTTTGCAATATTATTTATATAAATATTCAACTCGCTAGTATCTTATAACAGGTTAGAGTAATATTAATGTATACTTTATTTCTACTAATTTTATATTTACCTTTTGAGTACGTTCTTACATTTACTATCTATGATGAGCTACTCGTATTATAATACAACTATCCAGTATGCAACCAGCGTATTCACGATTAGTCGAAGGTACTTAGCCACACAACGTTATTAGAAAATTGGAAAAACACATTGTTGAAATGCCCGACCCAGGAATCGAACCCGGTAGTTCATGTGGTCAACACCGATACTGGACCATTAGACCACGGATGCGACATCCTAGGTAGATCTATTAAAATTTTTTAAATTTCAATACCAGAGTAAATCTGAATTATATGCGGGCGAAGCAGCGAGCAAAAAATTATTGGTCTATAAAAACGATTAATCAAAAAATTGTAGGCTACTTTTGTATATCATAAGATAGCAAACAAGCATATGGGTCTCTCGATGGAAAGAGTCAACTATCGCCTATAGACACCAAACATGTTAATGGTGCGTTGCTTTCTTGTGGCAAGGTGTAATGCCATGTGCCACAACCGGAACACGCCAGTGACAAGCATTGACGCTATTGCGGCAGAAATAGGTATGGCGGTGGTACCAGACCTGCGAAACAATGCAGAACTCTACCACCTAATAGCCACGATGGTAGTAACCCGCATAGCAAATCGGTCGCCTTTTACGACCTGCCTGGCAGAACGGCAGTTGGCCTATTCTTCAAAGGAGCCTGGGACCAACACGGGGTGAAAATCGTTGAATTATCGAACGTGAGAAACCAGTTTACCACTAGGTGGCGCTGTACAAATCACATACAAATTCCTAGTAAACTCCAAACGCGCTCACGATCGAATGCGAAAAGAAAAACTCACACTTAGCACTCAGTTCACTTCCATAAGAATTCCATGTGTTAGATCGCGCCGCTCAGTTTGAGCCCTAATGGAGGATTCTAGAGATACAGAAAATGGGAAGTTGCTTGTTTGCTGTTTTACGGCGCTTAAATTATTTAAATACTTGAGTAATCTGTGACTGAGCAATACGAACACTAACAAATCTGTTAATATACTTACACTATTTTTTTTAAATCATCTTCAATTTTTTGACATTCCAAACAATTATGTCTTGAATGTTTTTTAAATTACACCTTGTTATTACTAACAATCGATCAAGGTTTATTATGACAATCGTTGGCTAAGGTGAATAAATGGTGGCAATTATCATAAAACGATTCATAAAAATATCTGTTTTAATCAATATTTACCTACCTTACAGATATCGTGTCTATAGCTAAGTTATCTCCCACCACCAAGAAAGATGATCAATGTCAAAAGAAATAAAAAAGGACGTAGATTTTTCAATTTTTATTGATGCATACAGTTCTGATGGTAACATACAAACATCGCATAAACATTAAAGATGTTAATTGTTCGTTGCTATCCACGAGCACAAATGTAAGGTCACATGCAAAGATTACTGACTACCGTAACTTCCAAAGCTGGAGCCTAGAACACGACAGTAACAAGCGCTAAGGCTAATATCTCAGTAATTGACAGGACGGTGACACCAATCCGGGCGAATTGTAATAGAACTCCTTCCTCTATTTTGACTTTTAACATACATATTTTAGTTAAGGCGAGGCATCGCGACAAACTGGAAAAAACTGGTTTGTTTAATTACTTTTTTTTGTATTGATTGTTAAACAACAATTACACAAAAATTACACGATATACTTGAAGATATTATCTAAAGAATGTGCTAACTCATTACATGATATAATGTACTTTACTCGATCATATAAAATTCCGAAAACGGACTAAAAAAATCTCTGAAACACATAATTTTTTAATAATATTTCTAATCTTCCACATGATTTTTATATGGTGATATTTAGTTGTAAATGCAAAAAAGAATGTGCTACATTTTAGTTTTGAGCTGATGTCCTATATTTATTTATCCGAAAATTAACACGTTTCCCAGCGGTTTTAAAACATACCGCGCCACCCATTTTCTATAGAACTGACGCGCGTTGAAATACCTCGCCTTAAAGTAACCCTATAAATATATCACGTCTCTCTGTATATTCAATATTGCAAACACCTGATTGCGCAAATGTTAAGAAATATGATTTTTTCGTTTGTATGTCCCATTATAACTCAATAACGGTTTAGCCGATCTTGATAAAAAATTGCATAGTAAGTTAGAATACTTGATTTCACACCTTTCTAAACATCGCTTAACACCCCCCCCCCCTCCTTCCCCTTCATGACATGCGTCGTTACTGTCGTCAATCGGAAGTTTAAATTCGCTTTCGACGCCAGACATGTTTTTGTCAAAAATCTTTATTTCTGGAAGTACTGTTTATTGTAGACGAGAAGAGACAAGATTTTTGTAGCTCTTTAAAAACTTTAAATATTTATCATTAAATATTAGATCATATATTTAATTTTCTTCAATGATTTTGTGCTCAGTGACGCAAGCGGTGTTAGCTTGTCTGTATATATGTCACCATAGAAATATAAATACCATTAGATTGTAATCCAGAATGTAATATACATAATATAGGTAATACAAGATTTTTTTCCCAACTCAACATGATGAAGGGCATCCAGATCACTTTGTATGACTCATCTCCCATCATCACAAAGTTATTTTACTATTCACTCCATTTATTCTTTGAAATTAAAATAATAAAACTATGAGTAAATTCTATTAAAGTGTTGGTTCTACTAACGTTGAACTATATTTAAAATGAATATACATATTAGGATAGAAATACGAACACCACACAATTATTTATCTAGAGTCAAAAATCAAACTCAAGCGCATGGATTTTGTAGTAAGGAGTCGCAAACACTCGACCAACTCTTTTCAGGCGAATTTAACTAACAGTTGGCAGGTACTAGGAATAAATATTTAAATTATTTTGATTCGTAAGCATTGTCGGCCAAATTAGCCTAATTATTAGCTATTGTACTTTTGTATCTAGCTGTAAAACGCACGCAAGCACTTTGTAAAGGCCAGACGAGTCATGACATCAAAACGTTTAAGCTTGGTCTTATTTTTTATACAATTATATTAATTATTTTTAAAAACGCAATTTTATAATAATATTCTTACTATAGAATTGCATTTTTATGAATTTCTTTATCTGTCATTATATCAGCCACGATATAATGACAGCAAAATACAACAGACGTTGATACCTATGCAATAATATTCAGAGTGAATTGGTCTGATCCTCCAAGGTTTAATAACGGCATGCGACAATAACAAACATTGACACTATTGACACATATGATACCAAATCTGGACTAAAAGTTGCGGAACCCCTAGAATCATCAAGTTTGATCAATCGTTTGGCTTTTGCTAATTGCTTGGCAATTTCATTTTTCCTTATACTTCAAACGAACCAGCAAGCAAGAACAATATACATATAATAAAAGCGTAGGAAAGTCAAAAATGTACATTGAATATTTTTTTAAAAGAATACTTGGGGCGTGATCTACAATCGATATCGAAGCTAAAAATATAGTTTTTAGAATTTTTGCCTGTTTGTTTGTCTGTATGTATGTCCAGAGTAATCTCAAAAAGTGCTGCATGGATTTACTTCAAATTTTGCATGAATGTTACTAATAAGTCGGGTCAACATATAGGCTACATATTATCACGCTATCACCTCAGGGGGATGAGCTGTGCGGAGTAAATGAAGTCCGCGCGGACTAAGTCGTGGGAAACAGCTAGTATATCATAAGTGTAGAAAATTATACCAACTAGCGTAGTTGAAATTCGATCATAGAATAAACAACAAAATGTTGATAACAGAAAAAAGTTTCTCAACACGGCTAAAATAGCCGTAAAGAAAATAGTATACATTTGTGTATATCATCATGCTGAATTTAATGTGTGTAAAGCATCTTCACGCTCGTATCCCCTAAGAGGAAGGCAGAGGTGCAGTCAGTGCACCCGCAAATAGCCGAAGATAGTTAGTCCCACAATGTGATACGTGGCAAGCATATCGCAAACTGGGCACTTATCCAATCTCGGGCAACATTTTTTTCATCAAAAAACTGAAAAAAAACACATTTTTTAATTTGCCCGACCCGGGAATCGAACCCGAGACCTCATGTGGTCAACACTGATATCGGACCACTAGACCACAGAGGCGATTTCTATGTATAATTTTTATTTTTATTAATTTGATGTACCTATTTCTAATACATATTATTTAAAAATTTTTGATTTTTTCAGCCATTAGCAATGTAAACTTTAACTGTGTCAAATTTCATACCCCGCCGTTCGCGTAGTGTCTTTAAAAGAGGAACAAAGTTTTTGCTTCACGTGTTAATATAAAGATGATAAGAAAAGATAAAGCAGTAGGAAAAAACCCGGACAAGACTTGGCAGAACTTTACCGTCTAGTAGTTCATGATCATTACGATACGTTTGACCTTTACACGTATTTTACGAAGGAAGGTAAATCGTCGATTTTTCAAAAAGAACCCAGACTAAGGCGCCCCATAGACCTACAATAATTGTACAATAATATTGAATACCCTTTGATTCAAAACGTTCAATAAGCTCACTTAATAAAATTGACAAACCAGTCTGATCAATATTTTCGTACGAGCAACGAAATTTTGGCGGCAACCATGCTGGTGATTTAGTTAAAGAAATCTCTATACAATTCAATACACTCAATTAAAAACCCCCGTTCTTTATTTCTATAGCATTTTTGCTCGCCATTTTGCTTAAATTTACGACACGACCACACATTAAACACCGCGACTGACCGAACACGACCGCTCCAAACTCAAAAGTAAAAAATATTGTGCAATATTAAGCCTACACAGTGCAAGAAAAAAATACTGCACAATAAAAATTAAACCCGCTCAAACTTTCGTTCAATCTTTGTGCAATCTTCAATATTAACCTTAAACGGTCAATAATAATATTGCACATTACGTAATATTGCGCAACATTATTGTAGGTCTATGGGGCGCCTACCACAATCATAAATATTATTCCTGCGGTGACACTAAATATAAAAAAAAATAACAAAATACAAAAATTTAAAAACTTTTTTATTACGTGCATTGAAAACTTATACTCGTATAAACTCAGCGATGCAGTGATGCGGAAGTTTATATTTTACACCGGTCATGGACTCGCGAGTTCGCATTTCATTTTCACGTATTATTCGTAGTAACATGTTTTTTCAATCTGTATTTTACTTATGTATTTTATTTTTAAATTCCGTAAACGAGACTGTGAACATTTCCGCAGTTATGAAGAAGCAAATCTTACAAAAAAGACGAAACTACTCAAGGCGAAATCTATACTATTATTTACCATAATCTATACATATAATAAAATCGTAGGAAAGTCAAAACTGTACATTGAATATTTTTTTTAAAAATTCTTGGGGCGTGATCAACAATCAATATCGAAGCCAAAAATATAGTTTTCAGAATTTTTGTCTGTTTGTCTGTTTATGTTTGTCTGTATGTATGTCCAGGGTAAACTCAAAAAGTACTGCATGGATTTACTTCAAATTTTGCATGAATATTACTAACAGGTCGGGTCAACATAAAGGCTACATATTATCACGCTATTACCTACGGGGAAGGAGCAGTGCGGAGTAAACGAAGTCCGCACGGACGAAGTCGCTGGCAACAGCTAGTATGGTATAAATCTGTAACGTCCATGGAACACAGAAAACAAGTTCTTTGTTTCATGGTAACGTCTAACTGTACATTCTTTATTTTGTCTTTCGTGATAAATATTCGTTTTATGGCTCAATTTTACCATTTGGAATTTGTTTTGTCTATCTGTATGTCAGTATTTCTTGCTACAACTCAAGAATGGCTTGATAGAGTTGTGTGATAGTGATGAAAATTGGTATACTATGAGCGCATATAATTGCCCAAATGACAGGCTATAATATGTTTCTAAATGCCCCGTTGGTGGCCTTATAACACTGGTGTTATGAAAACTTAACGAAATGGATAATAATAGATTTTTTTTGTTGTACGTGTTCGGGCAAGGTTGTTAGGACAAAGTTTATATGAAAATAGGTATTCGAAAAATTGTACCGGAAAGTAAAAAAAATGTTCGAAAACACAACTGTACGGGGAAGATTTGGCCACATTTTCTTCGTAAGTATAGTTTTGCAAAGTCGAGTTAAGAAGCCACTAAAATATAACTATAACGGTTCCTTTATTGAGGTAGATAAATCACCCGATCATTACAGTCATCGGTTTCTTAGTTGACTATATGGATTGTGCTCACCATTGTCACAATCTATAGACTTTAGCTTACTTGCTTATTAAAGATATAAGAGTAATATCGATCTCTTAAACCTTTGTCTATAAGAGCTGCTAATAAATCTTTTATCTATAGGTAATCTCAATAACATCTCACTCACTCGCCTACTCCGCAAGAGAACAGCCTTTAACTATCCAATCCAATCTCAGAAAAATCTCCAACCAGTCCAGCCATTAAGGCGTAATTGAATAAAAATATCCAATGAAATAAAATGAAATTAATTACTGTGCCGAACACGGTTACGTTAATCGGTTAATCCGTACTAGGTTACGTATATATAGGTATATACTACAAATAGGTTAATTTATACTAGTCTACATCTACACTTCTATACTATTACGAGTATTATTATTTTATTTAATAAAAATGAAGAATTTGTTTGTTTGGTTGGTTGAACGCACTGATCTCTGGATATACTGTCAGATTTTAAAAAGTATTTTGTATGATAGCCACATTCACAAGGAAGGCTACAGGTTAGCTTTTTACCCGAGTGAGCAAAAGTAACTTATATTTTTGGGCCACGCGAACTAAATCGCGGAAAACATCTAGTATGTAATAAGATTATTGTATCACACATTCTACCAAACTGTATGCACTACTTATTGTCTTCGTGGTCTTTTCATTTAAATACAGCGTCAAGATTGCTATTGAAAAGTCTACAGTCTTTTAAAAAGCAATCATCAATAAAATTGTTACATAATACATCACCTCACTCAGGATGTTTTACGTGAGATATGTGACGCACAAGGAAAGAGACTTTGTCGATGATGATTGATGATTAATATTACAATTATCTTGACATGTACGCCACGAGAAATGTATCATCTTCGGTAGACAAAAGGGGGCTACCTACTGACAATTCTAACCGATTAATTCAAAACTGGTAATTATTAGCTGTCCTTTATATATATATATATATATATATATATATATATATATATATATATATATATATATATATATATATATATATATATATATATATAATTAAAATCTCTTTTAAGTCTTTTAAGTTTGAAAATAACAAGACATTCACCATAAACAAAAAACAAAATACAATGTTCGATTAATGAAATAATGAAAATTATATGATATTTCAAATTTATGATAGTGTATGTTACATTTATTTTTTCAATTTAATATTGTTTTAATACATATTATATAAAAATGGTAGCTTTTTGCACTTCCTTTACATATAAACTTTGTGTGTGCTAAACAAATTTCATACTCAATTCGCGTAATTTTCGTAAAAAGGGGAACAATTACTGTTATAAAAGATCGTTTTAAAACTGCTGAGACCGAAATCTAGTAAAACGAATGAATGATACTCAATAATTTATCAGTTCCACCTAGAGTGTCGATTTATTAGAAGGTTACGAGTTGCTACAGGTTACGAGTTAAGGTTACGGTTATTTTCCAAACATCCATGCATTTCTAAGATTTTTTTTATTAATAATAGTAATGAAATAAATAAATATTTAGAAAATCCAAAAGTGCACAACTCATAACGCTCGTTTAATTTAAAAATAACTAAACGACATTGAATTAGATACTTAGTAGCTTGCAATAGGAAACAACCCCTTCACGTTCTGCAGCCGTTAAAATAACGGTACCGATACGTTAAGTATTTTGAGCGTTATCGTGGCATATATATACATACAGACAGCCGGATGTCCACGAATTTTTTTTATAATCATTTTTTTATGTATTATACCTACTTGAATTTTTTTAAAGTTATTAAATACGTTTATAAAAGGGTATTCTTGATATCTGTGTATTTACATTATTGTAATAGTAAAATATAAATACTATAGATCCATTTTAAGGCCAGAAAAATGCTTAACTTTGACACGTTGATTGTAGAGCACTCCCTCAAATGTCCGCTTATGATGCGTGCAATATCGCAGGCTTTTAAGCCTAGAAATTATTCCGAATTATTACAATGTTTTACTACTAGTCAATAGGCTTTTAAATTCATTTTTATAATTATGGCTGTCCTGAAAATTTAACCCCAGCAACACATATGTCGTAAAACCGGCCAAGAGGAAGTCGGATTTGCATACGTAGGCTTTTGTACTTTAAAGCTGTCAATAAATGAGATTATATTGAAAGTGGAAAGAAAGAAAGAAAGAATTAAAGTTGAATTTTAACACAGTAAAATTGCAACAACTAGCAGTCTTCTGTATCTTTCAAACTCTGGTCCAGATCTTTATGTAGGATCAAACGGAAACTAGGTATACACTCACGACGAAATTAGAATTTTCCGAATCGGGAACTATACCCCCACAAACAAAATAAAATTTTCTGAATCGGGAACAATACGTTCCCAAACAAAATAGAATTTTCCGAATCAGTTAACAAATGACCGAGTGCTGAGGTAACAAACATTTAAAAAACATTAGAACCGAATTGAAAACCTCCACCTTTTTGGGAAGTCTGTTGAATACTAAGATTTAAAACAAAATAGGTGCGCGTCGAAAATTCTCCTTTAATTGTTACAGAGCACGTGAGTGAAACGGTTATTACTATGCACCGTGGATGCTAACCGACGCGACGCGACTCGTCTGCGATACTAATCTCTGTCTACGTCGCCTGAACTTTGTCAGACATTGTAGTTTACAAGAAAGTTTATTTAAAAACTGTAACTCGACCAAATTAAAAATAGCTCTATGATAAGAATGAACCACAAACCACCAAATGTCACTAAACATGGAACTTTTTTTATTTAAGATTTTATGTGCAAAATGAGTAATCAAGACGCTACTAATCATACTTTGTTATTCAAATTACGGAGAATATTTAAAAAATTCAGTTTAACGTGATTTTGGTTTAATTCGAGGATAAACTAATAATTATCCGTCTTATAACTAGCGATTATTCTCTGGTCAAAATTCAAACGCCTATTAGTCAACATGGTAAGAGCGCGTATAGCCAATAAATAGCCTTTTACGAACTGCCTGGCTGAATGGCAGATGGTCTATTCTTCAAACGGAGCACGGAACAACACGGAGAAAAAACATACCAACTTTCTTTCTTTTATAAGAGAATAACGTACAAATATTTTACAACATATACACTACGTTTTCTGTACTGTAGCCTAATCCATAATAATATTAACTCGAAAGTAACCGTCTGTCTGTGTGTGTCGTTATCACGGCTAAACCGCTGGACCGATTGTGATGAAATTTCACACAGCGATACTTAGTATCGCTATAAAAAAAATCGAAAAAAAATTGTTGTATGAAAAGTCTTGGGAAGAATATAGGCTACATTTTTTCCGATTTTTTTTTAATTATTTTGTCCATAGTTCCAAACTAATATTATAATTGCAAGTATGTCTATCTGTTACTTTTTTACGGCAAACCACTGCACCGATTTTGGTGAAACTTGGCAAGGAGATATATGAAATCCAGGACCAAATATAGGCTAACTTTAAAAATAAAGGGAGAAAGTGTGTATGAAAAACTATCGATATATTAATCTATTCGCGAGCGAAACTGCGTGGGTACAGTTAGTAAAATGGGTGTACCTAAGAGGGGGCAGGGAGGGGCAGCTGCCCCACCCTGGAATTTGGTAACCTCGCTACTATCGATTACTGTCGATAAAAATATAATAAGAAAAAAATAGTCTTAAAGTGTTACGATTTCGGTTTCGGTCGGAACTGGAACAGAAGCAGAAGATTCAGTTTCGGCTTCGGCTGAAAATTTCAGTTTCAGTAGGTCAGTCAGTCGGTTTTTTTATTAATTCTTTTGTCGTAAGTGTGGGTGAAAGGATGTTTATCTTAGATATAATTTAGATTAAATGTTTGAAAACTTAAAGATTTTAAATTAAAATCTATACATTTTCATACATTTAATCAGCTTAAGCTTAATTCATACATTTAAAAAGCTTACATTACAAATTTTAACATTTAAAATTTTAATGTTTTAGGCCCATTGCCCTGACTTAAGTTTATTTTTTCTTTATGTTAACTTTTTATGTAAGATTTCTATTATTTTTATTTTACATTATTGATTTAGAACCCCCCGGATCAGAACCTGGGTATGCCCATGGTTAGTAAATAATAAGTTGATCAAATCAACCATTACCTTGTATGAAGCATTGATAGAACAATGATTAAAATATCACAAATATGATTAATAAAATTCCCAGAGAACACCGTCATATAAATGGTACAGAGTGCTAAGTGTGAGCCTTTCTTTTCGCATTCGATCGTGAGCGCGTTTCGAGTTTACTAGGAATTTGTATGTAATTTGTACAGCGCCACCTAGTAGTAAACTGGTTTCTCACGTTTACCACTAGGTGGCGCTGTACAAATCACATACAAATTCCTAGTAAACTCCAAACGCGCTCACGATCGAATGCGAAAAGAAAAACTCACACTTAGCACTCAGAACGTATCAATTTATAAATACTGTCACGCTTCTGCGCGCGTGTTGTTTTAATGGTAATTGTATATAAACGACGAAACGGAGTTAATATCTCAAACCTATTATAATTTTAAATAAACCAACATTTTTACTGATAAAACAACTTAACTCTTAAACTGGATTAGTTAGGTATAAAACACAATATATCTATGTACCTACCTACTCGTAAACATACGAAAGCAGGTTTCTTTTATATCATAAGATAGCAATCAAGCAGATTGGCTATCTTGTGGCAAGGTCTAGTGCCACATGCATAAGTTTACCGGCTACCCTACCAAGGGCGGATCTCGCCTTCGGGTCAGGGGGTCACAGATTTAAGGTTCAGTCAATATGGACTCTAATCCTTACTTTGCAATAATAAATCTATACCTAGACCCCTGCCTAGGGAAGGGTCTTAACCCCCCCCCCCCTGGATCCGCCCCTGTACCCTACCTTCCTGTAGCATCACAGTACCACTGCCTTACCTATTCCTGCCGTTATGCGTCAGTGCTTGCCACCGTCGTGTTCCAGTTTAGAGGGTAAGGTAACCGATAAACTTATGCATTTGGTATTAAGATTCTGCCACAAGGATAGCAACACACAATTTACATCTCTAGTGTCTATAGCGTTGGCTGTCTCTTTACATCAGGAGAGCTATTTGCTTGTTTGGTATCTTATAAAAAATGATGATTTTTATTTCTCAAATTTGTTTAATTCTTTCTATTTAGTACTTTTCTATCGTATATTATATCGTTAATAGAATGAATGTATAAAAGAATGAATATTCATTATATCTTTTTATTTATTCATTGACTAGGTGAGCCACGCAGCTTCACACGCGAATAGATTAACATGTCTTTATTATAGTTTTTCATAAAAACTTTCATCACCTTATTTTAGCTTTTAGGTAAGGTAATCTTAGGGGTTGATTTATAAAAGTTAACCTGCGTTTGACCTCGGATCTTCAACTATCTTTTTGCCAAATTTCATCGAAATCGTTTTAGCAGTTTAACCGTGAATGCTTACCAGACGACAGACGGACAGACTTTCGCATTTATAACAATAGTATAGATATGGATATGGACGAACTCGACCGTAATTTATAATCATATCACACTAGCCGTTTCCCGTGGCATGACTAGTGTAAGTCTCAACCTTGCGTAGAAAAATTACAGTATTTAGCACTCAGGAATAATGTACACTTATACCTACCGAATTTTCAAATACGCTTCGTTTGTTTCAGAGATTACTTCTTACAAACAAACTTACAAATTTAACCTCTTCATAGTATTAATATAGATTAATTCTGCATTTCCACAAATAGTATTAACTTATTTATGATTCCTTTAAAGTATTTATTCATTATATTATGTATTCCTACGTTAAATCTAAGATTGCGGTAATGCAAGCTATGCATGATCGTGATGTCGCGATTTTCCTCAACTCTCCTACGACTGACTGCGCACGCTATAAAGACTATCGGCAAGGCAAAAACAATTTTTTTATTATCACACCACACATTTACAATTAAGTATTTTATTTATAAAATACTAGCAAACCTCTCCAGTTTTACTTATTACAGCGTCGGCTACAAAAATCAGTCTTTTGGCAAGTCACAGTTTATAACAATACACGTTTATTTGTTGTTTATGTATGTATGTATGGTAATTTCAAATTTATATATCGTGCAGTTTATGCACCAACTTGCATGTTTTTGTTTCTTTGCAAGAAATCTTTAACCTGTTGGTTGTCTGGTAGAGATCGCTTTAAGCGATAAGACCGCCAAATTGTAAAACATTTGATATTATTTGTTCTCTTTTATATGTGTTCTATTTGGTGCCCAATAAAGAATTTATTTAATGTTTTCTCTGGCAAAATTTAAATTAGGTTGGGCAGAAAAAACTCTTAATAATATTTAAATAACAATGGCAAACGTATCAAAACGCACAAAAAAATGAGTAACCCACGATAAGCCGAAGATACTTAGTCCTATAATGACCGCCCGCCCCGTTGATCGAGTGGTTAGCGAATCTGACTACGCAATCGACGGGGCTCGAGTTCGATTCCCGACGGGGACAAGCATTTGTGTGGGTTTTCTGGGTTTGGGTGTTTATTAAATATATTCCAGTATTTATATATGTATATCTATGTATTAGTATCATTGACTAACACCCATAACACAAGCAAATAATTTGCTTACTTTGGGGTTAGATCAAGTGTAATTTGTCCCGTGAATATTTGTTAAAAAAATGTGATAGATAGGTGACAAGCCTATCGCCAACCGGGCCTTTATCTAATCCCGGGCAATGTTGGTTGAATCGGAAAACTAAAAAAACACATTTTTGAAATGTCCCACCCGGGAATCGAACCCGAAATCTCATGTAGGAAACACTGACACTGGCCCACTAGACCACAAAGGCACAGATTACATAGAGACTAATAGAAGTCAATGTTACATACAAGTAATATTCGAGCATAGCACACATTAGACACCTCTCACGGACGCGATATCTCGGACTGGTGCGGAACAAACTGTCCCAAACCATTCCAAGATCTCGCGTCCGTGAGAGGTGTCTATGTGTGCGTGGCTCGAATATGTGTATGTAGATTTACTACTGTTAGTCTCCAGTACACTGTGACAAAGGTGACGAAAGGCGATGAAATTACAAACAAACAATGAAATAATTATCAATATTATAATATAATTTTGCAGCAAAAGTGAAAGCATAAATTATATACTAGTATTGTATCCAGGCGAGCCTTCGCACAGCGCAATCGTACGTAGTGGTAACCATGGTAATAACTTACTAGGTTTAATTCGCCTCTCATTACAAATCGTACATTACCAATCGTATATTTTAAAAAGGTTCATCCTGATTTTTTGTAAATATATACCCCGTGTTGTTCTGTGCCCCTTCGAAGAATAAATCAACAACCGTTCTCCCAGGCAGGTCGTAAGAAGCGACCAATTGGATGTACATGTCAGTACCATCGTGAATACTAAGTGATAGAGTTCCGCAACGTCTCGCCCGGGTATATGGTACCACAGTCTTACCTATTCCTGCCGTAATAGCGTCAATGCTTGTCATTGTCGAGTTTCGGTCTGTAGGGTAAGGTAACCGGTAGAATTTTACATGTAGAATAATCATCTCGCCACATATATAACAACGCATCATTTACGTATTTGATGTCTATAGGCGATAGTTTTCACTTTCCTTCTGGAGATCCATCTACTTGTTTGCTATCTAATGATATAAAGAATAAGTGTTCCTAGTTTACTTCGAAACCCTAAAAACACGGAAACAACTTATTACATAGATGATCTATTGCCTCGAGCGAGTACTTAATGCCAGCCCATCGCCTCCATATTTACAAGGCCCAAATTCGACCTCACACGGAGTACTGTTCTCCCCTCTGGGCCGGAGCTCCTCAGTACCAGCTTCACAGGAAATCCACAAAAGTGCGCTTTTCTCGGCGCTTTCTGCCTCGCACTACTCCTATGTGGAATGAATTACCGGCGGGGGTGTTTCCAAACGAATACGACTTGGGGACCTTTAAGAAAAGAGCCTGCTCATTTATAAAAGGTCGGAAACTCTACTGCAAAGCCCTTGGTATTGCTGATGATCATGGGCGGCGGTGATCACTTACCATCAGGTGCACCCCTGCTCGTTTGCCCCCTCTACTATAAAAAAAAACCCTATGCCTGTGACTATCTTACATTGTACAACTAGTGACCTGCCCGCGGTTTCACCCGCGTAGCTTTTGTTCCCGTGGGAATATCGAAAAGGTTTATATATTAAAACCTTCCCCAAGAATCAATCTATCTATTAAAAAAAACTGCATTAAAATCTGTTGCGTAGTTTTAAAGATTTAAGCATACATAGGGACATACAGAGAAAGTGACTTTATTTTATACTATGTTGAGAAGACAAATGCAGTTTTTTTTGTGAACTATACGGAAATAATATATTTTGGAGATAAAAAGTAGCATGTAGCTTAACTCTGTTAGCACACACACAGGAACATGGTAGTATAAAAATTTTCATCCAAATCCATCTAGCTGTTTCAGCGTAAAGTAGTAACAACACACACCAACACACACGCCTCATACCCACTGACTTAAAGCCAAAAGTTGTACATTCTACACTTAACTATAAATAGCCCTGATGATGCTTGTGTAAGCGAAACCAGTTGGAATTAAATGATAATAGCTTTATTGTGAAACAGTACAAGTGTATAAGTGATAAAATATTACACCAAAAGTTGTACCTAATAGTAGGTGTATTTTATGTCATATATTGAGTTAAATCATTTGTTTACAGGAAATGGCTAGAAGAAATAACTTTAGCAAACAGGCAGGGTCGAAAGCCGTCGCTTCTTCGCGCGATGACCAAGGCGTTCTGGTTGAGTTACGCACCTTCCGGCGTTATGTTTCTAATACAAGCAGTCATCCTCAAGTAAGTATTAAATATTGATGTACATATTATTATCATTTACTACTAGCTAAGTGAGTTGACGAATAAACAACTACTATAACGCTGCAAAAGGTCGTCCAGTCTGTGCATCAATGTATCTACAAATTAGTTAACTACATAAAGGTTATTTCTTAATTTTATCGTATACTTTGCCAGCATAATATTATAAAGTAAATAGTTTCTTTGATAAGAATAAACTCTAGGAGTACTAAATCGATATAAAAAATTCTCATATAATCCATACTTGTTATATTTATATACATTACTAGCTGTTGCCAGCGACTTCATCCGCGCGGACTTCGTTTACTCCGCACAGCACCTCCCCCGTAGGTGATAGCGTGATAATATGTAGCCTATATGTTGACCCGACCTGTTAGTAATATTCATGCAAAATTTGAAGTAAATCCATGCAGTACTTTTTGAGTTTACCCCGGACATACATACAGACAAATAGATAAACAGACAAACAGACAAAAATTATAAAATCTATATTTTTTGCTTCTATATCTATTGTAGATCACGCCCCAAGTATTCTTTTAAAAAAATATTCAATGTACAGTTTTGACTTTCCTACGATTTTATTATATGTATAGATTAATGAATTTATTAAAGACATAGACCCATAGTACTCGTGTCACCCGTTATTACTACAGCCGATAGCGGCTGTAAAATAAATAATAATAGATAATTAACAGGTATGACAAGACTAATATTACAACATTTATCTAACCCAAAATAGGCTTTACGACTAATTTATTTCTTTTCTTAATTTATTTCTTGTTCTTAATATAAAATATTATAGATTTTTTTACCTGTGGGAGGGACGCGGTGTGCCGATCTCCCGGATGAATGGATACCACCATCTTGCTTGTTTCTTTCGTGAAACAGCTTTGCTGTGTTTCGGAGAGAAGGGCAAGACAGGCAGTGTAATTACTGACACCGAGACTTAACACCTCATATCTCAGGATAGGCAACACATAAACGAGTTACCTGGGCGAATTTCAGGTAAACTAGTTTATGTTCATTGGCGACGTCGACGTCTTACCATCAGGTGGCACGTCTGCCTGTCTTCCTATCCAACTACCATAAAAAATAGATAAATAAACATGCGGATGGGTCTCCTAATGGAAAAATATTACCATGGCATACAGACATGTAAGATAATAGTATGCTGTCATCACTAGCATATACATAATTTTTTCAATTAGTTCACAAAGTATCATGCCGCAATTGTGTCAGTTTTTGTCACTGTCAAGTTCCTGTTTGGAGGGTAAGGTAGCCGGTAAACTTGTACATGTGGCATTAAGACACCGATACAAAAATAGCAATATTAAATAATATAATTCATATTAAATTGCACTGCATTCATTAGCATTACTATTTTAGTTTCATTTCTCAAGTTAGTTTTCCGCATTACCACTGTTTTATTTGCTGGTTTTTGTTTTTGTGTGTAATTGGATGTTACTTTTATTATAATTTTTTGTCTTTTTATTTAGGAGCTTAAAAACTGTAAATTATATTGTGGCTAGCACCACTTTCCCAAGTATATTGTTATCCTTATTATAAAGGTTGTCCAGAAGAGATCACTTTTAGTGATGACCACCTTTATGTATTTAATACGTACGAAATTTTATGTTGTATATGTATAACTTATATGTTGTCATCATTAATATAAAAATCCATATATTTTAGTAAGCACAAAAAAGAATTATTGTATTATATTGCCTGGCATTGCATTGCATAGCATTGTATTGCATTGCAGTGCATGGCATTGCATTGTATTGTATTGTACCTATTATTAGTAGACTCATCGAGCAGCTGTTTGGTGAACTATAGTTCTAAATTTTAATTTATTCTCTTTGTTTGATATATGGCATATAACATATTTGAACATATACATTTTATTGGTTGTTTTGTTTTCAGGCCTTTTCAGCCAGTAGCACTAAGTATGATGCTGACATACTGGGAACCAGGATCTGATATGACTTACGAACAAGCAGTATACTGCGCATCAGCCGTTATCTTGATGTCTTTACTGATTGCATTCCTTAACCACCACGGTACATACTCCACTCAACAATTTGGAATGAAAGTTCGCATAGCATCTTGTTCCCTGATCTACAGAAAGGTAATTATTGTTTTTAAAATATTGTTTATTACTCAAATCACTTAAAAACTTACCGGAAACATTGCTTAATAAAATAGGAATCGAACCCGGGACATCATATGACACCGGACCCGGGAAACCGACGCCAAACCACTAAACCACAGAGGCTGTTTATTTTTATTAATGTGTTTCTGATGCGTATTTAATCCTCCACAATGTAAACTTTAACTGTTCAAAATTTCATACTTCACCGTTCATGTATTCTGTGTAAACGGAGTACAAATTTTTTACTTCACACATTAATATATAGGTCAGGCTTTCCCAACCTATATTTCGCCGAGCCTCCACGAGCCAAAAATAATATTTTCATGGCCCCCATGCCCATTTTAAGGAATATAAAATCCTTATTTACCTACACGTCAATATTTTTTTGGAAATGTAATCTTACATAGGTATTACGCACGCTCCCCTAATATTTTTCTCGCCTCCCTAGGGGGCGTGCCCCCTGGTTGGGAAGTCCTAATATAGATAATTAATTTTATATTGCTACTAGCTGCTGCGTGCAACCCGCTTCGTTATAAAAGTTTTTGGCGAATCCCGCAGGATCATCAAATTTTTTCGGGATAATAAGTTGTCTATGTGCTATCACAGGTCATCATCTACCTGTTTGCCAAATTTCATCCAAATCCGTTCAATAGTTTTTGTGTGATTGAGTAACAAACATCCATCCATCCGTAGTTACGGTTACGAACTTGTAGTGATCACTCGAAGGTTCCAGACTCTACAGTTTGATCATATTCACCTACATATAAGTTTTTTATTTTAATTCAACGATAAATCCAAGTAATTTCCATAAGTATTAATAATACAATACTTGAGCCAGGTTTTCCGGTACGTTACAATTTAAATAACAATTATATCGCCTACTAAATGCTAATTCAATAAATAGCTCTACTATACAGTATCCTATAAACCAATAGTAATATTTAAACTATTTGTATGATTTGTGTTCAATATTTTCCTTTTTTTCTAAGTCAAGATCACTGTTGGTTAGTAATTGTGATAGAAATTGTAATAACAATACAATGTGTTAAAACATATTAGGTGTATTGTTTGTCTTATAAGGTGGTTTTTTCCTGTTTAAACACTAAATTGTAAATATTGAATAATATAAAATACAAAAAATAAAAACTGAACTAAAATTTAAATAGGTAAGGATTTCATGAATGCAATCATCAATTTGATCGATGTTAAAACGTCAAAATTTCATTCACATGTTATAGTTAAGAAATACACAAATTCTGACTGAAAGATAACATTGGATTATTACATAAAAGTTCTATAAAAACATCTGTAAGGTTATCACACCCATGAGAATGGAAAATGGGAGAATATAAAATATAATTATTAAGATATACATTTGAACTGAAATTGCTGGATCTTTAGAGCCTGAGTTCTTTATTTTTTCCTTTATCGCTAAGTATGATTAATTAAAGCTATCGTTGCTTATCGTGGATGCAATATTTAGATATCTGCCTCGGGGCTATGGACGTGGGCTATGGAAGTATTTTTTTAACAAGGGTATTGATAAATTATCATCGTTAATCGAAAAATCTCTTTATAAAAATTAAAAAAAATCAAATAATTTTTACAGGCAAAAGTGCCTTTTGCCAAAAAAAAACGAGTCGACAATTTTATAGCTACTACCGGACCGGAATGAGTTCTCACACTTAAAGGTTCACAGAAAAAACTCAGCAGTCTTGCCTTTTTTACCATAATATAACGGACACCAATCGAAATTTTTCGAGCCTAGAAATTTTTCTCCATCCTATTTTTGAGATTATTGATTTATGATTTGAGAGGTTCTTTTATTCTAGAATATTAAATAAGTAATTATAAAAATACCATTACGCTCATTACCTCGAAGGGGTAAATAGAGGTGCAAATAGTGCACACACGATTGGTCAACTGTACCTATTACGTCTCACGATACAGATGTAATAAGTAGGGGTTCTACTTATTACATTTGTATAAAGTCTAACTACTACTAAAGTGAAGTTTATTTCGCGCATGTGGTTTTAGCGAAAAATAAAACTCATTTGAAACAATATTTCGGAACTAGGGTTCTTACCCAGGACCCAGTAACGTCTGTGCTCTAGAGTCACAATCACATGCCCCGGGCTCTTCTGAATTAATAGTAGTCATAGGAAATAACGTTTTAGCAGTACTGAACTTTTGTCATTCACCGTGCTGTTGGCTGGTTTCTTAACTTTAATAAAAAGCAACCCGAATACAAGTGAGACTAGACAAGGCAGGGCAGGGAGGAGCAGCTGCACCCCCCCCCCCTATAGATTCTATAAAGTTGCCCAAATGTAATGCAACCAAAGACCTAAATTCCATTTCTAATATTCCGTACCCTCAACTACGCTGGTAAGGCACTGTTGTTATTACAATCGCCGTAGATGTAAGGCTCGTAGTACAAGTGAATAGCCTCATGTGCTGTCGACTTTACCTACAATTCATACCTACTTTTCTCATTCATGGAGAATGAGAAAAGTATGAATAGTAGTAGTTAAAGTCAACTTGCCCCCCCCCCCACCCCCCCCCCCCCTTGGTCCCCTAGGCCATCGGCTGGCGACGCCCTTGAGAATAGACCCTTGCACTAAGGTTGCCGTTTATAACACACCGGGACCGCCACTTAATTAACTTGACCGCCCCGTAGGTCGAGTGCTCAACTAACCTGACTATAACAATGGAGCTGGCGTTCGATTCCCGATAAGAACAAACATTTATGTGATGAGCATACATATTTCTGTTTCTGGGTTTGGATGCTTATAAAATATATTTAGTATGTATACGTGTACTTCTATGTATTAATATCCTTGATGGACACCCATGACACAAGCAAATAATTAGCTTACTTTGGTGTTAGGTCAATACTGTAATTTGTCCAATGATATTTATTTATTTATTTCAGTAATTATAAACAATTATTATGTTTTTGATTAGCACCACAGCGATCAAAAGTTTGGTGGCATGTCATGCAAGTCTAAAGTGGAAATGTGTTGATTCCTTTATTCAAGTGGGGATGGTAAGATATAGATGTTTGATCACCGAAGACATAACCGACTTGATCCTTAGTGAACATGTCATTTCCATTTTACACTTGAATGACATTCCACTAGAATTTTGATTCCTTTAGAGCTAATCAAAAACATAATAATATTATTCGACGTCGTGAAAAATATTTACTACTAGCTGCAACGCGCAGCCCGCTGCATTATAAAATTTTTGGCTAATCCCGCGGGATTGCCCAATTAAACCGGGATAAAAAGTTTTTACAGGCAAAAGTGCCTTTTGCCAAAAAAAAACGAATCGACAATTTTATAGCTACTACCGGACCGGAATGAGTTCTCACACTTAAAGGTTCACAGAAAAAACTCAGCAGTCTTGCCTTTTTTACCATAATATAACGGACACCAATCGAAATTTTTCGAGCCTAGAAATTTTTATCCATCCTATTTTTGAGATTATTGATTTATGATTTGAGAGGTTCTTTTATTCTAGAATATTAAATAAGTAATTATAAAAATACCATTACGCTCATTACCTCGAAGGGGTAAATAGAGGTGCAAATAGTGCACACACGATTGGTCAACTGTACCTATTACGTCTCACGATACAGATGTAATAAGTAGGGGTTCTACTTATTACATTTGTATAAAGTCTAACTACTACTAAAGTGAAGTTTATTTCGCGCATGTGGTTTTAGCGAAAAATAAAACTCATTTGAAACAATATTTCGGAACTAGGGTTCTTACCCAGGACCCAGTAACGTCTGTGCTCTAGAGTCACAATCACATGCCCCGGGCTCTTCTGAATTAATAGTAGTCATAGGAAATAACGTTTTAGCAGTACTGAACTTTTGTCATTCACCGTGCTGTTGGCTGGTTTCTTAACTTTAATAAAAAGCAACCCGAATACAAGTGAGACTAGACAAGGCAGGGCAGGGAGGAGCAGCTGCACCCCCCCCCCTATAGATTCTATAAAGTTGCCCAAATGTAATGCAACCAAAGACCTAAATTCCATTTCTAATATTCCGTACCCTCAACTACGCTGGTAAGGCACTGTTGTTATTACAATCGCCGTAGATGTAAGGCTCGTAGTACAAGTGAATAGCCTCATGTGCTGTCGACTTTACCTACAATTCATACCTACTTTTCTCATTCATGGAGAATGAGAAAAGTATGAATAGTAGTAGTTAAAGTCAACTTGCCCCCCCCCCCCCCCCCACCCCCCCCCCTTGGTCCCCTAGGCCATCGGCTGGCGACGCCCTTGAGAATAGACCCTTGCACTAAGGTTGCCGTTTATAACACACCGGGACCGCCACTTAATTAACTTGACCGCCCCGTAGGTCGAGTGCTCAACTAACCTGACTATAACAATGGAGCTGGCGTTCGATTCCCGATAAGAACAAACATTTATGTGATGAGCATACATATTTCTGTTTCTGGGTTTGGATGCTTATAAAATATATTTAGTATGTATACGTGTACTTCTATGTATTAATATCCTTGATGGACACCCATGACACAAGCAAATAATTAGCTTACTTTGGTGTTAGGTCAATACTGTAATTTGTCCAATGATATTTATTTATTTATTTCAGTAATTATAAACAATTATTATGTTTTTGATTAGCACCACAGCGATCAAAAGTTTGGTGGCATGTCATGCAAGTCTAAAGTGGAAATGTGTTGATTCCTTTATTCAAGTGGGGATGGTAAGATATAGATGTTTGATCACCGAAGACATAACCGACTTGATCCTTAGTGAACATGTCATTTCCATTTTACACTTGAATGACATTCCACTAGAATTTTGATTCCTTTAGAGCTAATCAAAAACATAATAATATTATTCGACGTCGTGAAAAATATTTACTACTAGCTGCAACGCGCAGCCCGCTGCATTATAAAATTTTTGGCTAATCCCGCGGGATTGCCCAATTAAACCGGGATAAAAAGTTTTTACAGGCAAAAGTGCCTTTTGCCAAAAAAAAACGAATCGACAATTTTATAGCTACTACCGGACCGGAATGAGTTCTCACACTTAAAGGTTCACAGAAAAAACTCAGCAGTCTTGCCTTTTTTACCATAATATAACGGACACCAATCGAAATTTTTCGAGCCTAGAAATTTTTATCCATCCTATTTTTGAGATTATTGATTTATGATTTGAGAGGTTCTTTTATTCTAGAATATTAAATAAGTAATTATAAAAATACCATTACGCTCATTACCTCGAAGGGGTAAATAGAGGTGCAAATAGTGCACACACGATTGGTCAACTGTACCTATTACGTCTCACGATACAGATGTAATAAGTAGGGGTTCTACTTATTACATTTGTATAAAGTCTAACTACTACTAAAGTGAAGTTTATTTCGCGCATGTGGTTTTAGCGAAAAATAAAACTCATTTGAAACAATATTTCGGAACTAGGGTTCTTACCCAGGACCCAGTAACGTCTGTGCTCTAGAGTCACAATCACATGCCCCGGGCTCTTCTGAATTAATAGTAGTCATAGGAAATAACGTTTTAGCAGTACTGAACTTTTGTCATTCACCGTGCTGTTGGCTGGTTTCTTAACTTTAATAAAAAGCAACCCGAATACAAGTGAGACTAGACAAGGCAGGGCAGGGAGGAGCAGCTGCACCCCCCCCCCCCCCCCCCTATAGATTCTATAAAGTTGCCCAAATGTAATGCAACCAAAGACCTAAATTCCATTTCTAATATTCCGTACCCTCAACTACGCTGGTAAGGCACTGCTGTTATTACAATCGCCGTAGATGTAAGGCTCGTAGTACAAGTGAATAGCCTCATGTGCTGTCGACTTTACCTACAATTCATACCTACTTTTCTCATTCATGGAGAATGAGAAAAGTATGAATAGTAGTAGTTAAAGTCAACTTGCCCCCCCCCCCCACCCCCCCCCCCTTGGTCCCCTAGGCCATCGGCTGGCGACGCCCTTGAGAATAGACCTTTGCACTAAGGTTGCCGTTTATAACACACCGGGACCGCCACTTAATTAACTTGACCGCCCCGTAGGTCGAGTGCTCAACTAACCTGACTATAACAATGGAGCTGGCGTTCGATTCCCGATAAGAACAAACATTTATGTGATGAGCATACATATTTCTGTTTCTGGGTTTGGATGCTTATAAAATATATTTAGTATGTATACGTGTACTTCTATGTATTAATATCCTTGATGGACACCCATGACACAAGCAAATAATTAGCTTACTTTGGTGTTAGGTCAATACTGTAATTTGTCCAATGATATTTATTTATTTATTTCAGTAATTATAAACAATTATTATGTTTTTGATTAGCACCACAGCGATCAAAAGTTTGGTGGCATGTCATGCAAGTCTAAAGTGGAAATGTGTTGATTCCTTTATTCAAGTGGGGATGGTAAGATATAGATGTTTGATCACCGAAGACATAACCGACTTGATCCTTAGTGAACATGTCATTTCCATTTTACACTTGAATGACATTCCACTAGAATTTTGATTCCTTTAGAGCTAATCAAAAACATAATAATATTATTCGACGTCGTGAAAAATATTTACTACTAGCTGCAACGCGCAGCCCGCTGCATTATAAAATTTTTGGCTAATCCCGCGGGATTGCCCAATTAAACCGGGATAAAAAGTAGCCTATGTGCTATCCCAGGTTATTATCTACCTGTGTGCCAAATTTCATCCAAATCCGTTTTTGTGTGATTGAGTAATAAACATCCATCCATCCAAACATCCAAACTCTCTCATTTGTAATATTATTTAATTAATTAATATATTATTATTAATTAATAAATTATTATTATTAATTAATATTTATTATTTAATAATGATAATAGAGATAAACAATTACATTTTACTGTGCAGGTAATGAGGATGAGCTCCGGAGCACTGGCACAAACAACAGCCGGCCAAGTCGTAAACCTTCTATCTAACGACGTGAACCGTTTCGACTACGCATTTATCTACACGCACTTCATCTGGCTCCTGCCTCTCCAAGTGATTATTGTGTGCTACCTAATTTATCTCAAAATCGGTTATGCTGCCATCGTTGGTGTTATTGGTATTGTTTTGCAAACTATACCAGTACAATGTAAGTGTAAAAAGCTTTATTTGCTGATATTTATAGTTTCACCAGGCATTTTTAACAGTTAGATACCTAATGAAATGTTGCCGTCACCATTGAATAGACCACCTGGCGTTCTGCCCAGCAATTCGTTAGAGACGAACGATTGGCCTATGCGAGTCAGTACCGTTATGGCTACTTGGTGGTAGAGTTCTGCATTGTCTCACTGTGGTCATTTATGATAGTGTTTGTAACATCCTGCTAGACTAGCTAGAATTAAAAGTAATACATCCTTATTGTTTTTCAAATTTCAATGGCAAAATAAAGTTTAATTGCCTCTTCGTTGCAACAGCAGCTCTAGATAAAATACAGCACTTATAGGGTTAAATTTTTTGATTATATATGTAGGTACTTACCCATGGTAGAATAAAAAGCGCGTGTGAAACTAATATCCACGTTGTATTTTATGAATATAACCGTAGACCACACGTTTTAGAAATTCGATTTCCATGACCACAAAAGAAACATGTAATGCTGTACTTAGAAGGTGTTAATGCGTACTTATGTTACTATGTACCTAATTTGTATAAAGACATCAACCAGAATACATTTTACTTTAACTTACACGTGTATTAAAAACAATCCTATACGATAACGTGTAGCCGGCCCCCTTTGAAGAATAGACTATTAGCCGTTCTAACAGGCAGTTACTAAAAGGCGGACGATTAGCAATAAGTGTCACTTCCATCGTGACTACTAGGTGATAGAGTTCCGTAACGTCGCTCACGGATATTTGGTAAACAAGTTGTTTTCTTTATTTCGTGGCCTTACCTATTCCTACCGCAGTAGCGTCGATGCCTGTCATTGTAGGGTTCCGGTTTGGAGGATAAGGGGTAAGGTAGCCATTAAACTTATGCGGGTGGCAATAATACCTTTCCACATGGATATAACTAATATAATGTTAATATACATTATTAACATTATATAACAACTCGTGCCAATGTGTTTTTACATCACGTGTTTTATGTCTATAGACGATGTTGTCTCTTTCTATCAGGAGGCCCATCTGCTTGTTTCCTATCTTATGTTAATGTATATTTTGTGTAAGATTTTCGTTAAATTGTTTAACTATTTTATTTTTTGTATGATTTATTTGTTCACGTGTAATTGCCAGGTACACTAGACTTGTACCTTAAGATCTATTTATAATTTGTATTTATTGTGTATTTTCTGTTGGTGTTCCATTGTAAATAAATAAATCATATAATATAAAAAAAAAAACTTAATTAACCTAGTACCTGCTTCTTGCGCGCAATTGTTTTAAATTTGTCATTAAAATACAATAGATATATGCAGATGTAAAAATTGTAAATTCACACACTAATTTTCTAGAAATAAATTTCAAATTCAAAAGGTTTGAAACGTATGTTAATGTATTTTTAATATCATCAATAAAAAATACACCTTTAGGTAGCTTTGTCTCGCATTACTCCCTTGTGGCAACAATTTCTGAACGGATACGACTGAGGAATATTCAAGAAAAGAGCTTACTCTTTTTTAAAAGGTGGAAAACGCAACTGCGTATCTCTGGTATTGCGCCTGTCCGTCCATTAACGGTGGTGATCACTTACCGAACTAGTGATCACGAACGCATACACATATAGAACTTAACCCCACTTAACCTGAGAAATAAGATAGAATACGTTTCATAATACAATGTTTTTCTTCGGTCTTCTCTTTGTGTAATGCTTCGTGGCCTCCCCACTATTGTCTAATAAGCGATGTGTGTGTGTAATATGTGTGCTTGTGAGTGCCTTACATATTGCCAAGTTGAACCGAAACGGAAGGTTTCTTATGATAAATACACATTCTGTATAATACTTGCTCTAGTCTTTTTTATATATTAGGTATAGGGTAGCAAACAATCTGATGGATCTCCTGATTGAGAAAGACACCCACCGCCTTATAGAAACCAGAGATGTTAATCGTGCGTTTCGAACCGTGTGGCAAGGATGGAATACCAAATACATAAGTTTGCCGGCCACCTTACCCACCAAACATGACAGGGCCAAGCACGATCGCTATTTTGTTAGGAATAGATATGACATACTAAAACCAAGTCGAGACGTTGCAGATCTCACCTATTGAGTAGTCATGATGCCATTAACTGGTATTAACCTTTTCTCGTTCTTTACGAGATGGCTAACAGTGAGACAATTGATATATATTCTTGAAAATGGTCGAACCCGTGTTGGTCCGGGCTCCTTTGAAGACTTGTTGACCCGGCAAACGTTGTTCTGCCTTTTTAACTACTCTTATTTTTTTCTATATTTTCTCACCTTTTAAACCTTCCCTGGTATTCAACAATCAATTCAAAACCAAAAATAGCCAAATCGGTTCGGCCGTTCTCGAGTTTTAGCGAGACTAACGAACAGCAATTGATTTTTACTTACTAGACCAACTGCTGTTCTTTCAGGCAGGTCGGAAAATTGCCGCAACGTGTCGCCCAAGTATTTATTACTACCACCTTACATTTTACTGCCGCAATAGCGTCATTACTTGTCATTGTCCTGTTCCAGTTTGAGGGTAAGGTAGCCGGTAGACTTATGCTTAGAGTTACTTATGCTTATTATTCTATGGACTTATGCATATAGCATTCCCACCTCGCCACTCGGATAGCAACGCAACATTAACAACCTTGCTGTCTATAGGCGATGGTTTCTCCTTCCATCATAAGAGCCTCTGCTTGTAGTAAACACATCTTATGATATAAAAAAAACTTTCCAAACGTAATGTTCAGAGAATTTCACTTCTTTCATATGTGAACTACACACTCACACACATTTAATCTATTCATTGTCGAATTCAATGACAAATAGTGGGACTTTTAATTAAATAACCATGATAAACAATGTTTCATTTACAGCATACATGAGCAAATTGGCAGCGATCTTGCGTATGAAAACCGCAATCAAAACAGACGAGCGCGTACGCATAATGGACGAAATCATTAACGGAATGCAGGTATTTATTGTGATAAGAACTACATACCTTTGTATTTCAAAGTATGGTTAATATTTTAATTCTGATACCACTCTTATTATCACTCCAATGTAACGTTTAAACTTACACCATTCATTTTAAATAATATTAGGTACATTTTGAATTGGGCCCAACGACAAAGACCCAGTCATAAATTTTTACCACAGATTAGAGAATGCAGATACCCAACTCGTTAGGTAAATAAAAGAATGTGTCGATAATCTTTAACAACTAGTAAGCACAATTAGGTCTTCATTTATTTTTTAATTTTATAATCGAGCGTAATAATAAAGGCGTACTGCTTTTTATGTCTTTTTTATTGTGACAAAAAGTAAATAAAATATATAATAAAGTTGTTATCTAACTAAAACAACATATTTTAAACGCAGTAAAACTTTAACACCGACTTCCAATTATTGTCTGGATCAGATTTTTATCAAATGTATATGGGACGAAATCGAAAGAATACCCTCTTAAACAAAAACGGACTTTTCCAAATCGGTTAATAAATGATCGCGTTCTGCGGTTCTGTTATATTGTCATTCTTACAGCATACAATATTGAAAAGCACAAACAAATTTGCTTACTGCTTCAAAAAAGAACTAATACAGAGTGAAGACAAAAAACTAAAATTTATTGCGAAATTGAAAGTATTCCTTATGAAGTATAAGGAAAGAAAGTAGAAGGTAATGAAAGTTGGAAAGTACGATAATTTTATAACAATAATATGGGCTAAACTTACCCACGTTATATGAATTGGTGATTAAACATTTTATTAGTCTGTCATTAAAAATAAGTATCTATTTTAAAAGACCCTTTCGATCAGATATGTAATAATCTCTGACGAAGAAAAAATAAACATGCTTTACGTTTTAATTTAAAGTAGTTATCGCCTTCTGGACTAAATTCAACCATAGACTAAACAATAACATCTCTTCTAAGTTTGACAATATATTTAAGCCATAAATGTATGTATTTAGTATGTTTGTATATTTTTATGTATGACATATGAATGCAGTGTGTATTGTTATTTTTTCTAACTTTATGGTTTCCAATGCAAATTACATAACATTATTAAATTTCTGCATTTCCTTGTAATGTAAACCATAACGTACCAAATTTCGGCATTGCTAGTCAGCTAAAACATACCAATTTAGAGATTAATTTGTAAGCCGTTTTTTTTATTTCTAGGTCATAAAAATGTACGCTTGGGAGAAGCCTTTCGAACAAGTGGTAGCATTGGCCCGCAAGAATGAAATCAAGTGCATAACATCGGCATCTTATCTAAGAGGGGTCTATCTTAGCTTCATGGTATTCACAGAGCGACTCAGTCTATACATTACACTCTTAACCTATTCTCTATTCGGCTACCAAGTAACGGCTGACATCGTAAGTATAACTTTAAATATAAGTACAAAGTTTACGTTAATACATAGGAAAGTAACTCAAAAATAAATAGTAGATTGAAATATTATATATCTACACTCTCTTACGAGGTAGACAGAGGGAATCATGTCTAATATTTTTTAAAGTTTATATCACAATTTAGTTAACTTATCAGTGGACGATCCCCGAACAGTCGGGATTCGAGTCCTGTATTCGACATGTATGAAGATTAATGTTAGGAACATAAATGTTTTTATAATCTATAGTTATATTTCATACACATATATTATGTACTATATAATTGTAAGTTGTACATTAAAAATTATGTAGGTATATTTAACAGATATTAAACAGACATTGTGATATACGATAAATGTAATGTGGACGATTACGTTTTATTTAGGCTTTAATACAACTTAATTTTCAAAATGTTCATTTTATTTATACTAAACAACTAGAGTAATTTTTAAATTATAATATTAATCCATTTTGTTGTGTTGTCTTTAAGTCACGTTCTTTTTATTTAAGTAAAAGTTTCGCTAGTGTTGTCACAAAAAAGTTAGTTTTATCAATTTTGTACGCGGTAAAACTACATCGACCATCTTTATACCACTTTTATCTGAAAATATATTACGATTAAAAAACTTATAATAAGAAACAAACCGTGATAAACATATATTTTATACTTTTATATTGAGAACCCCCCTCTGAACATCCGTGCTGTGAATGCTTTAAATAGCCACGGATTTGACTTTTTACCACGCACTACTCTTTTGTGAAATCAATTACCAGCAGGGGTCTTTCCGTACTTTCAAAAAAAAAAGAGCTTACTAATTATATTCTTAAAAAGCCGGCAACGCAACTGCAAGACCTCTGGTATTGCGGACGTCCAAGGTCGGCGGTGATCACTTACCATCAGCTGCACCTCCTGCTCGTTTGCCCTCTCTTCTATAAAAAAAAGATTTATAACATTCATCCACATTCGTGAAAAATTATAATAATAATATCACTGAACAAATGACACACGCAAACAATTTAACCAAATTACTTGCGTGTGAAAATAAATGAAAATTTATATGAGTTTTATTAGTGGAAAATTATATAAATAAAGGATAACCAGTGGTGAACCAGGCCAGTGGTGGATTTATCCAAGGGCCCATAAGGCCTGAGTCTAGGACGGCATAATTTTTAGGAAAACATTTTCGGAACGTCAACAACATTTAAGAAGCGAAAAAAGTCATTATACGAATAGGGCAATATTAATTCAAAAACCGAACATATAAAAAACTGTTCGAACGAGAAGATTTTTTAAATTCCTTTATCTGATGAAAAAAATAAAAAAAAGACTATTCCGGGAAAACATAGCCCACTTTTTACCTGATTAAACGAAAAGAAGTGATGTTTTTGAGTCACGCAAACGAAGTCGCAGGCAACACCAATTTTACAACATAAATTATAATTTATTTATATGTAACTTAATAAAATTTAATCGATAAAAAATTAAATGCTTTATTTCAATTATCACTCCCCTCTCAAAGCAAAAAACGGCATATCAAAGGGGCCTTGTGTGACATCAACGGTAAATCCGCCTCTGATAATGTGAAATGCAACATAAATAACACTTTTAAAATAATATATTATTAATATTATTAATATTATTATGCAAATACAACACATCAATTGGGTGGTATATTATCAACACTTTATTCTCTACAAAAGAGTTTGTGAAAAAATATTTAAAATCTAATTTACAGGTGTTTCCTTTGGCGCAATTTTTCAACACACTTCAAGGCACTCTATCAATAATTATGTCAAATGCAGTATCGTTTTTGGCTGAAGCACTTATATCCGTTCAACGTCTCGAAATTTTCATGCTATTGGGTATGTGAGGTCTTTTGACCTCAAAGAGGTGCCTGTATGCATGATGCACACTGTTTGTTTTAACTTTATTCCAGAGTCTATAATTATGACTTAGACTTTTTATTGTACCTCGTGCTAACTCAAGCTTTCCTGTAGAGGGATAAATGTTTATAAAAAAATATACTTGAAGGCATATTTACGCATGTTTTGAGAAGAATAGCGTAACTACGATGATTTAATCGTTGAACGATTTATTTTCATTCAATTTCTGTATCTACATTTTCTCAACGCATCTGTGAATAGGCCTACGAAGTATACACAGCTTGTTATTTTGACACTTATTTTATGTTACAATTTCAGATTCAAGTATTAGGCCACTGGTGGGATATTATGTGCACCACAAAAAAAGTTGGTGTTAAAATTTAAAACTGATCTTAAATTTAACACTAACTTGATGTAAAACTTTACAGGTTTTTCCAATGGCACAGAATTACAATATACTTCAGGCCTCACTGGCTATTATGTTGCCATCAAGTCTTTCGTTGCTTATGGAGGCGAATGTTTCTGTAGAGAGAATAGAAGATCTTTTGCTAATGGGTACGATTTTAAACATTTAAATGTGTCCGTTACCCTTGTGAAATGTCAAGTATGTTTAATTGTGTCGTACAAATTGTTTTGTTAGAACAGACGCTGATGGAAAACAATTTCACTCAGTGGAGGTTAAAAAATAGTGACTCGATTTATTTCGTGAGACCTTATTTTTGACATATTTGTTTATGAGAATGTTATTGTCGTGCGTGTATTTGTTTTATGTTCTGAATAGGAGACTGCTGCTTTTACTTTAAAGAATGCTTTGTAACTAACATTAACATTTTAACATTTTTTTGTGTCAATCTAACTTTAACATTTTTAATGACATGTTGAAATATCTTTCCTATTTAATTATAACAAAAACAGCACACGCTTAAAATGTAAAATCTCTTGCACTACCTAATATTATGTTGTAACCAGTTTCCCGCAATTTTTATTGGCAAAATATTATGCTGCAGTTTTAATTGTAATAAATTTCAAAAAATATTGTAGTATTGAGAAAAAAGCTGAATACAATAACATAATCATTAAGTAGCTAGTTCATATTTAAAGTACTAGTAGCCTCAAACCAATGAAATTTGCAGAAATAAATAAATATGATTTATTTTTCTTTCTTTAAAAAAAGACCCTTCTTTAAAACTATTGATATTATTAAAAATATTAAATTTCTTTTAATTAGTTGTAATTAAATAGTGTTCAATAGCTTGTAGTTTAAAAGCTTGTAATGTTAATTAAATAGCTTGTAAATATAATTTAAAAAGATAAAATTTTAGTCTCAGAATAAATTAAACTGTATATAATATTAGTTTTGCATTTACTAATAATATTTTTATGTAACAGATGAACGAGAAGATCTTCGTAGTGTTGCTGACGTAGACATTGCAAAACTTGTACAAAGGGTTGAAAATCGCAAAAAGAAAAATCTAAGTGAATTAGATCTATGTCAAAATACGTTTAAAAAAATTGACGAAGAAGGAATTTATAATCCAGGTTAGTTTGTATGACATTAACTCAATGATTTTGCATAATTCTTGAGTTTTGTTTTATATCGTAGGATAACAAACAAGCAAATGGCTCTCCTGAAGGAAAGAGACAAATTCGCATAACCAAACCATGTTATTGGTACGTTGCTCTCCATGTGGTGGGATAGTAATACCATAAATGCACGTGACATAACTATCTGCAAGTGTACCGGCTACCTTACTCTTCAAATCAGACCACGACAGTGACAAACACTTACGGTATTGCGTCAGGAATAGGTAAAGCAGTAGTACCAGACGAGAGAAAGCAGAACTCTACCAACTAGTAGCTACGATGTTAGTGATTTGCATAGCCAATCGTTCGCCTCTTACAAACTGTCTGGTAGAAAGGTAGATCGACTATTCTTCAAAGGGGACCCAAACCAACACGGGTGAAACTGTCTTGTTACGGTTTAGTAGGTAAATTACCCGGTTAATTATGCATGTGGCATACCGCCACACAGATAGAAATGCATCCTTAACATACTTTGTGTCTATAGGCGATAGTTATCTCTTTGCATAAAGAGAGCTCTCTGATTGCTTGATATTCTATGGTATAAAAAAATTGTAAACACAAAACTGCGTTCAGGCAAAAATGTTTTCATTTTATATTTTGTTTTTCTTGTCTTATTTAGTTTTGGCGGTCAGATAACTACAACAATAATATTCTTAAAAAAATCCGTGCATTTTGTTTACTGTATGAAAAAACATATGACTTCTAGAGTTTAAGGCGTAATAGTTCACGAACTAATTGATGGTATTCAGTTTTCCATGGCATTTAGCAGATTGAGACCTTTAAGAAATTCTTACGACCAACGTTTACATATATTAGAAGTACGAGTATCTATCTACCAGTTTTAGCCATCTTAGTAAATTTTATGGTAACTTTAAATTTAACTCAATGTACAAAAAAGTAGATTGTTAAATAACATTTTTATTAAATTTTCAACTTTCGCTCTTAAATTAATCTAATTTATAATGAAGTACCTAATAAGTGCTCTTTAATACTTATAAGATTATTTTAATAAAAATGTTGACATTTAAAGGCCACAAATGGCAAAGTGGCCACAACTGTTACTTCCACTACTTAACCTATTTCTTTGGATTTGGACACAAATACCTCATTGTTACCATTTAATAATTTACCGATTTGGTGTAACCATACGCAGCCCATACCAATGGATTGGATTTATCAGCTTTGGTATAAACGAATACAGTCATTTCGAAGTCAAAGTTCAAATTCCTAGTTAAGAAACTTGTTCTGAATACGTTTTTCGGTATTTCATAATATATGTCCTTTTTATATGATAATTTTTGTCCCGTGTTGGACTGGGATCCTTTTGACAATAGACTATAAATTTTCCAGGCAGTTTGTAACAGGCAAGCAATGAGCTATACAAATCTGGTCTGGTATCTGCCTTACTTATTCCTACCGTAATATACCGTCAGCGTTGTGTCTATAGACAATGATTGTCTCTAATTTTCATCAGGAGCACCATTTGCTTCTATGCTATCTTGCTAAGCGAACTAACAGGCTGATAAAGTCCCTAGCCGTCGCTCAAATGTGTAAAACATTACATCTTTTAAATAGGTACATAATATAAGTTACCGATTGAGTAAAATTATTTCAATTAAGAAAGTTGAAGTACCTCGGTGAAGTGAAATATAAAATTGGAGCTTGTATAATAAATAAATGTCACTAAATAAATAACACGAATTTATCTCATCCCAAAGCAAATTACTTGTTTGTGAGATAGGTTTTAGTTAACGGTACTAATATAAATAGAAATACGTACCTATATAAATAGAATATTTTCACGCTTGTATCCCGGAAGAGGTAGGCAGAGGCACAACCAGTGCATCCACGATTAGCCAAAGATACTCCCACAAAGTAATTGGATAAAGTTTATCCAGTCCCGGGCAACGTTGTTATTATAAGAAAACTGACAAAACAAATTTTGGATCTATCCGACCTGGAATCGAACTCGGGACCTCGTGTGTCAACGGATCACTTGATATAGAGGCGACAAACCTATATAAATACTACAAATATATTTAATACTAGCTGTCCCGGCAAACGTTGTTTTTTGATATAAATTATTGAATTAAAAATCCCCCTATATCACTTAGGGGTATAAAAAATAGATAGTAGCCGATTCTCAGACCTACTGAATATGAATACGAAATTTCATCAACACGGTCAAGTCGTTTCGGAGGAGTACGGGAACGAACATTGTGACACGAGAATTTTATATATAAGAGAACCCAAACCTACAAATACAAATATTTTTGTTCGTCACAAATTTGTCCCTATCGAGAATTGCACTCAAGCCACTTTGATTACGAAGCTAGGGCACAGAATATATAATAGGCTAGGGTCTAACCACACAAACAACGAGTCGGTCATATAGCCCCGTTAATCAATATGGCGTCAAAGGCTTAAATCTTCGCCTATTGATGGTGAAAGTATGACGATAGTATTAAATAAAACAATTCACAATTTAAAAACTTAAAGTACCCCTAAACTTCCAACGTTAAGAAACTAGATTATTGAAGAGATCAAACTTGTTGAGTTGCATAATTTTTATTCCTCTCAAATCTTCTAATTCCAGGCTTTGACTGCAACGAGAAAGGACTAATCAGCCCCTCGATAAACACAGCTCCCATGCATCCAGATGTTGGAATAATGATCCAAAATATTACAGCTAGCTGGACCGAAGACGGACCTGTTACTCTCAAAAATATAAACCTAACTATACCAAAAGGAAAATTATGTGCTATTATTGGATCCGTCGGTTCTGGAAAGGTATTTATTACTACAAATTTTGCTGAACAATGCAATATAACCCTCGGATTTTTTTAATATCAGAAATAATAAACGTTTCAAAAATATTTTATGTGTGACCTACTGCATTTTAGCCACGCTTTTCCGCGATTCTCCAAAAAAAAAATTACGCATAATACACACATACAAAAAATAATACGCACAGCTTAGCTAGCCAGTTAGCACACAGTATTGGCTTATTGCAATAAAATCAGTAAAGTGTCATCACGCCAGTTCCCTTGCGAGGTAGGCAAAGTGTCTGTAGACAATAGTAAATTGTCGTCATTGGTGAGATCGCATTTTATCGATCGCATATAGCAATTACCGCTTATTTCTATTGAAAACTGAGATCGACAGCTTTTCGAGCTCATCCCAGGAATAAAGGTATTAGACACCACCACGAGAATTTGAGGTGCTACTGGGACTTGGATTTTCAAGAAATACCTCAATAACACTTTTAACACTCATGTGGTAAACTCCGACAACGGACCACTACACCACAGAGGTGATTCTAATGTAAATACACAAATTAGCAAAAAAAATAGTTATTTTTTTATATTATCATTAGATAGCAAAAAAGCAAATGGTCCTCTTAATGGAAAGACACAACCATCACCTATAAACACCAAAGATGTAAATAAGCGTTGATATCCTTGTGGCGAGGTTTTATGTCACATGTATGGGTTTATCAGCTACCCTAACCACCAAACCGCAACACGGCAATGGCAAGTACTATTGTGGCAGAAATACATAAGGCGGTGGTACCAGACCCGGGCGAGAGAACGCACAACTCTACCACCTAGTAGCCACGATGGGAGTGACTATCATAGCCAATCGTTCGCCTCTTACAAACTGCCTGGCAGAACAACAGACAGTCTAGTCTTCAAAAGCGCCGGGACCATACGGGGTAGATATATATAAATGTATTTATTTATATTGTTATATATTTATATTATATTTATACACAATTCATCGTCAGCGCTTGAAGAAACACTATTTCAATTCAACATTTTTGTATTATTGAGTATAGTTTCACAATAACGTGTATATATATATATATATATATATATATATATATATATATATATATATATATATATATATATATATATATATATATATGAATATATTTAATTGCAATGACTAATACGTATATGAATATACATATTAGTCATTGCAACAAAGTGGCAATAAAATCTAAATAAAATCTATTAGAATATTTTTTTAGGGTAGCTTCTCTACATGTAATGTGGGGATATTTTTTTTTCACGTATGAGTAGTGTGGTGTATCATAGTTGTGTAAGTTTGTGAAAACAATTTTCGATTAAAGGACTCGTTTATGAAATATTAAACTTTATAATCCTAATTTTTGTTAAATTCAAGTGCCCCCCAACCTCTGCTGCCATCTGATAGCTAATAAGCTAAACTGTTGGTTTTAGGGATGGGAAAAAATTCATGGTAGTAGTAAATGTACTGAAGTTAAAAGGAAAATTATCACGACTTGGCAGGTTTTAAAAGTTTGAGTAATAGTCGACCAACTTATAAAATGTGCTTGGAGAAGTTTTTATAGCCTATAGTGCATATTCGTCTTTGGCGTTAAATAGGTTAAATGTTCATAGGATGAAATAATAAAAGCCCTCTTCTTTGTCCGCATTATTTTGATGGGCATTTTCGGAACCCTATATTGCGCGTGGCCCGACACGCACTCTTCCAATTTATTTCCAGACTATTTAGAAAAGTCTTAAGTTATTAGAATCATTAAAATTAGGTACTTAAATAAATAAAAAAAATAAAAACACGAAAATTACTAACTGACTGACGTTCTAGATACTTTATTACTAACATTTGGTTTTAACGGCAAAAACATTTATTTCATAGCAAGATTTATCTAATAGCAGATTAATCAGCCCATTAAAATTTTTTTTAATAGTATTATTTTTAGATTATATTTACCTTGCCGTGAAATCCATACTAATATTATAAATGCGAAAGTAACTCTGTCAGTCGGTCTGTCTGTCTCTTCTTCACGCCTAAACCACTGAACCAATTTTAATGAAATTTGGTACAGTAATAGTTTAAGACCCGAGAAAGGACATAGGATAGTTGTTATCCCGGAAATCCAACAGGAATAGGAACTATGCGGATTTTTATTTTAGAAAGTTATATTATAATATATTATTTTTTTTATTAATTATTAATAATATATTCTAAATTATATTAAAGTTTTATATATTAAAGTTATATATTAAAGTTTTATTATTCTATAATTAGATTTACATATTATGAAACAGTACTTACAAGTGTAATAATCCAAAAATATTGTATTGAATTAGGTTTTTTGTTCCGTGGAAAATTGACCAACGCGCGTGGTATGTTTGCAGTTAGTATCTTAGCTTTTAGTTTTAAAACGGACCTTCGATACTTGCAAACTATTTGTGGACCGCAAAAAAAAAGATTTATGCGCCATACCGCAAATTGTAGCTGATTTAAATTTAACGTTTGCAACCAGATCGTAATGTAGCGTATTTCTAAAAAAAATTTTAAAAAAAAATTATAGAGCGATGAGCATTTTCTAGTTATATGTGTTTATGAAATATAAAATATAACTTAAATCTTTTTATATGTATTTCTATGTAGGTTATTAGTATCGATGTCGCATATAGACACCAAATATGTTAATGGTGCGTTGCTATCCTTCTGCCGCATGCATAACCGGCTACGTTACCATCTAAACCAGAATAGGTAAGGCAGTGGCACCAAACCCGAGTGAGATAATGCAAAAATCTACAACCTAGAAACCATAATGGGAGTGTCTCGCATAGCCAATCGTCCGCCTCTTACGAATAGTCTGGCAGAAGGGCCAATATTCTCCAAAGAGAACTAACACGGCGAAAAATTTTGCGGGTCAAGCTTACTTTGGGATTGCATTAATTCGTGTTCTAATTGTCTAGCCATATTTATTTTAACGTTTCGTTGTCACCAGTGGTGGAATGTATGCGGTAGATAAGGATACCTTAAACTTCAAGCAGGGATACTGTAATAAAAAATATTGAAAATCAAATTAACATTTACGTTTTTCCTTTTAGAGTTCAATACTTCATTTACTACTAAATGAACTGCGACCTTCGAGTGGCCGGATCGGATTGTCAGGGCCTCTGTCCTACGCTTGTCAGGAGCCATGGTTGTTTGTGGCTACCGTACGACAAAATATATTGTTCGGACTGCCGTACAATCCTAAGAAATATAAAGAGGTAAGTGGATGTAAAATTAATATTTTATACTGGCCATATCCCGCGAACCACGTTTGTCCCAATCCGGCGAAAATTGGAATAAAATGTATATATGTCATTAATGTAGCTCTACTTGTGAAACATTTTTCAAATCGGTAAGTATTTCCAGAGATAACTTCCTAGAAACAAACTTACAAACTTTAAACCCTTATAGTATAAACAAAAATAATCCTTCGTTCAATGGCGAATGTACTCGTATTTACTCTATTTTCCCCCAATGCAAAATGTTCGACAAACAGTTTTATATTTTACATATTTTTTTTAACGTAGTAAAACAACTACAGCAACCGCCTTCCCATTTATATCTCCGGAACTCAAGTATCAGATCTTTTCCAAATTAAAATGGAACTATACGAGATTAAACTATATATATAAAACAAGTGCGCCGATGGGGTAAGTGCGCCCCCCATAAAAATAGGAGCACTTGCCCCGTTTCCAGGTACACGTACTATCAGATATTTGGATAAGCAGTAGATTGGTAGAGATTATGGTACATGTACAATAATTATTGTAATTTGTACGTCTGCCGACACTGCGGAGGGTATGATCTGAAGTGCGGTTTTAAAAGAAGAGAAGTTTACTGATTAGCTGCCTCAATTTCAGCTATTTTTGGCGCATTATTCAAAAATGATTCAAAGTTTGACACGACACATAATGAACCACGTAAACGTTCTACTGTTGATCTGCATTAAATAAAATTGATGTGGTATTGATTACTTATTTAGTACTCGATGTATATTTTTACGCAATTAGATCGGAAGTATTGCAAAAAGGAAAATTTCCAATCTCAGTCCAAGTTCTGTACATTCACATTCACGGTTTTAAATCGTATGTAGTGCGTAAACCCTCTTTGAAAGTACAAGGGTTTTAGCACGCAACAACCAGTCTCCAGGTAACTGGAACTTTTATAACAAATAACATTTTTAATAATAACGTTTAAAGATAGGAATAAACCGGTAATTAAACTCGAGACCTCATGATCTGAACTGAACAGGATATCCACTAGGGCAGGACATTACTGCATTTTTCATTAGGGCATTACTGCCTCATTCTCTGTCATGGTTATTTCATAAGTTAATATAAAATTAACGTCAGAAACACAACATGGTATGGGTTAATCTGCATACTAAATTGAATTTGCCAGTAATTAGTTAATGCAACTGTAGGTTTCCGCACAATTTAGTTAAGTCAAAGGATTACTGTATCGCCTATGAATAGAGTTGTTGACGACTAATACGTATAAATTATGTGCAGGTATTAATTATTTATGTATATTGTAATATAATATGTGATAAGCAAGTATCAAAAAGTATAAAACAGAGCACTTGTTTGTAGTATTTACATACTATCTATATATTAATACGTAAAGGAAAAATTTTGGATTCCTTTTTAAGACAATTACGCGAACGGTGGAGTAGGACTGTGGAAATCTAATATTTTTAAATAAAATGCATTAGAAATACATTAAATTGATAAAAATAAACATTAGATGCCCACACTATATTCATGTGACATATAAGTACGATATATACACATGAATACTATTTTTACAGCTAAGTCAGTTGTCAACATAAAAGAGATTTTATTGTTATAAATAGATTTTGTCTCATTGGGGTAATAGTTAAAAATGGCTAACCTCACAATTGTTAGGTTTCGACTACTTCTATTTGGAAATTAATCGATTATATACGAACTTAACTAAATTTAATTATAAGTTAGTCTTCTTACGGAATTTTGATAATTTAGAAGAGTTCAATGTTATGAAATATAGACAGTGCTTAGAATGCTAAAGGTAAAACCACACAATAGCAGCTTGCACTAAACGTAGCGATGAATGATGATATAAAAATGGAGAAAATTGATGTATGCGGAGACGTGCCTTAATGGGACATGAAACTAGACTCTCGGGAGTATTTGATATATTGATTTGCGCAAGCTTGACTTCGATTTACTGGCTAGTCTACAAACGAAGTAGTTTTGTGTGATAGGGATTTTTTTTTAATTTATTTTTTAACACTACATTTTATGCATCTATACTTTCAAACAATTGGTTATACCATTTTTTATTATAATTATAATATAATTAATATAATTAGTTATATATATACCATTTTTCATCGTGGCAACCATTTTGTGAAAGGTGAACGATTGGCCAAACGTGTCATCACCATCGCGACTACTAAGTGGTAGAGTTACGCAACGTCTCGCCCGAGTAATTACTTGCTACTGTCGTATTCCGGTTTGGAAGGTAAGGTAGACGGTAGACCTTTGCATGTGGCATTGTCATCTCGCCACAAAGATAGCAACGCACCATTAATATATGTTTTGGGCGACAGTTTTTTCTTTTCATCAGGAGAGCAATCTGGTTGTTTGCTATCCTATAATTTAAAAAAAATGACCATAATATGAATGGAAAATTTCTATCTTTGCCTCAAATTGTAACTCAGTTGAAGGTTAGGAATATTGTCATTAGCAGAGTGCATGATAAGCGTAAAATTTATACAACATTATATTGTAGACTGGAAACAAGTTTTAAAATTAAAATAACTTAATTCGTTTTGGAATAGGGCCTAAGAGAGGATGCTCTGGAAAAATCTTGAATACATGAAGTTTTCGTTGCCAATCGAATACACGCTCTTGGTTTTTTACGCGTACTATTACAATAAACATTGGCCGCAAAGAATATCATAGTGGAACATGCTTTTTGTTTGGAACAAGTAATTAATCATTTTTTGCCATAATTTATTTTCTTCTTATGGTGCAGGCGTTAATAACAGCCATATTTCATGATTTTGACTTTAGGCATAGTATTTTAATTTTAACTTCTAATACCTACATGAAACACAACTTTTAATACTGTTGTCATCTTCCGAGGTCTTACCGTCTTTTTTAACACAGCTGCATAAAAAGAAATGGCAAGACCTCATAGAATGAGATGTAACGTAGGTATTTATTTCAAGTGATTAATACAAGTGATAACTCCACCGTTACCTGATACTTCATGGTTTTAACCCATATATAGATGACAAACATGATTAAAATGATGTATGACAAGAAAATATGGTTTAATTCATCCGAGATGTACGGATATCTCAATCGGTTCCTGTCAAACAAACTTCATACAAACAGCAACGCACAATTATCTGATGTTTTGCTGGATGACAGTTATCCCTTGACCTGATTTCCCTTTTGAGAGTCTATGTGTGTGCTATTTTACACTATATAAAAAATGGTTTCTTACGTAGTTCTAACGCAGTTCAAAGTACTACTGGGCTTAATATGACGTTATGACATAATTATTTCCACTCATTTTATATACTTATAATAATACGTTATTCACTCTATATCTTCTCGTAATTATTATCCCTAGCGATGACCGAATAGTCGAAATTCAACGAAATAGACTTATCTATATCTAGTATCTATATGGAATATAGATACGTGAAAGTTACCTAGCCATCGGGCTTGTTTCTGGAGCTCTACAACAGCTGCTCCTACAGGGTTCAACTATAGTTGAAAAAATTCGCGAAATCGCCAAAAAGCTGTGTATCCGACGGTTTTATACACAAAGAATTAGCAAAATAATACTGTCTTAAGTAATAATTCAAAAACTATACATACATATCTACAGCCCTGTTCCTCTACGGAGTAAGCAGAGAAAACCGAGTGCCATATGTCACCATCCTTGCAGATTTGTCTTGCTTCCTCCACATTCATTACTCTTTTCATACGAACATGCCGGTTGCGAAGACTCTTTACACAACCTTTGTCAATGCTACGGAAACTATGAGTCAAACTGGATGTCATGTGGGCGTACTGCGACGCGGCGTTGAGAGCGGCGCGATTTAGCGCTCTGACCCATTGTTCGCGCCGCTGTCATCCAGTTCGCTTCCATAAGAATCTATGTGTTAGATCGCACCGCTTTTGCCGCCGCGCCGCAGTACTTTTTGAGCCCTGAGGGTAATTTAAAATACTATTACGTATGCATTTTGGATACTGGTTTTACATCGGTTAAATGCTGTGACTGGGATCAACAACTATATCTCTAAAAGATAACCGCCGCCCCGTTGGTCGAGTGGTTAGCTACTTTGACTACGCAAACAACGGGGCTCGGGTCGATCCCCGACGGGGACAAGCATTTGTGTGATGAGAATAAATGTTTGTATTTTCGGGTTTGGGTGTTTATTAAATATATTTTGATATTTATATATGTATTTCTATGTATAGTATCGTTGACTAACACCCATAACACAAGCAAATAATTTGCTTACTTTGGGGTTAGATCAGTAAGTGTAATTTGTCCCGTGAATATTTATTATGTTTATTTATTTATTTATAAATTGATGAACAATGGAGAACTGGATCATCTATTTACGTGTAGTTCACTTTTCATCTCCCGCAAGGAAACATGGGTGATAGCAAATATTACCACTAAAATAGTGTGTTTTGTTTTAGGTGGTAAAAGTATGCGCTCTACAAAAGGACTTCCAACAATTCCCCCACGGTGATCAGACGCTTGTTGGTGAAAGAGGTGCTTCATTGTCGGGAGGTCAGCGAGCGCGAATCAATCTTGCCAGAGCGGTATACAGACAGGTAACAAGATTGCAATTAAATTACCCATATAAGGTGACCCTAGCCGGCACACTCTACTTATTATATACTTAGAATTTCGCCACGTTAAAGCAATCCACAGTAGCTCAATTGGTTGAGCGTAACGACCAGAGGTAAGGTTACAGATTCAAATCCTGTCGCGTCGAAAATTTTCTTTGTTAAGTCATTAAATTTTAAATTTAAGAAACTTATCCTCACTAAGCGCCTTTGTGTTGGTCCAGCTCTCCTTTCAGGAATTGTTTTGCTGGGTGACAGTTATCCCTTGACCTGATTTCCCTTTTGAGAGTCTATGTGTGTGCTATTTTACACATTTTAAAATTCATTTGCTATGCTACGAAAAATTGTAAAAGGCGAGCAATTAATCAAATATTTCATTACTATCGTGACTACTAGGTGATAGAGTTCCGCAAAGTCTCACCTGGGTTTTGTTTCAACTTTACCTATTCCTGCCGCAATAGCGTCAATGTTTGTCACTGTCGTGTTCCGGTTTAGAGATTAAGGATAGATGGTAAACATTATCATGTGGCGTTACCATCTCGCCACACGGATAGCAACTAGTGCGTGAAACATCACATAATTTTTAACGATAAATACATATTTGAAACTTCGTGTGTGGTTTCCTTTTGGAAAATAAACTTAATAACGTGGACGTGGATCCGTCCTTGGACGTACTTTCGGTCAATTTTAATAAACAAATCCCATCTATCCAACAGGCGGATATCTACCTGCTGGATGACCCTCTGTCCGCCGTGGACGCGCACGTCGGCCGGCAGCTGTTCGACGAGTGTATCACCGGCTACCTGCGCCACACCACTCGCATCCTCGTCACCCACCAACTGCACTACCTCAAGGCCGCGGACTACATTGTTATTTTGAATAACGTAAGTTTGAGTAATTTGAGTAACGTAAAATAATGTTACCACATAAAAGCCGAGCCACACTCTTAGCTCCACATGGGTCTCCACCATCGGTTTACAACAGTGTAAACACTTGTTTGCAACAAAAATTCATCTGAACTCCACAAGCCTCCCACCAAGATCACCCGTGTTGGAAACTTGTTTCCAACAGTGTGGCTCGGCTATAATACCGATATTTAAATCCTTGGTTGTATCTACGTCATAGTCGATACACTCATTCTATCGAATAATGAACAAGACAAAATGAGAGCTGAACGAGAGCACACGACCAAACTTGTTTATTATTAAGTAAAAGTATTGTTATATAATACTTAATAAACTTTCGTTTACCCTTTTTTGTTATATCTATGTAGCCTTATTCACAAGCTAAAAAGAGTGAAAAATAGAGATAATTGGCGTAAAAATAAGCACTGTAGCCCATTTGATCCAGAATGATGACTAAAATACGGTGCTAAAACCGTTTTTTAATTCATAAACACATTTTATTCATCTTCGTTTTTTTATAACTTGTAATTTTTATGTGGTTAAAACAGCGAAATTCTATGTCGATGATTAACACCAGCGAAATCAATGTATTCTATGTCGTTGATTAACCCCAAGGTTAAGAACGATTTCAATACAATTTTCTAGACATAATTACGGATCGAATAAGCCATCGCACGTAGGTATTCTTATGACCATTTTTTCATCATTTCCAACTTATGAACTACACTAATATCTATATATAATAAATCGGATTGTAAAACATATTCTTTGCATTTGAAGGCTTAACGCTACGTGATTATAATTTTTGTGATTTTTAAGATAACAAGGCATTCCTTTGAAATAAATGGTATCGTAAGTGGTATAAGTTATTTTTGTTAACATGTCATCCTATTTTGATCAGCCATCTTGCATAATTGAGTAACAAACTTCCAATTTGAAACATAATAATTATAAGGTGTGTTGACACACTAGACATAGCTCTGGGCTGCTACTGTGATTTTTCTAGGTAGGTAATCAAACCTAGGAAGTAATAACGAATACCCGCCGAAAAAGTTAACTGCTAGACCAACAAGACAAATAAAACTAAAAGATAATACGATATTAAAATAAATAACGTCCGGTTTCCGAAACGCAAATCAATTTTAACAAGCAATTAATCTGTGTTTAATAGATCATTTGCTTGTAAAAATTATGTTAAATGCAAATTAAATAAATAATAAATAATAATAAATGTTTATTTCATAAAATTACATAATCAGACTAAAATCTATAATTACAAGGTTTTCTTAGATATAATTATGATATTAGATATAATTAATTGCTTATTAAAATTAATTTGCGTTTAACAAACCGGCCGTAAGTTTTACTTGTGGCGTTACATCTTCACCACACACGGATGGCAACGCAGCATTAAGATTTTTGATGTATTCCTTTCTAATACCAAAAACTAATTCCAATGGTATAAGTTAATATCGTTAATATTTTTTTATTCCGACCGAATACCACTCCCAACGAATCCCAAAACAAATCAAATGGTATGAGATACAGTCAGTAATAAAAATACTTTTAAATGTATACTATATATATATTTATTATATTTTAATTATATACTTTTAAATGTATTTTTATGTAGTGTATATAAATTATTGAGCCTTAGTAATAGGGTCCTATTTCCCTTTTAGGTACGGAACCCTTAAAAGAACAAACACATTTTATGGTAGTAAAAAATATTCGCAAATTATTTTTTATTAAATAACATTAGCTTAATTTACTTTTATTAATTAACATTAGCTCAAATTAAGCTCCTTTTAAATAAAAATGCTGGAATGAAGTGAATTCAAGGTTTAGAATTGTATTAAGATCATAATATTAAATTATTAGAATGCAAATAAATTGTTTCTGTGACTGTACTAAAAGTTATGTTTTAGTATTCATTGGGAATAGATTTTGTACATGATTTATTCAAAATTTGGTTTTCGTTAAGAATAGAAAATGTATTGTGACAATGGACAAATACCATTGGTATTAGTTTTTGGTATTAGAAAGGAATAGACCAGATTTTATTTATATTTATTTATATCACTATCCGTCAAGAGAACTATCTAAGCTGCTTATTTACTATTCTATAATATAAAAAATATTATCTACTATTTTCCAGGGCTCAGTAGAAGCTAAAGGGACATATGAAGATCTCATCTTAACCGGCAAAGACTTCGCGCAACTATTAAGTTCTAGTCATGATGAGAACGAAGTCATAAAGGAAGTCGCCGAAGTACCACCTGCTATGGTTCGCAAATACTCTACAGTAAGTATCCAATACTAATATTTTTTAAAAAACCTAGCTAAAAAATCTAACCCGGTCGACCCTGCAGGCAATCCCTGAAATTTCCCGCTAAATTGAGATATTTTAAGCTCAGAGTAACAAAAACTTTACCTTAGCATAGATTTTTTTCGGAGTTCAAAAATTTTAATTTTGTTATTAATGACAATCATTTAAATTTTTAGAATGGTCTTTCGAATGGCATTCAACGTAATGTTTTCTTAGCTACGTAATCTATAGGCTGAAAAATGTTGAAGTGGTATCAAAAAACTTTTTTCAAAAATTTTCGTTATTGATAAATTCCAAATAAGACGACCAATTTTCATCCAATTTAGGGTATTTGACGCAGTTTTATAGAATGAAAAGCTAATTACATTTTTAAATCAATCGTTATATTAGCCTGAAAGTCATTTTAAAGATAGGTATACAATAAAATATTAATATTTATAAAATATTAATATTTGAAAAGCTGTAAGTTATGAAAACTTGATTCGATTTTGATTTTTAAAATTGCATCTGACGTAGTTTTCGTACTAAAATATTGTATAATGATTGTGTAAACATCTTGAAGTTATGTTGAAAGAACACTTTTTTCAAAATTTTTCGTCAACGATAACTCCCGTACGGATAAACCGATTTTGATGTATTTTATGCACTTTACGTAATGTTTTAAAGGAAAAGAGCAGATAAAAAATGTACTCAATCGGTACATTAATCTGGAAGTTAATTATATTAAAAAGATACTGTTTCGCCAAAATTTATTTTGAGATTGTTCAAAATTTCTATAATCTACTGGACCGATTTGGGCCTTTTCATGAAGTTTAAGTTGAGCGGAATAAAACCAAATACCATCATTCACGTTCCGATCAATCAAGCCGTTCAAAAGTTATGAGATGTTTTCATGTCACATACCTACACACACACACACACACGCACACACACACACACACACACACACACACACGCACACACACACACACACACACACACACACACACACACACACACACATGGGCGTACCCAGGTTCTGGGCCTGGGGGAGGCAACCCTACATTTTTAGACTATATTTTTATCTCCAACAATAGATAGGTAATAGAGTGGTATAGAGTGGTAAACAAGTTCCAAGAGGGGCAGCTGCCCCTCCCTGCCCTCCTCCCCTGGTACGCCCCCTGCGCACATACACCACACGCACAAAAATACATACAGATATAGTGGCGTCATCGTGAAAACACTCGGTAAAGGTTCCTAGGACCTCAAAGCGTAAAAACTCGATTTTCGAAAACAGGGGAATATAAGTAACTTCCTTATCGACGAACGTAGCGGGAAGTTAAAAATTAACAATCATTTGCGCATTCACTTTTCTCAGTATAGGTACACAAATTTTCATCTCGATCGATCAAGTCATTCTTGAGTTATAACGAGACTTATAAACAGACAAAACAACAGATAGTTGAGCAATCCCTTGCTTTTATTGTATACCAATTTTGGGGTGATGAGATGAGAGAGACAAATTGCATATCATAATCTTATAATATTCTTGTCCCGCGAATAATAGCACACCATTGAAATGCATAGCGTCTATTGGTATTGATATTGCCATCGGTAATGAGTAATGACGTCTATACTGTAAAAAAATATTCATGGATTCAATTGCTACAACGTTTAATCGTATTTTCCCCAACGCACGTGCTATGTTAGAAAAAATACCAACAGAATTCTAAATAACCGCCGCATTCACAATATTGATAGACTTATTACGTATTCAAATTACGTTCCGCCTTATGACTCCGGCATTCTCATGAGGCTTTAACTATTGCCTATGTTCCTTTGAAATATTTGCATTGATAAATAAAAAAAGTTTTAAACAATTTTAAATTGAGATTATACGGGACTAGTCAGTAGTCATAGAGAGCGCCCGAGCCGCACGCTCAATCAGCAGCGCCCGGAAGCATGTCTGTGAAATGAACTATAAAATGTGTTCGGTATAACTTCCTATCTAAAAAATGTGACTCAGATAGTCAGAGTAAATAAAATTATAGTTTGAGCATTTGAACTCAGCTGGTTTTGGCCTGGGCACACTTTCTGTATTTAACTGTCAAAACCTATAAAAGAAAAGTCAAAATTATACAATAGCGTCTTGACTTACAAAGTAAAATGGCAGCATTTGAATATTTCTAAGTATCTATAAAGTGCCTGACAAAATCTTGTGAGCAAAGAAGAAGTTTATAAGTTATCTTGAGCACATATGATGAACATGCAGATCGAGCGAGCTTGACTGGGTCCGCTTTCGATGCTTTCGATGATTAATCTCTATATGTTCATACCGTATATAATTTATACTATTTACCGTATAATTTATAATAATTTATACTTTGCTTTAAATACACTTACACCTACACCCCTATAGAGGTCAGCAGAAGAACGCTATTGTAGCCTAATTATTTTTTCCATTTCAAAAATCTGACGTCCATTCTTAGGCAAGTTTTGTTTATCAGAAAAACAGGAAAACCTTGATAAAAACAAATTGCACAACTTGAGATTTATTTAAGCTTAAAACCAAATGTTCGCTAAAGACAGCCAAGAAATATTATTTGTTATTTTACAAATGTTATTTTACAAATAATTATGTTTTTACTAAATTTTTAAAAGTATTTAATGATTTTACATGTCTGGTGTTGGAGAAAGTTTGTTCCATTGCTTAATAGCTGAAACAGTAAAAGAATGTTTAATGTAAATAATTTTTATCTTTATTTTTCAGTTATCAATAACCAGACGTACTTCCGTCTCGGACTCAAATCCTGGCTGTGATATTCCCGCGCAAGAGATGGTGGAAGAAGAGAGGGAATCGGGATCTATGGGATGGCATGTTTACGGCGCTTACCTGCGCGCTGGTGGCAAAGTCAGCAGACTCATATTTATGATCGTGCTTTTGGTTATAGGGCAACTCACCGCCACGTTTTCCGATTATTGGGTCACCTTCTGGTAAGTGTACTGTTCATTTGCGTAATGTGCTTGGTGGTATAAACACGGATAACGTGTTTAAAACTTTAAAACCACTCTCTAACTTATTCCTAATATAGCTTTTTTTGATTTTATGAGACAGTATACAAGCAGATGACTCTCCTGACAACCGTCACCTGTAAACATCAAAGATGTTAACGTTGCTACAATGTGGCGAGGTTAATTGCACTTGCATGAAACTGGTTACCTTATTCTTCAACCCGGAACACAACAATGACAAGCATTGTCGCTATTGCGGCAGGAAAAGATAAGGCAGTGGTATAAAAATCCCGGGCGAGACTGCGAAACTTTACCACCTAGTAGTTACGATGGTAGAACACGTATGGCAGATGGTCAATATAGGATAGTCAGTGTTAATGGTTTTTAATTGACGCTGTAAGGTAACCAGCTTTTCTTATACCGGTGTATTATATTTGGTTGAGTTGAAGTACGCAAAAAAAAGTAGGCACAGGATTTGCTTGTAATTATGGAATGGGTGTTAGTTAACGATTCTTATGCGTCTTGCCCGCATCTAGTTACCTATTCCTGACGCAATACGGTCATTGCTTGTCACTGTCGTGTTTCGCTTTGAAGGGTTAGATAGCCGCTAAACTCATGCATGCATGAAGACCCCGGCACAAGGATTGCCATCTTTGATGTCTATAGACGATTAGACGATTTTTGTTTTAACCATTAACATCGTTAATGGCTATAAACAATGGTTGTATCTTTCCATCAATTGAGCTATGCTATAAAAATCACAGGCACTGGGTATTAATTAATACAGTATACACTACCACCAATAATTACATATGCTCTTAGAGATTGATGTAGACAAGAAATCATAATTTTTTAATTTGAACCGAGAATCGAAACAGAGACCTCACGATCCCAGATCCTTCACGATCCCGGGCACTTCAAAAGGGGCATCCATAAATTACGTGAGGCGTTTAAGGGCATGGACATATATAAGGAAAGTAGGAGGTTATGGGGTCCAAAAAATATGTATACGCGGAATAGATAGTCACAATTCGCATCCGACGTGGGATTTTCATGTTTATATATTAAATTAAATGATTTATTGTACGATTTAATAGTTTAAAGTACAACTAGTTAACTGTTGTACATTTTGGAACCTTGAACACCTTCCATAATAAAGCTATACCTTGTATATTCTCGAATCCTTGGACACCCCCCATAACAAAGCTATACCTTATATATTTTAGAATCCTCGGACACCCCTGACAATAAAGCTATAGCTCGTACATTTTAGAAACCTTGGACACCCCTCACAAGAAAGCTATACCTTGTATATTTTAGAACCCTTGGACACCCCCATAACAAAACTTTAACTTGTATATTTTAGAACCTTTGGACAACCCCCAAAACAAAGCTATACCTTGTACATTTTAGAACCTTTGGACACCTCCCATAACAAAAATATACCTTGTATATTTTAGAACCCTTGGACACCCCCCATAACAAAGCTATATCTTGTACATTTTAGAACCTTTGGACACCTCCCATAACAAAAATATACCTTGTATATTTTAGAACCCTTGAACACCCCCCATAACAAAGCTATACCTTGTATATTTTAGAACCCTTAGACACCGCCTTAACAAAGCTATATCTTGTACATTTAAGGACCCTTGAACACCCCCCATAACGAAGCTATACTTTGTACATTTTAGAACCCTTGAACACCCCCCATGACAAAGCTACACTTTGTATATTTTAGAACCCTTGGATACCCCCCATAACAAAACTATACCTTGTATATTTTAGAACCCTTGGACAACCCCCATAACAATTCTATACCTTGTATATTTTAGAACCCTTGGACATCCCCATAACAAAGCTACACCTTGTTTATTTTAGATGCCTCAGAAACCCCCCATAAAAAGCTATGCCTTGTACATTCTAGAACCCTTGGACACCCCCATAACAAAGCTATACCTTGTATATTTTAGAAGCCTTAGACACCCCTATTAAAAAGCTATACCTTGTACATTTCTAACCCTTGGACACCCTCCCTTAACAAAGCTATAGTTACGACCATGTTTAAGGGTGAGAGAGGGTTAATCAAAATCTCATCAAATCTTCTAAAGGGGATGACTCGGCATATATCACGTATTTTTTCTCCGTATCAAACAATGCAAAATTAGGGGAAAACTAGGTTAAATGAAATTAAATAAGTTTCCCCCCTTGAACATGGCTAAATCTTAAGAAGTCGTAATTATAATAAATCTCATAGACAAATTATTATTAATTTCTGATTTTTTCTAAACGCATATTTTTTTTATATACGTCATATAAAAAAATATGCGTTTAGAAAAATGTCATATGAGAATAAAATGGGAGGTTGTATGAGTCGAGCAATATCTCAAGACATGGTCTATGATGAGATGTCGTAAAATTTTGTAGCTTGAGTAAGGTTTGAAAAAACGCCAAAATCGCCTCACGTAATTTCTGGACGCGTCCATACAAATTGTAGCAATTTCTTCTTGTAGATTTGAGTTAATCCTGAATCTGACTGATGCATGTACGGTTTTTTATTAGTGCGCATTAAAGTCTATTCATTCATTCATTTATACGTGATAAGGACATCAAGAGTACGATTAACAAAGTGTTTTAAATATTTAAATTATATACAACTTTATTTTTAATTTATTTATTTTAATTATATACATACAACTTTTTTGACATCAACTGCAACTTTAAGTTAAATTAACATCAACTTTTAACCGACTTCAAAAATGGAAGTTATCAGTTTATAATATTGTTAAAATTTGATAATATTTCAGTATGATTATCTGTTTAGGCTTTCAAGCACGTATGCTTAGTTTTATATGAGTGTGTTTGTTTGTCCACGAATTTCTTACGAGTCGATGTACTACCATACAGAAAATGCCATCGGTTAAACAGATTCCTCTAAATAATATGGAGGCTATTGTATACTCCCTTTACATACACACTAAGGCTAAAATTTATTTATATTAAATTTTCAGGACAAACGAAGTGACCCGGATGAAGGAACGTGAATCAAATAACACAGAGATAGACTACGACATTCCAATTAAGTCAGAAAACTCGACATTCAGCCTGTCTAGCTACTTCCATGGCATCGACGCTATACCAAGTAAGAACACACCTATTACCTTAAAACTACTTTATCCAAAGTGGCCGATGTAATATATTTTTGCACACCTCAACGCCAAGCGTAAGGCAGTGCTCTACTGTCGCCTTACCAAAATCAAGCAACTGTCTGTAGTAAAAATATATATTTTTTAATATAAATGCACTTATGGAATGTATAAATGCACATATTATGTCAAGAAAAAAACACTCATTTTAATACATTGGATATTATTTAAAAAAAATATTTATGAAGTGTAAGAAAAAAACGGATTGAAAAATTTCGAGTCTTTCCGGATGTATGTACATATTTGAGATTCGCTCAAGATAGGCTCTAATCCTTATCTAATACTATTAAATCCATACCTAGACCCCTGCCTGGGGGGGTCATGACCCCCATGACCACCTTTGTTGGTGCATCTATTTGTAAAATTCTTCAGTTGACTTCCTTTTAATTGACAAAGTGAACAAAATCGCCAGCTATATTTTCTTACTTAAAAAACAATTGCTTATTTCTGGTAGGTTCTTTTGTACCCGGGCTAAATAGCTTTAGGTGATTGTCTGAGATACGACGGTAGAAGCCCGGTGTTTGATGGTATGTCAATATTTATTATTATTAGAGTTCTGCGTTGTCTCGCCCGGGTCTGGTACCGCCTTCCTTATTACTGCCGCAATAGCGTCAGTGTTTGTCACTGTCTTGTTCCGGTTTGGAGGCTAAGGTAGCCGGTAAACTTATGCATGTGGTATTAGACCTCGCCACAAGATAGCCACGCAGCATTAACTACTTTGGTGTCCATAGGCGATGGTTGACTCTTTCCACCAGCAGACCCATCTTCTGTTTGCTATCTTATAATAAAAAAGTACAATATTCATGAACGAGTGTTATTTGGTTGTAGATATGGACATACAGGCATACATTGGCCCGCTGAACACCGCCCACTACCTGTACGTGTACACGGCGTTAATCCTGTGTTGCGTCTTCTTCGTCACGGCGCGCGCGCTGCTGTTCTTCAAGGTCTGCATGACCTCCTCCAGGAATCTTCACAACGACATGTTCCATTCAATGCTACGGGGTGTTATGCGATTCTTCGACACTAACTCATCAGGTAACCAGCGAGATAGCATGATAATATTGGAAGTTTTTTTTACTATGCGCGTATAGTCTTTGCCACGTGGATAGCAAAGCACCTTTCACATCTCTGATGTTTGTAGGTGCCGGTAAACTCTTGCCATTAATAAAGCTATCTGAATGTTTGCTTTTCTGACTAATTAAGCTATTTCATTTATCACACCAATAACACGATTTTATATAATCAAAAAGTAATCAAATTTTTTGGTTGTAATATGGATATCAGACAATGATAGTAATACATTTCCACCGTCTTGATCCGGGCTCCTTCGAAGAATAGGTCAGTTGCTGTTCTGCCAGGCAAATCGTAAAAGGCGACTGATTGGCTGTGCTTGTGACTACCATCGCGGCTATTAAGTGGTAGAATTCTGCATTGTCTCGCCCGGGTCAGGTACCAACGCCTTACCTATTCCTGCCACGATATCGTCAGTGCTAGTCACTGTCGTGTTCCGGTTTGCAGGGTAAGGTAGCCGGTAAACTTATGCATATGGCATTACTATCCCGCGACACGGATGACAACGCACCTTTAACACCCTTAGTATCTATAAGCGATGGTTGTTTCTTTCCATCAGGAGAAAAATCTGCTTGTTTGCTATCCATACTAAAATTATAACAGCGAAAGTAACTCTGTCCGTCTGTCTGTCTGCCTGTCTGTCTGTCTGTCTGTCTGTCTCTGTCTGTCTGTCTCTATCACAACTAAGCTACTTAACCGATTTAGATGAAATTTGATACAAAGATAGTTTGAGACCCGAGAAAGGACATAGGATAGTTTTTATCTCGGAAATCCCACGGGAACGGGAACTATGTCGGTAGAACCTCGGGACTGCCTATCTCAGCGTTTCCCATTTGCCGGGTCGCGACCCGGTACTGGGCCATAAGAATAAACTACTGAGTCGCAACAATCCCGCCTTATTTTAAAAATATTACCTACTATCGATCGATAGATTTTTGTTTATTTAGTCGTCAAGAATACATTCATCAAGCAATGACTTTTTTAATGCCAATTTATAAATGTGAAGCTGTATTTTCAATACTAGTTTACCCTAAAAATAAATATAGAAACCGATTTGAAGTGGAACCAGATCTTAGAATAAAACTTTCGTCATTTTCCACAAACCATAAAAGCTTCATACTTCGCACTACAGTTTAGTGATTAAATAGGCGATAACAAGGTATGTTGCATTAATAAAACCTTTTTACTATTTATACATGCGTATTATTTTATCTAATGGAACAATTAAGTGGGTCACAAAGGAGCAGTGTCAAAATTACCGGGCCATGCCAGAACAATGTTTGAGAAACGCTGGTCTATCTTTTAAACCACGGAAATAAGAAGTAACGTAGGCTAATTTGGTCCTATAGTAAAAAAAAATATATGCGTAAAAAGTTTATAATATATCAACTTTACTTTTCAGGTCGTATTCTCAACCGTTTCTCAAAGGACATTGGGGCTTTAGACGAGCTGCTTCCACGTTTCCTCCTGGAGAGTATTCAGATTTACCTCGTGATGTTCAGCATCTTAGCGCTAAACGCGGCCGCTTTAGTGTGGACCTTGTTACCGACCACTATAATTCTATTGCTATTTTACACCATTCTGCAAATATATCTGAAATCAGCTCAGTCAATAAAGCGATTGGAAGGCACAAGTAAGTATATGTACTTTACAAAGCTACATTTGAGACTATATGTTGGTTCGCGCACTATGGCATAAAAAGACCTACCAGACAGTTCGTAAAAGGCGTTATATTAGCCAACTGTAACAATACCATTTAGGTCACTAATACCCAAATTGGGCCAGGTGAACTCCTAAGGGTCTACGAGAGACTCAACGGGGTCAAGGGGGAAGTAAAGTTGGCTTCATATTTTTTCTTAAGTTTTGGGAGTATGGTAGAAATTTTGGGGGTCCACCGGAACCAGCAAAATTTTGAAAATGGTCTTTTAAGAAAAAGGTTGGGAACCTTTGATTTTGGTGGTAAAATTCTGCAATGTCTCGTCGGGATTTGGTACTAACAGCTTACCTTTTCTGTCCCAATATCATTCGTACTTATTACTGTCGTGTTACGCTTTGGACAATATGGTAGTCGAAAAACTTAAGCATGTGGTTTTTTTTTCGCCACACGAATGGCAAAGGACCATTTACATTTTTGTTGTCTAGACAATGGTTATCTTACGATCAGATGATTACATCAGATGATCACACGCGAAGTAAACAATTTTATCTTCGTTTTGGTTTGGGCCCACTTTATAGAAAGGCTTACTATTTTTTAACCAGGCAGCTGGTATAACAAGCTAGTTGCTCAAGCTAATAGCTAGATGGTAAAGTTTTCGAGATTTTACTCAGGTTAATGCTGCTACTTTGCCTGTACCAGTGATCACGGATTATATGGATGCACCTTTCAAGGCAATTTCTTAGTTTGTCGATGTAGCTTGCATTTACACACAAATACGGAGTAATACATGTACTACTCACCGATGAAATAAAATCACTCCAGGGGTAATGTTTAAACCTTGTCATTTCATTCGGCACAATAAACCGTACAACGTGGTTTATTTCTATTTTTTCACGATATCTACAAATGTATGAAATGTTTGACAGTAATAGGAGCGTTTGCTCATATGTGCGGCGACACGTGTCCTTAATGGCGTGTCTGATGTCTATTAGTATTCATGTGATCTGTGCCGGTGACTTTAACATCATTGTTTGTCGCTCAGTTGTCATGTCATGTCAGTTACAGTACTTCTCAGTTTATACGACGATAAAATTGGCAACCCTGACTGACATATGATTCAAATATATTTTTTTTATTTTTTTCCAAATACTTAGCCTAAGGTTTTTACAGTTTTTTTTATCTGCCAAACTGCATCGCAGTTTGTCGGCAATAGTTCTCGTTTACAGTAAATTTTTGCATCTAGATTTATTTTATACATTACAGTAAATTTTTCCGTGAAGTTTTATTTTATAATACTTACACAAATAACTTTACAGATTGGACTATACCTCCAACTCTGTATCTCATAATAAAACCCGGGACCCAATTATTGTAGATAGTTAGCAATCCCGCTACCTGCTAGATTTTTAGGCAATCAAGTTTTAATAGATTATATTAATATAAAATTTATTTTATTCAGCTCGGAGTCCTGTATTCTCCCACATGGCTGCCACTCTTAACGGAATTAGCACTATTCGGTCTTCCGGAGCGCAACAACGCTTGATTCAAGAATTTGATCGATTCCAGGTGTGTTATTTTAATTTTTTTTAATGTGCTAAATTATATTTGCTCAAGAACTGTTCTTATCACACTTTTTTAACATTACGAGATACTTTAAAATAGAATAACTGATAAAGATAAATAAAGATAAAGCTTGCTAATTATTATTATAATTCAAGGGTTACTTTTTCCTACACGTAAAGTGGAAACTTTTATTAGTTCGACACCTCAGTTTTCTTTTTATCTATCTTTATTATAATCTATATATTTATATATACATATAATAAAATCGTAGGAAAGTCAATGTATGTCCGGGGTAAACTCAAAAAGTACTGCATGGATTTACTTGAAATTTTGCATGAATATTACCACTAACAGGTCGGGTCAACATATCGGCTACATATTATCACGCTATCACCTACGGGGGAGGAGCTGTGCAGGGTAAACGAAGTCCGCGCGGACGAAGTTGCGGACAACAGCTAATAGTAATATAGTTATTCGATTCGAGATTTTTCGAAAATAGAAAATATTTGCGTCACGTCAAAACGAAGCTGTTCACAAAAATTCAGCTTGTTATTAATCAAAAAAATTGTTCTTGGGACCACGGTCTAGATTATTATTAATGTTGCACAGGTAAAGGAATTCAAAGGGACCCTATACGTCCCTGCAATATATTTGTATATAACTAAGTGACAAACTGTTTTTCAGGACCTCCACACTTCTACATGGAGCAGCTATCTCGCCAGTGGAGTCACGCTCGGATTTTGGCTTGACTTTATCTGTGTCATCTACCTGACCATTGTCATAGTCGCCTTCTTAGTTATTGATAGCAGTAAGTATCATATATTATGGTTATGGTATTCAACTCGACGATTTAACTACAACTTGGGCCTACTTCAACCATCCAACATTTTCTAAGTAGCTCAACAATTTCTTGAAGGCGGAGGTTGTGCTGAAATTGAAATACATGTTAAACCCTGGTAGCTCGTTACACCTTTACACACTATAGTTACGACAACAGTGATTTTAGGCAGTCTCTTCACAAAGGACTGCTTACAACCATCGTGTGCTTGTTAAATGGAACACGTCCTGTACTATATATATAATAGTAACGATTTTATACCGTCGACGGGGTTTTCTTTTTTTACTTGTTACAATAACCTATTGACAACCTACACTAGACTAGTAATGTTTCAAGATTTCTTGCACCAAATTAAACTGTCAATAATCTAAACAATGGGAAAAGGAATACGGTGTTCCGATTGGCTAAGATAAAATCGATATTTTGTCGCATGTATTAATACTTCGGTTAGGATTACTTATAAGATCTATTAGGAAAAACGGCGGGAAACTTCGAAAAGCGCGGTTGTTTTCTCCTGGCGAAAATTTAATTTTATAGTTATTTACTCAGTGGAGTTGGTTTTTTTTCTCGTAAATATTGTATTTTTAATTTACCTTTATAATATAAATTATTACTTTTAGCTGTATATATATATATATATTATAGGGTAAGCTCTTATCTTTTTTATTTGACTTAAATATGAATGAACCCCCTGATCCAGGGGGCACAGCCCCTTTTCCTACTAATTTTGTAACAATAGAATGCGACGAGTCAGGTATGGATACAGATCAATCCGTGAATTCTATAAATAAATCTAGGAAACGCAACCATTCCCACAAAATTTGCAAACACTGTAATAAAAAGAAGAGAAAACACATTGGCAGTCAAAAAGATATTGGCTGTTCATGTCGGGATGAAATTGCTGTTATAGATTCAGAGATTACATCACCTTCCATTCCTCACACAGAAATACCATTAACTAACAGTCTATCACAACAAAATCAAATGAGCCGGAGAATGTATAATCATTTAGATGCATCACCATATACTATACACATACAAAGGCTACAAACAACTCAAAATGATGGTACAACTCTTCATCCAATGACTGTTGGCAGGATGTTAAAGCAAAATAAAATTAATAATATTACCAATGGTAGCTTAAAGAGAATAGGGAGAAATGGAATTGCATTATCATTTAATTCATATCAAAGTGCTAATGAATTCCTTAGTAATAAAATATTAAGTGACTACAATTTAAAAGCTTTTATACCTTCTTTCACTATTACTCGAGTTGGTATAGTGAGAGGTATACCAACAGAGTGGACGCCGGAAGAAATAATGGAAAATATTTCTACACCAATTGGATGTGGCAATATAATAAAAGTTAGACGTATAAATTACAAAGTCATGGTTGAAGGAGTACCCGTATGGAAACCTACCCAATCTGTCGTTATTCATTTTGATGGCCAGATTTTACCCAAACGCATATTTATTTGCTTCAATTCCCTACCAGTTGATTTATACATATTCCCAACTATAACTGTTGTCGCTATGGTCATACTAAAATGCAATGCAGGTCAAAGCCTAGATGTTATAGATGTGGTCAGGAACACAGTGGTGAGTCATGTAAAGTAGATGATGATTGCGCAAAATGTTGTTTGTGCTCAGGCTCACATATTGCAACCAACAAGACATGTCCTGAGTTCAAGCGTCAGAAAGATATTAAAGTTTACATGGCTCAAAACTGCGTCTCCTATTCTGAAGCATCTAAGTTACATCCGCCAGTCTCCAAATCATATGCAGATGTATTATTAACTTCAAAACCTACACACTCCGATAATGGCAATCTATCCATACCATCCAATAGCACTTCATATAAAAAAACAGTATTTCTCAAACCTCGAACTCCAACAAAAACAAGTAGAGGATATGACAAAACAGATCATAATAAAATACTTAGTGAGTTTTCAATACCTACTCCTTCTGATGGCTGCGCTCTACTACATAGGAATGGAAAAAATAACACAAATGAATTACAAAATCCTTTAATTTCAGAAACCATAGAATTGTTACAAACTTTAGCTCGTTCTAGTCCTTATTTACCGTCCAACGCTGCCCCGTTAATTGAAATATTATCAAAATCAATACCCATTAACAATGGATACACACAAACACAACATAATACAGTGGAATTGCCGTAGCGCAATAAGTAATAAAAATGATTTAATTTATTTAATTAATAACCACAATCCTTATTTAGTTTGTCTATCTGAAACTTGGTTAAAACCAAGTTTTAGTTTTAGATTTAAAGGTTACAATACGGTCAGACAAGATCGTTTTGATGGATATGGCGGTGTTGCAATACTCATAAGGAAAAATATTCCTTATGTAGTAGTACCGATCTCTATCCCTGTAAATAATGATAATTTTTCTATAGTAGCTGTAAGTGTAAATAATATCTGTTATATATCTGTATATATTCCTCATCCCTCATCAACCATTTTAAATAAAATGAATACTATAATAAGTACCATGCCTAAACCTTTGGTTTTATTGGGAGATTTTAATTGCCACCATGAATCCTGGGGTAGCCACAGAACGAATAGTTATGGTGAACAACTATTAGACATCATTGACTTAAACAACTTGTGCATATTAAATTCTGGTTTACCAACACGCCGTACTCACCCATCGGAAGGTGATAGTGTAGTAGATTTGTTTATCTGCTCTCCTAACCTAGCACCGATATTTACATGGTCAGTGTTACCTTCTACACACGGAAACAATCACTTTCCTATAGTTATTTCATCTTTCACTTCAAACCACCCCGTCTCCACAAAAAACCATAATCACAAGAAATTCAAACTTAAATACGTAACTGACGAAATGTGGCAAAATTTCAGTAAAAAAATAGACGAAAATATATGTAATTTACCCCCCACTCAAGATATTAACGTTCAGTCAGATATGTTGACTGAAATTATAATTAACACAGCTAACTCGATGTTCCCTACTGTGTGCAGATCTACACATATTCCTTGTCCTCCTTGGTGGGATAGTGAATGTAAAGAAGCACTAAAGAACAGGAAATGTGCTGAAAAGACTTATCGCTATAATATGTCTGAGGAAAATTACGAGAATCTAATAGAGATAATGAAAAATTCAAAAAAACTATTTAAAAAAAAGAAAAGAGAAAGTTGGCAGAAGTTCTGTCACTCGATATCTCCAAACACTGCTCCATCTGAAGTTTGGTTAAACATCAAAAAGTTCCGATCAGCTTTTAATGACTCTCCATCATCTTTCATTAACCCCACAGTAGTTGACAATTTTCTTAATTATATAGCTCCTTTAACTGTCAATGAAAATATTAATATACAGGAAAATGACGACGAGACAACTTCAGATTTATCTTCACCATTTTCCTTAGATGAATTAAAAAATATATTAAATAACACTAAAGACACTGCTGCAGGTAATGATGGAATTGTTTATTCATTTATAAGCCACTTGGGAAATAGTTCTTTGTCATATTATTTAAATATCATAAATTCTATGATAGATTCTGGAAAAATACCACCATCTTGGAAAACGCAAATAATATTACCAATCTTAAAACCAAACAAAGATCCTTTTGAAGCATCATCCTATCGCCCTATCGCCTTATCATCTGTTCTGATCAAAATAATTGAACATCTCATTAAAAATCGTCTAGAGTGGTATTTAGAAAGTAATAAATTTTTGGCCAATAGTCAGTACGGTTTTAGGAAAGGTAAGAGTACGACAGATAATCTAAGTCTTCTAACTACAGATATTAGAATATCTTTTACATTAAATAAATCATTACTATCAGTTTTTCTTGATTTAACTTCTGCATACGATAGCGTCTTACTTCCAGTGTTACAAGAAAAGCTATCTAAATTAAAAATCCCAAGTAAATATATTAAATTCATCATAAACTCATTATATAATAGACCAATCAATCTTATAGTCGATGATGTAGTACATACACGACTGCTATCTAAAGGATTACCACAGGGATCCGTACTAAGTCCCCTTCTATACAATGTTTACACCCATGACATTGAACATTTTCTAGACAGTAATGTAAATATTTTACAATATGCCGATGACCTTGTATTATACACAATTGACCAAAACATTGATTGTGCTAGTATGCTAATGAATTCAACCCTGAATAAATTACAGAAATGGCTAGACATAAATGGGCTTCAAATTTCTCCATCTAAAAGTACTACCGTACTATTTACAAGACAACGATCTCCACCCAGACCATCAATACTTTTTGGCAATAAACTTATACCTTATAAAGATGACACGAAATTCCTAGGTGTATTAGTTGATTCAAAACTCTCTGGAATCTTACATTGCAACTACATAGCTAATAAATGTGAAAAACTAATAAACATAATAAGATGCTTAGCAGGTATATGGTGGGGCGCTCATCCTTTTTATCTAAAACTTATTTATAATGCAATTATAAGAAGCATTCTTGATTATGGATCATTCACACTCGAACCTTGTAATAAATCTGGCCTTAAAAAACTTGACAAAATACAGTCAAAATGTTTGAGAATTATATGTGGCGCGATGAAATCTAGCCCAATCAATGCGTTACAAATTGAGTGTGTTGATCCACCCTTACATTTAAGACGCCAATTTATTGCTGATCAATACGTTTTTCGCTGTGTGCAATTCTTAAATCATCCTCTTATGGAAAAACTAAAATTTTTATCCGAGCTTATTGATATCTCCCCATACTGGACACATAAACCTATCCCATGCCTCGTAATTAGCTATAGAAAATATTTATCACTCTCAGCTCCTATTTTTCGTTCATCTGTTCTACCCATATTCACTTGCAACTATGAAGCACTTATTACAAAAACGCAAATTATTTTTAATCTAGGTATTCAAAAACGTGATCAAAATGCAAATGTTCTTTTCAACTCCATTATTAATGAAAATTTTTCAAATTTCCACCTTATTTTTTGTGATGCATCCAAACATAACAACAATAACCATGTTGGTGTAGGTATTTTCCATTTACAATACAAAATCACACAAAAAGTAAAACTTCCACCTGAAACTTCCATATTTTCGGGGGAATGCCTTGGAGTATTTAAAGCTGTAGAATATGTATTACTATTTAAACTGTCGAAAGCAATAATATTCACAGATTCACTAAGCACTTTACAAGCACTTGACAACTCATCACTCATAAAAATGTAACACCCGCTGATTTATGATATTAAGAAGTTGCTAAGCAGGTGTCGTGAAAGACAATATGACGTATATTTATGCTGGATACCAGGTCATAGTGGTATTTATGGCAATTGTAAGGCTGACGAACTTGCAAATGATGCAATTCTAAATGGCGACGTTTTTCCTTACTTGATTTATAGCCCCGATTTAAAATCATTTTCAAGACAATCACTCTTTGCATCCTGGCAAGAGACATGGAATCACAATAGCAAACAAAAGGGCTCTTATTACTTTAATATTCAACCAACAATACCACAAAAACCTTGGTTTTTTACTATAAAATTTGATAGAAAAAGTTCTAGTATGATAACAAGATTAAGACTAGGACACACAAGTACTCCTTATCATCTCGCTAAATTGAAAATTTTAGAACATCCAAATTGCGCATGTGGAGAGGATGTGGCGGATGCTAACCACATTTTCTTCTCATGCACTAAATTTGATCATTCCTCATTATTTCAATCTATAATTGCATTAAAAATTCCGCTGCCTGTATCTATACCTTCTCTTTTATTTTATAAAAGTTATAAAATTTACAAACTACTATCTATCTTTGTTTTAAATAATAATATATCAATCTAATTGTTACAGTAATATAGTGTATATATTATTTAAAAATTGTATATAATTAATTTGATTTTAATATATATTTGTTAATATTGATCTAACTTTACTGAATAGTATAAAAAAAAATTCGTGTTTAGGTTTTTCTTACTTACAAAAAGTTTTCCCGGTCTGTTTTGTCGTTGGCATTGATGTTCACAAACGTTTGCCATTAACAAAGAAAAAAAAAAAGATCTATTAGTCTGATATGTTGATAGAATAATAATTGGTCTGTTATTAGGTATCTAGTCTGTTTGCTCAATGCAATAATGTAACTCCGTCAAAGTGACAAGACAATAATGTCCTGTAGTGGTGAGCTTATCTAGGAGTAGTTTACAATATTTCCGTTTCCTTAGGAATCCCTATTTTTAAATAAAATTAAGCCTATGTTACGCACGTTGTGATAAAGCAACTTTTCATAGGTAAAGTAATAACCGAGAGTATTTTAAAATCGGTTTAGTTTAGGTAGGTATCTACTTTACCGGTTTTATTAATAAATATTAATAAATATAAAATATAAATTAAAATAATATCAAAAGGAAGTAATATTAATAATCAATCAACTTCATATCGTCACACATCAATTATATATTTCAATATTTCAATTTTAATTTTATCGCATATACCTTATTACAAAAATATATATAAAACCTACCTAAAGCTAACTGAATCATACGGACACAGCAACTTATAAGGTGAGGGAGCGAATTATTTATGATGAAACTTAATTTTGTTTTAATTTTGCCTACGTTTATTAAAAAGTTTAAATTATTGTATTACCTAGAAATATGAAAAGTTACCTTTTAAATAGTTTATTAAAAAACTCAAAAAGAAATTATAAACTAGCTACCGAGCGAACGTCAAACTCACCTTGAGGAAGGACCTTATATAGGTACGAAACTAGTCGGAACCTACACCGATTAAACGTGAATGTAGCCGTTTTTTAATTAATTGTTTAGTTTATAATGCCTCACGAAAGTTTTAATAATTTTAAGTTAAGGTAACTTTTCCCGCTAATATTTTCTAAAGTAACAATTTTCCACAGAAACAATATTTTCCGGAAACGTCGGTTTGGCAATATCGCAGACTCTCATCTTGACCGGTATGCTGCAATTTGGCGTGCGACAAACGGCCGAGGTCATATCGCAGATGACGAGCGTCGAACGAATACTGCAATACACACATATTGAACGGGAACCGCAATGGGATAAAGGCGGTAAGTGGTTAACCGTTTTTCGTATTGACGCCATTTGAAACGTTCTATTTTCGAATTTATTTTATTGTAACCAGAATTAATAAAGTTAAAATTCTGAGCTATTTTTTTAATAAAAATGCTTATAATTTACAAAGTGATTTAACGTAGGTGTGACACCAGACGCGAGTAAAATAGGAAGATTAATCGATTTTTTTCCCGTCACTACCATCGTGATTACTAGGTGGTAGAGCTCTGAACCGTCTCGCCCGGATATATCGTAGGTACCACCGCTTTACCTATCCTGTCACTATAACGTCAATGCTTGTCATTGTTTTGTTTCCGTTTGGGGGGTAAGGTAGCCGGTAGACTTATGTATGTGGCATTGTCATCCTGCCACGCGGATAGCAACGCACCATTAACATCTTTGATGGTTTTTCTTTCCATCAGGAGAGCCATCTGCTTGTTTGATATCTTAAGATATAAATTATTGTTGTAAAATTTATAGTATCTAGATTAATTGTTCGTACATAGTTTTAGGTATTGGCTAAAAGCTAATATGTGTTAATAATATGCTCTATGGTTCACAGCCAAAGAAACCCCGAAGGGTTGGCCGTGGCGCGGTCGTATCGAGTTCCGCAACTGCTACATGAAATACACACCACAAGACCTGCCCGTGCTCAAAAACTTAAACGTCGTTATTGAAAATGGATGGAAGGTAAATTATTGTTTTACAAGCGACCAAAAACATCTCTCTGCACGATTAAAATTGTTTTTTAATTTCCCACTACGTATGTAGATAAGGAAGTTACTGATTTTACCCCGATTTTCGAAAATCGAGTTTTCACCAGATGTCCACGTTTTTAAGGTCCTAGGAACCTTTTCCGACTATTTTCACGATGACGTCAGTATGTATGTATGTATGTATGTGTGTTTGTATATGTGTGTGTGTGTGTGTGTGTGTGTGTTTGTATGTAAACATCTCATAACTTTTGAACGGTTCAATTGATCGAAACGCGGTTGATGGCATTCGATTGGATTCTGCTCAACTTAAACTTTCTGAAAATTGGAACCGATTCGGCCCAGGAGAATTTGAGAAATTTTGAAAAAACACCAAAAAAATTTGGGCGAAACAATATTTTTTTAATATAACTTTAATATAACTTCCAGATTTATGTATCGATGAGTACAAAAACTAACCAGCTCTATTCTTCAAAAAACTACGTTTAATACATAAATGCATCAAAATCGGTTTATCCGTTTGGGACTAATCGTCGACGAAAAATTTTGAAAAAAGTGTTTTTCGCATAGCTTCGAAATTTCTCAACCAATCATTTTTTGGTATTCTACGATATTTTAGTACTAAAAAAACTACGTCACTTGGCGTCTTAAAAATCAAAATCGAATCTAATTCTCAAAACTTATAGCTTTTCAAATATTAAAATTACGTTGTTTTTAGCAAACTTACTTAATTTTTTTCAATAATTTTCAAGTTAATTCACCAACTGACTTAAAAATCTTATCGGCTTTTGTCCTTTAAAAACTGCGTCAAATACCATTAATTTAATCAAAATCGGTCAATTTGTTTGGGATTTATCAATGAAGAAAATTAAAAATAAAATGTTTTTTGACAATGAAATTTTAACCTATCGATTATTTAACTAAAACAATATTTTCGATCTCAAGAATTGAGTTGAATGCCATCATCGTTTTCAAATTATACAGCTTTTCAAAAATTAATATACTGCTATTTTTATCAAAATAGATGTTTGAACTGAAAAATCTATGCTTATATTTTTTACTCTTTTGAGCTTAAAATACCTTAATTTAATGGGAAGTTGGAGGGTGGCCCGTAAGGTCAACTGTTTAACATGAACATCTGCTTTTTTACATGAACATCAGTTTTTTCGTACCACAGTTTGTGCTATCGCATTAATAATAAATACCCTTTGAAGAATGACTAAACTCCTTTCTGGCAGGTAACGTTCAAAACTACCAATTTGCAACATAGCTTCAATGGTACAGGCATTTTTTAAAGAACACTTCCCTTTTTTCCTTTCATCAATTTATGATTTAAAAACACAGACACAGATTATACACCTAGTGTGTTGGAAGTTTAAGTTCCTTGCGTACGTCTCAACCATCTAGTAACACTGAAATGTTGAGTGTCATTAAAACTTTCAGGTAGGAATAGTCGGGCGCACCGGCGCCGGGAAGTCGTCTCTCATCTCGTCGCTGTTCCGCCTGGCCATCGTCGAGGGCGAGGTTCTCATCGATGAAGTGGATACTGGATTACTGTCTTTGCAAGTATGTATCTCAGCATGTTTAGCGAATGATTTTAGAGTATTGTAGCATTCAGCCTTTTTAGAAGAAGCTTATAAATTACATTGTTCCGAATATAGTAGCGCCAAACCGGTCGAAATTTCAAGTCAAGTTATAAGGAACACATATCCGTCTTTAAAAATACATCCCGATAAGTCTCATTTTGCAAAACACCTTGTAGAAACCGGACATACTTTAACAGCGAAACATTCTATTGAAGTCATAAATACACGTGACAAGGGATTGAAGTTAAATATATCAGAACTTGAAATCATAAAACATAATAACAGTGCAATTGTACTATTGAGCGAAAAAGAAAATTTATCGAACTCACCCTTGTTACAAAAAAATTTTTAACTAGCCACACCGCGCGCTCGAACTAGTAGTATAAAAAGCGTTAAAAGCATGGCGCCAAGGCGGTCAGCATTACTTACACTCGCGTAAATTGAGATAGTTTTCGTATCTCTTGCAGGTGGTCTCAAAGTAAAACGTGCGTTGAGTACGTAAATTGTGTGCTTTTGTGCTTACTGACGACATGTGACGAGAATGAATAAATGTGCCGCTGGGGTCCTTTTTTTGTGCCCGAACCAAACCCAGTTCGCAGAGGATAGCAAATTTAATTAATTGCACATTTTAGTTATGTTAATTATTAATTATCTCTAGGATAAGGTGTTAAAACGTTAAAATACACAATAGTCCTAATTGGTAAAGATAATTGAAATCATTTAATATGAAAAAAATGAACTGCATAATTCATTTTGCTGAATTACGTACTAATTACCGCCCCAAACACAAATGCTTAAATGAGTCATTTTCACGGTGGCAAACAAGTTCATAGGGCAGTATTTAGTATAACAAAAATATTTTTCGAAATTCTTATTAATTATTATTTATCTTGTAAATACACTAAAACTAAGTAGGTACCTAGGTATATGTTTGCTAAGGCAAAAGAACCTATTAATTTGGCAAATTATGATGATACTCATTTGAAAAAATGCAGCGCTTTCAAAAAAATTCGTAGATAGAAAATATTTCAGACTCGCCAATTCGCCAAGGAAGCACCTCGTGGAGTTTTAAGTTCTTGTACTTAGAATTATTTTACACTGGCGGCCTGCCCGCGGTTTCACCTGCGTAGCTTTTGTTCCCGTGGGAATATCGGAAACGTTTATATACTAAAACCTTTCTCAAGAATCAATCTATTTATTAAAAAAAACATCAAAATCCGTAGCGTAGTTTTAAAAATTTAAGCATACATAGGAACATAGGGACACAGAGAAAGCGACTTTGTTTTATACCTACTATGTAGTGATAAACAGGGAAATGTGGAACTTACAAATAAGTATATTTTTAAGGAAAAAGAGATTTGCCTGATTATATATGGGCACTCTTTCTTAAAAAAAAATATATAAGTACGTATATATTTTTAAAGACATCATAATAATTATGGTTTCAGGAACTGCGGTCGAAGATCTCAATCATCCCTCAAGAGCCAGTACTATTTTCGGCATCCATTCGATACAACTTGGACCCGTTCAACTCTTATGACGACGATCAACTGTGGCAAGCTCTTGAGGCTGTAAGTTCTATAGTTTTTTAAGAATCAGATTAAAAACGAGTTGATGTATGCATCCAAATAATTAACACCATATTTCGTTCATGATATCTGAAAAAATAAACAAGGGAAAAAATTAAAAAAAAAAATATTATTTCATAAACAAATCTATCTAAATTATTTACTTGCAAGTGTTATTTGACCCGAAGCCTAAGCCATTTTTAAACAGTTCTGAAGGACGAGCAAAAGCAAGACGTGCCGCTATAATAATATACTATATATAATGGTTACTAGATGGTAAAGGGATTTGATGACGGTACCACCGCCTTATCTTTTTTATATCATACTCACTGACCCGCGCTTCGCTCGCTAATATATTAACAAGTCTTCGATATAGTTTTTTATACAAACTTGTGTCCATTATTTCAGCCCCTTACATGATGATTTTTGAAACAAAAGTTAGCCTATGTTTGACCCTAAATCTTCAACTATCTACATGCAAAATTTCATCAAAATTGGTTTACTGGTTTAACTACGAAAGCGTAACAGTAGACAGACTTTCGCGTTTGTAGTTTTAAAATATGTAATATTATAATTTGCTAAAAAGCTCGGTAGGCTCAGCAGAGCGAGACAGTACTTCTTGCCGGTCCATCGCCTTCAACTTTATAAGGCTCAAATTCAGCCCCACATGGAGTACTGTTCTCATCTCTGGGCCGGAGCTCCTCAGTACCAGCTCCTTCCTCTTGATCGCATTCAGCGTGGAGCGGTTCAAATCGTTGACGACCTGGCTATTTCGAAACGGCTTGACTCTTTGGCATTGCGCAGAGATGTTAGTTCACTCTGTGTCTTCTATCGTATCTTTCTTGGGGAGTGTTCCGACGAGTTATTTGGATTAATTCTGCCGCCGAATTCCATCATCGGACATCGCGTCAAAATTTGATATTCCATCCTCACCATCTCGATGTCTGGAAATCCACAACTGTGCGTTTCTCTCGTCACTTTTTGCCTCGCACTACTTTGTTGTGGAACCAATTACCGGCAGGGGTATTTCCAAACAGATACGACCTGGGGGCCTTCAAGAAAAGAGCTTACTCATTCTTAAAAGCAAATAAACAAATAACTCTCCTGATAGAAAGTGACAACCGTTGCTGGACATGGAATAGAATTTCATCCGGCTAACTTACTCCAAACCGGAACACGAAAGTGACAAGCATTGTCGCTATCGCAGCAGCAATAAGTAAGCGGTAGTTCCAAACCCGGGCGAGTCAACGCAAAACTCTACCACGTAGTAGTCAAGATGGTAGTGACACGTTCGGCCAATCTGCCGTCTTTAACCAACTACTTGGCAGAATAATAAATGGTATTTTCTTCTAACGGCTCCCCGACCAACAAACATTCTCTTTCTAACGTTTATTGCGTTCCGATTTGAAGAATAAGATAGTCGATTAATTTGTGCATGTTGCCTTACGTCCTTGTTACTCAAATATCAGCGCACTATTTTTTTTAATGTCAGACATCTACTTTTAACTTTTAACAAACCATCGCCTATAGACACCAAAGATGTTAATAGTGCGTTACTAACCGTGTAGCGGGATGGCAATGCCACACGCATAATTACTGATTTTCAGGCCCCGATTACACTTTGATTTGTACGAGTCACTCGCACTGATCACTCGCACTCGCAGTCGCACTCATCAACACCTGCGTTCAAATATATTTTTCTTGAACTAAACACCTGCATTAAACACTCGCACTTGCACTGATCAAAGTATAATCGAGGTCTTAGTTACGAGAATGAAGTCGTGAGTTTGTGGGAACAGTGAACTGGGCGGCAGCAGCGTGAAAAATTTTGATGAAATGTACATTAACTTTAGATCACACTGAAACTTAATACACAGGCTCCTTTTATCCCGAAAATGCAATGTTCCCATGGGATTAAAAACACTAATTAAGCAGCAGGCTCCGTGGCTGGTCGCTTGTATTTTTTTATTAAATTAAACAAGTTATATTTTGAATTTATTGCAATAGAAGTGTACGGAGCTCCAAACATTATTTATTGCAAATTTTTACATGATTTCCACGGTCTTTCTCGGTTCAGGTGGATTTGAAAGCCGCTATTCCCGCTCTGGACTTCAAGGTGTCGGAAGGCGGTTCGAACTTCTCCCTGGGACAGAGACAGCTGGTATGTCTCGCGCGCGCCATCTTGCGTGGAAACCGAATACTGGTGCTTGATGAGGCTACGGCTAATGTGGATCCTAAGTAAGTTACTTTTATCATTTTCAATATCTTTAAGAAATATACTATATTTTATATATAAAATTAGGTACAGCCTGCTGATAATATTTTTTTCTTTTAACTTCGTTTATATCGTGAATTTTTCCACACATCCAGTAACAACCACTTAGCTGACAAGACTTGACTCTAACAAAAATTAGCAATTTGAAACATTACACAAACTGATCCCCTAATCGATTTTTTTTCACAAACATTTTTTTTTGTTAGAAACCTATCCAACGATACCCCACACTATGGCATACGCGAGAAAAAATTAATACCCCCACTTCACATGTAGAGAAGATATCCTTAAAAATATTTATCAATATTTTATTTTACCATTTTTTCGGCGCGGTAACTAATACGTATATTCATGTTGAGTTACAGCATTCTAATACTAACAGTCTTTGGGCTAAACTGCGGACGGGCATAGCGAAACTTAGGTACAGTAGCGGTACGAATAGATTCGTCAGTTTTCAAATTGATTCATTTAACAAGCTGCGAGCACATATGATCTTTTGAAAATTTGTCACATAATAGACTGTTGCGTAGAAAATTATGCTTAACTGTTCGATAACATGGTTCAGACTTGCTTGCGTCAACACTGTTTTATTTTATCTAGTCTAAATGATTATTATCTAAAGAGATGCTAATGTTTTTTTTTAACAATCATGCCAACATACCAGTACAAAAAACAGTTCTACTAATATTAAATAAATGTGACGTTTTCTATCATATAAAGTTTATCTAACAATAATTATTGCATTAATTACTGCTGCTCGTTCTTCAATTCTAAAGGTCTCGGAATTATTATGACATTACGAAAATAAAGGAGTCAAATCAATAAAAAGGTTTTTTAATTAAAACCTTTTTATTGATTTGACCTGCCATTAATATTTATGATAAAACTATTGCCATGGTTAATATCACCGTTGTTATTTCTAGATTTCTAGTGTTATTCAATATCTTATTGCAAAATATATTTGCCATAAATATAATATCCTTTATTTTCGTAATGTCATAATAATTCCGAGACCTTTAGAATTGAAGAACGAGCAGCAATAATTAATGCAATAATTATTGTTAGATAAACTTTATATGATAGAAAACGTCACATTATTTAATATTAGTAGAACTGTTTTTTGTACTGGTATGTTGGCATGATTGATTCGTACACTAGTGCAAGCGAAACTAGATCTTATGGTGACGAACCTATTTTTACCGTGAGTTCAAAGAGTATACAATACTTGGTGAGTTCTTGAAGATTTCGAAAACCTAAAAAGGGCATAAATTATGTCATTAAATATGTAACATATTTGCATTAATTAGGTTCATTTAAGTTTTAGGTACTCTCGTAATATTGTATCTAAAAAATATATCATCGCACTTACGCAAAATACATTCTACTAAAAATGATGTAAGGGAATCTATGTTAGAAGTTTCTTTAATGCCTTCGTGTGGAATCTATTTATAATTTTTTTGGTAGAATATTTGCTTGGAATTTGATATCAAACGGTATCATATTCACAGAGGATCAATTTGCATGTTGCATTGTAATCGCCTTTGCAGAACATATTCGAACGCATTGAATTCCACTACTTCACATATGTAAATGAGTCTTACATTTCTCGAATAATGTCAGACGATCGTAGATCACATAGAGATTGTTGAGCAAGAAATTGGTCAAAAACTTTTATAATGCAGCGGACTGCAGGGTGCAACTAGTATTTTATAGTTTTTACACGTGACCTTTTGTTATTGATTACATACGTATGACCATTAGGCCCCGGTTACTCTTTGATTAGTGCAAGTGCGATTGCTTAACGCAAATGCTTAGTATTAAGCAAAAAAACACGTATAGACAGCCGTTGATTAGTGCGAGTGATTAATAATCACCGTCTATTAATTTTACTACGCTGATTACTAATCACTCATACTAATCAACGGTTGTCTGCACGTGTTTTTGCTCAATACTATGCACCTGCATTAAGCAATCGCGCTCGCAAAAATCAAAATATAAACGGGCCCTTTTTTTAAATGTCACTTACTGATCTAACCCCAAAGTAAGCAAATTATTTGCTTGTGTTATGGATGCTAAGTCAATGATACTAATACATAGAAATGCATATATAAATACTAGAATAGATTTAATATACACCCAAACCCAGAAATACAAACATTTCTGCACATCACACAAATGCTTGTCCCCATAGGGAATCGATCCCGAGCCCCGACGATTGTGTAGTCAGGGTCGTTAAACACTCGACCAACCTGGCTAACCTTAACTATCGTGTCTGGTTCTGCGATAGGTATATATCAAGTGATCCAGCAAGGATGTATAGTAAATACCAGTTCAAATTTCTTGTAATGAATTCGTATGAATAACTTTCAGAACGGACGAATTTATACAGAAGACTATTAGAAAACGATTCGCAGACTGTACGGTTCTCACTGTAGCTCACCGACTCAACACAATCATGGATTCAGACAGAGTTATGGTGATGGACGCCGGTCGACTGGTCGAAATCGATCATCCGTACAAACTGCTCAGCAACCCAGAAAGTCATTTTACCAAAATGGTCCAAGAAACCAGTGAAAAGATGTCAGCACAGCTTCACGAAATCGCTAAGAAAACGTTTCTCGACAGCGGGGGTGTCATAGAATAAATCCTATTGTTACTCTTCGTAATTAAGAACATTAATATATCGTTTTGGAATAATGCAGTTAGGTACTTAGAAATTATTGTTGTTTTACCAGCGACCTTTGGCTGGATCTAACGAACTAGTTTAAGATGCCTATAGAAATGTTGCCATGTTTAAAAATAAGATTCACCGTTTGACATTAAACTCGGAGTGTGTCTTGTCAAATAAAATTTTAAAATAACAATGGTACAAAGATCAAAAAAATAAAAATAACATTGATCAAATATTTAAATTGAAATATTGTAGAAACCGCAATTCTGCCACTACTTATATTTTATCGAATTAATAGAAAATCTCTCGATATCAAAACCAACTCACTTTTATACCCTTATCTTCGTATGTATAATTTATTTTATATAATGTAAATACTAATATATAAAATTAAATTATATATACATACTATGCAATTATAAATCTATACCTAGACCCCCATTCCCTCCCCCCCCCCCCCTCCGCCTGGATCTTGCTTTTAAACCTATTTAATAAATTGGTTTAATAAAACTTAATTATATAGAAATATATACCTTTATAAATTATTAATCGTCTAGACAAATATTTTATAGAAATTAAATAGGTATTATCTCTGTAGCGTAATAATCTATTTACCAATAACTACTTAATAATTTTAAACTGATAAAGACTAGCTATTTCCAAAAGAGACTAGCGATTTCCATGTACCGCCACTTTTTTAAGCCATAAAAACATGGCGAATCACAGTATAATTTTATGGTAAATTTACTGTGTAGGTACGTTGAACTAAAGCATATTTTGAAGAATATACTGAGGATTAGGTAAGTATATAAATTAAGCTAGTTCAAAATCCTTAAAATTGGCTTTAAAAAGGCACATTTTTTATAAGTTGTGACGTCACAATTTCATTTTAACACGAGGTAAATTTATAATGTTGTATATTTCTAAAATAATATTGACAAGTTTCACTCTGCGTATTATAACGAAGCGACCTGTTACTTTGCAGTTGCATTAAAAATGCACCTTTTACTTATGTAAACGATGTATATTCAGTGCCTTTTCACACAATTATAAAGTCTGTCACATTAGAAATTTTGATATTACATACGCAATTGGAGGGTCAGTCGAATTTAAAATAACGTGTAGAATTACACAAAAAGTTACATTTAAATAATTCTAAGATATTATAATAATCACATTTCAAAGTGTAGGTAATTTGATAAATTATTTTGGCTCATCGTTAGTCAGATATATCATTAATGATGTTTCGCACTATAAGATTGTCATTTAGGATAGGTAAGTCATTATATGTAAGTACCTTTTGTATATATAACGACTTAACGACACATTATTCCAACACGGACTGAAAATATAGTTTTTAAGACACAGGAGGAATTGTTATTTATTTATATTATAAATTACCATCCCTTACTTTTATTAAGTACTGAGAAATGATTATTGTGATTGCCATGGCTTGACCTCGAACAAATATAAGAATAAGCTTTAATATGTTGCATTATTATTTCTATCTACATATTACCTATTTTCGCCCCAATAGCGTCAATGCTGGTCACTGACGTGTTCCGATTTGGAGGGTAAAGTACCTCGTAAATATATGCCCTGGGTATTAAAATCCTGTCACAAAGATAGCAAATATCCTAAGTGGCTTTAAGCGATGGTTGTCACTTTCCACCAGGAGAGCCATCTGCTTGATTGCTATCTTATGATATTAAAAAAATATATACACGGCCACACTATTAGGAGGCCCTTTCCCCCTCCCCCTAACACTATGGAAGCGTAATTTGAAGGTAATAGTTTTAGTTTTAACGTAAGCAGTGGAGAATCCCCCTCTGGACATCCATGTTCAGGGGTTTATAATCAGCCTAATCATGGATGCCCAGGCTGCCCTGCGTACTCTGGGGGGTAGGACCAATTGCGCTCTCAAACTTCGCTGCTCCGGGGCAAACTGAACAGAAATCGAAAGGCACCCCCTACCACACTCCACGTGGACTTTACTAATATTAGGGGTCTTCACTCAAACCTAAATGCCGTCCACTACCACCTTGAGACGGCTAAGCCGGCTCTGTTCTTTTTAACTGAGACGCAGATATCTTCTCCGGCTGATACCTCATATCTTTCTTACCCGTGGTACAAATTCGAGCATTCATTTGTACCCTGGGCGGGAATTTGTGCTTACGTCAGAGAGGATATCTGTTCTCGACGTCTCAGCAGCCTTGAAGGCAATAAGGACCTATCCATCCTCTGGCTGTGTGTAGACTGCGACGACCATCCCCGCATCTATGCGTGCTTCTACAGGTCCCATAGCGGAAATGCTGAAGAAGAAAGGCTCGTTGAGCACCTTCAAACGGCTGTAGATTCCGTGTTACAATAGACCCCCTCCGTTGAGATCGTGATCTTAGGCGATTTTAATGCCCACCACGCCGAATGGCTGTATTCACGCACTACCGATCATGCGGGGAGGTCTGTTCATTTTGCTATGGCGTATGGTCTAACACAATTGGTGACTTCGCCTACGCGAGTTTCCGATGTGGAAGATCATACGCCTTCACTGCTGGAACTTCTGCTGACCTCTTATCCGGACCATTACCAGGTATCTGTGGACGTCCCATTTGGTACGTCAGACCACTGCCTGATCCGGAGTAAAGTGTCAGTTACGCGCCTATCACGGCCTCCTTTTGCACGCTGTCGTCGCGTTTAGCACTACAGGTCAGCAGATTGGAACGGGATGCGGTCTTTTTTTGCGTCCTACCCATGGGAGCGGATGTGCTTCTCGCTGGATGATCCGAGTGTCATCGCTGACGTGGTACTGCAGGGCATGGAACTTTTTATTCCATTTTCTGTGGTACGGTAGTTGGTGGTAAGTCTCAGCCTTGGTTTGGACGCTCTTACAAAACGGCTTCACCCCGAATGCAGGAATGCTACCGGGTTTGGGCTGCAGCGTCGACATCTCGTGATGAAAAAACTATCAGTCATTTCCGCCTCGAGATTCTTCAAAAGAGCTATCGCCAAGGCAAAATCTGAACATATAGGCAGAATTGGTGAGAAATTAGTTCGCCTTCCTTCAGGGACTCGTGCGTCCTGGTCTCTTGCCAAGGCTGTCTTAGGGAATTCTCACAGCCCTCTCTTCCATCTTTACACGGAGATGATGAGACTCTGGCCCATACCGCAAAGGAGAAGGCTGATCTTCTGGGCTCGTTCTTTGCGGCCAACTCGACTCTGGAAAATCAAGGAAATGCACCGCCACCATCCCGCACTGTTATAGTTCTATGACGGAATTAAAATTCCTGCAGTCTTCCGTACGTGCAGCACTTTTTTCTTTGGACGTCCACATGTCGAGTGGGCCGGATGGCATCCCTCCGATTGTACTTAAAGCATGTGCTCCAGAGCTGGCGCCGGTATTAACACGCCTATTCCGGCTCTCCTACTCACTTGGCGTAGTACCGATTTCATGGAAGACAACTCTAGTGCATCACATCCCTAAAAAAGGAGATCGCTCTAATCCATCTAACTATCATCAACTCTCAGCTCTTCAAGTATTTAGAAGAACACCAGCTGATTAGCGATCGCCAGTACGGTTTCCGTCGCAGCCGCTCAGTTGGTGATCTTCTAGTATACCTAACACATCGGTGGGCGGAAGCAGTTGAGTCGAAGGGGGGAGGCATTGACTGTTAGTTTGGACATAGCGAAGGCCTTTGATCGGGTATGGCACAAAGCGCTTCTGGCGAAGCTGCCTTCCTGCTCTGAACCTGTGCGTGCTCTGACCTTTAATCTGTCAATGCTGGTGTTCCACAAGGCTGCTTCGGACACAAGCTTGTTTCGGCACTCTTCGACGTGTTCCTGAGAAATACCGCTACGGCCAGAGTATGTAGCATCACCAGCACTGTCATCTGCATAGCAATGTATGTTGCGAATTCGCATGATGTCATTAATATGCAGAAGGAACAGTGTCGGTGATATATATATATATATATATATATATATATATATATATATATATATATATATATATATATATATATATATATATATATATATATATATATATATATATATATATATATATAGTGTCATAAATAGCATTAGAATGTCCGTGGTCGTACTTTAGTAGCATCTGTGAGCACCATGCCACGCGAGCCCGCTTCTGCTCTGCTGTCAGTTCGTGAGGGATCCAACGACAACAGAGTTTCCGAACTTACAATACTTCGTGTAAAATTTTCTGAATTTGGCTCATACCAATCCCCAATAGTCCTCGAATTGTCTCATAGGTAATCCGGGGGTTTTCTTCACTTAACTGCTTAACAGTAGCCACATTATTTTCGTTGACGGCAGTGGAAGGCCGCCCTTTACAAATTCGTCATATAAAGAAACTCGACCTCTCTCAAATTCAGCAAACCATCGCCTCACGGTGCTCAAACAAGATGCTTCTCTCCCAAAAGCATTTTGAAGACGAGCGGCACAGTCTTGCGGAAAAAGAGAACTTTTAAAATCATAAAAAAATCATCGCTCTAAAATCTTTTCGACTTAATTCCATTTTCGTTGCGTACGTAAAACTTTGATGTGTGATAAAAAAAACAATTGACAAATAATTTCCCCCCAATTGTTTTTTTTATTACTAAGAAGGTTGCAACGTTTTAAAAATATAACATTCGAAATTCAAATAGTTCCGATTAGCTAGAAGTGCGAAACTTTTAGTGTGCCCCCTGTATTCTGTGGTCTTATGCAGTCACCTCTGTGTGTTAAGACTTGGGTATACCATACTAATATTTGATACTAGCTGTTGCCAGCGACTTTGTCCGCGCGGACTTCGAATACTCCGCACAGCCTCACCCCCGTAGGTGATAGCGTGATAAATATGTAGTCTATATGTTGACCCGACCTATTAGTAATATTCATGCAAAATTTGAAGTAAATCCATGCAGTACTTTTTGAGTACTGCATGGATTTACTTCAAATTAACACAATATTTGCTAGCATATAACACTTGTACTGTTTCACAATAATTACTTCAAATTTACCCCGGACATACACACAGACAAACAGATAAACAGACAAACAGACAAAAATTCTAAAAACTATATTTTTGGCTTCGATATTGTTACGAATAATCTAGAAGCGTGTAGAGTTGGAGCACGCGCGCGCTATCTAGAAATAAAAGAAAGAGATAGCTACTCCTATTGACAAACAAATAGTTGACCTGGGCTATGCCATAATGGACTTTGTGGGATATGGCATAAGGTTGAAAGTAGGGTGTACTAGGATTTATGACTCAACATGTTTACGATAAGAAGTGATTCATTGTTTCCCGATACATTTAGATTTTTCTGGATCCAGCTAGGACTTTACCCTGCCTATAAATACAGAGGTGTTGACAAACACAAGGCAGTTTTTCATCAAGCGATCGAGAGCGATACATCAAATGACCAAGTGTGAAGCGAGAAGTGTTTTATTGTGTAGTGTTCTAAGTTCAGTAATAGTATAGCGAGTGACTAGGGTGTAAAGTGTATTTTAGTATTACGTTGTGTTGTGTTGTGTAAATACACGGATTTAATATAAGTGGTGTTTTCTTACAATTGCGAACCCGAGTACGTAACAACTGGTGTCGGAAGTGAAATTGTGAAATGCCACTTATTCCGAAGAATGGTGTTACCACCAGGTCTCAAGCTGAGACACAGAGGGTGTCAGAGGACATTGAGATGCGTGCTGGTGATGAACCTGCAAGTGTTGCCAGCACGTCATTATCTTCGAGCGCAGCGCCTACTGACCTTTCTGTCATACTGGCAGCTATGCAACAACAACAACTTCAGCTACAACAGCAGCTACAGGAACAGCTACAACAGCAGCTACAGGAACAGCAACAACAACAGCTTCATCAACTTCAGCAGCATCAACAGCTTCAGGAACAGAAACAACTAAAGCTACAGGAACAGCAACAACAGAAGCTACGGGAACAGATCAAGGAACATTTATCTGGCTTTGATGATAAATTGACTGTTATCTTGGCGCAACAAGACCAGTTAAAAAGCGATGTGGGCCTCGTTAAACGCGACATGAAGGGTGTTGAGAAGAGGGTTGGCCACTTGGAGGCCAGCTGCGATAAGATAACTGAAAACGTGAACCAACTAGAGAGAGAAGTCATGAAGATGAAGATCACGGGTGTTAAATCGGGTGTTGCCATTAATGGTTGTTCTCACCAGGTAGGTCCTCGGATAAAGGTACCCACTTATGACGGTCTGACGTCATGGAGTGCGTACCGCACTCAGTTTGAAATAGCAGCGAAGGCCAGTGGTTGGACAGATGAACATTGCCTAACAGCTCTGAGCACGGCGTTACGGGGACAGGCGCTCTCTGTGTTGGATGCAATGCCTAAAGAGTATCAGTTCGCTGATTTAATGGAGGCATTGGAAGCTCGCTACGGTGAGCGTCACTTGGAGCATATGTTCCGTACCCAATTAAAGGACCGAGGAGCGGCGAGGGACTTCAACAATGGGCCGTGGAAATTGAGAAGCTTGTGAGGAAGGCCTATCCTTCAGCTGACGCTAACACAGTGAATAACACCATCGTCCAGGCGTTTATTGATGGAATTAGAGACCTGGAAGTGCGTGCTGCTGTTCGCCTTCAGCACCACGTGACAATGAAGGAGGCTTTGGCTCATGCGCTTGAGGTAGAAGCTGTTCGCCACGAACCTCGAGCACATAAAGTACGTGAGGTTACAGAAGTATTGTGGCTCAAACAAAGGAAGTGGAAACTAGAAGACTGGGCCCCATGTGTTATGCCTGCGGGAAACGTGGGCACATCAGAGTCAACTGCCCCACCAAACCAACGGGTGCAGTTAATTGGCGACAGCAAGCGGCCGTAATTTAAAATTAATCCCGTAATCGACGTTACTAATGAATTAATTGATGAATGGCAGTCGCGTTGGTCTTATTCAACTAAAGGACGGCATTTATATAACTTTTTCCCGTGCATCCGGGATCGCTTAAGTAAAACTTGGATAGAAATAGATCATTGTGTTGCACAGTTTCTCACTAGCCACGGTAATTTTAAAGCTAAATTATTCTCGTTTAAATTAGTTCCTTCTCCCTTTTGCGAGTGCTCTACATTAAACTGTAAATATGAACAAACTGCACATCACATTCTTTGGGAGTGTAATCTTTGGCAAAACGAACGTCGTCAAATGCTTGATAGTATCCAATGTATATCCGGTGTAATTTATTACTCCGATCTTGTGGGTACACGTGGGAACTTCCGTGCCTTCAAACGATTTTGTCTCACTTACTACTGGAAGCAAAATTAAGTAGGCCATTCTGGTAGGTCCCTAATTTCCAAACTTCCGTGGTGCAATAGCAATCAGGCTTAACCTGATTGTAAAAGTCTCATTTCGTAGCATTTTTATGCTTTTAACATTTTGCTGTCTCCTGCTAAAAAGGGAGAGAAACAGGATGTATTTTCCTACTCCTCCTATATACTTCTGATTAATTTCGTTGCGGGATCCAAGACAGCTTAGCTTTTCCCCAGGGCACCCTGAGCTCGCAACTCAGAGGTTATCAGGACGGTTGTCGCTGTTGATTCTGGTTTACAGAAGTTACAGTGGTGGGAACGAGAGGTGGGCCCATTGCCCTTTTTAAGCGGCCGGAAGCTCAGCAGCTGAAGACAGCAGGCAGGTCAACCAACCTGTTAATCCAGCCCAGGGAAACGAGTAACAGCCAGGATCAAGGGGCGGGTGCTGGCTGATCGAAAAACAGCCCCAAAAGTTGTCATATCCCAGGTGTGCGACGGCAACAGTTTATCCATTAAGGGATTGATTAATGGCAGGAACTGTAGCTTAACGCTGGACACTGGAGCTACACGAACTGTGGTGCGACCAGAAGTAGCTGACAATGGCAACCTGAGATTGAGGAATTTTGGGAAAAGCAAGCTTCTGTCTGTCACAGGTCAGCCAATACCCGTCTTCGGTGAAGCATCTGTAGTGATGCAAATAGGCGACGAGTATTACACCCACGACGTCGTAGTGGCCGATATTATGGATGATTGTATACTTGGATTAGATTTCATGAAGAAGAATGCCTGCAAGATTGATTGCACAACAGGAGCTTTCGTATGTTGGCTAGAAGAAATTTTCATGGATGGGGGATCAAAGGGAAAGGTAACAGTGGCTAGAAGAACCATCTTGCCTTCAAGATCGAAGACATTGGTACGCGTGAAGTTACCAACCAATCACAAGGGCCGGGGTAAAAGGAGTGTGTTAATTGAGGACAATGGTGCAGTTCCACACTGTGTTACAGGCCGGAGTTTGGTCTGTGACAACGGCTTGGCAGCAGTGCAGGTAGTCAACTTGAGTGACAGTGATGTGATGCTTAAAGCAGGCGATGTTGTAGGACAAAGTGATGAAGTTATGACGTTAAGAAAACTGACATCGGCAGGAAGTAGAACATCAAGAGACGTACCACAGGAACTCAAGGATTTGGTGAACAAGTGCAGATAACTTACCGCGTCACAACGGCAGCAGGCTAAGGATCTACTTTCACGTTATGCCAACATTTTCTCTAAGACTGATAGAGATATAGGCAGAACATCTATAGTCTAACATAAGATTGACACTGGAAACGCGCAGCCGATAAAGCAGAAAGCTAGACGTGTCCCAATAACCAAAGAAAAGGAGGTACAGGAGATGATAGATGAAATGAGAAGGAACGGAGTTATAGAGCAATCTTCTAAACCATGGTGCTCTCCTGTAGTGTTAGTTAAGAAGAAAGATGGGTCTACGCGTTTCTGCATCGACTATCGTCGGTTCAATGAAGTCACCAAAAAAGACAGCTACCCATTGCCACGAATAGATGACACTTTGGACACTCTGGCAGGCATGTCTTGGTTCTCGACTTTAGATTTAAAATCTGAGTACTGGCAGGTTGAACTTAGCCCTAATGATAAAGAGAAGACAGCATTCTCCACAGGACAAGGATTATGGCAATTTAAAGTAATGCCGTTTGGATTATGCAATGCGCCGGCTACTTTTGAAAGATTAATGGAATGTGTTCTAGCAGGACTTGTAGGCGATGCCTGCTTAGTGTATTTAGATGACGTAATAGTCATTGAAAAAGATTTTCAGCATCATCTGTACCAACTGGAAAGGATTTTTAATAAAATACAGGCTGCAGGGCTAAAGTTGAACCCAAAAAAGTGTCACTTATTTCGGAAGGAAGTCAACTATCTGGGTCATGTGATATCACAAAACGGCGTACAGACAGACCCTGAAAAGGTTAGTGCAGTACAGAAGTGGCCAACACCCAGAGACAAGACCGAATTTTTAAGACTATGCTCTTACTACAGACGTTTTGTGAAGGGAAGGGGGAGAGAAATCATTGTCGCGGCCAGAACGAAACTATTGTGTTACTAGAATAGAACTATTGGCAGTAGTGAAGACTCTTCAACACTTCAAGAAGTATCTGATTGGGCAACCCTTCAAGCTGCGTACCGACAATGCTGCTTTGAAGTGGTTGTTACAATTCAAAGACCCGGAAGGCCAAGTGGCTCGCTAGATTGAGCAATTGCAAGAGTTTGACTTTAATATAGAACACCGCAGTGGAAGGTCTCACTCGAATGCAGATGCATTATCACGACGACCTTGTACGGAAGATTGTAAACATTGTGTAAGGATGGAGACGAAGGAAAGGGTTCAAGTATTGCGAGCTAAGCCTACGGATGACAGCTGGGAAACTGATGAGATGCGTAAGGCCCAGTATGAAGATAGAGATTTGCGGCCTCTAATAGATTGGATGAAGCAAGACACGGGAAAGCCCGAATGGCAGGAGCTGGCTCCCTTCAGCGCCATTACGAAAAGTTATTGGGCGCAGTGGGAAAGCCTTGTGTTGCAAAACGGCTTACTGTACCGCAAATGGGAAAAACCTTCAGGAAGAGAACATCATCTACAGTTAGTCGTGCCAAGAAATCTTATCAAGGACGTACTACGTGAGTTGCATGATGGGGTTTCTGTGAGACATCTTGGAGTACGACGAACATTGTTAAAGGTGCGAGAGCGTTTTTACTGGTTGAATTGCCGAGAAGATGTCGAGAATTGGTGCCGAAAATGTACGTCATGCTCAGCAGTGAAAGGTCCGCAGGTCAGAAGCCGAGGCAACCTTAGACTATAAAACGTGGGAGCCCCCTGGGAAAGGATAGCGATTGACGTGGCTGGGCCATTTCCTAAGACAGATAACGGAAACAAGTATTTTATGGTCGTGATGGATTACTTCACAAAATGGCCGGAGGTGTTCGCAATTCCTAATCAGGAAGCCACGACGGTTGCTGAGAAATTAGTCAATGAGGTGATATGCAGATTTGGCGTTCCGCTGGAGATTCATTCAGACCAAGGCCGGTTCGACGAAAAGGAAAATCACCTAAGTTACAGCGACGTTGGGATGGGCCATACAAAGTAATCACACGGATCAATGACGTAACCTACCGAGTGCAGAAGCAACCAAGAGGAACCATAAAGATTGTTCATGTTGATCGATTAGCCATCTATAATGGAAGTAATGATGTTCGGGACGAACATAACTAAGAGGGGGGTAGTGTTACGAATAATCTAGAAGCGTGTAGAGTTGGAGCGCGCGCGCGCGCGCTAACTATCTAGAAATAAAAGAAAGAGATAGCTACTCCTATTGACACAAATAGTTGACCTGGGCTATGCCAAAATGGACTTTGTGGGATATGGCATAAGGTTGAAAGTAGCGTGCACTAGGATTTATGACTCAACATGTTTACGATAAGAAGTGATTCATTGTTTCCCGATACATTTAGATTTTTCTGGATCCAGCTAGGACTTTACCCTGCCTGTAAATACAGAGGTGTTGACAAACACAAGGCAGTTTTTCATCAAGCGATCGAGAGCGATACATCAAGTGACCAAGTGCGAAGCGAGAAGTGTTTTATTGTGTAGTGTTCTAAGTTCAGTGATAGTATAGCGAGTGACTAGGGTGTAAAGTGTATTTTAGTATTACGTTGTGTTGTGTTGTGTAAATACACGGATTTAATATAAGTGGTGTTTTCTTACAATTGCGAACCCGAGTACGTAACAATATCGATTGTAGATCACGCCCCAAGTATTCTTTTAAAAAAATATTCAATGTACAGTTTTGACTTTCCTACTATTTTATTATATGTATAGACACCTGTCATTTAAGATTACCTGTTTTGAACTGGGAAAATTTATCTACCTGTACCCATTTTAGAATAACATCTATAAAGAGTAACAGGAATAATAGGACCTCATTAATATTTGATTGTTTTGAATAATCAACAAATTTGTAAAAAAACTACAATATTTAAATTTATAATAAATTAAAAACAGTTAAGGGCATGGGCATCGCCAGGATTACTTTCAGGTGGGTGCATAGCATCTACACATCATACCATTCACTAAAAAATAAAGAATAATACATATATAAAATATTAATAATTATTTTATACATATTTTGTTTCCTGCCAGGTGGTGCAAGCACTCCACCTTGCACCCTGCTGCCGGCGCCCATGGTTAATGGTGTGTTCTTTCACACAAATACCTCAATCTGACCATTTTAGCTTAATAAGGCAGATGTTTTGCACCTTTTATGCGAGTTCAGAATGTAGCAATTTTTAAAAGTGCCTTTTCTGTCTTGTTTTAGTAAACACTGTTAGATTCACCATATAATAATATAGTATTAATGGTATGTTTGATTCCAAGTCTTAAATTGTGGATGAGCCCTTTTTTGCCTGTACCCTTCATATATGATTGTTTCAAGCTACCAAAAAATGCCTTTGACAATCAGAGTTTTTTTTGTTACTCACTGTATAATATACAAATTCATACCTATGTATATCTATTAAGTATCTAACTTAACTCCCATACCACAAGCAAATGATTAGCTTATTTTGGAGTTAGATCAAATTGTGTAATTTGTCCAGCAAATATTTATTTATATGTTAATTTAATTATTCATTCATGAGTCTGAATATGTATGCGGACCACATACCTGTTGGAAACCAGCAGCCTAATAAATTCAGGAACTTTAGCAGCCAGTAGGTAATTAAAGTGCACAAATAAATGGAGTGAATATTTCTGACAAGAGGTTTTGTAGATTAAAGATCTACACGCTTTGCCTTAATCTCTTTCTTAAATAGACATTTTACACGCGTTTTACATTCAATAGCCCCCACTAACAACTTACTTCAGAGAGCAGTAGTAAGTAGCAAAAGTATTAATACACTTGTACTGTTTCACAATAAATTGTAAAATAGTACAAGTGTAATAATAATTAATAAATAATGTATTAAAATGGAGTTTCATCCAAGTGCCAACGATGAAAAGTGTAGAATATAGCAAAAATATTAAGAATATTTTTGCTATATTCTTCATAATTCTTAGACACAATTGTATTATTTGCCCATACTATATATACGTAACAATCTCAGTAAATCAATTATAAAAATCCATACATCAGTATTAATATGGAAAACCTATAATTAGTATGAAATAAATACATTGCACACCTCAAAGCTCTACTCTCCTGTCCTAGTGCCTTACCAAAATCAAGTAACATTCTGCAGAAAAAATGTCTTTATAATATACACATAGCACTTCATTATTATCACCAAAACAAATTGAGCTGAAAAAGAAAACTAATTTAATTTTAAATAATTAATAGTTTTATTTTCCTAATGAAATAATATCGTAATCCAAAAATATTTAGTTTTATAGTTCAAATTTTAAACCTAGCAAACTACAGTAGAGGAATTAGTTTTGTTTTAATAAATAAATAGCTTGACAATTAACGATAATTCATGATCATTTTATTCTCATTCACTTTCAAGTGTTTACTACAATTCTCTACAGGTAACTTAAAATAATTTACAAACTCTACATAAACATTAACTAAAAAATTTATTAAAAAGCAAATACCACACATTTAATTATCACAATAAATATTATTTTAAGGGCTAAACCTAACACAATTAATTTTTTATGAAAAACCATGTAATTAACAATAACTGTAGTGATATAAGAATAATTGGAAACCTTCCCAACTTATTATACATCAGGCCAATCTTCTTCTACATCGTCATTAAATGGTTTATCTTTAAATAAATCATCAGACTGATCATATTCATCCTCCTCACTATCTACCTCTTCATCCTGCCATCGATCAAAATCCACCTTCAACCAATGGCGTTTCTTTTTATCGCTAGTCAACGAAGGCCAAAACGCATTGTCTTGAGTCCCTTTCGCTAATTTCAATTCGATATTTCTAGTTTTGTTTACGTATGAGCTTTTATCTGGATCTATCTCAGCGTATAAAGGTATATCCACTTGATAAAGTTTTTGTTCCGGTATACCTATGCCCTTAAATGATACTGCATTTTTCTCTATTTGGATGTCTGGTTTTTCGCATTGTACGTTAAAAGTTAAAAAGATGTGCCCATCCCCTTGGGCCCAAGAAACCGATGGTGGATGAGCGACTATATCTGAAGTCATTTTCAAATGACAAGAACAAGTTGTTAATATAGACAACAAAGCAAAATAGTTAAGGTATTTATTGAAATCAATAAAACCCTTAATTTAATTTATTTCAATACCACAAACATTGTTTAATCAAATGTAAACAAATCAGAATGCCAACTGCCAAACAATTTTTTTTTCCGATGACACCTGACATGATGATGATGACAGTGAACTGAAAAAAAAGAAAAACATGCGAATTGCGATCATATGCCAGAGTCACTGAATTTGTTTTTATGATCGAACAATCATCAACAGTGGTCGAACAAAGGATAATTGATCAAAATTAATAAATTTGAGCGATAAGAATAAAGAGCCCTATCAGGCTAGCATGGTGAAATCAGCAAAATTGCAAAAAAAAAATACATCAATTTGTAGCTAATTAGTTGCTAATTAGTTGCCAAAACGACGATTTTGTTGCTCGTGCCAATCCCTAGAAATCGTGAATTATGCTATCGTGATATCAAGGTAGCAAGGTAACTTAATGAATTATATTCTTTTCCGTTCATCTTTATAGAAGATTTAGTTACTATTTTGTTGCTATATCTTAGATATCGCAAAAATTTTTTTAATGATTGTTTTTTTTATTTTTTCTGTTCTTGCTATCTTGAAACTGGTTTTTCCTGGCATTAAAGAGTCTTTGAATTTTGTTGCTCATCAGGAGGCTACTCAAATACACTCAAACAACTAGCAACAAAATAGTTGAAACCGGTCAGCCGATTTTTGAATTTTTTTTTCATCTTCCTCATTCTTGCTATCTTGAAACTGATTTTTGTCGGCATAGAAAGTGTATTAAATTAGTTGCTCATCAGGAAAATACTCAAATACACTCCAAGTATCAGCAACAAAATAGTTGAAACCGGTCGGCCGATTTTTGAATTTTTTTTTCATCTTCCTCATTCTTGCTATCTTGAAAGTGGGTTTTCCTGGTAATAAAGAGTCTTTGAAATTTGTTGCTCATCAGGAGGCTACTCAAATACACTCAAACAACTAGCAACAAAATAGTTGAAACCGGTCAGCCGATTTTTGAATTTTTTTTTCCATCCTCCTCATTCTTGCTATCTTGAAACTGATTTCTTTCGGCATAGAAATTGTATTAAATTTGTTGCTCATCAGGAGACTACTTAAATACACTCTAAGAACCAGCAACAAAATAGTTGAAACCGGTCAGCCGATTTTTGAATTTTTTTTCCATCCTCCTCATTCTTGCTATCTTGAAACTGATTTCTTTCAGCATAGAAAGTGTATTAAATTTGTTGCTCATCAGGAGACTACTTAAATACACTCTAAGAACCAGCAACAAAATAGTTGAAACCGGTCGGCCGATTTTTGAATTTTTTTTTCATCTTCCTCATTCTTGCTATCTTGAAAGTGGGTTTTCCTGGTAATAAAGAGTCTTTGAAATTTGTTGCTCATCAGGAGGCTACTCAAATACACTCAAACAACTAGCAACAAAATAGTTGAAACCGGTCAGCCGATTTTTGAATTTTTTTTCCATCCTCCTCATTCTTGCTATCTTGAAACTGATTTCTTTCGGCATAGAAAGTGTATTAAATTTGTTGCTCATCAGGAGACTACTTAAATACACTCTAAGAACCAGCAACAAAATATTTGTAACCGGTCGGCCGATTTTTGAATTTTTTTTTCATCTTCCTCATTCTTGCTATCTTGAAAGTGGGTTTTCCTGGTAATAAAGAGTCTTTGAAATTTGTTGCTCATCAGGAGGCTACTCAAATACACTCAAACAACTAGCAACAAAATAGTTGAAACCGGTCAGCCGATTTTTGAATATTTTTTTTGCATCTTCCTCATTCTTGCTATCTTGAAACTAATTTCTTTCGGCATAGAAAGTGTATTAAATTTGTTGCTCATCAGGAGACTACTTAAATACACTCTAAGAACCAGCAACAAAATAGTTGAAACCGGTCGGCCGATTTTTGAATTTTTTTTTCATCTTCCTCATTCTTGCTATCTTGAAAGTGGGTTTTCCTGGTAATAAAGAGTCTTTGAAATTTGTTGCTCATCAGGAGGCTACTCAAATACACTCAAACAACTAGCAACAAAATAGTTGAAACCGGTCAGCCGATTTTTGAATTTTTTTTCCATCCTCCTCATTCTTGCTATCTTGAAACTGATTTCTTTCGGCATAGAAAGTGTATTAAATTTGTTGCTCATCAGGAGACTACTTAAATACACTCTAAGAACCAGCAACAAAATAGTTGAAACCGGTCCGCCGATTTTTGAATTTTTTTTTCATCTTCCTCATTCTTGCTATCTTGAAACTGGTTTGTCCTGGTAAAAAAGAGTCTTTGAAATTTGTTGCTCATCAGGAAGCTACTTAAATACACTCTAAGAACCAGCAACAAAATAGTTGAAACCGGTCCGCCGATTTTTGAATTTTTTTTTCATCTTCCTCATTCTTGCTATCTTGAAACTGAATTTTGTCGGCATAGAAAGTGTATTAAATTAGTTGCTTATCAGGAAAATACTCAAATACACTCCAAGTATCAGCAACAAAATAGTTGAAACCGGTCGGCCGATTTTTGAATTTTTTTTTTCATCTTCCTCATTCTTGCTATCTTGAAAGTGGGTTTTCCTGGTAATAAAGAGTCTTTGAAATTTGTTGCTCATCAGGAGGCTACTCAAATACACTCAAACAACTAGCAACAAAATAGTTGAAACCGGTCAGCCGATTTTTGAATTTTTTTTCCATCCTCCTCATTCTTGCTATCTTGAAACTGATTTCTTTCGGCATAGAAAGTGTATTAAATTTGTTGCTCATCAGGAGACTACTTAAATACACTCTAAGAACCAGCAACAAAATATTTGTAACCGGTCGGCCGATTTTTGAATTTTTTTTTCATCTTCCTCATTCTTGCTATCTTGAAAGTGGGTTTTCCTGGTAATAAAGAGTCTTTGAAATTTGTTGCTCATCAGGAGGCTACTCAAATACACTCAAACAACTAGCAACAAAATAGTTGAAACCGGTCAGCCGATTTTTGAATATTTTTTTTGCATCTTCCTCATTCTTGCTATCTTGAAACTAATTTCTTTCGGCATAGAAAGTGTATTAAATTTGTTGCTCATCAGGAGACTACTTAAATACACTCTAAGAACCAGCAACAAAATAGTTGAAACCGGTCGGCCGATTTTTGAATTTTTTTTTCATCTTCCTCATTCTTGCTATCTTGAAAGTGGGTTTTCCTGGTAATAAAGAGTCTTTGAAATTTGTTGCTCATCAGGAGGCTACTCAAATACACTCAAACAACTAGCAACAAAATAGTTGAAACCGGTCAGCCGATTTTTGAATTTTTTTTCCATCCTCCTCATTCTTGCTATCTTGAAACTGATTTCTTTCGGCATAGAAAGTGTATTAAATTTGTTGCTCATCAGGAGACTACTTAAATACACTCTAAGAACCAGCAACAAAATAGTTGAAACCGGTCCGCCGATTTTTGAATTTTTTTTTTCATCTTCCTCATTCTTGCTATCTTGAAACTGATTTTTGTCGGCATAGAAAGTGTATTAAATTAGTTGCTCATCAGGAAAATACTCAAATACACTCCAAGTATCAGCAACAAAATAGTTGAAACCGGTCGGCCGATTTTTGAATTTTTTTTTTGCATCTTCCTCATTCTTGCTATCTTGAAAGTGGGTTTTCCTGGTAATAAAGAGTCTTTGAAATTTGTTGCTCATCAGGAGGCTACTCAAATACACTCAAACAACTAGCAACAAAATAGTTGAAACCGGTCAGCCGATTTTTGAATTTTTTTTCCATCCTCCTCATTCTTGCTATCTTGAAACTGATTTCTTTCGGCATAGAAAGTGTATTAAATTTGTTGCTCATCAGGAGACTACTTAAATACACTCTAAGAACCAGCAACAAAATATTTGTAACCGGTCGGCCGATTTTTGAATTTTTTTTTCATCTTCCTCATTCTTGCTATCTTGAAAGTGGGTTTTCCTGGTAATAAAGAGTCTTTGAAATTTGTTGCTCATCAGGAGGCTACTCAAATACACTCAAACAACTAGCAACAAAATAGTTGAAACCGGTCAGCCGATTTTTGAATATTTTTTTTGCATCTTCCTCATTCTTGCTATCTTGAAACTAATTTCTTTCGGCATAGAAAGTGTATTAAATTTGTTGCTCATCAGGAGACTACTTAAATACACTCTAAGAACCAGCAACAAAATAGTTGAAACCGGTCGGCCGATTTTTGAATTTTTTTTTCATCTTCCTCATTCTTGCTATCTTGAAAGTGGGTTTTCCTGGTAATAAAGAGTCTTTGAAATTTGTTGCTCATCAGGAGGCTACTCAAATACACTCAAACAACTAGCAACAAAATAGTTGAAACCGGTCAGCCGATTTTTGAATTTTTTTTCCATCCTCCTCATTCTTGCTATCTTGAAACTGATTTCTTTCGGCATAGAAAGTGTATTAAATTTGTTGCTCATCAGGAGACTACTTAAATACACTCTAAGAACCAGCAACAAAATAGTTGAAACCGGTCCGCCGATTTTTGAATTTTTTTTTCATCTTCCTCATTCTTGCTATCTTGAAAGTGGGTTTTCCTGGTAATAAAGAGTCTTTGAAATTTGTTGCTCATCAGGAGGCTATTCAAATACACTCAAACAACTAGCAACAAAATAGTTGAAACCGGTCAGCCGATTTTTGAATTTTTTTTTTGCATCTTCCTCATTCTTGCTATCTTGAAACTTGTTTTCCCTGATAATGAAGAGTCTTTGAAATTTGTTGCTCATCAGGAGGCTACTCAAATACACTCAAACAACTGGCAACAAAAAACAAGTTTCAAGACAGCAAGAATGAGGAAGATAGAAAAAAAATTCAAAAATCGGCTGACCGGTTTCAACTATTTTGTTGCTAGTTGTTTGAGTGTATTTAAGTAGCTTCCTGATGAGCAACAAATTTCAAAGACTCTTTTTTACCAGGAAAAACCAGTTTCAAGATAGCAAGAATGAGGAAGATGAAAAAAAAAATTCAAAAATCGGCGGACCGGTTTCAACTATTTTGTTGCTGGTTCTTAGAGTGTATTTAAGTAGTCTCCTGATGAGCAACAAATTCAATACACTTTCTATGCCGAAAGAAATCAGTTTCAAGATAGCAAGAATGAGGAGGATGGAAAAAAAATTCAAAAATCGGCTGACCGGTTTCAACTATTTTGTTGCTAGTTGTTTGAGTGTATTTGAGTAGCCTCCTGATGAGCAACAAATTTCAAAGACTCTTTATTACCAGGAAAACCCACTTTCAAGATAGCAAGAATGAGGAAGATGAAAAAAAAATTCAAAAATCGGCCGACCGGTTTCAACTATTTTGTTGCTGATACTTGGAGTGTATTTGAGTATTTTCCTGATGAGCAACTAATTTAATACACTTTCTATGCCGACAAAATTCAGTTTCAAGATAGCAAGAATGAGGAAGATGAAAAAAAAATTCAAAAATCGGCGGACCGGTTTCAACTATTTTGTTTCTAGTTGTTTGAGTGTATTTGAGTAGCCTCCTGATGAGCAACAAATTTCAAAGACTCTTTATTACCAGGAAAACCCACTTTCAAGATAGCAAGAATGAGGAAGATGAAAAAAAAATTCAAAAATCGGCCGACCGGTTTCAACTATTTTGTTGCTAGTTGTTTGAGTGTATTTAAGTAGCCTCCTGATGAGCAACAAATTTCAAAGACTCTTTATTACCAGGAAAACCCACTTTCAAGATAGCAAGAATGAGGAAGATGAAAAAAAAAATTCAAAAATCGGCGGACCGGTTTCAACTATTTTGTTGCTGGTTCTTAGAGTGTATTTAAGTAGTCTCCTGATGAGCAACAAATTTAATACACTTTCTATGCCGAAAGAAATCAGTTTCAAGATAGCAAGAATGAGGAGGATGGAAAAAAAATTCAAAAATCGGCTGACCGGTTTCAACTATTTTGTTGCTAGTTGTTTGAGTGTATTTGAGTAGCCTCCTGATGAGCAACAAATTTCAAAGACTCTTTATTACCAGGAAAACCCACTTTCAAGATAGCAAGAATGAGGAAGATGAAAAAAAAATTCAAAAATCGGCCGACCGGTTTCAACTATTTTGTTGCTGATACTTGGAGTGTATTTGAGTATTTTCCTGATGAGCAACTAATTTAATACACTTTCTATGCCGACAAAAATCAGTTTCAAGATAGCAAGAATGAGGAAGATAGAAAAAAATTCAAAAATCGGCTGACCGGTTTCAACTATTTTGTTGCTAGTTGTTTGAGTGTATTTAAGTAGCTTCCTGATGAGCAACAAATTTCAAAGACTCTTTTTTACCAGGAAAAACCAGTTTCAAGATAGCAAGAATGAGGAAGATGAAAAAAAATTCAAAAATCGGCGGACCGGTTTCAACTATTTTGTTGCTGGTTCTTAGAGTGTATTTAAGTAATCTCCTGATGAGCAACAAATTTCAAAGACTCTTTATTACCAGGAAAACCCACTTTCAAGATAGCAAGAATGAGGAAGATGAAAAAAAAATTCAAAAATCGGCTGACCGGTTTCAACTATTTTGTTGCTAGTTGTTTGAGTGTATTTGAGTAGCCTCCTGATGAGCAACAAATTTCAAAGACTCTTTATTACCAGGAAAACCCACTTTCAAGATAGCAAGAATGAGGAAGATGAAAAAAAATTCAAAAATCGGCCGACCGGTTTCAACTATTTTGTTGCTAGTTGTTTGAGTGTATTTGAGTAGCCTCCTGATGAGCAACAAATTTCAAAGACTCTTTATTACCAGGAAAACCCACTTTCAAGATAGCAAGAATGAGGAAGATGAAAAAAAAATTCAAAAATCGGCGGACCGGTTTCAACTATTTTGTTGCTGGTTCTTAGAGTGTATTTAAGTAGTCTCCTGATGAGCAACAAATTTCAAAGACTCTTTATTACCAGGAAAACCCACTTTCAAGATAGCAAGAATGAGGAAGATGAAAAAAAAATTCAAAAATCGGCTGACCGGTTTCAACTATTTTGTTGCTAGTTGTTTGAGTGTATTTGAGTAGCCTCCTGATGAGCAACAAATTTCAAAGACTCTTTATTACCAGGAAAACCCACTTTCAAGATAGCAAGAATGAGGAAGATGAAAAAAAAATTCAAAAATCGGCCGACCGGTTTCAACTATTTTGTTGCTGATACTTGGAGTGTATTTGAGTATTTTCCTGATGAGCAACTAATTTAATACACTTTCTATGCCGACAAAAATCAGTTTCAAGATAGCAAGAATGAGGAAGATGAAAAAAAAAATTCAAAAATCGGCGGACCGGTTTCAACTATTTTGTTGCTGGTTCTTAGAGTGTATTTAAGTAGTCTCCTGATGAGCAACAAATTTAATACACTTTCTATGCCGAAAGAAATCAGTTTCAAGATAGCAAGAATGAGGAGGATGGAAAAAAAATTCAAAAATCGGCTGACCGGTTTCAACTATTTTGTTGCTAGTTGTTTGAGTGTATTTGAGTAGCCTCCTGATGAGCAACAAATTTCAAAGACTCTTTATTACCAGGAAAACCCACTTTCAAGATAGCAAGAATGAGGAAGATGAAAAAAAAATTCAAAAATCGGCCGACCGGTTTCAACTATTTTGTTGCTGGTTCTTAGAGTGTATTTAAGTAGTCTCCTGATGAGCAACAAATTTAATACACTTTCTATGCCGAAAGAAATCAGTTTCAAGATAGCAAGAATGAGGAAGATGCAAAAAAAATATTCAAAAATCGGCTGACCGGTTTCAACTATTTTGTTGCTAGTTGTTTGAGTGTATTTGAGTAGCCTCCTGATGAGCAACAAATTTCAAAGACTCTTTATTACCAGGAAAACCCACTTTCAAGATAGCAAGAATGAGGAAGATGAAAAAAAAATTCAAAAATCGGCCGACCGGTTTCAACTATTTTGTTGCTGGTTCTTAGAGTGTATTTAAGTAGTCTCCTGATGAGCAACAAATTTAATACACTTTCTATGCCGAAAGAAATCAGTTTCAAGATAGCAATAATGAGGAGGATGGAAAAAAAAATTCAAAAATCGGCTGACCGGTTTCAAATATTTTGTTGCTAGTTGTTTGAGTGTATTTGAGTAGCCTCCTGATGAGCAACAAATTTCAAAGACTCTTTATTACCAGGAAAACCCACTTTCAAGATAGCAAGAATGAGGAAGATGAAAAAAATATTCAAAAATCGGCCGACCGGTTTCAACTATTTTGTTGCTGGTTCTTAGAGTGTATTTAAGTAGTCTCCTGATGAGCAACAAATTTAATACACTTTCTATGCCGAAAGAAATCAGTTTCAAGATAGCAAGAATGAGGAGGATGGAAAAAAAATTCAAAAATCGGCTGACCGGTTTCAACTATTTTGTTGCTAGTTGTTTGAGTGTATTTAAGTAGCTTCCTGATGAGCAACAAATTTCAAAGACTCTTTTTTACCAGGAAAAACCAGTTTCAAGATAGCAAGAATGAGGAAGATGAAAAAAAAATTCAAAAATCGGCTGACCGGTTTCAACTATTTTGTTGCTAGTTGTTTGAGTGTATTTGAGTAGCCTCCTGATGAGCAACAAATTTCAAAGACTCTTTATTACCAGGAAAACCCACTTTCAAGATAGCAAGAATGAGGAAGATGAAAAAAAAATTCAAAAATCGGCCGACCGGTTTCAACTATTTTGTTGCTGATACTTGGAGTGTATTTGAGTATTTTCCTGATGAGCAACTAATTTAATACACTTTCTATGCCGACAAAAATCAGTTTCAAGATAGCAAGAATGAGGAAGATGAAAAAAAAATTCAAAAATCGGCTGACCGGTTTCAACTATTTTGTTGCTAGTTGTTTGAGTGTATTTGAGTAGCCTCCTGATGAGCAACAAAATTGAAAGACTCTTTAATGCCAGGAAAAACCAGTTTCAAGATAGCAAGAACAGAAAAATTAAAAAAAACAATTATTAAAAAAATTTTTGCGATATCTAAGATATAGCAACAAAATAGTAACTAAATCTTCTATAAAGATGAACGGAAAAGAATATAATTCATTAAGTTACCTTGCTACCTTGATATCACGATAGCATAATTCACGATTTCTAGGGATTGGCACGAGCAACAAAATCGTCGTTTTGGCAACTAATTAGCAACTAATTAGCTACAAATTGATGTATTTTTTTTTTGCAATTTTGCTGATTTCACCATGCTAGCCTGATAGGGCTAGAATAAAGATATCTAGTAAGGTGGGGGCCAACTTAAGGGTGAACAATTGTTTAATTAATTATAAATAAATAAAAGACGAACAAACAATTTTAAACGGCGAACAAATAATAAAAAGGAACTTCGTTCCAAAAATAAAAATAAATGATGTGGTGTCGCGGGACACCAGGTAGGAACGAACTTCCTTCGGTTAAACGGCACTACTCGCTTGTGTACGCGACTGTCGCGCCTGCGCACGTCTCATTTAACGCTTTTATTCCACGCATTTTTCTTACGGTTTTACTATCACATTTTTTTCAGTTCGGTCGCGCAGCAAAATCCCTATCCCCTCCAAGCCTATCGTAAGGAACTTCGTTCCAAAAAATAAAAAAAGGGGGGCCAAATTAAGTGACTGCTCGGGGGCTGTCTTAAGTTGATGGCAAGAAAGTTACATTCTACCGGAATGTCCACACGCGCTTCAAAATCGTTCCGAAGAGTACCACGACATGGGTGGAGTGTGTTAGTCTTGGGTAGTTCGGGAGCGACCTAAAACTATGCGAGGTAAACTATGCGAACTAGTTCATTGAAAATCCCGCTCTTAGTTCTTTTTATATTTGTGAGTGGTTACGCAAAAAGGGACCTCAAGGGAAAATAATTGATTTCGAGTAAATCACGTTTAAAATGTTGAGTCGAAATGAGAGAGGCGCGGGGTGTTTTATGTTAGTGTCGTTAGTGAGCGACTTCGTCAGTGAGAAATAGCACGTGTTTGCGATAGCTGTATTATTGGTGACTTATTTATTCGTCTATTACTTGTCTTTATGTGCGCGCTAGAAAAAGAAACTAGTGTGCGCTGTGTATAAGGTGTAATATTTTCAAAACTGCCTCGGCTTACATAAAAAAATCATTAAAAAAAACTACGGCACCTAAAATTATTTTGATTAGAACAAAACAAAGATGAAGGACCATAGAATCAGAATTTATCAAAAAAAAAACCGTTTCCAATCCCTTCAGGTCCTTTTTTGCGTAACCACTCACATTTATGTTAGCGTTCACTTTACTAGACAGTGGCACTATGTGATCAACCGAGTTATTTACTTTTACTGTGCGCGCTTTGATATTTCGATAATCGATATCGATACTAAACAACTTCAAATCCCAATGGTTGAAATTTTATCAAATCATATCTAATAATTTGAGAAACAGTTTTTACATTGCATAAGTAATTAAGTAATAATTAAAATAAGCACATTTTAGAACTCACTGTGTTAATTACAATACATTTTATGCTAATGTACTTATCGACGTGTATGAATAAAAGGGATTTAACGATTACCGAATATATTAAAATCTACCATCAGATAGTTTTATTTACACTGGCAATTGCAAGAAAGGGACAACATCCACTCTTGTCGTTGTCTTGCTCAGAACGTTTTTTCTCTCTGTTAAGTAAGAAACAAATGTCAACTTTATGAGTAACGAAATAAAGTACATTTTTATTTTTCAAATATTGCTTCGTAACAATTCCAGTTATCGTATATGGTTAGAATTTTTTTTTTAAATCAATTGTTCGTTAACTGTTCGTCATTGGTCGATAAAATTCATCATGTGTTCGTTGTTCATTGTTCACCATTTATTAATTAACTAGCTGTGCCCCGCAGTTTCTCCCGCGTATAATTTGGAAGAAATCACTGACAGTAGAATTATAGTATTTCAGTATGTACATTTTTTTATGTCATAAAATAACAAACAAGCAGATGGGTCTCCTGATGGAAAGAGACAACCATTGCTTATAGAGACGAAAGATGTGAATGGTGCGTTGCTATCTTGTGGCGAGGTCTAATGCCACATGCATAAGTTTACCGGCTACCTTATCCTCAAAACCGGAACACGACAGCGACAAGCACTAACGCTATTGCGACAGGAATAGATAAGGCGGTGGTACCAGACCCAGGCGAGACAATGCAGAACTCTATCACCTAGTAGCCACTATGTTAGTGACTCGCATAGCCAATCGGTCGCCTTTTACGACCTGCCTGGCAGAACGGCAGTTGGTCTATTCTTTAAAGAAGCCCGAAATCAACACGAGGAAATACAATGTTTTTGGACTTATTTTCATGTGATATTAGAATATACTAATTTTCGCCGCAATCAGGCGAAAAATAGTATATTCTAATATCACAGTTCAAGAGCGCGTTCAAACAGACAAACAAAGAAAAAACTCTTCAGCTGGTATGGTACCTGTAGATTTTTGAAAATTTAATCTTAAGTTAACGGGCAGAAACTTTTTTTTCTGTTGGGGCCGTTCAAGTATTACGTAAGCAGATTAATAATTATTTACAATTATTGACTCCCCCCCCTCCCTCCCCCATGTCGGCAAAAGTAAGCAAATGACTTACCCCCTCCCCCCTTGCAAACAAGAAGATGATGGTCCTGACCGAAAATCGTCATCACCTATAGACACCAAAAAATTTTCATGGTGTGTTGCTACGCGTGTGCCTCATGCATAAGTCTACCGACTACTTTCCAAACCTACCCTCCAAACGGGAACACGACAATGATAAGCATTGACGCAATTGCAGCAGGAATAGGTACCCGGGAGAGACGTTGTGTAATAATACGAAGTACCCGGGAGAGACGTTGTGGAAATCTACCACCTAATATTTACGATGATAGTGACACGTATAGCCAATCGGTCGCCTTATAAGATCTGCCTGGCAGAACGACAGTTGGCCTATTCTTCAAAGGTGTCAAGGAATAATTTTAATTGAATATTTGGCAAAAGGGCAGACAATTACTGGACCCTATTATGCAAATTTGATTCTTTAAGTGCGTGAAGCGATCAAAGAAAAAGTCATCAGGCGTGTTGTTTCATTACGATAACGCTCTCGCACATCGATCGGAAGTAGTAATCAAGGCAATAGGCAAAACATACTTCGAAATCCTTCGCCACCCACCATATTCTTCGAACTTAGCTCCTAGTTAGCTCTTAGGGGCATCTATAAATAACGTCACACGAATTTCATGATTTTTTGACTCCTCCCCCGTCCTTGTCACAGCTGGTCACATTTGGGAGACTACCTAGTGTGACGTCACATATTTTGCAATTTTACATTTTCCCTCGGACTCACACCCCGTGTTGGTTCAAGCTCCTTTGAAGAATAAACCAACTGCCGTTCTAGCAGGCAGGTCGTAAAAGACGACCGTTTGGCTATACGTGTCACTACCATTGTAACTACTACGAGTACTTAGGTCGTAGAGTTCCGCAACGCCTCACCCAGGTATTTAGTATCATCTATTCCTACCGTAATAGCGTCAATTCTTGTCATTGCCGTGTTCCGTTAAGGTAGCCGGTAGATTATGCATGTGACATTGCCATTCTGCCATACGGATAGCAACGCACCATTAACAACTTTCGTGTCTATAGGCAATGGTATTCTCTTTCCATAAGGAGAATCATCTGCTTGTTAGCTATCTTATGATATAAAATACAATCTGTAAATCGGTTGACCCTGTAGGCCATCCCTGAAACTTCCAGCTGAACTGAGGTATTTTAAACTTAAAGAAGCAGAAACTATACCTAAGCACAGATTTCTAAAGTCTAAAATTTGTAGTGTAAATGACACTATGTAATTTAAATGATAATCAATTTTGATCTTTCGAATGGCATTCAACACAGTTTTTAACACGCTTTTATTAGCTTGGTTCGTATGTTTGTATGTTAGCATGTAACGTAAACTTTTAAAAAACGGAAAAAATATCGCACTTTAAGGTTTGAGCTTTGGCATGGTAGGTTTAATTCATTTAATTAATTTTTATTCACTCCATTTTAATCAAGGAACTTATATTTTAATACAATATTAATCTATTAATACCACTGATTAATACACTTGTATTTTTTAACTTCCCGCTACGTATGTAGATAAGGAAGTTAGGTACTGATTTTGCTCCGATTTTCAAAAATCGAGTTTTCATCAGATTTCCACGTTTTGAGGTTCTACGAACCTTTTTCGATTATTTTCGCGATGACGTCAATATGTCTGTATGTATTTATGTGTGTGTGTATGTGTGTGTGTGTGCTTAGACTTCCTAAAATTTTGAACCAAATGGGCCCAAGGGGTTTTGAGAAATATTGATTTTTTTTAAATATAACTTCCAGATTAATGTACCGATTGAATACAAAAACTAATCAGCTCTATTCCTCAAAAATTACGTCTAATGCATAAATTGCATCAATATCGGTTTATCCGTTTGGAAGTAATCGTTGACGAAAAATTTTGAAAGAGTGTTTTTTCGACATAAACTTCGAAATATTTCAACCAATAATTTTTTAGTATTTTACGATATTTTAGTACTAAAAAAATTACGTCGAATGCCGTTTTAAAAATCAAAATTAAATCTTATTTTCAAAAATTACAACTTTTCAACTATTAAAATTACGTTGTTTTTAGCAAATTTACTTAATATTTTTGAAATAACTTTCAGGCTTTGATTGACTTCAAAATTTTATCAGCTTTTCTCTATTAAAAACTGCGTCAAGTACCTTTGATTGGAAAAATCGGTCAATTTGTTTCTGGATCTGGACCTTTCAATGACAAAAATTTTGAAAAAAATGTTTTTTGACTTGTTGAATATTTTTGCTTCCAAATTTTTAAACCTACCGATTATTTAGCTACAACAATAGTTAAATTGAGTTGAATGCCATTTGTAAGATCAAAATCGATCTTCGTTTCCAAAATATACAGCTTTTCAAAAATCAATATAGGTACTGCCATTTTTATTGCAGAATGATGCGCCAGCTGCAGTCGCCATCAAACCGGTTTCTTATCAGTATGATCGGTCGGTAACTCGTAGGTAAAATAAGTGTACATATTCACGTCGTTATAATAATTATGCCGAAACATAATATATCCCGTATTTTTCATTTTGTATTAATTTAACTAGCTAGAAAGTAGTGTTCCTTGGTGTTCATTGGCTCTATAGATAGTTTATTACCTAGATACCTAGTTTGCTCTTATGTTTTTCTCTAGTTTGAGGATAGGTAGATAGCTTACTCTTAAATTTTAGGTTAATACGCAGATAGAAAAATAGTTAATTTACTTGGTTATGTTGTAGGTTAGTGTATGCAAATAGTTTATTTAAATAATATGAATCGTTATTTTTATTGTGAAGTAGTAGTGTTAAGTTATTAATTTGTATTTTATATGCGAGACAAGTGCAAGCTTGCGGACAAACCGGGATACGGTTTTTGCAAAGCTAATTGTTATCATGTGTTATATAATCAAAATTACTTTTAGATACCGAAAAAATAGATTGGTCCCAACTTGACCTACTAAATAGTATTGACAATAAAGTTACATGCTTTACTAATTTAATAATTGAGCAATACGATAAGCATGCTCCTTTGTGACCTGTTCGAATGAAACATCCCCCTGCACCTTGGATGAATGAACATATCCGCACTTTGATGGCTCGTCGGGACCGCTTAAATTCAATAAGCATCGCTCACGGGAGCTTTGGAATGCCTTCAAACTAGCAAGAAATCGCTGTAACCAAATGGTAAGAAATGCTAAACGCCGCCACATTCTTACAAATATTGAATGTTCCTCTACCACAAATATGTGGAAGTTTCTTCGGTCACTGGGTCTTGGGAAGTTGCAGACTGAACTACCTCGTCATTTAAACATTAATACTCTTAATACACAATTTTCTGTACCATCTCATAAAATTGATCCTCATGTTAAACAAAATACACTCCGTGATATAACGTTGTCCGCTGTTAAAAAGTAAACACTGTATGCAATTCGATTTTAAGCTAGTTTCTGAAAGTCTTGTAAGAAAGATCATTCTCTCCACATCCACCAAGGCTGTTGGCTGTGATGAGTTGGGCAGAGTTAAGATTCTACCAATACTTGACATAATTTTACCCCAAATCACTAAAATCATTAATTTGTCTTTATCCTGTGGTAACTTTCCGGCTTTGGGGAGCAAGGCTTTCATTACCCCATTACCTAAGAAAAGTAATCCCACAGATCCTACCCATTTTAGGCCTATATCTATTTGGTCTGTTCGGCACTTGCCCTGTTTCTGATCTTGCCTACAAACTCTAATTTCCGCACATATTGTAGATTTTTGCCCCCTTTTCGGAGTTCCATATTTTTTTATAGCATGTCGCCCAATTTTCTCGTGTTTTTAATGAATATTCTCAGTATATCCCCTTCATGTAGTTTTGTTGAATAAGGTTGATATCTGCCTTCTTAAGTATTATCAAAATCAAAAATACTATAACTACATCCTGTAACTTTTTCACTTTTAAGAATTACTTTTTCTAAATTAAATTAATCTCACTTTAATTATTCTGTTCAGACACTTTTCAAAATTTATTTTCATGACATGATCTTCAACAATTTTTGTGATACGTTAATCAGTTACAATATCTTTTTCTTGTCTTTTTTTCGTATATTGAACATATATTTTTTGTCGTCTTATTAAAAAATCATAGTGGATGCTCTCATTTTTGAGTACATTTATTACCAAAAATAGGTTGGGCTTCTTTGTTTTAATTTTCTGATTAAATCGAAAATGCCATCCTTCCGTAACATTAATTGTGCGGTGACGATTATTGTTAAAACGACTTATTAGATGTAGGGTATGAGGTTTCAGCCATTGACGAACAAAGCATGTAAAAAAATCATTCCACTGTTGTTGGTAATTTTCTATTTCAAAATGTATGGATAAAATCATATTTCTAAGGATCCTTCGCTAATATATTGCACAGGCAGATATGCCTATATAGGAGGATATATGCAATGCAGAATTCTATGTAAAACTCCATGGACCTATTATAATTACATTTTTGTACTCGATTATTCAAATAGTGAACAAACAACGACAAATTAAATCAGTATTATAAATTTTGAACCAAAACCTAATTTATTCATCTGTTTTGTAAAAAAGGGGCCAACAACGAAAGTGGGCGAATTACGAATAAAAAGTATGTGAATCAGAAAAGGGGGCAAAAATCTACAATTTGTGTGGACATGAGAGTTTGTAGGCAAGATCAGAAAGAGGGCAAGTACCGAACGGTAACGTAATACTGAAACGGTCCCAATAGAAAAAAAACCGTGTGTTGTCGTGAGACGCCAGACAGGAACGAAGAATAGAATTTGAAATTAATATTTTTCTAATAAGGAAACTAGAAAAATATTAATTTTTAAGTTCTATTCAAGATATAAAGAAAATAATTATTCGGCTATACATTTTTCATCATGATTTTTTATAGAACAAAATCAAAATAATAATAGCAAACTGCAATAATAACAAAGCAATGACGTGTATGTATTATACATGTTATTGTAATACAGGCATCCCGTAGACTATAGATTAGACACAGTATAGCTATTGTTTAATTAGTAGTTAAATGATACTTGTATTTGATACTTAGTAAATCACTTGCCACTACAAAGTTTATACATCGTGATCATATATGGTGCAGTTCAGTTTTAACCCACGGTATTATGTAACGCTCATCACCACATCATACATAGACTATACATTAAAATCTTACGCTTTTATTTAACATTACGGACGTTTTTTGGCGGCTAGGGTATCCATCCACAACGCCCTACAAGGAACCTTGCCACGGCACGGCACCGTGCCGTGCACGTGGCACCGGCGACGTGGCACGGTGCCGTGCCACGTCGGCCCCACGGACATTATCCGCGCATCAAGTGAATGCTCCTATGCCGGAAATCGAAACAATTGACGTATACTTGAGGAATAGTGTCAAAACATTGTTCGACATAACATGAAACGACGTAAATCGAAAAGACGTAAGTCGAGGACTGCCTGTAATTATAAATAATCTGGTAACGTAATACTGAAACGGTCCCAAGAGAAAATAACCGTGTGTTGTCGTGGGACGCCAGATAGGAAGGAAGAATAGAACTTGAAATTAATATTTTTCAAATAAGGAAATTAGAATAATATTAAAATCTAGTTCTATTCGAGATATAAAGAAAATAATTATTCGGTTATACATTTTTCATCATGATTTTTTATAGAAACGGATCAAAATAATAATAACAAACTGCAATAATAATAAAGCAATGACGTATATATATATTATAAACGTCATTGTAATACAGGCATCCCGTAGACTATATATTAGACACAGTATAGCTATTGTTTAATTAGTAATTAAATGACTTGTGTTTGATACTTATTACTTAGTAAATCACTTGCCACTACAAAGTTTTACATCGTGATCATATGTGGTGCAGTTCAGTTTTAACCCACGGAATTATTTAACGCTAATCCAAGGAAGTTATATTCTACCCGGAATGCTTACACGCGCTTCAAAATCGTTCCGAAGAGTACCACGACATGAGTGGAGTGTGTCTCTTTCTACTAAATAAAGCGCCAATCGCCATATATAAGTGCGGCCATGCGTAGTTTGCAAATTACTACTAAGTAATTCTATTAATTTGAGAAACAGTTTTTGCATTGCATAAGTAATTACGTAATAATTAAAATAAGCACATTTTAGACTCACTGTGTTAATTACAATACATTTTATGCTAATTTATTTATCAACGTGTATGAATAAAAAGTATTTAATGATTACTGAATATGTAAAAATCTACCATCTAGATAGTTTTATTTATACTGGCAATTGCAAGAAAGGGACAACATCCACTCATGTCGTTGTCTTGCTCAGAACGTTTTTCCCCTCTGTTAAGTAAGAAACAAATGTCAACTTTATGAGTAACGAAATAAAGTACATTTTTATTTTTCAAATATTGCTTTGTAACAATTCCAGTTATAGTATATAAGTTCCTTGCGCTAATCACCACATCATACATAGACTATACATTAAAATCTTACGCTTTTATTTAACGTTACGGACGTTTTTTGGCGGCTAGGGTATCCCTCCACAACGTCCTATAAGGAACCTTGTTCCAAAAAATATTTCTGCCCGTCAACTTAAGATTATATTTTTAAAAATTAATTTACAAATGGTAAACAACGAACAAATTTAAATTTTTATCGAACAATGAAAAACAGTTAGTGAAAAATTTAAATATCAAAAAAATATATAAAAGATTGATTTCTGTCCATCAACTTAAGATCGGATTTTCAAAATTTATTTAAAAAAGATTAAGCAACGAACAAATAAATTTTTTTATCGAACAATGACGAGCAGTTAACGAACAATTAAAACAGAAAAAATATAAAAAATTTGATTTCTACCCGTCAACTTAAGACAGCCTTCATTTTGATCTTTAAGGTATTTATTTTTATTAGTTGGTAACTCCGGTTTCAATACTGGTTGACTTTGACATGACCTATTTCTATGGACATGATTTTGACATTAATATTTTCGTTAAAATTGCTATTTACATTTTGCGTTTTCTGATGAGTGATGCAAAGAGTATACATAAATACATAATACAATACTACGTAAGAGAGTGATGAGTCTGATGACCACTAAGTGGCATGTACACAACAGTAAATCAAGAGAGTATTATATTCTTTGCAGTAAATTATTGGATGTTATCTCGACAGTACTATTATTGCTTTGACTACAAAAATACAAGAAGATGAATAAAAATAGAAAGCGCAATTATTCACAACATAATGCTTCTACCTCTCAACATCAAAGTTCGTTTATTAATCTTAAGGAACTTTGCTTGATTGGCTATATGAGTGTTGATGTAAATCGACATTATTATTCGAATTTATCACAATTAAAGTTTCTTAATTCCTATCCCAAGGGACCTATTAAAATGGACCTTAATCATAATATCGATGCTGCTGTAAAACGTACTACAGATCAAAATAACGAAAAGATTGGATTAATGCTGAAGTTTTTATTAGATAAAAGAATTTCTATCAACATCTCTAGCTCTGTTCCAGATTTTATAACATACAGAAGAACTTTAATAAGCATAATGTGTTGTACTTATGGCACACCTGAACCAATTCACATAATAGCAAGTTATCACAAAGGTTCCATATATTTATGCTCAGTTGAAACACCTCAAGAAGAGAGACGGAGATCTAACCGTAATGAACAAGAAGAAAGGTTTTGTGCATGGGGCTACAAATTTGAACAATATTTGTTATCTGGTTAGACATTTCAAACATAAATTTACATTTAAACTAAAATTTATAAGCTAAGAAGTGTGCCAAGGTGGTTAAGGGAAAATGGAATTACATGGTCCTTTTAAAGGGTCGTGCAATACCCGCCCTATATTTTTTTTTAAAAATGTTTTAAATTACCTTTTATTACACTGTGTTTAGAGAGAAGGGTAATATGTTTCACTGACATTGTGACTCTAACTAGGTTGTAGAATTGCAAGGTCTCATCCAGGTTTGATGCTATAACCTTATCTATTCCTGCTGCAATAACATCAGTGCTTATCACTGTTGTGTTCTGGTTTAGAGAGTATGGTAGCCAGTTACTTTTGTATCATTGCAACTCTTGACACAACAACTCACAAGTAACATTTTATGACCCTGAAGTTAGCGGACAGCAGACAAAATAAAATTTCAGATAGGGATATCTACAAGCGAAATTAAGTTTTTCGTGTTTACCAAATTATAAATGGTTTGTCGTTGACTTACCTACAGATGATAATAAACAATTTTTTTTTGCTAATAAAAAATTTTTTACATTAAAAATGTAAAAAATTTTTTAAATTTTGGGAAACTCTCACCGTGTTTCCTATCGTTTCATAAATATAAAATTTTCAAATTTAGAGGTCATTCTGGGACGTATATCTGCGAATAAAATGATTATTATTAAAAAAAAAGTCACCTGTTCGTCTTTGAAAAATCTAAAGATGATATTTTTTTTTATTTTAAATTTTTTAGTCGGATCGTTAGATATCCTTAATTTTTTATTTTTTTGAAAATTTTGGTGCCGGATATCAAAGTAAAAAATAATCAAAATCGAAATTAAAAAACTGTCATGTTTTCATTTTTCACGAATCTAAAGATGATTGATCTCGGATTTTTTATTTTCTTATTTATTTCTTGAATATTCTTATTTTTTGATTTTTTTTTAAAATTTTGGTCTGGAATATTAAAATCAAAAATGATGAGAAACACAAAAAAAAAGTTTTTCATTTTCATTTTTAAAAAATCTGAAGATGATTCTTTCCAGATCTTTTTTTTTTTCATTTGTTTATTAAATATTTATATTTTTCAATTTTTTACAATTATTTTGACGGAGAATATCAGGTAAAGGATGAATAAATTTTTTTTTTTAATTTAAAAACATATGACGAAGACAATTCAACTGAAAATAATTAGCTGACTGAGATAAGTACGGAGCGTGTTTAAATGTCGCGCCAAAAAATTTTCTTTCTGACAGGTGGCATTATTTTTTCTTTTGAATTATTTAAACAACGAATCAAAAAACATAAATATTTTTTAGTTGTAAATACGTAACTATGTTCAAGTTTTTTTTTTGTGTTTCTCATCATTTTTGATTTTAATATTCCGGACCAAAATTTAAAAAAAAATCAAAAAAGGTGTGTGTGCGATTCACACACGATAGAAGTGAAACTTCACTAAATCGAGAAAAGAATGAGATGGCATCTTACTAAAAAGCTGTAATACGCAGCCGCATACAGTGTAAAGTAGTATTAGCTCACGTACTTTTCACATATACTAACACACGTTAAATGCTCAAATACAAGCAAGTATTAAACAGTGTGCAGTATACATACACACCGACATTTGCTCTCTCGCTTTGGCTCACTAATTACAGGCGACTATGCTTAAACGACGGGAGTGGGGACGCTACGAAGTATGGAACAAAGAGGAGAGACCGATAATATAAAATAGTATGTATATTTCTGTCTCATTCTTTACCGGCTTCATTCTACACATTTTTGTATTTGTGTCTCTTACCTGTCGTTTTTTCCGTTGCATCAGGTTTGAAATCACAACGATTCTAAAGAAGTTTCACTTCAAAAGTTTCACTTCAATAATAAAGTATTTTATCTCTCGCATTGTATATCTGTTTTGTTAATCTTTCACCTACCATTCTTTGTACATGTCCGAACCAACGGAGCATGCCCTTTCTCATCTTTACACCAACACTTTCTTTCAAGCATAACTTCTCTCTCACTTCAACATTACGATTACATTGGTCCTGCGTTGATTATACTTTCATGCCCTTCTAACATACCCAACTCTCACTTTCATACAATATCGTTGGGATAGGCATAGGCAGGCATAGGAATGATTATGCAGGGCAAGAGGGGCACCCTGACTTAAAACCAACGCTCTATTCACTCTGTTCCCCGCCAGCCAGCCAGCCCCCCTCTCTCTCCCTCCCCCCTCCCCCTCTCCTCCCCGCCCTCCCCCTCTCCCTCTCCCCCTCTCCCTATCCCCTCCCCCTCCCCCTCCCCTCCCCCTCCCCTCCCCCTCACCCTCTCCCCCTCTCCCTATCCCTCTCCCTCTCTCCCTCTCACTCTCCCTCTCCCTCTCTCCCCCTCCCTCTCTCTAACTCTCTCTCCCTCTCTCCCCCTCCCTCTCTCTAACTCTCTCTCCCTCTCTCTCCCCCTCCCTCTCTCCCTCTCGCCCTCTCTCCCCCTCCCTCTCTCTCCTCCCCCCCTCTCCGCTCCCTCTCCCACTCACCCTCTCCCCCTCCCACCCCCTCTCCCCCTACCCTCCCCCTCTCCCCCTACCCTCCCCCTCTCCCTCTCTCCTCCCCCTCCCCCTCTCCATATCCCTCCCCTCCCTCTCTCCGCTCGCTCCACCTCCCCCCTCCCCCTCCCACCCCCTTTCCCCCTCTCCCTCCCCCTCTCCCTCCCCCTCTCCCTCTCTCCATATCCCTCTCCCTCCCCCTCTCCCCTCGCTCCACCTCCCCCCTCCCCCTCCCACCCCCTCTCCCCCTCTCCCTCTCTCCCTCCCCCTCTCCCTCTCTCCATATCCCTCTCCCTCCCCCTCTCCCCTCTCTCACCCTCACCCCCTCTTCTCTCTCTCCCCCTCACTCTCTCCCCCTCCCTCCCCCTCTCCCTCCCCCTCTCCCCCTCTCCCTCCCCCTCTCCCTCTCTCCATATCCCTCTCCCCTCTCCCTCTCCCCCTCCCCACCTCCCCCTCTCCCCCTACCCCCCTCCCCGATCCCCCCAAACCCCTCTCCCACCCCCTCCCCCTCTCCCTCTCTCCATATCCCTCTCCCTCCCCCCTCTCCCTATCCCTCCCCCTCTCCCTCTCCCTCTCTCCCTCCCCCTCTCCCTCTCTCCATATCCCTCTCCCTCCCCCTCTCCCCTCGCTCCACCTCCCCCTCCCCCTCCCACCCCCTCTCCCTCCCCCTCTCCCTCTCTCCATATCCCTCTCCCTCCCCCTCTCCCCTCTCTCACCCTCCCCCCCTCTTCTCTCTCCCCCTCCCTCCCCCTCTCTCCCTCTCTCTCCCCCTCCCTCTCCCCCTCTCCCACGCCCTTCTCCCCTCCCCCTCTCCCCCTCCCCTCCCTCTCCCCCTCCCCTCCCTCTCCCCCTCCCCCTCCCCCTCTCCTTCTCCCTATCCCCCTCCCTATCCCCTCCCCTCCCCTCCCCCTCACCCTCTCCCCCTCTCCCTATCCCTCTCTCCCTCTCTCCCTGTCCCTCTCCCTCTCTCCCCCTCCCTCTCTCTAACTCTCTCTCCCTCTCTCCCCCTCCCTCTCTCCCTCTCTTTCCCTCTCTCCCCCTCCCGCTCTCCCCCTCCCTCTCCCTCTCCCCCTCCCCCTCTCCCACGCCCTTCTCCCCTCCCCCTCTCGCCCTCCCCTCCCTCTCCCCCTCTCCCTCTCCCCCTCTCCCCCTCCCCACCTCCCCCTACCCCCTCCCCCTCCCCTCTCCCCCCAAACCCCTCTCCCTCCCCTCCCCCTCCCCCCTCTCCCTATCCCTCTCCCTGCCCCCCTCCCCCTCCCCCTTCCCCTCTACCTATCCCTCTCCCCCCTCCCACTCCCCCTCTCCCTATCCCTCTCCCCCTCCCCTCTCCCTACCCCTGTCCGTCTCCCTCCCTCTCCCTCTCTTCCTCCCTCTTTCTCTCTCCCTCCCTCTCCCTCTCTCCCTCCCTCTCCCTCTCCCTCCTTCATTCTACACATTTTTGTATTTGTGTCTCTTACATGTCGTTTTTTCGTTGCATCAGGTTTGAAATCACAACGATTCTAAAGAAGTTTCACTTCAAAAATAAGAATATTCAAGAAATAAATAAGAAAATAAAAAATCCGAGATCCATCATCTTTAGATTCGTGAAAAATGAAAACATGACAGTTTTTTAATTTTGATTTTGATTATTTTTTACTTTGATATCCGGCACCAAAATTTTCAAAAAAATAAAAAATTAAGGATATCTAACGATCCGACTAACAAATTTAAAATCAAAAAAATATCATCTTTAGATTTTTCAAAGACGAAAAGGTGACTTTTTTTTTTAATAATAATCATTTTACTCGCAGATATACGTCCCAGAATGACCTAAGCCAAAATTTAAAAAACTAACTGAAATCATCTTTTTTGGATCTAAAAATAAACTAAATTTGAAAATTTCATATTTATGAAACGATAGGAAACACGGTGAGAGTTTCCCAAAATTAAATTTTTAATGTAAAAAATTTTTTTTAGCAAAAAAAGAAAATGTTTATTATCATCTGTAGGTAAGTCAACGACAAACCATTTATAATTTGGTAAACTCGAAAAACTTAATTTCGCTTCTAGATATCCCTATCTGAAATTTTATTTTGTCTGCTGTCCGCTAACTTCAGGGTCATAACATTTTTGGTGTATACAGGTAATACCTTTTCATCAGGAGAACTTTATAAAATGTCCCTAAAAATCTGAAAGGTAACATTTTCATAATTACCTTTGATTTGAATGTAATTGTCGATGAAAAACAAAAGATAATAATATTTGTATGCTTATCTAACTTATAACCAGCTAAGCTCTCTCCCATGTTGGTTCGGGCTCTTCTGAAGAATAGATCAACTTCCATTCTGCCAGGCAGGTTGTAAGAGGCAACCGATTGGCCATATGTGTCATAACCATTGTAACTACTAGGTGGTAGAGTTCTACAACCTCTCGCCTGGGTATTTGGTACCCCATTTACCTATTCTTGTCAATTCAATGCTTGTCATCATAGTGTTCCAGTTTGGAGGGTAAGGTATCCGGTACACTTATGCATGTAGCATTGTCATCTTGCCACTAATAGCAACACACCATTAATATCTTTGGTGTCTAAAGGCAATGGTTTCTCTGTCCATCAGAAGAGACATCTGCTTGTTTTCTGTGGTATGATATAAAAAAAGCTAACCCCTGCAAATAATTTAACATGTCTATGGAGTTTTTCACATAAAATTTCAGCTCTTTAGAGGTTGATTTTTGAAAAAGCAGCCTATATCTCCATGCCAAGTTTCATGGAAATGAGGTCAGCAGTTTAGCTGTGAAACCTTAATAGATAGACTTTCATATTTATAACATTAATCTGGATATGACACAGATTATGTAGACCTAGCATATATTAATGTATTAATTATAACTGGCAATTGCCTGTTGCCGAAATTTGACCAGAGACTAAACAATAAAATCTCTTTATGTGCTCTGATAACGGGACACTGTCAATGCACAAGCATACGATGGACTTAACAGATAGTCCCTTATGTAGAGCATGCTTGAACAGTGAAGAAACACCACACCACCTGCTGCTGGAGTGCATGGAGCAAAACTACCAAAGGGTTCAGTTTCTGAAGGATGGGACGACGTATGTGGAGATGTTTGAGCATCCCCATACTGTCCTGAACTTCTGGAGGGAGCTGGGTTGACAGGATTAGGCACTATACGTAATACACACAATAGCCCTTGCGGCTAAGTGCCGAATAGCCCACTTTGACAGATAGAATGAATTCTTTTAAGTTTGACTTTAGCTGTATAGAAAACAGTGAACATACACGTGTGTAAATTATCATGTATTCACTTTAATGTAGTGTGTGTAATGTATATTTTTATTAATTTGATATATTTCTAATGCATTTTATTAAAAAATATTAGGTTTCTGCAGTCCTCCACAATGTAAAACAAAACTTTAACCGTGCAAAATTTTATACTTTACTGTTCACGCTATTGTCTTAAAGAAAATCCAAAGTTTTTCCTTCACATATTAACATATAAGATAGTCTCTTATTTACAAAAATAAATCGTATCATATATTTATATATGAGGGACATAAAGATTTAATTGATATTTAACAATATTATTAATATTGAATTTTTACCCTGTGTTTGTCCTTTGAAGAATAGGCCAACTGTCGTTCTGCCAAGCAGGTCGTAAAAGGCGACCGAATGGCTATGAGCGTCACTACCATCGTGACTACTAGGTGGTAGAGTTCTGCATCGGCTCGACCGCAATAGTGTTACAGCTAGTCACTGTCGTGTTCCAGTTTAGAGGGAAAGGTAGCCAGTAAACTTATGCATGTGGCATTAGACCTTGCCACTAGATAGCAACGCACCATTAACATCTTTGGTGTCTATAGGCGATGGTTGACTCTTTCTATCAGGAGACTCATCTGCTTGTTTGCTATCTTATGATATAAAAAAAAGAATTAAAAACTTATTTTTTGCAGATTGTCCAAATTCACCACCAAAGTTTGAGAAACCAGTTATAGAAAATGAGGAGTTTTCACTATATTACACAGCCAATTTAAGTGGATATCAAATATTATATGGTGCACAGATTGATGGACTGCTAACAACTTCTGTTACTAGCAATGTTCCAGAGACACAAGATTTTGAAACTAATGTAAACTACTTGAAACGAAACTCTTTTGTTGAACTCAAGACGAATAGGGAAATACACAATTTTAAACAGGAGCGCAACTTTAAGTATGAATATAACAGTAATTTTAATAATAAAAAAAAAACATATCCCTTACCTATTATCTTTGGAGTAGTAGAAAAGGAGCACATACTCTACTATCAGGAAACAATATTATGACCTAACATAGCAAGTGTACTTCAGACCCTGGACGAATCCGTAATTTAATGATAAAGTTTGATTAATTTTTTACATCATAAGGATAGCAAACAAGTAGATGGGTCTCCTGATGGAAAGAGTCAACCATTGCCTATAGACACCGAAGACGTTAATGGTACATTGCTATCTTGGGGTGAGTTGTAATGCCACATGCATAAATTTACCGGCTACCTTACCCTCCAAACCAGAACACGACAGCGACAAGCACTGACGCTATTACAGCAGGAATAGGTAAGGCACCCGGGTAAGGTGGTACCTGACCCGGGCGAACTCCCAATGCAGAACTCCCCCGTAGCCCCAATGGTAGTGACTCGCATAGCCAATCGGTCGCCTTTTACGACCTGCCTGGCAGAACGGTAGTTGGTCTATTCTTCAAAGAAGCCCGGAACCAACACGGGGATGATACTGCAGTATGTTTGATGTATGTTTATATTATTTTATTATTTCATTGTAAACTGGTTGACCATGCAGGTCATCCCTAAAACTTCACACTAAGGTAGTTTTTGACCACCCCGTTGGCCGAGTGGTTAGCGACCCTGACTACACAAGCAACGGGACTCGGGTTCAATCCCCGACGTGGACAAGCATTTGTGTGATGAGCATAAATGTTTGTATTTCCGGGTTTGGATGTTTATTATGTATGTAAAAGTATTTATATATGTATTTCTATGTATTAGTAACGTTCACTAACACCCATAACACAAGCAAATAATTTGCTTACTTTGAGGTTAGATCAATCAGTGTAATTTGTCCTGTGAATATTGATTTATTTATTACTAGCAGACCCCACAAATGTTGTTCTTCCTTTTTTAATATTATTTTTTTCTATATTTTCTCACCTTTTAAACCTTCCCTAGACTTCAACAATTAATTCAAAACCAAAATTAGCCAAATCGGTTCAGCACTTCTCGAGTTTTAGCGAGACTAACAAACTGCAATTGATTTATATATATATATATATATATATATATATATATATATATATATATAGATATAGATTTTATTTTAAGCTCAAAAGAGTAAAAACTATAAGCATAGATTTTTTTTAGTTCGAACATAAAGTTTTTATAAGTGAAATTACCCATATTGATTTTTGAAAAGCTGTTTATTTTGGAAACGATGATCAATTTCGATCCCTTGAATGGCATTCAAGGCAATTTTTAAAATCTAAAATATTATTTTCTGATACGTAATTGATAAGTCGACAAAAAATTTTATGGCTAAATAAAATGACCAATCATATCAATTTTCAGTATTTGACCCAGTTTTTTAAGGAGAAAAAATGATAAGATTTTAAAATCAATGAATGTATAGGCCTCAAAGTTATTTTAAAAATATGAAGCAAGTTTATTTTAATCATCATAATTTTATAATTCGGAAATCTTCTGGAAACTTGACTCGATTTTGATTTGTGGTTAATAATTGTAAATATATGCTTACGTAATACTTGAACAGCCCCAAGGAACTGGGTTGACAGAATTAGCCATATGCCATATATGCAATAGCCTATACAAAATGCACACGATGGCCCGCAGCGTGGCCAAATGCTTTAAAAGCCCTTTGATAGATAGATAGTTGTATAAATAGAGTAGGCGACCCTTAAGCGCATAATAAAAGCGGAAAATATCCTGTTGATAGAAAAAATATAGATTTCATATTCGTGTTTACATAGTTTATATAGAAAAAGCTGGACAAGTGCGAGTTGGACAGTTGCCTACCGAGGGTTCCGGACAAATTTGTAGATACATTAAAAAGTTCAGGGATTGTGTGTTGTTTCAAAAACAGACATAATATGTACTTTAAATAAAGACTATATTTTTATAATTCAATTACAAATATATAGTTTTCAGATTTTTCCCTATATTTGTAGTATACAGCGATATTACTTGCAGAATTTCATAATTCTAACTTCTAGGTCAATGCAAAGTACGCTGTGAATTTTGATACCTTGACAGTGTGGAAATATAATATAAAAAACGGTTTTGCGACATAAAAGGCCATATTAGAAATTTGATTTTTTCACAGCTTCAAGGTACTATTACAGTCCTGAGTAGGTATATAGTTTTAATTTAAACTCAATACTTCCACACCTACCTGAGATAAGGGACTTGATAGACGGATAACAAAGTGATCCTATAAGGGTTCCGTTTGTACCTTTTAAGGTACGGAACCCTAAAACGAGTAGATACTTAGTTTTGTCTCTCTATCGACGTGACGGGGCTACTTTTTGCTTTTCTCTATATTATCTTCTTCTTCTTCTTCTTCTCGTGGGCGGGTCTCCGCAACTCGACGACTAGCGCCTTTTTTGCATGTAGTTAGGATGGTTCTACTCTTGCCATCCCAACTCCTCCAGGAAGCCCAGCAACCCCTTGATGTGGGAGAAAGCTTCGGGGAGCAACCTCGGAGATCCGAGATACTTGACCCGGTAATTCGCTACGCCTTCACAATCAATGATGATGTGGGCAGCCGTTTCTTCTGTCTGCATGCAAGCTCTGCACAGAGGACTGTCTGTAACACCCATGTTAAACATGTGTTTGTTAAAAGGACCGTGCCCTGTAATAGCGCCAGTTAATGTAATAATAACACGTAGCTGTTTTTTGTTTAATTTAAGTAACCTGTGCGATAGCTGCGGGTTCATTTTGTCAAATACCTGTTTCGATTGCCCACAGTCGATTCACTCGGCCCAGTATTTATTGTGCATGTCGGTCGTGCGTTGACGTAGACTCACGTACAGCCAACGGGCCGGCAAGGAGGCAGCGGGTTCCGCTCCCAACACGGCTATATCAGACGCCCGCCAAGCTAACTCATCGGCTGCATCATTCCCCCGTGAGTCACTATGTCCTTTAATCCACTGTAGTATGACGTTGTTATACTTACCTATGTTATTTAGGGAAGTATGACATTCGTCAATAAAACTTGAAGTAATTTTATTGCTTTGGAGAGCCATAAGGACCGCCTTGCTGTCTGTCAGGATCCTAATTGATTCATTAGTTACCTGTCTAGCTGCGATCGCCTGTGTAGCTAAGATTATTCCAGTGCTTTCGGCCTGGAAGATAGAATTGTATATGCCGAGTGGCCAGGCAATCTTGATGTTCAGGTCTTCAGAGAAGACACCCGTACCTGAGCCTGAACCTGTCTTTGAGCCATCTGTAAAGATCCTGAGGTCTCTGGTATTGAGTCCCTCCTTACCTTCATCAGCGAGCTGTATTTTGTACTTCTTATCGAAGACAAATTTGACAGGTATCGAGTCGTTTGGAGCTGCGACAAACGGTTGGTATTCGAGAACATGTTTAAAGATACTTGCATGAAAACCTTCCTGTACCTGCTCAACTTGACTCCAGGCCCGCAGCGACTGTAAACGAACCGCCGAGGCCGCTGCTGTCTGCTGTATGAACAGGTGAAGAGGTGGTATGCAGAGCAAGGTCTCTAGTGCTGCCGTTGGGGTAGTCCTCATGCAACCTGTAATGGCTACACATGCTAACCTTTGGAAGCTTTGTAATTTGTTGATCGCCGTTTGAAGTGTGGTTCGTGGCCACCAGACTACCGCACCGTAACACACTAACGGCCTAATCACTGCTGTATATAGCCACAGCATAATTTTTGGTGAAAGACCCCATCTCTTACCAATTAATCTGCGGCATTGCCAAATAATGATACTTGCCTTATCTAGCTTAAGTTCAGTATGTTTAGACCAGTTCAGTTTACTGTCCAGTATGACTCCTAAGTATTTGACCTGGGTCGATAACTGAAGTTCAGTGTTTCCTAACCTGGGTAGTCTGTAGTTTCCTAAGGTACGTTTTTTGGTGAACATAACCAGTTCTGTCTTACTTTGGTTGACTGTGAATCCAAACGAACTACACCATCTTTCTATAATGCGGAGTGTGTTTTTTGTGAGGTCGGAGACTGTTTCGGCGAACTTACCTTCGGTTAAAACTGATAAGTCATCCGCATAACCCACCGTATAGAAATGATTTTCATTTAGTATTTTAATAAGCGTATTGATAACCAGGTTCCAAAAGAGAGGTGACAGTACACCACCCTGAGGACAGCCACGACTTACAATGGCTTTTTGGTTGTCTAGTTTGCCAAAACTAACCGTTCTTTTACGTAGCATGTTGTCGATCCAACCTATGAGTGTTTTGTTAACACCATGGTTTGAGAGTACCATGCTTATGCTGGAGAAGTTGATTTTGTCAAAGGCTCCTTCCACATCTATTAAAGTGCCTAAACACATACCTTTGTTTTGGAGTGATTGTTCAATCTTAGATACAACAAGGTGCAAGGCCGACTCCGTTGATTTGCCAGGGGTGTATGCATGTTGCTGGCAATTAGTGGTGTAGTTTTAAGTACGTTATCTCTCAGTTCCCGGTCACACAGCCTCTCCAACGTTTTAAGTAGGAAGGATGTGAGACTTATGGGTCTGAAGGATTTTGGGTCGCTGTAGTCGGTTTTACCAGGTTTAGGTATAAAAGTTACTCTTACCTCTCGCCATAGCATAGGTATATACTGAAAAGCTAGACAAGCTCGGTAGATGTTGCACAGGAGAGGGACTAGGCGACCTTCGCTCCACTGTAGTGGCGCCGGGAAAATCCCGTCTAGGCCAGGTGTTTTAAAAGGTTGGAAGCTGTCAACTGCCCACCGTACCTTACTTGGGGTTACCACTCTTTCTGCCATGGTCCAGCATTCTCTGGTTAGTGTGACAGGCGTGTCTTCCCAGCAGTGATCTTGCACTAGTCTTCAATCAGGAAAATGGGTGTAGAGCAGGATCCGTTGAATTTCCGCCGAGCAGTTGGTTGTTGTGTTATCTGCTCTGCGGGCCATCGTTGGGCTGGTGTGCTAAAATTTTCCTTACCCTGTTAGCCTGTTGATTTTTCTCAATATTGTCGCAGAAGTTCCTCCATGATTGGGTCTTATGGAACCTAATGCATTTTTTGTATAAGGACTTGGCCTCCTTGTAGTTGTCCCAGTCCGTTTCATGCATCGTATTCATTGCCCTATTGAATAGCTTCCTTACCTTCTTGCGGAGGCGGGCTAGCTCAGGTCCCCACCATGTTTTTGATCCATTGTTACACTGGGCAGAGGCCCCGAGTGGGCAAGCAGTTTCATAACAGCGAATGAGTACATTGGTCAAAGATGCTAGCTGCTGTTCGATTTGTTGCACATTTGCCGTCTCGTGTACCACTTGTATCTTGCGCAATTCGGTGGCTGTTTTCCTTTGGAAAAGTACTCGATCCGTCTTGCGAGGATTCCGTCGTGGTGTTATTTCTTTTGTTATTATACGCAAATTGAACCTAATCCATCTATGGTCAGAGCAGGATGCCTCTTCCGAGACATGCCAATCCGTGATGAAACCCGTGGCTCTGTTTGTGGCAAGTGTCAGATCTATTATGGTCTGGCTGCGCCGTGTAACGAAGGTTGGTGTAGCGCCTGTGTTAATAATATCTAAAGGACTTGACATTAAAAACTCAAAAAGTGCCTCACCTCTCCGGTTGTTTCCATTGCATCCCCAGGCAATGTGATGTGCGTTGCAGTCGGTGGCGATGATGACCTCGTCACCTATAGTTCCGCAGCTGTTGATCAGCCTCACCAGGTCGTGCGGCGGGGGTTCGTCCGCTTCCGGCATGTAGACCGACGAAAGGGTCACTCTAGAGCAACTCCTTTCATCTGGTGAGGGTATTTTGATTGTGCACATGTCTCTAGAACAAAAATATGTTAGAGGTTCTGCCAGTATTCTCCTTGAAACATAAATACAGGCCCTAGGGTAGGGTTCTGAGCTAGTAAAAAGTTTACCTCCTAAATTGGAGAGTCCCTGGATTCTGCCTGTGCCACTGATCCACGGCTCTTGGATCAGAGCTATTGCCGGTTCATTTACCTCCAGCCACCTGCGCAATTGAGCCGTAGCGGCTAAACTGTGCTGGAGGTTGACTTGGACTACCTTACTGAGCGAAGAGGACGCCATCGTCCTCTTCACTCGTCTGGATGTCCATTCCCTCAAGCCTTTTCGCCCACTCGTCGCCATCATCCTCTAGGGGTTCGGCGACGGGTTTGGCTAGAGGTGAGGGGGAACTGTCGAGTAGGTCGGCGTCGGTGCCAGTGTCATCCGACATGCAGGTGTCAGCGACACCGACCCTGACCCCCTCTGTGGTAAAACACTTTTTCAAAATTTTCGTCAACGATTACTCCCAAATGGATAAACCGATTTTTTTTAGATTAGAGAGAGAGATTAGACGTAGTTCTTTGAGGAATAGAGCTGATTAGTTTTTGTACTCAATCGGTAGATAAATCTGGAAGTTATATTAAAAAAATACTGTTTCGCTAAAATTTTTTGGTGTTGTTCAAAATTTTTCAAAATCTCCTGACCAAATCGGTTCAAATTTTCAGGAAGTCTAATTTGAGCGGAATCCAATCGAATGCACTCAACCGCGTTTCGATCGGTCCAGCCGTTCAAAAGTTATGAGATGTTTACATACACATACGCACACACACACGCACACATACATACATACAGACATACTGAAGTCATCGTGAAAATAGTCGGAAAAGGTTCCTAGGACTTCAAAACGTGGACATCTGGTGAAAACTCGATTTTCGAAAATCGGGGTGAAATCAGTAACTTCCTTATCTACATACGTAGTGGGAAGTTAAAAATGATTAAAATTGAACTAAAAATATATATCCTGTCACTCAGTGAAAAAAAATAATGATTAAAATCGATCCAGTAGTTTTGATTTATTCATTACTGCTCGTGGCCTGCACGCGTTAAATTTGGAGTAAAACAAATCCCCTTTCCCTATACCATGAAGATTTCCTTCTGTCTTTGGAATATCCAAATTCATATAGGTACTACATTTTTAGGTTTTACATTTTTACTTATTTCTTTTATTTTTACAATTAATATATTACAGAATGTCTTTATATACAACGTTCACAGCTTTCTTGCCTATAGTAATCTCTAAACAAAACATGTTTGTGTTGTCTATACACAAACATGTTTTGTTTAGAGATTACTCTTGAAAGAGCTATATATAGTTGGCCATGTGAAAAACTGTCACCGCTCAAATCTAAGCCTGCAATGTTGAAGGTTTGACCCTGCGATTTATTAAGGAAAGGCATCGGAACAAACGGGAAAAATGTGTAAATGGTTGACCCTACGGGCCATCCCTGAAACTTCTCACTAAATTAAGGTATTTTAAGCTCAAAAGAGTAAAAAAGCATAGATTTTTCAGTTCAAACATCTATTTTGTTAAAAATGGCAGTATTATTAATTTTTGAAAAGCTGTATATTTGAAAACTATGATTGCATTCAACTCAATATTTGAGATCTAAATCTCAAAAATTGAGTTTAATCTGTTAATGTTAATGTAAATTGTTTTACTTCAAATTTAACGCGTGCGGGCCACGGGCAGTAATGAATAAATCAAAACTACTGGATCGATTTTAATCATTTTTTTTTTTTCACTGAGTGACAGGATATATATTTTTAGTTACATAATAAAATGTACTTTACTTGATCATATAAAATTCCGAAAACAGGCTCAAAAAATCTCTAAAACAAATAATTTGTTAATACTATTTCTAATCATCCGCATGATTTTTATATGGTGATATTTAGTGAAAAAAATGTACTAAATTTTGGTTTTCAGCTGAAGTCCTATATTTATTTATCCGAAAATTAACACGTTTCCCAGCGGTTTCAGAACATACTGCGCGCGCGCCACCGACCGGCCGGTAACCCCGCAACCGCCCCTGCATTTGAAATCTGTAATATCTTCGAAAGTATTCATTTAAATTACATGCTGTAAACGGCTATAATAATCTATATTAAATTGAAAATATATTTAAGTCATTTAATTGGATAAAAATTAGTGCTGTATTGCTTAAAATTGCTTCGAAAAAAAGCCATTATTTCTCGTAAAAAGTAAATGGCAAAAAAATGCTATTGTGGGTTATCCATAAGAGATATACATATGTATCGCGGAGTTTTCTGTAGACCTTTTCAAAGTGTACAAATGCTTAGTACATTATTTTGCTAAATCTCGTAGGGTTTAGCCTGCGTTTGCAATGTAAGCAGAAAAAATATAATTATTTACGACATGACATCAGAAAATTCAAAAATTGCGGTATTTACCTACAATATATTGAATGTTATTATACATACAATCCTTCCTCTTTAATCACTCTATCTATTAAAAAAAACCGCATTATAAACCGTTGCATAGTTTTAAAGATTTAAGCATACATAGGGACATAGGGACAGACAGAGAAAGCGACTTTGTTTTATACTATGTAGTGATTAGTGACACTATTATTAACTCCAGTTAGTCAAAGGCATAAAATTTATTTAATCAAACAGCAACTGATAAAATACATGTTTATATTAAATATAAAACAAAAAACTGATTACACTATGTTATAGGTATAATATCACACTTCACTTCTCAGTTTCACAAGTACGAATGTCTCAAGAGTCAAGAACATATTTGTCAAAACCTTGTACAATGTTTTATTCTAAAATATCCGTCACGGAAGCTATAAATTATGTAAACAAACATCTTTTACCAAGTAAATATTTTTACTGCGAGACAATAATGAACTGACCATATTCAATCTACATAAAGTATTATGTCGATTGAAATGGGTTATATCTACCCGGAATGTTCAGGAGCGTCAAAATCGTTCCGAAGAGTACCACGACATGGGTGGAGTGTCTCTTTCTACTACAAAAAGCGCCAATCGCCATATATAAGTGCGGCCATGCGTAGTTCGCAAATTACTACTAAGTAATACTACTAATTTGAGAAACGCATTGCATTGCATAAGTAATTACGTAGTAATTAAAATAAGCACATTTTAGAACTCACTATGTTAATTACAATACATTTTATGCTAATGTATTTATCGACGTGTATGAATAAAAGGGATTTAACGATTACCGAATATATAAAAATCTACCATCAGTAGTTTTATTTCCACTCATGTCGTTGTCTTGCTCAGAACGTTTTTCCCCTCTGTTAAGTAAGACACAATTATCAACTTTATTAGTAACGAAATAAAGTACATTTTTATTTTTCAAATATTGCTTCGTAATAATTCCAATTATCATATATAAGTTCTTTGAGTTATATTGAAAGTAACAATCTATTTAATTTAGTCGGATCATATTTAACGACACAAAGCGCTTCGTTTTTGTTTCTTGGTACCGGGACGCGCCGGTCACCGGTACCACAGAATACTTATAGATAGATAGCACACATAGACACCTCTCACGGTCGTGATATCTCGGACTGGTGCGGAACAAACTGTACCGATCCATTCCGAGATAATAATATCGCGTCCGTGAGAGGTGTCTATGTGCGCGTTGCTCGAATATCACATGTATGTAGATTGACTACTGTTAGTCTCCAGTATACTGTGCCGGAACTGCGAACCATCGGTTCGCCATTTTGAAATAAACGCTTCATTCGAGCAAAGAGCATTCGAGTTTCGAATGCGCACGAGTTTGTTTGCTTTGTTTAAATCGCGGATTTGGTTGTTATTGTTAATTTTGTTATTGTTCCGTTATCACTTGGTTATTGTTATTAGTTTTATTAATTGTTACATTTAAAAAATAATACTTTTTTCTTTGTACCTAATGTTGTGAACTCCTTAACGTTTGTTTACATAATTTATAGGTTCTCATGACGCTTACTTCAGTCAATTATTGACCTTAATTATTACCTTAATCAAATACTTAATACTTTAGGCCAAAGGTAATATTAATTTAACACAATCATCTCTGAAACAAAACAGTTGTTTTAAGATGGTCCTAACCGCGGGTGCAGCTTAACACACATGTGTTCGAAATAAATCGCGTCTCGTGGTGCGGTAAACACACCGGTGTGTTTTCGCCCGTGCGGCAAACATGTCACAAATGTGTGTTCGAAATAAATAGGTTATTAATTAATGAATAATTTCATTAGATATACAAGTTATTTTAATAATAATAAAGAAATAACACACTAGCTTTATTTTGACATAACAATTTAGAAATTGATTGCCGCATACAGTCATTTCATATATTACTAGGTGAGCCCGCGACTGCGTCCGCGTGGAAAATTTCGAGTTACTCCTTAAGTTTAAGTTACTCCTTATCGCATCAGTTATCTGCCAGTGAAAGTCCTGTCAAAATCGGTTTAGCCGTTCCAGAGATTAGCCGGAACAAACAGACAGACCGACAGACAAAAATTGTAAAAAAAAATTATTTTTGTATATGTACCGTGTATACATCCATATGCATTTAGTAAAAAACGGTTATTTTAATATTACAAACAGACACTCCAATTTTATTTATTTTATAGATGTTTGTGTAAAATATTGACAACACTGTAATAATTACTATAATTGCATGTCTATAATGCATATAATATAAACACTATAATTGCATGACCTGGCCACTCCAATCGTAGTCACATAAGATTGGATTCCCGTCTTTGTAGTGGAATTGTTTATGTATGAGATTTCTTGTGTTCAAACTTCAATCGTTAATGTGACTTATTCAATATTTACAGGAGATACAAGTTAATGAGATGTTGGTGTCAGTGTTACCTGGCGGGATTAAAAGGTTTACTTGTAGGCTTTAGAAACGATGACGGGATTGTCCAAAGGTTACAGTGGTATGAAAGTGGAGAGATTCCTCGATATTGTCAGGTAAATAAAGACTGTTATTATATTAACTAATGGTTATTTGAATGCCTTATACAGGTGGGATGATAAAGGACAGTAGGTACATATTGAAGGACGCGATGTTTATTGTCATGCGATGTAATATTCTAAACTACAAAGTAAACGTCATAGAACATTAGTGTAGTAATATTCAAAAATTATAGTCACCGTGCGGGCAATAACCGCGGCACGCTTAGTTCGAGAGTCGCGACATCTCTACTCTCTAGGAATGCAAACGATAGATCGATTTTTTCAAACATGGATATATCGTTCAATTCGATATTGAAATCCCAAACATCGACGATACATTGTTCTTCATGAGCGATGTTTTATCATACCATCTTCCCCTGCTCTCAAGAACCCCGACAAACTATGGAATACAAGTACTTTATATGGCAAAAATCGATCGTAAACGACATGGATGTATTGTTCATAAACTCCGATGTTTTTAACATTGATGTTTTACTCTAGAAAAAATCGATGTCCTGCAGGCTTAGGATAAGCACCTCGAGATATATATCGATCGAGAAAGTGACGTTTGCTTGACATTTATTAATATCTCGATGGACGTTATTAAGCATGCCACGATAAACATTTAAAACGTCATAGATAAATTAAACAAAAAGTTTACTCGAATAGAGGAATAAATGTTGTCACTAGAAGACATAGATATTATACTAATTCTGATTTTTAAGATACACCTTTGGTGCATTTAACTTGTGTTAATCATTATGAGCTTTTGTTTACATTTATAACTTCCTGTCATCATTTCTCTTCTTTGTCAGAGTCGAAGGAAATATAACCAAAGCCTAGTGAAGCCGTACCTATTTACAATTGTAATTAAAGATATTTTACAGGTTTTTGAATTATTCTCTCTTTTTAGTTTTGACCATCAAAACTAGTTTTTTATTCTATAAAATTGAAACAATGAATTATGATTCATAAGATGTTTTAATGTAAAGGGCAATTAAGATGCCAGCGTGTATTTATTTCTGGATGTATAACTGCGTAACTAATTATGCGTAAAAGTGCGTAACAATTATTATTAACAAGCTATTTTTTTCCACTATAATTATTCCTTTCAATTATAATTCTAACATTATTGAGTAAATTAACATCTTTTAGACTAATCAATCAACATTTTTGATTAATTTTTTTGATGAGAAACTTCCATAGAATTGTTGTGATTTGACAATGACACGAAAATGCATTACGATAAACAAACATAAATGTATAGTATTATGCCAACTAGAAAATAAGATAGAACAGAATACAATTCACAGTATTTTATGTTACAAATAATGTTATCTATTAATAGCTCCAAAAATCAGCCAGATGCAAGCAATCCAACCTAAGACTTACTGTTAGACCGTGGTCTCCAAGAACAAAATGAATTTTTGTGAACAGCTTCGTTTTGACGAGCCAACCATATTTTCTTTCTTTGAAAAATCTCGAATCGGGTAACTAATAAAGATAGATAAAATAGGGAAACTTTAGAGTGTCAGACTAAGAAAAGTTTCCACTTTACGTGTATGACAAAGTTACCGTTGAATTACAATAATAATTAACAAGCTATTGTGAGAAAATTAGGTTATTTTTAAATTGATTAATATCAATTTAAAAATCTCATAAGTGGGATTCTCAGAAAAATCATCAAATATGTAGGACAAAAGTTTCATCGTAGTTTTCATAATATAATCAAGCGATTAAAGTCGAAAAATAATTATTGTTATTAATAAATATTTATTATTTACCGAACCCAATATCTTCGCTGCATTAACTTTATTAGTTACCCGATTCGAGATTTTGCGAAAATAGAAAAGACGGTTGTCTCGTCAAAATGAAGCTTTTCACAAATATTCAGCTTGTTGTTAATCAAAAAAAAGTTAGTTTGTGGGACCACGGTCTGTGATTTACATCTCAAGAACGAAAAACATTTTTCTTCGACTTTTCAGTTTATCTCTCTTTGATTCAAAGACTTACTCAAAGAGTATATAAATTTTATTTTATTTTGTCTTCTTACATTTACTTCTAACGAAAAAACGAGTGTGAGCTACACTCGATTTTTTTGTTATTTTTGATTGATTAATTAATATTTTGATTATTATAATATGTTTTTATGTATTATTTTTCCTGAGTATATGTTATTAATAGTAACATTAAATAATACAAAATAAGCACCAGCTTTAAATTAACCTTTTATTTTACATTTAGTTTTCTACTGAATTTTGTAGAAAACCTTGTAAGTAGTTGTAATTTTGAATAGAGTTGGTAACACTGAGTAGCACGAGAATTCGTAGAATTATTTTCTCTATACGAAAAATTAAAAGTTTATTTACATTACGTCAAAAAGTATTGTACTTTAACTAATTTGTATTTTGTAATTAATTATAAATTAATTAATTATCTAACCATTACGTACAAGGAATTATTGATTTATACTGTTTGGTTCTCACATCTCTAAAATCATCATCATTCTTCCGATTCTAGTACAAAATTAAATTGTGTTAGGTATGTGAAATGGGAACACAAAATAAAACGTAAGTAGTGTACTTCTTTATACTTATATTTTTTAAAAGCCTATATAGGTTATTAAAAATAATTTTGATTTTCTTTTCAGGATAAGAAGTAATAAGCATAAATTAACTTTGTCACCATGATGGATTAATGGACTAGACTTGTAGCACCAAAGATTAAAGTCTTTAATATTGGGAAAGCATAATATAACACCATATATTCTACAAATACTTCATACATATAATAGTTTTTAGAGGAAGAAAGGAAAACAATGGAACACTGTGTAAGTATTTATTTACATACATATCTCCATGACAAATCATCTAACAAGGTAGACGGAAAAAATCAAATTTTAAACATATTTTAATATATTTCTTTCATTGTAAAAGTTGTGGTTTTTTACAAAATTAATATCATAAATTCAAGATTATATCAAAAACTTGATTCTTGTAAAAAACACCTGAATAATATGAGAAGCTTTCTCTGGAGAATAGTGTAGGCTTCTTTCACTCCCTTTTATAAATGTAACCAATTGTTTTTTCGACCCCATTATATAATTTACAATGCAAATCTATATAACACTACACAAAATGCAACATGCAAGACTGGAGTCATAAGTCCTGAGTTAACTCACAAAAAAATATATTAAGTAAACATATATAACAACATTTTGATAAGATATATTTGTTTACAGGTTGACTAAACAGCGAGTAATGGAAATAGAATAAAGAAGCCTTTCTATTTATTACATTTTTTGAAATTGTTGATTAAGAAGATTTATAAGTTAATGCTGAATATTATATTTTTCTTGCTGTTTTTAATGGTTGTGCAAGATTGAAAAATAAATTTTAATTTGTAGAAAACAATTAAGTTTATGACATGATAGTCTTAATGTACCTAATATGTGTAATTTTTAAAATTTAAATTAATAGAAAGTTAACGTTACCTTAGGAAAAAATATTTTACTTGTTGATTTTTTATTTTCAAGTGAAATTCCATACTACTCATACTATATAGTAAACTAATTTTTGATATTGAATTTTCATTACTGATTAATTATGCGAGATAACAAGAGATATTTAAATTGTAGAAAACATTTAAATTTAAAATATAATAGCTTTAATATAGTGCGTGTAATCTTCTATAAGTTTGTTACATTGGTGAAAATTCAAAGATACATGTTAATAAATTTAAGTCATAAGGTGATAAATTGTGAAAATTATTTATCTATTCTGAGAAGTACAAACATTAATAATAATTGTTAGTTTAGTAAAGTAGATGTGTTTGTATATTTTTTAAAACTCAAATTTAATTTTCTTTACAAGACTGCTTCATATTACACACTTTTTATAATTATTCATTTTGTATTTTGTGTGATTTATTCATTTTGTAACTTTATTAAAGAAAATAAAAATTATTTCTCAAGACTTTTCCATATAGTAAAATCTATGTTTGGCATTAAAACATTAAATACTATGAATAGTGTGTCATTAAACTTATACTTAAAATTAGATATTGATGACTATAAGTTTCATTTTTATTATATAAAATTATTTAATACTTAGATAGAAGGTTTGCCTAGTGTATATATTTTTTTAAATAAATCTTATACAACACTAAAGTATTTTATTATACCAATAATCCACTAAGTATTGTTACTACCAAAATCACTTCGATTAAAAAACAACAACAAAAGTAACAAAATTAACACTTTAAAAAAAAAACTTGTAATTATCATATCGAAGGGTATACTTGTGCAAGTGCAATGACACAACTTTACTGGAGGCCAGATTAAATGTTCTGTAGCTTGTAATCTATACCTTCATATAATAAATTCGTAGGAAAGTCAATGTATGTCCGGGGTAAACTCAAAAAGTACTGCATGGATTTACTTCAAATTTTGCATGAATATTACTAACAGGTCGGGTCAACATATAGGCTACATATTATCACGTTATCACCTACGGGGGAGGAACTGTGCGGAGTAAACAAAGTCACGGGCAACAGCTAGTTTTGACATAAATCAATAGAAGTATTTGAAAATTTGTACAAATTTTCAAATACTTTATTACATTAGGACAAATATAAGGGAATTTTAAGGCTTTTGAGGCAAGAAAATGGTTTCCGTTGTTTTGCAAGTTGCACCAGTATACATAGGATCCGTCAATATCTTCTATTGTGTAGTCTTCGCATTTCATCCATTTCAATTATGCCATATGAGGGCATCATTTGTTCTTCTAGGATATTTGTCAGTAATATTAAAAATTCTGCAGTTGAAGTCTTATCTGCAAATAATAATTATATTTTTTATTGACATATATTATTGTAATAAACAATAATAACAAGAACTGACTGCCTTTCTGTATGGTAAATTATCTTTAAATGTAGACAAATATAAAATAATAATGTTTACACATGTAGGTACCTAGGTAATTGAGAACTACATGTGTCATATTGGATATTTTAAGTTATGAATATTACAGAAAATAATACATCATAGTAGTATGTTAATCATACATGGAACTTGGTCTGAAAACAACTGATTAAAACAAATACTTTTTTTGAGTAAATATAACTTGAATGGGTAGTAAAAACTCCTTAAATACATAATCAATGCAATCTTAGAGGAATAACACATTTGCATCATTATTCTATGATGTAAGCATTGTTGTTGTTTGTTAGTATGTGGCTGTAAGTATTGTGAAAAGTTGACCACCAAGAAAAGGATTATTACTTGTATCCAGCTGAAATTTAACATACACTTGACATGTATATGTAACATATTAACTGTTTAAAAAAGAAACTCGAAAAACTACAGATAACTTTTGAAAAAATATAACTTTATTGAGTTCACCTAAGTCAAATTAGTATTTACTACAAAGCTATTCTGTTATTATAGTTAATGAAGTTGGATGGCTGTCATATCTACTAGAAACTGAATTACAAGTCTCTTATGTTCACTTACCTTTAACTAAAGAGGCATGCCTTGATCGGTGTGTGGCTCTAAACCTCAAAATTCACAAGGGTCTATATTATTTAGAGAGCCATGGTTATTGGGTTTATTGAAGCGCTATAGTGATTGGAATGCTCCGTCCGTTGTGTAAAAAGATCACACAAATTTCCTATGTGCCTTCTTTATATTTTGCAGGCTTGCCGTTAACCGTAGATATTTAGCCCATAATAGGTATAATATGGAACTGCCACCACTATTAAATACATATATGCCATACTGCCTGCCTGCCTGCCATACATACTACTGCCAACACTGGACCGAAATCTATATTTAATAAAATGAATAGAAATCATCAAAAGTTTTGTAATTATTGTATAATTAAAGTATAATAATATGAAATAGTGGATAAGGTTATAAACATTTTAACCAAATTTTAACGAAGTGTCAAATGACAAATCGATAAAATGACAGCAAGACGTTTCGATCGATAGAGAAAATAACTACCGTCGAGTAAAATTGATCATTTTCTCTTCCTTTGAAGTATCATGTCGAATCAAGTGTCAAATGCGTTAGCGAATCGAGAAAGTGACATAAAAGTCGAGAAAACGAGGTCGATAAAATTTTATCGTGTTGCTTATCCTAAGCCTGCTGATATCAACGTTTTTTATGAGCGATGTTGCATTCCTAGACGTCTCGCGGCGGCTGTCATCACTGTTGATAAACCCTAAATTTGGATATCTATTTGCGCGTGCCCGATCTAAATATTATTATAGGATAACTAGCAATGCCCGCGACTTTGTCCGCGTGAAATAAATCTAAACCCGTATAATTATATAATAAATAAATATTCACGGGACAACTACAATTACTGATCTAACCCCAAAGTAAGCAAATTATTTGCTAGTGTTATGGGTGTTAGTCAACGATACCAATACATAGAAATACATATATAAATACAAGAATATATTTAATAAACACCAAAAACCGGAAATACAAACATTTATGCTCATCACACAAATGCTTGTCCTCGTCGGGGATCGAACCCGTGCCCCGTCCCCGTGCCGGGTCGCTAACCACTCGACCAACGGGGCGGTCATAAAGGGGGGGATGGGGGGTATATAATATAATACGTATAAATACCGTTCCGGTGAGGTATCCGGGATAAAAACTATCTTATGTCCTTTTTCGGGTTCCAAACTATCTTTTAAATAGGTACCTATTTTTTATATACTGTGTATTAGAATAGAGTACTGAACACCGTCGTTATGTACAGTCAAACTTAATAGCTTTACCAATCAACCTTAATAGTCTAATTTTTTTCAACTATCGCCTGGTTTAGTGGTCCGGTGTCGGAGTTGAGCACATGAGATGATGAGATTTACAAGATCGGCACATTCTTCGGCTGTTCACGACAAAATAGTGACTTCTTATTTACGAATGTATCGGTGATCATGATCCGGTGTCGGTTTTAATTACAAGAGGTCCCGGGTTTAATTCCGGATCGGGCAAACCAAAAATGTGTTTTTTCAGTTTTCTAATAAAAACCGAGTTGCCTGGGATAGGACAAGTGCCCGGTTAGCGATAGACTTGCCACCTATGACATTGTGGGACCAAGTATTTTCGGCTAATCGTGGGTGCACTGGTAGCTCTGCCTACCTCTTCGGGGATACGGGCATGAAGATACTTTTTATTCAACTGTTTTACGTTTTCTGATTTTTATAGAAAATTAAATGTGTAGACGGTACTGTTTAAATCCTTATGATCCTATAACGTCGGCAATCGCTGCCAATCTCAAACCTACAAACACACCACACAACACCTTCTTTTTCACTCTGCACCAACCCCGTCCTCTTTCTCTGGATAAGCTCTTCGCCAAACTAATATGGAACCAAAAGAGTAAGGACATACTTTCTATTTTCCAAATCAGTTTTCCTCGTGTTGGTTCGGGCCCCTTTGAAGAATAGACCAACTGCCGTTCTGCCAGGCAGGTCGTTAAAAGGCGAGCGATTGACTATACTTGTCACTACCATCGTGACTACTAGGTGGGTGGTAGATTTCTGGAACGTCTCGCCCGGGTATTCCTGCCGATATAGCGTCAGTGTTTGTCATTGTGTGTTGTAATGCATGTGGTATTGACACCCCGCCACATGGATAGTAACGCATCATTAACTTCCTTGGTGTCTATAGGAATTCACCCGAAATAAGAACTTGAGAGAGATAGAAATATTTTTAAAAGAGTTCTTATGGCCAATTGCACTAACATTGTCTTAGGTTAAATAGTATACTGTTATTTCTTGTCTTAAATAGTAAGAATGTGACAGCATACTATTTAGGATTGTCCTAAGCTAAGACAATGTTAGTGCAATTGGCCATTAGAAAAATAAAGAGTTTTTTAACTATAAAATAACTTGGAAAACCGATAAACAAAAATATTTGCCAGTTTATTTAAAAATATATTTATGGCAAAATTCGATGAGTGCATGTTTTTAAGTTTTACGAAGTGTTTAGGTGTTTTAAAAAGTCATTACCGGGGTAAAATAAGAATGTTTTTTTTTCAGAATGAATGGAACCCACAAAAAATTCTGGAATTTTTACATTATTGTTTAACCAAAATAAAAGATTCCTTTCTACAGCACCGTTCTCAAGAAGGTCCAGTTGCTTTAAAGTTTGAAATTAATTCTGATCGAGAAATAAGAGTTATTGGTAACTGCCCCAAAGATGAAATTTTACCAAATTGGTATACTGATGTTGTCACTTGATTATTAAATTAAAATGATTTTATTTAACTGAATTTTTTTCTTACTTAACATTTTATAACATTTAGTACCTTCAAACTGAATCTAAAAGAAGCATCAGGTAATAATAATTAAAAAATCGTTGTAATATTGCCCTAAGGCGAGGTACGGTCTCACAGACGACCCTCAGAGCGGGCTGTAAATCTACCAACTTAAACTCCGGCCGAAAATTATGTTAACACAAAAGTCAGGATTCGCAGTAACTGTCATACAGACCAACTGTCTAAATAAATCATTTCGAAAAAACATTTAACACTAAAACTGCAACAACCCACTTCCAAACACCTGCTCTGCTCTGCTCTGGAAATCTGAATCAAATTTTTACCATATTTATATGGGACCCGAAAGAAAGTACACACTTCCGAACAAAAAAAAACTATATTTTTCTCAAACATGCGCGGAAATAGTGGCATTACATTTGAATGAAGAGCATTTTTATGTATATAGAAAAATAAAAGTCATTGCCGGTGCGTTTTTTAAGTATTTGGAACAAGAAAATAGTTTATTTTTTTAATCGTGAATATTATCGATGATATCGATTGCTGTTTATTGATAGCATTGTATTTATTGAGGTGATGAAACCCTATCGATAATGCACTATCAAGCGGCAACACTATAAATCAATGATTTCGATTTTCGACACTCATTCCAAAAATTTTCTTGATATTACTATATCATATTTCTCATACTTCTTGTGAAATTCAACGTCTACACTACACCCCTATTCTTATTTAAGTCATGTACTACATATTTTTTCCAAATAGTAGGCAAGTGTTGAAGTACAAAACTATTCACCTCCAAGCAATATCGAGATAAAGTTGAAAAAGTCAATCTTGCTCTCGGACTATACTGGTTGCGGGTGAGGACGCAAGTTCCCGTGGCCTGAAAATTCGCGCGCGCGAATTTTCGCCTCACCCGCCGCGCCACCGCCGCCACCGCTAGTTCGCGTGGCCGGGTGGTCAGAGAGGCGATGGTCGATCATTTGAATACCTGTAAGGACTACCTGTCCTTACAGGTAGTCTCCGATTTGCCCAGGCGTGTCTATTCTCCGCTAAAACGTCTGTTCCACCTATCTCCGTCTTTCCTGGGTGTGTCCGTGCCGATAACTGACCACCTCGATATCCTTGGTATCACCTTAACGCCTACTCTCAACTTTGGTTTGTATCGAATCGAATCTAAAGCCCAAGTAGTCTCAAAAAAGCTTGGTATTCTGGCGAAAGTGAAACAGTATTTCAGCCCGGGACAATTGCTCAACCTTAATCAAGCACAAGTCCGCAACGAATTTATACCCTTTGTGGTAAATTTTACCCAGTAGCGCGTCCTGCCGAGTTAAATAATATTTTGCGACATGAATATTTTTCTTTCGTGTTGCGTATTTTTTTATACTTTGCCTAGATCGTTGACAGATTCGCAACCATTGCAAAAAGTCTCAGCTGCATGGTCTATACTAGATATTTACTCCACAAAAACCCTGCGTTGTCTGCCGACCGCATGTCGCCGGGGGCAAAATGATCACATGCAAAAATGTTACTAGCCAACATTAAAAACTTTGTTAATAAGTTTTTACTGGTGTCCATGTAATGTTAAAAACTTTTTTTAAAAGTCGAATAAAATATTAAATTACAAAGTCATATGACACTATGTTTTAGACTGACACGATCAAATAGATACCTTTGTAAATACATTCATCTCCATGTAAACCAATAATTCGGAATAATGGTTAAACGCAATCTAAAATCCAAAAATATAAAAAATGTAAAATGCTGAAACAATATTCCATGCTGTGAAGGAAAAATGGGCCAAATTGAAGAGAAAACGTCATCTGTAAAGATGGGCAAAAGCTCATCCGCAACAAAAAAAGCAGGTGCAAAACCTTCGAAAACTAAACGTTTTTCAAATGAACCCATTAATTTTTGTGACCCGAAAGTACAGGGAGTGTTACTTGTTGGCCTTTTAGTAGTTTTGGCGATAGCATTGTGGTTTGGATTCAAAAATGGCTGTTTAGGAAGGCGCCGCCGCCGCCGACGATCATGTTGTTGTAAGTACGCTTTCAGATTCTTTTGATCTTAATTTATTATTAATACCTATATTATAAAGCTGAAGAATTTGTTTGAAATAGCATTGCTTTTTTTATTTAAAAGCCATTTGTGTACAATATTGCGTCGATTATTCGATGAGGTTCGAGTCGAAACTGTTTAGACCACAATCTTCAGACCCGCGAAACCACAGCGACAGATGATGCAAAGTAGTCACAACTGCACATGCACATTAGCACGCTAAAAGTCGTTGCCATAACGATGCCGGATTCTAAGAATCTCCTCTTAAAAATCCCAATATTAAAGTTACTCGGAAATACCGTGTGAGGAAAGTTCCAGAATTTCACTGTTTAAAGAGATAGGAACAATTCGGACTTTCAAGTTTTGTTGAAAAACACAAAATTTAAGTTAATTTTTGCTTGATAAAAATGAAAAGGCTAGCGCGGTGGTGAAACATAAGATGGGGCGGCAGCTATCATGGACGTCATCTCCAAGTCACCGTGCTGTATTACTGAAGACCTTCAAGGTGAAGATTTGAAGTGAATGTGCGTCAAACGCAGGGAGGTTATGATGTAAAGTCCTTAATAAAGGTTCTACCTAGGTTCTTATCGAAAAAGAGTTGGCCGCGAAGGTAGCTGAAGAGCCACGTTAGCGGCAGAATGTTAAGGACATGAACGACCTTAATATATTCTAAGAGCCCACATTGGCCAAATATTCGTCATTTTATAAAACCCGAAAGTTTTTCAGCGTATACATGGGGCATACTAAAAGTTTTGCACTTCTAGCTAATCGGAACCATTTGAATTTCGAATGTTATATTTTTAAAACGTTGCAACCTTAGTAATAAAATAAAAACAATTGGCTGGAAATGATTTGTCAATTGTTTTTTATCACACAATACACATCAAAGTTCTATGCAAAGAGTATATATACAATACTTGGTTCTACGTACGCAACGAAAATGGGATTAAGTCTGAAAGATTTAAGAGCGATGATTTTAAAAGTTCTCTTTCTCCGCAAGACTGTGCCGCTTGTCTTCAAAATGCTTTTGGGAGAGAAGCACCTTGTTTGAGCACCGTGAGGCGATGGTTTGCTGAATTTGAGAGAGGTCGAGTTTCTTTATATGACGAATTTCGTGAAGGGCGGCCTTCAACTGCCGTCAACGAAAATAATGTGGCTAATGTTAAGCGGTTAATTGAAGAAAACCCCCGGATTACCTATGAGACAATTCGAGGACTATTGGGGATTGGTATGAGCTAAATTCAGAAAACTTTACACGAAGAATTGAAAATTCGGAAACTTTGTTGTCGTTGGATCCCTCATGAACTGACAGCGGAGCAGAAGCGGGCTCACGTAGAATGGTGCTCACAGATGCTACTGAAGTACGACCACGGGCATTCTAATGCTGTTTATGACATTGTCACAGGAGACGAAACGTGGATTTATTGTTTAAAACCCGAAAAAAACAGCAATCTTGTGGATGGGTGTTTGAAAATGAGAACAGGCCAACAAAAGTGAGACAGGCGAGAAACGTTGGTAAAAAAATGATCGCGTTTTTTTTCTCAGCTACGGGTCCCATCTGTAAAATTCCACTTGAAGATAGATTCCACTAGAGAAAGACTGTTAATGCCGATTGGTATTCTACCATTTGTTTACCCAGGGTGTTAGAAAAAGTTCGCGAAAGACGACCCAAAAGCCGCATTCTCCTACACCATGATAACGTTTCTTCACACACGGCCAACAAAACAGTCAGTTTTAGCTTCCGAAAAAGTTCATCTCGTCACTCGTCCTGCGCATAGCCCTTACCTAGCACCCTATAATTTCTGTATTTTCCCCAAAATCAAAAATTTGGTGACAGGTTTTACTTTTACCAACTCCGAAGAGACAGTGATAACGTTCAATCAGCACGTAGAAAACATGCCTTCAGATCGGTGGTCCTCCTGTTTTAAAAAATGATTCGAACGCATGAAAAAATGTTTAAAATATAAAGGAGATTATTGTGAAAAGCAATAAACATAATATTTTGGTTATAACATGTTGTTTTTTTAAGTTACCCAAAACTTATAATGTGATCTACGTAGTCCCCAAACCAGGTAAAACGATCAGGGACAAAAAAAATTAATTGATGGTCACTTTGGGCAAACAAAACAAATATACATTACACAACAATAACAAATGTTTGAATTTTGAAAGTACCTACCTGAAATATCATTGAAGTATAAAGCTCAATTTTTTAATATTTTCTTCGGTATGGTATTAGAAATGACGTCTACTCATTGCCAAAAACTTAGCAAGGTTTCAACTCGCTGCCTGCTCCATAACATTTTACTTTTGTCATTGTATAAAAGCTATATTTTATGTATAATGTTACTTAACTTTTATGTACTGCAGCAACCGACTTCCCGTTTCTGTATCTCCGGAACTCTGCATCAGGTCTTTACCAAATATAAATGGGACCACACGGGAACCACCACTGTTAATTTTTTTAATCATTTCATAAATGGCCGAGTTCTGAGTAAACATACTTAAAAAAAATACGACTGAATTAATAACTTGCTCCTTTTGAAAAATTGGTCGATAATAATTATTTGTCGCCTTAATTTTCCAAATATGTAGTAAATAAACTTATTTGAGGTTATGATGAAAAATGAAAAGGATTAAGGAAAAAAAACTGGATGGGTTTTGGAATCAATTGGGACATAAGTTTGGAAGTTATATAACAGCCTATTCTATCGTGAAATTTTGTAAAGAACAAATTCTGTTAGTATATAATATGAAATTTATGTCGATTAGAAGCTTATTTTCTGAGATATTGGCAAAAAACTGAAAAATTATCCGTTTTACTTTCTTATAAATTAAATGTCCCGGTCTCCTAAGTGGCCAAGATTTTAGGCTTACATAATTTACTAATTTTTAACTTTTTAACTTTTTACTAATAATTTAGAAGATTCTCACGGGATAAACAAACGCTATGAAGTGCGAACGCCAACTTATATAGAACCGTACGTTCAAAGTTTCCTGTTCAAACCGGGTGTCACGTTTAATTGGTTTTTCGCCCGGAAACGTTTGAAACTTGTGAGGTCTAATTTCTAAATTACAAAACTGATGACATTGAAATTTTTAAGGAACAATATAGTACCTACTTTCGAACAAAAAATAAAGGATTTCGGACTACAGGTTAATTTAAAATTAAAGCTAAAAATGTGTTTTGACTTTCATCAATACTAAATTTCGGGATAAAAAGTATCCTATAACCTTCTGAGTATGAACATAAATCCTGCTAAATTTCATTCGAATCCATTCAGTAGATTCGGCGTAATGCGTGGCCTAGATACAGACAGACAAGAATAAAAAAAAACAGTTTTCGCTTCAGTATCGATTAAATAGTGGCTTGCAAAAAAAATTTCAAAATATCTCAATGTACAGAATTTGACCTCTTGCAGTTTTATTATATGTATAGTAGACACTAGGCATGGATCATTTAACATATTAAATTTTGTACTACATTTTTTTAACAATTAACAACTGTTATTTATATTAGCAAATACTGTTAAAAGTAATTTTTATGCATCACTAAAATTACCAATAACTTGATATATGATAATAATGTTATTAAAAATATTTGAGAGAGCGTTTCTTTATTACTCGCTAATTTGATTTATGATAATACTATTATTAAAAATATTTCGGGAGAATGTGATAATAATAACTGTTAAAAGTTATTAAAACTATTCTAGAGTACCTTTTTTGGTAGCTTCGTGTTTTTACTGCTTCTAATACTCATTATATATAGGCTACTGATATAATTTAAAATAAATAAATAACTGTTAAATATTAATTAACTTTAACAACATAACAGTTAATCTAAAACAATAATTTCCATGCCTAATGTATAGATAAGTTTTGCTGTCGAAGCAAGTTCTATTGACAGTACGGTAGGAAATATTAAACGCGTGCGTTAAAACTAGCTCTTGACCGCGGTTTCGCTCGCGTTAAATTCATTTTAGGGAAGTAGGGGTTTGAAAGAGACAAAAAATAGCCTATGTCACTCTCCATCCCACTTAAAAAAATTACGTCAATTTGTCGCTCCGTTTTGCCGTGAAAGACAGATAAACAAACACACACACTTTCCCATTTATAATAGTATAAGAATTAGTATGGATTTATAGGCGATGATTAACACTTTCGATCAAGAGAAACTGTTAGTTTGCTGTCATAATATGGAAGAAAAATTAATAACAAGTAAAAGACATGCCTGTTAAATACTTAGTCTATAGCAGTCTACCATAGATTTCTTCAGTTAATACTCAGAAAACTTTAGTTAAATCATCGAAATAATAATAAACATAATATTTCGATGAGAAAATGTTTTTAATTCCGAGTTTACACGCGTCGACTATAAAAAACCATAAACATAAATTTAGATCACGTGTCCCTTTCTAACACCACATAATAAACAAGGACCGAGATGAGTGTAAGTTCTCACCGTTCTATAGCACTAAATATACAGTAGACCCACTTTGATACATTAAAATTATGGTTTTACGCGACGCGACCTAACTGGTCGACGACAGTGGAGAATGAACGATTCACAACCAACAAGTCAGTCAAAGTCACGATAGCGAATTCTGAATATTGTTACTACAACATTCGACCTCTCAAACTCAGTAGAATATTGCAAGGTCTCGCCCGGATTCGGCAACATCGCCTTTTTTCCTGCCGCAATGTCGGTGCTTGCCACTGTTGTGTTGCGGTATGGAAGGTAGGTAACTTACGCATATGTGGCATAACAACTGCCAAATGAATGGCAAAACCATCTCTTTCCATTAGAAGAGTATCTTCTTATTTCTGCTGTCTTTAGAAATGATTTTTTTTGTTGTAGGAAAGAAAACAATAACGTACTACAAATTGATATACGATCTGTATATTCATGAAGAGGATACAATTAATGAAATTTGCTTAAAGTTAAATGGTGACGAATGACATCCATCAATGTGGCCCCAGTGACTCATCTGTGAAAGAAAAATTTTTTGTACTCATCTATGAAAGAAAAAATTTTTGTAACAGACATAACAATAAATTAAACTAATCACTAAATAATTGTTTCATTGTGGTGTATTAAATTAGGTAAATATAATACACCAGCTGACCCGCGCGGATTCACCAGTAAATTATTTATTTTAGTCCCTACTGGGTTCATATTTGAAATAATAAATAAATAAATATTCACGGGACAAAGGAGAGGGGGATTTTTGGACCCAAATGTAAAGGGTTGAAGTATGGTTCAAAAAAATGATACAATTTTTCTATTTCAAAGTTCAGAATATTAGCTTAATCCGCTTTCTGAGAAAAAAGAAATCACGAAAATAAGTTTGTGGTACTATAATTATATAATCGATAAAATTATAATCGATTTATGTAAATAATTTTAATCGAAATATAAGCTCGTAAACTTATTTAAAGGTGTATTTTTGATTAATATTTAGTATAATCAACAATAAGTACCATCATTATTTTACAAACCATTTATAAAATAAAAAGAAAAAATATAATCGATACAATTTATATAATCGATTGATTACGTTACTTCAAACTTAATACGATTTAGTGTCTGTGGATTTAAAACAGCTAAAATAGACAATTACAACTGACATCACTGACGGCCCGCAAGAGTCGCACTCGCAAGTCGCGGACTTCACTCTTCGCTATTTTACGTACCTACCTACAGAGAGGCATCCTTTAATTTGTGTTTTCCAAAAATCTGTGTTTTATTTAGTATTGTGTCAATTTATAAACATGAAGCGTAGTTGCCTGTATTACAAGTATCAGTTGTTTATATAATAGTAAACGGTTACAGTGAGTTAAACTATACCATAGTACCGTAACCTTACTTCTAGTGAATATCTTATATCTCTGTTCTCAGATTGCTAAAATCTGTAAAATTTTCAGTATTTATATAACGTTAAACTAGCTATTAATTAACATAATATTCATCTTATTACAAGGGGGGCCCAAGTTTGTATGCAACGGTATCAGTCTCCTTACACTTGCAAATTATTTGCTTGTGTTATGGGTGTTAGTCAACGATACTAATAGGTACATAGAAATACATATAGAAATACATATATAAATACTAGAATATATTTAATAAACACCCAAATCCGGAAATACAATCATTTATGCTCATCACACAAATGCTTGTCCCCGTCGGGGATCGAATCCGAGCCCCGTTAATTGCGTAGTCAGGGTCGCTAACCACTCGACCAATGGGGCGGTATAAAAGTTAGCCTTTGTTTGACCCCAGGTAGATGAAGGTCCCTTCAACTATCTCCATACCACATTTTATCAAAATTTGTTCAGCGATTTAACCCGAAAGCATAACAGACAGACTTTCGCATTTATATCAGTATGGATATTAAGAAATTAGAAACAAAGTGTAATTTAATACATATATTACATCCTGATGAATGCTTTTAAAAGCCAAAACAAGTACTGAAATATGTGTATAGATTTAGTAAACTATATATTTTATTATATTTACCTAATAATAATAGAATTTAATCAAATAAATTCTGACACATATAATTTTCATCACTGTAATTTTATCGAATCTTTTTACCCCCAATTAGGAGTGATCTCTATACTATTAAACTGGATAATGTGATGAAACTAGACGTCTATTAACATTTGCTTAACTCAGCTTACCCTGTTTGGGAATATTTTTACAATTTGAATAACTTGCTTAACCTAGGAATAAAACCAAGGGGGTTTAAACCACAGTCATAGTAACACAGGTCTTACAACACATTTGGTTAACTCAGCTTACCCTGTCTGGGAGTATTTCTACTATTTGAGCAAGTTGCCCAACCGAAAATAAAACCAAGGAGTTTAATTATAATAAAATTAGACTAGCACACAGATCTTACATAAGTAGTGGGGATACCGCGGCTTAATGGTAACGCTTTTCTTCTCAATTTACAGCCACGAGAGGCAGGCGTAGGTGTGCCGTGCAACGAAGAGAAGAAAGCATCCTGTCTCTTTTACTTTAATACGTAACACATGTATAGTAAGTCCTTATGTTAATGCTTGTGCACCCATCGATAGCAACGACGTACAATGGCGTTGAAGCGAGACAAAAGTTATGACATAACCATGCTATTCTCTCACCATTGAAATTGGGCTTCATTGCAAGACCTGTGTATAAATCTATAGTTTAAATGAATCACTCGTAATTATCAACAGCTGTCTTCACATATTTTTTGCTTAATACTTACCTGCATTAAACACTTGCACTCGTACTAATCAAAACGTAATCGGGGCCTAACTTTTATTAGTATAGTATGCTTTTGTTATTTACCTTACAGTTCCACTTTGGTAGGCTCATCCCAGTTGCCGCTACCATTGCCCCAATCAAAATTATTGTCTCCCTGATCGTTACCACCTTCGCCCTCCTCTTCACCTTTCTCTTCACCGTCACCATTTTCATTCCCTTAAAAGAAAAACAATAATTTAAGAATATCATTGCATGACATAAGTTTTCCATGTAATGTTCCGGGTCCCCCATAAAGAACAGACTGCCTTCTTTCCTATTAGGCAGACCATAAGAGAAGGAAGGTTAACCGAGTAACTATCATTTTATTTATGATAAAAGAGGAAAATGGACAAGAAGATCGGCTGAATTAATTGAGTTCTGTAAAGACTCGCCCAGATAACTTATTCTTTTCGAGATGACATATCATTATCATGTTCTGTCTTGGAGGGTGTTGTAACTGGTAAATCTTTACTCCATACCACATATTAATACACATCATTAACATCTTTGGATGAATGCAACAAACATTTCAAAAGTAATCGGAATGGAAGTAAAGATTGAAAATGGGAAAAGCAGGGAATGAGGTTACTTTTTATTATCAGCCAATATGCACTACTTACCCGTTTAAAGATGCCAATGCCCATAGGTATTAGCACTATGGATAGCTGCCGATGCGATACTGGCTTCTGGAAAAAAGGGAACTTGCATGGAACGGAAGGAAAAGGAAGGGATAGGAAGAAGTCTCCAAAACGTTTGTCAGGAGAGTTGCAATAGCATTGTACCACTACTTAATTATCCATTGTAGTACTTGTGAAATAAGTAAGCCTAGTGTGGTACAAGCACAAACCCACAAAAACAAGTCACGAAAAAAATAAACTGTATATCACATAATAAAGTATAGGGGCTGGATAGTCAGTCATTTATACAAACTTAGTAGCTATGATGCCCGGCTTCGCTCAGGAGTTGATATAAGATTAAGTGGTTATTATATATTAAATATAAATGTAATTTAAGACTTTATTGAAATTGGAATTTTAAATTTCGCGCCATTACTACACATGCTGCATCTGTTTGCAGCGTCTTTCGAAACGCAACCCAAATAATCGTTGTTCTGAATTAATTTCAAATACTCGACAACAGATGGCGCCACTACACTTTATTTCCAAGTTGAAGGGTTGGAAAAGCCCTTATAACTTTAAAAACACGCCCTTTAGGTTAAAACGGGAACTTTTTTGTTCGAGGGGGGATAAAGGGCTATCACACTATATAAGTCCATTTATCGTGCCGGGACTCCTTTTTAAGTTTCATCGGCACGCACATTTTATCAACTTACTTTTATTATATATAATGATAATGATGTAGCATATGTATAACTCCTCATATTTACTCTAGAGGAGTGGTGGAAATTTACTTCAATTGCTAAATACATCCATGTATTGATAAAATAGAATTGCGAGTTTCACTAATTGCGAGTGAACTGAAGTCTTAATAACCAGTTGTTGTATGAAGAGTTATGAATGGTGATGTATTTGTATGGCAGTTAATTTGTTATGTCTACACGATACAGAACCTGCAGGCTTAGCGTATACAATGCAAGATACGTCTCGATCAAGAAAGTGACATTTGGTTGACCTTGACTAATATCTCCATATTATTCCAATGTTAAATTCTAAACGATAAATATTTAAAACATCAGAGATTAATTATGCAAAATTTACTTGAATAGAGAAATCAATGTTGAATAGCACATAATTATAATATGGTACTGCCATCATTATTAAATATAATAACCTTGAATAAAAACAAGTGAATTTAATTGAATAGAAGTTTATTGCTATGAAAGAATTACCAATATCTTAAAGTGTCAAATCGATAAAATGACAGAAAGTATTTCAATTGGTAGATTACACAACTACTGTTAGAGTGAAGATCATTTTCTCTTCCTTTGAAGTATCATGGTGAATCAAGTGGCAACTGTGTTAGCGAATATAAAAATTTAAATGTCTAGAAAACAGGTTGATAAATTTTAATCGTGCTGCTTGTGCTGCTATTACTGTATGGTCATTGCATCATGGTCACTCATTGGTAGTTATCGGCCAAACTTTCTTGCATGTCCAGGCCCGCTTTGAAGAATACACTATCTACCATTTTGCGATTCTGCCACTGTGGCTGCTAGGTGGTAGAGTTCTACAACATCTCGCCCAAGTTTTAGTACCACTGCCTTACCTACTCCTGCTGCAATAGCATCTAGCTTTTCACTGTCGTGTTTCTGTTTGCACGGTAGCCAGTAAACTTATGGATGCAGGATTACCATCCAACCACACGGATAACAATGCACCATTTACACGGGTTTGGTGTTAACTGTCTATAGGCGATGGTTTCTCTTATCATCAGGAGAGCCATCTACTGCTTATTATCATAAAATATATAAAAATATGGCTCATTATTCACTCTGCAGTAAGGGATTTGACATGAAGATGACGTCATTTAACTATGTGTTATTTTAAAAATAGTTACATACCTCCTTCCTGAGCAGTCTCCTCTTCTCCTTCCGCTTCACCATCATCGTCGGCTCCTACAATATTTTTTCATAAATATTCACATTATAAAAGCATGTACTAAGAATTAGGTATCTGTGGCAGTATGTTAAACTGGCCTCTTGCAGGCACCTTGTTAAGAGACTGACAAGACCTAATTTGTTGAAATTGATGTTATTTAAGCAGTTTAAGAAAAACTGTTTGTTATAGCACATCATAAAAAATATATAATATTCATCATATGTCAAAGACATGGCCGAACCTGATACATAATTGAACAAAATTGGGTCGATAGAAAATAATTGCAAAGATTAGTCTTAAAATCATCATTAACGGTTCTATATCTTTATGTTGTTTTTGACGTATGGATATGCAATTAAAAACATGAAGTCATCATATTCATACCTAAACCGCTACCGAATCATATTTGACAAATAATCTATGCTTTTTTTTAAATTCCAATATTTACTCAATAATAAGCCCTAGCCGCTCAGTTACACTGATAGTGGGCTCTCGTTTACTACGCTAGAAATAGACAGAGTGCGCGATTTTAGTGTTGACTGCATCTTAAAGACAAGAAAAGACTAATCGTGTCATCATCATCATAGCCCAACAGGTTCTGCGGTGACTAATTGTTTCAGCTATTGTAATGTCTGTACTAATTATATACCCCTTTGGAATTAAATTATTTTCAATGGTGGAAATATTGGGTAAAAAACTTTGTAGCAAAAAGATTAGCACTAACAATTTTAATATCTATAGTTGGTGGCTAGCCCTTACCTTTAAGAGAACCAACTGGAAGTTTACTAAATGAAGTTTTCTATTACAGTTCTCTAATAGTGTTTGAATACAAACAAATAAATGGACGTAATTTTGAGATTGAAAAAACTTGTCTATATTTTTTTAGCAAAGACAACAGTGTGTTAGGCCCAAGTTACACTTAGCATCTATTCACTTTACTATGCTGATTACTAACCACTCGCACTAATTAATGGTTGTCTATACGTGTTGTTTTGCTTATTACTAAGCACTTGTATTAAACACTTGCACTAATCGAAGTGCAACCAGGGCCTTAGTCCCCATGTTTTTTTTGCCCTCTTTGAAGAATAGATCAACAGTCATTCTGCCAGGCTGTTTGTAAAAGACAAACAATTAGCTAAACGTGTCACTATCATCATGACTATTGGGTGGTAGTGGTAAAGTTCCACAACACCTCTCCCAAGTATGGTAACCACCTTACCTACCTTTTTCATTTTTTCATTTACCAGATTTACTTTGTATACATTTACTCCCTAAAATAATTCTAAAAGGATCCGCCACGCTAATGGCGCGGCCTACATATATCGGCCTACAGCGAAGTATCGCGCTAGGACGATGTTGGGCGAACTGCTTACGTCTTAATATCACTGGAATCCGCGGCTACAAGTGATATTTGTGTGGCCTGCTGATGATGTTTGTGTGGCCCACGACAAAGCAAGCAAGAATCTTATAACATTACTTAAATTCTTCTCTTCTCAAATTCTTAATTCATTAATATTCGTTCCTTAAATTCTTCAATTTAATACCGTTTACTATATTTCATTCAATCAAAGATTACGAACCAATAAATAACAGTCCTTCATAAACATGAAAGGTATATCAAAATACGGCTTATACATGAAGTTACCTAAAAATATGTATGCGGGTAAATTGTAGTTTGCAATTGTTTTTAATCGTGATTATATTATTGTTTCTTCATCATGAGCCGTAGAAATATTCGCAGTACAAATTCTACACTCATGGTAAGAAAATTTTTTTTTCAACCCACCCTATTGCTTATTCCAGCGTTGAGTGGAAAAAAGATTAGTGTAAAATGTTACTAATATGTTTGTGTGTATGTAAAAAATGCAACTTACCAGCATTAGCATTGGCATCACCCTTCATCATCTTGAGAATGTGTTGTTTTTCCTTCGCAAGATGTCTCTTACCATTCAGATGCATAGTCATTTGCTCTGAACAAGTCACCGTAGTCTAAAAAATAAAGAATTTAGTTTATTTACTACACCACTAAATAGTGTAACAGTGTTCTCTGTGTTGATTCAGACTCCTTTAAAGATTAGGCCAACTGCCCTTCAACCAGGCAGGTCGTAAAAGGTGACCTATTGGCCGTGCGAGTCACTAGAATCAAGGCTACTAGGTGATGGAGCTCTGCATTGTTTCGTCTAGGTCTAGTACCACCGCCTTACCTATTACTGCCGCAATAGCGTCAGTGCATTTCAATATCGTGTTTTGGTTTGGAGGGTAAAGTAGCCGATAAACATACGCATGTGGTATTAGACCTCGCCACAAGATAACAAACAACGCACAAATTAACATCTTTGGTGTCTGTAGGCAATGGTTTCTATTTCCATCAGGAGACCCATCGGCTTGTTTGCTCTTATGATATAAAAAAAAAAGTGAAGAAGTTCCTAGAACAGTGCAAAATTAGTGATTTCCTTATCTACATACGTAGCCAAGTTAAAAAATTTCAAGATTTTATTCTACCACTTTGTCGCCATCACTAATAGGTATATATATTTATGTCAAATTACAGCTTTCTAGCATTAACAATCTCTGAGCTAACGGACGGACATGACGAACATAAATTAAACCCAAAAGCTCAATAGTTTGGACATCGGATAACTTTTTTATTTCATATTTTTTACGTTTGCTGTATATAAACATTCACTTTGTTGTAAATAATTCACAAACAACTTAGTGTTATGTCAGCCCAGAAAATAAGATTGTATTTCACTTGCTTACTTCACTCTGCCGGCTCAATTATATCTTTGGCTTAGTAAATGGTAATGTATCACGGGCAATGTCGCTGCACTTACAGTTTGTAAGCTAATATTACAAGTTTGTTTGTACTATTATCTAACAACCAACCAAAATTTTAATCTATTTTTAGTAAAGGCAATGATTTAATGTAAACTACTAATAATATGGACTAGTAAAACCCCATATACAATTAATTTCACCTTCTTTATACAACTGTCAAACTTGGGAACACCCTGCCTCACACGTTTTTTTTGAATAGAATAGAATATAGTTTATTGCATCAACTATGGTACATTAAGGTCTTAGAATGATATAATGGAACTCACATATTTGACCAGTTAAGGCATGCAATATTTAATTTTAATTTAACTTACATCACATTCCGGTTGATCAAAATAACATTAATAACTATAATCTCCATTTAACGTTAATTTCATCGAAAGATACAAAATATTATTATGATAATAAAATAAATGTCAAAAATGGTCAGAACTTACATACTAATGATTTATCCAATTTGTATGTCATAGTTCATAATATTCAAATTGATATGTTTTGCACTGATAAACAAAGGGTGTAGCAGGATAAGTATGATGATTTGGCCCCCAATGACAACTCATGTCCAAACTTATAATATAGCATGGCCTCGATGTACGTATGCAATTTATAAGAATTTTTCTGCCGTATTCCGCTTTAATCTAGAGATATGGGTGCATGTATGATTATCCTTCAAACAGTCATATCTCAAAAACTAATTAAGCTAAATGCAAAAGACCAACGTGAGGTTGTAGGTAACGTTAAAGAGTATATTTTATATTTTTTTCAGATTATTTAAATAACTACGCGCATTTATAAATAATAAATAAATATTTTATCTTTCATTTTTTTAGTGTTCTTGGTGACTTACAATCACCGAAAAATTATATGTTGTAGTACTTGACAAGCCCTACTTACTCATGAAAATTATATTGAAAAAAAGTTGGTGCAACATTTCGAAAAAAAAAAAATTCGACATGCACCTGTGTTTGCCATAGAGGAATTTTTGGAGAAACGTTAGCTAATGCTATTCTAAAATATTTTGTAGTTTCGACATTAATCATTTACAGTTGAAATTAGTTCAATAAATCATAAATTGAATATATTGTTACGAATAATCTAGAAGCGTGTAGAGTTGGAGCGCGGGCGCGCTAACTATCTAGAAAACTCCCGTTGGCAAACAAATAGTTGACCGGGGCTATGCCATAATGGACTTTGTGGGATATGGCATAAGGTTGAAAGTAGCGTGTACTAGGATTTATGACTCATAACATGTTTACGATAAGAAGTGATTCATTGTTTCCCGATACATTTAGATTTTTCTGGATCCAGCTAGGACTTTCCCCTGCCTATAAATACAGAGATATTGACAAACACAAGGCAGTTTTTATCAAGCGATCGAGAGCGATACATCAAGTGACTAGTGCGAAGCGAGAAATGTTTAATTGTGTAGTTCAGTGATAGTATAGTGAGTGACTAGCAAGTAGAGTGTATTTTAGTATTACGTTGTGTTGTGTTGTGTAAATACACGGATTTAATATAAGTGGTGTTTTCCTACAATTGCGAACCCGAGTACGTAACAATATGTATATTCATGTTCTATATATATGTTTATACTAGTACAGAAGGTAGAATGACTATTTTAAATAATTGCTAGCGTTATATCTTTATAATGTTTAGTTATTTGTACAATTGTTACATTTAAAACTCTGTTCCTAGCCATATAAGGATCTTTCTTGCTTGAATATTCTTAGTTATAATGTAGGACAAAGGTACATATAAGTATTGTATAATAATTTAAATTACTGCCGTAGGAAATAACTCATACGTCATAATAATTACAGTCGAATCTCTTAATATTATTGAACTCGATCATCTAAAATCTTATTTCACTGTTTTCTTTTAAAATTAAAAAAATACAGTAATAAAAATACAGACCAACTGTTTTTATCCCCACTCTACTAATATTTCATGTGCGCAAGTCGACGCAGTTATCTGCGTGACATAACAAAAGAAAAAACATACGGCGTATTCAAGAGAGGAATCAAGTTCAGACTTGTCATCACGTTGCTCGCTGTTTCGTACACTTAACGTACTCAAAACTAATTTCTTCATTTATTCTGTCTTGTTGTTAATAACGATGTCAGGTAAGTGCAAAAACTGCAATAAGTTTTTCCATAAGATAACTGGATATCAAAATTACTAATACTAAGAGAAGAAGCTAAAATGTTTAGTGATTGTCTCAATAAGTCAATAGTAATTAACGATAAAATCGTTAATTACTATTAACTTTTGACTTTTTATTACTATTGACGATAAAATCGTTATTTACTATTCCAGTCCAGAAATTAGTTTTGAGTACGTTAAGTGTACGAAACAGCGAGCAACGTGTTGACAAGTCTGAACTTGATTCCTCTCTTGAATACGCCGTATGTTTTTTCTTTTGTTATGTCACGCAGATAACTGCGTCGACTTGCGCACATGAAATATTAGTAGAGTGGGGATAAAAAAAGAGTTGGTCTGTATTTTTAGTACTGTATTTTTTAATTTTAAAAGAAAACAGTGAAATAAGATTTTAGATGATCGAGTTCAATAATATTAAGAGATTCGACTGTAATTATAATTACGTATGAGTTATTTCCTACGGCTAATTTAAATTATTATACAATACTTAGGTATATGTACCTTTGTCCTACATTATAACTAAGAATATTCAAGCAAGAAAGATCCTTATATGGCTAGGAACAGAGTTTTAAATGTAACAATTGAACAAATAACTAAACATTATAAAGATATAACGCTAGCAATTATTTAAAATATTCATTCTACCTTCTGTACTAGTATAAACATATATATAGAACATGAATATACATTATACATGTATTCAATTTATGATTTATTGAACTAATTTCAACTGTAAATGATAATGTCGAAACTACAAAATATTTTTGAATAGCATTAGCTAGCGTTTCTTCAAAAATTCCTCTATGGCAAACACAGGTGCATGTCGAATTTTATTTTTTTTCGAAATGTTGCACCAACTTTTTCTCAATATAATTTTCATGAGTAAGTAGGGCTTGTCAAGTACTACAACATATAATTTTTTGGTGATTGTAAGTCACCAAGAACATTAAAAAAATGAAAGACAAAATATTTATTTATTATTTATAAATGCGCGTAGTTATTTTAATAATATGAAAAAAATATAAAATATACTCTTTAACGTTACCTACAACATCACGTTGGTCTTTTGCATTTAGCTTAATTAGTTTTTGAGATATGGCTGTTTGAAGGATAATCATACATGCACCCATATCTCTAGATTAAAGCGGAATACGGCAGAAAAATTCTTATAAATTACATACGTACATCGAGGCCATGCTATATTATAAGTTTGGACATGAGTTGTCATTGGGGGCCAAATCATCATAGTTATCCTGCTACACCCTTTACATATTACACGGTACCCTCGCGTGAACTCAAATGTTCAGTGTAAAGTAGTGCGTATTGCGCGAGCAAACGGATTTGAGGCGCAATTCTGTACTTAAATAACCATGCCTTATTATTTAACAACTTACATTTTATTACACTAGAAAAATCTCACTAAATTTTTTGATTGATTTATGAATTGTTGTTCTAAATGACTGTAAAATTATACATTTATAATTGTGGATGGACGATAAAATTATGTATCGGTACGTGATGGTTTATTCGCTAAGATATCAAAGATTAAAATAACCATGAGACAGGAATAGATAAATAAATAACTGCACAAAATAATAACAAAGTATAACAACAAATAAATATAAATAATCCAGCTATTTGTTTAGTTAATTAAAGTATTTCATTTTACATTTCAGCAATTCATTTTTATTATTAATTAAAAGTCATGTGTTTATTAGATTATTGTATTATATAGGTTTTTCCGAGTAGATTTGATATTGGTATTTTTCAGAGGATGAACAAATTCCTTAGTAGCCATCATCACATTCGCAACTAACCCTTTGTGCTAAATGTAAATGTAAATGTGCAAATGGGCAGTGGTGACTGCTTTCCATCAGATAGTCTACTCGCTTTTAAGCCTGCAAATTTAATTTAAAAATGTGATAATGTCAATTCCGTTCAGTTTACCTTACAAATCTCACAGTAGAGCTCCGGGGCAGTATTCTTCATTTCCTCCACTTTTTGTTTTTCTTCTATCTCCTCTTCTTCAGCTGGCTTGAGATGTCTCTTTTCACGGCGGATTAGCTGCTCCCTATGTCAAAATAAAAACGATATAAAACTAGTCTGGCATATTTGTATTTTACGTCCAGCATCTCCCAAATCAGCCTTGTTTGTACAAAATTTATTTTTTATTGTAATGATTATTTTAATTGAGGCCTTTGTACTGTATTTTTTTTTTCAATTTATTATACATCAATTCATATACTATACATTAATTTAGGTTGCAATTTTACTATATAAATTCTAGCTAGCTCTAGCTGTTTTTTTTAAAATATACAACAGCAAACAAGCAAATGAATTTCCGGGAGGCCGATCCTATGTGCGTAAGAGCCCTAGGCGCTTCGACATGATTGGCGTTTTGTGAATTGAATTAGGAGGCTGATGGAAAGTGCCAACCATAGCCTATAGGTATCAAAGATAATAATTGTGCTTTGCAATCAATGTAGTGGATAAAATGCCACATGCATAAATTCACCAGCTCTTCAAACAGAACACGACAATGGCAAGCACCACTGATGTTATTGCGGCGAGAATAGTTAAGGCAGCGCCACCAAATTTGGGCGAGACGTTACAGAATTTTACAACTCAGAAGAGTTCTACACTCGACTTTTATGAACTGCCTGACGGGAAGGCAGATTGCCTAGTAATACATAACCTACATTTAGCATGATATCAATAGCAAGCAAGGCCAAACAAATCACTAACACGAGCACCAAGTGGCATTGTGTGGTTTAATGTGGAATTGTCTAGATTACTTATTTCAGAGTTGCATTTAATATCCAACTGTAACATCAATACGCATATATTTGGTTACTAAAATGTATTGATAAGTTTAAGGGGCCTTTATGGAATTACTATAGAGGCTACTTAAAATATAGTTTGACTATCTACGTGTTAAGGCTTCTTTCACCTTTCCAACACTACACATTTGACAACACACCACAATTGACTTAGAAATGTTCATATCCGCTGTTTTGACCATTTTTGCTATCATACCATATTATTCTGCCATCATATATTTAACAACACTCACTACCAAGGGAACTAACATTAATACTTACAGCCGTCTTTCCATTCCTTCTTGGAGCAAGAACGGATTGCGTGGGTTTTTGCGACCTTCTACAATACTGAAACAAACAAAATAAAGTGAAGTATAAAAAAACTATATTAGATTGTACTATCTATTATGTATGAATATTATTCATTTAATTTATAAAAAAACTTACGCCCTGTGCGGCCTTCCAGCATAGTGCGACTCGGAATGAACTTTAGATGTAATATGCACATCGCAAAGTTCGCAATACAAATCACGAGACTTCAATGGAATCTGAAAGCATGTTTTTATTATAGTCAAGTGTTGATTTAGGTATGACGACTTTTTAATCCAGTTAATTGTTTTCAAATCAACAAATTTATAAAAAATAATTTAACTGGTTACAATTTAACATTACTTCAAACTCGATGGCATTGCATAAAAAATAAAATATTAACATCAGTGCATATAAAAATGTTAAAATTTCAAACTCTAACCAAAATCAGTTCCACCCAATCAATTGTTAATATTTATTACTATTTTAATTTCATTAAATGGAATATTAGTTAGGTACATAAAAACAGAATTATTTCAAGTCTCTTCGGTACTGCAACCAACTAACCTCTGGCGTGGTGAAACGTGGGACTCGGAATGTCAACGATATACCGTCGACTGCTGTTCACTCCGATCATCTCAGTAATCGATTTTTTTCTACTGTCAAAAAATATCAAATGCATTCTAACTTATGACTTTTATGGAATAAAAAAAAGAACGCGATAAGTAGTGTATTAGCAACAACACTTAATACAAATTATTTTCATTCACATTTGTGTGTGAAAGTTCATGTGCCACCAATATGCAACTAAGGACAATTCCGTTAGCTCTGCCATGATTTAACTTTTTTGTTAATTTTTATAACTCTTTATTAAGGAAATAAAAACATTTTAATTTTCGGTTTAATGATTTTTCTGTAGCGGTCTCAAGCAGTAAATTTAAATATTTCCAAAAATATTTTTTTATATAGTTTAAAAAATATTTTTTTTAACTGCCTATCTATCACATTTGTTCACACAGAATATTTTCGACTGTTCAATAAAACTGGATCAAAAAGTCGCCATACGCATTTTTAAACAATATGTGCATTTATTTATATTCACAAGGAAAAAATTAATTCATAATCACTATTAAAACATAGTTTTTCCTTATAGATATATAATATCTGTCTTTAATATCATAATCATAATCTAAACTTTTAAAATTATTTTAATTATGTTCAATATAATATGAAAATTCTATACAAATATTTATGTTACTTGAACATCACTAAAGATGCCAGTCGTGACAGTCTTGAGTGACATCAACTAAGGATGGAAGTTGAAGAGATAAAATTAAAATTCCCCACGTCATAACAACGTGGAGGTAGACAATTTGACGCAAAGTAAGTTTCAATTTTGGCGACAGTGTTCACATAAGCTTTTACTTGGACAAAGCTGAAGCCGCTCTAAGGCGCAAACCTTAGAGTTGAGCGAACAGCATGCCAAGTAAAACATCCTCCAATTGGATTCTTGAATTATGTGAATCCGGAGTCGACAAAACCAACTACGGAAACATTACATTGACAAATTGTCTTGTTACCTCGGTAGCGCGGTTGAAACCTATTTCCGATTGCTGAGTTAACCATTTTTTCTGATTCTTCAAATGGTTTTTGGAAATGTAATGCATGCGAGCTGCAAAAAAAAAGATTGTGAGAATGAAACATGTACATGGAGAGTTTATAATACTAATAATGCCTTGTGGCTTTGTTCAATTTACACAAAATTTTCTAAATGGGACAAAATGTCTTAAGAGCAAAACATTTTAGTCTGCTTTGTCAGAATGGTACAGTAAATCTGCTATGGCACAACAAACAAAACTTCCAATTTGACTCTCATATTGCTTGCTATAGGTTTTTCAAGTTAACTCAGCTTCACCTCAATAAAGTAGCACCATTAAATTAAAACTTTACATATAATCATTAAACAGTTATTCATATCATAATTTGAATTATCATGAGTTTTATTTTATGCACAAAAATGTACATTCTCTACTGATACTGCAAGTATTAGCAACTCTCACATCATTTTTACATACCATACATATTCCTTATTAACCTTTACCCGTGAGTAATAAAAAGCCTGGATCTGGAAGGGGCATACCAATAACATTATTTTCTTTCAAGATGTTATTTATGAAAATATAGTTTTGTAATATGCTTGCATTTAGCCTTCAATTTCCCAAATATTTAGCAAATATTTTTAACTGAACAACACTGCGTCGCATGAGCGGCGTCTCTGATTTTGTGTATCAAGGCAGATATTTTTCATTGTCATCAGTTATATTAATTAAAATGTTATTGAATATTAATTTTTTTGATAAAGGCAATTTATCTATCTACAAAATAACACAGAATATGATCATATTAAGCTAGCAGATAGTGTCTTTGGAGAACGGACAGGATTTTTGTTACTCACTGTACTTCTGTAAATATTGATTTGCAGGGTATTCAAAATTGCATGGAATGTGGAAGAGCAGAGTAGCAAAAATGTTCCCATACGTAATCAATAACTAATTTTGCTATTCTTAAAAGATAAAATTTTATAACAGCAGAATAACTGCGGTAAACGTTAAGCGGTTTTGTCAGTAAAGCAACACAGTGAATCAGGAAAGTACAAGGAACTGATCATGAAGTTATTTTTATCCAAATCCTCATTCTATATCCTTTACATTTACATTACACACTGTTTATATACACACATTACAGGCAATCAAGTGCAGTAGAGCTGAGGGTCGACATCATGAAACAAAGAAAACAAGTGGAAATGAAAAGTGGGCGTGCCGCGTGCACCACTATTATGCGCTGTTATTCTAAATTGCCTTAGTGATATTTAACATATCTTTAGGAGATGAATGACTTATGCCGTATTGTGCCATCCTTGAATGCAGAAATGATAGTATGAGATACAGATACATACAGATGATTATAAATGGAGATATTTCATATCATCCGAAAGTACAACTTTCATTTTATTTTAATAAAATTCCTGATTTACGATATAATAGAAATTCAAACTAAATTCAGCCGTACATCTTACATATAAAGTTCATTTTAGGTTGAACTATTTATATATATTCTAGAACGATATATGTAATGATAGTCATTACGTATATCATTCTGGAAAGGTCTCTACTCAAATATGACAAACTGAAAAATACGGAAAAATCAATACTGCCATCTATTGTAGAATAGCGAAACTATTAAGATTATAGTTTTACTATTGTACAATAGATGAGTCTATTTTGAATAGACTTAAAAAAAGGACGTAAATACTCTTTTTTTGTAGCAAAATAAAATTTATTGTAACGCAGTTTGGTATATTTTTAAATGTTCTGTTTTTGTGTTTCGGATTATTGTTGTTTAAAATGAAAACGTCCAATGAAACAATGTTTGCATTAGTAGTTTATATGCAGTAATATAATGCTTATTTTATGTATGAGTTTGGCGATAGGGGTCCTGATACAAATGTTTGTACTTCCCACTTCTGCTTGTTTTCTGTGTTCCATGGTCGACATCATAAGAATAAAAATTCGATTTAATTAATGTACGTCGCCTCTTTGGTCTAGTGGGCCGGTGTCGGCGCTGACCATATGAGGTCCTGGGTACCGTCCCCGGTTCGGAAAATTAGAAAAATGTGTTTTTTAATTTTCTGATAAAGCAATGTTGCCTGGGATTGCAAAAGTGGCCAATTGGCGATAGGCTCGCCACCTATCACATTATGGGACTAAGTATCTTCGGCTAATCGTGGGTGCACTAATTGTACCTCTGCCTACCTCTTCGGGGATATGTTCATAAAGATACTCTAATTAATGTTGTAACAATAGCAGCACACAATGAAAATAAGAACCGCGAAAGGACTTGTCCTTTCCATGTTCTGCATTGCCTACCTTGAACACGGTTATTTTTCAACTGCAATCAACTCAGTAGCAAAGGACTAAGCCAATCAGGAGCATGTAAGGAAACTTTGAGAGCAGGTATATGAATTAAAATAAAAAGCAAATATCACAACTTCCACTCAGTGAACTACCAGAATGCAATTCACTCTGGCATACACTAAGTTCATAACTAATTTTTTTTATATCACTAGGTAGCAAATAAGCTGATGGCTCTGCCAATGAAAAGAGAAACCATTGCAACATCAAAGATGTTAATAGTGCATTGCTATCTGTGTGATGGGATAACAAGGCCACATGCATAAGTCTACCGGCAGCGATGTACAAAATACCCTGTAAAGAGTATTTGGAATACAAAATACTTTCAAATGAAGTATTTCAGATACCAATTAAAAAATACTTTCGAGAAAGGTATTTGAAATACTAGATACAAAATAGGTATTTTATAAATGCTTAATAAAATACAAATACTTTGATACAACATTTGAATGTAAGGTTTTTTATTATAGCTCTCATTATACATAAATCAGCAGACCAATTATTGTAGTTTTAAGAGACTTAAGTAAAACCAGCTCTTCGAACATCTTGTCCATAATTTTCCTTCGATGTGGCCTCATGATCATAACTCCAAAAGAAAAGAGTCGCTCCACAGGGGCAGAGCTCACCAAACAGAATACAAACTATAAATCAATCATAATAGCTTAATAGCCGATGTCAGAGAGAAAGAGTAGCTAACTTCCAATTTTTTCTCACATTAATAACGGCACGTTAAGTTCTACGCCTTTATTTTATAAATGACACCAAATAATATATTTTTTATCAGAAAAATTTTTATCAGAAAAAGTATTTAATAAATGCTAAAATACTAACTAAAAGTGTTTAAATATAAGATACAAAATCCTTTCTAAAAAAAGTATTTTAAATACAAAATGAAAATATGTATTTTGTATCTCGTATCTGTATTTCAAATACTTGTATCTTAGATAAGTCACATGCCTGTCTACCGGCTATATTACTATCCAAACCGGAACATGACAATGACAAGAATTGACGCTATTGCAAGATGAACACAGCTATTCTTCAAATAGGACTAGAACAAGATGGGATTAAACATCACATTTACTTACAAATAGCAAAAGTATCAAAGCCCTGTGCACACAGGCTGCAATACTCGGGATCATACATCTGTAATAGATCCCTCGGTAAATTCTTCAGATGTTCTTTAGCCACACCACATCCTGTTTAAGAATCAAATAAAATTAATTAGGCATTAATACAGGTAGGTTATCAAAATTTACTACTAGTATAACTTAAGCTTTGTATAGCTTTTTCCTTTAATTGGTTTTTTTTTCTTGCTGTAACACAAAACAAAATAATATAGATCTATCACAAAGTGTCAACAATTGAAAGTTTAAATCTAAAACAACCAACATAATTCGTTTTTATACCATATAAAATTTGAAACCCTCTTTATTTACTAAAATATGTCGCTCCCGACGTTATCTTTTACAATAATATGGTCTGAGTCAGTGTAGTACTAGATTTAAGTGAAAGAATTACAATCTTCAAGCATTTAAACTTTTAATCTGAGGAGATGACTATGTAATACATACCAGTTTAAGCAGAATTACAACCATATTATAACCATACTAGATGAAAACCCGGCTTCACTCGAAAGTCTCATAATACGCAGTCTTATATGGGTGATTCCGTTCTAACTGTGATATAATGTCAGTACCGTGTCATGTCTATTTTTAGAATTTATTTATAAATTGTTAGTTTTTTTTGTCGTAAACATTAGAATTTATGAGGTAATTAGTTTAAATCATTTATTACGACAAAAAAACTAACAATTTATAAATAAATTCTAGAAATGGACATGACACGGTACTGACATTTAAGTGATATATTGTAAGTTTTCTGTAAGTGGCAAGTTATATTATATGAAAATAATGTTGAAATATGTTTATTATTTTCCAATAAGTACAAAAATTTCATAAATTAATTTTTTTTTTTTATTTTTTTTTTTTTTTTTTTTTATATCATAAGATAGCAAACAAGCAGATGGGTCTCCTGATGGAAAGAGTCAACCATCGCCTATAGACACCAAAGATGTTAATGGTGCGTTGCTATCTTGTGGCGAGGTCTAATGCCACATGCATAAGTTTACCGGCTACCTTACCCTCCAAACCGGAACACGACAGCGACAAGCACTGACGCTATTGCGGCAGGAATAGGTAAGGCGGTGGTACCAGACCCGGGCGAGACAATGCAGAACTCTACCACCTAGTAGCCACGATGGTAGTGACTCAATAGCCAATCGGTCGCCTTTTACGACCTGCCTGGCAGAACGGCAGTTGGCCTATTCTACAAAGGAGGCCGGGACCAACACGGCGAAAAATTTCATAAATTAATTATTAATTAACGACCTGTGAGAACAAACAATACAGGACATTGAATATCACAGTTAGAACGGAATCACCCATATACTAACTCAAATAGTAGACATTAAAAAGTAGCAACACTGTAGTGACGTCTTCTTTCAACTATTACGTTGGTTTAATAAAGCCAATTGCTATTTTTTAATTTTTACTCTTTTATGAACGAAGAGAAAATAAGTTTCATGACAATCTGCACTCCGTTCTTCGATACTTTAATAAATGCTCACGCCATCTAAACCACATATTTGTAACCTTTAAAAAAATATGGCCGATTTGTCTGTCAGCTCCATTAGAATTTTTAATCATTATTTTGTGGATATATGTTGTCGACTAAAACTTTTTTTTACGCTTTATAATTTGGGTAAGGTTTTGATTGAGTCTACCATAACCCTTGAAAAAATTATTAGTATAGATTAAATTGTAACCAGAAAAAACAAAAAACTGAAGAATTTTATTAATTTGACAAAAAAAATCAACATTTAGTGGGTTTTTTCTGCCAAGTTGTTTTCTGCTAATTTTTCTTAGAGAATGCTAATTCTTCTTTTCCTATAGATAATGTTGATTGTAAAAACACCATATTTTTATAATGCAAACACAAGTTACATATATAAGTTTACAATTAGAGGTGATTGAAAATACATCTATTAAGTGACCATTGCCAGCACTTTTTGCCAAGTCTGAGATTTTTTTTTATAAAATACTAGAATGTTTATGATATTTACAATACAGATAAGAAAGTATTGTTCTTACTTCTCAAGTATTTTAATGTTTTTTCATCACTTGGTTGTCTTTTCATTTGAGGTCCTCCTGGCCCATATCCCCTACCCCACATGAAGTTGCCCCCACCTCCACCACCTCCACCACCACCCATAAATCCGGGTGGTCCAGGATTGAAAGGAGGGAATAATGATGGGGGTGGGCCAAAATTATCAGGGGGCCCAAAGTTCTGTGGTGGTCCCCAATTATTGCCAAATCCACCTGGAGGCCCATATCCTCCACGGTAATCTCCATAAGCATTGTTATATTGATCATTCCTGTGGAAACAAATACATTTTATTATAACCATCTTTATATTTATGAACATGATTAAAACCATTTTATTCACATGATCAAATAAATATAATGGACAAATTAGAAGAATTGATCTAACCCCCAAATAAGCAAGTATTTGCTTGTGATATAGGTGTCAGTTAACTATACTAATACATAGAAATACATATATAAATACTTAAAATATATTTAATAAACTCTCAAACTTAGAAATATGAGCATTTATGCTCATCACACCAAAGTTTGTCCCTATCGTGAATCAATCCCAAGCCCCATCGATGCGTGGTTAGGTTCATTAACCTCTCGAACAACGGGGCGGTCACATAATCAACAACATAACCACTCGAACAAGGGCGGATCCAGAGGACGAGTCATGGGGGTCATGATGACCCTTAGGCAGGGGTCTAGATATGGATTTATTGCAAACAAATAAGAATTAGAGCCTATCTTGACTGAACCTCAAATATGAGAATCCCTTACCCGAAGGCTGGAACCATCCTTATATATATTTAAATTTATTTCTTTTTATTTTTCTCTAACATGTGGTTCCGTCAACACTGTACTATTATTTTTTAGTTTAGTTTGTATTATATTTGGTTTAGCATAACTTATCGTGGTCTGCAAATAATAGCATACTGGGTCGTATGATTGATTGTATTAAGCTACCAAACAATGACTTTACAGATTGGACAGGGTTTTTTTACGCACTGTAGTTATGCGAGTATTGATATCCAACATCACAATCTGTAATGATAACCTCAACTGCAACACAATGCATGACAGCACAACCACAAGGTTGGCATTATTTGCACTCAAAACAATACCTTCAATACTTTATTCATTGTTCATACTTCTAAGAACTGGAATTCTTCAACTAAAGACGTTTTCAAGAGAAAATAATGATATTGATATTTTTAAAGTTAGTCTATTATGTAGAGCATGCTTGAACAGTGATGAAACTCCACAACACTTGCTGCTGGATTGCGTGGAGCTAAATTAGGTAAGGGCTCAGTTTCTGAAAGACAGGTTGACGTACATATGTGGAGATGTTTGAGCATACTGTCCTGAAATTCTGGAGGAAGCTGGGGTGACAGGATTATCCACTATACGTAAGACACACAATGGCCTGTAGTGTGGTTAAGTGCAGTTTAGCCAGCCAGATTTGATAGATAGATAGGATAGATAGTCTGTAGGCTATGGCATAGATACCAGTCTAGGTATATTTATTTTGCCAACCTTTCTAGATATGGAATGACTAAATAAAAAGCTTTTATTACCTTCCTCCTCGCATGCGTTTGGGTCCCCTAAACATTCCTGGACCAGGTCCATTAAATCCATCAGGGTCCATGAACTCTGGTTCATCCCAGAAATCATAATCATTCATGTTTATACTACAACAAAATAATATTAGGTATTAGTCACCAATAAACATAAATACTTTTTACATTATACAACAAAAAATAGTAGCTGTGACAAAATCAGTCTGTTATTGAAATTGACAACATAAATGCAAAGATACTACACTTCAGTCTTCAAATATGTTCTTCTAGATCTAATAAAAATATATAAACGCTATTAAACAGTATTAATGAAATAAAACTATTTTATTACAATATGTAAACAATATTTCATATTGACGTGGTCCAAAGATGTTGATTGGTTCAGAATTGTAACAGTTTTATTTAATTTTAGTGACATTACTAACTCAGAGAATTGTTAAATATCAGTTAGCACCATTTTATTTTATTTATTAAAATTAAAAGGTCCTTTGACCTTTGTTTGGTTATGAATTTTTTGTATGCCCATTGCCAGTTATTGCTCTAAATGGTCTCATAAATACCAAATCACTTAATTTTAAAAGATAGTTTTTACCTTGCATCCTGTTCTTGACTTTTTTAGTCATATGAACAGTTGTAAATATGGGGATAAATTACACAATAAATAATATTATTTTTTATTGTATATTAAGCTGTACAATACACAGCTTGTATAATGAACATGTTAACATTTTATGTTGAATCTGTTCTATCTTTGTGTGATCTTATATTATTTTTTCTTACCATATCTTAAATTTGAGTTAATGTTTAATGATAATCATTCATATAAAATATATAGCACTCTACATTCTTAACTTACTAAAAAAATAACTTACTTGTCATTATTCATCATATAATATGGCCTACTCATTGTTGTTTTTGTTGTGTGAACTCTTTCAACTATAAATTTCTTAAAGCCAACTTCCCACTACAAAGTTATCTGTAATGCTGTTAAACAAAGAACTTTATTATTATTGTAAATTTATCAAGCCACAGCCAGCCTACAAATCAATAAGGCATCAAATTAAATTCTGAAATTTGCAATAATGCACCAATAGACGTTTCATCTATAAAATTATGGATTCAAATAACATAGCCTTATGTAATCATAAATTTGCATTTTTGAGAGATAATTATTGGATCCAATACAAATACGAGTACCTACTACTGCTTAGGTTGCAAGTAAATATAGTGTAAAAACTATTATTCAAAACCTAGCTACAATCACTAATATACCGATACTAATATTAATTTAGTCGGCAGTCAATACTCAAACAACTTGAGAGTGTAACCCCACAAATCTGGAAGTGACACCAGTCATCTCTTCAGTAAATACTCATCAATCAGGCCCTTAAAGTTTAAACGAATGTCATTTTGCATACCAAGAAGCATTTTTTTATAGGAGAGGGGCTAACATGACATGACTCTGAAAAGGACTGACACTACAGCAATGTGAATGGTAATAACAATGGTACTGCACCCCGATTAAGCATATAGAGCTTTACCATCTTATTAGCAATTTAGCTGTTTTCATATCATAGTATAAAAAACATTGTCAATACATTTATGAGAACATAATATATGTACGTAAGAATCTGAACTTATTTTCAAAGAATTTCTATAAACATAATTATAATACACATAACAAAAATAAGCTTGATGTTCCTAAGTTTAGGTTAACAAAAGCAAAAAAATCATTTTTAGGAGATGGTATACAATTTTATAATAAAATTCCAAATAATATGATAAAATTACCTGATAATAAATTTAAAAAGTATATTAAAGAAAAATTAATAAGTAAAGCATATTATAAGATACAGGATTTCTTGGAGGACGACTGGAGTATATAATGCTCGCGATAAATTAATTATTTTTAATTTTATTTGTTAATATTATTTTTAACCTTCAAGCGGGCGCGCGTAGTCGAATCGACCGTACTTAATACATTTTCGTTGATATTTGGATTATTAGACATCACCTTAATTTCTCATTTCTAGTAGCCTGTCGCTATGTCGTTGGTAATAAAATAAAGGTTTTACCGCTGCTCGGGGCGCTCTCCCCACTCCACCAATTGCAATTGTTTCAGTTCCGGCGCAGTTGCCGAAACGACTACACGCGCCTGTCGTCGAAAAGGTTACGCGCGACGCTCAATGCAACGTACACTCGATACGTGCTTGTAGTAGTTCTTTGGTCATTGGCTCAATATTATCAAATGAAGCTTGGAGTTTTGTTGTTTTTTTTATAAAATGAGTCGTCTACAGTTATCACGAAGTGCAATAATAGAGGAATTGCAGAGAGAAGACGAAGAAGACAGTGAATCAGAGCTTAGCGACCCAGGCTCTGAAACTTCTGACCGCATCGCTTCAGAGGAACGTCTAACTGATGTGGAATCATACTGCTCGGACTCAGATGAGGATAATTTGCCACTTTCAGAAATAAACAGCTATTTTACGGGGCGCGATAAAGTTACGAAGTGGCAAAAATCGAACAATTACAGAGTGAGACGTCAAGTGCAAAATATTCTCACGGAAGATGCGGGTACTCGTAGAAATGGTGTGGGCGTGACAGAATTTATACAAGCTTGGAGTTTATTTATTTCAGAGAATATTATTGAAAAAGTCGTAAGACATACCAACGAATTTATTCAAAAAAAAGCTCCATCGTATAACAGAATACGTGACTGCAAACCGACAGATGCAGTAGAAATACGTGCACTTTTTGGATAGTTGTACATAGCCGGATCCTTGAAAGCATCACACGCCAATTTAGAAGATTTATATTCAAGTGATGGGACAGGTATTCCTATTTTTCCTACAACTATGTCAGTGAAAAGAGTTAAATTTCTACTGAATTCTCTGCGGTTTGATGATGCTACTACGCGATCGGCTCGTCGTACTTTAGACAAAGCTGCGCCAATAAGAGAAATTTTAGAAATATTTACACAGAACTGTCTCGAACCGTATTCAGTGGGAGAAAACGTTGTAATCGACGAGATGATGGTTGGTTTTCGAGGAAAATGTCCTTTTCGACAGTACATGAAGTCAAAGCCCGATAAATACGGAATAAAACTTTATCCACTAGTAGATGCGTCTACGTTTTACGTCCTCAATATTGAACTTTATGCTGGTAAGCAGCCAGAAGGCCCATACCAGTTGAGTAATGCTGCAGCAGATGTCGTGAAGAGGCTAATTACACCAATTTCTGGCACTGGAAGAAACCTTACAATCGACAATTGGTACACCAGTGTGCCGCTAATAAACGACTTGGTCAAAGATAATAAAATTTCTGCTGTGGGTACCATGCGCAAAAACAAGAAAGAAATACCTCCTTGTTTTATTGATAAAAAACAGCCTGAATATTCAAGTCAGTTTGGATTTTCTAATACAGCTACAATCGTATCTTACGTGCCTAAAAAGCAAAGATGTGTAGTTCTCATTTCATCACTTCATTGTGCTGCAGAAATTGATGAAAGCACAAATAAAAAACGAAAACCCAGCGTTATTACTTTTTACAATAAAACCAAGGGGGGTGTCGATGAAGTCGATAAAAAAGTAAAACTGTATTCGGTTTCAAGGAAAAATAATAGATGGCCATTAACACTATTCTTCCGAGTTCTGGATATTGTAGGAATAAATGCTATGGTAATATTGAGAGCCAACAACGTGTCTATAAAGAAACGGCGAATGTATTTACGAGCATTAGGCACTGAATTGACCAAAGAGTACGTCCAAAAAAGAGCAACTATAGTAGGACTCCCAAGAAAACTAAAACGAAAGATAAGGGAGCATTTGAATATGGAGGTTGATGCTGCTGATACAGAAGAAGGTAGTTCTGGCACATGCAGAGGAACCTGTAAAATATGTCCAGCCAAAAAAAGGAGGCAATCAAAGACGCAATGTAAGTTATGCATGAAAAATATTTGCAGAAGTCACACAACATTTATTTGCAGTCAATGTTACTTGGAAGAAGAAACTGATTCTGATGAAAACTAGTTGATTGAACGAAGTTGATTGTTTCTAATATTTCATTATTCTGTAATGTTTATTGTTTGACTAGGTATTTAAACTATTCTGAGATATGTTAACGGGTTTTGTGTTCCTAATTTTTGATTCGATCCAAAGAATATTTGATTTATGTTTGTTGATTTATTAATGTGTGTTTTTCATAATTTTAATTACTTGTTGTGAGAAATAAGACTTTTAAGATAATGATGATATATCTGAGTACAAAGAAATAAATGATTATTCCCTAATTCGTGCTTTTTTTCTCTTATTTATCCCATAGGTCTTTTCGGTTATGCGCGCCCGCTCTCGTTACAAATGACCACGCGCCCGCTTGAAGGTTAATGATTTTACTGTTCTGTTTATTGACATTTTGTGTTTAATTTTTTTTTTGACAATTATATACTATGTTAATTAGATTTTAAGGCATTATTAATTATTATTAGACATATAAAGGATTATATTTTTAATAAATCAGTGTTACATGGAATTATTCTAAGATGACTTTCTAAAAGAGATTGTAACTAATCATATTTTGAATAAAAATATTTGACTTTGACTTTAAAATAAATGTCTCTTGTGACAAATGTTGCAACTAGACATTTGGCGAATTGTTAAAATACTAACTAGATTCACGGAATATGGATCATTGCTGTTATCATCCATGAATATGGATACAAATCTTAACTTTCTTACAATTATTTTATTACTCAGTCAGGCATTTAAATACTACAAAGATTTGAAGATATCATTTTATATGGACGGACAGCGGAGTCTTAGTAATAGGGTCTCGTTTTACCCTTTTAGGTATGGAACCCTAAAAACATTTGTGATTTATATAATTTTTAAAAACTTTTAAGTACTTCATTTCTACATACCATTTAAGGAAAAAATAGTATTTCAGTTCAAATAATGTTTAGATATTGTTTTTTTGCAAATCCTAACCAGATGTGATCTTAAGAAATATTTTAAGAGAATTTCACTCTTTATTTAGAATTTTGTACATGTGATGAAATCTAATAAAATATTCATTCAAGATCTGCCTAAAAAGTAATGGATATGGGTACAGATATTTCTCCTACCTCGGGTATCCACAGATACGGATACCTGATACATCACTAGTAGCAAACCTCATAATATAGAAACCAATGATGTTAATGATGCTTTACCAACAGTCTAGCCAGTTTGAAGTGCCACATACATAAGTTTACTGACTAGCTTACCCTTAAAATCAGAACACAGCAGTGATAAATACTGATGCTGTTAGCTAAGGTGTTAGCGCTAAGCGTGGCTGAGACGTTGCAGAATTAGCACCAAGTAGTTACATATACCAATCGCATACTTGTTACAAACTGCAAGCCAAAAAGTAATAAATAAGTAAATACTGGTTTACTTTAAAAAAAAAAGTGTTTTTTCAGTTTTCTGAGAAACACAAAGTTGCCCGGGATTGGAAAGTGCCCGGTTGGCGATAGGCTTGCCACCTATCACATTTGTGGGACCAAGTATCTTCGGCTAATCGTGGGTGCACTTGTTGTACCTCTGCCTACCCCTTCGGGGATATGGGCGTGAAGATACTTTTTTTACTGGTAAACAAATTAAACAAACTGACCTAAACTCAATGGAAGGTAATTATTGGCTTGCGATAGTCGTGAGAAGCGTCAAAAACGGAAATACAAGTTAAATAGGCGTTCATTAAAAGAAATTCCGGGTTGGCTTATTTTGAAAATTAGTATGTAATGGATCGAGCAAGGCAGCATGATATATTTCGAATACTTTTCACTTCTCAAATAAAACATATAGGTATCAATCAAGGAAAGCACCGGTACACCATCCAAGTACATACATACTACGTGGATCGATAAAATAGCTCTATCGTTTATTTAAATAGTAACTTAGATAATGCCCTTAAACAAGAAATACATAAAGATATTAAATTACAAAATTCAATTACTACAATATCAAGTTAACATTTAATATGAATTTAGAACGGAAGTATCGTGCAACGAAACAAAAGATAGGTATTTACGATTAGATAAGTCAGCCACCAGATATTATATGAGTATTAAACTCAATATCCTACACCTGTATGACAAATTGCGAAATATTAGGGAAATTATTGGAAAATTTTATTTACTTACTAAATAATTACAAAAGCGGTATTTCATTCACAAGTCACAAATTGGCCAAAGAAAATGGCGGCATACGCCGATTACCATCGAGCTGCCAACTGCCAAGCAGAGTATACCACAGACTAAGCACTGACTAATAACTAATAATCAAGGATTGAAATACCAGTATTATGTGATATCGTTATTGCTCAAGGCAAGACATAACGATATTTTCAAGCATAGCGCTATCCAATAATGATACAGCATTTGTTACTATTTAATAACGTTATTCATTACGTTCTGTTATATCCAAAAATTTTCGTTATGGTATATGGTATTATGATTCACTCATTTGTGCTCCGCTTGTTGTTTCTTGTATTTCACATATCGGACAAGTTAGATTTAAAATTAGAGGTTTTCATCAGAGTTTGAAAGATTTTGTTGAATGTACCAGTTTTTGGTACTATTATTTTTAAAATACTGTTTTTCAAATTTTTAAATAATTAATATTACATTTATATTTCGTGTGAAGTTTCGTAATTATAAACAAGAAAGTACCTACCTTTCATAGCGAGACTAGCTGTTACCCACGGCTTCGCTCGCGTATATTTACTTTAGAACTTTTTTTTATGTCATTAGATAGCAAACAAGCAGATGGGTCTCCTGATGGAAAGAGTCAACTATCGCTTATAGACACCAAAGGTGTTAATGGTGCGTCACTATCTTGTGGCGAGGTCTAATGCCACATGCATAAGTTTACCGACTACCTTACCCTCCAAACCGGAACACGACAGTGACAAGCACTAACGCTATTGCGGCAGGAATAGGTAAGGCGGTGGTACCAGACCCGGGCGGGACAATGCAGAACTCTACCACCTAGTAGCCACGATGGTAGTGACTCGTAAATCCAATCAGTCGCCTCTTACGACCTACCTGGCAGTTGGCCTATTCTTCAAAGGAGCCCGCAACCAACGCGGGGTAGACTTATTTAACCTTTCTTACAAGACAACTTATTTAACCTTTCTTTATAAGCTACTTTATTAAAAATCTCGACATAGTGGGGTGGGCCGCTAATATTGTATAAAAATAATATTAACATGTTCATATTAGTTATTTATTAAAAAAATGATGAGGTGTCGCGGGACACCAGGTAGGAACGAACTTCCTTCGGCTAAACGGCACTACTCGCTTGTGTACGCGACTGTCGCGCCTGCGCACGTCTCATTTAACGCTTTTATTCCACGCATTTTTCTTACGGTTTTACTATCACATTTTTTTCAGTTCGGTCGCGCAGCAAAATCCCTATCCCCTCCAAGCCTGCCGTAAGGAACTTCGTTCCAATATATTTTATTATCAAAATTTAAGTAAAACACGAAAAATAAAAATAACTATTGGTAACATACCTATCGAACATACTAAAGTAATTTATACAAATATATAAAATTGGAGTGTCTGTTTGTAACATTAAAATAACCGGGTTTAACTAAATGCATATGGATGTATATACACGGTACATATAACAAATAACACTTTTTCTTGTCTTAAACAGACAGACAATTTTACTCAATTCATACGAAATTTTATGCAAGTATGTCCAAGGAATATAAAGTTTCATACAAACTTTTATCCCCTACTTCACCCTGTGTCACTACCATCATAACTACTTGGTGGTAGAGTTCCGCAACGTCTCGCCCGTGTATTTGATACCATCGCATTAGCTATTCCTGCCGCAATAATGTCATTTTTTTTATATCTTGATAACAAACAAGCAGACGGGTCTTCTGATGGAAAGAGTCAATCATCACCTATAGACACCAAAGATCTTAATGATGCGTTGCTATCTTGTAATGAAGTCTAAGGCCACGTGCATAAGTTTACCAGCTACCTTACCATTCATACCGGAACATTATGATGACAAGCATTGACTCTATTGCGACACAAACAGGTAAGGCGGTGGTACCAAATACGCGGGCGAGATAAAGCAGAAATCTACCACCTATTTGTCATTGTCTTGTTTCGGTTTGGAGGGTAAGGTAGCCGGTAGACTTGTGCATGTGGCATTGTAAACCCGCCACACGGATGGCAATGCACTGTTAACATTTTTGATGTCTATAGGCGATGGTTTCTCTTTCCATCAGGAGAGCCATCCTGATGCAAAGAGAAACCATCGCCTATAGACATCAAAAATATTAACGGTGCGTTGACACAAATAGGTAAGGCAGTGGTACCAAATACCCGGACGAGACAACGCAGAAATCTACCACTTGTTTGTCATTGGAACGAAGTTCCTTATCGCGCGTTGTGAAAGGGGGCTAGACGGAAAAAATTCTTACGAAAAATTGTCACAACACTTTTTGCTATAGTAAGGTATTGTAAGCACAGAAATATCCAGCCACTTCCCTTAAGCTCGTGCATTATATTTGATTGATTGTTTACTTTTTTCTAGTGCCAAATGTTCGACATTTATACAGAATTTCGACCGAATGTCGAATTTCGACCAAAAGTTGAATTTAGACGGACAGTCGAATTTCGACCGAGTGTCGAATTTCGATCGGTTGCTAAGTTTCGACCGCCGGTCAAATTTCGAACGGGTGCCGAAATTCGACCGTGGGTCGAAATTCGACTGGGTGCCGAAATTCGACCAGGTTCCGAAATAGGACCGGGTGCCGAAATTCGACCGTGGGTCGAAATTCTATGAAGTCCCTTATCGCGCGTTGTGAAAGGGGGCTAGACGGAAAAAATTCTTACGAAAAGTTGTCACGACACTTTTTGCAATAGTAAGGTATTGTAAGCTGTGCGGCGTGCGGATGTTTCTCTGTCTCTCTCTCTCTCTCTCTCTTATAGAAAGCAAGCCAGATATTGGAACGAAGTTCCTTACGGCAGGCTTGGAGGGGATAGGGATTTTGCTGCGCGACCGAACTGAAAAAAATGTGATAGTAAAACCGTAAGAAAAATGCGTGGAATAAAAGCGTTAAATGAGACGTGCGCAGGCGCGACAGTCGCGTACACAAGCGAGTAGTGCCGTTTAGCCGAAGGAAGTTCGTTCCTACCTGGTGTCCCGCGACACCACATCATTTTATTTTTTTAATTTCTATTTCGCATTGAACAATGTGTTGACGCGACGATTATTTTTGTTGAGTGTATACAGGTTTTTTGTAAATAATAATAAAAGGAACTTCGTTCCATCCGGGTGTCCTTTGACACCTCTCAAGTTTTTTGTCTTGTTCCGGTTTGGAGGGTAAGGTGGCCACACCACCAAACACATCCACACTGAGGGCAACGCACCGTTAACATTTTTGATGTCTAGAGTATAGGCGATGGTTTCTCATACCATCAGGAGAGCCATCAGCCTGTTTGTTATCTTATGATATAAAAAACAAATATTCATTTTGAACACTAATTATCTAGACTAACAACAACTTTTTTTTCGTTTCACATCTGTAAATTATTTTGTATAGAAACTGGCTGATAAAAACTACATACTAAAAGAGGGTATTCAGTACTCGATTTTAATACCGAATATGTAAAAAAATTAGGTACTTAAACGTTGAGCTAATTATCCAATGACGTTTATACTTATACGGACGCCCGCGCATAGATACAAAACATGTTTATTCAAATTCTCTTTTATAGGCACCATCGAAGTTCATTATTTACAAACAGTGATTTTCCCAACTCGTGACTAGACTCATTTGTCAGTAGTCACCGCGCGGATGATAACAACGCTATTACACGCACGGTGACCGTATTTTCTTAATATTTCTTTACTAATTTGGTTGTGGTTGACAACATAAGAGTTAAGCAATATTTTGATAACGTCATTTTCCTCGCCGAGTAAATTTACCTTAAAGTAGTCCTAAGAAAACTGGTATTTTTCATTTTGTGTTTATCTTGCGGGGCTGCCATCATATAAAGAAAGCAATATTTTATTTATTTACTTATTTTAATTTACTTTCTTTCGTACTAAATCAGGGCGGTCGCAAACTAACATCATAATTTTCGACCAAAGTGAGTTTGCGACCACCTATTTTAGTGAGTGAATTGAAAAAAGTTCTATCAAGAAAACATTTGGTCGTAAACTGATGACATGCATCTTTATGCTTCTACAACATCAGATTTTAAATTATACAATCATAAAAGTATCATTGAGATTATAACAAGCAAAATATTATGTAGCTTTAAGTGTCAGAATGCGACCACCCGGCCACTTTCTAGCGTATTAGATATTTATGTATTTCAGTTTGCGACCACTGGATTTAAAAAAAATATAAGCTAAAAAATGATATGACTACAACTTTCGAACAAACATTGCTCTATAATTGAAGTAATAACGCTTCTTGTTTGAGTGTAACATTAATGTATGGTATCAAAAGGTAACTTTGTTCGCCGCCCGGCGTGGTATTTTTGCAGCACTACGTGACACATAAACACACCATTGGGTCATCACCCGACTCAGGAACTATTTTCTAGATTTGGGTTAAGCCCGATAGATTTAAATTTATAATTTCCTTATTACATAAGTATTCAATGAATATTTAATGCTTACTAATCATTGTTTTCTCCTGAAAAAAAACGGGTTGTGGCTGTGTTGAGGACACAGCCGTGCATCTTTTACGTGAATACGACGACGTCACGGGTAATATCTTGCGATGGTCACATTTTTCATTCATCGTTCCAATCACAATATTCCCCATCAAACCCGCCTACGAACCTAGACCACGTCCGTCCATCATTTGGATAGCGAAGTAGAGCGTAGGGTGGCGCTACCACCGTAAGGTACCACCTATTACTTACGAAAACCGAAGAATACAAAAACCTTCACAATAAAAAGGCCCCGGGGCCGGATAAAATCACAAATATGGTAGTTAAACACCTCCCTCCTCTATATACCTACTAGTGTGCATCTTTAATGCACTCCTAGCCGGTTTTGTTGTTTTTAAGGTTTTTCCAGTTTCCCAAGCACGGGGTGAGTGCTATAACACAAAAATATTTAGAAATACGAAAGCACTGATCAAAATTATAAATATGAATTTCATCTGTAACGATGAACTCATTTAACTAGTTATAAGTATGTATACCTAGCGATCAGTACAATCGACGTATTCGATCATATATCAAAGAAGAATTTCGCCGCCTCGAGCCTGTCGACACTAGTTCAGTGGAAGAGCGTCCGGGCTTTAGGGAGATGGTCGCAGGTTCAAACCCCGCGTGTCGATATTTTTCTTTGTTGTTTTTAAGGTTTTTATATATTTTGGATGTTGGTGATAGTTATGTAGCAATAACATCAAACTGTATTCCCCAATTTTTTTATCATCAGTTTTTTGAACTGTCCCCTCTACGAAGGCAAATTCAAAGACGTATTTATGTCAAAATGCTATTATCTTTAATTAGAGAAACCTAGCCCCTCAAGTGGTCGCATACTGGAGGCGGTCGCGTTACCGACGCAGTGACCCTACATCGATATTTTTTAATTAATAAATTTTGTGACTAAGAAAACATTTTACAGTTCAAAAGATTGATCATCGTGCTTAACAGCTATAATTCAAAAATTATAATAAAATTAAAAAACAAACAAAAATCTATGCTTAAATAATTTAGCGGAAAATTTCAGGAATTATATTTTACAGATTTTTATATTTTGCTGCTGCTATAAGCCACGCTCTTCAATAAATTCAATAATATGCATACTAACCTTACAGAATTCTCACATCACATAATGAAAATTAAAGTGACGTCTACTTGTCCGTCTATTTGTGTTTCTTTGTAAATGTATGATTCATGGTCATGGTTAATCTGCAAAGCTGTTTGTGATGATATTTCAAATGGATAGGCTTAATTCTGGGGAAGGACATAGGTAGGCTATTTACTACTAATACTACGCGGGCGAAGCCGCGGGCGAAAGCTAGTTAATAATTAACACATTTGTTTGAAAAAAATAATTTTTTTATTTTTTTATATCTTAAGATAGCAAACAAGGAGATGAGTCTCCTGATGAAAAGAGTCAACATCGCCTATATACACCAAAGATGTTAATGGTGCGTTGCTATCTTGTGGCGAGGTCTAATGCCACAAACATAAATTTACCGGCTGCCTTACCCTCTAAACGGGAAGACAACAGTGACAAGCACTGACGCTATTGCGGCAGGAATAGGTAAGGCGGTGGTATTAGACCCGGGTGAGACAATTCGGAATTCTACCACGGTAGTAGTGAATCGCATAGCCAATCGCTCGCCTTTTACGACCTGCCTGGGAATACGGCAGTTCGTCTATTCTACAAAGGAGCCCGGAACCAACGCGGGGAAATTACGTTAATAATTTGCATTTTAAAGAAAACTTAAGATACCTAGTAACATTTCTTATTACATAAAAACCCACGGGAGAAAAAAACATGTTTCATAAAGATACATTGTCTTATGTAGGTATAATAATATGTATTAAAAGTTAGAATTGTTTTCTAATTATATGTAGATTGGAATCCTTTAAAAATAATTATTTGAAAACCATGCGTACCGCTTGTAAATATTTTTAATGCGTGTCTCGTAAATCGTAAATCGCGATGTCTCATTACATCAAACTTGTAAATTTGTGTAGGTACCTTGTTGCCAACTCGCAGTCATGGTAGTACGAACGACCAATCACGAAACAGCATGAAACGCGGCAACCAGGGATTTAAAACGTTATCAAATAACAGAACAAATTTTTCGATATATACCGTTATTATTATAGCGATACCTCAGTAACAAAATTATTTTAGAACACTATGTGTATCGCTACCAAAATAACAGAACGAAATTATAAGCGGTAAATAACGTTATAAATATTGATATTTATGCGACGTTGCCGCGTTTCATGCTGTTTCGTGATTGGTCGTTCGTACTACCATGACTGCGAATTGGCAACAAGGTACCTACGCAAATTTACAAGTTTGATGTAATGAGACATCGCGATTTACGATTTACGAGACACGCATTAAAAATATTTACAAGCGGTACGCATGGTTTTCAAATAATTATTTTTAAAGGATTCCAACCTACATATAATTAGAAAACAATTTTAACTTTTAATACATATTGTTATACCTACATAAGACAATGTATCTTTATGAAACATGTTTTTTTCTCCCGTGGGTTTTTATGTAATAAGAAATGTTACTAGGTATCTTAAGTTTTCTTTAAAATGCAAATTATTAACGTAATTTCCCCGTGTTGGTTCCGGGCTCCTTTGTAGAATAGACGAACTGCCGTATTCCCAGGCAGGTCGTAAAAGGTGAGCGATTGGCTATGCGATTCACTACCGTGGTAGAATTCCGGATTGTCTCACCCGGGTCTCATACCACCGCCTTACCTATTCCTGCCGCAATAGCGTCAGTGCTTGTCACTGTTGTCTTCCCGTTTAGAGGGTAAGGCAGCCGGTAAATTTATGTTTGTGGCATTAGTCCTCGCCACAAGATAGCAACGCACCATTAACATCTTTGGTGTATATAGGCGATGTTGACTCTTTTCATCAGGAGACTCATCTCCTTGTTTGCTATCTTAAGATATAAAAAAATAAAAAAATGATTTTTTTCAAACAAATGTGTTAATTATTAACTAGCTTTCGCCCGCGGCTTCGCCCGCGTAGTATTAGTAGTAAATAGCCTACCTATGTCCTTCCCCAGAATTAAGCCTATCCATTTGAAATATCATCACAAACAGCTTTGCAGATTAACCATGACCATGAATCATAAATTTACAAAGAAACACAAATAGACGGACAAGTAGACGTCACTTTAATTTTCATTATGTAATGTGAGAATTCTGTAAGGTTAGTATGCATATTATTGAATTTATTGAAGAGCGTGGCTTATAGCAGCAGCAAAATATAAAAATCTGTAAAATACAATTCCTGAAATTTTCCGCTAAATTATTTAAGCATAGATTTTTGTTTGTCTTTTATTATAATTTTTGAATTAAAGTTGTTAAGCACGATGATCAATTTTTTGAACTGTAAAATGTTTTCTTAGTCACAAAATTTATTAATTAAAAAATATCGATGTAGGGTCACTGCGTCGGTAACGCGACCGCCTCCAGTATGCGACCACTTGAGGGGCTAGGTTTCTCTAATTAAAGATAATAGCATTTTGACATAAATACGTCTTTGAATTTGCCTTCGTAGAGGGGACAGTTCAAAAAACTGATGATAAAAAAAATGGGGAATACAGTTTGATGTTATTGCTACATAACTATTACCAACATCAAAAATATATAAAAACCTTAAAAACAACAAAGAAAAATATCAACACGCGGGGTTTGAACCTGCGACCATCTCCCTAAAGCCCGGACGCTCTTCCACTGAGCTAGTGTCGACAGGCTCGAGGCGGCGAAATTCTTCTTTGATATATGATCGAATACGTCGATTGTACTGATCGCTAGGTATACATACTTATAACTAGTTAAATGAGTTCATCGTTACAGATTAAATTCATATTTATAATTTTGATCAGTACTTTCGTATTTCTAAATATTTTTGTGTTATAGCACTCACCCCGTGCTTGGGAAACTGGAAAACCTTAAAAACAACAAAACCGGCTAGGAGTGCATTAAAGATGCACACTAGTAGGTATATAGAGAAGGGTGGAGTTTAACTACCATATTTGTGATTTTATCCGGCCCCGGGGCCTTTTTATTGTGAAGGTTTTTGTATTCTTCGGTTTTCGTAAGTAATAGGTGGTACCTTACGGTGGTAGCGCCACCCTACGCTCTACTTCGCTATCCAAATGATGGACGGACGTGGTCTAGGTTCGTAGGCGGGTTTGACGGAGAACATTGTGATTGGAACGATGAATGAAAAATGTGACCATCGCAAGATATTACCCGTGACGTCGTCGTATTCACGTAAAAGATGCACGGCTGTGTCCTCAACACAGCCACAACCCGTTTTTTTTCAGGAGAAAACAATGATTAGTAAGCATTAAATATTCATTGAATACTTATGTAATAAGGAAATCATAAATTTAAATCTATCGGGCTTAACCCAAATCTAGAAAATAGTGCCTGAGTCGGGTGATGACCCAATGGTGTGTTTATGTGTCACGTAATGCTGCAAAAATACCACGCCGGGCGGCGAACAAAGTTACCTTTTGATACCTTACACTAATGTTACACTCAAACAAGAAGCGTTATTATAGAGCAATGTTTGTTCGAAAGTTGTAGTCATATCATTTTTTAGCTTATATTTTTTTTAAATCCAGTGGTCGCAAACTGAAGTACATAAATATCTAATACACTAGAAAGTGGCCGGGTGGTCGCATTCTGACACTTAAAGCTACATAATATTTTGCTTGTTATAATCTCAATGATGCTTTTATGATTGTATAATTTAAAATCTGATGTTGTAGAAGCATAAAGATGCATGTCATCAGTTTACGACCAAATGTTTTCTTGATAGAACTTTTTTCAATTCACTCACTAAAATAGGTGGTCGCAAACTTACTTTGGTCGATAATTATGATGTTAGTTTGCGACCGCCCTGATTTAGTACGAAAGAAAGTAAATTAAAATAAGTAAATAAATAAAATATAGCTTTCTTTATATGATGGCAGCCCCGCAAGATAAACACAAAATGAAAAATACCAGTTTTTTTAGGACTACTTTAAGGTAAATTTACTCGGCGAGGAAAATGACGTTATCAAAATATTGCTTAACTCTTATGTTGTCAACCACAACCAAATTAGTAAAGAAATATTAAGAAAATACGGTCACCGTGCGTGTAATAGCGTTGTTATCATCCGCGCGGTGACTACTGACAAATGAGTCTAGTCACGAGTTGGGAAAATCACTGTTTGTAAATAATGAACTTCGATGGTGCCTATAAAAGAGAATTTGAATAAACATGTTTTGTATCTATGCGCGGGCGTCCGTATAAGTATAAACATGTCATTGGATAATTAGCTCAACGTTTAAGAACTTATTTTTTTTTACATATTCGGTATTAAAATCGAGTACTGAATACCCTCTGTTAGTATGTAGTTTTTATCAGCCAGTTTCTATACAAAATAATTTACAGATGTGAAACGAAAAAACAAGTTGTTGTTAGTCTAGATAATTAGTGTTCAAAATGAATATTTGTTTTTTATATCATAAGATAGCAAACAGGCTGATGGCTCTCCTGATGGTATGAGAAACCATCGTCTATACTCTAGACATCAAAAATGTTAACGGTGCGTTGCCCTCAGTGTGGATGTGTTTGGTGGTGTGGCCACCTTACCCTCCAAACCTGAACAAGACAAAAAACTTGAGAGGTGTCAAAGGACACCCGGATGGAACGAAGTTCCTTTTATTATTATTTACAAAAAACCTGTATACACTCAACAAAAATAATCGTCGCGTCACCACATTTTTCAATGCGAAATAGAAATGAAAATATCTGGCTTGCTTTCTATAAGAAAGAGAGAGAGAGACAGAGAAACATCCGCACGCCGCACAGCTTACAATACCTTACTATTGCAAAAAGTGTCGTGACAACTTTTCGTAAGAATTTTTTGCGTCTAGCCCCCTTTCACAACGCGCGATAAGGGACTTCGTAGAATTTCGACCGTCGAATTTCGGCACCCGGTCCTATTTCGGAACCTGGTCGAATTTCGGCACCCAGTCGAATTTCGACCCACGGTCGAATTTCGGCACCCGTTCGAAATTCGACCGGCGGTCGAAACTTGGCAACCGATCGAAATTCGACACTCGGTTGAATTTCGACACTCGGTCGAAATTCGACTGTCCGTCTAAATTCAACTTTTGGTCGAAATTCGACATTCGGTCGAAATTCTGTATAAATGTCGAACATTTGGCACTATAAAAAAGTAAACAATCAAATATAATGCACGAGCTTAAGGGAAGTGGCTGGATATTTCTGTGCTTACAATACCTTACTATAGCAAAAAGTGTAGTGACAATTTTTCGTAAGAATTTTTTCCGTCTAGCCCCTTTCACAACGCGCGACAAAGGAACTTCGTTCCAATAACAAACAAGTGGTAGATTTCTGCGTTGTCTCGTCCGGGTGTTTGGTACCACTGCCTTACCTATTTGTGTCAACGCACCGTTAACATTTTTGATGTCTATAGGCGATGGTTTCTCTTTGCATCAGGACGGCTCTCCTGATGGAAAGAGAAACCATCGCCTATAGACATCAAAATTGTTAACGGTGCGTTGCCATCCGTGTGGCGGGCTTACAATGCCACATGCACAAGTCTACCGGCTACCTTACCCTCCAAACCGAAACAAGACAATGACAAATAGATGGTAGATTTCTGCTTTATCTCGCCCGCGTATTTGGTATCACCGCCTTACCTATTTGTGTCGCAATAGAGTCAATGCTTGTCATCATCATGTTCCGGTATGAATGGTAAGGTAGCCGGTAAACTTATGCACGTGGCCTTAGACCTCGTTACAAGATAGCAACGCATCATTAAGATCTTTGGTGTCTATAGGTGATGATTGACTCTTTCCATCAGAAGACCCGTCTGCTTGTTTGTTATCAAGATATAAAAAAAATTGACATTATTGCGGCAGGAATAGCTAATGCGATGGTATCAAATACACGGGCGAGACGTTGCGGAACTTTATCACCAAGTAGTTATGATGGTAGTGACACAGGGTGAAGTAGGGGATAAAAGTTTGTATGAAACTTTATATTCCTTGGACATACTTGCATAAAATTTCGTATGAATTGAGTAAAATTGTCTGTCTGTTTAAAACAAGAAAAAGTGTTATTTGTTATATGTACCGTGTATATACATCCATATGCATTTAGTTAAACCCGGTTATTTTAATGTTACAAACAGACACTCCAATTTTATATATTTGTATAAATTACTTTAGTATGTTCGATAGGTATGTTACCAATAGTTATTTTTATTTTTCGTGTTTTACTTAAATTTTGATAATAAAATATATTTTAATAAATAACTAATATAAACATGTTAATATTATTTTTATACAATATTAGCGGCCCACCCGACTATGTCGAGATTTTTAATAAAGTAGCTTATAAAGAAAGGTTAAATAAGTTGTCTTGTAAGAAAAGTTAAATAAGTCTACCCCGCGTTGGTCCCGGGCTCCTTTGAAGAATAGGCCAACTGCCAGGTAGGTCGTAAGAGGTGACTGATTGGATTTACGAGTCACTACCATCGTGGCTACTAGGTGGTAGAGTTCTGCATTGTCTCGCCCGGGTCTGGTACCACCGCCTTACCTATTCCTGGCGCAATAGCGTTAGTGCTTGTCACTGTCGTGTTCCGGTTTGGAGGGTAAGGTAGTCGGTAAACTTATGCATGTGGCATTAGACCTCGCCACAAGATAGCAACGCACCATTAACTCCTTTGGTGTCTATAAGCGATAGTTGACTCTTTCCATCAGGAGACCCATCTGCTTGTTTGCTATCTAATGACATAAAAAAAGTTCTAAAGTAAATATACGCGAGCGAAGCCGTGGGTAACAGCTAGTCTCGCTATGAAAGGTAGGTACTTTCCTGTTTATAATTACGAAACTTCACACGAAATATAAATGTAATATTAATTATTTAAAAATTTGAAAAACAGTATTTTAAAAATAATAGTACCAAAAACTGGTACATTCAACAAAATCTTTCAAACTGATGAAAACCTCTAATTTTAAATCTAACTTGTCCGATATGTGAAATACAAGAAACAACAAGCGGAGCACAAATGAGTGAATCATAATACCATATACCATAACGAAAATTTTTGGATATAACAGAACGTAATGAATAACGTTATTAAATAGTAACAAATTCTGTATCATTATTGGATAGCGCTATGCTTGAAAATATCGTTATGTCTTGCCTTGAGCAATAACGATATCACATAATACCGGTATTTCAATCCTTGGCGGCAACGTCGCATAAATATCAATATTTATAACGTTATTTACCGCTCATAATTTCGTTCTGTTATTTTGGTAGCGATACACATAGTGTTCTAAAATAATTTTGTTACTGAGGTATCGCTATAATAATAACGGTATGTATCGAAAAATTTGTTCTGTTATTTGATAACGTTTTAAATCCCTGCTAATAATGTAGTTATGGTACCAAAGTATGGTATTGTGACTTGAAAAAAATAATTTCATTCTAATTGGGATATTTTTATTTATTTAGATTCCCATCAGATTAAGTAACCATGTAGGTATTAAAATAAGGTGTAAAATAACTAACACGACTTTTATATATACGTATATTTACATGAACGGCTAGACTGATATGTTTTACTGTTTTTTATTGATGAATATTATATTCTAATACCTCTTAGCCTATTTTGGACAAAGACAACCCAAACCCACGAAAATTGCAACAAAATTGACCCCGTCGTTTTTGACTTGTACCACCCTTTATTATTTAGTAATTTAACAGCTTTATATTATATTTTTACTGAAACCTATCTAGACCTAACGTAGACCTATCGATTAAGGCCGTTTGCACTTCGAAAATCTTCAGATGGGGTCATTGACATGTATAATATTACCACTGGACTGGCTGCTGTCAGAATTTTTGTGCCTATTTGAATATCACCATTTTGGCGCTGTAGACAGATGTGAGCGTCCGCGGAACTAAAATTAGTACTAACAGAGAGAGACTGAACCTGAAGTGATTTTATTGTTTAAAAATATATATAATATCTAACTTACAACGATTTTAAATATATTTTGTTTTTAAAATGTTAAAGTGTGCTATGTATTGAAAGAAAAGTAAAATGATTAATACAATTCGCTAAATATGTTGTATAAAATCTGGCCAACTGGGTGAAAAAAAGTGAATGTATTTATTGCCAAATAGCTATGAAACAAAAAACGGTAAGCGCTAAATTTATTATTTTATCTTTTTTCTGATTATTTACAATGCAATTATAAAGTATTTATCAGAAAAATTTAAATGATTTTAATAAACAGCAGAGTAATAGTGCAGTGCATATTACATTAATGCGATTATTGATAAAATTCTTTTTATATTAAAAAAAAAATTTGGCGTTTAAATCTAATTTATGTATTAGAAGTAATAATATTGCAGTTTTAATCCGAAAAAATTCTAATTTTTACTTAAAAATTTCAGTACATACCTGCGTAAAAGACTAATGATATTAATTCTCAAGATTGATATGATAAAAGTCGAATTAATAAATTATTTAGACAACTTTCATTAACATGTAATGAAATTTAAAATAATACTTGTTAGTAATATTTATAGATTTCGTCAGTAGATAGTATTTACTGACAAATATTCACTTGTGCAATTCTTATTGGTTTTGATTATGATTTAAAATTAATTTTTAATGTGTAGGGTCGAGGTTACAGAGAAAAAGGACAGATTTTATTAAAATTATGAAGTTGCATCAATTGAAGTTTGAATGTGCAAAGGATTTCAAAAAGGAAAGCCTTTCAAAAAGGTAAGGAAATACAGTTGTAAAAATATGCTATTACTTCTATAGGATTTTTTCAACATCATCAAGATACCACCACAACACTATAAAAATGGTTAGGTTTTTGTATTACTTTAATAGCAACTTAATTTATGAAAGTTATATATACGTAAATTTTCATATCAAATCCCATATGGGTAGCAAAAATCGAAAGTTGTATATCAATCATTATCCAAAAAAATTTGTTTTTCTCTCTCCTTATTCCCCGTATTGGTTGAGGCTCCTTTTGAGTATAAGACTATTTGCAATTTTGCCAGGTTGTTCGTAAAAGGCAAACGGTTGGCTAATGACGCCAATACCACCAGAAATACTAGATTATTTTAATATCAAAATAGCAAGGAAGCAGATGGCTCTCCTGTTGGAAAGAGAAACCATCGCCTATAGATATCAAAGATATTAATGATGCGTTGTTATCCGTGTGACAAGATGGCAATGCCACGTGCGTAAGTCTACCGGTTACCTTATCTTCTAAACTGGAATACAACAACGAATGCATTGACGCTATTGCGACAGGAATAGCTAAGGCAATGGTAGCAAATATCCGCGCAAGATGTTCCAGAACTCTACAAATTAGTGGTCACCATGGTAACGATACGGAGATTTAATCGGTTGCCTTTTGCGACTTACCAAGCAGAACGCCAGTTGGTCTATTCTTCAAAATTAGCCTGGACCAACACGGCGATAGTAGAGTTCTACAACATCTCCCCGAGTTAGGGAATCATCGTCTTATTACCTATTATGAAATATGAACATCTTGCCACACGGATAGCAATGCAACACTAACATCTTTAGTGCTTATAGGTGATGGTTGTCTTTTTCCACTAGGGAAAGCGCTCGCTTGTTTGCTATTGGTGCAAAAAGAATCATTACTATCTGCGCAAATAAACATTTAAATTGATAACGAAAATATGTGTTTTGCCAAATTTACACTGATTTTGTAATAATACACATTTATTTCTTACAGATAATTAAAAGGTGACCAGCGTGAAACTATGCTGAGCACTACCGCCTACTGTTAAGCCTTATTGTCTATGAAGCTTTAATTGTAACACTCACAGCTAATCATGTAAAAAGGAAGAAGAAAGAATATTTTTTGTAGAATATAGGTATTATGGAGTTATTATAAAAAATATAAGATAGGTGTTTAACATTAACCGATTCGATGAAATAAAAAGTCCTTAATTTTGTTTCTTACTCTGTAGGTAAAATATATTCTGAATTCTCATTTTACCTTTTATCATTGTCTATTAAAACATGGATAGATTATCTTGAAACTTGAAAGACCTGACTTCAATTAAAGAGATCGTTTGGAAAACCTTAGTACGGTTCCTAATTAACTTTGATATTTCATATCATTGTTTTATTTTTTTAAATAACTCTATTTCTTCTTATTACCATATTTTCAAGTGTATTAAGCAAAATATTATGTGGCTATACTATTATTTATTAAAAATCTAATAAATGTTATTGTATCCAAATCCAAAATTTTACTACATCCAAAGAAATTAACATTTAAATTGGTTATCGATAGAATAAGGAGTATCGATATATTCCGCAAGAACCCAAACCTTTTTACTATGTTGGCAGTATTGCTTATCAGTAACAGTAATTGTTATCTGTGGTATTAGTTTCATCCATAGAGAATGGGAAATCTAGTTATGTTGGTATTGGTCGAGCATGTAATGCCATACGTTGTTTTTTTCTGTGAAACACCCGTCTCTTAAAACGTAGTGATTATATACTCCTTGACACCCGTTTTAAAAGTAAGAAAGTTGGAAATAAGAAACATAAAACATAAAGTAAATTTGTATTAGACTGCAAGAAATCAATAATTTTCAATTTTCACAAAATTAAAAATATTCTTGAAAAAAGTATGAGTTGTTCTAGAGGAAACATTTCTCGCACGAGACCTCAAAAACATCAGAACAAAACTGCTTTTAAAAATAATTTACATGACACTAGTAATAAAACTAAAATAATCAACTCCTTAGAAATAGGAGGAGTTTGTGATCGATGTAAAGAAATCATTGAATGGAAAATAAAATTTAAAAAATATAAACCACTAACAGCACCTAGAAAATGTGTGCGATGTGAACAGAAAATAATTAAACATGCATATCACGTTTTGTGCACTAAATGTGCAAATGTCAAGAAATTATGTCCAAAGTGCTACAAACCTCTGGAAGTAAGTATATATATTTTACTAGCTGACCCGGCAAGCGTTGTTTTGCCATATAAATTATTTAATTAAAAAATAGAAGTTGATCGTAGAGGGTTGAAAATTAAGGGTTGTACATATTTTTCAATGCTGAATCATAAAAAATAAAAATTTTTGTCCATAAAATAAAAAAAAAGTTTAGGGGTGGACAACCCTTAACATTTAGGGGGATGAAAAATAGATGTTGGCCGATTCTCAGCCCCACTGAATATGCATACGGAATTTCATCAAAATCGGTCAAGCCGTTTCGGAGGAGTAGGGGAACGAATATTGTGACACGAGAATTTTATATATAAGATTATGAGTATGTATTAAATTTGTTATGTACCTGTTGTATTTATCAAAGTTCTTATGTTTGTAGAGATTAACTGGGTGTTTAAATAAGTTTTATAGCAAAATTCCAAGATATGTTTATATGTAAAATTATTATGTAGTTTTTTAAATACATCTACTTTCCATCGTCTGCATTAGGTGAAACTTCATCATATTAATTTCTTTAAATGAAATTTACTGTTTCATGATTATGCTATATTTGTTTTAAAACAAATTTTTTCAATTTCTAGAGTTATTATTATTATATTAGAGTTATTAGAGAATTATTAAGATTTTTAGTGTAATAAGTACACTAGTGATGAAATAGGTATCTGATAAATATTGGGTGTCCAGCTGATTCTGCCAATATTTACTATCCGGCTGGGTACTAGATATTAAAGCATTATCCAGCCAGATATCAGATTTGCAAAAAAATATGAAATTGACACATAATCTATACATATAATAAAATCGTAGGAAAGTCAAAACTGTACATTGAATATTTTTTAAAAAGAATACTTGGAGTGTGATCTACAATCAATATCGAAGCCAAAAATATAGTTTTTAGAGTTTTTGTCTGTTTGTCTGTATGTAAGTCCGGGGTAAACTAAAAATTTCAAATTTTGCATGAATATTACTAATAGGTCGGTACAACATATAGGCTGCATATTATCACTCTATCACCTACGGGGGAGGCGCTGTGCGGAGAAAACGAAGTCCGTGCAGACGAAGTCGTGGGCAACATCTAGTTAACTTTATTTAAATGTAGTTATATACATATGGTTGTCATTTAATTAATTTTAAAAATATTTTTGCATAACCTCGATTGATTATTTTTTGACCTACTGACAATGCGTTCATGCCCGATCAGGCAAATTTAAACCTTCCCAAACATTGACTTACAAATATATAGACATCGTGTCTCATACTAAAATCATAAAAAAATGCACCAATCAAACCAAACACATCTCAGAAATAGAAATGTTAACAAAGTAATTTAAACACTAAATTCATTATTTCACAATTTAATTTCGATTAGATATGAAAAATAGCTTGTAAAATTTAGTGACTAATGGGCTCTTAGAAAATTCAACATTAAGTCCACAGCTTAAACATGTAAAATTGCAAGACATGCTACTCATAAAGAGAATCCTTATTCTATCATATTCTTTAAATAAAGAATATAATAGAACAAGGAATGCGTGAAGTCAATTTGTTGACAAAATTTGTTAAAGTTACTTAACTCTATGAACTAGTTTACGGAAGAAAAAAACAGAAATGTTGACTAAAAGTTTTGTTACAATGTTCTTTAGTCTGGTTTCTGGATAAATAAAAAAATACTGGATACTATTTTTTTACTTTTGTAATCGAAAATGCCGATAATATGTTGCGTTGAAAATTTGTATGACAATATTTTTCAATTATCTAAAATTTTTAGATTTTAGGACAAGATTTTTTTTAAGTCGGTCAGTCTTATGTAATGCACTAAAAATAAAAGCAAGTAAATTACAAGTAAACTTGTAATAAAAGTACTTTTTATTTTATAAAATATTTATTCTTAATAAATAACTACCTACTAAACTATCATTGTGACCGTGATGTCAAATGGCTGATTATATTTATTATTAAGTAGCTGCAGCGTGCAGCAGGCTGCATTATAAAAGTTTTTGGCAAATCCCGTTGGATCACCTAATTTTTCCAAGATAAAAAGTAGCCTATGTGCTATTCCAGGTCATCAATTTTACCTTTGTGCCAAATTTCATTTAAATCCGTTCTGTGGTTTTTGCGTGATTGAGTAACAAACATCCATCCAAATATTTCACATTTATAATATTAAAATAATAATAATAATAATATAGATTACCTTTACATAAATTTAACTTGTTATAAAATGTTTGAACCAGTTTTTATTTGGGTGGTTTCTTTTTTACCGTTGTAATCAATCTTATATCCACTTTTCTATAATTAATAGAATCAAATTTATATGTTCTTTACCTCCATGAAACTCATCTTTTTAAATGTACAATTTTAATACCTCTATAGAAATAAATTTTTAATCATGTTTTTTTAATTATTGTCCTCTACTCACGTGACTATAACTGCGTATAATGTGTTCCGTACTCATGCATATGTCAAACACATAATTTTTAGCGATAAATAAGCCACCCATATTTCTTACGTCTATTAGTTTATGACACCATATTTTTTATCTATACATATAATAAAATCGTAGGGAAGTCAATGTATGTCCGGGGTAAACTCAAAAAGTACTCCATGGATTTACTTCAAATTTTGCATGAATATTACTAACAGGTTGGGTCAACATATAGGCTACATATTGTCACGCTATCACCTACGAGGGAGGAGCTGTGCGGAGTAAACGAAGTCGCGGGCAACAGCCAGTATTTTAATAAATTTTATCTATACATATAATAAAATCGTAGGAAAGTCAAAACTGTACATTGAATATTTTTTTCAAAGAATACTTGGGGTGTGATCAATAATCGATATCAAAGTCAAAAATATAGTTTTTAGAATTTTTGTCTGTTTGTCTGTATGTCTGTCTGTAACTTGAAGCAAATCCATGCAGCATGCTGCATGGATTTACTTCAAGTTTTGCATGAATAACTAATAGGTCGGGTCAACATATAGGCTACATATTATCATGCTATCACCTACGGGGGAGGAGCTGTGCGAAGTAAACAAAGTCTGCACGGACGAAGTCGCTGGCAACAGCTGGTATTAAATAAATTTCAGATCGCCATAATCTACCGACAGTGCCTGTGTGCAAATACTTGATACAATTTTTAGAATTAATACAATTATTATAAAACACATAAATTAAATAACATCTACTTGCAAATTAGGTGTAGCTGTTTTTTAATTTTCTTAATCCTTTCTGTGTTATATACATTTATGTCGCTTTCTGTAAAATGATTTGAACTGATAGAAGAAATTTGAAGACTTGATAGTTTCAGAAAAAAGTATTCCTCATAATGTGAATGGGCTATTATAATACTCTTCCATGTTGTGCAAAGTATTGGATCTCGTGGAAAAAATTGCAATAAATATATGCTATAATATATTAGTGACTAAATAATAATATAATTATTGTTAAAAAATAAAATTATCAAAGTATAATAAGTAAAATATAATAAAATTTTTGGTATTATACGTAGGCCACACTATAAGTTTTGTGTAACTTAAAAAAACAACATGTTATAACCAAAATATTATGTTTATTGCTTTTCAAAATAATCTCCTTTACATTTTAAACATTTTTTCATGCGATCAAACCATTTTTTAAAACAGGAGGACCACAAATCTGAACGCATGTTTTCTACGTGCTGATTAACGCTATCACTGCCTCTTCGGAGTTTGTAAAAGTAAAACCTCTCATCAAATCTTTGAGTTTGGTCAACCCCCAACTACTCTGCTACAACTACTATATCTATCTTACCCTTCCCCAGTGTTCGTTCGAGCTTCTTTGAAGAATTGACCAACTGTCTTCTGCCAGGCAGGTAAAAGGCGACTCGGTTTGGCTATATTTATCACTAACATCGTGACTACTAGGTGGTAGAGTTCCGCGACATCTCGCCCGTGAATTTGGAACCACCGCCTTACCTATTCCCGCTGCAATAGCCTCAATGCTTGTCTTTGTCATGTTCCGGTTTAAAAGGTAAAGTAGCCGGTAAACTTATGTATGTGGCATTGCCATCCTGCTACACATATAGCATCGCATCATTAGCAACTTTGGTATACGCAGGACCATCATTTAATTTTTTTTGTCCCTGATCGTTTTACCTGGTTTGGGGACTACTTAGATCACACTATAAGTTTTGGGTAACTTAAAAAAACAACATGTTATAACAAAAATATTATGTTTATTGCTTTTCAAAATAATCTCCATTACATTTTAAAAATTTTTTCATGCGATAGAACCATTTTTTAAAACAGGAGGACCACAGATCTGAAGGCATGTTTTCTACATGCTGATTGAACGCTATCACTGCCTCTTCGGAGTTGGTAAAAGTAAATCCTCTCATGAAATCTTTGATTTTGGGGAAAATACAGAAATCACAGGGTTCTAGGTCGGGGCTATGCGCAGGATGAGTGACGAGATGTACTTTTTCGGAAGCTAAACATGGCTTTGTTTTGTTGGCCGTGTGTGAAGAACGGTTATCATGGTGTAGGAGAATGTGGCTTTTGGGTCGTCTTTTGCGGACTTTTTCTAACACCCTGGGTAAACAAATGGTAGAATACCACTTGACATTAACACTCTTTTGATCTTGAAGTGGAATTGTACAGATGGGACCCGTAGCTGAGAAAAAAACGCGATCATTTTTTTACCAACGTTTCTCGCCTGTCTCACTTTTGTTGACTTGTTCTCATTTTCAAACACCATTCACAAGATTGCTCTTTTTTTTTCGGGTTCAAAAAAATAAATCCACGTTTCGTCTCCTGTGACAATGTCATAAACAGTATTATAATGTCAGTGGTCGTACTTCAGTAGCATCTGTCAGCACCATTCCACGTGAGCCCGCTTTTGCTCCTCTGTCAGTTCATGAGGGATCCAACGACAACAAAGTTTCCAAACTTTCAATTCTTCATGTGAAATTTTCTGAATTTGGCTCATACCAATCCCCAATAGTCCTCGAATTGTCTCATAGGTAATCCGGGGGGTTTCTTCAATTAACCGCTGAACAGTAGGCACATTATTCTCGTTGACGGCAATTGAAGGCCGCCCTTCACGAAATTCGTCATGTAAAGAAACTCGACCTCTCTCAAATTCAGCAAACCATCGCCTCACGGCGCTCAAACAAGGTGCTTCTCTCCCAAAAGCATTTTGAAGACGAGCGGCACAGTCTTGCGGAGAAAGAGAACTTTTAAAATCATTAAAAGTTATCGCTCTAAAATCTTTTTCGTTGCGTACATAGAACTTTTGATGTGTGATAAAAAAACAATTGACAAATAATTTCCCACTAATTGTTTTTTTTATTACTAAGAAGGTTGCAACTTTCGATTCGAAATTCAAATAGTCCCGATTAGCTAGAAGTGCAAAACTTAGTGTGCCCCATGTACATTTTAATTATCAGTTTGCATCTTAATTTTTTCGCACCTTAATTACTTTGGGTTAGCTGGTTGAGAATGCCAATTGGCATTAAGTCATCCATTGTACTGTAATTGTGCTTAAATTTAAATAAATAAATAAATAATATGGAAGCAACTCCATTTCTTTTGCGAACAATTGTGTAGCAAGTCGCAAATGTGTGACATATTTGAATTTATATATAGCCATTTTATTTCTACGTATATCTAAGCTCATGTGGGACAAGGACAAAAAGATATTGTCAATATAATAATTCGTATTTTCAATCAGTACCTAATAAATGATTCCAAATTAAATGATATATCGTTTTCAGAGGCCAAACACATACTATAATAGGTCAAACAATTATTATACTTACAAGAAATATAATATTCCATCTTTTTTCTCCTTAGTCGCGTAATTTTTACAATTTTCGCTATACAATATGGCATTCTTAGTGTCTTGTCAATCTCATTGGTAAATGACGACTAACGCGAAATTGTTTCTCTTTTTACGTTTTGTTTCTCTTTTAATACACTTTTAGAGCGCAAACCCGATGTCCATATATTTGTAAGTCAATGTGCCCAAATAATAAACAATGCTATCGAACAAGCCCGAAGAAGACAGAGTGTGCCAGATTACTCATGCTTGTTTTAATGCACTAAAAGGTAGTTTTGGCCATGAGTTTTCCAGTTTTGGCCAGGCCAGCTTGCCTGAAGGCTGGCGAACATCTAGTATTTAGCTAAACAGCTATTTATTTCATCTTTATTGTGTACACACCAAGATGATTACAAAAACACAAGAGCAGTTATAGGTAGAAAAATATTGATTTTTTGGTTTTCACAAATAAGAATTAATTGTTTGACAAGAAAGTATTGCCAACTAGTTTACAAGTAGTTTTTAAGTGAAAAATTAAAAAATAATAAATTAGAACAGTCCTAGGTATGTGTCTCTAACTTATCTATAGACGGTATAGATAACATATAACTCATCAAATCATGTAAAGACGTCACCAGACCATAGGCTGAGGCAGGATACCAAAACCTGAGGGACAGGATACCAAGATAAGACAAATTTTTAAGGCTTGCTGCTTTTTATTACTAAAAGTTTCATGCCTTTTTTTGATTATTCATTGTATTCCTCAATCTCTCTCTCTCTGCGTAAACAACTTTTATGCAGAATTGCTCTTTCTTATGCACAACTAACAAACTACAAGATTCATTGTGCCTCATATTGAAAATAAACACATATAGGAACAAAAGCCATAAATTATTATTGGGTTTTATTTGTAATATAAACTGAGTATATTTCAATCAACTTTTGCAAAGATATAGAATATATAGAAGAAGATACCATGAATGACTTTGTCAAAAAAAAAAATTTGGATAACTTGAAAAGATATTTGGATAACTTGTTATAACTTTGGATAAAATTATTGAACAAAGGATATCATCGGTAATTTTCAACCTTAAGGTGTTCCCTAAAATCCCTGAAACATTCAAAGCGCTGGGATTTTTTTCATAATGCCCCAAAGCTTCAAATTCTGTTTTTGCAAAAATCACAATTTTGAGCAATTTTTCGATATTTGTTCGTTTTTTCAGTGAAATTATTTTTTTCTCAGTACCTAATATTTATTTTTTCGATCAAAGTTTAATTTTTAAGAAATTGGAAAAAAGATTCAATTTTCTTTGAAAAATTAAGTTATTGATTGTCAAAGTTAAAAAGTACTTTTTTGCTTTGACTGACGATAACTCGGCGGCAAATTATCGTAAAGGCTTCTTGATTACGTCGAATTAAAGTGTTCTTTCACTTTTGAAAGAAACAATGGAAAAAATTTTTAAGCCTCTAGACCTTTTTTTAGATGAGAAATTTTTTTTTGGATTTTTTTTCTTGGAAGTATTCTTACTAATTCTCCAGACCCAAACAAGATAAAACAAATTCGTGGCTGAAATTTCCTATCGTCGTATCTGAAAACTAGACACTTGGAGCTACAATTTACTTTTTTCTTTTTACTGTACAATCATTTTCGTGAAGTTACAGCTTGTTGAAAATCACCTGAAAATTTAGATTTTTTTATCCTTTAATTTCTGTGACTAGTTTATTATTAGAAGGTACTTATTTCATATCACTAATCATAAAAACATGATTACTCAAAACAGATCAATCATGAGTCTCTAGGAGGGGTCAGCTGCTACTACAACATATTATGAATACTACCAATCATTAATATGTTACCTTATTCATTCCTCCAGTCTTTGTCATTTATTCCCAATCTAGCAGTAGCCACAAATACAAAGAATTTTATAAACCAAACAAGACAGCTGATGAATGGAAACTGGATGTTTTAGTTAACTGTACAAAACTCTGTGTACAGTACTCTAAAAGTTTGTTCTCATGTTGTAAAATGTCAATCTCCCACTTCTAGAGGGCCTCTTAATACATCTACCAACACTAGTGGACAATCTATTGATAAATGGAAACTTGTTAAAATTTATAACAATTGTTGGATTATAGACCCGTGAACAAAACTGTAGATGCTCAAACAATGGTTTATGAGTTTGCCAGGTACATTTTCATGAGTAACTCAGTCACACACTTTCTACTTTCATCCTGGAAATTACTATGACAATCAAAATGCACTATCCAAAAGCTGCCATCATTTGACTTATTAGACAATTCAAATAATAATTCAATAGTCTTTTAGAGCTTCTGGTACCAATTAGTTTTTAGTGTACCTTCGTTCTTCATAAAAATGAGGTTATTTATATTCAACAGACTTACGAAGTCTGTTGAATATAAATAACCTCATTTTGTAAACTATAAAGGAATATACAATAGGGTCTGTTGACGTCTTTATGTGGTTTTTTATGGCATTTTTATTTAATATTTATAGTAATCGTATAGTATGTAATTCAGATCTAAATATAATATTTTCTGAAAAAAAAGCATGATTTTACAAAAAAGAGCAAAGAATTTTGGTAACGTAGTGCTGAATGTTATTGAGACTTTTATTTACGTGACACTGTTAAAGACAAAGCAAGCTGCTTATTTAAAATCATAAATGTATTCTAGGTAAAAGATGATGACAACAAAGACATAGAGAATACTGATAGAGGTGACATATCAACAATATTAAAATCTCTTCCTGAAAGAAAAAGACGTACAATATTAAGGTAAATGATATTATTTATATATTTTTTGTAAGTCAGGGTTTCTTAAAATTGGGTATGCATACCCCTTGGGGCGCGCAAAACAATTGTCGGGGGCATGTGCCAGTTTTTTTTAAATTCATCATAAGATAGCAAACAAGCAGATGGCTCTCCTGATAAAAAGAGAAACCATTGACTATAGACACCAAAGATGTTAATGGTGCATTGCTATCTGTGTGGCAGGATGGCAATGCCAATGCATGTCTACCGGCTACCCTACCCTCCAAACCAGAACACGACAATATAAGCACTGAGGTTATTGCGCCTGGAACAGGTAAGGCGGTGGTACCATGTATCCGGACGAGCCGTTGCTGAACTCTACCACCTAGTATTCACAATACTAGTGAGAGGCATAGCCAATCGGTCGCCCTTTATGACCTGGCTGGCTGAACAGCAGTTGGTCTATTCTTCAAAGAAGCCCAGACCAACATGAGGGAAAATGTACATATACATAACAATAAGTTTATTTAGAAGTGGAGAAATCATTATCAAAATGAATCGATTAATTACATGCTGAATATGTATTTGGAGCAAAATTTGCATCCAAAACAACCTCAGTCCTTAAATAGAATAATAATACAATTAACAATAGATTTTTTTTAAATCTGTATTTCTTTATAATTTAAACACATTTCTGTTCTATCTTCTTCTTCTTCTTCGTCGTTTCCTCAAGGCTGAGGGTCATGACCACCACAAGTAGCTTTATTGGTCAGGGCTCTCTAGTTCAGTCTGTCTCGGGCAAGGTGTAGTGCCATTTGCGTGTTACACTGGAGGTACTCGAGGATGGCGTCAATCCAGCGGGTGGGCTTTCTTCCTCTGCTCCTCCTTCCTTCCACGTGGCCCACTAATATTAGTCTCTCGAAGCTTTCCGGACTCCGGCGAGCCACATGTCCAAAGAAAGAAAGTGTGCGTTGGAACCACATTATAGACAGACGGGTTTTTACGTGGAGTTCCGCAAGTATCGAGACGTTTGTGCGGCGAGCTGTCCATTTGATGCCTAACATTTTTCGCCAGCACCACATCTCGAACGCGTCAATTTTCGCCAGAACTCTTTTTGACCGTCCAGGTTTCCGAAGCATACAAGAAGATGGAGAAGACTAGTGTGCGCATAAGTCTAATTTTTGTGTTGCGGTAGATGTTTTGATTCCTCCAAACCTTCTCCAGCCTCTTCACAGCTGCTTTAGCCATTTGTGCTCGCCGAACAACTTCTTTTTCACAGTCGCCATCAGTACGTATTAGGGACCCCAAGTACACAAACTCTTGTACTATGTCTAGGTCGCGTAGCTCCAACGATATCTGTAGACTACCAGGTCTGTCGACGAACATTAGATTGGTCTTGTCCTTGTTAATCTTATTAAGACCGTACTCGGCACTTACAATTTCAAGCCGTTTTAACAGTTGGGCTAGTTCAGCTTCGCTACTACCGGTCAATGTTGTGTCATCGGCAAACCGCAAGTTGTTGATACGGTGACCTCCGATGCGAATTCCTCCTTCCCACTCTTCCAACACTCGGCGCATGATGTGCTCGCCCACAAGGTTAAATAGCTGGTTTCTATCTACAATTTGTTTTATTAGAGGTTCCCAATTGGCATTGGGAACCTCTTGTTGGAGGCTTGAAAAACTAATGTTACCTCTGTTATTTATATATTAGCCATTAATATATTAATTTAAGAAACCCTGTTGTAAGCTAACAAAATTCTATATTAACCAGTTATTAAAAAACTGCATTTTTACAAACTTGATATACTCTACTTCTAAACATACCTACTATCTTCTATCAGTCCAGATTTTTTTATCCTACCTTGGCCAAAGTTCGAGTTCTGTCCCTGTGTGACACTTTTGTCTGGCTTTATAGACTTACTACTTAATAGTACCGGCGTCGGCTCTTACGCACATCTGTCTGTCTTCACACATTTGCCTGATGGTAAGATGAACTTTCTAGCTAACAAGTTCAAAAATATTATGGGAAACATGGGATGAAAATACTACACCGTTTCGTGTGTTTGCTACCCTTGCCCTTGGCTTGGTGTTTCCAGTGTACATACATACCCATTTTTTAAGTAACTTTGTTGTTACTAATTTTTAATATTATAACTCATAAAATAGCAAACAAGCAGATGGCTCCCCTAAAGGAAAATTAAAACCTTTGCCTATATACACTAAAGTTGTATCAGCAACCTTAGCAGAAACTGTGGTTTATTATAATAAAAAACACTATTTTTATTTTTTTATTACTTTTAAATATCAGCAATACACATTAGACCTTGCCAGGAGATAGCAACGCACCATTAACATCTTTGGTGTCTATAGGCGATGGTTGACTCTTTCCATCAGGAGACCCATCCGCTTGTTTGCTATCCTATGATATAAAAAAACATTGTAATTTATAATAAAAAATGTTTCAGGTACTTAAAAAAACAAGATGGACAGAAACTACCTGATTTAGAGTTATTAAAAGGTATTGAAAAAATTAATTTAGATGATGAAGGTTGGTCCAGTGAAGAAGATCTCAGTGATACAGAATTATAAATATGAAACATTAAATTTTGGGATTAATATATATATTGGATAAGCATTTGGCTGATTATTTAAGTTCCTTATTGTATGAGACTCGTTGCATACAAAAGATTCAATTTAGGTAGAAGGCAAGTCTTAGAAATTTCAAACCTTCATTTACATCAGTACTGCAGACATAAAATAAATTTATTACAATTATTTACCAACCATTACTTAAATTCAGCTTGTATTGATTTTTATAGTCCTCCTTCCAGGGCTTACTTACCTGTTAATTTTCAAACCTAAATCAGCGAAATTGCATTTTATAAAGGTATGGCACTGCCTTAACCTCAAAAATACAGGTTTCCTCATGGAACAAAATTATAAGGGTTTGAATCAATAAACTGGTTTCTAAAAGTTTCATAAAATCTTTATTTGATGTTGACCGCTCCCTAATTTTGCCTGCACTGTGTATGACGTACCATTCGTGCGTTCAAAGCGCTCTCATCTGAGATATGCTCCAAACGAAAGTCATAACGAAAAAAATTAATCCTCTAATCGGAATTTTAAACTGGTTCCCAGATGCGGTGTGTAATCTTTATTTCACGGGGTGATTTATTCACTTATTCCGGCTCCAGGCACAGATATGATTCACCTTATTTATTCTTTGGGCTTACTTTGTCCCTATTTATTGTAACGTGTAATATTCTGTGATCGTATCCTCAAATCAATGTTTCTGTTTATATTTTTCTCGCTCCCACCAATTCCACAGTACTATATAACTGTATGTAAGTAGTTTTTTAGGTTGATTATCGCTTGTCGCGTCTCACCAGAAGAGTATTTATTATATATTTTTTTATTTTATATATTACTAGCTATTGCCTGCGACTTCGTCCGCGCGGACATCGTTTACTCCGCACAGCTCCTCCCCCGTAGGGGATAGCATGATAATATGAAGCCTATATATTGACCCGACCTGTTAGTAATATTCTTGCAAAATTTGAAGTAAATCCATGCAGTACTTTTTGAGTTTACCCCGGACATACATACAGACAAACAGACAAAAATTCTAAAAACTATATTTTTGGCATCGATGTCGATTGTAGATCACGCCCCAAGTATTCTTTTAAAAAAAGTATTCAATGTACAGTTTTGACTTTTCTACGATTTTATCATATGTATAGATAAGATAGCAAACAACCAGATGGGTCTCATGATGGAATGAGTCAACCATCGCCTAAGTGGCGTATTTTCAAATATGTACAAGATCGATGTAGCCATTTTCATTTAGCTGTAGCTATACGTATTCCCACCCACACTTTAAAACTTTTGAACTGATTGGTTGCCAAAACCAAAGCAACCAAGTCTAAAAAGCTCATAAGTCAACTTTAACATACTTAATGAACACTCAAATACATTAAGACACATCTTAGTTTCTTTAATCTTTAGGTGCAACTTATGACACTTTAATTCGAAACGAATTAATTACAAATAATAAAATATTGCGCCATCTCGTTAACTGATGGAAAACTTATTGACATAATAACGTTAACGAGATGGGGCAATTTCACATTTCAACTGATTTCAACGTTACCATATTAGTAATATAGATTATTTTTGCGTGACCGAAAATATTAATTCCGTGACCGGAAATGATGTTTTTGATAATGAACAGAGATGTGATTTGTTTCTACAACTTATCGACATTTCTACATAATTCAACATTTGTGTATGAACAAGAACAACTCACATAACCAGTGTTTAAAAACGACTAAAAAAATACCGGTTCATAGTGGTTTTTAGCGAATTTTATAAAAGAGCGTATCTGAGATGAGAGCACTTCATAAACCTATCGGTCTAAGCCGAAACCACGCAATGGTGTTATCAACCGCGCTTGACGACAACTACTAGCCGGCCAGATGTGCGGCACACCTATGTTATGACGTCATAATAAAATAGATAACGAATGGTATAAATAAGCGGGGACAAAATGTTTTCATTCAATGTAATTCTATAGCTTATTGAGGGCATTACTCTGCCCAAAATTATATTGTGCGTTAAAAGTGATTCAAGTGTTTTATGCCTACAAGTATGTTCATATATTTTTTTAATTCAAGTTAAATTTAAATTTTTAATTAAGTATCTTCACGCCCATATCCCCGCAGGGGTAGGCAGAGGTACAACAAGTGCACCCACGATTAGCCGAAGATACTTGGTCCCACAATGTGATAGGTGGCAAGCCTATCGCCAACTGGGCACTTTCCAATCCCGGACAACTTTGTGTTTCTCAGAAAACTGAAAAAACACTTTTTTTATGTGCCCGACCCGGGAATCGAACCCGGAACCTCATGTGGTCAACGCCAACGCTAGACCACTAGACCACAGAGGCGATTATATTTTTTTAATTAAAACCTTTAAATTAAATTATATGTAATTTTTAATTAAAGCCCTAAATTTAAAATTAAATTAGTTATAAAAGCAAAAAAATTCTTTTTTTGCTCTATAACTTTTTTTATACATTTTACAAAAAAAAATAACTTCAGACCAATCTTGTAGATGATTTTTTGAAAATAATTTACCTCCATATTTTTAAATTTCATTCATTTAAAACGCTGTTGCTCAAAAGTTGATCGGGTTCGTCAATGCTAATGAGAATCCAGTCAAAATATAATGTTTAACTTAGTTTTATAGATCATAAAACTAAGTTAAACATTATATTTTGACTGGATTTTTTATCTTTTTGAGTCTCATTCGCATGATTTATTTGTAGTATATGTTTTCTTTTGGATTTATGTAAAAGAAAGTGTAGTTTTTATTTGAATAAACAGAAATGATGTCAATAATTGTTACAGTCAATTACACAGTGATAAAACATAATTTGGTGTCAGGGTACATTCTGGTCGGAATATATAATTCTGCGGAGACAATAAGGATTTGAAGGAATAAATAAGCTTATCGTATCCAGCCCCGGAATCAGTACCTCCGGAGTTACACACCTCTAGTTCCACGCCTCCTTCATGAGCTGGTTGTGTAACCACCTCATGATCTTAGGTCTAAACATAACTTTTTATTTTTCTGATAACTATTATAACTTCGCCTATCACGGGTTTACGGCTTGACGTCAATTTACGGGACACCCTGTATAAATGCTTTTACGCCCTATTAGCTATGCCCGCCGACTTTGTCCGCGTGAAAAAATTCTAAAATAAAAGCAGCCTTTATCACTCGTTATCCCGGGGTTACTCACATAGTTCCCGATCCCGTGGGACTTCCGAGATAAAAACTATTCTGTGTCCTTTCTCGGGTCTCAAACTATATTTGTACCAAAGTTCATCCATATTGTTTCAGTAGTTTAGGCGTGAAGAAGAGAAAGACAGACAAACAGAGTTACTTTCGCATTTATAATATTAATATTGATGTTAATAAACACCTAAACCCAGAAAAACATCTATACTCGTCAGTGCCGGCGTTAGGGGGGCGCGCGATGGGGTGACGGCCCGGGGCGCCAAATTTGGGGTGCGCTGAGGTCTGAGGCCTCGGGCTTATGCCTTCCGCGCTATGTACCCTCAATACTGTGCTCTATGTGCCGTATTCACAGTTCACAGTCGGTTAACCGACGGAATTATTCTATGATATGCTTGCTCCATTCCGAATTTTGTCTCCGTCTCCGTGAGAGTTAGTCTCAAGAGAGCTGTTATCTCTCTTTATGTTTATTATGAGAGTATGAGAGAGAGAGAAAGAGAGAGACTTCGAGCAACATCGAAGTACATCGTATCTAGTCTGATAATAATAAATATACATCACTCTTTTCGTTTTTTTCATCCGCCTCCCAAATCTCAACATAAACTACGTTCACATTGGTTCAGCAAAAAATAAATACTCGATATTGATTTCCTTATGTGGGCGCCTAAATATTTTTGCCCGGGGTGTCAGTAGCCCTAACGCCGCTGCTGATACTCATCCACAAATGTTTGTCCCTGTTAAGTATCATGACCGACGGGGCAGCCAACTTAGGTCAGTATTTTTTTACGCAATACGATGCTTTATCAGTTACAAAAATTAGCTATCCCTCTTGTGGTATATCCCATTAGGGAAGTAAAGTCAAATCAATACATGTACAACGAAATTTTTGCGATAGTTGATTTAATTATCTATACATCTATACAAATAAATAAAATTTGAGTGTCTGTTTGTAATAATAAAATAACCGCTTTTTACTAAATGCATATGGATTTATACACGATACATATACCAAAACAGCATTTTTTACAAGTTTTGTGTTTGTTCCGGGTAATCTCTGGAACAGCTGGACCGATTTTGACGGGACTTTTACTGGCAGATAGCTGATGTGTCAGGGAGTAAGTTAGGCTACTTTTTTTCGAATTTTTTCCACGCGGACGAAGTCGCGGGCTCAGCTAGTTGAAATTAAACAAAGTTATCGCCTATGTGGTCTAGTGGTCCTTGTCAGCATTGACCACACGGGATCCCAGGTTCGATTCCCGGGTCGGGCAAATCAAAAAAGGTTTTTTCAGTTTTCTTATAAAAACAACATTGCCCGGGATTGGAAAAGTGCCCGGTTGGCAATAGGCTGGCCACCTATCAAACCCGGACTAAGTTCTTTGGCTAATCGTGGGTGCACATGTTGTCTAACTCTTTGGGGATCAGTCTCCTGCGACTTTTAAAAGCGAATCTAACATCCACTCATATAGTGTTTAGTCTGTGATCCACTCGATGAAATGACTTCGGACGAAAAAAGACATACTCTATGTTTTAGTTTTTTTTTTGCGGATGACTACAGTCTTACTTGTCAACTTTGTATTTACTTCTTTGATTGAAATTCTTATTAGTTTGGACACCTCCTCAATAGCTTCATATTTTTTTATTTATTTTTGTTCTTGTGATCCGACAATGAAGCTTCCCAAATCACAGAACGCTTGCGTATTAAAATGATGCAAAACAATGTATTGTCTTTATTTCGATTCATATTCACAAACACAATAAACTAGAGGTAGTTACAACACACATATATACATATTGATATGTAATTAAATCCCACTCCCCTCCGCAGGCGAACGCGGTGACGTTTTCCAATCGCCTCTGATAACATGTTTGCGGTAACAAAACAGGACACGCCCATATTTTGTTAGAAGTTTGATGTTAGGTGTTAGAAAACAAAAAACAGTGTCGCAGGATACCCAGCTTAAGTGCTGCGCCGGCGCTAAGATGGAAACGAACAAACACATCATACCTGCTCTTAAGGGCCCGGTTACACTTTGATTAGTGCGAGTGTTTAATGCAGATGCTTAGTATTAAGCAAAAAACACGTGTAGGCGGCGAGTGATTAGTAATCAGCGTAGTAAAGTGAATAGACGCTGGTTACTAATCACTCGCACTAATCAACGGCTGCCTACACGTGTTTTTTGCTTAATACTTAGCACCTGCATTAAACACTTGCACTTATCAAAGTGTAACCGGGGCCTAACCCTACATATGAATGAAATTTCTTCAGTTTTTTCTTGCTCACACGGACTAGCAAGACTAGTTTCGTTTCACTCGTGGCACGCTCCTCGCCAAACTCGTCGACCAGTTAAGACGTACTTGTCAAAACGTGTTTTTCGCAGTAAGGAGCCGTGCTTGGTAAAGGTAAATAGTAGTTACTAGCTTAACGATTTAACAGACTTGAGGAAATTGAATGAGTCCGTTAACATTTTATAAAGTAACATAAAAGTTAATCCTTTGGTGGAAATGATAACTTCGTTAATTAACGTTTAACGGATTAACGAGTTAATGCCCAGCTATGACTGCTTGCTATAATTCAACTCCATGGCCTCCTTCAGCATGTGTGGAGTTTCATACATGACCTACATGAGAATCTATCTGTTACACCTAAAGTGTGCATATTCATTAGACAGTCTTCCATTATTGGAGTACAAACTTTTCTCAGTACTACGGATTTTGAGTAATTTTCTGGACGATGTGAAACTCATCAGAAAATGTGTTTGGATTGTCTATATATTTTTTATTTCCAAGTGTTTTTGTTTTATTTTAGTGATAATCTTTATGATTAGCAAAAGGGTTAAAATAAAATGAGATCTACTCATGATAATTCATACAAAATATAATATAGATACAATAACAGCCAATGTTATTTTTTGACCATACATAATAATTGTGGTCTAGTGGTCAAGTGTCAGTGTAGATATGAAGTACCGAGTCGGGCAATTTAAAAATGTTTTTTTAGTATTATTTATTCCGATAAAAACAGCATTGCTGGTGACTGAATAAGTGCCCAGTTTGCGATAAGTTTGTACTTCTGCCTACCTCTTCGGGGATACGGGCGTAAAGATACTTTTTATTACTATAAGGAAAAATACTCTTCTTCCTTGACAGAAAAAAATTCTGCACAAGACAATAAAGTTGACTTTTGATGACCCAACCAACAAATCTCTCTAAGTATAATAGAAATCCAAAACAGAATTTTTAAAATTTCCATGTCATTGTAATAATAAAACTATTAATAATAAATTACTTTGAATGGTTTTTATTTTAACATTGTTCCAGGGAATGTAAATTACCAGTACAGTACCCGGCGATAAATATTGCACATCGACCTTTGGAAAGAGACAATCGGCTAATTTCGGCTTCGTAGAGCGTTATCTCTGTCGCACAAAATACAAACAGTCCGGTACCTATTAGGAGCTGTTAAAACAAGTATGATTTGCTTCTTTTGATATTTTTATTCTTTGTATAAAATACACTAATTTTTCTATAAGTGATGGCTTTAGGTTGGGGTAAAATAAAATAAAAAAACATTTTTACATTATGTTTACGTATTTAATTATTTTGGAACATTACAGCTTTAGTGTACATAATAAACACCATTATACCTATTGCTAAAATGAGACATTGCAATAAAAATAATAATAATTCTAATTCTCAATTACTTCCATTTCACTATCTGTGCTCTCAAAGAGGTCAATATCACTGTCACTATCAGCCGTATTTATTACTAATCTATCAGTGTAATTGTCTAAACTGTGTTGAATGCTTCTATATTCATTCTCACATTTGATTGCATGATCGCAAACCTTTTTCCACTCTTCAGCGCCGATCATGTTTACTTTTTCAGTCAATAATGTTTTTACTGTAGTTAAGTTCATACCCACATTTCTAGAGGCTACATAGCCTTTCAGTTGAGACCATATATTTTCAATTGGATTAAAATCCGGATGATATGGTGGCAATCGCAACACAGTGTGCCCATTATTACTATATTAGTAGATACATGTAGTCTCAAACGAATGGAATACCTTGATAAAATACGCAAATTTCGCGAAACAGGAAAAAATATCGTCTACATGGATGAGTCATATATACATGCATCCCACACTAAAGGGAAATCTTGGAGTGACGATAAGAAAAAAGGAGTAAAAAAGCCAATTTCAAAAGGTCAACGTTTGATAATAGTTCATGCGGGAAATGAAAAAGGCTTTGTACCCGGTGCTTTTTTAACGTATAAATCCACGGACACTACAGGTGACTATCACAATGAAATGAATAACGATAACTATGAGAAATGGCTGGTTAACCAATTAATCCCAAATATACCCAGTGATTCTGTTCTAGTTATCGACAACGCACCCTATCACAACAAGTATGTTGAGAGACCCCCCAACTCAAACACCATTAAACGGGAAATGATCAACTGGTTAAACAGACATGAAATTCCAGTTGATCCAAAATTAACAAAAACCCAGATTTACGCTATTATATGTCAGCACAAGGAGAGGTATACAGAGTTTTCTGTGGACAAAATACTTGCCGAACATGGGCACACTGTGTTGCGATTGCCACCATATCATCCGGATTTTAATCCAATTGAAAATATATGGTCTCAACTGAAAGGCTATGTAGCCTCTAGAAATGTGGGTATGAACTTAACTACAGTAAAAACATTATTGACTGAAAAAGTAAACATGATCGGCGCTGAAGAGTGGAAAAAGGTTTGCGATCATGCAATCAAATGTGAGAATGAATATAGAAGCATTCAACACAGTTTAGACAATTACACTGATAGATTAGTAATAAATACGGCTGATAGTGACAGTGATATTGACCTCTTTGAGAGCACAGATAGTGAAATGGAAGTAATTGAGAATTAGAATTATTATTATTTTTATTGCAATGTCTCATTTTAGCAATAGGTATAATGGTGTTTATTATGTACACTAAAGCTGTAATGTTCCAAAATAATTAAATACGTAAACATAATGTAAAAATGTTTTTTTATTTTATTTTACCCCAACCTAAAGCCATCACTTATAGAAAAATTAGTGTATTTTATACAAAGAATAAAAATATCAAAAGAAGCAAATCATACTTGTTTTAACAGCTCCTAATAGGTACCGGACTGTTTGTATTTTGTGCGACAGAGATAACGCCCTACGAAGCCGAAATTAGCCGATTGTCTCTTTCCAAAGGTCGATGTGCAATATTTATCGCCGGGTACTGTACATACTTATGTCATTCTCAATTATCACTCACAATTCTTTAAGGAGCTAGGCTTGCGGCGCTCATCTGCTGAGCAAGTTATGTATTGGCACCGACCACACTGCCCATAGACGGCTAATGTTTGATTTTCCGTATTTTTAAAGTCAAAGTCAAATATTTTTATTCAAAACAGGATGAGTTACAATCTCTTTTTATATATCCGTATAATGATAGATTTTCCGGGAACTAGTTAAGGTAAGACGAAGCGGGGTTGCAACGACGTGGTTGGCTAACTCAAGGCCACAGTGAAAATATATAGTGATGTACAGAGCATCTAATTGGTCGACACTGATTACTTAATCAATACTCATTGGTGCGTGGACATTTACATCGGAACTGTATGCCAGATGTGTTGACAGAAGCCTTTCGCCTGTTATTAGGTATCTATCTTACGTAGTATTGTATACTCTTTGTATTTATGGGCTATGTGATCGGCGTGCATTGGTCAGTTAATTTTATTTAATCTATTCCATAAAATAAAATCGTAACTGGTCTATGATGAATCGAGATAATAAGCAATAGGAGAAATTATATTCAGTTTCGTTCGTTCATTCGTTGCTATGTACATCACACAAAAAACTGTTGCCCGAAACTCGATGCGATTCATTGCGAGATTGCGTCTATTAGCTAACAAGAAATTCTTAATATGCTTAGAAATCATATTAACAAGAACTTACTAAAAGCACTTCATTACAATAATTAATATATTGCGCTCATGTGATGAAGGGACTGGTTGTAAGTAAGAATTAACAATGAAAATAGTAAATCCTAAATTTATTGCTTTTATTATCAATTCTGTAAATTTTTGCTATGGCAAATTTAACTAAGGTTAATGATACATACCATAAACCTCAACATTATAAAATCTAAAAATTAAATATTTATAAATCGTAGAAACATACAACATTATTACAATACTAACAAATGTTTATATCTATTCCAAAATACACAAATGCATTAAATAAAATGGTTAGTAACAATTTAATATTATCCTCTGACTCGTCACATACAATTAATATATTAGCGCCCAGTATAACTTAACAAGGCCATTTTTTTTATTATTATGAACTAGCCTTAAATGTTATGCAATATATTTCCTATATTTAAATGATATATATTGTATTTACAAAATAAATTATATTCGCTTATTTAATTTCATTAGTTGTGTGAACTGTTTATTCCTTATCACATAATTCCCAGTTGCCGCAACTGAAAAAGAAAATATTACATAATATAATAAGGTTAGTAAGACATCATTCGGTGCAAGATCATTTTTTAAAGTAAAGGGAGCCAACGGACAGGAGGCTCACATGGTGGTCAGTGATCACTGCTGCCTATGGACAACCAAACTATTAGAAGACTTGCAGTTGCATTGCCGGCCTTTTAAGAAAAAGTAAGCTCTTTTCTTGAAGGTCCCTAAGTCGTATCCGTTCGGGCAAACCCCTGCCGGTAATTGGTTCTACAGAGGAGTAGTGCAGAGAAAAAAGTGCCTCCAGAACAGCACAGTTGTGCAATTCTAGACATCGAGATGGTTAGAATGAAAGAACACGGGCAAGACTTCATACATCGTTTTTTTTAGTTAATACCTTAAAGTTTAATATATTCCTTAAGATTCTATATCAACCAACTCCTTAACTTATCCGTATTTAATAAATATGTTTTTAACTTGGGGAACAGTAGCTAAATATAGTTGGAATTTAGGTAAGGTTAACGTAAACAATCAGTTCTCTCCTTAGTAGTCAGTGATTAGGTATTTAACTTGCCATTGGGTATCTTCAGTACAACTGCTAATCTCAGAAATTTAAGTTAGATTGACAGAATTCTGAGCTAAGATTTTGCATATAAACACTTTATAGGTACTTTAAAGAACAAAAAATAAATTAGCATTTTTCTAACTATTCTTTAATACAAAAACAGGGAGAATTTTTATTTTATACTTAGGATGAAAATTATGATATATAAACTTATTGCTGTTTTAATAAACATGTAATTAAAGTTTTATACAATGGTAACTCTTAAATATGGTGATAGAATTCAATCAAATTATAGTTTCAATTATTTTTAAATTATTGTTCCTAGTGATATATTTTATTTAATTAATTTAAAAATCGTAGAGAATTATTCTACTTTATCTAATATTCGTCACTCCAAAGACACGCAAGGGTTGTACAAAATTAAAATGGCCTGTGTTCTTTTGAATTTTGTCGCGATGTCCGATGGTGAAATTTTTGGCAGGAATTAATCCAAACAGTTCATCGGGAAATTCCCCATGATAGATCCGATAGAAGACACAGAGGGATGCCACATCTCTAGGTAATGCCAAAGAATTAAGCTGATCAGAAAAAGTTATGTGGTCAACCACGAAATAAAGAAAACAAGTGGAAGTGCAAAGTGGGCGTACCGCGTGCACCGCTATTATGCGCTGTTACTCTAAATTGCCTTTAGTGATATTTCACATATCGCTAGGAGATAGTCGTCATGCGAAAACCTATGACACACTTAATTATGCCGTATTGTGCCATCCTTGAATGCAAAAATGATAGTAGAAGACAGACGCTTAAAAATGGAGATATTTTATATCATCGGTAAACGACAATTTTCATTTTATTTTAATAAAATTCCTAATTTAATATAAACACTACATAGTATAAAAAAAAGTCGCTTTCGCTGTCTGTCCCTATGTCCTTATGTCCCTATGTATGCTTAAATCTTAAAAACCACGCAACGGATTATGATGCGGTTTTTTTTAATAGATAGAGTGATTAAAGAGGAAGGTTTATGTGTATAATAACATTCAATGTATTGTAGAGAAATACTGCAATTTATGAGTTTTCTGATGTCATGTCGTAAATAATTATATTTTTTTCCGCTTACATTGCAAACGCAGGCTAAATCCTACGAGATTTATCAAAATAATGTACTAAGTATTTGTACATCTTAAAAAGGTCTACAGAAAACTCCGCGATGGTATATGTTTATCTCTTTTGGATAGCCCACAATAGCATTTTTTTTTCATTTACTTTTTACGAGAAATAATAGCGTTTTTTCGAAGCAATTTTAAGCAATATAGCACTAATCCTTATCTAATTAAATATATTGTTGATTTAATATAGATCAATATGGCCGTTTACAGCATGTAATTTAAATGAATATTTTTGAAGATATTACAGATTTAAAATGCAGGGGCATAGCGGTTCCGGGTTTACGGGCCTGTGGCGCGAGGTATGTTCTGTTAAACCGCCGTGCTGGGAAAAGTGTTAATTTTCGAATAAATAAATATAGGACTGCAGCTGAAAACCAAAATTTAGTACATTCTTTTTAAAAAAAAAACTAAATATCACCATATAAAAATCATGCCGAAGATTAGAAATAGTAATACCAATTATTTGTTTTGGAGATTTTTTTTAGCCTGTTTCCGGAATTTTATATGATCAAGTAAAGTACATTCTATCATGTAATAAGTTGGCACATTCCTTAGATAATATCTTCAGGTATATCGTATAATTTTTGTAAAATTGTTATTTAACAATTAATGTAAAAAAACGTGATTTAGCAAACCAGTTTTTAACTTCCCACTACGTATATAAGGAAGTTACTAATTGAAGATTTTAGAAAAACGAGTTTTCAGCAGATGTCCATGTTTTGAGGTCCTAGGAATCTTTTCCGACTATTTTCACGATGACATCAGTATGTCTGTGTGTGTGTGTGTGTGCATGTGTGTATGTAAACATCTCATAACTTTTTAACGGCTAGACCGATCGAAACGCGGTTCGGCGAAATCTTCATGGTATAGGAAAAGGGGAATTGTTTTACTCCAAATATAACGCGTGCGGGCCACGGGCAGTAATGAATAAATCAAAACTACTGGATCGATTTTAATCATTTTTTCCCGTGCGAAGCTGGGTCGGGTCGCTAGTTTCTAATGATATAATAGAGAATCAAGCTAAAATCACTCGTACATCTTAAATATAAAGTTCATTTTAGGTTGACCTAATCAACTACCATTACGTTATCATTCTGGAAAGTTCGCTACTCAATGAGTGATGTGGTAAATTAGACATAGACAAAATATTTAATCGATTTGAAGTTAACTAAAGTCCATAAAAATGTAATTTAAGTATTAACAAGATAATATTTAGTTTAGATTTTATGCGGTGTTCATAACAATATTCGCTGATAATATAGGGCAGCGAAAGTTACAGTGAACCGACAACTTACATTTTTTAAGTTCTGCCTGTAGGGTGAACAGACGATCGAATTCACATGATATTATAATACGTGCAATACCTACCATGAACCTAAATATTCAAACATGCTATGATAGTTTTTCCCCGTGTTGGCCCCGAGCTCCTTTGAAGAATAGGCCAACTGCCGTTCTATCAGGCAGGTCGTAAAAAGCGACCGATTGGCTGTACGAGTCACTATATCATCGTGGCTACTCGGTGGTAGAGTTCTGCATTGTCTCGACCGGGTCTGGTACCACTGCCTTACCTATTCCTGCCGCAATAGCGTCAGTGATTGTCGCTGCCGTGTTTCGGTTTGGAAGGTAAGTTGGAGGGGAAGTCGGTAAAGTCATGCATGTGGCATTATACCATGCCACAAGATAGCAACACACCATTAACACCTTTGGTGTTTATAGGCGATGGTTGACTCTTTCCATCAGGAGACCCATCTGCTTGTTTGCTATCTTATGATATATAAAAAAAATAATAAAAAAACCTCGCTGAAGGAAGTTACCGGTCGAAAATCGAGATTTCACCATTTTTTGAATTTTATGTCCTAGGAACCTTTTACCCCATTGATCGGACCCCTTTTTTGAATATACCATCTGCCAGGCAGTTCGTAAAAGGCGCACGATTAGCTATACGTTTTACTACCATCGCGACTACTAGTTAGTAGAGTTCTGCAACGAGGCACCCGGGTTTTTTTAGGAGTATTAAATAGAATAGTAACGCACTATTAAAACTTTTGGCGTCTACTTATGATGGTTGTCGCTTTCCATCAGGAGAATCATCTGCTTGTATGTTGTCTTATGATATTATATATTTATATGTGTGTGTGTCTATGTATGTATGTATAAATGTGTACGGCTTGACCAATTGAAACGCGATCAACGGCATTCGATTGAGTAGCTCCTAACTTAGGCCCAAAGATAAATAGACACCAAAGATGTTAATGGTGCGTTGCTATCTTGTGGCGAGGTCTAGTGCCACATGCACAAGTTTACCGACTTACCCTCCAAACCGGAACACGACAATGATAAGCACTGACGCTATTGTGGCAGGAATAGGTAAGGTGGTGTTACCAGACCCGGGCGAGACAATGCGTAATTCTACCACCTAGTAGCCAGGATGGTAGTGACTTGTATAGCCAATAGGTCGCCTTTTACGATCGCCTGGCAGAATGGTAGTTGCCCTATTCTTCAAAGGAGCTTGGGACCAACACGGGGGCGTTTATAAAATTTTTAAAAAACCTCAAAAAAATGTTTGCGAAACAATATATTTTTGGCGATAGGCTTGCCACCTATCACATTGTGGAACCAAGTATCTTCGGCTAATCGTGGGTGCACTTGTTGTACCTCTGCCTACCCCTTCGGGGATATGGGCGTGAAGATACTACTATATTTTCTAATAACTTCCAGATTTACGTATCAATGTTTTTTTATAATACTGCGTTCAATTCCGCAAATTGCATCACAATCAGTTTATTGTTTGCGAAATTTTTTGAAAAAGAATTTTTCGGGCGTAATTTTTAGATTTTATAACCAAACGTTTTTCAGTTTTTAAAATATTTTGGTACTAATAAAATCGTTAGGAGCAAGTTGGACTCGCTTTATAAAAATAATGCTATGAAAGCATTATTTTTTGTTATTTCTTTATATCATCAAAGAGCAAATAAGAAGATAGATCTCCTGATGGAAGTAGTTAACCATCGGTTTTAGACATGAAAGATGCTAATGCGTGGCGGCGTGGTTATATGCCACATGCACAGGTTTACCGGCTACCTTACCCTTCAAACCGGAACACGACAGTAACCAGCACCGATACTATTGCAGCAGGAATAGGTAAGACGGTGGTACCAGACCAGTGCGAGATAATGCAGAACTTTACAATGTCTTTCACAAGTCCGCCAAGTTTTTGTACAAACGAATATCAGAAAGTCGTTAAAAAGTAGCTTGAAATATTTAAAAAATCTGTTATTTACATACGAAAATGACCAGTTCAATAGATGCTAATGAACTTCGAATGAGGATTTTAAGGTACCAGGTCAAGGTTACCATGTAATTGCAATAAAGTAACAGAATACAAATTTTAGTATTAATAAAGCCTTTACAAGTTGCTTATTTCCTTTCATCAATTAGAAAAGAGCTGGTATTCTTGAAACGGCTAAACAAATTTTATTGAATCATAGCTAAGAACCATCTCGCAAAATAGGGCTTTCAATTAAATCGGATCATCTGCCAGGGCGTTACGATACCAAGGACAGACATACAAATACACAGATAACCTGAAACTTGTAACACCTCCTTTTAACTTTTGCCCGTCGGGGGTTAAAAACAATAACAATATAATAAAAAGAAAATATATAGTAAATAGTAAAACTAAACAGAAAACTCTTACGAACGAACTTAACGAAATTAGTGTATGATATCCAAATATAACATAATTGTCCAACAAAAATGTGTAGTTTGGACACCCGATATATTTTATTTTAACATTCCTTTGTAGTTTTCAACCAATCGTATTTTTAGCTAAGCTGAAAAACTTGCTTTAAACGCTATTCGGATGATTATAATTAATAATCTTGTTCCAAATAAAACAAAATTTTTATACTCCTTGAGCTCAAACCTATATTTATGTGTATTTGTTATACTTTTAAATAAAAAAAAAAACGCCCTGAAAAAATTCAAGAAGTCTAAGTTAAGTGGAATCCAATCAAATGCCACCAATCACGTTTCAATCGGTCCAGCCGTTCAAAAGTTATGAGATGTTTACATACATACACATACACACACAAACACACATATACAGACGTCATCATGAAAATAGTTTGAAAAGAACTCTAGGTCGGAAAAAAAAAATTAAAACGGTCGAAAAATCGGGTCAAAATTAGTAACTTCTTTAAATTACTAATGCAGCGGGAACTTAAAAATGAGATGTAAATAAAATTAACATGCAAAATTTTTGAAGTGAAAACTTCTTTAGGCGCGTTGAGCGTTTTGGTAGAGGGTAAAATCCTCGGTTCGCGTCACCGACATGCTAATGATAATAGTATATCTATAGCTATGTTTTGCATATAGTTTTAATTACTCTCAACTTAATAGTTCCGTTTTCACTTCTATCGGCAGTCCCACGACTGCTACTGTTTTTTTTTTTTATATTTGATTTTGAATTACATGTGCTAACTAAAAATATACATTACAAAAAATATTAAAGGTTCGTTGCCATCTTTTACATAGCATCCTCCTTGACAACTTCTTCAGTCCATCAAAATTGTTGTTTTTGCCTATTTCAATGATTTAATTATTACAGTGCGATGTTCGTCCAATCTTAGTCGAGCGTTAATCATAGCCAATCATTTCTTGATTTTAATAAAAAACAATCTAGCTGTTTAAATTTTTTTAGGTGTCTTTTAAATTACTCTTCATCTTCAGAGTCGAACCGGTTACATTTTCAGGAAGCTTAAGTTTATCGCAACTAAACTGTCAAGCCGGTCAAAAGTCATAAAAGTCATGAGATGTTCACACATACACACACGCATACACAAACACATATGCACACACACACATGCACACACACACACACACACACACATACACATACAGACATACTAACGTCTTTGTAAAAATAATGTGAATAATTTCTTAGCACTTCAAAACGTAAAAATATGATGAAACTCGATTTTTGAAAATCAGGGCAAAATCAGTAACTTACTGAAACTACTAAGGTAGCGGGCACCGTGGGCAGTGCTAACGGGCACTGGTTTTTATGCTATGACCTTATCGTGTTTCAAATAATCGATTATAATATTTAATTTTATTTAGTCGATATTAATACTAATACTATTGCTGGTTGCTTAATCGATACTCCAAATATGTTATCTATGGTATACTTAATGTTATCTACATTCCGTGTAGCTCTGAAAAATAGGAAATGCAATGCGATATCTATCTTAACGTAAAGACATAAGGTTTACTATAGTGTTTAGTGTAAATATTGCCATCTATTGTAGAATAGCAAAACTATTAATGTGATAGTTTCGCTATTCTACAATAGATGATTTAATTTTTAATAGACTACAAAACGACGTAAATATACTAAAACTTTTGTAACAAAATAAACTTTATTCTAACGCAATATGGTATGATTTTAAAGGTTCTGTTTGTGTGTTTTAAATAATTATTGAGTAAAATGAAAACGACCAATGAAACGTTGTTTGTATTTGTAGTTTACATACGACAATGCTCTTCTATGTGTGAGTTTGATGATCATGGTTCTGATACAAATGTTCGTACTTTGCACTTCCAGTTGTTTTCTTTATTTAGTGTGGTCAACAATCCGAGCCGCCCTACATTGAATCATGAAAGCAATCAAAAGGAAGCAGCTGATACTAAGAAGCCCCGCCCACAAGTGAGAGCAGTACTCCATATGAGGCCGGATTTGGGCTTTATAAAGCTACATTTCCAAAATTTAGCTCCACTTTCTATATTATGGGAAATGTACCCATTTTTTAATTTATTTAATCCATTTTCTACTTTGTTTTAACAAAGTAAAAAATGTAAATACTGTTGGAAGTGTTTGAATAAAAATTATAGTTTGTTTCCGTGAATAGATTATGGTATTATACATGCAAAAGTTTATATGGATGGATGGATGTTTGTTACTCAATCACACAAAATCTACTAACGGATTTGGATGAAATTTGGCACACCGGTCGATGATGACCTGGGATAGCACACATAGCATACTTAAAATGAGTTGTTTCCGTGAAATTCAGAAAAATCTTTTTTAATGCAGCAGGCTGCATAGTGCAGCTAGTAATAAATAAATTACATATTGATGAAAATTGACATGTTTGATCGCTGCCATTTTCCGCGTACATTGTGTGACGTCACCGAGGCACACACACTAGAACTGAATGAATATCGATGTCGATAAATATCATATTTTACGCCCTGCGACGACATATCTTAATGGACAAGAATACGCAAAGCTCAAAATAGATGGTGCTGTATGCGTTTGACCCAAATATTACAGCTGTTAAATTTTAAATATGTTTTTTTCATGGTATTTTTTTTAAGTAAATTTGTTAAAAATGTATTTAACGTGGTCTGTAAAACAGCTTAAAGAAGAGCTTAAAAGAAAAGGTCCATCTGTACAAGGCAGAAAAGCCGATCTTGTAGAAACTTACTTTTTCTATTATTATGTCAAAATGTTTACTTTTTATAATATAATGCATTTCAAAAGATTTGTTTTAATTCTTCATGTGTATCAGTAACACTTTTAACAGGCTTACTGGAACTATAATCTATGTAATCGAAATCCTTAAAATGTTTGTGATATAACCTCGAATCGTCACGAGCTTTGAAGCTTTTTCTTTTTATTGCTCGTTCTCATAATCTCCTTATTTTTGGGTCTTCTGGAAATAGGTGCTTTCCGTTCTCGCCACATCCAGGAATTACACAGCGCGGCATTTTTTATTATTTATGTAAAACAAATAATATCAAATATTTTTCTATGTAATTGACAGATGGTTTGGGTCAAGCGATTACAGCGCCCCTAGTGGCTAAATTATGCAGATTTCTTGTCCACTGATATGGTCGTACATTTCGCTTGCATAATTAATATGTTTCAATTAAAGTTATTAGTAATTAAATATAAAATAAATTAAAAGATAATAGTAAAGGTGTAATTAGGTCCATAAATTATCAGAGATAAAAGGAAATAAATTTAAATTACTTGCACATTCCATATTATCAATAACATTTTAATATCCATTACACAAATACATCAGTTCATTGGTTGTATAATTGAGGCCTGTATGACATGCGGTTGCTACAAATCTCGCTTATTCTATATCATTTTAATTTTCAGGAAATGTCATCTGTTCAGATGACATTTATTATATAAGGATAAAAATATGTGATCTCATGTTTGATCTTCAGGACTTGCTACTGAGGTGTTTTCGTGGTTATTCTAGAAAATCGGTATCTCGGTATCAGCTTGTAGTTTTCAGACGATATGTTAATGAGCCCGCGCCTCAGATGAACATGTAAAGCTGCTGGTCTCATTTATCACAAGAAACAAGCGATAATCGTTACCAATTCAGTAAAATTTTATGATTTGATATTACCAAATATGTTGACTTGTCAAAATAACTTGTAAAAAGTTTTATTGAATAAAGTATTTTTGATTTCAACAGGCTATCTGGTAATTTGCTGATGACCAGAATGTCTAGATGGTTCTAAACTCATCCATTTTGCCTTAAATTTAAATGCATTTTTTTAGTGTAAATCAAAAAAAGTATTTATTGAACAGACTTAACGGCTGGGGATGATGCGAATGTCTAGAAATATGGACTATGTATAATGTTAATATTTTTAATTAGTCTAAACTGTAGATGCAGTTATCAAAACTTAATTTAACTTGGGGTGCAAGTTTTAGTCTTACCTATCCCTTTATTATTTATTGATGTAGATACATTGACAAACTTTTATTATATGTTATCAAACACATGACTAGATGTGACGCTTTATGAGCAATGTATGCGTTTTTTCTTTGTATTGGAATAAGTACTGGTATTAATAAAGCAGGAAAATATATGGCTGTATATAAGCTTTTCTGCCTTGTGGTGATCTTACGATAATGATTTAGTTTATTTATTATTGCATGAGTAGCCTGAGGAAATAATATTGGTAGATGGTCTATGTGATAATTTATCATATATTCTAATAAATCAATATAATCAATATACGAGTATAAACAAACACTCACCAAACCTTGTCTTTCCTTTTCTTTTTGTAACACCACATCAGTCTGCCTTTCATCGAATTTAACAACTGCAGACAGTACTTTCGCTAATGTGTAGGAATGTGACCCAGAACCAGTGAGATATTCATAAAGAATATTTCTTAAATACTCCAATTCAGTGTTTTCTTGCAAAGAATGCAAGTGTCTGAGGCTAACCAATGCTTCATCTAGCCGTCGTTCTAGTTTTTCATTTGAAAGTCTCAGTTTTTGATTATTTTCAAGCATTTGATTCATTTCTTTATTAACTGTATTATTAATTTGTTCCAAATCGCTTAATTTTACTTCTAATTTTGCTTTCGAATCTAATATTTTTTTATATTCTTCAGTCTTTTGTTGGTCAGAATGATTCGTTTTGGTAATTGAACTATGTATATTATTAGACATTTGTGATTGTAATTGATCTTTAAGCTCTAAATTTTCTTCTAGTAACAGATTATTTTCTCTTAATAAATGTTCTACTTTATCATTTCCTGATTGAATTTCTAGCTTTAAGAATTCAGTGTCACTTTTTTCAGCATTGTCATCACTTGATATAAGCTCTCGAATTCTGTTATTTAATTCACTATTCTCTTTTGATACTTTAGTCATATGTATTTGCATACCTTCAATTTCTGATAAAAGACGTTTATTTTCTAATTTTAATAAATTACATTCATTTGACAATGTCTCATATTTGACAATATAATCATTTTTCAAGTTTGATTCTTTTTCAATTTTATTTAATCCAGATACTTCAGTCTGATTATTTTGATCACTATACACTTTAGCTATTTCAACATTTTGTTCGAGTTTTTCGATTACAGAATTTAAATGATCTTTCTCTTTTTCTATTTTTGAATGTGATAATTTAAGCTGATCCATTTCGATCTCAATATCATAAAGGCTTTTGGTTATTGTTTCTGATGAGTTTCTTAATATATCATTATCTTTTTTGAGTGTTTCTATGTCACTTTCCAATTTTAGTGTGTAAGCAGTCTTTTCATCATAATCTTTCTTTAGATTTATATATTCGCAATTGATTTTATTATAACGATTTTCTGTATCCTTAAGATTTTCCAGAATTTTTTCTGATTGTAACCTAAATGACTGATGTTCATTTTCTAAACTTTTGAGTTTTTGAAGCAGACCAAGATTTTCTTTTTCCACTTCTTTTATTTTTCCCGTTATAATTACTTTTTCATTAGTCAATTCATCAACTGTTTTTCTTAATTCAACTGTCGTCTCTTTCATATTATTCAATTCACATAGATTCAAATTGCGTTCATTATTGACTGTTTCTATTTCGTGCAATTGCAAACTATTTTGTGAAAAACTTTCTTCGATTTGGAATTTCAGATTTTTATTTTCGTTATTAATGAGATTTAGTTCTTCAAGAACTTTATTATATTGTTGAGAAATGTCTGCTACTCTGTTTTCTAAGTTTGTGTTGATTTTTTTGAGTTCATTATGCACAGTTGTCGATTGATTTTGTTCTTTTGTCGATAAACTATTTATCAAAATTACTTGATTATTAAAATGATTAAGAGAATCGACTGCCATTAATTTAAGTAATTTCATTTCTTCTGCCGATTTATTTATAAGTTGGCGCAAATGTTTCACCTCATTCCCAACACTTTCACAACATCGTTTTAATTTATCTGGTGGAATAACTTTATTTTTAAGTTTCTGAATTTGTGTCTTTAATTCCTCTACATCACAATTTAAGTCCCTATTTAACTTTTGGACATGCTCGTAATTGTATAACAATTTTTCTATTTCCGATTGTAGTTTATCTAACTCTACGCGTTCTTCTTGAATTTCTGATTCTAGACCAAAACATTTTGTTTTCCAGACGTTGACTTCCTCATTTAATCTCATTATCTCGTTTGATTCCTGAATGTCATAATTACTTACTTTTTCAATGTCTCCTTTTAGTAACTCTAATTCATCCTCTAATATTTTGATCTTGGAAGTCTTTTTAGAATTATCGTCTACTAAATGGGCATTCCGATTTTCTAAGTAATCATTTCTGTCAATCATAGCCAACTTTTCTGCCGTTTCTTGTTTAAGTTGCAATTGTAAGCATTTATAATCCTCTTCAATTTTATTATTTGAATTTTCTAGTAACTGACATTTTTCTTTGATTGAATCTATTTGCGTTTTAAAGTCATTGTTTTTCGTTTTATATAATTCTAATTCAGATGAAATATTTTTCCAGTTTGTTAGTTCTTTTTCGGATTCGGCTAATTTACTCTTATATTCACTAACTAATATATTCATTGATTGAATTTCATTTTGACTGTTTGATAAATTGTTCTTAAGTGATTTTATTTCTGCTTCTTTACTTTCTAATTCTTTGTGTATACTAAGCTTGTTTTCCGCTAAGGATATAGCATATTCTTCTTCCCTTTTACTTAACACTTCAATTTTTTTCTTTAATGTAACAATTTCCGCTTGAGCATCTTTTAAATTTAGTTCAAGAATCGACATTTCTTTACTCTTTGCAAATTCAAAGGTATTGTTTTTGTTCTGCAAATCCTCAATGGTTTCATTTAATTCTTGAATTTTTTTATTAGCTTCCTTTAATGATGAAGTAGCAGATTTAAGTTCTTCATTCTCCTTAATTTTAGCCTCCAGTTCAAACGTAAATTTCTGTACCTCGTCTGACAATTGTGAATTTTTTTCTTTCATTACTTTAAGAGAGTCTTTGTATTTATTTAGTAACTGTTCCATTTTTTCTATTTTATTATTAATAAAAGCGTCGGACGGTGGTGCATCTTCATTGGCAGTTTTAATAGGCTCCAAATTAATTAAGGGTGCATCATTTTTATTATTTTCAATACGTGAGTCCTCTTTAACTTCCTTGTTTTCAGGCACGTCATTGGTCTGCAAGATATTTAATTTAGTATTTAATGTATCTATCTTAATATTCCTTTCTTCAATTTCTATACGTAATGCCTTTTCTAGATGGGCCTGAAATAAAAGAAAAATGTTTTAAATTTAAGACCAAAATCTCAACCCGTATTTTAGAAAGCATGTCCAACAATACATTTATATTTTGGGTTTTTTCATATGAAATTGTCATTCTGCAATACTATCAATTTCAAAATAATTTGAGTATGGATAAGAATTCTAATTTCAAATTTATTTTATATTAAAACATGGAGTTCTTATCTTTTTTATAGCCATTATAACCTATATTAATATTATAAATGCGAAAGTTTGGATGTTTGGATGGATGTTTGTTACTCAATCACGCAAAAACTACTGCACGGATTTGAATGACATTTGGCACACACGTAGATTATGACTTGAATAGCACATAGGCTACTTTTTATTCCGGAAAAATTCCCGCGGGCTTCGCCAAAACTTTTATAATGTAGCGGGCTGCACGCTGCAGCTAGTATTTTTTAATATTTTCCTTCACGGAAACGTAAAAAAAATCAGGAATTATGAAATATGGGTACGGTTGTGGTAGCAAAGCAGCATGCAACATAACAATGCTTACTAAGCGAATACTACAAATGTACGCACTACCTATTAATGGTGTCCCCGTTTCCGTTTTGGATGTTTCGACCGGAAATTTCCATAACGTTTCATAATAATAAATTTGAAGCGTGAATTTGACCATAAAAGCCACAGCAGCAGAGTTATGGAGTAATCCCAACTAAGTCGATACACAAAATAATTAAGTTGTGGCCCCGCTGAAGGGACATAGTGATGGAACCAGCAGGCCAGCTTCTTGTCAGGTGACGTCATAACTGTGGAGGTTGATGACGTCACACATAGACAAATAAGAGGAAAAGAAAGATCTTCCCAGCCAGGCAAGGTGTACTGTCTGAGGACCTAAGTCCATTTGAGAAGCGTTGAAACTTGTATATAATGTGTACAAGATAAATAATTGTGATATCGCGATTTAAGATTTATTTTTGAATTTCATTATTTCCATTGTTTATTATTTTTTCTGGTAGCGTTTGTAGATTGCTTGAATCGCTACAGTACTCATCCCCAAGACCGAAAGTCGATCTAGTTGAGCAAGTGAAGCCTACGTATGTGTTTTGAGTGCTCGAGTCTGCTGTGAGTCGAGGCGAGCAGAAAATGCGCGGTTTTCGGTGAGTCGGGACGAGTACGCTCCGCTGTGGTTCGCAAAGAGTCGGAACGAGCGGGACAGAGTTTACTGCATGGAGATCCAGTGAACGTGTGCAGTTCGAAGTGGATTCCGTAAAGCGTAGATAAGGCTTAGCTTATGAATCTGGCAGATGCTACTGGGAGCGGATAAGGGATATAGACGCTGATGGTGAGAAGATTGATGCGTGTTGTTTTGTTGAGGGTCACCATTGTGGCGAGTTGTTGGCTGTTAGTGGTGATGATCACGTCGGGATAACCACTGTGGCACCGCTGGTAATTGTAAGTGGTGACGATCACGTCGAGATAACGTCATCACTGTGCAAGTCGATGACGTCACGGAAGAACGTGGAAGGGAGAATGATCACGTCGGAGTCACCACTGTGGCGCCGCTGATCGGTAGCTTACCGCAGAGTGTACTGTCTGGTGACCGCAGTCCATTTGAGAAGCGTTGAAACTTGTATATAGTGTGTACAAGATAAATAATTGTGATATTTCAATTTCAGGATTTATTTTTAAATTTTATTTTTTTCCATTTTTTATTATTTTTTCTGGTAGCATTTGTAGATTGTTTGAACCGCTACAAAGTAAATGACAGAGTGATTGCAGTTTGTTAATTTATATAGTTAGCTAGTGTTTTATATTTCAAAGTTAGTTATGAAAAAAATATATAGCTGATGGAACAAAAAAATATGACATTAATAATTACTAAACATTAAAAAAACTGCTGGAAGAAAGTCCGAAGTGTCAGTTTATACCTTTCGTTTTCATGCGGAGCCAAATTTTTAATGTCGCTTCCTCTATATCACAGATTCCCAAAGTGGTCCAGGTGGACCCCCAGGGGTCCACGAGAGACTCGGCGGGGTCTACGTTTTTATTAAGTTTTGTGAGTATGGTAGAAATTCAAAAAAAATTGAAAGTGGTCTATGAGAAAAAAGTTTGGGAACCTTGGTTCTAGATGGATGACATTTTATCAAATCACTTCTCTGGAATAATGGTCAGGATATAACGACTATTACGCACTTTCTGTTTGGGGACGTTATTATTATGTCTAATGAAAGTCTAACCCTACATGTGGTTTGTTGTATTACTACCATACTTACAAATATATGGACATCGGGTCCTCGCTCTAAACGTGTACTGATTAAAAGAGAAACAAAACGTAAAAAGAGAAACAATTTCGTGCTAGTCGTCATTTACCAATGAGACTGACAAGACACTAAGAATGGCGTATTGTATAGTGAAAAATTGTAAAATTTACAGGGCCAAAGGTATAAAAAAGATGGAATACTATATTTCTTGTAAGTATAATAATTGTTTGACCTATTATAGTATGTATTCGGCCTCTGAACACGATATTTCATTTAATTTGAAATTATTTATTAGGTACTGATTGAAAAATCAATTAATTATATTGACAATATGTCTGTCCTTGTCCCACACACGCTTAGATACGTAGAAAGAAGATGGCTATATATAAATTCAAATATGTCACACGTTTTCGACTTGCTACACAACTGTTCGCAAAAGAAATTCCATATTATTTATTATATTTTACTTAATAATTTTATTTTTTGATAATAATTATTAGTTAATCACATTATATATTATAGCATATATTTATTGCATTTTTTCCACGAGATCCAATATGTTACGCAACATAGACGAGTATGTTGCGCACAATGATAGTTTAGTAGGTAGTTATTTATTAAGAATTAATATTTTTAAACTTGTAATAAAAGACTTTTTATTTTTTATTTATTGAAAAACCAGACTTAAGAAGATCGTAACAAAACTTTTAGTCAACATTCCTGTTTTTTCTTCCGTAAACTAGTTCATAGAGTTAAGTAACTTTAACAAATTTTGTCAACAAATCGATTTCATCCATTCCTTGTTCTATTATATTCTTTATTTAAATTCTCTATATGAAAATTTAAATCAAGAATATGATAGAACACGGATTCTCTTTATGAGTAGCATGTCTTGCAATTTTACATGTTAAAACTATAAATTTAATGTTGAATTTTCTAAGAGCCCATTGCGTTACTAAATTTTACGAGCAATTTTTTATTTCTGATCGAAGCAATCGAAATTAAATCGTGAAATAATGAATTTAGTGTTTAAATTACTTTGTTAACATTTCTATTTCTGAGATGTGTAATTGGTACATTTTTTGCGATTTGAGTATGAGACCCGATGTCCATATATTAGTAAGTCAATGATTACTATGGTAACCAAATTATATAGACAATTATTAGTGTTGCCATAGATGTTATAATGGTTTTTGTGATACCAAACCAAACATTAATGACTTTGTATTGATTAGTTAAAAATGCAAAAGGCTAGACATCAAATTCTTAAAAAGTCAATAATTAAAAAGAAATTTATAAGTAGAAGTAGAAAGAAACGTAAATAATTTATAAGCTTGGCACACTTATAGAATATCACACACGTTTTTTTGCTTTTCCACAGAGGGTTGTTGTATTCTATAACCATTGCACAGCAGAGCATCCATCTCATTTATAGCGAAGGTCAAGTTTCAACAGAATATTAGTAGAATGCTCCAAAACATCTGATACTTCATAATCCAGCAAATGATCTTGTTAAAGCTACATGTGGTCACAGAGAAATCCATATATCAATAATTGTGGAACATTAATTAAGGATGATTAAATTTACTTACTTTAGCACTTTGTTCTAAAGAACATTGTTCTCTTAACTCCGATATTCGTCTTAATGCTTTGTCTTGAGTTTCCACTAGTACATTCTGAAAAACAAACGTGCACAATCATTGAGATTATATCAAGACATGTTAAGAAATCTGTTTTACCCTACAAGTCTCCGACCGTAAATATACGACCGCTCTTTGTTTTATAACATTCTATTAGCCCCAACTCGGTGAAATGTGGCCTACCTGTGTGTGTGCACCTATTTTGAATTTATACTCTATTTTACATAATATAATAGTGATTAGTTTGAATAAGCTTGGTAATTGGCGGTCTTGGATATATTCTGTGAAATGAAACAGCTATATTGACATTATACCGCTGGCTTGTTAATTTTTTTAGTATTTTGTGGTAACATCTTTGATGTGTCCTTTTAACGGTCAAAGGTCAAATACCAGCGATTAATTCCGCGCGTGCGGCCTTGAGTTTGGAGGGGTTAAATTCAATCGCTGGTCAAGTGCTTGGACATCTTGTTTGTTTGTTCATTGTGTTTGAACATTCACGCTATTGCGGCAGGAATAAGTAAGGCGATAGTACAAGACCCGGGCGAGACGTTGCAGAACTCACCACTTAGTAGTCACGATGGTGGTGACACATATAGCTAATCGTCGTCGTCGTCTTTTATGATCCGTCTGGTAGAACGGCAGCTAGCCTATTGTTCAAAAAGTGGCTCAGACCAGCAAGTGAAATATAAGATGCTACAAGTAAAGTAAAGTAAAAGTAAGATTTGACAGTTCTAAACTTAACAGAACCTAAAAACAGATTTTTATTTTATTACTTAAACACATTAATCTTTATGCTGTACGTAATTTTCAACAAATCTTTAAGTAAAATAGCCACAATATGTGCATCATTGCTTGTAGTATAGCTATGTTTGAGCCTTCTTTTTTAGATAAATAAATGTCTTTACAACTTCTAAACCATCACACACTTCAATGACTCTGTCACACTCACCCAATATTTTTAACACTGCCAATGAAAAATATCACTTAATAAAAATTATAGCTAAAACTACCAATAACAAATATCACTAGTTATCTTCAATCAAAAATATTGTCTCAAAACTCAATGTAAGAAAATGGTTTGTGAATGATGTATACAAAAACACGAAAATGTAGCAACGTCATAAAAGTATCTTAATAATAATCAACCTTTTTCTGTACGTTATGGTTTGGTTTTGACTATTTCTCTGCTTTACCGACAAGAGCTCGTAAAATTGTATTAGTCCCTTTGAAAATTAAATTTTAACTTCATAGATTTAAAGTTTAAAATTGCAAATCACATGCTATTAATATACCGTTTTCGTGACGTGATGCGTTGGAACATTGGGTATGATTGGACGAAAAAAGCAGAAACATTTATTCTTGCTCTTATTGCATTAGCCACTTTTTAGGCCGCGATTTTGAATTAGGCTATTTTTGATTGAAGCTTGGTATAGTTACTACTGAAAATACTTTAAAAATACAATTACTAGCAGATAGCGGGTAAACAAACATATTTATATTCGGCACTGGCACTGGTAAGTTTGCAGGGACCCTTTCTTATTTTATTAATTTTTATTATTCTTAAGCAGAACTTCTAAGAGCTACTTTAAGCATTAGTCTTAAGAGTTAAAATGTAGCAAATATTTTCCATGTTTACTTTGTTGCGCTTGATATCTAATGGATGTTTACGTATATTATGATAAGGGATTAAGATGAAACATTATAAGTAGCTTGTCAATGTGTGGCGCATATTATTCAAATATTTTACCCGTGCTTTTGCATTCTCTCTCTCTAATAGTTTGTAATGTCGAGCCAAATCAGAATACTGAGTTTTATATTTAGTACAACGATCTTGTGTGCGGCGATACGCAGAATACAACTGTTCCTTGGTAACACGGTCAAGATTTACCATCCCACCAAAAGATCCTTTTTCTTCAGCTTCACTTGCAGAGACGTCCATATCAGACTGAAACAAATGTTTAGTAAGCAATCATCAATATATATAAACACTTGTGTATATATTTACATCATAGGATAGTGAACAAGCAGATGACTCTCCTGATGGAAAGAGTTTTTGTCAGCAATCGCCTGGTTTCTTTCAATTGGTACTGATTGAATACCCATGCCAAGGTCAGATACGAATAATTTTATTGATCGCTGAATGTTTAGATGAATTAAATCGCATATTTTATGTAATATTGTTCGATTTTTCAACCGTTTTCATTAGGTTGTTTTAATTTTATGTACTACTTAGGGATTTATAGGGTTCTGAAATCAACAAGAAACTCTTATAGTTTCATATGACCGTTCATCCATCTGTGTCCGTTCATCTGTAACTTAGCCAGAGATTCTTAGTACTAGAAAGCTGTAATTTGGCATTTATATCTATACATATTAGTCATGCCATTAAAATGGTAAAAAAAATCTTAAAACATATATTTTTAGGGTACCCTCTACAAGTAAAGTTTTCTCGCAATCTCGTAGTGTAACGTATCGTTATATAGGGTTCTTAAAAATATTTCGGGTTTTCACGACGATTTTTCAATTACGGGATCCCTTTGGAAGATATTAAGTTTTGAAATGTTAACTTTTGTTAGATTCGAGTGTCTTCCACCTCTGCCAGTTCGCGGTATTAAGATATATAATATATAATAAATATTCAGGGGGCAAATCACACTAATTGATCTAACTCGAAAGTAAGCAAAATATTTGTTTGTGTTATGGGTGTTAGTCAACGATACTGTTACGAATAATCTAGAAACGTGAAGAGTTGGGACCCTGGAGGGATCTAGAAATAAAAGAAAGAGATAGCTACTCCTATTAATTAACAAATAGTTGGTCGTTATCCGAATAGCTATACCATAATGGACTTTGGTGCTATAGGGCATAAGGGTGAAAATAGCGTATACTATCATAAGTTATTTACAATAAGAAGTGATGTATTGTTTACCGATACATTTAGATTTTTCTGGATTTAGGTAGAACTTTACCCTGGGTATAAATAGAGATGTGTTGACAAATACAGGGCAGTTTTTATAAAGCGATCGAGAGCCATACTTAAAGTGACCATTGCGAAGCAAGTGTTTTATTGTGTAGTCGGTTAAGTTTAGAGATAGTACAGTGACTAGTGTTAATCAGAGTATTTGAGTATTACATTGTGTTGTTTTGTGTATTTGTATTGTAAATATACGGATTTATTATAAGTGGTGTTTTCTTATAATTACGAAGCCGAAGTACGTAACAATACTAATACATAGAAATACATATATAAATACTGGAATATATTTAATAAACACCCAAACTCGGAAATACAAACATTTATGCTCATCACACTAATGCTTGTCCCTGTCGGGGATCGAATCCGAGCCCCGTCGATTGCGTAGTCAGGGTCGCTAAACACTCGACCAACGGGGCGGCTTATTAGATTATATTTTAACGAAGTTAAAAATTAAGTAAGGCTAAGTACGCTTTACAAGTTTACGAGTAATTGTCGGCCAAGTAATAAAATATACTTGGATAATTTTTTATAGGCTGTGAACCCGTAGTGTGGATATATCATTGACTTTAAATAACTAAGAATCTCTGAGCTAAGCTGCGGACAAACGGACGAACAGACGGATGAATGCGAAAAACCTCGCATTGCAGCATAGCCATTTCATATTCTCCAATTAACGACGAATTTAACTATGTATATACCATCCGGTAGTCTTATGGGACTAGGTTTTGTGCCGTGGGCTCTTAAACCAGTTTATTCACAAATGGACATAAATAAAAATGAACTTCAATTTGAAACACTTGTTGAAACCGACATCTATATTATTATAAATGCGAAAGTTTGGATGTTTGGATGGATGGATGTTTGTTATATATAATAGAGAATTAGATATAATATTGTTACGTACTCGGGTTCGTAATTGTAAGAAAACACCACTTATATTAAATCCGTGTATTTACGACACACACAATACACAAGACAACACAATGTAATACTAAAATACAATTTACACGCTAGTCACGCACTATACTATCACTGAACTACACAATAAAACACTTCTCGCTTCGCACTGATCACTTGAAGTATCGCTCTCGATCGCTTGATAAAAACTGCCTTGTGTTTGTCAACACCTCTGTATTTATAGGCAGGGGAAAGTCCTAGCTGGATCCAGAAAAATCTAAATGTATCGGGAAACAATGAATCACTTCTTATCGTAAACATGTTATGAGTCATAAATCCTAGTACATGCTACTTTCAACCTTATGCCATATCCCACAGTCCATTATGGCATAACCCAGGTCAACTATTTGTTTGTCAATAGGAGTAGCTATCTCTTTCTTTTATTTCTAGATCTCTCCAGCGCTCCAACTCTACACGTTTCTAGATTATTCGTAACAATATCTATCACCTTACCTGCAAATGGTACATAGCTGGACTTTCATAGCTAGGTAGTCTAAACGATATGTCACTTGCAAATGAGCTATTTGATAATCTTCTTTGCCTTTGGTTTTCCTGAAAAATAAATAGTTGAAAGTTAAAAATTAATTTCTCTGCTTTATGAAGACGTTTTCAAGTTCATTTTTGAGGTCACCATTTGTCATTTTGACAATTTACATACAATGCAGCTGTAAATTGCTTTTTGGATTTAGAAATTTAGCATCCTTTGCCACCTGACGCTAGAGCAACGCCCCTCTCGCTCTACCTCAAGACTGGCGCTGATATCATACCTGAGAAAAAATTCGCCATTTACGAGCTGCCTAAAACAATTACAAGTGTAAGGATATGCGGCGTCATCAAATTTACGACATGACATTACTGAAATATCATAAGCTACATTTTTCTTGTATGTTACTGTGTACTTCGTTCTGGAGTAAAAAAAATGTAATGTGCTTCTTTCTGGTGTTTTAGAAAAGTATAGTTTTGTTTTTAAGACTAATACAAACCTCAGACTTCAGTTGATATTCCATTGTGTCTGTGTTCTGCATATTCTCAGATTTGGGGAGTGCTATGTTATGAAAGTTCGGTTGATTCTGTGCAACTTGACTTTTGCTCGATGCATCTGTAAACAGTAAATGTCAAATTATGTAAAATTGTAGTAGTCGTACTTAGTGAGTGATTCAGTCTCAAATTTAAAATGGATTAACTTCTAAATTCTAAAATATATACTTGATATTCTAATTCAAAAATATTTGCCAGTATTTCAAAATCCAGAACTTATCTTTAATTTTGGGCAAAATCAAAATAAGTTTCAATCCAATATTATAAGACATAACCCCACAGGCATAAGTCTAGTACCTAACCCTAAAATAGGAACATGAAAATAAAACACATTGACGATTGTGGCAGAAATACGTAAGGCAGTGGTACTAAATATCCAGGCAAGTTGGGGCAGAAATCTACCACCTTGTAGTAACAATGGGAGTGACACGTACAGCAAATTGGTCATCTTTTACGACCTGCCTAGCAGAACGGCAGTTGGTCTACTCCTTCTAGGAGCCTGGACCATCAGGGGGAAAAGAGATTAATGAAGGGTAATTAATCCCAGACTTTTGTGTCTAACTACTACCTACCTGTAATGTTTGGTTTTGTGTCTAACTAATCTGAGATTTTATAATACCCTTTTTTTACACAGATTTGTTTTAACACATTTTTTAAATTTACTTATTAGTAGATCTCTTATCTAAGGATAACTGATTAGAAACTAGATCCTATTTGTGAATTATTTATATTTAATTTAGCACTTATTTAGGTCAAATGTACCCTGGAATCTGATGCATGATAAGTTTATGTCCTTCTAGTGTCCATCCTATGTGAATAGTACATATATGCTGGAATTAAAATATAGCCCACAGGTAAAGTCTGGACTATCTGCAGTTCTGCCAGGCAGTATGTGCAGACGATTGGCTATACGAGTCACTATAATCGTTGCTACTAGGTGGTAGAGTTTGCATTGTCTTGCCCGGGTCTGGTACCATTGCCTTACCTATTCCTGCCGCAATAGCGTCAATGCTTGTCACTGCCGTGTTCCAGTATGGCGTGTAAGGTAGATGGCAAACTTATGCATGTAGCATTAAGAACCCTCTGCAAGGATAGCAATGCACAATTAACATCTTTGGTATATCTATAGGCGATGTAGTCTCTTCTTATCAGGAGAGCCATTTGCTAGTTTGATAGCTCATATATTAAAAAATGGTTTTATACTAAATTTAACCTATATGCTACATATATACACTTCAGTATGAAGAAGAAACAAACCAAATCACGAACACCAACTTTGGCATTTATATTTTTTTATATAATCAGATAGCAAACATATTTATAGACCCATATAGGCACTAAATATTTTGTAAATGGTGCATTGCCATCCATTTGCACAGTGGTAATTCTACATGCATTAGTTTAATTGTTACCTTACTACACAACTGAAACACAACAATGCTGCCATCCTTGAACTAAAATGCATTTTTTCTAAAATCCCACCAATTTTTCTGTGGCCCACATAATCGGGATTAAGGAGCTGGTACCATGCCCTGGTAAGATGTTGCAGAATTCTACCACCTATTAGTCACAATAGTAGGGACACATTGAGCCTCAAGACACATCAAGGCCTTCTGTTGCCTTTTACGAACTGGCTGGCAAAATAGCAAGTAGTCTATTCTTTAAAATTGAGCATTTTAGCTTTTTAAATAGAACAAAGCATTATTCTGGTGTATTATCTGGGGAATAAGATGTGTATTCATAAAAATATTTGTTATAAAATAATAGTTTATTACCAATATTAAAAAATTATGCTAATATTAGGAGTCCATGACTCGACAAACAAGAAATCAACAGGAGAATGGAAATGCATGAAAACGCTTTTTGTCACTTTGTCACAAAGAAATTATGAAAAATAATCATTAATATACTTAAGCAATTTTTTTTCAATATATGCATCTTGCCAATTTTTACCTACGGATGCTAAAGTTAGGCATTTAAGGCATAGGGTAACAGATTTAAGGTAAGTCAATGAGCCATGGAGAGAATTACCTTGAATAAAAAGACAACCAATAAACTATGCAATAAGTCATTGAGTGATCTAAGTTTAACAATTTTACTTACACAACAAAACACTTGAGGAAATGGGTAGCATACATTACGAGAGGCCCTGAAAAGCGCACTTCCACTAATATATAATAGCACCTATATTTTTATTTATTTTTAACAACTTCCCATAACGGAAGAAGTTCTCAATTCATCTGCACTTTTTTAAATATTTGTTACATTTTGACTTGGTTTAACAGAAACTTGGACAGAACTTATAACCTTGATTTAGAAAACATTTTTTTTGTTTGGGAATTACCTATTTGGTCTCATATATATCTGATCCAAGATCCCAGATATATAGAAGATTGAAAGTAGATTGTTGCAGTTTTACTACATTTAAATTATAAAGTAATAAAAATATAAAGTAAAGTATAGTAAATTATAGTAGTGAAAATAAAGTTTTTTAAAACTGAAACCTAGCTAGGTTGATTTATCGGCACCAACACCCGCTGCATATAGTATAGTGTACATATATATATATATATATATATATATATATATATATATATATATATATATATATATATATATATATATATATATATATATATATATATATTTCTATTGGACTCCACACTAGGCAAGGCCTGTGGCGTGGATACCATGCAGTTTCTTCTTTCTTATTCTTCTTTCGTTCTGTAGATACACTTAACAAAAATTTCACGGGAGGTAATAAAATTATACAATAAAACGAGAAGAAAATTACAAGAAATTTGAGAAAAAAATGATAACATCAGGCACAATAAATTAATTTTGGTTGACAGACTGCTCTGCATGACTTACATATGAGTAAGTGAATGTTTCTTATGTGTGAGAGTTTTTGTGTGTATGTATATATTTGAGGAAGAAGGTGGTTGTGAGTTGTATGTGTGTGTGTGTGTGTGTGTGTGTGTGTGTGTGTGTATGTATGTGTGTGTATAAGAGAGAATGTAAGTTAGTACAGTACCCGGCGATAAATATTGCACATCGACCTTTGGAAAGAGACAATCGGCTAATTTCAGCTTCGTAGAGCGTTATCTCTGTCGCACAAAATACAAACAGTCCGGTACCTATTAGGAGCTGTTAAAACAAGTATGATTTGCTTCTTTAATATTTTTATTCTTTGTATAAAATACACTAATTTTTCTATAAGTGATGGCTTTAGGTTGGGGTAAAATAAATTAAAAAAACATGTTCACATTATATTTACGTATTTAATTATTTTGGAACATTACAGCTTTAGTGTACATAATAAACACCATTATACCTATTGCTAAAATGAGACATTGCAATAAAAATAATAATAATTCTAATTCTCAATTACTTCCATTTCACTATCTGTGCTCTCAAAGAGGTCAATATCACTGCCACTATCAGCCGTATTTATCACTAATCTATCAGTGTAATTGTCTAAACTGTGTTGAATGCTTCTATATTCATTCTCACATTTGATTGCATGATCGCAAACCTTTTTCCACTCTTCAGCGCCGATCATGTTTACTTTTTCAGTCAATAATGTTTTTACTGTAGTTAAGTTCATACCCACATTTCTAGAGGCTACATAGCCTTTCAGTTGAGACCATATATTTTCAATTGGATTAAAATCCGGATGATATGGTGGCAATCGCAACACAGTGTGCCCATGTTCGGCAAGTACTTTGTCCACAGAAAACTCTGTATACCTCTCCTTGTGCTGACATATAATAGCGTAAATCTGGGTTTTTGTTAATTTTGGATCAACTGGAATTTCGTGTCTGTTTAACCAGTTGATCATTTCCCGTTTAATGGTGTTTGAGTTGGGGGGTCTCTCAACATACTTGTTGTGATAGGGTGCGTTGTCGATAACTAGAACAGAATCACTGGGTATATTTGGGATTAATTGGTTAACCAGCCATTTCTCATAGTTATCGTTATTTATTTCATTGTGATAGTCACCTGTAGTGTCCGTGGATTTATACGTTAAAAAAGCACCGGGTACAAAGCTTTTTCATTTCCCGCATGAACTATTATCAAACGTTGACCTTTTGAAATTGGCTTTTTTACTCCTTTTTTCTTATCGTCACTCCAAGATTTCCCTTTAGTGTGGGATGCATGTATATATGACTCATCCATGTAGACGATATTTTTTCCTGTTTCGCGAAATTTGCGTATTTTATCAAGGTATACCATTCGTTTGAGACTAACGTCGTGCTTTTCCATTAGAATTTTTCGATTATCTTCCATTTTAGTGAACTGAAATCCCATGTCATGAAGTATTTTTCTCAACGTTTTTTCAGACCCATTGTAATTAATAGCTTCAGATAATTTAGCTTTTAATGATTTTATTGTTGGCAGTTTATTAAATCGTAAGTGAAAATCATACACCATTCTTCGAACAACATCGTAATCAAAATCGTCCATATCCAAACGAAATTGCTTTTTTGGTCTCCCTTTTTTTGGAGTGCTGAACTTAATTCCAGTCGAATGTGTTTCAGTACTGACTTCGTTTAATATATTGTTCAAAGTTCTTCTTGAAATTCCAGTGGCATTTGCAACTCGCTCTTGTCTTCTTCTTATCAATCTTCTTAAAATAACAACTTACATTTTCATCTACTTTTTTTTTTAAATCTATCAGCTTCGGTTACAAAGTATTTATAAACATTGTAGATAATTTCACGTGACTGATCTCGTAAAGGTTTCCCTCTTTTTCCGAAAGATGCCATATTACAACTTTAAATTATTTAAATTTGTGGGTGTTATCAACTCTAAATATATATTTTTGATCGGGACGCGACCGCACTCTATCGTACTTGAACAACGACTGACTAAACGTCACATAGGTAGTGTGGGACTGAGATAACGCTCTACGCAGCCGAAATTATCCGACTGTCTCTTTCCAAAGTTCGATGTGCAATATTTATCGCCGGGTACTGTATATATGTTTGAGTATTAGTGACTAAGTTTAGTAAGAATGTTTTCGGTTTCTGAATAGTTAAGAGAAGAAAGCCATCTGATTATTTCCTTACAAGCAAGTCTTGGAGAAAGCTCTTTAATATTGCAGAGTTGACACAATTTATTGTACATGTGTGGGAAAAGAAAAGTTGGAAATCATCTATCAAATGCAGAAGTTGTTCTTGCAATTTGAACTCTGTATTCTTTGAAATGTAGTGGGATAACTGGAGAATTTAAGATTACGTGGCAGTGTAAAATTGCAGCTTTCCAAATGAATAGTTGTTGAATGTGTAGTACTATTTGTTTCTTTGTAAAGTGAGTCAGTAGGGTATCTATATGGTTTTTTGAGCATTACTTTTAAAACAGCATGTTGAGTTCTCTCTAAGGTTATCACATATGTTTTCGCTGTTCCACCCCAAATTAAGATTCCATATGCTAAGAGAGGTTTACAAATTGTGTTGTATACCATCATGAGAATATTCTTATTGGCTAAGTCCCATAGCTTTCTCATGATGTAGATAGTGCTTCTTACGCGACACAAATTGTCAATATTTAGTTTGTATGACAGTGTGATGTCAATGATGATTCCAAGGTATTTTATACAGTCCACCTGTTCAAGCTTATCGCAGCTGATCTTGTATTTTGGCAGTTATGTATTCGTAGACTAAGATTGGTTGGTTTGGATGAGATGGATTTGGAGAAGGGCACAAATTTTGTTTTTTTGATATTAAGAGATAAGAGATTTCTGTGTAGCCAACTGCTGATGATTTCTAGACCGTTCTCAGATACATTCTGTACTTCGTCCCAAGACTTTCCGTGAAAGATGATTGCCGTATCATCAGCATAGCATACTATTTTGGTGTTCGGTATTCTTTGGAGTAACAGATTGTTAAAGTAGATCAAGAATAAGGTCAGCCCAAGTACCTTGCGGTACACCGAATAGAACCAAATGCGCTTTACTGATTAGGGGCCATCCATAAATTACGAAGTCCTTTAGTTTTTGTAGCATAATGTCGGTAGAAATTGAGTCAATCCCATTTATATCTGGGAAGTACAGAACCATTTGTTGCAGTCATGTAAATAATATGTATATAATATGTAGATGTAAGGCAGGAATATGTAAATAGCATAAATTATTTATATAATATCTGATGACAAATGAAGCCAACAGCTTATGAACATTGGAGCTGAGTAAACCTACTGTCCCCAATCGAGATGCATCGAAGTTTCTATTTTTCTTGAAATACATTTAGACTTAAATACTTTTTTACATTATATTTAATTAACTTAACCACCCCGTTGTTCGAGTGGTTAGAGAACTTAACTATGAATCGATGAGGCTCAGTTTTGATTTCCGACAGGGACAAGGATTTGTGTGATGAGCACAAATGTTTGTATTTCTGAGTCTGGGTATTTATTATGTGTGTAACAGTATTTATCTATGTATACTATGTATTAATATTGTTGACTAACACCCATAACACAAGCAAAGAATTTGTTACTTTGGGGCTAACCCCAAAGTAAGCAAAATATTTGATCTAAATCAATTTGTGTCATTTGTCCAGCATTATTATTATTATTATTATTATTATTATACTGTTCTTAATTGAATAACTTCTCCAAAAATGCAGTTAGTGTTAAGAATATATATATTTTTTAGGTCTCAATATGAACAAGCATTCAGCAAAATCCTAGGTATGGCGGCACACTTATTTTCAGACCAACTCTGACTTGTATGAAATTGATTTCTTTAAAATAAAATTAGTATTTTTTGTACATTGGTCATCAAAAAAATCGGCCCACCTGCATTTTCACCGCAATTTACTAATCATGTTTATTTACACTAATTTAAGTACTTTAAACCTTCAAATTATAAAAAAAATCAATTTAATTAGGATTTGAAGTCAAAATCATTAATTTCACATTTTTTTAGTTAAAATTTCAAACTCACTTATTTTTTTAATCATTAAAGTTATCGTCACCATTTTTTCATCTTAATATTGGGTATTTCCTCCTCTTGCTCGAATAACGGCTTGCATTCGCCGTTTTAAAGATTTAATCAAGGTTTTAATGGTCTCTTGAGGAATTCGTTCCCATTCTTCCTTGATGGCAGTTTCCAGGTCTCCCAATGTGGTAGGGGCTGGATTCCGTGCTCTTACCTTTTGTTTTAAGGTGTCCCACATGTGCTCTATCGGGTTTAGATCAGGGCTTCGGGCGGGCCACTGCATAGCACGAATGCCGACCTCTTCTAAATACTGGGTGACATTGCGCGCTATGTGTGGCCGTGCATTATCATGCATAAGTTGAAAGTTTTCCCCGATGTAGCCAGCATAAGGCACCACATGGTCTTCTAAAACCTCCGTAATGTATCGTGCAGCAGTTAAAGCACCTCTACTTATGAAAACCAGCTCCGTTCGTCCAGTTAAAGATATCCCGCCCCAAAACATTACAGAGCCCCCACCGTAACTGACTGTTTCTCTTATGCAACACTGGGCATAACGTTCACCCGGTCGTCGCATTACATTACGACGTCCGTCAGAACCGTATAAAGTCATTCGACTCTCATCACTAAAAAGAACTGACTCCCATTGACCTATAGTCCAGTTAATGTGATTTTGCGCAAATTGAAGTCTTGCTTGACGATGAGCTGTGGTCAAAAGTGGTCCCGTTGCTGGTTTATGTGGTCTTAAATTCTGCTCTCGAAGTCTCCTTCTAACAGTACTGTCACTTATAGCCACACCCCGATCTTCACGTAAGCGTTGTTGGAGATCGACGCCAGAAAGGTGTCGATTTCTTAAAGCCGATACCACTAAAAAGCGATCGTCCCTTTGAGTTGTCACCCTGTGTCTGCCAGATCCAGATCTTCTTCGATACTGCCCAGTCTCTAGAAACCTTTGGTAAACTTGTCGAACTGCAGAACGGCTGAGATTCAATCTTCTAGCCACGACACGTTGACTTAAGCCCTGTTGCAGTAGAGCCACAACTTGCGCTGCCTCCGCTTCAGTAGTATCCATTATTTTCAGGCAAAATTAATCAAAACTACAGCTTCAGTAAATAAACTTAACGTAAATAACAAGATATCCCGAGAAAAGTTTGTTTCGGACTGGAAACACGAGCTTAATTTGTACCGACGTAAACCGTCAAATCAGCAATTAGCAGTATTTTTGAACAAAAAATAATCAAGTACCGTTAAGTGCCATAGGATTTATGACAAACAGAGTGTCAAACATCTTATCCGACCCTCAAAACAAAAAACAACTGTGAGAAATGGCTTATCTACGAAATAATTGAGAAATAACGAACAAAAACAGGGTGGGCCGATTTTTTTGATGACCAGTGTATTTGTCGTGACATATTGACATACTATAAAATAAAATATATAGCATATCAATTGGCTGATGGGTGAATAATGGCTCTTATTAACCCACCTACTTTTAATTTGAACAAAAAATGTATCGAACTAGTGAAGACATAGGTAACAAGAAATGTATTTAAAAATAAGTCAAGAATTCATTACCATTTTCTCCAATTGAGAACAAATCATTATTTGTTATATCAGATATGCTACTTGATGCTGATGTAACTGCAGCCTGTAAAATCATAAGAAAATTTTGAAACAAAGAAATATACAATACAACTTGAACAAAATAACATGGCACTGTAGCTATGTGAGGGCAATAATTATAGCATCTTTGCTACCATTATACATGTATTTGCAAATTGAAAATTAATATTTTAGCACACTCATCAATTTTAGAACAAACATCAATTGAGCCAGCTATCTTGTTAATTTGTGTGAGTTGTACATGTAGTATTTACGTTAACATATGTACATTAACAATAAAATATATTTATATTTTATAGTATGTTAAATAATGACAGCTTTGTTTTAGATTACTCAGTAATTGTTTAATACATAATTGCTTATTATAAATAAGTAATTTTCACAATCATTATAATTATGTCAATGAAAAAAAAATATTAACCAACTAATGATCCGTCTATAATACGGTCAATGAAAATTAACAATAAAATGTGTTGTAGTGGCAGAATTGAGAAAAAAATATTACCTATAGTTGGTGATAGAGCTCTTCGGCTATTTTATAAATAACAATGAAAAATAAATCTAAATAATGATATGTCTTTAATTAAACAATTTTACTAATATAAACACATTATATGACAATATTTTATTGATTATTTCAACAATAGGTCAAATACCTGTGCTGCTTGTGCAAATTGTTGTAGTCTTTGGGGAGAAGATTTCACTTCCTCTGCTAGCTTATCTTTAAACTTCTTGAACATTTTAATAAGCACGTCACTAGCTTAAATTTTCATAACAAATACTTATTTGTGTAGAGTTTACACATTTTTATAAAAATTAAGACCAAATAAATCCTGCTTTTTGAAGTCTGACGTGTGGTCACAGATTAGCACAGAACAATATACTCCATAGATAAATATGTGTATTACTATAGGTATAGATAGGCAACTTTCTAAATCTATAATGTCCAAGGAACTTATATATGATAACTGGAATTGTTACGAAGCAATATTTGAAAAATAAAAATGTACTTTATTTCGTTACAAGTAAAGTTGACATTTGTTTCTTACATAACAGAGGGGAAAAACGTTCTGAGCAAGACAACGACATGAGTGGATGTTGTCCCTTTCTTGATATTGCCAGTGTAAATAAAACTTTCGGATGGTAGATTTTTATATATGTGAGTGGTTACGCAAAAAGGGACCTGAAGGGATTGGAAACGGTTTTTTTTTTTTGATAAATTCTGATTCTATGGTCCTTCATCTTTGTTTTGTTCTAATCAAAATAATTTTAGGTGCCGTAGTTTTTTTTAATGATTTTTTATGTAAGCCGAGGCAGTTTTGAAAATATTACACCTTATACACAGCGCACACTAGTTTCTTTTTCTAGCGCGCACATAAAGACAAGTAAAAGACGAATAAATAAGTCACCAATAATACAGATATCGCAAACACGTGCTATTTCTCACTGACGAAGTCGCTCACTAACGACACTAACATAAAACACCCCGCGCCTCTCTCATTTCGACTCAACATTTTAAACGTGATTTACTCGAAATCAATTATTTTCCCTTGAGGTCCCTTTTTGCGTAACCACTCACATATTCGTTAATCGTTAAATACCTTTTATTCATACACGCCGATAGATACATTAGCATAAAATGTATTGTAATTAACATAGTGAGTTCTAAAATGTGCTTATTTTAATTATTACGTAATTACGCATTGCAAAAACTGTTTCTCAAATTAGTAGAATAACTTAGTAGTAATTTGTAAACTACGCATGACCACACTTAAGAGACACACTCCACCAAGTAATTTATATACTATAACTGGAATTGTTACGAAACAATATTTGAAAAATAAAAATGTACTTTATCCCGTAATAAATAAAGTTGACATTTGTTTCTTACATAACAGAGGGGAAAAACGTTCTGAGCAAGACAACGACAAGAGTGGATGTTGTCCCTTTCTTGCAATTGCCAGTGTAAATAAAACTATCTAGATGGTAGATTTTTACATATTCGGTAATCGTTAAATCCTTTATTCATACACGTCGATAAATAACTTAGCATAAAATGTATTGTAATTAACATAGTGAGTTCTAAAATGTGCTTATTTTAATTATTACGTAATTACTTATGCAATGCAAAAACTGTTTCTCAAATTAGTAGAATTACTTAGTAGTAAGTTGCAAACTACGCATGGCAACACTTATATATGGCGATTGGCGCTTTATTTAGTAGAAAGAGACACACTCCCCTCATGTCGTGGTACTCTTCGAAACGATTTTGAAGCGCGTGTAAGCATTCCGGGTAGAATGTAACTTCCTTGCACTCCACTCATGTTGTGGTACTCTTCGGAACGATTTTGAAGCGCGTGTAGGCATTCCGGGTAGAATGTAACTTCCTTGATAATGTCGTACTACTGGCGTCATCTGTCTTATAGCATGAGAACTATTTTGTTTCGGCAGCTTAATATAGGTACCTACTTTTTTCTAAAAATTTTAATAGTAAATAGGAATTTATCAAACACTATACAGCGCGCCATTCAAACAAAATATAACTCTGACAAGTCCTTTTTCTTACTTCGTTTGATTGCCACGCTGTATAATGTTATATATTTAGATTTAAAACATTCATATTATAATTTAAGATTTTATTAACTCACAATAAATAGCACAATATATTAGTTTTGTGTCACGATTAAGCAATCCGGAGAATAAAAGTTCAAACTCAACGAAAATAACACTAATACACACAAAACAAACTGAATTTCAATAATAAAATACGCACGAGTATCAACATTTAACACCATGACGACGCCATTTGTAATTGTGTTGTTTTCGTTTGATAGATTGGCCAAACTTTGTTATTTTGAAAAATAAGTGTATTTACCACAAAACAATATATGTTTATAGTTCAGATAGTTAAAAAAAAAAACAGTAGCAGTCGTGGGACTGCCGATAGAAGTGAAAACGGAACTATTAAGTTGAGAGTAATTAAAACTATATGCAAAACATAGCTATAGATATACTATTATCATTAGCATGTCGGTGACGCGAACCGAGGATTTTACCCTCTACCAAAACGCTCAACGCGCCTAAAGAAGTTTTCACTTCAATATAATGTAATGTAATATCTTATTTAAAAATATATATTTAAGACATTAAAAGGTTATTTTTAATATTCGTATGTAGTGGCAAAAACCTTGAATCCAGATCTTAAGTATTTAGAAATAAAATCTTTTTCAATTCGTGTCCTAGATGACGCTATTTTCAATACAATTATCAAATATTTTATAGTACTAAATTACCATCTGCGGTAGTAGTAGATGTTCTGTGATTACAATAGCATGATATACTCCAAAGAATATAATTCTTTCTATATTCTTAGTTGAAACGCATAGTATCTGCCTATTTTTATTTTCTATTTTAACACTATAATTTTTTATGAGTTTCTAATTTTATACTTACGAATAAAAATTAATGTACAAAAATCTATTTGCGGTCACTGATATTTATTTATTTTTTTGTTGTACTGCAGATGACTACAGATGACTATATCGAATCGCACATTAGTTCAGATCGCTGGTTGGGGTGGACTTATAGTAGCCACAACTGGATTTTATTTACAATTTAAACTGGTCGATAGAGTAAGAAATCTAGATTATTATAAAGACGCTTTAAAGAAACTAAGGTCACATCCAGGAGCAGTACGTTGCTTGGGAGAACCCATAAAGGACAGAAGATTTAAATTAACAGACACTGAAAACAACGCTGCAGATGATAAAACTGCTAGATTTCGTATTCCTGTAGTTGGTCAAAAAGATAAAGGAGCATATTACTTTTGGGCCGAAAAGACTAACAATCAGTGGTATATTAAAAGAGCAGAATTAGAGTTGAAATCAAAGCCCGACCAACGATTAGTTATAATTAAAGATACATAAGTGAGTAGACATAGTTTTAAATTAGTTTCATTTATTTTAGTGATAGTTAAAATGAAATTTACTGTTACAGTTAACCTCAAGATCGTAAATTCTCAGGTTAAGACAAAATATATTGTAGTTTTTTAAGGCAAAATATTTAGCCGTATAGTTTATTGTAAGTTAACATTCACATCCCTAGAATGAGATTGTAAAGATATAGACACAATTTTTTATGCCCGACTCAAGGGTTGAAATTGGGACTTCTTGATTTAAACAGAAGAGGCTTGGCATTAGAACACGAGCCAATAAATTGTTTTATGATTTAGAAATCATAAAATAATTGACTGGCTTGTGTGTGCATTGATAAGACCAGGATAAATGTTAAGTAATTTGTAAATAATTATAGATTTTTGAACTTACTAAGGGTTTGTTGTTATCACTCATCTATTATTCAAGTTACAGAAATCAGTGAGGATTAACTAACAAATGTATTTAAACCACTGAAATGTAAAGTTATGAATATCACACATTTTTGCTCAATACAGACATTGATCCCAGGATGGCATCATGGGTGGATCCAGCCTTCAGGTCAGGGTGGGGGGGGTCACGTATAGGCTCTAATCCTTAGTTTGCAATAATAAATACATACCTAGACCGCTGCCTAAAGGGGGTTAATGACCCCATGACCACCCCCCTGGATCCACCCTTAGATGTCATGAAGTTTGTCAAATAATCACTTGACCGCAAGGTAGTCAAATGAAATGTAAGAATGTTAATTATTAACCATAGTATTTTAGTTTCAGCAGTATTGAAGAAAATGGAAAGTAATAAACTGGAAAGGTTTGAAGGAACAAAGAAAGAAAAGTTTTTCTATCACAATACCCTTTTATGCTTAGCAAAATCTTTACAGGACACCAATATAACAGTAGACCTACGAAATGACTCTTATCTATGTGGAAAATTGAGCAATGTTGATGGGTAAGCAGATTAATGTCATGGAGGATAAGTATTTTGGTCAAACAATGTGAATGTGGATAGATGTAGGTACTGGGGAAGATCATGACTGGCACAACATGATGAGATTGATTGGGTACTGTCTAAAGCACATGCATGTACACATGCATCATATGCACACATGCATCATATGCACACATGCATCATATGCACACATGCATCATATGCACACATGCATCATATGCACACATGCATCATATGCACACATGCATCATATGCACACATGCATCATATGCACACATGCATCATATGCACACATGCATCATATGCACACATGCATCATATGCACACATGCATCATATGCACACACACATACACATCAGTTTGACATGTGTGTATGTCATACTGTTGGAATTTGATAATATTGTTACGTCCTTTGGTTTTGTAATTTGCAAGAAAACACTACTTATATTAAACCGTGTATTTACAACACAAATACACAAAATAACACAATGTAATACTTAAATACTCCGATAAACACTAGTTACTCACTGCACTAACACTAAACTTAACCGAATATACAATAAAACACTTCTCTTATTTACTGTACTACACACTGGTTGCTCGTACTATCGCTTTTGATTACTATATAAAACTGCTCTCTATTTGTAAACACATCTCTATTTATACCCATGGTAAAGGTACATTATTCCTGAATCCTCTACCAGGCTAATTGTATACAACTTATGATAAACAAGTCCTAATACACACTATTTTCACCCTTATGCCCTATACCAGAAAGTTCATTATGGCATTGCTATTCAGGTAACGGTCAACTATTTGTTTATCAATAGGAGTAGCTATCTCTTTTCCTTACTTCTAGATCCCTCCAGCGTTCCAACTCATCACGTTTCTAGATTATTTGTTACGATATTTCAGTATGATGCATCTATTTAGGCATCCAAGAATGTGTTCTAAATTTTGTAAATAAATGTATGTTTATATGCCTAAATATCTATCTAAACAAGTATCTTCGGCTAATCATGGGTGCACTTGTTGTATCTCTGCCTACCCCTTCGGGGATACGGGCATGAAGATACTTTTTTTTTATCTATCTAAACTCCATATTCAGATAATTCTTTATGCTTTGAATCGGGTATATTCCAATTTAGGGAACAGTCCAAGTTTAATCAAAATTGGTTCAGTAGGTTTGTAATAAGGGTTTGGTGGGGTGATGCCAAATAAATTTAACACGATTTGAATTAAAGCCGCTTTATTGAGGAATAATAGTTTCATGTAACTCCTCCCATCTGTAACGTAACGTAATCACTCCAGGGTCACCACTGTGGCACCGTTGTTGGGCGTTAGTGGTTGTGATCCTTCCTTCCACGTCCTTCAGTGACATCAACCTTCATAGTGATGATGTCATCCCGACATGATCATCACTAGTACACAAGTATATATAGATATATATTATAGTTATATATTATATATAGTATATAATATATATAGTTATATATTATATATAGTATATATAGTTCACAAGTATTTGAAGTCAATTTGATTTTTTAACAACAGTAAATAATAATAAATAAATAATAAATAAATATTCACAGGACAAATTAGGCTTACTGATCTAACCCCAAAGTAAGCAAATTATTTGCTTGTATTATGGGCGTTAGTCAACGATACTAATACGTAGAAATACAAATATATATATATATATATATATATATATATATATATATATATATATATATATATATATATATTATACTGGAATATATTTAATAAACACCCAAACCCTGAAAAACAAACATGTATACTCATCACACAAATGCTTGTCCCCATCGGGGATCGAACCCAAGCTCGTCAATTGCATAGTCAAGGTCGCTAACCACTCGACCAACGGGTCAGTAATAACAAGATCTTAGCCAATTTCGGCTACAGCAATTAGTGGTCAGGCTCAGCAGTTGGAGTCTCACTGGTTCATACAGTTGATTACTCGCATGTTGCTGCTGTAGCCAATTTTGCGCTTAAAAGTCCTTAAGCACTGTGTACATGAGTGCACCACCACTGTAATGTTATTTAACGATATATCTTTAGTCCAAGAGAACTTAGTTTATACTGATTGATCTATGATGGCTTCTAGTATTGTTTTTTGTTTGTTACAGGTTTATGAACTTATCATTTACAAAAGTAATATATTGTGACACACATGGAAATGAATATTATTTTGAAAATTTGTTTGTGCAAGCTCGTAATATACGATATATTCATATACCTGAAACTGTAAGTCAATCAACCATTACACATTATTTAGCAAATTATAAAAACCCTGCCTGACTCTGAAATGGGTATGTTAGTAGGTTGATGACATTATTAAAAAAAAAGATTCTTTTTTATAAAAAAAAACTGGCACTCCTGATGCTGATAAAAGTGAAAACTTGAATAATTTACCATTTTTACCATATTTACTTGAATTGGGACTTCCTTTCCACTACCTCCCCCTACCTTGCTGCTACCTTTCTACTTACCAATTTTTTTGCCACTATATGTATGTATATACACAATTGTGCACAGAGGTGTTGGTTATGGTAACATGTTATTAATGTTTTTTCCCATCTTAAAAAATGCCCAACATGCGTATATTTTGCCTAAAGAAATTGTTACGTCAAAAATATTATGGTATTTTAAAATGCTCATAACCTTTCAATTTTTTGAATATTTTAAACTGAACAACTCCACATTGAGTCAGCAGCTGCATCCTTGACGTCCTAGTCGCCACTGTGTGCACTAACATTTTGCATTGTCATAGTAATATTTGAAATACCATTTAAGATGTCCACAAAATAGTAACATATACAGTTGTAAACGATGAACTTTGATATCAATGCACATTTTTATTGGTTAACTAGCTGTTGCCAGCGATTTCGTCCGCGCGGACTTCGTTTACTCCGTACAGCACCTCCCGCGTAGGTGATAGATTGATAATATGTAGCCTATATGTTGACCTGACCTGTTAGTAATATTCATGCAAAATTTGAAGTAAATCCATGCAGTACTTTTTGAGTTTACCCCGGACATACATACAGACAAACAGATAAAAATCTAAAAAATATATTTTTGGCATCGATATCGATTGTAGATCACGCCCGAAGTATTCTTTTAAAAAAAATATTCAATGTACAGTTTTGACTTTCCTACGATTTTATTATATGTATAGATTAGGTCAACATTTAAGTTGCTTCCTTTTTACACTCGGTCAGAATCCAGTACTGAACACCCTCCTTCACTATGAAGACTTCTACCAGTCAACCTGTGTATGATTTTAAAGCAACCAAGCAATGCCTTTGATGACTGGACAGAGTTTTTGTTACACACTGCATTAGAAAGTAAAAATTCAGTATTAGAAATACATGTATCAAATTGTTGTTGATGATATTGTAACACCTTTATGGTGTTACGTACTGGCAGCTTTGTCTGTTTTCGAAAGTAGAATGGAATTGTTTAGAAAAAGTTTAGAAAATGCAAGTCTAGTTCGTAATGTGACAAGGGACAGACGTCCCACGAAAATAAAAGAAGATTCATTACGAAAGTCTATTTATTAGAGAATCCTGGAAAATCCTGTTTCTCATTAGTACCTCAAGCTGCCAAGCGAGTGCAAAGAAAGATTCCCTGAATAAAAAAGGGATATCGTCCCCAAAGTAACACGTCCGACTGGAGGCGCTGGTCTCCGGGCTGCAGTTGGCCTCGCTGAACAGAATTTCAATGTGGCTTTAGTCTCCAAGTTGTTCCCGACGAGATCTCACACCATCGCGGCACAGGGAGGAATAAATGCATCTATAGGAAGTATGCACAAGGATGACTGGCGATATCATTTTTATGATACCGTGAAGGGATCTGATTGGCTTGGCGGAGGCGCCGTGCAGTCGCGGTGTGCAGTTGCTGTGTGCAGTTGCTGTGTGAAGTCGCTGCGGGAAGTCGCTGCGGCAAGTCGCTGTGTGAAGTGGCTACGGAAGTCCCCACGTTCAGGCGCTACACGCAATCACCACGCTAGAAAAACCAGGAGGGCTAAGTATTGGTGTCAGAGGGTAAGAGGTGTGATGGAGGCCATCAAGCGCTTCAACGGAACGCAAAACTTGGCGTTCGCTGAGTTTATTAAAGATTTCAGAACGGTCGCGGCGATAAACAAATGGGATATGGAGAGCCTACCGTTACTGCTGGGACTATATCTCGACGGTCCGGCATTAGCATTTTATAAAATGATATATACCGACACGGCCAATTTCGATGAATTATGTAGAAAAATTGAAAACGAATTCCCCGTTTCAATAAATTATGTGGAACGATTTTATGTATCTAAGCAAGGCCGTGATGAGGAACTATTAACCTATTTTTACAGGCTCAGCGACACCGCAACCAAAGCTGAAATTTCAGAAGTAATTTTCATAAAACAATTCCTTAAAACGATATTGCCCTCGTTCAAGGAAAAATTGGGATTGCAATTATATAAGTCACGAGAGGAGCTACGTGACACGATAAGGCAGTATAACGAGTTATTTGGAGGAAAACCGCATTCCACGGTTGACCTTCCATTGCAGCTACCAGTTGGGTTGCCACAGAAATATTTGTATGGGAAGGAAACAAACGTCCTTCCTGGTGCGCCCGTGTGTTCACAACAAGATCACCAAAAACCGACGGAAGTTTTTCGTACGCCTCAATATAAAAAGACAGCCTTATGTACACAAAGTTCTTTCAGAAGCGGTCCGAAGTCACGACAACACACGGATGGCGTGGGCCATCGCGTCAATATGTGCGAAGCAGTCACGCCCGCACCACTTCAAGCCAAACAAGAGGATAAAATATCAGGTGTAAAAAATCCATGTATTCGTTTATGTGTTAGGGGACAGGAATGTCTCGCTTTAATAGACACGGGGGCAAATGTCTCATGTATGTCCGCGAGTTTAGCAAAAAAATTAAATCTGCCATATGGAGCCAGTGTTCCATATAGCAGAGATAAAATTCAATCTGTTACAGGGTCTACACTAAAAGTCGTTGGTGAGGCGAGAGTAAATCTCCTCATTAATGCAAGGGTCTTCCCCAACGACATGGTGATTGTAAATAATATTGGGCACGAAATGATCCTGGGGCAGGATTTCCTTAATAAATATGATGTAGTTATTTACTGTAAAAAGGGTTATTTGTGTATAGATAAAAGGTTTTTTGTAAATTTTAATTTAAATAGCTTTAGACAGTTTGCAAATAATAGAGATAGTTGCCATAACGACATGCGCAATATATGTAATATTATAAAACGAGCTGACATAAAGTCTTCGTATTCATTGACAGCTATGTCAAAAATGAATACGAAGAAAAATATAGAAACTAATGTATTTAATTTCAGAGAAAATAAGAGTGATCGCAATAATTCATACAAATTACGTGGAGGTAAAAATGATATGAAAAAGGGGTGCGCGGACACGCGAAAGAGTGAAAATGTTGTTGTAAAATGTGATGAAGGGTGTAGATTTGTGCCACTAGTATGTCATGCATATAACACTAGCAAACAATCAACCACTAAAGTTTCACCATATATGATGATGTACGCTAGGGAACCGATATTCCAAAGCGACATGGGGGTAAATAGGGATAATCAAAACCGAGAAGTAAATTTTGCCGAGAGACATAATTTACAAAGTACGTTAGTCCGGAAGGCAATACAAAATATTAGAAGGGCACAGGTTAGGCAAAAGAGATATTTTGACAAAAGGGCTAAAGTAAAGGACTTTTCACCGGGACAATTAGTATTAGTTTATACACCAAGACGGGTGGACAATAGGAGTCTAAAATTATGTAGGTTATATAAAGGGCCGTTCAGAATAGTGGAAAGAATATCTAATGTAAATTATGTAATTACGAAGTTAAGCAATAGGAGATATAGAGATATTGTACATATAAATAGGTTGAAAGCATTTCATGTACGTATGTAAAAAAAAATATATAGTGTACTTATAGTCATTCATTGTAATAAATAATTGTTACATGTTAGACCATTACTTTTGTTTGGGCTTATATATGAGAATACTAATACTTGTATTTGTTTCATGTAATATGATGGGGCTCAACCAATGCTGTGATGATGGACCGAAGCCAAAAAGAAAAAAGATGACCAAAAGAATATTAAATGAAGAAATGTCCTATTTCCAATAGCAATGTATTCCTCTCAAGTTCTTCCGTTCAATAATAAAGTCTTATGGGGTATAATGTATATTAGGGACTGAGCCGCCTTAGTATGAGGTCGAAAGAGTCAGTATAGGTTAAGGGTTGAAAGTCTTTTGAAGGAGAGTTCAACTTTGTAGTACGACATAGTCGACACAAAGGATATCTGTATAGGATATACATGAACTCAGATAGTCATGGGAGACAATATAATGATGGTATTAATATGGTTCAGAGTAAGGAATATTTATGATCGTGGTCTATATATTGGGGCGAGCTCGATGTTGAGAGGAAGTAATACTTCAATCTTTTTTCTTTTGGTCCACCAAAGAAAAGAAGTTTGAATTGTTATGCCTTTCCATCTCTTATTATCTCTTATACAGCTAGAGCCCTTCAGGCTAAAATGTAATAAAATAAAAAATGTTTGCGGTAGGATAGGTTAGGTGAGGGGACTGTGGTCTGTCTTTTACAGGGGTTTTGGGAGACCAAAGTTTGTGCCATGGTGTGGTGATGATGAACAGAACCACACATGGGGCAAACTATCTTTTAGGAAAAGACAGTCCCACCAAAATGTACCTTCCCCTCGTAGGTAGGGCAATCAGGTTAGGGATAGGTAGGCCATATGAAGGGAGACAAATGCCCCACCAGTTTCAGCTGCTCCCACCTTGGGGGGTAGCTGATGTAACACCTTTATGGTGTTACGTACTGGCAGCTTTGTCTGTTTTCGAAAGTAGAATGGAATTGTTTAGAAAAAGTTTAGAAAATGCAAGTCTAGTTCGTAATGTGACAAGGGACAGACGTCCCACGAAAATAAAAGAAGATTCATTACGAAAGTCTATTTATTAGAGAATCCTGGAAAATCCTGTTTCTCATTAGTACCTCAAGCTGCCAAGCGAGTGCAAAGAAAGATTCCCTGAATAAAAAAGGGATATCGTCCCCAAAGTAACACGTCCGGCTGAATAGTCGCTGGGCGTCGTTACAATATTATATATAATAGTGCCACCTGAACAAGTATCAAACTCTGAAGGTATTCAAAGTATTTATTTTTGTAAAATTTCAGTGAAAGTAGATTTAAAATAAAACTAATATTCTTAAATGAAGCTATGTATTCAGAAACAGTTACACAATTAACATTAATTCGGATTCTTTGTAATTTTTTGGCAACTAAGGACCCTAGGCATTGCACTGCAAGCAAATTAAATATACCCTACATTATTTACATAAATTGTTGAAATTCTTAAACATTTTTATGTATATCTTAAACTGTTTGTACATTTAGGGAAGATTTTGATTACTCATTGTTAATATAAAAAAGTAAGCCTTATGAGGTTGTGGTCTAGTAATTGTAAAGTGGTCATGAGGTTAGTTTAATCTCTAGGTCGGATAAAAGTGTTTTTTCAGGATATCCCTAAAAATTGAACCCTCAGTAGCTGCTCAGTTTAAGGGTGGTGTTCCAATACACCCTTGACATATATAAAGACGTCGGCCATGATTATTAAAAGAAACAACCGATCATTTTATTCAGACCCGCAAAATGGGCGATTGGGATCACCATCTTGACAACCAACAAACTGGTGAATCGTGGTTAACCAACATTTTGACTACTGATGTTGGTTTCATTCTGCCGGCGCCACGGAATCGGCGCCATAACACTGTTTTGGAAATCATGGATTGTCCAAAGATGCTTCCTTTACTTATTTAAACAACGATAATTGCAATATTTTAAATGTTAGATGTTAGAAAATATTTACAAGTTACTGTAACTTAAAAATAAATATGCAAAAAATATAATTGGCACTTTCGAAATTTGGTTATAATGAGTTCTTAATTATAGTTGTCTTCATACTAAATTACTTGTTTACAAAATAATAAATGTCATTTTTCAGGTTTCAATTATAAACAACATAAATAAAGAATTGGACAGAGTTAGACCCAAGAAACCTGACGTAAAGAAACCTGTTATAAAATCAAGAAAAGCTAAAAAAGCATTGAAACAACATATGCAAATAGTGGCTTCTTTATAAGCTCAGAGTTGGTAGATTAATATTTGTGCTATTAAAAATGTAGAAATAAAACTATTTATTATGTTTATGGAATTTTGTTATAATTTCATTTATTCCTCGTATCAACATCTTAGTTTAATTCACAACAAATTAATATTATTATCTGGTTGGTTGAGCTTTGCTCGGTTTTTCACATATTCATATCTTGGGAATCGAGTTTTTCTTGGACCTGGAACCTAGATAAACCGATTCCTATAGAATAAATATTTTTGAAGTGAAAACTTCTTTAGGCGCGTTGAGCGTTTTGGTAGAGGGTAAAATCCTCGGTTCGCGTCACCGACATGCTAATGATAATAGTATATCTATAGCTATGTTTTGCATATAGTTTTAATTACTCTCAACCTAATAGTTCCGTTTTCACTTCTATCGGCAGTCCCACGACTGCTACTGTTTTTTTTTTTTTTCATGTACCTGGTTGACCAAACTTTGCTCGGTTTTTCACATACCCATATCTTGGGAACTGAGGTTTTCTTGGACCTGGAACCTTGATAAATCGATTCCTTGACCCGAAAAACCCCTAATTTGTATATATATATATATATATATATATATATATATATATATATATATATATATATATATATATATATATATATATATATATATATATATATATACACACATACAAGAATTGCTCGTTTAAACGTATTAGATATAACATTAAATTTCTAAAATCTATGTATAAAATCTTCGTCGCCCTGAAGATGCGTTAATAGGCGAAGCCACTTAACTGAAATAGTTTTTAATAATAATTTACCTTATTTGACGTTATTTCTTTTTTTTTTTACTTACCTTATTTCTTTCGGTAAGTAAATGTTAGTTTCTATTTCACAGTGCTTAAAATTATTATTTAACAAATATTTCATATTTTAGCTAATATTTGCGATGCAATAACCAACAATCTTAACATATATCGGTTGTTCTGGAACAAGAAATGTATGGAGCGTTTATATTAAATTAAAAAAATATATATTTTAAAATTTCCGCCTGATCCATTTCGCTGCTCAAATATCCATAGTCGCCCGAGAAAGAAGAGAATTTTACTAGCTTTGCAAAAATACTAAAATGTTTGATACATTTTGACAAATTCGATATATCTGACAATACTAAAAGGCAAAGATTGGTGAAAACAGCGACCCCCAAATTGCAGTTACAATATCTTCAGAATATTATGTACTACTCGCTGTGCGTCGCGGTTTGACTCTCTGATAATTACCTATGATTTAATCTATCTATGTACCAAATTTCAGACCAATCTGTTTAGTAGTTTTAGTTTGAAGGGTTAACACTTAATTATAATTATGCAAATGCACTTGCACTGTTTCAATACACACTATTTATTTTAATAATATTGCCAAATTTAGGGCTACGTTACTTTTATAAAAGAACGATACTTTACAGTACGGTATTTTTATAAAAGTAAAATATATTTAATAAACAGCCTGGACCAACACGGGGAAAATATTTTGTGGGAAGTAGTGTCAATTTTTTGCGAATTTATTAGTAGTCATTTCGTGATTATGTTGATAATAAATACGTGCGTATTGATTAAGATATACGTACGAACTAATGTCATACTTGTAAGTAAACGTTGCACATAACATAATGATGTGACTAGACATATCTGACAAGCTGCAATGAACTCAGTAAGATATATGTCTGGCTTTATGGGAAGCAGCTAAATGAAAAATCTCAATTGTGGCGAGTGCAAAAGAGTTTACGGTCAAAAGAAAAATTATATGATAGACGTAAGAGATATGGATGGCTTATGTTTCGTTAAAAGTTATGTATTTGACATATATACGAGTACGAAACGCATTATACGCAATTATCTTCGGGTGAGTAGATGAAAATCAATCCAAAAAATATAATAAAACTTTATTTCTATAGAGGTATTAAAATTGTATATTTAAAAAGATGTGTTTCATTTTATTGATCATAAACATAAATTTGATTCTATTAATTATAGAATAGTTGAAGGATATACGATAAATTACGTCTGTAAAATAGAATAGAAACTACTCAAACAAACGTGGCTCAAAAACTTTATAACAAATTAAATTTATTTAAAGGTAATTAATAATAAGTATCATCAGCCGTATGACATCACTATCAAACTGGTCGTTTAGTAGGTAGTTTTAGTAGTATTATTATTTTTAAACTGTAATAAAAAGACTTTATATTTAGTGCATTACATAAGACTGACTGACTCAAAAAAATCTTGTCCAGTTTTTAGATAATTGAACATACAAATGTTCAAAGCACTGTATTATCGGCATATTTTGTTTACAAGAGAAAAGAAAAAGTCAATCCAATATTTTTTTTAATTATTGAAAAACCAGACTAAAGATCGTAACAAAATTTTTAGTCAACATTCCTGTTTTTTTCTTACATAAACTATTCCATAGAGTTAAATAACTTTTACAAATTTTGTTAAAAAAGCGACTTCATGCATTCGTTGTTCTATCATATTTTTTACTAGCGACCTGCCCGCGGTTTCAACCACGTAGCTTTTGTTCCCGTGGGAATATCGGAAAGGTTTATATACTAAAACTTTCCTCAAAAATTAATCTATTTTAAAAAAAACCGCATCAAAATCCATTGCGTAGTTTTAAAGATTTAAGCATACATATGGGCAGACAGAGAAAGTGACTTTGTTTTATACTACGTAGTAATTTGAATTTTCTGTATGAAAATTCAAATAAAAAATATGATAGAAACAGGATTTTTAAGCTATGGACTTAAAGTTGAATTTTCTAAGAGCTCATTGCTTAAGTTACAGAAACAAGGTTGATTATTATTAAGGTACTTTTATGACGTTGCGATATTATTTACTAAAAACTCAAGTCATATTTTTGTGCTGCATTTATAGGCAACGCTGAATCTTGACATACTTGATCGAAGCTAAAAGATTAAGGACCTCTGCTCTAAACAGTCGGTTCAGTTCAGTTCACAAAATGTGGCGAGAATGACGTAAACGTCTCCACCACCATATCTGAATAGAATGTTCCAACCATGTCTTAATAAATTAAGACATGGAACATTCTATTCAGATATTGTTCTAGCGCATTAGCATTTTAAGGAAATTTTTGTCGTGTTTCTTGGAAGGTCTGTGGCCAAAAAAGGGCTTTATATTCTACTAATAATACTATAATAGAATAGCAACGCATTATCCATCTTTGGTGTCTGCGCGAATGTAACCTTAAACTATTTATTCTATCTACAAAAAGTTTAGTTATTCTAGCCACAAAAAGCGTTTGCTTTCAACAAATCGCTTTGTTATAAAAGCTCCTATTTTATTTTTACAATAAAATTTTCGAAAGTCTTGCTATATTGGCACCACTACACGTCTGCAAAGCGAAGTGGTACATCGCTAACATTCTAAACGTTGAATTAGTATATATGTAGTCCACCTCTTCTAAGTCACAATGCAGTGACGAGCCGATTTGACGGGAGCTTAAATATGAAGATTCTTCAAGTTTCGTCGATCTTAGATTATCACATCACTTGAGAGTTCGATCCACAATTCTTTGAAATGTTATTACTAAGCCATTAAATAACAGGCATTTTTTATACATTTGTTGTGCAGGTGTATGTATTCTGAGTATCTGTTGCCTGGCTGCATAAATAATTTGATTGATTGATACTAGTTATTATAGAGTTTGGACTTGGAGACGACTGTGTCAAATTTGGCCTTTGAACGGGTTGAGGGTTTAACGAACCTGAAATATTAAAGTTTATTAATCAACATATACAGTATCACATACATATCCGAATTAAAAAAATAAGTTTGGCGAAATAATATTGAACGTCACATGAAACTTGTAATGAATATTCAGTAGGATATCATAATTGAAAATACATAAGTGTATGGACTATAATTGACCACACTACAAAATCTATTGCAGATAGGGTTGCCACCTGCCACTTCTTGATTTAAGGGCTACCAGCATTAAATATAGTTATGATTTTTTATGGGAGATTATTAAAGCATCATTAAAATAATTAATTTTAAAATTTACGGCAGAAGAATTTTTTTCGAAGAAGAAGTAATCTTTAAAAGAACTTCACAAAATGAAGCAAATAAAAAAAACTTCCATATGAGTGAACAAATTTAAAGACAAACAGCTGGTTATACTGAACACTCATGTTTAGCTACGCTGGCCAACCAACTGGGTTCCTACATTTTTATAGCGCAAAAGCCCGTAAAATACATGGTATAGCTAAAAAATTAGGATGTAACTGACACTTAGCCAGGTCTATTTTTCTGCTTACTTTAAACCATTTAACAGATTCTGATATGGTTTTAAATACGGTAAGCCCAAAATTTGTAATGACATCTTAAAATCGATTTTCGTGGCTTACGTGGCTAAAATTTAAATTAGAAAAATGTGCAAAAGAATTCTAGTTCTTCTAAAATCCTAGACAATATTTCCTTTTTCAAAATTAAATATTGCTTGTTATAGTCAGTTAGCAAGAGCATCTTTTTACCCGTGCCATTAATGACAGATTAAAAAGATAAATTATGTAACGACTTGTTAAGTACTGCTACCCAAACTTAAAAAATATTACTTAAAGGTTATTTAATAGGCTAAGATGGTAATGATACTTGTATATGGTATGTTGTACCTGTAAAATTACTACAGTTCAAAATAAATGTTGTTTTCATATTGCAAACAGTCTTTTTTGATAATCAACACATTTTTTTTTAAGAAAGAAAGAAAGAAAGAAAATATTTATTTGCAAGAATATGGGTATTACAAGTTGTTAAATATAAATTAAGTTACCAACATATTCTACCACTATACGGTGTGCAAATATTTAAAAAAAATATCTTTATATAATATTACATTTAAAACATTCTTTCGATTATTTAAAATTACTACCGGATCGGAACGCGGCCACACACTGAGAAGATCCGGCGGAAGAAACTCAGCGGGCTGGTCTTTTTTCTTTATTTTATGTACTTGTTATAAATGTACAATGATGATTTCATATTACAAAAGTTATTTTTATAATTACAAGTTTCATATTTTGTGCAATTAAATTTTTTATAATTTACAAAATGTTCACTACTTACAAAATTTTACTAGGTACATTGAAACAAAGGACAATTCAACAAACTTATATTTCTATCCATTAATATTTAATTTTATCGGCTAAAAATTCTTTCATATCATAATAAGTTTTATCTAACAGCAAATCAAACAACTTTTTGCGAATTATAATTTATAATTGAAATTATATTCATGCGTTGTTTTTTGTGTCTAATAAAAATAAAATTTTGATTTTTTAAATTATTTTCTTTATTACATAAATCTAACATATTATCGATTTTGAACAGCCTCTGAAAATTTGACCGGACCTTTAAAAATAACCCTGTATAATTTGGAAAACGTAATAATATACCATGCGTCTGGCGATAGACTTTCATTAGAAATAGTAGTGACCCATACTGAAAGTGTGCTCTTTGGGATGTTATGTCTTGTCTATGTTTCTAGAGAAGTGATTTGATAAAATATTATACGTATATAGGAAGCGATATTGAAAATATCCTGCATGAAAAGGGTTAAAAATGACAACGCACAAATTGTATGTGCCAAATATCTACAGGTTGCAGATATCTCTTTTTATTAGGAAAACCATCTACTTGTTTTTGAATGTATTACAATTATTAATGTTGTTCTTAACTTTATGAAAGCTAACACTAAAGTGATTGTGGATTAATATTCAGTTTAAAATTATATAATTATTAGCATTCTGTAATATTTGCATAGCAGAAATAAAATTATATATACCTTGAGGCCTGTAATTAACTAGTTGAGTATAGACTTGTTTTATTCGTTCAATATTAATTTTTGAAGCTTGTGCGTGGTCTACCATCGGTAGAGGGTAGTCTTTGCCAATAACACAGTTAGCCGCTTGCTGCACGTTCTCTGGCGCTAACCAAGGCTCGTGGATGTATTGAGTTGGCATGTCTTTGAGTGCTGGGATATATTTCCTTAAATTTCATAATTTTCAAATTAAATTTTAGATGGGACTGTCATAATCTTGTCACTTGCACTAAAATCACAATTGGTGATTAAAAGCAGACTTTCAAAAAAGAGACAGTTTTTCTCAAAAAGCCCTCTGTGTCAACATCTTTTGCTGATGCAGTAGCCCATGGCCAATGGGGACCTACTTACCATCAGACGAGTCTCGTCTCACAAAATACAAATAATGAAATAAAATGAAATTGTTATCAATTCTTGCAACTTTTGAAATAATGTAAAGAGATCTGGGTAAACAATTAAAATTAACCAAATTAGCAAAGGAACATATTTATACAAAATATTGACATTAATTGATAACAATCGGATAGTTCTAAATATTAATTATATACACATTAATAAGACTATAGTCCGTATTAAACTATAAATAAATATACGTTACAAAATAACAAGCTGTAACATACTAACTTCTAAAATATGTGGTAGTAGTAAAGAGTAAATGTTGCCGAAGTAAGAGGATGGAAGGTAGATTTTCAGTCTAGACGACTTTGGTAACATTTATTTTTGAGCCATAGTTACAACCGTAGGGGCAACTAGCAAGGGCGTAGCTACAACCGCATGTGCCGTATCAATCATACGTGCCTCCAAGCAAAATTGAATAAAAAGTTCCTAAATTGGAAGTCAAAAAAGCTTTTTCTTTTTATTCAAAAAATGCAAGGAGGGTGTATATTTAATTTGAATTATTTTAATTATTATTTAATTTTAAACATTTTGGAAAAGTGACAGATAATTATGATGAGTAATTATTTCTTTTAATTTTATGCAAACACTTTTGTCTTTTGTGAGAAATCTCTACCCTTCCAAATAAATTTTGATACGGGCCCGCCAAGGCACGTACCAGATACTGTTGACATGCTTTAGCATGTTGTCTTTATACATTGGCCATATCAGATTTTTTGAGTCACTCCAAGGATGCTTCGTAAATTTACACTTACTGATGCTAATTTCATATTTTTAGCAGTGTATGTATAGACTGGATTGCAACGTCTCATGTGTAAAACAACACACTTCCTTTTATTAAGACTACGGATTTAAGGCTCTTTGGTTCAATTAATGTCATCTAAATCTGCCTGGAGGGCATGTCGGGTTACAAAAAGATTTTAATCATCAGCAACAAAACAGGAATCTGATCTGATAAGTGCAGAGATTTGTGTTGTACAAATGAAACAGAGTCGGTGCTAATACTGAGCCTTGAGACACCCTTCTGTATATTTGCTTTGCACTGGAAAATTTCCCACTCAGGGAAACTTGCAATGATCATCCAGTAAAGTAATTTGTAATCCATTTGAGAGTTTAGTTCTTAGTCCAAGATATTCAAATTTTATGACAAGGTGGTGCGGGTATCCTATCAAAGGCTCACTCGAAATCAACATAGAAAACACCTGTTACATTGTTAAAATCTCTTGTCCACTTATCCATGGGAGGTTAACAAAACGGTCATTGCTTGAAATTCTTTTCAAAAATTAATGTTACTGTTTTAGTTTATTGCAGTTTATTCTTTCCGTGCACTTAGTGATCTAAATTGCTCAGCCTTATATGAGGCGAAAATTTGAGATTTGGCGTATCACCGTTTTTATAAACAGGAGTGACCACAGTATGTCTTCACTTCTGAGGAAGGGCACAATTAACAATTAAAGTAATCATAATCTCAGACCCGACTAGTCCAGCTGCTCGCGTCATTATCATCATGCAAGTTTTGTAGCATATACGGAATTGCTAAATGATTTTCCATTAAGTTATTTGATTACTCTTTGTACCAACTGAATGTAGATATTATGGTTCCTTAGAATATACCTTTCGAAACTCAACAGTGAAGCGTCAGGGGTCTATAATGAGACTACATTCGGAGTCACGAATTGCGAATTGCAGGAGTATATTGACTTTTCTAAACAGCTGCAAAGGTGTGCAAAAAGTTGATGACAACTGGAGACACCATACAAGTTTCCCACTTTGCTTGTGATAATCTAATCTCAACAATACATTCGTTTTAAGAGTCCCGGTATAGTCTATAGTTCTCTCCTGTTTTAGTTTTACAATAATTCATCCATGGAGCGTGTATTTGTTCTAATAATACAGCTCAAGAGATCCATGGTTAATTTCTCCCCATGATTTTTCTTTTCTTCTCAAATAAGATTTCAAAGGTTGCCTTTATATTGTTTCTTCTGGGAATCTTTTAGTTATGGAAACTTGATCTTAAGTGAATACTTGAGATGTAAATAAAAATATATAGCTGTGTGTCTTTTTTTCAAAATCGGTAGTCCGATTTTGTTTTTTATAAAAGGTGCCTTAATCGAGAGTTGAGTTCTGAGAGCATGACAGATTACTGCGTGAATTTTTTAATCTTAAGAATTTATTTATCTAAATTAAATACCAAAAGAAAACAAGAAAAATATGCCAATTAAAAGTACTTGTAAATATGTAATTAATACATAAAAATATTTACAATACGGGGATGTTGATTTATCCTTGAGTCCCATTATTTAATACCAACTAATTAAAACTGTACATTAATACATATAAAAACATGTTTGTTTTGATTTACCTTATAAAATCACCGTTGGGATCAGTTTTCCGTCCAAAACGAACAGGACAATAACAGTGGAAGAATTGTTGAAAGAACGACGAGCACGACAACCACATCCACATTCCAGCATTAACTGACCAGTCAGCATCGAGTAGTAACTCATCAAAAACCTAAAATTATACATTTTAATTATTTTATTATAAATTTTTGTTAGGTAGACTGAAACTAAACCCTAGTTTAGTGTAGTGTAGTAGTGGTTAATATAATGCATAGCGTAAACCGTAGAAAAATATAGTTCACAGTCTATAATGCGCTATAATTTATTTATTTATTGGAAGTTACAACTACAGAAAACAAAAAGAAAAAAAAATACAGAAAACAAGTTTTAGCATTTACATATAACCAAAATGATTTATATGGTTCTTTGTTTAGTTTAATTGATACAGAATATAGTCTAGTATTCACTCTAAAAATATTATCGTTAAGTAACCAAAGAGATTTCGGTCGGAACACTGGGAATTTTTAAAAGTAGAAAACATTTACTTGACCTATGTTATGAAAAATCTTATAATCATAGTGTGGGATTTCAAGAATATGTAAAAAAATATTCAACAATTTTTAAAAGGGTCTGCAATACAGCAAAATCCCTTCACATAAAAAATATTATTAAACATTCCACAAACAAAATAAAAGCTACTTGGAATATTATTAATCGTGAAAGTAACAAAACCACAAATTTTAATAATGTTTTCCAACTTAAGGCTGATGGAGTCAACATAGTAGGAGATTTAGAGACTGCAACAGAATTTGAATTTTTTTTTCATAACAACCAAAGATGCTGGTGTCGAATTACTGAAAAACGTTTATGAAGCCTGGGAGGATTCACAGGATGCACTTGGAGTGTTCTGTGATTTGTCTAAGGCATTTGACTATGTCGATCATAACATCTTAATCAGGAAGTTACACCACTATGGAGTTAGAAATAAGGCTCTTAATTTCTTACATAAAAGAAAGAATTCAGAAGGTTGATATTAATGGGAAATGATCCGCTGGTGCTGCCGTAACCATGGGTGTCCCGCAGGGCTCTATACTTAACCCATTCCTGTTTCTAATTTACATAAATGACTTGCCTTACTACGTAGAGGATAAGCATGGAATCGTATTGTTTGCGGATGACACTTCACTTTTATTCAAAGTGAAAAGACAAATTGGTAAGTATGGCGAAGTAAATAATGCGATTTCAAAATTTGTACACTGGTTTCGTACAAACAATCTTTTATTAAATGGTAACAAGATCAGGTGTGTCAAATTTTCATTGTCTAATGTAAGGCATGTAGATACCAGTATACAACTGGATGGAAACAAACTGGATCTGGTGAATTCCACTGCGTTTTTAGGTATTACTTTAGATAAGAAATTACAATGGGGTACCGCACATTAATAATTTAGCAAATAAACTTAGTTCGGCAGCTTACGCAGTTAAAAAATGAGACAGTTAACTGGTGTCGATAAATCCATAGCATCTCAGTGTATATTTACGAGCTTGTACAGTACTGATAAATCTTGAGTTGATCGTCTAGATTGCAGTGTTTCTATTCCAAAGTACTTAAGTGTAGTGTCATATGTTGGCAGCCTATGTCTTATACCTAGTTTTGAACTTAAATGACGTGACGACGTTTATCTATCAATGTGGATTTTGTATTGAGGATACCATATGATTGAGTTGTCGTCTAAAATACTTCTAACAAGTACAGAATCAATATGCTAGCCGGCTTCCGAAATGACTTTGATGTTATTATAAAAACCCCATAGTTTTATTGACCCTGGAAATAATATTTTCATAATGATATTTATAACTTAATTTTGAGTCCAACCACACACCAAGATCCTTAACCAGGTTTATACGATTTATTTTATAATTGTTAATTGTGTAGGTAAGCTGTAATGGAAATTTGTTTTTTGTAAAAGTTACATTTCGAGACATTTAAAGACATACCGTTATTCACACACTATGAATATACACTATGGACCTTGTCAATATCATTTTGAAAATGTACATCATCTTAAATACTTTTAACTTCATGGTATATTTTATCATCATCATCATCTGTATAAGCAATATTCTTAATATAATAAAATAGTTTATTCGAACAATACACCATACCTCTAACTGAAACAAGGTGGTCACTGTCACTTGGAAAGTGAAGATATTCATTTAAAATTTAAGTAGCCAAATCTCAAAACTTGGTAGATTTTTTTTACATATTACAAGATGACAAACAAGCAGATGGCATTCCTGATAGAGACACAACAAACGCTTGTATATGAAGTGAATGTTGCATTTCTATCTGTGTGGCTGGGTACTAATTCTGCATGCATAAGTTAACCGGCTACCTTACTCTTCGAACATATTATGTTTTTTTTCAAAAGTTCTCAAAATCTTCTAGGCCTATGTTGGTAGAAGAAACGACTAAGAATAGTAAGGGCAGCTATACGGCTGCGTCCTAAGAAAATTCACGACGTCATCATTCTTCTGCGTACAATATATGCAGTTGTATCAAACTCTTTGTTGAAACATAAATATGAGCTGTTGATGCTGAACTTGCCTTCATACCCTCTTCCCATGAAATCCAGAGGTCGCCCCTAGTGAGAAAACAAGCGACGGCATGCCGCGCTAAATGGTGAATCCATCCCTCATCCCTCAATTGTATCATGATTGCGTCTATCCATGGAAATCCAGTTTGACCCTGAAATGTTAATTATTTTATTTACCTAGATTTTACACTTTCATTCGTCGGCACTTGGTGAAATTCCATTATTTTTAGTTGAAACTAGTTTATCACACACTTGTACTTTTATTTCACTATTATTATATACTAAATTATTTAATTTTATCGACCGGTTTCGCTTTTTAAAGCATCTTCAGGACCTAATATTCTTTACTGACAGTTTAGTTTTAGATATAACATAAACAAAGTATTTTTTAAAAATGATAGTGGGTAAACTTAAAAATGATAGTCGGTAAACCTAAAAATAAACATAATTTCTGTATTGCTAGATTACATGATTCTCCCTAAAACATTTAGGTGTTTCCTAGTATATAATTTTATTCCTAATTAAATTAATTGTAATTACTTACAAAATAATGTCAGAATTATAAATGTCACATAAAGTCAATTAAAGTTTATTTACCTCATATTATTTATACATACCTAAATGTATGAAGAGGTGCAGAGAACGAAAACTTTATACAAAAATTGTATGGAGATCACTAGAATCTATAATTTCTAAACAGCATTTTACCTTCATTACAAGAAACAAAGTTTACTCCCAACAGCTCGCCTTCAATTCAATTTTATCATCTATCTTTAAAAAGTGGGCAAGAGCGATTGGGACTTCCAGTCGCCTTGTCACAATGTTTTAAACGAGACAACAACTTTATCAGCGGTGGCACGCTTTTGATATCGTAGCCGCCTTGACTGGAATATGGCTACAATTTTTTAGCAAGATTTACATATGAACATTTTGTGTTGTCATAGGTAATGTTTAAAAAATACTTATGACTTATTATTTTAATTTATGCCTTTAACCATCAGACAGAGCTTTTGTTTTGGTACTTTATACCGAAAAATGGAATTCTACCTATCTTTGGAAATGGCATTTAAATCCATTTGGTAATATTCGAGATATGTACAAACAGACAATAAATTATTTTGTATTCTATTGTTCTCTCCCCTCCCAATTTTTTATACACATTTAAGGTAAACCTGGGTTCTACTGTAATTATATATATTTTATATTATATAAGATAACAAACAAGCTGATGGAAAGAGAAACCATCGCCTATAGACACCATATATGTTAATGGTGCGTTGTTATTTGTATGGCAGGATGGCAATGCCTCATGCATAAGTCTATCGGCTATCTTACCCTCCAAACCGAAACACGATAATGCAAAAAGCAATGACGCTATTGTGGCGAGACGTTGCAGAACTCTCCTCCCTAGTAGTCACAATGATAGTGATATGTATAACCAATCGGACATCTTTTATGACCTGCCTAGCAGAATGGTAGTTGAGATATTCTTCAGAGGAGCCCGGACCAACATGGGGGATGTAATTTAAGTTAGAGAGGAAAGATTTGAATTTTTGTTTGTTGCCAATTGACTCAACAACTATTTGACTGATTTAAAAAATTCTTTCACCTTTAGAAAGCTACATTATCCAGGAATTACATAGGATACTTTTCACCCGACTGGTCAAAGGAGAGTAATGAGTTTGGGACACGCGAACGAAAATATCACGAGTGACTGATATAAAAAAAATCGTGAGTAACTTGCTAGTGAAGGATTCTCGATCTGCCTTCTTACCAATCATTCGATTATTACGTTCTCGTTCGTAAAAATCGACGATTTGCAAAATGTATCTATATCGATCAAAATCTTATATAGGAGGTAGAGTTCCACAATATTTTGCCAGGGTTTGGTTTCAACACCATACCCATTTATGACACAATAGCGTTAGTGCTTGTCACTGTCGCGTTCTGGGTGTATTAATTGGGACGTATTTATTTATAAACATATAAAATTTTCAATTGAGAAAACATGACTGAAAAAAGGAATAATGATTCAACTGAAATATCCCACCGATATACAGCCACCTGACGTATTTATTTATAAACAGTATCATGTAAGTTATAATCTGACAAATTTTCAATTGAGAAAACATGACTGAAAAAAGGAATATTGATTCAACTGAAATATCCCACAAATATACAGCCACCTGACATATTTATTTATAAACAGTATCATGTAAGTTATAATCTGACAAATTTTCAATTGAGAAAACATGACTGAAAAAAGGAATATTGATTCAACTGAAATATTCTACCGATATACAGCCACCTGACGTATTTATTTATAGACAGTATCATGTAAGTTATAATCTGACAAATTTTCAATTGAGAAAACATGACTGAAAAAAGGAATATTGATTCAACTGAAATATCCCACCGATATACAGCCTCCTGACGTATTTATTTATAAACAGTATCATGTAAGTTATAATCTGACAAATTTTCAATTGAGAAAACATGACTGAAAAAAGGAATATTGATTCAACTGAAATATCCCACCCATATACAGCCACCTGACGTATTTATTTATAAACAGTATCATGTAAGTTATAATCTGAAAAAAATTCAATTGAGAAAACGACTGAAAAAATAATATTGATTCAACTGAAATATCCCACCGATATACAGCCACCTGACGTATTTATTTATAAACAGTATCATGTAAGCTATAATCTGACGATTTTTTAATTGAGAAGACTTAACTGAAAAAAGGAATATTGATTCAACTGAGATATTGCAAAAAGATGATGATTGCAAAAAATGTTTCAGTTGGAGTATGAAGTACAATGTTGAATGTCTTTAGATACGTCTTTTTCATTGGGATAAAAATTCGTAAGCTAATAGTAAATACAGGGGCGTGCGCTTCTTATATGAAGATATGCAGTGCTTTACTTGCCATTCACTGATATTTTAATAAAACGTTCGTACGTTTTAGATGACTTTAATTAATAGTAAATAAACAAATAAACAAAATATAATAACTTAAAAACTCCTAATATTTTATAAATAGCACCTATTTGCAAGCACACAAACATTATGTTTGCCAGGCGTTTGGTATCTCCAACCAACTAATGCCGCCACAATTCGCAGGATATTTGTTCGCATGTGTGTAGTAATTTTGTTGTTCGTGCACATTTTGCAAACGCATACACTCATGAATATCTAAAGCGGCGAATGGCACGACTCCAGCGACAGGCTACGGCGTCCGGCAGCTGTCGGAGTAATTGGAAATATTTGTTGCCTATGATCAGACTAAAAATAATAGATGGAAATCTAATAAATCACATGTGCACATTATGCATTTTTGTTTGCATGTATTTTAGTAAGGTTTTACTTGTTTAAATAAATAATAAATAAATAAATATTTACGGGACAAATTACACTTATTGATCTAACCCCAAAGTAAGCAAATATTTGCTTGTGTTATGGGTGTTAGTCAACGATACTAATACATAGAAATACATATATAAATACCAGAATATATATAATAAACACCCAAACCCGGAAATACAAACATTTATGCTCATCACACAAATGCTTGTCCCCGTCGGGGATCGAACCCGAGCCCCGTTGATTGTGTAGTCAGGGTCGATAACCACTCGACCAACGGGCGGTCAAATAGCAGAAATGTTTTGTTTTGTGGCGGCCATTTTGTATTTTTTATGTGATGAGCATTGTATAGTATTTTGTTTGTGCCAGTTTTCTTAGGTTTTTCATTTTAACAGTTCAAGTTTCTATAATAATTGTAGGAATTTGCTTTTACTAGTAAATTTCTTGATTTTTTAAAAATGTTATTTGATTGTGAAGTTTGTGTTGAAAATGTGTGTTTATTAAAAATTAAAAATAACAAGTTCTCACAATTGTCATTCAGTGAACAGATTCAAATTGTGTCTAAAGGTAGGTGTGTACCCGAGTTACAATTAAACCAGCAAAAAGTGCGTTTAAGTAGGCGATATACTCTTGTTGGCTCCTACGTTACACCTTTAAGGGCTCAGCTGACAATTATTCCACCGAGATACAGCCAGCTGACGTATTTATTTATTTACAATATCATGATAACTGGTATCTGGCGAATTTTCAATTGAGAAGATATGAAGGAAAAAAAATTATATGTTCGTGTCACCAGCTGACGTATTTTCCACCACGATATAGTCAGCTGACTTTTTGTTTTATTCAAGATTTAGACAAGATTACACACACTATAATTTGTCAAATTTTCAGTAGGGAGGAAATGAGCAAAATTTTTTTCCACGCGCCTGGAAGGCTTCTTGCTGCCTAATCCACCCATCTAGCCGTAGCTGACGTTCACAAAGCTTCATGATACATTGTACAAGCTCTATGAAGCATTGTACAAGTAATCTTCCGAGAGGAAATGATCAACCAAATTTTGCCTGGCTCGGGGGACCATATGTGTAATTATTTTATGGATTTTTAAATAATTTTTAAAATATTTGCTTGATTTAAGGGGAAGTTGCTCATTTCAGTACTAAAATTCGGCACTTAAAACTACGGTTTTTTTTTATTTTACTAAAAATAATTATTTTATTGCTTTTTTTTATATCATCATTGACCAACCTATATACCTCTTTCGAATCGGACAAGGCTTGTTTTACACACTGTATATTAATACGTAAATATTTTGACACCCTTTTTACGCGAATGGAGAAGTTTGAAATTTGGCACTGTTAAAGTTTACACTGCAGAAATTTAATATTTTTAAATAATGTATATTAAAAATATATTAAATTAATAAAAAGTAACATTACACACACAACATTCATGAATCATACATGATAATATACATATATGTATACTATTTTCTTTACGTCTAAAGTCTGTTGTTAAACTTAGAAAAGATTTCATTGTTTAGTCAATGGTCGAATTTCGACCACAGGGAGATCGCTAGTATTATATAATATATATAAATTAGATGGTAACTTACATTGGCCCATTTAGCTAGCGCGTCCTGATTTTTTTCCCAAGGTATTTGCACACAAATGGGGTTACCCTCCATACGATCAAAATTTGGATTCTTTGTAGCGGCACAATAGAAAAACTCTCTCCATAGTATTTGACCGTGTAAAGATAGGGGTGGTCTGGCACGTTTTACCCTTTTGTACAGCTCAGTCAACTGGCAATAAAATAATCTCGCAGACAAACACCCAAATCTTTAAAAAAAGAAATAATTTACATTACAATTTAACTTTACAAATACATTGCAACACATTTTTAAAATTAAAATAAACAATATAATGATCACTTTAATCTTCAATTTAAATTGGATCTCTTAATTTTAACTTAACTGTAACTTAATGTAAAGTCCGCATAGCAAGCAAACAACTTTTTTTGTGATGCAAAAACCACACTTGAAAACACCCAAAAAAATTATAGTTCAACATGCTTTTCATAGTTACTATTCGGTAAAATTATTAAAACTTTCGTGATACACTATTAACTAGATAAAATAATTTTTAAAAAGAGTCTAAGAGATCTTTTTCTTGCTGGGACTACATAGTATTTTTTTATTTCTGTCGATTGTTATTCATTTTTAAATATTATCTGGCTAAATTTAATGTATCAAGACTGTTATATTCATATGTATCTAGTTTTATGATTATTGTACACTATTTTAACATTTCGATAATTATTGTGTTTACTCTTATTCGGGTCAGCTGGAAGAAATCTCTTTTATTGGGGATAAGCTCGCCCATTGTACAGTCTGTTTTTAATAAGTCTCTTTTTTTTTTTTTATATCATAAGATAGCAAACAAGCAGATGGGTCTCCTGATGGAAAGAGTCAACCATCGCCTATAGACACCAAAGATGTTAATGGTGCGTTGCTATCTTGTGGCGAGGTCTAATGCCACATGCATAAGTTTACCGGCTACCTTATCCTCCAAACCGGAACACGACAGCGACAAGCACTGACGCTATTGCGGCAGGAATAGGTAAGGCGGTGGTACCTTACCCGGGCGAGACAATGCAGAACTCTACCACCTAGTAGCCACGATGGTAGTGACTCGCATAGCCAATCGGTCGCCTTTTACGACCTGCCTGGCAGAACGGCAGTTGGTCTATTCTTCAAAGGAGCCCGGAACTCTTTTAATTGTGTACAATAAAGCATTAAATAAATAAATAGATGATTGAAAACGGTTACACTCACGTTTACTCGGTGTAGGTCCGAAACTAGTCGGAACTTACATCGAATAAATTATTCGTAATAACACAAATATTATTTCTGTTAAGTTAAATCAGACTTTACTTATTAAGTTTAATCAGAATCTCACAAATTTGAAATAAGACTAGACCAAACGAAATGTATATATTACTACATACAGCGTGCAGCCCGTTGCATTATAAAGGTTTTGGTGAATCCCTCAGTATCACCTAATATTTCAGGGATAATAAGTTGTCTATGTGCTATTGCAGGTCATCATCTACCTGTGTGCCAAATTTCATTCAAATTCGTTCAGTAGTTTTTGCGTGATTGAGTAACAAACATCCATCTAAACATCGAAACTTTCGCATTTATAATATTAATATAGATAAAATACCCTGTGTTGGTCCGGCTTCCTTTGAAGAATAGGCCACAGATGGCCTACGTCACGTCAGAACGTTCTGCCAAGCAGTTCGTAAGAGGCTAAAAATTGGCTATGTGAGTCAATATCATCGTGGCTACTAGGTGGTAGAGTTCTGCGTTGTCTCTCCCGGGACTGGTACCATCTTACCAGTGGCGTAGCGTGCCTTGGTGGGGCCGTCTCCATAACAATTTGTTTGGGGATCTTATGAAGGGTAGAGATTTCTCACAAAAGAAATGTTTGCATAAAATTAAAAGAAATATTATTCATCATACTCGTAATTATATATCTGTCACTTTTCCAAAATTTTTAGAAACAATTCATATTACTCTCCGAAAAAAAAAGAAATTGCTTGTTTTGAGTTTTGCCATTTGGGAAGTTTTTATTAATTTTTGCGAGCCCTCATGGCCCGGGGGCCCCGTATAATTGATATGGTAGATACGGTGGTAGCTACGCCCCTGCATCTTACTAATTTCTGTCGCAAGAGCGTTAGTGCTTGTCACTGTCGTATTCCTGTTTGAAGGGTAAGGTAGGCGGTACTTATGCATGTGAATTACCATCCCACCACATAGATAACAACGCACCATTAACAAAGCATATTTAATGACTATAGGCAATGTTTTGTCACTTTCCATCAGGACAGCCATCTGTTTGTTTGATATCTTAAGATATAAAGTGCGTGTCTGGCCACACGCAATGTAGGGTTCCGAAGTTAACCATAACATTAATGCGGACTAAGACCATACTATGAACATCTCATCTATTTAATGTGAAATAATTAAAAGTGTTATTTGGTACCGTAATACGGTTACATATAATATGTGTAATTATTTTATGGATATTAATTAATTAGTTTTCCCAATAAAAAAGTAATCTTAAATGGTATTTTCATACATTAAGTATGACAACACCTACAAATAAGTAAATTCTATTATCAAAGTATGCCGCGCAAGTCGGATGCTACCAAAGGATGCGTTTTAAAGTTCCTTTGTAAAAAGCCAAAAAACAAATAGTGCGCCTTCGCATGGTGTTTGTGCGAAAGCCGCCAAAGCGAAACAATAAAACAAACAGCGACAAGGTGTTGTCATTTTTAAAATATTTGCTTAACTCTATGGAAATATAAGTAAAAATACGAATATTAAAAAAGCGATAACTTTTTTATTTCTAGAAATATAGTAATTTTAATATTTTTTTCAGTAATGCCTTTAACCAACCTATATGCTTCTTTCGGATCGGACAGGGTTTTCTTTACACACTGTATATATACTCATACCAAATTACAGCTTTCTAGTATTAAGGATCTCTGAGCTAAGCTGCGGACGAACGGACTTACGGCCGGCCGGACGTAAATAGCGAAACTATAAGGGTTCCTAGTTTACTTCGGAACCCTAAAAAGAGAATAAATCGTAACATAAGTACAATTTTTACATGGGCGAACTTATCTCTACTTATATTTCTTCCAGACAACCCGTTAAAGAAGAATAAAATAATGGAAACAAAGGAATGGGTACAGTACAGGAAGTACAAAATAAAAAACAAAAACTACATTTATGCCCATCACAAAAATATTTGCCCCTGTCGGGATACGAACCCGAGCCCCATCGATTGCGTATTGCGTCAGTCAGTCATTATTTGCGATAATTGGGACCAACATGTTTAGGCTATTAATGCACATATGTCTTACACACATCACCACCAGACTTCATGCTGTTACTGATGTTTTTCTAGATACAAAATTTGCTCGCTTAAGAATCTTCCCCATGATATGAGTCAAACAGGCTATCAAAGGTTGACGATACAATAAAAAATAACTTATGATACTTGAACTGAGAGAGAACTTGAAAGAAAGTGTCGGTGTAAAGATGAGAAAGGGCATGCTCCGTTAGTTCGGACATGTAGAAAGAATGGTAGATGAAAGATTAACAAAACAGATATACAATGCGAATGTGGAAGGATGTAGGTACCGGGGAAGACCAAGACTGATATACCATGATCAGATTGATCGAGTACTGGCCGAAGGTGGTGTCAAGAGTCTTGGCAACCGTGTGTGTATGAAGAGAGTGATGAATGTGGAGGAAGCGAGACAAGCCTGCAAGGATCGCGATGTATGGCACTCGGTTCTCTCTGCCTACCACGTAAGGGATCTGGCGTGAAGATATGTATGTATGATACTTGTAAACGTACCTGAAGTAAGGCGATAACCCCGTTTTGCTTGCCAAGAGAGACTGCGGCGTCATCTTTGGGCATCCAAATGTAGCTACCCACGCTTTTCTTTCTAAATGTCTCTCTAATCTCGCTAGAGCTTCATTTTCACCTCCAATCCAAACAGGCGGCTTCAATCCCTCAGTATAAAAACCTAAAATGTATATATACATAAACTATTATAGATCGCCTCTGTGGTCTAGTGGTCCAGTGTCGGAGTTGACCACATGAAGTCCTGGGTTCAACAAAAAATATGTTTTAGGGTTCTGTATCTAAAAGGTAAAACGGGACCTTATTACTAAGGCTCCGCTGTCTGTCTGTCACCAGGCCACCAGTCTCATAAACCGTGATCTAACACCAAATTAAGCAAATTATTTGTTTGTGTTATGGGTGTTAGTCAACGATACTAGTATATATAAATAACTAGAATATATATAATAAACACCCAAACCCGGAAATACAAACATTTATACTCATCACACAAATGCTTGTCCCCGTCGGGGATTGAACCCGAGCCCCGTCGATTGCGTAGTCAGGGTCGCTAACCACTCGACCAACGGGGCGGTTAAATTATGTATTTCCGTTGACGCTATAACGACAAATACTAAAAATAAATTTATAGATGTATAATATATGACTGTACGGAATCCTTCGTGCGCGAGTCCGGCTCGCACTTGACCGGTTTTTTTCACTTTTCTGACAAAAACAACGTTGCCCGGGATTGGAAAAGTGCCCGGTTGGCGATAGGTTGGCCACCTTTGACATTGTGAGACTAAAGGCTGGTTTTCGAAACGCAAATTAATTTTAACAAGAAATTAATTTGTGATTAACAGATCATTTGCTTATTAAAATTAATTGCATGTTAAAATTAATTTGCTTTTCAGGAATCGGCTGTTTCGGAAATAATATCTTCGGCTAAGCATGGGTGCACTTGTTGTACCTTTGCCTACCTCTTTGGAGATACGAGCGAGCACATACTATTATAGATATTTACCTACGGAACCCTAAAACTATACAGGTTGATTGGTAAAAGATTGTACATACTGAATGAGGGTGTTCAGTATTCGATTCCGATAGCGAATATGCAAAAAAGTAGGTACTTTGACATAATTATCCAATAAAAATATTAAGTAGGGGTACCCGTGCATAGACATCGAAGTTTATTGTTTAGAAAAGAGCGATTAGCTTCCGCGGCACATGTAAAGCCCCGTTTTCACTTTGATTAGTACGAGTGTGAGTGTTTAATGCAGGTGCTTAGTATTAAGATAAAAATACGTGAAGACAACCGTTTATCAGTGCGAGTGATAGGTAATCAGCATCTATTCACTTTTACTATGCTGATTACGTATCACTCGCACTAATCCACGGCTATATTCACGTATTTTTGGCTTATTACTTAGCACCTGCATTAAACACTCACACTCGCACTAATCAATGTGAAAACGGGGCTTAAAGCCCCGTTTTCACTTTGTGTAGTACGAGTGCGAGTGTTTAATGCAGGTGCTTAGTATTAAGCATAAAATACGTGAAGACAGCCTTTAATCAGTGCGAGTGATAAGTAATCAGCATCTATTCACTTTTACTACGCTGATTACGAATCACTCGCACTAATCCACGGCTATCTTCACGTATTTTTGGCTTAATACTAAGCACTTGCATTAAACACTCACATTCGCATTAATCAAAGTGAAAACGGGGCTTAAGGCCCCGGTTACTGATTAGTTCGAGTACGAGTGTTTACTGCAGGTGCTTAGTATTAAGCAAAAAACACGTGTAGACCGTCGTTGATTAGTGCGAGTAATTAGTAATCAGCGTAGTAAAAGTGAATAAACGCTGATTACTAATCACTCGCACTGATCAACGGCTGCCTACACGTGTTTTTTGCTAAACACTGAGCACCTGCATTAAACGCACTCGCACTAATCAAAACGTAATCGGGGCTTAAGTCAAGGTGCGCCTGTCACCCGCACGGTGACCATACTTTTTGAATATTATTACACTCATTTTGTTGATGTTTACTATGAAGTCAAGCAATATTCTCTATTTATTATATTAAATTGGTTACCTGTGAACAATAATTATCGTGTTCTTCGATATGTACAGACTGTACAGTATTTTAGGAACATATCACAAAGTATAAAATTTTTAGAAGGATTTTTATCTTGTAATATACCTTCTAACAACACATACTATGCGTTCCAAATAAGAATAGGACTGTCAGGACATATTGCTCCACATTTTGCAAAATCTTCGAAAGTGATGAGTAAGATGTGCAAAAAATCTAACAAAGAAATACTTTAAAAAAAATTAATTTCATTCTAATTGGTATATTTTTTATTTAGATTCCCATCAGATTATGTAACCATGTATTAAAATAAGGTGTAAAATAACTAACACGACTTTTATATATACGTATGATTAGATGAACGGCTAGACTGATATATTTTACTGTTTATTACTGATGAATATTATATTTTAATACTTTTTAGCCTATTCTGGACAAAGACAGCCCAAACCCACAAAAATCGCAACAAAATTGGCCCCGTCGTCGTCATATAATACTATCTAATAAAAGTTTGTGGTTCAAATCAAATAGTTCAATGTAATCTGGAAAATAGAAAAACTACAATAAGATTTATCCAGAAAAAATAATAATTAGAAAATGAATAAAACTGACCGTATCTGGAATTTAAACCCGCCCCCGGCCTACGCCTTAACTATCTATTCAGACGTCAATGTGGGTGGTTCCAAATATAAAACTCTATTAAGATGTTTGATGTATCACCCACAGATGGCGCTCCGGTCGATTGTTATAAAAAGTATATTAGATTATTTTTTTTAACAAAAAGATTTTTTTCGAATTTTTTCATATTTTTCGCCCATAGTACAAAACTTAAGCTTTAACTGGGTATTTTTTTTTTGGTGAAGAAGTTAAGAGATCGAGCCACTCTAGGAAAAAACACCTTTTAGAAATAATATATGCACCGACCACACAACCCATAGACCCCTAATAACAGGCGAATGGTTCTGTCAACACATCTGACTTATAGTTCCGATGTAAATGTCCATGCACCAATACCCAATCAGTGTCGACCAATCAGATTCTCTGTACATCACTGTGGCCTTGAGTAAGCCAATCACGATGTTGCAGCTCAGCTCAGCTACTTGCCAGAATTTATTCAATACGGAAAATCGAACATTAGGCGTCTATGGGCTGTGTGGTTTATGAATATATGTCATGATTAAGGAAAGAGTTGTCGTCATTAAAAAATAACGCCGAGCTGCGGGGTGCAGCTAGCATCGTTAAAAAAAAAACGAATTCTACTACGACTGGTATTTATCGCTGCAAAATATAATAGGTATTTATATTTCACGATTACTCGCATACACAAACATTAGCAAAAACCTCAGTAAAGGACACGTTTTCTGACACGTGGCAAGCTCCACGAAAATAAGATTGAAATAAACTTTGAAGATTACTCTGCAAAAGTATTTACGCAACAGTGTTAGCCAATACTTTAAGATGGTTTTGAAATAAAGAATATTTGAGATTTTCTTTAGGGCAGCAGTTTATTGGTTTAATTTGGATGCCCCCTATTGATCTGAGCTGATGGTCTATAGAATAGATCATCTGCTATTCTGACAGGCAGTTCGTAAAAGGTGAATGATTGGATTTACGTGTCACTATCATCGTGACTACTAGATAGTAGAGTTCTCCAACGTCTCGCTTGGAAATTATGGTACCACCGCCTTACCTATTTCTGCCTCAATAGTGTCAGTACTTGTTATCGTCGTGTTTCGGTTTGGAGGGTAAGGTAAATGGTAAAATTATGCAAGTGGCCTTACCATCCCACCAAGTGGATAGTATCGCACTATTAACACCTGATAATAAAAATATCCTATGTTACTACTTCTAATACCTCCAAAAATATATATACAAAGTTTCATGATGATCGGTTAAGTGGTTTTCGCGTCAAAGCGTAACAAACATACAAGCTGACCCGGCAAACGTTGTTCTGCCTTTTTAACTACCTACTTTTCTATATTTTCTCACCTTTTAAACCTTCCCTGGACTTCAACAATTAATTCAAAACCAAATCATCCAATTCCAAATCGGTTCAGCCATTCTCGAGTTTTAGCGAGACTAACGAACGAATTATTACTTTGCAAAGCACTACTTTGGCTTGTCTAAGCCGAGTACCTCATCGGCACATAAATAGACGATACTTTGAACATTACTTACAGCCAAGTACAGGCTAAGCCTAAGAACAAGCGAAAGAATTACTTTCGTACGTCTCATAAGAAGCGTTCCTAATTTACTTAATTATTTCATTTGTATACATGTAAATTTTTTAGTTACATAAATATTTCAAATATCAAAATTAAGTTTTACATAAAATCTAGACATAAACATATAAATTTATTTCTTATATAGGACTTGAAAATTACAAAAAATCGAATATACAAAAAATACAATAAAAAAAAACTTGAGAGGTGTCAAGGGACACCCGGATGGAATGAAGTTCCTTTCGATTAATTAGTGAAGGAATTGTAATAAAACTTTATTTTTTTTTAAGTTATAATAATATTTTTTAAAAACCTGAATACACTCAACAAAAATAATCGTCGCGACACCACACTGTTCAATGCGAAATAGAAATGAAAATATCTGGCTTGCTTTCTATAAGAGAGACAGAGACAGACAGAGAAACATGCGCACGCCGCACAGCTTACAATAGCTTACTATAGCAAAAAGTTTCGTGACAACTTTTCGTAAGAATTTTTTCCGTCTAGCCCCCTTTCACAACGCGCGATAAGGAACTTCGTTCCAATACTGAACGCACTCATTTCAAGTCGATATATGAAGTTTTACATGCTTTATTTCACAAGTGTTGACAATAGTTTTATTTGGTTTTGTGATATTTGTTTAAAATATTTCTGTTGAAATTTTTAGTTCTATCGAATTTAAAAAATATTTTTCGGTGATTATACGTTTAACGAGTAGATATTTTATTATTTTCGGGAGTTATTATTAACTCATAATTCAAATTACAATTCAATTCGACAACGGTAGAAAATTTCTCATAGAAACAAGAAAACAACCATCTACGGAGTACAAGAGAGAGCCAAGCAATGGCCAAGTATTAGGTTGACTTTTATCGAAAGTATCGTGCTAAGTAACGTCTATTTAACGGTATTTTGTTAACTAAGCAGTTGCTATGGCTAAGCCAGTGCTAAGCAACCACTATTTATCTCGGCCTCAGTCTTTGTCTTCCCCGGTACCTACTTCCTTCCACGTTCGCATTGTATATCTGTTTTGTTAACCTTTCATCTACCATTCTTTCTACACGTCCGAACCAACAGAGCATGACCTTTCTCATCTTTACACCGACACTTTCTTTCAAGCATAACCTCTCTCTCACTTCCACATTACAGACCCGGAGGCGTATCACCTAAAGTTTGCAATCCGCCAGCGACCAACGATGACTCTTAAACGTAACGAAAAAATCATCAAAAACGTCGCCAATTGCTTGCTGGTCACTGGATGCATTTTTTGCGATGTCACACTACCAAAAATAATCAAGAGACAACGGCTGCTACTAATATACAAGGCTATTATGTGCCTTGCAATAACTATAGAATTACGATTATTTCGCATTGCGAGTTACGTGATAACCCCACCGGTCCGCCAGTGTTGTAATCTCCCTAACACTCCATTCACTCTATTCCATGCACACCCTTTTTTTTCAACATCAGCGCTGTAACTTTTTATAGAAAAATCCCTTAATATCGGGCTTAATATCTCGGGTAAGTAATGTTTTATAGAAAAATTAAAAAACTTGTAGAACGAATTGCCCAACCTTGAATTTTAATCCAAAATCTCATGCTTAGGAGACAAAGATATTGATTAAGGTTTATTATTTATAAGACTTACCAAGTTCTTCTAAAGTAGGGACCCCAAAGCGGTTTTCATGATCCTCTGTGATTGGCGTGACTGTTCCATTCAGAGTCTCCAAGGTAATGGCTGGTTCCGCCGGCGGCGGAGGCGGCATGTTCGCGATCAACGCTTGGAACTGGTGATACGTCAAAGGCGCTTTACCGCCATTCCGTTCAATTATACTAAAACAAGCAAAATTTTACACTTACAATTCGATACCAGCAATGAACTCTACGCTAACTTGAAAAAGTCAACTTTACAGTGGAGACGATGAAAGAGAAAAATGAGATAACATTTATAATTTTGAGCTTTATTAATGAATTTTTTGTATTGAGTAGGTAGTTTAGTGTTACTTAAAACGGCATTATTAAATTTTTTGATTTATTGTTACTTTAAGATTTAGAGTTGGTTGGCGGAGTGTATTACCAGAATACCTTGTGGAGAGAACACTTTAAACTACGCCAACTATAGTTAGCGTAGTGTTTTATGGGAAGCTTGAGTTTTGATGTATTTCGATTATAAGGATTTCGGAACCCAATAGCATAATTAAGAGTAGGTATGTAGATGTACACTAGATGTGTATTCAAATTCTATTCTTTACATTCAACTGTGTGAATAATATTATGCTTTATTACGGATTTAAAAAAGATGGCATCTTTTAGAGGGTGAAATAAAATTTAGACATTACGTTACATATGACGCCAATTGTCAATTTATATGCTGATTAATGAAAGAATTTAGCGTTTTGTATAACGAATAATGTCAAGTAAAATTATTATTATAAATAATTTCATCATAATAAATAGTGATAAATTGATTCATTATTATATAATTTACGTAATCATAAAGTATTCATGGTGGCTATAGAAATAGCTATAGAAAAATATAGATAATCAATAAACTTTTTAATAAAACTTTGCTTGTCCAAACATTTAAGTAGTACATAAATCAAAATTGAGTTTTTAACTTACCAAATAAAACGCATAATAAGATAAACAGTAACAAAAAGATAAATACTAACAAAACATGAAGAATCATTAATTTAAATCACTAACAAAACATTTAAAACAAAAATCTTAATAATATTAAATCACAGTTTATTCTCATTAAGCCGCCTCGTTAGACGAGTTGTTAGCGCACCTGACTATGCATCAATGGGGCTTGGGTTCGATTCCCGACATGGACAAACATTTATGTGATGAGCGTAGATGTTTGTATTTCTGGATTTGGGTGTTTATTAAGTCTGTTTGAGTATTTATATATGTACCTCTTTGTATTAGTACACACACCCACATCACAAGCAAATAATTAGCTTACTTTGGGGTTAGATTAATTCTTGTAATTTGTCCAGTGATATAGTTATTATATTCTCATTAAGTAGGAATTGTTCATCTGCTTATCTAATTATACATTAATCAGATCAAAAAATTATATTTATAAGAGGATTATAATACTTCAGCACCTGTATTAGGATAAAACTGTCCCCGCGTAGGTAATATTTCTGCTTACCTGCTAAGTTTTACCCCAACACGGGGGAATTGTGTTACAATATAACACAATTCCCCCATGTTGGTCCGGGCTCCTTTGAAGAACAGAATATCTGACGTTCTACCAGGCAGGTCGTAAAAGCGACGGATTAGCTTTACGTGTCACTAACATCGTGACTATACTAGGTGGTAGAGTTTCGCAACGACTCGCCCAGGTATTTGGTACTTGGTGGACTTAGCTATTGCTGCCGCAATAGCAATAATGCTTTTCATAGTCGTGTTTCAATTTGGAGGGTAAGGTAGGGTAAGGTAGCCGGTCAACGTATGCATGTAGCACTACCATCCAGTCACACGGATAGCATTAACTGGGTCTATAGGCGATGGTCTCTCTATCCTACTGGAAAGTCATCTGTTTGCTATCTTATGATATAGAAAAATAATGATCTTCCTCTCTTGCATCGGCATCATCATTTTCCATTATTTTAAGAGTATTATAGAAACTATGATATTTTTCATATTATTTTCGAAAAAATAATTCAAATCGTTGTATTTAGCTTTATGAATTTTTAGGAAACTTGTGTATGCTCGTTCGGGAAAAGGTTCGGAGCGACATACGGCCGATTTCCGAAACGCAAATTAATTTTAACAAACAATTAATCTATGTTTAACAGAAGATTAAGTTTCCGAAACAAATTTTTGACAATCTGTCAACAGTTTGTCAATGTGGGTCTCGGTGGGTGCTAATTCGGCTGGTATCCTTCATTTTGAGTTTCTTAAAAGGTGTTTATGGTGATAACAATATGTTAATTCTTCGCTAACATAATAGCAGATTATCAAGTAAGTATTATGTAACCAGCCGAACGATCAATTACCTAATTATGTGTTAAAAAGCGTACTAGAAACTGACGGATTGTCAAAAAATTGTTAATTTTGACAGTTTGTTAGATAATTGTAGATTTAATTCGTGTTTCGGAAACCGGCCGATAATCTATTATTCGACTTTTTAAAACATTGAATTTGTAAGATCTCTGTATCACCTAAACTGTATGTGCTTTATACGCTAGTAATCCATCATTCTGAGAGTAGAACAATAATATATTTCTTTAATTTTATTCCACGATAATTTGTCTTTTTTTTTAAATTATTGTTTAAATTTTTTGTCTAGTTATTTTTTTTTTCTGTTGATGTCCTAAAGTTGAAAATCATGTTTTGTTTAACTTCTATCACAGTATAGGATGTTTCATTGACTTTGGCCCGCCTAACTAAGGAATAACATTCTATATATGTATGTACACTTATTTCCCTTTGGCAGTCTTTTTAAGAGCATGTACTGAGTTGCCCTCATTTTGAGTGTGACCCTTTTCCATGAAGCGATGATAAATTTTAATATTAAATGGTTTTGCAACTATTATAGGTTCACCTAATTAATTCCACTAAATACTGAGCTCGTTTTCGGGACACGCTTGTATTTATAACAATAAATCACACTTACAACACTAATAACTGTATAAAAAGTGTAACCCACAATTATTAAGACGTCTTTAAACATTCAAACCAATTCAAAAGCGCGCAATCATAGTTAGACTTGTGTACAAATTGTAAACGACCGAACATCCCGCCCGCGCCCCTCGTACATTCGGCTAATCCTAGTTGGCGGGTTATATATTGTGCAAATGCAAAAAGTACAATTAGTTAGCGTTTTGTATGATTCAAAACGTCTTCATTTTTTTGTAAAAAGTAATAAAATTTTGTGAGCTTATATACAATTAAAAACAATAAAATTGGCTTTTAAAACGAAAAGTGGCCAAAACACGACTTGGCGTAGTGCTGGTATCGAATTGCGTAATAGCTGTCGCCTGTCACACATTATTGTATTATAATGCCACCTATAGCACCACTAATGAGCACAACACTAAATATTAATCATAGTCATAATCACAAATAGGAACGGTATTTATGCCTACAGGATAAAAATGTCTTTTATTTTAATCCAAGTTAAATTTGATGCAAATCCATCTAACCATTTAGAATAGAGGAAAAACACCGAAACATATGTAGCGGTTCAAGCAATCTACAAACGCCTACAAGAAAAAAATAATCTATACATATAATAAAATTGTAGGAAAGTCAAAACTGTACACTGAATATTTTTTAAAAGAATACTTGGGGCATGTAAACTGACCATATAGTTTTTATCTTAAAACGGGACACTAAGTTTATTTTAACTACGCAAACAATAAATGATAGAAGTGATGTCTGTAGAATGTATCTATTTTCATAAGAAGAAAGAAAATGAATATCGGTGTTAAGTTAGACCTACCAAAAATTTTGAATAATTTAAAATAATTTTCCTATTGAAAATTAAACACTTATAGCGTCTTTTAGCGCGATTTTTGTATATATATATCTTAGCAAATAATTGTCCAAATAAATAGGATTTCCGATGAAATGGTATACAATTTAAAACTTCTTGTGCCTTTCTCTTTGCCTTTTTAGTGTATTTTTTCGGAATATGGGACATTTTCACGTCCCTGAAATATACCTGGGGACACCGGGAAAGAGTACTTGAAAACGGGACAGTCCCGTTCAAAATGGGACATATGGTCACGTTAGGCATGATCTACAATCGATATCGAAAAATATAGTTTTTAGAATTTTTGTCTGTTTGTCTGTATGTATGTCCGGGGTAAACTCAAAAAGTACTGTATGGATTTACTTCAAACTTTGCATGAATATTACTAATAGGTTGGGTCAACATATAGGCTACATAATATTATCACGCTATCACCTATGGGGAGGAGCTGTGTGGAGTAAACGAAGTCCGCGCGGACGAAGTCGTGAGCAACAGCTAGTAAAAAATATAAAATAATGGAATTCAAGAAATAAAAATTTTAAACCGCGATATCCCAATTATTTTTGTTGTACATACTGTGTACAAGTTTCAACGCTTCTCAAACGGACTTCGGTCCCATACACTTTCCAGCCGCTAAATGCGCTTAGTGGTAACGACGATCTCTGCCACAGTGGTGACTTCTCTGTGTAGAGTGTCCAAAGACGTTCACCATGTTTCACCTATTGTTAACCTATTGTATTTATTGGGTAAGGGTTCTTCACACATGACGAAATAAAGTTACAAAAACTTACCTATCCAATTTATATAATGTATGCGAAACACGTGTGGCAACCGTAATGCCCACTTCTCTGCATTTTGTCATGATATTCTGATCTCGGACGCGACCGTACGGTTCAGGGTCTTCTTCAAATGATAAAGTGGTTGTGCCCCATTCTTTAAACAACTTTGGTAGTGCATCTGCAGGTTGGCCTCTCACCACAAATAGGCGAGAGTTCAGTTTCTTCAAACTAGTGTCTAAGTCTTCAAGACATTGCAGCAAAAATCTAAAGTAACATAACAATAATGTTTATTTTGTAACAACATACGGTATTAAAACAGTTAATTGTGCGTGAAGTTTCCATATTAAAGTAGTATGAATAAATGAATGAATACACTTTAATGCGCACCAATAAATACAAGAATAATAAATATTTTACAATCATACTAAGTAGGTACATGGGTACATAAAGGCGGTCTCATCGCTACAAAGCGATCTCTGCTAGACAACCTTTAGGCAAAGAAGATACTTTCTTAATATTTGCACTTGGGTATATGGCGCTACCAATATAAACTGCATAAACTATACAATGTAACAAAATACAATAGAGTTAATAAATATATCAAAATATATGCACTATAAGTATATAACATACTAACAAATACATACAAAATATATGCAACAAAGACATAAACGAGGGTGGATTGAAAAGTATTTGGCCTAACACAGATCCATTCAATTCTAAAAATCAAACCTACCCACATTATTTAGTTCAGTTCAGAGTAGTTAATTGTGTGAAGTTCGAAACATGCGCAATAATTTGTTGTGATTTTATAAATTTTTAAGAAAGTAACCGGACATACTTTCTGCAAATGGAGCAAATCGAGCAGTGTGTCGTAATTAAGTACCTCCATAAGAAGGGGCTATCACTGAAAGCCATCCATGATGATATGCTCAGTACATTAGGGGATTCGCTCTGTCTAATTCATCCGTCAAAAAATGGATAGCAGAATTTAAGAGTGGCAGAGAGAGTGTGAAAGATAGACCACACACACATATATACAGACATACTGACGTCATTGTGAAAATAGTCTGAAAAGATTCCTAGGACCTCAAAACATGGAGATCTGATGAAAACTCGATTTTCGAAAATCTGGGCAAAATCAGTAACTTCCTTATCTACATATGTAGCGGGATGTTAAAAATATTTTCCTTTGTATGAACAATACGAAAATACTTTTGCCTTGTAATATATATATATATATATATATATATATATTAGGCTGTATCAAAAAAATCGACTATTTTTTTTTTTGAAAAATATAATGAAAATCTTGTTCAGAATACCGAAAAAATACGCCAGTATAACGGACAGCTCTTAATTTTAATATTAAGATGTCCCGCTTCACGATTTTCCATTTCCCGTTTAAATAACATGGGAAAATCTGATTCATCAAGTTTGGAATTTTGTAGCTCTGCAACGAATTATCAAATTGGTTAAACCATGACATATTCTTATAGGAAATTTAATGCTCTACAAAAAAAGTCTCTTACAGAATTTTGATTAATGTACTCCTTCAAAAGTTATTCAAGGTCAAAGTTGAAACCATTGTAAATTGTAAGAAATTTTCACTTTTTTGGAGCATTTATCATACTTATTACAATATTTTGTCATAAATAAGCTTTTTTAAAACTTTTTGGAGTTCCACAATTTTTTTCTGACTATTGATTTATATTAATTATCAAAATTGCCATCAAAATCAGGATTCTAAAGAATTTTTTTTTGTTATTTTGTTATTTTATTATTATACTCAATAATTTTAATATCAAGGATAATTAATATAAATCAATAGTCAGAAAAAAATTGTGGAACTCCAAAAAGTTTTAAAAAAGCTTATTTATGACAAAATATTGTAATAAGTATGATAAGTGCTCCAAAAAAGTGAAAATTTCTTACAATTTACAATGGTTTCAACTTTGACCTTGAATAGCTTTTGAAGGAGTACATTAATCAAAATTTTGTAAGAGACCTTTTTTGTAGAGCATTAAATTTTCTATAAGAATATGTCATGGTTTAACCAATTTGATAATTCGTTGCAGAGCTACAAAATTCCAAACTTGAAGAATCAGATTTTCCCATGTTATTTAAACGGGAAATGGAAAATCGTGAAGCGGGACATCTTAATATTAAAATTAAGAGCTGTCCGTTATACTGGCGTATTTTTTCGGTATTCTGAACAAGATTTTCATTATATTTTTCAAAAAAAAAATAGTCGATTTTTTTGATACAGCCTAATATATATATATATATATATATATATATATATATATATATATATATATATATATATATATATATATATATATATATATACATATATATACATATATATACATATATATACATATATATACATATATATACATATATATACATATATATACATATATATCTATATACATACATACATACATACAATAAATATTTATCACATCGGCTATCTGTCAGTGAAAGTCCAGAAGGAACAGACAGACAGACAAAAATTGTAAATGTTATTTTGGTATACGTACTGTGTATAGATCCATATACATTTAGTAAAAAATGGTTATTTTAATATTACAAACAGACACTCCAATTTTGTTTATTATTTTTTTTTAATTTTAAATATTTTTTTTTATGAATTCAATTACCCTAAGTGTGGGTGAAAGTATGTCTTTCTTAGATATAATTATGATTATTTTAAATATTTAAGGCCCTATTATTACCGTGACTAAAGCTTGTTCTTTTATTTATGTCTACTCTTTATGAAAAGTGTGTATTATTGTTATATACATATACATACATATACGGTGTGTAGAGAAAACCCTGTCCGATTCAAAAGAGGCATATAGGTTGGTTAAAGGCATTACTGAAAAAAATATTAAAATAACTATTTCAAAATATAAAAAAAGATATTGTTTTTTTAATTTTTGTATCTTTACTTATATTTCCCTAGCATTAAGCAAATATTTTAAAAATGACAACACTTTGTCGCTGCTTGTTTCATTGTTTCGTTTTGGCGGCTTTCACACAAACACCGCGCTAAGGCGCGGTCTTCGTTTTTCGGCTTTTTATAAAGGAATTTTTAACGTGCCGCGTGACCTTCGGGAGCGTACGACATGCGCGGCGTTCTTTGATAGTAGAATTTACTTATTTGTAGGTGTTGTACTTAATGTATGAAAATACCATTTAAGATTACTTTTTTATTGGGAAAATTAATTAATATCCATAAAATAATTAAACATATGTAACTGTATTACCTTGCCAAATAACACCTTTAATTATCCGACGTTATCTTTACACACTGTATATATACACACTATAAATTTAGATATTTCTTAAGTTGTTATTTAAAGGAATTTAGGCTTTCAGCTTTTTTGATATGTAAGAATTTCAGAGATTTATAGCTTGACACGTAAAAGAAGAATGGTAATAATTTGTGTTTTTAAGTGTGCATCAGAGAGGATTTGGACACAATCTATATAAATAAAAAAGAATCGCCGAAATATTTGTACACGCTTAACTTTGGAATTAATGTACCAAATTGGATAATTATTTGTTTGTTATTGTCAGGACAAAGTTAGTGTGAAGCAAAATATATAAAAAAAATACAAGATAATCTTAAAAACCTATAATATGGAAAGTGGTTGAAACTTATTATATGGAAAGGGGTGTTTCCCCCATGTTGGTCCCAGGCTTCTTTGAAGAATAAACTGACTGCTGCTCCACCAGGCAGGTCGTAAAAGGTGACCGATTGGCTATGTGAGACACTAGCATCGTGGCTAATAGGGGGTAGAGTTCTGCATTGTCTTGCCTGGGTCTGGTACCACTACCTTACCTATTCCTGCTGCAATGCCGCTCCCTTGGTCGAGTGGTTAGGGAACCTGACTACACAATCGACGGGGCTCGGGTTCGATTCCCGATAAGGACAAATATTTGTGTGATGAGCATAAATGTTTGTATTTCTGGGTTTGGGTGTTAATTAATCCAATATTTACATATATTTCTATGTCATAGTAATGTTGACTAACACCCATAACACAAGCAAATAATTTGTTTACTTAGGGGTTAGATCAGTAAGTGTAATTTGTCCCATGAATATTTATTATTTTATTTATTTATTAATCAATATTATACATGAGAATTTCATCTGCAATAATGAACTTATTTAACTAATATATATGTATGTCTATCTAGCATTCAGTACCATCAACAGAATCAATCACAAAGCAAAGAATTTCGCCATATTGAACCAACATATGGTTAAGTTGTTTAAAGTGTAACGGCCAGGGACAAGGTCACTGGTGCAATTCCAGTCATGTTAAAAATATTTCCTTGATAAGTTTTTAAAGTTTTTCCTAGAATGGGATAAGTACTAAAACACATATTATAATTAGAAACACGAAAATATTGACTCAGTTGGTTAGAGCGTGCCGGCCTTAGACAAGGTTTCTGGCTCAAAATCCAGTTGTGTGGGAATTTTTCTTTGTTAAGTTATTTAAATCATTGAATTCAAATTGTTATTTATTTATAAGCAGTTGGTCACAGAAATGGACCATCTGTTTTCATAAAAGGTGAATGATTGCTCTGTGGTATTACCATAGATACTATTAGATGGTAGAGTCCTGCAACATCTTGTTCGAATTTGGTACCACTGCCTTTCCGATTCCTTCCCAAATAGTGTCAGTGTTTGTCATTGTCGTGTTCCAGTTTGGAGGTTAAGATGGCCGGTAAGCATATGCATATGGCATTACATCTGCAACACAGATGGCAACAGCGCATGAACATCTTTGATGTGTTCAGGTGATGGTCATCCTTTTCCATTAGGGACTCCATCTGCTTGTTTGCTATTGCTAGTGTTAGTTCTTATATAATTTTGCAAATATAGCAATGCATCTCAAATTCGAGATCAAGGTATATTTAGTTGAAACATATAAAAAAAATTATAACAAACCTCCATTTGTTTATTCCAACATTGGATGAACTGGCAAACCATGGATCGATAATGAAAACGCAACGTAATGTTACAGCACCAATAAGCCCTTCCCGCAAGGCAGGATTGTCATGGAGTCTTAAGCCCTTTCGAAACCAGTGTACAGTATGTTTTTCTGTTGAAGGACGAATCACCCGTATTTTCGCTGTCGGTATGGCGAAATTTCGATCTGAATTCCGTGGCACAGGATTCTGCGGAGTATGATTTCGTTGTGCAGGGATCTGTTTTGTATGGATGTGAGATGTAGGATTTTGAGGAGTAGGATTCTGTGGCGCAATAATCCGAGGCGTAAGATTTCGTAGTGCAGGACTTTGCGGCATAGGGCTTGCTGCTGCAGTATTTTGTGCATTTTGTGGTATTGAAGTATGAGATGGCAGCATATTATTGATACTTGACATAACTATGTCACCAACATTCCTGCAAAAAATAATTATATTACAGTGTCTGTGTATTGATGGGAAAAATGCACGGTAACTGATGGGAATAAGTATATGCCACATACAACTTATTATATTTTATTACACATAAGTGTACTTTAACTACTTAAGTCAATAAACTTAAGTTTGTCATCAATAAACTTAATAAGTTTGTCTTAGGATTTAAATAATGTAATAGCACTGGTTTCCGACTAGCTTCCTCTATCCGACCGTTTTGGTTTTTAATGGCTAAAACGTTTAAATATCGCACGAAATGGGTGAAACGGAACCGATTCAATTCAATCACTTAACGTACACCATGTCTTAAAACTTGTGTGTCAAATGTTAACGGACATTCTGTCATTCGAACAAAAACAAAAAGGGTTTGTGTTAGATTGTATGCTGAAAAAACATAAATCGGTGTAAAAAAGCATCTGGTATTTTGGGAAGAATACTCTGGTAAGTTTGTTATTTATTTATTTTAAATGTTTTATTAGTATTAAAATTTTTAAATTTCAGTATTCAAGCAAAAATTGCGTATTTTCGTAGATTTATTGGACGATTAATTATGGACGAAATGAGGAGCCCTACAAAATAGCAACATTCCTAATGCCGGCCACATGGTCGGTAATAGGAATTTTACACTTGGTAAATAAAGCTAATTTTCTGTTATTTGTGTTGCTTTCTGAGTGTTTCGTGTTCAGTTACTTATTCTAAAAGCAATGCTTACATAATAAACCTGTACGCGACCGATGCTAACATTAATGGATTTTTCTGTAACATACGTTTAAACTTGCACTCTTTTTCAGTTTATTTCCAATTAAATTCTAAAGATCACTTTGATTTTAAAATTGTATATTTTGTATTTATTGTAGATAATTGCATAATTACGATAATAATTACGATCTTAATAAATGTGTGTAAATGAAAACGCACTAACAACTGATATAAATTTTGGCTTAGAGGCTTAATTAGGCAAATATAGGATTGGTCGGAATCTGGATATGTTACGTTTCCTATGTCCCTGTTTCCGTTTAACTCAGATGCTTTTGGTTTCAGTGTGCTTGTTTGAAATTACATGTGTTCATTCTAGGAACATCAAAATGAATAATAAAAAAAGGTTAATATTCAGAGGAGAATATGGAAAAAGCCCTGCAAGATATACGGCAGAAGAAAATGAGCATTAATCAGGCTGCTACATTATAATAGCTATTGATAAATGCTGCTCTCATTTATGGGCGGGGGCTCCTCAGTACTAGCTTCTTCCTTTTGATCACATTCAACGTATGGCGGTTCGAATTGTCAATAACGAGACTATTTCAAATCGGCTTGATTCTTTGGCGTTACATAGAGATGTGGCATCAGTCTGGCTCTATTATGGGGAATGTCCCAAAGAACTGTTTAGATTGATTCTTGCCGCCGAATTTCACCATCAGACATTGCGACAATATTCAAAGTTTCATTGTCACCATCTCAATGTCTGAAAATGTGCAATTCTAGTGTCTACGACTTACGATTTTCCGAAAATAAATCAATTCTAAAAAAAAAACAATCAAAGAACCCTCCTATAAATACATACGGTTACTAAAGCATTATATATGTAACATAATTATCTTTTGAAGAATTCATTGAACCATATCAATCAGCGCCATTGCATTAGTCGTCTTTCTCTTATCTATTTAAATGAATCTCTTACTGCAATCAAGAATTATTATTAAGAAACAGGTTTCTCTAGTAGTAAATATGCTGACACTAAATGGGTACTATATCTTTTTGCCAAAACATTGGTGTATTTCAACTGCAGACCTTGCCTGCCCACTAATCATGGTGTAGTAGATTTCTGTGCATCACCTAGCTCAGCATCCGTAACCTTGAATGTATAAGGCGATATCATAACAGTACATCAATTGAAGTTATTTGGTCTTAAGGTTAAGGTAGCTAGTTAACATATTTGTGAGGTTGTATCTCAATTTCAAAGATTGCGAGGCATCTGTTAAATTAAGGTGTTGCACATGTATACAAGTAAGCAGTAAATTTATTAAAATATGTCCGCCGTACGGGTCACAGTACATAAATAGAAATGAAAAAACCCTACCTTGGTAACTAGTTAGCATAAAATTCACTTTCAAGAAATAGTCTTCTTGAACCTATTTTTAAACACAATATTAATGAAAACAAAAATAAATGTTCTATTTACATTTATAAAGTTCACATAAAAATTTATTATTACACTGTATAACCATCAAACACATAAATTCATTCGACTTCTAGTAAATGGATTCTGTTCTAAAAAGCAGCAAATCCAGATTACTTATTACTATTATTTAAACACACTTATTTATTATCTTAACAGTATTTCATTATTTTTAACACAAATAGTTAAATCCTTTAGTAGGTTCTAGAATATGTAAATTAAATTTGAATCAAATATTATACCGTAAACACTATAAACAGAGAATACAAGTTTAGCGCAGCATTTCTGTTTACAAGTAGTTAAACTGTCAGATCATGTCAGATTATTAAATAGCCACGCCGCTTGCAACGTGACTTTACACACCTACCTACAATCTATAGATAGCTCATAGCTACAGTACGCTGTACGTGTACATAATACTTATTTTTACTTACCTTAGGATAGGGTTAAATACGGAACTTTTGTATTTGTAACACTACAAATAAAATAATTAAAATAATTTTTGACTACAATACAAAACTACAAATGTGTGTGAGACATTTGTTTAACTACAATTATTACATAAAAATATGTGTTTTTAGGCAACATCAAATCTTGCGTTCTTGATTTTGACGGAGCTGAACCTTTGTTGTGAAAATTGTTTGGAAAATACTGCAAGAAACCCAGCATTCGGTAGAACACTAGATTTAAATATTTGGTTTACGTTTTAGATTTGTTTAAATCTATAATATTAATAAATGTGAAAGTTTAGATGTTTGGATGAATGGATGTTTGTTACTCAATCACGCAAAAACTACTGAACGGATTTGAATGAAATTTGGCACACAGGTAGATCATGGAATAGCACATATACTACTTTTATCCTGGAAAATTAGGTGATCCCGCAGATATATTAAAATAAACATCAAAACTTTCAATCGAAAAATCATCCGTCAAAATATCTGGTGTTTTGAAAAAAATGGTATTAGTTTTTTTCTTTGGAATCTTCTTTTAAATCAAAACTGCACATACATATTATAACTAATAAAAAATTATCGCCAAAAAAATAGTTTCCTTTGTATGAACAATACGAAAATCCTTTTGCCCCGACCTTATATTAGCGGAATAAAAATATTTAAAGGTAAATACCACGGATTAAATGGATACTTTCAAGGCAATTTCTTAGTTTGTCAGTGTAGCTTGCATTTACACACAAAAATAAAGAGTAATACTACTTATAAATGAAATAAAATCACTCAGAGGGTAATTTTTAAATTTAAAACAGTACAACATGGTTTATTTATATTTTGACATATGTTTGACAGTAATAGGAGCGTTATATACTAGCTGAGCCCGCGACTTCGTCCGCGTGGAAAAATCCGCGGTCCAGTCGTTCTAGAGATTAGCCGGAACAAACAGACTGACAAACTTTCTAAAAAAATTTATTTTGGTATACGTACCGTGTATACATCCATATGCATTTAGTAAAAACGGTTATTTTAATATTACAAACAGACACCCCAATTTTATTTATTTGTATAGATGGCGTCAACGCTTGCATTTCTCGCAGATAAAATTGCCCTTACACACATCAATTGATGTTTTATTGGTAAATCTATCATATCCGAATTCCGGGTACACTTTAAATATTAAGTCTTTAATGTTGGTTACGATTTCACGAAGGTCTTTATCTATGTAAAAATTTTTTGTAGCCTAATTCAGGAACTTTCCCCTAAGTAACCACTAACCAATCAATATGATCTTGTTTGGAAAATTTGTGCTTCCTCTACCTAAATGACTGCTCATGTTGGTATGCCTACAGCTTCAAGAATTAAACAGTTTTCCACAATGGGGAAGATTTAAAGCAAGATTTAATAATATCATAACTACAAATCCTTATTAAGTAGCTATACAAATACAGTACTTACATCTACTTACTAACGAATTAGACACATATTAGGCCAAAGCGAACGATCATGTTTCCCTCAACAACACCGTAAAATAGACAAAATAGATAGAGTATTCAACTACTACAAAGCAAAGTAATTTTTTTCAAAGAAGGAAAATCCAACGTTCCGTATCAAAGAAGTCTATTGCGAAAGGAGCCGGTCTCATGTCTACTCCGCGCGGGCCGCAGAGGTTAAAGGTATATGATTCCACTCATGTACTTTAAAAAAACCGGCCAATTGCGAGTCGAACTCGCGAATTAAGGGTTCCGTACCATAATCTATAAAAAAACGGCAAACAATCACGTTTGTTGAATGGGAGCCTTCTTAATATTTATTTTATTTTAATTATTTATTTTCAAAGTGATTTTATGCAAATGCAAAAGTGAGTTTATGCAAAAAAAGACGTTTGTTGTATGGTGGTCACTCTTAAATATTTATTTTATTCTTTTTTTAGTTTAAGTTATTATAGCGGCAACATAAATACCTACATCATGTGTAAAAATTTCAACTATCATGGTTCATGAGATACAGCCTAGTGACGAACAGATAGATAGACATACAAACGCACGGACGGACAGTGGTGTCTTAGTAATGGGGTCCCGTTTTAAACATTGAGTATGGAACCTTAAAAAGTATAGTAAAGCCAACGCACTCATGGGCATTTTTCAAATTCTTAGACCGTTGCAATAACGCAATGTCCACCGACTTAACAATAATCTTGTTTAATAATCATTAGTGAAAATGTCATGCTTTAAATGGTAATAGATAGCAAATTTAAATAAAAGTAAATTAAAACAGGAAAATAATTAAAAATAAAATCCTAATTCAAGAAAAAACGAAAAATTTAACTACATGTTCCCCAATTTCACGATGTCCCATGCGTACCTTCCTAACTTTGAAGTGTGATAATCCTCAAATATTCTTATCATACTCATACTCAAATCACTTGGTTTGTGGTAGAACAATATGAAATTACTTTTTTTAATGTCTTTTGATTGGTTGCTAAATCAAAATAAGTAAATAAATCAAATTTTGTTTTGTCCTAGAATTTTGAATAGACCGGAATTCCCAGTTAGTAACTACGATTTTCATCTACTTTAAAAGGAAAATAATTTGTATTCAGATATTTTTTGATGTTGGGAACCATTTTTTGACAATTAAACATCGTTTTCGTTTAAATTCGGACTTCTTTAATTGGTTATTTTCAGTTACTTAGTGTTCAGAACAGTGTGTCGACAAAAGCATGTTCCGATTAGTAAAGTGATTTTGAAAGAATAAATATTATTGTTTTGACACGAAAGTTGTTTGAAGTTTTGCGCCAATTATCTAAAAATAACTGAAGTTTATTGGAATCATAACTTTTAGTGTATTTTATATAAAATATTGAGATGTGAAGTCATAAAATGTACTTTCGTGACGTCAGGTGAGTATCGTTACATATAGCCGGAATACATTTTGTTACTAACTGGAATCGTAAGGCTGAGTACTCAGTAAACTAAAAATTAAGTATTTCATTGAATCAATTTTTATATTTCTTATGTTAAAATTAGGTACACTTACTAGACGCCCCCGCCCCGTTGATCGAGTAGTTAGCGTATATAACGTTTATGGGCTCGGGTTCGATTACCGACAGAGGCAGGCAGGTAACTATCACAGGTACCCGTAGTCTGTATTTTTGGATCTGAGTGTTTATTAAATATGTTTGAAGTATGTATAATGTATATTTCTATGTATATAAGACAATAATACTAGTATTATTGTCCAGCACCCTTAACACAAGCAAATAATTTGCCTACTTATGGGTTAAATCAATTTGTTATATGTATTGAAAGTATGCAAGCAGAAATTACTTTTTACCGACTTTGAAAGAGGGGACGTACGTAAATGTATTTTATGTTTTAGTATGTTTACTGATTTCTCTGCTAATTTTGGACCGTTTTTTTTTTTAAATTATTCTTTTGTTCGAAAGCTTATTACTCCCGAGATAGTTTTATTGTTACGAAATCAGATTTTGTGAACTGTGACAAACTAAGTTTTATAGCATAAGATAGCAAACAAGCAGATGGGTGTCCTGATGGAAAGAGTCAATCATCGCCTATCGACACCAAAGGTGTTAATGGTGCGTTGCTATCTTGTGGCGAGGTCTAATGCCACGTGCATAAGTTTACCGGCTACCTTACCCTCCAAACTGGAATACGACAGTGACAAACAGTGACGATTTGCGGCAGGAATAGGTAAGGTGGTGGTACCAGACTCGGGCGAGACAATGCAGAAATCTACCATCTAGTAGCCACGATGGTAGTGACTTGCCTAGACAATCAGTCGCCTTTTACGACCTGCCTGGTATATCTACTTTCTAACACAATTCAGATATTTGTGTCTCATAGTCATCATGTCATAGTCCGGGCTGATGGTAGAAATAAGAACACCTGAAAATTTAAAAACAAAATATCTTAAATAGTATTGATCCGATTTAGATGGTGTTTTTGCTGTTCAAATTTTTATGATATTTTATAGTTTCGTGAGAACAAATTTTGGGTTGCATTGCAGGTCTTTGACATAACAAATGCAGATATGTAGTATATATATGCTTACTGAAAAAATTGTAACATTTTTGGACATTGACAAGTTTTTAACTCGCAAAGATTTAAACAGTCAAATTAAAAAAAATAATAATCAAGAAATTAAACCAGCCAATAAAATTAAGAACCAAAGTATTAGTGAATATTACAAGGTACAAATTTAATAGACTGACTAGGACTAATTATATTTTGATTTTTAATAATGTTTTTAATAATTGTATTTAAAATTAGTCATTTTCAACAAGCCCGGTTTTCTCAATATCAATTGCGCAATATTTCTTCTATTTGTTATGATTGTGAATTTTGTTCATAACTGAGTTCACAAGTAATCAAAATCCATACTATCCACACTAATATTATAAATGCGAAAGTAACTCTGTCTGTCTGTCTGTCTCACGGCTAAACCGCTGAATCGATTTGGATAAAATTTGGTACAAATATAGTTTGAGACCCAAGAAAGGACATAGGATAGTTCTTATCCCGGAAATCCCATGAGAACGGGAACTGTGTGGGTTTTTATTTTAGAAATTTTTCCACGCGAACGAAGTCGCGGGCACAGCTAGTAACAATATAAAACATACCTACATAATCTTAACGAACCCTCGATATTGCAACAAGCGGAATCGTTGAAAACGAAACCTACTCACATATGTGATTATTGTGACTTAAATTAAGATCGATTATTAAAATTGTAGAAATAAGTATTTAATTTAATATAAAAGTTTGTATTGTGAACTCAACTTTACGTTCCTATTACTAACTAAGAATTCCAATTAATAATTTGTTAAAGTGTGACTTAGTTTAAAAAATGTAATTTTCTTCATTAATTTTATAAGAACATGACCAATGTAACAACTAAATATTGTTTATTTTGATATGTTTTACCCGAATTTTTAAGAGATTGAGTTTTATACCTTTTATTTTTTTCATAAAGGAGTATAATTTGACGACATCTTTGAACAAATGTTACTAATTAGAAGTATTTTCATGAATATTCTGTTAATATATGGTTAAAATAGTTTTCGTTGTCTAATATAATGAATGGAACTGATCTAAGTAATAAGATAATCAAATAAAAAATATATAGGCTACCCTGGCTTTTATTAAAAAAAAGATATAATAAAAGTGTTCTAATTGGAAATACCTGTACCCTGAATGCTCTTACAATCTCATTTTTTGGCTTAACTGCTAGTTCAATTATAGAACAATTGGTATTCTTAAAAAGTAATCAGCAAACAAACAAGTAAACAAAAACTAAAAACGTTAAAAAAACGTAAAAGTAAACAAAAAGTAAAACAAAAAAGTAAACAAAAACTAATCAGCTCTATTCCTTAAAAAAACTACGTCGAATGCATACATTTTTCAACCAATCATTTTTTGGTATTCTACGACATTTGTGTACTAAAAAAACTACGTCGAATGCCGTTCCTAAAATCAAAATCGAATATAATTTTCAAAGTAACAGCCTTTCAAATATCAAAATTTCGTTGTTTTTAGCGAACTTACTTAATAATTTTTAAATAACTTTCAGACTAATACACCGATTGACTTAAAAATCTTATCAGCTTTTTTTCCTTTAATAACTGCGTCAATACCGTTAATTGGATCAAAACCGGATAATTGCCAACCAGTTATCCGGATTTATCATGACGAAAATTTAAAAAAAAAATGTTTTTTGACTTTTTTTCGAAAATTTTCAACCCTTCGATTATTTAGCTAAAGCAATATTTCAGATCTCAAAAATTGAGTTGAATGCCATTGGAAAGATCAGCTTCGATCATCGTTTCTAAAATATACCGCTTTTCAAAAATAAATATATCGTCATTTTAATAAAATATATGTTTGAACTGAAAAATTATATGCTTATAGTTTTTACTCTTTTGAGCTCAAAATACCTTAATTTAGCGGGAAGTTTCAAAGATGGCCTGTAGGGTCAACCGCTTACACATTTTTTCCTCCAAACCCTCCAAACAAATACACGACAATGGCAAACATTGACGCTATTACGGCAGGTAGGCAATAGGAAAGGCGGTGGTACCAAATTCCCAGATGAGACGTTGCAAAACTCTACCACCTAGTAATCACGATGGTAGTGACACGTATAGCCAATCATTCGCGTTTCACGACCTGCCTGGCAGAACGATAGTTGGTCTATTCTTCCAAGGAGCTCAGACCAACACGGCCAATTGTTCTGCATATGGGGTTCTAAACCCCACTCAGTGTTTGGCAGCCATTTTGGTTTTATGTTTGGTTCATATAGTCCAAAACCGGAAAACTTGTATTAATTTTAGTGCTAAGAAGTATCAATAAACCTAATTAAGTATACAATTATTTCAGACATAAAGTTTTACAAAGCAGTTAAAATAGCTGACACAAATGATAAGGTGTCCGAAGAAAAAGGAATGGAAATGGAAGAAGCGCAACTATTAATGCAAAATAATTCGAGCACAAGTTCTTCTGTATTAAAGCACCAGTCGCAAAAGCAATGTGGGGTCAAAAGATTGCTAAGCGAAAATATCTGGGGGAAAATAAATTTCTTTAAGTAAGTAAATTTAAATTGTATGTGTGCGCTAGTAAACGTAATTGTAAACTTAAATTGCATGCGGCAAGACGACTCGTGTCGAGTTAAGTGCAAAAAGAGAACCGTCACAGGAATAATTAAAGTAGTTCTTGAGCTTTTTTACCATTTTGTTATACTAATAAAAAAGTTGTTTGACACATTGTAGGAACTTACTAGTACGCCTTGTTATTTGACTGTAACACCACGGTGGTTACTTTTTTATTCTGACTAATAATTTGAATTTTTGCCATCTACTTATATAACTCACTTTTCAGACCCAAGTGCAACAGACAAGTCAGCTACGGATCTACAAGATAAACAAAGAACAACAAATCAACCGGTTTACAGATTTTTTGATAAATTGGAATTCGTAAACAGCTTCATGAACAGAACAAATTGATGAAACCATTGGTTTACTTTAGGCCAAGATTGTCAAAGAAAAATAGAAAAATGAGTCATTTACTTTCAATACACAAAAACATAACAAAATTCCCGAAGAGATTTTACAGTTTTATAAAATTATATTTCTGGAATATTTGATGTTTTCTTTAATTTACTCATAGTCTACCCTGCCAAATTTCATCAAAATATGTCGATATTGCGTAAAAGCGAAACAAAAAAGTTCGAATTTACAGTGGAAACCCGATTCGCGTGAATACAGAGGAATCGCGATTATCCGGACAAACCACAAACAAATAATGTTTTGTTAGCACGCCCACCATAACTAGGACCCATAAAACACGTTTATGAGCTCATCTCGTGCGAAACCGCTTCAAATCTTGAAAGTAACCTGCGAATATATTTTTAGTACCGGCAAAAATATATTTGGTGAGTCTTAAAGCCACTTGCACAAGTTTAAGTTACCTTAACCTCCAAACAAGAATACGATAGTGACAATCATTGATGCATTTGCGTCAAGAATAGGTAAAACCAAGAAACTTATCATCCACAGGTTTTCTCATCCAAGGATAAGGCGACGTCTTTAACGGGCTCTATCACCTAGTAGTCACTATGATTTTTTATGTATCATAAGATAGCAAAGAAGCAGATATCTTTCCTGATGGAAAAAGACAACCATCACCTATAGACACCAAAGATGTTAAAGGTGCATCTCTATCCTTGCGGCGGGGTCTTAATGCCACATGCGTAAGTTTACCGGTTATCTTATCCTCCAAATCGGAACATGACAGTGACAAGCACTATTGTGACGAAAATAGATATGGTGGTGATACCAGACCCGGGCGAGATAATGCAGAAAGAACTCTAACAGTGTATTCACTACTGTAATAACACTATGGATCTAATGTTTGCCTTTTCCGAACAAACTTGGCAGAATCAGGTCTACTTTTCAAAGGGGCTTAAACTAGACAGTAAAAAGGTAAAGTAAAAATTGTGTCCTTTTTGTAATTATATAAACAAAATTATTCATTTATTACTCGTGAAAGCTTCTAATATATATACCTCACCGTTCTCGCAATTGCCTTAACAACGGGATCAAAGTTTTTCCTACACATATAAATATATAGATATTAAATATATATGTAAAAATAAAAAATGATGTGGTGTCGCGGGACACCAGGTAGGAACGAACTTCCTTCGGCTAAACGGCACTACTCGCTTGTGTACGCGACTGTCGCGCCTGCGCACGTCTCATTTAACGCTTTTATTCCACGCATTTTTCTTACGGTTTTACTATCACATTTTTTTCAGTTCGGTCGCGCAGCAAAATCCCTATCCCCTATAAGCCTGCCGTAAGGAACTTCGTTCCAAAAGTCGCATTTGCTCATACACAGTGCACATACTACAAGGATATTGAGCGAGGCCAGACTCTTCCTAGATTAGACAATACATATTAATATTATGTGCAATTACTTTTCTTTATACATAATATAGTAGTAGTAGTTATCCGGACTTTCAAGTATATGGATGCCTTATCGATTAGTCCGGTGAATCGAGTTTCTACTTACTAGCGACCCGTCCCTGCTTCGCAGGAGTCAATTTCTCAACTATACCAAATACTAGAATATTTTGTACATATAAATCTTTCTCTGCAATCACTATATTTCATAGTATTCCTATTAATTTTGTACATTTGCGCAAGTTAATAATACAATAAAAAAATGATGTGGTGTCGCGGGACACCAGGTAGGAACGAACTTCCTTCGGCTAAACGGCACTACTCGCTTGTGTACGCGACTGTCGCGCCTGCGCACGTCTCATTTAACGCTTTTATTCCACGCATTTTTCTTACGGTTTTACTATCACATTTTTTTCAGTTCGGTCGCGCAGCAAAATCCCTATCCCCTCCAAGCCTGCCGTAAGGAACTTTGTTCCAATTAAAAAGTATTTACATGAACCACAGCCCACCTGGTTGTAAATATTGAACGATCGATAAACTTATCCAAGCTGTCGACAAGTGGGCATCACTAATTTTAGTTCCGCGGACGCTCATATCTGTCTACAGCGCCAAAATGGCGATATTCAAATAGGCACAAAAATTCTGTGACAGCAGCCAGTCCAGTGGTAATATTATACATGTCAATGGTGCACCCCCATAAAAGTATCGAAAACTACGGATATTACCTATTTCATTAACGACATCTTATATCAATGGATCAAACTAAAACATAGTGCCATTTCAAAATCACAGATGGCTCTATTCAGCTTAACTTAAAATATCCACCAATTTAGTTTTAGACTTTAGTGTCATGGTTGTAGTGATCGATTTAAATCTATACATGTAATAAAATCGTAGGAAAGTCAAAATCGTACATTGAATATTTTTTAAAAGAATATTTGGGGCGTGATCTACAATCGATATCGAAGCCAAAAATATACTTTTTAGAATTTTTGTCTGTATGTCTGTATGTCAGTATGTCTGTATGTCAGTATGTCTGTATGTCTGTATGTCTGTATGTCTGTATGTCTGTATGTCTGTATTTCTGTATGTCTGTATGTCTGTATGTCTGTATGTCTGTATGTCTGTATATCTGTATGTCTGTATGTCTGTATTTTTGTATGTCTGTATGTCTGTATGTCTGTATGTTTGTATGTTTGTTTGTCTGTTTGTCTGTATGTATGTCCGGGGTAAACTCAAAAAGTACTGCATGGATTTACTTCAAATTTTGCATGAATATTACTAAGAGGTCGGGTCAACATATAGGCTACATATTATCACGCTATCACCTACGGGGGAGGAGCAGTGCGGAGTAAGCGAAGTCCGCGCGGATGAAGTCGCTGGCAACAGCTAGTCTTTAAATATTTGATGTATCGCGGCAAATGCAGAAGGCGAATACAGTGTTCAGATGTTTTTTTAATCTGAGTTTTTATTTACTCCTAAATAGTTTAATTAATGGATTTTTGTTAGAATATTTAAAATCTTACCGTTAAAAAAATCAAGTGAGGCAAGTGCGCCTATGTTGTGAGTAGTATGGAGCATTTGCCTTAAGTCAGAAGTTTCCAACTTTTATGATTCAGTTTATAGAGTGCAGTTGAACCATTATGAGCACACAAACCTGTTTACCCTCTTTTTTATTCGTTTGCTCATAATGGTTCAACTACTTGCAAAACTTCAGCTCCCCGTGATCATGGTGTTTGCAACAGCGCCGTAATATCAGGAAAATAATCCATCAACTAATCACGGTAAGGTCCCGTTAATTATTATTAATAATTCAGATGAAAAAGCCGCGAAAGTTTATAAGTTAACTTACCTACACTGCTGTTAAGAGGCTTTTAAAATATACCGAATAGTACTGCTAATTGGAAAACTATAAATATTAGGCTATCAACTGGCCTATTTAAGACTATCTATGTCAATTTCATAAAATTTCATGATGATGAAGAGTTAAGGCGTGAAAGTGTCACAAACAAACAAAAAAAAGGTTAGTGGCCCAGAATACTAGTCTATGGCGCACTTGCTCCAAATTTTTTATAGGAGCCATTGATATATAAAAACCCAAGATACACAATCAGTGTCTCAAAAACGTCCTCTAAGAATGAGTGCACAATTTAAAATTGTGCACTCACTTCAAATAGAATCCCGTCACTCACGTCATTGCCCGCACGTCAAAAATACAGAATTATTCTCTGATAAATTGTAAAATACAACATCATGAACGTTAAAAAAATATAAGATTGATAAACTCTTATCCTTACCGAAAATAAAAAAATATAAGATATTGTATTTTCGGTAAGGATAAGAGTTTAGCCATATATTTTTGTTGTTTATGTGACTAAATATAGGGTGTAATGTATGTTTTTTATTTTATTTGTCTTAAAAATTTACTCGACGCTCCAAATATAATACGACAAAATTTCAGTGGTCACTTTTTCAATAAAAGGACAATGCATTACAACCACCTTTTAATTTAGTCGAATAATACAAATTGATCCTGTTATTATTAGTGGAGTCGATTCTTTTTCATTAATAAGTTAATTTTTTTATTAAGAAGATTAATTTTTTTGTCATTAATGACTTTTAATACCTTTTATAGTTGTTAACCAACTGCCAAAAGAGGACAGGACATCAATTTGACGATTTTAAAATGTTTGATTATATTGATTACTTATTTTGAGGACCAAGTTAGATGATTCTTTTTATTCTACTTGTACGAATATAAAATAACAATATATAATTGTGATTCATCGTAAGAATCACAATTATTTGGAATATGAAACCTTGGAGATATATTACGAAACTTTTAATATAACAATAAGAAATCATAAGTAGCATCGAATTTTATTTTGTTTAGACGTGTTGTTGATAAAGCTTTCTTAAGTGGTAGGAACAGGTTGCGTTAAGAATGTTTTTTTAATTTAATAATTTAATTTTAATAAAATGTTGTTTTTGATTGCAGATATTTTATACTATACATATTATAAATGTTAAAGTTTGTATGTTTGGATGTTTGATAATCACTCACGTAAAAAATGGCTGTACCAATTTGGATTTGGACTCGGATATAAGATGACCTGGAATAGCACAAAGAATTCTTTTATCCTAATGCAGAGGTCTGCAGGTAGTCTCGTATAAATTTTAAGTGACTGTTTATATATACGATTTGTTTTATTTGCATACTAGCTGTTACCCGTGGCTTTGCTCGCGCATATTTATTTTAGAACTTATTTAACCTTTCTTTATTTTATTAAAAATCTCGGTGGGCGGGTGGGCCGCTAGTACTTAAAAAAATAATATTTACATATCCATCTTAATTATTTATATACGACATTTTTGTTATTAAAATTTAAGTAAAAAACTTACGACCTAAACTTCCTGTAACTTCTAAATTTTCTATACCTAATATCATAAGTAACTATATCTCAATTTAAAAATACCTATTGATAACACACCTCTCGAAAAAACTAACCTAATAATTATCTTTTATAATTTATAATTAACAGGAAATATCTAAACTAAAATTACCTTTGGCAATAATATTATATGTAGTAAACTATACTCCAAACTAAATATACCTATCTACTACGATTGCTATGTATATAACACATCTATGTAACCAACTAATGTATCCATATTAAAAGTCTGTAAGCTGGTTGACCCTAAAGTTCACCTGAAACTTCCCCCTAAAATGAGGTATTTTAAGCTCAAAGAAAAAAACTATGCCTAAGCATAGACTTTTGAGCCCGAAAAGTTCAAAAATCCAAAGTTTTTTTTTAAATGATACTTTGTTCAATATTTGAAAAGATTTATATTATTTCAAAATGATTAACGAGTTTGATCTTTCGAATAACATTCAACGCAATTTTTTAGCTCTAAATTGTTTTATTATGTTAAAAATGTCGAAAACATGTAAAAAAAACGAAACAACCGATTTTAATCCGATTTACAGTATTTTAAGCAGAGGAGCTAGGTGATAAGATTTTAAAATATATCAGTATATTAGCCTGAAAGTTATTTTAAAATACGAAATAATTTATAACAGTGTAATTTTGATTTAAATATTGTTGAAAGCCGAAAAATGATAAGTTATGTCGAAAAAACACTTTTTCATTTTTTTCAATTCGTGTGAAATTTCATGCAAATATGTCCAAGGGATAAAAATTTTCATACAAATTTTATACCCTATTTAATGCCCATCGGAATTGAATTTTGAAAAATCATTCCTTAGTGGATCCCTACATCATAAGAATACGTTTGCGAAATTTTAAGTTTCTAGCCCTAAGCGTTTTACTTGTGAAATTATATAAAACATTCATCCCCTATTTTACCTTCTAAGAGGTTGTATTTTGGAAAACACAGAAATACGTAGGTAAGTCATTATTTATGCCGTACTCTTTTGCCGAATTTGGCTTACGCCGTAGTGAGAGATTACATCCAGTTTAATTTGCTTTTACCTTCTTTATACAAACAGACAAACTCTGGATCAGCTTACCTCACTCAGTTTTTCCGACCAGCCTTGATATTGGAATTTTTAACAGGAGGGTCAATAAAATTTTCGAAAGCCGGCAACTAACCTTTCGTATTGCAAATGCCTATGGGCAATATTCGCTCGTACACTTGCAAATACTATAACTAAATCAATGTTCGTTAACATAATACTGCAAAAAATAACCGACAGAAAAACTGAAATCTAATTCAAAAAAAGAATTCTACGAAAAGCTAAAGTTAGTTCTAGGAAATTAATGCGTTTCCTACTATGTTTTCGATACATAATATAATAAGTCTGAAGAAAAATGTAAGAATCTATGAACTTAATAACGTAGTCATAGTCACCATTGCAGTAAATTTCCTATTTCAATATATTCTAAATCTATTAGACTATTGGACCCACAGTTTGCCGATGTGTTTAGGTTCTGTGTAATAGAACCAATAACCTACAATGTTTGAAATATAAATAAATTATTTTGATGATCATTATTTGCTTTATTGATATATAAATGTTCTATGCAAAAACAGATTTTCGGTCAGATTTTTGAAGTGAAAACTTCTTTAGGCGCGTTGAGCGTTTTGGTAGAGGGTAAAATCCTCGGTTCGCGTCACCGACATGCTAATGATAATAGTATATCTATAGCTATGTTTTGCATATAGTTTTAATTACTCTCATTTTTTTTTTACATGGGGAAATCCTCATGGATACCCGTCCACTCGGGGATTGTGGACGGGTTAGTGTTAAGTGTTATGTGTTAAGTGTTTAGTGTTTATTGTTAAGTGATTAGTGTTAAGTGATTAGTGTTAAGTGTTTAGTGTTTAAATTTTGTGTTTAGCGTTTAGTGTTTAGTGATTAGTGTTTAGTGATTAAAGTTAAGTGTTTAGTGTTGAGTGTTTAGAGCTTAGTGTTAATTGTTAAGTGTTTAGTATTTAGTGTTTAGTGTTTAGTGTTTAGTGTTTAGTGTCTAGTGTTTAGTGTCTAGTGTTTAGTGTTAAGTGTTAAGTGTTAAGTGTTAAGTGTTTATGGTAAGTGATTAGGGTTAAGTGATTAGTGTTAAGTGTTTAGTGTTTAGTGTTTATGTTTTGTGTTTAGCGTGCTTAGTGTTGAGTGTTTAGTGCTTAGTGTTAATGTTAAGTGTTTAGTGTTTAGTGTTTAGTGCTAAGTGTTAGTGTTTAGTGCTAAGTGTTAAGTGTTTTTGTTTAGTGTTAAGTGTTAAGTGTTATTGTTTAGTGATTAGTGTTAATTGTTAAGTGTTTAGTGTTGAGTGTTTAGTGCTAAGTGTTAGTGTTTAGTGCTAAGTGTTAAGTGTTTGTGTTTATTGTTTAGTGTTAAGTGTTTAGTTTTTAGTGATTAGTGTTAAGTGTTTAGTGTTAATGTTAAGTGTTTAGTGATTAGTGTTTAGTTAAGTTAAGTGTTAAGTGTTGTTAAGTGATAGTGATTAGTGTTTAGTGTTTAGTGTTGAATGTTAAGTGTTAAGTGTTTATTGTTTAGTGTTAAGTGTTTAGTGTTTAGTGATTAGTGCTAAGTGTTTAGTGTTAATGTTAAGTGTTAAGTGTGTTAAGTGTTTAGTGTTAAGTGTTTAGTAGGGATGGGCCGAAATTCGTTTTACATTCGGTTTAACCGAATTTCGGCAGCTTGAACCGAACTTCGACATTCGGCCGAAATTCGGTTTAAATGCCGAACATTCGGCACTAGAAAAAAGTATCTTCTTGCACTATTTTGCTTGAAATCTACGTTAATGTTATAAAGAAGAAAGATTTGTATTCTATATTTTTATATACAACATCATCAAAACTCAAAAACTACTAAACCGATTTGAAAAAATCTTTCACCATTAGAAAGATATGAAATCATTCCCGAGTAACATAGGCTATACTTTCGAAAATAATCCGTAAAACGGTTGACCCAGCATGCTATCCCTGAAACATCTCGGTAAATAAAAAAACATAAAAAAATGAAAAAACTTCAGCATAGATTTTTGAGTTCGAAGAGTTCAAAAAATATGTAAAACGGTTGACCCGGCGGTCATCCCTGAAACTTCCCGCTAGATTTTTATCTATATCTTAGCATATCACAGATTTTTCAGCGTTCAAAAATCTTAAATTTGTTACAAATATTCGTTAGTACATAGAAGTCGTTGTAAATGACAGTAATTTCAAAATTTTTGAAATGCTATATATTTTAAAAACGATGATTGATTTTGGTCTTTCGAATTGCATTTAACGCAATTTTTGACCTCTTAAATTTTTTTATAGCTACGTAATCTACAGTCTCAGAAATGTCGAAGCAATATCAAAAAATTTTTTTTTCGAATTTTTGATATTACTAAATCCCAAAAAAATCGACCGATTTTGATGCAATTTATTTATTTGACGCAATTTATAGAAAGAAAAGCTGATTAGACTTTTAAATCAATCGGTATATTAGTCTGAAAGTCATTTTAAAAATGCTAAGTTTGCTGTAAACAACAAAATATTAATACTTGAGAAGCCGTAACTTTTGAAAACTTGATTTAATTTTGATTTTTGAAACTGTATTTGAAAAAAATTCGAATTTATGTCTAAAAACACTTCCAAATTTAGTCGTCAACGATAACTTCCAAGCGGATTAACCGACCATGATACAATTTATGAATTAGACGCAGTTTTTTAAGAAAAAGAGCTGATAAAATTTTATAATCAATCGATACATTAATCTGGAAGTTATATTAAAAAAAATATGTTTCGTCAATTTTTTTGCGATTTTTTTCAAAATTTCTAAAAATATTCAAATCCGAATTGGATAAAATTTTTGGAAGTCTAAGTTGAGCAGAATCTAATTCAATGCCATTAACCGCGTTTCGATAGGTCAAGCCGTTCAAAAGTTATGAAATGTTTACTTACACACATACATACAACCATACACTCTCTCTCACACACACACATACATACATACAGACATACTGACGTCATCACGAAAATAGAAAATGTTCCATACGTAGCGGGAAGTTAAAAATCTAAAGTTTGATATAGATGAAGATGCATATATTTTAAAACATGATGATTTAGATCTTTTAAATTGCATTCAACGTAATTTTTACCTTTAAATGGTTTTATTAGCTCCAAAATCGGTAGGTTAAAAAATGTCGAAAAAAAGGAAAAATATAGGTAAGTCAGTTGACCCTGCAGGCTATCCTTGAAACTTCCCGCTAAATTCAGGTATTTTAGGCTCAAAGGAACAAAAACTATACCTAAGCATTTTTTTTTCAAGGTTCAAAATTCTGACTTTTGACTTCTGACTTCTGAAAATGATAGCAATTTAATTTTTAAAAAGCTGTATATTTTGAAATTGATGATCGATTTTCATCCTTCAAATGGCATTCAACGAAATTTTTGAGCTCTAAAATGTTTTTGAGCTACATAGTCTATAGGGTAAAATATGTCGAAGTAATATCAAAATTTGTTTTCAAAAATTTTCATTATAATAAATCCTAATAAACCGGTTTTGACCCAATTGACGGTATTTGACGCAATTTATAAAGAGAACAGTTGATTCGATTTTTTAAGTGAATCGGTATATAAGCCTAAGAGTTATTTTAAAAATATTAAGTAAGTAAGTTTTTTGTAAACAGAAAAAATTTATTATTCAAAAGTTATTATTGAATTTATTATTGAATTAAGTTACTTTTGAAAACTTGATTCGATTTTGATTCTTGAAACTACATTTGACGTAATTGTTTCAAGTACCACAATATTGTAGAAGGTTTGACCTTCAAACAAGTTTTGGTCAAAATGTCTCTTATTTTATATCAATAATACACTTTTTCTAAATTTTCGTCAACGATGACTCCCAAACGGATAAACCGGTTTTGATACAATTTAAGATATTTGACGCAGATTTTTAGAAAGAAATGCTGGTTAGATTTTTAAATCAAGCCGTGTATTATCCGGAAAGTTATTTTAAAAATATTAAGAAGTTTTCTGTAAACAACAAAATATTAATATTAAAAAAGTTGTAACTTTTGAAAACTCGTTTTGAAACGAAATGACATTGACCATCTATGTATGGGCGTTGGACCAAGTGCCGCCCAACATTGAAACATAGTGCATAATGTTCCTTTGATTAATACTTGTCTGTAACCCAGAACGCTTCAAAATCTGTCCGAGGAGTTTTGAGAAAAAAAATATTGAATATAGAGGTCTTACATTAACAAAAATCATAACCACCAGCTTATTTTTAAAATAAGAGACGGTATATTACAAACAATTAATTTATTTGGGAAAAAAATGTAACACCTTATGTAGGCACTAACATAATCAATCGTCATCAACATTGTCGTCTAAGATTATTGTATCCAAAAATAAAGCAGGGCGTCTCATAACGTCTTGGTGCCTAGCCCACCCCAAAAACCAAACTAGGCACATAACGTGGGCACAACTACCGATTGTTCTTCGTCCAGTAAATCATGAGCAGCAATAATGTTCAAAGGAACCAAGCCCGTGATTGATCTCGTTTATTAGACAAGCGAGATCCAGGGTCAGTCTCGGGAGCTAGAATAAGTAGGATAATATATTTTTTAACGAAAACCTCGTAAATGTTCAAAAAATAACAAAATATCAAAACTTAAAGCACTAAAATTCATTTGATAAGACTTGTTGCTACTTATTTACATTCTTATTTATGTATAATTTCCATTTTCCCTGTAATCAAATCATAGTTCGTATTACATGGACTAAATAATTGATGTGAGATGTCTAGGATTTATTTATTTATAATTCCGTGGAACGATTTTTTTTTAATTATTTTTTTTTGATATCTAGTGATCTTAAGAAACAAATAAAAGTGTTTTCATGCTTGGGCAGCGTTTGGTCCAAAACGGTCAATCTCCTTTGAAGTAGTTTTTTAAGCACTACATTATTGTGGAAGGTCAAAAAAATTAGTTAGAGAAATTACTAAGTTATGTCAAAAAACACTTTTCTAAAGTTTTTCGTCAACGATAGCTCTTGAGCGGAAAAATCGATTTTGATGCAATTAAGCACTGACCGCAGTTTTTGTAGGAATAGAGCTGATTAGATTCTGTACCTAATCTATACATTTATGTACTTAGATTATACAAAGTTATTTATTTATGTATGTTATTTATGTACAAAGTTATGAGATGTTTACAGATACACATATATACAGACATGCTGACCTCATTGTGAAAATAGTCGGAAAAGATTTCTAGGACCTCAAAACGTGAAGATCTGGTGAAAACTCGATTTTCAAAAATCGGTGCAAAATCAGTAACTTCGTTATCTATATACCTACATAGCAGAAAGTTAAAAATAAAAATCCATGCCTAAATTGGAACAATGTAACTCAATGTATCAAAATTTTGCTGTTACTTCATTAATTCACGTCCGTTGCGAAACCCATTAACGATATCCTATATATCTATACTAATATTATAAAATTGTAGAGTTTGTTTGTTTGGTTGGTTGTACGCGGTAATCTCGAAAACTGCTAAACCGATTTGAATAATTATTTTTGCCTTGGATAGCCTGTTTATCGAGGAAGTTTATAGGCTATATAACATCTTGCTACGACTAGTAAGAGCGGAGTAAACAAAGTCTGCGCGGACGAAGTCGCGGACAACGGCTAGTCCATACTAAAATTATAAATGGGAAAGTGTATCTGTTTGTTTGTCCGTCTTTCACGGCAAAACGGAGCGACGAATTGACGTGATTTTTTAAGTGGAGATAGTTAAAGGGATGGAGAGTGACATAGGTTATTTTTTTCTCTTACTTTATGTGAGCGCGCTTATTTTAAGCAAATTCGTAAAAAAGTCACTGCGTGTCGCTTTTAAGAACGCTCCCCAAAATTAAACCGAAGTTCGGCCGAAATTCGGCCGAATTTCTTATTTTCACCGAATGTTCGGCCGAAGTTCGAATTCGGTTCAAACCACATTCGGCCCATCACTAGTGTTTAGTGTTTAGTGTTTATGTTTTGTGTTTAGCGTGCTTAGTGTTGAGTGTTTAGTGCTTAGTGTTAATGTTAAGTGTTTAGTGTTTAGTGTTTAGTGCTAAGTGTTAGTGTTTAGTGCTAAGTGTTAAGTGTTTGTGTTTATTGTTTAGTGTTAAGTGTTTAGTTTTTAGTGATTAGTGTTAAGTGTTTAGTGTTAATGTTAAGTGTTTAGTGATTAGTGTTTAGTTTAGTTAAGTGTTAAGTGTTTATGGTAAGTGATTAGGGTTAAGTAATTAGTGTTAAGTGTTTAGTGTTTAGTGTTTATGTTTTGTGTTTAGCGTGCTTAGTGTTGAGTGTTTAGTGCTTAGTGTTAATGTTAAGTGTTTAGTGTTTAGTTTTGAGTGTTTAGTGTTAAGTGTTTAGTGCTAAGTGTTAAGTGTTTGTGTTTAGTGTTAAGTGTTAAGTGTTATTGTGTAGTGATTAGTGTTAAGTGTTATGTGTTAAGTGTTAAGTGTTTAGTGTTAAGTGTTTAGTGTTGAGTGTTTAGTGCTTAGTGTTAAGTGTTTAGTGTTTAGTGTATAGTGTTGAATGTTAAGTGTTAAGTGTTTAGTTGTTAGTGATTAGTGTTAAGTGTTTAGTGTTAATGTTAAGTGTTAAGTGTTGATTGTGTTGTTAGTGTTTAGTGTTGATTGTTTAGTGCTTAGTGTTAAGTGTTTAGTGTTTATTTATTGAATTTAAATTCATTGACTTCAGTATAAAAGTGAGTATGAAACATATTAATATTTTTATACAGATAAATGAATAATGAAAACAACGAATATATTTTTAAACATTTTTAATATTTGTACGAATATTTGTATTTAAAATTTAGCATTATTCATTTTAATTATGTTTTTAATATTTAACCTCTTCATCATGAAATGAGTATTATTACGGTATAAGATTTATCTTACTAGCGTGGTAAAATAGATTTCTAGTTATTTGATAATATTTTTTCGTGGATTTTAAAATTGGAAAATTAAAAAAATGTTATAATAATTTTAGATTTTATGAAATATGTTCATTTATTGTAAAATTCAATTTTACGAAGTTAATGTTTGTTTGTGTAATTTGTTAGATATAAAATACGTGCTTTGTTATTTTTTTGCCAAATAATTATTTATGAACTTATATAATTTAATTTCACAATTAGAAAAAATATTGTAACATAATTAAAATCTCTAAATTTCTATTTTTTATACTTGTTTAGATCCTTAATCCCACGAGAAAAAAACTTGAAGATGTCTTCAGACGGGGGCAAAAGAAAAAGACAAGAAGGTGATGAAGAATCAGAAGGAACGAATTTTTCTAATGATGACATAAATCAAAAAAAAATTGATGAAATACAATTAAAAAAGAAAGTTCAAAATAAAACTAGATGTCAGCGATACCGAGATAAAAAAAAACAGTCGCAGTCGTGGGACTGCCGATAGAAGTGAAAACGGAACTATTAAGTTGAGAGTAATTAAAACTATATGCAAAAATTATATGAAATTTTTTATGTTTTATTTATTAGTTACATATGATGGGTTAAAACTTCTTTAGGCGCGTTGAGCGTTTTGGTAGAGGGTAAAATCCTCGGTTCGCGTCACCGACATGCTAATGATAGAGTATATCTATAGCTATGTTTTGCATATAGTTTTAATTACAGTACCCGGCGATAAATATTGCACATCGACCTTTGGAAAGAGACAATCGGCTAATTTCGGCTTCGTAGACATTGACCTCTAAATATATGGACATGAAATAGCTACAGAAAAAACGTGTCATTTATAGACACAATATGGCTGCCGTGTTAACATTATTAAGGATGTCCAGAAAGTAACATTTATGTTTTATCGATAAACGTTGTTGTGTGTTAGGGTTATACAGGTGACAGACATCATATCATATTTTATGTGGTAGAAGGAAATCGAGCTTTCTGATGACTGCAGATAGGTAAAAGACACAGGATATCATACTATGAAAACTTAAGAAATTACCATTACCTACTTACCAGAGAAATTGAAGGAATGACATTGTCACGCAATCTGACTACATCCAGTGTTTTATTAAAATTACTTTCCTTGAAATGAAGTGAGCAGACCAACCAGTTCTTATGTCGGGGATTGATATTTTCAATGCCAATGGCATCTAGTCATTTTCTGTGTAAATCTTCATTTCTGGGGAACCTAAAATTTAATGAAATTAAATATCGACAAATCTAATACCCCAACACTAGTCGTATTTTGTAGGAATCAAAAAAAATGATGTTTACAAAGAAATCGTAAAATACACGAACATCTTTTATAAGTCAATATAAAAATACAACAATTTAGAATAGATATTATTTAAAATCAGCACGCTTTATCATAGGAGTTTGCGACATACCTGTGAAGCGTTATTAAAGGTGCATTTTTGTCCTTTTTTGCTCCACATTGCAAAATACAACACGAAGGCATGTTGACTAATAGTCTATTAACTTCCACGGAGAATATGGCACTTAATAAACTGATATCTACTTGGTAAATCGTATTTATCCGAAACTAAATTAATATCCTCTTATTTACGTACATTTGAGTTGGGGGGTCTCTCAACATACTTGTTATGAGAGGGTGCGTTGTCGATAACTATAATTGTCGATAACTATTAATCCAATTGAAAATATATGGTCTCAACTGAAAGGCTATGTAGCCTCTAGAAATGTGGGTATGAACTTAACTCCAGTAAAAACATTATTGACTGAAAAAGTAAACATGATCGGCGCTGAAGAGTGGAAAAAGGTTTGCGATCATGCAATCAAATGTGAGAATGAATATAGAAGCATTCAACACAGTTTAGACAATTACACTGATAGATTAGTAATAAATACGGCTGATAGTGACAGTGATATTGACCTCTTTGAGAGCACAGATAGTGAAATGGAAGTAATTGAGAATTAGAATTATTATTATTTTTATTGCAATGTCTCATTTTAGCAATAGGTATAATGGTGTTTATTATGTACACTAAAGCTGTAATGTTCCAAAATAATTAAATACGTAAACATAATGTAAAAATGTTTTTTTATTTTATTTTACCCCAACCTAAAGCCATCACTTATAGAAAAATTAGTGTATTTTATACAAAGAATAAAAATATCAAAAGAAGCAAATCACTTGTTTTAACAGCTCCTAATAGGTACCGGACTGTTTGTATTTTGTGCGACAGAGATAACGCTCTACGAAGCCGAAATTAGCCGATTGTCTCTTTCCAAAGGTCGATGTGCAATATTTATCGCCGGGTACTGTACTCTCAACTTAATAGTTCCGTTTTCACTTCTATCGGCAGTCCCACGACTGCTACTGTTTTATTATTTTTATTGCAATGTCTCATTTTAGCAATAGGTATAATGGTGTTTATTATGTACACTAAAGCTGTAATGTTCCAAAATAATTAAATACGTAAACATAATGTAAAAATGTTTTTTTATTTTATTTTACCCCAACCTAAAGCCATCACTTATAGAAAAATTAGTGTATTTTATACAAAGAATAAAAATATCAAAAGAAGCAAATCACTTGTTTTAACAGCTCCTAATAGGTACCGGACTGTTTGTATTTTGTGCGACAGAGATAACGCTCTACGAAGCCGAAATTAGCCGATTGTCTCTTTCCAAAGGTCGATGTGCAATATTTATCGCCGGGTACTGTACTCTCAACTTAATAGTTCCGTTTTCACTTCTATCGGCAGTCCCACGACTGCTACTGTTTTTTTATGTAAAATTTACAAACCCATAAAATACTACCTAAGTCAATGCATAAAAATATTTATATTCGACTCCACTGATACCGTGTCCTACCGGTTAATTTAAGTCAAAAATTTTATTGCTTTTTGTACATTGCTTTTTTAAACAACTTTAAATCTTGCGTTTAAGGTTGAATATGAAAAAAACACGTTTGTGCCACAACTATAAACTTTTTAGACTTAATTAGCGACAGTTTTGAATGTCAGTTTTGTTCGGTACTGTGTATCTTGGGTATTTTATATCAATGATAGGAGCCGTAGTTACCTCAAGGAACTTATATACGAATACGAATGTAACTTCCTTGAGTTACCTATAGGCGTAGATAATTAAAAAAGAAACAAGGTTAATCATTACCACGTAATATTGTACACGTCAATGAGATTAATGCTTTTAGTTGGCAATGTTAGCACCCCATCTGAAGATTTGCGAAGTGCAAACGGCCTTAATCAATAGGTCTACGTTAGGTTTAGATAGGTCCACAAAAATTTTTTTTAGGTCCCTTATAGTTTTTATAAATAATTTTTCAAATTTTAGTTAAAGCTCACTCAACAATAAAAAAATCACTCGTAAATAGTTGGGATGGGCCGAAATTCATTTTACATTTGGCTTAATCATTCGGCAGCTTGAGCCGAACATGGACATTCGGCCGAAATTCGGTTTAAATGTCGAACGTACGGCAATAGAAAAAAAGTACCCATAGACTAGTATATAATATTATGCTTTATATTATATACTATTATGCTTTATGTGAAAGTACCTACTTGCAATATTTTGATTGATTTTTTTTTTCATATCATAAGATAGCAAACAAGCAGATGGGTCTCCTGATGGAAAGATTCAACCATCGCCTATAGACATCACAGGTGTTAATGGTGCGTTGCTATCTTTTGACGAGGTTTAATGCTACGTTCATAAGGTTACCGGCTACCTTGTCCTCCATATCGGAACACGACAGCGACAAGCACTGACGCTTTGCGGCATAGAATAGGCAAGGCGGTGGTACTAGACCCGGGCGAGACAATGCAGAACTGTACCACCTAGTAGCCACGATGCTAGTTACTCGCATAGACAATCGGTCACCTTTTACGACCTGCCTGGCAGAAAGGCAGTTAGTCTATTCTTCAAAGGAGCCCGGAACCAACACGGGGAAAATATACTATAAATACTAATATCAAGAGCAAAGATTTGTATTTTTATTTGTATTGAATAAACTCAAACTACTGGGCCGATTTGAAAAATTCTTTCACCATTTGAAAGATATTAAATCATCCCCGAGTAACATAGACTATATTATATTTTCAAAAAATTAGAGACATCTACCTAAATTGGAACAATGTACCCCAAAGTATCAAAACTTTGCCGATAAGTAATTATTTTGCGTGCGCTGCGAAAACCATTACCAATGTATAAAGTTATTTATTTAAATTCGTAAAAAGTGATGACGTGTTGAGAAAGCGTGCCAAAATTAAACCGAAGTTCAGCCGAAATTACCTCCCCGTTGGTGAGTGGCTAGCGACCCTGACTACGCAATCGACCGGGCTCGAGTCCGATCCTCCACGGGGACAAGCATTTGAGTGATGAGCATAAATGTTGGTATTTCCGGGTTTGGGTGTTTATTAAATATATTCCAGTATTTATATAATATGTATTTCTATATATTAGTATCGTTGACTAACACCCATAACACAAGCAAATAATTTGCTTACTTTGGGGTTAGATAGTAAGTGTAATTTGTCTCGTGAATATTTATTTCTTTATGTAATTTTTTATTTTGATCGAAGAATTGGCCGAAGTTAGAATTCGGCTCAAACCACATGCTGCCCATCTCTAGTAAAATGTGATTAAATATATATTTTTGTATCATAAGATAGCAAACAAGCAGATAATTCTACTGAGTTAAGGATAACCATTGCATATAGACACCAAGACATTAATAGTACGTTGTTAACTGTGTGGCGGAATATCAAAGCGGTCAATGCCACATGCGTAATTCTACCAGTTACCGGTTCCATATATAACCCAGGCGAGATGTTCGTCCCAGTAATCACCATGGTAATGGCATTTTGTCTTTTACATAGGTGCTGCCTGGCAGAATGGCAGGTCGTCAAGGTACATTTTGATATGCTTCGAGAAACGCTATCATTTCGTCGTTTGTCCAACTAATGATCGATACTTGGTAGTATAGAGCGCAGCGCAAAATATGTACGTTCAGCGCAAGTTTGTGTAAATGCATCGCAATCGTTTGGCGCAAACTTCCTTTGTTCAAAAACCGATACCCGAGCCGATCGGCGATCCAGTTACACGTTTGTGCTTGTGAACGCTTGTTGAGGCTTGCCAAGTATGTAAATTAATATTACACTGTCAATACCAAGGAAGTTACATTCTACCCGGAATGCTTACACGCGCTTCAAAATCGTTCCGAAGAGTACCACGACATGAGAGGAGTGTGTCTCTTTCTACTAAATAAAGCGCCAATTGCCATATATAAGTGTGGCCATGCGTAGTTTGCAAATTACTACTAAGTAATTCTACTAATTTCAGAAACAGATTTTGCATTGCATAAGTAATTAAATAATTAATTAAAATAAGCACATTTTAGAAATCACTATGTTAATTACAATACATTTTATGCTAATGTATCTATCGACGTGTATGAATAAAAGGGATTTAACGATTACCGAATATATAAAAATCTACCATCCGAAAGTTTTATTTACACTGGCAATTGCAAGAAAGGGACAACATCCACTCATGTCGGTGTCTTGTTCAGAACGTTTTTCCCCTCTGTTATGTAAGAAACAAATGTCAACTTTATGAGTAATGAAATAAAGTACATTTTTATTTTTCAAATATTGCTTCGTAGCAATTCCAGTTATCGTATATAAGTTCCTTGGTCAATACTCAACTGTCATTTGTCAATTGTCAACTACTCAACAAGCGTACAACGTCAAGTGTCAACTGTCAAGTCTTTTTCTATGTGTCTCTCAATTGAAATGTGCGTTTATGGTTTTAGTATTAATATATCATAATTAATCTTTCTTGTATTACAAGCTTTTGCGTTCTAAATTAGAACCGTAGCTTGAAATATTAATTATAATACTATGAAAACTATATTTTTATAATTTCGCGTGAATAATTTCAGTGAGAATACAAAATGGGTCGTGTAATTCGTGCTCAGCGTAAGGGTGCCGGTTCGGTATTCGTATCGCACACTAAAAAAAGGAAAGGTGCTCCCAAACTTCGTTCTCTGGATTATGCAGAGCGTCACGGATACATAAAGGGAGTAGTTAAGGTTGGTGACAATTTTTTACTTACTGTGATAGTTTAAAGTTATTTTTCAGTTAGTGTGTAATGTAGTAAAAATGTCTTAAAAGTTTTATGTTTTAGGATATCATCCATGACCCAGGACGAGGTGCACCGTTAGCTGTGGTGCATTTCCGTGATCCTTATAAGTTTAAAACACGCAAGGAACTTTTCATTGCCCCTGAAGGTCTTTACACGGGCCAGTTTGTATATTGTGGAAAAAAGGCAACCCTTGAAGTTGGTGAGTATTGAACTTATTACGATGTGTTCCAACTGAGAATAGGACTGTCAGGATAACATTGTCCCGCATTTTGCAAAAACTTTATAAATGATGAGTAAGATGTGCAAAAAATTCTAACAAATACTTTTTTTTAAATCTATTTTGTTTTAAGGGACTTTTATTCCCTAGGAACATGTTAGTCCCATCGTATCCTTACTAATAAATTTACTCATAAGCGTTATTGGTGCAGAAATATGTCCATTATAGATTTTGCAATTTTGGAAGTTGGTTGCAAAAAAATACTTAAAAAAAATATTTTCATTCTAATTGATATATTTTTTATTTAGATTCCTATCAGATCATGTTACCATGTATTAAAATAAGGTGTAAAATAACTAACACGACTTTTAGACTATACTAGTTAGAGAGATCCCAAACCCACAAAAATCGCAACAAAACTGGCCCTGTCGTTTTTGACTTGGTTACAGTTTAGAAACGTGCCACATCGATAGGGGGTAGGTAGGAGGGGGGAAGGAGGAGTGTCCAACACCCCCCCCCCCCCCCCCCTTAAACTCCCCGCTGGAAACACATAGTTTTTTTTAATGATTTTTTTTTCTGTCATAAAACTGCCATACAAAATGTCCCTAAAATTTTAAATCATGCCACTGAATTGAAGAAAAAAAGAGAGAAGAGAGAAATTATCGCAGTCATCCTCTCCCCACCCCTTTGGCAAAAAAGACATTATTACATTATTTTATTTTTTAATGTTGAAGTTAGGTTCTTCTTAATTTTCTATAACATGCACTTTGCCACTTAAAAATTTGGTTTAATGTTCTATAACATACAGCTTCTTAATATAAATACTAGTCGGATTGCATGTGCTACGGTGTTGTTTGAAGTGCAGCCCCTCCGCCCTTACATAACAAAGCGCAGGCACCATTTCTCGCTGCCTTTGCAGTTTCGACTTTTTGGTCGCTTGCAGTGACCAGCCTCAGCCGTTACGGCTTGCAAGGTGCCTGCGCTTTGTTACAGCGGGTGAGGGCTGCCTCCCTCCACGCCTTCGCGTTTTCTAAAAACACTAAAGGTACAGTCTATTCCTTTTTTCTTGTCCATTTTAGTAAACAATAATGGCGGACCAGTAACTCAAATTGGTCATAGACAATTAATATGGTTGGAAAAATCGAAAGATCTGTTGAACAAGTATGACAGATTAAATTGAATGAATGATATTAATTGTGTTCGGTAGTTTACTTTTGGTATGATCTAATTTGTTTTCACTCTGCTATTTAAAAAGAATATGCTAGTAGACGCCACAGGATTTTCCTTTGTCAATAAAGTCATCGAACTTTCTGTCTGATTTTAATGCCAGGATCTCAAGAGAAATCGACATTTCTAATCTAATCGAGAAATAAATTAAAATCCCCCTTACAACACCACGGTAACTAACGATACCACTAAGAAATTACGTATCTACGCTATAATCTCTATAGGCACCACCACTAACTTCTAGGGTTTTCACCCAAAAAAAAAAAAGAATATTTTCCCTCTTTACCATTTTCAATACAGTACTCTATGATTTTCATTCGAACGAAACATCGTACAAAATAACATCAAGTTGGCGCTCTTTTTTCAAGCATGCTCTTGGGGACAAATAAAAGAAATAAAACCGGCATTAATCCGTGGTGTGTGCTCTGTGTTGGTTGCAGTTTAAGATACACGTTAATTTAAAAGTGTTTTGGCGTATTAATCAAAAATTAAACTTTAATTATAATCAAGATTAGTTCAAGATCTAGGAGTTTAGATAATAATTGTGTTCCTTCAACGACCTTATTGATGCTACCAGCGCTCTGGATATGTTGGTACCTATTATTATTTATTTTGATAAATTTTAGTGTTGATATCTAAGATCGCAAACAAAAACATACAATCTGAATATGAAATATCCTATACAACATTTAAAAAATGTTGTATTGTATACTAAGGTTTATTTATTTTCTTTATGGCTAAAGTCAGTTGTAAAACTTAAAAGAGATTTTAATTTAGTCTATGGTGGAATTTCGTCTACAGGCGATTATATATTATATTTATAGTAGATTATATATATAGTATTATATTATTTTGTATAGAAGAAGAAGAAACGATGAACGTTACTTAGGTATGACCTAGTTTAACTTGTTAGCACTACGCAATAAAAAAAATTACCTCTGCTGGTAGACGCTACAGATTTTTTTTGTCAATAAAGGCATTGACCTTTCTGCCATTTTTATTTAAATCCCAAGGTCAGTATGCTCTAGAGAAATCGAAATCCACTAAACACAATTTGGGGGCTGAATCATCTTCGTCCGTAGGAGAACACCCGGAATTCTCTATCCCTACACGTGGCCCCTGGGTGGTACTAATCAGGTGATATTGTGGGAAACATATGTCACGGCTATAAGGACCACCCATCAGCTGAAGTCGTGGCGCCAAGCGTCCGTTTTCCGTCACTTTGACGCTGATGTAGCTCTAGTGAGACGGGTCGAATTAGTTGCGCTTATACAATCTGGAGGATCTGATACACACTGACGTTGATGTATCTGGAGACTAGTCATGGAGGGTAGCGGGATCCGAGGCACGGTGCACCGCTGGTCGATCGCTAGTCAGTAGGGGGCCCAAGTAGCGTGCTAGCCACATGTGAAAGGCTGCCTCGCCAACTAGCGAAAAATCCCAAAATTCGCCATAGTACTGGTTGGCGACCGGATGAGAGAGCCCTATGGACATTCTTGGGGGGGCTCGGGCGTCCCCGCAGTCTCCAGACTAGTCCCCAACAGTGTAACTTCGAGATGTGTGTCTCAGGTCCGGAAGTATAGCGCCTCGATTCACTGCCGTCCTTACACCTACTTCACTCATTCTATTTAGTGAAAAGGGCAAGGTACAGGAATAATGTTGTAACAGCACTCCCTCTCGATGAAAGTAGGCCTCACTAACATCAGAGGTTTACATTCTAATCTCGCTGCTGTCCATTTCTACCTGGAGACTCATAAACCATGTATCTTGTTCCTCACGGAGACACAAATAAGATGCCCGTCTGATTTGGCGTACTTAACCTATCCCGGCTACACCTTTCATCTAATGAGCCATCGAAATATTAAAGACTGCAAACTTCCTTAAATACAACATTAACATTTTTACTGCAAGCATGATTGTTATAGTAAGTATTGAAACTACCAGTAAAATGGCGAATTTGCGTAACATTCTCAATAATTTAATTAATTTTATGATATTACAAGATAAATGAATTTAAATAGAATAACTATTAAAAAAACATTAATCTCGTTTTTTTGAGAAAATAAATGTAATCAATTATCTTTTTTTCTCAAAAAAGTTGATCCATACTAGTTCAGAAAAATAAGTATGAAAAACTAGGAATCTTCGCGTGATGGGAGCAGTATCATTAGATAATTAAAATAATTTTATAGTATTATGGGACAAATGAATTTAAATATAACTAACTATTAACAAAAACAATATATATATAATAACGTAACGATTCTTTAAAATCGATTAAATAACCTGCCTTTAACAAAATAAAGCTTTTATTTTATTAAAAGCAAACAAAATAAAGCTTTTATTTTATTAAAAGCAGGTTATTTTACTATTACAAAATTAATCACATTTAACAAATTATAAAACTATATTATTACTTTAAAAGTGTTAATCTTTGAAAAATAATGATTCAATAAAGCGTATATTTTATATTCTACAAATAAATATGTAACTTTTAAACAGTTAACAATATTTAACATTGTTACAAGCTATTTATCATATTTTATGAATGTTTATCTTTGATAAAGAATCATTCCATTACTCATTCGTTCGTTTTACAATTCGTTCATTATTGCCCGTGTCTATTAATTTCATAGAGTAGTTCATATTGTATGTGTCAACTTCATATGGTATTTTTTAACTGTACAAATAAATTTTAGTTTCTAGTAAGTTTTCGTAAATTAAATGTGATAAAACGATATATTAGAAACAGTTTTTAGTGCCAAACAAACCGTTTAAAATTAATGAATACAATAATCTAATAATATTTAATTCTGTGTATATGATTGATGTGAAACTTTAATGTTTTTATAAAAGGTGGACTTTGTTGTTATGTTTGGACAATTTAGAAGGAACGGACTGTAGGGCAAACAAGACCATGTGCAAGTTGGGGTGCTCTGATTCGGATCTGTCATCAATTCAAAAAGTTTTCTAGATCTTATCGTAAAAAAAAAAACTAAATTTTCATTATTTTTTTTCTAAAAGATACATATTTCTGCAAATTGAAATTTTGCATAAAGATTTGGCAAATAAAGATCTTTGTAGAAAAAAAATTCGAATCCAAAATTCATAGGTGGGGTACAGTTTATCTTAAATATTTACACGCGTAACCTAAAAATACATCAAATTATTTTTGAAAAAAATATGCATCTCCAGCAAAAAAAACTAACGGGGGTTATCAGAAGACTTTCTAGAAGCCCCCACAGCTTCAGATTTCCTCTATTGATGTGGCACGTTTCTAAACCCAACCCCGTGGTATAAATAACATGACTTCTATATAATATATAGATATAGATGAACAGCTAGATTGATGTTTATTACTATTTTTTATTGATGAAAATAACGTTATTAAAACGTTGTTCTTCAATAAATCAGCAATATTTTTTGAACAAATATTTTTTTGCTGACATTACTAATTTCACATTTGTGGTATGAAGTTGATAACAAGTGTGATCCTATTCTCTTTTGGAATGCATAGTACAAAGTATATTTTGTCATTTAATATGTATTTCATGTCTACGTGTATATCTTTTTTTAGATAATTGAATGGTCACTCACTTTTTAATTTTGAACATTGCTTCAATAAACCCCTATAGCAGTAAAAATAATTATGTATTGGCAAAATAAATGTTTCAACAAATATTTTTGTACTACAGTATATGTTGTTTATTTTTTCTGTATGTATATGTTTACCAATTATATAAAAAGAATATAAAAAGAATAAGGTCATTGATTTACTTATTGAATTAAATATCCTCGACTAACAAGTAATCATATTTTTAATTTGCCACTACTTATGTAGATAAGGAAGTTACTGATTTTACCCTGATTTGCGAAAATGGAATTTTCTCCAGATGTCCACGTTTTGAGGTCCTAGGAACTTTTTCTATTTTTATGATGATGTTAGTATATCTGTATGTAAGTATGTATGTGTGTGTGTATGTGTATGTAAACATCTCATAACTTTTGAACGGCCGGCTGGACCGATTGAAACGCAGTTGATGGCTTTCAATTGGATTCCACTCAACTTCCTGAAAATTTGAACCCCGATTTGGTCCAGGAGATTATGAGAAATTTTGAAAAAACACCAAAAAGAAATTTTGCCGAAACAGTATTTTTTAATATAACTTCCAGATTAATGTACCAATTGAGTTCAAAAACTTTCTTCAAAAAACTACGTCTAATAAATAAATTGCATCAAAATCAGTTGATGTTGAGGTTGATGAAAAATTTTGAAAAAATTTGTTTTTTCGACATATCATTTTGTGTTATTCTACAATATTTTAGTATTAAAAAAAAACAACATCAACTTCTTAAAACAACCTTACTTAAGTTTTTTTTAAATTACTTTCAAGTTAATTCACCAATTGATTTAAAAATCTTCTCCTTTAAAAACTGACAAATACCATTAATTCAATCATAATCGGTCAATTAGTTTAGGATTTATCAATGAAGAAAATTTAAAAAAAAATGCAGCTAAGCAATATTTTAGATTTAAAAATCGAGTTGAACACCATCATCGTTTTCAAAATATACAGCTTTTCAAAAATTAATATACTGCCATTTTTAACAAAATAGATGTTTGAACTGAAAAATCTATGCTTATATTTTTTACTCTTGAGCTTAAAACACCTTAATTTAGTGGGAAGTTTCAGGGATGGCCCATAGGGTCAACCGTTTAGACATTTTTTTTCAATCATGTTACACCTCAATTATTTTGTATTTTACTTTAAACCATTTAAGTTAAACAATTATTACACCAGTGCATTGCATTACTCAAGAAATCTTAAAAAATATATGCTTTACAGTATCGGATTCAATCCAAACAACTCATAAATCACCATTTATGATTGTAGTCCTCCAAAATGGACCTATAGCGTGTACACATGTAACGGTTTGTGTTTTTAGAATAAACAAAAAAATTACCTATTACTTGAGCGGTTAAAAAAATTTGATTTTTAGGAAAATTGCAAATCACTTAAGATATCAAAAATTAACCATGTAAGTCATTACTTTTTGAAAAGATTTAATAATGTGGGTCTTGCCTAGTTTATAATGTAGGAAGGTATAAAGATGGAATAGATAAAATGTTAGATAGTACTTATTATATTTTAGGAAATGTCATGCCTGTGGGTGCTATGCCTGAAGGCACAATTGTATGTAACTTAGAAGAAAAAATGGGTGATCGAGGCCGGTTAGCTCGTGCATCTGGAAATTTTGCTACTGTGATTGGTCACAACCCAGATGCCAAACGCACAAGAGTCAAACTACCATCTGGTGCCAAGAAAGTTTTACCTTCCAGTAACAGAGGAATGGTTGGTGAGTAAATTATACAATATTGTTAGGTATATAAAAATTAATAAGCAGCTATAATGTAATTAGGGTAATAAAAGAAATTTTGTGTGTTGTCAGCTCGCCTGTTTATTCTATATCTGAATAAGAAGTGTCTCCAAAGATTAAGGTCATTGAATGTGGGAATGCGCATGAGTGATCTAGTGGTGAACTGCCTGCTTTATGCAGATGACACTGTACTTCTAGGCTCAACTCCATGTGAGCTACAAACACTGGTCACAGTTGTGAATGATGATTGTAAGTGTATGGGCTTACATTTGAATGCGAAGAAAACTAAAGCTTTAGTGTTTGAAAGAGAAGCAACCAGAACGGATGTAAGAGTTGTGGTCGATGATATTGTGCTGTAACAAGTGGATAAGTTTGTATATCTTGGGTGTGCAAAAAGCAGGGATGGAAGGTACACCGCTGATGTTGAAAGAAGAGTGCGTGCAGGGAACAAAGTGAATAGAGCATTAGCGTAATTGCACAATTTTAAGTTAGATTGCCCGTCTAGCCCTGCATAACTACTACCTACCATTGACTCGATGCCACGCACCCTGCCGGACCTGACCCGGCAAACCGTGAACTTAGCAAACTAGCAACACACAAATCGATGCACCGAGTTGATTATTTACTGACTCGGACAGACGACGCGACGGTTCTTAAGGTAGACTGAGTCGAATCAACTCGATATGCAACTTGGAATGGTGCAACCCTAGTTAGTAAGCGAGTCAGCTTGAGTTACTCCAATTACCAAAAAGTCAACTCGGCCCATCGCTATTGAGTACTGTCCCAAGGTGGTGTCAAGAGTTTTCGCAACCGGTGTGTGTGTATAGAGTGATGAATGTGGAGGAAACGAGACAAGCCTGCAAGGATCGTGCTATATAGCACTCGGTTCTCACTGCCTATCCCATAAGGGATCTGGCAAGAAGATATGTATGTGTAAAGAAATTTTGTGATTTTCCTACTGATAATCTATATACATATAATAAAATCGTAGAAAAGTCAAAACTGTACATTGAATATTTTTTTAAAAGAATTCTTGGGGCGTGATCTACAATCAATATTGAAGCCAAAAATATAGTTTTTTAGAATTTTTGTCTGTTTGTAAACTCAAAAAGTACTGCATGGTTTTACTTCAAATTTTGCATGAATATTACTAACAGGTCGGGTCAACATATAGGCTACATATTATCATGCTACCAACTACAGGGGAGGAGCTGTGTGGAGTAAACGAAGTCCGCGTGGACGAAGTCACGGGCAACAGCTAGTATTAAATAAAACTATTTTACACATTTTAATGGGCTGCTGAATTAAATATGATGATTTATACTTACCTACTCTGAAATTGACAATGATTACACAGAGGCTCTTTCTGAAGTGTTATAATAATGTTTTTATTTTGATATTAATGTAAAGTGTTCCTAACCATTTGAGTTGTTTTCTAGGTATTGTTGCGGGTGGTGGTCGTGTTGACAAGCCCATCTTGAAGGCTGGCCGTGCGTATCACAAATATAAGGTTAAGCGTAACTGCTGGCCATATGTACGAGGTGTGGCTATGAACCCTGTAGAGCATCCGCATGGTGGTGGTAACCATCAACACATTGGTAAGATATACTTTCTTATTATTTTTAATTTAAAGATCTATTATATCCATCCTAATATTATAAATGGTAAAGTGTGTGTTTGTCTGTCTTTCACAGCAAAAAGGAGCGACTAATGACGTGATTTTTTTAAGTGGAGATAGTTCAAGGGATGGAGAATGACTGGTTACTTTTTGTCTCTACTTTACGCGAGAAAAGCCGCGGACAAAAACTAGTATAGATTTTCCCCATGTTGGTCGCTACCATCGTGGCTACTAGGTGGTAGAGTTCTGCATTGTCTCGCCCGGGTCTGGTACTATCGCCTTACCTATTCCTGCCGTAATAGATAGCGTCAGTGCTTGTCGCTGTCGTGTTCCGGTTTGGAGGGTAAGGTAGCCGATAAACTTATGCATGTGGCATTAGACCTCGCCACAAGATAGCAACGCACCATTAACATCTTTGGTGTCTATAGGCGATGGTTGACTTTTTCCATCAAGAGACCCATCTGCTTGTTTGCTATCTTATAATATATATAAATAAAGAACCCTCCATAACTGACTGTTTCCCTTAAGCAGCACTGAGCATAACGTTTACGTGGACGTCGCATGACATTACGGCGTCCATCAGAACCGAATAAAGTCATTCGACTTTCATCACTAAAGAGTACTGATTCCCATTGGCCTATAGTCCAATTAACGTGAATTCACGCCATTGAAGTCTGGCTTGTCGATGAGCTGTGGTCAATTGTGGCCCTGTTGCTGACTTGGTCCTAAATTCTGTTCACAAAGACTCCTAACAGTGCAGTTGCTTATGGCCACACCTCTATCTTCCTTTGACCCTCAAAATACAAATGTGTGAAACAGATTATCTATGAATCAGTTGATAAATAGTAAATAAAAACAGGGTGGGCCAATTTTTTTCATGACCAGTGTACTTATATAAATTACGTGTCTTGTTGTTTGTCTGCTATGGATTCCTAATATGTATGGCAAAACAATGTTTGCCGGGTCAGCTAGTAACCAATAAGATGATCTTAAACTTGAATGTAATTGCTGCACACTAACTAAACACTTGGCTTTAAGACTACATTTTTAACTTTGCATAAAGTATTCACTTTTGTGAAATCTAGTCATATTTTTTTGATCCAAGTCTTTACAGACAATTAAATTTATTATCTTGAATTTCTTTTTCAGGTAAGGCATCTACAGTCAAGAGGGGTACATCTGCCGGTCGCAAGGTTGGTCTTATTGCTGCTCGCAGAACTGGTAGGATTCGTGGTGGTAAGACAGAAGCAAAGAAGGAGGCGTAAACGTAATATGCCAAATAAAATTGTAAAATTCATGTTTTAGTTTTATTTTGTGCCCATATCAGTGTACAAACAAGACGGGGCAGATCTATTGATGCAGTCTTGCAAATGTGGGTGGATGTAAGATACAGGGAGAGACTATAGCTGTAATTGGATTGTCTGATTTTAAGTCTGAAACCAGCGAGACGAACACCAGAACACCAGAACCAGCGAAACACGACAGTTTACAGTGAAACACGACGCTATTGCGACAGGAATAAATCAAAGTGGTGGTACCAAACCTGGGCGTGACGTTGCAAAACTACCACCACTAGAATAGCAGCCATGCTAGCACGTAGCACTAGACTACCTACCAAAGCTATTAAAACTGCCAGCAACGGTGGTAGTGACGTACTTGCCCAATCTTAATGTTATGTTATAGTTATGACAAACTGTTTGGTAGAATCGCTGATTGTTAATTCTTCAGAGGGCCTCTATCAACACTGGGACTTGACGAAAGTATTGAAAATACTGCCGCTACCCGCTTCGCTTACTGTAAATTCACTGAGTAATAATTACATGGCACGTGTTCTCTTGTAAAAACTCTCAAACAATTGTAAAATTAGTCTGTAAGAAAAAAAACAATGCTCACTCAATCCTCACCCTGCGTTTCGTGTTCGCTATTCGTCGAGTGCCGTCGCGAAGTAGCTATTCACACATTTTAGTAGGGGAGCCCAATACGGGATTTTTGCATTTACTCGAGCGTGTCAGATTAACATAGGGGGTACCTCTCATACCGTTGAGGCACTCTACCAAATAGCCCTTTATATAGGGGCGGGTAACTAAGGGCAGAAAAAAAGAACAATTCTACTACGGCCCTAAATTTCACTAACTTCGACCGCCCCGTTGGTCGAGTGGCTAGCATATGCGTGTGGACTGAGATTTTTCAAAAACCTCATCCAACCACAACCAAATTATTAGAGGATTTAGGAAATAACTGAAAACTTCATGGTAAAGTATAAAATTTGTGAAACCTAAACAAAGAACTAGATCACTCAATCTGGACGCCTGAAGAATAAGCCATAACGCGTATCCAAGAATATACTACCTATGTGTTTATAATTTGCATTTGAAATAATTGTAAAGAATTTGTGAAAGCTGCTAAATAAATTTTCGATTCATTTCAAGGCCACGTTTAAGATTTAGAACGGTTTATATGGATCACTCAGAATGCACTATATTCAGTTGAGTGATCTTTTAAAATACTGTGTATATTCATTGCGATTTACGAAGCTGGCGGCGTTGTGCAGTGCACTTAATACAAATTGTGTACGAAAAATTTATGTTCATCCTAACTTTCACATGTACTATTGGACTGATACACCAAATGAATGTTACAAAATGTGTTCCGATAAAAATGGTACAGTTACTATCACAATTGATGCAACGGGCTCTTTTTTTGAAACGATACGTCTACCTGATGGCACAGCGCTAACTTAGGTGCCCCATAGACCTACAATAATAATGCGCAATATTACGTACTAGCTGTTGCCAGCGACTTCGTCCGCGCGGACTTCGTTTACTCCGCACAGCTCCTCCCCCGTAAGTGATAGCGTGATAATATGTAGCCTTTATGTTGACCCGACCTGTTAGTAATATTCATGCAAAATTTGAAGTAAATCCATGCAGTACTTTTTGAGTTTACCCCGGACATACATTGACTTTCCTACGATTTTATTATATGTGTAGATTGTGCAATATTATTGACCGTTTAGGGTTAATATTGAAGATTGCACAAAGATTGAATGAAAGTTTGAGCGAGTTTAATTTGTATTGCGCAGTATTTTTTTCTTGCACTGTGTAGGCTTAATATTGCACATTATTTTTCACTTCCGAGTTTAGAGCGGTCGCCATCGGCCAGTCACGGTGTTTACTGTTTAATATATGGTCGTGTCGTAAATTTAAGCAATATGGCGAGCAAGAATGCTATAGAATATAAAGAACAGGAGTTTTTACTTGAGTTTATAGAATTGTATATAGATTTATTTAACAAAATCAACAGCATGGTTGCCGCCAAAACTTCATAGTCAGCCATGTTGCCCGCTCGAAAATATTGATTAGACTGGTTTGTCAATTTTATTGAGTGAATTTATTAAACGTTTGGAGTCAAAGGGGGTATTCAATATTATTGCACAATAAAAGTAGACTAAATGCATTTAAGCATTTGGGTGCAAGCCGTCTTACGTAGTTTTGTATACTCTTTGGCAAGTCGCCCTAAAAGACATTAAAAGACATTACTAAAAACATTATTAGGGGCCGTTCATAAAATACGTTCGCATACAAGGTGAGGGGGGGGGTCTGGCTGAGTGTGACAAGGGGGGGCGGGGGGTATACGGCAACGTGACGTTCGCCGTTTATTATTTTTTGACATGAGCGCTAGCTCTGTGGCGCGACTCTAGCGGCGTTGCGATCCGTCACAACGGGTTTCTTTGTTTTTCCAATATTTAAGACAGTAACGTTTCCACGTACCCTGCGCGTAATGTTATTATAATAACTAAATAAATATTTTTAATTTTCAGAATTTGTGTACAGTAATACCTCGACTTACGCTACCCCGACTTACGCGAACCCGGAGTTACGCGATTTTCTAATCTCGTTGATTCATCTTTTATTTGACTTAGTTGCTCCACACTATTGCTTAGCCAATGTACGTATTCAGACAATTGAAAGACAAATTGTAGAAAATATGCACTCTAATGAAAGCGTAATTCTACAAAACAAGGAATATATATTTTTTTGGGTTTGGAAATTTTGCGGAAAAAAAATCAAGTCGACAAACTACTTTGTTAGACTTTATGAAGCCTTCTATATCAACATAAATTTGGCTGGCGATTTTATACTTTGCTGATTTTATGCTCTGCTATATAGTTTGAGATCTTAACAAACATTTTTTGTCTACGTGTATTTTTAAAAGCCTTAATCAAAAATATTTTTTCGGAAAATTATACCCCAATTTACGCGAATTCGACTTATGCGGTTGACGCTCAGTCCCACCTATCGCGTAAGTTCGGGGTATTACTGTACTATCATTTAGAATTTATCATACTCAGCAGGGGGGGTCTTAGTTTTTGTTACGAAATATTTCTAGGGGGAGTCACAAAAAGTGTGACACAGCGTGACAATGGGGGGGGAGGGGGTCAAAAAAAGCTGATTTTAGTGTGACGTATTTTATGAACGGCCCCTTATTTAAAACAAAAATTTCGAAACATAGAATCGATCAGTTCATGAAAGTGCATATAAGCAAAATTTAGACGGGAAATTAACACTAGTTCTAAGCGATTTAAGTCAAGATGTAACCAATAAAAAACTCCGATTTGAGAAACGCTCAAGAAAACGTAAAGGGGTCTGTGATTAATAAAGAAAATAAAAATACAAAGGGTAAAAAACCCAATGCGCCATTGAACAAAGATTTCCCACGGAGTCTATATTTTCTGATGAACCATCTTTTTATGGAAATTGTAGAGGAGAATTTAAACTTGCCAAACCCACCTCACCAAAAATGTGTGTTAAATTTATTAAAAAATGGCAACCTGTGTGGTCCTATCCTAACGATGACGGAAGTACAATAAAACTAACAAACACGTGTGGTCTAGACCCAGTGATGTATCTTTTAGCTTTAGAATATAAACTAGCTGTTGCCTGCGACTTCGTCAGCGCGGACTTCGTTTACTCCGCACTGCTCCTCCTCCGTATATGATAGCGTGATAATATGTATCCTATATGTTGACCCGACCTGTTAGTAATATTCATGCAAAATTTGAAGTAAATCCATGCAGTACTTTTTGAGTTTACCCCGGACATACTTAGGTACAGACAAACAGAAAAATTTTAAAAACTACATTTTTGGCTTCGATATCGATTGTAGATCACGCCCCAAATATTCTTTTAAAAAATATTCGATGTACAGTTTTGACCTATGATTTTATTATATGTATAGATAACATTAAAGATACTGTAGACATTTGCAAAGACTTAACGATTGCAAAATATATCAAATATTTTGTTAATTACAGCCAATAGGTCAATACTATAATTTTTTATTAATTTTACAGTAAACCAAATAACAGAATGACAACCAATCCATCCGATCGTCAGATATTTCTTTTCGTCGCCTCGCCGTCACAAGTATTCTTTTTTATAGCGCTCGATGTCATAGACTACAACAGCGGCGCGTAACAATTTATCTGATAGACATTCATTCAGAACAAGAAGTTTCAGAGTTGATGTGTCGCATAGCACTACAACATTTTAAAATAAAAGAGCAACATAGTATTAAAAATATTGATTGTGCCTGCAATGTTACATATAGGTATATTTGAACATTTGTTAAATGATGACATTTGTAGTGTTGTTTAAGGAAACAGTGCTCCAACGAATCATGTTATTCTAGCAAATCAAGAGAGATTGCATTTCTGTCAATCAATATTGATATAATTTATATGTTTGGCATTTTTAGCCTAGAAGATGCAATCATTATTAGTAATGAAACAAAGACATGTGATTTGTGTAAAGGTCAAATTGTTATTAGTTATGAACTTTCAAATTTGATATCCTTTGATTTGAACGGATGTGATAAAATTATTTTTAAAGATGTACCAAATACAATTTATGTAAGAAACAGATGCTACAAATTGTAAAGCGGTGTAGAATTTGTTCCTTCATTTAGTCCCGATAATATTGGTCACTATAGAGGACACGGTGTCCATAACGACAAACTAGTCTGTTATGATTTGATGGCAAAAATGTTTAACATCAAAGAAGAAGAATCAGTTATTTTACATAATTTGTCCTACGGATTTATCGATTAGGTTACATCCTAGTATATAATTATGAATGTTAGAAAAAAAAAATTAAAATAATAAAAAGTTAATTTCTTTGGTTACTTTAAAAATTCGGAACTTTTTTTGTGTGTAGAATTCCTTAGTATGATAACCTCAATACAGTGTGACAATACCTAACATTGCTGAAACTTGTCACTTGAAAACGTAATTTTATGTTGAAATAGTGTAGTGAAAACACTCTAAAAACATCTTTAAAACTTCTAAAAACTCACACAACTCTTGGTACTCAAGCAAACCGATATGGTCACACTACTCAACGTTTTCCTTACGGATTGTAAAAAATGAGTTATCTTTAAAAATATAACACTCACAGGGACGATTGGTTCGTCAAATTTTAGTACCTACAATATTTTTCACAATTTTTTGATGTAACTACCTTCTAGCTATAAGTTTCGGTTTATTAATTATAGTTCAATATAAGGATCACTCAGTTGGGACGATCGCGAAAATACAAGATTTTCATTTTCTCTTAAGAGACATTTCACACTTTAAACCAACTTTTGACGAGAATTCATAATTTTCGCTCCTAATTTTTCATATTATAAGCTTCTTTTATTTAATTAAATGGTACCATTAGATAGTATAATCTTTTAAATATTGCCTAAATGAAACAGATTTTGCAATCATCAATTGTGTTTCTTATAATAAATTAAATTTGACCAGATTAGCATCATGAACTTTTCATGATTAGCATCGCCTCAGTCGGAGACTGCCAGTAAGGACAGGATTACCATCGACCATTGCCTCTCTGAGAGACCAGATCTGTGCCGTACTGGCCCGCGCACTGGATACGTAACTCTCTACAGCAGTGCTATCATCTGCGTACTCATAGACACCGGGCTTCAGCAGATTGTTAATGTTTAGCAGAAATAGAGTTGCGGAGAGAACTGATCCCTGAGGGACTGCTGCTCATCCGACCAAATGGCTGTAAATACCGGATTTACAGCCATTTGGTCAGATGAGCAGCCGTCGACGTGCTAACACAGGAGCGAGTTCAGGCGCACAGGTTTTCAGTACTATGGAATCCCATCAGGGCCACTGGCTTTGTTCACGTCCAAATTCTGCAGCGTTTTAACACTTTTCTTTTAGTTTAAACTTACCTGTAATATGAATATTACATATGACCCTAAAATACTATAGATATTTTTGCACGCCTCATAACTCAAAGCGTTTGAAGTAGCACTTCACTTCCGATTCGTCAAAATCAAGCACTTTCATTAATTTAAAATACCTCTATGTTAACCAACTTTCACTCTTTAGCAAGAGTAATATGAGTCGCGCTAAATTAGAAAAACACTCTTAATTAATCTATTTATATTCCTTAAAAATATTTTATGTAGTTATTTCCACAGATAATATCGTGATCCCTATAAAAAAGAAATATTTTTTATAGGGGTCACGATAACTTCCAAAAATATTGACGGTCTCGAGGTCTTTCACTAGTTTTGCATTTTATGTCAAGTCCATAGCGTGTTTGTATTTTTTATAAAACAATATATATTAACAATAATTTTTATCTCCTATTCTTATTCATAAGAAGCAACAAGCTGATGGCTCTCACTGATGGAGAAACACCATCGCCTATAGACACTAAAGATGTTAATGGTGCTATCCGTGTGTCGGGACGACAATGTCCCATGCATAAGTCTACCGACTACATTACCTTCCAAACCGGAACACATAGTTTCGGGTTAATAGTAGGCACTTATAGTATAGTGGCTTCATTTAGCGCCTTTCGGTTTTATCAACGCTGTATAAAAATCTACCATCCGATAATTTTATTTACACTGGTAATTGCAAGAAAGGGACAACTTCCACCGTTGTCGTTGTCTTGCTCAGAACATTTTTCCCTGTGTTAAGTAAGAAACATATGTCAACTTTATTGGTAACGAAATAAAGTACATTTTTATTTTTTAAATACCTATTGCTTTATAATACTTCCAGTTCCGTCTAAAGTTCCATGGTTTATAACATACCTAATTCAGGTGCCACATCAGTTATATGCATCGAAAGTCGAAACCATCTGTTGCATATACCGCAAGCGTGATTTAGTTTAAGGCTGCCCGCCCACGTCAGCCTTTTTGTAGGACCGATAGTAGGGCAGATTTGTCCTACGATTTTTATCACCGATTTTGTGACCGACTCAACGCACACCTCCGTCATTTTGTCGCTGGCTATCGAGGGAGGAGCACGTCATGGACAGAGAGAACGAACAAAATATAAGAAGGAAGGTGGATTTACAAGGGAAGGTTTGCGTTTGGTTTTTAGAAACATGAGAGAAAAAAGAAAGTTCTGGGTTGATCAACATTTGAATTATTTATTAGTGTGATGTGATTTTTTTTAAAATTCGTAATATAGGAGGTACAATTTAATTTAGTTTTTTTATCTTCGTTTTTCATTACATTATTCATTCATTTCACCTCGCCACAAGATAGCAACGCACCATTAACATCTTTGGTGTCTATAGGCGATGGTTGACTCTTTCCATCAGGAGACCCATCTGCTTGTTTGCTATCTTATGATATACAGAAAAAAATTCATTACATTTCTTGAAAACTGTTTTTATTAATATTTAAAAATGAAAAGGATTACTTTGTACTGTTCAAGCAAACGTGTTGATACTACTACTTAATTTTATTATGGCCGCCCCTAGTCGTCACGTAAACGACACGCATAGTACCTACTATCCCGCTTGTCGTCTTTCGTTCGTTACGTTGAGTATGTTAAGGATCGCTCCAGCCACGCGAGATTTTTATTCCTACTCCGCCCGGAAAAGAACGTCATTAAAAACTCACAAAAAACAAATTTGACTTTTCATACAAATTGACCGGTCAGTTGATTCACTTTTGTACAAAAAATCACTAGAAAAGAAAGAGAAGTATTTTTTATGTTTATTTTAAAAAGTCATACAGCAAAAGTTTATCACATGAAGGGTTATAAAACATGGATTCAATTTGGATAGTGATAAAAAATTATCATGTATACTAACCAATTTCGATCACTATTAAAAAATACCCATTAGCTACATATATGTACTACCTAATTTTTACAAAATTGTGATACTGAGAATTGAATAAACATGATTGGAATCCACTTACATCTAGTTTTGTCTATTTTGCTATACGTTGCCCAACTAGAATTTAATGAAAGCCATATTATTATTTCTTCCTATAACGTTTTCTTTTTATTACTATGATTCTCGGCCAATCGTGTGTTGTATAGAGCAGGCCGCTTTTCTATTTCTTCTAGCAAGTGCATGCGGCCGACGTCTGTCGGTGACTAGTGTGCGTTGATACATACATTTCGGAATCCAATTATTGCCGATAATCGGATCGGTCTGGACGCACTGATTTTATTTTTGACCTACTTTTTGTAGGACGTGTACGTTGCTCCATTACTATCAGTACGTTCTATTTTTCTCCTACAAAAAATCGGCCACCGATATCGGACGTGGGCGAGCAGCCTAAGGCGGGCCAAGCTACTACTTAAGCTTATAATTCGCAGAATTCCATCATGCAAAAGATATAAAGCAACAACATTTGAGTGACACGCTATTTCACTTTACTAATTATAAATTGTAATAATACAAGTACATTAAGTCATTATCACTGCGACATGTAACAGATGGAATAAAATGTGACACTGTGACAATAATCTTCACTAATAAAATGTAATGGTCGTGATTTATCACGCGTGATATAACAGTGACAAAAAAGTCTCAGTGATTCCAAAAGGTGCGATAGAAGATGCAGAGTGTACCTAACTTATATCTCTATGCAACAGTAAATACATTGTTCACGCTCGGTGAAGTTATGAGGCGGACGCTGTAGTTTTATCTCGCCTTTATTTATAGTTATCGTTATATCTATCTAATACCTTTAAACGAGCAATTCTTGTATATATATATATATATATATATATATATATATATATATATATATATATATATATATATATATATATATATATATATATATATATATATATATATATATATATATATATATATATATATATATATATATATATATATATATATATATATATATATATATATATATATATATATATATATATATATATATATATATATATATATATAATTGGAATCTCGGAAACAGCTTCAACGATTTTCATGAAAGTCACAAATTACGGGTTTTTCGGGTCAAGGAATCGATTTATCAAGGTTCCAGGTTCAAGAAAAGCTCGGTTCCCAAGATATGGGTATGTGAAAAACCGAGCAAAGCTCGGTCAACCAGATATTAATTCCTGAAATGTAATGAGGAAAAAAATACACAATTTTTATTTCTCTGAAATGTTTAAGTTCTATTTTGGTACAAATATTCGATTATCATAGATGCACATATTAATGAGGGTTTACAATTTGGTTATGGATAGGAATTTATAAATTTTTCACTAAAGAAACATTATTTATGTACTTTGAAGACTGTATAGGCGCAATCTCCGATTCGTCCAAAATTGAGCTGCCAAGACTGGTATTGCTGCCACCAAGACTTGTTCCTTTTTGCAAAGGCCCTGATAGCACATCAACTCCACCAACGAGACCTGTAGTTAATGTTGGGTTGCGTCGAGCCAGTTGTGATTCGATAGTCTGTTTTAACTCCGCAATTTTTGGACTTTGATGTGACAGTACCTTAACTTTATTCGATTCCTTTGTAGGATCAGGTAAGGATAAATTCTCGATGCTGAAATGGAATTTAATTCATTCGATTATACATGTCAAAATTCATATTGTAATTTTCATTCAGTGTTTTGTTTAATTTAAAATGTTACAACAAAGTTAATTTTATGGTTATAAAAACTAATTAATTTTCATCCAGTGTTTTGTAAAACTTGTTCTTCTCACTGTTTTAATATTTACGCTCATAAATCAGTACACATGGCTAACTAAGAAAGCCACCAGAATCATGTTTACTAGAGGAATATAATAAATATATTGGATAATAAAGAGAAAAGATTTATATTTTGGTGTGTTTGTTCCGAATAAATTCAAAAACTATTGGGGACCTAGCTAAGTTACAACAATCTGGACTGATCTTAAACATTATTTCACCATTAGAAAACTACACTATCCAGGGGGACATAGGCTTTTTTACCCGATTGAGTAAACGGAATTAACGATTTTGGGTCAAGTGAATGAAGTGGTTAATTATAAAGTTAAGCTAATACTGTACAACATTTTAAATCTAATCAAACTCCGAATGACATTTGTAAAACAAATTCTTGAAATAATAGGTATTACAGGCTTTTGTTTTTGATAAAATATACGGTACCTTGATAAATCCCATTCGTCGGCATCTAAATTTTGTATTCCTAATTCGTATTGTTCATTTACTTCACTTTTTTCAGTGGTACTTTGCGATGGTGATGCACTTAAAGATTTTATTTGTATAGCGTTCATGTCAAACAAAACTTTCTTCTTATTAATAGATGACGTAGAAGAGGCATTTTTCAATACACCTTTTGTTTGTTTAATATTATCAAGATTGTCTTCGGAAACGGCTCTTCTCAGTGGTGAATCTAGTAGTGACTCAATGCCATCACTACTATTTTCATTATTTTCTGTATTGGCATCCTTGTTTTTTAATTGATCAATGCTTATTACGTCGATATTTTGAGACTTTCGATCTAGGGGTTTGATCAAAACTTTTGTATTTGTTGATAGGGGCATTGATATATTAAAATTTTCTTCATCACTAAGATCAGTTTCAGTATTTGAATGCAATTTTAGCTTGGGTGATTTGGTTTTAAAGTCATACTTTAGAATAGTTGGTTTTGATTCCTCAGGTACTTTTACTTCATTATGTAAAGTCTTTAAATCAGGTTGGCTCATTTGACGAACTTTAATTTTTGGACTGGAATTAGCTGATCCTGGCGGTGTCTTTAAAAATGCTATTGCTTTCTTAGCAACATTTTCATAAGAAGTACCTGTATTATTTCGATTGTCGTTAGATTTCACGAACGACAAAGTCTTTGTCTTTACGTTTGACAGTACTGATGACAAACTAAAAGATTTTGGTGACTTCTTTGGCGATACATAATGTGAGTCTCTTACAATACCACTATTTCTATTATTCGAATTAATAGCCCTCGCATCTATATGCGACAAAATGCGATGAAGTACATTGTCGCGCATAGGAAATTGCTAAAATAAAAAAATATTTTATTATTATTATATTTTTGTAAAGACTATTTTGTACAGAAATTATAATTATTAATTTTTAAAACCTACCTTAGACTTCTCACCGTGTTGCTCTTGTAATAATAAGCGTTGTTTTAAAAATATGTTTTTTGGTAATCTATTTTTCAATGGATCTACCCCAAGAGTTGATAGACGGATATTCACTTCTTCAGCCATTTTAGCCCTTATTATTCGGATGGGACTAAAAGACAAATCATATTTATAATTTTGTTTTTCGAGTTATTATGGTTATTTAACATAATTTTATAAGCTAATATATTTATTTTATTATTAAATACAGTTAGTTTAACAAAAATGAAAACCAGTTACCTTTCAGTTGTAAATTGTTGTTTTTCTTTTATTAATTTGGCCTTTGGAGGTTGGTTTTTTTGTTTTATTTTCTTTACTCCATTTTTCTTTTTATCCTTATATTTTTTATTTATAGATTCGCTATTTCTTGAAGAATTAAATGTATTGTTTTTTTGAACTTTCGGACTCTCATTCTTTATGCCACTTGATATTTTTTGTAAAGACTCACTATTTTCCGAATTTTGTATTGGTTGGGCTATAACATTTAAGTCAGTTACACTTGAAGTATCAGAAGAATTAATATTTTCTAGACTTAGAAGTTCTTGTGCTTTTTGTTGTAATTTTTTGAAAGTATTGTCGTATGTTACTGGTTTTTTATTGATGATAACGTCTTGCGCCGTAACTTCATTTGATTGCCTATTTCTTGTGTCAAATTCCTAAAACAATATAAAAATCTGGCATTAGTAAAATTCCTAAAATCTTAAAATTGTACAAAATTTTACAAAGTTTTACCTTATCTTTTTCATTTGAATTTACATTATTTTTTTTCATCATTTGTTCTTGCAACAATAATTGTTGTAATTGTATAGATTTTTGTGCCTCTGCATCGGCTTTAGCGCGATATTCTCTAGCTTCATTTTCTACTATATTGAATTTTTGGAGTAAAGTCGCAAACTGACTTGATTGCATTTCAACTTGCTTTGTCCAGTAGTTTATTTGCGACTCTATTTCTAATCTTTTACCAGCTTCGTCATCATTCTTATTTTGTAATTTTTCTTTCAATGTAAGAATTTCAGTTCCTTGTTCCTTTATAATTTTCTGAAGTTCTTCAATTTTAGCTAGCTCGGTTACTGAAGTGCTAACATTATTATGTATTTGTTGATTATTAATCAGATCGACAATTTGCGTTCGTAGTAAATTTATTTCTTTGCTATAGTTTTCTTGTTCTTTCATTTTCCATTTTTGTATTTTTTCAATGATGTCCTCTTCGTTGGTCGCTGATACTTCAGCATCTTTCATAACCTTTGATGGTACATAATTACTGTGGTTTATTTCCTTATTAACTGTTTCCTTTTCACCTTGAGGTGGATTTTTATTTCCAGAACTAGTTAATAAGTCTTCTAACTGTTTTAATTTTAATTTAAGTTCAGATATCTCGTTATTAAATTCTGGTGATGCGTTAAATTTATCTTCAATGTCCCTTTGAGGAATATCTGCCACAACCTCATGTCTTCTAGATATGTGACTTTTCAAATACAATTGATTGAGGAAGACTTTATCACAATAGTTGCATTTATTGTAATACATCGTATCTACTTGGGAAGTAGAAGCGAATATATCATTTTTACCTTGGTTTAGCGTCTTTAGTATCATTGATGCTATGTTCTCGTTTCCGTATGGTAGCGGGGTACGAATAGATTGTTTCATCTTCCTTTTAATTTTTTTAATTTCTTCTTCCTTATCTTTTAAGCCATTTTTTGTTGAATCAAGTTCCTAAAAATAGCCATGATGACTTTAAGAAGCATATTTTAAAGGAGATTGACAGTTTTGGACCAAACGCTATCCAAGCATGGAAACACTTTTGTTTGTTTCTTAACATGACTAGATATCAAAAAAAAAATTAAAAAAAATCGTTCCACGGAATTATAAATAAATAAATAAATAAATAAATCCTAGACATCTCACACCAGTTATTTAGTCCATGTAATACGAATTATGATCTGATTACAGGGAAAATGGAAATAATACATAAATAAGAATGTAAATAAGTAGAAACAAGTCTTATCTAATGAATTTTAGTGCTTTAAGTTTTGATATTTTATTATTTTTTGAACATTTACGAGGTTTTCGTTAAAAAATATACTATCCTACTTATTCTAGCTCCCGAGACTGACTCTGGATCTCGCTTGTCTAATAAACGAGATCAATCATGGGCTTGGTTCCATTGAACATTATTGGTGCTCGTGTTTTACTGGACGAAGAACAATTGGTAGTTGTGCCCACGTTATGTGCCTAGTTTGGTTTTTGGGGTGGACTAGGCACCAAGACGTTATGAGACGCCCTGCTTTATTTTTCGATACAATAATCATAGACGACGATTGATTATGTTAGTGCCTACAAAAGGTGTTACATTTTTTTCCCAAATAAATCAATTGTTTGTAATATACCGTCTCTTATTTTAAAAATAAGCTGTTGGTTATGATTTTTGTTAATGTAACCTTTATATTCAATATTTTTTTTCTCAAAACTCCTCGGATAGATTTTGAAGCGTCCTGGGTTACAGACAAGTATTAATCTAAGGAACATTATGCACTATGTTTCAATGTTGGGCGGCACTTGGTCCAACGCCCATACATAGATGGTCAATGTCCTTTATTACTCGGCCGCTTCTTGAAAATCTAATACCTTTAAACGAGGAATTCTTGTATATATAATAATAATAATTTATTTGGGTTAACCATATTTTTAAATTACAAAAGTAGGTTAGAGTCCACTTTTAGGCAACAATACGCCGGTTCTAGAGGATTCACCTCTTTTATCTTACAATTATATAATAGAGTCATATAACAACAAAATCTTTGTGCCTATAAATTACAACTTATACATATAATAAATACATTATTATTATAAAAACAATAAGTAAATAAAATTAATATAAAACTAATCAAGCAAACTAAAATGTGATACATACTCAACACGCTCACGTAACAAAATTTTTTGTAAATTTAAATGGTGTGTGGTCTAAGTATAAGAGTTGAGCATGTGAACAAATAAACATGGCCGATCTCGGGTAAGTAGTATTTTATAATGCTTTTGTAAATGCAACTTGCTTTATTTACGCTTATTTGAGGTAAAAATTTGTAAACGTTTTTCCATACAGTTATAGTACAATTGTTTTAACCAATTATAAACAATAGTTTTACAGTCAAAATTATGTTTTCCATGAATAATTAATTCTTTGTTTACTCTATTATTTTATTTTTTATGAGCAAACTTAGTTCTGACAATTGGTAGAGTAACCACATTACTGGTAGCACGTCTGCCTCTCTGTATATCCATTTTTGAGAGGTGAAATTTTCTGTTTAATTTAACATATAATATAAGACTTCAAAGATTTTCATGAAATTTAGTATGTGAGGGGTTTCGGGGGCGATAAATCGATCTAACTAGCATTGTTCTTTTAGATAACCACGTTTGTACCAAAAAAATACCAAGCAACGCTCGGTCATCCAGGTACCGAATATTAATACAAGCTTACGGCTCTCTCTGGTGATAAGAGACACCCGCTGTCTATTGATATCAATTAATGTTTACGATGCGTTGCTACAATTCGGAACGAGTGTTGTCGTTATGGCTACAGATACCTATAATAGGCAAGTAGGTGGTACTTTAATAACTTCTTCGTAATATACTTTCAAAAATTCAACATTTTTCAATTATTTACTCATACCACATTTTAAGTCTCCTAGCAAGCATTAAATATTAGTCGCAGATTTTCTTTCTAGAAAACTTGATATGTATCTTATATCTGCTTTAGCATTAGAAGCAACGGTTCTACGTTCTCGCTTATAGATGGCAAAAGCACGCAGATCGGGAGTAGTATCTAACCATCAGCTAGGTCTTAGAGGCGAGTGTGTCCCAGTTGTCTGTCTGTGTCTTTAATATTAGGTACAGATGCAAGGTTTTTAAATGTTTAAATGTTACTCACTGATTGTTATTAGACAAAAATGAAACATGTCAAAATTTATAATATAAGGAGCTTTTATCCAAAAACATAGTTTTTGTGGTATTGAAAAGAAAATAATTTTATAACGACTACGTGGTGAGTACACTATATTTTTTTGGAAATAAAAAGTTGTAAGTACATATTATGTAATTTAAGTACCTGACGAAGCTTAGTTATTTCTTCACGGAGCAAAATGACGCTGCGATCAAGGTAGTGCCGACAGAACTGTTGGTACTCAACTGCTAGTTGTGCCAACCGAAAGATTTTCAAAAATCCTTCATCCAGAATTCGCACGTCGAATTCTAAATCTATCACGCAGTCGAGTATCTGTTAAAAAAGTATTCGAAAGTTTTACAGATATAACAAAGAGAGGTTAATAATCCTCTTATATACCAAAAAATCAAATTTTTTGGACGTTATCTAAGAAAGTAAGGCTAGCGTATGCTGGCGCACAGTCTCGTGCAACAGTAGCTACTTCACTATAGACGCCCTTTGCATCAACAAAAAAAAATATCTAACAGATTAAAGTTGTAAAGACTAATAGAACGTACAATAACAGAGAACACGAATCGCATATTCGCGTGAGAATATAAGAATGTGGTATCTACAACACTGACAACCCAGAAGTTCCGAATATGAGAATGTGGCATCTACCACACTGACAACCTTAAGAAGTTCGCCTGCTTAGGATAAACAGCGTGGATATGTCGCGTGAGATAGAAGAGAGGTTTGACATACGGAGAACTAATATCTCGTTTATTTTCAAACATTATGCCACGTTCCTGAGTTCCGCGTGGCGTTGCATCGAATAAACGAGATATAAGTACTTATTGGTAAAATTTCTCTTTTATCGCACGTGACATATCACATGATATTTATCTTTAGCGGGAGAGTATGCTAAATATTGGCATACGATGCGACCACAAAGTCAAAAGGCGGCGATATTTCCGATCTGCTATTCAAAATCTAATGTAAGCAATCTATCCAATAACAATCTTTTACAATTATTTCCGGAGGTCATCATGAGGTTGGCTAGGAGGACATAACAGTCACGACAAATCTATACATATAATAAAATCATAGGAAAGTTAAAACAGTACATTGAATATTTTTTTAAAAGAATACTTGGGGCGTGATCTACAATCGATATCGAAGCCAAAAATATAGTTTTTAGAATTTTTGTCTGTTTGTTTGTTTGTCTGTTTGTATGTATGTCCGGGGTAAACTCAAAAAGTACTGCAATGATTTACTTCAAATTTTGTATGATTATTACTAACAGGTCGGGTTAACATATGGGCTACATATTATCACGCTATCACCTACGGGGAAGGGGCAGAGCGGAGTAAACGAACTCCACGCGGACGAAGTCGCTGGCAACAGCTAGTCAAAAATAAAAGGCTCAAATGAATTATAAAAGATTTAAACAAAAGATGAAAATTGGACATATGGAAAAAAGTCTTATTTTTTTGTTTATATCGAGTTTTACAAAACAAACTTATAGTTACTTGTCAAAAATTATTTATATTAATTTTTGACAAGTTTTTGTTAAGAGAGTCGCGCGAGGTTGAAAAGGTTAAAATGCGCGAACACTTGACGTGTTAGTCGCGTACAGGGCTTGGACGGTTGAGTTTTCCATTAATTTCTTTGGTGTCTACAGACGGTGTACCTATATCTCTCCATCAGGAGCTTCCACCTGCTTATTTGCTATCCTATGAAGTTAAAAAATAAGCTTTTTGGGCTGTTGCTAATGTTCTTGACTAATAATTAAAATAGGTGGCGAATATTCTGTAGGCCACAGGCGGCGAAAACTCACGCTACGCCACGGCTTAGGATTCAATCCCGGGTCTCACGCAATATAGTTTTTATTCTGGAACTAATTTAATTGAATGCCTATTATACGAGCTAGTTATCATAAGAAATGGAGTGGAACTTACATAATGTATGTGTTGTTCGACGAGTGTAAACGTTCTGTTTCTCACTAAACTTTCTATGTCAATAAGTTCTAGAAAAGAAATATATAAGCTAGTAAGTAAATGCATCTATCTATCTATATTTATTAATATTATAAATGCGAAAGTTTGGATGTTTGGATGGATGTTTGGATAGATGTTTGGATGGATGTTTGTTACTCAATCACGCAAAAACTACTGAACGGATTTGAATGAAATTTGGTACACCGGTAGCTGATGACCTGGAATAGCACATAGGCTACTTTTTATCCCGGAAAAATGAAGTGATCCCGCGGGATGCGCCAAAAATTGTGTATAATGCAGCAGGCTGCACGCTGCAGCTAGTATTCTATATGTTAATACGTAAAGCAAAAACTTAAAAACTTTGTATCCCTACATAAGGCAGGTACGCGAACGGTGGAGTGCGAAATTTGGCACAGTGAATTTACATTGCGGATTGCAATATGCATTAGAAATAAATACGTATATTAATAAAAATAAACATTACACATACTACATTCATAGTTATCATATAGTCATGGAGGTCATGACACCCCTGGGGTCTAAGTATGGATTTACTATTGCGAACAAATAAGGATTAGAGCCTATTTCAAGTGATAGAGCCTTGAATGTGGGATAGGCTTGCAACTATAAGATTGTGGGACTTAGTATCTGCAGCTAATCGTGGGTGTACTGGTTGTACCTCTGCCTACCTCTTCGGGGATATGGACATACGTAAAATAAAAATTTCGCGTTTTAAAACTGAAATTAAAATTTACCGCGAAAACGCTTTGAACTGTCATGGCATCCTAATGACATCATGTCGTGGTAATATAAAAATGAAAACATCAAGATGACTTTTTAGCACGACGTGACGTAATTCAGATTTGCGTTCACTGTCACGTGACTGAATATATATCCCAAAAATATTATTATTCATATCTTTTATATTAGACGTGTTATTAGACGTGACGAATATTAGACGTGGCGTGCATCCCGCTGCATTATAAAAGTTTTTAGTGAATCCCGCGGGAACAACTTATTTTTCTGGGATAAAATGTAGCATATGCGCTCTTTCTGGTCATCATCCACCTGTGTGTCAAATTTCATCCAAATCCGTTCGATATATAGTTTTGGCGTGATTAAATAACAAACATCCATCCATCCATCCATCCATCCAAACTTTCGCATTAATAATTTAATATAAAAAGTATCTTCACGCCCGTATCCCCGAAGAGGTAGGCAGAGGTACAACTAGTGCACCCACGATTAGCCAAAGATACTTGGTGTACAATGTGATAGGTGGCCAGCCTATCGCCAACCGGGCACTTTCCAATCCCGGGCAACGTTGTTTTTATCAGAAAACTGAAAAAAAACACAATTTTGAATTACCCGACCTAGGAATCAAACCCGGGACCTCATGTGGTCAACTCTGACACCGGACCACTAGACCACAGAGGCGATAATTTAATATAGATTACAGTTTTTTAGGGTTCCGTACCTTACCGCTGAAGACACTTTTTGGTCACTAATGAGACCACTGAGAAAATCCCGTTACACTATGTTTTCCATAGGAACTAACGTTAACTTCTAGAGTTTTCATAAAAAAAACAATATTTTCACTGTTTACCAGTTTTAATACAATACTCTATGGTATTTTATCGTTTTCGAACAAAACACCCTACAAAATAACATCAAATTGGCACTCTTTTTTCAAGTACGCACTTGGGGAAAAATAAAATAAATTAGTCCGCCATTTTAATTCGTGCTGTGTGTTATGTGTTGGTTGCAGTTTATAATACAGGTTAATATAAAAGTTTTTTGGCGGATTAATCAACAACTAATAAACCTTAATTATAATCAAGATTAATTTAAGATCTAACAGCTTAGATAACAATTTTGTCAAAAACCGTAAATATTAATTAATAAAACATATTTTCCGTTAACTACCAAATTGATGGTACCAGCGCTTTGGGTATGATATGCCTATTTTATAATTTATTTTCGTAAATTTTAGTGTCGATATCTGTGACCTCAAAAAATCATAAGATGTGAATATGAAATATCCTAAACAATATTTTGAAAAAATTAACGTAGCTGTAAAATTGAAAAAGAAATAAATTATCCCCGTGTTGGTTCCGGGCTCCTTTGAAGAATAGACCAACTGCCATTCTGCCAGGCATGTCGTAAAAGGCGACCGATTGGCTATGCAAGTCACTAACTTTGTGGCTACTAGGTGGTAGAGATCTCCATTCTCTCGCCCGGGTCTGGTACCACCGCCTTACCTATTCTTGCCGCATAGCGTCAGTGCTTGTCACTGTCGTTCCGATTTGGAGGGTAATGCATGTGGCATTAAACCTAGCTACAAGATAGCAAAGCACCATTAACACCTTTGGTGTCTATAGGCGATGGTTGACTCTTTCCATCAGGAGACCCATCTGCTTGTTTGCTATCTTCTTATGATATAAAAAAATATGAAAAAACTACGTATTAATTATTTTTAAAAAAATATGTAAATAGTATATTTACATTTTTTTTTTCATATGTTACTTTTTTCCATATGTAGATGTTTACCAATTATATAAATAAATATATATCATAGATTTACTTTTTGAATTAAAAATCCTTGACTAACAAGTAGATAGTCATTTTTTTCTCAAAGTGTCGTGTTACACCTGAATTATTTTGTAGTTTTAACCATTTAAATTAAACAATTCTGACACCAGTGTATTGTAGTGCTCAAGACTTCTAAAAAATATACGCTTTACTGTACCGAATTCAATCCAAACAACTCATAAAACATTTTTTGTGGCCGCGGTCCACCGGAATGGACTCGGAAAAAAATGCGAAAGTGGCGCTGGTTATGTGAGCGGCTAAAAGGTAAAACGGGACCCTATTACTAAGCCTTTGCTGTCTGTCCGTCTGTCTGTCTGTCACTAGGCTGTATCTCATAAACCGTGATAGCTAGAAAGCTGAAATTTTCACAAATTATTTATTTCCGTTGCGTAGCGGTAACAACAAATACTAAAAATAAAAAATAAAATATATTAAGGGTGTGTCCCCATACAATAAACGTGTTTTTTTTTTTCGTTTTTTTTGCTGTGATGGTACGGAGCCCTTCATGTGCGTATGCGAATCGCACTTGGCCGGTTTTTTGTTATTTCCATATCAGCATTAAAAATTACAATGTATCGGATTAATTATTCTTAGCGGACACAAGCCTGTCTGTACAAATAAATAAAATTAGAGTGTTTGTTTTTAACATTAAAATAACCACTTTTTACTAAATACATATGGATTATGGATGTATACCTGGTACATCATATACCAAAATATTTTTTTTTACAATTTTTGTGTCTGTCTCTATGTTTGTTCCGGCTAATCTCGTTCGGCTGGACCGATTATGACGGGACTTTCACTGGCAGATAGCTTATACATATAGTGAGGATTAACTTAGGCTACTTTTATTTTAGAAAATTTTTCGCGCGGGCGCAATCGCGAGCACAGCTAGTTATGGAATAAAATAGTCTATGTTGACCCGGTATATGAAATGCAAGTTTAAAGAGTAGTTAGGTATCTATAACTCAAAAGTGTTTATAGTCTAGTCGAGAAGTGAGTTTTCTGCGAAAAATCGCCGGTCCAGTCTTAAAAATATAGCGATTGATGCATTGGATTCAGAATTTAATTCTGCGAAATGGGTAATTTTTAATTTTTCGACGACGACGTTAAATTAAAATTATAAATAATGGAGCTACAACTCCGGGAGTCGAGACTTTTTGTACTAAAATTTTCTCCTCTTTTAGGATCTTTTTTCAAATTTCACATATCTTTAATATTTTTGAAGTTATAGCTAAAAAACGGAGACTCCCTTTTTGTCACTTCGTTTTTTGTTTATAACAAATGAAATTTTTAATGGCGGAAAAATTAAAAATTACCCATTCCGCAGAATTAAATTCTGAATCCAATGCATCAATCGCTATATTTTTAAGATTGGACCGGTGATTTTTCGCAGAAAACTCACTTCTCGACTAGACTATTAGTGAATCGCGCGGTTAAGTGATGCGAAAAATCTATACTAATATTATAAACTAGCTGTTGCCCGCGACTACGTCCGCGCGGACTTTTTGACTCCGCTTCTACTCGTCGTTACAAGATGTTATATAGCCTATAACCTTCCTCGATAAACAGGCTATCCAGCTCAAAAAGAATTATTCAAATCGGTTAAGCAGTTTTCGAGATTTGGGTAAAATTTGGTACACATGTAGATGATGACCTGAAATAGCATATAGGCTCCGTTTATCCCGAATAAATAAGTTGTTTTCGCGGGATTCACTAAAATCTTTTTTAATGCAGCGGACTGCACACTGCAGCTAGCAGGTATACAATTATACACCCAGATATACGTTGCAACGTCTCGTCAACGGTTTACACCTATTACCAAGGATTTATAATGTTACTAGCTGCAGCGTGCAGCCCGCTGCGACATAAAAGTTTTTGCTGAATCCCGCGGGATCTCTGAATTTTGGGGGATTAAAAGTAGCCTATTTGCTATTCCAGGTCATCATCTACCTGTGTGCCAAATTTTATTCAAATCTGTTGAGCAGTTTTTGCGTGCTTGAGTAATGGTGCTCCCACAATGGTGTTAAAAAATATTTACTAACATTAGTAAACATTTGTTTACAAACATTTATTTGATCACAAATTTTAAAAAATGTTTTCATGTCAGACAATGTTAGAAAACATTTTTAAACAAAATTGTAGCTAACATTTAATCATAGACATAGAATACCTTGATTATTGATTGATTGAACAGAATAAAACATTTGTTGTCTTTTGTTTGAAAACAGTTTATAACTGTTTTCAAACAAATGTAGTGAAAAACAAATGTTTCAAACTGTTCATTCTTATAAAATCTTTTAAACAACCATCAATGCCTAAATCCTTGAGATAGTCCGTGGCACTATATTTTTCTCTAGCTTTTAGCGTTTGGCGCATTCAATAAGAGCGTTTTTTCTTTTTTTTAACATTAAATAAAAGCTATTCCAATGAGCAAATCTTCTTCTATTTTCGTGTAGACGCCTTGGAACGGAAAACCAAACCATAGTATTGTATACTCTTTGAACCTCTTTTGTAGTATTTTATACTCTTTGAACCAAACTGCGAGCCAAAAATGTTATAAAATGTTAGTAAACATTTGCCGCTAGTGTAGGAGCACTTATAACATCTAACACTTTCTATCAAAATTTAACAATTTGTAACATTTGTTAGTAATTGTTTTAGTGTTACAAAATGTTTTTAAATATTTTTAACAGCAGTGTGGGAGCATCTTAATAAACATGCATCCATCCAAACATCCAAATTTAACTTTCGCATTTATAATATTATTATATAAATATAAATAATATATAAATAATAAATATAGACAATATTAATATGTTTGCGTCGTCGTGATTGGTTATGGTGTATATTGTGACGTTGTCTTCTAGCGCTAAATGGCAAACCAATCACGAAACAGCAAACATATCGAAATTATAACGTTTTAAAATTTAAATCCTTGCCTATTACGTACAACCGCTTATACCTATTTCCGTCAAAAGTTCTTCAGTGTTTTTCACTGTTCCGATTTGGAGGGTAAACTTATGCATGTGGCTTTAACATCTCGCCACACAGATATCAACGCCCTAATAATATTATTGGAGTCTATAGGCGATGGTTGTTTTTTTTTCATCAGGAGAGCCAGCTCCTAGTTTGCTATCTCATAATATAAAAACAAACCTAGTTTGCTATCTCATAATATGAAACACGAACATTTCCAAACTATTTTTTTCAGTTTTGTGTCAAATAGCTGATAGGTACTTATTTTTAACTAGCTGTTGCCCGCGACTTCGTTCGCGCGGACATCGTTTACCCTGCACAGCTCCTCCCCGTATGTGATAGCGTGATAATATGTAGCCTATATGTTGACCCGACCTGTTAGTAATATTTTTGCAAAATTGGAAGTAAATCCATGCAGTATTGTTCGAGTTTACCCCGGACATACATTGACTTTCCTACGATTTTATTGTATGTATATATATATATATATATATATATATATATATATGGATATTTTAGATTTTGTAAACTACGTTCGTGTCGTATTTTGTCGGTTATATAAATAAATGTATAGATTTTCGTATTATATAAATACTTACTTATTTTATTCCAATCTATTTGTACTCGCGGCCGATGTGTATTAAACGCAAAACCAGATTCTTCCGCTATCCTCGGAAAATTGTGATGTAGTTCAAATGACGCCTTACATGCCATTTTAAGTAAACGCTATCTTAAAAAATTATAGAAATATTTGTTTAACTCTATAGTTTATAAACATATCACTTTTTCTTAATTAACTATAACAAATTAATAGAATAATAATTGATTTGTACATATTTTTATCGTTAAAAATTACGTAGTATTGTATACTCTTTGGTCAAAAAGATATATTTGTGTACTTTAAGGTTGCCTAGCAACGATCAAAGAGTATACAATGGCAACGTTTGTACATACCAATGACGTGTATAATATTACTACTATACACGCATTGACATGTATAATATTATTATACACGTCAATGTATACACGTCATTGATACATACCTACAACAAGGAAGTTACATTCTACCCGGAATGTTCACACGCGCTTCAAAATTTTTCCGAAGAGTACCACGACATGGGAGGAGTGTGTCTCTTTCTACTAAACAAAACGCCAATAGCCATATACAAGTGCGGCCATGCGTAGTTTGCAAATTACTACTAAGTAATTCTACTAATTTGAGAAACAGCCTTGCATTGAATAAGGAATTACTTAATAATTAAAATAAGCACATTTTAGAACTCACTGTGTTAATTACAATACATTTTATGCTAATGTATTTATCGATGTATATGAATAAAAGGGATTTAGCAATTACCGAATATATAAAAATCTACCATCAGATAATTTTATCTACACTGGCAGTTGCAAGAAAGGGACAACATCCACTCTTGTCGTTGTCTTGCTCAAAACGTTTTCCCCCTCTGTTAAGTAAGAAACAAATGTCAACTTTATGAGTAACGAAATAAAGTACATTTTTATTTTTCAAATATTGCTTCGTAATAATTCCAGTTATCGTATATAAGTTCCTTGACATACAATCATTACGTCGTAAGGTGCCCCATAGACCTACAATAATATTGCGCAATATTATGTACTAGCTGTTGCCCACGACTTCGTCCGCGCGGACTTTGTTTACTGCGCACAGCACCTTCCCCGTAGGTGATAGCGTGATAATATGTAGCCTATATGTTGACCCGACCTGGTAGTAATATTCATACAAAATTTGAAGTAAATCCATGCAGTACTTTTTGAGTTTACCCCGGACAATCGCCTCCCTCCCGGTAATCGCCTCTGTGGTCTAGTGGTCCAGCGTTGGCGTTGACCGCATGAGGTCCCGGGTTCGATTCCCGGGTCGGGCACATAAAAAAAGTGTTTTTTCAGTTTTTTGAGAAACACAAAGTTGCCCGGGATTGGAAAGTGCCCGGTTGGCGATAGGCTTGCCACCTATCACATTGTGGGACCAAGTATCTTCGGCTAATCGTGGGTGCACTTGTTGTATCTCTGCCTACCCCTTCGGGGATATGGGCGTGAAGATACTTCATACATACAGACAAACAGACATATAGACAAAAATTCTAAAAACTATATTTTTGGCTTCGATATCGATTGTAGATCACGGTCCAAGTATTCTTTTAAAAAAATATTCAATGTACAGTTTTGACTTGCTTTCCTACAATTTTATTATATGTATAGAAGATAGCAAACAAGCAGATGAGTCTCCTGATGAAAAGAGTCAACCATCGCCTATAGACACCAAAGATGTTAATGGTGCGTTTCTATCTTGTGCGTTGCTATCTTAAGTTAGAGCGAATACTAAAATTTTGATGGCGCCTGTTGATAAGCGTTGGGTTCGAGTGGGCAAGGAAGCAATATACATTTGCCTAAAATGCAAACAGTGTCAATTGCCAACCAAAAACGAAAATATTACTCTATTCCTGCTCTATAGTGATCAGGATCTACTACTAGTACCGACGCTGTCTGGTACATTAAACCAAATGTTTAAGAGCGCTCTTTCACTATCACCACAACCATAGTTAACTGGTTTGTCGTCTTGTGTGTGTGTGTGTGTGACTTATCTTCATTGCTGCATTTTTCAAGTTTATAAAGCTTAATATGATTTCTCGAGGCGTGTGAATGTTCATTAAATCACAATCAGACCCCGGGCTGCTGTTGAGATTATGTCAAATATTATTATGATAAAAAAGTAATATTACTGCCAGTTCCAAGAATCGAACCGGAGAATTCGTAATCTGAGCTACTTCGAGTTCACAAATATTGGTTATGGTGATATTTGAGCTCTCTGGGCTTAAAAATCTAAGGTTTACTGAAAGAGAAAGTATTTAATATTTGAAAAGTTCAATTGAAGAAACTTTTGAACGCGATGTACAATTTTGATCTTTTCAACGCAGTTTTTGAGCACTAATATTAATGTCGTAGGTACAAAATTAATTAGTTATAAAATCTCAAAATTATGTCGAAAATCTAGTTTTTGTTTTAAGTTTTCGTCAACGATTAGACCTGAACGAATTTACCGGTTTTAATTCAATTTACAGCGTCTGACGACGAGGAAGTAATCAATTTGATTTGTATGCATATGATATTGTTGGAATTGGATAATATTAGAGTATGACGATCTATTTAGGCTTCCAAGCGCGTGTGCTAAATTTTGTAAGTATGTAACATACAAATGGTAGTATGTATGTACAGTAGAGTCATTCTGGGTAACTGTACGCACTTTTGCCTTTAAGACCTTACTGTGTTTTAAATATTAAAGCTAGAAAAATAGAAATATAATCTTTGAATAGAACATTTATTTCTTTATAAATGAAAATAGATAATTAAACAAATTTAAAATATCTCTTTTTATAATAAGGAATTATAGAGAAAAAATCGGAATGCGTTCACTTGCCCCTTATTGCTGGTAACAGGGTAAAACGCGTTTCTTAGTATAACACAAAAACAATTAGAAAACAATATTTATTGTCAACATTTTTCTGGGAGTTCTTACTGTTAACTCAGTCTTTACCATGAAGTACTAGATAAATTATAGCTTATAGCTTCGTGGTCTTTAAGTCGCAAAGGTTACTTATATATTTTGAGGTGAATCTCATTTATCTTAATCACAAAGATCAGTCGGGTTATACTCACCTTATTAAGTATTACTTCTTTTCTATCTAATTAGAGATCACAAGATACAAGTAGAATGAGACTAGTTTCAACAACCATAAAAAATAAAAACCAAGGACTATAATTTATATTATCAACTTTTATAAATCAGCTAAATTTGTCACCGCAGTTAGTACCTACTTATTTAGAAAATAGAAACAACATAACTTTTATAGGAACATTACTGCTGATAAATAATTAATTATTAATGCAATTATCACACATAAAAACGCCTCTTTCATAACCAGTGTGTGTCTTATAAGGAATGGTGACACCATTCATCACAAACACTACATTTGATCCATTCTTCTGTTGGTGGCTCTTCATTCTTTTCTAGACATAGTGGACAGTCTTTATCTCTTTTGTTTGCCTTAAAGGTATAGGGCTTCTGTCTGTTTTTGTTAACTTTTGCTTTTTTCCTTTCTGTCGAAACTTGTAGCTTGTATTTAACAAGAGCAATCCAAGACAAAACCGGAACCTTCCTTCTGCTCGTTTTCTTTTCCTCTTCTTGACGTTTCTTTTCTTCTAATTGTTGCTTTTAAGGTCTATAATGTAATGACTTGCGGTGACATGGAAGCTTTGCTTCCACGTCTTTTTTCTTTCATTCGAGGAAGAGGCGAGATGTCAGATATCGGCAAATATTTGCAACTTGTTGACTTTTCATTCAAGATATGATCGGCAGGACTACGTGCTTTTTCAACAGGAGTTAGTAAACTGGTTTTTTGTTGATGAAACTTCCACCGTAAAAACATCTAAAGAAGGAGTTCGAAGACTATTCATAACCTCATCTTCATGGTGCCTATTTTCAATATAAAATTTTTTATATACGTTATTCATAGACGGATCTCCAGCAGTAGACTACTATCATATGTTCAAGTATTGATGGACTTGGTGTTTCTCTAAGAATATCGTCTCCACCGGCATGGGTAGGTATTTCATCTACCATAGAATAGATGTCGTTTCGTTTGGTACAATCTGTCTATTAGCTGGCTCAAAAAGCTGATGTACCTCTTCCGGCTGATTTTGGTCCTCATTAAAAGGCTCTCCTCTAGTCCCAGTTTCAAAAATATTACTTTAAAGGTGGTTAAATGACACTGATTGGTTTGATGTTTGTTGCACATCTTGTTCCGTTGCATCTGTTATCAATGACGGTGCAAAATCTGCTTCATCAAATAGGTCGTCGTCGTAGGCATATATCAAAGTAACTTTAAAAAAAGATGCAGCATCTCCCAGTGTAGCTACTTTTTATATGCTTAATTAAATAAACAAGCTAACAAGATATTGAGTAATTGCTGTTCCAGGCATGAATTTGTCTCACTCTATTGAATATTTAACCTTTAAAGGACTGTAGAGGCACCTGTCCAGGGACTTCCATAGGTTCCAGGATAGCTTCCAGGAACTTCTAGGGTGACTTCCATGCGTAGGAAGAGTTAGCATCACAGTGTTATTTTCACGTGCATATTTTACTGCTGATATGAGACGAATGGTTGTCAAATATGAGTAATACTGGATTTTGTATGGGATTGACAAAATATTTGAAGTGTTGCAGCCAGTTTACGAAAAGCTCTGTGTTTGTAAAACCACTGTCAAACATCATGCAAATACTTTGTGATGTGCCTCCGTCCCGTAAATAATCACGGGGTCTTTTGCGAGGGAGCAAAGGAGCCAAAATACAATTAAAAGTTGATATAAGTTTAGGAACCAAACAAACCCTCAAGCACTAATATAAAAAATCCAAGATACACAGTCCCGAACAAAACTGACACCCAAAACTGTCGCTAATTTCACACAAGTAGTTGTAGATATGGAAAAAATATATGTTTTTGCATATCCAACCTTAAGCGCAAGATTTATAGTTGTTTTTACAAAGCAATATATAAAAAGAAATAAAATTAACAGTGTCGCGACTGACGCAATTCTATTTGAAATGAGCGCACAATTTAAAATTTTGCGCTCATTTTTAGAGGACGTTTTTGAGACACTGATCGTATATCTTGGGTTTTTTATATTAATGCTCTCAAAATAACCTTTTGCAAATTTACAAGACTATGCTTATTATCAAACAAACCATTACTTACTGGATCACAAACGTGGAAGTGACAGGGTTTGCCAAAATGCCAAAAATTATCAATGAAACTGAGAAATTTAATTATTTGCGAATAAAAAGTAAACGAAAGGTCACGTGGCGTAGTGTCGTGTCTGAATTAGTTCGCCACTCCAGCGTCTTTATTTCATCCGAATGAACCACCCCTCTTCCGCAACCCGTTCCGATGATATCTGCACTGCGCTCACTTACCCACTGCGTACGGTTACCCTGAATGACTCTAGCGGTACGAATAGGTTCGTCAGTTTTCAAATTGATTCATTTAACAAACTGCGAGCACATAATATGATCTTTTGTATATTTGTCACATAATATACTGTTGCATAGAAAATTATGCTTAACTGTTCGATAACATGGTTCAGACTTGCTTGCATCAACACTATTTCCTTATTTTATCTTGTGTAAATGATTATTATCTAAAGAGATGCTAATGTTTTTTTAATTAAAACCTTTTTATTGATTTGAGCTACCATTAATATTTATGATAAAACTATTGTCATGGTTAATGTCACCGTTGTTACTTCTAGATTTCTAGTGTTATTCAATATTTTTTTGCAAAATATATTTGCCATAGATATAATATCCTTTATTTTCGTAATGTCATAATAATGCCGATACCTTTAAGAATTGAAGAACGAGCAGCAATAATTGCCGAACATTAAGCTGGCTACAACATCAGTGAGATATCACGTCGTCTGAATGTGACCAGGGATAGTGTGAGATTCTGGATAAGGAGACACGGCGAAGAAGGTGCACTCGTAGATCACCGTAACAATAATCTTTGCCGCCGTCCTATTCTCAATTCTGCACAGGCAATATGAAGCAAACGTCTTTACATCAACTAATCATTACGCCCGATTGTATGGTGTTAGTCAAAGAGTGATAAGAAATACATTACACTCAATGGGATTACATTATAGGCGACACGCAAAAAAGTTGCTCTGACGCCCCCTCATAAGCAAGCAAGCTTAAGGTTTGCAGAGACTTATTTGAACTTTGATTGGAGCAACACTATGTTTACAGACGAAAAAAGCTTTATGTCAAGCCAACATGGAAGGCTTCGTTTGTGGAGATATGGTACGAGATATACCGAAGACCATGTAGTGCCGAATTTCAATTCTGGACGAATTTCGGCCAATATGTGGGGGTGGATGTCAGCGGATGGAGTGGGCGAGCTCGTTCTTCTTAGTTGAAGAGCAAACGCAACACATTATCTGTTTGTATTGGAAGATAGTATGCTACCAAGTGTTCGCACCGTGTTTCCAGCCAATGAGGTGCCTCAGATCATCTATGTTTATGAAAATGCTCGCACTGTTACAACCCTTAATTCCTTTCTATACCAAATCGCTGAGTCAAACTTTTATTTTACTATATAAGCCGTGCATTTCCAATGCACGGCTAGTCAGTACTTGAACTAGTCAAATCGCTGCCCAGCAACGGACCTGGTTTCTGCCCGCCGGCTGGCCTTCAGTGAGGAGACTAGGAATAGTAGCATCCGCGTCGTAACCCCCTATAACCGCGTGCACAAATAATAGTGCGATCTGAGTGCTTAGTAAAAGTGACGTGTAAAAAGTAAAGTCAAATAAAAGTGGTTGTCTCGTAAAATAGTTTTTTTTTTTAAGACTACAACGCGGGACACCCTAACAGCACGCACACCGCTCGTATTGTAAATGAATGGTTCATCCGGCATAATGATATAGTGGTGATTCGCTGGCCAGCAAAATCTGCAGATATATGTAAATCCCATAGACAATTTATGGGGTTTAATGGTTCAGCGATGGGAAAACGAAAATGAAAGGACAAAAGAGGCCATATAAAACAACTGTCGAACTATTGGGAAGATAGAAGAGGGTCAGATCTATGCTCTCGTCTCGTAGATTCCATGAGAAATAGATTAAAATGTGTCATTGACGCTAATGGTGGCTATATCCGTTATTAATATATTATATTTCTTTGTTTGTAGCTTTTATAGAAATTTGCTTGTTTGTTTGGCTAGTTGTCAATTCAATATATGATTTTTTTGAGTTATTCTTCCTCTTTAGTTTCATTTCAATTGTGCATTACACCTATTAGGATAATTGATACGCTATCAAGGGACTCGAATAATTTTCAAATTAACAGTAAAAATTAAATCTATTCAATTGAGATAAACTTTATTTGATAGAAAACGTCACATTTATTTAATGTTAGTAGAACTCTTTTTTGTACTGGTATGTTGGCATGATTGATTCGTACACTAGTGCAAGCGAAACTAGATCTTAAGGTGACGAACCTATTTTTACCGTGACTGTACCTCTATGTATGTGCACGAATGTCTCGGAAACTAAAAATCATATGGAGATGCTTATTTTTTATGATTTAAGTCAGGTACCTATATTCCAACATAGGGATTTCAAGTTTCCTAAAAATCGGTTCAGTAGTTTTTGAGATTTAAGTATAGATGACAAATAGTTTAATTTTTTAAATGACTTTTGTTAGATCTTGAAATAAATCGGTACTTTAGCCTGAAAGTCATTTAAAAAAACTTATTTTTGTAAATTTTTGTTCGACGATAATTTTGGTATTTTTTAATATCTCAACATCTACTTAGCCGATTCAGTTTAACTTTTCTGAAAATCTAAGTATCGATTGGTCTATGCATTCAAAAGTTATGAGAGCCTTACATACAGACATACTGACGTCATTGTAAACATAATAGAGCATAATACTAATGAACATAGCCAGAACAGCCTTTTAGGACCTCAACACGTAGAGATCTGATAAAACTCGATTTTCAAAAATAGGAATGAAACCAACAACTTCCCGATTTATGAAAATTTTCAATTGTCTTAGTGGGAAATTGGAAAACATAAAGAATAAATAAAACAACAACTTATGTGGCCACAAACCACTTTGCCTGCCAAACTTTATTTGTCCAATATACATCTCGCCTTTTTCGTTGTAAAAGAATCTGTCTTAACTATACTAATGGGAGCAGTCTCGTATTTAAAGGGGCGGCCTAAAGACATCTCTCCCGATTTTCTTTTTATGGCGCCAGCCAAAGGTATAAAAAATGTGCAACTTTCAACTCGAGGCACAAAGCGCGAACTCAAAATATGCAGAAACAAAAATTACTGTCAAAAATACATGAAACTCTGAATATTTCCGCCCGCTCGTGCTCTGTGCTCAAGTTACTTTTTTGTTTGGTTATACAAAAAGTTTTGTAAAAAAATAAATATCATCATATTAGCAACATCTTGTCCAGTTTGAGCCAGCGTCGTGTCATGGTAGTTTCGAAGCTTGGTCCGTTATTTACGCGGATTGCTTTTCTTCTTGAACAGCAGTAGTAGCGGAGGAAGCTACCGAGCCGGACTCATCTGGTGACGGCTGGCAGGCAAGTGAGGGGAACCTCGCATACAAAGCTGCTCGGTATTTAGGATGGCTGCAAAATTATTGACATATTAAATTTCCTCTTTATGTATCTATATATAGAGAAAATGATTAAGGTCTACTGAATTAATCAGTGGTGAATTGTATAGTATTCATGTGGTCTGTAAACGTGATGAAATGGAGCGTTTATTGAAATTCAGATCACTCTGCTCATTACTCATGGGTACCAGCGTGCCGATATTTTTTATAGTATAACTGATAGCATTATTTATGAAAACTAATCCGTTAACCATAGCTACTTAATTTATTTTAATAAGTAATACCTTTTAAATCAGGCTGATCTATCGAAATATAGCTATGGAATCATTTGGGTTGAAAAGCATACAAATGTGTGACTAATTTTATCAAGCTGTAGGCACCCACAAAAAAATTATACACAAAAATTCAATTCTCTAAGTGGTAAATTGAGACATCCCGTGGGCGAAACCGTGGACAACTATTCTTCTTTAAATTTAAAAGTTCAGCTTTATGTTTCTATTTTTTTAAATAAAGACTAAGAAATCTAAGCGTTTCATTTTTCAAACAGTCAATAAAGACTAAGAAATCCAAGTATTTCATTTTTCAAACAGTCAACAAAGACTAAGAAATCTAAGCATTTCATTTTCCAAACAATCAACAAAAATTAAGAAATCTAAGCATTTCTTTTTCCAAAAAATCAAAACGGATTCTATAGAATTTCTATAGAATTTCTTAAAGCTGTTTGATTTGTATTTGGTAATAAGGCTTACCTAATTCCATAAACAATTGGATTGTAGATTGTATTAGCCTTGGCAAAGACTGATCCCCAAATGGTGAAAAGTGGAGTGATTTTCGCTGTCTCAAATACACCTGTGAAATTAATGACTAAGTACGGTGTCCACGCCATGAACCATAGGGAAATAGTCATTAATGCAACCTGTAACAAACATATCGAGCTTAAAATGCTAACTAATTGTAATCATTGATAAGTGCATTGTGAAACTCTGGGACATGTGATTTATTTACAAATATTATTTATTCTTGATAGGCATGGATCATTTAACAGTTAACATATTAAATTTCGTACTAAATTCTTTTAGCAATTAACAACTGTTATTTATATTAGCAAATACTGTTAAAATTTATGTATCACTAAAATTACCCATAACTTCATATAGAATAACAATGTTATTAAAAATATTTCAGCTAAAAAGGTTTTTCGTCAATCTTAGTAACCAAAAAAAAGGTCATCTGGAGTAGTTTTATAATTTTTAACAGTTATTTCTTTGACTGAAAAAGGTCCTCCGTCGATGTTAGCGACCAAAAAAAAGGTCATCTGGAGTAGTTTAAAATTTTTAACAGTTATTTATTTGACCTAAAAAGGTTATGAAGAATAACTCTATTAAAAATTATAAAACTAATCCAGATGACCTTTTTTTGGTCGCTAAGATTGACGGAGGAAATCATTTTGGTTTTGGTCGCTAACTCAACGGCTTTGCGTTTTTGCTGCTTCTAATACTTATTATAATATATAGGCTACTACTGATATAATATAACATAATTAAGTAACTGTTAAATATTAATTAATTTTAACAACATACCAGTTAACCTAATTTAACAATAATCTTGACTATCTCATGAAGCGTGACAATCTATGCCACGGAATTTTGGTCTGTGATCTATGCATATAATCTGTGGCGGATATATATTTTCGTCGCCAGCATGAAACTGTATTATACTTCTAATACCTACTTGAAAAATACTGCTGTTATCTCCTGAGGTCTTACCCTCTCTTTATAACATAGCTGTATAAAAAGAGATGGTGAGACCTCATAGACTGAGATTTAACGTATGTATATGTTTCAAGTGATTAATCCGAGTGCGAGCTCCACCTTTACCTAATATATCATGGTCGCAAGTAAGCTGTTGAAATTCGATACCCTAGTTCATAAAGATTAGGGGGCGTCCATAAATTACGTGAGGTGTTTTTTTAATTTTCTGTCCCTCCCTCCCCCTTGGTGAGATGTCGTGAGATTTTATTCAACCCCCTCCCCCATCCCCCAATCTCACGTGAGATTTTTCAAAATTTGGGTTTCTTAAATATGTAAACGCGTTGGATTTTTATTATAAAAAGAAAAAAAAAACCTAGTAATCAATATTGCTGAGTTATGTCATAACAATTTAACAATAGAATACTTAAATCGTAATTACTGCGATTAAAAAAAGAATGTCTACTCCTGTGATAGTGGCGCAAAATCAAAGGACGGGCTACACTGTACCGTAAATTCAGATTAAATTTGGTATTTGGTATATTTGCTATTTGGTATAAAACAAATATGATTATTTGGCAGTCAGTAGTAATGTATAGCGTCGAAGTATGAATGAAATTATTTCCTTTCGAACGAATTAGTGAATAATCTTAATCGTATTACATATATATATATATATATATATATATATATATATATATATATATATATATATATATATATATATATATATATATATATATATATCGAACGAATTAGTGAATAATCTTAATCGTATTACGATTACGATGACCGCCCCGTTGGTCGAGTGGTTAGAGACCCTGGCTACGCAATCAACGAGGCTCGGGTTCGAACCCCGACGGGGACAAGCATTTGTGTGATGAGCATAAATGTTTGTATTTCCGGGTTTGGGTGTTTATTATATATATATATATATATATATATATATATATATATATGTATTTCTATGTATTAGTATCGTTGACTAACACCCATAACACAAGCAAATAATTTGCTTACTTTGGGGTTAGATCATTAAGTGTAATTTGTCCCGTAAATATTTATTATTTATTATTATCATTACGCTTAAGATTTAATCTTAAGCACGTACAATCTGGATAATGGACCAAAATAGTATATTTTTTTCTGTTTCAATCAGAAAAAAAATTGCGTGATATTTGCCGAGACCCCCCCTCTCCCCAACGTAAGATTAGATGAGATTTGACTCGACCCCCTTTCCCCCTTAAACATCTCACGTAATTTGTGGACGCCCCCTTATATTAATTAGGTACATTTTTTACAAACTGTTATATAACGCAATATTCTTCGTAATGAAATGAAATGAAAATATTTATTTGCAAGAATATGGGTGTCACAAGTTATTAAAATAAATTAAATTACCATCATATTCTACCATAATATGGCGTGCAAACGTCGTATTGGTTCGGGCTCCCTTTGAAGATGAGACCCTCTGCTATTTTGCCAGGTAGTTCTAAAAGGCGAATGATTGGCTATACGTGTATCATGACTACAGGTGGTGGTAGGATTCCACAAAGTCTCACAGTCAGTCTGTGAGTGTCACTGTCGTGTTTCGATTGAGAGGGTAAGAGTGAAGTTTAATCTTCATTACACTACTTTCTTCTGGTTATATTAACATGTCATAAACAAAATAGGCTACACACATTTACATGAGTAAACCTAAATTTTTGTATGCAGATTTTTTATTTTTTGATGGTAAGTGATCACTGTCATACCTACATAAACCGTCAGGGTGTTTTGGTGCAGCTCGGCCACAGTCAATTTAAATGTTCTTTTATTGTTCTTGCAGTACCAATGAACAGATTAAATGTACTTCAAGTAGATCTCGTTAAAAAAGCACTTGAGTGTTTACACACATTTAATCTGTTCATTGGTACTGCAAGAACAATAAAAGAACATTTAAATGTTACGTCTATAAATTACGAAATTGACTATGGCCGAAACACCCAAACTGTCATACCTCCGAAAGTAAAGTATACAGATAAACATAGATTTATTCCGGCACTCCGGGACGTCTTATTAACAAATATAAACGCGGTCGAAAATAAATTGTGATCTTATTTTTTGTAGGTTACTTTGTCCAACTACACTCATTGGCCTACACTCATTTTGGTGCCTAAGATTTAAGACTTGAATTTGGGTATTTTTTGTGAGCTGATACGAGAAATCTAGTCACTGTTTTCATATCAGCTTTAATTTTTTCATACCAAAGTATGCAGAATACAAGCGAATTATCGTGTCATTAATCGGTTTTTGTTATCTTTCGTTATACATACTCACCGCATATGTAACAAAACATATCAGGATCGTTAATGCAACATCTCGACTTACTTGCCATAATAAATTTATACGATTAATGTTTTTAAGTAGTTAAAACCATAAAAAACGTTAAAATAAGAGTTGTCCTGCTGCTGCTGACCAGAGCTGTCAGCTGACGTCTAATGGCAGCAATGCAGTTCATACTACCTACTTTACCGACTACAGATGCGAACAGAGCTGCACCAAACCAAACATTTTTTTTGTAGGCCAGTGTTATAAATTATATTACATTTTATATGCATTTTAGGTCGGCAACTATGTTAAAGGTTATACAGATTAATTTACCTTGGCTAGCTTGCATTCGGCGCTTGTGTTAGACTGATCGGAGGACCTTAGAGAAGCTACGTTCATCTTCTTTGCCTGTTCCCTCATTGCCTTCTCGTGGGCAGATACTGCCTGTAAAAATATATTATGTATTGTGAGGTGGGTGAACGAAGCAAATTATGATCGTAAACGTAATATTTATTTTATTTATTTGAATACAATTTAATACATAACAAATATTAATATTAAATATACTACTTAAACTCTTGTATGTTTTACCGGGCATCAGAGTCGTCAACACATTAAAATGTAAAGATTTTCGGTTCACGTTGGGTAGGTTTTTTTTTTAAATTTGTGATGCAAGAACGTAAGCGCTCACCACTGTCCGGTAAAGCTATATTAATATATTAATTATAATTCCTGTCATAAGGTTTGGAACGTCACGACAACAATGTGTTGTTGTCTTTTATGTTGCTGATGTGGGCAGGGCATTTTTGTTTTTTTGCCATAAGAGGGTTTGCTGTGGAGTGTAGGTTAATGTACTTTATGGTTAGCGAACCTAACTAAGAATCGATGGGTTCGATTCCCGACAGAGAGAAACATTTGAGTGATGAGCATGGACGTTTGTATTTCTAGGCTTGGGTGTTTATTATATGTATGTAATAGTATTTATATATGTATTTCTATGTATTAGTATCGTTGACTAACACCCATAACTCAAGCAAATAATTGCTTTATTTGGGGTTAGATTTTTTGTGTAATTTGTCTAGCTATATTATTATTATGTATAAACTGTTATATTTATTAATTTTTTACCTGAATGATGAAGAAGTAAGAGTAGATGATGAGTAGAAGTGGTGCGAAGTAGACAAAGATTGAATAGACCAAAATGTAGCTGCGGCTCAGCCAGCTCTTGTCGAGGTAGTCAGTTCCACAAGCAGTCATGTTACCTTCTGGTACATATCTGCCAAAATGAATTTCACTTCAATGAATATTCCAAAATAACCCTTCATCTTTGTATCTGTTATTTCTGCATTGATATAAAAAACCCAAGATGCACGGTCCCCAACAAAACTGACACTTAAAACTGTGCTTTATTTCATATAAGTAGTTATAGATATGGCTAAAACACATATTGTCTTTGCATATCCAAACTTAAGCGCAAGATTTATAGTTGTTTTCACAAAGCAATGTACAAAAAGTAATAAAATTATACTTGGGGCGTGATCTACAATCGATATCGAAGCCAAAAATATAGTTTTTAGAATTTTTGTCTGTTTGTGTGTATGTATGTATGTTCCGGGGTAAACTCAAAAAGTACTGCACGGATTTACTTCAAATTTTGCATGAATATTACTAACAGGTCGGGTCAACATAATACCTATATATTATCACGCTATCACCTACGGGGGAGGAGCAGTGCGGAGTAAACGAAGTCCGCGCGGACGAAGTCGCTGGCAACAGCTAGTTACATTTAATAAAATCGTAGGAAAGTCAATGTATGTCCGGGGTAAACTCAAAAAGAACTGCATGGATTTACTTCAAATTTTGCATGAATATTACTGACAGGTCGGGTCAACATATAGGCTACATATTATCACGCTATCACCTACGGGCGGAGGAGCTGTGCGGAGTAAATGAAGTCCGCGCGGACGAAGTTGCGGGCAACAGCTAGTTTTCAATACGTACAAACAATCTATACATCTATACATATCTATACATATAATAAAATCGTAGTAAAGTCAAAACTGTACATTGAATATTTTTTTAAAGAATACTTGGGGCGTGATCTACAATCGATATCGAAGCCAAAAATATAGTTTTTAGAATTTTTGTCTGTTTGTCTGTTTATCTGTCTGTTTGTCTGTATGTATGTCCGGGGTAAACTCAAAAAGTAATGCATGGATTTACTTCAAATTTTGCATGAATATTACTAACAGGTTGGTCAACATATAGGCTACATATTATCACGCTATCACCTAGCGGCCAGGTGCTGTGCGGAGTAAACGATGTCCGCGCGGACGAAGTCGCTGGCAACAGCTAGTCTATAATAAAATCGTAGGAAAGTCAAAACTGTACATTGAATATTTTTTTTAAAGAATACTTGCCAAAAATATCGTTTTTAGAATTTTTGTCTGTTTGTCTGTATGTATGTCCGAGGTAAACTCAAAAATTACAGCATGGATTTACCTCAAATTTTGCATGAATATTACTAATAGGTCGGTCAACATATAGGCTATATATTATCACGCTATCACCTACGGGGGAGGAGCTGTGCGGAGTAAGCGAAGTCCGCGCGGACGAAGTCGCAGGCAACAGCTAGTAAGTAAATAAAAGTTTTTACATTTATTCTATCTACTTATTAGAAATCAATGAACTGATTTTTGCTTGTATTGTTGTAAAACTGTTATTGGTCCTTAATAAAATAAATCAATAAAACCATTCACGTTAAATTTTTTAAAATATCATCGAAAGCTTGTAGAAAAAAAGCTTTTAAAAAGTAAATATTACAGAAATATTCGGTGTTTTTTACCTACTTAATTAAAATGTGGCAAAGTTACCGATTCGGTGTTATCTTCAAAAATGTTTACATATATCACGTTGTTGATAAATAAATAAATAAATATCTCTGGAGTCTGGACAATTTTACACGAATTGATCTATCCTCAAAGTAAGCAATTTATTTGCTTGTGATATGGGTGCTAGTCAACGATATTAATAGATAAGCATAATATAAATTTAAATCCTCAATTAAACACCCAATCCCAGAAATACAAACATGTAGCTCATCATATAAATGCCTGCCCCTGTCGGGTATCGAACCCGAGCCCCATTGATCACCCATGAGTCAACGTCGCTAACCACTCGACCAACGGGGCAGTCAAATAATAAAGAGTTAATTGATTGATCAGTTAAAGTAACTGAAACGTTTATAAAAATATTTCCTTAAGCAAACCTTATAGTATCAGCATCATTATTTCAGGCATCTCTTAATGAAGAGATTGATCAATAATGATTGATCCAGTAGTAATTTTTAAAAGTTCCTGTTTATTTGCCGGCGTGCCGGCAAAATGCGCTCACACACTTTACTGCTCGGGGCAAACGGAACAAGGATCTTAAGGCACCCCCTTCCACACTCCACGTGGACTTTACAGATATTGAAGTCTTCACTTGAACTTAAATGCCGTCCACTACCACCTTGAGACGGCTAAATCGGCCTTGTTCTTTTTAACTGAGACGCAATCCGGGATACAAATTTGAGCATTCATTTGTACCTCGGGCGGGAGTTTGTGCATACGTCAGAGAGGTTATCTGTTCTCGACGTCTCAGCAGCCTTGAAGGCAAGGACCTATCCATCCTCTGGCTATATGTAGACTGCGACGACCATCCCCGCATCTATGCGTGCCTCTACAGGTCCCACAGCGGAAATGCCTAATCAGACCGACTCATTGAGCATATCCAGAATGCGACAGATTCCGTGCTGCAGCAGATCCCCTCCACAGAGATAGTAATCATCGATGATTTCAACGCCCACCATGCCGAATGGCTCGGTTCTCATACCACCGGTCATGCGTGGAGATCCGTTCACGATTTTGCCTTAGCGTATGGACTAACACAGCTGGTTACTTCGCCTACGCGTGTTCCAGATGTGGATCACCATCTTCCTTCTTTGTTAGACCTTCTGCTGACCTCACACCCGGACAGTTTTCTGATTTCTGTAGAAGCTCCAATTGGTTTATCGGACCACTGCCTAATTCCTCCGAATTAGGTAGTGGTCCGATAAACCAATTGGTGGCAAAGTGCCGGTTACGCGCTTATCACAGCCTCGTTCTTCAGGCTGCCGCCGTGTTTGGCACTACAGATCAGCAGATTGGGACGGGATGCGGTCCTTTTTTGCATCCTACCCATGGGGGCGTGTGTGCTTTTCGCTGGAAGATCCAGATGTCGTCGCTGATGTGGTGCTGCAGGGAATGGAACTTTTCATTCCATTTTCTGCTGTACCCGATGGTGGCAAGTCTCAGCCTTGGTTTGGTCGCCAATGCAAAACGGCTTCGCGCCGAAAGCAGGAATGCTACCAAGCCTGGGCCACGGCGTCGGCATCGCAGAATGTAAACACCAGCATATTTAGAAAGGAGTACAATCATGCCTCCAGGTCTTTTAAAAGAATCATAGCTATAGGCAAAATCGGAGCGCATTAGCAGAATTGGTGGGAGGCTAGTTCGCCTTCCTTCGGGAACCCGTGCATTCTGGTCTCTAGCTAAAGCAGTCCAAGGGAATTTCTGTTTGCCCTCCTTTTCACCTTAGCACAAAGATGGTGGCTCTCTGGCCCATTCTGCAAAAGAGAAGGCTGATCTTTTGGGCTCACTTTTTGCAGCCAACTTGACTCTGGACGACCAAGAGAATGCACCACCTACCATCCCGCAGTGTAACACTTCCATGTCGGAGGTAAAGTTCTTGCAAACTGCAGTTCGCAAAGCACTCATTTCCTTAGACGTCCACAAGTCGAGTGGGCCTGATCGCATCTCTGCTATCGTGCTCAGCATGTGTGTTCCAGAGTTGGCACCGGTCTTAACGCGATTATTCCGGCTCTCCTACTCGCATGGCGTCGTACCCAAAACTTGGAAGACCGCTTTAGTGCACCCATTCCCTAAAAAAGGCGATCGCTCGGTCCCGTCCAACTATCGGCCTATAGCGATAACCTCCTTATTCTCCAAAATAATGGAGTCTATTTTCAACTGCCAGCTTTTGAGGTATCTAGAGGAGCATCAGCAGATTAGTGACCGTCAGTACGGTTTTCGTCGCGGACGATCAGCTGGTGAGAGGAAGAGGCAGTGGAGAATAAGGGAGAGGCATTGGCAGTTAGTTTGCATAGAAAGAAAAAACATAGCGAAAGCCTTCGATCGGGTATGGCACAAGGCACTTCTCTCCAAGCTCCCATCCTATGGGCTACTTGAGAAATTGTGCAATTGGATCACCAGTTTTTTGACGGATCGGAGTATCAAGGTCGTTGTTGATGGCGCATGCTCTGACCTTAAACTCGTCAATGCTGGTGTTCCTCAAGGCTGTGTGCTGTCGCCTACGCTGTTTCTTCTGCACATTAATGATATGTTGCGATCAAGCAACATTCATTGTTATGCGGATGACAGTACAGGCGATGCTTTATATTCCGGCCGCAGCAGAATTTCTCGGGAATACGTCAATGAGTGCCGGAACTAACTTGTGTCAGAAATTGAAGAACAACTTTCCGGAGCTTCGGAGTGGGGTCGATTAAATCTGGTCGAGTTTAACCCCAATAAGACACAAGTCTGCGCGTATACCGTTAAAAAATCACCCTTCGTCGTATCTCCTCGTTTTGAAAATACTTCCCTGAAAGCCTCAGCCAGTATTGGAATACTTGGAGTCGACATATCAAGCGACGTTTAATTCCGTGGTCACTTGGAAGGCAAGGCTAAATTAGCCTCTAAAAAGCTGGGAGTTCTTTGCAGGGCTAGGCAGTACTTCACACCGGCCCATCGTTTACTGCTTTATAAGGCGCAAATCCGGCCTCATATGGAGTACTGCTCTCATTTATGGGCGGGCGCTCCTCAGTACCAGCTCCTTCCTTTTGATCGCATTCAACGTAGGGCGGCTCGAATAACGATGACGAGACTATTTCAAGTCGGCTTGATTCTTTGGCGTTACGTAGAGATGTGGCATCACTCTGCATTTTTTATTGGCTGTATCATGGGGAATGTTCCGAAGAACTGTTTGAATTAATTCCTGCCGCCGAATTTGACCATCGGACATCGCGACAAAATTCTAAGTTTCATCCTCACCATCTCGATGTGTGAAAGTCCACAATCGTGCGATTCTCGAGGCAATTTTTGCCCCGCACTACTCCTATGTGGAACGAGCTATAGGCAGAAATTTTTCCGAACGGATACGACTTAGGGACCTTCAAGAAAAGAGCCTACTCATTCTTAAAAGGCCGGCAACGCAACTACAAGACCCCTGGTAGTGTAGTTGTCTATGGGCGGCGGTAATCACTTACCATCATGTGTGCCTCCTGTCCCTTTGCCCCCTCTTCTATAAAAAAACCTTATAGATTAGTATAAAATTCAGGAAAAACGTTAATAGCCAATTTAAATTTTTGTCATCTAGTATCCATATATAGATTTTATTTACTGCAGATATAGATATATTGATTAATATATTAAAATGAAATTAGTTTTATTTAATCCCCGTTTAAGGCATTACGGCCGGTTTTCAAAACGCAAATTAATTTTTACAAGCAATTAATATTTGTTTAACAGATCATTTGCTTGTAAAAATAATGTTAAACACAGATTAATTGCTTGTTAAAATTAAGCGTTTCGGAAACTGGCCGTTAGTTCATTAAATTAATTATATGAAATTTCCTTTTTGAATTTTGAAATATGTAAAGTTATTTTCTCAAAAGAATTATTTTTCAAATGTCATGATAAACAGTCGTATGACTTACCTGCACCAGCCGAAGAGGGGTGCAACAGTCCATGCCAGGCTGAATAGCCATATTCCGAAAATTCTTAACAAAGCTCCGTTAATTGTCATTGGCTTGGCAGCGATACCTTTTACGATCACATTGTAGCGATCAAAAGCGATCATCGTCATCGACCAGATGGAGCCGCAGCCAAACAGTGACCCGGCGCACGCGTACAGCTCACATGCCAAAGGACCTATAACAATACGTACACTAGTGATGGGAGTCCCATAGATCGATCACAGCAGGTGTCCCGCAGGACTCCATACTGTTATCCGTATTATTCTCTCTTTACACGTGCGACTTACCACGCGATCCGCACGTCGAGCTCGCGTTGTTCGCCGACGACACCGCCCTCTATACGTTTAATTTTTCCGAAGTAACAATCATCAAGCGGTTGCAGGCTGCGGCCAACGCCCTTGGCGATTGATTCAGAAAATGGCGTATCGAAATAAACCCCACAAAAAGTGCAGCCATGTACTTTCGCCGCGGTAAACACCCGCGACAGAAAAGGCGCGGTCTGCGAAAGCTAGGCAACATTACCCTGTTCGGAAACGTCATCCCGTGGGAAAGGAAAGTCAAGTACCTCGGGGTAACGTTGGACAATAAAATGTCATTTAAACCGCACATACAAAGAATGAAAGTTAAGGCTAAGTTCGTTGTAGGTCGGTTATATAACCTTATCAATAAACACAGTAAAATGTCACTTAGACACAAGGTGACACCTTACAAGTCGTGCGTACGCCCCATCCTTTCATACGCTTGCATAGCGTTTGCCCATCTCCCCCGTACGGACTTGCATCCGTTGCAAGTGGTACAAAATAAATTCCTGCGTATTGCCACGGAAGCACCGTGGTATATGCGCAACGTAGACCTCCATAACGATCTTGAATTGCCGAGCTTAGCAAAGCATTTCAAAGAAATCTCTAAAAGATACTGCGATCGTGTCATCTCGCATCCGAACCCACTGGTGGTAGCCGCGGCTGACTACATCCCAGATCCTAATCCCGATCTCAAATTACGTAGGCCCCGCCACGTTCTTACCGATCCCGATGATCCGATAACTCTGGCCAACGGTTTACACGATAACATTACACACCTACATTCGCGCACCGTCGCCGCCAGCGGCGACGAGGACCCCTGTTTCGCCCTTCAGCGAACCGAGCCCAAGGGCAAGGTTCGGCCGACGGACAAAACAATGCCACTAGCAAAGCCCTCTCATCGCAAATCACGACCCCACCCTAAGCCGAAGTTCGGCCTCACCCTTAGCTCGGAGGGCATACAGCCCTACACCTATAAATTCTGGCTGAGCACTCTGCTCGCCCCCACGACCGGTGAAGCTGTAACAGCCCATAAGGCTAGCAGTAATTGAGCCATTCCGAAAAAAAAAGTGATGGGAGTCGAGTGAATTTTTTTAACTCGAGTCACTCGCCAGTGAAAACTGATTCACTCGAGTGTCACTCCAGTGAAGATGAGACTCAGGTGTCTTTTTTTTCAGTCGAGTCACTCGCCAGTGAAAACTGATTCACTAGAGTGAAGATGAGACTCGAGTGACTTTTTTTTACTTGAGTAAAGTGTATGATTGGAGTTGTTGAAGTAAATAAGTGATTTTTGATAGTAAAAAAACAAGTGATATATTATAAATTAATCAAATCTTTAATTTTTGCCATCTTTTTCTGTGGTTTATAGTTACTATTATATTATTACATAAATTTAAAAATAAGTACTTAGTCTAATAGTAGGTACCTATTTTTAACATAATATTTTTAGGCTTTCGCATTTTTTTAACAACATAGACAGGTATTATAAAAATAATGAAATGAAATATTTTACTATATTAGTTGTCATCCTGCACAGATTTGTACTGAATTTCAAATCTATATCTATATTAATCTATATTAATTAATTAATATTAATTAATTAATTAAACTAAATTTAATATTTAATTAATTAATTAACAATTAATTAATTATTAATTAATTAATTAATTAATTGATCTATATTAATATTATAAATGCGAAAGTTTGGATGTATGGATGGATGTTTGTTACTCAATCACGCAAAAACTACTGAACAGATTTGAATGAAACTTGGCACACAGGTAGACGATGATCTGGAATAGCACGTAAGCTATTTTTTATCCCGGAAAAATTAGGTGATCCCGCGGAATTTACCAAAAACTTATAATGCAGCGGGCTGCACGCTGCAGCTAGTGAAAGATATATTGGCAAAAACTTTCATAAACTGAAAATCTCACTCGACTCGAGTGGTCCGAGTGATTCGAGTTGACTCGAGTTGGTTTTTTTTTTTTATTATCGATAGGGAAGCGCTTGACCATGATCTCGCCTGGTGGTAAGCTAAGAGGCGGCCTAAGATGGAACGCGCTTCCCTAGAAGGTACGTGTTAACTCTTCTCTTGGAGATCCCCAGATTGTACTCGTCGGGGAACACAGACTCAGGAAGGGTTTTCTAGTCCCTTGCGGTTCGAATGAAGAATGTCGAGTCGTGAAACGTCCACCATGTGGCGATGTCTAGAATCTGTGCGCCTCAACGATCGATAGAAAACGAGGATGGCGGAATTAAGTCGTGCAATTCCGCAGCGCACTCTCCAAAGGACGCCACATACATGAGTTTACCATCTACCATATCCTTCAAACCGTAACACGACGGCAAAGAGCACAGACGCTATTGTGGCAGGAATAGATAAGGCGGTGGTATCAGACCCAGACGAAACGGGGTAGTAGTCACGATGTCTAACGACAAACCGGTAAATCGCGCGAAGAGTTGAAAGCTTTTTTCTTACTTACCGAATACCCAAGTTTCATAATAGCAACTGACTAACATTGGTGGACCCATTACAACGATCATACAGAAGTCAGAGAATGCTAGATTTATTACAAGAAGATTTGATGGAGTCTTGAGGCTCTGTAAAGAAAATAATGAATAAATAAAAATATTGAAGGAAAATGACCAAATTCATAATAGCTGGTAAATCTATACGTGCGGCATTTCCCTGTATTGGTCCGGGCTTTTGAAGAATATACCATTTGCCACGTTGCCGGTCAGTTCGTTAAAGGCGACCAATTGGCTATTCGTGTCGCTACTATCATGACTACTAAGTGGTAGAGTTCCGAAATGTCGCGCCTGGGTATTTATTACCACCGCTTTACCTATCCTACTACAAAAGCGTCCATTGCCATTGACGTGTTCTAATTTGAAGGATAAGGTAGCCGCTAAATATATGCATTTGGCATTGCCAGCCTGCCCAATGGATAGCAATGCACCGTTACATCTTTGGCGTCTATAACGGTTGCGGACACTTGCGCGAACTGTGGAGTATGAAATTAGGCCCAGTTAAAGTTTGAAGTATGGAGGACTGCAGAAACCCAATATTTTTATATAAAATAGAAATACATTAAACAAAAAAAATACATAAAATAAAATAAAATGCATTAGAAATACAATGAAAATAAACATTACACACACTAAATTCATGTGACATACATGATGTCATATTTTATTTTTTTATTTAAACACTTTATTGCACATAATGGTACAAAGGCGTAACTTAATGCTATTAAGCATTTTCTCACAGTTTGCCTTCCGTAATACACACATGTATAATATTTTTTTTGGACTAAAGCTAAAGCCAGTTGTCAAAATCAAAAGAGATTTTATTGTTTAGTCTATATAGTCGAATTTCGGCGGCAGATGATCGCTAGTATAAATAAAGACCCAATAGGTAACATTTTTTGTATGTAGTACATATATCTGATCTGTGATTTTTTGCGTGGCCAGTGCATCGTAAGGATAAATCTTACAGAAACATTGATAAAAGTATTTTTTAGTAATATTGTTGATGATAAACTGTGTTGTATTTTCAACCGAAGAAAAAATTGTGGTTAGCAGTTTAACATGTACGTATGTATGTATGTGAATAATATTGATGGAATTAGATAATATTTGAGTATGATGATCTAGTTAGATATAGGCGTCCAAGCATATGTAGAGCCGTTTTAATTTAAATCAGGTATATTCCAACTTAGGTAATAGTCCAAGCTACATCAAAATTAGTTTAGTTGTTCTGAGATATAGGCGTCGATTACATTTTGATAAGAGCGAGTGCGAGTGTTTAATGCAGGTGCTTAGTGTTAACCAAAAAAAAACGTGTAGACAGCAGTTGATTGGTGCGAACTTTAACTACGCTGATTACTAATCATACTCGCACCAATCAATGGCTGTCTACAAGTGTTTTTTAATTAATACTAAGTACCTTCATTTAAAACTAGCACATAGGTATTGCTGACAGATATTTGATGTCGGTTTAATTTTATAAATTACTTTTATAATTATTTTATTTAAATTACTTTTATATTATATAAATACCTTTGTGGTAGTGAAAATGTAAAGCACCATTCCGTTTCCTGCGAATGCGATAATGGTGATGCAGGCCATAAAGAATCCAAGTAGTCCATGCCATAGTGGGTTCATTGGTGGGAATTCGTACCTAAAATATAACTTGTCAGTGTAATATATCGCTTAGGGGGGTCTGTAATACGTTATATGAACAATAGTGCTCCACTAGGCGTTTTAAGGTTAGTGCATATTTAATGGAAACGTAGAATTCTATTCTTAACAAAATTATTTTAGAACGACAAGGACATTGATATACATATAAGACTTATGGCCAATTGCACTAACATTGTCTTAGCTTAGAAAAATCCTAAATAGTATGCTGTCATTTCTTGTCTTAAATGAAAAGAATGTGAAAGCATACTGTTTAGGATTGTCCTAAGCTAAGACAATGTTAGTGCAATTGGCCATTAGTGTTTTTGAAACAAACTTATTTTAATTGTTTTTTTTATATTTTAAATTCTTAATATTAAGCCACTTCGTCGGCCTAATCCAGGAGATGCTTTTTTATCTGGCACTGCTCACAAATGTTTAGACATTTTTTTTATAGACGACAATATTGTTACATTTTAGAAATACCAAATAATATTGATACTTCGGTATACGTTAGCTAGGTATATGATAGCCAAACTCGAAAGCAAAATGCTTCCGATTTTGGCTCAAGCTAGATTTACTTAAACTAGACGGTTTTATATTTTTTATTTGATTTGATTTAATTGACAAAATACAATTTGTATTTTTTGGTATAAAGTTGTTTGTAGTTATAATAAAATCACATCTGTATTTTATTTTTCTTTTACTTCTTATTAACTCACTAAAAATTTGCATTAGTTTAGTTTTTGCATTAGTTTTTGAGATATGGGGAATCTATAGTTGACCGATATTTGAAGTCGATTTAATTTTTTAAATAACTTTTATTCACTATTCGATATTCGATATTAATGTCAAATCTAAAACTAAAAAAGTTATACATTTCTTTATGTTTTTTCCTTTTTTTACTTCGTAAAGTTTGTGCTTTGGGTTTTGTAAAATTTCTTTTCAGCAGCATTGAAATTTTAATATTTAATTAATAATAGGTAAGTGGTAGAAATTATTTAGTTCTTAAGATTATTTTTTAACAAAAAAATATTCTTCATATATTTATATGAAGCTTATAGTAAGAGTGTAGCTTCGTCGATATTAAGTACCTACAACACTTTAGGTATGTTACAAAGTACTCTGTGTACAGCACTAACTCTCAAACCGCGGCACAGAATCTACACATATAATAAAATCGTAGGAAAGTCAAAACTGTACATTGAATATTTTTTTAAAAGAATATTAGGGGCGTGATCTACAATTGATATCGAAGCCATACATATAATAAAATCGTAGGAAAGTCAAAACTGTACATTGAATATTTTTTTAAAGAATAATTGGGGCGTTATCTACAATGATTCATCACCGGATGATTTTCCTGCTTCTTCACTATCGTCTATAGACACCAAAGATGTTAATGGTGTGTTTTGTATATCAAAAGATATCAAACAAACAGATGTCTCTCTTAATGTAAAAGGGAAACCATTGTCTAAAGACACCTAAGATGTTAATGGTAAGTTGCTATCTGTGTGGCGGAATGGCAATGCTACATGCATAATTAGTTTACCGGCTAACTTTTTCTTCAAACCGGAACATGACAATGAAAATCATTGACGCTATTACGGCAGAAATAGGTAGTTGAGTTTTCCGCTTTAAAACACAATTATTTTCAACCGACGAAAAAACGGAGGTTATCAGTTTGACATAATATATGCATGTATGTAATTTTTGGGATTGGATAATATTTGACTATGTTTTTGATTGCTATTTAGGTGTCCAAGCATATGTATTAAATTTCGTAAATGTATATACGTTTGTATGTTTATATATGTTTGTCCACAAACTTGTCGAGAACTAAAAGTCATATCGAGATAATTCTTTTTTATTTGAACCCTGTTCAATATTCTAACTTAGGAAACTGTCCAAGTTTTATCAAAATCGGTTTAGTAGTTTTTAAGATACGGGGAATCTATAATTGACAGATATTTGAACTCGGTTTATTTTTTAAATTACTTTTATTCACAATTCGATATTAATTTCAAATCTAAAACTAAAAAAAATATAATTTTCTTAATTTTTTTCCATTTTTTTTCGTAAAGTTTGTATTTTGGGTTTTGTATAATTTCTTACCAACAACATTGCAATTTTAATATTTAATAATAGGTAAGTGGTAGAAGTTATTTAGTTCTTAAGATTATTTTTTAACAAAAAAAAAATATTCTTGATATTTATATTAAGTTTTTAGTACGAGTGTAGCTTCAACGATATTAAGTACAACACTAACTCTCAAACCGCGGAAGCCTAGCGCCGCGATCGGCATCTGCATGTGTGCTCGGTGTAGCGATTAGTCGCGGCATTTAGTAACTCGATCGCCGCGATCGGCGGTTTGCTAGTGTGCCCGGTGGAGCGATCGATCGCTGCATCCAGCTTCTAAAAGCGACTGAATCGCCGATTGCCGATGCTAAAAGTAAGTAGCACGTGTGCCCGCTCTGTAAGACGTTTGTCGTTTGCTAGTGTGCCCGGTGGAGCGATCGGTCGCTGCATCCAGCTTCTAAAAGCGACTGAATCGCCGATTGCCGATGCTAAAAGTAAGTAGCATGTGTGCCCGCTCTGTAAGACGTTTGTCGTTTGCTAGTGTGCCCGTTGGAGCGATCGATCGCTACATCCAGCTTCTAAAAGCGATTGAATCGCCGATTGCCGATGCTAAAAGTAAGTAGCACGTGTGCCCGCTCTGTAAGACGTTTGTCGTTTGCTAGTGTGCCCGGTGGAGCGATCGGTCGCTGCATCCAGCTTCTAAAAGCGACTGAATCGCCGATTGCCGATGCTAAAAGTAAGTAGCATGTGTGCCCGCTCTGTAAGACGTTTGTCGTTTGCTAGTGTGCCCGTTGGAGCGATCGATCGCTACATACAGCTTCTAAAAGCGATTGAATCGCCGATTGCCGATGCTAAAAGTAAGTAGCACGTGTGCCCGCTCTGTAAGACGTTTGTCGTTTGCTAGTGTGCCCGTTGGAGCGATCGATCGCTACATCCAGCTTCTAAAAGCGATTGAATCGCCGATTGCCGATGCTAAAAGTAAGTAGCACGTGTGCCCGCTCTGTAAGACGTTTGTCGTTTGCTAGTGTGCCCGTTGGAGCGATCGATCGCTACATACAGCTTCTAAAAGCGATTGAATCGCCGATTGCCGATGCTAAAAGTAAGTAGCACGTGTGCCCGCTCTGTAAGACGTTTGTCGTTTGCTAGTGTGCCCGTTGGAGCGATCGATCGCTACATCCAGCTTCTAAAAGCGATTGAATCGCCGATTGCCGATGCTAAAAGTAAGTAGCACGTGTGCCCGCTCTGTAAGACGTTTGTTGTTTGCTAGTGTGCCCGGTGGAGCGATCGGCCGCTGCATCCAGATTCTAAAAGCGACTGAATCGCCGATCGCCGATGCTAAAAGTAGCACGTGTGCCCTCTCTCTTAAATATATTTTGATATTTCAAATCCACAATGCTTAAGTGGATTTAACATCACCTAAAATTAATTAGAGGATAGAGTATAAAACTGTAAACGGAAAGCGTATAATTATACAACAAAGTTGTTGTGCAAATTGAATTGTTAATAAAAATACGACTTTATAAGTTCAAACCCTTAGCTAGATACAAAGTTCCACCTGAATTGATAGGATTCAGAAATATGCGAAAAAAGTTTATACACGACATACGAAAATTGATCATATATTATCTATATATTAATAACTGAAGCAAAAATTTGGTACCACTTTTTCTTTCATTCACCATGCAGATGCCGATCGCGGCGCTAGGCTTCCGCGGTTTGAGAGTTAGTGTTGTACTTAATATCGTTGAAGCTACTCTTACTAAAAACTTAATATAAATATCAAGAATATTTTTTTGTTGTTAAAAAATAATCTTAAGAACTAAATAACTTCTACCACTTACCTATTATTAAATATTAAAATTGCAATGTTGTTGGTAAGAAATTATACAAAACCCAAAATACAAACTTTACGAAAAAAAAATGGAAAAAAATTAAGAAAAAAATTATAATTTTTTTAGTTTTAGATTTGAAATTAATATCGAATTGTGAATAAAAGTAATTTAAAAAATAAACCAAGGAGCACGAAATTTGGAAATGTTAAAGTCTAAAGTTTACATTACGGAGGAGTGCAGAAACTTTTCTATATTAATATTATAGCCGTGAAAGTTTGGATGCTTGGATGTTTGAATGGATGGATGGATGGTTGTTACTCAATCACGCAAAAAGTACTGAACGGATTTTGATGAAATTTAGCACACAGGTAGATGATGACCTGGAATAGCACATAGGCTACTTTTTATCTCGGAAAAATTAGCTGATCCAGCGGGATTCGCCAAAAACTTTTGTAATGCAGCGGGCTGCACGCTGCAGCTAGTATTTTATATAATACTAGCGACCGGCCCGCGGTTTCACCCGCGTAGCTTTTGTTCCCGTAAGAATATCGGAAAGGTTTATATACTAAAACCTTTCTTAAGGATCAATCTATCTATTTAAAAAAACGGCACCAAAATCTTTTAAAGAATTAAGCATACTTAAGGACATAGGGACACACAGAGAAAGCGACTTTGTTTTATACTATGTAGTGATGCATTAAAAATATATTTTAAACTAATAAAAATAAACCTTACACATACTACATTCATTCGACACACAAAATAATATACTATCATATATATATATAATATACTATATCTATTATGATGTGTGTCAAATCAACATAAACATAATAATAATAGCGTCTTTACCTATGGAATTGCCGTTTTTCATGAAATGAATGAAGCGTATTTTTTTTCTATATTTTTTATTTCAATTAATCAAAGTAATCGCCCATGCAATCAATGCATTTTTGCCAACGCATTGGTAGCTTATTGATGCCCTTCTTGAAGAAATCTGCTGGACGGGAGGCAACAAATTCTTCAAACGCATTTTGTACTGCCTCTTGGGTATTCAATTTTTTTTTCCGCCAAGAAGTTATCCAAATTCTGGAAAAAGTAGAAGTCTGTAGGCGCAACGTCTGGTGTGTACGGCGGACGACGGAGAATAGCTCTTGCTAGACAACGCGCGACTTCATACTGCACAGCAGACGGTCTCCAAGCTATAAGAGCTGGAGTTGGAAGTTCTCCGTCATCCGCCGTACTCACCAGACCTTGCGCCTACAGATTTCTACTTTTTCCAGAATTATGATAACTTGTTGGCGGGAAAAACATTCAATACCCAAGAGGCAGTACAAAATGCCTTTGAAGAATTTGTTGCCTCCCGTCCAGTTCATTTCTTCAAGAAGGGCATCAATAAGCTACCAACGCGTTGGCAAAGATACTTTGATTGCATGGGTGATTACTTTGATTAATAGAAATAAAAAATATAGAAAAAAAAAACGCTTCAAATATTTCATGAAAATGGCAATTTAATAGGTAGACCTATTATAACATTTTATATTATTATGTTTATGGCTAAAATCTGTAGTCAAACTTAAGAAATTTTATTATTTAGTTTATAGTCTAAGTTTTGTTTAGTTTACGGTTGAATTTCAACTACAGGGTCATCGCTAGTTAGTATTAGATAAAGGTAGAGGTAGCACTAGTATTAAACAATTGAAACAAATATTTACGTTGTTACTCAGTCTATGAGGTCTCGCCATCTCTTTTTATAACAGCTGTGTTAGAAAGAGAGGGTAAGACCTCGGAAGATGACAGCAGTATTTTAAATTTGATTTAAAGTAGGTATTAGAAGTGTTGCCTCCAGATATAATACAGCTCCATGCTAGTATATTATATAGATGCAGAGTTGTCACGGATGAACCACAAAAGTAACTCTACTGAATTTACAATGAATTTCAGCAAATATAATAAATGTATGCGTACCAATGGGGGTCAATCAAGTGTAACATTTCCGGAAGTACTTTGTCCACTACTGTTTCATTGCTGCCAAAAGCCAGGGCCTCAATTGGGGCGAAACGTGGACCTGGATCCAAGTTTGTGATAGTCATCTTTGTAACGTAAATTACCTAAATCTGTAAAAAAATTGTAATAAATAATTTTATAAAACTAAATAAGAAAATAAATTTTGTAAGTGAAACAAAATATTATTGGCAAGAAAATAGATATTTATGTCCAATTAGCTTTCTTAAGACTAACAAAAAATAGGGAGACGTCAGAAAGGTCGCCCCGAGATGGTTTTGTAATAAATAATTTTCTAAAACTAAATAAGAAAATAAATTTAGTAGTGAAACAAATTTAATTTGCAAGAAAATAGATATTTATATCCAATAAGCTTTCTTAAGACTCACAAAAAAAAATAGGGAGACGGTAGAAAGGTCGCCCTGAGATGGTTAATACCAAAAAGTACTGAAGAAAATCGGTTGACGAACTACTCCAGTCTTTGGTTTTTATAACCAATCTCTGGCGGGATTGCCAAGGCGGTGCGGAAGCTACTCGGTGTCCAGACAACTTACCTTGTCTTTTATACCCAAGCAGGATTAGAAATGCCGTCACATAAAAATCGATATTCATAATTCAATATAGATAATAAGGTGAATACATTAGTTGTATACTGACATACTTTAGGATTATATTACAGGGGCGCATTTCAAACTTTATTTTATTTCAATTACTTACAAACTATTAGAAAATCGCTTGCTACGAATTTTGAAAGCTGTTTTATGTACAGACAATTATTACATTATTACTATTGATTGTATTACTTTCCTCGTGAGCAGTAAAAAATATTTTAAAAAAAATCGTAAAAATAATGCTGACTGCGATAATGAACAAGATATGACATTAACTGTATAATAATTAGGTATTGTAAGACATTATACCTAATTATTATACAGTTAATGTCATATCTTGTTCATTATCGCAGTCAGCATTATTTTTACGATTTTTTTTAAAATATTTTTTACTGCTCACGAGGAAAGTAATACAATCAATAGTAATAATGTAATAATTGTCTCTACATAAAACAGCTTTCAAAATTCGTAGCAAGCGATTAGTACGATACTTTAGTACGATAATTATAGCAAAATTTGGGATTACATTAACTAAGCAGTTTTTATTAATTACATTTTTTCTGACGACTTCTTCAATTTTACTTTATTTTTATAGTATATATTAATAATGTAATTGAAAAGTTCTCAATATTTGTCTTTTACAATTTTAGACATTTTATGAGCAGATAAACGTTACATGTTAGAGTCCCATAGCCACATGGCAAAAAACGGAACTCTTATAATTAATACATGTCCATCTGTCTACCTGTCTGTCTGTCTGTCCATCCGTACGTATATCACAATCATTTTACTCGTCAATAATGTAGGTTTATTTCATCAACTGTTTCAAAATGAAGCAACACGATTTTGAAAACACGTACACGTACCTCAAGGATGGAAAAAAAATAAGAAAGCATAGCCGTGTGGAAAGTCATTGAATAGGTCTTTGTAATAGTAGGGGAGTCCAAGATGCTAAATGGGTAGTTACTTGAGCGTCGTAGGGACCTATTGGATTTTGTAGATTAAATTATAGAAAAAAATAATAGGTTATATAACATTTTTCATTTCAATGGTGGGGAAAAAATGTACAGATAAAAAAAAATGTTTAAAAAATATTTGACATGAAAACACTAAATCGTGTCAGGTTAAGGTACGTTGGGTTAATTGCCAGCTAACATTTAGAAAATCTGCCGATTCAAGTGTAGTGTAAGGGAGTGAGAGCGTCACAAAGTTGCATAGAAACCGCCTCTATATAAACGGCTTATATTTGGTGGAGAACCTCAACAGCATGCGAGGTAGCTCCCCTCTGTTAATCTGACGCGCTCGAGTAAATGCAAAAATCCCCTCTTGGGACTATAAACGAAGTTTTTTAATTTTGCCAATATTATGTGAGATTATGCAATAAAGTATGAAAATATTTTTTTTTTTTAAATGAGAATATAAAATTCAACGAAAATTACTTTAAACAAAATTGATCATGTAGTTTATGAGCACAAAATAAATTTGTTTTATAATATCTTTGAAAAACACCAACTTATTTTTGTCACCGTGAAAATAGTTGCTACCGCCGTTTTATTTTTCATTTATTTTATAGATGTTTTGAGTTTTAATTCTGAAATTTGTTGCATGTTTAAAATTCGCTTACAAATTAATATTTCGATATATTTTGTTCAATGAACGTTTACATATTTGTTTCGTATGCTCTTCTTTATTTTTAGTTTTTAAGCGCTAATATTCGCCAACATAATTTTTTGTCTGTTGTATGGGATATTTCAAGACCATGCAGGTTTAAAAAAACTATGGATATTCTGGCTAGTCGAAGCAGGAAGACTATGTTAATTATTTAAATTTTAACGTAATAGCGAGGGTTAAAGTAATGTAGTACTTTTTAATATTTCGTAGCACGTTAGTAGTTTTTTGTTGTATTATTTGCAGTTTTCGCAACATGTTCATGGGTACGTACTTACTGCAGAATATTATATTCTTATTAGAAGTTACCCTATAACAATAATATACATACACACAATAATGTACATACCTACATACACATTACAGGGCAAGTACCATAGGTAGAAGGGTAGAATTTTTTTTTCAAGTTTATGTGGGTACGTAGAATTATTTGTGTCTACATACCTACCTAAGTCTGAAAAGGTTTAATGACTTTTGAAGTGAAAAATTTGGGAAGATTTATGTTTACTTCAGACGTATCCACAATTTATACAGATAAAAAGCATATTTGCTTTTATCTGTATAAATTGTGGTTCATTTTTCATGATTTCAGGTATTAGGTAAAGATTGTTGGTTTTTAATTATTTTACAAATTTACTGCTAGAAGAAGCTTAGTTGCAGAAGATACGACAAATATATATATCACAGCTTTAGTCGATATAAAAGTAACGAAATAAGTATTTAAAAAGCATTTTGGCTCCACACTAGTTTTCGTTGCTTATTTTTTTTATACCAAAGATAGTAAACAGTCAAATCGCAGCTAGACAGTTTTTTTTAATATCATAAGATAGCAAACAAGTAGATGGGTCTCCTGATGGAAAGAGTCACCTATCGCCTATAGACACCAAAGGTGTTAATGGTGTGTTGCTATTTTATGGCGAGGTCTAATGCCACATGGATAAGTTTACCGGCTACCTTACCCTCCAAACTGGAACACGACAGTGACAAGCACTGACGTTATTGCGGCAGGAATAGGTAAGGTGGTGGTATCAGACTCGCGCGAGACAATGCAGAACTCTACCAACTAGTAGTTTAATCAAGGATGTTAAAGATATGTTGTTATTTGTATGGTATATTTATAAGTTTACTGGCAGTTACGATAGTAATAAGTACTAATGCTATTGCTTCAATATTAAGTAAGGCGGTGGTAGGTACCTAATTAAACCCCTGCAAGATATTGCAGAACTCACCTAGTAAACTTAGCACCACGGGATCTGGGGCAAAATAAAATGCTCATAATATATGTGGCCGTAAACCACTTTGCATGGCAAAAACTTTATTTGTCCCATATACATCATGCATTTATCGTTTTAAAGAATCCGCCTATCTACACTAACAGGAACAGTCTCAAGTTAAACAGAGAAGGTATATACCTTCCGTGTATTTTTTACATTTGTCGTCGTCGGTTTAAGATATAAAAATGTGCAATTTACAACTTGACACACCAAGCGCAAACTTCAAATATATACAGAAGCTAACGAATAAAATACTAAAACAAAATAACCGAAGGTTCTGAATATTTTAGGCAGTTCGTGCTTTGTGGTCAAGATTGTTTTATCGGTAAAAAAAAATATAAAAAATAAACATCGTGTTGGCAATATCATGTCCGATCCCAGCCAGCAGTCAGTCATCGTTTTGAGTGTTGAAGCTTGGTCTGTTTGTCTTAGGCAGCTGGTTTTTCTGCAGTGGTAGCGGTGGACGCGATCGAGCCAGACTCGTCGGACTCTGGTTGGCAAGCAAGCGCCGGGAACTTCGCATATAAGGCTGCACGGTATTTTGGATGGCTGCAATTAAATTTGTCATTTAGTAGCTGTATACGTTAAATACTCTTTTTATAGCTGAAGTTATCTGTTTTCGCAGTCTGTTCTTTAAAATTCTTAAAATATAAGATTAACAAAAATAGTTTTATTTTAAAATATCTGTCAAGTAAATTCGATTTGTACTTTTTTGTTATACTTATTATATTTTTAGATACCTGAGAATGTTATTTTTGATTACTTAGCTTTATTTTAATCTAAGTTTATTTATAAGACCGTATAGTTTTTGTTCACTCTGGATTTTTTTGTAAGATTCTACTTACAAACAAAATAATAAAAAAAAACAAAAATATATGTTTCTTTTCATTCATGCTGTAATTTTTTTTATTATATAGCTATTTATAAATAACGGATAGTTAAGCGAAATGTTTTGGTACAATCAATCGGTTTTTTGATCCTTATAATTTATTAGATTTTAAAGGTTAAATTGCATTATCAACTGTCTAATCATGTAAACTAAACTACTTAAATTAATTAAAACTAATTAAAGTAATTAAATCAATTAAGAGTCTCACGACTCCGAATCTTTAGAGAGGAGGACTCGTGAGAAAAACCATCGAATGTGTAGGACAAAAGCTTTTCGTGTTTTTACATAAAATAATCAAGCGATTAAAGCAAATAAATAATTATTGTTAAATAATTATATATAATAAAATATTTTCCTTTACCGAATTAAAATGTTTGAAGCCCCCTAACTTTATTAGTTACCCGATTTGAGATTTTTTGAAGATAAAAGTTTTGCGTCTCGTCCAAACGAAGCTGTTCACAAAAATTCAGCTTGTTATTAGTCAAAAAAAGTTTGTTCCTGCGACCACGGTCTATCCGTATAAAACTATTTTATCACGATATCCATGTCCGCAAGGCTGAGATTTTATGCCCGTAGTCAACTGTGTATGTATACTCAAAATTAAAAATTTTAATAAGCTAGTTGATAAATTAGAAAAACTGGTTACTTTAAAGGATTTACCTTATTGAATATATTTTACCAAAAAAATATTTTTTAAATATCTTCACGTCAATATCTTCGAAGAGGTAGACAGAGGTACATCAAGTGCATCCACGACTAGCCAAAGATACTTAAATATGTTGGCTCCACAATGTGATAGGTGGCAAACCTATCGGAAACCGGGCACTTATCGAATCCTGGACAACGTTCTTTTAAATATTTATACACTTATAACAAAAATCGCGTTATAAAATTTAAATTTATTATGAAAACGCGCTGGTGTTTCAAATGTCATCACGCCGTAAACACATGTTACATTCTCTATAGTTTCTATGAAAATGACAATAAAGTGGCGTTTTACCACGGCATAAAGTAACGCTTCTAGATTTGCGTTCACTTGTCACGTGCATTAACGTCTATTTTTGTTGAATTTATAACCCTAAATATTTTTTTAAAATAACTAGCAAAAAGCAGAGCTTTGTAAGGGCTCGCAAAGTTATACTATCAAGTAATATTGTTAGAAAAGTATTTTTATGAGAATTACATCTTTTAATGTATGGACTTTATTTATCTAACCTAAAAAACCCAGCGTATTTCCACCTAAACATTACATTCGCATCAAAGGCATTATCAGGCTTTGGACTAGGAATATTTGGTCTATTTTCAAGGAAAAATGAAGGTTGATCTTATAAAAAAACACATTTTTAACATTTTGCTGAAATAATTGATTTTTTTTCTAAAATCAGGAAGTTCCTAGTTTTACGTCGATTTACGAAATCAAAATCAAAAAATGTTTTATTTGAATAAACCTTCAAAATTTTTGGACTAATATTGGACTTAACGCAGGCACAAGGAATTGACGGTAGACACTCAGCAAATATATATTTTTCGTATTTTTCTCTCAGAGAAACCCTCGGAGTTGCATTGAGAGTCAGGCAAATGAAAAATTGTATTTTTTCAGTTTTCTGATACAAAAAACTTTGCCTGGGATTGGAAAAGTGCCCTACTGGCGATAGGCTGGCCACCTATCACATTGTGGGACTTAAGTATCTTCGGCTAACCGTGGATGCACACCTTGTATCTTTGCCTATCTCTTCGGGGATACGGGCGTGAATATACCGTTTTTTAGCTTTTTACCTCTAGGGCTAAGATTGGGAATTGATCTCAATACAATATAAATTAATTAATACATCTGTACTGTTTCTCAATAAGCATATTGTGAAACTCTCTAACGCTCTATTTACTCTGTTCCCCGCAAACATCCCTGCTCTAGACCTAAATTCCCCTTGTGCCTCCCACAACATTTGCAACTCCCCTTCCCTTGAACTTCCCTTGCATACTCCTTTCAATGATTTTATCATACACCTTCGATGCCAAGCTGATCAAACTGATGGCTCTATGGCTATTGCAATTTATACCTGAACCTCGCCTTTATACGATGACTGCGCGCCGCTAGTCAAATATGAAGAAACAATTCATGAAATAGTCTCTTAATAAGTTCAAAAATTCTAATACAAAATGTATCTTCTATCAGTTTTAGCTCGTTAAATTAATAAGAGATGGCGTTAGTAGTAATAAAATTCTAATACAAATTGTACCTTCTATTTTTTTAATGTTTATAAAATCGTATTTTTATGGTAGATAACAAATCTAGACATGAATATAAGCTACCACATCGCAGCTTAAACCTAAAAAATGCGATGCTTTTTCAGTAAAATGTACCATAAAAGTACATAGATCGTCGCCTAGTGTATATATGTAATTATCCTTATCTTTTGTAGTAATTATTTTAGTTTCTTGTTATTTTTATATCACAGTTAATCAGTTAAAACTACGATATATCCAATTCATTCTTAGTGAATACAAGCTTTTTGTGTCTGTCTAATCTTGAAAAAACTATCGTTGCAGGTTTTATTTTACTAGTGAATTTTCAACATAGCTTACCCAGAACCCTTTGTCTGACCTTCACTGAGCTTTGATGGACTCATTTCTAAAGTATTCCCTTTTAAAAAAATTAATGAAATCGATTCACGCAGTATTTATTGTTAATCGCTGGGCATACTTAAAAATGTTACATAGAGAAACTTTTTTTATTTCTTCGACAAAATATTTAAAAATCATGAGAGTACCCATCAATGAAACTGAAATCACAGAACACATCTGAGTGCTAAGTGTGAGTTTTTCTTTTCGCATTCGATCGTGAGCGCGTTTACAGTTTACTAGGAATTTGTATGTGATTTGTACAGCGGCACCTAGTGGTAAACGTGAGAAACCAGTTATACTGATAACGTGTTACGATTCTTTTCTACGATGCTATGCTACGTAAACTACGCTGGTAGGCATGCTATTTAATGGCATATTTTTCGTAGCAGAAAAAGTATTTTAAAAATATTATTGTAAAAAAATGTACCTGATTCCGTATACAATTGGATTGTAAATGGTGCTAGCCTTGGCAAACAGGGAACCCCAGATGGTTGACAGTGGAGTTAGACCGGCCCCATGAATACCGGATATGTTGATGATCAGATATGGGGTCCAGGCCATGGTCCACAGAGAAATAGTAATTAATGCAACCTGTAACAAATTATGAGTGTATTTTCTTTGTACTAATTTTAAAGTCTAAGTTTAAAATTTAAACAACGATATTTTGTAGCGAAGCTGGCGTGTGTGTTAATAAAGTTTACTGTAGACGCGATACATCAAAATAAACATTTGTACGTTCTGAGTAGTCGATGGTACAATGCGATAAATAAATACGCCACTATAAACTCAAATTGGTAAAACTAAGGCCTCGGTTACACTTTGATTAGTGCGAGTGCGAGTGTTTAATGCAGGTGCTTAGTATTAAGGAAAAAATATGTGAAAACAGCCATTAATTAGTGCGAGTGATTAGTAATCAGCGAAGTAAATTGAATAGACGCTTTTTACTAATCACTCGCACGGCTATCTTCACGTATTTTTTGCTTAATACTAAGTACTTGCATTAAACAATCGCACTCGCACTAATCAAAGTGTCACCGGGGCTTAACATTAAACGTCCATTTGTATTAGGGTTAATCCACAGTGATTTGGTATCACTTCAACCCTACATAATTAACTTTAAATATCCTTTTGCAATTTAAAAATGTATGTAATGACAACGAAATTCTATCTGAGTAAAATCGTTTAGAAGAGGAGTAAAAGATTTGGACGAAAATAATGGAAAACGGTTCTCATAAAATTTGGTATACATAGGTTAATACATGATAAAAGGCATTAAATCAAGGCATTGTTGTGGAATTTACAAAAAAAAATATTATGCGATGAATTATGAGGTAGGAGTAGGAGATAGTAAGTGCTGCTTAAGGTGTCATCGTAATCTCTTAGGCATAATTGCCTAAGATATTACGATGCCTATCTATCACCATGATAGATTAGATATAACGCTATATTACTTCATTTATCCGTTTAAATATCATCCATCCATTATGGAGTTTGAAAGAAGTTTATAGATTTGAAAACGGTTCTTTAAGTTTGTAGTTATACTATTTCCATTTCTTTATTTTCTCCATGACAGATCGATGCCCATGTAATTTTGTGTTGTTTACGTTAAAATGTCTTACAAATAATACTGTACTTCATGGACGGGTAGTGATGTGCTACACATAATGATTACTACAGGAGTTATATCGATAAACGTAACACGATAACAGAGCCGTTTTTTTACAAAATGTAAGAAACTAAACTACTGTCGGATACTTTTGTACAAATTTATGAACTATAATGTTATATTATATATAAGTATAATATTATAGTTTAATACAAGATGTTACACGTATAAATTCTTGACTGATAATGCCTACTTCTTTAAAATTTTCGAAGCTGTTGTTAAATAAGTAGGTATAGGTAGGTACTCGACAATGAAATGAAGTAATTACAACGACAGGTAATCTTTATTTATTTATTTTAATCAAAATCTGATGAATCGTCACTGTCACTCGATGAGTTCTCCCGAACATTTATTATAAGTTCATGTTTTTGTATATTATCGAATGCCACATGAATTTCCCAATCCGACGCTATACTGTTTTGGGTTCTTTTCTCAGTTTTTGGCAGTTACTTCTGCACGAGCATTTTTTAATAAATTTAACATCTTATTTACGGCAAACAGCAAAAATCCAATTTTTTTTCAAAATCAAGCTTAATGACGATTTTGACCACGAAAAAAACCACATTCACGTAAAGAAACAACAAGTTTTTTAAGTGTTGGAATTTCTTTGCACAAGTAATAATCATATATATGACGGCGAACCACATTCACGTAAAGAAAGAACAAGTTTTTTAAGTGTTGGAATTTCTTTGCGCAACTAATAACATGACGGCGAATAGCATCAGCGTTGAATTTGTCATCCGATGTCACACGACGTGGTTGGCGTTTTTTTCATCGGCGTACGAAGCTTATTTTCCTGCATACCGCTTGTACCGTAAGCTTCGGTAATAATTTTTGAAACAATAGGTCTACTAATTCCTAATGCGGCCACAACACGCTCTCGCACTTGCGACAGTGGTACAAGCGGGCCACCATTTTGATACTCCGCTTCAAAGTAATTACGAACCTTGATCACCAGTTCTCTCGCCTGTCTTTTTAGAACAGATTTTGGCATTTTGATATCAACACGGAGGAACACAAAATACACCACGTAACGTATGGATAATGTGAAAAAACTCAACGAATAGAAATGTAGTGACTAGCACGACCGTGTTGTTGCGATTGACAGATTAAAACAAACACTAAATGGCGCTGGGGAATTCAGTGTTCCCACCTCGAAAAATACTTTTTAATGTTTTTGTTATATTTGTCTTTGTTCAAAATATAATAAATATATGCGATCGATATCATTACTTATTTGGTCACAACACTACAACTTTAAAATTAGAACTGTCATCGAGAAAATAAAAAAATGTAAATAGTATAGTTATTAAAAAACTTGTAATTAAAAAAGCTTGTAATTAGATATAATACTAAGCATCTATTACGCAATATCTTTTAAATAGGATATCAATTTATTTTTAGTTGAAACTCTTGTTATTGATGAAGTCTCAAAGTTTGTATATAATTTATTTTAGTTACCTGCTTTACCAAGTGCTGGGGTACTTATAGTCAACATAAGCTCTTTCAGTCCCATAGTCATTTCGAAGATAAGGTCAAAATAGAACAAAAAGTGCTTCAGTGTTCAGATTAATTTCTACCGCCGAATTTTATTATCATCCGATTCGATCCGATCGCATCAAAATTTAACGTTTTTTTTATATTATGATATAGCAGACAAGCAGATGGGTCTCCTGATGGAAAGAGTCAACCATCGTTTATAGACACCAAAGGTGTTAAGGGTGCGTTGCTATCTTGTGGCGAGAGCTTATGCCACATGCATAAGTTTACCGGCTACCTTACCCTCCAAACCAGAACACGACAGTGACAAGCACTGACTATTGTGGCAGGAATAGGTAAGGCGGTGATACCAGACCCGGGCGAGACAATGCAGAACTATACCATTTAGTAGTCACGATGGTAGTGACTCGTATAACTAATCGGTCGCCTTTTACGACCTGCCTGGCAGAACGGCAGTTGGCCTATTCTTCAAAGGTGTCCGGGACCAACACGTTTCACCTCACCATCTGTATGTCTCGAATTCTAAAACGGAGCGTTTTTCGAAACACTTTTTGTTCCGCATCACTCACATGTAGAAGCAATGGTCGGCAGGGGTATAGCCGAATGACTCCTTTTTAATATCCATGTGCTTGTTTGATATCTTTTGACATAAAAAATCATTTTATATCACAAGATCGCAAACAAGCAGATGATTCTCATAATGAGAAGACAACCATCGTCTATATTCACGTAAGATATTAATGGTGCGTTGCTAGCCATGTTGTGGGATGCCACTTGCATTATTAAAAAGACTAGCAATGTATCTGCAAGATCTCTTGGTCTGAGTTTTGCATATCTTTATAATTGGCGCCAGATAAGTATCCTGCGTCCCTATTCACGTAAGAAAACTTTAATTGAATCTAGGATTCCTACACACATAAACACAATACAACCTTGTGTTTTGCTACGACTCGGCCTAATATGTAAGAGCCCTGAAACTTCGATTCATTGAAGTTTTGTTATGTGAATTTACTTTATAATTTTATATTTGAGGCCTATTCAATGTAACTATATAAAATCTTTACCTTAGCCAGTTTGCATTCGGCACTTGTGTTTGCCTGATCGGAAGATCGGAGAGACGCTACATTCATTTTCTTAGCTTGTTCCCGCATGGCTTTCTCGTGGGCAGATACCGCCTGTAAGAATTAGTGTTGTTGACTATCATTATAAGTTAAAAAATTAAATGAAATATGTTGGAAAAATGTCGCAGATGCTGTCTGCAAAATGAATTTGTATACAAATGATTTTATTATGATGGATGGATGGCCGAAAGATCGTAATCGTGAGAAAAGAGTATCTTCCCCGAGTTTCTTACTGGAGTGAAGATAAGTATGTATGTTTCTATGTAAGTTATGTTTAATGAGTTAGTTTTAAACGCGAATACCTTTCCATAAAAACAGTAAAAAGTGCTAAATAAAAATGTAACTATCATAAAATATATTCTAGATTCAGGGTAATTGAAAAATGGTCCTTAATCGGAGTAACCGATGGCCAAGGGGTTCATGGTTTTTGGCTGCACGTTGCGAGGAACAGAGCTCACCTATTGTATTAGTCACCATGCACTCTTATTGAATTGATTTGACTTGCGTTACTTTTTAATTTTTCGCTACGGAGGTTGGTAGACAAAGAAATCGGGGCAATATGCCCCGATTTTCGAAAATCGACTTTTTATCTGATCTCCACGTTTTGAGGTCCTAGGAACAATTTCCGTCTATTTTCACGATGACGACAGTATGTATATGTGTATAGGTGTGTATGTGTGTATGTAGGTAAGCATCACATGACTTAACCGATCGAAATGAGGTTGATAGCATTCGATTGGATTCCGCTCAACTTAAACTTCCTGAAAATTTAAACCAATTTAGTCTAGCAGATTTTGAGAAGTTTTGAAAATACCTCAAAAAATGTTGGTGAAACAGTATTTTTTTAATATAACTTCCATATTAATATACAATCGGTATATATATATTACAAAATCTAATCAGCTTTTTTCCTCAAAAACTGCATCCAATGCATAAATTGCATCAAAATCAGTTTATCAGTTTGGGAGTTATAGTTGACGAAAAATAATGAAAAAGGGGCTTTTTGATATAATTTCGAGATTTTTAACCAATTATTTTACGGACTTCTACAATAAACAACGTCAAAAAAATGTTTGTGAAACAGTTTTTTTTTACATAACTTCCATATTAACATTACCATATTAACATATACAATCGGTATACATATTAAAAAATCTAATCAGCATTTTACGTCAAAAACTGCATCCAATGCATAAATTGCATCAAAATTAGTTTATCTGTTCGGATGTTATAGTTGACGAAAAATTATGAAAAAAGGGCTTTTTGATACAATTTCGAGATTTTTAACCAATCATTTTAGAAACTTTACTTAATATTTTTAAAATAACTTTCAGGCTTAATATACCGATTGACCAAAAAATGTAATCAGCTTTTCTCTGTAAAAAACTGCATCAAAAACAGTTAATTGGATCAAAATCAGTTGATTTATTTAGGATTTATCAATAATGACAATTTTTGAAACAAAAATTTATTATTACTTCGAAATTTATCAGTCTATGGATTATATAGCTAAGAAAACATTTTAGAGCTCAAAATTGCGTTGAATGCCATTCAAAAGATAGAAATCGATCATCATTTCCAGAATATACAGCATTTCATAACGACATTACTGTCATTACAAAAAAAATTAAGATTTTGAATTGTGATAAAAATCTATGCTTAGGTAAAACGATACCTTCTTTTTCTTTCAGCTTAAGCTTAAGCTAATACAGCGGTAAGTTTCGGGAATAGCCTGCAGGGTCAACCGGTTTACACATTTTTTCTTTACGACTTGGAAAGGTACATTGAATTCAGTGCGAGCGAAATTACGAGATGGGAAAGAAACCAGAGATGTTAATGTTCTGCGTACTAGAGAAGCTTTGCTCTGCGTAGAAGTCGTGTTCCACTTTATTAAACAATCGGTGCAGGCTTTAAAATAATAATTAATCGTCCAACCAAAGCCGAAATTAAGCAGCGCTGCAGCGTATAATAGAGTATAATTTGTATTTGTGACCACAAGGTCGTAACCGCCGTGAATTTCATGGCGCTTACCTGTTTCATTCAACGAACTCTGACGTCGGTGAAGTGTATGGACTACACTTTAGTGGAACACTTGTGGCGTGGCGCATGTGTTTAATATGATTCCCCGTGTTAGTCCCGTGATTCTTCGAAGAATAGGCTAACAGACGTTCTTCCAGGCAGGTCGTAAAAGGCAACTGATTGGCTATGAGAGTCACTACCATCGTGGCTACTAGGTGGTAGAGTTCTACATTGTCTTGCCCGGGATTGGTGCCAGCGCCTTATCTATCCCTACCGTAATAGCGTCCGTGCTTGTCACTGTCGTGTTTCGGTTATGAGGGTAGGGTAAACTCATGTACGTGGCATTAGAACTTGCTACAAGATATCAACGACCAATGCACCATTAATATCTGTGGTGTCTATAGGCGATGGTTGACTCTTTTCCATAGGGAGACCCATCTGCTTGTTCATTATAGTATGGTACAATTTATCCTTAATTTTATTCTAAATAAATAGGAATATATGTATTATGTAATTATTTTTATTCACATTACAATCCACAACATAAAGCTTAATTACCTGAAGAATGAAGAAGTAAGAGTAGCAGATAAGTCCTAGTGGTAGGAAGTAGCAAGCCACGGAATAAAGCCAGATGTATAGCACGTTATCTAGGGCCTGGTCGAGAGAGTTGGTTCCGCATGCAGTCATGTTGCCCTCTGGAGCATACCTATGCATGGTATATTAAAAATTAATTAATTTTGTCTTTCCAATATATACTAGCAATTATTTTTACTCGTTACTGTACGGTTCGGTGAAATTAATATTTTTTAAATGTTTATAAATGTTTTAAACGCAGCTAACGCTACAACGATCAACTTAAAATTTTCCTGTAATTCCAGAACCTTTCAGATCTTTACTATATTAAATCACCTTCCATTTAGAATGTATTCCCAAATGTTAGCTTAGATCCCGACGAAGCAATTGTGTAAAAGCGCGTTAAATACACATTCTTCTTTGTGGATTAGTGATCATTGTCAACCGAGTATTTGAGTATGATGATTTATTTAGGTATCTAAGCACGTGTACTACACTTCGTAATTGTATGTGCTATGTTTGTATGTTTATCCACGGATTTATCGGAAACCAAAAGCCATATGGAGATCATTCTTTTTTATTTAAATCAAGCATATTTGAACACAGAGAACAGTTCAAATTTCATCGAAATCGATTTGGTAGTTTTTAAAATATGAGTATAGTTGTTAAGCATTTGAAATGTTTGCTTAAAGTTGACAATAATTAATAATGAAGTTAACGTTCTTAACAATCGTCTTTTACTATATTGATTCAAATTTATCCCTAACTCTTAAAATCTGACCTACAAACGAGTCCAGGTGTCCGATGAATTGAGGTTAGTATATCTATTTTAACCGTGCGCGGATCTAAGTGAGGGGGAGTAATGGGTGCAATTGCCCCCTTCCCTGAGTTACGTCTAATTTTATAATCATTGGAATCGTCTGAATCTTTTTGTTACTTTTGTAGAAGATTAAGCAGATTGAATGAGCTAAGATTGCCCCTTGAACCAAAGTATATGATCTGCGTCTGATTGTAATTTAAATAGTGTTTCTCCACCGCTATTCCACCTGCAAGGTCTATAGCATTTGGTACTATTCAAATCAAACTCAATTTTTGTTGTGAAAAACTTACTTGCCCCAACCGAACATTGGTGCCAATGTCCATGCAAGCGAGAAGAGCCAAATTCCAAGAATCCGTAACAGCGCTCCATTGATGGTCAGTGGTTTTGCTGCTATGCCTTTCACGATGACATTGTAACGGTCGAAAGCAATCATAGTCATCGTCCAGATAGAGACACAGCCAAATAGTGAGCCACAGCAAGCGTAGATATCACAGAACAAGGGACCTATGAATTTAATCATAGATTATTACAATAATTACTATTGAATATGTGTTCTATATATATATATATATATATATATATATATATATATATATATATATATATATATATATATATATATATATATATGTTCATTTTTTGAACAAATAAGTATTTAGTATTGCAACTTAGAAATAAATATTATTATTATATACTTACCAAATACCCATGTTTGATAATACGAGTTTACCAACACTGGCGGAGCCAAAACACAAATCATTGCAAAATCGGAGAAAGCTAAGTTTACAACGAATAGATTTGATGGAGTTCTCAGGCTCTGTGAAAAATAAATGCTTATAATTTTCACAGTTAAAAATATGGTTTCAGAGAACATTCGCAATGTTATGATCGATTTGAAATCGAAATTAATCTGAAAGAGTTTCTATTTGTTTATTGTTAAAAATTTAACGTACCTTCGTTGAGTTGAAAATGTAGAGGACCATCGCATTTCCTGAGAATGCGGTTATGCAGATCCAGGCCATTACGAATCCTACTAATCCGTACCATAGGTCATTCATAGGTGGAAATTGATACCTAAAACAACAAACATTATATAATGAAATATCTTGCAATAATATTAATCGCCTGTATTTTCTAGAATACCAAGTTACGTTGACTGTGATTTAACAAAACGAACAAATCAGCTCAATAAATCATAATTTTTCTTGACCTTTTTGCCAGTCTGTTTGTAAAAGCTAAACAAAGACCAAACATTCCACTACCATTGTAGAAGCATTGCAAAATGTTCTGTCCGAGTACAATACCGCCTTACTTATTTCTAGCGCCAGAATGTCACGGTTTACATTGTCGCTTTCCGAATTGGAGCCACGACAGTTTTTTCTCGCTATCAGGAAGGTCGTATGTTTAGTTGCTATCTTAAGGTATTAATAAAAATTAGTAAATTATGTTATAGCAAGCTAGTAGTACTAGTTCGGTCATTTATTAACAACATATAGGGAGACGTTTGAGAGAGGAATTGTAATAATGGTGTTACTAAATCAAATAAAATTAGGAAAATTTAAATTGAATTTATAGTAAGTACCTATATCAATAAAGAATATAGTTCGAATGAGGTTTTTAAGAAAGAAAAACTGGAATTTTGCTCCAGAAAATTTAGGAAAACCTAAATTTTTTTAATGTGGGATTGCAAAGTATATTGTATATAATTTTCGTTTAAAAAATAACAAGATTCAGCGTTGCGTATAAACTAAGTGGAACTCTGGCCGGTAACACAACTGCAAGACCCCTGGTATTGCAGATGAACATAGGCGGCCGTGAACATTTAATATCAGGTGTACCCACTGCTCGTTTGCCTCCTCTACTATATATTTAATTCCAGAATTACAGAGATAGGGCACCCCTTGGGGTACCCTCCTTTTTTGTGTTTTTGAGAGATTTTTCCACCTGAACAAATTTAAAAATGTCTAAAAAAAGTAGAAAACTTTTTAGAATTTTTGGTTTTGTATTTAAATAGTCATGAGTTTTTTTCCTAAAAGATTCAGCTTCTTAACTTTGACGGAAATTATGAAAATCTAAGTGTAAATTGAAAATTTTACGTTCTGAGAACTATGACTTCAAACAAGAAAACATTGCTCGGGTCAGGTACTTTTGTTAAAATTAGAAGAATTTTTTAATAAAAGACTACAGTCGATTTTGTAACAAAGGTATGTGAGCAAAGAATGTGGTAATAAAAATAATTCATAGATTTAGGAAAAAAAATTAAGATATATAAAAAAATATATAAAACTAAAAGCAATATTTTACAGAATGGTTAAAATAAACTTTAAAAAGGAGAGGGTACTCAAATGTGTCTTATTTTTTTGTCACCTCTGAATTCCGTCACTTATGAATCCATTGAAAAATTATTTTTTTATTGGACAGGTTGGTCCCATTTTTATTAAAATCTAGATCTATTTTTATTAAAATCTAATTATGGGTTCCATAAGGAATTGAAAGAGCTTCTAAATAATATAATATAGTGGTTTCGGTATTATTTGAAGTGAGTAGTAGTGAAGTGGCCTCGTCAAAAGTTAGTGAGTACAAGTTGCGCGCGCAACTTAGTCATATCAGTCGGCCAGCAGAGTCTACTCTTTCGGTTGTAGTAATTGTTGTGCTCTCTTTAATGCTTAACGATGATATTTATTTACTACCAGTTGATAACTGCGACTTGTTTGTTATCATATGGTACATATCGCTGAGCGCATAGAGATCATAAATATTTTTTAAAAATTAAAAAAAAAAATTGACAAAGATATCGTGATTTCGGCTTTTGTTTAAGGACCATGTAGGACCTATTTAAGAAGCAAAAGTAAAAAAGAAATGTTTGAAATTTGTCTAGAAGTTTTTGCGTGATGTGGATACAGTGTAAGACGTCGAATAAATAAATTAAGATACTCATCGAATATTTAATTTTTTTATATCATTACATATTACAGATTATTATTCTACAAAATCGGATCAAATAGCTCAATTTTGAGATGATTAAACTGTGGGTACATATAACATCATAATGTTTTTTTTTTATATTATAAGAGCAAACAAGCAGATGGGTCTCCTGATGGAAAGAGTCAACCATCGCCTATAGACACCAAAGATGTTAATGGTGCATTGCTATCTTGTGGCGAGGTCTAATGCCATATGCATAAGTTTACTGGCTACCTTATCCTCCAAACCGGAACACGACATTGACAAGCACTGACGCTATTGCCTCAGGAATATAAATGTAAGTATTATTAGTAATAAATGTTTTCTATGTGATTTGTTAAGATTTAGAGGGCACCATTTTCTAATCAACTCGGTTTAAAAAAAGGATTTGCTAAAGTGCAATCCCGCAATATTTTTGACAGTTCTGAAGCAAGTATACTAATAGAAAAAAATTGAAACTATATCGGTCTAAGTGTTTTTTTTACTTACCAATGCTTGTCAATCTTGTGTAACATTTCTGGTAACACTTTGTCAACGACTGTCATGTTGTTACTGAAAGCCATTGTTTGGGGTCCCCAGCTCTGCAGAGCAGCAACTCCTGGTCCAGGATCCAAATTTGTGATTGCCATTTTTTGACTTGTTTTTAAGGAACTAAAATCTGAAAAATCGAAATATGTGGATAAATCAAATTAAAAACATCGAATATTTTTTTTTTGTTTTATATCATAAGATAGCAAACAAGCAGATGGGTCTCCTGATGGAAAGAGTCAACCATCGCCTATAGACACCAAAGATGTTAATGGTGCGTTGCTATCTTGTGGCGAGGTCTAATGCCACATGCATAAGTTTACCGGCTACCTTACCCTCCAAACCGAAACACGACAGCGACAAGCACTGACGCTATTGCGGCAGGAATAGGTAAGGTGGTGGTACCAGACCCGGGCGAGATAATGCAGAACTCTACCACCTAGTAGCCACGATGGTAGTGACTCGATAGCCAATCGGTCGCCTTTTACGACCTGCCTGGTAGAACGGCAGTTGGCCTATTCTACAAAGGAGGCCGGGACCAACACGGCGAAAATGTTCTTTATTTTTTTATTAATTCGCTAATATTTTAATTGTTATTGCAAAACAGCTTTATTGAAAAGCAATAGTAAGTGTTCAACGCTGCCTTTTTTTTCACTAAGATAAAAAAATATATATATAATCAGGTTCAACTTGGAAAGAATATAATCAATAAACAAAAAAAATACAACTTTTTTTATCTGAATATTTTTGGAGGAATATAATTTATTCTAGGAATACATTGCGTCACCGAAAATTTTGAATATCACACAACTTCATATTAACTTTAGAAAAAAAGGGTTGTAAAAATATTGGATCCAGTTTATTCCTAAAGACTCACAAAAAAAAAGGTTAGGGAGGTCGCCTCGAGATGGTTAATACCAAAAAGTACTGAAGAAAATCGATTGCCGAACTACTCCAGACTTTGGATTTCTAAACCTATCTCAGGCTGGATGCTGAGGAGGTTCGGATGCTACTCGACTTCTGTAGTCAGTCGTCTTGTCTTTTATAATGAAGAAAGGAAGGATTAGAAATGTCGTCACAGAAAAAATCAATACTCATAATTAAATATAGGTAATTAGGTGCATTATTAACTGCATTACCGTAGCTGGTAGACTGTCTTAAGTCGCAGGGACGGGTTTCATGCATTTCTTTAATGAAATGTCTTGTAAAGAGACATGACAATTAGTACTTTAAAATATATCCTTTTGCAGTAAAAATAGGAAATTATACAGTCTTAAGTTTTGGAATAATGTAATTTCATTTTTTATCAAAAAGTTTTGTGTTACATTAAAAATGTTTGTGCTCGGGGCTATCCAAGTTTTTGTACTCATTCGGTACATAAATCATAAATAATAAAGTTATATTAAAAAAATACTGTGTCGCCAAAATTTTTTTTTGAGGTTTTTTCAAAATTTCGACGGCTCTGGGTCGAAACTGGGTCGACTTGGTTCAATATTCAGGAAGTCTAAGTTGAATGGAATCCAATCGAATGCAATCAATCAACCGCGTTACGATCGGTTCAGCCGTTTAAAGTTATAAAATGTTTACATCCACACATACATACATACAGACAAACTATTAAATTAATACAAAACTATTAAATTAATATAAATGTGACAGTTATACTTAATAGGAAACTTAATTGATTTTAGTAATTTTTTTCTGTTATATTGGTAATGTACCTAATACCATATTGTATGTTTCCTAAAAATAAATAAAATAAAAAATGAATAAAAAAATACTGACGTCATCGTGAAAATTTACGGAAAAGGTTCCTTAGACCACAAAACGTGGAGATCTGGTGAAAACTCGATTTTCGAAAATCGGGTCAAAATCATTAACTTCCTTATCTAGATACGTAGCGGGAAGTTAAAAACAAACCGCAAACTAAAGCTAAAACTAAAAATCAAATATAACAAACCTTTTTTATTAACCTTAATAACTAAGTTCTTAAACTAATGTAATGTATGTATGTAACTAATTAATTTACAGTCGGCGCGAAACAGTGTTCAGGCCGTTTAATTTTTTTGTTTAAAACGTTTTTATAGAATATTGATATTTATTGCTGGGGATTTTGCGTTGACTGTTAATTTGGTTTGGTAACTAATTACTTTCAATTTATAGTAATTTAATGATCTTCGTTCGTCTACAGTTAGTAGGCACTGACTCAAAATTAATTATGTATATATTACATTAGTTTAAGAACTTAAGTTATCTGATTGCTTTTTTGTAAGTTTAATTTTTCGTTAGAAAGTATTTATTTTTGAATTTCTTGTGGCTATAAAAATTAATCTATTATTTAAAGTATGCTTAATAAACTTTTTTTTATAAACGGTAATAACTAAATTTTTAAACTATGTCTATTATTATCTAAGTATAAGAATATTGAGTTAGCGCTAAACAATCAATGAACGATGATCATGTATTTACCCTTACATGATCATTTATTTTCTCACCCTTGAGGGTGTTTTTTTTAAATTTAAATGGGATGGACTGAGATTTATACATCTGCAGAAGAGGTCACTCCACGCATAACTCAGTATTAAAATCAGTGAGTCACAGTCATCCCCTGTTTACGTTTCCTTATGAATGGAAATTATTTTCAAAAATTGTTGAAACCTTCAAGTGTATCTTATTTATCTATCCCTTATCCAATAAAAGAAAAATTATCAAAATCAGACTAGGGACTCATGCGAGTCCCTAGTCTGATTTTAATAATTTTTCTACCTACTATTCACGCAACTGTCTTAAAAAGGCGTCTAAAGTTTTTCCTTCACGTATATATGTGAAAACTCTTTAAGTTAATATTTAAAGTTTTTAAATTTTACTAGGACGACATTCTATAGTAAAGTAATCTATACAAAAAATAAAATTGGAATGTCTGTTTGTAATATTAAAATAACCGGTTTTAACTAAATGCATAAGGATGTATACACCGTACTCATACCAAAATAACACTTTTTTTACAATTTTTGTCAGTCTGTCTGTCTGTCTATTTGTTCCGGCTAATCTCTGGAACGGCTGGACTGATTTTGACGGGATTTTCACTGGTAGTAGTGGTAGTACTGATAGCTTATGTAATAGGGAGTAACTTAGGCTACTATTTAAAAAAAATCCACGCGGACGAAGTCGCCGGCACAGCTAGTCTTATATATAAAAATCAATTGCTGTTCGTTAGTCTCGCTAAAACTCGAGAACGGCTGAATTGGCTGATTTGGCTAATTTTGGTTTTGAATTAATTGTTGAAGTCCAGGGAAGGTTTAAAAGGTGGGAAAATATAGAAAGAAAGTAAGATTAGTTAAAAAGGTAGAACAACGTTTGCCGAGTCAGCTAGTAACACTTAAAAATCAAATATTTAGTACAAGCTAAATTATTATATTATTCGTATAAGTGAGCGTTTTTCGTACAAATTTTAATTCCCTATTCCAGTCTCTTTACGAGTTTTTGGAAAAAAATTAGCATATGTTTCAATTCAGATCTTCACCTATCTTCATACCAAGTTTAATTAAAATTGGTTCAGCGGTTTAACCGTGAAAGCTAAACAGACAGACATACTGACAGACAGACTTTCGCATTTATAATATTAGTAAGGATATGTATATGGATTGTATGGATCTTCGGTATTATATTTTATATATTTATCTCAAAAATAAAGCTGTTTCAGAAAATATTTTGGTTTAAATAGCTTTTACTTTTTTTTCTTAGTCTTGTCCTCATCCCTCTTTTGGTACGGTTGGCTAACTTAATCCTTCATCCGAGACTACTTGTCAAATCATCGCTTCCGATTCAGAGTGGAAGGAACGTTCTCTTCAGGCTGTCCATTGAAGGTGGGAGTACCGCAAGGCTCGGCATTCTCACCTCTCCATACACTTTCTATACTAATGAGCCGCCACGGACACCGTACGTCCAGTTGGCGCTTTTCACGGACGATGCTGCCCTGTATACGTCCCACTATAATAAGTCCCACTCACAGCCGCCACTGCCCTGAGCGATTGATTCAGGAAATGGCGTATCGAAGGAAATCCGGAGAAAAGGCACTTTTGCAGGTTTTACTTCAACCCTCAGGTCATGGTGATGAAGTCTAGTCGTAGACTGGGCACAGTCACCATATACGACAGTGCGATCCCGTGAGAACGACATGTCAAATACCTCGGACTCACACTGAACAGTACCACCACGTTCTTACCTCGCATTAAAAATGTCGAAAACAAAGCCAAAATGGTATTAAGCAAACTATAATTCCTAATAACCAACATAGTAAAATGTCACTTGATAATGCGACACTTTAAGAAACATGTACCTAGATATAAGATCTTAAGATTCATAATGACGTATACTAGCGTATCGTTTGCTCGTGTCACTCCTAGCAACCTACATCATTTGCAGGTTGATCAAAATAAATTCATGTGCATGGAGGTCTACGTTACGCATGTACCATGGTTTGCAACCGGCATACCATGGTACATGCGTAACGTATACCTCCACCGAGACTTAGAGCCCTCAACCATCATGCAGTACATGAAAGAATTATCGATACCTTATTTCGAGAAAATAACACATCACGAAAATTTACTATTAAAAGTCGGGCGGACTACGAGATCAACGGGGCCGCCATACGGGGGCGTCCAGGTTCAGGGGGCCTCTTCACGTATTTTCCTTTTCCGATGATCCCATTACCATCATCAATAATTCAGAGACAAACACACACGCACACACACACACACAATATTACACCGTCGTCACTGGTTAAGACGACGAAGACTTCTCAATGCCACGACTCCGCTCACCACATTTAGTCCAAACGCCGCACTAAGCCGAAGTCCGGTCTTATAGGAGACAGCCTTAGCGCAGGCATTTGTAGCGCAATTTAAATTTAAACTCTGGCCGAGTACTCTCGCCTCATGTGCCCCCTGTCACAGTGACGACCCGGTCACTTGCATTAGTCATTTTGAAAAAAAAACCTAATCCTACGGCGCCAACACAGTGTTCCCAAGGTTGTCAGGTCGGGTAATTAGGGTTTCTCGATGAGTTTGGTCATACTAGTACACCATGTCAACGGGGGTAGTCTTCTTCCTTTCCTGCCTTCTGATAGAAATAAATAGTAAATATGTCCTATGGAGTGTAGAGATAAGCAGAGATAAGCGGCACAAACTCATTGCTTTTTAACTCAAAAAGTGTCCACAAAACAGCATTAATTACGGGACTCAGATTGGCGCTCGAGTAGCGGAATATATGATCTGAAGTGAGCATTTTTATGTCATTAGATAGCAAACAAGCAGATGGCTCTCCTGATGATAAAGGAAACCATCGTAAATAGACACCAAATTGTTAATGGTGCATTGCTATCCGTGTGACAGGATGGCAATACCACATGCATAAATTTACCGGCTAACTTACCCTCGGAACACGACAATGACAAGCACCGACGCTTTGTAGTAAGAATAGGTAAGGCTGTGGTACCAGATCTGAGCAAAATGTTGCGAAACACTATCACCTAATAGTAACGATTGTAGTGATACGCATAGGCATAGATTCGCCTTTTATGAACTCCCTGGCAAAATGGTTGATGGTCCACACTTTAAACGGGCATGGGCATAGACAAATATGGGAAAAAGGAAACAAAATTGAAGTTTGCTGATTGGCTGTCACAACTTCAGCTATTTTTGGCGCTTTCTTGAAAAAATATCCACAGCTACGGATCGCCATTTTTTACGGCTGTTTCGGAGACACTTATTTTACATTGAGACTATGTTCTTCAACTCATTTTTTCCATTCCAAAATGTGTACCTACTCATTGGACATAAAATGGATGTTTTTTTTGTACCTGGCAAAGATTTTGCATGGCAGAATAGAAGATGGTCTGTCCTTCAAAAGGGGCCCGACCAACACGAGGAAAGTCTTCCACATATATAAACGAAATAGCATAAACATATGTTTAAAAAGTCTTATCTTCAAGATTCTAAAAAATTCCTTATCTTTAAGATAATAATTTAAATGCAAAAAAACTGCAACAACCGCCTTCCAATATCCTTATTTGATGTCCTACTAGATCAAATGGGAAGTATACTCTTCAAAACAAAAAAAAACTTTTCAAATCGGACCAGGCATCTTTGAGTAATCGGGTAATATATCTAAAAAATATTCAGACGATTTGAGATTTAAGACCCTTCTTTTTTTAAGTCGCTTAAAATTAAAAAAAGCATACCAAAATACAAAATATATCCCTAGGCGTTATTGATATGTATATATATATATATATATATATATATATATATATATATATATATATATATATATATATATATATATATATATATATACCTATATCTGCTATACCTATTGTGATGATTTTCAATTACATACTGTTTCCATATTCTTGTCAACATATTTAGTGAGTTGTAATAATGTCTCGTAGTAACAATGTCTTTCATCTGAAAATTTAGGAAAAAAATGTGATGAGTAAAATTAGTTTTGGCATTGGTCTTGCAAAAAATTAAGAATAAAACCATCATGTTTACACTAGCAAGACAAAATCAAGACCGAATGAACAAGACCAAGACCAAAACCAAGAACGAATATGCAAGACCAAGACCAGTATACAAGACTTTACGAATATAATTGGTAGGTTAATTTTTGTTGAAATTATGAGTTTATTAAATTGTAATTACTTAAAGAAATGCTTTTCTTCTGGGAAAATACATCTTTAAAGAAAAATCCCAATTTAACACTAAATAATGTAATGTATCTAATGTAATTAAATGTAATGTAATCTATCTCTGTAATCTATCTCTAAATATATATCTACAAGAATGTTCTTTAACTAAGTATTCTTTGTTGTAATACTTGTTGCTATATAAAGCCACAACCATTTTGTAGATATTTTAACTTCTTTAAAATTAAGTACTTTTAAACTTAAAACTTCGATTTATGCGACAAAGGTATGAAGAACGTTATAATATGGGTAATAAGAGAAATGCTATCAACATTCGAGTTGATATATATATATATATATATATATATATATATATATATATATATATATATATATATATATATAAGATTGGATTTCTTTTTATTACCTATAACGGTTGTAACGAATATTAAAAAAGTATACACGCACAGAAACAATAAATATAGATTTGTAAACTCGGGGACACATCACACACACACACACACATACATATATCCATACATACAAGCACACATGTGTATATACAGCGTGTAAGGAAAGGTCTACCGAAAATCGAAACCATAAATTTGAACCAAGATTGTGAAATGAAAACCGTTGCAAAATTTGTGTGGGAAATTGATTTTTTTGACGAATTTTTTACCTTAATTTTGTATAATTTGATTTGTTGTGATACTCTACAGTGCTTTTTAGCGTTCCGAAGTAAACTAGAAACTCTTATAGTTTCGCTATGTCCGTCCTTCCGTCCGTTCGCACGATATTTCAGAGATCCTAATAGTACTAGGAAACTGTAATTTAAAACGCTGTAAAACGGCAACAAAGTGGTAACATAAAATCTTGAAAAATCTTTTTTTCATGGTAGCTCCATATATATAAAGTGGGAATTAATAAAATTTGTAAGTTATTTTTTTTCGCATGAACCCCATAGTGTAGGGTATCGTTGGATAGGTATGTAAAAAATATTGTAGGTTCGTGATAACAAGTTTTCGATTAAGGGACTCGTTTATAAAATATTAACCTTCAAAGTACTAATTTTTGTTAGAGTCAAGTATCCCCCCACTCTGCAGGCTAAACGGACCAACCGTTTAGTTTGGGGGTGGGAAAAAAATCGTGGTAGTGGTCAAATATAATGAAATTGCAGTGCATAGATGTCATTGACGTTGAATAGGTTAAATGTTCATAGTTCATATACCATAAACATTGAAATTCCTCTTCTTAGTCCACATTATTGTGATGCGTAACTTCGGAACCCTACATTGCGCGTGGTCCAACACACACTTTACCATTTTTTTTCTAAAACAGCGGTAGTTCCGCGGGCGCAATAAGTCGCAGCAATGTACGTTTTACATTGCGTGGCGTTTAAATAAGAAAAAATTATAGAACGCAAAATTTGCATTAATCACAAAAAAAAAATCACCAAGTTCTGATGAACGTAAAAATTGTTGATGGTAAAATTATAAAATTGGTGTTAGCATCATAAAACTAATATTTATTTTACAAAACTTGACAAAAAATTGCGTGCTTAGACGCTACAATTTTTTTTTTTTTTTTTTGGAGTCACAAATCGCAACACAATAAAGCGTTTCATTTGTTAAATATTAATTGTGTATAATATATGCCTATAAAACTATTTATAAAAATTGTGTTTCGAAAAATTAGTAAAAAAACAAGTAATAGATCCAACGAAGTCGGAAAATCTTCCCTCGCCGAATAGATCAAATGAGTTTAAATCAAGACTAAATACGCAAGAACAAAACCAAAATATGACATAAAAATCCAAGATGTAGCAAAAACTAGACCAAACCCAAGACTAGAAACATTTAAGCAACACCAAAACCGAAACCGAAAATAAATATTTCATGAAATGGATCGGTCCAGTCCTACATTGCAATACCCTAATAGGGTGTATATGTTCTCCCTACCTACTAATAATTGCAATATCTAAAATTATTTGTAACATATAATGCAATAAATAATTGAGTATTGAGAAACCAGTGAAGCAAGAATAAGACCAATACCAAGGCTTTACAAGTCTGAGTCTTGATTTGTTTTGCTCATCACTTTTTTTTAATATCGACTTTATCCAAAGACTAATTCCATACATATTATACATGTGAAAGTTTGGGTTTTTGATACTCAATCACGCTAAAACGGCTGTACCGCTTTGGGTGAAATTTGGCACATAGATAGGTGATGACAGACACACAGAGTATAGACAGATAGATGATGCCCCGGGATAGGACGTGTGATACTTTTTATCCCTAATATGTTGTTACCGTGCAGGGAGCTGCAGTGTAGGTACAACTAGTTTGTAAATAAATATATTTCGCGTAGGTATATGAAGTTAGTTTCCAATGTTATGATGCACGCAATTAAAATGCTGCTTACGCGAGCACTTTTAGCTCGACCGAGTAAAGTAATGCATTCAATCCTCTAAATTATGGTTATGTATTACTATGCTTCTAAAATGTTCTTGTCTTAACAAAATGTATCATTATCTACATTTTTTATAAAATAAGAGAGAAACGACCAGAAAGCCTATCTGATTGTAAGATAATCACCTCTGACCATAGGCATCCGCAATATCAGAAGTCTTGTAGATGCGTTACCTGCAATTAAGAATGAGTAACTTCTTTTATTGATGTTCTCTGAGTTTTATCCATTTAGAAATCGACCGGTAAATGATTCCACCAAGGCAAAACGTGCCTCCAGAATTGCATGAATATGAATTTCCTGATATTAAGGTTGTAAAATTAAAATTTTGAATTTTGACGTGATGTCCAATGATAAAGATTAACGGCAGGATTTAATTCGAACGATTTCTTAGAATACTACTCATGATCTTATAGAAGATAATATAGATCTGATAGAAGATGCAAATCGAACCCACATCGAACACAATGTCAATTAACTCGATTAGTAAGAGCCTTGTCATCAGCGATTTCAATCGGAGTTGCGTTGAATGCGACCAAAAGGAAGAAACCGGCACTAAGGAGCTCTCACATAGAGATAATAACGATTGTTTTCGTAAGTGACCTTCTACTTGTCAAAATGCTTCAAGTTGTCTCAACCATTGTTGAACGTCATTAGATGAAATTATATACAAATAGACTATGTCCAGATTTAACACATATGCTACTTTTGTACTAGACAAAAGTTAGATACATTACATACAATCATGCCGTCAAGCACAAAAGAAACGGTATCCCTGATCTCTAGGTTGGGTGGTAGCCGCAATGAAATCCAGAAGATGGAATCAAACATGATCTCATCCCCTTTATGGAGAACCTTAATGAAAAGGGTAATTTTATATATTTTTCTCATTATTTTCTCCATCTTCATAAACGATGTAAATGTCTGAAACAAACAATATTTTATATATCATCTTAATATCGTTCCTGTTAAAGCTAGTTCGATAGCTCCATGCGTAGCTGCATATTAGTGTAACTAGTAACTACGTTACATTAAATAATATTTTAAGCGTAAAATATACTTGAGTACATCCCTGTTATTCATAAGTCTCATGATATTGTTATGACTACACTAAGAAGAGGGTATTATGAACTAGAAATACGTTAACGAGATTAACTAGGTACTTACATAAAAACGAACGCAAAGAAAACAATGTTTCTTTAGTAAAGAATCTTTATTTGTTTAATTATTTGCAGTGGTTGTCCAATATTTATACAAAATCATTATACATCATGATTACCAGGTAATTCCTTAGATTATCGTAGCTACTACCAAATAGTGGAATAAATATCCTAATTATAATTATTGGATGTTTGGAAGACATGTCAATTTATTTTAACAAGCCGTCAATACAAAACTGTATGTTATAGTACAAATAAATAACTTCTTTTGTGTTTCAGGTGTCCATGGGAAGCATTTGTTGACCGCTTTACATATCCAGAACCGTAGTCCATTCGCCTTGTTCGTTGAGTGGCTAGCGACCTTGACTAAGCAGTCTATGGGGTTCGGGTTCAATTCCAGACACGGACAAAAATTTGTATGATGAGCATATCATATATTTGTATTTGTGGGTTTGGGGTTTGGTTGTGTATTATCTTTATCTTATATGTAAAATTCTCGTGTCACAATGTTAGTTACTATACTGCTCCGAAACGGCTTGGCCGATTTTTATGAAATTTTATATGCGTATTCAGTAGGTCTGAGAATCGGTTACTATCTTTTTTTTTTTTTTTATAGAAGAGGGGGCAAAGAGCAAGAGGTGCACCTGATGGTAAGTGATCACCGCCGCCCATGGACATCTGCAATACCAGAGGTCTTGCAGTTGCGTTGCCGGCCTTTTAAGAATGAGTAAGCTCTTTTCTTGAAGGTCCCTATGTCGTATCCGTTCGGAAATACCCCTGCCGGTAATTGGTTCCACAACAGAGTAGTGCGAGGTAAAAAGTGTCGGGAGAAACGCACAGTTGTGGATTTCCAGACATCGAGATGGTGAGGATGGAACTTCAAGTTTTGACGCGATGTCCGATGGTGGAATTCGGCGGCAGGAATTAATCCAAACAACTCGTCGGAACACTCTCCATGATATATACGATAAAAGACACAGAGAGAACCTACATCTCTGCGCAATGCCAAAGAGTCAAGCTGTTTCGAAATGGCCTGGTCGTCAACGATTCGAACCGCTCTACGCTGAATGCGATCAAGAGGAAGAAGCTGGTACTGAGGAGCTCCGGCCCAGAGATGGGAACAGTACTCTATGTGAGGCCGAACCTGTGCCTTATAAAGTTGGAGGCGATGGACCGGCAAAAAGTACTGTTTCGCTCTGCTAAGCACACCGAGCTTTTTGGAGGCTAGTATAGCCTTGCCTTCCAAATGACCGCGAAACTGAACGTAATTCGATATGTCAACTCCCAGGATTCCGACACTAGCTGAGGCTGTCAGGAGAGTATCCTCAAATCGAGGTGATACGACAAAGGGCGTCTTTTTTGCGGTGAACACGCAAAGCTGTGTCTTCTTGGGGTTAAAAGTAACCAGGTTAATGTATCTATTTTTTATACCCCTAAGTGATAAGGGTTGTCCACCCCTAACATTTTTATTTTATTTTTTAGTTAATTTTTTTATGATTCAGCATTGAAAAATACATACAACCCTACTAATAGTAGAGGAGACAGTGGGAGATCGTCCTTCATCGATCTGATAACCAGATGAGACGTATATTTTATCAAATATTATTTATAAACAAATATGCCTATAATTACTTGCCTATCCAAAAGTGCTTATGGCTATTTTTAATTAAATTAACTTTAATCGATTTTTTTATCACTTTCATTCTTTTGATAACCGAATGAAATTTATTTCACTGATATTTTTTAACACACAGAATATGTCTAGGTAGGCTTGCCTACTCATTTCTGTGTATGGCTACCTGGCAGGCAGGTGTGAACAGGTAAGTCAATATAGGTGACTCCATCGATCTGTTAACTTATCGAAAGTTATGTTCAATTTTAGATTATTTTATTACAAAATCAGTCACATATACTTGCCTGTAAAAAATCGTACTCAAAGTACTGTTGCCAAGCTAAAAACTTGCCATGAGTACTTTGGGATAGGCAAGTAATTATAGGCATATCTGTTTATAAATAATATTTGATAAAATATACGTCTCATCTGTTTATCAGATCGGTGAAGGACGACCTTCACCGGCTCTTAGACCATAAATTTTAGCCCTTCTAACATCAACTCCTATTTTTTAATTCAATAATTTATATCGCAAAACATTGTTTGCCGGGTCAGCTAGTATGTATATATTGTATTCATATCTATAATATGTATTTCTATGTATTACTAGCAATCACCCTGTGGTCAAATTCGATCATAGACTAAACAATAAAATCTTTTCTAAGTTTGACAACAGAATTTAGCCGTAAAGAAAATAGTATACTAATTACATGTATATATACACATGTAATTAGTATACTATTTTCTATTCATGTATGTCATATGAATGTAGTGTAGGTATGTAATGTTTATTTTTATTAATTTATTGAATTTTTAAACCATATTTTTAAAAATATAAGGTTGCTGCACTTCTTCTCAATGTAAACTTTGACTGTGCCAAATTTCATGCTACTTCGTTCGCGTAGTTGCCGTAAAATGGGGAACAAAGTTTGTTCGTCACATCATTATCATTATCTATACATATAATAAAATCGTAGGAAAGTCAAAACTGTACATTGAATACTTTTTTTAAATTCTATTAAAAAAATAATTCACTTAGGACGTGATCTACAATCGATATCAGAAGCAAAAAATATAGTTTTTAGAATTTTTGTCTATTTGTCTGTATGTATGTCCGGGGTAAACTCAAAAAGTACTGCATGGATTTACTTCAAATTTTGCATGAATATTACTAACAGGTCGGGTCAACATATAGACTACATATTATCACGCTATCACCTACGGGGGAGAAGCTGTGTGGAGTAAATGAAGTCCGCGCGGACGAAGTTGCGGGCAACAGCTAGTATATAATAAAACTAAGTTGATAAAATGTGCGTGCCGATAAAACTGAAAAAGGAGTCCCGGCACCATAAAGGGACTTATATAGTGTGATAGCTCTTTATCCCCCCTCGAACAAGAAAGTTCCCGTTTTAACCTAAAGGGCATGTTTTTAAAGATATAAGGGCTTTTCCAACCCTTCAACTTGGAAATTAAGTGTAGTGGCGCCATCTATTGTCGAGAATTTAAACTTTATTCAGTACAAAGATTATTTAGGTTTCTTTTCGAAAGGCGCCGCGAGAAATTGCAGCATGTAAAGTAATGGCGTGAATTTTTAAATTTCGATTTCAATAAAGTCTTAAATTACATTTGTTATGTTTCAATTACCACGTAATCTCATATCAACTCCCGAGCGAAGCTGGGCATCACAGCTAGTATATTATAAAACTAAGTTGATAAAATGTTCGTGCCGATAAAACTTAAAAAGAAGTCGCGGAACGATAAAGGGACTTATAGAGCGTGAGAGCCCTTTATCCCCCCTCGAACAAGAAAGTTCCCGTTTTAACCTAAAGGACGGGTTGTTAAAGGTATAAGGCAATGATATAAGGGCTTTTCCAATCTTTAAACTTGGCAATTACGTGTAGTGGCGCCATCTGTTGTCGAATATTTGAACTTCATTCAAAACAACGATTATTTGGGTTGCATTTTGAAAGGCACTGCGAGCAATTGCAGCATGTGTAGTAATGGCGCGAAATTTAAAATTCCAATTTCAATAAAGTCTTAAATTACATTTGTTATATTTTAACTACCACATAATCTCATATTAATTCCCGAGCGAAGCTGGCTGTCATAGCTAGTATAAATATATAGATAAGCTGCTAATATAAAAACTGTATGATAAAATACAAATATATATCTTCTTTTCTGTTTCAGGTTTCCTTGGATAATCGTTTCACATGACCAGGACCAAAGAGTATCTAGGTAATGTCTTTAACTAGGACCGTGGTCCATTCGCCTTGTTGGTCGAGTGGTTAACAACCTTGAGTACGCAATCGGTAAGACTCATGCTCGATGCTTGCAGGAACAAACCCATACTGTCCTTATGTCATCGAATTTGAAAAGTGTACATTACATGTGAACCAGTAAGTTAATTTATTTTACCGGTTTGCCGCTTATGGAGCTAACTGCAGACAATCTATATTACCTAATATTATAAATGCGAAAGTTTGGATGTTTGGATGGATGGATGGACATTGTTACTCAATCAAAACTTTTATAATGCAGCGGGCTGCACGCTGCAGCTAGTTTCATATATAAGCTAACATTTTGTAAACAAAATGTACATTCTCTTTTTTTGTGCCAAAATAAATTTAAAAATGTGTTTTTCGGTGCTATCCATAGCTACCTACTAATATTATAAATGCGAAAGCGAAATGCGAAAAAGCGAAAATGCGAAAAAAAATGCGAAATGTGTTTGTTTGTCCGTCTTTAAATCGGAAATCGGGGCATAATCAGTACCTTCCTTAGATCTACATATATAGTGGGAATTTAAAATATCCAAGTATCACAAATTGATAGGTACAACATGTACGTCTCAAAATATATATTCTATATAAATACTACTACTATATAATACTATATAAATATATATACTGAGTTTCCCCAAATAGGGATTCCGTATTGCAATACAGATGAGACATATCCATGATATGCTAACAAGGTAGCGTTTAAGTTTGCTACTTCTCTTATTCTTCTTAAAACATACACAAATCTATCAATTTTATTACAAAGGGAATCAATATGCTTTCCAGTTACAATGTTTGTCAATTAATATTCCTAGAAATTTTGTATTATCTGCATTTTCTATATTGATATTGTTAAAAAATATGTTTGAACTTTTGATATTATTACTGTAATATGTTTGAAACTCAACTATTTTTGTTTTACTTAAGTTAATTTTCAGATTGTTGTTTTACTCAAGTTAATTTTCAGAAGTTAATTTTAAACCATTCGGAAACTTTAAGTAAGGTTTCAGATGTTTCCTTTGCCAAATGATTTTTGTTCTTACATTTAATGAGGAGGGTAATGTCATCTGCAAAAAAGAATGGTTCATGTTCGATAGTTTCTGGGAGATCATTAATATAAATTAGAAAAAGAAAGGGCCCTAAAACACTTTCCTGTGATATTCCACAGTTACTACAGCAATAACTTAAAGTAAATATGTTTTTTATGACTTTCACATACTTTTGAAATTTCAACACATTGTTTCCTTATATCTGAATAACTTTGTATCCAATCTAAGGATTTTCCTCTGATGCCATACTTTTCAAGTTTTGTAAACAGAATTCTACGTGAAACAAAATCAAATGCCTTACTCATATCTAAAAATACACAAAGTCTATACACATGTCTAATGCACATGTCTAAAAATACATTTTTTATTCAGGCATTCCGTAATACTTTTTACTAACTCAAAACATGCTAAGGTTGTAGATCTACCTTTCCTAAATCGATATTGATTATTTTTTTTGTAATTTAAATTCCAGTAATTATAAAGTCTTTCATACATAGTTTTTTCAAAAATTTTTGAGAATACTGGAATTAATGTAATAGGCCTATAGTTATTCAAATCACACTTATCTCCTTTTTTAAATAATGGTCTACGATAGATTTTTTTAGTTGTTCCGGGAAGTTCTCTTCTAAAAATGACAAATTAATAATATGGCTGAGGGGTTTTGATGTTACTGGAGCAACATATTTGAGTAATTTTGTATTAATATTATCATAACCAGTTGCACTAGTGTTTTTCAAGGAATGTATGATTCTAAATATTACATGCTTATCTACTGGTCTTAAAAATATAGTTGTCTTAAAACTGGAGAATATATGTGATTTTGGAATATTTGTGAGTTTATGATTGTTATTACTTGGTTTTGCCTGGTTTACAAAAAATCATTAAATAGTTCACATATTGTTTGAGTATTTCTATAGACTGAGTTATTTACTCTTATTTTGTCAATTTCTTTATTATGTGTTTTATTCTCAAAAGTGTTTTAATTAAATCCCATGACGCTTTGCATTTATTAGATGATTTATCAATAAATTTCAGAGATGACTGCTTTTGTGATTCTAGTATACATTTAGATAGAATTTTCTTGTAACGGAAGTAATTACATTTATTTTCTTTTTTATTATACTTATTGTGACGATAATTCAAGTACAACTAACGTTTGCCTTTGCAGCATTTAAGAAGACCTTTTGTGAGCCATTTATTTTTTATTGGTTTATTTGATACTTTAATTTGAAATTTTGGAAAGCATAAATCAAAAAACAATAAGAATATGTCATGAAAATTATTAAATGCCTCTTCACTGTTTGAATTTGCAAAAACCTCACTAAAACTTAGATATGATAAACATTCATAAAATTTTTCCTTATTTTCCTTACTGAAGAGTCGTCTCGTTTCAAACTAAAAAACTCTTCTTGATTTACAGTTTAAGACTGATTCAATATTTACTTTTATACTCTGAGCCATTTCATGGTCAGATAAACCAAGTGAATAAGTGAGAGATTGGACATTTTCCAAATTGCTAGTAATTACATCTAAACATGCATCCTTCCTAGTAGGTTTTAGTATGTATTGATTAATATATATTATTATTTAAAAGAATGTCTTGTAATTATTTATGTGCATAGTTATCCTGCATTAGATCTATATTCAAATCTCCACAAAGAATATTTTTTTTCTTAGAGTTTTTCATAATATGTTCTAATAATAATTTTAATTTGTTTAGAAACATTTCAACATTTGAACTAGGTGTACGATAAATACTATTAATTTGTAACTTGTTATTTCAACCGCACAGCATTCGAAAGAAAATGGTAAGCGTATTTGTAAATCAAGAGTTTTAAATTGTAGATCATTCCTTACTGGTCAACACGAGAAAAATGAGACGCCATAGTATTACCATTTAATTTAAAGTTTTATTCTGAACCTTGTTTTAGGAATGTAGAAACATTCCTTCAGAAGAAAGGCAGATAACATCAATTTTTCCCAATGTATCCTTAAGTTCAGTTATAGCTAATTGCAAATAATCTTGTTTACTCAGTGCACCTGCTATATTTTGATGTAATAATTTAAATTGGCAATCATTTAAGAAAAAACTTGTTTTTAGTATGTGTATTTTCTAAGTTATTACCTGATTTAATCTTAAAGTAACATGGGATTGTACCCTTTTTGATTATACTATCAGATACTAAAAGATTTGAGTTATTTATCTCTTTTTTACTTCTTTATTTTAGATTAAAGTGATATGGTACCTTTGTTTATGTTAGCGGTAGGTTGATCACTTATCCTTCTTTTACACACTAAGTTTTCCATATATTCATTAAATGTAATTTTTGTTTTATTTAACTGCTTAATTTTATTCTCACTACTTACTTTATTATGTTTTTGTTCAGAAAATAGCAAAAATTTATTTTTGTATTCCTGATAATCCATTTCAATAGTTAATTTAGTATACTGAAAATTTATATAGGTGTTATGTGCATAATTGTTATATTTTGGCAAATAATTATCTAAATCAATAAACGTACAGTTACTATATTGCTTAGCAATTAGATTTAGTTTATAATTAAGTAGTCCTACGTTCAAATATCTATTTGATTTAACTTTCACTAAGAACACTTGTTTACACATCTTTAGTTTATCTAAAATATTACACAAATGTGTAAAAACAAAGGTTCCTTGTCATTAGTACCAATACCTAGAATGGCAAAATCTTTGTTACACAAATTTGAAAGACCATTAAAACTATGCAATATATCTGATGACTTTGCATTAGGTTTTATGGTTGAGAAAACTGAAAAATGTGTTTATCTATACATATAATAAAACTGTAAGAGGTCGATTTCTGTACATTGAAGATATTTTAAAAAAATTTTTCGGAAGATACTCTTTAATCGATACTGAAGCGAAAAATGTAATTTTTTTAATTTTTGTCTGTCTGTCTGTCTGTCTGTCTGTATCAAGGCCGCGCATCACGCCGAATCTACTGAACGGATTCAAATGAAATTTAGCATGATCAGAGTTCATACTCTGAAGAAGGTTATAGGATATTTTTTATCCCAAAATTCAGTATGGTTCCCGTGGGATAGGGGATGAAAATAAAAACGTATATTTAGCTTTAATTCATTAACCTGTCATCCGAAATCCTTTATTATTTTTTTGTTCAAAAGTAAGTCCTATAAAGATTATCCCTAAAAATTTCAAGTTCATGAGTTTTATAATTTAGAAGTTACAGACATCACAAGTTTCAAAAGTTTCGGGTGGTAAGTCCAGTTGAACGTGACACCCGAGTGTATATAAAACCTTTGAACGCACGGCTCAATATAAGTTAGCGTTATCATTTCATAGTGTTTGTATAATGGATATTCAGTTCTAGAATGTATACTTTTTTATTAAATGCAATTTTACTAGCTTAAAAATTAGTAAAATATGTGTAAAATATAAATCTAAACATTTTATTTATTTATATAAGAATAATTATAATATATCTGAAAATATAACAGGTAAATTTTCAGGTTTTTGCTAATATCTCAGAAAATATGCATCTAATCGAAATTGAGTATACTAATAGAATTTGTTCTTTATAAAATTTAACGTAAGGATAGGCTATTGCGAAAATTCACTATTTTGTTTTTACATTGCATAACGTAAAAAAGGATAAAAAAGTATCTACACGCCCATATCCTGGAATACGTAGCCAGAGGTGCAAGAAGTATACCCACGATTAGCCGAAAATACTCTCACACAATGTGTTAGATGGCAAGCCAATCCCGGGCAACGTTGTTTTATCAGAAAAGTAAAAAAGCACATTTTGTTTTGCCTGATCCGGGAATCGGACCCGGGATCTCATATGGTCAACGAGGACACCGGACCGCTAATACAACACGGTAAATATTTCAAAATTAAATACATGAATCAGTTATCTTTTAAAATGAATGAAACTTCTGCAAAGTGTAAATGTTAAAGTGCCTAAGCTACTTAGTATACTGACTAAAGTCGGACTCCAAAATACTTCAAAAAAAATTGTTAAGTAGAATATACGAACATGTACTTATAAGTTCTGTCCATAATAAGATCAACATCTTACAGAAAAACTTTACACACATATAACTTCATCAAAACAAATTCTATCAAAAGATACTTAACTTTCCTTTATTTGTGAGAATTGAAAATCAAAAATGTGAGGAAAAATTACGTGGCGTTGTTGTTTTTTATTAAAGTATCATCACGCCCGATTCCCTTGCGACGTAGGCAGAGTAAACCCACCGTCTATAAACTTTCCGGTTCACCGCGATTCACAGGTTTGTTTGTTGGTTGGTGAGATAAATGGTAATCCTCATCGCCGCATATTCGATCGACTATTTTTAGCGATAACTGGAACCGAATGTTTTACGTGCTCATCCGAGGCACGGCAGTGGTAATATATATACCACTTCGCCGCTACCTTCCGTGTCGCTACTGAGATTTTAGATTTTCGAGAAAATCCTCCAAAATATCTCAATAGCATCTCAGACCGACCCGGGGATTGTACCCGGGACCTCATGATCTGAACCGAATAGGCTGTCCCCAGACCACGAGGCAGAGTAGTTTATTATAATAATAAAAAAACCCTTGACTTCTTATCTTGCTTATTGAAAATGACACAAATTTACATTAAAAATATTAAATAAATTACATTAAAATTAAAATATCAATAAATTTAAGAAAAGTGCAACAAGATTTTTTTTATTGCAAATTGTTTTCAATGAACAAGAATAGCTTCTTAGTCAAAGGCTATTTTGTTTTTTATTAATAACAAACTACAAACCCATGTGTTAATTTATTTATTTTTAACTTCCTGTTACGAAATTTGCCTTAAACAAAAATTATTCAAAAAATAAACCTGAATAAATTACTTTTCATCTTTCTAATTAGGTATATATTTTTAACTTCCTGCTACGTACGTACGTAGCTAACGTAGATAAGGAAGTTACTGATTTTGCCCCGATTTTCGAAAATCGAGTGTTCACCAGATCTCCACGTTTTGAGGACCTAGGAACCTTTTCCGTCTATTTTCATGATGACATATGTATGTATGTGTGTGTGTGTGTGTGTGCGCGCGCGTGAGTGTGTATGTGTGTATGTAAACATCTCATTAATTTTAAACGGCTTGACCGATCGAAACGTGGTTAATGGGATTCGATTGGATTCCACTCAACTTAGACTTCCTGAAAATTTTAACTAATTTAGTCAAGGCGATTCTGAGAAATTTTGATAAACCTCACAAAGGTTTTTGGCGAAACAATATTTTTTAATAAAATTAATGAACCGATATAATACAAAATTTAATCAGTTTTACTTCTCAAAAAACTGCGTTCAATGCATAAACTGCATCAAAATTAATTTATCCGTTCGAAGTTATTTTTTCGACATAACTTCGAATTTTGTTAACTAATCATTTTTAATCTTCTGTAATATTTTAGTACTTACTAATAAACTATATTGAATTTCAAAAACCAAAATTGAGTCAAATTTTCAAAAGGTACAGTTTTTCAAACATTAAAATTACGTTGTTTACAGTAAACTTATTACATATTGTTTAAATAACTTTCAGGTTAATATACCGTTTGATATAAAAATCGAATTAGGTTTTCCCTCTAAAAAGCCGAGCTGAATACTGGAAATTGGTTCAAAATTGGATTTATTTGGGATTTGTCAGTAACGATTCAATTTAAAAAAAAGTTTTAAAAAATTTAAAAAAAAGTTTTTTTTTTACATTTCTTCGACATTTTTTAACCTATCGATTAAAACAATGTTGGGTTAAACAATTGCGTTGAATGCCATTCGAAAGATCACAACCGATCATCAATTTTAAAAAATATGATGTATATTTTTCAAACATTAATTTCCTAAGTATCATTTTTACAAACTAGCGTTTTTGAACTTTTCGAACTCTAGGGAACTTCTAGGGAAGCGCGTTCTATCTTAGGCCGCATCTTAGCTTACCATCAGGCGAGATCGTGGTCAAGCGCTTCCTTATTGATAATAAAAAAACATGTCGATTTCACGCGTATTTTACGAAATATTGGCAAAAAATTGCAAAAAGCCGTATTTTAATTGTTTTAAACAAAATGTTCCTAACCTCCACACGTCCTCCTCCACGGTCAAGATATTATGCTTAATAATAATAAAATTGCAGTTATAACGTTTGCTGGAAGCAAATACTATTTATTTCGCCCTGACTTATAGGTTTTCACTAATACTACTGCAATGGAGTCAGATATTAATTATCAGACATACACCATGGATTTTAAAATTAGTTAGATTAAATAATCATCGTTGCCCATTAAGAACCTAGGTACAAGCCGATACTTTCACCTTCAATCTTTTGCCCTAAAAAAATCTTAAAGTTGATATGATAATAATATCTAAGGTTGTTGAAACCAAAAATGTCTATTTTGAAGTTTTAATGCTGTAACTTTTGATCGCGATTTTATCGATTTTAATCTTTCAAACAGCATTAACCGCAGTTTTAGCAAGATGAAAAACGTTGTCTTGGGCCAAAATTAACTGGTTGAAAAATCTCAAAATTATGTTTAACCACATTTTTTTAAATTTCTTCGTACGCGGTAACTCCTGAAGGATTATTGACCGAGCCTTCTGCTAAAGTTATGTTTTACCACATTTTTTTTAATTTTTTCGTACGCGGTAACTCCTGAAGGATTAATGACCGAGCCTTCTGCTCTGAAACCAGCTATGACGTGACAAACGTTGCACGTAATATAACAAATAGCCCCAGCCATGTTTAAAAATGATAATACAGATGAAGACATTTGCTTCACCGGCGTGCAATTTTCCTTTCTATAAAAAATAGGTTTTGCAAAAATGATTTTAGTCAAATATAGTCATATAGAATGAGTATATAATGGCATACAAATAAAACTGTAAGCATGACTGTAGAAAATAAAAGGCGAGGTGACTTCAGTTAAACACTGCCTAAATCCCTACAAGACACAAGGGTCGTTATCAAAGTCAACGTGTTTTCAAATCCACACTAAGAATCCTTTCTTAATATTTCTCATTTGATAAAAGTGCTTCGCCGTCCAAAGTATTGCTGAATACGAGAAATACTGTGGTCAGTTCCTAATAATTACTCTGCAAGGATGGCCAAACGCGAACGAAGTCGCGGGTACAGCTAGTATTTCAATAATTTTGTTGACAAACCCCGAAGCCTTTGATCTCCTAATATTAATATCTTGTTTTTTTGTATATTTAAGGGATCTTGATTACATTTTTCAGAACACACTTTTAATGAACTACACACATTCTTCTTCGGACTGGAATTGTTACATTTCTTTACTTTTACTTCTTTCTTGTTAGCAGACTGTTCAATTTTTGAAAGATTGTTGTTTGATTTTGGTATGTTTTTTATGGTGTCTTCAGAAGTTAAATTTAACGCAGACATACTTGCATTGTTTTGTTTACTTGGTTTTCCACACTTATTCTTTGGTGTAGAACATTCATAACTTTTTGTAGGTGTATTTTTTGTTATTTTGTTTAAAATTTCAATGTTTTTTGCTTGTTCCTCGTTCACCTTGCGCAGAGTCAACCATCACCTATAGACATCGAATCAGCCACACCAAAGATGTTAATGGTGTGTTGCTATATTATAGCGAGATCTAATGCCACTTGTATAAATTTACCGGCTACCTTACCCTCCAAACCGGAACACGACAGCGACAAGCACTGACGCTACTGCGTCAGGAATAGGTAAGGCGGTGGTACCAGACCCGGGCGAGACAATGCAGAACTCTACTACATAGTAGCCACGATAGTAGTGACTCGCATATTGCTTAAAATTGCTTCGAAAATAAGCCATTATTTCTCGTAAAAAGTAAAAGAAAAAAAAATGATATTGTGGGTTATCCATAAGAGATAGACATATACCATCGCGGAGTTTTCTGTACACCTTTTCAAGGTCTACAAATACTTAGTACATTATTTTGATAAATCTCGTAGGGTTCAGCCTGCGTTTGCAATGTAAGCGGAAAAAAAAGTAATTATTTACGACATCACATTAGAAACCTCAAAAATTATAGTGCTTCTCGACTCTATATTGAATGTTATTATACATATAAACCTTCCTCTTGAATCACTCTATCTATTAAAAAAAAACGCATCATAATCCGTTGCGTAGTTTTAAAGATTTAAGCATACATAGGGACATAAGGACATAAGGCCAGACAGGGAAAGCGACTTTGTTTTATACTATGTAGTGATGATAAACGATTATATTTTAACCTGTTTAGTAGTTTCCACAGGGTATATTTATGGTTTACAACGTAAGTACATAGTGACGAAAAATGGCGGCTCGACACATTCGTGACGTCACGTAAAATGTTGTCAATAAAGCAAAACCAAGGAAGTTACATTCTACCCGGAATATTCACGCGCGCTTCAAAATCGTTCCGAAGAGTACCACGACATGGGTGGAGTGTGTCTCTTTCTACTAAATAACGCGCCAATCGCCATATATATAAGTGCGGCCATGCGTAGTTCGCAAATTATTACTAAGTAATTCTACTAATTTGAGAAACAGCTTTGCATTGCGTAAGTAATTTTGTAATAAATAAAATAAGTACATTTTAGAACTCACTATGTTAATTACAATACATTTTATGCTAATATATTTATCGACGTGTATGAATAAAAGGGATTTAACGATTACCGAATATATAAAAATCTACCATCAGTAGTTTTATTTAAACACTGGCAATTGCAAGAAAGGGACAACATCCACTCATGTCGTTGTCTTGCTCAGAACGTTTTTACCCTCTGTTAAGTAAGAAACAAATGTCAACTTTATTGGTAACAAAATAAAGTACATTTTTATTTTTCAAATATTGCTTTGTAATAATTCCAGTTGTCATATATAAGTTCCTTGAGCAAAACTATTGCGAATAGAATTGGTTTGTTTTCTTTGTATATGTTAGACAAAGACGCCATTATGTTTATTATTTCGTCTTCTAAACTATTACATACCTAAGTATCTATATGACACTGTAACATTTCCATAGGTTTCCTTAGGCTGCTCTCCCACGTCCGATAATCGGTGACCGATTTTTGTAGGAGAAAAATAGAACGTACTGATAGTAATGGAGCAACGTACACGTCCTACAAAAAGTAGGACAAAAATAAAATCGGTGCGTCCCGACCGATCCGATTATCGGCAATAAATGGAACGGTCCGAAATGTATGTGTCAACGGACACTACTCACCGACAGTCGGCCGCATGCACTTACTAGGGAAGGACGTTGTGTCAATATGGAAATCGACATTGAAAATTTAATAGAAGAAATACAAAAGCGGCCTGCTCTATACAACACACGATTGGCCGAGAATCATAGGAATAAAAAGAAAACGTTATGGGAAGAAATAATAATATGCCTTTCATTAAATTCTCGTTGGGCAACGTATAGCAAAATAGAAAACGTTCCGAAATGTATGTATCAACGCACACTACTCGCCGACAGTCGGCCGCATACACTTGCTAAGGAAGGACGTTGTGTCAGTACGGAAATCGATATCGAAAATTTAATAGAAGAAATAGAAAAGCGGCCTGCTCTATACAACACACGATTGGCCGAGAATCATAGGAATAAAAAGAAAACGTTATGGGAAGAAATAATAATATGCCTTTCATTAAATTCTAATTGGGCAACGTAAAGCAAAATAGAAAAACTAGATTCGGTAAAAATGGATTCAATCATGTTTATTCAATTCTCAGTATTGTATCACAATTTTGTAAAAATTAGGTAAAAGATATATGTGGGTACTTTTAATAGTGATCGAAATTGGTTAGTACTATTAATAGTGATCGAAATTGGTTAGTATACATGATATTTTTTATCACTATCCAAATTGAATCCATGTTTTACACGAAATAAAGAAAACAAGAGGAAGTGAAGAGTGGGCGTGCCGCGTGCGTCACTATTATGAGCTTTTACTCTAAATTGCCTTAGTGATACTTACCATATCATTAGGAGATAGTCGTCGTGCGAAAATCTATTATACACTGAATTATGCCGTATTGTGCCATCCTTGAATGCAGAAATGATAGTAGAATACAGATGATTAAAAATGGAGATATTTCATATCATTCGAAAGTATAATTTTCATTTTATTTTAATTAAATTCCTGATTTAATATAATCTCTAATGATATAATAGAAAGTCAAGCTAGAATCAGCCGTACACCTTACATATAAAGTTCATTTTAGGTTGACCTAATTTTTCTAGAAAGATATGCGTAATGACAGTCATTACGTATATCGTTCTAGAAAGTTCTCTACTCAAATATGATCAACTGAAAACTACGGAAAAATCAATGCTGCCATCTATTGTAGAATAGCGAAACTATTACGATCTTAAGTTTCACTATTGTACAAATAGATGAGTCTATTTTGAATAGACTACAAAAGGACGTAAATACTCTTTTTTTTTTTGTAGCAAAATAAAATTTATTGTAACGCACTTTGGTATATTTTTAAATGTTCTGTTTGTGTGTTTCGGATTATTGTTGCTTAAAATGAAAACGACCAATGAAACAAAGTTTGCATTAGTAGTTTATATGCAATAATTCTTATTTTATGTGTGAGTGTGGCGATCGCGGTCCTGATACAAATGATTGTACTTGCCAATTCCGTTGTTTTCTTTATTTCGTGATGTTTTATAACCCTTCATAAAATTTTGCTGTATGACTTTTTAAAATAAACATAAAAAAATACTACTCTTTCTCTTTTAGTGATTCTCCAGTACAAAAGTGAATCAACTGACCGGTCAGTTTGGATGAAAAGTCAAATTTGTTTTTGTGAGTTTTTAATGACGTTCTTTTCCGGACGGAGTAGGAATAGAAATCTCGCGTGGCTAGAGCAATCCTTAACATACTCGACGTAACGAACGAAAGACAACAAGCGGGATAGTAGGTACCTATGCGTGTCGTTCTCATAGACGACTATAGGATAGGCGGCTATAGTAAAATTAAGTAGTAGGATCAACACGTTTGCTTGAACAGTACAAAGTAATCCTTCTTTTCATTTTTAAATATAAATAAAAACAGTTTTCAAGAAATGTAATGAAATGAATGATTGATGTAATGAAAAACGAAGAAAAAAACTAAATTAAATTGTACCTCCTATATTACGAATTAAAAAAAATCACATCACATCACACCAATAAATAATTCAAATGTTGATCAACCCAGAACTTTCTTTTCTCTCTTCTGTTTCTCAAAAACCAAACACAAACCTTCCCTTGTAAATCTACCTTCCTTCTTATATTTCGTTCGTTCTCTCTGTCCATGACGTGCTCCTCCCTCGATAGCCAGCGACAAAATGACGGAGGTGTGCGTTGAGTCGGTCACAAAATCAGTAATAAGAATCGTAGGAAAAATCTGCCCTACTATCGGTCCTACAAAAGTCTGACGTGGGCGGGCACCCTTATTCAGAGGTTATGAGGTGGTTATGACAAGACATGACATTATTCAATTGAAAATCTTGACATTTTTTTGTAGATATGAGCGTTTTCGTATTATTATTTAAAAAAAACGGATATGTAACAATATTCAATTTTCATATCGATATCGAAAACCGTTTTCAGATATCGATATATCGAGACAAGTGGCATAAACGATAGGAGAATAAATATCGCTGGACAAATTACACGAATTGATCTACCCCAAAGTAAGCAAATTATTTGTTTGGGTGTTAGTCAACGATACTAATACATATGTGAGTGGTTACGCAAAAAGGGACCTGAAGGGATTGGAAACGGTTTTTTTTTTTTGATAAATTCTGATTCTATGGTCCTTCATCTTTGTTTTGTTCTAATCAAAATAATTTTAGGTGCCGTAGTTTTTTTTTAATGATTTTTTATGTAAGCCGAGGCAGTTTTGAAAATATTACACCTTATACACAGCGCACACTAGTTTCTTTTTCTAGCGCGCACATAAAGACAAGTAAAAGACGAATAAATAAGTCACCAATAATACAGCTATCGCAAACACGTGCTATTTCTCACTGACGAAGTCGCTCACTAACGACACTAACATAAAACACCCCGCGCCTCTCTCCCGCACTCGTGGCGAAACTCATTTCGACTCAACATTTTAAACGTGATTTACTCGAAATCAATTATTTTCCCTTGAGGTCCCTTTTTGCGTAACCACTCACATATAAATACGTATATAAATACAGTTACATAGATAATAAACACCCAAACCCAGAAATACAAACATCTATACTCATCACACAAATGTTTGTCCCTGTCGGGAATCGAACCCAAACCCCAACGATCCTTAGTTATGTTCGCTTACCACTCGAACGACGGGGCGATTAACCTATCTTAGCCTACCGCTTCGGGCATACGGGCGTGAAGATAGTCTTAATCAGCTATACATTTAAATCTCATCATGCCCGGTACCTTTACATGATAGGCAGAGTAAAATGAAGGTCTATAGACTTTCCAGTTAACTGCGATTCACCGGTTTGTCGCTTGGCGGGACGAGTGGTAATCAACTTCAACGCATTTTATCGACTTGATTTCGACTATCGATTATTTTAGCGATAAAAGGGACCAAAGGATTTACGTGCTCATTCAAAGCACGGAAGTAGTAACACACCACCCGCCAGACTCCGTTTTGCTACTGAGATTTTGGATTTTCGAAAAAAACCTTGAAAAAACCTCAATTATAATTTTGAGCGACCTGAGGATAGAATCCGGGCCCTCATGATCTTAGCCGAATGCTATCCTCTAGAGCACGAGGCAGACTTGAATATAATACATAATATTTACGCTATTATTTGCATTTAGTTAACAGACGGATGCAATCTGATATATAATATCCGCTATAGGCATAGTTTGAGTCCAAGTGTGATTAGTGATTATCGACATCTGTCGTTTTTCTACAATCATAATAATGTTGACGCAAATTAGTAATTATAATATGCATACTAATAATTAAAAGAACAGGCGAACTTACCCTATCCGATATCTTTTATTTATTTACACTAACACAAATGTAAACTGCTTATAGACTGATATTAATTTAAAAGTTGTATACACACTCTAAAAGTTAATGTAATACTCACTAAAAGTTTTGTATTTATTTATTAATTTATCTATTTACAATAAGTACCTAAATAAAAACTTTAGAACTAAAAAAGGCAAAGAATTATCGTTAAATAGGGCACGTGCCACCAAGGTCAAGTGCAACTCAAAACAAAACTGTCTAAAAATATAAATCAAAATTCATTCAATTCAATTTTTATTCCTACAACATAAATTCAACCTTAATCTATTTAACGCAAGTCCAGTTTAAAGAATGAATTTCTCCCAGATATCGAGTAGCCGGCGGTAAATTGCTAATTTATGGACTCTTTGTTGTAACTAAATAAATAGAAACTAGACCTTATTGCTAGCGCGTTAAGATATAGATGTTACGCACGCAATATTATTAACCAAATAACCAATCACTAGCTGAAGTTACGTAATATTCACTGCATCACTTTTACGCCAGTGAAAAATTAAATGGTAAGAAAGAGACAAAGCGAATAAAAGCTGTCGATGTCATATCGCTCGTGATGTGAACGTTTTGTTCGTTATTCAATATTCGTATATTGATTTCGTGTTGTATTGTTGCGTTGCGCTTTGGATAAACCATAACTATAAACTTGATGAAGTTTTTGTGAAATTGGTTATGTATATTTAGATATCGATATGGTATGATAATAGACACGTATCTAATATCACAGATTATTTATGTATAAATCTAAGTTACGTTTTGATATATCGAACCCATGCCTATTTTTTTTTGGCGGCAAATCGGCATTCGGCATCAAGACGAAGTTCAAAGTTGTTGTTTTCATATAGAAAGTATTGCAATGTTGTTTATAAAATACATATAAATATTTTGTACTAACGAAACTAAATATATAAGTTCATGATCTGTATTCTGTATTCATGAATCATGATAGTCCAAAAGTTTTGACTACGACTGTTTCGATGATAAAACAATGTGACAAATTCCTTTAATCCATAATATAAATTATAACATAATGAGCGTAAACAAACTTAAAACTTTATTCTAAACAGTAAACACGCTATTGGATTTAGATTGAGATGGACACCGACGATATACAACTTAGTGAAGAAGAAGAAGAGATTACCGCTGAAGCAGTCTTAAAAATTCTGCAAACATCATGGCAAAATGAACGTTTAGCTCCAGAAATACTTCCTCACCGAAACGATATGATAGAGTGTATGCTTGGACAAATTCAACATATGGAGCGAAACATAAATAAGCTCCCTAAAACGGAATTTCGCGCTTCAGTTCACAAAATGGAATTAAATAGAATTAAGTATATAATTTGTAATTACTTGAAAACTAGATTAGACAAAATAGAAAAATACTGTATTACTATTTTGAATGAAGAAAAACAAAGGATTGAGTCTGGTACAAACTACCTAACAGAATCAGAATTTAGGTATGCCCAAGATTATCTACATAACATGGAAACTCATCTAAAGAATAGTGTTTTAAATCATGTGCCAGGAAACATGCAGGCATTTGAAGCAAATAAAATGGCAGTATATCCCAATTTATATTCTCATGTATTTCTTAAGGCTAATGAAACTGTGAACGGAATTATTCTAGAGGATTTAACTGGTGATCAAGATGAAGAAATAGATTTAGAAGGTACTAACTTAATAACCACAGTATTATTAATATTATTTATTTCTTTTTGAAACTTTGAACTTGATGATCTTAAATATTATAATTTTACTACTTTTGGTAGATTTTAATGGTACATGTTTGAACATATTTTAAGCAAAAGATAGTGAACTAGTAAGCAAATTTGGTTAAAGACTCGGCATTTTAATGATGAATTTGTTATTTACATGAAAAGAATGTAAGTTTGTTGGTACAATGTTAGATTACAGTAGAGGTAGGTATATGACAGTGACAAACATTGAAAGGCTAAAACAATAGCAGAAATAATGAAGACAGACACATCAATGAGTTACTGCAAAACTCTAGGACTTGGTCTATTTTTAGGGTTCCAAAGTCAACAAGGAACCTTTATAGTTTTGCCTGCCTTTATAGTTGTCCGTCCACACCCTGGATCAGAGATTATTTGTACTAGAATTCTGTAATTTGATTCAAATATATCTATTTGTCACTCCATCTCCAAAAAGTAGTAAAATAAAATCTTGAAAAGTAATTTTTTTAGAGTACCTCCTATACACTTTAATTACCTTGCTATACTCGCACTAATTTTTGTAACACTTATACGAGCATGGTGTCATAGACCAAGAGTTTGTATCCTTACAACATTTTTTTTCCAAAAACTTCTCAAAATATTACTATTATTTTAAAGGTTAGGATATAATGAAACAAAATTGTATGAATAATACTCAATTTATTAATTATTTTACTGATTTTCAACAAATCAGTCTTCAAATTTGAGACTTTTCTTATTTTATATTATTAAGTGTACTAGAGAAACAAAAAAATATATATGAATGTTTTTAAAACAAAATAAACTTCTAAATCATAATAAAAAACCTATCAAATATTTATCAATATTTGGCTTAGTTTTGAGCCTCACCATAACAATCAGGGCATACGGTTATAGCATGTTCCAAACAAAAGTATGTAGTGTAATGTTCCCAATTTTCTCGGGAATTTCACTGGCAGATAGCTGATATAATAAGGAGTAACTTAGGCTACTTTTATTTTAAAAAATTCCACGCAGACAAAGTCGCGGGCACAGCTAGAATTTGCTACAATTTCAGCTTTATTATGTTATTAATCAGGTTCCTGACAAGTTGGTTTGTATGCTGTTAAAACCTTTGTTTGAATTTTTTGGTCATTTTTACATCCTCTTTAATGGTTGGCATATTAAAGTATTGTTATGTGCTTCTAGTTCTTAATTGTGCAATCAAACACCACTTATAATAAAACCGTGTATTTACAACACAAATATATAAAATACATCAATGCAACATGTAAATGCACTGTACACACTAATAGCACTCAACACTAAACTTAACAGTCTACGCTGAATCACTAAACACTTCTCTTACTCACTCACATTGATCGCATTAATAAGGCATTGATAACAGGCCTAAGCTAGATGTTGCAGAACCCTATTTACATATAAACACCATGATAGTAGTGACACATATAGCTAATTGTTCGCATCTTATTAACTGTCTTGCAAAATAGCAGATGGTCTATTCTTCAAAAGAGACCTGACCAACATGGTCTAGACCAGCGTTTCCCATTTGCCGGGTCGTGACCCGGTACCGAGCCATCAAAAAAAAAATACCGGGTCGCAACATTCCCGCCTTGCTTTTAAAATATTAATTATAGATCGACGCAACGCGACGCGATGCGGCGACAATTTGTAAGCGTTGAATGATGACAAAATAGGCGAAATCAAAGTATGTAGCATTAATTAAACCTTTTTACTACTGTTAAATATGTATTATTTCACCTAATAGAACCAGTTTGAGTTTAAAAGTATTAGTAGTGGGCCACGAAGGGGCAGTGTGAAAATTACCGGGCCATATAAAAACAATGTTTGGGAAACACTGGTCTAGACTCTAAAGATTACTAATAAAATGTCAGTTTTCAAGGATTACCTCAAAAATCCTTAAAATATTTTAAAAGCCAGGGATCAAAACCTGGACCTCATGATAAGACTAACCACTAGTATTTGAAGTATTGGTTTATTATTTTATATTATAATAAATTTTAAATGTATTTCTTTCAGATGGCTCTCAACACATTTTGCAATATAAACCTATAGCTGATTTAGTAAAAAATGGTAAGGTTCAATTGGTATAGCTTAAGATTAGTTTGAGGAGAGAATTAGTAGAATAAACTTGATAATTTGGTTATCAAACATCCTGAATTTAAAGTGATGGAATTATACAAAGTGCCATTGACATTATCAGTTTATTTTTATCCGTTTATTGTCACTAGTTAAAAAAATATAATTTTAAACAAACTTATTTGTTTTTATATCATACAAAACTTGAAACACGTTTTGCAATATCTGTTTACTAACATTTACGTACCCTACTGTCACACACAATTCTTTATTTTTCACAATAACATTATTTCGGTTAACCTAGTACTAGATAATTAAGCATGGCACAGCAAAGGATCCAAAAAAAACAATTTTATTAATATAAATTTAATGTTAAAATTATTACAATATTAATTGTTATTTGCTAAAACCTAATCTTACCCACATTTACGATTAACGGAACGGAACAGAAGTATGGAACAAGAGCATTGCGTTCCTTATTGCGAACGCTGTACTTGCAAAATGATGATTTCGAGAAAAACGTGATAAACATATTTTTGATATCTAAGCAACAATCTATTTGGTGTCCAAGCACGTATAGGTACTAAATTTAAGTGTTTGTATGTTTGTCTGAACGAAACTAAATTCTCGGAAATAAAGGACATATTGATGTAGCTTTTTTATTTTTGGTGTGGCAAATCTCAATTAGGTATATTTTTACTTGTTCCCTGAGTAAAATTATACCTAATTGAGATTGAGAGTCGAAGTTTAATCAAAATCGGTTTAATGGTTTCTGAGTATAAATGACAGATATTGCAGTCTGCTTCACACCAACACCATGTTAGTAAAGTATTAGTATAGACGCTCTGTTTACTCTTCCAACCCCGCAGGGGTACGGCGTGATGATGACAAAACGTCTAACTGTATGTTCAATACAACTACTAACAAGGTGACGCACCTATCTAAAAATAAATAATTTAATATAGGTATTTTTGTTTTTATAGCACACACCCCTTGCTTGGGCAACTTAAAAAAACTTTAAAAACAACAATGAGCTTTTCCCGGCTTGAGGGAGATGGTTGCAGGTTCGAGTCTCGCGTGTCGACATTTTTCTTTGTTGTTTTTAAAGTTTTTTAATATAGGTAGGTACAGAGTATTTGTAGTCAGTGGAACTGGGATTATGTGGAATCTGTGTAACAGTAATGTGTTATTTTTTGGATTAGGTATGATCTTATTTCGTAAAATACGTAATCCCTGTACCTAATCCAATATTTATGCCTGACCTCTAATAAGTATACATAGAAAAGTTACTATAGACGGTGAACCTGTGCTGCCGATATTGTCATTGACATTAAATAGGTTTTATGTTCATAGAATAAAACAATAAAAGCCCTCCTCTTCTTCGTCCGCACTCTGCATTATTGATCATCGTGATTGATGGGTAACTTCGGAAACCTACATTGCGCGTGACCTGACACGCACTTTACCATTTTTTTATATCAAGGATGGAAAACAAGCTAGTGGTTCTGATAGAGAGAACACCATCGCTTCTATAGGTGCCTATACACCAGATATGTTAATTGCTATCCATGTGGCAGGGGTGGAATGCCAAATGTATAACTCTAACTAACCCTTCAAACTAAAACACGAGAATCATGATCATCAATGCTAATAATGCTACGCTAACAAATACAGTGGTACCAAAACCCTGTTGAAATGTTAGTGAACACTACCACTTAGTTAGTATTCACTAATTTTGTGACACTTGTTAGCATTTTCTGGCTTTTTGTTAGATATTTAGAAGTACAGCAGTAGATCTGTTCTTCAAAAGGGGCTCGAATCAATTAATCAAGGTTGTGATTTATCCCTCATACTTTAAATCAATATAAAAATTAAATGTTGCTAAATATAAATATTTGGATTACTTATTCAACATGATAAAGTTATCAAGTAAAATAAATTTTATAAATAAAACTACAAGTTTGATAAATAAATATTTAATAAGTACATTATTACAACTTTAATTTTTGCAATATTTATCTAAAAAATGTAATTGTATACTTAGTATTAAGAATAGGTAGTATAAATTTAATAAATTTTTACATAAGCGGAGTCTTCTAGTTATCATATTTTCAAAATAAATTATGTGGTATTATAAAATAACTATATTGTATTTAGGCTTTTAATCACAGTTTACTCTGGACTCATGTAATTGAGCTATGGAATCTGTTAAGTACACAAATTTCATTCAATGGTTCCAAAACAGGACTCTAAAAACCATAAGCAATGCTTCTTGGTTTTTTAAAATCTTAGAACTACACCAATATCTTAATATCAACGGTAAAGACATTAAGTTAAGGCTAAATAGTTACAAACATTGCAACCTACAACACATTATTAGTTTGCCCAAGCTCTCACCAAATCTCTATTAACTAGAAGCCTGAGAAGGCACTACTCACGGGATTGTACTACTAACTACTGTCTAACCAATTATACAAAAAACATTCATATTACATGAACGCGTATAAAGTTAAAGTTCATCGCTGGAGAAATACATTTTCTTTCATTTAGCATTACACTAGTGACCTGCCCGCGGTTTCACCCGCGTAACTTTTGTTTCCGTACGAATATCGGAAAGGTTTATATACTTAAACCTTCCTCAAGAATCAATCTATTTAAAAAAACCGCATCAAAATCCGTTGCGTAGTTTTAAAGATTTAAGCATACATAGGGACATAGGGACAGACAGAGAAAGCGACTTTGTTTTATACTATGTAGTGATTTACTCTTACATAAATTTTCCTTAAAAAGTTAAGACGTATAAATACAAATTTAAAAGTAGGTGTTTAACAGTCACTGATGCCTTAGGCAGTTGACATTCAGACTCAGATTTAGAATAACTGCGTGTCATCTTTCTTTGTTGTTTTTAAAGTTTTTCCATGTTTGGTGGGTGCTATAACACAAAAATAATCAGATTTAGAATACCCACAGGCATTTTGTGTGTTCTAAATTGTGTATTAACATTGAGAAATGGAACCGAATATGTTGAAATACGAATTAGTTATAACAGCGTCCGCTTGAAAGTACAGTTGTGGTCACATGCACTGGTATTATCTACTGGCTTCAGTTCCATTTACCTCTGAAACTTTAATGTTGATATTGCTTTTTGCAGAATTATACGTACCTACTATTTTAAAACCGAAAATTAAAGTAAGGGCAATTTACAGTTGACACCTAATTCCCATAAAGGAATAAAAGTTAGAAATATGTCGTGCAAAAGTCATTATAAAAATTTATAATGTTTAAAATATTGTTAATTCCACAATATGTAACACATTTGTTCTATGTCTAAATAAAAGTAAATAAAATTTGTAGTACATGTATATACATTTTTGCACACTGCACTAAGCATGTAAAAATTATGCTTTTTTCTGTCATCATTTTACATGTACACTCAGCCGGTGTCTGAACTTTACAAAGAGCATACAGCGACTTACGTGTCCGGTGTAAATGTGTTTCGGGTGCTAATGGGATTATCGCGATCTCGTAGTGCATCGGGTAACCGGGCATTTATCCAATCCCGGGCAACGTTGTTTTTATCAGAAAACTGAAAGACACGTTTTTGGATTGTCCGTCTTGGGAATCGAACCCTAGACATCATGTGGTCAACATCGACATCGGACCACTAGACCACAGAGGCGATAAGCCTTCGGTTCTCATCAGGAATAATAATTTCACGGTAAAGCGAAAACATAAATAATAAATTAAAAAGAGTTCCAACAGTAAAATTGATCGAAAGCCAAATTAGGCATGGAATACCAGCTTCAACCGAAGTATTAAAAAAAATAGGTATGCAGATACTTAAAAATTTAGTTAATTTAACAAAAGTTTGTAGGTATATAAAAACTTTTTTTTTATTTCCTTGCATTTTTTTAAAACAAACACTATAATATATGCCTCGGCGGAAATGCAATTGTATGTCTCATATCATTGAAGTCCTCGCCTGCAACCCGGCCTTCAACCTCATACAAGATCTGCAATTACCTATTGCGTGGCCTTTGCAATGATGTTGTTATTTATACTAGTAGCATAGATCGAAATTGGTAGAGTAATTTGGGATTAGATATTAGTATGGACACGCAATTGAATCCCACTATCCCACTAGTAACGTCTTACAAGGCAAAATAAAAGAAGTGATGTTTTTAAAAGAGGCGATAATTATTTGTCAATAACTGAGTATTTACGAGTACTTAAAGGAGATTTTTGTAATAAAATTTTTTTTATTTATTAGAAAATTTAGATTTATTTTATATACATTTATTTGTATTTCGCCGCGGCCATTGACATAGCGACATAGTTTGGACATAGTGAAAGTCTTTGATCGGATATGGCACAAAGCGCTTTTCGCGAAGCTGCCTTCCTATGGGCTTCCCGAGAAATTATGCAAGTGGATAACCAGTTTTTTGGCTGACCGGAGCATCAAGGTCGTTGTCGACGGTGCGTGCTCCGACCTTAAATCTGTCAATGCTGGTGTTCCCCAAGGTTGCGTGCTATCACCGATACCGTTCCTTCTGCATATGAATGACATGATGCGAATTCGCAACACATATTGCTATGCGGATGACAGTACTGGTGATGCTACATACTCCGACCGAAGCGGTATTTCTCGGGAACACGTCGAAGAGTACCGAAAAAAGCTTGTGTCTGAAGTCGAGAATCGACCTACCGATGTCTCTGAATGGAGTCGTCAAAAACCTGGTCACTTTTAACCCCAAGAAGACACAGCTTTGCGTGTTCACCGTTAAAAAGACACCCTTTGTCGTATCACCTCGATTTGGGGATATTCTCCTGACAGCCTCAGCTAGTGTCGGAATCCTGGGAGTCGACATCGAATTACGTTCAGTTTCGCAGTCATTTGGAAGGCAAGGCTAAACTAGCCTCCAAAAAGCTCGGTGTGCTCAACAGAGCAAGACAGTAATTTTTGCCGGCCCATCGCCTTCAACTTTATAAGGCACAGATTCGGCCTCACATCGAGTACTGCTCTCATCTCTGGGCCGGAGCTCCCCAGCATCAGCTTCTTCCTCTTGATCGCATTCAGCGTGGAGCGGGTCGAATCGCTGACGATCAGGCTATTTCGAAACAGCTTGGCTCTTTGGTATTGCGGAGAGATTTAGGTTCACTCTGCGTCTTCTATCGTATTTATCATGGGGAGTGTTCCGACGAGTTTTTTGGATTAATTCCTGCCGCCGAATTCCACCATCGGACATCGCGTCAAAATTTGAAGTTCCATCCTCACCATTTCGATGTCTGCAAATCCACAACTGTGTGATTGTCCCGACACTTTTTGCCTCGCACTACTCTGTTGTGGAATCAATTACTGGCAGGATACGACATAGGGTCCTTCAAGAAAAGAGTTTACTCATTCTTAAAAGGCCGGCAACGCAACTGCAAGACCTCTGGTATTGCGGATGTCCATGGGCAGCAGTGGTCACTTACCATCAGGTGCACCTCTTTCTCGTTTGCCCCCTCTTCTATAAAAATTGATCAAACTTATGCCAATCAAAAAATAATAATCTAATAAAAAATGTTCTAAAGTAAAACCTAGTAAAGTCTCGCGGAACAAAGTTTAAACCTATACCATTTCTAGCAGGATTCAACGGCGTATCTATACTCAGACGACATCACTCAATCCTGGCAAATTGCACTACCTAACTATTGCGATCTATGGATTTTAGTATTTTTTTAAATTATAATATTGGTCGAGTGATTAGCGACCTTGACTACGCAATCGACGGGGCTCGGGTTCAATCCCTGTCGGGGACAAGCATTTGTGTGATGAGCATAAATGTTTGTATTTCCGGGTTTGGGTGTTTATTAAATATATTCCGGTGTTTATATATGTATTTCTATGTATTAGTATCGTTGACTTAACACTCATAACACAAGCAAATAATTTGCTTACTTTGGGGTTAGATCAGTAAATGTAATTTGTCCCGTGAACATTATTATAATTACTTACTATAATACTTATCACAAACTTGTCGGATATTGTGAATTGTGATACTGAAAATCTGTTCTAAAACGGTACGAAGTTCGTCGGGTCACCAGTCATGAGTCAGCTAATACTGAAATATATTTAATAAATACCCATGCCACCCATTTTAACTTCTATGCGTTTCATTGACACGTTGTTTCCTCTCGAAAGTCTAACGATCTCGTTGATTGCGTCTGAATTAAGTCTTACTTTCAAGTTATTCGCAGTATAGTTTATAAGGTAATATAATATATTACTGTAATATAAGATAATATTCAAGGTAAATATTTTAATTAGTAAAAAAGTATAACATAATATATTATACTTTTTAATAATTAAAATATTTACTTTGAATAATCTAAAAATTCCAGCTGTTATTTAAAATTAAGATTAAATTTAACTTTAAAAAGTGTTAATGTATCAAATGGACGGATCAGTGTCAAATTGCATTTGTAGGTTACAATGCTCGTGTAATTGTTAAAAAAAATAAGTAGGTTTGGTATATACCGATTGCACGCCTCATAAGCGGAGCGTAGAGGGAGTGCTCATCTCTTAATCATCTTTATAGACCTAAACTGTATCTATTGTATTCATATTTCACTAATACAATACATATAAGTATTCATATTTCAATAATATAATACATATTAGTATTCATATTTCACTAATATAAGAAAACAGATATAAAGAATAACCCCTTATTAATACAGGACTTAAACTGTATCTATTGTATTCATTATTCACTAATACAATAAACACAGATATAAAGAATTAACCCCTTCTTAATACCTTTAAAATATTTTTCAAGTTTGATATATAAAAAAAACATTCAAAAAATTTTTTAAAAAACAGATTCAAAAATTTGTTCGTGGACATCTGGATGTTTATGCATGCATGTGCCATGATTGCGCTCAAAATCATCGACACAGTAATTGATTTCGCTGCTCAAAATACCTAACGTATCGGTACCATTTTTACAATTTCTGTATGTCACGGGATTGTGTTTCCTATTGAAAATTACTGATTCAATGACGTTTAATTATTTTTATATTAAATTGTTAATGCTGTCACCGTTATATGAATGATTTTATCGACAATAACTGAAGCTATTGCCACAGGATAAATCCAAAATAAAAATAAATATGTAGTAAGAAAAGGTAAAAGTGGTAGTGATGACGAATCCAGGCAAAACGTCGAAGAACTACTCTTTAGCAGTCAGGATTGTAGGAACAGGTTTAGATAATCCTTGGCCTCTTGCGATATGCTTGGCAAAAATGCATAACATTGTCTTTTAAGATGCCCGGACCAGAAGGGGAAAATCTTTCAGTAATAATAAAGGGGAATGGATTAGTTGATTCACAATATAGCGTAGAAATAAATCTATTAACTTAATATTTAGAACTTACTTAATACTAATTCTAAAATCCATACTATATATTATCCATACTTTATAATCTCATAAATGCAAAAGTCTGTCTGTCATGCTTTCGCGGCTTTTAATGAAATTTAATGAAACGATTTTAATGAAATTTGTCATGAAAATAGTTGAAGATCCGATATCCGATCCGAAGGTCAAACATAGGCTAACGTTTTTTTTAAACCAACCCCTAAGGAGGTGAAATGGAGGATTTAAGTTTGTATGAAAAACTACATCGACGACATGTTAATCTACTCGTAAGCCGTGAACGAAGCTCCGTGGGGCAGCTAGAAAGTATATTATAATTGCAAATGTTCCTTTTCGTCCTGATAAACACTACAAAAATACGTGCAGCGTGTGCACGCTCTATTGAATAACCTCGTTAATAGGTGTTTGAGTAATATGAATTTTTAAGAGATGTAAGTAACTAACTTTTCAATTAAGGACCGTTTAAACACTCAAATTATAATGTTAATGAGCGTAAAAACTTTGGAATAAATGGGACCACTTTAAAAGGATGTCCCAAAACTTAAATTCTTAATAATGTGTATTTATCATTCAGAATCCTTACAATAAATTGTTTCCAACGCTAATAAATTGTGTAACACCTAAATAAGTTGAACGAACTTAACCTATTACAAAATATTTTTAATTTTTAACTCTTCATACAATTTAACAAGTGAAACTTAACTTCATTTCTAAATAGTTATTACATGTTTATCTGTATAATTAAAAACCCTTTGTGATGAGAAACAAAAAAAAAATTGTTATAGTTGTAGTTAAAATCTCAATTATAAGATCTTATATTGTGTATACGTTGGATAGCTGTTACTGCGTCTCTGTAAACTCCACATCTTATATATCAGACAATAACCATAGTATATGGTGAGTAAATATTATATTTACTTACTAGTATTTTTCTATGTCTTATGTAATAATACAAACACAAAATAAAACACTGTACAGGCTGTTTTTTTAGGTGTGGGACCTATTGAAGGAATGTACTCAGTACTTGACTTTGAGCCTAAATATTTATAAAATATATGACCTTAATTTTTGACCTAATTATCCCATAAAGTAAATCATATTCCTATAGATACATACGTACGCGCGTCGTGAGTCAATGAACCACTAAAGATTACATAATAGTTATTGTGGCGAGAGCGCCGGTAGTGAAACTCCGCGCGCCCTTCAGTTGTGCCAGTGAATCATGTCCGGATGTTTCCACGTAATGCAATAATATTTTTTATATGTATTTTTGTGATAGTGTTTGACTAATAATAACAATGCCATCTTATCAGTGTTCCAATGAAGAATTTTGGTATATGGGACGTGCCTATGCGTTACGTAATAATTATGTGTCCCAAATCGCCAAATACAGAAGAATAATCCAACAATTGAGATTATTGTAAAATGTTAATAATTAAGTCAAGTTCGATCATAGTGAAGACGATGATTTCATTTACGCCAGAAATACTAAGGTAAATATGAACTGTCTTACACTTTTATTTGTGCCTAGTTTATTTTTTTAAATATAACACGTTTAACTTAGTGCCTAGGTATTTTTACCTATCCTTCCTAACTAAACCAGGAACAAAGTATGAGGGGAAAATGAATCACAAATCACTAGTCAGGGGAGGTAGATTACATTTACATTATCTACCTACCTACTACTGATATTATGATTTGTGAATCGTAAATACTAGCGTAACGACTACGATGGCTATGGTAACCATGAGTCATGAGACTTTTGATAACATTTCAATTACTGTGTTCTTGGTTATTTAAAACTTTATTTTTTTAATATGTTTATTCAATATGTATAAGCATGAATTTCCACGGGTTTGATTCCATCCCACGGCTCAAAAAACAACCTGTATACTTAAACAATAGACAGAAGTATATTTTATTTGACAGGTCTTAATACCACTATTACCGTAGTTCCATTTTCATGCCAACCGAAAATGCAAAAGGTAGGCATACTTGACCTATGTCTTAGTATGTCTTATCTTTTTCATAAAAAAAGATGAAAAAATCAAAATCTTAAAACACAAAAAGCAGATACTCAAAATGCAATATCTACAAACTTAACTCAATAATAATATTAACTATATTATTTGTTTACATTGTAAACAAACAATTAAATTGACAACGTATGACGATTTGGTGGAGCATATTAGGTAAACCAAATCGTTATAGGTTGTCACTATGTAGTGAGTGAATGAAGGCGCAGAATCAGGTTCTGGTTGGAGGGGGAGGAGGGGGGTGGCAATCTTAGGCCATTTTACCTGTGTAATCTTCCAATTGCAATAATTTGAATAATTGGACGTAACTCAAGGGGGGGGGGGAGGGGGCAATTGTACCCATTTTCCACCCCCTGCCCCTTGGTCCCGCGCCTGAGTAAATGAGTAATGACCAATTGTCTATGACAGTAAATTAAATTGTTTTCATTTTATATAATTTAGAAGTATTGTACAATATAGTCATGTGCATACCTACTTTAAAAAGTTTGTGTAAATTACTCGCTCCATTAACTACAATTGTCAAATTTAAATCGCGCATAAGTACCAATTGAAGTAGTCCTAAACGTTTTACATAAGATGCTGAAGATTTATTGACAGATGAATTTTAGTAATTTTGCTCATGTCATTTGTGTGGCAAGCGTGGATAAACAGCGATAGCCGCTAGACAAAATAAGGTCCCGTCAATTGGACCAACGAAATTGGTCTTGCTCATATTAAATTACAATTTTGTAATTAAAAGCTTAAGTATTTTATCGAGTTTGTATACTTTATATACCTACGGTTATGTATGTAACCTTTGCTTTCTTAAAATATTCTATAAAATCTTTTTGCCGGTCAAGATCATCAGCTCTTTTTATGATGAAAGGAATGAAGCAATTTGTTTTGGCCTAATGGATACGAAATTGGTATTCTGTTAGTTGAATAATATTGCAATGCCATGGTCACCTTGACTTAATGCTGCAGGATTCCAATTCGAAAATCATTACCCCTTTTTATGTTTTATTTTTCAAATGATATACATGAAGCAGAAAGGTGGTACGATAGTAAAGGAATGTGTCGTTTTTTTAAATTTTAGTCTAGAGTTAAATACCTAATGAGAAAAAGACATCAGAAAAGTAATTTCAAAATATATTCGTTTAACGTATTATACCTTTTCCGTTTCAATAACAAAGTAGGTTACTAAAATTATGTTATTATTAATTAGTCAGTCGAAGACTGCTATAGTAGCAGGAAATAAAGTTCAGGTAACGTTATTAGAAAATCGAAAACTTTTTTTTATGACGTATAATATTATACTAAATCGAAAATAAGTACATAATATTATGTACAAATAGCCTCCTGTTATAATTAATTTTAGATTAAAGCATTAGGTTTATTAATTAGGTATCTTAAAATTGTGGACAAATTGGAATTCTCATTTATTTTGCAAGATATATTCGAAAAAATTGGTTATATTGTAGTGATTGTTTAAAGAACCTTAAACATACCGTGATTAATTCAATAGGGTAAAACTTACAAAAAGTAAGCTATCTATCCAGATAAAATTCGAGGTTGATCATCTGCATCAACATATTTGATGTGTTGTAAGTACGCCGCGTTGGCTATGTCCCGAAGACTTTGTTCCGAAGCAGGTCCCAGTTGTTTCACCATCTGGATAAAAGGTCCGTCTTCTTTCTGTAGCAGTTCATGAGGGTGTCCACATTCGATAATTTGGCCAGCGTCCATTACCTGGGACAATAACAAATAGAATTAAGAAATGTTTAAATGTCTCATATAATACGGTCATATATTTTGATACTTGCTTAAAATTAACGCTATGTGCACCCACGCTTCCGATTACACCATCGGAACCCGAAGCTCTTTCCGTTATGCAAATGTGTAGGTGACCCGTACCAAAGCCATCATCGATGTCAGATGAATGATGAATAATGTGACCGTGTTATAGATTTCATGGATTAAAATCAGCTAGTTTTACGCTTTATTTATTTTTAATATGATTAAAAACACATATCAAATATTCGTTTCCATTAATACATGTGACAATATTTTCCGAAAATGATATTTAAGTGCAGCAAGTCATAACTCATAAGTCATATGTACCTATAGTCAACATCATAAATAAAACGCAACATACTGACCATTGGGTCATTAGGTATGGCCCTTAAAAAATAGATTTTTGGAACTAGACGATGATATATTCGGAATTCTTATATTTGTTCTGTGTTTATAACAGGAGTAATATAATAATTAGAGTTTTTATATCAGTCGGTTTGTCTTTAGGTTTTTTTTACACCAATTCGGCGTGGTTTACCAAATGTGTAATTTGTACCAATTTCAGCGGATCTAAAAAAATTGTATATTTTATCACATTTGTTGTGACGTTTTGTTTTGCGTTCCCTTACGCTAAGATGCAACTATAAAACAAAATCTAATTTATTATCATGGAAAGAAGACTGAACAAAGAGTGAAATGGATATAAAGTATGTAACTTACGATAACGCGATCCGAATCAGCAACTGTGTGTAATCGATGCGCGACTGTCAGGACCGTGCAGTCAGAGAAGTGTTTTCGTATGGATTTCTGGATCAAAGCGTCTGTACTGTAAGTAAAACATAAAACTTATTAAATAAGAATTTAAAATAAAATATATTACATCTCGTGATCGGGTGTCTCTCTCTCTCTCTCTTTCTCTCTTTCTCTCTCCTCACGAACAAATAACATTTTAAAAAATCAACAAACGCATTAGTAAAAGCAAAACACTACAATTATTATAGAAACTAAGTAATAAACTGTTAAATGTTACACACTTTCATATGTTAAAATGAAAAATCTGGTTAGAAAGCTGGCGCAAACAAAATATTGTACAATGCTTATCACATGAAAAATGCAAAATGGCCCCCGCGAAACAAAAAAATCTGCTATTTAAACAAACAAAATCAGACTTAACAAAAATGCATAATTAACACACGTGATTTATTAGATTACCGACTATTATTTTTACTCGGATTATAGGCATTAGGCAACGAAAATTTCCGATTACTCCCGACAAGTGCCGAGCTCTGTAGCCTGCGCATGGAGTCGCGCCAGTTGCGGCTTTCAAAACATGGGTGTGTGCGTTTGCAAACTGTGCACGGACACCAAAATTACTACACTCATGCGAACAAATGTCCTGCGAAACTCGACGGCATGAGTTGGTTGGATTCGCCAAACGCCTGGCAAACATAATGTGTGTGCTTGCAAATAGGTGCTATTATAAAATCTTAGGCGTTTTTAAGTAATTATATTTTGTTTATTCACTTATTTACTATTAATTAAAGTCATCTAAAACGTAGTGGTGGGTCGTTGACGTATTTTTCGTCGACGCAACGAGATTGTTTATCGTAAACGATAAACTTATTGAAAAAACAGTTTAATATTCGACTAGTTTACTTTCTAGACTGAATATGATTATAACGTTGTAGTTATCGTTCTACGAAGAATTATTATTTACCTAAGTTAGCTGTTTATAGAAATGAACTGAATTGCCCTTCATACTTTTTCCAGGCTGGCAGGTTTATTTATTATTATAAAATTTATATTTATAAAGTGTTTCATTTCTAAAATTAAAATATTAGTTATTAGATATACATAAAGCTGGAATATTTAGAAATTCATTTCATTTTATGTACCTACATATAATCCTACGGCTACTTTCGAGTTCCACCCACTCGTCGGCGTCGTGAATATGATAACTATTCTGGTTGCGTTGATCGTTCCACGAAACCAACAGTCCATACGCGAACGTTATAAAGACGCGTTGCGTAGTTCATTCATAGACTAGTTTATCAAAGAACGTTAGACTGTTTATTCGTTCACGCTAAAGAAACAGTCTAAAAAAACTGTTCGTTCATTAAACGCCCACTACTACTAAAACGTACGAACGTTTTATTAAAATATCTGTGAATAGCAACTCAAGCACTGCATTTCTGCTTACAAGGAGCGGACGCCCCTGAGTATGAGTGTTTGTGTGGGTGTGGAGTATAGACTGCGGCATACATACTTGGGGTCCACGTTGGCGGTGGCCTCGTCTAGCACAAGCAGTCGGTTGCGCGCGAGCGCGGCGCGCGCCAGACATAACAACTGCCGTTGGCCCGCGCTGAAGTTGGTGCCACCAGACTCCACTTCCAATGACAGTGAGCTTACGCTTCCTTTTAATTCAACCTTCGAATTGGAATTTAAATGTCATTCAAAATAAATCAGCAAAAAATACCGTCACATACCTTACAGGACGACAGAAGTAAAAATAATGCAACCATTATTCAAGGGCGTGGTGGGAGTGGGGATCAATTCAACTCATGATTGTTGGTACATCCATTAAAAAATCGTGTAAAAAATTAGAACCTCGAGCGTCTATACCAATAACTAATCTTGGAGGAAATATGAATTGCATGTGTCATCGCGCATATACTTTCACAGTAGTCGGTGCCGGCCGGAGAGACGGCGAGCAGCCGACGCGGGTGATTTTGGTGGTGTGCATTTTTTCCGTCCGAGGTCCAACCGAAATGGTTTTGCGGGTGTCAAAGCGTTTTATAACTTCAAACGGATTGGCTCCGTTCGAAATGTTCCGGCTGGAAATTCCTGTGGATGTGTGTGATGTGATCTCGATAAACCAATGAAGCAATAAATGTCATTTGCTGTATAGAATGTTGTAAACGGAGTTGTTTTAGGGGCCTACAAAGAAGTTCTCTTTTTTAAAAGGTTAGCAACGTAACTTAGAAACGCAAACCCTCTGATGTAGTAGATGCCCATAATAAGTGATAATGACTTACTATCAGACCGTCCTGCCTGATCAAGATTTCTAAGAAAAAGGACCAAAGAATTTTGAGACGATTAACAATAAAGTACGGTAAAAAATTCTGTGATTCATATTCTTGTTTTCTAACTGCTTGAACATATATAGTACACCTCGCATCTAACCGCTTCCTTGAAAATGCTCTGGGTTGCCAGGCGTGCGTATGTGACCAGTTTAATGTCTAAACTACAAATTAAAAAAATTAGCTGATTTCCTACGCCTCAAATCCTAAAACACAAACGAATTAGCGACCTAGCATTTCTGTTGATGAACAACTTGCCATAATGTTTAAGGTTAGTAAAAATATAACTACGTAAATTAAGACTTTTTAAAAGTATAACGTAGTTATATTTTTACTAACCTTAAACATGTGGTAAGTTGTTAATCAATTGAAATGCTAAGACGATAATTCGTGTTGTTTTTAGATTGTGCCGGCGTAACAAATTTACTAGAATTTAAAAAAAAAATGTAGTTTAAATTATATAATAATAGTCATAAAAATGAACAAACACCTCTTAATGATTAATTCAAATCTTGCTGTCGGCAAACCCCCGAGCGTGTGCGGCGCGCGGCGTGCGCTAGCAAGCTCGAGAAGCTGCCGCGCAACTTCCAAGCTCGAGCATCAAGTTTGGACGTGCATTTAATTTTGCGATGTAGGGAATTTGTCATAAAGTTAATTTTTCAGTATTATCAGAAAATGCTCTGCTCTTGATGTGCGCTAGCGCTTACCACATCCTTCGTATCGCTCCCGTACCGCCGTTATGTCTATTTGGTATCTTCATGTCGAATAATGAACCGGACGTATTTTTAACATGAAGTGTAGGGTGTCCGTACGATCCGGGTATTTAGTCCGTAATATATACTTGTTCACTATTGTCTCTTCGTACTGTATCATACAATTCTTGGTCGTTTTAAACCGGATTGTATCAGCAATTACATGATCGTGTGGGACATACAAATGCGGAAATGCACAATATATATTTTTTATAGACGATGGGACAAAAGGACAGGATACTCGCCTGATAGTAAGTGATCATGCAGTTGCTTTGCCGACTTTTTAAGAATGAGTAAGCTCTTGAAGTTCCCTAAGTCATATCCGTAATGTCAATTGAAATAAAATAATCCATACTTGATATTATAAATGTCTCGATAGTCTGTCTGTCTGTTGCGCTTTCACGGTCCAACCGCTGAATCCATTCTGTTGAAATTTGGCAAGGTGATAGTTGAATACCGGAGGTTCTACAAAGGCTATGTTATTTTGAATCTACTCCTAAGGGGTTGAAAAAAAGGATGAAAGGATTATACTCGCGGCGAAGCTGTGCGGGTCAACTAGCAAAAATAAAAATAAGTTAACTAATATAAATAAAAAGATATGTTATCGGGGATTATTATTACTAAAGTTATTATTATTGTTATAATTAAAGGGGAATTTAATATAATTTCCCTTTAATAAGCCATTTAAAGGAAAAAATGAAACCATTCCCTACCGGTGGAGACTTAGAAGGATGGATTTCTGGAATAGCTTTTTGGTTATTTTACAACACAAATAAAGTATTAGGTTTGATTTGGCGTTATTCCCAAAAAGTGCTAAGGTTAATATGTGAAAAATTAAATCAGAATTAAGTAAATATCAGTTGAGCGACCAGCTTCGATTGGATGATGTTTTTTCATGTGCAAACGGATAATCACGGAGATGACATTTACTTAGATCAAATTGAACAGTAAAAGACTATCTAAATATTTTCGTCAAAATCGTTAAAGGCGTTTACAAAAGTTTTTTATTTAAAAAAAAAACAATATTAGTACCCTTATTTTAAATGAAAGCTGTAATTTACCTGTTCTAAGGCGTTCCATATTTCAGCGTCTGTGTACTTGTCGAATGGATCTAAATTATATCGCAGGCTCGCTGAGAACAACACAGGTTCCTGAGGAATGATTGAGATTTTCGAACGTAGTTCCTGAAACAGAAATAAATATATTGTAAACTTTGCATCACGTATAAGTAAACAATTATAAGATAAATATTATTATTCACTTGTAGGCTTATTTTACAGTAAGCGTATATACAGTTTTTGTACACGTCGTTTGGTGGGTTAAAGTAATTGTGTTGGTCCGTGCACCCTTTGCAGAATATACCGTCTGCCATTTTGTTAGGCAGTTCGTAGAAGGTGAACGATTGACTATACGTGACACTGCCATCGTGGCTAGTAGGTTGTAGAGCTCTGAAACTTCGCGCCAGGGTTTTTAGTGTTCTGCAACGTCTCGCTCGGGTTTTTAGTACTACCGCCTTACCTATTCATGTCGCAATATCGTTAATCCTTGTCATTATCGTTTTGAGAGTAAGATAGCCGGTAAACCTATGCATGTAGCATTTCCATTCGACCACACAGTAGAATAGTAACTCGGCATAAACATCTTTGGTATCTATAGGCGATGGTTTGTCTCTCCATAGGAGAGCAATCTGCTTGTTTGCTATCTTCTGATATAATAGATGGTTTATTTTAAAAGAAGATAACGAATCAAGTTAAAAATAAAACTTTTCGATCATTGGATGTTTCCATATAGCTTTGTGTACTTATAGTACTCACTTTTTTATAATATAAGAAAATATAACTTATATTGTGATTTATCGACTCTGTGGTTTAGTGTTCCGGTGTTGGTGTTGACCACATGTTGTCGCGGGTTCAATTTCCGGGCCGGGCACGAGCAAAAATGTGTTTATCAGATTTTTGATAAAAACAAACGTTGTTTTTATCAAAAATCTGATAAACACATTTGGATTGGAAAGTTCCCGGTTGGCGATAGGCTGGCCATCTATCACATTGCGGGACTGAGTATCTTCGGCTAATCGTGATTGCTCCGATTGAATCTCGGGAACCTTCGGGAATATGGGCGTGAAGGTAATTTTTTATGATGTGATTTCTCCTAACTAGTGTTTTAGTGAATTACATTTTTATAGGGAAAAAGTAATTCATTACAGGTTGTATTCGTCGCATTCTAAATCAAATTCCTGGTTCTGTTTTGAGGATAAGATACGTAGGTCACATTATAAGTTTTGCGTAACTTAAAAAAAAACACATGTTATAATATATAAATACAAAATATTATATTTATTGCGTTTCAAAATAATCTTCTTTACATTTTAAACATTTTTTCATGCGATCGAACCATTTTTTAAAACAGGAGGACTACGGATCTGAAGCCATGTTTTCTACGTGCTGATTGAACGCTATCACTGCCTCTTCGGAGTTGGTAAAAGTAAAACCTCTCATCAAATCTTTGATTTTGGGGAAAATACAGAAATCACAGGGTGCTAGGTCGGGGCTATGCGCATGATTAGTGACGAGATGTACTTTTTCGGAAGCTAAAAATGACTTTGTTTTGTTGGCCGTGTGTGAAGAAGCGTTATCATGGTGTAGGAGAATGCGGCTTTTGGGTCGTCTTTCGCGAACATTTTCTAACACCCTGGGTAAACAAATGGTAGAATACCACTCGGCATTAACACTCTTTTGATCTTCAAGTGGATCCGTAGCTGAGAAAAAAAACGCGATCATTTTTTTACCAACGTTTCTCGCCTGTCTCACTTTTGTTGGCCTGTTCTCTTTTTCAAACACCCATTCACAAAATTGCTGTTTTTTTTCGGGTTCAAAACAATAAATCCACGTTTCGTCTCCCGTGACAATGTCATAAACAGCATTAGAATGTCCGTGGTCGTACTTCAGTAGCATCTGTGAGCACCATTTCACGCGAGCCCGCTTCTGCTCACTGTCAGTTCATGAGGGATCCAACGACAACAAAGTTTCCGAACTTTCTATTCTTCGTCTAAAATTTTCTGAATTTGGCTCATACCAATTCCCAATAGTCCTTGAATTGTCTCATAGGTAATCCGGGGATTTTCTTCAATTAACCGCTTAACACTAGCCACATTATTTTTGTTGACGGCAGTTGAAGGCCGCCCTTCACGAAATTCGTCATGTAAAGAAACTCGACCTCTCTCAAATTCAGCAAACCATCGCCTCATGGTGCTCAAACAAGGTGCTTCTCTCTCAAAAGCATTTTGAAGACGAGCGGCAGTCTTGTGGAGAAAGAGAACTTTTAAAATCATAAAAAATCATCGCTTTAAAATCTTTTCGACTTAATTCCATTTTCGTTGCGTACGTAGAACTTTGATGTGTGATAAAAAATAATTGACAAATCATTTCCCGCCAATTGTTTTTTTTTATTACTAAGAAGGTTGCAATGTCTTAAAAATATAACATTCGAAATTCAAATAGTTCCAATTAGCTAGAAGTGCAAAACCTTTAGTGCGCCCTATGTATAACATCTTTGTAGCAGTACACCATTTTTAATATGTGTAAGCGATGGTTTTATCTAATATTATTCGTTTAAACAACTTACGCTTAGTGCGATCTCGCCAGTTTCCACATCGTCAATATAGACGTGACCATCAATAGGAGCTAGGCGGAACAAAGCTGATATCAGTGAAGATTTTCCTGCTCCTGTGCGTCCAACGACACCAACCTATAACAATAGAAAGACTTGATAATGTGACATGGTGTATGTGATATAACACATTTATACGGTGTGTAACCAAAAGCATGTCCGATCATCAATGGTGTTGTTTGGTAGCTTTATACTTGTACCGCAGACCACACTGCTTAATACAATCATATATGTATATATATATATATATATATATATATATATATATATATATATATATATATATATATATATATATATATATATATATATATATATATATATATATATATATATATATATATATATATATATATATATATATATATATATATATAATATGTTTTTATTTAGTGGATATAGAGAGATAAATTGAAAAAAAACATCAAAAACTGTTGCAGCAAAAGAATAAACGCAGTCATAATTTTATATAGTTATGAGCACGTTTCTTGAACGCTGACCTTGACTTGCGCAGAAGTTAATAGTATAACGTCCATAATACGTCTTATTTTGTTAAGCGCAAATCGATCTCCACTTGAAGCCAAGCCAAGCCAAGCGTTCACTGTGCTGGGAACTTTACACAAATTCGCTCGCGCTTTAAACAACTCGCTACGATCGCCCTGTCGTCGAAATTAGACAGTAACTAAACAATAAAAACTCTTTTAAATTTAACAACAGATTTTATCCGTAAATAAAATAGTATACATGTATTTATATTATTATATATGTCAATTGTCACATGTATGTAGTGTATGTAGCGATTATTTTTATTAATGTATTTCTTATGCATATTATTAAAAAATATTAGATAGGTGTTTTGCGCAGTGTAAACTTTAACCGTGCATATTCCACCTTCCAGTCTGTTTTAAAAAGGGGTAGAAATTTTTTGTTTCACATATTATTAATGTATAGATATTTAAGTGTTTAATTTCACTAAGGCTTAGTTTTGTACAACCTACCTTCCATCCACTTTCGATAATAATGTTTAAATTCTTCAATACTGGCTCAGCTTCTATATCGTATCTCAGGTAAAGATCCTTAAACACGAGTCGTGCTCTCTTTGGCCAGTCCTTCGGAGCTGGTGGACCTTCAGTTTGTTCCTTTGGCAAGGATGTGAATTGTAGAACTCGCTCAACACTAGTCATTTGTGATATTACTTCGGTAGTTTGTTTTATTCCGTGTTGTACCATATTTACTAGAATTAACCCCTGACTGATGGCGAGACCGACGTTACCAGATTTTGTTGTACCTAAAATTAAATAATATATTTTTTTGCATTTATGTCCACTCTAAAAGGTTTTTCAATTTTTTCAATTTAACATAACAATTGATAACTCACCATCGTCTGACAATAGGAAACTGTAAGTGACGATAACCATATAAATCCCTGTTATAAAAGTTAGCCATAAACAGAACGCTGTGTTGGTAACTAAATTCAGGTACCTAAAACAAAAAGACTATTGTGAATGTAGGTCTTGTCAGTGAGATGATCGATATGGTGTGAAAAAGTTAGTTTACTGTCAAGTGTAACACCAAGGTCGACGACAATTTCAACTCTTCTGAGCACAGTATGCTTTATAGTGTAGTCGTATAAAATAAGGTTATTACTCCTGGAAAAAGAGATGGTGACACATTTTCTTATGTTAACATCAATTATATTTGCAGAATAATATTCAGATAAGCGATCTAAATCTCTTTGCAGAAACAATCAATCCCTAGCGGATTTAATCGTTGCATATACTTTCATATCGTCAGCGTATAATAGGTATCGTGAGTGTGCGAAGCAGTGACCAATCTCGTATATGTACGCTGTGTAAAACAAGAGACCCAACAAGGACCCTTGTGGAACACCGAAAGAAACACTAACATAGTCAGAACGGTAGCCTCCCAATACGACAGCCTGTCTCCTGTTTGTAATATACGATTGTACCCACCGCAGAAGGTCGCCGTGAATGCCTAATTCGTATAACTTTCGAAGCAGGATAACGTGATCCACTCGGTCAAAGGCTTTCTCAAAGTCCGTGTAGATCACGACAACCTGTAAGTTATAACCCATATTCTCAATTACATCGTTTGTAAATATAGCAAGATTGGTTTTCGTTGAACGGCCTTTTATAAATCCATGTTGTTCATCTGGAATACCTTGACGTAAAACGGCGTAAAGGGATGTGTACATAGCTTTTTCAAAGTATTTACTTAATACATTTAAGATAGAAATTGGCCTATAATGCTCCATTTCTCTTTTGGACCCCTTTTTGTGTATAGGCACAATATACGCTTGTTTCCATATTGAGGGGAATATATCTTCGCGAGTTGATCGATTGAATATCAATATTATGGGTACAGAGACAGAGATTTTGCACAACTTGCGATAAATATAGGAGGAAGACCGTCAGGGCCGGGACCAGTTTGAATTTTAACATTTTTAAGGTAATTGAACACATCAGCCTGATCAAATTCAACGGAGGTTAATGTGCATAAAAATTGTTCAGGCGTTAGCGTATTGTCGGGGTAAATCTGAGGTGGGTTTGCAAACATAGAGTGGAAGTAGCTACTAAATCCAGCGCAAATCTCTTTTCCGCCGACTAATACGTCACCCTTAAAACACATCACATTAGGATATGATGTGTTGTTGCGGCGTCTACTATTCGAAAAAGACCAAAGAAGTTTTGGGTTGGACTTGATGCTGTTTTGCATCCTCTTGAGGTAATTTTGGTGACATTCTACATTTAAACACTTTTGCCTTGCTCGAAGAACACAGAAGGTATGATAGTCTGCTGGATTTTTCCACCGTTTCCAGGACGCATGAACCTTAATTTTTTCTTTAGTTAAGTTTATAAGGGAGCGAGTTTACCATACGGGATATTTATGAGTAATTAAAGGTCGATTAACTAGAGGAATATACCGATCTAACACTCGTTGTATTTATCTATAGAATAATAGGACCGCCTCGTCTACTGATAGACATTTGTCTATTGCTGTCCAATCGACCCCCATAAGATCTTGATTAATAGTGTCATAGTTGGCTTTCCAAAATAATCTTTTTTTGTGATATGCCTTAGGCAAAGGCAGAGTAACAATGTCAGTCGCGTCAAGAAGAAGAGTTGTGTGGTGTTTATCCTCCAGTACAAGAGGTGCATTACAGTTAGAAATATTATTGCTGAAATTGCAAAATAGGAGATCAAGTGTATTGCCGCTTGAATTAATATATGAATTACATTGAGTCAGATTCGCAAAACTGCAAAAATTTAAGAGTTCTGCCGCTGAGTCTTGCAGCTCAATGCTACCCTTTTTTATTATAGAAGGTAAGCCGTGGCTCCATTGAACACAAGGAAGAACACAAGGCACTGCTATTATTAATATAAGTAAATAACCTATTCGTTCCTTTATCCTCTAAATGTGGTTTATTTAGAAATGTCCTATTTGTTGTCTTTCATAAAATTAGTTATATTAAAATCTTTTTGCTGTTTATTACGCAGGTACCTGCCTACACACATGTTATAAAGCTCATTTGTGATTTCCTTAAGTGTATTTTAAGAAATATCGGTATTTGAGTCGTTGGTTTTATAATTTATTCAATGCCGTACTGGATGAGCGGAGTGTCGCAATGGATTAAGTTATAATACGAATGTCGAATAATTGAAACAGGTGTCCTGTTTATCGTTGACGTTGTGTATTTATTTGGTATTAGTCATATCAAAGAAGTGCTTTGCCCTTGGAAGGGAAGTAAATTATTTTTTATTAATTTGCTTTACATTCTTTTGGAATTAAAGGAAACAATTGTAGGTAAATAGAAATAATACTTTATGCCTATTAGGCTATTTTAAATGTAGTGTCATCTGTGTACCCCAAAGGATAGAGATCGTTTTTTAGTTTATGCCTCGAAATAAGCTTCTATATAAATATTTAATTTAAAATTTCTTCTTTGCTCTGAGGCGAGGTTCGGTGTTTGTTGGGGTGTAACAACCATTACTGTCAGCCGTGTGTAGCGAATTTACATAATAACTGTGTATAAAAAACGTTTTATGTATTCCAAGGTCAAGACGGTAGTGTATCTACAGCAACACTACAGGCCTAAAACGTTAAGAGTTAAAAATATTACATTAGAAGTTGTATCCGTATGATTTTTAGATTGGACTTAGGTAATAATAGTGTAAAAAACACCTAATCTTTAAGTCAACCTCTAAATTGACGACTGGGCTATATTTGCCAACATTATCATCAATGCTTTATTTTAATCTCTACTAGCTGTTGCCCGACACCCGTTTATATAATTAACTAGCTGGGCCCGCGACTTCGATCGCGTGATTTTTTTTTATAATGAGTAATGAGAGTTTATAGAGAATACACTCTTCTCATTTAGGTGAAATCCAAGGTGGAAACGAGCTAATAGGCACATGTCTTTTTTACTGCCCTAGATGCCCAGCTCTATTTAAAGGGCTTATTTGTTTCAACCGCTCGCCGCGTCACCAGCCGTGCGCGCGTAAAATTCGTCGGTCGCCCCGCCGGTTGCCGCGCCACGTGGCATGCTTAGCACTTTCATGTACATTTATTTTAGATGCTAAATGCTTCGCCGTTCTTTTTTCACGAATTTCCCGTGATTACCGGCATTATACTGCACTCGTAACGTTAGATTATCTAAATTTTATCTTGCAATTAACACCAGACCTCAATCTGACGCACTTCAGTTTTTCCCTGTTACTTTTTTTACAGTTTTTCTATCTGTAGCTTTTTTCCTACTATGAAATGATAAACATTAACCTTTTATTTTCCCTACCGTTTAATCTACATCAATCCAATAGCTCCCTACAACGCTCGAGTAAATATCCATTTAGCATCTTTGCTTATTATTTAAACTATAAATAGTATAAATAATAAGCAAAGTTTAAAGAATTAGTTATGTATTGTTTATGTGCAATCTAAGATTTATAAGATCTAAAATTTAAAAGATCTAAGATCTGCCCCCTAATCTGTACATATAATAAAATCGTAGGAAAGTCAAAACTGTACATTGAATATTTTTTTAAAAGAATACTTGGGGCATGATCTACAATCGATAGCGAAGCCAAAAATATAGTCTAGAATTTTTGTCTGTTCGTCTGTATGTATGTCCGGGGTAAACTCAAAAAGTACTGCATGGATTTACTTCAAATTTTGTATGAATATTACTAATAGGTCGGATCAACATATAGGCTACATATTATCACGCTATTACCTACGGGGGAGGGGCTGTGCGGAGTAAACGAACTCCGTGCGGACGAAGTCGCTGGCAACGCTAGTTTACGTAATAAAACATAAATCGAGTTGACGCGCTTAGGGTTTTTACACACATACACACAACACAACATCGCGTCGTGCTATGACGCAGCATAATGTGTAACTGTAAGAGTCTAAATTCTGACTCAATTGACATTTTGTTACGTGAATGGGGCCCCTGATCGTCTGCATAGAACTCAAAAGTAACGTGATCTCACCAGGCCGCCGTGTGTACGTCCTGCTTGTCGTCGAATTGCACACGCAACATCTGCTGCGCGTCACACGCCCGCACCGTGCTGAGACCGGCCATGCTCGCCGACACGTGCGAAAATACCGGACTACGAGTTACGCCCTCCACTCTGTATACATAATAAGCCATTGAATGTAATACATATAAGCAAAAATCTTAATATGAAGCACAGGATAATAAATAAGCAACCTAGGTTTAATTAATATAAATATATATTACCCGTTGAGTTTGTTATAGATAGGAAATAAGCACATGGCTCTCCCGTTGGGAAGAGATCACGATCGCCGATAGGCACCAAATATGTTAATGGTGCGTTTCTATCCGTGTGTTAGGGTGTTAATGCTACGTCTATAAGTTTAACTCTCACGGTGGTAGTGACTCGTTAACCAATCGTTCGCCTGTTACGAACTGTCTGGCGGAATGGCAGCTCATGTTTTCTTCAACACGGGGAAATAAGCGCTAGTTTCTGTCAGTGTAGGTATATTATAACAACGACATGCTGTAGCTCTATCTGGTGGCGAATTAAAACAATGAGCATGACACGAGAATACTCTACGAAATATATATATATATATATATATATATATATATATATATATATATATATATATATATATATATATATATATATATATATATATATATATATATAATGTACAAGTACATTTTACGATGATCAGCCAAATGGTTTTATTTTTTTATTAGGTAATAATACCTATGACTTAAAGATTCGCTAATTAATGAATATCTAATTACTAATTTATCCTGAATATTTTATATCCCATCAAAGTATTTTATAGGTCAGTAATAATTTTTTTTAAATGTATCTATTAAAACTGCTAGGCACGACTTTCTATTCTTTTGATTTAGAAAACTCATTTGATGCAGGACACGATCCAAATTTGATTAATGATGATGATTTCATTTGCAACGAAACATTAATAGAAATGGAATTTAGATCATAATAAGATATGTAACAAACATGAATAAAAAAGAATTCCTCACCGAATCGAGTTGGTAAGTACTGCCACCGATCGCCTCATTGGTCGAGTGGTTAGCGAACCTAAATACGAATCGACAGGGCTTGGTTTCGATTCCCAAGAGTCGTACTGATAAGGGAAATAATTCACCGCCCCGTTGGTCGAGTGGTTAGCAACCCTGACTACGCAATCGACGGGGCTCGGGTTCGATCCCCGACAAGCGTTTGTGTGATGAGCATAAATCATTGTATTTTTGGGTCTGGGTGTGTATATGAAACAGTATTTACAATATATGTAAATTCTTTGTATTAGTATCTAAATTCTATGTATTAGTATCTAAATGTTCTATGTATTAGTATCGTTGACGAACACCCATAACACAAGCAAATAATTTACTTTGGAGCTAGATCAATTTGTGTTATTTGTCTGGCGATATTATTATTATTTAATATTTATTATTATTATTTTGAGTGACTTGACAAACATCCATCCAAACATTGAAACTTCTTCATTTATAATATTAATATACTTAGATAAATTAAGATAAACTAAGTAATCAGATAGCCATAGTAATAATCTTGTACTTACTAACCTCTTAATACCTTGAGCAGTGTTTAAATATACAAGAGTCAATAAATACATGAAGACGCCGCAAACCAGCGCCGTCAGCACCGTATATGGGTTGATTATGGCCACCATGACTAATATTCCGGTCATCACCATAAATATCTGGACAAAATGAACAAGAACCTAAATAGGTATAAATTTTGGTCAAGTGATAGATTTTGAGAGTTTGATTTCCAGGTCGGACAAATGTGATATCGAAGTTCTACGAGGTGTTATAAAAATTTTCAGTAACAGCTCGGAGTCAGTTGGTGGTTTATTATAACTTATAACTCAAGTGTCTAAGATGACAACGTTAAGATGACGGCCCCGGTAATTGCAAGAAACAAGCGACAATCCAGGGATTCCTATCTACCTGCCCGCAAGGAAACCGTCGCGTCCTTACGTACCTATTTATTTATTAAGATAATATAAGTAATGTTTGTGTTGATCCGGGATCCATAAAATCAATCATTTGCTTAATTGTTCAAAATAAGTTTAAGCGAGCGTAGCATAGCAAAGTCGGAGACTTTTATCCGCATATCAGTGTCTGTCTCTAACAACCTTCGATTTGCAGGGTAACCGCCCGGCCACGCGTACCGGCGGCGGCGGCGCGGCAGGCGAGGTGAAAATTCGCGCGCGCGGATTTTCAGGCAACGGGAACTTGCGTCCTCCGCCGCGACCAGCATAGTTCGAGAGCAAGATGACTTTTTCAACTTTATCTCGATATTGCTTGGAGGGGGTAGTTTTGTACTTCAACACTTAAAAGAAAATTTGTAGTACATGATTTAAATAAGAATTGGGGTATAGTATAGGCGTTGATAATCGCAATAGTAGAGTTTGTTGACTATTGCGCTCGTGTCAAGTATTTTTCGCTAGTGTAGACAGCGGCCTGGCACGGGAAATTCGCGTTTGCGATTTTTCGCGCGGCGCGAACGACGAAGCGTCTGGCGTCTGAAACAAAAGTATGGCGTAGTACATGCCACGCGGCGCAGCGACCGGCAGGGCGACGGACAATTTTTGACGAGCGAATTGGGCGCGCGGTGTGGGACACGGTGAGCAAGTGAGACTAATGTATGAATCAGCACAGAGCATGGTGGCTGCCTTAGCGTATAGTCTAGGAAGCAGAATGGTTTAGTTGTAGTTGCTAAGAAAATACACTATGAACTTTAATTTTCAAATACTTACTAGGCCAGTAATTTATAAGTCTGGTCACCACTAAGCATGGATCATTTAACAGTTAACATATTAAATTTCGTACTAAATTTTTTTAACAATTAACAACTGTTATTTATATTAGCAAATACTGTTAAAAGTATTTTTTATGCATCACTAAAATTACCAATAACTTGATATATGATAATAATGTTATTAAAAATATTTGAGAGAGCGTTTCTTTTGTACTCGCCAACTTGATTTATGATAATACTGTTATTAAAAATATTTTGGGAAAACGTGATAATAATAACTGTTAAAAGTTATTAAAACTATTCTAGAGGACCGTTTTTTGGTAGCTTCGTGTTTATACTGCTTCTAATACTTATTATATATAGGCTAATGATATTATTTAACATAAATAAATAACTATAAAATAATAATTAACTTTAACAACATAACAGTTAATCTAATTTAACAATAATTTTCATGCCTAGTCACCACATTATAAGTATAAACAAAGTCCAGAGATACAATTTTTATTTCTTCCTACAATTTTGAATATTCATAAGAATATAAATAGCGTCGCCAAAAAATCGATAGTTTTAATCTAGAAACGCCATAACGTCGATAGTATGGATAGTATAGTACGCTGCAACTAAATAAACTATCGATTGCGTCGATAGTATCAATCATTGGAGATAATCAAAGTATCATTTTATCAATAGTATTGTTAGACAATATTGCATTGACTATCGATATATTCAATGCTATCGATAGTTTGTACAATCGATAGCATAGGCCAGTATTAGAATAAAGTTGTCTATCGATAGTTTTGATAGTATCGATACTATCGATAGTAATTGTGATTAATGCAATATTAAATAGCAATACTAACGATAGTATCGATACTTATGATAGTTCAATTTTTGAATCATGAATATTATCGAAGCTGTCAATTTTATTGCTATTTATTGATAGTATTGTATTTATTGAGGTAATGAAACCCTATCGATAATGGACTATCAAGCGGCAACACTATAAATCAAAGGTTTCGAGTTTCGACATTCATTCCAAAAATTTGTCTTGATATGAACGTATTTCTCATACTTGTGAAATTTAACGTCTATACTATACCGCGATTCTTATTTAAATCATGTACTACATATTTTCTTCCAAATAGTAAGTGTAGAAGTACAAAACTACTCCCCTCCAAGCAATATCGAGATAAAGTTGAAAAGTTATCTTGCTCTCGGACTATATTCTACTAAAATTCTCTCGGACTAAAATTCGCGCGCGCGAATTTTCACCTCACCCGCCGCGCCGCCGCCACTGCCGGTTCGCGTGACCGGGCGGTAAGGCTACGAGTATGAAGTTTTGTGATGATGAAGAAATAAATACCTAATTAATTTAAATATTTAACATACCTGAATACTGTCCAAGTACATCCTTGGTAAAATTTCATCAACTACCCCCATGTCCTTTGAAAAACGGTTCAATATTCTTCCTGAGGGGTTTGTGTCGAAAAATCGCATGGTCGCAGATAGAATATTACTGAACATGGTATTGTGGAGTTTTATTGAACTTCGCATGCATACCCATAGGAAAAGGATCGATCTGTTGAAAAACGTACATTATGTAGGTAGAGATAATATAACAATACAAGAGGTATTTTTTTTTATCAAGATACATGTACGACTCCAAAAGCTCGTAAGCTAGTGACCGTCGCCAAAAGACAAAAATGTCTTTAAACCAAAACAAGAAATTACATTACTGACGTCATGCCTGCAGAATGTAAGGTCTTGGATACCGACCCTGCCAGTCGACGTAATAGTATAAGAGCTATACAATAAATAAAAAACAGTGGTGGGTTCATCCTTATTAAGCCGATCGCTGTAAGAAAGGGAAATTCGTCAACATAATATACTACGATCTAAGAAGATATTCGGAAAGTTTTTTAGCTACATGAGGATGACCGTGAAGTCCTTTGATGAGTTACTGACTGTGTGAACAAACAAAATTTGTTGAAACAAGACACAATATTAATGTCTTGTTTCACTAAATGATGGTTGCCTGTGCAAGCCACCTATCCTTCCCCTTCTTGCTTGCGGCAAGTTCCGCAAGCCAGGACCGTCAAAAGCCCGCGCAGGTTGGGGCCTGGCTGGCAAACGCCAACTCGACTATTAGCCAGCCCAGCGCTGCCAATGGGTATCTGCAACACCAGCGATTTTGCAGTTGTAATAGGCACATAAGTTCATAATTTGTCCCTCAATTATATGTCTTCAGAAATGGCTTCGTCGACTTTTATTGTTTTAATTTCAACTATTTTTAATTTGAGACAGAAACTTTTGTGAAGAATGTGTTCTGTTTTACGAGAATTTGTATTGTGTTTATTGTAGCCTAGTACAAACGCCATACACACCCACAATTGTTTCTGCGAACGCCGCAATCGATACTGTAAAGCAGTACCTATCCGTGTGGTTTCTACTAGAAACCACACCGATAGGTACTGCTACGCTAAAAACAGTGTTCTAGCGATAACACGAAATGTTTTGAGGGCTTTGATCCTCAAACGTTGATAATTAAAATTTAATAATTTGGTTTCGAACGCTACATAATATTTATAATCTAAATAAATTAATGCCATATAATTTGCAATTTCTAAACTCATTCAAAATGAAATGAATTAACCGAAGGCCATGGTCACACGTTTTTTAGATATACCTAATAATTTATTCGATTCAGGAGTTACTTTGCGGAAGTCCATTTAGCGCGTAGGTATAACTCGCGTTCCACCCGTTTGTATGAAGATAGATTACTGGTAGATAACATTACCGTGACCGTGCTCCCAAGAACATTTTTATTTTTGACTGATGTTCTGCCATTTAACTACTCTTATTTTTTTTTCTATATTTGTCACATTTTAAACCTTCCCTGGACTTCAACAATTAATTTAAAACCAAAATTAGCCAAATCGGTTCAGCCGTTCTCGAGTTTTGGCGAGACTAACGAACAGCTATTGATTTTTATATGTATAGATTGCAAGCTGAAGTTTTGTGAACAGCTTCGTTTTGACGAGACGCGCATTTTTTCTATCTTCGAAAAATCTCGAATCGGGTAACTAATAAAGTTAGGGGCTGCAAACATGTTAGAAAATTTGGCGATGGAAAAATATTGGTTAATAACAATAATTAGTTCTTACTTTTAACGCTTGATTATTTTATAAAAACATCACGATAAAACTTTTGTCCTAGACATTCGATGGTTTTTTGACGAGTCCTCCAGTCTAAATGAGTCCAAAGATGTCGGAATTATGAGATTTTTAAATTGATTAATAACAACCTAATTATCTTACAAAAGCTTGTTATTTTTATTCACGGGTAATTGTCCTACATGTAAAGTGGAAACTTTTCTTAGTCCGACACCATAAAGTTGAGTTTTTACGGCTATCATCTTTTTTTTTTTACCTTCACGACCATTGATATAAAAAACCCAAGATGCATATTCACTGTCTCAAAAACGTCCTCTAAAAATTAGCGCACAATTTTAAATTGTGTGCTCATTTCTAATAGAATTGCGTCAGTTGCGACACTGTCAATTTTATTACCTTTTGTACTTTTTAAAAACTTTGTAAAAACAACTATAAAAAAGTATCTTCACGCCCATATCCCCGAAGGGGTAGGCAGAGGTACAACAAGTGCACCCACGATTAGCCGAAGATACTTGGTCCCACAAATGTGATAGGTGGCAAGCCTATCGCCAAACGGGCACTTTCCAATCCCGGGCAACTTTTGTGTTTCTCAGAAAACTGAAAAAACACTTTTTTTTTTAAAGTGCCCGACCCAGGAATCGAACCCGGGACCTCATGTGGTCAACTCCAACGCTGGACCACTAGACCACAGAGGACTAGACTATAAATCTTGCGCTTAATGTTTGATATGCGAAAACATGTTTTTGCCATATTCATAACTACTTATGTGAAATTAGCGACAGTTTTGACTATCAGTTTTGTTTGGAACCGAGTTTGGAACTATGCATCTTGGGTTTTTTATATCAATGTTCCCGACACGAGATTTTTCGAAGATAGAAAAAATGGGCGTCTCTTCAAAACGAAACTGTTCACAAAACTTAAGTTTGTTATTAATCAAAATTTGAAAATATTTCTGGGACCATGGTCTATAGGATCTGGCGGAAGAAATTTATCAAGGAGTGTACAAGTTTGCAGTACTTTGAAAAGAAAAATTAATTTGAAAAAAATTAGTTTGTCAAGATGAACTGTTGTTCGACGTATAAAAATGATGGCTAATGAATAATGATATAAAAACAACATTGACTGACCGTATGGCTGGTTTTGAATCATTTTCCATAGCATTAGACGGGAGTACCGATTTGTCTGACACAGCTCAACTGGCTATATTTATTCGAGGTGTTGATAAGGAGTTCACTGTTACTGAGGAATTGCTTTCTTTACAGCCGCTTAAAGGAACCACTACAGGAGAGGATATTTTTATTGAAGTTAAAGGTATTTACAAGTTTTGGCTTGCCATTGTCAAAATTAATTGGAGTATGCGCTAAAGGTGCACCTTCTATGGTCGGCTTACGTAAAGGTTTCATCGGAAGTTTTAATGAAAAATCAACAGAATTAAATGTACAAAAAGATGATTTGATAGTCCTTCATTGCATTGTCCACCGACAGAACTTGTGTTCTAAGCCCATTCGACTCCAGAATGTTATGAATGTGGTATTAAAAACCATCAACTTTATTAGATCCCGAGGGCTTAACAAGTTAACCATCGTCAGTTCAAGGCGTTTTTGGACGAAGTATCAGCTGAATATAATGACGTAATATATTTTTAAATATATAAACGGGTCAATAACGCGTACATATATAGAACTTACTTGTAAAGCTCGACGTTTCGGCCAAGTTACATTGACCGTGGTCACGAGCAGACTGAAGCAGCGAGTTTCCTCCGTCGTTCACGTCGGGATCGATTTTCATCTACCCCCTTCTGGTCTTGTTTTTTAGAATTTAGCCTACACACAACACTAACCGTATCTTGGATTTTATTTGTTTGCAGGTGCAAAGGCTTTATTCTGCTGATCACTGGATTCCAAGCAGGAGACAACTTAAATACGTCTTCCCTGTTGAAATTTTTATATTTTCTAATTTCAATAGCTTCCCGTACCATACGGGGAACATAGTGTCGCTCAGTAGAGAGAACCTGAGGTCGGTGGAATTCAATCCAGTGATCAGTGCTGGAATCCAAAATATGTTCAGCTATAGCCGACTTATTAACCTGCCTGTTTTTTACAGCCGTGATATGCTCCTTGAGTCTATCTGCGATAGTACGTTTAGTTTGGCCTATATAAGCACTACCACAGCTGCAGTCCACTTTATATACCCCTGGCGTCTGGAAGGGTATGACATCCTTAGGCGTGCCCACATGCCCGACTACCTTTAAGCTTGGCGTATAGACGGTAGGTATGGAATATTTTTTCAGTAGCGTTCCAATCTTATCGGTAATCCCTTTAATATATGTCATGAATGCCGGCTGCCTTTTGACTATAGGATACCTAACCTTTTTATTATAACGCTTAATGTTCTGCCCTTCTTTATAACCATTTTTCCTAAGTATATCTTGAACATGGTTTAGTTCAGGCTCCAGATGTTCGGAGTCGCATAAGTCAAATGCTCTATTTATTAATGATGTGGCTACAGATTGTAAATGGCGGGGGTGATGATGAGATGACGCATGTAGATATCTGTCAGTGTGTGTAGGTTTTCTGTATACACAGTGAGCTAAGGTCCCATTTGTTCTCACAGTCACTTTAACATCCAAGAAAGACAATGATCGGTCATTTTTCATCTCATATGTGAATCTGATTTTCGGGTGAATGGAATTAAGGTGGTATTGAAATTGATCTACTTCCTGCCTGTTACCTTTAATAATACAAAAAATGTCATCGACGTATCTCTTCCACAGTCGAACGATCTTTGGGCCTAGACGTAGGGCTTGTTGCTCGAAGTACTCCATCCAGAGATTGGCCAATACTGGTGCTACTGGACTGCCCATTGCGACGTCATCAATCTGGAGGTAATATTGACCTTGGAAAAGGAAGTAGCTACCGTCTAGACAGTTTTCTAGTAGATCGATATACTTTTCAGACAAACCATGGTCTCTCAATTTGCTTTTAACTACATCCAGACTCTCTTTAATTGGAACATTAGTAAATAGAGATTCTACATCAAAACTTACCATGATTTCATCTGGTTCCAACCTCAGGTCCTGAACGAGTTCTACGAAATGACGTGAGTCCTTTACATATGAAGGCGTTTTACCTACTAGCGGCTGAAGTACAGATGCCACGTACTTGGCCAAATCGTAAGTAGGTGAACCTATCTGACTTACGATAGGCCTCAAAGGTACACCAGCTTTGTGTACTTTAGGCAGACCATACATCTTAGGTGGCTGAGATGATCTTGCCCTGCATAAAAATTGGTACTCGTCTTCCTTAAAAAGAAACCTGTCCTGGTGCACTAAAGACCGTATACGCCGTGCAACCCTAGCAGTGGGATTATACTTCACCGGTTTGTATACCGTCTCATCCTTCAATATGTCTCCCATTTTTTCGAGGTAGTCGTTGGTGTTTAACACAACAGTGGCGTTTCCTTTGTCGGCTTTTAGCACTAAAATATCCTTATTTTCTCTGAGACCTTTTAACGCCAGACGCTCATCTGTTGTGATGTTGCTAGACGGAAGTTTTGACCTGCGTAATATTACTGCGACGTCCTGTCGAATGGTGTCAGCATCATTTGGGGGGACTTTCCACCGACCTCAGGTTCTCTCTACTGAGCGACACTATGTTCCCCGTATGGTACGGGAAGCTATTGAAATTAGAAAATATAAAAATTTCAACAGGGAAGACGGATTTAAGTTGTCTCCTGCTTGGAATCCAGTGATCAGCAGAATAAAGCCTTTGCACCTGCAAACAAATAAAGTCCAAGATACGGTTAGTGTTGTGTGTAGGCTAAATTCGAAAAAACAAGACCAGAAGGGGGTAGATGAAAATCGATCCCGACGTGAACGATGGAGGAAACTCGTTGCTCCAGTCTGCTCGTGACCACGGTCAATGTAACTTGGCCGAAACGTCGAGCTTTACAAGTAAGTTCTATATATGTACGCGTTATTGACCCGTTTATATATTTAAAAATGATAGTAGAACGCGTTAGTTTAAAAGTACGTAATATATTATTGTGAAGTCAGATGGCTGAGCAAACGAAAAACGTAGAAACGGTTTTACGAGCTTAGAAATGAGATAGCAGACTTTATGAAAATAACATAAACCACTATCTGAATTAAGTGACACAAAAATCAAAATGGATATTTAGCATTTCTGGTCGACGTTACAGGCTATTTGAATTATTTAAATTTGAAACTTCAAAAACATGGACAGTTAGTAAATTATTTGTACAGCGATTTAAAAGCGTTTCAGATCAAATTACGCTTAAGGGAATTACAGATGCTGTCTGGTAACAGTTACCAGTTTAACACGCTCTTTGCGTATGAAAATATTGCTTATGCTCAATATGCTGAAGAACTCAAATTACTGTCGGAACAATTTTCGAACAGATTTAGCGATTTCAAAAACATGGAAGACTGTTTTAGTTTATTTGCTACTCCTTCAAAATGTAATGTACAAAATGCTCCAATGCAGTTACAAATGGAGTTGATCGAGATTCAAGAATAATCACCCCTAAAATCCAAATTTGAAGACGTAGAAAAATACCTAGAAGAAGACAATTTTCCGCAGCTTAAAAAATTCGCAAGAAGATTGATTTATGCGTTTGGCAGTACTTATAAATGCGGACAATTCTTTTCATTGATGAAAGTTAATAAATCAACACATCCTACAAGACTGACTGACGATAATTTGGAAAATCTTTACGTCTTTGTATCAGTGGAATTAATCCAAATATCAATGGATTAGTTTCCCAAATTCAAGCTCAGGTGTCTCATTGATTTCGGTATATTTAACTTTCGTAGCTTATAACAATTGCAAAGATTTAATTATAATGTACCATTTTTTTAAAATTTCATTTTGTCGTATTATTTCATGTTTAATAACATGAAATAATATATAATATAATAAAAAAATATTATCATTACTTTAAAATGCACTAAGTACTTTTAAACTCGGCCTGCGAACGTATTTGCACGCTAAAGTTTGGCTCTCAACATGTCACAGATTGTCCATAACTGCTATACATTATGCGTCATGGTTACAATATAAGCATGTAGGTACGTATCGATCTTGTATTACCTATTTTATTAACATTTAATTATCTATAAATTGGCACGCTTTAAGTTGAACGCAAATTTTAAATTAATCGCATTCGCTACATTTCTTACCTGCCTGTAGTGAGAACAATGCAGCCTAGGATAGCGATAGCCCAAATGTAAATGTAAAAGGAATAGTCGACCGATTCTTGTGCACCGAGATTCTGAATAAGTCTACTCGGGTTCATCGTACTTGACATTGTATCAATACTGTCACTTATGATCGGCATCTCAGTGGTGATATTAAAAGAAAGGCCACTTTCAGTTGTGTTTAGATTTTCACTAGTGCTGTTCATCGTACGTTCTTTATGTTGATCTTCCACCACGTTCATCCTAAAATGTATAAAATCAAAAACATACACTTTTAAGCAATTTAGGATCTCACCGCGATTGATTGATATTTCGGGATTCCCGATTTTCTCCTGTGATAATCGTGCGTGTAACAGAGCCGATATAAGGGAAATAATTCATCAATTTATATCCTGATAATTCTGAACAAAAGTAAACTCAATGAGATGAAATTCAAATTCTGCCCGACAAGATACAGTTGAGTTTTAAAATATTACTCGGTATTGCTAATACTTAATGTTTCATATGTCGTTTTTAAAGAGTAGGTACCAACTAGTTTTTTATATAATTAGACAGCAAACAAGCAAATGGCTTTTTTGATAGAAAGAGAAACCATCGCCTATTAACACCAAAGATATATGATGTGTGGTGGAATGGCAATGCCACATGTACTTATAAGTTTACCGGCTACTTTACCCTCCAAACCGAAATACGACACTGACAAGCGTTGGCGCTCTTGCTGCAGGAATAGGTAAGGCGGTGGTATCATACAAGATGGTAAGACTTTGCGAAACTCTACCACCTAGCGGTTATCGTGACCCGGCAGTGACACGAATCGGCAATCGTTCGACTCTTCCAAACTGCCTAGCAGAATGGCAGATGGTCTATTCTTCAAAGGGGGCTCAGACCAACAACAGGTCACTGTACCATTTGTGGCCATTTAATGTCAAAAAATTTGTAAAAATATTTCTATATGTTTACAATATCGTTACAAAGTTTCACTTAAGTGAGAAATTTGAAAATGTAGTGCCTTATTTAATACTTAGTGCCGTAAGCAAGTGCCTTATTTAATACTTAGTGCCGTGGATTAGATCTTGTGGAACGCTTAAAAGCGCTGGCTCAACGCAGAACATATCGCGTTAATTCAAAAAACAAATTAACTTAAAATTGAGGTTTTCGAGTTTTCTGCATAAAATAAATTAATATCGCCGCGCCGTAAGAATAAGTATCCGACAAATATAGGCCCGCAACCTGTAATTGGAAGATGCTCAAGAACAGTAAAAGTGGGGAAGCAAAATAAGATGGCGGGCTCTGACCCTAGACTAATACTAGATAATGATATAGATCTATTTAAGATGAATGAATATTTTAAAATCAAAGAATAATCACATATGCAGGTAATTCAAATATTATACCAATGACTAAGCCAAAGATCGCCAGCAGAAGTGACGATTTGAGCGAGCAGTAAGGATATGACTGTCAAGATCAGTATACACCAGCTGCTGCCAGCGCGGAAATATCCTGTGTATACGGTATTTGATACACGACCTGAAACAAAGTGTTAATATTTATACACTAATACAGAGACTGCTAATGCTGCAAAATCCCTTTTCAAAGATCATCAGCTCCTTTCAGGTTTTGCTCTTAAACGATTCGTTGCGGCTCATATTTTGCAAAAATTTTTGTAGTGGCGGCGTACAAATATTTTGTGATACCGTGTCACCCGCCATGTGTAAAAGATTTATTGTTTTACGCTAGTATAGACTTGATTCATTCAATTGAAACCAAACCACGGGTGTAAACCGAAGGTTACGTTGTTTTTATTAGGTTGACTAAGTGTTTTCCTAAAAATGGAAGGTTAGTAACTTTTATATTCAGATGTTGCAAACCTTTTGTAAAATAAGAGTTAGAAAAATAATAGGTCGGATCAAAAGTATTTTCGTATTTTGAATGTATTCAGACTTCTTTGGCTGTACTGAATGTAACTGGCTAGTTTTAATACCATTAAATGTGACATTCTGAAGATGCAATAACAAAAAGAACTAGTTCCCGCCATTTTTCAATTGTTTTTCAAGCCAGCAAAATAAACGTATGTGACGAAGAAATTTGGTACATTTTAAAGTTTTATTACAAAAAAGGTAAAAATGTGACGACGCCGCGAACAATATTGCACAGATGTGGTTCAAGCGTTTCAAGTCTGGAAATTTTAGTATGAAAGATGAGGTCCGCTCTGGACGCCCTGTCATAGATAAAATCAGTACCATCTTTGAGAAAGTGGAGCAAGATCGACATATTAGTACCTGCGACATTGCTGAAGAACTGGATGTTGACCATGAAACAGTTTTACGCCATTTACGAAAGTCTGGGTACAAGAAAAAATTTGACATTTGGGTACCACATGATCTTATTAAGTGAAACCTAATGCAACGTGTATCCATTTGCGATTCTTTGTTGAAACGTAACAATTGTATAGCATTTCTTAAACAGTTGATTACGGATGAAGAAAAATGAGTAACTTACGATAAGGATGTGCGAAAAAGATCATGGTCGAAGCATGGACAAGCCCCACAGACCGTGGCCGAAGCCCGGCCTGACTCGGAACAAAGTGATGCTATGGTGGGATTGGAAAGAAATCGTGAGCTTCTATGAGCTTTTGCCACCGGGTAAATCTATCGATTCTGACCTCTACCGTCAGCAACTGATGAGGTTAAAAAAAAGCTATTGAGAAAAACCGACCGGAGCTGGTGAATAGGAAGGTCATGGTATTCCACCATGACAACGCCACTCCGCACTCATCTATTGTGTTGATGCATCCTCCGTATAGCCCTGACCTTGCTCCATCAGATTTCCACTTATTGCAGAACTCTAGGAAGCATAAAGCTAACCTCAAAAGAACACAGAACACTATCTGTCAGATTTTTAAATCAAAAATCTCAAAATTTCTACAGGAATGGGATACTGGTACTACCCACGAGATGGCAACAAGTTATCGATCAAAGCGGCACATACATATTATAAATTAATAAAAAATTGTACCTAAAAAAAATTTTTTCCTTTGTATGAACAATACGAAAATACCTTTGCCCCGACCTCAGTTTATTAAATAGATGTGGGTTTTTTGGTTGTGATGTCCGTACGATACGTAGCGTTTTGTGGTTGCGACTGGAATAGGTTAGACGGTGATATTCGTACCCAACAATCAAGTGAGTTGCCGCGGGACTGTATCGCCGTGCCGGTAAGGTCACGACTCACGATGTGATCTATTTCAAGTTTGAATTAGAATTTCGGGTGTTTTAATAAAAACAAAGAATCTCCGCTTTCAGTTCGTGGTTCATTTCGCACCCGTTTCTCCTTTAACTTTAATTCATGTTACAGATTTTTAAAAAGTATATAAATGTGATTTTTTCAAATAATTCGTCTTAATGGACGTGATCCCGTTTTAAATTTAGCTATAGCTTCGCTATCTCGATTAGTTTCCAGCTCATTGGTAAGAAAACAGCTTAAAGTGCATTTTGTAGTCCTTAAAATAAGGCTATTTACCTGTTTCCATTAGTTCGGCTGTTTCCTGTGGTTCCTCTTCTGTAGTTACTCTTTCAGCCGCGGTACTTTCACTAGTGTGAGACTAGAAACAAATAAAATATTTAAAAGTTTAATTTGTAATAATAAAATATTCAGGCATTTAATTATAATCAATCAAAAATAGATTAGATGAATTTATCACTCCCGTTCACTAGGGATGCTCATTATCATCCTGGCGTTAATCCCGGCGAGGACCAGGGTCCGCCTTCTTTATTTTACTTCTCCACTTTGACCCATCTTGAGTATCCTCTAAAGTAAGGCCATTGACTTTCATATCTTCTGTCACAACGTCAAGCCAGCACTTTTTAGGCCTTACACGTCATGATCTTTTTCCTAGTACTGTTAAACTAAGGCACATATTTCGTATGTATCCCTATGGTCTACGAGTAACGTGGCCAAGGCAGCCAAGTCGGGCGTCTTGCAGTTTATCCGCAATATCTCGTACGCTGATGCTACCGCGGTACAATACAGTCAAGTCTTGTAACGCCAAACATCCATCTTAGTTTTGTTAAGTTTTTTTTTACATCATAAGATAGCAAACAAACAGATGGGTCTCCTGATGGAAAGTTTCAACCATAGCCTATAGACACCAAAGGTGTTAATAGTGCGTTGCTATCTTGTGGCGAGGCGAGGCTACCTTACCCTCAAAACCGGAACACGACAGTGTCAAGCACTGACGCTATTGCGGCAGGAATAGGTAAGGCGGTGATACCAGACCCGGGCGAAAAAATGCAGAATTCTACCACCTAGTAGCCACGATGGTAGTGACTCGTATAGCCAATCGGTCGCCTTTTACTACTTGCCTGGCAGAACGGCAGTTGGCCTATTCTTCAAAGGAGCCCGGGACCAACACGGGGGGCTTGTGTATGGTTGCGAAGTTAGTCACACTTCGCAACCATACACATATTATGTTTCAGGCACACCTTTAGATTGAAGTGCCCACCAGATAACCGATTGGGGAACGTGGTCAAATGCATTCTGCAAGAAATACCACGTTTAGTGAACTTATTATTCCTTTCTCTGTGCTTCTCAATTAGTAATCTGAGAATGGAAATGGGATCCAAAGTACCATATCCAGGTCAAAAATACTATTGACATTCTGAGACAATGCACTCACTGCGCAGCCTAGCCTCAATAGTACGTTCAACAAGCTTTTTGTGTGGCATGACCTTTACACCTTCTGGACTAGAGCAATATGCTCATCCGTCAAGAGTTGGGGATTTTCTTTGTGATGAGTATGTAGTTAAAAAGGTCTGTAAGTAAGTGTACATCACGGTCACCCATTAACTCCCATTCTTCTATTGGGATGTCATCCGGGCTAATCGCCTTCCGGTTCTTAATAAAACGAAGGCTTTTTTCGCACTTCATCCACCGTGAGAAGATTAACAAGACCTTGATTGGGAGAAACCAAGAGGGAGGAACAACGCTGTGTTACTTATTTAGCAGCTGTTCAAAGTAGCTGCGCTATCTTACCTTCTTCACTGGATTACACAGAAAATTACCTTAAGAGTCTTTCACATACAGACATTTTGTAATATCTTGTGAGGCCTTTGATCTTGCTTTAGTAAGCTTGTAATTCATTTTCTGCCCTTCGCCTGTTTCTAATTTGTTATTATGCGGTGACAATTTTTCACTCCGGGCAGAGACTACCGCGTGCTTGGCCCCTCTGTATGAGACAATATCTTCAGGTGATTTAGTAGATTGCCACTTATTTAAAAATGTATTGACTGGGGATACTAGTAAGGTGATTTCTATAGGAACAGGAATCCGCTGGACGTGGTTTCTTGAAATTTGTATGAAATATTATTTTAGCAGCTTATTTGTTAAAACATAATTGTCCACAGCGAAGCAGCTCTGCTAAATCATTTGGACATTACACACAAAACATATATTACTCGATTTTCAAAATTGTCTCCCGAAGGCTAATTCTGATGTCTTACCTGAATTGATATAGTTCTTTGTGTCTGTAGCAGGGCATTTTGCTTTTCCTCCTCAATCGCAGGCTGATCTTCGTCCTCAAGCAATTCTTCAAATAAGGGTGTACGGGATACTTCTTCAAAACTGCCTTGAGTCTCAATTTCACCCTGTTATAAAAATATAAACGTTATGTAATAATAATATACTTGTTGACTTAAACATACTCGACAGAAGGGTATTTTTTTACTTTTGGTAACATAAGGTCCTTTCAAAATATGTGATTATATTTTAACACAGCGTTCGGTACGTATATCGTATTTATCCTACCCTACGTTCGTTTTCTGCAATTAATATTGCTTAAAAATGCAAAAGATTGCAGCGTTGGTATTGTTGGTTAGGTGTTATAATAATCATGACTTCAATTCAAGGTTAATAGTATAATAATAAATATTTCCACTTACATTTCGTAATATGATGACTTTGTCCGCAGTTTTCAGATGATGCAATTGATGAGTAACTAGAATACGCGTAGAGTGCTTCAAAAGACCCTTGACACATTCCGAGATCACGTGTTTGCCTACATGAGTATCCACGGCAGACAGCGGATCATCCAGGAGGTAGATATCAGCCTGATTGATCAAAAATAACACATTATTACAACCTGATAGTACCACAGGTATTTATTTAGTTTGCAATTATGATAACACATATCCAGCGTATGCGCATTGATCAAGTTGCTGCTTTATATAAAGGCCGGGCCAGACGGTTGCAAACAAACTTCCAACAGGGGTCACCTTGGTGGGGGGCTTGTGGAGCCCACGGTTGGTGCTTGCGTCCACACTGGTTTACAACCAGGTTTCCACCGGTTTCCAATGTGTTGTCGGCTCTTTGTTTGAAAGCACCCATTGCGAAATAGCTCTTTATCTACCTAAATTTTAAAAATTTGGCGTAGCATTAGCACTTGTGCGCGCAAGTAAAAAAAGGGAAAAAAATAATAATAATAAATATCTCTGGACAATTTTACACGTTAAATAAAAAAAAACTCGATATGGCTTTTATTTTCCGAGGAATTCATGGAAAATCAACGCGGTCGAGATGAGATCGCTAAGAAAAATATGTGGTGTAACACTCGCGGACCGGGTTCGTAATGTGGATGTGAGAGAGAGTTTAGGCTTGAAAGAAAGTGTCGGTGTAAATATGAGAAAGAGCATGCTCCGTTGGTTCGGACATGTAGAAAGAATGGTAGACGAAAGGTTAACAAAACAGATATACAATGCGAATGTGGAAAGATGTAGAGACCGGGCAAGACCAAGACTGACGTACCACGATCAGATTGATCGAGTACTGTCCAAAGGTGTTGACAAGAGTCTTCGCAACCGTGTGTGTACGAAGAGAGTAATGAATGTGGAGGAAGCGAGACAAGCCTGCAAGGATCGTGATGTATGGCACTCGGTTCTCTCTGCCTATCCCGTAAGGGATCTGGCGTGAAGATATGTATGTATGTATGAATTTATGGACAAACATACAAATACAAAAACATACACACACTTAGGAAATTTAACACACGTGTTTGGACGCCTAAATAGATCATCATACTCAAATATTATCCAATTCCAACAATACAACACGTACTTGTCAAACTGATAACCTCCGGTTTCGCCGGTTGAAAACTGGCCTGCTTGATTTCTTATAGATGAAGGATACATACGTCCTCTAACCACATATATTTGCACCGTGGGCGAAGTAGAACATGTTTAAAAAGGAAACATGCGACACCGACACCTCTAACCACGTAGGTACATTTGTCCCGTGGGCAAAGTACAACATGATTGAGGCCAATGTCAATACTTACTTGTCTGTAACAGGCCCTCGCCAAGCCAATCCGAGCACGCTGCCCGCCGCTCAGACTGATCCCTCGCTCCCCAACTAATGTCGAGTCTCCCGCAGGCAACTGTTCGAAGTCGCGAAGAAGCGCACACGCTGTCACTACCTAAATACATTCAAATATTTAAAAAAAAAACAAGCACATAATATGCCACTTGGCCTACTAGTCATTCTGCTCGACTGCTGAATGAAGTTCAAAGTTCGATTCCCTGACCGAGCCAAATGTTATTATTGAGTGTTTTCTCAAAAGTCTCAGTAGCGACCAATATTCTCGTACTAGTGTTTACATCCCTTTTCTTCGCTAAAACATGTAAAGTTTTTGGGTTTATATAAATTAAGTTAGGCTGCCAAATGGGCCGATGTGGTTCGTCTACCTTGCCAGCAGACGAATCGATGAAGCAGGCATTTCACATACTCGTTCGACTTAACCTTTCCCGCAAAGAAGCCGCCATGATAACGTTTATTTATTTTTCACATATTATTGTATATTTGTTCTTATATTCTCTATACTATTATTATATAATTATACCCACTACTATTGCAATGATTTTACAACTAAAATATATCTATGCCTTAAAAGAGCCTCAGACCAAGATGATTGATGACAACGTATTTAAGAAACCGAGTTCATCTTTGGATCAGTACACTAGAACCTACAATAACTACAAGAAAATATTATTTAGGAAAACGTTAGAATAGGAGGGAAAGTTGTTTCAATCAATAGGAGACATGACATCATCGGGTGCAATCAATGACCTTCTAATACGGAAGGTGTACACTGGCTGGGTATAAACAATTGAGTTCGCTGTAATTGTCATAAGGCTTAGCGCACATAACTTTTTTAACGGGTTTTTATTTTATTTACTTATTTATTGAATACCTTATTGTACGCTTAAAAACACACAAGAAAAAGGATATTTTTATTTTCGAAATGACTATTATCTTGACCTTCGTTATTGCGTCACCGGCCTTTTTAGGCGAGCAGAGTGCTCAACCAGAGTTAAATTTGGGCTACTGACGCCCGCGCTAAGGGCTGTCTCCTGTGGGACCGGACCTCGGCTTAGTGCGGCGTTCGGACTAAAAGTGGAGGGCGGAAAGAATTTGAATACACCTGGGAGTGAGATAGGTACGGGAAATTTGAGAATCAGATGAATGTAAAAAAGAAAATTTTTTTCTTGATTATGAAGATATGAAGATAGTTTTAGATAGATTATTATATAGAATACTAGCTGTTGCCTGCGACTTCGTCCGCACGGACTTTGTTTACTCCGCACAGCTCATCTCCCGTAGGTGATAGCGTGATAACATGTGATAAACCATGCAAAATTTGAAGTAAATCTATGCAGTACTTTTTGAGTTTACCCCGGACATATATACAGACAAACAGACATCAATTCTAAAAACTATGGAACTTGGTTGTATTCAGTGTTCAAAGTCTAATTACTATATTTTTGGCTTCGATATCGATTGTAGATCACGCCCCAAGTATTCTTTTAAAAAAATATTCAATGTACAATTTTGACTTTCCTACGATTTTATTATATATATAAATATAAATTAAAGATTAAAAAGAAAACAAAGAATATGAGAATTCCTGCGAAAGCGGATAGGTATACACTTGAGTTGGAGTCTGAAAGCTGAAATATAATTGTTTTATATAGCAATCCGTAACGCAAGCCGAGATTAAAAAGTTTGAAAAACTGTTTATCATCATGTACTCGTATCAATCTCAATATAGAATATGCAATAAATTTGAAATTGAAATATCTTAATAGGTATATCAACTAAAAACTTTATTTTTTAGGGTTCCGAAGTAAACTAGGGACCCCTATAGTTTCGCTATGTGCGTCGTTCTTCCGTCTGTCCGTCCGCACGATAGCTCAGAGATTCTTAGTATTAGAAAGCTGTAATTTGGCAAGAATATACATATTAGTTACATCAACAAAGTGGTAATATAAAATCTTGAACAACTTTTTTAGGGTAGCTCTCCTATATATAAAGTGGGGATGTTATTTTTTTTCTCACTTACCCCATTGTGTGGGGTATCGTTGGATAGGTTTTTAAAAAATATTGTATGTTTGTGAAAACAAGTTTTCGATTAAGGGACTCGTTTGTAAAATATTAAGCTTTTTATTGCTAATTTTTGTAAGAGTCGTGTCCCCCCTTATTTGCAGACTAAACGGTTGGTTTTGGGAGTGGAAAAAAAGTATGGTAGTAGTAAATATAGTGAAGTTAAAAGGCAAACTATCACGGCTTAGAAGGCTTTACAAGTTTTTAAGTAACAGTCGACTAACTTATAAAAAGTACTTTAAAAAAAAAGTTTTTATAGGCGGTGAACCTGTGGTGCGGATATAGGTATATTCGTCATTGACGTTGAATAGCTTAAATGTTCATAGTATGAAACTAAAAAGCCCTGTTCTTAGTCCACATTATTGTCTTTTAATATCGGAACCTACATTGCGCGTCGCCCGACACGCACTTTACCAATTTTTTAATATCATATGTAGATACGTAACTGACGTTAAAATTTACGACAAAAATTCTCTGGATGTCATGGCATCTTAATGACATCACGACGTGGTAACATCTACATTACATACTCTGTGGTTTCTATGAAAATGACAACATCAAGATAAGATCTTATCACGGTGTGACGTAACACTTCCAGATTTGCGTTTACAGTCTTACCTTATACCTATTTTTGCCGAATATATCTTAAAAATATTATGCATCCCATGAAGTATTAGGTATAGTTGGAGCTATCACTCGTATTAATCACTTGAAACACATATTTACATTATATCTCTATCTATGAGGTCTCTCCATCTCTTTTTATACATCTTTGTTAGAAAGAGAGGGTAAGACCTCAGAAGATGACAGCAGTATTTAAAATTGTGTTTCAAGTAGGTATTAGAAGTGCTGTCTCCAGATATAATACAGCTTCATGGTTCATCCTTTTAAAATAAAAAATTTCGTTTTTCATTATCTCTATATCATAATTATTATATATAATAAAACTAAGTTGATAAAATGTGCGTGGCAATAAAACTTAAAAAGGAGTCCCGGCACGATAAAGGGACTTATATAGTGTGATAGCCCTTTATCCCCCCTCGAACAAGAAAGTTCCCGTTTTAACCTAGAGGGCGTGTTTTTAAAGAAGAATAAGGGCTTTTCCAACCCTTCAACTTTGAAATTAAGTGTAGTGGCGCCATCTGTTGTGGAGTATTTGAACTTCATTCAGAACAACGATTATTTGGGTTGCATTTCGAAAGGCGCCGCGAGCAATGGGAGCATGTGTAGTAATGGCGCGAAATTTAAAATTCCAATTTCAATAAAGTCTTAAATTACATTTGTTATATTTCAACTACCACGTAATCTCATATCAACTTCCGAGCGAACCTGGGCATCATAGCTAGTTAATTATTAAAAACTACCAATATATCCGATTCATTCTTAGTTGACCCAAATCTATTATGCAAGCAATTTCGGGCACCCCGACTTAATATAATGACAATTAAGTATTAACATAATATGTACACAATACGTTTGTTTGCGTCGGGCGTTTTTTTCAATTTTATGATGTCACTTCAAACGAGTGGCACACAAAAACTCGCCAAAATACGCAGATGCGACTTCATTATGTAACTTGGACTAATACGACTAAAATTAAAATAATAAATTTGAAGAGATTTTGATAAAACAAATTTTATTTTTTATGCAAATTTTATTACTTTTTTAATTCTTTCTTCCTTTTTTGATATTTTTTGATCTTCATTTAATTGTAATAAACAACACAAATACTAAGCTTTAAATAATTTCTACCATATATCCTACAATGAACAATCTATTTTTCATAAAAAACATCACCGCTTTTTTTTACCCATTTAAGGAATGAAATTTAAAAAATCCCTAAATATATGATTCTTAAATTGTGTTGAAGAACATAAGTATCACTTTTGAAGTTATTTTGACCATAAACGTTTAATTTTTCATATAAATTGTAACACCCACTTTTACTCTTTAAGGGATGAAAATCCGAACTTCATTACGTGCATGTTTTCTTCAATTTGGATTGAAGAGCATAAGTACTAAATTTTATAAGAGTTAGATGATACAATTTTTATTTTTCATAGAAACTTATACACTTATTTTTGCCATTTTAATGGATGAAATTAAAAGAAATTAAATGCGTATTTCTTTAATCGTATTTAAAAGCATAGTGTTTATTTTTTTAAAGTTTTCTTGACAAATATCTAATTTTAAAACGAAATTTTAAAAACAAATTAATTATAGGATCAACAAACTATGACTCAATTTGATCATAAAGTCTCTTAAGTTTGACAATAAACAAAATAGTACTTACTACCTGTGTGTTTGTATGTAAATGTGTGTGTATGTGTGCGTTAAACGCATGGTATCGTGTGTAATGTTTTTTATTTCAATTCTTGTTCGTATAAATTTTAATTGTGCCAAATTTCATGCTCCTCCTCCTCCAAAGTAAGGGGTACAAAGTCTTCGCTTTACGTATTAATACACAAATGCCCATGACAAATTACAACATTTTAGTAACAAGAATTTCTGAGCTAAGCCGTTAATAGAGAGAACCATGGACAGATACGGCGACGCTATAAGGTTATAAAAACAACTTGATAGAGATAAGCATGCAAATGCGGAATGATTTGTAAATTATCGGTAAGTACCAACAAATATTAGAATCTCAACTTTGATTCAATATACGGATTGATAATTACAATGATATTATCGATTAGTGATAAAGCAGATGTTCATAGTCACTGCTTTATCTCGTATCTTGTGGGTAGGTATAGCAGTGCGTCATATCTATTGGGAGCGTGAGTTGAATATTGTTATTTTTATGATACGAATTTTGCAAGTCATCGAGACTTGTTCTTGTCTTCAATTTACACTCAGGCCATATTAACGTGGTTTCCCTAATCATACATATTTGCGAGTGATAGGTACATAATATCCATTATTTTCAACTTACTTCCAAAAACGAAGGAGGAACGAAGACAATTTGGTAGGTTTTTATTTATTTTTTTACTTCCCGCTGCGTTGTTGTAAAATGAAGTTACTGACTTTGCCCCGATTTTCAAATATCAAATTTTTAACCACATCTCCACGTTATGAGGTCCTAGGAACTTTTTCCAACTATTTTCACGATGACGTCAGTATGTCTGTTTGTGTGTTCCATAATATGTATATTCATCTCATCCTCTTTGCAAGAGACCAGAATGTAAATCTTCTGGTTAATTTGTAAACTTTCACTCAAGTTCACTAGTTTCAATTTGTAAACTTACTCTTGTTTCGAGTTCATTTATTCCAATTTGTTTTACTTTGTCTTCGTGTAAGCTCACACTCGATTTTCTATGGGTGGGTATACTGACCAAAAATAACATTTAGTCGTCTAATTGGTCGATTGGTTAGCGACCCTGACTCTTATAAATATATAAATTTTGGGATTCAAGTTCATAATATGATGAGCATAGACGTTGATCTGAGTTTTAATTAAATATATTTTAGTATTTGTACAGCATATTATGTTTAACGGTCAAGTAATTTTCAAAAGCTACAACATTACCTATATACAGTTTAAGACAATTATTATTTATCTTAATGAATATATCTACAAGCTACAAAGCTTTTTAGATGGATTCTGGTCATCAGGCTCTTTCTTCAGGCACATTGCTTAGCTGGAAATATTTTCCCTACTTTTTATTAAGTGATATTTACGACCCCCACAGAAAAGAAATCACTACCTTAACTATACCATCAACCTTGATAACGATATAGGCACCTATAGTGGCAAATTCTAAACAAACAAAATATGTAACCTTTTGGCCATCACCTTCAACTGATACTGCTTCGCTCTCTACGACATAAACAGCTAGATATGGTTATGCCACATTCACGCTCTTTGGAGCCCACCTCGTTGTCAAAGTTCACTTGCTCGTTTGTGTACCGATCGACCGCGTACTTTACTGACTCTTACTCATTTCGACTCATTGAGTACGTATATAATATTCTGCGGACATATATGGCATATAACCGCTTCGTTGGCTTGACGGCATTGACCTCTGATGTCAGGGGATTCCCTTAGGAGTCAAAAAAATTCCAGAGAGGAAGTGCTGCTGTATTTGTCAATAGTACGATATACGAACATACGGCTAATACGCAGCTTTTGAAGTGTCTTTAATATGACATATGACTCTATACTAACTTTGGGTAAGGCATTCACTACAATACTGTTTTCTATCACTCCATTCAATATTGAAATTTGACATAACACGAAAAAATATATGAGAAATGGCGATTAAGTACTCGCCAAGTTGCATAGTTTCCATAGTAATCGCCTTTTAAATTCACAATAAAAAGTTTTTTTGTTACAATATTAATGGCCGGACTATATAATATGTTTTCTGTGGCCGGACTGTATGTATGTATGTATATGACATTTAAACTAGCTTCAATAATAATAAAAATGTAATATAGTAAAAATATTTCATTACTACCTATACCAAACTGATCTAAAAATGAAACCGATTAAAAAATATGTGTAATAAATTATGTGTAGTGGTAGTAATATAGGCACCTGACACATGTATATTGTATATTAATTATTATATTTAGTGTAATCGTAATGGAATAAAAGTGAATACAATAATTTCGATTTTTTGTCACGCGGGCGAAGTTCGGGCTCAGCTAATAATTAATAAGAAAAGAGTATTAAAATTATTGTCTAGGCATAACATATTATTTTTAACAAAATATTATTTTTAGGGGGATTTTAAGTAATTGATTTTAGGGGATTTTGAGTTTTGCTTTTGGGGATAAATATTTTTGAGAATTGGTAACACTGAAAATAATTCAGTATGTATGTTCACATAAATTGCATGCATTATGATTTATGTACTAACACTTTTTAAATGTCATGTACACTTGTGGGCGTACCTAGCACTTTTTTAGGAGCGGGGGCAGAAATAAACTCGAAAAGTTAGTAAAAAATGCTTTTTAATTAGTTAGTAAAAATAGACCAGTAAAAAGTATATTTAAATTAACATTCAAGAAGCAAACCTGCATTTTGAATGTGAGTTCATTTTAACATACATTTTAAGTATTCACAGTTCAAATCAAAAAGCAAGCCTGCATACCAAAATGCTTCTTGAATAGTAGGTAATTTAAATCAACCTTTTACTGGACTGTTAAGTACATTTCAATCGTGCATGTTGTGCAGGGCTTTCTAAGTGAATTAACAAGCGTTATTTTATGGTATAATATAACAATTATTGTGCTTCTGCTTTCTCGCCAGGCAGTTTGTAAAAAACTAATGATTGGCAAAATGTGTCAGCCACTCGGTAGTTATATTTACTACATTATTTCGTTCGGTAATTATGAAGTTTAAAGATTAATGACAAAAATAATATTCTCGATCCTCTTCAATACGGTTTTCGTCCGGGTAAAATAATAGATGATATTCGGTCTGTATATTAGCGATCGCCTGTGACCGAAATTGAGCCATAGACTAAACAATTAAATCTTTTATGTTTGACAACAAACTTTAGCCGTAAAGAAAATAGTATTAACATGTGTGTATAATATCACGTATGTCACCTGAATGTAGTGTGTGTAGTGTATATTTTTATTAATTTAAAGTATTTGTAATGCATTTTATTTAAAAATATTAGGTTTCTGCAGTCCTCCGCAATGTAAACTTTAACTGTGCTAAATTTCAATTTGGGTTTGGGCAATTGGGCAATTGTTTCAAAAAGGGGTCCAAAATTTTTCCATCACGTATTAATATATTTAATATCATGGATTTCAGCAATGCTTTTAATACCGTTGACACAGATGTGATGTTGAGTATATTGCAGTTTATTAACGTTTCCCCTACTGTGGTTAATTAGTTTCGCAGTTACTTGCAAGAAAATGACAGCAAATCCGTGCGGAAGATGGACATATACCACTGCTGGGGTACCTTAAGGTGGCGTGTTATCTCCACTGCTATTTTCCGTTAATATAAAGTCAGTCACTTCTGCATTGGCATCTCCTTGTCACCTTTATGCAGATGTTCTCCATATTTATTACTAGTTTAATTATTTTTTTTCAATTAAATTGACATTTTCTTTTTTATTTATTTCGAATTTTGTTTCTGTTGTGATTGTTTTTATTTTTATATCAGTTTAAATCTTTCCTAATTACATTAACATTTTAATATATTTTTTTAAATTTTATACTTTATTGTATCTATATTATTGTATCGCTTTTGTATTTTGTTTATTTTATAGTTGTATTTAATTTTTTATATTTATTTGAATAACTAAAATAAAACTTTTTAATAAGCATTTGTAAAGTATTAAAAAAGAATAATCATACTTCATTCATAATTTTTATAATTACTAGGATATTAATAGATTCATATTATTATTTATGCAGCCTGTTCTATTTAAAATTTAGCACTCCATTTGTCTGGCAAAGTAAGTTCAAGTTCATAATTTGTAATTTAATAACTTCTAACACATTGTTACCCTACTTGAAGCTAATAAAGAGTTGATAGATTGATTGATTGAATATTTTATACTCAACATATCAAAATATGTTGTCTCAATCTTTGTTACCTAGTTCCACTTTCTGACTATTGTGATATTTGCCTTACCGACTTGACTGAGATCTTACTTGATAAGTTTTGAACTTGATTAGCTTTAGCAAATCCAAAATGTTTTCATAAGATTCACATTTTATTTGCGCAAGTATGATCATATCTCTAAATTTCGTCTTCTTCTCAAATGGATCCAATTCGCCTTCGCCGGAATGCTCACATGCTTTACTTACTGTATCGTGCCATTTTAGACCCTACAGCTTCCCATTATCTTAAAAATCAACTTTATCGGCTCTCCCAGTAAAGTTTCTTACTCTATAAATAACCTAGTTTTAAAGATTCCTACTCATTTTTAAAAATTTCACTTACGTAAAATGTTCATTTGCTGTGCAGAATATTAGGTTGTGGAAAAGCACAGAGTTTAGTTAGTTTCAAACGACTACTTAACTCCTACATCTATCTCACTATTACTGCAACTGCCGTAATGGATTGTTTCAGTTTTTTTATCTGTGTTAATACTAACTCTGACTTATGATATTAGTCATCAGTCATCACCATATATAGCCTATCATCATTCATCATGTACGTATGTGTTAATGTATATAATACATAAATCTAAATAATTTTAGGTTTCTGTTGCATATATGTATGTATTTATTTATATACTTAATTTTATATGTTATAATTGGTAAGCAGTTATAAATCTTTATTACTATTTAATTTTTGAACGTCGAACAGCAATGCCTGCAATTTATTTCGAATATTTCCTAAAGTCGCTTTTTGAAAAATATCATGGTGATAAGATCGCCGATTTGTAGTCTGTTAATAACCGAAAACATTTTTTATTATTGTTAAGTTAGTTGTAACGGTTTTCTATTAAATATATTATTATTATTATTTTAAACGTAGATTCGAGGACTAGAGTGGGGTGGATGCCCCATCTTGCGTCATTTGCGAGAACCGCCCATAACATTTATAAAGCAACTATAAAATAACATACCTTTTGGTATCGCATACGATCGTATGGTAAGCCGAAGAGTATGTTTTGTCGCACGGTTGCAACAAACAGCCATGGTTCTTGACTTGCATATGAAATTCTTGCTCCACCCAATGAAACTGTTCCTTTGGAGGGCTCCAGTTCGCCTAATATCACTTGCAGTAGTGACGACTGTAAGAAAAACGCATAGTTAATTTTCATCAAAATATCGGCACTTAAGATGCGTAGAGTATTCGTTGATAAATGTATTAATCAAGTACCTACTGAGCTTTTTCTTTCTTAACGTGACAATAGCTGCAGGGATATCACAGCATAACGGACTAGGATGGCGTATACATGATTTTGTTAACTCGTCTTGCCTCCTGGTCTAGAGGTTAGCCTAATCGACTCAAATCATGAGGTCTCTCCCGGGTTACTGTATCTTAGTGTGTGGACAATGTTTATTTGTTACTAACTGTTGCTCGAGACTTCGTCCGCGCGGACTTCGTTTACTCCGCACAGCTCCTCCCACGTAGGTGATAGCGTGATAATATGTAGCCAATATGTTGACCCGACCTGTTAGTAATATTCATTCAAAATTTGAAGTAAATCCTTGCAGTACTTTTTGAGTTTACCTCGGACATACATACAGACAAACAGACAAAAATTCTAAAAACTATATTTTTGGCTTCAATATCGACTGTAGATCACAACCCAAGTATAAAAAAATATTCAATGTACAGTTTTGACTTTCCTATGATTTTATTATATGTATATAGATATTTTGTGTTTGTAAACTATTTTTAACCGAATTTCCAAATAAAGAAGGTTATCAATTCGCCTGTACGTTTTTTAGGTTTCCAAAGTAAACTGGGAACTCTTATAGTTTCGCTATGTCCGTCCGTCCGCACCATAACTCAGAGATCCTTAGTACTAGAAAACTGTAATTTGGCAAGAGTTACGTATTATATTTATATCGTATTAAAAGCAATTGTACTGTTTTACTTGACTTTTTAATTATTAAAACCAACCGGTTTCGCGTTTTAACGCATCATCAGGGCAAAAGTTATTATTGTTTTTAAACAACTTTTGTTTGTTAAACAACATTGTTTAAAAACAATAATAACTTTTGCCCTGATGATGCGTTAAAACGCGAAACCGGTTGGTTTTAATAATTAAAAAGTCAAGTAAAACAGTACACGTGCTTTTAATACGATATAAATATAATTTAACATGGAGTTTTACCAAGTGCCGACGATATTCAGTGTTCAAAGTATAGCGCAGCGACCGACACGTTCCTTCCCAATGCCGTTTCTATTAGTATTCATGTGGTCTGTGTTTCGGAACAAACTCTCGAACTATTCCGAGATATCGCGTCCGTGAGAGGAGATGTGTGCTTGCTCGAATATTACTTGTATGTTGTACATTGACTTCTGTTAATCTCCAGTATTTTTTGACCATGATGAGCAGAAATATCTAAGTTTCATTCACTCTATGATATTTTTAAAGACTTAGGCGTATCTTTTACCTTACCTTCCCTGATCCAACCAATCCGGCAACACCAATAAATTCTCCAGGTTTCACATTCAAGTTAATGTTTCTTAATGTGTCTAAGATGGAGTCTGGACTCCAGCTGGCACTCACGCCAGATAACACCAGACCTGTTGACTTGTTCACTTCGTACTCCTTTTCTTTATCTCTTTTGTCAATACCGTTGCTTATTGATTTTAAACTAATTCCATTAATGACCTTCTCTTTTGGCTCGAGTTCTTCAAGTGATAAAAAATCCTACAAAAAATTCAAACAGCTTAGAAAAATAAAAAATACAATAAAGTTGGCTGCTTCTATATATGTCGTTAGGTTAGCTGTTGAAAAATTTGTGCTTCTTTATGTCATAAAATCAGACATCACAAATAGATCCACCAATGTCAAATATTTGAAAATTGAAATGTTATGAATCATATTTATAAATAGATGTATATTAGGACTGGTCAATTTGTACACAGAACAAATATCCGTGGATTTTTAGTGTTTATGTTAACAATTAAATTCCACCCGATTACACAACCATTTACAATAGGAAACTGCGCGCTGTATTTCTATCATTCTATGTAAAAAAATATACCTACCCATGGGCGTACCCAGGTTTTGAGTGGGGAGAGGGGGGGGGGGGCAACCGTAACGTTTTCAACTATATTTTTATCATATTATATTTTTATATACAACAGTAGATAGAAGAGAGATAAACAAATCCCAGGGAGGGGGAAGCTGCCCCTCCCTGTCCCCTCCCCCCTCGGTACGCCCATGTACCTACCTAAGCATAAATGTACTTATAGATTTCAAAAATATAAAGTTTGTTAATAATGACAGTATTTTAATTTTTGAAAAGTTGTTTGATATGAACATGATGATCTATTTTTCGAAGTCTAAGATTTTGCCTTAGCTGTGAAATCGTCGAAAATATCGAAGTTATGTTGAAACTTGAAAGAACATTTATTTCATTTCAACATTGTTAAATCCCGAAATGATAAATTTTGATTAAATTTGCGGTATTTGGCGCTGTTTTTAAGGAGAAGCATGGGTTAGATTTTTAAATCACAGGTATGTTGGTTTGAAAGTTATTTTAAAAATCTTTAGTAAGTTTATTGAATACAACAAAATTATAATTGACATATACAACGTATAAAAAAAAACTTCAACCCGTAAGGGGCCTATAAGTATGTCGATTACGGTATCAGAAAAAACAAGTATATGATTTTATTAATAAAACTAAAGGTATTATGTTATTTTGAAATTATTGTATAAAAATAGTATAAACCTACAAATTCGTTAAACTTTAGCGAATATTTCAAACTGTACAACACTACGCCGAGTAAGCGGGCGCGGCCTCATAGTCGCGTCTGTGTCAGTTGCTAATTTTTGGTCGGCCATACCTAATATTCGATCACATCACTTAAGATTAATTGTTTTCATCGGCGAAAGTTTTTTTGTCTATATCCGCATAAGGAGCGGAACACCCTCCTTCAGTAAGAACAGCTGTTACCACTCAATTTGTATAAACGTAAAACATTAAACATCGTCACGACTATATACCCGACGGAATCTAATGTTTTTGCAAAGTTTCCGCAAAACCTTCTATGGAACTGTGTGATGCAACTGAAACAAAAGATAGGGTAATGAATGGGACAAACTTATCCATTGCCTGAAAATTAGACGAGACCACAGCGGCACCATAGTCTATCCATTTCCATCACTCTTTCTTTCACGTCAGTAGCAAAGGTAGTAACACACAATTTAGTTTTAATTTCAGTTGCATCACAGCAGTTCCATATAAGGTTTCGTAGAAATCTGCAAATGAAATACCTCAATTTCTTCTTTAAATCTACCATCCTGCCACACAGTTTGCAAAAAGAGAACGAATAATGTAACATGTCACTTCCATCGTGACTACTAAAGTTCCACAACGTCTTGCCCGGGTTTGATACCACCGTTTTACATATTTCTAGCGCAATAACGTTCGTGGTTGTGATTGTTGTGCTCTAGTTTGGAGCTAGTAAACTTATGCATGCGGCATTACCTCATTAGAGCTACACGAATAGTAACGTACCAATAACATCTTTGGAATCTAAATAATGGCTAGCAGTGCCGGATTAAAACTATTTGATGCTCTAAGCAAACCATGCCTGCTCCTCTGTCCCTCTGTAAGTATACTAGTATCAAAAAATGATGTATTTATAACAGGGAGATAGACTACTACGCAACCCTGAATGTCAACGATTTAGTCACATTAAAATGCGCGGATTTCCAAACAGATTTACTTACAATTTGCTTTCACCGAAGCATTTTATTTTGGTGTTATGTCTTCAAAAAATGATGACCTAACCAATGGCCTAATTTGCTTATGGGTTAATTCGGTATTGATAGCTAGTTATTTCCTTCTATCAGGACAATCATACTAACGTCCTCTAACTAAAATGCCATTATCCAACATTCCACCGGTTTTAAGTTTTTTTTAAGAAAAAATCTATCGGCCTGTCTCACTAAAATTTTTATGTCTTATTATAAATTCTGGTATTATAAAAAGACAGATTCCATAGATGTCTTTTGCTAATTAAGTGAACTTCTAAAAACTTAAATTGCCGTGATGTTTGAAAACAGCATTTTAGTCTGACGACGCAACGGCAGTATATGTTTCCTTGCAATCCTATGATATAAAAGAAAAAAATACAAAAAAGTAAAAATAAATTACCTCTATTCTCCGTATTGAAACTTTTGATTCTGCAATAAACACAAGTGCCATAGGAAAGAAAACATTGCACGCCAGTTGTAGCAGGTTGTAATATTGCACGAGGGAAAAGGTTGTGTCAGCCCGAATGTCACCGCCGATCACTACAAATGCCACCACAGCAGCAAATAACATGAAACGTTCAGTGAACACACTTACGGCGGTTGAGAATCCTTTAATCATTGAAGTTCGGAATATAAATTTCATTTCGTGCCTGCAAACAATAACGTTATATATAAGGTCTTTTCAATATATTTTAACATACATAGCGTTCGGTACGTCTAATCAAACATATCCATTCAAAAAATAATGCGATTCAAGGAACTATAACATTTAAATTTTTACGAATAAAATAATTTGGTCTCAAACACCTCACGTCTTACTGCATAAAATAATCCACTTTTAACGTAAATGTGAATAGTAAGGGAAACAACTTCGCGCCATATCTATGGAGTATTTCATTCAACGTTTCGTTCACATTTTATGGCTTTGCCTCAGAACCACTGCATTGACCGTGCTATGTCATTTAATATTACACGCGCGAAAGAGACTTTGAACCTTGAGAGGTGAGAGCGGACGGCAGTTCAGTTTCTTTATTTCACAGTAAGTTTATTAGAACATACCTACGCTTATTATTTGTTGTAGGTAGTCATATCTTATTCCAGTGATTGACAACACGCCTTTTACTTTTAAAAATAAATTTCAACATAATGTTTACGGCTGAAAACTCCAAAAAAGTAATTAACCACAAATCTGAGTAATAAAAATAACAAGAATATTTGAATTTGGACAATTCACATCGCACCCGTCAAAAACGACTAATATTATAAAAAATACATTCAATCCAAGCTGCAGTTATCTTTATCGCACTCTACGGTATACTTGTAGAACGCGATAGAGAAAACTGCAAGGTGACAGATCGCTAGATTTTACAAATATCTATTTTTCAATTCGCTCGCTCTTAATGTTCCCTCTTAATAGCCATGAGTAAATAATAACACTTATGATCTGTAGTTAATTGCACAAGCCAGTTCTGTCATCTAATAAGCGCGTACGGTATTTATATGACGTATAAGCATATGGCGACTGGCTCTGACGCACACCCATAGATATGGCACGAGGCTATTACTACTTCCTTGTAAGTAAACGTAAACGTTCCTATGTTGCAAGTAGTAAGGTAAATAACCTCGCGGATTATTTTATGCGGAAAGGCGTAAAGTGTTTTGAGACAAAATTATTTTATTCGTAAAAGGCAAAATGTTTTAGTCCCTTGAATCGCATTATTTTTTGGGTGGATATCTTTGGTCAAACGTACTGAACGCCGTGTTAAAATACGTTCACCTATTTTGGAATGACCTTATATAGTCAGGACTTTTTTATGGGAGCAGGAGCCGTTTGTCGCAACTCTTTCTTTGGGGACCCTGCATGTCGAGTTGTGACAAACGGCTTTTCGAAAAGAAAAGAGTATTATAGCTCTTTTGGTTGAAAGATAAAACTATATATTAGTTATTATTAGATACAAGTTTTATTTCCAAAGATGTTATGTTTTTAAACAATAAAAAATAATAAACTTAATTTTTTTCCTCAAAACACAGTGACTAGGGGCGGGAAGGGGGTATAAAAATTATGGACTTGCAACTGTCTAGAATAGTGTGCCTCCAAAAAAGAAGTGACAATAAAAGGCCTGCATATAATATTATATGAATGAATGATCTTTGAATGAATGAAGGAATACTGAATACACTTTATTGCGCACCAATAACTACAACAATAATAAGCATTTCGCAATCATACTAAGTAGGAACATGGGTTCACAAAGGCAGTCTTATCTCTATAGTCAGAGCGATATATGCCAGACTTATACGAAGTGGCCAGGTAATAACTTTTCTTTTTTTATCGCATCTATAATCTCTATTATAGATGTGATAAAAAAAAGAAAAGTGTTCAGGCGAGTTGTTTAGATTAATTCCTGCCTTGTTGAATTCCATCATCGGACATTGCGTCAAAATTAAAGTTACACCCTCGTCACCTCGATATCTGGAAATCCTTAACCATGCGTTTCTCTGCACTTTTTGCCTCGCACCATTCCTTTGTGGAATCAATCACTGACAAGAGGTTATCTGAACGGATACAACTTGACGACTTTCAAGAAAAGAGCTTACTCTTTTTTGAAATACCTCTAGTATTGCGGTTGTCCATGGGCTCGGTGATCATTTAACATGCACCTCTACTCGTTTGCCTCCTCTTCTACGAAAAAAAATATGTAAACGGTTAACCCTGCGGGCCATCTCTGAAACTTCCCACTAAATTAAGGTATTTTAAGCTCAAAAGATTAAAAAATATAAGCATATATTTTTCAGTTCAAACATCAATTTTTTTAAAAATGGCAGTAGGTATATTAATTTTTGAAAAGCTGTATATTTTTAAAACGATTATGGCATTCAACTCCATTTTTGAGATCTCAAATATTGCTTTTGCTAAATAATCGATAGGCTGAAAAATTTCGAAGCATTGTCAAAAAACATTTTTTTTTAATTTTCGTCATTAATTAATCCCAAAGAAATTACCGATTTTGATTAAATTAACGATATTTGACGCAGTTTTTAAAGGAGAAAAGCTAATAAGATTTTTAAGTCAATCGGTGTATTAGCCTGAAAGTTATTTAAAAAAATTAAGTAAGTTATTATATAATAATTTATTATATAATTCCTTTCCTTTATATAATATTTTATTATTTCCTTAATATAATATTTTATTATATTATTATACCTGTTCCATTTTAACAGTACATATATCTGATCTGTGATTTTAACCATTAACGTTGTATTTCACTGTCTTGGGTTAGCTGTAAGATATCTCTTATTAGGGATAAGCTCGCCTTTTGTACTGTTTTCGTTTATTATTTCCTGTTATGTATTTTTTTGTGTACAATAAAGTGTTAAATAAATAAATAAGATTACTAACAACAACGAAAGTTTAATATTTGAAAAGCTGTATCTTTTGAGAATTAAGAGTCGACTTTGATTTTTGAAACAGCATTTGACGTAGTTTTTTTGGTATTAAAATATCGCAGAATTAAGAATACCAAAAAATGTTTAGTTGAAAAATTTCGAAGCTATGTCGAAAAAAACATTTTTTAATCAATATTTTTCGTCAATGATTACTCCCAAACGGATAAACCGATTTTGATACAATTCATGTATTAGACGTAGTTTTTTGAGGAATAGAGCTGATTAGTTTTTGTACTCAATTGGTACATAAATCTGGAAGTTATATTAAAAAAATACTGTTGCGGCAAATTTTTTTTGTGGTTTTTTTCAAATTTTCTCAAAATCAGTTCTGAATCTGTTAGCCTTCCACGAATGGCCTGGCAGAACGGCAGCTGGTCGAATAGACCACATGACGTTCTGCCAGGCCATTCGTGAAAGGGGTCCCCTATCCGGTATCAAAACCGGAATACGAAAGACAGACGAGCATTGACGCTATTACGATAGCATTAGTAAGGGGGTGGTATACCGGGCTAGATGTTGCAGAACTCGTATAACCTGATCGTCACGATGGCAGTGAAACGTATAGCCAATTGTTCGACTTTTACGAACTGCCTGACAGAACGAAGAAGTCTTTCCTCAAAGGAGGCCCGGGTTAACTTTTTGTTAATTTTTGTTAACAAATAATTTTTACTAAATGCTGATACAAAGCGTGTAAACCTAAATGTTATGCGTTCAAACACTTACTTTCGTAGTTTGTCCACAAGTTTTTCGAAGGGTTTTTCCCAAGCATACATTTTAATAACCTGGACACCATCGACCAACTCACTCATAACTTTGACCCTCTCATCTGTCCGTTTTGCTATTTTACCTCTTAATGTACCTTGAAAATTACTGAGATAACCTTGAACAAATAAATATTGTCAAATTATTCTTGTGTTTCTCCAAAACTTATATATATTTATCAATATATTTACAACAAGCTGTTGGCAGCGACTTCGTCCGCGCGGACTTCCTTTATTCCGCACTGCTCCTCCCCCGTAGGTGATAGCGTGATAATATGTAGCCTATATGTTGACCCGACCTGTTAGTAATATTCATGCAAAATTTGAAGTAAATCCATGCAGTACTTTTTGAGTTTACCCCGGACATACATACAGACAAACAGATAAACGGACAAACAGACAAAAATTCTAAAAACTATATTTTTGGCTTCGATATCGATTATAGATCACGCCCCAAGTATTTTTTAAAAAAAATATTCAATGTACAGTTTTGACTTTCCTACGATTTTATTATATGTATAGATGAGTAACGAAAACCCTGTCCGACCCAAAAGAGGCTTAGAGGTAGGTCAATAACATTATAAAAAAAGTAATGAAATGATTTTATCTATATGTGTATGTAAAGCAAATACATGTGGCCTTTTTAAAACCCTTTTTAAAAACATTACGCGAACAATTTGAAGAATCCTTGTAGCGGGGTCATAGTGCCACATGCGTAAGTTTGCTAGCTACATTTTCCTTAGGCTATAGACACCAAAGATGTTAATGGTCCATTGATATTCGTGTAGGGGGATGGTAATTGTAACGTTTGGTGCATGCAGCTATAAAACACGTATAGTTTTCATTGACACAGTTACTCGCAGACACAGACACAGTAATTATTTTCGGGTATATTAAATTGACATATTATTTAATTTAGGAAATATACCCTTGAATGAACTTGCTTTTTTAGTAAGAAAAATTGATAATAATAATTATCACATGACAATGTATACCGTGTCACATACATAATGTGTCCACCTCTAGTAGTAGATTACCATTAATTACGGCAGTTTATTTAAAGATACCGTCGATACGAATAATGACATCCTTTTTAAGAGCGTGTATTCGATTTGCGACGAAAACTTCATGTTTTCAAGTTTTTTCAAGAGTAATATCGTTATAATGTGAGCAGATTATTCGAAGGATATTACAGTAGGTTTCTATTGAAATATTTATTAGTAAAAAATTGTTAAAGGGAACTGATCTTGTAATTTTTAAATATTATTTTTTTATATCTAAAACGATATTTTCATCATTTAGGTCTGACGCCTATTTTCGTAAAACACTATGCAGGGATTGTCTTCGTTTTAAAAAACCGTAGTCAAAAATTATATTCTTGCTCTGTAGTGCACTAATGTGAAATTTCTTAGAGTGATAGATAGGTACCTACCTATCTATCACTCTAAGAAATGCTAATGAAAAATTTGTGATTTAAGATTTGTATTGTGCATTGTAAATTGTAATGTACGTATAATAGACGCACTTACTAACGAAAATATACGTGTTTCATTGGTGTATGTAGCAAACATTACATGCATCTAATTATTTTTGTCGTCAATGAAATCACGTCCAGCAAACAAAAATTACGTATTAGTTGTCAGCTATAATTTAGATAGGAATTAAATAATTACCTTGTAAGACTATAGTTTGTAGAACAATGACAGCAAGGGCAGCAAAAGTAGCCCATTCTATACGTTGCCATACCAAGTATGACACCACGGGCACGACGATTGGCATTACCCATACGTAATGCAGGAATAAAGCTGCCAAGTCGAACCGACTGACATCGTTCGACATTAGATTTATCACTTGACCAGGCTGCGTTTTACTTAAGCCAGTCCTGTTGAGTTTGAGTATCTAAAATAAATTGAATAATTAAGACTATACTCAATAATTTGGTTTTTTAATACCATAGTATAGCAAACAAGCAGTTGGGTCTTGTATTAGAAAGATAGGTACAATTGTCGCATATAGACAACAAAGACTAAACAAGTAGGTATAGGAGTCCAATCCACATACAAATACCACATATGATAAAAAAGTATATGCTACGTACAGTTACGAAAACCGAATACGAAAACCGACAACCAGCGTCTAAGAAAGACGCTTAGCTTAACGTTATTCAACACATTTATCAGCTGGCGCTTTTGCAAAATTTAAATAACTTTGACCCACGGCGTTGCGACACACTATCCATTGTTATTTTCTAACATACCTCCTACCTTGTTTATTTACATATCTCATATCAACAGTATTTTATTTTTCAAATAAGTATGAGGTTCTTAATGTGGCTGTATTTTTTTGTTACCTCAGCACTCATTTAAGTTTGGAAAGTATTTTTTTGTTTAGGAGTGGGACTTCCCATTAAATCCTATTTACATATTATGTTGGAGATCTTGTTCAGGGTTCCAGGGATACGGGAAATTTGAAGCAGGTTAATGCAGTTGCACTGCTTTTAAATTGTCTCATAACAGCTATAAGAGAGACAATGCAATACTTAGTTTAATTTTTCAATTTGTACGTTACCTTCGTAAAATTTTTAATTATACTTTACAAAAGTAAACTGTAAATCATTTTTTAATTATTATGGTTCTGCGCACGGAATTATTTTATTATAAAGGTTCTGTGAATGCCGTCAAATATTACCTTTAAGGCAAGGATTTACAGTTGATTAACGTTTCATAGGAACATGTTTTACTTTGATTATTTGCTAAATAAAAATTATTAAATACTGGCGTGGGGAAAATTTTGAAGGATAAGATACTTCATAATTTTCCTTGCGCCCAAAGAAAGAAGAGTAGGCATTAAACCACAAAATTTAACAAAACACGTATAACTTAAAAATACTTGTAATAGTTTTGTATGAACATATTTCATTCATTTTTTAGCAAATAATCAAATTAAAGTATGAAAGTCATTTTACGATACGCGCGTGGCTTAGTAATGAGTCCGTTTCAAGTTTTTCAAAAATACGGGTGTAATGAAGAGGAGATTTTTGAGAGTTGTCATATGTCGCCGTGTCTCTCTAATTGAGTCACTACCATCGTGGATACTAGGTGGTAGAGTTCTGCATTGTCTCACCCGGTTCTAGTACCACCGCCTTACCTATTCCTGCCGCAATAGCGTCAGTGCTTGTCGCTGTCGTGTTCCGGTTTGGAGGTTAAGGTAGCCGGTAAACTTATGCATGTGGCATTAGACCTCGCCACAAGATAGCAACGCACCATTGCTATCTTGTGGCGAGGTTGGTGTCTATAGGCGATGGTTGACTCTTTCCATCAGGAATCTGCTTGTTTGCTATCTTATAATATAAAAAAAAAACTCGAGTAGAGTTACTTTCTTTTTGATCTAACTAACTAAGGTTTCCATGGTAACGAAGAATTGGAAGATGGTGGGAATTGGATGAGATGGAAATAGGTTTAACACGTTTGCTGCGATAATGCGCATAAGTATCAGTAAGTGCGTTGTGGGGTCATAGAGAACTTTTTTTTAGAGCGTCGTGAGGTCATATTTGCCCACAGATACTGACAGTTTAAATTAACTGTCTTTCGATAACGCATTGAAATATCATTGTTTTAAATATATGAACATAAAGTTGAATATTAAGTGTAGCAGTACATAGCCACGTTTTTAAATTGAATGAACAGTATAGGTATAAAAAAATAATCAATTTGTGAGTACAATTTGACCTCTCGCCGCACCAGAAACGCCACCATTTTAGTGATGGGAAATAAAACAAGTCGATATAAACGTTGAATTAATTTTATTAATTACTCTGTTATTAGCTGTTGCTCGCGACTTCGTCCGCGCGGACTCCGCGCGGACTTCATTTACTCCGCACAGCTCCTCCCCCGTAGGTGATAGCGTGATAATATGTAGCCTATATGTTGACCCGACCTGTTAGTAATATTCATGCAAAATTTGAAGTAAATCCATGTAGTACTTGTCGAGTTTACCCCGGACATACAAACAGACAAACAGACAAAAATTCTCGATATCGATTGTAGATCACGCCCCAAGTATTCTTTTAAAAAAAATTCAATGTACAGTTTTGACTTTCCTACGATTTTATTATATGTATAGATAAAAAGGTAAAAGCCGGTTAGTTAAAAGTTTTAAAGGCAGATTTGATTGATTATGAATGTTCTTCATTGAATCATGATAAAAAGTAATATTTATTGCACGTGTTGCATACTGTAGGCACTTTTTTACTTCATTATTTGTTTCAATACGCGAAAGAGTTAACCGGAGCTTGGTATAGCAACCTGCACATCTTATTTTTGCGCCTCTGTTCAAAATATGGCTAGTTCCCCTTTTCTTATTTTTTTTTTAAATTTATATCTGAAAATAAGAAACATGCAGAATGCACCAAACCATGCAGTGCATAGCGTAATTTTGTGCTTGGGAAATTTAACATCATCAGTTTCAATTTCAAGTTCACTATCGCTATCAGAAGTATCCTTAGTGACAGATAAGCTTCCAGGCGCTGGTTTTACAATTATATTTTCTAACATTTTTATTTTTTGTCAAATTTTACCTTGTTTTGATTCGCATCTTTTTGTGAATTACTGTTATTTTCATCATAAAATCCAATTTCTTTTTGCTTCTTCTTGACATTTTCAACACAAAATTAAATAGTTATTTAAAATTAAAACTTTAGACGAAGAATTAATTTAGACGCAAGATTAAAATTTAAATCAACGTGCTCCGACGCGGCCCGGAACAACACTAACAACAAAAAATGGCGCCCGCGCATCATTCAGTGCAAGTGTGGGGTACGGGTGGCGTAGGGTACTATTGACCTCTCGTCGCACTAGACTGACTGTTTTTTCATTTGGTGCGAGTAGGGTCACATTGTCCTACGATTATTTTAATTCATATTGAAGTTGAGTATTAAAATACAAATATAATGGTATAGTCATCTCTTTCTAGTTCAAAATAATCACTGAGATATTGCTTCCGCAGTGAAGGAGAGAAAGCTAATTTTCTCTACGCACACGACGCAAGATATGCGTAGGATAATATGACCGCGTGCAGCAGTGACCGTGTTAATCCCGTATAATTCTTAATGGAAGAGCGAGGGCAAATTATATCATTATCATCGTGTCACTCTTTAGATAAAAGAGTTCTGGAACGATTTGCTTAAGATTATATTCTGGTTATGGCCATTTCATTACGCCATATGATAGTGCTTGTCGCAGGTATGTTCTGACTTAGAGAATGTAGTAGCCAACAGAGTTAGTTGTATATCTATACATATAATAAAATCGTAGGAAAGTCAAAACTGTACATTGAATATTTTTTTAAAAGAATACTTGGGGCGTGATCTACAATCGATATCAAAGCCAAAAATGTAGTTTTTAGAATTTTTGTCTGTTTATCTGTTTGTCTGTATGTATGTCCGGGGTAAACTCAAAAAGTACAGCATGGATTTAATTCAAATTTTGCATGAATATTACTAATAGGTCGGGTCAACATATAGGCTACATATTATCACGCTTCACCTACAGGGGAGGAGCTGTGCGGAGTAAACGAAGTCCGCGCAGACGAAGTCGTGGGCAACAGCTAGTAAGTTATAAAACCCTGCCAATTGGGCAGATAAATATTATTTTAATGTTTAGTTGTTTTCTTGTTTGCTGTTCTACGCTTGCTATAGAAGAGCGTTCGTTACAGTTTTACTGGATAAATTAGTAGAGTATTATAGTACCTAGTAGTATTATATCAACACTAGCTGTTGCCCCCGACTTCGTCCGCGCGGACTTTGCTTACTCCGCTCCTACTGATCGTAGCATGATGTTATATATAGCCTATAACATTCCTCGATAAACAGGCTATCCAACTCAAAAAGAATAATTCAAATCGGTTCCGTAGTTTTCGAGATTACCGCGTACAACCAAACAAACAAACTCTACAATTTTATAATATTAGTATAGATAACCCATTAAGATTATAAAAGCTACAGTTTGTGTATGTGCGTGTGTATGGGTGTGTGTATATTTGTTATTTCTTCACGTTGAAATGTTTTTTAAATACATAAATATATCATTCATGTAGTCTGCTCAGAATTAGGTTACTTTTATTCTGAGAAAATAATAGTTCCCGCGTGATTAGCGTTCACGTGTGTGGGTAGCGAGTCGCGAGTAAAATATGTTTTTCATGTCATTATACTTTGTTAATCTGATGATGTTGTATGATGATCTGGTTTAGACGTACATACATTAAAATATTTATATAGGTAATGAACATTGGTAAATTTGTCAATCTATATATTATTTACTTGTGAATATAAATGAATCGCTAAAATATATAAACGTGCATAACGTCGGAAATGCACTAAACTGGATAACCCTTTTGACTTATTCGTTATTGTTAGGAAAACATTAGTGTAAAATCGTATGGAATTTTTAAATCTCATGAAATGAATATGAATATAACCTATTTAGTGACAGTTACATTTTGAATATATTGACAAAAACAACTGACAACTGGAGTTTGTAATTCTTTTTCACTACATGGTACACCACCCGTGCAAAACCGGGACGAGCAGCTGGTTTAATATAAGGTCCTTCGTAAAAAGTTGAACCTGTCGTCTAACCAAAGATATCTAGCCAAAAAAGAATCTGATTCTAAGGACAAAAACTTTTTGATTTTTACTAACAAAATAATTTTTTCTTGTAACGAGTTACGCCTTTTTGCATAAAATAACCGCGAAGTGAATTATTTTATGCCAAAAGGAATAAATCGTTATGATAAAAAAAATTTTGATCGTAAAAATCAAAAAAAATTAGTCCCCTGAATGGCGTACTGTTCCGGGTGGGTATCTATGGTTAGACGTATCGAACGCTGTGTTTAAATATGATCACCTATTTTGGAATGACCTTATATATTTTAAGCACTTTAAGCGACTCTGATTGGGCACTTTACGTAGTTAGATTTTATCTGTATGCTGTATTAATTAAATGGATTAAAACAATGTTGTCCGATCTTACCTTTCTGTATAGTAATGAACAAGATGCTATTCGAACCCTCATTCCAACGCATCCTTGATTTAATTGTAAATGGGTAAGTGTTACCGACGTAAATACCGTTAAAAAGTTCATAATAAAGTTGTATATGTGTGCATTCCGGTAATTCTCTGAAGTCTTCTCTTTGGAAAAATAGTCTACAAATAAAGCTAAAGTATAAGGAATCATTGGCCTGGAACAAAGAAAAATCTAATGAAAAATGTCATCACACTAATTTAATCAGAATGTCGAAGTATGCTTGGGATTACTATGTCATATCAGTATCGACTAAAGATATGACCGGTGATCCTCATCACTGCACTCATCAACTATAACGTCAATCGCTTCGTATTCGTAATCACTGATAGTAATGGCCTTACGACTTTTTCGAGGTACGATTAAGTATGTGTACACCAATAATATATTTTTAACAAAAAATTAAACCGTCAAAAAGTTATATGTGGTATATTAAAAGCAGTAAGTGAATAATAATCAATAATCCTATGTTTTTGTACCATTTTGAGTGTTTTTTTTTTCAAAAATTATATGAGATAACCCTCGGGGTATATATATTCTATCCAATAAAGGAAGAATGATTAAAATCGGATCACTCTGAAAAAAAATGATGCGTGTTCGTAAATTAAAATCAATGAGTGAATAGGTTCCTATGTATTTGCACCCTTTTGAGTGTTTTTTTTTCAAAAATTATATGAGATAACACTCATTGTATACTCGTTCCAATAAAAGAAATTATCAAAATGGGACTACTCTGTAAAATGTTATGCGTCTAACATAGAAAAATATACCTACGCGTCAAATTGACCTTTTCAGTTTTTTCGTCGGTTGAAAAAAATATCCAAATACATATAAAAAATATGAGTTATAAGTACCTATCTATTTAATTCTAACCATTCAACATTAGGTACGACATTTTGACTATATTTATTTTAGAGAGTCATAATAGTTTTACGTCATTTAAACCTTGTGTTAAAAAAGTTAGGTTTTAAGGGACATTTTGTTTGTTTTTTGGACGTAATTGACGTACTACCTTTGTTACTAAAGCTTTAATGGGTAAATAGATTAAATCAAATATTAGAGGCCAAAAAACTTGGCAAAATAAATCATTTCAATATACCTTTAAAAAGAAAAAGTTATGATCACATTTCCAAACAAATAAAAGGTATTTGGCTCTTCTGGAAAGTAGCTATTTGTCCCTTACGTTAAGATAGATTACAGTCGACGTTATGTAGTCGCGATGCATTTAATTAAGGTGTAAAACTTCCGATGGGATGTTACGTACGGATATGAAATTTCGGATCCGAAAATGGATATAGCAAAATATGATATATATATATATATATATATATATATATATATATATATATATATATGTATGGTGATATAACTAATTTCGAAACCGAGTATGGATACAGATATGAAATTATGTCAGATTGTCCATTAGTTTCGGATAGTTTTGAGTCTGAATATTAAATTTTTAAAAAACTTCCTTTAATTTAGGTGTACCTACCTAAAGGTACACAGTAAACAATAAATTAGTAAAATACTGCCAACCTCTTAGATATTAACGTGGTTATGCTTCCTGCATTTAACTTTAAAATTTTAATTGATAATACTATCTGAAGCGTGCAGCCCGCTGCATTCTGCAAGTTTTTAACGAATCCCGCGGGATCACCTAATTTTCCCAGGATAAAAACTAGCGTAGCGTAGCGTAAGTGCTATTCCAGGTCATTATTTACCCTTGTGCCAAATTTCATTCAAATCCGTTCAATAAGTTTTGCGTGGTTGAGTAACATACATCCATCCACGAAATAAAGAAAACAAGGGGAAGTGAAGAGTGGGCGTGCCGCGTGCGTCACTATTATGCGCTTTTACTCTAAATTGCCTTAGTGATACTTACCATATCATTAGGAGATAGTCGTCGTGCGAAAATCTATTATACACTGAATTATGCCGTATTGTGCCATCCTTGAATGCAGAAATGATAATAGAATACAGATGATTAAAAATGGAGATATTTCATATCATTCGAAAGTACCATTTTCATTTTATTTTAATTAAATTCCTGATTCAAAATAATCTCTAATGATATAATAGAAAGTCAAGTTAAAATCAGCCGTACACCTTACATATAAAGTTCATTTTAGGGTGACCTAATTTTTCTAGAAAGATATACGTAATGACAGTCATTACGTATATCGTTCTAGAAAGTTCTCTACTCAAATATGATCAACTGAAAACTACGGAAAATCAATGCTGCCATCTATTGTAGAATAGCGAAACTATTACGATCTTAAGTTTCACTATTGTACAAATAGATGAGTCTATTTTAAATAGATGAGTCTATTTTAAATAGACTACAAAAGGACGTAAATACTCTTTTTTTTGTAGCAAAATAAAATTAATTGTAACGCAGTTTGGTATATTTTTAAATGTTCTGTTTGTGTGTTTCGGATTATTGCTGTTTAAAATGAAAACGACCAATGAAACAATGTTTGCATTAGTAGTTTATATGCAATAATGCTTATTTTATGTGTGAGTGTGGCGATCGCGGTCCTGATACAAATGTTTGTACTTGCCAATTCCGTTGTTTTCTTTATTTCGTGCATCCATCCAAACATCCACCCATTCAAACATCCAAACTTTCGCATTTATAATATTAATATATATTAAACCCTTGTGTAGTTAAGTAAATTGTACCTCGTAAATAATGCACTACAACTTTTAATTCGCGATCCTACATATTCACATAATTTTGATACATTACTCAATTCTTACTCCGTAAAAACTTGTACAACTTACCATAAAAATATAAAAAGTATGCCAAGAACAAATCCACAAATCATATATTCCAACCAAAAGCAACTGATAATTGCTTTAGTTAATGAAGGTTTGTAACCATTTTCTTTGGATTTCTTTAGTTCTTTTTCCCATGCCTCTTCCAAGCGGTCGCCTAACCGGCCAGATTGATCTCTGTTTCGAACTTGCCATATGTCTTCTACAGTCAGACCTTGTTTATAGCCTCTTTTAAAAAGACTTAAGCTCCACCTGCAAAGTACGAAATAAATTACATTTGAAAAATAATATAATTGTCTATATCTAAAGCGAGTACAGCCTACAATACTTCGGTTATTTAAATCCGTCCAACTATTTTTTTAAACTCTATTGCAGACTCTAACACCGATCAATAGGTAATATATGATATATATTGATATCGACGCACCATGACGACTTTGGTGTCAGTAGTTGATGGTTGTCTGTACATCAAGAGAGCCAACTGCTTGTTTGCTGTCTTTTATACATCTATATTCTATATATGTACTTATGTACTATAAAATAAAATTGGAGCGTCTGTTTGTAATATTAAAATAACCGCTTTTTACTAAATGCATATAGATGTATACACGATAGGTACATACACCAAAATAACATTTTTTACAATTTTTGTCTGTTTGTTGCGGCTAATCTCTGGAAGTGCTGGACCGATTTTGACGGGACTTTCACTGGCAGATAGCTGATGTGATATTGAGTAACTTAGGCTACTTTTTTTTGAAAATTTTCTACGCGGATGAAGTCGCGAGCTCAGCTAGTTTGAAATAAAAAATGAGAACCGTTTAATATGGACATAACGCATGAGCATGTTTGTCGTGACATATGTATGTGTACAGTGAGGAACAAAACCTCTCTCCGACCTGAAAAAAAGCATGTAGGTCAAATAAATTTTGTAAATTATTTTTTTTATTTTAAAATGTCAAATGCTATCCCGTATCGCATTCGTTAAAATTCATTTAAAATAATATTTTTTAGAATTGACTCAGACCAGTAATAACGAAGCATCTTCAAGGAAGTGAAATAGCACTTCACTCTATAGGGGTTGAAGCATTAATCTTTATCGCTTTGTAAGACTTGAAGTTTTATACTTTAACTCTTATAGTGCGAAGTCCTATTAGATTCTCACGAAGATGTTTCGGTTACGAAATGAAACGTGAGTTGAATACCACTTAAATTGTATGTTTTTGTTTGTGCTACTGACGTTAGGGAAAGGGTAGTGGACGTGGGTGGATTATTGTGACGTTGGGGTCTCCTGTAATTTGCAGACCTTCATTAACGCCGGAGTCCTATAATCAACGATCCGTCATTCATAGTGGTAACCATTACCAACCAATTTTCACAAGTTTGTTTGGTAATTGAACATTTATTATAAGAACAATTTTAACTTACGTCTCCCAGGAAATGTTACTAGTCATAAATGAAACGAGACATTTGATTGAACAGGGCATAATATGACGTTTTCCATTTCTTACCTTGATTTTTAATTCAGAGGTATTGTAGAAGTCACATTTAAGGCCCTAAAAGCTGCTAAAACGAGTGTTGTGGTTTTCAAAATTCCTAAATGAATAAATAGAATTGCTTTCTAGAAAAATTCGGTGGTAATCTTAATGAAACTGTTAACAGTTTCACCGAGAGATATTTTCAAAATAATTCTTAGTTTTGTAGAAAAAAAAATCGTAAACTACACCCAAAACCTTAAAATCGACCTTTTCCGTTTCCAAAAATTACAGTATTTATTGGCCAACGATTTTAAAAAATTTTAGAATTATTTTTTAATAAAGAACTATATTACACTTTCACCGTCTTAGTTTTTTAATAAACGACCCTATAAAAAAGTAATTTGAATATTACCATCACCATCTTCCATACAAATTTATATAAAGAATTTAATCGGTAAAATGTCAACATGATTTTTTAAAAACGTCCATCAAAAATTTCAGCATAGATAAATATGTGTATTATGAATTTCAGTATCCCCCCGGAATCAAAGGCGGAAGCACGTCAGTTTGAAATTATTTTCTGACGTAAATATTCCATCAGGGTGGGTTGCGAGTGTAATAAATCGCTTATGCTTACTTAAACTCTCATAAAAGTATTATTATGAAAATATTTTTAATTATTTTGTCATTGGCCAGAAGCGTGCTCATCGCGACCCCTGCCACTCCACTGGACTGCAATTCTGGCCCGAATAAGTACCGCAGTGCGGATTAGGGCGTCCCCTGGAGGCGACGCGTACCTATCCGCCCCCGTCGGTACGAAAAGCGGCGGATGCGGAGATGGGGGCCGCCACCCATCACGCCAGGCCCGAATAGGTGAGTCGAGGGGAGCAGAGTGCCAAATAGGCACGTGGAATGTAAGAGGTGGGTTGGCAGATAAGATGCATGAATTGACAGATGTAATGAATGAGAGATGCCTGGATGTTTTGTATGTAACAGAGACTAAACGTAAAGGTAGTGAAACCACTGATCTCCCCGGTGGCATGATGGCTCTGTGGTCTGGTGTGCCCCAGAGCGATCATGCTGGCGCCGGAGTAGGTATTCTTCTATCGTCACGCTTAGTCTCTGGTCTGAAAGATTATGGGATGGCTGGCTCGAGACTTCTCTGGGTCCGGATCAAACTGGGAATCACGAGAGCCTTTTTGGTCGCATTATATGCACCGGTAAGTTCTTCGTCGCCCAGTGACCTGGAAAAGTTTAGGGATTCTGTAAGGGATGTTCTGGATATGGTTGATGACAATGAAAAAGTCATTTTGTGTGGTGATTTGAATGGATGGGTCGGGACTAAGCGGCCTGGTTTCGATGCCGTACTTGGTCCGTATGGTGACAGTAGAGTGAACGACGCCGGTAAGCACATTGTGGATTTATGCATGGAAAGGAATCTTCTTATGGCTAACACAATATTCCCTCATAAGGACATACATTTGTATACATGGAGAAGGAATGACCAAAAGAGTGTGATAGATCTGATTTTGATTGATAGTAGACTCCGCAGTTGTTTAATGGATACGCGCGCCTACAGAGGTCCCAATCTGGAAACGGACCACTATTTGGTAATTAGCCGATATAGGGGTCTGTTTAAGAAGTGGAGACATTGGCGACAGCGTGTTCCATTCGGAGAGCTTGAAAGGATTAAGAGCGAAAAGTTGCAAGACCCGAGTATAAGGAGTATGTATGAGATTCAGGTTCGAGATAGGTTGGAGAAAGTGAATCTACTGGACTTGGATGTAGACGAATGTTGGAAAGTTTTGAAAGATAGTATGATAGTAGCCGCGAAAGAAGTATGTGGTAGTGCAAAACTGTGCAAGTCAATGGAAGGAGATGCATGGTGGGATGATGAAGTGAAAGCTGCGATTGAGAGAAAGAAGAAAGCATGGCTAGACTATGTATCATGTTTGCAAGCGAATGATGGTATGAAAGACAAGAAGAAAGAATGGTATCGTTGTTGTAAGAATGCCACTAAAACCTTGGTGAAAGAAAAGCGTGAAAGAGAAAGTTTGAAAGCGGAAGAGAGACTGGCGAGCAACTTTGAGGCAAACACCAAACTTTTTTGGAGGGAGGTGAAGAAGTCTAGGAGTTGTTCGGCAGCCTCCAGAATGAATAGGATTAAATCTAAGGATAGTGACATTCTTACAAGCACAGAAAGCGTGTTAAAACGATGGAGTGAATATTTTGGAGATATGTATGATGCTGTTCAGGACGCTGCCTCCGTCTCTGACTCAGTAAGTGACTCAGAGACGGTGGAAGCGTGCCAGGACATTACTATGCAAGAGATCGTATGGGCGATAAGAAGTATAAAAAATGGAAAGGCTGCGGGAATAGATAAGGTGACTGCTGAGATGATCAAATACGGTGGTCCTGCCGCACACACGGCAAAATGACCACTTTAGGAGGCCAAAAAGCAATTTATGAACATTACAATAGAGTCTAAATTAGCTTGTATTTTTTGAGTCAGGTAGTCATTCCATCACAATTCTCATAAGTCGCCTTTGTTATGTTTATAACAAATGAATACGAGGGTCCGGCAGGTAAGCGAAGTAATTGTACGGTTAGTTGTTTTCTAAACCGTCAACTAACATCACGCATTATTTGTTCGTCTCGTGTTTAAAAATCAACAGTGGTCAAAAATATGGAATCTACAGGTATGTACATTTTATTAATACAGTAAAATGAAAAATAATGTAATCGTAGGTATTAAAATATTATACTGTGGTTCTAGATTAATTTCTCTTTAAAATTGGTATTTACTTAGACCTACAAAAAAAGTTCCGCTAGGTACCGCTTTCTGTCTTTGATATTTGCATTTATTGGTTAGTGGGCCGTTATTATTGTGAATTTTAAGAACTCAAATCAACTCATTGTGACACTATCCTCTTTTATTTACAGGTAGTCAGAGTGATTCAAGCCACTCGAAATTACATGTTAGAAAAATGGATCTGATTTTAGTACTACAAAATGAAAACTTTTATAAATTATCATCGTCTAAGTGTGTGGAACGATTAACTAGTTATATATTGGACAATTATAGTGATTATAAACAATCAAAAGACAATGCTTTACAAATAAAACGTGTTCTCAAAGTGTTTGTTTCGAAACTGTTGAAAAAATGGAAAAACTCGAATTGGAAGATTGAGAGATTCACCAAATACAATTCAGCATGGTTGAAAAACGACTTGGTGTTGCCAGCAGTGAAACCCGTGAGCAACGTTTCAAACGTACAAAGTGCTAAAGGCAGACCATCAAAATCTTTCGAAGCGAGCTCTGTACGAACAAAAAGAAGACGAGTTCAACCAATTGTTGCCAAAACAAGTCCAGAAGTATTGTGTGCTGCTGCTCAAGCTAGCCTAACAAAGAGCGGGAAAAGGACTGCTGCACAAATGGTGAACCTGGCATTGACTACCAGCCCACGCAGATACAAAAGCATAAAAAAAATTCATGATACACCAATGACTTCTGGTATCACACCTTACTCCCCTGAGGAGGCTTTAGCTTTCATCATTGACTCTGACATGGGTAAAGAAGATTACATTCACATGCAAAGAGGGGCGAAATCTCGGGGCGCCAATATATATCCTGCATACAATGTTATAGCGCAAACAAAGAAACAGTGTTACCCTGATAATATAAAAATAACAGAAACGGAGGTCCAAATCCCCGTGCAAGATATTCTTGACCACACAATAAACAGGCTTGCAGATGTACAGCAGGATGTACTTCTTTTACACCACAATCACGAAGAGAACTCACCGATTGAAGTGGTGTACAAATGGGGTCTTGACGGGAGTGGTGGTCATTCCATATATAAACAATGTTTTGCAAACAACTCATTGTATGGTGACACTAACATTATTTTGTGCACTATAGTGCCATTACAAATGTCAGAAAACACGACAACGAATGGCAAACAGATAATATGGCAAAACCCTAGTCCTTCCTCTTCAAGATATAGCCGCATTATTCGTCTGCAGATTGAGAAGGAAACAAAAGAATCTGTGAAGCTGCATTATGATGAAATTGAAGAGCAAATATCAAGGTTACAAGTCACGAAAGTAACTTTTGGGGACAAAACATACACCTTCAAACATCACGCTGTATGTACAATGATGGATGGCAAGACTTGCAACGTTTTAACCAACACATCATCAACGCAAGCTTGCAACATATGTAAAGCAACACCCAAGGAGTTAAACAACATAGATTTGCTTATGAGGAAACAATACTCCAAGGCTCCGTTCAAGTTCGGCATATCTGTGCTCCATTCGTACTTAAGGTGTTACGAGTATCTACTTCACATCTCGTATAAAATAGAGTTGCAACAATGGCAAGCCAGGGGCACAGAAGCCAAAGATAATATTAAAAAAAGAAAAAACAAGATAACTGAAAGGTTTTACAAAGAAATGGGATTAGTGGTGGATCAACCGAAACAAGGAGGCGGGAATTCTAATGACGGAAATACGGCCAGGAAATTTTTTGCTGAGCCTACAAAATCGTCTGATATCACAGGTATAGATACGGAAATCATCAAAAGATTCGCCAATATCCTAAGCGTATTATTCGGATTCAACGTAAATCACGAAAGTTTCAAACATTACAGTATTGAAACTGCAAAAATGTGCATTAACAGATATGGCTGGTACAATATGAGTGCGTCTGTTCACAAACTCCTGATACACGGAGCAGATATTATTAAGGAGCTACCACTACCTGTGGGTTTATTTTCAGAAGATGTGCTGGAAACCAGCCAAAAGGAATTTAAAAGCGTACGGCTTTTCCATGCAAGAAAGACCTCCAGGATCCACACCAATACCGACGTTGCGCACTGGATGCTTATAGCTTCCGATCCTATAATTGCGTCGAAGAGGAGGAGCCACTATAAAAAAAGGAAACCATTTGCTAAGGAGGTTTTAGAAATGTTGGAAAATCCTTCAATAATAGAAAACATCTTGAATAGAAATGATGATAACGAAGACGAAGATGATGACAATGAACATGAAGATGATGATGAAGCATCCTGACTATTGATTATTGTAAACTAGGTACACCTATATAAGTACCTACCAATATATTATTGTATTATGTATAGTGAAATATATTTAATTTTTTCCTTTCCTAATTTTTTTATTTCTTTTAAGTTTTTTACTTCTATCAGTTTCCCTGTTAAGTTAGTTAGATTTGTGTATGTAAGCAGATAGGTACTTACATGTTTTTTCGAGTTCTAACACAAATAAAAAAAGCGTCGTTGTTAATGTAAATAATAATACGACACACCGAACAACGGACACTAACAAAATAAAAGTGCTGTGGGTAATACATACAGGCTTACCGATTCTTATTTATAATTGTTATTGATAATATATTGGTCAGGAACCCTAAAAAGTACAAATTAAAACATTTTTTCATATCTATTATTTTTGACCTCCTAAAGTAGTCATTTTGCCGTGTGTGTGCCGTCTGGGACTCTTTTTGGGTCCTCTGCAATACATGTTGAAGGACCGGTAGAGTACCCGAAGTCTGGCGGCGCGCGGTCATCGTGCCCTTGTATAAAGGCAAGGGCTCACGTATAGACTGCAATAGCTATAGGGTCATCAGTTTGATCAGCTTAGCATCGAAGGTGTATGGTAAGATCATTGAAAGGAGAATGCAAGGGAAGTCCGAGGGAATGTTGTGGGAGGCACAAGTGGTTTCAGATCTGGAAGAGGATGTATGGATCAAGTTTTCTCACTCCGCAACATCGTAGAGAAGCATCTGGTTGTCGGCCAGAAGGTTTTCTGCGGTTTTGTGGATTTGGAGAAAGCGTTTGATAGAGTTGTGCGAAAGAAACTTTGGGACATTTTATCCAGTTATGGGATGGATGGGCGTCTGCTGCGTACTTTGCAATCCATGTACTGGGATTGCAAAGCATGTGTGCCGGTGGACGGCAACATATCGCCCTGGTTCGATGTCAATATCGGCGTCAAGCAGCGTTGTGTGTTGTCAGCTCGTCTGTTTATTCTATATCTGGATAAGTGTCTCCAAAGATTGAGGTCATTGAATGTGGGAATGCGCATGAGTGATCTAGTGGTGAACTGCCTGCTTTATGCAGATGACGCTGTACTTTTAGGCTCAACTCCATCTAAGCTGCAAACACTGGTCACAGTTATGAATGAGGATTGTAAGAGTATGGGCTTACATTTGAATGCGAAGAAAAGAAGCAATCAGAACGGATGTAAGAGTCGTGGTCGATGATGTAGTGCTGGAACAAGTGGATGAGTTTGTATATCTTGGATGTGCTTTTAGCAAGGATGGAAGGTACACCGCTGATGTTGAAAGAAGAGTGTGTGCAGGGAACAGAGTGAATGGAGCGTTAGGGAGATTACATAATAGCACAATTTTAAGTCAGGGGGGCCGTCTAGCCCTGCATAATCATGTGCTTATCCCAACGCTATTGTATGGAAGTGAGAGTTGGGTTGACATACCCAACTCTCACTTCCATACAATAGCGTTGGGATAAGCATGAGATGAGAAAGGGCATGAAAGTAGAATCAACGCGGTCGAGATGAGGTCGCTAAGAAAAATATGTGGTGTGACACTCGCGGACCGGGTTCGTAATGTCGAAGTGAGAGAGAGGTTAGGTTTGAAAGAAAGTGTCGGTGTAAAGATGAGAAAGGGCATGCTCCGTTGGTTCGGACATGTAGAAAGAATGGTAGATGAAAGGTTAACAAAACAGATATACAACGCGAATGTGGAAGGATGTAGGTACCGGGGAAGACCAAGACTGACATACCACGATCAGATTGATCGAGTACTGTCCGAAGGTGGTGTCAAGAGTCTTCGCAACCGGCGTGTGTGTATGAAGAGAGTGATGAATGTGGAGGAAGCGAGACAAGCCTGCAAGGATCGTGATGTATGGCACTCGGTTATCTCTGCCTACCCCGTAAGGGATCTGGCGTGAAGATATGTGTGTATATTTTTATTTATTATGAAAAAAAAGTTCACGACAATTATTTATAATATTAAGCCAGTAGTAAGCAACAATTACTTAAGCTTTTTTATTTTAATTAACAATATAAAGTACATTTTGCAACAAACCTTTCATTAGTACTTGGTAGAGTTCCACAACGTCTCGCATGAGTTTGGTACCACCGTGTTACCCATTCCTGCCGCAATAGCGTCAATGTTTGTCACTGGCGTGTTCCGGTTTGGAGGGTAAGGTAGTTGGTAGACCTATGCGTGTGGCATTGTCATTTTGCAACACGAATAACAACGGATAGCACCATTAACATCTTTGGTGTCTTTAGGCGATGGTTTCTTTTTCCATCAGGAGAGCCATCAGCTTGTTGCTATCTTACGAATAAGAAATAGAAAAAAAATGTGAATATTTATTGTTTTATAAAAAAATCACGCTATTGAATTGACATAAAATACGAAACAAGTGAAAGAGTATGAAATTCTAGAAATAATGAAAAACCCAGTCTCGAGACCGTCCGTATTTTTGGTAGTTATCGTGATCCCTATACAATAAATAAACACGCCTATGTAAATATTTTTTCAAACTTTTTTGTTTCGAAATATGTTCTGTGGAAATAACTACATAAAATAATTTTTAATGAATATAAATAAATAAATTAATATTTTCTTAATTTAGGTCGACTCATGTCACAGTATTGTTGCGAATAATCTTGCGTCCAGTGTGAAGCGAAGTGACCATTGTGTAATACAGTGAATAAGAGAAGTGTTTTAGTGATACAGCGTAGGCGGTTAAGTTTGGTGTAATAACACCAAACTTAACCGCCTACGCTGTATCACCAAGCGAGTGAAACCAGTGTGTATAGTGTATTTACGTTAGCTTATCAGTGTATTTACGTATTTCATCGTAGTGTATTGTACTTTAGTGTTGTAAATACACGGTGTAATATAGGTGGCGTTTTCTTACAATTACGATTCCGAAGCACATAACAGTAGAAATGAAAATTGGTAATCATAGAGGCATTTTTATTTACTAATTTACTAAAGTGCTTGATTTTGACGAATCGGAAGTGTAACAATACTTCAAACGCTTTGAGTAATGAGGCGTGCAAAATGTTTATAGTATTTTAGAGTCATATGTAATATTCAAATTCCTCTATTCACAAAAATTTGTAAATTGGTTAATTCTGCAGGCCATCCATGAAACTTTCTGCTAAATTGAGGTTTTAAGCTCGAAGAGTTAAAAAAAATAACAGTTTATAAAATTGACAGTATTTCAATTTTTTTAAAGCTGGTTATTTTCAAAATGATGGTCGATTTTAATCTTTTGAAAGCCATTTAATGCAATTTAGAGAGCCTTAAATATTTTACTAACTACAAAATTAATTGACTGAAAAACGACAAAGAAATATATAAAAAAAAAATTTTTAAAAAAAATTTTGCTATTGATGAATCCCGAAAGAATTAGTCGTTTTTATCTAAGTTACAGTTTTAGACAAAGTTTTTAATTAAAAGAGCTGTTAAGGTCTAGAAATCAATGGGTGTATTAGTCTGAAATTTATTTTACAAATATGAAATGATATTCTTGTAAACAATAAAATTTCAATATTTGTAAAGCTGTAACTTTTGGAAACTTGATTCGATATTTGAAATGGTATATGACGTAGTTTTTTACGTACTAAATTATTGTAAAAGGTCCAAAAATTATTAGTTCAATTTATGGAAGGGAGGTAGTTTTTTGAGGAAAATAGTCAATTAGATTTTGTATTCAGTCGGTACATTAACCTAGAACTTATTTTAAAAAAATGCTATTTCGTCAAAAAAATTTTTGAGATTTGATCCAAATTTCTCAAAATTTCCTAAACCAAATTGATTCAAATCTTCAAAAAGTCTAAGTTGAGTGGAGTCCAATTGAATGCCATCAACCTCGTTTCGATAGATAAAGCCGTTAAAAAGTAGTGCGACATACATACATAGACATACTGACGTCATCTTAAACCGTGAATATCTGGTGAAAACTCGATTTTTGAAAAATGAGTATTTTCTATCTATATACGTAGTGGGAAGTTAAAAATATTTTTTAAATTTTCTACTATGTCACTGTATTATATTAGCAAAGCATTTTTTTATTTTCTTCACATACCTTTGTATATAAAAGAGAAATTTTAAAAGTTGCTTAAAAAAGTGAACCGAAAATATGCAGTCACTACATTTATATGACTTCATCCAATTTTCCTCTACATATTCGGGCAAGCGTAATAGTAGCATAATATTGAATAATAATGATGTTTCAAAATTTATCCACCAATACTTAGAAAAATTGCAATGTTAATCGAGATTTAATAAATTTCCAAACCCACAGCATTTTTTGAAGAATATTGTTGAAAATATTGTTAATAATTTGAAATGGGGTAAATAAAGAAAGCATGAGTTCCGTATTAATCTACTAGTTACACTATTCAACTCAGAGCATGGGCTCCCTTGTTTCATTAAGTCAAATTTTTAATAATAGACATATTAAAGTTGGCAAATGGGGCGATGAGAGACACCACCCGTTTTACTGAATGACTAACTGGTGAGTCCTAGTAAACATAAAAATCGGTCAACATTCCGAGGTAAAATTTATATTATTTTAATTATGAAATACTTATAAGCATAGGTGCCGCTTGGATGGATTATTTAATTACAAACAAACTTTATATCAGAATAATAAAAATAACATAGGTATATAAATAACACAAATTGACTTAACTCCAAAGTAAGCAATTTATTTGCTAATTATGTGTTACTCAATGATATGAATACATAGAAATACACATAAAAACACTCAAATATATTTATTAAACACCCAAACCCAGAAATACAAACCCTATGCTCAATATATGAATGCCTGACCCTGTGGGTAATCAAACCCGAGACCCAATGATTGCGTAGTCAGGGTTGTTAACTATTTGAATAACAGAGCGGTCACCAATGGCTTCACTCACATTAAACAAAAACTTAAATTTAACCACAAATAAGTCATGTTGTAAGACTGTGTACTTTTATGTTACTGAATATATGTACGTATATAGATACGTTAATTGCTATGGTCCCTTGAGGAGATCGGTTCCGCTTTGATTAATTTTGTGATACATTAAAAAAATTAATACTTTTGGTCGATTTTAATATACATTTAATTTACGTACCATGGCTCTGTATTATATTCTGAAGTATTAAATATTTAAGTAATTAAGTATTAGTACTTAATAGCAGTTTAATCAAAATTATACATTATCAATCAGTTGTGAATAACATAATGTATTACTACACGTAGAACGCGTTCACTATGGCTCCAACTTGACTTTTGCCAAATCAATGAAAAATAGAAACATTGCGGTTTTTGTGTCATTACGTATGTCGCAGAAGAAAACACGCAACGATTACACAATTTTTAGGCCTAGTGTGGGCCATAGTGTGACGTATGGTCGACGTATATGATTAGTGAAATATATGGATGTGTGTGTTTAATTTTAAATTCCCACGGTCGGGGACTAGCCTCTTAAGATTTCAAAGAAAGTTGCAAAAACACTCACATGACGAATTATTTAGTTAAAAAGATAATACCTACCTACTTTCAATGTAGGTGACTGATAGTGTGTTAAACAAACTTTTACAACAACATGGATTAGTATTTAAGAAACATACCTACATTATCTCTACATCTAAATTTATCGAGAAGTGTGTGTGGCTTGATGCCATTTTGTTTTCATATAAAATTTATTTCATATAATATTTATATTTAAAGTTTAATAATCTTAAATTATTATTTAGGATAATATTATAAGATTATTAAACTTTATGGCCTCTCTTCACATGGACCATGATGGCCTATCAAATGATCCTACAGCATTGCCGCAATGATCGGGCAATAGCTCTCTACACAATCGTGAATACTCATTTACTTACTGTCTAATGTTATGATGTCTATCGAAGATGGGTAGCGAGGTGCTCCCGGCTACGGAAATATTTTTACTTAGCTCTTATAATCATTTACTTAATGTCTACACCGTCTAGAGTGTACCAGAGACAACCAAAGAGTATTCAACAGGTGTCGCCAAATAGCGGACCGCAGTCCGCATCCGGACCTCCGACCAATTTTGTGCGGACCGCGAGAACACAGCAACTTGCACTATAGGCTACTTCCGATATAAATAACTTCCGTGGCGCCAAAAAGATTGACGCGAGCTGTACGTAATTGTTTTCGGAAGTGATAAATCTTCTCTCTGCAGATGGAAATGATCGATTTCCAAGAAAACACATTTTTAAAACAAAAACATGCGGAAGTTTCCAGTGAAGAGTTCGGGATAAAATTTGTGTGGTAATAAATATCCAGAATTACAAAAATTGGCTTTGAAACTTCTCACTTTGATTGGATCGACATATATTTGTGAAGCAGCATTTTCGAAGATGAAATTAATTAAGAGTAAATTTTGATCTCATATTACTACTGAACATCTCCAGAATTTAATGTCAATAGCTTGCACCAATTTTACTCCAAACTTCAGACAGATAATTCGCAACAAAAAATGACATTTTTCGCGTTGATACCTATGCAACAAAATACTTTGTTATTTCCTTAATTACATTTGTTTAATAAATATTTTTTCTTATAAATAAAATGTGCGGACCACGATGGTCATTTCATTTCTTAAAATGGACCCCGATCGAAACTAATTGGTGACCCCTGGTATACAATCATTAATTTGAGACAAATACGTACTGATTAATCGGCGATTGTATGAACACGCACGCAATCATGGGCCATCATTTCTTTGATGTACCGACACCATGGCGATTGCGCTTGATCATACCCAATGATGGACGATTACAGACATTTATGCCTTCTACACTAAGGTGCATGCCTTTAGTCGACTATCATGGCCCATTCTGAAGAGGGGCCTTTAAATATACTTACATGAAACACGACATTAAGTGGTTTTAGCTATCGAGACGTGCTGGCATTGAATGGATTAATAGTTTTAGGGGCCTAACTCACCGGAACGCCATGACGACGACGCCGGCCACCATATCCAAACAGTTTATATTGAAATGTTTGTCGACTTACTCACTAAGCAACGTAGCCAATTCGTAAAATTCAATACAAATTGTTTGTATACGCGGCTGGCGATGTTACCATGGCATTCCGGTGACTTGCCGGCCTTCATATTCTAAATATGTACCTATGTAAAACGCTAAATCAAAGTCGATATTTTTCTTCTACAAATACGATTCTGTTGATATATTACGGTCGTCAAGCTGGGTTAGGGTATTTTTGGAACTTCCTACGTCAATAATATGATGAACGACTTTTGATTCGCTGTTTTCACGGCTGTTCTTTAATGCTATCGCTCCTCTAGAAAAACCACTTTACAAACGTATCTTCACGCCAAACCCTTTACGGTGTAGGCATAAAAAATGTGTAAGCGGTTGACCCTACGAGCCATCCCTGAAACTTCCCACTAAATTAAGGTATTTTAAGCTCTAAAGAATAAAAAAAAATTAAGCATAGATTTTTCAGTTCAAACATCTATTTTGTTAAAAATGGCAGTATATTAATTTAGCGGCAGGAATTAATCCAAACAACTCGTTGGAACACTCCCTATTGTAAATACAATAGAAGACGCAGTGTGAACCTTCCGCACAGCTGCAGCAGCGTGAAAACGTAGCTTAAGGAGTAAAAACGCGTCTATGAGTAACATTACAGACAAGCGCGGATCCAGCCTTCAAATAAACACAATACCCTCCTGCAGTCGGGTAAAAAGGATTGTGGTTAGGGCCGCCTAGAGTGACCAAATGCCCCGTATTTTATGAGTTACCACGTTTTTCGCGCTGCAAAAGCTTAGAAACCCTTAATTATCAAAATTGAAAAATATCGTTGGTAACGTAAAATGCACAGTTTACGAAGAATATTTTCATTGCAAAATTAGGAATATTTTTTTTGAGTAAAAATCTACAAAACCATTAACTACCTAACAAAAACAAGGAAGTTGTGTAATGTTTAGATTTGCCATCAGATCACAGAAACTGGAACAAATCAGATAATACAGCACTGCCCGACACTGAAATTACATTCCATTTATGGGTTAGATACATAATATATTAAGTAACTTGAAGAAATAAACTGAATTCCTGAAAATTTGAACCAAGTGGGCCCACGAGATTTTGAGAAATTCTGAAAAAACCTCAAATTTTTTTGGCGAAACAGTATTTTTTAATATAACTTCCAGATTTATGTAGTGAATGAGTATTCAAACAACTACATCTAATTCATAAATTGCATCAAAATCGGTTTATCCGTTTGGGAGTAATCATTGACGAAAAATTTTGAAAAAAATAATTTCAAAAGTAACAGCTTTTCAAATATTATAGTATTTTTAGGATAGAATAGAATATAGTTTATTGTATCAAATACGGTACTATTCTATTCTATTCTATTCTTTTGAAATAACTTTCATGCTAATACACCGATTGACTTAAAAATCTTATGAACGTTTCTTCGTTTTAAAACTGCGTCAAATACCGTAAATTAGACCTATCGATTATTAAGTTAAAGCAATATTTTAATTTAAATCTCAAAAATTGAATTGAATACCATTGTAAAGGTCAAAATCGATCATCGTTTCCGAAATATATAGCTTTCAAAAATCAATATACTTACTGTCATTTTTAACAAAATAAATATTTGAACTAAAAAAATCCATACTTATAATTTTTACTCTTTCGAACTTTAGGAAGGGAAGTTTCAGGGATGACCTGCAGGGTCAACCGCTTATAGATTTTTTTATGTTATTTGGGTAGGCAAACTGGCAGACGTGCCACCTGATGATAAGTGGTCGACGTCGCCCGTGAAGATAAACTATTTTACCTGGAACTGACCCAGGTAACTCGTTTATGTGTTGCCTATCCTGAGACATGAGTGTTAAGTTTCGGTGCCAGTAATTACACTGCCTGACTTGCTCTTCTCTCCGAAACACAGCAAAGCTGTTTCACAAGAGAAATAAGCAAGATGGTGGTACCTCCATCCCTCCCACCGGTAAAGTCATTATTTCGCGTGTCCTGCGAAAACCACTAACAATATATATAATAATTTAAGTAAATTCGTAAAAAGTCACGATGTGTCACTCTCGAGAAAGCGCGCCAAAATTGAACCGAAGTTTGGCCAAAATTCGGACGAATTTTTATTTTCACTGATTGTTCGGCCGAAATGAGAATTCGGTTCAAACCACATTCGGCCCATCTCTAGTTATAAGCCTTGACGATAACAGTAGCTCGGAACCTTTGACAAGAGAAGATAAGGACTTGGCATTAATTTTGATAAGCAAACAAAATTATAAAATAGCATGCATTCCATTCGTGATTCGGTTTAGAGGGTAAGGTAGCCGCTAAGCTTATACATGTGGCATTAGACCTCTAGAAACTTACTTAGGCTAGAAAATAGTAACGCACCATCAACATTTTTGGAGTCTATAGGCGATGGTAAACTCTTTCCATCAGAGGACCCATCTGCTTTTTTTATATCATAAGATAGCAAACAAGCAGATGGGTCTCCTGATGGAAAGAGTCAACCATCGCCTATAGACACCAAAGATGTTAATGGTGCGTTGCTATCTTGTGGCGAGGTCTAATGCCACATGCATAAGTTTACCGGCTATCTTACCCTCCAAACCGGAACACGACAGCGACAAGCACTGACGCTATTACGGCAACAATAGGTAAGGTACCTGACCTGGGCGAGATAATGCAGAACTCTACCATCTAGTCTGCTATCTTGATATAAAAACAAATTTTGGAACACCTCGTTATTAATAAATTAATTGTTAGTAGTTACTGTTGAATGAAGGTCTGAAATTACGGCACCACCCACGTCCACCACCTTTTCCCTCACGTCAGTAGTACAAACAAAAACACAGTTTAAGTGGTACTCAACGCACGCTTCACTTCGTAACCGAAACATCTTCAAAAGAGTCAAATAGCTTCACACTATAAAAGTTAAAGCATTAAAACTTCAAATCTTATAGAGCGAAGTGCTATTCTACTCTCTTATTAAGAGTAGTGAGCATACTATTAGACTATAGACTATTTTAATATTTTCTAGAAGAAGTTATTCTCGAGGGATTTTAAAAATTTAACCGACTTCTATTTCCTATACTCTGGGACCCTGCATCAGATCTTCACCAAATGAAACCACACGGGGAGCCCTATCAGACATACACGTTCAGACGTTCATAATTGACCGAGTTCTGGGGTACCAAACAAAAAAAAACGTACAGCCGAATTGATAACTTCTCCCTTTTGGGAAGTCGGTTTAAAAGAAGCGATAATAACGTCGCGTAAAAAATAGCGTCGCGTCGTTCTGTACAATGAATTTGGAGTTTAGTAGTCATAACCTTAGATTATATCTTCTCTTGTCAAAGGTCGTAACATTATGCTCTCTATTGACAAATGTAATGATGTAAGAAGGAAGTGATAATTATATATAATCGTAGTAAAAACGTGGAATAAAGTGTTTTTAGAAACTACTGCTATTCAACGTTTATATTATAGATTAGCAATTGCGCAGTCTTACCTACTGTTATTTAACGTTTATATTATAGATTAGCAGTTGCTAATCTATAATATTAAAATTTAATAAAGTATTAAATTAAAATAAGATAAGAGATAAATAAATTAAGAGATTTTATTGTTAAATCTCTTTTAAGTTTGACAACTTGAGCCGTAAAGAAAATAGTAAGTATACATGTGTGTATATAATCATATAGGAATGTCACATGAATGTAGTGTGTGTAATATTTATATTTACTAATTTAATGTATTTCTAATGCACATTAGATAAAAATATTAGATTTCTGTATTCCTCCCCGAAGCAAACTGTGCCAAATTTCATTGCTTTAAAAGGGGTATAAGACTTTATCTTCACGTATTAATATATGCTCGTCTCTGACGTGTTTCTTATTTCATGAGTTTACATCGTGATTTATAGTTCAAATATAAAATAAAAAAATCATAAAAATCATCTAATTGTAATAAATTAAATTACAATTAAAATAATAATTTTAATTACAATTAAATTAGGTGATTTTTAATAATTTTTTTATTTTATATTTAAACTTAAAATCACTCTACTGTCAATGTCTCAATGTCGCTTAGTAAGAATTGCCTTTCAAGCGTTGAAATTATGCTATTGTTATATCTATGGTTAGACATACCTATTTGTTTGTTATGGGTGCTATTATAAAAATAATTTGTTGAGCTAATGTAAGAAGCCTAAGGTCTCTGTGGAGGTCCAAATGCTTATATAATGGGCAGTCTGTGATGAATGCAAGAAACTTATTTCGGTAACGTTAAGTTTGGCAAACGTGGTGCTGGGCCACACCACCTATGTTGGCTTTACACGATCCGGTAAATCGTGAACCACAGCGTATATTTAATAATTTGGCAATTATTTCTAAAAATCATAGAAGCAATGAAATCTTGTATCTTCTTATATATAAAAATCAATTGCTGTTCGTTAGTCTCGCAAAAACTCGAGAACGGCTGAACCAATTTGGCTAATTTTGGTTTTAAATTAATTATTGATGTCCAGGGAAGGTTTAAAACGTAAGAAAGGACAGAAAAAAAAATTAGAGTAGTTAAAAAGGCAGAACAACGTTTGCCGGGTCAGCTAGTCTATATATATAAAAATCAATTGCTGTTCGTTAGTCTCGCTGAAACTAGAGTTTCAGCAAACGGCTGAACAGATTTGGCTAATTTTGGTTTTGAAATGTCCAGGGAAGGTTTAAAAGGTGAGAAAATATAGAAAAAAAGAAGAGTAGTTAAAAAGGCAGAACAACGTTTGCCGGGTCAGCAAGTATTTAAATAAAATCTTACGTGCATGTTCTACATCACTAGCTGTCGGCATGACACGGCAATGGCGCTACCGACGTAGACTTTGTGATCAGTTTTGGATGATCGTTACATTGTTTTATTTTTTATTTCATATAAATGACGAATGGGGAAAGTGTAACTAATATAATAAATAAAAATTGGTTGACAAGGCAGGTATAGGCAGATAAAAATACAACGAAAAATATTGCATTAATAGTTTAATTTTTGCATAATATTTGTGTCGGCATTACCTGACATTGGCGTTTGAACGTCCAATACAATTTGTCGGGTATAACGTTGAGAAAAGGTTAAGCCGTATTCTGTTTACTCTATATTATATTTTATATTGCTTGAATAAAGCATTAAATCACAAAATATCCTCATATCATGATAACTAATATGTTGTGCATTTGTTTATACGAGCAGACCATATATATATATACATTATTGTGCGCGTACGAGAAACTCAGTGTACAAATGTGGCCTTTAAGTTACAATAAATCCTTTTGACTTCTGATTTTATACAGTGTGTAGGAAAAACCCTGTCCGATCCGAAAGAGGTATATTTTTTATATCATACTAGCGGCCCCCCCCGGCTTCGCAAGGGTATAAAATATATAGCCTATGTCACTCAATGAAAAAAATGATTAAAATCGATCCAGTACTTTTGATTTATTACTGCCCGTAGCCAGCACGCGTTAAACTTGGAGTAAAACAATTCCCCTTTCCCTGCCATGTAGATTTCCTGCTATCTTTGGAATACCTAAATTCATATAGGTACTACATTTTTAGTTTTTACATTTTTACCTATTTCTTTTATTTTTACAATTAATATTTTACAGAATGTCTTTATTTACAACGTTCACAGCTTTCTTGTCATTAGACAACACAAACATGTTTTCTTTAGAGGTTACTCTTGAAAGAGCGACATATAGTTGGCCATGTGAAAAATAGTCAACGCTCAAATCTAAGCCTGCAACGTTGAAGGTTCGACCCTTCGATTTATTAAGGCGAGGCATCGGGACAAATGGGAAAAAAATGTGTAAATGATTGACCCTACGGGCCATCCCTGAAACTTCTCACTAAATTAAGGTATTTTAAGCTCAAAAGAGTAAAAAATATAAGCGTAGATTTTTCAGTTCAAACAACTATATTGTTAAAAATGGCAGTATTATTAATTTTTGAAAAGCTATATATTTGAAAACGATGATGGCATTCAACTTAATTTTTGAGATCTAAAATTTTGTTTTACCTAAATAATCGATAGGTTGAAAAATTTCGATGCTATGTCAAAAAACATTGTATTTTTAATTTTCTTTATTGATAAATCCCAAAAAATTGTCCGATTTTGATTAAATTAACGGTATTTGACGCAGGTTTTAAAGAAAAAATGCTGATAATATTTGTAAGTCAATCGGTAAATTAACTTGAAAGATATTTAAAAAAAAATAAGTAAGTTTGCTAAAAACAACGTTATTTTAATATTTGAAAAGCTATAAGTTTTGAGAATTAGATTCGATTTTGATTTTTGAAACGGCATTTGACGTAGTTTTTTTAGTACTAAAATATCGTAAAACGCCAAAAAATGATTGGTTGAAAAATTTAGAAGCTTTTTTGGGGTTTTTTCAAAATTTCTCAAATTATTACTTGAGTTAAATTTCACATACATACACACACAGACACACACATACTCACATATACATACATATACATACATACAGACATACTGACGTCATCGTGAAAATAGTCGGAAAAAGTTCCTAGGACCTCAAAACGTGGACATCTGGTGAAAACTCGATTTTCGAAAACCGGGGCAAAATCAGTAACTTCCTTATCTATATACGTAGTGGGAAGTTAAAATCTGGTTTGCTAAATCACGTTTTTTTACATTAATTGTTAAATAACAATTTTACAAAAAATATACGATACATTTCGAAAACAGGCTAAAAAAATCTCTAAAAGAAATAATTTCTTAGTACTGATTCTAATCATCCACATGATTTTTATATGATGATATTTAGTTAAACAAAAAATAATGTACTAAATTTTGGTTTTCAGCTGAAGTCCTATATTTATTTATCCGAAAATTAACACGGTTCCCAGCGGTTTCAGAACATACTGTGCGCGCGCCGCCGACCGGCCGGTAACCCCGCAACCGCTATGTCCCTGCATTTTAAATCTGTAATATCTTCGAAAATATTCATTTAAATCACATGCTGTAAACGGCTATATTGATCTATATTAAATCAACAATATATTTAAGGTATTTAATTGGATAAGGATTAGTGCTGTATTGCTTAAAATTGCTTCAAAAAAGCCACTATTTCTCGTAAAAAGTAAATGACAATAAAATGCTATTGTGGGTTATCCATGAGAGATAGACATATGCCATCGCGAAGTTTTTTGTAGAACTTTTCAAGATGTACAAATACTTAGTACATTATTTTGATAAATCTCGTAGGGTTTAGCCTGCGTTTGCAATGTAAGCGAAAAAATATATAATTATTTACGACATGACATCAGAAAACTCAAAAATTGTAGTATTTCTCTACAATATATTGAATGTTATTATACATATAAACCTTTCTCTTTAATCACTCTATCTATTAAAAAAAACCGCATCATAATCCGTTGCGTAGTTTTAAAGATTTAAGCATACATAGGGACATAGGGACAGACAGAGAAAGCGACTTTGTTTTATAATATGTAATGATTAAGGTAGCAAACAAGCAGATGGGTCTCCTGATGGAAAGAGTCAACCATCGCCTATAGACACCAAAGATGTTAATGGTGCGTTACTATCTTGTGGCGAGGTCTAATGCCACATGCATAAGTTAACCGACTACCTTATCCTCCAAACCGGAACACGACAGTGACAAGCACTGACGCTATTGCGGCAGAAATAGGTAAGGCGGTGGTACCAGACCCGGCCGAGACAATGCGGAACTCTACCACCAATAGCCACGATGGTAGTGACTCGCGTAGCCAAACAGTCGCCTTTTACGACCTGCCTGGCAGAACGGCAGTTGGCCTATTATACAAAAGAGCCCGGGACCAACACGGGGGAATACCTAGATAAGTCAATGACATTTTCAAAAAAATAATTAAAATAAGAAAAATATCGTAGTTTAAAAGTGCCTCATTTTGGTAATAACACTTTCTCCTGAAATCAAGCAAACATTTTGAAAATTTATGTAAGTATTCAATATCCATAAAATAATGACACAAATATGTTTGTATTAAGCTACTAAATAATGCCTTTTGACGATCGGACAGGGTTTTTTTTACACACTGTATATATCGCAGGCAAATTCTATAATTCGTCGTCGTCGTCAGATTGCAAAGACAAATTCGTTTTAGAAAATGCCTTAAGCCGGATGTAAAATGTCGTCATTATAAATACCTATAATATGCATGACAGTTACCGCCGACGGTAACAAATTGCCTCGGCATATCATTTTAATTGCTTGTAAATGGATTGTATATTTAGAATTAGAACACTATCCGGCTTTTTAAGTACAAACCCGGAAAAATAAGCCCCGCGTTGCGGGGTCGCGGGGCGTCGACAGTCAGGGACGTCAGTGTATAGTTGACAGTGACGTCATTTATGTCACTATCAATTTGCCTTTGGAAATTTGTATTCAAGGTTAACTTTTATAAAATGATGACGCCATTTGAATACGGACGAATCATAGAATTTTCCTGGTCTACCTTACTTTTGTATACACGTATTTATGAGACAAGTTGCGAGAATGGTCACGTCCAACTTCATTTAATATTTAGTTCGCTATTAATTACTACTGATAACTCTTATCAGTAAGCAGACAGATGTCACGACCTTGTGAGTAGGGACATAGCGCCACACTATGGACAGTATGGGTCTGTTGCTGATCAAAAATCTATAACTTTTTTGTTCTATGAGGTATAATTGTGATACTTTGTACATAGTTACTATATAGTATATACTTTCATTAGCTTTCTTATTTAAGAAAAAAATAGTGGTTGCGCGCGTTGTTACTGGCGTTTGAATTAACGATTTCGTGCAAAACCTATACCTACAGTAATGCAGTGCAGACCTTTTTTAACGCCTTATATTACGTTAAATACATATTGTTATGTTTCACAAAATTAAAACAAATATTAAAGATTATAAAAGTATATTTATCTATTATTTTATTGATAAAAATGCAAAAATATTATTGAGAAGCTTATTCTAAAATCATAATTATTACCTACTATTTTTTCATGAAACAGTTAAAAGTGTTAAACAGTAAAAAAACATTATTGATTATTGAATTCACTAAGATTCGGATCTGATATGAGTTCATTTACTTTTGAAAGGAGCAAAGTGTTTTCGTCGAGTTCTTTAACATTTTTTTTGTATGACTTACGAATAGTTGTTATGTAAGGATCGGATGTATAAGTATATAGTAACGTATGAAATACGTTATTTGTAGCAGTTCTCAAACATTTTCTCGCGTGATGAAGTCTGAATTTTTTATAATCTTTATTCCGAGTCTCTTAGGCATCTTCTGAAAGCTGCCGAATAGGTAATACAGCAAAATTTTGTATGATACTTTCGCCATGAATCAATATTTTATGTACTGGATGAGGGCATATAATACCAGTTGTATTTGCTCACGTAAATTCGTGTTGTTTCCAAAGCACAATCGCCAAACTTTTGAGCATCAACCGTGACAAAGCTTGTGAAATGATGTAGAATCTGTGTATTAGTTTTTCATCAATACCTGTTATCTCTGCAGAACAACTGGCATTATAAAAAATCGCCTTGCTGTATTACCATCATTCGTAAAGCAAAGAGCAGCAAAAGAGAGGTTATATGATATATATGCAAAATTATCTCCATGCATCTAATTGAAGCATGCGATGTCGACAATCCATACTGAAATGAAATTTCGTCTTGGGGCCTAGACTTAACTTTATCCAAATCTTTCATTAGGTGTGGAGTAACACCAAAGTTAGTACAAGTGGAACTTGAAGCAGTATTAGTTAACACCTGAGATACCTTTCCATCGATCATTATGAGGAAGAGTTGGTACGTAATCTCTATCTCATTACCTTGTCTGTTAATTAAAGACGGTCGTGAGTTATTTATTTGGCTTTGAATATTATTGAGCGCTATTCTCTGGTGTTTCGAAAACTCGATTGAAATAGGCCGACAAAACCTGACAGATGAGGGTACAGGATTTTGCCAATAGTAGTACCAGTTGCTTGATCTGTTAACTTTAAGGAAACGAAAGAAGTAATAATAGTATATTACCCCTTGGGAAGGAAAATAAGAAAAGCCTCAGATCACATGTAATTGTTGGCCGAGGCGAAGCCGAGGTCGACAAACATGTGATCTGAAGTTTTCTGTTAACTTTAAGGAAACGAAAGAAGTAATAATAATATATTACACCCCTTGGGAAGGAAAATAAGAAAAGGCTCAGATCACATGTAATTGTTGGCCGAGGCGAAGCCGAGGTCGACAAACATGTGATCTGAGGTTTTTTTTTTACTTTCCAAGGGCTGTATACTATATTTTTGTCCGACGAAGGCGGAAAGCGGTAACTTTGTTTAGCACAGCGGGACGAAAGTTGCCACTTTCCGCCCGGAAGACAAAAAACAAATTTGCATCTGAAATAAGTTCGGACTCTTCTGGTAGTATTTGTTTGTATTTACGTTGTCCAGATGAGCCATCACACTCCCACTTGCTATATAGGATCATAATATGTTTGAAATTTGAGATAGATACAGAGTTGATCTTCAATATTCTAGCTATAGTGTGATCCAATAATTCTTGGATCTCTCCAAACATCCAAACTTACACATTTATAATAATAATAGTTTTTATTGATAATTATTCGATAGTATGACAAATCTATACATATAATAAAATCGTAGGAAAGGCAAAACTGTACATTGAATATTTTTTTAAAAGAATACTTGAGACGTGATCTACAATCGATATCGAAGCCAAAAATATAGTTTTTAGAATTTTTGTCTGTTTGTCAGTATGTATGTCCGGGGTAAACTCAAAAAGTACTGCATGGATTTACTTCAAATTTTGCATCAATATTACTGACAGGTCGGGTCAACATATAGGCTACATATTATTACGCTATCACCTACGGGGTAGGAGCTGTGCGGAGTAAACGAAGTCCGCGTGGACGAAGTCGCCGACAGCAGCTAGTTAAAAATAAAGTCAATTTCATGGCAAATTCCACGCCATTTCAAAATGATGTCATCTATTCGATCACGACGTCTGGAACGCAGTCTCTCGGCGGCCGAAATATAAACCTTAGAAATAACACATTATTTTCTCTATGAATATACCTACTGCACAAAATATTGTGCAATTAACCTTGATAATTGTACTAGGTATTATGTGTAAAAGTTTAAATATATATATACAAAGAAAAAGTATCTTATCTATTTTCACGCCCGTATCCCCGAAGACGTAGGCAGAGGTACAACCAGTGAACTTACGATTAGCCGAAGATACTTAGTCCCACAATGTGATATGTGGCAAGTCTATCGCCAACCGGGCACATTTTCCAATCCCGGGCAACGTTGTTTTTATCAAAAAACTGAAAAAAACCCATTTTTGAATTGCCCGATCCGGAAATCGAACCCAGGACCTTATGTAGTCAACTCTGACACCGGACCACTAGACCAAAGTGGCGACAGATATATACAAGGAAGAAGAAAATAATATTACATTATTTAGCAAGAATTTCTCAAATCCACCGATAGCGAGTTCTCTGATCTTCTCTACTATACTAAAGTGAGATGGTTAAGCTGTGGTAATGCCTTTGAAAGAATGTGGAACTTAAGAAAGGAGATTCGAGACTTTCTGATTACGCAAGGCAAATGGGACGACTTTAAGATCATTTCAGAAGAAAATTGGTTGACTGATTTCGCGTTTTTGACATATTTGCTGTCACACCTAAATAAATTAAATAACAAACTTCAGGGCCAAAGACCTACAAAAAATATAGACGTAACTAAGCGCTCGTATTGTAAGTCACGTAATATGATGACGATGCGGCAATATGAAGACGGCGGCTTACTAGTCGGCCGCGGGCTACAGAGAGTGAGAAACGTTCTTTTTGTGACAGTATTTATTTTGAAATCATGCCGTCTTGTGTGATAAACAATTGTAAAAACAATTCATGTTTTGAAAAAAAAGTCTTCCGGGATCACTTTTCATAAGTATTTTCCAAATTTCCATAAATTATTATAACAAAATTGAAATAATATTTGATATAATTTCTCAGAGCACAAATTTGAAGCGCCATTGCGGCAGTGTGGTAAGTTAACAAATTTCCCCAAACATTAAGAAAATATCCCTTTTATTTAGAACTAGCTGTTGCCAGCGACTTCGTCCGCGCGGACTTCGTTTATTCCGCACAGCACCTCCCCCGTAGGTGATAGCGTGATAATATGTAGACTACATGTTGACCCGACCTGTTAGTAATATTCATACAAAATTTGAAGTTAATCCATGCAGTACTTTTTGAGTTTACCCCGGACATACATACAGACAAACAGGCAAAAATTCTAAAAACTATATTTTTGGCTTCGATATCGATTGTAGATCACGCCCTAAGTATTCTTTAAAAAAAATATTCAATGTACAGTTTTGAATTTCCTACGATTTTATTATATGTATAGATATATATTTTAACGCCAGACTTATTGGTTTAATAGGATTCACCATACTTTATATGTATATACTAGATATATACGTATTAATAAAACATGTGTATGTTATATTTAAGGTTTCCTACTGATGTTACGTGGAAAGTTCGAATTTTTAAAGGTAAAAATTGTATTTTTTCATTTTTATGGGTGTAATTTTTTTTAATAATTTACTTTGGTTGAATAATTAATAAAACTTTACTGTCTAACTATATCTATCCATAAAAACTTCAAAAAAATATGCATTTTCATTTTAAAGGCGGAAAAAAATCTATTTTGTTTTGAGTAGTTTATATGCCTATGTAATTAATGAGTGTTTTGTATTTATTCCGGTTATTTTTGTGTATAGTAGTACTTTGTTTTCTTATAGATTTAATTTTATTGCAATTAATTCATTGTACACCAAGTCGAAAGTTAATTTTGTTTTTAATATATCTTTGTTACGAGTTGGCTGGAAAAATCTCTATTACTAGAGATAAGCTCACCCACTGTATTCGTTTTCTATTATTGTTGTTATGTTACTGATTACTGTATACAATAAAGAATTAAATAAATAAATAAATAAGCTCGTATTTTATATTTCGTTTTATTTCTTAGTTTGCAATAAATGGTAATTTGAAAGCTAATGCTTGCAACATTTTTCTTTAGCATACGTACGTAATGTTTTACGATGCTTGCAAATGTTGGCGTTGTCTTACGCACACATGTACAAAATTTATCTTCACTGATTTTTTCTAATTGTTTACAATAGCTACGTCTATATTTTTTGTAGGTCTTTGTTCAGGGCAAGAATCAATTCTTAGCAAGCTTTAAAGACATTTAAAAGCCTTCAAATTGCTGATTAAATTGTTTTGCAGTTGTCTAGATAAAAATGAACTTACTGATTTTCCCAAACTGAGCAGTTTATCACCCGTCTCAAAACACAACTTAAATAAGTTTTCTCAACAACTGCAGAAACTGCACGAGGAATTTGAAAAGCGATTTCAGGATTTTAAGGCGATTAAACCGTCACTAAATATTTTTTCGATGCCTTTTAATGTCAATGTGGATGAAACACCTGCTAACCTCCAGTTTGAACTTATTGATATGCAATGCAATACCCATTTTAAATGGGGCAACTTTTTCTTAACACCAGCAAATTGGAATTTTATAAATCCTTATCAAGGACACAATACCCAAATAAAGTTGCCCACGCCAAAAAAATAATGGCTATGTTTGGTACAACCTATTTGTGCGAACAAACGTATTCAATAATGAAGCTAAGAAAAAATTGTCTTCGTGATAGGCTTTCGGATAGCCAAAATTTCAGTATCACAAATGGAGCCGGATTATGATGAAGTCATGCAGAAACAAAAACAGTTCCACATGTCACATGTCTCCACAAAGATCAGCGCTCCTCAACCTTCTACTTCACAGCAATCTTAATGCAAATTGAAATTTCTTTCTTTTTCTAATAGTTATTGTGTAATATTGCATAATAAATTCGTGTTTCAGAAAACAGATATCAATATTTTTATTTCATTAATTAAATTAGGGGTGGGGAAAATTTTTCGTTATAAATACCTATAGCCAAAAATGCAACAACTTGGCTCGCCATAATATGTTTTGTTAGTAAATCTAGTCCTAAGCTAAGACGGCCATTAATCACCGCATGCACATATAAAAACTTTTAACCAAAAAAAATTAATCTGAGAAAAAACCAAAAAGCAAAACATATTAAACCTTTTTCATTAACCTTTACGTTTTCATTTGTTTATTTTTTTATAACTAAGTTCTTAAACTAATGTAATGTGGTATACATACATAAGTAATATTGAGTTGGCGTTTAACTATTTTATTTTTTGTTAAAAAGTTTTTATTGGAATGTTAATGTTTATCGCATTCGCTGGTGATTTTACATTGCATTGTTAATGTGATTTGATTATTTCTTTCAATTGTAAATAATTAAATGATCTTTATTCACTGATTATTATTTGGTGCCGATTCAAAAATACTTAGGTTTTAAATATTACATTAGTTTAAGAACTTAGTTTTAAGGTTAACAAAAAAGGTTTTATTTTTTGATTTTCTGTTTTTTCATCGGTTTAATATTTTTTTTATAAATTTTAATGGGATCAAGTTCGGAATAAATAATATCCACTAAATAAATAATTATCAAAATCGAACTACGTTTCAAAAATTATACGCGGTCTAACATAAAAAAATACGCGTTGACTTGAAAAGTTAATCTGTTTTTTTAGAATATTAGTTCGACGCTGTTAAATAACTCGTGCAAAAAACAAGCAATTTAGGAATCTCTTGAATGATTCGGCTTTAGCTGTGTTGGTGCGTGAATTATTCGGTAATCTTCCGCTATGCGAATTTTTTTGATTTATTTTAAACCTTTTTATCCGACGTTGATTATAGAATTTTCTGCCTCGTTGATGTAGTAGTTTGACTGTTAGATTTAGACTATGAGATGATGCTATTAATTTCCGGAGTGATATTGTTTTTATATGTAGGTAAAGCTCAGTAGAAACCCGGAGTTCGGGTCTGTTAACAGTTATCAACCCCGTGTCAAGTATTAGATGGTAGAGATTGGCAACGTATCGCTTGGTTTTGCTACCAGTTGTTACCCGTTCCTGCCGCAATAGTGTCATTTGTAGCCACTGTTGTATACTCGTTTCGAGCCGTAGCCGGTAGACTTATACATGCGGCAATAAACTCGTTACACGGCAGCAACACACCATTACCATCTTTGGTGTCAATATACGATGGCTGTATTTTTCGATCAGGTAACCATATGTTTGTTTGCTAATTTAAAAAAGTATCTTCACGCCCGTATCCTCGAAAAGATAGGTAGAGTTACAACCAGTACAACCATGATTAGCCGAAAATACTTAGTCCCACAATGTGATATGTGGTAAGCATATCGCCAACTGGGCACTTATCCAATCCCAATTCCGGGCACTGTTTTATTAGCAACCTGAAAAATACAATTTTGATTTGCAATTTGTTTGCTAATTTAGGAAATAAAAAACCTGGCCAAGTGCGAGTCGGACTCGCGCATTAAGGGTTCCGTACCATCATAGCAAAAAAAGAAAACATCACGTTTATTTTATGCATTCTCCCTTATTTTTACTATTTGTTGTTATAGCGGAAACGAAAATACATAATTATAGAAAATTTTAGCTTTCTAGCTATCACGGTTTATAGGATAAGGCCTGGTGACAGTCAGACAGACAGCGGAGGATTAGTAGTAGGTTCGCGATTTAACTTTTAGGTACGGAACCTAAAAATGATTATCATAAAGGGATAATCGTTAAATGGGGGAATACGGGGATAGGGATCCCCTTTCAACGCCGAAGCCCGGGGGCAAACGCAACATTTTAAGATTATATTTTTATCTTATATGTTTATCTACAACAGTAGATAATTAGCAGAGAGGTAAACAAATTACAGGGAGGGAAGCTGTCCCCCCCTGCCCCCCCCCCTTCTTGGTACGCCCATGGCTATTCTAAGTAAGTTTCCAACCGAGATCCCAAAAAAGGGGAAGTTCTCAATTCAGCTATAGGTATATTTTTTAAGTTGATTCTCTAAGAACTCGGTCATTTATAAAGATCTTATTTGACAATTTTCCCCCATGTTGGTCCCGGGATCCTTTAAAGAATAGGCCTACTGTCGTCCTGTCATCAGGCCGTAAAAGGCCACCGATTGACTATACGAGTCACTACCATCGTGGCTAATAGGTGATAGAGTTCTGCATTGTCTCACCCGGGTTTGGTACCATCGCCTTGTCTATTCCTGCCGCAATAGCGTTTGTACTTGTCACTATCGTGTACCGGTGTGGAGAGTAATGTAGTGGGCAAACTTATGTGGCATTAGACCTCCCCACAAAATAGCAATGCACTATTAACATCTTTGGTGTCTATAGGCGACGGTTGACTCTTTCCATCAAGAGACCCATCTGCTTGTTTGCTATCTTATGATATAAAAAAAGTCTGGTGGACGCCACCGTGTTTTTAGGTATAGGTACCTCTGGAATTCTGTTCCAGAGATATATGTGGTGAGAAGTAGCTTCTTTGCAGTTTTCATGCGTTTAATGTATTTATTTATATAAAAATTGCATTAAAAAGTTGCACTTAAAAGGTGGGTTGACTAGGTTATGAAGGAACCTGAAATTAGCAGGTAAAAGTAGCAGCTATTTTAAGATCGTCAGGGGTGAAATTCTTTGTCACGATTTTACGGATTATGTATATCCACCAGGGTGATCGGAATTCTTTGAAATTCAGCCTGGCTCTTTTTTAGGATGGCCTTGAGATATCCTGGCACAAATTATAACGGGGCAACAATTACAAAAAAAAAATAGCAATGTATCAAAATTGAAAAAGTTAAATCGGATTTTTTTTACTTTAAAAGCCGCTAGCATGCTCAGAATCTTTCCAGTTTCGGCCTTACTCTTCTCTAGAATGTCCTAGAATTACTAGATCTATCCTAGAGAAGAGCCAGGCTAAATTACAAAGAATTCCGATCACCCTAGTGGATGTAATTCGAAAAATTGTGGCGAAGAATTTCGCCCCTGACGATCTTAAAATAGCATAGCGTGGCATGTTTAGTACTTTCCGATACATTTGTTTCAGACGCTAGACGCTTCGAATTTCCCGTGGCCAGGCCGTAAATTAGTTCGTTCCTGTGCTTGTGTGATAAATTACCTAGGTACACATGTTAAGATTTTTTTAAAGTTATTTCCTTGGTAAAGAAAATACATTTAATAAATAAATAAAGATTTTGTTAAAAGTAACGTCGCTTTCATTATCTCCTATAAAAACCCGTATTTTTAATGTTGGTATCCCTTAAATTACGAAGAGGCTGGTGGCATGGCGAGCACTCACCACTGACTATTAACATTTGCAACACAAAAAGTTAATTGCCAGCTTCTAAGAATCCCAATATTAAAGCTACTCAGAAAAATGTATAAGATAGATGTTTATACCATAGATATACATATATTAAATGGTTTGCACCAAGGTTTGAACTTTGAAGAGATTGGTTGCATTGCTAATTATGTTTGATAATCTTTGATAATTATCAAGTTAAATATAGGTTGATAATTTTGAAAATAAGGTTGAAAATTATCTTTGATAAGTATAATCGAAAATATTTGCCACTTCGACTACTCCGATTCTTCAGATATAAGTAGGAATGTAATCCTTATTCAGTTAACATAGTAGATGATATTATTATATTATGTATGTATGAGGTAGGTAGTATAGTAGTATGATGATATTACACTTTGATAACTATTTTGGTTTAGCTATGACATTATGAACAAAAAATTAATAAAAGATTACTTTGATTATAAAATGCGTATAACTTAGTTACTAAACTAGAAAGGTACTTATTCCTTACCGAAATGTTAATTTGTTTAATAACTGTGTTGTCGCCGTGTTGGTCCCGGCCTCCTTTGAAGAATAGGCCAACTGCCGTTCTGCCAGGCATGTCGTAAAAGGCCACCGATTGGCTATCGAGTCACTACCATCGTGGCTACTAGGTGGTAGAGTTCTGCATTGTTCTCGCCCGGGTCTGGTACCACCGCCTTACCTATTCCTGCCGCAATAGCGTCAGTGCTTGTCGCTGTCGTGTTCCGGTTTGAAGGGTAAGGTAGCCGGTAAACTTATGCATGTGGCATTAGACCTCGCCACAAGATAGCAACGCACCATTAACACCTTTGGTGTCTATAGGCGATGGTTGACTCTTTCCATCAGGAGACCCATTTGCTTGTTTGCTGTCTTATGATATAAAAAAAATAACTATAGGATAGTTATCATGATAATTATCAAGGAGTATATTTATCTTGATAATTTTAGACCGGTTTGTATACTGTGAATTTCAAAAACAATGTCGACTTAAAAGGTACAAAAAACGAAGAATTGAAGACATTATCCAAAAAACAATGAAATAATTCAATGTATAAAAAGGTTATGGTGTCTATTTTAAAATTCTCGTATTTAGCCTTCAATGCCCATAAAACTATGCTATAATTTTTTAAAATGGACTACATACACTACGTTGAGTCAACGGCCGCGGCATAATTGATAATGTTGGCTATGTATCTGCCAACATGGTCGGCTGATATTTTTGACGCCAAAATGTTTTAAAATATCATTTAAGATATTTTTTTATTATTAGTTTTTTTGATAATGTCATCGACCTGCCTATTTTTCTTAGAACAGCGTCGAACATGGTTTTTGATACTCTCTGTAAAATAAACCTAAAAATGTTGTTTCTTTGAATACGCTAATCGCTGAATATTTTTTTTATGCGTAATAGCAATATTCACGAGGAAGGCGATCCTTAATAACGCATAATCTAAATTTTTACATGATTAAAAGGATCGCGTCACGCCAAGGAAGTCCCGGGAAACAATTATTAGTTAATATAAACAGTCAATTATTGACAATTTCATACAATTGTTCAGCGCGCACACAATAATGTAGGACGAGATAACTTTTAATTTACAAAGGTCAACAAGTTAACTCATTGACTTGACAATTGACGATACCGCGAATGGAGATCAGCTCACACCACGAGCAGAGCAGTGCGACTTTCGATCGTATAACGCGGCTGGTTTTAAAATACAATGAAATTCACACTGTATAATAATAATCATAAAATTTATATTTCAGTGTTCTCAGAAATACTCTGCTTCGTTCATGATGTGCGCTGATCCTTACCCCGTATTATTTTTTACATACCTACATGTCTGAGTTTATGATACGCCTTGATGTGCACTGACAGAGATCAGCTATATTCACACAGTTTAGGTTAGTTTTCGAGGCATCAATAAAATGTTCGGGGCGCTCTGTCTTTACATTTTTTGTTCCGAGTTTCACTAATGGAAAGCTACATTATACAATGCCATCCGTGTCGGAAAGGTATAATGTTGTAATGCCACCTGCATAACTTTACTGGTAAACAAGACCTGTTGTGGCAGGTAAGGGATGGACTCAAGTAAGTTCTATATATGTACGCGTTATTGACCCGTTTATATATTTTAAAAAAAAAGGTAAGGGATGGGTTTAACGGTTGCCTTACACTCTTAAACGGAACACATCAGTGACAATTTTTTGGTATCACCGACTTACCTCTTCTTGCCGCGATAGATTCAATGCTTATAGCTGTCGTGTTCTGGTTTGGAATGTAAAGCAGCTGGTAAACTTATGCACATGGCATTACTAACTTGCCACAAGTAAAGGTGCGTCCACACTTGTGACATGACGACGGACCGGACTACGTGGCATCGCTACAGGATACGTTAAGCTAAATGTGGGCGATATAAATTTATATCGTCCACATTTAGCGTAACATGTCCTGTGGTAGTACAACTGTACTGACAGTCACAAGCCATGTACGATGAAATGTTACAAGTGTAGTGCAGAGCGTCGAACTAGATCGCGTGGCATGGCATCGCTACATGGCATCCACTCCATGCCTACATAATCAATCGTCGCAATACAAAACTAAACAACGTATACAATGGTGTTTATAGCATGTGATGCGTGAATGAGCAGCGGCGAGGTGCGGGCAGGGGACGTACCGAGCGGGACACGTCACGACTTGGTCCACTCCTACCCCATGTCTGTATCCGTGTCATCGAGCGTACTTCCACGCGTGTCATAAATGCAAGTGTGGACGTCTCCTGTTCCGCGGACAATAGCGAAAATACTTTGAAAAAAAAAACGACTTTTGATGGATCGGTTCGTAACACGTGGCTAAGATGCGTAACAGTATACAGACCAGCATCCATACGGGGCCCGGCTAGTAGATCGTAACTCCGTACGTTGACCTGCCGTTTATTATGTGTTCGACAGCTTTTTTCAGTATTCGGAATGGACTGAACTGTATTGCAGCTCGAGGCAATTGTTCGTGTAACAAAATACGTCCACATTAATCGGTACTGCCACATGTGTCTGATACGGTCACGGGATAATGCTCGGTGAATTGTCAGAAGTGTGGACGCACCTTAAGCGACGCATCATCTTTGGTACGTAGGCATAAGCGATGGTTGTCTTTCCATCAGAAGGGTCGTCTGCTTGTTTGTTCTTATGAAGTTAATCATATCTTCATAAGAAAAAACAAGCTGAAAACAAATTTAAAAGTATATAAATACTTACTGAATTTTTAGTAAAACTATTAATAAAAGATTATTTAATTTTATTCATGTAGTCTATGGTGTTTTTTGTGTAAGCCATTATATGGAAACAAATTATGGTGGAATTATGTTTTTATTATGTTTAAGTCGCGACAAAAAATATAAATGAAAAATAAGCTTTAAACTGTGTAGTCTGCTCGACAAGTTGAATATGATCTAAAATAAAGATACTGCTCTTAAAAGTATGTGCGATAGATCATTGGATCCGCAATGACGCCTAAAAAATGTGCTAAAAGCGTGTATTAGCACATAAAAAATTGCAAAGTTATAAACAATTAAAGATGAAAAAAATGGCATTTCATTTTTTGTCAAGATTTCATAAACTATTAATATTTAAAAAATTTCAAAAAAAGATTCAGAAAGAGGAGAATTTTTTAAAAAATAAACTCTTAGATCTCGGAATTCTATCTCCATTATTTATAATTTTAATTTAACGCTAGAAATAGGTCTCCGCACCACATTTTTAGGTTGCGCGCACGGCCTCAAAAGCGAGTACGACACATAAATTAATTAATTTAAGGTATTGAATATTCTTTTTTTAAATTTGAAAAAATTATAATGTATTTTAAACACTATAAATAATTTATTTCCGTTGTGAATTTTACTTAAAATTAATTTTTCAAGAAGTTAAACGATTGTTAACTAATAAAATTTTCTCGTACTTCCAACTTAATTGTAAATGAAAAAAAAATATGTTTAAATAATTATCGTATTTTTTTTTACTTCGTGAAGCCTTTTTTATATACATACTTAACAATATCACGCTATAAAAGTTAAAAATATATTCATGCTTTGCTTATAATAATTATTGTATTTGAACAAAACCTGAAAAATCCACGTAATGTTGATACACGCTTTTGCACAATTTTCTAGGCGTCATTCCGGATCCAATGACCTATCGCACAAAATTTTAAGAGCAGTATCTCTATTTTAGACCATTTTCAACTTGTCGAGCAGACTAGTGCTTTAAATTGTAAAAATGTTTTTTCTCTCAAAGAAATAAAAAATACACCGGAAATGTTTAATCATGATAAATTAATTAAATCGCCTAGGTAGTCGAGTGCTGTATACTTAACCACAGATTATCTCCATGTTCTGTGCTATAACACGTAACGCAATGACGTGTATAATTGGTAATATTATACACGTCATTGACGTAACGTCATCGATTGAAACAAGGCCTGGGTTTTATCCGAAAAAACATAGATATTTGTATTTTTATATACCTATCATAAGATAGCAAAGAAGCAGTTCTCCTGATAAAGAGACAATCAACGCTTATAGACTCTAAAGATGTTAATGGTACGTTGCTATCCGTGTGGCGGGATAGTAACGCTACATGCAACTTTATCATTTAAGTGTGAATGACGATACAAGATTTATAGGTCACTTCACACACACAGGTCACATTAATACGATAACAATATTATAACAAGCTAATATCCTGAAGTCAATGTTTTATTGTAGTTTACTGTTTTTCCGTTATTTGGTACGAGGTCATACCGAACTGAGGAAAAAGAAGAATGTTCTCAATACAAACAACCGCAAATGGTTAAGTCACGCAACGACATTCCTATTTTCCGCATTTCGCAAAAAAACATGAGTTAAACCATCTATAAAATATTTGATAATATAAAAAGTTTTAAAACTTTCTGTTAACTGTATTTAACAGAAGCGTATGCAATCCATACTAATATTTTAAATGCAAAAATAACTCTGTCTGTCTGCCTGCCTCTTTTTCACGCCTAAACTACAGAATCGATTTAGATAAAATTTGGATAAGGAAAGTTTGATATCCGAGAAAGGACATAGGATAGGTTTCATCCCGGAAATCCCACGGGAACGGGAACTGTGCGGGAAAATCCGGGGCTTTTAGAAATTTTTTCACGCCGACAAAGACGCGGACACAGCTAGTTTTTCATAAAACTGCAAATTCTACATTTTTGTAGTTTTGTCGAAGAGTGTGATAAAAAAACCCTGTCTAATCGTCAAAGGTATAATAATTGGTATCTTAATACCATAAAGTTGCATATTACCATTGATATAAAAAACCAAGATGCACAGTTCCGAACAAAACTGAAACTCAAAAGTGTTCCTAATTTTATTTAAATAGTTATAGATATGGCAAAAACATATGTCTGCATATTCAACCTTAAACGCAAGATTTATAGTTGTTTTTACAAAGCAATGTACCTATAAAAAAAATTGACAGTGTCGCCACTCGCGACCGACGTGGATTCTATTTGAAATGAACGCATAATTTTAAATTGTGCGCTCAATTTTGGAGGACGTTTTTGAGACACCGTGTATCTTGAGTTTTTTATATCAATGCATATTATGATAACTTTTTTACATCAAGATAGCAAACAACCACAATATGGCTCTCCTGATGTAAAAAGACAACCATCGCATATAGACACCAAAAGTGTTAATGGTGCGTTGTTATCAGTGTGGCGAGGTTTTAATGCCACTTGCATAAGTTTACCGGCTACCTTACCCTCCAAACCGGAACACGACAATTAAAAGGCGGGGAAATGTGCACCTAATTATTTTTTGGATATTGACTGATAAATGTTCCCGATCAAAATAATTAATCTAAAAAAAAATATTTTTAAACAACTTTTGCAGCACAAAATAATGGCATGAGTCTCAGTAATAAGCGGTAGAAGTCGTAGCTGCCAGACACAGATATCAATTATTAATGTGTGCCGCCGCTAACTGGATATGGTATTGTCCAGTTTAAAATATTTGCTTAATTTTAGGTAAAGTGAAAGATAAATATGAACTTTTTAAAATGACATACCTACCTACATAATATTTTTATTAAAGAGTTTAAAAAATATGCGTGTGTCTCTCTCTGTGTGTATGGGTGCGTGTGTGTGTATGTGTGTATGTAAACATCTCATAACTTTTGAACAGCTTGACCGATAGAAACGCGGTTAATGGCATTCGATTGGATTCCGCTCAACTTAGACCTCTTAAAAATTTGAACCAAGTCGGCCCAGTAGATTTTGAGAAAGTTTGAAAAACACAAAAAAAAATTTTTTTGGCGAAACAGTATTTTTGTAAAATACCTAACTTCCAGAAAAATTTACCAATTGAGTACAAAAACTAATCAGCTCTATTCCTCAAAAAACTACGTCTAATGCAAATTTGCATCAAAATCGGTTTATCCGTTTGGGAGTAAGCGTTGACGAAAAATGTTGATCAACGTGTTTTTCGACATAATGGCCTGCAGGGGGTTTACAGATTTTTTTTCTGTTACAAAGGGTGTCCTATTCCCAGGTAGTCCCATTTAATTTGGTGAAGATCTGCTGAAGGATCCCAAAGATACAGAAATCATAAGTACTTTATTCAGTTAAACTTTTAACAAGTTATTTTGACATGTCAACATATTTTTTAAAAACTACTACCGGATCGGAAACGCGACCACACACTGAGAAGATCCGGCGGAAAAAACTCAGCGGGCTTGTCTATTTTTATTATTTGTTTTTTTAAATTATTTCAATATCCCAAAAAATATATATGAGATCGGTATGAGGAGCAATTAATCCCAGGTTTTTTGTCTTCTAAATAATCTGAGCTTTTATAATATTATCCTTTTTTACACAGTTTTGTTTTAACACATTTTAAATTTATTGACTGGTAGATAGATCTCTTATAGTTTCGGGAAGTTTATTGTAAAAGCGTATACATTGCCCCATAAAAGAGTTACTTATTCTGTGGAGACGAGATGCAGAACCGAAAATGCAAAGTCGGTTGTTTGCAGTTTTACTGCGATTATATTATTTAAATCAATAGCATTGTTTTCTTTATAATGTCATTGACCCATTTATACGCCCCTCCGTCGGACAATGTTAATGACTCACTGTAAATAAATCTCCTGGAACAGTGTATGTCTGCGATGGACTTCGAAACTAATAACTTACTGTTACTGTTACTTACTGTTTTATGTTACTGTGTTCAGAAACCAAACGTACAACTGTTTCTGACAGTTTCAATTAGTCTCATCTAAACTAATACCATAAGGATTTGATTTTTTGTTTGTACGATTTAATTCAAAACTACTCGTCTGATTTTAAAAATTCTTTCACCTTATAAAGGAGTAAAGCTACAGTGTCCAGGAGTGACATAGGCTACTTTTTTACTCGACTGAGCAAAGGGAAGTGTTTAATGCAGTTGCTTAATATTAAGTCAAAACTATATATATATATATATATATATATATATATATATATATATATATATATATATATATATATATATATATATATTAGGGATGGGCCGAAATTCGTTTCACATTCGGTTTAACCGAATTTCGGCAGCTTGAACCGAACTTCGGCATTCGGCCGAAATTCGGTTTAAATGCCGAATGTTCGGCACTAGAAACTATTTTGACTGAAATCTACACTAATGTTGTAAAGAGGAAAGATTTGTATTTCTATATTTTTATATCTTGTATCAACTAAACTCAAAAACTACCGGACCGATTCGAAAAAATCTCTCACCATTAGAAAGATATTAAATCATCCCCGAGTAACATAGGCTATATTATACATACCAAAATAATCTGTAAATTGCTTGACCCTGCAGGCCATCCCTGAAACATCCCGCTAAATAAAACAACATAAAAACAAAAATAAAAAACCTCAGCATAGATTTTTGAGTTCGAAGAGATTACAAAGCATGTAAAACGGTTGACCCGGCATCGGCAAGTCATCACTGAAACTTCTCGAAAAATCTTTATCTATATCACATTTTGTATCACAGTTGACCCGGCATCGGCAAGTCATCACTGAAACTTCTCGAAAAATCTTTATCTATATCACATTTTCTACAGAGTTCAAAAATCTTTAATTTGTTACAAATGTTCGTTATTATATAAAAGTCGTTGTAAATGACAGTAATTTTAAAATTTTTTAAACGCTATATATTTTGAAAATGATGATTGATTTTGGTTTTTCGGATGGCATTCGACACGATTTTTGACCTCTAAAATGTTTTCTAAACGTGCGTAACGTAATCTACAGGCTGAAAAATGTCGTAGCAATATCAATTTTTGATGCAATTTACTTATTTGATGCAGTTTTAAAAAGAGAAAAGCTGATTAGATTTTTAAGTCAGTCGGTATATAAGCCAAAGAGTTATTTTAAAATTATTAGGTTTTCTGTAAACAACAAAATATTAATATTTAAAAAGTTGTAACTTTTGGAAACTTGATTCGATTTTGATTCTTGAAACTATATTTCACGTAGTTGTTTTAAGTACCACAATATTGTAGAAGGTCAAACAAGTTTTGGTCAAAAATCTCGAATTTATATAAATAAAACATTCTTTTTTCAAAATTTTTCGTCAACGATAACTCCGAAAGGGTAAACCGATTTTGATACAATTTACGATATTTGACACAGATTTTTAGAGAGAAAAGCTGATTAGATTTTTAAATCAATCGGTGTATTATCCGGAAAGTTATTTTAAAAATTTTGTGAAGTTTTCTGTAAACAACAAATATTAATATTAAAATAGTTTGAAACTTTTGAAAACTTGGTTCGATTTCGTTTTTTGAAACTAAATTTGACACAGTTCTTATAAGCACTAAAATATTGTGGAAGGTAAAAAAATTCTAGTTAAGAAATTACCAAGATATGTCAAAAAACACTTCTAAAATTTTTCGTTAACGATAACTCTTGAACGGAAAATTAAAAATTTTTGATGCAATAATGCATTGAGCGCAGTTTTTGTAGGAATAGAGCTGATTAGATTTTATAGCTAATCTATACATTTATGTACTTAGATTGTACAAAATTATTTATGTATGTATGTTATTTATGTACAAAGTTATGAGATGTTTACATATACACATACACACACATATACATACAGACATGCTGACCTCATTGTGAAAATAGTCGGAAAAGATTTCTAGGATCTCAAAACGTGGACATCTGATGAAAACTCGATTTTCATAAATCGGGGCAAAAAGAGTTCCTTATCTACATACGTAAAGGGAAGTTAAAAATAAAGATCCGTGCCTAAATTGGAACAATGTAACTCAAATGTATCAAATTTATGCCGTTACGTCATTAATTCACGTGCGTTGCGAAAACTATTAACAATATCCTATATATCCATACTAAAATTATAAATGGAAAAGTGTGTCTGTTTGTTTGTCCGTTTTTCACGGCAAAACAGAGCGACGAATTGATGTGATTTTTTAAGTGGAGATAGTTCAGAAGGAATGGAGAGTGACATAGGCAACTTTTTTGTCTCTTACTTTACGCGAGCGAAGCCGTGGACAATAGCTAGTATAAAATAATCTAAATTTTAAGTAAATTCGTAAACGTGTCGCTTTCAAGAAAGCGCCTACTAAACCGAAGTTCGGCCGAAATTCGGCCGAATTTTTTATTTTCACCGAATGTTCGGCCGAAGTTCGAATTCGGTTCAAACCACATTCGGCCCATCGCTAATATATATATATATATATATATATATATATATATATATATATATATATATATATTAGGGATGGGCCGAAATTCGTTTCACATTCGGTTTAACCGAATTTCGGCAACTTGAACCGAACTTCGACATTCGGCCGAAATTCGGTTTAAATGCCGAACATTCGGCACTAGAAGAAAGTATCTTCTTTGCTCTAATTTGCTTGAAATCTATGCTAATGTTATAAAGAGGAAAAATTTGTATTCTATATTTTTGTATATTGTATCATCTAAACTCAAAAACTACTAAACCGATTTGAAAAAATCTTTCACCATTGGAAAGATATTAAATCATCCCCGAGTAACATAGGCTATACTATACTTTTGAAAAAAAAATCCGTAAAACAGTTGACCTAGCAGGCCATCCCTGAAACATTCCGCTAAATAAAAAAACATAAAAACAAAAATGAAAAAACTTCAGCATAGATTTTTGAGTTCGAAGAGTTCAAAAAATCTGTAAAACGGTTGACCCGGCAGGTCATCCCTGAAACTTTCTGCTAGATCTTTATCTATATCTTAGCACATTACAGAATTTTTTCAGAGTTCAAAAATCATAAATTTGTTACAAATATTCGTTAGTACGTAGAAGTCGTTGTAAATGACAGTAATTTCAAAATTTTTGAAATGCTATATATTTTAAAAGCGATGACTGATTTTGGTCTTTCGAATGGCATTCAACGCAATTTTTGACCTCTAAAATATTTTCATAGCTACGTAATTTACAGACTCAGAAATGTCGAAGCAATATCAAAAGTTATTTTTTGAATTTTCGATATTACTAAATCCCAAATAAATCAACCGATTTTGATGCAATTTGCTTATTTTACGCAATTTATAGAAAGAAAAGCTGATTAGACTGTTAAGTCAATCGGTATATTAGTCTGAAAGTCATTTTAAACATGCTAAGTTTGCTGTAAACAACAAAATAATATAAATTTAATGTTGATCTTTGAAACTGTATTTGAAAAAAATTCGAATTTATGTCGAAAAACACTTTTTCCAGATTTTTCGTCAACGATAACTTCCGAACGGATTAACTGATTATGACACAATTTATGAATTAGACGCAGTTTTTTGACATAGGATACTTTTTTCTCTTACTTTACACGAGCGAAGCCGCGGACAATATAATAGCTAGTAGTAAGTAGTAAAATAGGTAAATAGCTAGTATAAAATAATTAAATTTTAAGCAAATTCGTAAAAAAGTCACGACGTGTCGCTTTTAAGAAAGCGCCCCAAATTTAAACCGAAGTTCGGCCGAAATTCGGCCGAATTTTTCTATTTTCACCGAATGTTCGGCCGAAGTTCGAATTCGGTTCAAACCACATTCGGCCCATCACTAATATATATATATATATATATATATATATATATATATATATATATATATATATATATATATATATATATATATATATATATATATATATATATATATATATATAGCCGTGGATCAGTGCGAGTGATTCGTAATCAGCGTAGTAAAAGTGAATAGATGCTGATTACTTATCACTCGCACTGATTAACGGCTGTCTTCACGTATTTTTATCTTAATACTAAGCACCTGCATTGAACACTCACACTCGTACTAATCAAAGTGAAAACGGGGCTTTAAGATTTCACTTTGATTAGTGCGAGTGCGAGTGTTTAATACAGCTGCTTAGTATTAAGCAAAAATCAAGTGTGGACAGCCCTTGATTAATGCGAGTGATTAGTAATCAGCGTAGTAAAGTGAATAGAAGCGTGTTTTATTTTTTTGAGAGCAACCCTGACCCGCGCGATTTTTCTACCTCTGATTTGCGGCATGCCGGGCCCCAAACACTTTTTGGATGTGTTTGTTTAATGTTTAGTGATAAGTGTTTAGCATTGTTGAGTTTGTTCGTCCATATTTCGACGCCTGAAGCTTAATGCGCTAATTATGGTGGCTAAACAGTATTGGACAGAACTCGCACTGACTACTCACAATATCACTCGCAACAACTAAACATTCGCACTCCCACTAATCAAAATGTAAAACGGGCATTAGATAGATAAGACAATCGAAAAAGGCTATAAAACTTAATGTTTTTAAGTAGATAAAATATTAAAATGCATAAAATATAAATCGAGCAAAGCTGGGTTTCGTAAGTGCTTAGAACAAACTATAACATATAGTCTGAACCACAGACCACACAAATGGTAATAGACATGGCATTGGGAAAGAAACACGTCGCCGCGCATACGAGCAAACGCTCCTATTACTGTCAAAAATCATACATTTATGGGTATTTTATAACTCTGTATTTCTGTGTGTAAATGACACTGACAAGCTAAGCAATTGTCTTGAAAAGCGTATCCATTTAATCTGTAGTCCGAATCGTTACTCCTCGGGGCTTCAGGAATAGAGCTTAGTGCTTACTCATTTATTAAAGGCCGGCAATGAACGTTTGTCCCCTATTCTATAAAAAAGAATTGTATACCTTCTAAGAGTATATTATATTGTAGATGCTTACCCTACAACTCTGATTCATATAAATCTCTGTCATTTACTTTTAAAATATCAATTTAGTTTAAGGGCGCGTATTCAATTCCCAACGAAAACTTCATATTTTCAAGTTTTTTTCAGAGCAATATCGTAATAATGTGAGCATATTATTCGAAGGATATTACAGTTTTTGCAAGATTAAGTCTTGATTATTTGATTTACCGCAGGCTCAAAATTTGATCGGTAAACGATTGCGCGCGAGGATTTGTAGTGTTTTTAAAATAATTCTTTTAAATAAATGAATTCATATAATGGACTAAAAAACAGTATATTAAGCATTACTTTAATTCACATAAAATAAATATTTTAGGTTTCTATTGAAATACTTATGGTGTAAAAAAATTGTTAAATTGAACTGATTTTGTAATTTTTTAATATTATTTTTTAATATCTAACAACAATATTTTCGCCATTTTGGCTCTATGTTGCACTTTAAGAACATATATCATGTTGAAAAAATGCATAAAATAAAATATTTTGGTACATTACAATGGTTTTATTCGTCCTGAAAGATAACTCTGATGCCTATTTTCGTAAAACGCTATGCAGGGATTGTCTTTTTTTTTAAGAAACTGTTTTCATAAATTATATTTTTGCTTTGTAGATCAATCTCTCACTAAATCAAGAATCTTGCAAAAACTTGTAATATTCGAATAATCTAATCACATTATTACGATATTGCTTTTGAAAAAATTTTGAAAACATGAATTTTTTGTTGCAAATCGAATATATATGTATACGCTCTTAATTAGGTAATTAAAAATGTACGTTTCTAATGGCAATTATCATTATGCATTACTATTTTACGATGACGTATGCCGTTTCTGTAATTACTAATTAGCCTCTCGAAGGCCATTGTATCTTGATTTTAAACGATAGGGCCTTGACGATTCGTTACATTTGAAAGTATCACCTGCTTAGAACTATACTTACCTAGCTGGGGCCCTATTCACTAACAAAACTATGAAGTAGAGATGTCACTAATATTGATTTTGCTGAATACCGAATATCCAGCCAGGCCTTTGGTCGAATAACGAATATTCGGTGGCCTATTAGTTTCATTGGCGAGTTGATCGTGTTATGAGTTCATGACTCATGACACATATTATTTGTTTATAATGGATTGAGCAAAATAGTCTTTCTGGATTGCACTGCTCAATAAAATGTCTATCTGATTGTCTAAAAAAATAATCCGTGTCCAAAAATGCTGAAACAAATGCTTTCACTCCAACATACCTCTGATAAATTTTTAGTATGTATGAATTGTGATGTTTCATGGTCATATATACATATATTAAAATGGGCGTACGGGGGGGGGGGGGGGGGCAGGCAGGGTCAGCTGCCCCCCTCCCCCCTAGAATTTCTTATTTCTTTACCTTTCTATAAACTATCTACTGTTGAAGATAAAAATATAATAAGACAATAGGTATATAAAAATATTACGGTTATAAAATGCTAAAGTTTGGATGTTTGGATCTTTGGATAGATGGATATTTTTAATTTATTATTAAAATTTATTTATTCGTTATTAGCATTTTATTTTGAAATAGTATTTTGAAAATGAGTCCGCCGGCACTGGAATGATCATACCTAATTCAAATCACACCGCTCGCGCTGCACTGAGCCATCAGTTGTTATACGCGGAAACGAGCTATGATTTTTAAAAAAGATTTATCTAGTTAAACACCTTTTAATTATTTTATTGACAAATTATAAAATTGTAAATTTAATTTAATTAATATTGTTTCGACATTGGAATTTATATATTAACTAGCTGACCCGGCAAACGGTGTTCTGCCTTTTTAACTACTCTTATTTTTTTATGTTTTTTTCTTACCTTTTAAACCTTCCCTGGACTGCAACAATTAATTCAAAACCAAAATTAGTCAAATCGTTTCAATTTTCGAGTTTTAGCGAGACTAACGAACAGCAATTGTTTTTTATATATAGATGTTAAAATTTTGACTTTCAATGTAATTAAAAATAATTATGACTGAAAATTTTTCAGTGAATGTTAAGCTGTTGCACATGCTTTATTTAATAATTTAATACGAGAAATTTTAAAACTGTCAAAAAATAATAATTAGTATGTCTTAATAATTATGTTGCATGCCGTATGCAGAATGTAGTGCACTAATTATATTTTATATTATAACATCCTGATTTACCTATGTTCAAGCAATAAATAAATTATGATTACGATTATGATTAGTAGGATAGTAGGTTAACTTTATTACATTTAAAAACACAATATATTATATTAATATTATAAACGCGAAAGCTTGAATGTTTGGATGAATGGATGTTACTCAATCATGCAAAATCTACTGAACGGATTTGAATGAAATTTGGCATACAGGTGAGCTACCGCAACCTTTGCGATATCCTGAGACATGGTCAAATTTACGAAGAAAAAAAACGAAACGAAAGGCTCGATTGAACTATTTATCGAGTTTGTTGAGATGGTAAATAGGTGCATCAGAATAACATACTTTTCCATAATACAATATTGGCATTATAAGCGTGGGTACTAGGGTCACTTTAATATTTACTGGTAAAAAATCACGAAATCTATCAAGAGATCCTAAAGCCCCAGTATCTCTGTGACACACATAATTAACCTGATAATTCTAATTACGCGGTGTTGATCAAGGGTGGATCCAGGGAAGGGGGGGGGGGGGGTCATGGGCCTTATGACCCTCCCGCCCTAGGCCCTAGTGGTCTAGGTATGAATTTATTAATGCAAACAAATAAGGATTAGAGATTAGAGCCTATCTTGATTCTTGACTGAACTTTAAACATGTGACCCCCCCTGACCCGAAGGCTGGATCCGCCCTTAGTGTTGGTCCGGGACCCCTTTGAAGAACAGACCATCTGCCGTTCTGCCAGGCAGATCGTAAGAGGCGACCGATTGACTATACGTGTCAGCACCATCTTGAGACGTACGTGGCAGGAATAAGTAAGGTGGTGGACCTTATCTATTGCTGCCGCAATAGCGTCAATGTTCGTCATTGTCATGTTCCGTTCTGGAGAGTAAGGTAGCCGGTAGACTTATGTAGGTATGTGGCATTGCTATCCCGCCACATGGATAGCAATGTACCATTAACATCTTTGATTTAATAATCATATCCATCTATACGATGGATTCCCTTTCCTTCAGGAAGGTCATCTGCTTCTTTGTTATCTAATAATATAAAAAGAAATTAAAGTGGCAATCGATATAGCAACCTAAATCTTTAACAGTTGAGGAAAATGGTACCTATACTCGTGTTATCAAAAACAATCGGGGAATATGACTCTATGTTACATTTCATCATTTGACGGGTAAAGGTACCTACTCCCGACCATTACCAAATGGCACTTTAGTTGGACTGTCGCAAGCATTAGTGCGACGAGCGACATTGAAATAGGAACAACGCGAATAACATATCTAACGCACTTGTGCGTTTTGGTTCTCATTATTAAACATGTTGGACCACGTTGTCATAAGAACGAAAGTTAACGTTGCACTTTCACTTTTATTCAGCTGAAATTTGAAAGATTTTCCTTTTATAATTCGACTGTAATAACGCCTTTCACACTTTTTAGATCAGAGCTCATTTTCAACAAACAAAGGATGGAGGAGGTTCTCAAATTGACGCGTACATTTTTATAATGTTAAACCACGCATTACTTTTTAAAGAGTAGTCCGATTTTAATAATTCTTTTTATATTGGTATGGGTATACCGCGGGACCACCATTTAGGACGCGTCCACAAATTACGTGAGATGTTTAAGGAGGAGACTGGGTCGAGTCAAATCTCATCTAATCTTACGTTGGAGAGAGGGGGGGGGGGTCTCGACAAATATCACGCAATTTTTTTTCTGATTGAAACAAAAAAATATACTATTTTGGTCCATTATCCTGATTGTACATGCTGAAGATTTAATCTTAAGCGTAATCGTAATACGATTAAGCTTATTCACTAATTCGTTCGAAAGAAAATAATTTCATTCATACTTCGACGTTATACAGTCTTAACTAGTCGTAAATAAGAGCATGAAGCACATTTTTTTTCTTTTTACAATAACAATGCAATGCGTTTACACATTTAAGAAACCCACATTTTGAAAAATCTCACGTGAGATTGGGGGATGGGGGAGGGTGTTAAATAAAATCTTACATCTCACCAGAGGGGAAGGGAGAGACAGAAAACTTTTAAAAAAACCTCACGTAATTTATGGACGCCCCTTAATTTAAAAAAAAATACAATCTTAAGGATACGAAAGCATAGGATGATTGATTGTACACTCAATGATTTTTATGTATGACCAGCCACGCATAACTTTTCGTCGGTTTTTTTTAAAATAAATTATCTACCAGAGAGTTTAATGTAATGCGTATTAGAGAACCCTATGTTAAGTAGAAGTCGTGTTCCATTTCATTAACGTTCGTTGCAACGCTTTAATAATAATTAATCGTTCAACCAAAGTCAAAATTAAGCAGTGCTGCAGAGTATAACAGAGTATAATATATAGTCGCGACTAAAAAATCGTAACGACCATGAATTTCCTAGCACTTACGCATTTTATCAAGGTACACAGGAGTTCTGACGTAGGTACAGTCCATGGACTGCACTGTAGGGGAACACAAGTGGTGAGGCGCATGCCTTGTCTAGTACATTAGTACATAGAAGTCTTTGCTTTATAGGGTAAATAACAAAGACCCTGCCAAAGTCCAATCCGAAAGTGGCATATAGTAGGTAAGTCGATGACATTATCAAAAATATTGAAATTATTCTATCGATAAAATATGGTTTTTAAAATGCTCATATTATCAAATTTCTCTATAATTTTGCAAAAATTCTAATCTTTTACACGTCACGTCAATGATGACGCCGTCTTTGATGTCATAGTCGCTTCTGTGTTGGCCTTTATACTAAGACTACACTTGTTTGTAATAATTTTTGTGATGCTGAATTTTTGTGAACAGCTTCGTTTTGACGGAGACAACTATCTTTTCTATCTTAAAAAAATCTCGAATCGGGCAACTATTAACGATAGATAAAAAAGAAAAGTTTAGAGTGTCGGACAAAAAAAGTTTCCACTTTACGTGTAGGACAATGTTACCCTCGAATTACAATAATAATTAACAAGCTATTGTGAGAAAATAAGGTTGTTTTGAAATAGATTAATATTAATTTAAGAATCTCAAATTTTAATTTGGAGGACTCGTCAGAAAAACTATCTAATACGTAGAACAAAAGTCTCATCGTATTTTTCATAATATAATCAAACTATTATAGTCGAAAAATAATTATTGTTATTAATAAATATTTTTCCTTTGCCGAATCAAAATTTTCAAAGCCCCATAACTTTATACCTAGTTACCCGATTCGAGATTTTTCGAAGATAGAAAAGTTAGTTGTCTCGTCAAAACTAAGCGGTTTACAAAAATTCAGCTTGTTATTAATAAAAAAAAAGTTTGTTCCTGGGACCACATTTTATATATTATGTTTGTATATAATTATGCATGTCATATGAACGTAGTGTGTGTAATATTTATATTTCTATTAATTTAATGTATTTCTAATAAAAAATATTTAAAAATATTCGATACATTTTAGCAGTCTTTAACTGTGCCAAATTTCATACTTCACCGTTCGCGTAATTATTGTAAAGAGGAGTACAACGTTTCTGTTTACGTAATCATACTTAGGAAATATGTAAATAGTGTCAGTTAAATGTATCCATTCTTCATTTAAAATACTTAGTAGCATGTCAAAACACGTACCTTATCTTTGAGGTTAAATAACATTGACCGTGGTTACATGCGGACTGTGGACACACAATGAGGTTTGTAGGTATACTCAAAGTATAATATCATCGATCGTACTGTTGTAATAATGTTGAAATTTTGTTCGGTAGTTGGACTTGGTCTTCAATACGGATTAAACTGGATACATCTTTTAACGTAATTTTATAAATTGTAAGCAGAGAGTTTAATGTACTACACACTAGAGAAGCTATGCTTAGTAGAAGTCGTGTTCCATATCGTTAACGCATGCTCAAGCTCTGAAAGAATAGTAAATTGTCCAGCAAATGCAACGTCAAAATTAAGTAGCGTTGCAGTGTACAATAGTGTTTTTTTGTAGTGGTAACAGACGTGAATTTATGGCGCTAATGCGTTACATTTAACGGGCTCTGACAAAGGTGTAATCCATGGACTGCTCTTTAGTGGAACACAAGTAGCGTAGCGTATGCCTTGTAGAACTTTAGTGCATAAAAATCTTTGGTTGTAAGTGTAGCTTGCTTTTACACCCAAAAAATCAGAGCAAGGTATAGAAGTTACCAATGAAATGAAATCATTCTACTTTTTAAACTTTTGCTTCTTATTAGGTACAATAAAATAGCACAACATGGCATATTTAGTATTTCTTTACGATATATGTATCTACAATAGTTTGACATTTACAAGCATTTGCTTCTATGAGCGGCTGCAGGTTTTCCGCCTAACGCCGTGTCTGTTAGTATTTGTGTAGTCTGTGGTCTCCAAAGAGTATTATTCACTGTTTTTGGGGTCTTCAACAAATACTCCCTTCGTTACTTTATATTTTGCCTAATTATTTTTAAACATTGGCTTCTTATTAGGCACAATAAATAGCACAACATGGCATATTTCTATTTCTTTACGACACATTTTATCTACAATAGTTTTGCATTTGCTCCTATGAGTGGCTACACATTTTCTGCCTAACGCTGTGTCTGTTAGTATTTATGTAGTCTGTGGTGTTCAGAGTATTCATTCACTACATTTTAGGGGTCTTTAACAAATGCTTCCTTCGTTACTTTATATTTTAATGATTTACATTTATGAAATATTATATGACAAATTAGCCACTTCCTGCGGTATAACCCGCGTAGGTCCCGATCCCAATATCACACTCATTAGTGGTGTCGGTTTGTACTGGCAAAAGAATTTCAAAATTTGTTTAAAAGTACCTCTAGACTTCATACTAACTCATATTTTTAACAAACCTACATATCTGTAAATTAGTCATTAGTATGTCGGACCAACCGCCTTAGTTATTCCTCAATCCTGCCGCATCAATGTCATTGTCGTGTTGCGTTTTGGCGGTAGGTGGCATTACCATAGCACCACACAGATAGTGCCAACGCGCACCAATAAAATCTTTCGTGTTTATAGGCGATCGCGATGGTTTCTCAATTCTCTTTCCACTAAGATATCTGTTTGAGTGCAATCTAATAGTATAATTTAATATGAGTAATAAAAAAAAATTACTTTAAATATCTGTGTCTCAAAAACTACTGAAGTAATTTTGATGAAGCTTAGATTGTTCTATAAGTTGGATATATACCTACCTGATTTAATTCAAAAAGAGTTACCTGTCTCGACGTGCCGTTTATTGCTCGAGAAATTCGTAGACAGACATACAAACATAAACAACACACTTATGAAATTTAGTAAGTAGGTACACGTATTTAGTGGCATATATATATATATATATATATATATATATATATATATATATATATATATATATATATATATATATATATATATATATATATATATATATATATATATATATATATATATATATATATTAGGGATGGGCCGAAATTCGGTTTAAATGCCGAACATTCGGCACTAGAAAAAAGTATCTTTTTTGCACTGTTTTGCTTAAAATCTACGCTAATGTTATAAAGAGGAAAGATTTGTATTCTATATTTTTGTATATTGTATCATCTAAACTCAAAAACTACTAAACCGATTTAAAAAAATCTTTCACCATTAGAAAGATATTAAAATCATTCCCGAGTAACATAGGCTATACTATACTTTCGAAAAAAATCCGTAAAACAGTTGACCCAGCAGGTCATCCCTGAAACTTCCCGCTAGATCTTTATCTATATCGTAGCATATCACAGATTTTTTCAGAGTTCAAAAATCTTAAATTTGTTACAAATATTCGTTAGTACATAGAAGTCGTAAATGACAGTAATTTCAAAATTTTTGAAATGCTCTATATTTTATAAACGATGATTGATTTTGGTCTTTCGAATGGCATTCAACGCAATTTTTGACCTCTAAAATGTTTTCATAGCTACGTAATCTACAGACTCAGAAATGTCGAAGCAATATCAAAAAAATTTTTTTTTTGAATTTTCGATATTACTAAATCCCAGATAAATCGACCAATTTTGATGCAATTTGCTTATTTGACACAATTTATAGAAAGAAAAGCTGATTAGACTTTTAAGTCAATCGGTATATTAGTCTGAAAGTCATTATAAAAATGCTAAGTTTGCTGTAGACAACAAAATATTAATATTTGAAAAGCCGTAACTTTTGAAAACTTGATTTAATTTTGATTTTTGAAACTGTATTTGAAAAAATTTCGAATTTATGTCGAAAAAACACTTTTCCAAATTTTTTCGTCAACGATTACTTCCGAACGGATTCCGAAACGGAACCGATCATGATACAATTTATGAATTAGACGCAGTTTTTTAAAAAAAAAGAGCTGATAAAATTTTATAGTCAATCGATACATTAATCTTGAAGTTATATTAAAAAAATAGGTTTCGTCAATTTTTTTTCGATTTTTTCAAAATTTCTCAAAATATTCTAGTCCGAATTGGTTAAAATTGTTGGGAATTCTAAGTTGAGCAGAATCTAATTGAATGCCATTAACCGCGTTTCGATCGGTCAAGCTGTTCAAAAGTTATGAAATGTTTACATACACACATACATACAACCACACACTCTCTCTCTCACACACACACGCACACACACATACATACAGACATACTGACGTCATCACGAAAATAGTCAGAAAATGTTCCATACTTAGCGGGAAGTTAAAAATCAAAAGTTTGATATAGATGAAGATACATATATTTTAAAACATGATGATTTAGATCTTTTTAATTGCATTCAACGTAATTTTTACCTTTAAATGGTTTTATTAGCTCCAAAATCGGTAGGTTAAAAAATGTCGAAGAAAAGGTAAAAAATAGGTACGTCAGTTGACCCTGCAGGCTATCTTTGAAACTTCTCGCTAAATTGAGGTATTTTAGGCTCAACGGAACAAAATCATACCTAAGCATTTTTTTTCAAGGTTCATAATTCTGACTTTTGTTATAAATGACAGCAATTTCATTTTTAAAAAGCTGTATATTTTTAAAACGATGACCGATTTTCATCCTTCAAATGGCATTCAACGAAATTTTTGAGCTCTTAAATGTTTTTGAGCTACATAGTCTATAGGCTAAAATATGTCGAAGTAATATTAAAATTTGTTTTCAAAAACTTTCGTTATAATAAATCTTGATAAACCGATTTTGATCCAATTGACGGTATTTGACGCTATTTATAAAGAGAAAAGTTGATTAGATTTTTTAAGTGAATCGGTGTATAAGCCTAAGGGTAATTTTAAAAATATTAAGTGAGTTTTATGTAAACAGCAAAATTTTATTATCCAAAAGTTATAATTTTTGAAAACTTGATTCGATTTTGATTCTTGAAACTACATTTGACGTAATTGTTTTAAGTACCACAATATTGTAGAAGGTTTGACCTTCAAACAAGTTTTGGTCAAAAAGTCTCTTATCTTATATAAATAAACCACTTTTTCCTAAATTTTCATCAACGATAACTCCCAAACGGATAAACCGGTCTTGATACAATTTACGATATTTGACGCAGATTTTTAGAAAGACATGCTGGTTAGATTTTTAAATCAAGCAGTGTATTAGCCGGAAAGTTATTTTAAAAATATTAAGAAGTTTTCTGTAAACAACAAAATATTAATATTAAAAAAGTAAAAAACTTTTGAAAACCCGATTCCATTTCGTTTCTTGAAACTAAATTTGACGTAGTTTTTTAAGCACTAAACTATTGTGGAAGGTCAAAAAAATTAGTTAGAGAAATTACCAAGTTATATCAAAAAACACTTTTCTTAAGTTTTTCGGCAACGATAGCTCTTGAGCGGAAAAACCGATTTTGATGCAATTAATGCATTGAACGCAGTTTTTGTAGGAATAGAGCTGATTAGATTCTGAGTGCTAAGTGTGAGTTTTTCTTTTCGCATTCGATCGTGAGCGCGTTTCGAGTTTACTAGGAATTTCGCCATCTAGCGGAAACTGGTTTCTCACGTTTACCACTAGGTGCCGCTGTACAAATCACATACAAATTCCTAGTAAACTCCAAACGCGCTCACGATCGAATGCGAAAAGAAAAACTCACACTTAGCACTCTGTACCTAATCTATACATTTATGTACTTAGATTATACAAAGTTATTTATTTATGTATGTTATTTATGTACAAAGTTATGAGATGTTTACATATACACATACACATATATACAGGCATGTTGACCTCATTGTGAAAATAATCGGAAAAGATTTCTAGGACCTCAAAACGTGGAGATCTGGTGAAAACTCGATTTTCAAAAATCGGGGCAAAATCAGTAACTTCCTTGTCTATATACCTACGTAGCAGAAAGTTAAAAATAAAAATCCATTTCAATGTATCAAAATTTTGTTGTTACGTCACTAATTCACGTGCGTTGCGAAACCCATTAACGATCTCCTATATATCCATACTAAAATTATAAATGGGAAAGTGTATCTGTTTGTTTGTCCGTCTTTCATGGCAAAACGGAGCGACGAATTGATGTGATTTTTTAAGTGGAGATAGTTGAAGGGATGGAGTGACATAGGTTACTTTTTCTCTTACTTTACGCGAGCGAAGCCTCGGACAATATAATAGATAGTAGTAAATAGTAAAATAGGTAAATAGCTAGTATAAAATAATTAAATTTTAAGCAAATTCATAAAAAAGTCACGACGTGTCGCTTTTAAGAAAGCGCCCCAAAATTTAACCGAAGTTCGGCCGAAATTCGGCCGAATTTCTTATTTTCACCGAATGTTCGGCCGAAGTTCGAATTCGGTTCAAACCACATTCGGCCCATCACTAATATATATATATATATATATATATATATATATATATATATATATATATATATATATATATATATATATATATATATATATATATATGTATATATATACTATATATAGTATACCTACTAGTAGTGTATCTATAGATGTACCTATTAATTTGAAGAAACAACATAGCCCGTAGGCCGATATTGCCTTACCTGCCGGCTGCCTGTTACCGGCTCTTTAAGGCAGAGTAATCTGCCGAGCATAATACCTACTACGTATAGTACAAAATATAATCAGATGTTTTCATAAAAAACCGTTAGGAGATAGTTCGGAGAATTACTTAACAAATAATTACCATAAAAACAAAAAGACACCGAAATCGTCAAAAGGAGAAGAATTACACACAGAAATCAGAATAACCACGCTAACCGCAATTTAAAATAGATACCTATAATGATTTGACTCCACATGTGCTAAAAAACAAACAAATAGGTATATAAAAAATAAATTTTCATTGATTAAACCAATAACTTACCATAAAAATGCTTTCGATAAAATATTTGCACTATCATCTGGATTTGCTTCTTTCAAAATAACTTTAGATTCCATTATGAAGTTGTAAATTACAACTTTTAATAGGTAAGTACGTCCAAAATTACAAGACGCAAGATTATGCAAAAATGTTCATAATATCATGAAACACGATAAATATTTCAATTTTTCACTTTATACACACTATGTTTCAGTGACGTTCTAGAAAACGAAATATACTGTAACACAACTCTAGCGCTACAATTTTGAGAGGCTTTAGCATCAGTACCTAAGTAAAACCAAAGCTTCGCTATATAACATTCACTGGTCCCGAGTTTATTCCCATAATATACAATTATTCAATAAGTATGTTAAGTATATTAAATAAGTACGGAGTCAAAAGGCCGGTTAACGTTTATATCACAGATAAAATGATTCTAGCGAGCGGCACTCTGTACGCAGAGACTTAGCACACAGAACAAAACACTCTAACGAGGACTGGCGAGTCGTGACTGGCTCATTGTCCAATAAAATCGTGCCGTTAACCGGCGAATTTAACTATTCCACCCCCCGCCGGAGTACACATCCAAGCACTCTGTTCATGCAAAATCATGGTTAGTTACTTTAATTGTTATTTAACTCTGTAATACCTACATAAATCCAGGAAAAATGGAATCATGGCCGCCACATTTTTTAATTCATCAAAAAATGTGTTCTATTTGGTATATTTTCTATTCAGGATCCCATTCGCCCAGTAGTTTATTTATAGTATTCGCCTAGTAGGTATATGTTAAAGTAAGGTATAGAAAAGAAAAGAAAATATAAAAATACAAATAGATTTATCTAAATAAAGCATTTGATTAATAATCAGATGCGTCTATCGAATTTTATATCCTCTACACCGCTTATCACGAATTTGTTTCGTCGTTTTTTCGTATTTTTTTTTTGTCGCACATAATATTGCATAAATCTGAAATTAATTACGTGTTTCAAAATATGTTTATAATGACATTATTTAAATAGGTACCTACACTTATGTAGGTACATATAGTATGAAATGGGACACTAATATTATTATTATAGAACTAGCTGACCCGGCAAAGGATGTTCTGCCTTTTTAACTACTATTATTTTATTTTATAAACTTTTAAACCTTCCCTGGACTTCAACAATTAATTCAAAACCAAAATTAGCGAAATCGGTTTAGCCGTTCTAGAGTTTTAGCGAGACTAACGAACAGCAATTGATTTTTATATATATATATAGATTATTTTAATGTAATCTGTTCTTCAATAAATCAGCTCAATTATTTGAACAATTTTTTTTGTTTATATTACTAATTTCACACTTGTATGAAGCGCGATCCATTTCTCAGTTGGAACGCATAGTACATGCGTAATTTGTGTGAGCACGAAAGTCAATGAACGTATGAATCACTACGCCTCAGCCGCACTTGCGTCTATTGTGCAGACACAGTACAAACACAAATTATAAAGTATTATGTACTAGTAAGTACAAATGCAGATGTGACGATAGACTCGAGTGCGGCCCCCGCATATTATTTGAGCCGTATCATAACTACACGGAAACTACAACTACAATTATTATTGATTATTTATATACGAGGAATTTTGCGGAATGTTGACGTGCTGTGAATTAGTCGATATTACACAGAGTAGTACACCCGCCTCTACCTCAGTCCCTGATTCCTCGTACTTCGTGCGCAGACTGTACATAATATTCTGTCTTCATTGCCATGTTCTGAACTCTGTGCTAGACGAATCGATGAATATTATAGAGACAGAGCGTATTTTATGGGGAGTGGTGAGCCATATTACGAATAAGTCAAATTATTGAGTTTGAACTTTAAGCTGTTGCCCGCAATTACTTTACCGTCACATTTTTCTTTTCATTATCATGCAGTTTTTAGTTACTCTGGTCCTGATTTGCAAGCGTTTGTTAACATCACCAGTATAAATTAAACTGCCTTTGAAATGCGTTTTTCTTAGCGCATAGGAGCTCAAATAAATATTTTGATTGCATACAATGAAGCGTGAAGCAGTGAACTGTGAATGTGTCGAAGATCGGCGGAAATATAATTGCGAAAACCACATGTAATTTAATTTTGACCTTTTCAGGTTTACTGACTGTTTGTGCAACATTTTTCAAAAATCATAAGTCGATGCCGCTTACTGTAACAAATTTATTAAAGAGTTTTATTTTCTATTATGTGTTGTGTAATCTTTCGGTTTTGGGGAAAATTTAAAAAATGCAGTATACAATAACATAAATGTACGTTTAAGACATAACGTGTAACATCTTATAAAAGATAAATAACCGTTTTGTTTTATGCAAATTATTTGCGTGATTCCGTTAAGGATTGAGTGCACACCATCTAAACTAAACTATAAATATGCCTGCTATTTAGTAAAAGCTCTCAAACAATTGTAAAATGTATCTCCCAATTTCTAAAAAATAAAATAAAAGATATATCACTTTATGTGTGTTCAGTGCTCACTCAATCCTCACAGAGGATCGCCTAAATCTATGAACCTATACACATAAAAAATTGTATTATATTTTTTGTAAAAGTTATGTTAATTTATCATTTTTATTTACAAATGTCCCAGTAAGTATTTAAAATTTTACAAATAATTTTATATGTTCACTCAAACACACATTCAAAAATCCGATTTTCAATGAAACAAATGTAGACTGAAATTCTAGGTTTTGTAAAAAGCTATGTGGAAATTTGTTAAATACTAAAAAAATCGCTAAGATGGCTTGTTTTAGAATAATTAATTTTTACGAGGGCTCACTCAATCCTCACATTTGAGTAAAGTGATAAAAGTTGTAAAACATTTTTTTCAACTTTTTGTAAAAAAATTTACTAAATGATTGTAATTTTACTTTTTTTTATTTTGTGGATTTTAAATAATATTCGTGTATCAATATTGTTACGAATAATCTAGAAGCGTGTAGAGTTGGAGTGCGCGCGCGCTAACTATCTAGAAATAAAAGAAAGAGATAGCTACTCCTATTGACAAATAGTTGACCTAGGCTATGCCATAATGGACTTTGCGGGATATAGCATAAGGTTGAAAGTAGCGTGTACTAGGATTTATGACTCTGTTATGAGTTATATGTTTACGATAAGAAGTGATTCATTATTTCCAGATACATTTAGATTTTTCTGGATCCAGCTAGGACTTTACCCTGCCTATGAATAGAGAGGTGTTGACAAACACAAGGCAGTTTTTATCAAGCGATCGAGAGCGATACTTCAAGTGATCAGTGCGAAGCGAGAAGCGTTTTATTGTGTAGTCAGAGATAGTACAGTGAGTGAGTAGTGTGTAAAGTGTATTTCAGTATTACATTGTGTTGTCTTGTGTATTGTGTGTATCGTAAATACATGGATTCGATATAAGTGGTGTTTTCTTACAATTACGAACCCGAGCTACGTAACAATATTTATCTTAAAACATATGTAATAATAAGGTTACCCAATACCCATACAATTCGACAAAAATGCCGGACCTACCTACAAATTTTAGTAGATTTTTTCTAGTCACAGGATTATCTTATTACTGATTCCTAATCATCAAGTTGTGAATTGGGTTTAGTGCAAAGAAACGTGACTTTAATTATTAGCTTAGCAGAAAGAGGTTATGACTAAAAACTTCAATCAATAAAATTAACATACACAATAAACATTGCCTATACTTTTCAATAAATCCCTAGATTTCTCTGGTTGCTCATTTGATCGAAATTTGGTGAAAATATATTTTTAATAAAAAAAATTACGGCTTTCTCGTAATCAATTTGGCTAGGATTATGACGTCCTGGATTCAACCCCAGATCGGGCAAGTGTTAATGTTATCGAGGACTGCTTAATTTTCAAAATCTCAGAAATAACGGAGTCTGGTCGGTGGTGCGTTGCCACCCCCGTGCGTCGAATGAGCATGTGAAGGTGTCGGTCCGGTTATGGCTAGAAATTAAACTCAAATGGTTACCTGATTGGTTAAATGTGGCGATACAAATCACCACTGATCTCGCAAACCACCAAACCAGTAAAACTAGTAAAACACAGTCTCTAGACAAAAACACGTTTAAACTGGTGTATTTAATAATAATAATAATAAACAATAAATAAATATTCACGGGACAAATTACACTTACTGATCTAACCCCAAAGTAAGCAAATTATTTGCTTGTGTTAGCCAACGATACTAATACAAAGAAATACATATATTAATACAAGAATATATTTAATAAACACCAAAACCCGGAAATACAAACATTTATGCTCATCACACAAAGGCCCTGTCGGGGATCGAACCCGAGCCCCGTCGATCGCGTAGTCAGGGTCGCTAACCACTCGACCAACGGGGCGGTATTTATAGTAATGTTTTAGCAAATTGGTATTTGGCAATGATAATAAAATATTATTTTAGCTTTTCCATGATGCAAATAGTGGTAAAAACCAAAATGCCTATAAATAGCTTCATATGATAAACAATACAGAAATGCATTGTAAAGTCAAATAAAGCGCGCGAAAAATGAAAACGTTCAAATATATATGTCATAGTTAATCAATATTTTATACATTATTTTAAAAATTCTGTAATTAGAACATTTCCAACAGTTTTTATTTTATTTTTTATGTTAAAACGAAGTGAAAAGTGGATTAAATAAATAAAATAAATATGTGATATCCCTATTGCTATATCTTTTGATTCTTATTTACCTCAATGAATAAAAATGAATAAAATAAGTCCGATATTTTAAATCGCGTGGTAACCTTACTTGATAATACATATAAATACATGATTATTATTTAAACTAATTTAAATACATGATTATTATTTAAACTAATATAAATACATGATTATTATTTAGCTTAGACAAAAATCAAAAAAAGTAAAATGACGGTTATTTACATAGTAAAATTTTTTACAAAAAGTTGAAATAAAAAAAACGGAACTATTAAGTTGAGAGTAATTAAAACTATATGCAAAACATAGCTATAGATATACTATTATCATTAGCATGTCGGTGACGCGAACCGAGGATTTTACCCTCTACCAAAACGCTCAACGCGCCTAAAGAAGTTTTCACTTCAAAAATATTTTGTAACACTTACGGAAATAAAGATATTATTAACTTTTATCACTTAAATAAAATGTGAGGATTGAGTGAGTACTTATAAAAAATATTTTTCACAAAAAAAGCCACCTTAGCGGTTTTTTTAGTATTTTATAAATTTCTACATAGCTTTTTACAAAACCTAGATGTATAATAACATTTCACTTATTCAGTCTACAACTGTTTCATAGAAAATCGGATCTTTGAAAGTGTGTGGATTGAGTGAGCATATAAAATTATTTGTAAAATTTTAAATACTGAGACATTTGTAAATAAAAATGATAAATTAACATTACTTTTATAAAAAATATAGTACAATTTTTTATGTGTATAGGTTCATAGATTTAGGCGATCCTCTGTGAGGATTGAGTGAGCACTGAGCACGCATAAAGTGATATATCTTTTATTTCATTTTTTAGAAATTGGGAGATACATTTTACAATTGTTTGAGAACTTATACTAAATAGCTGGCAATTTTATAATTAATTTAGAAGGTGCTAACTCAATCCACACTCAAGCAAATAAAATATAAACTATCTATATAAAATAAAATATTTTCAAAATTAATTAACCTTTAGGTATGTACCTACTCGGAATTATTTAAATTTTTACATTTTTATCCTCTATTTAAAGCTGTTAAATTCTTTTTAAATATAAATCAATGATCTCTGTAACTTAATAACAGAAAATAGCAAAATTGTATCATATGTCGACGACACTGATCTACTTTTTTCAGCTGATTGTTGAACTGATGTTTATAAATTTGCACAGCATGGTTTTACTTTAGTCAACAAATGGCTTAACAAACACCTTAAACATTAAATTCCAATAAGCCTCAATTTATTCGGTTCACAAATCGAAACATATCATTCAGACGAGCAGATTCATTTTTATACGCGCACCATTGTAAAAAATAAACACCAAACAATGCGCATGCCCTCACATATTAGGGGCTGTTCGTTAATCACATGAGGCTCGAAAGGGGGGAGGTGGGGTCCAAAAAAAATCTTGAACGTCACCATGTATCACCAAGGGGGAAGAAGATTAAAAATTCCAAAGAAACATTACGTGATTAATGAACGGCCCCTTACTGGTTACAAAGTACTTGGGTGTGATCATAGACAAAACCCTTTTCTTTAAACAACATAATATTGAGATTGAGATTCTCTTACAAATAGATTAAGTAAGCAAATTTTCACTTTTAAAGTTCTGTGCAATGTTTTAGATCAAAAATGAAATAGACAAGTATATCTTGCTCTTTGTCAATCAATAATAACGTACTGCATTATGTTACGGGATGGAGTGGGAAGTTGCTTAGAGTCGAAAGAGTACAAAGAGCTATACTTAAGGTGGCCACATTCCACTCCATCCTGTGCCCTACAAACCAGCTTTTCACATCATGTAAATGTCTAACAGTCCGACAGCTATTTGTTTTAACTATAGTATTAAAACAACACTCGGCTCTTTCTTATTCTCCCGATCATAAAATTAAGACGAATAGGTAGAGCTTGTCGGTACAACGAAGTACCTAACTAAATTTGCTTTGTCATCAAAATTTTACGTATTAATTTTAGGTCAACTTCTGTATAATTGCAAAAAACTGTAATTGACACTCGACATTTTACAAAGTATGTCATAAGATGACACTGAGAAGTTATTATTAGTTTGTAAATAAACGAAACTTGGTGTTATGTATTTTAACTGGGTTTAATTTTTTTTCCTCTTGTTGTTTGCTATAGTTTTAATGAAAATTACTCTGTTTTTCTAAGTTATGTTATTACTTCTTATTTAAGACTTCAGTTAAATAACGTTGTGAAATACTAAATATGCTCAATTAATCTTTTCAGTGATTATTAAAATTATTGTATTTACTAGCCCCTATCGCCTGAAACACAGGTTTATCTAGTTCAGGCAGATACATGTTAAGTTAGATCATAAGATAGATATTAGGTATTTTATTTATTACAGTGTAATGTACAATTTATTTATCTGAATTTAAATTTTTTTTTGATTATTTGATTTGATTTTTCGTTTCTTGGTTGGTTGGTTTTTGACAAATATCATTTTAATCGACCACCCTGTTGGTTGAGTGGTTACCGAATCTAAACACGAATTGATGTGGCTGAGATTTGATTCCCGACGAGGATAAACATTTGTGTGATGAGAATAGATGTTTGTATTTCTGGGTTTGGGTATTTATCATGTATTTATCAGTATTTATATATGTATTTCTATGTATTAGTATCGCTGGGTAATACCCATAACATAGCAAATAATTTGCTTACTGTGGGGTTATATCAATAAGTGTAACTTGTCCCGTTAATATTTATTATTATTATTAGGACCTCGCCACAAGGATAACAACGCACCATTACCATCTTTGGTGTCTATGGGCGATGATTGTTTTCATAATAATTAAATAATATTTTAATCATGTTATTACGTGGTAAAATAAAATTTGTCCACCGATATTTTATTATTATTAATTTCCTTGTAGAAATGTTTAATTTCTTACTAAGCACTTGACAAAAAGCAAATCAAGTGCGAGCTGGACTCGCACCTGTAGAGTTCCGTGCCACCGTTAACTAAGGTTAATTATAAGATCTCCTTTGAATTCTAAATTTTATATTTTTCTTAATATTTTTGTAATAGTGGCCACAACAACATGCAAGTAAACGAAAATTTCAGGTATTTACCTATTTCCGTTCAAGAGACAGAGCCCTGTGACATACACACAGCGGAGATATATTAATAAGGTTCCATTTATCATCATATGGGTGCTGAACTCTAAAATTCAACTAAATTTGTTTATATTTTTCCCTGGATTTAAAGGTGCGTAATATTTACAAGTTTTATTTATAACAATACTGGCTGTGCCCGTGACTTCATTGGCTTGAAAAAAATTCAAAAATAAAAGAATCCTAAGTCCTTATTAGTCCTTATTAGAATCGCTGGCTCACACTAGTCTTAATTTGATCATCAACTGGGGCTTGAGAAATCGTTTAAGCTTAGCGCCCCATAAAACGTTTTACTTAATATTAAAAGGTTCGCTCCTATCATCTCCCAGTATAAAAATAAATAATAGCACAATAAAGAGAAAAGAATCGGTAACATATTTAGGTTTGGTCATAGAAAAAAATTATACTTTTATAAATCATATTAACTATGTATATCGGTGAAAAGGCTAAACGGAATTTCTTATTGCGGGCATATCTACCTCGACATGGGGTTTAACGTTTAACACTTTAAAGATAATTTATAACGCCACGTATTTAGGTTGTATCTGTTATGCTTGTTCAGCGTGGGCTGATAAAGTTACGAGTGGTGCGACCCGGCGCAAACTACTTCAAAATCAGCGTCTAGCACTAATATTTCTATGCAAAGCATATCGCACTGTAAGCTCCGAAGCTTTACCCGTTTTATCAGGCGTCTTACCATTAGATTTAGAAATTCAGCGTCGGGCTTCAATGTATTACAATTCTAGGAATTTTACTAACCCAGAATTTATCAACTCGCAAGCCCAAACAAAAATACGTCGCCTTTTTAATCCCGTAATCGACGTTACTAATGAATTAATTGATGAATGGCAGTCGCGTTGGTCTTGTTCAACTAAAGGACGGCATTTATATAACTTTTTCCCGTGCATCCGGGATCGCTTAAGTAAAACTTGGATAGAAATAGATCATTGTGTTGCACAGTTTCTCACTAGCCACGGTAATTTTAAAGCTAAATTATTCTCGTTTAAATTAGTTCCTTCTCCCTTTTGCGAGTGCTCTACATTAAACTAAATATGAACAAACTGCACATCACATTCTTTGGGAGTGTAATCTTTGGAAAAACGAACGTCGTCAAATGCTTGATAGTATCCAATGTATATCCGGTGTAATTTATTACTCCGATCTTGTGGGTACACGTGGGAACTTCCGTGCCTTCAAACGATTTTGTCACACTTACTACTGGAAGCAAAATTAAGTAGGCCATTCTGGTAGGTCCCTAATTTCCAAACTTCCGTGGTGCAATAGCAATCAGGCTTAACCTGATTGTAAAAGTCTCATTTCGTAGCATTTTTATGCTTTTAACATTTTGCTGTCTCCTGCTAAAAAGGGAGGGAAACAGGATGTATTTTCCTACTCCTCCTATATACTTCTGATTAATTTCGTTGTGGGATCCAAGACAGCTTAGCTTTTCCCCAGGGCACCCTGAGCTCGCAACTCAGAGGTTATCAGGACGGTTGCCGCTGTTGATTCTGGTTTACAGAAGTTACAGTGGTGGGAACGAGAGGTGGGCCCATTGCCCTTTAAAAAAAAAGTCCTTATTACCGTGATTTAAAAGGTAGACAGTCCCGGGGTTTTAGCCGCATTGTAGGATTTCCGGGATAAAAACTATCCTATGTAATTTCTAGGGTCTCAAACTATCTTTGTAGCAAATTTCGTTCAAATCGGTTGTGGTTTAGGTGTGAAGAAGAGACAGACAGAGTTACTTTCGCATTTATAATATTAGTATAGATTTTTCAGAATTTTTTTTCCAATTTTTTAATGGGCACATCTAAAATTATTACTATTCCGGTTACCAGTTTTACCGCGTAACGTGCTTTCTTATCTCCAAAATGAGTTATATATAGAGCGCCTTACAGAATTATTATTGTTTACAATACAATAAGAGTTGCAATTAAATTAAAACCGTTTCTCATAACCATTTAATTTTCATTCCGAACTGCTCGGTTTCTACGGTCTCAAACATAGTTTAGTCACCCCTACATAACGGTTTTACGTCGAAAGCGGAGTGCTACCAAACCCGTGCTGCTATTTCGATATTTCTCGATGTAAAAGCCAGCACATTAAAACAGGATTACAATTCTGCTGCGAGATCTATTTAGAGAGTTATAGAAAATTCAAAATGAGAGAACATTAGCAGAAATGGAGAGAAATTAGGTCGTCTTCCATCGACAACTGCCTCGGAAATTTCTGTCAGACCTTAGATTCTTGGAGGACAAGCAGTGAGGCATTTGGGAGGTTAAACGTCCTCCTCAAATTTTGGTTAAAAAAAGATAGTAATTCTCAGTCATTTAAATAAAAAGCTACCATCTCGCTGTGCGATAGTTCTATATTGGAGCTAAAGTTCGTAGAGTCTCAGTGCGTGGCACTTGATTGCATGCAGAAGGTAAATGCCTTGGATCGGTATAGCACAAAGAGTTTTCGTCAAAGTTTACTTTGGGCTTACCGGCAACAATACAACTTATCGTTTTTGTTGTTTGAAGCATCAATGTCTTTGTGGACGGTGTATGCTGTGACTCTTAATGTCAATGCTTGTTGCTTGTCCTTATGGCTGTATGTTATCACGCATTATCTACGCTGTCTCTAACTAGTAATTAAGTATACAATAATATATAAGTGTTGCTGATTTTTAATACATTGGCCGCAGCGGTATTTCTAGAAAACAAGTTGACGGGTGCTGAAACAAACTTCATCATCCGCAGATCAGAGGTCGAGAAAGATTCTCCAAGTCTCGGCATTAGATCGTCTAAATTAAGTTCAATTTTACTCTCACAATAGAAGAAGAGAGCTTTGCGCAAAAAAGTTACTTACTGTTTTAAGAATACTCACCTGCCAGCCCCAGATCTAATCATATCTACATTTCTCTCTTCTGTGCAAGAGCTCCTCATTAGATACCAGCATTTTCCTCTTCTACCTAGAGTGATTCGAATCGTTGACTTCCAGGTTTTCTATTCCACTTTCTTCTTTAATATTGCTTACAGACATAGTTTCACTCTGCATCTTAAATCGTGTCTATCATGGGAATAATTACTAGTTTTTTTTATCATGGGAATAATTCGTAAAAAAAAGCTGGTGCCCCCTCCAAAACGTAATGTAAGCAATTGCTTAATTTGCTTATCACACGCATGCCATAAGTGAAGCCTGACCCTCTAAATCGGAACACGACAAAGACTAGTATTAAGCGCTATTACGGCAGGAATAGGTAAGCCGGTGGTACCATGTATCCGGGCGAGACGACGCAGAACTGTGTTACATAGTAGCCACGATGGTAGTGACACGCATAGCCAATCGTTCGCTTCTTACGAACTGCCTAGCAGAATGGCAGGTGGTCTATTCTACAAACGAGGCCCGGACTAACGCGGAGGAGAATATGTTAATTTTATATTAGAAAATAGCAAATAAGTCGATTTCTCCCGATGGAAAGAGATCATTAATCATTTCAAAAGACGTTAATGATACGTTGATATCGGTGTGGCAAGGATGAAATGCCATATGCATAAGTATACCTTATGTACCAAACTGGAACACGAGTGACAAGCACAGACGCTATTGCGGCAGAGACTGGTAAGGCGGAGGTACCAAGCCCGGGCGAGACATAGCAGAACTCTAGGCACCACCTAGTTAGTACTTAGTAGTCACAATGTTAATGACACATTAGTTTTACAATTCATAAAAGTCAAGAGTGCCTTTTATAAATTAACTAACAGAAAGGGAATGGACATATTCTTCAAAAGAATTTCGGAACAAATATATAATAGTAAATAAGAGGGTTCATCTAATCTACTGCTAAGATCTCCTGACGAAACAGTAATCCACGCAATGGGTGTTTGAAGAGGGCGAGTTGCCCATAAGTTCACGGTTGAAACGTTAACGCATTCCCTATGGCCGAAGGAGGGAGACATTTTTTTATTGTTACGCAAACACCGCCCATGTGCGGTTGTATTTCTATTATGTCAACTAAATATTATTATATAATTTATAAGATTTTGTATATGTTTAGTTCTATGGTTATTAATTTATAGCCAAAACGACCTGCGGATATCTAGGAGCACAGATTATTTATGTCTAGGAGTTTGAGAAAAGCTAATTCTGAACTTACATGCTGAGCCCGCCCATAGGCGGCCAAGAGGCGTTTTCAGATTTTATATGTTAAATGTAATTTTATAAACAAGTGGTTGAACCTATAACCAATGGTTTCTAAGTTATTTAAAAACTTATTTTTTTTACAATTGCATGGTGACATTATTTTCTTCAGTCTGCGAACTTGCATCCCTTGTTTTTATAATAGCTTCCTTTTGTCACCTATTGCAAGTACTTTATTGTCTGAGCTGAGACGATTAAAAGAAATTATAGATATGTTTTACATAAGGTCCACACGTGATAACGGATAGACCTGGTTAGATTTTGCACCCAATTGGTACATTAATCTGGATGTTATTTAAAAATCTTTAAGCCGGTTGGCTGTAGAGCCAAAGCCAAGACCATACCTGAAACTTTCCGCTAAATTGAGGCAATTTAAGCTCAAAGAAGCAAAATCAATACTTAAGCATAGACTTTTGAGTTCTAAAATGTAGATTTTGTAAAAATTATATTTTGTAATTTAATGTTCGAAAAGATTTCAATCTTTTGAATGACATTTAACATAAGTTTTGAGTTCTAGATTGTTTTATGAGCTACAAAATCGATAGGTGAAAAATTGTTGAGGAAATGCTTTTTTTTTTTTTCAAAAAAAAAAATGTCATTGATTTATTAATGACCGAACGAATCAACCGATTTTAATTCGATTTACAGTATTTGAGACTGAATTTAAAATAAATCGGTATATTAACTTGAATGTTATTTTTTTTAATATATGAAGTAAGTTTTGCTGTAAACAACGTAATTTTAATATTTAAAGAACTATAACTTTTGAAGATTTGATTTGATTTCAATTCTTGAAAGTTTTTTTGTACTAAAATATCAAAAGACTGGTTAAAAAATTTGAAATTAATTTTTTCGACAAAAAAACACTATTCAACATTTCTCGTCACAGATAACTCCTGAACGGATAAACCGATTTTGATGCAATTTGTGCATTCAATGTAGTTTTTTGAGGAAAAGGGTTGATTAGATTTTGTACTTAATCGGTACATTAATCTAGAAGTTATATTAAAAAAACTGTTTCGCCAAAATTTTTTTTCGGGTTTTTCCAAAATTTCTCAAAATCTCCTGAAACGAATTGGTTCAAATTTTCGGGAAGTCTAAGTTAAGCGGAATCCAATCGAATGCCATCAATCTGAGTTTCGACCGGTCAAGCCGTTCAAAAGTTATGAGATGTTTACATACACACATACACGCAAATATACATACATACATACAGATATACTGACTTCATTGTGAAAATAGACAGAAAAGGTTCCTAGGACCTCAAAATGCGGAGATCTGGTAAAAACTCAATTTCCAAAATCTGGGCAAAATCAGTACCTAACTTCCTTACCTACCTACAGACGTGGCGGGAAGAAAAAAAGCAATAATTCCATGAATTAAATTTAAACCTTTTTTATAGGTACATACCTCAAAATCAATACTTTTAGTAAGGATAAAAAACAGCCAACTGTATTTGCAGTTATTTCTGTTTTGAATAATATGCAATTAGAAACAAATGTATAAAATTCTTCACACTGCATCAGGGTAACAGGCAAATAAGTTAGGGTATCAGTGAAATAAATAACAGTCGACCCACACAACTTTGTTCGTGAATAGATTAACATATTGTCCATGTAGTTTTTCATACAAATTTTCATCCACTATTTCAGCATCTTAAGGGTTTATAAAGAAAATAGAAGTTAGCCGGTGTATGATCTCGGATCTTTAACTATCTTCATGTCAAATTTTATCAAATTCAGTTGAGATTTAGCTGTGAAAGTGTAACAGACAGACAGCAGACTTGCATTCTATAATATTGTGTGGATTAAAGAATATTTTTATATATTTATCTCAACAATGAAAATATTTAATGATTGCTGATTTTATGAAAAGTTTGGCATTGTGTTTTTTGCATTAAGGTCGAATTCCAAGTACTTTATAAACAGGGTAGTTTCATTGATGGGAGTCGCACAACCATAACCTTATAAACTTAAAAAATAATATTATTGTAGGAAAACTATCATTCTTTGCATTTTTTATTGCCAGTTGGTAAAGTATTAAAATAAATATATTATTTACTGAAGTTTAAGGAAAAAGGAAAATAAAAATACTTAAATTACTGTAAACAAAATGCTTAATAAAATTTATTCATTTTATAATAGGTATATCTCATTTATTTATAAAATTTCAATGCAAAATGTGGCAATAGGATCACCATATATCTCGCTAACCAACAAACTTGTGCACCAGTGTCTATTGACATATGATTCCTTCTGCTTACCTTGCAAGAGGAATAATGTGATGATATTAATTCATTATTTTATATTTTTTTGAAGTTATCCATACACTTTTATATTACTGTAATATAGATTACAACTAAGTACATAATCAGTTATATTAATATAATATCTGAATAATTTTTAGATTTGTAACAGTAATGTCCAAATAATCAGAGTAAATGCTAGTCATATAGTTGCATTTATTTACTTACTTATAATAAAAAATCCACAGCATTATTCAATTAAAATATTACAACTATATTAATATTATAAAGGCGAAAGTTTGGATGTTTGGATGGATAGATGTTTGTTACTCAATCACGCAAAATCTACGGAACGGATTTGAATGATATTTGACACACAGGTAGATGATGACTTGAAACAGCATACCTATAGGCTACTTTTTAACCCACAAAAATTAAGTGATTCCGCGGGATTTGCCAAAAACTTTTATGATGCATCGGGCTGCACGCTGCAGCTAGTATTAATACGTGAATGCATTCCAACTAAGAATAGGATCGCACTTGTTGCCAACTTCATATAAGTGTGAAATTAGTAATATCAACAAAAAAAAATTTTTATAAAACAAAATACTTATAACAATTATATAATTCTATAATAATAATATTAGTGTTCCATATCCTAGTACATGTACCAACCCAGGTGTACTTATTTAAATAATGTTATTGTAAACATAATTTGAAACACGTATTTAGTTTAAGATTTTATGCAATATTATATGCGACAAAATGATGTTGGCAAAGTCTTTATAAGCGGTGTAGAGGATTTAATAATAATTAATTAATTAATTAATATTAGATTTAGCATTTTATTTTAAAAATAAATCTATTTTGTATTTTTATATTTTTTTCTATACTTTAATACATACTAGCATGACCAAATGGAAATCTAAATAGAAAATATACCACTTAAAACGGAAATTATTATTTTAAATGACTTTCTTTGTTAGTATTTCTTTACTCACCATACTCATCACTAATGAAGGTTTTGCAAAATACGGAACAATAGGGCGTCCTAACAGTTCTATTCTCAGTTGGAACGCATAGTAACATTAATTATTATATTGAGATGCCACAATTAATTTATTACACAACAAACAATTTCTATAAGGCGACGATCGGATCGTCAGATATCAATTTATGTAAAGAAACTTATTAAAAGCTTAGAATAAGAAATATTTAAGTACGTCTCGTTTTGGGTTTCAAGTGGTGAATTTAAAATAAGACATTCGATTTATGCGCCTAAAATGTTCAGACATTTATTAGCATCACGTTCAAAATTAAGTAAATTGTATAACCTTTGAGGCTAGTTATTTACTAACGCAAACTTAAGTTTTAATATATAACATTTCAGTTATCAGAAATTTACTTTATAAAGAAAATATTGTAAAAATATTTAATATTCCAAAAAATCGATAGAATATACTAAAAATGTATTAAAATACTGAATCTGGTCACACTGCGCCAACGTTTGATTGAAACTAACGTCAACAATTAGTACAATACCGATTAAAACACCGATCATTGATAAAGTATGATAACAGATTTGACATATGTGTAAAAAACATTCATAAACCGATTTCGACTTCTCACGTTAAATGTCGTGCTGTTGAGAAGTTTTTGTCCCAATTTTTGTATTATAAATAATCCAGATTGAAGTCACAGTTGCTCAGCAGGACATATGTAGGTCTTCTCATGAGGACGAGCGACAGCTTTTGCTTTGGATGATCCTGTGGGTGGGTGGATTGTGGAAGATATTTGGCAGTACCGGATGTCTTCCATAATGCAGTTCCCACTGCAGATGTTTTATCGAACGAATCGTACAATGTTTGGGCTACCTGTCATAACACTCGCTCTCTACGCACAAGTCACAACACTAACGATTTAAAAAACGTTCAAGTCCATTTTTACGGCATCAGGGAGCCAACTTCACGCAATAAATTAAAAATTAAAATGGTTTATATATAAAAACTAATTACTCTCTAACAATTTTTCTTTTCTCTCTTATCCTCTCTAACGAATCTCTTAGTTAGCATTAACGAAATTTTAAAATACATAAATCAGGGGGCAAACTTCACGGAGGTAGGTGTAAATAGTCTTGTATAATATTGGCCTGAATGTTTTTATCATCTAACATATGCAAATAATTATAAATATCATACCTACTTACGAATGAAAGAATGAATGAAAAATGCTTACGAATACTTACGAATGAAGAATGTTTTCGGATTTTCACTTACTACGGCTGTTGCAGCCAAAAACACAACAATGCACCATACTTTATATATTAAAGAACACATAACACACCAAAAACAAACAATTTATAATTTTTTTTTAAATTTTGCTAACAACTCGATCAAGAAAATCGTCTTTCAATACTGTTGGGCAGTTACAAAATGTGCTCAACATAAATAACCGGAACTGTGACAAAGACAGCGACTACATTTCTGCCTCTGTTCTTTAGGTGGTTTGACATAACTTTAACTCGATTTTTTCTTGGTATTATTATTCGGATGTCTGGTCCATTTCATACCATGAAGTATTAGGTATAGGTGGAGCTAGCACTCGTATTAATCACTTGAAACACATATATACGTTATATATCTGTTAGAAAGAGAGGATAAAACCTCAGAAGGTGACAGCAATATTTAAAATTGTGTTTCAAGTAGGTATTAGAAGTGCTGCCTCCAGATTTAATACAGCTTCATGTTTCAAACTTCGTCCTAGTCACTAATTAACGTTCGATTGGATTACGTGAATACGCATTGACAATACTTCGACTAAACGGGGGAAAAATGCAGCTCAACCCACAAATAAATTACGTGAATACGAAAATGAGTTTTATTGACCTAAATGATTCGATTCGATTGAAATTTTGTTACGTGAATTGGGACACGTTTATAACGATAATGATTATACCAAATCAAAAATAAGTACATAATATTATGTACCAAGTAAGCCTCCTAGTATTATTTATTTTAAATTAAGGCATTAGGTTTATTAATTAAGTACTTTAAAACTGTGGACAAATTGGAATTCGCATTTATTTTACAGGACATATTATTCGGTTATATGGCAGCGCTTGCTTAAAGAAATTGTCCTTAAATATACTGTGATGATGTGTAATAGAATAAAACTTTTAAAAAAAAATAAGCTATCCAGATAAAATTTGAGGTTGATCTTCTGCATCAACATATTTGATGTGTTGTAAGTACGCCGCATTGGCTAGGTCCCGAAGACTTTGCTCCGAAGCAGGTCCCAGTTGCTTCACCATCTGGATAAAAGGTCCGTCTTCTTTCTGCAGCAACTCATGAGGGTGCCCACATTCGACAATTTGCCCAGCGTCCATTACCTGGGATAATAACAAATAGAATTAAGAAATGTTTAAATGTCTAATACAGTACGGTCGTACACTTTGAAACTTGCTCAAAATTAACGCTATGCAACCACGCTTCCGATTACACCTCCGGAATTCCGACGCTCACTCCGTTAATATACAATGAAAAATGTTAACTAATTTTGATTATTAGCACTCCATATTCTCTGTGAAAAATAAAAAATACTAGTGAAAGAATTACTTCGATACGTCAATTAGTTTCCGATTTAGAAGTAAAATAAGTTGAACCGCACGACGCTGGCTGCCGTTGACGCTGTGACGTCATCTCACAACACGCTCAGTCTAGTTCGCTGAGCGAACTTCGCTCGGCGGCCGGCACTCGCGGTCGCGCGCCCGTGCCGTCGAAATTACACCTCAATACTTTTCCAAAAAAATGTCCAATCCAAATACTAGGAAATCATGAGTTGTGCCTACTGAACGGATCTGGACAAAGTCTGGAATAACTCACGGCTCCTTTTAATTCTGGGAAAATGTACAGTTCCCGAGGTTTTTTTTTTTTCGGAATGTCTCAATTGCTGTTAGCCTTATGGGCTGTTACAGCTTCACCGGTCGCGGGGGCGAGCAGAGTGCTCAGCCAGAATTTAAAGGTGTAGGGCTGTACGCCCTCCGCCCTAAGGGTGTCTCCTGTGAGACCGAACCTCGGCTTAGGGTGGGGTCGTGATTTGCGATGAGAGGGCTAGTGGCATTGTTTTGTCCGTCCGCCGAACCTTGCCCTTGGGTTCGGTTCGCCGAAGGGCGAAACAGGGGTCCTCGTCGCCGCCGGCGGCGACGGTGTCGCGAATGTAGGTGTGTAGTGTTATCGTGTAAACCGTTGGCCAGAGTTATCGGGTCATCGGGATCGGTAAGAACGTGGCGGGGCCTACGTAGTTTGGGATCGGGATTAGGGTCTGGGATGTAGTCAGCCGCGGCTACCACCAGTGGGTTCGGATGCGAGATGGCACGATCGAAGTATCTTTCGGAGATGTCTTTGAAATGTTTTGCTAAGCTCGGCAATTCAAGATCGTTATGGAGGTCTACGTTGCGCATATACCACGGTGCTCCCGTGGCAATACGCAGGAATTTATTTTGTACCACTTGCAACGGATGCAAGTCCGTACGGGGGAGATGGGCAAACGCTACGCAAGCGTATGAAAGGATGGAGTTCCCGAGGTATTTATTTAAATTAAGGAGAACGGTAGGTACCTATACACGTACATATACCTACGTCCTACGTACCTATCTATAGCTACAAAACTAATACATATTTGTTGTCTTTAACGTAAAAATTTAATGGTAGGTAGGTCCCTCTATTATTTGAGTTGCATTCTTTCATTACGACATTAGTTGGGTATTTTGTTTTGATAAAATAATTTAGAACAGATAAACTATTAAGCATAAGTAGTAGCAAGGAAAGTTTTCTTACCTTTGCATTTTTCTTCCTCGCATTTCGGCGCCAACGAAATGACCGCCCCGTTGGTCGAGTGGTTAGCGACCCTGACTACGTAATCAACGGGGTTCGGGTTCGATCCCCGACGGGGACAAGCATTTGTGTGATGAGCATAAATGTTTGTATTTCCGGGTTTGGGTGTTTATTATATATATTCTGCTATTTATATATGTATTTCTATGTAATAGTATCGTTGACTAACACCCATAACACAAGCAAATATTTGCTTACTTTGGGGTTAGATCAGTAAGTGTAATTTGTCCCGTGAATATTTATTTATTTATTTATTTAATCACTATTTGTTGATAAATAATGCGCAACCATTAATCCATCTAAATATTTTAGGTGAAATATCCGATTGCCCTTTTTCGAATCCTTCATTCATTTTTTTAATCGAATAATATTTACTATTAATAGACTATTAAAGTAATACGCTGACGAAAACAACAAAATACTGCGCAAGCTATTACACCTTACTATACTATAACCGCTGGAGACTTGATTTGATACTAAGCGAGGCGCGGCGCGTTGTGTCATGACGTCACAAGCGGTCACGTGGCTGTTAGCGAACCTTGATATTTTTCGAAACTTTGAATGCCTATAAAATCAAAACTACTAGGTATTTTTTACTACAACAAAAACTAGTGTATTTGTATACATACAGGCTTTACTGAGACAAAATTGCAAGCGATTTGGCATACCTAGTAACATTCTTCATTGTGTAGGTGACCCGTACCAAAGCCGTCATCGATGTCCGTAAATAATATGACCGTGTTGTATTTTATAAGGTGTTATTTGGTAACGTAATATGGTTACATATGTGTAATTATTTTCTGGATATTAATTGATAAGTTTTCCCAATAAAAAAAACTTATATCGTGTTTTCATGCATTACATATGACAAGACAACACCAACAAATAAGTAATATTCATTTTCAAAGACAGCCGCGTCTGTGGTATCTGTATTTGTCGGCGTACGCCTTAGAAAATCGAGTTGTCACCATATTCAATAGTAGTGACTCGCAACAGGCAATCGTTAGCCACTTACGAACTGCCTGGCAGAACGACAGATGGTCTATTTTTCAATGGAGCTCGGACCGACACGGGGTAAAATAAAATACATATAATCTCAAAATTACAATTTACTTAGCGGCTTGATACAGATAGAATTTAACAGCAAAAATAAGTTAATATTATTTATTATAATTGGTTACATTTAAGGATCTATAACTAGAAATGTTCGGTATTAATTGTGGTACATACTTTTCGTGGAAGTTAAAATCTACCCTACCCTTTCCTGGAAATTAATTCTATGCTAGGTACCGAAAAATACGCGGCGGGTGTAAAGTTTCTTTGTAATAAGCCGACAAACACCGCGTGGCGAGGCGAATTCCACCAAAGCGAAACAGATAGCGACAAAATGTTGTCATTCTTAAAATATTTGCTTAATTTTAGGGAAATATTATAATTTAAAATAATATAAATACGAATATTTAAAAAAACAATATCTTTTTATTTTCAGAAATAAGGTCATTTTAATATTTTTTAGTTATGCATTTAACCAATTTATATGCCTTTTCGGATCCGACAGAGTTTTCTTTGCACACTGTAAAAATATAGTCTATATCAAAATAACGTAACGTAACGTAACGTACTGCCAATTGGATCATTATGGGCTTTAAAAAATGGATTTCTGAGAACTAAAAGAATTTGTTCTGTGTTTACAACAGGAATGATTACAAGTATAATTTTGTCTGCAGGTTTTTTTCATACCAATATTACGTGGTTTAAATATTTGTACCAATTTCTGCGGATATAAAAATGAAAAGTAAGTATCTTCACGCCCGTATCCCTGAAAGTGTAGGCACAACAATTAACAACCCACGATTCGCCGAAGATACTTGGTCCCACAAATGCGATAGGTGGCAAGCATATCGCCAACCGGGCATTTTCCAATCCCAGGCAACTTTGTGTTTATCTGAAAACTGAAAAAACACTTTTTTAAAGTGCTCGACCCAGGAATCGAACCCGGGACCTCATGTGGTCAACGCCAACGCCGGACCCATACACAGACACAGAGGCGAGGATATAAAAATTTGCATATTTTATCACATTTGTTTTGTTGAAGTTTTGTTTTGCGTTCCCTTACGCTAAGATGCAACTATAAAGCAAAATCTAATTTATTATCATGGAAACAAGACTGAACAAAGAGTGAAATGGATATAAAGTATGTAACTTACAATAACACGATCCGAATCAGCAACTGTGTGCAATCGATGCGCAACTGTCAGGACCGTGCAGTCAGAGAAGTGTTTTCGTATGGATTTCTGGATCAAAGCGTCTGTACTGTAAATAAAATATAAAACTTACAAAATCGGGATTTAAAATAAAATATATTCCGTCTCCTAATCGAGTGTGTGTGTGTGTGTGTGTGTGTGTGTGTGTGTGTGTGTGTGTGTGTGTGTGTGTGTGTGTGTGTGTGTGTGTGTGTGTGTGTGTGTGTGTGTGTGTGTGTGTGTGTGTGTGTGTGTGTGTGTGTGTGTGTGTGTGTGTGTGTGTGTGTGTGTGTGTGTGTGTGTGTGTGTGTGTGTGTGTGTGTGTGTGTGTGTGTGTGTGTGTGTGTGTGTGTGTGTGTGTGTGTGTGTGTGTGTGTGTGTGTGTGTGTGTGTGTGTGTGTGTGTGTGTGTGTGTGTGTGTGTGTGTGTGTGTGTGTGTGTGTGTGTGTGTGTGTGTGTGTGTGTGTGTGTGTGTGTGTGTGTGTGTGTGTGTGTGTGTGTGTGTGTGTGTGTGTGTGTGTGTGTGTGTGTGTGTGTGTGTGTGTGTGTGTGTGTGTGTGTGTGTGTGTGTGTGTGTGTGTGTGTGTGTGTGTGTGTGTGTGTGTGTGTGTGTGTGTGTGTGTGTGTGTGTGTGTGTGTGTGTGTGTGTGTGTGTGTGTGTGTGTGTGTGTGTGTGTGTGTGTGTGTGTGTGTGTGTGTGTGTGTGTGTGTGTGTGTGTGTGTGTGTGTGTGTGTGTGTGTGTGTGTGTGTGTGTGTGTGTGTGTGTGTGTGTGTGTGTGTGTGTGTGTGTGTGTGTGTGTGTGTGTGTGTGTGTGTGTGTGTGTGTGTGTGTGTGTGTGTGTGTGTGTGTGTGTGTGTGTGTGTGTGTGTGTGTGTGTGTGTGTGTGTGTGTGTGTGTGTGTGTGTGTGTGTGTGTGTGTGTGTGTGTGTGTGTGTGTGTGTGTGTGTGTGTGTGTGTGTGTGTGTGTGTGTGTGTGTGTGTGTGTGTGTGTGTGTGTGTGTGTGTGTGTGTGTGTGTGTGTGTGTGTGTGTGTGTGTGTGTGTGTGTGTGTGTGTGTGTGTGTGTGTGTGTGTGTGTGTGTGTGTGTGTGTGTGTGTGTGTGTGTGTGTGTGTGTGTGTGTGTGTGTGTGTGTGTGTGTGTGTGTGTGTGTGTGTGTGTGTGTGTGTGTGTGTGTGTGTGTGTGTGTGTGTGTGTGTGTGTGTGTGTGTGTGTGTGTGTGTGTGTGTGTGTGTGTGTGTGTGTGTGTGTGTGTGTGTGTGTGTGTGTGTGTGTGTGTGTGTGTGTGTGTGTGTGTGTGTGTGTGTGTGTGTGTGTGTGTGTGTGTGTGTGTGTGTGTGTGTGTGTGTGTGTGTGTGTGTGTGTGTGTGTGTGTGTGTGTGTGTGTGTGTGTGTGTGTGTGTGTGTGTGTGTGTGTGTGTGTGTGTGTGTGTGTGTGTGTGTGTGTGTGTGTGTGTGTGTGTGTGTGTGTGTGTGTGTGTGTGTGTGTGTGTGTGTGTGTGTGTGTGTGTGTGTGTGTGTGTGTGTGTGTGTGTGTGTGTGTGTGTGTGTGTGTGTGTGTGTGTGTGTGTGTGTGTGTGTGTGTGTGTGTGTGTGTGTGTGTGTGTGTGTGTGTGTGTGTGTGTGTGTGTGTGTGTGTGTGTGTGTGTGTGTGTGTGTGTGTGTGTGTGTGTGTGTGTGTGTGTGTGTGTGTGTGTGTGTGTGTGTGTGTGTGTGTGTGTGTGTGTGTGTGTGTGTGTGTGTGTGTGTGTGTGTGTGTGTGTGTGTGTGTGTGTGTGTGTGTGTGTGTGTGTGTGTGTGTGTGTGTGTGTGTGTGTGTGTGTGTGTGTGTGTGTGTGTGTGTGTGTGTGTGTGTGTGTGTGTGTGTGTGTGTGTGTGTGTGTGTGTGTGTGTGTGTGTGTGTGTGTGTGTGTGTGTGTGTGTGTGTGTGTGTGTGTGTGTGTGTGTGTGTGTGTGTGTGTGTGTGTGTGTGTGTGTGTGTGTGTGTGTGTGTGTGTGTGTGTGTGTGTGTGTGTGTGTGTGTGTGTGTGTGTGTGTGTGTGTGTGTGTGTGTGTGTGTGTGTGTGTGTGTGTGTGTGTGTGTGTGTGTGTGTGTGTGTGTGTGTGTGTGTGTGTGTGTGTGTGTGTGTGTGTGTGTGTGTGTGTGTGTGTGTGTGTGTGTGTGTGTGTGTGTGTGTGTGTGTGTGTGTGTGTGTGTGTGTGTGTGTGTGTGTGTGTGTGTGTGTGTGTGTGTGTGTGTGTGTGTGTGTGTGTGTGTGTGTGTGTGTGTGTGTGTGTGTGTGTGTGTGTGTGTGTGTGTGTGTGTGTGTGTGTGTGTGTGTGTGTGTGTGTGTGTGTGTGTGTGTGTGTGTGTGTGTGTGTGTGTGTGTGTGTGTGTGTGTGTGTGTGTGTGTGTGTGTGTGTGTGTGTGTGTGTGTGTGTGTGTGTGTGTGTGTGTGTGTGTGTGTGTGTGTGTGTGTGTGTGTGTGTGTGTGTGTGTGTGTGTGTGTGTGTGTGTGTGTGTGTGTGTGTGTGTGTGTGTGTGTGTGTGTGTGTGTGTGTGTGTGTGTGTGTGTGTGTGTGTGTGTGTGTGTGTGTGTGTGTGTGTGTGTGTGTGTGTGTGTGTGTGTGTGTGTGTGTGTGTGTGTGTGTGTGTGTGTGTGTGTGTGTGTGTGTGTGTGTGTGTGTGTGTGTGTGTGTGTGTGTGTGTGTGTGTGTGTGTGTGTGTGTGTGTGTGTGTGTGTGTGTGTGTGTGTGTGTGTGTGTGTGTGTGTGTGTGTGTGTGTGTGTGTGTGTGTGTGTGTGTGTGTGTGTGTGTGTGTGTGTGTGTGTGTGTGTGTGTGTGTGTGTGTGTGTGTGTGTGTGTGTGTGTGTGTGTGTGTGTGTGTGTGTGTGTGTGTGTGTGTGTGTGTGTGTGTGTGTGTGTGTGTGTGTGTGTGTGTGTGTGTGTGTGTGTGTGTGTGTGTGTGTGTGTGTGTGTGTGTGTGTGTGTGTGTGTGTGTGTGTGTGTGTGTGTGTGTGTGTGTGTGTGTGTGTGTGTGTGTGTGTGTGTGTGTGTGTGTGTGTGTGTGTGTGTGTGTGTGTGTGTGTGTGTGTGTGTGTGTGTGTGTGTGTGTGTGTGTGTGTGTGTGTGTGTGTGTGTGTGTGTGTGTGTGTGTGTGTGTGTGTGTGTGTGTGTGTGTGTGTGTGTGTGTGTGTGTGTGTGTGTGTGTGTGTGTGTGTGTGTGTGTGTGTGTGTGTGTGTGTGTGTGTGTGTGTGTGTGTGTGTGTGTGTGTGTGTGTGTGTGTGTGTGTGTGTGTGTGTGTGTGTGTGTGTGTGTGTGTGTGTGTGTGTGTGTGTGTGTGTGTGTGTGTGTGTGTGTGTGTGTGTGTGTGTGTGTGTGTGTGTGTGTGTGTGTGTGTGTGTGTGTGTGTGTGTGTGTGTGTGTGTGTGTGTGTGTGTGTGTGTGTGTGTGTGTGTGTGTGTGTGTGTGTGTGTGTGTGTGTGTGTGTGTGTGTGTGTGTGTGTGTGTGTGTGTGGTTGTGGAGTACAGAGTACGGGCCACAAACTTGGGGTCCATGTTAGTGATGGTCTTGTACAGAACCAGTGGTCAATTAGAAGTGTGAGTGCGTGTGTGGGCGCAGAGTACAGATTGTCCAGCACCAGCGGCTGGTTGGAACAGTATGAGTGTGTGAGTGGGGAGTACAGAATACGGCACACATACTTGAGGTGCACGTTAGTGGTGGCTTCGTCCAGCACTAGTGGCCGGTTGGAACAAAGTAAGTGTGTGGGTGTGGAGTATAGAGTACGTAATACATACTTGGGGTCCACGTTGGCGGTAGCTTCGTCTAGCACAAGCAGTCGGTTGCGCGCGAGCGCAGCTCGCGCCAGACATAACAACTGCCGTTGGCCCGCACTAAAGTTGGTGCCACCAGACTCCACTCCCGATGACAGTGAGCTCACACTTCCTTTTAATTCAACCTTCGAATTGGAATTTAAATGTTATTCAAAATAAATCAGCAAAAATTACCGTCACACGCCTTGCAGGACGACAGAAGTAAAAATAGTGTAACCATTAATCGAGGGTGCGGTGGGGGTGGGGGTCAATTCAACTCATATTATGATTGTTGGTTCACCCCTTGAACCAACATGTACCTACGAGTGAAAAATCATGCACTTACGAGTAACCACAATTCGAAATCAGAACCTCGAGCGTCTGTACCGATACCTAATCCTGGGGGAAATTTGAATTGCATGTCATTGCGCATATATTTTCCGGTGCCGGCCGGAAAGATGGCGGGCAACCGGCGCGGGTTATTCGGGTGGTGTGCATTTTTTCATCCCAGGTCCGACCGTAATGGTTTAGCGGGTATCAAAGCGTTTTATAACTTCAAACGGATTGGCTCCATTCGAGATGTTTCGGCTGGAAATTCCAATGTGTATATGATGTGATCACGCTTAGCCAACGAAGCGATGAATATCATTTGCTGTGTAGAATTTTGTAAACGGAGTTGTTTTAGGGTCCTACAAAGAGTTCTCTCTTTTTAAAAGGTCAGCAACGTAACTTAGAATCGCAATACCAGTGGATGACCATAACAGGTGATAATGACCTACTATCACACCGACCTGCCGGTCAAGAGTTCTAAGAAAACGAAATCAAAGAATTCTAAAACGATTAACATTAAAGTACGGTAAAAATTCAGTCATTCATATTCTTGTTTCCTAACCGCTCTAACACATCTCGTATATCCCGCATAATGCAGTCCACATCTTACGTATCGCTCCTGTACCGTCGTTATGTCCATTTTGTATCTTCGTGTCTAATAATGAACCGGACGCAGTTTACCCCTCGCGGCACCTGGGTGAGTTTTGTTACCGAGTGCGAATTACCGTTGTAGCACCTGCCAGAATCCGATCACTGACGAAAAATTATTACAAATGGCCGGTAGTCGGATTCAGTCGGATTACTTTGATCGTGTGAATGACGTGTGCTTCTATGTTTTAAAATTGTGAATTATGAAATTAAAGTTATATTTGATGAATAAACTATAATTATATTAATAATTAGTTCAAGATCTGTTAGTGTAGTGATTTTTGTGACGCCAAACCGACGACTTTTTCCAAGTAAGTTTTAAAATTTATATTACTTTAATGCTTTAATTCTTGATAACATTATGGAAAGCAACAGCGGAATGAATTAAACTAATATAACTGTATCATATTATGTGAGTACCTAAATAATTAAAAAAACGCATCGAAAAAGTAACTTCGCGAAAAATAGAAGAGCGAGCCGATGCCGCGAACGACTGAGTCATATCCGTAATATCAATTTAAATGAAATAATCCTATGTCTTTTACGCTTTCACGGCCCAACCACTGAAGGAGATTATTTGAAGATCCGGGGTCGCACAAAAGATACGTTATTTTAAGTCTACTCCTAAGGGGCTGAAATAGGAGATGAAAGGATTAACTCGCGGCGAAGCTGTGCGGGTCAATTAGTAAATAATCAAGATAAATAATATATAAATAAATTAAATTAAAAAAGATATGTTTTGGGGATGTTAGGTTTTCTAAAACAATTCCCCTTTAAATACTTAAAGGAAAAAATAAAACCACTCTCTACCGGTGAAGACTTAGAAGGATGGATTTCTGAAATAGATTTAACAGTTATTTTACAACACAAATTATTAGGTTTTATTTGGCGTTATTCCCAGAAGGTCAGTATGCGAAAAAAAGTCGCCAAGCTGGGCGATCGAGCTTCGCTTTGGTGATGTTTCATGTGCAATCGGATTATCACGGAGATGTCATATACTTAGATCAATTTTAACAGTAAGACTATCTTAAAATAACATTTCGTCAAAATCGTTAAAGGCGTTTACAAAAGTTTCTCATTTCCCCTTGTTGGTCCCGGCTCCTTTGAAGAATAGGCCAACTGCCGTTCTGCCAGGCAGGTCGTAAAAGGCGACCGATTGACTGTGTGAGTCACTCCCATCGTGGCTACTTGGTGATAGAGTTCTACATTGTTTCGCCCGGGTCTAGTACCACCGCCTTACATATTACTTTTACAGTAGTGTCCGTGTTTGTCTCTATCGTGTTCTGGTTTAGAGAGTAAGGTAGCCGGTAAACTTATGCATGTGGTAAGACCTCGCCACAAAATAGCAACGCACCATTAACATCTTTGGCGTTATAGGCGATGGTTGACTCTTTCCATCAGGAGACCCATCTGCTTGTTTGCTATTTTATGATTAAACAAAAAAAAAACAATATGAAAGTACCCATATTTTAAATGAAAGCTGTAATTTACCTGTTCTAAGGCGTTCCATATTTCAGTGTCTGTGTACTTGTCGAATGGATCTAAATTATATCGCAGGCTCGCTGAGAACAACACAGGTTCCTGAGGAATGATTGAGATTTTCGAACGTAGTTCCTGAAACAGAGATAAATATATTGTAAACTTTGCATCACGTATAATTAAACAATTATTAGGTAAATATTATTCACTTGTAGGCTTGTTTTACAGTAAGCGTATATACAGTTTTTGTACACGTCATTTGGTGGGCTAAAGTAATTAGGATGGTCCGGGCCCCTTTTGGAGAATAGACCATCTGCCTTTCTGTTAGGCAGTTCGTAGAAGGCGAACGATTGACTATACGTTTCACCAATATCGTGGCTAATAGTTGGTAGAGTTCTGAAACTTCTTGCCAGGGTTTTTAGTATTCTGCAACGTCTCTCCCGGGTTTTTAGTACTACCGCCTTACATATTCATGTCGCAATAGCATTAATGCTTGTCATTGTGGTGTTTCGGTTTTGAGAGTAAGATAGCCGGTAAACCTACGCATGTATCATTTCCATCCCACCACACAGTAGGATAGCAACTCAGCATTAACATCTTTGGTATCTATAGGCGATGGTTTGTCTCTCCAGCGAGCCATCTGCTTGTTTGCTATCTGCTGATATAATTAAAGGTTTAAAAGATTACGATCAAATTAAAAATAAAACGTTCTCCTTTTATAATTTGATGCATTGAATATTTTCATGTAAGTATGTGTATTTGTATTACTTAAAAAGTATAAGTTCATCATTATAATTTTTTAAGAGTGTAAGAAAATACAACTTGTGATTTACCGACACTGTGGTCTAGAGGTCCGATGTTGCGGTTGACCAAATCAGGTCCTGGATTCGATTTCCGGGCCGGCCAAGAATATATTTTTTCAGTTTTCTGATAAAAACAACGTTGCTTGGGATAGGAAAATGCCCGGTTGGCGATAGGCTTGCCACCTATCATATTGTGGGACTGAGCATCTTCGGCTAATTGTGGGTACACTGATTGAACCTCTGCCTTTTCATGGGGAAAAAATAAATCATTACAGGTTGTCGTCATTGTCGTATTATCTATTCTTCATTAAAATCCTGCTTTTATTTTGAGCATAAGATATAACATTCTTGTAGCAACACACCATATTTCATGTGTGTAAGCCACTGTTTTCTCTAATATTATTCGTTTAAACAACCTACCTTTAGTGCGATCTCCCCAGTTTCCACATCATCAATATAGACGTGACCATCAATAGGAGCTAAGCGGAACAAAGCTGATATTAGGGAAGATTTTCCTGCTCCTGTGCGCCCAACGACACCAACCTATAACAATGGAAAGACTTGATAATGTGACATGGTGTATGTGATATAACACATTTATACGGTGTGTAACCAAAACCATGTCCGATCGTCAATGGTGTTGTTTGGTAGCTTTATACTTGTACTGCAGACCACCCTACTGTTATACCTATGTATATGCGGGTTATATATTATTATTTAGTGGATATAGAGAGATAAATTAAAAATAAATCAAAAACTGTTGCAGCAAAAGAATAAACGCAGATATGATTTTACGTAGTTATTGGTACGCTTCTTGAAGGCTGACCTTGACTTTCACAGAAGTTAATACTAACTTCGTGAAAGTCAAGTCTGTGAAACTTATTTAGGGTAGGTAATCTATGTAACAATGTAACGTCCATAATACAGTTTATGTTGCTATGCGCAAATCGATCTCCACTTAAACCCAAACCAAGCGTTCAAGAACTGTGGCGGGAACTACATATACAAATTTACTATGCGTTCCAACTAAGAATAGGATCGCGCTTGAACTTCATACCACAAGTGTGAAATTAGTAATGTCAGCAAAAAATATTTGTTCAAAAATATTGTTGATTTATTACTAACATAAAACAAATAACGTTTTAATAATACTATTTTCATCAATAAAAAATAGTAAAAAGCATGTCTAGCTATTCATCTATAAATTATATAAATACGTGTCATTTACACCACCTACGACGAAAAACGACGGGGCTAATTTTGTTGCGATTTTGGTGGATTTGGGTTATTTTTGTCCAGAATAGGCTAAATAGTATTAAAATATAATATTCATCATTAGAAAACAGAAAATATACCTATAAGTCTAGCCGTTCATCTAAATATATGTATAAATAAAAGTCGTGTCACTTATTTTACACCTTATTTTAATACATGGCAACATAATCTGATGGGAATCTAAATAAAAAAATATACCAATTTTCTAATTGGTATATTTTTTTATTATATTGACATTTTTTTCAAGTATTTCTTTGTTAAATTTTTTTTGTACACCTTAATCATCACTTACGAAGTTTTTGCAAAATGCGGAGCAATATGTCATCCTGACAGTCCTTATTTGGAACGCATAGTCCTTTTACTAGCGATCGCCATGTAGCCGAAATTCGACAATAACTAAACAATAAAATCTCTTTTAAGTTAAGAACAGATTTTAGTCGTAAAGAAAATAGTATATATATGTTTTTATATGTCACATGAATATAGTGTGTGTAATTTTTATTTTTATAAGATTTTTATTAATGTAATAATGTATTTGTTATGAATATTATTAAAAAAAATATTAGGTTTCTTGTGCAATATAAACTTTAACTGTGCCAAATGTCATACTTCACCTTTCACTTCTGTTTTCAAAAGGGGTACAAAATGTTTGCTTCGCGTATTAATATATAGATATTTAAGTGTTTAAATTCTCTAAGGATCAGCGCACACCAAGCTGCAAAATACTCTCGTATGCTTGAGCAAAATTTTGGCTGCTCGACCATGCAGGCGGCATCCTCGCTTCTTCGCGAGCAAGCTGCCTTGAAAATGCTTTGGGTTGGCGAGCCTGTATGACCAGTTTAATGTCTTAACTACAAAAAAATTGAAATTGCAGCTACTTTCCTCCCTACGACTGTAAATTCAAAAAGGCAAACGAATTAGCGATCTAGTATTTCTGTTGATGAACAACTTGCTATAGCGTTTAAGCTTAGTAAAAATATAACTACGTAATTTAAGACTTTTTAAAAATATAACGTACCTAGTTATATTTTTACAAACCTTAAACATATAGTAAGTTGTTAATGAACTAAGTTAATAATTCGTATTGTGTTTTTGGATTGTGCGGGCGTAGCAAATTTTCTAATATTTCAAATCTTTCGTAGTTTAGCTGATATTATAAAATTATAATAATAGTCATAAAAATTATCACCTCTTAATGGTTAATTCAAATCTTGCCGTGGGCAACCCCGCAAACGATCGGGGGCTGCGGGGCGCGGCGGATGCTAGAGTGTGCTCGCGCACGCTCAAGCATGCATCTTACAAGTCTGAGCAAGGTCGAGCATCAAGTTTGACGTGCATTTAATTTTGCAATGTAGGGAATTTGCCATAAGGTAAATTTTTCAGTACTTTCAAAAAATGCTTTGCTCTTGGTGTGCCCTAGCCGTTAGGCTTAGTTTTGTACAACCTACCTTCCATCCACTTTCGATAACTATGTTTAAATTCTTCAATACTGGCTCAGATTCTTTATCGTATCTGAGGTAAAGATCCTTAAACACGAGTCGTGCTCTCTTTGGCCAGTCTTTCGGAGCTGGTGGACCTTCAGTTTGTTCCTTTGGCAAGGATGTGAATTGTAGAACTCGCTCAACACTAGTCATTTGTGATATTACTTCGGTAGTTTGTTTTATACCGTATTGTACCATATTTACTAGAATTAACCCCTGACTGATGGCGAGACCGACGTTACCCGATTTTGTTGTACCTAAAATTAAATAATACATTTGCATTTTTTTATACCGTAAAAGTTCTTTTAATTCCTTATTTAACATAACAATTGATAACTTACCATCGTCTGACAATAGGAAACTGTAAGCGACGATAACCATATAAAACGCTGTTATAAAACTTAGCCATAAAGAGAACGCTGTGTTGGTAATTAAAGTTAAGTACCTAAAACAAAAAACATGTATTTGTAAGAAATTGAGGAAATTAGCTTTTATTTTTTTAATAAATGACAATATTCTTATTACTCACATGAAGTGAGTTTATTTATAACACTCATTTTCAAATATAACTTTGTCACTTGTTATTAAAAAAAATATTGTCTCTGTTTGGAATGGTGTGAAAATGACCTTCATAACAATTAAATTTGCCATCAAAATTGGTAAAACACACAGTAATCCAATGGCGGATACGATAGGTACAGCCCAAGGATCAGTTTTAGGGTCTTTGCATTTTTATCTTGTGTAAATAAAATGAGCAATTGTTTCAATTATAGCACTTGATTCCAGTTTACTGAGGAAATTTGCCTTTTGTCTGCTGACAAAGACCGATATAAAGCCAGGGATAGATTATAATCTGATCTTAATTCGCTAGTACAATGGTGCCATGATGCTGGCTTAGTGTCAAATGTACACCAAACCAAGCCAGTAATAATAAAATCCCTCTACATTAAAATAAATTCACCTTTTCAAAATTTTATAATACATGACCATAAGTGTCTTCATGCCATACATAATGCTAGATATTGTAAACTAGCTGTGCTCGTGACTTCGTTCGCGTGGAAAAAATTCTAAAATAAAAACACGGATAGTTCCCGTTCCCGTGGGATTTCCGGGATAAGAACTATCCTATGTCCTTTTTTGGGTCTCAAACTATATTTGTACCAAATTTTATCCAAATCGGTTCAGTGGTTTGGCCGTGAAAGCGTAACAGACAGACAGACAGACATAGTTACTTTCGCATTTATAATATTAGTATGGATAGTATGGATTGTAATTGCCCACCCGTAGACATCGTGAATACCTAAAAGTACTCAGAACTAATTGTAGATGGCAAATTTAATTGGTACAGTTATATTGAACATGTGTGTAAAAACTTAAGACAATTTTTGGCTAATATTACCTACTATTTTAAAAGATCGTATACCATATCAAACTAGACTGCTATTATGTAATTCGTTGGTGGAATTGCATATTTAATATGACCTGAGTTGCCTACGGTCGCACGTATAATCAAAATTTTAAACATCAACTTAAAATAATTAAAAAAATATACCAACTTACACAAAACTTAAATAATGAAATTTTACGTATTTTTAAACATTGTAACATCTCACTGGTTCCTTCTAAATTCGATATAGGTAATTTAATCAAAGCGTATAATTTTGATGAGTCTATTAAATAATTAACGAAGCATCCTGTATACATACTTTTTGTGATGAATATGATTAGTAGGTACTATGCTATACCGAATATTTTTATTGAACTTTGTATCATACATGTACAGACGCAATCTTAGCCAGCACTAGGTTGTTAAACCTGCGAAATAAAACTTGTACTTTCAGTTTACTTATATTTTGTAATATTCAACACAACCAACCGGTTTTGCTAATTACAGCATCATCAGAGATGTTTTAATTTCGCAGGCAAATGGTAAATAGTCACAAGCTATTGGAGAACCTGCCGCAAGTAGGTACTTAAGTCAGTTTTTAAATCTATATTTTTTATTATGATTCCAAAATGGTTTTTGTAAATAAATATAAGAGAATAACATATTTATTCCTCTATCCTGTAAATGTGGTATAGTTAGAAATGTTCTATTTGTTGTCTGTCATATAAATACTTAAAATCTTTTTGCTGTTTATTACGTAGGTACCTGCCTACGCACGCATTAGAAAGCTTATTTCCTTGATTTACTAAAGTATATTTTTAGAAATATCGGTAGTCGTTGGTTCTTTAATTTACTCAATGTCGTACTGAATTAGTGGAGTGTCGCAATGCATTGAGTTATAGGTATAATACGAATGGCAAATAATTGAAACAGGAGCCCTGTTTATTGTTAATGTGTGTACTTAGTTAGTATTAGTCATATCAAAGAAGGATTGTTCTGTCCTTAAATGGGAAATAAAATATTTTTTAATTTAAATATATTGCTTGATTTGCTTTACATTCTCCTGAATTAAAGGAAACAGTTATAAATAGAGATAATACTTTATGCTTACTAGGCCATCTTACATGTTATGCCCTTGTGTACCCCAAAGGGTAGAGAATATTTTTTAGTTTATGCCTCGAAATAAACTTCTAATTAAATATTTAATATAAAATTTACTCTTTGCTCTGAGGCGAGGTTCGGTGTTTGTTGAGGTGTAACGACCACTGTCAGCCTTGCGTAGCGAATTACATAATACCTATGTATGAAAAACCACTTATGTACTTGAAGGTCAAGACAGTAGTGTATCTAGGGCAACACTACAGGCCTAAAACGTTTAAAGCTAATTTTATTACATCAGAAGTACACATAGTATCGTATTATCTTTAGATTGGACTTAAGCTGCCACCATATAGCTTCAAATATTTGAACAATTTTTTGAAGACTTTAAAATATTTGAATAAATATTGTCGCAACCTGCTAGACATGCTTAGCACAATTTTTTCTTTCCAGTATGCTGGTAGACGACAAACAAGATGGACGTCAATTTTGTGGATGCTTTAATGTATAAGTGCTTGTTATTTATGATCCATTTGCAAAATCTACTAAAACATCGAAGAAAAAGACGCGAATTGATGTGAAATATATAACCTCGACCTAGTACGTCCGCGGCACGACACGACCTTTCGCCATAGCAGTAGTCGCGAAACTAAAGTGAACTTTGCACAAGTGTGACATGCTACGCAAACATGTTAACAACGTGTTTTTAAAGTTTATATTTGTGAAGAAGAGACAGAAAGACAGACAGAGATACTTTCGCATTTATACCGTTAGTACGTAGTATTGTATACTCTTTGGTTAGCATGGCTTTGATACAGAACCATCTATCGTACTGTTAATAACTACATTCTTTTTTATAACTCACATATTATTGAGGCTCTCCACCAAATATAAGCGTATAGAAATGTGCATCTAGGGCAGTAAAAAAACAAAATTTTGAAAACTTCGGCTTGTGAAAATCGTCAGATTATATTTTTTTCGTTATTCTTTCATCATCATCTCTAAAATAAAAGTAAATTCAGATGCGCTCGAGAATATCAAGACAACGTTTTCTTCGCAACTTTGTGACCTACCTATGGCCTTACGCTGTACTCGAATCGTCACAATATTTAAATTTTAGCTTGCAATTAACCCACCATACCTTAATTTACCACGTTTCGGTATTTCCATGTCACTGTTTTTTTTTCACATTTTTTATTTGTAGATTTTTCCCCACCATTGAAATGAAAAATATTTATATAAACTTTTATTATCCTTTTCATTCAATCTACAAAATCCTTTGGCAAGAGAAGATAGGGACTTGGCAATAATTTCTATAAGGCGGCCCCTAGACCTACAATAATATTGCGCAATATTACGTATTGAACAATATTATTAACCGTTTAGAGTTAATATTGAAGATTGCACAATGATTGAACGAAAGTTTGAGCGGGTTTAATTTTTATTGTACAATATTTTTTCTTGCACTGTGTAGGTTTAATATTGCACAACATTTTTCACTTCAGAGCTTGGAGCGGTCGCGGTCGGTCAGTCGCGGTGTTTAATGTATGGTCGTGTCGTAAATTTAAGCAAAATGGCGAGCAAGAAATTTTCGTCATTTCGCGGTAATTTTATTCATTTTGTTAATTTAATAGTTCATTACTAGAATGGGCCAAAATTTCGACCACTGGCCGAAATTCGACACTCGGTCGAAATTAAACATGTGACCGAAATACGTCACTCCGTCGAATTTCGACATTCGGTATTGTTTAAATGTATTTGATACTTAAATAAGTCTTCGTGTTCTGTTTTTAACCTGTACTTTATTCAATTCTATTTGCATTAAAGAATGTTAAAGATATCGATAAAATGTCGATATCTTATAGAATTATGTCTTGACTATTTCTCAGTTGTCATATAGACAGCAAGTATTGTATACTCTTTGTATAGACAGCTGTATTTGAGTCCCCCATTAATCGCAAATAAATTACACGGTAGTTTTGTTTTCCTTTAAAACGTATAAATTACACTGTTTTTCCTTAGTAACTTCATATCTAGTAGTTTCCTTAATCTAAAGCAAAATCCAATAAATCCCCACTACGCTCGAGTCAATATCCAATTAGTATCTTGGGCTCCCCTACTATAGTGTAAATAATAAGCAAAAGAGCGAATAAGGTGTGTATAGTTTATGTGCAATCTAAGACATCTAATGGTCTAAGATCTGCCCCCAAATTCACGTAACAAAACATAAATCGAGTTGATGCGCTTAGGGCTCACAGTTAGGGCTTTTACACACATAATACGATACAACATCGCGTCGTGCTATAACGCAGTATAATGTGTAACTCTTTAAGAGTCTAAACTCTTTGTCTAATTATTGACGTTTTGTTACATGAATCGAGTTCCTGTGCGCCTGCATAGAACTTCGAAGTAACGTGAACTTACCAGGCCGCCGTGTGTACGTCCTGCTTGTCGTCGAACTGCACACGCAGCATCTGCTGCGCGCCGCACGCCCGTACCGTGCTGAGACCGGCCATGCTCGCCGACACGTGCGAAAATACCGGACTACGAGACACGCCCTCCACTCTGTATACATAATAAACCATTGAATATAATGTAAGCAAAAATCTTGATATGAATCACAGGATAACAAATAAGCAACCTAAGCTTTATCAATATAAATTTTATATTACCCGCTGTGTTTAATATGTAAATTAAGATAGGAAACAAGCATATGGCTGTCCCGTTGGAAAGAGATAACCATCGCCTATAGACACCAAAGATGTTAATGGCGCGTTTCTATCCGTGTATCCCTGTGTCCGGGAGTTAATGCTACATGCATAAGTTTATCTGTCACGGTGGTAGTGACTCGTATGGCCAATCGTTCGCCTGTTACGAACTGTCTGGTGGAATGACAGCTCATCTTTTCTTCAAAGAGGTCCGGATCAACACAGTCCTGACCACAACCGGAGAAATAAGCGCCAATTTCTGCCATTGTATGTATATTATAACAGCGACATACTGCAGTGCTATCTGGTGGCAAACAACAACAATCAGCATAGCACGGGACTCCTAGATATGAAAAAAATATATGTATATTAGGTCTTTCCAAAATAGATGAACATATTTTAGCACAGCGTTCGGTACATCTAACCAAAGATATCCACCCAATAAGTAATGCACAACGTAAGAACGTTGCGAGTAGTAAGGTAAATAACCTCGTAGATTATTTTATGCGGAAAGGCGTAAAGTGTTTTAAACCCTTGAATCGCATTACTTATTGGGTGGATATCTTTGATGAGATGTACTAAACGCTGAGCTAAAATATGTTCACCTATTTTGGAAATACCTTGTATGCCTTTTATGATGATCAGTCAAATCGTTTTATTTTTTTATATTAAGGTAATAACCTATTACTTAAAGATTCGCTGATTGATGAGAACTTAATTACTAATTTATCATAATTATTTTAAATCCCATCAAAGCATTTTTATAGGTCATTAATAAAATTATTTAAATGCATTGCTATAAACTGCTAGGACCGACTTTCTATTCTTTTGATTCAGAAAATTTATTTGGTACAGGTCACGTGACCCAAATATATACACATATCTGTCATTGCAGTTTACTTTTCGACGAAAAATTAATAGAAATGGTATTTAGGTCTTAACAATTAAGATATGTAACAAACACGAAGAAAAAAGAATTCAACGAATCGAGTTTGTATGTAGGTACTTTTATTTGAGTGTCTTACTTTAAAGGAAGAACAATAACATTGTGGATTTAACGTTTTCGATAAAAATATTTTACCTAATTTCAAAAAAATATTGTATATAATAATATAAATAATTGATAAATATCCCAAGACAAAGTACACGAATTAATCCCAAAGTGAGGAAATAATTTATTTGTGCTACGTATGTTAGTAATAGAATTCTGAAATATACTTTAGAAAACTTCCAAGCTCAGATATAAAAACACTTATGCTCATCACACAAATATTTGTTGCTGTTAGGAATTTAACCCGAGCCCTATTAATTGCATTGCCACTCGACCAACGGGTCAGTAAAATATATCACTAGCTGTGACATGCAGTCCGCTGCACCACAAAAGTTTTGGTGAATTTCACCGGAACGACTTATTTTTCTGGGATAAAAGTATTCTATGTGCTATTCCAGGTCATCATCTACCTGTGTGCCAAATTTCAACCAAATTCGTTCAGTAGTTTTTACGTGATTGAGTAACAAACATCCATCCATCCAAACATCCAAACTTTCGCATTTGTAATATGAATATTACAATATTAAAAGAAGAACTTAGTAATCAGATAGCCATAGTAATAATCTTGTACTTACTAACCTCTTAATACCTTGTGCGGTGTTTAAATATACAAGAGTCCATAAGTACATGAAGACGCCGCAAAATAGTGTCGTCAGCATCATATATGGGTTGACTATGGCCACCATGACCAATATTCCGGTCATCACCATAAATATCTGGACAAATTGAATGAAAACTGTTAGATTTTGAGAGTTTGATTTCCGAGTCAGACAAAAGTGACGTCAAAGTTTTAATAGGTGTTATTAAAAATCTTAGCAACAGCTCGGAGTCGGTTGGTGGTGTATTTTAATTTATAACTGAAACATCTTAAATGAGAACGTAAAGATGACGGCCCCGGTAATTGCAAGAAACAAGCGACAAGCAGGAAATCCTATCTACTTGCAAAGAAACCGTTGCGTCCTTACGTATTCATTTATTTAGATAATATAAATAATTTCTGTGTTGATCCGGGATTCATAGAATCAATCATTTGCTTACTTCATCATAGCATGTTTAAGCAAGCTTAGCATAGCAAAGCCGAAGACATTTATTCGCATATCACTGTCTGTCTCTAATATGTCGTAACAGCCTTCGATTTGTAGAGTAAGGCTGTCTCTACACTAGTGAAAAACACTTAAGACGAGTGCAATAATTAACAAACTCTACTGTTTAGGATGCGATTCTCACAAAACTTTTACAAAGTAGGGCCTAACATATACTAACTCGAGAATTCGGTATGATCTTTCAAGTAAAATTTCTTGCATCGTATAGTTTTTTTAGTCAAGTACATAACTTGCACAGTGCAGAAAGATGAACTGATTCTGGTCGGAAAACTTGTTGGGTTACAATGTAAGCAAAAAAGGAAGGTTATCGTTCCTAATACTGTTATTAATATTGATTAACATTGCAATACAACAACGAGTAACATTGTAGGTATATTCAGTATTTACAGCTCATTTCATTAGTTTCTGATAAGGGAATGTTTACTACTTATTGAGGAAAACCACACGATTTAAACAGACTCCGTTATGTTATACCTGAATCGGTTTCCCTCGCTTTGCTTTTCTTATAAGTTATTATATGCGGAATTCTAACAGTAAATATGATAAGCATAGCAACGACATTTTGCGAGAGCAAAATTTTATTTAATTGAACTTCAACTTTATATGCAGGGTCCGCCTTAGGCATCCAGGCATCCAGGTCGAGTCACCCGTTTTGCGTTCTTTATGTCTAATAACAAAAATGTATGAATTTTGGCACTCCTGCGCCCGGGTTGCCTTCCTCCCAGCCCGCACTGCTCACATGGAGTCTAGTGCTTCAAAGAGAATGTAAAAAAAAGTATCTTCACGCCCATATCCCCGAAGGGGTAAGCAGAGGTACAACAAGTGCACCCACGATTAGCCGAAGATACTTGGGTCCCACAAATGTGATAGGTGGCAAGCATATCGCCAACCGGGCACTTTCCAATCCCGAGCAACTTTGTGTTTCTCAGAAAACTGAAAAAACACTTTTTTATATCACAATAAGTATTTAGAGGAATTGTTTGAATTAAATTCTGGCGCTGAAATGTATCCTGGACACTGCTACAAAATTGGAAATTCTACCATCACCATCTCTTTAATTCCACAACGAACATACGATGTTAAATTTATTCATCATTATACTTTTTGCATGCAATTCTCAAAACTCTTTTGGGCGGGGGCCAAACGAATACGACTTTAAGTCCGTAGAAAGAGAGATAACTTATATTCAAAAAGCTGGCTGTGCTTACTGCAAACTAATAATACGGATTTTCCTTGGTGGTGGTGGTGGTCACTTACCATTAGGCGAGTCTCTTTTTCATTGCCATCAACAAAAATACTTTGCAATATTCTATCCCACCTTCCCTAGTACTATAAATTGGCAACGCCAATGCTATGCTAAGGCTATGAAGATTTTTGATGACGAAAAAATAAATAATTAATTTAAATATTTAACATACCTGAATACTGTCCAAGTACATCCTTGGTAAAATTTCATCAACTACCCCCATGTCCTTTGAAAAACGGTTTAATATTCTTCCTGAGGGGTTGGTGTCGAAAAAGCGCATGGTCGCAGATAGAATATTACTGAACATGGTATTGTGGAGTTTTATTGAACTTCGCATGCATACCCATAGGAAAAGAATCGATCTGTTGAAAAACGTACATTATGTAGATAGAGGAAATGTAACAATACAAAAGGTATTTTTATATTTAGGTACACGTACGACCACAAAAGCTCGTATGCTAGTGACCGTCGCCAAAAGGCAAAAATCTCCTTAAACCAAAACAAGATTAGGTTATTGACGCCATGCGTGCAGAATGTAAATACCCACCCTGCCAGTCGACGCAATACTTTAAGGGTTATATTTTACCGGGACACCACTGCGGCGCAACCAGTCACGCCACCGTTGTGTCCGTAAGCTACCAAACTAGACATCATACAGACACCAGAGTTACCACACCACACTGAGACAGTACCAACATGGACCACAAAGAGACAGCACTACTAGTGTATGTAACTACGTAGGAAAAGAGAGTTCAAGCGAGAAAAGAAATAATGGTGGGTTCATCTTTATTTAGCCGATCGCTGTTAGCTTAAGATGTCCGTGAAGTCCTTTGATGAGTAACTCATGTGAATTTGTGTGAAAATTATTTGTTGAAACAAGTCACAATATTAAAAAAATCAGTCAGTCTTGAAGTTTGCAGCGTTAATATAGACATCATATTACCTGTCTTACTTTAAATTTGTTATTAGGTACTTCTTAGAAAAAGTAAGGTAAAGGCAAAAATAAGGTGATATTATTTGTCGATAAAGTACATACATTAAGGCGACCTTGTTGTTGGTTTAAAAATAAAACGCGAAGGTCATGTATTTTATTGAAAAGACAGCTTATTATCAATACTGTAATGCAGCAGTACATATTAAGTAGGTAGGTACGTACTTATTTGACCGAGTGGTATAAATCAAGATCCCTGCACATTAGCCTTTCTTTTTCTACTTTTAAGATTATTTTCATATCAACATGCTTTTTACTAAAAAAAGTGTGTGGAAATGTAATAACTAATACTTTTTGTCGTAACAGATCGAAAATATCTTAAGGTGACGTCTTGTACGAGTATGCTACACCTCTTTTTAGGGTTCTAAATAAACTAGGAACCCTTAAAATTTACTATGTCCGTGCGTCCATCCGTCCGCACGATTGCTCAGAGATCCCTAGTACTAGAAAGCCGTAATTTGGTATGAATGTACATATTAGTTACGGCAACAAAGTGGTAACATAAAATCTTGAAAAATATTTTTTGGGTTGCTCTTTTAGATGTAAAGCGGGGATGTTAATTTTTTTTCTCGTTTACCCCATAGGGTGGTGTATCGTTGGATAGGTTTCTAAACAAATATTTTAAAAAACTATCCAACCTATCTAAGTCGGTTTATGAAAACAACTTTTCGATTAAAGGACTCGTTTGTGAAATATTAAGCTTTAAAGTGTGCTAATTTTCGTTAGACTCAAGTGTACCTCCCTCTCTGCCAGCTAAACGGTTGGTTTTGGGGGTTAGAAAATTCACGATAGTAGTAAATATAATGGAATTAAAAGGAAAACTGTCAAAGCTCTAAAGACTTTACAAGTTTTTGAGTAACAGTCGACCAACTTATCAAAAAATCTTTAGAGGCGGCGAACCTGTGGTGCAGATATATCCGCCACTGATGTTAAATAGAATAAATGTTTATAGTGCGAAACAATAAAAGCCCTTTTCCATGTCGGCCTTAATATGATGGGCAACTTCGAAACCCTACAAAGCGCTTGGCCCAACATGCACTTTACCATTTTTTTTATAAAAGGAATGAGAATTAATTATTAGATAACAACTTATTAGATAGCAAATAACCAGATGGTTCTCCTAATAGAAAGATACAATCAACGCGTATACCTAGACACCAAAGACTAATGGTGCATTATTACACTCATAATGGTTATGATATTTGCATAAGTTTATTGGCTTTATATATTTAAGAAAGAAAGAAAAAGACTATTTTTAGATTCACAGACAGACTTCAAACGATTTGATTATAATATTATGTCAGCCTTAGTCTTTCCCAGTAACTTACACTCTTCAAATCGTGTATTGAAACTTGAAAACTCGCTTGTGAGGCACGTGACTGTGAATATAATCTGCTGTAAAGCGACCGTGTGTGGGTATGTGTAGCGAGTGTCTGTTTGTGTGTGAATTTGTGTGAGTTGCGTGTGTATGTTGTATCATGTATGTGTGTGTTGTTTTCATTTAAATTTTAAGGGACAAGAGAAATACCTTTTCCCTTAGTACGTAATCGTAGTAGTAGTAGCTAACGAATATCAGCCAAAATCTTACTTTTGTTCTAAATAAAAAAAAGATACGACTACACAACAGTCAGTGCGTACTTCGAATAAAATTTTAACTTTGTCCGAAGAGTGCATAAACTCAACGTTTGGTTTGTACAGCTGTGAAATATTGGAACCGCTTTTATGCCGAGGTTTTTCTCTTTTAGCTCTTAGAGTCGCGAGCTAGGTAATCGATTCGTAGGTAATCGATTATAACTGGCAATAAACAGGGTCGTACTAGATTGGAATTACCAAAGTAGCTCCCTACAAGCCCGAGGACCGGAACTGAATAATGGTGGATCGCATAGGTACTAATTATCCAGTCTTTCTGTATCTGATTAATTAACATTTACGTCGGAAGAACTCGAACCTAGCCTGTGTGGGCCACCTATCCTTCCTTCCACCTGGCTTGCGGCAAGTCCCGTAAGCCAGGATCATCGAGAGCCCGCGCAGGCTGGGGCCTGGCTGGCAAAAGTCCAACTCGACTATATGGCCTGTCCAACGCTACCATGGGCATTTGCAATACCAGCGATCTTGCAGTTGCAATTCGTAAGTTCATATTTTGTCCCTCAATTGTATCCGCATAGAAACGGCTTCGTCGATTGTTATTGTTTGATTTTTAATCAATTTGTATTTGAGACAGACATTTTCATGATGCATGTGTTCTGTTTTACGGGAATTTGTATTGTGTTGTTTTGTAGCCGAGTACAAACGATACAACATCCACAATTATTTCTGCGAACGCCGCAATCGACACTGTAACTCAGTACCGGTGCAGTTCCAATCGTGACCTAAGGCCATGTTTTTTTAGATAATGTAATATTTATTAGATTCAGGAGCTTTGAGAACTTTGCGGAAATCCATTTCAAAAAGAATTCAATTAAACTTTTTACAAGTTATTTTAACGCATAAATAATTTTATAGCTGCCTACTACCGGATCGGAAATGTGGCCATACACTAATGCTGCGGCTGCACATGCCTTTATCGTCATAAAGCTTCGTGCAATGACACGAAACGTATGCAGATGTGACCGGCAGCTATTATCGGCTATCGTCGCGACCGCGTGTATGTTATCGCGTAGGTGTGGGTATGTCAAAGGGTTTTAGCGCGTTAACAATATCGCGCTGCGTGGTTAGATTAGCGTTGTTCATTTCAGCCCGTCAGCCGTTGATTTCGATCAGTACGGACGTATGCGGGTGGTTGTGTGGAAAAATGGAGTAGAACGATGACATGGTTAGCTATAAAGGGATCCTAAAATGTGAATTACAAAAAAAAAACAGATTAATAATAGTTATACGTTTGAAAATTATTTTAGCTAGATCTTGAATTTATGGTACGACAGTTCGTGCGAAATATCGTTACTAATAATAATATGGCCACAGCTTTTATCGCGATAATTTTTTAATGTCAAATCGTACAAAGCTTCAGCGCATACATAAGCTTCGGGATGATAGATGCAGTGTGGCCCCGCCATAAGAAGATCTGGCGGAAGAAACTCATCAGGCTTTTTTATGAGCCTAACTTTCTTTTTCCAACTTTCCGCTACGTATGTAGATAAGTTACTGATTTTACCCCAATTTTCAAAAATCGAATTTTCACCAGATCTCCACGTGTGTGTGTGTGTGTGTGTGTGAGTGTGCGTGCGTGTGTGTGTATATGTGTATGTAAACATCTCATAATTTTTAAACGCCTCGACCGATCAAAACGCGATTGATGACATTCGATTGGATTCCGCTCAACAGACGTTCTGAAAATTTGAACTAATTTGGTCCAGGAGATATTGAGAAATTTTGAAAAACCTCAAAAATAATTTTGTCGAAACATTATTTTTTAACATAACTTCCAGATTAATATACCGATAGAGTACAAATTACAAAATCTAATCAGCTCTATTCCTCAAAAAACTAAGTCTAATGCAAGAATTGCATCAAAATCGGTTTATGCGTTCGGGGATAATCGTTGACGAACAATTTTGAAAAAAGTGTTTTTTCGACCTAACTTCGAAATTTTTCAACCAAACAGTTTTTGGTGTTCTACGATATTTTAGTACTTAAAAACTACGTCGAATGCCGTTTTAAAAATCAAAAGCGAATCTAATTTTCAAAAGTTACAGCTTTTCAAACATTAAAATAAAGCTGATTTTAGCAAACTTACCTACTTAATATTTTTGAAATAACTTTCAGGCTAATACACCGATTGATTTAAAAATCTTATCAGCTTGTCCCTTTAAAAAACTACGTCAAATACCGTTTAAATATTTGTTTGGGATTTATAAATGACGACAATTTTTGAAAATAATTTTTTTAACATTGTTTCGAAAATTTTCAAAATATCGATTACGTAACTAAAGCAGCATTTTGATTTCAAAAATTGAGTTGAATGCCATTCGAAAGATCAAAATCGGTCATCGTTTCCAAACTATACAGCTTTTGAAATCAATATATTGCCATTTTTTAACAAATGTTTGAACTGACAAAATGTATGCTTAGGTATAGTTTTTACTCCTTTGAGCTTAAAATACTTTAATTTAGCGGGAAGTTTCAGGGATGGCCTGCAGTGTCAACCATTTAGAGATTTTTAAGTTAAATATTGTTGTGAACGTTAATTTTTAATTAATTGTTTCTTAAGAGGCTGACAAGACATAATTTTTTGAAATCGATGTTATTTAAGCAGTTTTTTAAGAAAAACTATTTGTTATAGCATATCACAAAAAATATATGTTAATATTCATAATATAATAATAATAATAACAAATATTCACGGGACAAATTACACTTACTGATCTAACCCCAAAGTAAGCAAATTATTTGCTTGTGTTATGGGTGTTAGTCAATAATACTAATACATAGAAAATACATATATAAATACTAGAATAAATTTAATGTACACCCAAACCCGGAAATACAAACAATTATGCTCATCACACAAATGCTTATCCCCGTCGGGGATCGAACCCGAGCCCCGTCGATTGTGTGTTCGGGGTCGCTAACCACTCGACCAACGGGGCGGTCAATATGTCAAAGACCGTGGCCGGACTCGATACATAATTGAACAAAATTGGGTCGATAAAAAATAATTACGAAGATTGGTCTTAACATCATTAACGGTTCTATATGTTTATTTTTTTGACATATGGGTATGCGATTAAAAACATCAAGTCATTATATTCGTACCTAAATCGCTAGTGAATAATATTTGACAAATAATCTACGATTTTTTTATTTCAATCTTTATATATAAGACGTGGCCACCCAGTTGACTGATAGTGAGGTCCTTTTACTCCGATAGAAATAGACAGAGTGCGCGTTTTTGGTGTTGTCAGCGCCTTAATATCAATGTTTATTTTAATATTTAAAGAAATCTACCTTAATGTTTAATTAAATATTTTATCTTATATCTTAATATTTAATAAATTTAATTTCATGTAGGTAGTTCACAAATTTAAATAAAAATAAAACTAATTAATATTTATTTTTGAGGTTACATGTACTGTGGTTAACAAATAAAAATTAAAATTACCAAATTAAAATTAAACTAACAAGACTACCGATAAATTCAATATAAATATCAAATTGTTTTGCGAATAGATAAATTAAGTAAATAAATATTTGTGGACAATGATCATGTCAAACATAGCACGATAAATTATAGACTACTAGATGACCCGGCAAACGTTGCTCTGCCAGCTTTGTGTCTACTTTTCCTTTTTTCCTACATTTTTCACCTTTTAAACCTAACCTGAATTCCTATGAATATCTTAAAACCGAAATTAACCAAATCGGTCCAGCCGTTCTCGAGTTTTAGCGAGACTAACGAACAGCAATTGATTTTTATATATATAGAAGATATTATGGTTACAATATGGCAGGTATGTACATATCGAGTTTGTATTATCTATTTCATTAACATGATTTAAGTATCTATAAATTGACACTCTATAAGTTGAATGCAAATTTTAAATTTATTTCATTTCTTTAGATTTCTTACCTGCCTGTAGTGAGAACAATGCAGCCCAGAATAGCGATAGCCCAAATGTAAATGTAAAAGGAATAGTCGACTGGTTCTTGTACTCCGAGATTTTGAATGACAACCCCGGTTTTCATTATGGTGTCGATAACTCTACTCGGGTTCATAGTGGTATTTGATATTGTATCATTAATGTCATTTACGGTCGGCATCTCTGTAGTGATATTAAAAGAAAGGCCACTTTCAGTTGCGTTTAGATTTTCTCTAGTGCTGTTCATCGTACGTTCTCTATGTTGATCTTCCACCACGTTCATCCTAAAATGAATAAAATAAAAAATGCACACTTTTAAGCGTTTTAGGATCTCATCTCATCTCACCGCTATTAATAAACTATTTTCACGATATTTCGGGATTCCCGATTTTCCCCAGTGATAAATGTGCGTTTAACAAAGCCGTAGGCGTATCATCTAACGTTTGCAATTCGCCAGCGATCAGCGATGACTCTTAAACGTAATGAAAAAAATCATCAAAAAGTCGCCAATTGCTTGCTGGTCACTAGATGCACTTTTTGCAATGTCACAGCATCAAAACTAATCAAGCGGCAACGACTTCCACTAATGTACAAGGCTGTTATGTGTCTTGCAATTACTAAACAATCACGATAATTTCCCGTTGCGAGTTACGTGATCACCCCGCGGATATAAGAGAAATAATTCATTAATTCATTCGCGGTATCATGATAATAATTCTAAATAAAAGTGAACTCAGCGAGATAAAATTCAAACTTTGCCTGACTAGATACTGTCAGTTGTGTTTAGAATATTATTCAGTATTGCTAAGAACTATTGTTATGTTCGGCATGTCGTTTTTCTATTATGTTCCTTCTTAAATGTAAAAAATCATTCATAGACACTAAAATGTTAATTGGAAGTACTGGTTTTTTTATATAATTAGACAGCAAACAAGCAAATGGCTCTTTTATTAGAAAAACCAAAGATATATGGTATCGCCTATAATCACCAAATATATAATACTAGCTGAGCCCGCGACTTCGTCCGCGTGGAAAAATTTAAAAAAAATAGCCTTAGTTACTCGGTATCACATCAGCTATCTTCCAGTGAAAGTCCCGTCAAAATCGGTCCAGTCGTTCCAGAGATTAGCCGGAAGAAACAGACAGACAGACAAAAATTGTAAAAAATGTTATTTTGGTAATCGTACCGTGTATACATCCATATGCATTTAGTAAAAAGCGGTTATTTTAATATTACAAACAGACACCCCAATTTTATTTATTTATATAGATGGCGTCAAAGCTTGCATTTCTCGCAGATAAAATTGCCCTTACACACATCAATTGATTTTTTTTTTGGTAAATCTATCATATCCGAATTCCGGGTACACTTAAAATATCAAGTCTTTAATGTTGGTTACGATTTCACGAAGGTTTACCTATGTAAATTTTTTTTGTAGCCTAATTCAGGAACTTTCCCTAAGTAACCACTAACCAATCAATATGATCTTGTTTGGAAAATTGTGCTTCCTTTACCTAAATGACTGCTCATGTTGGTATACCTACAGCTTCAAGAATTAAACAGTTTTCCACAATGGGGAAGATTTAAAGGAAGATTTAATAATATCGTAACTACAAATCCTTATTAAGTAGCTATACAAATACAGTACTTACACCTACTTACTAACGAATTAGATACATATCAGGCCAAAGCGAACGATCATGTATCCCTCAACAACACCGTAAAATAGACAAAATAAATAAGAGTATTCAACTACTACAAAGTAAAGTGATTTTTTTCAAAGAAGGAAAATCTAACGTTCCGTATCAAAGAAGTCTATTACGAAAGGAGCCGGTCACACGTTTACTTCGCGTGGGCCGCAGAGGTTAAAGGTATATGATTCCACTCATGTACCTTAAAAAAGCCGGCTAATTGCGAGTCGAACTCGCGCATTAAGGGTTCCGTACCATAATCTATAAAAAAACGGCAAACAATCACGTTTGTTGAATGGGAGCCTCCTTAATATTTATTTTATTTTAATTATTTATTTTTAAAGTGATTTTATGCAAATGCAAAAGTGAGTTTATGCAAAAAAAAACACGTTTGTTGTATGGTGGTCACCCTTAAATATTTATTTTATTCTTTTTTTTAGTTTTAGTTATTATAGCGGCAACATAAACACCTACATCATCTGTGAAAATTTCAACTATCATGGTTCATGACATACAGCCTGGTGACGGACAGATAGATAGACGTACAAACGCACGGACTAGAGATGGGTTAATACCGATATTTCTCAAGATTAGGTGATACTAATATATTCACTTTCAAATATTATAATGTCTTAACTAATATTTCAGTATTAACTAATATTTCACTGTAATTTGGACCTTAAAGTAACAGTAATAAGATCTGATACTGATGCGGCAGGAAAATATCTTAACTAATATTTCACTGTAATTTGGACCTTAAATCAACAGTAATAAGATCTTATACTGATACGGCAGAAAAATATCTTAACTAATATATCATTATTAACTAATATTTCACTGTAATTTGGACCTTAAAACAACAGCATACTGCAGGAAATACGTCTGTCTCATTCGTACGTACGACACGGCGTATCGTGAAAATATTTTAATATTTCCAGGAATCCGAACGGACGCCAATCTAGTGAATCCGAACTATTCCGAAGATCGAATGATATTATCCGATTCATTTTGGATACCCGTTACAGATATTAGGCGAATATGAAATATTAGCATATTACAGTTCGCCGGATTACTAATCCACGAATCCTTTCAATATTACTAATATCTTAGCGAATACTAATATATCAGTCACACCATTAGCACGGACGGACAGTGGTGTCTTAGTAATGGGGTCCCGTTTTAAACTTTGAGTATGGAACCTTAAAAAGTATAGTAAAGCCAACGCTCTCATAGTTCGGCTCTTCTCGGCAATGTTCGGTTCTCGTTCGGCGGTCAGAGTAGCGCACCGCATCTAGCACAGCCTTTCGATAAACACCTAGGTAATAAAAAGTATCTTCACGCCCATATCCCCAAAGGCGTAGGCTGAGGTACATGTGCACCCACGATTAGCCGAAGATACTTGGTCCCACAAATGTGATAGGTGGCAAGCCTATCGCCAACCGGGCACTTTCCAATCCCGGGCAACTTTGTGTTTCTCAGAAAACTGAAAAAACACTTTTTTTTGTGCCCGACCCGGGAATCGAACCCGGGACCTCATGTGGTCAACGCCAACGCTGGACCGCTAGACCACAGAGGCGATACCTAGGTACTATTATTGAGTTATTTTCCTTATACATTTTTTTTTAAACTATGCATCCAAATAACATGGTATAAGAGCCAAAGTTTGTCTTCCTAAGATCTTCGTGTTGATGAAGTACTTTTCGTTAGTAAGGATTAATATGCCTGCGTATAATAATCCTACTGCTCAAAATTCACCTTATTAAAAATTATAGAAAATTTTCTATAATTTTTCGACTCAAAATTCCTTATTGTGTTGTTGTTATAAGAGATAGATATATTGTGTCGCGGACTTTTTTGTGCATCTACTAAAAACCAATATATTTCTAGTACATTGTACTTACGTGTACTTAAGCATTACGCCAACCAGCACACGCGGATACAGCCGTTCGATACCGCTTTTTCTTCCGACTTAGTTTACCAAATATCAACATTTTACGCTAAGAATAACTGTAACGTAATGCTTGATATCCTATAACTTTCCTAGCTATAAGCTATCATTAATCATACACACAAAAATTTTTTTCATCCGACTTGAATTAGCGGCTAGCGCATTCAGTGAACAAACAAACATTAAAATTCTCGTATCACAATCATAATAAACATATGTCTAAACTCAACGATTTAATTACATGTATATTCCGAATTCCGGGTACACTTTAAATATCAAGTCTTTAATGTTGGTTACGATTTCACGAAGGTTTACCTATGTAAATTTTTTTTGTAGCCTAATTCAGGAACTTTCCCTAAGTAACCACTAACCAATCAATATGATCTTGTTTGGAAAATTGTGCTTCCTTTACCTAAATGACTGCTCATGTTGGTATACCTACAGCTTCAAGAATTAAACAGTTTTCCACAATGGGGAAGATTTAAAGGAAGATTTAATAATATCGTAACTACAAATCCTTATTAAGTAGCTATACAAATACAGTACTTACACCTACTTACTAACGAATTAGATACATATCAGGCCAAAGCGAACGATCATGTATCCCTCAACAACACCGTAAAATAGACAAAATAAATAAGAGTATTCAACTACTACAAAGTAAAGTGATTTTTTTCAAAGAAGGAAAATCTAACGTTCCGTATCAAAGAAGTCTATTACGAAAGGAGCCGGTCACACGTTTACTTCGCGTGGGCCGCAGAGGTTAAAGGTATATGATTCCACTCATGTACCTTAAAAAAGCCGGCTAATTGCGAGTCGAACTCGCGCATTAAGGGTTCCGTACCATAATCTATAAAAAAACGGCAAACAATCACGTTTGTTGAATGGGAGCCTCCTTAATATTTATTTTATTTTAATTATTTATTTTTAAAGTGATTTTATGCAAATGCAAAAGTGAGTTTATGCAAAAAAAACACGTTTGTTGTATGGTGGTCACCCTTAAATATTTATTTTATTCTTTTTTTTAGTTTTAGTTATTATAGCGGCAACATAAACACCTACATCATCTGTGAAAATTTCAACTATCATGGTTCATGACATACAGCATGGTGACGGACAGATAGATAGACGTACAAACGCACGGACTAGAGATGGGTTAATACCGATATTTCTCAAGATTAGGTGATACTAATATATTCACTTTCAAATATTATAATGTCTTAACTAATATTTCAGTATTAACTAATATTTCACTGTAATTTGGACCTTAAAGTAACAGTAATAAGATCTGATACTGATGCGGCAGGAAAATATCTTAACTAATATTTCACTGTAATTTGGACCTTAAATCAACAGTAATAAGATCTTATACTGATACGGCAGAAAAATATCTTAACTAATATATCATTATTAACTAATATTTCACTGTAATTTGGACCTTAAAACAACAGCATACTGCAGGAAATACGTCTGTCTCATTCGTACGTACGACACGGCGTATCGTGAAAATATTTTAATATTTCCAGGAATCCGAACGGACGCCAATCTAGTGAATCCGAACTATTCCGAAGATCGAATGATATTATCCGATTCATTTTGGATACCCGTTACAGATATTAGGCGAATATGAAATATTAGCATATTACAGTTCGCCGGATTACTAATCCACGAATCCTTTCAATATTACTAATATCTTAGCGAATACTAATATATCAGTCACACCATTAGCACGGACGGACAGTGGTGTCTTAGTAATGGGGTCCCGTTTTAAACTTTGAGTATGGAACCTTAAAAAGTATAGTAAAGCCAACGCTCTCATAGTTCGGCTCTTCTCGGCAATGTTCGGTTCTCGTTCGGCGGTCAGAGTAGCGCACCGCATCTAGCACAGCCTTTCGATAAACACCTAGGTAATAAAAAGTATCTTCACGCCCATATCCCCAAAGGCGTAGGCTGAGGTACATGTGCACCCACGATTAGCCGAAGATACTTGGTCCCACAAATGTGATAGGTGGCAAGCCTATCGCCAACCGGGCACTTTCCAATCCCGGGCAACTTTGTGTTTCTCAGAAAACTGAAAAAACACTTTTTTTTGTGCCCGACCCGGGAATCGAACCCGGGACCTCATGTGGTCAACGCCAACGCTGGACCGCTAGACCACAGAGGCGATACCTAGGTACTATTATTGAGTTATTTTCCTTATACATTTTTTTTTAAACTATGCATCCAAATAACATGGTATAAGAGCCAAAGTTTGTCTTCCTAAGATCTTCGTGTTGATGAAGTACTTTTCGTTAGTAAGGATTAATATGCCTGCGTATAATAATCCTACTGCTCAAAATTCACCTTATTAAAAATTATAGAAAATTTTCTATAATTTTTCGACTCAAAATTCCTTATTGTGTTGTTGTTATAAGAGATAGATATATTGTGTCGCGGACTTTTTTGTGCATCTACTAAAAACCAATATATTTCTAGTACATTGTACTTACGTGTACTTAAGCATTACGCCAGCCAGCACACGCGGATACAGCCGTTCGATACCGCTTTTTCTTCCGACTTAGTTTACCAAATATCAACATTTTACGCTAAGAATAACTGTAACGTAATGCTTGATATCCTATAACTTTCCTAGCTATAAGCTATCATTAATCATACACACAAAAATTTTTTTCATCCGACTTGAATTAGCGGCTAGCGCATTCAGTGAACAAACAAACATTAAAATTCTCGTATCACAATCATAATAAACATATGTCTAAACTCAACGATTTAATTACATGTATCTTCCGAATTCCGGGTACACTTTAAATATCAAGTCTTTAATGTTGGTTACGATTTCACGAAGGTTTACCTATGTAAATTTTTTTTGTAGCCTAATTCAGGAACTTTCCCTAAGTAACCACTAACCAATCAATATGATCTTGTTTGGAAAATTGTGCTTCCTTTACCTAAATGACTGCTCATGTTGGTATACCTACAGCTTCAAGAATTAAACAGTTTTCCACAATGGGGAAGATTTAAAGGAAGATTTAATAATATCGTAACTACAAATCCTTATTAAGTAGCTATACAAATACAGTACTTACACCTACTTACTAACGAATTAGATACATATCAGGCCAAAGCGAACCATCATGTATCCCTCAACAACACCGTAAAATAGACAAAATAAATAAGAGTATTCAACTACTACAAAGTAAAGTGATTTTTTTCAAAGAAGGAAAATCTAACGTTCCGTATCAAAGAAGTCTATTACGAAAGGAGCCGGTCACACGTTTACTTCGCGTGGGCCGCAGAGGTTAAAGGTATATGATTCCACTCATGTACCTTAAAAAAGCCGGCTAATTGCGAGTCGAACTCGCGCATTAAGGGTTCCGTACCATAATCTATAAAAAAACGGCAAACAATCACGTTTGTTGAATGGGAGCCTCCTTAATATTTATTTTATTTTAATTATTTATTTTTAAAGTGATTTTATGCAAATGCAAAAGTGAGTTTATGCAAAAAAAACACGTTTGTTGTATGGTGGTCACCCTTAAATATTTATTTTATTCTTTTTTTTAGTTTTAGTTATTATAGCGGCAACATAAACACCTACATCATCTGTGAAAATTTCAACTATCATGGTTCATGACATACAGCATGGTGACGGACAGATAGATAGACGTACAAACGCACGGACTAGAGATGGGTTAATACCGATATTTCTCAAGATTAGGTGATACTAATATATTCACTTTCAAATATTATAATGTCTTAACTAATATTTCAGTATTAACTAATATTTCACTGTAATTTGGACCTTAAAGTAACAGTAATAAGATCTGATACTGATGCGGCAGGAAAATATCTTAACTAATATTTCACTGTAATTTGGACCTTAAATCAACAGTAATAAGATCTTATACTGATACGGCAGAAAAATATCTTAACTAATATATCATTATTAACTAATATTTCACTGTAATTTGGACCTTAAAACAACAGCATACTGCAGGAAATACGTCTGTCTCATTCGTACGTACGACACGGCGTATCGTGAAAATATTTTAATATTTCCAGGAATCCGAACGGACGCCAATCTAGTGAATCCGAACTATTCCGAAGATCGAATGATATTATCCGATTCATTTTGGATACCCGTTACAGATATTAGGCGAATATGAAATATTAGCATATTACAGTTCGCCGGATTACTAATCCACGAATCCTTTCAATATTACTAATATCTTAGCGAATACTAATATATCAGTCACACCATTAGCACGGACGGACAGTGGTGTCTTAGTAATGGGGTCCCGTTTTAAACTTTGAGTATGGAACCTTAAAAAGTATAGTAAAGCCAACGCTCTCATAGTTCGGCTCTTCTCGGCAATGTTCGGTTCTCGTTCGGCGGTCAGAGTAGCGCACCGCATCTAGCACAGCCTTTCGATAAACACCTAGGTAATAAAAAGTATCTTCACGCCCATATCCCCAAAGGCGTAGGCTGAGGTACATGTGCACCCACGATTAGCCGAAGATACTTGGTCCCACAAATGTGATAGGTGGCAAGCCTATCGCCAACCGGGCACTTTCCAATCCCGGGCAACTTTGTGTTTCTCAGAAAACTGAAAAAACACTTTTTTTTGTGCCCGACCCGGGAATCGAACCCGGGACCTCATGTGGTCAACGCCAACGCTGGACCGCTAGACCACAGAGGCGATACCTAGGTACTATTATTGAGTTATTTTCCTTATACATTTTTTTTTAAACTATGCATCCAAATAACATGGTATAAGAGCCAAAGTTTGTCTTCCTAAGATCTTCGTGTTGATGAAGTACTTTTCGTTAGTAAGGATTAATATGCCTGCGTATAATAATCCTACTGCTCAAAATTCACCTTATTAAAAATTATAGAAAATTTTCTATAATTTTTCGACTCAAAATTCCTTATTGTGTTGTTGTTATAAGAGATAGATATATTGTGTCGCGGACTTTTTTGTGCATCTACTAAAAACCAATATATTTCTAGTACATTGTACTTACGTGTACTTAAGCATTACGCCAGCCAGCACACGCGGATACAGCCGTTCGATACCGCTTTTTCTTCCGACTTAGTTTACCAAATATCAACATTTTACGCTAAGAATAACTGTAACGTAATGCTTGATATCCTATAACTTTCCTAGCTATAAGCTATCATTAATCATACACACAAAAATTTTTTTCATCCGACTTGAATTAGCGGCTAGCGCATTCAGTGAACAAACAAACATTAAAATTCTCGTATCACAATCATAATAAACATATGTCTAAACTCAACGATTTAATTACATGTATATTCCGAATTCCGGGTACATTTTAAATATCAAGTCTTTAATGTTGGTTACGATTTCACGAAGGTTTACCTATGTAAATTTTTTTTGTAGCCTAATTCAGGAACTTTCCCTAAGTAACCACTAACCAATCAATATGATCTTGTTTGGAAAATTGTGCTTCCTTTACCTAAATGACTGCTCATGTTGGTATACCTACAGCTTCAAGAATTAAACAGTTTTCCACAATGGGGAAGATTTAAAGGAAGATTTAATAATATCGTAACTACAAATCCTTATTAAGTAGCTATACAAATACAGTACTTACACCTACTTACTAACGAATTAGATACATATCAGGCCAAAGCGAACGATCATGTATCCCTCAACAACATCGTAAAATAGACAAAATAAATAAGAGTATTCAACTACTACAAAGTAAAGTGATTTTTTTTCAAAGAAGGATAATCTAACGTTCCGTATCAAAGAAGTCTATTACGAAAGGAGCCGGTCACACGTTTACTTCGCGTGGGCCGCAGAGGTTAAAGGTATATGATTCCACTCATGTACCTTAAAAAAGCCGGCTAATTGCGAGTCGAACTCGCGCATTAAGGGTTCCGTACCATAATCTATAAAAAAACGGCAAACAATCACGTTTGTTGAATGGGAGCCTCCTTAATATTTATTTTATTTTAATTATTTATTTTTAAAGTGATTTTATGCAAATCCAAAAGTGAGTTTATGCAAAAAAAACACGTTTGTTGTATGGTGGTCACCCTTAAATATTTATTTTATTCTTTTTTTTAGTTTTAGTTATTATAGCGGCAACATAAACACCTACATCATCTGTGAAAATTTCAACTATCATGGTTCATGACATACAGCCTGGTGACGGACAGATAGATAGACGTACAAACGCACGGACGGACAGTGGTGTCTTAGTAATGGGGTCCCGTTTTAAACTTTGAGTATGGAACCTTAAAAAGTATAGTAAAGCCAACGCTCTCACAGTTCGGCTCTTCTCGGCAATGTTCGGTTCTCGTTCGGCGGTCAGAGTAGCGCACCGCATCTAGCACAGCCTTTCGATAAATACCTAGGTAATAAAAAGTATCTTCACGCCCATATCCCCAAAGGCGTAGGCTGAGGTACATGTGCACCCACGATTAGCCGAAGATACTTGGTCCCACAAATGTGATAGGTGGCAAGCCTATCGCCAACCGGGCACTTTCCAATCCCGGGCAACTTTGTGTTTCTCAGAAAACTGAAAAAACACTTTTTTTTGTGCCCGACCCGGGAATCGAACCCGGGACCTCATGTGGTCAACGCCAACGCTGGACCGCTAGACCACAGAGGCGATACCTAGGTACTATTATTGAGTTATTTTCCTTATACATTTTTTTTTAAACTATGCATCCAAATAACATGGTATAAGAGCCAAAGTTTGTCTTCCTAAGATCTTCGTGTTGATGAAGTACTTTTCGTTAGTAAGGATTAATATGCCTGCGTATAATAATCCTACTGCTCAAAATTCACCTTATTAAAAATTATAGAAAATTTTCTATAATTTTTCGACTCAAAATTCCTTATTGTGTTGTTGTTATAAGAGATAGATATATTGTGTCGCGGACTTTTTTGTGCATCTACTAAAAACCAATATATTTCTAGTACATTGTACTTACGTGTACTTAAGCATTACGCCAGCCAGCACACGCGGATACAGCCGTTCGATACCGCTTTTTCTTCCGACTTAGTTTACCAAATATCAACATTTTACGCTAAGAATAACTGTAACGTAATGCTTGATATCCTATAATTTTCCTAGCTATAAGCTATCATTAATCATACACACAAAAATTTTTTTCATCCGACTTGAATTAGCGGCTAGCGCATTCAGTGAACAAACAAACATTAAAATTCTCGTATCACAATCATAATAAACATATGTCTAAACTCAACGATTTAATTACATGTATATGTGTTTCAATACGTTAGCGTGATGTATTTTCGTGCAGCGACACCTAGTAATGTGCACTACGTTACGCTTTCTTTCGATTAATTTTATTTCCTGTGGGAACGAAATATTTTCCCGCGGTAAAAAGTAGCCTATGTCCTTTCTCGACGTCTAATCTATGTTTATGCCAAATTTCATCAAAATCGGTTCAGTGGTTTAAGCGTGAAAGCGTAACAGACAGACAGACAGACAGACAGACAGACAGACAGACAGACAGAGTTACTTTCGCATTTATAATATTAGTATGGATGATGTGTGGTGGAATGGCAATGCCACATGTACTTTATAAGTACATGTGGCATTTTACAAGTTTACCAGCTTCTTTAACCTCCAAACCGAAATACGACACTGACAATATTGCGGCAGGAATAGGTAAGACGGTGGTATCATACACCATGGTGAGACGTTGCGGAACTCTATCACCTATAAGTGGTCATCGTGACCCGGCAGTGACACGTATAGGAAATCGTTCGCCTCTTCCAAACTGCCTAGCAGAATGGCACTACCGAACCGAACCAACATCAGGCCACTGTACCATTTGTGGCCATTTAATGTCAACAATTTTGGAAAAAATATTTCTATATGTTTACAATATCATTATAAATTTGATTCACTCAAGTGAGATAGTTTGTAAACATAATAATAATATCATTTGACATATTTTTGTACATTGATTCAAATTTCAAGCGGTCAAAAGGGTACAAATATGACCAAAACTGGTAAGTACTTGTACAATATCTGTTTGTCTGCTAACGCGTATTATAAAAATACATAAAGACCCATTTATCATTGGCCATTTTATTCGTAAATCCCAAGAGTACTTCGGAAATAAGTGCCTTATTTAATACCTACTTAGGGCCAGGGATTAGATTAAATCTTGTGGAACGCTTAAAAAGCGTTGACACGACGCAGAACATATCGCACGTTAATTCAAAAAACATCGAATAAGTTGCATGTATCCGACAAATCTAGGCCCCCAACCTGTATTGGAAGATGCTTAAGATCGGTTAAAGTAAGGAAGCAAAATAAACATGGCGGGTTCTGGCCCTAGATTTATAATGTTATATATAGATTTATTTAAGATAAATGAATAAACTAAAATCAAAGAATAACCACATATGCATATAATTTAGATATTATACCAGTAAGTAAGCCAAAGATCGCCAGCAGAAGTGACGATTTGAGCGAGCAGTATGGATATGATTGTCAAGATCAGTATACACCAGCTGCTGCCAGCGCGGAAATATCCTGTGTATACGGTTCTTGATACACGACCTGAAACAAAATGTTAAATTACCCTCTAAAAAAATGGTAAATCGCCCAAGGTATTTTGAAATGGGTCGATTCAGACGATCGATCATATGGTCTTTTCTTGGTTCGATTTCTACTTATATCAATTTAAAGGCCCCAATATCCATTCACTGCACAGCGATGTGAATCAACCCAATACAATAAGTGATTGGGCGATTCGCACCGCTCCACCATTGCGGTCCGAAAAGACCCTTGCCAAAAGAGCTCTTGGGCAATTCACACCGCGGTCCGAACCGCTCGCGGTGCGAAACGATTAAAGACCCTTAATGATCCGCAAATGACATATTAAGCATCGGTGGTAACTAAAGGTAACTACCAACCTAATCTATTTTAAAATTATTCTCCAGAGTATATTATGTGAATATAAGTTTAAATATTAATAAGCGAAACGAGATCCAATTTACAAGAAGTCATTGTCATTAAGATAAATTTTGCTTGAGATGTAACCTTTTTTGCAAGTCATATTTAACATATATGCATAAATATTTTACGGTAGATGCTTCAGATAATGATATTAAGTTTTAATACATTAATGGACTCCTCACGTTTTGCCTAAATTATGTAAACTATTTAATATATTTGAGATGTTATAGATGTGACATATTACAGGTTCTATAAAATATGCTTCAAATTGTAATTCTCATTAAAACTATTCGCCAAAAATCATTTGCTGAAAAATATTTATTTTCACTGTTTACTTTTCGTTTTGTTAAAAACGCTCCTCAAATGCAGGCAAAGGAGTAACTGACAGTATACTATATAATGTAGAAAGACGCAGTGAGAGCTATCCAACACAAACGCGCAATATACCTACCTAATAGTCTGGTCAACAAGTGCTTTTTTGGTCAACTTTTTTCAGCAGTCTCCGAAAATTATGATTGAGGTGTGTTTTTGTGACATTAAGTAAAATAAGAAACAAAAATAAAAGGTAAAAATTTATTTGTTTATAACAAATTGTTTATTACATAAACAATGAAAAATTAAATATTTTTTTTTATATCAAAAAGAAAAATAAATAATGATTAAAAAAAAAATTGTTCCTTAATGTTAATTAGAAGTGGGAGAAAATAATTGTTAATCAACAAATGCGTTTTTAGCAATAAAAAATTTTTTTTAAGAAACGGTTTTTTTTTTAAAAATCATAATTATCATCAAAGATTATCTTTTCAAAAAAAATTTTTAAATTATCTCATAAACAACGCATTTGTTTATAACATTTTTTTAAACAATAGGAGATAAAAATTATAAAAAATCATTTTTAAGTAGCTTCTCATCATAAGAAAACGGATCAATAATAATATTATGAAAAAAAAATTTTTTTCAATGTTTAATAAAGCTTTATAATTTTTCACCTTAGTAAACTGTTAATTACAAAATGAAAATTTACAATTTTTTAATTTTTCCAACGGGAATCTATTCTAAGACCTTTGAAAAATAGCTCCACGAAAGAAAAAAAATCCTAGATTAATAGTTTAACAATTATCGCACTTGCAATGTTAATGTTCGTGGTACAAAAAATTGTTAATTAATTAATGGATAACTTATTGAAAAATCGCGATAAAAATTTTTTGACCACGGATTATTGTTTATTGATCTGTCCTGTAGGCACCTGAATTTTTTCAAATTTTAATTTTCATATTTAATAAGTTTAAATAATATTTATTCATTAAAGGTCCGAAGGAGGCGTGGCTTGCGCAAGCCGGAGTACCCGTTTTCGGGCGTATTTTCAACCCTCTGGGAAAATTATAAATATTAGTCCTACAATTCCGGGAATCAAAACTTTTTTTAGGAAATTTCCTCCTCTTTCTGAATCTTTTTTCAAATTTGAAAAATCTTTATTAGTTTATGAGATATTTGCAAAAAACTAAACCCCCCTTTTTATTTTTAGTTAATTGTTAATAACTTTTGTAATTTTTATTTGCGGAACTTCATTGTTTTTCGAAAACTATCTAGATGCCATTCCGAATCGAATGACACCTCAATCATAATTTTCGGAGACTGCTGAAAAAAGTTGACCAAAAAAGCACTTGTTGACCAGACTATAATAGAGATTCCAAGATATTCTCTATGATAGAGATATGACGTGTATATTTCAAAGCGGTTCAATATTGTACTAAATATAAATATAAATGTATCATTATGATTTTTAGAGCACTACGTTGATTACATAGTGGTTTGTTCATTTATCTAATTATCACTATTGTAGTAAACAGAAACAAGGAATCCCCGCTTTGAATTCGCACTCATTTTGCACCCTTTTCTCCCCAAAATTTGTTACAGATTTTCTAAAGTCTAAAAATGTAGCTTTTCCCAAATAGTTTGGCTTAATGGACGTAATCCTGTTTTAAATTTAGCTGCAAGTGCGCTACGTCAACTAGTTTCCAGATCATGACTAAGAACAGTTTACAGTGCTTTATCTAGACCTTAAAATAAGGCTATTTACCTATTTCCATTAGTTCGGCTGTTTCCTGTGGTTCTTCTTCTGCATTCGCTTTCAATTCACCTTCACCTTCAGCCACAGTACTTTCACTCGCATGAGACTAGAAACAAATGCAATATTTAAAAGTTTAATCTGTAATTATAAAATATTCAGGTATTTAATTTTAATCAATCGGTATACATTAAACGATTTCATATACAGGCAAAAGTAATTTTTTGAGGGGGGTGTGAATTTAGCAAAATCTTACATTTAAGATTTTGCGTAGTAAGTGACTGCGGATACTTATCATCATCCCGGCGTTAAACCCGGCGAAGGCCATGTTCCGCCTTCATTATTTTACTTCTCCATTTGCCGATCTTGAGCATCCTCCAAGGTACGGATAATGGCTTTCATATATTCTGTCACAACTATCTATACTAGCAGATATACGAGCTTTAACGTCGTAATCATAATTGCCTGTCTCGTGAAACAGGGAGTCTAGCTACTAGAACTTCTCTGTCCTTAAGTTTTCGTTCCCTATTCAGATAGAACCATCGTCCGGACTCCCGACTGTCATGTATTCAGTCGCCACGTTCAGTGTTTTAGGCCACTGTTTTCAAGTGTATCCTTCCATTTGTTAATTTTATGCTCAAAGCTTTGTTATCCCAGTCTGCTATTGCAATGTCATCCACATCACTATGTGGCTCATGTACGTTTGGCGTCACCAGATCTAATACTAAGCTAAAGAGAAAGGGACGCAAAGCCGAGCCTACAGGTAACTTAATTGTAATTTTGAATGGATCAGTAAGTATCACCAATAGACTATTGACTCGGATTGGAAGTACATGTCTTTAATGATATCAACATATGTTTTAGGTGCACCTTTAGATCGAAGTGGCCACCAGATAAACAATCGGGAACGTAGTCAAATGCTTTCTGTAAATCAAGAAATGCCACGTTTATTGAACTATTGTTTTCTCTGTGCTTCTCAACAAGTAATCTGAGGGCGAAAATGGGATCCAAAGGCCGTATCCAGGTCGGTAATCATATTGACATTCGGAGACAATGCACTCAATGCGCAGCCTAGCTTTGAAAAGTTTTATTGAGTGGCATATGACCTTTATACTGCGATATACTTCCCATACTTGGACGCTGCCTCTGCCTTTGGGGACTAGATAAATGATGCTCAACCGCCAAGAGTTGCGGATTCTCTTTGTAATAAATATGCAATGTACACAACGATCATCCATCAACTTCCTTGCTTCTGTCGGGATGTCATCCGGGCCCATCGCCTTCCGGTTCTTCATATAACAAAGGTTTTTCCTCACTTCGTCCGCCATGAGAAGGTTAACAAGACCTTGATTGGAAGAAACCAATGGGGGAGGACCAACGTCGTATTACTTGTTTAGCAGCTCTTCAAAGTAGCTGCGCCATCTCAACTTCTCCTTCACTGGATTACATAGCAAATTGCTTTGAGAGTCTTTCACACAGCCATTTTGTAATATCTTGTGCGGCCTTTGAGCGTGCTTTAGCAAGCTTGCATATCATTTTCTGCCCTTCGCTTGTTTCTTATTTGTTATGAAGCGGTGACAATTTTTCGCTCCGGGAAGAGGCTACCGCGCGCTTAGGAGTTCGACTGGCCACTCTGTATGCGACAAGATCTTCATGTGAATTAGTTGTTTGCCACTTTTTGAAAAGTGCTATATATGTATTGACTGGGCACACTAATAAAGTGATTTTCATAGAAATACCGCTGGACATGGTTTCTTGAAATTTGTATAAAATATTATTTTATTAGCTTAACCTGTTAATAATAATTATTCACAGCAAAGTAGCACTACTAAATAATTTAGGCATTACGCACAAAACATATATTACTCGATTTTCAAAATTGTCTCCTGGAGGCTAAACTGATATCTTACCTGAATTGACATAGATCTTTTTATCTTTAGCAGGGCATTTTGCTTTTCCTCCTCAGTCACAGGCTGATCTTCGTCCTCAAGCAATTCTTCAAATAAGGGTGTACGAGACACTTCTTCAAAACTGCCTTGAGTCTCAATTTCACCCTGTTATAAAAATATAAACGTTATATATTATAATAAACCCTAAATTGATTGACCGAGCTGGATACAATTAATGGTATTTGACGCAGTTTTTTAAGGAGAACAGCTGACAACATTTTTAAATCAATTGGTAAATTAGCCTGAAATTTATTTGAAAAAGGTTGAATAAGTTTGTTAAAAAAAAAACTGTAAACGGTTAACCCTGCAGGCCAACCCTGAAACTTCCCGCTAAATTAAGATATTTTAAGCTCAAAGGAGTAAAAACTATAAGCATAATTTTTTTCAGTTCAAACATCTATTTTGCTAAAAATGGCAGTATATTGATTTTTGAAAAGCTGTATATTTTGGATATTAACGATTCCAATAAATGATTCCAACTCAATTTTTGAGATCTAAAATAATGCTTTACCAATCGATTTGTTGAAAACTTTCGAAGCAATGTCAAAAAACAGTTTTTTCAAAAATTTTCTTCATTGATAAATTCATGTAGAGAGGGGGATACCCTCTTTGTCAGCTAAACGGTTAGTTTTAGGGGTAGAAAAAAATTCACGCTAGTAGTAAATATAATGATATTAAAAGGAAAACTATCACGGCTCAGAAGACTTTAGAAGTTTTTGAGTAATAGTCGACCAACTTGAAACGTAAAACGTGCAGATATATCAGTCATTGATGTTAAACCGATTAAATGTTCATAGTATGAAACAATAAAAGCCATCTTCTTAGTCCGCATTATTGTTCACAACTTCGGAACCCTATATTGCACGTGGCCCAACGTGCACTTTATCAATTTATTTTTATTCCATTGACTATAATGTATACAGGCGACACGGAGATATAGGTACTTCGCTGAAAGCGAACGCGATGTTTTGAGGCTTCAGGATTGCCTTTCTTTTTATTACAGCACTAATCGTATTGACATCAATGTTGCTAAATACAAATAAATTGCATATATTCTGAGTAAATAACGCATTTATTCTAAATATAACATAAACATATATTTAGCAAGTTCGTGTTGTTGAAGACCTTAGTGTATAGTTAGGTGATAAGCACATTTTCACTGTAGGTCTGTAGGTACAGTCACAGTGTACATATCTACAGTCTACACTAATACCCTGACCCGGCAAACGTTTCATTGTTTTGCCATATAAATTATTTGTAGATTGTAGTGAATATTTTGGTGGGCTATCCCACCTTATGAGTGGGGGGGGGGTAATCGTAGGTTAATGGGAGATTATATATACCCTAGGTATGACAGTGAAAACTTGAGATTATCACTCTCATACCTACCCTATCTCCCGTAGGTATCGTCAAAACAATTGAAAAAAAAACCGGATAGGGACACCCTCATCACCTAGGGGTAACAGAATCACAGTTTTACAACAATTAAAAGTGGGGTAGATTGAAAAATGTCAACTATTGACTGATGGCACCATTTACAATATCTATACATATATTGTCTGTTTGTCTGTATGTATGTCCGGGGTAAACTCAAAAAGTACTGCATGGATTTACTTCAAATTTTGCATGAATATTACTAACAGGTCGGGTCAACATATAGGCTACATATTATCACGCTATCACCTAGCGGGGAGGTGCTGTGCGGAGTAAACAAAGTCCGCTCGGACGAAGTCGCTGGCAACAGCTAGTTATTAATATTACAAATAAATATACACAACACAATCTATTCTCATATTAAACAAATATACCAAAAAAAAGTCATAAACGTAGGTTGAGCCCTTACACGAGATATTTATACAATAGATATTAAATAGAAGGTGATTATATAGAGAAAAGATTTAATTGTAACTTTGTAATGGACAAATTTAAAAAGTACTGGAAAGATTTTAATAATAATTCCAGTATCGAAAGCTACCATATTCTGGAATAATAGAAGATAGAACAGAAGCAAAAGGATGTCGAATTGTTACGAAATAACATAGGATACAAATTTATGATTCTGTAAATTCAAATTCAAAATATCATTATTTCGTACTTACAAAAGATATAGGCACTGTATAAATTAATATTTAAATTTTCCCCGTATTGCTTCCGGGCCCGTTTGAAGAATAGGCCAACTGCTGTTTTGCCAGGTAGGTCGTAAAAGGCCACCGATTGGCTTTACGAGTCACTACCATCGTGACTACTAGGTGGTAGAGTTCTGCATTGTCTCGCCCGGGTCAGGTACCACCGCCTTCCCTATTCCTGCCGCAATAGCGTCAGTGCTTGTCACTGTCGTGTTCCGGTTTGGAGGGTAATGTAGCTGGTAAACTTATGCATGTGACTTTAGACACAGATATTCTTTGCTTTAGACCTCGCCACGAGATAGCAACGCACCATTAACACCTTTGGTATCTATAGACGATGGTTGACTCTTTCCATCAGGAGACCCAACTGCTTGTTTGCTATCTAATAATATAAAAAAAATAAGAAGGAGGAAGCGCATATGATAACTGGCCACTTGTTTTATGCTCTGCTCTATTTTTCGTCATTGGTGCGCTTTGAGGAATAAAATTATAATATTCTTAATTTATTTCGTAAGCGCAACTAAAAGGTGCACTTGGAGGAATAGTTTAGTTACGCTTCATTAGGTGCGCTTGAAAATGGTTGCGCTCTGAAAAATACTTCGATTAAAATATATCGTTCATTCAAATCAATAAACTCATTCTTTCATAAACCCTCGCACTTTATGATATATTTTAACGTGGACAAAATCTCGAGCAAGCGCTACTTCTTAAAAGTATCTTCACGCCCGTATCCCCGAAGACGTAGCAGAGGTAAAGCAACCAGTGGATCCACGATTAACCAAAGATACTTAGTCTCATAATGTGATAGGTAGCAAGCCTATCGCCAGCCGGGCACTTATCAATGTCCGGCAAAGTGGTTTTTACCAGAAAACTGAAAAAACACATTTTTTGGATTGCCCAACCCGGGATCAAACCCGGGACCTCAGGTCTCCAGGACCTTTGGTTGTTTTTATCAGAAAACTAAAAAGTTTCGTTGCTATTTTACTTATGAAATATATAATCTTGTAGGTAATTCCACTGATAAGAAATTGCAATGTAATGTTTATTTAGAGATCTCTTGTTAAACATGGATCATTAAATGAGATTTCAAATAGGCATGGAAATGACTGCTACTTTTAAATCATTATCATTCGATGAAATTATGAAAAAAAATTGGAATGATTTCGCATGCGAAATATCGCTAACGATGATTTTCATGTTCTAAAAAACCTCAATAACATTTTTGCCCCACCCGGGTATCGAATCCGGGACCTCATGGTCTGAGCCGAATAGGCTACTCCTATACCGCAAGGCAGGCAGGCTAAGAAGTTAATATGTATATCTAAAAAAAGTTATCATGATATGAGTTTAATACTTATTCAATTTAAGCCAAAAAAAGTACTTCAAAATTTTCTCTGTTTTAATTGGAATTTAAAAAATTTTGGTAGGCACTTAAATATTTAAAACACAAATGTCTTTTTAGATGTGTACTGGAAGTTTTATACGAATACTCTTTTACCATAGTTTTCCTTGGATTTTTTATAACGATTATATATAAGCCCACTCATTGTATTTATTTTGGTCTTATTTTTACTAACGCTATACATGTACCTACTCACCAAAGAACAATCTAAATACTTACTAAAAATTATCGCCTGTGTGGTCTAGTGGTCCAGCGTGGGCGTTGACCACATGAGGTCCCGGGTTCGATTCCCGGGTCGGGCACATTAAAAAAAAGTGTTTTTTTCAGTTTTCTGGGAAACACAAAGTTGCCCGGGATTGGAAAGTGCCCGGTTGGCGATAGGCTTGCCACCTATCACATTTGTGGGACTAAGTATCTTCGCCTAATCGTGGGTGCACTTGTTGTACCTCTGCCTACCCCTTCGGGGATATGGGCGTGAAGATACTTTTATTACAATAAATACTTAATTACTTTCTATATAAATCGCAACAAATTGGAAAGTACACAAATCACAATACATCGCAGTTCGAACTCGAATGACTGACCTGTGACTTGTCCAAAATCATTATTATGAAATAATGAATTTTGACTTAATTCTTGTACGTAAACACCGACCACACAACCCATAGACTCCTAATAACAGGCGAATGGCTTCTGTCAACACATCTGACTTATAGTTCCGATGTAAATGTCCATGCACCAATACCCAATCAGTGTCGATCAATCAGATTCTCTGTACATCACTATCTTTCACTGTGGCCTTGAGTAACAAAATCACGATGTTGCAGCTCAGCTCAGCTAGTTGCCAGAATGCATTCAATACGGAAAATCGAACATTAGGCGTCTATGGGCTGTGTGGTCGATGTACGTAAACAAACAAATGATTTTTAGATCTAAAACGAATCATTCCAAGGAAATTAATACTTTAACGCACTTTCTTTAAAGTCTATTTGAGAGCGGGTGGGGCGTTACGCTCTTCGCAATCATAAATACAGTATAGTATACATAACACGCACGATTTTTCACTACTCGCTCGCTAACTACGAATGATGACATTTCATCGAGTGGGACATATCACAAACCAAATAAAGAGACGTCGCATATGCGATTTGTGACAAATCATATCATATGATATGTCGCAAGCTTTTTTTTAAATAAAATGTTCCATCCCTAATTTCAAAGATTAACGGATTAAGACAAAGATAACCATATCTAGCCAAACAATAAGTACTTCTAAAATTAAATTGTTTCATTGGAAAATTGTACTAAATGAGAGTCAAACTCACAATGACGGTTTCCGAACGAAATAAATAACATCTGGTATATTCTTCAAAAAGGTCGTATTAGTCCTGAGTCCTTTTGAAGAATAGACCATCTGCCGACATTCCAGGCATTTCGTTAAAAGCGAATGATTGGAAAATGTATCTACAAAATGACAAAGTTCTGTAATATCTTAGGTATTTGGTATCACCACCTTACGGTCAGCGTACACCGAACTGCAAAATGCTCGTATGGTCGAGCAAAATTTTGACTGCCCGACCATGCAGGTGGCACGATCGCTCCTTCGGGAGCAAGCTCCGTCGCTCAGGAAATGCTCAGGTTTACCAGTCGGACATTCATGACCAATTTGCGGTATGTTATTATGTACGTAACTTGCATGACCTTCGTCTGCCGTAATAGCATTATTTCTTTTTTAGTTGTTTAGACGTTTTAGTTCAGAGTGTAAGTTAGATCTCTTACTATCAGGAAAATCATCTTGTTTGCTATTATAATATTTATAAAAAACACGTTTTTTAGGCATTGAGTGATCGAATATCTCGAAAAAAAAACCGATAAAACCCTCTTGTGCCTCCCCAACATTCCCTTGGACTACCCCTTGCCTTCATACAAGGGCATGGGCGTACCCATGTTCTGGACCAGGGGAGGGTAACCGTAACATTTTAAGACTATTTTTATCTTAATATCTACAACAGTAGATAGCTAGTAGAGAGGTAAACAAATTCCAGGGGAGGACAGCTGCCCCTTCTTGCCCCCCTCCCCTCTGGGTACGCCCATGTACAAGGGCACGATGACCGCGCGCCGCCAGTCTTCGGATAGCCACAGATCTACCGGTCTTCCAACATGTATTACAGAGGACCCATAAAAGGTCCCAGACGGCAGAACCACCGTATTTAATCATCTCAGCACTTACCTTATTTATACCCGCAGCCTTGCCGTTAGGAAATTACGTGGATAGTAAACGACTGTAATAAGCTGTTATAAGTTTTTTTTGAGCTGTCCATCCTAAATATTGACTAAGGTTGAATGATGCAACCATCAGTTAACCTTGGTCAACTGGTTGTGAATATCATATTGCATTATAGGGGCTGAATCACCTTCGTCCGTAGAAGAAGACCCGGAATTCTGTATCCCTACACATCGCCCATGGGTGGAGCTAATCAGGTGATATGTTGGGAGATATATAATACACGAACCACCACCCATCAGCTGACGTCGTGTCGCCAAGCGTCCGTTTTCTGTCACGTAAACGCTGATGTAGCATCAGTGAGGACGGGTCGAATCAGTTGCACCTATATAATCTGGACAGTCTGATACACGCTGACGTTGATGCATCTGGAAACTTGTCGTGGAGAGAAGCGGGATCCAAGGCACGATGCACCGCTAGCCGACCGCTAGTCAGTAGGAGGCCCAAATAGAGTGCTAGCCACACGTGAAAGGCTGCCCACTGAAATAGCGAAAAATCCTAAGATGCGCCATAGTGCCGGTCGGTGACCAAATGAGAGGGCCCTATGACATTTTCGGGGGGGCTCGGGCGTCCTCGCAGTCTCCAGACTAGTCCCCAACAGTGTAACTTCCAAGTGTGTGTCTCAGGTCCGGAAGTATTGCGACTCGATTCATTGCCGTTTTCACACCTATTTCACTCACGCTCTTAATGAAAAAGACAAGGTACAAGAAAAACGTTGTACAGCGGCAGCACTCCCTCTCGATGAAAGTAGACCTCACTAACAGCAGAGGTTTACATTATAATCTCGCTGCAGTCCATTTCCATCCGGAGACTCATAAACCTTGTATCTTGTACCTTAACCTATCTCGGTTACACCCTGGAGCATAATTTTAAAGCTCGGTCGGCTATGGAAATTGGTTCACAAATCACACAGGTCTAGAGAAGCTTCTCTATGCCTGTGTCTACCGTGAGTATAGCGGAGACCAGGAGACGATCAGACTCACAGAGTACCTAAGTGAGGCAGCGAATATTGCTCAACACAAATGCCCTTCCACTCAGCTAGTGCTTCTGGGGAATTTCAATGCAACCCAAACGCATTAACGCTCGATACCGCAATCGGAGAAGAAGAAAGCCTTCAACCGGGCCGCCAAGCCCTGCAAATAGTCTCTACTGAAAGCTCGATTTGACCACGTCAGCCGTATTGGGAACAAACTGGCTTCATACCCCTCAGACAGTAAAGGCTTTTGGTCCCTGGCAATTCTATTCGTGGGAAACTCGCGTCTGGACCCCACCAGCGCGAAACCACCCAGTCTACCTAGACGCGAGGTGAATATGCCGGAAATTAGCATTCGTCAGACTGAGGTTTTTAAAACGCTGCAGAATCTGGACGTAAACAAAGGCAGTGACCCTGATAGGATTCCAGCCATAGTACTGAAAACCTGTGCGCCTGAACTGGCTCCTGTGTTGACACGCCTCTTTTGCCAATTTCAGTCACGTCCATACTCTGCAAGACTATGGAGCGTGTACTGAACAGCAGGCTAATGGCACACCTAGAAGCAAACGTTCTACTCAGTGACCGCCAATACAGGTTTCGCCGAAATCGGTCCACTTGGGATCTTCTAGCGTATGCCACCTACATCTTGAGCTCGACCATCGAGAATCATGGTGAGGCACAAGCTGTCTCCCTTGATATCTCGAAGGCCTTTGACAGGGTCTGGCATGATAGTCTTCTGAATGGCCGGTCGATTAGAGTAATATTCGACGGCTGCTCATCCGACCAAATGGCTATAAATGCCGGAGTCCCTCAGGGATCAGTTCTCTCTGCAACTCTATTCCTGCTACACATTAACAATCTGCCGAAGCCGGGTATCTATGGGTACGCAGATGATAGCACTGTTGTGAAGAGTTACGTATCCAGTGCGCGGGCCAGTACGGCACAGATCCGGTCTCTCAGAAAGGCAATGGTCGATCGTATGAACCTGTCCTTACAGGCAGTCTCCGATTGGGTCGATGCTAATCTGGTCAAGTTTAATGCAACTAAGACCCAGGCGTGTCTATTCTCCGTTAAACGGAGTCCGTTCCATCTATCTCCGTCTTTCCAGGGTGTGTTCGTGCTGATAACTGATTACCTCGATCTCCTTGTATCACCTTTACACCTACTCTCAACTTTGGTTCATACATCGAATCTAAAGCCCAAGTTGCCTCAAAAAAGCTTGGTATTCTGGCGAAGGTGAGCAATTATTTCAGCCAGGGAGAGTTGCTCAACCTTTATAAAGCACAAGTCCGCTCTTGCATGGAATACTGCTTTCACCTCTGGGATGGATCCGCCAAATACCAGCTCGAGACACTTGAGGCGATAGAGAGGTATGCCAAGAGGCTCATAAACGACGATGATCTAGTAGACAAAAAACTCCAGAGCCTCGCTCATCGACGCAGAGTGGCAAGTTTATCGGTTTTATATCAGATACACTTCAGAGAGTACGCTGCGGAATTGCACGACTTAATTCCGCCATCCCCGTTTTTCTATCGATCGTCGAGGCGCACAGATTCTAGGTATTGCCATATGGTGGTCGTTCCACGTACCTGGACAAAGCGGTTCGACTCAAGCTTCATTCGAACCGCAAAGGACTGAAACATGCTTCTTGAGTCTGTGTTCCCCGACGAGTACAATCTGGGGATGTTTAGGAGAAGAGTGAACAGGTACCTTCTAGGGAAGCGCATTCCATCTTAGGCGTCATCTTAGCTTACCATCAGGTGAGATTGAGGTCAAGCGCTTAGCTATCGATAGTAAAAAAAAATTAAGTCTTGTATGTGTTTGTACATAATTTCTGAAATCCATACTAGTAGTATGTGTGTGTTTGTTTGTCCGTCTTTCACGACAAAACGGAGCGACGAAATGACGTGATTTTTTAAATGGAGATAGTAGAAAAGATGGAGAGTGACATAGGCTACTTTTTGTTTCTTTCTAACCCCCACTTCTTCCCAGAATTTATGCGAGCGAAGCCGCAGGCAAAAGCTAGTAAATAATGAAATAAAAAACATATTTATTACAAAATTCTGATAAAAAAAGGAATCGATCACATACCAAAGAAGAATTTCGCCACTTTGAAAGTCGACACTAGTTCAGGTGGTTAGAGCGTCCCGGCTTGTCATCCATGTGACGGGGATCTAATGCCGCAAAACATAGGCTTACAAGATACCTTACACTCCTAACCGGAGCATCCCTAGGAAAAGTAAGGCGGCTATGGTACAAATCCGGGTTCGACGTTACAAAACTCTACGGCCTAGTAGTCAAGCTGGTATTGACATGACTAAGTAGTCTATTTTGAACTACCTTGCAGGAAAGCTTGTAGTTTATTCCTCAATAAGAGCCTTAATCCACATGTTGGAAACTATTATTAAGGTTTGTTATTAGTAAGGTTTGCGGATGTAGTAATTTTGGCCCGTGTTGGTCTGGGCTCCTTTGAAGAATAAACCAACTGCTGTTCCGCCAGGCAAATCGTAAGAGGCGACTGATTGGCAATAAGGGTAATTACTAGGTGGTAGAGTTCCGTAAAGACTCGCCCGGGTAATTGGTACCACCGCCTTACCTACTCTTGCGGCAATAGTCAATAATTGCTGGTTAATGTCGTGTTCCGATTTGGAGGGTAAGTTAGCCGGTAGACTTATACATGTGACATTGCCATCCCGCCACACAGATAGCAACGCATCATAACGAGCAATAAAAATAATTAATATTATGACTTTTCTCTTATAGAAAAGAAAAAATCTCTTTTAAAAAAGGACAAACAATGCATGTAAGTTGTTATATTATTTTTTCCATGAACAAATATAAATAACAATGGCACGGCGCGGCGTTATCTTTCTCATATTAAGTATGTATTTCATTCACGTATATAATTTCACGAATTTAACCAAGCAGTAAATAGCACAAGTACCGAGAATCAAACAAAGAGCTGAAAAAAAACTTATTACATTATTTCATTATTATTATAGCCACTGCTAATGTATTATTTTGTTAACCCTACGTTATGTATCTATTCTACCCTACGGTTATAAATATTGCTTAACTCGCAAAAGACTACAACTGCGTTGGTATGGTTGGTTGGGTGTTATAACAATTATGACTTTAATTCAAGGTTAATAGTATAATAATAAATATTTCCACTTACATTTCGTAATATGATGACTTTGTCAGCAGTTTTCAGATGATGCAATTGATGAGTAACTAGAATACGCGTAGAGTGCCTTAAAAGACCCTTGACACATTCCGAGATCAAGTGCTTGCCTACATGAGTATCCACGGCAGACAGCGGATCATCCAGGAGGTAGATATCAGCCTAGCGGATAAAAAATAACGCCTTATTAATATTAACAATACAACCTGACAATACTATAGTTATTTACTTAGTTTGCCTTTATGATAACACATATCTAGCGTATGCGCATTGGTCAAGTCACTGCTATATTTATATCATAAGATAGCAAACAAGCAAATCTTCTTGATGGAAAGAAACAACCATTGCCGATAGACACCAAATATGTTAGTGTTACGTAGCTGTCCTTATGGCAAGACTTTAATGCCACATGCTTAAATTTACCGGCTACCTTACTGTCCAAACCAGAACACGATAGAGACAAGCACGGATACTATTGTGAAAGGAATAGATAAGGCGGTGGTACCAGACTCAGGCGAGACAATGTAGAACTCTACCACCAAGTAGTCACGATAGTAGTGACTTGCATTGATAATCAGTCGCCTCTTACGAAGTGCCTGGCTGAGCGGTATATAGTCTATTCTTCAAAGGGAGCCCGGAACAACACGGAAAACGGGATGTTCGATTTACGGTCGATAGGTTGGTAAACGAATCGTGTCGATGCATAACACTAGTGATAGCGATGTCACTACGTCATAACGGGAGGTTTGATATTCCTATATATTTACCTTAATAAATACCATTCGAAATCAAATATCGGGCTATCTTTGCTTTGTGCAATACACACATTTTCAGGATACATTCATTGACATATCAATGGATACATTACATTTATTTTCTCCATCCCCATCGATTGCATCGTCAGGGTGCAATCGACCAACGGAGAGCTCCGTCTCGCGACATAGAATCAGGGATTTGGATTTAGAAAAAGCCAAAAGCCCCTAGATTTTTTAGATGTCTCGTGCGAAGTTTAAAAATTAGGTGCTTTAAATTTTTCACGTCGCCTCTGTGGTCCCCAAGTCGTGTCCATTCGATAACACCCCTGCTAGTAATTGATTCCACAAGAGAGTAGTGCAAAGCAAAGAGTATCGAGAGAATCGCATAGTTGTGGATTTCCAGACATCGAGATACTGAGGATGGAACTACAAATTTTGATGCGATGTCCGATGATTGAATTAGGTACCAAGCATTAATCCAAACAACTCGTCGGAATACTCCCGTGATAAATACGATCGACATAGAGTGAACCTAGTCTCGGCGCGATGCCAAAGAGTCAAACCGTTTCGAAATAGCCTGGTCGTCATCGATTCGAACCGATCTACGCTGAATGTGATCAAGAGCAAAAAGCTGGTACTGGGGAGCTCTGGCCCACAGATGAGAACAGTACTCCAGGTGTGGCCGAATTTGTGACTTTTAAAGTTGAACGCGTTGAGCCGTCAAGAACTACTACTGTATAACTGCTGAACCCATCAAGCTTCTTGAAGGCTAGTTCAGACTTACCTTCCCAATTACAGCAATATTAAACGTAATTTCGACTCCCAGAATTCTAACCTAGCTAAGTTGTCAGGAGAATATCCCCAAATTGAGGTGTTACGAAGGTGTTCAGCGGTGAACACGCAAAGTTATGTATTTTTGGGGCTATAATTAACTAGGTTTTGACGACCCCATTTCGAGGCATCAGTAAGTCGATTATTGACTCGACACAAGCTTATTTCGGCACTCTTCGACGTGTTCCCTAGAAATACCGCTACAGTAGGAGTATGAAGCATTACCAGTACTGTCATCTGCATAGCGATGTATGTTGCGAATTCGCATCGTTTCATTGATATGCAGAAGGAACAGTATCGGTGATAGCACGCAGCCTTAAGGAACACCAGCATTGACTGATTTGAGGTCAGAGCATGCACTAGGTAGGTTTGAGTGAAAACCCTTAATGTTACTAAAGTCTACATGGATCTAATCTAAGTGGTAAGGCGTGCCTTATATTTCTGTCTTGTTTGCCCCGAGCAGCGAAGTGTGTGAGCGTAATTGTGCCCCTCCGCAGGGCAGCTTGGGCATCCATGATTAGGTTGATTAGAAACTTCTGAAAACGGATGTACAGGTGGGGATTCTTCACTGCTTACGCTAGTAGTATCCCACTTGGCTAAACTACTACCTTTTAATTGCGCTTCTATACTGTAAGGGGAAATTATAAAATAAGGGTAATAAGATACACTTGCCTTGTAGTTTTTTGCTAAGCCATAATAAAATCCCGGATTTCATCCCCTCTAGGGTAAAAATTTTCTGAAGGTTGATCTATACAAAAAATTTCAATAGCAGCACGGAATCTAGAGTTCTGTTAGAATTACTGTGTTCTGGATGAGCGTAAAAACCTTTCAGTGCCAGTTATCGAAAGAAGTGAGCTATAGTCATTAAAGTCAACAAAATGCGACGAACACTAACCTAATAAACTATTGAGTGGTTGGACTGAAATATATTCGTTTTTTATATCATAATTTAGCAAATAAGCAGATGGGTCTCGTGATGGAAAAAACGACCATCGCCTATAGACACCAGTGATGTTAATGGTGCGTTGCTACCCGTGTGGCAAGATGGAATGCCACATGCATAAGTTTACCGACTACCTTACCTTCTAAACAGGAACTAGGCAGTGGCAAGTACTGACACGATTGCAGAACTCTACCACCTATTAGTCACGATAATAATACCACGAATATCCCATCGTTCGCCTTTTACGAATTGCCTGGCATAATATCACATGATCTATTCTTCAAAGGGCACCCGAACCAACACGAACAACGGAATTTTCGGTTAACTTTATCTATCCCGCACAAATATTCACATAACGAATTTTTTAGACATAAAACATGACTGACGTTGTGCTAATCAAAGCAAGCACAGATGCGGTTTGTAGGTCATGGAAGTTTATTGACGCTGCAAAGCTATTAATAAGTAATTACCAGGACTTCGAGATTCATTTTAAAACAATAGATTAGAATAAAAAATTTCGTTCTTATATTTCAAACACATATTTGACTTCTATATTTGACACATAAGTGTCTTTATGACTGCCTCGTCGTCTAGAGATTAGCTTATTGTACATAAATATATAAATATACTAGCTGTCCCGGCAAACTATGTTCTGCCTTTTTAACTACCCTTATTTTTTTCTGTATTTTTTACCTTTTAAAACTTCCCTAGACTTCAACAATTAATTCAAAACCAAAATTAGCCTAATCGGTTCAGCCGTTCCCGAGTTTTAGCGAGATTTTAGCGAGTTCGTTTTAGCGAGTTCGTTAGCGAACAGCAATTGATTTTTATATATATATAGATTATATATAAAAGTGTTACTGAGGTATTTTTGAGGTTTTTCTCGCAAATCCAAATCCTCAATAATAGCTCGAAGTCTAGTAGGTGGAGGATTACTACCCTGGTACTGCAGATGAGGCGTTGAAGGCGAAAAGGATAATATAGCAGTTTTACATTCGCTACATCTACAAGGACGGAAGTTCTTAACGACAATTCTAAATTAAGAGTGGCAACACGTTCCCGTAACATTTAGTACAACGTTTAGTACACAGCTGATAGCATGCTCTTGATATATGTATATAAACCTTACCATACCACGAATAACAAAATGGGACGTTATTTAAAAAATCTGTAAGTCAGTTGACACTCCAGGCCGTCGCTTAAATTTCCTGCTAAATTAAGGTATTTTCAACTCTAAGAAGTGGAAACTATACCTACAGATTTTTAAGTTCAAAGAGTTCAAAAATGTAAAGTTTATAAAAATGATAGTTCGAAAAGATGCATATTTTAAATGACAATCACGCGGAAAGTGGAATCCAATAGAATGCCACCAACCACGTTTCGATCTGTCAAGCTATTCAAAAGGTTTGAGAGGTTAACATACATATACACACATACATACATACTGACGTCATCATGGAAATATTCGGGAAAGATTCCTAGGAACTCAAAACGTGGAGATCTGGTGAAAACTCTATTTTAGAATATCGGGGCAACATCAGAAACTTCCTTATCTACATATGTACGTCGGGAAGTAACCTGAATAAGAATTGTCACCTGAATAAGATTCCTAGGACCTCAAAACGTGAAGATCTGGTGAAAACTCGATTTTAGAAAATCGGGGCAACATCAGTAACTTTCTTATCTACATAGGTATGTTAAAAATCTTTTACCTGGATAAGGTTCCGAATAGAAGAATGAAGAGCCGTATGAAAAAACGCTTGTCTTCTCTAGCATTAAGTTAGGTAGGTACTTTTTATATATATTTTTTATATTATAAGATAGTAAACAAGCAGATGGGTCTCCTGATGGAAAGAGTCCACCATCGCCTATAGACACCAAAGATGTTAAGGGTGCGTTGCTATCTTGTGGCGAGGTCTAATGCCACATCCGTAAGTTTACTGGCTACCTTACCCTCTAAACCGGAACACGACAGTGACAAGCACTTACGCTATTGCGGCAGGAATAGGTAAGGCGGTGGTACCAGACCCGGGCGAGAAAATGCAGAACTCTACCACTTAGTAGTCACGATGGTAGTGACTCGCATTAATAAAAAAATATATCGGTCGCCTTGTGCGACCTGCCTGGCAGAACGGCAGTTGGTATATTCTTCAAAGGAGCCCGGAACCAACACGGTGAAAAATTAAAATAAAAAATTAACCCATATTAATTATTATTAAAAATATTATACCCATATCACAAAAACTACAGAACCGATTTTAATGAAACTTGTACAATTTCCTAAGTTGGAATATATTTATTTATTTAATACTTCATTGTACACAGAAAAAAAAATACAAAAAAGGCAATATTAACGTAACATAAGTACCTACAATGGGCGAACTTATCTCTACTCTTCCAGCCAACCCAACCAAGGAGAATAAAATAATAAAAATAAAGGAATGAGTAGACAGTGTACAACAGTGTTTTTTGACCAGTGTACAAAAAATAACAAATATACCTAATTTTAATCAAAAAGAATAATATCAATATGAGTTTTAGTTCCCGAGACATTTGTGGACAAACATACAATCATACAAACACTTACGAAATTTAGTACACTTCAATATACATGTATCATACTCAAGTATTATCTAATTCCAACAACATTACATACAACATGTCAAACTGATAACTTTCAATTTTCGTTTGTTGATAAATGACGACAGATTGTATAAACGTATATAAAGAACTAGCGACCTGCCCGCGGTTTCACCCGCGCAGCTTTTGTTCCCGTGGGAATCGGGAAGGTTTATACACGTAAACCTTCCTTAAGAATCAATCTATCTATTAAAAAAACCGCATCAAAATCCGTTGCGTAGTTCTAAAGATTTAAGCATACATAGGGACATAAGGACATAGGGACAGACAGAGAAAGCGACTTTGTTTTATACTATGTAATGATTAAGAGCCATTTCACAAAATCGACCAACTGAAATATTTTCTAATCGATGCGAGAGCTGGACGTCGTCGTCCATATGGTGCACCTAGTGCTGATAATATGAAAATAGTATTAATGCTTTTAATTATTTAATTATTACTACGCGGTACTAATTTTGGCACACGGACGTAGCGGATTTTATAGTATTCTCTTTTATTTATTTTTGAAATAAAAAATAAGTAAATATTATTTAAGTGACTTATTTTTGTATAAAAATAGAATATAGTTTTATTCTATGCCAATTTCTTTAGCAAAATGTCATTTTTGATAACAAAATACCCAGTTAATATTTCGTTAATTTTCGTTGAAATAGGCATATTTGCTTAATTAATTAGATATAGTTATAGATCTTTTAGGAAAAAAGTAATCCATTCAGGCACAATTGTTGGATGTTTCTGGTAATTAAATATTTTTCCTAATTAAGTTTGTTAATTCTAGCAGTAGCAATAGCTTTTGGAAAAATAGCTTCCTTGCATAATTGTCGAAACTTGATTTCGGAGAACATTTATCATAAGAAATACAATTGACGATTAAAAAATCTGTTTCATTGAAGCAATATTTAAAAGATTAAACTATCTAATGGCACTATCCAATCAAATAAAAGTGTCTTATAATATGAAAAATTAGGAGTTGGAAAATTTTGATTTCTTGTCAAAAGTTGGTCTAAAGTGTAAACTGTTTCTTAGGCATATGAATCAGAATATGAACACTCATTCTCATTAAATAATATAATATTTAGTCAACCTTTAAGTCGCATGGCAGATACAGCTCTTTAACGACCACTTTGCGGGCCTTCACCTACATAGATACAGGTTTTCATCCATGTTGATCCTTTTGAAAAATAAACCATCTGCCATTTTGCTATGCAAATCGCAGAAGGCTAAAATTTATTCAACCATGTAGCTACCATCATGAATACTAGGTAGAGTTCTGCAACGTCTTGTCTTGGCGCATTTCGAATATATTGCAGAAAACTATAGAAAAAGAAGCGAGAATTGTAAAATAAAAATTAAAAAAAAATCGTCTTTAAGTATTTTTTTCATGTATTCGACATGTATTTTTTAGGGTTCCGAAGTAAATTAGGAACTCTTATAGTTTTTACAGTTCCGAAGTAAACTAGGAACCCTCATAGTTTCGCGATGTCCGTTTATCCGTTCGTCCGTCCGTCCGTAGACTAGCTCTAGATTTAGTACTAGAAAGCTGTAATTTGGCATGAATAAACATATTAGTCACGGCAACACAGTGGTACATAACATCTTGAAAAATATTTTTTTTAGGGTAGCTAGCCAACTTTACAGTGGAGATGTTAATTTTTTCTCGTGTATAAAAAATATTGTAGGTTAGTGAATACAATTTTTCGATTAAGGACTCGTTTATGAAATATTTGGCTTTAAAGTGCTAATTTTTGTTCGAGTCATCCGACTCTTTGCCAGCTAAACGGTTGGTTTTGTGGTGAAAAAAAAATTACGGTGGTAGTAAATATAATGAAGTTAAAAGGAAAACTATCACGGTTTAGTAGGCTTTACAAGTTTTTGAGTAATAATGGATCAACTTATAAAATGCACTTGGAGAAGTTTATAAAAACTTTTCCAAGTACGGAAAGGCGTTGAACGTGTGGTGCGGATAGATCCATCATTGACGTTAAATAAGTTAAATGTTCATAGAAACAAGAAAAGTCCTCTGCTTAATCTGCGTTATTGCGAAGAGCAAATTTGGAACCCCACATTGCGCGTGACCCGACACACACTTTACTAATTTTTTTCATATACTATGCGTGCCGACTAAGAATAGGATCGCGCTTGTTATCAACTCCATACCACAAGTGTGAAATTAGTAACGTCAGCAAAAAAACATTTGTTCAAAAAATATTGCTGGTTTATTGAAAAATAAATAACGTTTCAATAATATTATTTTCATCAATAAAAAATAGTAAAAAACATCAGTTCAGCTGTTCATCTATATATTATATAAAAAAAGTCGTGTTATTTACGCCACTTAAGTCAAAAACGACGGGGCCAATTTCGTTGCGATTTTTTTGGGTTTGTGCTGTCTTTGTCCAGAATAGGCTAAAAAGTATTAAAATATAATATTCATCAATAAATAACAGTAAAATATATCAGTCTAGTTGTTCATCTAAATATACGTATATGTATATATATATATATATATATATATATATATATATATATATATATATATATATATATAGAAAATTAAAGTTCTAATATTTGAAAGAGAAGCAACCAGAACGGATGTAAGAGTTTTGGTCGATGAGGCAGTGCTGGAACAAGTGGAAATGACTGTATATATATATATATATATATATATATATATATATATATATATATTAGGGATGAGCCGAAATTCGTTTTACATTCGGTTTAACCGAATTTCGGCAGCTTGAACCGAACTTCGGCATTCGGCCGAAATTCGGTTTAAATGCCGAACATTCGGCAACAGAAAAATGTATATTATATTTTGACTGAAATCTACATTTTTATATTATAAAAAAGAAATATTTGTATTTTTGTATGTATCGAATAAACTCAAAAACTACTGGACCGATTTAAAAAATTCTTTCATCATAAGAAGGACTTTATATCATCCTCGAGTAACATCTAGGCTGTATTATATTTTCAAAAAAAATTGGAGATTATTTAACCTGAAACAATGTAACCTGAGGTATCATAATTTTGCCAATAAGACGTTATTTCGCATACGCTGCGAAAACTACATACTAACGTTATCTATACATATAATAAAATCGTAGGAAAGTCAAAACTGTACATTGAATATTTTTTACAATCGATATCGAAGCCAAAAATTTAGTTTTTAGAATTTTTGTCTGTTTGTCTGTATGTATGTCCGGGGTAAATTCGAAAAGTACTGCATAGATTTACTTCAAATTTTGCATGAATATTATTAGGTCGGGTCACCATATAGGCTACATATTATCACGCTATCATCTACGGGGGTGAGGCTGTGCGGAGTAAACGAAGTCCGCGCGGACGAAGTCGCTGGCAGCAGCTAGTATAAAATAATTAAAGTGAATTCTTAAACAAGTCACGACTTGTCGCTCTCGAGAAAGCGCAAGAATTGAACCGAAGTTCGGCCGAAATTCGGCCGAATGTTTTATTTTTACCGATTGTTCGGCCGAAGTTCGAATTCGGTTCAAACCACATTCGGCCCATCTCTAATATATATATATATATATATATATATATATATATATATATATATATATATATATATATATATATATATATATATATAAATCGTGTTAGTTATTTTACACCTTATTTTAATACAAAAACTGATTGGAATTTTATAAAAATAAACAAAATAGAATTAAATTATTTTTTTAAAGCATTTCTTTGTTAGAATTTTTTTGCACACCTTACTCATCACTTACGAAGTTTTTGCAAAATGCGGAGCGATATGTCATCCTGACAGTCCTATTCTTTTTTGGAACGCATAGTAGATATTCGATGTGCTGCATACAAATTATTTTGCAAAAGTATGAAGAAAATCAAAACGTGAAAAATAACGGTATATGCGATTGAACTTTATATTATACTAGCTGTTGCCAGCGACTTCGTCCGCGCGGACTTCGTTTACTCCGCACAGCACCTCCCCGTAGGTGATAGCGTGATAATATGTAGCCTATATGTTGACCCGACCTATTAGTAATATTCATGCAAAATTTGAAGTAAATCCATGCAGTACTTTTTGAGTTTACAGACAAACAGACAAACAGACAAAAATTTTAAAAACTATATTTTTGGCTTCGATATCGTTTGTAGATCACGCCCCAAGTATTCTTTTAAAAAAATATTTAATGTACAGTTTTGACTTTCCTACGATTTTATTATATGTATAGATGCACATTCATGATGAGTCGATAAATGAATGTACCTACCTAAGATGAATCGTCACATTTGATTTCACTTGTTTTTCTTGTGGCATATACATTTATTTTTTATGGACTATCTTTAACGCTATTACTTTTTCAAAATCGATCAAGCCTTTTAGAGTCCTTTGGTAGGGATTAGGAACGAAACTTGCAGGTTAATATGAACATCACGCTAGTGACAAAAGCCAAATTATTGTTCATGAATTTGGCTGTGTGTTGTACTTCATTATTTTATTTGTTGTACAGTTTGAGGTCGTATAGCTTAGGTTATTATAGATTTTCACTTTTGGTTTTCACTTCTGTCGTCAGTTCCCCTTAAAATGTTTTATTCACACCATACAACCCGTGTGCGATACGTTGGGACCTGCTTGAAATGCGACTCCCCAACTGCTTACCCCGCACTTCCCCGATGGCACCTGCGTTATACTACCACACCCGCAAACATGCCAATGTGACGTCACCGTCTCAGGTCCCAACTTATCACGCACGAGTTGTATTTATAAAATTTTTCAATAAGTTTGTTTCTTCTTCAAATAGTAATAAGTATAAGAAAGACTCTTTTTACATTGCATGTCATATTTGCCAGAAACATTTACGCGATCAAGTAACCACTAACCACACAGTCAAAGTTAAATTTGGCGCTTATTATGACTAGCCCAGTCATTGCCATTAGTAAGTCAATGGGGCTAGTTGACAATTTTTGAAGAGGCAGGTATGTAGATTAATTAGTCCACTGTGGCGCCGCTGGTCCGTACCGCTGATGGGTCATAGTGTGGTTGAACCAACGGGCCAATTATTGTCAGGTGACGTCATAACTGTGGAGGTCGATGACGTCACACAAGGACAAGTAAAGGGAAAAGGAAGATCTTCTCAGCCAGGCAAAGTGTACTGCCTGGGGACCGAAGTCCATTTGAAAAGCGTTGAAACTTGTATATAGTGTTACGAGATAAATAATTGTGATATCGCGATTCAGGATTTTATTTTGAATTTCCTTAATTCCATTTGTTATTGATTTTTGTCCATTTTTTATTATTTTTTCTTGTAGCGTATGTGATTGTTTGAGCCGCTACACCACCAACTCCTAAGTGTCCGAATTACGCTATAATCTTATTTTGCTTTTTTGTATTATTTTCACTATATAGTTAGTCAGTATTTAGGTATGTGGTCTGCGATTGTTACAGAAATATAATTTGAAGACGGAAAATAGAAGAACTAATCAAGTCGAAATACTTGCATATTTCTAAGAAACAGCTTGTCCATAGATTGATCTTTGAAGTTTTGTATGAATGCGATAGCCGAAACTAACAAAATAAATTAGGTGCATCGGAATGTGACAGAACAGAAGCAGAAACAAGAAAGAAATCCAAATTTATCTGTAATATAATCAAACGCCATACGTTTGCATTGAAGCCAAAGAGATTAATGTACGTTAGTACATAGAGGTCGTTGTATGAAGTATAATAATTATTAACGAAAACAAAATCTGCAACCTGTGAAATAAAAATAGTAATACAAACTTTTAACGAGTTGCTTGTCTGGAAAACAGAGTGCTAAGTGTGAGTTTTTTTTTGCATTCGATCGTGAGCGCGTTTGGAGTTTACTAGGAATTTGTATGTGATTTGTACAGCGCCACCTAGTGGTAAACGTGAGAAACCAGTTTACCACTAGGTGGCGCTGTACAAATCACATACAAATTCCTAGTAAACTCGAAACGCGCTCACGATCGAATGCGAAAAGAAAAACTCACACTTAGCACTCAGATGTTCTAGCCTTAAAGGGGTTCTAGAATTATATGAAAAAATGCAATGTACGATAAATAGCATGACTTCTATTAATATTTTTGACGATTCATTTCGCGGCGTATTTGAGTTAGTATGTCTGTACTCTTAGCGCGAAACGGCTATACGATGCCACATGTAGTAAGTACACATGTTACGATAAGCGTGGATTTTTACAGAAATATGTATATAAACATTTGCGAAATGCGAATACAACTGAAGTATGATTCTCGGTATTCTTGTGTAACGCCACCCACATCAATGACTCACGTCGCCCATTTCGTAGATGACCTTGGTTGTAAAGGCTAAGTTATATTTAACCACGAAATAAAGATTGTTTTCTTTATTTCGTGTATTTAACTTCATAGCGAGCGCTCGATTTATTCATAGCCGAAATTAAAGGAATTGATTCTTAAAATTATCATATTTACTTAATACCTTCGTTTAAATGAGCAATTCTAGTATATTATATTTGTAAAATATACAGTGTATAAAGAAAACCCTGTCGGATAATTAAAGTTGTTATTTGGTACCGTAATACGGTTAAGTATGTATAAGTATTTTATGGATATTAATTAATTAATTTTCCCAATAAAAAAAACTTAAATGGTGTTTTCACACATTAAGTACGACAACACCTACAAATAAGTAAATTCTATTATCAAAGAGTGCCACTCAAGTCGGATGCTACCGAAGGACAAGCGGCGCGTGTGAGGCGCGTTTAAAGTTCCTTTGTAAAAAGTCGAAAAACAAATAACACGCCTTCGCGTGGTATTTGTGCGAAAGCCGCCAAAGCGAAACAATGAAACAAATAGCGAAAAGGTGTTGTCATTTTTACAATATTTGCTTAACTCTAGGGAAATATAAGTAACATACATTATTTTAATATATAAATAAATATTAAAAAATGATATCTTTTTATTTTCTAAAATAAAGTCAATTTTATATTTGTTCAGTAATGCCTTTAACCAATCTATATTCCTCTTTCGGACAGGACAGGGTTTTCTTTGTTTATATAAAAATAGAAAACTTCATCCACTATGTCGGCGAATTTTTCCTTCGATTTTGAATTTTGATCTAGAGCGAGTCCTCCGAAGAATTTAAACCTACTTTTGGTAAAAGGTGTTTGAATTCTGAGACTATGTGTGTGAGATCTGAAACAGAGATAAGTCTACGAACCTAAAATGTCTGCTGTGTTAAGTTCTAGAGTTTATAACAACTTTTAGCACCTATTTATTTAATTCTTTGTTTTTTTTTACTTTTAGTACCTATTTATTTAATTTTTTGTTTTCATAGTTTTCAGTATGTACTTCTAGTAGAGTTGACTAAATACAAAAAACTGAAGCCGCCGTATTGAGACTAATCAGCGCACATAAATGATACCTATTAATTGAATTTAAATAATAAAAGGCCAACTATTGTATCTATGTATTTTTAATAGTTCCATTGACACCGATTCAGCTGAGCAGCGTCTAAACTACTTTAAGTTTTCGTTATCTCCCTCTATCGTTCTTTCACAACGTAACTAGTAAAAAGAAAAAAATGGGTAATATTTCGCTAATTATTTTGCCAAATAATCAGCATGTCGTAATTTGCATGCATCAAGTTATATCATTCTGACGTACAAATTAAATACCTAACGACCTTTTTTCTTAATAAAGTTGTTCTTTCCTGCATGTTAATTATAATCACTCTTTTTACACATTCATTCATATGTGACATTATGTTTGAATAAAAGAGATATTATAAATGCTAGTTTACAACCACAATCAAACAAATTTAATAAAAATTTCTTAAATATAGGTAGGTACCTAAAGCGTACACTAATTTAACAGGCATAAATGTAGAATATTGTTTTATTATTTCCTTAGGAGGGTAATAGCAATAATTTTAATGTAAATTAGATGACGCACAGCATACCTACCTAATCGAGGACCCCATTTATACATAGGTATACACTAACACGCAATTACCTTTTCTTGAATTTTAAATTGGGCATTATTAGTTTTATAAAATAATTAACTTTTGGCATAAAATCACAACGACTTCCTCCTTTCAAATGGAATCCGCCATTAGAACAAATAGGTATGTATTAGATATTTCTAACATAAATGTGTAAGCTTTCAAACCAAAATAGTCACGGAAATTGCACCAGGATGTCGAAGAAATTGATGTACATCGTACAACATCTCATCGCGTATTATTATTATTGCGACAGTCGTTTTTCGCTGTGTGTGTTTACGCGCGCGTGTGTGCACTGTGCATGTGCGCAAGCTCAAACGCGTATGTGTTTCTAATTCTGTGTGTATGTTTTTGTAATACACTCAAATCTATCGTTTCCGATCCGGTAGTAGCTTAAAAAATTGTTGACTTCTCAAAAGTGCATGTAAATAGTAGTTTGAATAAAAATTGTTGACTGACTTTCTGAACGGAGTTGAAAGAAATTTGGTATATAAATTATATTCCTATTTATGTAAAAAAAATATTTCTTTCATTAAAATCTTAGTCGCAGTTTAGCCTGTGGTGGTTTGTTATCTTTGTGCCTCAGGTACGTAGGTATCCCCGTTGCAGTAATCGCAAATATAATGTAACAAACATTAGTCGTTAAATATGACAAATGCAGCGATAGGGATGATCACCATGATTAAATATATTTTGAAATAGCATTTACATGCAATGAATTAAGGCGATATCATTAACTTAGTACATGACGCCAATATTACACTTCAGGTGTCTGAAAGATGTGAATAAAAGTACTTTAAAACTGTTCTGTAAAACTGCCTTTCCCGCGTTCGTATAATAGCCGTCCGATGTCAAAAGTAGTACCGTAAAATGGGGTGAATAGGCACAATTCGAAACTTCAGACTTGTATTTCTTTATAAGTTTCAAGGACTGCATACCCTGTTTCTTTTGATGAGTCTACCAGTTTACTTTTCTATAGAAATTTTTATTTAGTAGTTTTTCCACGCATTAAGAAGAAAATTGACAAAATATATAATGGTTCTATTTACCCAGTATACGGGATGAATAGAAACGCTATTCACCCCCACTTTGTGTCTATTCACACCGTTCGCGTTGTGCGCCTATTAACCTCGCAACAAAACAGTCAATTGCCAATTCACAGAGTAAATAATGGTGTGTAGATAAAAAAAAAAACACATGGCATTTTTACGCTAATGTGACTTGGATCTGTGGACTTGAAAAACTTTTTGGTTTTGTTCTTATTCAGCCCGTGATTCCTATTCACCCCGTTTTACGATAGGTAATTTTAAAAATCAACTCAAGTATCAAGAATCAACTCTACCGATATCTCAAAAACTACTGTACCAATTTTGATGAAACTTAGGTTGTTGGCTAAGTTGGAATATACTTGATTTAAATAAAAAAGGTATCCCGATATAGCTTTAAGTTTTTGAGAAAAACGTACACACAGTTACGAAATTTAGTACACGAGTTTGAACGCTTAAATAGATCATATTATCCAATTCCAACAATACAACACATACTTGTCAAACTGATAACCTCCGGTTTTCGTTGGCTGAAAACTGGCCTGAATGATTTCTTATAGATGAAGGATACATACGTCCTCTAACCACGTATAAGTATTTGCACCGTGGGCGAAGTAAAGCATGTTTGAGAAGGATACATGCGACACCGACACCACTAACCACGTACATTTGTCCGTGGGCAAAGTACAACATAACTGAGGCCAATGTCAATACTTACTTGTCTGTAACAGGCCCTCGCCAAGCCAATCCGAGCACGCTGCCCGCCGCTCAGACTGATCCCTCGCTCCCCAACTAATGTCGAGTCTCCCGCAGGCAACTGTTCGAAGTCGCGAAGAAGCGCACACGCTGTCACTACCTAAATACATTCAAATGTTAAAAAACAATCACTTAATATACCACTTGGTATAGTAGTCATTCAACGGTTAAAATCGGTCAGGGAATCGAACTTGGAACTTCATTAAATGAAGTTCCAAGTTCGATTTCCTGACCGAGCCAAAGGTTATTAAGTGTTTTCTATATCAAAAATCACAATAGTGACCAATAGTCATGTACTAGAGTATTTATATCACTTTGACCGCTAAAACATGTAAAGTTTTTTGGTTTATACAATTTTTATTAAGTTGCTAAATGAGGCGATGGGGTACATATATCTTGCGAGTCGACGAACCGATGGAGCAGGCTCGGCATAATGAATGAATGAAGAATCGATGGAGGAGTAGGGCAAGCTTCAGACGCTCATTTGACATAAGCTTTCCCGCAAAGGAACCGCCATGATAACGTTAATTTATTTTTTACATAATATTGTGTACTTGTTATTAAATTATCCATACTTTTATTATATATTTATACCCACTACTGCTACAATTACCTATTATACAACAGAAACTATACCTATTCTTTAAAAGGGCCCCAGATCAAGATGATTCATGACAAGAAACTGATTTCATCTTTGGATCAGTACACTAGAACCTACAATACTTATAAGGAAATATTATTTAGGAAAACGTTAGAAGCAGGGAAAGTTGATTCAATCAATAGGAGACATGACGTCATCGGGTGTATTATACTTGAGTTCGGTGTAAATATCATAAGGCTTAGTGCACATAAATTTTTGGACGGATATATATTTAATATTTTATTATTGAATAAAATATTAAATATATATCCGTCCAAAAATTAGTAAGTAAGCTTTCATTTTATCCGTGTGTAAGTTCACACTCGATTTTCTATGGGTGGGTATACTTCCTGTATGGTCCCTTATAGGTGATGATTTGAATGAATGATGATGAATCAAAAATTGATTCAATCAATTGGAGACATGACGTCATCGGGTATAATATTTGAGTTCGCTGTAAATATCATAAGGCTTAGCGCACATAACATTTTTCAACGGGTATTCATTTAATATTTATAGCAAAGATTAAAAAGCTTATTACATGTTATCTCGGGCCATTTACAATGACAGGTTGGTGTTACGAGACATAGGGAGTTAGAGACACTAACGAAAATAATTGCTGAGATTGAGTGACGTCTTGAATACGTTTTACGTTGTCATCAATCAAGTACGGATACGCCATTGAATCCCACTAGTTTTGGTGTTTACAATATTAATTTTATTTTTTGTATAACTTTGTTCCTCAAAAATTTAACAGATTTTACCTAAGAACATTTTCTATTTGTATAATTAGAAACTGTAAAAAACTTCGTACAAAAGTCTTCTTCATTAAGTAAATACTCAGGTATTGATAGAGTGGATTACTTCTTTAACCATATTCTATACCATAACGAGTGGAGTAGTGGCATAAATCACGTATCCATACTAAGATAACGTGACGCAATCCCGACAAATTGCACAACCTATTCTGATCTATTATTTGGTAGGTGTTTATTGGTTATTCTAACTACAAATCAATGGGGCTAGAGTTCGATTCCCGACAGCGACAAACTTTTGTATGATGAGCATAGATGTATGTATTTCTGCGTTTGAGTGTTTATTATGTATGTTACAGTATTTATATATGTATTTCTATGTATAAGTATCGTTAACTAACAACATGTTTCTATGTATTAGTATCGCTGATTAACAACCATAACACATCCATACCTATATGTAATTAACTGACTTTGGGGTTAGATTGATTTATGCAATTGGTCCAGCGATATTATTATTATTATTATCTATGGTTAATAAGTTATTATTTTCTGTAACTTTTTTAATTTTTGTAACTATTTTGATTTCATTATTAATAGTTATTAATTACCCGATTCAAGTACTATCAAGTAATTTTGTCGAATGACAAACCATTTGTCGTTGTGTGGTGAATCGACTTCATCAAAAACACGAGTTTATGAGTGTTAAAATTGATCGAGATGTGATAAAAGATTTGCCTCGCTATGGCAGGCCATCAAAGTTTTCAACTGATTTTAACATTGCAAAAGTGAAGGAAATAGTGTCTGTAAATCCTCCTTCCAGTTTAATAGAGATGGCTGCTGAACTTTGTGTCTCATAAGTCTGAAAGTTCTAAAAGCTCAATCGCATAACAGTCGCTGAGGACATACTAGAACGAGTAAATTCCGACCTAATATTCACGAAATGCATTGTTACTGGTGACAAGACGTGGCTGTGGGTTTACGAGATTAACATGCAACTAGTCAATCAGCTTCGGAGTGGCGCCTTCGACTGAACCGAAACCGAAAAAACTACGCCAAAGTCGATCAAAAGTCAAAGTAATGTTGAATGTTTTCTTTGGCTACCGCGGTGTTGTGCACTCGGAATTTTGCCGGAAGGTCAAACTGTAAATAAAGAATATTATGGGCAATTTGCGGCGTTTAAGAGAGCAAATTCAACGATTAGAAATTTTATTGAATATTTGTGCTATGATAATGCGCCTTCTCACAATAAAAAACGGGTTTTGGTTTAGTTTAGGTTTCGGTCGTAGTTTCGACAGGTTTGCCGCCGAAACCGAAACAAAGCCAAAATCCATTTTTTTGCTGAAACTCGGCCGAAATTGAAACCGAATTCTCGGTCGGACATTTAATGAATGATAATGTGTAATTTTATTTTTATTAACTTAGTGTTTCTAATGCATATTATATAAAAATATTAGCTTTACGTAATTCTTCACCAAGTAAACTTTAACTGTGCCAAATTTCATGCTCGTACGTTACTGTTATTGTCGTAAAAAAGGGTACAAAGTATTTGCTTTCCGTCTCACATCCTTCCACATTCACATTTCTATATCTGTTATGTTAACCTTTCAACTGCCATTCTTTTACATGATCGAACCAACAGAGCATGCTCTTTCTCATTTTTACACAAAAACTTTCTTTCGGGTCTATCTTTCATCTCAATATCCGTATATCCGTAGCGATCTCAATTTGACCGCTATAATTCTTCTTTCATGCCCTTTCTCACTTATACCCATACAACAGCGTTGGACATAATGCATAATAGGCTAGTTGACTGAATTTGAAAAACTTTTTAATGCTTTACCCTACGTTTATCCACTAAAAACTATTTCTTTTTTTAATATCGTACGTAAATAAAAAATTTGCATTTTAAAACTGACATTAAAATTTACCACCTGTCATGACGCCTTGATGACATCACGTCGTGGTAATATATATCTACATTACATACTCTGTGATTTCTGTGAAAATAACAAAATCAAGATGACGTCTTACCACGGTGTGACGTAACACTTCCAGATTAGCGTTTACTATCACGTGACTCAATACATATTGTTGTCGAAGTTATATCTTAAATATTATTATTAACACTTATCTTTTATAACAAATATTTTAGTTTTTTAATATCTCCACATCATAATTAATTATTAAAAACTACCAATATATCCGATTCATTCTTAGTTGACACAAGCCTATTATTGCAAGTAATTTCGGGTTAACTTTCTTAATACTATGTCAACTAACATAATACCTATGTACACAATACTGTGTATACTTCCTTGATTATATACTTAGCATTATTTTATTACAATGTTTGTTTGCATCGGACGTTATTTCCGATTCTATGACGTCACTTCAAGCAAGTGGCACACAAAAATCGCCGAAATACGCAGACGCGACTTTATGTGACTTGGACTATTACGAATACAAGTATCGAGCCAAACATGAATACGTAAAATATTGTCTGACGTAATTTCCGTCTGCATTTACATTATCGGATACAATTTTAGAAGTCAATTGTCATACTTACAGCCGCCATGACCACCCTATTGGTCGAGTGGCTAGCGACTTTACCACGCACAATGGGGCTTGGATTGGGTTCCCGATAAGGACAGACATTTGTGTAATAAGGGTAGATAGTTGTGTTTCTGGGTGGGTAATCATAGAATTTCCCCTAGGCCAGAGCTTCTAGGCCAGAGCTCCTAGAGGCCTAGGAGAGGCATTTACGCATGTGTTGGTCCGGGCTTCTTTAAAGAATAGACCAATTGTTCTTCTGCGAGGCAGGTCATAAAAGGCGATCGATTATGTATATATTATTATTATCGCTATACATGTCACTACCATCGTGACTACTACGTGGTAGAGTTCCGCAACGTCTCACCCGGGTGTTTAGTGCCACCACCTTACGTATTCTTGCCGCAATAGCGTTAATGCTTATCATTGTGGTGTTCCGGTTTAGAGAGTAAGGTACCCGGTGGACTTATAGATGTGGCATTGCCACTCCGCTACACGGATAGCAACGCATCATTAACGTGTCTATAGGCGACGGTTTATCTTTCCATCAGGAGTCCCAAATGCTATTTTTAAAGATTAAGGCATCTTATTCTTTCTTATTCTTATTCTTAAATAAAACATGCGACTTCCCCATGTTGGTTCCGGGCTTACTCCCCGTGTTGGTTTCGGAGTTTTTGTAGACCAACTGCCGTTCTGCCAGGCAGGTCATAAAGGGCGACCGATTGGCTATGCGGGTCACTACCACTGTGGCTACTAGGTGGTAGAGTTCTGCATTGTCTCGCCCGGGTCTGATACCACCGCCTTACCTATTCCTGTCGCAATAGCGTCAATGTTTGTCACTGTCGTGTTCCGGTTTGGAGGGTAAGTTAGCCAGTAAATTTATGCATGTGGCATTAGACCTCGCCAAAAGATAGCAACGCACCATTAACATCTATAGGTATCTATCTATAGGCGATGATAGTCAACAAAGAGAACCATGGACGGATACGGCAAAATTATAAGGTTGGTTGCACATCCACGGAATACTAAGAGAGGTTATAAAAACAACTTCTCTATCAAGTATAAGCATGCAAATGCGGAATGATTTGCAAATTTTCGAGAAGTACCAACAAATATTGGAATCTCAACTTTGATTCAATATACGGATTGATAATTACAATGATATTATCGATGAATAATAAAGCAGATGTTCATAGTCACCGCTTTATCTCGTATCTTGTGAGTATTGCAGTGCGTCATAATATTGGGAGCGTGGGTTGAATGTTGTTATTTTTATGATAAGAATTTTGCAAGTCATCGAAAACTTCTCTTCGATTTACATTCAGGTCATTATAAAGGTGGTTTCACTAATCACATATAATTACGAGTGACGTAGTTAACACGTAACATCCATTATTTTTAACTTACTTCCCAAAATGGAGGAGGTTGCCAATTTAGTGTTTTTAATTTTTTGTACTTCCCGCTACGTTAATAGTAAAAGGAAGTTACTGACTATGCCCTGATTTTTCCATTTTCCTGACATTTTTAACCAGATCTCCACGTGTTGAGGTCCTAAGAACTGTTTCCAACTATTTTAACGATGACGTCAGTATGTCTCTGTGTATGTACGTGTGTGTGTTCCATAGTCTGTGTATTCATCTCATTCTCTTTGCAACAGGCCAGAATATATGTTTTCTGGTTAATTTGTAAGGTTTCACTTGTTCCAATTTGTAAACTTTCACTTGTTTCAAGTTCACTTGTTCCAATTTGTAACCTTTCACTTGTTTTAAGTTCACTTATTTCAGTTTGTAAGCTTTCACTTTACCCGCGTGTAAGCTCACACTCGATTTTCTATAGGTGTTAGGTGTTTAATATACTTCCTGTATGATCCCTTATAGGTGACGATCTGATTCTACTTTTTAAAGATACAGAAGGTTGAAAGTCATTTGTTGCGTTTAAGCTATGAAGTTCAATAGTCGCGACCGACAAAATTAGGTATAGAATACGAGTATATCTTCAACGAAAAAATACTTCACTGGCTGAAAATAAAATTTAGTCGTCTCATTGGCCGATTGGTCAGTGACACTGACTCTTATAAATATATAATCTTGAGCGCCCGGTTGCGAACATATTAGCGGTGGGTAATCTTTATTCCTCGGGGTGAATTTATTCAGTTATTCCGGCTCCAGGCACGGATATGATTCACCTTATTTATTTCTTTATTCCTTTGGCTCACTTCGTCCTTTTTATAGAGCAGCGTATCATATTCTGTGTTCGTATCTTTTTAAAATGAACGTTTCCCTATATATCTTTCTCGCTCCCACCAATTCCACAGTAGGTACTATGTAATATAAGTACTTTTTCAGGTCGATTATCGCTTATCGCGTCTCACGATCTCTCTCTCTCTCTCTCCTCTCTCATTCTAATCGCAGTACGCTCAGTCGTTCTGGCCGGAATAAATAATTCCGCGGAGACGAGAAGGATTTTAAGGAATAACTAAGCTTATCGTATCCGGCCCCGGAATCAGAACCTTTGATACAGTACCTCCGGAGTTACACACCTCTAGAACATATTAGAATATTTTACTAAGCTACTAGCTGGGTGGTTCGCTAGGCGCTAGGTGTTAAGCAAGCCGTCTTTCAGTGCGTACGTAATCTAAGTCAATCACTATAATATTGTTTTCTATAACACTTCATTCAATATTATATTTTGACAATTATCTTATTTATAAGCCTATATTATAAGCTGCTGATGTTGTGTCGCATCCTGAAAAAGCATGGGGAAACAGCTAATTTTCTGCAATGACGTTGCCATAAAACATAAAATAGGACAGTATAATTAGATTTTACACTTTCAATTGTCGGCACTTGGTGAAATTCCATTATTTTTAGTTGAAACTAGTTTATCACGCACTTGTACTTTTATTTCGCTATTATTACATACTAAATTATTTAATTTTATCGACCGGTTTTGCTTTTTAAAGCATTTTCAGAAGAGCATCTTCATGTAAATAATATTACGTCCTGAAAATGCTTTAAAAAGCGAAACCGGGCGATAAAATTAAATACATAGTTTAGTATACTAGCAAAAAGCAGAGCTTTGTAAGGGCTCGCAAGTTATAATCAAAAATCAGAAGTGCTTTATTCAATAAAACTTTTTACAAGTTATTTTGACACATCAACATATTTTTATAAAAAAACTACTACGGAAACGCGGCTACTACCTAGTAATATTGTTAGGAAAGTATTTTTATGAGAATTAAGTCTTTTAATGTATGGACTTTATTTATAATTATCTAACCTAAAAAAATCCCAAACATTATATTCGCATCAAAGGCGTCGTCAGGCTTTGATCTAGGGGGGCGCAGCAAAATAAAACCAAAATAAAGAAAAACATGTTTCTAAGACTAAATTTTTTTTTGTACTTTACAAGAAAAATTCTTTAAAATTTTCTTAATTTATTAAAAACACGATTTCTATAATTATCAATGTTATCTACACAGAACCAATATAAAGGTTATCTACATATTTTATACCATATTTTCTGATCTACCTATAATATAGTACGTCTACCTATAATATGTAGCAACTCAAGATTCATCTCGCGGCTCCACTTCGCCCTTAAAGTCTAATATTGATAGAAATCAATTTTTATTTATGGTAACTTTCTTGTAAAAGAGTTTTCAAGGAAAAATGAGTATTAAAAATGAATCTTATAAAGAAAAACACATTTTTTTAGCTTTTCACCCTCGGGCTAAGATTGGAAATTGATTTCAATACAATATTAATCAATTAATACACTTGTACTGTTTCACAGTAATCATATTGTGATAAATCTGTAAACGGTTGACCTTGTAGGCCATTCCTGCAACTTCCCGCTAAATTATGGTATTTTAGGCTCAAAAGAGTAAAAACTATAAGCATAGATTTTTTCAGTTCTAAGAAATATTGAAACGTCTCAATTACTAAGCACAAAAAACAGCAAGAAAACACTTACTTTACTTACTTACTAAATCAGTAACTTCCTTATCTACATACGTAGCAGGAAGTTAAAAAGTACAAGTGTATTAATAGATTAATATTGTATTAAAATGGAGTTAATAAAAATGAATTAAAACTACCAAGTCAAAGCTCAAACCTAAAAGTGCGATATTTTTTCAGTAAAGTGTACCAAAAAAGGGCATAGATCGTCGCCTAGTGTAGCTTTGTAGCATTTTAATTCGTTAGTTTTGTAATAGATGGCGTTAGTAGTAATAAAATTCTAATACAACACGTATCTTCTATTTTTTTTAACGTTTATAAAATGCTATTTTAATTTTAAAACATATATTTGACATGAATTTAAACTACCACGTCAAAGCTCAAACTTAAAAGTGCGATATTTTTCCAGTAAAATGTACCACAAAAGTGCATAGAAAGTCACCTAGTGTAGGGCTCGCTTCGCTCGCCCTGATATGATAATAGTAGTGAAATAAAAGTACAAGTGTGTGATAAACTAGTTTCAACTAAAAAAAGACAGTATAATTGATCAGACGACAAAAATTTTCAGATATTTTTGTTTGTAATTTATTTTTATTTTCTATTTTGCTATAAAAATAAATAGAAATAAAATAATAGAAAATATATACAAATAATATAATAACAAATAATACAAATAATGTCTTAAAAAGTTTTTGTAGGGTTCCTAATTTACGAGATAAAGCGAGAAAACCCTTTACACCACTTTTTCCAAAACAGCGACCGGGGGACAAAAGTAAGGACCCCACAAACTTGAACTTAAGCTTATACTAACTTATTCTAAACCTCTACATTAAAAAAAATTGCGTCCTCGGAAAACGCAATCCTAAATGTAACATGTCAATGAGGTAAATAAACACGAAAAAAATTTATATGAGAAATAGCGAGTAATCAAAAAAATTCCATAAGTAATAATAGCGTTTTAAATTCAAAATAAAAGTTTTAATGTTACAATATTAATGGCCCGACAAGTTATACATATGACATTTAAACTAACTTTAATAACATAAAAAAGTATAATATAATAAAAATACTTCATTACTACCGGTACCAAACTGGTCTAAAAATGCAATATCAACTTAAACAAAATTTATTCAATATCGATATATATAATTTTAAAAATTTGAACCTTCACAGGGAAACGAAATTATATTTGATATGATCAATAATTAATAAGAAAAGAGTATTAAAAATATTATGTAGATATAGCATATTATTTTTAACAGAATATTATTTTTAGATGGGATCCTAAGTAATTGATTTTAGGGACTTTTGTGTTTTGATTTAGAGATAAATATTTTTGATAATTGGTAACACTGAAAATAATTCCGTAATAGCAATATTAAATGTCATGTACGTTTGTCGTGAGCGTACCTAACACTAGGAGCGGGGGTAAAAGTAAACTCGAAAAGCTGTAAAAAAACTTTTTATTTATAGTTCTGTAAAAAGTAGATTTAAATTAACATTCAAAAAGCAAACCGCATTTTTTAATGTAAGTTCAATTTGACATACATTTTAAGTATTCACAGTTCGAATAAAAAAACAAACTTGCATTTCAGAATGCTTTTTGAATGGTAATTTAAATCAACTGATTATTGGACTGTTAAGTACATTTCAATCGTGCATGTTGTGCAGGGTTTTGTAAGTGAAATAGAAAGTGTTATTTTATGGCGTAGTATAACAATTGTGTTTCTGACTGCTTTCTCGCCAGGCAGTTTCTAAAAGACGAACGATTGGCCAAACGTGTCGGCCACTTGGTAGTTAATATTTACTGCATTATTTCGCTCGGTAATTATGAAGTTTACCAATTAATCACAAAAATTATATTCTAGATCCTTTTCAATTTGACTTTCGTCCGGGTATAATAACAGATGATATTATACGGTCTCATAATATAAGCTCGCTCCGTAAGCATAACATAAATAATAATCATCTTACTATATTACTGGATTTCAGCATTACTTTTAATACCGTTGACACGGATATGATGCAGAGTGTTTTTTTTTGTAGTAGTTTTATGTAGTAGTTTTGTAGAGTGTATTGCAGTTTATTAACATTTCTCCTATTGGGGTTAATTGGTTTCGCAGTTACTTGCCAGGAAATGGCAGCAAATCCGAGTGGAAGATGGAAATATGACACTACTGGGGTACCACAAGGTAGTATGTTATCTCCACTGCTATTTTATGTTAATATAAAAAGTCAGCCACTTCTGCACTGGCATAGACTCCTAATCATCTTCATGTAGATACTCTCCTTCATACTCAACCTTTCCCGATGATTTTCTTTTGGTTATTTCACCAATGAATGCGAATATTGCTGCCATGTATAATTGGGCTCGTCAATAAGAATTGATGCTCAATCCCGTTAAGATCAATATTGTACTTGTCGACAGCCCTAATTTTGCGTCAACATTTAATTGGGCTAACATACCCAAAATTAATATTGGCGGTGCTGGTATGCCATACAGTAAAAGTGTTAAGGATCGTGGCGCATTCCTTGACAAATCAATGTCGAATCTACAGATAAATAGTATTAGAGGTAAAGTGTTTTCAGCTACTGTTGCATAAAGGGATTCTTTCCTACAAAAAATATGTTGGTTCAATCTTGGTAACTACGTCCACTCCTTGACTATTCTGTCATTTGCTTTTCCGACTTGACTGAGACCTTATTTGATAAGTTTTTTCTTCTTCACTTACTGCATCGTGCCATTTTAACACTACAGTTTCTCATTGTCTTAAGAATCAACTTTTGCGGCTCTCAGTAAAGATTTTTTACTCTATAAATAACCTAGTTTTTAGGATTTCTACTCATTTTCCAAAATTTCAGTAACGTAAAACGTTAATTTGCTGTGTACAGTATTCGGTTGCAGAAAGCTTTACGTGTTAAAATTAGGGTTTAGCTAGTTTCAAACGACTGCTTCACTCCTACTCTCACTATTATGTCCTCAAATTTTATGTCATTAGTCATCACTACGTGATATGTTTTAGTGTTGTATTTGGGAAGCACTTATAAATATTTATTACTATTTTATTTTTGAACGTCGAACAGCCAATGCCTGCAATTTGCTTAGAATATTTCCTAAAGTCGCTGCTTGTCTGGAAAAGATCTCTGGGTGATAAGATCGCCAATTTTTACTCTGTTTTAACCAGAAAACATATTTTATTATTGTTAAAATATTTGTATTCGTGAGTTACTAAGTATATTATTATTATTATTATTTGTAACATAGATTCGAGGACTATAGTGAAGTAGATGCCCCATATTGCCTCATTTGCGGGTACGCCCATAAAATTTATAAGGCAATTATAAAATAGCATACCTTTTTGTATCGCATACGATCGTATGGTAAGCCGAAGAGTATGTTTTGTCGCACGGTTGCTACAAACAGCCATGGTTCTTGACTTGCATATGAAATTCTTGCTCCACCCAATGAAACTGTTCCTTTGGAGGGCTCTAGTTCGCCTAATATCACTTGCAGCAGGGACGACTGTGAGGAAAATGTACAAGTTAGTCTAGTCAAAAATATTTTATTCAAATAAATCTTTGAAGAGGCGATATTTTTTTTAATATTTATTACCAGATAGGAATATAAATATTAAATACTAGTTGTTACCCGCGACCTCATTCGTGTAACCCAAAAACCTCCTTTTGCTTATTTGGGTGAAAAAGTAAGCTATGATACTCTACAGTAACGCTACTGTAGCTTTGTGTAAGTGAAAGTATTTTTAAAAGCAGGCAAGTACCTTTTAAGTTTATCCATTATTAACATACAAACAATAAAATCAGGAAAGAGTTTTTTAGAATACAAGTGTAAATTTGTTAAAATTGGCAAATGTAGTGATGCGTATCTCAACCTATATCGCCAGTTCCAACAATAAAATCAGGAAAGATTTTTTATAATACAAGTGCAGATTTGTTAAAGTTGGCAAATGTGGTGATAGATACCTTCACCTATATCCTAGTTCAAGTTGATAAATCGGACAAAAATACGAGCAGAGATATCTAACGAAGTATGATACACTCTATGTATGCCGGAATTTTTTTGAAGACTTAAATCTTACCTTCCCTGATCCAACTAATCCAGCAACACCAATAAATTCTCCAGGTTTTACATTCAAGTTAATGTTTCTTAACGTATCTATGATGGAGTCTGGACTCCAGCTGGCACTCACGCCAGATAACACCAGACCTGTTGACTTGTTCACTTCGTACTCCTTTTCTTTATCTCCCTTGTCAATACCGTTGCTTATTGAATTTAAACTAATTCCATTAAGAACCTTTTCTTTTGACTCGAGTTCTTCAAGTGATAAAAATTCCTAAAAAAATCCAAACAGTTCATAAAATTCAAAAGTGTACGCCTTAAAAAATTGGATTTCGTAATTATCTTTATAAGTTAAATTTAATTCTTTTTAAGTAAGAAACAGCTTTATAGTCCTGATTTAAACCGATACAGCTGAGAATACAAATTTTAAGTTGGCTACTTATACAGGGCTACTTTTAAAGATCAGGCGAAATTTTCAGAAGCTGTTCAGAATCGTAAATATGTTCGAATTATGTAATAAAATAAAAAAAAATAAAAAAATTCAAAATTTCATTTTAATCCAACACAAATGCATTAATTACATACTACATACAAACACAAACAAAATGCATTAATTAATATAATTTCAATTACGCCAAATTCGAACTAAAATATTTTAGTGCCTTCAACAAAATTAAAAGTGATCGGGAAAAATGTTAAGTACATTTTTACACAAGCGACAGATTATACTACTATCGTAATTATAGGTGAATATAAAATGATACACTGCCAGCATTACATAGTTCATTCACAAGCGTCGGTGCATCTAATTCATAAATTTAGCGGGATATTTTTAAACGAATGTTTTTATATTATCACTATAGTTATTCTACGTTACAGATTTACAGAGTTAATTCACAAGACTCGGTGCATCCAATTCATTAATTTAGTGGGATATTTTTAAATGAATGTTTTTATATTATCACCGTAGTCATTCTAAATTAGTAATTAAAACGCACATTTAATTCAGTATGTAGTTCTTAATTTTAAAATTTGGCCGGACCTTTAAAAGTAACCCTGTATATTACGAGTACAATATAAGGTCGGGGCAAAAGTATTTTCGTATTGTTCATACAAAGGAAAATATATATTTTTAGTTTAGCTATAATTTATTATTTATTTATAATATGTATGTGCCGTTTTGATCGATAAATTGCTGTCATCTTCTGGGTAGTGCCATGATCCCATTCCTGTAGAAGTTTTGAGTTTTTGATTTAAAAAATCTGACAGGTACCTAGTGTTCACAGTGTTCTTTTGAGGTCAGCTTTATGCTCCCTAAAGAGTTCCGCTATGGCCGAAACAGGTGGAACTCTGCTGGAGGAAGGTCAGTGCTATACGGAGGGTGCATCAACACATCCCAGCGAAGCTCTCGAATTTTTGCTACGTGGCTATAGATGAGTGCCGTCTGGCGTTGTCATAGTGGAACACCACGCCATTTCTATTCACTAGCTCCGGCCGTTTTTTCTCAATAGCTTTTTTAACCTCATCAGTAGCTGACAGTAGAGGTCAAAATTGACAGTATTTACCCGGTGGCAAGAGCTTATAGTGGACGATTCCTCTCCAATCCCACCATATACCTAGCATCACTTTGTTCCGAGTCAGGCCGGGCTTTGCCACGGTCTGTGGGGCTTGTCCATGCTTTGACCATGATCTTCTTCGCACACTCTTATCGTAAGTCACCTATTTTTCATCACCCGTAATCAACTGTTTAAGAAATGATTCGGAATTGTTACGTTTCAATGAATTAGAATTATAATCGCAAATGGAAACACGATGCATTAGGTTTCTCTCAGTGAGATCATGTGGTACCCCAATGTCAAGTTTCTCTTGTACTCAGACTCGTAAATGACGTAAAACTGTTTTATGATCAATATCCAGTTCTTCAGCAATGTCGTAGCTACTAATATGTCGATCTTGCTCCACTTTCTCAAAGATGGCACTGATTTTATCTGTGACAGGGTGTCCAGAGCTAACCTCATCTTTCACACTAAAATTTAAAGACTTGAAATGCTTGAACCACATTTGTGCTACTCTTATTGATACCGCATTAGGTCCGTGAAGCGCACAAATTTTATTCGCGCCGTTCGTCGCATTTTTAACTTTTTTGTAATAAAACTTTAAAATGTACCGAATTTCTTCGTCACATACGTTTTGTTTGCTTGAAAAATAATTGAAAAATGGCGGGAACTAGTTTTTTTATTGTTTTATTTATAATGTTATTAAAACCAGCCAGTTTGTTGTATTTATAATGTTATTAAAACCAGCCAGTTACATTCAGTACAGCCAAAGACGTTTGATTACTAGTAATACTTTCAAAATACGAAAACATTTTTGGCCCGATATATTAATATGCCGTATGCCGAAATTAGTGTAGTAATATTTAGAACATAATATGGTCACCTCGCGGGTCATAGCGAGGCGCTAAATCTAGACATGAGTTCAGCAAATAGCTATTTTGTAAACAATGACCTTCTATATCTTTGCGTGGGTGACCTTCTATCTTTTTTTCACATAAATACACAATTTGATATGATAATTAGGTCAAAATTGAAGTACTTTTTTTAATATTATAAGATAGCAAATAAGCAGATGGGTTTCCTGATGGAAAGTGTCAACCATCGCCTATAGACACCAAAAAGATGTTAATGGTGCGTGGCTATCTTGTAGCGAGGTCTAGTGTCACATACATAAGTTTAACGGCTACATTATCCCCTAAAGTCTAAACCGGAATATGACAATGTCAAGCACTGACGCAATTGCGGCAATACCCGGGCGAGATAATGCAGAACTCTACCGCCTAGTAGCTACAATGGTAGTGACTCGCATAGCCAAACGGTTGTCTTTTACGGCCTGCCTTGCAGAACAACAGATGACCTTTTCTTCAAAGAAGCCTGGACCAACATGGAGAAAGTACTTATTTTATACATATTCAATATCAGAATTGAGAACGGAACACCCTCTTTCAGTATTACCAGTCAACCTCTATAAACGTTAAACATTATTGATCCCCATCCCCCATCAAGTTTTGACCTTCCCGGGTGGAACCTGCGATAAGCTCCGTGTTGGGTCGGGCTTCTCTTGAAGAATAAGACATTTACCATTCTGACAAGCAGTTTGAAAAAGCGAACGTTTCTTTTAATATTGGTTTAACATATTATCACTTCCAACGTGATTCGTGACTAAAGTTCCGCAATGACTTGTCTGGGTTTAATATTATCGTTTTATGTATTCCTGCCGCAATAATGCCCGTGCTCGTGATTTTTGTATTCTAGTTTGGAGCCAGTAAACTTATGTAACATTATTACAGTACCGCTACACGAATTGTAACGCATCAATAACATCTATGGAGTCTAAAGGATGGCTAGCAGTACCAGATTACTATTTGATGACCTAAGCAAACCATGCCCGTGCGTGCCCCCACCCATAAGTAAGCTAGTATTGACCTCAAAAGAAAAAGTATTTGTAACAGGAAAGTAGACTATTACCAGACCCTACACGTCAACCCTTTTGATAAAATAAAAGAAGCGGATCTTTAGACAGCCTTACAGTTTGCTTTCGCAGTAGCATTTTATTTTGGTGCTGTCTAGTTTCCCCGAGAAGTGATTTTTAGCTAATTAATTAAACTTGGTGTGATTTTAGATAGTAGTATTTTAGCCTAAGGATGGCAGCATATTATGTTCTCTTGCAACCATATGATATGAAAGAAAAAATACAAAAAGTAAAAATAAATTACCTCTATTCTCCGTATGGAAACTTTTGATTCTGCAATAAACACAAGTGCCAAAGGAAAGAAAATATTGCACGCCAACTGTAGCAGGTTATAATATTGTACGAGGGAAAAGGTTGTGTCGGCCCGAATGTCACCACCGATCAATACAAATGCCACCACAGCAGCAAATAAAATGAAACGTTCAGTGAACACAGTTATGGCGGTTGAGAATCCTTTGAGCATGGAAGTCCGAAATATAAACTTGATTTCGTACCTGCCAACAATAAAGTATATATAATTATATGAATAAATGAATGAATATTGAATATACCTTATTGCGCACCAATAACTAAGAATAAGAATATATTTATTTGCGATGCATACCACAAAACATATTCAACTTAAATATAATATAGTTTAGACGTACAAAACATACACAATACACTTATAAAGACTTAGGAGCAATAATAAAAAAAGAGATACAAAGATAGATGTACTATGATGGTGCGACATCCCAAAATGGCCTACCACTCAGCATGTGTTGGGATTATAATGGCAATCCCAGCGCTGATTTTTTGTGCTAGCCAGTTACCTAAAACTACAACAATAACAAATATTTCACAATCATACTAAGTATATGAGTACATGGAGGCGGTCTCGTCGCTACAGAGTGATCTTTGCCAGACATACTGAGTGGCAAGGTCTCTTTTTTATCGCACCTATCATAGAGTATTCATGTTTGGATTAATTCTATTAATCTACTACATGTTTAGATTAATTCATGCCGCTGAATTTCATCATTGGACATAGCGTCAAATTTGAACTTCGGCGCTCAATAATACAGTGACAATACGATGTCTCGAAAACCTTAAGAGTGCGTTTCTCCCGAATATTTTTGTCTCGCACTATTTGTTTGCGAAATCAATCACTGACAAAGGTTTATCCGAGCGGATACGACTTGAGGACCTTCAAGAAAAGAGCTTACCTACTCATTTTTAACAGACCTCTGGTATTTCGGTTGTCCATGGGCGCAGTGATCACTTACCATTAGGTGCACCTACAGCTCGTTTTTCCCCTCTTCTGTGAAAGAAAACCGAAACCAAACTTTGGTTTTTTGGTTTCGGTTCTATTAATAGATGAAGTAATCCCATACATATTATTATCAACGTGAAAGTTAGTATTGTTGGATGTTTAGATGTTTGATAGTCAATCACGCAAAAATGGCTTGGCCGATTTGTGTGCAACTTAGTACACGTCTAGATGATGACCCGAAATAGTATACTTTTTGACCGGGAAAAATAAGTTGTTTTCGTGGGGTTTATCATAGAGTTTTAAAATGCAGCGGGCTGAAGGGTAGCGGTGCAGCTAGTATCTAAATTAAATTTACTTAAATTAGAACATAATTTTCAGTCCGTGTAGATTAAGGCCCCCTTCGAAGAATAGACCATCTGTCATTCTGCCAGGCAATTGGTAAAGGGCGAACGCTTAGCCGAACTTGGCGATACCATCGTGACTTCTAGGTGGTAGAGTTTCGCTATGTCTTGCCCGAGTTTGGTACAGCTGCCTCACCTATTCCAGCCTTAACAGCGTCTATACTTGACAATGACGTGTTTATTTATTTAGGAAAATTTATGCACAAAAAAAATGTACAAAGGTTAAACTTAACGCCTAAGGGCATTCTATCCTAGCCAATCTCATGTTATACAGAAAGAGAATAAAAGAGGTGGTGCATCTTAAATAGTAACAGAGTTTACTATCTCGCCACATGGATAGCAAGCAATGATGTCTATAAGCGACGGTTATCGATTTCCATCAAGGGAACTATATGCTTTTTTTTATATCACACGATAGCAAACAAGCAGATGGGTCTCTTGATGGAAAGAGTCAATCATCACCTATAGACACCAAAGATGTTAATGGTGCGATGCTATTTTGTGGCGAGGTCTAATGCCACATGCATAAGTTTACAGGCTACCTTACCCTCCAAACCGGAACACGACAGTGACCAGCACTGACGCTATTGTGCCAGCAATAGGCAAGGCGGTGGTACCAGACACGGTCGAGCCGATGCAGAACTCTACCACCTAGTAGCCACGATGGTAGTGACGCGCATTTTTATTCGGTCGCCTTTTACGACCTGGCTGGCAGAACGGCAGTTGGTCTATTTTTAATCCGGAACCAACCCAGCTTTTTACTATATTACGATAAAAAAATGTGTAAACGGTTGACCCTGCAGGCCATCCCTGAAACTGCCCGCTAAATTAAGGTGTTTTATTAAGCGCAAAGGAATAAAAACTATAAGCATATATTTTTTCAGGGCAAACATCTAGTTACTTAAAAACCGGCCAAGTGCGAGTCGGGCTCGCGCACGAAGGGTTCCGTACCATCCCTATTCAAGTTTCTACCTCTTTATTGAGATCGTGTAAAAAATTGGTTAAAAATTACGTTTATTGTATAAGAGCCCCTCTTTATTATTTACATTATTTTTATTTAATTATTTAAACGGTAATACCGTTCAAAATAAATAATAATAATACAACTAAACATTTGTGAAAATTTTAAGCGTTTATCTATTACCGTTATAAATATTGAGCAAAAAAAAAAAACGAAAAAAACACGTTCATTGTATGAAGACTCCTTCTTAATATTTTCATTTTTTATTTTTAGTATTTGTTATTATAGTGGCATCGGAAATACATCATTTATGAAAATTTCAGCTTTTTAGCTATCACAATTTATGAGATACAGACAGACAGGAAATCAGCGGAGGCATAGTAATAGGGTCCCGTTTTTACCTTTTGGGTATGGAAACCTAAAAATAACACACTATATTGATTTTTGAAAAGCTGTGTATTTTTGGAAACGATGATCGATTTTGATTTTTCGATTGACATTCAACAGAATTTTTGAAATCTAAAATTATGCTTTAGCTAAATAATTGATAGGTTGAAATATTTTAAAGCAATGTAAAGAAACATATTTTTTTTCAAATATTTTCATCATTGATAAATCCCAAACAAATTGACCGATTTTGATCTAATTAAGAGTATTTGACGCAGTTTTTAAAAAAGTTTATAAGATTTTAATGTCAATTGATGTATTAACCTGAAAGATATTTTAAAAATATTAAGTAAGTTTGCTAAAAACAACGTAACTTCATTATTTGAAAAGCTGAAACTTTTGAAAATTAAATTCTATTGTCATTTTTAAAATGGCCTCGATGTATTTTTTTAGTACTAAAATATCGTAGAATATCAAAATATGATTGGTTGGAAAATTTCGAAGTTATGTCGAAAAAACATTTTTTTCAAAAGTTTTCGTTAATAATTACTCCCAAACGGATAAACATCATTTTGATGCACTTTATGCATTAGACGTAGTTTTCTAAGGAATAGAGCTGATTAGTTTTTGTACTTAATGGGTACATTAATCTGAAAGTTGTATTAAAAAAAATACTGTTTTGCCTAAAAAAAAAATTGGGCTTTTTTTAAATCTACTTGATTCAAATTTTCAGAAAGTCTAATTTGAGTGGAATGCCATCAATCACGTTTCGTTCGGGCCAGCCGTTCAAAAGTTATGAGATGTTTACATACACACACAAACACACTTACATACAGACATACTGATGTCATCGTGAAAATAGTCGGAAAAGGTTCCTAGGACCTCAAAACGTGTTCATCGACTTCAAAATGTGGAGAGTGGTGAAAACTCGATTTGCGAAAATAGGGGTAAAATCAGTAACTTCCTTATCTACAGCAGTACAGCAGGAACTTAAAAATTAAAATTTATTGTCAGCGTTGTTTTGATTACTAACACGAGTTTCAGTCAGATATTAATTAAAAATTAGATATTACAAGGTTATCCAGAAGTTGATAGTGTAATTGCTTTCCTTATCGCTCCTATTTTACTCACAACAAACCTTTGCTATCTTTACACTGAGTTGATATAACTAAGACTCGAGTCCAGTAAAATAAAGTTTTAAATCAAAATTTTGTCTTTGCAAAAAACATTTTATTTTTTTTAACTCTTGCCTGTGGTTGCTGACCAAAAAAACGTTTATATATATATATATATATATATATATATATATATATATATATATATATATATATATATATATATATATATATATATATATATATATATATATATATATATATATATATATATATATATATATATATATATATATATATATATAATATATATATATATATATGTATATATGGTTTTTATATCAAAATGCAAAGAAAGTAAATTAATATGATTAGATAAATAATACTTAATGAATTTTTTAGATGGTCGATAATTACAAAAAAAAAAGCGAACCAGGGTTCATGGGATGAAAATCTTATGGAACTATGGATGAAAGTTTCGTTTCCACCCCTTCTATTTTCCAGCTACAATAGCGTCAGGGCTTTTTTCTGCATTTTTATTATGTTATGAGATAAGAACTTATACATACGCAACAAATGCGCAAGAGTATCAACATTCAATACCATCCTGACCCTATATGCAGTTGTGTTATTTATTCTTTATTGGATTAGCCAAATTTTGTTATTTTGGAAAATTTGGGTTTTTATCATAATTAATATATATTTATAATTCAGATAGTTAAAAGATATGATTTAAAGTTATATCAATTTTTAAATAATATATTTAAGACATCAAAAATTATTTTCAATTTTATTTTATTTATTTATTTCATCAAAAAAATTAACATAAACTTACAAATTTTTTCAACATCCTTAAGCTTCAAATATCCACATGTAGTAGCAAAAAACTCGAATCCAGATCCCTTAAAAATTAAACCTTTTTCAAGCTGTCTCCTAGATAGCGCTAATCTATACATATTATAAAATCGTAGGAAAGTCAAAACTGTACATCGAATTTTTTTCCAAAAGAATACTTGGGGCGTGATCTACAATCGATATCGAAGCCAAAAATATGGTTTTTAGAATTTTTGTCTGTTTGTCTGTACCTATGTCCGGGGTAAACTCAAAAAGTACTTCATGGATTTACTTCAAATTTTGCATGCGTATTACTAACAGGTCGGGTCAATATATAGGCTACATATTATCACGCTACCACCTACGAGGGAGGTGCTGTGCGGAGTAAACGAAGTCCGCGCGGACGAAGTTGCTGGCAACTGCTAGTCTATACATATACTAAAATCGTAGGAAAGTCAAAACTGTACATTGAATATTTTTTAAAAGAATACTTGGGGCGTGACCTACGATCGATATCGAAGCCAAAAATATAGTTTTTAGAATTTTTGTCTGTTTGTCTGTTTATCTGTTTGTCTGTATGTAGGTCCGGGGTAAACTCAAAAAAGTACTGCATGGATTAACTTCAAATTTTGCATGAGTATTACTAACAGGTCGGGTCAACATATAGGCTACATATCATCACGCTATCACTTACGGGGGAGGTGCTGTGCAGAGTAAACGAAGTCCACGCGGATGAAGAATTTTTATGCTACCAAATTACCATAGCATGCATATTGCGCACGACTGTGCTGCAATATTTATTTCATTAGAAATAGAAAAAACAAGTACATCTTTATGAAAAATTGACAATTAGTTGATAAAAACGTAAGAAATATTGCTACTTGTATTAATTTTAGTTAATTCTGATTAGTTTTTGCACGTTATTTTCTGGACTAAAAAGTTACCGATTTTCAAGATTTAAACACGACACAAGTCAATGAATTAATTAAGCTCAATATTACATTTTTCAAAATCTTGTGTTAGATATTAATTGTTTTTTAGGAGTTATTTAGTAATTTATGATATAAAATTTAAAAGAACTAATGACGTATTTCAAACATTTTTAAAATGGTTGTTAATTTTTTTATCTTAAAATTAAGCGAATTATTTTATTATAGACGTAAATCTATACATATAATAAAATCGTAGAAAAGTCAATGGATGTCCGGGGGTAAACTCAAAAAGTACTGCATGGATTTACTTCAAATTTTGCATGAATATTACTAACAGGTCGGGTCAATATATAGGCTACATATTATCACGCTATCACCTACGGGGGAGGAGCTGTGCGGAGTAAATAAAGCCCGCGCGGATGAAGTCGCGGGCAACAGCTAGTAGATAATATAAAAGAAAAAATGTGAAATATAATATTAAAAATTATTGTACTTGTTTACAATTGATTAGTAAAACATATTTCATTTTCAATATATATTTTTTCCAACATTGTGATTTGTCACAGAATTATGAGTTCAAATCATTGTCAAAAACGGGTTGTGAATATCTATACATATAATAAATCGTAGGAAAGTCAGAACTGTTCATTGTATATATTTTTAAAAGAATACTTGGGGCGTGATCTGCAATCGATATCGAAGACAAAAATATAGTTTTTAGAGTTTTTGTCTGTTTGTCTGTATGTATGTCCGGGGTAAACTCAAAAAGTACTGTCATGGATTTACTTCAAATTTTGTATGAATATTACTAATAGGTCGGGTCAACATATAGGCTACATATTATCACACTATTACCTACGGGGGAGGGGCTGTGCGGAGTAAACGAAGTCCGAACGGACAAAGTCGCTGGCAATAGCTAGTATCTACATAACGGGTAACATTTTCATTCGTTGTACAAGTGCCGTCGCGTCGGTGGTAAGTTCAAACGAATTCATTTTTTTGCGTTTTCGTCTTTTCTTCAATCTTTTTAAGCGGGTTCATGGGTGTCATTAGACTGCTATATAAAATCACTTTTAGACGGTATACGTTCCTAATATTTTAATTTGGCTAATAAACTAATTAAAATTAGTAGTTAGAGAAGTATAATTATACTTTTTCTCTTCACTTAAATGCCTTAAGAGAAAAGAAGTCTTAGCCTTAAGCATTTAAAATTATTTTTTTACTTACACAATCGATAAATTTTAATAAGAACTGTCGAATAAAACTTAGCTGCTTCGAGTCAAAAGATATTACATGCAAATTATATAACATAGCAAAATTACTAAAAAAATACTCCTCCTTAGATTTTGGATATTAATGATAGCTATGCAGCTGTATCACCAAACTGTATATCCCAATTTTGTTATCATCAGTTTTTTCAACTGTCCGTCATTCACTATGAAAGCAAATTTAAAGACGTATTCACGTCAAGAAATAATGAAATACTTTAATTTATAAAAATTAAAATACTAATAGTGTTTAAAAATCTTCTAAGTTTTTTTTATTATCGACAGGGAAGCGCTTGACCACGATCTCGCCTGATGGTAAGTTAAGATGCGGCCTAAGGCGCCCCATAAACCTACAATAACATTTCGCAATACTTTTATTGTGCAATAATATTGAATACCCCCTTTGATTCCAAACGTTCAATAAATTTACTCAATAAAATTGCCAATTCAGTCTCATCAATATTTTCGAGCGAGCAACATGGCTGACAAGGAAGTTTTGGCGGCAACCATGCTGGTGATTTTGTTAAATAAATCTCTGTACAATTCTATATACTCAAGTAAAAACTCTCATTCTTTATCTTTTATAGCATTTTTGTTCGCCATTTTGCTTAAATTTACGACACGACCATATATTAAACACCGTGACTGACAATCTTTGTGCAATCTTCAATATTAACCCTAATCGGTCAATAATATAGCACAATACGTAATATTGCGCAATATTATTGTAGGTCTATGGGGCACCAAAGATGGAACGCGCTTCCCTAGAAGGTACTTGTTCACTCTTTTCTTAAAGATTCCTAGATTGTACTCTTCGGGGAACATAGACTCAGGAAGCATGTTCCAGTCACTTACGGTTCGAATGAACAATATGGAATCACCATTTTCACTCTTTGCTCCACCATAATCATTGACTTTTCGTTATATTAAGCAAATATTTAAAAAATGTATATATCAGTTTTGTTGAATGATCGAACAACTAGATATACTTAGCAGATAATGACTGTCGGGTTTTTCGTTACTCAATGTAGTTGTACTCGTAATTAGTAAATTGATTCAGATGCTTTCTTAATAGATGAAAAGCGAAAGTGGTTGGTTCAGTATATAAAATAGTTATATAATTAAGTAGAACGAATAAATTTTTAGGGTTCCGTACCTGAAAAGGAAAAACGGGAAACTTATGATTCACTGGCTGTCTGTAATTTGTCCGTCTGTCAAGACCGTTTATGTAAAGAACGCGTAGAGATATCAAGTTATAATCAAATAGTCAGGCTTAAAAAATAAACTTGTAAATCAACACGATTAAAACATATGGCCCATTATGTCCCACTAGCTGTACCCGCGAATTCACTCGCGTGAAAAAAATTCTAAAATAAAAGTAGACTAAGTTACTCCTTATTACTGCGGTTTAAAAGATGAATGGTCCCGGGGTTTTACCCGCATAGTTCCCGTTCTCTTGCAATATCTCAGGATAAAAACTCCTATGTCCTTTCTCGGGTCCCAAACTATTTTTGTACCAAATTTCATTAAAATCCGGTCAGTAATTTAGGCGTAAAGAAGAGACATACAGGCAGACAGACAGTTATTTTCGCATTTATAATATTAGTATGGATATTTTGTGATTTTAAAAGGGAATCAAAATCTATAGGGTACTTCACGTTGACTTAAATTTTGAAATATGGCAAGAAGCAATGTCTTACGGCACAGGTATTTAAAGGAAAAAATCCGAAAACCGTAAATTATTAGTTAAATCACAAAAAAAAATCGTGATCATAAGGCCGTTTATGTCGCATATTTTCCGATTTCACAAGGGAATAAAATCTATAGAGTAGTTAGTTCTGTGTGTAGCTTAGGTTACCTACAAGTTTATACAGAACCGAAGGTATGAGAGTTCAAATTGCACTTGTCCGTATTTTAAAGTTATTAGTTATTACATAAATATATTTCAATAACCCACGGTACAGTGAAAATCTATATTCAATAAAATAAAAGATATTTGGACAACTTCACCTAGGTACTTCCATTTCAATGAGACGACAGTATTAGATATTAAATAATGTAACTTCGGGACCCAATTATACTTACAACCACACATGGACGTAGGTATATAAGATGATTAGGGGATCCGGACCCCCTTTAACGAAAACATGTATTCGCGGAATGGGTACCTACCTACCTATCTACAATTTAGATCAAACATGGGATTTAATACACCAGTAAAAATTTCGGGTAAAACATATCTTCACGCCAGATAAGTTACGGAGTTGACAGAGGGATGTAGTTAGTTCTTTTTAACTTTTAGATACCTTGAACTTTCACCTTAACATACAGGTATAGCTATAGTCCACGCAACCACAGACCAAATATTAAGATATTATATTGTCTTTGCTTACAACACTATTACATTAGTACAGTAATTATTAGTAGGTACCACCAGTTACGATAGTAACTATTATTCTGTGGTATCACTGTCAAGGTCGAATAAAAATGTTGAGAATCATAACATGTTTTGCAGTCACATTGCGTAACGACGCCAAATTACGTCCAAGGACAAGGTTCAATATTTTCATAGTGTTCGCTGCATGGGAATGTACTATGTAATTATTTATAAAAACTTGAACTAATTTAACATTCAAATCATCTAATGGATCGAGTGATGAAATGTTGCATGTAAGATCTAGCGGTAGCGGTTTCGGTAGGTATCTAGCAATGAGCTAATCTCTAGTTCCCATCATCGTAACTTTTGTATACCTGAGTCAACACCGGCAAGCACCTTATGACCTCTAAGTTGAGAGCTTAGAGGTCCATAGGAAAAAGCTAAGCTGTCTTGGCAGCCGCTAAGAAATTAATCAAAAGGAAATCGGAGGAGTAAGAAAATAAATCCAGTTTCCTCCCTTTTAAGGTGGAAGACAGCGATAGGTAAAAAGCATAAAAAAAGCTATAACAATACCTACATCAATCGAATACCAGAGGTAAATAGCTTAGTCTAAAGCAGGCTGTAAACGCTCAAATAATTTGTCAAATTTTACGTGTTTGGCAAATTATTTGACAGTCTGCGGTCAAGTCTGACGGGTTTGTCAAGCAAACTACGTGTTTGGCTGTATGTTTGAAATATTTGATTGACGGCGTGCTTGTCATATACGTTTGTCAAACAAATTCGCCATTTTCGCGCGACCGCCCTTGAGACACTTGAGTGACAAGGAGTATTTACTACAATTTATATCTTTGGTCCATCCCATCCCTAAAAAAGGAGATCGCTCTAACCCGTCTAACTATCGGCCCATAGCCATAACCTCCTTGTTCTCCAAAATTATGGAGACAATCATCAACTCTCAGCTCCTCAAGTATTTAGAAGAGCACCAGCTGATTAGCGACCGTCAGTACGGTTTCCGTCGCAGCCGCTCAGCTGGTGACCTTCTAGCATACCTAACTCATCGATGGGCGGAAGCAGTTGAGTCCAATTTATATCTTTGGTGCATCCCATCCCTAGAAAAGGAGATCGCTCTAACCCGTCTAATTATCGGCCCATAGCCATAACCTCCTTGTTCTCCAAAATTATGGAGACAATCATCAACTCTCAGCTCCTCAAGTATTTAGAAGAGCACCAGTTGATTAGCGACCGTCAGTACGGTTTCCGTCGCGGCCGCTCAGCTGGTGACCTTCTAGCATACCTAACTCATCGATGGGCGGAAGCAGTTAAGTCCAAGGGCCTCCCCCTTTTTCCATTGGCAGTTAGTTTGGACATAGCGAAGGCTTTTGATCGGGTATGGCACAAAGCGCTTCTCGCGAAGCTGCCTTCCTATGGGCTTCCTGAGAAATTATGCGAGTGGATCACCAGTTTTTTGGCTGACCGGAGCATCAAGGTCGTTGTCGACGGTGCGTGCTTCGACCTTAAATCTGTCAATGCTGGTGTTCTCTAAGGCTGCGTGCTATCACCGACACTGTTCCTTTTGCATATCAATGATATGATGTGAATTAGCAACATATATTGCTATGCGGATGACAGTACTGGTGATGCTACATACTCCGGCCGAAGCGGTATTTCTCGGGAACACGTCGAAGAGTGCCGAAACAAGCTTGTGTCTGAAGTCGAGAATCGACTTACCGATGTCTTGGAATGGGATCGCCAAAACCTGGTTACTTTTAACCCCAAGAAGACACAGCTTTGCGTGTTCACCGCAAAAAAGACGCCCTTTGTCGTATCACCTCGATTTGAGGATACTCTCCTGACAGCCTCAGCTAGTGTCGGAATCCTGGGAGTTGACATATCGAATTACGTTCAGTTTCACGGTCATTTGGAAGGCAAGGCTAAACTAGCCTCCAAAAAGCTAGGTGTACTCAGCAGAGCGAAACAGTACTTTTTGCCGATCCATCGCCTTCAACTTTATAAGGCACAGGTTCGGCCTCACATAGAGTACTGTTCGCATCTCTGGGCCGGAGCTCTCCAGTACCAGCTTCTTCCTCTTGATCGCATCCAGCGTAGAGCGGTTCGAATCGTTGACGACCAGGCTATTTCGAAACAGCTTGACTTTTTGGCATTGCGCAGAGATGTAGGTTCTCTCTGTGTCTTTTATCGTATTTATCATGGAGAGTGTTCCGACGAGTTGTTTGGATTAATTCCTGCCGCCGAATTCCACCATCGGACATCGCGTCAAAATTTGAAGTTCCATCCTCACCATCTTGATGTCTGGAAATCTACAACTGTGCGTTTCTCCCGAGACTTTTTACCTCGCACTACTCTGTTGTAGAACCAATTACCGGCAGGGGTATTTCCGAACGGATACGACATAGGGACCTTCAAGAAAAAAGCTTACTCATTCTTAAAAAGCCGGCAACGCAACTGCAAGACCTCTGGTATTGCAGCTGTCCATGGGCGGCGGTGATCACTTACCATCAAGTGGACCTCTTGCTTGTTTGCCCCCTCTTTTATAAAAAAAAAACCTCGAGATTTACCACAACTGTGGAAATTAAAATCCGATGAACACATGGATAAGCATAAAAGACCTAGCTTTAAACAAAAGGGGTTAATTATTAAAAATATATTGTCACTGTCATGGCAAGATTTACCAAAGTCAGTGCAAGAAATGCTTTGTCAATGTTACTCATCTGAGCGTCGGAGCGTCACTTCACAGCGAAAACTGCTTTAAAAGTGTAGTCTTGTTTAACAAACTTGTTGGTATGTGTGCGCTGATGTTTGATGACAACGTACAAACAAAACGTAAAGATTGATAAATAGGTATGTTTGAATGTTTACAGCCTGTTTAATGCTTAGTTCACTTTGCCATGTTGAAAAAGCACATATTTCGCATGATCTTTTACTTTTAACTTGTTTGCTCATTACAATTTGTTATATTAGCCACGCTAGTAAGTCTAGTCGGGAAGTTGAGTTCCTGCGAATAATAATTACAAGTTTCTTAAAAATATGGTTGATGGCTTAAACGATCCGGCATGACATCTAGAAAAAGATGTATTTTGAATATTTTTTGGAAAAAACAAATTGCTATTGTTATTAACAAAAAACTGAAAAAAATAGCCATCCAGTTTTTTGTCAAAATCTCAAAAACTATAAATGATAGCTCAAATATTATAAAAGTTTCTGAAAGAGCAGGAAATTTTAGTATAAAAGTTCCTGACTTCTGGAATTATAGTTCCAATATTTATAATTTCAATTTAATGTTGAAAATCGGATTTCGCGCGCCAGTTTCGGCATACACGCGCCACCACTGTAGTGAGCGTAGGATTTAAATATTTTTTATACCATTAAATATTAATTACAAAATTTGAAAAAAAAAAACTGGCGTCATCTAGACACTTCAAATAAAATGATTCCGCGATAATAAAAGTTTTATCACCATTTTTCAAAAAGTTATTCATTTGTTAATTAGTAGTTTTCCACTGGTTTGTGTTGTCATGAAAAGCAGTATAAAAGTTTAAATAATTAATCTATGAAGTATGTTTTTTGTTTCTTGGAGCCCTTTTTATATACACACTCAACAAGATGACGTTTTAAAAATTAATAAAATATTTTTATTTCATTAGTTATTAAGATAAGCATAGACAGATATCGAGCATGAGACAGACTTCTTCGGCAAACATCAAATAATAATGTCAAACCGACAATAAGTTCTAAGATTTCAAAGTGAATCTTACTTATTTTATTTATTATTATTTATACAGAAGCTATTTTTCCAGTTTTTTGTTAATAACAATTGCATTTATTTTTTCAAAGAAAAATAATCAAAATACGTCTTTTTCTAGATGTCATTCCGGATAGTTTAAGTCATCAACCATTGATATGAAAAACCCTAGATGCACAGTCCCGAACAAAACTGACACTCAAAAGTTTCCCTAATTTCATTTAAGTAGTTATAGATATGGCAAAAACATATGTCTTTGCATATCCTACCTTAAGTGCACGACTTATAGTTGTTTTTACAAAGCAGTGTACGAAAAGAAATAAAATTGACAGGTTCGCGACCGACGCGATTCTATTTGAAATGAGTGCACAATTTAAAATTGTGCACTCATTTTTGGAGGACGTTTTTGACACACTGATTGTGTATCTTGGGTTTTTTATATCAATGTCATCAACCATGCTTTTAAGAAAACTTGTGTCTTGTAACTATTATTCACAGGAACTTAACTTCCAGACTAGACTAAGTATTTATTCTGTAAACGAAAAGTCATACAGATTCTACCTTTTGTACGCTTTTCTTTTGTTTATTTTTTTTATATCATTAGCAAACAAGCAGATGGCTCTCCTGATGAAAGAGAAACCATCGTCTATATAAGACACCAAAGATGTCAATGCTGCGTTGCTATCCATGTGGGGAGATGGCAAATCCACATTCATAAGTCTACCAGCTACCTTACCTTCCAAATCGAAACACGACAGTGGCAAGAATTAAATCAATTGCGGCCGGAATAGGTAAGGCAGTGGTACCAAATACCCAGGCGAGACGTTGCGGAAATGTACTACCTAGTAGTCACGGTTTTTTTATTGTAGTTGACACGTACAAATTGGTCCCCTTTACGACTTGCCTGGCAGAACGGCAGTTGTTCTATACTTCAAAGGTGCCGGGACCAACATTGGGCATATTTATTTAATATTAGCTAATTAGCTAATAAATAAATCTACAATCTATACATATAATAAAATCTTAGGAACGTCAAAACTGTACATTGAATATTTTTTTTAAAGAATACTTGAGGCGTGATCTACAATCGATATCGAAGCCAAAAATATAGTTTTTAGAATTTTTGTCTGTTTGTCTGTTTATCTGTATGTATGTCCGGGGTAAACTCAAAAAGTACTGCATGGATTTAGGAGAAGTCCGCGCGGACGAAGTCGTGGGCAACAGCTAGTAATATTATAAATGCGATAGTTTGGATATTTGGATGGATGGATGTATGTTACTCAATCACGCAAAAAGTACAAAACGGATTTAAATGAAATTTGGCACACAGGTAGTTGACCTAAAATAATATATAAGCTCCTTTTTATTCCGGAAAAATTAGGTTGTCTCACGGGATTCGTCAAAAACCAATATAATGCAGCAAAATTGTATAGGGAACACCTGTATCACTACATAGTATAAAACAAAGTCGCTTTCTCTGTCTGATTTTGATTTTGATGATTTTTTAATAGATAGATTGATTTTTGAGTAAGGTTTTAATATATAAAACTTTCCGATATTTCCACGGGAACAAAAGCTACGCGGGTGAAATCGCGGGCAGGTCGCTAGTATAAATATATAAAGATAATACCCGACTGGCTGACTGACAGACATGTCAATGAACAGCCTAAACTGTTGAACCGAGAAGGCTGATTTTTTTTTAAGAACAATCTTATGATGTAGACAGGAATACGAAAGGATTTTCTGAAATTCATCCCCTAAGATGGTGAAATTGGGGATGAAAATTTGTACTGTCATTTTTTAATTTTATTGAATGAAACTTGGTAATTAGCCTTTGAATAAAAAATAATGAAACGCGTATTTAATTTTTTTTTGAATTCTATCCCGTAAAGAGGTAATGAGGCTTTAACGGTTGTATCAAAAATTAGCTGTTTACTGTATTTCTACGAATTCCAAATTATTTAAATTTATTACCTACTCATGCTTTTTAATACAAATAAAAGAATACGTATTTTAGGATTTTTTGATTTTCACCCATTAAGGGAGTGAAAAGAACAGTTAAATTGTTAAAATTTGATTTCAAAGATAATTATAGTCTGTAGATTTAATTTCTGCATTAGATGACGGGTATAACTGTTTGCAAATAATTTTGAACGAAAATAGATATGTCAGCTATTAAATGGTTAACATAAATGGTTTGTAATGAAATTTTGCATACTTAATGTCCAGGGTACAGAAAAGAGCACAGGTTACCTTTATGCCTGTTCTTGAGGTAACCCCCATATTGCGGATTCCACGCGGACGAAGTCGCGGGCAAAAGCTAGTATCTAATAAATATATTGGAAACTTTCGTAAATTGTATTTGAAGGTGTCTGATAATACTTTATAATCGACAAAACTGTCTGGCATATTTTAAATGCTTAAAAAAGCTAACTAAAAGAATAAATAAAAATTTGCCAAAAATACATTTTTTGGTTATTTTTCTGAAAATAGTATACTTTGCGCCATAACATAAAATACCTAACCACGAATGCACTGCCAGACTCGCAACCCTGGTATCGCAAATTGACGAAATTATATTTTTTTGTAAATCCAATCTGTCAAAAGGACCTTCCCAAAATTCGTCGCCAGCTCCCCGGCTATAATATATAACCCTCGTTTGTGATATTTCCACCAAACAATTTAAATACATTTTAAATGACTTTTATAAATACGTTTTAATGACTTTTGCTACAGTTAAAGTCACGGAATTAATTTGTTCTGACCATGCAACGTTGCCAGCTCGCTTGTACACATAACAGTTAACACACGCACACATCCAATGATCATAATGAGTCAGTGCGATGCGAAGAAATGTCATAAATGCGACGTTTCGTTTCGTTTAAGTACATTTTTAATGACATTATTAAAACAATGTCATTAAAGAAGTATTCAAACAGTTTGATGCAAGGTTGATTTTTAATCTGTAAGTTGCTATGAAGATACCTACGTGATTATTATTTTTCGTGACCTTCACCGATTCGCTCTGCTCATATTTTGTTTTTACAGAATATGTTTACATGTTTATGTTAAATAAGAATTTAAACTCAGAAATAAATTTGAATGTTGCCTTGAATAAAACTTAGTTTTTATTATGTAGGTACTTATTTCAGACATATTTCTCTTACTATATGAAAATCACAATCAGTTTAATTTTCTTTTTGTATATCATAAGTGGCGCTAATGATAGAAAAAACTACGTATTGTTTATATACTTCAAAGATGTCAATGTGCTGTTCTATTCGTGTGACGGAGTGTAATGTCACATGCATAAGTGTACCGGTTATCTTAACCTCCAAAGCTGAATTGGAATAAACCGACTATTATATCCGTGATAATCCGTTTTCACACGAAAAAATATGATCTTAGATCATATTTTTTCGTGTGAAAACGGATTGCGAATTTCGTTCGTCCATCAAATATACTTCGAAATATAATATACCTATTTGCCACAATTTTATTGATCAATTTTAATGAGCTACCAAAAATCGATTGCAATTTTATTTATATTATTTAAGACTAATAGCTTTTATATATTTATCCAACCGGTTTCGCCTTTATAGCACCTGAGGCTCAGCAAATGACATTTACAACACAGCTCAGGTCCTTAGCTGTGTTGTAAATGTCATTTGCTTCGGTGCCTTGAATTACATTTTGCCTAGATTAATTGAATATGTCATATGTTACAAACGTGGAAATGGCTCTTCTGATGGAAAGAGACAATAATCGCCTATAGACACCAAAGATGTTAATAGTGCGTTGATATTCGTGTGGCGGGATGGTAATACCGCTTTGTTTGCTTAGTTAGCTTACCCTCTAAACCACGGGGTGGAGAGTTAGTACATTTGGACCTTTTACAAAACTTAATGGTGGCTCCACCTGAGCCACATACATCAAACTTCGTAAGAAACTAATCTCTAGTCGAAATTGAAATGTCTACTATCCTCTACCATTATCATTACTATCACATGTCAAACTGAACATCGATTTGAATCGATACACCGCGCCGTATTGATATGAGTCATAAGTCGATGTATGTAACGTTTCTTATCGAAACAAAACGATATTTTTTATGCGGTAAAATGTGAAAGGTATATTTCTGGAATAAAAAGATTTCAATGCTATTTCGGTATTTAATAATAATGTTAAAAGTCACTATTTCCATTCAACAGCATTTTGACTACACTTTTATAACTATAAACAATAATTTGGGGATGCGTTACAAGTTAATACACTTGCAGATATCTTAAGGTACTGTCAAATCTGAGTGCTAAGTGTGAGTTTTTCTTTTCGCATTCTATCGTGAGCGCGTTTCGAGTTTACTAGGAATTTGTATGTGATTTGTACAGCGCCACCTAGTGGTAAACTGGTTTCTCACGTTTACCACTAGGTGGCGCTGTACAAATCACATACAAATTCCTAGTAAACTCCAAACGCGCTCACGATCGAATGCGAAAAGAAAAACTCACACTTAGCACTCTGGTCAAATAAAGTAAACGTTCAGAGATCACCGAAGTTACAATCACTAACATGTAACGTGGGGCTAATTTGTTTTATTTTATTTTGACCTTTCCGATGTAATTAGACAATAAACTTAGCATAAAATTAGCAATCAGTTTTTGTGTCTGTTGAATTTCATCACGTTGACTTTTTTTTACTTTAAAATGTCAGTGTCTATTTTATAACCATTTACTAAACAACACACTCAAAAACTATTAGCTTTTAAACTGCTGTAAAGATATTTGTTAAATACATTTAACAATAGTATCTCGTATTAATTATACTTACTTGTGCAAAATAATTCGAACTTTGATTACTCCAACGTATATTTATGGCATTTTTAAATGAATCATTAAATTGGTGGGATCGTTTTGAATCAACTGAGGCCTGTCCCTATATAGAATTAGTAATGCCACTTATATGAATATTTAATATTATATTGGTGGCATTTATATTTTATAAACAAAAAACAATTAAATTAGACGCTACGTGTAGCTTACAAACACAACTATAATGCAATGTATAACGCTAATGAAAGTAATTTATGATTATTATACTATATTACTAATGAAACTAATATTATGTAATCTATGATCACTAATTATATTTGTACTAGCGGCCCACCCCGGCTTCGCACGGATATAAAATATATAGCTTATGTCACTCAGTGAAAAAATGATTAAAATCGATCCAGTAGTTTTGATTTATTCATTACTGCCCGTGGCCCGCACGCGTTAAATTTGGAGTAAAACAATTCCCCTTTCCCTATACCATGAAGATTTTCTGCGATCTTTGGAATATCTAAATTCACATGGGTACTACATTTTCAGTTTTTACATTTTTACCTATTTCCTTTATTTTTACAGTTAATAATATATTACAGAATGTCTTTATATACAGTACCCGGCGATAAATATTGCACATCGAACTTTGGAAAGAGACAATCGGATAATTTCGGCTTCGTAAAGCGTTATCTCTGTCCCACACTACCTATGTGACGTTTAGTCAGTCGTTGTTCAAGTACGATAGAGTGCAGTCGCGTCCCGAAAAAAATAATTATTTAGAGTTGATAACACCCACAAATTTAAATAATTTAAAGTTGTAATATGGCATCTTTCGGAAAAAGAGGGAAACCTTTACGAGGTCAGTCACGTGAAATTATCTACAATGTTTATAAATACTTTGTAAGCGAAGCTGATAGATTTAAAAAAAAAGTAGATGAAAATGTAAGTTGTTATTTTAAGAAGATTCAAGAGCGAGTTGCAAATGCCACTGGAATTTCAAGAAGAACTTTGAACAATATATTAAACGAAGTCAGTACTGAAACACATTCGACTGAAATTAAGTTCAGCACTCAAAAAAAAGGGAGACCAAAAAAGCAATTTCGTTTGGATATGGACGATTTTGATTACGATGTTGTTCGAAGAATGGTGTATGATTTTCACTTACGATTTAATGAACTGCCAACAATAAAATCATTAAAAGCTAAGTTATCTGAAGCTATTAATTACAATGGATTTGAAAAAACGTTGAGAAAAATACTTCATGACATGGGATTTCAGTTCACTAAAATGGAAGATAATCGAAAAATTCTAATGGAAAAGCACGACGTTAGTCTCAAACGAATGGAATACCTTGATAAAATACGCAAATTTCGCGAAACAGGAAAAAATATCGTCTACATGGATGAGTCATATATACATGCATCCCACACTAAAGGGAAATCTTGGAGTGACGATAAGAAAAAAGGAGTAAAAAAGCCAATTTCAAAAGGTCAACGTTTGATAATAGTTCATGCGGGAAATGAAAAAGGCTTTGTACCCGGTGCTTTTTTAACGTATAAATCCACGGACACTACAGGTGACTATCACAATGAAATGAATAACGATAACTATGAGAAATGGCTGGTTAACCAATTAATCCCAAATATACCCAGTGATTCTGTTCTAGTTATCGACAACGCACCCTATCACAACAAGTATGTTGAGAGACCCCCCAACTCAAACACCATTAAACGGGAAATGATCAACTGGTTAAACAGACATGAAATTCCAGTTAATCCAAAATTAACAAAAACCCAGATTTACGCTATTATATGTCAGCACAAGGAGAGGTATACAGAGTTTTCTGTGGACAAAATACTTGCCGAACATGGGCACACTGTGTTGCGATTGCCACCATATCATCCGGATTTTAATCCAATTGAAAATATATGGTCTCAACTGAAAGGCTATGTAGCCTCTAGAAATGTGGGTATGAACTTAACTACAGTAAAAACATTATTGACTGAAAAAGTAAACATGATCGGCCCTGAAGAGTGGAAAAAGGTTTGCGATCATGCAATCAAATGTGAGAATGAATATAGAAGCATTCAACACAGTTTAGATAATTACACTGATAGATTAGTAATAAATACGGCTGATAGTGACAGTGATATTGACCTCTTTGAGAGCACAGATAGTGAAATGGAAGTAATTGAGAATTAGAATTATTATTATTTTTATTGCAATGTCTCATTTTAGCAATAGGTATAATGGTGTTTATTATGTACACTAAAGCTGTAATGTTCCAAAATAATTAAATACGTAAACATAATGTAAAAATGTTTTTTTATTTTATTTTACCCCAACCTAAAGCCATCACTTATAGAAAAATTAGTGTATTTTATACAAAGAATAAAAATATCAAAAGAAGCAAATCATACTTGTTTTAACAGCTCCTAATAGGTACCGGACTGTTTGTATTTTGTGCGACAGAGATAACGCTCTACGAAGCCGAAATTAGCCGATTGTCTCTTTCCAAAGGTCGATGTGCAATATTTATCGCCGGGTACTGTACAACGTTCACAGCTTTCTTGTCATTAGACAATACAAACATGTGTTATCCGTAATATCTTCGAAAATATTAATTTAAATTACATGGTGTAAACGGCCATATTGATCTATATTAAATCAAAAATATATTTAAGGTATTTAATTGGATAAGGATTAGTGCTGTATTGCTTAAAATTGCTTCGAAAATAAGCCATTATTTCTCGTAAAAGTTAAATGATAAAAAAATGCTATTGTGGGTTATCATTAGATCTTAAGAGATAGACATATACCATAGCGGAGTTTTCTGTAAGGTCTACAGAAAACTCCGCGATGGTATATGTCTATCTTTAAGGCGAGGTATTGCGATGCGCGTCAATTCTATAGAAAATGGGTGGCGTGGTATGCTCTGAAACCACTGGGAAACGTGTTAATTTTCGGATAAATAAATAAAGGACATCAGCTGAAAACTAAAACTACTGTATTGTACTGTAGAGTACGTACATGAATTGTGTGCTTTTGTGATTGGTGCCGGCGTGATCGTGGTTGTAAAAGTGTGGTGGATGTGGGCAGATAAGTGTGCCGCTGGGGGTCTTCGTTTGATCGGAACCATCGGTGAGTCTTATCCATTTATTAAACCGACGTCTCTCTTTTCGGTACCATCACGAAGGATACATAGAATAGTTCGCGGATAATAACAAATTGAATTAATTTCACCTTTTTAATAATGGATTTCCGCAAAGTAACGCCTGAATCAATAAAATACCGGATCAACTTCTTTGTTAATCTTTTATTAATCATTAACAATTAATTTTTAGCAAATACTTTCGTATCGGCATTTGGTAAAAATTAATTGTTAATGAAAGGTATGAGTGTAAACTTTATTGTTATGGGTTTAAACACTTACTTTCGTAGTTTATCCACAAGTTTTTCGAAGGGTTTTTCCCAAGCATACATTTTAATTACCTGGACACCATTGACCAACTCACTCATAACCTTGACCCTCTCATCTGTCCGTTTTGCTATTTTACCTCTTAATTTACCTTGAAGATTACTGAGATAAGCTGGAACAAATAAAATATTGTCAAATTATTCTTGTGTTTCTCTAAACTTATATCTATCACTAATACAATGAGTTACGAAAACCTTGAACGACCCAAAAGAGGCTTATGAGTAGATCGATAACATTATAAAAAAAGTAATTAAATAATTCTATTTATCTCCATAGGGTTATTTTAAACGTCCGAAAAAATTTTCAGAGGCTGTTCAGAATAGATAATATGTTCGATTTATGTAATAAAAAAAAACAGTAGCAGTCGTGGGACTGCCGATAGAAGTGAAAACGGAACTATTAAGTTGAGAGTAATTAAAACTATATGCAAAACATAGCTATAGATATACTATTATCATTAGCATGTCGGTGACGCGAACCGAGGATTTTACCCTCTACCAAAACGCTCAACGCGCCTAAAGAAGTTTTCACTTCAAAAATAATTTAAAAAATTCAAAATTTCATTTTTATCCGACACAAAAAACAAAACGCATAGGTATAATTTCAATTACGCAAAATTTGAACTAAAATATTTTAGTGCCTTCAACCAAATCAAAAGTGATTGGGAAAAATGTACTTAGAGTGACAGATTACATAATAGTTACTATCGTAATTATATGTAAATGTAAAATGACACACTGCCAGCGTTACAGAGCTCATTTACAAGACTCAGTGCATCGAATTCATGAATTTAGTGGGATACTTTTAAACGAATATTTTCATATTATCTTGTAATAATTTTACATTAATAATTAAAACGCACTTTCAATTCAATATTTATTTTCTAATTTTAAAATTTGGCCGGGCCTTTAAAAGTAACCCTGTATATGTGAAGCAAAAACTTTGAACCCTTTTTAAAAATATTATGAGAACTGTTTGAAGAATCCTTGTAGAGGTCTTACTGCCACGTGCATAAGTTTGCTAGCTACATTTTCTTTAGGCTATATAGACACCTAAGATGTTAATGATGCGTTGATATTCGTGTGGCGGGATAGTAATACTACTTGCATAAGTTTACCGGTAACCTTACCCTTCAAACCGAAGCACGACAGTGACAAGCACTGACGCTATTGCGGCAGGAATTAGTAAAGGGGGTCGCGGTGGTAACTAATCCGGGCGAGACAATGCAGAACTATACCTAGTAGCCCAAGAGCGGATTCAGGGGGGGTCATGAGGGTCACGACCCCCCTGGGCGAGAGTCTAGGTATGGATTTATTAGGATTAGATAAGAATTAGAGTCTATCATGACTGAATCTCAAATATGTAACCCTCCCTGAGGGCCTACCATGAACTCTTATAATACTTGTCAAGTTCCAGGCAGTTCAACTATGAGTATTAACCTGTCAGGTTTTACGATCGTACCATGAACTAATTTTTGTTGACCTGCAATGCGTCGTCTTCTGGCCGGTTACATTATCTCTGGCAGCACATATCAAATTAACGTTGAGAAACACATAACTTGCCGATTTTTAAATTTTAGTATAAAGTTATTATTATTAATGCATTTTAATTATAAATCTTGAATTTAAGAATACAAACTGGCAAATGAGACCGAGTTTTAAGTTATTCAAAGTCTACGTAAAATATATGCAACATAAAGTAAACGCGTAATATTTGTTAAGCGGCATCCATTAAAGAACGCAACTCTGGGAATATTACACATGACCTTGAACTGTTTAATAAAGACATTTATGTTATGAGCGCGGTTTTTAAATTTCTTGAGTACGTCTTGATTTTTTGAGATTAGAGTTTTGGAATAGTTTGTGACTATTTTAAAGCTTAAAATACACATTTATTTGATGAACGTGATTGATATCGGAAGCAAAACGATCGTATGATGTCAATATATTCAATGAACAATTGGAAGTTTTATGAGATATTTTAAATACTCATAAAGATATTGCAACGGGATTCAATAAAAGTGCACACTCAAAACGTTAATTTTCATCACACATCTAAATTTATGTGTATCTCCTCTGTGGTCTAGTGGTCCGGTGTCGGAGTTGATGACATGAGGTCCCGGGTCGGACAATTCAACAAAATGTTTCAGTTTTCTGACAAAAGCAATGTTGCCCGGGATTGGAAAAAGTGCCCGGGTGGCGATAGGCTTTGGCTATTCGTGGGTACACTTGTACCTCTGCCTACCTCTTTGGAGATATGGGCGTGAAGATACTTTTTTTTTATCTAAAATTAAAAATAAATAAAAAATGCTTTAAAAGTAAGTAAATATTAAATAATAAATAAATAACTTTAAATAGAAGTAATGAATTAAGTACTATATTTTATACCAATATCAATATTTTTCTAAAACACAGTTAATGTCAAAAAATATACAGTATAAATTCCAAATAGGACTAGGGCTAGGAATAGCAGTAATAATAAAAAAATACCTACGTTTACAGTATATTTAAGACAAAGCAATCCAATAAAAGTTACTTTTTTCCACCTGCAACTGACCGGCAATATTATGACACTTTAGCAGTTCAAATATCGATTTCGGTCTGACAAAAACACTTCATGGTACGCTAATACAGGGCAGAAGTTGGTTTGAATAGTAAAACGATCGCTCGCCGGCATAGGTCACGTGGTCACTGACTGGCCTGTTAGATAACGCTTTCATGGTACGAAATAGCAGGACAGTTTAATTATCGGCTAAAATTGACCTGCTATAAGAGTTCATGGTAGGGCCGCTGAACCAAAGGCTGGATCCGTCCTTGTAGTAGCCACGATGGTAGTGACTCCGCATAGGCAATCGGTCGCCCCTTATAAAATGCTTGGCAAAACGGCAGATGGTCTGTTTTACAAAGGGTCCTGGACCAACCCGGGGGAAATTGTACGTTTGTGAAAGATTGTTTTTGCAACAGCAACGCACCAGGTAAACAGTATGTATTTAAACCTTAATATTAGTTTTTTTATAGGTACTTTACTCACTCCATTAAAACTAGTGCAAGTTCTGTTATCACGAATGCATAAAAATTGTCGTGATGAGCGTTTTAGACACATTTTAACGGCCGTGGTCATATTTGTACTGGTACCAACGGTATATTAATTATTTTATTAATTGGTGCTGCTATTGTGGACGGCCCACAGGCCACGGCCACGTCCGGCATAATCTATACTAATATAATAAAGCTGAAGAGTTTTTGTTTGTTTGTTTGAATGCGCTAATCTATATGCCAAGAGCTAGTAGGTAGGTATGGTATAAACTTAAAACCTATCAAGGTTTTGAGTTACACGAAAATATCTTACGTAATTAACAGAAAGTGTTTTTACAAATGTTGAATATTTTAATTTAATAAATGCAAAGTAAAGTAATTGTAAAAGTAAAAGTTTTTTTTTTTGCTTTTCTTTGCATTTATTTCTCGCTCCAAACAAAGAATATATTTTCTAGTTTCTAATTTTCTGCCAACTCTTAAAAGAATTAGAAAAGAGACTTAGAAAAAAGGTGAATGTTTTCAATTCGTCGGAATCTTTTTTTAATCTATGTTCACCGATTACTCGAAGACGCCTGAATCGATTTAGATTTTTTTTTTATTTCGAAGGGCTACTTCTCATGTGGTTCAATTTCAATTTAGATACAGGAAATGGAAAGTTGGTTGTTGCAGTTGTACAGCGTTTAATTTATCTAGGTGCTAGCGACAGCGATAATTGATTAATCTCAGTTGACAGCAGGTCTGTTGAGGGTCTAAACGTCTAAACCTACATCCGCAGAGACAGGCAACTTGCTTAGCTTCTAGTGACTAGCGCCTCGCGACAAAAAACTAACACGTTTGTTTACTTCGATAGGTCGTTAGTTAGGCAACAAGTGCGCAGTGTGGCCGATCGCCAGCATTCTAGATATTTAAACGTTCGTTTTAATAAACTACTCGCTAGGTAGTACGCTAGACTATAGGCGCTAAGCAAGCCTGCCTGTGTGGACGTAGCCTCAAGGTTTAGGTAGCTGGTAATCTCGTATATTACATTCCAAATACAAAAAATACCTGATGTGTAATTGCTGTCCTTGTGGTTGTTACGTCACTTTACACCATAAAAGTAAGTTAGCGGTGGTGTCTTATTAATATAACATATAGTAGCAGTCTTTATAGTGAATAGAAACATATAGGTATGTGGTAGGTCTACTATACTTAATGGTTACATCACAGTAGTTTTATTGGAGACTAGCAATTTAGTAAGAACAATTGATAATAATTATTAATAATTATCACATGACAATGCATACCGTGTCACATACATAATGTGTGACACGGTATGCATTGCTCTATACATCTCTAGCAGTCGATTACCATTCATTTAAAGATACCGTCGATACGAGAAATGACATGTTTCTTAATGCTAGGTTTTTCGCCGTGTTGGTCCCGGCCTCCTTTGAAGAATAGGCCAACTGCCGTTCTGCCAGGCAGGTCGTAAAAGGCGACCGATTGGCTATCGAGTCACTACCATCGTGGCTACTAGGTGGTAGAGTTCTGCATTGTCTCGCCCGGGTCTAGTACCACCGCCTTACTTATTCCTGCCGCAATAGCGTCAGTGCTTGTCGCTGTCGTGTTCCGGTTTGGAGGGTAAGGTAGCCGGTAAACTTATGCATGTGGCATTAGACCTCGCCACAAGATAGCAACGCACCATTAACATCTTTGGTGTCTATAGGCGATGGTTGACTCTTTCCATCAGGAGACCCATCTGCTTGTTTGCTATCTTATAACATAAAAAAAAAAGTTATTAAGTAAGAATTGCTAGTGAAAAATTGGAGATCTAAGATTTGTATTATCGAATGGTTTTTATCGTCAATGAAATCACACCCAAGAAACAAAAATTACGTGTTAGCTAGTCAACTACAATTTATAAAGGAATGAAATAATTACCTTGTACGAGTACAGTTTGTAGAAAAATAACAGCAAGGGCAGCAAAAGTAGCCCATTTTATACGCTGCCATACCAAGTATGAAACCACGGGCACGACGATGGGCATTACCCATACGTAATGCAGGAATAAAGCTGCCAAGTCGAACCGACTGACATCGTTCGACATTAGATTTATCACTTGACCAGGCTGCGTTTTACTTAAGCCAGTCCTGTTGAGTTTGAGTATCTAAAATAAAATGAATAACTTAGATTTAAACTTAATAATTTCGTATGCCATAATGACAGTGCTTGACGCTGTTATGTTCCGGCGTAAAAATTAGAGTAGCCAACAGAGTTAATTGTACATGAGTTATACAACCCTTGCAATTGGGTAGATACATATTATTTTAATGCTTAGGTACTTGTTTTCTTGTTTGCTGTTCTACGCATGCTATTAAAGAGCGTTCGTTACAGTTTTACTGGATAAATTAGTAGAGTATCTTATATAAAAATTAACCCATAAAGATTATAAAATTAAAAGTTTGTGTAAGTGCGTGTGTATGGGTGTGTGTATATTTATTACTTCTTCACGCTGGAATAGCTGAATGGTTTTTAAAGACATTAATCATCCAGGTAATCTGCTTAGACTTAGATTACTTTTTATTCTGAAAAAAGAATCGTTCTCGCGGGATTCATGTGCGGTGGTGGGTAGGTCACGAGTAAAATATGTGTTTTCGTCTGATTATGATTTGTTACACTGATGATGGTGTATGATGGTATGGTCATGCTTCAGTCAGTTAAGATATAACTACATACATTAAAACAATTTTGAAAAAAAAAAGAGAAAGAAATTATTTATTTGCCAGAACATGGTTATTACAATTTGAAGTTTAATTTGAATTTGAAGTTTGAAGTTATTAAAGTTTGATTAAGTTTACGACATATTCTACCATGATATGGTGTGCATATATTTTAAAAATATAATTATTTATTAGGAAACTAAAAATGCTGTGAGTTGATTTTATTACAATTACTACCGGATCGGAACGCGGCCACACACTGACAAGATCCGGCGGAAAAAACTTATAAATTATAAACATTATTTCACATCGTAATGCTTAATTCTATAATTTACAAACTTCATTCTTTAATTTACAAACTTTTTTGTTTACTTAATTAAAATATTGACATTTTTCAAAGTTTAAAAACAGAAGAAATATAATAAATAATTTGTCACAATGTGGGTATTACAGTTTGTACAATTTAATTATATCTACATGTTCTACCGTATGTGGTACATGTATTACATTTTTTAATATACAATTTTATAAATCCACATACTTACTTACTTGTAATTTAAAAAGAGTAACTTATATATATATATATAATATATATATATATATATAAGTTACTCTTTTTAAATTACAAGTAAGTAAGTATGTGGATTTATCAAAAAATATATTATATATATATATATATATATATATATATTTATATATATATGGTTCTTTACATATTTATTTACATACTCATAACTATAAATGAATCGCTGAAATATATGAACGAATAAAGATTGAAATAAATATATAAATATGATGAAATAAATATACGAACGAATCGAGTTGAAGCGCTTAGGTCTCACACACACATAATCACGATACAACATCGCATCGTAGCACGACGTATGCGGCATATGTAAAAAATGTGTAATAGCCTTAAACCCTTTGACCCGATTAAGGTTTGTTCCATGAATTGGGCCCCAAATAAGGCACTCTACATAGTTAGATTTTATAATCTGTTGAATACAGATTATAAAATCTAACTATGTTAATTAAACACGGCGTTGTCTGATCTTACCTTTCTGTATAGTATTGAACAAGATGCTATTCGAACCCTCATTCCAATGCTTCCTTGACTTAATTGTAAATGATTAAGCGTTACCGATGTAAATATCGTTAAAAAGTTCATAATAAAGTTGTATATGTGTGCATTCCGGTAATTCTCTGGTGTCTTCTCTTTAGAAAAATATTCTATAAATAATGCTAAGGTAAATGGAATCATTGGCCTGAAAATAAAAAATCTAATGAAAACTGTCATCACGCTAATTTTGCAGAGTGAACCGAACGTCTATGCTTAGGATACTTAGCTTAGGAGGAACGGATGCTTAGGTTCATTACGCTTTATCAACTATCAACTAGAGGTCACCGCATTCATCAATTGCAACTACAATCGCTTTGTATTTGTAATCACTGCGTTGACGTACGATTAGGTGTGTGTATCCCAAAAAAATATCTAAATACATCCAAAAAATATCAGTAACAAGTATCAATTTAATTCTGACCATCTATTCGTTTTAAATACTTCAGTTAGACTTATTGTATTTAATACAAGTATGTAACCTTTTAGTCGAATCCGGGATTTCATAATCTGAGCTAAACAAGGTAAAAAATATACCATCCATGCAGTCGATAATTATCATGAATCTAACGATTTTCAACAATGTTCATCACTTAACATTACAATGCAATGATGTGTCAAATTTTTACTCTCCTGCGTCATCGGTCCTTGGAGAAACTCCACAATAATAAATATTTTAACTAACTAACAATGCCAGATCCTTTTTTTATAGAAGAAGGGACGAACGAGCAGGAGTTGCACCTGACGGTAAGTGATTACCACCGCCCATGGACATCCGCAATACCAGAGGTCTTCCAGTTTCGTTGCTGAACTTTGAAGAATGGGTAAGTTCTTCTCTTGAAAGCCCCCAAGTCGTATCCGTTTGGAAACACCCCTGTTGGTAATTGATTCCACAACAGAGTAGTGTAAGGCAAAAAGTGCCGAGAGAAACGCATAGTTGTGGATTTCCAGACATCGAGATGGTCTGGGTGGAATTTCAAATTTTGACGCGATGTCCGATGATGGAATTCGGCGGCAAGAATTAATTCAAATAACTCATCGGAACACTTCCCATTAAAAATACGATAGAAGACAGAGTGAACCAACATCTTTGCGCAATTCCAAAGATTCAAGCCGTTTCGAAATAGCCTGGTCACCAACGAATCGAACTGCTTTGCGCTGAATGTGATCAAAAGGAAGAAGCTGATACTGAGGAGCTACAAGCTAGAGATGAGAACAGTACTCCATGTGAGGCAGAATTTGAGCCTTATAAAGTTGAAGGCGATGGGGCGGCAAGAAATACTGTCTGGCCCTGTTGAGCACACCGAGCTTTTTGGAGGCTAGTTTAGCCTTACCTTCCAAATGACCGCGAAATCAGAATCCGGACACTGGCTGAGGCTGCTGGGAGAGTATTCCTTAATCGAGGTGATACGACAAAGGATGTCTTTTTAGCGGAAGCAAAGCTGTATCTCCTTAGGGGTTAAAATAATCAGATTTTCACGACCCCATTCCGAGACATCGGTTTAAGTCGATTCTCAACTTCGGACACAAGCTTGTTTCGGCACGCTTCGACGTGTTCCCGAGAAATACCGCTACAGCCGGAGTATGTAGCATCATCAGTACTGTCATCGTCATCTGCATAGCAATGTATGTTGCGAATTCGCGTTATATCATTGATATGTAGAAGGAACAGTGTCACTGTTAGCACGCAGCCTTGTGGAACACCAGCATTGACAGATTTTAGGTCAGAGCACGCACCGTCAACTATGACCTTGATGTTTAGATCAGCCAAAAAATTGGTGATCCGCTTGCATAATTTCTCGGGAAGCCCATAGGAAGGTAGTTTCGCGAGAAGGACTTTGTGACATATCCGATCAAAGGTCTTCACTGTGTCCAAGCTAACTGCCAATGTTTATTTTTTTGTTTTTATACTTTATTGTTTTTACATTGAAACAGAACCCGCAAGTTCTAAAGGATTTAAACATGTTTTAGCTATAATTAATAAAGCAGCAACAGAATGCTACATGTGGAATGCTTGTAAATAAACTTTAATTTAATGGGCCAAAGCTTTATAGAGTTTCTGGCATTGCCATTTAAACACTTGTACTGTTTCATTAAAATTTTTCAAAAAATGTTAAATGGTATCCTACCTATCTAACTTACCTACCTATCCTAACCTAATAAGGTATTTAAGGTAAACTTTTAAAATAAACAAACTACATTTATACTAATGTTATTTCACTACATAATATAAAACAAAGTCCCTTTATCTGTCTGTCCCTATGTCCCTATGTACGCTTAAATCTTTAAAACTACGGAACGGATTTTGATGCGGTTTTTTTTAATAGATAGATTGATTCTTAAGGAAGGTTTTAGTATATAAACCTTTCCGATATTCCCACAGGAACAAAGCTACGCTGGATAAACCGCGGGCAGGTCGCTAGTATATTATAGATGATATTTGTCTTATTTGCGGTAAGACAAGTTAGTTCTTAATCGATATCTTTACTCATAACAATAAGAAACTGTTATATAAAACTCTCATCTATTAAAATAAGCACTGGAACGGATTGATTGGTTACAAGCAGGATTTTGTTATTGACTAGCGACTACGTATTGTAACATAAGATTTTAGGTATAACATTCGTAAATTGGTCTTAATTAAAAACGATGTCACAGTAGATACATACGTTGCCAATAAAACTTAAGTAGGTATATGAAGATATTTCTAACAACATACGTCATCATTAACTTATATGTGAACTCTGGCTGCTACAAGGACTACTTTTTACTAAATATTATGTCAATTAGTGAGAAATATAATAAAACAGCATAGTAACAGAAAACTTGTAGTAGCTAATAGCCGTAAATTGTAACCACAGATAAAATTAACAATTAATAATATTATTACTTGTGCGTGAGACATAAATAAAATTCCTATAGATGCAACTAGAACTAGTAGATTGCCGTATGTAGACGCTTTAAGGTATCAAAGTTTCAATAGAATGTTATGGATATGATATTTCGGATCCGAATATGATTTTTTTATATATCATAAGATAGCAAACAAGCAGATGGATCTCCTGATGGAAAGAGTCAACCATCGCCTATAGACACCAAAGATATTAATGGTGCGTTGCTATCTTGTGGCGGGGTATAATGCCACATGCATAAGTTTACCGGCTACCTAACCCTCCACACCGGAACACGATAGCGACAAGCACTGAAGCTTTTAAAAAACAATAATAATAAATAAGGCGGTGATACCAGACCCGGGCGAGCCTATGCAAAATTCTACCACCTAGTAGCCGCGATGGTAGTACCTCGTATAGCCAATCGGTCACCATTTACGACCTGCCTGGCAGAACGGCAGTTGGTCTATTCTTCAAAGGAGCCCGGAACCAACACGGGGAAAGACAACACCAACACGGGGATATAATAATATTATAATACCGTGGATACGGATACAGGTATGAAATTATACCGGACTGTCTATTCGTTTCGGATAGTTTCGGTTATGGACCTCCTAGTTACACAGTAAACAGTAAATTAAACTGTCAAATAAAATGCTGCCAATTTCTTAGATGATAACGCGGTTATTCTTCATGCATTCAACATTAAAGTTTTATTGATAATTATATAAATATTAAACATTTGTCGTGTAGTTTAATAAACTATACCTAGTAAATAATACACTACAACTTTTAATTCACTATCCTACACATTCACATATGTTTGATACATTACGAAATTCTTATTAGATACGTAAAAACTTGTACAACTTACCACAAAACTATAAACAGTAAGCCCACAAAAATACCACAAATCATATATTCCAACCAAAAGCAACTGATAATTGCTTTAGCTAATGAAGGTTTGGAACCATTTTCTTTGGATTTCTTTAGTTCTTTTTCCCATGCCTCTTCCAAGCGGTCGCCTAACCGGCCAGATTGATCTTGGTTTCGAGCTTGCCATAAGTCCTCTACAGTTAGTCCTTGTTTATAGCCTCTTTTAAAAAGGCGAAAACTCCACCTGCAAATTACAAAATAAGTTACATATGAACAAGTAATAAATTATAATATCGCCTCTGTGGTCTAGTGGTCCAGCATTGGCGTTGACCATATGAGGTCCCGGGTTCGATTCCCGGCTCGGGCACATTAAAAAAAAGTGTTTTTCAGTTTTCTGATAAACACAACGTTGCCCGGGATTAGAAAGTGCCCGGTTGGCGATAGGCTTGCCACCTATCACATTTGTGGGACCAAGTATCTTCGGCTAATCGTGGGTGCACTTGTTGTACCACTGCCTTCCGCTTCGGGGATATGGGCGTGAAGATACTTACTTCAAGTAATAAAATTGTCTGTATCTAAAGCGAGTACAGCCTACGATATTTCGGTTATTTAAATCCATCCAACCATTTAAGCTTTATAGCAGACTTCTAAGACAGAGCAATGTATTCCCCCGTATTAGTCGTTACCCCATTTAAAGAATAGATCATTTGTCTTTCACGAACTGACTTGGCTAGACGAGTCACTAACCTAAAACTAGCTGGCAGAAAGGCAGTTGGTCTATTCTTCAAAGGAGCCCGAACCAACACGGGTGCATCAAAATATCTTCCTCGAAACAATAAAGTGACAATAAGGTGCTTGGATTTGTATATATTTTCGTATTTCGACCGGTTTGAGTGCAACGTTCTGCTAAATGCCATTAAAGCTGTTTCATCTTTTTGATATATAAAGAACGGTTATCACATCTTTACCTGGGTAAACTTGCCGAATATTGAAATCCAGTTCTGTCTATTTGTGGATTTGTATATTTATCAGGCAACTTCAAAACATACCTACTGGTCAGGTTCAAAGTGATAATTATCATTGATAATCTTTTCTATTAAATCTATTAAATCTTTGATATTAACAAGATAAATATAGGCGTTGATAAGTATAATAGAAAATATTTGCCACTGGTTTGTTTAAATTGGAACACGCGCCACTTAACGTCAATAGCGAGGCATTCTCCGCGTTGTCGTGTTTCGTATCTGACTAAAATAACTGCCAATTGTTCATTAATTTGTGTTGTGAGACTTGTGAGTGGTAAGCTAAATTGAAATTTATTTTTAAATGCTTGTATCAACAAACTGAAATTTCGATTCTTCAGATACAGACAATCCCCAAACCAGTAATATCACAGCTAAGATTAATGTTAAATTTAATTAACTAAGTAGGTACCTAGTGGTAGGTATGTACTTAGTTAATTTCTCGTATTTTGGTTTGCATAATTTCGATCGGGAAATTGTGGAAAAAAAATTACCTTGATTGTAAAATGTGTATAATTTATTTACTAAACTAAGTTTTTTTATAGAAGAAGGGGAACACGAGCAGGAAGTGCACCTGATGGTAAGTGATCACCGCCGCCCAAGGACATCTCCAATACCAGAGGTCATGCAGTTGCGTTTCCGGCCTTTTAAGAATGAGAACGCTCTTTTCTTGAAGGTCCCCAAGTCGTATCCGTTCGGAAACACCTCTGCCGGTAATTGATTTCATAACAAAGTAGTACGAGGTAAAAGTGCCGAGAGAAACGCACAGTTGTGGATTTCCAGACATCGAGATGGTGAAAGTAGAATTTCAAATTTTGACGCGATGTCCGATGATGGAACTCGGCGGCAGGAATTAATCGAAACAACTCATCGGAACAGTCCCCATGAAAAATACGATAGAAGACGTAGAGTGAACCAACATCTCTGCGCAATGCCAAAGATTCAAAGCCGTTTCGAAACGACCAGACTCGTCAACGATTTGAACCGCTTTACGCTGAATGCGATCAAGAGATAGAAGCTGATACTGAGGAGCTCCGGCCCAGTGAAGAAAACAGTACCTACTCCATGTGAGGGCAAATTTAAGCCTTATAAAGTTGATGGCGATGGGCCGGTAAGAAGTACTGTCTCGCTCTGCTGAGCAGTTGCAAATGTAATTAAAGTTTTATGCAATGTTAACACTTAAATATAATGATAGAAGCCAATCAAATTAAAGTTTCAATATTTTTTATATGATTGTTCCTAGCGATACATTTTATTTAATTAATTTGAAAAACGAATAGAATTATTTCAGTTTATCTAATATTCGTCACTCCGAAAGACACACAAGGGATGTACAAAACCAAAACCGCCTGTGTTTTTGTCAAAATGATAATCGCATTGTAATTATCTGCCAATTGAATCGTAATCGTAATGGTATATTGGTAATACCTACTTAAATAGCAGACTTGAGCCCCTGTAATAATAATCTTTACATGTATTTTTATTTTTTATCAATTGTGGCTTGATACTAAGTTGATACCATTTAAATTTTATTTTACATTTATATTTCTACATAATAAAGTATCTTCACGCCCGTATCCCCAAAGGGGTAGGCAGGGGTACAACAAGTGTACCCACGATTAGCCAAAGATACTTGGTCCTACAAATGTGATAGGTGGCAAGCCTATCGCCAACCGGGCACCTTTCAGTCCCGGACAACTTTGTGTTTATCAGAAAACTGAAAAAACACTTTTTTTTAATTGCCCGACCCCTCATGTGGTCAACGCCAACGCTGGACCACTAGACCACAGGGACGATCCTACATAATATTGTAAGATTTTTGATCTATAAATAAAATGAAATACAACATAACATGGTTTTAGCTACCGAGACGATTAAGGGCGCCGGCATTGAATGGTAAATGGATCAATAGATTTAATGAGCCGAAGCAAACCACTCGTGAGTCGTGTCCCGATAGGAAACAAATCAATAACATTTCTGCCGTGTTTATACATTTTACTTTTAAATTTTGTATGAATTCAATAAAGTATAGGTAAGTATTTCGTGTAATTTTTTATTACTACAGTACCTATCAGATTCACCGAAAATATTATGAAGATACCTATTTAAAATATATTTTTAACGAAAAAATATCTTCCTTGCTTTTATCTTTTGATGGTTGTTCATGTTCTATAGATAGGTACCTACTTACATGAAATGCTAAATCAAGTCATCTATTTTCTTTCTACAAACACGAGTCTATTGAACAAGAAATAATACGGTCGTCAAGCTACTTAAGGTAAAGGTAAGGCACTTTAAGGTAGTTTTGGAACAACCCAAGTTACTGATATGACGAACGATTTTTAGGTTTGCCCTTTATACGCCTGTTTTTATGCTAACGCTCCTCTAGGCAAACGTACCTTAAAAACATATCTTCACGCCAAACTCGGGCAGAGAGAATTGAGTGGTATACCTAGCTTGCTTTGCCTGCTAGGCTTGCTTGACTTGCGTTGCTTTCCCTGCATTCTTAATTCTCATGCAAACACGCCTTTGGAGACGGTTTCGGAGATTCGGAGATATCTTTTACCTTTGGATAGCTGCCGGCCAATATAGAATATAGAAAGTCAGTCTTAGTTTTCCCCATTACCTAAATCGATCCACAATCGCATTTTATGTCTGTTTTCTTAATGCTTCATCTACTATTTTTTCAACAAGTCCAATGTCCAAACCAACGTAGCATGCCTTTTCGTATTTTTATATCGATGCTGTCTTTAATCCTAACCTCTGTTACATTTCGGAGTTTCTCCGTAATGCTCTCGTATCGTATCAAACGCGTTAATTTGGCTTATACCTATACCCTTTCAGATAAATTCAGCTCTCGCTTCCATACAGTAACGTGAAAACGTATCTTAACAAGTAAAAACTAAAAACGGTTATGCGAGTAACGTCATACACCATAGTGAAGTGCGGATGCAGCCTTCAAAAAGATTGTGGTCACGGTCATGAACTACTAGTGATAGATTATAGCTTCATGGTCACAGTCACCTACGGTGACGAAATACTACGGGTAGAGGTTTCAAGTTAAATTTTATATCAAATTAGTTGTTTACCGCGACTTTGTTCGCGTGACACAAAAATATTACTTACATTTGCTCAGTCGGGTAAAAAGCTAGCCTATAGCCTTCCTCGTAAGTGTAGCTATCAGACACAAAAATATTTTTTTAAGTCTGACTGGTACATCCAGAGATGCGTTCAACCAAACAAAAAAACAAACTGTAAGTACCTACAGCTTTATAATATTAGTATAGTCACTCGGGTCTACAGGCCCTTTCACCTGTGAAAAAGTCAAACAAACTTGTAAGTCAACACGATCAAAAGATATGACTATCTCTGTCGCATATTTTGCAGTTGACTTAGAATTATGAAATTTGGCATGTCTTAGAGCACATATATTATTTTTAGGTTTAAAAAGCTTTCTCATCTTAGATACGTTCCGAGCGAAACCTTTTATAAAAATCGCTAAACGCCCTATCAACCGGTTTTTCTTTAACTGGTTTTAAGGCCTTGTATGACGATCAGAGTTATCTCTTCTCCGTGTTAGTCTGGACTCGTATTAAGATAAGGTTTAAATTTGTTTTTCTGCCAGACAGTTCTTAAAAGACAAATGATGGGACTATGTCATTATCATCGTGACTATTAGGTGGTAGAGTTTTGCAACATTTCGCATGGATTTAGCATCACTGCTTTATCTTAGCCTGCCGCAACAGCGTCAGCATTTGTCGTCGTGTTCTGGTTTGAAGGGTTAGATTGCCGGTAAACTGTCTACTTCAGTATCTCGTCCTGCAACCGACTCGGCCCAGTGGGCCGAGTGACAGAATTTTGAAAATAATTATATTTTCATTCAGTGTCTCGTCCCAATGACGAGTTTTCGCCATTTTGAAACAAAACAAAGTAATGTCGACTATAAAAATTCTTGACATAATTTTATTAAATTGTATCAATATAGGGATTAAGTAGTAGAGGGATTTGGGGACGCTCAGCAAATGAACTAATAAAAAAAATATAATTATAATTATAATGTTAATATTAGTTTTACTCTAATGAGTCTGTTATTATTATTAGTGTGTTATTTGTTTAAACTAGATTTTAAGAAAATATAAAGAATAGTCAATTTTTTTACTGCTGTTTTATAAGACTATTTGATTTTAAATATGTGATTTTAACTGTGATTATATGCCAAAGAGTGATAAAAAAATGTTTATTTGTATACTAAAAAATATTATAATATAAGATTATAAAATATGAATACCAAACTTTTACAAAACTAGATTTCGTTTTATTGAATCCTTGATTATTATTTATGTAAAGTAACTACGTTTGTGTGCTATCGACTGTACCACAAAATAGTTTACGAAAATATTAAACAAATGGGACGAAACACTGAATGAAAATAAAAATATTTTAAAATTTCTATGTCTCGTCCCAATGGACCAAGTCGGTCGTAGGACGAAACGCTGAAGTACCCTAAAACTTATGCTTTTAGCAATTAATTCCTTTTACCCAGATCGTAATTCGTAACCTACCTGCTATGAGCACCTTGGTGTCTCTTGTTCAAACATATTTATCGATGTAGGAGAATTATTGAATGTTTTAACCGACTTTCCTGAAGGAGAAGGTTCTCCATTCGGCTATATTGTATTTTATATGTTTATTACCCCAGAACACAGTTTATTAACCGATTTTCAAAAGTATTCTTATTTTATTTTATTTATTTCATCAGAAAAAAGACAACATAAATTTACAATTTTTCTACATCTCGGTAGGTTTGTATCATGAAAAGTATTATTTAGTTTCATATAAATAAATAAATAAATATCCCTTGACAAATTACACGAATTGATCTAACCCCAAAGTAAACAAATTTTTTACTTGTGATATGGGTGTTAGTCAACGATATTAATATATAGAAATACATGTATAGATACCGAAATGTATATAATATAATTACAACCAAACCCAGAAATATAAACATCTACGCTCATCACACAAATGTTTGTTCCTATGGGGAATCGAACCCGAGCCCCGGTGGGGAGCCGGGTTTATTGAGTAAAAACTATCCAATCTGTTAAGTTGGACCAAACAGTAAATAGCTACAAAATTTTATTTAAATTGGCTCAGTATTTTCGGACGCGGACAAACAATGTGGCACATAATTTATATGTAAAGATAAATTACGTTAGTGGGATGTCATTCTGTTTGACCAACTGAGTGCTAAGTGTGAGTTTTTCTTTTCGCATTCGTTCGTGAGCGCGTTTCGAGTTTACTAGGAATTTGTATGTGATTTGTACAGCGCCACCTAGTGGTAAACGGGAGAAACCAGTTTACCACTAGGTGGTTAAAGAAAAACTCACACTTAGCACTCTGATCTCTGTCTATCCATCAAACACACACCGGCGCGCAATATGTCAACGTAAAATGCACAGTTTTTAGGGTTACGTACCTGAAAGGTAAAACGGGACGTTATTACTAAGCCTCCGCTGTCTGTCTGTCTGTCACCAGGCTGTATCTCATAAACCATGACACCTAGACAACTGAAATTTTCACGAATTATGTATTTCCGTTGTCGCTATAACAACAAATACCTACTAAAAATAAAGAAATGAAAATATTAAGGGGCCTCCTTAAATAAACGTGTTTTTTTCGTATATTTAAATATTATGGTACGGAACCCTTCGTGTGCGAGTCCGACTCACACTTGGCCGGTTTTTTGAAGAATATTTTGATTGTAAAATTAATAATATTTTGTTTAGTAAAAATCTACAAACCCATTACTTCACAAAAACACGCAAGTTGTGTAATGTTTAGATTTGCCATCAATCACGGAAAATTCTAACTTTATCTATAAATATTATTATAGTAGATAATAATATACACACAACAGTATTTCAAACATACTCCTATCATAAATTATACAATTATTTTTGGACATAGAATGTTTGTTACCTACTGTCCACAACGTTATCAAAAAATCATCTCATGATTATGAGTTTTCTGTGTTTATCCCATGATGAGAGAACCATTTAAATATATATATATATATATATATATATATATATATATATATATATATATATATACATATAATAAAATCGTGGAAAAGTCAATGTACGTCCGTTATAAACTCAACAAGTACTTCAAATTTTGCATGAATATTACTAATAGGTCGGGTCAACATATAGGCTACATATTATCACGCTATCATCTACGGAGGAGGAGCAGTGCGGAGTAAACGAAGTCCGCGCAAACGAAGTCGCGGGCAACAGCTAGTATTAATTACAATAATTTGTAGTATGAAGGGCGGATTAGAGAATTAAAGGATTCTAAAATAAAATTATCCTTTTGTTTTAGAATCTTTTATTTTAGTTATATAACTTGCTGTTGCCTGCGACTTCGTTCGCGCGGACTTCGTTTACTCCGCACAGCTCCTCCCCCGTAGGTGGTAGCGTGATAATATGTAGCCTATATGTTGACCCAACCTGTTAGTAATATTCCGCACAGCCCCTCCCCCGTAGATGATAGCGTGATAATATGTAGCCTATATGTTGACCCGACCTATTAGTAATATTCATACAAAATTTGAAGTAAATCCATGCAGTACTTTTTGAGTTTATCCCGGACATATATACAGACAAACAGACAAAAATTCTAAAAACTATATTTTTGGCTTTGATATCGATTGTAGATCACGCCCCAAGTATTCTTTTAAAAAAATATTCATTGTACAGTTTTGACTTTCCTACGATTTTATTATATGTATAGATGTTGTTGTAGCCCGACAGAAATAAAAACTGAATAGTATAACCCTTTCAACGCAAATGTTTCAAATGGGTTGTTGTAAACTCGCTACTGTTTTTAGTGAAGCGCTTGGGGGTTTTCACCTCGGATTAGAGTTATAGTGAATGAATTAATATGATCGATGTGGGATACTGTTTTTTAAACTATAAATTGCAATGATTACCCAAAAATTTTTTGTGCACTCCATTGTTTCATTGTTTAAAAAAAATATTATGAAAAATTAATGTTTGACCATATATTTTCACTTTAAACAGTGTTTTTTTTTTTATTTATTTATATGTTGAATCTTACCTGAATAGATATATAAGAACATTTTTCAAAGATACTTGTGTATAAAAATAGCAATAGGGATCTCGAATAGGTAGAAAACCGTGGAGGGGAGAGCGGAGCGACAGCTGCTATGTACAATGGAATTTCTCGGCTAGTTTAGTTGCAAGTAATACGTGTTCTGTGAATATTGTGCTTCTATAACAGTGAAAATTTGGTTTTTTAGTGAAAAATTCTTATATATTTTTGTACTGGAAGGTGTATTGAAGACGACGTTTTTATATTGAACTAGCTGATCCGCGCAGCTTCGCCCGCGGGTATATTATTAAGTCGTCCAAGTAGCTTTTAATAAAAATTCCATCCCCTATTTTTTTTCTATTTCAGCCCTCCAGGGACTGATTTTTGAAAAAAAAAATTAGCCTATGTTTGACCCCGGATCTTCAACTATACCCATGCCAAATTTCATGAAAATGGGTCCAGCGGTTTAGCCGTGAAAGCGTAACATACAGTCAGATTTTCGCTTTTATAATATTAGTATGGAATGATTTGTCAATTGTTTTTTTTTATCACACATCAAAGTTCTACGTACGCAACGAAAATAGAATTAAGTCGAAAAGATTTTAGAGCGATGATTTTTTATGATTTTAAAAGTTCTCTTTCTCTGCAAGACTGTGCCGCTCGTCTTCAAAATGCTTTTGGGAGAGAAGCACCTTCTTTGAGCGCCGTGAGGCGATGGTTTGCTGAATTTAAGAGAGGTCCAGTTTCTTTACATTGACGAATTTCGTGAAGGGCGGCCTTCAACTACCGTCAACGAAAATAATGTGGCGGCTGTTATGCGGTTAATTAAAGAAAACCCCCGGATTACCTATGAGAGGACTATTGGGGATTGGTATGAGCTAAATTCAGAAAATTTTACACGAAGAATTGAAAGTTCGGAAACTTTGTCGTCGTTGGATCCCTCATGAACTGACAGCGGAGCAGAAGCAGGCTCGCGTGGAATGGTGCTCGCAGATGCTACTGAAGTACGACCACGGACATTCTAATCCTGTTTATGTCATTGTCACAGGAGACGGAACGTGGATTTATTGTTTTGAACCCGAAAAAAAACAGCAATCTTGTGAATGGGTGTTTGAAAATGAGAACAGGCCAACAAAAATGAGACAGGCGAGAAACGTTGGTAAAAAAATGATCGCGTTTTTTTTCTCAGCTACGGGTCCCATCTCTACAATTCTACTTGAAGATCAAAAGAGTGTTAATGCTGAGTGGTATTCTACCTTTTGTTTAGAAAAAGTTCGCGAAAGACGATCCAATAGCCGCATTCTCCTACACCATGATAACGCTTCTTCACACACGGCCAACCAAACAAAGTCATTTTTAGCTTCCGAAAAAGTAGGTACATCTCGTCACTTATCCTGCGCATAGTCCCGACCTAGCACCCTGTGATTTCTGTATTTTCCCCAAAATCAAAGATTTGATGAGAGGTTTTCCTTTTACCAACTCCGAAGAGGCAGTGTTTGCGTTCAATCAGCACGTAGAAAACATGCCTTCAGATCTGTGGTCCTCCTGTTTTAAAAAATGGTTCTATCGCATGAAAAAATATTTAAAATATAAAGGAGATTATTTTGAAAAGTAATAAACATAATATTTTGGTTATAACATGTTGCTTTTTTAAGTTACGCAAAACTTATAGTGTGACCTACGTATATACCCGGGTTCATCTTCCGAAACAAATTTAGGTGAAATTATAAAAATTAGTAGAGGAGTAACCTCAATGTAATATATTTAAATAAACAGATTTTGTATTAATAATTTCTTTCTTTTCATTAGTCGTAATTAATTACCTTATTTTTTTAAATGTACACAATAGAGCCGAGATTACACAATTAAACTGGCCGAGAAATTCCATTGTACATAGCAGTTGGCGCTCCGCTCTCCCCTCCACGTTTTTCTACCTGTTCGAGACCCCTATTGCTATTTTTATACACAAGTATCTTTGAAACATGTTCCTATGTGTCTACTCAGGTAAGATTTAACATATAAATAAAAAAAATACTGTTTAAAGTAAAAATATATGGTCAAACAATAACTTTTGAGTGCACAAAAAAATTTTGGGTAAACATTGCAATTTATAGTTTAAAAAACAATATCCCACATCGATCTTATTAATTAATTCACTATAACTCTAATCCGAGGTTTTACCGTTTTGAATGCTCCAGGCACTCCACTATTTAGATATAACATAGGTACATTCAAAGTAAACTCTTTATCAAGGTTTTGGGTGAATTTAAAAAAGTTTATAATGAAATATCAAAATAAGGGATTATTGTAAACTCGCCACAATAGTAAATTTGCCACACAAAAATGACATAAAAAAATGGAACATTTACTTCTCTCATATTTAAGAGGTAAATATGTGGACGAGAATAAACATTTACTTCTCATTCACATACCTCTGTGAAAAGAAATTCCATGCTCTTGCATATATCAAAAACAAATACTGAAATAGATTACAATTGAAATCCAATTTGATATTAAAACTAAGTAATGACATTAACCCAAGTAGGTTGGGGGAGATGGAGTACTTTCATAGTTTTCTTTCGGATGTGATTCTTCTCATATGGTTAGTTATTACCAGTGATATATAAAGTGTATTTAATGAGAACATATCTGTCATTACATTATGTAGACTTGATTTTTTAAATTAGTTATTGCTTTAATTTTATAAAATATTTCTTTCGATTGTAGTAAGCAGGGGCACATTGATACAAGTGCTGTCGGGGCACATTGATACGTACTTTTTCGTAAAAACTAGTAATTATTGTTGTTATTACTTATTGTATAAGTATAAAACAAGTGATATAAAACAAGTGATATTAAGTCAATTGAAGATTAATTATAACTTTTTGTTTAAAAGAGTTTTTATGGCATAGTTTAATGCTTTGATTTAATTGTTCTATTTTTATGTAAAAAACACAAAAAACATTTATTTCAATTAGTACTAGATTAAACTTAAGTACACATCACTAACCAAAATCTATAAACTTATTTAATTTATAGAAATGTTTCTATGAATCAAATGTATCAATGTACCCCACACTGGGGGTCAGTGTGGGGTACATTGATACAAATTTCAATTTTTAGTAAATAGGCTCTCATATTTTTTGTGATTAAATCTAACGGTTACTTTGTATTTGAAAAGTTAGTTGAATACATGTTGAATAGTTTGATATTCTAAAATTAGATTTTATTGTCAATAGGTCGTTTTTTATTATGTCTAAATAAAAATTGTATCAATGTACCCCTACCCCCTATTAGGTACTAATTTAATTGCAAAAAAGCAGCACCATCCTTCACACTAATACAGTATTTTTTATTTTTATAAAAAACTGGTGACCTGCGCGCGGTTTCACCCGCGTAGCTTCTGTTCCCGTGGGAATATCGGAAAAGTTTATATACTAAAACCTTCCTCAAGAATCCATCTATCTATTAAAAAAACCGCATCAAAATCCGTTACGTAGTTTTAACAGTTTAAGCATACATAGGGACATAGGGACAGACAGAGATAGCGACTTTGTTTTATTTGTCTTTGATGTATTTTTTGCAGTACTATTGTCAACTGACAAAATAATATAGTTTTTAGAGTCCGTGCCTGAAAAGGAAAAACAGGACCCATAAAGGATAACTCCGTTGTCCGTTTGTGCGTCTGTCATTTTTTTTTCTCAAGAACGCGTAGGCCGTAGAGGTATCAAATTGAAATTTATATAAAATATTCGGATCTATGGTCAAGCTGTGAAAAAATCAAACGTATAAGTCAGCGCGAACCAAAAGATATGACCTAAAGGGTACTTTCTGTTGACCTAGAATTATGAAATTTGGCAAGAAGTAATATTTTAAAGAATTCGAAAACCGTAAAATTTTAGTTACATCACAAAAATACAAGTTTATACAAAACCAACAGTATGCGAGTCCAACTCGCACTTGGCCGGTTTTTTATTAATATAATTGTTCGCTAGTACGGCAAATAGAAAATAAAAACGATTCTATTGTAAGTTCAACGCCATTTCAATGTTGCATCATCTATTCGAATACGACCTTTCAGGAACGTTATTGTACAGTATTAGGTGCCCCATAGACCTACAATAATATTGCGCAATACTTTTATTGTGCAATAATATTAAATACCCCTTTAATTCCAAACGTTCAATAAATTCATTTAATAAAATTGACAAACCAGTCTGATCAATATTTTCGTGCGAGCAACATGGCTGACGACGAAGTTTTGGCGGCAATGATGCTGGTGATTTTGTTAAATAAATCTCTATACAGTTCTGTACACTCAAGTAAAAACTCTTGTTCTTTATCTTTTATAGCATTCTTGCTCGCCATTTTGCTTAAATTTACGACACGACCATACACGAAACACCGTGACTGACAGAACGCGACCTCTCCAAACTCTGAAGTGAAAAATATTGTGCAATATTAAGCCTACACATAAAAAAAATTGCAAAAATATTGCGTAATAAAAATTAAACGCACTCAAACTTTCGTTCAATCTTTGTGTAATCTTCAATATTAACCATAACGGTCAATAATATTGCATAATACGTAATATTGCGCAATATTATTGTAGGTCTATGGGCCGCCTTAAGGAAAAAGCTCACTTTAAATATATAAAAAGAAAGAATTTACTACGTCGTTTAGATAGAGATAATATGCAGGGAAGTAGTTTTCATACAAGCAGGACAGGAACTCTCAATCAAAAAACTAATCTTATCGTTTTCTCATCAATCACTGCTGTACGCAAGTATTTGGACCTTGGAGGCTATAGACGTATAACAATGTATGCCAAAACAGACGAATTTATCACGAGTTTTGATAACATATCTTTTGATTCGAAGATGAACCGAATTATCATATAACTAGCTGACTCGCGAATTCGGCCGCGAGTACCTAGGCTCTGACTAACATACTTATCATCAATATAAGTTTTATACGATCTTTTGCTCCAAGACAGTTAATAGATAAAAATAGGCTACTTTTTCAAATTACTAATTAGTAGAAACGGTGATAAAAAAGTTAACACCTAAGGGGCTAAATTGGCGATGAAAGTTTGTATGAAAAATTGCTTTCTTTATATCATAAGGTAACAAACAAGCCGATGGTTCACCTGATGGAAAGTGAAAACCGTCACCTGTAGACATCAAAGACTTTTCCGCTGGGGTAACGCACAGTTGAGAAAAAATGTAGCTCAAGTAGTAGTACCGGAAAAGAAAAAGAGGAAGATTACCTACAAAATAAGAAAATATCATGACAAGAGAAGTAGAATGTACGAAAATGAAAAAAGGGCAACTATCTTCAATAAGGAGTGAGATGCCATCAAAAATATAACTTGTAAAAACCCAAGTCTCGCGATTCAGATATAGTCGACTAACTTATAAAATGTACTTGGAGAAGCTTTAATGGGCGTTGAACCTGAGGTGCGGATATATTCGTCACTAATGTTAAATAGGATAAATGTTTATAGTATGAAAGAATAAAAGCCCTCTTCTTAGTCCTTGATAATGTAATCGACTTACCTACTATATACCCCTTTCAGATTGGACAGGGTCTTTTTTATTTACTCTATAAAACTTCTATGTACTAATGTATTAGATAAGGCTAAAAGACTTCTATGTAATAATGTATTAGACAAGGCATGCACTTCACCACTTGTGTTCCAATACAGTGCAGTCCATGAACTGCTCCTACATCAGAGGTCATTAAATGAAATGTGTAAGCGCCTGGTGGTTATGATCGTATCGAGATATAGAGTTATTTGGGTGGGGGGGGGGGGGAGGGTCCCGACTACAAAATATTATTCAATCAAATCGAGTGCAAGTTGGACTCGCATACCGAGAGTTCCGCTTGTATATTTGGGATGTCACCAAAAATTTACGTATTGCTATGTGCGCTATGTAAAAAATAACATATGTATGTGCTGCAAGACATTGCTTTATGCCAAATTTCGTAATTGTAGGTTAACTGCAAAATAGGCGACAGAGTTGGCCATATCTTTTAATCGTGTTAACTTACAAGTTTGACTGTTTTCACAGATGAAAGGGACTGTAGACCCGAGTACAGTAATACCCCGACTTACGCTACCTCGACTTACGCGAATTCGGAGTTACGCGATTTAATTTTCTTCGCGATTTAACCTTCTACATCAAAATAACTTCAGATTGTGTTTATACATTTTATTAATATAGTTTGTCATATTATCTAGAATTAAATTAAAATTTATTTCCTAAATTATTGTTTTATATTTCCTAAATTATAGTCTCCGGTCCCAATTAAACATACTTTGTATGACTTTATAGGTATATGCAAAATTGTACCCCGACTTACGCGAATTCGACTTACGCGGATAGCGCTCGGTCCCACCTATCGCGTAAGTCCGGGGCATTACTGTATCTATACTAATATTATAAAACTGTAGTTTGTTTTTTTGTTTAGTTGAACGCACTAATCTCTGGATGTACCAGTCAAATTTAAAAATATATTTTTGTGTATGATAGCTACATTCACGAGGAATCTTTTCACCCGACGAAAAAATGCAAGTAATATTTTTGTATCACGCGAGCAAAGTCCCGACAAACAGCTACTTTGATATAAATTTCAACTTGAAACCAATGAAATCTTGAAAACTTGAAATGCGTAGAGCATTCTTGAAGAAAAGGGTCTTGATAAATGGACAACGAAGTGCTTCCATAAGAGTCCCGTTTTTACTTTTCAAGAACGGAACCCTAAAAATCCAACTATAACAGTTTGGAAGCTTTCGTTTCGTCATCAAATTATTAAATTAACAAAATCATTTGTTAATTTAATAATTTGTAATACCTTTTGATTACTTCTTGTCTCAGGTCGATATCTTATACTGGATTGAAGTTATACCTAGATGTTCGTATTTGCAACTTAACAATTTTGAATAGTTGTATTGCTTTCTGTAGTCAGAATTTAGTATGTATTTTAGGCATTGCAAGATCTACAATTTTCTAAAAGTTTAAGTAGGGTCTCTGCGTCGGTAATGCGACCGGCTCTAGTATGCGACCACTTGAGGGGCTAGGTTTGTTTAATTAAAGATAATATCATTTTTTCAGGAGAAAACAATGAATAGTAAGCTTTAAATATTCATTGAATACTTATGTAACAAGAAAATCACAAATTTAAACCTGTTGGTCGAGTGGTTAGCGACCCTGACTACGCAATCAACGGGGCTCGGGTTCGATGCCCGACGGGGACAAGCATTTGTGTGATGAGAATAAATGCTTGTATTTCCGGGTTTGGGTGTTTATTAAATATATTCTAGTATTTATATATGTATTTCTATATATTAGTATCGTTGACTAACACCCATAACACAAGCAAACAATTTGCTTACTTTGGGGTTAGATCAGTAAGTGTTATTTGTCCCGTGAATATTTATTTATTATTTATTTAGGGGCCGTTCATAAAATACGTCACACTAAAATCAGCTTTTTTTGACCCCCTCCCCCCCCATTGTCACGCTGTGTCACACTTTTTGTGACCCCCCTAGAAATATTTCGTCACAAAAACTAAGACCCCCCCCCCCCCTGCTGAGTATGATAAATTCTAAATGATAGTACACAAATTCTGAAAATTAAAAATATTTATTTAGTTATTATAATAACATTACGCGCAGGGTACGTGGAAACGTTACTGTCTTAAGTATTGGAAAAACAAAGAAACCCGTTGTGACGGATCGCAACGCCGCTAGAGTCGCGCCACAGAACTAGCGTTCATGTCAAAAAATAATAAACGGCGAACGTCACGTTGCCGTATACCCCCCGTCCCCCCTTGTCACATCTTGTCACACTCAGCCAGACCCCCCCCCCCCCCCTTGTATGCGAACGTATTTTATGAACGGCCCCTTATCTGCTTTACCCAAATCTAGAAAATAGTGCCTGAGTTCGGGTGATGACTCAATGGTGTGTTTATGTGTCGCGTAACACTAGAATAAGTTATCAAAAGGTAAAAAAGTTACCTTTTGATAACTTATTCTAATGTTACACTCAAACAAGCGTTATTATTTCAATTATAGACCAATGTTTGTTCGAAAGTTGTAGTCATATCATTTTTTAGCTTATATTTTTTTTTAATCCAGTGCTCACAAACTGAAGTACGTATATGTCTAATACGCTAAAAAGCGGCCGGGTGGTCACATTCTGACACTTTAAGCTACATAATATTTTGCTTATTATGACCTCAATTATGCTTTTATGATTGTATAATTTAGAATCTGATGTTGTGGAAGCATAAAGATGCATCTCATCAGTTTACGACCACACGTTTTCTTAATAGGTTTTTTTTTTAAATTCACTCACTAAAATAGGTGGTCGCAAACCCACCCTGGTCGAAAATTATGATGTTAGTTTGCGACCGCCCTGATTTAGTACGAAAGAAAGTAAACTAAAATAAGTAAATAAATAAAATATCACTTTCGTTAGATGATGGCAGCCCCGCAAGATAAAAAAACACAAAATGAAAAATACCAGTTTTTTTAGGATTACTTACTTTAAGGAAAATTTACTCGGGTGTATAATGGAGAAGAAAATGATGTTATCAAAATATTCAATCAGTTATATTTTAAATCAGTTATATTTTTATTTATCTACATAATGACTATCAAGTTCGATGCACTTTTACCACCTCCCATTCAAAGCATTTAGATCTTTGAAAAAATAAAGACTCTTCCTTAGAGTCAAAATATGCGTCTACAGCTGTTTTGACTTCGTCGTTTGTCGAAAATCAGTTATCTATGAATAAATGATACATATATTATGTATACCTAAGTAATATATTTATATGTGTATGTTATATATGCAGCGCAATATATATTAACTAGCGATCGCTCTGTGGTCGAAATCCAACCATAGACTCAACAATAAAATCTCTTTTAAGTTTGACAACTGACTTTATTCTTAAAGAAAATAGTACCTGTAAGTACTTATATACCTACCCATATATACCTACCCTACATACCTTTGGCAAGAGAAACTACTGCATGTTTGTATATAATTATGCATATCATATGAAATTAGTGTGTGTAATGTTTATATTTAATAATAATTTAATGTATTTCTAATGAAAATTATTTAAAAACTAGCTATGATACTCGACTTTGCTCGAGAGTTGATATGAAATTATATGGTAGGTAGTTGAAATATAACAAAGGTAATTTAAGACTTTATTGACATTGGAATTTTAAATTTCGCGCCGTTACTACACATGTTGCAATTGCTCGCAACGCCTTTCGAAATGCAACCCAAATAATCGTTGTTCTGAATGAAGTTCAAATACTCGACAACAGATGGCGCCACTACACTTAATTTCCAAGTTGTAGGGTTGGAGAAGCTTTTTTACCTTTAAAAACACGGCCTTTAGGTTAAAACGGGAACTTTCTTGTTCGAGGGGGGATAAAGGGCTATCACACTATATGAGTCCCTTTATCGTGCCAGTACTCCTTTTTAAGTTTTATCGGCACGCACATTTCATCAACTTAGTTCTATATATATATAATTTATAATATAATATATAGTTTTATTATATTTGATGGGTTTCTGCAGTCCTCCGCAATGTAAACTTTACTGTGCCAAACTTCATACCTACTCCACCGTTTGCGTAATTATTGTAAAAAAGAAGTACAAAGTTTCTGTTTCATTTAATAATATTAAGGAAAAATGAAAATAATGGTAGTTAAATGTATCCATTCTTCATTTAAAATACTCAGTAGCATGTCAAAGGCACGTACCTGAATTTTTGAGGTCAAGTAACATTGACCGCGGTTACGTGCGGCACGCGGACTGCGGCCTCACAATTAGGTAGGTAGACACTGAGTGTTAAAATCATATGGAAAGTATTCATGTCGTTTTCTGTTCACACTATTTGTCAAGGTCCAAGGATTTCGAGCATTACTTTACTTTTTGATTAATGTTTAACTTATACCATCGATCATAGTTATAATAGGTCGTTACTATTGTAATAATGCTGAAACCTTTGTCGGTAGTTGGACTTGGTCTTCAATATGGATTTAACTGGATACGCCTTTCAAGACGCCGTCAACACCAAAATGAGAAGCATAGACCACCTGTGCAAATTTAGCACCCCATCTGAGGATTTGCGAAGTGCAAAGGACCTATAATCGATAGGTCTACGTTAGGTCCGTATAGGTCCCCAAAAATTTTTGTTAGGTCCTTTTTAGGTAGTTTTTTTATTAATAATTTTTCAAATTTTAGTTTAAAAAAATACATTTTAGTACCTGATTTAATAAAAATCTGGCTAATTTAATTAAAATAGTATTCTTTATCGTTAGGTCCGTATTGGTCCATCATTTTGATTGTTAAATGATTGCACTTTATTTGTTTTATTGATAATTATATATAATTGACAGCCGCACATGCGCATATAATACATAAATGGCGCGAAATTTAAGTTGCTTCCGTGGCTTTTTTAAGTTGGCGGGCAAAAATAAGTTTTAAAATTTTTGTTTTTTGGTAATTCGTTTGTTCGTAATTTTCGATCAAATTAATTTTTTGTTCGTTGTTCGTTTTTTTATAAATAATTTTTGAAATTTCAACCTGAACCTGAATCAGGTTCAGGTAATGTAATGATATCTACTTTTTTCTTTTAAATCTTAATTAGATATTTTTATATATTATTTTTATATTAGTTTGTTTAACCAAAAAAGGAGTTTGTTTCATCGTATTTTTTTTATATTTAATTTTTCATCATAGCTCAAACATATGTGTATATGACTTTCAAAAAAAGAATTACTAGCATCCGCAAACCTTTAATCAGTTGAGCGGTCTACTTAAATCTTATTTTATATAATATAACAATAACAACTACAATAATAATGGCAATAGTGATATTAATAATAATAACTAGCAAAAAGCAGAGCTTTGTAAGGGCTCGCAAAGTTATACTACCTAGTAATATTGTTAGGAAAGTATTTTTATGAGAATTACATCTTTTAATGTATGGACTTTATTTATAATTATCCAACCTAAAAAAATCCAGCGTTTTTTCACCCAACATTATATTTGCATCAAAGGCGTCGTCAGGCTTTAGTCTAGGGGGGCGCAGGACACGTTAAACATGTGTCTAAGAATAATTTTTTTTAGTACTTACAAGAAAAAATATTTAAAATTTTCTTTTTTTATAATTATCAATGTTATCTACACAGAACAAAATATATAAAGGTTATCTTCATATTTTACACCACATTTTCTGGTCTACCTATAACCTTTAATAATTATTATAGTTGTTATTGTTATTATTATATAGAATAAGATTTAAACAGACCGCGCAATTAATTAAAAGTTTGCGCATGCGCAGTAAGATTTTTTTTTGAAAGTCATAATATGTGTGGTTGTAGCTATGATAAAAAATTAATTATAAAAAATACGATCAAACAAACTCCTTTTCAAACAAATCATATCTAATTAAGAATTAAAAGAAAAAAAGTAGATATCATTATATTACGAGTCAGGTTTAGGTTGAAATTTCGAAAATTATTTATAAAAAACGAACAACGAACAAAAAATAAATTTGATCGAAAATCACGAACAAACGCATTAGCAAAAAACAAAAATTTTAAAAATTCATTTTTCCACGCCAATTTAAAAGAGCCAAGGGACCAACTTAAATTTTGCGCCATTTATGTATTATATGCGCATGTGCGGCTGTCAATTAATTTATAATTATCAATAAAACAAATAAAATGCATAATTTAAGAACAAAAATGATGGACCAATACGGACCTAACGATAAAGAATACCATTTTGATTAAATTAGCAAGATTTTTATTAAATGAGGTGCTAAAATGTTTTTTTTTAACTAAAATTTGAAAAATTATCTATAAAAAAATGATGTGGTGTCGTGGGACACCAGGTAGGAACGAAGTTCCCTCGGCTAAACGGCACTACTCGCTTGTGTATGCGACTGTCGCGCCTGCGCACGTCTCACTTAACGGTTTTATTCCACGCACTTTTTTCCACGGATTTTTTCTTACGGTTTTACTATCACATTTTTTTCAGTTCGTTCGCGCAGCAAAATCCCTATCCCCTCCAAGCCTGCCGTAAGGAACTTCGTTCCAAAAACTATAAGGAACCTAACAAAAATTTTTGTAGACCTATCTAGACCTAACGTAGACCTATCGATTAAGGTTGTTTGCACTTCGCAAATCTTCAGATGGGGTGCTAAATTTGCACAGGTCATAGATCCGTCCTTCTAAACGAGAGCCTACTGTCAGTGTAGTGAAATAAAAAAGTGTAGATTATTTGTCATATTATATGATTCGTTAGCGTTATTTTATATTTATACCTAAACTATTCATACCTGTTAGTAATAAACAGGTATGAATACGATAACTTCATATTTTTAATTGCAGATACATCAAAAAAATTAAGACATACTCGTAGAATCGCTTAATGATGATTTTAAGACCAATCTTCGCAATTACTTTCTATCGACCCGATTATGTCCAATTATGTATCGACTATCGAGTCCGTCCACGGCCTTTGATATAATATTATAATGCATATTATACATACATTTTTTGCGATGTGCTATAACAAATAGTTTTTCTTAAGAAACTGTTTAAATAACATAACAACAAAATTAGGTCATCATCCTAAGGCAATTTCATAAATTGTTAGCAGAGAGTTTAATTTACTATGTAGGTACTACTAAAGCTATGCTTTTTCTGCGGTATAACCCGCGTAGGTCCCGATCCCACGGGAAAATTGGGATAAAATGTTGCTTTTGACACTAAGAAGTGAGGTGGGTTTATACTGGCGATAGAATTTCAAAATCGGTTCAGTAGCTCTAGACGTTGTTTTATGCTAACTCACAAACCTACATATTTTTAAATTAGTAATTAGTATGTTGGACCCACCCACTCAGTCAATCCTGCCCCGTCAATGTCATTGTCGTGTTCCGGTTTGGAGGTAGGTGGCATTTCCATAGCGCAGGCTGCTTTCTGGCGCATCCTCTATAAAGTGATCCTTGAAATGTACCCTAGGAAAGATGTATAACGGCGGTATTGCATTGCCACTAGCTGGAATAATTGCTCCAAATGTTAAAAGTTCATCTCTTTCTGCCGAAACAAGTTGACCAATTTGTTTTTGATTTTTCTCCGCCAATACTTTTGGTGTGCTTAGCACTATAGATATCTCGGACTCGTCAAAATTATAAATCCGATCCGCAATGAGAGCAAGTTTATTCAAAACCTTTTCTAAGTTCTGGTAGAAATTTGTACGGCGGTTTTGTTTGTTACACTGGTGGTTTTTAGGTTTTCACAGGCTTAAATTTGCATTTCTCCTACGATATATGTCCAGCCATCCTTTTTCAGCCATTTTCTTATAATTCCGGCTAGGTGGATAATGCTGCTAATTTGCTTTTGCAAACTCGTATACCAATCTCCTCACCTGTACAAGTGTTAACCCATAAAGCCTTTAGAACTTTTCATGATATACCTACTCGTTCCATACAGTTTCTTCAGTGAACACTTGATTCGATGTAAATTTGAAATAAGAAACACGCAGTGTAGCCTTTAATTGCAGCAGCAGCCTATTTATGGAATTTTTGAACGACTTTCAAGAATTATAGATTTGACAGCGTATTTTTTGCTGACTTTCTAATTGATAAAATTTTATTTAAAACGTCATTCATCGCAGACTTCATTGCAACCGTCTACCTCTACGTCGTCGTCTACCTCTTCCGTACTAGTCCCTTTTTTTCATAATTATATTTAAAGAAAATTTTTGAACTTTTACGAGGTGCATTCGCACAGTACGAATCCACTCCATTCATAACTGTACAAAGTTATCCCAACCCAAACAACCAAAAAATAAAATAAAAATAAAAATAATGGATAAGGATATTCCATAATTAATGATTACATATTAATCCAAGGCACTTGTTAAAAATCAATAATAAATTAATTAAACATTTTGAGCATAACTTGTTACGACTAGGTATCCACCCCATTCATAACTGTACGAAGTTACCCCAATCCGAACAACCAAAAAATAAAATCAAAATAGAAATAACGGATAAGGATATTCCATAATTAATAATTACATATTAATCCAAGGCACTTGTTAAAAAGCAATAATAAATAACTTTAACATTTTGAGCATAACTTGTTATGACTAGGTATAGGGTTTCAAAGACGAATTAGAAAATGTATTAACGGTTGACCCTGCAGGCCATCCCTGAAACTTCCCGCTCGATTAAGTTATTTTAAGATCAAAGGAATAAAAACTATCAGCATAGATGTTTTCAATGCAAACATCTAGTTACTTAAAAATGACAGTATATTGAATTGATTTTTGAAAAGCTAAGTATTTTGGAAACGATGATTGATTTTGATCTTTTGAATGGCATTTAACTCAATTTTTGAGATCTAAGATTGCTTTAGCTAAATAATGGATAGGTTGAAAACTTTTGAAGTAATGTCAAAAAACATTTTTGGTAATATTTTCATCATTGATAAAATCCCGAACAAATTTGTCCGATTTTAATTTTTGATCAAATTAACGGTATTTATAAAAGGAGAAAAACATACGATTTTTAAGTCAATCGATGTATTACCCTGAAAGTAATTTAATAATTGTTAGATAAGTAAGTTTGCTAAAAACAACGTAATTTTGATATTTAAAAAGCTGTAACTTTTGAAAATTAAATTCGATTTTTATTTTTGAAACGGCATTCGACGTTGTTTTTTTTAGTAATAAAATATAGTAGAATACAAAAAAATAACTGGTTGAAAAATTTCCAAGTTTTGTCGAAAAACCATAATATTCAAAATTTTTCGTTAACGACTTCTCCCAAACGGATAAACCGATTTTGATGCAATTTATGAGTAAGACGTAGTTTTTTGAGGAATAGAGCTCTCAATCAATACATTCGTCCAGAAGTTATATTAAAAAAAATACTGTTTTGCCAAAATTTTTTTTGGGTTTTTTAACTTCCCACTACGTATGTAGTTAAGGAAGTTACTGATTTTACCCCGATTTTCGAAAATCGAGTTGTCACCAGATGTCCACGACTATTTTCATGATGACGTCAGTATCTCTGTATGTGTGTGTGTTTTTTTTTTCAATTTTGAACAGTGTTTTTTAAAAATTGTGTCATGAAAAAATTTTGAAGTGTTTTTTCGACATAGCTTCGAAATTTTTCAACCATCATTTTATGGTATTCTACGATATTTTAGTACTTAAAAAACTACGTCAAATGCCGTTTCAAGAATCAAAATCGAATATTAGTCAAAAGTTATAGCTTTTTAAATATTAAAATTACGTTGTCTTTAGCAAACTTACTTAATTTTTTTAAATAACTCAAGTTGATTCACCGATTGACTTAAAAATCTTATCAGCTTTTCTGCTTTAAAAACTGCGTTAAATAAATACCGTTAATTTAATCAAAATCGGACGATTTCTTTGGGATTTATCAATGATGAAAATTAAAAATAAAATGTTTTTGACATTGCATCGAAATTTTTCAACCTATCGATTATTTAGCTTAAGCAAAAGCAAAGATCTAAAAAATTGAGTTGAATGCCATCATCTTTTTCAAAATATACAGCTTTTCAAAAATTAATATACTGCCATTTTTAACAAAATAGATGTTTGAACTGAAAAATTTATGCTTATATTTTTTACTCTTTTGAGCTTAAAATACCTTAATTTAGTGGGAAGTTTGAGGGATGGCCCATAGGGTCAACCGTTTACACATTTTTTTTAAAGCTCAAAATCTACTGGGCCGACTTGCTTTAAATTTTTAGGAAGTCAAGTTGAGTAGAATCCAATCGAATGCCATCAACCGCGTTTCGATCGGTCTAGCCATTCAAAAGTTATGATATGTTTACATACACACTCATACATACATAAAGGCATACTGACGTCATCGTGAAAATAGTCGGAAAAGGTTCCTGGACCTCAAAACGTGGACATAAGGTGAAAATTCCATTTTCGAAAATCGGGGTAAAATCAGTAACTTCCTTATCTACATATCTACGTAGCGGGAAGTTAAAAATTACTTGCGTGGTGCGAAAACGTGTATCAACCTCTTCCATTGAAATTGGCCGTTGCACTTTGCACTGGATGGCGCCGCGCAGATGTTAGCCTACCTACGCGCACACACACAAATACAAACGGGAATGTGTTAACTTGTGTAGATGTGAGTTGTGACAGCTGTACGAATGCTCCTTCTGTACGAATCCTACCTGCTCTCCCCTTCTCAAATATTACCTATCCAATTCCGACTATAATGAATACATACATGTCAAACTAATAACCTTCGTTTTTTCGCCGGTTCAAAAATAGTATACTTACCTATTAGTAGTATTGGTACCTATAGATGTACCTATTAATTTGAAGGAACACCGTAGGCCGATATTGCGTTGCCTAGCTATTTCCGGATCTTAAGACAGAGATTACTCTGCCTTAAAGATCCGGATAAAGCAGATTAACTGATTTTAGCAGATTTAAGGCAGATTACTGCCGGACATAATATAAAATATATCCAAATGTTGCCATAAAAATTAAAAACAACAAAAAAATATCTAAATCATCGAGACCGTTGAGAATTACTTAAAAATAATTACCATAAAAACAAAAGAGATACCAAATCGTCAAGAGGAGAAGAATTTAGGTACCTACTTAAAAAATAATTACACACAGAAATCAGAATAGCCACGCTCACCGCAATTTTCAATATAATAGGCAGTCCGACTCTACATTGTGCTAGAAAAAAAACAAAAAAACATATAAAAAATTAAATGTTAATTTATTAAACCAATAACTCACCATAAAAATGTTTTTGAAAAAATATTTGCATTATCATGTGGATTTTGTTCTTTCAAAATCACTTTAGATTCCATTATAAAATTACAAGACGCAAGATTATGCAAAAATTTTCGTAATAGTTAGGAAACACTATATATATTTAAAATTTTCACTTTATACACACTAGAAATTCATAAACATTCAAGAAACTGAAATATACTGTAACACAGTTCCAGCTCTACAATTTTGAGAGCCTTTTGAATAGGTACGTAAAAACAAAGCTTCGCTATATAACACTCACTGGTCCCGAGTTTATTTCCATATTTTAAAATTATTTAATAAGTAGGTACGTTAAGTATATTAAATAAGTACGGAGTTAAAAGGCCGGTTAATGTTTATATCACAGATAAAATGGTTCTAGCGAGCGGCAGATACATTCGTAAGACGACGTGTATCGAGCGGCACTCTGTAAACAGCGACTGGCGAGTCGTCAGTCATGACTGGCCCGGGGCCCCAATTGTTCAATAAAAACGGGCCGTTACTGGCGAATTTAACTATTCACCCCCCGCCGGAGTATGCAGCTGTTTGTTTACGCCATCGACACGCACTCTGTTCATGCAAAATCATGGTTACTTTAATTGTTATAACACTAAGTACAATGTATAAGCCCGGGAAAAAATGGAATTATGGCCGCCGCACTTTTTATTTCTTCTTTCTTCAGAACAGAGAATAAAGTGCATATCTTTTTTTTATAAAACATGCTGCTGTAAATTTATTCCAATTTTCAAGGTGGTGCTCTACCTTGAACACATAGACACTAGACAGTGTATAATCAAAGCTTCAACACTGGAATTTAAGTTCAGGCTATCTTCTTATTTAATACGTGTAGTATACTTTGTACCACTTTTTTAGATAATTACGCGAACGATTCAGTATGAAATTTAGCATAGTAAAAGTTTATACTGCAGAGGACTGCAGAAAGATTATATTTTTAAAGAAATAGATAAATAATATTGCATTAAATTAATAAAAATAAACATTACACACGCTACAGTAATGTAACACGGATAATAATATACACATATGTACCTACCTTTACTATTCTTTCACGGCTAAATTTTGTTGTCTAACTTAAAAGAGATTTTACTGTTTAGCTAATGGTAGAATTTCGACCACAGGGCGATCGCGACTAAAATATAATCTACATGAAATGTTCGGTTCGTTTCTAGGTTTTTACATTTATTGTTGGTACTGTGGGCCAATATATATTCTAAATCGATAGTTAAATCAGTTTTGAAAACATGGTTCTTTATTAGTAGTCATTTATCCGTATAATCTTAATTGGCTTGAGCACAGTCGTACATGCAGTTTATTTATATATAAAGTCGTAGGTACATGCGTAATTTGTGTGAGCGCAACAATTCAATGAACGTATGAATCTACTAATTATATCTACTTATTCGAGCCGTATTATAGCTACATAATATTCTGCCTTCATTGCCATGTTCGAACTCTTTGCTAATGAATCGATGAATACCTATTATAGACTATAGAGACAGAGATAAAATATACGGGGAGTGAATATTACGAATAAGTCAAGTACCTGCCAACCTACAAATTATTGAGTTTGAAAGAGCTGTTGCCCGCAATTACTTTACCGTTACATTTTTCTTTTCATTATCATACAGTTCTTAGTTACTCTGTCCTGATTTGCAAGCGCGAGTTAATATTATCAGAGTATATTAAGCTTTCTTTGAAAGGTGCTTCTTAAAGCATAGGAGCTCAAATAAAATCTTTGATTGCAGACTATAGAACGTGAAACAGTGAACTGTTAAATGTGTTGCCGACTGCCGTTAAGTTAGATCGGCAGAAATTCAATTGCGAAAACCACGCGTAATTTAATTTTTAGGTTTTTGGATAACAAGCGAACAACTCGACAAAATGTTTGTATAACATTTTCCAAAAATCAAAAGTCGATGTCGGTTACGGTAACAAATTTATTAAAGAGTTTTATTTATTATTATCATATGTGTTAAATTAATCAGGAAAAAAAAACTTATTAGGTAGGTTGCTACACAATAACGTAGTTCTACGTTTAAAACGTAACGTAACATTTTATGGAAGGAAAACATCCATTTTGTTTTGTGCAAATAATTGTTAAAATATCATCAAAATTAAATAACTTTTTAACTAGCGATCGCCCGTGGCCGAAATTGGACCATAGACTAGCTAATAATATCTCTTTTAAGTGTGACAACTGACTTTAGCCGTAAAGAAAATGTTAGACATGTGTGTATAATATTACCTATGTATGTCACATGAATGTAGTGTGCGTAATGTTTATTAATTTAATGTATTTCTAATAGATTTTATTTAAAAATAGTTGGTTTCTGCAATCCTCCGTAATGTACCTACATAAACTTTAAATCCGCCAAATTTCGTAGTCCACAGTTTGGGCAATTGTCTTAAAAAGGGGTCTTAAGTTTTTTTCATGTAGTAATATATTATAGATTACATTTTTATCAGCTGTTTAATACTATTACATTGTTGGTTGGTTGGTTTTTAACAAATGCCATTACAATTTCCTTACAGAAACATTTAATTGCTTACCAAGTACTTCAGATAAAATCAAGTCAAGTACGAATAGGACTCGCACCGCCACCGTTAACCGAGGTTACTGGTATGGGGATTCCCTTTGGAATCTAATTTTTTTATTTTTATCTGTTGTATCACAACAGATAAAAATAAAAATTTGTTGTGGCCGCTACTATCAGCTATCAGCAGAAGCAAACAAATTTTTATTTTAAATTTAAACAATTTTTATAAGATAACAAACAAGCAAATCGGTCACCTGTTGGAGAGTCAACCATCGCCTATAGACGCCAAAGATGTTAATGGTGCGAGCTATTATGCCACATGCATAAGTTTAGCGGCTACCTCACCCTATATACCGGAACACGACAGTGACAAGCACTGACGCTATTGTAGAAGGAATAGGAAAGGCGGTGGTATCAGAGTGCTAAGTGTGAGTTTTTCTTTTCGCATTCGATCGTGAGCGCGTTTCGAGTTTACTAGGAATTTGTATGTGATTTGTACAGCGCCACCTAGTGGTAAACTGGTTTCTCACGTTTATTACTAGGTGGCGCTGTACAAATCACATACAAATTCCTAGTAAACTCCAAACGCGCTCACGATCGAATGCGAAAAGAAAAACTCACACTTAGCACTCAGAACCGGGCGAAACAATGCAGAACTCTACCACCTAGTAGCTACAATGGCAGAGACTCGCATAGCCATCTTGTTTGTTTGTCATCATGTGGGTACGGAACCCTAAAAATTAACTAATTTGTTTATATTCTTCCCTGGATTTAAACGAGCGTAGGTAATATTTAATAGTAATTAGTAATAATATTTTTGAAAATGCTTTTTCCAATTTTTTAATGAGCACATCTAAAATCGTAGCTATTCCGGTTACAAGTTTTACCGCGTAACGTGTTTTCTTATCTCCAAAATGAGTTCATGTATCTCTACTTAATAGTTAATACAGAGCGCTTTACAAAATTATCATTGGTTACAATACAATAAGAGTTGCCTGTTGCAATTAAATTAAAACCGTTTTGCAGTCTCAGACTAAATACTAGTAATTCAAAAATTAAACCGAATTCAAATGTGAACTATTAATTTAGTTAAATACACATTTCAAAAACTACTGAATCAATTTTGATGAAACTTAGATTGTTCTCTAACTTGGAATATACCTGATTTAATTAAAAAATAATTATCTCGATATCGCTTTTAGTTCTCAAAAAATTCGTGGATAAACATACAAATATACATACACTTACGAAAATATAAATACACGTGCTTGGAGGCCTAAGTAGATACTAGAATACTAGATGTAGAAGAGAGTAGGTACACAAATAATATTCAGCTCCAACAATCTATATTAATATTATAAACTAGCTTATGCTCGCTCGCTCGCGTTAAATTTATTTTAGAGAAGTGGGGGGTTAGAAAGACACAATAAGTAGCCTATGTCACTCTCCATCCTTTCAACTATCTCCACTTAAAAAAACACGTCAATTCGTCACTCCGTTTTGTCGTCAAAGACGGACTTACAAATACACTTTCCCATTTATAATACGAGTATCAGTAAGTTTAGTACGGATGCGAAAGTTTAGATAGATGTTTGTTACTTAATCACGCAAAAACTACCCCAAATTTGGTAGATTATGACCTGGAATAGCACATAGGCTACTTTATACCCCGGAAAAATCTTTTATAATGCAGAAGGCTGCACGCTACAGCTAGTATTACATACCTACCTACACATATGCATACATGTTAAACTAATAATTCCCGTTGTTTCGTCGCTTGAAAATATACAGTCAAGGTGCCTCGAATATTTTATTAAATGAAAGAAAGAAAGAAAGAAATTATTTATTTGCCAGAATATGGGAGTTACAAGTTATTAAAATTTGATTAAGTTACCAACATATTCTACCATGATATAGTGTGCAAATATTTTAAAATTATAATTATTTATTATTAAACTAAAAATGCTGTGTTGAATTTTTTTACAATTACTACCGGATCGGAACGCGGCCACACACTGAGATCCGGCGGAAGAAACTCAGCGGGCTTGTTTTTTTTTCGATTATAGTTACATAATACAAATTACAAACATTATTTCACATCACAACACTTATTTCTATAATTTACAAACTTCATTTTTTGTTTAATTAAAATGTTGAATTTTACAAAGTTTAAAGACAGAAGAAATAATAGATAATTTGTATCAATTTAGTTGGGTGTTACAAGTTGTGCCGTATCTCAAGTATGTATACAAGGCTCCCCACAAACTTCAAGTTGGGTTGTCAATGTTGTCAGTGAATAATACATATTCACTGACAACATTGCCGTGACAATTATCCTCCGTGTCGGCATTGAATACTACCACTATCTCCATATTCTGTGGTTGGTCCGGGTTCCTTTAAAGAACAGCATCCGATGTTCTGCCAGGCAGCTCGTGATAGGCGACTGAAAGGCTATGCGAGTCATTACCATCGTGACTACTAGGTGTTAGGTTGTGTTCCGGTTTTGAGGGTAAAGCAGTCGGTAAAGTTATGTAAGGGGTGTTAACGCCTTTGGTGTCTATAGGTGATTGTTGTTTCTTTCTAACACGAGACCCATCTGCTTGTTTGCTATCTTATGTGTAAAGTCTGGGTAATATATAAAAATATTTAAACCTCATACAGTTCCTACCTAATATTACAGAATACCTAACAGTGCTAATGTACAGAAGATTCCCTTATAAGTCTGGTTTAGGTATAAAAATATATCTAGACTCGCCAGAGCTACACGCCTGCAAGTAAAATTGACACATAATTGCGCGCGAACCGTGAACTTTCTTTGCGCGCCTCAGTTTTATGACCGAGCTGCGAACGTCGGCACGGAGTTGTCGCTTGAGAAGTTTTTGTACCTAGTTGAAATATGTGCGGCCGCGACGCGACTGCGACTGCCGTGCGAGCCAAAGCCTTCGAAGGCAGCCCACTGCCTTATGGCGCATGGACGTCGCGCTTCGTGGTGTATCACATCCCGCAGTTTAGGTACTAGGTATATATGTTTTTTGTGTTTAGGTATATTCGACCAAGCGTGATTCAATCCGGTGCGGTCACTATGGTGTCACCTGTATTCAGAAAGCTGTGTATGTACTTAAGACGCGTTAAAGGTTAAAATTCGTATTTTCTCATGTACTTATTGTGTAGATCAATGTAACCAGTTCCCGCTCGCTTTTCTTGCTTTGGATACCACATTTCGTTCTTCCTGGGCAATTATTTTTTGACGTGATAACGTCTTTTAAATCGATGAACGCCAGCTGCAAACATGAAACTCAAACTCAAAAAAGCTTTATTCAAATAAACCTTTGTAGGCACTTTTAACGAGTAGACATTTTAAGAATTACTACGGGATCGGAGCGTGGCCACACACACACACACACACGAAAAAGCATGACTCAATGTCACGTTCCGCTTGAGCAAGCGAAAGCGAAACAACTTTTAAGAGAACCAAATTTTTTTAAGTTACTTTTTGTCACGGTCATGTGTAAGGGACGTCGGAAATGCAACAAAGTATCGATATTTTTGAAAATATCAATATCGACATCGATATTTTTAAAATATCGATATATCGGTACGATATGAAAAAATTGGCTAATCTATTTCAGTCATTTTAGGTACCTACATTAATAGATAAATACTAATCAATTCATTTTAGGTACCTACATTACTAGATAAATACTAATCAATAGACATCATTTTTAATAAATCAAGAACAACGATAAAAATATTAATTATTTTTTAACTAAACCAATATTTATGTGATACAGACATAGCAAAAAGCAAAGGGATCTGAGCCCATACAGCCTAGTCAGATACACAATTGAATGAAATTACTGAACAGAACTGTCACATGTGTCATTGGCCTAAAGACAGAGTTGCTAACTTAAAAACCAACCTAAGTACCAAATTTAAAAGCAGTTAAGCAGCAAATTAAATCGACCAAATAACAAAAGAAAATATCGTTTTTGAGACATTTCGATATTGGATATTTGATATCGATATATCGTTACAAAATGTATCTCCCAAAAATATCGATATTTATTCGATAAGCCTATCATGTGTCACCTCTTTCCCTCCCCGGTGCGCCACTGACCACTGACCACACATGCACAGTAGAATGATAAGGCAGTAGATCAACTCCATTCAAGGGGCCCGAATCGCCGCACGCACACAGATGTATCGTTTACACGGCCGCTATTCCTGGCCGGACAGACCAGGAATAGCTGAAAACCCAGAATAACACATAGGCTTTTTTCTTTTTATCCCGGAAAAGTTAGGTGATCCCGCGGGATTCACTAAAAACTTATATAATGCAGCGGGCTGCACGCTGCAGCTAGTTTAGAATATAAGTGGTTTGCTTCTTCTTTCTGAGATTACAAATCTGCTTATAACTTACTAGCTACGCCCTGTAGCCCGCTGCATTATAAAAAAAATGTGAATTCCACGGGAACAACTATTTACCTATACTATTTTCCCAGGATAAAGTGTCTTATGTGCTATTCCAGGTCATCATCTACCTGTATGTTAAATTTACCCAAATCAGTTCAGCTGTTTTTACGTGATATTTTTTTTATATATCATAAGATAGCAAACAAGCAGATTGGTCTCCTGATGGAAAGAGTCAACCATCGCCTATATATACCAAATATATTAATTATGCGTTGCTATCTTGTGGCGAGGTCTTACACCACATGCAAGTTTACCGGCTACCCTACCCTTCAAACCGGAACAAGACAGCACACAATAGCGGCAGGAATAGGTAAGGCGGTGGTACCAGATCCGGGCGAGACAATGCAGAATTCTACCACCTAGTAGCCATGATGGTAGTGACTTGCATATCCAATCGGTCGCCCTTTACGACTTACCTGGCAGAACGGCAGTTTTCAATATAGATGTTAGCAATATAGATTTGACAATTCTATGTATAAAGCGAATATAATAACGGCGAGTAATAATAAACACCTTCTAGAGTCTTCAATACAACTACAATTGTTTGAAAAGAAACTGTCATTTATGCAAGGAATATATTTTATCGTATAATTTTTTTCAATGATTTACACTTTATCAGTAGGTTCGTTGCAAAGAAACTGTAAAAATAAGAAAGCATACAAAAAAACAATAAATTACTACAAAAAAATACATCTCAAATGACTTCACTACAAATTATAAAAATTTAGATTAACAGCTACCAAATTTTTTCCAGCGCGTATTTATTATAAACGTGCAATACAACGTCTTGAAAACACTAGAAAAATAGTCTAACTGTAACAGAAGCATTCACACATATAGACTTTACTGAAAATGTTGCCCTCAAATACGGAAAATAAGTGCAGAGTCTTCATTTGGATGAAATCGTTAAGAGATTTGTTTGCATTCTGGTGTATTATATACCCACGACCTCTCGTAGAGAGTATAAGTATTCTGTGCTCACGACTTTCATTATAGTCATAGGTATGTATATAATACTGGCCCTACCTGTGCATGTACAGTTAGTCAGCGCTTAGGACACGACGCTGCTGCCACGTGGGCGCTCTAAATACATGATAAAGCTGACTATAGATATAAATCCTTTCATAGATACGAAGGTGGACTGAAAAGTACTCGGCTTAACACAGATACATTCAATTCTAAAAATCAAATCTACCCACATAGACATATGGTCAGTACATTAGGGGATTCTGCTCTGTCTTAAAAAATGGATAGCAGAATTCAAGCGCGGCACAGAGTGTGAAAGATCAACCCCGGTCTGGAAGGCCTTCGACGTCCACTACTGACGAAAAATTATTTGATTTCATTATGAAAGACCGCAGATTAAAAATTAGAGAGATAGCAGAGATTATAGACATCTCTTATGAGCGAACTCAAAATATCATAGTCAACGAATTGGGTTTGCACAAAGTGTCTGCGAGGTCAGTTCCGCGCTGCTTTCAGTTGAACAAAAAAGGACGCGATTGACTATTTCACGTGACTGTTTGTAGTTATTTGAAGCCAATGCAGATGATTTTTTGAATCGTTTTGTTACAATGAAGGAAACATGAGTTTATTACTTTACGCCAGAAACAAAACAACAATCAAAACAGTGAAGACCTGGTTCACCACCCCCCCAAAAAGGCAAAGGCGCTGTGTGTGTCGGCAAATAAGGTAATGGCTTCAGTTTCTGGGACTCGAAGTGTCTGATTATGATTATCTTGAAAGGGGTCAGACTATAAACTCTGATTACTACTGTGTCTTACTAGTTTACGAGAGGAAATAAAAGTCTTGTTCCATCAAGATAACGCCCGTGTTTACACGGCTGTGCTTTGTCACAATTGTGGCTTTGAACTATTACCGCAGCCGCCTGATCTGGTACCGACAGACTTTTTTTCTGTTCCATAATCTAAAAAAGCACTTGGGAGGTCAAAGATTTTCGACAAACGACGAAATGAAAACAGCAGTAGACACATATTTTGACTCTAAGGAAGAATCATTTTTTTCAACGGTCTAAAATGCTTTGAATGGGGGATGGCAAAAGTTCATCGAACTTGATGGTGATTATGTAGAAAAATAAAACTATAACTGATTAGTATGTGTTTATTTTCTTGGTTAGGCCGAATACTTTTCAATCCACCCTCGTACCTACTATCCATTTCCAGTCTGATTCTTCAAATTCGCCGAGCCGTAATAAATATATTTTCTATATAATTTCATTTCTTCGTAAGGATTTTCTATATAGAATTATTGTGAAACTGAACATGAAAAGGGGGCCCAAGATGAGACTGGAGGAGTGCTAAAACGGACTGCAGACAATGTTGTGACCTTTGGCCAAGACGTAGCACATTTGATCTGTTTATAGACATTGTAAAACATAACACTGAAAATATTACCATAATGAGTTTTAGGCAATAAAGCTCTACTTCCAAAATACTTGACCCCTTTCCTGGACACGTTAAATGTTATGGAAGCAAGGTTTAAGTAATCTCGTGTTCAAAAAAGCCAATTTTTTGGGCTGTTATTATATTTGTGTTCACCATAAACGTTTAAGGTTTTCGAAAGTTCTCCATAATTGTGCAGCTGAAAAAGAACGCCCTGGGCCAAGTTCTGGACATTCAAATACCCCTGAATATACAGATGACTATAAAACCTCTTATTAGGATAGAAATGTCGCCATATTTTTATTAATTTAACAAATACCCAAGCCTCTAACATTAATATAATTACTTGATCACCAACAATTTTGTTATTTTGTATAACATAATAATATAAGAAATTTTGTTATTCCAAAAGATTGAACAATTCAATGTATCTAGTTTGACTATAAGATGTGATTTGACTATTATAATGATATGTACAATAATTTACTTGTTTTTATTTACGTTTTTAATTATATTTCTTTTCCAGGCTGCCTAGTAGCCTTTGTACTTGAGTTATTCTTAAATCAATTGTCAGTCAATTTCTAATATATTCATATATTGTATTTTTGCAGGTTATCTGTATCCGGGTATATATTATATTATGACATCTCATACTCAATTTAATAATAGTTTCACGTCATGCTCCTCTTCCGATGATGATTTTCTCAGTGCAATAAGTGATTCTTCTACGGACTCCTCAATTAACGTAGCGTCTGTTTTTGCTGATAATCCTAACAATTTTAACGTTGTTCATATCAACGCTCAGAGCATTCCTGCCCATAATGGGCAGGAATGCTCTGAGCGTCCGATCCGCAGGAGCATCCGATCTCCTGTCAACTTTTAGTAGCAATGATACAGATGCTGTTCTTGTGTCTGAATCATTCCTTAAACCATCTCTCTCATCACTTCAATTTTCACTTCCTGGCTTTGTTTTAATTCGGAATGATCGGACAGAGAAAGGTGGGGGCGGGGTTGCCATTTATCTCTGATCTAATATCCCTTACAAAATTTTAACTTCATCCCCTAATGCATATCACGAAGCAGCTGAGTATCTAATATTAGAGATCTGTCTTAATCATTCCAAAATTCTTCTGGCAGTGCTATATTGTCCATCCCTCCTTAGATAATTTGTTACATCATTATTGTCCATTTTACCGCGATGTATTATTGTTAGGCGATTTCAATACGTGTCTACTAAAGAATGATCTGCGGGCAAACAAGCTTCGGAATCTGTTGTCTTCTGTCAATTTAAATATACTTCCCTTGTCAGCAACTCACAAATCTCCAAACTGTATACCTTCTCTTCTCGATTTGATTATCAACACACAGCCCAATAATGCCAAAGTTTACGGACAAATGCCATCATGTTTCTCCTATCACGATCTCATCTACTTGTCTTATAATGTTCGTTCCCCTAAAAAAAGCTGAATATTCATTTCGCCGTTCATTTAAGAATATTAATCCCGTAACATTTGATAGGGATATTAAGGCTATAGACTGGTCCCCTGTGTTTCATTGCCATAATGTTGATACGGCTATTTCACTTTTTAATTCCAGTATTATGTGTTTGTACGACCGTCATGCGCCACTTAAAAAGCTGAAGATAAAGCATAATCCTTCACCCTGGGTGACTGATGACATCAGAAACGCTATGGCAGCTAGAGATAGAGCCAATAAACGCTATAAAAAATATCCTTCCGGTGACAATCTCTTGCAATACTAGATGCTTCGGAACAAACGCAATAAGCTTTGCCGCATTGCTAGGCGCCGTTACATCCACAATACTATTGCTAAATCCAGTTCGCAAGAGGTGTGGAAATTTCTGGAATCTCTAGGTCTTGGGAAATCACCTGCCTTTACCAGTACTTGTATTATTCTCAATGATTTAAATTCTCACTTTACCACTCTTCCTTTCGCAATTAATACTGTAACCAAAAATGACACACTAAATTATTTGTCTATTGTTTTGCGTCCCTCTTGTTCTTTTTCGCTCGTTTCAGTCACAGAAAAGGAACTTGAGAAACATATTCACTCTATCTCATATTCTGCGATTGGCAATGATGGTTTATGTTCCAAAATGTTACTCAGTATTATCCCTTATATTCTTCCTGTTCTTACGTATATATTTAATCTTTCCCTATCATCTAGCACGTTTCCCTCTATATGGAAGGCTGCCAAAGTAATTCCTCTGCCCAAAAGCGCTAACCCGAAAATTCCTTCTGACTATCGGCCCATCTCCATACTACCTTTTCAACAAAGGTCTTAAAGCACATAGTACATTCTCAATTATCAAATTACCTTCGCTCTAATGACCTTTTGAGTCAGTTCCAGTCAGGTTTCCGGCCGGGTCACAGTACTGTGACAGCACTTGTCAAGGTATCTGATGATATTCGGTTGGCCATGGACTCAAAACACCTTACCATCTTAGTGCTTTTGGACTTTAGTAGCACCTTCAACTCCGTTGATTTTGACTTATTGATTGGAGTCCTGCACACTCTTAATTTCTCACCTTCGGCTTTAGGTTGGTTTGATTCATATTTGCGGGGTCGAACACAATATGTTTCTCTGAATGAAGTTTGCTCTAACTGGTGTGACATTATTTCGGGGGTTCCGCAAGGCTGCATATTATCTCCTTTAGTTTTTTCTATATTTATTAACACTGTTACCAAGCTTATCTCTTCTAACTTTCATCTGTATGCCGATGATTTGCAGATATATCGTCATTGTAGTTACGGGGATATAACGGAGACTAGGTTTGCTGAACAAGGATCTTAGCGCAATTTATTCTTGGGCTGAAGCTTTCGGTCTTATGGTTAATCCATCTAAATCTAAAGCAATCATTGTGGGTAGTCGTCAGATGATAAAATCCATTGATTATTCAAATTTATCACCATTACTTTATAATGGGACTCGGATCCCTTTTTCATCTAGTGTAACAAATTTGGTTGTTATTTTTAGCTCTGATCTATCGTGGGATGATCACATCAGTAGCATTAGCAAAAAAATGTATTTCACTTTTCACTCCTTACAGTTATTCAAAAATTTCCTGCCTATTAAGACAAAAATTTCTCTTGTGCAAACTCTTGTCCTTCCTATTCTGGATTATGCAGATTCCTGTTTCCTTGACGCTACTGAAGTGCTTTTAAATAAACTCAGAGGCTTCAAAACTCATGTATAAGATTTATTTTTGGTCTTCGTAAGTACGACCACATCTCTACTTTCAGAGTCCAGCTCAGGTGGTTGCCTATCCGTTTTCGTAGGAACACGCATATTCTTTGCCTTCTGTTTAATATATTGTTCAATCCTGCTGCTCCCAAGTACCTTCGTGAGCGTTTCTCGTTTTAGCATTCCTCCGATTCCCCATGTCGTTCTCAAATTGGCTCTCTTCTTCGTTTTCCTGTGTCACATTCTCAAACGTATTCATGGTCATTCACTGTCCACGCAGTGAAGTTGTGGAATTCTCTACCCACTGAGATCCGCAGTAGCCCCTCGTTGCTAGTTTTTAAGAAGCGGGTTAAGGAGCATTACCTGTCATTGTCGTAGTTTTTTTTTAGGCCTTATTTACTTTATTACTGTGTTAATTTCTCTTTACTATAGTCATCAATTTGCGTTTTAGCCTTTTCTTATCTATGTGTAATCTTATCCTTGCAATGTATGAATAATTAGAATTTCAATGTAATTTATATATTTGTGTTTGTCTTCATGCTTGTGCACGATGCCTTCCACTTTCCTTTCCCAGCTTCACTTTCTGGGTTAGCTGGAAGAAATCTCTGTCGTTTGGGATAAGCTCACCTTTTGTGCATTATTTTAAGTATCGTTTAATTTTTTTTGTCATTATATAAGTGTACAATAAAGTATTAAATAAATAAATATATGTAGAGTTTATTGTTGTGTGTCGAACAATCAACCTGCTCTAGATTGATTGTTGCAGGGATATTTTTAATTTTGAAAGATTTCAAATTTTCTTTCTTTCTTGAAATTTTGAAAAATTTCAAGAAGTCTAAAAATTGTTTTAGAGATTATACGATGTTTAAAGTATAGCTTAAAGAGGCAAAGTTCGTAAGTTTTTATATAGGAAGTATTCTTTCTAAAACTACTAAACCGATTGTGTAATTTCACCAGTAGGAAGTTATATCACGAATGACACAGGCTACATACACTAATTCTAAATTTTCTAGCGGAATCAGGATCTATGTGAGTTACATCGCGGAAAGTGGCTAGTGCATCATAAAAAGAATATTTATCACGAAATTTCAAGAAAAAATGATTCTACTATATATCTTTCGATTTGTATAGTAGTATACATAATAATTACTAGACATAATAAAAAAACCTTGTGTGTACTTATGTACGCACGTAAGAAGTTATACTTCTTTAGCGTAACAAGATAAAAATCTTTCGAAAAATTTTATTTTTTGCGTTATCCTAAGTTTGTAGAGAAAGCGAAACTAACAATACAATAAAAAGTTATTTATTATATTGGGAGAAAGTTTTATTATAACGCATTATCTAGTTATATATATTTTATTTAAATATAACAAAATACTTATTTGTACATAATTAAAATATCTAGTTAAAAACTTCAGAAACTAAAATGTTGACTAGTTAATTTCATACTGTCGGGTTTTCGTGACGGTGTGCGCGCGCATCGTAAAAATATACTCATCACTTTTCCCTACTGCATCAAACGTATAACTTCAAAAATGCTTTATAATATTACTATAATTATGTATATATGTAAATAGGTTTTGACCTGTTTTTACGTAGTGCATTATTGTATGCAAGAGAAACTTCTAAGCGTTATAAATTTTCTATAATATAAAATAATCAGTCCTATATGTACACACAGAGCAACTTATAAATTATTAGCTACGTTATCTTAAAGATATAATGGAATATTTAACATAAATTCTTTAAGGACTATATTATAAAGATCTTTGTACTTTTCGAACGTGCTGACTTTTAGATTCTTTAAGTGCTTCATCCAATTTATTAGTTAAATGCAACAAATTCGGCAGGTCACATTGTAGTAAAACATGATTTATAATATTTTGACACTGGCTAGCTGCTGTGGCATTTTGTATTGGAGAGTTCAGATAAATATCTGACACAGGGCCAAGCTGAGACTTATCATCCAACGCTCCAACTTTTTTAGGAGTTGTCAGAATAAAATCCATAGTAACCATTGGGTTTATTTCAACTGGAATATTTTTAGATGCTACCTGAAAATAAAAATAATTAGGTAAGAATAATATTTATACACTTATAGTTAGTTTTATTTTGTGTCAACTCTTAGACAATATAAGTCCCAAGCCCAAAGCAGAAATACTGAATACAGCTACTAATAATTGATAACTTGCAAAGGGCTGTAAATTCAACAATGAGCGATGAGCAATAGATGTTTGAATTTCTGGGTTTGGGTGTTTATTGTGTATGTTTTCATATATTATGTATTTGTATCTATGACTAACACCCATAACACAAACAATTAATTTGCTTACGTTGGGATAGATCAAATCGTGTAATTTGTTCACCGATATTATTATTATTAATATTATTTAGCACCTACTATTATAGTGGGTGCTAAATAATACTAGGTTTCAAAGAAAGTGACGGTGTAAAGATGAGAAAGGGCATGCTCCGTTGGTTCGGACATGTAGAAAGAATGGTAGAAAGGTTAACAAAACAGATATACAATGCGAATGTGGAAGGATGTAGGTACCGGGGAAGACCAAGACTGATATACCATGTTCAGATTGATCGAGTACTGTCCGAAGGTGGTGTTAAAAGTCTTCGCAACTGGCGTGTGTGCATGTAGAGAGTGATGAATGTGGAGGAAGCTAGACAAGCCTGCAAGGATCGTGATATATGGCATCGTGGTAAGAGATCTAGCGTGAAGATATGTATGTATGTATGTACCTACTATTATACATTTGCCTTTTTTTACAGTTTTGTACCACGGTTTTTTCGATAGTGTGTGGTTTAATGTAATTTCGACGTTTTTAGCTCATGCAAGTCTGCAAAAGCTTCCTAGTTAGTGTCTATTAGCTTTCCAGGAAATTATGAAATTGGATTACCAGCTTTTCAACTAGTTTTGTTTTCGAGGTCATTCAACATTTGCATGCTCTGATCTACCCGTACTGATATTCCCCGACTCTTACACTGTTTCCTTGCATATGTATCGCAAATTAGCAAAAATATATTGCATCGCACAACAACAACAGAAAATACAAGTTTCCAATTTTTGCATTATAATCGATTGAAAGAAAATGTATGGCTCAACCAACTTCAATCACAGTCAGTATTAAACTCATACACTAATTTGATATAAAAAGTAGGTATATGATTATAAAGAGAAACCTTAATTCTTCAAATTCTGTATAAGTTTAAGCCTTTGAAGAGAGTTAATCACTCTAAAAAATCTCGCTAAAAAATGTTGATGGCCATCAGTTGATTATTTTATATCTGTAAACACAAAAAAGGTTGATAGGCTTTATGATTTCACTTTATTTTATTATCAATATTATATAATCCACTCAGAATAGATCCCTATTGAAAATCACTTTATTCGGAACTTTTTTTAATAATAAATAATTAAATGAAAAAAAAAACGTTGCTGTGTGCACTTTTGGATTTTACAAATTTATTTTTACAAAGTTATCCTTTGTTGTAGGTATATTCTTATTTTGAGAGTTGCTTCACGACTGCCTCTCTGTCATAATCACTCTGATTTTATGGAACCAATTTCCTGCGGTGATGTTCTCAATTAGTGAGACTTAGCAGGGGTTCAATTTATATGGTGATTGTGCTTGTGTTGATAATGTCCAAGGGCAGTTAGATATTATCAAATTTGGCAAATACAATATGTATATTTTTTTTATATCATAAGATAGCAAACAAGCAGATGGGTCTCCTGATGGAAAGAGTCAACCGTCGCCTATAGACACCAAAGATGTTAATGGTGCGTTGCTATCTTGTGGCGAGGTCTAATGCCACATGCATAAGTTTACCGGCTACCTTACCCTTCAAACCGGAACACGACAGCGACAAGCACTAACGCTATTGCGGCAGAAATAGGTAAGGCGGTGGTACCTGACCCGGGCGAAACTATGCAGAACTCTACCACCTAGTAGCCACGATGGTAGTGACTCGCATAGCCAATCGGTCGCCTTTTACGATCTGTCTGGCAGAACGGCAGTTGGTCTATTCTTCAAAGGAGCCTGGAACCAACAACCAACATCAATATTATTATAATACTAGCGGAACCGCCGAACTTCCTTCTGCCTTATAACAAATTTGAAATCATTAAAAGTTTGACAGCTAGGAACTTTTTTCTAAAGCAAAATAAAAGTGTCGATGTTATTTTCCTCACAATTTTTCCATTATTTCTCCCCATAAAAACTTTTCCCATACTTTAAAAAATATTTTTAAAAAATTGGGTCCTGCCGCTCTCCAGTTTTGCATATAGAAACACATTTAGCAATTCGTTTTCTTTTATATACATAGATCAATCGTATAACAAATAATTTGTAAAAGAAAGTGAGAAATACGCAAGTTTTTAAAACATCCTAGGTATATAATTTTAATAAGCAAATTAGTTATTTATGACTATTAATGGTAAAACTGGTTTTATTTGTATGATATTAAATGCTTAACTGAAATTTTCGATGTAATTCATGCAATAATTATTCATTTACTTGTATTTCAAATCTCCACCTTAGGTCGTGATAGACAGCATCTTCTTGATAACAGAATCTCAAAGCTTCAGATATATCTATTTTCTTTGACATATACAATTTCAATAACACTTGTTGTTGGTCAGGTGTAAAGCCTGCTATTGCTACTGATGAATTGAAGTTTGCTTCAGATAGCTGAAAAATACAATTAGCTGCATTAAGAATTATGTAAAATTAATTAATACTCGTAGAAATATTCACAGCATCTACTAGAAATATCACATGCACTTTTTTGGAAGAGTTTCCAAAATTTGTTAAATGAATAATAAAAAGTGACCGATCGAAACTGGATTTTCAGCCAAAACCGAAACTGTAACTTCAGTTTTTCGAGTCACGGCCGAATTTTTATCTTGTTATATTTTTATTGACTACAGCAGATAGTAGGGAGGTTAACAAGTTCCAAGGGAGGAGGCAGGAGAGTCTTATTTACCTCTTTTATTGGAGATGGATTTGTTTGTAAATGCATGATAATGCATGCCTCTTACATGAAAAAAGTTGTTAAATACTACTTATGGGTATTTAAACAAATGCTATGTAGTAACTAATATAAATTATAAGAAAGCTTTATGGTATAACCTTGGAAGATAAATTAAGAAATCCTGCCTCCGTTAATTTGAGTTATCTTAAAAATGTGTAACATGTAGAATCGAATATAGTTCTTCAAGAATAATTACAGGTATTCCAAGGAGACATAACGCCGTTCGAAAAGCTACACTACTTAACACCAAGGCCGAGATAAATAGTGGTTGCTTAGCACAGGCTTAGCCAACAGAGTTCCAATAAATAGACTATACTTGGAACAATACTTTTGATAAAAGCCAATCTAATACTTAGTAAACACTTGGCTAAGATATAGTTTGGATTTTTGGCAACTTAGCATGTTCTTGGCATCCATTTGACATTTTTAAATAGTCTTGATTCAATAACGCGCCAATATTTTCATAATAATGAGCTCATATTTGAAAAAAATATATATGTGAGTGGTTACGCAAAAAGGGACCTGAAGGGATTGGAAACGGTTTTTTTTTTGATAAATTCTGATTCTATGGTCCTTCATCTTTGTTTTGTTCTAATCAAAATAATTTTAGGTGCCGTAGTTTTTTTTTAATGATTTTTTATGTAAGCCGAGGCAGTTTTGAAAATATTACACCTTATACACAGCGCACACTAGTTTCTTTTTCTAGCGCGCACATAAAAACAAGTAAAAGACGAATAAATAAGTCACCAATAATACAGCTATCGCAAACACGTGCTATTTCTCACTGACGAAGTCGCTCACTAACGACACTAACATAAAACACCCCGCGCCTCTCTCATTTCGACTCAACATTTTAAACGTGATTTACTCGAAATCAATTATTTTCCCTTGAGGTCCCTTTTTGCGTAACCACTCACATATTAATATTTTCGAGGGAGTAGGAACCAAAAAAAATATAGTGACTGACTCGTGCTCTATGGTTTAGCCCAGCTTTTCTTAACCTTTTAAGCTTCTTAACTTTTTCCGTGGAATGGCAATGCCACATGCATAAGTTTACTGGCTACCTTACCCACTAAACCAGAACACGACAATGACAAATATTAATGCTATTGTGGCAGTCAAACATACAATTTACAATACTTTAGACAGATGCTTAGTAATGACTATTTATCTCGGCCTAGTATTGTCTAGTAGTCATAGTATTAGTCCTCATTATAGTTTTTCCTATATATTGGTAAACAAATATAGTTAATAATTTTGTTTAATTTTTTTCATCTATAACTGGTGCCTATTAAAGTTTGCAATTTTAAATTAAAGAATAAAATTAGTAAATTTAATTGTATAACAAAAAAAAAACAGAATATAGATACTTATACGTCATATTTTCATGTTATTAATACTAATTTTTTTCCAAATAAATAAAATATTATTCATATTTTGGTTTGTACACATTTTTTTTCTCTTTTCTAAATTTGTCCAATAGTGTATCATACCATAATAAAAAAAACTTATACGATTGGATTTTAATTCTTATTTAAGCCTTAGTCATAAGCTATCTTAGTTAGATCAGAAGCTTTTGAAAATGCAAACTTCTGAAAAATTATGATTTATACTAACATTATGTTTACAAGCTTCTGTTATAAGATAGGCTAATGCTTGTATTATGTTCTGTACATTCTCACTTGTGATACCCAACTTATCTGAAACAAATTATTGTTTATAGAAATTAGTGTAACTTTTTTACCAATTTTCTTTTAAGGTAAAACTATTATGTATGTAATTACATTATTTGTATGGCTATTAGAATTAAAATTAAATATTAAAATCAAATAATGTACAACCAATGTACATTAATTATATTACTAGCTGCACTCGGCAGCTTTATGCAATTATGTTTTTGTTTGAATACCACAGGAATAATGTAATTTTTTCAGGATCAAAATAGTGCATATTATGCTAAGTCTGGATATGCTACCTATGTAACAAATTTCAAATTCTCAATTCAACTATATTTACATGATTGAGTAACTACTTCAACATACAAACTTTTGCATTTACTGTGTTAATATTAGTATTACCATTACCATACTATATACCATTACTGGTCTTGTAGACGCAGGCAGAAGTTCCATTGGTATGATGTGGATATATCAAAAAAACGAACAAAACAGTTTGACAACTCTTTTTTGGTTTGAGGCACCAAGGTTTAGAATGAATTTCCTGGGTCTATTTTTTCTAACAAATAAGTTCTGGAACCTTTTAGAGTAGAGTAAACAGGTTTTATTTTGATGGGTGTATACCACCTTCGCCTTTATCGACACTTTCCATCAGGTGAGATGAAAGACAAACTCCTATTTCAATTAAATGTGGCATTAGACCTCGCCACAAGATAGCAACGCACCATTAACATCTTTGGTGTCTATAGGCGATGGTTGACTTTCCATCAGGAGACCCATCTGCTTGTCTGCTATCAGTTCTTATGACATAAAAAAAATTACGTGAATAGTACATTGCTATCTTCACAGTTGGGATGGGAAACCAGGTAAGTCCAAGCTTGAAAATTAAAGTGACAAAGGTAAATTATTGTTACCTGAGCAACTTTTAGTACTTAGCGATTGTAATAATCATATTCAAATACATAACCATTACTTGCCATTTGAACTGCCTTGAAGAAAAAAGTCAGTTTATATGTGCAAACATACACATCTTAATTATTAGAATTCTTGCTCATTTTTAACATGCAACAAATAATAAACTAACCTGCAGCAACAGAATTTTTTTTCCAATTAAAGCCATTGTTAATAGATTCAATTGTTAACTTACAAAAATCTATCAAAACTGAAACAAATAAGTTTGTTATGTCATATAAAAACATTAATAGATGGTAATAAGTCTTGCTATTGCTAATGAACTGCATAGTTTAATATTAGTACAATAAAACTGAAATGTTTAATGTGACTCATAAAATTTACAATATAACTGTCTTTATCTCAATTAATTGTATTATTATTTGACCGAAGTATGAAACTAAAAAGTGTCAATTTTGCTAAGTTGTTGCTCCATAACTTAAGCCTGTCAGCTCCATTTCCTATTTGACTGGAGGCTGATATTAATGACTAGCTTTCATGCTTGTTTACACATCCAGAGATTTGTAACACATTATTAGACACACAGGGATTGTATTGACAATTTGTAACCTGTTATTAGACACAATATAGGAATTGGATTCATAAATAAAATAACTTTTTTAATAGTAAAACCTGGAAACATATATTTAAAGCAAGATTATAAGACTTTGACTATCCTTGTCTTTCCGATTTTATGATTTCCGATGAGATTCATTTAATAAAGTTATGATCTGTACAAAAAGATCCACAATTTTTAATTACAATGTTTATTTTATGATTTTGTATAAAATAAGATTAATTTAATTGTAAAACTGTACAAAATATATGTTGCTATTGTGGAAATAACAGAGACTTACTGCCCCATTGGTTCATTAGTTAGCGACACTAATAAAGCAATTCATAGGGCTCAATTTGATTCCCAACAGAGACAAGCATTTTTTGGTGTTTTTTTAGTACAAGCTGTTTCCCTCGACTTCGTTCGTATGACCCAAAAATATTACTTACTTTTGCTCAGTCATGTAAAAAGCTAGCGTATAGCATTCCTCGTGATGTTGCTATCATACACAAAAAAATTTTTTTAAATCTGACTGGTACATCAAGAGATTAGCAGATTCAACTAAACAAATAAACAAACAAACTCTTCAGTTTTATAATATTAGTATAGACATTTTAGTATTTATGTCTGGGGTTGGTTTAGAAATGTGCTGCATCCATAGACGAAATCTGAAGCTAAGGGGGGCTTCTAGGTCTTCCGATAACCCCCATTAGATTTTTTTTGCCTTAGACATGAAGTTTTTTTTAAATTTACATATATTTAGGTTGGGCACGTAAATATTTACAATAAACTACTCCATCAGTGAGTTTTGTGTTCGCTTTTTTTCTTAAAAAGATCTGTAATGCGTATATTTCGTGTCACCTAAAATCAAATTGTCAATTCATATAAACAAATTTTTTTAGTAAATTACAATTTTTTTTCCTTCTCCTTTTCTTAACATGGATTCACGAGATTAACTTATTCAATGTAAAACAATTTATGGTAGGTGGAATGGACTTTTGTCTTTACTTGGACTGCCTTATATCTATTATCACTATTAGTTTTTGTGTTAAAACCAGTCTTTGACATTTTGGTTATCTGTAGAATCTACTCTCGGGCCCAAAACTTTTCGAAAAAATATGACACCAGTGCATGGGCGACGTTATTAATTTAAACCTCAAAAATGGGGGATTATTAAGTTCATAACCCAAAAAAAGGGGTTTTAGATTCATAAAAACCGAAGTGACCGATAGGAGTAATTAAATAGCTGTGAAATTATGTAACTTATAAACATCCCACAGCAGTGCCACATGCTGCCAGAATTATCCCAGTATGGATTTTACTATGAGTCAATTGTTCAATCGCTTCTGTAAAACCTTAAATTCATTGTCAATATATAAATCAAGAATACAGGAATAATCCTTAGAAATTTTGTCACTGAGATTGATACTGTAAAAAATTTTAAAAATTTCGTGACATGCAGAGTTTGAATGTAACTACCGTTTTTCAAGATATAGCTTTTCAAGGCCGACTTTTGATAATGTAAATACATTTTGAAAGGAGAATTTACAACTTACATTAATAAAATGGAACAAAAAGATACCTACTCAAATACTGGAAGTTGATCTTCTAATGAAGGAATTCAAGCTTGACAACGAAAATTGTAACACTACAAGAGGAATTATCATCTTTATACATTAAGCAGTGGAGAAAGTGTTCTACAAATTATTAACCTACATATGCAAGTACATAACTTAGCTAAAAGTTTACAAGCAAGGATGTTACGTGAATGAGTGTTAACAAGTAGTGTTTGTATGGCAGTTTTCAACAAAAAAAAAACATTAAAAAAATTACATATTTCCGGTGGGCGGTTTAATGGGGGATGAAACCCCCCCCCCCCAACCCTTTCCCACTCTCCCTCTCCCCTATCGATGCGGCACGTTTTCAAATTGTTACCTATGTATGTATATATTCTATATTCTATGTATAAGTATTAACTAACACCCATGATATAAACTAATTTTTTGTTTACTTTGGTGTTAGATCAATTTGTGTAATTTGATCAGCTGCATTTATTTATCCAACACGGAAAAACACTTGCTCTGCGCTAGACGGCTACTAATGACAAATGATCTTTCACAAACGCAAATCAGACACACGCCAATGTGTCGTTGGATACACAGTGGCCTACAGTTTAAAGGATAACTGATTTGATCATACACATCCAATTTAATGTTAAGAGTATCTACTAGGCTAATGAATATAATGTAGACGAGAAAAATATTACAACTTTATTTACTTCTAAAACATGAATTATCACACTTACCTGGTATAGAATGTTCGTGAAGTAAATTTAAATGTTGTTTCTGAAGTTCACTTAAAAATATAATCATATTGGGAATGTATGTAACCTTAAAATAATTTATAAAACAATATTAAATAAGATTATGAATAGGTAAATACAAAACAAAATACCTATACAAATGGGAAATGACCATCCATAGACTAGCCAATGTCAAATGTGAAATGACAACAAAAGTGTTGTTAAATGGAAATATCAAATGACAATCAAATAGGGATGTCAAAAATAATCGATTAGTTTTTGAAACCCTAAAAGGTTATCGTTTAGTTTTTACACTTATTTTATTCACATTTTAGTAAAATATAAATTGGTAGTGCACGTTTGTGCTGCTAAGTAAATATTTTTAGTGTTTTCACTGTTCAAAATAAATTAAAAGTTTAAAAAAAAATTTGTTACATATTTGTAGTTTTTAAAAACATAAAATTGTCGTTTATATTTGCTTATCATTAAAATCAAATCAAATCATTTTCATTCTAGTCAAATGCAAAATGGGATTGAACATTTGTGTCAATTTAATTTTTAGCCATTCACTTTTGTGAGTTCTGTGATATGTCAAGCGATTTCTGTTCTGTCCAATATTGCCATCATATAAAAATCTGTAAACCGGTTGACCCTGGAGGCCCTCCCTAACCGACCTGCCACAGCTACCCGCGGCGCGACCTGCGACGCGAAATGCGGCGCGGTGAGTCGCGCGACCATCTGGGTATGCCACAGCTTGACTTGTTGCGACCGCGGCGGCGCACAGTGGGCCCAAACTGAAAATTAGTGGACTTAGGCAACAAAGTTCTAATATCGATGCAATTTTTTTTATATGACGTGTTATGATATTCCTGACAACTTTTATTCTTATAAAATTGCTTCTAAAGTTGATAGTTAGTCTGAAAAAAAATTATTTAGATTTTTTGTATGGAGCAAATTACGTTTTATTTTTTTTTCTTCAATTGTAGAAATATGTTGGGTGTGTGACGTGAGTATATGATAGCTAGGGTCATTGTCTATCCATGAAAAATAAGTCAGCGCCGGTCATCTGCGGCAGCGCGAGTAATCATTCGGTAAAAATATATATTTTAAATGAATTTCTTTGCTATTTAAAGTAAATTTAAAATATATATATATATATATATATATATATATATATATATATATATATATATATATATATATATATATATATATATATATATATATATATATATATATATATATATATATTAAGTAACGTCTCTGCAGATAAGTGTTTAACTCTTTATACATCACTTGCGCTCTCGAAATGGAAGTACTTAGCTCTTCGCCAATTTCTGAAAGAAGAAAACTGTGCTGCCTTTTCATCTTATTCAAAGCTTGTAAATGCCAAGAAAAGATGTTACCCACCACAAGAGAGTATGGTGATTACCGTAGAAGGAGCTCAAATTAAATTGCAAGCGCTATTAGACCACACTGTGGAGAGGATTTTACTAGATGTGAATTCTGTTGATAGGTCCCAAAATGAAGAACTCAAGTTGACCTGGAAATGGGGAATTGATGGATCTTCGTCGCAGAGTAACTATAAACAGAAAACGTCAAACACAGCTACAGATTTCGATGATTCTTCAGTAGTTATGATAAGCATCGTCCCTCTTCCGCTAGTGTCTACTAGTCCATCCTCTGGAAATGAAAATATGGTTTGGGAAAACCCCACACCTTGCTCAACTCTGTACTGTCAACCGGTGAAGTTCACGTTCACTTCGGAGACAGCTGATTTTATAAAGTCTGAAGAGACTGAGATAAAAAAACAAATTGATGAAAGAATATCTACACAGTGTGGAAATATTATTGTATCACATGAATTGCATATGACCATGCAGCGGCGTAAACAGAATTATGACACTTGGTATGCAGCGGTGTACTCGATCACAAAAACTTTTTCTTATAGATTTGTAGCATAGCTACAGCCACGCGACGGATCTCTAAGTCGGAAATCATGCCAACAGAATAAGTCTTAGATGTACTACTATTCATGTACATCTTCTACGGCAACGCAAACAAAACAGCAATCGATCGTCGCGGCGAATGAAATTGTAATAAAATAAGTAAAATAATAAGCTAAATTAATATCTAACTACTCACCTAGTCAGCTTCAATTTTCACTGAAGGTTCTGATTACTTGAGATTACTATACACCGGTATAAATAAACGCAAGATTTTGACCACCTCAAATATATTATCCAAGTGAGTGATAGTTACAGAACACATCCCTTGCGAGATATCCGATATGGCCTTATATAATATAAACTTAATAATAAAATTACGGGTTAGTAAAAAAACAAACTACTCATTCATTTGTAGATTACTAGCGACCTGCCCGCGGTTTCACCCGCGCAGCTTTTGTTCTCGTAGGAATATCTGAAAGGTTTATATACTGAAACCTTCCTCAAGAATCAATCTATCTATTAAAAAAACCGTATCAAAATCCGTTGCGTAGTTTTAAAGATTTAAGCATGCATATGGACATATGGACAGACAGAGAAAGCTACTTTGTTTTATACTATGTAGTGAAATCTATGCGCCTATCCTTTTTTAAATATCATTTTAGGATATCGTCATAGAAAGTTGGATTGCGTTTTAATTCTATCATTAATGTCGTTTCTATAGAAATCATGGAAAGCTCTGTGAGTCGTTGATTTTGTGTGTTTCTGTGTACTGTAACTCGGGTACACACCTACATTTAGACACGATTTGAATCTTTTCACTGAATGACAAAATAGAAAAAACTTGTTATTTTTAATTTTTAATAAACACCCATTTTCAACACAAACTTCACAATCAAATAACATTTAAAAAAATCAACAAATGCACTAGTAAAAGCAAATCACTACAATTATTATAGAAACTCAGTAATAACCTATTAAATGTACCTACACACTTCCAAATATTAAAATGAAAACTTTATGTAATATACTGGCACAAACAAAATAATGAACAATGCTTAACAGTTATCACACGAAAAAGCAAATGGCCCCCGCGAAACACAAAACCTTTCTGCTATTTAAACAAATAAAACCTTAATAAACAAAAATGCATAATGTGATCATATTGTTTGCCAATAATATTTCGTCTATTCTCTTTACCCGGATTATAGAACAAGCTCGCAGTACTTGCCCTATAGAATAGCATGATTGTGTGAGTGAGCCAATTACGTGCGGATAGGTAATTATGTCTCGCACACATTTACAATGTGAGGCAGATTGCTAGCGACATTACTTCAATATTATTTATCGTTTAATAAACGCCTGGCAAACATGTTTGAGTGCTGTGCTTGCAAATAGGTGCTATTTAAAAATATTAGGCGTTTTTAAGTTATTATATTTTGTTTATTCATTTATTTATAATTAATTAAAGTCATCTAAAACGTATGAATGTTTTATTAAAATATACGTAAAGCAGAGCTTTTGCGTCTCTATATTGTGCACGCCCCTGTGACCATGATTGATGGAAAAGTGGCCAATATTATTGCTGAAGTACCATCATATGCAACGTGTCCCATTTGCTTGGCAAAACCAAGCGAGATGCATAATTTAGACGCTTTGATTTCTAAACCACTTCGTGAAGAAATTTACAAACAAGGAATTTCTTCACTGTATATGAAGATTCGGTGTATGAAATGTCTTCTCCATATTTCGTGAGCAAACTGGAATGCTGATTGATATAGTTCAATAGGTATATATTTAGTCTGCGCTCTTTTTATGTTGTTTGTGTATTATATCTCTATGTATTGTATATTACAGTATTGTTTTCCCGTTTTAGGGTTTTGGAACTACAAATGACGGTAATACTGCGAGGCGCTTTTTTCAAGATTACAAAAATCATCCAGAATAACGGGAATTGACGAAAATCTGATTTTCAAATTTTCCGTTATTCTACAAGCCATATCATCAGGAAAAACATTGTCTGTGAAAAATTTAGAATATACTGTAGAGAAACAGCTGACATGTACGTGCAACGCTATTCGTGGTACTACATGCCAGTTAGTGTAAATAAACTTCTAATGCACGGTGCAGACATCTGTAACCACTTCGGTGTTTTGCCAATCGGTTAGTAAAAAATATATATATTTGATGTATTGTTTGACTCGATTGCGTTTTGTATGTACTTATTTGTTTTAGGTATCTTATCTGAAGAAGCTTCGGAAGCTCGTAATAAGGACTTCAGAAACGTCAGGGAGAGGCAGAGAGAACAGTAGAATAGCAACAAAAGAAGACATCATCCATGGACTTTTAATAAGCTCTGATGCCCATATATCCTACATAAGGACTAAACTAACGAAACAGGTTCATAGTGAGCTGTTGCCTGAAGCAATTCAGTTGTTACAGATTACTGGGCCTCCCTATGACAGTGAGATTGCGGAATAAGAAGAATGCCTCATAGCAGAGTCCGAAAATTTACCGGACCCACTTCTGGAACAAGAAATAATATGATTCAGCTTTACATTATTCCCACAAAAGCCCATCAGGGCTAGGAATATGACAAACAGCCCTTTTCAGGGCTACAATTACTTCACTGTTTCTTGATCATAGGAACGATAACTTATAAGTAACTGTAAAATACATACGCTTGATTATGTAGATAATTATCAACGACTTGCCCGTACAAATTTAAAATATTTTACCTATCATTAACAAAATTAGTATAACCTGAAACTTATTACGATATTTACTCAACAAAAAATAACGTGCAGGTAGTTAAAAAATAACAGCCAATCAGAGATAAGCATTTTTCGATGACTTGTTTGTTATGCGCTTAGCCGAACGCACAAACAAATGAGTCATCAACCGCAATACAGGTGCTACCGATAACATGCAATAATAACTAAATCTCTATCAGAATTACTAGTTGTAAGTACCTATGCGCTATTAAAACTATATATTTAACTAAAAAGAATGTCAAAACAACCAAATGAGACAAAAAATATACTTTGAATTTATTTTAAATAGCAAAAAAATTCATTCAAAATATATATTTTTTACCGAATGATTACTCGCGCTGCCGCAGATGGCCGGCACTGACTTTTTTTCATGGATAGACAATAACCCTAGCTATCATATACTCACGTCACATACCCAACATATTTGTACAATTGAAGAAAAAAAATAAAACGTAATTCGCTCCATAAAAAAAATCTAATTAAATTTTTTTCAAACTATCAACTTTAGAAGAAATTTTATAAGAATAAAAGTTGTCGGGAATATCATCACACGTCATATAAAAAAAATGCATCAATATTGGAACTTTGTTACCCAAGTCCACTAATTTTCAGTTTGAGCCCACTGTGCGGCGTGCTGCTCTGAGTTGTCGCATCTCGATACTAGCTTGTTGATACTTACATATATTACCTTATCATTGATCCATCCATTCGAGATTTTTGTATATTTCTTGAGGCGCGTAATATTTCTTTAGGCAGCGAGTGAAATTTTTAGATGCACGCGCATCACCGTAACGCAAAAGTTACAGGTTGAAGTTGTCCGCTAAATTGCTCATTAAATCCCGAAATCCTTGACTATCCTTTTCCAGTCCTTTTATTATTTTAATGTAATTAAGTATTTGCATGCAATTAAAGTCTATCAGAAATCAAAAATCAGAAGTAGGTACTTTATTCAATAAAACTTTACAAGTTATTTTGACACTATTTTTTAATGACGCCAAAGAAGTGTAACTTCTCACGCGCGTACATAAGTACACGCACCCATTTTTTTAATGTATGCCAACGTAGACATTTTCCGTACAATTAGTAACTATGATCGTTTTTGATGTAGTGAGCTGTAGAAAGTATGTATTTTTTATTAACATGAGTGAGATAAATGTATAGGAACAAATTTTGTTTAACGCAAGCCGACATTAAATTGAGAAAATGCTGTGAAGTTTTTAAATTAAGTTTAAGTTTCAGTGAATAAACTTATTTAAGTTTAATATTATTTTAAATATAATATTATAATAATAAGTCAATAACCAATTATTTATTTAATCAAGAAATCATCATACTACTAACTCTAAATTAAAATTTAAAAAACCAACACTTTTTTTATCGTCAGCCCACCATTTTACTTTAGTTCCATAATTTTAAGCGCAAAACGTAAAAGGAGCTGATGATCTTCGAAAGGGGATCATGCAGCATAAAGTTAAACGTAACCTGAACCTGTGGTTCCTTACTCAATGAGCTTGAGCTGTTTTATTGCAAAGCTCCCGAGGCCTCCAGCTCCGCCATGTAACTCTATCAAACCATGTGTCCATGTGTACACTTTCCAGTTCCATCGTTATGTTTTAAAAAACATCCAGCATCTAAGTGTTTACCAAAGCAAATCGAAGTAGCCTACACTCAGTGGATTTTAACTGGTCAAGATTAGAAGATCACATGGAATTTCTTCTGCTCGATCATCAAATACTGGAAGTCATCCTATTTCTCATTCTTTAAAATAAAAAATCAAACGAGTCCAAAATTGATGGTGTTGCTCAATTTTAATTAAAAGTTTTGATAACCTTCTTCCTGCCTCATCATAAGACCCTGTAAATCATTTAGAACCAGGGTATTTGTCAAAACAGAACAACTGAGTCCAATCTAAATGGGTTTTTCTTGTTTAGTTTATAACTTACCATGGCCAACTTCGAGTTTGATCGTTAAATCCTAAGTCATGATGAGCATCAGATCCTAGAAATCCTTAATACTGCTTTGGTAGCATATCACGCATACGCAAATTCGTGGCTTACATATGGCATTTTGCTATGGGGTAATAGTTCAAACATACAAGAGCTATTTACTTCCCAAAAAAAATGTATACGCATCCTCAAAAACATTAAAGAAACCGAAAGTTGCAAACCATACTTTAAAAGCCTCAAAATATTAACTTTGACATCAATGTACCTATTGGAAGCAATGAAATTTGTAAGAAAATATCCCCATTTTTTAAAAAATAAAACCGATATGCCACGATACTTCGCAAGTAGATCCAAATATAATCTAAAATTGCCAATATCAAAACAAAAAATGCATAGTTCCGGACCGAATATAATGTGTATAAAAATATATAATAAACTACCTGATAAAATTAAATCTGAAGAAAATGACCGTATATTTATAAAACTTGTAAAAAGTCTATTGGTAGAAAAATGTTACTACACCATAAACGATTTCTTTAACGACAACCGTATAATTGTGTCATAAAATGGATTGGTCCAGTCCTACATTGCAATACCCTACTAGGGTGTATATGTTCACCACATTTAATATAATATAATAACACCAAATGTAATAATTGTAACATATTAAGCAATAAATTATTGAGTATTGAGTATTGAAATCATCCAGCATCAAAATGTTTGTTAGTACAAGACAATTGAGCGCTAACTCAATAAACTTACCTTGTTGAGTTTAGAGGTTTATATTATCTAAGCATTTAGCTGGCGATAGCACTGGCGATAGCCACGAAAAAATGAATGCGGAGGGCGAGTATGAGGAGTGTTTTAAGATCATGCTTCTATTATTGGAAGAACAATCAAAATTTTTTATTAATAACGCGCCCTACCACTCTTGCCAAATTGACAAAATATCAACGCAAGCCAATAAAAAACATGAAATTATTAGCTACGCGAAAATGGAAATGTGGTCGATTTCATATTAAAAATAAAGTTGTTAAAAGTATTAAAACCAATAAGAAATCAAAACCGTATGTGATCGATGAAATTGCAGCATCCCCCGTGTTGACCCCGGGCTCCTTTGAAGCATAAACCAATAACCGTTCTGCCAGTAAGGTCGTAAAAGTCGACCGATTGGCTATTCGAGTCACTACCATCGTGGCTCCTAAGTGGTAGAGTTCTGCATTGTCTCGGGTCTGATATCACCGCCTTACCTGTTCCTGCCGCAATAGCGTCAGTGCTTGTCACTGTCGTGTTCCAGTTTGGAGGGTAACGTAGCCGGTAAAATGTGTGTGGCATTAGACCACGCCACAAGATAGCAACGCACCATTAAAATCCTCATTCAATCCGAAAATCCTCATTCAAGCTTAAGAGAGATAGCCCTGAGCTTTCTGTAATTGGCCAACTGCCGTTCTGACAGGCGACGTAAAATGCAACCAATTAGCTATGCGTGTTCCACATGCATCGTGGCCACTAGGTGGGAGAGTTCTACATTGCCCCGCCCTTGTCTGGTACCACCGCTTTACCTATTCCTGCCGCAATAATATATAATAATAATATTCACGGGAAAGATTACACTTACTGATCTAACCCCAAAGTAAGCAAATTATTTGCTTGTGTAATAGGTGTTAGTCAACGATACTAATACATAGAAATACATATATAAATACTGGAATATATTTAATAAACACCCAAACCCGGAAATACAAACATTTATGCTCATCACGCAAATGCTTGTTCCCGTCGGGGATCGAATCAGAGCCCCGTCGATTGCGTAGTCAGGGCCGCTAACCACTAGACCAACGGGGCGGTCGAATACGTCAGTGCTTGTCGTTGTCGTATTCCGTTTTGTAGGGTAAGGTAGCCGGTAAACTTAATCTGCTTGTTTGCTATCTTATGATATAAAAAAGTAGAACATGGTTATATCGTCCTTAGGATTCCTCCATATCCCTGCCAATACAACGCCATAGAACTCATATTATTGGTACAAGTAAAAGGGCATACTAAAGAAACAATACAAGCTCCCCATTCACAGCAAATAAAATGTTGCAATTGCTCAAAAACGCTTGCACCCATGTAATGGCCGAGAACTGGACAAGTGTGGCGGAAAGAACTAAGAGTATATATAGTATAATAGCTGATTGGGACCGTGATATTGCATTTGACACTTTAGGCGTACAAGAACTTATCATTAATATTACAGAAGACTCCTCATCGGACGAATCTAGTAGGTACCTATAAATGATGATTTTGAAGATTCATGTTAAGAAAAGGAATTGAACTATTTTAGTTGTTTTATTTGTATGCCTTATAAGGTCATTGTGTTGATTGGTGACCACTTAGTGGAGTTGCCCACTTTGGATGCGTCAAAAGATATCATATCTATACATAACATGAATATTTTTTATGTAAATTAGTCGGAAATATAGTCAAGTTATGGAATATGTAATATTCACTTCCATTAATAAATATTGAAAAAATATTCAAAATGTTCGAAATAGCCAAAACGCTAGTTTACGACCACTTTTGTCAGTTTGCCCACCACTGAACCAGTTTGCGACCACTATGAAAAATAGTAATATAGACGTAAAACAACGTAAATAAAATATCGTCGTCTAAGAGTGCTGATCTGCTTACTCCATTGTAATGATTTTAACAGGAGACACAAAAAACTGAATTATTTATTTAAAACTCTTCAGACATGAAAAATAAAAGTCTCGTTGGTAGATATGATGGTAAACTATATATATCTAAACAATAACATATTTTACGATCAACTGGTTTAAAATTAGGAATAAAAAATGGAGTTAGCAGATCTGAACTTCGGAAAACCTATTTCATTTTAATGTTATAGGGGAGTTAGCAAATTATCACGCCAATTATTCACAATTTAAGTTTATTAAAAAATAAAGAAGACATTAAATTCTTAAAGTTTTGGCAGATTAGAATAAAATTGCCTAAAATCCTGTGGTAGAGTTTCTTTGATGACCTGCAGGTCTTCAAATTTTCGAGCACTGATCGGAATCCTGTTGTGATGCAGACAATCTAGTTCATGCCAGGTCTTAGGTTCTACGGAAGTTTTTCTTTGGAGTAATAGTGTCCATGGGTCTCCAAAACGAAGCTTATAATATATCACGCCCGATGGTGAATATTTTAGCGCACGTATATCCGATACCTTTGGATCTCCAGTAGTTCTTCCAGGACGAATATTTTTGTAGCTAGACACACTCTCAAATTTTTTGAAAAATGTTTGCTCTAAATAAGTTACATCAAACGGTTTTTTTCGGGCACTTTGAACGACTTGAACGTAGTCGGCAGGAACGTTTATATGTTTATTACGTAGTTTACGTTCTATTAGAGAGTGCATGCTGTCCACCTCCATTTGTGTATGGCCCACTTCTAAATACTTTTGCTCTATAGTCATATTGTTTATTACTGCCATATTAAGGAGAGCATTAGAGAGTGTAGTATTACGATTTTGGTATCCACATCCATCTGAGTATATAATTAGTCTCACCCCTTCTCTATTCTCAATATGAGACAAGCATTTTTGCCCAAAAAAGTATATCCATATTAAGGTAAACTCTTCTGCAGAAAGCCGCCTTTTGTCTCGTTCCACAAAAAGCAATATCCATCTTTATTAATATTATTGTAAAAGCAAAGGTTGTGTACTTGAAGCTTAGTTTTGTAATAAAGCAGGCTTACATTCGATTTCGGAGCCAGTAAAACGGATTGCATATCCACTGTAAATAGTAAGCTTTGTTCTTCTTTGTCTTTTCTCTTTTCTTCTCTGGCTTCTTCTTTCTTCAATTTATGTAATAGGTATTCGTTTTCTTCTATAGTTCCCATTTTATATTTAGTACATTTTTCACATTCATCTTTCTTTGGTCTAAATAGGGAAATGTTTTCCGCTGTCATAGTGTCGAAAAAGACAGTAGAAGACAGAGCTTTAGTGTTATGTGTAACGCACCAGTCAGTTACATAAAATTTGTACAAAGCTGATTTAGTTGGCCAATCTGGTTGAAGATATTTTTTTGACGTAGAAGCGCGGCAGTAATGAGACTCCATTAAAGGTAAAGATTTAAAAAAATTGTGTAAAGATTGTTGCCTGTCTGCATGTGGGTTGTTTTTTCTTTAGCAGTTCTGAGTAGGCTGGGTTCGGAATTTTGCTTCATTTTATCTTTCCAAGTTAATACAGTCATCCTACCAATGCACAGTGTGTTTAAATACATAGTCTTGCAAACTCTGATTTCTTCGTCGTTTAGTTTTAAATAGTATCTAAGCGATTGTGATCTTCTTGAATTTTCAGGTTCTTTTCTATCCCTTGCGCATTTAATAGCACATGATTTCACTGTGTGATCTACATAAAGTTTTTTCTCTCCCCAATCTAAGTTCCTCCAAAAAGTTTTCCAAATTTCCTTCCTCTGCTCTTCTTTAATAGTAGCACATTTAAGTGTACTATTTTTAGTCCTACACTTACACCTTTCTTTTATATGTTTGGATTATTTTGCAGTTTCGTATACCCATTTTGAGTCTTTTTTCACTTTCCCATAATATTTATACCCCCTTTCACGTAATTTCTTATTTTTTTCAGCAAACCAATTACTTTTATCGACTTGCGAACGTCTCTTTTTAGTTATACTTTTCTTAGGCAGCTCAATGTCCGAGTCCTCAGAACTGGATGTATACGGAACTAATTTTGCTGGGCTAATGTTAATATTTTCGCTTGTATCAGATAAACAGTCTAAAATATTCACTCCTTTGTCAGTAAATTCATTCGAATCAGGACCTAAACAACTTACGGGCTCTTCGTCTAATGCCTCTATTTGTACGTTATCAACTATTAAGTAATTTTCAATATTGTCCAAGGGAACATTTAATAAAGGCTCATAATGAGTATCTTTAGCGGTAGTATTTTCTACAGAAATGTTTTCGTTTGTTTGTGGCCAAACAAGCATGGACGGCGTGTCTAGGCATACATTGTCAATGGCTAAATTGATTAGCCGCTTGATTCGTGAAAATCTTCGCATCTGAAAGCAAAATAAAAAGCAAAATATTGCAATGCATTCCAAACCAAGCGGCACAGCAAAATTTATTATACCCGACATTCTAAAATCTCATCAATCACGAGGAAAAACAATCACTCGCAAATAAAGATTCCCATCTACTACTAAATCAATACACAAATAGTTATATGAAGTGCTTTACTTTTGGTTAAACAGCGCATAACTTAATAAAATATAATATTTTTATTTTTGTATAACCATTTCTTAAAATTATTTGATATTTTTGTATTTAAAACTGACTAATAGTGCTATTAGTAACTGCGAAGCTGTTATCGTAACTTAAAGAGAATAAATTCCAACTCAGTTTACTACAGCAAAGCAATAATATTTATAACGTGCTAACTCCCAAGTCAAACAAGTGATTGTTAATTTATGTGTTTTTACTAGGTTTAACACCAAAAGCTGCAAAAAAAATGTGAAAATAATAAAATGCAATACTCACCATTGATTAATTACACCACACATAAAAGGAAAACTGCAATTTGCTTCAACTATAACTAATTAAATACTCCTCATGAACTTAAGCTGCTTACGCGCTAAAAAAATGGCTGGGAATGAATGAGTTAGCAAGATTCACGCGGGTAAATTTGACAACCGGGGAGTTGACAGATTTTATTGTAGTCCAAAATATGATATTAATAATGTTAGGCGCAATTAGCATGTTTGACGATTTTGTAGATATTTTTACGCTCTTTCCGACCATATATAAAACTTAATTACGGCGAAATATGGAGTTAGCAGATCAGCACTTTTAGACGACGATATTTATTTTCCATTTTTTATACACATACATATCTTCACGCCAAATCCCTTATGGGGTAGGCAAAGAAAACCGAGTGCCATACATCACGATTCTTGCAGACTTACCTCGCTTCTTCCACATTCATAATTATCTTCATACAAACACGCCGGTTACGAAGACTCTTGACACTACCTCCAAAAGATAGCTTCCCGTTAGAACATCCAGGCGTCTATAAAATAGATTGTAGCTGTGGGAGTTCATACATCGGCCAGACAAAAAGAACCATATCATGTCGGGTCAAGGAGCATATCAAAGCAGTCAAGAATAACGACTTCAATAAGTCAGCAATTGCTGAACATCTATTGAAGTCGGGCCCTAATCACTGGATTGAATTACATAGGCCACGCGCATTATCGACAGAACGCCATTACATTCCGCAGCTAGTGAAAGAAGCCATTGAAATCAAAAAACATCCGAATTTCAACCGGAAAGACGGGTTTAAATTGTCGGCATTGTGGAATCCAGTGATCAGTGCAATAAAAAACAAAAGACAATCAATATGCCCTAATAAACGTAGTGATGTGGTTAGTGTGTATTGTCGAGGTGACTTTCATGCGAGTTCTGACAGTACGAGCAAACGAATTAGGAAGAGGATAGACAGGCTTGTCTGCTCATAATCGTTCAACTACCCGCAATACTTCAGTTTCCCCGTGATCATGGTGCTTGCAACAGCGCTGAATTATCGGGAAAATTATTCATCAACTAATCGCCGTAAGATCCCGTTGATTTTTAAATTATTAAAAATAGCTTACGTCCCTAGCGCGAGCAATATTTCGGACCACACTCGTCCTCCCTGGAGTAACATTGTTCTGTGCACTCGTCAACTGGCACTCAAAGGTTTTTTTAAATTAATCATCAATTTATTAATAGTATAGCGGATTGATTATTAGCGTTCTTTCTTTCATGGTAATTGGTAATTTCGAGTTATTTAGTCTATTTATTTGCACCTTTTTTTCTCATATATATAGGTACTCATATATATAGGTACCTATCTACAACTATTATTCCGTTGTACGAGTACAATGATTCATTAACTGCAAATAACTTTGTATAATCCTATACATATATATGGGATTACAAAGTTATTCGCGCAGTTGGTGTATCTAGAAAACTAGCCAGAAATTTTGAAATTTTTAGGATTTCCCTTCATTTAGACACTAAACACTAATTATATTCTAAATTTGAAGGTTCTATGTCTGCTAGAAGTGCCTTAGACTTTTGATGATCGGTCAGTCAGTCAGTGACAAAATTAAGAAAGTTTGACAAGTTACAATTCTTAAACTACTGGTTCAAATTGAATGAAATTTTAAATATACCGTGTTTACACAATGCATAAGTAGTAACTCTATTGCCGATGTGGTGCTGCAGGGCATGGAACTTTTCATTCCATTTTCTGCGGTACCAATTGGTGGTAAGTCTCAGCCTTGGTTTGGTCGCTCTTGTAAAACGGCTTCACGCCGAAAGCAGGAGTGTTACCGGGCTTGGGCTGCTGCGTCCGCATCTTGTGATGAAAAAACCAGCATATTACGTAAGGAGTACAATTCCGCCTCGAGGTACTTCAAAAGAGCTATCGCCAAGGCAAAATCTGAACACATAGGCAGAATTGGCGAGAAATTAGTTCGCCTTCCTTCAGGGACCCGTGCGTTCTGGTCTCTCGCCAAGGCTGTCTTAGGGAGTTTCTCACAGCCCTCTCTTCCATCTTTGCACGGAGACGATGACTCTTTGGCCCATACCGCAAAGGAGAAGGCCGATCTCCTGGGCTCCTTCTTTGCGGCCAACTCGACTTTGGATGACCGGGGGAACGCACCGCCTACCATCCCGCAGTGTGATAGTTCCATGCCAGAACTACAATTTCGGCAGTCATCTGTGCGTAAAGCACTACTTTCCTTGGACATCCACAAGTCGAGTGGGCCGGATAGCATCCCTCCGATCGTGTTAAAAGTGTGTGCTCCAGAGTTGGCGCCAGTATTAACACGCCTATTCCGGCTCTCCTACTCACTTGGCGTGGTACCGAATTCATGGAAGACAGCTTTGGTTCATCCCATCCCTAAAAAAGGAGATCGCTCTAATCCGTCTAACTATCGGCCCATAGCCATAACCTCCTTGTTCTCCAAAATTATGGAGACGATCATCAACTCTCAGCTCCTCAAGTATTTAGAAGAGCACCAGCTGATTAGCGACCGTCAGTACGGTTTCCGTCGCGGCCGTTCAGCTGGTGACCTTCTAGTATACCTAACTCATCGGTGGGCGGAAGCAGTTGCGTCCAAGGGGGAGGCGTTGGCAGTTAGTTTGGACATAGCGAAGGCCTTTGATCGGGTATGGCACAAAGCGCTTCTCGCGAAGCTGCCTTCCTATGGGCTTCCCGAGAAATTATGCAAGTGGATCACCAGTTTTTTGGCTGATCGGAGCATCAAGGTCGTTGTCGACGGTGCGTGCTCCGACCTTAAATCTGTAAATGCTGGTGTTCCCCAAGGCTGCGTGCTATCACCGACTCTGTTTCTTCTGCATATCAATGACATGATGCGAATTCGCAACATACATTGCTATGCGGATGACAGTACTGGTGATGCTACATACTCCGGCCGAAGCGGTATTTCTCGGGAACACGTCGAAGAGTGCCGAAACAAGCTTGTATCTGAAGTCGAGACTCGACTTACCGATGTCTCTGAATGGGGTCGTCAAAACCTGGTCACTTTTAACCCCAGGAAGACACAGCTTTGCGTGTTCACCGCAAAAAAGACACCCTTTGTCGTATCACCTCGATTTGGGGATACTCTACTGACAGCCTCAGCTAGTGTCGGAATCCTGGGAGTCGACATATCGAATTACGTTCAGTTTCGCGGTCATTTGGAAGGCAAGGCTAAATTAGCCTCTAAAAAGCTCGGTGTGCTCAGCAGAGCGAGACAGTACTTTTTGCCGGCCCATCGCCTTCAACTTTATAAGGCACAGATTCGGCCCCACATGGAGTACTGTTCTCATCTCTGGGCCGGAGCTCCCCAATACCAGCTTCTTCCTCTTAATCGCATACAGCGTAGAGCGGTTCGAATCGTTGACGAGCAGGCTATTTCGGAACAGCTCGACTCTTTGGCATTACGCAGAGATGTAGCTTCACTCTGCGTCTTCTATCGTCTTTATCACGGGGAGTGCTCCGACGAGTTGTTTGGAATAATTCCTGCCGCCGAATTCCACCATCGGACATCGCGTCAAAATTCAAAGTTCCATCCTTACCATCTCGATGTCTGGAAATCCACAACTGTGCGTTTCTCCCGACACTTTTTGCCTCGCACTACTCTGTTGTGGAATCAATTACCGGCAGGGGTTTTTCCGAACGGATACGACATAGGGACCTTCAAGAAAAGAGCTTACTCATTCTTAAAAGGCCGGCAACGCAACTGCAATTCCTCTGGTATTGCAGATGTCCATGGGCGGCGGTGATCACTTACCATCAGGTGCACCTCTTGCTCGTTTGCCCCCTCTTCTATAAAAAAAAAAAAAAAAAAAAAAACTGAAAATTCAGGCTTCTTGTTTTATCCACAACGAAGTTATAGGGGGTCGAAAACGGCCTGAATTGCTTCGAGAAAAGGATGGTAACGGCCGTGCCGCTGTTTTTGCTCGACTTGGTGGGGGCACTACCGTGCCCCCAAATAGATGATATGAAAAAAAGACAAGCCCGCTGAGTTTCTTCCGCCGGATCTTCTTAGTGTGTGGCCGCGTTTCCGACCCGGTAGTAGTTTTAAAAAAAATATGTTGACGTGTCAAAATAACTTGTAAGAAGTTTAATTGAATAAAGGATTTCTGATTTCTGATTTCAGACAGACAGACGCGGCAGAGGACTTTGTTTTATAAAATGTATGAATAATAGAGATACAATAATAAACTTAGATTTTTGTCACATAAGTACTTGTATTTATTAAAACAATAACACTTACAGCTATTTACAATATCTGTAGTACAATAAACTATAGAAATTTGTACATTGTAAAATTGGTGTAAGAAAGTTATGCAACAGCCTTTGAATGTATTTTTTCAATGAATACTTCTATTTCAATTGTATAATTATACGTTTGATCTAATCCGATAAACACGTACTTACAGCGTTTACACGTGTCCCACCTAGTAAGGTGATATTTTTGAAGTGAAAATTTCTTTGGGCGCGTGGCCCATTTTTTGAAAAGAAAAAAAAACAATTGCACTTGCGACATGTTACCGTAACTGACACCTTAGGTATATTGATCACTCTCAAGCGCTCAACGTAGATTTAAACTTCGCTGTGTATGTTGCTGCTCCTTGTCACGTTAGTGCTATTTTTTCGGATACACCCCTTACTTTTATTCAGTCCGGTCTCTCGGCATCCTCGGCTTTTCGAGGGAAGGGAATGTACAAAATACATTATATTCGATACAATTTATTAGACCCTCGTCTACGTCTACGCAGTAATCCCTCGTCTACGCAGGCCTATAAAATTACTGACAGTTTTTACTTGTGGACCAATGCAATGCTTTTTTTTTTGACTCTGAAGGTCCTAATATCGTTTTTCAAACAGCATAATATAAAATGTTAAACAAAAATCTAATAAATTAAAAAGAAAACCAAAACCATCACATTATTATCTATTTAGAAAAATGAAACTTGTACCATATGTCATGTCTTTAGTAAATTTTTGCGGATAATTATAAACTGAATTCGCCCTCGGCGAATTCAGTTTATAATTATTCGCAAAACTGCATTCAAATTCACCCAGTCATTTAGGAGATGTGCACAACCGAACAAAAAGAGGCATAAGTGTATGGAAGATTAAAAACCGGTCAAGTGAGAGTCGGTCTGGCACATGTGAGGCTCCGTACCACTGAAGTACGGAGCCTCACATGTGCAGAGGATGGAGGTATTAAGCTGAGGTTAGTTGTATAATGAACCACCTTGGGCTCACTTATTAATTACTTTTTATTATATCGGTCGCACTAACGCAGATTCTGTGAGAATTTCAGGTATCAATCTATTTTCGTTTAGCCCTGCGACCGACAAACAGGCAGATAGCGTAGCTTTATTAATAGGGTTCTGTTTGTCACCCTTGGGTACGGAACTCTAAAAAACTCTCATTTTATTGCCCCAATCTAAGATAAAAACTTTTTTCGAATACATCAAGTTTTACTGTTTTATTATAATATTTATATTCTACTGATTTTAAATCGGTTAAAGTTAAAGTAACTAAGTTAGGTATACAATATGTCGTAAACAGTATCCAATAAATTTATACAGCACCTTGGGAATATTTTTTTAGATCGTACACAAAAAAAAAACAGAAACTCAATGGTTTAAACACAGGATATTTTTTTCCTGCGAACCCGAGACCTGAGAAAGGACATAGGATAGTTTTTGTTCCCGAAATGCCATCAGAACGGGAACGGGAATGCAGATAATACCCTGGGACTATTATTTTAGATTTTTTTCCACGCGGACGAAGTCGCGGGCACTGTTAGTTTTAAATAAAAACAATTATTTTAATGCAAAATTTTTTCAATTAATATATTTGTACTTTTTATTAACTAAAAAATCTATCTCAACTAAAAACCAAAGGTTTTAGTTAGTAGCTGTTAATACCCTGATAATGCTTACCTCATAAGCGAAACCGGTTGGATATCTATATTAATATTATAAATACGAAAGTTTGGATGTATGGATGGATGAATGGTCGTTTGTTATTTAATCACACCAAAACTACTGAACGGATTTGGATAAAATTTGGCACACATATAGAGAATGACCTGGAATAGCACATAAGCTACTTTTTATCCCGGGAAAATGAGTTTTTCCCGCGGGATTCACCAAAAACCTTCATAATGTAGCGGTCTGAACGCTGCAGTTAGTAAATTATAATTATCTTATTGTAAAACAGTACAAGTGTATTATTTGATAAATATTGATTTGAAATGGAATTTCACTAAGTGCTGATGATAAAAAAAGTAGAAAAATTACTTTATTATTACGAAATATTTATAAAAACTAGTGAGTCGTAATAGTTATAAGTTATCTGAATAATCTTAACAGTAGCGACGTATCCTAAACTCGTTTAGGACACGTCTGTTCTGTATACATAAAATGTTTTTTGGTTATTCTTTTCTTGGTATACAAAAGGTTTTTGTTTATATTTTCTTGATATACTAAAGGTTTGTCGTTATTCTTTGCTTTCTATAATATATAAAAGGTTTCTTCCTGTACTATATAAAAGGTTTGTGTTATTCTTTTCTTGGTAATTCTTGATTTTCACTAAGATATTTAGTTTTGGCTGTTTCAATGAGTACATTACTCATGCTTTCTCCAGTTTCTTTCACCATAAAATTAAGTAAGCTGTTAGGGTTAGAGAGCAATATGTAAGGGTGATCGAACTCCGCCACCTGCCCTTTGTCCATTACGAGAATCCGGTCGGAGTCCATGATGGTGTTCAATCTGTGTGCGATGGTCAATACTGTACATGACGCAAACTGTTGACGAATTGTTTTTTGAATTAAGCTGTCCGTTCTGAAAATAAATAGATTTGCGTTACAAACATGATCACTTTAGTAGAGATTCCTACTATATATTCCTACTATATCATGTCCAACTTATATTATAAATATAAATGTTTGTGTGCGTGTTTGTTACTTATTTACGCCTCAATAGCTGTACTGCTGTGCTGTGTTATTATTGGTGCTCAGTATAGGCAACGCATAAATGAGTTACCTGGACTAGTTCCAGGTTAACTAGTTTATGTTCATTGGCGACGTCGACCACTTGACATCAGGTGGCACGTCTGCCAGTTTGCCTATCCAACTAACATAAAAAAATGTGTAAACGGTTGACTCTACCATCCCTGAAACTTCCCACTAAATTAAGGCTTTTTAAGCTTAGAAGAGTAAAAAATATAAGCATAGATTTTTCAGTTCAAACATCTACTTTGTTAAAAATGGCAGTATATTAATTTTTAAAAAGCTGTATATTAAAAAACGATTATGGCATTCAACTCAATTTTTGAGATCCTAGATATCCAATAATTATGCTTTTGATATTGCTTTAGCTAAATAATCGATAGGTTGAAATATTTCGATGTTATGTCAAAAATATTTTATTTTTAATTTTCTTCGTTGATAAATCCTAAACGAATTGAGCGATTTTGATTTAATTACTATATTGACGCAGTTTTTAAAGGAGAAAAGCTGATAAGATTTTTAAGTCAATCGCTAAAATAACTTAAAAAAAATAAGTAGGTAAGTTTGCTAAAAACAACGTGATTTTAATATTTGAAAAGCTATAAGTTTTGAGAATTAAATTCGATTTGGATTTTTAAAACGGCATTTGACGTAGTTTTTCAGTACTAAAATATCGTAGAACACCAAAAAATGATTGGCTGAAAAATTTCGAAGCTATGTCGAAAAAACACTTTTTTCAAAATTTTTCGCCAACGATTACTCCCTAAAAAGCATATATTGCGTGTCGTGGCATAAGAAAAAAAATCTAGAAGCAAAGATATTCACACATGTAATAAACTGCATTGCCATTTAATGTTATGTACTCACTGGGGATCAACGTTAGCCGTAGCTTCATCCATAATAAGCAGTTTGTTAGAACGAAGTACTGCTCTAGCCAAACACAAGAGTTGGCGTTGTCCTGCAGAAAAGTTGGATCCTCCTTCCGTCACATGGAAGTCCAAAGCTGGAATCGCATCTTTAAGTTCTACCTGCAAGTTGTTGAGAACATTTAATAGGTTACTTAAGTAAAAGTGATAAAAGCACTGACACGAGATGATCTTCATTATTTTTATTACTCGTATTCATAATTCAAGTTTTTTATTCGCATGGTTATCTGGGGCTTACGGCTTTGACGGCGTGAAATAGATTACTTTTTTAAATAAAATACAGGAGCTACAAAGAAAGTCGTTGAAAGAATGCATTGATCATGATGTATATTGTATAATTCGACGAAGAGTGCTTGTCGCTCGTATTCCGGTTTGGAGGGTAAGGTAGCAGGTAAACTTATGCATGTGGCATTAGACCTCGCCACAAGTTAGCAACGCACCATTAACATCTTTGGTGTCTATAGGCAATGGTTGACAGTTGACACTTTCCATCAGGAGACCCATCTGCTTGCTATCTTATCTTGTTTGCAATAAAATTGCAATAACTAATAATAATAATAATAATAATAATAATAATAATGGTTTATTTCATAACTTAAATATCTAATTACATTTTATGCTGTGGCTGGGGCACTCCTTTTAAGCATGAGATGCCTGTATTAGGAGACCCCGCTCTTCAATACATAGCGCGTATTATAGATAAATTTATAAAATTAAATTACATTAATAGTTACACATTGAAATTATTGTTGCAACTTGCATGATCAAAATTTAGTATTACATTTATTACACAAAAATTTTTTTAATTATATTCAAATTTAAAAATAAATATACATGTATACGCATTTGTGTTTGTGTGGAGTGTTTGTGTGTGTATGTGTGTGTGTGTGTGTGTGTGTGTATGTGTGTGTGCGTTCGTTTGTATGTGTGTGTGTGTGTGTGTGCGCGCGTAAGCATGTGGATGTGTGCGTGTAAATGTTAATGAATTTGTGCTTGCACATAATGGTTTAGACAACGTTAGTATGTCTCACTAAAGATTCCACTTCCTCATAATGGAGTCCTTTTAGCCACTCTGTTACTTTTATTTTGCATTTATATTTATTAGTTATGTAAATATGTAGATGCCTATTTATTTTATTATAGAGAATAGCAGATTTTTTACAATATTGATTACTGGCAAAAGCTGTTTTAGTGTAAGGGATAGGAGCAACCTCATTAACTCTTCTTTTTGCAAGCAATTCAGAATCAAATTTTAAGTTTATATGCAGTCGCAATACAGTTAATAAAACATATAGTTTTCGAACAGATAAAAGGTTAGTAGATTTGTATAGTTCAATTGTGGGATATCTGGGTGGTTTGAAAAACATTACTTTGAGTAATGCTCTCTGAGCTCTCTCTAATTCCAAAAATTTATATTTCGATGCTCCACCCCATACAGTAATACAATATGTTAAAATAGATTGTGCCAGTGCGGTGTAGATTTGTTTTATTAACTGTTTTGTACATACATGTCTTAACGTTTTAAAAATATATATTAATTTTCTTACTCTTTTACTGATTAATTGAAGATGAGGATGCCATGACATTCTTTGATCAATATAAATTCCCAAATACTTGACTTTATCAACCTTATCTATTGCGGGACAGCAACATGAAGTATTTTGAGAGCTCCCACAATTATGAATCTTTATTACAAGATTAGAACTAGGTTGGGTACTGTTGTATATTGAAAAGCAAATAAAGTTTGTTTTGGAAGTATTCAACGTGAGAAGATTTGATTTTAGCCAGGCATTTATCTTTGCTAATCCATTTTCTGCGTAAGTAAAGACGTCCATCCATGTTTTGCCATAGAAAACCACAGCGGTATCGTCAGCGTAGGAGAAGATGTTGCCGGTTTCTATTTTCAGGTTACAAAGGTCGTTTATGTATATTAAAAAGAGAGTAGGTCCCAGAACACTTCCCTGTGGTACTCCGTAGGATATTTCTGCTATTTCACTGATGTAACTTCCTATCTTTACACGTTGTGTGCGGTTTGTTAAGTAACTTTTAAGTAACGCTAATGGAGTGTCTCTAATACCAATGTTTTGAAGTTTTTGAATAAGAGTGGGAATAGACACGGTGTCAAACGCTTTTTTTAAGTCTAGAAAAACTGTTAAGCATTTGTCACCTTTATCTAGATTGTTAATTATTTGATTACTAAGTGTCAAAGCAGCATCTTCAGTAGATAAGTTCTTTCTAAATCCATATTGTGTATTTGATAAAATGTTATATTTTTCTAGGTAGGATAATATTCTCTTATTCAGTAACTTTTCCAGTACTTTAGATAATGAAGAAAGTACCGAGATTGGTCTGTAATTGTTTATATTGTCTCTATCACCACTCTTATATATAGGTGTAATAAGGGATTGTTTAAGTGCCATTGGAAAAATACCATGATTAAAACACAAATTTACTAGATGTACTATTATAGGAATAAGAATAGTTTTACTAAGCTTCAAAAATTTTGTGGGAATGTTGTCATATCCTGTCGCGCTATTAGAATTAAGGTTCATAATTGTTTGTTCAACTTCCGTGGAACTAGTGTCCAGCAGTACAAAAGATGACAAATTGGGATTTGGAAGATACAAAGATGGATTATAGTCCTGCATATTATTATTAGATTTTATATCTTCTGCCAGTGATTTTCCTACATTCGAAAAGAATTCATTAATTTTGTTTAATGAATCTGTCGGTGTAGGAGCACTATTCAGAAGATTCGTGTTATCAGTTTTTTGGGATTTATATTGTGTAATTTCGTTTATTGATTTCCATAACAGCTTATTATTTTGCGCTGAATTTTCTAATTTTTCACGTTCATATTTACGTTTAAGTTTTTTTATCAGATTATTACAGTAATTTCTATACCTGCGGTAGGTTAATCTCAACATATCATTGCTCGGATCTAACCTTAATTTTTTCTGCATAAGATTTCTATTCCTAATACAACGTAGTAAGCCTGTAGTAATCCAAGGCTTAATTATTTGTTTAGGTCGTGAAATAGTTATAGTTTTGGTGTTCTCTTGTAAACATTCATTAATTTTTGTAATCAGTAAATTAGTAACAATATTTGGGTCATTATAGTTTAGTAAGTCAGAGATGTTTTTTTGTTCAAGACTTTTATAAGCATTCTCAAAATCAACCATATTTTTAGTTTTAGGGCAACATGAGTTACTCTTTCGCTTTTGTGTTATACTTAGAAAAATCATAAGATGGTCCGTGATCGATGTTTCCAATATGGCAACAAATGCTGATGTATTTTTGCTTTCATGTTTTATAATAAAATGGTCCAAGCAGCTATGTTCCCTAGTTGGTAAGTAATGACCGGGCAAAAGACCATGCGTTGCCAAGACGGAAAGGTAAGTTAGTCTATTTCTATACTCGTAAGAAGATTCTGTTAACTTTGGTATCAGGTTAATGTTAATGTCTCCAGTGATTATTATATTTTTAGTAGATTTAATAGATTCTAAATGTGAATCTAGTGAATTAATAAAAGGTTCTGCATTTGTCACAGAGGGCGATCGGTATATACCAAGTATAGTAAAATCATTACTTGAAATTTGAATACAAGAAGCGTGTTTAAGAGTAATTTCTTTGATATTAACCACATGCTTATTATGTACATAAGCTACTACGCCGTCATTCTGATTGAGAGATAAGTTCGTATAATGTGAAGTATAATTATCAAGAAAAGGAATAGGTTATTTATAACTGACTTCCAGTCTCCTGTATCTTTAGAATCCAGAATCCTGGATCAAATTTTCATCAAATTTATATCGGACTTACGGGAAACATACCCATCCAAATAAAAAAATGAATTGAGATCTCTTTTCTTTATGGGAGATGGTTCAAAAATTATACTGACTTGTTCAAGGGCTCTCCAAATTTCATCATCACTGTAATCATCAAACGGGTCTAAGTTGTAACGCAACGTAGCTGAAAACAGCACTGGCTCTTGAGGAATTATAGATATTTTTGACCGCAAATTCTAAAACAGATAAAAAGAAATATCACAAAGAACATAGCCGTATTGATAACCTCCTTGTTTTGGGAAGTCTGTTGAAAAGCTTTTACACTCGAAACCATGAAATTCAATCGTTTTTATTCTACAAAGAATACATTAAATGTATTTTTTGTAGAATAAAAACGATTATATCTCTCGCTGAAAGTCTTATTATACATGCCGAAGGTAATACAAAATAAATACTGCAATTTGCATAATAGGTATGTCACCAAAATATTTTATAATTAATAGAAATTATAATTCCGAAATTTTAATATGTCGAGCATAATCCATATCAATATTATAAATGCAAAAGTGTGTCTATTTGTTACGCTTTCACGGCTAACCCGCTCAAACGATTTTGATAAAATTTGGCACAGAAACAGTTGATAATTAGGGGTCAAACACAGGACAACATGCAAAATTTATATAACTAGATTAGACCCAGCTTCGTTTGAGTGAAATGTTAGGACTCATAATACATACACATTCTTAATAAATAATCTATACTATCTCAAATAGTATCTAGCAATTAAAAAGTAGCAACGCGGTATTGACGTCTTCTTTCAACTACTCCGTTGAATTGAAAGAGACGACATTACATTGTTGCTATTTTTTAATTTCTACTCTTTTATGAACGAAGAGAAAATAAGTTTCACGATAATCAATATGCTCCGTTCTACGATAGGTAAGTACTTTAATAAATGCTCACGTCAATTACACCGCATATTTGTAACCTTAAAGAATTTCAAAGATTACAAATACGTGGTAAAGATAAAAAAAAACTAATATTTTCTCAAACATGCGCCGAAATATTTTCATTATTTTTGAATAAAGACTATGCAGAAAAATAAGTCAGCCACAAGCCACAAAGTACTTTAGTCATTGCCGGCACGTTTTTTTAATTTGTTGTATGAAAAGGCGTGCAAGAATATCATTTGAATTCCGAACTCTATCTTGATACAAAACGCATTCATGTGGATGTATAGGCACATATTCGTTTACATTTCGGCCCAAACGAAAAAAAAAACTAAAAAAAATAATAATTTGGCGGTAAAAAAGTTCGTTCCGATACTTTTATTTTAATAATAATATACATAAAATATTAAAATATTATCTGCACTCCACCAGTTTGGAAGCGAAATTAGCAATGGGAAACCTGCTTTCAGCGAAGTCAGCACAAAATAGGTAAACTAAATCTATTACATTAAACAAGTGTACCTTCTAATTAGTATGAAAATGAAAGTCGTTGACATAAAAAGTCTTTTTTTAATTTCCTTGCATTTTTTTTGAGGAAACCACTATATACCTTACTCGCCTGGGGCTCGGCTTTCAAACTCCTATTGTTTATTTTGCGGCCTTTGTAATAATGTACTATTAATTTATTTATGATACCTTTTTAGCGAGTCCGTACGTATCGATATCGTCAAGTTTTATCACCCCCTCCACGCTAGAAAGTCTAAAGAGAGCAGAAATCAGTGAAGACTTGCCGGCTCCTGTCCTACCAACAACACCAACCTGTAGGTACATATAATATTACTGTTAGTGAATTCATCAATTCATTTTTGAACTGTTTTTGTTATCTACGTATATAAATAAAAATGAATCGATGAATTGTCGTTGCTAAGCGCAAAGCTCAGGAATTTTTTCGGGAAGGCCAATTCGGCTAATTTTAATTTTGAAATATGCGTTGAAGTAAGGATTCTCTGGAGAGAAAAAAAATGGAGAAATTGTGGGAAAAAATAGCGAAAACAACAACTATTTTCTTGTAGAAACAGCTCTTGTAGACAGTTAGCAGTCAAATATTTAACAATTTTAAATCTGTTCTGAGACTGTATAAAGTTCGCCGGTGCAACTAGCATTAAATATAATTTTGTATTTATATCATGTTATGTATTCAATGTATTGATATCGTTGACCCATATCACAAGCAAATAAATTAGATCAATTCGTGTGATTTCTCCACTGATATATTTTTCCATTATTCTAGTCTTTGATTTTTTTAAGAAGTACTTTATACATCACCCCGAGCTTTCAGCTGTCTCTTTCGTAATTTGCTTTAAAATCGTTTCAGCGGGTTATATGTGAAAGACAAACAGATAAACAGTCTGACAGACTTTCATATTCATGATATTATTATGAATATATCGTAGGACTACTACTAGAACTCGTAGGACTAGTACTACGTACATTTTAGCTCGTGTTTAATTGGTTAGTTGATTCAGTTTAGAGCATAAAGTCGTAGGTTCAATCCCAGGGAAATATCTAAAGACCCGGGTTTAAATATATGCTGCTGTTTTAAATTGACCTTTGAGGGGAAAAAATAGGGAATAAAATTGTATAAAATTTCTTATACTGATTTCATGTTATTCTATTCGCAGGCGAACCCACGCGGCTCGGCTAGTAAATAAATAAATATTGCTGGACAAATTACACCAGTCGAATCCTAAAGTAAGCAAATTATTTGTTTGTGATATGGATGTTAGTCGACGATAACAATACATAGAAATACATATTATGTATTATATAAATACTGAATAATATTTAACAATCTTCCGAGCCCAGAAATACAAACACCTGTATTCATCAGACAAATGTTTGTCTCTGTCCGGTATAGAATCAAAGCCCAATCGATGATTGCGTAGTCAGAGTTGCTAGCTACTCGACTAACGGTAATTTGTGTATAACCGCTACTTCCTCGTGTTAATTCATGTAATATTTATAACCCCACCACATGGACAGCAACGTAACATTTAACTCTTTGGCGTCTATAAGCGATGGTTGTTTTTTTCCATTGCGAGAACCTCAGGTGCTTTTTTGCTATTGTGTAAAATAAAAAAAAATGTTCGTATGAGGTTAAAAATTGGCCAACATCTCACTACTATCATAACTACTTGGCGGTGGACTTGCAATGGCTCGCTTCGGTTTGGAATACCGCCTTACCTTTTCCTGTCGCTTGCGTTAATGCTTCTGTTTCGTAACAGTCGTGTTTCGGCTTGGTGGGTAAGGTAGCTGGTAAAACTATGCATATGGTATTACATATCCACCTCACCAACAACCATTAACATCGTTTTCTCCACAGGTAAGTCATTAGTTTACTATCCTATGATATAGTGCCAAATGCGACAAAATTGGTGGATAAGAGACAAAGCGATAAATTGTGATGATCCAGGGCGTCTATTGACGTTTAGTTCCCTATTTACTTCGTAAGGAAACATTTTTCACATAAAAATTTTAATTGAACCTTCCAACCACTTTTTATCGTAAAGCTCAAGTCTTTCAAAACCGGTAGATCATCTGGCCCGTACTTCAGATACACATTCTTGAATTCCACCTGTCCTTGCGATGGCCAGTTTTGTGGTGGTGATGTTGCTGTAAACATAAATAAATAGATAAATTATTTTTATTGTCCTTTGCCACTGAAAAAGTCTGTAAACCGGTTTACCTTGCAGGCAGGAAACTTTCCACTAATTAAAGGTTCTTAAGCTCAACGCAGCAAGAACTATACCTAAGCATGAATTTTTGGAGGTATTCCTCGAAGCGCTCCCATTTTCAAGCGCTCCTAAGGGAGCGCTCCTAAAGTATTCCTCGAAGCGCTCCTTTTAATTGTGCTACCGAAATAAATTATAATATTATTCCTCGAAGCGCACCCCTAGGGAAGGGCGCAAAGCAAGTGGTGTAAATAATTAAAAAGTAATTATTATCTGAATATTAAATTTATAAAAATCACATGTTGTTTCGTTATATCGAAAGTTATTGTTGATTAATTATATATATTTTAGGTACATTGGATCACGGTCATTGTAATAACAATGAAAACAATGTTAAGTCTTAAAACTAATAGTTTGTAGTAAGTCCTAAAAGAACTTACTTTATTCATAAATCATAATATTTTTTATAAGGAGCGTTTCGAGTAATACTTTAGGAGCGCTTCATTAGCAGCGCTTGAAAATGGGAGCGCTTCAAGGAATACCTCAATTTTTGTACTCAGAGATCAAAAATCTATAGTTTGTAAAAATAATAGTATTTTAATGTTGAAAAGATGCAAATTTTCAAAATGATCTTTTGAATGGCGTTCACAGCATTTATTGAGCCCTTAGTTGATTTATTTAGCTAGCAAATCAATAGGTTAAAAATGTCAGAGAAACGTCAAAAAAAAAATGTTTTTCCAACAATTTGCGTCATTAATAAATCCCGTACGAATCAACCGATTTTAATTCAATGTATGGTATTAGATGATTTTTTTAAGTAGAAGAGTTGACTAGATTTTTAAATAAATCGTTATATTATCCTGAAAGTTATTGTAAAAATATCAAGTAATTTTTCTGTGAACAACGTAAAAATACCTATTTGTATTAAGCCGTAGCTTTAGCAAATTTAATTTGATTTTAATTTTTTTTTTATTTTAATTGTTCCCAAATTGGTTCAAACTTTCAAGCAGTCTAATTTGAGTGGAATTAAAACAAATGCCACCAACCGTGTTTCAATCGGTCAAGCCGTTCAAAAGTTATGAGATGTTTACACATACACACACACATAGACACACACATATATATACAGACATACTGGTCATCATGAAAATAGTCGGAAAAGGTTTCTAGGACCTCAAAAAGTGAATATTTGGTGAAACCCTGATTTTTGAAAAGTAGGGCAAAATCAGCAACTTCTTTATCTATATACGTAGCGAAAGTTAAAAAATTCTGCAAAAATCATGACCCTGAATCTTTCCGCTAAAATAAGGTGTTAGCTCAAAGAAGCAAAAACTATACTTAAGTATAGAGTTTTGAGCTTAAAGAGTTCAAAATCTAAAGTTTGTAAAAATGACAGTATTTTAATTTGTTTTGATAAAAGCTTTTGACATTTCTTCGTCATTGTTCTACCTATCGATTTTGTAGCTAATAAAACATTTTAGTGATCAAAAATTGCGTTGAATTCCATCCGAAAGATCAAAATCGTTCACTATTAGGGTCCCATACCTCACAAGGAAAAAGCCCAACCCTTATTAGGGTCACTTCGTTGTCTGTATATCCGTCTGTCAAGATATTTTTCTCAGAAACGCATGAAGTTAGAGTTTATATCAAATACTCGGTTATATGGTCCCTCTCAAAAATCAAACTCGTCATAAGTCGACGCGATCAAAAGATGTATGTTATTTCGCATATTTTGCGTTTTTTTTGGCAATTTCAAAATGAGAGTCAAAACCTATAGGGAACTTCCCGCTGACCGAAAATTATGAAATTTGACAGGAAGCAATGTCTTAAGCTAGCGTTCGTCATAGCTCCAAACATTTGAATACTTGTTGGATTGCTATGTGTGGCACGGAACTTTGATTGTTCAAACTTTGAACACATTTTCAGTCTCGTGCCATACAAGTGTTCAAATATTTGAAACTATGTCTGGCGCCGGTCTTAGACCACGAGTAGAGGAAACAATCTGAAAACCTTACATTTTTAGTTAGGTACATCCAGATACATCGTAAAAAACGCGATCAAAAGATATGATCGTTTACCTCGCATATTTTGCGATTTCACAAGGGAATCAAAACCTATAAGGGCACATCCCGTTGAACAAGAATGTTTTGCTACGGTTACCTACAAGTTTATACGGAATCCTCGGTATGCTAGTCGAAGTCGGACTTGACCGGTTTTCTTGAAAATATACAGATTTTCTCTTTTTTACAAACTTTAGATTTTTAAACTCTGAGTTACACCCACAGACCACACAAATATAATAGACACGGTGTTGGGCGTAAAATGTGTAGCCGCTCATATGAGTAAATGTATGTAAATTTCAAACGCTTGTACTTAGATATATCATATCGTAAAAAAATAGAAATATGCCATATTGTATCGTGTCTATTTTATCGTGTCGAATAAAAAGCTAAGGCTTAAGGAATACGTCTGGAGTGATTTTATTTGATTGGTAAGTATTGTAACTCTGTATTTCTCCGTGTAAAATATGCAAGCGACATTGAGATCCTAAGAAATTGCCTTAAAAGGCGTATCCAGTGTAATCCCTGGCTACATCAGTCAACTGGTTAATAGATTTTTAAAAATAATTTCCTAGTACAAGTAACGTGCAAACATTCATATGCACTTGATAAAAAGTATAGGTAGTATAGCAAATAAGCAGATGGCTCTATTGGTGAATACAAAGAGACAAGTATCGTGTTTAAAACACCAAAGATGTTCGCATTACGAATCGAATCCTAACCGGAATCCATCGGACAGGATCGCTGACCACACAACCAAAAGGAAACAGGATACATCTTTTTCACTATTAATGAAAAAACAGCAGAGGTGCCTATATTTATTCGGCTTTAAGGCTGCGAAGTATAAAGATTATTACGACTACATTGATTATAAAATATACCTATTATCTGACAATCTGACAATTACGCCAAATAATATACTTAGTTGATATTATTTAAGATATGATATAACGATTACGGTGAAGGCTAACAAAACAGAATATTTGGATGATTTAATTTACTTATAGAATTACATCAATATAGTATTATTTGATTTGAAAAAAAAAAGATATTTAAATTCGTCTCTAAATGAATTCTTTTACATTTTTATAAAGGAGAGAGGTAAAGAACCGTGGTAAGGATCCAGATGCCCTTTTTAAATAACTAGTATTTTTTCTTGAAGGTTCTTAAGTAAAACTAGCGTCGCTTTGGTTAGGGGAAAAATCCCCAACGGGAATCAAACCAGTCCAACTAAATCAATTTAATCATGGATTTGAACATTAAAAATGGCATCGCTGGTCAAAAATTTACATTAGAAGAATCAGCAAAACAAACATAATTTTCTCGTTTCGCAATCCAGTGCTTAGACTGTTCTGCTTCAATCGTGTAGGTTCAGATTAGGCTGAAAATGACATTGTTCTTTCCAGGGAAAAGTCTTAGTAGCTCCCGATTCCGGTTATTGCAAGGAACAAGCCATAGTCGTTAAAAGTTAACAAGATTCAGCGAATCACTATCTATCTCGCCAGCCAACAAATCGGTGAATCGCGGTGAACTGACAGTGCCTTTGGAGGTTCAATTCTCTGCAGTCCTGCAAGTGAACTGACGTGGTGCTACTTTAGTTTTGATTTATAAATGACATCTCTTTTATTCCCTAAATTCTCGATGACAATTTACGCAATATTAATTTACGCAATAGCAAAACACAGGGCAAAAGTACCGTTTGTGGTCACTGTGCTATTTGTGGCCAATTCGTGTCAACATTTTTATAAAAATCTACGTGTATAAATAATCTATTTGTATAATTAGTATAAATTTGAATCATTTATCAACATTTTATTTCTTGTTCATTGAGTAAAATTTTAGGAGGCATAAAAGGGTACTAAGATGGCTAGATAGAACTTTTTGAAGTTGAAAAGATAATTTAGTTATACTCGTATTACTATTACGTTAGTTGATAAGAACATTTTTTAGATTAGTGCAAGAACATAGTAAACCTCATATATAGACGACTTTTGAATGAAAAGAAAATAATTAATTTGGTTAGAATTTATTTAAAAATTGTTATTTTGTAGATATTTGTAGGTACCTTATAAGAGATACCTATTATCAAGTCACAGACAATATCAGTGCAAGACGCAAGTCATGCTTGTCATTGAATTAATGTAATTGATATAATTATTAAGTAATTGAACTAATTGAGATATCAATAGTGGTGAAGGCTTACAATGAAAAACATAAATTAATTTATTCATAAAGTCCCATCAGTAGGTATCAATAAAAAATAAAGTTTAGAAAATCCAAAAGTGCACGCCGCAACGTTTTTTTTCTTTAAATTACTTATTATAAAAAAAGAAAACAGATCCGGATGATGTGATTCAATAGGGATTCAATAGGGATCTATTCTGAGTGGATTAGATAATATTGATAATAAAATAAAGTGAATTCATAAAGTCAATCCGTATCCGTATTATATATCAAATATTTTTCAATGAGATTTTTTAGGGTAATTAACTCTTCAAAGGCTTAAAGTTATACAGAATTTTCTCTTTATAATCATATACTTTTTATAACAAATTAGTATTTGGATTTAATACCGAGTGTGATTGAAGTTGATTGAGCCATACATTTTCTTTCAACGCATTGATATAAAAGGGGAGGATACGTTACATAGTCACAGCGCCCGGTCTTACAAAACTAGGTCCGTGGACACAGTGACAATCAATCACGCGCGGGATATCATATAATAAGCTTATACTTTCCGACTGATTTAACCATTAAACACGCATCAAAATGCCTTATCGTGTATTCAACCAGTGTTATAATCACTCAAGGAAAAAATAAGACATACGGGATTACGTTCCATTCGTAAGTACGGCTAAAATAATTTATTTGAAAATAAGGTTAAATAATTGTTTGGTTCGCCATGTTTGTGAGAGTGAGATAGTATAATACAAAAGTTAGTGAGAGAAACGTATTCTGCTACGTTCGTCGCATGACTTGTGCTCGGTAGATCGTGCCTAGGTTTAGTGATTGCGATGTTAGAGCGTAACGTATATTCCTTTTTAATATTATATCAATATTTCAACCGATAATAATGCACGACAAGTACAAAAATACAGGCTGAATTCCTCAATGTATGCAATAAAAGGCTTGTTTCCATTAAGAATGAATAGGATAATATATTTTTACGATTAATTTGATGTGGAGATAAAAATTATAATCTTTATTTTAAAAGATATGGATTAATAAACTGGATATTTTCTATCATCGGAACATGGTGAAACTGCATTTTAAAATAGGTATAATTACAAATAAATCCACTTGAACTTCCCGTTCATTTAATTAGGTATATTTCATTATTATTGTTCACACTCAACCGTTTTCGTTAAACAAAAATTTGAAAGTGTTACGTCACACCGTGGAAAAGGTCATATTGTTTTTGACATTTTCATAGAAACCACAGAGTATGTATGTATGTATGATAACGGCGTGATGTCATTTAGACGCCATGACAGTCCAGAGCGTTTTCACGATAAATTAAAATTTAATACGCGAAATTTTTGTTATTAACGTACAATATTAAAAAATAAATAGTTTTTTTGGTTAATATACCTAATTAGGTAAAGTATTAAACAGTTTTTATAATTTAATCAACTAGTCTATTAAATATTTTTTTATAAAAGAATTTATGCAAATAATATTTTTTATTTTTTATAAAAGGGATAGCAAGATCGAAAACTTCATAGTAAACGATCACCGCCGCTTTTGAAGATTGGGTGTGGATTTTCAAGAATGAGTACCTAAACTCTTCTTGAAGACCCACTCACCAATCCCCACCGATGGAAATCAAGCCCACGCCATCATGCCTAAACTTTATAATTAAGATTGTTAGCTATAAATTCATTTCGCGATGATCTGAAAAACAAATAGGTAAACTTACGTCCTTGATCCAGGTTTTCTTCTGGAGGAAGCTTGGCGTATTCTAACACCCTCTCCACGGAAGTCATTTGTGACAGAAAATCGGCAGTAATTCTTGCTGCCATCTGTAGCAACATCGTCAATGACATAGATTGACTGATAGCCAGACCGACACTACCCACCGGAATTATTGAACCTGAAGAAGTTTTATTATTTTATACATAGATATTTTACATAAAAACGTAACAAATATAGAAAGAAAGATAGTTGACTCTTTCCATCAGGAGACCCATCTGCTTGTTTGCTATCTTATGATAGAAAAAAAATATGTATATGTTATAGACAAACCTCGAAGCTCCGTCGCTCCTAGGTTTGACTGGGCAATCTTCAGGTCTGATTTAAAGTCTTAGTCAAATCCCAAATAAATTACATTTTTCGGCCTTTGACTAAATCATTTTCGTCAAACCTAGAAGAGACTAATTTGGTCAGTCACATTTCAAAACTCAATTTTATCAAATCGGGGTTTGACCAGTTAAACTACAATTAGGTATTACAGTGTCTTACCTTTATATATTTAAATGCATTTTAAGTAAATCAAGTAATAAGACCTGCGTAACTCTGTCAATTCTACACCTAATTCGCAATTTTTTCGTTTCTTCACTTTGAGGCTTTCTTAGCTTTGAGATGCGTTGGAATAGGTATACGGAGGTTAGTTTGTTAGATTAGATAATTATTATATTATAAGATCATTTTTTAATTCAAATATTTATTGTTTTAAATTTTTTATAATTAAAATAAAAAAATATTCTTTATTCTGACGCGATGAGGCATTATGACATTTAAAATTGCACAATACTTTACATTCACATAATTTTGAATAGCATTTTTATTGCAGTGGCATTTTATAAAGCTTTGGCCCCCAAAATAGGAATCTTTTGCACTGATTTCTCTAAGAGACAGCTGAACGTTAGGTACATCTTTAAAAATAAGAACATTCTACTTGTATTCTTTTATTTGATTCTTTGAAAAAAGTGTGTTTCGATCGACCATCGAATGTTTTATCTTGTAGAATGCCGAAAACATTTCGAGCATCTCCTTTGGATCTATCGAAGCTGAATATAGTACCTAAAGTTTTTTCAATCGTGATTGTTGGAAATTTTTGTTAAGATAATAATTTCATAATATTGTCTTGAGCTTGAAGACCTTTAATCACCTTTTCTTTATTTTTTTTTATAGAAGAGGGGGAAAACGGACAGGAAGCTATATAAATTTTATATTTTCTGTTTGTATGCAACGCATGCATGTAACTTTACTTACAAAGCCTTCACAGTCTGCGCCAAGTGTGCTGGCAGAGCAAACAACATGCACGAACTGATTACAAATATGCACGTATGTGTGACGTTTGACCCAGTCTACCAGTCCCCTCTGGGATCGATTAGGCCAAGCCCGTAACATGGTTATTTACTTTCGACGTTTGACTAAAAAGTTAGGAATTCCTGGGTTTGACTAAAAATACTTCAGTCAAAGGTTAAAATTGGAATTTAATTCGGGGTTCGCCCGAAGGCTTCGGTAAAACCTAGGATAAAGCAGTCATTCCGCGAAGAGACTGCTTGTCGACCTTTGACTATAACCTATATTTATTTATGGTTCATTACTTTTCTGTTATACCAATAATTTTTGTAGTGACTTTTATGTATATCATGTATGCCCTTACGCTTTGCTCGTAAGGGCTTCGAGACTGTCAAGGCAGGGGCACTACTGTGCCTCCAGATTTGCTTACTTTGATGTTAAATCAATTCTTGTAATTTGTCCAGCGAAATGTATTAATTTGTACTCACTGTTAACCACTTGAGGTCCTGGATTTGGTCAGGTAATTCAAAAATATGGTTTTTCGATTTTCTGATAAAACCAACGTTGAGATTGGATAAGTGCCCGTTTGGCGATAGGCTTACCACCTATCATATTGTGGAACTAAGTATCTTCAACTTATCGTTGGTAGAACTGTGGTGGTTAATATAATGCATAGCGTTATATTATAGCACGCTATTTATACTCAACGTAAAACTAGAAAAATATAGTTTATAGTCTATAACGCGCTATCATTAAATAGTTTATTTGAACAATATTACACACCTCTAATCGTGAGTGCACTGGTTGTACCTCTGCCTACCTCTTCGGGGATTTAGGCGTAAAAATTTTTTTACTGCCTTCTCCACTTTCTTATTGTTTCACTCCAGACAAGATAGTGAGAAGTACATACGTCGCAGAGCTTTATCCTACAACTACCTAGTAGTCACAATGGCAGTGATACGTTTGGCCAATAGGCCTTCTTTTATGATTTGTCCGGCAAATATAATCTATTCTTCAAAAGAAACCCAGACCAACGCGGGACAAATAATAAAGCAGAATTAAATAGTACTTTAGCGTATCAAATATTAAGGAACTTCTTGGAATGATCAATCACAGTTTTGATTAGTGTGGGGATAAATAAAAATGTTTTTACTAACAAAAAATAACCCACAGGTTGATATATAAAAATATATACGAACTTTGTTCTAGATAACAAACAAAATTATATAGAATTGAATTTCTACCTCCTCCTGTTTGGGACAGTTGGTTGAAAATGAATTTTTTTTTGTTGTTGCTTTTATCGTTTTTAGTAATAATACTTGTATTTTCAACTAAGGAGCAAGTGGGGTACCTCAAATATTAAAAAAAGAAATTCATATTTAAATGGGAATCTTAAAATAATATTATAGGGATCCAGTGGATACAAAAGTCAGGATTTAAGGGTCAAGTGCGAGCGAGACCAGTTTAATATTTAAGTGGTCCCCTTTACGGGGCGAGTAGGCAGCTCAAAATAGTAATATAGGGGTCCAGTAGACACAGGGGTCAAGACTTAAGGGTGAAGTGTTTTTTTTTTTTAATATTGATAGGTAAGCGCTTGACCTCGATCTCGCCTGATGGTAAGCTAAGATGAGGGCTAAGATGGAACGCACTTAGAAGGTACCTGTTCACTCTTCTCTTGAAGATCCCCAGATTGTACTCGTCGGGGAACACAGACTCAGGAAGCATTTTCAATCCTTTACGGTTCGAATGAAGAATGTTGAGTCGAACCGCTTTGTCCGGGTACGTGGAACGTTCACCATATGGCGATGCCTAGAATCTGTGCGCCTCGATGATCGATAGAAAAACGGGGATGGCGGAACTAAGTCGTACTAATTACGAGAACATTTTCTTTCACCAACATAAAACTACATTTTCACTAAGTAACATTAGACTGAAAAAAGTAGTGTGTGTGGGACACGCAAACGAAGTTGCGGAGAACGGCGAGTGCGTTCACGTAAATTCGATATCTATATATGACATGTATACCAAATTCAGTTAAAATTCATTTAGCCGTTTGGCGATCAGCAAAAAGACGCACACACGCACACGTGCACGCACACGCACACGCGCACGCACACGCACGCATCTACACACAAATATCACATTAGTGGTGTTAACAATACACGTACCAAAATCGACCAACAGGAAAATGGTAATGACGACTGCCAGATAAACCAGACATATCATATCCATCAGTAAACCGAAAGCTGACGAACCTCCCAAGAATGTGTAAAATGCACTGGAATTGAGATCCTGCAAGAAAAATTAAGATACATTTTTGTAACTTAAAAAGGTGTTTAGGGAATGCGTTAAACGGATTTAGTGAGTTTATAGCTTACCTGAGCGTTATCAAAGCTCTTGATCAGTCTATCTTGAGCATTGGAACTCCTAATCGTTGATAATCCAGATATTGATGAATTGATCATACTAAATACTGGACTTTTAGCTGTGGAAATAAATCAATATTGAATTAAAAAACACGTAAGTGTATAATCATTAGCTTGAGAATGAGGCGTGACGAATAAGAAACAAATACATACGCACCCACACATACATCCGCATGTATAATAAAATAAAAAGACTAATATATTTAAAATATATGCGTTAACGGTTCTTAATAACTGTATCTAAAACCAAAAACTACACATTATGTCGGTTACCATGATAAATTATTATAGTAAATCTATTTATTCATATATATGTACAGCAAAAACTTTTTGCCCATTTTTAAGACAATTACCATGCCCATTTTTAAGAACTAGTGGAATATGAAATATTGCACAGTTAAAGTTTATTTTGTATAATATATTGAATAATACGCATTAGAAATAATATATTAAAGGAGATTGGTGAGATCGGCCTAAGGTGCTACAAGAGTAAAGAATATAGCGTCAGCCAAAAATATCAAGATAATTTATTATACAATGAGCCCATATTAGTTTTACTTCCAAATCAACGAGAAATGTCTGCCGTTGCAGTTCAGGACTTGACTTTTAGATGTATCTTCTATCGAATCGATATATATATATATATATATATATATATATATATATATATATATACGTGTGTGTGTATGTATGTGTGTATTGGAAGCACATATAAGCCTACTCCTTGTATATTTTAAGTTATATATAATCTTACATTAAGTATTATAACCTTGCTTCTTTTATTTTATTTTATATATTTATTCGTAATATACATAGATAAATCAGCGCCCATGTCAAAGTCTGTTTTTACATTATCGTCACCGGTTACGAAATTGATTCATCCATATTGAAAAGTAATTTAAAACACATTCTAATGTGGTTCTATTTGGATTGTGAAAGCCGTAACCCGAGTAATTATGAGCCTGAATCCTGTCTCACCTGCATGGCAAACTTATATTTTCAGATTCTCCAAATGGGGATGGATCTAGCAATTATCACATTAATAATATTAACAACTTACTTGTACCCTCCAACCTCTTCACGGCTTGTGCTGCAGTAAGGTACCACCTCAAAATAAACACAAAGAAGACCATCAAAACTGCTGTAGGTATCAGTGTGAAAGGTAAAGCTATAGCATTTAGCACCAGCACGCTTAGCACTGATAAATACATTTGCATTGTTTCTAATATACTTCTCGGTAACAATTCGTCCATTGCTCCCATGTCCTTTGAAAATCTGTTAAGTATACGACCTGCAATAAAACATGTAAAGTCATGGTACATCTAAATGTGTAAAAAATAATTGAGTTATTAGCTAAACTGTGACATGTACAACGCAAATTTGGCACTAACATTGGACTGAATTAAAAACTTTACGGAATGTCGTAACCACCTTAACTGAACAGTTTCTTTTTAAAATGATGAAATCTTAATGTTTGCTTAATTTATGTATTTATTTGGCACTAGTTTTATGAAACATAATAAATATTTATTTAAAATAATGTAATGTAAAATACATTATGATAAGTTCTAGGAAAAGAAGAACGTATAACTTCTCTTATACTAAGACAATAAATAAATTATATGAAAATAAAATTTAGATAATAACATACGTGAAATTCCAATACTTTGTGTGATTATTGGCGTGACTGTATTAACTAGCTGTTACTTACGAATTCTTTCGCGTGATCAAACATCATTACTTTCTTTCGATTAGTCAGATAAAAGGTAGCCTATGTCATTCTTGGATAATGAAGCTTTCTAAAAGTAAATTTTTCTTTAAATCCGTTGAGTAGTTTTTGAGTTCAATCGTAATAAACAAACAAACAGACAAAAATCAAATCTTTCCTCTTCATAATATTAATTTAGATAAGAAAATACTTTAATAATGTATATAGTTTATCTTTATAGTTAAGAGTGCCATTTGCGCCTTGCTTTATAATTATGTAACAACTTACACCTATGGCGATTGTTTCTCGAAGTTATTACATGGCTAATATTCCACAACTTACAGCACTATAACTGATAGTCATAGCTGCTAGTGGCACTCTATACACATCCTAACAATAATATTCTTTTCGTCAAGAGAAAACTGGACCAACAAGGAGGCAAATTTCGTTTATTTCGCTGATGCATTTGAGACGCCTATGCGTCGGTTTGACGATTCTCAAGCGTCGAAGTTTTCTCCTTTTGGCATTTTCACAATCGGAAAAAAATAATTTGAAATGGCAATTTATGAAAATAAAATATATTTTTTATACATAATGAGATATAAAACAAGCACAATATGACTGTCGTGATGGAAAGAGATGAAGATCAGACGAAAACAGAAGAGATGTTAATGAGGCATTGACATCCATATCGTGGACTGAAATGTCAGATACATGAGTTTACCGGTTACCATTCCCTCCAAACCGTAATAAGACAGCTACAAGCTCTAACACTTAAAAAAAAAAACTATTTAGTTTCTTGACATCACTGACTTCGATTTACCAAGATTAATCGGATTTACCAATGTTGACGGATTGAAGGAAATATTATAATCATCTAAAGATGGATGGATGGGATGGTGATATTCATAGTGGTATTTATGTACAAATATGAAAAATGGCGAGGGTACAAAAAGGTATGTATATGTTGTAACAAGAAAATAAAGTATATTTTAACAAAATCCAAACCTGAAGGATTTGTATCAAAGAAACGCATAACCGCCCCCAGCAAGTTCTGAAACATCATGTTGTGAAGATTTGCTGACGCTCGCATTGTAGCAATCACGAAAGCCTGTATTCTGACTTGGGTCATTATTATAATGAAGACAACCGCAGATCCATAAATAATAAGATAGTTTCCTGTCGTCAAAGGCCCAATTTCAACATCTAAACCCGGATCTAAAACAAAAATGTTGCAATTTTCCAATACACTAATTTGTTAAAAAACTCACCACTTTTAAAGTTTTGATTGCCCCGTTAGTCGAGTGGTTAGCGAACCTTACTACGAACCGAGAGGGCTCGGGTTTGATTCCTGACAGGGACAACCATTTGTGTGATGATCATAGATATTTGTATTTCTGGGTTTAGATGTTTATTATGTATGTATGTTACAGTATTTAAATATATATTTCTATGTATTAGTATCGTTGACTAACACCCATAACACAAGCAAATAATTTGCTTCCTATTTTCCATAATTTTTCCACCAATATTTATTATTTACTATTAAAAAGTACCGTAAATTTAAAGTTATAACATTGATTAAAGTAAAAATTGTATCAATCAAACAATTAGATTGCTGAAGATTTAAACTGAAGTACAATAATTAAACTTAAGCAGTGATTACTTGATAAAATTAATCATTGTACAATAGAAACTGGCATGCTTGAATGTAGATCAATAAATATAGAGAAAACAAAGCAAGGCAAGTGTTTTTTCTACTTATCGCGAAAAGATTTGAAAACCGCAACAACCGAATTCTAACTTCCTGTATCTTTAGAATTCACTAAAAAAGATTGATGAGAGCGGCCTAAAAACAACCGCAACAACCGAATTCTAACTTCCTGTATCTTTAGAATTCACTAAAGAAGATTGATGAGAGCGGCCTAAAAACATAATATTAGTATAATTGTAAAGTAATAAAAAAACAAGTGTTTTCTATTTAATCTGTGAACCAGTTAAAAAAAACAAGTGTCTTCTGTGATGTAATCTAATCTGTGAACGAGTAAAAAATATTGTACTGTAAACAAACGTTGTTAATTTTTTAAATTTTAAATAGGTAAAAATATCAAATAAAATTCACGATGATAGAAAAACGATACGTTTTCGTATCATCTTTGTTGACGTTATATTGCGAAGCAAATAGCTTAAATAGTATGTAATCATTGTGAATTTAAGCAATATTAATTTTTAAACGTTCTTCATGAATTTTAGCATTATAAAAGGTGAAAAAGAAAAATGATACAATTTAAATTTCAGAAGAAATTAATAATGTTTTATAATATACTAGCTGACCCGATAAACGGTGTTCTGCCTTTTTAACTACTCTTATTTCTTTTTCTATATTTTCTAATATTTTTTACTGGTTCACCGATTAAATAGAAGACACTTGTTATATATATATATATATATATATATATATATATATATATATATATATATATATATATATATATATATATATATAAAGTAATACGGTAAGCATCTATCAAGATGTGTAGCTTTTGAGGCCAACCTCGTATGGACTCTCAACATTCTCCTTTATATGAAACTAAACAGGAAGTATGCAAATGAAAAACAATTGCAAAGTCATCTGTATATGATGCATTTAAATCCGAATGCATATACATCAGTATTAGGAGTAGTCTATCGACGGCAGGGTGATCGCTAATTAATACATATAATAATGTATTACATCTTTACTCAATAGTATAGATTCAAAAGCTTATGTTTGTTGCTTTTTCACCCGAAAGAGGCTGGACCGCTAGGCTAGACGAATTGTAATTAAATTTAATGTACGTCTATGTTAAAATTAACGCTGGCTATGTTTTCAGAAAAATACATTTATTACCTAGGATTCATGAAAACCTTTACTTGCGCAGTTGGATGTGTTACGGGTCGTAAGTTTTAAATAAAACACTCACCTGGCTCTACCCCCGGAGGTAAGTTTTGCTCGTATGCATCAACTTCATTTGTCCTAAAATGATATCATTAATTATTGTCTGGCACGTTCAGTTCATACTCATTTAAAAAATAAATAGTTTTCACAACATCATCTCTCTTGCGGAAATTGCTGTAATAAAACTCAAATCGAATCGAAGCGTTTAGGGCTCTCACACACGTAAACACAATAAATACGACGTCGCGGCATAGTGTGTAAGAAAATGTGTACGCGCCCTAAGCGCTTCGACTCGATTTACGTTTTGTTACGTGAATAGGTTCCCTGGGCTATTCCGTTTCACCAAAATGTAACAGTTGTTGTGTTGTGTTGTGTTTACTACTAGGTGGTAGAGTTCTGCATCGGCTCGACCGGGTCTGGTACCACCGCCTTACCTATTCCTGCCGCAATAGCGTCAGTGCTAGTCACTGTCGTGTTCCGGTTTGAAGAGTAAGGTAGCCGGTAATCTTATGGCATTAGACCTCGCCACAAGATAGCAATGCACCACTAACATCTTTTGTGTCTATAGGCGATGGTTGACTCTTTCCATCAGGAGACCCATATGCTTGTTTGCTATCTTATAATATATAAAAAAAAGTTTTTCGGTTGGCATCTTATGGTTATCCCCGTTTAAGGTTTCGAAATAAACTAGGAACCCTTATAGTTTCACTATGTCCGGCCGTCCGTCCGCACGATAGCTCAGAGATCCTTAGTACTAGAAAGCTGTAAGTGGTAACATAAAATCTTGAAACATTATTTTTCAAGTAGCTCCCCTACATGTAAAATGGGGATGTTAATTTTTTTCTCACATACGCCGTTGTATGGGGTATTGGATAGATTTTTTAAAAACTATTGTAGGTTTGTAATTTTTTGGTTTGTAAAATTACCAGAAACTAAGCCAGTAGTCGCAGAATGTGGCACCCAGTTGTGTGATGAGTAGACACAAGATAGCCAGAAACACAATGCACCAAGAGTTGACAGATTTAAAATATTGCGCAACAACTTCAAACTTAATATTGCCCTTGGACCTTTCTTCTGCTTCTAATACTTGTTCCACTTCTTGATCTGGTTTTTCTTCACTTCTCACAGATATTTTGGAAATTTCCCGCTGTAGTAGAGGTTTGCGTCCATCCTAAACAAAATTATTAAATAAATATGTGCTACTCTTACCTTAACTTATGTTAACCCTTGCCCCTTTTGAGACTATTTCTCATAACTGCCATAATGCAAGGCAGTTCATAAAATGTGAACAGTGAATGGTTATCAACCCTATATATAATACATGGGGCTTAAGTTTGATATCCGGGCGAGACAATGCAGAACTCTACCACATAATAGCCACAGTGGTAGTGACTCTCATAGCTAATCGGTCGCCTCTTATGATCTGTCTGGCACAACGGCAGTTGGCCTATTCTTCAAAGGATTTCCCCGTATTGGTCCATGCTCCTTTGAAGAATAGGCCCACTGCCGTTCGGACCAACACGGAGGTGTTTTTATATGTTGCAAGAATTTAACTAACCTTATATTAAGCTATATATAAACAATAATACTCGTAAACCCAAACCCAAAGCCTAGATAAGGCTTGCGCCACGCCAGTTGTGGACCACTAAAGTGAAGTCCATGGACTGCACCTACTTCATACTACTTTGGGCCACGGTGAGACGAGTTACATGTTACAAACACTCAAAAGTTTAAAAAGGGACTCGAATTGTCTTACAGCATAGTTTCATATTTACAACTAAGTTTTCTACTAATATATTACAAATTTAGATCACGCGAATTGGTTTACACCGTTAATGGAAGGGAAGATAACCTCTACTTGGCATAGCTCTTCTAATACGTAATACATTAATCTGTCTGCTTAAGTCTTACCCCTTCACCATGGTCCTCTTCTTTGTTCTTATCTTTTTCCATCTCTCTTATAGATGTGAATTCTGCTTCTGAATCAACCAGTTCATTATATGTACCCATATTTTTAATCCGTCCCTAAAAATATCAAAATTATTTTTGTGTTGTGTTTGTATAATTATATTTTAATTTTCGATATGTATTCATTAAAAACCTTATAAATATACATACGTCTTTTAATACGATGATGAAATCTGCTGCTTTTAAAAAATGTACTTGATGTGTTACTAATAAACGTGTGCGTCCAGCTAAATGTTTTTGTATACATCCTTCGAACAGCTGCCGTCCAACATTTGCATCTACTGCTGATAGTGGATCATCCAATAAATAAATGTCAGCCTAAAATTTTTATAAATTTTATTCGGTCTTATATTTATGTTATGAATAACTCTTGAGATTTTATTGGGTCTCATGATCCTTAACGCCTCCTAGACGTAACATAGTCAATAGTCAATAATTAATAAAGGATAAATAATTTCTGTGGCGCTATTTCTATGCTTGAATTTTATATTTTTTTGTAGACTTGTAGGTTGCTTGATACCAGAGGCGTAGCTACCGCCGTATCAGCCATATTAATGATACGGGGCCCCTGGGCTACATTAAAATTAGAAAAATGTTATCAGCTAAAAAAAAGCTTAATTTGTAGGAGGAATTGAAATTTAAAAAGCTTAATTTGTAGTAAGAAAGGAGGAAAAAAGAATATAAGTTATATTCTTTTGTGAGAAATCTTTACCCTTCATTTGGGTCCCCTAACTAATTTTGATACAGGGATCAAAGATACCCTACGCCACTGCTTCTGACCTAAAAAACTCTTCTTACACACGTTGCACGTCTTTAGTGACGAAAGCGTGTCGCTGAAATTTTCAGTTAGTCAAGACGAACGTAACGGGACTTCGAACTAAGGGCTCAAGCCCCCCAATCCTTGAAAATTTTAATGATTACCCAGGTGAAGTCTACCCTAAACTGAATTTACCCCTCCCCCCTTCTTTCTCCGAACAAACAATAGCTGAATCAACCCCTTCAGTGCTGGTTCCAAAATCTGGAACCAGCACTGCCGAAATGAATGTGGTACACCTAGTTTATACAGTTGCCTTATTGTGTTGTTGGGAGTGAGTTAGTAGTCAGTTGACGCGTACAGTCATGACCTTATGATTTCACATTGCATGTGTAAGGAGAAATCTCTGTTAGAGAGAAGGCGCCGTAATTGTGAAGGTTGGAGTACTGTGGAGGAGGATAAGGTCACGCAAGCATGGAAAAGTAAAAATATTCTGAGGACTGTCGAAATAAGATAATATGTAATTGCTACAGCACGATTTGCTTTTCTTAAACTTGATGTATTGAAGTATTGAAGATTGACGTCCATAGATTCTTAGTTGCGAGCCATAAGACATAAATTTTGTAGTTTTGCCCGTCACCTTTTAATTTACACTGCAATTAATTGAAAATACTTACCTCCCTGTATATAGCTCGAGCTAAATTTATTCTTGCCCTTTGGCCACCAGACAATGAAACGCCACGTTCTCCAACTAATGACAAATCGCCGTATGGAAATTGCTCAAAATCTGGTAGAAGGGAGCATGTTTTGCATACCTTAAAAAGAATTAAAGATTTTTATAGATTCATTTCTGTGATGCTTTGGTTAACTAATGGAAAGTATAGATGAAAAATTTTGTTAATAACTGCCTAAACACTCTTAGTTTAAAAATATCTAAGTTATATCGTCGTGTAACAGGAAAACTGACGTTGTAAAATATTTGTAGTGCAATCAATAGGAACTAAGAATAATTCAGTAAATGTTTCATTTACTAAATTATCCTTAGTTTTTCTTGTCAATTTTAATATATATTTTATAATGTTGATGTGGTATAACAATTTAATATATTTTGTACTACAATTAAGTAGTGCTGATATAATAGTGATTGTTTAAATCTTAAGCGAAACGTTTTCAAAGGTAGAACAGTAACCAATCAGTAGACGCCCGCGATTGTTTTTGAAAGTTCTGTCTCCATAATAAATAGAAATAATATTTTTAGCGGTGAATCGGTGATTTATCGCATATATCATACCTTTCTATACTTAGAAACGTCGTAAGGTAGTCCAAACAATATATTTTCCCGAACAGTTGCTGGGAATAGCCAAGGCTCTTGACATGCATATGAAATACTTCCTCTTATATTAAGTTGACCATTAAGAACAGGCAATTCTCGTAACAAAACTTGTAATAGTGAAGACTGAAAAATTGAAAAACAATAAAATTAATTGTTATATGTTGCAATCAATTTATCTGTTTCGTCGTTTTACAAACGCCGCCGTCATTTTATAAACGTAAACGTCCGTTACAAATTGCCGAAGGTAAATTGCTGATGACATAAACTGCGTCAATGTCAACTATAAACTTTTATTTCGCCAACGGTCGGCGACGCGGGTAAGTGTATTACCTAAAGACAACCTAACAAACTTGCTTTTTTACGTTAGAAGCCGGATAGAGTTCTAGTTCTGAATAAAGTACTCATTTACATATTAAGATGTAATTATAAATAAATAAATTCACGGGACAAATTACACTTATTGATCTAACCCCAAAGTAAGCAAATTATTTGCTTGTGTTATGGGTGTTAGACACATAATACATAATAAACACCCAAACCCGGAAATAAAAACATTTACGCTCATCACACAAATGCTTGTCCCCGTCGAGGATCGAACCCGAGCTCCGTCGATTGCGTAGTCAGGCTCACTAACCACTCGACCAACAGGGCGGTCAATTAAAACAATATGCCGCGGCAATTTGTTAACGGCAGCGGTAAATGTCATAATATTATTGCAACATATTTTCCCGTGTGGTCCGGGCCTCTTTTGAACAATAGACCAACTGCCGTTCTGCCACGCAGGTCGTAAGAGGCAGCCAATTGGCTATACGTATTACTACGATCGTGACTATTAGGTGATAGAGTTCCGCAACGTCTCACTCGGGTCTAAGGTATCACCACCTTATCTAATCCTGCCGCAATAGCGTCAACGCTTTTCAGCACCGCCGGTTTGGAGGATAAGGTAGTCGATAGAATTATACACGCGGCATTGCCATCCTGCCACACGAATAGTAACGCACCATTAACATCTTTGATGTCTATAGGATGGTTTCTTTTTTATCAGGGAAGCCATCTGGTTGTTTGCCATCTAATGATAAAAAAATGATATTTTCCATTCAGTGTAAAACAATTTCTAAAACGTATTTATGTTTGTAATCTAATGTCACCATTTGTTAAGCGATGGTAAATATGTCGCAGGCAATTGATTTTGCCTGCGACATATTTACGTTTGTTAGTACTTTAAAACAATAATGGTCTTATTAACAAGTTCAATTTGAAGATGTGCATTAAGTCAGCGCTCATTCTGTCTCGTTCATTATCACATCTACGTCGTAGTCGATGCGATAGACTGAGAGTTAATGTAGATTAACGCGTGTAGACGCATGCTCAAATAGGTTAATTAATAACACCATTAGTTTCTACTATAAGTAATGTGTAAAGAGTTGCGACGGAGGCTTGTTGCACAAAAAATCGACTGAATCGAAAATTATGTTATTGCGCAATCTATAATCGATTTAGCAGTTTCTCATCATGAATGTTTGAATATTAATTGACCCACTACTTGTAATTGTACGCATGAATATAAAGATAATATATGTACAGATAGAGTAGACGAGCCATAAGCGCTTATGTACCTGTGAAAATATTCGGGTTATAGAAAGAGAAAATTTAGTATACGTGTTTTTTGATGACGAATGCTTATGTAAACGAATCTGATTGGATTCCTCTGTAATTGAAGCGCAAAGCTGTCATGCTGCTTATAATTTTTCTCTGCTCCATGACGCATGCATCTTTACCAAACTCTCTACCTTCTCTACCTGTTGAGGAGTCGACTTTTGGCTTGGCTCATCTACTTTATGTATAAAATATCTATATGTAAGACGCACCACACTGCACAGCGCGTCCGATAAACTGTCCGATGGATGAATAATCACCCATATTATAAAAATGCTAAATTTCAGTTTGATTCATCTGAGGCTGAGCTGTGCGTTGATATATCAATTAACTAATATGATTCATATGAAACATGACTCATTTATCAATATACAGGCTTACGAAATACGACTAGATGTTAGCGCAAATTAATAGCCTCGATTTGTTAAAGAACAAAATAAGTAAAATACACAGAACAGTGAACGTAATAAAAATTGTACTGGAAATAAAAAAAATATAACAACCAAATTTTTTATTCGATGTTTGGAAATCAATAGTAGTTTGTTCACCAAGGCGAGAAAATGACCGATACCTTACGAGAGTGTAGTTTGAGGCCTGAAGCGCAGTTGAGGGCCTCAATACACTCAAATTAGGTATCGCATTTTCTCCCGAGTGATACATACTGCTTTATACTACACCAATGAGGAAAATAAAAACATTTTAGTTAAAATTTATGTTAAAATTATTACAATTATTGAAACTCCATAAATTCTTCATATGTTTTGTTGTACTTATGCTTGGACTTTTCTGCCAAAAGGTTTAAAATTACTGTTTGAGCAGCTTCTTTTAATTCAGGCGGCGTAAATAAATCTTCATTCTCGCTACTAGACATAGACATCAGAGTGCTAAGTGTGAGTTTTTCTTTTCGCATTCGATCGTGAGCGCGTTTCGAGTTTACTAGGAATTTGTATGTGATTTGTACAGCGCCACCTAGTGGTAAACGTGAGAAACCAGTTTACCACTAGGTGGCGCTGTACAAATCATATACAAATTCCTAGTAAACTCGAAACGCGCTCACGATCGAATGCGAAAAGAAAAACTCACACTTAGCACTCTGAACAGAATGTAAGAAGATACAATAAAAAAGAAAATTCGCGCGTACAATCGTTTTTTTTTTTAATATTGAGGAGGCAAATGAAATAAAGCACATACTGCCAAGTTTCCTTAGTAAATGCTAGTGGCCAGTAACATTTTGATGTGCTTCGAGATACAAACTTATGAATTTTAAAAAGTTAAAGGAGGAGAGAAAATTACTTTCTCCCCAAGGGGAGAAAGTAAATCCCATACATTTTTGCCGCCCGCATATTGGTTCGCTTGGAATTAGGTACTTTCTTCTCGTTTTTCAAGTAAGAACTAATGTGCTTTCCGAATAGGTGTAGTATAAATAACATTTATTACGTCTTATGAATCATCTTTATATTAACACGTGAAGGAAAAACTTTGGATCCCTTTTTAAGACAATATCGCGAGATAACAAGGTGGACTATGAAATTTGGCACATTTAAAGTTTACATTGCGGAAGACTGCAGAAACTTAATATTTTTAAATAAAATGCATTAGAAATACACTTAAATTAATAAAAAGAAACATTACCCACACTACATTCATGTGACGTACGTGATAATATACACAGTATACACATGTATACTCATAGATATACTACACGTCTAGATTGATAATTAGGCGATAAAAAGTGTTCCCAGTGAAAGTCTACTAAATTTGGTAGACTTGGGTGACACGTCAAATAGTGTCATTTTAACATAATAGGAGAACAAGCTGAAGGAAAATTATATTTTATAATGTTTTGTAATGACAAAATCTTGTCGCAATTATCTTGAAAAATCTTTGAAACGTGTTCTTGCTATTATTATAAATAATAATAGCAAGAACACGTTTCATGAGCAAATTTTTGTTCTACAATTACGACTATATTTCTGAGTTTAAAAAAAGTGATAATATACACTCACTAAATACATGGAACGAAAACAATCTTGTAGAGCATGCATCTCGTCTACATAGAATAAGTTACTAACTACAGTTAAACTGCCTGAAGGTAGAAGAGATCTATTAAGTACCAGTAAACAAATTAAAAAATTTGTTAAAACAAAAGTGTATAGGAAATGATATTGTAAAATCTTTAATTATTAAGAAGACAAGAATGTCTGAAATTAGTTATTGTTGCTTCACAAAACTAAATTCTATACTTTAAACGAGTAATTCATATATTTAATTGTTTCTCCAAAACAGCTCTATCGATTTTGGTGAAATGTAATTAGATAGTCTTATACTATTGTAATTGGTCGTGCTATGAAAAATTATATAGTAAAATATAATAATAATAATAAAAGACAAGACAATCTCGCTAAGTTACTTCCGCCGGATCAACTCAGTGTAGGGCCGCATTTCGGTTTGGTAGTAATTCTATAAATGCCCACTCGCCAAAAAAATGTACGTATAAAAGTTAATTTGAATAAATTAAAGATCGGTTTAAATCCTGAATAACCAAAACATCTACTCTCGCATGGAAATGAGCGTGATGTATTTATTTATTAACACCTACCAATTTAATATTAAACCAATTTTTCGCATGTGAAATTTAATAAAAAAATGATAAATATTCACGGGAAAAATCACACTTGTTGACATAACCCCAAAGTAAGCAAATAACTTGCTTGTGTTATAAGTGTTATTGAACGATACTAATACATAATCCGGCTCGAAGGACCAAAACTGTAGGTTCGGTTAGTTGGAATCAAAAATGTGGACTGTAATATTTTATATATATTTCGCTGGTATAAAGTATAGACAATTGCGTAGTGTCGGCGGTCGTAGCGAGCGGTGGAGTGCGAGGCGCGCGTCGTACGATGTCCTCGAGGGGGCCGGGGTCGCGGAGGGGGCGCGGCGGCGGGTCGACGCCCGATCGCACGGGCACAGCTGCTGGCGCAGACAGGCTCCCCGCGTTGAAGATGTAGAGCTTCAAAGGTTCAGGGCTGGTCGTCCACTGGCAAGACGCAGATGTTGTTATAGCCTCTTCGGATTGTCCCTCTTTTGGTTTTAATCTCCGCTACTCGGCTTACTCCGTCGATTCCTGGGTGTAGTTTAACGATTCTCCCCAGGAGCCAAACGAGAGGAGGAGACGACTTGTCTTTGATCAATACAAGTGGGTTTTCCATCTTCAAGCTGTCACCTTTAAACCACTTTGTTTTATTTTGAAGCTGGGATATATATTCATTTGAGATACATATAAAACTTGAAATTCCATTTGAAATACATATAAAACTACTAGAATATATTTAAGAAACACCCAAACCCGGAAATTTATGCTCATCACACAAATGCTTGTCCCAGTCGGAGATTGAACCCGAGCCCCGTCGATTGCGTAGTCAGGGTCTCTAACCACTCTAGTAACGGGACGGTAAATTTAAGTTACATATCCTGCAAAAACATCAAGTTCCAAATCGTATAATAATTTATGCGCGTTCTTTGTAATTGTATATGGGTATTTAAATTAAATACGGATGTATAATATTTACTTTAATTTTCACTTTTTATATTGAAAGCAGGGATAACAAAAAATAAGGTTGGGCACACCAACCACGCACACTAGCGTTGCCTGATTTCTGTAAGTACACAAGTGACACTCGTTGACATTTCACACAAGCAGATTCTTCTGGGGACATTTTTAATTGTCAGTTGCTTAAGAATACTCTCTCTGGAGGTATATACTCAAAGTGTATACTATTTATTTTACGGTGTCAGTTGTCAAACTTTAAAAAGATCTTATTGTTGTCCATGGTCGAATTTCTGCCACATGCGATTGCTAGCTCAAACAAATTGGCCATCACTGATATAAGAAATAACGCTCGTTCAATTGTTCAGTTTGGTTTTGTTTATTGGAAACATACTAGCAGTTTCTATTTTTGTATTCTAAACTACTTACCTTTCCAGAGCCAACATGTCCAATAACGGCAAATAATTTCCCTCTTCTTACACGCATCGTAATATTTTTAAGAGTCATACTTTCAAGATCTTTTTGCTCAGTCCACGACGCATTAACTCCTGTTAATTCTATAGCATATTCTTCGACTAAAATTATAAAAAAACATGAACCGTCGTGTAAGGCTTGGCAGACGTGAATTATCAAATCCTTTTTTTATAGAACATATGCATAATAGGATAGCAAACAATTAGATGACTTTCCTGATAGAAAAATACAACCATCATCTATAGACATCAAAGATGTTAACGGTGTGGCAAATTGAAATGTCATACCCAATTTTACCGGCTACCGTAACCTCCCAACCGGAACCCGATATTGTCAGAATAGACGCTATTGCGAGGGGTAAAGTTAAAGTCAGGCGAGACTTTGTAAAAATCTGTCTCTTAGTGGTCACGATGTTTGGGCATGTTGGGATGTTTTTACGAACTGCCTGGTAGAAGGCAAAAGGCCTCTACTTCAAAAGGAACCGGTCTAACCTTAAATTATCTATATATTTTATATATTTTTCCTTCATACTGTAGTACACTTTCTCATTTTTATAGAAATTCAAGACAGTATTGGTGTAAAAATGAGAAAGGACATGATCCATTAATTCAGATATATGTATTAAAGGAATGGCAGATGAACGATTAATAAGATAGATGTATTTATAATGGGAATGTGAATGGATGTAGGTATTGCGGAAAGACAATTTGATCATGGTACGTCAGTACATACCATACACAAATTAGTTGGGTTTTGTAGAAGGTAGTGTTAAGATCATCGAAACCAGCGTGTTTGCGTGAAGAGTTGTTAATGTGCAGGAAGCTAGGCAAGTCTGTCTGGACCGTGATATATGGCTTTCAATTCTATCTGCCTACTTCATTAGAAATTTAGCGTGAAGGTATTTTGTTGCTGTACTTTATTTTGTCCATTATAGTAGTTTTTTAACTTTACTAAACATCTAAGAAAAAAACTGGTCTAAGTTGATTATAACGACAAATATTCAATTATTTATATTAACTATCTATTAATTTAATCTTTAAATGCATCAAAGGTTACCTTTAGTAGAATGTGCATGTTATCGCTCTGTGCATGTTAATGACCTGCCCAGGTCTGGTACCACCGCTTTACTTATTCTTGCTCTACGAGCACTTAACTCTTGCAGCGTCAGTGCTTGTCACTGTCGGGCTCTAATTTCTGGTTCTGGTTTAGACGATAAACTTATGCATGCGGTATTAACAACCCGCCACACGGATAGCAACGCACTATTAACATCTTTGGTGTCTATAGGCGAAGGTTTCTCTTTCCATTAAGAGAATCATCTGCTTATTTGTTATCCTATGATGTATAAAAAACTGGTATATTATGTTGTAGCGTAATAAGATGAAGTAACACTCAAAAGTTCGTCCTATTATTTAAATCTATTTAACTGTATTTTTAAAGATTTCAACATTACCTGTTGCTTGTTTATTCAAATTAGGTCGGATGGATGAATCCACCATTGGCAAATATTTTTTCGCTTCTACGTCTTTTGGAAAGTCAGCTGTAGGCTTGCCATTAAATGTTACGTTATTCGGATGTCGAAGCTGTGGTAAAACTGCTAAATCTTCTCTTTCCTCTACAACAATAAAAATATAATACGAGTATGAGTATCTGTGAGTAGAACTATAAAAATATACGTTGTGTGCATACAATAGAGCAAGCACAACCATCTATGTAATAGTAGTCGCATTATAACGTCGATGAAATATATATCATGAATGAAACTTTCCTGAAAGGGGTAGGTACATCCGACTAAAGACATCAAACTTTTTGCTTAGACTATTAAACATCCTATCCCTTACCTTGATAAAGGTAGAACAGGATCAGTTTAACGCCATGCCCTTTGATCGACGTTTTTACGATTTACAAACAATGCAAGTGTACTCAACCCGCCCCGCTTGCCATGAAGCACGGTGCTTCTGAAAAGGCACCGGTAAAATTTAATTATTCACCCAAAATTATTTTTCTGATTTTAGCAGCTTTTGTCACTTGGTGCCTGGAGCTACCACTCTTCTTGCTCTACCTCAGGTCCAGCGCTACAAATAGGCTTATTTAGTCAAAGTGCGCTGAACCTATTAAGCAAGTATCTAAGCCACTTTCTCATACGGTAAAATTTTATTCAAGGTTTATCAAATTTGTCGATCAAGACTAAGAAATTTACAGTCATTTCGACTTTGAAAATTCAGTCAGTTAATATAAATCCTAAAAAGTATAACAGACACTTCGGTCCGCTTAAAACTACTCAATTGTATCATCACGCCCGGTTTCTTTGCGGGTTGGGCAGAGTAAACTGAATGTCTATAAAATATTCACCACCATTCACCGGTTTGTCGTTTAGCAAGATGAGTGCTGATCCTCATCGCCCATGTTACCGTCCTGATACCGATTATCGACTATTTCTAGCTAAAGTCAGGACCGACAGCTTAAAGTGTTCATTCGAGGCATGGGAGATGTAACACGTTACCCGCCAGTCTCCGAGTTGCTACTAAGATTTTGGATCTTCGAGAAAACCTTGAAAAACCTTTAATAACACTTTTGTCCGACCCAGAGATCGAACCTGAGACCTCATGATCTGAGCCGAATAAACCATAAGGCAGTCAAACATAACCATAGTAAAATTTATTTAAACAGTTCAGTTAAGCGGACCTTCTAATTACCTACTGCAATTGTATCAATAACATTAAATAAACTGCAACTCGTTTCTTACCCATTAGTAGTACTTGCTGTAAACGGTCCAAAGAAACACCCAACTCCGATAAACTGGCTATTAAAATTGGTATGATGAAAGTTAAGTTAATTTGGATAATGCTCATAAATTGTCTTACAGGATATATCTGAAAGATATTATACATTCAGTTAAAAAAGAAAAATTTAACGTTATCTTTCTTTCTTATCAATAGATTACTTAAAAATAGTTTACATGTACACATACATAAATACTGTCACCTATCCCATCGGTGCTGAGGTGCAGAGGTTTTGCTCCGTGTTGGCTTGGACGGTTTCGAAGATTACCATCTGCCGTTTTACTAGGCAGTTCGAAAGAGACGAACGATTGACTATACTAGTCAATTCTATCGTGGTCACTAGGCGGTAGAGTTCCTCATTATGTCACGTTGTTTGTTCGTTAGGAATTCCCAAGCTACTGAACCAATTTTAATGAAATTTTGTAGATAATACAAGTAATTTGTATGACAAAACAACGTTTGCCGTGTTATAAATAGTTTGTTTTTTTATGTCATAAGTTAGTAAACAAGCAGATGGGTCTCCTGATGGAGCCAACCATCGTCTATAGACACCAAAAATGTTAACAGTGCCTAGCTATCTTATAGCTAGGTCTAATGCCACGTGCATAAGTTTACCAGCTACCTTACCCTCCAAACCGGAATACGACAGTGGCAAGCACTGACGCTATTGCAACAGGAATAGGTAAGGAGGTGATACCAGACCCGGGCGAGACAATGCAGATATCTACCACCAAATAGCCACGATGTTAGTGACTCGCATAACTAACCGGTCGCCTTTTACGACAGAAAGTAGTACAAGCAGGCCTAAATCTTTCATATTTGTATACTATATTATTGTAGGTACTTAATTTACTTTAGTAAAGGATATCTTTAGTAAACTATGTAAATTTTACATAGTTTACTTATTACCATACATATTATTATGTAAAAGTTTGTATGTTTGGATGTTTGTAATTTGGCTGAACCAATTTAAATGTAATTTGGCACACAAGTAGATGATGACCTAAAATAGGAAATATCAATATTTTCACAATTGCACTAACTACGAAATTGGTAATTACGAGGAGAGTGTTTTAAAGTTTTTTAAAGTTTAGACGTGAACAGTACGAAAACAAAGTAAAATAATTAAAAAAATATGCATTTATTCACAAGACTATTATCGATATTTCGATACGCGCAGACGAAAAACCACAACATTTAGTGTACCTATTTGTCACTAAAAATGTGAAAATTGAAGATTTTTCCGTTAGTACAATTGTGAACTAAGGCATCGATATAATACTTTTTATCTGGGAAAAATATGTTGTTCTCGTAGGATGCACCAAAAACTTTTATTAGCTACAGGGTGCAGCTAGTCTGACATAAATTAAATCTTATTATAATAAACTAGATATCTAGAAGATTAAAATATATATACCACTGTTGCAGTTAACATGTTGCCTGATAGGACGATTACAAGAGATGTAATGAACAATGTGGTTCGTTCAGCAAATATCATAAAGCCGATAAACACACTCCGAATACAGATAGATTTTTGTAGAACCTCCAACTCAAAAGCTCGAACAGATTTAACAACCTTTTGAAATGACTTCTCCCATGCGTACATTTTAATAATCTGGAAAAAAGTATTTAGTTGTCAACACAACTTTGAACACAACAATTTTGAAGCAAGCAATACTAATAATATGTTTGTATTGTAAAATAATTAATATTACTTAATAAATTTAAAACCCGAAAAAATAAGGACCCTGGTATCCTTGTAATGATAACGACATTATGCGAATATAAAATAGCCTCGGAAATAAAAAAAAAACAACCATAAAAACTACTACTAAACTATCAAATACTTTTCAAAAAGTATTTAAATAATTTAGTGCAAGCGGTAAGCTATGTTTTTTTTTTAATTTGTACGAAAAAATCGGGTGGGGTGATCTCGGCTTACACCACAGACCACACCAATACCAATAGCAAAGTTTGCACCGTCTAACCACGGGAAATTCGCGTCCGCAAAATTTCGCGCGGCGCTCGGCGCGAATAGCGAAGCGGTTAGTTCAATGATGTGTATAATGTGGTAATATTATACAAGTCATTGGGTTAGCTACTTCAGGGCGGAACGTGTATTCGCTCATATGAGCAAGTCAAACGCTTGTAAAAAATAATATATTACATATTGAAAAACTAATATGTCATTTTGTGTTTTTTTATAGTGCCGAATAAGAAATAAAGGCTTAAAAATACACCTAGAGTGATTTTATTTCATTGACAAGTACTATGTATAACATTGGTAACTAATATATTTCGACGGGTCCTACGTAAGTTGTTGTAACTTATAAAATGCGATTTTTGTTTTACTTATCGCACCCTTAGAATTATAGTGACCTATTTCAAAAATATCCATTTTAGGTAAACGTCAAATAAAGATTTATACAGTTAAGATTTTTTTTGTATGAAAGTTAGATTATTAGACTGAAATATACGTTTCACAGCTTTCTATGTCAAAATCAGACTATAAGAGATTTAATAAGAGTCGATAAAAGTAGTCGTTTTAGGTCGTTTCCTGACATTAAGTCGAAATCGTGACTTTTTAATTAGGTCACTATAATACTGAAGGTACGTTATGAAAATGACTCCACTTTTATAGATCTTCTAAAAACACCAAAAATTTGTCCTCCGTGTTGGTTCCGGCTTCCTTTGAAGAATAGACCAACTGCTGTTCTGCCAGGCACGTCGTAAAAGATGACTGATTGGCTATGCAAGTGACTGCCATCGTGACTACTAGGTGGTAGAGTTCTGCATTGTCTTACTCGGGTCTGGTACCACCGCCTTACTTATTCCTGCCGTAATAACGTCAGTGCTTGTCATTGTCGTGTTCCGGTTTGGAGGGTAAGGTAGCCGGTAAACTTATGCATGTGGCAGTAGACCTCGCCAAAAGATAGCAACGCACCATTAACATCTTTGGTGTCTATAGTCTATGGTTGACTCTTTCCATCAGGAGACCCATCTGCTTGTTTGCTATCTTATATTATAAAAAAAACATGAAGAATAAAACTGAAATTTCTATTAGAAAAATCTAACTTCTATTATTTTTTTCTTCTGTTAATTAAAAGATCTATAAAAGTGGATTCATTTTCATAAGTAAAACAAAAATCGCATTTTTTAAGTTACAGCAACTTACGTAGGACCCGTTGATTTCTGGGTGTAAATACAAGCTACACTAACAACCTGAGAAATTGTCCTGAATTGTGTATCCAATTTAATCCGTGGTATATATGGCCGTTGGTTTTAACGTGAAACGCCTACTGCCGGGTTCCTATACTTAATCAAAGATCCGTCAATCGTAGCAGTAACCATAAGAAACCAATTTAATAATAACGAAGTGTATCACAACTTTTTAGGACCATTTGGTAATTTGACATTTATAGGAAAAGTGTTTGCTTACCTCGTAGATAATGTTACTAATTACTCGTGATTAATTCGAGTTATTTTATTGACAGGAAGCGGGGATATGTCAGCGAGTCGCTTTAATGGCCCAATCACAGCTATCTGCAACGCGACTTGCAGTGAGGCGAGCGACGCATGACCAAAACAAATCGCATCTCCGCTCAAATAGTTCACAATTAAAAAAAAAACTAATTCTCAAGTAAAGGGAATTTAAAGCTGCTCGTGCCTATTTTTTGCGCTTTTTCGGCCAACGCCACTAACGTCACTAACGCCATATAGTATCAAATCATTTAAAACAGTATTAGATCACCATTCGAGATAAAACTATGGCATAATAGGATACGAATGGTACAATAAAACTGATTTTACGATGTTTTGAATTGTGACACTATTTAAGCGGAGATGCGAAATGTAGGGAACTGTATAAATTATAAAGCATGCCGCAGCTACCGACAACGCGGAAAGAATCGAGCAATGCGAGAAACGACCGCGACGCGCGGTGTTATAAGCGAATAAAACAAACGTACTACCTACTAGGTAGTGTTGAGGTTACCAGAGCTCAGAGCGGCACGACCGGCAAAATCGGGGGATGCATTTGTCATCGCGCGACCAAAATAAAATAAAATATTTTGTTTTTTTTCTCGTGTGGAGTTTGATATTAATCATGGATATCTCAGAAAACCTGCTGTAAAGATGCCAAAACATCATCAGTTTCTAGTAGTCTCTGTGTTCAAAGTTGAAAGTGTGGAATTCGTCACATTTTCTCCTCTTTTTTGTTTACTGGATGGACTCTTAATCCAATAATCTTATATATCTTGATGCAATATGTGTGTATCACCGACGCCGCCTCGGTCGCAATTTATGCATAAATAATCAGTGGCAACTAGTCAAAAAATCAGTCAAAAAGTGGCATACCTAAAAAATCGCGCGACCCACCGCATTGCAATTTGCGTCACAGTTCACACCGCTGGTGTTGTAGCCAGGTTGTTAGTGTTATGTCCCATCCAGACTCACGGCGAGAAACCCATAGAATACCAGAGAGGCGAGAACAGAGAAGACTATCACACTGACATTTTGTCTCAGACCTCAAGTAGATCAGTGAGCGGTGGAGAGTAGACGTCACCCGTGTTTTTTGTTTCGAAAATTTGTTTCCTTTTTAACATGTGGAATAACAATCTAAAATTAATATTTATTGAATACTTTCAATCCGAGGCTATTTTATGGGATGCTAAACGAAATTACAAAAAGTTTAAACTATCATGCGTGGAACAGACTCGGAGAATCAATGGAGATAGCAGTACCTGAACTCGAAAAGAAAAAAAAAACACTTTTTGCGAGATACAAAAAATACATGAAAATGGTAAAATATTCCTCTAAATCGGGAGCTGGTGAAAACGAAATATACAAATCGACATGGTTTGCATATGTCTGTTCATAGATATATGAAACGTCTTATATACTCAAAGTGTCTGTTGTTAGTCTTAGTTTGAATATCGTTTGTAATATCGTCTGTACCGGATAGGATTCAGAACACGAGTGGAAAAATAAGAGTGTGGATAAAGTGCTTGTTCACGCGAGAAGGCTCAGCGAAAGTTCTGGCTAAGACTTCTCGCCGCGCCGCTCTTTAGATTCAAACAAACAAGATTGACTGCGTTCCAAATATGTAGACTAATGGATGTAGGTATTCTAATACAATGTTTAATTAATAATACTATAACTTATAGAAGTGCTCGCTGAATTAGCGACAGCAGTAAAGTCTTCGCGGAGTCGGAATCGTTTATTTTGTGTGCCTTGGCAGCTTTGAGCTGCCATTTATGCGTGGCCTATTCATTCCCTCTTTTCAATGTATGTATGTAATATTGTTGGAATTAGATAATACTTGGTATGATGATCTATTTAGGCGTCAAAGCACGTATAATAAACTTCACAAGTGTATGCATGTTTGTATTTTTGTCCACAAATTTCTCGGGGACTAAATGCCATATCGAGATAATTCCTTTTGCTTAAAATCATCAGGTATATTCCAAATTACGGAACAGTCCAAGATTCATCAAAATCGGTTCAGTAGTTTTTGAGATATTTGTATAGTTGACAGATATTTGAATCTGGTTAAATTTATTATCATTATTGACGATGGTCGTCATGAGTATTTTTGCTAGCTCTTTCAAGGGCAGAAGCTGACAGCAAATTTTTAATTCTTTTTTCATACACAGTTCTAGTTTTAAGTATAAATATTGTCCAAGTTACTTTTAGTTTGATTTATACTGATTATCATACATAAATTCTAATTAAAACACGAAAGAATCCCCGCGCTTTCACTTGTGAGTCAAAAATTGTACTGAATAGAAATTATCAAAAATACCGTTTTACGTCATTCTACGAAGCGCCTCTTCACCACTACCTCCTACAGCTTTAAAGCTAACTGATGGTCACAACACTGAGATGACTATATGAGCTAAGCACTGGCACTTGATTCATATTTGTAAGACGTAAGTATGAGTAAAGTAAGTATGAGTTGTAGTTATTAAGGTAAGGCCTTAGACCCTTTTCCGTTATGTTCCATTTTTCTGTCCTGGTTATATGTTTCTGTGTAAAATATTATCTCGCTGGTTTCTTTGCAACTTAAAGGGTAGGGAAATAAAATCAAACGTCAAAACATGCCCAGCTTCATCACGATTTACCATCTTGTTGATTTACAAGACAGACGGTACCTAATTCTTTAATTCCATTTTACTAACTTGTAACGATCTTTTGTTCCTTACAAAAACCAGAACGATAGCTTTAAATGCTTATCCGAGACTTGTTAACACACCACTACCATACTACAGAGATTTTTCACGAAAAACCCTTATTATAATTTTGGAGTATCGAACCTGAGCCGAGCCAAGTAAACTTACATATAGTAGTTAGTTTTAATCACTATGCGCAAAAAAATTAACAAACCCATACACATTTAGAAACTTACTTGAATACCGCTTATGATTTCTCCCATTAATTTAATTCGTTTATCAGTTCTTTTTGCTACTTGACGTCTTATAACAGCGGTGTATTTTGTGAGTGCAGCTGTAATATTTACAATAAAGTTAATGGAAAAATAACAAGGAGCAGACAAAGTAACAACACAAAAACGATAACGTAGATATAAAAGATTAAAATGTATGGGATTGACATAAGTCGCGCTAAATCACGTGATTAATCGTCATCGACATGTATGTTCAGAGATAGTGACGAATGTAGATATCGCTTCACTACGAAGCGACGACATTTTGTCTAACCCCCAGGAGACATAGGTAGTAAAAATTTAGATTTATTTTCTTTTTTACATTGTAAAAAAGAAAATAAATCTAAATTTTCCCGAAGGAAATCCATCTGCTTGTTTGCTTATTGTACCTAATTATGTTATAGGATAGCAAACAAGCAGACGGATTTCCTAATGGAAATACATAGCCATTGCCTATAGAGGCTATAGACTCTAAGGAGGTTTATGGTGCGTTGTTGTTCTAAAGTTCTAAACGCTATACGCATAGTTTACCCGTTACCTTCCCCTCCAAACGAAATACGACAGTGATAGCGTTGACGCTATTTTGGTAGGTGAAGGCAGTGCCGGTTTAGCCCATATGCAAATGTTTCGGGGGCAGGCAAGGCTTTTTAAAAATCTGCGTGTTTTAAATTGAACAGAGGGTGGTTTCAGGGTTACGAAATGATCTATCTCGTTCTAATAAATAGGTTATTTTTTTAAGACCGCTACTAATTTACTTATGGATAGGGTGGATAGCCCAGGTAATTGTTAGGGCATCAAGAAATATTAATCCGGTGGGAATAGGTAATGAGGTCTTACCAAGCTTTACTCTACTGCCTAGTAGAAGTCACGTCACGTACGTATAATATATGAACACACTCAATATGTTTTATGATAGCATAAAAATTAGAGTTTATTTGTGATTGTTGATTCAATTGACGTTTTAAAATCAAATTTCTTCTTTAGGTCCACTAACAAAAGTCATATATAGGGTCCACTAGCACTAAACTATTTAATTTTGTAAATTAATGTAGAGAGAGTAAAAGTCATTTAAAATATACAGAAATGGTGTAAGCGAATCTAAATCTAATTTTATAAATGAAAGTAATGATTTGGAATTCATTCTAGAATAGGTATGGCCCAAAAAATAAAATATATATCTACATTTTTAAATTTTACTTATGGAGTTCAATGCCATGTCCCCTTCATCCATTTATGAATTATATATAAAAATTTTAAATCACAGGAGGCATGTGTTACCTTGTATGGGTAAAATTAATATAGCAACGCCAAACAGTCCAACAAACGGCGCATATCCAGCAGCGTCCCACAAAAAGTACATGACTACTCCGAGTTGGATTGGTACCAACCAAATATAATGTAAAAACATAAATGCCATATCAAAGCGAGCTACGTCGTTTGATAATAAATTAACTAATTTCCCAGCGGCAACCGAATTCAACGAAGTTTGGTTCAAACGAAGTACCTGTATGCGAAAAACAGAAATTAGACAAACTTACCTACAAATAATATATTGTAACAGTACATCTGTTATAGACATTCTTAAAATCTTATCCTTTGTCAACAAATTACAAATTTGGTCAGGTAGAGATCGCTTTTTTGGTGCGAAGTTTAATTATTTTGTTCGGGGAAAATTCATCTATGTAGGTATATCCACAAAATAATAAATTATATGCTATACTTTAAACAAGCAATTCTTGTATATTGGTGTAATTAGTTCCTCCAAAACGGTTCTATCGATTTTGACAAGATTTTGTATATATATAGTTTTAATATTTAAATTGATCTAGGTAAGTGTCATCTCCGTGGTAATCCGATTAAAGATGAAAAAATATCATCCGAGCAAAGCTTGGTCACACTATCAATGCCTTTCATTTATTTATCATCTACAAGCTATCAATCAATTCCTTTGACGATTTGGCAGGGTCTTTTTTACACTATGCCTATGTACATTTCTTTTATATTGATAAAAATACACAATAATTTAAAAAAATATCATCACGCTCGGACCGCCGAAATATGACTATGTAATAACAAGTAGCAACACACAAATCAACGATGTATTTTAAGCCGATTTCCCAAAAAGTTATGTGGTTTTTCTGTTATTAATTTCTGTTCTTTTTAGTAATTCGATTGTATTTTTCATACCTATTTCGATTTAGAATTCGATTGTATTTTTCATACCTGTTTCGATTCAGACTTCGATTTTATATATTTTGATAAGTATTTGATTCAGGTAATATACTCAAATTTAATAGTCGATTGTTGCAGTTTCTGTGCTTATGATTAATTACAACATTCTATTTTTTACCTTTCTGTAAATGAGCGACGAACATGCTACTTTTATTCTTAAGCTGTATCGATTTACAAATAAACTGTTATGATGTTGAGTTATCGCACTGATAAAGTTGAGTGCTATCATCCCGATTGCGTAATAGACAGCCTCTAATTGTGTCACATCTGAGCTCACCGACCAATACCTTAGGAGTTCAGCAAAAAGTAGTGGTTGGGTCGTCCTGCATTTGAACACAGAAAATCAATTTATTAAAAAATTAAATGGATTAAATGTAATCTATATATTATTGCGTGAAGGAAAATCTTTAGAACCCTTTTTAAGACAATTTTATTGCGCGAACGATGAGAGTGTAAAATTTGGCAGTCGAACTTTACATTGCGGAGAACTGCAGAAACCTAATATTTAAAAAAAATGCATCAGAAATCTTAGATGAAGGGAACTACTAGACATGAAATAACTAAAGAAAAAACGTGTAATTTCGTTGCGAGTAATGGCGGACTTAAGTACAGCTGTCTACACAACAATTGACAATATTATGTCAAATTTAAAATCTAAAAACTGAGTATACTATCAACGTTTTATCGATATCTTTAATATAATTTTTATTCAAATAGAATTGAATTAAAAACCAGTTAAAATTCGATTGTATTTAAAACGATAGACGATATAACGAAGACGACATAAATAATAATAAATATTCACGGGACAAATTACACTTACTGATCTAACTCCAAAAGTAAGCAAATTATTTGCTTGTGTTATGGATGTTAATCAACGATACTAATACATAGAAATACATACATATATAAATACTGGAATATATTTAATAAACACCCAAATCCGGAAAAACAAACATTTATGCTCATCACACAAATGCTTGTCCCTGTCGGGGATCGAACTCGAGCCCCGTCGATTGCGTAATCAGGATTGCTAACCACTAGACCAATGGAGTGGTCAAAACATACATTTGAACAATACGTACCGGTGCAATAATTCATTTAGCGATTTCGTTCTATTATTATATACATTCTATAATTCTGCAATTAGACACCATTATTTAATGTTTTTTTCACGTTTATATTTGAAGTACACAGCACCAATTATGGAAAACTATTAATCAATTGACGTTTTATGAATATTAACAGCGTTTAAGAGTAATATGGCGAATGGGCTACAAGCTGTTTAAGATGACGTTATTTTCTTAAATGATTTGAAATTACAGCACTGAAAATTTTTGTAGCTTTGTCTATTATAAAAATTCGAAGTTGTTAGACAGAGATAAATACATTTTTATATATTTAGCGTTGGAATGCATGCTATTTTATAATTTTGATTGCTTATGTAAATCCTTATATTCTCTTGTCAAAGATTAAAAATACATTAAAATAATAAAAGTAAACATTACCCATACTTAGGTACTATATTCATGTGACATACATGGCAATATACACACATCTATATTTACTATTTTCTTAACGACTAAATTCAGTTATCTCTTACGCAAAACTCAAAAGAGATTTTATTGTTTAGTCTATGGTTGAATTTCGGCCACAGGCGATCGCTCGTATATTTAAATGGGCAATTCTCGTATATAACACGGCGCTAATAGTTTGGAGAAAATTTAACATTTGATAAAATTTTCTTTTTAAGTTTACATATAAAGTTTAACTGGCAAACGATGTAAGTACGTGTAGAAGGACCTAATAGTACCATAATAGTAGTAGTATAGACCTAGGTAGTTAATAGTTTACTGTAACCGATAAAAATATAATAAAGAGAGAATATTGTTTAACTACATAGTAAACCTTAACGAAATTAGTGTAATATTCAAAAATTACGGACATCACGCGTGTGACAGCGAGCCGCTAACGAGTCTTTGGAAAATCGCTAAATATTTGTAAATAACCCAAGCAGCAATCAAGCATGTTTAATACCCATAAAACAGCTCATTTAGAACTTAAAGTTCTATTGCAGCCGTACAATGGTGTAAAAAGATGCTTTTATCGGTATAAGAGATCTTTATGAATTTTTATACAGCCTAATGCTGTACAAGGCCTTTCTGAGAGTTTCCCGTAAGCTTTAGGAGTTATATCTAAATATTAATACACTACTGTACAGCTTTAAGTATTTTGTAACTCATTAGGCTCATTTTGATCCTTAAAGCTGTACATTAGCTATATTTTGTTTAGCACGGGAATTTATAACAGCGTTAAGTGTTATTATAGTATCACTCAACGCTTGTTTCTGTAAAATGGGACATGCAATCACCGTTCTACAGCTAATATTTATGGCGTAATTGTAGACTGTTATGCAGCCAATGGTGTTTAAAAATCTGCATATACAGCTGTAGTACAGCTCAAGGCTGTATTACTGAGAAAATTGTTATTAGCTGTTTTCATATCTGCATAGTTGATATCATGTGGAAAAAATCAAGAGGAAGATTGAAAAGGAATATTTAAATATTATAAATTACCAACCAAGTAGTATGAAGATAAAGCTGAAAAATTACTAAATCAGGTAACCTACAACCGTCATTTTTATTAATGTTCAAGGAAAAGGGTTCCGTAACAAAAACATTTAAAAGTGATTGTAGGTTGTCTGAAATATTATTTTTAAGGCTTATCTTCTTCATTAAGGTTACTTGGTTGGTAATTTATAATATTTGAATTTTTTTAATATCATAAGATATTTAATGAACTTCAATATTTATGTGCGGGTGTGTCCGTACTGAACATTTTTATCCTTACTTTTAATTTATATGTGAATCATATCCGTCTATATATGTTCGTATGTCTGTCTGTCTATCTGTCCGTTACATTTTCATGCCTAAACTCTTAAACTGATTTCGATGAAACTTGGCATGTTGAAGATCCGGGGTCAAACATACGTTAACTTTTTTTCACAAATTATCCTCTAACGGGCTGAGGGATGAAAGTTTGTATGAAAAAATATATGGATTATTATTACTAAACTATATTATTATTGTAGGAACTATTATTATTTTTTCACATAAAAATAGCTGAACCGATTTAGATGAAATTTGGCACACATATTAGACGACCTGGAATAGCATATAGGATACTTTTTGTCCCGGAGAAATAATGTACCAAAATCTTTTATGACTCAGCGGGCTGCAGGGCGTAGCTTGTTAATATATATATATACTTGTTCAGTATGTGATAAGATAAGGATGTTCTGTAATGGTTTCTTTCTATTGTATTTGGCATAAAATATCCACTGTTTACGTTAAGCAACAATTAGGGTGCGATGCGTAGGTACGCTACTTGCAAACAACGCGTGTTTACCTGACTAATCTTTCAATCCGAAGATTCGTATAGCAATAGCATTTTAATAAAAACTGTCCAATACTGTATACGTTATCTGTTACACTTAAAGAAACAGCTGATAAAATTACTTAGGTACGTGTCTTATGCACATCGCAAACATTAATTAATGCCGCAACAAGAGGTAAATGAACTGTAGGGTAAAATCTGGAGTAGTTATTACGTATTATTGATTCTTATTTATCATCACATTTTACTTACCTTTAGACTACCTAATTCAGAGAGGTACGGAACCCTAATAAGATCCAAAAAGAGGACGAAATTACTAATGAAAAAGTTCTAGCTCCCCGAGTTCCAGCTCCATTATTAAAAATTTTAATTTGACGATGAAAATTGTCATATTTTGAGCTTAAAATACCACAGTTTAGCAGGAAGTTTCACGGATGGCCTGCAGGGTCAACCGGTTTACAGGTTTTTTAAGTATTCGTTGAAGGCAGAGGCAGGTTATATATAGAGAAAAAATGGAAAAAATGCGAGGAAATAATAAAAACAACACTTTTATTTTTCTATAGAAACAGTTTCTATTTTGGAAACAATATGTCTAAAGCGATACGCCGTTCGCCAGTCATGAATATTAACAAATTTAATGTACAGACAGATGCTGTAAATTTAAATAGTAATATTTAATTAAGTTATTATATTAGCATATAAGTATGTAGCATGTATGCATGTAAGTATGTATATTTATATTGTTAATTACTTACAATAATAAAATATAACAATATGTTTTTATTTATCATAGTTTAGATAATAATAAACTTATCGATAGAGATTTTCTCTTACTTCCTATTTCTGCACTGCGCAAATTATGCCACTCTTATCTTACTAAATTATCTTGCCAGATAGTTTGTAAACGGCAAACGATTGGCTTAATGTGTCCCTACTATCATGAACATTACAATAGGTAGTAGAGTTACAAGTGGTTCAATATTAAAAGTGGTAGAGTTTTGCAACATCTCGCCCAATTTTTCCTGTCCTGTTGCAATAGCGTCAATGCTTGTCATGTTCTATTCTGGTTTGGAAGGTATGGTAGCGGATAAATTAATTTCGTATTACTATTCCACCACGTAGATTGCAATGCACCATTAACATCCTTGGTGTCCATAGGCGACGCTTGTATCTATTTTTTTATACCATATTTATTTTCTTTAAGAAACCACTATCTCACGCTTATTTTCTATACAGAAAATTTGCCACTGATCCAAGTTTTATATTTTAATTACTCAGAAATCTCAATAATTATTTTGTTATAATTAATAAATTTCTAATTTGGTTATCGCCAAATATAAAATATATCGCCTCTGTGATCTAGTGGTCCAGCGTTGGCGTCGACCACATGAGGTCCCGGGTTCGATTCCCGGGTCGGGCACTTAAAAAAAATATTTTTTCAGTTTTCTGATAAACACAAAGTTGCCCGGGATTGGAAAAGTGCCCGGTTGGCGATAGGCTTGCCACCTATCACATTTGTGGGACCAAGTATCTTCGGCTAATCGTGGGTGCACTTGTTGTACTTCTGCCTACCCCTTCGGGGATACGGGCGTGAAGATACTTTTTTTTTTAATTTGGTTAAAAATCACCACGTTTTTTTATGCAAATTATTTTTCTTTAGAAAGGGATTATCAACAATGGATTTTTATTTAAAATATTTTTACTTGAAAGAAAGTTCTAATAATGGCATATTTGGAGAGAGGCCTCTAAATATTATAGATTATGTATAGCTATTTTGTTATTTTTAACCGTATGGTGCTTAAAAAAGGTAATATTTTATTATCTTATTCTTGTGATTTTAAAGCGAGGTATTTTGACACGCGCCAATTCTATAGGAAATGGGCAGCGCGGTATGTTCTGAAACCGCCGGGAAACGGTTTAGTTTTCGGATAAATAAATATAGGACTTCGACTTCAGCTGAAAACTAAAATATAGTACATTCTTTTTTGTATGTAAGACTAAATATCACCATATAAAAATCATGTGAAAGATTAGAATTCAGGTATATCGTGTAATTTTTGTAAAATAGATATTTAACAATCAATACAAAAAAAAAACGTGATTTAGTAAACCAGTTTTTTTCCCGTTTGTCCCGATACCTCGCCTTAATTTTTTAGTTAAAAAAATGTGGAAAGTAAATCAGATGTTGCAGTTTTACTGCGTTTACGTATATTTTTTTGTAACTATGCACATTCGTTATCCTAGGGTGGCAAGCAAGTAGATAGTTCTCTTGAACTTAGATGATCCATGGAATACGATAGCAACATATTGCAGAACTCTGCCACCGTTTTGCGTTCTTTCACTATTTACTAATTTATATTTTATAATGTCGGCACTTGGTGAAACCGCATCAAATTATTCTCTTCACGTAAACATTTGTACTGTTTCACAAAAGTAGTTTTCATTTTTATCACAACCACTAGAATTTGCAAGCAAGCCAAACCAACGGTTTCGCCTATAAAAGATTTTAAAAACACACACAACAAAAATACACACACAAAGACAAGAAATAAAGTAACTTTAGGAATTTCTTAGAATAGAGCAGTTGATTAAGGCTGCTCGCCCACGTCAGATAATCGGTGACCGATTTTTTGTAGGAGAAAAATAGAACGTACTGATAGTAATGGAGCAACGCACACGTCCTACAAAAAGTAGGTCAAAAATAAAGTCGGTGCATTCCGACCTATCCGATTATCGGCAACAATGGAACGTTCCGAAATGTATGTATAAACGCACACTACTCACCGACAGTCGGCTGCGTGCACTTGCTAGGGAAGGATGTTGTGTCAGTATGGAAATCGACATCAAAAAGGAGACTGATACCGTTGCATACAAACTTAGGCCCCCTTGTAATAAGATGAAAATTATGTTTATTAATAGCTAGTTTAACGTTATATAAATACTGAAAATTTTACAGATTTTAGCAATCTGAGAACAGAGATATAAGATATTCACTAGAAGTAAGGTTACGGTACTATGGTATAATTTAACTCACTGTAACCGTTTACTATTATATAAACAACTGATACTTGTAATACAGGCAACTATGCTTCATGTTTATAAATTGACACAATACTAAAACACAGATTTTTGGAAAACACAAGTTAAACGATGCCTCTCTGTAGGTAGGTACCAAAAAGTAAATTAAATTAATACATACGGAGATGGTAGGTACGTAAAATAGCGAAGAGTGAAGTCCGCGACTTGCGAGTGCGACTCTTGCGAGCCGTCAGTGATGTCAGTTGTAATTGTCAATTTTAGCTGTATTAAATCCACGGACACTAAATCATATTAAGTTTGAAGTAATGTAATCAATCGATTATACAAATTGTATCGATTATATTTTTTCTTTTTATGTTGTAAATTGTTTGTAAAACAATGATGGTACTTACTGTTGATTATACTAAATATTAATCAAAAATACACTTTTACATATATTTACGAGCTTACATTTCGATTAAAATTATTTACATAAATCGATTATAATTTTATCGATTATACAATTATAGTACCACAAACTTATTTTTATTATTAAGCTCATAGATTAAGCTCATATTTTGAACTTTGAAATAGAAAAATAGCATCATTTTTTTGAACCATACTTCAATCCTTTACATTTGGGCCCAAAAATCCCCCTCTCCTTTAATAGAAGAAGTAGAAAAGCGGCCACACACATATGTGTAATAGCATGTTCTATTAAGGACAGCAGCTCATCAAATATATTAATTGACATTCTATAATATTTGAAAAACTTGTCTGGTCGATATCTCAGATCAGCATGACAAACATAAAATAATCCCTTTAATAATCTCTGAGAGATTATTGGATCAACCCAGAACTTTTCTTTTTCTCTTCTGTTTTTCAAAAACCAAACACAAACCTTTAAATCTACCTTCCTTCTTATATTTTGTTCGTTCTCTGTGTCCATGACATGCTGCTCCCTCAATAGCCAGCGACAAAATGACGGAGGTGTGCGCTGAGTCGGTCACAAAATTGGTGACAAGAATCGTAGGAAAAATCTGCCCTACTATCGGTCCTACAAAACGTCTGACGAGGGCGAGCAGCCTTATGTTTTGGAAGGAACTCGAATCAATACGGGAAATATATATTTCATTTTGTATGTATTGGGTTGAATGAATGTAAAACGATATGATTGTTCCCATTTGTTATAAAATTAATAGACAACTAGCCGAGCTTGGAAATGTTGTTGATGATATCGACACCCGCATAATCTGACTTAAGACCAAGCCATTATCTTAAATAAAAAAAATGACCGTACTATGAGAATTCATTACGCTACTTTCACGTTGCGTAGCTTGTTAAAATAATAATATTGCCTACTTCATTCCTACAGCTGAGGTGAATTCAATGGCAATGAGTGATACACAATACTTCTATTAAAATTCGTCAAGCCATTTGAACCGTATGGCATGCTATAGAAATGTGTGTATTGTCCACACATATATTTCGCCGGCAATCCCAACCCTATAAATTCACACACCACACAGTACATCGTCCTTGCAGGTAGAGGCAGGACGCAGTCCCTTTTTTCTCTCGCACCTAACGTGAAGTGCAGTGCCACGACTCTTGCGTATATAATTTGAAAGGTGAAAGAAATCAAGGGCAATACGTATTCAAAAATTACGTACGAAAAATTGTTACAATAATCTGATTTTAAAAATACCTTCACCTAATGGAAAACTACATTATTCCGGAGTATGGTAGGCTACTTTTTTACCTGATGTATGTATGTTTTTGGGCCACGCGAATGAAGAACAACAGCTAGTACTCAGTAAATTATAAATTAAGAAATAATTAGTGTTTTGGTATTTTATCTATAAAATCTTTATAAAAAATTTAAGTATTTGTAAATCACAAGCATAATTTCAATAATCACTCCCTTACAAAGCAAAAAAGCGGTATATGAGTTGGGGTACGTGTACCTCATATTGTTTGTATAAATAATCTTAGTTAAATTTCGATTTTTTGAAAATTGAAATTCAACCAAATACTATACAGTAAAATATCTTTTATGTTTGACAACTGACTTAAGCCGCAAAGAAAATAATATAGATGTGTGTATAATTATTATATATGTCACATTAATTTAGTGTATGTAATGTTTTATTTTTATAATTTTAATGTATTGTTATTTAAAATTGCGTATTATTGGGTTTCTATATATTAGGTTTCTGCCGTTGTCTGCTTTTAGTTTACCTAACTGTGCCAAATATCATACTCCCTATGCATACTCCACCGTTCGCGAAATTATCTTAAAAATGGGTCCATTTTTTTCTTTCATGTATTAACATATAGATTTCGATAAAATAGTAAAGTAAAAATTACCTCGTGATAGCACTAATAAGAAGTAATATTCCTCCAGGCATATATGCCAACCAATATGCTCTAAATAAAGCTTTGGCAAGCGAAGGCTTCCGTTTTTCACGTTGAGCTAGTTCATATTCGTCTAACCAGTACCTAAAAGTAAAAAAAATCAATTACACACATATTACATTACATTATATATAATAAATAATGAACTTGTACTTTTATTTCATTTCAAACATACACATATTTGGGTAAATTAATCAACCGGTTTTTCTTTTAATTACTTTACGAGCGCGGCGCTTACCCACGACTTTATTTGCGTGACCCAAGAACGTTACTTTTTGTTGCTTAGGTGAAATAGTAGCCTATGGTGGTTTAAAACCATCTTCGCATTAGTTACTTTTAAATGAAAGTCTGTAACGGCATAGGTAGAAATATTTTCTTTTTGTGTAAATGTAGTGGAAGTTAAGAGACTTATTGTAAACAAGCCTGCGGACAAACCTGCTAGTTTTTGCAGTGCTTGAGGGATAAATGTTTGATCTTATACTTTTTGTATAAAATAAATGAAAAAAAAAATTTGATTATTTACCGAAATACGGGTATGTTTGAAGTGAAATGAAAGTACTAGCGTATTGTTATATTATATTTACCGAATAATAAACTTTCTTTTTCGTCAATTGAGATATTCTCTTCATTAGGAAATAATTTTGTATCACAAATATAGTTTTACATGTAGGTAGAGGGAGGGGAAGTATCTTGACTTTTTTCATTAACAAACGTGTTCCACAAGTAAAATATATATTCGCTGTGGACCGTATATAATACATAGACTCGCTATATATAACGTCTAGACAGTAGTCTAAATAATTAAAACTTTATAAGATTTAAGGTTTGATTGAATAACTATTAATTAAAAATTTAAAAAACGCCTGACACATTATTTTATCATCAGAATTCCGTCCTGTTACCAAACATGAAGAGCTGATAATTTTTGTTTTCATTAAGTAGTAAGTGCATATCATTAAAGTAACAGAATACCAAATTTCGTATCGATCAGGGTTGTAAAAGTTACTTAATTTCTTCCATCAAGTTGAAACTGACGTGACTTTTAATTTAAAAAAGCCGCAATCAAATCGGATCATTCGCTTAGGAGCTACGGATCAACTATTTGTGGTGTATATTGTTTTGCGATGATTATCCTTTGTTATTAAATTCCAAACCTTTCATTTCCATCTTCAAAATCTTAATATTAACGACCTAGACTCGATAAGAATGCATGGATTTACTACACAGTTTCTTTGACAACCTTCCTGTTCCTAGAAATCATGACCAGTGATACGTGCTTGCTAAGAAAAATCAAACAAGATCCATTCATCATCAGACCCTGTAAATCATTTATCCACAGAATGTTTGTCAAAATAAACCAAATCGATTGGTTTATCTTGTTTTGTTTAGGAATTAATAAAATGAACATTTTCCAATCTATCAAAGACATTGGTTTTCATTCAATACTAAAGTTGTAAATTATTTTATTTCAAAGTTCCCATGAACACCTTCCAGTTCCACCAACTTCGAAAACATTCAGCACTTAAGTGTTTGCCAAGAGAAATCAAATGACCTAACACTCGATGGGTTTATCTTGTTACCTATAAGGTACCGCTGGTTTTTTTTTCATGCTGACAATGCTTTATTATTATACATTATTTGTCTGTCATTATTACTATTTTATTTATTTTATAGGAAATTAAACAATGTATAGCTTTCCTGATAGTTGAGGCTAACTGTCACCTACAGACATTATGTTACTGGTGTCTTGCAATCCGTGCGATAATAATCTAATACTTTATGAATACGTTTGTATTGCTCAGATCATGAGGTCCTTGGTTCAATCCCTGGGTAGTGCAAAATGTGTGATTCAGGTTATTTCGCGGCTTTTGTTATAAATGCAAATCTAATTAGCAGCTCGAAATTTGGTGTTGATGTGTTAACACCCCCGTGCCTTGGATGCGCTGTAAGCTGTTTCGCGATGTATCGCGATTTAGTAAGCTTTTACTGTTACCAGATATAAACCTCGCTAACCGACAATTCGGAGAATCGTGGTGATCTGAAAATCCTATAGACGCTAGGTTCACGCTGCCTACCCCGCAATGGAACTAGTGTGGTGATAAAAGTATCATTACGTTAGTTTCATTGCGGGGTAGTTAATATTGTCAAAAAATATATTTTTTTATATCATAAGATAGCAAACAAGCAGATGGGTCTCCTGATGGAAAGAGTCAACCATCGCCTAGACACCAAAGATGTTAATGGTGCGTTACTATCTTGTGACGGGCAGCGGCGTGTACAGAATTATGACACCGGGTATGCAGCTGTGTACTCGATCACAAAAAAATTTCTTATAGATTTGTAGCATAGCTACAGCCACGCGACGGATCTCTAAGTCGGAAATCATGCCAACAGAATAAGTCTTAGATGTACTACTATTCATGTACATCTTCTACGGCAACGCTAACAAAACAGCAATCGATCGTCGCGGCGAATGAAATTGTTATAAAATAAGTAAAATAATAAGCTAAATTAATATCTAACTACTCACCTAGTCAGCTTCAATTTTCACTGAAGGTTCTGATTACTTGAGATTACTATACACCGATATAAATAAACGCAAGATTTTGACCACCTCAAATATATTATCCAAGTGAGTGATAGTTACAGAACACATCCCTTGTGAGATATCCGATATGGCCTTATATAATATATATAACTTAATAATAAAATTACGGGTTAGTAAAAAAACAAACTACTCATTCATTTATAGATTACTAGCGACCTGCCCGCGGTTTCACCCGCGCAGCTTTTGTTCTCGTAGGAATATCTGAAAGGTTTATATACTGAAACCTTCCTCAAGAATCAATCTATCTATTAAAAAACCGTATCAAAATCCGTTGCGTAGTTTTAAAGATTTAAGCATGCATATGGACATAGGGACAGACAGAGAAAGCTACTTTGTTTTATACTATGTAGTGAAATGTATGCGCCTTCCTTTTTTAAATATGATTTTAGGATATCGTCATCTTTCTAAAGTTGGATTGCGTTTTAATTCTATCATTAATGTCGTTTCTATAGAAATCATGGAAAGCTCTGTGAGTCGTTGATTTTGTGTGTTTCTCAAATATGTGTGTATACGTTTTGATGGCCTTGCTGGTTTAATTGTAACTCGGGTACACACCTACATTTAGACACGATTTGAATCTTTTCACTGAATGACAAAATAGAAAAAACTTGTTATTTTTAATTTTTAATAAACACACATTTTCAACACAAACTTCACAATCAAATAACATTTAAAAAAATCAACAAATGCACTAGTAAAGCAAATCACTACAATTATTATAGAAACTCAGTAATAACCTATTAAATGTACCTACACACTTTCAAATATTAAAATGAAAACTTTATATAATATACTGGCACAAACAAAATAATAAACAATGCTTAACAGTTATCTCACGAAAAAGCAAATGGCCCCCGCGAAACACAAAACATTTCTGCTATTTAAACAAATAAAACCTTACTAAACAAAAATGCATAATGTGAGCATACTGTTTTGCCAATAATATTTCGTCTATTATCTTTACCCGGATTATAGAACAAGCTCGCAGTACTTGCCGTACAAAATAGCATGATTGTGTGAGTGAGCCAATTACGTGCGGATAGGTAATTATGTCTCGCACACATTTACAATGTGAGGCAGAATGGTAGCGGCAGTAGTTTGCGTTTGATATTATTTATCGTTTAATAAACGCCTGGCAAACATGTTTGAGTGCTGTGCTTGCAAATAGGTGCTATTTAAAAATATTAGGCGTTTTTAAGTTATTATATTTTGTTTATTCATTTATTTATAATTAATTAAAGTCATCTAAAACGTATGAACGTTTTATTAAATTATAGGTAAAGCAGTGCTTCAACGCCTCTAAACAGTGCACGCCCCTGGTGGCGGGGTCTAATGCCACATACATAAGTTTACTGGCTACCTTACCCTCCAAACCGGAACACGACAGCGACAAGCACTGACGCTATTGCGGCAGGAATAGGTATGGCGGTGGTACCAGACCCGGGCGAGACAATGCAGAACTCTACCACCTAGTAGCCACGATGGTAGTGACTCGATAGCCAATCGGTCGCCTTTTACTACCTGCCTGGTAGAACGGCAGTTGGCCTATTCTTCAAAGGAGGCCGGGATCAACACGGCGTAAGGTTAAAAACTGTTAATTAATTAATACAATTGATACCTTAATCTATACGTTATTAGGTTAACTTAACATGTGTTAAATAACATAATATTTAACAAATTTGATAGCCTCAATTTAAACGTTATCAAAGAACGCGATAATTTATACTTTCCATCGTCGGCACTTGGTGAAACTGCATCATATTGATTATATAATATAAGCACTTGTACTGTTTCACAAATGTAATTTAAATTTTATATATTACACAATCACTTTTAAACTTACAGCCAACCGGTTTCGCCTATTAAAGCATCATCAGGGCTTTCACATTAACATTTTTCATTATACTATTGTAAAACTTAACTAATAAACATACACAAAAAAATAAAGTGCTTATATTATAGTGCTTATATTATATAATCAAAGAATGCGACTTTAAAATTATGCTGAATAATGATGATGATGATTCAAATAATTCGAAACCGTGTGGAACACAATAACAAAATATATAATTTGATAACTGTATCCATGCCCTCCATAGAGATAACGTTCTGTATTTACCTGTGGTTTTTACTTTCCTGGTAAAGGTCACTGATTTCTCTTCAATGTTCGAAAATTGAGTTTTCACCGGAACTCCATGTTTTAAGGTCCTAGAAATCGACTATTTTTAGATGACGTCCGAATCTCTGTATGTAAATATGCGTGTGTCTGTATGTAAACATCTCCTAAGTATAAAATGACTTAGCCGATCGAAACGCGGTTGGCGGCTTTCGATTAGTTTTTATCAAAATTTCACTTACTGAAATTTTTGAACCGATTCGGCTTCGTAGATTTTGTGAAATTTTGAAAAATTCTATAAATTGTTCCGTGAAAATTAGACTTTCTGAAATTTTGAACCGATTCGGCTCACTAGATTTTAAGAAATTTTACAAATCCTCAAAGAAAGTCGGTAAAGCAATCATTTGTAATATTATACCGATTAATTCCGAAATCTGATCTAGCTACTTTTCTTTAGAACCTGATGCAATGCCATAAGTTGCATTAAAATCGGTTCATCCATTCAGGAGTTATTGTCAAGCAAAAGTTTCTTCGACATAATTTCGAGATTGCTTAAGCACTTGGTTTTAGATTTGCTACAATATTTTAGTACTTTAAGAACTGCATCGATTGCCGTTTGGAAGATTACAAATATTTGTATACATCTGTAAACCGGTTGATTCCTGAATATGGCACCGAGTTGACTTATCCATACTAATATTATAAATGCGAAAGTAACTCTGTCTGTCTGTCTGTCTGTCTGTCTGTCTGTCTGTCTGTCTGTTACGCTTTCACGGCCAAACCACTAAACCGATTTGGATAAAATTTGGTACAAATATAGTTTGAGACCCAAGAAAGGACATAGGGTTGTTCTTATCCCGAAAATCCCACGGGAACGGGAACTATCTGGGTTTTTATTTTAGAATTTTTGCCACGCGAACGAAGTCGCGGGCACAGCTAGTATGATATAATTATCTAGTCTAGTGGTGACAAACCGTTGAAACTCTCTGCCATTATTGTTGTAAGAAGGTACGATTTTATCAGTTTTACGTCCTATCTGACGCCCAACTCCTCCAAGTGCCTCTATTAATAGACTACCTTTGACCAACCTGTCCAGTCAAAAACTACTTTTAACTGTTTTTTACAGTCTTACGTACTTTTGAACGGTTAACTCTTAAGAGTTTTGACTGCTATACAAATGTAACTGTGTAATATATTACACAATTATATTTTAATAATATTATGTAGTATTTTTGATATAAATGAATCCGAAAACGTTTCTTTAACCATAAATAACACGAGTTAAAATATAGGTAAATATGTGTCTATTAATAGAGGCTCTTGGAGGAGTTGGGCGTAAAATAGGACGTAAAACTGATAAAACCGTACCTTCTGACAACAATAACGGCGGACAGTTTGAACGGTTTGTCACCACTTAAAATAGACTAGATAATCTATACATTATTTTAATATAACAAATAAAAAAATAATCGTAGGAAAGTCATGTATGCCCGGGGTAAACTCAAAAAGTACTGCATGGATTTACTTCAAATTTTGCAAGAATATTATTAACAGGTCGGGTCAACATATAGGCTACATATTATCACGCTAGCACTTACGGGTGAGGAGCTGTGCGGAGTAAACGAAGTCCGCGCGGACTAAGTCGCAGCAACAGCTAGTTATATCATATAAGTCAACTCGGCGCCATATTTTTTAACCATATTTTCTTAAATAACGACAAAGAGTTGTTACTTTCAAAAAGGACAATTTTTGCTATTTTTTTTGATAAAATACATCCAAAAAAGGTTGTATGTATTTTTACGATTAATTTAATATTTTTGAAGATATGAATTTTTCAATGTTTGAAAAATCCCAAACCGTTTTGACTGATTTTGACCTATTAAAAATATATCAAGTAAAAAAATAAATTATACAACATGTCATTTTATATATTTTTATGCAATAATTAATCATATCCTTAAGCAAAAATAAAAATACATTTTGTATTCCTGTTTTTTAACTTTACTGTTTTTAAGAGTAAAAATGTCTGTCATTGTGATTTGTAAAAATAAAGTTTTCATCAAATCTATATATTTTGATGTCCTAGGAAGCTTTTCTTATATTTTTACGATAACATTAGTATGTCTGTATTCGTGTATGTAAATCTCTCATTTTTGAACGGCTTGGCCAATCGAAACGTGGTTCGGCATTCAAACTTAGACTTTCTGAAAATTTGAACTGATTAGGCCTAGTAAATTTAAATCGCTTAATTCATTCGGGAGTCATCGTTGAAGGAAACATTTAAAAAATGTTTTTTTCGACTCAACTTCAACATTTTGAACCATTTGATTTTAGAGCAAAGACATTTTAAGAGCTTTTAAAAACTGCGTTGAATTCTATTCAAATGCTGAAAATTAATTATCAAGTTCAAAATATATGGCTTTTTAAAAATTAAAATAGAATTTTTTTTAACTGTTGTTTAAGATTTTGAACAGTTTGGGTTCATCAAAAAAAAATAACTTATTTGTAAAAGTCATTAGACCATTTTTGTGTGTATTTTATCAAATAATATAAAAAAAATCCGTTTAAAAATAACAATTCTTTGCCATTGCTTAAAAAATCGGTTTAAACAATATGGCGCCGAATTGCTCCATGATAACATGCATTTATATCATCAGTGCGACTATTAAAAGAGGAATATAATGTATAAAAAATGAGATGAAATAGTTTTTGGTACTCATGCATCGATTCTCCTGCACTACTGCGGTGGTAACATTGCTTGTATCAGTGCTAACCTCTAGTCTGTATCAACTATGTTTAAATAAATAGGTATGGGTAGGTTTATATGAGTGTGTCAAATCAGTCCAATTTTGGGAAAATCTTCAAGGTTCTCGTCGATCTTAAATAAATAATTAAATTGGTTTTGGTAAACAACGGTGACGCCATAATTTTTATTAATGTATTAACCAACATATTGTTTTAATTCTACCTTAATTTAATTTTTATTGAATTGATGTGCTAATTAATGTAAAAAAGATACTACGAAACAACTTAAAACATAGCAATAATCGGAAAACACCGAGAAAAAGGGAGACTTGTCTCGCTTCCTCCACATTCATTACTCGATCAATCTGATGATGTACAGTCGGGATCAGAGGATGATGTACAGTCGGGTATGGTGCATAATTCCTAGATGCACCTTCAGGTGTGATTAGGAGTTTTGCCATTGCAATGTGAACCCAATGCACTAGGATGCATTTGGCTCAAAATGCAGTTGAATTTTTTCACCACAAAACTCCTGGCACGCTTCTAGATAAAGTCTAGACATAAATCTCTGCAAAAGACTATCAGTTGTTGCATAGAAAGGTAAGAAGATAAACGGCGCAGAGCTAATGAGCGAAACTTTGACTCATAGTAACGTAATGTCGATCCTAAGGCTAGTGTCAGCTTCTACATAACAATCTATCGTGCCTGTGCACAGCTCACCCGCTATTAGACATCTCCTAGACACCTTGCTTTATCTAAAAGCATTTGTGACGTTTGTTGAGATCATAGCACGTTTTCCTTGTTTGCGTACGTGCGTGTGTGTGCGTGTGCACGTACACGAGACACACGTATACGAGCGTGACGGAGGCCAAGAGGTTGAACGTGACGTGAACAGTCTTTGCTATGATTAAGACAACATCTATGTAAATAATGCTGCAGATAGCTGCCATATTAAATATCTGTCCTATAGTAAAAAATATCCTTTAGCGAAATGACACAGACCTAAATTGAACTTTTTTTTTTATAGAAGAGGGGGCAAACGAGCAAGAGGTGCACCTGATGGTAAGTGATCACCGCCACCCATGGACATCTGCAATACCAGAGGTCTTGCAGTTGCGTTGCCGGCCTTTTAAGAATGAGTAAGCTATTTTCTTGAAGGTCCCTATGTCGTATCCGTTCGGAAATACCCCTGCCGGTAATTGGTTCCACAACAAAGTAGTGCGAGGTAAAAAGTGTCGGGAGAATCGCACAGTTGTGGATTTCCAGACATCGAGATGTTGAGGATGGAACTTCAAATTTTGACGCGATGTCCGATGGTGGAATTCGGCGGCAGGAATTAATTCAAACAACTCGTCAGAACACTCTCCATGATATATACGATAAAAGACACAGAGAGAACCTACATCTCTGCGCAATGCCAAAGATTCAAGCTGTTTCGAAATAGCCTGGTCGTCAACGATTTGAACCGCTCTACGCTGAATGCGATCAAGAGGAAGAAGCTGGTACTGGGGAGCTCCGGCCCAGAGATGCGATTAGTACTCTATGTGAGGCCGAACCTGTGCCTTATAGGGTTGAAGGCGATGGACCGGCAAAAAGCACTGTTTCGCTCTGCTGAGCACACCGAGCTTTTTGGAGGCTAGTTTAGCCTTGCCTTCCAAATGACCGCGAAACTGAACATAATTCGATATGTCAACTCCCAGGATTCCGACACTAGCTGAGGCTGTCAGGAGAGTATCCTCAAATCGAGGTGATACGACAAAGGGCGTCTTTTTTGCGGTGAACACGCAAAGCTGTGTCTTCTTGGGGTTAAAAGTAACCAGGTTTTGGCGACCCCATTCCGAGACATCGGTAAGTTATTCTCGACTTCAGACACAAGCTTGTTTCGGCACTCTTCGACGTGTTTCCGAGAAATACCGCTTCGGCCGGAGTATGTAGCATCGCCAGTACTGTCATCCGTATAGTAATGTATGTTGCTAATTCGCATCATACCATTGATGTGCAGAAGGAACAGTGTCAGTGATAGCACGCAGCCTTGGGAAACACCAGCATTGACAGATTTAAGGTCGGAGCACGCACCGTCGACAACGACCTTGATGCCCCGGTCAGCCAAAAAACTGGTGATCCACTTGCATAATTTCTCGGGAAGCCCATAGGAAGGCAGCTTCGCGAGAAGCGTTTTGTGCCATACCCGATCAAAGGCCTTCGCTATGTCCAAACTAACTGCCAATGCCTCTCCCTTGGACTCAACTGCTTCCGCCCATCGATGAGTTAGGTATACTAGAAGGTCACCAGCTGAGTGGCCGCGATGGAAACCGTACTGACGGTCGCTAATCAGCTTCTAAATACTTGAGGAGCTGGGAGTTGATGATTGTCTCCATAATTTTGGAGAACAAGGAGGTTATGGCTATGGGCCGATAGTTAGACGGGTTAGAGCGATCTCCTTTTTTAGAGATGGGATGCACCAAAGCTATCTTCCATGAATTCGGTACCACGCCGAGTGAATAGGAGAGCCGGAATAGGCGTGTTAATACTGGTGCCAACTCTGGAGCACACATTTTAGGCACAATCGGAGGGATGCCATCCGGCTCACGCGACTTGTGGATGTCCAAGGAAAGTAGTTCTTTACGCACAGATGACTGCCGAAATTGTGGTTCTGGCATAGAACTATCACACTGCAGGATGGAAGGCGGTGCGTTCCCTTGGTTATCCAGAGTCGAGTTGGCCGCAAAGAAGGAGCCCAGGAGATCGGCCTTCTCCTTTGCGGTATGGGCCAGAGAGTCATCGTCTCCGTGCAAGGATGGAAGAGAGGGCTGTGAGAAATTCCCTAAAACAGCCTTGGCGAGAGACCAGTACGCACGAGTCTCTGAAGGGAGGCGAACTAATTTCTCACCAATTCTGCCAATGTGTTCCGATTTTGCCTTGGCGGTAGCTCTTTTAAAGTACCTCGAGGCGGAATTGTACTCGTTACGTAATGTGCTGGTTTTTTCATCACGAGATGCGGACGCTGCAGCCCAAGCCCAGTAGCACTCCTGCCTGCGGCGCAAAGTCGTTTTACAGGAGCGACCAAACCAAGGCTGAGACTTACCACCAATTGGTACCGCAGAAAATGAAATGAAAAGTTCCATGCCCTGCAGCACCACATCGGCAATAGAGTCAGCGAAGACATTCGGATCATCCAGCGAGAAGTACAACCGCCCTCATGGGTAGGACGCAAAAAAAGACCGCATCCCGTCCCAATCTGCTGACCTATAGTGCCTAACGTGATGACAGCCTGCCAAAGGAGGCCGTGATAGGCGCGAAACTGGCACTTTACTCCGGATCAGGCAGTGGTCTGACGAACTAAGTGGGACGTCCACCGATACCTAGTAATGGTCCGGATGAGAGGTCAGCAGAAGGTACAACAGTGAAGGCGTATAGTCATCCACATCGGGAATTCGCGTGGGCGATGTTACCAGTTGTGTAAGACCATACGCCAAGGCAAAATCGTAAACAGATCTCCCCGCATGATCAGTGGTGCGCGAATAAAGACATTCGGCGTGGTGGGCATTAAAATCGCCCAAGATCACGATCTCTGCGGAGGGGGTCTGCTCTAACACGGAATCTACAGCCGTTTGTAAATGCTCAACGAGCCGGTCAACTTCGGTATTCCCGCCATGGGACCTGTATAGGCACGCGTAGCTGCGTAGATGGTCGTCGCAAGCTACGCGTAACCAGAGGATGGATAGGTCCTGACCTCCAAGTCTGCCGAGGCGCCGGTAATAGATATCTTCTCTGATGTATGCGCACACCCCAGCCCACGGTACAAAGGAATGTTCCAGTTTGTACCCCGGGTAGGAGAGGTAAGAAGTATCAGCCCGAAAAGATATCTGTGTCTCGGCCAAAAAGAGCAAAGCTGGCTTCGCTGTCTCGAGATGGTAGTGGACGGCGTTCAAGTTGGAATGAAGCCCTCTGACATTACAGAAATCCACATTTAGCGTGGTAGAGGGTGCCATGGCTTTCTTACCCTGTTTGCCCCGGACAGGATTGTCTATGTGCGTAATTTTGCCCTCCATAATACGCAGGGCAGCCTGAGCATCCGTGATCTGGCTGAAATCCAGAACACGGATGCAGTGGGCCTTGGCGTCGTCACATTCCTACGCCGGTGAATCTTACAATCAACAAGTGCATTTGCTACTGCAAAACGCATGCTGCTATTACTTGGCTAAGCTCGTAATTGTAGATCTAAACCATCCCTGAAAATCTTAGAATGAAAAATTAAGTAAGTAAATGCCTTCACGCCCATATCTCCGAAGATGTAGGTAGAGGTATCTATAACCAGCGCATCCACGATTAACCGACGATACTTAGTCCCAAAAAGTGATAGGTGGTAAGCCTATCGCCAACCGGGTATTTATCCAATTCCCGGCAATGTTGTTTTTATCAGAAAACTGAAAAAAAAATTTTTGATTTACCCGACCTAGAAATCAAACCCGGGACATCATGTGGTCAACACCGACACCGGACAACTAGAGCACAGAGGCTACCGAAGTGAAGAAAAAAGTAAAATAATAATATTAAAAATTTAGCAATGATTTCTCTCTCCATCTTCCAGCCATCTGCTTGTATAAAAACAGCAGAACACGCAGATAGATAAAATTTTATTCAAACGTATTTTATTAATACCACGGATAAACGAAACAGAACCATTAACATAGATTACTACGTTCCGTAGAAGTTAATTATTTCATGCCGCATACGGTAGTTCAGCAAGACGTGTTGTGATAATGTTTTAATAAAATGTCGCTTATACTTCGATATTACGTATTTCAATTCTTCTCTTCTTTTCGTGCCGTCGAAGTGACCAGTACAATATTATACCGTATATTTAAACCTCCCGTATAACTGTATTGATGATATACGAGTGCATACTACTCCTAATTATTGATACACACATAAAGCAAGGCCATGTCGCGACTCGCGGTAAGTATTTTTATACGATGTTCAAGGTCGCCTAGTTTGCAGTATACATATAACCTAGCTTTGAATCCTAGCTAAGATAATTTACAGCATCACATGATCATTTTATTTAATTGCTATCATAAACATAATTTTTCCATGTCTTTGAAGGATCAAATCGACCGTTGATTTTTAGGAAAATGATACTTATTTAAATTGGACTTCCAATTCAAATACTTTGTTTTTGAAAAAAACGCTATTAAAATTTTGTTTCTCACTCACTCAAAGTAAAATCAATGTGGTCGAGATAAGATCGCTACAAAAATGTGTGGCGTAGCACTCGCGGACCGGGTTCGTTATACTGAAGTGAGAGAGAGGTAGGCTTGAAGGAAAATGTCGGTGTAAAGGTGAGAAAGGGCAAAAAAGGGAGGAAAGGTGTGCTCTGTTGGTTCAGACATGTACAAACAATTGTAGATGGAAGGTAAACAAAATAATATACGATGCGAATGTGGAGGATGTAGGTACCGGGGAAGACCAAGAATGGCATAGCATGATCATATTGATCGAATAATGAGTGTGGAGGAAGCACTCGGTTCTCGCCGCCTACACCGGATCCTTTAGATCTGGCGTAAACATATTTATGGGTATGTATGTATGTTTCTCACTCGAGCAAAAAAATGCACGGTAAACGTAATGATTGATTTGCAGGACGTCTATGTCCAGGTTTTAACCAAACTTAAACCCGGAAAATTTTAATATTATCGTGGAATTCCTTTTTCTCGGAGCTTTCCGATGTTTGTTATGTTTTTAAGTTGTTTCGTAGTATCTTTCTTACATTAATTAGCACGGCAATTCAATAAAAATTAAATGTAGGTAGAGTTAACACTATTTCGGTGGGCATTCAGTTAATACATTTATAAAAATTATGCTGTCACCGTTTTTTACCAAACCAATTTAATTAGTATTTATTTAAAGTCAACGAGAGCTCTGAAGGTTTTCTCAAAATTTGGCTGATTTGAAAGACTCATATAAACCTTCTTATACCTATCTATATAAACGTAGGTGATACAGACTAGAGATTAGCACTGATGCAAGCAAATTTTACTACCGCAATAGTGTAGGAGGAATCGATGCATGAATGCCAAAAACTATTTTACCTCATTTTTTTTATCAGGGCGAGCGAAGCGAGCCCTACACTAGGCCACTTTCTATGCATTTTTGTGGTACATTTTACTGAAAAAATATCGCATTTTTAGGTTTGAGCTTCGACGTGGTAGTTTATATTCATGTCTAGATTTGTTATCTATCATAAAAATACCATTTTATAAAAAAAAATAGAAGGTACAATTTGTATTAGAATCTTATTACTACTAACGCCATCTCTTATTAAATTAACGAGTAAAAATTGATAGAAGATACATTTTCTATTAGAATTTTTGAACTTATTAAGAGACTACCTACTTCATGAATTGTTTCTTCATATTTGACTGGCGGCGCGCGGTTATCGTACCCTCGTGTAAAGGCGAGGTTCAAGTATAAACTGCAATAGCTATAAGGCCATCAGTTTGATCAGTTTGGCATCGAAGGTGTATGATAAAATCATTGAAAGGAGAATGCAAGGGAAGTTCGAAGTAATATTGTGGGAGGCACAAGCAGAATTTAGGTCTAGAGCAGGGATGTTTGCTGGGAACAGAGTAAATAGAGCGTGAGAGAGTTTCACAATATGCTTATTGAGAAACAGTACAGATGTATTAATTGATTTATATTGTTTTGACATCAATTCAAAATCTTAGCCCGAGGGCGAGGGTAAAAAGCTAAAAAAAGGTATATTTACGCCCGTATCCCCGAAGAGGTAAAGCAGAAGTACAACGTGTGCATCCACGGTTAGCTGAAGATACTTAAGTCCCACAATGTGATAGGTGGCCAGCCTATCGCCAGTAGGGCACTTTTCCAATCCCGGGCAAAGTTGTTTTATCAGAAAACTGAAAAAACACATTTTTTCATTTGTCTGACTCTGGAATCGAACTCCGAGGGTTTCTCTGAGAGAAAAATTCGAAAAATGTATTCGCTGAGTGTCTACCGTCAATTCTTCGTGCCTACGTAGTCCAAAAATTTTGAAGGTTTATTTAAATAAAACATTTTTTGATTTTGATTTCGTAAATCGACGTAAAACCAGGAACTTCCTGATTTAAGAAAAAAAAAATCAATTATTTCAGCAAAATGTCAAAAATGTGTTTTTTATAAGATGAACCTTCATTTTTAATACATATTTCTCTTTGAAAATACCAACAAACAAAAACTAAATATTCCTAGTCCAAAGCCTGACGACGCGGGCCTTTGATGCAAATGTAATGTTTAGGTCAAAATACGCTGAGTTTTTTAGGTTGGATAATTATAAATAAAGTCCATACATTAAAAGATGTAATTCTCATAAAAATACTTTTATAACAATATTACTAGATAGTATAACTTTGCGAGCCCTTACAAAGCTCTGCTTTTTGCTAGTATAAATGCATGTTGCCATGGAGCAATTCGGTGCTATTTTGTATATAATTAACGAGGTTTTCATTATGTTGGCGAAAAAATTTTTTTCTTCAAACTTTTCATACCATACCAAGTTATCATTAATATTTTGATTTTGAGATTCGTCATATTCATCGTAATAAGTATTAAATTTATCTTATGTTTTAAGGCAAATGGTAAAGCTTAATGACGCTCTTAAATAAGTGTAATTTTTTGTAGAAAAATGAAAACACTATTAGATATTTTTGGATCTTCATTAATTTAAGAAAGCAACATAGTATTTTTGAGACAATTTCTTAAAGTGAAGAATTCCCAAACACTTGTAGTCGATCTGGCCTTGGAAAGTATTTTAGGCAAGTTTGGCAAGCAATTATATTTTTTTTTTTTAAATAGATTTTACACTTTCAATCGTCGGCACTTGGTGAAATTCCATTGTTATTAGTTAAAAAAATATTTTGTTTTACTTAAGTTTATGGAGATCCAAAACTTATGTAATAGCCTTTTATTTTTCTTTACAATATTTTTTTATTAAATATAGGGCACCACTTCACACACATATCACACAAATAATTTTAAATGATGAGGTTCTGATTATAATTACAAAAAATCGAAAAAATGTTTTGTTTTTTACTTTAAATATATTTTTTGTACTTAGATTGTGAGTTAAATCTTTTTATTAATTTTGATACTTATGCTAAGAACTAATGTCTAAATACTAAGACAAAATATCACGCATAATTTTGCAAGTTCTAATTGTGATTACAACCCTAAATAATATTTCGCTATTTTAATTCGTAATATTTAAACTCAAGCAAAGAATATAATAACTCAATTTGATTAGGCAAATATTTTGTTTAGTTTTTTTAGTTTTCTTTGTATTAATTTTATTATGTCTTAATAAAATATTGCTCAGTAAATAACTGTTGTAATTTTTACATTTAAACCGTTGACAATACTTTTGACTGCTGCTCTGGCGGTCATAAGTGGTTTTAACTAATAATGACAATCAAAACAACTTTTGACCATTAATTTCCAGCCAAAACTACTATTGACTAATGATTTTCAGTCCCGATTACATTGGATCAACCTGTCCAGTCAAAAATTCTTTTAACTGTTTTTGACTGAGATTGAAAAAAATAGTCAAAAGTACTTACGACCGGTTAAGAGTTTTGACTGCAACATTTTTAGCAGTCAAAATACACATAGATTATAGGATATTATCTTGTATTATCTAACACATTGTAATTAGGTATATGTGTTATTTTAGACTTAAATTCAAGCAATTACGTTTTTTTATATCATAAGATTGCAAACAAGTAAATGGGTCTCCTGATGGAAAGAGTCAACCATCGCTTATAGACACCAAAGATATCAATGATGCGTTGCAATCTTGTGGCGAGTTCTAATACCACGTGCATAAGTTTACTGCCTACCTTACCTTCTAAACCGGAACACGACAATAAAAAGTAATGACGCTATTGCGGGAGGAATAAGTAAAGCGGTGGTACTGGTACCAGACCCGGCCGAAAAATGCAGAACTCTACCACCTAGTAGCAACGATGATAGTGACTCGCAAAGCCAATAGGTTGCTTTTTACGACCTGTCTGGTAGAACGGCAGTTGGTCTATTCTTCAATGGAGACCGGACAAACACGTAGGATGTTCTATTCTATGTATTGGTAAGTAGGTATAACTATTTCATATTATAAAATAATTACACATATTGTTAATTAAAAATGATATTGTTAAATTTACCTTTCCAATTTTTCACCAAGTCTATCAGAATCATATTGCTTACTAGGAACTATCAAGTCACTTTCTTCAACATCTCTTTGGTTACCATAATATAACACAGGGCAAACCCAACAAATAAATATTCTTGAAAATATATTCGGTTTACTTCTCTTTTTAACATTATCGTCGGGTTTAGTATTTTGTTCAGTAGATTCCTTCATATTAACTCAATTCTAACCCAAATTTACTGACACTATTTATAACAATTTTATACTTATATCAGACACTACGACTACCATCAATAAATACCCTTACACTACTGACTAATATTACATATAAAAGATAACAATTATAATCTCGTAGATATAATTATTATACGTAGTCAGAGAATATTATTGAAAAATAAATGTTTAGTATATCAATACAGTTCGCACGATTTTTATGAGTCACGGAATTATCACAAAGTGTATAACATTTTTAAGTACAACTGACACTGTTTAACATACAGTGTGTTTGACAATACTAAAACACGAGCAATGAAAATATACACTAATGTACTGAGAGAGTGGGGGTCGCCAAATGAGCTGAGTGATGAGTCCACTATTGCTTTCTAAGTCACAAAATAACAGGATCGAATTGTTATAGAAAACACAGCGTTCTTCTGACCTTCAATAAGTTGTGTCCAAAAATTTTATATCAAGAATAAAATAAAACCTTTAAATATTTATTTAGCATTGTTTGTTATTATTATATAGCATTGTGTGATACAGTGTCGTGACAATGGTGTGATAACAAAATTTGCGCGTGTTAAAGAATTAAAATCTAGACGGTGTGCACCATCTTCGCCGACGGCGCTTCTCACATTTCCGATCCCATCAGACAGCGCACGACGAGCAACCGCCCGCAGCTCCAGACAAGACGCTACCGAGCGAACGTCTAACAGCTCACCTGAGGAAGGACCTCATATAGGTCCGAAACTAGTTGGAACCTACGCCGATTATAGGTGAGTGTAGCCGATTTTAATTAATACTTAGTTAACAATGTCTCACGATAGTTGTAATAATTTTATTATACAGCATTGTTTGTTTATTATACCAAATCAAAAGACTAAAAAAATATCACTACATAGTATAAAATAAAGTCGCTTTCTGTATGTATGTGTATATATGTGTATGTATGCTAAAATCTTTAAAACTACGCAATGGATTATGGTGCGGTTTTTTTAATAGATAGAGTGATTCAAGAGGAAGGTTTATATGTATAATAAACATTTAATATAGAGTCGAGAAATACTGTAATTTTTGAGGTTTCTAATGTGATGTCGTAAATAATTACATTTTTTTCCGCTGACATTGCAAACGCATGCTGAACCCTACGAGATTTATCAAAATAATGTACAGTACCCGGCGATAAATATTGCACATCGACCTTTGGAAAGAGACAATCGGCTAATTTCAGCTTCGTAGAGCGTTATCTCTGTCGCACAAAATACAAACAGTCCGGTACCTATTAGGAGCTATTAAAACAAGTATGATTTGCTTCTTTTGATATTTTTATTCTTTGTATAAAATACACTAATTTTTCTATAAGTGATGGCTTTAGGTTTACATTATGTTTACATTATGTTTACGTATTTAATTATTTTGGAACATTACAGCTTTAGTGTACATAATAAATACCATTATACCTATTGCTAAAATGAGACATTGCAATAAAAATAATAATAATTCTAATTCTCAATTACTTCCATTTCACTATCTGTGCTCTCAAAGAGGTCAATATCACTGTCACTATCAGCCGTATTTATTACTAATCTATCAGTGTAATTGTCTAAACTGTGTTGAATGCTTCTATATTCATTCTCACATTTGATTGCATGATCGCAAACCTTTTTCCACTCTTCAGCGCCGATCATGTTTACTTTTTCAGTCAATAATGTTTTTACTGTAGTTAAGTTCATACCCACATTTCTAGAGGCTACATAGCCTTTCAGTTGAGACCATATATTTTCAATTGGATTAAAATCCGGATGATATGGTGGCAATCGCAACACAGTGTGCCCATGTTCGGCAAGTATTTTGTCCACAGAAAACTCTGTATACCTCTCCTTGTGCTGACATATAATAGCGTAAATCTGGGTTTTTGTTAATTTTGGATTAACTGGAATTTCATGTCTGTTTAACCAGTTGATCATTTCCCGTTTAATGGTGTTTGAGTTGGGGGGTCTCTCAACATACTTGTTGTGATAGGGTGCGTTGTCGATAACTAGAACAGAATCACTGGGTATATTTGGGATTAATTGGTTAACCAGCCATTTCTCATAGTTATCGTTATTCATTTCATTGTGATAGTCACCTGTAGTGTCCGTGGATTTATACGTTAAAAAAGCACCGGGTACAAAGCCTTTTTCATTTCCCGCATGAACTATTATCAAACGTTGACCTTTTGAAATTGGCTTTTTTACTCCTTTTTTCTTATCGTCACTCCAAGATTTCCCTTTAGTGTGGGATGCATGTATATATGACTCATCCATGTAGACGATATTTTTTCCTGTTTCGCGAAATTTGCGTATTTTATCAAGGTATTCCATTCGTTTGAGACTAACGTCGTGCTTTTCCATTAGAATTTTTCGATTATCTTCCATTTTAGTGAACTGAAATCCCATGTCATGAAGTATTTTTCTCAACGTTTTTTCAAATCCATTGTAATTAATAGCTTCAGATAACTTAGCTTTTAATGATTTTATTGTTGGCAGTTCATTAAATCGTAAGTGAAAATCATACACCATTCTTCGAACAACATCGTAATCAAAATCGTCCATATCCAAACGAAATTGCTTTTTTGGTCTCCCTTTTTTTGGAGTGCTGAACTTAATTTCAGTCGAATGTGTTTCAGTACTGACTTCGTTTAATATATTGTTCAAAGTTCTTCTTGAAATTCCAGTGGCATTTGCAACTCGCTCTTGAATCTTCTTAAAATAACAACTTACATTTTCATCTACTTTTTTTTTAAATCTATCAGCTTCGCTTACAAAGTATTTATAAACATTGTAGATAATTTCACGTGACTGACCTCGTAAAGGTTTCCCTCTTTTTCCGAAAGATGCCATATTACAACTTTAAATTATTTAAATTTGTGGGTGTTATCAACTCTAAATATATATTTTGATCGGGACGCGACTGCACTCTATCGTACTTGAACAACGACTGACTAAACGTCACATAGGTAGTGTGGGACAGAGATAACGCTTTACGAAGCCGAAATTATCCGATTGTCTCTTTCCAAAGTTCGATGTGCAATATTTATCGCCGGGTACTGTACTAACTATTTGTGTATCTTGAAAAGGTGTACAGAAAACTCCGCGATGGTATATGTCTGTCCCTTATGGATAACCCACAATAGCATTTTTTGTCATTTACTTTTTATGAGAAATAATTGCTTATTTTCGAAGCAATTTTAAGCAATACAGCATTGATTCTTATCCAATTAAGTACCTTAAATACATTGTTGATATTAAATAGATCAATATGGCCGTTTACAGCATGTAATTTAAATGAATATTTTCGAAGATATTACAGATTTAATGCAGGGGCATAGCGGTGGCGGGGCTACCTGCCGGTCGGCGGCGCCGAGTTTCCTTCCAGTAGACATATTTTCCAATGACTAATAAATCGCATGGTCAAACCTTCAACGGTGCAGCCTTAGATTTGAGCTTTGACTGTTTTTCACATGGGCAACTATATGTCGCTCTTTCAAGAGTAACCTCTAAAGAAAACATGTTTGTATTGTTTAATGACAAGAAAGCTGTGAACGTTGTATATAAAGACATTGTATAATATATTGTAAAAATAAAAGAAATAGGTAAAAATGTAAAAAGTAAATAAGCAAAAATGTATTTTATGAATTTAGATATTCCAAAGATAGCAGGAAATCTTCATGATATAGGAAAGGAAAGGGGAATTGTTTTACTCCAAATTTAACGCGTGCGGGCCACGGGCAGTAATGAATAAATCAAATCTACTGGATCGATTTTAATCATTTTTAACTTCCCACTACGTATGTAGATAAGGAAGTTACTGATTTTACCCCGATTTTCGAAAATCGAGTTTTCACCAGATGTCCACGTTTTGAGGTCCTAAGAACCTTTTCCGACTATTTTCACGATGACGACAGTATGTCTGTATGTATGTATGTGTGTGTGTATGTGTGTATGTAAACATCTCATAACTTTTGAACGGCTGGACCGATCGAAACGCGGTTGATGGCATTCGATTAGATTCAGCTCAACTTACACTTTCTAAAAATTTTATCCGATTCGGTCCAGGAGATTTTGAAAAATTTTGAAGAACACGAAAAAAAAATTGGCGAAACAGTACTTTTTATATAACTTCCAGATTTATGTACCGATTTAGTACAAAAACTAATCAGCTCTATTCCACAAAAAACTACGTCTAATACATAAATTGCATCAAAATCAGTTGTAATCGTTGACGAAAAATGTTGAAAAAAGTGTTTTTTCGACATAGCTTCGAAATTTTTCAACCAATCATTTTTGGGTATTCTACGATATTTAGTACTAAAAAGACTACGTTAAATGCCGTTTCAAAAATCAAAATCGAATCTTAACTTTAAAACTTATAGCTTTTCAAATATTAAAATTACGTTGTTTTTAGCAAACTTACTTATATTTTTTAAATAACTCAAGTTAATTCACTGATTGACTTAAAAATCTTATCAGCTTTTTTCCTTTAAAAACTACGTCAAATACCGTTTATTTAATCAAAATCGGTCAATTTATTTGGGATTTATCAATGAAGAATATTAAAAATAAAATGTTTTTTTGACATTGCATCGAAAAATCAACCTGTCGATTATTTAGCTAAAGCTATATTTTAGATCTCGAAAATTGAGTTGAACGCCATCATCGTTTTCAAAATATACAGTTTTTCAAAAATTAGTATACTGCCATTTATAATAAACTAGATGTTTGAACTAAATCTATACTTATATTTTTTATTCTTTTGAGCATAAAATACCTTAATTTAGTGGGAAGTTTCAGGGATGGCCCGTAGGGTCAACCGTTTTCACATTTTTTTCACCGAGTGACATAGGCTATATAAATATTTTATACCCGTGCGAAGCCGGGGCGGGTCGCTAGTCATTTATAAAATGTACATAGTATCTCAAATTTAGCTTCTAAATATATTTTTAAGAGGAGGGTCAATACCTACATTTCTTAAAGCCAGCATAACATTGGCAACTTACTTTTTGTGATATAAATGTCTTAGAGCAGTGGTGATTGTTTTCCATCAGATGGCCCACACGCTCGTATAGCTGCAAATTCAATAAGATAGCAAACAAGTAGATGCATCTCCTGATGGAAAGAGATAACCATCCGTCAACCGTATGTCAAAGGCACATTGCTATCTGTGTGGATTGTGGTGAAATATATTTCCACATGCATAAGATTACTAGCTACTTTACCTTCGAAACCGAACATTACGGCAAATATTATTTACGCTTTTGCAGCAGGAATAATAAGCAGCGTGTAGATACTCTTTTTTACACGCTGATTCAACTCGCAATGATGTGAAAATCTTATTAGGTTAAATCCAGTTTTACTCAACCATCTGAATTTTTTGAATTATTTATGTAAGTTCGATGACAATGCACAATTTTACCATTGGGCTTGTCGGAATGAACCCGGATGCTGATTGTTATTATTGCAACGCGTACCTACATAATATACTTAACGAGTTGTTACTTTTACATGCTATTAATAATGACGTCAGCAGCACCAGCTCAGGGGTAGAGTGAGAAGAGTAGTGATGTAAACGCCAGGTTGCAAAGGGCACTAAAACGACAAAATTTGAAAAGTAAATTTAGTTCAAATAACAATTGGTGCCAATACAAAAGCGCTGGACTTCATTTCAGGCAGACACAACGAAGTGTATTCGTGTTATTTGTTAATGGTGAAAGCGTTGTCCAAAAGGTACCTAACGTAAACCGTCAGGTTGGGCGTGATAGTCCACAAACCTTAAAAGATTTTTTTATATCATAAGATAACGAACAAGCAGATGGGTCTCCTCCAAGAGTCAACCATTGCCTATAGACACCAAAGATGTTAATGGTGCGTTGCTATCTTGTGGCGAGGTCTAATGCAACACGCTTAAGTTTACCAGCTACCTTACCCTCCAAATCGGAAAACGACAGTGACTGGCACTGACGCTATTGCGGCAGGAATAGGTAAGGAATAGGTCGGTCGCCTTTTACGACCTGCGGGGCAGAACACGGGGATGAGATGAGCACGGAGATGCTTGCAAACGAAAGCAAACTCAACTCTCTCAACTCAAAAAGCATCAAGCGGTATTAAGCGCTATATTTGCTTTAAGCGTAAAGGAGTAAAAATATACCTAAGCATAGACTTTTGGGTCGTTACAAGTGTTAACAAATCTAAAGTTTGCAAAAAATTATCAGGGGTGGCTTAACATATAGTGCAGGGTGTGCAATACACACGGGCGCTGCCGTCTTATGGGACGCCGCGGCGCATCCTGAGACAGCTAACAGCATCGTCTTGGACCCATTAGGGGGCGCCAGGGTTTCAAAGCACACGGGCGCTACACGAGCTAGAGCCGCCCCTGAAAATTATAGTATTTTAATGTTTGAAAAACTGTATATATACCTTTAATACAATGATCGGTTTTGATCTTTTTAACGGTATTCAACGCAGTTTTTTAAATTCTTAAATTATTTTACCTACAAAATCGATTGGTTAATAAAATATGTCGAAATAATATTGAAGAAACACTCTATTTAAATTCTTTTTTCATTGATTTTTTTCCTTAGTATGGTATTTGAGACAGATTTTTTTTTATATCATAAAATAGCAAACAAGCAGATGGGTCTCCTGATGGTAAAAGTCAACCATCGCCTATAGACACCAAAGATGTTAATGGTGCGTTGCTATCTTGTAGTGAGGTCTAATGCCACATGCATAAGTTTACCGGTTACCTTACCCTCCAAACCGGAACACGACAGTAACAAACACTGACGCTATTGCGGCAGGAATAGGTAAAGCGGTGGTACCAGACCCGGTCGATCCGATGCAGAACTCTACCACCTAGTAGTCACGATGGTAGTGACGCGCATAGCCACTCAGTCGCCTTTTACGACCTGCCTGGCAGAACGGCAGTTGGCCTATTCTTCAAAGGAGCCCGGGACCAACACGGGGAAGAGCGGATTAAAAATATTTGTTAAGTTATTTTAAAAATTTGAAAAAAGTTTATTGAAACAACATAATATTAATATTTGAAAGCTTTATCTACCTACCTGAAAACTTGATTCGATTTTAATTTTTTCTACGATATTTGTATCAATTTTTTAAGTACTAAAATATTATGACAAGTCACAAAAAGATTGGTTGATCACAAAACTCTCACAGTTATTTCGAAAAAACACTTTTTTCACAATTGTTCATCAACGATTACTTTTGAACGAATACACCGCATACACCGTATACAGTTATACCGATTTTGATACAGTTTACGTAATTAAGCGCAGTTTTGTTGGAAAATAGATCTGATTACATTTTGAAATCAACAGAACATTAATATGGAAGTTATTTAAAAAAAAACAGTCGGAAATACAATTCCAACTTTGAGGATTTTCAAAATTTCTCCTATTCGGTTTATATTTTCAGAAAGTCTAAGATTGGCAAAACATAATCGAAGGCCGTCTATCGCTTTTCGATTAGTCATACCATTCAAAAGTTATGAGAGGTTTACATACACACATACACAATTCACGTGATGAAAAATGGGTTTATGAAAATCGGAATGAAATCAATTCACTCTCACTTCCTTTAACAGGAAGTTAAAAAGAATTTTAATGCTTCACCTTTCATAGAGTGAAGCGCTATTCGTGGCTATTCGACTCTCCTGAAGATGCTTCGGTTTGTGACGTTCTCTATAGGTGAGATTAGGAAATTATTATATAGATTCAATATGCTAGGTCGATAATTACTAAATGTGTGATTAGCTCACGATGGAAAAACTTCTATGATGGACCACTAGATGGCGTGGAAAAGAAAAGAGATTAAATTAATTCATTATGTTTTATTATGAGGGGTAATTTGTTAAAACACATTAAATAATGGTTAATCCAGATTTTAGCAAATGAGATTTCAATGTAAAATTTATACAGTAGATTTAAAGGTTTCATAATTTTGTGTGGTTTTCATAATTTTGGGTATGTCGCTGGTAAAAAAAAAAACATTGGGAGCGAAATGGAACGTCGCGAAAGGTCCTTTTAATTAATATTACATATTATTGGAAACAGAATTGGTGGAATTTAATTTAGAAAATTGTGAAATTTTGCTTTACAATTCTCAAAAAATTTAGTAATAGGAAATAATTAGATTGGAGTATTGACTTGGTTGTAATTGAACGAATTGGCGGAAATGAGTCCAATGTAGTTTTATTAGTGTGAAACAAAAAAAATGTAGTTAATTAATGAAACGGTTAAAGGAAGTTTAAAGTAACAGGAATGTATTGTAAATTATTTTAGAATTTTATAAGGAATTGTAAATTGATTTAGAATAATAAACGGAAATTATAAAATAAAAGAGGACTGTATGAAAGGATAAAGAAAATGAAGGGGCTCTGATTGGTGGAAGGAAAGGAACGCGCGTGACGTCACTAGGACGCCACATTTTCGAGAAAAAATGGGGTATAAATAGCTTTTTGGGGGGAATGGAAGAACCCCTAACGTGTGCGAACTGTAACGGCTCACACACTGCCAATAATACCAGCTGCCCTGTGTTCAAAAGAGAAGCACGAAATAAGCAAGCCGGTACGGTGGCATTAACAGCAACGGTACGCAGAACGGAAAAACCTGAAGATACAGCCAGGACCATTCCTAGCTCGAATGCCACACAAACAGAAACCACCACCACCACCACCCTGATGGCACCAGCCAATGACCCCAAACCTAGGGGAGCAACCGGCAAACCAAAGAAGCTGAAGAAGAAGAAAACCTCCAAACAGAAAAAGAACTACCTGCTCGAAACAGAAGAGGAGGACCAGGAATTACCCTAACTAATTCCACTGGCAAGCAGGACACCAGCGGCAATACCATCCGCCCATCCAGCTGAAAATGTGACTAGGATGGCGGTACCCACAAAGTCCCCGGACGAAGGAAGACTGGCTGTGCTTGAGAAAGCCATCCAGATCTTCCAAGATGTGCTGGGGGCTCTACGTGAGGGACTGGATCCGGTCACAGTCATCCTCAGAGGTATGACAGAGCTGCTTACCATTTATGGCAAGTAAGACCCTGAGGATCGTGTTTTGGAACGCCCGTGGTCTTGGCAGTAAGATCACGACCCTGAAGACAATTCTTCAAGACCAAAACGCAGACGTAGCGCTGATAAATGAGACCTGGCTGAATCCGGCAGAAAGGTTTCATTTACCCGGCTATACTATATATAGAAGGGAAGAGCACTGCGGCACGAGATACTATCGAGGGTTGGCAATTTTAGTCAAAAGGCGAATTGTCCACCAGACTTCACCAGACATACAGCTTACATCAATGTCAGCACTGGGCATCGATATCCATATTAATGAAAAGGACCTTCGCCTGTATGCAATATACCGACCAGCTGGACGCCTTGACACCAATGACATCCACCAACTGATGTCAACTGACCATCCAGTATTAGCAGCGGGCGACTGGAACTGTAGGAATGTCGCATGGAACTCCAACTATTCATGCACCAATGGGAGAAAACTGATGGCAGATGCAGAGGCCCAAGATTACCACCCAATGGGTCCAGAAGTGCCAACTCATTATTCTGATAGAACAAACGAGCGCCCGGATGTCATCGACTTCGCCCTGATAAAAGGATACCCCACCAGCCAACTCTCGATAGAAGTGCTGGATTACCACACAGGATCGGACCACCAGCCTGTACTGATGGTACTTACAAAAGAGCCGGTGCGAGCGCAACAATATACTCCACGACCAACTGTGGACTGGCAGGTCTTCCACCGGGAGCTGGAGAAATCCACTGTCACGCGACCCATTACACAGGCCGTAGACGTGGACTATCTAGCGGAAGACCTCCAAAGGAGGATCACGGAGGCCATACAAACAGCTTCAAAGGATAGGCCAACAAGGAATGCATTACCTCCACTTCCAGAGGAGATTCGGAGAATGCTAAGAGAGAAGCGTGCCCTCCGAAAGACCTGGCAGCGCACCAGATGTCCCACCCAAAAAGCCCAACTCAACAGACTGGCTGAGAGAATCAAGGCAGAAGTTGAAGCACTCTCCACCAAACGCTGGGAAGATAGAATTAACGAGGCCAATGATGGCTGGTCTTCTCTCCACAAGCTCTGCAGAAGCCTCTCTCAGACCAAAGAGCCAGTGAGACCACTAAAACACCCAGATGGTACCGTCAAATACAAGGCTGAAGAACGGGCAGAAATATTTGCGGGGCATCTGGAAGAACAGTTCACGCCAAATCCTCCGTCTGATGTGAACGAAGCCAGAAGCCTGGAAGACAGACTCAAAACATACATGGACCTGGACATTCCTCATGATGAAGACCCGATTTTCTTTTCACCTCGCCAAGTTCGGCAGACCATCTTGAGAACTAAACCCAGGAAAGCACCCGGCTCGGACCGCATTCCAAATGCAGCATTGCGTCATCTACCATACCGCACCATAACAGCTTACTGCCGCCTCTTCAATGGCATAATGCGGACTGGGCATTTCCCTCGAATATGGAAAATCGGGCACGTCAGAATGCTCCCCAAACCAGGAAAAAACATTCTGCTTCCAGCCAGTTACAGGCCTATCACCCTACTCTCCACCATATCCAAGGTGTTCGAACGCCTCCTTCTCAATCACATCAACGCATATTTCACTCCTAGAGAAGAGCAGTTCGGATTCAGGTCTGAACACAGCACCACACTCAGCTCTCTAGAGTGCTACACACGATGACGGCAGCCATTAATAAGCGGGAGAGTGCCGTGGCCGTATTCCTTGACATGGAGAAGGCATTCGACCGCGTATGGCACGCTGGTCTCATCTCCAAGCTGGACGAAATGTGGATGCCAAGAAGGATTGTACGCGTCATCGCAGCCTTCCTACACCAACGTAGATTCCAGGTAGCGGTTGAAGGCAGTCTGTCCACCGAGCACCTGATGCGGGCGGGGGTCCTGCAGGGTAGCTGCCTTTCACCAACACTTTATTCAGGCTACACGAACAACATCCCAGCTCCAGAAGACATCTCACTGGCGCTGTACGCTGACGATGCCGCGTACATCAGCTCCTCATTAAACGCCACCCATGCAGTACTCAAAATGCAAAGAGCGCTTGAATCCGTTCAAACCTGGTTGAGGAGGTGGAGACTTACCATCAATGTACGGAAGACCCAAGCTCTTACTCTCGGAAAACGATCCAAGAAGACACCCAAACTCCAAATCTCAGGACAAGAGATAGAGTGGACCAAATCCTGTAGATACCTGGGAGTGGAAATAGATGACCACCTGAACATGAATCTGCACACAAAGAAAGTGGTGAACCAAACACGGGTAGCAATAAACCTGCTCTACCCCGTTCTATCCTCAAAGCTGCCACTTGCTCAGAAGCTGGCCATTTACAAGATATACGTACGCCCACGCCTCACGTACGCAGCACCAGCATGGTACCAGCTTCTGAACAAGAAAAACAAGAAGACCATTGAGGCACAACAAAACAAGACGCTCCGTATCATCCTCAACGCTTCTCGCTATGTGAAGAACTCTATCATCTTACGGGATCTTCACATAGAGACAATTGAAGAGTTTACCACCAGACTAGCGAAGAAGATGTACTCCAGAATCCTCAAGACTGGAACACATTCAGAACATAGCCCACTGGTCTTCCACCATCCACGATAAGAAACCTTATCCCAGGAACATCCTCACCCCTGAAGCGGGGGGTATTACTTAACATATACCCACCTGCCTCCTGACTTCCTAACACCAAGGATAACCTCCTCACACAAATATCTCTAATCCGAAACTCCCCCCCCCCTCAGTTCAATTGCCACTGCGTGTTTAATCCCCCGCGGGGACTCGACCTGCGGGGCGGATTGCACGCAGAAGCGCGTATATAAGGGGGCCCCTCCCTCTCAACCACTCGAATCCACCCTATCCCAGCACGAACCATCACCATTACCCCCTTTATTAATTATTAATGAACAAAATTCCCAGGGATGAATGGATTTACCCACTCCCACCCCAATGACCTGCTTGTATTTACAGGCAGCGCCTGACACCACGGACAGGGGGCAACAGCCCCGGAACCGTTTCCCCGCCTCCTCATACAGGGGACGCGAGAAGACTACGTCGTCGTCGTGGAGGCTCTCTTGGCCCGGGGACTTCGTAGAAGACAGACTAATAGAAGAAAGTTGGAAGTTTTCCCGCGTTTGGTGGTTAGAAGCCATTTTCTAGAAGAGTCGCGTCGTCTTGTGAGTAATTAGTTAGGATTTCGCAAATTATTCAGGTAATAACTTTGTGCAAATTCATTTTTATATAAATGAAATATTATTTATTTATATTTTATTCTGCTTTATTGAAAATCTTTCTGGAACAGACTAAGTGAGATACATATTGAATTATGAAGTTAATGGTATTAATATGTAATGTTAATAGATACTGACAATAGCTAGGCCGAATGTAAGACCGGTGATGTATATTAGTTTGTGTGGTGTATTGTATGGAAGTTGGTTTAAAAGCGATAGGGGGTGATCTTTGGCTTTAGGAAAGTTGATTATTTGTATTATCTATGGAGTTATTCGTGTAAAAGGTAAAATTAGTTGTAGTGACGCCATTTGTAAATTCACTGTTAATATTTAGGAATAGTGAGGCAGGGTACGCTAGGCGAAAATAGATAGGTAACGGTGTTAACTAAGTGCAGTCATTATACTAGGTTTTAAATATTATTAGGATTTTAAATTGTTAAAGGAATTAAGTTAGGTCAGCCATTTTGTGATTAACATTAAGGTTAGATTTTGGCGGTAAATTAGATGCCCGCCAAAGTGAAAGTAAGGGGAATTGTAATAGTTTTAGGGTTCCTTATAGGTAAGGTATCGTTATTAATATAGGGTTGTATTAATAACATCAAGTTTATATTTTGGCGGCAAAACCTTTAGATTCCCGCCAAGGTGAACGTAAGGTATAATTGTAATATTGTAATAGCTATAGGGTTCCGTATAGGTAAAGCAACGTTACTAATATAGGTTTGTATTAATAACATCAAAGTTATATTTTGGCGGCAAAACTTATAGATTCCCGCTAAGGTGAACGTAAGGTACAATTGTAATATTGTGATAGTATAGGGTTCCGTATAGGTAAAGTAACGTTATTAATATAAGTTTGTATTAATAACATCAAGGTTATATTTTGGCGGCAAAACTTATAGATTCCCGCCAAGGTGAACGTAAGGTATAATTGTAATATTGTAATAGCTATAGGGTTCCGTATAGTAAGGCAACGTTATTAATATAGGTTTGTATTAATAACATTAAGGTTATATTTTGGCGGCAAAACTTATAGATTCCCGCCAAGGCGAATGTAAGGTATAACTGTAATATTGTGTTGGTTTTAGGGATCTTTATAGGTAAGTTAACGTTATTAATATAGGATGGTATTAATAACATCAAAGTTATATTTTGGCGGCAAAATTTATAAATTCCCGCCAATGCGAATGTAAGTTACAATTGTAATATTGTGCTAGTTTTTAGGTTTCTTTTAGATAAGGGAACGGTGTTAATATATGGTATATTAATAATATCAAGGTTAGATTTTCACGGCACAGTGAGGAGAGTCGCGCCAAACTAAAAAGATGGCGGAGGTACAATTGCGATATTATCGTAGATTTAAGATTTCCTTAGTGAATATGAGGTTATTATGTGGTTGTTTTAATAACACCAAGGATGGATTTTGGTGAAATTTTGTGAGTGAAGACTCTGATTATTTAAGGAATTTGGCGTTAGTCAAAGGTTGTAGATAGGTTATGTTTCGTGTTATTAATATTCTTTCGCGACATGTTCGAGCCGAGGGGATGGCTGCCGGGGGCGAGTGAGGAGTGAGGACTGCCTACCATCTAGCACAGGTGGAGATAACCAAACAACATATACAAATCAGGTGAAGTATTTAAATCTTATTTTGTTAATTATAAACTGTGTTGTGTTGAACTGTGTATAAATAATTTTCGTTGCAGTAATTTTCATTAATCATTATATGTGTGAATGTAAATTGGATATGTTGAGAAGAACAAAGGCCAGGACATCTACTATATAGGTTATAGTGTGGTTCAAGGAATTATTAATAGGTATACTATTAAATAACATTGTGTTGTAATTATATTTTACTTACAGGTGTTATCGAAATAATCTATTTGGGTAAACTGTTTATCGGAGATTTAAGGTTGAGTTTGTGAAGGATAGTAGAAGGAAGATCGGTATTTTAGTGTATTACTATGACTATGAGTGTATGGTAGATCGGGGAAGATCATCATGTTGTGTATTTAGGTTATACTTTAGTTATAAAGATGTGTAATAATTGGCTTTGAAGTGATGTGATTAATTTCCAAGTATAATACTTCTCCCGGGTTAGGTGAGAATAGGTATGGTGGTGTAAGGAGTTAACTGATTAGTTAATGATTAAAAGTTTGTGGAAATTGTGCTATTTGTTGACGATTCAATTTATTAGTAAGAATAAGTAAGGTTACTTTACTGTGCTAACTTATAGTTAGGCGATTAATGATATTGATTGGGCGTCTTTACGTAAATCAATAGTGAACCTAGTGTTGGAGTATGAACTTTATCAGAATAGTAGTAGAGTGTGTGAGAAAGTATGGTTGATGAAGGAAGAATGTGTAAGAATTTGAAGAAGGATGACAGGAAGATGGGTTCTTCATGTAAATGCCTAAATTGTGTGAGCTATCGACTCTGCTGGGATTGTCTCAATTTCAGTGGCTTTGGTGCTTCCGGGAATGCTGGCAATGTGGGAGCAGAGCGGTGATGCAGCTGGTGAGGCAGCAGGGAGATAAGCGGCTGCTGTGCTGTGGAGCGGTTTTGCAGGAGTAATTGGTATTATAGGTGGTACATACACTGCCTAGACGAGGTGGGGAAAAGTTCAATTGTACTGTGATGGTTCTGTGTTTAGGGTTGTGTTTAATGTAACGTCCTGAATAACTTTAGTTAAATTGTTGTTGAAATTAACTATGCAAAATTGTTAGGGTTGTGTTTAATGTAACATCCTGAATGAGATATTGTTTAAATAATAATTTAAAACTATGTTAACTTTAGTTAAATTGTTGCCATGCCGTTCAAATATATTTGATAGGAAAGTTAAAATTAAATATGCAAAAGTGTTAGGGATAAAGCTAGGACGGGTTTGTCGTGACTAAATACGTAGTGTCAATAATTAAATAATAATAATGAAATCGCAAAACGGAATTATAAATCCAAACCCAGGAAGGTAGGAACTTTAGGCAGGATCTAAGTGAACTTTATCTAATTATTTATACATATGTTTAATCAAACTGAAATCTATATTCTATTGTTTATTATGCTATTAGGGTATTAGTGATGTGTTTATGAAACAAAGTGATGGACAGAGTGAGAAGGTTATGTGTGGGGTTATTGTATTGAAAGTGATAGTGATAGAGTGGAAGTGAGTGAATGGTAGAATGAGGGTGAGTGGTGGAATGGTGTGAGTGGAATTGCATGGGATGATATTGTTGATTATAGAGATATTCTTATCTTATTTCATACAAGTTGAGCTAGGTTGGTTATACTTATAGCATAGCGGTAATTACACACTAAAATGATTATTTCTGTGTCAAACAGTGAAAGAATGGTTGATTGTAGATGTGGTGATACTGTATTGAGATTACATTTATGGGTTAATGGGATTTTGGCTAATCAAATTACCGGAACAATTGACATTATATATAGTATGGTAGTGATTAGTTGAAAAGTTGTGGATGGATTTAGTATGAAAACAAGTGTTAACATACAGATGATAGTGTCGAACCTGGAATGGTAAGGTACGGATCCTATTATATGAGGAAAGAGGTTGAATTGAATTAGATTTATCCGGATTAGTATGGTGGATTCAATCATAGAGGGAGGACCGTATAACGGAAATGGTCCAACCGTTTATGAAGTAATTACAGTCGTGACACTGTTATTAAATTCAGAGTAAAATAGGGAAAGAACCCCTTAGCGTCTGATAATCTTCTTGTAGTAGCAGCCTTCTCTGTTTGAGATGACTAAGGTTGTCTTAATCGTATTTAGAGTATGGAACGCCATAGATGCTGCGGTTGACTATGTTCCGCCGTTTCTCATGATATTTCCCTGGGGTGGAGGCTTGGGTAATAACTCACTTTCTGCGGGAAACTCATTAGTAGGTACTGTCCTAAGGGACGGCATTGTTCGGCAGTGTCCTGAGGGCCTTCGATTGTCGGTAACACACTAGATGTGGCCTGATCGACCGAACCTTTGCCTATCTTCATCCGAACATGGGTATTCTCGCCACACCCAACCCTTGGAAACGTTATGGTAGATGGATGGGATGTATAAACCTGGTTCCTTGGTAATTTTATTATTAAAAGTAAACTTGCAATTATATCGCGATGAATGAACATTTCATTCAAATAGTTATCACTTGCGGTGATAAGGCTGTTGTAAAATTAAATAATAGGTAATTGTAGTGGCAATCTTCTCTGTTTGAGATGACTATGGTTGTCTTGATTGTATTTAGAGTTGGAAGACCATAGAAGCTGCGGTTGACTATGTTCCGCCGTTTCTCATGATATTTCCCTGGGGTGGAGGCTTGGGTAGTAACCCACTTTTTGCGGGAAGCTCATTAGTAGGTACTGTCCTGAGGAACGGCATCGTTCGGCAGTGTCCTGAGGGGCCTTCGATCGTCGGTAACACACTAGATGTGGCCTGATCGACCGAATCTTTGCCATCGTCATCCGAACATGGGTATTCTCGCCACACCCAACCCTTGGAAACGTTATGGTAGATGGATGGGATGTATAAACCTGGTTCCTTTGCAATTTTGTTATTAAAAGTAATCGAGTAGTTATCTCGCGATGAATGAAACATTTCATTCAGATAGTCATCACTTGCAGTGGTAATACTATTGTAAAATTAAATAATAATTAATTTGTATAATCTTTGCAATTGATATTAATTGTGATTGAACCCAGAATGCTAACTGGTTATATAATAGCAGCAAAATTAAACAAACTGAATAATCTTCAGTCTGTGCTTGCTATGCTGCCCCGTATGTATGTATGTACGTATGTGCGTAGCCAAGTACAAAACCTGTAATGTGTTTCTTATTCACTGACAATAAGTGAAGTGATTTAAATTGACATGAAGTGAACATGTGTATGGATGTTGAGTCTGGTGTGGAAGTTATTGAACTCTAACTGTTCGAGGGAGAAAGCTGAACCATAGGGTGTAATAACCTAGCTGGTTTGGTGTGATACATTCAATCATAATAATTGAACTTACCTCGTAATAAAGTTCAAACACTTACACTGTATTTAACCTAAAGTACTATTATTAATTCAGGATAAAGTAAAAGGGAGACCCCCTTCATGCCTGATTAATTGCTCAATTTGAGTATTTTTGTCTCTGCTTGAGATGACCATATTTGGTTATAATTGAATTTAATTCTTGAATACCACTTGGAGCTGTGGTTGATGGTAATTCAGCATTTAAGCTCTTGTATACTCAATAGATTTGAGGTATGGGACATGCTTTCGTCCTGGTGGATACCTGTTCGTCATGTGCTTTTGTCCTGAGGGACGGCATCGTTCGGAAGTGTCCTGAGCGGCCTTCGATCGCCGGTAACACACTAGATGTGGCCTGATCGACCGAACTCTTGCCCATTTCGCCTGACGTATGGGGACTCTGCCTATATCAAATAGCTTCACAGTGTGGACTATATCACAGATCTTGCGAGTTGATTCGTAAATTTTAATGTATTTTATACATTAACCTAGTTCCGTGGTAACATTTGCCACTTAATCACTTAGAATGAGACATCTCGTTCTAGTGGTCATCGATTGCAGCGGTGCTACCGTTGTGAATTAATTTTAAACATCTAAATTCTACACTCTTGGAGTTGTGATTGAATGCATTATGCCAACTGGTTTTATTGTTTTACAGCTATTAAAATGAATTAAATATTCTTCAATGTGACTATTCAAAGCTGTACACAGCAAATGCAGACTTCACATGAGCTTAGGCTCACTCTATATATTTTATATATAATACTTTAGTTATGTATATAACTATCTATGAAATATACTAGTATGTTTACATACTCTATCTGTATTTTTATAATGTATAGACATCTGTTGATGTAACTCACCTTTATTCAGATTCTTGCACGCTTAGGCGTGTCGTTAAGAAACTGATGCTATCTGTAGTTGGCAGTTTATTTAATTTTATCTCATTGTTAAATTACCACAGTATCTTAATACTTGGTCTTTATATGAATATGAGGCTAATTTCGCATTTAATATAGCGACAAATGCCTATTAATTTACCCTTATTTTAAATTGAGGACCTGAGGTCTATTCCTTTGCTCAATTTACTTCTGGGAAGCCTCTAGCTAGTCGACAAACTAGGTCGGGTGAGGCTTACACGCAACGGGCGTGGCGGAGCTCGGTTTGCACCCCCCTACCCCCCATGGTGTAATCTTCGTAATAAATTATCATAAAAGTTACCAAAAGTGGTAGAAACTCATTTAGTAGTATGGTTCTTGCTCAAAACTACGTGTGCCCGTAAGACAACACTAGACTATAAAGCTTATATTTTACTACCCATAAATGTTACTGTGATATAATATCATACCTTCAGGGTAATAAAAGACTTTGTATTTACCTAAATTCATTTTAATCTACACTGAACCATGTCATTTTTAGGGACCTTATTTTCCTATAATATTGATATATTATCATCATCTAGGTTACCTATTTAAATATTTCTTTATGTATATGTTTATTTATCTATTTATTTATTTATCTATTTATTTATTCATTTATTGATTCTTAAGCATTTGCAAGTTACTAGGATATTTTAGGAAATTCTACCTTAATTTGCAAATCAAATATTTCTCTAACACACTCATTTATTCACTTACTTACTCTTCAATGAAATGTACCTTTCAAAAGAACAGTAGGGTAACTGCACAACACAATAGGGGTCCCTTGATAACACTAGACAGATCAATTGGCCAAAACATTATTTCATTTGCATGAGGAATGTATGTATGTATGCGTGGGTAATGGAAAGATTGAATGGGAGGGAGTATATTTTGTGAACAGAAGGTTAGCTATCTGGGTTTAGCTTAGGCCTTCTGATCTCGCATGGTCTTTCCCTTGAGTTCGGGTTCCATTCCTTATTCACTGTTACATCGTTGATGTTCTCTATTCTCTAGGCTATAGACCTTTCCTTAGGTTCATAGTCTTTTCTCTCCCTAGGCCTTATAAAATTTATAGGCAGTAATGGGGGTAGCTACAGGTTGCGAAGTGAAACGTGCGTTGAGTACATAATTTGTGTGTTACTGCCATTGCTTTTGACGTGTAAGAAATTGTGGTCTTCTCTTATTTTCAGGCATTGGATAAGTTTGTCCCATTCCTTACACTACCTTTCGTTTCAGTTGCATCACAGTAGTTCTATATGAGGTTTCGCGGTAATTTTGCAAATCACACAATTTCTTCAAAAATAATTTTCTGAATCAGTTTAAAATTGACCGTGTAGTGAGGAAACAAACACAGAAAACATAACCGGATAAAGAGCCTCCTATTTTTTGGGAAGCCGGTTAAATATTGAAACTTCACTCCGCTTAGGAAAGCGGAAAGAATGTACGATAAAGTACGACATTCGAAATATGATAAAGAAACATAAAATCAACTCACATCCATGTAATTAGGTGAATATCGGACTTAGATATGATATGACAGAATTAGATAATGTGAAAGTCGTAGATAGATATCGTACATAGTATACTCCCTGCCCCTCTCGGTACGCCCATGGATGTATATCAAAATGATGAAACTCTTTATCATATTTCCACAAACACTCTGTAAGCGTAAAAGACCGAACAATAGTTATTTTTCAATCTTAGTAACATTAATTTCATTGGTGGCCTCGTGTTCAAATTGCTGTGTCATTAAAGCGATTAGAGTGTAATTTGTCACCAACTTATCGTTTTGCTTTTAAATAAAATGTGACACATTATCTATTATTAATATACCTAAATATGTGGAGAACATTTTTAGCTCTAGTTGCAGATAATTTTCCTGGCCGAGTATGCAGTATACCGAACATTGTTAAATATAAGGTCGGGGCAAAAATATTTTCGTATTGTTCATAGATAGGAAAATATTTTTTTAGGTATAATTTTTTATTTATTTATAATATTATGTATGTGCTGTTTTGATCGATGACTTGTTGCCATCTTGTTGGTAGTGCCATAATTCCATTCCTGTAGAAATTTTGAGATTTTTGATTAAAAAATGTGTAAGCGGTTGACCCCATAGGCCATCCCTGAAACTTCCCGCTAAATTAAGGTATTTTAAGCTCAAAATAGTAAAACCTATAAGCATAGACTTTTTCAGTTCAAACATCTATTTGTTGAAATGGCAGTATATTGATTTTTGAAAAGTTGTATATTTTGGAAACGCTGATTGAATTTTTTTGTTGAGTTGAATATCATTCGAAAGATTCGAATAACATTTAACTCAATTTTTGAGATCTAAGATATATATATATTGCTTTAGCTAAATAAGCGATAGGTTGAAAAATTTCGAAGCAATGTCAAAAACATTTTTTTCAAATATTTTCATTACTAATAAATCCTAAAGAAATTGACCGATTTTGATCCAATTAACGGTATTTGACGCAGTTTTAAAGAAAAAAGCTGATAAGATTTTTAAGTCCATCGGTGTATTAATTAACCTGAAAGTTATTTTAAAAATATATAGTAAATTTGCTAAAAATGACATAATTTTAATATATGAAAAGCTGTAACTTTTGAAAATTAAATTCGATTTTGACTTTTGAAATGCCATCTGACGTATTTTTTTTAGTACTAAAATATCGTAGAATACCAAAAAATGATTGTTTGAAAAATTTCGAAGTTATGTCGAAAAAACACTTTTTTTTAAAGTTTTTGTCAACGATTTCTCCCAAACGGATTATATGTAGTTTTTTGAGGAATAGAGCTGATTAGTTTTTGTACTCAATCGGTACATTAATATGGAGGTTATGTTAAAAAACTAGTTTCACCAAAATTTTTTTTGGGATTTTTTCAATATTTCTCAAAATCTTCTAAGCCGACTTGGTTCAAATTTTCAGGAAGTCTAAGTTGAGCAAAAGCCAACTGCGTTTCGATCGGTCCAGCCGTTCAAAAGTTATGAGATGTTTACATACACACATACACACACACAGACGCACACACACACACATACACACACACACACACACATACACACACACACATACACACACACACACACACACACACACACACACACATATATACAGACGTACTGACGTCGTCGCGAAAATAGTCGGAAAAGATTCCTAGGACCTCAAAATGGGTGAAAACTCAATTTTCGAAAACCGGGGCAAATTCAGTAACTTCCTATCTATGTACACTACATACTACGTAGCGGGAAGTTAAACAATCTGACAGGTAGTGTTCACAGTGTTCTTTTGAGGTTAGCTTTATGCTTTCTAAGGAGTTCTGCAATGACCGAAATAGGTGGAAATTTGATGGAATAAGGCAGGGCTATATACGGAGGATACATCAACACATCCCAGCCAAGCTCTCACAATTTTTGCTGCGTGGCTATAGATGAGTGCGGACTGGCGTTGTCATGGTGGAAATCCACGCCCCTCCTATTCACCAGCTCCGGCCGGTTTTCCTCAATAGCTTTTTTTAACCTCATCAGTTGCTGTCAGTAGAGGTCAGAATCGATAGTATCACCGGTGGCAAAAGCTCATAGTGGACGATTCCTGTCCAATCCCACCATACATTTAACATCACTTTGTTCCGAGTCAGGCCGGGCTTTGCCACGGTCTGTGGGGCTTGTCCATGCTTTGACCATGATCTTTTTCGCACATTCTTATCGTAACCATTTTTCATCACCCGTAATGAACTGTTTAAGAAATGGTTCGGAATTGTTACGTTTCAACAAAGAATCGCAAATGGAAACACGTTGCATTAGGTTTTTCTCAGTGCGATCATGTGGGACCCAAATTTTAAAATAATTTTTTTCTTGTACCCAGACAGACTTTCGTAAATGACGTAAAACTGTTTTATAAACAACATTTAGTTTTTCAGCAATGTCGTAGCTACTAATATGTCGATCTTGCTTCACTTTCTCAAAGATGGCACTGATTTTATCTGTGACAGGGCGTCCAGAGCGAACCTCATCTTTCACATTAAAATTTCCAGACTTGAAACGCTTGAACTACATTTGTGCTACTCTTATTAATATCGCATTAGGTCCGTAAACCGCACAACTTTTATTACTTTCGCCGCATTTTTACCTTTTTTTTATAATAAAACTTTAAAATGGACCGAATTTCTTTGCCACATACGTTCATTTTGCTTGCTTGAAAAATAATTAAAAATGGCGGGAACTAGTTTTTTTTATTTATTGCATCCAAAGAAGTTACATTCTACCCGGAATGTTCACACGCGCTTCAAAATCGTTCCTAAGAGTACCATGACATTGGTGGAGTGTGTCTCTTTCTTTCTACTAAATAAAGCGCCAATCACCATATGTGCGGCCATGCTTAGTTTGTAAATTACTACTAAGTATTCTAGTAATTTGAGAAACAGTGTTTGCATTGCATAAGTAATTACGTAATAATTAAAATAAGCACATTTTAGAACTCACTATGTTAATTATAATACATTTTATGCCAACGTATTTATCGACGTGTAAAAGGGATTTAACGATGATCGAATATATAAAAATCTACCATCAGATAGTTTTATTTACACTGGCAATTGCAAGAAAGGGACAGCATCCACTCTTGTCGTTGTCTTGCTCAGAACGTTTTTCCCCTCTGTTAAGTAAGAAATAAATGTCAACTTTATTAGTCACGAAATAAAGTACATTTTTATTTTTCAAATATTGCTTCGAAAAATTCCAGTTATCGTTTATAAGTTCCTTGATTGCATCTTCAGAATGTCACATTTTTAATGGTATTAAAACCAGACAGTTACATTCACCACAGCCAAAAAGGTTTGATTACTAATAATACATTCAAAATACGAAAATACTTTTTTATCATACCACGACCGAAAGTTTGAATTTCTTCTGTTGTTTGCGGGAAGAAAGATGCATATTTCAGACTGCTTCATTGACATGTATAATAGTGGTAATATTATACATGTCAATGGACTGCTTACAATTAGTGACAGTTTAAAATTTTCTTTCCGTTACCTATTTGAAACATAGAAATATGAATAATATATAGAAGCGCAATAACATTCTATAGCTACTTTAGTTATACAAATATCGGTAGAATCGACATTGAACTAAGCGACATTTCTTTATCTCTTTTTAACAAATGGTAATTTGCATATGCAAAAAGAGACAACGATATTGTGTCTTGCTCACTTTCGTATAAATTAAAAGTTAAGTAATTGGCAATTCTATAAACGTGTCATCGACGCCATATTGTGTATGTAAAATAGTAGTACATGATTTGTCAAAATATTAATTTAGTTTCGGATAAATACAATTTTCCAAGTTGATATTAGTTTATTAAGTGCGATATTCTCCGTAGAAGTTTATAGACTATTAGTCAACATGTCTTCATGTTGTATTTTGCAATGTGGAGCAAAAAAGTGCAAAAATGCACCTTTAATAACGCTTCACAGGTATGTCGCAAACTCCTATGATAAAGCGTGCTGATTTTAAATAATATCCATTCTAAATTGTTGTATTTTTATATTGACTTATAAAAGATGTTCGTGTTTTTTACGATTTCTTTGTAAACATCATTTTTTTGATTCCTACAAAATATGACTAGTGTTGGGGCATTAGATTTGTCGATATTTAATTTCATTAAATTTTAGGTTCCCCAGAAATGAAGATGTACGCAGAAAATGGCTAGATGCCATTGGCATTGAAAATATCAATCCACGACACAAGAACTGGTTGGTCTGCTCACTTCATTTCAAAGAAAGCAATTTTAATAAAACACTGGATGTAGTCAGATTGCGTGACAATGTCATTCCTTCAATTTCTCTGGTAAGTAGGTAATGGTAATTTCTTAAGTTTTCATAGTATGATATCCTGTGTCTTTTACCTATCTGCAGTCATCAGAAAGCTCGATTTCCTTCTACCACATAAAATATGATATGATGTCTGTCACCTGTATAACCCTAACACACAACACTGATTGTACCTAGGTATGGATCATTTGACAATAATTAACATATTAAAATTCGTATTAATTTTTTTAACAATTAACAATTGTTATTTATATTATCAAATACTGTTAAAAGTTGTTTTTATTGCCAAAAAAGAGTATAATAGGGACTAGTATTTGTATAATGAATAATTTCAGTTTTTATTCCTTTTGTATATTTTTAATAAGTTTCAGTAATAATATAATTAAATAGGTATTAAATGTTAATAAAAAATGGAATCGTCATTAAGAATAGTGACATCTGTTTGTCTGTTTGTGTAAGTGTTATTTTGTGTTTGTTGTTGTCGATGTTTTTTTTGGTCGCTACCTTGATAGCTTCACATCTTCTGCCTAAGCTACTGATATAATATATCAAAAATAAATAACTATTAAATATAAATTTGATTTAACAACATACAAGTTATCAAATTTAACAATAATTTCCATGCATATTTGTACCTTTAAGTTCTGCTGATGACTTCGGTTTTTTGTTTATTTTTATTGCTAAGAGCCTTAATTAAAAGATTTAAGAATTATTCAAAATGATCATAAGTTAATTAAACATTTTTAGTAGTCCTAATTACACTTTCAGTTTTTAGACAATAATGCCGACCTAAATATTTTTAGCCCGTTAATAAGCAGAAAATAAATGTTTTGTGTGAAAGGCAGAATATACATAAATCAACTCGGAATTTAACATCACCAGAACTAGCATCCATTCATGTTCCCGTGATAAAGGAAAATGTAAGTAAAAATAAGTTCAACATGTTAAATTACATCTGATTATTGTATAATATTTGCAAATTAATAAATAGGTAGTGGTTACGTCATACAACTAATTGCAACATCGATGATGATTCATTTTATATATAGGTGTCATGATGCATGCGGACTTTGTTGGCCGCAACGTTGTAAATGAATAGTTTAAATACTACGTTTCTTTTAAATATGTTCATACCTAAAATTTGGAATGTAAATTAATATTGAAATGTGTAAATTATTATATTAATTCTAATAAAATTCAATAAATTCTTTAATAATATAGTAGATGTTATGACTTATGGCAGTAATATTAGGTGATTTCAATACAGGTAAGTGTTTGCAAGACTTAGATATATTATATTTTTACAAATGTTTAAATGTTTATTTCTCAACTTATTTTACACTTATTATATAATATTACATTGTCCGGCGCATCCTTTTAAGCAGAAATGCTTGTGTCAGGATACACCGCTCTTCCAGAACATCATTAGTATTTGTGTAAATTAAGTAATATACGTGCCTATTGCGTGTGTGTATTTATGTATGTGTATGAGTCTGTACGTGTATATGAGTGTGTATGCGTGTACGAGTATGTTATGTCAGCACGGGTAATTGTAAGTACATGTGTTACATTAATTTTAGGACTAGCAGTTTCTAACAGACAGATACATCAGTTAATAGAGTTTTCTTATATTATCTTGCTAAAAATAATTGATTCAACATCGTCATAAGACAGTGACTTAAGCCAGCCCACTAAAACCTCTTTAAGGTTGTAGATGGTTAGTGGATAAATATTTAACTTCTTATTAAGTTTGTTATATATTATAGTAGACTGATTTAAGAACTGTCTATTGGCAAAAAGTGTTTTTACCTTTGAGTTTTGTAAAATAGCATCCTTCCTTCTTTTAACTTTTTGGTTATTATCATATGTAATCAACCTATGTCTTTTTTGTATGGCATAAAGTATATATAGTTTTCTAACTGATAGTAACTCGCACAGTGAGTATAGTTCAGTTGTGGAAAATCTACTGGTTTTGAAATGCATTACTTTTAATAATGCTCTTTGGGCTCGTTCTACTTGCAACATTTTAATTTTAGTGGCACCACCCCATACTGGTATACAATAGCAAATAATTGATTGAGCTAGCGCAAAATAGATTCTATTTAGAAGTGTATTGGATGCAACGTCTCTTAATTTTCGAAAAATCTAAATAAGTTTTCTGATCCTCCCAGATATCAATTCAATTTGAGGATGCCACGATAATCTTTGGTCTAGCATGATTCCTAAATATTTTACTACATTATTTTTTTCAATAAATGGGCAGGAACATGAAGCTGTTAGGCATTTATTCCCTTTATCAAGATGGTCAACAACAGCAGAGGTTAGAGCTATCACAGCATCTTCTGTAGATTTTCCTTGTTGAAATCCAAATTGAGCATTAGATAAAATGTTAAATTTGGTAAGGTAGTTTAAAAGACGTTTATTTATTAGTTTTTCTAGAACTTTTGATAATGCTGGTAATATTGAAATTGGCCTATAATTGTTGACATCTTCTCTATTACCGCTTTTAAAAATAGGAGTAATAATAGACCTTTTTAGGACATCAGGGAATATCCCACCAGTGAAACACAGGTTTGCTAAGTGACTTAATATTGGTGCTAAGACGTCTTGGGCAAGTTTTAAAAAGCACGTTGGAATATTGTCCCAACCTGGAGCACTCTCACTTTTTATATCTCTTAGCAGTCCCGTTATTTCACTACAGTCAGTCCCAAGAAGAACAACAGAAGACATTTGTGAAGTGTTCATTATCATTTCATTATAATACGATGATTTACTATTTTTTATGTATGCTCTGTGCTAGATTTTTGCCAATATTTGCAAAAAAAAGTGTTTACATCGTTTAAAGAATCTGTAATTAAAGACTTTGTGTGCAAAAGCTCTGTACTTGACTGCATATGTGATTGATTAATTATATTTTTGATATTTTTCCATAGCTTTTTTGGGTCATTTAAAGATTTGTTTAACAATTCTTTTTCATAATTAAATTTTGTAAACTGTCTGGCAGAAAAGCATTTGGCCTGTTCTTCAAATTTGGGCAGACAGTGAGATATTACATATTTTTTACTTCAAATTAGATATAAGTCATGCTCTGCTACTCATCCATTTATTTTACCTGTAACAAAAAACTTTATATCATGAGTTAGCAAACAAGCAAGCAAGAGACAAGAGAGAACCACTCCTTATGACAAGAGATAATCATCGCCTATAAACACCAAAGATACTAACAATGTGTTGCTATCCTTATGGCGAGGTCCTAATGCCACATGCATAAATGTATCGTCTACTTTATCCTCCAAACCGGAACATGGCAGGTAATGCGGTGGGAACAGGCGCGGGTGAGACAATGCAGAACTCTGTCAACTACTAGCCACAACGGTACGGACTAGCGTAGCTAATTGCTCGCCCCTTATGAAGTGCCTGGCAGAGCAACAGATGGTCTTTTCTTTAAGGGAGCCGGGACCAACTATTAAAGATATGTTAGCATAATGTAAATAAAATATATATTTCTATCTTTTCGATTGGCAAATTCCATCTTTTCTACAGAAGATGATACTGCCGATGTCACTGTTATAAATGTAAATCTTAGATAACATATGTAAGAAATTGACAATTATTAGGTAAATATAAATAGTAGGGTGGAGCGTAATTTATATATATCATACTGATATTTTATTTATTATCACTTTGTTTTTATACAATTCTATTAAAACTTTATTTTGCATATTACAACATATTTGTATGCATGTTTGCATGTATACCTACATGTATGCTTGTATGTATTAGACATATATTTGTTTTTTTTCAATTAATATATGCTGCGACTGTAATATGCATTTATTAGGGATAAAGTAAAATGCTATTACCCTTAGTACTCTATGTTTAATAACGACAGAGCTGTCAAGACTTTGATCATCTTTTTTGATATTATGGTTATTTTTTCTAGTCAAACCAACTTTACTCACATAATTAACATTTTCGTTTTTTTTTCTGAATGGCATTATATCTAATTCATAAGTTGCAATTTATATTGAATAATATAATATTTTACAGTTGGAAACATATCAAGAAATTCCTGTTTCAAGCAAAAAAGTTAATATACCTCCCGTACACTTGCTTGATCAAGAGCTCCAACTAAAATTCCCAAAGGTAATAAAACTAGGAAATTGTTATTGGTATTCAATTTTATTTTAATACTTTGAACACAGGTAGATATTCTATTCATGTGATATTCTATTCATGTTTAATGATAGAAGATTTATACTTTGTTCTTGTTTTGTTTAATCACAAGATTACAATTTTTATTATCACTTTTTGTTTTGATGAAAATATTGAATTTTATAAAGATTTTAGGCAGGCAGACAGATTTTTTCGTTGGTAGTTAAACTTATGGTGAGAGTAACTGCTAACTAAAGATACTTTGCATAAATGTTACATTGTAACCTTGAGACTGACAACAAACCTCCAACTAGAACAGATTTCAAACCAGAACACTACAACGCAAGTACGTACGTACGTAAGTACATACATTATGATTGTAGGGTTAATTAAGGTAGGAAATACCACTCTATATCCATCATTATACAATTTTACCACCTAGTTAATGATCCCAGTGCTAGTGACATAACATAGAAACACATATAATTTCTTATATGGTTTTGTTATTGTATTTCTGCTTTTTAAAATAAAAAAACAGATATACATTTAATCATCATTACATTATATTATCACAGATTATGGTGTAACACCTTTACACGATGTTTTATCTATAAAACGGACTTCAATTATACTAGTAATGTAATACAGGTTTAAATTTTTACCTATCATGGTGTTAGTTAAAATGTCACTTAAATAAGAAATTATTACAGGTTCAGACAGAAAAAATAAAAAATCTAGTGGGAATATGTAACAAGCAACGCCTTAAAATCAAACGCCTCAATGAAAGAGTTCGTAGGCAAAACAAAAAAATTGCTAATTTAAATAATATACTGCACGATTTAAAAGAAAAAAACCAAGTTGATGGAGAACAGATTGTTTTGTTAGAAGAGTGCGCAGGGCCAAAGGACTTTTTGAAAAGACAAGTTGCTAAGTCAAAAGGATTACCACTAACACAAAAATATTCTCTAGAATTAAGAAAATTTGCCTTAACATTACATTTTTTGTCCCCTAGAGCATATAATTTTATAAGACAGAGTTATAATACCTGTTTGCCACATCCTAGAACTTTGTGTATGTGGTATCAACATATAAATGGTGAACCTGGATTCACACAGGAAGCATTTCATACGTTGAGGTTAAAAGTTCAGGGCAGTAAACACCCTGTCATATGTGCTTTAACATTTGACGAAATGGCGATAAGAAAATCACTGTCTTGGGACCCCAAAGAACACAAGTACTATGGCAGAGTAGATTATGGTCACAATGTAGATAGTGATTGTGTTGATGAAGCTAATCAAGCATTAGTTTTTTTACTAACATCAATTAATGATAGGTGGAAAATCCCTATCGGGTATTTTTTAGTAACATCTGTCACAGGCGAGCAAAAATCAATATTAATAAAGACAGCTCTCAAGTTATGTGAAGGTGTTGGTGTTAAAGTAGTTAGCATCACATGTGATGGACCTGCAGCAAATTTCAATATGTTTTCTTGTTTAGGTGTTAATCTTTTAAAAGAACCGAGTGTTTCTTATTTCAATAGCGGAAACACTCGAATCCACACTTTTATTGATGCATGCCATGCCATCAAATTAATTAGAAATGCGTTTGGTGAAATGAGGTTATTTGTAGATTCATTGGGACGAAGAGTAGATTTTACATATTTAGAAAAGTTATTGAATCTTCAAGAAATACAGGGCCTACATTTAGCTAATAAAATTTCAAAAGCACATATATTTTTTTCAAAAACAGAAAATGAAGGTTAGGTTAGCTACACAGTTATTTAGCAATTCGGTTGCAGATGCTTTAGAATACTGTAAAAGCGAATTAAAGTTAAAAGAATTTGAGGATTGTAGTGGTACTGTAAACTTTATTAATATGATAAATAATGTATTTGATGTTTTAAACAGTCATTCCATACGTCCCCCTGGGTGGAAAAAGGCCATGTGCCCAGCTAATATTGGATTTGTTAAAGCATTATTTGAATCTACTACAATGTATATAGAAAATCTTAAACTCACGACAGGAGAACTAGTTATAAACTCCCGTAGAAAAACAGGTTTTATTGGTTTAATAACAGATATGAGAAGCGCACTAGCGTTGTATGAATATTTAGTAGAAGACACTAAAATATTAAAATATATACCATTCTATAAATTAAGTCAGGACCATATTGAACTTTTTTTCTCTACTGTTAGAGCCAGAGGAGGTTTTAACAATAATCCAAATGCCGTACAATTTCGTGCGGCATATAAAAAATTACTTATTAGAGCTGAAATTAGAGATAACGGTGCTGGGAATTGTGTTCCCCTAGAACAAGTGAACATTTTGACTTGTTCTAGCAAAAATCCAATTGATAACCTTAATGAATTAACTGAAAGAAAAGGGTTTGTTGCCGTCGATGAAGATGACAGTGATCTATACGATTCATACCTTGAGTGTATTTTAGGCATGGATCCTAATCCATATACACAAAGTGTATTAGAGTATATTGCAGGTTTTGTAATAAAAAAAATAATGCAAACTATTCATTGTGATTTATGCATCTCTTTGTTAATTGGAGAAGAAAACATAAATAGTTTGATTAATATAAAATCCCGAGGAGGTCTCAAATATGCGTCAAATGAAGTAATTGATATAATAAAAAAAACTGAAAAGTTGCTAAAATTACACTTTGTTAACAAACCAAAGCCGGAAATATATTATCTACATATATTTAAATTTATGTGTGATTTTTATGATGTGGATAAAATATTTTGGTTAGCTTCTCAGCCTGATCATAATTCTACACATAAACTATTACTTATTAAAAGTGTAATCAAAGTTTTTATTGATTTAAGATATAGATATCATGGACGTCGAATTAATGATAAGGTGTCACACAGGCAATATTTTAATAAACTGGTATTGTTTAGAAATGAATGAAATAGATTTTATTATACACTAGGCGACGAACTATGCACTTTTGTGGAACATTTTACTGAAAAAGTGTCGCACTTTTAGGTTTGAGCTTCGACGTGGTACTTTGAATTCATATCTAGATATGTTATCTACCATAAAAATACCATTTTATAAACAGAAAAATAGAAAATACAATTTTTATTAGAATCTTATTACTACTAACGCCATCTATTATAAAACTAACGAGTTAAAATCTATAGAAGATACATTTTTTATTAGAATTTTTGAACTTATTAAGAGATTATTTCACAAAATGTTTATATTTGACTGGCGACGCACGGGCATCGTGCTCTTGTATAAAGGCAAGGGTTCACGACGTATAGACTGCAATAGCTATAGAGCCATCAGTTTGATCAGCTTGGCAACCTGACGACGCCTTTGATGCGAATATAATGTTTGGGCGAAACACGCTGGATTTTTTAGGTTAGATAAAGTCCATACATTAAAATATGTAATTCTCATAAAAATACTTTCCTAACAATATTACTAGGTAATATAACTTTACGAGCCCTTACAAAGCTCTGCTTTTTGCTAGTTTAGTAAGATATATTTTATTCATTTCTAAAGAATACCAGTCATTCATAGTTTGTGCAGGTCTAGCAGAGGTGCCTTAACTTTTTGTAAACAAGTAAATGTTTGTTCTATTTGTTTGTTTATCCTCGTGTTGGTTCCGGGCTCCTTTGAAGAATAGACCAACTGCCGTTCTGCCAGGCAGATCATAAAGGGCGACCGATTGGCTATGCAAGTCACTGCCATCGTGATTACTAGGTGGTAGAGTTCTGTATTATCTCGCCCAGCTCTGGTACCACCGCCTATTCCTGCCGCAATAGCGTCAGTGTTTGTCACTGTCGTGTTCCGGTTTGGAGGGTAAGATAGCCGGTAAACTTATGCATGTGGCATTAGACCTCGCCACAAGATAGCAACGCACCATCAACATCTTTGGTGTCTATAGGCGATGGTTGACTCTTTCCATCAGGAGACCCATCTGCTTGTTTGCTATCTTATGATTTGAAAAAAAATATCATTTGTATTTTATCAATTTTGTGTCACCATTAAAAGTTTCTATCAGTGCAAGTGTCTCCACCGAACAAAGCCCTAGACAACCTTTTTGTGAAATAGGTCCTAAACAGAAAAAAAATACGAGCAGAAAACTTTCATTTGTCATCGAACGAAATATAATATGCATATTTTGCGCAGTTAAAAGCAGATAGGAATGAGGAAATTGCTGAAATATTAGAACATTTAATTAACCCGTATCGCGATTTTCGTACAGACATATGTACAAAAACTTTACGCGCGAGAAGTGATTTCTGTACACCCGTCTGTACAAAATTAACTCGCTCCAATTGGCCGTTGATTTTACGCTTCTGCATCCATGTGACGCGATTTTTGTATTGTATTTAATTGGCTGTCGTCTTGAGACTGAGTACAAAATAACCAATGACCGAACAAGAAATTGGCCACAATAAATTAACAAAACACGATCGGCCGTGCGACATCTTTACTTGTAGTTTGAACATTTTACAGTGCGTACCGGCTGTGTTTAGAAATGGCTGTATTTTGTGTGATAGTTTGTTCTGTATTTTGTTTGATAGTTTGTTCATTATGTATACTATAAAGTTATAGTATTGTTTGAGTGATAACGTAACTTAACGCAATTTAGTGTAAAACTTTAAGCAAAGTGAGATAGTGGTGAAATTTTTTACAAAGTTAATAATTATCACAGGATTTGAATATTAGGTAAGCTTTTATTTATTATTGTAATAGTAGGAACGAATAGGAAATTTTATACAGATTACGTTGATATATAGTATATATATAAAATATAAACGAAAATATATGTATAAACCGATTTTTTGAAACCTAGGCAAAAAAGGGAGGCTTCCAGACACGGAGCACTACCGCGAATTTTTTATTGGCCAGGTATTCACGTCACGGGTTAAGAATCCACAAGATGTGAAAAAAGTAAAAATGTGCGTATCTGTTAAAGAAACCAAACCTGTTTTTCTCCGGATGAGGCTTTAGGGATATTTTTATCACTTAAGCTAAACAAATGGCAATACAATACTTTAAGGGAAAGTGTTAAGAAAAATAATGCAATTGTATTTCCAACCTATTATCAAGTGCAACATGCGAAACAAGAATGCTATCCATCGAAAGACGCTATCACAGTGACAAAAACTTCGGCCAAAATAAAGTTACAAGCTCTACTGGATATAAACCAACGCTAATTTTATCCAAAAAAACAATATTTTCACTATTTACCAGTTTTACTACAATACTCTATGGTATTTTATCGTTTTTGAACGAAACATTGTACAGAATAACATCAAATTGGCATTCTTTTTTCAAATACGCTCTTAGGGAAAAATGAAAGAACCTAGTCCGCCATTTTGATTCGTGCTGTGTGTGTTATGTGTTGGTTGCAGTTTATGATACAGGTTAATAATGGTGTGACTGATATATTAGTATTCGCTAAGATATTAGTAATATTGAAAGGATTCGTGGATTAGTAATCCGGCGAACTGTAATATGCTAATATTTCATATTCGCCTAATATCTGTAACGGGTATCCAAAATGAATCGGATAATATCATTTGATATTCGGAATAGTTCGGATTCACTAGATTGGCGCCCGTTCGGATTCGTGAAAATATTAAAATATTTTCACGATACGCCGCGTCGTACGTACGAATGAGACAGACGTATTTCCTGCAGTATGCTGTTGTTTTAAGGTTCAAATTACAGTGAAATATTAGTTAATACTGATATATTAGTTAAGATATTTTCCTGCCGTATCAGTATGAGATCTTATTACTGTTGCTTTAAGGTCCAAATTACAGTGAAATATTAGTTAAGATATTTTCCTGCCGTATCAGTATCAGATCTTATTACTGTTACTTTAAGGTCCAAATTACAGTGAAATATTAGTTAATAATAACATATTAGTTAAGACATTATAATATTTGAAAGTGAATATATTAGTATCACCTAATCTTGAGAAATATCGGTATTAACCCATCTCTACAGGTTAATTTAAAAGTGTTTTGGCGTATTAATCAACAAATAAACTTTATTTGTAATCAAGATTAGTTCAAGATCTAACATTTTAGATAATAATTTGAAAAAAACCGTAAATATCAATTAATAAAACGTATTTTTCGTTAACGACCAACTTGATGATACCAGCGCTTTGGGCATACCCAAAGCGCTGGTATCATTTTTATTTATTTTCGTAAATTTTAGTGTTGATATCTATGATCTCAAAATAAATCATATGATGTGAATGTGAAATATCCTAAACAATATTTAAAAAAAAATTAACATAGCTGTAAAATTGAAAAAGAAATAAATTATTTAAAAATTTCGAAAAAAACGACGTATTACTTATGAAAAAAAATATATTAATATTTATGTAAATAAATATTTTTGTACTATAATATATGTTGTTTATTTTTTCCGTATGTATATGTTTACCAATTATATAAAAAAATATAAAAAGCATAAGCGATGACCTATGTTTTTTATATTTTTTTATATAATTTTTTAATTAAAAATCCTCGACTAACAAATACATATTTTTCTCAAAGTGTCGTATTACACCTGAATTATTTCGTAGCTTAACCCATTTAAATTAAACAATTCTCATACCAGTTTATTGCAGTGCTCAAGACCTCTTAAAAAATATACGCTTTACAGTATCTGATTCAATCCAAGCAACTCATAAATCATTTTTGTGACCACGGTCCACCGGAACGAACTCGGAACGTGTGCGCGTAACGGTCCGTGTTTTTTTAGAAAAAAATGCGAAAATGGCTGGTGGTGTGAGCGGTCATTAAAACTAAAATTAGAACTAATTTGTAACTAAAATGTAACTTTGTGTTATTTTTATAATTTTAGCTTTGCTTACGTCGATAAAAATAATGAGATTCAGCGTTGCCTACAAAGGTGGCTCAAGAAAATGTATGGTAACGCATAAGAATGATAATTATATAAACAGAAACACAAAAAATATTGCAACGTCATGAAAATATCGTTACAATAATCAACCTTATTTTTGTACGCTATGATTTAATTCTATTGCTACTATTGCTCCGCTTTATCGACGACAACTCGTAAAATTATGTTAGGCCCTTAGAAATATCCCCTATAAGTTAAGACGTTTTCGTAACACGACGCATGCGTACGTTGACTGTGATTGGACAAAATAAGACCACATATTCATTTCTATTCTTATCTTATTAGCCACTTTTAAAGTCGTAATCTTGAATCTGTTTATTTGTGATCGAATGTCACAAAATAACGAATTTACGTTGACATTTTGATTTGTCAACTCGATCTCTCTTTATCAATTTACTATTTGTTTGAGTGAGTTCAGGGATCGTTTTGCAGGTGCTAATACGAATATAATCACACAACAAAGACGTCATATATACTGACGTATGAAATTGTCGGAAGTGTCCTAGAACCTCAAAATTAGTCAACTAAAGCACAGAATACTGGAGACTAAAAGAAGTAAATCTAAAGCCATTAGGCTTATTAGTGAAAATACTTTAATTTATTTTATTGTCTAGCTTGATTAATATAAAATTTTATTTACTATAAACGTTTTAGTACGGACCTACTTTGCGTTTCAATATTTTTGGGAACGTTTTAAGCGTTATCAATATAGGTACTAGTAAATTATGTTTAGATTTTGTTCTTACACGTCAAAGATCACCTCTAATACAATAACATATTTTTTGGTTGAAAATACGTAAATCAGGAAACAACGTTTATCGATAAAACATAAATTTTACTTTCTGGACATCCTTAATAATGTTAACACGGCAGCCATATTGTGTCTGTAAATGACACGTTTTTTCTGTAGCTATTTCATGTCCATATATTTAGAGGTCAATGATTTGAAATAACTTATTACCATGGTAACCGTGCAGTTGTTATTTCAAACCCATATTATTATACACACGGCAATAAATAAAATAAAATAATATTGATCTAAGACTTGAAATTTTCTGATTCTGATAAAAATATACATAGAAAAAAACTTGCGTATAAAAAATTAGTGAATACAGTTCTGTAAAAAATACAGTATCATTTACTATTTTAATTAGTTATTTTACATACACATTGTTATTTCCTGCTCAATGTTCAATGTTGTTTTTTGCGTTCGATAATAAATACTTTTTTTCTTACTAAAAAAATTCAATATTCAATTATCTCGAATATTAATAATAATATCTATTAAATATAAGATAATAAAACTATTAATTGTTTTTTTTTCGTCTGGGGGGGCTTAGCCCCCCAACCCCCCACCGGGGCTTCGCCCCGGCCACTTCGTCCCTCCCTTGTCCCGATGTGGCCGGGGATGAAAAGAGATAACCATCGTCTGTAGACTAAAGGATGATAACGATGCATGGCTACCCACATGGTTGGTATATAATATCAAAGCATAAGTTTACCGGCTACCTTACCCAACTGGAACAACACAGTGACAGGACTGAGCTGATCGCTGTCGTGTTTGTTTAAGGAAAATGATAGCTAGTAAACTTATGCTAATCAGCACCAGATCTAGCCCTTATTCAGGGTAGAGTGAAATTTTCAATCAGCGCCCTTCCTTCACGCTTTCACCCTTTACAAAAAAACGCTTGGTACTCTGTTGCTCATTACAAAGCCAAACCATTTTGGAAAACACCATCAATATGTTTTGAATTGCGCTTTATTTTTTTATATGATGATGAAACGAAATGATGGCTGTATTACGGTGGCGTCAACATCTGTCCTTTCGAACCAAAAACTTCTATGTACTAACGTTCATAAAAGGCACGCGCAACACCACTTGTGTACCACTAAAGTGCAGTCCATGTACTGCACCTACGTCAGTGCTCGTTGAATGAATCGTGTAAGCGCCATGAATGAGATTCTGCTAAGAACTGCACTACAAACCTTTAAAGTTTATGAATCATACTGTATTTCAAGAACTTGACATTGGCTTCAGATCAAACTTATTAAGTAGTAGTAGAGAAACACTTATTTTTTTATCATTGGACAAATTACACGACTTGATCTAACCCCAATGTAAGCAATTTATTAGCGTGTAGTGTGGGAGTTAGTCAACGATACTAATATGATATAAAGGTATACCTTTTATATACATATATGTATACCTATATATATATATATATATATATATATATATATATATATATATATATATATATATATATATATATATATATATATATATATATATTTACCTATATGTATACAAATACTCAAATAGATTTAACAAACACCCAAACCCAGAAATACAAACATCTACGCCCATTACATAAATGTTTGTCCGTGTCGGGAATCGAACCCGAGCTCCATTGATGCGTTGTCAGGTTCGCTAACCACTCGACCAACGGGGCGGTCAAAGTAATTAGTATCTATAATCTATAATAATAATATCTATATATAAATTAACCTAAATGTGAGTTTGATAAGCCCAAAATATTTTTAGATTACCATGTTATCAGTAAAGGAATCAAACCAGTAAAAATCCTGATCCGAAACCTAGATTTTTTAAAGATTGATTTTATAGCAATTATACAATAAATGATGCCCAATATCAATTAATTTATAAGGTTTATCTTCACAATAAAAGTGTAGAGATACAACAGACATGTTTTTTATACGATGCGGCATTTGAACGGTGCCGATCTAGCTAAGGCAATGAAAAATTTTTACTGTTGAATTACTATATACTGTTGAATATAGGTTAGATCTGATATATCTACTGCGAAAAATATTAAAATAATTAGCGAATTCTAAAAATCGACAACTTAAAACTTTGTCTTATCCGAAATCCGTCTCCTTTGAAGAATCGATCATCTGTTATTCAGCTCGGCAATTGACCAAAGTTTCACTACAATAGTGACTACTAGAAGATAAAGGTCCACAACGTCTCGCCGCAGTTTAATACTACCGCTTTGCCTATGCCTACCACGACAGTGACGAATATTGACACAATAGCGTAAACCCATATCACTGTTATATTTCGGTTTGAAGGCTAACGTAGCTGGCAGTTACGTAGAGGGCCTGGACCATAGACCATGCAAATACTAATAGAAACGGTGTTGGACGGAAAACAAACGTATAGACGCTTATACGAGCAAATGATTGTAAATTAATGTCAGTCGTTTATAGATAAATCATGGCCCCTGGTTGGAGTGCCCTGGAAGCCCCTGGAGTAATTTTGTTTCATCGGTAAGTACTTACTATAAATGTGTATTTCTGAGTGTCAATGTAAGTTACACCAACCTAAGAAATTGCCTTGAAAGGCGTATCGAGTGTAATCCGTGGCCTGGACCAATAACCTCTTTAAAAGCAGATCAACTGTCTACCTGACATGCATCTCATAAAAGACGAAAGAAAGATAAACCCCTTACTACGATCGTGACTTTTAGTTAGGTGAAAGTTCGTAAACGTATCATTCGAGTTTGGTATCACCGCCTGATCTATTTCCGCCGCAACAGCGTCGATGCTTGTTGTTGTCATAACTTACTTTAAAGTCGTTGGTAAATTTTATATTCCTACCACGCGGATAACAGCGCATTATTAGTCTGGTAGCTATAGGCGATTTGATTGGTGATGGAAAGAGTTAACCTTTTTCCATCACGAAAATCCTCTGTATATTTACTATTCTATGACACCAAAATACGGCCACCGCTTTGTCTATTCAATACCTACTTATTTACTGCCATAACGAATCATAGGCACTTTTTATTAAATACTAGTTGCAGCGTGCAGTCCGCTGCATTATAAACGTTTTTGGTGAATGCCGCGGGATCACATAATTTTTGCGGGATAAAAAGTAGCCTATGTGCTATTTCCTGTCATTATCTACCTTTGTGCCAAATTTCATTCATATTTGTTCAGTAGTTTTTGCTTGATTGAGTAACAAACATCCATCCACACATCCATCCATCCAAAAATCCAACTTTCGCATTTATAATATTATAATATAGATTTCAAGCGTTAACGATCATTTAAAAATTTTGTTTTTATCCCAATTTCCATCCTGTCTTGTCCATGCTTGTCAATGTCGTGTTCCGGTTTAGAGCGTAAGGTCGCGAGTAAACTTATGTACGTGGCATTACGAACCCGCCTGATCCTGATGAACGTAATATGTTAAATATTACGTTCATCAGGAGAGCCATCTGCTTGATTGCTTTTATAACAAACAAGCAAATGACTCTCTTGATGGAAAAGTAAACCATCGCCTAGATGCCAAAGATGGTAATAGTAATATAATATAAAAATATACTTACTTGTATTCTTAATTTTGATACTCAGATAAAGCATAGCAAATTCTTTGCTATATATGATATCTTTGAAATTTAGAGCTCAGAGTATAATGGGATGTTAGCAACACCCCTATGCATCAAATTAGCACATAAACCTATTGGTCACAGTCATCGCAAAATATATGCTATAGTCGTTATACGGTCAGAAAAAACGTAGAGATGAAGATCGCCCATCTGACCTACTGACGATTCGGTAAATTGCGTTGAATCGAAAGTATTGGCTTTCGTTTCACTCTACCTACACTAAAAGGGAACTGGCGAGTTTATGGTTTTTGTTTATTTTCAACTTCGTAATGTAAAACTCATAAAGCTTTTTCGACTATTGCTACGTAGAATCTTTTAGGCATTTTACTATTATAATTTTTTATTTATTAAAATCAACCACTAATCTACTACATAAGTAGAAATAACAAATATACCAAAATCTCGGGTCCCATTTTGAAGAATAACTTAAAGAATAGTTACTAGCAGTAAAGCAGCAGCTACCTTATCTCTTCCCGTCGCAATAGCTTTGGTGCTAGTCGTCTTAAATCTCCTAGACCGAATTGGTTCAAATCTTCAGAAAGTCTAAATAGGGTGGATTTCAATCGAGTGTTTTCACACACACACACACACACACGCACGCATGCACGCACGCACGCACGCACGCACGCACGCATGCACGCACGCACGCGAAGATACGAATGTGGATTGAAAAGTACTCGGCCTAACACAGATCCATTCAATTCTAAAAATCAAATCTACCCACATTATTTAGTTCAGTTCAGAGTAGTTAATTGTGTTAAGTTCGAAACGTGTACAATAATTTGTTGTGATTTTATAAATTTTTTAACAAAGCATTCGCACATACTTTCCGCAAATGGAGCAAATCGAGTAGCGTGGCGTCATTAAGTACCTCCATAAGAAAGGGCTATCACCAAAAGCCATCCATGACGATATGGCCAATACATTAGGGGATTCTGCTCTGTCTTATTCATTCGTCAAAAATGGATAGCAGAATTTTTATCGAAAGTTAATCGAGTTAGTAGAATTAATAAATCTACGAACCCACATTTTTTTAAGGAATTTGTTAAAAATATTGTTAAGAATTTGAGTAAATAACGAAAACATGACGCACCTCCGCTCAAATTGTGTAACAATTCAAAAATCGTAAAAATCACTTTTATTGTACCATTCGTATCTGTATTATACCATAGTTGTGTCCTCGAATGGTGATCTACTACTGTTTTCAATGATTTGATACTATATGGCGTTAGTGACGTTAGCGGCGTTGGCCGGAAAAGCGAAAAAAATAGGCAGGAGCAACTTTAAACCCCTTTTACTCGAGAATAGTTTTTTGACTTGTGACACTATTTAAGCGGAGGTGCGATGAGTTCCGCATTAATTTACTAGTTAGACTGTTCAATTCAGAGCTTGGGCTCTCCCTGGTTTTGATAGATTAGAAGAATTAGTGAAAATTTGCTATCTCTTAATATCTCCGTTGCAGCCGGAGTCTACTTCGTGTCCCTGAAAAGCACGTATAGTAATTGGTTTCAGTTATGATAAATAATAATCGTTAAAGACGTAAATGAATTACGTCTGTGTAAATACTAGCTGTTTATCCTAAAATGATGCTAATATAGTAACCAAATGACTTTGCTGTGTTGTACCATCAAGATTGTGTTATTACGTAGATTTATAATCTATATTTGCCATAACACTTTCTATATACAAAATCAATATTTGTTCGTTCGTATTTACGCGTTGCATTACTTATCATACGATTGCGATAAAACTTTATACTTGTGACTAGTGTTGCTAAGGTCTCCCATATCCTATTCAGGAGCTCGTACAGAATTTAGTTTTCTAGTTTTTGAGTCCTTTTGTAATGAGTCGTGTCTTAAAATTCATGATCTTTGTCCGTTTATAAAGTACTCGAAGACTCGAGTTCTTTACAACACTAATTTTGACCTATGTTTATAGGCATAATAATATAATAGATGGAATTGGAATTTCCTGGACAAAAAATCGCTTTACAAATAACTGGTCTACTGTTATATAACTCTCGTAAGCCAAATTCAAAATATAGAAACAAACATAAAAGTAAGGAAACATATATATATATATATATATATATATATATATATATATATATATATATATATATATATATATATATATATATATATCGAGGGCTGCGAGGTAAAACCCGTTAAGAAGGCAAAACATGAAACTGAGATAATTGAGGTTAAAGTTTCCGAAAAAGTTAAAGTGTCATAAAATTTTACCAAGACACCCTGTCGTATCAGCAAAGCTGTAAATTGAAGCTAGAATATATTTAAGAATAATAAAATATATTTTTTTTGACACTGAGACTTTATAACTACATTTTTTGTCAGAATATAGAAAAATGGAACCCACTTATAGGGTTTTACTCATGATAAAAAACGCAATTTTGATATGTATGGTTTATTAGGAAAATAATGAAAATATTATGAAACTTTAGTTGGAATCGTCCGTAGTTTTGGATGAAGTTGATTTAAAGAAATGAACCCAAGGATACAATTCTTCGGGGATTATCCCCTTTATGTACATTGTTATCAAATTTTTTTTGACTTCGTTTATGTGCAGCGGTTCATCATAAAGTCGTGTAATGTTTTGGGATATTCACGATCGTTATCACGATCGTTACCATATCAATATTAGAGTATTTTCTGGATCTGGCTTTAGTAGTTTTTACAGTTTCTCTTAAGTGTGACACTTGTAAAAATCTAAAATCGTCGGACCAGCCGTAATCAAAAAAGATTTTCGGTTTCTCCCCCTTCATAAATTTTAGTCTTTTCACTATCTAACTAAATTTTTCATTTAAATTATCTTTCTCTCTATTTTTTATAAGCTGCTGAGCAAGGTTTTTCAAATCAAGCATCTCATCATACTCGAATTCTCCAATTTTGTAACACAGTAGGTACTTTTCACCATTGACAGTCTTAACTCTTTGCTTTCTAGTAATTTTGAAAGTGTTTTTCCAATCCGACACACTACTAACTAAAAAGCATTATATATCCAGCTAAGCCATCATTTTGTCGATATTCACGCACTCTCTCTAAAATCTCTGGGATTTCCGGATTCAAAACACGTCCTTGAACATGGTGGCGTTGGCGGCGGAGTAAACTAACCGAACCTTTCGATTCATCTGAGTCTGGTATATAATCAGGATCTTCATCCGAATAGTCCGAACCAAACAAGGTAGGTTCTTCATTGTGGACTTTACTTGTAGAGGGTTCAGAAAATTCTATCTGTTCAACATGTAAATTTGAATTTTAAAAAACTTGAAGACTAGTGACCGTTTGAGGCGCCGTTGTGGCATTTCTGCTTCGAAACTCTTCAGGATCACTCAGGACAGGCTCTAGTTGTCTTCTGTTACCTATAAAGACTTTGAAACAGTTACAGAATTTGTCATTGTTTGGAGATCTTCAAAAGTGACCACAGCTAATTTTAAGGCTTCAAACTCTTCATGATCGCTGACGTCATTTGCTTGTTTCCTTCAACCTGGTAAGAAAAATCAATGTAGTAAATAGATACTATGGAGATCCTGTCTGACTAGCCTTTTCGCAAAACAGTGAATAATTTGACGACTCTGATGGCTAGGTGGTTAATGCCCCTGACTATGGAGCCAAAGGTATTATTAGGGAATAAGCTATCTGCATTCTAAATTTCATAGAAATCCATCCAGGTGTTTCAGCGCCAAGTAACCCAAGTAACATACAAACTGTTGCAGTGTTGGTATCTACTATCTATCATACGGTTGACTACATCTACACTGTTACTTTTGGAGAGGAGTAAGGGTGCATTTCTACTAAGGCGTTGTTGGGGGAAGCGAAGCTTATCGGCGCCGGCGCATGAACTGACCAATCACAGTGCTTGATGCTGACACTTTGAGCTGAGCTCCGTCTCAGTGGAGTATGTATATATATATATATATATATATATATATATATATATATATATATATATATATATATATATATATATATATTATAAAAAACACAATTACAACAAGCGGTGAAAAACACAATTTAGTTAAGCAAAGCGTTATATATATATATATATATATATATATATATATATATATATATATATATATATATATATATATATATAGGTATCTATATTGAAAGTTAAATGACCTACAAAATAAAATATTTAGTTTATACAAAAACGCTTTGCTTCACTAAATTGTGTTTTTCACCGCGTGCCAAGTTCACTAGTTTTCTGGCTCGATCCGTCATCATTGATTTTAAGTTCTAAAACTGAATTTTGTAGGTATGAACAATTTCACCCGTAAAAACAAAAACAAAACACCTCGCAACGCAGAAGACGAACAGGCGTCAGGCACTGACGAGTCGTATAATACACGTTATTGGGTTTGCGCTCTAAAATAAAGCGACAAAATATTACAAACTTTTGCGGGCAAAACCATTTAAAACTACATATAATTTTGTTTTCATTAAATTATGTTGTGGTAAAAGCGATTAACAGGCTATAAAGAAATTTACCACCAAATTATATTTACAAATATTCCCTAATTACTTAGTGACAAAATCCGTTAACAATCTCTATATGATATTGGCAGAAGACTTTAAATATAAAACATACAAAACATTATGAACTACGTACCTGCAATTATGCTTAAATGAGTACAGTTCGAAACATTTTCCACATTTTTGTTTTAACGCCTAACGTAACTTAACTTGTAGGATTTTAGTACAACAAATTTTTTTGTTGTATTAATTTTACTGTATTTTTGAATTATGTAAAATCCGATCCAGGCCAGCTATTAAATAACGGATTTTACCTCTAGAAAGAGCGTGAAGAGTACATGACGACACGTAAGCTAACTTAATTTTGACTATAAGTGGTCTTATAGGGTTTTACCTTGCAGCCCTCTATATATATATATATATATATATATATATATATATATATATATATATATATATATATATATATATATATATGTGTGTGTGTGTGTGTGTGTTTAAGTATGATACTGTATGATATTAAGACCGAGTTTGACAATGTTACGCCCCGGTATATTTTACCCGTTACTACAGCGATTGCGTCAATGCTTGCCTTTATTTGTGATGTTTGTATAATTAAGTACAGAGTTATTTTTGTATGCAATCAAATGTAATTTTAATATACTGGGTGTTAAACAATTGCATGCCATAGCTTAGGGGTAGATTCAGTATCGATAAAGAAACGTGTTCATTTCATGTAGACAAGGAATAAGAAAGGATTTTTTGAAATTTCAACATCCCCTAAGATGATGAAATAGGGGGTGAAAATTTGTATGATACCGTGTCATCATTTAAGTTGTAATGAATGAAATATAGTAATTAGCCAATTAAATCAAAAATAAAGAAACACGTATTATATAAGTTTTTGAATTCAATCACATATAAGGGTAAAAAGGGACTTAAAAGTTTGTATCAAAAATTAATTGTTTATGTGCTTTTTAGTAAAAATTAAGAAATACGTATTTTAGGAAATTTTTAAATTCATCCCCTAAAGGGATGAAAAGGAGTGTTAAAATTTGTATAAAATATAAATAGTTTATAATCAACATCTCTTGAAATTTAGTATTTATGCTATGCTGAATGAAGAATTGCAAAAAAAGATTACCACAGCTAGAAAAACGTTTTAAAGTTGTTAAGCTTAAAAAGGAGTACAAAACAGTAACAGAAGAATATTTGCGTTCACAACACATGAAAATAATTCTTCACAAATGATAGGGGACTTACCTGGGGTTTGTGTGACATTAGCACGTTCATTTCTCCATACAGGGGTCCATTTTGCTGGTCCCTTGGCAATTATGATGCGTCGCGGCAGCAGTGGTGAATTTACCCATAGGCCCGTGAGGCTCGGGCCTAGGACGGCATAATTCTTCTTAAGGTATTTCTCCTTAAGGTAATGGAGAGCTTAAATTCATGTAGCACACAGTAGAGTAATTTAAGCACATGAGCATTCTGGCGAAGGCGAATAGGAAGCTATTTAAGCTTAGTTCGAAACTCAGAGACGTGATCGTATTTACGCAGCCTGAATATGAACCGAATACATAAATTTTGAATGCGTTCAAGCTTGTCCAGCTGGGCTTCAGAGAGGTTAAGATAGCATGAGTCGGCATGGTCTAGTATTAGTAAAAGTAATCTTTGTGCTAAAATAATTTTAGTTGAAAAAGTAAGAAATTGCGTTATCTCTTTAGAGATCCACTAGCCGCAAAAAATCTCTTTGCTTGCTTCACATATCTGCGGTGACCATGACATCCATTAAAATACCAATATTTTACACTGTAGAGCAGTGAGGGATATAAACATTGTTTAACAGTAATGGAGCGTTTACCGTTTGGATGGAAGGAGATTTTACCCAGTCAACTTTAAAGATTAAGCCCGGACTACCAAACAAAATAGCTTGAGTTTTACTGGGATTTATATGGATGCCGTAGTGCTCAGACCATTCAGCTATCTCACGTAGATCACGATTACCTTTTTGGATAGTACAGTGTAAGTCATCTAAGGATGTTTGAAAATAAATCAGAATGTCGTCAGCGTACAAATGGTAAAGAGAGGATAGTTTTAATATCAGTAAATTTATGTTGACTGCAAAAAGTAATGGCGACAGTACACCGCCCTGAGGAACGCCGGCAGTAAAATTAGACCAAGTAGAAAATAGTTTATTAACATTAATGCGTTGCCTACGCCCCCGCAGATATGTCTAAAACCATTCTACGGCCATTGGAGAAACATAATTTGGCGTATGAAAAAATAACCTGATGTTTTGGAATTTTTTTAATATTTTTTTTAGTTTTCAGAACACATTAATACATAGAAATCAGTTAAAACATCCAAACAGCTTTTTGTTGCAGACCTGTGTTATGTATACGGAGGCATACCTAGCTTCTGTTGGCCTAAAGGTTAACGTGTGGGAATGCCAATAGACATTAAGTTTGTATTTTGTACAAACTTATTTACAGGTTGAAAAAACAGCTAAATAAATATAATAAATAATTATTTTAAAGAAAAGATTTTGCAGATTGAACGATTTAGAAAGAATAAGAAACTTCCAATCTTATATGGAATGAGGATAAAATACCACACATCAAAAAAGTCTAGGCAATGCATGTTGCCTGTCACAAATTCTACAATTTATATTGGTCCATTATTCTGTATTATTTTACCAAAGCTATGTAAGTGTGTATCTTTATTTGTTCCAGAGTACCTAAACTACTTACTGGCTGGTCAGAAAATAATCAAAATTTGTTTATGTTTTAATAAAATTAATATATTTTAAAAGGAAATCAAATCAAAAAGAAAATAATAAATTTGAAGCCACAGCTAAAATGCCAAGAGCTGTAGGGAGGTTTTTAAAACCAATCGGTGGTATCTTGCTGTCTTGGTGTAAACAGGAGTGTTATTTGCCGTCTGTGGCAGCGTTATATTAACAAAGGAATGATGAGCAGCATTTAGGCCGAGGAAATAATACAACTATTTGACAAGACCGATACATACAACTGACTGCAAGACGTCAGTTGGGGAGACAGATTTAGGTCTACAAAACTCTAGTGGTATTGGTAGCCCCAAAATCGTATGAAATCGGCTGCATGAGTACTATCTACAAATACTATGTCCAATCAGGTGCTCGTCATGCTACGCCCAACCAAACGTCTCGGTCCTTTCTAAATCGTTTAATCTGCAAATTATTTTTTACAAAATTATTAATTATTTGATTTATCTGACTGTATTTTAAACCAGTAAATAAGTTTTTACAAAATACAAACTTAATTTCTATTAGCATCCCCATATATTATATTAACCTTTAGGTCAACAGAAGGTAGGTATGCTTCCGTAAACATAATATGTCATGTAAGAACATATCTTTAAATAACTTGAAAAATATACTAAGTGCACAATACATGTAACATATAAAAATTGCATGCCATAGCTTCAAGCACTTCGATAGGTATTCAAGTGGTATGGACGACGAAGTAAACGAGTGAGAAAGTCAATATAAATAGAAAATAGCAATGAAGACATAATGTCCCTTTGTGGAATACCACAAAATAACTCGAATTAATCGGAAGTAAACAGACGAACTAATACTAATAAATAATATAAAACAGCACAAGGCAAGCCATTCATATGGTTACGATTACGCTAATTCATTTATATCATCGATAATCTAAATGCTTACCAAACATTAATAAGCGTGATGTTCCTAAAAACATGAGTAAATTGAAAATATACAAATTTGTTAACGGTTAGTATTTTTATTGTTACCACTCATACTAGCAATGTAATATATTTTATCTTATCAATCGTAATTTTACGTCATTGCTTTCAATAAAAGGTATCAGGATGATCTTGCACGTCTGGCTTGCGCGATATCTAATAATGTAGCTATTGACTTTTATTTAACCGGGGTAATACCTTGCAATGTACACACGCGTCTCAACAGCAGAAATAAACATATCTTTAACATTTCATCTTGAGTTCTATTAGTGTCGTAAATTTTAAACTGTTTGCATCTATAAGTGCAATATTGTTGTTATAAATTATACTTAAGCTTTCGCCTTTGTTCCCTCCAAGTTTAAATTACTTTTATTTGGAGGATAATAATAGTAACTACAAATTTAAAAAAATAATAAATTCAAATTCGATAATGGATTCCAAAATTCATTTAAAAGCCAGTAATCCCAATGAAGGAGCTAACATATTTTCTAAAATTTTTATATTGTGAGTATTATATTTTATATTACTAATATTTATACCAACATTTACAAAATAGTGAAAAAGTTTATTTTAATATTAGTTATCATTTTATGCAGCTAAAACTCATAATGAAAGACTACTATTATATTATATTATATTATATTATATTATACTATATTATTATATAGTATAATATAATATATTATATTATATTATATAATATATAGTATAATATAATATATTATACTATATTATATTATATTATACTATACTATTATATTATACTACTACTACTACATACATTATGATGCTAAGTTGCAAACAAATAAAAATCCGTACTAAATTATTTATATTAACTACTTATTTATTTATTTAATGCTTTATTATTGTACACTTGTATTAATCTACACAATTAAAAGAGAAGTAATACATAGAGACTTATTAAAAATAGACTGTACAATGGGACTGAAAAGCAAATAATGTCAACACAGTATAATTGCAATAACCGACAACTTCCAATATCTTATATCTCTAGAGCACTAGATTTCTTGAAGTCTTGAGGTAATCATGAGGCTTTTATTTAGTGACAAGTTTAGAAAATTCTACTAAAGCTAAACATATAACCAAGATTAGGAATTATTAGCTGAAATCCTGTCGCTTACTTAATGGTAATTTAGATCTTTTACCAAGTAGCTGGCCTTGACTAATTCTACTAAAACTAAACAAATAAACAGAATTTGGAATTTTAAGCTTGAATATTTCCTGTGATAGCACCAAAACCTAAATATCCTGGAGATGGCTACATCTATTTCCACCAAACATAGCTAAGAACCATCTCGTCAAACCAGACTTTTTAATAATTAAAAAAATAAAGAAAAAGTAATAATTTAAAAATTAACTTGACTAAAACAAAGGTAGTTGAATTTCAAACATGTTATAGCAATAAAGTTCAAAAATCAAATATATTATTTAACAATATAAATATAGAAAATACTGAATACACTAAATTTCTAGGAATATTTATTGACAACCATTGCAATTGGAAAGCGCACATTAATTCTCTTTGCAAAAAAATTGACAGATTTATCTATGTTTTGAGAAGAATAAGAGAAGTAGCCAACTTAAATGCTGCATTGCTGGCATATCACGGATATGTCTCATCTGTATTGCAATATGGAATCTCTATTTGGGGAAACTCAGTTGACTTAATTAGGATTTTCAGAATTCAAAAGAAATGTATACGTGCAATATGTAATGATAATCAACTACATTCATGTAAACCCCTATTTAAAACTCTTAAAATACTACCTTTACCTTGTCTTTACATACTGTCTGTATGCGTATTTGTAAAAAAACATCAACATTTGTTTAAAACAAATGCTCAAGTATTAGGGAACTCATATTTTAGAAACAGTGAGAAGCTACATGTGCCAAGCCAAAGACTAAATATTTATAAAAAAAATGCATATTGTATGGCAATTAATATATATAATCATATTCCTGATAGTCTAAAATTATTACCTATAAATAAATTTCGCAAAAAATTGTTTGATTTACTGTTAAATAAAACATACTATGATATTAGAGAATTTTTAGCAGATAAGATTAAATGTTAATAAACAGAAATATAAGCTTGTACAATTTACCTTGAAATTTAAATGTAATAAAAACTGAACGGCAAATTTTGTAAAATGGTAATTTTTTTGTAAATTGCAAAAATTTGGATTGAGCATAAGATCATATTTTGTAAATTGTAAAAATAACTAATTCTAGTAAATTGTAATACATACAATTGTAACACGTGAAATAGAAAAAAAGAAGCCCGCTGAGTTTCTTCCGCCGGATCTTCTCAGTGTGTGGCCGCGTTCCGATCCGGTAGTAATTATAAAGAAATCGACCTAAATTAAAATGTTTGCACGCCATGTTATGGTAGAATATGATGGTAATTTAATTTATATTAATAACTTGTGACACCCATATTCTTGCAAATAAATATTTTTCATTTCATTTCATTTCATTTAAAACTAAATATCACCAAATAAAATCATGTGGAAAATTAAAAAAAACATTATTAACAAATTACTTGTTTTAGAGATTTTTTAGCCTGTTTTCGGAATTTTATATGGTCGAGTAAAGTACATTCTATCATGTAAGTTAGCACATTCTTTGGATAATATCTTCAGGTAGGTATATCGTGTAATTTTTGTAAAATTGTTGTTTAACAATCAATACAAAAAAACGTGATTTAGCAAACCAGTTTTTTCCCGTTTTAACAAAATGCCGCAGGATAATGTTAAAATTACTTATTATTTAAATGGATAATTTGTTATCAACTAGAACCTTACCCGACTTATTACATTAATATGAAGTAGGTTTATTAGATTATCCTTAGGTTCTACATCTTGAAAAAGAAGGTCTTACACCTCCGTTTACTGTCGTCTACGTCGGAGTTTTTAGTTAACATTGAGGAAATTTATGTCATCAACAATTTGCCGTCGTTAATCTGTATTGAATGTTTACATTAATGTAATGACGACGCCGTTTGTATAACGACAAAACATACAGATTGACTGCGACGGCCGACTTATATATGAGTCATTCCTCATTTAAATCGACATCAAGTTGACTGAAACTCAAAAAAAAGTTTGACTGAAACTGTGTCCGCGACTTCGTCCGCGTGGAAAGAAATCTAAAAATCCCGGGGTTTTACCCGCATAGTTTCCGTTCCTGTAGGATTTCCGAGATAAAAACTATCCTTTGTCCTTTTTTAGGTCTCAAGCTATCTCTGCACCAAATTTCATCCAAATTGGTTCAGTAGTTTAGGCGTGAAGAAGAGACAGACAGTGTTACTTTCACATTTATGACATTAGTATGGATTAGTATGGATAATCACTTTTATCCATTGATATAAAAACCCCAAGATACACAATCAGTGTCTCAAAAACGTCCTACAAAAATGAGCGCCAGATTTTAAATTGTGCGCTCACTTCAAACAGAAACACGTCAGTCGCGACGCTGTCAGTTTTATGACTTTTTGTTTTTTTTGTTTGTTACTTTGTTAAAATAACTATAAATCTTGCGCTTAAGGTTGGATTTGCAAAGACATACATTTTTGCCATATCTATAGTGAAATTAGCGACACTTTTGAGTGTCAGTTTTATTCGGAACTGTGCATCTTGGGTTTTTTATATCAATGCTTTTATCGATACAATCAGCTTTTTTGACTCCGTCTTCCCGATGTCTACTAGTTTTAACACTTATTTACTGATTTTTAACATATTGAGTAGTTATTTAATAACAACATTATTAATGATAGTTCAGCTCGGATTGTGACGTCCCTGGTTCGATTCCCGGGTCAAGAAAAAGTAGTGGTATTTTAATATATCTATGCCTCGTAAAATATGTTAAGCTGTTGGTCACGGTTGTCATATATAACAAACGAGCGTTTTCTGCTAAAATAAATGTTTTTCTTACCAAATTTTATCCACAATTACACATGCTTAATAAAAACATGAGAAATATTATATAACTGATGTATTTAATTACAACTAAAATCATCTTTATTTACGTACATCACACAAAAGTTGTTTTTTTTTAAATTATTATTCAGATCTTATTCCATTGATAATATCAGTGGAATTGAAAATAAATGTGTGTGTGTGTGTGTGTGCGTGTATGTGTGTGTCACACACACACACACAAACACACACACACACATACACACAGATACACACACATACATACAAACATACTGATATCATCGTGAAAATAGTCGGAAAATGTTCCTCGGACCTCAAAACATGGAGATCTGGTGAGAACTGGTGGTTTATATGTGTGTGCGTGTGTGTATCTCTCTCTCTCTCTCTCTCTATGTGTGTGTGTGTGTGTGTGTGTGTGTTTCTGACTTCTTCAATGTAGCTCACAAGTAGTCTGTACCTGATTTAGACGTGGTACTTTTTATGGAACTATTTATTAAACTCTTGTCCGGAAAAAATATATTATTCCCGTCGGCATTACGAAAGGTAATGATAGGTAAGGAAATCGTAGTAAAAATTTTATAAATATGTTTGTACGCTTGTAACTTACCACGTTGCAATGGATGTACAATTTAGTTTAATGATAGATCACGTTCTAAACATTTAGACAGTTGTTTACTTCCTCCTACATTAATAATAATAATATTATATGTAATAGTTAATAGTAATATCTATTATAGTATCTATAAGGAAGTTACTGATTTTGCCTCGATTTTCGAAAATCGAGTTTTCCCCAGATTTCCATGTTTCTTCAGGATATCCTAGGCATCCTTTCCGAGTATTTCTCACTATGACGTCAGTATGTCTATATATATGTATGCATGTGTGTATATGTGTGTATGTAAACATCTCATAACTTTTAACGGCTTGACCCATGAAAACGCGGTTGACGGCATTAAATTGGGTTCCGCCAAAATTTAACTTCCTAAAAAACTGAACTAATTCGGCCCAGGAGACTGAGAAATTTTCAAAAACCTCAAAACAAATTTCGGCGATACAATATCTACGTTATCAAAAACGACCAGATTAATCTACCAACTGAGTACAAAATCTAATCAGCTCGAATCGTTTACTCAAGAAAGTGCGTCCAATTTCGAAAATTACATCAAAATCGGTTTAACCGTTCGAGAGAGGGGAACGACAAGTTGGTGAAAATTTTTGAAAAAAAAAAGGTTTTTTCGACATTCTTCAAGAATTTTCAAGTAATCTATTTTTTACTTCGCACAATAAACAACGTCGAATGCCGTAAATAATTAAAATCAAATCAAGTTTTCAAACGTCACAGCTTTTCAAATTAAAAGTATGTTGTTTACAAGAAACTTATTTTACGTTTTTTATTTTTGATATTTAAAATAACTATCAGACTATTGATTTAAAAACCTAATCAGCTCTTCTACTTAAAAAATTTCGTCAAACACCATAAATCGGATCAAAATCGATTATTCGTTCAAGATTTATCAATGGCGAAAATTTTTGAAAAAAGTTTTTTTCACATTTCTTTGACAGTCTTCAAACCAATTCATTTTATAGTTAATAAAACATTTAAGAGCTCAAAAATTGTGTAGAATGCAGCATTTGAAAAATCAAAATCAATCATTATTTTGAAAATATACAGCTTTCCAAAAATTAGCATACTTACTGTAATTTTTACAAACTTTTTATATTTGAATTTTTTTCATCTCAAAATAATATTTGTTTCTTTGAGCTTAAAATGGCAAAAAATTTTAGAGATGGCTTATCATTAGATAACAAACAAGCTGATGGCTCACCTAATGGGAAGAGAAATTATCGCCTATAGACACGAAATATTTTAATGATGCGTAGCTATATGTGTAGCGGGATGGCACTTCCACATGTACAAGTCTTCGGGCTACCTCACCTTTCAAACCTATATTACGACAGGAAAATATAAAGCGGTAGTCCCATATACCCAGGCGTGATGTTGCAGAACTCTACCACTTAGTAGTCACGATGCATGGTACATATAGTTAATCAGTCGCCTCTTACGACCTGCCTGGCAGAACGGCAGCTGCTAGTATATCCTTCATAGGGAGACTGGACCAATAGGGGGTAAATTATTATATGTATTTTAGCACTGATCCCATGACTGACTGACTGAATTTTTTAACAAAAAAAATGTACTGTAGCTTGTCTAAAAGAGCTTTGTCCAGCTTCAACGCACATTGATGACAAGTCCAAATTTACTCACCTTAAAATTTTTCTTCGCTTAAAAAAGTATAATTTTGTTTATTGATATTATGTTAGTAATGTTTATATAGAATCAACGGCAATACTGCCTTCAGACTTTGATTTCCTCCATTTAAGTCCGAACTTCTTTTTAGAATCGATAATCTGCCGTTCTGCCAGACAGTTTGTAAAAGGCGAATTGTTGGTTATGCGAGTCACTACCATTATAGCTACTAGGTGGCAGAGTTCTTCGTTGTTTCGCCGGAATCTTTTACCACCATCTTACCAATATCTGCTGCAATAGCGTCTGTGATTGTTACTATCGTGTTTCGGTTTAGGGAGTAAGAAAGTCAGTAAACGTATGCATGTGGTATTAAGACTCCACCATAAGGACAGCAACCCATCATTATCATCTTTCGGTCATGACTGTCTTTTTCCATCAAGAGAGCCATCTGCTTGTTAGTTATCTTATAATATAAAAAAGTATTAACCGTACCAAAGTCGGTACTGCCAACTAAACAAGTATTTATTATTAAAACAAAAACCCGTCTGCGACTCAATCTTCGATACCCTAAATTATTTTTTAGGCACGACAGCACCCACTAAATAATTTAGGGTTTATTCTGTGTAAGTAACACTTGCCTTACATAGGATTCTACACAAGAATTTTTAGCCTAACAGAATATTTAACTCTTGAATTTCAGTGTATGAACCCTGACCCTTTATGGCTCAATAAGTTTATTTGCGTTTGTATTTCAGATGGAGTGCCCCCATTTTTATCAAAGGAAATAAGAATGATCTGAGTTTAGATCAGTTGTGGCAGACTCGTGCCTGCGAGCGGTCTGGTGAATTAGGCGATCGATTAGAACAAGCATGGACGAAAGAAGTAGATGTTAGTCGAAGAAAGAATAGCAAACCTTCATTATCGAAAGCAATTATTCGATGTTTCTGGTTGGAATATATGATGTGCGGATTTTTGGTCGGTTTTCTCTACGTTTGTGTATGGTAGGTAAATCAATCATATTGTTACGAGATTAGAGTTTGTATTGTGCAATAAAATACCACTTATATTAAAACTGTGTATTTACAACCCAAATACACCACAATGCAATACGTAAATACACCAAAAAATGCTAATAGCACCGTCACTATAATCCACTAGAACTAATCGACTTAACCGAATCACTAAACTAACACACTTTCCGTGTCACCGCTTCACACTGATCGTCCGAACTATCACTTCCGAGTCACTTTATAAAACTAAGCTACTATTTGCCAACATCCTTATTTATACACAAGGTAAAGTTCCACCACATTCCCGAAAGTTACGACAATAACGCGTAAACAAGCTAAATGTAAACAAGTTATAGTACACGCTACTTTCACCCTCATGCCCCAAGCGAGAAGGTCAAATAAGGCGTAGCTGTTTGAATAATGGCGACTTTTATTTATCGATAGAAGCAGCAATCTCTTTCTTTTATTTCTAGATTTTTCTAGTGTTCTCAATCTTCACTTTTCTAGATTATTTGCAACAATATTCTACACCTAGATATACCAGTTAATTAAAAAGTCTATCTGCAAAGCGAATGTTATAAATCCCGTCCGAGAATATTTTTTGATTTATATATATATATATATATATATATATATATATATATATATAGGTGGTGAATGAAACAATTTATGGTGAGGTGGAATGAACGCCCCCACGTGGTAACAAAAATGACAATTTAATACTGATAATTGTTACATAGATTAATTTATTCAACCTTACGCAGAGGTTTAGTAATCATATCTGAATGAAATTTGGCGTAAATTAATGCAGGGTCACACATGCACAGAGAGGCAAAGTTGTAAGCAGCGACTCTCGGTTACAGCGTCTTTCAGATCTCTCTCACTAAAACCGAAACCTTTAAATACCTTGGTATGTCGGAGGTAAGGTATACAGGATAGGGACGTTAAGCAGTTGGCGACTCAGCGTTTCTTTTGCCGCTTGACAAAAGTTCTAAAAAGTCTTACTTATTAAGATACTAATATTATAAATGGGAAAATGTGTTTGATTGTCCGTCTTTCACGGAAAAACAGAACGACGAATTGACGTGATTTTTTAGGTGGAGATAGTTGAAGGGGTGGAGAGTGACATAGGCTATGATACTTTTTGTCCCTTTTTAACCCCCACTTCCTTAAATGAATCTTACGTGAGCGAAGCCACATGCAAAAGCTAGTACGATAATAAATTGAAAAAAAAAATCGACAATATTATTTAGATTTTTACCAAAATGATTAGAAACAAAGTATTTTTTAATTTCTATAGCGTAATCTCGTTAATTGTGTATACAAAAAGTGCTACTACAAAGAAAAAAAATTTATACGTCAATTATTTAAACCGTTTTTTTTAATGTACAATGAAAACGGAAGTATGATAAAATTTTATAAGTTAACAATAATTATCTAGCTTGTTGAAAAGTTAACTTTTATATAAAATTGCAACGGGATTAAATTCTTAGAAGTGTTCTAAATATAACATTTTTTTAGTATTTTTAAATTATTATTTTTTTGTTAAAGGGCCATTTTCAGCGTTCAATTAAAATTATAAATAATGGAGATAGAGTTTCGGTTCCTCTTTAAGAATCTTTTTATTTTTTTGAAATGTCAATAATTTTGAAGTTATTAACCAAAAACTTTTGCAAATTTTTATGTGCTGATAAACGCTTCCGAAACATTTCATAGATATTATTACGGACAGAATAAGCTATCGTGTGGATTTTTAACAGCAGTATTTCTACTTTTCACCGTTTTCAACTTATTGCGTAGACTAATTCGTTCATATACAAATGGTGTCGACGGATAAAAAGACAAAATATTTTAGAAAATACCTTATTGTGCCGAATGTTAAGTGCCTCCTTTTTAGGGTTCCGAAGTAAACCAGGCACCCTTATAGTTTATGTCTATCCGTCCGCCCGTTCGTCCGAACGTCCGCATGATAGCTCAGAGATCCTTATTACTATAAAAGATGTTATTTGGCGCCAATTATGAATATACTCGTACATATTAGTCACGTCAACAAAGTGGTAACATAAAATCTTGAAAATATTTTTTTCAGGGTAGCTCAATACCCTACATACAAAGGGATGTTAATTTTTTTTCTCACGTACCCCACTGTGTGGGGTATCGCTGAATATGTTTTTTTTTTGTTTTTGTTGGATAGGTGTTTGCGAAAACAAGTTTTCGATTAAGGGACTCGTTTATAAAATATTAAACTTTTAATTGCTAATTTTTGTTAGAGTTAAGTGCCCCTCCCCTCCCTCTGCAGGCTAAACGGTTGGTTGGTTGGTAGTAGTAAATATAATGAAGTTAAAAGGAAACTATCATAGCTTAGAAAGCTTTACAAGTTTTTGAGTAATAGTCGACTAACATATAAAATGTACTTAGAGAAGATTTTATAGGCGAAGAATCTAAGGTGCGGATATATTTTTGTCATTGACGTTGACTAGCTTAAATGTTCACAGTATGACACTATAAAAGCCCTCTTCTTAGTCTGCATTATTGTGATGGGCAACTTCGGAACCATACATTGCGCGTAGATCGATACGCACTTTACTTTAATTGTAACGGCATATATATTGTTGAAATTAGTTGTTATGTAATTAGGTAGTTCATATTGAACTAGAATCATACCTGAATTTTTACATAAATATGAAGTAGGTAGGTTTATTACGTTGCCTTGGTCCTACATCTGTAAAAGGAGACCCACGAAGTTTGGCTCCGTAGACGGTCACGTCGTCATCAAGGTTTATACCCAACAATGATGCAAATTTCATTCATCAACAATTTGCCTTCGGTAATTTGTAGTAAAACGTTTTCATTTATAAATTGACGACGCTATTTTTGTAATAACGATACTTATTTACTGCAGACAGTGACATGTATATTGGCGTCATCTACTATGTCTGTATCAAACTAACAAAATTTAAAAATATACTTTGTTTTTCAGGCCTCTGATACCTTTTACTTTGAATTTATTAATTGACTATTTTGCTAAGGAGAAGACAACAGAATCATATATGTATGCACATTTATACAATATTCTTTTGATTTTTTTTACCGCCTTAGCTCCGATACTTGTGTCACATGTGGAATTATCACAAAGCTGCGTTGGTATGAGGGTTAGGATTGCTTGCTGCTCTTTACTATATAGAAAGGTTAGTGCTCACAAATAGGGACAAACTGGTTTTATTATTAATTTATATGCAATTCACACTATGGTATAAGTTATTTATAATTCAATAGTTAATCACTATGGACCCAATAGAGTACAACAAGGTTTTTATCAGAGATAAAAATATTCTAAACTCTATACATTATATTATGTTCTTAGTAATTATAAAATAGCATTTATATTTAAATTTGTTGTTGATATAAATAGCATTTATATATTTGTATTAAAGCGGTTTATATGTAATTATTTGAAGATTAGACCATCTGTTATTCTGCCTGCCAACAGTACATGACTCACTATCAGCTTGACTACAATGTGGTAAAGTTCTGCAAATACTCACCCGAGTTTGGTATTAACGCCGTTACTATTTTAATATTTATTATAGGTAAGGCGATGTTAATACCACATAGTAATCATGCCGTTAGTAACACACTAGCTCTCGTTCTTTTAATGAATACTTGATAAGATATTTTCAAAGTACATACTTACTTACGGTACTTACAATGTAGGGAAAATAATTATATGTAGGTACTATATTTTACTCAGAAGTAAATTCATTAAAATAACTTTTTAATATTTATAATCTATTTCAGATTTTAAAATTAAATAGAATAGGATTAAACAAGACAGAACCAGGCCAAGTAATCAATTTAATGTCAAACGATGTTAGCCGCTTCGACATAGTGGCTTTATATTTACACTATATCTGGGTGTCACCTCTCGTAGTTATTGTGGTCTCCTTTCTGGTATGGCAAGAAATTGCATGGGCCACATTTGCTGGTATTGCAGTAATATTCATACAAACAGCTGTCGTACAGAGTAAGTTTTTTTATAATATTTGAATATTTTTCGTTTAGATCTGGGGTAATAAAAATTCAAACTATTCAACAAAGCAATTTTATTAATTAAATTCCAGCACCTGGATGACAGTATTTTTTTTTTGTAAAAACGACGATTCTAAAAATGATATCTAGCTAGATTTATTTATCGCCCCCGAAACCCCCTGCATACTAAATTATATATACAAAAATTGCTCGATAGATTAGTTAGATTTCGAAATACTTTAAATATTCAAAAAACAATTGTCTCATAGAGACACCAAGTAGATGATTTCGTGGGTTACAAACAACATTACTGAATTATGTTCATATGTAGATCTTAATGAAGCGTGCAATTTGCTAGAGAGTCAGTTTCATAAATGGAGATTTTTAAATACATTTCAGCTTATTTAAGTAATTTGCAAGGAAGGTTAAGAGGAAAGGTTGCAGAGCGCACAGACAAGAGAATCAAAGTCATGAGTGAATTAGTTAATGGCGTTCAAGTTATTAAAATGTACGCCTGGGAAAAACCATTTGAAAAATTGGTCGACAAACTGCGTAAGTAAGTATTTTATATATTTATTTATTGAAAACTTTATTATACACATAAAAGCCATACTACATTTTTATTGGTAAATATTTTACTAAAGGTAAGCTTATCTCTGTAAGAAATTCTTGCAGCAAGCCCAAAAGTAAAAATACTTAAAATAAGTGTAGAACACAAAGTGTAAAGAGTATAAATCTATACATATAATAAAACTGTAAGAGGTCGATTTCTGTACATTGAAGATATTTTAAAAATTTTTTTTGGAAGATACTCTTTAATCGATACTGAAGCGGAAAATGTAATTTTTTTAATTTTTGTCTGTCTTATCTGTCTGTCTGTATCAAGGCCGCGCATCACGCCGAATCTACTGAACGGATTCAAATGAAATTTAGCATAACTATAGTTCATACTCCGAAGAAGGTTATAGGATATTTTTTATCCCAAAATTCAGTACGGTTCTCGTGGGATAGGGGATGAAAACAAAAACGTATATTTAGCTTTAATTTATTAAACTGTAGTTGATCACAGAGGTCCCGGGTTCGATTCCTGGGTCGGGCAATTCAAAAATGTGTTTTTTCAGTTTTCTGATAAAAACAACATTGCCCGGGATTGGAAGTGCCCGGTTGGCGATAGGCTTGCCACCTATCACATAGTGGGATCAAGTATCTTCGGCTAATCGTGGGTGCACTTGTACCTCTGCCTACCCTTTCGGGGATACTGGCGTGAAGATAGGCTATTGCGAAAATTCACTATTTTGTTTTTACATTGCATAACGTAAAACAGGGTAAAAAAGTATCTACACGCCCATACGTAGGCAGAGGTACAAGAAGTGTACCCACGATTAGCCGAAAATACTATCTCACACAATGTGAAAGATGGCAAGCTTATTGCTAACCGGGCTCTTTCCAATCCCGGGCAACGTTGTTTTATCAGAAAACTGAAAAAACACATTTTGTTTTGCCTGACCCGGAAATCGGACCCGGGACCTTATATGGTCAAGACGACACCGGACCGCCAGACAACACGGTAAATATTTCAAAATTAGATACATCAATCAGTTAACTTTTAAAATGAATGAAACTTCTGCAAAGTGTAGATGTTGAAGTGCCTAAGCTACTTAGTATACTCACTAAAGTCGGACTTCAAAATACTTTAAAAAAATTGTTAAGTAGAATATACGAACATGTACTTATAAGTTCAGTCCAGAATAAAATCACATCTTACAGAAAAACTTTAAACACATATAACTTCATCGAAACAAATTCAATCAAAAGATACTTAACATTCCTTTATTTGTGAGAATAAAAATCAAAAATGTAAGAAAAAAATACGTGGCTTTGTTGTTTTTTATTAAAGTATCATCACGCCCGATTCGCTTGCGGCGTAGGCAGAGTAAACCGACCGTCTATAGACTTTCCGGCTCACCGCGATTCACCGGTTTGTCGGTTGGTGAGATAAATGGTAATCCTCATCGCCGCATATACTGACACGTTAACGATTATCGACTATTTTAGCGATAACTGGGACCGAAAGTTTTACGTGCTCATCCAAGGTACGAGAGTGGTAATATATATACCACTCCGCCAGTTTCCGAGTTTCTACTGAGATTTTAGATTTTCGAGAAAATCCTCGAAAATATCTCAATAACATCTTTGCCCGACCCGGGGATCGAACCCGGGACCTCATGATCTAAGCCGAATAGGCTGTCCCTAGACCACGAGGCAGAGAGTTTGTTATAATAATAAAAAAAACCTTGACTCCTTATCTTGCTTATTGAAAATGATACAAATTTACATTAAAAATGTCTTTTAGAGAATTAAAATAATAAAAAAGACGTGTGGCACTCGGAGACTGCCGCGGTAAAGCTATTGCATAGCATTTTTTATCAACTTATGCAATTACAATTATATATTTGTTTTATTTGTGCAGTATTTTTTTTCTTTGTTTATTCATATTTAAAACACTTTGTACACAAATTATACGAGTACAGATATTCACTGTTGTACGTAGATGATAAATACCTATACACCTATATACTTTCTCACATACAGCTGATTACGGTAGTTTTCCAATACAACCAATGCCACCTAAAGGCGGGTTGCTGAACTAAAGAGACAAGCGTGATATTTCAAAAACTCATTAAAAGTTCTGGTATTTATCGATAGATGGAAATACTAAAAAGTATCACCGCTGTGCCGGTCGGAGTGGGGGGTGTTAGGTTTTTTCGTTACGGAATTTCTGGATTCGGTCTCCACGCTCAAGGCCCGCGATAGAAGCTATGAAATAGCTTAAAAAAATTAAGTAAGTTTGCTAAAAACAACGTAATTTTAATATTTGAAAAGCTACAAGTTTTGAGAATTAGATTCGATTTTAATTTTTGAAACGGCATTTGACGTAGTTTTTTAGTACTAAGATATCGTAGAACACCAAAAAAACAGAAAAATTTCGAAGCTACGTCGAAAAAACACTTTTTTCAAAATTTTTCGTCAACGATTACTCCCAAACGGATAAACCGATTTTGATGCAATTTATGTATTAGACGTAGTTTTTTGAGGAATAGAGCTGATTAGTTTTTGTACTCAATCGGTACATAAAATCTGGAAGTTAGTCAAAATTTTTTTGTGTGTTTTTTTTTTAATTTCTCTTAATCTCCTGGATCGAATCGGTTCAAATTTTCAGGAAATCTAAGTTGAGAGTAATCCAATCGAATTCCATCAACCGCGTTTTGATCGGTCTAGCCGTTAAACAGTTATGAGATGTTTACATACACACACACACAAACCCACACACATACACACACACACACACACACACATACATACATACTGACATACTGACGTCATCGCACATCGCGTCACATGGCCAATTATATATCGCTCTTTCAAGAGTAACCTCTTGAAAGAGCGATATATAGTTGGCCATTCTCTTCTGTCTAAATTAAGGTATTTTAAGCTCAAAAGAGTAAAAAATATAAGCATAGACACGAACACACACACACACATACATACATACAGACATACTGTCGTCATCGTGAAAATAGTCGGAAAAGATTCCTAGGACCTCAAAACATTTACATCTGCTGAAAACTCGATTTTCGAAAATCGGGGTAAAATCAGTAACTTCCTTATCTACATACGTAGTGGAAAGTTAAAAACTGGTTTGCTAAATCACGTTTTTTTACATTAATTGTTAAATAACAATTTTACAAAAATTATACGATATACCTGAAGATATTATCTAAGGAATGTGCTAACTTATTACATGATAGAATACACTTTACTTGATCATATAAAATTCCGAAAACAGGCTAAAAAAATCTCTAAAACAAATAATTTGTTAATACTATTTCTAATCCTCGACATGATTTTTATATGGTGATATTTAGTTTAAAAAAAAAAGAATGTACTAAATTTTGGTTTTCAGCTGCAGTCCTATATTTATTTATGCGAAAGTTAACACGTTTCCCAGCGGTTTAACAGAACATACCGCGCGCGCATCGCCACAGGCCCGTAAGCCCGGAACCGCTATGCCCCTGCATTTTAAATCTGTAATATCTTCGAAAATATCCATTTAAATTACATACTGTAAACGGCCGTATTAAATCAAAAACATATTTAAGGTATTTAATTGGATAAGGATTAGGTGTGTATTGCTTAAAATTGCTTCGAAAAAAAGCCATTATTTCTCGTAAAAAGTAAATGACAAAAAAATGCTACTGTGGGTTATCCATAAGAGGTAGACATATACCATCGCGGAGTTTTCTGTAGAGCTTTTCAAGGTGTAAAAATACTTAGTACATTATTTTGATAAATCTCGTAGGGTTTAGCCTGCGTTAGCAATGTAAGCGGAAAAAAATATAATTATTTACGACATGACATCAGAAAACTCAAAAATTGCAGTATTTCTCTACAATATATTGAATGTTATCATACATATAAAACTTTCTCTTTAATCACTCTATCTATTTAAAAAAAACCGCATCATAATCCGATGCGTAGTTTTAAAGATTTAAGCATACATAGGGACATAGGGACATAGGGACAGACAGAGAAAGCGACTTTGTTTTATACTATGTAGTGGTGGAATGGATGCCGGTCGGAGTGGGGGGTGTTAGGTTTTTTCGTTACGGAATTTCTGGATTCGGTCTCCACGCTCAAGGCCCGCGATAAAAGCTATGCAATAGCTTAATAAATTTAAGAAAAGTGCTACAAGATTTTTTTTATTGCAAATTGTTTTCAATAAGCTTCTTAGTCAAAGGCTTCTTTTTTTATTAATAACAAACTACCAAGCCATGTGTTATTTCATTAATTTTTAACTTCCTGCTACGTAAATTGCCTTAAGTAAATAAAAATTATTCAAAAAATAAACCTGAATAAATAACTTTTCATCTCTCTAATTAGGTATACATTTTTAACTTCCCGCTACGCATCTAGATAAGAAAGTTACTGGTTTTACCCCGATTTTCGAAAATCGAGAGTTCACCAGATCTCCACGTTTTTAGGACCTAGGAACCTTTTCCGACTACTTTCACGATGACGTGTGTGTGTGTGTGTGGGTGAATGTGTATGTGTGTACGTAAACGTTTCATAACTTTGAACGGCTTGACCGATTGAAACGTGGTTAATGGGATTCGATTGGATTCCACCCAACTTAGAATTCCTGAAAATTTTAACTCATTCAGTCAGTTTTAACTTATTCAAGGAGATTTTGAGAAATTTTGGAAAACTTCACAAAGGTTTTTGGCGAAACAGTATTTTTTTAATACAATTTCCAGATTAATGAACCGATATAGTACAAAATTTAATCAGCATTACTTCTCAAAAAACTGCGTCCAATGCATAAATTGAATAAAATTGAGCTCATAGACAACCCTGTCCGGGGCAAACAGAGCAAGAAAGCCATGGCACCCCCTACCACGCTTACTGTGGATTTCTGTAACATCAGGGGGCTTCATTCCAACCTGAACGCCGTCCACTACCATCTCGAGACGGCGAAGCCAGCTTTGCTCTTCTTGTCCGAGACACAGATATCTTCTCCGGCTGATACTTCTTACCTCTCCTTCCCGGGGTACAAACTGAAACATTCCTTTGTACCGCGGGCTGGTGTGTGCGCATACGTCAGAGAAGATATCTGTTACCGGCGCCTCGGCAGGCTTGAAGGTCAGGACCTATCCATCCACTGGTTACGCGTAGCTTGCGATAACCATCCACGCAGCTACGCGTGCCTATACAGGTCCCATAGCGGAAATGTTGAAGTTGACCGGCTCGTCGAGCACTTACAAATGGCTGTAGATTCCGTGTTAGAGCAGACCCCCTCCGCTGAGATCGTGATCTTGGGCGATATTAATGCCCACCACGCTGAATGGCTATGTTCTCGCACCACCGATCATGCGAGGAGGTCTGTTCACGATTTTGCTTTGGCGTATGGTCTAACACAATTGGTAACCTCGCCTACGTGAGTTCCCGATGTGGATGGCCATACGCCTTCACTGTTGGACCTCCTGCTAACCTCTCATCCTGATCGTTATCAGGTATCGGTGGACGCTCCACTTGGCGCATCGGACCACTGCCTGATCCAGAGCAAAGTGCCGGTCACGCGCCCACCACGGCCTCCTTTTGCAGGCTGTCGTCGCGTTTGGCACTATAGGTCAGCAGATTGGGACGGGATGCGGTTTTTCTTTGCATGCTACCCATGAGGGCGGTTGTGCTTCTCGCTGGATGATCCGAATGCTGTCTCTGACTCTGTCGCTGATGTGGTGCTGCAGGGCATGGAACTTTTCATTCCATCTTCTGCGGTGACCATCAAGTCTCAGCCTTGGTTTGGTCGCAACTGCAAAGCGGCTTTAAGCCGAAAGCAGGAATGCTACCGAGCTTGGGCTGCTGCGTCGGCATCTCGTGATGTAAAAACTAGCGCATTACGAAAGGAGTACAACTCTTCCTCGAGGTTCTTCAAAAGAGCTTTCGCCAAGACAAAAGCGGAACATATTGGCAGAATTGGTGAGAAATTACCTTCCTACCTTCCTTCCTTCGGGCTTCCTTACCTACCTTCGGGCACTCGTGCGTTCTGGTCTCTCGCCAAGGCTGTCTTAGGGAATTTCTCCCAGCTTTCATTTCCATCCTTGCACAGAGACGATGACTCTCTGGCCCATACCGCAAAGGAGAAAGCCGATCTTTTGGGCTCGTTCTTTGCGGCCAACTCGACTCTGGATGACCAAGGGAACGCACCGCCTACCATCCCGCAGTGTAGTTCTATGCCAGAACCACAGTTTCGGCTTTCATCTGTGCGTAAAGCACTACTTTCCTTGGACATCCACAAGTCGAGTGGGCCTGATGGCATCCCTCCGATTGTGCTTAAAGTATATGCTCCAGAGTTGGCGCCAGTATTGAAGCACCTATTCCGGCTTTCCTATTCTTTCGGCGTGGTACCGAATTCATGGAAAACAGCTTTAGTGCATCCCATCCCTAAAAAAGGAGATCGCTCTAATCCGTCAAATTATCGGCCAATAGCCATAACCTCCTTGTTTTCCAAAGTCATGGAGACACTTATAAACTATCAGCTCCTGAAGTATTTAGAAGAGTACCAGCTGATTAGCGACCGTCAGTACGGTTTCCGTCGTGGTCGCTCAGCTGGTGATCTTCTGGTATACCTGATGCATCGCTGGGCGGAGGCAGTTGAGTCCAAGGGGGAGGCATTGGCAGTTAGTTTAGACATAGTCATGTCGTAAGACATAGCGAAGGCCTTCGATCGGGTATGGCATAAAGCGCTTCTCTCAAAGCTGCCTTCCTATGGGCTTCCCGAGAAATTATGCAAGTGGATCACCAGTTTTTTGGCTGATCGGAGCATCAAGGTCGTAGTCGACGGCGCATGCTCTGACCTCAAACCTGTCAATGCTGGTGTTCCCCAAGGCTGCGTGCTATCACCGACACTGTTTCTTCTGCATATCAATGATATGTTGCGAATTAGTAACATACATTGCTATGCGGACGACAGTACTAGTGATGCTACATACTCCGGTCGTAGCGGTATTTCTCGGGAACACGTCGAAAAGGGCCGGAACAAGCTCGTGTCTGAACTCGAGAATCGACTAACCGATGTCTCAGAATGGGGTCGTCAAAATCTTGTTACATTTAACCCTAAAAAGACGCAGCTTTGTGCGTTCACCGCTAAAAAAACACCCTTTGTCGTAAAACGCTTGATCGCATTCAAAGTAGAGCGGTTTGAATCGTTGACGATCAGGTTATTTCTAATCGGCTTGACTCTTTGGCGTTACGCAGAGATGTAAGTTCGCTCTGCATCTTTTACCGTATGTATCATGGGGAGTGTTTCGAAGAGTTATTCGGACTAATTCCTGCCGCTAAATTCCATCATCGGACATCGCGTCAAAATTTAAAGTTACATCCTCACCAACTCGATGTCTGGAAATCCACAACCGTGCGCTTTTGTCGGCACTTTTTGCCTCGCACAAATCCTTTGTGGAATCAGTTACCCTCGGGGGTGTTTCCGAACGGATACGACTTAGGGACCTTCAAGAAACGAGCTTATTCATTCTTAAAAGGCCGGCAACACAGCTGCAAGACCCCCGGTATTGCAGTTGTCCATGGGCGGGCGTGGGCGGCGGTGATCACTCCCCATCAGGTGCACCACCTGCTCGTTTGCCCCCTCTGCTATAAAAAAATATTTAAATGTACATTTTATTTGTATAATTTGAAATGCATTCTGGTTATAAACTGTACATTGCACACTGAATTCAGGCTTTATTCAAAGACTCATGAAGTGTCTGTTTTTTATTATTATCGATAGGGAAACGCTTGATATGATCTCGCCTGGTGGTAAGCTAGGATTCGACTTAAGATAGAATGCGCTTCCCTAGAAGGTACCTGTTCACTCTTCTCTTGGAGATCTCTAGACTGTACTCGTTGGGGACACACAGACTCAGGAAGCATGTTCCAGTCCCTTGCGGTTCAAAAGAATATCAAGTCGAACCGCTTTGTACGGGTATGTAGAACGTCCACCATATGGCGATGCCACGGAGCAGGTACAAAGAGGAGGTATTGTAATTAGATTTCTTTAAGAAACAATGCGTGACATTTTGCGGGGTGCGAGGGGTGTTAAGCCCCTCCCACTACTTTAGTTTTCAACTAACGGCCAAAAGCAAAACTACTTTGTTATTAACGACGTAGTTTAGCTATTTCACACTAGATGTCACTAACGTAGGATTTAACCGGGAGGTATTAAAAATTTTCGAAACTGAGATATTAAATTGCTTATCTGCTGAATTTTTTCACATTTGTAGATATGGTTAACTAAATAGTTAACCATATATACACATATTTTATTATAAAAAATCCATCCAAATCCATTTATACGTATCACAATGGCGACAGTTTGTAACTATGTGTGCATTTGTTATTTACTACATATTTTTTCAGTTAATCCATAATTAAGACGAGAATTGAGTACAAAGTACTATCTTTTAATATCATTAAGAAGTCATCATTTTAAAGAGCAAGAACAAATCTTTGTATGTTTTTGTCGGAGTCCAGACTTGTCTATTTACTTATGTGATCCATGTACGCTCTCTCGGATTATCTTCGGTTGGAAATCTGTAACATACATTTATTAAAAAATTAAAAAAAAATTTGATTCAGTCCAGCTGATTTTTAGAAGTTCGTCAATAATCTGCGACTGCTTAAGCAAAAACGCATGGATGGCATGGATGTTTACTTTAATAGAAACGAAAATGTTTCTAAAAAGAAAAACTAACTTATTTCGTACAAAATAGCAATTTCATGAGTACACCTAATAGTAATAAGTGTAGCCGTGTAGGTATGTATTACCATGTATTAAATTGTTTTATAATACAACCCCTGCATTATAAAATGTTCTGGTGAATCTCGCGGGAACAACCCATTTTTCCGGGACAAAAAGTACCCAATGTGCTATTCCAGGTCATCATCTACATGTATGTCAATTTTCACCCAAATCCGTTTAGAAGTTTTAGCATGATTGAGAAACAACCATCCATCCATCCATCCATACATACATTCAAACATCCAAATTTATAATATTCAAATGGAAGTGTAGATTAAGTTATCATGAATAATTGATCTCTAAATGCGGCCCTGTTTTATCAATGATGCACTCTAGTGCCATCTAGTGTCTAAGAGATTTAACTGTGTATGATAACCGATAATCGAGTTTTCTAGAAATATTTTAATAAAATTACGTAAAAAATTACTTATACATGTAATTTGATGCCATTAATTGCATCAGAACGTCTATCCGAATAGGTTCTGCATGATAAAATACAACACTTCATCGTTTTGTTTTTGATAACACAGAAATATGATTTATTTTGGAATTAAGACACAGTGTACCCAGGACGAACGCTGATAGATTACTAACTAAAGCCACGCCCCCTGTGATGACGTCAGGATCTAGTTAAAAGTCACAACTCACAATGCACAGTTGCTTAGGCCAGCTCCTCTTTGTATTTGCTCCGTGGGCGATGCCTAGAATCTGTGCGCCGCGACGATAAATTGAAGTTTTTATTGAAATTTTATTCTTACTGTATATCTATCTCTCTTGGTTTACTCAATTATTAATACTTATTACTTATATCCTTCCAAATTCGCATTGTAAGTAAGTATTTATAGTTTGTTAATTTTTTATAATTTGTGCTTTCTATATATTCAAACTAATTGAGCATTCTTTTAGTTTCAAACCAACCTTCATACTTATGAAAGCGATTCACGAGTGCTACAGCCCATATTTTTAATAGTGATTTCGTCTCACACACGTTAATTCTACTTCCATGCCTTTACTGACAAACCCAATTCTCGCTTCGACGCAATAACATATAAGCACAAATTACGAGTATGTAACGCAAAACGAGCATCCTCACTAATTATAAATATTGGTTTCAAGCAATTTCTTTTACGCTCCATTTACTGCATTCTATGCGCAACCTCTTTTTCAACATGAGTGTGGCATATTCTATCCTTGCTAAAAGCAAACCCATTATTGATTCCAACCTTTTTTAAAATCACAGTTGACTTTTCATCAAAAGAGTCACTTGTTTATTTGCTACACAATAAGATATACAAACTCATTCACTTAAATAATACTCAGCCATCAATCACATCTTTTACATCCGTTCTCACTACCCCTTCATATCGATACCTTAACTTGCTTCAAATTAAAATTTAAACTTTTTTTTACAATCATCATTTTCGCCGTGTTGGTTCCGGCCTCCTTTGTAGAATAGACCAACTGCCGTTCTGCCAGGCAGGTCGTAAAAGGCGACCGATTGGCTATCGAGTCACTACCATCGTGGCTACTAGGTGGTAGAGTTCTGCATTGTCTCGCCCGGATCTGGTACCACCGCCTTACCTATTCCTGCCGCAATAGCGTCAGTGCTTGTCGCTGTCGTGTTCCGGTTTGGAGGGTAAGGTAGCCGGTAAACTTATACATGTGGTATTAGACCTCGCCACAAGATAGCAACGCACCATTAACATCTTTGGTGTCTATAGGCGATGGTTGACTCTTTCCATCAGGAGACCCATCTGCTTGTTTGCTATCTTATGATATAAAAAAAAAAAAATCATTCTTGCAGCTGAGCTACTCAGCTACTGTAGAGTAGATTCTTTTTAAAGTATTTCGTATAGAGTAGATTTTAAAAATATTTCGCATCCAAGTTGATACATTTTTAGCATTTTTTGTCAAATTATTGGTATCATGATTCGACAGTAATTATACCTGCTGACAGTAATTAAAAACGACCAAATATAAAAGGTTACATATTAGGTTACATTCATGCATAGGTAAATACTTCCAACCACTCGTACTTTTACTAACTGTATCGAGATTGTAATATTACTCTAAACTAGATAAACAAAGAAAGATAAAGTCAAACAAAGGTAAAGCTGACCTTGCGGATAACCTTCAATAAAATGAAGCTATGTAATTATAAATTATCTATATTTGTCCTTTAAATTAACCTATATAGCAAAACTTATCAATCACTAAAAGTATGACATATATTCTTGCAGTGACAACTTCAATGTTTGTCATTGTCGTGTTCTGGCTTATAGGAAATGGTAGCTGGTAGATTTATACATAAGGTATTGCCATCTCGCCCCACGAATAACAACTAATCATTAACATATTTGGTGTCAACAGACGATGGTTTTTCTTTCCTTCCCAAGAGCCATCTGTTTGTTTACTATCTAAAATATAAACAATTTATTGTATCACATCATTAATAAGGTACGAAAGTATTACATTCTGTTCCGCGTGTAAAATTGGAGTAAGAAATCGCGGTAAAATATGTACTATTTTCGACCTGTGTTTTAGTAACTGGCTGTGAATTTCCCTTAGCCCCCGAAGATGTTAACCACAAATCCTTAGAAATTAAGTTTACCTTGACAAGCTTGGCGACACTTAAGATTAATAAGAGAATGCATTACTTGTTTGCATCATTGGGGTGATTACGGCTACATTAGGGTGGTGTTAAACAAGGTAAAATAGGATGACTGTTTACTTCAAAAGTAAATAGAAAATGCTATAACTTGCTTCTAAAATCGATTGTATGACGTAATAGATCAATATATCCCCCAAAAAATATTTCAAATCCTACTAAATTTCCACCATAGAATAGTTAATGTTTAAAACGCGTTCTTAAAGAAAAGCTTAAATATCTGCAAAAATATCGTTTATACGGCACTATACTAATGATTACGACACTTTATCATTACTTCGTAAAAGGGCTAAATTAATCGAAGAATGCTGTTACGTTATGTTCAAAAAGGCAAAGATGCTATATCAAAGAACCCTAAACTTTTTTGGTCTTTCGTCAAATCAAACAAAAATGGATCTAAATAAAATACCTTCCTCGTCTCGCTTTCCTATGAATGGCAAACAGCGAAGTCGGGGAAGGAAGTTTGTTCTCTGTTTTCGTCTTACTTCAATTCTACTTTTCTTGCGCCATCTAAAAATAATTATCACATTAGTTCTCATTTTTCTCATATTTCTTCTATTAACACTAATACCTGTATTAGCAACATAAATATTGACTCAGGGTCAATATTTATGTTGCTTACAAAATCCCACCTTTGTTTATTGCCAACTGTTCGGATTCCTTAACAATCTGTTTACGAGATCAATCAAAGAGGACATTGTTCCTAAAATCTGGAAGTCTACTTTTATATCTCCGGTTTATAAAAATGGCAATAAAAGTCAAATCAAAAACTACAGGCCTATATTGAAATTATGCATATTTGATAAAGTACTTGGAAAAATAGTTTACCAACAAGTGTATCTTGTACTTTATCAACATTTTTTATTTCCGAACAGCATGGGTTTCTTAAACGTCGTTCAAAAACATCAAATATACTAACATTTATTGACAATACTACCGAATGTATGGATTCAGGAGACTAAGTAGATTCTATATTTACTGATTACAGTAAAGCATTCGATCGTATTGACCACAGCTTGCTCCTGGAAAAGCTTTATTTAGCTGGAATTCACAAGCTTTATTTAGCTGTAATCTCTACCGATGGTTTACATCCTACGCAGAGAATAGATCTCATGCTGTTATTAATGATTACTGTTATGTGGAATAATGTACCCTCAGGCATTCCTCAAGGTTCCTTATTGGGGCCTTTATTATTAAATATTTTTATCAATGATATTTATTCATGTTTTCAGCATCCAAAATTTCTCTTGTATGCTGATGATATGAAAATTTTCAAAAATATAAACTAGTTAAAGGATTGTTATCGATTACAGAAAAATCTCGACAGGTTTGGAAATTACTGTAGTACTTATAAACTAGATCTCAACGTATATAAATGCTCCTCGACGTCTTTTAGTCGTTTACCTAAGATAACACAATTCTCGTATAAGATAAATTTTCAGAGATTTCAGAGATCCAAGATTTAGGCGTGATTCACTTTTCAAAGCTCACATATGCAAGACATATTAACCACCTTGTAAGTCGAGCATCTAGGTCTTTATTTTAAGGCTGAGCTCTCAATTTAAAAAAAATATTAAAATACTTGATTGCTCATACGTGCGCAGCATTCTTAAGTATTGTTCTCAAGTATGGAATCCGCAATATGATACTTACATAAATAGACAGGAATCAATTCAAAGAAGATTTGTAAAACATCTACAATTCAAATCCAACTTCACGGATACTAGTTACGAACTGACATGCAAGAGGCACCATTTACTACCCCTACAAGAAAGACGAAGAATAGCATACGTAATGTTTTTACAGAAAATAGCACAATTTAAAGTTGATTCTTCTTATCTCCTTTCCAAAATATCTCTTAAGATGTTTACGAATCCCAATTCCTCTTCATTCTCCTCTCAATTCCAGTATCTATAGGTAAAATTCGTTCTTCATGAGATTGGCAAATCAAATCAATGCATTGAATGACGTTCGCGAACTTCACTTATGTAATTTAAGTGAAAATAGCTTTAAAAATATTATTACGAAGAAGTGGTTTGATAGCGTTTCCTAAAATAATTGTTAATGGTCCTAAAATCTAGTATATTGTCAAAACTAAACATTTAATTCGTGTATTTTTAGTAGTACTTAGTTGTAGTTTTAGTTGTTTTCATGTTATTTATACTGTTTGTTTTCCAAATAAATAAAATAAAATAAAATAGGACAAAAAGTCTCGCATTTTTTTATCAGCAGAATAGACAAAAACTTATATGAAATTAATAAGTAATTTTAAAAAATATAATTTTTAGTTGTCAGTAAATCATAAAATACAGAGCTGGATTCCCAAATAAAACAAATTGTTAGAAATAAGTGGTACCGTTTTTTTGATAAATATATAAGTTGTCTGAATTTGAATTTATATCCGATTTTTGATATACATACAAATATTCAGTCTCGAGCAAGGAGTGTTTATTATGTCAAATCATAGCGAATACGTGTATGATTCTCGTGATGAAAAGACACTTCTAATCTCCTGTATTTCTGAACCCTGTATCTGGTCTTCACCAAATTTATATGTGACTAAATAGAAAGTATACCCTCTCAAACAAAGTAAAATAAATTAGTTTGCTACAAAAATTTTCCGACTTTTTTCGTATCTATAACAATCACACAATCTTCTTCTTATACTTAGTATGATAGAAGTTTAAGAAAATTTTCTTCATAATTGAACATTGTTTCTTTCAGATACGAAATAAAATTTATATCACGGTCAAATATGGTTAAGGGAGTTTCAACAGGAATAATGGTATTTACGGAAAGACTGATTTTATGCGCTGCCATCGTTACATTTGTAATTATGGGTGGCGACATCAGAGCAGGAATAGCTTTTTCTCTCGTACAATATTTTAATCTACTACAAGTTGCTTGCAACATATACTTTCCATGGGCTTTATCAAATCTTGCTGAAGCCAAAGTATCTATAAGGCGAATTGAGGTAAGTTTTATTCATATACTTAAATTAAAAAAGTAAAAACAGATAGTTTACTTGATGTAAAGAGATAACCTATCACCTAGAGCCTTGCTATCTGTGGCGAGATTGTAATATCACATCCACAAAGCAAATACATATATACATAATTAGAGAAAGTCTGTATCCTTATTTTAGAAGAAACCAAGCTTTCTCATTCTCAATTTTCTTGAAACTGTTTGGCGTTTCCACTTTTACATCTTTTAGACACGCGAATTGGATATATTGGATTATGAATATATTGGAGACAGATAATCTGTCTGTGGTCACATCCCAAAACGGTTGTCGACTGCCTTGCCTTCCAAACTAAAAAAAAACAATAACAAGTATTGACACTATTGCGGCAGAAGAAGGTAAGGAAATAGTACCTTGGCACAATGGTAGCGACACGTTTTACTCCAGCCCCGGACTAATGCATGTGAGTCGTTGTAGGATTCTAACTTCTAGGATTCACTACGGTGGAGACACGTCATATGGACCATTATTTACCTTTTATGAATTACCCGACAAAAAAGCAATTGGGATTTTCTTCCGAAGCACTAAACTAATACGGACAAATAAAATTAATAATGATGTTGCGCATAATTTAAATCATTTTAAGTGATTGCTTTCTTTGGCCGCATTAGGTACGACTTACATCGACCGCCTTGCATCAGCACGCATGTCGCGGCAGCTATACACGTCCATTAGAGCTCATGACTAGAGCCGCACACGTACCGAGGCAGCCGTACGTCACTCAAATGACTTCGTTCGTTGCACGTTGCACCGCTGCTGTTCTCTATTCACATTCAGCGGCGACCATGCGACCTCGTACGGTTCCGAATGGACTTCGACGCATGCCAACGGAGCTAGGTATCTATCGCAGAGTTCGTACGGAGTCGTACGGAGCCGTCAATAGCTGTTCAGTCGTCGTGGAATGTGAATTTAACGAAAATATGAATTGTAATTCCTGTTAACGCGTTCCAATTCTCTTTACTGTACTGTAAAATGTCGTTCTGGCTGATGCAAGCCGGTCGGTCAGAATCGTTGCTTAAACACTACCTGACTTTTTATATAAATAAGGAGTTTATCTTTCTATCGACCAGCAACTTATCTAAAACTGAGAGCAAGTTACACTGTGATGACACTTGACAGATACTACTTTAAGGTATTGTGGACACCTCTTTCACTTTACGGGAGTGTGATTCTTCTTGCAGTGAATTTCTAGTGAAGTAAAATTTATAATGCTTTAGAAGTAAAAGATATGTATTTAATTACAATTGTTCTTCCGTTATTTGTCTCACTTCAATATAGTAGACGGGACGTCTCCATTGAAATGTTACAATTTAAAGACCTAATACTTCATTGTTTAGAGGACGCAATTTTATTTTTGAGACATGTGTCAACAGGGGGAATCAACAGAAGCTTAGCCTTACGTTTGTGGGATTAACGCCCTTGTGCCCCGGCCGCCATTTGGAAAAATGGGTGCAAGCATCTTTTTTGCGATATCTCGGAAACTATACGTCCTACAAAAATTCGTAAAGCCATAATTTGTAGCAAATTTCTGTGGCTACAAATATGTTCTTATAAGTTTTTGCCTTAAATTTAAAATTAAAAAAGTTATAAGCAAAAAGTGAAAAAAATTCTATAAAAATCCAGGTCCATAAACAATGTACCTACTCTTCTATAGTCTATGAACATTTCAAGATAAGTTAAAAAACAGAATATTACATTTGATCATAGTAATACATGTGCATAATACAATACCTATGTAAAATTACTTTTTTGTAATTATCAGTTTCTGATCTAAGGTCACAGATATACCTAAGGTCGTGGTAATTTGTCGTACGTAATACGCATAAGCTTCACGGTTCTTTAACAATGATGATAGATCGTCAATGATTGCCATAGATGTATACCGAATTTAGACATATGCACCATAGGTCTAGATTAGGGAGACTTTCTGCAGCGTATTTATGCATTTTTGAAGCTGGCCTTTTAAAACCACACTATTATTAATGAATTAGTTATATTTATGACAAAATACGTTTACTCCAGATCCCGGGGTAGAAGGAGAACCAAATTGAGGTCTTTTTTATTGTTTTTGCTGATTTTTAATATCACAATTTTTTATTTGAATTGTTTCGGAAAGTCTGGAAATCATCATTAGATAGCATCTAATAAATTTATCGTATTTGCAGTTTAAAGATTCGCATAATGTTAATTTTTTATGTACAATAAACATTGATATAAAAAACCCAAGATACACCAATCAGTGTGTCAAAAACGTCCTCCAAAAATGAGCGCACAATTTTAAATTGTGCGCTCATTTCAAATAGAATCGCGTCGGTCGCGACACTGTCAATTTTATTTCTTTTCGTACATTGCTTTGTAAAAACAACTATAAGTCTTGCACTTAAGGTTGGATATGATATATGTTTTTGCCATATCTATAACTACTTAAATGAAATTAGGGACACTTTTGAGTGTCGGTTTTGTTCGGGACTGTGCATCTAGGGTTTTTTATATCAATGACAGTAAAATATATTTTCAGGAATTCCTTATGCTAGAAGAAAATGGACCAATAAAGACAGATTTTAAAAATGGCACGTCCGTAAGTAATGGCATACAAGAAAATAAGGGTGAAATAGGTACAAAATCTAGCGTTTTGATCTTATCAAATGTAACAGCGAGCTGGCACGCAAACCCTCTTTTAAAAACATTGAAGAATATTAATTTAAAAGTAAATCCTGGTGATTTTGTAGGTGTTGCTGGTCTAGTAGGCTCTGGCAAGGTAAATATACAACTTCTATTTTATAGTAATTTTATATGAGTTTGAGCACTGACCTCTTGTTAGGGCATGCGACCTATACGTTTATGGTGAAGGCGAGATTGTTTAATAGTTCAAATCTAGCCGTTTCAAAGATTTTTTTTTCAAAAGTTAAAAACGATTTTTTAGTGTAGTTAATTTTCAGATTGCATACATATATAAGCACCTACGTTATGGTTAAAATGAATTATTGACAATCGGATGGTTAAAATAATATCGGCAAAAACTACTCTTCCTTATTCTTTGCTCGAACTACCGGAATTCATACGAAAGTCCTTCGACAGTATATCCAATTAGTGTTACAATAGGGAACATGCAGGCAATTGTTTTATTTTTTTATTCAATATTCATTTTGATATAGAAAAAAAAAATAAACATAGCTGTAAGAGTAGTAATTATTTTTTCATAAAAACTTAAAAATATTGGTTTAATTTGACAAGTTCAAACGCTCCTATTTCTCGCGCGCTTGAAGCTTGTCGTCATAGAACACGTCCTGTCAGTTTGAGAGTACTTAAGAGGCTAGTCCCCGATCGTGGGAATTTAAAATTGAACACACACATCCATATATTTCACTAATCATATACGTCGACCATGCGTCACACTAAGGCCCGCACTAGGCCTAGAAATTGTGTATTCATTGCGGATTTTCTTCTGCGACATACGTAATGACACTTACAAAAACCGCAATGTCTATATTTTTCATTAATTTGGCAAAAGTCAAGGTGGAGCCATAGTGAACGCGTTCTACGTGTAGTTATTCACAACTGATTGATAACGTATAATTTTGATTAAACTGCGATTAAGTACTAATACTTAATTACTTAAATAATTAATACTTCAGAATATAATACCGGGCCATGTTACGTAAATTAAATGTATATTAAAAGCGACCAAAAGTATTCAATTTTTTTTAATATATCACAAAATTAATCAAATCGGAACCGATCTTCTCAAGGGATCATAGTAATTTACGTATCTGTATATGTACAAACATTCAGTAACATAAAAGTACACAGTCTTACAACACGACTTATTTGTAGTTGAATTTAAGTTTTTATTTAATGTGGGTGAAGCCATTGGTGACCGCTCTGTTATTCAAATAGTTAACAACCCTAACTACGCAATCATTGGGGCTCAGGTTTGATTTCCCACAGGGTCAGACATTCATATATTGAGCATAGGGTTTGAATTTCTGGGTTTGGGTGTTTAATAAACATATTTGAGTGTTTATATATGTATTTCTATGTATTCATATCATTGAGTAGCACTCACATAATTAGCAAATAAATTGCTTACTTTGGGGTTAGGTCAATTTGTGTAATTTATATACCGATATTATTTTTATTATTCTGATATAAAGTTTGTTTGTAATTAAATAATCCATCCAAGCGGCACCTATGCTTATAAGTATTTCATAATTAAAATAAAATAAAATTTACCTCGGAATGTTGATCGATTTTATGTTTACTAGGTCTCACCATTAAGTCATTCAGTATAACAGGTGGTTTCTCTCATCGCCCCATTTGCCAACTTTAATAGGTCCATTAGTGAAAATTTGACTTAATCGAACAAGGGAGCCTATGCTCTGAGTTGAACAGTGTAACTAGTAGATTAATGCGGAACTCATGCTTTCATTATTTACACCATTTCAAATTATTAACAATATTTTCAACAATATTCTTCAAAAAATGCTGTGGGTTTGTAAATTAATTAAATCTCGATTAACATTTTTCTAAGTATTGGCGGATAAATTTTGAAGCATCATTATCACTACATAGTATAAAACAAAGTCGCATTCTCTGTCTGTCCCTATGTCCTTATGTCCCTATGTATGCTTAAATCTTTAAAACTACGTCACGGATTTTGATGCGGTTTTTTTTAAAGATAGATTGATTCTTGAGGAAGGTTTTAGTATATAAACCTTTCCGATATTTCCACGGGAATAAAAGCTACGCGGGTGAAACCGCGGGCAGGTCGCTAGTTATTCAATATTATGCTACTGTTACGCTTGCACGAATATGTAGGGGAAAATTGGATGAAATCATATAAGTGTAGTGACTGCATATTTTTGGTTCACTTTTTTTTGCAATTTTTAAAATTTCTCTTTTATATACAAGGGTATGTGAAGAAAATAAAAAAAAAAATACTTTGCTAATATAATACAGCGACATAGTAGAAAATATTAAAAATATTTTGAAATTCCCACTACGTATATAGATAGAAATTACTCATTTTGCCCAGTTTTCAAAAATCGAGTTTTTACTAGATCTTCACGGTTTAAGATGACGTCAGTATGTCTATGTATGTATGTGTGTGCAAACATCACACTACTTTTGAACTGCTTGACCTATCGAAACGAGGTTGATGGCATTCAATTGGATTTCAATCAACTTAGGCTTTCCGAAAATTTGAACCAATTTGATTTATGAAATTTTGAGAAATTCGGATTAAATCTCAAAAAAAATTTTGACGAAATAACATTTTTTTAAAATAACTTCTAGGTAATGTACCGACTGTATACAAAATCTAATCAGCTCTTTTCCTCAAAAAAACTGCGTCCCTTCCATAAATTGAACTAATAATTTTTGGACCTTTTACAATAATTTAGTACGTAAAAAACTACGTCAAATACCATTTCAAATATTGAACCAAGTTTCCAAAAATTACTGCTTTACAAATATTAATGTTTTGTTGTTTACAAGAAAATCATTTCATATTTGTAAAATAAATTTCAGACTAATTTCAGACCTAAACAGCTCTTTTACTTAAAAAACTTTGTCTAAAACTGTAACTTGGATAAAATCGACTAATTCGTTCGGGATTCATCAATAGCAAAATTTTTTTAACAAAAATTTTTTTTAATATTTCTTTGTCGTTTTTCAGCCAATTGATTTTGTAGTTAGTAAAATATTTTAGGCTCTAAATTGCATTCAATGGCATTCAAAAGATTAAAATCGACCATCATTTTGAAAATAACAATAATAAAAATAATTGAAATACTGTCAATTTTATAAACTGTAATTTTTTTAACTCTTCGAGCTTAAAGTCTCAATTCAGCAGAAAGTTTCAGGGATGGCCTGCAGAGTTAACCAATTTACAATTTTTTATGAATATAAGAATTTGAATATTACATATGACTCTAAAATACTATAAATATTTACACGCCTCTTAACTCAAAGCATTTGAAGTAGTGTTTCACTTCCGATTCGTCAAAATCAAGCACTTTAGTAAATTTAAAAGGCTTTTATGATCACCAATTTTCATTTATACTGTTACGTGCATCGGGTTCGTAATTGTAAGAAAACGCCACCTATATTAAACCGTGTATTTACAACACTAAGGTAAAATACACTACGATGAAATACGTAAATACACTGATAAGCTAACGTAAATACACTATACACACTGGTCACACTCGCTGTACTAACACCGGACTTAACCGCCTACGTTGTATCACTAAAACACTTCTCTTATTCACTGTATTACACACTGGTTACTTCCCTTCACACTGGTTGCAAGATTATTCGCAACAATACTGTGACAGGAGTCGACCTAAATTAAGAAAACACTAATTGATTTATTTATCTTCATTAAAAATTATTTTATGTAGTTATTTCCACAGAACATATTTCGAAACAAAAAAGTTTGAAAAAATATTTACATATACGTGTTCATTTATTGTATAGGGATCACGATAACTACCAAAAATACGGACGGTCTCGCGACCGGGTTTTTCATTATTTCTAGAATTTCATACTCTTTCACTTGCTTCGTATTTTATGACAATTTAATAGCGTGTTTTTTTATAACAATAAATATTAACAATTTTTTTTCTCTATTTCTTATTCGTAAGATAGCAACAAGGTGATGGCTCTCCTGATGGAAAAAGAAACCATCGCCTATAGACACCAAAGATTTTCATGGTGCCATCCGTTTTTATCCGTGTTGCAGAATGACAATGCCACACGGATAGGTCTACCGACTACCTTACCCTCTAAACCGGAACACGACAATGACAAACATTGACGCTATTGCGGCAGGAATGTGTAAGGCGGTGGTACCAAACACCCGTACGAGACATTGTGGAAATCTACCAACCTATGAAATGTTTGTTGCAAAATATACTTTATTTTGTTAAAATAAAAAATCTTTAGAAAGTCTTCCCTTGTGTTAGTCCCAGGCTCCTTTGAAGAGTAGGCCAACTACCGTTCTGCCAGGCAGGTCGTAAAAGGCGACCGATTGGCTATACGAGTCACTACCATCGTGGCTACTAGATGGTAGAGTGCTATATTGTCTCGCCCGGGTCTGGTACCACTGCCTTACCTATTCCTGCCGTAATATCGTCAATGTTTGTCACTGTCGTGTTCCGGTTTAGAGGGTAAGGTAGTCGGTAGACCTATCCGTGTGTAGGGCAAGGTAGCAGGTTAACTTATGCATGTGGCATTAGACCTCGCCACAAGAAACAACGCATCATTAACACCTTTGGTATCTATAGGCGATGGTTGACTCCATCAGTTGTTTGCAATCTTATGACATATATATAAAAAAAGTAAATTGTTGTTTACTACAGGCTTAATTTTATAAATTATTATCGTGAATAAAGTTTTTCATAATAATTAAAAATATATTCATAAAATACTATTATGAGAGTTTAAGTAAGCATAAGCGATTGATTACACTCGCAACCCACCCTGATAGAATATTTACGTCAGAAAATCATTTTAAATTGACGTGGTTTCGCCTTTGATTCTGGGGGGCTACTGAAATTTTTGATGGACGTTTTTAAAAATTCGTTTTGACATTTTACCGATTAAATTCTTCATATAAATTTGTATGAAAAATGGTGGATAAAAATATTATGCATCTTTGTATTAAAATTACGTTTTTATAAGGTCGTTTAATAAAAAACTAAGACGGTGAAAGTGTAATATAGTTCTTTATTAAAAAATAATTCTAAAAATTTTTAAAATTGTTGGCCAAGAAATACTTTAATTTTTGCAAACGGAAAAGGTCGATTTTTAGGTTTTGGGTGAAGTTAGTCCAATGAATAACCAAACATTTTCAGAAGTACACAATTCTTGAGTGTCTATAACTAAGAGTAGCGTTATAAACTTATACGGATTACTACCATACAAAATATTATTGTATTTTCTATTCGATTGCGACTGTCTTGAGAATAAATAAATTACATACTCTTTGTTGAAAATCTTGAGATTATTCACAGTGAAAATAAAAAATGAAGACGGGAGCATCAACATTTGGATTAATGACGTTTATGAAGGAGTAAACATATTTTAGTTATTTAGCCTTTTAGGTTATATTGTTCTGTGTTGTTCAGCTTAGCAAGGATTATAGTTATCTGCATAACCATTTATACATCTAACGTCAACAAAGAAACGTGTAAAAAAGATATTTGTGATGGGTAAAGACAAGTGAAAAAGTTATGATGGAAAAAATACATATAAAACGAGAGAAATCTTAAAACGCGTTTAAGATCTTCGTGTCAAAACACAAGTTGAATGTCTACATGAACGATTTATGGCCAGATGGTATAAATTTCAGGCGTTTTGTACATTTCAGAATGCGTTCAAAAGCAATGGAGTCTCCAGCTGGGACACGCAGTGTGAACAAATACCAACCGATAATGGATCAAACCAAACCTAGTATATTTATTAGCTTTAACCTCTCGAAACTTTGACCGCAAGAGCGCATTAAAGCGCCAGGTCTCATCACTTACCTTTTGGCGGGAATAGTGACTCGGTCGACTCGTTGGAAAAAAATCTTTTTTTTTCTACAACCAAGCCATATTTTATCATTCTGTAAAAGACTGTGTATCAATTGATATATTTTCTGTCTATTAAGGATCAAAATAAAGTAATCGACAAAGTAGTTTTTATATTTACAAATAAATATTACAAAAATCACGTGAAAAATAATGGATTTCTAAATGACTTTATTTTGGCTATCACGATATATTTCTTACAACGAATTGTCCAAATAGAATAATTAAACGACCTTTCTAATAAAAACAATACTTACATTAGAGAAATGCACCGTAAAACAACACAAAATTCAGTTTTATACCACTAAAAAATCGATAACACACACGCGGTCCGGTCGAACGAACAAAAGTGGCTGAAGTATAATTAGTCCAGTAAAAAGTTTAACGAAACCATGATCTGACCAGTTTTGGCGCAATGAGTAAAAATGTGTTCATTAATACTTAAATAATGATATTATGAAAGAAATTTTGATTTAAATTTAGGGGAAAGGGATGAAAAAAATAAAAAAAGTGTTGAAAAATGCCTTTTTTAAAAATTACTTAATAACGGTAGGAAATAGAAAAAAAGTTTCAAGTAAAAGTTGTAGAGAAAAAAATTCTACACAAAAAAGTTCCTCTTCATTTTTTTGTCATCTGCTTTAGTTTACTTACAAAAAATAAAAATTAAATTTGCTTTGTAATTAATTATAAAAACTTACCAGAATTATTACGGCCCTGTACCATGCAGCGCGCGCATCACATAAATATGTACTAACACTACTACATATGTTTTCCCATATTTATATATTTTTACATATTTTACTACAAATTTAATTTTTATTTTTTGTAGCTAAACTAAAGTAGATAACAAAAAAATGAAGAGGAACTTTTTTGTGTAGAATTTTTTTTTCTACAACTTTTACTTGAAACTTTTTTTTCTATTTCCTACCGTTATTAAGTTATTTTAAAAAAAGGCATTTTTCAACCCTTTTTTTATTTTTTTCATCACTTTCCCCTAAATTTAAATCAGAATTTCTTTCATAATATCATTATTTAAGTATTAATGAACACATTTTTACTCATTGCGCCAAAAATGGTCAGATCATGGTTTCATTAAACTTTTTACTGGACTAAATAAACGACAATAGCAGATGTCAGTTTACGAATTTGACATGACAGATATTATATCATAGAATAAACGTCAAAGACGTTTTCATGCAACATTAGTCTTTATAATAAGAAATTTAAAGTTTACATTCAAAAATTCAAAATATCAAGTGGCGTAAAATTTTGCCTTCAGAGTGACAGTACACGCAATTGTCATACATAATGTCTAATATTTGCCTCTACGAGAGTCGAGAGAGAGAGAGTGTCTACAGATCAGCCCGATAATTTGTCAATATTTGTTCAGTGCCTGGGCCAATTAAATGCAATCATTGAAGACAGTGTCATTGAAACAGTATATATATTAGGGCAGTGTTTCTTAACCTGTGGTCCGTGGACCCCTGAGGGTCTGCGAGTATATTTGAATGAATATATAAATGCCAATGTTTTTTTATCAACAGGGCCCTTGATACTGTGCTTGCTTTTCTAGGGGTCAGCGGACTAAAAAAGGTTATGAAACGTTGTATTAGGGGATTACAACGCACACAAAGGTGCATCATTTTGCAATGAGTTATTTAATTTTTGTAATAAGGGCAGTGGCTGTGTGGAGACATGTTAAGGCTTGGTATAGCTTCAGATACTCATACCTATGCTAGTGAGGCTCAGGGATGTAAAAGGTGGTTGGATCACTGTGTGGTTAATACATCTGCTTGCCACACTATCTTAAATGTACATGTCCTATACAACACATACTAATCTGACCACTATCCGATTTTGATAGAATGTAACTTAGATTTAATAAGAAATACAATAGAATTAAGTGACTACCACTACAAAAATAATGTTATATGGGGTATAAAAAATAATGAATAAATTAATAAATATAGTTAATTATGTAATAACAAATTAACATTGATAGGTTTCCCTTTAGAATTATGTGATTGTGCATATAAAATGTGTAACATGTCAAGTCACAGGTATATAAAATATAAATTATTATACCAGAATATTATATAATATTCTGGTATATTTTATGTATTACTTATATGCCTGTAATAGATAAGTTATACCAGATATAAATATATAAATATTTAAGGGACAAATTACACTTACTGTACTAACCCCAAAGTAAGCAAATTATTTGCTTGTGTTATGGGTGTAAGTCAATGGTAAGTACTAATACATAGAAATACATACCTATATCAATACTGGAATATATTTAAAAACACCCAAACCCGGAAATACAAATATTTATGTTCATCACACAAATGCTTGTCCTCACCGGGGATCGAATCCGAGCCCCGTCAATCGCGTAGTCAGGGTCGCTATCCACTCAACCAACGGTGTGGTCAAGATACTATACAATAACGTATTTAGAGTTCTGTTGCGGCTGCCATGGTGTCGCAGTGCCCCTGGCATGTTTGCAGATGCCCATGTTGAGAATTTCTATGCTATAATATGGAAGAAAACTACGACTACCATCTCACATTTGCGACAGAGTAACAATAGGATTCTAAATATGATAAACAGTAGAATGCTCATCCTTTATGGACAGGTTTATGTGTCTGCATGGGTGCTTATTACTGACACACACACACACACACACACACACACACACACACACCACAGTAAATTATTTTGAAACACATTTTATATGTAAAGTTTTAATATATGTGAATTTTTTTAAATACTATTTACTAACATAGTTTATAAGAAAATATGTTACTAACATTAAAGGCTTCAAGTGCTTGAAATAAATGATTTAATTATTATACATTTTTTAAAATCTTAAGATAGCAAACAAGCAAATAGGTGTCGTGATGGAGAGTCAACCATCGCCTATGATGTTAATGGTGCCTTGCTATCTTGTGGCGAGGTCTAACGCCACGTGTATAAGTTTACCGGCTACCTTACCCTCCAAACCGGAACATGACAGCGACAAGCACTGATGCTATTGCGACAGGAATAGGCAAGGCGGTGGTATCAGACCCAGACGAGACAATGCAGAACTCTACCACCTAGTAAATTAATTAAACCTCTCTTATTCTTCTCAAAACATACAAAAATCTATCAATTTTATTACAAAGGGAATAAACGTGCGTTTTCCAATTGCAATGTTTGTCAATTAAGATTCCTAGAAATCAGAATTCAATGAAAACGCTATTGTATCAGGAATAGATAAGGCGGTGGTACCAGACCCGGGCGAGACAATGCAGAACTCTACCACATAATAGCCCATGATGGTAGTGACTTGTATAGACAATCGGTCACCTTTTACGACCTGTCTGACAGAACGGCAATTGACCGTCTTCAAAGGAGCCGGGGATCAACACGGGGATTTTTTATTTATGCGAAAGCCGTCACTGAATTGTTTATCTGTGAGGTCCAGCAGCGCATTAAATTGAAAGCTTGCATTGCTCCAACCAGTATAATACTGGTTAACCTCTGTCTGTGCCACTGCAAACATTGTCTAAGCGAAAAAGAGGCACCAACTATGATTTTTGTCAAATTTATAAATTAAATTTTTAACACATTATAAAATTTTCTTCTTTTTTTCACGTTCTCACTACGATAAACCCAAGTGATAACTTTACTTCGTCGTGAGCGTACCATTCACCAAAGTTCGTGACTCGAAACGTCAAAATTGCATCTCACACTAACCTTCCACTTGAACCCACCAATCATATGCGTTAACGCTCGCGCTATCGAATACAAAATGGCCGTCAATGGCCGTATTCGACAGGAAACAAGTAAACATAAATCTCGCACTTGCATCTTTTGTTTCTCATGTTTACCACTAGGTGGCGCTGTACAAATCACATACAAATTCCTAGTAAACTCGAAACGCGCTCAAGATCGAATGCGAAAAGAAAAACTCACACTTAGCACTCTGACTCGTTAGTGATAAACCTGTTCTCCAATCAAATAATGGATAAAACATAATGTCAAGGACTTTTCAACTATATTTTTACTCCGGAATCGGAACCAAATATATGTATTTATTTTATTATAAAGCGTAAATATCAATTTATAAATTAAATATCATCACACCAGTTTATTGCAGTGTAGGCAGAGTTAATCGAAAGGCCTAACGATTCCTCCTTCTTCATCGATTGGTTGACGGACGAGATAGAATCACAAACACTGCATTTTACTCATTTTTAACGACTAAGATTTTTTCCTCTAATTTATGATGATGACAACACATTGCCCGACTCCGAGCTGCTACTGAGCTTTCTCCGTAAAAATACCCCAATAGCAGTTTTATTATTTTAAATTTTAGTAGCGCTCTCAAAAACAGTCGTAGATAAAAAGTTATTTAGACCTGCCAAACGAAAATCATTCACGATGTTTCAAATATTCCTATTTATGTATTTATTTTTTTATTATATTACTACAGTTTATACTTTATAAGTTAGTATAATTTCCTGCGGACTTTAGTTAGTTAATAACTGGTAATTTTTGCTTTAAGTTTTAACCTATTTTATTTGATAGATATCTGAACTTCTATACTTTTTTCATAATTTAATAATAATATCTGGTTGACCGAAGTTTTTCACATTAAATAAACAATTGATTTTCTTAGTCTAACCTCAAAGCAAACACTCATTGACTTCGTGTTATTTAACAACGCCATGTGCAGGAATAACTTACCATACAAAAAATAGTATTATTATTCGCCAATAGATGTCAGGAAGAGTCATATTTTTCAGTTTTAATTGGGACTTTTATTATCGATAAAACACGAATAAAAGACATTTTCTAAAAATGATTCCTAGACAAGAATTGCTCGTTTAAAGGTATTAGAGAAAGGGAGAAAGCTTGTTAGTTTGTGTGTTTGTTTGTGGCAAGTAATCTCAAAAATTACTGAAACGATTTTAAAAATTCTTTCACCAGCAAAAACCAACATTGTTCTTGAGTGACCTAAACTGCATTTTATCCCAATTTTTCGGGACCTACGTGGGTTACACCGTGTAAAATGGCTAGTAAGATATAAGATTCATGCTTTGATATATTTTTTTCAGTCATCCCTCCTTCAAGTGATTTTGGGTGAATTACAGCCATCCGAAGGGACAGTATCGTTAGGTGAAGCAAAAGTCTCATACGCTAGTCAAGAACCCTGGTTGTTCGTAGCATCTGTTCGACAAAATATATTATTCGGATTACCATACGATTCATCACGATACAAAAAGGTACGTTTATCTTATAGCACTCCCTTATCAAATCGTGGTACTAATCTGGACAGATATCAGTGCAAATGGAATCTTGTTTTTAAATTGCGGGTTGGTTAGATATTATAATTGGTAGGGTAATATCTAGTTCTAAGTTTTCAAATATTTCTTTAAAATTATTTACTAGTTTTATCAAATTGTGTAAATTATATATCTGCCGTAGTCAGTTTGTAAACTTCGTCATTATACAAGCGGTGTTGTCATTTTACAAACGTAAACGTGTACGAGATTTATGTTGCATTGCATTCAGTACAAGATATTTTGTAAAACGTATTTATCTTTGCAACCTGCCGACGCTGTTTGTATACAGCGAATTATAGAATATGCCTGCGACATCTCGATACATAATATACATATCATGAACAGTAAATCCTTCGGTTGATCGTTAGTGGATCAGTTCCACAAAGTAGTATAGGGATAAGTAGTAGTATTAATAGGGGAGCCCAAAATACTTAATGTATAGTTACTCGAGCATGGGAGTCGCCACGGTGGGGTAGGTTAGGGCACTTGCCATATCATAGCTCTGACTTATAACGTACCTAATCAAACCTAAAAAACTTAACTATCTAGGTGCGAACTACAATACTGTATGAAATAATAAACAGTGGTATAACTGAGGGTATAATTTGCAAGTTACATATTATTTTAGCCAACCAGAGGCTGAAGGTGGGGCTTGAGTCCATGGCTGGCTACGCCCATGTACTCGAGCGTCATAAGGTGCTATTTTTTATAGATGAGGCGGCAAACGAGCAGGAGGTGCGCCTGATGGTAAGTGATCACCGCCGCCCATGAACAATCGCAATACCAGAGGCCTTGCAGTTGTGTTGCCAGTCTTTTAAGAATGAGTAAGCTCTTTCCTTGAAGGCCCTTCAAGTTGTTTCCGTTCGGAAAGACCCCTGCTGGTAATTGAATCCAAAACAGTGTAGCGCAGCGTAGTAGGCAAAAAATGCCGAGAGGAACGCACATTTGTGGATTTCCAGACATTGAGCTGGTGAGGGTGGAACGTCAAATTTTGAGGCGATGTCCGTTGATGGAACTAGTCGGCAAGAATTAATCCAAGTAACTCGTTGGAACGCTCACCATGACAAATACGATAGGAGACGCAGAGAGATGCCATAAGTTAAGTCGTTTTGAAATAGTCTGGTCGTCACCGATTCGAACCGCTCTACACTGAATGCGATCAAAAGAAAAAAACTGGTACTGAGAAGCTCCCGCCCAAAGATAAGAACAGAACTCCATGTGAGGCCGAATTCGTGCCTTATAAATTTGAAGACTATAGGCCAGCAAGAAGTACTGTCTCGCTCCGCTGAGCAAAACGGGGTTTCCGGGGGCTAGTTTAGCCTTACCTTCCAAATGACCGCGAAACTGAACGTAATTCGATATGTCGACTCCCAGAATCCCGACACTAGCTGAGGTTGTCAAGAGAGTATCTCTTTATCGAGGTGACATGACAAAGGGTGTCACTTTAGCGAAGAACACGCAAAGCTGGGTCTTCTTGGGGTTAAAATTGACCCCATTCCAAGACATCAAGTTAGCCAAGGGAAACCATAGGAATGCGGCTTCGTGAGAAGCTGCTGTTGAATTTTGTAGTTTAAAACAGTGGCAAAATAAAAGGTTATATTATATTGTTTTCTATTTCAATGGTAGTAAAAAAATCTGCAGATAAAAATAATGTGAAAAAAAAACAGTGATATGGAAACACTGAAGCGCGTCAAATTAATGAATGGTGGGTTAATTGCCAGCTAAAATTTAGAAAAATGATGAATCTAGTGTAGCGCAATGGACTGGAGGGTCACACATTTGCAAAGAAAATGTTATCTTGACATTCTCAAGGTCCTCTGAAGTTTCTTTATTTAGAGGAAATTATGTATGTTTAACGAAAAAAAAAAATATAATTTGACAATATCCACAAGCCAAAGTCATCGGTTTTTTTTCTGCCCTATAGTTACCCGCCTCTATATAAAGGGCTTATATTTGGTGGAGGACCTCAACAGTATGCGAAGAAATCCCCATGTTAATCTGACACGCTAGAGTAAAACACAAAATTCCGTCTTGAGTTCTCCCAATATATCAACTGGCGATTAATTTTCAATTAAGTTCGTTACCCTCTAACTCAAACATTTATTAATTACCTATTTGGAAAAATCTTTTTTGTTGTTATTTAAGAAAGTCTACTTTTTATCTGTTCTCATAAAAATTTACGCAATGGACTGGAGGGTCACACATTTGCAAAGAAAATGTTATCTTGACATTCTCAAGGGCCTCTGAATTTTCTTTATTTAGAGGAAATTATGTATGTTTAACGCAAAAAATATATATAATTTGACAATTTCCACAAGCCGAAGTTATCGGTTTTTTTTCCGCCCTATATTTACCCGTCTCTATATAAAGGGCTTATATTTGGTGGAGGACCTCAACAGTATGCGAAGAAATCCCCATGTTATCTGACACGCTAGAGTAAAACCCAAAATCCCGTCTTGAGTTCTCCTACTATATCAGCTGGCAATTAATTTTTAATTAAGTTCGTTGTTACCCTCTAACTCAAATATTTATTAATTACCTATTTGGAAAAATCTTTTTTGTTGTTATTTGGGAAAGTCTACTTTTTATCTGTTCTCATAAAAATTTGGTCAAGATTTAATTCAGAGTTCCAGAGATATAGGAGACTGGAAGTATGTTGTTGTAGTTTTAATGCTTTAAAGTGTGTATTTAATAAAAAATAGAGGCTACCTAATCCTTTAAAACATAACTAATATCCGAAATATTGCCATGAGTAGATTAGATAATATGAAAAAGTAGAAATTTGCCATTCAATGCTATTTTAATGTGCTGAATTAGAAGCCAAGGTTTACAAAATACCACTTGGGTGATTATAATTCATCGGTACTTACCGACTTCGACATCGGTAATTACCACTTGGTAACTCTATATTTCTGAATGTGAATGCAAGCCTTACACTATACAAACAACCTAACACATTGCCTTGAATGGTATAACTTGTTTAATCCTTGTGGCGCCCCCACATAAAAGTAAAAGAGTTAGATAACTCTTTTATATTATTAATTGTGGTAGCGGCCATCTAAACACGCATTGTGTGAAAATTTCAGGCATCTACCTATTTCTGTTGTAGATAATACAATGCACAGAGACTGATAGAAATGCAGCGGATGTATATTAAAAGGTTCTGTTCTAAAAAGAGTTGTTCTCAAGTATTATAATAAAAATATCCGTTTGACCTAAATAAAAAATTATGCTGTTATAAACAGATAAATAAACTACTACGAAGATTTACTTGATGGTAGAATTTGGCAATGTCTGAAATTCTGTCCTTGAAACATTGATATAAAAACCCAAGATACACAATCAGTGTCTCAAAAACGTCCTCTAAGAATGGGCGCACAATTTAAAATTGTGCGCTCACTTCAAATAGAATCGCGTCACTGCCCGCACGTCAAAAATACAGAATTGTTCTTTGATAAATTGTAAAATACATCATGATCGTTAAAAAAATATAAGATATTTTGTTTTTTCGGTAAGGATAAGAGTGTATCGATTTATTTTTGTTGTTTATATGACTAAATATAGGGTGTAATGTATGATTTTATTTTATTTGTCTTAAAAATTTACTTAACACTCCAAATATAATACGACAAAATTTTAGTGGTCACTTTTTCAGTAAAAGGACAATACATTACTACCTCCTTTTAATTTAGTCGAATAATAAAAATTGATCCTGTTATTATTAGTGGAGTCGATTTTTTTCATTAATAAGTAATTTTTGTTTTTAATAAGAAGTTAAATTTTTTTTTCATTAATAATTTTGAAAACCATTTATAGTTGTTAACCAACTGCCAAAAGAGAAGAGGACATCAATTAGACGATTTTAAAATGTTTGGTTATATTGATTACTTATTTTGAGGACCAAATTATCGCCGTGTTGGTCCCGGCCTCCTTTGTAGAATATGCCAACTGCCGTTCTGCCAGGCAGGTCGTAAACGGCGACCGATTGGCTATCGAGTCACTACCATCGTGGCTACTAGGTGGTAGAGTTCTGCATTGTCTCGCCCGGGTCTGGTACCACCGCCTTACCTATTCCTGCCGCAATAGCGTCAGCGCTTTTCGCTGTCGTGTTCCGGTTTGGAGGGTAAGGTAGCCGGTAAACTTATGCATGTGGCATTAGACCTCCCCACAAGATAGCAACGCACCATTAACATCTTTGGTGTCTATAGGCGATGGTTGACTCTTTCCATCAGGAGACCCATCTGCTTGTTTGCTATCTTATGACATAAAAAAAAAAATTTGGTGATTCTTTTTATTCTATTTGTACGAATATAAAATAACAATATTTTAGTCTTTGATTGTTCCTGTATGAACATAATTGTGATTCTTACGATGAACTTTGGAGATATATTATGAAACTTTTAATATAACAATAGGAAGTCGTAAGTAGCAACGAATTTTGTTCTGTTTACACGTGTTGTTGATAACGCTTTCTTAAGTGGAAGGAACAGGTTACATTAAGAACGTTTTTTTAAATTTAATAATTTAATTTTTTTAAAATATGTTGTTTTTGATTGCGGGTATCTTATACTTTACATATTATAAATGTTAAAGTTTGGATGTTTGATAATTAATCACGTAATAATGGCTGTACCAATTTGGATTTGGACTCGGATATAAGATGACCTGAAATAGCACATAGAATATTTTTATTTTAATGCAGCGGTCTGCAGCTAGTCTCGTATAAATTTGAAGTGACTGTTGTTTATATATACGAGTTGTTTTATTTGCGTACTAGCTGTTACTCGCGGCTTCGCTTGTGCATATTTACTTTAGAACTCATTTAACCTTTCTTTATTTTATTAAAAATCTCGGGTGGGCCGCTAGTACTTATAAAATAATATTTACATGTTCGTCTTTATAATTTATATACGACATTTTTGTTATTAAAATTTAAGTAAAAAACGTAAGACCTGAACTTCCTATAACTTCTAAATTTTCTATGCCTAATATCATAACTAACTATACCTCAAACTAAAAATACCTACTGGTAACACACCTATCAAACAAACTAACGTAATTATAAAAGTAATTTATAATTAACAGGACATATTTAATCTAAAATTACCTTTGGCCATAATATTATATGTACTAAACTATATTCCAAACTAAATTGATTGATTGCTATGTATGTAACACACCTATGTAACCAACTAATGTCACTATATTAAAAAAATCTGTGAGCTGGTTGACCCTACAGGTCACCTGAAACTTATCGCTAAATTGAGGTATTTTAAGCTCAAAGAAAAATACTATGGCTGTGCATAGAGTTCTGAATTCGAAAAGTTCAAAAATCCAAAGTTTTTTTTAAAATGATACTTAGTTATTCAGTTTTTGAAAAGATGTATATTTTTTCAAAATGATCAACGAGTTTGATCTTCCGAATAACATTGAACGCAATTTTATAGCTCTAAATTGTTTTATTAGGTTAAAATGTCGAAAATATGTAAAAAAAGTTTTTTCAAAAATTTTCGTCATTGATAAATCTCGAACGAATCACCCGATTTTAATCTGATTTACGGTATTTGACGTAGTCTTTTAAGCAGAACAGCTGATCAGATTTTAAAATAAATCGGTATATTAGCCTGAAAGTTATTTTAAAAATACGAAGTAAGTTTCCTGCAAACAGCGTAAATTTAATTAAAATATTGTAGAAAGTCAAGAATAATCATGTTTGGTTAAAAAATTTCGAAGTTATATCGAAAAAACACTTTTTTTCAATTTTTCGTCAAATTCATGCAAATATGTTTAAGGAATAAAAAATTTCATACAAATTTTATAATCCTATTAAATCCCCACCCGAGTTGAATTTTAAAAAATTATTCCTAAGTGTAGTAATACGTTTGTGAAATTTTGGGTTTGGCCTATGAGATCATATAAAATATTCATCCCCTATTTTATCCTGTAAGAACTTGAATGTTGGGAAATGCGGAAGACTTAAGGAAGGTTAGTTTTGCCGTATCCTTTACCGAATTTGGCTTACGCCGTAGTGACAGATTACATCCAGTTTAATCTACTTATACCTTCTTTATACAAACAGACAAACTCTGGATCAGCACTTACCTCTGAGTTTTTCCGACCAGCTTTGATATGGAAATTTTTAAGGGCAGGGTCAATAATATTTTCAGAAGCCAGCATCGCATTAGCAAATAACCTTTTGTGTTGCAGATGTCTATGGGCAATATTCGCTCTTACGTTTACAGATACTATAGCTAAACTGTGTTCGTTTACATATTACAAAGAAAAAACGAAGAAAAACTAAAATCTAATTTTAAAAAAAATTACGAAAAGCTAAACTTATTTCTAGGAAATTAATGCGTTTCCTACTATGCTGTCTATACATAATATAATGAGTCTGAAGAAAAGTCGTGTCTATTATCGAATACGAATCTATGAACTTAATAACTTAGTTATAGTCACAATTGTAGTAAATTTCCTATTTGAGTATCTTCTAAACCTATTAGAATATGCAAACTAAATGTATCAATATCAAGCATCAAATAGTACATGGATATACACCCTCAGTTTGTCGATATGTTTAGGTTCTGTGTAATAGAACCAATAACCTATAATATTTGAAATATAAATTATGTTAACGTTCCTTATTTGTTTTATTGATATATAAATGTTCTACGCAAAAACAGATTTTTAATCAGATTTTTTAAAATATAAATTTTACAAACCCCTTAAAATACTACCTAAGTCAGTGTATAAAAATATTTATATTCGACTCCACATATGCCTTGTCCTTCCGGCTAACTTAAGTCAAAAATTTTATTGCTTTTTGTATATTGCTTTTTAAAAACAACTTTAAGTCTTGCGCTTAAGGTTGAATATGCAAAAACACGTTTGTGCCATAACTAAAAACTTTTTCGACTTAATTAGCGACAGTTTTGAGTATCAGTTTTGTTCGGAACTGTGTATCTTGGGTATTTTATATCAATGCCCTGAAACTTTCCGCTAGTCAAAATTATTGCTTCTTAAGTATATTTGAGCTTATTTTTTTATAAGGTGCTATTTTTTATAGATAGATAAGCCAGTGTATAAAAATATTTATATTCGACTCCACATATGCCTTGTCCTCCCGGCTAACTTAAGTCAAAAATTTTATTGCTTTCTGTATATTGCTTTTTAAAAACAACTTTAAGTCTTGCGCTTGAATATGCAAAAACACGTTTGTACCATAACTAAAAACTTTTTTGGACTTAATTAGCGACAGTTTTGAGTGTCAGTTTTGTTCGGAACTGTGTATCTTGGGTATTTTATATCAATGCCCTGAAACTTTCCGCTAGTCAAAATTATTGCTTCTTAGGCATATTTGAGCTTATTTTTTAAAGCTATAATTTTTGAACGCAATGATCAAGGAAATAAGAAAATAAAAATGGTATTTTTGATGTAACTTCAAAAACTTCCCAATCAATCGACTTTCTGCAATATTTTTGTACCAGTACATACCTTAAAACTGCTTCGAATGCATTTAAGAAATGAATATTGAATCTAGTGTTCAAAAGTTACAGCATTTCTTCAATATTAATATTAAGTTGTTTTTGTTTAAAATATTCAGCATTTTATGAATTAAAATAATTTTTACTGAACTTTATTTTTAGAACCTATTAAATGTCACGCTTACAGAAACTCAAAAAATCTATAGCTTAGGTATATTTTTACTTCTCTGAGCTTCTCGGTTCGACCAACGGAAAATGATGTTTTTTTTTCATCTACAATGAAATTTTCAGGTAGTAACTGCATGTGCTCTTGTCCGAGACTTTGAGCAACTGCCTTCGGGAGATGCGACGCTGGTCGGCGAGCGAGGTATCAGTCTCAGTGGAGGACAGCGGGCGCGCATTGGATTAGCGAGGGCTTGCTACAGACAGGTTAGTATTTTAATTCTTATTCAATCACATTAAGAAAGTGTATTTTCATTCTATACTTTCTATAGTCGGCAATTGGTGAAATTCCATTGTTATTATACGATTTAATTATCACTTGTACATTAATTTCTCTTTGTGGCTATTTTTAACATATTACTCAACCGGTTTCACTTTTTTAAGCATCTTCAAGATGTTAATATACTTGATTTTGGTGATAGATTGATACAACTTACAACAACCAATAATAAGTTAAGTATAATTAACATCCTGAAGGTGCTTAAAATAGATGTGTTAAGAGATATGTTAAAAATAAAGTCACAAAGAGAAATTAATGTACAAGTGATAATTTAATCGTATAATAAGAAAGTGCATGGGTGGTAAAGAAAGTGTAAGAACTCTAAAACGTAGGGACGTTGTTTATGGCAAATTAAAACGATCGTTAATAATTAAATTTGAAAAATTAAACCGACGAATTTCTAAACTATTGAACCAATTTTGATGAAACATGAATTGTTCCTTATGTTGGAATATACCTGATTTAATGCAAAAAGAATAATCTCGATATGGCTCGACAAATTTATGGACAAACATACAAACGTATTTAACAGTCCCTACATTCTACTACTTATATAATTATAATTGTTACATTACAGGCAGATATCTATCTTCTAGATGATCCACTCTCTGCAGTCGACACTCACGTAGGCAAGCACTTAATCTCCGAGTGTGTGATGGGATTTTTGAAAAACTCTACTCGTATTTTAGTTACACATCAATTACATCATCTGGAAAATGCTGATAAAATTATCATTTTACGTAATGTAAGTAAAAACATTGCAGCAAGTGCTCTAAGAACTCAAACTAGATGTCGACGGTTTGCGGCACTGCGGTGAAAGCGGCACGATTTAGCGCTCTTCAGACCCTGCGCCGCCATCATACTGCTGTCGTCCAGTTTACTTTAATAAGAATCTATGTGTTAAATCGCGCTTGCCGCCGGGCTGCGCCGCAGTTCGCTGAAATCCAATTTGCGGCCCAACAGACTTTAAAAATGGAGGAGATTTTCAATTCACCGCAATATTTTTTTATATTTGTTCCTTGATTATTCAAAGACGCTTGGACCGATTTGTTTTTTTTTCTAATCTTTAAAAGGATATAAATTTCCGGTTTTATTCCATATTAACTTAGTAAAGATGTGACTTAGATTCCGGAGATACAGAAGTGGAAGTAAATTGTTGCAGTTTTGCTAAGTGTAAATTATTATGCATACAAATAACAATCAATATTAACAGTATACAGACTGACTAGTGAGTTACCTTCGATACTTCTGGAGAGTACTCGGTACTCGATTCTCGTTAAAATGAAATAATAAAATTAGGGGCTTAATTTTTGACCAATATTTCTCTAAAAACCAGTGAAATATGGATATTATACTCTCTAAGCGCGCCACGCTAGTCGATATCAAGGACATGCCACCGCCGTCCACGTATTGCACAGGTAAATATAGTGTTCTCGGTATACTGTTTACTAAGAAGTATTTTAATATTTATTTTTAATGTTATTTTTTCTTATCATATATGACCGCCAATTATCACGTCCTTATATTTGAAGGTAATTCATCAGTCGGTCTGTATACGCTTACTTTAAAATAGCTTTGTTCATAATTTAAATGACATTGTCTATTGGCACATTATATCCCTTGGAGCTCTTTTTGATATAATTATTGTTAGTTATAGTTTTGCAATAATCCGAGCAATTTTCTTCAGTCATCCGGTTAATTTCCTAATTACCTCGTGAATATCTGTTCCTTTTTTTGAATAATAAGGATCCTTTTTTGAATATGAGCTTCTAAACTTCTGTTATACAGCATTGCGCCATCAAACCATCTCTTCTACCATTTTGACGAACCATATCAATGAATACAACTTCCTTTCGTCACCCCACACCTTACATGAACCACCTCCAAAAAACACACTTCTCATACCACTTTGAGCATATATCACCATACGACGACGACAGACTCTTCTGCGACCGTCTGTATCATTTAAACATGTCTTACACTCATCGGTGAACAATATGTAACCATTGCTCTTCAGTCAAATAAAAATGTTCACGCGCAAATGTTATACGAGCTTTTCTGTGAGCTGCAGAGAGCTTTGGATCACTTGCAGGTCTAAAATGGCTATATGACTTTTTCTTAAGCCTCTTTTTTATTGTTCGCGCACTCAAATGTACTCCAGGCACTTCATTCAGCTCCGTTTTGGTATTTACTTGCGTGAGCAAACTATTTCATAGGGAAGTTGAAACAATAAATCGGTCGTCATGACGGTTGGTTGCTCAAGATCTGCCGATACTGGGTCTCCTTTTCTCAAGAACCTGTCTTTAAAAATTTTCGGTATATTTTAGAAACCGTAGACTGCTTTAAATTTAAATTTCTAGCAATCGTTTGTTGATCCAAGCCTTCCCGCATCAATGTCATAAATTGAGCGGCTTTTTCGGACAAAGCATCCACATTTATGGGTATGAAACTTTTATACTATTGATAAAAATAATTCAAATGTAAAAAAAAAACAAAAAGAACTTTAATAACACTCGTTTTCTGTTCTATTTTTTTCTTAATTAATCATTTTCCTGGATATAATTACATATTTTAATTAATTCAGTTCTATTTTTTAATTCTGATTTTTTCATGATTAACTAGCTGACACGGCAAACGTTGTTTTGCCGTACAAATTACTGGTATTGAATATTTTGGTGGGGTACTTGAGAACGGCGGTTAATTGAAATGAAAACTAACCTATTTTTTAAGTTGGATCAAACGGTAGATATTTACAAATTGTTATTGAAATCAATTCGTTGTCACTGTCGTGTTCCGGTTTGGAGGGTAAGGTAGACGGTAAACTTACGCATATGGCTTTAGACCTCGCCACAAGATAGTAACGCACCTTTTAAACCTTTGGTGTCTATAGGCGATGGTTGACTCTTTCCATCAGGAGACCCATCTGCTTGTTTGCTATCTTTTAATGTATAAAAAATACATATTTAGTGTTTTCTCGTCGGTATCTAGCTTTCGTTTGCGATTTTAGCTGCTTTTGTATTTTTATATTTTGATTGTAATTTATTTACATAAGTGTGTAAATATAATTAATTGGAATATTTATTCAATTATTTAAAACAGGGCCAAATAGACATCCAAGGAAGCTTTTCTGAAGTATCCAATACAACGTTATTTGAACAGATGTTAGAGAATACCGATAAAGAGGATGCAATGGATGATCATGATAATAAACTTCAAAATAGGGAAATGGTAAGATGTGGATAAATTATGTTTTAAAAATATTTATTTTTAAAAATAGACTATGTATGTACATTGTAAAATATTCACATTCTCTATGAAGATTAGACCATCTGGTATTTTGCCAGACAGGTCATAAAAGGCGAATGATTGGCGTAGCGTGTCACTACGATCGTAACTACTACGTGGTATAGTCCCGTAACGTCTCACCCGAGTTTGATTTCGCCGCCTTACCTATTCCTGCCACAACAAGAAACTAGTAACGGAGAATGATCAGGGTCCATAAAAAAATCACTGAAAGCAACGTATGTTGACATGATTATCGCATTGTAGTGCATTATTATTATCTTCTGAAATGTAAATTATGTGAACGGACATTTTTTTAATACTAACATTCACGAAAAACCCGTAAATATTAATATTACTTAAATTTACAATTATAATTTACTATTTTAAGCCCACATTGCAACATATCAGCAACCCACCCTCCAGTGGGTGATGGGGACGTCATATTCCTACGATGGAAAACGCTTTTATTAAAATTTTACTTATTAAAATACTTTAAAGGTGAACGCACACTTATCCGAGCCAAACGCATCGAACGAAACGAATTTTAGAATTTTGTATATATAATCTCATGAATTCGACGTCGATTTGACGCGGGTAAGTGTGTGAGGTTTCATGCGATTTCATCATATACAGAATTATAAAATTCGTTTCGTTCGACTCGGTCGGCGCATTCGGCTCGGATAAGTGAGCGTGTTAATGAACATGATTGTAATAGAAGCGAAAATATTAATTACGTAATATGGAATTCTTTTATTTGCAGTCGATAGCAAGTTTTAATACCATAGAAGAGTCGGTTCAAGAAGAATTAGAACCGGAACCAGAGGAAACTGAAGAACTTATAGAAAAAGGTTAACAATTTTATTGCTCTAATCTAAGCAACGGGTAAACTGAAGATTTATTACCCTAGATAAGAATCTCGTGAAATACTGTGAATTAAGCTAAAATACATAATTCCCGCAGTATCGATATATATTAGGTAGCGGTGTCATATTTTTACAGCAAATGCTGCTAATGTGACCTACACTATTTTTACATTTAAAAATGGAGTAAAGTTCACATGATCCAGTTCTTTTCCATTAAGTGTATTGTAGTGTCTATATGTCTATTTTACCATTTAATGGTATTGTTTCCATTTAAAAGCAGATATTATTGTGGATAGTAAATAAATTGTGGACAATGGACATATATATGCTTTCTATGCAATGAACAATATCAGATAATGTAGAATCGTTTCTCCCGAAGATGCTTCGGTTTCGAAGTGAAACGTGCGTTGAGTGCGTACATGAATTGTGTGCTTTTCTGACTGGTGCCGGCATGGTCGTGGTCGTAAAAGTGTGGTGGATGTGGGCGGATAATTGTGCCGTCGGGGTCTTCTTTCTATCCGGACCATCGGTGAGTCTAATCTATTTATTAAACCGACGTCTTTCTTTTCGTAACCATCACGGGGGATACATAGAACAGTTCGCAGATAATAGCAAATTTAATTAATTTCACTTTTTTAATAATAGATTTCCGCAAAGTAACGCCTGAATTAATAAAATATCCAAGATTAGTATCGAGGACCCTATGATTTCATCTCGAAGACGGTAGCATTAGATTATTAAGAAGATTGATTTTTTCAGGAAAAGTGTCAGGATCCGTATACAAAGGATATTTTCGCGCAGGAGGCAGCTGGGGATTATTACTATTTACTGTTTTCTCTATTTTACTCGCCCAAGTGTTAACTACTACCAGTGACCTGTGGCTTACACATTGGTATGTACATCACAATTTTCAAGCTAGCTACATTTCAAGCTGTATCTATATTTTTTTTATAATTAATAATTTGTACCCGTAATAAAATAGTTTTTCTCAGTATTGAGATATTATAGATATTATCATCCTAGCCCATTGATATCCATTGCGGGACATAAGCCTTACCCAAACAGACCCAAGGGTAAGATTAGCTTTATATGCATAGATAGTAACCAATTAAGTCCCTACGGTCCCTTGGGCACTGTTAACGAAAGACCGAAGACAAGAAATGATAGAACCATTTTCCTGTGGTTCACCTAGCATTTGACTACCGCTACGCTAGTCTATCACGAATTACCTAAAAAGTGTGATATGGCACTTATGCAAGTAACAACACCCATTTATCGAATTGATTGTCTTTCATAAATTTTAGTCTAAAGAGTAATATTATAGACAAGTCAGTCTATCTGAATGGGACAAACGGGCGCGAAACCAGGGGAAACCAATAAACAGACAACCTATTGATTTGTAAGGAAACCAAACCTAAGCGTTCTTGGTGTCTCGCCGTCAAAGAAAAACTCTACTGGAGATGAAGCAGATTTACGTCTTCTTTAGGATATTGCTTTCTGGAAATACTTCGGATAAAACCTAGAACACAACTTTGTTTCTCAAGCCGGTGTTCGTCAATTTTTCGTGACAAATACACCTTCCTCCCAGTGACCTTGAAAATCAGAGCCTATCAATTATGTAAGTTAATTTAAAACATCGTGACTACATCAATTTATATACTTACCTCTGTAGGTGCTGAAACTGAGAAGCTTTTCGAATATTTTCAAATGACATCTAGCAATTAATTCATGTTAGTCCATTCCTAGGTGATTGTCGTAGGAAAATTTACCACTCTTTACTAGACTTGATTCGATCGTCACGTTTATGCGGCGATGGGGATAAAATTGTATTAGTAGTAATTTGAATAAAATATTATATACTTTAAACGGTCGTATGAATTTGCCATAAATAATTTCTTTAACTAATAGCGGTACAGTGTCAAAAGTGGCACTTTATAAACTTTCCTCTTTTTATTTCCATTATTACTAGTTTTATGCCTTTCACAGGATGAACGACTTAGATGAAAAACATTCTCATATCCAAAACCATATCAATCAGTCACTTCATGTAAACAATACAAACTTTACAACAAGCCAGTCGAATATCATAACTTCTACTGAAAATGTTCAAACAGTCATCGATGAAGCCATTACGGACAGAGTGCCAACTATAGGGCTCTCAAATCTCACTGTGAAAACTTTAAATGCGATGGAAAACACTGCTTTCGATCATTCATACTATATTTATATTTGGATTGCCACTTTAGTTGGGTGTACCGTCTTAACGACATTCAGGTATTTATTCCTTTTACTTCTTTGTATTAATTTTCTGACTATTTTACGACGACGTCAGTATGTCTGTATGTGTGTGTGTGTGTGTGTGTGTGTGTGTGTGTGTGTGTGTGTGTATGTGTTTGTGTATGTATGTAAACATCTTATAGCTTTTGGAAGGCTTGACCGATTGAACTGCGATTGATAGCATTTGATCAGTTAGACTTCCTGAAAATCTAAAATGGTTCAGCTATGGAGATTTTGAGAAATTTTGAAAAACCAAAAAAAATCTTTGGAGAAATAGTATTTTTTTTAATATAAGCACCATCACGGCAATACATAAATTCCATCAAAATCGGATTATCCGTCCGAGAGTAGTTGAAATTTTTTGTTTTTTTTTTTGCGATAACTTCAAGATTTTTTAACCAATCATTTTTCAAACTTGTACAAAATTTTAATACTTAAAAACTACGTCAAACGTAGTTTTTAAGTAGAAAATCAAAATTGAATCAAGTTTTTAAAAATTATAGCTTTTTAAATATTAATATTTTGTCATTTACAGCAAATTTATTTATTTAATACATTATTGTATATTTAATGAAAAATATAAACGAAAAAGGATAGCAAAAATTGTACAAAAGGTGAGCTTATCTCTACTGGCAGAGATTTCTTCCAGCTAACCTGAAATGTGGAGTAGGGATTAATAAATGTGAAGAATTTGTGCAAATTCATAAATGTATTATTTTATTTGTTGTGCACAATGGCATAACAAATAAAATAATACATTTATGAATTTGCACAAATATACATACACTAAACATATTTTATATGAAACACATACTAAAGAAAATCGAACATTACAACTTAGTAGTAAAAATAATTAAAATCAAGAAAGCGTCAGACAACACTCTTTTAGACGTTTTTTAAAAAGTGGCAGTGAATGGCTAGAGCGTATGCATGGAAAAAGCGAATTCCATAACTTAGCTGCATGCACCGTAAAAGACCGTGAATAGGTCTGGGAGTGAGATACTGGAAATTTAAGAACGGTATTAAGGTTGGAACGATATGAGATGAGAGATGAATGAATGTAAAAAGGAAAAACGATCACAAAGATAGTTATGCGCAGCCGAATTGTATAGAATATTTTAAAAAGAAAAAAAAAACAAAGGATATGAGTATTTCTGCGAAAGCGGATAGGTTAACACTTGAGTGGGCTCTGAAAGCTGACATATGATCAAATTTCCGAAGACCGAAGATAAAGCGGATACACGAATTTTGGAGCCTCTCAAGCTTATTTAAAAGCACTTCAGTAGCATCGACGAAACATGTATTTGCGTAATCTAGAATAGGAAGAATAAGTGCCTGCACTAGTGAAATATTAGATTTTATAAGTAGGCAATTTTTAGCAAATTTAGGGAGTGGAAAGAAAAATGACTTTTTTACTTATAAAATTTATGTGGCTTTGCCACGATAAATCCGAGCTAAACATGACTCCTAAATTTGTAACGTTAGAAGAAAGGGGTATTTGGTGCCATTATAAAAAATTCGGGGTAAATTAATATCTCTAATTTTCCGGAACATCTGGCGACTGCCTTAAATATTAGTTTTTAGAGATTTAAGGATTCACTAAAGGCCAAAAGATTCATCCGAGGAATGAATGGTCAAAATATCTATATTTAATGAGTCTAACGCTTTCGTTGCATCAACAACACTAAGGTGATGATACAATTGCAAATCGTCGGCGTATAGACGAAAATTCGAAGTGATAATTAAAGTGACTGCGTTAATAAATAGAGAAAAAACTAAAGAAGATAAAACACAGCCATGCGGAACACACGCAACAATGTCACACCAATTTGAATGAGCGTCATTTAAAAAAAAAATATTGCGAGTGACTACGTAAGTAAGAGTCAAACCAACCCAACGCTGAAGGCGAGAAATTCAAAGAGCGTAGTACGCCAATCAGCAAGTCAAAATCAACAGAATTAAAAGCGCTACTAAAATCCAGCAGCATTAACGCAGTAATATGAGTCCATAGCCATTCTGATGTCGTCAGACACTTTAACTAAAGTTGTAACAGTACTATAACCCGGACGAAATCCAGACTGGTAAAGTTACAAAAGGTCGTTGGGACGGAGGAATTCAGATAATTGTCAGTGGACAATGTGCTCCAAAACCTTAAACAGAAATAGTATATTCTGAGAAATCTAATATACAGTAGGATGATTAGATTTTTCAGGAAGTGGAATGACTTTAGCAGTTTCCCACAATGAAGGAAACGTGTTAGTCAGTAGGGAAAGATTGAAAATGTATCGAAGAACAGAAAGGTTGTGAGTTAGGATTAGGACAAACATTTTGGAGCACAAGTCATGGATTCCAACCGCAGTCGATATGATAGCACGTACATGCTTCTCAACTTCTTCTTCGGTGACTGGCACAAAAGAAAATGAACATGACGGGCGAGCAAAGGTGGACTGATAATTGAGAGTATTAACTTTTATATTACATTGGATCTAGAGTCAAAGGAGAAATAGTGAAATTCGAGTTTAAAACGTTGATATTAATACTAATTATTAGAAACAGGATTCTTCCCGACAGCAAGAGATTTCAGAAACCTCCACATATCTTGAGAGTTTGAACTTGCTATAGTATCGTTAATGTTCGTGTATTCCGAAAAATTGTCACTAGAACTCACAGACGATTTAAGAACATTTGTTCTTAAATCGTCCGTCAGTTCTATTTCTTGTCATCATAGCACCGTTTATAGAATCAGTAAGCCAATGTGAAGGGTTATGTTTGATTCTTTTTTTTTAAATTACATGTGTGTCGTATAGATTATTAATACATTTGTTAAAATTTAATGCTCCCTCATTAACACCGTCGCTACTAAATACGGAGAATCAATCTAAAGCACAGGCATCTCTGACTAACGCATCATTATCAATTTTATTAAAAAGTCGACGAAAGGAATACTCAGCTTTATTTTTAGGGGAAAGAATATAAGGTCGTGATACGAAAAACAAGATGAAAATTGACTGCGGATTTTAACATGATTAGGCTGTAACTATGTTACACAATAATCAAGCCAAGAAGTTAAGACGACTAATTTGGTGACTTATGAGTAGCAGACAAAAGATGAAGATGCAAATTAAAAGAGGATGAAATATTAAAAACTTTATGTGCACGATTATCATTTTTTAAAAAACATGTATTAAATTCGCCTAAAATTATGATATCACAATAAAGTGGTCATAAATCGTGTAGCAGTTTCTCCAGGGAATTAAAATAATGAATATGCAAAGAAGGGCTATATAAAAGAGCTAGAAGGATTTTAGAGAATGATTTCTAATATAATGTATTCGGCAGTTTCATTATATGCGCTAGGTGAACAAGCAATAATTTTGTAAGGGATATTAAAACGCAAATAACACGACCACCCTTACCAGTGAAATCATTCCGGGTTAAAAAAAAACAGGCAATGAAAACTGATGCGACGGTAAAGATGGGGCTTAAGTAATGATTCCGACACCAGTATCGCCTCCATGTGTTCGCCTATTGAAAGTTTACTTAAATTTACTTAATTTTTTTAAAATTATTTTCAGGCTAATATACCTATTAATTTAAAAATCCCATCAGCTTTTGTCTCTAAAAAAACTGCGTCAAATACTGTAAATTGGATCAAAATCAGTCGATTTATTTGGATATATCAATAACGAAATTTAAAAAAAAATGTCTTTTTGATATTACTTTGACACGTTCACTATGTAACTAAGAAAACATTTTAAAGCTCAAAAATTGCATTGAATTCCATCACAGATCAGATAATTGTAGCTAAATTCCATTCGACATACCTATCAAAATCGATCAGCTTTTTCAAAATTAAATTACTGTCATGTATAACAAAATTTAGATTTTTAACTCTGAAAAGAATCTGTGCTTAGGTATAGTTTTTGTTCTTTTGGGTTTAAAATACCTTAACCGCTAAGGAAGTTACAGGGATGGCCTGCAGGGTCACCCGCTTTACAGGTTTTTTAATTAAATTTATATTTTCTATCGTCACTACTTAGTGAAACTGCATCATATTAATTTTGTTAAACACTTAGGCTGTTTCAAAACTATAACACACATTTTAGATATCGTCTTTGCGTGGGCAAAATAATCTTAAAAATAATATAATATAAACTAATAACTCTGATGATGTTCTTATTAGCGAAACCGATTGGCCGACCGATATAAATAAATTATGGTTGTAAAACAGCACTAATGCTTAACAAAATCAACACCTATGCTAACTATGTACGTGCGGTTAAATACAATCACAGTGTTTTAAGTGAATTCTATCACCAAAAGATAGACGTAGCACCGAATCTTATTGTCAAACGACTATTTTGATATCCTAATTGTCGGCAACTAATCTGATTATTTAAGCTGAGAATCACTGCTAAAGCATTGACTAATAACTTTCCGTAGATGCAGCGTAGTACTAGGACATCATCATCATCATCATATTAGCCATAAAAAATCCACTGCTGAACATAGGCCTCCACCAATAACTGCCACTGCGATTGGTTGGAAGCAGCAAACATCCAGCGAGTCCCTACGACCTTGATCAAGTCGTCTGTCCACCTAATCGGTGGCCATCCTACGCTACGTTTGCTGGTATGTGGTCTTCACTCTAGAATATTTCTGCCCCGTCGGTCATCCGTTCTTCGAGTTATGTACTCTACCTATTGACACTTCAGTTTACTGACACGTTTGGCTATGTCAGTAACATTCGTTCATCTTCGGATCTACTCGTTTCTGATCTCGCAGAGAAATCCCAAACATAGCTCGCTCCATATCTTTCTGAGTGTGGTCCACAAACTTTTTAAGAGCCCCATAGTTATAGACCACGTCTCGGCACAGATCTAGGACGTACTATCTTCTACTTCATACATTTGAGTATTAGTTCTTTTTTCTTCATTTTATTCTATTTTTTTAGACTTTGCTTGTCATTTTTCCTCGATTATTGCTGAGGCGATCACATTGCATGAAATGAAGGTGTGATAACTTTGTATCAAGAATTACAACGGTCAGTTATCTTTGCCTTTAGCAGAGCTACGCAGTACTGGGAAAAGTTAACTTTGTCTAATCATAGATTGTGACTATCTGCCAAATTATGAAATCGAACTCAGAGGAAGTCCTAATACTTTTTATATCGACTTAAAACATTATAAATATGTGACATATTTCTGATAATACAATAATCTTATTCTATCGAGCTGATCTGATTATGGAATTAAGAACTGGATTCTAATAAGCACTTTGAGTTTGAACTAACTTGGTTATTTTAATAACTCAAATATATATTTTATTGATCTGGGTCTGACGATGCATTCTGGAAATAGATAAAATGTACCGATCCATAATTATTATTTCTAGTAAAATAAATAAACATAATTATGTCAATGCCCTTGTGGGGTAGGCAGAGTAAATTGAACTTCAATGGACGCCCTAATTTAAAAAGGTTCAGCCAACTATTGGTTGATGAAATAGGTGGTGATCCACATCGTCACCTATTATCAACTAGTAACGACTACCTTTTATTTCTTGCGCTATTTAAAACCAACATCTTTACATTCTCATCATAGTTGTGGGTGTGTTAACACATAATCACCAAGCTCCAAGTTGCTATTGAGATTTTTCTTTGTATAAATGTTGATAATTTTTTGTTCTGACTGGGAGATCAAAATTGAAAGCTTCTTCAATGAGATTAATCAGAAGGCCACAAGTCAGTAATTGCAAATGCATGGCAGAAGCGAGGTTTAATTTTTTGATTACGTGTAATTATTTTAATTTTTTAATCTAGATCTCTATTATTCATATGGGTTTGCATGCGAAGCTCCATTAATATGCATAACACAATGTTCAGCAACATTTTATCGGCAACTATGCGATTCTTCGATACCAATCCTTCTGGACGGGTTTTAAATAGATTTTCAAAAGATATGGGCGCAGTCGATGAAATTTTACCGAAAATGTACTTGGAAAGTATACAGGTAACACTTGTGAATGTTGTTATTTTATAATAGCATAGAAAATAAGCTTTCTGGGTTCTATCAGTACAGAAGAGGTAAGCATCGTATATGGACAACTAACAAATTAGATATATGACACTAACCAATTACATTTGCCAAAAAACTTGGAAATTGCCAAAATGTCTACCATTAGTAAGCTTCAGGCTTCTTCTCAATATAACTATGTTATTTTACTCTTTCAACTTCCAACAACGTAACTCAAACTGCATCCTTCCCTTCTCTCTCTGTCTCTCTCTTCCTTCTTTCAATCTTCCTAGATTTATGCGTCTGTCTAGTTTTTTAATAAAACACCCTATCATGCAATCATAAATTTGATCAATACGAGGTCGTCAAAAGCACTTACTTGACTGATCCTAAAGGGGAAAGTAGGTCTGCTGTAAAATCATATCCCGGAATATCATAGAATCGTAGGTGGAGATGTGTTCCGAAGCATACCGCCTGATAGCGAAGATGTAGTTCGAACTATTATAGAAACATAGGTGGGGATGCGCCCCGAAGCAAACGATTAACCCGTTACGTATCCTGGAATAGATGTTCCTCGGCAATATAGTTAGGTATCTGCTTATGTAATACATTAAAGACAAGATAAGTAAATAATAATTTTATAATAATTTATTCATTTTTTATCACAATTATAAATTAGCCACAGTCTCAGATACCGAATAGAACTCCATTTCAACCGGGTACCCATGAGATAGCTCTTATACTTTTTTAATTTAACGTCTTTACTATACAGTAATCACGGAATTCTGTGAAGGTAATCCTATTAATTCGTATTCTATCCAGATCTTAAATTCAAATATAAGCACCTAATATTAATCTGAGATTTATCTTGAGGCTTTTAAGCAAACAATTAATTTAAAAAAATGTATAAAATAATCGTACCTCAAATTTCAAAATGAGGTCTTAATGACTGATTGTCTGTAGTACCTAGCGCAAAACCGGTTAGCTATATAATTAATAATTTTAACTGATTTATTTTGTAATATGAACATAAATTATGAAACAGTATACTGGATTTCAAAAAATCTTGAAAATAATTATTGTTGTATTTTTTCATAATAAATAATAATGGTATTTAATGCTATAATTAGTTGTACCTTAAGAATTTTATCTTTTCCGATTTTTCAAAATCTTCTTTTATTTACAGATATTTATGGTTATGAGTGGAATTTTAGTCATGGTGGCGATCGTAAACCCTTACATGATTTTGACAACAATAGTCTGTGGTATATTAATGTATTACTGGTCGTTAGTATATTTGAATACAGCACAGGCCGTTAAAAGGTTATTATGTATTATTTATTTTAATTAATCGTTACATTTACTGATAAGCAATTACTTTGTTTTGTAAACAATATTTAATCAGCATTTTTATGTGTTGCTTATAACAAAAAGTTTCACTTAACTCATTAGTAAAACATTTTGAAAGTGTGACGGAGTGCGCTAGCGGCACTTTGTCGTTATCATTTATCATGGCGTAAATTGCGGAATATGAGGGCTCAAAATACAAGCGCATTGCGCAATAGCGACAAGTTAATAGATATAGATATAGATTAAAAGATATAGATCTTAAAAAAACTTTTTTTTTACGTAATTATAAAGTGATTTGGGTAATTTACCTTCAGGTCACACACTAGCCTCGTTGAGTAGTGCAGGGCTCCATCCATCATAATCAAGATCCGTCATTTTTAGCAGTAACCATTAGCAAACAATTTAATAATAACGAGGCGTTCCTTAAGTCCTAGGACATTTTTGAATGCACGCAAGCAAAAAACAAGTATGTCAAACGAAATGTAAACGAAAAAGACATCATTGACCTAAGACACATTCACCTACTGTTGAAACTTCTACTAACCTCACATCCAAATAGCTACAGTTTTCTATCTTTTCATCATCTTCAGGGTAAATTATACAACCGACAAGGCTGCACGATATACAGATGGCATCCCATCTGAATCTGGTGTAGTCTTATTGTTGTTGTTGTTGGTAAAAAAATTACATAAATACAATATGAAATATATTGTTGTGTAAAAAACAATATTGTATTTTTTTATCAAAATGGGGGTAAATGACAGGGCTGCATTCCTTTTGTAAGTTAATGGTCATAATGTGACCAATAAAATATAATAAAAAGAATATTGCTTAACTTCATATTAAACTTTAACAAAATTGTAATATTTAAAAAATGTGGTCAAGTGCGGGCGGCGACAGACGCGCACATTGTCTAAACAATTTTTTTTTACTTATTCGGTATCACAATCGAGTCTTAACACCCTCCTACACTATGTCGAATTATTTACTGGTCAACCTGTATAAAACACAAAAAAATATTTCTTCCATGTCCAAAACCAACTTTCTCTGAAACCATCGAACCAATTAATTTTCATATGAAACATTTTATAAGCTGATTAATATGTTTAAGGCATTGTTTTCAACAGATTAGAGAGCGTCTCTCGAAGTCCTGTATTCTCTCACGTGTCAGCAAGCATGGCCGGGCTCGGCACCGTGAGAGCCTGTGGCGCACAAACCATGCTGCGAAAACATTTTGACGATAAACAAGACGTACACACAGCTGCCTGGTATATGCTTTTTTATATACTAAAAGATTACAAACAAGCAGATTCTTCTCTTGATGGAGAGAGACAATAAACACCAGAGATGATGGTGCATTGCTATCCTTATGGTAGATCTTAATTTCACATGTGTAAGTGTGTCTTTGAAATTGTGACATTTTTGGAGTGGGTCTCAGAGTGGAGCGAACAAAACCTTGTATCCGTTAATCCCTACTCAATTCTGTGCGTTATTCACCAAAAAAAAATCCCTTATCAAGGCTCCTCTATTCCGGAACACTTCTCTCACCATCTTTGATAGCATAAACATTTTAGGCGTCGAAATCGCAAGTAACGTTCAATTCCGCAATCATTTGGAGGGTAAAGCTAAGTTAACTTCAAACAAACTGGGGGTGTTGAATCTTCCAAGACGATATTTCACATCTAGCCATATACCTATGCTTTATAAAGCGCAAGTTCGACCACACGTGTAGCTTTGTTCGTACTTTTGGACCTTAGCAGCCCCATTATCAAACCCTTAAATTTGATAAAATACAACATAGAGCAGTACGACTTGTAGACAATTCCACTCCGACACTAGCGGTCTTGAACCACTTAATCTCCGGAGAGACATTGGATCTTTATGTGTGTTCTACCATCTGTAAATAGGGAGTGTTCTGATGAGTTATGTAATTTAATGCCGGCATCCACGTTCCGCTGTCGCACTACAGGCCGTAGTGAGAGATTCCACACAAATCATATCGACATTAGTCATCCACAACTGTTCGATTTGGCCGTACATTTTTTATACGAACAGCCAAACTCTGGAACAGCTTGCCTTACGCAGTATTTCCGAGTAGATTAGATATTGAAATTTTTAAGGTCAATAAAACTTTTAGAAGCCGACATCACCTTTTGTGTTGCAAAGGTCCAAGGCAAGGCAGTGACCGCTTTCCATCAGGTGGCCCATTTACTCGTATGCCTACTATATGTATACTAAAATTAAAAAAAATACTAAATATATAAAAAAAGTGCACTGTTACGTTAATTACGGTAAGATTAAAAGGTACTTAATACTAATGCCCAATATTTTATGAGTCACGTTAATTTCTGTAGATGTTAAGAATAAATATATATAAAAAAACTTGAGAGGTGTCAAGGGACACCCGGATGGAACGAAGTTCCTTTCGATTAATTAAAAACTCTTGACTATAAAAGTACTGAATCAATTTTAGACACAGTATGAAACTCACTAAAATAATTGTTAATCTAAATTTGTAATTTTTGTTTTATTATATACAATTATTTTTATTTTATTATACAATTTATTAGTTATAATATATGTTTGTTTGCGTTAATTCAAATTATACAATTAAAAATGGTTTCTCAAGATACAGGCTCTGCCTAGTTTGAGAGCCCCTGGTAATTCTCAATAACAATGTTTTATTTAAGTTCATATATGTAATGTATTTCTGATAAATTTACTTGTATTTCGAATATTGAAATAAATTATTATTATTATTATTATTATTTGTTAGATATCCCGACTTAATGCCGGCTTTAATAAATATCTCGTCCTGTTACCTACAGGAAAAAAAATATTTATGAGCCCTTTATTGAATGCTGTGATGCATGTGTGTGATGTTATGATAATTATATGTGTAAATAAAGTTATCTTAGTATATTATTAGGGTTTCTTTCTCTAAATAATTTTTCTAATCTACCAATATAGCCTATTCCGCCAGATTTCGCTTTAAAGTAACAAAACATCAGTTCATATTGTTCTTCTGTAGACCACTTTCTTCTTTTATCATTATTTACGTCATCATTCGTGGTCATCATAGATGAGCCGGCAGAGTTTATGGGTTCCACCCTACTCTGCAAAGCATCATATATATCTCTCGAATCTCTTTGATCGGCTGTAGTATATTCGGGTCCCCCGACTCTCGCCCGCCTGCTCAGCAGAGAGTCACTGACGGTTTGCATGCTGTCACGTCCAGCGTCAGCCCCAGACGTGCCCCGATGCTCACCCTCGGGAAGCGGCCCTAGATTACATTCATTACTTTGTCTCTTCATGTTTACGAAGGTTACTATTGCTCCGTTAGTCATTGGTTAAGTGTCCAACTCTATAAGTTTCCAATGTCCGCCCCTCACGTGGTAAAGGTGGTCATACCGGACGTGGAGTTAGCTTTGTGAAGGGCTTATTATTATTATTATTATTATTATTATTATTATTATTATTATTATTATTATTATTATTATTATTATTATTATTATTATTATTATTATTATTATTATTATTATTATTATTATTATTATTATTATTATTATTATTATTATTATTATTATTATTATTATTATTATTATTATTATTATTATTATTATTATTATTATTATTATTATTATTATTATTATTATTATTATTATTATTATTATTATTATTATTATTATTATTATTATTATTATTATTATTATTATTATTATTATTATTATTATTATTATTATTATTATTATTATTATTATTATTATTATTATTATTATTATTATTATTATTATTATTATTATTATTATTATTATTATTATTATTATTATTATTATTATTATTATTATTATTATTATTATTATTATTATTATTATTATTATTATTATTATTATTATTATTATTATTATTATTATTATTATTATTATTATTATTATTATTATTATTATTATTATTATTATTATTATTATTATTATTATTATTATTATTATTATTATTATTATTATTATTATTATTATTATTATTATTATTATTATTATTATTATTATTATTATTATTATTATTATTATTATTATTATTATTATTATTATTATTATTATTATTATTATTATTATTATTATTATTATTATTATTATTATTATTATTATTATTATTATTATTATTATTATTATTATTATTATTATTATTATTATTATTATTATTATTATTATTATTATTATTATTATTATTATTATTATTATTATTATTATTATTATTATTATTATTATTATTATTATTATTATTATTATTATTATTATTATTATTATTATTATTATTATTATTATTATTATTATTATTATTATTATTATTATTATTATTATTATTATTATTATTATTATTATTATTATTATTATTATTATTATTATTATTATTATTATTATTATTATTATTATTATTATTATTATTATTATTATTATTATTATTATTATTATTATTATTATTATTATTATTATTATTATTATTATTATTATTATTATTATTATTATTATTATTATTATTATTATTATTATTATTATTATTATTATTATTATTATTATTATTATTATTATTATTATTATTATTATTATTATTATTATTATTATTATTATTATTATTATTATTATTATTATTATTATTATTATTATTATTATTATTATTATTATTATTATTATTATTATTATTATTATTATTATTATTATTATTATTATTATTATTATTATTATTATTATTATTATTATTATTATTATTATTATTATTATTATTATTATTATTATTATTATTATTATTATTATTATTATTATTATTATTATTATTATTATTATTATTATTATTATTATTATTATTATTATTATTATTATTATTATTATTATTATTATTATTATTATTATTATTATTATTATTATTATTATTATTATTATTATTATTATTATTATTATTATTATTATTATTATTATTATTATTATTATTATTATTATTATTATTATTATTATTATTATTATTATTATTATTATTATTATTATTATTATTATTATTATTATTATTATTATTATTATTATTATTATTATTATTATTATTATTATTATTATTATTATTATTATTATTATTATTATTATTATTATTATTATTATTATTATTATTATTATTATTATTATTATTATTATTATTATTATTATTATTATTATTATTATTATTATTATTATTATTATTATTATTATTATTATTATTATTATTATTATTATTATTATTATTATTATTATTATTATTATTATTATTATTATTATTATTATTATTATTATTATTATTATTATTATTATTATTATTATTATTATTATTATTATTATTATTATTATTATTATTATTATTATTATTATTATTATTATTATTATTATTATTATTATTATTATTATTATTATTATTATTATTATTATTATTATTATTATTATTATTATTATTATTATTATTATTATTATTATTATTATTATTATTATTATTATTATTATTATTATTATTATTATTATTATTATTATTATTATTATTATTATTATTATTATTATTATTATTATTATTATTATTATTATTATTATTATTATTATTATTATTATTATTATTATTATTATTATTATTATTATTATTATTATTATTATTATTATTATTATTATTATTATTATTATTATTATTATTATTATTATTATTATTATTATTATTATTATTATTATTATTATTATTATTATTATTATTATTATTATTATTATTATTATTATTATTATTATTATTATTATTATTATTATTATTATTATTATTATTATTATTATTATTATTATTATTATTATTATTATTATTATTATTATTATTATTATTATTATTATTATTATTATTATTATTATTATTATTATTATTATTATTATTATTATTATTATTATTATTATTATTATTTGTTCTTAAACTTGATATGTATCAGTATTTTTCTGTGGTCTCCCGCCTTGAAGCCTTCAAGGAAGAGGAGATACAGTATTATCCTCAATAAAAACATTTTCTCCCAAAACTTTACTCACAATGGTTGTAGTATGAATAGCTGCCTGTTTTTGCATTATATTAATATCTATATGACAATTCAACATTTTACAGTATTTATATAAACTGAATCCTACAACTCCTGTTGCGCCTATTACTATTGGGACTATTGTTGTGTTAGTTTTCCATATTCTATTAATTTCCATTTTAAGTGGCTGATATTTACTCAGTTTTTCTATTTCTTTAGGCCCTATATTGTAATCAGATGGTATTGTTACATCTATTAAGAAAGTTTTGTTTTCATTTTTGTCAATATAAATAATGTCTGGTCTATTGTTTTGTATTTCTGTATCTGTCTGGACTGGAAACTCCCAAAGTAATTTAGCTTCATCATTTTCTTTTACTTGAGGGTATGACAATGTCTCCTTCCACCACATCTTTTCAGAAGTAAAATTATGTTTTTGAAGCAAACACCAGAATACATACTGCACTATATTATTATGCCTCTTCGTATAATAATTACCAGCAAGCTTTTCGCACCCAGTTATAATATGGTGTATTGTTTCGTCCTTAGCTGAGCAGAGTCGACATTTCCCATCTATTTGCTTTTTGTGAATATCACGTTCATGCTGTCTGGTGATTATTGCCTGATCTTGAATAGCAAATATTTTACCTTCTAAAACTGGTGACACAGGTTTTCTCTTTAACCACAAAAAAGACTCTACCTTGTTAATATTTGGTTTTTCTAACACTGTCCTATGAAACTGACCGTGGAGTGGTTTAACTCTCCATTCATAAATATGTTTCTTGGTAGTTGCAAGTTTAAGTTCTTTATTGGTGACCCCTTGTTCAATTTGCAAATTTAGTTCGCTTGCTATCTCCTTTGCTTCTTTGTCTATTGAATATTTATCTTTTCTCTTGTCGTGTTGTACTATGGCTTCTATTATTTTATCTGGATTGTTGTTAAAATACTGTTTTTGTTTCAAAACATGGGTTTTGTATAGCATTTCTATATTGAGCAAACCTCTTCCTCCTTCTGGCCTTGTTATATATAACCTGTCTTTATCTGCTTTTTGCTTGTGTATTTTATATAGTGAAAGTAATTTTCTTGTTTTAACGTCTATGTAATTTAAATCGCTTGTTTTGTAGTTAACCACTCCAATGGAGTACATTAGTATGGGTATGGCGTATGTATTGATAGAAGTTATAATGTTAACAGAATTTAAATGTGAAACTAATATACATTTTACTCGTCTAAAATATTCCTTTGATATAATTTCTCTGAGCTCAAAATATTTCCTGGGCATTTATAAATTTGTAACACTTTTATTAGCCATTCATGCGAGACACTGTCCATTTATAAATTTGTAACACTTTTATTAGCCATTCATGCGAGACACTGTCAAAGGCCTTTCTATAATCAATCCATCCCATGCTTAGATTTTTTTGTGCCAAATGGGCGTCCTCGAGAATAGCTTTATTCAACATAAGATGGTCCTTACAGCCTCTGGCGCCACGTCTGCATCCTCTTTGCTCTGGTGCTAGTATATTGTTATTAGTACAGTGTGTGTACAATTCATTTGTTAATATCGATGTTAGTAATTTATACATTGATGGCAAACAAGCAATAGGGCGCCAGTTTTTTGGGTCTTGCGTGTCTTTGTCTTTTGGTATAAGCAAGACTTGGCCAGTTGTAAACCAATCGTCTATGGGTTCTAATCCTTCTAAAATTTTATTATATATATTGGCTATGTATTTATGTGTGCTTGTGAGATATTTTAAGTAGTAGTTTTGTATTTTATCAATTCCCGGCGTTTTCCAATTTTGCATTTTCGTCACCGTAGTATTAACCATATCTTTATCTATACTAGTGAAATTGTGTTCATGTATGTGGTTCGTCGATTGAACTATTTGATTAATCCAATTAGCTTGTTTATTATATGTTACAGGGTTAGATAAAATTTCTTCCCAAAAATATTCAATGTCTTCTTTAGAAGGAAGCTTTGTAGCTTCCTGTTGCTTGTTCTCCAATTTTCTATAGAATGTGTGTTGGTTTTCTCTAAAATGTTTATTTTGGATTTTTCTATTGTTCATTTCCTCATATCTCCTTAATCTTCCCGATGTAGCTTTAATACGCTGTTTGATGATTTCTTATGTTTATTATTATTATTATTATTATTATTATTATTATTATTATTATTATTATTATTATTATTATTATTATTATTATTATTATTATTATACTTTGATTTTCTCGATATAAAGTCGGTTCTAGCAAATACCCCGTCCTGCTACCTGCAGGAAAAAAAGCACTTATGTTTCCTAATTTAGTTTTTATACTAGTGACCTATATTTTATGAATTTATTACTCTAATTTGAGCCAAATATTTTTTTAAAATGATAAATGACTAATTCTCGTGTGGTGTGTATTGTGCGGCGATGTTTCTTAATCTTGATTTTCATGATTTAACTTGTGTATTGTTAAGAAACACATTATCACCCAGTACTTTTCTGACTATAGTAGAAGAGTGTATTACTGCTTGCTTTTGTAAAATGCTGATGTCAATGCTTGCATCCAATTGATTAATATATCTTTTGATGCTTTTCGCTACTACGCCTGTTGCGCCAATTACTATTGGAATAATTGCTGTTTGTGTATTCCATAACCGACTAACTTCTGTTTTCAAAAGATGATACTTACTCAATTTTTCAATTTACTTTGGGCCGATGTTATAATCTGATGGTACTGTTACGTCAATTAGATATGTTTTGTTATTTGGTTTGTCTATATATATTAAATCCGATCTATTATGCATAATACTGACATCAGTATGAACTGGAATTTCCCATAATATTTTTGTTGTTTGGTTTTCTTTAACTTGGGGTTCAATTAGAGCTTCTTCCCACCATAATTTAGAAACTTCCATTTTGTGCTTTCTAGCCAAACACCAGTAAATCGATTTGTGGCTGTATAACATTGATACTTGACAATTGAGGCTCAGTTTCTTCAAAATTTTCTATTGTATGTGAAGTGCACTCTGCGTTTATTTGAATTCTGTTTAGTACTTCTTGTGATATAATATTTTGTTTTATAACCCTGCGTGCTTGATTTGCCAAAGTGTTACCATCAAATTTGTGTATTTTTGGATTATTAGGGTTCCTTTCTGTAAATAGCTTCTGTAATCTACTTAAATATCCTAATCCGCCAGATTTTGCTCTGAAGTAGCAGAACATTAGCTTGTTAATTTCTTCTGTAGACCACTTTCTTCTTCTGTCATCATTTAATTCATTATTTGTGGTCGTTAAAGATGAGCTGGCAAAGTCTGTGGGCGAAGCCCTACTATGCAAATCCCCTCCTCGCCCCATTGATCGGCTGTAGTACATTCGGGTGTCCCGACTCCTGCGTAAACTCCGGCGTAGAAGCCAAATGACCGGAGCCTAAGGCGACTGGGTGAGAAATCTACGGACTATCCGAGCGTTATCTAATAGGACTGCCCGCTGGATACTCGCCATAATGGGCTTGGGTGGTAAATCCAATTTTTTTAAGTAAAGTTTCAAGGAAGAAGGAATTAGCTCATTGGTTGAAACAACTATTGGAACTATCTCAGCAGACGTACCACCCCACATTTCGACAACCTCGTGCGCCAAGTCCAGATATTTAAGCCTCTTATCTGATTCAGCCTTAACAAGATTGTCGTCATGTGGGATAGTAATATCTACCAAGAAAATCTTGGATGATGCTCGTTCCATCAGCACGATATCGGGTTTATTCATCAGAATGGTTCTGTCCGTGATGATGGGTCGATCCCAGTACAGTTTGGCACGATCATTTTCAAGAACGGGCACAGGCGAGTACTTATAAAAAGGCAGTTTCTGATCACGAAGGCCATATTTCAGAGCGAGCTCTTGGTGGATAATTTTGGCTGCTAAGTTGTGTCTGTGCAAGTACTCAGTGTTAGCAAGCATAGCACAACCGGAAGTGACATGCCGGAGAGATTCTCCAGGACGGTGACACATGCGACATATGTCATTGGTACCGTCCTTAATGATGTACTTCCGGTAATTGTTAGTCTTGACCACCTGATCTTATATCGCACAGACAAAACCCTCGGTTTCCCCAAAAAGGTCACCAAAATGCAGCCAATGCACGGAAGATAGCAAGTCTACGTGAGGCTCGTGCATAGTCTTGTAGAATCTACCGTGTAGCTCTTTCCCTTTCCATATGGCCTCCCTGTCAGAGTTGCAAAGTACCGCTGGTTTTTGCCAGTCTCTTTTGGCCAAGGATAGTGGGGTTAGTCCTTTGTCACATTCTATTACCTCAGCATGGATTGCGCCCTCCAATTTCGTCAAGAAGTAGTCCCCGAGATTGCATATCTCGCGGTTGTGCAGGCCTTGAGCACTCAGCACGCCCCTTCCGCCATGTTTACGCGAGATATACAATATCGTGACCGACGATTTCGGATGGCGCAGCCTGTGCCGAGTCATAGTAGTGCGGACTTTTCGATCTAGAGCACTTAGTTCGGTCTGAGACCACTTGAGCACGCCAAACGTGTACATGAGTACTGGCATAACCCAGGCATTGTACGCTCGTATCTTGTTTACATCTGACAAATAGCTATTAAAGACACACACATATTCTGTGACATGCCCAAGTACCGGTATGTTTCAGCCTGTGTGAGTGACCTAAGTCGAGCCGGGTCGAAAGGAATACTTTCGTCTGTAGCGGCTACTTTGCCACGCTCTACATGCAAGACCGCACACTTATTTACTCCAAGCTCCATGCCAATGGAACTGCTAAAATTACATGTAACATTTAGCAGTTCATTCAGCCTTGAAGCGTTTGGAGCAAACAGCTTGAGATCATCCATGTAAAGCAGGTGGCTAAGAGTAGTTTTCTAGAATTAAAAGGACTATATTATATTGCATATATCTTAAAAAATGGTGCCGTGTACACACGTAAAAAGAGAAACTTCTTATGTCATATCATTTTTCTGCTATTTACCATTAAACAATTTACATCATGGCGCGTGACGGTCGAGCGTAACAGAAAAGTGTGGCTTTGCTGTAAATTTTCCTCCATACGTCGATAGAATACCTGGAACTACTGCCAATCCAAGCCTAGAGCCTCTGAGTTTGACAAAATATTCTTGTGTCTTAATACTGTTGAAACAAGCTATATTCTTGGCCGCTGATTTTGTCAACTGATTCTTGGCCGCTGATTTTGTCAACTGAACTTTAGGTAGAACAAGCTTAGAAATAAGCCTCTGAGTCTGCCAAAAAAATGCAATGAGACAAAAATAAAAGTTTAGTTTAAAAGAAATGGAATGTTATAAAGTAATGAATTATTATTATTTCAGATTATTAACATCGCAAGCTCGAGCACGAGCTGCTCGTCAGTATGGCCGTGATAGCCGTTGATCGTTAATTTATTCGTGATATTTAGTTTCAATAATAAATTATTCCCTTAATTGATTTTTTGTTAATTAAAATATTGATTAATTCAGTTAATTAAGTGTAGATTAATTGCTACGCAATAAGTACAATAAAATAAATCTGAATTGTAACGAAAATACAACGCCTGCGACTTGCAAGAAAATAACACGTGCACTTGTTTACAACATTGATTGAAACATTAAGATGGGGAGAGTGGGGAGCACTGTTTATAAGGCAAGCAAGTCGCACGAGTTGGGGTTTTTTTTGCATTGAACTTCGAAGTGTACACATCGAATAAAATAATTATAAAAAAATGAGCCATCGTTTTAATGAAGGTCTGCGAAGCACGCGACCCTTCCCTTCCCAAAACTCTCAAACTAGTCATAAATTAAATGAAATCTACCTGCCTAATTATGACCCTGACGAGGACAAGTTGACTGCTGGTGGAAGAGGAATTGTGCAAAAAATAATGGGGACTGACATACAATCCTTTTTTTTAAAGAAGGTAATATAGAAAACCATCCTATTGCACGAGATACAACTAGAGCAAATGGACAAATAGAAAGAATGATGAGAACATTAAAAGATCACTTAGCCGTAATTGCTCATAGTCAAGTCAGAGTCTGGATAACTAAACTTGGCGAACTCCAAATAACTATAAATAACACCAAAAGTAAGACAACTGGATACTCCTCATTAGAGCTCTTAATTGGTAAACAAGGATCTGCTCCAGCTATCGAACAAACATGTCTTTTGTCTAATCCTATCGATAGAGACACTATCCGTGCAAACGCCGTTATCAGAATGGCCGAACAGTCGGCTAAAAATAAAGAACGTTTCGATTCCAAGTGCGCTAAGGTTAAGTTATTAAAACCATGAGACTTTACTTTGTAAAGATACACTATGGTCTAGTAACAAACTAGGTCCCAAATGTTTGGGGCCGTATCAAATTATAAGCCTTCTCGATAAGAATTACAAAGTCTTCGTCCCGGTCAGAAAAATACCGTAATATCTCATGAACATGTAAGGCTCGTGCCAAACCCGAATATCGAATGACGGCTCGGGGACCCCCAGAAGAGTTTTTAAAAAGGCTTTTATCACTCATTATTAATTACTACTACGAAATTAAGAATTAAGACTAATGAATTTAAATCTATTTGTATTTATAATAACTCACTATAAAATAAAAGCTGGTTAAGGAGTAGATAATTAATTAATTATTACCGAGATTATCCAAACTCTTTTTACTTAAAACTAATTAGTGCCATGAAATTTGGAATAAAAACCAATAAATTTCAATCAATCTATAATTATGATAATGTTTTACTAATCTTTAAATAATTCAAACCAAATACTAAATAATTAATTTTTAAATTTATTATTATTTTAAACTAAAGTTGATACAAAAATTAATTACATTAAACAAACTGGAAGATCGTTAAAACTTTTTTAAATTGCATTCAAACCGTAACTAGATAATAATATTTAAATTAAAAATAAGTAAACTCACTATCCACAGAATTTAAATGTTCTATTCTAAAAATAAACGTTTCACTTTTCTAATTTGAATCATAATAAAAGTATATCACTTTAACTGCAGCCAGTCTACGCCGGTATCCAAGACACTTGTTTTCACATGGAAAGTTTAAAACAAAATGACCACAGATTAGGGAGAGATACTACGTATGAAATGACTGGCTGAACAGTGTTGGCGTTATGGCAATGTTATATGTGGCTACATTATAGAAAAAAGTTGCCAGTTCTTTTGAATAATTACCTTGCTTAAGTTTGCTAAAAGTGGCTAAATTAATAATATATTTATTTATGCATAAGATTACTACATGTAATTATTATAAGCCGCTCTTTTAATAGGCTCCAGAGATAGAAATGGCGACACAATATTATTCGTACTCATATCTAAAATAATGGCATATTTCTGTGAGCCAATATCTTGAAGAAGAGTCTCCCTAAAATGTAGTGCCAGTACTTGATTTATGACATGTGTACATTTAGTTCTATGCATTTTTATATCTTCGGTCCAGTTTAAATCGTAAAAACTTGTTTACAAAGGTCTGTCAAGTGGTCACTGTTTATGGAAGTATGTTCAGCAACAAACAAGGTCAGGAGCAGTTCCTTGCACCACCATGCGGAGAAGAAAATTGAATTTGTTTACTTTTTCTAATTAATTCACATTTGGCATTGTGCCTTTGGACTCGCTTGTTCACGCAAATCATAAGTTTTAGTAGCAACTTCTACATGGTAATAGGTACAAAATTCTTTCGTTGAGATATCTGCAATTGGCTTTATCCTATGTTTGAATTCTTCGTTATTCTCCCATCCAGCCCTATATTTTTGCGTATAACACTTTTTCTTTAGTGGAACATCCATAACTCACACAAGTTTACGGTAAATAAAAAAGAACTGCTCGCGAATCGAGCGCCGAGCGCATCGAGTGTCTTCGGCTAAACAATAAAATTTATTCCTCCGTCCGCTCCTTCTGACACGAGTGGACTAAAACAATCTAGAATCAATTACAATAGTAATAACGTACATTTTCATTCGAATCTGAAAAACATAACATTACCTAGGGAATCCCTAGGTTGTGTTGCCAACATTTAATTATTTTAGTTTGATGATAGAATGGTATTGTATGGTGGTATTAGTCGGTATACTTTAGTGAATTTACCAGTAATAAAAGTAGGTAGTAAAAATCTAAAAGCAACTAAAAGTAGCTAGATTTATTTCAGTGGCTAAAATGAATTGGTTTTTGACTAAAACCGTTGAAAATCCGCTAGTTCTAACCACAAAGTGGCTAAAACGGCAACACTGTGGATGAAGTCGTGCAATAAAACAAGATTGCTACCGGCGGGAACTGTTTCTTAACTAGCGCCAATTCTTAATTTACATAGAAATTGATCTAATTTCAATATTTTTAACAAATTACTTTGATTAAACAATAAATAATAATAGCTAAAATCTAATAAGTCACTTGACAAAACAAGCCTCGAAATAGCCTCTGAGTTCATCAAATATTTCTAGACCTGGAACTACTGCCAATCCAAGCTTAGAGCTTCTGAGTTTGACAAAATGAAAAAAAAAACTGTGTGTTAATACTGTTGAAACAAGCTATATTCTTGGCCACTGATTTTGCCAACTGAACTTTAGGTAGAACAAGCTTAAAAATAAGCCTCTAAGTCTGCAAAAAAAAATACAATAAGACAAAATAAAAGTTTAGTTTAAAAAAAATTGAATGGTTTGTTTTGAGAGTTATATTTTCGGCCATGATAGCCAATGTAAAGTCACTTGGCAAAACAAGCTATGAAATAGCCTCTGAGTTCATCAAATATTTGTAGACCTGAAACTACTGCCAATCCAAGCCTAGAACCTCTGAGTTTGACAAAATATTCTTGTGTCTTAATACTGTTGAAACAAGCTATATTCTTGGCCGCTGATTTTGTCAACTGAACTTTAGGTAGAACAAGCTTAGAAATAAGCCTCTGAGTCTGCCAAAAAAATGCAATGAGACAAAAATAAAAGTTTAGTTTAAAAGAAATGGAATGTTATAAAGTAATGAATTATTATTATTTCAGATTATTAACATCGCAAGCTCGAGCACGAGCTGCTCGTCAGTATGGCCGTGATAGCCGTTGATCGTTAATTTATTCGTGATATTTAGTTTCAATAATAAATTATTCCCTTAATTGATTTTTTGTTAATTAAAATATTGATTAATTCAGTTAATTAAGTGTAGATTAATTGCTACGCAATAAGTACAATAAAATAAATCTGAATTGTAACGAAAATACAACGCCTGCGACGCAAGAAAATAACACGTGCACTTGTTTACAACATTGATTGAAACATTAAGATGGGGAGAGTGGGGAGCACTGTTTATAAGGCAAGCAAGTCGCACGAGTTGGGGGTCCCACTCCTCTCCCCCCTCTCCCGCCAGTGTAATTGCCACTGCGTGTTTAATCCCCCGCGGGGACTCGACCTGCGGGGCGGATTGCACGCAGCAGTGCGTATAAGCAGGGACGGGGTACCCAACCCACCAAATCCTCATCACTCTCATCAAACCCTACACCACAGCATTATTCTTCTCCTTAGGGAGCTCACACCATCTTCAACAACCCCTCTATCAAACCCAATAGTGTAAGGGTTTCTACCCTTCACCAAACCCAACGACCCAGCCGTTTTTACGGCTGGCGGATTATACCATGGTCAGGGGGCCACAACCCCGAAACTATATTATATATATATATATATATATATATGTATGTATATATATATATATATATATATATATATATATATATATATATATAATATATATTATATTATATATATATATATGTATTATATATATTATATTATATATATACATATATATATATATATATATATATATATATATATATATATATATATATATATATATATATATATATATATATATATATCAGTAGTCTATAAAATTTCATTGAAATCGGTTCGGAAAAATTATTAGTTTTGGAGTCAATCGCGGATAAACAACTTGACACATAGCTAGTTAGTTAGTAGTATATATTAAGATATGTCGTCGACATAAGGATGATTATATACTAACTTAACTAATATATACTAACTAACTAGCTACGTGTCACGTTGTTTATCCGCGATTGACTCCAAAACTAATGAACCAGTGAAAATATCAGTCAGTAGTTACATCAAGTGGCTTAGATAAAGTAACATCGCTTTTTAGCGAAACGATATCTAAATTCGTCGTGTGACACTTTGCCGCAATCGTTGCGTCAAAAAATTTTCCGTTAAGAAAAGGAAATAGTGACTATAGTGTCGAAAATGTAGCTGTCAGTGTCAGTCAAGAATTGAACCAAATCAAATGCTTGAAATTGGAAATTGTTAAATGAGTATTCTGGATATTATTTTTTTAAATAAAAACTATATTTTGAGTGTGGTGGCAAGTAAATAGTGTTATTACATAAAATGTTATTTCACTTACAATATTCTCGTTACTACTTATCTAAATTTTTAATAATATGGATGACATCTTAATTTTAAACATTGTGAAAATAATTCTAGATGCTTCATTGCTTCAATCAGCGGTTTCGGCCAACCAAAGTCCTTAAAAACTTATTTTGGCATATAAAAAAAAATTATACTAAAAGCTTAGAATCAAAAAACATACAGTCACTAGTTTTTAGGAATGTTTGGCCTGGTAACATTTGTAAAGTTAATATTTTGCTACTTAATAACTAACGTGATACTATGTTCCGCTTTGGACGGGGTTGTCCCATTTTTAGGTTGTCTTTCCTGCTGTCCCCAGCGAAAGCGAAAATATCCTGCTTTAGCAAACAAACCCAATTTAAATATTTTTTCATCTAAGATGGCGGTATCATGCAGTAGCACGGCAGAATTTATCCAGGAAAGCAGGAATTAGGTTTAAATATTATAAATTTCTTATATTTATTTAATAACTAGCTGTGCCCGCGACTTCGTTCGCGTGGAAAAAATTCTAAAATATCCTATGTCCTTCTCCTGGCTCTAAACTACCTCCCTGCCAATTTTCAGCTAAATCGGTTCAGCCGTTCTTGAGTTATAAGTGGAGTAACTAACACGACTTTCTTTTATATATATAAGATTATTACTTCAGTTTTATTTAACTACCACTACCAACTTCCCTTCACCCTCAGAAACCACGATACAAGCTTATACAAAATTCCATAAGCGTCCCGCTCTGAAATGGTCAAATTAGTCAAACCTTATAGAAGAGCCTTGAGACTAAGTAAAAGTTTTTACCAATAACTTAAGTAAGTACTTTGAGTAACTTTTATACTTTACTAAAAACTCCCAATCTTAAATAAAATATATAATTTCATTATATTTACATTTTCATTGCAGGTACTTAACATTAGTTACAAATGCTACGTTTTCATTATGGCTTGGTGTTATAATGACGTTATATATTGCGACCGTGGCTTACACTTTTCTTTTGTTGGATAATGGTACGTATTTACTTGTATCGAAGGAATCATTTTTATTTCTTAAAAAAAACTATATTGGTGGCATAAACGCTTTCGTACCAAGAAACTTTCCCGTAATGGTCTCGGAATGGGATAAGATTAACTTCGAAGAGATTAATTCCCTAAGAACACTAATGAGCGCTTTTAGTCTCAAAAAAACTCCTTTTACTTGGCTTTCCGGTTTTAAAACATTTTCTTAACCAGGTCATTGCCAATCAGCGACGATTGCCAGCAACATCCTTTCACAACTACAATACTCGCCGAGGCTAGAATCTTCATCCACACAACCTCAACTCATGGTGTTCATTAACAATACAGTTTAGTCGCACTACAAATTATGGAATGAACTTCCTAAGCCTGTTGTCTTTCCTGAGCAATATGACATGGAATCTTTTAAAAGACGAATTAATGCATTTCTCAAAAGTCGACAGCGCATCTTTTCTCACCTATCATCGCATGTCATTAGGCATCGATGACCGCCTCCCATCACCAGGTAACCCCGTAGTTCATCTGCGAGCTTATCATATAAATAAGAGTCAAAAAAAGTTTTAAAAATAATCTCATTTAAAAAAAAAATTATAACTGACTGACGCTGACTTCAGTCTATTTATTTAAGAGTGTATCTTCAGATATAACAAACATTTTGAAATCATTTTGCTAAAATAATTTCTGAATCCACTTTTTGTGTAAATGATAGTAAAAAAATACACCCGGAAAAATTACAGATAATATACTAGGCCGAATTAGTTAAAATTTTCGGGACGTATAAAGTTCGGTACAATCCAATCGAATGCTTTGAATCTCAATCCTTTTATTTGATCAAGCCGTACAAAAGTTAGGAGGTTTACATAATCATATACATTGTAAAGATCTGATGATTTTCAGAAATCGGGGTGAAACGGGAAATTAAAAATGACTTCCAATAATGAATTAACATTTTTTTATTAATAAAATTAATATTAAGTAGCGTCAAAGTTTTTGAAGATTTAGTTTATCATATCAATTCGACGTAGTTAAACGAAAAGGATCCAATCCACAATATGACCAAAAATGTGTTAGTACACCAAACTGGTGCTAAATGTCAATTTTATTTGCCAGTAAAAAAAAATCTAAACGAAAATACCTCTCTATTACTTTATTTAACGTTATAACTAGTCCCCATGTATAGCACGTTAAGAAATAAACAAATAAAATAATCCAACTTTCTTGGTTTACAACCAATATTACCAACTGATTAAGTAAAATGAATCAAAGAGCACTGAGGTACTACTACTAGTAATATAGTTCAATGTTACGGAGTCTGAATTCTTTTGCCTAGTTAAAATTAGTTCATCACTGATTCTGATACTTCAATAAAACACTAAATCTAATCCAAAATCTATCAAATTTCAATCGTTAATACCTCTAAACTGATTTGGTGTGGATTGGATCCTTTTCATGCAACTACGTCCAGTTGATATATACAACATTTTCAAAAGGTTTCAAATGAATTCGAAATAAAAACGAGGTAAAGAACCTTAACAGCCTAATTGATTATGATAATTCTTTGCCTTTTTTAGGTTCAACAAAATCAGGAAACGTCGGGTTAGCTATTAGCCAAGGAATAATTCTTGTATGTATGATGCAATATGGTGTTAAGCAAGCAGCAGCAGTTATTTCACAAATGATAAGCGTAGAGAGAGTCCTTCAATACACATCTCTTCCACAAGAAAAGCGCGGTGGTACTTCGCCACCTTCAGACTGGCCAAAAAAAGCACGGGTTGAGTTTAAAGATTTGTATCTCAGATATGACCAAAACGCTGAGCCGATACTCAAAAATTTAAATATGACTATCGAAAGTGGATGGAAGGTAAGGTCTTTGACATATTATATCAGGACATTTAACTATATTACAAAATTACGGATACGTAATACAACATATGTTTGATATAATACACAATGGGCACAAGATAAAATAAATATTGTTGATTTATTAATTGGTATGTTCGAATTAAAGTCCTTTTTATTAGAATAACTTAAATGACAGCCCGGATTATTATTACTGTGTTTAAAAATCTCGATGTTTCTTTTTTACATCATAGGATAGAAAACAAACAATTGGTCTCCCTAATAGAAAGAGAAACCATCGCTTATAGACACAAAGGTATTAATGGAAATGGCAAAATCAGTAACTTCCTTATCTACATACGTAGCTTCCTTATCTAACTACGTAGGTAATTGAAAAAAACACGAAGAGGCTCTTTGAAAACCTGCCCATTTTAAATTTACTAAAGTATTGACGTTTGGGGTCATCTATCTCATTGTTATTAATGCCTTAAAAATGTATTCTATTTTTTATACCATAACATAGCAAACAAGCAGATGGGTCTCCTGATGGAAAGAGTCAACCATCGTCTATAGACACCAAAATGTTAATGGTGCATTGCTATCTTGTAGCGAGGTCTTATGCTACATGCATAAGTTTACCGACTACCTTACCCTCTAAGCCGGAACACAACAGAATTAAGCACAGACGCTATTGCGGCAGGAATAGGTAAGGCGGTTGTAGCATACCCGGGCGAGACAATGCAGAACTCTATCACTTAGTAGGCACGATGGTAGTGATTCGCGTAGCCAATCGGTCGCCTTTTACGACCTGCCTGGCAGAGCGGCAGTTGGTCTATTCTTCAAAAAGCCCGGATCCAACATGGGGATTTTATACTACTTTACTAACGGATGGAGGGGCACGCACAGGTGTAGATTACTTAGGTCATCAAGTAGTTTTAACCTGGCACTGACGATTAATATACACTTGATTTGTAGAAGCGCTGATTAGTTCTTCCTTTTAAAGATCAATTTTCTTGTTTGCATCATAAAGTCTAAAAGTATCTAGATCAACATTCGGTTATCAGTATCTGTAACAAGAATTCTATGATAGGAATTATATGTTGTCGATTTCTGTAACAGGAACGATATTTTTTCATTCATATTAGACCGTGGCTTATCATTACTGAGGAAAGGATTGCCTCAAATCCTTCAGAACACAGACAGGTTATTAAGTCCAACGATACAAAAGAGTCGTATTCTAGTTGTCTGACTAGATATCAAGTCGATTACTGATGCGTAATGGTCCGTAAGAAAAGCGTTTTTTGGATCCCAAAAAGGATGAATACTTTTGCTTATTGAAGTTTTGCCATTTGGTTAATACTGACAATTGATACTTTCCCCGTGTTGGTCCCGGGCTCCTTTGAAGAATAGACCAACTGCCGTACTGCTAGGCAGGTCGTAAAAGGCGACCGAGTGGCTATGTGCGTCACTATCATCGTGACTACTAGGTGGTAGAGTTCTGCATCGGCTCGACCGGGTCTGGTACCACCGCCTTACCTATTCCTGCCGCAATAGCGTCAGTGCTAGTCGCTGTCGTGTTCCGGTTTGGAGGATAAGGTAACCGGTAAACTTATGCATGTGGCATTAGACCTCGCCACAAGATAGCAACGCACCATTAACATCTTTGATGTTTATAGGCGATGGTTGACTCTTTCCATCAGGAGACCCATCTGCTTGTTTGCTATCTTATGATATAAAAAAAGCCCTATAACACTTGAAACTTTCATTAGAAAGTTTTCGTATTTACCTGTCAATAATACACACGTAATTTTTGACTTCCCCCTACGTATACAGATAAGGAAGTTACTGATTTTGTCCCGATTTTTGAAAATTATAAAAAAGTATTATAAAAAAACTAATTATAAAAAAGTAAAACACTATTTACTAAATAGTTATAATGATTAAGCCGATTGAGCTTCAGTTTAGTCATATTAACCATTTTGTTTTGCTGTTCTTTTAATTATATACATTTCTATTTTATCCGTAGAATTTTTTTTCGGCTACGTATCATGTTCAGTGTTTTCTCGCACTTGAGATGATCGTATACGGTTATAGAAATGTTAGTCAAAACTGTTCGAACAGTTAGACTTAAAAAATCAATAGAAGTAGGGCCATTAGAAAAAGCGTTGAACATCGCGAAGAATTTATTTGAGTGTAATACATTTTAAGACATGGCGTCGTGGCCTTGTGAGTCGAAGATGACAGCAATTAATGGGTAAAATAAAGATGTCTCAACACACTTCTTAAATCTTAATGGTACATAATGTTAGCGATTACTTAAATAACAGATTAAACCGCATTTTAATCATTTCAGGTAGGAGTAGTAGGACGTACAGGAGCAGGGAAGTCATCATTGATATCTAGTCTATTCCGCTTAGCGCCTATTGATGGACATATTTACATAGATGAGTTAGACATCAGAGAACTCAGTCTACAAGTGAGTTTTTTATTCTAAATTAAGACAGTATTCTTAGTTTTTTTGTTTTAATTTACAGTTGTTATATTATAACATTTTTGGTTTAAGTTAAAGCTTGAAAGTATCCGAGGAACCAATGCACATATTGAAATGTAGGTATAACTCATATAAAATCGACGCAAGTGCGCAGACGCTTACTCAAATGCCTGTCTTCGTGGTTTTGGTCCACGACAGGACGGTCTAAAATCACCTATGCTTTTTAACTTAAGTATATAAAATCAGCTGATCAAGAAACTAAAAATCTCTGGAACTACCTATTCTTTCTGTAGCTTAATGATCAAAAATTTAAGTTATGCGGACGATAATATGGTCCTGCTTAGTCTATCGATCAACGCACTCCGGAAGCTCCTTGAAATATGCGAATATTACGCTGCGTCATATGGAATTGTATTCTAAATGTAGAACAAGCTTATGGTATTTCAATATATGTGATTCGTGGTTGACGATATTCCTTCCGTAATTCTTAATAGAGCAGCACTAAAAAATCAAGTAACTTGGACACATCATTCAGGTTAATAGGGATGATGTAAAACTTGAAAGGAAGCGTAGGATGATGGTCCGATACAATGTATTGGCCCAAATTAATAATGAAGTACGATTTAATCACGAAATAAATAAATAATGAATACATACTGTTTAAAGCTTATTGTCACATGTAACTTATGGATGATGGTATGCGAAGAGCTTTGCAACTTTATAACGACCTACGTATTCAGTATAACAACGGTTTCGAAATACTGATGAGGTTGTTATGCTTTTGTGCACATCACTATCACAGTTAGTTGCTGAGGCTCACACTTTTATAGCATCATTAGAAAAAGAACTGCTTTTGTGATGACTAGAATGCGATGGAGATCCAACGGTATTCTTAAAATATTGACAGAAAAATGGAAAGCCCTTTAATGGAACACTGAGTAATGTGTAGCCTACTAATATATTGAGATAAGAAATATAATTTAAAAAAAAACATTATACATGTGAAATATCTTAATTTAACAAATTTTTTCAAATTAAATTTTAAAAAATAAATAAAAACATGCCTACTAAATTTTAAGTATATTATGTTATTATGTAGGTAAGTAAAATAAAAATAGACTATTAATCTGATGTTTTCTTTATATTTTCAGGGACTCCGATCAAAAATTTCCATTATACCACAAGAACCTATATTATTTTCTGCTAGTTTAAGATACAATTTGGATCCATTTGATAAATATTCTGACGCTGATATATGGAGAGCTTTGGAACAGGTACAAATTTAAAGAAAATGCCTTTTCTCATTTTTGATCCACAAAAAGTTTAATTGGCACTTTCAATAAATTCTAGATAAAGTTTCATAACTTTTTTTTCAAAATTATGTGATCGTACCCCCGTTATTAATAATAAAAATATACATACAATTTGGTCGCCAAAAACTTTTCTGGCACAAACGTATTATTTTATTTTATTACCTAACTAGCTGTTGCCCGCGACATCGTCCGCGCGATCTTTGTTTACTCCGCTCCTACTGGTCGTAGCAAGATGTTAACCTTTCTCGATAAACAGGCTATCCAACTCAAAAAGAATTATTCAAATCGGTTCAGCAATTTTCGAGGTTACCGCGTACAACCAAACAAACAAACAAACTCTACAATTTTATAATATTAGTATAGATTAATTTAAAATTTGTTGATCAAACAATATTTTAGTCAAATCAAAAATAAATATCACTGAACAATCTCAGGAATTGATCTAACTCCACAACAAGCAAATTATATGTTTGTGATATGGGACTTGGATAATGATATTAATATATAGAAATACATACCGACGTAAGAGTTGAGGTCGATGATGTAGTACTGGAACAAGTGGATATGTTTGTATATCTTGGATGTACTTTTAGCAGGGATGGAAGGTACACCGCTGATGTTGAAAAAAAGTGTGTGCAGGGAACAGAGTGGATGGAGCGTTAGGGAGATTACATAAAAATACAGTTTTAAGTCAGGGTACCCGTCTTGCCCTGCATAAACATGGGCTTAGCTGGATTGGAAGTGAGAGTTGGGTATGTCAGAAAGGGCATGAAAATAGAATCAACGCGGTTGAGATGAGATCGCTACGAAATATTTGTGGCGTGACACTCGCAGACCGGGTTCGTAATGTTGAAGTGAGAAAAAGGTTAGGCTTGAAAGAAAGTGTCTGTGTAAAAATGAGAAAGGGTTGGTTGCTCCGTTGGTTCGGACATGTAGAGAGAATGGTCGATGAAAGGTTAACAAAACAGGTATACAATGCGAATGTGAAAGGATGTAGGTACCGAGGAATACTAAGACTGACGTACCATGAACAGATTGATCAAATATTGTCTGAAGGTAGTGTCAAGAGTCTTCGCAACCGATGTGTTCGTATGAAGAGAGTAATAAATGTAGAGGAAGCGAAACAAGTCTGCAAGGATCGTGATATATAGCAATTGGTTCTCCCTGCCTACCCCATAAGGGATCTGCCATGAAGATATGTACCTATGTAAAAATATATTAAATAACCACCCGAACATACACACAAATCCAGAAATACAAACAACTTTGCTCATGACAAAAATGTATTCGAACGAATGAAGGGATCTGAATCCGAGCCCCATCGATTAGTCAGGATCACTAATCACTGGACTAACGGAGCGGTCAAAACATAATATTATTACAAATAAAGTCACAATTAACGTCTTTGTTGCCTTCCTCTTACCATCATTTTATTAGCTATGCTGTATAAAATAATTACTTTTAGGTAGAGCTAAAAAGCGTCGTAGCGTCCCTTTCTTCTGATGTTGAATCAGGTGGTACAAACTTTAGTGCGGGTCAAAGACAACTGCTGTGTTTAGCGCGCGCTGCACTTGCGCGCAACCGGCTTCTTGTACTAGACGAGGCTACCGCCAACGTGGATCCCAAGTATGTGTTCAGTTCCTTATATGCCCCACACATATACACTCACGGTATGCCAACCGCTTAATGAACAAATTCTATACACCACACTTATACTGGCGCAATAGTAGTAAATATGTAATCGGCTATTTTTGCTTAAAACGGACACCATTATGGACCCTAAGTGTGTAAGCTTACCTACACTTACTCACTTTGTGCTACACCGCAACTGGTAGGGTTCTCAACTAAACTGCTAAAAAAGTTTTACTTTTCAGGGTTCCGTACCTAAAAGGTAAAACGGGACCCTATTACTAAGCCTCCACTATCTGTCACCAGACTGTATCTCATTAACCGTGATAGCTAGAAAGCTGAATTTTCACACATTATTTCCGTTGCCGCTATAACAATAAATATTAAAAATAAAAAAATAAAAATACGTTATACATTAAACTTGTTTTTTTTTTGTATTTTTTAAAGATGATAGCACGGAACCCTTCGTGCGCGAGTCTGACTCGCACTTGGCAGGTTTTTTCACTAAATTATACTTTTTACTGTTTTTACTGTAAAACACATGCCACAAAATGAAGCATATAAAATAGCAGCTTCACTGAAAGATAAAGTTTGTGATGCTTTAAAAAATGATACTAAATTGATGAGTTGTGTGAGAAGCACAAAAATACATATTGCAAACATTAAAAATAAAATACTCTTATTTCTATTGAAATACTGTTTATTTTCCTTCTCAAACTTAAATATACTTTTTCCTTGTAAAACAAAGTTAGCAACTGGTGCAGTACGAGGGCACCGTCATTGAGTTTGAACCAATGCCGTGTATATTATACACGTCATTGGTTTGAACAATTATCAAAGACTGTATTAAAATCTCTTCTAAGTTACATACCAGACTTTTATCGTAAACAAAACTTTATATACAACCTACATTGATATAAAAAACCATATCAATAACAACCTAGCCAAATTTCATGCTCAACCATTTGCGAATTTTTGTAAATAGAAGTACCTACAAACTTTTGGCTTCACATTTTAAGATAAATGAACAATCCTCATTTGTATGTAGTCATTTTATATGGCACACGTTCAAGCAAATAATTCAAAGACACACACACACATACATGCACATTGCATATTTTTCGGTTCCAATAATTATTTTATTTTTTTAATTTATTACAGCACGGATGCCCTAATCCAGAGGTCTATAAGAAAATTCTTCTCTGATTGCACAGTAATAACGGTAGCGCATCGATTACACACCATCGCGGATGCTGATAGAGTCATTGTAAGTATTTCTGTGCTATTCTGGAATAAACTCTTGGTCTTCTAAGCCTCTTTAGGCTTGGTTGTAGTTTTATCATTTGTGAAATAAAAACTATAACGCCAGTAAACATTGGCAAAAACCATTTACATTACAGTACAGTACAATACAGTACAGCTGTATAGTATACCGTCTCACCCGTAGGTGGTACCACCATCTTACCTGTTCCTGTCGCAATGATCCTAGTAACATTGTCATTGCGAAAGTTTGTGTTTTTTTGTTTACTTTCCTAATTTCTTGCCAAAATAGGAGGATGGATTTAAATAAAATCTATATTATAATTATAACATTATAATAATATTATAAATGCGAAAGTTTGGATGTTTGGATGGATGGATGGATGGATGGATGTTTGTTACTCAATCACGCAGACTACTGAACGGATTTTTGGGGGCTCAATCACCTTCGTCCGTAGGAGAACATCCGGAATTCTGTATCCCTACAGGTGGCCCCTGGGTGGTGCTAATCAGGTTATATGGTGTGAGACACATGTCGCGGCTATAAGGACCACCCATCAGCTGAAGTCGTGTCGCCAAGCGTCAGTTTCCCGTCAGGTTAACGCTGATGTAGCTTTTGTGAAGACGGGTCGAATCAGTTGCGCCTATACAATCTGGACTATCTGATACAAACTGACGTTGATGCATCTGGATACTGGTCATGGAGGATAGTGGGATCCGAGGCACAGTGCACCGCTGGCCGACCGCTAGTCAATAGGGGGCCCAAGTAGCGCGCAAAAACCCAAAATGCGCCGGTCGGCGACCGGATGAAAGGGCTTTATGGACATTTTTGGTGGGGCTCGGGCGTCCCCGCAGTCTTCAGACTAGTCCCCAACAGTGTAAGTTCTAAGTGTGTATCTCGGGTCTGGAAGTTTAGCGCCTCGATTCACTGCCGTCTTCACACCTACTTCACTCACTCCCTCAAATGAAAAAGGCAAGATACAAGATTAACGTTATACAGCGGCAGCACTCCCTCTCAATGAAAGTGGACCTCACTAACATCAGAGGTTTACACTCTGATCTCGCTGCAGTCCACTTCCACCTGAAGACTCATAAACCTTGTTTTTTGTTCCTCAAGGAGACGCAAATGAGATGTCCGTCTGATTTGGCATACTTAAGCTATCCCGGCTACACCCTGGAGTATAACTTTAAATTTCGGACAGGTGTGTACGCGCGAACGTACGTGACGACATTTGCTGTCAACGTCTTCGTAATCTCGAAGACCCCCGCTTCTCCATACTGTAAACACTGGTGGATACAGGTCTAGAGAAGCTTCTCTATGCCTGTGTCTACCGTGCGCATAGCGGAGACCAGAAGACGATCAGGCTCACAGAGGGCCTAAGTGAGGCAGCGGATGCTGCTCAACACAAATACCCTTTCACCCAGCTAGTGCTACTAGGAGGTTTCAATGCCCACCGCCAGGAGTGGCTATACCCATGCCCAGACCTCGCTGGGAGAGAGATGGGTAAACTCGCTATAGCGTTAAACGTCATCCAGTTAGTTCAAGGAGCGACGCGGGTTCCTGATATTGAGAGCCACACAGCCAATTGCTTAGACCTTCTGCTGACTACGGATCCGGACCGCTACTCGGTGGCGATATCCTCGCCGCTTGGCAGCTCCGATCACTATCTAGTGAAATCTGTATCCATCTACTCGCCGCCCGATCCCAGTCCTAGGGGTTCTCGGTGCGTGTGGCGATACAAGTCAGCAGATTGGGACGAGATGCGTTCCTTCCTTGCGTCTTATCCCTGGCGGCCTCTCTGCTTTTCTTCTGAAGACTCCTCGACCTGCGCGGATGCAGTGACTAATGTGCTGCGAGAGGGAATGGAATATTTTATCCCTTTCTCCGACGTAGCCATGTCCACCAAAGCTTAACCCTGGTTCAGAACCGATTGTAGACGCGGAGAGGCGCTAAAGCGAGAGGCATATCTGGAAGATGCTTGACACCGCAAGGCCAAGGACGTATCGCAGAAGGAGAACGCCTTTAACCGGGCCGCCAAATCCTGCAAAAAGTCTCTACTGAAACCTCGATTCAACCATGTCAGCCGTATTGGGAACAAACAGGCTTCGTACCCCTAACTACCTGAGGGGTAAAGCGTTTTAGTCCCTGGCAGAGTCGGTTGAATCGAATTTCTGCCGCCCCTCACTTCCTCGGAAAATTACCTAAATCATGGAAGCTTGCTAACGTGCAGCCTGGCAGGCAGTCGTGCAGAACCCTCTAACTATAGGCCAATTTCAGTCACGTCCATACTCTGCGAGACTATAGAGCGTATACCGAACAGGAGGCTAATGCCACACCTAGAAGCGAACGGTTTACTCAGTGACTGCCAATACGGGTTTCGCCGAAATTGGTCCACTGGGGATCTTCTAGCGTATGCCACATATGTCTTGAGTGCAGCCATCGAGAATCATGGTGAAGCGCTAGCTGTCTCCCTTGATATCTCTAAGGCCTTTGACAGGGTCTGGCATTACAGTCTTATTAGCAAGCTTCCTTCGTACGGTATACTTACTGGTCTATTCGTCTGGATCTCAGATTTTCCGAGTGGCCGAGCGATTAGGGTAGTCATCGACAGCTGCTCGTCCGACCAAATGGATATAAGTGGCGGAGTCCCTCAGGGATCAGTTCTCTCCGCAACTTTATTCCTGCTACATATCAACGGTCTGCTGAAGCCCGGTATCTATGGGTACGCAGACGATAGCACTGTTGTAGAGAGTTACGTATCTAGCGCGCAAACTAGTATAGCACAGATCCAGTTTCTTAGAGAGGCGATGGTCGATCGTATGAACCTGTCCTTACAGGCAGTCTCTGATTGGGGCGATGCCAATCTGGTCAAGTTTAATGCAGCAAAGACCCAGGCGTGTCTATTCTCCATTAAACGGAGTCCATTCCATCTATCTCCGTCTTCTCAGGGTGTATCCGTGTGTGTTTGAGTGTCTGCGGCTTCCATAGCTTCCAAAAGGATTAGATAATTTTAGTGCATTTGTTGAATCAAAAGCCCAGTCAGTCGCGATGGTTTTTAAACGATAGTAGAATGTATCGTAGATTTTTAATTTTTAACTTCCAGTTATAACAACCCTCAAATCTTAATTTGGATTATGTATAGGTTATGGATGCTGGTCAAGTGGTCGAATTTGGCCATCCACATGAACTGCTATTGAAAGAAGATGGACATTTTAGTAAAATGGTCGACGAATTGAGCCCAGCGTCTGAGCAGAGCCTACGAAATATTTCCAAAGAAGCTTACATTTTGAGAGAAAATACTTCAAAAGATGACTTTCCGCAACATTCTGTATTCAATACATTTAAAAATTAAAAGTAAATATAAAGTAATGAAAATATATTATTGATCATTATTTATTCGACTCCGTTTGACCATAGACTAATGTATAAAATTTCTTCTAAATTTGATAACAGACTTTCACCATAAAAATATAGTATAATCAATGACCTGTATAATGTGGTAATATTATACACGTCATTGAGTATAATACATATTTTGTAAATATTATGATGTATGTAAAATTAATGGTAGTGTGCGTAGTTTACTTTTGTTAATTTTTTGCTCGCCTACACAACATATGTACATTAGAGCCGGACGCACAGCCGTCTTATAAATTTTACCCTTTATTTTTATGGGAATACGTGGACCACACAAAAGACATGTAAGTGATCGCCATTTTAACCAGCGATCCTGTGTGTCACGTCTGCATCGATATTGGTATCTGCTGTAGGCATTGAACCTCAGTATTTGAATCTTTGTACTGTGCGGATAGGTGAAGAGCCAATAAAAATGTTTCTTATAATACTCTACTACTAAATGTGCATTTCAGATATTTAATAGTTCCTTATTGGGATGCAGTGTCAGTGGCTTAAACTATGTCACCGGCATATAGCATTGTCCATGGTAACTAAGACATACTTCTGGTGAGATAGTCCATCACCAGGTTAAATAAAAATGGGCTAAGAGCAAATCCCTGATGAACACTCGTAAAAGTGAGTGTTAACGCTTATGTTACACTTGCAAGGCTACAAATTCGTGTAGTAGCCTAGCTGTACATGTTTTTGACGAGGTCAATATAGTACTCCGACACTCCGGCACGCAGAGCTTGCCATACCAGCTTATGTGGTACTCGGTCGAAAGCTTTTTTAAGGTCGATAAATGCAAGATGTAGGTCTTTGATATTGATCTTATATTTTTCCATAACCATTCTAATTGAATGTATGGCCGACTTTTATGCAGTAAAACCAAATTGATTTGGAGACACTTGAGAGATGTCACTGAGCCCCTTATTTAATATTCGTTCCCAGATCTTAAGTGTGTGTCAATTTTATACCCCTATAGTTTGCGCATTGTCACATCTTATTTTTTATCTGTACTTGTTTTTATAAAAAGGCAGTAGTAAAGACAGCTTTTGTGCCATGATTCGGGAATGTGTTTGGTGACTAAGATAATATTACATAATTTGACTTGAAGAACCGAGTTACTTGATTTTGTAGATTGCCACGCCCTCGCACTCGACGATCACGTGGGTAGCCGTTTCTTCAGTGTTCAAGAAGGCTCTGCATAGAGGACTGTCTGTGACACCCATATTAAACATGTGTATGTCGTCCTCTAATAGTGCCGGTTATAACGCGGGGCTGTCTTTTGTTTAGTTTTATTAGGCCGTGTGATAGCTGCGGGTTTACCTTATCGATACAAGTTCAACAGAATAGTTCCAGTTTTTTTTACCAATTTCATTAGTAACGAAATAAAGTACATATTTATTTTTCAAATATTGCTTCGTAATAATTCCAGTTATCGTATACAAGTTCCTTGATTGCATCTTCAGAATGTCACATTTTTTATTTATATTAAAACCAGCCAGTTACATTCAGCCACAGCCAAAGAGGTTTGATTACTAATAATACATTCAAAATATGAAAATACTATTTTATCATACCACGACCGAAAGTTTGAATTTCTTCTTTTGTTTGCGGGAAGAAGGATGCATATTTTAGACTGCTTACAATTAGTGACAGTTTAAAATTTTCTTCCCGTTACCTATTTGAAATAATTATTACCATGGTAACCGTGCAGTTGTTATTTCAAACCCATATTATACACGCGGCATTATAGATGGGCGATTGTTACTGATTCCAACAATCGAATGGTTTGATACTACTAATATTAATATTCGAATACAAAAACGATCGATCGCTAGTTTGCAAATTCGAATAAAACCACTAGTTTCATTCATTTGCTTTTCCATACAAAACTGGTCTGTATTCACTTAGAATAAAGTCTACTTTTAATTGATATTCGTAGTAATAATTAAGTAGTTGTAGTAGTGCGAAAGTTTGGATGTTTGGATGGATGGATGGATGGATGGATGGATGTTTGTTACTCAATCACGCAGACTACTGAACGGATTTTTGGGGGCTCAATCACCTTCGTCCGTAGGAGAACACCCGGAATTCTGTATCCCTACAGGTGGCCTCTGGTCTCTGGTGGTAATCAGGTCATATGGTGGGAGAAATATGTCCCGGCTATAAGGACCACCCATCAGCTGAAGTCGTGTCGCCAAGCGTCCGTTTTCCGTCAGGTTAACGCTGATGTAGCTTTTGTGAAGACGGGTCGAATCAGTTGCGCCTATACAATCTGGACTATCTGATACAAACTGACGTTAATGCGTCTGGATACTAGTCATGGAGGGTAGTGGGATCCGAGGTACAGTGCACCGCTGGCCGACCGCTAGTCAATAGGGGGCCCAAGTAGCGTGCTAGTCACACGTAAAAGGCTGCCCCGCCAACTAGCGAAAAATCCCAAAATGCGCCGGTCGGCGACCGGATGAAAGGGCTTTATGGACATTTTTGGGGGGGCTCGGGCGTCCCCGCAGTCTTCAGACTAGTCCCCAACAGTGTAAGTTCTAAGTGTGTGTCTCGGGTCTCGATTCACTGCCGTCTTCATACCTACTTCACTCACTCCCTCAAATGAAAAAGACACGATACAAGATTAACGTTATACAGCGGCAGCACTCCCTCTCAATGAAAGTGGACCTCACTAACATCAGAGGTCTACACTCTGATCTCGCTGCAGTCCACTTCCACCTGAAGACTCATAAACCTTGTTTTTTGTTCCTCAAGGAGACGCAAATAAGATGTCCGTCTGATTTGGCATACTTAAGCTATACCGGCTACACCCTGGAGTATAACTTTAAATTTCGGTCAGGTGTGTACGCGTGAACGTACGTGACGACATCTGCTGTCAACATCTTCGTAATCTCGAAGACCCCCGCTTCTCCATACTGTAAACACTGGTGGATACAGGTCTAGAGAAGCTTCTCTATGCCTGTGTCTACCATGCGCATAGCGGAGACCAGAAGACGACCAGGCTCACAGAGTGCCTAAGTGAGGCGGCGGATGCTGCATTGATACAAATACCCTTTCGCCCAGCTAGTGCTACTAGGAGATTTCAATGCCTACCGCCAGGAGTGGTTATACTCATGCCCAGACCTCGCTGGGAGAGAGATGGGTAAACTCGCTATAGCGTTAAATCTCATCCAGTTAGTTCAAGGAGCGACGCGGGTTCCTGACATTGAGAGCCACACAGCCAATTACTTAGACATTCTGCTGACTACGGATCCGGACCGCTACTCGGTGGCGATTTCCTCGCCGCTTAGCAGCTCCGATCATCCGCCGCCCAATTCCAGTCCCAGGGGCTCTCGGTGCGTGTGGTGATACAAGTCAGCAGATTGGGACGAGATGCGTTCCTTCCTTGCGTCTTATCCCTGGCGGCCTCTCTGCTTTTCTTCTGAAGACTCCTCGAACTGCGCGGATGCTGTGACTAATGTGCTGCGAGAGGGAATGGAATATTTTATCCCTTTTTCCGACGTAACCATGTCCACCAAAGCTCAACCCTGGTTCAGAGCCGATTGTAGACGCGGAGAGGCGCTAAAGCGAGAGTCATATCTGGCTTGGAAAGATGCTTGACACCGCAAGACCAAGGAGATATCGCAGAAGAAGAACGCCTTTAACCGGGCCACCAAATCCTGCAAAAAGTCTCTAATGAAACCTCGATTCAACCATGTCAGCCGTATTGGGAACAAACAGGCTTCGTACCCCTAACTACCTGAGGGGTAAAGCGTTTTTGTTCCCGGCAGAGTCGGTTGAATCGAATTTCTGCCGCCCCTCACTTCCTCGGAAAAGTACCTAAATCATGGAAGCTTGCTAACGTGCAGCCTGTGCTTAAAAAGGGCAGTCGTGCCGAACCCTCTAACTATAGGCCAATTTTAGTCACGTCCATACTCTGCGAGACTATGGAGCATATACTGAACAGGAGGCTAATGGCACACCTAGAAGCGAACGGTTTACTCAGTGACTGCCAATACGGGTTTCACCGAAATTGGTCCACTGGGGATCTTCTAGCGTATGCCACATATGTCTTGAGTGCAGCCATCGAGAATCATGGTGAAGCGCTAGCTGTCTCCCTTGATATCTCTAAGGCCTTTGACAGGGTCTGGCATTACAGTCTTATTAGCAAGCTTCCTTCGTACGGTATACTTACTGGTCTATTCGCCTGGATCTCAGATTTTCCGAGTGGCCGAGCGATTAGGGTAGTCATCGACAGCTGCTCGTCCGACCAAATGGATATAAGTGGCGGAGTCCCTCAGAGATCAGTTCTCTCCGCAACTTTATTCCTGCTACATATCAACGGTCTGCTGAAGCTCGGTATCTATGGGTACGCAGACGATAGCACTGTTGTAGAGAGTTACGTATCTAGCGCGCAAACTAGTATAGCACAGATCCAGTTTCTTAGAGAGGCGATGGTCGATCGTATGAACCTGTCCTTACAGGCAGTCTCCGATTGGAGCGATGCCAATCTGGTCAAGTTTAATGCGGCTAAGTCCCAGGCGTGTCTATTCTCCGTTAAACGAAGTCCATTCCATCTATCTACGTCTTCTCAGGGTATATCCGTGTGTGTTTGAGTGTCTGCGGCTTCCATAGCTCCCAAAAGGATTAGATGATTTTAGTGCATTTGTTTAATCCAAAGCCCAGTCGCGGTGGTTTTTAAACGATAGTAGAATGTATCGTAGATTTTTAATTTTTAACTTCCAGTTATAACAACCCTCAAATCTTAATTTGGATTATGTATAGGTTATGGATGCTGGTCAAGTGGTCGAATTTGGCCATCCACATGAACTGCTATTGAAGGAAGATGGACATTTTAGTAAAATGGTCGACAAATTGAGCCCAGCGTCTGAACAGAGCCTTCGAAATATTTCCAAAGAAGCTTACATTTTGAGAGAAAATACTTCAAAAGGTGACTTTCCGCAACATTCTGTATTCAATTCATTTGAAAAATTAAAAGTAAATATAAAGTAATGAAAATATATTATTGATCATTATTTATTCGAATCCGTTTGACCATAGACTAATGTATAAATTTTTTTCTAAATTTGATAACAGACTTTCACCATAAAAATATAGTATAATCAATGACCTGTATAATGTGGTAATATTATACACGTCATTGAGTATAATACATATTTTGTAAATATTATGATGTATGTAAAATTAATGGTAGTGTGCGTAGTTTACTTTTATTAATTTTTTGCTCGCCTACACAACATACATTAGAGCCGGACGCACAGCCGTCTTATAAATTTTACCCTTTGTTTTTATGGGAATACGTGGATCACACAAAAGACATGTAAGTGATCGCCATTTTAACCAGCGATCCTGTGTGTCACGTCTGCATCGATATTGGTATCTGCTGTAGGCATTGAACCTCAGTATTTGAATCTTTGTACTGTGAGGATAGGTGAAGAGCCAATAAAAATGTTTCTTATAATAAATACTCTACTACTAAATGTGTATTTCAGGTATTTAATAGTTCCTTATTGGGACGCAGTGTCAGTGGCTAAAACTATGTCACCGCCGTATAGCATTGTACATGGTAACGAAGACATAATTCTGGTGAGATGGTGATGGACTACCATGTTAAATAAAAATGGGCTAAGAGCAAATCCCTGATGAACACTCACTTTTACCTCAAACGCTTCTGTTACACTTGCAAGGCTACAAATTCGTGCCTAGCTGTACATGTTTTTGACGAGGTCAATATGTACTCCGGCACTCCGGCACGCAGAGCTTGCATACCAGCTTATGTGGTACTCGGTCGAAAGCTTTTTTAAGGTTGATAAATGCAAGATGTAGGTCTTTGATATTGATCTTATATTTTTCCATAACGATTCTAATTGAATGTATGGCCGACTTTTATGCAGTGAAACGAAATTGATTTGTAGACACTTGAGAAATGTCATTGAGCCGCTTATTTAATATTCGTTCCCAGATCTTAAGTGTATGTAAAGTCAATTTTATACCCCTATAGTTTGCGCATTGTCACATCTTATTTTTTATCTGTACTTGTTTTTATAAAAAGGCAGTAGTAAAGACAGCTTTTATGTCATGATTCGGGAATGTGTTTGGTGACTAAGATAATATTACATAATTTGACTTGAAGAACCGAGTTACTTGATTTTGTAGTTTGCCACGCCCTCGCACTCGTTGATCACGTGGGTAGCCGTTTCTTCAGTGTTCTCGAAGGCTCTGCATAGAGGACTGTCTGTGACACCCATATTAAACATGTGTATGTCGTCTCTAGTGCCAGTTATAACGCGGGGCTCTCTTTTGTTTAGTTTTATTAGGCCGTGTGATAGCTGCGGGTTTACCTTATCGATTACCTTTTTTATTTGTCCGCAGCCGACACGCTCGGCCCAGTATTTACTTAGCAATTGAGTCGTACGCTGATGCAGTCTTGTATACAGCCAGCTCGATGGTAGGGGAGCAGTAGGTTCTGGTCCCGCTAAAGCCATGTCAGAGGCCCGTCAAGCTAACTCATCAGCTGCATCGTTACCTCGGGAGTCACTATGTCATTTGATCCACTGTAGTATAACCGCTCGGCCATACGCTCGGGCGGCGGCGACGGCGGCACGGTGGGCGAGGCAAAATTCGCGTGGCGCGGATTTTGAGGCCGCGTGGATTTAGCGGTCTTCGTCGCGACCGTATAGTCCGAGAGTAAGATGACTTTTTCAACTTTATTTCGATATTGCGTGGAGGGGAGTAGTTTTGTACTTCAACACTTACTAGTTGATTTAAATAAGAATCGGGGTATAGTATAGACGTTGAATTTTACAAGAAGGATGAGAAATACGTACTATATCAAGACAAATTTTTGGAATGAGTATCGAAACTCGAAACCTTTGATTTATAGTGTTGCCACTTGATAGTCCAGTATCGATAGGGATTCATTACCTCAGTACTATCAATAAACAGCAATACAATACCATCAATAAACAGAAATACAATACTATCAATAAACAGCAATACAGTCGATAATATTCATGATTAAAAAATAAACTATCAAAAGTATCGATATTATCGATAGTATTGTTATTTAATTCAACAATGTGGAAAGAAAGAAAAATTGTATCTCTGGACTTTGTTAATACTTATGATTTGGTGACAAGCCATACAAATTACTGGCCTAGTAAGTATTTGAAAATTAAAGTTAAAATGTTCATAGAGTATTATCTGGGCAACTACAACTAAACCATTCTGGTTCCTAGACTCCACTGTCAGCAACTGATGAAGTTAAAAAAAGCTATTGAGAAAAACCGGCCGGAGCTGGTGAATAGGAAGGGTGTGTTCCACCATGACGACGCCAGACCGCACTCATCTATAGCCACGCAATTGATAAGAGCTTGGCTGGGCTGTATTAATGCATCCTCCGTGTAGCTCTGACCTTGCTCCATCAGATTTTCACCTGTTTCGGTCATTGCAGAACTCCTTAGGAAGCATAAAGCTAACCTCAAAAGAACACTGTGAACACTACCTGTCAGATTTTTTAAATCAAAAATCTCAAAATTTCTACAGTAATGGGATCATGGCACTACCCACAAGATAGCAACAAATCATCGATCAAAATGGCACATACATCTTATATATATAAAAGAAAGTCGTGTTAGTTACTCCACTTATAACTCAAGAACGGCTGAACCGATTTAGCTGAAAATTGGCAGGGAGGTAGTTTAGAGCCAGGAGAAGGACATAGGATATTTTAGAATTTTTTCCACGCGAACGAAGTCGCGGGCACAGCTAGTTACACATAAATAAAAAATTATACCTAAAAAATATTTTTATTTGTATGAACAATACGAAAATATTTTTGCCCCGAACTTATACAGGGTATAACAAAAATAAGCACTAATACTGAAGGAGCGTTCAGGATGTGTGGTTAGCTCTTTAATTATACATTTTTAATAAATAAAAACTATGAAATTTCTGAGAAAATGAATGTCAAAGTTTTTTTTCAAAATGATCTGTGGCAGCCCTGAAGTATAGCACGCAGTAACGTACGCGCACGGTTTACGCAGCTATGAAAGGTCACAATCATATGATAGATGTCAATGAACTGCTAGACGCACAACAAAGTACTAATTACTTGACAGAGTAAATAATGTAGATATTATTTAAAGAGTTTTTTTATATTTTTTTCTACCAGGACTGATGTTGGAATAAACCCATGAGGGTCCTTAGTTTGATTACCAGGCTGGACAATTTGATTCATAGGTAACTTAACTGGGTTTTGATAGCCATAATTATTACATTATGTTAAAAAAAACACTGTCCGACTATTGGTGTCACTCGATAGCATATTACGATCATATTAAAATAATTATTAATTACTATACTCATATTCAATAAAAAAAATCTCATAAAATTTTATTAATCGTAAATACCTACCTAGTAGTCTCATACCTAGTTTACGTAAGGCAAACCTGCGGCTATTAGGCATTTCATGCAGGAAAATCTCCCGCCTGGCAACAAAATTATATCAGCTGTGTACCTAAAATTTATTGTGACCTGGATTATTATTTCTAACTCTGAGTGAAACTATTAGTTTGGTACATACATTCTAAAACAATCGTGGCAAATAATCCAATATAACTAATTAAGGTATCTTTTTGTTATGAAAACACATTACATAAATTACTTCATCACACAATATCCACCTTCAAAGTCAACTATTCACATGTGTTTTCAGTGTAGGTACCTAAATCTATTCCGTGATTCATAGGCATTTTACAATGTATTATCTGGCATGGTTTCAACTTACAAACTGTTTTAATGGCATAATACTTACCTCTAGTACCTACCCTGTTTGCTTCTAACTTCACATAACAAGGTGTCTAAATAGGTAATTAGTTTTTGAGCAGGTAAATCATAGCTATTATCACTTTTTTTACACACAATTCTAAAAACTTAGTAAAACTTTCTCGTTGATAACACGACACTTCGCAAAATAAATATGCATTATCATTAAGAATTAAGACACAACACAACCTTTTATAAGCATTTTTGACAAATAAACCTACGCATTGATTAGCCTAGAAGTCCTTTGATTTGAAGTATTACCGACATCGCGCTAGGCGTCTCAACGCGGCGCAACGCGGTCTCAACCAAGCGCCCGACTTAAGGCCTTGCTCACACACACTACTGAATATTTTCCGCGGGAATTTTAATTGCGCAAATTAATTTTCGTTACATATGAAATTTGACATGGCTAGCACTGCTAAAAAAATGTCAAGAATCGGAATGTTCCCGGTGAGTTGATAGGCTCGTTTGTCACTATCACTACATGGCTGATGGAACTTAGTACCTACCTAAAGTTTGTTTTAGGTGCGCCTCTTCTTACCTTTTTTTATGTTATTGAGATAGGCAAACTAGCAGACGTGCCACCTGATGGTAAGTGGTCGACGTCGCTAATGAACAAAAATGGGATACCTGGGCTGGAACTAGCCCAGGTATTCCATTCATGTGTTAGAGACATAAGATGTTAAGATCCTGAGACATAAGATGTTAAGTCTCGGTGCCAGTAATTACAGTGCCTGTCTTGCCCTTCTCTCCGAAACACAGCAAAGCTGTTTCACGGGAGAAATTGGCAAGACCTTTCTAAGTAGTAGTTATTTCAGGAAAAAGATAATTTTTGACTACGTTTTTTTGATTACATTTTAGATCAAAGATTTTATAAAATACTAGCCGTTGCTCGCGGCTTCGCACGCGTGGTTAGAGTTTTTTGTGAATGTCAAAAATAAACCACGCAAGCGAAACCAACGAAAACTATTGCTAATTTTAGCGATTGCCGGGATTACATATCAACCTGTTCATTCATTCAGAAAAATTAATCTTTTTCATCAAAATATTGTTTATCATACTGGAAATGAAAAAGTATTAAGTTAACTTTAAAGCCGCCGCCGGTCGTTTGTACAGGCCTTTAGAACTTACACGTGTTTTGCGGCTTATACAAAGTGCAACGAAACGCTTTGATTGGCGAAAAGACCACTTTCGGAAAGAGACAAGACACTCCCTTTTTTCTGCCATTTTGTTTTTATGTAAAATCATACTAATATGTAGTTCCGTATAGTTTTAGTCAACATTTTTGTCACTTTTATGATAAGAGTGATGCCGGTTTAGGCGTTTCTTCGTAAGGTACTGGGTTCGATTCTCAGTTCGCCTGGTAGAATGGAGGGTAATTCTTCTTAAGGCACTCAAACTAACACGGGAAATGATTTTTTTTTATTTATGGTGCAAGGGGTCCCACCACCACCTTCGGGACCCAAGACAACCTGACTGCTGTACAATGAAAGAGGTCCTGGCACCGGCTTCCTCCAGAGAGGTTCGGAGGTTAGACGACAGTCGCTACGGCAAACTCAAACTCGTTCCTAGCGCAAGCGTGGAGAATAACCGGAATAAACTCTAAGATGAAGAAGATTATTTTTAAATTTGTTTCACTGAACCCTAATTAGTTCGGAAAAGTACCTAGATAATTGTAAAGGAATTTTTATTTTTTTATTCAGTTGCCGTTTGTCTTTGGAGAGCGTAACTATTGCTATTATTGCCGATTTTTTATGAATCTTACTTAATACCCATTGATTGGAAATCGCGATTTTAAAAATGCCACGTAGAAATAATAATGACCGTCACCTTTACACTAATAGTGAATTTTACGAAATGATGCTATGTGTTGGTGCTGCTAGGAATGGTAGCATTAATGAAGCGAGGGAGATTTACCGACAACGGTTTATTGATGGAAGGCCACCAGCAGAACAACGTCATTTACCTCCGTACTCAGTATTCCGTAACATGTGTTTACGACTTCAGCGTACTGGTTCCTTCCACCGCGAACGAAACGTTGGACGTCCTAATTCAAGAGTAGGTACTGCTATTGAGACTCGAATTCTAAATCATTTTGACGAGAATCCTCGGACCAGCACACGCCGATGCAGTGCTATGTTAAATGTAAACCATATGGTGGTGTGGCGTACTCTGCAGGATGATGGACGACATCCCTACCATTTTTCAAGGACTCAGGAGATAGGACTTGCAGACCATATGCCCAGAATGGACTTTTGTAGGTGGTACCAGAACCGTGCTGAAGCAAATCCCGAATTTGCTTTTAATATTTTATGGACAGATGAGGCTTCTTTCACAAGAAATGGTGTGCTCAATTTGCACAACGAGCATGTGTGGGCACATAATAACCCGCATGCCTCGAGTGAAAGTAGCTTTCAGCACCAGTGGAGAATTAATGTCTGGGCAGGCATCGTTGGGGACTATGTTTTGGGGCCGACTATTTTACCTCAGGGTCTTAACGCTCAAAGGTACCTACAACACCTGAGAGAGGATTTAGAAGAACATCTGGAAAATCTTCCACTGAATGTATACCGTAATATAATTTTTCAGCACGATGGAGCACCCGCTCACTTTGCACGCCCTGTGCGTGATTATTTAAACGATCGATTTGCAGAGTGGATAGGTCGAAGTGGCCCGGTGCCTTGGCCACCTCGTTCTCCAGATCTCACGTGCCTAGACTACTTTTTATGGGGTTATGTGAAAAATAAAGTTTACTCTGTGGAATGTCATACACGTGAAGAGATGGAAGGTAAAATTAATGCAGCATTTAGGTCCATAACCCCACATATGTTGCATAATGTAAGGTTATCAATGTTACGCAGAACTGCTCTTTGCATTGAGAAGGGTGGTGGTCATTTTGAACCTTACTTATAAATTAATTTGAAGACAGTGTTGTTTTATTATTGCCTGTAAATAGTGAATTTGGATTAATGTATAATAATTAATCAGTGACGAAAGTGATATGTAAAAAATTGCTTATTAAATGTGTGTAAGTACAAGTACGCGGTATTCTTCATGTCTATGTGTGCGTCACGCTATTCATTCAACGTGTTGCTGACGTCACATCACTTCCATCTTCAAGGTAGGGGTGTGAAAATAAACTTTAATTTCTTATTTTACTAAATTTATATGAAACAAAAAATGTGTGCCTTTTGGTATAATATTTTACCAGGTATTTGTTTAGTTCATGTACACGTATACCCTTGAAAGTTAGTGCTTATTTTTGTTATACCCTGTATATACTAGTTAGCTGATAACAATATAGGCATACTGTGGTATATAATCTACGCAATCGACGGGGCTCGGGTTCGATCCCCGACGGAGACAAGCATTTGTGTGATAAGCATAAATGTTTGTATTTCCGGGTTTGGGTATTTATTAAATATATTCTAGTATTTATATATGTATTTTATGTATTAGAATCTATTTGCTTGTGTTATGGGTTGACTAACACCCATAACACAAGCAAATAATTTGCTTACTTTGGGGTTAGATCAGTAAGTATAATTTGTCCCGTGAATATTTATTTATTTATTTAATGACAATAATTTGTTCATGAATTACACCAATTAATTATACATTTCATACTTACAAACCCCTCTCGGGGCAGGCAGAGAGTACCGTATCATAAATCACATTTTATCAAAGACGTAAAAATAAAAAATAAACTGCGTCGAAAACTAAAGAACACATAACTAATAATAAAAAAGTATTTATAATAAATAATTTCATTTTGTTATGACTTACCTGTTATGACTATTTATAGCAATATTATAAAGCTTCTTTCTACTGGTCACTTTCTACGGATTATCCACGACAAAAAGAATTTTTCTTTTTGTGTTCGATAATCGATTTATCAAGGAAGGCTATAGTTTGATTTTGTAGTAATTTTCTATTGCAATACCGCTTCGTTGATTGAAAAATTGAAGTGTATGTTAAACAAACAATGTCAAGATTACAGCCTTTTACTAATTACTTGCACGTCACTAATGCCAAAAAACACATTGAAAATAATATTTGTCCGTCTGCCTAGGTCCATCTGTCGACGTCTATTTGTTTGTTCCTGATAATTTCCAAAAAGGTTTAAACGATTTTAATGAAGCTGTCTCTGATATATCTGATTATATAAGGATTAATTATGCTACTATTGTTTTAGAAAAATATTTGGTTTTCCGTAAAGAAAAAGTCAGATTTTTTTATATTAGAGAGGGGCAAACGTGCAGAGGGTGCACCTGATGGTAAGTGATCACCGCCGACCATCGACATCTGCAATGCCAAGGGTCTTCCAGTTGCGTTGCCGGTCTTTTAAAAATGAGTAGACTCTTTTCTTGAATGTATCCAAGTCGTATTGGTTCGGAAACCCCTGTCGGTAATTAATTGCACAAAGAAGTAGTGTGAGGCAGAGAGTGCCACTTTCTCAGTCCACGCGGATGAAGTCGCGTGACACTGCTAGTATTACAATAATAATCGCCAGACTAGTTATACATATGAAATTTAAACTAGCTTTTAATCATGAAGCTGTATTATATCTGGAGGCAGCACTTCTAATACCTACTTGAAACACAACTTTAAATATTGCTGTCACCTGAGGTCTCACACTCTCTTTCTAACGGAGCTATATAAAAAGAGATAGCGAGACCTCGTAGACAGAGATATAATATAAATATTTGTTTCAAATGATGAATACGAGTGCTAGCTCCACCTATACCTAATACTTCATGCTTTTAATATACATATGACATTTAAACTAGCTTTGATAACATAAAAATTACAATACAATCTTTGAGTATATATCTCCAGAGAGAGTATTCCTAAGCAACTGACAATTAAAAATGTCCTTAGAAAAATCTGCTTGTGTGAAATGTCAACGAATGTCACTTGTGTACTTACAAAAGGTAATCAAGCCACGCACACTAGCGTGGTTGATGTTCTCAACCTTAATTTTTTGTTATCCCTGCTTTTAGTATAAAAAGTGAAGGTTAAAGCAAATATTATACATCTATATTTAATTTAAATAGATACAAATAACGCGTATAAATTATTATACGATTTGGCACTTGAAGTTTTTGTAGGAAATGTAACTTAAATTTCAAATGCGAAAAATTGGTAGGTAGGTGTAAATAAACTAGCAAAAAGCAGAGCTTTGTAATGGCTTGCAAAGTTATACTACTTATTAATATTGCTAGGAAAGTATTTTTAAAAGAATTACATCTTTTAATGTATGGACTTTATTTATAAAGTCTAACCTAAAACAATCCAGCGTATTTTCACCCAAATATTATATTCGTATCACAGGCGTCGTCAGGCTTTGGTCTAGGGGGGCGCAAGAAAATAAAACCAAAATAAAAAAACATGCTTATAAGACTAAGTATTTTTAGTACTTACAAGAAAAATTCTTTAATTTTTTTTTGATTTTTTAAAAACACGATTTTTATAATTATCAATGTTATCTACACCGAACAAATATAAAGGTTATTTACATATTTTACATACACATATGTTTTCTGGTCTACCTATAATATGTAGCAACTCAAGATCCATCTTGCGCCACCACTTCGCTCTTAAAGTCTAATATTGATAGAAATCAATTTTTTATGGTAATTTTCATGCAAAAGAGTTTTCGAGTAAAAATGGGTATTAAAAACGAAAATTGATCTTATAAAGAAAAACACATTTTTAACATTTCGCTAAGGTAAATAGATTTTTTTTCTAAAGTCGGTATGTTCCTGGTTTCACGTCGATTTTCGAAATCAAAAAACGTTTTATTTAATTAACCTTCAAAATTTTTAGAATAAATATTGGACTTACCGCAGGCAAGAGGAATTGGCGGTAGAAACTCAGCGAATAAATTGCTCGAACTTTTCTCTTAGAGAAGCCCTCGGAGTTCGATTCCCGGGTCAGACAAATTAAAAATGTGTTTTTTTTTTCAATTTTGTAATAAAAACAACGTTGCCCGGGATTGGAAAAGTGTCCGGTTGGTGATAAGCTGGTCACCTATCACGTTGTGAGACTAAGATGGATCTTCGGCTAATCGTGGATGCACTTCTGCCTATCTTTTCGGGTATACGGGCATTAATATACCCATTTTTTAGCTTTTTACCCCCGGGCTAAGATTGGAAATTGATCTCAATACAATATTAATCAATTAATACATTTGTACTGTTTCAAAATAATCATATTTTAAATCTGTAAACGGTTGACCTTGCAGGTCATCCCTGAAACTTCCCGCTAAATTAAGGTATTTTATGCTCAAAAGAGTAAAAACTATGAGCATTTTGAGTTATGAAAAATATTGAAATTACTCAATTGCTAAGCCACAAAAACAATAAAAAAACACGAATGAACCAACGAAACAATCATACATACAATCTATTTTGATAAAAATGACGGTATATTGATTTTTGAAAAGCTATATATTTTGGAAACTGTTACATATGTGGCTTAAGTGGCGCCGCTCTTAACAGTAATAAATCAGTGCGAAACTAGCTAGCGGCCGTTTTACTCGTGCCCCGTAAATAACAGTGGCGACCATACCCTCAATTTAAAGTACAAAAAAAAAGAAACTGAAAAATGGCACAATTTGGGATTTTATCTTCCTTTGACCATAATACTCAGGATTGGAAAACGTATAGAAGCCGTCTTTTACAATGGTTTATTGCCAATGATATCGACGACAAGACAGACGTTACGGGAGTCAAGAGACGAGCTATACTGCTAAGCGCACTCAACGACGCCTCGTACAAGCTGGCAGCAGACCTCGCCTTACCCAAGGAACTAGAAGAAATATCGTATAAAAAAATAATTACCTTGTTAGATAACCATTTTACGCCAAAGCGCTGCGGATTTGGAGAACGGTATAAATTCCATGCAGCTTTTCAACAAACAGGCGAGACACATCAACAGTGGGCAGCTAGACTTCGAGGGCTCACGGCGTACTGCGGATTTAGTAATGTGGAAGAGGCTTTGCTCGACCGTTTTGTAATGGGCATGTCAGCAGGTCCGGAGCGAGATAAACTGTTTGCTCATGACGTGAAGGAGTTGACCCTGGCCAAGGCGGTGGAACTAGCGGAAAGCGTGCGGAGCGCGCGCGACGGTGCCGCCGTGACGTCACCTCTACAGCAGACGCAGGCCGAGCCTGTGTACAAAATTCGACAGGATCGTGAGTCGAAGTGCAGTGCTAAGCCCCTAAGCGGGAGATGTGCAGTGTGTGGTCGTGATAATCATAGTTCTGATCAGTGCCGGTTTAGTAAATACAGATGTCGAAAGTGTAAGGCAAGAGGTCATCTGGCCAAAGTGTGTAAAAAAATCAATTATGTAGAAGCGGACGAAGCGAGTGACGGTGATGACGTTAAGATTTTGCATATTCGTAGTATAGGTGGGGAGCCTATGACAGAGACCGTGGGTATAAATAATATAAGGCTAAAGTTTGAAATAGACAGTGGTTCAGCAGTAACAGTGATAAATGAATTTACGTACAGGACATATTTTAACAACGTGCCATTATTATTTACGAATAAACGGTTGTCCGCGTATACCGGAGGAACGATCGTTTGTCTCGGCGTACTGAACTTGCCGGTAACTTATAAAGAGCGTACGCACACGCTAAATGTTTACGTGGTACGCGGAGACGATCCGTTGTTACTAGGGCGGGATTTCATTACATTATTTCAGTTGCAGCTATCGCCGTGTAATTATGTAAATAGCTCCGAAACCAGCTTATTATCTTCCTTAATGCAAAAGTTCTCTAATGTATTTTCGAACGAATTAGGAACTTTTAACGCATATAGGTTAAATTACAGTTAAAAGAAAACGCAAAACCCGTATCTTTTAAAGCGCTGCCAGTACCGTTCGCCTTAAGAGGAAAAATTGATAAGGAAATCGAGCGTTTAGTGGGGTTAGGCATTTTAAAACCCGTTAAGCAGAGCGACTTTGCTTCTCCAACTGTCCCTGTATTAAAAAAGGATGGATCGGTTAGATTGTGCGCCGATTAATCGCGAACCGTAAATAAACAGTTGGTAGTGGAACAATATCCTTTACCTAGTATACACGAACTGTTTTCAAGGTTACATGGTGGTCAACAGTTCAGTAAATTAGATTTATCTATGGCCTATAACCAGGCCTGTTTGTCTGAAGATTCCCAAAACATAACATGCATTAATACGCATAAAGGTCTTTTTAATTTTACGCGGCTGGTATTCGGCCTGTCAAGCGCACCAGCTATTTTTCAACGTATTATGGAAACTGTGCTGTCTGGTATTGACGGCGTTTTATGCCTATTAGATGATATTTTAATTACTGCAGATAGCCCACAATTACACCTAAAAAGGCTTCACACGGTTTTGCGTCGGCTACAAGACGCAGGGTTAACAGTACAAAAAGAAAAATGCGAATTTTTTAAAAATGAAATATCATATCTGGGTTACGTTATCGATAAAACAGGGTTAAAAAAATCACCATTAAAAGTAAAAGCCATTAGGGATGCCCCCGTTCCAACTAATCTTAATCAACTGCAATCATTTTTAGGGTTGGTCAATTACTACAGGAACTTTGTGCCCCAAGCATCATCTATTTTAAGCCCACTGTACGACTTACTTAAGAAAGGGGTTCAGTGGAGTTGGAATAAGGAACGTGATGATGCATATAGGGAAATAAAATTAATTTTAGCTTCGGATCAAGTTCTAGCGCATTTTGACCCTAAAGCTTGTTTAGTTCTAACCGTAGATGCGGGGCCTAACGGGCTGGGTGCAATCCTGTCACAAATTGATAAAGGGGTAGAAAGACCCATATCTTTTGCGTCGCGTACACTGAATTCTGCAGAAAAGCGGTACTCTCAAATACAAAAGGAAGCAACGGCAATTATTTTTGGGGTACGTCGGTTTCAGCAATATTTGTACGGGCGATCGGATCCGTTTATTTTACGTACCGATCATAAACCTTTAATTTCAATCTTTGGACCCCATCGCGGTATACCGGAAGGATCTGCAAACCGTCTGCAGAGATATGCTTTATTTTTAAGCGGATATAATTTTAAAATTGAATACGTGCGTAGTAATAATAATTGTGCGGATTTTTTATCAAGGGCGAGTCTTCCCGAAAGCAGCGAAGACCATAATGTTTCCCCGGAGTCGTCGGCGAACGATCGCGCGTCGTACCTATATAAATTTTGTAATAGACGGAACCATGGCAGTTACACTACGTGAATTGCAACAAGAAACTCAACACGACAAAACCCTACAACTTATTATCGGTTACATCAAACAGGGATGACCAAAGAAAATCACCGACACTGAAGTTAAACCTTTTTTTTTGTGTAAGACGGAATTATCATATGAAAATAAATGTATAATGAGGGGTCATAAAGTAGTATTACCTGAAAAACTAAGATTAAAAATATTACACGAATTACATAGTGCTCACCTTGGCATAGTAAAGATGAAAGCAGAAGCTCGTTCGCGATTTTGGTTTCCCGGCATAGACCGGGAGCTTGAAAATATGGTAAATTCCTGTGGCGTGTGCAATCAGCTGCGAGCCACGCCTGCTCGCGCGGCGCTGGCCCCCTGGCCATATCCTAGTCAACCATTTGACAGGCTGCATTTAGATTTTCTCGGACCGATTAATAGTCGTGTATATTTGATCGTGGTAGACGCACACACAAAATGGGTTGAAGCATATTGTATGCGGTCTATGAGTTCTTACGCAGTTATCGCACGATTATGCGAGTTTATGTCTAGGTTTGGGATACCGCAAACAGTAGTAAGTAATAATGGCACGGCATTTGTATCTAACGAGTTCAGAAATTTTTGTAAAACTAATGGAATAGAACAATTAACGTCTCCGACCTATCATCCGGCAAGCAATGGTCAGGCCGAAAGTTATATAAAAATAGTGAAAAAAGGAATCAAGGCTTGTGTTCTATCAAACAGTGACAAAAACCATAATTTAAATTTATATAAATTTCTATTCGTCTATAGGAACTCCGTACACTCGGTCACGGGTTACTCACCAGCCCAACTCGTTTTTGGGAGGAAAATACGTTCGCGATTTGACCTTTTAAATCCTTTAAATAATTCATCACCGCCGCTCGAATCTCTGTGTAACGGCCCGGCCACAGCTCGTGCGGCGCGACGGCGACGCGAATTGCGGCGCGGCGAGCGAAAACAAATGTAGGAAACTGTATGAAGTATGCCATACCTACCGGCGACGAGCGAATAAAACAATAGAGGACTTTTGTTTTATTCACTTGTAAGCCAGGGTTGGAATTAGAATAACACAAAATTATTACCAACGGAAATTATATAGATACTTACTTTATTTTATTAAAGTTTTTACTACTATTTTTAGCGTCCGACGCAAAAACGAAGGTTGTTATAAGTTTCAGAGGTGTGTTTGTGTATCTGTCCGTGCATCGTAGCACCCTGGCGGATGGTCCGATTTAGTTGCAATTTTTTTTTACTTGAAAGCCCTATTTTGCGAGATGGTTCTTTGCTATGATTCAATAGAATCTGTACAGCCGTTGAAAGTTCACCGTCTCTTTTCCACTTGATGAAAGGAATTTAGCAACTTCTAAAGGCTTTATCGATGCTAAATTTTGTATTTTATTACTTCAATTATATTGCAATGACATGGTGACCTAGACCTGATGCTACAATATCTGCATTCGAAGATATAAGTTTTTATTTAACTAGCAATATTTGTATGTAAATAAAAGATTTTCTAAATATTGCACACCATATTTATCGACTTCCTGATATTTATTTGTACCGAAACTTGGCAAACTTTTGTAATTTCAATGACAATGCAATATTATGGTATGGTATGGTAGTTCATATCATGATGTAGCCTGGGTATAGGGACTAGAACTCTCAGATGTAGAGTTTTGACGAAGCAACCAAGTTTTGGGTCAATGGTTTTGTTGCTATAAGTACTAAGTTTAATTAGTACTCAATGACGAGAAATGGAACATGGAGCCGTTAGAGTGTTATTGTAAAAAGAAAGTGTTAAGATAGTAGAGTTCGGAGTCGTTCGTTTCGTTGCAATAAGATATTTTTCATTATTACGAGACTTTGAAGATGGAGCCAAAAAAAGTAATATAGAAACTTCTCACATCCAGATGCAAAATGCTTAGATAATAAACTTCTAAACTCAACAAGGTAAGTTTATTGAGTTAGCGCTCAATTTTCTTGTACTGACAAACATTTTGATGCTGGACGATTTCTAGGATCTGATGCTCATCATGACTTAGGATTTAACGATCAAACTCGAAGGTGGCCATGGTAAGTTATAAACTAAATCAGAAAAACCCATTTAGATTGGACTCAGTTGTTCTGTTTTGACAAATACCCTGGTACTAAATGATTTACAGGGTCTTATGATGAAACAGGAAGGAGGTTATCAAAACTTTTAATTAAAATTGAGCAACACGATCAATTATGGACTCGTTTGATTTTTTATTTTAAGGATTGTGGAATAGGATAGCTTCCAGTATCTGATGATAGAGCGGAAGGAATGCCATGTGATCTTCTAAGCTTGATCAGTTAAAAGCCACTGAGTGTGGGCTACTTCGATTTGTTTTGGCAAACACTTAGATGCTGGATGTTTTTTAAAATATAACGATAGAACTGACAAGTGGACACTTGAAATTGGGCTGATATAGCCTTTATTGCTAGAAGATTCACATGGTTTGATAGAGTTACATGGCGGAGCTGGAGACCTCGGGAGCTTGGCAATAAAACAGCTCAAGCTCATTGAGTAAGCAACCACAGGTCAAGGTTACCTTTAACTATATGCTGCAGGATCCTCTTTCGAAGATCATCAGCTCCTTTTACGTTTTGCGCTTAAAATTATTATGAAACTGAAGTAAAATGGTGGGCTGACGATAAAAAAAAGTGTCAGTTTTTTTAAATTTTAATTTAGAGTTAGTATGCTGATTTATTGATTAAATAAATAATTGGTTATTGACATATTATTTTAATATTATACTTAAAATAATATTGAACTTAATTTAGTATATACACCGAAACTTAAACTTAATCTAAAAAAAACTCGAGAGGTATCAAGGGACACCCGGATGGAACGAAGTACCTTTAATTATTATTTAAAAAAACCTGTATACACTCAACAAAAATAATCGTCGCGACACCACACTGTTCAATGCGAAATAGAAATAAAAATATCTGACTTGCTTTCTATAAGAGAGAGAGACAGACAGACAGAGCAACATCCGCACGCCGCACAGCTTACAATACCTTACTATAGCAAAAAGTGTCGTGATAACTTTTCGTAAGGTTTCTTCCGTCTAGCCTCCTTTTAGTCTGGTCAACAAGTGCTTTTTTGGTCAACTTTTTTCAGCAGTCTCCGAAAATTATGATTGAGGTGTCATTCGATTCGGAATGGCATCTAGATAGTTTTCGAAAAACAATAAAGTTCCGCAAATAAAAATTACAAAAGTTATTAACAATTAACTAAAAATAAAAAGGGGGGTTTAGTTTTTTACAAATATCTCATAAACTAATAAAGATTTTTCAAATTTGAAAAAAGATTCAGAAAGAAGAGGAAATTTCCTAAAAAAAGTTCCGATTCCCGGAATTGTAGGACTAATATTTATAATTTTCCCAGAGGGTTGAAAATACGCCCGAAAACGGGTACTCCGGCTTGCGCAAGCCACGCCTCCTTCGGACCTTTAATGAATAAATATTATTTAAACTTATTAAATATGAAAATTAAAATTTGAAAAAATTCAGGTGCCTACAGGACAGATCAATAAACAATAATCCGTGGTCAAAAAATTTTTATCGCGATTTTTCAATAAGTTATCCATTAATTAATTAACAATTTTTTGTAGCACGAACATTAACATTGCAAGTGCGATAATTGTTAAACTATTAATCTAGGATTTTTTTTCTTTCGTGGAGCTATTTTTCAAAGGTCTTAGAATAGATTCCCGTTGGAAAAATTAAAAAATTGTAAATTTTCATTTTGTAATTAACAGTTTACTAAGGTGAAAAATTATAAAGCTTTATTAAACATTGAAAAAAATTTTTTTTTCATAATATTATTATTGATCCGTTTTCTCATGATCAGAAGCTACTTAAAAATGTTTTTTTATAATTTTTATCTCCTATTGTTTAAAAAAATGTTATAAACAAATGCGTTGTTTATGAGATAATTTAAAAATTTTTTTCGATAACATAATCTTTGATGATAATTATGATTTTTTTTAAAAAAACCGTTTCTTAAAAAAAATTTTTTATTGCTGAAAAACGCATTTGTTGATTAACAATTATTTTCTCCCACTTCTAATTAACATTAAGGAACCATTTTTTTTTAATCATTATTTATTTTTCTTTTTGATATAAAAAAAAAATTATTTGATTTTTCATTGTTTATGTAATAAACAATTTGTTATAAACAAATAAATTTTTACCTTTTATTTTTTTTTTTTCTTATTTTACTTAAAGTCACAAAAACTGACATGATTTTTTTTTTAATTTTTTTTACTATTTTTTTTTAATTTTTAAATATTCGTTGTCTGTAATTTCGTCATTCTTGCCTGGTTTTTCATCCTTAAAATTATTATAATTTATAAACTAATGGAGATATGATGAAAACACCCAAGACTTATTTATTCTTTATCTAGAATAGTCTTTATTAGTTAAAGAATAAATAAGTCTTGGGTGTTTTCATCATATCTCCATTAGATTATAAATTATAATAATTTTAAGGATGAAAAACCAGGCAAGAATGACGAAATTACAGACAACGAATATTTAAAAATTAAAAAAAAAATAGTAAAAAAAATTAAAAAGAAAAAATAAATCATGTCAGTTTTTGTGACATTAAGTAAAATAAGAAACAAAAATAAAAGGTAAAAATTTATTTGTTTATAACAAATAATTGTTAATCAACAAATGCGTTTTTAGCAATAAAATTTTTTTTTTAAGAAACGGTTTTTTTAAAAAAAATCATAATTATCATCAAAGATTATGTTATCGAAAAAAATTTTAAATTATCTCATAAACAACGCATTTGTTTATAACAATTTTTTAAACAATAGGAGATAAAAATTATAAAAAAATCATTTTTAAGTAGCTTCTGATCATAAAAAAACGGATCAATAATAATATTATGAAAAAAAAAATTTTTTTCAATGTTTAATAAAGCTTTATAATTTTTCACCTTAGTAAACTGTTAATTACAAAATGAAAATTTACAATTTTTTAATTTTTCCAACGGGAATCTATTCTAAGACCTTTGAAAAATAGGTCCACGAAAGAAAAAAAAATCCTAGATTAATAGTTTAACAATTATCGCACTTGCAATGTTAATGTTCGTGCTACAAAAAATTGTTAATCAATTAATGGATAACTTATTGAAAAATTGCGATAAAAATTTTTTGACCACGGATTATTGTTTATTGATCTGTCCTGTAGGCACCTGAATTTTTTCAAATTTTAATTTTCATATTTAATAAGTTTAAATAATATTTATTCATTAAAGGTCCGAAGGAGGCGTGGCTTGCGCAAGCCGGAGTACCCGTTTTCGGGCGTATTTTCAACCCTCTGGGAAAATTATAAATATTAGTCCTACAATTCCGGGAATCAAAACTTTTTTTAGGAAATTTCCTCCTCTTTCTGAATCTTTTTTCAAATTTGAAAAATCTTTATTAGTTTATGAGATATTTGCAAAAAACTAAACCCCCCTTTTTATTTTTAGTTAATTGTTAATAACTTTTGTAATTTTTATTTGCGGAACTTCATTGTTTTTCGAAAACTATCTAGATGCTATTCCGAATCGAATGACACCTCAATCATAATTTTCGGAGACTGCTGAAAAAAGTTGACCAAAAAAGCACTTGTTGACCAGACTATTTTACAACGCGCGATAAGGAACTTCGTAGAATTTCGACCCACAATCGAATTTCGGCACCCGGTCGAATTTCGGAACCCGGTCGAATTTCGGCACCTGGTCGAATTTCTACCTGCGGTCGAATTTCGGCACCCGGTAGAATTTTGACCCCACGATCGAATTTCGGCACCCGGTCGAATTTTGACCCACGGTCGAATTTCGGCACCGGGTCGAATTTTGACCCACGGTCGAATTTCGGCACCCGGTCGAATTTCGAACCGCGGTCGAATTTTGGCACCCGGTCGAAATTCGAGCGACGGTCGAAACTCGGCAACCGATCGAAATTCGACACTCGGTCGAATTTCGACACTCGTTCGAAATTCGACTGTCCGTCGAAATTCAACTTTTGGTCGAAATTCGACATTCGGCCGAAATTCAGTATAAATGTCGAACATTTGGCACTAGCAAAAAGGAAACTCAATCAAATAGTAGATAGACTTTCACTTTCAATGGACGAGCTAAAGGGAAGTGGGTGGATATTTCTGTGCTTACAATACCTTACTATAGCAAAAAGTGTCGTGACAACTTTTCGTAAGAATTTTTTCCGTCTAGCCCCTTTTCACAACGCGCGATAAGGAACTTCGTTCCAAAACTTCACAGCATTTTCTCAATTTAATGTCGGCTTACGTTAAACAAAATTTGTTCCTATACATTCATCTCACTCATATTAATAAAAAATACATTCTTTCTACAGCCCACTACATCAAAAACGATCATAGTTACTAAAAATTGCACGGAAAATGTCTATGTTGCCATACGTTAAAAAAATGGGTGCGTGTACTTATATACGCGGGTGAGAAGTTATACTTTTTTGGCGTCATTAAAAAATAGTGGCCGCGTTTCCGATCCGGTAGTAGCTTTTAAAAAATATGTTGACGTGTCAAAATAACTTGTAAAAAGTTTTATTGAATACAGTACTTCTGATTTCTGATAGATTTTAATTGCATGCAAATACTTAATTACATTAAAATAATAAAAGGACTGGAAAAGGTTAGTCAAGGATTTCGGGACTTAATGAGCAATTTAGCGGACAACCTGTAACTTTTACGTTACGGTAATGTGCGTGCATCTTAAAATTTCACTCGCTGCCTAAAGAAATATTACGCGCCTAAAGAAATATAATTTCAAATATCCTGAATGGAGGGATTAATGATAAGGTAATATATGTAAGTATCAACAATAATGGTATTTTTGCGTACAATCCTAACGTTACGATAATATATACTACGCTTCAAAAGAATATAGTAAAAATAGTATTACAAAATCCGACCCTGGTACTAGCTAGTATAGGTGTGACAGCTCAGAGCGGCACGCCGCCGCGGTCGCAACAAGTCGAGCTGTGGCATACCCAGATGGTCGCGCGACTCACCGCGCCGCATTTCGCGTCGCAGGTCGCGCCGCGGGTAGATGTGGCCGGGCGGTAATAACGTCAAAACAAAACAGTATTTACAACATAAATATTATAAAGGCAATAACACAGAGACATATAAGCCGGGAGAGAAAATTATGTATAAAGTTTTTCTGAACAAGGACAAATTTAAGTGGGAAATGGGGAACATCGTAAAAAAATTGGGTGGAGTGGTCTACCTAATAAAGGATGCGACATCGGGCACGCAACTCAGGAGACATAAAAACCAAATAATCCCTGACAAACGCACCTCCTCCAGGGACTCACTAAAAAAGTATGAGGCATTGGACATAACTGTACCATTAGAGGAAGCCCAGAGAGAGAGGAGTCATGAAGAACTTACACGGTGCACGTAGGAGACGCACTCTACTTCAGACGATACCTCTCTTCCATCCAGGAGCGAGGCGATATTGTTACGCTCTATACCAAGGATAGACTATAGACAGTATTTTTAGTTAATTAGGATTGAGTTTTTTTAGTTTACAATAATTTTTTTAATTTTTATATTCATATTCCTTTTCTTGATTTTTGATGATTTTGTTATTTTTAATTTTTTTCTTGTGTCGATAAAATATAAAAAAAATGGAAGGATAGAGATGTTACATATGTGGCTTAAGTGGCGCCGCTCTTAACAGTAATAAATCAGTGCGAAACTAGCTAGCGGCCGTTTTACTCGTGTCCCGTAAATAACAGAAACGATGATCGATTTCGATCTTTCAAATGGCATTCAACTCAATTTAAATATTGCTTTAGCTAAATAATCGGTAAGTTCAAAAATTTCAAAGCAATGTCAAAAAACTTTCTTCAAATTGTTCATCATTGATAGATCCCAAAAAATTTATCGATTTTTATCGAATTAACGATATTTGATGCAGTTTTTAAAGGAGAAAAGCTGATAAGATTTTGAAGTCAATCGGTATATTAGCCTGAAAGTTATTTCAAAAATATTAAATAAGCTAAAAACAATGTAATTTTAATATTTGAAAAGCTATAACTTTTGAAAATAAGATTCGATTTTGATTTTTAAAACGGCATTCAACGTAATTATTTTAGTACCAAAATATCGTAGAATACTAAAAAATGATTGGTTGAAATATTTCGAAGTTATGTCGAAAAAACACTTTTTTCAAAGTTTTTTGCCAACGATTACTTCCAGGCGGATAAACCGATTTTGATGCAATTTATGCATTAGACGTAATTTTTGAGGAATAGAGCTGATTAGTTTTTGTACTCAATCGGTGCATTAATCTGGAAGTTATATTTAAAAAAATCTGTTTCGCCAAAATTTTTTTTGGGCTTTTTTCAAAATTTCTCAAAATCCCTTGGGCCCATTTGGTTCAAATTTTCATGAGGTCTAAGTTGAGCGGAATCCAATCGAATGCCATCAACCGCGTTTCAAATGGTCCAGCCGTTCAAAAGTTATGAGTTGTTTACACACACACACACACACACACACACACACATACAGAAATACTAACGTCCTCGCGAAAATAGTCCAAACAGGTTCCTGAGACCTCAAAACTTGGACATTTGGTGAAAACTCGATTTTTGAAAATCTGAGCAAAATCAGTAACTTCCTTATCTAAATACGTAGCGGGAAGTTAAAAATAAAAGTGTATTAATAGATTATTATTGTATTAAAATGGAGTGAATGAAAATGAATTAAATGAATTAAAACTACCATACCAAAGCTCAAACCTAAAAGTGCGATATTTTTTCAGTAAAATGTAAGGTACATTTTAAAAAGGGCATAATAGATCGTCGCATAGTGTAGCTTTGTAGCATTTTAACTCGTTAGTTTTATAATAGATGGCGGTAGCAGTAATAAAATTCTAATACAACATGAATCTTCTATTTTTTTAATATTTATAAAATGGTATTTTAATAGTAAATCACATCTTGACATGAAGTTAAACTACCACGTCAGAGCTCAAACCTAAAATGCCACAAAAGTGCATAGAAAGTCGCCTAGTGTATGATTGTAAAAAATTGTATGATTATAAAAAAGTAAAACACTATTAACTAATTTTTTTTTTTATTTATATCATAAGATAGCAAACAAGCAGATGGGTCTCCTGATGTCAACAGTCAACCATCGCCTATAGACACCAAAGATGTTAATGGTGCGTTGCTATCTTGTGGCGAGGTCTAATGCCACATACATAAGTTTACCAGCTACCTTACCCTCCAAAACGGAACATGACAGCGACAAGCACTGACGCTATTGCGGCAGGAATAGGTAAGGCGGTGGTACCAGACCCGGGCGAGACAATGGAGAAATCTACCACATAGTATCCACGATGGTAGTGACTCGGTAGCCAATCGGTCGCCTTTTACAACCTGCCTGGCAGAACGGCAGTTGGCCTATTCTTCAAAGGAGGCCGGAACATATAACATATAAAATGATAAAAAAAATGATGTGGTGTCGCGGGACACCAGGTAGGAACGAACTTCCTTTGGCTAAACGGCACTACTCGCTTGTGTACGCGACTGTCGCGCATGCGCACGTCTCATTTAACGCTTTTATTCCACGCATTTTTCTTACGGTTTTACTATCACATTTTTTTCAGTTCGGTCGCGCAGCAAAATCCCTATCCCCTCCAAGCCTGCCGTAAGGAACTTCGTTCCAATATATCACGCTCATTTCCATGCGAGAGTAGATGCTTTGGTTATTCAGGATTTAAACCTATCTTTAATTTATTCAAATTAACTTTTATACGTACTTTTGGCAAGTTGACATTCATAAATTACAATCAAATCGAAATATGGCCCTACACTAAGTTGATTCGGCGGAAAAAACTCAGCAAGATCATCTTGTCTTATATTATTATTATATTATATAATTTTTCATAGCTCGATCAATTTCAACAGTAAAAGACTATCTAATTACAACATTTAAATAATATATGAATTACTCGTTTAAAGTACCTTTAGAATTTGGTTTGTGAAGTAATAATTAATAGCAGACATTCTTGTCTTCTTAATGATTTAAGATTTTACAATACCCTTTCCTACATAGTTTTGTTTTAACACATTTTTTAATTTGTTTACTGGTAGATAACAAATCTCTTATACTATCCGGCAGTTTAATAAGTAAGTTATTCCATGTATACGACATGCATGCTCCACAAGATTATTTTCGTTCCTTGTATTTAGTGAGTGTGCATTACCTTTTCTTAGTTACAAAATTTAACTAAGAAATGTTTTTATTGCCGACATATTATTTTAAGTTCTCAAATACAAATTACAATATTAATTTCTTTAAACTTTTCTCTCAGGGAAACCCTCAGGTAAAGATTATTGGTTCGTCTTATAGCTTTTTCTGCAAAACAAATAAAGCTTTTATTTCAACAGAATTTCCCTACCGCATCATCCTATATAATCTATACATATAATAAAATCGTAGGAAAATCAAAACTGTACATTGAATATTTTTTTAAAAGAATACTTGGGCGAGAAACGTGTTACGTAGTAGAGTCAGATTATTTCCATTCAGTTTAACATATCTATTTACGTGCCTTATTCTCATTGCTTCATTACATGAGGCAATGAGAATTTAACACTCTTGATTTTGTTGTCATTTAATAAAATGTATTTGTGCCGAACTAGTGTACTACTTTTGAAATCGCATCATTCACTTCGTCATACTTACCACCTCTTCTTTTCACTTTGAATAAAATTGAAGTGACATTTATAGAAGTATATATGCTATTTCGAGGCACGAGTGTGTTAAACTGTCCCGTCCCTTATCCAGCCATGGCAGATGGTATATTCTTCAAAGACGGGGGGTCTTTGAAGAATATACCATCTACCATTCTGCCAAGCAGTTCTTAAAAGGCGAACGATGGGCTTAACATATTACTAACACCGAGATTATAGTTGGTAGAGTTCTGCAACGTCTCACCTGAGCTGCCACAAAAGAGCTGTCTACTGATTTATGCCGCAAAAGCGTCAATGCTCTTTACTTTCGTATTACAGTTTAAAGGTTAAGGTATCCGTCAATACCATCCCACCCCAACACATGGATAACCTCGTACTAGAAACATATTTTGTGTCTATAGGCTCCCATTCCATCCAAACCATCAGTCATGAATTACGTTTGCGCGAGTGACTGTTGGTGGCTGATACCCACATTACACACTTACTCATGACTGATTTTTGACTCATGACACATTTATTAGTCAAACCAAAGATTCACAGAGAAGAGCACGTTTCCGCATAAAAAAATAGTCTGAGAGCCACTGTACCATTTGCCTAACTCGTTTTCCACAAAGCTAGAACATTTTTAAATAGTGTTTTATTATCCATCAATTAAGAAATTGCAGTTCTGACAGGCAACTTGCGGTTTCATCAGTATCTTTTAAAATTATAAAAATGTTTAAAAGTATATAACCTGCTTCTACAAGACTATAATTTTAATAATATTGAAACATATTATGTTGTAATTTACATTTTATAACAAACTTGTCATTGTCATTCATGAACATATCCCACAAGGCTGAAGTTTTCAGGTCGTATTCTTTCGACAATTTAAAAATTATGTTTAAAAAGCCAAAACGGCGGCGTTTTTTTGGCGGTTACAACTGTATGCCATACGGGTATAAAGGTCGACTGATAAAATAATTTACACACTAAAGGAGGGTGTTTAATACTCAATTCCGATACCAAACATATAAAAACTATGGAAACTTACAGGTGTAAGTTTCCAACAATAGATATTTAAGTTCTTTGTTTACAAGCAGTGCAACGTTGTCGTACAAGCAGAATTATTTGTACAGCTTCAAAATTTGGCAAACTCCTGACTATAGGCTTAAGCGGCCCTGATAAAGACCATATTTTTTATTATTGTTACATGTGTGATATTTTTAAAGTTTTGGGAAATAATAAAAATCGTGTTATCAAATTAACTAACAGATCTATTTGTTAATTTATTATTTGTTATTAAATTAACAAATAAACTATTTGTTAAGTTATTATTTGTCATTAAATAGCAATTAGACTATTTGTTATTATTTAATAACACGTTTTTTGTTGTTTCCCAAAACCTTATAAATATCACTTATAGAACTTGTCAGTCGTAGTGGCGATATGACCATTAAGTATCATATCCTTCAATATGTACAGCCTTTTACCAGTTAACCTGTACATTTCACTTCACTTTTTTAGAAATTATGACCATGACATTGGCTAGACCATGGCAATGCTTTAAAAAAGTTGAACACCCGCATAAAAATTGCAAAAGTTATAAATAATTTATTTAAAACAGTTAATATCTAAGATCTCAAAAATAAAATATATATATTAAAGAATGTAAACATATGATGTAAATTATAACATGATAATGCTACCGCGAGTTCTCTCCCATAACAGCATTAAGTATATTAATTGACGGATAATACAAGATTATTTAAAAATTCTAGCTTTGTGGAAAAGGGGTTAGTCGGATGGTTCACTAGCTCTTAGACTGTAACTCAAAAGTCGTGACTGATGGTGCATGATGTGAATATCTAAATTTTCGTCACTCACCGTCATGCTCCCCATTACTCGGTAGGTTGTCCGGCAGTTATAGCCGTGACTGTGGCAATACTGACAACAAAACCTTTCGTCGTCAATGGTTGTTTCTTTCCTTTAGGAGTGCTATCTGCTTGTTTATTTATCAGTAATTTAAATTTTCATAGTTTTTATTTTTATTTTAGGTATTTAGATAGAATATTATACGTAGGACATTACAAGTTTTGCGTAACTTAAAAAAACAACATGTTATAACCATGTTATAACCAAAATATTATGTTTATTGCTTTTCAAAATAATCTTCTTTACATTTTAAACATTTTTTCATGCGATCGCACCATTTTCTAAAACAGGAGGAACACAGATCTGAAGGCATGTTTTCTAGGTGCTGATTGAACGCTATCACTGCCTCTTCGGACTTGGTAAAATTAAAACCTCTCATCAAATCTTTGATTTTGGGGAAAATACAGAAATCACAGGGTGCTAGGTCGGGGTTATGCGCAGAATGAGTGAGGAGATGTACTTTTTCGGAAGCTAAAAATGACTTTATTTTGTTGGCCGTGAGTGAAGAAGCGTTATCCTGGTGTAGGATTTTGGGTCGTCTTCCGCGAACTTTTTCTAACACCCTTGGTAAACAAATGGTAGAATACTACTCGGCATTAACACTTTTTTGATCTTCAAGTGAAATTGTATAGATGAGACCCGTAGCTGAGAAAAAAACGCGATCATTTTTTTACCAACGTTTCTCGCCTGACTGAGACGCGATCATTTTTTTACCAACGTTTCTCGCCTGACGACACTTTTGTTGACCTGTTCTCATTTTCAAACACTTGTGAAAAACTCATTCACAAGATTGCTGTTTTTTTTTCGGGTCCAAAACAATAAATCCACGTTTCGTCTCCTGTAACAATGTCATAAACAACATTAGAATGTTCGTGGTCGTACTTCAGTAGCATCTGTGAGTACCATTCCACGCGAGCCCGCTTCTGCGCCGCTGTCAGTTCATGAGGGATCCAGCGACAACAAAGTGTCCGAACTTTCAATTTCATGTAAAATTTTCTAAATTTGGCTCATACCAATCCCCAATAGTCCTCGAATTGTATCATAGGTAATGCGGTTTTTTTTTCAATTAACCGCTTAACGGTAGCCACATTATTTTCGTTGAGGGCAGTTGAAGGCCGCCCTTCACGAAATTCGTCATGTAAAAAAAATTCGACCTCTCTCAAATTCAGCAAACCATCGCCTCACAGTGCTAAAACAAGGTGTTTCTCTCCCAAAAGCATTTTGAAGACAAGCGGCACAGTCTTGCGGAGAAAGAGAACTAATAAAATCATAAAAAATCATCGCTCTAAAATCTTTTCGACATAATTCCATTTTCGTTGCCTACGTAGAACTTTGATGTGTGATAAAAAAACAATTGACAAATAATTTCCCAACAATTGTTTTTTTTTATTACTAAGAAGGTTGCAACGTTTTAAAAATATAACATTCGAAATTCAAATAGTTCGGATTAGCTAGAAGTGCAAAACTTTTAGTGTGGCCCATGTACATACATTATATCTATCTACACGTTATTGCACAATTTTATTATGATTACCAAAACGTACATATATGAAATGTGTTTCCCATTTTTTTTTTGGAAAATTACCACAGTAATAAACCGGCAGTACTGATTAATCCGACTAAAAACTCCATTTTTTCATATATAATTGCTATTATTATAAGATTTTTCAAGGTGATTGCGACAACATTTTGTCATTACAAACCGGCATAACCGGCCGGCATATTTTATAATTTTCGTTCAGCTCGTTCTCCTATGATTTGTTAAAATGGCAATATCTGACGTATCACCCAAGTCTACCAAATTTAGTAGACTTTTAATGGGGACACTTTTTATCGCCTAATTATCAATCTGGACGTGTAATATATCTATGAATGCAATGCATAGATAAATCCATGAAGTATTAGGTATAGGTGGAGCTAGCACTTGTATTAATCAATTAAAATAAATATATACGTTACATCTCTGTCTATGAGGTCTACCCATCTCTATTTATACAGCTGTTAGAAAGAGAGAGTTAGACCTCAGAAGATGACAGCAGTATTTAAAATTTGGTTTCAAGTAGAAATTAGAAGTGCTGTCTCCAAATACAGCTTCATGGATAAATCTCTTCTAACTTAAATTTATACTCAAATGTTATTATGATATTATCTGTGCTAATACACACAAAACTGTGTAAATCCCATATTCAAACGAAACAAAAAAACAGAGGAACTTTATTCTAATAGTAACCGATGCTATCGATTGTATAAACTATCGATAGTATCGAATATATCGATAGTCAATGCAATATAGTCTAACAATACTATTGACAGAATCGATACTTTGTTTATCTCCAATGATTGATACTGTCGACGCAATCGATAGTTTATTTACTTGCAGCGTTCAATACTATCGATACTATCGACGTTATGGCGTTTCTAGATTAATACTATCGATTTTTTGGCGACACTACTTATATTCTTATGAATATTCAACATTGTGGGAAGAAAGAAAAATTGTATCTCTGGACTTTGTTTACACTTATGATGTGGTGACCAGACCTACAAATTACTGGCCTAGTAAGTACTTAAAAATTAAAGTTAAAATGTTCATAGAGTTCTCGGCAAATACAACTAAACCATTCTGGCTCTAAGACTATTCTGTCATTGCGTGATGCATCATGTTCATGCGCTGTGCTGATTTCATTCATTTGTCTCACTCGCTCGCTGCGTTCCGCAACACGCCCACGATTCGCTCGGAAAAATTCGTCCGTCGCCTCGCCGGTAGCCTCGCCGCGCGGCATGCTTAGTACTTCCCCATACATTTGTTTCAGACGCTAGTCGCTTCGCCGTTCGCGCCGCGCGAAAAATCGCAGGCGCGAATTTCCCGTGGCCAGGCCGTCAAAATAAATTTCAGGCTTATATACCGATGGATTTAAAAATCTAATCAGCTATTCTGTCTTAAAAACTGCATCAAAAACCGTAAATTTGATCAAAATCGGTCGATTTATTTGGGATTCATCAACAACAAAAATGTTTGAAGAAAAAAGGGTTTTGATTTTTCTTCAAAAATGAAATTACTGTTATTTATAATAAAATTAAGATTTTTGAACTCTGAAAAATTATTTGCGTGTGTATAGTTTTTGCTACTTTGAGCTTAAAATATCTTACTCGCTAAAGTAAGATTCAGAGAAGCCCTGAAGGGTCTGATTTGCAGATTTTTAGCTTCTCGCTACGTATGTACGTAGATAAGGAAGTTACTGATTTGGTCTCGATTTTCAAAAATCGAGTTTTCACCGGATCGGATTGGATGCAATCATGTTTTGAGGTCCTAAGAACCTTTTCCGATTATTTTTACGATGACGTCATTATGTCTCTATATATGTATATGTATTTATGTGTGTGTATGCGTATGTATGTGCGTAGGTAAAAATTTCATAACTTTTGAATGGCTTGACCGATCGAAATGCGTTAATGGTATTCAATTAGATTCTGATCAATTGAGACTTCCTAAAAATTAATAGACCCAGAAAAATTTAAGAAATATTGGAAAAACCACAAAAAGTTTTTGGTGAAACAGTATTTTTTTAATATAACTTTCAGATTTATGTACCGATTAAGCACAAAATCTAATTAACTATTTTTATAAAAAAAAATTGCATCCAGTGCATCGAAAACGGTTTGGGAGTTATCATTGTCGAAAAATTTTGAAAAATGTGTTTTTTTCGACAATACTTCGAAATTTTTTAAGCAATACGTTTTTGATCTTCTACGTTATTTTATTACTAAAAAACTACGCCATAAGCCCTTTCAAAAATTAAAATCGATTCAAATTTTCAAAAGTTTCAAATAATAAAATTACGCTATTTACAGGAAACTTACTTCGTATTTTTAAAATGACTTTCAGGCTAATATACCGATTTATTTTAAAATCTAATCAGCTCTTCCGCTTTAAAGTCTGCGCTAAATACCGTCAATCGGATAAAATCGGTTGATTCGTTCGGGATTTTTCAATGACGAAAATTTTTGAAAAAACTTTATTATTTATTTCTTCGGCATTTTAACTTAATAAAATTATTTAGAGCTCAAAAACTGCGTTGAATGTTATTCGAAAAATCAAAGTCGGTCATCATTTTGAAAAATATACATGTACATATTTTCGAACACTGAACAACTAAGTATCATCTATATATTCTATACATATATTAAAATCGTAGGAAAGTCAAAACTGTACATTAAATATTTTTTTAAAGAATACTTAGGGCGTGATTTACAGTCATATCGAAGCCAAAATTACAGTTTTTAGAACTTTTGTCTGTTTGTCTGTTTGTCTGTATGTATGTCCGGGGTAAACTCAAAAAGTACTGCATGGATTTACTTCAAATTTTGCATGAATATTACTAACAAGTCGGGTCAACATATAGGCTACATATTATCATGCTATCACCTACGGGGGAGGAGCAGTGCGGAGTAAACGAAGTCGCTGGCATCAGCTTGTTTTTAATTTTAAATAAACTTGAGATTTTTTAACTCTTCGTACCCAAAACTTTAAACTCTATGTTTAGGCATTGTTTTTTCTTTGAGCCTAAAATTGAGGTACAATTTTGCGTGAAGTTTCACGGAAGACTTGCAGGGTCAACCGGCTTACAGATTATTTTAATACAGTTACGTTAGTTGGTTAGACATGTGTGTAACATACCTACATAGCAAACCTAATAGATAGATATATTGAGTTTGTAGAATAGTTCAGTATATACAATATAAATATTGTCATAGGTAGTTTTAGGTTAATTACAATTTTTTTTATAATTAAGTTACTTTGCTCGTTATGTGTGTATAATGCCATAAATGTAATAAATAAATAAATAAAATAATGTATACAATAGCCTCGTAAAACGTTATAACAATGTAAGAAAGTTAACTCCACGGCAACATAGATGGCGTTGAAGCTTATTACGTCGCGCTATCGTGTTGCAATATTGAATTACATATGTCAAATAGGTGTTCTTTGATATAAGCCTTTTTCTCACGATCCACTACACTGGTTGTTTCATTTAGACTCCAGAGGGAATTCCCATAGTTTATAGTGGATTTGTACATGGTTCTTCGAGCCGCACTGAGAAACTAGTCAATCGCAAGCACACGAAATTGTGCCCTTTTTGAACGAATAAACATTCGGCTGGACAAGTGGTTCGCTTGTGCGACTGGTCGAATATCAGCAGCAGCTGCCAAGCTATTCGCAAGGGTGCGACTGGCTGCAGCAGACGGTGCCCGGAAGTGGTTACCAGTCAGGAGAGGAGCTTCACGGCGAAAAGGAACGGCGGCGGTTCGAGAGACGCATTGTGCGTCTGTCTATTCATCAGTGATACAGTCCATTAAGGTGATCTACAAAAAACTGTGAGTGATTAAAATTTATATTTACAAAAGAAATCAAGCTAAATTGAATCTTAAATTTATTTAATAATAATAAATGCGGAATAAACTGAGGCCTTCGTCTCCTTGGAACATGCAGGCCAGGCGCCGAGACAGCTCTTGTGGCTGTCCTGAAGCCAGGTGCGCGGTACCGAGCTGATTTGACTGGCCCGGCAGGAGCCGTGTTGGTGCCCGTAATGGATGGCAGCCGAGGTAATAAGCCCGCTCGTTGTTCCTCTTCTGGCTCTGCATCCGGTACTGAAGCTCATCTTCTTCCGCGCCACAGCCTGTCTTCACTGCCACCAATGGCTCCACAACTACGAGAATGAGATCGTTGAGCCACTAAATCAGCCCCCGCAGGGGAACGTCTTGATTCACTACCGGCACCCCCTAAAGTTCCCCTAGAGTCCGCTGCGAGCAAAGCAGATTCGAAACTACCTCGCCACGAAAATCTTTCACTATCACTCGCGACACTTCCCCTACTTGCTGCTGCTTCAAGAACATCGTGAGATCGACTACGAGCTAAGCCGCCTGGCTCTGAAGCACTATCATCGTCTGTACTTGGTGAAGCGCCTGCTGAAACTTCATGCATCAATGCGACTAGCCTACCACCAATATGCCTCATAACTTTTCCAAAAAGTGGTGGCGAACCTTCGCCAGCCCGACCAAGGGTAGCTGCTATTTTCTGGTACGCTCCTGTCGCATCTCGTTCTAGTGACCCAGCTTTACTACTGCCACGATCAAATTCATCTATGATCTCTCTACAACTATCTGAAATTTGCTTCCTTAAAGCCGATCTATTGGCCGACGTACCTTCTAAATCTGACCCTGCATAATCAGAAGAGTCATACGAGTCACTCCATGTGTCTTCACTTGATAAATACTCTACAATCTCTCGGACCTCTTCGTCACGTATGCCAGGGACTGTTTTCATTAGCCGAGTTAATTCACTTTCAAAATATAACAGTTGCGGTGGTTTCGGCGGCCGCGAACTTTCAGAATTAGAAGTCGGTGTTGACGTTTTTACATTTGTGGAATTTATCATTTGTTTAAAGTACTGACGCATTTTTGTCATCATAAGGTTAGTTTCTTCATCGGAAGACCAGTTATTAAAGCTATCTTTTCGGCTTAATGGACTCGGTGGAGGCCGTGACGAAGGCGGCCTATCAATTCGCTCTTCAATATCTGGCCTTACTTCTTCTATAATTTCTTCTAATTCTATTTTAGGTTCATGAGATCTTGAATATTCCGAACTGGAATCTCCATTTCTCAATAAGTCGTCGCAGCTTCCTACAAAACCACTATCTCGACTAGTTTGTTTTTTCGATTCAGACAAGTCTGAACCGAGTGGTGGGAATTCGGGTCTTGGTGATAATCTACCATCTTCTCCCTCTGAAACTGATCTCGTGTCATCTCTCGTTTCTTCGGGGAATTCTGCCGACTGTCGCCTTTCGTCGGCTGGCGATCCACGCAATTTTTTATTTTGTTTCTTTCTTTTATTTTCCCCAGACACATCTAACCTTTCTAGCGATTCGTGGCGATCTTCTGTCTCCGTACTGGACCCATCTGATACATCTTGATTATCTTGTAATTGTTCCTCACCTGTCAATAAATTATCCAATGAAGAAGAATGAGACCGAGGTGTACCACGAGCACGTACCAACCGCTTACGCCTGTGCTCTGGACTCTGTTTACCTTCACTATCACTACCGACACTCCCAGATCCATCCGAATCACGCCTTTCTTGATTAAAACCCGTTAAAACGTTTATTGAGTCAAAGAAACATAACCTCTGAGTCAGCGATTGGGTTGAAAAATCTCATTGACACAACAAACGATTGTCTGAGTTCATTAAAAAACTTAGGCATAGACGTCAGCACGTGGGATATTATTATAATTCACATAATTACCTTAAAACTAGACGCGGAGTCCAGGAAACAGTGGGAGTTTTCCGTAACGAATAACAATTCTTCTGAAGAATTACCAACATATGCTCAATTTACCGAATTTATCACAAATCGGTACAGAGCCTTAGAGTTTTTAGATACTAAAACAACACCTGGAAATAAAAACTTGCAAAATACTAGTAATAATAATGTAAATAAAATTAAGACATTCCATGCTTCATCTTATAAAGTTCAATGCCCATTTTGTGATGAGAATCATAGGATCATTAATTGTGAACGTTTTTCTAGTGAAAGTGTAGACGCCCGACGCAATTTTGTTCAAGCTAACAATATTTGTTTTAATTGTTTAGGAAATAATCACTCTGCTAAATCCTGTCAAAATTCAAATACGTGTCGCATATGCAAACGACATCATCACTCGTTATTACATCCGCGTAATACAGGTACTTCTGAGACCAACGCTATCCAACGCAAAGATTAATAAGAACGCTGTATCCTATAACGACAAGAAAAGCAATAGTCGATCGATGGGTTCTGACTCTAAGTATCTAACGCACGAAACGGAAAATCCCACCCCCTTGGCCACATTATTTTCAATAGGACGTGTTCGTAAGCAAGTGTTACTAGCTACTGCATTGGTTAAAGCCGCTTCAAAAACTGGGCAGCATTTTATTATCAGGGCGCTGGTAGATCAAGGATCGCAGACGTCCTTTGTGACTGAATCAGTAGTCCAATACTTAGGACTAAGGAAATTTCCTATAAGGGAACATGTTTCAGTTTTAGGGGGAGACAGTAACTTATCGCCAAAAACAATGGTTTTCATAAACCTCAAATCAATGGTCGATCCAAGTTATAATATCACTGTGAAAGCTTATGTATTAAAAACAATCACTAGTCTTTTACCCGCTAAGAAACTAGATGCATTGGAATGGCTTCAAACTCTTGATATAGAGTTAGCAGATCCGAATTATCACACGCCTAATAAAATTGATGTTTTGCTAGGCGCTGAGGTCTACGACAAGATAATTCAGGAAGGTATCAAAAAGGGTCCTTTGGGTTCACCGGTAGTTCAATGTACATCTTTTGGATGGATAGTCTCCGGTGAGGTAAATACATCACCTAGAAAGAAAGAATTTAACGAACAAAAAACTTTTCATTGCCGAACAGACGACAATGAATTATTGAAACGTTTTTGGGAGCTTGAATCCGATTTAGAACTTACAAAACAGCAAAAGATGACACAAGAAGAACAATTTTGTGAGGAACTGTTTGCTCGTACCACTGAAAGAGATGAAGACGGTAAGTATATAGTTCGTTTACCATTTAAGACGGACAATCCAGCGTGCAAGCGCAGTTCATCCAAGGAAGTAGCTGAAAGAAGATGGCAAAAATTAAAATTAAAATTAAGGGGAAATATAGAATTTAATAATAGATATGAAAGAGTGATGAACGAGTACTTACAGCTTGGTCATATGGAGCAAGTACCAACTTCGGAAGAAAACATGTCTGATGCAGTGTACTTACCTCATCAAGCAGTGACGCGTCAGGACAAGGACACGACTAAGCTCAGGGTAGTATTCGACGCTTCGGCAAAGGGTAAAAATGGCATTTCATTAAACGATTGTTTATTGGTAGGTCCAAGTTTACAACCTGATCTGCGGCACATCATGATGCGTTGGCGGGTCCATCCGATTTGCCTCATAGCAGACATAGAGAAAATGTACAGAATGGTTAAAGTTGCTCACCAAGATGTTGATTTTCAGCGAATAATCTGGAGAGATAAAGAAGGTGTTGATAAAATTTTCAGACTTCTTACTGTGACATTCGGTACTGCCTCTGCGCCTTACCTTGCAATTAAGGCTCTTCAGCAGGTAGCGATAGATGAAGGTATTAAGTTTCCTCTAGCAGCAAAAGTAGCATTAAATGACTTTTATGTAGATGACCTGCTCACGGGATGTGAATCCGTCGAACAAGGGTTTAAATTATATAAGAAAATGAATAATATGTTAAACAAGGGTGGTTTCAAACTACATAAGTGGTGGTACCAAACCCGGGCGAGACAATGCAGAACTCTACTACCTAGTAGCCACGATGGTTGTGACTCGATAGCCAATCGGTCGCCTTTTACGACCTGCCTGGCAGTATGGCAGTTGGCCTATTCTTCAAAGGAGGCCGGAACCAACACGGCGAAATCCACGGTTTTAATACAAATAGAGGCCTGTTTGAATTCAAGGCCATTATCATTTATCCCCAATGATCCTGAAATTGAGATACTTACTCCAGCCCATTTTCTCGTTGGTGAACCTTTGGTCACACCACCCGACTATAACTACGAACATGAAAACGTTACTTCTCTTCGGAGGTGGCAATACACCCAACATATGCTACAATGCTTTTGGCGGAAATGGTCTCAGGAATATCTTACCAAATTCCTTCATAGATATCGATGGTCAACTCAATCATCACAGCCTCGTATCGGTGACATTGTAGTTGTTAAAGAAGATGGTCTGCCTCCGTGCAGGTGGTTGTATGGCAAAATAATGGATATTCATCCTGGCTTGGACAAGATTATTCGGGTGGTTACAATCAATACTAACAAAAATACTGTGTTCAAGCGACCTACGTCAAAGTTGTGTATTCTGCCAATTACCAAGTGATATTGTGTAAATATAATTTGAAATGTATATCGTTAAAAAATTATCAAATTAGTATTAATAACAATAACTGTCGGTTTTTTGTCTACTATTAGTTTCAAGGTACCCATGGTGGGCGGTACTTTATAAGGACAAAATGTCCTTATGGTGGGCGGTATGTATAATGCCATAAATGTAATAAATAAATAAATAAAATAATGTATACAATAGCCTCGTAAAACGTTATAACAATGTAAGAAAGTTAACTCCACGGCAACATAGATGGCGTTGAAGCTTATTACGTCGCGCTATCGTGTTGCAATATTGAATTACATATGTCAAAAAGGTGTTCTTTGATTAAAGCTTTTTTCTCACGATCCACTACACTGGTTGTTTCATTTAGACACCAGAGGGAATTCCCATATTTTATAGTGGATTTGTACAATGTGTGTTATTACAGTAGGTATTTTTAGTTTGAGGTAGGTACTTATAGTTAGTTACGATATTTGGTATTGTTACAGGAAGTTTAGGTTACTCTTACGTTTTGTACTTAAATTTTGATAGTAAAATTATCGTATATAATTTTTTTAAATAAACTTGAGATTTTTTAACTCTTCGTACCCAAAACTTTAAACTCTGTGTTTAGGCATAGTTTTTTCTTTAAGCCTACAATTGAGGTACAATTTTGCGTGAAGTTTCACGGAAGACTTGCAGGGTCAACCGGCTTACAGATTATTTTAATACAGTTACGTTAGTTGGTTAGACATGTGTGTAACATACCTACATAGCAAACCGAATAGTTAGATAGATTCCGCCTTATTCCAAAACGAGGTCTAAATATAGTACCGACCTTAATACCAGGCTTATTACTAGTACTAGACGAAATGTTATTATAAAACCGGGTGTAGCGCTAGTCCGAGTATCTTCTATAGTTCTAAAGATAAACCTCCGCGACCCCTAGTTTAACTTTAATACTTAGCTCAAAACGTCAAACTTCAAAGTTGATATAAGGGGCATTCTTCGGAACACAATTTTTGAGCGTAAAAGATTCATATCTATAAGGTATTTATTGTAAACAAATATTGTTTGCATAAATCTACTATAACATGTTTATACATTTTATATGCACCGCGTCATATAGATTTCGTTATGTAATAACCATGTATATAAGAGTTATTTAACTTCAACACCTCAAATCCGGTTTTTTTTGCACGTTCTACTCGCGTAACACGCGCTCCGTCTGCTGATCAATCGCAGATATTTTTGGAACGAAGTTCCTTATCGCGCGTTGTGAAAGGGGGCTAGACGGAAAAAATTCTTACGAAAAGTTGTCACGACACTTTTTGCTATAGTAAGGTATTGTAAGCACAGAAATATCCAGCCACTTCCCTTTAGCTCGTGCATTGAAAGTGAAAGAGTCTATCTACTATTTGATTGAGTTTACTTTTTTTCTAGTGCCAAATGTTCGACACTTATACAAAATTTCGACCGAATGTCGAATTTCGACCAAAAGTTGAATTTCGACGGACAGTCGAATTTCGAACGAGTGTCAAAATTCGACCGTGTGTCGAATTTCGGTCGGTTGCCGAGTTTCGACCGCCGGTCGAATTTCGACCGGTGCCGAAATTCGACCGTGGGTCGAAATTCAACCACGGGTCGAAATTCGACCGGGTGCCAAAATTTAACCGTGGGTCGAAATTCGACCGGGTTCCGAAATTAGACCGCGTGCCGAAATTCGACCGTGGGTCGAAATTCGACCGGGTGCCGAAATTCGACCGCGGGTCGTAATTCGACCGGGTGCTGATATTCAACCGGGATCCGAAATTCGACCGAGTGCCGAAATTCGACCGTGGGTCGAAATTCTACGAAGTACCTTATCGCGCGTTGTGAAAGGGGACTAGGCGGAAAAAATTCTTACGAAAAGTTGTCACAACACTTTTTGCTATAATAAGGTATTGTAAGCTGTGCGGCGTGCGGATGTTTCTCTCTCTCTCTCTCTCTCTTGTAGAAAGCAAGCCAGATATTTTCATTTCTATTTCGCATTGAACAGTGTGGTGTCGCGACGATTCTTTTTGTTGAGTGTATACAGGTTTTTTGTAAATAATAATAAAAGGAACTTCGTTCCATTCGGGTGTCCCTTGACACCTCTCAAGTTTTTTAATTCATTAACGCTTTTAATCAGATTTATACACAAAATTTAAAAATACATATATACAATATAGATATAAATATATCTGATATATTATATATATATATATATTGGATTAGAAGTTTGGTCAGGATACTGACCAAATTTCTAATCCAATTGCAGTGAAAGTTTTTATTTTATGAGTTTAAGTAAGTATATCACACACTTGGCAAAATTTTAGCTTCGCTTATTACGACGGGTACTACTCTGAACTAACGAAGTTCAGAGGTATCGGGATTGGTTTTTCTGATTCTGCTTTTATGCTGCAGCTTATGGATCAGATATTCGTAGCCCTAAATCCCTCCATTTCGGTGCAAGAGTAAGTTCTTCAATTTATCAATTTTTGGTTCTCAGTTTTTAAGAAGAAGATCAGATATTCGTAGCCCTAAATCCCTCCATTTCGGTGCAAGAGTAAGTTCTTCAATTTATCAATTTTTGGTTCTCAGTTTTTAAGAAATTCCATGTCACATTTTTGGAATGTAATCGTAATATTTTTAGTAAACGGGTATTGTGGTTTTATACCTAACTCCCAAATGTAGATAGCAAAAACAAACTAGTAGCCTATATCTTTCCAATGGAGAGAAATTTCAAAATATATGTTTTTTGGTGATTTCCATGGTGTAATTTCCATGTATAAAACACCATGGAAGTTACATAAAACCCATGGAAATTACTTTATTTCATTTTGTTATAATAATTAAAATGAAATATTCAATGTTTATACTGTAATTCATGCAATCACCAGATTAAATGATAAATATTGTTTGTCAGTTATTTTTTTTAATTTAAATCTGTTAAACCAAAGCTTATCATTGAGACTGCCTCATAGTCCTTGGTTCGATCCCCAGACGAAAATGAGTTTACTATTAATGTTTTGATGTTAGGGAAGTATTCAACGTAAAGTGTAGTTCTACGCCTAAGCTAGGCTAGGTAACTATTCGATTGAGCATTTATTCATATTTTTCCAGTCCACCAGTCTTAATGTATATATAATTCTTCGTTATATTATATATTATAATATATGTATAATTCTTCGTTACTCGACTACTTACTTATGTACCGACATGATTACATCGTCATTACAATTATAATGGTTTTTATGAAAATACGAACACTAAGTTTTTCACACACTCACACACTTTCAATTGCAGGGTTTAGAAAAGCAAAAGGTAATAGGAAGTGTGTAGCACACGCACTTTATAGTTAATTTGTTATGCTGTATCTAAGTTTAGCGGAGAGGTGAAATTCAGAAAAAAAGAGTTGCTGAAAAAAATTTGCCTAATGTATTGATATATATTGCAGCCGTTCCCCAAATCACTTTTATTTAATCTTATTTTCATATCTACGGTACGGTATTTAGCAAAATTTTGCCTGCTGGGTCATTTCCGTGGGCTCTAATGTAATTTCCATGGCTCGCAAATTTATATTATATAAATATATATTTATATTGTATAAACTTTTAAAATGTTTGTGTAATTTACTTTAATTAAGCGATTTCAAAAATACCATGGAAATTACACGGAGAACACATTTTTGAAGAATCATCCATGTACGAGCCAATGCGTCATTACGCTCGTACGTCACATTTGCCTGAGTATGCATTTCCTAATATTATATTAACTTGTTATAATATTGAATAAACGCAGTGATCAATAAGCAGTCAATCGGGTTTCATTTTCCTCCCGTATATCATATATCATCAGCTGCAGAATCACTCGCCTATCAGATTATCATTTATCAGTTTTATATCAGTCATATCATTAGTAGGAATAAACCCCTACATTTTTTTTGGTCCTTTAACCGTCAAAATCAGTGACTTGTGGATTATTAGAAGACGACATCATCATCGAAGAGAAGACCTCATCATCTGCACTACAATTAAGAAGATATTTGCAGAAAAATATTTATCAACATATTTATCAAGCATTGTGAATTTTCTTCGAGCTACGTGTTTGGAGAAACATACCTATTTATCAAGAACAGTCATATTATTGATTTCGTGTATTTGATTTCTCGTTGCGGCAGCGAATCGGCTTAACCGGTCTCCCAGAAGCGGGTCGCCCCGGGAAAGTTGAGACAGTACGCACATGCTGTAAAGGGATTTTAGATACACCGAAAATATCATCATTTATCATCATGCAAGAATTACTAGAAAGGCAAAGTGCTATCATGAAGGATATCGAGAGGATCTACGGAAATTATAAAAAGGATTCCGCAGATCGAAAAACACCGGAATACTTTGCGAGGCGCATCGAAACTATTGACAATCTGTGGGGGGAGTTTGAGCACAACAACAAAATATTAGAATCATCTGAAGATAAGACTTCTGACTATTTTAAAAAGAACATTTATATCGATGTTATGAGTTTTTACACTACGATCGCGCGCGATCAACACTGAAGTCGGACTCCGAACGATCTTCTACTCCCAAAATAACGCAACCATCAACATCAAAAGGCGGATACACCACACCCATGGAACAAACGCCTTCGACGTCTAGAACAACACAGTTTCAAGTTCCAAAAATTCACATCGAAAATCCAAGCAAGGACATTCAAGATCGCTTGGTTCAGCAGTATGCCAATTTCCGAGCATTGGAACGACAGATGAAACGCGTTAAAGACCAGAGCATTGAAGAAAAGTGGGAGATTGAAGACGAGTTGCGTAACCTGCAGCATCGCTGGCGTAACATCGATGAACTGCATTTACGCATCGACATTTTATTATCTGGAGCCGACATACAATACGAAGAAAAATACGGTGATATTGAGAGCCAATATATCAGTATCAAACGCAATTTAAATCAGAAATTATGTTCGAGTGCACATTTACAGCAGTGTCTACCCCAAATAGACATACCTATATTTACAGGCGATTTCACTCAGTGGCCTACATTTTGCGATCTATACACCGAAGCCATACATAATAACAAATATTTAAGCAACGCTCAAAAAATGCAACATCTAAAGTGCAAAGTAAAAGGGGAAGCAGAGCGCATCATCCAGCATCTTCACGTCTCAGCAGAGAACTATGAAACTGCTTGGGAAATCTTAAATCATCGCTACAGCAATCCACAATTACTTTTCACTAGACAAATTGAAATTTTCCTCAATCAGCCTAATATACATAAACAGTCATCGTATGAATTGAAAAGGCTCTACGACACCACCACAGAATGTATCCATGCCATACATAATTTGGGGGTGGACACCAACAGCTGGGATCCATTAATAGTGCATATTTTATCGAAAAAGTTAGACATGGATACCTACAGCGACTACAAGACGTCTCGCAAGGAGCCGCGCACTCTGCCTACATATGAAGAATTTATGTCATTTATCGAAAATAAATTTATGGCGCTCGAACCTATACAAAGTCAAGAAAGGGAGAATGATCAGAGCACGCGCAAGCCAGTCTATCAAGCACAGAAATATTCCAACAAAAACAAGGCCATCCCAGCATCTCGTTATCAGAATCAATCCTTCCACAAAGGATTTTATCAAGCAACACCTGCATATTATACAAGGAAACCATGTATTATTTGTAGTTCATTCCATGATTTATTCATGTGTGAGACATTTTTCAATTTACCAGCCAAGGAGCAGATGGAAATTATTTTTAAGCATAAAATCTGCCCTAATTGTCTTTACACACATTATGACAAACCATGTAAATCAACTCGGCGCTGTAAAAAGTGCAATGAACCACATAATACAAAAATACATGAGACAAGTATTGCAGAAAAAATAAAGTCAATAAGCAAATTGCAAGCGATTCAAAACGTGCGCGCACCGCCCTCCCCGCACGTGCACGCGCCGTCGCAACCCGCTTCGAAAACATCGCTATCAGCTTTAAGCGAACTGAATTCGAACCTACTACCTAAACGACATGATGCACCCTATGTCTCCATGAGTGATGAAGAAATATTGCTTACAACAATATTAATTAAAGTACAGTCGGCAGACGGTACCTACATCACCCTAAGGGCGCTCCTAGACCAAGGGTCTCAAGCAACGCTTATATCAGAAAACGCAGCTCAGTTACTAGGATTACAACGCCAATATTATCCCGCATCGGTGTCCGGAATCGGAACAAGTTCAAAACAGAGCAAAGGCATGGTATCCCTGGTCTGCAAATCAATATATGAGGACTATGAGTTTACTACTCAAGCACTCGTGATATCACGCGTAATCAACAACCTGCCTAATGCATCATTCAAAAATAAAACCTGGCCTCATATTCAAAATATCAAACTCGCCGATCCAGAATATAATATTTCGAAACCAATCGATTTATTACTAGACGCCAGTGTATACTCTGACATTATCATGGATGGCCTCATAAGGGGTCCACCACTAACTCCCATTGCTCAACTCACAAAGCTCGGATGGATCCTATCAGGCAACGTGAAAACCGTCGGTTGCAATGTTGTCATCAAAAAGGTCCAAAAATTACCTAAATATTGGGAAATCAAAGATAATCAGAAGTCACCCATAAAATTGGCAGTATCAGAGCAGAAACACTATTATGAAGATTTATACCAATCGAAAAGACGCCTCGAAGATGGTAGATACGCAGTAGCCATCCCTATGAAACAAAATTTTGAACAAATATTGGGTCGCTCAAAATCAGTCAACTTGACCAGATTTGCAAAACATAAATCATTATCAGATGGTTATAAACCACTTATGTATGAATATGAGTCATTAAGACATAATATGTGAGAGATAATCACAATCCGCTACTACAAATCTACGCGTTATTGCAACGCGTCATCAAAGACGTCATCAGGTCTCAGCCTAAATAACATGGAGAGTGGACTCACTCACAATCAAACGAAAAAATTATTTTAACAAACATATCTATCAAAATTATCCTGGAATGACAAGTTATCAAAATCAATCCAAAATTAATGGAATGAATTAAAAAAAAATTATGAACATAAATAGTTTTCAAATTTCACGTTATTTGGGCCACAGAAGTCATTCACTTCAGAGACACGAATTTTGTGCTGCATCAGAGAGTCTTACGCGTGTGCAATTTATTTTGTAACAGACTATAAAGGTGTGTGCATACCGAGACACACTTAAGTAAAAATAAAAGTCGTTCGCAGGAAGAATATCAAATAGAATATCATTATCAAGTATCATTACCTAGGTTCGAATTATTATTATCATTTCAATTCACGAAGAAAGTCTTAGACACCATTTCTTCTTCATGAAAAATCAGTATACATGCACGGACGGACTTCGTTATAATTTTTGGGTTACATGGAGTTATTTCAAAGTGGAAGAAATCGTCGCAAACAGAATACGACGAATCACGCATATCATTCCTGCCAAAAATTGGCATCATATAAAGTCTGAAAAAAAAAACGCCGCCGACTGCGCTACAAGGAATACCTACAAGCAACACTAATATTTCAATCACTTTTATGATGGAAAGTTACTAAACCAACATCAACAAAAAGAGTATAAGACATATCAGGAAAGTGTGCACACAGTTTTACAATTAAAATGCAACTCTATCATTTATTGTTTATTAAACTGAGTTCTGTCACCCGCATTACGAGAACATGCTTGGGTATTAAGTTTCACAATCCGAACACGCACAAAGCAAATACCTATCACCAAGTGAAATATATAATTCAATTACATAATTATATTAACAGTTCAATATTTTGAATTTCACAAAGAAATATCATCTTTGAAGGAAAAAAGAGTATTGAAATTTAACTGCAAAATTTTGAATTTGAATCTCTATTTGGCTGTAAATGGCAACCTTGCAAGTGGATGGACGGATTAAAACGGAGTTTTACGTTATTCTATGAGCACTCTATCATATTGTCCTCCTCCGATGGGTGTACGGAACTTCTCATTATCAATACGAAGAACATATACAGTTAAATTCTTCTTCAACGCACTTCAACGCCCCGTCTTGGCCATCAGTAAGAAATCTTTGAAAGGCCGCTGTGAAGAGCCTCAAGCAACAACTTAGGAGGAATGGGTCAGCAGACAACTGGGATACGAAGAGGTCACCACCTTGTTACATCAAATTAAAGCGTGTATGAGTTCATACGTGCTCGTCCGCTCTGCGCTCTAATCGAAAATCCAGACGACATGTGTCTTACTACAGGATACTTCCTTGTCGGTGGCCTTATCTTATCGAGACCGCAAACAGACCCAGATACCTATGACATATTTAACATCGAAATGGCAGCTACTGCATGCTACGAAAAAGTAAATTTGGAAGGGACCAACCCTTCAAGGACGTTGAATCAAATAACATTTGTCATTATCAAGGAGGAAAACGTGTCCTCTGGAAAGTGGACATTAGCACGTGTATGCGAACTCCACCCGGAAGGGACAGACATATCCGGGTGGTAACATTAAAGACAAAAGTAGCATCATTAAACGACAACTTAATTATATCATCTGTTCAAGAATATGTACTTATAACAATTTAAAATATTAATAGTCAATTAAGAACCTCAACAAAGGAGGCGAATATAAACATATATCAGCTTACATAACAATGAACTGGAATATTATAAACATTGATAACATGGTTTCAAATACCCATCGCGCGCAAGAAAGCCTTCACCGAACTTAATGGATATATATGTGTATCGAGGATAATTGGATATCCGGATAGAATCACCTGACCAATTATGGGAGCATTGAAATTAATTTTCTGGTCAATTAAATGAAAAAAAATATAAAATACTTATACAAAACTCTATACGTCCGAACTAAAGTCAAATCAAAATCAAGCCAATGCGTCATTACGCTCGTACGTCACATTTGCCTGAGTATGCATTTCCTAATATTATATTAACTTGTTATAATATTGAATAAACGCAGTGATCAATAAGCAGTCAATCGGGTTTCATTTTCCTCCCGTATAGCATATATCATCAGCTGCAGAATCACTCGCCTATCAGATTATCATTTATCAGTTTTATATCAGTCATATCATTAGTAGGAATAAACCCCTACAATCCATAAGCGTCGTATTTGTTGTGAAATAATTGTTTGTAATTAAAATAATTAGAAATGGACATAAACGTAATTGATATAATGGATTTGGAAGATTTGGAGGTATTGAAAACATACCAGAGGCTTAATAGATCCCAAAATCGAGTGAATTCGTTTCACTTAAATGACGGAGACTTTCGAAAAAAATATAGATTCAGAAAAAGGTTTGCCAGCAGAACAGTGGATTTATTGCGAGAGTATTTAGTTCATGACCCTCGGAGACAGGCTCTCAGTCCTGAGTTGCAAGTGGTTTGCGCATTACGCAACTGGGCTCATCATGAGGTAAGTGTATAAACTTGATAATCTACATTACAAGCAATGCCAGGATATTTCAATGGCTGGAGAACTTACTGAAATATTATTATTGTTTCTGTAGATTCAAGACGATACTGCCGACTTACATGGTGTATTCCAGCCGACCATTAGTAAAACTTGTAAGAAAATAGCAGGGCTTGTAGCTGGATTGTCCCATAGATTTATAAAGATGTCAGCTACTTTAAATCAGCAAGAAGAAGCAATGAGGAAGTTTCGCCGTATAGCTAATATTTGAAAGTTATAGGTGCTATAGACTACACTGACTGATTGACTTACTATCTGATTACGTAAATGGTAAAAAAAGTAATGCTAGATTTTATAACAAAACCTAATCGTACCTACTTGAGGCACTCAGGTTTTTGTGCTTCAATCTATACATATAATAAAATCGTAAGAAAGTCAAAACTGTACATCGAATATTTTTTTTAAATAATACTTGGGGCGTGATCTACAATCGATATCGAAGCCAAAAATATAGTTTGTAGAATTTTTGTCTGTTTGTCTGTTTATCTGTTTGTCTGTTTGTCTGTTTGTCTGTTTGTCTGTTTGTCTGTTTGTCTGTTTGTCTGTTTGTCTGTTTGTCTGTTTGTCTGTTTGTCTGTTTGTCTGTTTGTCTGTTTGTCTGTTTGTCTGTTTGTCTGTTTGTCTGTTTGTCTGTTTGTCTGTATGTATGTCGGGGGTAAACTCAAAAAGTACTGCATGGACTTACTTCAAATTTTGCATGAATATTACTATCAGTTCGGGTCAACATATAGGCTACATATTATCACGCTGTCACCTACGGGGGAGGTGCTGTGCGGAGTTAACGAAGTCCGTGCGGACGAAGTCGCTGGCAATAGCTAGTAATAAATAAAAACAGACTAGCTATGGAAATACAGAAATAAGTAACTTGAAGTGCTGTTGTATATTATTGAAATGTTTACTTTCGCATATAGTATTTATTCTAAACATTTGCGCGTCACACACTTTTTTCTTTTCGTTGTACGCTAACTCGATACGTGTGCACATGTAGGTATATAGTTGAAATAAAAACAAAATTCATATAATTTCAACGTTTTCAGATTTAAGATATTTTTCATAGCAAAATTGTACCTATATTTTATTTTATTTTATTTAATTATCACTTTCGAACTCATAAATCACTTTTTAATAAACAATTTGCTTTCTTTTCATATGTTTGTTGTAACAGAACGTTGCATGTTACGCCGAGTGAATAAATGAATGGTTTAGAGTCATTTTAGCTTATAATCTGTGGATACATTTTCATCCAAGGTCTATTTTCGGTATTAGCTAGTCCTCGGTTAGACTTGTTTTTGTAATAAGAATGAATTTTAGTACTGAAACTAACTTTAATACCGTAACAAGCCTAGACTTCTTAATCTTGGTTTAAACCCAGATCTAGGCCTGTTTTTGTAATGAGGCGGATTGAGTTTGTAGTATGGTTCAGTATATATCTATACATATAATAAAATCGTAGGAAAGTCAAAACTGTACATTGAATATTTTTTTTAAATAATACTTGGGGCGTGATCTACAATCGATATCGTAACCAAAAATATAGTTTTTAGAATTTTTGTCTGTTTGTCCGTTTGTCCGTTTGTCCGATTGTTCGTTTGTCCGTTTGTCCGTTTGTCCGTTTGTCCGTTTGTCCGTTTGTCCGTTTGTCCGTTTGTCCGTTTGTCCGTTTGTCCGTTTGTCCGTTTGTCCGTTTGTCCGTTTGTCCGTTTGTCCGTTTGTCCGTTTGTCCGTTTGTCCGTTTGTCCGTTTGTCCGTTTGTCCGTTTGTCCGTTTGTCCGTTTGTCCGTTTGTCCGTTTGTCCGTTTGTCCGTTTGTCCGTTTGTCCGTTTGTCCGTTTGTCCGTTTGTCCGTTTGTCCGTTTGTCCGTTTGTCCGTTTGTCCGTTTGTCCGTTTGTCCGTTTGTCCGTTTGTCCGTTTGTCCGTTTGTCCGTTTGTCCGTTTGTCCGTTTGTCCGTTTGTCCGTTTGTCCGTTTGTCCGTTTGTCTGTTTGTCTGTTTGTTTGTTTGTCTGTTTATCTGTTTGTCTGTATGTATGTCCGGGGTAAACTCAAAAAGTACTCCATGGACTTAATTCAAATTTTGCATGAATATTACTATCAGGTCGGGTGAACATATAGGCTACATATTATCACGCTGTCACCTACGGGGGAGGTGCTGTGCGGAGTTAACGAAGTCCGCGCGGACGATGTCGCCGGCAACAGTTAGTATACAATATAAATATTGTCATAGGTAGTTCTAGGTTAGGTACTTCCTGTTAATTACAAGTTTTTTTATAATTAAGTTACTTTGTTCGTTAGGTGTGTTAACTGTAGGTATTTTTAGTTTGAGGTAGGTACTTATAGTTAGTTACGATATTTGGTATTGTTACAGGAAGTATAGGTCAGTCTTACGTTTTGTACTTTTTGATAATAAAATTATCGTATATAAATAATTAGGATGAATATGTAAATATTATTTTTTATTCGATGCTAGCAGCCCGCCCGACTATATATAGATTTTTAATAAAGTAGGTTACAAAGAAGGGCAGATTCTTGGAGGGGTAATGGGGTGTCATGACCCCCCCCTGGGAAGGGGTCTAGGTATGAATTTATTAGGATTAGAGCCTATCATGACTGAATGTCAAATATGTGACCGCCCCCTGAACCGAAGGCTGGATCGGCCCTTGTATATGTGCCCCCTCCCCTGAACCTAGGGCTGGATCTGTCCTTGCTTATAAAGAAAGGTTAAATAAATTCTAAAGTAAATATGCGCGAGTGAAACTACTAGTACTTATGTAATAGTAGATAGTACTTATCTAAAAATGAATAATAAATGTACCTGTAGATTTATCGAGGAAGTTGTTAGACTCCTAAGTGACGTAGATCATGTTATATAAAAACAGGTAATCAAACTGGATATATAATAAACTGACTTCAAGGTCAAAGTCAAAATGTTTTATTCAAATAAACTTTAACAAGCACTTTGAAGAGTCAACTCTTTTATATTTACTACCGCATCGGAATTTAAATGTAAAATATTAGCTGTAACCGCGACTTCGTTCGCCTAATCCAAAAAACATCCTTTTGTATAGTTGGGTAAAAAGATACGCTATGATACTCTGCAATAATATAGCTTTCCATAGGTGATACAATATATTTGTATAAATGAAACAATTTTTAAAATCTGTCTAGTAATTTTTAAATTTGTTCATTAAAAACACACTTACAAACAGTAAAATTAGGAAAGAATTTTTTTTATAATACAAGTACATATATATTTATTGAAGTTGGCAAATGTGTTTGTTTATGGATATCAGCACCTATGTCGCCAGTTACAGTTAATAAAATCGAACAACCGTGACTGGCTATATGAGTTACTACCACCGTGGCTATTAGGTGGTAGAGTTCTGCATTGTCTCGCCCGGGTCTGGTACCTACCACTGAATTACCTATTATTGCCGCAATAGCGTCAGTGCTTGTCGCTGTCGTGTTCCGGCTTGGAGGGTAAGGTAGCTAGTAAAATATATGTTGCATTAGACCTCGTCACAAAATGGCAACGCACCATTAACATCTTTGGTGTCTATAGGCGATGATTGACACTTTCCATCAGGATCCATCTGCTTGTGTGCTACTTGTAAATTATATTGTGCGAGCGAGCGAAACAAGTACCTATGATGAATTCCGTTTAAATTTATAAACGTTTATTCGACAACTTGAGTATCGATGCTCGAAATGTTTGGAAAGTACTAGGCATATTACTATTCAACCAAAATTCTAAGACTACGTTTGACCATAGCTATAGACTGAACAATAAAATCTCTTGTAAGTTTGATAAAAGATTTAAACCATAAACAGAACAGTATATATTATGTGTTTATATTATAATGTGAATCAATGAATGGTAGTGTGAGAATGTAGTCGACTAGCCTTTATTTCTCGATTTTTCTAATCGACTATCTCTATAACACTTCGCAGTATTTAAATTTTCAAATATTTGTTAATGTTAATAATGTTGTGATCTTACGACTGATTGACCTACGGAGACCATGAAACCATCGACATAGTAATATCCCTAGACTTGCAACTTCAAACAAAATGTCTTTCATAAACGGCCCCACGACGTTTGTTTTCTTTAAACAGCTAGTTTATTTTTTATTACCATCAAGTAACAATGATTGGCGGTATGATCAATGCTCGTCCCTGATTGGGTAAACATCGCATTGTCATATTTAAATCAGTGGTGCGTGAAATTCAAAATAAGAACAACAATTTGACGAAATGAAAGAGTAGTTAGGGAGGGTGCTATTATGAAATACTTAATGGAAGATTTGACTTAATTTTTTAACCAGTCAATTTTTAATATTTTACATTTTTTAATATGTACTTAAAACTGCTAGAAATCGAATTAAGTTTTGTAACATACAGCTTTTTAATTATAAAAAATTTGTCATTTACAACAAATTTTATTTATTTAAAATATTTATTACACAAAATGTGCAAAAGGTGAACTTAACGTCTGAAGACCTTTTCTACCAGTTAACCTTAAACTTGTAATTATATATTCTAGATTGAAAAATATTTATTGATGGAACCTCTTGAATATAATTTGGGATATAATTCCAGAGACGTATTTCTGTAAGCGTAAAAGATTTCAAATAACTTCTTCTGTGTTGTGGACTGGGACCAAAAGGGGATTAGTGCATAAAGAGCGCTGAATACGACCCTGGGTATAAAGTAATGAAACCGTTCACGTAAATATGATAGAGAGAAAGGATCACGCAATATTTTAAAAAAAACTACATAATAACATGATCATTCCGACCGTTACGCAACTCCAATCATTTTAATTGAGATCGAAACTGACTTACGTGACCAAAACTTAATAAATCTTCTTCATATTTTTAAAATAACTTTAAGACTTCACGTTTTTCAAATCTTATTTTAAGAAACTGGTCAAATAACTTAATTTACTTGAATCTTTTGCTTTGCTTAATTCGTTCGGGATTTATTTACGACATACTTTTTTTTTTGAAAAAAAAATCTTTTTGACGTTATTTTGTTATTTTTCAACTAATCGATTTTGTAGCTAAGACAAAATTTAAAAGCTCAAATATTGAGTTGAGTGCCATTAAAGGATCAAAATCGATCATCATTTTGAAAATACACAATGGTTCAAAAAAAAAGAAAAAGTTCCTTCATACCCGTATCCCCGAAGAGGTAGGTTTAGGTACAAGTACACCCACGATTTGCCGAAGATATTTAGCCCCATAATGTGACAGGTGGCAGGCCTATCGCCAATCGAGCACTTGTCCAATCCCGGGCAGTGTTCTTTTTATCAGTAAATTGAAAAAACACATTTTTCGAATTGCTCAACACAAGAGTTAAACCTAGTACCTCATGCAGTCAACATCAGACCGGACTACTAGACCAAAAAGGTGACAACTGTTCAAGAACGAAAATAGTTATATTTTTTTAAAAGGGCCGCAAGTCTAAAGCCGAAGCAACCTTCGATTTTACAACATTGGAGTCCCATGGGAAAAGATAGCGATTAATGTCGCTGGGCCATTTCGTAATTTATGTATTTCATGATCGTGACGGAATATATTACCGTCTTTCGTAGGGTAAAAAATACTTAGTTATTGATGATGAGTAGGTGTTAGTTTTGCCTTTTTTCTCTTTTACAATTACAATATATATAGTACAATATATATAATGATACAATTTTAAAAATTAATTTTCTATCTAAATCCGAAAATCGTTTTACTATATTGCAACTAGAAATAGTACGGCAACTCATGAAATTGGGTTGCCTTAATATTTTTTGTCAATTCTTTGATAAAACGGTCATTTCTTGGATATTACCTTGAAAATTCAAAATCTTTTGAAGGTTTTAGTATTAATTTAAGTGGATTTTTTTAAGATATAGGTAGGTGTGTGATACATTGTTTGTTTTTCTTATGACTGGGTGATGAAAGTCGCATTAAAATGGGAATACCATTACACATACATTGAATAAGAATTATAAGACCATTGAAATTTTAGAATACCCTTCAGCGACATTAAAATCGGCGTTTTTAATTGTTGATTAATGGATGATAATACGTTGTAATGATAAAACGTTTTCAACGACCAAATCGCTACGATATCACTGCGGTTTTAGTTTTAAGAATCGGGGGGCTGATTCAACGACCAAATAGCTACGATATCACTACAGTTTTAGTTTTGAGAATCAGGGGGCAGGACGATCTTAGACGGCAAGATTACGTGATATCTAGTAATGTAGTTTTGAATTTTTTTTAACCGGCTTAACTCCTTAAAAACTAGATACACGTCTCGGACACGGCAGAAATAAACATATATTTTACATTTCATCTTGAGTTCTATTAATGTAGTGAATTTTAAATTGTTTGCTTCTATGTATAATAATAATTGTAATATTATCCTTGTTAATTTTTATTGCCTCTAAATTTAAGTAGTTGTAGCGATAACATAAGTAACTACATATTCAAGGAATAAATATAATACTATTTGTGAATTAAAATTCAATAATGGATTCCAAAATTCATTTAAAAGCAAAGAGTCCCAATGAAGGAGCTAACATGTTTTCTAAAATTTTTATATTGTGAGTATTTTATTTTTAAATTACTAATATTTATACCAACATTTATAAAATAATAAGTATGTTTTAATATTCATGATTAATATTAAAAGATACTTTTATATTAATTATTTATATTTAATTTTAAGTTCTTAATGTTACCATGGGACTTTTATTTAGTAACAAGTATAAATAATTATACTAGAACTTAACATACAAACAAGATTTGGAATTCTTAGCTGAGACTCTGTCGCTAGTTTCATGCTTATTAAGAGTTTTTAGCAGTGGGGTCTCCATTTAAGTGTTTGTAAAGAAAATTCTACTAAAACTAAACATATAAACAAAATTCGGAATTATAATCCTCTAATATTCCAAAAAGTATCCTGGAGATGACTACATATATTTTTGCCACCAATCATAGTTAAGACCCTCTCCTCAAATCAGACTTCCTATAAAAAAATTAAACCAATTGAATCTTCGATGCCACAGACATATACCGGTGCATAGACATAAATACACTCGTTAACTTTTTTGCATCAAGAATTAAATAGAATCTATATCCGTTTTTAAAAAAGAATATAGATTCTATTGGTCCCTGAGCTAGACGAAAATTTGGTTGATCATTTTACTCTCGGAAGATAACTTCTACAATGCTTCAGAGAGTTATATCATGAAGCTTCGTGAGTCTCCCAGGCACGTCGAAAAAAAATTAATTGTAATCATTTCCTCCTGAAAATTTTTCAAACTGAAAATTTGTCAAATTATAACTTGTCCAATACCTTGAAGAAAACAAAAAGTCAGCTGACTATATCATGGTGGAAAATACGTCAAAATTTTTTTTTTCAATCATATCTTCTGAATTGAAAATTTGCCAAATAACAATTATCATGATATTGTAAATAAATAAATACGTCAGCTGGCTGTATCTCGGTGGAATAATTGTCAGCTGAGCCCTTAAAAGTGTAACGCAGGAGCCAGAGAAGAGCGTATATCGCCTACTTAAACGCAACAGCTGACGAGTTTTCCCTCAACATATTGCTAGCTAATTTGTTTTAAGACTTTCAGGATCGTTATTTTAACTATTAGATTACAAATTTTTTTGTGGAAGGAAATAACGTGTCTTAAGTTATTCGACATTATGCTTCACGCTCTAACAGAAACATATAAACTTTTTGTAATATTTCGGTTGTATCAATATTCCTTTTTCAGTCGTATCTTCTCAATTAAAAATTTGTCAGGTAATAGTTTATATGATGCTGTTTATAATTAAGTACGTCAGCGGGCTATATCTAGGTGGGATAATTGTCCACTAATGCCCTTAAAGGTGTAACGCAGAAGTCAGACTGTAGCATATATAGTGTACTTAAATGCACCAGCTGACGATCTTTTCTCGGCATATTGCTAGCTGATTCCTTTTATGACCTTCAAGATTGTATTAACTATTAGCTTACAAATTTTTGTGCGGGAGGAAATAGCGTGTCTAAAGTTATTCGACATTATGCTTCACGCTCTAACAGAAACATATAAACTTTTTGTACTATCAGCTGAATCAATATTTGTTATTTTCAGTTATGCCTTCTCAATTGAAATTTTGTCAGATTATAGCTCACATCAAACTGTTTATAAATAAATACGTCAACTGGCTGTATCTTGGTGGGAGAATTGTCAGCTGATGAACTAAATGTTTAACACAGGAGCGAGACTCGAGCATATTTCGCCTATTTAAATGCACAGCTGACGAGTTTTTCCCTGAAATATTGCTAGCTGCTTCTTTTAATAGCCTCAAAAATCATATTAACTATCAAACTCACAAATTTTTATCCAAAGTAAAATGACTTATTTAAAGTTAAGACTGAAATAAAAAAAAATATTGATTCAACCGAAACATTACAAAAATATTATATGTTTCAGTTAGAGCAACAGCTGACTATTATCTTACCAAGATACAGCCAGTTGACGTATTAATTTATAAACAGTATCATATGAACTACAATCTGACAAATTTCTAATTGAGAAGACATGACTGAAAAAAGGAATATTGATTCAACTAATATATTACAAAAAGATTATATGTTTCAGTTAGAGCATGAAACAAAATGTCGAATAAATTTAGATACGTGATTTCTCTCCGGATAAAAAATTGGGAACTAAAATTTAATATGATCCTGAAGGTTATAAAAAGAATCAAGTAGCAATATTCCGAGAGAAACTCGTCAGTTGGTGCATTTAAGTACACGATATATGCTCCAGTCTAGCTTCTGCTTTGCACCTTTAAGGGCACCAGCTGACAATTATCCCACCGAGATATAGCAAGCTGACGTACTTATTTATAAACAGCATCATATAAACTGTCACCTGACAAATTTTTAATTGAGAAGATATGACTGAAACAGGGAATATTGGTTCAGCTGAAATATTATAAAAAGATTATATAATCTTTTCAATTAGAGCATCACGCATAATGCCGAATAACTTTAAACACGTGATTTCCTCCCGGATAAAAAATTGTGAGCTAAAATTTAATATGATCCTGAAGGTTAGAAAAAGAATCAGGTAGCAATATTCTGGGAGAAAATTTGTCAGCTGGTGCATTTAAGTACATAATATATGCTCCAGTCTGGCTTCTGCATTACACCTTTAGGGGAATCAGCTGACAATTATCCCACCGAGATCTAGCCAGCTGACGTACTTATTTATAAATAGCATCATATAAACTATCACCTGACAAGTTTTCAATTGAGAAGATATGACTCAAAAAAGTGCTCTAGTCTGGCTCCTGTATTACACCTTTAAGGGCTCAGCTGACAATTATTCCACCGAGATACGGCCAGCTGATGTATTGATTTGTATAGAGTATCATGATAACTGTTATCTGGCAAATTTTCAATTGAGACAAAATCAAAATTTCAATTGAGAGAGTTTTATTGCTATAAGTACTAAGTTTAATTAATGCTCACGATGACGAAGACCTTTAGATGGAGCTGATAGAGTGCTACCAAAGCTCAAATATGGAATGTAGAAAAAGGTAAGATAATCAAGTTCGAACTCGGTGGGTTTCTAATGTGTACTTTTCATTACGTATAATGTCGAAGACCGGAAGATGGCACGCGACGGTCAATGTAACTCACAGGTATAATGTGCTAAGATAGTGGATTTCAAAATCCTCCTTTTTGTTACTATAAGTTCTTTCTCATGATGAAAAGGCTCTGAAGATTGAGCTGAAAAAGTTACATTGGAACTTCCCGAATCCAGATACAAAATGCAGAGAACCTCCTAAACTAAACGAGGTAATTTTTTGACTAAGCACTTAATTGTCTTGTATTGACAAACATCTTGGTGCTGGATGATTTTCAGGATCTGACGATGGAACTGGAAGGTGACCATGAGACCACCTTAAACTATAAGATAAACCGATCGAAATTTGACTGAACTGGAAGATAAACCAATTGAATTGGACATTTTTTCTGTTTGGACAAACACTCTAATCTTAGATGATTTCCAGAGTCTTATGATAGATATGTTCTATACTTTCCATCGTTGACACTTGGTGAAATTCCATTATTGTAACACAATTGACTATAAGCACTTGTACTCCAATTTCACATCAAAACTTTATTTTTGTATATCACTCGACCGATTTCACTTTTTAAACATCTTCAGGATGTAATATACTTAAAATAGATGGAAGGATATATAATATATTTAAGTATATTACATGCTGAAAATGCTTAAAAAATGAAACCGGTCGAGTGACATACAAAAATAAAGTTTTGATGTGAAATTAGAATACAAGTGCTACTTAGCCAATTGTGTCTCATGATAGAGCTGGAAGTAAGTTGTGGGAACTTTTGAATAAAATAGAGCAATACCATTGTCTTTAGGGTGATTTGGTTCGTAATTATAAAACTTTAGAAAGGAATAGTTTCCGGTGCCTGATGATAGAACTAGAAGTACTTAGGAGTAACTTAGGAGTTCTAGGGTACCCTAGAACTCCTAAGTTAAACCAGGTTAACCCATCAAATGGGGACTAATTCGGTTTGTTTTGGTGCTTTTTGATGCTGGACGATTTCTAGGATACAATGATGGAAGTGAAAGGTAGTCAAGAGAACTCTTAAACTAAACAATATAAACCAATCGAATTTGGAATCCTTTCTTCTGTTCTAACAAACATCCTGTTGCTAGATAATTTCCGGGGTCACATAATAGAACTGGATGGAGGTTATGGGATTTTTGGAATGAAATGAAGTAAATTTTTTCCACGATTCCGAAGCACAATGGTTACTAGTACCTGATGATAGAACAGGAAGGAAGATAACTTTTAATTAAAATTGAGTAACAGCATCGATTTTGGGCTCATTTGATTTGTTCTTTTAAGGAGTTTGAAACAGAATACCTTCCAGCGTCCGATGGTAAAACTAGAAAAAGTCCGTGAGATCTACTAAGCTAAACTAGATAAACCCATCGATTACGAGATAATTCGGTTTGTTTTGGCATATTTTTAAGTGCAGGGTGATTTTTAGGATCTAATGATGTAACTGGAAGGTGGCTATAGAAACTTTTAATCTATAGTAATAAGATAAATTAGTCGAGTTTGGACTTATTTGTTTTACTTTGACAAATTATCTGGTGCAACATGACTTATAGTTTCTTACAAAGAAGTGAAAAGGAAGTCATGGTAACTTTTGATTAAAATTGAGCAACACCGTCGATTTTGGTCTCGTTTGATTCGTTCTTTTAAGGCTTTCTAGCAATTGTTGGCAGTGTATGATAATAAAGCTGGAAGAAGTTTATGAGAACTTTTAAGCTAAACCAGATATACACACTGAATGTGGACTAATTCGGTTTGTTTTGGTGCCGGATGTTTTCTAAGATTTAATAACGGAACTAGTAGGTAGACATCTGAGATTGAGCTGATAAAGTTGGCCTTTGTTGCTAAGAGATTCACAGAGTCTGATAATGGAACTAGCAAGTTGCCATAGAACTCCTGAACTAAACAAAATAAGTCCATTGCATATGGTCTCATTGGTTTTATTTTTATAAAAACTCTAAATCAGATTGACTTCCAGAGTAACATGGTGGAGCCATGGGGCCATGGAAGCCATGGGAGCTTTGCAATAAAATTACTCAAGCTAATTGAGTAAAAAACATTTTTTTTTATTTTAATTTATAAAATTAAGTAAAGTCAAATATTTTTAATACTTAATGTACAAAACTCTTAAAAATTGACATCACACTTGTACAAGTGCACACGCTGATTACTTAAACCATTACATTTTTGCTAACGTGAGTAGGTACAAGAGTTGTGTTCACTCATTAATTATTGTTGCTACATTACAAATATAGCTGTTGGCCTTCCATGTATATATAAATAAATAAATAAATATCGCTGTGCCTCAAGAATATGCCTTGAGAATATGATTAATTATAATTTTATTGATCCTGATACAATGAAGTAAAATGAGTGTTTTCTGATAAAATAATTAATGTTTTTTCTATCAAGTTTTGCACACAATCATAGACAATTTTGTACAACTCGTCGTGCTATACAAAATATTGTGAAAGAATATTTGTTCCGCATCTTACTAAACGTTGCACCTCAGTCTGTACGGCGACTTTTGTGCCCAAAGCGATTTCAGAAGGCGCGGTAACAATCGTGGCCTGATCATATCAGCGTCAGATAGTAGTTTAGCTCTCCATATTTGCGGTTTAACCAACCAATAATGCGATGTTTCCATTTCCCCCCTGTTGCTCCAAGCTCCTTCGAAGAATAAGCCAGCTGCCGTTCTGCAAGGCACGTTGTAAAAGGCGAATGATTAGCTATAATGCGAATTGCTACTATCATGGCTACTACCTACCACCTGGTAGAGTTCTGCATTTTCTCACCCGGGACTGGTACCACTACCTTACCTTTTCCTGCCACGATAGCGTCAGTGCCTGTCACTGTCGTGTTCCGGTTTGGAGAGTAAGATAGTCGGTAAACTTATGCATGTGGCATTAGACCTCGCCACAAGATAGCAACGCACCATTAACATCTTTGGTGTCTATAGGCGATATTGACTCTTTCCATAAGGAGACCCATCTGCTTGTTGCTATCTTATAACATAAAGAAACAGGCTTTGGTCTTCCTGCCTTTCAGCTAGGAATTGTTCCCGATTTTCGAACTATTTTTAACTTAGACACTTTCATAATTGCACTTGTACATAAATTTCACTTTTACACATATATTTTTAATATATTAATCGACAAATTCACTTTTAAAGCATTTTCAAGATGTACTTAACTGATTATGTAATATATGATCCTGAAGATGCTTTAAATGTAAACTTTAAAAGTAAAACTGGTCGATTAATATATTAAAAATATATGTGTAAAAGTGAAATTTATGTACAAGTGCAATTATAAAAGTAATATCAATGGAATTTCACCAACTGCCGACGATGGAAAGTATAGAGTGCTTTTGACTTCGTGGTGATTTGTCAGTTGCGCAAACAAGTCTCTCTCATTCGTTAGCCAATATGTGAATAGGTGAAGAGGTGAATAGGTAGAAGACTCGCTATATTGCCTGTTCAGATACTGTTTGAAAAGCGCAAGCTACTCTTAGGGCAATTAGCCTGTAAGGTGCACCTAATTTGAGTCTGTATTTGTACTGTTGCATGGCTTCTACCCAAATAGGCGCAGCATATAGCAGATCCGACGTGAAGACCTAGGCAAGTAATTCTGTTTCTCTCTCTTTCCCTCCCTTTCTCTCTCTCTCTCTCTCTTCTGTGTGCGTGTGTGAGTGTGCAGTATGTTTGTAGACGTGTCACTTAATCATGTTGCAACGTATGTACAAATTGGTACTATTGGTATGATTTATATAAATATTTAGAATTATATAAAACATACGTGCTTTAGCACTGATATTGTTGCTAACTGACACCTTAATTTTTTAAACAAAAAATTTTATTCATTAATATTTTCGTGATTAATACTTTCGTGATTTCTAATTATTTTGGTTATAAAAACAATGTGCTATAAAAACAAAAATAATTAGAAATTACGAAAGTACTGATCAAAAAAAATACAAATGTGAATTTCATCTGTAACAATGAACTCATTTAACTAGTTATATGTATGTATATCTAGCAATCGGTATAATCGACGTAATCGATCATATAACAAAGAAGAATTTCGCCACGTCGAGCCTGTCGATACTAGCTCAGTAGCAGAGCGTCCCGTCTTGAGGAAGATGTTCGCGGGTTCGAGTCTCACGTGTCGACATTTTTCTTTGTTGTTTTTAAAATTATGTTTGTAATACTTATATTGAATTAATGGCAATATCGACTTCTGTATTTATTATACCAAAATCGGTACTGCCTACTAAACAAGTTTATAATAAAAACAAAAACCAGTTTCGGCCTGACCTTGATACTCTAAATTATGTAGAGAGCAGAAAAAACTTGTCTTACACAGAATTCGAAATCAGAGCTTTTAGCCGAAAAGATCATGTAACTCTAAATTTCAGTGTTGTGTTTGTTTGTTGTATTTCAGATGGAGTGCCCCCATTTTTATCAAAGGATATAAAAATGATCTAAATTTAGAACAATTGTGGCAGACTCGTAGCTGTGAGCGGTCTGGTGAATTAGGCGATCGATTAGAAATAGCATGGACGGAAGAAGTGGATCTTAGTCGAAAAGAGAATACAAAACCTTCACTATCGAAAGCAATTATTAGATGTTTCTGGTTGGAATACATGATGTGCGGAGTTTTTGTCGGTCTTCTCTACGTTTGTGTATGGTAGGTAAATCATTATAATTTACGTAAACCTTTAGCCAAACCAGCTAAGTAAAGCATCTGTAAAGCGAAAGTACACCTGCCATACATTCAGTGTTTATAATCAACTAGCTGACCCGCGCAACTTCGTCTGCATCACATAAGAAGGAATGGGTCATAGAGACCTATAAAACCATTCTAGAGGAACCGAAACTTTCTTTAGTTAATCCACGAATCACTTGAAAACTATTGAAACAAACAATCACAGCTACAATGCTTATTAAAATCAGGAGAGTTTGTACCTATCACGCTATGTTTGTAGTTCATTTGAAGTTTGATTTTTTTTAATATCTGCGTTAAGAATATAATAAAGTCTATTATATGGTCATTTTACTATGATCATGATCAGTAATACTGAAAGTATAATAAAGTGCGAAACAGACTCGCGCACGAAGGGTTCCGTATCATCCGTACCATCAAGGGCGAATCCAGGGAGGGGTCATGGAGGTCTTGACCCCCCCCCTCCCCCTCTGGGTAGGGGTCTAGGTATGGATTTATTAGTGTAGTATATGTGAAAATTTCAGCTTTCTAGCTATTACGGTTTATGAGATACAGCCTGGTGACAGACAGCGGAGGCTTAGTAATAGGGTACCGTTTTACATTTTAGGTACGGAACCCTAAAAATGGCACGGAACATAAGAAATAAATGAACGTTGGGTAACACTACTGGAGTGTCAATCGATGTATAGTTTACGCTATCTCCTGGAAGTTTACTCAGTATTCTGTCATTAATTTCATCAACACCACTATTTCTAGCCGCCAACATTACCCTTTGACACATCCACTGGTAGTCTTTGTTTTCTACTTCGACGTGAATACAGCCGTTGACTATTATAGTGCGAGTGGTTAGTAATCAGCGTAGCAAAGTAAAATGACGCTGATTACTAATCCACTCGCACTAATCAACGACTCGAACACGCACTAATCAAAGTGTAATCGGAACTTATACCTATGCGCAGAGCATGCTACTTTACCGTCTGACCTCGCTACTCGCACGCGCGCCGCACCTCGCGCGGTGCTTGATAATAATATTATATCTTAAATTGTGATATCTCTTAAGTTATTGGTTGAAATCAAATGAAACAAAGGGCGATTTCATTCAAAATTAAATACTTGTGATGAATAACTAATTTATTAGATAAAGATTAATACCATGTTTATTAAAACACCTTCGCAAATAATACATTATTTTAGAACAATGTTGATTACCATAAAAAGGGTCATAAAATGTGAAGCTTAATAGATAGATGAACACTATCGCGGACTTTTTTTATAACGTTTTAAGATGAACAATTGGATCATACATGATTTTTGCGTAACTTTAATCGTTAACGCAGCGCACGCTGGGAAAGCTCTCAAAAGGAGAAAAATTGATACTCCGATCCTGTTGGTCGTAGCGTGATTTCACGTAACCTATAACCTTCCTCGATAATTAGGCTATCCAACTAAAAAAGAAGTATTTAAACCAATTCAGCAGTTTTCGAGATTACCGTGTACAAACAAACAAACAAACAAACTCTACAATTTTATAATATTAGTATAGATATAGATAAAACAGTTTGATTCGTGAACACGATTTGTATTGGTTTGACCGAAACTTTATGAATGTGGAATAAGTAATTCGTTATTATATCGTTGCTTTGTGTATGACTTGAAAAAACTAAATCGCATCAGATTAAGATATGGTGGGTTAATTGCCAGCTAAAATTTAGAAAATCTGACGATTAAAGTGTAGCGTAAGGGAGTGGGAGGGTCACAAAGTTGCAAAGAAAACGTTGTTTTGACATTCTCGAGCGCGACTGATTTTTTTTCGGACTTTATACCTGACATTGATATTATTTCAATCATCTCTGTCTGTATTTGTACTGTTGCATGGCTTCTACCCAAATAGGCGCAGCATATAGCAGATCCGACGTGAAGACCTAGGCAAGTAATTCTGTTTCTCTCTCTTTCCCTCCCTTTCTCTCTCTCTCTCTCTCTTCTGTGTGCGTGTGTGAGTGTGCAGTATGTTTGTAGACGTGTCACTTAATCATGTTGCAACGTATGTACAAATTGGTACTATTGGTATGATTTATATAAATATTTAGAATTATATAAAACATACGTGCTTTAGCACTGATATTGTTGCTAACTGACACCTTAATTTTTTAAACAAAAAATTTTACACATTAATATTTTCGTGATTAATACTTTCGTGATTTCTAATTATTTTGGTTATAAAAACAATGTGCTATAAAAACAAAAATAATTAGAAATTACGAAAGTACTGATCAAAAAAAATACAAATGTGAATTTCATCTGTAACAATGAACTCATTTAACTAGTTATATGTATGTATATCTAGCAATCGGTATAATCGACGTAATCGATCATATAACAAAGAAGAATTTCGCCACGTCGAGCCTGTCGATACTAGCTCAGTAGCAGAGCGTCCCGTCTTGAAGAAGATGAAAACGTTGTTTTGACATTCTCGAGCGCGACTGATTTTTTTTCGGACTTTATACCTGACATTGATATTATTTCAATCATCAATAATTTGCCTTTAGCAATTTGTGGTAACCACTGTTTAAATGGATACGCCTTTCAAGACAATTTCTTAGTTTGTCAGTGTAGCTTGCATTTACATACTGAGTCATACTACTTACCGAAGAAATAATATCACTTCCAGGGTAATTTTTAAACCTTGACATCTCATTTAGTACGATAAAACTTCTCACAACTTTCCAAGATGCTCCTATACACGCATGCTTAGTTTCAGAATCGTTTCTCAAACCTACTTTACCATCTACGTCTTATGCTTTACCCGACTATACTTTGATCCGGAATGACCGTACGGGAAAAGGAGGTGGGGGTGTTGCATTATATTTAAAGAGTAATTTACCATATAAAATACTTTCACAGTCACCATCTCCTTACTCCAATTCTATGGAATATATCTTTCTTGAATTAACATTGGGTACTGTACCTTTTCTCCTTGGTGTGGTATATGCACCACCTATGGTCAACTATTTTGACTCTTTTGAGCAATTGTTGGAATCATACATGCCTGTGTACGATCATTGTTTAATCATGGGGGATTTCAATACTTGTTTGCTCCGTGGGGATGTTAGGGCTAGCAATCTCTCCCGTATTACTTATTCTACAAATGTAAAAATACTGAACCTAGCTCCCACGTACCATACACCTAATTCTCAATCATGGCTAGATATGATTTTAACATCGAAATCTGAGCGCGTCTCCTTTCACGGACAACTGGCAGCCCCCGGTTTCTCTCACCACGATCTCATATATGCCTCGTATAAAATAAAAAGCCCCAAATTTAAGCCAAAGATATTTCTCCAACGTAATTTTGGTCGTATGGATCGACAAAAACTTCTGGCAGATGCTTCTGCAAGGGACTGGCCTCGTATCATAAATGAGGACACGGTTGATGGAAAGGTGGCTATTTTCAATGAATACATTTTGGAACTATATAATAAACATGCACCTCTACGATTTGTCCGTATAAAACGACCACCTGCGCCATGGATCAATGACGAAATACGAGCTTTAATGAAGACAAGAGATTTATTAAAGCGTAAATTTATAAAATCACGCTCTAATGATCACTGGGAAGCTTATAAAAGAGCCAGAAACCGTTGCAATCAAGCAGTAAGGAACGCCAAACGCAAGTTTATTCATTCCTCAATTGAAAACTGTGCTCCTAATCACATATGGAAGTTGCTTCGTTCCCTTGGGTTTGGGAAATCAAAAAATAATACAAATAGTACAATTGACTTAAACACGCTCAACGTCAATTTTGCTTCTCCTAGCAGCTCGATGATGACTTCAAATATAAGGTTCAAAACCATTCAGATGTTGTCTTCTAAAGTCATTAATAATTCTCCCTTTTCATTTGAAAAAGTAACTGATAGTGAAGTTAAAAGAATTATTACTTCAATACCTACTAAAGCTGTTGGTTATGACGGCATCAGTCGAGACATGATTATGCCTATTGTTGACAATGTAACACCTCACATTACCCATATTCTTAACTTTTCTCTCTCTTCTGGCAGTTTCCCTTCGTTATGGTGTAAAGCTGATATAATTCCCATTCCAAAAATTTCTAATCCCGTAAATTTTTCCCACTATCGTCCTATATCAATCCTACCTTTCCTTTCGAAAATTTTGGAGAGGATTGTTTATCAACAATTTTCTAGTTTTCTTTTAAAAAATAACATTCTTTCGTCGTATCAATCTGGTTTTCGTCCATCACATAGTACATGTTCGGCTCTCATCAAAATTACTGACGACATACGATTTGGTATTGACGAAAAAAAGGTATCCCTACTCTCACTTTTGGATTTCAGTAATGCCTTTAATTGTGTCGATCATGATATATTATTAGCTTTACTTCGTTCTTTTAATCTATCACAGTCAGCGTCTGAATGGTTTAGCTCCTACTTAGCAGGACGTCAACAACGAGTTCGTTCAAAGAACGATTTTTCACATTGGTGTGATGTTTGTATGGGGGTCCCACAAGGAGGTGTGCTTTCTCCGTTGCTCTTTTCTGTATACATAAATAAACTTTCTTCTGTAATTACTTATAGTTCCTTTCATATGTATGCCGATGATGTTCAACTCTATCTGTCTTGTCACCCATCAGAGCTTACGGCTAATATTGACAAAATGACTGAAGATCTTAATTCCATTAGCCGCTGGGCTGAAAGTTTTGGTCTTACTTTAAACCCCAGTAAAACCCAAGTAATAATACTTGGTCGAAAGATGAACATCGCATGCATTAATTTGAACGAAATTCCACCGGTGTTGCTAAATGGCCAACCACTTAAATACCACACCAAAGTTAAAAATCTCGGGCTCATAATGTCAAATGATCTTTCATGGTCTGACCAAGTGAACGAAGTTAGCCGTAAAGTTATGGCAAGTTTTCACCAACTGAAAAGAATGCAAAACTTTTTACCACAATCGACTAAAGTTACCTTGGTCAAGTCTCTTTTACTACCAATAATTGATTACGCTGACGTTTCTTACACAGACATCACAGAAGAGCTCCTAAACAAACTTGATCGACTGGTCAACTTATGCATACGATATATATATGGACTGCGTAAGTTTGACCACGTCAGTCAGTTTCGGTCACAATTGAAGTGGTTGGACATACGTAACCGTCGGAATGTTCACGTACTTATATTACTTTTTAATATACTGCATGACCCTTTCTCTCCATCATATTTACGTGAACGGTTTCATTATCTTAATACCCAGGGTCGTACTCAGCGATCTTTACACACTAATACCCTTTTGGTCCCAGCGCACAACACAGCAAGCTATTTGGATTCTTATACACTTATAGCAATACGTCTCTGGAACCGCCTCCCAAAGCATATTCAACAAGCTTCCTCAGTAAATATATTTAAATCTAGGATATATGATTATATGTTAAAGATTCAAAATAACTCTTAATTAACTTTTAGTTATGCAATTGTAAGTATTTATTATCACTATTATATTACTATTTTATATTTTATAGTATTCTATTTTATTCGTATTATTATGTTTTATGATTATTTAAGTACATTTTATATGAATAGTTATGAGATTATTATATTTATTATATAAAAATTTATATAATATATTAATATTTGTATGTTTATTGGTCTGCCCGTAGGTTTAGATAAATGTAATTATTCGCTTTGTTTAGTGTAAAATTATTTGCAATTGTTCCGTAAGACTTTTCTTATGCACTACCCGTTACTACAATGTTTCTACAAGTGCAAGGTTAACTGGTAGAAAATGTCTTTAGACGTTAAGTTCGCCTGTTGTATATTTTGTGCAATAAAGAGTTTAAATAAATAAATAAATAAAACAGTACATGTTTTATTTATATTTTTTCACGATATAATATAACTACAAATATATGAAATTTTTGACAGTTATAGGAGCGTTTGCTCATATGCGCGGCGATACGTTTTTTCCAATAGTGTATCTATTAGTATGCATGTGGTCTGTGGTAGTAGTAACCTTTTACATTTATAAAATGACGACGCTTTTTGTATAATAACGAAACATACAAATTACAGACTACGACACATATATATTTGTGTTACAAACTAATATTTAAAAATGTTTTATTTTTCAGGCCTGTGATACCTTTTACTTTGAATTTGTTAATTGACTATTTTGCTAAGGAGAAGACGTCAGAATCATATGTGTATGCACATATACACAATATTCTTTTGATTATCTTTACCGCCTTATCTCCGATGCTTGTGTCACACGGGGAATTATCACAAGGCTGCGTTGGTATGAGGGTTAGGATTGCTTGCTGCTCTTTACTATATAGAAAGGTTAGTAATTAATTTATTTGCATTCCACACTATGGTACAAGTTATTCTACTATCAAACAATATAGGCTCAATAGGACACATCAGGGTTTTGGAAAGAGATAAAGATATTCTAAACTATATTCATTATACTATGTTCTTTATTATTATTGTTATAAAATGTACAACAACAACATCAACATATCTTCACGCCAGATCCCTTACGGGGTAGGCAGAGAGAACCGAGTGCCATACATCACGATCCTTGCAGGCTTGTCTCGCTTCTTCCACATTCATCACTCTCTTCATACACACACGCCGGTTGCGAAGACTCTTGACACCACCTTCGTACAGTACTCGATCAATCTGATCGTGGTATGTCAGTCTTGGTCTTCCCCGGTACCTACATCCTTCCACATTCGCGTTGTATATCTGTTTTGTTAACCTTTCATCTACCATTCTTTCTACATGTCCGAACCAACGGAGCATGCCCTTTCTCATCTTTACACCGACACTTTCTTTCAAACCTAGCCTCTCTCTCACTTCGGCATTACGAACCCGGTCCGCGAGTGTCACACCAAATATTTTTCTTAGCGACCTCATCTCGACCGCGTTGATTCTACTTTCATGCCCTTTCTGACATACCCAACTCTCACTTCCATACAATAGCGTTGGGATAAGCACATGATTATGTAGGGCTAGACGGGCACCCTGACTTAAAATTGTGCTATTAAGTAATCTCCCTAACGCTCCATTCACTCTGTTCCCTGCACACACTCTTCTTTCAACATCAGCGGTGTACCTTCCATCCCTGCTAAAAGCACATCCAAGATATACAACCTCATCCACTTGCTCCAGCACTACATCATCGACCACAACTCTTACATCCGTTCTGGTTGTTTCTCTTTCAAATACCAAAACTTTAGTTTTCTTCGCATTCAAATGTAAGCCCATACTCTTACAATCCTCATTCATAACTGTGACCAGTGTTTGCAGCTCAGATGGAGTTGAGTCTAAAAGTACAGCGTCATCTGCATAAAGCAGGCAGTTCACCACTAGATCACTCATGCGCATTCCCACATTCAATGACCTCAATCTTTGGAGACACTTATCCAGATATAGAATAAACAGACGAGCTGACAACACACAACCCTGCTTGACGCCGATATTGACATCGAACCAGGGCGATATGTTGCCGTCCACCCGCACACATGCTTTGCAATCCCAGTACATGGATTGCAAAGCACGCAGCAGACGCCCATCTATTCCATAACTGGGTAAAATGTCCCAAAGTTTCTTTCGCACAACTCTATCAAACGCTTTCTCCAAATCCACAAAACCGCAGAAAACCCTCTGGCTGACAGCCAGATGCTTTTCTACGATGTTGCGGAGTGAGAAAACTTGATCCATACATCCTCTTCCAGATCTGAAACCCCCTTGTGCCTCCCACAACATTCCCTCGGACTTCCCTTGCATTCTCCTTTCAATGATCTTACCATACACCTTCGATGCTAAGCTGATCAAACTGATGGCCCTATAGCTATTGCAGTCTATACGTGAGCCCTTGCCTTTATACAAGGGCACGATGACCGCGCGCCGCCAATCTTCGGGTACTCTACCGGTCCTCCAACATGTATTGCAGAGGACCCAAAAAGAGTCCCAGACGGCAGGACCACCGTATTTGATCATCTCAGCAGTCACCTTATCTATTCCCGCAGCCTTTCCGTTTTTCATACTTCTTATCGCCCATACGATCTCTTGCATAGTAATGTCCTGGCACGCCTCCACCGTCTCCGAGTCACTTACTGAGTCAGAGACGGAGGCAGCGTCCCGAACAGCATCATACATATCTCTAAAATATTCACTCCATCGTTTTAACACGCTTTCTGTGCTTGTAAGAATGTCACCATCCTTAGATTTAATCCTATACATTCTGGAGGCTGCCGAACAACTCCTAGACTTCTTCACCTCCCTCCAAAAAAGTTTGGTGTTTGCCTCGAAGTTGCTCGCCAGTCTCTCTTCCGCTTTCAAACATTCTCTTTCACGCTTTTCTTTCACTAAGGTTTTGGTGGCATTCTTACAACAACGATACAATTCTTTCTTCTTATCTTTCATACCATCATTCGCTTGCAAACATGATACATAGTCTAGCCATGCTTTCTTCTTTCTCTCAATCGCAGCTTTCACTTCATCATCCCACCATGCATCTCCTTTCATTGACTTGCACAGTTTTGCACTACCACATACTTCTTTCGCGGCTACTATCATACTATCTTTCAAAACTTTCCAACATTCGTCTACATCCAAGTCCGGTAGGTTCACTTTCGCCAACCTATCTCGAACCTGAATCTCATACATACTCCTTATACTCGGGTCTTGCAACTTTTCGCTCTTTATCCTTTCAAGCTCTCCGAATGGAACACGTTGTCGCCAATGTCTCCACTTCTTAAACAGACCCCTATATCGGCTTATTACCAAATAGTGGTCCGTTTCCAGATTGGGACCTCTGTAGGCGCACGTATCCATTAAACAACTGCGGAGTCTACTATCAATCAAAATCAGATCTATCACTCTCTTTTGGTTATAAAATGTAATTCACATAAATCGGTTTATATGTTAATTTTTGAAGATTAGACCATCTGCCATTCTGCCAGGCAATTCTATAACTACTTTATTAATTAGCTACACGAATCACTACCAAAGTGACTACTATCCTGCGACGTCTCATCCGATTTAGGAATCAACTCCGTACGTATATTATATAATTATTGCAGCAGGAATAGGAAAGGTAATAACAATATCAACTAGTAATTGCGATGCTAGTAACATGCTTCGTAGTTAATATCTGATAAGAAAGCCGATTGTCTATACTTTCAAAATGATGTGGTAATTACAATATAGGGAAAATCATTATATACGTATAAGAAGTATACTTGATTAAGAATTAAATAAGTTATAATAACTTCTCATTATTTATAATCTGTTTTAGATTTTAAAATTAAATAGAATAGGATTAAATAAGACAGAATCAGGTCAAGTGATAAATTTAATGTCAAACGATGTTAGCCGCTTCGACGTTGTGGCTTTATATTTGCACTTTATTTGGGTGTCACCGCTCGTAGTTATTGTGGTCTCCTTTCTAGTGTGGCAAGAAATTGCATGGGCTACATTCGCTGGTATTGCAGTAATGTTTATACAAACAGCTGTTGTACAGAGTAAGTTTCTTTATAATAGTTTATCCTTGAAATGTTTTTCCTTTTGATCTAGGTGATAAATAGTTTAACTATTTACTTTTAAGTAAGCAATTTTACTAATTTAATTTCATATTGATCTACTTTTTCCAATTTTATTTATTTTACTTTTTAAATATTTAAATATTTCAAAAACAATTGTCTTGTAGAAACATATTACATTTTCCCTGGTTGATCCCAGGCTCTTTTGAAGAATAGGCCAACTGCTTTTCAGCCAGGCAGATCGTAAAAGGTGACCGATTGGCTATGTTAGTCACTACCGTCGTGGCTACTACGTGGCCGAGTTTTGTATTGGCTCGCCCAGGTCTGGTACCACCGCCTTACCTATTCCTGCCACAATAGCGTCAGCGCTAGTCACTGTCGTGTTCTGGTTTGAACGATAAGGTAGCCTCCTTTTACTATGCATGTGGCATTTTATCTCGCCACAAGATAGCAACGCATAATTAACATTAACATGGACGATGGTTAATTCTTTCCATCAGAAGACCCATCTGCTTGTTTGCTATCTTATGATATAAAAAAAGAAACACAGAGTAGATGGTTTTGTATCTTGCTTACAATCAAAATCACCGAATCATGTTTACAAATCTTACTGAAGCGTATCTAAAAATTCAGTTCCATAAATGAAGATTTTTAAATATATTTTAGCTTATTTAAGTAATTTACTAGGACGATTAAGAGGAAAGATTGCAGAGCGAACGGACATGAGAATTAAAGTCATGAGTGAGTTAGTTAATGGAGTTCAGGTTATTAAAATGTACGCCTGGGAGAAACCATTTGAAAAATTGGTCGACAAACTGCGCAAGTAAGTATTTTATACATTTAGTTTTTTATTGATTCCAATGAAGTCCATATTTCATTTTGAATTTTATAAAAAATTTACAATCTCATCTTGCAAGAGCGTGAAAGAAGTGTAGAATACACAGCGTACCTACTGATAATAAATTTAGATATACGAGTACACTTAGAATTTAAAAAACATATTCTTATTTAAATTTAATTCTTTTTACATATACATTACTTTGAGTATTTAAGCTAAAATCTTAATAGACGGGTAAAATTCCTTTCAAGTTTTTTTAAAGATCGCTAATGATTGACTCTTTCTAATATAAAAAGGAAGTGAGTTTTAAAGTTTCACAGAGTTTATACTGAAAAAAAATATAGTATGAAATATAATAGAGTGCGTAAGATATTTTAACGTTCCGCGTAATTATGAACGACATTTTAAGCCAAAATATAAAGAAAATTTAAGGGATCAAGAAAATAGTGTGGAAAATTCGTGTCAAATAAAACATCAGAAAGAAAACAAAAAAAGTGCATGAGCGTTTCCACGCTTCCAAACGGGAAACCACTGGAGAAGTGTTCTGAAATTAGAAATATGGTAACATTTTCTCAGAACAAAAACAAAGTGAATACCCGAATTCTGTAAGCGCTCTAGTTTTTTCAGACCTTCTTCAGTAATGTCGGGATAGTAAATTTCAATAATAATCGTCCTAATAAAAGATCAGTATTTTTTAAGAAAGAGTTAAACCAAACCAGCAGGAAGTGCACCTGATGTTAAACGATAACCGCCGTTGCGTTGCGGACCTTTTAAAAATGAGTAAGCACTTTTCTTGAAGATCCCCAAATCGTAGATACAACTTGGGGATCATCAAGAAATGGGTGTTCAGAAAAACCCCTGCAGGTAATTGATTCTACAAAAGTGAAATGCGATGTAAGAACTGCCGGGAGAATCGCGCGGTTGTGGATTTCTAGACATCGAGATAGTAAGGGTGGAACTTTAAATTTTGACTCGGTGTCCGATGGTGGAATTCAGCAGCAGGAACTAATCCAAACAATTCGATGGAACACTCTCCATAATAGATGCGATAAAAGATGGAGAGCGAACCTACGTTTCTGCGTAATACCAAAGAATCAAGCCGTTTCGAAATAGCCTAAACGTCAACAATTTTTTCTTTAGATCGAATGCGATCAATTGGAAGAAGCTACTCCTGGGGAGCTCTAGGTCGGAACAAAGAACAGCATTCCACGTGAAACCGAAGCCGAATTTGTGCCTAATAAAGTTGAAGACGATGAGCCGGCAAGAAATACTGTTTTGGTCTGCTGAGCATACCGAGCTTTTTGGAGGCTAGTTTAGGCTTACCTTCCAGATGACCACGAAACTAAACGTTATTCAATATGTTGACTTCTAGGATTGTGACACTGGCTGAGGCTGTCTCTTGATAGCCTCCTTAAACCGAGGTGATGAAAGGGTATCTTTTTTGTGGTGAACGCGCAAAACTGTGTCTTCTTGGGGTTAAATGTGACCAAGTTTTGACGACCTTATTCCGAGACATCAGTAAATCGATTCTTGACTTCAGATACAAACTTGTTCCGGTACTCTTCAGCGTGTTCCGAAGAAATACCGCTACGGCCGGAGTATGTAGCATCACCAATACTGTCATCTTCATAGCATAATAATACTAATTCGCAACGTGTCATAGTGTTTGCAATAAACTATTCCTAGCCTTAATAGAAATAAACTTTTTCAAAGATGTGATAGAATGAAAAGTAGTATGATTTTTTGCATAGTTCTAATATTTGAGCATCCCAAGTTAAATCTTCACTTATAATGAGCCCTAGGTTTTTAGCCAATTTTCTTTAATGGTATTATATTGCTGCCTTGTCCTCAAATAGAAATATTTGCATTTTCAAGAGTTACATACCAAAAACTGCCAATAATTAAAGATTGCGATTTTTTTTTCATTTTACTAACAAACCAAACGACACGAGCTCATGAGTGATTAAGCGAAAGATCTACTCATAACGTTAATTGCAGCAATAACGTCCGGAGCTGAAAAGTAATGACATAGTTGCAAATAATCAGTATATAAATGAAAATTGGAGCATATAGCATTGAAAATCACGGTGATAAAAAATAATGTGGAGTGGAGATAGAGCGCCCCCTGTGGAATACCAGTGATTACTTTACAAAAATTAGAGAATAAATCCTCGAAACGAACACATTAAGATCCAAGAGACTGACCAAATAGCATATCAAATCCCACACAGGTAACTATTATTATTGAAATTCAAGATAAACAGTAAAGTAAGTTGTTTATTGCCAATAGCATGTCTTGTGTCACCAGTAACTTTCACAAGAGATGTGATGGTACTGTGAACTGAAAGAAAACCGTATTGATAGGGATTTAATAAATTGATATCCCCAGAAATGCGATAAACTTCGTATAGACTATGTATTCCAAAACATTATACAATGAAATATAATATATAGGAAAAAAAATGTATAGGGCGATATTGAGAATTAAATTAATTTTCTGTGCAAAAGAAGCTTTCAACACTTTATACACACATTATATATGTATAACAAGAAATTCATTCAGGTATACCAGTATATGGTATGCTAAATTCAGGCTTTATTCCAAGACTAACAATGTGACTATTAAATTTAATTCTTTACGTTTTATCTGTCTTAATCTTCTCGAATCTTAATACAAATATCTCTCAACATTCGCATTAAATATCTAATTTGTTGTTTTTTTATAATTTGTGCTTTCTACATATTCAAACCAATTGAGCATACACTTTTACATTTTCAATGGATTCTTTCTTTTAGTTTCAACCTCCCTTAAACTTACGAAAAGGATCCGCGAATGCTACAGCACACACTTTCTATAGTGATTTCGTCTCGTTCGCATTAATTTTACTTCCATGCCCTTATTGGTAAACCCCGCACCTGCTACCATATAATAGTAATGCTACAAGCATATAAATATGCAACGCAAAACGAGCATCCTCACTTATTATAAATATCAGTTTCAAGTATTTTCCGTCACGCTCCTTTCACTGTATTCCCTGCGCAAACTCTTTTTCATCAGTGTTCTAACCTATCCTATCTATCCTACTAGGCTTTTTCATCAGTGTGGTAACCTATCCTATCTATCCTACTAGGCTCCTTGTCTAAAATCAGACCCAGTGTTGATTCCAACCTCTTTAAAGAAACATAGTTGACTTTTTTCAAGAGAGTCATCTGCTTGTTTGCTACGCATTAAGACATACAAACTCATTCACTTAACGGCGATAAGGACCTTTGTTTCGCCCATCTGCAAACCGTGCCCAAGGACAAGAATCAGCCGATGGACAAAACAATGCCACTAATCCTTATATCGTAAATCACGATCCCACCCTAAGCCGAGGATTAGTCTCATAGGAGACACTCTTAGGGTGTAGGGCGTACAGCTTCACTACTTTAAACTCTGGCTAAGCACTTTGCTCACCCGTGGGACCGGTGAAGCTATGAAGGCCCTTAAGGCCAGCAGTGATTCAGACCTTCCAAAAAAAATCATTCTTCGTATAGGTGCCCTCGTTGATTTCAGATATCTTCATCTTTCTTTCAGTTCAGATATCTTCATCTTTTTGCGTTCCCGGCACATTTTCACTCTTTCATATGGAAGTTCATGGGTATTATTAGATTGCTATTTAAAATTCCTTTCAGATAGTATACGTTCCTTGTATTTGAATATTATGGCTTTTTAATGATTTTTTGGCTGATTACAATTTTTCTTTGATTTTTTATATAAATGCCATATATATTTACTATAAGCGTTTAATTTTATTTTTTAAAATATACAATAAATAAATCATTACAAGAGCTTTCGAATAAAACTTAATAGAATTTTATAGTTGCTCGGAGTCTTTATCAAATTCTTTGTTTCTTTAGCTCTCCAGTGGTATAATTAGTTTTTTGGACGTTGGTGATAGGTATGTAGCTATAACACCGTTTTTTAAACTGTCCACCCTATAAAGCAAATTTAAAGACATATTCACGTCAATACAAATTTTTATACTGGTAGTATCAGCGTCAATATAGGCGCAGGATCCAGAGCTGGATTCTTAGCAAGAACAAATTGTTAGAAATAAATTGTACTGTTTCTGATAAATATTAAGGTTGCCCAAAACTGAATTTGTGCCCGCTTTTTAATGTATATACAAATATTCAGTCTCGAGCAAGCAGCGTTTATTATATCATAGGATAGCGAATACGTGATAAAAAAGAGACTTCTAATCTTCTGTATCTCTGGACGCTAGATCAGGTCTTCACCAAATTTATATGAGACTTAACAGGAAGTATAACCTCTTAAGCAAATTTATAAAATAATTATTGGCATGCTGCAGATTTTTTCGAATTTTATTTTTGTATCAATCACAATCACTCAATCTTTTTCTTACAGTATGATAGTTTTAGAAAGCTTTTATACTTATACTATATAACTAAACTACTACATAACTAACTGAATACTACATAATTGAACATTGTTTCTTTCAGATACGAAATAAGATTTATATCACGGGCAAATATGGTTAAGGGAGTTTCAACTGGAATAATGGTATTTACGGAAAGATTGGTTTTGTGCGCTGCCATTGTTACATTTGTAATTATGGGTGGCGATATTAGAGCAGGAATAGCGTTTTCTCTCGTACAATATTTTAATCTACTGCAAATTACTTGCAACATATACTTTCCGTGGGCTTTATCAAATCTTGCAGAAGCCAAAGTATCTGTGAGGCGAATTGAGGTATGTTTTATTTATAAACAAGTAGATAACTGACCTGATGTAAAGGTAAAACCATCACCTATAGGCACTAAAGATATCAGTGTGGTGTGATTGTAATGCCACATCCACGGAACAAATATATACATAATCAGAGGACGTCTGTATCCGTAATTTATACGAAACCAAATGTTTCCGTTTTCAATTTCCTTAAAACTTTTTGATGTTGACTTTTCACATCTTTCAAATATGCAATTGCATAAATTAAGGACATTGACAATCTAATTCGCTGGCGTAGAGACGTAACGACCCCATCGCTCACCGGTGGGGTAATTTTATTACAAGGTTATTCCACCGGTGCAGTGAGTCGACCAAATTAGTGGTAGTGCCATACTGCAATTGCAGCTGAAGAGGCGGTACGCCTGGGGAGACACCACTCGCTTACTCAATACCGAAGTGTAACAACAGTTTCGCTCTTGTGTTTCGTTCAGATAATGATAGAGTCCCGGAGGCCCAACCGTCCACTCCTTCCAGCAGATATGAAAGTGCGATTTTATTTTACCCCAGGGGGTACCACTTGCGCTAGCGGTAGGGAATCCCCTCTTTGCGTCCATGCTCTGGATTTTTTAAACAGCTAGATCACGAATGCATGGCTGCCCCGCGTATTCTTGGGGGCAACATTGTGCTCATACAAACTTACACGATATAAGAGCAATAAAGATATGGCACTTCCTTCCATGTTTACTGTGCAATATCAGATGGCTTCATTCCAACCTGAACCCCGTCCATTATCATATTGAGGCGGCCTTGCTCTTTTTGACCGAGACACAAATACGTTTTCCGGATGATACTTCCTACCCCTCCTACCACAACAAACTGCAACATTCCTTTGTACCACGGGGTGGTGTGTTTGTCTATGTCCGAGAAAATATTAGTTACCGGCACCTCAGAAAATTTGAAGACCGGGACCTATTCATCATCTGGCTACATATAGACTGCAACGATCATCCCCATATCGTGCTTTTACAGGTCCCATAGTGGAAATACTGAAGTCCACAGGCTCGTTGAGCACCTACAAACGGCTGTAGGTTCCATGTTACAATGGGCCCCCTCCATTGAGATCATGATCTTAGGAGATGACGAATGGCGAATGGCTATGATCACGCACTACCAATCATGCGGGGAGATCTTTTCATGACATTGCCTTGGCATATGGTCTAATACAATTGGTAACTTCACCCACAATGGAACACGCGTAGATGAAGCTACCAATTGCATTAGACCATATGTGTTCCAGGTGTAGATGACCATACGCCTTCACTGTTGAACTTTCTGCTGACCTCTCATCCGGACGAGAACCAGCTATCTGTGAAAATCCCACTCAGTACGTCAGACCATTGCCTGATTCGGAATAAAGTGCCAGTTACGCGCCTATCACGACCTGCCTTAGTAGGCTGTCGTCGCGTTTGGCACTATATAGGTCAGCAAATTAGGACGACATATGGTCTTTTTAAGCATCCTACCCATTTAGGTGGATGTGCTTCAAGCTGGATGATCCGATTGTTATTGTTGACTTTATCGCTGATGTGGTTCTGCAGGGCATGGAACTTTTCATCCCATTTTTTGCGGTACCAATTGGTGGTAAGTTTCAGCTTTGGTTCGATCACTACTGCAAAACGGTTCCGAAAGCAGGAGTGCTACCGGGCTTGGGCTGCTGCTTCGACATTTCGTGATGTATAAACCAGCGCGTTATAAGCGGAGTATAATTCTGCCTCAAGATTCTTCAAAAGAGCTATCGCCAAGGCAAACTTGGAACACATTGGCTGAATTGGTGAGAAATTACATGGTTTCTTTCGGGAACCCGTTGCATTCAGGTCTCTCGTCAAGGCTGTCACAGGGAATTTCTCTCAACTCTCTCTTCTATCTTTGCACGGAGACGATGACTCTCTAGCTCATACCGTAAAGGAGAAAGCCGATCTTCTGGGCTCGTTCTTTACAGCCAACCGCGAGATTGTAGACGGTGCATTTCCTTGGTCGTCCAGCCAAGGGAATGCACCGTCTACAATCTCGCGGTGCGATAATTCTATGCAAAAACTAAGATTTCTGAAGCTTTCTGTGCGTAAAGTACTATTTTTCTTGGACGTCCATAAGTCCAGTGCACTGAATGGCATTCCTCCAGTTGAGTTTAAAGTTAACGTTAAGTTAATTAACGCGCTTGTTTTGAGTCTCCGACTCATTCGGGGTGATACCAAAATCATGGGAGATAGCTTTAGTGCATCCCATTCCTAAAAAAGGAGATAGCTCTAATCCGTCTAAATACCGGCTTATAGCCATGATCTCCTTCTACGCCAAAATTATGGCAACCATCATCAACTGTCAGATCCTGAAGTATTTGGAAGAGCACCAGCTGATTAGTGACCGTCAGTACTGTTTAGTCATGGCTGCTGGTGATCTACTAGTATACTTGATACATCGGTGGGCGGAAGCGTTTGAGTCCAATGGGGAGGGATTGGCAATTAGTTTTGATTGCCTTTGATCGCGTAAGCGCTTCTCACAAATCTGTCTTCCTACGGGCTTCCTGAAAAATAACGCAAGTAGATAACCAGTTTTTTGGCTGATCGAAGCATTGAACTCGCAGTCGACAGTACATGCTCCAACCTTTGACCTGCCAATGCTGTTCCTCAAGACTGCCTGCTATAACCGACACATTCTTCTGCGTATCAATAATATATTGCGAATTAGTAACATACATTACTATGCAGATAAAGATAGTACTGGTGACGCTACATACTCCGGGTGTAGCGGTATTTTTCGGTAACACGTCAAGAGAGCGGAAACAAGCTTGGGTCTGAAGTCGAGAATCGGCTTACTGATGTCTCGGAATGGGGTCGTCAAAGCTTGATCACATTTAACCCTAAAAAGACACAACTTGACGCGTTTACCGCAAAAAAAGATACCCTTTGTTATATCGCCTCGATTTGAGGACATTTTCCTGACAGCCTCAGCCAGTGGAATCCTGGAAGACAACATATCGAATACCGTACAGTTTTGCGGTCATCTGGAAGGCAAGGTGAAACTAGCCTCCAAAAAGTTCGGTGTGCTCAGCAGAGATAAATAGTGTTTCTGTCGGCCCATCATCTCCAACGTTATTAGGCGCAAATTCGGCCTCATATGGAGTACTGTTCTCATTTCTGTACCAGAGCTGCTTAATACCAGCTTCTTCCACTTGATCGCATTCAACATAAAGTGATTCAAATCGTTGCCGATCAGGCTATTTTAAAACGACTTGACTCTTTGGCATTACACAGAGATGTAAGTTCGCTCTGTATCTTTTATCATTTTTATCATGCAGAGTATTCCAACGAGTTGTTTGGATTAATTCCAGCTGCTGAATCGGACTGCTCATCGCACATTGCGTCAAAATTTAAAGTTCCAGCCTCGCCATCTCGATGTCTGAAAATCTACAACCAAGTGATTCTCCCGCCTTTTCCTCACACTACTCTCTTGTGGACTCAATTACCGGCAAGATATTTTCCCAACAGACACTACTTGGGGACCTTCAAGATAAGAGCCTACTCCTTTTAAAAGGTTGGCAACGGCAATGTAGCTGCATTACCTCTGATATTGTGTATGTCCATGGGCAGCGGTGATCTCTTAACATCAGATTCACCTCCTGCTTGTTTGCCCCTTTTTCTATAAAAAAAGATAAAGATAATTATCGCCATAGACATTAAAAATGTAAATGAATCGTTTTACCTGATTTACGTAGATATAGTGTTACAAGCATGTTTAGCGGATACCAAACCTCCGAAATCAATACAGGAGAGTTTCAAGCACTTATGTGTTGCGGCAGAGAGAGGGCGGGCACTAGGTAGTAGCAACAAATTTGTGTGATTCGTAAAACCCTAACTTCTAAGAGTTACTACGGTAGTAACACGTATGGATAATCAGACATAAATTAGACCTATGAAAGTTATGATGCTTTAAATTCTGTTGAATATCGTTTAAATTAAGCTAGCAACCACGTTAACCGCTATCCGACGTATTACATAATTAATAAGAAGTATATACATCCGTTGACTAGGAATTTACCTAAAATTATAGTGTAGTGACACTGCATTGGCAGTTGACAGATACTAATTTACGTTACTGTGGCCTCTTCTACTTCACGGAAGTTTGACTCTGCTTGCAGCGCATTTCTAGATATCAGTGGAACCTATAGTTGGTTAGAATTATTCTTTATATCATAAGATAGCAAATAAGAAAATGGGTCTACTCACAGAAAGAGTCAACCATCGCCTATATACACCAAAGATGTTAATGGTGCGTTACTATCTGGTTGCTAGGTCTAATTCCACAGGCGTGAGTTTACCCGCTACCTGACTCTCCAAACCGCAACACGACAGTGACAAGTACTGACTTTATTGCGGCAGGAAGTCCATGGTCCGTGGCATCAAGGGAAATTGGTGGTACCAGACCCGGGCGAGACAATGCATAACTCTACCACCTAGTAGCTACGATGGTAGTGACTCGCATAAAAAAATTATTTGCAATGGATTTCATTTATTTATATTACTTCAATATGATAGTCGTGTTGTCTATCCCTAACTACAATCTTTACAAGACTCCGTCATTTAAAAACGTTGGTTTCGAAACATTTCTACTCTCATTCTAAAATTTTACAAAAATAATAACAAGTAACCTGCGGCTGTTAAAAGTTTTAACAGTAAGGTATATATATAAGAGGTATTATACGACCGTGGTAAATCGCCATACTATGCATACAGTTAGGAGTTTTTTAAATATAGATAGATTAGCAGTAATTGCCGTCGATGCATCTCGAATATAGATACATAGATACAGTACCCGGCGATAAATATTGCACATCGACCTTTGGAAAGAGACAATCGGCTAATTTCGGCTTCGTAGAGCGTTATCTCTGTCGCACAAAATACAAACAGTCCGGTACCTATTAGGAGCTGTTAAAACAAGTATGATTTGCTTCTTTTGATATTTTTATTCTTTGTATAAAATACACTAATTTTTCTATAAGTGATGGCTTTAGGTTGGGGTAAAATAAAATAAAAAAACATGTTTACATTATGTTTACGTATTTAATTATTTTGGAACATTACAGCTTTAGTGTACATAATAAACACCATTATACCTATTGCTAAAATGAGACATTGCAATAAAAATAATAATAATTCTAATTCTCAATTACTTCCATTTCACTATCTGTGCTCTCAAAGAGGTCAATATCACTGTCACTATCAGCCGTATTTATTACTAATCTATCAGTGTAATTGTCTAAACTGTGTTGAATGCTTCTATATTCATTCTCACATTTGATTGCATGATCGCAAACCTTTTTCCACTCTTCAGCGCCGATCATGTTTACTTTTTCAGTCAATAATGTTTTTACTGTAGTTAAGTTCATACCCACATTTCTAGAGACTACATAGCCTTTCAGTTGAGACCATATATTTTCAATTGGATTAAAATCCGGATGATATGGTGGCAATCGCAACACAGTGTGCCCATGTTCGGCAAGTATTTTGTCCACAGAAAACTCTGTATACCTCTCCTTGTGCTGACATATAATAGCGTAAATCTGGGTTTTTGTTAATTTTGGATCAACTGGAATTTCATGTCTGTTTAACCAGTTGATCATTTCCCGTTTAATGGTGTTTGAGTTGGGGGGTCTCTCAACATACTTGTTGTGATAGGGTGCGTTATCGATAACTAGAACAGAATCACTGGGTATATTTGGGATTAATTGGTTAACCAGCCATTTCTCATAGTTATCGTTATTCATTTCATTGTGATAGTCACCTGTAGTGTCCGTGGATTTATACGTTAAAAAAGCACCGGGTACAAAGCCTTTTTCATTTCCCGCATGAACTATTATCAAACGTTGACCTTTTGAAATTGGCTTTTTTACTCCTTTTTTCTTATCGTCACTTCAAGATTTCCCTTTAGTGTGGGATGCATGTATATATGACTCATCCATGTAGACGATATTTTTTCCTGTTTCGCGAAATTTGCGTATTTTATCAAGGTATTCCATTCGTTTGAGACTAACGTCGTGCTTTTCCATTAGAATTTTTCGATTATCTTCCATTTTAGTGAACTAAAATCCCATGTCATGAAGTATTTTTCTCAACGTTTTTTCAGACCCATTGTAATTAATAGCTTCAGATAACTTAGCTTTTAATGATTTTATTGTTGGCAGTTCATTAAATCGTAAGTGAAAATCATACACCATTCTTCGAACAACATCGTAATCAAAATCGTCCATATCCAAACGAAATTGCTTTTTTGGTCTCCCTTTTTTTGGAGTGCTGAACTTAATTTCAGTCGAATGTGTTTCAGTACTGACTTCGTTTAATATATTGTTCAAAGTTCTTCTTGAAATTCCAGTGGCATTTGCAACTCGCTCTTGAATCTTCTTAAAATAACAACTTACATTTTCATCTACTTTTTTTTTAAATCTATCAGCTTCGCTTACAAAGTATTTATAAACATTGTAGATAATTTCACGTGACTGACCTCGTAAAGGTTTCCCTCTTTTTCCGAAAGATGCCATATTACAACTTTAAATTATTTAAATTTGTGGGTGTTATCAACTCTAAATATATATTTTTTTCGGGACGCGACTGCACTCTATCGTACTTGAACAACGACTGACTAAACGTCACATAGGTAGTGTGGGACAGAGATAACGCTTTACGAAGCCGAAATTATCCGATTGTCTCTTTCCAAAGTTCGATGTGCAATATTTATCGCCGGGTACTGTAATAGGTGGATGGATTTATGCATTTTTGAATCTTTATAAATGCGCAAAATTATTTTTAGATTAGTTGTGCTTATGACAAAATATACCTATGTTCACTCCAAATTTCGAAGCAGAAGGAGAACTGAACCGAGGTCCGAGGTTAATTATTTTTGCCGGTTCACAATTCTTTATATGAGTGGTTTCAAACATTCTGGAAACCATCATTAAATAGCCCTCAATCAGTTAATCATGGTTGTTATCCTTTCACATACACATAATCTTAATTTTATATGTACAACAAAATATATTTTCAGGAATTTCTCATGCTAGAAGAAAATGGACCTTTAAAGACAGATTTTCAAAACAATACGTCCGTAAGAAATGGCATGCAAAACAATAAGAGTGAAATAGGTACTAAATCTAACGTTTTGATCTTATCAAATATAACAGCAAGCTGGCACGCGGACCCTACTTTAAAAACATTGAAGAATATTAATTTAGAAGTAAATCCAGGTGATTTTGTAGGAGTTGCTGGTCTAGTAGGCTCAGGCAAGGTAAATATACGACTTCATAATATGTAATAATTATATATGTATTTGAGCACTGAACCTTTTTTGGGGCACGCGACCTATACGTGAGCGGCACGTAGCTCAGTTGGATAAAAACATTGTCTGCGCTAAAGGCAAGGTTGTTTGCTTATTCAAACTTAGCTGTGTAAAAATTAATCTTTGTCAAAAAAGTTAAAAACCATTTCTAAGTGTGGTTAGCTTTCATATTCTTTTCTCGATACAAGCTTCTTTTTTATGGTTAAAATGGATTACTGATAAATGGTTAATTATAATAGTAACAAAGACAAGACTACCCTTTCTTATTCTTTCCTCGAATTAACGGAATTCACATGAAAGTCTTCTCTACTATATTCAATTAGTATATGCATGGAACAATTCGAATGATAACGTCTATGGTCGTAGCAGTTGGATCGTATGCGTAAATCATTTTTTATTCTATCTTATTAATATGATGTATCGCTTCGTCGTAAGAGACGCGCCAAAATGAGCTCTAATTTACCCACTAGTCTTTATTCAGAATTTCACGAAACTGCTAATTAAAAACATAATATACCTACTATTGTGTAGCCTTCGAACGAGTATAAGTTTGCAAAATAATATATAAACCGGTTTGATATAGCAAAAACAAAGACTGAGTTTATAGTTAGACCGTACTTGTGAGGTACAGCGGCATGATGGTTAAACGAGAACGGAGACCAGCAGGGAGAAGTGTGGGCGCCAGGCGTTTGTAGTTATGATATAAATACAAGAAACGAAATGTGCACTGTACAGTTTTTAAGATAAATGACGATATTTTATATCGATGAGAAAGCGATGATTTTTTATTAGAAAACTAATTAGTGACTACAAAAACATGTTAAGCAAATATATGCAGTCAATAAAATATGTACAACACTTATGTACTAATTATGACACGCAAGATTTATCAAAATTATAAAACAATGAATTATAATGCCTATATCAATACCTGGCTGCAGCGTGCAGCCCACTGTATTGTAAAAGTTTTTTTGCGAATTCCGCGGGTTTACCTAATTTTTTGGGATAAAACATAGCCTGTGTGCTATTTCAAGTAATCATCTAAATATACTCCAAATTTCATACAAATCCGTCTTGTAGTTTTTGAGTGATTGAGTAACAAACATCTATCCACCAAAACATCCAAACTTTCGCATTTATAATATTAATATAGATTACCGGTACTCGGTTCTTTACTTTCGCAGCAACTATCAACAAGTATCAGAATTGCCCTCATAATAATAATTAAATCAAGAATCCTATTCTGTTTTGCAGTACTAGTCCTCGATTTCAATTACATGGTTAACACAATCCCACAATGGTCCCGCTTCTCTACGGAATATCCAGCAAATAATTCCTGCAACAAATTTTTTTGTCTTAATAATTACAGCTGACAATTTTGTAGCTGATTGTCCTTTAATATCACCATTTACCTTTTTTATATATTATAAGATAGCAAACAAGCAAATGGGTCTCCTGATGGAAAGAGTCAACCATCGCCTATGACCAAAGATGTTAATGGTGCGTTGCTATCATGTGGCGAGGTCTAATACCACATGCATAAGTTTTCCGGCTACCTTGCCCTCCAAACCGGAACATGACAGTGAGAGAGAGGAAGATTCAAATCGTTTAGCAAATGAAGATCTTACTATTGGCAACTCTACTCTCAATAATCTTTTTTTAAAGTGATTTTTAATTGGTAGAGGTAATTACATTTTTATGAGTTGAGATGCATGCTCTCAGGATGTACAGCTGACGCACTCCCAAAACTCCAGTTTCCTCGTACACCGCATTTGTGGAAAACCAAAGGAAGCTTACCAGACCCAGTTGAGCCGATGCAGAACTCTACCAACTAGTGTTGATTACCTGTGTTGATCTGGCCCCCCTTTGAAGTAGAGACCATCTGCCATTCTGCCAGGCAGTTCCTAAAATTGTGTTATTACCATTGTGATTACAAGGTAATAGTGTTCTCCAACGTCTTACCCAGGTTTTCCTTACCTATTCCTACCGCAATAGCTTTGGTGTTTATCATAATACCTATTATTAACTTTCGGAACAGAATAATGTGTTCCGAAAGTTCGAGGATCAGGTAGCGGATAAAATTATGCATGTGTTATATCTTACCAAACGGAAAGCAATGCACCATTAGCATCTTCATGGTCTAAAGGCGACAGTTTTCTGTTTCCATCAGAAGAGCTATCACTTTGTTTACTATCTTGTGATTTAAATTTAAAAAAAAATAATTCCTCAGTTGGGATGGTATGAAGGCAAATGCAACACATCACATCCATTTCTTACCAATACTCATCAACTTCACGCCGTCGTCGTAGACAATCTTGCATAACTAATCGGTAGAAGCTATACTCAGCTTTTTAACACCTTGAACTGAATGATAAGCTGCGTCATGCATTATTATGACAAAATTTATTTGTATTAGTTTTTCATTTCTCCATTAACTGAATTTTACGAGAGTCTTAGTATCGTAACAATCACTTGTTTTACATTTAACAAGTTCCGATACGAGACAGCACACTGTGTTAAAACTTTCATTGCCAACATTTTAAGATGTTATGAAACGCATTAAAATAAGTTGCGTTAAGATACGATGGTGGATTGAAAAGTATTCGGCCTAACCAAGAGTATAAACGCATACTAAATCAGTTATATTTTTATTTTTCTATATAATCACTATCAAGTTCGATGCACTTTTGCCATCTCCCATTCAAAGAATTTAGATCGTTAAAAAAAATGATTCTTGCTTAGAGTCAGAATATGCGTCTACTGTTATATTGACTTCGTCGTTTGTCGAAAATCTTTGACCCCTCAAGTACTTTTTTTAGGTTAGCGAACAGGGAGAAGTCAGACAATGCCAGATCTGGTGAATATAGCGAATGCAGTAATAGTTCAAAGCCACGATGCACAGACGTGTGAACACGAGCGTTATCTTGATGAAACAGGACTTTTCTTCTGAGAATTCCTAGACGTTTTTTTCTTTTATTTCCTCTCGTAAACGACGTTGTAAGACAAAGTAGTAATTGGAGTTTATGGTCTGACCCCTTTCAAGATAATCAATCATAATCACACCCTTCGAGTCCCAGAATACTGAAGCCATTACCTTAATGGCGGATAAAAGCGCTTCCACATTTCTGGGTGGTGAACCAAGTCTTCGCCACTATTTTGATTGTTGTTTTGTTTCTGGCGTCCAGTGATGAACCCATATTTTGGCCATTGCAACAAAACGTTTCAAAAAATCATCTGCATCGGCTTCAAATAACTCCAAACAGCCACGTGAAATAATTAATCGAGTCCTTTTTTGTTCAACTGAAAGCAATCGCGGAACCCACCTCGCAGACACTTAGTGGAAACCCAATTAGTTGACTATGATATTTTGAGTTCGTTCATAAGAGATGCCTATAATCTCGGTTATCTCTCTAATTTTTAATCTGCGGTCTCCCATAATTAAATCAAGTACTTTTTTTTAATTTTTCGTCAATAGTGAATGTCGAAGGACTTCCGGATCGGGCTTCATCTTTCACAATTTGTCTGCCACGCTTGAATTCTGCTATCCATTTTTTGACGGATGAATAAAACTGAGCAAAATCCCATAATGTATTGACCATATCATAATGAATGTTTTTCGGTGATAGCCCCTTCTTATAGAGCTATTTAATGACGGTACGCTGCTCGATTTGCTCCATTTGCAGAAAGTATGTCCGATTGCTTTGTTAAAAAAATTATAAAATCACAACAAATTATTGCACACGTACCGGACTTCACACAATTAACTACTCTTAACTGAACTAAATAATGTGGATAGATTCGAGTTTTAGAATTCAATGGATCTGTGTTAGGCCAAGTACTTCTCAATCCACCCTCGTAATAAAATGTCTTCGTTATGTTCTTATAAGAATATTTTCAATAGTATTAGGGTAGTTCTTCTACCACGATATTATATTTGGCCGTTCCATAAGAAGTTTCATCTTAAATCCGCATATCTCAAATTGTAAACCTCGTCCTTGTAGTAATATTTGGTACAACTACTAGAATATTTGGTATTAGTTTTATATCTGTAGATATTTTAACTCATATTGATATTGTAATCTTATGTATAACGCTCACAAAGCACCCAATATTGTAAACTGAGTTTTGACAAGAATCCATCTTCCGCCATTCTCCTCATACTTCCGCATTTCTAAAGCCTGCAGGTGAAAACTCAAATAAACGGTCAACCTATAGAGTAAAAACGCATTTATAAATTCGGAACTTATTATATCGCGGAATTCCCAGAGTAAACTTGCTCACTCTTCAAAGCACCTTAATGAGCAATACCTATTACCCTATATCCCCCTACCTGTTACTAAATAAGCATGTACCTATATCAGGCTTAAGATCCCTATCTCCAGAATCACAAAATATAATTAGCACTTGTGGTACTGTAATCTATAAAAGAAGCTGATATTTCTTTATATCACAAGTAGAAAATTTGATTTCGCGCCTTTTTTATAATTACGGGATTTTGGAATTGTCTACTGTCTACTGTCTGTCAATAACTTTTTTCCTCCAGAATCGGAACCGAATATATGTATTGTATTATAAAGTTTTAATGTATACTTTTAAAATAAATATAATTATACCAGCTTATTGCAATATAGGCAGAGCTAACCGAGAGTTTTAAAGATTCTTCCTTCCTTCATCGATTGGTTGACGGATGAGATAGAAAGTAATTCCAAGCATTGCATTTTATTTATTTTTAACAACTAAGATACTATCCTTGCATTCATGACGATGACAACACATTGCCCGACTGCAAGCTGCTACTGAGATTTCTCCATAAAAATACCCGTATAATAACAATAAAAATACATTTTTATTACAGTGAAACCTGGTTAAGTGGGACCTGGATGAGTGAGGAACCTCTATTATTGAGAATTCCAATAAGGACTCGGATCTTTTTTATGAATAACCTCTATTAATGGGACTTTTTGAACTTGTTTAAATGAGATTTGTTTTCTTGGTTTTTTTTATGTCTATCTCTATAGTTGGGACCGTGTATAAATGAGTCCCCTTAGTCGTAGTAAATGAGACATTTTATCAGGTTAGGAAAGGGTCAGGGTTTGACACATTTGTTTGCAAACGTTTCAATTTCTTTTGCATATATATGTTAACATTTCCACCCCTATAAATTGAATAACGGTATATTTCAACCTCTATAAGATTATAAATACAAAATCCTTGGTCCTTTGAGACCCCAATTAACCAGATTCCACTCTATTTTAAATTTTAGTAGCGCTCCCGAAAACACTCGTAGATATAAAGTTATTTAGACTCACTAAACGAAATCTAGAGTAAGTTCCTTAAATATGGACTACCATATCATTTTCTTGAAATAAAATTCAAATTTATAAAGGTAATGATTACATGTTTACATTAATAATTAGATAAACTATTCTACAAAAACATTTTTACATCAAAGAGTAATTAAAAAACAAACTTTCTAACAAACTTACTAATTATTTGAAAATACCTACTACTAATATGAACTTTTGTAACATGGTGTTAAAAATGGAAAACCAAGTATTTAATATGGACCTTGTGCGCCTTATATGGACTACCCTTATAATTAAACACACTAAATTATAATCAAATGTTAAAAATTATATAAACTAGTAATCAAATTTTTTAATAGATTAATATCACAAGATGTTACCATTATAACATTAGAATATAATTTAAATTACAACCAACACAGTTATAATCTATTTGAGATCCATAAGAAAATGACTCTGACTTTCTTTTTTTGGACTTTAAGTGTAGTCACTTACAAAATTCGCATATATAGTTAATATTGTCAACATCAGCACATTCCTCGTGAACCCATCGATTACAAACCGGAAACTGGATCCAGTATTTTCCTCTTATATCTTCAGAAAATAAACCATGACAGTAAAAACATTTAGCGTTACTACTTTGACTTCTGTCAGGGCTTTCGTCAGTATCATCATTGATCAAATAGTCACTTCTTTCTGAACTTGATGGAACGACTAGTTTTCTTGTAGTTTTTCTTTTTTTTCTGTTACTTTTTTAGTTTATTTTTTGTTTTTTTTTTTTGTTTTCTCTGACATGCAGTTCTTTTCTTACTGTCTTTTTATTATTTGTGTTATATAATATTTTATTAATATTCTTTTTCTTTTTATCTGCTTATGTTTCTTGTTTTTTCTAAATTGAAGTCTCCAAATCCAATTTGTATGGCGACGAAGTTAAAAATGTAGATTTTGTTGCTTATCTTCCCCTGTTACTTCTTTTTTTTTCTTATATTCGGAACAGGAAATAATAGTTTTGGTGATAAGTAAGAAATAGATGTTGACGGCTCGGCTATGTCAGATTCATTTGGGAAATTTGGGATATCAGTTACGTGTGATGTGACTGATTTACGTTCCGGAGACTTAGATGGGACTAAGAATTCAGAAGTTGCTGTCATTGATAATTGGACCAAAGTTGTAACTTGATTAATACCAGTAATGTATTGCACAGGTGAATTTAACGTTGCTTCTGAGGCAACTGTTATATCGTCATTACCGCTCGATTGAAATAAGTTGATGATTAGTTCACTTAAGTTAGTTTTATCCATGAAAGTTTTGTTTTAATCAACATCTTCATTACTATTTTCTTGAGCAACTGAAATTGATGGAGTTTGAAGTGTATCTGCTTGTTGAGGTTGAACGATTGAACGATGAAGGGATGGTGGGACTTTCGCTTGAGGACTCAATATCAATGAAATCTTAGTCCTGAAAAATGCTTCTGTCTTTCGGATAAATTCCTGTGGCACGAAAACTGCTGATAGCAAGATCAGCACGCTGTGATTTTATATAAGCAAGACCGTATATTTCAGCAATATCGTAGTGTGTACCGGCTTGAACTTTATTGCTATACTTATGGCTTGAATGTGGGGCAAATGATAAAAGTTTTACATTGTTCGCTCTGGCCAAATCAATTAATTCAATGTTACGTGTATGACTAGTATGACCATCTAACGCCAAAAGCACAAGGGAAGTAGCTGAAGGCTTAACATAGTTTACAAAGTGCTTAAACCATTTTGTAAAAAGATCGGACTGAATCCATCCTTTCATTTAAAGTAGATGGTCACGTTTCCGCGGAAATATCATCATTGGGGACACATATTTACCACTTGATTGACATGATACAAGTGACAGTTGAGCCCCTTTCAGCCGAGGTTGTTGCTGCAACTTGCCTTTTACCCCTCTTGGCCAATATTTCGGGTATCTTAGCAGGTTCTACTGAAATTCCAGTCTCATTAACATTATAGACGTTATTGGCAAGGTACTGATGTTGGTCCATTGCTGTTTCTAGTCATGTGAAGAAATCGTCATCATCTTCCTTGTTGAAACCTGTAAATCTGGCAATTGACGTACCCGTTGGCCGCCAATTGGACAATTCTGGATGTCTTTGTAGAAACAACCGCAGCCACGTCTTTCCAGCAGATTGTTTTTCCTTTGAAAAATTATGTTTTAAATTATTTCTTTCAGCTACCTGACATGCTAACTTCATAATATCGCGCCGTGTCAAACCAAACCCTGAAGCCTCCATTGCAAGTACATATTCCACCAAATCCGTTTCAAATCCATCAGGAAAAGTGGCTTTTCCACCAAGATTCTAATTTGTTGAAATAAACGTATTAGTGTCGTTTTTGGAACACCACCAGTTTTCGACGATTTAGTTAACCCATTCTTTGCTCATTTATGGCTAGTATAGACATAGTCATCGACAGTTTGTCCCATTGCCGTCTAATAGGTTTTTTGATTTAGACGCCATTATCTATAAAGAAGAAAAACAGTTTATAATATGGACCACATACTTATAATATGGAGCACTAGTCCATATTTAGAACATCTGACTAGTCCATATTACAAAACGGTGATATTCTGAGGTTCCTATTCTATAACAAAATATTGAAACGAGTTGCCGCAACAAGCTATATCACAAATGAATCCTAATATGATGGCGCTTGCAGTATATGTATAATTGTAACTGAATAAATAATAGCAACATTTTAACATACTTAGGAAACTTACCAAAAATCTTCATAAAATTTGTAGTCAATCAAAAAATGGCTGCCACTGACACTGACGCGATTGCATGTTTGCGATGTTATCGGGACACTGCGGAGCGACGCCGGATCACCTGTAGCTAACTTCATTTAGCTAGCATCGACATCTAGCAAATTAGGCCGGTGGTCCGTATTACATACTAGTCCATATTTAGGGAACTTACTAATTATTTATTTTTAATTATATTTGTAAAGATTATAAATTAGTGTAATTTCCCACGAACTTTAAGTTAATAACCGATCACTTTTGCTTTAAGTTTCAACTTATTTTATTTGATAGATATTTGAACTTTTATTTTTTAATCAAAATTTTAACAACATAAAGACGTAAAGCTCTGAAACTTGTATTTGTTTGTAGAACGCAGTATCTGCAAATACTGAGCCGATTTTATAAAGCAACCTGTATTATTCTGGAGTGACAGTCTACATTTGATTCCAATTTTCTCAAACCTACGTTGGCTACACCACGTTCAACGGCTAGTAAAATGTAAGATTCATTTTTTGATGTTTTTTTTTTTCAGTCATCCCTCCTTCAAGTGATTTTAGGTGAATTACAGCCATCTGAAGGCTCGGTATCGTTAGGTGGAGCAAAGGTCTCATACGCTAGTCAAGAACCCTGGTTGTTCGTAGCATCTGTTCGACAAAATATATTATTCGGATTACCATATGATTCATCACGATACAAAAAGGTACGTTCATTTTATAGCTATTTGCCTATCAAATCATGGTACTAATCCGAACAGATATCAGTGCAGACCTAGTCTTGCATTTAAATTGTGAATTGGTTAGTTCGTTCTGAGTTTTCAAAGATTTCTTTAAAATTATAGCTAGCCTTGTCCAAATGTCTACGTTATATAATTGTCGTAGTCAATTCCTAAATTTCGTCTTCGTACGAATGGCGTCGTCATTTTACAAATGTAAACGTTAAATACAAATTGTTGAAAGCAAACTGTTAATGATTTATATTGCATCAGTGTCAGGCATATTATAAAATAGTGTTACTTCATATTCGGTGTAAGATATTTCTAAACCGTTTTTACTTTATGCTCTGACGATGCTGTTTATAAACGGATGAATTATAAAATTTGTTTGCGAGATCTTGATAAACAACATATCATGAACAGTAAATCTTTTAATTTATCGTTATTGGAGCAGTTCTACAAAGTGGTAAAATAGTAATCAAAAATGTTATTTAATGTAAATAATATTTATAGATCTTAAAATAACGAAGTAACCATCGATTCTCGGAAGGCTGATTCTACAAGAAGAGTATTTAATGGGTTGAGCCACTTTGTCAGTACGAAATAGCCTTTTTGGCAACAAAAAAGATTAGGGCGACGGAAAAAAGCGATTCCGTGCTAACAATGTAGTCCAATCCTGTCCAACCTCGTCCCAAGAAAATAATTTGTTAATATTTTTGCAAGTTATATTTATTCACATCAATTTAACTAGCACAAAAATAAAGAAATTATATCCAGTGATCCAAGAAAACAGACTTTTAACAGACTTTCCAAATTCGATTTGTTACTCCAGATTATTAACCGACTTAAAAAGCTGTTTTTCTTGTTTAAGAGAATATACTTTTTACAATGACATTTTTCACTGACTTTTTATTTATTCTTATAAAAATGATGAAAATCTGATCCAGTTATTTGCAGTTTGTTGTTGTAGTTTTATTACGTTTATAGTGTGTATTTAATAAAAAAATACGACTTCCTTTAAAACATAACTAATATCCAAAATGTTCCCATGAATAAATCAGATATCGTAAAGAAAGAGAAATGTACCAAGTAATGCTACTTTGTGATGCCGAATTAGAATCTAAGGGTTAAAAAATATCCCTGGATTAATTTTATTTCATAAGTCTTTCTTTGGTCGTCTCTGATACATTCAAGAAGGGGTAAACATTAAGTAAATGATTACAAAAGCTAAGTAAAAATATTTCTGCAGCCACGATCACCTCGCTATCCATTTTCGATAGGCGTCACCTTTAAATTTCTGTGAGTGTCAATGAAAGCTACCCTGATATTAATATAAGAAATTCGCCATGAAAGGGGTATCCCGTTTAATCCGCGGAGACACAAGTTTATTATTTTAATATTATTTATTGTGATAACGTCCACCTTAAATTTTCACAAAATGCGTATGAATTCTATTTAAGGAAACCTTAAGGAATTTTTAACTTTCATACGGCATTTTTGGGCTCTAAAAATGTTGCCTGGATTGCAAAATCGATTGGTTTAAAAAGTCAGTTATGTCGAAAAGTAACTTTTTTTTAAATTGTCGTCAATAGTGACTTCCGACCAAATAAACCGATTTTGATCCAATTTATAGTTTGTAACGAAAAGAGATTGGAATCAATCGGTACATTATTCTGAAATTTATTGTGAAATTCAGAAGTAAGAAACCATCTTTTTCTTAAGAATAACTGCGTCCAATGTCGCAAATAAAAAATTAACAAAATATCGGTATAAATATTCGGAAATTATCGTTGAAAAAATTTTTAAAAAAGTGTTCATCAAAACATTTTAGTCTCAAACAATTGCGTGGAATGCAACTCGGTAGTTTGAACTCGTTATCGTGTTCAAAATATTTAGCTTTTCATAAATTAAAATATTTTAATTTTTGCCGAATCTTAGATTTTTGAAATTATTAAATTAAATTTTGAACCCATCAAGCTCAAAATCTATGCTTAGGTATATTTTTTACTCGTCTGAGCTTCTCGGCTCAACTAATGGAAAATGAATTTATTAAATGAATCGTGTACATTTAAATTTTCAGGTAGTAACCGCTTGTGCTCTTGTCCGAGATTTTGAACAACTGCCCTTGGGAGATGCGACGCTAGTCGGTGAGCGGGGCATCAGCCTTAGCGGGGGACAGCGGGCGCGCATTGGGTTAGCGAGGGCCTGCTACAGACAAGTTAGTATTTTTGTTCTTACTCAAATTACATAAGGAAGTGTATGGAGTACCACCAGCGGCACTATATTACTATCAGTAGTGAAAAAACGTTAAACGTGATCACGTTGACTCACTGAATATTATTAGTTCAAACACTTTTAAGGCATACTCCAATGGTTCGGACATGTAGAAAAAATGGTAGATAAAAGGTTAATAAAACAGATACATAATGCGAATGTGGGAGGATGTATGTACCGGCAAAGACCAAGACTGACATACCATAGTCAGATAGTTTGGGTACTGTCCGAAGGTAGTGTCTAGAGATTTTGCTACTGGCTGGTGTTTTTTTTATTATCGATATGGAAGCGCTTGACCACGATCTCACCTGTTGGTAAGCTAAGATGCGACCTAAGATGGAATGCGCTTCCCTAGAAGGTACCTGTTCACTCTTCTCTTGAAGATCTCTAGATTATACTCGTCGAAGACCAAAGACACAAGAAGCATGTTTCAGTCCATTGCGATTCGAATGAACAATGTCGAAACGAACCACTTTGTTCGGGTACGTGGAACGTCCACCACATAGCGATGCCTAGAATCTGTGCGCCTCGACAATCGATAGAAAAACGGGGATGCCGAAATCAGGTCGTGCAACGCACTTTCCAAAGTGTATCCGATAAAAAACCGATAGATAATAAACTAGCCACTTTGCGGAGATGAGCGAGGCTCTGGAGTTTAAAGCCTACCAGATCATCGTCGTTTATGAGCCTCTTGGCACGCCTCTCTATCGCATCAAGTGTCTCCAGCTGTTATTTGGTGGATCCATCCCAGAAGTGAGAGCAGTATTCCATGTACGAACGGACTTGTGCTTGATAAAGGTTGAACAAGTGTCCCGGGCTGAAATACTGTCTCACCTTCGCCAGAATACCAAGCTTTTTTGAGGCAACCATTGTTAGGAGTAGGCGTTAAGGTGATACCAAGGGTCTTGGGGTGGTCAGTTATCGGCACGGACACACCCTGGAAAGACGGAGATAGGTGAAATGGACTCCATTTAGCGGAGAATAGACACGCTTGGGTCTTAGTCGCATTAAACTTTATCAGATTGGCGTCGCCCTAATCGAAGGGTGCCTGTAATGACAGGTTATAACGATCGAACATCGCCTCCGTGAGAGATCGTATCTGTGCCGTACTGGCCCGCGTGCTGGATGCATAACTCTCCACAATAGTGCTATTGTCTGCGTACACATAAATACCGGGCTTCAGCAAGTTGTTAATGTGGAGCAGGAATAGAGTTGTGGAGAGGGTCGCTGATCGCTGAGGGACTCCGGAATTTATTGTCATTTGGTCGGACGAATAGCTCTAATCAACCGGTCACTCATAAAATCTAAGATCTAGATGCAGAGACCAGTAGGCAGACCATACGATAGAATCTTGATAGTAAGACTATCATGCCAGACCCTGTCAAACTCCTTCGAGATATCAAGGGAGACAGCTAGTGCTTCGCCATGATTCTCGATGGCCGCGCTCAAGATGTAGGTGGCATACGCTAGAAGATCCCCAGTCGATCGATTTCGGCGAAACCCGTATTGGCGGTCACTGAGTAGATTGTTCGCTTCTAGGTATGCCATGAGCCTGCTGAGTACACGCTCCATAGTCTGGCAGAGTACAGACGTGACTGAAATCAGTCTATAGTTAAAGGGGTCGTCACGACTGCCTTTTTTTTGGGCACATACTGCACGTTAGCAAGCTTCCACGATTTCGGTACTTTTCAAGTCCATCGCAAGGCGAAAGAGGCGTGTCAACACTGCAGTGAGTTTAGGTAGGTGCACTGGTTTTGAGCACTATGGCTGGAATCCCATCAGGACCACTGTCTTTGTTTACGTCTAGATTCCGCAGCGTTATAAGAACCTCAGTCTGACGGATGCACATTTCCGGCATTTTCACCTCGCATCCCGGTAAACTGAGTGGTTTCGCGTTGATGGAATCTAGACGCGAGTTTTCCGTGAATAAAGTAGCATTCACTACTTTATTCTCAAGCTTGCTTTCTCTACAGCAATGTAAGCCAGCATTGCCGTAGAGAAAGCAGCTGCAGTCCCATTCGGTTTCAGCAGTGGAGGAAGTGAGGGGCGGCAGAAATTCTATTCAACCAACTTTGCCAGGGACCAAAAATCTTTACTACCAGAGGGGTATGAAGCCAGTTTGTTCCCAATACGGTTGACGTGGTTAAATCGAGCTTTCAGTAGAGCTTTTTGCAGGACTTGGCAGCCCGGTTGATAGCTTTCTTCTTCTCCGATACGTCCTTGGCCTCGCGGTGTCGTGCATCTGCCCAAGCCAGATATGCCTCATGCTTTAGCGCCTCAGTACGTCTACAATCGACTCTGAACTAGGGTTGAGCTTTACTGGACATGGCTATGTCGGAGAAAGGGATAAAATACTACATTCCTTTCCGTAGCACATCTATCCGGCAGACAGGCCGCCAGAGATAAGACACAAAGAACGGACGCATCTCGTCCTAATCTGCTGATTTGTATCGCCACACACGCAGAGAGCCTGGAACTGGGATCGGGCGGCGAGTGGACAGATACAGGTTTCACTAGACAGTGATCGGAGTTGCCAAGCGGCGAGGTAATCGCCACCAAGTAGCAGTCCAGATCCGTAGTCAGCAAAGTCCAAACAATTGGTTGTATGGCTCTCAACGTCAGGAACCTACGTCACTCCTTGAACCAGCTGGGTGAGATTTAATGCTGTATTTGTATGAAGAGAGTAATGAATGTTGAAAAGCAAGACAAATCTGCAAGGATCTTAAAATATGGCTCTTAGTTCTCTCTATCTACTCCGTAAGGGATCTGACGTGAAGATATTTTTTAGATTTATAATTACATACACTAGGGGACTTTCTATGCACTTTTGTGGCACCTTTTACTGAAAAAGTATCGTACTTTTAGGTTTGAGATTTGACGTGGTAGTTTAAATTCATGTCTAGATATGATCTACCATTAAAATACCATTTTATTAACATTAAAAAATAAAAGATACATGTTGTATTAGATTTTTATTACTACCACCGTTATCTATTATAAAACTAACGAGTTAAAATGCTACAAAGCTACACTAGGCGATGATCTATGCCCTTTTGTGATATATTTTATTGAAAAAATATCGCACTTATATACCGATTTAGTAGAAAAGCTAATCAGTTTTATATCTCAAAAAATAAATTGAGTTGAATGCTATTTGAATGTGATTCATCGAAATTTGACCAATTTGATCATCTTTTCCAAAATACACAGTTCTTCAAAAATCAATATACTGCCATTTTTATCAAAATATGATAGTTTCGTTGGTTTACTCGTGTTTTATTGCTTTATAACTTAGCAATTGAGACATTTCAATACAGAAATACACTATAAGCATAGATTTTTTCAATTCTGAGAACAGGTTGTAGTTTTTACTCTTCTGAGCTTACCTTAATTTAGCGGGAAGTTTCAGGGATAGCCTGCAAGGTCAACCGTGTACAGATTTTTCACAATGTGATTATTGTGAAACAGTACAAGTGTATTAATTGATTAATATTTTATTGATATCAATTTCCATGCCCAATGCCCGTATCCCCGAAGAGATAGGTTGAGGTACAACATGTGCATCCACGATTAGCCGAAGATACGTCTTAGTCCCACCTATTGACCAGCCTATTAGCACTTTTCCAATCCCGGGCAACGTTGTTTTTATTTTAAAAAACACATTTTTGATTTGTCTGACTCGGGAATCGAATCCCAAGGGTTTCTCTGATAGAAAAATAGATAGTGCCCACGGTAAGTCCAATATTAATTCTAAAAATTTTGAAGGTTAATTAAATAAAACATTTTTTGATTTCGGAAATAGATGTGAAACCAGGAACTTCCCGATTTTTGAAAAAACAAATATTTATCTTAGCGAAATGTTAAAAACGTGTTTTTCTTTATAAGATCAACTTTCATTTTTAATACCATTTTTCCTTGAAACCTCTTTTTCAAAAAAGTTACCGTAAATAAAAATTGATTCATGTTTTTAATAAATCAAGAAAATTTTAAAGAATTTTACTTGTAAGAACTAAAAAAATTTAGTCTTAGAAACATGTTTTTTTTTTAATTTGGTTTTATTTTCCTGCGCCCTCCTAGACCAAAGCCTGACGACGCCTTTGATGCGAATATAATGTTTGGGTGAAAATACGCTGGGTTTTTTTTAGCTTAGATAATTATAAATAAAGTCCGTATACAAAAGCTGTACTTCTCATAAAAATAATTTTCTAACAATATTACTAGATAGTATAACTAAGCGAGCCCTTACAACGCTCTGTTTTTTGCTAGTAATAAATTATTTTTATTGTTATATTACAGGCAGATGTCTACCTTCTAGATGATCCGCTCTCTGCAGTCGACACTCATGTAGGCAAGCACTTAATCTCCGATTGTGTGATGGGACTTTTGAAAAACTCGACTCGTATTTTAGTTACACATCAATTACATCATCTTGAAAACGCTGATAAAGTTATCATTCTACACAATGTAAGTAAAAACATTACAGCAAAAACTAACAGTAGCGGAATAAAAAAATATCCCTTTTATTTTTAAATAATCCACTTTAAAACGGCATCTTCCGCGGTTTACGGCTTTAAAACGGTTCCTCAATTACTCCAAAGCGCTTGGAACTATTCAATTTCATTCTGATGTTTCAAATGGTTATACTTCCTGTTTAGTTCCATATTAACTTGCTAAAAATTTGATTTATAGTTCCAAAAACGCATGAGTGGTAGTCAGTTGTTGCAATTTTACTGGATTTAAATTACTGTGTATACAAACAATCCATTCGATATATACTTTTAAATAGATTTATATAGCATTGCCAATTATTTAATGGGTTGCCCTTATATTCTTGGTTTTACTATTCCTTCTACTACTATTCCTATTCCTCTTCCCACCTCCTCTTAAATCCCCAATTAACTCGTGTAGGTTTGTCGACTTTGTAATAATATACCACCTGCAGGATCGAATGTCTTTTACCAACGATTTGGCAAGAAGCCAGGTCGGCCAATGGATTAGCTAACATATCAATACCATCATGACTTCTAGGTGGTAGAGTTCAGCAATATTACGCCCGAATTTGAAACTACCGCCTTATCTTATCCTACCACAAAAACAACAACATTACATCAGTATCCTTAGGATAAAAAGCGTATGATATGTCGCTCGCGATATAATTGATATTTGGAGACGCCAACTAATATCTCGTTTATTTTTATATTCATGTGGTAACAAACATATTCTCGTCGCAGAGATAAATTACTTAAGCAGACCAAAGTGATTAAACCTCAGACCGTAAAAGACACCCATATTTTATTCTGAATTTTGTGCAATATAATATGTTATACTGCACAAAATTCAGAATAAATGGATGTATTTAATTTTTGCTTAATCATTGTATCATATGCTCATTCACACGCTTGGCAAGCCTCCACAAGCGTCCACAAGCACAAGAGTGTGAATGGGAGTTTGGCTTGGCTTACGTGTACTTGAAAACGCTTGTCGCCGGTCCGCTCGGATATCGGTTTTTAAACACAGATCAAAGGAAGCTTGTGCTAAGCGCTTGTAACTTGTTTACATAATAGCGTGTATTTGGTGTCGCTATTACGGTTTTTAACATCCACCATTTTTCTACCGAAATGTCGTTACCTTTGTTTTTGTTATAAACAAACGTTTTTTTAAATATTGTTATATAATACTATTTTGAATAAAAATATGTCAAACCAAATGCAAAAGCCAACATAACTTCGACGTTCACCGTGTAAATAGCATCCAAGCATGCAAATTGCATCCAAGCACTTGTAATGGCTTGGAACCTTTGGACGTTTATCAAGCCTCTACAAGTATGTAAATGTAGCATAATGCTACATTTACACGCTTGTAGATTTCATATTATAATTTCATCGTAGTTACTAAATATAATAACATACGAGTAAAGCAATTGATTACTGACTTCTTAACGCTTAACAAATTCTATATAACAACAACGGCATTTTATTGTCAGTAGACAAACCATTGTTAAGTAAAAAATATTATATTTACGTTATTATGACGAATGTTTTATCCGTCACCATTTTTTATTTTTTTAATATCATAAGATAGCAAACAAGCAGATGGGTCTCCTGATGGAAAGAGTCACTCATCACCTATAGACACCAGAGGTGTTAATGGTGCGTTGCTATCTTGTGGCGAGGTCTAATGCCACATGCATAAGTTTACCGGCTACCTTACCCTCCAAACCGGAACACGACAGCGACAAGCACTGACGCTATTGCGGCAGGAATAGGTAAGGCGGTGGTACCAGACCCGGACGAGACAATGCAGAACTCTACCACCTAGTAGCCACGATGGTAGTGACTCGATAGCCAATCGGTTGCCTTTTATGACCTGCCTGGCAGAACGGCAGTTGGCCTATTCTTCAAAGGAGGCCGGGACCAACACGGCGGAGACTACTGACAATAGTAAAAATAATGTCTATAATATCAAGGAACAATAGGCGACAAAAAATTTCACACTGCTGATTCTAATAGGTCGGCAAAATGTGCCATTAGGGATCACGAATCACCACTCAACAGACAAACCGCTTACTCTGCAAGGGAACACACAAATTGATATTTATTCATTTGAAACCCTAGTCTAGTGTCGGTGTAAAGATGAGAAAGGGCATGCTCCGTTGGTTCGGACATGTAGAAAGAATGGTAGATAAAAGGTTAACAAAACAGATATACAATGCGAATGTGAAAGGATGTAGGTACTGGGGAAGACCAAGACTGACATACGGTGATGAGATTGATCGAGTACTGTCCGAAGGTGGTGTCAAGAGTCTTCGCAGCCGGTGTGTGTGTACGAAGAAAGTGATGAATGTGGAGGAAGCGAGACAAGTCTGCAAGGATCGTGTTATATGGCACTCGGTTCTCTTTGCCTACCCCGTAAAGGAATCTGGCGTAAAAATAGGTTTATGTGTGTAAACCCTAGTCTTGTTTCTTTAAACATCATTTTGTATTAGTTTTAAAAGTTTTAGACGGTTTAATATTTTTAACTAGTTAAAGTACCTACATATTATAGAGTACATGTTTTTTTCTAACGGTCGCTTAATCCTGTTCAACCCCCTGTATTGGTCCGGGCTCCTTTGAAGCTCCGTTCTACCAGGCTAGTCGTTAGAGGCAACCGGTTGTACATGTCACTACTATCGCGGCTACTAGGTGTTGATGTTCTGCAACGTCTTGCCCAGGAATTTGGTAACACCACCTCCTTGCCTATTCCTGCCGCAAAGGTTTCAATGCATGTCATTGCCGTGTTCAGGTTTGCAAGGTAAGGTAGCCGGTAGACTTATGTATGTGGCATTGCCATTTCGATACATTTGGCGATAGTGCACATCTATTTTACATCTTTGATGTCTATGGACGATGTTTTCTCTTTCCATCTGGAGAGCCATCTGCTTGTTTGCTATTTTATGATATAAAAAAACCTTTCATCTGTGTGCATATATTTTTTATACATTTAGTGTTTTTTTGCATCAGTATCTGGCTTTCGTTATCGATTTTAGCTGCTTTTGTATTTTTATATTTGGTTTGTAAGTTACCCATGTGTATACATATAATTGAAATAGCATATATTTATTATTTAAAACAGGGTCAAATAGACGTCCAAGGAAGCTTTTCTGAAGTATCCAATTCAAAGTTATTTGAACAGATGTTAGAGCATAACGACAAAGAGAAAACAGTGGATGATGATGAAAATAAAAAACTCCAAAATAGGGAAATGGTAAGATGCCGATAAATTATCTATATCCTACTAATAATATTATAAATGCGAAAGTTTGGATATTTGGATGGATGTTTGGATGGATGTTTGTTACTCAATTACGGAAAAACTACTGAACGGATTAGAATGAAATTTGGCACACAGGTAGATGATAACCTGGAATAGCACATATGCTACTTTATATCCCGGAAAATTAGGAGATCCTGCGGAATTCGCCAAAAACTTATGATGCAGCGGGCTGAACGCTGCAGCTAGTGATTCATATATATATATAGCTTTTGCTGTCGTCGTGGAATGGAACTTTTACAATTTTCGTAGCAAAGATAACTAATAACTAGTAAAATTAGTCTAATAAACTAAATGACAATGCTTAGATTTAATGTTTATTTATTTTATTTAAATGAAAAAAGGCCGTTTATGCTAAAGCGATGATGTCCTGGTTGTCATATTTTAGAGCAATGACTTCACAAACTTTTAAAACTTACAACTAAAATACCAGCGCCTAATATTGAGTCAGTTCCCAAGCTTATTTTATTAGTTATACTGTATACTATCCACAAACTAGTTCATACAACCATTTAGCATCGTCTGATGATGGATCAGCTAAAATGCTATTACAGTAATCTACCAAGTAATATGGTAGCTTACACTTTTTCCTAACGTTAGAATTAAGACTAAAATCTATTAAGATGTGGATCCATCATCGATCACATTGCATGTCTAGCAATATGGGAACGTATCCTTACCCGTAAGGTGTGAAAAATTGTACCATTGTATATATCCAGATGTGAGACAAAGAGCTGAAACTAACTCACGTCTGCTAAGTCCTTATCGTTTATCCGAGATCATTTTAGAGGATGTGGGTGATCATACAGTACCATATACCTCTCTCTTTTGACTTCAGATTAAAATATTCATTCCACAGGTTAAAACAATGGATCTTCAATATAGGCATGTAATAATGATATTATGACACAAATTGCTTCTTTAGCTAACGAATCCGCCTTGAGACCACTAATACTGACATGAGAAGATATCCAAATATATTATTTTGGAATCAGCCTGCAACTTCAAAAAGAAGCTTATATATCGCATAAGGTACCGGTAAACCTCGCAAAAACCGAAATACAACGAGCCACTTGTTGGAGTGAAATTAAGGAATCTGATAAAGCGACATCTACCTATCTATCATAATTAACATACTCTGTGTTAGATGAAGCTTTATGAATGGCTACCTCCGCGATTTCGATAATAGAAATATTCACACAAATACTAAATTTAAGAGAAGTACTGCCCCCGTTAGATGAAAGGGAGCATCTAATTTTTTTTTAAATTGAGTTACATATATTGTCAGAATCAAGAAGAAAAAGCGTAACTGCTAATTTTTATTTTATTTATATATCTAGCTCCATTGCGATTATATCACAACAAAACATGGCACATCTGTACACTTTTTCAAACACTGTTGAAGATAAAAAGTCGCATTTACCTGAGACTATTAATTTTCAAATATTTACAAATGAATAATATAAATTATTAGAATTTTATTGGCTCAAATCGAAGGGAAATTTTGCAGCCACTAGTTTCAGTTTTCAGTACGCGATTATTTTCCGTAACGTAAGAACAGCACACGATTTCCCGTTTCATTTGCTTGGGATTTTTTTCTCCATTTTAACTTCTTGTTAGATGCATCTTTTTAACTAACGGGGGTAGAATATTTGAATTAAAATCTAAAAATACTGTCCCTAGGCAATTTTTACTTATTAGAATACTTAAATCAGCTTTTTTGTAATTAAAGCTTTCTAGATATATATAATATACTAGCTGTTGCCAGCGACTTCGTCCGCGTGGACTTCGTTTACTCTGCACAGCACCTCCCCCGTAGGTGATAACGTGATAATGTGTAGGCTATATGTTGACCCGACCTGTTAATAATATCCATGCAAAATTTGAAGTAATCATACATACAGACAAACAGACAAACAGACAAACAAACAAACAGACAAACAGACAAACAGACAAACAGACAAACAGACAAACAGACAAACAGACAAACAGACAAACAGACAAACAGACAAACAGACAAACAGACAAACAGACAAACAGACAAACAGACAAACAGACAAACAGACAAACAGACAAACAGACAAACAGACAAACAGACAAACAGACAAACAGACAAACAGACAAACAGACAAACAGACAAACAGACAAACAGACAAACAGACAAACAGACAAACAGACAAACAGACAAACAGACAAACAGACAAACAGACAAACAGACAAACAGACAAACAGACAAACAGACAAACAGACAAACAGACAAACAGACAAACAGACAAACAGACAAACAGACAAACAGACAAACAGACAAACAGACAAACAGACAAACAGACAAACAGACAAACAGACAAACAGACAAACAGACAAACAGACAAACAGACAGACAGACAGACAGACAGACAGACAGACAGACAGACAGACAGACAAACAGACAAACAGACAAACGACAAACAGACAAACAGACAAACAGACAAACAGACAAACAGACAAACAGACAAACAGATAAACAGACAAACAGACAAACAGACAAACAGACAGACAGGCAGACAGGCAGACAGACAGACAGACAGACAGACAGACAGACAGACAGACAGACAGACAGACAGACAAACAGACAAACAGACAAACATACAAACAGACAAAAATTCTAAAAACTGTATTTTTGGCTTCGATATCGATTGTAATCATTTTAAAAAAATATTCAATGTACAGTTTTGACTTTCCTACGATTTTATTATATGTATGTATAGATGAACTTTTTTTATTTGCAGTCGATAGCAAGTTTTAATACCATAGCAGAGTCGGTTCAAGAAGAATTAGAAGTAGAACCAGAGGAAACTGAGGAACTTATGGAAAAAGGTAAACTATTTTAATGCTCTACCCTAAAAAAGATTTAATTAAATATTTTTGACTCCTAGAAAAGAATCATGTATATACTGTGAAAGAAATTAAAGTATGCAATTAACGCAGTATCAGCATAGGTAGAAGTATCATATTTTTAATGCAAATTCTGCTAATCTACGTCTACTTATTGACTTATTTACGTTTGATCACTATTTTCCAACCGACGAAAAAACGGAGGTTATCAATTTGTTATGTATGTATGCAATATTGTTGGACAATTCCAACTTGTATTTGAGTATGATAGTCTATTTAAGCGTCCAAACACGTGTAATAAATTTCGTAAATATATGTATGTTTGTATGCTTATGTGTTTGTTTGATTGTCGTACTAAAATATGGATGATATGTCGATCATGATTTTTGATTTAAATCAGGTATAGGGAACATTCCAAGTTTCGTCTAAATGGCTTCGGTAATTTTTGTGATAATTTATGAGTATAAGTTTATATTTGTAGGAGGTTTATTTTTTTAAAAATTACTATAATTTTATCTATTAGTACATTAAAAGATATGTAAAATCCTCAGGATCCAGTTAATATTCCATTAAATTGTAGGTACATTGGTGTCTATATGTCCTAATATCTAAACTAAACTATATGTCCTAATATCTAAGCTAAACTGTATCTAGGCGACATGTTAATCCACTCGCGGGCGAAGTCAGCTAGTTCTTTATAAGATTGAAATATGATACTATAATTAATAAGCTCGAAATAATAAATAAGTAAAAGCTAGGTTCACAAACCACATAAATATTGAAAGATTAATTATATACAAATATATTTTTCTTCAATCGTCAATTTGAAAATAAATGAAAATACACCGCTAAACCTTCATTCATTCCATTCAATTATTATCTACATATAACATAAACAAAAGAAAACTATCGTTTTCTTAAGCTTAAGAGCTCGTTGGCTTAAGGGCATTAAGCTTTTCTAGAACTCAAAGAAAATTATGACCCTTTTCTTATAATAAATATATAATTTGCAACAAAATAGATTTTTTTTAATACCGGTGGACAAATTTCATAAATTAATCTAACCTCAAAGTAAGCAAATTATTTGCTTATTTTATGGGTGCTAGTCAACAATACTGATACATATAAATACAATACACATATAAATATTATTACATACATAATAAACATCCAAACCCAGAAATATACGTCAATCAATGCACATCACACAAATGTTTGTCCCTGTCAGTAATCGAACCCGAGCCCCATCGATTCGTAGGTAGGTTCTCTAGCCACTCGACCAACGGAGTGGTCAATTGACTAACTAATTAATAGATAACAACTACCCTGTGACCTAAATTGGCCACAAAGCCTAATAAATGTGAAAGTTTGGATGTATGTATGGATGGATGTTTGTTACTCAGTCACGCAAATACTACTGAATTGAATAAAATTTAAATATAATAAAAACAACTAAAACAGCACATAGACTACTTTTACATATATATAGCATATATGTTTGTATATATATATATATATATATATATATATATATATATATATATATATATATATATATATATATATATATATATATATATTGTAGTTAGTAAAATTATTGTTCAAATAATTGAACTAAAAGTCAGTTTGAAACTATTTTTTGTAGTCAGTTTTCAGTTTAAAACTTTGTTTTATAATATATAATGATGTTTAATGTCAAACATCATTACATATTATAAAACAAAGTCACTTTCTGTGTCTGTCCCTATGTCCCTATGTATGCTTAAATCTTTAAAATTACGCAACTGATTTTGATGCGGTTTTTTGTAATAGATAGGTTGATTCTTGAGGAAGGTTTTAGTATTAAAAACCTTTCCGATATTCCCACGGGAACAAACGCTACGCGGGTGAAACCGCGGGCAGGTCGCTAGTTTAATATAAAGAGCTTTTAATCATACATTTGCAAGAAATTTAAAGCATGTGCACTGATCAGTAAAAATGAAAAATGAAATTACTTTAGACCAGCTTGACTTTTTTCAGGCAAAGTGTCAGGCTCCGTATACAAAGGATATTTTCGCGCAGGAGGCAGCTGGGGACTGCTGCTATTTACTGTCTTATCAATTTTATTCGCCCAAATGATTACCACTACCAGTGACCTGTGGCTTACACGTTGGTATGTAATTCAGATTTTTTTAAGCTATATTTTAGACTGTACTTAAATTTCGTCTTTTATAATTGTGGTGGTATAATAAAATATTTTTTCTCGGTGTCAAATAATCATTATCTCAGCCTATTGATATCCAGTGCTGGACATAGGCCTCACCCAAACTAAGTAACATTAGCTTTATATGTGTTGCAGTCAAACCGGTCAAAAGTACTTTTGACTGGAAAAAACAGTCAAAAGTAGTTTTGGCTGGACAAGTTAGTCAAAAGTAGTTTTGCCCAAAGGAACTGGTAAAAATTACTTTTGATTATCTGAATCAGTCAGAAGTAGTTTTGACCGATATTTATCTATCTTATGATATAAAAAAAATTGAAAAAGATAAAAAAACAAGTCCGCTGAGTTTTTTCCGCAGGACCTTCTCAGTGTATGGCAGCGTTCCGATTCAGTAGTAATTCTAAAAATGACGACTCGTCAAAAGTTAATGTACGGGTTTATTGGAATAAAGCATTTTTTGAATTTGAGTTTTTATATTGGTTCAAATAATACTAGGCGTAAGCCTAAGCCCTCCGTTGCGCCGGCATGAGGTACCGAAGTGAAATACAGCAGTTTTATCTCTTGTTTTGCATATCACTTACTTAAAATACTCCAGATAAACCTACAGCAGAACTTTGTTTCTCAAGCCGACGCGACGCTTAGAAATTTTTTCATGAGAAATTTATGATCCTCTCGGTCACCTCAAAAATCGGAGCCTGTTGAATATGTAGGTTAATTTAGAATATCGTAACAATATTCCTACATAAGCTGGCTCTATGGTCTTTAGGTGCCATAGTATCACTGCCATAGTATAGGTGACACTGAGAAGCTTTTTGATATATGTATGTATATAAATGACATCTGGAAATTAACTCGTGCCAGTCCATTACCTATATTTGTTTTTCCTAGAAAAATTTAACACTCATTACTAATAGTCAGGTTTAGGTAGTTAAGATAGATACGGTGGTGATTTGGATAAAACTTTACGTATGTTAAACGGTCGTGTCAATTAGCCATAAGCAATTTACTAATAACTAAGCTTTAACTGAAAGCGATACAGTGTAGCAAGTGGCACTTTATACACTTCTTTATTTGTGTGATTATTAGTTTCATCCATTTTTGCAGGATGAACGATGTAGATACAAAACGTTCTTATACCCAAAACTATATCAATCAGTCACTTCATGTGAACGATACAAAATTCACAACGAGTCCGTCGAATGTTACAACTTCTACTGCAAATATTTGGACAAACATCGATGCAGCCATTACGGACACAGTGACAACTTCCACTACAAACCTCCCAAATCTTACTCTTATCGGTACTATGATGACAACTTGGAATGCAATAGAAACTACCGCTTTCGATCATTCCTATTATATTTATATTTGGATTACCGCTCTAGTCGGGTGTACCATCTTAACAATATTCAGGTACCTATTTATTTCTTTTACTTCTTTGTATTAATTTTTACGAAATTTAAATTTAAGACTGGCAGCACCAGCATCTTTATGCTACATAATTTATACTTTTCATCGTCGTCACTTGGTGAAACTGCGTCATATTTATTTTGATAAACTGTTTCGAAACTATATCATACATTTTAGTTATTGTTTTTGTGTTTAAGATAGTGTTTAAACTATACTTCTGATAGTAATCTAATTAGTGAAGTCGAATGGCTTTAAAATAAATAAATTGATCAAATGTTTAACAAATAAATATCTACCTATGCTATTTTCTGAACATGCAGTTGAATACGCTCGCATTGTCTTAAGTTTAGTTAGGATAACCATGTCGCCTCTGTTGTCTAGTGGTCCAGCGTTGGCGTTGACCACATGAGGTCCCGGATTCGATCCCCGGGTCGGGCACATAAACACCAAATTGCCCGGGATTGGAAAGGGCCCAGGTGGCGATAGGCTTGCCACCTATCACATTTGTGGGACCAAGTATCTTCGGCTAATAGTGGGTGCACTTGTTGTACCTCTGCTTATCCCTTTGGGAATACGGGCGAGAAGATACTTTTTTAAAGGATAACCATAAGATAAACGTAGGACCTTTGGTTGAACGACTATTTTCATCGCTAATTTTTGCGTTTCGATTGTTTATGCCACATACATACAAAATTATATACATATGCATAAAAAATACTGACATCATCGCTGCAAGAAAGCTTTCTACGAACTTAAACTCTTGGAATCTGATTGAAATTCGATTTCCTAAAATGGGGGTCAAATACAATAAGTTTCTTTAGCGGTAAAGTATATAAAACATTAAAATAACAATCGTATATATTTTTAAATACTTTATTGCACATAATGGTACAGAAGCGTAACTTAATGCTATTAAATATTTTCTCACAGTTTACCTTTCATGATGCTAAGAGAAAAATCTTGCGTAGTGCATAATAAGTTAATTATGAGCTATTAATAAAATTAAACACTAGATACCAATTTATCATAACTAACTATAAAAGCATTATAAGAACTTCAGGATAAATAATACATATACAATCAATAAATGTGAAAATCTGTCTATCCGTCTGTCTGTTTTAATTCCACGGCTAAACCGCTTAACCGATTTTTGTTAAAAAAATGTAAGAAAAACTATATCTATTTTAACATGTTAATCTACTCATGGGTGAGCTGGACGGGTATTTTACAAATTATAAATAACTTTAAATAAATAACTAATACTAACTTTTAAATAACCCGGTTCTCTCTGCCTATCCCGTAAGGGAACTGGCGTGAAGATACGTATGTACAAATAACTTAGTACGTTCACACTATTTTTAAGTTTATTTAATAAATTTTGTACTTGATAAAAATGATAAATGAAATGGATGATAAATGACATGAATGAAAAATGAGAAATGATAAAAATGTCAGTACAAGTGAAACTGGGTGTCCACTTTTTCCTACTTTCCTCGATTAGTATAGATTTGTCTTCTCTTCTCTCGACAACTAATTTGGCTCATCATACGAAACTTGACGAAACTAATGAGTTTTTTCTCTTTCTAATGATAAATATTACGTATTTCTATCTCTTTCTTCGCGAATTGTCGATGTAGAAGTGAACACATAATATTGTTATATGTGGCTGTAATGACATTCACGCTGTTTTTAGTCGCACTAATGTTGGCGTATGGCCGGTCTATTAGTAAAATGTCATTGTTAACCACATAGTAATTTTATTTTTTCAATCTAGATCTCTATTATTCATGTGGGTTTGCATGCGAAGCTCTATTAAAATGCATAACAAAATGTTCAGTAATATTTTATCGGCAACTATGCGATTCTTCGACACAAATCCCTCTGGACGGATATTAAATAGATTTTCAAAAGATATGGGCGCAGTCGATGAAATTTTACCAAAAATGTACTTGGAAAGTATACAGGTAACACGTTTGAATGTTATTATTTTATAATAATATAGCAAACAAGCTATCTGGTCTCTATTGGTGGAGAAGAGGTAAATAACGCACACCGATAACACAACTTAGATATGCACTACACTTTTACTAATTCTTATCGCCAAGAAACTTGGATATTCCCAAAATATCTGGCGTTCGCAAGATTCAAGCTTCTGGTTCTGAATACATGTATTTTTACTCCTCTAACAACCAACAATGTAACCAAAGCTACATCAAATAAGACAGCAAACAAGCAGATGGGTCTCCTGATGGAAAAGATATTAATGGTGCGTTGCTATCTTGTGGCGAGGTCTAATACCACATGCATAAGTTTACCGGCTACCTTACCCTCCAAACCGGTACACGACAGCAACAAGCACTGACGCTATTGCGGCAGGAATAGGTAAGGCGGTGGTACCTGACGCGCGAAACAGAAACTTATCTTCCTAGGGTTATGCGTCGGTCTAGGGTTTTTACTAAAGCACCTTATCAGACAATTATAAATTTATTTTATAGGTTTTTAATTCCCCGTCAACCACATGAGAGAGTCGCTAACACGAGGTCGTGAAAAGCACTTCCTAGAGTAATCCCAAAGGGGAAGGTACCTTAGGCGGAGGTGTGTCACAAATCAAACCACCTTATGGCGGAGACGGGGCCTGAACAGTTATAGAACCGTAAATAGAGACGTGCCCTGAAGCATACGGTTAACCCGTAATGCGATACCCTGGAATCGATATTCCTCGGTAGTATAGCTATACTTATACAAGTGCCTGGTTGGCGATAGGCTTGCCACCTATCTTATTGTGGGACTAAGCATCGTCAGCTAATCGTGTGTAATGATAGTATCACAGAAGGGAGTTAAATAAGTAAAAGATTATTTCAAACACTTTTGAAACATTAACTAATAAATTACATATATACACAATTAATAACACACACACACACACACACACACACACAATAACTTATACACGCACACACTCAAAAACTTATACACACACACAAACTCACACAAACACACACACAAACGTACGTTTGCACCGATACATATACACATTAGGTTTGCATGTTTTCATTGCATGTTGTAAAAAAGTTAAAAATGTTTGTTTATAAATTACTTACCTTAATTGTTGTACCATTTAATCTTAATATTATAATAATAAAAATCTGGTAATAATAATGAATATAACAATAACATAATACAGTACCCGGCGATAAATATTGCACATCGACCTTTGGAAAGAGACAATCGGCTAATTTCGGCTTCGTAGAGCGTTATCTCTGTCGCACAAAATACAAACAGTCCGGTACCTATTAGGAGCTGTTAAAACAAGTATGATTTGCTTCTTTTGATATTTTTTATTCTTTGTATAAAATACACTAATTTTTCTATAAGTGATGGCTTTAGGTTGGGGTAAAATAAAATAAAAAAACATTTTTACATTATGTTTACGTATTTAATTATTTTGGAACATTACAGCTTTAGTGTACATAATAAACACCATTATACCTATTGCTAAAATGAGACATTGCAATAAAAATAATAATAATTCTAATTCTCAATTACTTCCATTTCACTATCTGTGCTCTCAAAGAGGTCAATATCACTGTCACTATCAGCCGTATTTATTACTAATCTATCAGTGTAATTGTCTAAACTGTGTTGAATGCTTCTATATTCATTCTCACATTTGATTGCATGATCGCAAACCTTTTTCCACTCTTCAGCGCCGATCATGTTTACTTTTTCAGTCAATAATGTTTTTACTGTAGTTAAGTTCATACCCACATTTCTAGAGGCTACATAGCCTTTCAGTTGAGACCATATATTTTCAATTGGATTAAAATCCGGATGATATGGTGGCAATCGCAACACAGTGTGCCTATGTTCGGCAAGTATTTTGTCCACAGAAAACTCTGTATACCTCTCCTTGTGCTGACATATAATAGCGTAAATCTGGGTTTTTGTTAATTTTGGATCAACTGGAATTTCATGTCTGTTTAACCAGTTGATCATTTCCCGTTTAATGGTGTTTGAGTTGGGGGGTCTCTCAACATACTTGTTGTGATAGGGTGCGTTGTCGATAACTAGAACAGAATCACTGGGTATATTTGGGATTAATTGGTTAACCAGCCATTTCTCATAGTTATCGTTATTCATTTCATTGTGATAGTCACCTGTAGTGTCCGTGGATTTATACGTTAAAAAAGCACCGGGTACAAAGCCTTTTTCATTTCCCGCATGAACTATTATCAAACGTTGACCTTTTGAAATTGGCTTTTTTACTCCTTTTTTCATATCGTCACTCCAAGATTTCCCTTTAGTGTGGGATGCATGTATATATGACTCATCCATGTAGACGATATTTTTTCCTGTTTCGCGAAATTTGCGTATTTTATCAAGGTATTCCATTCGTTTGAGACTAACGTCGTGCTTTTCCATTAGAATTTTTCGATTATCTTCCATTTTAGTGAACTGAAATCCCATGTCATGAAGTATTTTTCTCAATGTTTTTTCAGACCCATTGTAATTAATAGCTTCAGATAACTTAGCTTTTAATGATTTTATTGTTGGCAGTTCATTAAATCGTAAGTGAAAATCATACACCATTCTTCGAACAACATCGTAATCAAAATCGTCCATATCCAAACGAAATTCCTTTTTTGGTCTCCCTTTTTTTGGAGTGCTGAACTTAATTTCAGTCGAATGTGTTTCAGTACTGACTTCGTTTAATATATTGTTCAAAGTTCTTCTTGAAATTCCAGTGGCATTTGCAACTCGCTCTTGAATCTTCTTAAAATAACAACTTACATTTTCATCTACTTTTTTTTTAAATCTATCAGCTTCGCTTACAAAGTATTAATAAACATTGTAGATAATTTCACGTGACTGACCTCGTAAAGGTTTCCCTCTTTTTCCGAAAGATGCCATATTACAACTTTAAATTATTTAAATTTGTGGGTGTTATCAACTCTAAATATATATTTTTTTCGGGACGCGACTGCACTCTATCGTACTTGAACAACGACTGACTAAACGTCACATAGGTAGTGTGGGACAGAGATAACGCTTTACGAAGCCGAAATTATCCGATTGTCTCTTTCCAAAGTTCGATGTGCAATATTTATCGCCAGGTACTGTATATGAATGTCAAAATTAGCTATGGAAGAGCAGAATCACCTGACACAAGTATTTTGTAAAATACTTAGTAGGTCGATTCTAACACTTGCATAGCAAGCTATGTTATGGAAATAAAGATATGAGACTATGGCTAAAGCGAAAGGAATTCTACCGTGTACCCATCGTTGTAATTTGTCTGTTTGCCGTCTTTTCTATACTGTAATTCCATTATTTCGTATTCTACTTAAAGCAAAAGTTCAAATATTAGTACCTAATTTTATCTGAGGTTTGTCTTGAAACTTCTATACTAAGTTTATAAAATGTTTGTATGTGGAATTTCAAAATGCAGTTTAACTGTATGAATATGCAAGAATACTCATTGACTCACTATGAGTAGACTAGGTACTACAAACCTATTAAGTTTGTAATTAATAATTAATTATTAACTAATATTTTACGAATGTAAATTTTAAAACACTACACAACTTGCTGAATTTCAAGTAATCTTGAAAATGATGATTGCTGTATTTTTTAATATTGATAAATACTATAATTTGTGGGAGTTTAAGAATATTATATTTATAAATTTTTCAAACTGTTTTTTTTCTTTACAGATATTTATGGTGATGAGTGGAATTTTAGTCATGGTGGCAATCGTAAGCCCTTATATGATTTTGACTTCCATAGTCTGTGGTGTTTTAATGTATTACTGGTCGTTAGTATATTTGAATACAGCACAGGCAGTTAAAAGGTTATTTTATTTATTTTAATTAATCGTAACATTTACTTATAAGCAATTACTATGTTTTGTAAACAAAACTTAATGAGCATTTTTATTTGTTGTTTATCAAGAAGAGAATGGGAAAAAGTTTGAGACCACCATGGGCTACTTTTCCGAATGAGCAAAAGGAAGAAATTTTTTTTTGGGACACGCAAACGAAGTCACCCGCGACTTTTTAATCAGTTATGCCTCAGCCTCACTTGCGGCTATTGTCACAAAGCTTCGTGCAATGAAACAATAAATGCCGATGTGACTTTTACATTTATCGTGTCATTGCACTTTGCTTTGTGACGATAGACGCCAGTGCGACCCCAGCATTAATCTAATATATATATATATATATATATATATATATATATATATATATATATATATATATATATATATATATATATATATATATATATATATATATATATATATATATATATATATATATATATATATATATTTATATATTTATATATAAAACCCCTTCCCCCACCTCTCAAGTGACCCACCAAAATATTCAATACAAATAATTTGTATGGCAATACAACGGTGACGGGTCAATTCGTTTCATATAAAACAAGTTATTTATAATCTGATTGATATGTTTATTGCGTCGTTTTCAACAGATTAGAGAGTGTCTCTCGGAGTCCTGTATTCTCTCACGTGTCAGCGAGCATGGCCGGGCTCGGCACCGTGAGAGCCTGTGGCGCACAAACCATGCTGCAAAAAAATTTTGACGATAAACAAGACGTACACACAGCTGCCTGGTATGTGCTTTTCATATAATAAATTATAGCAAACAAGCAAATTGTTCTCTTGATGGAGAGAGATAACAATCGCATATAAACAACAAAGATATTAATGATGCGGTGTTATACTTATGGCGGGATCTTAATACCACCTGCGAATGTGTATCTGTGTTCTATCATTATACGAGTGAGTATAAGAAAAGCTCTGACAGTTTTGTGATCAGCAAGCATCTTCTTTCTTCTTTAGGATATGAACTGAATAATAAATTAATTACGGAAAGATTAGTAGGTACTTAATACTAATGCCCATTATAAGAGTCACGTTAGTCTCTATGGAGTTAATTAATAAATATATGACTAAAATAAAACAAATATCAGTGAGTAATTACACCAGGGGCTTAGACAACGTAGGTAACGTCGATTTTAGCGAAACGATATCTAAATTCGTAATGTGACACTTTGTCACGATCATTATGTTGAACTGCTTTTTCATTGAGGAAAAGAAATATTGCCTTATAGAGTCGAAAATGAAATTGTCAGTGTCAATCAAAAGTGTCAAGTTGAATCAAATTAAATGCGCCAAATTGAAAATTGTTAAATGAGTTTTCTGAATACGTTTTATTTACACATACAATAAAACCGTAGGAAAGTCAAAACTGTACATTGAATATTTTTTTAAAAGAATACTTGGGGCGTGATCTACAATCGATACCGAAGCCAAAAATATAGTTTTTAGAATTTTTGTCTGTCTGTCTGTCTGTCTGTCCGTCCGTCCGTCCGTCAGCAGATTGGGACGGCATGCGGTCTTTTCCGCTTCGGGAGTACAATTCCGCTTCGAGATTCTTTAAAAGAGCTATCGCTAAGGCAAAATCTGAACACATTGGCAGAATTGGTGAGAAATTAGTTCGCCTTCCTTCGGGAACTGGTGCGTTCTGGTTTCTCGCCAAGGCTGTCTCGGGGAATTTCTCACAGCCCTCTCTTCCACCCTTACACAGAGATGATGACTCTCTGGCCCACACCGCAAGGGAGAAGGCCGATCTTCTGGGCTCGTTCTTTGCGGCCAACTCGACTCTGGATGACCAAGGAAATGCACCGCCTACCATCCCGCAGTGCTATAGTTCTATGACGGAATTAAAACTCTTGCAGTCTTCCGTACGTAAAGCACTTTTTTCCTTAGACGTCCATAAGTCGAGTGGACCGGATGGCATCCCTCCGATTGTACTTAAATCATGTGCTCCAGAGCTGGTGCCTGTACTACCACGCCTATTCCGGCTCTCCTACTCACTCAGCGTAGTACCAATTTCATGGAAGACAGCTTTAGTGCACCCTATTCCTAAAAGAGGAGATCGCTCTAATCCGTCTAACTATCGGCCGATATCCATAACCTCCTTGTTCTCCAAAATTATGGAGACAATCATCAACTCGCAGCTCCTCAAGTATTTAGAAGAGCACCAGCTGATTAGGGACCACCAGTACGGTTTCCGTCGCGGCCGCTCAGCTGATGATCTTCTAGTATACTTAACACATCAGTGGGCGGAAGCAGTTGAGTCTAAGGGGGAGGCATTTAGTTTAGACATAGCGAAGGCCTTTGATAGGGTATGGCACAAAGCGCTTCTGGCGAAGCTGCCTCCCTATGGGCTTCCCGAGAAATTATGCAAGTGGATCACCAGTTTTTTGGCTGATCGGAGCATCAAGGTGGTAGTTGACGGCGCGTGCTCTGACCTTAAATCTGCTGACCTTAAAATGCTGGTGTTCCACAAGACTGCGTGCTATCACCGATACTGTTCCTTCTGCATATCAATGACATGATGCAAATTCGCAATAGACATGCGAAAAATGTGTCAATGAAATGAAATGAATGAAGTACTTCTTTTCGCCCAATGAAGTACTTCATTGGTTTAGTTCAGTACTTCATTTCCTTCAGTGAATTTTATGATTAATCTAGTCCATCTAATGTATGAATGAAAGTCAGTGTAAAGTATTATGAGACATGCGCAGAATGTCTCATAATACTTAACTCCTTCACTTCGTCAATGTTAATTGACTTCACCTACTTCAGTAGTCCATTTAGTTCAGTTGATCATAACGTGGCCTTTGATTTCGTTTGGCATTTGGAACTCGTTCCCATTCAAGTACAGAATTGTTGATTCAACAATAAAATAATTACTACAGTATCTTTTGACTATACTTTTCATAATCAATTACGTTTTTCGCCGTGTTGGTCCCGGCCTCCTTTAAAGAATAGACCAACTACCGTTCTGTCAGGCAGGTCGTAAAATGCGACCGATTGGCTATCGAGTCACTACCATCGTGGCTACTAGGTGGTAGAGTTCTGCATTGTCTCGCCCGGATCTGGTGCCACCCCATTACCTATTCCTGCCGCAATAGCGTCAGTGCTTGTCGCTGTCTTGTTCCGGTTTGGAGGGTAAGGTAGCCGGTAAACTTATGCATGTGGCATTAGACCTCGCCACAAGATAGCAACGCACCATTAACATTTTTGGTGTCTATAGGCGATGATTGATTCCATCAGGAGACCCATCTGCTTGTTTGCTATCTTATGACATAAAAAAAATGTACAAAATAGTAGTAATGGGATTACAAATAAATATTATTGTCATTTATAAACAAATGCAGTAATGAAATTGAAATGTACTTTAACGTAATGTAATAAAGGTCATAAATAACTTTTCGCCTAAAATCCGATGACTGAGAGGTATCAGTACAAAATATAATATGTGATAGCGATGTGGATAGCAAATCGCGCGCGCGTGTGTAGGTGCTCGGTTAGATTCGTTTAATACGATCAGCCATCGCCATGCTCGGGTCAATCAACGACCAACGTATTTCAATTCGTATTTCTTTCATTTGTCTGACGTTCGGCGTTCCATGATGCACAGATTACATGTATCACGATGGACTAGAACTAGATGAATTAGTGAACTAAATGAAATTCAACTGAACTAATGAAGGAATGATGTATTTGAAATGAAGTACTTCATTTGAAGGATTCATTCGTGAACTACACACCGCTAATTCGCAACATACATTGCTTTGCAGATGAAAGTACTGGTGATGCTACATACTCCGGCCGAAGCGGTATTTCTCGGGAACACGTTGAAGAGAGCTGAAACAAGCTTGTGTCCGAAGTTGAGAATCGACTAACCGATGTCTCGGAATGGGGTCGTCAAAACCTGGTCACTTTTAACCCCAAGAAGACACAGCTTTGCGTGTTTTCCGCTAAAAAGACACCCTTTGTCGTGTCACCTCGGTTTGGGGATACTCTCCTGATAGCCTCAGCTAGTATCGAGATTCTGGGAGTCGACATATCGAATTACGTTCAGTTTCGTGGTCATTTGGAAGGTCACATGGAGTACAGTTCTCATCTCTGGGCCGGAGCTCCTTAGTACTAGCTCCTTACTCTTGATCGCATTCAGCATAGAGCGGTTCGAATCGTTGACGACCTGGCTATTTCGAAACGGCTAGACTCTTTGGCATTGCGTAGAGATGTTGGTTCACTCTGTGTCTTCTATCGTATCGTTCATGGGGAGTGATTCGACGAGTTATTTGGATTAATTCCTGCCGCCGAATTCCATCATCGGACATCGCGTCAAAATTTAAAGTTCCATCCTCACCATCTCGATGTCTGGAAATCCACAACTGTGCGTTTCTCTCGACACTTTTTGCCTCGCATTACTTTGTTGTGGAACCGATTACCGGCAGGGGTGTTTCCAAATGGATTCGACTTGGGGGCCTTCAAGAAAAAAGCTTACTCATTCTTAAAAGGCCGGCAACGCAACTGCAAGACCTCTGGTATTGTAGATGTACATAGGCGGCGGTGATCACTTACCATCAGGTGCACCTCCTGCACGTTTGCCCCCTGTTCTATAAAAAAAAAAGAAACGACCACTACATCATTCATATACTCCTTACATTTATTTAATAACTAGCTGTTGCCAGTGACATTGTCCGCGCGGACTGCGTTTACTTCGCACTGCTCCTCCCCCGTAGGTGATAGCGTGATAATATGTAACCTTTATGTTGACTTGACCTGTTAGTATTATTCATGCAAAATTTGTAGTAAATCCATGCAGTACTTTTTGAGTTTACCCCGGACATATATACAGACAAACAGACAAACATTCTAAAAACTATATTTTTGGCTTCGATATCGATTGTAGATCACGCCCCAAGTATTCTTTAAAAAAATATTCAATGTACAGTTTTGACTTTCCTACGATTTTATTATATGTATAGATTATTATTTACAGTTTTATTTAACTACCACTACCTAACACCCCAAAACCACGATACAAGCTTATACAAAATTCCATAAGCGTCCCTCTGTGACTCACAAAATAATAATTGTCACATTAGTCATAACTTAAAAAAAAGTGTCAGAATTATTATAGAATGGCGCCTTGAGACGTTAGAGATCGATTACGTCGAATGCACTGATATGTTTCTCTTTGTTGTTTTTAAAATTTTTCCAGATTTCCCAAGCACGGGGTGAGTGCTATAACACAAAAATAATAAGAAATACAAAAGTACTGATCGAAATTATAAATGTGAATTTCATCTGTAACGATGAACTCATTTAATTAGTTATACATATGTATACCTAGCGATCGGTGCAATCGACGTAATCGATCATATAGCAAAGAAGAATTTCGCCACGTCAAACCTGTCGACACTAGCTCAGTGGAAGAGCGACCCGGCTTTAGGGAGACGGTCGCGGGTTCAATCACTGCGTGTCGATGTTTTTCTTTGTTGTTTCTAAAGCTTTTCCAACTTTTATGCTTTAATAAAAAACTTAGTTTGGATGAAATCACCCAATCCTAAGTTAAATATATTTACATTTTTATTTCAGGTACTTAACATTAGTTACAAATGCTACGTTTTCATTATGGCTTGGCGTTATAATGTCATTATACGTTGCGACCGTCGCTTACACTTTTCTGTTGTTCGATAATGGTACGTATTTACTTAAATCGAAGGAATCATTATTTATTTCATAATAAACCATATTAGTACATGCCTTCCTACCAAGCGACGGAAAAAAGGATGGGATAAGATCAACCCGAAAGAGTTAATTCCTCAAGAACACTAATACTCGCTTTTAGTTTTAAAAAACTCCTGTGAACTTAGCTTGCTAGTTTTAGAACATCTTAACCAGGTCATAGCCAATCCGCAATCAGTCAGGCCGTCGGGGTCCGTGAATGAAAGTCTCTCCAGATGTCCGGTTTTGAAGTCATCGGAAATATGAAGCTAAATATATTCCTTGGAGAGGTAATAAATCAAGCGACATGTTATTTCACTTCTGGTTTAAGACTTTTATTGTAAGCACAAAGCTTAGATTTGTCCTCGTATGAAGTACGATTCACATTTGTGAGCTGTTGCAACTAATTATCATTTTTTTCCATTTGATCGCAGTCAAAGACAAGCTTCACACATTATTCACGAATCCGATCTTACCAAACCTCTGATACCTCTTAGTTTGAGCAGAGATGTCGTTACTCTAAGTGTTCTCTACCAACCGTATAAAAGATAATGTTCTGAGGAGCTTTTCATTTTGATACTAGCTACATCCTTTCACAGCTGCTACAGACCGCCACTCACCAAGACTAGAATATTCATCCACAAAACCTTCACACATGGTGTTCATTAACGTTTGGTTTAGTAATAATTTTTTAGTTTGCACTACTAAATTATGAAATAGACTTCCTAATTCAGTCTTTCCTGAATATTATAACATGAAATGTTTTAAAAGACGAATCGAGGTATTTCTTAAAAGTCGACAGAACTCTCTTTTCACCTATCATCGCAGTCAATGGGCATCGGTGACTGCCTCTCACCAGGTAGTCCATTCTATTTCGTCTGCGAGCTTATCATATAAAAAAATCATGGTCCTTGGTTTAAACAGAGTCGAGCAATATTATTGAGGTATTTTTCAAGGGTTTTTGCATTTAACGTAAATCTAAATTTTGGTTTTCGCGCGGAGTGTATTTGTTGTGTGTCAAAATCACTGTGCCTCGAATAAAAAAATGAAGGTATCGCTTGAAATGTGGTGTTGGCGATAACCATCCATCTCACGAACCGAATGATCATTATAATCTGTAGTTAATCGACAAAATTTACCTTTCCTGCAAGGGAATTAGTGTGATATAAAAGAAAAGTAAAAATGAACATATAAAGCAACATGCCATTATTATCTTCGGTGTCTGAAATATGCTAGCTATTTGAGCCATTTGTTTGTTCCGACCCTTTTCAGTATTTTTAAAAAGAGTGAAGAAAACCTTTAAATAATCTCATTTAACATACAAAATGTAAGACTGTATAATTCAATCTATTTATTTAATACTGTGTCTTCAGACATAACAGTTTAGTATATCTTGCTAAAATAATTTTTAAATCCACAATTTTGTAAAAATCATAATAAATATTGTAAAATGCCAAAGTTTAAAAATATATATATTTTTTAATTTTACGCTAAGAAATCTGAAAATTTTCAAAAATCGGGAATTCAAAATTGATTTTTTATCAGATTTCGATATTTTGAGTATTATAAAGCTATTCTACGTTTACGATGATGTCAATATGTCTATATTTATGTATGTTTATTTATATGTATGTAACCCATCATAACTTTTAAACAAATTCATCGATCGAAATGTAGTTAATGGCGTCCGATTGTCTTTTAAGAAACATAGATCATTTGATAATTCAAACCGATTCAACTCGGCAGGTATCAATAATAAGCATTTTTCATAATTTTGTTGAAAACGATACTATTTTAACTTATGAAAAGCTATATCTTTTCATTAATTTAAAATGGCAGTCCATTTTGTTTTTTGAGCTCTAAATATCTTATGATTTGGTTGATTGAAAAATCTAGTGAAGACAAAAACATTTTTTTCAAAATTTATTAAGTATATTTATAAATAAACCATAGGTGACTTAAATTGGATTCGTTCAAAAATCTCGAAGTCATGCTAAAAAATTATTTTTATCAACGAAACTTCTGAACAAATAGTTAGATTTTGATGGAATTTATGGTACTCGACGCAGTTTTTTAAAGAAAAGAGCTGATAAGGTTTTGGAATCAATTCGTGCAGAAGTCTACAATTTCTTTAAAAAAAACCATTAAATTGGCTACTTTTTGTGTTTTTTTTAACTGCTAGAAATATAATAGTGTAAATCAGTTAGGTAAGATTTTCAGATAGTCTAAGTTCAGTAGAACCTAATTAAATGCCTGAATTTAATTTAATTGATCAAGCCATTCAAAAGTTATAAAATTGAGGCTGTGAAAACTTGTACTTGATTGGAAGATTTTTGAAAACTCGATTTTCAGAAATCGGGGTAAAACTGAAACTTTTTAACGGGAAATTAAAAGTGACTTCCAATTATAAATTACCAAATTTCTCATTAAAAAATTAATAATAAAGGTTTAGCGCATCACATAAATTGAAATGTACAAAATTTCGTTGGAATCAAGTAAGTTCATTGTGATTAAGAAAAATCCAAGGTAAAAAAACCTAACAACCTTCAACTATTGATTATGGTCATTCTTTGCCTTTTTTAGGTTCAACAAAATCAGGAAACGTCGGGTTAGCTATTAGCCAAGGAATAATTCTTGTATGTATGATGCAATATGGTGTTAAGCAAGCAGCAGCAGTTATCGCACAAATGATAAGCGTAGAGAGGGTCCTTCAATACACATCTCTGCCACTAGAAAAACGCGGTGGCATTTCGCCACCGTCAGACTGGCCAAAAAAAGCACGCGTTGAGTTTAAAGATTTATATCTTAGATATGACCAAAACGCTGAGCCGATACTCAAAAATTTGAATATCACTATTGAAAGTGGATGGAAAGTAAGTACCTTTTATCGGAACACTTAACTCTGATACGATTACGAATATCAAGTAAGTCATTTTTTATTAATCTGTATAAGATAAAATACCTACAGAACATTTGCTGAATAGTCTGTTCAAATTGAAGAATTTTTATTAGAATAATTTAAAAATAAATAGCAGCCCGGAGTCCTGTTATAGTGTGTTAAGATCTCGATTCCTCCGATAAAAATAACAAGTAATGATGGTAAATTTTGGTTGTTTCAATATATTTTTATATTTTACTGAATAAATTAAATTGTATTCGAATAGTTAAACAGCGTATTTATGTTTTTTTTTATACATTAGGTTATAAAAAAACAACAAACAGACAAAAGAACATTGATTTATTTTTTGTCTAATATCCAAAAAGAAAATAAATTTCTGTTAAAAAATTGTTCTGGGTCACCACCCTTTGAGAACGGTCCTTAAAGTATCTTCACGCCCGTATCCCCAAGAGTTAGGTAGAGGTACAACTAGTACCCACCGATTAGCCGAAGAAGATTATCTTAGCTTAGGACAGTCTTTAGTGAATGCTGTCATATTATTTTCAATTAAGTCAAAAAGTGACAGCATACTATTTAGGATTCTCCTAAGCTAAGACAATGTTAGTGCATTGGCATATCTAATCCTCGGCAAAATTGTTTTTATAAGAAAACAGACAAAAACACTGAAAAGACGGTCCTACCTTGGACTCTTGACCATTTCACTAAATAAACTGCGACGTCCGTATTCCCAAAATGAATACGTACCTCCCCCATACTACATAGGTATAATTTTGTTGTTACAAACTATTTTATGCCGTTACTTTTATTTAGTTTTGCCTGTATTAGGTTTGTTTGCTTTTGTTAACACAACACAACACAAAACAATTATTTGTTTTTGTTTATGTCTAATCCATACTCCATACTAATATTATAAATGCGAAAGTCTGTCTGTCTGTCTGTCACTCTTTCACGGCTAAACCGCTGGACCAATTTTCCTGAAATTTGGCATGGAAGTAACAAAACGCCTAACATAGGCTAGTTTTTTTCCAAAAATTAACCCTTAAAGGGTCGAAATAAGGGATGAAATTTGTATGAAAAGCTATCTTGATGACATGTTAATATACTCGCGGGCGAAGCTGCGCGGGTCAGCTAGTAAGCTCATAATTGACATACCTGATAAAATATTGTACTGCTAGGAATATTAATATATGAATGCAAGTAGGTTAGTAGGAATATTCTTCGAATTTTCGTATTTATCTACTATAATAATTTACCACTATTAAAAAAAATCCTCAGGTAGGAGTAGTAGGACGTACAGGAGCAGGGAAATCATCATTGATATCTGGTCTCTTCCGCTTGGCACCTATTGATGGACATATTTACATAGATGAGTTAGACACCAGAGAACTCAGTCTACATGTAAGTTTATTATTATTACCTAAAACATTTTTAGTTTAAAAGGACCCCAAGAATCGATCAACATGTTCAAATTTTGATATAACTCATAGATAAATCGGGGTCGGTGCGCTGACACTTACTCAGATGCTTATCGTTATAAGTCTGTAATTAGGCAGGGTGGTTTAATATCACCTGCTCATTTTAACTTAGGTATATTATTAATTGGGTGACCAACAATCTAAAAAGAACTGGAATTGCCTGTTCTTTTAATAGATTAATTATTAATAATTTAAGTTATGCGGACGGTATGGATTAGCCCGTTGATCATTGTACTCCGAAAGCTCCTCGAAATATGTGAATTTTATGCAAATTTCTTTATTTTGTATTAAAGCTTTTGGTATTTTCAGCCAAGTGGTTTATGGTTGTATGGCTCTGGTGCAACTCTTAATAGAGCTTTTTTTATATCATAAGATAGTAAACAAGCAGAGGGGTCTCTTGATGGAAAGAGTTGATGAGAAATTCTTAGTAATATTATATGGGTGGAAATTAGAATAATTTATATAAATAAATACAATTAATTTAAAAAAAAATAAGTACTTTTAAACATATTATGTAGACGAAAAAAAAATTATGCATCTGATTTTTCTTTGTGTTTGTGTTTCAGGGACTCCGATCAAAAATTTCTATAATACCACAAGAACCCATATTATTTTCCGCTAGCTTAAGATACAATTTGGATCCATTTGATAAATATTCTGACGCTGATATATGGAGAGCTTTAGAACAGGTACAAATAAAAAAAAACTTTTTTTGTCATTTTTGATCCACTAAAAAGTTTGACAGCACTTTTATAAATTCAGGATTAATTTTCATAACTCCATTATTTTTTAAAAACTATGTGATCATATTTTATTCATCATCAATATCGGTATAAAACGATAATACCTGACTGACTGACTGACATAATACCAACGCACAGCCTAAATCGCTAAAAGATACACAAAATAAACGCGCACCTAAATATTTCCTGCCTCTAAGCCACCCCGCCCGCCTCTAGTAACAGAAAAATAACCCAAAGGTTCATAGAGCGATGGATATAAGATATAACGGAATTGGATGATTAATGTCATATCATATATCCACCACTCTAAGAAGAAGATGTTAAAAGAGATATGCAAGAAAGACTAAACAACTTGCCTATCTATGGCAGGTAAAGGTTATTCGGATATGACATATATAATAATTAGATTATTAGAAATAAATAAACCAATAATAGATTGTAAGGTTGATATGGACGGATCACACTAAGATTAGATGTGGAATACAAGTACTGTAAAGCCCTAAAAGTAGAAGTCCAACGATGTGTTGCAATACTGGTAAAGTTCAAATTCCATCTATTTAACTTCTTTACTGTATGTTTATGAACATATTATATGCATGTTCTTCCAATTTTATGGTGTTCGTATCGTCGAAGTTATAATAATTACTTTTAAATGACATTATTTGGAGCAATATATACTCATCTATATTAATTGATTAATATTATAAATGCGAAAGTTTGGATGTTTGGATAGATGTTTGGATGGATGTTTGTTACTCAATCACGCAAAAACTACTGAACGGATTTGAATGAAATTTGGCACACAGGTAGTTGATGACCTGGAATAGCGCATATGCTACTTTTTATCCCGGAAAAATAAGGTGATTCCGCGGGATGCGCAAAAAAACTGTGTATAATGCAGCGGGCTGCACGCTGCACTAGTTTTATATAAATTAAAATGTAACTTTTATTTAAATATTTTTATTTATTATTTCACGTAAAAATCCATAGCCGATTATCAAAATAGATACAATATTACACTATTTGCATTACATTGACCAATTGAGGATTTTCTTTTTATACACTATTACCGTAAGCATTTTTACAATCACTGACGCGTTATTATGTTTTGATATAACAATAAAGTTGAGCAATTTTCGTGACCTATATGAATGAACCTGCCGGCGGAAAACTATGTACTTATGAATATTTACAATAATATCTCGCCAGAACTAGAAAAAATAGAACAACCAAAATGCTTAAGTTTACGTGGACGAAGTCACAGGCTGAAAGCTAGTTAATAATATAAATATATATTTTTGGTCAACAAAAACATTTTATGGTCAATAATAACTATTTAACTTTAAAACCCAATTAAGCTAGCTGTAAATTTCGTTGACCAAACAATACTTTAGTCTATTCAAAAATAAATAAATATCACTGGACAAATCTCACGAATTAATCTAACCGCAAAACAAACAAATTATAATATGCTTATAATATGAAATGAAATGAAAATAATTATTTGCATATGGGTCTTAGATAGGGATATTAATGCAATAAAAATACATACTTATTACTCAAATATATATTTTAAAAAATCACTAAAACTCAGAAATACAAACGTCTATGCTCATCACACAAATGTATAATTCTATCGGTAACTAAGCCTAAGCACCACCTATTACGTAGTCAGGGTCACCAACTGCTCGACCAACGGGGCAAAGCATAATATTTTACTCAACAAAGACACATCGTCTTTGGTGTCTTTCTCTTACCATCTTATTAGTTATCTTATGTTTTAAAAAAATTGATTACTTTTCAGGTGGAGCTGAAAAGCGTTGTAGCTTCCCTATCTTCTAATGTTGAGTCCGGTGGTACAAACTTTAGTGCAGGTCAGAGACAACTGCTATGTTTAGCGCGCGCCGCACTTGCGCGCAACCGACTGCTGGTACTAGACGAGGCTACCGCCAACGTGGACCCCAAGTATGTGTTCTGAGTGCTAAGTGTGAGTTTTTCTGCTCGCATTCGATCGTGAGCGCGTTTCGAGTTTACTAGGAATTTGTATGTGATTTGTACAGCGCCACCTAGTGGTAAACTGGTTTCTCACGTTTACCACAAGGTGGCGCTGTACAAATCACATACAAATTCCTAGTAAACTCCAAACGCGCTCACGATCGAATGCGAAAAGAAAAACTCACACTTAGCACTCAGTTCCTTATACAGCTCATCCATATACACTCATGCTGTCCCAATCGCTTGTTGAACGAACCCTATACACCCCACCCACACATTTACACTGACGCAATAGGAATAAATGTGCAACCAGGTATTTGTGCTGAAAACGGTCACCAACAATTATATCGACCTTAAGTATGTAAGCTTCCCTACACGTAAATAAAGTACTCTAATACTAATACTTCTAAATAAAGTACTCTAATAAACTTGCCACCTATCACATTATGGACTAAGCATCTTCGCTAATCGTGAGTGCACTGGTTGTACTTTAGCCTACCTTATTTCTTTTGAAACAATGTTCATTTTCCTTCTCAGATTTATACTTTTTTAACTTCTCGCTACGTATGTAGATAAGGAAGTTATTGATTTTGCCCCGATTTTCGAAAATTGAGTTTTCATCAGATTGAAGTCCTAGGAACCTTTTCCGACTATTTTCACGATGATGTCACTATGTCTGTATGTATGTATGTATGTGTATGTGTGTACGTAAAAATCTTATAACTTTTGAACGGCTTGACCGATTGAAATGCGGTTGATGGCATTCGATTGGATTCCACTCAACTTAGACTTCCTGAAAATTTGAACCAAGTCGGCCTAAGAGATTTTGAGAAATTTTGAAAAAATCCATAAAAATTTTTGGCGAAACAGTATTTTTTTAATAAAACTTCCAGATTTATGTACCGATTGAGTACAAAAACTAATCAGCTCTATTATTTAAAAAACTACCTGTAATGCATAAATTGCATTAAAAACAGTTTAACCGTTCGGGAGTAATCGTTGACGAAAAATTTTGAAAAAAGTATTTTTTTCCAGATAACTTCGAAATTTTTCAACCAATCATTTTTTGATATTCTACGATATTTTAGTATTAAAAAAAACTATGTCGAATGCCGTTTCAATCAAAATCGAATCTAACTTTCAAAAGTTACAGCTTTTCATATATTAAAATTACGTTGTTTTTAGCAAACTTAATTAATATTTTTTAAATAACTTTCAGGCTAATACACCGATTGACTTAAAAATCTTATCAGCTTTTTTCCTTTAAAAACTGCGTCAAATACCGTTAGTTGGGTCAAAATCGGTCAATTCGTTTGGAATTTATCAAGGAGAAAATTTTAAAAAAAATGTTTTTTTACATTGCTTCGAAATTTTTCAACCTATCGATTACCTAATAGCTAAAGCAATTTAGCTAATAGCTAAAGCAATATTTTAGATCTCAAAAATTTAGTTAAATACGATTCAAAATATCAAAATCGATCATCGTTTACCAAATATACATCTTTTCAAAAATCAATATACTGCCATTTTTAATAAAGTAGATGTTTGAACTGAAAAAATCTATGCTTATAGTTTTTACTCTTTTCAGCTTAAAGTACCTTAATTAAGCGGGAACTTTCAGGGATGACCTGCAGGGTTCCGTTCCGTTCCCGTTCACAGTTTTTTTTAACAAAGTTTGCAACCCTAGAAACTGGTGCGGTCGAAAGAGACGTTGCAGAAGTCTACCACTTAGTAGTCACGGTGTTACGCCTCTCGCCTTTTAGTAGATACCTAGCAATAACGAAGTTAATCTTTTCTTCTAAAAGGGACACGATCGATATATGGTACGCACGGTGTAATTTAAACACTCATTGTAAACAAATCAATTACATGCTTCATAATATTAATAATAACTAGCGATCACCCGCTGGTCTAAATTCGACCATGAGTTTGATCAATAATAAGAGACTGCATTAAAATTTCTTTAAGTTTCATAACAGAAATTGTATATATAACTTGTCAAATTTTTATTTATTTATTTTATTTATTTAGCTTTATTGTACACCTTAAATTAATTTGTACAAAAGGCGAACTTAATGCCTAGTGGCATTCTCCTCCAGTCAACCTTTAGGCCAACAGAGAGTACTTATGCGGTGTCTCTAAATTGTAAGGATATAATATTATGTAGCCCTAAGCAAATCCTAAAATATACTAATACTGCATACACTATACGTAATATAATATAATTAAACTAATATTGAAATTTATAATACATACCTGTACATAGCTCAAACTTACACAAATACTTATAAATACATACAGACTTACAAATACTTAAATAAAATATACATATAGATATGAATGAAGCATGAGATGATGTAAAAATATAGTAATGCAAATTTCATTCTCATCCGTTTGCGTGATTTTTGTAGGAAGAGTCATTAAATTTTCGCTTCACGTTTTAAGTGCGCGTATTCGATTCGCAACAAAAACTTCATGTATTAAAGTTTTTTCCAGAGCAATATCGTAATAATGTGAGTAGATTATTCGAACGATATTACAGTTTTTCCAAGATTAAGTCTTGATTATTCGATTTACCGCAGGTTCAAAATTTGATCGGCAAACGATTGCGCGCGAGGATTTATAGTGTTTTTAAAATAATTCGTCTAAATAAATAAGTTAATAAGTAGGTTCACTCTGCGTCTTCTATCGTCTTTATCATGGGGAGTGTTCCGACGAGTTGTTTGGAATAATTCCTGCCGCCGAATTCCACCATCGGACATCGCGTCAAAATTTAAAGTTCCATCCTCACCATCTCGATGTCTGGAAATCCACAACTGTACGTTTCTCCCGACACTTTTTGCCTCGCACTACTCTGTTGTGGAATCAATTACCGGCAGGGGTATTTCCGAACGGATACGACATAGGGACCTTCAAGAAAAGAGCTTACTCATTCTTAAAAGGCCGGCAACGCAACTGCAAGACCTCTGGTATTGCAGATGTCCATGGGCGGCGGTGATCACTTACCATCAGGTGCACCTCTTGCTCGTTTGCCCCCTCTTTTATAAAAAAAAAGTTCGTATAACGGACTAAAAAACAGTATATTGAGCATCACCTTAATTCACATATAATAAATATTTTACGTTTCTATTGAAATACTTAGGTACTGGTGAAAAAAATATGTTAAAGTGAACTGATTTTGTAATTTTTAATATCTAACAACAATATTTTCATCATATTGACTCTGTGTTGCACTTTAGGATCTCATATCCTGTTGGAAAAATGCATAAATTTTTTTTTGAACAATCCACGTTGTGTGTAGTCATTTTATATCGCACATGTTTAAGCAAATAATTCAAAGACGCACACATGCACCTTGCATACTTCTCGGTTCCAATAACGATGTATTTTTTAATTTATTACAGCACGGATGCCCTAATCCAGAAGTCTATAAGAAAGGTCTTCTCTGATTGCACAGTAATAACGGTAGCGCATCGATTACACACCATTGCGGATGCTGATAGAGTCATTGTAAGTATTTCTATGCCATTTATGGATAAAATCCTAATCTTCTAGGCCTTTTTAGGTTTGGTTATAGTTTTATCATTTGTAAAATAAAAACTATAACTCCAGTAAACATTGGCATATATCAATTACAGTACAGTAAAGTACACTCTCTCACCCGGGTATGGTATGGTATCACCTCCTTATCTATTCCTGTCGCAATGTATATCATAGAAACATTGTCATTGTGAAAGTTTGTGTGTGTTTTTTTGACGCTTTGTTAATTTGTCGCCAAAACAGGTGGATGGGTTTCAAGAAAATTTTGTATACATGCAGCATATGATTTAAGTAGTTCTAAGGCATGTAGCCTCAGAACTACTTAACTCATGCAAGCATGCTTCGTTGTTGCATGCGTGTAAAATGCATTGTTTCTGTAATATTAACCGAAAATAGATTGATAAGAAATCGTCGCCTACAAATACCGAAGATGCAATCTTTCAGAATGGGTGGTGATCTATTTTTCATCGGAATCCGGACCAAAACAGGGTTAAAGTATTATTATAATAGGCTATTTGAGCTATTTGAGTCTGATACGATGTTACAGCTAGGACTGCATGCTACCCAGGTTCTCAACAACTAGCAGGAAATATTTGTGTTACGGTTCAATGGATAGGTCTTCTTGTTTTATAAGTATAAAGTATTTATAAGACAAGAAAACCTAGCCACTTAGAGGGAAAGTAAAACAAAAGCAAGGCACTTTTGCCCCGCACTACTCCTATGTGGAACCAGTTATCGGCAGAGACATTTCTAAAGGACAAACGACTTAGGGACCTTCAAGAAAGAGCTTTCCATTCTTAAAAGACCCACAACGCAACTGCAAGACCCCTGGCAGTGTAGATGTTAGTATGCGGCGATAATTACGTAACATCAGGTGAGCCTCCACGTACGTACGTTCGCACCCGCTTCTATATAAAAAAATGAAGGTGATAATATGACGATGGAATTACATGGCTGGAGGTTTTATACGTACTTTATTTGCTTTTAATTAAATTCTAGCTTTTTAATTTTAAAGCTTCAGTCGTAAAAGAGACTTAATAAAAACAAACATTTGATTTTAACTACATTGTAACTGATATCTCAAATAAAAGAAAATCAAGATTGTGACTGCCATAAATGTCATAGAACAGCACTATTTGATGCATATTGAATTTAACGTACGATGCCTCGATGTGCAATGACAGCTAGGATCAGCTTGTCTTGAAACGCAATTGTGTGCGTAAGCATTATATCTACTGACACATTTCAGCTTGTTTTTGAGACTTCAATAAAATGTTCGAAGTGCCTTTACTTTATTTTTTTGGTCTGAGCTGATAATGTATATTTTTTAGAATAATGTAATTGATGATAATGTGTAATTTCTATTAAATGTAGCAACAAAGTTCGAGAAGTTTTAGAGCCAGGAAAATTAATTTCGCATTAAAATATTACTAACCATATTTTGTACTATTAATTTTAATCCCCAATCCTGAAAAGGAATGGTGTTATCAGTTTACCGAGAGTGTGTGTTTGAGCGTCTGTAGTTATTATAGCTCCTAAATGGATTAGCCAAAAGCCCAGTCAGTCGCAACGGTTCTTAGATCTTAGATCATGTGTCGGGAGTTTTTAATTTTTAACTTTGAGTTATACCAAACTTCAAATCTTAATTTGGATTATTTATAGGTTATGGATGCTGGTCAAGTGGTCGAATTTGGTCATCCATACGAGCTGCTATTGAAGGAAGACGGAAATTTTAGCAAAATGGTCGACGAATTGAGCCCAGCGTCTGAACAGAGTCTTCGAAATATAGCCAAAGAAGCTTACATTTTAACTGAAACATGACTTTCCGAACCTTCTGTATTGATTGCACATAAAAATTTAAAGTAAATATAAAGTAATAAAAATATATTAGCGATCATTATTTATCCGACTTTCTTTGACCATAGACTAAACTATAAAATCTCTTTTATGTTTGACAACAGACTTTCATCATAAAAATATAGTATAATACATATTGTGTGAATATTATGGTGTATGTAAAATTAACGATAGTGTGCGTAGTTTACTTTTGTTAATTTTTTCCTCTCCTTCACAAAAAATACTAACTATTTGCACTTCTTCACCGTAGGAACTTTAACTGTGCCAAATTTCATACTCCTCCATTAGCGATATGGTCGTAAAAAGGCATACAAAGTTTTTGCTTCACGTATTAATATATACAGATAATTAATATTCATTTAAATTTTACGTGGTCGTACGTAACATACGCATCTGAATAAAGCTTCTAAAACATCAGCGCTGGCGCAAGGATGGAGCGAAAACACGGTCGTTCTAGCTATTTGAAAATTAAATATCTACTATAGGACCTACGTAAGAAATCAGACCATCAGTTCTTTCATGTTTTGCATTACAACTGATGATCTTAGAACAGCGATTTTATAGCACCAGGTCAGTGTTATCATATAATTGAAGTAATAGTAGGGGAGCCCACGATGCTAAATGGGTTGCGCGAGCGTCGTAGGTACCTACTGGATTTTGTAGATTTAATTATAGGAAAAATAAAAGGTTATATGGTGTTTTTCGTTTCAATGGTGGAGAAAAATATACGGATAAAAAAAATAAAAAAAACTGTGACATGGAAACACTATACGGTATAGTGTCAGATTAAGGTATGGTGGGTTAATTGCCATCTAAAATTTAGAAAATCTGACGATTCGAGTGTTTTGTAATGAAGTGGGAGGGTCATAAAGTAGCAAAGAAAATGTTGTTTTGATATTGTCTAGCGCATCTGAATTTTCTTTTATTATATAAGAAATGATGCACTTAATAACGAAAAAAATATAACCTGAGAATTTTCACAAGCCGAAGTTTTTTTTCTGTCCTAATAACCCCTCTATATATAAAAGGCTTATATTTGGTGAAGAGCCTCAACAGTATGCAAGGTAACCCCCCTCCCCCCCCCCCTTATATTAAACTGATGCGCTTCAGCAAATCAATAAATCCCCTCTTGGGCTCCCCTACATAACAAAGTAACTTAGATCAGACAGAGTCGTTAGATTAAGTTGAAAAGAGGCGATGATTTTGAAACAGCTGTACTGATTTTATTGAATCGAATTCTATATCATATTATATCGTCGTGCTGTAGTCTTACTTACCCAATCATCTGAACACTTATTTAAATAATTCCTCTGGTATTATATATTCCTTGTGTTCGACCCCGCAAATATGAATCAAACCAACCTAAAGCCGAAGGTGAGAAATTAAGAGTGTGCAGGACTCCAATCAATAAGTCAAAATCAACGGAGTTGAAGGCGCTACGAAAGTCAAAAAGCACTAAGATGGTAAGGTGTTTTGAGTCCATGGCCAACCGAATATCATCAGATACATTGACAAGTGCTGTCAGAGTCAGAGTACTGTCTGACTCGGCCGGAATTGACCCGACTGGAATTGACTCAAAAGGTCATTAGAGCGAAGATAATTAGATAATTGAGAATGTACTATGTGCTCTAAGACCTTTGAGAGAAAAGGTAGTATGGAGATGGGCCGATAGTCAGATTCGATTTTGATTCTTAAAATGCCATCTGAAGTAATTTTTTTAATACTAAAATATCGTAGAACACAAAAAAATGATTGGGTGAAAATTTTCGAAGTTATGTCGAAAAAACACTTTTTCCAAAATTTTTCATCAACGTTGAACCGATTTTGATGCAATTTATGTATCACGTCTATTTTTGAAGAATAGAGCTGATTAGTTGTTGTACTTAATCGGTACATTAACCTGGAAGTTGGAAGGAAGTTAAGTGTTAAAAATAAATACTAATTCGCCAAAACTTTTTTTATGTTTTTTCAAAGTTTCTCAAAATCTCTTAGACCGATTTGGTTAAAATTTTCAGGAAGTCTAAGTTGGGCGGAATTCAATCGATTGCCATCAACCACGTTTCGATCGGTTCAGCCGTTCAAAAGTTATGAGATGTTTGTATGTAAACATCTCATAACTTTTGAATGGCTGAACCACACACACACACACACACACACACACACACACATACATACAGACGTACTGACGTCATTGTGAAAATAGTCAGAAATGATTCCTAGGACCTCAAAACGTGGAGATCTGCTGAAAACTCGATTTTCGAAAATCGGGGTAGCATCAGTAACTTCCTTATCTACATACGTAAACGTTACGTAGCGGGAAGTTAAAAATATTCATACTTTGTTTATAATAATTTTTGTATATGAACAAAAACTGAAAAATCCACGTAATGTTGTTTAAAAAAATTTTATTCTGAAAATCATAATTGACAGTCCTCTATAAAGTAGCAAAATTTTTTTGTCAAAAATTCCACTTTTACTTTTTGTTTTTTTTTTGCCAAAAAAAATATTTTTTGGTAAAAATCTGTTTATAATAAATTGGTAAGTTCATGAACAGTGGGATTGTTGATAAAAAAATTTTTAGAGGACTGTCATTGTGATTTTTAGAAAAAAAATAATGTCTTAATTAATTATTTAGATATAACAATAGAAATATAAAAAAAACGATTAAAAACAATCAAAAATTGCTATTAAGGAAATTAAAAAAAACATAATATTTGTAATACAATAAAGTTGTAATTTTTTTTTAAATATTGATATAATCAAATTTTTCATAAAAAAATTATCAATAAATGGCGGGAAAAGTTTTTTGCAAATCAATTATTATCTTGTCTTTTTGCAAATCAATTATTATCTTGATCACGGGTGTTAAATTGCCGTTAACAGATGTTTTTTTTTCATCGGGTAAAGTTACCCACATATTTTGACTGTCTTACTTCATGGAGTGCGTACCGGACTCAGTTTGAAATAGCAGAGAAGGCCTGTGGTTGGACGGATAAACATTGCCTAACAGCTCTGAGTTCGGTGTTCCGGGGACAGGCGCTCTCCGTCGTGGATGCAATGCCTAAGCAGTATCACTTCGCTGATTTGATGGAGGAATTGGAAGCTCGCTACGGTGAACGTCACTTAGAGCATATATTCCGTTCTCAATTGAAAGACCGGGTACAAAGAGCGGCGAAGGACTACAACAATGGGCCGTAGAAATTAAGAAACTTGTGAAGAAAGCGCATCCTTCGGCCGACACAAACACAGTCAACAACACCATCGTCCAGGCGGCATTGATGGAATTCAAGACCTGAAAGTGCGTGCTTCTGTTCGCTTTCAGCATCATGTGACTATGAAGGAGACTTTGCCTTATGCGCTGGAGGTAGAAGCTGTTCACCACGGACCTCGAGCATATAAGGTACGCAAGGTTACAAAAATTGTGGCTGAATCAAAGGAAGTGGAACCTAAGAGAGTGGGTCCCATGTGCTATGCCTATGGAAACCGTGGGTATATTAGGGTTAACTACCCAGCCAAACCTTAACCTACAGTGTCAGTGAATTGGCGACAGCAAGCGGCAGGAAATTCAGCAGCTGAAGAAAAAAGGTAGATTATACAGCCTGTTGAACTAACAGGGAAACGAGTAACAGCCAGTACCAAACGGCAGGTGCTAGATGAACGATAAACAGCCCCAAAAGCTGTCGTACCTCGGGTGAGCGAATGCAACAATTTATCCATTAAAGGATTAATTAATGGCAAAAGCTGCAGCTCAACGCGGGGCACTAGAGCCACAAGAACTGTAATGCGATCAGAAGTGGCTAGCAATGGTAGTTGAGTCTCACACAAATGCAAATGCATTATCACGACGACCATGTACGGATGATGGCAAACATTGTGTAAGGAGACGAAGGAAAGGATTCAAGTTTTGCGAGCTAAGCCTACGTATGACAGGTGGCAAACTAATGAGATGCGTGAGGCCCAGTATGAAGATAGAGATTTGCGGCCTCTAATAGATTTATGAAACAAGACATGACAAAACCGGAATGGCAAGAGCTGACTCCCTTCAGTGCCATTACGAAAAGTTATTGTCTGTATATCTCTATATTTGGTTTACTATACCGCAAATGGGAAAAACCATTAGGAAGAGAACATCACCTACAGCTGGTAGTGCCAAGAAAATTAATCAAGGAATTACATGATGGGGTTTCTGGGGGACATCTCGGAATACGACGAACCTTGGTAAATGTGCGAGAGCGTTTTTACAAGAAGATATTGAGAACTGGTGCCGAAAATGTACGTCATGCTCAGCAGTGAAAGGTCCACAGGTCAGAAGCTGAGGCAACCTTAGATTATACAACGTGGGAACCCCCTGCGAAAGGATAGCGATTGACGTGGGTGGACCATTTTCTAAGACAGATAACGGAAACAAGTACTTTATGGTCGTAATGGATTACTTCACAAAATGGCCGAAGGTGTTTGCAATTTCCAATCAGGAAGCAGACTGTTGCTGAGATATTGGCAATGAAGTGATATGCAGATTCGGTATTCCGCTGGAGATTCATTCTGACCAAGGCAGAAACTTTGAATCTAACATGTTCCAGGAAATGTGTAAATTATTAGGAATATACAAAACAAGAACCACACCATATCACCCCCAATCTGACGCAATGGTAACTTCGCCTACGCGAGTTCCCGATGTGGACGATCATACGCCTTCACTGCTGGACCTTCTGCTGACCTCTCATCCGGACCATTACCAGGTATCTGTGGACGTCCCTCTTGGTACGTCAGACCACTGCCTGATCCGGAGTAAAGCGCCGGTTACGCGCCTATCATGGCCTCCTTTTGCAGGCTGTCGTCGCGTTTGGCACTATAGGTCAGCAGATTGGGACGGGATGCGGTCTACCCATGGGGGCAGATGTGCTTCTTACTGGATCATCCGAGTGTCATCGCTGACTCTATCGCTGATGTGGTGCTGCAGGGCATGGAACTATTCTTTCCATTTTCTGCAGTACCAGTTGGTGGTAAGTCTCAGCCTTCACTCAGTGATAAAAAAACCAGCGCGTTACGTAAGGAGTACAATTCCGCCTCGAAGTTCTTCAAAAAAGAGCTATCGCCAAGGCAAAATCTCTTTAGAAGAGCACCAGCTAATTAGCCACTGCCAGCACGGTTTCCGTCGCTGCCGCTCAGCTGGTGATTGGACAACATGAAAGGAAGATTGAATTAGCCAAGGCAAAGTTAATAATATGGGTAGTAACTGATGGACTAGACAGAATCAATGATAAGAGTGATCATATCTATCAAATCACTACCAACTGCTTTAGTAATCGATAACATGAATTTAAAGCCGTTATCATGCGTAACTAGAGCGAGGATAAGTTGCTCATGATATAAAACATCTGACTAAGCATAAGAAATAGTATATCAAAGTGGAGAATTTGATACTGAGGTTCGAAAAATACTCTACATGTGGTCAACTTTACGCTTTTTAAAGCGCAAATTTGAAAATGTCCAGACGTGAAGTGTCGTCTGGTACGATTCAATACCCCCAGTTTAAAGTTAAGTTCTTTAAAATTAACTTAGCTTTACTATGCAAATGATTATAAAACTGCTTTGCTATTTCAACACCCTAAATATTAATGTTGTCAGAGATGGTAAGGAGGATGTTCCTAAATAATAAATAATAAACTGCTTTGCTATTTCAACACCCTAAATATTAATGTTGTCAGAGATGGTGAGGAGGATGTTCCTAAATAGTAAAGCCTTGATAGAGGGATTTTTTGGTGAATAACGCTGTGCGTTATTTTGTTGCTTTTGCTTGTTGTTGTTGAGTTGCTTGAGTCTTCTGGTAGGGAAATGATATAAGGTTTTGCTAACTGTAACAATCGCTCCAAAGAACAACACGAAGAAAAATCGTTTTAACTAGACTTTTATGTCTATATAATAGTTTATATATATATATATATATATATATATATATATATATATATATATATATATATATATATATATATATATATATATATATATATATATATATATATATTGTGTTTTATATTTTTTAGTTTGTGATATACTTTATATTTTGTAGTTTGTTATATTTTTAAAACGTTGCAAACTTCTTGGTAATAGAAAAAACAATTGGCGGGAAACGATTTGTCAATAGTTTGGAATTAAGTCGGAAAGATCTTAAAGCGATGATTTTTATGATTTTGAAAGTTCTTTTTCTCCGCAAGACTGTGGCGCCCGTCTTCAAAATGCTTTTGGGAGAGAAGCACCTTGTTTGAGCACCGTGAGACGATGGTTTGCTGAATTTGAGAGAGGTCGAGTTTCTTTACGTGACGAATTTCGTGAAGGGCGGCCTTCAACTACCGTCAACGAAAATAATATGGCTACTGTTAAGCGGTTAATTGAAGAAAACCACCGGATTACTTATGAGACAATTCGAGGACTATTAGGGATTGGTATGAGCCAAATTCAGAAAATTTTACACGAAGAATTGAAAGTTCGGAAACTTTGTTGTCGTTGGATCTCTCATGAACTGACAACGAAGCAGAAGCGGGCTCGAGTGGAATGGTGCTCACAGATGCTACTGGAATATGACCACGGACATTCTAATGCTGTTTATGACATTGTTACAGGAGACGAAACGTGGATTTATTGTTTTGAACCCGACAAAAAAACAGCAATCTTGTGAACGGGTGTTTGAAAATGAGAACAGGCCAACAAAAGTGAGACAGGCGAGAAACGTTGGGGAAAAAGCGATCGCGTTTTTTTTTCTCAGCTACGGATCCCATCTGTATAATTTCCACTTGAAGATCAAAAGAGTGTTAATGACGAGTTAATGCCGAATGGTATTCTACCATTTGTTTACACAGGGTGTTAGAAAAAGTTCGCGAAAGGCGACCCAAAAGCCGCAATCTCCTGCACCTGCACCCTGTGATTTCCGTATTTTCCCCAAAATCAAAGATTTGATGAGAGGTATTACTTTTACCAACTCCGAAGTGGCAGTGATAGCGTTCAATCAGCACGTAGAAAACGTGCCTTCAGATCTCTGTTTTAAAAAATGGTTCGATCGCATGACAAAATTTTTAAAATGTAAAGGAGATTATTTTGAAAAGCAATAAACATAATATTTTGGTTATAACATGTTGTTTTTTTTAAGTTACGCAATTTTCGCATTACCTGCCAACGGCGAGACCTACTTGTAAGTAATCTCCGAGGAGTCATTTGCGAGCACACGTCGTCCTGTCGCTACGGTTGCCTAGTGGTACCGACGACGAACGCTACATGGAATGAGTATCTAATGGCAGACAAAACTGTGAGCTTGACTATAGAAAATATAAGGCGTTACGACATGGCTATGTCAGACGTTCCAATGTTGTTTTGTCGTGTCGTGACTTCAGTTAAACACTGCCTAAAGTAAAGTTAAAATGTTTTCAAATCTACACAAAAAGTTTCTTTCTTGATAAAAGTGTTCCATTGTCCAAAGTATTGCTGAATACGAGAAATGCTGTGATCAAATACGAATAATTACTTTGCAGGTATGGCAATCGCGTACGAAGTCGCGGGAACAGCTAGTATCAAATAATTCATCGTTAATAAAGTATTCATATTATGTCTGTAAGCAATATTGATATTTTTCATGGTTATGCAATGTTTAAGATCACCTTATTATATTGACAATCTACTCGTTCTAGAAAACTGTGATAAGATCATATACCACCTTTTTACAATAACAATATTATCTACGATCATGTCACCTAAATAGATTAACGTTGCAAACAGCGGGGAGTGGGGACGGAGAAAAGAAATTTGCTAGTTCGACAATGCCGACAATCATAAATAATTGTGGAGTTCAGAAAAGCCCGATTTATTGTCTACTGGCCGACCGTGGGTTCCCGAATTTTGTTGGTTAGTTGAGGAGATTCCTAGATTGACCAAATTTGGGAGCCATTCGGGAGGGACGTGATCCGATTTGTGACATTCCACTTAATTTTTTAAGATGAAGAGCAGATAAGGTTTTAAATCAATCCGTTAATTATAGTACGTGAGCCAGCGACAGATTTTCGTGACCTAGTTCCTACGTTTAGTCATTTCCTCCCGATTGAAAATTTGTCAAATTATAGTTTGTCCAATATCTATATAAGAATATATAAGGAAAACAAAAAGTCAACTGACTATAATGTGGTGGATAGTACGTCAGCTGTTCACACTACTTTCCTACATAAACTACTTTCCTTGGACATCCACAAATCAAGTGGACCGGATGGTATCCCTCCGATTGTGCTAAAAGTGTGTGCTCCAGAGTTGGCGCCAGTATTAACACGCCTATTCCGGATCTCCTACTTACTCGACGTGGTACCGAATTCATGGAAGACAGCTTTGGTGCATCACTCCCTAAAAAAGGAGATTGCTCTAATCTGTCTAACGATCGGCCCATAGCCATAACTCCTTGTTCTCCAAAATTATGGAGACAATCATCAACTTTCAGCTCCCCAGGTATTTAGAAGAGCAACGCTGATTTGCGACCGCCAGTACGGTTTCCGTCGCGGCCGCTCAACTGGTGATCTTCTAGTATACCTAACTCATCGGTGGGCAGAAGCAGTTGAGTCCAAGGGAGAGGCAGTGGCAGTTAGTTTAGACATAGCGAAGGCGAAGGATCGGGTATGGCACAAAGGGCTTCTCGTGAAGCTGCCTTCCTATGGGCTTCCCGAGAACTTATGCAAGTGGATCAATAATTTTTTGGATGATCGGAGCATAAAAGCCGTAGTCGACGGTGCGTGCTCTGACCTTAAATCTGTCAATGCTGGTGTTCCCCAAAGCTACGTGCTATCACCGACACTGTTCCGTCTGCATATCAATGATATGATGCAAATTCACAACATACATTTCTATGCGGATGACAGTACTGGTGATGTTACATACATTGGCCGTAGCACTATTTCTCGGGAGCACGTCAAAGAGGTTCCAGCACTCTTCGACGTGTGTCGTTGAAGTCGTTGTCGTCGTTGTCGAAGCTTGTGTTTGAAGTCGAGAATCGACTAACCGACGTCTCGAAATGGGGTCGTCAAAACCCGGTCACTTTTACTCCCAAGAAGACACAGCTTTGCGTGTTCACCGCTAAAAAGGCACCCTTTGTCGTACCACCTCGATTTGAGAATACTCTCCTGTCAGCCTCAATTAGTGTGGGAATCCTGGGAGTCAACATATCGAATTACGTTCAGTTTTGCGATTATTTGGAAGGCAACGCTAAACTAGCCTTCAAAAAGCTCGGTGAGCTCAACAGAGCGAGACTTCCTTCTGGCCCTGCATCGCCTTCAACTTTATAAGGCACAGATTCGGCCTCACATGGAGTACTGTTGTCATCTCTGGGCCAGAACTCCCAGTACTTCTTAGCTTCTTCCTATGTAGATGTAAGTTCACTCTGGCATTGTGCAGAGATGTAGGTTCACTCAGCGTCTTCTATCGTATTTATCATGGGAAGTGTTCCGTCGATTTGGTTTGATTAATTCCTGCCGCCGAAATCCACCATCGTACATCGCGTCAAAATTTGAAGTTCCTTCCATCCTCACCATCTTCATGTCTGGAAATCCACAACTATGCAAAATCCCGACACTTTTTGCCTCGTACTACTCTGATGTGGAATCAATTAGCGGCAGGGGTATTTCCGAACTGATACGAAATAGGAACCTTAAAATAAGAGCTTACTCATTCTTAAAATGCCGGCAACGCCTCACAGGCCTCTGGTATTGCTAATGTCCATGGGCGGCGATGATCACTTATCATCAGGTGCACCTCTTGCTCGTTTGCCCCTCTACTATAAAAAAAACACATAACTTAAAATAACGTTAAATATATTCACCGTCCTAGTTCTCCAAGTCTTGTGTATTTTCATGCCAGATCCCTTACGGGGTAGTCAGAAAGAACCTAGTGCCATACATCACGGTCCTTGCAGGCTTGTCTCGCTTCCTAGTTCTCCAAGTCTTCTATAAAAAAAACACAAACTTGTAAAAAAAAGTATTTTTTTTTTAATCATATTTTCTCAATTGAAAATTTGTTAGATAACAGTTATCACGATATTGTAAAATCACTACATAGTGTAAAACAAAGTCACTTTGTCTGTCCCTACGTCCCTATGTCCCTATGTATGCTTAAATCTCTAAAAATACGCAACAAATTGTGTTGAACCGCATCAACATTTGTTGCGTTTTTAATAAATAGATTGATTTTAGAGGAAGGTTTTAGTATGTAAACCTTTCCGATATTCCTAGGGGAACAAAAGCTATGCGGGTAAAACCGCGGGCAGGTCGCTAGTATACAAATACATCAGTTACCTGTATCTTGATGGAATAATTGTCAGCTAATGCCCTTAACGCTGTAACGTAAGGAGCCAGACAGGAAAGCGTATATCGCCTACTTAAACGTAGCAGCTGACGAGTTTTCCTCAGGATATTGCAACAGTCTATATAATACTTACAGTCGGCCAACGAACACGTCTAGACAGGGCAATCGTGCGGGGTTTGCGGGGAGAGAGTGTGCCCGAACTGCCATACACTCGTTCGGGAGTAGTCAGGCAGGGTTAACGCTTTTTAATTTAAAGTTTGAAGTGTTTCTTTTTGTTGTTTTTGTTATTCTTCATACTACATGTGCTATGAGAGACTGCATGTCATCACCTCGAATAAATAAAAATTTAAAAATTTATTAGTTTCATTGTATTTATTGTGAAATAAGGTAGGTATCATTTACATACATTTTTTTGAGATGCTTTTGATTAATATATATTCTTTTAAATGAAATCATTAATATTAGCCCAGCGATATTAGATACATTATGCATATTATTGTGTATTATTATTAGATATTTTGTCTTTTCTTAGAATGGTTTTCAGTGGTTCCGGTTACAAATCTGTACAAAAATCATAAAATATTCATACAAGGAAATATCACTTTTTTATATCATTCGGTTTAGAGGGTATACCTTACCCTTCAAACCGTAATATGAAAATGACAGGCATTGACGCTATTGCGGCAGGAATATGTAAAGCGATGATACCACATACCTAGACGAGATGTTGCGGAACTTAACCCCATACTATATGCATAGATCTATTAGATCTATATATATAAAAATCAATCCCTATTTTCCTTGGTTACGACATCACGCCTGAATGGCTGGACCAATTTCGGTAATTTTTTTTGTTGTATTTGTAATTGTAAGGAGAAGGGTCTTATAAAAGAAAATATTAAGAAAATTGCGCGGAAAATTAGATAATTTAAGAATACTTAACCACCATATAAAGAAGGACAATCCCGTAATCTTATATAAATTACGTGTCACGTTGTTTGTTCGCTATGGATTCCTATTACTTAAGGCAAAACAACGTTTGCCGGGTCAGCTAATTACATAATAATTATTATCATAACTAGTAGTCACAATGGCATTGACACAAATAGCCAATCGTATATAAGTTGCCTATCGTCTAAGACCTAAGTCGTCTTTTACGACCTGTCTGTTAGAACGGCAGTTGTTCTATGGAGAATAAAACACGAGGAGATCATACATGTCTCATTAATCTTATTAACTGAATTGATATAAGAGTAATAACAAACGCTGCTTTAGGATGCTGTGAGATTCACTCAGTCAGTTTCACACAGTCTGATTAATCTCTATAATTTTGCATAACATCCCTGCCCCTGCATTTCGCGAGAATGTCATATAAAACACTAGCCCTGAGTCATATGAACACTGTCCCCGCAAACGTTGTTTTGCCATACAAATTACTTGTTAAAATCACGTGTAGAAAACCTCTGTCCGATCCGGTAGAGGTATACCTATAGGTAGGATAAAGACATTAAAAAAAATATTTTTATTAAGATAAAAAATACTGTATTTTAAAGTACCTAGTTTTTAGTATTAAATTTGGAGAACTTCCCCTTAATCAAGCTAATATTTTGAAAATTTAACTATCAATATCCATAAAATAATGACACAGATATGGCTACCAAATAATGCCTTGGACGATCGGACAGAATTTTTTTACTCACTAGAGATAAAAACTCGAAAATCCAGTGAAGGGGTATGGAAAGGTATTGGGTGTTGTGAAGAATAATAAGGTAAGGACTAAGTAGGTCATCAGACATGTTGGAATTTTTCCAATAATAAACAATACTAAGTAGGTTAGTCGGTCAATTTCGCACGCAAAGGACACATCTAACGCGCCATGAGACGCAGCGTTTCTGAAATCAATGTGTCCTTGGTGTTATTACTTCAGTTTTCATTGCGAGTGGTTAACATATAAATTTCCAAATATTGAATACAAAAATATGGTGCAACTTTTTACTAGAATTTAATTCAAATTATGTATCCAGCAGCAGGCATTTTTTAAATTTCTATATAAGACAATATCTCGTTTGTCAGCCGTTTGGAAAATACTAAAGTGCACGTCTTAAAAAATATTTTTCCACACTATCTTTTTATTTAATTTTAGTTAATTAATATTTTATTGCACACAATAATAAACATAACAATTACATAAACAAAAGAAAAGCATACAAAAGATAGTACTCTAAAGTACAAAGATTTCTTCCAGCCTACCCAGCCTATGAAGCTATCAAGAAAAAGAAGCAGACATTGGACACACAATCTAAAAGTAAACCACATACAAAATTTCAGAACAGAGTAATTAAAAATATATACAGGGGAAAAGTGAAAAGATTACTTTTGATTTGCGAACGATGACTAAGAAACTAAATACATAATTGAAAATGAGACACGATTACACAATCCTTATTTAAACCAATATAGCTGAAGCACGATTCACACCGCCCGGCTCGCGTTGGCCCGCGCCGGAACGGATACGTACGCATGCCGCGAAATTTATTCGTGCCCGTCACGGTTGGACACGTGCCGTACATGGGTTAAATGACTCGACTCGCTGCACCGCTAACTCCATTCACATTTCACGACGGTCGCACGGTTTCAAACCCCATGTATGCCGATGTAGGGCATAGACGGGTACGGCTCTCCGTCGTGAAGTCCAATCGGAGCCATCCGAAGCTGTTAAGCCACCAGATGTGTGAAAATCTTAAAGTTGTGTGACCCGTCCTCTTTCTATATCATAAGATAGCAAACAAGGATATGGCTCTCTTGATAGATATAGAAAAACATCGCTTATAACACCAAAGATGTAAATGGTGCGTTGCTATCTTTTTGGCGGGTTCTTAATGCCACGTACATAAGTCTACCTATAGGCTACCTTACTCTCCAAACCGGAACACGATAGTGGCAAGGACAGACGTTATTGTGGCAGAAATAGACAAGGTGGGAGTATCATACACAGGCGAAATAATGCAGAACTCTACCACCTAGTTGCTACAATAGTAGTGATCCTCTTGCGAATCGCTCGCCTCTTGCGAACTAACTGGAAGAATGGCAGATGTTCAATTCTTCAAAGAGGGCGGGACCAATAGGACCCTGTGTAACGTGCTGGCATCTAGTAACCTAAATTTGAGGCAGTGCGGTGCCGCTATCGTTCCGTTGCGGTTTTGATATACCGTGTGTGCGATGAACTTTATAAAATAAAATCTTACCAATAAAATGGCACACATTGTTGATAACAGATAAAATGTCTAGAAGCGTAGATAAAATAAAGTAAGAAATGTAAAATGATAAAAAAATGTCTATAGACATTGCCATTATGAATGACAGTATTAATGTACATACGCATTGCTACACAGTCATTCGCTTTAAAAATAAACATAACTTAGGTATTTGTCAGTCACTGTTTTACTACTAAACAATGAAAATACACAGCAACGTACACACGCAAACATTACACTCACACATTCGCACAAACGTTCGGGTTTATAATACTTGTAGAATTTACTGCGGCAAAAGAATAAATAGAATCCATGTGAGATAGCTAGCAAAAAATATTTGAATTCGGGTCGATTTTAGCATTATTAGTAAAAGTAAGCAATATTTGGGTTTTATTTCGAGAGGCTTGGTTTAAATTTTTTGTTTATATTAACAGTGTACTAATTAAATAAATGTCATAAATCCGTGGGTAGAGTAATTCAACATACAAGGATTTCCAAGGACTTGTCTGCCGCCAAAACACATTTCCAATGAAAAAATATAAAAATGATTTATGATTAACCCTATATATGATAAAAGACTACATATTGAAGAACAGTGGCCATATATAAACAAATAAAGATATTAAAAAGAAAATATTACCTAAATTGGTACAATAATATTCAAAAAGTATAGTAACCACGCGGGAGATAACAGTGAGCTACCATGTCTAGTGACGAGTTATCCAAATCACTGTTTGTAAACAATGAACTTCAATATCTATACGCGGCAGTATTTTTGTTGGATAATTAGACCAGAATTGCAAATTATGCACCTACTATTTTTTACATATTCGATATCAGAATCGAGTACTGAACACCCCTTTCAGTGTGCACAGTCTTATCAATCACCTGTATAAACAGCACCGGCCAAGTGCGTGTCGAGCCACGCAATATGTAGGGCTCCATCGTTGCACACCACAATAATATAGAGGGTTTTACAGTTTTATGCTATGAACGTTTAACCTTTTCAATACCGATGACGGATATATACTCTTACTTCTGCACATTTTGTGAAATTTTCGACTATTACTCGTAAACTCGGAAAGCCTACTTAACTGTGATAGTTTTTCTTTTAACTTTATAATCAATACTACTACCGTAATTTTTTCCCATATCCAGAAGCAAGCATTTAGCTGAAAGGAGTTGCAAGCACTTGACTAAAACAAAAATTAGCTCTTTAAAGCTTTTTTACAAGCAGATCCCTTATATAAATAATAATAATAATAATCCTTGTATCATTGTTTTTGCAAAATATTTTTAAAGACTTATGCATCAACTTCTCACACTATGGGGTACGCGAAAAAAATAAGACATATCTACTTGTAGAGGAGACACCCCAGAATTATTTTTTCAATATTTTATTTTACCACTTTGACCGCGAGACTAATATGTATACTCATGCCAGATGCCATGCTCTGCGGACGGATGGACGGACTTGGCGAAATTTTACGGGTTCCTTAAAGACTACAGAACACTAAAAAGCACTTGAATAAACAGAACTTCGGCAGTTACTTTAGACATTTAAAAGGCCTTCGATCGGCAATGTCACTTCTTTCCAAGAAATAACGCAAGTGGATCACCAGTATCCAGTTCCAGAGGAGTTATTTATTGAATGTCAATGTCAGAACAAGTTCTGAATTTAACTCTTTCCATGCGAGTGATATTGTTATAAAATCACTTCTCTAGAACTGTGAATAAGATAACGATCCTAAGGATTACGCAACTTCTGTATTATTACGTCAATAAAATTCTATTGCTCTGGCAATCTGCCTAATCTGCAAAATCTGTCAATTGGGTCTGCCCAATTGGCGTAAAACGCGGAAACGTAATAACGTTTCTCAAATTAAAAGAAAAACATTGGTGTTACAACAATATATGAATTTGAATTATATATTTTTTTTAATTTTATTTCATTTAATTTACATTACAACAACAAATAATCTGTATTGGTTAATGGAAAATGCGAATGCTTAAGGGGTCAAACTGTGGGCAACAGTGGGCTGAATTTCAACTTACATAGACATTTTCATTTGATTTTTTAAGCACGGATATTTTTGGTATATACAACCAAAAAAATCCTTTGGAATGTTAAGTACATTATTAGCAACCCAATGTAAACGCAAACTCTTTTATCAAAAAAGCAAAGGCGTAGCACCATTCAGCCGTATAAATGACGTAATTTGGCACTTATGTCTATTTAGAATAGGAAGAATTTTAAAAGCTAAAATAAATATCTCTCCTATATAAAACAAACACTATTAAGTTTTCTTTGATAACTTATTTATTATATTGTATAAAAAATATTTAATTAACTCGATGAGAGGTGATTAACTCACTCATATTAGGTAAAGCTTAGACCAAAATAAAAAAAAATTTTTTGAGATTACTACGTAAGCCTGAATTCTTCATTCTTTTAAGAATTGTATAATCTATACATATAATAAAATCGTAGGAAAGTCAAAACTGTAGATTGAATATTTTTTTAAAAGTATACTTGGGGCGTGATCTACAATCGATATCGAAGCCAAAAATATAGTTTTTAGAATTTTTGTCTGTTTGTGTGTTTATCTGTATGTATGTCCGGGGTAAATACAAAAATTACTGCATGGATTTACTTCAAATTTTGCATGAATATTACTAATAGTCTGGGTCAACATATAGGCTACATATTATCACGCTATCACCTACGGGGGAGGAGCTGTGCGGAGTAAACGAAATCCGCGCGGACGAAGTTCCGGGCAACAGATAGTAACACTAATAAACACGACATTTACACAACTGATAAGATTACAAAACATTATACACATAAGTAATAAGTCTGTGTAAATACTAGTTCTTCCTAAAATGATGATAAAATGGCTTTGCTGTGTTGAATACAATTATAATGCTTACATGTACAATTTGCCATAAAACTTTATCCTACCTCATCATTATTTGTTACTTTTACACGTTGCATTAAGGTATGTGCACACATATTAACTCGTAAAGGGACCGTTACTGTATTAACTCTAGCTGTTCGGTATTCTTTGTATGAAAATTCTTACTGCAATGCAGACTAGTCAAAATCTTAACGTTATCACCTCGCCTCGAGACACCGACAAGTTTAGGAACCGAAGTGCATTGTGGTCAACATGCAGTTTCAGCACTTATATTTTAGAGCCTGTGCTGGCTAAAAAATTGTTGTTTTATAAAATCTGAAATTTTCTTAACGCATAGTCCTTCCATTGGTTACTCTGATAGATAACAGGTAAGGAAGGTGTATAAATTAGTACCACAATTTTGTGAAAGTATAAAGCTCGGTCTTAAATATTTCCTTCATTATGATAATAGAAACAACGTCATTCATTGTTGGACAAAACGGTTTTAACCCCTAGCCCGGCACCATTAAAGTTACATAAATTTGAATTAGACTTTCGTTAGAGTATAAAAGGTAACATTTATAAAATATGAATTTTACCTAGGGGATTATCAGATAATGTTACCTCAGTAGTTACTAACCAAATAGTTTAATGGTTTTTACATCTTAATTGATACGTTGAAATCTGCCATAGCGAGAGCAAGGCATACAATATTATATGTATATTTGCGAGTGAGATAGTAAGGACGCTCTATTGCGTTTATTTATTTCGCACCATATGTCTTTTATACTATATTATGTGTTGAACTATTAAAGATTCAGTCAGAAATTAATAAAATAATGGATACATAATAGTGATACAAATAATCATAACCCGGAAAAGCCAGCCAGCTTTGGCAATCAGTAGATGATGCTGACCAATACCTTAAAAACATTCATATCTCCTTTCAAATATATAAATTTACATTACTTTTTCATTACAAAGAACAAAATTCTTTAGTTTTAGTCAACCCATACAGATGCAGCCTGCTTTGATTTAATTAGGTATAATTTATTAAAACGTTTTCAGTTTGGAGATCATCTTGATATTTGGTTACCCTGGTTCTGTAATGTTCTCAATTCTCTGGTTCTGTAATATATATGTACAATAAAAGGAGATATGAATGATATCTACTTTCAAATCCATAAATGTAAATTACTTTGTCATTACAAAGACAACAAAATTCTATAGTTTTGGTCAACTCCTACAGATACAGCATGTTTTGATTTCATGCATTTAATTATATTTTGTTAAAACGTTTTCAGTTTAGAGATCATCTTGATATTTGCTTACCCTGTTTCTGTAATATTCCCAAGAATGTTCAACTTTGTTTTACACATTACTGCATTTTCATCTACCACCTGTGCTTGTGAGCAATAATTACAGTATCACTAAGTCTAAATGCAGTACTTGCGTTTATTATTGCAAAAATACCTAGGACGTGTTCAATACTGCATTTCTAAATAGCAATTATGTCCTATTTTCATGAATCATAGAAATTAAAATTTAAGTTGCTAAAAGACGAAATAGAACAGATTTTAGGTAGTTTAATTTGAAAAGTTGTTTTGATATTTATATCAGACTTATTATAACTATCAATACATTATCTTCTATAGGAATTATTTTCTATGGTATTATAATCGAATAATTAAAAAATAATCAGTCTATAAATTTCACTTTAGGAACTTTTTTCATTATAGTCTATAAAATGTAATAAATAATAGTATAAAAAAACTTAAAAAGACGCTTTTATAAAATCCTTAAAAATAACTTGCACGATAAATGAAATTACAGTAAACGTAGCAAATACTGCTCAACGTTCATCACAAGCTGAATGCTTTTGTTCTGGAGAGAAAAAAGAAAAGAGAAATGCAATATCTGGAGATCTTGTTAACAAAAACGATATTTTTGTGCAAGCACTGCGTTTTTCGTTAAATAAAAAACATTTTTATTATAGTTCTTTGAGATGTCATTTTTGCATAAAAGTGAAAATCTCAAAAATGTCGATTACTGCAGGTGCAATTAGCTGGACAGCATGAGCAGATTAAAATTACGTTAATTTATTGACGCTATTTATCTTTACTGTTATCACTCAAACTAGCGATGTAATATTATCTTTTATCTTATCTATCATATTTTTATACGCCGTTACTTATACTTCCAATAAAAGGTATGTAAACGATTTTCACGAAGGATTTACGCGATATCTTTTAGTGAAGAAAGACAATTTTATTTAATCGAAGTAACGTTTTAAAATATATACACACGTCTCAACGGCAGAAAGAAACATACATCTTATATATTTTTATTTTCAGTTCTAGTAGTGTAGTGAATTTTATTAAAACTGTTTGAATCTATAACTTCAAATAGTTTTTGTTTATAAACTAAATTGCTTTCGCCTTTTCTGTCTCCAAATTTAAGTAATTTAAACGTTAATTAAAGTGACTATAAATTTAAATAATAAATATATTAAATAAATGTAACACTATATTTTCTGAACGCAAAATTTGATAATGGATTCCAAAATTCATTTAAAAGAAAAAAATCCAAATGAAGAAGCTAACATACTTTCTAAGTTGCTTATATTGTAAGTATTTTATTTTTAAATTACAAATATTTATTACCAGCATTTACAACATGGTAAAAAATATAAAAGATAGTTTTTACTATATTGTAAATGCTGTAAATACATTTAATTATATTTAAGTCAATACATTAAATTAAGTTACATACTTAAAATTATAACGAAATACTACTTTTTATTTAAAGTTCGGGTTCGGGTTTAACAAACTTTATTACGAGTATCATAAGAATTTACAATTCATTCACATGAGGAATACATTTATAAAAGAGAAGAACACACGAGTCATCGTAGATTTGCTAATAGATAATATAAGTTAGAACAATATATATTTTAAATAAAATTTTATGTGAATATTATTTAGATTTAGTATCATCTCATCTAGTTCCCTTGCGGGGTAGGCAGAGCAAAACGAACGTCAATAGACTATTCCGGTTCGCCATTATATATTTCTTTCCAATTTTTTTAATGCTAAAACATCATACAATAAAATTAAAAACTATACATTACTGTGCACTTTGTGTTTACTTTGTTCTTATTTGTGGTAGTACGATAACATTGGCGGATCTTAATAGTTATCAGGTTTGTTTTTATTTTTTGGAGAAATTAATATTTGTATGTTTATCCTTTGTCAGTTTTTTACGTATGAGAACACTAATATTGTAAACATATGTCTGACTTACATTCATTATTTTATTTTTTTATAAAATTGGTTACTGTCTAATATTTAACTAGCTGACCCGGCAAACGTTGTTCTGCCTTTTTAACTACTCTTATTTTTTTTTATTCTCTCACCTTTTAAACCTTCCCTAAACTTCAACAATTAATTCAAAACCAAAATTAGCCAAATCGGTTCAGCCTTTCTCGAGTTTTAGCGAGACTAACGAACAGCAATTGATTTGTATATATGTTACCGGAAATGTATGAAATCTAGGAATTGTATAAATGTCCTAGGAAATGCATAAAATTCCGAAACTATTTAGGAAATGTGTAAAATATTGTTTTAAAAATTATTTAATACATACATATCCTAGGAATATAGAATAGGAAATGTAAAGATATGTGTATAGATATGTATTTACACCAAAATCTATATCTGTAAGTAAACGCAGAGGTTTTAGTGAGTGGGCAACTGCAGGAATTTTTAAAAGCAGGAATCGGTTATTTGATTTATATTATGAAAAATCTTTTAATCATAGTACTGAATTCAAAGAGTATGTCAAAAATTATTCAAAGATTTTTAAAAGAGCTTGCAATGCTGCCAAGTCAATACACATAAAAAATATGATAAAACACTCTTCTAACAAAATAAAGGCAACATGGAACATCATAAATTGTGAAATTGGCAAGACTAGTATTTTTGATGAAGAATACCAATTAAATGTAGGAGTCAATGTTACGGGATATTTGGAGGTAGCTAAGGAATTTGAAAAATTCTTCTCTAATGTGGCCATCAGAACAACCCAAAGTCTAAGCTCTTCAGCCAGTACCGCGGAATTATTATTGAAGCAATGTGTCAACAAGTGTGAATCAAATTTTGAATTTTCTTTTATTGATTCTAAAGATATATTAAATGCTTTCAAAACACTAGAAATTAAAAAAACTGCAGATTTATGGGGCCATTCCCTTAAAATCATTGCCTCAGTAATAAATATCATTGCACCATACTTAGCTGTAATATTTAACTGCTGTATAACAAATGGTGTTTTTCCTGATTTAATGAAACTCTCAAGAGTAATTCCAATATTTAAGTCTGGCTGTAAATCAGATCCCACTAACTTTCGGCCTATCTCGGTTCTGCCTTCCCTGAGTAAAATATTTGAAAAAATAATTCTTAATCAAATGTTAAAACATTTTAACAAATTTGAACTGTTTCATCCTAAACAATTTGGATTTACAAAGGGTCGCTCAACCGTAGATGCTGGTGTGGAATTATTGAAAAAAATCTATGAAGCCTGGGAGGAATCACATGATGCAATTGGAGTATTTTGTGATTTATCTAAGGCATTTGACTGTGTTCATCATAATACTTTAATCAGGAAATTACACTACTATGGCATTAGAGGTAAGGCCCTCGATCTTCTGACTTCGTATTTGAATGGAAGAACTCAGAGGGTCGATATCAATGGAATAAGATCAAACGGTGCCACTGTCACCATGGGTGTTCCACAAGGATCCATTCTTGGTCCGTTTTTGTTTTTGATATATATAAATGACTTGCCCTTCTTTGTTGGCGATAGGCATGGAATCGTACTGTTTGCGGATGACACTTCACTTTTATTTAAAGTGAAAAGACGAGTTGGTAAGTATGACGAAGTGAACATTGCGATTTCAAAAGTTGTACAATGGTTCAATGTTAACAACCTCCTATTAAATGGAAATAAAACCAAGTGTATTAGATTCTCAACGCCTAATGTAAGGCATATAGATACCAATGTACAACTTAACGGGGACAAATTGGATCTTGTGGACTCTACTGTCTTTTTAGGGATTACGATAGATAAAAAACTACAGTGGGGACCACATATCGACAAATTAACGAGTAAACTGAGTTCAGCGGCATTTGCAGTTAAAAAAATGAGACAGATTAGTGATGTAGACACTGCGAAAATTGTGTATTTTAGTTATTTTCATAGTATTATGTCTTATGGGATTCTACTATGGGGAAATTCCACTGATATAAATACAATCTTTGTTTTACAAAAAAGAGCTGTAAGAGCTATTTACAATCTCAGTCCACGAGTTTCCCTAAAAGAAAAATTTAAAGAAATTAATATTTTAACCGTACCATCACAGTTTATATTTGAAAACTTGATGTATATTCGTAAAAATATTTCTTCATTTAAGAAAAATAGTGATGTACATAATGTAAACACAAGGAACAAAAACAATCTTGCTCTGCATGTATCACGTCTCCACAGAATAAGTAACTCTTTTATGGGGCAATCTATACGCTTTTACAATAAACTTCCAAATGCTATTAAAGATCTACCAATACACAAATTTAAAAAATGCATCAAATCGAAACTTTGTAAAAAAGGTTACTATAAAATATCTGAATATTTGGATGATAATAAGGCATGGGATTAATTGCTCCTCATAGCAGTCTCATAATAATTATAATATATTATTCATAAATACATTGTAATTGTAATTGTAATAACATTGTTTAAAAAATGTACATGCACAAAAAAAGACAAGCCCGCTGAGTTTCTTCCGCCGGATCTTCTCAGTGTGTGGCCGCGTTTCCGATCCGGTAGTAACTCAAAAAATGTTGACTCGTCAAAAGTGCCTGTAAAGGATAATTTGAATAAAAATGTTTTGACTTTGACTTTGACTAAAGAAGAGTTTAAATTATATACAATTCCTAATTGTATATAATTTCAATATAGTATTAGGAAATGTATAAAAAGATTGCTTTTAGACCGGGATCCCAGGAACCAACTTTTTTTTATTACTAACAAACTTAATTTTTGTGAACAGCTTCGTTTTGACGAGACAACCATCTTTTCTATCTTCGAAAAATCTCGAATCGGGTAACTTATAAAGATAGATATAAAAGAAAACTTTAGAGTGTTGCACTAAGAAAAAATTCTACTTTACGTGTAGGACAATGTTACCCTTGAATTACAATAATAATTAACACGCTGTTGTGAGATTAGGTTGATATTAAATTAAATGTCAATTTATACATCTCATAATTTCGAAACTTTAGAGTGGAGGACTCGCCAGAAAAACCATCGAATGTGTAGGACAAAAATTTCAGCTGGTTTTTTATAATATATTCGAGCGATTAAAGTCAAAAAATAATTATTGTTATTAATAAATATTTTTTCTTCACCGAATCAAAATTTTCAAAGCCCCATAACTTTATTATCTACCCAATTTGAGATTTTTCAAAGATAGAGAAAAAAGATGATTGTCTCGTCAAAACGAAGCTGTTCACAAAAATTCAGCTTGTAATCAAAAAAAAGTTTGTTCCTGGGATCCCGAGCTATTTCTTCAATAAAACACGTTGTTAAAATGAGAATAATAATTTTTATTAAGGCACTTGACAATCCGGTAACAATACATCCGGTACATTCTCTGCATCAAGAAGAACTCTTGGACATACATTAATCTGAGATCGAGAATATAATTGTTTTAAGATTCCGTTCTTGGTACCAATTTGATAGAGCTCATCATCGTTCTTAGCCAAAACTACGCTTATAATATTTCGGGCATCATCACGTCCTCTATCAACCTCTGGAACTGCAATTCGTACAGAAGTGTCAATTAGTAGCGCGTTAGCCTGATCGGATAATGTAAAACCCTCCCCTCGTACCCATTACCCATCCCCGCGTATCCATTGGTATCTTAAATTTTCTATTTTCTATTTTCCTAGGAAATGTGTCCATAATATGATTCATTTCACACATTTCCGGGTGATTTTAGGAATTACATACATCTGCTAGGAATTGTATACAATAACGGATTACATACATTTCCGTTAACATATATATAGATAGATAAAGTTTTAACCAATTTAGAGCAACTAATAAGATGTTAAAATTAGTTTTGTTAGCCGGACCACTAATTTTAATCAGGTAATTTTAATGTGGCTTAACAAGTGAATTGTAAATTACATTACATTACAGATACATTATAATAAAATAAAATTATTTTTTGCCTTTTATTTCTTGCTTATTCATAATACAAATACTATAAAATTGTGCATGCAAAATTTTTACAGATCCAATTTAAATTTGCTAAATTATAATGCATTTAATAATGATAAAAAGAAACAATAATATTGTTAAATAGTATCATAATAAGTAAAGTTCGTAACATAACGTAAAATTGTTAGATAAATATTACATTTAAAAATATTTTTTTTTTGATATATATTGATTTGATTAATCAGATATAGTCATTTTGATAACAAGAACCCTCTCAATGAAAGGTAAAGGCCTCCTCCAGAGATGACCAGTACTCCCTATTCTCTGGCACTCGCAACCACTGAATACCTGCTACTTTAATGATGTCGTCTGCCCATCGTGCGTTTGGTCTACCTCTTTTTCTCTGTCCTAGTGGACCAGCCCATGTTGTAGTCTTTTTAGTCCAGCGGTTATCGCTAAGTCTTGCTACATGTCCAGCCCATCGCCATTTACGCCTTTGTGAATAGCTGAGAGCATCAATGGCTCTAGTTTTTTGCCTTATATCAGTGTGGCGGATCTTTTGGATTTTTTTTATTTTTAAGATGCTTCTCTCCATACTTCTTTGACAGGATGTAATTTTGTTTTTCGTTTTTTTTAGTAAATTTCCAGGTTTCGCAGGCGTATGTTAATGAGGGGAGTAGGCAGGTGTTCATGACTTTAGTTTTCAATCGTATGGTCATATCGCTTTTGAGTATTTCTTTGAGGCTCCAAAACTTTTTCCAAGTGATGTTGATTCTTCTCTCTACTACTAGTTCGTGATTTTGTTGGTTGAATGAAACTTGCTTTCCCAGATAAATGTAAGCATCGACATATGTTAAAGGTGAGTTTTCGAGATATATAGGTTTTTTAATATGGTTCGTCATGATATTAGTTTTTGTTAGGTTGATTTTTAAGCCTACTTTACGGCTTTCTTCATGTAGGGTGTTTATCATTTCTTGTAGTTGAATTGTATTTTCCGATATCAGGACTATATCGTCGGCAAATCTCAAGTAACTCAAGTAACACCCATTTATATTTATGCCAAAATTTTTCCAGTTTAGTATCCTAATGATGGATTCTAGCACCGCTGTGAAGATAGTTGGTGAGAGTGGGTCTCCCTGCCTTACACCTTTTCTCATTTGTATGGGTGGCTCTGTAGTTTCCAGCTTCACTCTGCTAGTACTGTTTTCGTATATATTTTTTAAGACTTTGATGTAGTCTAGTGGAACTTCTTGAGATAGTAGAGTTTCCCATATTGGTGAATGGAGCAGAGAGTCAAATGCTTTTAGGTAGTCGATAAAGATAATGTAGAGTGGTCTCTTGAACTCTTGGTATTTTTCAATCAACATTTCCAGCGAGTGAATGTGGTCCACTGTTGAAAATCCTCTTCGAAAGCCCGCCTGTTCAATAGGTTGGTATTTCTCCGTGCTTTCTCTTTTTTTTTTTTCTATTATTGAAGAAAATAGTTTATATAGTAGTAAGCCTATCGGTCTGTAATTGCTTATGTCATTTGGGTCCCCTTTTTTATAGAGCAAGATGATTTTAGATTCTGACCATTGACGAGGAGTGCACGAGCTAGTCAGTATCTGATTGAACAGTAGAGTAAGTGGTTTTGCTAAGTACGCACATCCAGTCTTTATGACTTCATTTGTTATCCTGTCGGGGCCTGGACTTTTCTCAATTTTCAGTAATTTAATCTCTTTAAGCTAATCGGATTCGTCTATGACTGATCTTACTTCTACTCTATTTATATCTGGTAATTCGTATGCTTGTAGATTTGCTGCGCTATATAGTTTCTTATAAAATTCTGTTGCTATTATCAGTATTTCTGTTCTATTTTGGGTATTTTCGGTTTTGTCTTTCAACTCTTCAATCCATAATTTGTGTGTTCTTAGATCCTTGTATGCTTTCTTGATACTGTTTATAGTATTAAGATGTTTTTCGATTGTTCTTGTACGGTACGTCTTGTAGTCATGGATGATGATAGAAGATGGATACATTTACTTATGAGTTTGTAAAGTGCTTTTAGTTAATTTTTGATGGCTCTTGATTTCGGCTTTATCCTTTGTAGTTCTTGTCTACTACAGATTAGTGCCTTTGTGCGTGTTGATAGTACTTGGTTTTTCCCTGGGTTTGTACTGGATGAAACCTCGTGAGTTCTTTTCAGGCTGGTGTCTATTGCTTTAGTTATGTTGTCATAGTACTTTTGAACGGTTTCCTCGTCTTTCCAGTTCTCTAGTAGGTTTGTTAAACAGCTGTTCAGCGTTTGTTTGAATGTTTGTGTTTCTTCTTCATTCTTTAGTTGAAATCGGGGGCGTTGGCCGAACATTCTTCGACTTTTGGTTTTTGGAAGAATGTTTAATGCTGCTCTCACTAGTCTATGATCTGAAGGGTAGGTCATATTTAAAACCTGCATATTGTATATGTTTCTGTGTAAGTTTGTTAAAATATAGTCTAATTCATTCTTTATTATACCATTAGGCGATCTCCAAGTCCATCTATGTTTGTAATTTTTTTTGAAAAAGGTGTTCATAATAACCAAGTTGTTCTCGTGCGCTAAATTGATAAGTCTTTTTCCTCTACAGTTTCTATCTCCGTAACCGTAATTTCCTGTGGCGGTTTCATTGGGATTAATTTGTCCTATTTTAGCGTTGAAATCTCCCATGACTATAATATTTTTTTCTGAGAGTTGTATAGCTTTATCGACGGTACTGTAACACCGCCCAACGAACCTTCAGCCGGGCGTGTTACTTTGCCAATGATATCCCCTTTTCCTAGGGAATCTTTCTTTATACTCGCTTGGCAGCTCGAGGTACTAATGAGAAGCAAGACTTTTCGGGATTCTCTAATAAATAGACTTTCGTAATGTATCTTCTTTTATTTTCGTGGGACGTCTATCTCTTGTCAAATTACAAACAAGACTTCTCTATTACATTTTTACCTCTACAAACTAAACAGTTCTACATTTGAAAGTCGACAAAGCTGCCAGTTGTATGTAACACCATAAAGGTGTTACATCAGCTACCCCCCAAGGTGGGAGCAGCTGAAACTGGTGGGGCATTTGTCTCCCTTCATATGGCCTACCTATCCCTATCCTGATTGCCCTACCTACGAGGGGAAAGTACATTTTGGTGGGACTGTCTTTTCCTAAAAGATAGTTTGCCCCATGTGTGGTTCTGTTCATTACCACCACACCATGGCACAAACTTTGGTCTCCCAAAACCCCTCTAAAAGACAGACCACAGTCCCCTCACCTAACCTATCCTACCGCAAACATTTTTTTATTTTATTACACTTTAGCCTGAAGGGCTCTAGCTGTATAAGAGATAATAAGAGATGGAAAGGCATAACAATTCAAACTTCTTTTCTTTGGTGGACCAAAAGAAAAAAGATTGAAGTATTACTTCCTCTCAACATCGAGCTCGCCCCAATATATAGATCACGATCATAAATATCCCTTACTCTGAACCATATCAATACCATCATTATGATGTCTCCCAAAACTATCCGAGTTCATGTATATCCTATACAGATATCCTTTGTGTCGACTATGTCGTACTACAAAGTTGAACTCCCCTTCAAAAGACTTTCAACCCTTAACCTATACTGACTCTTTCGACTTCATACTAAGGCGGCTCAGTCCCTAGTATACATTATACCCCATAAGACTTTATTATTGAACGGAAGAACTTGAGAGGAATACATTGCTATTGGAAATATGACTTTTCTTCATTTAATATTCTTTTGGTCATCTTTTTTCTTTTTAGCTTCGGTCCATCATCACAGCATTGGTTGAGCCCCATCATATTACATGAAATAAACACAAGTATTAGTATTCTCATATATAAGCCCAAACAAAAGTAATGGTCTAACATGTAACAATTATTTATTACAATGAATGACTATAAGTACACTATATATTATTTACATACGTACATGAAATGCCTTTAACCTATTTATATGTACAATATCTCTATATCTCCTATTGCTTAACTTCGTAATTACATAATTTATATTAGATATTCTTTCCACTATTCTGTACGGCCCTTTATATAACCTACATAATTTCAAACTCCTATTGTCCACCCGTCTTGGTGTATATACTAACACTAATTGTCCCGGTGAAAAGTCCTTTACTTTAGCCCTTTTGTCAAAATATCTCTTTTGCCTAACTTGTGCCCTCCTAATGTTTTGTACTGCCTTCCGAACTAACGCACCCTGTAAATCATGTCTCTCGGCATAATTTACTTCTCGGCTTTGACTATCCCTATTTACCCCCATGTCGCTTTGGAATATCGGTTCCCTAGCGTACATCATCATATATGGTGAAACTTTAGTGGTTGATTGTTTGCTAGTGTTATATGCATGACAAACTAATGGCACAAATCTACACCCTTCATCACATTTTGTAACAACATTTTCATTCTTTCGCGTGTCCGCGCACCCCTCTTTCATCTCATTTTTACCTTTACATAATTCGTATGAATTATTGCGATAACTCTTATTTTCTCTGAAATTAAACGTATTAGTTTTTATATTTTTCTTCGTATTCATTTTTGACATCGCAGTCAATGAATACGAAGACTTTATGTCAGCTCGTTTTATAATATTACATATATTGCGCATGTTGTTATGGCAACTATCTCTATTATTTGCAAACTGTCTAAAGCGATTTAAATTAAAATTTACAAAAAACTTTTTATCTATACACAAATAACCCTTTTTACAGTAAATAATTACATCATATTTATTAAGGAAATCCTGCCCCAGGACCATTTCGTAACCAATATTATTTACAATCACCATGTCGTTGGGGAAGACCCTTGCATTAATGAGGAGATTTACTCTCGCCTCACCAACGACTTTTAGTGTGGACCCTGTAACAGATTGAATTTTATCTCTGCTATATGGAACACTGGCTCCATACGGCAGATTTAATTTTTTTGCTAAACTCGCGGACATACATGAGACATTTGCCCCCGTGTCTATTAAAGCGAGACATTCTTGTCCCCTAACACATAAACGAATACATGGATTTTTTACACCTGATATTTTTTCCTCTTGTTTGGCTTGAAGTGGTGCGGGCGTAACTGCTTCGCACATATTGATGCGATGGCCCACGCCATCCGTGTGTTGTTGTGACTTCGGACTGCTTCTGAAAGAACTTTGTGTACATAAGGCTGTTTTGTTATATCGAGGCGTACGAAAAACTTCCGTCGGTTTTTGACGTTCTTGTTGTGAACACACAGGCGCACCAGGGAGGACGTTTGTTTTCTCCCTATACAAACATTTCAGCGGCAACCCAATTGGTGGCTGCAATGGAAGGTCAACCGTGGAATGCGGTTTTCCTCCAAATAACTCGTTATACTGCCTTATCGTGTCACGCAACTCCTCCCATGACTTATATAATTGCAATCCAAACTTTTCCTTAAACGAGGGCAATATCGTTTTAAGGAATTGTTTTATGAAAATTACTTCTGAAATCTCAGCTTTGGCTGCGATGTCGCTGAGTCTGTAAAAATAGGTTAGTAGTTCTTCATCGCGGCCCTGTTTGGATACATAAAATCGTTCCATATAATTTATCGAAATAGGGAATTCGTTTTCAATTTTTATACATAATTCATGGAAATTGGCCGTGTCGGTATATATCATTTTGTAAAATGCTAACGCCGGACCATCAAGATATAGTCCCAGCAGTAAAGGTAAGCTCTCTATGTTCCATTTATTTATTGCCGCGACCGTTTTGAAATCTTAAATAAACTCTGCGAACGCCAAATTCTGCGTTCCGTTGAAGCGCTTGATGGCCTCCATCTTAACTCTTACCTTCTGACCACAATACTTAGCTTTCCTGGTTTTTTCTAGCGTGGTGATTGCGCTTAGCGCCTGAACGTGGTGACTTCCCGTAGCCACTTCACACAGCGACTTCCCGCAGCGACTTCACACAGCGACTTCCCACAGCGACTAACCACAGCGACTACCCGGCGCCTCCACCAACTTGTAACACCGCCCAACGAACCTTCAGCCGGGCGTGTTACTTTGCCAATGATATCCCCTTTTCCTAGGGAATCTTTCTTTATACTCGCTTGGCAGCTCGAGGTACTAATGAGAAGCAAGACTTTTCGGGATTCTCTAATAAATAGACTTTCGTAATGTATCTTCTTTTATTTTCGTGGGACGTCTATCTCTTGTCAAATTACAAACAAGACTTCTCTATTACATTTTTACCTCTACAAACTAAACAGTTCTACATTTGAAAGTCGACAAAGCTGCCAGTTGTATGTAACACCATAAAGGTGTTATAGTACTGTAAAAAAATTCCAATTCCTCATCGCTTGACGCCTCCGTCGGAGCGTAAACTTGAATAATGCTTAATTCCAAACCATTTATATTCATCTTTAATAGCGCTACCCTTTCTGATAATCCTGTAAATCTTGTGATAAAAGATACATTATATCGAACATAAAAGGGTGAGCAATGTTGTTAAAGCCCCGGTTGAAATAAAAATTTGGATCTTAGCCTTTTAATATGAAGCACCCAAGTTAATTGGTTACCTAAAACTAGGCCTAAATATTTTTTACTGTTTACTCTTGATTTTGTATGATTATTGATTTGAAGTGGTAGAAAACTAATGCTTTTTTTATATTTGTCCATACGTATGTATGTATTACGTAGTGAGTCTTTGAAATATTGATACTTAATAAGTTACATTGGAACCACATATTTAACAAATTGAGATCTTGTTGTGCGTCTTGAATAATTGGGTTTATATTACTTCCAAAGTAGAAGAATAAACTAGTATCATTAGCATATACGGAGAGTTTTCCTTTTAACAGTAAGGTGCTGCTATTGTTATTAATATATATCAAAAAGAAAAGAGGTCCAAGAATAGAGCCTTGTGGATGTAAAAAGTTTTAAGCTATGTTCTTGTTTAGTAACTTTGTCTAACTGATAACGGTTAGAGAGGTAAGACTTTAGAATTTTAAGTGCATTTCCCATAATACCAATGTCATTTAATTTATTAAGCAAGATTTCGTGGCTCACAGTATCAAAAGTTTTTTTCAAGTCAATAAATATTCCTAAAGTTGATTGTGTGGCCTACTGGCCTCTTTTTGGACTTAACCATATGAGGTTCGATTCCCGGGTCGGGCAAGAAAAAGTTCCCGGTTGGCTATAAGCTAGCCATCTATCACTATGTTGGACTAAGTACTCGTATTATCGGCTAATCGTGGGTGCACTGATTGTACCTCGGCCTACCTCTACGGGGATACGGGCGTTACGATACTCTTTTTTTTCTTTTTTTATATATCCCTAAAGCTAATTTCTTTTTATCGATATTATTTTTTATTTAAGTGATTAAATCAATGGTTGCTAATATTGTGTTGAATTTTGGTCTAAAACCATACCGATTTGAGTAAAGAAAGTTAATTTTATTTAAATTTTTTTCGAGGCGAGAATATAGACCGTGGTTCCACGAACATACTTTTTTTTATTAATAACGAGCAAAATTTTTGTGAACAGCTTCGTTTTAACAATACAACTATCTTTTCTATCTTGGAAAAATCTCGAATCGGGTTAAAGATAGATAAAAAAGAAAAATGTAGAGTGGCGGACTAAGATAAGTTTCCTCTTTACGTGTAGGATAATGTTACCCTTGAATTACAATAATAATTAACAAGCGGTTGTGAGAAAATTAGATTTGTTTTGGAATTGCTTTTAAATTGATTAATATCAATTTAAAATTCTCATAATTCCGAAACTTTAGAGTGCAGGACTCGTCAGAAAAACCATCGAATGTGTAGAACAAAAGTTTTATCGTGTTTTCCATAATATAATCAAGCAATTAAAGTTATAAAATAAATAATGTTATTAATAAATATTTGTCCTTCACCAAATCAAAATTTTCAAAGTCCCATAGCTTTATTAGCTACCCGATTCGAGATTTTTCGAAGATAGAGAAGATGGTTGTCTCGTCAAAACTAAGTTATTCACACAAATTCAGCTTATTAATAATCAAAAAAGTTTTTTTTGTGGTACCACGATCTATAACTTTTTCGAAAACTTTTGACATGACTAGTAATACTAAAATAGGACGGTAGTTACCTGGATCTAGTTAACTGCCAGATTTGTATATTGGGGTCACTTTAGCAACTTTGAGGCTATCTGGGAAAATGACTATTGCTAAGCAGTTTTTAATATATCGGGAACGTTCTTCAGCTAACAAGTTTTGCACATGTTTTATACACTTAGAGTTAACCTCATTAGGAACAGCACTAGTGTTTCGATCAAACTTTGCTGTACTTTTTGTTATCTCCTCTGGGGTTGATAGTTCAAAAAAAAGATTGTATAGATGTTATCTGGCTAGTATTTTTCGCAACACTAGTGTATGTTAATATATGGGGAACGTTCTTCAGTTAACAACTTTTGCACATGTTTCATACATTTAGAGTTAACCTCATTAGGAACAGCACTAGTGTTTCGATCAAACTTTGAAGTAATTTTTGTTATCTCCTCTGGGGTTGTTAGTTCAAAATAAGGTTGTATACATGTTATATGATGGTTAGTATTTTTCGCCGCACTAGTGCATGTTTTTGAAATTATGGTATTTTGAAGGGATCGCTTGTGCTAGAGTTGAACCCAGACTTGATAAAAATTATTATATTAAAAATTTGCTTCACATCAGTTACCGGTGCATCAGTTCCAATTTGCAGCTTAATTGGTATTCTTACATCTTTAACTTTATTTTACGTAAAATTATTGATAAGACCTCAAATCTACCTGGTTTATGTTTACAGTCGGAAATTTATTTATGATAATATTGGCTTTTCATTTTTTGTATTTCAACATTCACTGAGTTTCTCTCTTTTATAAAATCGTTCAGAATTATTTTTTTCTGTAGGGTTATGTTTATGCTTTCTTCACAATATATTTTTATTGTTTATTTTATGTATAATTTCCTTAGAAATTCAGTCCTGTCTAGGTGGGCTTAAGATTTTTATTTTCCTAATTTTACTATAGCTCAGATATCTAAATACAACTTTTCCAATTGCAAATAATTCACATTAGAATTAGGGTCTAAATCGCTTAGAAATTAACGAGAAACCCATGATAATTCATATTAAAAAACTGTTTCCGAATTTCTTGACTTAGATACCCTTATTATAAACTATCAAGAACATTGTCATTTATATATTACTAGCTGTTGCCAGCGAAAGTTGTTGTTCTGAAAACTATTATTTTGGGTTCGATATCGATTATAGATCACGCCCCAAGTATTCTTTTAAAAAAATAATCAATGTACAGTTTTGACTTTTCTACGATTTTATTATATGTATAGATCATGTTCGGTTTATCCTTTTTAAGCTAGGGCCGAAGCTTCTGAAATCAATTAAAAATGAAAAAAAAAACAATAACAGAACGAAACCCACTGAAAAGGAAGAAAATAAAAAGAAAAATAAATTAATAAGTCGATTTGAGTCCTGGAAGCGTAAGGGGGGGGGGGGGTGGAGGGAGTTGACGGCAATAAGAAGATCTATAACTTTTCTGTTTGCACTTTTTTACATAACCTCAAAATTATGCGAAAAATTTGAAAAAAATACTTTTTTGTTTTTTTATCTCCTGCAATTTTTTTACAAAACTTGGTAAAAAGTGCTTGCTTTTTTTATGTTCCAAATACACTGTAATTTTTTAAATTATAATATTTATATTTCTCCTTATTTTGACTGAATATTAAAAAAGCATCATAATTTTGAATCGAAAAAAATTCTTCAATCAAATTTTGATGTTTTTCGGTCAAAAGTCAGTACAAGTTTTTTTTTTTAAATCTCTACTTTCTGATAGTTTCAAAAAAATATACTTACAATACTAAGGAAAATTTTCACAGAAAATGTAAAAAATTAAATTATTTTTTCATCATAATGTAAAATTTATCATGTTCGATTTATGCTTTTTGACTAGAGCCGAAGCCTCTGAAATCTGAAAATGATAATGAAAAAAGCAATAGTAGGATGAAACGCATTAAAATAACGTAAAACATAAATTTACGCTTTAATTACTTGAAAATTGTAAGTTTTCAAGTTATACCGATAAATTTTAAAAAAATAAGATTCATTATTAATAGAAATTGCAAAATACATGCAAAAATAAATAATTTTTTAACCCTTCGTCCACGTTGGTAAGTGAAATTACCTAACCAGTTACAAGAAAAGATTTTTCTTTCACTGTTTTATAACTAGTTATGAGAGAAGAATTCTTTTTCCATTTTCGTAGATCAAAATTATTTCCATTTTTGTTACCAAAAGAAAAAGTAGTTATGAATAAATAAATAAAAAACCCCAATCGTCAAACCCGCTGACAAACTGGTTAACTTAATTGATTTTCCGCCCTTCCATACCCGTGTTACCCATCATACTAGGGCTATTATTTTTGTCCGTAGTAGTAACTGTCCTATCTGGTAGTCAGCTTCAAATTGATATGAGCTCCTAGAGTAGTTAGTTAAAATAATGTGAAATTTTTTAAAATAATTTGATATAAGCAGTTCGAATCATCATATTGTTATAAGTACACATGGTGCTCAAAATATCTTATTAATCATTGTTTCATATTTATATAAACAGTCAGGGTTTCCAAAATTATCTTAATTAACAAAGCTCTTAAAAATTATCTGTCCATAATCTTTTACTTTAAAAAAATATGCATTGTTACTTTAAAAGAAATAACAAAATTCATATATTTGCAGTGTATTTAGTCAAAACAAAATATTTATTTTGTTTAAATGACTAAATGCACTGCAAATATATGAATTCTGTTATTATTTTGAAGAATAGACCAACTGCCGTTCTGCCAGGCATCTCATAAAAGGCGACCGATTGGCTACGCGAGTCACTAACATCGTGACTACTAGGTGGTAGAGTTCTGCATTATCTTGCCCGGGTCTGGTACCGACGCCATACCTATGACCGCCATACCAAGCACTGGCGTTATTGCGGCAGGCGCAATAGCGTCAGTGCTTGTCACTGTCGTGTTCCGGTTTGGAGGTTAAGGTAGCCGGTAAACTTATGCATGTGGCTTTAGACCTCGCCATAAGGTAGCAACGCACCATTAACGTCTTTCGTGTCTATAGGCGATGGTTGACTCTTTCCATCAGGAAAAATAACAGAAATAAAATGCCGTAAATCAAAATTAATTCTTATTTTTAAAGATGACCATTATTTATTGGAATTTTGTATGGAGCATTCCGCATTTTTCAAGGTAGAAAGCTAAAATTTGGTATGCGGTCTATTTGTGACTAACATAAAACTCGTGCGTCATTTTTTTTTGAAAATCTGCCCTCAACCCCTTAAAAGAGGGGATGGAAATTTATATAGATCAATATAACGCGAGCGAAACCGCGGGCAAAAGTTAGTAGTTGATATTTGAAGCTGGTTTAATATTTCAAATTACTATTATTTTTTTCTATTCTTCAAAAGAAATTTAGATTTAGAATGTTGAATTATAATATTTCAATAAAAATAGTCTATTAGCAAACTGACAATCAAAGCCGCGGGCACTTATTTTCGCCTTGCTTTATTATATATAGTATATATATAATAAAGCAAGGTGATGCTTTATTATATATAGTATATAGTAATTTGTATGGCGAAACGTTGTTTCAACATACAAATTACTTGTACTGAATATTTTGGTGGGGTACTTGATAGAAGGAGGATTAATTGAGATTAAAACTAACCTCTCTTTTAAATTGGACCAAACAGTAGATATCTACAAAATTTCATTCAAATCAATAACTATACATTTTATTTCAGATGGAGTGCCCCTATTTTTATGAAAGGAAATAAGAAAGATCTTGGTTTAGAACAATTGTGGCAGACTCGTAGCTTCGAGCAGTCTGGTAAATTAGGCGATCGATTAGAACAAGCATGGACGAGAGAACTGGATGTTAGTCGGAAGGACAATAGCAAACCTTCACTTTCGAAAGCAATCGTTAGATGTTTTTGGTTCGAATACATGTTGTGCGGATTTTTGGTCACTTTCCTGTATGTTTGTATATGGTAGGTAAAATAATAATATTCGAGTAAGGCTCTAGTCAAATACGTTAAGTTTTCTTATATAATTAAGTAGCACCAATGGCTCTCCTGATGGAAAGAGAAATTATCGCCTATAGACACCAAAGATGTTAGTGGTGCGTTGCTATCCGTGTGGCGAGATACCAAAGCCATATGCATTAGTCTGCCTTACCCTTACCCTCCAACTGGAATAAGACAATTACAAGCATTAACGCTATTGCGGCAGGAATAGCAAAGGCGGTGGTACCGTATGGTGGTACCATATAACGGTCGTGATGTTACGGAACTCTACCATCTAGTAGTCACGATGGTAGTGACACATATAAGCAATCAGTTGCCGTTTATAACCTGCCTGGCAAATCGTCAGATGGTGTAGAAGCTTCGCAGATGCTTAAGTTAAGAACACCTACTATGCATTCAATGTGATACACAAATGAGAATGGCACAGTTTGATTCGTGAACACGATCGTGCGATATTCGCACTGGTTTAACCGAACATTTATGAATGTAGAAAAAGTAAGTCTTAATAACTAATCGATGCTTTGTCTTTTTTTATATCATTAAAAAGTAATTAAGCAGATTGCTTCTCAGATGGAAAGAGACAAACATCACCTAATGACGCCAAAGATGATTATAGTGCGTTGCTATTCATATGGATAGATGGCAATGCCACATACATACACAGTCTACCGGCTACGTTACCCTTTAAGCCGAAAAATACGGCAATGATAAACATTGACGCTATTACAGGCAGGAATAGGTAAGGCAGTGGTTTCAAGTACCCGGGTGATACGTAGCAGAACTCTACCTTCTAGTAGTTACGATGGTAGTGACATGGGTAGCCAATCGATCGTCTTTTATGACCTAGAAAGAAAGAAAGAAAGAAAATATTTATTTGCAAGAATATGGGTGTTACATGTTGTTAAAAATAAGTTACCGACATATTCTACCGTTATATGGTGTGCAAATATTAAAAAAAATATCATTATATAATATTATTAGTATTACATTTAAAACATTCTATCGATTATTTAGAATTACTACCAACGCGGCCACACACTCAGCGGGCTGGTCTTTTTTCTTTATTTTATATACTTGTTATAAATGTACAATGATGATTTCATATTACAAAAGTTATTTTTTTAATTACAAGTTTAATATTTTGTGCAATTAAATTTTTATAATTTACAAAATGTTCACTATTTACAAAATTTTACTAGGTAAATTGAAATTTTTTAAGGACAATTCAACAAACTTATATTTCTATCCATTAATATTTAATTTTATCGGCTAAACCTATATAAACGAGAATTAGTCTTTTTTAAAATGATCCTGGACCAACGAAAGAGGGGGAGGGGATATTAACCGTACAAAATTTTATAACATTATTATAAAATTTTGTTTTTATATCTCTGCCTGTCTGTCACCAAACCGATTTTGATGAAATTTATCCCGGAGGTAGTTGATAACCCAGGGTCAAATATTAGCTCTTTTTTTCAAAAAATAACCCTTTGAAAGATTGCACGGGGGATTTGGGGATGAAAGGTTGCATGGATTATATTAATGTTACTCTATACACGAGCTAAGCTACGCGGGTTGTAAACATATTACGCCATTTTAAAAATGATTGGTATATTTCAGGCCGCTAATACCTTTTACTTTGAATTTGGTAATTGAGTATTTTGCTAACGAGAAAACGCCAGAATCATATGTGAATGCGCATGTGCACAATTTTCTTATGGTTTTCTGTACCTTCTTAACTCCAATACTTGCGTCACATATGGACCTATTACAAGGCTGCGTTGGAATGAGGATTAGAGTTGCTTGCTGCTCTTTAATATATAGAAAGGTTAGTAATTATGTTGCAGGCTAATTCTACAATTCATCCATATACAAATGGCGTTGTCATTTGTAAGCATAAACTTTTAATACAAATTGCCATAGGCAAATAGTAGATGACATAAATAATAGTTTAAAAAAACTAAAAAACACGCTTTTTATAGAAAATCGAACTAAAAAATAGAAAACAAATTTTAATAAATTTAAATTAAGAATAGTATTAAAAATTTCAATAATTATAAATTAATAATAGTGTGAATAAAAAAAAATAATTTTATTTAAAAAAAAAGCGTGGGGTGCATGGTGTCAATAGTTATAAATATTTTATTGACACATATGAGTAGAGTGATTATCATTTCGGTAATATCTTAAAAAGCACCCAAAGCAGCAAGCAAAAGAGATTCAAATGAGCCCAAATTCGATAGAGTTGTGTCATTTAACTGCTGAGCTCCTATGACCATCTTCTAGCTACATCATCGGACCCTGCAGGATCCTAGTCACCACCAAGCACCAAAGTGCTCGTCAACGTGAATCAAATGAGTCCAAACTCAATAGTCTTGTTATTAACTGATTTTTAACCATTTAATTATTAAGTTCCTGTGGTCACCTTGATCAGATTCATCAGATCAGCTCCATGTCATAATAAGGTTTCATGGTCATTCAATTAACATACGTATACAAAATTTCAGCTCAATCGGTAACCGAGAAGTGGATCAAATTTACTTGCGAGATTTGATTTCAGACATCGAGATAGGTACAATAAATAAAAAAATGCTCATAAAACAAAAACTACTGGGCCTACCTGAATCAAATTTTTATGGGACCAATTCGAAACTATTCCGCATCAAACAAAAAACAGTAGCAGTCGTGGGACTGCCGATAGAAGTGAAAACGGAACTATTAAGTTGAGAGTAATTAAAACTATATGCAAAACATAGCTATAGATATACTATTATCATTAGCATGTCGGTGACGCGAACCGAGGATTTTACCCTCTACCAAAACGCTCAACGCGCCTAAAGAAGTTTTCACTTCAAAAAAAGAATCACGTAATTCGGTTCAGAAACCTCGGAGAAATCGGTGTACATACATAAAAAAATATACCAGCCGAATTGAGAACCTCCTCCTTTTTTTGAAGTCGGTTAAAAATGGAATAATTTTATCAAATTAATGTATTGTCATCGGTCCTCGATAAATCTACAAAGTTTGAACGAAATCTGGCCGTTTAAAGTGGGTCAAAATCGCGCCCAAAGAAGTCGGTTACAAACAAACATACAAACATACAGGTGAAGCTAATAAAAAGCGTGTAATAATAAAAAATAGACGCTATTTATGTCATCTACAATTTGCCTTCGTCTACAATTTGCCTCATGGCAACTATAAACTCCGATGTCGCAGATGGTCAATGGAGCCGCGATACAAGGAGCTCCTTTTTTCAGGTGTGGGACTGGGACTTAAAGGCAATCTAACAAACCTATTTGTTTTTAGGGTTCCAAAGTAAAATAGAAAACCGCATGATTACTCAAAGATCCTTAGTACTAGAAAGCTGTAATTTCACACGAATATCTTCTATCTAATTTTTGTAAGAGTTAGTCAATAATACCTCAATAAATGTGGCTCCTATACATGTGAAGTCGGGATATCATTTTTTTCTCGGTTTTCTAGGTTTGTGACAACAATATTCGATTCAGGTACTCGTTTGTAAAATATTAAGCTTTTATGTGCTAATTTTTGTTAGTCAATTGTCCTTCCCCCCCCCCCCCCCCCTCCCATTACATTGCTATTCAGATGACAGTACTGGTGATGCTACATACTCCGGCCGTAGCGGTATTTCTCGGCAAAAGACACAGCTTTGCGTGTTCTCCGCTAAAACGACACCCTTTGTTGTGTCACCTCGATTTGGGGATACTCTCCTGACAGCCTCAACTAGTGTCGTAATTCTGGGAGTCGACATACCGAATTACGTTCAGTTTCACGGTCGGAAGGTAAGGCTAAACTAGCCTCCAAAAAGCTCGGTGTGCTCAGCAGAGCGAGACAGTACATCATGCCGGCCCACCGTCTTCAACTTTATATCGCTCAAGTTCGGCCTCACATTGAGTACTGTTCTCATCTCTGGACCGGAACTCCTCAGTACCAGCTTCTTCCTCTTGATCGCATTCAGAGTAGAGCGGTTCGAATCGTTGACGACCAGGCTATCTCGAAATGGCTTGACTCTTGCTCTGCGCGGAGATGTTGTTTCACTCTGTGTCTTCTTCCGTATTTTTCATGGGGAGTGTTCCGACGAGTTATTTGGATTAATTCCTGCCACCGAATTCCATCATCGGACATCGCGTCAAAATTTGAAATTCGACCCTCACCATCTCGATGTCTGGAAATTTACAACTGTGCGTTTCTCTCGGCACTTTTTGCCTCGAACTACTTTGTTGTGGAATCAATTACCGGCAGAGGTATAACTGATCAGTACTAGCTCCTGATTTAAGAGATTTTTATATCTATTTAAATGAGTCCTATAATATGTCAATAAAGATTTTTTTTTACTGTCGATAGGGAAGCGCTTCACCACGATCTCTCCTGATGGTAAGCTAAGGTGCGGCCTAACATGAATGCGCTTCCCTAAAAGGTACCTGTTCACTCTTCTCTTGAAGATCCCCAGGTTGTACCCGTCGGGGAGCACAGACTCAGGTAGCATATTTCAATCCCTTGCGGTTCGGATCAAGAATGTTGAATCGAACCGCTTTGTTCGGGTACGTGGAACGTCAACCACATGGCGATGCCTTGTATATGTGCGCCTCGACGATCGATAGAAAAACGGGGATGGCGGAATTAAGTCGTGCAATTCCGCAGCGCTCTCTTCAAAATGTATTCGATAAAAGACCGATAAACTAGCCACTCTGCGGCGATGAGCGAGGCTCTGGAGTTTTTTGCCTACCAGATCATCGTCGTTTTAGGCCTCTTGGCACGCCTATCTATCGCCTTAAGCGTCTCCAGCTGGTATTTGGTGGATCCATCTCAGAGGTGAGAGCAATATTCCATGCACGAACGGACTTGTGCTTGATAAAGTTTGAGCAACTGTCCTAGGCTGAAATACTGTCACACCTTGGCCAGAATACCAAGCTTTTTTGAGGCAACTTGGGCTTTTAATTCGATGTACGAACCAGTAGGCGTTAAGGTACTCGAGCTAGAGATACCAAGGAGCTCGAGGTGGTCAGTTATCGGCACGGACATACCCTGAAAAGACGGAGATAGGTGAAATTGATTCCGTTTAGCGGAGAATAGGCACGCCTGGGTCTTAGCCGCATTAAACTTGACCAGATTGGCATCGCCCCAATCGGAGACTGCCTGTAAGGACAGGTTAATACGATCGACCATCGCCTCTCTGAGACACCGGATCTGTGCCGTACTGGTTCGCGCGCTGGATACGCAACTCTCCACAACAGTGCTATCGTCTGCGTACTCATAGATACCGGGCTTCAGCAGACCGTTGATATGTAGCAGGAACAGAGTTACGGAGAGAACTGATCCTGAGTATTGGCGGTCACTGAGTAAATCGTTCGCTTCTAGGTGTGCCATTAGCCTCCTGTTCAGTACACGCTCTATAGTCTTGCAGAGCATGGACGTGACTGAAATTGGCCTATAGTTAGGTTCGGCATGACTGCCCTTTTTAGGCACAGGCTGCACGTTAGCAAGCTTCCACGATTTAGGTACTTTTTCAGTCGTCATCGAAAGGCGAAAGAGACGTGTCAAGACAGCGCGTAAAGGCGCACAGGTTTTAAGTACTATTGCTGGAATCCCATCAGGGCCACTGGCTTTATTCACATCCAGATTCCGCAGCGTTTTAAGAACCTCAGTCTGACGGCGCATCCGTCAGACTGAGGTTCTTAAAACGCTGCGGAATCTGGATTTCCGCCATTTTCACCTCGCATCCAGGTAGACTGGGAGGTTTCGCGTTGGCAGAATCAAGACGTGAGCTTTCCGCGAATAGAGTAGCGAATAGGTTCGCTTTCTCTACAGCGGTGTGAGCCAGAGTCCCATCCGGTTTCAGCAGTGGAGAAAGTGAGGGGCGGCAGAAATTCGATTCAACCGACTTTGTCAGGGAGCAAAACGCTTTACTACCTAAGGGGTACGAAGCCAGTTTGTTCCCAATACGGCTGACATGGTCGAATCGAACTTTCAATAGTTTCAGTAGAGCCTTTTTGCAGGATTTGGCGGCCCGGTTAAAACCTTTCTTCTTCTCCGATACGTCCTTGGCCTTGCGGTGTCGAGCATCAACCCAAGCCAGATATGTCTCACGCTTTAGCGCCTCAGCGCGTCTACAATCGGCTCTGAACCAGGATTGAGCTTTGCTGGACATGGCTTCGTCAGAGAAAGGGATAAAGTATTCCATTCCCTGTCGCAACACATCAGCCACAGCATCCGCGCAGATCGAGGAGTCTTCAGAAGAAGAGCAGAGAGGCCGCCAGGGATAAGACGCAAAGAAGGAACGCATCTCGTCCCAATCTGCTGACTTGTATCGCCACCGCGCCGAGAGCCCCTGGGACTGGGATCGGGTGGCGAGTAGACCGATACAGATTTCACCAAACAGTGATTGGAGCTGCCAAGCGGCGCCACCGAGTAATGGTCCGGATCCGTAGTCAGCAGAAGGTCCAAGCAATTGGCTGTGTGGCTCTCAACGTCAGGAACCCGCGTCGCTCCTTGAACCAGCTGGGTGAGATTTAACGCTATAGCGAGTTTACGCATCTCTCTTGCAGCAAGGTCAGTGCACTGGTATGGGTATAGCCACTCCTGGTGGTGGGCATTGAAATCCCCCAGTAACACTAGCTGAGCGGAAGGGTATTTGTGTTGAGCAGCATCTGCCGCCTCACTTAGGTACTCTGTGAGCCTGGTCGTCTCCTGGTCTTCGCTATGCGCACGGTAGACACAGGCATAGGGAAGCTTCTCTAGACCTGTATCCACCAGTGTCCACAGTACGAAGAAGCGGGGGTCTTCGAGATTACGAAGACGTCGACAGCAGATGTCGTCACGTACGTACGCGCACACACCTGACCGAGCTTTAAACTTATGCTCCAGGGTGTAGCCGGGATAGCTTAAGTACGCCAAATCAGACGGACATCTTATTTGCGTCTAGGTGAGGAACAAAATACAAGGTTTATGAGTCTCCAGGTGGAAGTGGACTGCAGCGAGATTACAGTGTAAACCTCTGATATTAGTAAGGTCCACTTTCATTGAGAGGGAGTGCTGTCGCTGTATAACGTTAATCTTGTATCTCGTCTTTTTCATTTGAGAGAGTGAGTGAAGTAGGTATGAAGACGGCAGTGAATCGAGGCGCTATACTTCCAGACCCGAGACACACACTTAGAAGTTACACTGTTGGGGACTAGTCTGAAGACTGCGAGGACGCCCTCCCCCCCTCCTCCCCCCCCCCCTCCCCGCCCAAGAATGTCCATAGGGCCCTTTCATCCGGTCGCCGACCGGCACAATGGCGCATTTTAGGATTTTTCGCTAGTTGGCGGGGCAGCCTTTCACATGTGGCTAGCACGCTACTTGGACCCCCTACTGACTATCGGTTGGCCAGCGGTGCACCGTGCCTCGGATCTCGCTACTCTCCATGACTAGACTCCAGATGTATCAACGTCAGTGTGCATCAGATCGTCCAGATTGTATAGACACAACTGATTCGACCCGTCTTCACAAAAGCTACATCAGCGTTAATGTGACGGAAAACGGACGCTTGGCGACACGACTTCAGCTGACGGGTGGTCCTTATAGCCGCGACATGTGTCTCCCACCATATCATCTGATTAGCACCACCCAGGGGCCACGTTTAGGGATACAAAATTCCGGGTGTATAATACAGAATTCAGCCCCCAAATCGGGGGGCTATATCACCCCAATATCTCTTCTTTTTTATTTCGTCCACTGAATTAGCCCAATTCAAATTTCTCGTTATTCGCAGCCAAGCGTCATCAATCATTTTTTTTTTGTGGTCAGGTATTTTCGGGTTCCAAGACATTGGTTCTGCAAGGTAGTTTTTGATAAATACGAGCACTTTTTCGTTGCTCCAATCCATGACTATAAATACTACTTATAAATAAAAAAGTGAAAAAGGCGAAGCAATAATTTACGTTAATTTACAATTTACTTTCGGTACATGCGGAGCGTTTGAACGTTGTACATAAAATGAAGTCTGTCGCGGTGAAATCCTTTGATGTGTGACATGATGACGAAACCCCTTCGCGAACTTGCGAAGTAGTTCGCGACAACAGCTGAATCATGTCGCGACACCACATGATTAGATAAAGGGAATAGTGTTTAATCTTCTTAACAACGTGCAAAATTGTTACCTATTTTGGTAGAGTTGTCACATTAGTAAAACAATTTTATTATTCAACTAGGTGTACCCGCGACTTCGTACGCGATTGCCATATCTGCAGAGTAATTATTTGTATTTGACCGCAGTATTTCTCATATTCAGCTTCTTTTTGTTTGGATTTGAAAACACTTTGATATTGCCATTTACCTTTGTGCCTTGTGGGGCTTTAGGCAATGTTGAAGTTAACACAAAACAAGACTGGAATGCCAAACATAGGCCTAACATAAAAAAACAGTCGAAAAAGGTATATTTTAAAGATTATATACCCTTTTTTTAAATACTTATTTAATTTCAAGACAAGCCGACTAGTATGTAGCTAGAAATAAGTACGAGTACGATGTAGGTGTTAATAATAGTTTTCCACTAAAAATGCTTTTTAATCACGTATTCAAACTTTTATGATCATATTAGGTACTAAGTTCGTTCGTGAGGAGTTATCCTGTCTGCAGCAGCAGTTTATGGTGAAGATCATGTTTAGCAACCAAAATTAAATTTAAATAAAAAGTTTCAAGTCCATACTACTAAGCGGTAAAGAGTTTACTCGTAAGGAGACAATGCTGGCTGCAGCAGCAGTTCATGATAAATATCGTATTGAATTATCAAAATTAAACTAACATACCTAGGTACAACATTTCGTTACCATTCTACTAACCATTGAAGAGTTCCCTAGTGAAGAGACAATCCTGGATGCAGCATCAGGTTATATATTATTATTGCATTATCACCGAAGTTACGTAGGTATAAAAAAATTCACCTCAATCAGACACCGGGAAGTGGATCAAATCTTTACTTGCAATATTTAAACTTAACACACATACCTAACTACTACAACCCAATCCGCCCACATAGTTACAAATGCTACACTTGTAATAATAATAAAAAGGTAAAAAAACATCGCGTACTACCCTCTTATTATTAAAAAAGACTATATAATAAAATAAAGGTAGGTACTTAAAAAGTAATAATCAAATATTTACTTACTTATTGTACTTCTTGGGATAGTTAAAGTATGATATATCTTTATTTTTTCTAGTATTATTCATACACACAGTACAATAAACAACCATTATATTAACAATAAAATACCACGTTTAACATTAAAAATATCTGGTTGGCCGAACTTTACTCGGTTTTTCACATATTTTTGAAACCGATCTTTTCTTGGACCTTGAATATATTATTATATTATTATATTATATAGAATATAGAATATATAATTTATATATATATATATATATATATATATATATATATATATATATATATATATATAAGAATTGCTCGTTTAAAAGTATTAGATTAGACATACACACGCACAAACCCTGAGATTGTCAACTGGCTGCACAAGCGTAACTCGTTTTTTTTCAGTCTCGCCGCGTACGCAACAAGAGGCCAGTGGTCACACACACATGTCCCGCGTGCTTGTAAGTTGTGGTAGTGCAATCAATTCGCGCCTTTGTTTGAATATATACCTCTTATTGTATACTCTTTTGCAACACAGCGAAATGTTTGGCCACGACTTGAGCGAATTGCAGTAGGGAGCGGAATATTTGGCCGCGACGTGAGAGAGTTGCAAGCGTGGTATGGCTTTTCTTCGAAAACATACAATCGGATATTTAAATGACCGTGATCTTTCACAGTACCTACACCTACGTATGCACAAAACAAAACGTATAAAAACAATCTACAAATTAGATACATGTCACATTTACTTTGTAGCATTGGCAAATCACTTGATAACTGTAATTGTTTGTAAGCAGACTTAATCCACCCTCACATTGTGCCTATTTACACAGACTTATGAGTTACGATTATTACATAAAAGAATGAAATATCCATACTAATATTATAAATGCGAAAGTCTGTCTGTCTGTATGTCTGGACCAATTTTCATGAAATTTGGCATGGAAGTAGTTGAAGAGCCAGGGTCAAACATAGGCTTTTTTTTAAAAATCAACCCTCAAAGGGTTGAAATAGGGGATGAAATTTGTATGAAAAGCTACTTGACGACATGTTATCGCGGGCGAAGCTGCGCGGGTTAGCTAGTTATAATATAAATCGTGTATAGGTACTTAAATTAGGTATCTACCGCCCCGTTGGTCGAGTGGTTAGAGACCCTGACTACGCAATCAACGAGGCTCGGGTTCGATCCCCGACGGGGACAAGCATTTTTGTGATGAGCATAAATGTTTGTATTTCCGGGTTTGGGTGTTTATTATATATATTCTAGTATTTATATATGTATTTCTATGTATTAGTATCGTTGACTAACATCCATAACACAAGCAAATAATTTGCTTACTTTGGGGTTAGATCAGTAAGTGTAATTTGTCCCGTGAATTATTATTATTATTATTATCTACCTACGGGATCTGACGAAAGTTATACCTAAATGGTGACTCACACTGTTGGAAACAAGCTTCCAATACGGGTGACCTTGGTGGGAGACTTGTGGAGTTTATATGAATTTTTGTTGCAAACAAGTGTTTACACTGTTGTAAACCACCGCGACCGGTGTGAAGGGCTTGTTTCCAACAGTGTGGCTCGTGTTTGTTTGACTTGGCTTGCGTGTGCCGCCGATCCGCTCAGGCACTCAGGTGTCGGTTTTTGAACACAGATCAAAGGAAGTTTGCGGCAAGCGCTTGAGATCCATTTACACGTTGGCCCATGTTTAGTAACTACTAACTAATATCGTAAATCGATCACAATCTTGCGCCGAACGGACGTATTTACGCTGCGCTATATACTATCAAGTATCGATCTTTAGTTGGTCAAACGATGAAATAATGGCGTTTCACGAGGCATATTTGACCGCCCCGTTGGTCGAGTGGTTAGCGGCCCTGGCTACGCAATCAATGGGGCTTGAGTGATTAACATACAAACGTCTAGTTTGTATTTTGTGCGGTGCCCGTGCGTTCTGGTCTCTCGCCAAGTCTTGGAGAGAGACCAGAACGCACGGGTTTCTGAAGAAAGGCGAACTTATTGCTCACCAATTCTACAATGTATTCAGATTTTGCTTTGGCGATAGCTCTTTTGCAGGAGCGACCAAACCAAGGCTGAGACATACCACCAGCTGGTACCGTAGAAAATGGAATGAAAAGTTCCAGCATCACCACATCAGCGTTAGAGTCAGCAATGACACTCGAATCATCCAGCGAGAAGCACATCCGCCCCCATGGGTAGGACGCAAAAAAAGGCCGCATTCCGTCCCAATCTGCTTACCTATAGTGCCAAACGCGACAACAGCCTGCAAAGGGAGGCCATGATAGGCGCATAACCGACTCTTTACTCCGGATCAGGCAGTGGTCTGACGTACCGAGAGGGACGTCCTCAGATACCTGGTAATGGTCCGGATGAGAGGTCAGCAGAAGGTCCAGTAGTGAAGGCGATCGTCCACATCGAGAACTCGCATAGACGAAGTTACCAATTGTGTTAGATCATACACTAAGGCAAAATCTTGAACAGACCTCCCCGCATGTCGGAAGTGTGTGAACATAGCCATTCAGCGTGGTGGGCATTAAAATCGCCTAAGATCACGATCTCAGTGGAGGGGGTCTGTTGTAACACGGAATCTACAGCCGTTTGAAGGTGCTCAACGAGCTTGTAGGAAAGATATGAGGTATCAGCCGGAAAAGATATCTGCGTCTCAGTTAAAAAGAATAAAGCCGACCTAGCCGTCTCAAGCTGGTAATGGACGGCACTTGGGTTTGAGTGAAGAACCCTAATATTAGTGGAGTGTGGTAGGGGTGCTTTTCGATTTCTATTCTGTTTGCCCTGAGCAGCGAAGTTCGAGAGCGCAATTGTATCTCCGCCCCCCTCCTCCAGAGTACGCAGGACAACCCGGACATCCCTGTTTAGGCTGATTACAAACCCCTGAATATGGATGTCCAGAGGGGGATTCTCCAAAGATTACGCTAGTGGTACCCCCTGGGGTAAACTACTACCTTCAAATTGCGCTTCTATAGTGGTAAAGGGGAGGGGGAAAAGGACCTCCGGGAACCTCACAGACCAAACGAAACGCAACACCAAAGCTGTTAGTTTACGTTGATTTAAGTGAGGTAGTGGTATCGCCCCAATCGTGCCGATCCATTCAGCTAAGCATGGCACTACCACCATCATGTTATTACTAGCTGCAGCATGCAGCCGGCTGCATTATAACATTTTGTCGAATCCCGCGGGATCATCTAATTTTTTTCGGAATAAAAAGTATCCTATGTGCTATTTCAAAGTATCATATGTTAAGCCGAACGGAATATGGGTACGAGTAAAAAAGACGAGAGTAGAGTACCTACTACCTCAATTCGCGGAAGCGTGTAATACCTATCATATTATATTATAAATACCTGGCATAACGACAGGGGCGGATTGGTCATCATAATCGTAATGCAAGCAAACGGGTTACACGAGCAAATTTATGTAGGTATATCTAAGTATTTATTTTTAGTTAAGTTCATGACGTGCAAATTACAGTTTTCTATTAATATTGTTTATCATAATTATAATATTATCTAATAGATGAGCCCGCGACTGCGCTCGCGTGAAAAATTTGGAAAATAAAAGTAGCCTAAGTTATTAATTATCACATCAGCTATCTGCCAGTGAAAGTCCCATCAAAATCAGTCCAGAAGTTTCCGAGATTAGCCGGAACAAACAGACAGACAGGCAGATAGACCGACAGACAGACAAAAATCGTAAAAAAATGTTATTTTGGTATACGTACCGTGTTTACATCTATATGCATTTAGTAAAAAGCGGTTATTTTAATATTACAAACAGACACACCAATCTTATTTATTTGTGTTGGCCGCGCTACATATATCACCCACGGACAGCAGTTTGACGGTTACTGCACTGACGCGTCAAGGCCCTTCGCGAAGTAGTTCGGGATATCGCGATAGCACGAACCTTCGCCGTAGCCCGATATATGTAGCTGCACCCTTATTGGAACTCGTTCATCAAATCTCGTTCCGTGAAGTGAACTCGTTCCACAGTTCGTTTCGTTCCCTGAATCAGGAATAGTAAACCGTACTCTGTCCTAATCCATTTCTAACCAAAGGTCTATTCGTTCATAAAGATTTACGTCACTTGTGAAATTTATATAAATAAGAAAATAGATTAGATTTCCTTTCATACTTGTTTTCAGACTTAGAGCTGGCAATTTAAGTGAAAAATAAATAAGAAACTTACTTTTCACTTTAAAAGGCGTATTTAAAAATCAACTCTCTTTCTCTTGAATTTCGAGTTAAATAAAGAAAAAGAAAACGAAATACAATTGTCAGTGTATGTGAGTGTGACGACGAATCTGATTTTGCTTAGTGGTGAGTTGGTAACGCACACAAATAACCACCGAGTCGCGGAACTGTGGAGCTGAGAGAGAGCCGTCAGCCGGTAAATTCAGTGAACTGTGGAACGAAAATACCGCACAGTAGTGAACGAGTTCAGTTCGTTCACTATATATTAGCAGTTCATATGAACGAATCACTCACGAGTTACTCAACTCTAAGCGCGATCCTATTCTTAGTTAGTACGCATAGTACAAATAGTGGTATACTAGTATTTGTATGTTTGAAGTAAAAATTTTTTTTTCAAAATTTGAAGTAAATCCATACAGTACTTTTCGAGTTTACCTCGGACATACATACAGACAAACAAACAAAAATCCTAAATACTATATTTTTGGCTTCGATATTGATTGTAGATCACGCCCCAAGCATGCTTTTAGAAAAATATTCAATGTACAGTTTTGACTTTCCTACGATTTTATTATATGTATATATATATATATATATATATATATATATATATATATATATATATATATATATATATATATATATATATATATATATATATATATATATATATATATACATATACATACCTACAATATAATAAAATAATATTTGATTCTGAACTAACTTATACTTATTATTTTTAATCTGTTTTAGATTTTAAAATTAAATAGAATAGGATTAAATAAAACAGAACCAGGTCAAGTAATAAATTTAATGTCCAACGATGTTAGCCGCTTCGACATTGTGGTATTATATTTGCACTTCATTTGGGTGACACCTCTCATAATTACTGTGGTCTCCTTCCTGGTGTGGCAACAAATTGCTTGGGCTACATTCGCTGGTATTGCAGCAATATTCATAGAAACAGTTGTCGTACAGAGTAAGTTTCTATTAAATAATTTATTTACCCTTGAAATATTTTTTCTTTTAGGTACCTTTAGATAAGTAACCCAGGCAATTAATGCAGTCTTAAAAAGTCTAACTACTTCATAAAATCAATTTTGTTAATAGAACTTGATATTAATATACTAATAATAATGTTAATTAATAATGTTAATTATTCGAAAAATAATAGTTTTATAGAGACACGACGTAGATGTTTTATATAGTTATAAGCAACATTATTGAATTATGTTCATAAATCTTAATTAATTGTACAATTTCTTGAAAATTATCTTTCATTAATGGAGATTTTTAAATACATTTCAGTCTATTTAGGTAATTTACAAGGAACATTAAGAGGGAAGGTTGCAGGGCGCACAGACATGAGAATCAAAGTCATGAGTGAATTAGTTAATGGAGTTCAAGTTATCAAAATGTACGCCTGGGAAAAACCATTTGAAAACTTGGTCGTCAAACTGCGTAAGTAAGTACATAAAAAAGAAGCTCTTAGTACTAAATACGTACATTATATCTGTATAAGTCCTATATACATATTTTATTATATAAATTATTATAACTCCCAAAGAAAGATAAGGTACAAAGAAGGGAAAAGTTACATTACAAATAATCTTAAATAAAATAAAGCGATGTCATGGTAAATTATAATCTAGGTACATTTGATTAACAATTAACATATATGATAAAACGTATCAATCACTAAAGGTTTGGTAAGTGTTTTGCTTTTTAGCATTAGCACAATAGACAAAAATTAATATGAAAGTAATAATATTAAAAATATTTTTCCTATATAATACCTACTTGTGGTACCAGCGTCAGTATGGAAGCAAGATACAGAATTGGAATATTATGAAGAACAAATTGTTCGAAATAGATCATTCCGTTTTTTTTTCTTTTGATAAATACAAGTCCAATACTGAAAAAAACTTTATGCCCGAATTTTAATGTACATATAAATTTAAAGTCTCGAGCAAAATTTAAGGAAATTGTTTTTATATCATAGAATAGCGAACACTCATGGTTCCCGTAATATAACGAGTCTTCCGATCTCCTATATCTCTGAACCGTGAATCAGATTTTCACAAAATTTATATGGAACCAAATGGGTATACCCTCAAACAAAAATAAATATTAATTTAACCAGTAAATAAATTTCCAGGTTCTGAGGAAAACAAAAAATACAATTAAATGGAGAACCTCGTCCTTTTTTGAAAGTCAGTTGAAATAGGGGCTAAATCAGCAGTGAATTTGCTTTGAGCAAGTGTAGTAATAGAAAGTATATCGCCGATACTTGAAAGCGAAAGTCAGAGTACTCGTCTTTCTTGTTTTGGATAAATCTGAACTTAATCCGTTTATATACTGCGTTAACATAATATAAGAGCTTAGAAAAAAATGTAAATGTTAAGGTGACGAAAAATAAACAATTTCTTAAATCTTTTAATGCTAAATTATAATATAGGTACAAGAAACCCACTAAATAATTTTACTGTAGACTAGGCCTGACAATTTTTGAGACAAAAAAAAAATTAGAACAGGATGAAACCCCTTGGAAAGGGAAGAAAATAAAGTCAAAATAAAAAGAAAAATAAATTACGGACGATTAGAGTTCGGGGAGGAGGGAGGGGAATATCAAGGCGGAAAAAAATATTTTAAATAAAAAATACAGTGTGTTTGAAACATAAAAAAACAACGTTTTACCAAGTTTGGCGAAAAAAATATTTTTATATTTTTTACTAGCTTTCACCTGCGGCTTCGCCCGCGTGGTGTTAGTAATAAGTAACCTATGTTCCCAGACTATATCTATCCATATGAAATATCATCACAAACGGCTTTGCTTAACCGTGAAACAAACATTACAGATACACAAATAAACAGACAATAAGATGCCACTTTAATTTTTAATATGTAAGGTAAAAATTAGTATGCATATTATTGGATTTATCGAAGAGCGTATCTTACAGCAGCAACAAAATCTCGACCCTGAAACCTATTCCCGAAACTTTCCGCTAAATTAAGTTTTTTATTTGCTTAAAGGAGTAAAAATATACCTAAGCGTAGATTATTGCTCTTTTTTATTTTTATTTTTGGTTTTAAAAATACATCTTATTTTTAAGTACGATGATTCATTTTTTGAGCTGTAAAATATATCTCCCCGTGTTGGTCTCGGGCTCCTTTGAAGAATAGGCCATATTTTTAACATATTTTAATAGTCTCCTAAACTTTATCACCTCATTGATTCCCCCCCCCCCTCCCCTTTTTAAACTCCTTCCTTAAAGTTTTCCTCTTATTTTGACAACTTATTTTCTTCCTTTTCTAAGGGATGTCGTCCTATTCTAAGTTTATTGCACTTTTGATTAATTTAAGAGAGGCTTCGGCTACTACTCCTACGCATACAAATATATTAGACACCGCCGGTGGCATCAAGGTTGACACGAGAACAGTATTATTTTTATTTTTTTATTAAATTATTTAGAATTTTGTCTTCTGCAGAAATTTCGTAATATAACTCTTATCAATCACAAAAAATCACTTAATACGAGTATTCCTCCTATTATATGACATAAGCTTAAAAGGTTTCTTACTTAATGTAACATTGTTTCTTTCAGAAACGAAATAAAATTTATATCACGGGCAAATATGGTCAAGGGAGTTGTAACGGGATTAATGGTATTTACGGAAAAATTGAATTTATGCGCTGCCATCGCCACATTTGTAATGCTGGGTGGCAACATTAGCGCAGGAATAACATTTTCTATTTTACAGTATTTTAACATACTGCAAAGTACTTGCAACGCATATTTTCCATGGGCTCTATCAAATCTTGCAGAAGTCAAAGTGTCTATAAGGCGAATTGAGGTAAGTTTTATTTATATTATGAGATAGCAAATAAACAGATATTTACCTGGTGAAAAGACGTAAACACCACCTACTGACATAATAAATGGTAAAGGTACGTTGTTATCAGTACTTTTTTTATACAAAAGGGGGAAAAGTAACAGGAGGGTCACCTCTTAGTAAGTAATTCGCAATAACAACGGTATTGCAGATGGATTGCCAGTCTTTTATGAATGAATAATTTCCAAACATCGAGATGGTGACGGTAGAACTTAGAATTTTGACGTTATGTCCGATCCAAATAACTCTTTAGCACTTTTCATAATATATTCGATGGAAGATGCAGAGTAAACCTACATTTCTGTACAATTCCAGAGAATCAAGCCGATAAGAAATAGGTTGTTAACGATTCGAACTGCTCTACATTGAATGCGATCAAGAAGAAGGAACTCTAGCCTAGAGATGAAAGCAATACAGTCCGTATAAGGTTGAATTTACAAGCGTATTTTATAGGTTGGCTGGCAAGCAGTATGATTTCAATCTACTGAGCATACTAAGATTTTATGGAAACTAGTATAACTTTAACAGATTCAGGCGTTACTTTGCGGAAATCCATAATTTAAAAAAGAAATTATGGTGTTTAATTTACAAAATATCCGTGAAACCTTATATGGAACTGCTGTGATGCAACTGAAATGGAAGGAAGCGTAAGGAATGGGGCACACTTACGCAAGAGGTAAAAATTTGAGAAGACCATAGCGGCACAAAATATTCCACCCGCTTCCACCACATTTTCTTACACGTCAGAAGTAAAGATAAAACTAATACACAAATTATGTACTTAACGCACGTTTCGCTTCGCAACCGAAGCATCTTTAGGAGAAACAAACACTACCTCTCTTTACTCGAGGGTAGCATGCGCTGGGGTCTTCTTTTTGTCCGGACCATCGGTGAGTCTTACCCATTTATTAAATCGACGTCTTTCTTTTCGGTACCATCGCGGAAGATACATAGAACAGTCCGCGTTTATAGCAAATTTAATTAATTTCACTTACTCTGGAAACCAGTAGCACCTAATTAATTTGATCATCGTTGGTTCTTCTATCCACTTCCCATTGTATAACTTATGAACATTTTTCATTAACAACAAAATGTATTTTTAGGAATTTCTTATGCTAGATGAAAATAGACCAATGAAGACAGATATTAAGAAAGATAATCCTATGAGTAATGGTATACAAGATAAAAAGTCTGAAAAAGTCACAAAATCAAGCGGTTTGATCTTATCAAATGTAACGGCAAGCTGGCAAGCGGACCCTATTTTAGCAACTTTGAAGAATATTAATTTATTAGTAAATCCAGGTGATTTTGTTGGTGTTGCTGGATTAGTAGGCTCTGGCAAGGTAAATATACAATTTCATATTACATAGTAGTTATATATGTGTTTTAACACTGATCGCTAGCGCACGCGATCTGTACGTGAGCGATACGTTAGATAAGAGCTGTGTCTGCGCTGAGGGCGTGATCGGTCGTTAGTTCAAATGTAGACGTGTTTAAATTTTTCTTTGTTTAAAATGTCAAAAAATGTAGCTTATTGTAGTTATTTTTTGTATTTTTTTATCGATACAATCTTCTTAGTTGCCTTTAGTGCAAATATCACGACACTGCAAATTTAAACATGTATTTTCCCATCGTACGTGCACATCGTACTTGCGGCGTGACGTAGATTTTCACCGGGACCTAGAGCTTCCAACCATCATGCATCACATGAAAGTACTATCGACACGTTATTTTGATAAAACAATACGTCATGTTAACCCATTAATCACAGCCGCGTGGACTACGTGGTCGCAGCCGGCGCAGATGTGACACACAGGTTCAGGAGCCCCCACCACTTACTTTCTTATCCAGATGACGATCCCGACATGTGTATATGTCGGAATCACATACAACACAACACCATCGCCGATTTTGGTTGCCACGACTTTTAGTCCAAACGCCGCACTAAACCGAGATAGGGTCTCAGCCCTTAGCGCAGCCCTAGTATTCATGTGGTCTGTGGAGCAGCCGGTACTAGCACAAATTTTAATTTTAATTCTGGCAGAGCACTCTGCTCGCCCCATAAGTCCGGTGACGGATTGACGACCAAAAGGTCAACTGCGATTAGTCATTTCGAAAAAAAAAACAGGCACTGCTGTTTTGTATGAAACCGGTTTGGGGAAAATCTATTCTATAAAACAGAATCGTAATGTGATGCCATCTATATTTGCAAGAACAAAACATTTTATTTGCACCAATTTTATGCCCTGGGATAAGCCTCTATTTAGATATATTGCAAAGTATATTTTATAGTACTCTGTGGTTTCAGTATAAACCTGTAAAATTTTAAAAACAACAAACAAAAATATCGACATGCAGAATCGAACCTGCGACCATCTCTCTCAAGTCGGGACGCTCTACCGCTGAGCTAGTGTCGACAGGCTCGACGTGGCGAAATTCTTCTTTGCAATATGATCGATTCCGTCGATTGTACTGATCGCTAAGTAAACATAAATACAACTAGTTAAATGAGTTTACACAAGAAATTCACAATGTCCAAATCCAAATGGATCCAAATGGATCTGACGGGTTTTGATTCTAGACGATATGCTTATTTTATCCTAACAGATGAAATTCACATTTATAATTTTGATCAGTACTTTCGTGTTTCTAATTGTTTTTGTGTTATAGCACTCACCCCGTGCTTGGGAAATCTTGAAAAACTTTTAAAAACAACAAAGAAAAATATTCTTTGTTGTTTTTAAGCTTGTAGGAGATGTTCGCAGGTTCAAATCCTGTGTGTCGATATTTTTCTTTGTTGTTTTTAAAAGTTTTTCAAGTTTTCCCAAGCACGGGGTGAGTGCTGTGTCCATATTTTTGTTTGTTTTTTTTTTGCTATAATACAAAAATCAGTATATGCTTATTTTTGTGTCGGAGTTTATACATGCTCGGTCTCCGGCTCTGACCTACGAGTTCCGAATTCCGACTGTCCTATTTTTTAAGGGTTTAAAACCCCTACCCCCACAATTGCCAGACATCAGTAACACTTTTGGTGCTGCAATCTTCTAGGATGTTTTTGATAATAAAAATAACTGATATCTTTATTAGATTGCTTATTAGAACCGAGTACTTACTCATTACTGTAACCTAAGCTTTCATACGAATGGTAAAAAACACTAATATATTCAGTCTGATTACTGAGTCATTACTGAGTTCTCGGCGCTCTACTATTACGTAATATACCTTTTTTTATATCATAAGATAGCAAACAAGCAAATGGCTCTCCTGATTGAAAAAGACGTCCATAATCTATAGACAGCAAAGGTATAAAAGGTGCGTTGCTACCCTTGTAGCTGTATCTTACTGCTACATAATAAATTTACCAGCTACCTTATTCTCCTAACCGGAACACGACAGTGACAAGCACTGACGCTATTGCGGTAGGAATAGATAAGGCGGTGGTACCAGACTCGGGCGAGACAATGCTGAAGTCACTACCACGATGGTAGTGACTCACATAACAAATCGTTCGCCTCTTGCGCACTCTCACACTCTTGGCAGAATGGCAGATGGTATATTCTTAAAAGGAGCCAACACGGGGGAAACTACTATACACACATGTGTTTTTGCATTTAACATGTGCTAGGGAAACTTTAAAAACTTATTAGAAAATGTCCTGCCCAAATTTTTTGTTCAGTTTTGAGAGAATTCTTTGTTACACTAATATCATAGACAGGTAAGATTTAATAATGTGTAACGAATAAAATAAAAAAATATATATTTTTTCCTAATTTTTTTTAAATGTACTAGACCGATTTTAAAAATTCTTTCACCAATAGAAGTCTACATCATGACTGGGCAACGTATGCTAATTTTTGACCCAACTAATTAAAAGGAAGTCCCGCAAACGAAATCTCGGGGAACACATTGTTATTCATAAAATAATTACCCATTAGATGGTTTGCCGGTTCTCGAATATGAAACGCCGAAATAGCAAAACGAATTATTATGAAATTTTGAATATAGATATTATTTTTTATCCCAGAAAATCACCGTTCCCCTGAGATTTACAATACACTTATGTACGCCGCGGGCTGCAAAGCGGCTAATTTTTATATTTGGTTCACCAGACCAAGTTTAATCAATAACCGATCATTTTGCTTCGATATTGTTATATTATAAATTAAATATTAAACATACTTATACACTAACTATCATAAAAAGGTAAGGCTTGTAAGTTGCTTGCAAGAATTCATCTCTGATTTTATTACACCGATTTTGAAGATTCTTTTGCCAGTAGAAAACTACACTGTTCTTAAATTACATCGACTTCTTTTTATACCAATTTTTGCATGGTATCGGGATCTACCCGGATTACATTGCGGATTATAGCTAGTAAAATTTATGGGTATTGAGCACAACAGTATAGAATACATGAGACATCTTAAAAGCAAATTATTCATAGTATTAAGATTTTCATTCTTTGATGTTTTTTCAGTCGTCCCTCCTTCAAGTGATTTTGGGTGAATTACAGCCATCTGAAGGGACGGTAGCTTTAGGTGGAGCAAAAGTCTCATACGCTAGTCAAGAGCCCTGGTTGTTCGTAGCATCTGTTCGACAAAATATATTATTTGGGTTACCATATGATTCGTCGCGATATAAAAAGGTACGTTTATCTTATAGCAACTTCTTTATAAAATCATGCAGACGTAATGCTGAGTTTGAATTGTATTTTTAGTTCTATTTAAGTTTTCAAACATTCCTTTTAAAAAATTAGCTTATCTCGTCTGAATGTGTACTTAATATATTTGTCGCAGGCAAATTCTATAATTCGTCTGTATATAAATGACGTCGTCAGATTACCAAAATAAATACATTTGAGAAAGTACCTTAAGCCAAATGTAAACAGTCGACATTTTACATTATGTATAGGATAATATAATAATACTACCACCACCGTAAACAAATTGCCGCGGCACAATGTTCAAATTACTTGTTATATAAAAAAAGGATCTTCACGCCATATCCACGTATGCAGAGGTACAGCAAGTGCACCCACGATTATCCGAAGATACTTGGTCCCACAAATGTGATAGGTGGCAAGCCTATCGCCAACCGGGCACTTTCCAATCCCAGGCAACTTTGTGTTTCTCAGAAAACTGAAAAAACACTTTTTTTAATGTGCCCTACCCGGGAATCAAACTCGGGACCTAGTGTGGTCAACGCTAACACTGACGCTAATAATTTTTGAGAACTAAAACCCTACCCGATATTTTACATAAATACCAAGTAGGTTTGTTAGTAGACATGGGTAACTCAGCTATATTCCTCGCGTACATTCAGTAACTCAGGTGCAGTGTACTGTACCGGCTCTTTACACTTACTCAAAATTACGTCAAGGCGCAACAAGTCTGACACGGGAAGTGGGCAGCAAACTAAACGCGCGCCACCCTCTGATTCTTAAAACAAATAGCGCAGAGCGAGTTGAACTGAGTTTGTTCATAGGTAATTCAACGAGTGAGACGTGACTAACAGTTTATTTCGCATAATCTATGCTGCACCATGCGCCGACACATTTTAAACGAGTCAGTTGATAGCGTAGTGAATGGAGTCAGTGCCATTGCGCGAAGCAGCGCAGTGTTACACGTGTCTGTTTGTTCGGTTGCCTTTAAGTCCAACACCTGAAAAAAGGCCCAGCACTGCGTCTAGGTGCTCCATCGACCGTCCTCATTATAGGAATTTATACCTGAAATTAATGTAATTTAAATCATTAACAATTTGACTTTGGCAATTTGTATTGCACGTTTATGTTATGTTGAGTGTTTATAAAAAAACGATGCCATTTGTATAACGACATAATATACAAATAGACTGCGACGTATCAATATATGACATGCTACAAAATAGTAACCTTCATTTCTATGCAGATGGCAGTACAGAAAATACTCTACATACAGGTTGCGTGATTTTTTCGCGGGCATAGCTACATGAGCAAAATTACGTTCGTCAAAAAATCTCAAAATTTATGGTTGTAACACACATATTGCTTGTAAAGTAATCGTCACTATGTCAACTCAACCCGTTTAGAATAAAAATTACAGGCAATAGAAGACAGTTATTCTTGTCTACCATTAAATTGCAGGGGTAATTTTTTTATAGATAGGTTAAGGAAGATTTTTTTTTTATATCATAAGATAGCAAACAAGCAAATGGGTCTCCTGATGGAAAGAGTCAACCATCGCCTATAGACACCAAAGATGTTAATGGTGCGTTGCTATCTTGTGGCGAGGTCTAATGCCACATGCAAAAGTTTACCGGCTACCTTACCCTCCAAACCGGAACACGACAGCGACAAGCACTGACGCTATTGCGGCAGGAATAGGTAAGGCGGTGGTACCAGACCCGGGCGAGACAATGCAGAACTCTACCACCTAGTAGCCACGATGATAGTGACTCGATAGCCAATCGGTCGCCTTTTACGACCCGCCTGGAACAACGGCAGTTGGCCTATTCTACAAAGGAGGCCGGGACCAACACGGCGAAAAGATGATTCTTACAGCTATAATGAAATTTTCAGGTAGTGACTGCATGTGCTCTTGTCCGTGACTTCGAACAGCTACCTTTGGGAGATGCGACGCTAGTCGGTGAGCGGGGCATCAGTCTCAGCGGGGGACAGCGGGCGCGCATTGGGTTAGCGAGGGCCTGCTACAGACAGGTTAGTATTTTTGTTCCTATTCAATTACATCAAGGAAGTATATAGAGTGCCGCTAGCAGTATTCTATCACTTTCAGTTAAAGAACGTATGCATTTGTTTACGGAAGATTAACACGTCCATTTAAAATACCGGTAGGCACCTCGAACGGAATGTCATTTATGAAGTTTCGGTATCGAGTCAATGCTGATGGCAACCTAACAAAAATTAAGTTAGAGTTCTAATTCCTATGTAACTATACGTTTATGTGACCAAATCACGTAAGGGTCCACGAACGACTTTTTCTCGGTGTGGGACCTAAAATCAACCTAATAAACCTATTTCATATTATATACGTATATGTAACAAGTCGTTTAGCGAAAAACTTGCGGATATTTCGAGCCAAATACCCAGGCACGGCTTTATTCATTCAGGCACCCCGGGCGAGTCACTTATTTGACGCCCTCTATTATATGTATATTCTTCAATGACGTGTATAATGTGGTAGTATTATACACTGTGCTCCAAGCGCCCTGGGCGACGGCCCGGGTCTCCCACCCATAAAACCGGCACTACATATACCAATATTCCAATATTAACGGCACTATATCTGATAGATGGCACTTTCTTAAATTAAAATCAAATCAGATAAAGGTTACATAACTTACGGAAATCCGTAATTTCTAGTCTTCTAGAACTAAATTCTTATTAAATGTAATTTAACATTCCATAGAAAAAAGTGCGTTATTTTTTACGTTAAAAATTTAGCAAACAAATGGCTATTCTGACGGCAAAAGAAAACATCACCTATAAACACCATAAATGTTCATGGTACGTTGCTATTCGTGTAGCCGATTAAAATACCGTATATATAAGTTTACCTGCCAGCTTATCCTCAAAGCCTGAAGTTCCCCGTATTGGTCCCGGGCTACTTTGAAGAATAGGCCAACTGCCGTTCAGTCAGGCAGGTCGTAAAAGGCAACCGTTTGGCTATACGAGTCACTAACGTCGTGGCTACTAGGTGGTAGAGTTCTGCATTGTCTCGCCCGGGTCTAGTACCATTAATGGTCAGTGCTTGTCTGTCGTGTTCCGGTTTAGAGGGTAAGGTAGCCGGTAAACTTATGCATGCGGTAAAAGACCTCGCCACAAGATAGCAACGCACCATTAACACCTTTGGTGTCTATAGGCGATTGTTGACTCATTCCATCAGGAGACCCATCTGCTTGTTTGCTATCTAAGACCGCCCCGTTGGTCGAGTGTTTAGCGACCCTGACTACGCAATCGACGGGGCTCGGGTTCGATCGCCGACGGGGTCAAGCATGTGATGAGCATATATGATTATATTTCCGGGTTTGGTTGTTTATTAAATATATCCTAGTATTTATATATGTATTTTTATGTATTAGCATCGTCGACTAACACGCCATAACACAAGCAAATAATTTGCTTACTTTGGGATTAGATCAGTAAGTGTAATTTGTCCCGTGAATATTATTACTTATTTATTTATTGTTATTATACTATAAAAAACACGACAATGACGCGCACTGACACCACTGCGGCAGTAGGTGGGATGTGCAAAACTCTACTATCTAGCAGCCACGATGGTAGTGGCACATCAGGCCTATTGTTCGTATTTTACGAATTGTTGGATAGCGCTCAGCGTACACTGCAATACAAAATGCTCGCGAATGGTTGAACTATATTTTGACCTCTCAGCCAAACCATCGAAATACAAGCGGCAAACTCGTTCTTCCGTGAGCAAGCTCTGTTGAAAATACTCTATGTTGGCAGACAATAATTATGTCGTTACTATACTGAATCAATGTGGGCAATATTGGTTGTAAGAGTACCGTTTTTTGACAATATTCGAAATTTAATGTTTTTATCAATATTGGTTTAAGATTTATATTGTTTTCAAGAGTAGGCCTGCAGGTCGATACTAAAATCCATCTTGGCATACTTGCTCAGTATCTTTGATTGGGTCTTAGTAATTATCGCTTTTGGGCAGAGGAAGACGAATATGAAGAATGTGTAAATATAATAAGACGAATAAGCTAGATTAGAGAACAAGCAGAAGAAACTTGGCGGAAAAAATGTGTTTTAGGCGAATATTATACACTGCGTAAGAATTTATCATTAAGAGGTTCATTTTTATGATATTCAGGCGTTATTTTGTGGAAATCCTTTACCAAAAAATTAGAAATTAATTAAATTTGCTATTATCTGCGAACTTATCTATGTATCTTCCGCGATGGTACCGAAAAGAAAAACGTCGATTTAATAAATGGGTAAGACTCACCGATGGTCCGCACAAAAAGAAGACCCCAGCGGCACGATTATCAGCCTACATCCACCACACTTTTACGCTCACGTCCCACGCCGGCACCAAGCACAAAAACACACACTCTATGCATTCAATATACGTTTCACTTCGAAATCGAAGCATCTTCAGAAGAAACGAATACTACCTTACTCTACGCGAGAAACAATTTGTAATGAAATACAATAAGCCACAGAGGCTTAATGCAAAAAAAATTTTAAATTGTTTTTAATTTTATGTTAAGAAAGTATCTCCACGCCCATATCCCCGAAGGGGTAGGCAATTTTATGTTAAAAAGTAAAAAACGCATATTTCAGCATTTTTCAAACAGAGAACTTCTCTTAATGGTATTAAAAAATCGAGGACGTTTTAGTGCATGTATGTATGTATTTATTTAGGTTTGTATGTATTGTAAGTATATAAATAAATTTATTTGGTGCGCTCTATAGCCTAAATGGCTTAAACGTGAGAGATGTCATTAAATTTGTCATAAGTAATCGTGCGAGTAACATATTACGCTGTACCTATGTATTTTACCTAGCTGTGCTAGAAGGAGAGTTTTTGGTCCGAGGTAGGTCGTCAGTAGAAGCAAGTTTTAGGTTTTTATAATAATTGTTATATTATGCAATAAAACGGTATATAATGATTATTCTTATATTACAGGCAGATATCTACCTACTAGACGATCCGCTCTCTGCAGTCGACACTCATGTAGGCAAGCACTTAATCTCCGAGTGTGTGATGGGATTTTTGAAAAACTCCACTCGTATTTTAGTTACACATCAATTACATCATCTGGAAAATGCTGATAAAGTTATCATTCTACATAATGTAAGTAATATAAAAAGTAAAAACAGATAACAAATTCGTACAATGTTTGAAGAGCGCGTGAGTGTTAATCTTTTTGCTAACAAAATATAAGTTAACTGAGAGATTGATTTTCTAAGAGTAGCAGGAAAATTATTCAATTGCGTTCTTATTATAACTAGCGCTCACCTGTGGCCGAAATTCGACCATATACTGAATACTAAAATCTCTTTTAAAGTTGACAACTGATTTTAACCGTAAAGAAAATAGTACATATTATTATGTGTGTACATATCATCATGTATGTCATATGAATATATCTAGTGTACATGTAATTTATATTTTTATTAACTTAATGTATTTTATTGCATATTATTAAAAATATTAGGTTTCTTCACTACTCTACAATAATTGTTAAACTTTAACTGTGCCAAACATACTCCACCGTTCGCGCATTTGTCTTAGAAAGGAGTCCAAAGTTTTAAGCTATTGCATAGCTTCTATCGCGGGCCTTGAGCGTGGAGACCGAATCCAGAAATTCCGTAACGAAAATAACCTAACACCCCCCACTCCGACCGGCACAGCGGTGATACTTTTTAGTTTTTCCATCTATCGATAAATACCAGAAATTTTAATGACTTTTTGAAATATCACGCTTGTCTCTATAGTTCAGCAACCCGCTCTTTAGTTTAGGTGGCATTAGTTGTATTGGAAAACTACCGTAATCAGCTATTTGTGAGAAAGTATATAGGTGTATAGGTATTTATCATCTACGTACAACAGTGAATATCTGTACTCGTATAATTTATAAAAAATGCTATGCAATAGCTTTACCGCGGCAGTCTCCGAGTGCTACACGTCTTTTATTTCCTTCACGTACTAATATATAGAAGATATGAGTATGAGTATTATTTATATTATATTCTCCGATTAAAAAAAAAAATTACGGTACAGCATATTCTATTTATATATATATATATATATATATATATATATATATATATATATATATATATATATATATATATATATAATGTTTGTCATGTCTTTTGTTATTGATTTTAACTTTTGTTTTTTATGTTCCTTTTTATTATTTTTTATGTTATTTAATTATTTAAAGGGTCAAATTGAGGTCCAAGGAAGCTTTTCTGAAGTGTCCACTTCAAAGTTATTTGAACAAATGTTAGAACGAGCCGATGAGGAAAAAACAGAAGAAGATCATGAAAATAATCTTAATAGGGAAATGGTAAGATATATATAGATATTCCAAAAATATTTATTTTATAAATCCTTAATTAAATATCTATATACATATAATAAAATCGTAGGAAAGTCAAAACTGTACATTGAATATTTTTTTAAAAGAATACTTGGGGCGTGATCTGCAATCGATATCGAAGCCAAAAATATAGTTTTTAGAATTTTTGTCTGTTTATCTGTTTGTCTGTATGTATGTCCGGGCTAAACTCAAAAAGTACTGCATAGATTTACTTCAAATTTTGGATGAATATTACTAACAGGTCGGGTCAACATATAGGCTACATATTATCACGCTTTCACCTACGGGGCAGGAGCTGTGTGGAGTAAACGAAGTCCGCGCGAAGTCGCATGCAACAGCTAGTAAAATATAATGTAATATTCTAAGAAAAATATCAAGCAAATCAGTTTTCCTGTAAAAAAAAAAGTATCATCATGACCAGTTCCCTTGCGGGATAGGCAAAGTAAACCGAACGTCTATAACGATTATCGACTATTTTTACGCAATAACCGGAACCGACGACTTTACATGCTTAACCGAGGCACGGGAGTGGTAAATTGAGTTGTGGTGGTTAATATAATGCATAGCGTTATACGGTGTGTAAAGAAAACCCTGTCCGATCCGAAAGAGGCATATAGGTTGCTTAAAGGCATTACTTAAAAAATATTAAAATGACTTTATTTCTGAAAATAAAAAAGATATATTTTTTTAATATTCGTATTTTTACATATATCTCCCTAGAGTTAAGAAAATATTTTAAAAATAACAACACCTTGCCGCTGTTTGTTTCATTGTTTCGCTTTGGCGGCTTTCGCACAAACACCGTGCGAAGGCGCGATGTTCGTTTTTCAGCTTTTTACAAACGAACTTTAAACGCGCCGCGTATCCTTCGGTAGCATCTGACTTCCGCGGCATTCTTTGATAATAGAATTTACTTATTTGTAGGTGTTATCATACTTAATGTATGAAAATACCATTTAAGATTACTTTTTTATTGGGAAAATTCATTAATTAATATACATTAAATAATTACACATATATAACTGTATTGCGGTACCAAATAACACCTTTATTTATCCGACAGGGTTTTCTTTACACACTGTATAATAGCGCGCTATGTATACTCAACGAAAAGCGTGGAAAAATATAGTTTATAGTCTATAAAGCGCTATCATAAAATAGTTCATTCGGACAATACACCACACCTCTAGAAGTAATACAACACCCTTCACCATGAGCCGAATAGACAACCCCTAGACTACGAGGCAGTTTTTCTGTTAAAATTTATAATAATGTTTTAATCATTGTCAAATGTTTTAATAAATATATTGATAGTAAAAGCGCTCGATATTTTTAGTAAGTAAGTATATTTTTTTTACAGTCCATAGCAAGTTTTCATACCATAGCAGAGTCGGTTCAAGAGGAATTAGAAGAGGAACCGGAAGAAACCGCCGAACTTATGGGAAAAGGTTTACAATTTTAATTTTATAATCAACACATACCTAGTAATTTTTTTCAATGCAATATTTTATCACTTAATACACTTGTATTGTTTTACAATAAGGCAAACGTAATTTATTGTCAACCGGACAAGTTTATAAAAGGATAAAATATTGTATTAAAATTGAGATTCGCCAAGTGCCGACGATGAAAAGTGTAGAATATTTTTTTCCTCTAAAGATGAATCACGAACAATAATATGGAAGAAACTAAAGTGTATAATTCCCGCAGTGTCGACATTCGCTAACTGTGTCATATTTTTACATCAAATGCTAGGTACTGATATACGTTTACTAGTGGACTTATTGATGTGTGATATTACATTTAAAGATGGAGTAAAGTTCACAGAGTTCAGTTTTATTTCCATAAAGTTGTACAGTGGTGTCTACATTCCTTAGTGTTTTCATTTAAAAGTATCTTCACGCCCGTATCCCCAAGACTAGGTAGGCAGAGGTACAACCAGCTCCCACCATTAGCCGAAGATACTTAGTCCCACAATGTGATGGCTGGCAAGCCTATCGCCAATCGGGAACTTATCCAAACCCGAGCAACGTTATTTTTATCAGAAAACTGAAAAAACCCAGTGATATGATGTCATTGAAAAAACCAATGTTTTTATTTGCCCGACCCGGGAATCGCACGCGGGATTTCACGAAGTCAGCACCGATACTGGGCCACTAGACCTCAGATGCGAATAATTTTTAATTATATTATTTTAATTTAATAATAGATTAACTTTAAATTATTGATCTCGCGGCGTTCCGCGATAACAATCATTTATCATGAAGATTAATAACATTAAATCAAAAGGTATTGCTACTGCTAGAATCAACAAACTTAATAACAAAAAAATATTAAATTACCAGAAACGTCCAACAATTGTACCTGAATGGATTCATTTTTTCCCAAAAGGTCTATAACTATATCTAATTAATTAAGCAAATATGCCTATTTCAACGAAAATTAACGAAACATTAACTGGGTTTTTTGTTATCAAATAATGACATTTTCCTATAGAAATTGGCGTAGAATAAAACTATATTATATTATTATGCAAAAATAAGTCACTTAAATAATATTCATTTATTGTTTATTTCAAAAATAAATAAAAGTGAATACAATAAAATAGTATAAAATCCGCTAAGTCCATGTGCCAAAATTAGTACCGTGTAGTAATAATTAAAATATTAAAAGTATCAACACTGTTTTCATTTTTCCAGCACTAGGTGCACTATATAGACGACGAGCGACGTCGAGTTCTCGCATCGATTAGAAAATACCTAAATTTCAGTTGGGCGATTTTGTGAAATGGCTCTTAAGTAAAAATTAAGTTTATGTACCAAAATGTTATTGCGATTTATTAATGTTATAAATGTGAATGTTAGGATGTTTGGATGAATGTATGTTTGTTACTCAATCACGCAAAAACTGCTGAACTTTACATGTGTGTCAAATTCGGAAACAAAATAGCATGTATGCTATTTTTTTTCCGAAAAAAATTGTTGTACCCGCGAAATTCACCGAAAGATTTTATAATGCAACGGACTGCACGGTGCAAAATATTTACTACTTAAATATGCTCTTCCTTGTTTTTTATCATAAGTGCGCTTCAAGGAATAAAATTACAATCTTTTTAATTTATTTCGTTATTTAAAACAACTAAATGGTGCGCTTCAAAAATTAGATGCGCTTGAAAATGGTTGCGCTTTGAGGAATACCCTGGTGACGCAACCGCGAGTTGCCTGTAGGAATTTCGTTTTCTCAATTGACGGATAGTATATTATTTAAAAAAATTATAGCTTTATGGAAAATGGGTTAGTCAAAAGGTTCAGTAATTCTCCGACACTTTTTTATGAATATCCATAATTCATTGCGGGGATACATGGTACTCTTCTCTGTGGACCTATAGATTTGACTAATATCAGTCACAAGTGAGCGTCTAATTTCAGTATCAGTACTGATCAGTCACTCACGCAAACGTAATTCATGACTTTTTTTTTATAGAACAGGGGGGCAAACGAGCAGGAGGTGCACCTGATGGTAAGTGATCACCGCCGCCCATGGACATCCACAATACCAGAGGTCTTGCAGTTGCGTTGCCGGCCTTTTAAGAATGAGTAAGCTCTTTTCTTGAAGGCCCCCAAGTCGTATCCGTTTGGAAACACCCCTGCCGGTAATTGGTTCCACAACGAAGTAGTGCGAGGCAAAAAGTGTCGAGAGAAACGCACAGTTGTGGATTTTCAGACATGGAAATGGTGAGGATGGAATTTCAAATTTTGACGCGATGTCCGATGATGGAATTCGGCGGCAGGAATTAATCCAAATAACTCGTCGGAACGCTCCCCATGAAAGATACGATAGAAGACACAGAGTGAACCAACATCTCTGCGCAATGCCAAAGAGTCGAGCCGTTTCGAAATAGCCAGGTCGTCAACGATTCGAACCGCTCTACGCTGAATGCGATCAAGAGGAAGGAGCTGGTACTAAGGAGCTCCGGCCCAGAGATGAGAACAGTACTCCATGTGGGGCCGAATTTGAGCCTTATAAAGTTGAAGGCGATGGGCCGGCAAGAAGTACTGTCTCGCTCTGCTGAGCACACCGAGCTTTTTGGAGGCTAGTTTAGCCTTACCTTCCAAATGACCGCGAAACTGAACGTAATTCAATATGTCGACTCCCAGAATCCCGATACTAGCTGAGGCTGTCAGGAGAGTATCCCCAAATCGAGGTGACACGACAAAGGGTGTCTTTTTAGCGGAAAACACGCAAAGCTGTGTTCTTGGGGTTAAAAGTGACCAGGTTTTGACGACCCCATTCCGAGACATCGGTTAGTCGATTCTCAACTTCGGACACAAGCTTGTTTCTGACTTATGATTTTGAGTAACACTTGCTTGACCGTCTAATGGGAGTCAGTGAGCTTATATTATATGGTTTCTTTCTTCGTTCTACAGTAAAATTTAATCATTAAGTTGTTCCAATATATTTAATTTTAAGTTCTTGTCATATATACGAAACACATAAAAGCATGATTTCCGGATAAAATATATCCAGTTTGTAGAAGGTATTTTGCAAAAAGTGACTAAAGATATGTTTTAATTCATAAGATAACAAACAAGCAGATAGGTCTCCTGATGGAAAGAGTCAACCATAGCCTATAGACAACAAAAATGTTAATGGTGCGTTGCTATATTAGTTATAAGTTTACCGGCTACCTTACCCTCCAAACCTGAACACGACAGTGACAAGCACTGACGCTATTGCGGCAAGAATAGGTAAGACGGTGGTACCAGACCCGGGCGAGACAATGCAGAACTCTATCACCTAGTAGCCAATTGTAGTGACACAAATAGCCAGTATTGCTTTAGCTCTTCTTGAGTCGAGTGTTCGTTTCCCCTGAAAGTGCTTCGGTTGCGAAATCAAACGTGCATTGTGTGCGTGTATAGTGTGGTGGAAAGTATGGTTCGCGAGAGTGAATAACTGTACATCTGGGGTTTACTTATTTTTACGGCTTCAGCGTATTTGTTCCATTTCTTACAACATTTTTTGTTTTTTTCCTTTCAGTAGCATCCCAAGCGTATCCAGAACTTCGTGATTTTATTTTTTATTTCCATTTTCAGACAAAGCGTCAGGCTCCGTATATATTAGATATTTTCGCTCAGGAGGTGGCTGGGGTTTACTAATATTCACTTTGTCATCGATTTTACTCGCCCAAGTGACTACCACGATAAGTGACTTGTGGCTCACGCATTGGTACGTAAAACTGATTTTTTTAAATATTTTCTATCGGTATTTGATCATCATCATCGGGTTCGATTTCCGAAAGGTACAGGCATTTGTGTGATGTGCATAAATATTTATGTTTCTTAGTTTGGGTGTTTGTCAAACATATCTCAGTATTTATATATGTATTTCTATGTATTAGTATTTTTGAACAACACCCATAACACATTCAAATTATTTGGTTACTTTGACGTTAGTTCAATTAGTGTGATTTGGATGTCCATTGATATCTTTTATTCAACATAGGCCCGGGCATTTATTTCAATAAGTGCGCATAATACCATAAATAGAATCTAAATCGGTGGAGTCATTCTTTTTTTATTTCATTTCACTCATTGTCATAAGATAGCAAACAAGCAGATGGGTCTACTGATAAAAAGAAATCTATTGCCTATAGACACCAAAGGCGTTAATGATGCGTTGCTATCTTATGGCAAGCTCTAATACCACATGTATAAGTTTATGGGCTACCTTACACTCCAAACCGGACCATGACAGTGACAAGCTCTGACGCTATTGCGGCAGGAATTGGTAAGGCGGTGTTACCAGTCCCGGGCGAGACAATGCAGAACTCTACCACCTAGTAACCACAATGGTAGTGACTCGCGTAACCAATCGGTCACCTTTTACGACCTGCCTGGCAGAATAATTGTAGTTTGCCTATTCTTCAAAAGAGCCCGGTACCAATACGGGGAGAACATTCAGGATTTATCATTGACAAAAAATTTTTAAAAAGGTGTTTTTTTAAATTTATTTAACTTATCGATTTTGTAGTTAATAAAACAACTGAAAACTCGCTGAAAACGCTGAATACCATTCGAAAGATCAGATTATAGTGGAATAAAAGTATAAGTGTATTGTAATAATGGAATTTTACCAAGTGCCGACGATTGAAAGTGTAAAACCTATAGGTAGCGCTAAATGCCTACCTTACTTTATAACGATGTTTCTTAGTACATCCTGACCATGGTTTATTTCAGACTGCAGATGTTCGTGGTCGCATAAGCCGAATGCTCTATTTATTAGTGATACGTAAATACAGATTGTAAATTTCGAGGGTTATGATGAGATGATACATGTAGATATATATATCAGTATGTATAAGTTTTCTGCATACACAATGAGCTAAGGTCCCATTTGTTCTCACAGTCACTTTAACGTCCTAGATAGACAATGATCTGTCACTTTCCATCTCATCATTCCACTAGAACTAGGTATAGTTCTTAACCAGGATTATTCCATAACTACACAGCAGTTTTTTTCGGTTACCTGTAGTTTAGACACCGAAAATTATAAGTAACACTCCAGTGATGAATACTATATTACGTGCATACTTCAAAATTTTGTGTTACTTTTCAGTAAGAATGAGTTCTTTTAACTAATAGCGATATAATATATACAAACTTTCTTTTATTTCTTTTTTTAATACCAGCTTTATCCGTTTTTACAGGATGAACGACATAGAAGCAAAACACTCTTATAATCTAAACAATATCAGTCAGTCATTTTATATGAGCCATGAAAATCGAGTAAACTACACAACCAGCCAATCGAATATCACAACTTCTACTGAAGATATTCCGACATTTATCGATGAAGCCATTACGGACACAGTGACAACTTCCACCACAGGGTTCCCAAATCTCACTGTAATTGGTACCATGATGAAAACCGCTTTAACTTTAAATGCGATAGAAACCGACAATTTCGATCACTTATTCTATATTTATGTTTGGATTGCTGCTTTAATTGCGTGTTCCATCTTAACGACATTCAGGTATTAATTATCCTTATTTCTTTTTATTGTTTTACAACAATTTACTTTTAAGTTTGACGGCACATCTACCTATCCTACGTTGCCAAACATGCGATTAACGCTCACTGTGTTTTAAAGTGACTTGTAACACACCAAAAGATAAACGTAGCACTGAAACTTTTTGTTAAATGACTATTTTTATCACATATTATATGTTGACTCCTGATCTGATAATCTAAGCTAAGAATCACTTATAGAGAACTGATTATTAACTTTCACTAGATGTACCATAACACTAGTCGCTATAACAGACATAGAAATACAAACATTAACCTTATCGTACAAGTACTGATCGCTGTCAAAAATACTCCATCCAAACTCCATCGATTGCGGTTAATAATCTCGGCAGCAGCACAGGTGAGTTTGTGTTAGAAAAAGAAATCCAACTCACAGGTCGTAATACTTCTTGTATTGATTTGAATCATTGCAAATATACGGCATTTCATTCATTCATGCATACATACATAATACAATACATACGGCTCTGTCGAACTGATCTGATGATGAAATCGAGAACTGGATTCTAGTACGCAACACTAGGCACCAAGTTGCTATTGAAAGCTTTCCTTGTATGTACCTTAATTACTTTTTTAATCTGACCTGGGGATCAGACCATAAACCTTATGATCTAACCTAATTTAGAGATAAAGGCAAATGTAGAAATGTAGAACGAAAGACAGTGATTCCAAATGCGTGGCAGAAGTGAGCTTTTATTTTTCCTTAACCTCATATAATTATTTTAATTATAAATTCTAGGTCTCTATTATTTATGTGGGTTTGCATGCGAAGCTCCATTAATATGCATAACAAAATGTTCAGCAATATCTTATCGGCAACCATGCGATTCTTCGATACAAATCCCTCTGGACGGATATTAAATAGATTTTCAAAAGATATGGGTGCAGTCGATGAAATTTTACCAAAAATGTTCATAGAAAGTGTACAGGTAGGTAACACATATAAATATTGATATTTTTATCGTAGCACAGCAGCAAACAAGCTGTTAGCTGTCTTAATGGATAAGAGGCAAACGTCGCATATGGACACCAAACGTTTTTTGGAGAATGCAGAACTTCTACTACGTAGTAGCCACGATGGTAGTGACTCGCATAGTCAATTGTTTGCCTCTTACAAATTGCCTGGCTTAGCGGTAGGTAGATGGTCTATTATTCAAAGGATCTAGAACCAATACGGGAAAAAATTATTGTTATTGAAAGTAGATGTATGTTATATTCTTCGGATGATTTGCCATTTTTAAGAAAAATAATTCTAATATTCGTCGTTCTAACACAATTAGGTGTAAGAGACTAATTTCTATCTGAGGTTTTAAGACTTTTACACTACCAACTTGTATGAAAAAGTTTGTAAAATCGTATTTCAATTTTCAAAGCTCAGCTTAACTAACTTCTTATTTGAAAATGCCTTAATACTCATCGATAGATTGGCTACAGTAGTGCAAAACTGATTATAATAACGGTACGCTATGATGGCCAGTTTGACATTTGTCGGTTCACGACGTTTTGTATAAATTGACTAGCTGTTGCCCGCGACTTCGTTCGCGCGGACTTCGTTTACTCCGTACAGCTCCTCCCCCGTAGGTGGTAGCGTGATAATATGTAGACCCGACCTGTTAGTAATATTCATGCAAAATTTGAAGTAAATCCATGCAGTACTTTTTGAGTTTATCCCGGACATACATTGACTTTCCTTCGATTTTATTATATGTATAATAATAACTTCGATTTTATTATGTGTAGCTACGTTTGACGGAGCAAATCGCTTAGAGGTGTAAAAAATAAAAATGGACAACCCTTATCACTTAGGGGTATAAATATTAATAAAATATATATATTAATAAAATAAAATATACTTACTTTTAATTATAAATTTATATATATATATATATATATATATATATATATGTACAGCAATATTTTTTAACAAATATTTATTAGCCGACATTACTAATATCACACTTGTGCACTTGTGATATTAAGTTGATAACAAGCGCGTTCCTATTCTCTATTATTATTTTAATATTAATAAAAGTTGTACTTCGTTGTAGTTCAAGATTAGTAGGTGACTTTTTAAATGTTTGTTTTTCTAAATGTTTGTTTTTGTTTACAGATAATTATGGTGATGACTGGAATTATAGTCATGGTATTGATTGTAAACCCTTACATGATTGTGACTACCATAGTCTGTGGTATTGTAATATATTACTTGTCATTAGTATATTTTAATACTGCACAGGCCATTAAAAGGTTATTATCTATTATTTGTTTTAATATATCGTAATATTTATAGTAATGTAACGACACTGCTGGTGTTCTCAGGGCCGGGCATCCGGGCATCATCACACTCAGTTCCCTGGCGGAGTAAGCAGAGCAAACCGAACGTCTAATGACTTTCCAGTTTACTGCGATTCACCGGTTTGTCGGATAGCGAGATGAGTAGTGATCCCCATTGCCGCATTTTGCCGATCATGTAACGATTACTGAATACTTATTGGGTTAACCGGGACCGACGGCTATATGAGCTCATCCAAGGCACGGAAGTGGTAACACCATCACCGGCCAGACTCCTAGTTGCTCCAATCCAATCCAAAGTCTTAGATTTTGGATTTTTGAGAAAAACCTCAAAAAACCTTAACAATTTTACCCGACCCGGGGATCAAGTCCAGAACCTCATGTACTAAGCCAAATAGGCTAAGCCTAGACCACGGAACAGTCAACATACTGTATTAATGAACAATTAGTTTATTTTTTAACAATAATTCATAAGTACTTTTATTTGTTTCTTGTAAGAAAAAGTTTAACTAAACTATTTCCAAAACATATAAAAAACGTATCTTTATGCTCATATCTCCGAATTGGTAGGTAAAGGTACAAAAACTGCAACCACGATTAGTCGAATATTATATAAATGTATAGAATGCGATATTGACACTCTATCGTCACCGAAACGTGCTGAATTTTACAATGTTCAAAATACAAATGCAACAGCAAAAACGGTCATTTTAATATTTCAAACATACACTCCAATTTTATTTGTACAGATTTATAGATGGCGTTTGAACTATTAATAGACTCATCTTTCTTATCTACTTCGCACCAAATCCATCGAATCAGTCAATCCATCATCGAATTAAAAGTTCTGACTCCGACTTCGGTTCCAATAAATCCACCTCCATAACATCCCTTGTAGTAAAGCGTAGTTCGCATTCTACAAGCAAAATTTCTTTCTATAAGGCTTTTGCTTAAAACTTAACCCAACTTTTGTGAGTGTATGTACATTTGTATGTATATTTGTTTGGCACGCTTTATAACCTAAAGGGCTGGATGGATTTGAGCTTGAGTTATGATAGTAACACTTACTCCTTTGGCTCATGCCACAAAAAAGGTCCTGAAAGCTCTGACAAGTGGTAGAGTAACTCTCTTCTTGGTGAAACGTTACATAAACTTGTCGTCGCCTCTGAATATAACGATGTCGATGACAAGTGACCACGTTATTTAGCGCGATTTATGTCAACCCTATGCATTTTATTCTTTTCTGATGTCGTTACCGTTTTTATATTTTAATTTTATATTTTTATATACTGTTTTAGGGTTCCAAATCTCATAAAGAAAAAAACCCTTATAGGATCACTTCGTTGTCAGTCTGTCCGTCTATCAAGACCCTTTTTTTCAGGACCGTGTATAGGCATGAAGTTGCAATTTATATTAAATACTTGGGCCTATTGCCCATCTCAGTTGTGAAAAAATCAAACTTGTAAGTCAACGCGATTAAAAGATAAGACTATTATGTCGCATATTTTGCGATTTAGAATTTAAAAAAAAATAGGGGACTTTTTGTTGACCTAGAATTATGAAATTTGGCAAAAAGCAATGTCTTATAGTACATGTAAATGAAAAAACCTGAAACCGTACAATTTTGTTATAGTAAAAAAACGCGATGAAAAGATATGACCGTTTATTTCGCATACATTGCGATTTGACAAGAGAATCAAAATTTTATAGGGTATATTCCGTAGACCTAAAATCTTGAAATATATGTGCAGCTAAGTTTACCTAATTTGTACGGAGCCTTCAGTATGCGAGTCCAACTCGCACTTGACTGGTTTTTTTATATTGTTACTTTGTCTAAGCCTCCTGACCTCCGATACGAGAGGTCGTCCGATGCGATCCCTGGATAGTTCTTGCCAGTTAGGTACTGACACGAAATTCCATCTGAATCTGTGATAACAAAAGTATAAAATACTAGCTGACCCGGCAAACGTTGTTTTGCTACATAAATTATTGAATTAAAAATAGAAGTTGATGGTGGAAGAGTGAAAATTTAGGGTTGAATGTATTGTTTAATGCCACATTATAGAAAAATAAAAATAATATCCAAAAAAAATTAAAAAATGTTAGGGTTGTACAACTCTCACTTATGGGTATGAAAAATAGATAGTAGCCGATTCTCAGCCGACGATTCTGGTAAGTGACGTCGATAAGTGTTCCTATGTGTACCTACGTCGAATAAAACATTATTTGATTATTTGATTGATCTCAGACTTACTAAATATGCATATAAAATTTCATAAAAATCGGTCAAGCCGTTTCGGAGGAGTATGATAACTAACATTGTGACACGAGAATTTTATATAAAGATTTTTTATGTAGCTGGTTTCCTTTAAACTAATTCTTCACAAAACGAATCATTCATGTGCCTAATTTCACGTAAAACGAGTTACTTGTAAACTGATTGATGAGTTTGTCACGTCGTTTTCAACAGATTAGAAAGTGTATCTCGGAGTCCTGTATTCTCTCACGTGTCAGCGAGCATGGCCGGGCTCGGCACCGTGAGAGCTTGTGACGCACAAAACATGCTACGAAAAAATTTTGATGATAAACAAGACGTACACACAGCTGCCTGGTATGTGTTTGGTTATTATATTAGTGATACGTGATATTATACGTACTCTTGTTCTATGTTCCATGTACGTACTCATGGAACATAGAACAAGGGGAAGTAAAGAGTGGGCGTGCCGCGTGCGTCACTATTATGCGCTTTTACTCTAAATTGCCTTAGTGATACTTACCATATCATTAGGAGATAGTCGTCGTGCGAAAATCTATTATACACTGAATTATGCCGTATTGTGCCATCCTTGAATGCAGAAATGATAGTAGAATACAGATAATTAAAACTGGAGATATTTCATATCATTCGAAAGTACAATTTTCATTTTATTTTAATTAAATTCCTGATTTAATATAATCTCTAATGATATAATAGAAAGTCAAGCTAAAATCAGCCGTACACCTTACATATAAAGTTTATTTTAGGTTGACCTAATTTTTCTAGAAAGATATACGTAATGACAGTCATTACGTATATCGTTCTAGAAAGTTCTCTACTCAAATATGATCAACTGAAAACTACGGAAAAGTCAATACTGCCATCTATTGTAGAATAGCGAAACTATTAAGATCTTAAGTTTCACTATTGTACAAATAGATGAGTCTATTTTGAATAGACTACAAAAGGACGTAAATACTCTTTTTTTTTAGCAAAATAAAATTTATTGTAACGCAGTTTGGTATATTTTTAAATGTTCTGTTTGTGTGTTTCGGATTATTGTTGTTTAAAATGAAAACGACCAATGAAACAATGTTTGCATTAGTAGTTTATATGCAATAAGGCTTATTTTATGTGTGAGTATGGCGATCGCGGTCCTGATACAAATGTTTGTACTTGCCAATTCCGCTTGTTCTATGTTCCATGTACGTACTAGTAATATTAGGAATAGTAATATGTGATATTTATACGTAATAGTAATATGAGGTAAAACTCTGACATATCTGTGGTCAGCAAAAATCTTTCTAGATACAATTTACCTGCAATACAAGATGGAGAGGGTGGTTTGGCCGTGCTCACCCTAGTATGGTCTAGTGCCCATCCCAGGATGTTGCGTTACCGATTCGATATTCTAGGCTGGACACCTAACAAATTTCACACCAAAATAATTGAAATCAAATAACTAGGTACATTTTTTTTATATCATATGATAGCAAACAAGCAGATGGGTCTCCTGATGGAAAGAGTCAACCATCGCCTATAGACACCAAAGATGTTAATGGTGCGTTGCTATCTTGTGGCGAGGTCTAATGCCAAATGCATAAGTTTACCGGCTACCTTACCCTCCAAACCGGAACACGACAGTGACCAGTACCGACGCTATTGCGGCAGGAATAGGTAAGGCGGTGGTACCAGACCCGGTCGAGCCGATGCAGAACTCTACCACCTAGTAACTTCGCGATGGTAATGACGCAAATAGCCACTCAGTCGCCTTTTACTACCTGCCTGGCAGAACGGCAGTTGGCCTATTCTTCAAAGAAGCCCGGGACCAACTCGGGGAACCGAGAAATCTATGTACCTACATACCTACATACTTCCTTTTTATTATATACTTTATACAGTACCTACATTTCGTTGATAGTCAAGGAGAAATAGCATTAGCTTCTAGTAAACATGTGTACTACATAAACCTAAAACCTTCGACTCTCAGGAGTTTGAGAACATTTAATTTACACTAAATAGATACAAAAGATCTGTAAATCAGTTGACCCTGCATTTCTGAAACTTCCCGCTAAATTAATGTATTTTAAGCTCAAAGAAGCAAAAATACACGTAAGCATAGATTTTTAAGCCCAAAGAGTTCAAAATTTAAATCAATAAATACAAGTTTATACGGAACCCGCCGCATGCGAGTTCAACTCACACTTGACCATATTTTATAGTCGATATCCAGCCCTCCCCCCCTTAAAAATAACACTAGATATGCCATTGATAATACCAACATGTGCTGTTCGATTACGATGAGATTAGGGCATACTTTAATAAGGGAGTAAGAAGTAACCAAGCATTTAGGGACTTTACTTACCTTGTCGTCACTACAATTATGCCGCCTAGGCCTTAGGTGCCTGTAGGTAAATCCACCACTGGAGTCATCTGAGTTCCTATTATTCTTTTTTATTCATTTATGATTAAAATAAAACAAAATATATCAGTTAAACTTATTTTTAGTAGACACTCCATATTTTGATTTTATTCTATCTGCTACATATTTAGGATGAAATTAGTTAAAATCATGGTGTAACTGGTGCTGGATTACAACTACTTGATACCCTTAGCAATCCACGGCTGTCTAGTCTCCCTATCCATAAGTAGTTAAAAATTAGTCATATATATTAAAACGCGATAGTCATTACGTGATCCCGAACGTCAACGCTCTAATCAATTTAAACGTTCAAACGAATTTTCAAACAGCCTGACTTTTTATGTGCTGTTTGGTGCTGTTTCTAGTGCCCCCCAAACCGTGATGCCTTTTTTTATATAGCAAAACGGGACAAACGGACAGGAGGCTCACCTGTAAGTGATCACTGCTACCTATGGACAACTACACCATCAGAAGACTTGTTGCTTAGATGCCTTTTAAGAAATCGATTGGCTATCGAGTCACAACCATCGTGGCTACTAGGTGGTAGAGTTCTGCTTGTCTCGCCCGGGTCTGGTACCACCGCCTTGCCTATTCCTGCCGCAATAGCGTCAGTGCTTGTCGCTGTCGTGTTCCAGTTTGGAGGGTAAGGTAGCCGGTAAACTTATGCATTACACCTCGCCACAAGATAGCAACGCATCATTAACGTCTTTGGTATCTATAGGCGATGGTTGACTCTTTCCATCAAGAGACCCATCTGCTTGTTTGCTATCTTATGATATAAAAAATAAAAAATAAAATTAAAAAAAGCGTAAGCTCTTTTATTGAAAGTCCCTAAGTCGTATCTACCAAGGACGTTAATGGTGCGTCGCTATCCGTGTGGCGGGATGGCAGTGCCACATGCATAAGTCTACAGACTACCTTACCCTCCAAACCGGAACACGACAATGACAAGCATTAACGCTATTACGGCAGGAATAAGTAAGGCGGTGGTGCCAAATACCCGGGCGAGTCGATACCACCTACTAGTCACGCTGATCGTGACACGTATAGCCAAGTGGTCGCCTTTTACGACCTGGATGGCAGAACGGCAGTTGGTCTATTCTTCAAAGGAACTCGGACCAACACGAGGGAAAAAATCATAGATTCGATGGATAATAGCATAATTCATAACATATTTACATTTTCATTTCAGGTACCTAACATTGGTTACAAATGCAACGTTTTCGTTATGGATTAGCCTGATAATTGCGTTATATATTGCAGCCGTGGCTTATACATTTCTTTTGTTGGATGATGGTAGGTACTTATTTAGGTTGAAGGACTCATTTTTTTTTATTTTTAAGCAAATATATGTGATATTGCTCAAACATCTTATGAAGATTATGTATTCCTACGAAGCAACTCTTCCGTATTGATTCGGGCCGCCTATGAAGTGTAAACCATCTGCCATTCTGTTAGTCGATTCTGTACGCAACCACTATTAAATAGTAGAGTTCCGCTACATCTCGCCGGGTTTGTTACCACCGCTTAAACCTATTCTTGCTGCAATAGCGTCAATTCTTGACACTTTCGGATTTTGGTTGGAAGGGTAAACTACAACCCGATTCCAAGTTCTCGAGACAAAGGAAATGGAACGTCAGTTTTACAGCGTTTAAATTATTGACAAGAGTGCTTCACCGCAGATCATAGCGGTGTTTAATATGCGACAAACTTGTCAAATGCGAATAATTAGTCAATCGTGAACGAAGTTGCGGGTACAGCATGAATAGTAGAATATATTTATAGAGGAGTGCCGTTAGACCGCAAGATCGAAAAACGTCGGAATTGAATTAATCAACTCGAAATTAATTTATCCCTTCAAATATCAATATAATAGTACCTTAAAATAAAAATCTGTAAATTGGTTGATCCTTCACGCCATCCCTAAAACTTTCCACTAAATTGAAGTATTTTAAGCTTAAAGAAGTAAAACCTATAGATACCTAACCATAGATTTTTGAGCTCAAACAGTTAAAAAATCTAAAATTTGTGAAAATGGGAGTATTTTAATTTTTGAAAATCTGTATAATCAAAATTTAAAAGATTTTAATTTTTTGAATAGCAAATGTCGCAATTGTTACGCTCGAAAATATTACTAGCCACAAAATTGATAGGTTGAAAAATGTTGAAGAAATTAAAAAACTTGTTAAAAAATTTGCGTCAATGATAAATCCCGAACAAATCAACCGATCTTTTTACATTATTTGACGCAATTACGTTATTTATTAAGTAAAAGAGCTGATTAGATTTTTAATCAATCGATATATTACCTAAACGATATTTTTGAAAAATTGAATACTCCCGAACAAATAAACCCATTTTGATGCAATGTGCGAAATTGGACGCAGGTTTTTAGGGAAAAGAGCTGACTAATGAAAAAAAAAAAAACGTTGTTTCGACGAAGTTTTTTAAGATTTTTAAACTTTCTCAAAATCTCCTGGACCGAATCGGTTCTAATTTTAGGAAATCTAAGTTTCGAGAAAAAGCTTTCTATCGGTCAAGCCATTCAAAAGTTAAAAGATGTTTACATACACACGCCCACATATTATACATGCATATAGACATACTCATGACATCGTGAAAATATTTGGAACAGGTTTCTAAAACCTCAAAACGTGAAAAATCGATTTTCAAAATCATTAATTTTGTTATAAGTACTAAAAATTAATAACTAAATCCAAAAACAATTACCGCTTCTGGTCTTACTGCAAATTATAGCACACCTATGTACCAGCTTACAGTACGCGGTAGTACAACAGTGAATTGGCGACTTCTTTTTGAGATTGAGCCATTTTAAAGAATAAACTAAAATATTAAAATTTAAAACCATTATAATGTGTAAGTTTTAAACCTAAAAAAATATAAAATTTTATTCTTACAAAATATAAAATTTATTTAAACTAGCTATGCCCGCGACTTCGTCCCCGTGGAATTTTTTAAAAGCAAAAGTAACCTAAGTTACTCCTTATTACAATAGCTATCTGCCAAAGTCCCATCAAAATCGATCCAGCCGTTTCGGAGATTACTCGGAACAAACAGACAGACAGACGGACAGATAGACAGACAGACAAAAATTGTAAAAAATGCTATTTGGTATGTGTACCGTGTATACTTCCATAGTATCCGTAATAAGAAGCGGTTATTTTAATATTACATACAGACACTCTAATTTTATTTATTTGTACAGATTTTATGACAGTAAATCTTTTTTAAATGATTTTATTTTGACAGAAAATTAAGATATGAAACTAATTGATGTTCTTCTATAAAACTATCGTATTTTTACTATGACGTCACTTTTTATATAATTTATGATTTGTGAAGATTAAATATTAAACTTTGTTTAACACCTTCTGAAAAATATTGAAGTTATATTTTTTTATATATTTTCGTTAACGTCAACTTTCGAACGACTCGTCCAAATTTGATCGGATTAATGGTATTTTACGCAGTTTTTAACAAAAAAAATTAATTAGATTTCTATTTTTAGAATAATTAGAGATCGTATAATTGTAAAAATCGTATAATTAGAGAAATTGACGATTTTTTAAATTTTTTTTTATATTTTCGAAATCTACTAAGTTCAATAATTTCAAATTTCCAGTAAATAAGTCTAAGTTTAATGGAACCTAATCGAATGCTTTAAATCTCGTTTTAATCGTGCAAGCCGTTTAAACGTTATGAGATGTTTACCTACACACATACATTCATTCAACACACACAGACGATACTTTGTCAAGATCTGATGAAAATTCTTTTGGCAAAAATCCGGGTATAATCAAAACTTCTTTGGGTCTTTTTGCTACTCTATACGAATACCATACGAATGTTTTATAATCGTATAAAATATACTGTAAGAATATTTGCTATACGAGGAGATATTTGAAAATCTTCAAATTGATATAAGTAGAAATTGAACCAAAAAAAGAGCGTTTGATCTTTGAGCGAAATTTGATCGTTTCGCTTTTTAGTTCGAATCAACCCATTTCAAAAAATACTTTGGGCTTGGGCCATTCGCACCACTCCACCATTGTGGTGCGAAAGGGCCCATACCAAAAGAGCTCTTAGGCAATTCATACCGCGGTCTGAACTGCTCGCGGTGTGAAACTACTAAAGACCCACCTCTTTACTGGAAAGTCAGGCAGATTTTACGAATTTTGTTATAAAATAAATTATTGACAAATTAGCTCCAAATTTTTCGAGTTGTAGTTTATTCTATCAATTGAAGTCACTATTTTTTATATTTACAGAGAATTAGTTGTAATTGAATGATATTGAGGTAAAACCTAACGGCCGACCGCCCACGATTATTAACGATACTTTTTTTACCTTTTTTAGGTACAACAAAATCAGGAGACGTCGGGCTAGCTATTAGCCAAGGAATAATCCTTGTGTATCTGTTTCACTATTGTTTTAAACAATCAGCAGCAGTTATTGCACAAATGATAAGCGTCGAAAGGATATTAGAATACACATCTCTACCACAAGAAAAACGCGGTGGCACTACGCCGCCTCCAGAATGGCCAAAAACAGCACGCGTTGAGTTTAAAAACTTATATCTCAGATATGACCCAAACGCTGAGCCTATACTCAAAAACTTGAACATCACTATTGAAAGTGGATGGAAAGTAAGTCATTTATGTCGCAACATTTAACTCTCATACAAAATTACAGATCCCAAATACGTAATGTGTTTAATATACTCGGGTTGGATTCCCGACAGGGACAGCCATAATAAACAAATATACCACTACCGTCCAAGACTACAGTTGCTTGAAGTGTATGTAATATTTTGAATTGTTTTGTAATTATTATTAATATATTATAATATAACCGGGTAACTTAGAACACACTTTGATCCTTAGATGCTATTGCACAAATTTTCTGTAACAAGGGTTCTGTTAGTCTTGAATCAACCATTATGGATTGAATGGTACGATATGCAATGTTAACCAGTGAAAGTAAAATGTTAATTAGTGCATAATATTGATAAAATGTGAAGTATGTGTTTATTAGTGCTGAAGTGTAATTAATATATTAAATGACGAATTCTAATATTATACCTACATGTGGATTTTGCAATATTTGGATGTTGTTACTCAATCCTGTGAAAACAGCTATTTATTTGTTAACTATTATAAACAGCAGGATTTATTAATATAATAGCTTTACTTGTGATCTCTGTCCATGATAATGTTGATAATGAAAAGATAATGTTGCTCAAGGCGCTCTCCGCAGTGAGTTTTTTCTTGCTACTGGCATTTGAATATGATTTTTTTAAGAAATTACCTTGGTGCAGACACAACAGCAACAGCAGATTTAAATCAATTGATGTTTCGCAACTTTTTATAATGCGCTATATTAGTTTCTGTGTGATAACGCCCACATTTACTTTTAACTTATTACGTTTACTCATCATTTCCTTTATTTCAATAGAAAGCCAAGGAGTTGGAAACTGCTTTAATTTAATAAGCTTAAGAAAGGGCATGTTTGTCTTAAAACTCAGTAATTTTAGCTATAAAAATTTTAACTGTATCATCTATTGTTATAGTATTGTATAGTGTAGTCCTATCGATAATGGAGGCATCATGTCCTAGGCTACCTTAATCAATCTTACTGAAGCCTAGTTTGGGCCGAAATTTCGGAAAACGCAATTTATACTTAAGATACAAGAGATCGAGGTGTGAGAAGGGGGCAGTCATTTGACCGTGCTGAAGAACATTTTCAGGTTTCGATGTAATGATTAAGTCTATTAAAGAAGGGCTTGCGTGTAAAGAAAAGTGAGTTGAAGAATGTGTGAGTATATGCATATTTGATGAAGTAACTTGGGAAGTAACTTGGGAAGTTAACTTGTCTTGTCTTCTTTAACAAGCAAGTATTGAGGTCACCTATTAAGACCGTATGATCGTACCTAGGACAATACAGGTTCTAGGATATGTTCATGAACAGAAAAGTAATTAACATGCATAGACGGAATATAAACTACTCCGAGAAGAAATTTTGTGTGAATAAAAGACAGTTCAAGAAACGAATATTCAAGTAAATTGCTAGAATTGTTATAGTACTGACTTAAAATCTAAGATATATTTTTAGTTTTTTTTTTAATGTAACTTTTAATCACCTATTAGGTAGGTTTTTACGTATTTAATTTCAAATAAACATTATGTAAATGTGATAGAAAATTTGTGGTTAACCAAAACTCATTACTTTTTAAAAATAATTGCTCTCCTCTTATAATAGAATCATAAGGAGATAAAGACAGCTGTCTCGACTGTCTCTTGTCTTTTATGGTTAAATTGTTGATAGGTCTTCCGTAAAACATTGTCAACTAAGTAAATTTAGTTGTTTCAATTAATCGATCGATTCGGCTCGATCTTTAAAACTTCTTTTCGATCATATTGTTTTCAGCATTGCATTGGCTGGCCAATTCCCTTAAAGAGATTTAAACAAAACTGCTTGAACTGTCCAAAGAACCATCAGAAAAAGCAAGTAACGATCATGAAGAAAAAAATTAAGTCTAATAAACTTTAAGACACCGCGTTGTGGCGCTGTAATAGGCAAATAAAGACAATTTAAAAACCTTCCCAAAAAATACTTTGTAGCCGTGACTTATATTATATTCATGCCAAATTACAACTTTCTAGTACTAAGGATCTATGAGCTAGACTACGGACAGACGGACGGACATAGCGAAACTATAAGGGTTCGTAGTTTACTTTGGAACCCAAAAAATTTTGCTTAGTACAAATAAGATATCTACAACAAATATAAGGAGATCCAGACTGCAGTGTCTGCCTAATGAAGGAACCCAATATGATTTTGTTGCTTAAGAAAGACTACGTTTTATGGCGTAAATAATAATAATTTAGCTTTGCCTGTATTAGGATTATTGTCAATTATAGTTTTGTTCATGAACAAACCGACTTAACCTAAATAACTTTATAATTGATATACCGAATAATAGTTTATTCGGTATTGCCTAGGAATAACTACAAGTAGGTAAGCAAACGTAAATTATCTGCAAATCTTTTTTAAATAAATATTTTCAGGTAGGAGTAGTAGGACGAACAGGAGCAGGGAAGTCATCTTTAATATCTGGGTTGTTCCGCTTAGCGCCAATTGATGGACATGTTTACATAGATGAGTTAGAAACCGGAGAACTCAGTCTACAAGTGAGTTTTTTTTATTAACTTAGTTATTTTATTTTAGTTGAATTTAAAAATTTTAAAAGTACGTGAAGAACTTGTCAATATAGGTATTTTGGTATAAATCACAGGTAGATCAAGATCGGTAGTGACCCTCACTTAAATTTGAGTATGGTATTAGGCAGGGAGGTCTAACATCGCTTACCCTCTTTAACTTGGTATATATTAATCAGGTGTTCGATGACTAAAATAGTACTGAAATTGCCCATTCTATTGATGGTTTAATAATAAGTTATTTAATTTATGTGGACGATACGCACAACAACAGCGCGGCTACTCTATCAGCATTTTGAAACAGTTGATATAGTGAATGCGTAGGTCGTTGTAAGCCCTCCACGTATATATCACCCATAGGCTACTATAAGTATATGAATCAATCAATCAAGTCAATAAGTATATGAATTACTTTGTTATTGTATCCTGCAAATGTACGGACCATTGCATTGGCAGGATACATAACGGACCGCCAATGTGCTACGCTTTTCCTCAATGTCTTTCTCATCGTGCATATGATCCGTAACTATATGCTCCCTGTATTTAAATTGTGATACTCTTTTAAGTGCAATTCTATTATGAGTTGCAGAAGGAATATCGTCAATTTAATTAAATAATATTTAAATATACCAAAAACTCGTTCTTTATAACGTTATGTATATGTCCATGCGACGAAGCATAGGACTCGTATATTCTAAAGAACTTTCCAAGTGCACTGATCGATAGACAAAACACACAGATATTTGCTAAGGCTTACACTTTTACATCATCATTAGAAAAAACTGTTTCTGTGATGACTAAATCGTCAGAGCTCCCTCAGTATTCTTAACATATTTTTAGAAAAATAGGAAAACCCTGGAGAAAGAACTGGGTACATTCACATGTTTTGTTTAGTAGGTACATACTTACATCTATACAAATCTATACAAATAAATAAAATTCTAGTGTCTGTTTGTAATATTAAAATAATCGCTTTTTACTAAATACATATGGATATATACACGGTACATATACCAAAATATTTTTTTACAATTTTTGTCTGTCTGTCTGTCTGTTTGTTCCGGTTAATCTTTGGGGGCTTTCACTGGCAGCACATAGGGAGTAACTTAGGCTACTTTTTTTTTCGAATTTTCTTCACAACGACGAAGTCGCGGGCTCAGCTAGTATTTGATAAGAATTTTTTACTTACACTATGTGGATGAAATATCTGAAATATATTTCATCCATGTAACGTTAGTAAACATTTTTTACTTACATGTAAGCTAAGATTATTCATCTAATTTAAATAAAAATAGATTATTCATCGTCTAATTTTTCTTTGTAATTTCAGGGACTTCGATCAAAAATTTCCATTATACCACAAGAACCTATATTATTTTCTGCTAGTTTGAGATACAATTTGGATCCATTTGATAAATATTCTGATGCTGATATTTGGAGAGCTTTGGAACAGGTACAAAATAAAAAAAATACCTATTGTCATTTTAATTACCTAAAAAATTTGATTAAAATTCTCATAAATTTGGGATCACGCATCGTGATCTGATTATTTTTTCAAATTTATCCTTTCATAAACCCATTATAAATAAAAGAAATATATATATATATATATATATATATATATATATATATATATATATATATATATATATATATAACTTTGCTAGTCGTAAACGCTTGTTGTCAGCACAATAATTATTTAGTTTTATAACCTTATTAAGTTAGCCTTTAATTTGGCTGGCAAATGAATACTTTACACGAACAATACTTTTTAGTGTTCAGACAAATCTATACATATAATAAAACAGTAACGAAACCAAATCTGTATATGAAATATTTCTTTAAAAAAATTAATGCTGCGTATTGTGTACAGGACATAAACCCCAAAATGATAGAAATTGAATTTTTTTGTCTGTTTGTCTGTCTGTTCGCTTTTCACGCAAAAACTACTGAAGGGATTCTTACTAAATTTTGTATAGTAATATCTAATTACCCGGGTTAACATTTAGAATACTTTTTACTGCGGGAAAAATATTTCGTTCCTACAGGAAAATACAATTAGTGATAGTTCAGTAAGTTCTTAAAATCCTAATTTGAAAGTCACATGCGTACGAAGTCGCGGGCAACAGCTAGTCATAAATAAATAAACAGGTACATGGGCGTACCCAGAATCTGGGCCAGGGGGGGCAACCGTAACATTTTTAGACTATATTTTTATCTTATTAAATTTTTATCTACAAAAGTATATAGTTAATAGAGAGGTAACGCCCATAAACACGTACAAAATAAAAAAAATACCTATTGATATTTTGATTACTTAAAAGGTTTAGTGAAAAAATTCTCATAAATTTAAGATCACGCGTCGTGATCTGATTATTTTTTTGAAATTTATTCTTTTATAAACCCATTATAAATAAAAGAAATATAACTTCGCTAGTCGAAAACGCTTGTTGTCAGCACAATAATTATTTATTTTTATAACCTCATTTAGTTAGCCTTTAATTTGGCTGGCAAATTAATCCTTTATACGAACAATTATTAATTCTTTTTAGTGTTCAGTCAAATCATAAATAAATATACATCACCATCTACAATTCGTAGAATTAACCCAAATTCTGCGAATAAATCCTACCCCAAAGGAAGCAAGATAACCTTAAAACCTTATAAAATATATTTGTAAATGTCGCTGGATAAATTACACGTATTAATCTAACTTCAAATTAAGCAAATTATTTGCTTGAAATATGGGTGTTAGTAAACCGGCCGTGATAGCTTCTGTCAGCGAATTTGTCAATGAGTTGAAATTAAAAGGAAATTATATTTTACTGTCAAGAATTTTGTAAAAAGATAGACCCGAAAATAAGGGCTTTAAATGTTGTTTTATAATGATATTATTTCTATTTATAAGTAAAACAAAGACTCAATTGCGTTTCTGTAATTAAAAGAAACAACATTTAAAGCCCTTATTTTCGGGTCTATCTTTTTACAAAATTCTTGACAATAAAATATAATTTCCTTTAAATTTCAACTCATTGACAAATCCGCTGACAGAAGCTATCACGGCCCGCTATGGAAACTGGCCATAGCGCGGCAATATAAATAAACATAATTAAATAAAACCTTATTATGGTTTTCTTTACATATATATATATATATATATATATATATATATATATATATATATATATATATATATATATATATATTTATATATATATATATATATATATATATATATATATATATATATATATATATATATATAATCTAAAATTAGTATCTTCACATATTTTTTTGACGCACGAGCGCTACAAAGTTTAATTGCGTTTCGGATAAAAACTCCTTTTCAAACCACCTTGACGCGATTCTTTATAACTTCCCGCTAGAATAGTCGTAAAAAAAGTATCTTCACGCTCATATCCTCGAAGGGGTAGGCAGAGGTACAACAAGTGCACCCACGATTAGCCGAAGATACTCGGTCCCACAAATGTGATAGGTGGCAAGCCTATCGCCAACCGGACACTTTCCGATCCCAGGCAACTTTGTGTTTATCAGAAAACTGAAAAAATGCTTTTTTGTGTGCCTGACCCGGGACTGTCTTCTTATAATCTGTTATATGTTATAAAATATTTTCTTTCAGGTAGAGCTAAAAGACACCGTAACGTCCCTTTCTTTCCATGTTGAGTCAGGTGGTACAAACTTTAGTGCAGGTCAAAGGCAACTGTTGTGTTTAGCGCGCGCTGCACTTGCGCGTAACCGACTTCTGGTGCTAGACGAGGCTACCGCTAACGTGGACCCCAAGTATGTGCTATTTTCTTTATATACTACCACATACTTTTACACTGTGACAGTCGCCTATTAACCAAACTATACACTACTCTGGTACCAAAATCCAAACTATACACACACACACACACACAAACACACACTGGCGCAATGGAACTAGATGTACAACAAGCTATAGGTGTTGTATAAGGCTATCAAAAACATGGACCCCCACCAACCATCCATAGCTCTACCAACCATCTTGGTTGTAAGAGCCGAAACGCAACAGGTGCAGGAAATTTGCCCTTTGGCTCTCTTCTTCGTGCACTTCTTGACTCTCTACAAGTTATTTCTTATCTTTATTCATGTTTACAAGTCACCGCTCCCCTGAAATGGTATACTAAACACGGTAAGGATTCGTTTTTCATTGACCGTTAATGTTTTCTAAGCCTCCAGGGATCTACTTTTTTTGCTGTTCATGTGCCAATTTTTTTAATGCCTTAAAATGGACCAGTGTTCTAATAAGTTGCAAGAAATGACTCGGTCCTACCTCCTGTCATTCCATTTTATCAATCATAGTGGACTTGATTTAGCATATAGCGGACACTTACCATCCTTTTACCGTCCGGCCCATCCTACCATTTCCTAACACTGTATTTCTAATTTGTCCTATCTTCACGCCTTTTTCCTTAGACTTTCTCCCACCAGCTCAAAATATAGAATTGCTGGCTGAACCCTAGTCAAAACTGGCAAGATGGCCGTGTTAGCGGATCTTATATGCCTTTCTTAGCAAGATCATGGCAGAAAGCGCTCCTTACTGTATACAATGATGCACGGTGGTACTAAACCAACGCAACATTACGTTACCGTCGCTACGAAAGTGCCAGTGTACATGATCCGTAGGGTATGGTCTCCGATACCCCAAGAGTTGGATTTAATAAGTGCCACTTTTCCAAAACATCGTGCAGCTCTGTCCGATATCCACGGCGTGCTTTATAAAAGACCGCTGTGCCACAATTTTTACTCCAACACACTTTCCGATTCCACACAACACCGACCTACCAACCATTTTTATAGTAGGAAGTCTTCTAAATTGTCCCTTGACGGATAGAGTTTTATTTTTCTCCGATGAAAACTGTAACCTATTCCGTCTACCCCAATCCAAGATCAGTTCTAAAGCAGCGGTTGTTTTTTGCTCAATCTCGCTACGCGAGTTGGCTTCAATTGAGATTGAACATGGACCCTAAGTATGTAAGCTGTACTCTGTATACCACACACACACATTCTCACTGTGCTATTCGGTAACTGGAACTGGAGAGACTACCGGCTTCGAGATCCGCAAGTATGTCAACTATACCATGTATAATATTTGACCGTTTACTGTTGCTGTGCGAGGCCACTGCTTACGTGGACCTCAAGTATACTCTCTGCATACTACATCCACACACCACGTCATCTGACATGATGCCAATTGGCTTCTGACCAAAGTAAACCACAGGTCATGCTTTACTGGAACTTTGATATAATATGTGCTGCACTTCAGCACCAAATCTGCGCCCTCACACTGTGTAAAACATTAGTGGCGCGAGATGAAACCACCATGCGTGAATTTGAAAAAAAAATGTTACTGTTACTTGCAGACAAAACTATAAGAATATTATGCAAACTATTAGTACTATCTGTTGTGTATTAGTGATATGTGCAGTAAGCATGGAAATAATTGCTACTATTAATTTTCATCGCATGAAATAACTTTGAGATTTTTTTCACTAATTATTTTTTGACCTTCTACAATATTGTAGTACTTTAAGAACTACGTCAAATCCAGTTTCACAAATCAAGTCCCCCTGTATTGATCTCGGGCTTCTTTGAAGAATAGGCCAACTGTCGTTTTGCCAGGCAAATGCAAGTCACTACCATCGTATTGGTAAAGTTCTGCATTGTCTCGCCCAGGTCTGATACTACCTCCTTACATAATCCTGCCGCAACAGCGTCAGTGCTTGTCACTGTCGTGTTCCGGTTTGGAGGGTAGATTTAGTTAATGTGCCTCTTAGTGGCATTAGTTCTGGCCACAAGATAGCAACGCACCCTTGGCATCCTTGGTGCATATAAGCGATGGCTTACTCTTTCCATCAAGAGACCCAGTTGCTTGTTTGCTATCTTATGATATAAAAAAAATCGACCGCAAGTTTAATCATAGACTAATAAAATTAGTGCTAAGTTTGTTAACAGACTTTCAACATAAACTATGTGTATGAATATTATGATATGTGATAGTTAAATGTATGGTAGTGTGCGTAGGTAGTTCATTTTTATTGAATTAATAAAACTTTAATGCATAATATTTAAAAAAATTAGGTTTCTGCGCTTCTTTACACTCCTTCATTAGCATGATTTTTGTGAAAGGGATATAAATTTTCACTTCACGTTTTAATATATAGATAATCCACATTGTATGATGTTATTTTATAGCGCACATATTCAAACAATGCGATATAAAAAGCGCATTTTATATTTTTCGTTTTCAATAATTGTGTATTTTTTAATTTATTACAGCACGGATGCCCTAATCCAAAAGTCTATAAGAACTTTCTTCTCTGATTGCACAGTAATAACGGTAGCGCATAGATTACACACAATCGCAGATGCTGATAGAGTCATTGTAAGTATTTGTGTGCATGGCGACTTAAAAATAAACTTCTGGTTACAGACGCTTGCTTGCTATATTTTTATAATTTTTGAAATAAGATCTTTTAAAGGTAGTATTTTACCGCCCATATCCCCGAAAAAGGTAGGCAGAGTTACAACCAGTGCACCCACCATTAGCCGAAGATACTTAGTCCCAAAATGTGATAGGTGGCAAGCCTATCGCCAACCGGGCACTTTCCAATTCCGGGCAACGTTGCTTTTATCAGAAAGCACAAATGCATTTTTTAAATTGAATTAAGAACATAATTCATACTTTCAAGTGCATTTACTTCATGTCTTTGCGTGTGTATTATTGCAATATTTAAATAATATATACATCTAAACTAAAAACCATGATGATGCTGTAATAGGCAAAAACCAATTAAAATAAATAAATGTTAATTGTCTAATATTTATTTATAACATACAAGTTTGTAGGTACAAGTGTTTGACAAAATCTATTAATTATGAACTTTATAATTCAACGAAACATAAAGTTTGATTTTTTTGTGTTTGTAGCTACATCTTGTTACCCAAACAAATAAACAAATATTAATGATTTTTTTTATAAAAACAGTATTGCCTCGAAACGATGATGTTCACAAAGATTAAGCTTGTTATTAATCAAAAAAGTTTGTACGTGGTCTATTATCATTGGTACCATTATTGGTACCATGGTCTATTATCTGGAGGGAACACTTCAAATATCTAGTGAAACAAAACTTTAAAATATACAGCTGTCGTCTTCTGAAGTCTTACCCTCTTTTTCTAACACAGCCCTATAAAAAGAGATGGTGAGACCTCATAGACTAAGATATAATGTTGGTATTACAGTACCAGAGTACTAGCTCCAGCTCTACCTAATACTTCGTGGTTGTCACTTTGCTAAGCTCCCTGGTTCGTAAAATGTTCTTACCTCTTAACGATCCATCTTACAGAATGACTGATGATCTATTTTTAAAGGGTTTCGGACCAACAGGGTTAAAGCAAAGTGGCTATAATGTAATGTTGCAACGAAAACTACAAACTATTGAAGTACTCTACAAAGAGCAGCAAATGTTTGTGCTAAGGCTTGTTGGATAACTTTTCTTGCTCTGCAGTGTTACTTTTAAAGGTCCGGCCAAATTTTAAAATTAAGAACTAAATATTAAATTGAAAGTGCGTTTGAATTATTATTATAAAAATATTACAAGATAATACAATAATAAAAGACCACCCCGTTGGTCGAATGGTTAGCGACCCTGGCTACGCCATCGACGGGGCTAGGGTTCGATCCCCGACGGGGACAAGTTTTTGTATGATGAGCATAAATGTTTGTATTTCCGGGTTTGGGTGTTTATTAAATACATTATTATATATAAATCCAATATTTATATATGTATTTCTATGTATTAGTATCGTTGACTAACATCCATAACACAAGCTAATATTTGCTTACTTTGGGGTTAGATCAGTCAGTGTAATTAGTCCCGTGAATATTTATTGTTTATTATTATTATCAATATTCGTTTAAAAATGTTTCACTAACGTCATGAATTGGATCCGCCGAGTCGTATGAACAGGTCACCAGGCGGTATGTGCGGGGTACGGGAAACAGAGGAGAAATTACATCACGCATTGTGTATTTTGGGTCGGATAAAAAAAATTGAATTTTTTAAATTTAATTTTTTTTTATTACATAAATCAAACATGTTATCGATTCTGAACAACCCTTGAAAATTTGGTTGGACCTTTAAAAGTAACTGTATAAGTATAACGTACTTGTAGAGCGAGAAACCTACCACTTACACAGAATGCAAAGACCGCACTGCATGAAAGATGATTTGACATTGGAATTATACGTCGAGAGGTTTTAATTTAAATTGATACGTACTTTATTAATTTTTTTATTTAAATTCTAGCTTATTTTTCGCAGTTTTCATTGCAAAAGGCATCCCTTTTTTATATAACCAATCCTGTAATATTAACTGATAATTAATATAGCTTGCTCTCGAATATAGCAACATCGAGTCATTTTAGAGCTTAGAAAAACTATTTCCCTTGGGGGTAAAAAAAGTTTGGCTATGTTTAATCTCAGGTCTGCAACTACATTGTTGCCGAATTTTGTCAAAATAGGTTCAGCAATTTTGGCGTGAAATCATTATAATATAGGATACTACTCGAAACCAACCTCAGCGTCACCTACTGGGTTCAATTTGGAATCAAGTTAGTCGTGGTTCAGTCACATGCGCACGCAAATAAGAATTAATATTTTAAGTCAAGATATGCTACACTAATATTTTTATCAATATTCAAATCTCAAATTGCACATTTTATAGGTAATGGATGCCGGTCAAGTAGTCGAATTTGGTCACCCGCACGAGTTGCTATTGAAGGAAGATGGACATTTTACCAAAATGGTCGAAGAATTGAGCCCAGCGTCTGAACAGAGCCTCCGAAATATTTCTAAAGAAGCTTATATTTTGAGTAAAAATACAAGAACAGATGACTGTCCGCAATCCACTGTATTCAATACACTTGAGAAATGAAATGTAAATATTAAGTTAGAATAATAAAAATTATTTAATTAATAGCGTATATTCTTTAATACCATTAAACGTACGTTAACATCGTTCACCTGAACATAGGTCCTATAAAACCGCGCCAACCCTGGGCTAAAGCAAGAAAAGCGGTTGCTCTAAGCGTGTGGCTAGTCGTTGACAGCTGACCACTGAACCTTTGCACCTGGTCTTGGTGGTTTGGGGCACAGCTACTACAGGAACACGTGTATCTGAGATGGCATGTCACCACTGTAATAGTGATATAGATATATCGCCGATTTTTTTATGATGACTTTGTGGCCCATACTGCAAAGGAGAAGGCTGCTATCCCATAGTGCAACAATTCCATGCCGCAACTAAAATTTCGGCCGTCTTCTGTGCGTAAAGCATTATTTTCTTTGGACAACCATAAGCCGAGTGGGCTGGATGGCATCCCTCCAATTGTGTACAGACTGTGTGCGGTGTGCTACAGAGTTGGCGACAGTAAACTTTCAGACCCTAAAGTATTTAGGAGAGCGCCAGCTGATTAGTGAACGTCAGTATGATTTTGATTTTTGAAACGACATTTGACGTAGTTTTTTAGTAGTAAAATATCGTAGAATACCAAAAAATGATTAGTTGAAAAATTTCGAAGCTATTGTTACGTACTCGGGTTCGTAATTGTAGGAAAACACCACTTATTTTCGATAAAGCACCGTTTTTCAAAAACGGTTATACGGACGGAATATTCAGTTTTGTAAAAAGTGGTTAATAAGACTCTCTATGTGCAACTCCGCGTATTGATCGTATACATTTTTTCTGAGCTCGGAATGCTCGTGGGAGATTGACAGAATTACCCTAAATCAATAACCCATATCGCAAAATTGATGCCACGTATCCATTATATGCTAGTAGAGACGTCTTTTCGTCACATATGTTTCGTAATCTTCTTAAAACATAATTAAATTTATTAATTTTGTTACAAACTTGCTCAATGTGAGTCTTCCAATTACATTTATTGTCTAGGTTTATTCCAATAAAAGAAGCGGTATCTACTTCTTTTAAATTTTGTCTGTAATTTAATGTCATATTTTAATTTATTTCTTTTTACGTTTATAAATTGTATATATTTGGTTTTATTTATATTTATGTTTAATTTATTTGAGTTCATCCACTGTGCAATTGATTTAATAGTGTTGTTTACTACATTCTCTAATTCCTCTGGACTTTTACTTATTATGTTTATGGATATATCGTCTGCAAATAGAACACACTTATGTTTAGTTGTTTGCGGCAAATCATTAATGTACGCTAGGAAGAGTATTGGGCCTAATATGCTGCCCTGTGGTACACCAGTATTTTTTACTTTAGATGTTGACTTATACTTCGTTTCTGTACTATATTTGTTTATTCGATTTGTTTCCACGTACTGTTACCTATCTTTTAAATAATGTTTTAGCCACTCTAAAGCCACGCATCTACACCTATGTATTCCAGTTTGAAAAAAGGATTGAGTGATCGACTAGATCGAAAGCCTTTGGCAGATCAAATAAAAGCATTAATTAGGATTTCCACTATCTATATTATTAACAATATTATTCACAGTATCAAACAATGCAGTATCTGTAGATTTATTTTTTTAGAATCCATTTTGTTCGGGGCATATTATTTTGTGTTTATAAAAAAAAATGTTAATCTGGAGTGCATGATTTTTTCGAATATTTTAGAGAATATTGGTATCAGTGTAATTGGACGATAGTTTTCTGATTTTTGTTTATCACCTTTTTAAAAGATCGCTTTTATTACAGATAATTTGAATATATATATATATATATATATATATATATAGGTATATATATATATATATATATATATATATATATATATATATATATATATATATATATATATACAGATAATTTAATAATTCGATGTGATCCCCCCTAAACCGAAGACTGGATCGGCCCTTGTACATGTGCCCCCCCCCCCCCTGAACCAAAGGCTGGATCCGCCCTTGGATCATCTATAAAAGAAAATCACGTTTTTTTATAGATGATGTATTATTATTAATATGTATACTTAAATAATTATTTTATGTATTAGGTATTTATTTTTATAGGTAATATATTTCCAAATACTTACTTTTTTGAAAATATTCAAGTTTCTACCTGTTTATTAAGATCGAGTAAAAAATTGCTTAAAAATTACGTTTGTTGTATGGGAGCCCCTCTTTAATATTTACTTTATTTTTATTTAATTATTTATTTTGAAAGGTAATTTACAACTAAATACCTAAACTATGAAAATTTTAAGCGTGTACCTGTTACCATTATTAATATGGAGTAAAAAATACGAAAAAAAAAAACACTTTTATTGTATGGGGATCCCCTCTTTATATTTTCATTTTTTTATTTTTAGTATTTGTTATTATAGCAACAACGGAAATATATAATTTGTGAAAATTTCAGCTTTCTAGCTATTACGGTTTATGAGATACAGCCTGGTGACAGACAGACAGCGGAGGCTTAGTAATAAGGTCCCGTTTTACCTTTTAGGTAAGGAACCCTATAAATGGCACGGAACATGAGTAATAAAGGAACGTTGGGTAACACTACTAGGGTGTCAATCGATGTATAGTTTACGCTATCTCCTGGAAGTTTACTCAGTATTCTGTCATTAATTTCGTCAACACCCCTATTTCTAGCCGCCAATATTGCCCTTTGACACATCCACTGTTATTCTTTGTTTTCTACTTCGATGTGAATACAGCCGTTAAATATATAATTATATAATTGTATATAATTATATATTTAACGATAATTGTAGTGCGAGTGGTTAGTAATCAGCGTAGCAAAGTAAAAAGACGCTGATTAATAATCCACTTGAAATAATCAACGACTTGAACATGCACTAATCAAAATTTAATCGGAGCTTATATGTGCAGAGCAGGCTACCGTCTGACCCATCATCTGACTTCGCTAGTCGGTACTCGCACGCGCGCCGCGCCTCGCGCGGTGCTTGATAATAATATTATATCTCAAAACTGTGATATCTCTTAAGGTATTGGTTGAAATCAAATGAAATAAACACCTTCGCAAATAATACATTATTTTAGAACAATTTTGATTACCATAAAAAGGTTCATAAAATAACAACCATAATGGATAGATGTACACTATCGCGGACATTTTTTATAACTTTTTAAGGTGAACAATTCGATCATACATGATTTTTGCGTAACTTTAACTGTTAACGCAGCGCACGCCAGGAAAGCTCTCAAAAGGAGAAAAAAACCCTGTTTTGACCACATTTTTCGTTCATACTCCGATTCTGTTGGTCGTAGCGTGATGTCACATAGCTTATAACCTTCATCGATAAACAGGCTAACCAACTCAAAAAGAATTATTCAAATCGGTTCAACGGTTTTCGATTATAGCGTACAAGCAAACAAACAAACTCTGCAATTTTATAATATTAGTATAGATAATACTAGCTGACTCGGCAAACGTTGTTTTGTTGTTTGTTTTGCCATATAAAATATTGATCTAAAAATAAATATTAGGGGTGGACGACCCTTATCACTAAGGGGTATGAAAAACAGATAGTAGCCGATTGTCATGCCTACTGAATATGCATATAATAAAATTTCATAAAAATCAATCAATCCGTTTCGGAGGAGTATGGTAACTAACATTGTGACATAAGAATTTTATATATAAGATAATAACTAAAAATCACTAAACAATTTATCAATTCTATGAATGTAAAGTCGGACAGTGGATTTGATGTTTTGAAATTACTATTTTACTATTCTCTGCTGTTTTTTTAAGTTCCATTTGCTGCTTTTTGCTTTCTTCGGGTTGGCAACACTGACGCCAACATTGCATGGTTGAATTTGATAGATTGTCATGTCTTTTTTGACATCATTCTGCTTAAATACTATTTTTTGTGTTAAGTTGTTATTTCTAAGGTTAAATTTAATTATTTTCAAGTAATGAATATAATAGAAAGAAATTCAACATGGCTTTAAAAAAAGTAAAAGGTAACTTCGAAAGAATGTTTGATAAAAACTTAACAGATCTAGTTCGCGGGATCAGAAATAACAAAGATAATGAGGTATGTAAATTTTTATCTGCAATATAAACCTTTTTGTTTTGCTGTGTGAAAGTACCAAGTTTAAAAAATGTAAATTATATATTTTAAGGCAAAATACATAGCGCAGTGTATGGAGGAAATAAAAGTCGAATTACGGCAGGATAACATAGGAGTGAAAGCTAATGCCGTCGCTAAATTAACATATGTAAGTAATTAGTTAATTTGTTTATTGTTTGTAAATAATAGTCTTCTTAACAAGTTACTAGGTACAAATAATTTTATTCGTATTGTAATTAATATTTTACAAGTTCATACTTCACTGTCAACTTTTGTAGAAAAAATGTACTAGGTAATTAGAGCACTACTGAAAATTAATGTTTAAATGTTGTTTGTTTTTTCAGCTGCAAATGCTTGGCTATGATATATCATGGGCTATATTCAATATAATAGAAGTGATGAGTTCTAATAAGTTTACTTATAAGCGTATTGGTTATTTAGCTGCTAGTCAATCATTCCATGCTGATTCTGAATTGTTAATGCTTACAACAAATATGATAAGAAAAGATTTAAATGCTCAAAACCAATATGAAGCAGGTCTAGCTCTCAGTGGACTCAGCTGCTTTATATCCCATGACTTAGCAAGAGATTTAGCGAATGATATCATGACACTGGTAAGTGTAATCACTTTAAAAATCTATGTGTTTTAGGTGTTACTGTTTACAAATGATCCTAAAGTTTATCTCATCCGATGATAATTAGTGATAGTAGACGAGAAATAGAGACACTAAAATGAAAGATGTTTGTTCCTTTATACTCAAAACATACTTTTTTAGAAATCACTCGTAGAGAATTCTCATTCAGAAATTTACAAATTGGGTCAAACATTAGATTAATCTCATGGTTTACGGTAGTGGTTTGTAAGTGGTGGTTCTTGAAGGTATCCAAATTGATATGTTATTGGTCTTTTATTTATAGCTATTCATTTACTATATGAGCATATTACCTCCAAAGAATTGGTGGTCCATGAAAAGATGAATATTTTGTAAATAGTCCATCATTACTAAAAGGTTAATAACCACTGCTTTTATGGGCTAATTTTATGTAAGCCTGTCATCTATTTACCAATCATGTATTTCTAGGTTTTCCAAACATGTGAATAAATGTCAGCAATTTCCAAAAAACATTTATTGAAGTGAGCTATACTATGTAATTTTGCAGTATATATTTAAAAAATTGATGTATGTATGTAAAAATATTTGCTTATTTAAAAAGGATAGTGATATTCACTCACTAAATACGAGGAACAAACACAATCTTTCTGTGCATGTATCTCGTCTCTACAGAATAAGCAACTGTTTTATGCTGCAAAGTATAAGCTTCTACAATAAACTGCCTGCTGCCAATAGACATTTACCAGTTAACAAATTGGTCAAAAATGTGTTAACAAAACTATGTAAAAAAGTTTTCTATAAATTATCTGAAAATCTAGATGACAAGAAAGTATGGGATTACCTGCTCCTCATTCAGCAATCTAAATTATTATTATAACAATTATATACTTACAAATTAAACATTATGTAATATCTTGCTTTAAAAAAGTTTACATAAAAAAAGACAAGCCTGCTGAGTTTTGTCTGTCGGTAGAGGTGGCAGTTTTTAATAAATGTTGCTGACCAGTGATGTGAGTCATTGGTGATGGTATTTAATGCCAAAATTCAAAAATGGATGGGAGTAACACCAGAATTCCATGCAATGATAGATATCGAATATTATGGACCATAGCCAACAAAAACCAATGACAATAATAACTCTGCAATGCCCAATGGCCGATATGGGCGATTGAATCCACTTGTGAATAAACAATGTAGCGAGCAATGATACCAACTAAACTGCATCCTTGAATTAATTCTGTGGAATAAAGAATCATCTTTTTAAATGCAAATGCAAATTAGCTAACTAAATAAATTATAGTTTATAATTATAATTTTTTTTATACTTACAGGTGGGCAAATTACACAAATTGATCTAACTCCAAAGTAATCAAATTATTTGCTTATGTTATGGGTGCTAGTCAACAACACAGTAATACATAGAAATAAATATATAAATACTGTTATATATATATATAATAAACACCCAAACCCAGAAATACAAATACTTATGCTCATCACACAAATATTTGTACCCGTCGGGAATCAAACCCGAGCCCTCTCGATTCGCAGTCAGGTTTGCTAACCACCAGGGCAGTCACATATAATAAAAATCTGTATATTTTAATGTTTTACCTGTTTATTTACATTAACTCTTATTAATTCTTATACAAAAAATTAAAATAGTACTGCAATGTTTATGAAAACGCCAAAATATAAACATTAAACATGTTTGATGTTCCCTGCCAGTGTACAAGTTGGTTGTCTAACACCATTGTCGGAAACAACGATGTTGCCAACAGGTGACATTAGCGTAACATCAATGGGCATTGATCTTGAAAAATAACAAAAACACCCATTGCTATCTGCTGGATCTTCTCAGTGTATGTCAGCTTTTCCAATCTAGCAGTAGTTTAAATAAACATGTTTAAAATAACTTTTAAAAAGTTTTATTAAATAAAGTATTTCTGATTACTTGTATTGATATTTATTGACAATGTGACCATTTTAAATGTATAATGAAAGTTGAGATTTTTCCAAGTTTTTGACATATTTGTAATTTTTAGATGAGTTCAACAAAACCTTACTTAAGAATGAAAGCTGTACTGATGATGTATAAAGTATTTTTAAGATATCCAGAAGCACTCAGGCCTGCATTTCCTAAATTAAAAGAAAAATTGGAAGACCCAGACCCAGGTAAGTAAAATTTTCAATGCCTATCAAGTTTTTGAAAATAAAAATTAGGCAACATAAAAAAATATTAGCAGAACTGGTATTTATGCTGTCACCATTAGCCAGCAGAGATAGTAATAATTTAAGATTTTAGATAATAATAATGCTTTCTGTTCTACGTGGTGAGAACAAATGACCACATGTTTTACAAAAAAAATAATATATATATACATAGAAAAAAAAAATTTACCAAAGATTAGCTCTTAATTTCAATTCTAAGTACTCGCTGGATGAATTTAAAGTTTTCCCATATAATTAACCCATAAAAATCATTTTTTTTGCTTAAATTATCTATAGCATAGTGACATTTCATGATATTCATTTGACAATGAGCGGAAGTTGTAGAGGGATCCTTCCTCTTTAAAAGCTCTTACAGCTCATTTCCAATTTATGATCTATCTTGCCAGTAAAAATTTGAACATTCGGTTATTGCTCAAAAGTCGTGGTTTTTCGATGTTTTCTCCTAAACTACTGATCTGACACCAAAATTGCAAAGGACCTTTTTTGCGAAAAATTCAATTTTCTACAAGATAAATTAATAGCCGAAGCCTTCAAATGAATTTCCGCTGAGATACATTTGATCAAATGTATCTCAGCGAAAAAGCGACTTTTGAGCAAAAATCGAATGTTCAAATTTTTACCGGCGAGATAGGTCATAAATTGGAAATGAGCTGTAAGAGCTTTTAAAGAGGAAGGATTCCTCTACAACTTCTGCCCATGGTCAAATGAATATCATGAAATGTCGCTATGCTATAGACAATTTAAGCAAAAAAAAATGATTTTTATGGGTTAATTACATGGGAAAACTTTAAATTCATCCAGCGAGTACTTAGAATTGAAATTAACAGCTATCCTTTGGTGAGAATTTTTTTTTCTATGTTTAGAACAGTATTTCGTCAATGGAGTAAGAAAAAAAAATAGTCGTCCCAAATGAAGCACCCTAATATATATATATATATATATATATATATATATATATATATATATATATATATATATATATATGTATTGTATTGTGGTGTATCATACATTTGTGTGGTAATTTACTACACAACAACAAACTACAAGCTCATAACAATATTGAGTATTTGTAGAAATTAGAATAGAAATTAGAATAGAGCTATCTTTCAAAGATAGACATATATACATGTAATAAAATCGTAGGAAAGTCAAAACTGTACAGTGAATATTTTTTTAAAAGAATACTTGGGGCGTGACCGTAGGTGATAGTGTTATGTACATTGGGTATCGAAGCCAAAAATATAGTTTTTAGAATTTTTGTCTGTTTGTCTGTATGTATGTCCAGAGTAAACTCAATAAGTACTGCATGGATTTACTTTAAATTTTGCATGAATATTACTAACAGATCGGGTCAACATATAGGCTATATATTATCACGCTACGGAGGTGCTGTGCGGAGTAAACGAAGTCCGCGCGGACGAAGTCGCTGGCAACATAATATATTCATAATACATTCATAATACCAAAGTGAACGAGAGGTTGGGTTTGAAAGACAGCATCAATGTAAAAATGAAAAAGGGCATGCTCTGTTGTTTCAGACAGTAGAAAGAATGGTTAATGAATGATTAACATAGAGAGACCAAGACTGGCATAGTATGATGTATTTGGTCAAATGCTGTAGGAATATTTTCCATCCAGCTGATTTCTTCAATAACGGGATCAATTAAGTGCCACTAGTTTGGCAAAGATGCATTGATTACATAGGCGATTACTTTAATTTATATTGATAGAAATGAAAAAATGACATTAACTTCATATAAAACAGAAATTTCATAGGTAAAGACCTATTACATTGTTTTTCTTTTAACCTTAGAAAAGCGGAGTTAAAAGAATCTGTTCTCACTCACTACCTTGTTGTTTTTAGATTATTTTCAAGCCATTTTAATACAATACAGGCTCATATCAAGTATATTTTCTTCAATCTAAATTGGTTCAGAGATTACATATTTGTAGGTTGCCAAGTGTGGCCTCATTTTGTCTACTGGACTCTCTTTCGCTCTCTATGCAACATCACAGGCAAGATGTTTTAAATATGACCTAATCTTTACAAATAAAAATGAACAGTAAAATGTGTTACTAAATGCAAAACTGAAAACGACAAGACCAATTCAGCTAATTTTTATTTTGAAATATTCATTATAGTTCGAAAAAGTTTTATACGGAAAGAAAAAATGGAAAAAATGCAAAATAAATAAAAAAGCAATTCTTTTATTTTCCTTTAGAAACAGTTCCTTGCTGTCAAACATTTGAAATCTGTTCTAAGGTGGGCATACTTGTAGTTAATATTTAATATAATTAAATTTCGCATAGTTTTGGATGCAACATATAAATAGAAATTCATACTGATTTCTTGGAAAACTCCCATTATTCTAAAAATTAGCCTGTCCAAACCTAAAATTTAAATCCCATGATTATGTAAATAATGTATTACGGTCATTCTGTTTAGAGGAATTGTGTGTTCTGATGTCAAAAAATATGTATTTAAGAATTAATGTCACTGTCCTTAGTTTACTAATAATAATAATATCGGTGGAAAAATTACACAAATTAATCTACTGAATCTATTGCGACCATTTTTAGCATATGTTATATTTTTTTATAAATCAACTAGCTGTTGCTCGCGACTTCGTCCGCGCGGACTTCGTTTAATACGCACAGCTCCTACTCCGTAAGTGATAGTGTGATAATATGTAGCCTATGTGTTGACCCGACCTGTTAGTAATATTCATGCAAAATTTGAAGTAAATCCATGCAGTTTTTGAGTTTACCCCGACATACATACAGGCAAACAGACAAACATACAAAAATTCTAAAAACTATATTTTTGGCTTCGATATCGATTGCAGATCACACCCCAAGTATTCTTTTAAAAAAATATTCAATGTACAGTTTTGACTTTCCTACGATTTTATTATATGTATAGATAATTAAAAATAATAAAAATAACTACCTTAAAAAAACCGACTTCAAAAACTAAAATGTAAAAAATAATAAAGATTTAATATTAATTAAATACTACCTGTTGTTTATATGTGCTATTTACTAATAGGTTTGAAGTCGGTGCCAAGCCAATTCGGCACGCACGCGCGGGCAGGCGTCGTTGACGGACGCGGACGTCTTGAATACACAAATTTTTAAAAGAAAGAAAGAAAATATTTATTTGCAAGAATATGAGTGTTACAAGTTGTTAAAAATAAATGAAGCTACCAACATATTCTACCATTATGTGGTGTAAATTTTAAATTAAAAATTTTCATGCGTTTTAGCTTAATTGATAAATCTACATTAATCCATGTGACCATTTAGTTTAGGAATTCTGTTGAATACATTTTAGTAATTATTTTTTTTATTATTCTTCGTATTGATTGAAGCTGCTTATAATATTAACATTTAGTTGCTCTTTATTAGGTAATTTACGCATTTTAATCTTTAAAGTAATCATTATTTTTATTTGATACTTTTTAGTGTATTGTTGTATTGTCAATTATTTATGGGTAGACTACAACAGATGCTGCGCACCTTAAAAAATGTAGATCTCAAGAAACCGGAACAGATAAAAGTATTCGGCTCCGTAAAAATGCTACTCGAAACACTGTCACATTCTTATGAGACTATTAAAGATCATGAAAAACGTTTGCTGGCCATGAAAGCATACATGAAATTACGCTAACGTCAAGAAATTTTTGTACAGTATAATTCTAAACTCGGTAAAATCCAAGAGCGTATAGCGAATGAGTCTTTTGAGCGGAGAGCTAATAGACTTGGTCTCAATAATGAGCGTCTAGCGAACGAATCTGCCGAGCAGAAGCCTCCTCCTCCTCCTCCTCCTCCTATGGACACCTTCTGACTTCGTCATCGGACCCTGCAGGATCCTAGTTACCACCAAGTACTAAAGTGCTCGTCAACTCGAATCAGACGAGCCCAAACTTGATAGAGTTGTGTAATTTAAGTACTGAGCTCCTGTGGTCACCTTCTGTCTTCAACATCAGACCCTGGAGGATCCTAGTTACCACCAAGCACCGAAGTGCTCGTTGACACCGATCAAACGAGCCCAAACTCGATAGAGGTCTGTCATTTAATTACTGAGCTCCTATGGCCACCTTCTAGCTTCGTCATTGGACCCTGCAGGATTCTAGTTACCACCAAGCACCAAAGTGCTCGTCAACATCAATCAAACGAGCCCAAATTTGAAAGAGTTGTGTCATTTAATTACTGAGCTCCTATGACCACCTTCTGGTTTCATCATCGGACCCTGCAGGATCCTAGTTACCACCAAACACCAAAGTGCTCGTCAACATCAATCAAACGAGCCCAAACTCGATAGAGTTGTGTCATATAATTACTAATCTCCTATGGACACCTTCTGGCTTCGTCATCGGACCCTGCAGGATCCTAGTTACCACCAAGCACCAAAGTCCTCGTCAACATCAATCAAACGAGCCCAAATTTGATAGAGTTGTGTAATTTAAGTACTGAGCTCCTGTGGTCACCTTCTGGCTTCAACATCAGACCCTGGAGGATCCTAGTTACCACCAAGCACCGAAGTGCTCGTTGACACCGATCAAACGAGCCCAAACTCGATAGAGGTATGTCATTTAATTACTGAGCTCCTATGGCCACCTTCTAGCTTCGTCATTGGACCCTGCAGGATTCTAGTTACCACCAAGCACCAAAGTGCTCGTCAACATCAATCAAACGAGCTCAAATTTGAAAGAGTTGTGTCATTTAATTACTGAGCTCCTATGACCACCTTCTGGTTTCATCATCGGACCCTGCAGGATCCTAGTTACCACCAAACACCAAAGTGCTCGTCAACATCAATCAAACGAGCCCAAACTCGATAGAGTTGTGTCATATAATTACTAATCTCCTATGGACACCTTCTGGCTTCGTCATCAGACCCTGCAGGATCCTAGTTACCACCAAGCACCAAAGTCCTCGTCAACATCAATCAAACGAGCCCAAATTTGAAAGAGTTGTGTCATTTAATTACTGAGCTCCTATGACCACCTTCTGGTTTCATCATCGGACCCTGCAGGATCCTAGTTACCACCAAGCACCAAAGTGCTCGTCAACATCAATCAAACGAGCCCAAACTCGATAGAGTTGTGTCATGTAATTACTAATCTCCTATGGACACCTTCTGGCTTCGTCATCGGACCCTGCAGGATCCTAGTTACCACCAAGCACCAAAGTGCTCGTCAACTCGAATCAGACGAGCCCAAACTCGATAGAGTTGTGTAATTTAAGTACTGAACTCCTATGTTCACCTTCTGGCTTTATCATAGGACCCTGAAAGATCCTAGTTACCACCAAGTACCAAAGTGCTCGTCAACACGAATGAAACGAGCCCAAAGTCGATAGAGTCTTGTTATTAAACGATTTTTAACCATTACTGAGTTCCTGTTGTCGCCTTCCGATTCCATCATCAGATCAGGTCTGTCTCATAATAAGTTTTCATTGTCATCCAATTTACATACGTATACAATATTTCAGCTCAATCGGTAACCGGGAAGTGGATCAAATTTACCATACCATATATCGGCATAGGTAAAATAAATAAAAAATGCTCATAAAATAAGAACTGCTGAGCCTACCTGAATCAAATTTTTATGTGACCAATTCGAAGCTATTCCGCATCAAACAAAAAAAGAATCACGTAAATCGGTTCGGAAACTTCGGAGAAATCGGTGTACAAACATTAAAAAAATATATACCGGCCGAATTGAGAACCTCCTGTAATCAAAAATATATCTAAGAAAAACATACTTTCACTCATTATTAGGATAAATTAATTAATAAAAAAACAATGTTTAAAATCATGAAAAAAAGATTTTCAGTGCCGAATTTATGGTATTATTTAAAAATACTAATTGACGTGTTTCATAATGTGCGTTCTTTCTGTTACATGAATACTGTAACATTAACACCCAAACCTAGAAATATAAACATCTATGCTCACCACACAAATGAGGTGATGGATAGCACCGCTCATCTTGCCAGTTCAATTTCTTGGAAAACAGTGATTATACTTAAAATACTAAATGTGTATTATTTTCAGGAGTACAATCTGCAGCGGTAAATGTAGTTTGTGAATTAGCTAGGAAAAATCCCAAAAATTACTTATCATTAGCCCCTGTTTTTTTTAAACTGATGACAACTTCAACAAATAACTGGATGTTGATTAAAATTATTAAACTGGTAAGTTACAATCTGAACATACAAACTGTTAATGATAAATAATACTCATCATTTGCATTTACAGAGTGTACTGATAACAACTAGTTATTATAAATGTAAAATGGTAGTCAAGTGTAAATATCTGCCGAAAATGAACATGTTATTAGGAAAACAAATAAAAAATATAGATCAATATAATAATAGTTTGCTCCAAACTGATATTATTTGAAAAACTCAATATCTTGGTTCACTTTAAATATTATTTAAGAATTACAAATACTTTAAGATTTTGTCGTAACCCTGTTACAATCAATGGGTGTTGGATATCAGTTGTTACAATTCTTCTATACAATTAATCCATTAAGTAGTCTGTACAATATTTCTACAAATTGTATTAATTATGGCAACTTCGCATCATAAGAAGTGTATGACTACAACTAACAGCCATGTGAAAGGAGCTTTAAATACACATTCAATACAATTCTTATATAAATGTTTTACATTCTCCACAGTTTGGTTTAATGACTCAGTATGAACCAGATATCGGAAGAAAAATTACTCAAAGCCTCATAGATCTAATTTGCAGGTACTGCTAGTGGCAATTTAAAAAAATAGCGGCTAGTACCATACACCACACATTACAAATTTTCGATTTCACATTTACAGACTGGCTTTTTCATAATTTGCAGTTGCGAGTCTTGTTTGCGTCATAAAAATATTGAAATATTTATGTAAAACACACTATATTGTTAAACAAAATTACAAATTATGTCTATACACATTGATCATATTATACAAGATTGGCATGTCACATTTTTTTTTATTTTTGCTGCAGATGCAATCAAGAATATATTAAAACTTTTATAAATAAATCATACAGGATTACAGAAAACTCTTTCGAAAATGATGACTATTTTAATGCTGTATGTTATGAAGGCCCATCTCATTGCCAGTACCATATGAAGAAAATAGTCAATCAATCATGAGCTAGTTGATGTAGTTTCATTATATTTGTTCCAGTTTGGTGCCTTAACCCCATTAGAGCCCCGACTTGGGAAGAAACTGATAGAACCATTAACTAATTTAATACATAGGTGAGTCAGATTATAAGGCCCATGTATATACAATTATTCCTTATTTCCTTGGTCTCTATGGGGTAAAGGGAAATAATACTATTTTCTATGTCCCATTTCTATTAAGAACATATTCCCAGACTTAAATATCATTTGCTTTCACTGCTTTTTTTGTAGATAAGTTGTAAATAAGGCTTACGGTGTGTATTTTGATAGAATTATTAGTAATAGATATAGATATAAGGTAGAAAGTTTTGTAATAAAATCATAATGTTGTAATTTTAGAATACTAGTAGATCACTCTAAATCCTTTATATGCAATGATGCTTTGTTTATATTTAATGAGCACTTGTTCAATATCACTTAATGAAGCATTCAGCACAAATCCTATACAGATGACATAATGAATGAAAATATTATGCTAAAAAATAAATGTGAATCATTTGACCTTGAAACTATGTAAGTTAAGGTATTACATTAAATTAATTCACTTTCAAGTTAGAAACTGCTCACCTTTTAATATCAGGTTCTTTAGAAACAAGCCTAATAAAAATACCGTGCTTGAAAAAGTCCTTGAATTTTTTAAAGAAATATTTTTAAATTTGAATATGATTAGATTTTTTCTTCATTCATCCATTTGTTTACACTATCTTTCTCTAAAACACTCTTTCACACTTTGCACATAATTTTTTATGCATATGACACCTTATATATATATATATATATATATATATATATATATATATATATATATATATATATATATATATATATATATATATTGTATATTAGTTTGTGAATTGTGAAACAGTACAAGTGTTAAAATTACACTTATGACTGAGTTTCACCAATTGCCGACGATGGAGAGTATCCATACTAATATTATAAATGCGAAAGTCTGTCTATCTGTTACGCTTTCACGGCTAAACCGCTGGACCGATTTTCATGAAATTTAGCATGGAAGTAGGTGAAGAGCCGGGGTCAAACATAGTGTTTTTTTCAAAAATCAATCCTTAAAGGGTTGAAATAGGGAATGTAATTTGTATAAAAAGCTATCTGGACGACATGTAAATTATATATGGTTAAAATTTCATATAATCTAATGCTTTTATTTAATTAGTTACAATTTTAAAATTCTCTATTCTCTCTAAGTTGTATGGCACCATACAATTAAATGACTAATGATTCTAGATGCTTTATTTGGATCTCTGTCAACTCACAAAGCTAATGAGCGTGGATGTACTTTTTTTTAAATAGTATTTATAAAGTATTTTTTGTATTTTTTTAAATGTAACAGTACTTCGGCGATGTCACTATTATATGAATGCATCAACACCGTCATCGCTGTTCTAATCAGTATAAGCAGCGGAATGCCAGGACACGCAGCTTCCGTTCAACTTTGTGTGCAGAAACTCAGGATATTAATAGAAGACAGTGATCAAAATTGTAAGTACTTCATCGAGACAACAACTAGCGAAATGTTGACTCATCAAAAAAGTTATTTGGGATAAATTGTAATTTGAAATATATTACAGTTTTTTAAGAAATGTATACCATCTGCCTCTATGTTAGGGAGCTCGTGATAAATGGGCAAAACATCAATAAGCAAAGGTCGTTTGTTCATATTACCTATCTAACTAGTGTCAACATTTTTCTGATCCTTAAAAAATATTAAGATAGAAATATAGTAATATCGAGATCACTGAGTTAATAAGTTTTTTGATAAATCGCACCATGTTACTCTGCTCAAAGTTTTTCAGCTAACTTATGCAAAATTCTCTACATTCCAGCCCCCTTAATAAGAGACGGCGGTTTAAATCCGGGCGAGACGTTGCGGTATTCTACTACCTAGAGGTCACGCCTCTTACGTACTGCCTGGTAGAATGACAGATGGTCCATTCTTTAAAAAAGGTCCAGAGCAACGTATTTTAAAAGAAAGGGTTCCGCGCTGGCATAGAAGCCTAGAATGTAGAAATTCAATATTACCTATATTCATGCTCGTAACGACGCGGACGTACTAATAATTTTAACACCGGCCATTACAACAACAAAAATCCACAATAGTGTACATCTATCTATTATGGTTCACATGTTCCCTTTTGATGGTAATCAAAATTTTTTTAAAATAGTGCACTATTTGCGACGGTGTTTTAACAAACATGGTATTAATCTTTATCTAATTAAATTAGTTCTAATTAATCATCACAGGTTTTTAATTTTGAATGAAATCGCCCTTTTCTTCATTTGATTTCAACCAATAATTTAGGAGATATCACAGTTTTAAAATATAATATTATTATTATTATTAAGCACCGCGCGTAAATGCGTGCGTGGGGAGAATGCGGGGTAGCGAGGTCAGGAGGTAGCCTGCTCTGCGAGATAGCATGCCGAAAGTAGAAATTAAACAATACCAGTGGATGTGTCAAAGGGCAATATTGGCGGCTAGAAATAGTAGTGTTGACGAAATTAATGATAGAATACTGAGTAAACTTCCAGGAGATAGCATAAACTATACATCGATTGACACCCCAGTAGTGTTACCCAATGTTCCTTTATTACTCGTGTTCCTGTGCCATTTTTACTATAGTTTCAGTCTTACTATAGTGCGATGACTATATAATAGGCTTTATTATACTCTTGCCGTAGATATTAAAAAAAGACATAATCAAACTTCAAATAAAAGTACCTACAAACATAGCAAGCACAGATACAATCTGACCAGGTTATATTAGCACTGTAGGTATGATTGTTTGTTTCAACAGTTGTCAAGTGGTTCGTGGATTAATTAAAAAAAATTACAGTTCCCCTAGAGTGGTATTAAAAGTCCCTATGATCCACTCCCTCCTATTTGACGCAGACGAAGTTGCGCGGGTCAGCTAGTATATTATATAATTACAATACAAAACATAAAGTTCCTCAAATTGATTAGAGCCATCTTCGAACAATATAACATCAGCCTTTCCGCCAGACAGTTCATAAGATGTTACACACTGACCACACAGCTCATAGACGCCTAATATTTAATTTTCGGTATTGAATTCATTCTGGCAACTAGCTAAGGTAAGACGAAGCGGAGTTGCAACGCCGTGATTGGCTAACTGAAGGCCACAGTGAAAGATAGTGATGTGCAGAGGATCTGATTAGTCGACACTGATTATTTCCGCGTGGACATTTACATTGGAACTATAAGTGAAATGTGTTGACAGAAGCCATTCGCTTGTTATTGGGTGTCTATGGGTTGTGTGGCCGGTGACATTACATAAGCATAACGTGTGACTATCGTCGTGGCTACTAATTAGTAAAGTTCTGCAACGCCAAGCTCGCGTTTGGTATCTTCACTATCCCTTTTATGCATCTGAGCTTGTCACAGATAAACTTTTGGATGTGACACTACATTCCTGCTCTCCACCATTGCTATCTATAGATAATGATTATCACTTTTCAATACAAAATATAGCTATTTGATATCTTAAATTGTAGGCTGGCCATCTATCACATTGTGGGACCAAGTATCTTCGGCTAATCGTGGGTGCACTTATTGTACCTCTGCCTACCTCTTCGGGGATACGGACGTGAAGATACTTTTTAAATTGTAAGAAAAACATTGAACAAAATTATATATATTGTTCAAAATTATGAGTAACATAATAATAATAGTTTTAAATAGTGATGTCCCGAATTTTCGGTTACTATTCAGTATTCGTCCTAGTCTGACATTTTTTTTAATATTCAGTATTCGGCCGAATGTTGCGAACTGTTCGACTGAATACCTAATCATGAGAAAAAGTCACACATTTTTTTTAATCTAAAAAATAATATATTTTACCAAGTAACATCATATTTAAAGCTTAAAATTTATCAAAGGCAAGTAGTAATGAATGAAAACATTTTTCAGCATTTCCCTCATGTTGTTCCCGGGCTCTTGTAAAGAATAGGCCAAATGTCGTTCTGCCAGGCAGGTCGTAAAAGGCGACCGATTGGTTATGCGAGTCACTACCATAGTGATAAGTGGCTATTAAGTGGTAGAGTTCTGCATTGTCGCGCCCGGGTCTGGTACCACCGCCTTACCTATTCCTGCCATAATAGCATCAGTGCTTGTCACTTGTAGCCGGTCACTCTATGAAGTTGGTGCCGGTAGACTTATGGATGTGGAAATAGACCTCGCCACATGATAGCAATGTACCATAAACACCTTTAGCTTCTATACACCAAAGGTGTTTATGGTATCTTGGTGTCTATACACCAAAGGAGTTTATGGTACGTTGCCATCATGTGGCGATGTCTAATTCCACATACATAAGTTTACCGGCTACGGATTATTCTTTGGACAATTAACAATATTTTAAGCAGTATATTATAACAGCGCGATTATTTGTAACTTAATCTATCATAAACAAATAAAATGTGTCGTGACACGATTGCTATGAAAAAAAAAAACACGCAGCTAAATATTCGATATTCGGCCAAGGGCCTGGCCGGATATTCGGTATTCGGCAAAAATCACTCTTCGTGGCATCATTTAAAACCATATTTTCAGGCACGCGCAATAAGTTGCGTCCATTATGAGATCCAAGTCCAATATCATTACGCTGATTTCTTTCCGGGTAAGCAGAGTTAATCGAACGTCAATAGACAGTTAAGTCCACCATGATTCGCCGGTAACCAACCATGTGTAAGATCTAACTAGAAGAGTGAAAGAGAAATGTATAACAATAAATAATACAGTATAATGTATATTTTCAGTAAAATATTTGGGCTTGCTGGCTATGTCTCGAATATTGAAGTCCCACCCAAAATCAGTTCAAGCCCATAAAGATCTTGTGCTCGCGTGTTTGGATGACAAGGATGAGTCAATTAGATTAAGAGCACTGGGTCTTTTATATGGTATGGTAAGTATATTAATTATTTTGTTATATTTAATCACCATCTTATGCGTGGCATGTGGCATAAGACCTCGCCACAAGATAGCAACCCACCATTAACACCTTTGGTGTCTATAGGCGATGGTTGACTTTCCGTCAAGAGACCGATCTGCTTGTTTGCTATCTTACAAAAAAAAGACATCATTTTTTACACCTTACAATAAGTTTGTACAAAAGGTAAACTTAATGCCTATTGTTATTCTCAAACAGCTAAAATTTTAACCATAAGTAAGGACATAGCTCTAAGATACTTTGAAAATATACTATATATAATATATTAAACAAATTACATTTACTTACATATATGATATTAAAATTTATAAAAAAATAATTGTAAACATATACAAATACTTATAAAGATATACAGATAAATAAATATGTGTATTGTTTTAAAAATCGTGATAAGTTGCAAACAATATGTTGTTTATAAAAATATATATTACTAGCTGACCTGGCAAACGTTCTGCCTTTTGAACTACTCTTATTTCTTTATTTTTATCTTTTTTCTATATTTCTCACCTTTTAAACCTTCCCTGGACTCCAACAATTAATTCAAAACCAAAATTAGCCAAATCGGTTCAGCCGTTCTCGAGTTTTAGCGAAACTAATGAACAGCAATTGATTTTTATATATATAGATGTGATTTGGCCTGATAATATAGTTGGCTAAAATTAGGTGTAAGTTAACACTAGGTTGTAGAATTCTGTGACATCTGTTCTTAAAATTTTCTGCTCTGCCACGAACTCTTTTGCTTGAGACGTCGGCCTTAAAGCGCTTGAATATACGCAGAAGTGTCAAATTGCATTCGGAATATACAGGGTATAACAAAAATAAGCACTAATACTGAAGGAGCGTTCAGGATGTGTGGTTAGCTCTTTAATTATACATTTTTAATAAATAAAAACTATGAAATTTCTGAGAAAATGAATGTCAAAGTTTTTTTTCAAAATGATCTGTGGCAGCCCTGAAGTATAGCACGCAGTAACGTACGCGCACGGTTTACGCAGCTATGAAAGGTCACAATCATATGATAGATGTCAATGAACTGCTAGACGCACAACAAAGTACTAATTACTTGACAGAGTAAATAATGTAGATATTATTTAAAGAGTTTTTTTATATTTTTTTCTACCAGGACTGATGTTGGAATAAACCCATGAGGGTCCTTAGTTTGATTACCAGGCTGGACAATTTGATTCATAAGTAACTTAACTGGGTTTTGATAGCCATAATTATTACATTATGTTAAAAAAAACACTGTCCGACTATTGGTGTCACTCGATAGCATATTACGATCATATTAAAATAATTATTAATTACTTTACTCATATTCAATAAAAAAAATCTCATAAAATTTTATTAATCGTAAATACCTACCTAGTAGTCTCATACCTAGTTTACGTAAGGCAAACCTGCGGCTATTAGGCATTTCATGCAGGAAAATCTCCCGCCTGGCAACAAAATTATATCAGCTGTGTACCTAAAATTTATTGTGACCTGGATTATTATTTCTAACTCTGAGTGAAACTATTAGTTTGGTACATACATTCTAAAACAATCGTGGCAAATAATCCAATATAACTAATTAAGGTATCTTTTTGTTATGAAAACACATTACATAAATTACTTCATCACACAATATCCACCTTCAAAGTCAACTATTCACATGTGTTTTCAGTGTAGGTACCTAAATCTATTCCGTGATTCATAGGCATTTTACAATGTATTATCTGGCATGGTTTCAACTTACAAACTGTTTTAATGGCATAATACTTACCTCTAGTACCTACCCTGTTTGCTTCTAACTTCACATAACAAGGTGTCTAAATAGGTAATTAGTTTTTGAGCAGGTAAATCATAGCTATTATCACTTTTTTTACACACAATTCTAAAAACTTAGTAAAACTTTCTCGTTGATAACACGACACTTCGCAAAATAAATATGCATTATCATTAAGAATTAAGACACAACACAACCTTTTATAAGCATTTTTGACAAATAAACCTACGCATTGATTAGCCTAGAAGTCCTTTGATTTGAAGTATTACCGACATCGCGCTAGGCGTCTCAACGGCCGCGTTGACCAAGCGCCCGACTTAAGGCCTTGCTCACACACACTACTGAATATTTTCCGCGGGAATTTTAATTGCGCAAATTAATTTTCGTTACATATGAAATTTGACATGGCTAGCACTGCTAAAAAAATGTCAAGAATCGGAATGTTCCCGGTGAGTTGATAGGCTCGTTTGTCACTATCACTACATGGCTGATGGAACTTAGTACCTACCTAAAGTTTGTTTTAGGTGCGCCTCTTCTTACCTTTTTTTATGTTATTGAGATAGGCAAACTAGCAGACGTGCCACCTGATGGTAAGTGGTCGACGTCGCTAATGAACAAAAATGGGATACCTGGGCTGGAACTAGCCCAGGTATTCCATTCATGTGTTAGAGACATAAGATGTTAAGATCCTGAGACATAAGATGTTAAGTCTCGGTGCCAGTAATTACAGTGCCTGTCTTGCCCTTCTCTCCGAAACACAGCAAAGCTGTTTCACGGGAGAAATTGGCAAGACCTTTCTAAGTAGTAGTTATTTCAGGAAAAAGATAATTTTTGACTACGTTTTTTTGATTACATTTTAGATCAAAGATTTTATAAAATACTAGCCGTTGCTCGCGGCTTCGCACGCGTGGTTAGAGTTTTTTGTGAATGTCAAAAATAAACCACGCAAGCGAAACCAACGAAAACTATTGCTAATTTTAGCGATTGCCGGGATTACATATCAACCTGTTCATTCATTCAGAAAAATTAATCTTTTTCATCAAAATATTGTTTATCATACTGGAAATGAAAAAGTATTAAGTTAACTTTAAAGCCGCCGCCGGTCGTTTGTACAGGCCTTTAGAACTTACACGTGTTTTGCGGCTTATACAAAGTGCAACGAAACGCTTTGATTGGCGAAAAGACCACTTTCGGAAAGAGACAAGACACTCCCTTTTTTCTGCCATTTTGTTTTTATGTAAAATCATACTAATATGTAGTTCCGTATAGTTTTAGTCAACATTTTTGTCACTTTTATGATAAGAGTGATGCCGGTTTAGGCGTTTCTTCGTAAGGTACTGGGTTCGATTCTCAGTTCGCCTGGTAGAATGGAGGGTAATTCTTCTTAAGGCACTCAAACTAACACGGGAAATGATTTTTTTTTATTTATGGTGCAAGGGGTCCCACCACCACCTTCGGGACCCAAGACAACCTGACTGCTGTACAATGAAAGAGGTCCTGGCACCGGCTTCCTCCAGAGAGGTTCGGAGGTTAGACGACAGTCGCTACGGCAAACTCAAACTCGTTCCTAGCGCAAGCGTGGAGAATAACCGGAATAAACTCTAAGATGAAGAAGATTATTTTTAAATTTGTTTCACTGAACCCTAATTAGTTCGGAAAAGTACCTAGATAATTGTAACGGAATTTTTATTTTTTTATTCAGTTGCCGTTTGTCTTTGGAGAGCGTAACTATTGCTATTATTGCCGATTTTTTATGAATCTTACTTAATACCCATTGATTGGAAATCGCGATTTTAAAAATGCCACGTAGAAATAATAATGACCGTCACCTTTACACTAATAGTGAATTTTACGAAATGATGCTATGTGTTGGTGCTGCTAGGAATGGTAGCATTAATGAAGCGAGGGAGATTTACCGACAACGGTTTATTGATGGAAGGCCACCAGCAGAACAACGTCATTTACCTCCGTACTCAGTATTCCGTAACATGTGTTTACGACTTCAGCGTACTGGTTCCTTCCACCGCGAACGAAACGTTGGACGTCCTAATTCAAGAGTAGGTAATGCTATTGAGACTCGAATTCTAAATCATTTTGACGAGAATCCTCGGACCAGCACACGCCGATGCAGTGCTATGTTAAATGTAAACCATATGGTGGTGTGGCGTACTCTGCAGGATGATGGACGACATCCCTACCATTTTTCAAGGACTCAGGAGATAGGACTTGCAGACCATATGCCCAGAATGGACTTTTGTAGGTGGTACCAGAACCGTGCTGAAGCAAATCCCGAATTTGCTTTTAATATTTTATGGACAGATGAGGCTTCTTTCACAAGAAATGGTGTGCTCAATTTGCACAACGAGCATGTGTGGGCACATAATAACCCGCATGCCTCGAGTGAAAGTAGCTTTCAGCACTAGTGGAGAATTAATGTCTGGGCAGGCATCGTTGGGGACTATGTTTTGGGGCCGACTATTTTACCTCAGGGTCTTAACGCTCAAAGGTACCTACAACACCTGAGAGAGGATTTAGAAGAACATCTGGAAAATCTTCCACTGAATGTATACCGTAATATAATTTTTCAGCACGATGGAGCACCCGCTCACTTTGCACGCCCTGTGCGTGATTATTTAAACGATCGATTTGCAGAGTGGATAGGTCGAAGTGGCCCGGTGCCTTGGCCACCTCGTTCTCCAGATCTCACGTGCCTAGACTACTTTTTATGGGGTTATGTGAATAATAAAGTTTACTCTGTGGAATGTCATACACGTGAAGAGATGGAAGGTAAAATTAATGCAGCATTTAGGTCCATAACCCCACATATGTTGCATAATGTAAGGTTATCAATGTTACGCAGAACTGCTCTTTGCATTGAGAAGGGTGGTGGTCATTTTGAACCTTACTTATAAATTAATTTGAAGACAGTGTTGTTTCATTATTGCCTGTAAATAGTGAATTTGGATTAATGTATAATAATTAATCAGTGACGAAAGTGATATGTAAAAATTGCTTATTAAATGTGTGTAAGTACAAGTACGCGGTATTCTTCATGTCTATGTGTGCGTCACGCTATTCATTCAACGTGTTGCTGACGTCACATCACTTCCATCTTCAAGGTAGGGGTGTGAAAATAAACTTTAATTTCTTATTTTACTAAATTTATATGAAACAAAAAATGTGTGCCTTTTGGTATAATATTTTACCAGGTGTTTGTTTAGTTCATGTACACGTATACCCTTGAAAGTTAGTGCTTATTTTTGTTATACCCTGTATAAGTAAAATGAGATTTTATTAATAACAAGATAAATATCAAGGTAAATTATTTATCAAGATATATATTTTTCATATCATTAGAAAGCAAACAAACAGATAGCTCTCCTGATTTAAAGCGAAACCATCGCCTATAAACACCGAAGATGTTAATGGTGCGTTGTAATCCGTGTGGCGGGAAGGCAGTGCCACATGCATCAGTCTATCGGCTACCATACCCTCTAAACCAGAACACGTTAATGGCAAGCCTTGACGTTATTACGGCAGGAATAGGTAAGGCGGTGGCACCAAATACCCGGACGAGACTGCGGAACTTTGTAGTCACGAAAGTGCCTGGTAGAACGGCAAGTGGTCTATTCCTTAAAAGTACCCTGACCAACACAGGGGATTTTAACATGATTATTATTATAACTTTGTACCAGGGTTCAAACTTATAATAATTAACAGCCTAAGCAGTCGCCTTTTTTCCTTGTGCAAAGTAGCGCTGATTGGGTACTAAATATATCATGTCCAGACCACTACATGTCAATACATATAAAAATATTTTGTTCCACTAGTTGTGAAATTTGAAATGTTGCTTCATTGACTTTCTTTACACATTCATAGACACAGCTGTAACATTTATTCATTTAAACATATATCTTAGGTATCAAAGAAAAACTTAATGGAAATTGTGAAGAAATTAATGGTCCACATGGAACGCGCGGAGGGCACGTTATACCGAGACGAACTACTGACTCGCATTATTGAGATCTGCTCGCAGAACAACTACCAACACGTGGTGGACTTCGAATGGTACATCACGGTACTCGTCGAACTCACGGAGATGGAGACAAGCGCTAAACACGGTATATCTTAATGCTTATACTTATGTCTCTGACAGACGTAGTCCTGCCCAAACCCGATCGCAATCACCTATCGAGTCTAATTGTGCATAAAAATCATCCGGGCTTATCAAACACGTACACATATGAACCATTATAGAACAACAAAAACGAAACACTTCAAACTCTTAAAAAGTCTTAACCCTGCCTGACGTGTCCCAAACGAGTGTATGGCAGCTTGGGCTCTCTCCCCCCGCAATTCCCTCACGATTGCCCTATCTAGACGTGTCTGTTGGCCGACTGTAAATGTATAAGCTGTGGTAAAAGTTGTGACATACATATATATAATAGTATAGCCACACTTGGATTCGATTTTGTTGTTCTTTGTTGTAGGAATGTAAAACGCAGAAATGTTTTATTCAAATAAATCTTTACAGATATTTTTAACGAGTCGTCAATTTTTATAATTACTATTGGATCAAAACGCGGCTAACCCATATTGAGAAGATCCGGTGGAGTGTTGTGCAGTTTCGGCCATGTTCGGTTTAGAGCAAATGGAAACTGCAGCTGTTTCGAGTTAAATTTGTGTGATATGGACACAATAAGTTGCTTAAAAATTTCAAAATGTAATTAACCTAATTTGTAAAAAGAGATATAGTAGATTAGACTTTGTCCTATTATCTTATTTTAGGTTCTGTTTTGATAAAACGTCATAATTTACTTAATAATGCAGGTAATGTCAATTACAAAATACAAAATGTGACAAAACATCGACATCGACTGGGGAATAACGCGAAGCATTAACATTGTGTAGATGGTTTATCTACACTTGCATTTCACAAAATTCGCAGACTTTTGCGTCGCGAGTGCGCGTGCACGAGAGTTAAGAGACAACACTAAGGCCGTGTCTCCATGCAAAAGTTGTCTCCTGTTTCCTCCCTGGATAATGCCTGTTTAACATTCTATTAGTAAATCTATGGTTACACTTGCCATGTTCCTATCTTTTTTTCATAAATTCATTATTAAGAGAAATATGAATTGACAATAACCTAAAACATTAGCCCGATTTTCAGATGTGTTCATACATACTGTAAAGTTATTGGACGAGATTATATTATATTGTAAAAGATAAAAGAAAAACATAGGAACACAGCAAAAGACTTTCTTGAACTTATAATAAAAAAGTTATCAAATAAAAAAAAAAATATATATATATATATATATATATATATATATATATATATATATATATATATATATATATATATATATATATATATATATATATATATATATTAAAAACCCAAGATACAAAGTCCCGAACAAAACTGACACACGAAACTGTCGCTAATTTTACATAAGTAGTTATAGGTATAACAAAAACATATTTTTTTTGCATTCCAACCTTAAACGCAAGATTTATAGTTGATTTTAAAAAGAAATGTAAAAAAATGAGCCCACAATTTTAAATTTTTGAGTTTTTGAGACACTGATTTTGCATCTTGGTTTTTTTATATTATTGGTATTAGAGGAAGAACCAGAAGACAATGAAACATTGTTTTTATGTAATCTTTATAGGTATTTTCGGCCTAGGTTATATTTGCATTTATTGCACTCTATGGGGCATAGTGAGAGAGCAATAGATTTTAATAATGTTCCCTCTTAATAAAAAGGTAATGTTGCACTTTCCCCAGTATTGGTTTGAGCTCTTTTGAAGAATAGATCAACTGCCCTTCTGCCAGTTTAGGCACTGCCATCGTGGTAGAGTTCTGCAGCGTCTCGCCCGGGTATTTCATACCACCGCCTTGCCTATTACTGCCGCAATAACGTCAATGCTTGTCATTGTCGTGTCCCGGTTTGGAGGTTAAGTTAGCCAGTAGACTAATGTATGTGGCATTACCATCCCGCCACACAGATAACAACGCACTATTGACATCTTTGGTCTCTATCAGAAGAGCCACCTGCTCGTTTACTATCTTATAAAAAAAAGTATCATCACGTCTGGTTCCCTTGCGGGGCAGGCAGAATAAACCGAACGTCTTTAGAGTTTTCAGTTCTCCGTGATTCACAGGTTTGTCGATTGGCGAGGTAAGTGGTGATCCTCATCGCCGTATTTACAGACATGTTAACGATTATCGACTATTTCTAGCGATAACTGGGACCGACAGTTTAATGTGCTCATCCGAGGCACGTGAGTGGTAATACACCACTCTGCCAGATTCCGAGCTGCTACTGAGGATTAGATTTTCGAGAAAATCTCGAAAAAACCTCAATAACACTGCCCGACCCGGAGATCGAACCCGGGACCTCATGGTCTGAGCCGAATAGGTTACCCCAAGACCACGAGGCAGTCGATGCTATCTTATGATAAGAAAAAAACTTGAGCACTGTCCCAGGCGTGGCGATCGCGGCGCAGTTGACGGAGGTGGGCGCGCGCGTGGCGGCGACGCGCGCGTTCGCGGCGGCCGAGTGCGCGGCGCTGGTGGCGCGCGCTGCCGCCGCACCGCGCGCCGCGGCGCCCGCGCACCGCGAGGTGCTCTACGCCGCCGCGTACGTGCTGGCCGAGTACTGCGAGTGAGTACACAAACTACCAACACACGGTACATAATATATCATACCTGTGGTGCTATAATACTACCCTGCGTTCCAACTAAGAATAGGATCGCGCTTGTTATTAACTTCATATCACAAGTGTGAAATTATTATTATTATTATTATTATTATCTCTTTATTTACATTAAATTCTTATTTGATTACATTTATAATTATAACATTATTAAAAAAATACAATATTATAAAAATAAATATAACAAAATAGGTTATCCGCCAGCGGGAACATTATAGTTAAGCCACCGGTGGTCAAGGTGACAAAAAGAGGAACCTCCTCACAATACGTGCCGTTCCCAATACTGCTGCCTTTTGTATCCGGCCCTTGATCCAGAATTGTAGCGAAAGACTTATTATTATTATAAACAAATAGGTGTACAAAAATATTGCTGATTTATTGCAGAACAAATAACGTTCTAATAATATTATTTTTCATATCGTATCTAAGATTGCATACTTTGGTATAAAAAAACAAGAGCTGATATGAAAAAAGTGACTAGTATCTCGTATCAGCTCATAAAATATACCCAAAATCAAGTCTTAAAATTTAGACACCAAAATGAGTGTAGGCCAGTGTAATTAAATGTTTGTTTTAATGTGATGTTTCAGGTCGGAGACGGTGATGCGCGAGAGCGTGTCCCCGCTGTTGGCGGCGGCGCGCGTGACGGGCGCGGGGCACGTGCGCGCGCGCGCCGTGTGCGTGCACGCCGCGCTCAAGGTGGTCGCCGCGCTGCTGCGCGCCTACGAGACTCGCGCCGACCGGGATGCCGCGCTCTCCGTCAGTACTGCTCTACCCCGCTACTCGCCACTGCCGCACTCTACGCTAACTTACACTCATTACTTCTAACTTCCCATATTAACCATATGACTTATGTATGTGGCATTGCCACCCCGCCACCAGCGACGTGCACAGGATTATGACACTGGGTATGTGGCGGAGTACTCGGTCAATTTTTTTTTCTTTTATACGTTTACTAAACAATATGCAAGGAAAACAATTTAATCGTTTGTACACAACCACACAGTCAGTTATACGTTTCATAACTTTTAACATGAAACTTTCGAGTTACATTCCCTTGTTGCTGGTTTAATTGTAACTCGGGTACACACCTACCTTTAGACACAATTTGAATCTTTTCACTGAATGACAATTGTGAGAACGTGTTATTTTTAATTTTTAATAAACACACACTTTCAACACGAACCTCACAATCAAATAACATTTTAAAAAATCAACAAACGCACGAGTAAAGCACTGCATTTTTGCCTACAAGAAGCAGACGCCCCTGCCCGCCACAATGATAGCAACGCACCATTAACACCTCTCGATGTCTTATGTTTCTCTTTCCATCAGGAGACTCATCTACTTGTTTGCTTTCCAATGATATAAAAAAATATAATTTTTCGAAGTGAAACTTCTTTATCGACGTATGGAAGAAACTTTATACCGATTTTAAAAAGTCACACTTTTCTGTTACGCTTGACCGTCACACGCCATGGTGTTTATTTTGGGGTCGAAAATTATCATTAAAATAGTTTCGCTTTTTACGTGTGTTCACTATTGCGCACAGCCTTTTTTTTATTATAACAGCAAACAAGCAGATGACTCTCCTAGTGGATAGAAACAACCACGACATATAGACACCAAAGATATTGTTACGAGCTTAGGGTTCGTATTGTGCAATGAAATACCACTTATATTAAAACATGTAATTAGACAACACAAAGGTACCATAATGCAATACGTAAATACATTAAACAACGCTAATAACACCGTCACTATATTTCGCTAAAACTAACTCACTACACTTGTTCAGGTCAGTGTGACCTTGCCATCACACGTTCGTTCTAGATACACAGGTCAGTGTGGCCTTACAACCCCACGTCCGTTCTAGATGCACCGGTCAGCGTGTCAATCGCTCTAGTCATCATTTGTATCATATAAATATTTGCGTATTTATCATAATAAAACAGTGATCAATAAACAGTCAAAAGGGTTTCATTCTCCTCCCATATATCACATCATCAGCTGTGGAATTGAAAATAATATGTCATGCCGCGAGCAATAACGTTACCGCATAATACAGATATTTAGTTCCTTGCGACAAAGTGAGTGTTTAACGCAGGTGCTGCACGAAGCGCTAGCAGGGCTGCAAGCGTTGCTGTGCAGCGAGGACATGGAAGTGCAGGAGCGCGCGCACAACGCGTATGCGCTTTTGGCGCTCGTGCTGCGCCGCCTCAGCCCCGCCGACCCCGCGCTGCCGCCCGCCCCGCCCGCCCCGCCCGCCGACACCGTGCACACCCTCGTGCTACCCGACCACAGGTAAACATTTTCAGGAACACAAAATTAGCTCATGAAGCAGGAACAGGTAACCTCTACCCCTATTTTTTATATTATACTAGCTAACCCGACAAACATTGTTTTGCCATATAAATGATTGAATTACTAATATCGCTATTTAAAAATAGGGGTTGATGGTAGAAGGGTGAAATTTAGGGTTGTATGTAATTTTGGCATTATAGGTGAATAAAAAATATGTCCAAAAAATTAAAAAAAAATTAGCGTTGGACAACCCTTATCACTTAGGAGTGTGAAAAGTAGTAGCCGGTGAGATCAGACCTACTGAATATGCGTATAAAATTTCATAAAAAATCGAGTCGTTTCAAAGGAGTATGCTAACTAAAATTGTGACACAAGAATTTTATACATAAGAAAATAACAAACAAGCAGATGGCTCTCCTGATGGAAAGACAAGCATCGACTATAGACACCAAAGATGTCAATGGTGCGCTGCTATCCGTGTGACGGGATGGCAATGCAACATGCATAAGTCTGCATCTTCCTAACCGGGACACGACAATGACAAGCATTGACACTATTACGGCAAAAATAGCTAAGGCAAAGGTACCATATACCCGGGCGAGACGTTGCGGAACTCTACCACCTAGTAGTTACGATGATAGTAACACATATAGCCAGTCAGTCGCCTTTTACGATCTGGCTGGCAGAATGGCAGTTGGAATCGCTCTTCTTCACAGGAGCCCGGACCAATATGGGAGAGAGAGAGAAGGCATCCCATAGACGTACAATAATATTGCGCAATTTTACGTATTGTGCAATATTATTGACTGTTTAGAATTAATATTGGAGATTGATTGATTGATTAATATTGGAGGTTTAACTTTTATTGTGCAACATTTTTTTCTTGCACTGTGTGGTCTTAATATTGCACAATATTTTTCACTGCAGAGTTTGGAGCGGTCGTGTTCGGTCAGTCACGGTGTTTAATGTATGGTCGTGTCGTAAATTAAAGCAAAATGGCGAGCAAGAATGCTATAAAAGATAAAGAACGGGAGTTTTTACTTGAGTGTATGGAATTGTATAGAGATTTATTTAATAAAATCACCAGCATGGTTGCCGCCAAAACTTCGTCGTCAGACATGTTTCCCGCAAAAAAATATTGATCAGACTGGTTTGTCAATTTTATTGAGGGAATTTATTAAACGTTTGGAGTCAAAGGGGGTATTCAATATTATTGCACAATAAAAGTATTGCGCAATATTGTTGTAGGTTTATAGGACACCTACGACTGCGCTGTCCGTCAGACCCTAGCTGTCACCAGGCTCTATTTCATGAAGCGTGATATCTAGATAGTTGAAATTTCAGACAGTATTTGTTGGTATAGAGGCAATATATTTTTTTATATCAAACAAGCAGATGAGTCTCCTGATGGTAAGAGTTACCCATCGCCTATAGACACCAAAGATGTTAATGGTGCGTTGCTGACTTGTGGCGATGCATAAGTTTACCGGCTACTTTACCCTCCAAACCGGAATACGACAGTAACGAGCACTGACGCTATTGCGGCAGGAATAAGTAAGGCGGTGATACCAAACCCGGACGAGACAATGCAGAACTCTACCACTAGTAGTCACGATGGTAGTGACTCGCATGGCCAATTGGTCGCCTTTTACGACCTGCCTAAAATGGCTATAGCCAATCGATCGCCTTTTACAACCTGCCTAAAATGGCTATTAATTAATTCTTAAAGTGATCCATAATTTAAATTTATTGGCAGTCCCTGCACTAGACCAATAAGATTAATTCTAAACTTATTTTCAGTAATGGTTTAAATGCTGACGAGGAAACAAATGAAGACGAAACACCGGAAAGTTTCAGTGGTGGATTGATTGAAGAACTTTGTAGTCTTTTCGAAGGGGAGTTGAAGCCGGTTGCGCCAAAAGCACAGAAAAAAGTTCCTATGCCACCCGAGTAAGTATTAAGTATCTTCACCCCCTTATCCCCAAAAAGGCGGAGTTACAATCAGTACATTAGTCGAAAATATTTAGTCCCACAATGTCAAGCCTATCGTTAACCGGACATTTGTCCAATCCTGGGCAACATTGTTTTTATCAGGAAACTATGGTTAGTGGCAATTAGTTATTAATTACTTATAAACTGGCTAGTCTATCGGTCTTTTATCGGATAAGCTTTGGACGCTATCCTCGTTTTTCTATCGATCGTCGACGCGCACAGATACTAGGCAACACTATATGGTGGACATTCCACGTACATTCCACAAAGCGGTTCAACTCGACATTCTTCATTCGAAACGCAAGAGTCTGGAATAATCTAAGAATCTTCAAGAGAAGAGTGAACAGGTATCTTCTAGGGCAGTGCGTTCCGTCTTAAGCCACATCTTAGCTTATCATCTAGCGAGATCGTAGTCAAGCGCTTCCCTATCGATACTACAAAAAAATAAAGAGATAACCATCGCTTATAGACACCAAAGGTGTTAATGTTGCGTTGTTATCCATACGGGAAGGTGTTAATGGTACATGCATAAATTTACCGGCTACCTAACTTCAAACTGTTAAAAATGCTAGCTAGGTTTTCCCCGTGTTGGTCCCAGGCTTCTTTGAAGAATAGGCCAACTGCCGTTCTGTCAGGCAGATCGTATAAGGCGATCGATTGGCTATGCGAGTCACTATCACCGTGGCTACTAGGTGGTAGAGTTCTGCATTGTCTCACTCGGATCTGGTGCCACCGTCTTACCTATTCCTGCCGCAATAGCGTCAGTGCTTGTTACTGTCGAATTCCGGTTTGGAGGGTAAAGTAGCCGGTAAACTTATGCATGTGGCATAAGTTCTCGCCACAAGATAACAACGCACCATTAACATCTTTGGTGTTTATAGGCGATGGTTGACTCTTTCTATCAGGAAACCCATCTGCTTGTTTGCTATCTTATGATATATAACAAAATAGCAACGCCACTGATAACACGTAACGTGTTTTCCCTCGCCAGTTTGGACCTGGAGCAGTGGCTGTCCCGCGAGCGGTGGTCTTCGGAAAGCTCGAGCTCGGAGGGCGAAGAGGAAGGCGGCGCCGTGTTCACGGCGGCCGCGCACGACAACGTGCCCACCGCGCAGTTCACGCCGGAGGAACTGAACATGGTAAGAGATGTCACGTGAATACGTCTTTAAATTTACTTCCATAGTGAGGGACAGTTCAAAAACTGACGATAACTAAAGTGGAAATGTATTTCCCAGTTTGGTGTTACAAATTCATAACTATCATCAGCATCAACATCCAAAATATAATTTTACTGCTGGATAGCTATAAAATCAAAAAAATTGTTAAGCGCAGACTACCATGCTTAGCGGATGGAGGAATAAGTGCTTCCGTTTTGTGGTAATTTCGCTACATTACATAGTTTGCATATAAGGTCCTTCCAAAATAGGTGATCAAATTTCAACACAACGTTCAGTACGTCTAGCTAAAGATATCCAGCCAAAAAAATATGTGATTCAAGGGACTAAAACTTTTTGATATTTACGAATAAAATAATTGTCTCCATAACGCTCAACGCCTTTCTGCATAAAATAATCCACTTTTAACGTGAAAGTGAGTAGTAAGGTAAATAACCTCGCGCCATATCTGTGGGCGTGCGTCAGAGCCAGTGCGTAGGTGTTTAGTGCATCATGTAAATACGGTGCAAGCTTATCAGCTAATCAGTGTGCAATTAATTACAGGCTAACAGCCATTACAATTATTATTTACTAATGGCTATTAAGAGGGAACATTAAGGGCGAGAGAATTAAAAAATAGATAATTGGAAAATCTAGTGCTGTCTTTGTGCAGTTTTCTCTGTCGCATTCTACGGGTATACCGTATAGTGCGACAAAGACAACTGCAGCTGGGACCGAGAATACCTGTTATAATATTAACTATTTCTGACGATAACGACGGGAATTGTCCAATCGCAAATGTTCTTATTACTATTACATTGGATTTTTCAGTTATAAACATTGTGTTGAAATTTATTTTCAAAGCAAAACAAAGTTAAGTCGTGTTTTCAAGCACTAAAATAAGATATTAATTATGTACATCAAATAATAAACTTTTTTTAAAACGGGTAATAGTTATCCGAAAAATAAATTAAATTATATTGTAATAAGCGTGCGGCGTAAAATACCTTGACCGTCCGCTGGCCGCACTCACCTTCCAAGGTTCAGGTCCAGTTGTGGTTCAAGGTATCTCACCCACAGATATGACGCGAGATATATACCTTACTACTCACTCTTACGTTAAAAGTGGATTATTTTATTCAGAAAGAAATAAAGTGTTATGAGACACCATTATTTTATTTGTAAAAATCAATAAGTTTTAGTCCCTTGAATCACATTATTTTTTCACTTGATATCTTTTGTTAGACGAACTGAAGGCTGTGTCGAAATTTGATCATCTATTTTGGATGTATAAAGTTTCATTCGACTACTCTTGTAAAGATTTATCGATTTTGTAAATAAAAAAAAAATTAAATGCATATAATATTATATATATGGCATTTAAATAAAAAAAAATTGTACTCGGCCAAAATAATGTTTTAAAAAGTCAAATCAAAATACAAGGAATAAATAAATAAATATTCACGGGACAAATTACACTTATTGATCTAACCCTAAAATAAGAAAATTATTTGCTTGTGTTATGGATGTTAGTCAACGATACTAATACAAAGAAATACATATATAAATACTTTTACATACATAATATATAATAAACACCCAAACCCGGAAATACAAACATTTATGCTCATCAAACAAATGCTTGTCCCCGTCGGGGATCGAACCCGAGCCCCGTCGATTGCGTCATCAGGGTCGCTACCCCTCGACCAACGGGGCGGTCAAAATCACGATTGGAATGTATATACATTCCTTGTATTTTTCGTCCAACTTGTCCGTTTAAAAGGAATTTAATATAGCAATCTGATACCCACGATCCCTCATATAAAAAATAGGGAAGTGCTGAGAACGCAAAAAATTAATGCATCCGAACGGATCAACGACGGTACCTCCACGAGGAACGAAAAATGGTACCATCAAAAAATACTACACGTAACGTTGACGTATTCACGTAAAACATACATGACTGTATCAATGATACAGCCACAACCCTTTTTTTAATATTATATGATAACCAACAAGCTGGAATAGGCTCTCCTAATTGAATGAGAAACTATCGCCTATAGGCTACAAATATGTTAATGGTGCGTTTTTACCCGTGTGACGGGATGGTATTACCACATGTATAAGTTAGGTGGCAGAAATAAGTATGGCGGTGGTCTCATATATCAGGGTGAGGCGTTGCGGAATTAAACCCTAGTCATGATGGCAGTGAAACGTTTAAGCCGCCTTTTGCGAGCTGCCTGTCAGAATGAAATGATCTATTCTTCAAATGGCTTTTAGACCAACACGGGAAAAAACGGTGTACGCTTAATCTGCACCACTATAGCTGCCAGACTAAGGTATACTTGTGAGTTATATAATAATCGCTCAATGCCTTGCAAACTCCTCATAATACCCCACGTTGGTCCAGCTCCTTTTTAAGAATAGTCTATCTGCTATACTGCCAGGCAGTTGATAAAAGGCGAACGATTGGCTATCACGTATCACATTCATCGTGACTCCTAACTCTCCGTATTCACCCTTATAACCGCTTGTTAAATACATGTTGTTAAATCGTGATTTGAAAACTCGATAAAACGAAAACGCGACACAGATTAACGAAAATTAAATATATATTTATTCTATTAGGTATAGTATGTCCACTGGTTACATACTATACCTAACAGAATAAATATATATGTATATATAGAATTAAGCGACGAAATAAAGCTAAAAAGGATCTGGATTAGGATCAGGAGAAGGATGTGGATAAATCTAAGGGTAAGGGCAGATGGTTAGTATGATCACAAGTTGTTTACAAACAGTACAACCAAAGAAATTTTACTGCAAATTGAGCTTCACTTCTATTGCGTATGAGCGCACACTAAATATTTGTTATGTGTTAACAGCTGCGAGAAGCTCGACGGCAGGAGCAAGCAAACAATCCGCACTACCTGAAAGACGACTCGCCGCGATCTTACCAACAAGACGATATCCCTATAGCAGAAATCGCGCTTGAAGTTCCACTTCAAATACAAAGTAAGTATAACCAATTATGATGGACTTTTTTGGAACGAAGTTCCTTACGGCAGGCTTGGAGGGGATAGGGATTTTGCTGCGCGACCGAACTGAAAAAAATGTGATAGTAAAACCGTAAGAAAAATGCGTGGAATAAAAACGTTAAATGAGACGTGCGCAGGCGCGACAGTCGCGTACACAAGCGAGTAGTGCCGTTTAGCCGAAGGAAGTTCGTTCCTACCTGGTGTCCCGCGACACCACATCATTTTTAATCTTTTTAAGCGTCTAGGTTTGACCAGTATTTCTTTAAAAATCTTCCTTAGTAATTACAGTATATACCGTGTAAGAAACGATGTCCCGAAAAATTAATAATATATGCCATTTTTACGGCATGTCAGTCATGACGACAAGTACTTTTTGTGTTTTTTGAATGATAACTTTGGAGGAGATTTTGTAATATATGCAGGAAGTACGTTCCACAAACGAATTGCTTAGTGGGGAAAATGAGAAAGATACTCTGTGTGGCAAAATGGAATGTGTAGGGATAAATTCTTCGGACTTCAGATTTCGATTACGCGTCTCTCTGCCAATCAAAAAAAAACTTAAGATATTCACGAACAGACGGATCGTACTATTACAGAATGTTTGTGTTTGTCTTTGTTTATCTATCACTAACGTTAAAGCTTCTAAGTGTGTTATAATATAAAATTTTATCAAAATATTTATTTACAAAATGGCGAACTTAACATCTATAGACATTTTCTTCCAGTTAACCCCATATTTGTAGTAAACTTGTAGCAGGCAGTGCACATAAAAAAAGTTACAAAAATGTACTATTTATAATCCTAAATACTGTTCTCATTTATTGATTGGTCCAGAATGCTATGAAGCATTAAGCCCATCTCTGTCCATGTTTGTGCATAAATTTTAAATCAATAAATAAATCAGAAAAAACATTAGGTTGTGATATTGTAAGATCACATTATTTTTATCTTTATGCAAATTAAACACTTATATGAGTGAATAATGAAATGCAATACTTTATTCAAACATTTGTTTTTCAGCTAAGAGATCAGATAAGTACTTAATTTCAAGAGAGATTTCAAGAAAGGCGAAGAAAGAAAAGAGGCCATCCAAGAAGCGGAAGAGTAAAGTCGAAAAACATTCCAGTGATTCTGAAAGCGAAGGTGAGTATTGTGACGAACTTCTTTCGTAATTTAATAATTAAAATGAAAATCCAAATATTTAAATGATATAGGTACTTTTTACTAAGTACATTCATTTTAATTACAATTAAGGATAAGGCATGAAGTCTTATTGACACAGTGGTCCCAGAAACAAACTTTCTTTGATTTATTAATCTTGTTATTACAAGCTGAATTTTTATGAACAGCTTCGTTTTAACGAATCTTACGGAAATCGAATCGGATAGCCTTTGTCGGGTCGTCGCAATATATTGTCAACAGATATAATATGTTTTTTAGCTCTCATCGTGAAGATTGTTTGATTTTAACCACTTAAAAGTTATAAAATGAAAAACGTTAATTTGCAATAACAAGACAAAATATTCATTTTCACTTGTTCACAGATTAAATAGATGACACTTTTTTTGTTTCCTTAGGATGATACCAAGAGTAGCATGTTTATACAGCCTTGTATGTTGTAAGTTTCAACTATAGTAATTGGTTCCGAAACGTAGTACCAAAATTGATACCACGAAGAAAGGTACCCCTAGGTTATGTTATTCCCTAACATACACTACAAGCGATAATTAATATGATTACCGCTTGACTGCGGAATAAAGAATTTTCTAGTCTGCCAAAATGACAGACCGGCGGTTGACTGTACTCAAACAGGTGCTGGTTCGAGAAGGGAGGAAATAGCGGGAAAGCCACTAACCTGAACTCTTCCGGAGATTTTACACCACACTTTATCTTCTTAATAGTTAAGTAGCGGTTGAAACAGCGGATATCACACGCGCACGGAACAGCGATGCGTTTTCGTTTTTGTTCAAACGGCGGCCGTATTAGGAATGCGTGACACTGCGAACGCGCACTCCCTCCTCCCCTCACCCCGTAACTTCATATGTGGTCTTCTTTAGTGCATTTTCGTGGCTTACTAGGAGACTGGACCAGGAGTATAGGAGGAATAGGAGATTTAACGGAAGCGGGTTTATATAGCGATACCAGTAATAAATACTTTTCAATTTATTGCATTTCGTACAATAGTTTGTTTAATATGTTGCGTCTTACCTATCTGACATATTCCAACTTATCTGGTTGATCATAAATAAAATAAAATGTTAACTTTATGGCAAAAAACATCTTTGCTTGGTTTAGAAATAAGAAAAAGCGTACAAGTTTAGTTTCACAACTTCGAAGCACATCCCTTTTTAAAATTTACTTGCTATTGAAGAATTCCCGTTAAATTCTAATATCACCTTATTGTATATTAAATTAATTTAATAATTTCGGCTGAGGCTATGTTCTTGTAGCACTTCAGGCCTATCTCATCAATCTCCTTTTGTCGCGAAAACACTCTGGACTGTCATGACGTCCTAACGACATCACGCCGTGGTAATATCTACATTATATACATTATGGTTTCTATAAAAATGACAACAAATGACTACGTCAAGGTGACGTTATGCAACGCCGTGACTTCCACTTCTAGATTTACGTTCCCTGTCACGTGACTTAATGTCTATTTTGCCGAATTTATATCCTAAAAATATTAATTCTTAAATTTTATAACAAATATTTTAGTTTTTTCTTGTCTCCATATCATATTAATTAATCTTAGTGGACACAACCCTAGCAAATGTACGCTAAATAAGGGGTCTCCCTAATATTCACGTGTAGTTTCAAGCTAGTGCTGAGGAAGGAAGAACCTCCCCAGTGATATTAACATATGGTATAGGTAGAGGTATAAGACAGAGGTCAGGTTTTTTAAACCAATTTATCGTTTTCTTTCGTTACCACATAATTATTTTTTATTTTATTCAATTTACAATTTATGTTATTCAATAAATGGGTTCTACGAAATAAGATTCTACAAAAAAAGAAACGCGGAAAATTATTAGAAAGCTAGAAAGTCAATTCACTTTACATCTTCGAAAATTTTGTTGACGTTGACAAAGCCAATGTTTCTATAAATATCCTAAGAGTTCGTGGTTCAATCACTTAGTTGAAAAGTCCTAAACTGAATATCTAATAATACTATCTCATATGAGACGTGTTAAGTGTTAAATTCTTTTAACAATTTGTGTAGAGTCGTTAACAATCAAAATAAATGTCGAAATGCTCTGCCGTAGGCGTCTAGAATGGATTCATTTTTTTAACTCAAAAGTCAAACCCAAAAGCAGTAATTTATCACACATGAGATTCTAAATAGCTTTTTCTTTATCTTTCAAGGCTGGACACACGATGAATGAGAGAGCTTTCAGGCTGCATTGACTCAATTGCCACTACGAATATATAAAGCGGTACAATCGGACTAGAACAGTACAGTCTCAACAAAACGTTGCCATCTCGTAGAATCGATGGTGGTGATTTGTGTAATCTCTCCTACCAGAGAGGAAGGCAGCCTTATTATATATCGAAAGTGGTCTACAAGAATATGTTTTATTTTGCAATTGTGAATTGTTGTTACAGAGCGTCGTCCAGCGGTGGCATCTGGCGGTGAACTGCCCGAGGGCGCAGCACCCTCCGACGACGAGGCGCCGCCCCGCCCCGAGCACCACCGCGCGCTCGACCTGGACCTGCATCTGTGAGTGCCACCACCACACACCACACACCACACCACACCACTCTGCTAACACGCCAAGCTGTACAATTCCAGTCATTACAAATATTATTAATACCGATTCAATGACAACATTAATTTCCATATGTTTAGTAAAGTCCATTTATTTTAAATTACAGACCATTAAGAGAAGATGAACTTCTGACGTCTAGAATACAAGAATATCCGCCTCCCGAGAGCGTCAATCTCAAGAAAAAGAAAGAAACAAAGAAAAAGAAACACTCCGAAAGAAACTCCACGGAAAAATCGAGTAGTAAGAAGAAATCAAAAGCTTCCAAACACATAAAAGATGTCGACTTGATGTTACCTGAGGTTGATAAAAATGATTTAGGCGATAATTTGCTTGTCGAAACAGGAATTGAAAATCACTTAAATGACGTAGATGAAAATGCGACCAATGACAAACAAGAGAAAACTAAGACTGATAAACGCAAAAAATCGAAGCGCGAAGTGAAAGACAAGGATATGAAGAAAAAGAAGTCGTCAAAGAAAGGTATTTATTTCTATTCAGAATAATATTTCATAATGTATCTCCTGTGGCCAGATTCAAGTAACAAAACGTCAATTGTTTCGAAACATTTAGACCAATGTGTAAGACATTATGCACGTCGTAACATGCGCGATGTACCGTATTCATTTATTTAGAACCCTAAACGCTTCCCGCCTTATTCCAAAACGAAGTCTAAATATATAATACCAAATAATACCAGGTTTAGTTCTAGTACTAAATAAAACGTTATTCTAAAACCTGGTTTAGCGCTAGTCCGAGAAAATAAAAATGAATTTTAGTACTGAAACTAACTTTAATACCGTAACAAACCCAGACTTTTTAGTCTTGGTTTAAACCCGGTATTAAGTATGTTTTTGTAATAAGGCGGTTCGAGTCGATTGATATTACGTGAATTAGGCCCTTTTTGAGAATTAGACCATTTGCCATTTAATCGGGCAGTTTGTAAAAGGCAAAATGATTTGCCAAATGTACCACTACCGTCTTGCAGAGAGTTTCGCAGTCTTGATGAAACGAAAATGTGGCACCGATAAACAAAAGACGTGATAGAAACAAAAAGATATGCACTGCATAGAGTAAAGGTATAGGATTAAGCCGACGAAATAAGATTGAGGATGTGAATAATGACTGTAGAAATACGAGGATAAAGATAAGGATTAAGAACAGGGTTGGTATGACTGCAAGTTGTTTACAAACAGTACAACCAAAGAGATTTTACTTAAGTTTTACTTCTACCAACTGTGAGCTTACATTTGATACTTTATTATTTGTTGTGATAGCGGACACAGAAACACGCATTCTGTGAAAATTTAAAGTGGATGAATGAATACACTTTATTGCGCATTAATAATTACTGCATTAAGAAATATTTTGTAAGAAATATATTACGTACAATGGTACACAACGGCAGTCTTAACGCTTTAATGCAATCTCTGCCAGACAACCTTTAGGCAAAGTAGATACTTTCATAAATAATCTTGGGTATGTCGTGCTACTACTACTAAATTTTACTAAAACATATGTTTATTTTCAAGAGATAACTCTGTGGCAGAGAAGCAGATACTGATATAGGTATTTGTGATATTATTAGAAATCCGTTTGTCAAGCCCAGGGTACGGGATATACATAAACACTCCCATGCTAAGGATTAACACGTAAAACTGTACGTAAATCGCTTTCCTTGCGTTAGTCGTTAAAAGGTTAAAAAATCCGACGATGAGAATTACCACTTTTGACACCACAACGGAGCACATTTAGATTTATTTATTGATTTTATATTTCAGATAAACATGAAACTAAATTGGGATATGAAGAAGCATTAGGCATTTCAACACCAAGCAAAGAAGTTATATAGTGTAGGGCTTAACTAACTCAGAATCCTCGTCACCTGCTGTCTCAGTGCAATTGATTGTTTGAACAATTAGTTATATTTTATAGTTAGTTTCATATATATATATAAATATATAAATAGACATTGTTTTCATTCATATTTTAAAGTGAAACATGTCCATTTAATAAATAATAAACATATATTTCTATTGATGTAGACTAATAAATGTGTATAATCATGTATTGTATTTTTTCTTTCTAAAAACCTTCTTCTTCATTATACGAATGGCAATTATCAGAGAATTCTGCCAGTGTCGAATAAACTTGGGAACTCACACGTGTTAACCATTTCTTGAAATGGAATTAAGGAGGCTACTTTTTGGATTGTAGGCTTCTTCTAAGTAAGTTTAACAAAAATAACACAAAAATATACGGTAAAACAAAAACAACAAAAATCTACATACTACAACCTAATGTTGTTAGAATCAATAAAGTTAAGTAACAATTTAGCAATAGGACTAAATACAAGTGACAATAAATATTTTAGGTTGACAGGACGAGGAAGTTCATCCAGAAGAGAATCATGAAGTGAAGAAGTTGTATTAACTCGAGTACTTCTTTTCGCTCAAACTGCCTGCACGTCATCGGTATTTTTGACGTGCAGGCAGTGACGCGAGCGACGGGATTCTATTTGAAGTGAGCGCACAATTTAAAATTGTGCGCCCATTTTTAGAGGACGTTTTTGAGACACTAATTGTGTACCTTCGCTTTTTTTCTATTATCGATAGGGAAGCGCTTGACCACGATCTCGTCTGATGGTAAGCTAAGATGCGGTCTAAGATGGAACGCTCTTCCCTAGAAGGTACCTGTTCACTCTTCTCTTAAAGATCCCCAGATTGTACTCGTCAGGGAACAGAGACTCAGGAAGCATATTCCAGTCCCTTGCGGTTGGTACGAAGAATGTCGAGTCGAACCGCTTTGTCAGGGTACGTGGAACGTCCACCATATGGCGATGCCTAGAATCTGTGCGCCTCGTCGATCGATAGAAAAACGGCGATGGCGTAATTAGGTCGTGCAATTCCGCAGCACACTCTCCAAAGTGTCCGATAAAAAAACCGATAAACTAGCCACGCTGCGTCGATGAGCGAGGCTCTGAAGTTTTTTGCCCACCAGATCATCGTCGTTTATGAGCCTCTTGGAACGTCTCTCTATCGCCTTAAGTGTCCCCAGCTGGTATTTGGCGGATCCATCCCAGAGGTGAGAGCAGTATTCCATGCACAAACGGACTTGTGCTTGATAAAGGTTGAGCAACTATCCCGGGGTGAAATACTGACTCACCTTCGTCAGAATACCAAGCTTTTTTGAGGCAACTTGAGCTTTAGATTCAACTTTTTTAGATTTGAGGCAACTTGGGTTTTTTATATCCATCTCATTTCATACAAAATTGGAAACACCTTTGCAATATTATATATTAGACAATAATAACAATTTAAATAATTATTCAACGGTTTTTAAGCTTTTTAGCTCTCAGCTAAGTAAGTACGTGTTGACGTGCTCAAAATTTTTTATTTAATTGCTCTCGATATTTGTCGGAAGTTGCATTGCTAATACTTAAGCTTAATTATCACGTGACAGTGATACAGCGTGCAATTTTTTTAACTTTCTGCTAAGATAAATCAAAAATCAGGAAGTTCTTGTTTTCACCCTGATTTTCGAAAATTGCGTTTTCGTTTTGGGATTCCAGGTAGCTGTTACATCTTAACAGCTGTTAATCTTAATTCAAAAACTTACAGGCACTTTTGACGAGTCGACATTTTTAGGAATACTACCGAATTGGAACGCGGCCACGAGAAATCCGGCGGAAAAAAAACACACGCTTGTTTTTTGACAACTTGGATATGTAAAAAGACAGAACAATGTAAATAAATGAACATTAATCTTATATAACACTATTTTTTTTCAAACTTCAAACTATTGTATTTGCATAAAATAGGATACATGATTATGATCTTATGCTGTGTTATATTCTATCAAATCCATATTATCAGTTTGTGGTTCGGTATTGTAGTAATAAAATACCACTTTTATTAAAACCGTGTTTATTTACTACACAAATGTATGATAGATCATAATATACAACACTTATCATAATGACTAACACTGATAACACAAACCGTCACTATATTCACACTAGAACTAAAATAACGGACTAAACCAAAATACTATCCGTATTTTGGTTTAGTCCGTTTAAATCCGATTAAATCGATCTATCACTTTTATCGTACTTTTTACTAATATCACTTCACACTGATCGTCCGAATTGTCGCTTTCAATCGCTTTACAAACTAAACTCGCTTTTCGCCGACACGTCCTTGTATACCTATATCCCAGGTAAGCGTTCGAAAATATTCTCGAAAGTTTTAAGAGTCATGATTTAACAATAACTCGTAAACAACTTAGAGCTCTAGAACACGAGTGGCATGTAGCCAACGGCAGAAGTAACTTCACCCGTCGACACGTGTCGGCGGCAGCCGTCGGCGCGTCGACGGCAACCATCGACCTATAGCAACACTTGCATTTGTAGCGTGACGCGTCCGCTATTTTGTCATTCGCCTCATATAGTTTAAGAGTGCGCACACGAGAGTAGAGAGTAGAGCTACCCTCTGCTCTCTGATATGTGGGTGTGAGCGTTTCATTTACACGACTCAACTTGGTTTTGAGATTTCAATAAAATGTTTCAGGCGCTCTGTCTTTATATTTTTTAGTCTGGGATAAAAGTAGGTCAAATTTTTTCCGTCAAACTTTTAAGAGGATTGACGGAAATATGTGCACAACACACAAATACATACATTTTTCGCCGTAATGGTCCCGGGTTCCTTTGAAAAATAGGCCAACTGCCGTTCTGCCAGGCAGGTCGTAAAAGGCGGCCGATTGACTATACGAGTCTACTAGGTGATAGAGTTCTGCATTGTCTCACCCGGGTCTGGTACCACCGCCTTACCTATTCCTGCCGCAATAGCCTCAGTGCTTATCAATGTCGTGTTCCGGTTTGGAGAGTAAAGTAGCCGGTAAACTTATGCATGCGGCATTACACCTCGCCACAAAATAGGAACGCACCATTAATACCTTTGGTGTCTACAGGCGATGGTTGACTCTTTCCATCAGGAGACCTAGAGTAAAAAAATGTCCATCTTGATCTCGATTGATTAATATTTCTTAAAACAACAATGAACGTTTTTTTACTTTCGTACTAACGACGACAAAAACGCGACATCGACGAAGTAAAACCAATAATAGTGTTTCTTCTTCGAAGTCCATTTTGCAACTGACTCCTATACTACGAGAACTGACGACGACTGCCGCTGATCTTTGAAGTTGAAATGTCGACGGCTGCCGTCAACGCGCCGACATTAGCCGTCGGTGCGTCGACGGCTGTCGCCGACACGTGTCGACGGCTGAAGTTACCTTTGCCGTTGGCTACATGCCGCTCGTGTGTATGAGCTCGTAATCGCAAACAAGTCATAGTACACGCTAATTTTAACATTATACTTTATAAGAGAAGGTCCATTATGGCATTGCTGTTTGTGTAACGGGTAGCTACTATTGCTTATTGATAGAAGCAGCTTTCAATTATTTCTGGATATTTCTAGTATTCTCACTCTTCACTTTTTCGCCACAAGGACATTTGCAACATACATATAGCAAACCCAAACTGACGCTTGAAACACTACTCTCATGCTGCATTTGTAATCTTAACTACCTTCGGTACCCTGCATCAGATCCTCGCTAAATTAAAATGGGACTGCATGGGAAGTATAACCACCCACACAAAAAAAGAATTTTCAGTCGTTTATAAATGACCGAGTTCCAAGATAGCACAAAAATATATAGCCGAAAATGATAACCTTCTCCTTTGCGAAGACGATTAAAAAGTAATCCATTCTGCCTAAAATACCCTGATACTTGTTTCTTATCAAAACGGGGGCCTAAAAATATCTCCACGCCCGTATCCCCAAAGAGGTAAGCAGAGATACAAGTGCACCCACGATTAGCCGAAAATACTTAGTCCCACAATGTGATAGGTGGCCAGCCTATCGCCAACCGGGTACTTTCCAATACCAGGCAACGTTATTTTTATCAGAAAACTGAAATACTTAACACATTTTTGAATTGCCCGATCCGGGAATTGAACCCGGGACCACATGTGGTCAACACCGACACCGGTCCGCTAGACCACAGAGGCGATAAGTATATTACACTTTTAGACTATAAACATATATTTCTACAATTTCTCCCTTTTTTCTAAAAAGTCAAAGAGGCTAACCACTCGAACAATAGAGCGATAAAATATTTTAAAATAGAAACACATTTCTTTAATCCATCAATAAACTTTTAATATTTTATACTTGATTTTTTTACAACAAATATAATTATTAAACGTCACTTCAAAAATTAGTCCTGATTCCAAAATCAAATAGTTCAGCATGGTCCTTTACCAGAGCGTCTCCCGCCTCCACCATCCTTTTTATAGTATATAGCAATCTGAAATTTACAATCGCCATTCATCACCATTTTAATGGTTGAAGAAGTGATCACATAACGTTTTATTCACAGGATAGCAAATAAACAGATGTGTTTCTTTATTGAAAAATATTGGATATTTACACTACAAATAGTTGCTTGATTTCGGTAAAGCGAAAGACCAGCACTAGGTACCTTATGTTTTGCTTTGAGGCGTGCAAAATATGACCCTCGCCTATTAGACCGTGGTCCCAGAAACAAACTTTTTTTTATTAATAACAAGCTGAATTTTTTGTAAGCAGCTTCGTTTTGAAGAGACGTACATATTTTCTATCTTCGAAAAATTTCGAATCGGATAACTAATGAAGTTAAGGGGGCTTCAAAGATGTCAATTTGGTGAAGGAAAATATTGATTAATAACAATTAGTTTTTTACTTTAATCGCTTGATTTTTTATGAGAAACACGAAAAAACTTTTGTCCTACAAATTCGATGTTTTTTTTGGCGAGTATCCTCCACTCTAAAGTTGTCGGAATTATGAGTTTTTTAAATTGATTAATAACAGCCTCATGTTTTCACAAGAACTTACCTATTAGTATAATTTAAAGGTAACCTAGTCCTACGCGTAAAGTGGGAACTTTTTATAGTCCGACACTCTAAAGTTGTAGGTTTTACGGCTAAAATTTTCTGATTAATAACTGTAGGACAGTAAAAGCAAACGATGATTGGGTGTATTCTTGTCCACAAAAAGCAATTGTCCTACAGAGGGTATGGTTTTATAGTCCGACAATTTTGAAATTTAGCTACTTTAAGCCGCTCTTAAAACCACCTCGCTTATTCAGCGCTGGATCTTGGGTTATGTATGCAGTGTGCCTAGTCCATAGCCCCGTCGTATTGACGATAATAATAATTTATATTTCTTCCTGGCACTTGCACGGGCAGAGCTTAAAATACTGAATTTTTAAGTCTTTTGTCACAGTTTCTGATTATTGAAGTGAAAACTTCTTTAGGCGCGTTGAGCGTTTTGGTAGAGGGTAAAATCCTCGGTTCGCGTCACCGACATGCTAATGATAATAGTATATCTATAGCTATGTTTTGCATATAGTTTTAATTACTCTCAACTTAATAGTTCCGTTTTCACTTCTATCGGCAGTCCCACGACTGCTACTGTTTTTTTTTTTTAGTATAAACGTTGTCCAAGTTACTTTTAGTTTTGATTATATCTATTATTCTAAATAAACTCTATACAAACATAAAACAATCACTGCGCTATCATTTGTGATTCGTGAGTAGAAATGAGCAGAGTGCTAAGTGTGAGTTTTTCTTTTCGCATTCGATCGTGAGCGCGTTTCGAGTTTACTAGGAATTTGTATGTGATTTGTACAGCGCCACCTAGTGGTAAACTGGTTTCTCACGTTTACCACTAGGTGGCGCTGTACAAATCACATACAAATTCCTAGTAAACTCTAAACGCGCTCACGATCGAATACGAAAAGAAAAACTCACACTTAGCACTCTGAACGTCGGTGTTTGTCATTCTATAAAGCGCTCGCCACTGCCACATCCTATAGCTCCGACGCGAACCTAGGTCTATAACACCGAGCTGACAATACGAGCTAAATAATAACATTTGACTCGCATTTGTAAGATTTTGACCTCTGAGCGAGTTACTATTTGAAATTTTTTTCCTCTTTTACTATGGTGTTCCTTATACTGATTCATTTGTTTATATGTACTATTTTATAAATTGTAGTGTTATTTTTATCGTTATCAGCTCTTTGCTTAACCGTTTCAAGTGGCAGTTATACAAACGTAGCCCCATGAAGCTGTATTATATCTGGAGGCAGCACTTCTAATACCTACTTGAAACACAACTTTAAATACTGCTGTCATCTTCAGAGGTCCTACTCTCTTTTTCTAACACAGCTGTATAAAAAGAGATAGAGAGACCTCAGAGACAGAGACGTAACGTAAATATTTGTTTCAATTGATTAATACGAGTGCTAGCTCCACCTATACCTAATACTTCATGCGTAGCCCAGAATGTCAGCTGTAGGTTAATAATACTTGTCACCCTATGTATTTGTTGAATAGCTTACCATTTTTTCATCATACTATCATACTACATTTACATCATACACAATTATTAGGTATTAAATTTTATGTTCTCTTTTCATACATGTAAATATTACGAAGGTGGATTGAAAAGTACTCGGCCTAACACAGATCCATTCAATTCTAAAAATCAAATCTACCCACATTATTTAGTTCAGTTCAGAGTAGTTAATTGTGTGAAGTTCGAAACATGTGAATTAATTTGTTGTGATTTTATAATTTTTGCAAATGGAGCAAATCGAGCAGCGTGCCGTCATTAAATACCTCCATAAGAATGGGCTACACCGAAAGCCATCCATGATGATGTGGTCAGTAGGTACATTAGGGGATTCTGCTCTGTCTTTTTCATCCGTCAAAAAATGGATAGCAGAATTCAAGCGTGGCAGAAAGTGTGAAAGACGGACCCCGATCTGGAAGGCCTTCGACGTCCACTACTGACGAAAATATTTAAAAAGTACTTGATTTATTTATGGGAAACCGCTGATTAAAAATTAGAGAGATAGCCGAGATTATAGGCATCTCTTATGAACTAACTCCAAATATCATAGTCAACGAATTGGGTTTCCACAAAGTGTCTGCGAGGTGGGTGCCGCGACTGCTTTCAGTTGAACAAAAAAGGACGCGATTGACTATTTCACGTGATCGTTTGGAGTTATTTGAAGCCGATGCAGATGATTTTTTGAATCGTTTTGTTACAATGGACGAAACATGGGTTCATTACTGTACGTCAGAAACAAAACAACAATCGAATGGGAGATGGCAAAAGTACATGGAACTTGATGGTGATTATGTAGAAAAATAAAAATATAACTGATTTAGTATGTGTTTATTTTCTTGGTTAGGCCGAATACTTTTCAATCCACCCTCGTAATCATCAATTTCTTTTGATTGTAATATATGTTTCTTTTTTCGAAGACTGTGTTTGCTGGATTTTGTTTTTTTTTTCGTCTAATATATATGTTACTGTAAAAGCCCGAACTGTAGTAAATCCTAAGATTTTCCAGTAAAATCTAAGATTTACCAACTCTCAATGGTAAATGTCCGAACAGTTCTTAAATTCCAAATTTTTACCACCATTCACTTGGTAAATCTTAGGATTTACCATAAAGACACGGTAAAAGTCGATGAAGACATGTTCCGTGTTCGACGCATCGTCTCGTACTTGTGGGCAGTACGCAACTCCACGCTTCCTACATTCGCTCGCCTCAGTCAATTTTCTGACACGTTTATTTAATTTCTGTTTGTGTTTTCGATGTCTTTTAGTAATTTATGAATCAAAATGAGTATAAAACATAGATTTTATGAAATAATGGACAAGACCGTGGCAAGCAATTGAAGGGCAATAACTTTTATCTCGATAGAGACAAATACGCCAAGTATTTAGAAAATCCCAAAAGAAAATAATTTAAAATAGGCAGGATTTGACTGATTAATAATATAAAAGATTAATAATAATTACTCTTTTTTTATTATCGATAGGTAAGCGCTTTTTTGGGCACGCAGGCTGCACGTTGGCAAGCTTCCATGATTTCGGTACTTTTCCAGTCGTTAGTGAAAGGCTCTTTCGCCTTGTCAACACAGGAGCGAGTTCAGGCACACAGGTTTTCAGTACTATGGCTGGAATCCCATCAGGGCTACTGGCTTTGTTCACGTCCAGATTCCGCAGCGTTTTAAGAACCTCAGTCTGACGGATGCGAATTTCTGGCATATTCACCTCGCATCCAGGTAGACTGGGTGGTTTCGCGTTTGTGGGATCCAGACGCGAGTTTTCCGCGAATAGAGTAGCGAACAGGTTTGCTTTCTCTACGGCGGTGTGAGCCAGCGTCCCATCCGGTTTCAGCAGTGGAGGAAGTGAGGGGCGGCAGAAATTCGATTCAACCGACTTTGCCAGGGACCAAAAGGCTTTACTACCTGAGGGGTATGAAGCCAGTTTGTTTCCAATACGGCTGACGTGGTCAAATCGAGCTTTCAGTAGAGCCTTTTTGCAGGGCTTGGCGGCCCGTTGAAGGCTTTCTTCTTCTCCGATACGTCCTTGGCCTTGCGGTGTCGAGCATCTACCCAAGCCAGATATGCCTCATGCTTTAGCGCCTCAGCGCGTCTACAATCGGCTCTGAACCAGGGTTGATCTTTACTGGACATGGCTACGTCGGAGAAAGGAATAAAGTACTTCATTCCTTGTCGTAGTACTCATATGATACACATAAATCCATATGTAAGGTTCCGACTAATAGTTAATTTAAATAAATGATTAAGAGTTATTCATTGTTTTATTCCCAAAACCAATATTTACCAGCCATCACAGGTAAAACCTAGAATGCACAAAATTCTATTAGTAAATAAATGTATTTTTTAACATTTACCGTGCCTTTGAGGTAAATCCTAAGATTTACCAAGAGAATGGTGGTAAAAATTCGAAACAAAGGAACTGTTTGGACATTTACCATTGAGAGTTGGTAAATCTTAGGTTTTATCGGAAAATCTTAGGAGTTACCACAGTTCGGGCTTTTACAGTAACATATACACTTCTTCTTGTTATCTAAATACATATAATAAAATCGTAGGAAAGTCAGAACTGTACATAGAATATTTTTTAAAAGAATACTTGGGGCGTGATCTACAATCGATATCGAAGCCAAAAATATAGTTTTTAGAATTGTCTGTTCGTCTGTATGTATGTTCGGGTTAAACTCAAAAAGTACTGCATGGATTTACTTCAAATTTTGCATGAATATTACATATAACAGGTCGGGTCAACATATAAGCTACCACGCTATCACCTACGGGGGAGAAGCTGTGCGGAGTAAACAAAGTCCGCGCGGACGAAGTCGCTAGCAACAGCTAGTTCACTATATAATGTATATGTATAGTATTGTGTGGTAAATAAAAAATCCAATTCTTGTATACCTATATCTTCTTAAAATCATTAAATTTATATACAATGTTAATACAAATTTGTACCTATTAGGCAAATACCCCGCTAAAACTACAGTCGCGCGCGAGCTCCGAGGAATTTTGAGGAATGTTGACGTGCAGTGATGAGAGAAAGCGACGTATAAAGAGCACACCCGAGAGAGAGAGAGACGTACACACCGAGCGGGTGTGCTCTGTGTCCGTCAGTCCCCGATTCCTCGGAGCTCGCGCACGGACTGTAGCTGAGATAAGCAGCATGTAGAAATCGTGCATGAGCTAGACTTATTACCATAATCTAGTAGGTGGTTTAGGTACTGGAACGTCTCGCTGGGTTTAATTCCATGGATTTACCTATTTCTTACAGCATAACGTGAGTGCTTGCATCGTCTCAATTCAAGGGCGGATCCAGACGTCGGGTCTGGGGGGGGTTACATATTTGAGGTTCAGTTAAGAAAGGCTATAATCCTTACTTGTTTGCAATAAATCCATACCTAGACCCTACTATTTTTGTTAGAAAAAGTTTTAAATATACATTCAATAGCAAAGTTGAATGCTTTACCGACTTCAAAACCTTAGGGCATCTATAGCATGTAACTATATGTATGCCATACTATAGAAAAAAAGCCCATGATTATCATGATGGAAAAAGACAAAGCCTTAACTTGATTAGAAAATAGCGAAATTGTAGTTCCGCGCCCTTTGGTCGATACTTTCAACGTTTATCAACAACATTCGTGTACTCTGCCACCCTGCCCGCAGGCAAAATTTAGTTTTTCAAATGGTGCCATTAAAACGTTTTTTATTCGCATTTTTTTCGGATTTGTCATTTTAACGCCGCTTGGTGACTTTGGTTGTTTTAGGCACTAGTCACCTTGCGCCTGTGAAAGTCATCAACCACTCCAGTAGCTCTAGCCTAATGTCATCGCTGGAGATCCCCTAAATCATAAAAATATTTAGGGTGTATAGACGTAATGCGCCAATCCCTCTTCCCCGGACGGTGTAAATGTACCGCTCACTCATTCAAGCCTTAGCTTATTGAATAGAAAGACTCCGTGTTGGTCCGGGCTTCTTTAAAGAATAGCATCTATCATTCTGCCAGGCAGTTGGTAAAAGGCTATAGCGATTGGCTATATGTGTACTACATTTTAAAAAGGTTAAATTATAAAAACTACACTCTAAATCAATAATTTATTACAATTTGATCATTCGCAAATAAATATCACATGGTTGATCAAATTTAATTGTACTTCAGTTTTCTGCACAATTTCAAATAGTTTTTAATAAATGTTATGTTAGGTAACATAATGAATACTTACAAAATATAACCACACTCAAGTGAGCGATTATTACAATAATACTAATTGACATATTAAGACTGTTTACACACAACTTGTTGTTACAATAAATTCCTATACGTAAATTTTGTATACAATAAACTATATACATAAAAATAATTATTTAACTAAAATATCATAAGAAAATGAATACATAATTAATGTTTTACATAAATATAATTAGAAGGTAATTCTAAGCAATATATTTAATAAAAACACAGAATAAAGTCTTAAGTCAGATCTAATTAGACGTCTCCTTAAATATTTCATCAGTTTAGTTGATACTAAATGTTATAAAAATAAATAGTAAGGATTTTGTGTTGAAAAATGTTCAAAGTTTTTTAAGTTTAATTTTTACAATAACGAACTTGACTGTTGTTGGAAATTACCTTCTGATGAAAATAAATATTATTGCGAAATATATATAGCAGATATTTTTATATAAATTAAAGACTACAGACGGCGTGGTTGATGATTTATGCTAAAATGTGTGTAAACAGATCTTAAAATTATTTTGGACGTGTATTGTGTGTGAGTTATATGACATCACAAGTGTGTAAACTTGCGCCTTGAAAACTTTTACATCTAATAAATAATTTAAACAAGTTACAGAACAAGTATTACGCCACAATTTCATTGGACTAAGCAAATTATTTAACAACCTTACGCTAATGAATCAAATAAATAGAGAATGGTATCGAAAGTGAAACATGTTTGGCATTGTAGGAAACATTTCAACTCCACATAATACTATATACTATATATATAAAATATGAAATGTAAAAAAAATATAATACTTCAACGTAATAACAACAATTATATAAATACATTTCCTCAAAAATGACGTCATTTATACTTAGTTACTACTTGACATTATACAATAAGCAAACAGTGTACTGACAAGTTTTTTAAACAAAAACATTAGTAGCCAGAAGAAAATATAGCTCTGTATGAGTATTTTATATAATCTATAAATGGCAGTTTGAGGCCCCGATTCTTTTGGTAACCAACTAAACCTAATTAGAATATATGTATCTGCCACTTTCTTATTGCGTCGGAAAACAAAACATAAAACGATTTAACGTCTGTTAGTCGTGTATAAATACACGCATGATAAACTAACAGGACTATGTCTCTTTTTTGTAAATAAACGCGATATGAAAGGGATAGAAATACTTTTAGTTTAGATTAGCTATCGACAGAGTCGACGTACCCTAATTTATTAACATATTTCATTTTACGTGAGGCAATAATTAATTACGTCACAAACAGACAAAAAATAAGAAATGTTGCTAAAGTCAATATAATAGCGATACAACGATTATTCGAATAGAAGAAAGCAGACTTATTCAATGTTGTAGAGGCATACTAAGCCCGACCTTAAATCGAACCAAAGACTATATACGCAATACAAAAACTAGGCGTTTGCCAAAAATGCATCTCATTTTTGGCAAGCGCCAACATTCAATTAATATTTTTAAAATAAAAACGTATTATTTATTTATTGTAGCATAATTTTAAATAACCTGTTGCTTAATGTATTTTTTTTGAGGAAAAATAATACTAACTATATTATACCTTAAAATAGCGTGACGGTGACGTAATCAATGTCCTCATATATATCTAATACCAAAACATGTCACAAATTGCTAACTACATAAGCAATGTCATTAATAGAATGTGAATATTCGAAGAGGTTAAAATGATGAGATTAAAGCCTAGCGCAGACGATCAATTATATCAACTATGAAAATTCGTAAAAGAAAAAAAATATCTAGTCAAGTAACGCATGCGTATTTATAAAGCAGAAACTAACCACGTAAGACTATACTTTTAAATGAAAAATTACGAATTAAACAACAAAATTAATGTGTAGTGGCTTTTAATTTATAATTATTTTGGTTTTAAATATTACGTATTAGTACTAATAATTCATTCTTATATCAGACGCTTTATATACGAATTCATTCTTAAATAATGCGAGAGATGAGAACGCGCAAAGGCCGCACAAATTATTGAGTTAAAAATCGTTTTCATTTTCATGAATACTGACTGAACTAAAGCATTTTAAAAGTTATATTTATTTATAATTAGTTATGGTAGCAATTACCATGCAACTAACAATACTTAAAAATAAAAAAAAACGTGTATATTCCATGATACAAACAATATCACGCATAATTATGTTTGATTTCTTATAGTTTCATTACGATTTATAAAATACACTTAATAAATGAGCTCGAATAACCATACAGTACCATATTTTGTGAATATACCCTCATACTATTTTTTTTGTAATTGTTCGTCTGCGCTGACCCTGTATATCTAGTCTAAATTACATTTACTTCTCGAGCATGTACTTAGGGATGTCAAACTTGACCTCGACTCCGGCATTCTTAGCTAAGGTGACAATCTCCGAGAGTTGTACCACAAGCTTGGCAGCCTCGTCCAAATCGTCCCGGGGAACGATTCGCAGCCCTGAGTCCGCTATCAGCTTACGGGCTTCATTCACCTTTGTACCCTGTAAAATATATACTTTTTGTCAAAAATGCGCGGAAATGTCGTCGTTACGTACAAAAGTCAAAGCGTTTTTGGTTCAAATTCAAAAAGTCGCCGGATATTTTGAATTTGAAACGATAATCACAGCGGCAATGTTGTATCAAAAGGCGTGCTTGGGTGTCATTTGAATTTCGATTTCTTTTATACTGCATTTAGGTGGCTGTATGATACGTTTACCTTTCGGCACAAGCAGAGTAATAGTAATTTCTTCACGGAAGAAATTAATAACTATCTCTATTACTCACGAAATAACGACTGACAAGGCAGCATGGCCTCTGCTCTTAGCCTGTCGCTTTGGGGCGAATGGAAAAAAAATGGTAAATCAAATAGTTCGTCTTAATACTCTTATTTTAATAATAAACATAAATTAGGTAGAGTTCCGACGTTTAGTAAAATAGATATTGACTTTACTCAACCAGATCTAAGTGTGGAAGCCAAATTCTTTTTTTTATATCATAAGATAGCAAACAAACAGATGGGTCTCCTGATGGAGAGTCAACCATCGCCTATAGACACCAAAGGTGTTAATGGTGCGTTGCTATCTTGTGGCGAGGTCTAATGTCACATGCATAAGTTTACCGGCTACCTTACCCTCCAAACCGGAACACGAGAGCGACAAGCACTGACGTTATTGCGGCAGGAACAGGTACGGCGGTGGTACCAGACCCGGGCGAGACAATGCAGAACTTTACCACCTAGTGAAATTAGCTAAATTAGCAATGAGAAACCTGCTTTCAGCAAAGTTAAAAGAAAAATAGGTAAATTAAATTTATTATGTGCATAAAAACTTTTTCATTTCCTTGCATTTTTTGAGAAAAGCATATATGCTTCTGTGGTAATTGTGATTGCCTGTCTGGTATCATGGCAATCATCGCCCACAGCTCGGCCTTTAAACTCATACTCAACCTGCAATTACCTGCAATTGACCGCCCCGTTTTTCGAATGGTTAGCCAACCTAACTACGAATCAATGAGGCTCAGGTTTGATTCTTGACAGGGACAAACATAGGTGTTTGTATTACAGGTTTTGTATTACAATCACTTTTATTTATATTTTAGTTCGAATTTGACGTAATTGAAATTATATCCATGCATCTTGTTTTGTTTGTCGGATGAAAGAGAAATTTTGAGTTTTTTAAATTATTTTTTTATTACTTAAATCGAACATATTATTATCGATTCTGAACAGAAGATCTTACCTGTAGACGAACAATAACTGGTATCTGAATGTTGAGGTTCTTAGCAGCGTTGATGATACCCTCAGCGATTACATCACAGCGCATGATTCCACCGAAAATATTAACTAATATTGCGGAAACTTTGGGATCCGAAAGAATGATCTTGAAGGCTTCCTGAAAACACGAGATAACATTACTTTAGTAGGAAGTTTTAAATTTCAATTCCACAATTTTCTAGTAGTTCTTTATATAAGGGTAAAAATTATTTTCTAGATAAACCTCGGTCTATAAAGATTGAATGAGATATAACTCGTTATTATACATAAACTTACGCGTAAAAATGCATTTATAACCAAATTCGTAGTGCACAAAGGCAGTCATAACGCGAAAAAAGACAATCTTTGTTGAATAAAAGTAAAGTATGAAATTCATTACAGACAAAATATCATGAGGTCCCGAATTCATTCCCAAAATTGAGCACGTAAAGCTTTCGGTCCCGTTTATCGCTACAAATAAGCGGTAATCGGTATCGGCAATAAAAATTCAAAGATGGCGATCACCAACCATTTTGTCATTTGTAATTCATGGTAGTCAAGAGACTCTCGGTCCACTCTTCCTAACTTATATAAGTAAAAGAACCGGCGTTATGACCCTCTTAAGTAAACCTCTGCCCCCTGCATTATCTATAAGTGGAGCAAACCGCAATAAACATGTTTGTGTCTATAGGCGATAGCTATCTCTACCGCGAGAGTCACCAGTCCGTAATGTGTGTGTATGTGTATTTATATGTGTATCAGTGGGTATGTGTGTGCGTATTTGTGAGTGTTTGTTGTGTGCATGCGTGCGCGCGTGCGTGTATGTGCGAGTGTGTGTATGTGTGTGTGTGTGTGTGTGAGTGCGTGCGCGTGCGTGCGTGCGTGTGCGTGTATGTAGGTGTGTGTGTGTGTGTGTGTATGTGTGTGTGTGTATGTATGTGTGTGTGTATGTATGTGTGTGTATGTATGTGTGTATGTATGTATGTATGTGTGTGTGTGTGTGTGTGTGTGTGTGTGTGTGTGTGTGTGTGTGTCAGTACCGCGACGGCCTGCGCGGTGGCGCCGCCGCCCACGTCCAGGAAGTTGGCCGGGTCCCCGCCGTACAGCTTGATGATGTCCATCGTCGCCATGGCCAGCCCCGCGCCGTTCACCATGCATCCGATGTTGCCTGGACAGTACCACACATCACCACTACTACCACAAATCAAATTAATAGTTAAACGACTGTATACATCCCTCCCCCCCCTCATGATGTATGTCATGATGGTAGTGACTCATTCTTCGCATTTTACAAACTGCCTAGCAGATGGTCTATTCTTCAAAAGGTGTTGAACTTTGCATAACGAGGCAGACTTGGGTAAAGTTTAGGTAGTCCAATGCTCAGACAACGCATAGGCTGCTTTTTATCCCCGAAAATGTACAATTCCCGGGGCATCACATAAACACCATGCCATGTTTTAGAATTTATATTTTTCTTTTAAATATGTATAATATACTATGCGTTCCAACTGAGAATAGGATCACGCGTTTCATCAACTTCATACCACAAGTGTGAAATTAGTAATGTCAGCAAAACAATATTTGTTCAAAAATATTGCTGATTTATTGAAGAACATATACTGTTTTAATAATATTATTTTTCATATCGTATCTAGGATTGCCCCCTTTTTAAAAAAATAGGTTTTATTTTCTTTTCTTAGGCTAAAAACAATTGCAAGATTGAAAAATAAAGCATCTATTTTATTTCTTATTTCTTAACTGTACTATTATTTTTTTGTAAATATTTTTCTTTTGCCTCTAGCGATATCTAACAATATACTTCTTAAGTTTCAAGAAGTTTTATTGCTTTCGTCTCGTCACTGCATATATCTCAAAGAAAAATCACGTCACTGTCATTACTATTTTGATAAAACTAAAAATCGAGTAGACTAAAATGATATTAAAAATAAATCTTAGATCATTTTTATAGTAATAATTTCCATTTCTATTACACACAAAAAAGATTTTGGCTCTTGTAAGTAAACAATTGGAATTTATTTGCATTTAAAGATTAAAAAGTATGGTTACCTATACATATAATAAAATCGTAGGAAAGTCAAATTGCAGTAGCAAAGTTTTGACGACATAAATTGCGCCGATGGTCCGTTTTCCAGATGTGGGACCTAAAGGCAACCTAAGAAATCTCTACTTCTTTTTTATGAATGAAGCCAGATAGAGTTTAAGTCCTAAACTACCCATTTACATTAGTAATGGAACTTAAGTGTCTTTTATTCACTCGAGTCACTCCCAGTGAAAACTGGTTCACTCGAGCAAAGATGAAACTCGAGTTTCTTTTTTTCACTCGAGTCACTCGCCCGTCAAAACCGAGGCGCTCAAGTAAGAATAGACACAAATATAATTTTTTTTTCTCTCGAGTGAAGGATATGATTCGAGTTGCTGGAGTAAAAATATGATTTTTTATCTATACATACATACAAATAAATAAAATTGGAGTGTCTATTTGTAATATTAAAATAACCAGTTTTAATTAAATGCATGTGGATGTATACACGGCACACGTACCAAAATAACACTTTTTACGATTTTTGTCTGTCTGTCTGTCCATCTGTCTGTCTGTCCATCTATCTGTCTATTTGTTTCGGCTAATCTCTGGAATTTTTGGAATCTGGAATTTGGAATCTCTGAACCGATTTTGAAGGAACTTTCACTGGTAGATAGCTGATGTAATAAGGAGTAACTTGGGCTACTTTTTAAAAACAAAACACGCGGACGAAGTCGCGGGCACAGCTAGTGGAAATAAAATACAAAAATAAGTTACATAATATAAATTGATCAAATCAAATCTTTAAATTTTTTCTATCTTCTTCTGTGGCTTTTAAAAATACTTAGTCTATAGTAGGTCCCTATTTTTAACATAAATTCTTTTTAAGCCTTCCACTTCAGTGGTCCGAGCAATTTGAGTTGACTCGAGTCACTCGTAACCCGAATTATCATATATTTTACTCGAGTGCTAGTAGAATAAAAACTACTCGACTGACTTGAGTGAAACACGGCTTGAGTCTCGTCACTGATTTACATAACAAGTAATTTAAACAATATGCCGCGGCAATTCGTTATAGGCGGCGGTAAATGTCATGCAGATTATATATAATGACGATATTTTACATTCGGCGTAAGACTTTTTCTAAATTGTATTTATATTTATAATCTGACGACGCCATTTGTATATGGACTGTTTATAGAATTTTCCTGTGACACATACACTAATTATTAACGTAAGCATACCGTCTAGAGCGATGTAGTTTAAGTCAAACTTAGCAGCTTCAATTTCTTTGGGATCTTCCTGAGTGGTGTCACGTAGTTTAAACAGTTCCTCCTGTCTAAATTGCGCGTTGTCGTCAAATCGGAATTTCGCGTCCAAGCAAAAGACTGGAAAAATAAAAGTATATTTTAGTAATGCTTAAATTCATTACAATTCTTGAGATTATATGTTGATAAACTTAGTGGTGATTCTTATCACTGCACTTTATCTTAGCGACTATTACTTCCTATTTGTTATAGCAGAGACCAACAGCTTTACAAGATTTACCGAGGCACTAGTATGTTAAACTGCTGTTAAGAAGCTGCTATTGAGATATTTCTAGATGGAAAAACCTTCAACCTTCAAGGATCCTTTCCTTCCTTCCTTTGTCGAAAAGCCTACCTAATAATCAAAAGGACTAGACCTTTGCACTAAATATTGTGTCTACATTCTGTTCTCGTTTGAAACTACAAATTGTCAGCGGCAAACATGTGGGAAAAGATGTATCAAGTACTTTCGTCCCGTTGAACATTCTATTTTTTCCTACAAAGCCGAAAATTTGCTTGACAAACAGATACAGCAGTGAAACAGATAGACAGAGGGATTAACAGATAGACAGGCTTACAGACTGACAGATGTGCATGAGAGCTGACGCAGGTACTATTGTCTGTGTGCGCTTATCCCTTTCCGAGAAAAGACCCCAGACCCCGAAAAATGGCGCAAGGGGCCTTTTCAAGGTGATCCTACATTTAATTTTTCATTAATTTTTTATGAAGGATCTAGAAGAGAGAATGAACAGGTAACTTCTAGGGAAGCGCGTTCCATCTAGCTCATCTTAGCTTACCATCAGGCGAGATCGAGGTCAAGCGCTTGCCTATCGATAAAAAAAAGATAGTTGAGTGGTTAAAATGCACAAATAAACTAATGAAATTTAACACAATAAACTCATACTATCGCGATACATTTACGGCGCAACTAATCTTGAATCAATATAAATTTAGCTTACGTCACTAGCGTGATGATAACGCGAACCCATAAGTTTTGTACCCATAAAAATCGTTAAATGCAGTTAAAGAAGTTTTAATTTCATAAAATGTTGCGTAAATGTAAATTTAAAAAACTAAAATGCTGTTATCCACCCGCAATTTAAGTTTTTTGAAGCCTACTTAATCAGGAAAAAAATATCTATCGATTGATCTTATTGGAATTTAAGTGTCTTCTAATTATAAATTCTGGTCAGATAGTTTGACTTCTATGAAACTATTATTTTTTTCTGATTAAATGAGGGTAGTAACTTAACGCTAGGCAATGGCGGATGGATGTCGGATAGTGGCATTTTAATTTGAAGATGTCAGAACTTGAGTGCCTGAAAACACGATGGTGGTAAGCTATTAATTATTTCGATAACTAATATTTTCGTTTTACCATCTCCTTCTTTCAAATGTTGTTAACTGTAATTGTTGGGATCCTTAGCATTTTTTTTGCTAAATTTTTTATGCTAAATTGTTGAGTTTATATTGCACATTTTTTCTCGCAACTGTTTGGGGCTGATTGAGAATGCCATTGACATTAAGTCATCTATTGCACTGTGTTGGTACAAAAATTTAAATATATAAATAACACAAGTATTTCTACTTACATTTGCCAGATATCGCATCTTCCGCATATGGGTTTATTTCAATCAATAAAGCATCTTTTTTTAAAAACAGGTCATACATTTTTTTAATCATATCCATAGCCTCATCAGACCTTTCTTCAAGTCCAATCTGAAACACAAAGATTGATATAAAAATGTATAGTATATGTGCCTAACATATTTTGATGATAAATAAATAGTCAAAAACATTTTTAAGACAAACTTTAACTTAAATGCTACCCACATTATGAGAGTGCTTAAACGTAACTAGTACACCATCTTGGGTGGTCAACTATTATTGGATTAAAAAAGAGTAAATTTATTTATTCTTAGCAAGCCCTTTTTTATACTCATGGTAGCGCAAAAAAAATACCTCCTCTACCATCTCGAGGCATCCGTCATATTGGATCCAGAATGACGCCACTTAAATAACTTATATTTCATCAAAACTAAATGTGTGTGCAAAAATTTCATTTTAATCGTTTGAGGATAATTTCATTTAAATTCAGTTGCAAGATTTGACCCACACACATATATTGCAAGTAAAATAAAAAAAAATTGTGATATAAACAATAAATCGTTTTCATCAACGTATGTTTGCTTCTAGCATAGTGTAGTAAAGAGAATGCTTTTCTGCCCACACGCGGTTTATCCTTAACGAAATATCAGTTCTTCATATTCGCCAAAACTCTCTTTCGCGCGACACATATTACACATTGTCAAAATCGAGGTATAAGTTCTTATTCGTCAAAACACTCGTTCACTCGCGACATATTGACGCTGTTTATCCTAAACGCGATATTTGTTCTTCTTGTCGTCAAATCTCTCTTTCGCGCGCGACGTATTACAGGCACATTACATAAATACGAAAAACTTTATATCGTCAGTCACAAATACCAATTTCAAAATATCAATTTTCATGATTCCGAATGGTTCAAAATCCCTGATAAAACTCCCGATTTATCAATTATCCTATTTTTATAATTCCAAAATTTAATTATTCCGAATGTTTACAGTAGTTACTATTCTCAAAATGCGCTTGCTTTCCTTTATTCTCGAAAATCGGAATGTTGTTTTTCGGACCGAGAACCCATCGAGTATTTGATTTTTCGAGATTTAAAAATCGGAGAAAAAACAAGTCGCAATTCACTTTCGGTAAAATAAATTACGTGATTTTTAATAATAATTTTAGGTACCCTGTTACAAAATTCGAATTTTTGAAAATCGGTACATCGGATTTCGAAATAAAATATTTCGGAGTATTTGGGTATTCCCATCACACGCTTTTCGAGCGTGATATCATACGCTATACAAGCAAGCAAACCACCATCACCTTCAGACATCAAGTAAATACTAGTACGGATATAAACCAATTAGGGTAAAACTTTAAAAACAACAAAGAAAAATATCGACACGCAGGGATTGAACCTGCGACCATCTCCCTAAAGTCGGGAGATGGTCGCAGATCATATGGTCGCATTACGTCGATTGTACATCGACGTAATCGATCATATAGCAAAAAAGAATTTCGCCACGTCAAGCCTGTCGACACTAGCTCAGTGGTAGAGCGTCCCGGCTTTAGGGAGACGGTCGCAGGTACAATCCCCCAGTTTTTCCAAGTACGGGGTGAGTGCTATAGCACAAAAACAATTAGGGTAAGTTCAGCGGCGTGCACAGGATTATGATACTGAGTATGCGGCGGAGTTCTCGGCCACAAAAACTTTTTCTTTTATAGATTTCAGCGACGTGCACATGATTATGACACATTTTATTCATTTACTTATTATTAATTAAAATCATCTAAAACGTACGAACGTTTTATTAAAATATCTGTGAATGGCAAGTAAAGAAGCACTGCTTTTCTGCCTACAAGGAGCGCACGCGCCTGGGTAAGTTTAATATCTACACAGGATATTGCTACAGCCTATTCTGTCAGACAGTTTCCAAAAAATTAACGATTGGCCAAATGTGTCTCAACCACTGTGATTAATAGGTGCTAGCTCAGACCACATGAATACTAATAGCCACAGAATTGGGCAGGAAACGCATCGCGCGCATAAGTGCTAACGCTCCTATCACTGTTAAAAATGTCATGCATTTGTAGGTATATTGTAAAAAAATAGAAATAAACCATGTTTTACTGTTTTATCGTACCAAATAAAATGACAAGGTTTAAAAATTAACCTTGAAGAGATTTTATTTCATCGGTAAGTAGTATAACTCTGTATTTTTGTGTGTTAATGAAAGCTACGCTGACAAACTAAAAAATTGTCTTGAAAGGCGTATCCATTTAATCTGTGGGATAGTTTCGCAACGTCTCACCAGGTTTAAGTACCCACTGCATGTTTGCCATCCAATGATATAAAAAAGTAATCAGAAAAGTAGTAATGCCATTACTATTTACTACATATACTAACCTACTATGTATATGTTTCTAAGTATATGTCTAAACTCATTAACTATAATATGTTTTACCTTTTTAATAACTCTGCAAATTTGCTCTTCTGTAATACCAGTTTTGATGTCTATGGGTTCATATGTGATGGCGTCGGGGTTTTCGGCCGCCACATCCTCTATGTTCACTCCACCTTGAGAAGATGCTATAATTACTGGGCCCTGTAACAGATTTAATATATGTTACATCTAGATAAAATACCGTTGGCTAATTATGGGTGCATTGCATCTCTGCACACTTTTACAGGGTTACAACCTTGATAGTATATACATATATATATATATATATATATATATATATATATATATATATATATATATATTGTATGTATCCATTTTTACCTCTTGTGTTTTTTGTATTGAAAGCCAATATTCATGAAAATTTGGGATAGACCGTTTTGCCCCCACTAGAATCAAGCTTCTCACAATGATACGAAAAGCGCTGTCCTACTTAGACATTCGTTCCTGAAATAGAAGCTTTACATTTGAATTGTTATAATAAGGGCCACGCTGTCAATAAAAGTCATGATACAATATTGGAATGATGGCCTAAATATTTATCATATTTCACCTAATTTCAGTAACAATAAATGTTGTCTTAAATATTCTCAGTGTTTCAATTGTTGTATTCATTCTTATATTTGTCAGAGTAATGAACACAATGAAACTGTGTGAAACGGTAGAAAAATAATTACTTGCAATAATACATATGATACATGTAATATGCTACAAGTGTCCAAGTTTCTGATTTTTTATGTATAAAATGTATGGAATATACAGAATAACTGGTGAGATACATTCGATACTTCTGGAGAATACTCGGTACTCGATTCGCGTTAAAATGAAATAATAAAATTAGGGTCTTAATTTTTAACCAATATTTCTCTAAAAACAAGTGAAATGTGGATATTATACTCTAGTACGCGCTAGTAGACATCAAGGATACGCCGCCGCCACTCCACGTCGCCGCTGATAGTGCACTGAACAACACGAGACGGCAACATGTCGTTGTCGTTAATTACGAGTGCTATTTTTTACTGTGTCGGTAGACTTTTATACAGCAAACACTTTAAAATTTCAGTAATTATTTAAAAAATCACCGGTATAATAATTTTAAAGTAGGTAAGTACATCAAAATGTTTAGTATTTTTTTCAATAGTACACCACTACAAAAATGGGCTGCTGATGAACATAACTTTGAAACAGCCTAAATATTTGAAATAAAAAGGAAAATATCTATTGTAAAGTAATTGTCAACAATATTTTGTATCAAATATTTTAGTCAATGTACGGTAAAATATTTTTTTGTTGTAATGAGTTTTCCACTTCAAAGTTATACCAATAATTTGATAGCATTGTCATATGTGTTAAATGGATTCTCTCGTCAACCAAACTATAGTGCAGACCAGAGCAATACTATGGGTTAAAGATGCCACATTCCACAGAAACTTTAGGATATTCAGGTCAGGATACCAAATCATATCTGGTTACCAAATCTGTCCAGACATTGTAACATGATTGAGTAACAAACATCGAAACGTCTTCAAAAACTGATATTTATAACTGACGATTAAATGGCATGATTGGAAATATCGTAACAGACAATTCTGCTTCATGGTTAAAACATTAATTAATGAATTGTCCTTGTTTCTATGACAACTAATATGAATGATTGAAACTGAATTAATTACTTTGGTTTCTACCAAGGTTGTTTCTACTTGCTCAATAAAATTCACATACACATTCTTAACAACATTATTTACTGAACATTTAGTAAAATACGAGAATAAATACGAAATAAACATTTCGGAGAAAAAATTATAAATGTGAATTTCATCTGTAACGAACTCAATTTACTAGTTATACGTATGTATATCTAGCAATCAATACAATCGAAGTAATCGATCATATAACAAAGAAGAATTTTGTCACTTTAAACCAATCGACACTAGCTCAGGTGGTTAGAACGTCCCGGTTTGATGGAACGTCGTAGGTTCAAATCCTACTTCTCGAAATTTTTTTTTTGTTGTTTTTAAAGTTTTTATAATTTTTCCAAGCACGGGTGAGTGCTCAAACACAAAAATATTATTATTATTACGAAACCTGTTTTTCGTAATAATAATATTTTTGTGTTTTAGCAAAAGCAAAATGTAACTTTGCCGAATCAGCAAAAATATTTGTTCACTTAGGTTGCTTAATGGTTTTTTATTCAGCTTTAATATTAGAATAACTTTAATAGTTTCTTTGCATTTAAAAACTAAATGGCTCTTCTTATACCTTACTCTTAAGGAGATGATTAAATAGAATTAGGAGCTGTTCAAGTGTTACATAAGTAGATATTTTAATTGTAAACAAGGAGGTGCATTGACCGTTTGCCAGCAAAAGTAAGCAAATCTCTTCCCCCTCCTGCTTACGTAAATCTTGGGACATTTATTTTTCAATCTTTTCTGGTTTCTTTATTATCTCGAGAAGCAGTTATCAAGCTTAAAACTAAGGAATAGGCTTAAGATACAGGATATTGATACACATAAAATTTATTCAAACAAATTATTTATTGTTATATATGGTAATTTGATAATAATAATCTTAACACGTTAATTTGTATTGTTATTTTAAAATGTTGGTATATAAAGTTAAATTAAAAGTCCCCGGTCCATATAACATTTAATGCTTTATTGAACGTAATTTGCTGTATTGCGTGACTGAGTTTGCTGAATTGTTAAGCATATCTATATTTAAGGAATCTCTAAAGATGCATTAGCATAGACAAGCAAGGTTACCATGTGTCTAATTCAAAATCTACAAAATTTTGGTAAGTCTGAAATAGTAAGGATATAAATTAAAAATTACCCTCCCCCCTCCCACCCAGATTCTCCTCTTTAGTGCTAACGTAATCCTTAAATGACTCAGATAAGGCCCTTCTACATCGTCACATAATTCACCTCCAAGCTAAATGTATTATTAGTAAGTTAAATTGATAGAATTATTCATATAGGTACTTAATTTAGCTAAGTAACATATTATTAAGGTCTTGTTTGCATCTTGGTATAAGGACAGTCCATTCTCTAATAGAGGTCTAAATCCACATGGATAGTTAGTTTTTTCTGCACTATTGACAGATGAATCATATTGCCATGTCAACTGAGCATTACAAAAATACATTTAATCTAAATGGAAAACCAAAAAGATGAATCTTAAATGAGTTGTCTAGAGATATAAAATTGTAATACCTAATCTTGTTTCAATAACATCAGTGTTTGACATTGTGGTATTTAGTGTAGATAGATAAACTTGCACAGATGATTTAAAATCGCTACACCTTTCTTCAAACAATGATCAGAAAAGTGTACTTATCTGCTAGCCTTATGCTTTGACAAAAAAAAAGGCAATACACAAACTAGACAACTCAGGGGTGACCTAAATAACTAAATATTTATTACTTACATTGAAACTTCGCTCCATCATAATAGCTACATAAAACTCTCTGCGTGGAAACTTCCTCTCAGTAACCATAACCATGTTACAGATACGCCCAGCAGCTCCAGTCTGCTTAGTCACCAGGTATTGTTTAAGCATTTTGCCAACTATGTCCCCGGCAAGCTCAGGCCTACAACAAATTGTTTCTAACTAGCTGACCCACACAGCTTAGCCCGCAAGTAAATTAACATGTCATCCATGTAACAATTTCATACAATATTTAATCCTTATTGGAATAATGGTGAACCATCTTAAGGAATGGATTTCAAAAAAGTATTTCTTATTCCTCATCCATTTCAGAAGAACGCCAGTGAAAAATGTCAGCCTTCTTGGGCCAAGGCTTTATGGTTGGCGTTGATATGTCCCTCAGTGGATCAGAACTTTTCTTTTTTCATATATATGGATAAATAATACCTAATCTTAATAATAATTAAAACCTTTCTGTATAGTATAATGTTATAAAATAATTATTTATTGTCATGTTTTTACTTTGGGGGCAAGGCGGCTTTATAAGTATCATCATACAGATGGAACAAATCAATAGGGTCTTTCATCTCTCTTATAAGCAGTGATTGCCTCTTACTATAATTAGAACCAATAGTATATTTGCTATCTTTTGCTCTATAAAACAAATGGGATACCTGTGCACCAATTTCACACAAATACACCTAGGCCCTAACTTTGGAATTATACAGATTATTTTTACTGGTGACATCTGAAGACAAAATTGATTAACCTGCTTGTTTCCTATTTTATTATTATTCAACTATTAGTATTATTGTATTTATCACAATAGTTTGAGCCACTAAATATTATAAGTACTAAGGCTAGAAGTTCATCTTCTATACAGTAGAAAACAATGAGTGTAGTCAATAATCGTAATGTATATATCTATGCATAGTTTTGCAAAATATGCAACAACTTATTTGTATGTACTTTTGCGTTTTTAGAGATGATATGAAAGGCTAAATAGTTTAATCTCTGTCATTAAAGAAAAAACTGGCCAGGTTTATGTCGGGCCATGTGCAATGTAGAGTACCATAATTTTCATTACAATAATGTACCAATAATACCACCAATAGAATCATTATCTTTGCAAAGAACAAGACCCCACACCATGAGGTACACAAAAAGTAAAATGATTAATGTATGCAGAGGAGGTACCCTAAAATAATTGATTTTTTAAAGAATTTATCCTATTATTTTGGTATATACGTATCGGTATGGTAACACCATTCCAATACGTATATTCATGCCAAATACAGCTTTCTAGTACTAAGAATCTGCAGTTTAGTTGAGAGAGACGGGTGGACAGACTTGGCGAAATAATACTTTATACTACTATAATATTCCTTGTAGACTTAAAAAGCATTAGTTTATTGACCATTGAAGTATTTATTTAATGTTTATGATATTACATATATTTATTTCTCTGTATCTGGCATAAAAATTAGACTTTTTTAGCCTATTCTATGGCCACTATCTTTAATCTTTAAAGTAAAAATCTAGAAGAGTGCTGTCTCCATATATTTTTTTAATTGTACTCATAATAAGAGTTAATGGTTAAAATATATCTCACTTACGTATCAACCATTCGAACACCACCTTTGAGTCCATTTTTAAATGAACCTCTGCCTCTACCTCCAGCGAGAACCTAGAACCAGGCAATATGTAAACCAATCTTAGTAATCTCAAAAAATGTAATTAAATAAATATAGGTAGAGTCATAAAATATATTGAATAAAATATTCAGTTAAATCTATTTCCAACAAGGCAAAGCAAGTTAGGTCTTGTCCCTGTTTGTTGCCTTTTGTTCTAGTGTATCTACCCTTTAATTCAGTTCTACAAAATAAAAATTACTTGTTTTAAGATTTTAAAACTGATATATTTTGTGGACTTTAATTACACCAATTATTTTAAGGGTTATATTATGTCCTTGATTATTAAATTAAAAATTAGTAGATTATTAATACACAAACTATATTTTATGAATTACTACATTCTTAAGTACAATATACATTTACTGGCAACACTTGATCTTTAAGTTTTGAAATAAGAAACAGTACATTAATATATTAAAAGGATAAACATGCAAATCATTATAAAAAAATCAATTTTTTACAAAATTTGTACTAAAAAAATGTTAGCAAGCAAAACTTTCCACAATTACATCGTTTTACTTAATAAAAGTCATGGTCTGGCAGAGGCAGATTAAAATTATGCACAGCAATAGCTCGTCCACCAAATTAATATAATAAAATAATACACTGATATAATAGACTGACAATAGATTGTCTATACTGAAGGTGGCTGTTTAGTACTCGATTCTGATATGAAATAGTAAACCACACATAGGAGTTATTATTTACAAGCAGCAATTTTCCTAACTCGTGACTAGACTTGTTAGTACAATGTGCGGTGACTATTCTTTTTAATCTTACTAGTTACTACCATTATTACTTATGACCATTAACTTCCGTGTTCTTCAATATGTATAATCTTTTACCAGTGAACCTGTGTATTATTATATTGACGGGTCCCAAAAACAAAATCTTATGGAGAGAGATCAGACGAAATTGGTTTTATAACAAAATTCGCATTAAACACGCATAAAGCTACAAGACAATATATTTTTTATATTTATTGGTCTTTTATTTTTGGAAATAATCAAGTGAACATCATCTTATCTACAATGTAACATAGCTTATAGTGTTATAGAAACAAACATATTGTAATTTTTTGAATACGATTTTGTTCTTGGGACCCGTCTATATACTAGTGATCTCTTGGTAGCCAGATCTCAATCTTAATTTTTGAAATAATGATTATTTACAAAATTATCGATCTCTCAGGGCATGTCCAAATTTCCGATTCCGAAACATTATTATCAAGTTCACTGGTTTCCTTACCCTCCTAACCAGATTATGACAGTGACAAGTATTGAAGCTGTTGTGGCAGGAAGTGTCAAAGCAATTTTTAATTTTCTAATTTGTGTGAAACATTGCAGAACTTTACAAACCAGTAGTCACAATTAGTATTGTTCAAATAAACTATTTTATGACAGCACATTATAGACTATAAACTATATTTTTCAAGCACACTGTTATATATATGTTATGTTATATATACTATATTATAACATGAACTGGTACACTGATCGCACGAACTGGTGAGGCAGAGGGTGTCTCAACACAACGTCATACAGCAAGCGACGACTAAGCGCTATAACACTATTAGCTATGTTACAATGTCTAGCGTCTACAACCTAGCATGTTACTCGTCGCGTTACGCGTCGCGCGTCGCGATCATGTAGTTCCTAACTTTGTAGGTTATAGTGTTATAACTACGGCCTACGCTAGCCGCTAGGTATATAGCGCTAGGTATATGTTATAGCGCCAAATGCATATCTAAATAGCGTACGCTATAATTTAACGCTATGTGTTATATCAACCACCATTGGTCACAATGGTAGTTATACATTTAGCAAATCAATATAGATATTTCAAAGGGGGTCTATAACAACACTGAGATTTTTTTACCAACTACCCACAAGATTCTGGATGTTTGTCTGTCTGTTTTCAAGAGCTTACAAATCACCTTATTTTTTTCCCTCATGTTAGTCTGGGCTCCTTTGGAGAAAGGCCGTTCTGCCTAGCAGGTCATAAAAGATGACCAATTGGCTATACGTGTCACTACCATTGTGACTACTAGGAGGTAAAGTTTTGCAATGACTCGTTTCACCTATACCTGCCACAACAGCTTCAATGCTTGTTGTTGTCATGTTCCAGTTTGGAGGGTAAGGTATTCAGAACAAAGCTTATGCATGTGGCATTGCCATCCTGCCACATGGATAGCAACACACCATTACCATTTTTGGTGTTTATAGGTGATGGTTTCTCTTTCCATCAGGAGAATCATCTGCATGTTTGCTATCTTATGACATAAAAGAACCTTAGCTAAAGACAAAAATAAAAAAAAAATTAGACTCCTTACTTACAATAAAATTATATACAATTCGAAATTTACCTGAGCTTTCAGCACAATGTCCTTTGTGTTCAGTTCTTGGGCAAACTTAACTGCCTCATCTTTGGTCCTGGCAACATGGAATTTTGGAACAGGAATGCCGCTATCCCTCAGTAGTGTATAACTCACATATTCATGAACATTCAGGTGACGAACTTGTTGCTTATTTGACAAATGGTTTGTTGATGCCAATAACTAAAGAAACAAATTTTCTTTCACTTTATGTAATAAATAAACCTAACTACTATACACTTCAAGCAGGAAATTATATAGTGCACATGTATTCTAACAATAATGAAATACTAAAAATTAAATGAGTTTGCTACTCAGATGTTAGAGTAACTATCATTGATATAAAAAACCCAAGATCCTGAACCCTTAACAAAACTGACACTCAAAACTGCCGCCAATTTCACATAAGTAGTTATAGATATGGCAAAAACATATTGTTACGAATAATCTAGAAATGTGAAGAGTTAGAATACTGAAGAGATCTAGAAATAAGAGATAGCTACTTCTATTGACAAACAAATAGTTTACCGTTATTCGAAAGATATGCCATAATGGACTTTGTGGTACAGGGTATAAGGATGAAAATAGCGTGTACTAGGAGTTGTACACAATGAATTTAGATTTTTCTGGATTAGGGTAGAACTTTACCCTGGGTATAAATAGAGTTGTTGACAAATACACTGGCAGTTTTTAGACAGTGATCGAAAGCGATTGAAAGCGACTAGTTTAAGTAAATACAAGAAGTGTTTTATTGTGTAGTCGGTTAAGTTCAGTGCTAGTGCAGCAAGTAGACCGGTGTGTATAGTGTATTTACGTATTACATTCTGTTGTTTGTGTACTTGTGTTGCAAATACAGTTTTAATATAAGTGGCGTGTTCTTACAATTACGAACCCGAACTATGTAACAATATAAACATACACTACCGACGGAAAGTTTCCGGACAAGCTTCTTGTTTACTTTTTAATTGAAATATGATGCCTAAACACGTTAATATATAACGAAAACGTTATGTTAGTTTACAAAGTGTGTACGATCGAATCTTCGACTTCCCTCCCTGCCCCTGCGCACTGTTTGTGAAAAACAAAATAAAATTGTCATCCATAACATTTAGTACGCATTTGGCATGCAACAAAGTAAACATATTTGAATTATTTTTTGCTATTATAAAAATTGGATTATGTTTTGTATTCTTTCAATTTTTTAGTAGCGATTTTATTATTTCCACATAATTATAATACTTTTAAGGTAAGTAAATTTCCTTGTTTTGTGGTATTATTTCCAGTAATCTTGTAGTCAAAATAATTTTTTTTTTTCATTAATTTATTTAAGAAAATGGGAAGGCACCCTAATACAAGTATAGAACAATGTGCATCTATTGTTTCTCTTCACAGTGAAGGTTTTAATATACATTATATTGCGAAAAAATTTAAAAATACCGCGTTCTACTGTCGGAGATGCCATCACTCGTTTTGTAAAAACTGGTTCAAATCAAGACAGAAAACGCAGTGGAAGGATCCGTGTAACTTCTAAAGCAGAGGATAAGTCCCTAATCATCATGTCTAAAATGAATAGGAAGCTTACTGCACCGGAAATTCAAATGCGGTTCAATGAAAGTCATGGTGAACAGATATCAGTAAGTGTAGTAAAGGAACGCTTACAAAAAGCTGGCTTAAATGGTAGAATTTCTACAAAGAAACCACTCTTGCGACGCAGAAATAGAAAGAAAAGACTTGAATGGGCCCTTGCACATAAAGATTGGACAGTAGAAAACTGGAAACAAGTCCTGTGGACTGATGAGTCCAAATTCGAAATGTTCGGACAAAAGCGAAGAATTTATGTTCGTCGGGGATCTTCAGAAAAAATGCATCCCGATACTATAACTCCAACTGTTAAACATGGAGGTGGCTCTGTGATGGTGTAGGGGTGTTTTTCATATGCCGGAGTAGGGGATCTCTACAGAATTAAAGGAACCCTGGACAGAAATGGTTACCATCACATATTAAAAACGCATGCTAACTCTTCTGGGATGCGCATAATTGGCCGTGGGTTTGTGTTTCAGCAAGATAATGACCCAAAGCACACATCTAAGCTTTGTCTCAACTATTTAAAAAATAAAGAAAATAGTGGAGAATTAAAAATAATGAAATGGCCCCCACAGTCTCCGGATCTAAATCCTATCGAATTATTGTGGGATGAACTGGATCGGAAAGTTAGAAAATTGAATTCCACTTCTTCGGATGATCTTTGGAGGGCTCTTCAAATGTCTTGGAATAATATACCAAAAAGTGTGTTAGAAAAACTGATAAAAAGAATGCCACGTGTAGTTAAAAAATTAGTGGCCGTCAGAGGTGGTTTCTTTAATGAAAAGAAAGTGTAGCAGTATAAAATGAAAGAGATAAAAAATGTTGATGGTTTTAATCGTAGAATATTATCTTTTAATATTTTTAAAATAAAACTTGTTTTAATTTACTTTTAATAATTGTTTTAATAAATTTTCACCTTGTCCAGAAACTTTCGGTCGGCGGTGTATATTTTTACATATCCAACCTTAAAAGCAGGAAGTTGTTTTTACAAAGCAATGTACAAAAAGTAATAAAATTGATAGTGTTGCGACTGACACAATTCTATTTGAAATGCTCTTACAATTAAAAATTGTGTGCTCATTTTAGAGGCTGGTTTAAGACACTTATTGTGCATCTTGAATTTTTATATCAATGATAACTGTATACTAATCAATGTTAATAATGAACCTGAAAAACAGGAAATTAAATATTACTGGACCAATTACACAAATTGATAAATTCTCAAAGTAATTTATTTACTTGTTATATATTTGTTTTTAAGAATATCATTGCAAATAATACATAATATAAATGATTAAATGATACTGAATAAATTGATCTTGAATACTAAATAAATTGATATATATGTAATAAATTTGCTGACCCAAAATATAAACATCTATACTCATCACACAAATATTTGTCTCTATTGGGAATCGAAACTGAGCCTCGTATAAATTAGACTTAAGCACTAAACACTTATTCAACAAGGTAGTCAAAATGACCTCGGCCTCATTAAATTTGTCTACATTGTACTTATATTATTAAACTAAAACTTAGAAAAGATTTTGCATTGATTTCTTATGTCTGTTTTGGAGTCTTGTTACATAACTAATCCCAAATTACTAGATATATACAAGGAATACAGTTAAATTACTCAAAAATCAATACTTAAAAAGAGAGATTTTTGTTTTGATTATTCATAACTGAATAGCGTACTAGATATTATTGGACTTGAGACTAGAGTTTTGATATTCAATTCAATATACACCAACAAAAATAAACATTGTCAATATTATGACGTAAGTAAAATACCTCCACAAAAGTGACAAGGTCAGACCAAATATAATTAGATAAATGTATTAAGAACAAAGACATTGAAAAATTTTTTAAGAGATAATTTGAAATTAGCGCGACAAATTATATCATACATAATTTTACGTAGGTACATGTAAGACCAACTTCAATATGAATAGGTAAGTAAAATCTAAGAGACGCACATGTGAAAGTTATTACACTATTAAGATCTATATACAATGAAAAAACTGAGGAATTTGACTAAATACCTTGGATCCATTTTTCACAAACACTGTTTCTATAACACCAAAAGTACGAGGAAGTAAAGTCGCCATTTTCTCAGTTCTCTGTTCGTTCCCTGGTCAAAGACCAATGACCAATGTTGCCAGCTGCTTAAATGTCAATTGTCAAATTTGTCAATCAGGGTGATCAGGGTTGAATCACAGATAACACAACATAATTGCCAATGGAAATAAAATAGTTTTGTTTTGCTTACAATAATGAATATTATTATTTTATTGAAAAGAAGTCAAACAGCTTTTTACACCAAACGAATTCTATCACCTTAATTAAATAAAGGCTCATAATACACTTTTGTAGTTTCTACAAATTTAGACATGGGCGTTTACGTATTTATTTGCAAACGGATATTTAATCGATATTCAATTTTCATATCGATATCGAAAATCGTTTTCAGATATCAATATGTCTAGACAAGTGGCATAAACGCTAGGAGAATAAATTACACGAATTGATCTACCCCAAAGTAAGCAAATTATTTGCTTGGTTGTTAGTCAATGCTACAAATACATATAATTACGTATAAGTACAGTTATATTCATAATAAACACCCAAACTCAGAAATACAAACATCTATGCTCATCACACAAATGTTTGTCCCTGTCGGGAATCGAACCCGAACCCCATCGATTCTTAGTTAGGTTCGCTTACCACTCGAACGGCGGGGCGATTAGCCTATCTTCGGCTAATCGTGGGTGCACTGATTGTACCTCTGCCTACCGTTTCGTGCATACGGGTGTAAAGATAGTCTTAATCAACTATATATTTAAATCTCATCATGCCCGGTTCCTTTGCATGGCAGGCAGAGTAAAATGAAGGTCTATAGACTTTCCAGTGCGATTCACCGGTTTGTCGCTTGGCGGGACGAGTGGTGATCAACTTCAACGCATTTTACCGACTTGATTTCGACTATCGATTATTTCTAGCAATAAAAGGGACCAAAGGCTTTATGTGTTTCAAAGCACGGGAGGAGTAAGTAACACACCACCCGCCAGACTCCGTGTTGCTACTGAGATTTTGGATTTTCGAGAAAAACCTTAAAAAACCTCAATTATAATTTTGAGCGAACTGAAGATAGAATCCGGACCCTCATGATCTTAGCCGAAGGCTATCCACTAGACCACGAGGCAGACTTGAATATAATATATAATATTTACGCTATTATTTGTATTTACTTAACAGACGGACGCAATCTGATATATAATATCCACTATAGGCATAGTTTGCGTCCTAGTGTGATTAGTGATTATCGAAATCTGTACGTTTTTCTACAATCATAATAATGTTGACGCAAATTAGTAATTATAATATGCATACTAATAATTAACAGAACAGGCGAACTTACTCTATCTGATATCTTTTATTTATTTACACTAACACAAATGTAATCTTGCTTATAGACAGATATTAATTTAAAAGTTTTATACACACTCTAAAAGTTAATGTTATACTCACTAAAAGTTTTATATTTATTTATTTATTTACAATAAGTACCTAAATAAAAACTTTAGAACTAAAAAAAGGTAAAGAATTATCGTTAAGTAGGGCACGTGTAACCAAGGTCAAGTGCAACTCAGAACAAAACTGTCTAAAAATATAAATCAAAATTCATTCAATACAATTTTTATACCTACAACATAAATTCAACCTTAAATCTATTCAACGTAAGTCCAGTTTAAAGAATGAATTTCTCCCTGATATCGAGTAGCCGGCGGAAAGCTGCTAACTTATGGACTCTTTGTTGTAACGAAATAAATAGAAACTAGACCTTATTGTTAGCGCGTTAAGATATAGATATTACGCACGCACTATAATTATTAACCAAATGACCAATCACAAGCTGAAGTCACGTAATATTCGCTTCATCACTTTTACGCCAGTAAAAAATTAAATGGTAAGACAGGGACAAAGCTAATAAAAGCTATTGATATGTCATATCGCTCGTGATGTGAAGTTTGCGTTTTGTTCGTTATTCAATATTCGTATATCGATCTCGTGTTGTGTTGTTGCATTGCGCTTTGGATAAACCATAACTATTAACTTTATGAAGTTTTTGTGAAATCGGTTATGTATATTTAGATATCGATATGGTATGATAATAAACACGTATCCGATATAAGTTACGTTTTGATATATCGAAACCATGCTTCTTACGTAGTATTGTTTACTCTTTGCCATGCTTACTACAAATTCTTTAACAAAAGCAGTCGTGTAGGTCTCTGGGCGGCCTATGCCAGGGTTGGGCTAACTCACGGATTAAATGGATACGCCTGTCAAGGCTGTTTCAAGGCGATTCCTTAGTTTGTCAGTGTGGCTTGCATTTACAATTAGAAATACAGAGATATACTGTTTACATATAAAATAAAATCACTTCAAGATAAAACAATACAATATGACATCGTACAATCAACAATACCAACCAATGTGTGACTGTCATATTATCGACGTAATATCTTTTTTGGATGTTTAAGCGACTAATCGCCTCTGTGGTCTAGTGGTCCAGCGTTGGCGTCGACCACATGAGGTCCCGGGTTCGATTCCCGGGTCGGGCGCTTAAAAAAAATGTTGTTTCAGTTTTCTGATAAACACAAAGTTGCCCGGGATTGGAAAAGTGCCCGGTTGGCGATATGCTTGCCACCTATCACATTTGTGGGACCAAGTATCTTCGGCTAATCGTGGGTGCACTTGTTGTACCTCTGCCTACCCCTTCGGGGATACGGGCGTGAAGATACTTTACTTAAGCGACTATATGAACAAATGGGACCTTAGTTCACTGTGTCACCATACAGAAAACCTACTGTAGCCACATCACTAATAAACAAAGCATTCAACTTATGCGACCCCAAACATCTGGAGCCTGAACTAAACCATGTTCAGGATGCACTAAAGAAAAATGGTTATAAAGAAAGGCAAAGCATTAAGCGTTATATAAAAAAAACTAGGTAGCCTATAGTCAAAACCCAGCCGGCATTTATTACATATTAAAGGGGTTACCAATAAGATTGGAACAATACTGAAAAAATATTCCATACCTACAATCTATACGCCAAGCTTAAAGGTAGCCGAGCATGTGAGCTTGCCTAAGGATGTCATACCACTTCAGACGTCAAGGGTATATAAAGTGGACTGTAACTGTGGTAGTGCTTATATAGGTTAAACTAAACATACTGTCGCAGATAGACTCAAAGAGCATATCACAGCTGTAAAAAACAGGCAGCTTAAAAAGTCAGCTATAGGTGAACATATTTTGGACACCAGCACTGATCACTTGATTGACCTCAGGTTCTTCCTACTGAGCGACACTATGTTATGTGAACGACAGAGAAAACTCACTGCTCCAGTCCACTCGTGACTACAGACAAAGTAACTTGGCTGAAATGTCGAACTTTACAAGTAAGTTCTATATAATACTAGCGGCCCGTCACGTGCTTAACTACGTATCACCATTTATTGAATTCGTTTGTTACAAAAAATGTGATAAATGAAGAACCACTCCACAGATTTTGTGCAAACTTGACATAAACCATCTACTAAACAGTCCAAACAAAGCTTAAACCTTTGGTTTGAATAGGTGAGCTCGTTCTTGAGTTATAAAATTACAATGAAAAGTGGCATTGATTTTTAATTTTTAAATATATATAGAGATATGCGTTTTTGACCCATTCACATTTTTAAAAAGGATAGAATGCGTTAGTTAGTTTATATCTATTTTAATATTATAAGTGGGAAAGTTTGAATGTAGGTTTGTTACTCAATCACACAAAAACCACTGAACGGATTTGAATGAAATTTAGCACACAGGTGATGACCTGGAATAGCACATAGGCTACTTTTTATCTCAGAAAAATAAGGTATCTTATAAAGACAATAAATGTTAGTGCAAAGTAAAAATACAGTATGTAACAATAATTATTTATTTTTATTTTAATTTTTAAAGCTGAAGTATTATTGCAAAAGCACAATATCATAAAATCACAAATTATTGTACCATTGCAACAGCAGGGGTTTCACTACTTGATACTTCAGATTTCCTTTGTTTTTCATCTGTCCACACTCCATTCCCAGTAAAATAATGATTTCTTTCCAATAAGTATAAGATCAAACTTAATCTTTGAGATTTACTTAACTTTGTAATATCAATTTGATCATGGAAAACTAAAAAAGGACTTTTATCTGATGTTTTATTTAAAAGGCACATAGTTTCTCTAATTTTATTCCAGGGATATAACAAAATGGGGCAATTTTCATATATTTCTTTTGATGAATATTGAAGGCTTAGTTGATCATAAACATATTTTACTTGAATCAATGGTATGTTTATCCAAAATGGATGTCTCTTTAAAATATTGCGAACCTGATTTGGATTGAATGGCTTACCTAAAGATTGGCAAATACAAAATACTAAATCTTTTCCCTTCCCCAGTCGATCACCTGGTGCCTTTTCAAATACTTCATAATGTGCAGAACTACCAGATAAAATATTCAGACTAAGGCACTTTTTATTATTACTATACAACTTCAATAATCTTTCATTAACAGTATTGCTGTACAGTATCATTTTTAGAAACCTTGGATGTTTATAAAATGTATTGATTTCAGGTATATCTTTAGCATTCTCTAGCCTTTTCCTTATAGTGTCTGGACTTAAAGAGAATAAATTAAAACATCTTATTTGGGCTTCTGGACTTAGACCATATTCTTCTAGCAATGTTCTTGTTTTAATAAGAGTTTTATAGTTTTTAACAGCCAATTTTGGGTACATTCTTATTATTTCTTTAATATCAATGCCCCCAATTGTTTTAAATTTATAAAGAATTTGTCGTAAATTTTCAGGATCTGCATGTATTAAATATAAATTTGACTTGATTTTATAATTAGGAATTGATATCTCTCTTTGCAGTATTTCTAATGTCAAGCTTATACTTCCTAGTGGTCGATGTTTCATGGTAGGGTAAGTATTTAATCCTCTTTTAAATTCATCTTGAGTGAGATCCAACATCAACTCTAAATATCTTTGAAGTATTTTAATACGTAAAGAATATAATGTATAATTTTCAACATCTCCATATACTAACGTCGTCAGTGAGGTTGGCCATTGTGTCAAATAACTTGCAAGTCTATTTTCAACATTAATAATTTTTGATATTAAACCTAATTTTCTTAAGTCACAAATAGATTTTTGTCGAATAATATTTAAATATGAAACTAAATGTTTGGCATTAACATTTTCTATACCACATTCTTGGAGCACTTTATAACGATATTTAAGGGTAATAGGTAATAGACCACAAAATGATGGTTCTTCTAAAATTATTTTACTAGGGAACCCCAGCTCAAAGAGCGTCTGTACCAAATATTTAAATTTTTCTTCGTCTAGTTTTTTTATTACAGGATATTTCATCTGTAGATATTTACCCTCAGCCTCGTCTATATTTAAATATTTACAAATGGTTTTGAGATTATCATTTTCCGTGCAATAATTAGAGCAGATATACGCTGGCCCTCTTAATCGGGAGCAAACTTTGATAAGTTTACGTGAAATCATTTAAAAACGTTAATCTAACAAAAAAAACCCATCTAATATAAAAATTAATTTTATCTTTTGAACTCGGCATTCAGGGCTCAATTTCGTTATTTCATATTAATATACGTATAAATCAATGTATTAATTTCCCTTTTTTTCTTCTAAATACAGACAATATAATGTATTTATATTTCGCACAAACTCAACTTGTTTTTCCAATAATATTTATTTAGACCAATTTAGACTTCAGTTTCAATAATCCAATTTCCATTTTCCATTTTTCCAACCAACCACAGACCAATTAGACAACCAACATAATACTTCTTCTTCTTCTTCTTTTTCTTCTTCTTTATATGAATGGCAATTATCAGAGAATTCTGCCAGTGTCGAGTAAACTTAGGAAGTCACACGTGTTAACCATTCTAGAAATGGAATTAAGGAGGCTTCTTTTTGAATCGTAGGCTTCTTCTAATAAAAGTTTAACAAAAACAACACAAAAATATACGGTACTTAAAACAAGAACAACAAAAATCTACATACTACAACCAAATGTTGTTAGAATCAATAATACTGGCTCAGTGAATTTGGCCCCACTTTTTTTGATTTTCAGATTTTTGATATTTTTAATTATTTGTTCGTCGTTCGTTCTTTAACGTTCGATTGTAAAAATTGTTTGTTCGTCTTTTATTTATTTATAATTAATTAAACAAATGATCACCCTTAAGTTGGCCCCCCTTACTAGATATCTTTATTTTTATCACTTAGATTAATTAATTTTGATTAATTATCGTTTGTTCGACGACTATTGGTGATTGTTCGATCATAAAAACAATTAAATTCCCAATTATTATTTATTTTATATCTAATATGCAAACCATTACCTCACTCCTACATTGCGCATGCGCCAGCAGTCTAATGGCGACTGAGCGATGCGTAGTGCATGTCATGTAAAAAAATGACATTATAAATAATGCTCCATTTCGAATGTTTAGTTGTAAAAGAATCATTATTAATAAATTATGTACTTATTAATAATCATCGAAAAACATCTAATGTCTATACATATAGTCCATTTACATGCATTACGTCCAATATATGTACTTAACTCATAAAGCCACATAAAGCTGTTTGTTGAGTAAACAAAAAGAGTAATTACTTTAATTAAATATGAATTTCTTATATATGTACATATGTGTGTGGGTGTGTATATCATACAACTGTTTTTAATTTGTTTCTTTGCTAAAATGATAGGCCTATTTATAATTCTGTTAAAGATGTATATATTAGATGTACTATTAGTTAACCTCAAAAAATGTGCAGATTTTTTTTTATGTATCGTGTTAAATTTACCACTATCGGAACTACCTACAATATTTCCTAATAAGAATTAAATACCTTTATATTTAATCGAGGTACTCACACTGTTGAATAAATACTTCATTCAAATCGTATAATTTGATGATATTCGAAATGGAGCATTATTTATAATGTCATTTTTTTACATGACATGCACTACGCATCGCTCAGTCGCCATTAGACTGCTGGCGCATGCGCAATGTAGGCGTGAGGTAATGGTTTGCATATTAGATATAAAATAAATAATAATTGGGAATTTAATTGTTTTTATGATCGAACAATCACCAATAGTCGTCGAACAAACGATAATTAATCAAAATTAATTAATCTAAGTGATAAAAATAAAGATATCTAGTAAGGGGGGCCAACTTAAGGGTGATCATTTGTTTAATTAATTATAAATAAATAAAAGACGAACAATCAATTTTTACAATCGAACGTTAAAGAACGAACGACGAACAAATAATTAAAAATATCAAAAATCTGAAAATCAAAAAAAGTGGGGCCAAATTCACTGAGCCAATAATACTTTATAATTTGTGTTTCCAATGATGTCAATTGTCAAATCTCATTTGAGTCTGAGAAACAAATGTCATGACACGTGTGTTCGGCGGAAGTCGTAACTGTCTAAGTTATTCAAGAATTCTGAGCTGAGATTTTCGCCGGGACACTTTAAATAGCTATAGATACTCAAAAAGCATAAGGGTAATAAGTATCTAGGTAGAAATTTTTAGAGGGCTAATAGAACTCCCACCAAAAATTTAATTTTTCAAAAAAAAATATTGACATTGCTCATTGTAAAAATAAAAAAAAAATGAGTTCTAGAGACCCTTTACATATTTCCGGGGTTCTTATATTATTTAGAAACAGTTCTGTTCGTGTATCTAGTGGGAGTTCTATTGGCCCCTAAAGAGTTCTACACATTATCTTTATGCCATTTTTTGATCAGATTTATACTTTTTTCGCTGCAAGGCTGCTTTTACAAGGTGACTAAAAAAATAAAATTATCACAAAAGAAAATCTATCTCACCAGCGGATGATGGGGTCGTCACGTCCAGACGTCGGAATAGCCGTGTACCGGAAAATGATCAATAATACACAAATTGTTAATTTTTCTTTCAAATTTATTTTATCCCCTTCAGATTATTCTCCTTTAGAAAAGATACAACTACGCAAATGAATTATCCCATCCCCGAAACATTTTTTAAACGCATTTTCTGGAAATGAGGTCAGTTCCCACCATGAAGCTGTATTATATCTGGAGGCAGCACTTCTAATACCTACTTGAAACACAATTTTAAATACTGCTGTCATCTTCTGAGGTCTTACCCTCTTTTTCTAACACAGTTGTATAAAAAGAGACGGAGAGACCTCATAGACAGAGATGTAAAGTAAATAAGTGTTTCAAGTAATTAATACGAGTGCTAGCTCCACCTATACTTAATACTTCATGGTTCCCGCTGCGATTTCACCTCTATGTTTTATAGAATAATAATAGTTTAAAAAAACTAAAAACACGCTTTTTATAAAAAAAAAACAAACTAAAAAATAAAAAGAAACTTTTAATAAATTTAAATTAAGAATAGTGTTAAAAATTTCAATAAATATAAATTAATAATAGTGTGAATAAAAAAATATTTTATTTTAAAAAAAGCGTGGGGTGCATGGTGTCAATAGGTATAAATATTTTATAGACAGTAGATATGAGTAGAGTGATTATCGTTTTGATAATATCTTAAAAAGCACCCCACGCTTTTTTTAAAATAAAATATTTTTTCTATTCACACTATTATTAATTTATATTTATTGAAATTTTTAACACTATTCTTAATTTGAATTTATTAATTTTTTTTTATTTTTTAGTTTGGTTTTTTTATAAAAAGCGTGTTTTTAGTTTTTTTAAGCTATTATTTATTTTCTACTTTTTAGTTTGGTTTATTTATAATAGCTTGTTTTTTTTTTAATTTTAAACGATTGCACGGCTCATAATGCAAAGCATCAGAGAGTGCTTTACGATCGAAAACTTTTTTCGCCTCATTTTGGCAACTATTTCTAGTATTTTAGCCTTGTTAGTTAAGGGAATCAGGATATTTTGCATACTATTATCGAGATAATTTAATGGAGATTAAATATATACTTTCTAAAAATTGACTTAGTGCAATAGAAACGGAAAAAACGTCAAAATAGGTCAAAAAAATTTCCTGTCCGTCATGTATGAAACTCCAGAAACACTGTAACTTGTGAAAAAATCAATTATTTGAGTTAATTTTTTTTTTAATTCTAATCGACAATTGTAGGTCACCGAATGCGAATGGCTAACAAATAACAAATTCAGTGTCGTTTAATTACAATTAATAAAAAACGAAAACTACAAGACTGTATATACAAATACATATATATATATATATATATATATATATATATATATATATATATATATATATATATATATATATATATATATATATATATATATATATATATATATATATATATATATATATATATATATATATATATATATATATATATATATATATATATATATATATATATATATATATATGTATATATATATATATATATATCCATCTATATCTATAAATATTATGTACATTTACTTTACCTAATTCCACACTAAACGCACCTTACTCATTCACACCCAAACTCGCGTACTTTAAGACGGCGAAATTTCAGTTGCCCCTCCGGGGTAATCACCACTGTCCAAGGGGCTGAAACTCGCTTCGGTAACTGATCGAGCGACACACTACATCGGCCACTTTTACTAAGTGCAACTCGACATTCTCGAGGCAACTAACTTACCAGCTTGCACTTACCTTCATTACCCTGCTCACGCAACCTAATTTCGCATTCTTACTCAAATACATCACTACTGCAACGCTACATGAAAACGTAACAGAGTAGAAGGATTATCATTTTGATAATATTTTAAAAAGCTCCCAGTCATAAATTAACATCAAGACCTGTCTTTTTGACTGTAGAAAAAAATTATAATTTTTTTTAATTAAGTTTCTTACCTTATCCACTATAGATGAAAATTATATAAATTAACAAAAATCATATTTTGCAAATTGAAAAATGGAATAATTTTATCAAATTAGTGTATTGTCATCGGTCCTCGATAAATCTACAAAGTTTGAACGAAATCTGGCCGTTTAAAGTAGGTCAAAATCGCGCCCAAAGAAGTCGGTTACAAACAAACATACAAACATGCAGGTGAAGCTAATAAAAAGCGTGTAAAAACGAGTGTCACGAATTTGAGTCAAAGAAAAAGAAATATTTCTGAAGCTTGAAGGTATTTGATGAGATGGTTGCTCAATGGCATCTGTTGAGCTTTCGGCCAAAAACTACGTTCACGGTTATAGAATATTAGTCTATGTTCAAAATAATGGCCTGCGAAACGTATTATCCTCTCGTAGAGAGTATTATATTCTTTGGTATTATCTTTTTGCAAAATAAAAAAAGAGTTTTCTCTCCACAAATCTAGCCTTTTTGTCGAATTTGCTCTCTTAAACGCCACATAACACTCAAATAATATATAAGGGATATTATAATAATAAATAAAGGAATGTTTTGCAAAATTGTAGTATATTATACATTGTAACTATGTAACACATTTCTGATGACGATAACGTAATTAGTACAACATTTAATAAGTAAATAAGTAAACTGGAAGTACAAGTTAGTTTATTTTAAAACGCAATTTCATCAATTGCCAACGTTGAAATGTTTACATTTCTCAAATAGTATTCTTTGTTTACAGTTTGACGTTAGTCAAAGAAAAGAGTTAATATGATCTTGACTCTTGAGTGACTAACGAGAGGTAAATTTAGGGGGTGGGGTAACTTCAAGTCCGTTCAGGCCACAGAACACTTATACTCTCTGTTCAGGCTAAAACCGGCTGAGCTCTCAGAATAGAATTAAAGTTTGTTTATACTGTTAGAACTGGCTACCTTAGTCAGTTGTCTTAAGTTTAGCAGTTATTCTAAATACACCTATTGACAGCTGACAAGTCTGATAAGACATATAACATGTTCATACTCATAGAAATATGTATTGATTCGTGCTGTGTGTGTTATGTGTTGGTTGCAGTTTATGATACTGGTTAATAATGGTGTGACTGATATATTAGTATTCGCTAAGATATTAGTAATATTGAAAGGATTCGTGGATTAGTAATCCGGCGAACTGTAATATGCTAATATTTCATATTCGCCTAATATCTGTAACGGGTATCCAAAATGAATCGGATAATATCATTCGATCTTCGGAATAGTTCGGATTCACTAGATTGGCGCTCGTTCGGATTCGTGAAAATATTAAAATATTTTCACGATACGCCGCGTCGTACGTACGAATGAGACAGACGTATTTCCTGCAGTATGCTGTTGTTTTAAGGTTCAAATTACAGTGAAATATTAGTTAATACTGATATATTAGTTAAGATATTTTCCTGCCGTATCAGTGTCAGATCTTATTACTGTTACTTTAAGGTCCAAATTACAGTGAAATATTAGTTAATAATGACATATTAGTTAAGACATTATAATATTTGAAAGTGAATATATTAGTATCACCTAATCTTGAGAAATATCGGTATTAACCCATCTCTACAGGTTAATTTAAAAGTGTTTTGGCGTATTAATCAACAAATAAACTTTATTTGTAATCAAGATTAGTTCAAGATCTAACAGTTTAGATAATAATTTAAAAAAAAAACCGTAAATATCAATTAATAAAACATATTTTTCGTTAACGACCAACTCATGATACCAGCGCTTTGGGCATACCCAAAGCGCTGGTATCATTTTTATTTATTTTCGTAAATTTTAGTGTTGATATCTATGATCTCAAAATAAATCATATGATGTGAATGTGAAATATCCTAAACAATATTTAAAAAAAAATTAACATAGCTGTAAATTTGATAAAGAAATAAATTATTTAAAAATTTCGAAAAAAACTACGTATTACTTATGAAAAAAAAAATATTAATATTTATGTAAATAAATATTTTTGTACTATAATATATGTTGTTTATTTTTTTCCGTATGTATATGTTTACCAATTATATAAAAAAATATAAAAAGCATAAGCGATGACCTATGCTTTTTATATTTTTTTTATATAATTTTTGAATTAAAAATCCTCGACTAACAAATACATATTTTTCTCAAAGTGTCGTGTTACACCTGAATTATTTCGTAGCTTAAGCCATTTAAATTAAACAATTCTCATACCAGTTTATTGCAGTGCTCAAGGCCTCTTAAAAAATATACGCTTTACAGTATCTGATTCAATCCAAGCAACTCATAAATCATTTTTGTGACCACGGTCCACCGGAACGAACTCGGAACGTGTGCGCGTAACGGTCCGTGTTTTTTTAGAAAAAAATGCGAAAATGGCTGGTGATGTGAGCGGTCATTAAAAACTAAAATTAGAACTAATTTGTAACTAAAATGTAACTTTGTGTTATTACACATTTTAGCTTTGCTTACGTCGATAAAAAATAATGAGATTCAGCGTTGCCTACAAAGGTGGCTCAAGAAAATATATGGTAACGCATAAGAATGATAATTATATAAACAGAAACACAAAAAATATTGCAACGTCATGAAAATATCGTTACAATAATCAACCTTATTTTTGTACGCTATGATTTAATTCTATTGCTACTATTGTTCCGCTTTATCGACGACAACTCGTAAAATTATGTTAGGCCCTTAGAAATATCCCCTATAAGTTAAGACGTTTTCGTAACACGACGCATGCGTACGTTGACTGTGATTGGACAAAATAAGACCACATATTCATTTCTATTCTTATCTTATTAGCCACTTTTAAAGTCGTAATCTTGAATCTGTTTATTTGTGATCGAATGTCACAAAATAACGAATTTACGTTGACATTTTGATTTGTCAACTAGATCTCTCTTTATCAATTTACTATTTATTTGAGTGAGTCCAGGGATCGTTTTGCAGGTGCTAATACGAATATAATCACACAACAAAGACGTCATATATACTGACGTATGAAATTGTCGGATGTGTCCTAGAACCTCAGAATTAGTCAACTAAAGCACAGAATACTGGAGACTAAAAGAAGTAAATCTAAAGCCATTAGGCTTATTAGTGAAAATACTTTAATTTATTTTATTGTCTAGCTTGATTAATATAAAATTTTATTTACTATAAACGTTTTAGTACGGACCTACTTTGCGTTTCAATATTTTTGGGAACGTTTTAAGCGTTATCAATATAGGTACTAGTAAATTATGTTTAGATTTTGTTCTTACACGTCAAAGATCACCTCTAATACAATAACATATTTTTTGGTTGAAAATACGTAAATCAGGAAACAACGTTTATCGATAAAACATAAATGTTACTTTCTGGACATCCTTAATAATGTTAACACGGCAGCCATATTGTGTCTATAAATGACACGTTTTTTCTGTAGCTATTTCATGTCCATATATTTAGAGGTCAATGTTCATACTTCATTCAAATTTCTATGTTCAAATTTCAATGTTCATCTTTATAAAAACTTGTCAACTGATGAAAGTTAAAATTAAATTTGGGCGTAGCTATTTGTGGCAATTATAATTCGTACCTATTGTAAAATATTAAGACATAATTAAATTGGAATTATGGGCCTGAAATCTAAAACAGGTTCATTTGCTCTACTTTTTTTCTCAGTAGCATTTTTGTTTATACTCGTATCGTTTGTAAGCCCTTACTGGTTGGTTACCGATGGAAAACTGAAAAACCCAAAATTCGTTAAAATCGGTAAGAAGTTTTAATATGCTATCCACTAATCCTCGATTTATAATTAATTTTGTTTCAATACCATTTACTGGGTTTACTGAGTCTCGTTAGTGAAGAGTAAGCCTTTACTGAAAATATTGTCTAGGTATATCGAAAACTTAATATGTAAACATACTATGTAATTCTCGTTTCAGACTGTAACCTAGTGAAAATTCATGGTCAACTTCTCTCTTGTTTCTCTTATCATGATCTTATCTATGTTTCATACAAACTCCATATACCTAAGCCCAAACCCACATTTCTTTTACGACGTTGTTTTAATGGTATTGCTCTGAAAAATGATGTCACTGAACTTTCCTGGAATAATATTGCTAGCGAGAATATTGATGAAAAGGTTGCATTGTTTAACGCTATGATACTTGAAGTGTATGACAAACAAGCCAGGCACGGGTTGGTGTTTTAATTTTAAATTAAAACACTAACCCGTGCCATGGCTTAATGACACCATCAAACAATTTATTTCTAAACATGACAGAGCACGGCGACACTATTCTAGGAGTCCTTGTGACGATAATCGGGTGAGATATAAAGTTATTCGTAACCAATGTAACCGCTTATGTCGGGAAGCTAAGTAATAATAATATATAATAATAATAATAATATAGCCTTTTATTCTGGAATAATAATAATATAGCCTATTCTGGAATTAGAGGTAAAATACACATTGTTTCCACCTCTTATAAAATGTCTCTAATCTCAGTGTGCCTCTTGACATAGGTTTCCTCCAACATTTTCCACTGTAGTGTGTCCTGAGCAACTCGTCTCCATTTTGGGCCAGCAGTCATTTTTATATCATCCTCCCATCTTAGACACTACCTTCCACGGCTTCTTCTCCCATCTCTTGGGTACCACTCTGTCACTTTTTTGCAACATTTCCCTTGATTGTAACGCAGCATATGTCCGGTCCATCACCACTTTTGTTGGTCTATACGTAGTAGGATATCATTTAATTTCGTTTTATTTCTGATGTCTGTATTTCTTATTTTGTCTTGACGTTTTAATCCTAATATGCTGCGCTCCATTGCTCTTTGACATTTGGCATGTTTTTCTCTTAGGGATTTGGTGGTTGCCCATGTTTCGCACCCATAAGTTAAGCATGGAAGGATGCATGTATTGAAAGTTTTTCGTTTCAGTGCCATGCACAGGTCCTTCGACTTCATAATTTCCTTCAGTGACCAAAATTTTTTCCAACCATTGGCTATCCTTGTATTTATCTCTTTTGTCATTAGGTCCTTGGGAGAAATAAGTTGGCCAAGATAGATATATTTGTTTACAAATTCTAGGTTCACTCCGTTCACAGTTATGTCTACCTTTATTGAATTGGTCATTACTTTGGTCTTGGCAAGGTTTATTTTCAGTCCAACTTTTTCACTTTCCTTGTTAAGGCTTTGTATCATTTGTTCTAAAATTTCTGGTTTCTCTTCAAAAAAAACTAAATCATCTGCAAATCTCAGATGGTTTAGTTTAGATCCGTTTATATTTAAACCATAGTCCTCCCAGTTCAGTTCTCGAAAGATGTTTTCTAGGACTGCAGAGAAAATTTTGGGTGATAAAGGGTCACCTTGTCTGACACCTCTTTGTATTGGGAATTCTTTACATAGAGGCTTGAGCTGTATCCTAGCCTGACTATTTGTATAGATGTTTTTGATAATGTTAGTGTAAGTAGTAGGTATCCCTTGGTATTCTAGAGTTTCCCATATATAGTTGTGGCTCAAACTATCAAAGGCTTAATAAAGCGACTTATATAGTGTGATAGCCCTTTATCCCCGCTCGAACAAGAAAGTTCCCGTTTTAACCTAAAGGTTGTGTTTATAAAGATATAAGGGCTTTTCCAACCCTTCAACTTGGAAATTAAGTGTAGTGGCGCCAGCTGTTGTCGAGTATTTGAACTTCATTCAGAACAATGATTATTTGGGTTGCATTTCGAAAGGCGCTGCGAGCAATTGTAAGCATGTGTAGTAATGGCGCGAAATTTAAAATTCCAATTTTAATAAAGTCTTAAATTACATTTGTTATATTTTAACTACTACGTAATCTCATATCAATTCCCTCTTAAATTCAAAGTACTTTTGTTGTTGGTTATTAAATAAATAATTGAACTATAAATATTACTACTCCATTACCTTTTAAATGATATAAAAAATACTAAACATATATTTTGTTTTTAGGACTTTGGGAAGTCTGTTTTAATGGCTTTGAAGAAGTACATCACTGGTATGACACAATATTCAAAGGTTGTTGGTGGATATTTGAAGAAGAATATTATATAATACATGATATACTCTTACCTGGATTTTTCATAGCTACCCAATTCTTTTTCACTATTACATTTTGCTGTGTGTTAATATCATTGTACTTAACCTTTCTTTACTTAAGAAAAGATGAAGATGATGATAACTATCTTACACTCTTAGTGACATTTGGAACTATTTTAATGATTGGAGGCAAGTATATTTTTAATATGGGGCCATTCATATAATATGTTCACACTGATTTAGGTGGGGTGGAATTGCTTAATGTGACACAGGGGAACAGGGAAAAAATGTGACAATTCACAGGGAAAATGTGACAATTGCCTATTGAATTTTATTTCTCTTACATAATTTTTTTGAAGTGAAAACTTCTTTAGGCGCGTTGAGCGTTTTGGTAGAGGGTAAAATCCTCGGTTCGCGTCACCGACATGCTAATGATAATAGTATATCTATAGCTATGTTTTGCATATAGTTTTAATTACTCTCAATAGTTCCGTTTTCACTTCTATCGGCAGTCCCACGACTGCTACTGTTTTTTTTTTTTTCATAAAATTAATTTATTTTATGAAAAAAAAATTATTATATTAAAAAAATAATTTGTATTTTATAGGAGGAAATAGACTCTAGTTTTCTTGACGTAATATATCTAGAGGGGTTGCAGAAAGTGTAACCAGGTGTGATGACAGGGAGGGATAGGCTTAGAAAGGTTAAATTTCAGGTGAAATATTTTATGAACAATCTCTATTACTATATTTGATAATGTTAAAATACAAGTGTTAAAATATAGCAATTGTAGCATTTTCCGACTAAAGATAAGCAGTATTTTAAAGAATCTTTGACAAATGAGTGCCCTATATTAACTGCCCCACATAACCTACTGCATAGTTAAAGTTTGTTGTGAACTCCATTGAAACAATGGATTTTTCTTAATAGCTTGTGCATAAGGTCTGAGCATCTATATGAAGAAGTATTTAGTGTGAAGAACAGACACACAGAAACTTTTACATTTACTGTATTAGTTACCTTGCACAGCCTGCTACATGATTGGAGGAGCAATGTACTCTTCTGTGACAGAAATTAATCCATATGTAAGTTGAGGTATAGACTATATTTTATCCAAATACACCCAATTGTTTCAATATAACAACATACACAATTTTCACCATTTTAAATATTTGTGGAATTAACGAGCCGACTTGGCCTATGCATTAATTTAATTTGTTGTTACGTCCATGCCGATTTTCGTCCAAATCTCTCCAACATTACATCGAAAATAAAATGAAAAAATGCAACAACTTTAAGTTGTTTAAAACAGCTTTAAAATACAAAAAAAGAAAACAAAATGGTATTTTACATACCAAACTTGGGTGCTACATACATATTTGCGTAATTATACAAAGATTGTGGTATAAGTCTCATGACCAATGTGAATCATGAGACATGAGAACTAAAACATCTAAGAGATGCTTGGAATGAGTTACTACCTATATTGACGTAAAGCTTCATTAAAAAATTTACTAGTTACCATCCACTTCAAGCTAAAATACTTTGTTCTAGCACTCATGTATTGATATTCAGGTGGTAGGAAATTTTAATGTGGTAAAATGTTACCTATATTGAACTTAAAGCATTATTTAATGAGATGTTTCCATCTCATAGAAGGCAACAAACTAGATGTCAGAGCTCTGCAGTGTACCACCGCCTTATCTTTTCCTGTCGCAATAATGTCAGTGCTTGTTACTGTCGTGTTTCGGTCTGGAGGGTAAGGGAGCCAGTGAATATATGCATGTGGTGTTAAGACCCCACCGTAAGGTTAGCAAGGCACTATTAACATCTTTGGTGTCTTTATGCAATGGTTTGTCTCTTTCCATCAGGAGAGCAATCTGCTTGTTTGCTATCTTAAAAAAAAATAGTAAGTTGTTGCTTATTTTTTTCCATCAGGAAAACCATTTACTTCTTTGTTATATTTAAAAAATCTTTAATATCCTTATTTTATGTTACAGGATTTTCGGGAATAATATCAGTTGTGACATTTGGAGCAAGAGGTGATGGTCGTGATTGGATGCCTAATTGGGAACATAATGATCTTGGATGGGCTTTTGCTCTAGGTGTTGTAGGTGTGATCTTCCTCCTTCCAGCAGGCATACTATTCTTAGTTGAAGCACGTGTCCGTAAATATAAAAGACTACATGAAATGCAAAGTAGAGAACCATCTTCCTATACTATGCGGGAAAGGAAACCAGTATTTCCTGGACACACTGACATTTAAATATTAATAGCACACAATAGAGGGAATAGAATGTACTAGTTAACGAAAGTTCTAATTGTTTATTACATACAAATTTGACATTACAAAAATAGGAAACTAAATAGAAATAGAACAAAAAACTACATGCAATGGAAATACAAATAAAATTATGTATAGTAATGTAATAGAGTTAGATACAATTTTTTAAACAATTAATTGATTCTGGAAGTCAAAATCCACAACTTGTACACATTTAATGAAATTAGCGATTACCAGCATATTTGAGTTACACTCAATGATTATGTGTGCTCAGTGTCATGCATACTCTAGATAAGAAGCAAATTTGATGTGATACTGATGTTTTTGTTAATTCAATCATAAATCAATAAATACTTCTTGCATAAACTATATAACCTTTAGAACCTGAACGAAAAAAGTTAATATAACTGGATTTGAGCCTATAAACTTGTCCTACAGCCAGGCAACACTCGAACCTCTAAGCTACGTGTTGGTGGTCCAACAAGGCGAGATTCTCCTTTGCTCTTGTGATTGATTCTATCAATCATACTGATCATTAGATATACATAGTGTTATAAACTAGTAATGAGTATATTGTTGCAGTGAAATTAATATTTATAATATTGATTAATACTTTGTATTTCTAACTATATGTGTGTATTAGTACTGCTTTGTGTTTGACAAAACTAAAAACTGTATGTTGTATGTTTTATATTGAGTATTGTTTGTGAAGTTTGGGTTTTGTCTGTTCCCTCTATATTGTTCTAAATAGAAATTAGAACTTATACTATGTATAGCATTTGTTACGTTTTACTTAAAAAATGTGTTGCTTTTAAGCAAAATCATATCCGTCCAAGCTAAGAATCTTATTTATGATAAATTTTAGAAATAGTAAGTATGAAGTAAGTATTTTTTGCATTTTTTTTTTGATATTGTATACATTTTATAGTTAAGATTTCGTGTTTTGGCAGCTAAATATAAATTTAGGTATACTTTTTACAGACTGACAATATTAAAACTGTTAAAATAATGTGTGGACCTATGTAATGTGACAGTTATTTTTTGCAGATATTGTGCATAAATTAGTTTAACTCTGCTTGATATTCTTAAAAGTTAAATGTGGCATTTGTATAATAATAAAAAATAAAAAGAGATAATGTCTATATCATCAGTTCTCTTGCTGGGAAGGTATTTTAAACTGTAAGTCTAAAGAGGACGACGTTTTTTGTCAACTGACAAGATGGGTGGAAATCATCGCCCTGCTTATGCTTTCATTTAATTTTATTTAAAAACGAAACAACTGGACTCACTCATGTCTTGTCTTAATATATTACATAATATAGAAATAAAATTGTATCTAATAGCATGCCCAGGTTTAGCCTAAGCACAGCTTTCATCTTAACATTTTTCAAAGTAAATTCAACAAAAATATTTTGTTTAGCATTGTATATTGGATTGCAATATGTATAATAGTTTAAATAAATAACTACATAACATTGAAAATATCACAAGCAGGTTCATTGCCAATATTCTAATTAAATTATATTAGTATTTTTATAAAACTTAAGTAGTCAGTATGTATTTCTAGAGTGCCTACATTAATGGTTAGTGAAACTAATTAAAACTGTTTTATTTTAATATTGACGGACAAGTTGCATTATCGCAAAATATAGCGGGCAGAATTCTTAGCCTGCACGTAAGTGCAGTTTAAGAATTCTGCCTGCTAATTTTTATTTTGGGAATATAATGATGAGAATGAGTACCTGTAAAAGTAGTAGTAAGTAAACTGCCTGCTTTACTCAGATGACTGTGCTTTAAGGCTCTGAGTTACACTGGTAATTATACTAAGAAAAATGATTGTAAGAATATAGGATTACAATTTTTAAAAGCATATAAAACAAAGGTCAGTGTTTAAAAGGGGAGTAATCAGGACGGATGTAAGAGTGGAAACAAGTGGAGGTGGTTTATTCATCTTGGATGTATTTTTAGCAGGGATGAAAAGTATACTGCAGATATGGAAAAGAAGAATGAGTGGTGCAGGAACAGAGTGAATTGAGTGCGATAGAACATGTATGGAAGTGAGACTGGGTTTATCAAAATGAGTATGAAAGTAAAATTAATGCATTAAAAGAGATCACTACGAAAATACCTATAATACTCGCCGACCGCGTTCTTAATATTGACCAGAGAGGTAGATAGAGCCTGAAAAAAACCTGTGTAAAAATAGGAAAACCATACTCTATTGATTTGGACATATACAGACTGAATGGTGAGTTACCTTCGATACTTCTGAAGAGTACTCCGTACTTGACTCTCGTTAAAATGAAATAATAAAAGTAGTGGCTTAATTTTTGTCTAATATTTGTCTAAAAATAAGTGAAATGTGGATATTATACTCTAGTACGCGCTAGTAGGATACATCAAGGATACGCTGCCGCCACTCCCCGCTATTCTGTGCTGATAGCGTGCTACGCGACACGTGCGTCCGCGCGGTGTTCAACTATGGCGTACGTAAATATAGGGTTCCCGGTGTACTGTTTACTAAGAAGTATTTTAATATTTATTTTTAATGTTATTTTTTCTCATCATATATGATCACCAACTATCAGGTCCTTTAATATAGAAACAATGGTAGATAAACGGTTAACAAAACCGTACGTACCAAGGAAGAGCAAGACTGACATACCAACATCAAATTAATCGGGTAGTGCTTGAGTAGAGAGTTCTATATATTACTGAAATAATATTAATCATCCAACCAGTCTAAACTAAACATAGCTGCAGTGTAGACTGTAATATATATTCGGGACCAAAAGATCGTATATGGTAACCGCCGTGAATTTCATGGCACTTAGGCGTTTCATTCGGACTGCACTTTAGTGGAACATATGTGGCGTGACGCATGCCTTATTTAGTACTAGCTGACCCGCGCAGCTTCGCCCGCGAGTATATTAATAAATCATCCAGATAGCTTTTAATAAAAATTTCATCCCCTATTTCAGCCCTCCAGGGACTGATTTTTGAAAAAAAAAATTAGCCTATGTTTGACCCCGGATCTTCAACTATATCCATGCCAAATTTCATGAAAATCGGTCCAGCTGTTTAGCCGTGAAAGCGTAACAGACAGACAGACAGACTTTCGCATTTATTAGTATGGATATGGATGTTAGTACATAGAACTTTTGTGTTCGAGGGTGGTATTGATAGTTTCAGAAATCAACTTGCCTTATATCGTAAGTTATGGCACTTGTTTCTTCCTGAAGCCTGACTGACTGGGTAGTCACCCCGTAAGGGGTCTAACGTGACGACTCAAGATATGCTTGCGTGTGTGTAGTTTTTGGTTTTAATTTGAAATTAACAGAATTTAGCGTAAATTAATAGTAGAATTTTTACTCAACTAAATATTTATCATAGCCAAGTGCCTTATATTTACGTCAATTATTTGTTTCGCTGTTGTTTTTCGCTTTAGATTTTTAAGCACTACGTTATTTACATACATCGTAATTGTGTCTGTCGCTACTTTTTTAATATATTTACCTAGATATTTCCCCGAGTTGGTCCCGGGCTCCTTTCAAAAATAGGGCACCTGCCGTTCCACTAGGCAGGTCGTAAAAGGCGACTGATTAGCTATGCGAGTCACTACCATCATGGCTACTAAGTGGTAGAGTTCTGCATTGTCGCGCCCAGGTCTGGTACCACCGCCTTACCTATTCCTGCCGCAATAGCGTCAGTGTCTGTCACTGTCGTATTCCGGTTTGGAGGGTAAGGTAGCCGGTAAACTTATGCACGTGGCATTAGACCTCGCCGCAAGATAGCAACGCACCATTAACATCTTTGGTGTAGGCGATGGTTGATTCTTTCCATCAGGAAACCCTTGTTTAATATCTTTTGATATAAAAAAATTGTTTAATAAAATAATACATAAGTTATTTTTGAAATGAATATTGCGAACAGTAAGTGTTGAAGGGTAGATCTTAACTTACTGGCTGCAGATCACTGCGTAATTTAATTATTTTGAATCTGAAATTATAGAATGGTAGAATACATTTAAATTTGGAGTAATAAAGCATCCTGAATGTATTTTGATTCTAAAAGATAAGCGTACGTCAAATCAATGTCATGTAGGTATTCATGATTGGGTAATAATTAATATATACGTCCAAACAACTTTGTAAACTTTCGCATATTTTTTGGATTTTAAGTCACTGTTCTATTTTCAAGTGTCTCATTTCAAACAAAGTCTAAAATAGACAAGAAATTAAAATTTTAATTCTTTGCTAATTTATAAGACTTGCTTATGACGAGGTAGGTTGAATTATAGGATACCAGTTGTAAAATATATATCAACCACTTTATCCATTGTCATTATGAAGGGAAGAAATAAGGAATACCGACCTTGTGTATAAAGTGTCCATCAAAATACATTAGGGGTGGCGCCACCGTAGCAAATGGGTTAATTTTTAAAAATAGCGCCAAATGTATGATGATAGTGAAATAAACACGAAATAATGTAATGTATATGATGTATGGTGATGATGTTAATGTATGATGTGTAATAAACACGAAAAGCAAGCGCTAAAAGTGCTTTTAAATACTGCTCCGCAGTCCATTTTGTATATTACTGCTATATTCATATCCCCTTATAATAAATACAGAAGCGCCATCTGGCCATTACTGGAACTGTTACTTATTGCATACAGATGGACACGTTTTCAGTTTGATTCTCATATAAGATTGTTTTCCTTACCTCTACCCTCCATAATTCTTACAGGTTGTTTGTACTTTTTATCAAGCTCTGCTTAGATCTGTTTGAACGATAATATTCAAAGTAAAAGATTGGAATTGTAGTATTTTATACAAATATTTGAATACTTTAAAGATAACTACTCAAATTCTTTTCATATTTTCCTATAATTACCTGATTAATAAAGCAATTAATTTTTAAGAATTTTTGAGCTTTATTGTTATAATAACTAAGGTAGGTACCTTTTTTAGGAATAAAAAAACTCGGTTTACAAATAGTTTTTTATTTAGTTGATTTATTTTTTAATAATTATAGAAATGGCTGACATGTTGAACAATGAACATGCCTCCTGCCTACACATTCATGTAGGCTTCAACTGCAGTTTGAAAGCGTTAAAATCTATTGGGACAGTATTTTTAGAAAGCAAGGCAGCTTTAGCAGCATTAAAGCCATTATCGACGCACTGAGATTCTGTTAGACCTTGAAGAATACCATGTACAAATCCACTAGCGAAACAATCCCCAGCTCCTGATACATTTTCAATATTTTTTATAACATCTGTTAAATATAACTGCACATCTAACTTGTCGACATTATTTGAGTTTTGCTTAATAATAGCAACACCTTTCTCGCCTCTTGTTATTATGTGAATTTTTATAAATTCTGAAGTTATTTTACATAAACTAGTTATTTCAGAAAGATCTCCAGTTGCAGCAATAGTGTGGTTTGGTTTCAAAAACTTCGCCATAGCTCTTAATTCGAGAATGTTTGGTGAAGCATATGTTATTTGATTGTTTCCAAGGAACGGTTTGATGGCTTTTCTTTTATCAGTTGGTTCGAAAAATACTGAAACAAATTTTTTTATTAATATCAAAATTTCAGATTGGATTTGAGGCCGAGAGTAGTCTCTCTTGCAAGTTCGCAGGCATGAAATCAGACCCTATTCTCGTAAAGAATCTACGAAAATGACAGTAGGTACTAAAATAATTTTAATACCTATTAAAATGAACTTAATTATCTACTTATTTGTTAGATTACTAGTCGAGCGATGTCTGAATATCATAGAATCAAGACGACATGGTACGTAGTACAGTTCTATGTTTTTATTTTTGAGGTTTGAGTACATATATTTAATATTTGAGTATTTACATTGGCCTGCGCAGTCGAGGGTCCATTGTCCGCAGAGGACAAAAATCCCTGAATCGTGAAAAAATGACCACCGAGAACTTGCCACGGACTCAACCGTTAGTTATATTGTTCTGTGGACTCAACTCACACGGTGTGCGATCATTTGTTGTCCGGTTGTGTACATGTACGTCACTCTTGAACGCTTAACCACAGAATACATAATAGTACAAGTAGAATACATAAAAGTATAAGTGGCTCAACGTAGACAAAAGTTCGCTGTGTGCGTTCCTGCTCCTAGTCACGTCAGTTCTATTTTTTCGGGGACTTTTGTACGGGGTACTTTTAGTCCTTTATGTGCGTTATTCGATACAATTTATAAAGGATCTTTATTGATGGACAAAAAGTACTCCGTGGACAATCCCTCGTCTGCGCAAGTCTTATATCTATGTATTTCTATGTGTTAGTATATTTGACTTACGAGGGTGGATCAAAAAGTACTCGACATCGGACATACTTTCTGCAAATCGAGCAGCGTGCCGTCATTAAGTACCTCCATAAGAAGGGGCTATCACCGAAAGCCATCCATGATGATATGGTCAGGACATTAGGGGATTATGCTCTGTCTTATTCATCCGTCAAAAATTGGATAGCAGAATTCAAGCGTGGCAGAGAGAGAGAGAGAGAGAGAGAGAGAAAGATGAACCCCGGTGTAGAAGGCCTTCGACGTCCACTACTGACGACAATATTAAAAAAGTACTTGATTTAATTATGGGAGACCGCAGATTAAAAATTAGAGGGTAGCCGAGATTATAGGCATCTCGAACGAACTCAAAATATGATAGTCAACGAATTGGGTTTCCACCAAGGAAGTTACATTCTACCCGGAATGTTCACACGCGCTTCAAAATCGTTCCAAAGAGTATCACGACATGGGTGAAGTGTGTCTCTTTCTACTAAATAAAGCACCAATCGCCATATGTAAGTGCGGCCATGCGTAGTTTGCAAATTACTACTAAGTAATTCTACTAATTTAAGAAACAGTTTTGCATTGCATAATTACGTAATAATTAAAATAAGCACATTTTAGAACTTACTGTGTTAATTACAATACATTTTATGCTAATGTATTTATTGACGTGTATAAATAAAAAGGATTTAACGATTACCGAATATATAAAAATCTACCATCAGATAGTTTAATTTACACTGGCAATTGCAAGAAAGGGACAACATCCACACTTGTCGTTGTCTAGCTCAGAACGCTTTTCCCCTCTGTTAAGTAAAAAACAAATGTCAACTTTATTAGTAAGGAAATAAAGTACATTTTTATTATTGTTTTAAATTTTACACTTGTACTGTTTCACAATTCACTAATTATATATAATATATACTTTTTTTATTTAAATAGCCAACCGGTTTCGCATTTCACTGCATCATCAGGGCTAAAACTTAAATTGTCAACAAATACGTTGTGTTAGGAATTGTTAATAATGATGATGCAGTGAAATGCGAAACCAGTTGGCTATTTAAATAAAAAAAGTATATGTTATATATAATTAGTGAATTGTGAAACAGTACAAGTGTAAAATTTAAAACAATAATTATGACGGAGTTTCACCAAATGCCGACGATGAAAAGTATAAATTGTACATTTTTATTTTTCAAATATTGCTTCGTAATAATTCCAGTTAGAACAAAAATGGACGCGATTGACTATTTCACGTGACTGTTTGGAGTTATTTGAAGCCGATGGCTTTTTAAAGAATTTTTGACTAATTACAATTTCTTTTCTAATATTTTCACTTAAACACTATATTTATTTAATAAAGCCATTTAATTTTATTTTTTTTATTTACACAAACAATTTTTTTTTCAAAAACTTTTAAATACAGTTTAAATGAACGTCATAGTTGCTATTGCATTCAAACCTCGACTCCCACAACTGAAGGCAGCATTAAAATCTTTGATGTCTAGGCGGTCGTTTTTTTTCAACAGGAGAGCTATTTAGGTGGCTTAACTTCTCCCACACTGTTTAACCTGTACATGAACGAGCTGATTGATGAACTCAGTGAGACGGAGATTGGCTGCTCAATTGATAGCAAAATTATTAATAGCTTGAGTTACGCGGATGACATGGTCTTGCTGAATACTGAGTCCATCAATAAGCGTACTTAGAAAACTACTCAACATATGTGGGTCCTACGCTGCGTCGCATGGCCTCGTATATAATATAAAAAGAGTGAGCTGTTAGTGTTCAAATGCAAAAGTAGAGGATGAGTTGCACTAAAAAGTATAAGAGCGTTCCGGTACTTAGGGCATATTGTGACAGAAGACTTGACCGATGTTAACATTGACGTGTATAATATATTATACATGTCAATGGATGTTAATGATATAGAGAGGGAGTGTAGATCATTAACGGACCGTTGCAATATGATGGCCCGCAGGTTTGTTCGTTGTACCAAAAATGTAAAACTTACGATCTTTAAAGCATATTGCCAAACTTTTTACACCTGCAGCCTGTGGGGCGAATATACGCGGAGGGCCTACAATTATCTACGAGTAAAATATACTCGTAATAATGGCTTTAGAATGCTAATGGGTTTACCGCGTTTCTGTATTGCGTCACAGATGTTCGCTGATGCTCGTGTGGATGATTTTTATGCCGTCATGATAAAGAAAACGGCATCAATGGTGAACAAATTACGTAGGAGTACTAATGGCATTCTGAAGAAATTAAGTGCTAAAGTGGAAAATCCGTTTTTCTTTAAAAGTGGATTAACCCATTCGTTGCGGCCGACGCCGATGGGCATCTTTTTTGTTTCTTAACAGATGCACTGGACGCCGATTGGCGCCAAGTTCTTAATGAGTTTATTTTCAACAAGAAGTATTTTTTTAAGAATTTCTGCAAAATAGAAGTTTATTCTTCCAATACCTACAAAATGCTGAGTGCCGTTTCCGTGAAATCATCTCTTCGGAAATTCAAATATTATTGATAAATTGCGGAAAACGCCGATCGGCGTATATCAGAAATTAGCAACATTTCTATTTGTGTTGCTTTTATATTTTTGTATGCATATAGTTTTAAGGGTTTATATACATAATTTTGTATATTTATGCATTGACCTGTAAGCTTATTGCGTAACTCATATCACCATCAGTTTTATTTGTTTGGTGAGTGAGAGATTTATTTTATAATTGCTAAATACGACCTGGCCTTAAAACACACACTTGGCACAAAATATATCGCATCTTCGCTAAGACAACATATACATATATACATTTTAAGAATTGTAATTTTATTACCAAAGTTTATTTAGATATTTTATAATTATGACTCTAGAAATCGGAACTTAATTGAAATTTTTGTTATGGGAATTTCACGAGCAATCCTGCAGATAGAAATATACTTCGATATAACACATTAGCATACATAACTTATTTAAGAATTTTTAATATTTTTTTGCTCTTGTACCCATTACCCAAAGGTACCTTTTAAGTGTAGATTACTACACAAACAAATTCCTGGTTCCTAAATTAAAATATAGACTTTATTATTGAAGATAAGATATTTTATTCAGTGGTGGCGCTAGACGGCAGCTGGATTCCCAAAGAAATTAATCTAGTAAAAAAACAAATTAAAAAAAACTTCTTGGAGCAAACCAAAAGTTATTTTCAGAGTGCCTGTTTATTTATCAAAATACATAATAATCACACAATATACTTATAATGATTAATTATAGTTTATAGTCACCACTGTTTACCCTGTTGGGTAACCAGTGATGACTATAAACATATGCTACAATTTAGCTAAAACGATAACATGTTATGATTTTGCAGCTAAATATAATATTAAATTTTAATATAACTAAGAAGTTATCGAAGGTGGTATACTCTGGCAAAATCAATAAATAATAAGAAAATTAAATTTAAAGACAAATATCTATTAAATATTGGGACCATTTGATGCAAAATGATTTATAATAGATTATTTAACTTTTACTCACTGTTTTCTTCCTTAATTTTACACCACAATACTGGTGAGTGGTGGCCGATTCACGTGGATTCACGTAGCAAAACGTCAATCGAATCGAAGCATTTAAGACGCTTAGACATTATCTTACATATTATGCCGCGTCGTAGCACGATACGACGTTATATCGTGTTTGTAGGTATGTTAAAGACCTAAGCGCTTCGACTCAATTGACGTTTTGTTACGTGAATTGGGGGCCTGATTCCTTAAGTTTTAACAGAATTCAGAAGTACTTTATTCAATAAAACTTTTTACAGATATTTTAACGTGTCAACATTTTTTTAAACTACTACCGGATCGGAAACGCGGCCACACACTGTTTATGCTATCTAACTTTTTGTGAGAAAAACATTTTATAAAAATCTACGTATATCTCTCTACAATTTACAAGCTAACTGTAAGGTTAATCAACAAAACTAAGCAAAACATTCTGTGAAATCCTATTCTAGTGCAAAAAACGCCGATAGGTGTCTAAAAATTGCCTTATCAGGTGCGGCGGACGCCGATTTGCGCTCCTTTAAAAATGACTGCCGCATCTGAGAAGAAATCGTAGTTTCGAACGGCGCAATGAATGGGTTAAAATGCATATAAAGGATGCATCGTAGAGGGAATTTGTATGGTATGTCATATAAATTGTGTGCATATATGAATGTATATTATGTATGTATGTATGTGTATATGCGTGTATGTGGGTATGTGTATATGCATGTGTATGTATGTGTGTATATATATATATATTTTGGTATGGTATGACATTAACCACTCGCTTGCCCCGCACGGAACACCGTGCGACAGCCTATGCCCGGCTCTCTGTAGACTTACTAGCCAACATACCCGGTGACAAATACTTAGCACACCCCGCGACGCTCCACGTTTTTTATGCCTGTGGCGCGCGGGTCGGCTTTCACGCAATCGTTCCTTGTGAATCAATTTGTTTTGAAAGATTGTCAAATGTTATATTTTTTATGTTTACTATGAAACTAGCTATACAATGTTATCTTTTATATATCAGATTATGACTCTGGTGCACAGTTGTACAGCAGTAGCAGCAGTACAGTACAATACAGCATGTACTGAAATTGTGTTGTATTTAAAAGCTCATTCCTCAAAAATTAAAGCAATGACATATAGTTTTTAATCTTTACGTTACTTATATAGTAGATAGTAGGATAAAATATAAAAAAGTACACTTGTCCATACACATTAAATAACTTACAGACCTCTGATTCCATACCACTATCTGGCGCCGCGTTGCGTAATTTATGTTAAACTTGAAAAGGCCTAGGCAATATTACGTATTGTGCAATATTATTGACCGTTTAGGGTTAATATTGAATATTGCACAAAGATTGAACGAAAGTTTGAGCGGGTTTAATTTTTATTACGCAATATTTTTTTTCTTGCACTACACACAGGCTTAATATCGCACAAACAATATTTTTCACTTCAGAGTTTGGAACACCCCCGTTCTGTCAGTCACAGTGTTTAATGTGTGGTCGTGTCGTAAATTTAAGCAAAATGGTGGGCAAGAATGCTATAAAAGATAAATAACGGGCGTTTTTACTTGAGTGTATAGAACTGTATAGAGATTTATTTAACAAAATCACCACCATGGTTGCCGCCAAAACTTCGTCGTCAGCCATGTTGCTCGCACGAAAATATTGATCGGACTGATAAGATTTGACAATTTTATTGAGTGAATTTATTAAACGTCTAAAATCAAAGGGGTATTCAATATTATTGCACAATAAAAGTATTGCGCAATATTATTGTAGGTCTGTGGGGCACCTAAAACGTTTTATATAACTATCTATGTTTAAAGTGTACCGTAAGCCCACAAAGTTGCAAAGAAAACGTTGTTTTGACATTCTCAAGCACGTCTGAATTTACTTTTGTTATAGAGTTAATGATGTAAGAATTAATATAATCTGCCAATTTCCACAGGCCGAAGTTATTGGAATTTTGTTTTTTTTCTGTTTTAGTACCCCCCCCCCCCCCCCCCCTCTATATAAAGGGCTTATAATTTGTGGAGAGCTTCAACAGAGGTACTCCCGAATATAAATCTGACGCGCTCAAGTAAATACCAAAACGCATCTTGGTCTCTCCTACTACTCGCCTTTGCGTACCATTTCAACGAATCAAACGTGTATCATTTCGCTTCTAAAGATGTTATTGTAGATTTTTATGTATAGGTACCTACCTAATTGTAACGAAAACAAAACGTTGTAACCATAATAGTCTGTGGTTGTAAATTATAAACTTATAACTGTAAAACCTGATAAACAATCGAAAAATGAGTAAATCCGGTGGAGTTTTGAATCTGCATGGTTAATTTATATATGAATTAAACACCCACCCGGGGAGAAGTTTCATATTTTTTTTATGGCGCGGCGTTGCATGCCTATGTTAAGACGTGTCGGTACGAAAAAACGTCGGTGTTAGCTCATAGATTTTTTGGAAGAGGGGGCAAACGAGCATTATGTGCACCTGGTGGTAAGTGATCACCGCCACCTATGGGCATTCACAATACCAGAGGTCTTGAAGTTGTGCTGCCGGTCTTTTAATAATGAGTAAGCCGACTCAAAACTTCGTCAAGCTAGAAAGCCTGGTCGTCAACAATTCGATCCGCTCTACGTTTAATGTGATCAAGAGGAAGAAGCTGGCATTGGGAAGTAGAGGTCGCGTCAAGCGTGGACGACGTGGACCACAGCCCACGGCCTTGCGGTTCGATATTTATGTATTACTGAAACACCATGAACGTGCCGAACCGAAAAAAGTGCTTGCGTTGCTATCGCTAATCGTTCGCGAGAAATCTCCGCTGCGTGTCGCCGCCGCGCCGGGCTAAAATAAGGTATTCTCCGAACTTACATTGATGACTTAGGGTCGAGTAACCATAACAAAGCTAATCAATGCGCTGACCACATGTAGTTTTGCTCGAATTTATGTGATATTCATTTTATGTGACAGCATTGTATTGAAAAAAATAAAATTGTGGTTCACTGTTTAAAAACGCTGTTTTTAACTATACCTACTTATAAATTGATAGTACAGACTCAGTTGAAAGGAGCTTCTCAAAATCAAAACTAATTAAGAGTTATTTAAGGAGTACAATGTCACAGGAAAGATTTTCTGCGGTCGCAGTTTTGTCTATCGAGGCTGATATAGCATCCAAGCTGGATTACGAGCACATAATTAAACAATTCATAAGTGTAAAAAGTAGAAAATGTCTGTTTCTTTAATGTTTATTTTTGTTAATGTTTTTGAAGTGAAAACTTCTTTAGGCGCGTTGAGCGTTTTGGTAGAGGGTAAAATCCTCGGTTCGCGTCACCGACATGCTAATGATAATAGTATATCTATAGCTATGTTTTGCATATAGTTTTAATCACTCTCAACTTAATAGTTCCGTTTTCACTTCTATCGGCAGTTTTAATGTTAATTTTTGTAATGTTGGTAGGTTTTAAATATCTTGAATATTTATAGGTTTGTTATGAGTTTGACAAAATTTTGCATGAATAAAAATCTAATAATGACTAGTGTTTTTTTTTAAATCTGTCTTCATTCGCGAGCAGAGGGCTTCGCAAAATGTATCTTGCCCACATAAATTTATGATCTTGCGCCACCACTGTTGGGGAGCTCCGGCCCAGAGATAAGAGCAAAACTCTACGTGAGGCCGAATTCATGCCTTATAAGGTTGAAGGCGATGGGCCGGCAAAAGTAATGTCTCGCTCTGCTGAGCACACAGAGCTTTTAGGACGTTAGTTTAGCGTTGATGTTATATGTTAATGATTATTACGGCTTTTGACGTGAATCACACGAAAATTTTTGTCGTATAATCATGGTAGCTAGGCATAATAGAAATATAGTTTCAAGAATCACATGTACTTTTATTTATCTTAACAACATTAAAAACTATAAAGAACTTGTTAGATCTTACACTTTGACGATGACAATAGAAAATTCACTATGTTTGATTGATTAGTTATAGTTTAAACAAGGTACTGTAACGCCGCCCAGCGTATTACGTGCCGGACGTGTTACTTTGCCGACGATATCCCTTTTTTATTCAGGGAACCTTCTTGGTACTCGCTTGGCTGCTTGAGGTACTAATTAGTAGCAGGACCTTTTGGGATTCTTTAAGAAATTAGACTTTTCGTATATATCTTCGTTTATTTTCAGAGACGTCTATCTTACGTCAAATCTTAAAAGATACTCTTATTCTAAAAACAATTTATTCTTTCTCTACATACTAAACAGTTCTACATTTGAAAGTCGACAAAATGGCCAGTTCGTATGTAACACCATAAAGGTGTTACATCAGCTACCCCCCAAGGTGGGAGCAGCTGAAACTGGTGGGGCATTTGTCTCCCTTCATATGGCCTACCTATCCCTATCCTGATTGCCCTACCTACGAGGGGAAGGTACATTTTGGTGGGACTGTCTTTTCCTAAAAGATAGTTTGCCCCATGTGTGGTTCTGTTCATTTACCACCACACCATGGCACAAACTTTGGTCTCCCAAAACCCCTCTAAAAGACAGACCACAGTCCCCTCACCTAACCTATCCTACCGCAAACATTTTTATTTTATTACACTTTAGCCTGAAGGGCTCTAGCTGTATAAGAGATAATAAGAGATGGAAAGGCATAACAATTCAAACTTCTTTTCTCTGGTGGACCAAAAGAAAAAAGATTGAAGTATTACTTCCTCTCAACATCGAGCTCGCCCCAATATATAGATCACGATCATAAATATCCCTTACTCTGAATCATATCAATACCATCATTATGATGTCTCCCATAACTATCCGAGTTCATGTATATCCTATACAGATATCCTTTGTGTCGACTATGTCGTACTACAAAGTTGAACTCTCCTTCAAAAGACTTTCAACCCTTAACCTATACTGACTCTTACGACTTCATACTAAGGCGGCTCTGCCCCTAGTATACATTGTATTCATAAGTTTATTATTAAATAGAAGAACTTGAGAGGAATACATGAAATATGACATTTCTTCATTTAATATTCTTTTGGTCATCTTTTTTCTTTTAGCTTCGGTCCATCATCACAGCATTGGTTGAGCCCGTCATATTACATGAAACAAATACAAGTATTAGTATTCTCATACATAAGCCCAAACAAAAGTAATGGTCTAACATGTAACAATTTTTATTACAATGAATGACTATAAGTACACTATACATTTTTTTTTTACATACGTACATGAAATGCTTTCAACCTATTTATATGTACAATATCTCTATATCTCCTATTGCTTAATTTCGTAATTACATAATTTACATTAGATATTCTTTCCACTATTCTGAACGGCCCTTTATATAACCTACATAATTTCAAACTCCTATTGTCCACCCGTCTTGGTGTATAAACTAATACTAATTGTCCCGGTGAAAAGTCCTTTACTTTAGCCCTTTTGTCAAAATATCTCTTTTGCCTAACTTGTGCCCTCCTAATGTTTTGTACTGCCTTCCGAACTAACGCACCTTGCAAATTATGTCTCTCGGCATAATTTACTTCTCGGCTTTGACTATCCCTATTTACCCCCATGTCGCTTTGGAATATCGGTTCCCTAGCGTACATCATCATATATGGTGAAACTTTAGTGGTTGATTGTTTGCTAGTGTTATATGAATGACAAACTAATGGCACAAATCTACACCCTTCGTCACATTTTGTAACAACATTTTCATTCTTTCGCGTGTCCGCGCACCCCTTTTTCATCTCAATTTTACTTCTACATAATTCGTATGAATTATTGCGATCACTCTTATTTTCTCTGAAATTAAATATATTAGTTTCTATATTTTTCTTCGTATTCATTTTTGACATCGCAGTCAATGAATACGAAGACTTTATGTCAGCTCGTTTTATAATATTACATATATTGCGCATGTTGTTATGGCAACTATCTCTATTATTTGCAAACTGTCTAAAGCGATTTAAATTAAAATTTACAAAAAACTTTTTATCTATACACAAATAACCCTTTTTACAGTAAATAACCACATCATATTTATTAAGGAAATCCTGCCCCAGGATCATTTCGTAACCAATATTATTTACAATCACCATGTCGTTGGGGAAGACCCTTGTATCAATGAGGAGATTTACTCTCGCCTCACCAACGACTTTTAGTGTGGACCCTGTAACAGATTGAATTTTATTTCTGCTATACGGGACACTGGCTCCATATGGCAGATTTAACTTTTTTGCTAAACTCGCGGACATACATGAGACATTTGCCCCCGTGTCTATTAAAGCGAGACATTCTTGTCCCCTAACACATAAATGAATACATGGATTTTTTACACCTGATATTTTATCCTCTTGTTTGGCTTGAAGTGGTGCGGGCGTAACTGCTTCGTACATATTGATGCGATGGCCCACGCCATCCGTGTGTTGTTGTGACTTCGGACTGCTTCTGAAAGAACTTTGTGTACATAAGGCTGTTTTATTATATCGAGGCGTACGAAAAACTTCCGTCGGTTTTTGATGTTCTTGTTGTGAACACACAGGCGCACCAGGAAGGACGTTTGTTTCCTCCCTATACAAATATTTCAGTGGCAACCCAACTGGTGGCTGCAATGGAAGGTCAACCGTGGAATGCGGTTTTCCTCCAAATAATTCGTTATACTGCCTTATCGTGTCACGCAGCTCCTCTCGTGACTTATATAATTGCAATCCAAATTTTTCCTTTAACGAGGATAATATCGTTTTAATGAATTGTTTTACAAAAATTTCGTCTGAAATTTCAGCTTTGACTGCGGTGTCGCTGAGCCTGTAAAAATAGGTTAATAGTTCCTCATCACGGCCTTGCTTAGATACATAAAATCGTTCCACATAATTTATTGAAACGGGGAATTCGTTTTCAATTTTTCTACATAATTCATCGAAATTGGCCGTGTCGGTGTATATCATTTTATAAAATGCTAATGCCGGACCGTCGAGATATAGTCCCAGAAGTAATGGTAGGCTCTCCATGTCCCATTTATTTATCGCCGCGACCGTTTTGAAATCTTTAATAAACTCAGCGAACGCCAAGTTTTGCGTTCCGTTGAAGCGCTTGATGGCCTCCATCTCAACTCTTACCCTCTGACACCAATACTTAGCTCTCCTGGTTTTTCTAGCGTGGTGATTGCGCGTAGCGCCTGAACGTGGGGACTTCCGTAGCCACTTCACACAGCAACTTCCCGCAGCGACTTCCCGCAGCGACTTCACACAGCAACTTCCCACAGCAACTGCACACCGCGACTGTACGGCGCCTCCGCCAATTTGTAACGCCGCCCAGCGTATTACGTGCCGGACGTGTTACTTTGCCGACGATATCCCTTTTTTATTCAGGGAACCTTCTTGGTACTCGCTTGGCTGCTTGAGGTACTAATTAGTAGCAGGACCTTTTGGGATTCTTTAAGAAATTAGACTTTTCGTATATATCTTCGTTTATTTTCAGAGACGTCTATCTTACGTCAAATCTTAAAAGATACTCTTATTCTAAAAACAATTTATTCTTTCTCTACAAACTAAACAGTTCTACATTTGAAAGTCGACAAAATGGCCAGTTCGTATGTAACACCATAAAGGTGTTACAGTACTCTGTGATTGATTAGTGATTACCTTGTATCAAACCTTATTTTAAGGTTTTATCCCAACGTGCAGATTAAGACGATATTAATTGCATTTAACCTTTATAGATTAGAATATAATTTATAATGTATTTCACTATAAAATTTTCGATTGAAAAACTTGCATATTAAATGTTTCTGAAATAAAATACGTATCAGAAAGAATAGAACACTAAATAATTATACGAGATTAGTGGAGATGCTGAATGGCAAATGTGAAATTTACTAATTCAATTTTGCATCCTTCGACATAAACCAGTTCTCTCGCAAATAATTTAAATTTCCATTAAATACTAATTAAATAAAACTAAAGAGTATTTTGAATTAAGGCACTTGTTTTCGAAAATACCCCCTAATAAAGCTTTTTGGAAATGATTAGAGGCACACAAATATAGCAGCAACATCTCAGCTTTCATTTACATATTTTTTTGGATCACGTACATCTATATATTTTCTTGAAAAATGTAGTTATTTGGACTGGAATTGCAAATGGTCAGTAATTTTAAAATGCTGAAATTTTAGTTGTATCTTAATTATAATCATTCCAAAGTGTTACCGATTCCTCCACTACTACTTTTTATGTTAAAGGGTAATGAAACATATTATCTCTTATTTTACTGGAAAACAAATTACTTTAATTTTAAACGATGTTGTATGCCATTATTTCTAAATAATATAATGACAAGCAATTATCTTGATGTAGTTTGCCTAGCAAGCCTCGCCAGTAAGCTAGATGAAGTCAATGAGACATTTTCATGTTTTGACGATTCGCTGCCCGCTGATTTACCTATTTTGTGGCTTTAAAAGATGAATGAGTGGAATAATAATACTGTATTTACTCATACTAAGGATTGTCACATGGGACAAAATATAAAACCAATTATTATATCGGTGCTTTGTGGCACGATTATGTTGGTATATCATCATCAGAACCTTGTTGCTGCTATTAATTACTTAATTTCTTTAGGCGCGCTGGACATTTTTTGAGACAGAAAAAACTATTGAAATCACGACTTCTTACCGTAATCGATACCTGTATATAAGTACATTGTACATATATTGTGTACATAGATGTAGTGAGAAGAAACTGGAAGCGGAAAAGTAGGGGGAAAGAAGGGAAAGGTAAGGCAAAGCTAGGGGGGAGGTAGCGTGAAGGTAGAAGGAAGGTAGAGAGAAGTAGAAGGAAGTTAGGAGAAAGTAAGGGGAAGGTAGCGGAAAGGATATCCCAATCGAAGTAAATACAATGATGAATATTTTAAGTTTTTACTTCTGTCGGCACAACCGGAGTGCCATTGTTTTTTTTTTATAGAAAAAGAAAACCAAACAATTTTTATATGAAAGATTTTTTTTGGATATTACACTACCAATTTAAAACTATATTTTTTAGTATCTTACTAAATTGTTTTTTTTAATCTAATTTCCGATCAAAATAACGATGTTTTACTAACGTTAACTGGTTAGTTATTTTAAGTCTACTGTCCGTTATATTGTTCTGTGCTACTGTCCTATTTGCCTACACTATTAGGTATTGTCCTTTCCTATTTGGCTGTCATCTGTCACTAGACATGAGCGTTTTCGTATTTATTTGCAAACGGATATTTAATCGATACTCAATTTTCATATCGATATTGAAAATCGTTTTCAGATATCGATATGTCTAGACAAGTGGCATAAACGCTAGGAGAATAAATTACTAGAGATGGGTCGGAATAGGTAAATCAGAGACTAGGTGCATCTAGACCTAGTCTGTAAAAATATGTGATCCAAATACCTGTTCTACCTAGTCCACCTAGTCCTAATGATACTATGATCTTATTTTGTGAAATTGATACTATGAACAATAAATATACGTATGTGTATTTGCGTATAACCGCTCACATCACTTTGGTGACTAATGAGACCTCTGAGAAAACTCCGTTAATACACTATGGTCTCTATAGGACTATAACGCTAACTTCATCCAAAAAAACAACATTTTCACTATTTACCAGTTTTAATACAATACTCTATGGTATTTTATCGTTTTCGAACGAAACATTTTATAGAATAACATCCAATTGGCATTCTTTTTTCAAATACGCTCTTGGAGAAAAATAAAAGAACTTAGTTCGCCATTTTGATTCGTGCTGTGTGTTATATGTTGGTTGCACTTTATGATACAGGTTAATTTAAAAGTATTCTGGCGTATTAATCAACAAGAAAACTTTATTTATAATCAAGATTAGTTCAAGATCTAACAGTTTAGATAATAAATTTGTCTAAAAACCATAAATATCAATTAATAAAATATATATTTCGTTAATGACCAACTTAATGATATCAGCGCTTTGGGTATGACGGTACCTATTTTTATTTATTTTCGTAAATTTTAGTGTTGATATCTATGATCTCAAAAAATCATATGATGTGAATGTGAAATATTCTAAACAATATTTAAAAAAAATTTAACATAGCTGTAAAATTGAAAAAGAAATAAATTATTTAAAAATTACGAAAAATGTTACTTATTAATTATGAAAAAAAAAGATATTAATATTTATGTAAATAAATATTTTTGTACTATAATATATGTTGTTTTTTTTTTCCGTATGTAAATCTTTACCAATTATATTAAAAAAATATAAAAAGCATAGGTCATCGATTTACTTTTTGAATTAAAAATCCTCGACTAACAAGTAGTCATTTTTTTCTCAAAGTGTCGTGTTACACCTGAATTATTTTGTAGCTTAAGCCATTTAAATTAAACAATTCTAACACTAGTGTATTGCAGTGCTCAAGACCTCTTAAAAAATATACGCTTTACAGTATCGGATTCAATCCAAACAACTAATAAATCATTTTTGTGACCACGGTCCACCGGAACGGGCACGAAACGCGTGCGCGTAACGGTCTGTGTGTTTTTAGAAAAAAATACGAAAATGGCTGGTGGTGTGAGCGGATAACGTATACGTATACGTATGTGTATAACGTAATTGAATATTATAATATTTTCTAACACGCGAGACATTTACACAAATAAAACTAGGTTTTATGCTAATTATCGCATTTTTTCTGATTTTTTTATATCTCGACGTTAGACGTTTTTTCGATAAACGTTTTCTATAATTCGATACCGAACTTAATTACACCTTACATATTTTACGTTCTCCCCTATTTTGTATTTTATCTATAAAATGTTCCCAAGCGATATTACTACGTTTGGACACCATAATTTACCTAAATATATTACCAAACTTATACCTAATAAATACCAAAATTATACCTAAATATAAAATAAAAAGTTCAGAGTCACCGATTAAATACTAACAATAGCATTCTATGCCATTAACCAACACGTAATCTGAAAAAACTTTATGATGGAATCACGTCCACGATACTAGGTTAGTCTGTGATACTAGATACTTCAAAGTATGAAGACTATGATACGATCTCTGTTACCTGTTCTCAATGAAGTATTTGATCGAGTACAAGTACCGCATATTATGACGTATAAACCGGTATTCATCTGTTAGCTCGGCGGTCGGCCATACGTAGCGAGAGATCGGGACGGAGCATATATATATATATATATATATATATATATATATATATATATATATATATATATATATATATATATATATATATTGTTTAGCGGTATCTCACTCTTGTGAGAGCGGGAAAAAGTAAAAAAGTATACAAATCGTATTGCTTCATCTCGTTAGCAGTTTGTCATGGGTGAGCAAGATAGCAAAACAAGTTTTCACATAAGAGTAAAGGAAACGGTACAGCGTATGCGATGAGCATTTTATGCTATGATTATCTACAGAGTACAGGACTACACGGATTTAGTTTTGTGAAAAATGGAATAGGTGCCGCCTAGTATCGTAAAATACCTAGTATTTGTACCTGTTCTAGTATTTACGACTCTTCTCTATAAATTACACGAATTGATCTACCCCAAAGTAAGCAAATTATTTGCTTGGGTGTTAGTCAACGATACTAATACATATTGTTACGAATAATCTAGAAGCGTGTACGGTTGGAGCGCGCGCGCGCTAACTATCTAGAAATAAAAGAAAGAGATAGCTACTCCTATTGACAAACAAATAGTTGACCTGGGCTATGCCATAATGGACTTTGTGGGATATGGCATAAGGTTGAAAGTAGCGTGTACTAGGATTTATGACTCATAACATGTTTACGATAAGAAGTGATTCATTGTTTCCCGATACATTTAGATTTTTCTGGATCATGCTAGGACTTTACCCTGCCTATAAATACAACGGTGTTGACAAACACAAAGTAGTTTTTATCAAGCGATCGAGAGCGATACATCAAGTGACCAGTGCGAAGCGGGAAGTGTTTTATTGTGTATTGTTCTAAGTTCAGTGATAGTATAGCGAGTGACTAGGGTGTAAAGTGTATTTTAGTATTACGTTGTGTTGTGTTGTGTAAATACACGGATTTAATATAGGTGGCGTTTTCTTACAAGTACGAACCCGAGTACGTTACAATATAATTACGTATATAAATACAGTTACATTCATAATAAACACCTAAACCCAGAAATACAAACATCTATGCTCATCACACAAATGTTTGTCCCTGTCGGGAATCGAACCCGAACCCCAATTGATTCTTAGTTAGGTTCGCTTACCACTCGATATTACGCTTACCACTGATTGTACCTCTGCCTACCGCTTCGAGCATACGGGTGTAACGATAGTCTTAATTTTATTTCATTTCAACTATACATTTAAATCTCATCATGCCCGGTTCCTTTGCATGGCAGACAGAGTAAAATGAAGGTCTATAGACTTTCCAGTTCACTGCGATTCACCGGTTTGTCACTTGGCGGGACGAGTGGTGATCAACTTCAACGCATTTTAACGACTTGATTTCAACTATCGATTATTTCTAGCAATAAAAGGAACCAAAGGCTTTATGTGTTTCAAAGCACGGGAGGAGTAAGTAACACACCACCCGCCAGACTCCGTGTTGCTACTGAGATTTTTGGATTTTCGAGAAAAACTTTGAAAAAAACCTCAATTATAATTTTAAGCGACCTGAAGATAGAATCCAGGCCCTCGTGATCTTAGCCTAAGGCTATCCACTAGACCACGAGGCAGACTTGAATATAATATATAATATTTACGCTATTATTTGTATTTAGTTAACAGACGGACATGGATGGATGGTGCATGAGAGAATATAATTTAGTAGCTATGGCAACGGCCAGGTTCCGCCCTTGTATTAAATATTAAGAGCTGCCTTAACTAATTGAAACTACGTAACAATTTATATTACATTTGTATTTTCTTTTCACATTGTTCATAATTCTAATAACGTTATTTTATTCTTTAATTCTACATTCTATTTATCCTTATACTTATACTTATAATATATATAATATATAATGAAATATAATTTATCAAATACATTACCTTAAATTATTTATGCACGTTCAAGAATAATATTAATGGAGGCCAACTGTTGGGGACGTCATGCTTCTTCGACTATCCATTCCAAAGTGAACGTCTGTTAAAAATATTTAACAGACGTTTTTGAAATTTAGGGATGCCAGTGCAAGAAAACAAGTTCGCACATTTATAATATCGGGCAAAATATTACTTTATTAAATGAAAACCTAACACAATCATAATAATGTTGACGCAAATTAGTAATTATAATATGCATACTAATAATTAACAGAACAGGCGAGCTTACCCTATCTGATATCTTTTATTTATTTACACTAACACAAATGTAATCAGTCTTATAGACTGATATTAATTTAAAAGTTTTATACACACTCTAAAAGTTAATGTAATACCCACTAAAAGTTTTATATTTATTTACAATAAGTACCTAAATAAAAACTTTGGAAATAAAAAAGGCAAAGAATTATCGTTAAGTAGGGCACGTGTCACTAAGGTCAAGTGCAACTCAGAACAAAACTGTCTAAAAATATAAATTATAAATCAAAATTCATTCAATACAATTTTTATAAAATCTATTCAACGTAAGTCCAGTTTAAAGAATGAATTTCTCCCTGATATCGAGTAGCCGGCGGAAAGCTGCTAACTTATGGACTCTTTGTTGTAACGAAATAAATAGAAACTAGACCTTATTGTTAGCGCGTTAAGATATAGGTATTACGCACGCACTATAATTATTAACCAAATGACCAATCACTAGAAGAAGTCACGTAATATTCGCTTCATCACTTTTACGCCAGTAAAAAATTAAATGGTAAAACAGAGACAAAGTGAATAAAAGCTATCGATATGTCATATCGCTCGTGATGTGAAGTTTGCGTTTTGTTCGTTATTCAATATTCGTATATCGATCTCGTGTTGTGTTGTTGCATTGCGCTTTAGATAAACCATAACTATTAACTTGATGAAGTTTTTGTGAAATCGGTTATGTATATTTAGATATCGATATGGTATGATAATAGACACGTATCCGATATAAGTTACGTTTTGAAATATCGAAACCATGCTTATCTGTCAGTTCTTGTTAAAAACTTCATGAAGTACAAAGTAGTCTGTTAACCAAAATGTTTTAAACTAATTTGACTCCACCCATATAATAAATTAACATTGTTTAATGTTAGGAAATAGTATTAATGCGAAAGACGTTGAAACAGAGTGAACTAACATTTATTTTAGTGTGTATTCATTGTGTTATTGTATGAGTTGACTTCACTTGTAAAACGGTAAGATTAACATTGTTGTATATTTGAAAATATATTCTCTCTATGCATTTATTATAAATTGTTTAACAATTAGGTTTTAATGATCTTCATCTACTTAACCCTTTCCTACCGCCAGGTTTAGATCGTATTAGTAATTCACTAAATTTCAAGTAAAACACCATGATATAAACATACTATTTGTTATTTCATGTTAAAGTGCATACCAAAAAATCAATGTATTTAATGTTTTATCAAAATGTGACTTACAGATATTATAATTAATGTGTTTATAACTTCAAGTCGCCTAGAAAATCCTAGAAAACTATATACATTCATATATTTTTAAACCATCTAAGAAAAAATTAATAAATCCCCTACACTATTTTAATTAATATTTTCATTAAATAACCTAACCTAACCTAACACTCGACCATCCTGACCTCGTGCATGTCCTCATGCACGCTCTTTTCCAAAACCTAACACTTGGCCTCCTTATTATTTGCTTATCTACCTAGCAGAGCTATTTGCAAGAATATTAATTACAATGTTTAATACATTTTTATACATATTTGTAAATAAATAATTGCTAGCAACTGAATCCACACATAAGCTTAATATATCATAACAAATAATTGGTCCATAATTGCGATTGTACTATATTGTAAAGCGAAAAATATCTTTAAATATACTTACTCAACATTTTTTTTCCACTTTAATACAATACAATGGATATCCAGTTAGCGGAGTTATTTACAAGAATTTTTTCAAGAATTTACAAGATTTACAAAATTTACAAAAATTTACAAGAATTTACAAAAATTTACAAAATTTGCAATGCAATAATTTTTATCCATATTTATATAGGTACCAATAATTATTAGCCACTAAACCCTAAAACCATACATATAAACCTGATATTTTAAAACAATTAAATAATCAGTAATAACAATTGAACTATAATAACTTTAAGTGAAAAATATCTGAGTATGTCTACACTAAGATCAACATTTTTTCATATTTGCTTACGACTTTAATATAATACAATGAATAACAAGTATCTACTTAGCGGAACTATTTACAAGAAAGCTAATTACAATGATTTAATGCACTAATTTGATACATATTTGTATACTAATAATTACTAGCGACTAAAACCATACATGCAAACCTAATAAATTATAGCAGTTAAATAATCAATAATTACGATTGATCAATAATTACAATTAAAATATAATATGCGAAAAATATCTAAAACATGTCTACACTTACATTTTTATATTTGCTTACAATGTTTACTTTAATACAATACAATCGATATCCATTTAACAGTGCTATTATGAATTATAACGTTTTAATACTATAAATTTTTATATACTTATAATTTTTTTTTTCACAATTCCTTTTATTTCCCTTTCCAAATGAGAAATATTCTTTTAATGAATAAAACCAACACTTCATTAAATAAATTATCTCTAAAGGTTTACTTTTAGGTAGAGAGTTGCTGTATGTCTTTATGTTACAATCTTGTTTGTAGAATGTACCACATTTCCTATTCATACCCATTTCCATAACAATTCATTCGATTAATATATATTATATATTATATTTGTTTACAAATATTGCCTCATGGAAATCTACATGCAGCAGCTGTACATTTAATAATTAAATCAACATAGAATTAAAATAGATGTTAAATTTTAAAACAATTTCAATTTTTTTTTCTTTCATGTATTTAATTTAACAAGTATATAATTTTATAACCAAACATATTTTAATTTAATTTCAGATCTTTCAAAACTTATGCTTATATCAATATGATCTATAGTTGTAATACGATATTAATCGTTAATTAAATTAAAAATAATTTTTAATACATATACTCGTACAAAAAATCATTTAACAATGTGATAAAATGTGGAAATAAAGCCAATAAAAATCTATACTATGTCAAATATTTTAATTTATTAATAAAAGAAATAGTATTTTTTTTATATAATTCAAGGTTCTCCTATTCTCTAGTAACAATTTTATGTCACAACAGACTCGATAAACCATGCGAGGGTAATCGAGTTCAAAGTTATAAAGAAACATAGTACTTTCAATCACTAAATTATTTGATATTACAAAAGTGGCTTTAAACAACCTCCTTTTTTAAATTGTTCTGGCATTTTATTGGTATTTTTCGATGTAAAAAAATTTTAAAATAAACTTTAATGCTCATCAATAAGCAACTCAATAAACAACCCAGAAAGTTTTTTTTTCTATACTACATAGATCAGAAACTCTTTTGATACATTTGGCAGATTCTAGAATATACATAACTGTCAAGATTAATATTATAATAAAAATAAATATATATATTCTATTATATATTTATTTTTAATACGAGTCTATTCAATACTCTACAAATTATTTCACCCGTGTCTCTTATTCTCATGTTATACGATCACAATACTTAAGTCCTCCCGGCTGAGGCTGAGGGCCTCATAGCTATCAAATAGATGTATCTACTTTACAACATTAACTTATTTTTTCCAAATAAATTAAATAATCATACATTTTAATGATCATTTTTTTTCATAACCATTCATCATAATATACTGTTGTGACTCTCCCGAACTACAAAGTATATTACGTAATCCTTCGTCTATGTTAGTGGAGCGAGTTTTCCTATCTCACAACCAAAACCATAGTATCATACATATCAATTACATAGGTACATTAAATAAACCATCCCCTATAATACTGTTGCGACACCCGAATCTTACACCAGTAACCACCGGGTCTTACACCAGTTTTATCATATTAATCGTAATCCTCCCGAATCACGACCATATATCACATTCAAATATTTTTATGTTCACCTTTCCTCATTAAAATCGATTAATTCTTATATTAATTATTTACTGATATGAATTCAAGGAAAGTCATTAAATACTTCTACACTTTTTATCGTCGGCACTTGGTAAAACTCCATTTTAACACAATATTTGCTAGCTGATCACACTTGTACTGTTTCACAATATGATATTATATTTAATTTCCGACCGGTTTCGCTTACACAAGCATCCTCAGGGTATTTCATTAAATACTAACTTTCATTTATTTTACTATTGAAATAAACAATCGTTTTCACTAAATTTATCATAACATAATATTAAGCTTTAACTTGGCATCATTCTGTAATACTTGAAAGAGATCTATGCAAAGTATACAGAACTCCCCCTTTTTAGCCATTCTAGTTGAAAATAGTTTTCATGATTATTTTGACTTCTTTCGCTATAACGAGGAGAAAGGCCCCTATTTCAATTGTAAAGCCCCGTGTGTTTAATCTGGTGTATCGAACACTATTGTCTCAGACCTCTTACGTAATAATAGTGGGTGACTTATAAAATCTAGCTATTCTCTAATTTTCTTCATATCTGAAGAAAATTAAAAAACGACATCTCGTACAAAAATTGCATTAATTAATAGAATAACGCATCCGAAGAATCCGAATGCCTTTCATCATTACTTTGGCTTTGCACCAAACCAAATTTTAAGTAGTGGGATAGCGAGAGATTAAATCGTTGACTAGCCATAGTAACAAATTTGTAACTGGTCAATACGCGTCGCAGATTTTAATTAAAAACAAATGAAAAGTCATTACTTGAGAAGGAGATTTCATTTTTGTTTTGTCCTCTATTGTACGTCGAGGAGTTTCCATCGATATACTACTAAGGATTTAACCTAAAATATAGGCTCCATTGTACTGCAGAAAATTTTTATGTTCTTAATATTTTAAATTTAATATTATTCCTTATTTCATCCAATGAAATTTTCTCTTCCTATACAGCTATATCTCTTTAATGCAATCGTTATATCTAATATAATTAACTTATTTATTGTGCTATCGTCTATTATATAATAGGCTATTATTTATTATTTCTATCTATTCTTATTATTGTCTGTCAAATCTAAAGAAAGTGAGGTTTCATAAATCCTATGCAATTCGAAATGGGGCCAATAGCCAATTTTCAGCTTTTAATGACATAAGTGGTGAAAATTGTCCAAACTACAACGATTACCTATGCTACAGTTAGTATACTGAGTGTCTAGGAGTTCACGCGAGACATTTTTAGTTCCGGTTGATATACCACATACAGACATTTGTAACAAGCTTCCATACCATGCTGAACTCACATAGTATACTATTATATATTTGTGGGCTTAGTAAAACAAACATCTGCCAACCTTACAAATAAAAACGTATTTATATATATTTTATTCTTATGATATATTGAACACTAAAGAAAACTACTAGATGGTATGGTATGGTATGGCTTTAAATTCACGCAATCTCTGTAGCAATACACCATCGTTGCTTAGTTTTCTCCCATCCAAAAGCAGTTCAATTTGTACCGTCGGGTCACAAGGCAATAGTGGTAGCGTAGCTAAATTGTTTTTCAAATACCTAAATGGCTATTCATGCTCGTTTCACCATATATTTATGGCATCCCTTTCCATAATTATTAAGGAGACAAGATAACGAGACCTATAAATAGACCTATAAATACAAACATTGTATGCATTGTAATTTAATTTCATAATAGTTGAATCACGGTTGAAGTTGGTTTTAAGACAAATATTTAAAATGGGGTGCACAGAGTACTTATCGCTGACAGTAAACGAGTTTCATTTCCTAAATATTAGAATTATCCCTCAACTGTTCAATCTAACCAGAAATATATACTCTGTAACTATAATTTCAATACTTTGATGAATCAAAAGTAAAAATTTGCCAATATGTCTATTATTTTAAAATTTTGTCTATTCTTTTTAACTATCACCAATTTTATCAAATTTGGAATCTGATTCGTAAAAATAGCTACCCTGACGTAGATATTGTAGAAGATTTACAAGTAATTTAATTAGTAAACTGAACTTTCATACTCTGACCTAAAATCAGTCTTGGCTGTAATAATACCATGTCAAGCCCCGGACTACATGATACATTAGCACTCATAGATCCAAAAATGTACTTGACATTGTTAATCACTTATATACCACTGAGCACCTATGCAGTAAAATGTGGCTAGTATAGAGTGCACGCAAGTCTTTAGGACAGATAAAAAAAATCTAAAAATCCACAGGTGTGCTTCAGTCAGAGTTGCAGTATTAAGATAAATATTAGTTTTTTTTTTTTTTTTTTTTGCCTAACTATACCCCAAGGAACTTATATATGATAACTGGAATTGTTACGAAGCAATATTTGAAAAATAAAAATGTACTTTATTTCGTTACTCATAAAGTTGACATTTGTTTCTTACTTAACAGAGGGGAAAAACGTTCTGAGCAAGACAACGACATGAGTGGATGTTGTTCCTTTCTTACAATTGCCAGTGTTAAAATAAAACTGCTGATGGTAGATTTTTATATATTCGGTAATCGTTAAATCCCTTTTATTCATACACGACGATAAATATATTAGCATAAAATGTATTATAATTAACACAGTGAGTTCTAAAATGTGCTTATTTTAATTATTACGTAATTACTTATGCAATGCAAAAACTGCTTCGCAAATTAGTAGTATAACTTAGTAGTAATTTGCAAACTACGTATGGCCACACTTATATATGGCGATTGGCGCTTTATTTAGTAGAAAGAGACAAACTCCACTCATGTCGTGGTACTCTTCGGAACGATTTTGAAGCGCGTGTAAGCATTCCGGGTAGAATGTAACTTCCTTGCTATACCCTCATTGTAATATGCGTCAAAGCTGTAGACCGATATTCCAATATAAACAAAATTCGATATAGAAACCGAAATATGGTCCAGCTATCGTAACTCACATTGTTTACATAATATTTTTGTTGTGTGAAAGTAGTTGCTAGAAGTTATTGCGTATGGAATATTTAAACTACCATGTTATAAGTTTTTTATTTAAATAGAGAAAACCAAATTAAGTAGAAGTGAAAAGTGAAGTGTCAAATTATATTATAAAACTAAAATAATGTCATATATAAGAGAGCAATATGTCTGCCGATAAACTGCTAACGGTTCGGCGGAATTGTAAGTTTTTTTCTTTTAAGATGTTATTTTTATTCGCAAACAAAAAAGGCAACCGTTACGTCTGTTTTGAAAATCATCTTTTAGCAGCACATTTTAAAATTATGACTAACTATAACTATTGCTCTATAACAAGGTTAAACGGGAAAAACAATAAATCTGATTATTCTGGGTTCAATCAAGGGATTTTCTAGTGGAATAGTTACTAAAAATATATTATTTGTTTCCGTTTCCTATTTTTTTTTTAATTATTATAAGACAGCAATTAAACATATTGATTTCCTGATATAACCAGAATCATCGCCTATAAGTACTCTGTCTGAGAAAAACGACACTAACATGTTACACGAGATCTTCATAGTTACTTTACCCTCTAACTAAATTTAAAAGAATTGTGTCTTTTGTATCAAATTATGCCAATCTACGGAAAGACTTAATTTTAAACAAAACATTTATTTAATATCCTAATTTGAACGTAATAAAGGCGGCGGTTAGATAAACAGATACTGGGCGGTGACGAATTGCCTACTGACACCGATTGGAGTTTTAATTTATGGAAGTAAAATATCTAAAGGCATTAGTGTTCCTACATGTCACCTCTATTCGTAGTTCGCAGCTTCACAACCACCTTATTGAGAATTCTGACTGTTTCTTAATGATCCTCCTTGTTAAATCATCAAAGTAAGTTACCTCTCCACTCATGCTCTACTCCATATCCGTAGCAAAAGAAGAAGCAGCAACCGCACTTATTAGGACTGCAACTATTTCTTATTCAACACCTTCATGTTCTTGTGACCAGTCCACTGTTACGAGTGATTCATTTCAGAGAACTCATCGATCTTCAACGACGTCGATTTATCTGAAACTTAAAGCGACAAAGCATAGTATATTCTTCGTACCTCCGTCCTATCAGCGTCCGTTTTTTTTGGGACCAGTAGAAAAAGGGGAGAAAATAAATTAACTGTTATTGTCTTAAAAAAAAATAGTGAATTATATCGTTTTAAAAATAATATTTGGTGCTTTAACAGAATATAGAAAAATAAAATATTTTTCATATAAAACGGTTACGGCGCAAAAATATTATAATATTTACAAAGGTGTTACATATTTCTAAATCACCATACTTCACCGGTAATGCACGTGTGCAAAATATTATAAAACAAAAGTTTTACAGATTTCTAAATCGCCATAGTCTACCGGTAATGCACGCGTGTGCAAAGTTATAATAAGTCTACTTTTTACTAACCAAGAAAAAATGTATAAAAATAAGACTCACTACATACGAGAGAATGTCACATTATATATTATTAGTATTATTACCAATTATTAATATTTACAATTAATTCATTTATAAGCGTGGGGTATGACACTTCTGAATTGTAGGCAGAACCCTATATTTGGCAATTAAAGTGGTGCATGAGAGAATATAATTTAGTAGCTATGGCAACGGCCAGGTTCCGCCCTTGTATTAAATATTAAGAGCTGCCTTAACTAATTGAAACTACGTAACAATTTATATTACATTTGTATTTTCTTTTCACATTGTTCATAATTCTAATAACGTTATTTTATTCTTTAATTCTACATTCTATTTATCCTTATACTTATACTTATAATATATATAATATATAATGAAATATAATTTATCAAATACATTACCTTAAATTATTTATGCACGTTCAAGAATAATATTAATGGAGGCCAACTGTTGGGGACGTCATGCTTCTTCGACTATCCATTCCAAAGTGAACGTCTGTTAAAAATATTTAACAGACGTTTTTGAAATTTAGGGATGCCAGTGCAAGAAAACAAGTTCGCACATTTATAATATCGGGCAAAATATTACTTTATTAAATGAAAACCTAACACAATCATAATAATGTTGACGCAAATTAGTAAATATAATATGCATACTAATAATTAACAGAACAGGCGAGCTTACCCTATCTGATATCTTTTATTTATTTACACTAACACAAATGTAAACAGCTTATAGACTGATATTAATTTAAAAGTTTTATACACACTCTAAAAGTTAATGTAATACCCACTAAAAGTTTTATATTTATTTACAATAAGTACCTAAATAAAAACTTTGGAAATAAAAAAGGCAAAGAATTATCGTTAAGTAGGGCACGTGTCACTAAGGTCAAGTGCAACTCAGAACAAAACTGTCTAAAAATATAAATTATAAATCAAAATTCATTCAATACAATTTTTATAAAATCTATTCAACGTAAGTCCAGTTTAAAGAATGAATTTCTCCCTGATATCGAGTAGCCGGCGGAAAGCTGCTAACTTATGGACTCTTTGTTGTAACGAAATAAATAGAAACTAGACCTTATTGTTAGCGCGTTAAGATATAGGTATTACGCACGCACTATAATTATTAACCAAATGACCAATCACTAGAAGAAGTCACGTAATATTCGCTTCATCACTTTTACGCCAGTAAAAAATTAAATGGTAAAACAGAGACAAAGTGAATAAAAGCTATCGATATGTCATATCGCTCGTGATGTGAAGTTTGCGTTTTGTTCGTTATTCAATATTCGTATATCGATCTCGTGTTGTGTTGTTGCATTGCGCTTTAGATAAACCATAACTATTAACTTGATGAAGTTTTTGTGAAATCGGTTATGTATATTTAGATATCGATATGGTATGATAATAGACACGTATCCGATATAAGTTACGTTTTGAAATATCGAAACCATGCTTATCTGTCAGTTCTTGTTAAAAACTTCATGAAGTACAAAGTAGTCTGTTAACCAAAATGTTTTAAACTAATTTGACTCCACCCATATAATAAATTAACATTGTTTAATGTTAGGAAATAGTATTAATGCGAAAGACGTTGAAACAGAGTGAACTAACATTTATTTTAGTGTGTATTCATTGTGTTATTGTATGAGTTGACTTCACTTGTAAAACGGTAAGATTAACATTGTTGTATATTTGAAAATATATTCTCTCTATGCATTTATTATAAATTGTTTAACAATTAGGTTTTAATGATCTTCATCTACTTAACCCTTTCCTACCGCCAGGTTTAGATCGTATTAGTAATTCACTAAATTTCAAGTAAAACACCATGATATAAACATACTATTTGTTATTTCATGTTAAAGTGCATACCAAAAAATCAATGTATTTAATGTTTTATCAAAATGTGACTTACAGATATTATAATTAATGTGTTTATAACTTCAAGTCGCCTAGAAAATCCTAGAAAACTATATACATTCATATATTTTTAAACCATCTAAGAAAAAATTAATAAATCCCCTACACTATTTTAATTAATATTTTCATTAAATATTTAAAATTTTACAAAAAGTTTGTTCACATCCTTAACTCATCCAAAATTATACATACCTAAATATTTATATATTGCAGTTGAAAACCAATATTATTATTTTGTACCTCAATATTTATTTATTTATTTTATTTATTTATTTAATATTAGGGAAACAAACAGATTATAATACTTATAACTAGAAAATATAACTACAAAATTTTCCACAAAAAGTTTCCGCAAATATGTAACACATATACAATATGTAACTGGATACAAAAAAAAAAAGTTATATGTAAAGAGTAAAGACACACCTGTTGAATAGAAAATAATGACAATATTTATATACATAACAAACTCAGACAAATAAAAAAAAGTTTGTTAATTAAGTAAATGGCAACATGGTGCAGTTAAATGATTATTATTTATAATGATTTCAAAATTTCATTGACTTTAAGTTTAAATTTATAAATTGATATGTTAAACATGTCTATACTACCAAAGTGATGATCAATGACATGACAAACACGAAACAAGAATGTATTAGATGCATATTTGGTTCTAACAACTGGCATATTAAAGATACGTTTACAACGGGAACGGGCAGGCAAAGCAAACATTACTTAATAAGTAAGGAGAATCAATGAGATTATTAAGTAACTTGTAAAGAAATGTTACATTAATTAATTAATTAATCAAATAAAATTTGTATATCCTTATTTTTTTATATTACTCACCCACTTTTATATTTTTGTTTTTTGTGACTCACAACTTATTCAGATAGCATAAATCAGATAGTTTTGAAGGAAATAGATAAACTAATTAATTTCTGTCCACAGTTGCAGATTAAAAATTAGACACTTTATTTTCTAGAGCTATACTGCCCTGCTAATTTAGTCAACTTTAGTTACTATAGACAACAACAAAAAAATCAAAAAATTTTGTTGGGTGCAACAGAGAAAATCGCACCCAAAAATTTGCACCTTTATTTTTAATGCTACAAAAAATCTATAAAAAATATGGAAAAAAGTGTTGAAGGTGCACACTTTTGAGCATGATTTTCTCTGTTGCACCGAACATGCACTTACGGTCGACTAAATTAGTAGAGCAGTATATCTTGCCTGCCCAATTTCAGAATGAAAAGTAATGACATTGTTGCAGTAAAAATAGATAGGGCCGTGGTACAAAACCTAGACAGAATATTGTAGAACTCTACCATCAGTTAATTTTCACAATGGTAGTGTCAAATTAAGCATTTTCTTGCCTTTAAAGTGGAAATAATCATTTTCTGTATTTGTTTGTTACCAATGAACTACACAACTAATTATAAAAGTCTTTTTACCTGCAGAGAGTTACGCAGAGTAAACCTATGTTTATATTAAGGAAGTCAGGGCTTTTAAAACTCAAAATGTATGAAACTGGCACTCTATACAATGGGAGAATATGCTGGTATCTTTAACTAATTTAAATAACACCCTCATCTTGCAAATTAAGATTATTTCTATCCTTGCTTTGCCCTTTTTCATTATGATTTCAATGTTCTAAAAATTAACTCTTTATTAAATTAAATATTTGTTTTTGACATTTAACAAATTGGCCATTATTATAACAATAATAAATAAAATTTTTAAGCAATTATTATTCTTTAAGAAAATCAAATTATTCTGCCTAATTCTAGCCATGAGCGCACTAGGTAAGCATAACATTTCATTGTAGGTCATTGTATTTAGCATCATGATGTGAAAATTTTATATTTGTACATGGTAACAATGAAACCCTATTACTGGTACTTGGCTGTCTTTCTGTGAGACACAGAACTAAAGAAATCTTGTTTTTTTTTATGGAAGAAGGGGCAATCTTTGTCGCCCATGGACATCTGCAATACCAGAGGACTTACCGTTGCCGACCTTTTAAAAATGAGTAAGCTCTTTTTTTGAAGGTTCCCAAGTTGTATCCGTTTGAAAAACCCTTGCCAGTAATTGATTTCACAAAAGAGTAGTGTGAGGCAAAAAGTGCTGGGAGAACCGCACGTCTGTAGACTTCCGGACATCGAGGTGGTGAGGGTGTAACTTCCATTTTTAATGCAATGTCTGATGATAGAATTCAGCAGTAGGAATCAGTCCAAACAACTTACACACTTCATGATAGATGCGATGCAGAGTGATCCTACGTCTCCATGTAATGTCAAAGAGTCAAGCCGTTTTGAAATAGCCTGATCTTCAACCATTTGAACTGCTCTACGTTGAATGCGATTAAGTGGAAGAAGCTGGTACTGGGAAGCTCCAGTTCAGAGAGGAGAACAGTATTCCATGTGAGGCTGAATTTGCACCTAATAAAGTTGGAGGCAATGGGCCAGCAAAAAGTACTGTCTCACTCTGTGCACACTGAGCATTTTGCTGTAAACCGCACATTATTCAATATGTCGGCTTCCAAAATTCCGGCACTGGCTGAGGCTGTCAAGAAAGCACCCTCAAATCAAGGCGATATGACAAAGGGTGTCTTTTTTTGCAGTGTATGTGCAAAGCTGTATCTCCTTGGGGTTATATGTGATCAAGTTTTGACAACCCTATTCCGAGACGGTAAGTTGATTCTTCACTTCAGATGCAAACTTGCTTTGGCACTCTTCGATGTGTTTCTGAGAAATACCGCTATAGATAGAGTATGTTGCATTACCTGTACTATCATCTGCATATCAGTGTTTGTTACTAATTTGCAACATGTCATTGATATACAGAAGAAAAAGTGTTGGTGATAGCTTATAGCCAACAGGGAAATGCTGGTGGCATTGACAGGATTAGGGTGTAGTATTAAAAAAAATTATTAAAAAATATAAATAATATTACTAACACTACGGTGTCAAATGTAGAATTTGGAAAATTAAACTGAACGTCCCAAATGTAATAATCCCAAATGAAATATATTTTAAGTTTTTAATATGACTAATAATGATATGGATGTTTTACTAAAGGTAGATAGAGATTTAATTATATATAAAATTTATATATAAAATATTATATAATAAATAGCAGGTCGGAAGAATGTCATGTTTATTCTTATTTATTTATTTATTTAACACTTTATTGTACACAAAAACAGTTACAGTAAACATTAAAATGATATATATTAAGACAAAAGGTGAGCTTATCTCATATTGAGATTTCTTCCAGCTAACCCGTATGAAGAAAACAGTAAATAAACACTGACATTGTGCACAACATAAACAAATCATGTGGCATTAAAGCTATTGACAAAAAAAAATAAACTAAAAGGAAAAGAGATAAAACACTTACACATTAAAAAACTATAAAAAAATAACACACAAACAACAAAAATTAATATATTAACTTATTTTACTTTTGCATCAGTTAATAATTATTCAATCGTGTCTTAAAGATTGATAGCGATTCACTGGAACGAATGTTAAATGGAAGTGAATTCCACAGCCTAACTGCATGAATAGAAAAGGAATCAGAGAAAAAATTAGATTTGAAGGAAGGGAAACGCAAAAGAGAACTGACATTAGCATGACAATCACTACTCGGGGAATGAAGAAAATGAAAACGCTGACGAAGATAAATTGGGGACTTAGGGTTATGAAGAATGTTATAAAGCAAAGAAAAAATATGAGTATTCCTGCGAAGACGTATTGGTAGCCACTTAAGTTGAGCACGAAATTCTGAAACATGATCATATTTGCGAAGGCCAAAAATGTAACGGATGCACAAATTTTGCATCCTCTCAAGTTTGTCCACTAAACCTTCCCCTTCAATAAAACAAGTGTCTGCGTAGTCAATTATTGGGAGAATCAGTGTTTGCATTAACATAATTTTTGTTTTCAGCGGTAGCAATTGTTGCAATGGTTTCAAAGAATGGAAAGAAAATAAACTTTTTTGCAAATATTGTTGATGTGAGCCTCCCATGTCCAATCTTTAGAAGAAGTAACACCTAAATTTTTAGCAGTAGAAGAAAAAGGAATGAGAGTGCCATTATAAATTATTGGTGGAACATTAACATCATTTAACAATTTGTGCATATATCTACTACCAAAAATAATCACTTGAGATTTAGAGGGGTTAACTAAAAGACCATTTAAAGTCGCCCAAGCATGAAATGCATCCAAATCTCGATTGATGCCATTGACCGTATCCTTTATATTCATGATACCAGCTTGACAATATAGCTGCAGATCGTCTGCATATAAATGAAATTTACTTGTTAAAATGGTAGAGATGGTGTCAATAAAACTTGTAAAAAGTAAAGGAGATAAGACTCCACCTTGAGGGACGCCTGCAGTGAGTTGGAGTGAATCAGAACATATTTTATTAAAACGAACACACTGTGATCGTCCTCGAAGGTATGAATCAAACTAGGCAACAGCACAAGAATAAAGGTTACGGGATCAAAAAACTTTTAGCAGTATATCAAAATCTACTGAGTTAAAGACACCACTAAAATCAAGAAGCACACCAACAGTAAGTTTTTTATCATCAATAGCAGCACGAATATCTTCAGATATGTTAATTAGAGCTGTAACTGTACTATGCCCTTTCCGAAACCCTGATTGGAAAAGATTCAACAAGTTATTAGCTACATAGTAATGCGTCAATTGAGTGTGTACAATATATTCTAACACTTTAGAGAGAAATAGGAGAATAGATATAGGGCAATAGCAAGATGGAGAAGAGGAATTTGGTACTTTTGAGAGAGGGATGACATGAGCTGTTTTCCAAGCAGAAGGAAAAGTACTACTAGACAAGGATAATTGAATTCTTCTTTTTACAACCTCAGTGACAACATAGCAACTTGTAAAACAGCATTAGGAACCTAACTTTTATGATTCGTAATTGATACCTATTCACATTGACTTCAGGGGTCACACAAATTCTGAGACATTTCATTAAAGGTGAATCTTCATATTAATTAAAATATTTTAATAACAAATATTATTTTACGTCTTCTGGACATTAATATGAAATTTACGTGATGGCATTGATTGCAATTCTGCTGTCACAACACTATTGATGCAAAGATTTGTTAAACCACCACTTATAAGTTATACAATATATGCAATATACCTTGGTGTGCACTCTAAGTACTGTTGACTGTTAGAGAAGTTTATGAGAAACTAAAAGCATTATCTTGCAATACTTAAACCCCTTGGTGATTTGTCCAGAGATTATCAATTTGCTTATTGTAAATGCAAATCAATGTACTCAAACTATAGATAAATCCACCTCCTTCATATCACTACCATTTATGATTTGTTCTAATGTGAAATTAATAATTTCTCAATGAAGTGAGTCAAATACAAAACCATTCGTCATCAGGATAAAAAATATGCAGATGTGAACCACAAATACTTTAGTAATTGGATTGTAATATAATTCAGTTTGTAATTTGACTTGCATTTATGTTTTACTAGCTGACCTATTTCAACCCTTTGGGTATTGATTTTTTTTTTAAATTAGCCTATGTTTGACCTCGGCTCTTCAACTACTTCTATGCCTAATTTCATGAAAATCGGTCCAGCGGTTTAGCCGTGAAAGCGTAACAGACAGACAGACAGACTTTCGCATTTATAATGTTAGTATGGAAGTATGGATGTTGAAATATACTGTATGCACATAACACTATTGTGACATGTTTATTAAGTATTAGTGGCGATTTTATTGTTTTTACGTCACTTGGGCCATCATGGCCCCACTATAACTTTTATTTTGTTTAATATATTCGTAAATTACCCAGTTTTTTTTTCGGGTTTTAAATGGATAGCGTCGCTTTACGTGGCGCAACCATTTTCGAAAAGCCACAGACAAGGGACAGACTCCATAAATAAACAAAGTGATACAGACATTAGTTAATACATGGGCACATCTATATTTTTTCCTATGGCAAAAAATATAAGGCAAACAAAAGTACATTCAGCCTACTGTGTTTCGTTTCACATTTATTTGTTATTTTTGAGAACCTAAGTTAAGAAAAAGAAATTGTAATTTACGAGGAAAATGTGTATGTATGAATTATCGTTGTAATTTTCGGAAGAGAAAAAAGAAAGGTTTATATGAATTGACCATTCGATTGTAGGGAACGCGAAATATACGCGAAACAAGGGTTGGAGCATGCACCATTGACTACGATCTTGATGCTCCAATCTACCAAAAAACTGGTGATCCACTGACATATTTTCTCAGGAAGCTTGTAGGAACGCAGCTTCGGGAGGAGCACTTTGTGCCATCCGATTCAAAGGCCTCAGCTATGTCCAAACTAAATTCCAATACCTCTTTCTTGGACTCAGTGCTTCACCAGCCAATGAGTCAAGTATACTAGGAGATCACCAGTTGAGCGGCCACAATGGAAACGGTACTGTTGGCCACTAATCAAGTAGTGTTCTTCTAAATACTTCAGGAGCTAACAGCTGATGATGATTTCCATAATTTTGGAGAACAAGGAGACTATGGCTATGGGCTGGTAGTTTGATGGATTAGAGTTAGCTTTTTTTTGAGGGATGGGATGCACTAAAGCTATCTTTCATGATTTTGGTACCACGCCGAATGAGTAGGAGAGCTGAAACTGGCGCGTAAATACTGGCACCAATTCTGGAGCACATACTTTGAGCACAATTGTGCTTTAAGCCCAAAGCACTTGAACTGCTTTACGATTAAGCATGAATTGTGTAAAAGAAGTCATAATTATTAATCAAAATATATTTCCACTTATACAAAAACTCTGAACTTATAAAAATTGTACATATACTCAGTGTTCAGTACTCAATTTTGAATATGAAAAAGTAGGTACTTAAATTTTCACTTACTTTTACATTACAATGTTTACTATAGATACCCACTCATGGTGCATTGAAGTGTAGCAACTGTTTAGAAAAACCTCACATTTGCTTTTTGAAAATTATTTTAGACTTGTTAACTTTTATTGTTATAATAGGAAGCAGTTTTGATGCAAAAATAACAGATTTTACTATATATGAGCTCACCATAATATTGTTTGGAAATATCAAAATAATCTTGAAATAGTTTCCAGCTCGTAACTTTATGTGGTTTATAAAATTAAATGGCTTATAAAACCATTGCTTTAAATCCTAGGAACCAAGATTTTATTTATTTGATTACTACATAGTTCTGTATTTTTTTTAAATATATATTTTTAAAAACCTTAAAAACAGCAAAGAAAAACATCGACACGCGGGATTTGAACCTGCGACCATTTCCCTAAAGCCGGGACGCTCTTCCGCTGAGCCAGTGTCGTTTTCTTTGCTGTTTTTAAGGTTTTTTCAGATTCCCAAGCACGGGGTGAGTGCTATAACACAAAAATATATTTTTAAAGTTTTGTTGGAAACACTTGGAAGTGTTGTGGAAAATGTTGAATATTTGTGCCTCTGAAGTAGAGTGGCCTAATGCTCCGTAGTTACCCCGTTTTTCATGATATAAAAATTTAGGAACCTGTAATTTGTAAAATTGAATATGGGGTTAATACTATGTTTGTCCATGAATTTTTCGGAAAATAAAAACTATATCAAGATCATTTCTTGTATTTAGATATTACAATTTATCGAACAGTCCAAGTTTCATCAAAATCGAGGTAACAGTTTAGAAACGTGCCGCGTTGATAGAAGAGATGGGGAGGTGGGGAAAGGGTGGGGGAGAGGAGTGGTTTTTAACTCCCTCAAAACCCCCCGCCGGAAATACGTAGTTTTTTTACGAATTTTTTTCTGTGTAGAACTGCCATACAAAATGTAAAAAAATTAAATTATTCCACTAGATTGGAGAACAAAGGGGAGAAAGAGAAGCGAAATAATCTCAGTTAACCTCCCCCTTTCCTAATTCTTTTTTATTGCAGTTTTAACTATATATATACCTACTAGTCGGATTGCGTGTGCTACGGCGCTACGGGAAGTGTAGCCCCGCCGCCCTTACGTAACAAAGCACAGACATCAATTGCTCGCCTTCGCAGCTTCGGCTTTTTCCGAAGTCTTCCCTCCGCGCCTTCGCGATTTTTACAAACACTCTAGGGGTAGGGCAAACAAAACCACGCGCAAGTTAGGGCGCTCTGATTCGGATCTGTCAACTTAACTTACAGTTTATCGTAAATATTTACGCGCCTAAACTAAACGTATATGATTTTTTTTAAAACTTCTCATCTCCGGCAAAAAAACTAACGGGGGGCTATCGGAAGACCTTCTAGAAGCCCCCTACAGCTTTAGATTTTCTCTATCGATGCGGCACCTTTCTAAACCAAACCCGAAATCGATTCATTCTTTTCATTCTTGAAATAGGTATTCGTTTATTTAACTTTTTAAATTTAATTATTACAAATTAAGTCTAGACTGGCGAGCGTGGCTAAACTTGAGTGTTCCTTCCGACTACCATGGCTGTTTGACTTTGAATTTGTTCGTTCGTGTATTCGTATGTCGGGCGCGGATTTCGGCTTATTCGACCAATTCCTTTGGTACTCGGCATTCGGCCAAATGCCTTATCATGAGAAAAAACGGACATATAGGTATGCCCGTTTTTTCTAATACGCAAAAAATTAATATATATTTTACCAAGAAATATAAAAATTAGTACTTAAAAATCATCACAGGTAAGTTGTTATGAATGAAAACATTATTTTCAGTATTTCTGGGCAAGGATTATTCTTTGGACAAGTACATAGACAATGTTTTTAGGAATACAAAATAACAAGACTATTAGTTTCTCAATCTGTAATAAACAAATAATATGACATGATCAACTCGCTAATGAAACAAATACGCCACCGAATATTCGGCATCGGTCGCATATTCGGCATCGGACAAGGGCCTGGCCGGATTTTCGGTATTCGGCAAAATCACTATACGTGGCAGATGCCACTAATTTTGCTTCACAAAATGAAGATCTTTAAAAAAATGTCTCCTGTGACAAGAAATATAAGATTATAAAATAACTAGCTGTTGCTCGCGACTTCGTTCGTGCGGACTTCGTTTACTCCGCACAGCTCCTCCCCCGTAGGTGATAGCGTGATAATATGTAGCATATATGTTGACCCGACTTGTTAGTAATATTCATGCAAAATTTGAAGTAAATCCATGCAGTACTTTTTGAGTTTACCCCGGACATACATTGACTTTCCTACGATTTTATTATATGTAATAGATATAGATATTGCTTTAAGTGTCTCCCGTTAAAAATTCTAAAATCCGTATTTTTGATACTGGTAACACTTAAATTAAAAAGTTACAGGTGGCAAGCCTATGCTGGAGTCTTTTCTATTTTTCGGTCGCTAGAAATGTAGCACAGCAGACAGATTTGTTCCTTTCAGTGACTTAGCAGACACATCTGCAAAACTTTGCTAAGTAAATCTCTGAGTTACAGATTTCTGCAAAGTAACGCCTGAACCTATAAAATTTTTCTTTTGATCGAAAAGGTTTCCTGTTTGACACCATGTAAATTTGGTAAAGATTTGATTTAGAGTTTCGGAGGTTAGAAGTGGAACTCTGTTGTTGCATAAATGCATTCAAATTATTTTTCCTAGTGTTTTGTTTAGATAACATTTTTTAGGGTTCCCGTACCTCATTAGGAAAAAACGGAGCCCCTATAGGATCACTTCGTTGTCCGTCTGTTCATCTGTCTGTCCCTATGTCAAGACCTTCTTTTTCCTCTCCCTGTCAGGAATGCATAGAAGATACCTTTATGCATTCCTGAAAAAAAGTTGAAATTTATATCAAATACTCAGGTTTACGCTCCGTCTTAGCTGTGGAAAAATAAAACTTGTAAGTCAACGTGATCAAAAGATAATTACTAATTATGTCTCATCTTTTGCAATTTTTTGCGATTTCAAAAGGGATAATGTGAATAATACCTATGAATTTAAGGCAAGAAACAATGTCCTACAGAACAGGCAGGTAGTAAAAGGCGACCGATTGGCTATGCGAGCCACTACCATCGTGGCTACTAGGTGGTAGAGTTCTGCATTGTCTCGTCCGGGTCTAGTACAACGCCTTACTTATTGCTGTCGTAATGGCGTTAGTGCTTGTCACTGTCGTGTTCTGGTTTGGAGGGTTAGGTGGCCGATAAGCTTATGCATGTGGCATTAGATCTCGCCATAAGATAACAACGTACCCATCCGAACCATTAACATCTTTGGTGTCTGTAGGCGATGGTTGACACTATCACTAGACCCGTCTGCTTGTTTGCTAATCTATGATGTTGTATATGTGTTACATATTTGCGGAAACTTTTTGTAGAAAATTTTGTAGTTATATTTTCTAGTTGTAAGTATTATAATCTGTTTGTTTCCCTAACATTAAATAAATAAATAAATATATAAAAAAATCAAAACTTATAGAGTACTTCCCAACACCAAGAATCATGAAATTTATGTGTATCTAATGTTACCTACAAGAGTGTGCGGAACCCTCGATATGTAAGTCCAACTCGTACTTGACTGATTTTTTACATTTATGATGTCTTTTGAATGAAATATCCGATCGTAAATTCAAAAGGTACTTTAAGCCGCCTTGAATACAAAGTAATTTATTTTAATAAGAATTATTATCAAAGTATGATAACCGTGGTCTAGTTTCTATCGGCGTTTTTATTACCTTTTTAAACATAGAAAACTAGTTATAGTTTTTTAATAGCAAACGCCAAACACTGATTGCTGATGGCTCACCTAGTAGAAATAGATACAAAACTTCTGTAACTAGACACCAAGGATATTATGGTGCGTTGCTATTCGTGTGGTCGGGGAGTTACGCCACAAGTATAAGCTTATTGGCTACCTTTACTTACTCTTCGGAACACGACAATCAAATATTGACGCTATTGCTGCATGAATATGTAGAGCGGCGATACCAAATCCGGGCGAGTTGTTACGGAACTCTACCAACTAGTAGTCACGATGGTGATACCATAGTTAAGTGATAATTTCACACATTTATCCGTTTGTCTGTTTACAGATAACGGTCATCGTCATCGCTCACTTATTGATTTTAATAATCATTATCGCTCCTTAGTTCTTATTTACGACTAGCTGCGCCCACGACTTCGTCCGCGTGTAATTTTTTTAAAATAGTAGCCTAAGTTACTCCTTATTACATCAGCTATCTACCAGTGAAAGTCCCGTCAAAATCGGTCCACCCGTTTCAGTGATTAGCCGGAACAAACAGACAGACAAAAATCGTAAAAAGTGTTATTTTGGTATATGTACCGTGTATACATCCATATGCATTTAGTTAAAATCGGTTATTTTAATATTACAGACACTCCAATTTTATTTATTTGTATAGATAACCGGGATCTAACGCTTGTATTTCCGAGACGATTGTGTTGACACGCCACCACGAGATTCTGGGCTCCTACCACAAAATTAAAAAAGTATAAGTCAGTTAGTATTCTGTGCTCCTACTGAGTTTTTTTAGATAAATATAAAAAGAATAAAAACATTATTACCCGGCCCGAAATCAGAAATTTCTTTAAAACTTTTTAAACATTGAATTCTCTGTGGTCCGGTGTCGATGTTGACCTCGTGAGTGATGATAACATTGCCCGGCTTTGGATAAGTGCCCGGTTAGGGATATACTTGCCACCTATTACTTTGTGGGACTAAGAATTTTCGGCTATACGTGGGTGCACTGGTTGTATCTGTACCTACATGTTAGGGATGCAGGCGTTTACAATAGATACTTACTTTTTACAAACTTATTTTGAAGCGTCACCAATTTTTAAGTTACTACGCGGCCAAGACGTCATGATTTGAGATCAAGTTAGCCCTTAACTAAGCAGAGGGCCCAATTTGAGAATAATCTAAAGTATTCAGCTTTACAGTGAATTAAAAATGACTTGTAGACATTTCCCACAATGAGTAACGCGTGTGAACTTCTCGTCATTGCAAACATACCTACTTCCACCATTCATTTAGTAAGGATTGCGAAACAATTTTAGTTTGTTATTCATCTCAGTCTCACAGCCTTGTCTTGTGTTAGTACTACCATTACAAGCGCGCTACAAGGCCTGTTTTGAATTTACTGTTTTGTTATAGCTGTTGTCGTACTGAAAATAATTAACAACACTCTGATTACTATCCATAAATTATGTCACGCTATACAAATATATAACTTCACGCCAAATCCCTTACGACATAGGCGGAGAAACTGAGTGCCATCCATAGAAATATATTTAGAGGTCAATGGTGCCATCACGATCTAGACAGACTTGCCTTACTTCTTCCACATTATTAATTTTCTTCATACATTCTAGGTATGTCATATTCATGATTTTTACAACCCATTTTTACAGTTGATCATATCCAGGAGACATCACATTGTATTTTAAAACTTAACACTTTCTTAATTTTTTTTCGATTTGACCACTTTGTCTTCCTGTTGTCCCTACATAAATTTGATCAAAATCTGATTTCAGAGAGGAAGAAAGTAATTGTTGCAGTTTTACTGTTTAAATTATTGTTTATTTCTCGCGTCCATAACAAGTAACAATTCAAGCGGCAGTGTGCCAATGCCATCATCGCACCATTGACATCTTTGGTATATAAATAAATAAATATTCACGGGCCAAATTACACTTACTTATCTAACCTCATAGTAAGCAAATTGATTGCTTGTGTTATGGCTGTTAGTCAACAATACTAATACATAGAAATACATTTATAAAATACTGGAATATATTTAATAAACACCGAAACCCGGAAATATTTATACTCATCACACAAATGCTTGTCCCCGTCGGGGATCGAACCCGAGCTCCGTCGATTGCGTAGTCAGGGTCGCTATACACTCGACTAACGGGGCGATCAAATATGTACCTACAATAGTCATATCTTTCCACCAACCATCAGCGTGTTTGCTATTAAAAAAGTAGATAATAGATTGAACAGTTTAGCTGACGTGTTCACCGAGATATGTCTGACGGACCTTACCGAAATTATTAGTTTATAAAAATTTAAAGCATTTGCTAAAAGTGAAAGGTGACAACGCTGTGCGTAAAATGAGTAAAAGAAATTTTGTATAGGTACCTATAGTAGGGGAGCCCAAGATTCTAAATGGGTAGTAGCAGTACTTGAACATCGTAGGGACCTATTGGATTTTGTAGATTAAATTATAGGTAAAAAAGGTTACATAATGTTTTTCATTTCTATGACGGGGAAAAAAATCTACAGATTAAAAAATGTTTAAAACAAAACTGTGACGTGGTAACACTAAATCGCGTCAGATTAAGGTTATGGTGGGTTAACTACCAGCTAACATTTAGAAAATCTGACGATTAAAGTGTAGCGTAAAGGAGTGGGAGGGTCAAATTGTTGCAAAGAAAACGTTGTTTTGACGTTATCGAGCGCGTCTGAATGTTCTTTATTATAGAGGAAATCATATGTTTAATAGAAAAAATATAATGTGACAATTTCCACAATTCGAAGTTATCGATTTTTTTTCTGCCTTATTTCGCAGTAATACAGAGGCGGGAGCCTCTATATAAAGGGCTTATTTTACTATTTTTATTATTATTATTAATAAATATTGCTGCAAAATAATAATAAATATATTTATATATATTTATTATTATTTTAATACTATTGAATCTGACACGCACAGGAAAATATTATAATGCCTACTTCAACACGCACAGTAAAAGAAAGTTAAAAAAATGTTAGAACAACTTAGGATTGTTAAGTTCACTTAAAAAAAATGTAAATCCGTTATTGGCTCTTAGTGTACATTATAAGTAGAGTAAGTTTATAAATATTTAGCTGTGGATTTTATGTAAATAAATAAATAAGCAAATTATTTGCTTGTGTTATGGGTGCTAGTCAGCGATACTAATACATAGAAATACATACCTTTATGAATACTGTCACATACATAATAAACACCCAAACCCATACAAACATTTATGCTCATCATACAAATGTTTGTCCCCTTCGGGAATCGAACTCGAGCCCCTCGATTCGTATTTAGTTTCGCTAACCACTCGACCAACGAGGCGGTCAAAATATTTGAAGATAGAAAAGATGGTTGTCTCGTCAAAACGAAGCTGTTCACAAAAATTCATCTCGTTATTAATTTAAAAAAAAGTTTGTTCCTGGGATAACCTAAGTTACAAAATAAATATTTATAGACTGGCTATAAATATTTATTTTGTAACTTAGGTATATGCTGTTATATATTTTGGTGCGCAATAAAGAGTATTGTATTGTAGTTACTGTTACGCATAAGCACATAATCGTTATGCATAACACTTATAAAACTAAAAAAAACTTGTAATCGTAACCTGCGTCCGGTACTAAAACCTTGAGGTTAGACACCGACAACTAGGGTTGCCAAACAGTCTGGTAATAAATTGGCAAAGTGTGTGTGCGGGCCACACGCAATATAGGGTTCCGAAGCTGCCCATCACAATAATGCGGACTAAGAAGAGGGCTTTATAGTTTCATACTATGAACATTTAAGCTATTCGACGTCAGTAACAAATATATGTATATCCGCACTACAGGTTCACTGCCTATATAACTTCTCTAAGTACTTATAAGTTTGTCGACTATTACTCAAAAACTTGTAAAGCTTCTACGTCGTGACACCTTTGGTATGTAGGCGATGGTTGACTCTTTCCATCAGGAGACCCATCTGCTTGTTTGATATCTTATGCTATAAAAAAACCTCCAGAATCAAACGTTTAGCAGCAGAAGGATGGATAACATTTTTAGAAAGATTTTTTTCTGTTACGCCAAATAAGTATAACTTTTTACGTGCGTACATCCTCATGTGACAAACGTGTGTGAACACACACATGTTTTTTATGTAACCAATTACTCGAAAACGACTGAAACAACTTGGAAAATTATTTTTTGTTTATACTTCCCAGGTCCATTTTAATTTGGTGAAAACCTGATGTAGGTTTCCGGACATGGGAAGTCGTTGTAGTTTTACTGCGATTAAATTATTATTGTTTTTATTCGCTCGAATTATCTAGGCAAACAAAATTGTTGACAACCCTACTTTGTCGAAGTGGGTCCCTCTTCGTGCAAGATCTATTTGCGCTCGGACGTTTTTGTTTTACTCAGTGAGTTGAACGCTTATTGTTTTTTTACAGTAACAATGAAGACAAGGAGCTTAGCTGGTAATTGTGGCATTGGTGTGTTTGTCATTGCCCTTGTGACGGTGGCATTGGCATTTGGCACGCCTAATTGGCTCGTCAGTGACTATCGTATACGCGGAGCTAGATTGGACAGGTAATACTTTATACTACATACATACATACATACATACATACATACATATTATATTTAACTAGTTGTTAAGCGCGGTTATGCTCGCGACAGTTTCAGTTTTTACCCTTAACACCATTAGCGGACCCCTATTTATCATATTAGCTATTAAAAGTATCTTCACGCCCTTATCCTCGAAGAGGTAGGCAGAGGTACAACCAATGCATCAACGATTAGCCGGAAATGCTTAGTCCCACAATGTGATAACTGGCAAGCCTATCGCCAACCGGACATTTATCTAATCCCCGGAAACGTTATTTTTATCAGAAAATTGAAAAAAAAAACACATTTTTAATTGCCTGACCCGGGAATCGAACCCGATACCTTATGTGGTCAACACCGACACCGAATCACTAGACCATATCACAGACCATAAAACTGGGTTACTGCAAACTAGCTTTACCCCGTGGCTTCGTTCACATTACATTTATTTTGGAAGCCTTTGTTTTTTTCTAGGTTATAATTAACTTGAGTTGTGAATTTCAAAAAAAATGTCTATATGTTTAAGTGTAAATTAGCATATACATAAAAATCGCATTTATAATGTAGATATTATTTTTAAGAAACTTTCGATTTTTGCGACGGAACCCTAAATATTCCTACAATAAAATGTTACCTGCATGTTGTTCTACCAACTTCTTTGTCATGCCGTGAGCGTCCCATTAAAATAGGTTTAGCCGTTCCAAAGATTACCCCGGACAAACTAATAGACAAAAAAATTAAAAAAGGTTTTTATGTCTTATTGTCATGTAAATGTTGGGAAAACATCGTTATTTTGAAATGACAGACAGGCGCTTCAATTTTAATTTATGTGCTTAAACAAGATCTATTTTCACGAAGTCACTTTTAGGGTTCCGTACCTAAATAGGAAAAACGGGACACCCTTATCGGATAATTTCGTAGTCCGTCTGTCTGTCAAGAGCAAGACCCTTTTTTTCAGGAACGCTTAGATGAATCAAGTTGAAACTTATATTACTCAGGTCTACGATCCCTCACGATTACATGTGAAAAAAAATCAAACTTGTAAGTGAATGCAATACAAAGATATGAGCATTTATGTTGCATATTTTGCATTTTTTTGTGGTTTCAAAAAGGAATCAAAACCTACAGGGTACTTCCCGTTGACTTAGAATTATGAAATTTGGCAAGAAGCAATGTCTTATAGCGCATGTAAAGGAAAAAATCCGAAAACCGTAGATTTTAGTTACATCACAAAAAATACAAGTTTATACGGAACCCTCGGTATGTGAGTCGAACTCGGTTTTTTAATTAAGTTGCTTTTTTAATATTTTATTTCAGGCTAGGGTTATGGAGTCATTGCTTCAGATCGCTTCCAGACCCACTGGACCAGTACCAACGAAGATTTTTCGTTGGCTGCAGATGGGTCTATGATCCATTCACGACCGGCTATGATAGAATACGTGGATACCTATTACCAGGTAATTTGATACAATTTGTTTATATCCCATTAACTAATACTAGCGGTCGCCTGTGGACGAAATTCGACCATAGACTAATCCATAAAATTTTTTTTAAGTTTGACAACTCCCTTTAGACGTAAAGAAAATAGTATTTATGTGTGTATAATATTATCGTGTATGTCACATAAATCTCGTGTGGGTAATGTTTATTTTCATTAATTATTAGTTGAATTTTAAATTTTAAAAATTTAGATTCAATTTCAAATTTAATTGAAATTGATAACATTGAAAAGCTGTATATTTTTGAAACGATGATCGATTTTGATCTCTCGAATGGCATTGAACGCAATGTTTGAGCTCTACAATGTTTTCTTACTTAGGTTACATAATTTATAGGCTGAAAATGTCGAAGTAATATAAAAAAAGAAAATTTTTTTTTTCAAATATTTTCGGTATTGTTAAATCTTAAACAAATCGATCGATTTTGATCTAATTTACGACATTTGACACAGTTTCTTAGAGAGAAAAGCTGATTAGAACTTTAAATCGGTAAAATAGCCTTTAATACAATATTTGCTAGCTGATAACACTTGTACTCACATTAAGATAATTATAATTAATTTTAATAATTATTGTAAATACCCTGAGGATGCTTGTGTAAGCGAAACCGGTCGGAAATTAAATATAATCTTATTGTGAAATAGTACAAGTGTTATCAAAAATTGTGTTAACAAATATTGTGTTAAAATGGAGTTTCACCAAGTGCCGACGATAAAAAGTGTAGATAATAATATTAAGTAAGTTTGCTGTAAACAACAAAATATTGATAGTTGAAATGTAATTTTGTAACTTTTGAAAACTTGATTTGATTTCGATTTTTAAAACTGCATTTGACGTAGTTTTAAGTTACTAAAACACTGTAGAAGGTTGAAAATTTTTTGGTCAAAAATTTTGAAGTTATTTTTTTCGACATAACTTCAAGATTTTTCGTCAACGATAACTCCCGTACGGATAAACTGAGATGCAAATTATGCATTGGATGCAGTTTTTTTTTGAGAATTAGAGCTGATTAGATTTTGTACTAAATCGATACATTAATCTGGAAGTTATATTAGAAAAATACTGTTCCGTTAACATTTTTTTGGGGTTTTATTAAATTTCTCAAAACCTTCTGGATTTAATTGGTTCAAAGAACACAGACGGGTTTGGTTTTGTATATCCCTCGTGTGTCTTTCGGAGTGACGAAAAATTTTCTACGTTTTTTAGATTAATTAAATAAAATATATCGATAGGAACAATGATATAAAATATTGAGAGTGTAATTTGATTCACTTCTGTCATTATATTTAAGTGTTACCATTGTATAAAACTTCAATTATGTTTGCATTAAACAGCAATAAGTTTATATATCATAATTTTCATTATAATTATCAAATGAATATTCTCCCTTTTTTACTAAAGAATAGTTTAAGCTAATTTCTTTTTTGTTATTTTAAGTACCTATCTAAAAAGTATCTTGGCAAAATCTTAGCTCAGAATTTTCTCAACCTAACTTAGATTTCTGAGATAAGCAATTGTACTAAAGACACACAATTACAAGATATTAGGTACACAGACACAGACTAGGGTATTAAGGAAAGAACTGAATATTTACCTTAACCTTACCTAAATTCCAACTTAATTTAGATACTATATTCCCCAAGTTTAAAAAATATTTATCAAATGCGTATAAGTTAAGGAGTTGATATAGAATCTTATGGAATATATTAAATTTGAAGGTAATAACTAAAAGAAAAACGATGAATGAAGTTTTGCCCGTGTTCTCTCTAGGAAGTTAAGCGAAATCCAACCGAATGCTATCAACTGCGTTTCGATCGGTGGAGCCGTTCAAAATTTATGAGATGTAAAAAGAGTGACTACGTGTCACGTACAGAATATCTATGTACATAATAAATTACCATATAAATCTATAGAGTCTATGTACGTTAAATTTTTTTGTCAATTGGTATGATAAATGTTTGTTTCATGACTCACTGACATTAATTTTATCATTTTGTCATTTTTTTGTCAGTCAGTATGTCTCGTTATAATTGTAGACTGTCTCCATAATATAATATGTTGGTACACAATGAGACACGTAATTGCGCAAATGACGGCCATATAATTTTTTATCGAAATGAATTTAGTCTAGCTAAGCGGCCGCGCATATGATCTTTTTATACTAAAGCAGAAAAAACTAATATTAATGTACCAATTAATACCAGCTCACAAAATATATACTTAACTTCATAATTATTTCGTTGGAGTACAAAGTATAAAATTTAAATTTTCAGGAGAACCATTTGCTTGATTGCTATCAAAAAAATCTAATGTGCACTAATATTTTATTAAGTTAAAAGTTTTTTGTTTGTTTGAACGCGCGAATCTCTGGATGATTCAGCTGGATTTGAAAAATATTAATGTATAAAATGCTACATTTTTTATATTATAAGATAGCAAAATAAAGCAAATGGTGGTTGTGGTTCCTGGTGGAAGGAGAAACCATCTGATGTATACACCAAAGTAAATGTACTTTGCTCTTCGTGTGGCGAGGTTTTAATGTCAAATGCATTAGTTCATCGGCTAAGACCCTCCAAACCAGAGCACTACAATGACACGCACTGACGCTATTGCGGTAGGAATAGGAAAGGCGGTGCTAAAAGCCCCGGGCGGGCGTCGCCATAATCTACCACCGTGAACCATCTACAATCAAGGTGGTAATGACTCGTATATCCAATTGTTCGCCTTTTACGAACTGCCCGTTAGTTACGAACTTAACTTCTTTTTTGTCCCCTTAAGCAAAAAGCGGCATTGTTTTGGATCACCGAAATCACAGCTAACAGGTCGTGGGTACTTTAATATATTGCATGGCCACTGACATTGACACCGAACAAATGTGTGAGCAAGAAATGACTCATAAGTCATAACTCATACCACGGTCATATATACTCAGGTCTTTTAACGAAGCCCAATTTCGTTAGGTGAGAGAGTATTGTCATAACTTTTCTTTCGCGTCAAAGCCTCCGTGGGTACGTCGTTTTTATCGATGGGTGCGCACGCCGCACGTTTACGGGTATTTATTTACGGTCAAAAGTCAAATTATGAAAGTACAAAGAATGTTAAAAAAAATTGTTAAGCCCTAATGTGAACCGGTGCGGCGGGTGACATTAGGGCTTACTAAGCATGAGTTACGTACCTGAAATATTAAATACCTAAAGGTGGAGCTAGCACTCATATTAATCACTTGAAACAAATACCTACGTTACATCTCATTCTATGAAGTCTCGCTATCTCTTTTTATACAGCTGTGTTAGAAAGAGAGTTTAAGACCTTGGAAGATGACAGCAGTATTAAAAGTTGTTTCATGTAGGTAATAGAAGGGTTGCCTCCAGATATAATACAGCATCATGGTTAGGTATGACAAAAGAAACAGAATGATAAATTGGACAATTTCCATCGACGGCACTTTGTGAAACTGCATTTTAAAGTAGGTGCTGCAAATAAACACATTTGTACTTTTTTCAGTTCACTTATATTTCATATTATTTTACACATCAACTGATTTCACTAATAACAGCATAATCAGGGATAATTTGTATACCTAGTCAAAGACATAATAATTATCTGCCGAATTAGCAAAAAATTAATAAAAAAATTACCTTGATTTTAAAATGTGTATAAATTTATTTCTTGTTGCTGAATTAAATGTTGATATGTAATACTATCTACGTATTAAAATGATACGTCTTTCAAGACAATTTCTTAGTTTGTCAGTGTAGCTTGCATTTATACACAGAAATACAGAGTTATACTACTTACCGATAATAAGAAATAAAATAACTTCAAGGGTAAATTTTAAACCTTGTCATCTCATTCGGTGCGATAAAACTATACAACATGGTTTATTACTATTTTTTCATGATATATCTACAAATTTATGACATTTTTGACAGTGATAGAAGCATTTGTTCATATGGGCGGCGACATGTTTTCTTCCCAATGGCTTGTTTATTAGTATTCATGTGATCTGTGGTAATACCAATACAAATTGCTAGAATTATATTTTCCAATATCTATCTCCTTGATATTATTGCGATAACTTCAAACTCTGCATTTTAAATGGTTTGTGCATCCATTATACGTTCATCAAGATCATTTTCCTCACCGCGTAGATTTTTTTAGCATAGCAAATAAGTAGATGGTTCTCTCGACGGAAAGAGATAATCATTGCCTATAGACACAAAATATGTTAAGGGTCAGCCATTCGTGCTGCGACGTTGGAATTCCACGTGCTATGTTTATTGGCTACCTTACCCTTCGAGACGAAAAAAGATTAGCAAGAGGCAGCGATGCTATTGCAGCAGAAATACATAAGGCGGTAGTACCAAAAATCAGCCGAGACGTGGCAGAACTTTACCACCTAGTTAGTAGTTATGATGTTAGTGATCCGTGTTAGCCTTCTTTCGCTTTTCACGAGATGCCTGGCAATAAAGCAATCGATTATATTTATTTATCTTTATTGAACTATAAGACACTAACCAGAATGTATAGGGTACAAATGTCGAGTTTAATGCATAAAACATTCTCTACCAGCTAATAATACGGCCAACCAGTAAATCATACAGGATGGTTTAATTTTCGTAATGTTCTTAAATCTAGATTACACATATACATACATTCTTACATATATACATATAAAATACGTACTTAAATATCTATAACAAATAAATACATATATGTGTATATATATCGGTAAATAATATAGAAAAACTATAACAACTTAAAAATAAATGATGCATTCTTCAAAAAGGATTCGATTCGACACGGAGTAAAGTGCAATAATAACAAAGAATACCGCACAATTCTTACTGCGGCAATCTTTTCTGATCCATACAGTGAATTTAGTGAAACCTAACAACTTCTCGCCTCTATGGTCTAGTGTCTCGTTGTCGGTGTTGACAACATGAGGTCCCAGATTCGATTCCCGGGTCGACCTGGATCGAAAGTGTTTTTTTCAGTAATCTGATACGTAAAAAGAACGTTGCCCGGGATTGGAAAATGCCCGGTTGGCGATAGGCTTGCCACTTATCACGTTGTGTGACTTATGGCCAATTGCACTAACATTGTCTTAGCTTAGGACAATCCTAAATAGTATGCTGTCATTTCTTGTCTTAAATGATAAGAATGGGACAGCATACTATTTAGGAAATTGGCCAGAAGTATCTTCGGCTAATCGTAGGTGCACTGCTTGTACGTCTGCCTACTTCTTCGGGGAAACGGGCGTGAAGTACTTACCAAGTTCTTGTAATCTTTTTTATCTCATCGCAAGAAGAGTTCTTTGACCGTTGAAATCTTTGTTTTTGTCAAGCCACGTCTTACGCGATCTTCAGGCCTGCTTCTCTAATTATGACCTTCAGTGTACATGGAATAGTACAAAAACTGGACTTCGCCATTTTATATAATATATGAGTTAATAAAGATGTGATTCATAGAATATTATATTAAATGAATTACAAAGATTTAGTTAACAATAAAATGACATAGACACTGATTATTTTCATTGCTCCGTTTGGATTACAATGAAAACAAAAACAGTTGTCTTAATTTTATTTTCAAGGTGAAGTGAAATCCCACGAGCCAACCTGTTTTTACTGAATATAAATGTATTTTTTCATTTCAAAGTATATTAAATCAGAGTCGACCAATGGGGACTATTGGTCGAGTGGTAAGCGATCTTGACTATCAATGGGGCTCGGATTCGATTCCGAACACGGCAAATATTTGTGTGATGAGCATAAATATTTGTATTTCTGGCATGGTGTTTGTTAAATATAGTTGAGTATTTATATATGTATTTCTATGTATTAATTATCGTTGACTTACACCCAATATCACTAGCAAATAATGTGCTTAATTTGGGGTTTTGTCAATTCGAGTGATTAGTCCAGCGACATTTATTTATATAAAAATGTTTTTTATACGTAGCCCTTTTAGATTTTTAAGAGAATGTAATCCTTTTTTGAAAAAAAATCAGAAAAAAACGATTGTGGCCTGAGAGATGGCCCGATTTTGAAGAATGGACTATCTGTTAATCTGTCAGGCATATCGTAAGAGGCGAAGTATGGGCCAAATATGTCACTACCATCGTAACCACTACTAGCTCTGCAACGTCTCGCACAGGTTTCAGCACCACCGCTTTACCTATTCCTGTTGCAAGTGTCGTCACTGCAGTGTTCCAGGTTTGGAGGATAATGTAGCCGGTAAACTTATGCACATGACATTACCATCCCGCCACGCGGATAGCACCGCGCTATTACCATCTTTGGTGTTTATAGGCAATGGTAGGGATGTATATCATACAAAAAATCAAAAATGGGTAAAAGATAGTAAATGAGACAATTTTGCTAAACAATTTTGCCGAGTTTCAGTTTTAATTCAGGCTTAATGTTTTTAAAATAGACTAGTGACACCGGAAGCAGAATTATAAAGATTTTGGTGAATTCCGCGAGAACAACTCATTTTCGGGATAAAAAGTACCCTGTGTGCTATTGCCGATCATCATTTATACGTATGCCAAATTTCATGCAAATCCGTTCAGTAGTTTTTGCGTGATTGGGTAAGAAACATCCATTCATCCATCCATACATCATAACATCCAAAATTACGCATTTATAATATTAATATAGATGCGAATAAGCAAATGGCTTTCCTGCTGGTAAGTGTTAATAGTGCATTCAGCATTGCTATATGTATAGCAGACTGACGCAACATGCCTAACGGCTTTCTTACTCTCAGTATAGGTTAACCTATTGTAATTTACAAAAACATTGTGGTGCTTTTCGTAAAAATTTACCCACGAATTAAGTTTTTTTTTCTTCTTGATTATCTTTTAAAAATATCAACTGCCATAAGAACGAAAGTGAAAAGAGAGGCAGCAAATTAAAATATTATTTTACTATGTTTATTAATAAAGGTCTCTTAATTGTTAGCTAAAATTATGTTTCTTTTTCAGGTTTTATGATCGCGACTCAATTTTTCTTCACGCTATGTCTCATAGGTATTTTGATATCGACAGTTTTGGTTCTCATCTTCTTCCTGTGTTGCAGCCCCGATCAAAATAGATTCCTAACGCTAATAAAAAGTATAGGTTACATTATGTTGGCTGCAGGTTAGTGATAATAATATCTTCTATCTAATCTATACATATAATAAAATCGTAAGAAAGTCAAAACTGTACATTGAATATTTTTTAAAAAGAATAGTTGGGGTGTGATCTACAATCGATATCGAAGCCAAAAATATAGTTTTTAGATTTTTGTCTGTTTATCTGTTTGTCTGTATGTATGTCCGGGGTTAACTCAAAAGTACTGCATGGATTTACCTCAAATTTTGCACGAGTATTACTAACAGGTCGGGTCAACATATAGGTTACATATTATCATGCTATCACCTACGGGGGAGATGTTGTGCGGAGTAAACGAAGTCCGCGCGGATGAAGTCGTGGGCAACAGCTAGTATATTAATAAATTAAGGACAGCGCAAAAAAGTATAGATACATTTCGTATCTGTAAAATGATATTCTGCTGTATTAATGTCGTTGACCCATACACTGTGTACAACCCATATACTGTAACTGTAATAACCGAAAAGTAGGCTACATAAGGTGTTTTTTATAGTAGAGTGGGCAAACGAGCAGGGGGTGGGTGCACCTGATGGCAAGTGATCACCGCCGTCCATGAACATCTGCATTACCGGGGGTCTTGCAGCTGCGTTGCCGGTCTTTTAAGAATGAATAAGCTCGTTTCTTGAAGGTCCCCAAGTCGTATCCATCCGGAAAAATCCCCGCAGGTAATTGATTCCACAAAGGAGTAATGCACGACAAGAAGTGCCGACAAAAGCGCACGGTTGTGGATTTCCAGACATCGAGGTGGTGAGGATGGAACTTTAAATTTTTTTTACGCGATGTCCGATGATGGAATTTAGCGGCAGAAATTAATTCGAACAACTCGTCGGAACACTCCCCATGGTAAATGCGGTAAAAGATGCAGAGCAAACCTATTCGGTTAACTGACTAGGTAGTTATCAAACAAATTAGTTTACTAACTAATTATCAACTTAAGATATGGGATGCATCGAAGCTATATGCTAAATATCTGGATTCTGGATTCGGAAATTCAAATGATTCTACTGACTGACTGATTGAAGTTATTACTGAGTTTTTATTTGAGAATAGAAACTCAGCATGAATTTCTATTCTTAAATAGAAAGTATTGAATTGATTAAATGTGCAAGTATTCTAAGCATAAAAAGGTTTTTCGATTTCTTTATAGTGATATATAATTTAGTTAACGATATTCAGATCTCGTTGTTCTTATATTAAATATGGCGATTTTTTAAATTTAAATATTTATAATATTATTTCTACAAAAAAATTTTAGAAACAATGAGACTAGAAGGTTTAGGTATTGTATATAGTATAACAATCAAGAAACATTAGGTATTTGCACGGTATTTGTAATGAAGGCGATGTGAATCACCATAATTTCGCTATTACACGATGATTTTTGTTTTGATTCGGAATGTTTTTATATAGGATTAACTGCGTATTCAAGAAAGCAATGATATTAAATGTTTTGGCACACATGTCGGGCATACCGATCGATAAGGCAAAATCACGTACATTTCGTTTATAAACAATTTCACTACTGGAATCAAGTAATTTCTCTATATAAATTAAAATTTGTTAGTTGAAAAAGCAATTAGTCAGCTTTTATTTTATTGATCGGTTTATCACGCGGGTAAAGCTACAGGAATTCACAAAACGTGACTTGGCTACATGTTTCATCTCAAAACAAAACTTGCAAATGTATATCTCATGTTTAATATTTTACGTCTAATGATTAGTCTGTTTGGATCAGATTATGAGGTCTAGAATTCAATTCCGGGTCGGGCAGAAGTACAATTAAACTTTTTTAGGGTTATCGAACATAACAAGAGAAAAATCTTGTAGCAGCTTGGAATTTGATTCGTGCTGTACAACCGCTCCAAGCCTGATAAGCATGTCAAGCTGTAGGTCCCGGTTATTGTAAGATATAAACGATAGTCTATATCACATCCTTACCAAATTAAGGGTAGTGATTCTTTAATGAGGATCCGTCTTATTAACTGATAAACTGGTGATTTACCGTAAACCGGAACGTCCGTTTGGCTTAATCTGCCTATCCCGCAAGTTACTCTTGATATCACAGTACTAAGGCTTGATATATTAGTACGAAAAGAGCCTGGTTATCTAAGAGTAGATATATTGATTTTAGGTTTAAAAACAAGTTGAGTTTCAATTATTCTAAGTGAGTGAGATTGCGATTGCAAATACCTATTTAATAACTTTCAGGTATAAGCGGTAGTATAGCTGTGATAGTGTTCGCGTGTTTCGGGAACACTGACGGCTGGATGCCAGATCACCCTAACAATTATCTAGGTAATTATATGTTTAAGTGCTTTCATTTATTTGCGTAGCGCTGTTATCGCTGCCGCGCTATAGTCCGCTGACATAGAGACCGCATCCTAAAGCATTCATTTTGCTTACTGTACGACGGAAAGAGATTTCTTTGTTGCAACAAATTCAGTCTCCGTTATTATTTTATAGTGCTTGAATGAGTAAATATAATTCTCGTTTTTTATTGCCATTTTCTATTATTAAACACTCAAATATTCATTCATACTATGTACATGCCAATTAAAGTAAGTTGTATTATTCAAGATCAAACTAATATAACAAATACAAAAATGTGTTTGTTTGATAGTTTGTGACACATTCACATCTACTAAGCTGATTACCATGAACTTTTTGCATACACCTTGCCAGGTGGACAGAAAAGGGCATAGGGATCTTCCATCGAGCAAAAGTACAGATACCGCGGTATCGAAACATAACTTTTAATATGAGTCAAACGGTGGGTAAAAGCCTGTAATAATATTTAGACTTCTTGTTCTAAAGAGTTGTCTAAACTTATTCCCCAGTTCGACTCGTCATAGTAAGAGATTTCATTCATTTCACATGATATCCCGGTTTCATTAAGAAACGGGGATTAATTGCGTAATAAAAATCGGTGCACATTGCCATTAATGTTAAAATTTTTTGGAGAAATCAGGCAGCAATCACCGTTTTTATCATCAGACACGTATTTTGTGTTTACGTTCTGATTCTTTAAGAATTATGTTACAGGGAGTGCATATGCGTTCGTTCGTGGCGCGAGATAAAGAGAGGTTTGACCAATAAAAAAAACTTATACATCGTTACATACAGAGGAAATGTTTGTAGTGGCATTAAATGAGATATAAATTGCTCAACCTCTTTTAAGCACAACTCCGTTCGTGCATGGAATACAGAGTGCTAAGTGTGAGTTTTTCTTTTCGCATTCGCTCGTGAGCGCGTTTCGAGTTTACTAGGAATTTGTATGTGATTTGTACAGCGCCACCTAGTGGTCAACTGGTTTCTCACGTTTACCACTAGGTGGCGCTGTACAAATCACATACAAAGTCCTAGTAAACTCCAAACGCGCTCACGATCGAATGCGAAAAGAAAAACTCACACTTAGCACTCTGCTCTCACCTTTGGGATGGATCCGCTATATACCAGCTGAACAGGCTTGAGGCGATAGAGAGGTGTACCAAGAGGCGCATGAACGACGATGATCTGGTGGGTAAAAAACTCCAGAGCCTCGCTCATCGATGCAGAAAGGCTAGTTTATCGGCTTTTTGTCGATACACTTTGGAGAGTGCGTTGTGGAATTGCACGACTTAATTCCGCCATACCCGTTTTTATATCGATATTCGAGGCGCACAGATTCTAGGCATCACCATATGGTAGACGTTCCATGTACCAGGACAAAGCGGTTCGACTCGACATTCTTCATTCGAACCACAAGGGACTGGAACATGCTTCCAGAGTCTGTGTTCCCCGACGAGTACAATCTGGGGATCTTCAAGAGAAGAGTGAACTAAGGAAGCGCGTTAATTCTTAGGCCACATTTTAGCTCACCATCAGGCGAGATCGTGTTTAAACGCTTCCTTTTCGACACTAAATAAAAGTTCTTATTTGGTCAAACCTCTTTATTATCATCCACGATATATCCAACGTTGTTTATCCTATGCGGGAAAGAAAGCAAGATTTGAGGCACCTCACACTTCAAAATTCCTCAAGCTATGTAAGCTTCTGAGGGTTGAGAGCAAAAAAACATAAGGTTTTTGTTAAAAACATCACTTTATTTTTTACTTATTAATGATTCCCTGTCGCGACGCACAACATTTAAATTTACACTTCGCATATGCATAACATATATGCTAACCATAGACCGGCTTAATATACCGAATCGCCTTCATATACTACAGTTTACATCTGAATCTATTTACGAGATAAATGCTTAATCTTATATTACTTAATACTTAGGTCGTTTCTATTACTATATTATTATAAACAAGCTATTGGTCTAAGTATATTGCATGATTATATTTATAAGGGCTTTTTATATTTCAGGCTGGTCTTTTGGTTTAGGAGTCGTAGGGGCAGTGGCGTGTATTGTAACAGCTGCGCTGTTTTTGACGGAAGCCAACATTCAAGCTAAAAAACGCAATAGACTTAAGGAATCACAAGCCCGCTTCGAGCTAGAATACGAATCGAAAGCGTAATGAATAATGATGCATCACATCTGACCAGCGCCGGCTTATAGGTAGGAAGTAGGGAGCTATTGATTAATTGCCATGGTGATGTAACGATATAGTTTTCTGCACTTTTTTTGTACTTACCGTTAAAAGTCTGCCATACAGAGACTCTTAATCAAAGGTGAATACAAAAAATTAAAATATAACAGATTATCCAGTAGAGTTTAAGGCCAAAGAGGTTGAATTAGTATATTTTTTGTCTATGACTATAACTAGCCGATGCCTATAGTTTTGCTTACGTGTAAGTAGGATACATGTTTTTTAATAGTTAATTTTTAAATTATGTATTTTTTGAAATACATATGCTGCGCCATCATGAATTTTAAGGTGAAAAAAAAAACATAAAATCGTAGCCTAGCTGTGTGTAAGAAAGAGAAGATAACAAAATGTATCGTGGTATGTAAAACAAATAAACAATAACGATATAATAGAAAACAAAAGAAATACAAAAAAACAATCAACATGGCGGCCGTAGTTCCCAATTTTACCGCTTCATAGATAAATTGGTGGCCGTTATTGCCTCTTGCCTATTGCATATGTTAAGCACATGCTAATAATTTTCTCAAATTCAACTAGAAGCGAAGCTTTATGCGTCGGCTATTATTACTATAGCTGTTTTGTTTGAATAAACGGCATTGTAAAGTCAACTCTATTACGGCCGGCGCTGTATATAAAGTCTTATGTGTTCTTATAAAGTGCCTCGAATAAAATTTTTTTTTGACATTAAGATATTATATTCCAATTAATTTCTATTATAGATAATAAGAATCCCTAAAGTTAAGTCACTCTGATGTTATTCTTATAATAATATACTTTTTTTTTATAGTAATATACTTCTTTTTTATATAGTAATGGGTAACATGCGCAAATATATAGAAACTTATGTATGGCTTTTTGGCCAAGTTATATTTTGTGTTGTTATTGTTTGACCTATTACTATATTTTTATATGACAATGAACACATTAGTTTGAAAATTTGTTTTTTTTTGTACAGAAACTGTTATTGACATTATTTTGTATAATTTTTTTTATTAATTTTTACGGGTAATGGGTAAAAATATTATAATCAATTTGAAAATTAATACCCTTATTAGGCAAGTGACATAAATGGTAAAGTGACATGTTGAAGCACCTGGGATTATCACGAATCAAGTAACACTCGAAAAACCGCCATTTTCTGTTGTCTCAGTTTACGTCAATGGTTCTCAATCTTTTCAATGCTATTAACCCATTGATATAGAAAATCCAAGATGCACAGTTCCGATCAAAACTGACACTCAAAACTGTCGCTAATTTCACACAAGTAGTTATAGATATAGCAAAAATATATGTTTTTGCATATTCAACCTTAAGCGCAAGATTTAAAGTTGTTTTTACAAAGCAATGTACAAAAAGTAATAAAACTGACAGTATCGCGACCGGCGCTATTCTATTTGAAATGAGGGCACAATTTGAAATTTTGCGCTCATTTTAAAAACGTTTTTGAGACACTGATTATGTATCTTGGGTTTTTTATATCAATGTGTTAACCATATAGCCTATCTAGAGAAATGGACTTTACTCCCAATCTAGATGATTTCAAGACAATAATACGCATATCTTTATTAATCAACAAAATACTGTGTAAGTTGTGTATAGTTAATTTGTTAGATAAGAGGCCATCCATAAATTACGTCACATGTCAAGGGCGAGGGAGGGGGTTGACGAAGTGTGACATTGTGTGACTAGGGGTAGGCAGGGGTCCCAAATTTTGTGACGATCACATTTTTTCATAATATAAGTATTGCAACAGTACATTTAAAAAACCATTTGTATAGATAAAAAATATTCGAATGAGTTCATTATTCCAATGTAAAATTGTAAAATATGTGAAAACACTAGATATGGGGAGGGTCTGACAAATATGATCAGACAAGGACGGGGAAGGGGTCGAAAAAATCATGAAATATGTGTTTGTATAGATAAAAAATATTCGAATGAGTTCATTATTCCAATGTAAAATTGTAAAATATGTGACAACACTAGGTATGGGGAGGGTCTGACAAATATGATCAGACAAGGACGGGGAAGGGGTCGAAAAAATCATGAAATATGTGTGACGTAATTTATGGATGGCCCCTATTTATATTGAATGATTTTGACACACTAAGTGGACTTTAAAAATTAAAATTAGTGTGCAGTTTGACACTATTTTTAATTTTACTTTCTATTAATTACTTCAGTCATTTTATAGTGGTACCAGAGATGTTTTTGTTAAAATAATTAACTTGTTTTTTTATCACTGTGGGAGGAATTAACCTCCGGCTTGGTACTAAAAGGCTTTAGATTCACATCATCGCATCTAATTTTTTAACACGATCGAAAAAATAACAGTTTTTGTACAAACCTCTCAATTTAAAAATAAATAAATGATAAATATTCATGGGACAAATTACACTTATTGATCTAACCCCAAAGTAAGCAAATTTTTTGCTTGTGTTATGGTTGTTAGTCAACGATACTAATACATAGAAATACATATATAAATACTAGAATAAATTTAATAAACACCCAAACTCGGAAATACAAACGTTTATGCTCATCACACAAATGCTTGTCCCCGTCGGGGATCGAACCCAAGCCCTGTTGATTGCGTAGTCAGGGTCGCTAACCACTCGACCAACGGGGTGGTCATGCTATATAATTTCATGCTATATTCTTTTGCTTTATGTTGCACTTTCAGTGCCGTTAACTAGCATGAATTATTTAATTAGTATTGAATTAATTACATTTTAGATTTAGGTTTTTATCAATACTTTAAAAATAACATCACATTCCAACACACATTACCAAATATTGTATTTATAACGACCACCGAATTTGTAAGGTAATATATTTTTGTATATTTTGTTGTCGCTTGCCTGATATATCTGTATAATATATTTAAAAAAATACGGTATGCAGTATATTATACTGACAATGTGTATTAGCACTGTTATACTATAGTTTTCCCGTACAAAGTAGGGCATACAGCTAACAGCAGTGTGATAATCGCCTTACAGAGAGCCTTGATATACAAGGGTGAGAGACGTGCATAGGGACTTTGGCAGCTTTCCAATGTATAGGTAATACTCGAGCTCAACTCAGCCGACAATATTTCTATATTTTGACCGTTCAAGAAAATGTATAAATGTATTATTTAACATCCATAGCTTAGTGTTAAGCTGTACATTGTACTATGATAACTACATTTCATCTTCAGAAAAAAAAACTGTGTATAATCTACCGCCTATAATATAAAATGCATTGAGCAATTGTTTAATAAAAACTTTTCATTTGTACTTGAGATATTTCTCTTGTAAATCGGCGATTGGTTGCTTTCTAAAAATATAGTTCTTAAAAATATACTTCTTTGACTGGAATAATTTCTCTCACTTGGTTTTCCCTAATGTTGCGAGTTTGTAAAAACTGTATTAGTATAACATAATATATATCTGTATTAGCATATCCTATACCTTTAAATAAGATATATATATATATATATATATATATATATTATATAATCTATACCTAATAAGATATATATATATATCTATACCTTTAAATAAGATATATAAATAAGATACAGAATAAGACCTTTAAATATAAGACCTTTTATGGTGCGAGTTCATTATAATTTGCCACATCCATTAATTTTAAAATGCTTAGTATTATGTATGAATCACTTGGTGAGTTCAAAGAGTTCAAATAGTATCATCGAGATTTGAAATTTGGGAACAGAAAGGAGGTCGGTGAAGGTACGTGCGAATTCAAATTTAACAATGAATAATTAACACATTTTTCTTTAAATGTGTTAATTGTTAAGGTAAAATTGCTTTATTAATACATATCGACTTTGAAAACGAAATCGCAAATCACGCATTTTTAATTATTTCGACGTTGAATTATTTTATTTTTTTGAAAGATATATTTTATACGTTACGTATATATTATATTTTCTTTTATGATATATTTTCATTGTTTGGATTTACAATAATTGCAAAAGTATATTTTTCGATGCACATGTTTAGTTCTTATATTAAAAAATAATAATTATTAGGTATATTTAAGTAATTTTACACAATAATACACGACATCTACATAGGGATTCAGTATGCCTATCATCAGTATAGTTTTCACAGGCTATACTGTCAGGTATTGATTGAGACGCTACAAATATTTTAATCTAGTGAATGGCATTTCCAAGAAGAATGGCATTTTTTTTAACTACCCCCATGTAAAAGTAATTAATCTAATCTCTAGTAGATAAGAAACCGTATGTATAATATTTATCGCATATATCACAAGTAATGAATTTTAGTCAGGTATAAAAAGCACAAAGTTGAAATGCACACAATTCATATAATTTTAGTTATTAAGAATAATTCAGTGTAACAAACCTTCATTTATGTTGTCTCGAAAAAAATAGTTTAGGATTGAAGTAAATATGGCAAGAAGTAACAAAAAATCGGCCAGGAAAGTAAAAGTGTGGATATTTTTACTCAAATAATAACCGATTTTCCATATACTTATGCAGAATTTCGTAAGTATGTTTAGACATTGTTAAAATATACCTTCTGGTATTTTTTTAAATGTATAACAATTTAAAAAACAAAAATATGTTTTCAAAATTTGTAATATTTAAGTAATTTTAATGAATCTCAAATACTTATTAAAAATATATATGGAATGCTTTCTTAATAATATGTGCATATAAACTTAACAATTTTATTTTCTTTTTAATATTTATTACAATTATTTTTAAATTGTTATTCACTGATTCATTGACTTTTGTGTTTATAATGACTTTTATGATTAAGAATTGACAGGTTAACGTTAGTCGTGCTTGAAATAATTAAAACAAGTTTGTTGATGCTTAATGACTACACTGAACTGAATACACTGAATTATGTATCATATTATTTTAAGACAATTGTAGATCTTGAAATATGTATACCAGGAATTGATATTGGTGGAATTCACTTGTCTGTAATTAAGTCCGTCCATAAGTCCGTCCTTAATAATTATATTTTTTTTTTGGATGAATGAATATTGAGTATTGTATATTTATAGTTTGATTGCCATAGTTTTTATTGACAATATAAAAAAATTTACACATTTATGTTTTATTATTTATTGTCCACGACTTCAGGTTGTATTGTGTTTTTTGTCATTATAGAGCATATAAACCGCTGTCTTGTTAATTTCCCACTATGTATGTACATAAGGAAGTTACTGATTTTACCCGGATTTTCGAAAATCGAGTTTTCAACAGATGTCCACGTTTTGAGGTCCTAGGAACCTTTTCCGACTATTTTCACGATGACGTCAGTATGTCCGTATGTATGTATGTGTGTGTGTATGTGTGGATGTTAACATCTCATAACTTTTGAACGGCGGGACCGATTGAAACGCGGTTGATGGTATTCGATTGGATTCCGCTCAACTTAGATTTCCTGAAAATTTGAACCGATTCGGTCCAGGAGATTTAGAGAAATTTTGAAAAAAACTGATTATCTCCCAGATACTCCAGACTTCATCATTTTTGAGAGCAACGAGGTGATCGCTATATCTGTAATTTAACGGGTCGGATTTGTCACTTTTTTTTATAATCAGCCACGACGCCGGCGCCACGCCTCCGCTGGGCTAGATTCATCAGCACGCCACCGCCGCGATATTCGGGGGGCGGCGCCCATGTCTACTGTATAGAGAGATTTTAGGTTAGATCAGAAGGTTAGATCACGCACCATTGACTTATCTCCGATCAGCCAAAAAGCTAGGGATTAAGTGAATCACTCAATTTCTTCGGGAGCTCATAGAAAGCAAGTTTCAAGGGAAGCGCTTTGTGCCTTACTCGATCGAAGGCTTTCTCTATCACTAAACTAACAGCCAATGCCAGGTGGTAGCAGTGGAGTCCGAGAAGAATTCGGACTTAACTGCTTCCGCCCAAGGATTAGCTGATACACAAAGATCACCAACTGACCGGCCACGATGGAAACCGCACCTACTGGCTGACCGCCAGTCGCCAGTAATCAGCTGGTGCTCGTGCTGTTGGTAGTTTAGAAAGCAAGGAGGTTATGGCTATATGCTGATATACTTTGACGGATAAGAATGGTTTTCATTTTTGAGTACAGGATGCACTACAATAGATATATCTTCCATAACTTCGGTACAACGAAAAACGAGTAGGAGAGCCGGAATAGGCGCGCTAATACCGGTTTCAACTATAAAGCACATACTTTTAGCACAATCGGAAAGATTGTATATTATGCTCCACTTGACTTATGAATGTCCAAGAAACAGTGCTTGCACTGATGATGAAAAAATATATTTATATATATATGATATATATATATGATATATATATATTAGGCTGTATCAAAAAAATCGACTATTTTTTTTTTTGAAAAATATAATGAAAATCTTGTTCAGAATACCGAAAAAATACGCCAGTATAACGGACAGCTCTTAATTTTAATATTAAGATGTCCCGCTTCACGATTTTCCATTTCCCGTTTAAATAACATGGGAAAATCTGATTCTTCAAGTTTGGAATTTTGTAGCTCTGCAACGAATTATCAAATTGGTTAAACCATGACATATTCTTATAGGAAATTTAATGCTCTACAAAAAAGGTCTCTTACAAAATTTTGATTAATGTACTCCTTCAAAAGTTATTCAAGGTCAAAGTTGAAATCATTGTAAATTGTAAGAAATTTTCACTTTTTTGGAGCATTTATCATACTTATTACAATATTTTGTCATAAATAAGCTTTTTTAAAACTTTTTGGAGTTCCACAATTTTTTTCTGACTATTGATTTATATTAATTATCAAAATTGCCATCAAAATCAGGATTCTAAAGAATTTTTTTTTGTTATTTTGTTATTTTATTATTATACTCAATAATTTTAATATCAAGGATAATTAATATAAATCAATAGTCAGAAAAAAATTGTGGAACTCCAAAAAGTTTTAAAAAAGCTTATTTATGACAAAATATTGTAATAAGTATGATAAATGCTCCAAAAAAGTGAAAATTTCTTACAATTTACAATGGTTTCAACTTTGACCTTGAATAACTTTTGAAGGAGTACATTAATCAAAATTTTGTAAGAGACCTTTTTTGTAGAGCATTAAATTTCCTATAAGAATATGTCATGGTTTAACAAATTTGATAATTCGTTGCAGAGCTACAAAATTCCAAACTTGAAGAATCAGATTTTCCCATGTTATTTAAACGGGAAATGGAAAATCGTGAAGCGGGACATCTTAATATTAAAATTAAGAGCTGTCCGTTATACTGGCGTATTTTTTCGGTATTCTGAACAAGATTTTCATTATATTTTTCAAAAAAAAAAATAGTCGATTTTTTTGATACAGCCTAATATATATATATATATATATATATATATATATATATATATATATATCATATATGATATATATATATATATATATATATGATATATATATATATATATATATATATATATATATATATATATATATATATATATATATATATATATATATATATATATATATGATAAATGAAAAATATACCAATTAGCATGAAAATATATTTTTTTAAAGTATTTCTTTGTTAGAATTTTTTTGCGCACCTTACTCATCACTTATGAAGTTTTTGCAAAATGCGGAGCAATAAGTTATCCTGACAGTCCTATTCTTAGTTGGAACGCATAGTACTCGTGAATTCTTAGATACCGTTAGGCTAACTAGTAATGATGTGACTGATATATTAATATTCGCTGAGATATTAGTAATATTGAAAGTATTCGTGGATTAGTAATCCGGCGAACTGATATATGCTAATATTTCATACTAGCTGTTGCCCGCAACTTCGTTCGCGCGGATTTCGTTTACTCCGCACAGCTCCTCCCTCGTGATAATATGTAGCCTATATGTTGAACCTACCTGTTAGTAATATTCATGCAAAATTTGAAGTAAATCCATGCAGTACTTTTTGAGTTTACCCCGGACATACATTGACTTTCCTAAGATTTTATTATATGTATAGATTCGCCTAATATCTGTAACGTTAAGATATTTTCTTGCCGTATCAGTATAAGATCTTATTACTGTCGCTTTAAGGTGCAAATTACAGTGAAATATTAGTTAAGATAATTTCCTGACGTATCAGTATCAGATCTTATTACTGTTACTTTAAGGTCCAAATTACAGTGAAATATTAGTTAATACTGACATATTAGTTAAGATATTATAATATTTCAAAGTGAATATATTAGTATCACCTAATCTTGAGAAATATCGGTATTAACCCATCTCTACTAACTAGATTGTAAAAGACAAAATGTTGCTTGCTTTTAAATGTACAATATTCTAGAACATACTTGTTTCGGGGAGGGCGTAAACGGCTGCAACACAGTTTTGCAACTAAAGCAGTTGTTTACGAACTACATGTCATTTTGTAATATTGTTAAATGTTCAGTAAAAATCTTTAATCTTTAAAAAATATTTAATCTTTAGTCATCCAGAATTGAGTTGGCTGCAAAGAATGAGCCCAACAAAAGATCGGTCTGTTCCTTTGCAACATGGGTCAGAAAATCATCATCTCTGTGCAGGAATGAAATAAAGTGTAAAAAAATTATCTTCACGGCCGTATCTCCGAAGAGGTAGATAGATGTACAGCCAGTGCACTCATGATTAGCCTAAGATACTGACAGTAGCGAAATTCTTTCCTTAGCCCTCGTCACTCGTCTCACTTTGATCCTACCCTCTCCAGTCTGTATGTGTGTGTTATCGATGTTAACACTTACACATCATTTTCGAAATACGCTGCGAAAATTTTAAATGCCTGTCTTTGACCAGCGCCGGGCGCATGCCTCTCTAGGTCTCAAAATATCTATCAAATGCAGCAAATGTCTGCCAGGTAGTAACCATTGTCCAGAGATACTTTGTAATTAACTAACTAATTAATTAACTAACGAACACTTCCAATACATTGGGTGTGTTCCTGTCAACTGTCAACAGCCTGTGCTGTCGAACAAGGAACTTATATATGATATCTGGAATTACTACGAAGCAATATTTGAAAAATAAAAATGTACTTTATTTCGTTAGCAATAAAGTTGACATTTGCTTCTTACTTAACAGAGGGGAAAAACGTTCTGAGCAAGACAACGACATGAGTGGATGTTATCCCTTTCTTGCAATTGCCAGTGTAAATAAAACTTTCAGATGGTAGATTTTTTATATATCCGGTAATCGTTAAATCCCTTTTATTCATACACGTCGATAAATACATTAGCATAAAATGTATTGTAATTAACATAGTGAGTTCCAAAATGTGCTTATTTTAATTATTACGTAATTACTTATTCAATGCAAAAACTGTTTCTCAAATTAGTAGAATTACTTAGTAGTAATTTGCAAACTAAGCATGGCCGCACTTATATATGGCGATTGGCGCCTTATTTAGTAGAAAGAGACACACTCCACTCATGTCGTGGTACTCTTCGGAACGATTTTGAAGTACATGTGGACCTTCCAGATAGAATATAACTTCCTTGCTGTCGAATAATCACTTCATTTCTTCCATATTATTTAGACTGTTACAGAATAAAGAAAATTTTATTCGGAGTATATAAGTTTAATTGGTTTCAGCCTGGACCATGAAGTATTAAGTAAAAGTGGAGCTAACACTCGTAAAAATCACTTGAAACCTTTGACAAGAGAAAAATAAGGACTTGGCATTACTTTTCATAAACAATCAACATTATAAAATTGCATGCATTTCAATGCTAAACATATAAAAATGGCTTTATCTCTGTCTAACAAGTTCGATTTTTTATAATAAACAAGGCTATAACAATTTTGTCAGTGCTCTAATTTCAAATCATTTAAGAAAATAACGTCACCTTAAAAAGCTTGCTGCCAATACGCCATTACTAAAACACGCTGTTAATGTACGTAAAATGTCAAATAACCCTTTGTTTACAAAATATTAAATTGATTTGAGCATTTATTTGTATTTTTCTATACTTTTAGTGTGTACCTTAAATCTAAAATAAAAACTAATTATTAAAGTAATATGGCAAATTGCAATATAATTTGTCAATTGTTATGTAGACAGTAAACAGCTGTTCTTAAGTCCGCCATTACTTGGGACGAAATTACACGGTTTTCCCTCAATTATTTCATATCTGGTAGTAGTTTCCCTTATCTAAGCTTGAAACAAATACCTAGGTACGTTACATCTCATTCTATGGTCTAATTATCTCTTTTTATACAGCTGTGTTAGGAAGAGAGGGTAAGACCTCGAGATGACAGCAGTATTAAAAGTTGTATTTCATGTAGGTATTAGAAGTGTTGCTTCCAGATAAATAAATAAATAAATAGAATAGCTCAGAACTATGCAAAGACGATTTGACGCATAAAGTGAAATGGCAGCATTGGAATATATCTTAGTACTTATAGTGTTTTGGCAAACTCTTAGGCGGCCCCTAGACCTACAATAATATTGCGCAATATTACGTATTGTACAATATTATTGACCGTTTACAGTTAATATTGAAGATTGCACAATGATTGAACGAAAGTTTGAGCGGGTTTAATTTTTATTGTACAATATTTTTTCTTGCACTGTGTAGGTTTAATATTGCACAATATTTTTCACTTCAGAGCTTAAAGCGGTCGCGGTCGGTCAGTCACGGTGTTTAATGTATGGTCGTGTCGAAAATTTAAGCAAAATGGCGAGCAAGAAATTTTCGTTATTTCGCAGTAATTTTATTCATCTTGTTAATAGAATGGGCCAAAATTTTGACCACCGACCGAAATCCGAAACTTGGTCGAAATTGAACATGTGACCGAAACACTTCATTCCGCCGAATTTCGACATTCGATCGAAATTCAACTTTCGGACGAAACTTAACTTTCGGCCGAAATTCGACATTCAGGCCAATTCACTAATCAATATAAGTGTTGATCGAAACAAGACCAATCATAAAAAGATGAAGAACGGGAATTTTTACTTGCGTGTATAGAATAGTATAGATTTATTTAACAAAATCACTAGCATGGTTGCCGCCAAAACTTCGTCGTCAGACATGTTACTCGCACGAAAATATTGATCAGACTGGTTTGTCAATTTTATTAAGTGAATTTATTGAACGTCTGGAAACAAAGGGGTATTCAATATTATTGGACAATAAAAGTATTGCGCAATATTATTGTAGGTCTGTGGGGCACCTTAATTATGCCATTTGTCAATCTTGTTAGAATTCTGATCAAGGAACTTATATACTATAACTGGAATTGTTACGAAACAATATTTGAAAAATAAAAATGTACTTTATTTCGTAACAAATAAAGTAGACATTTGTTTCTTACGTAACAGAGGGGAGAAACGTTCTGAGCAAGACAACGACAAAACTATCTAGATTGTAGATTTTTACATATTCGGTAATCGTTAAATCCTTTTTATTCATACACGTCGATAAATAAATTAGCATAAAATGTATTGTAATAATCATACTGAGTTCTAAAATGTGCTTATTTTAATTATTACGTAATTATTAATGCAATGCAAAAAGTGTTTCTGAAATTAGTAGAATTACTTAGTAGTAATTTGCAAACTACGCATGGCAACACTTATATATGGCGATTGGCGCTTTATTTAGTAGAAAGAGACACACTCCACTCAATACTCATGTCGTGGTACTGTTCGGAACGATTTTGAAGCGCGTGTAAGCATTCCGGGTAGAATGTAACTTCCTTGATTCTGATTTAATATATTTGTCAGGAGCACGCACATTATTGGTTAAAACGTGCGTACGTCAAAGTTAAAATGTCTGATGTCAATTTTGAAACCAAACAATAAGTGTCAACTGTCAAAATAATCAACAAGCAGAATTGTGTACCTACACTATACGTATAGTTTTGAATACAAATAGGAACTTGTATTGTTTTCAAATAAATACGGATACATTAGCTAGATCCTAATAAATAGAAATCCGAAATCGTTTCTGAAAGTATATATAATTAGCATCATGACTACGGGAGCTAATAATGAATATCCCAAGGCATCAAGTAAGTTTAAACCGGGCACGCCCTAACATTTTTTGACTTTTATTATTATATACTATACTATTATGAAATTGTTTTAATTTACTACTACTACTACTACTAGTACTATTTTCTTTTGTAATTTATTATTTTTTAGATGCTACTTTGGTAGGAGCTTCAATCACGTACGCGGCTGGATTATTTTTACTTTTATCATTTGCTGGCCCGTACTGGATAGAATCGTATCCGGAGATGTTCTCGTCCTTCAAGCACATGGGTCTTTGGGAATACTGCTTCGATCGTTTCAGATATCCATCATATCAATATGACAAGTTATTCAATGGATGTCATTATATTTTTGGTGATGTAAGTTAAAATAGATTCAATTTCAATATTAAACTACTTAGTGCTCGGTTATTTAAAAATCTATTATATTCTATATTAGGCTTTTTCAGACACTGGAAATATGTTGACCATTCTGTTGTAATTGTTAAAAAATAAAAACAAATTTTCTGCCCCTTAAAAATTACAAGTCAGCATATAAGAATGGAAGTAACAGTTATCACTAAAATTTAGAAATATAAACTTGAAGCCACTTGTACACTTCATAAATCTAACTTGATTACACAGATTACATTGTATATGCAGAACTAAAGGCATTGGAGAATTCAAGATTAATAAAATGTAACCTTTAGAATTTATTATAATACAAACTAAAGTGTTTGTATAATAAAAATTATAAATATGTTCCCCGTGTCAGTCTCGGGCTCTTTTGAAGAATAGGCCAACTGCCGTTTTGCCAGGCAGGTCATAAAAGGCAACCGATTGGCTAGTCACTACCACCGTGGCTACTAGGTGGTAGAGTTTTGCATTGTGTCACCCGGGTCTGGACCGCCGCCTTACTTATTCCTGTCGTAATAGCGTCAGTGCTTGTTACTGTCACTGGTACACCGTCTAACCTATTCCTGTCACAATAGCATCAGTGCGTCACTGTCGTGTTCCAGTTTGGAGGGTAAGGCAGCCACTAAACTTATGCATGTGGCATTAGACCTCCCCAACGCACCATTAACAACTGCTGTCAATAGGCGATGGTTGACTCTTTCCATCAGGAGACTCATCTGCTTGTTTGCTATCTTATGACATTAAAAAAAACATGATTATAGCAAAATAATGTTGGGCACTCAGTGAGCCCATAAAGGCACAGGGATGGTAACTCATCAAAAAAAGCTTCCAGTCTCCTTTCTTGCTAGAAATAGGTGATAATCATTATCAGGTTGGTAAAATCAATCACCATTCGTCTTGTCTACTTAGAATGTTTGGTCCACTCTGTTTACTCTACAAGGGAACCAATGTGATGATACCATTGATTGGCTTTATATATTTAACTAGCTGTTGCCAGCAACTTCGTCCGCGTGGACTTCGTTTCCTCCGCACTGCTCCTCCTCGTAGGTGATAGCGTGATAATATGTAGCCTATATGCAGACCCGACCTGTTAGTAATATTCATGCAAAATTTGAAGTAAATCCATGCAGTACTTTTTGAGTTTACCCCGGACATACATACAGACAAACAGGCAAACAGACAAAAATTCTGAAAACTATATTTTTGGCTTCGGTATTGATTGTAGATCACGCCCCAAGTATTCTTTTAAAAAATATTCAATGTACAATTTTGACTTTCCTACAATTTTATTATATGTAATAGATTACTGGCAGTCTGCAACTTTTATCTTACAATTAAGTCCTGCATGGGCGTACCGAGGGGGGGGGGGCAGGGAGGGGCGGCTGCCCCCCCCCCCTCCCTGGAATTTGCTTACCTCTCTATTAGCTATTTACTGTTATAGATATTGAGATAAAAATAGTCTTAAAATGTTACGGTTGCCCCCCCCCCCTGGCACAGAACCTAGGTACACCTAAGAAATCCTGTCTTATATATACCAGAGATGGTCTTTTCATAGTATTCAATTTATATAAAAAATTAAAAAATTTAATGAAAACAAACCTAAAATTTTAAAGCTTTATCTACCAGTGCAACCTGTTCATTAACTTCAGATATGAACAAATAGATAAAAAATGTACTTTATTATAGATTTCTTTTTTAGTAAAATAACATTACAATTTGTTTCCAGGAGTTACATGTGATTCGAGAATTTTTGCTTCCTGGTTGGCTTATGGCAGTGCAGACCTTTGTAACATTGCCTCTAATGCTTTCCTTTAGTGCACAAACAATATTAGCATTAGTCATTGTGAGAATGCCACTCCGCACTGTCCTCCGTTATGAATGGTTGTTTGTTTCTATCTCTTTCATCATGGTGGCATTATCAAGTAAGTATATAATAATAATAAATATTGCTGGAAAAATGACACTAATTGATCTAACCCCAAAGTAAGCAAATTACTTGATTGTGATATGGGTCACTAGTCTTGTTGTTAGTTGATTAGTCAACAATACTAAAACATAGAAGTACATACATAATACGCACCCAAACCAGAAATACAAACATCCATACTCATCATACAAATCATCATCAATGAATTTAAGAGTAAGTTCTTGTGACTACAGCATCTAAATGGCTGTGTCACTTCTACTTTTCCCTATTCAATGTCACCTCCTTGATCTCCTTATATGACATAAAAGGCTTGTCTGGAATCAAATCTGATTCCCATTGATTGCATAGTTAGGGTCTTTAACCACTCAAACAATGGAGTCTATATGATCATTAATATCATATGATGATTTTATTACATCATAAGATAGCAAGCAAGCATAGGCTCTCCTGATGGAAAGAGACAATCATCACCTATTGACACCAAAGATGTTAATGGTATGGTAATGTCATTTGCATAAATTTATCTCCAAACCAGTACCAGACAATTAGATGCACTAGCATTTTTTTGGTTGTGAAATGGTTAAAGGTTATATATATATAATCTAAATCGACAACACAATGGAAGGATAATGAGGGTTTTGGTTTTATATTTTTAGGGCTAGTTATAGTTCTGAATCTGTTGTTTGAAAAATGTTCTAACTCTGTCTCTAAAAATATTTTAAACTAGCTGTTGCCTGCGACTTCGTCCGTGCGGACTTCATTTACTTCGCACAGCTCCTCCCCCATAGGTGATAGTGTGATAATATGTAGCCTATATGTTGACCCGATCTGTTAGTAATATTCATGCAAAATTTGAAGTAAATCCATGCAGTACTTTTTGAGTTAACCCCGGACATACATACAGACAAACAGACAAAAATTCTAAAAACTATATTTTTGGCTTCAATATCGATTGTGGTTCATGCCCCAAGTATTCTTTTTAAAAAATGTTCAATGTACAGTTTTGACTTTCCTACGATTTTATTATTATGTATAGATGTATAGATTACGAATGGGTCGTAATTTAAAATATTCACATTTATTAGATATGAGTGGCATTAAAATTTTGTGATTAACTTACAGGTGTTTTCCTTTTTTTTGCTGTGGCAATATTTGGTGGAAATTGCTATCGTCGTGATTGGTTACTTTACCCATCATTTAACGTTCTTTCGTGGTCATATGCCTTTGCTGTGATTGCATGTGTTTTGTTTGGTAAGTGATTTGTTACTTTTATGTTGATTTTTCTATATCATAGCATTTTCTATGATTTCATTTATAGTATATGAGTAGGAAAAAAGCAGATAGATAAGCTTCATACTGAAAGATATAACCATTTGCTATAGACGCCAAGGTTGTTAATAGTGCAATGCTGTGTGACAGGTCCTGATGCCAAAAGCTATTTTGTCTTTCAATCTAGAACATGATAGTGAGAAGCACTGATGCTATTTCTGACAAGGTAAAGGTTAGTTTCAAACTCAGGTGAGACATTACAGAATTTTATCTGTGTCTTGAAAATAATATGTTGGCTTTTGTCTGGCTTTTAAAAACTGCCTCTGTGGTCTAGTGGTCCAGCGTTGGCGTTGACCACATGAGGTCCCAGGTTCGATTCCCGGGTCGGGCACTTTAAAAAAAAAGTATTTTTTCAGTTTTCTGAGAAACACAAAGTTGCCCGGAATTTGGAAAGTGGCCGGTTGGTGATAGGCTTGCCCCTATTACATTTGTGGGACCAAGTATCTTCGGCTAATCGTGAGTGCACTTGTTGTACCTCTGCCTACCCCTTCGGGGATATGAGCGTGAAGATACTTATAAACTGCCTGTTAAGATGACCTAAGAGGCTTGGAACCTAGGAATACTATTACAATCAGCCATAATGATCGACATTTTAGATAATTGTTAAAATTCTTGAAATAGAAAGTCACAGGAATAATCATTTTTTCAATGGTTTATAATACTCTGATCTTGCCAGTAAAAGATAAGCAGGAAAATTGTCTGAAACATTTATAAAAGTAGAAAGATGAGGGTCCATACAAAGTTGGCTTAAAAAGTTACACATGTTGATAGATACACTGTTTTGTAATACATTATTAATTTCTTCTGAAATGTAAACTGTATCATGGACACTTTTTATAATGCTAAAATTGACAAAAAAACTTCATAAGATTAATATTTGAATTCACAATTTTTACATTATATTTTAAACCATTCACATTATTATATATGTATTGTCAAGATAGATATAATACGTATTTCTATCACACATCATGAAGATTATTTGACTTTAACTACTTAAATGTTATAAGATATACAAAACTTTGTTTACAGCAAAAATATCTGTTACTCTTTCAAACTACACAGATAGATGACCCCCTGTTTTTTTTGTTCCTTTAGGATGATACTTAAAGTACCTAGCTTGTTTATATGGCCTTCTATGTTAATCAAAAAAAATCAAAATATATTTATTCAGTTAAATATATTTATTCAGTTAAGTTTCGGCTATATAATAAATGTTTTAATTTTTGTTGCATTTTATACAATAGTTTGTTTAAAATTTTGCATCTTACCTATCCAACATTTTTCTAATTTGTTTGGTTGGTCATAAATAAAAGTGTTAATTTTATGGCGGAAAGGATAAGTCTGCTTGATTTAGAAATAAGAAAAAGCGTACAAGTTTGATTAGTTTCATGACTTTTGAACTAAAATCCTTTTAAAATTTACTTGCTATTAAAAAGTGAATTGAATTCTAATATAGGCTTATTATACATTAAATTAATTTGATAATTTTGGCTGACGCTATATTTTTGTAGCACTTTAGGCCAATTTCATCAATCTCTTTGGAGAATTACAATGTCTGGTGCTCTAGTAAAACATAAATATTGTTACGTACCTCGGGTTCGTACTTGTAAGAAAACACCACTTATATTAAATCCGTGTATTTACACAACACAACGTAATACTAAAATACACTCTACTTGCTAGTCACTCACTATACTATCACTGAACTACACAATAAAACACTTCTCACTTCGCACTGTTCACTTTGAGTATCGCTCTCGATCACTTGATAAAAACTGCCTTGTGTTTGTCAACACTTCTCTATTTATAGGTAGGGGAAAGTCCTAGCTGGATCCAGAAAAATCTAAATGTATCGGGAAACAATGAATCACTTCTTATCGTAAACATGTTATGAGTCATAAATCCTAGTACACGCTACTTTTAACCTTATGCCATATCCCACAAAGTCCATTATGGCATAGCCCAGGTCAACTATTTGTTTGTTAATAGGAGTAGCTATCTCTTTCTTTTATTTCTAGATAATTAGCGCGCGCGCGCTCCAACTCTGCACGCTTCTAGATTATTCGTAACAATATATTAATCTCTATTAACATTCTATTACATGAGTGGAGTACTAGCACAACCCAGTGTGAAACCATTTATAAAATTTTGAGCATTACGAGGTCCAGTTCTCTAGTAAAACATTAGTATGTCAATGTATTAGTTTTCCCCGTGTTGGATCCGGGCTCCTTTGAAGAATAGACCAATTGCCGTTTTGCCCGGCAGGTCGTAAAAGGCGATCGATTGGCTACGCGAGTCACTACCATCGTGGCTACTAGGTGGTAGAGTTCTGCATTGTCTTGCCCGGATCCGGTACCACCGCCTTACATATTCTTGCCGCAATAGCGTCAGTGCTTGTCGCTGTCGTGTTCCGGTTTGGAGGGTAAACTTATGCATGTGGCATTAAACCTCGCCACAAGATAGCAACGCACCATTAACAATCTTTAGTGTCTATAGGCGATGGTTGACTCTTTCCATCAGGAGACCCATCTGCTTGTTTGCTATCTTATAATATAAAAAAATATATGTTCCCTGTGTTTGTCAGGGCCCCCTTTGAAGAATAAACTATCTCCTATTTTGCCAGGCAGTTCTTAAAAGATGAAAAATTGGCTATACATGTCACATCGTCTTCCGCATCGTTTCGCACTGAGCTTGTAACAGTTGTATAAGAAAATAATGAAGGCAACTTGCATACTAGTAATAAGCATGAGGAAGGCTGTGATTAAATGCTTCTCATACTATCTTATATGTTTTTGGTATGATTTCACGAAATTGTAAATATTGTAATATCATATTAAAAAGAATGAAATGTGAAATGAAGACCACCAGCCAGTGCAAGTAACATCTAATGGATTCAATATTTTTACAATTAGCTTATTCATACACATGTATTAACTCACATTACAATCGAGTATAGACATAGTTTATTTTTTTGTGTGGATGGAAGTAAAGTAGAGAAAATATTTAAAAAGATAGAGATTTTATGTAGAACAAAATAATACATTAAAATTTTGAGTTTGTCATTCTCTTATCTTTATTTTATACTTGACAGGTTTTGCTGCAGTCCTTCTGTTTTTTGAATCTCGCAAATTGTATGAGCTACGTTCAGAGGCAAAAAATCTGGTAGCTCAAATGCAGCACAGCCAACCAGAACATGCCTTACATCAATTACGTGATCAATTGCACCAGCAACAACAATTGGGTTATTTTAGACGTTAAAAATAGTATTATTTTTTATATTAATTTAAGGCTTGACTTTTAAAAATCCATTTAGTAGTTAAGTATTGAATGACTCGAAAAAGTGGTCAAAAATATGACCAAAACGATTTTGAAAAATCTGAACAATTTGTATGCCTTAAAGATTATTATTGCAACTAAGTGTGATCATTAGGAATCTTTCTTTATCAATGAACTATAAAAAAGTAAGATCTAAAAAAAGGGAACAATTTTGTGTAGAATATTCTAGGACACTTGATTCTCTCACTACCTTAATATAAAAATTGAGAAAAGATGTTTGAAAATTGAATATATATTTATTATTATTATAACATTGACTGATTAAAAGTGTGCATTATCTATTATATACATATAATAAAATCGTAGAAAAGTCATGTATGTCCGGGGTAAACTCATAAAGTACTGCATGGATTTACTTCAAATTTTGCATGAATATTACTAACAGGTCGGGTCAACATATAGGCTACATATTACCACGCTAGCACCTATGGGGGAGGAGCTGTGCGGAGTAAACGAAGTCCGCGCGGACTAAGTCGCAGGCAACAGCTAGTAAATACTATAATCTATTAGGAATGTATATTAAATAAAATGTTAATATGGTGAATATTTCATAATTTAAGGATTTTTTTACATAATTAACTTCAAAATTTATTAATTTCGCATTTAAATCACATCATTTTATAAACTTAAAAATACCTTTATTCTGGCATTATTAGTTCGTCATAATAATTGTGTTTATTACTCACTATTGTTTAACTCATAAGTTGAAGATGCTATGGGTTAGAATCTCAGCTCATCACATTATTATTAAGGGGTTATCTTAAAATATTTAAATAGAGAAACCCATAGTGCAATAGCCTCCACTATTGCAGAAGCCCATTATCGGCGGTGATTACTTTCCATCAGATAAGCTGTCTGTTGTGTTACAAAAAAAATATATATTAAGTGTTCTCTTAATGGTATAAATAAATTACCACTAATTTTCGCCAAGTGCTGACTACTTAAACTACATAGAATATCTTATTATATCTTATTATATATATATATATATATATATATATATATATATATATATATATATATATATATATATATATATATATATATATATATATATATATAAATCAATTGCTGTTCGTTAGTCTCGCTAAAACTCGAGAACGGCTGAACCGATTTCGCTAATTTTGGTTTTGAAGTTTAATTGTTGAAGTCCAGGGCAGGTTCAAAAGGTGAGAAAATATTATAGAAAAAAATAAGAGTAGTTAAAAAGGCAGAACAACGTTTGCCGGGTCAGCTAGTATTATATAAAAGTGATTTACAAAAAACTGTATACAATTTGACACTGAGCTTTATGTGCCTTTACATATGTATCTTTTTTTATAAAAAATACAGTGAGTCACTAAAACTCTGTCCGACCCAACAGGGGGTGGGTGGGTTGGTTATAATTGAGACAATGGACATTATACAAAAAATGATAATATGATTCAATTCATGAAAATAAAAATATTATAGTATTTTTAATTTTCCTATTTATCTTTTAATTTCACCACGTCCAATCAGCGGCGGCAAACCTTTGATGTAGCTGACACAACTGCAGCTGTTACGACTTCAAACACGTCGATGTTTATTAAGATTTGTTTTTTTGGTGTCATGGTAATATTTAAAAATATTCTTGTAGGTTATTTATTTTGATCGGAAAAATGTATCATAATGATATGTGTGTGATCGGACATGGTCTTCGTAACTCACTATATACCTACTATAATATAATATAGCGTTTAATGAACAGTACCAATAGAACAACGGATTTAAATCATGATTTTCATCATGAATGAAATTCATGAAAATTCATGAATCAATGAATCATGATTCATTGCTTATTTTGAATATTTTATAATATTTTGAATATTTGAAATATTCAAAATAAGCAATGTATGCGCTAAATATTGTACAAAATCAAGGGCTGCTTCGGTAAATTCGCGGGCGCGACGTGTTCGAACAATACATGGTTTATATTGCGTGGCGTAAAAATAGCGAAACAAAATGCAAATTTTGCATTTCCCATAAAAATATTTTTTTGTGTAGGCATACTGTCCCTTACATGATGTACTTTTATTTATTTTTGCGTTTTTTAGCGTGTTTCGTGTTTTATACAAATTATAACCATATAAACTAGAAATAAACTTGGTTTTTCGAGGTGCACAATTGAAACGATTTCAGAAATTATGTTTTTAAAACTTGAGCTTAGTCAGGTAATGTATTTAGTATTTGTCTGAGATCCCGATCTACCTCCTGAACCCTTCATTATTGTCTTAAACAAAATGTACTTTTAAAGCTCTCATATGTTTTGTTGATAACAAATACCACCAAAGAGGTTTGGCGAAAAAAATTGGTCCAGGGGTATTTGTAATTATTTCATATTTTTTATAAAGGTTATTTTTGAACATTTTTTAATCTCATGTGTCTGTTGTACACGGTCAAAGCACTTTTACTTTAACATTAATTATTATTATTGAATACGTATTTTTATTAACAAAGCAACAAAAACTAGTTTAAAGTGTCTGTCTATGGCATTGTAGCTTCGAAACGAATGTACTTACTGATTTTGATTGGGTTATGTATGTGGAAGGAAGGTGGCTCGATGTAGAGTGATTGTAGCTATAATGTCAGATAATATTTAGGCTGTTTATTATTATATTTATTTTATAAATAGAAAGGACATTAGCAAATTTCGTGTAATTTTATTGAATTAACTTGCATGTATGTATCATAAAATATGTATTATGAGAACATGTCGACCTTGATCTGATATCGAAACATTTTTTGTATATTTCGAGTGATAATAGATTAGGATTTTTTAAAATTTTAAGTAAAAATTGCAGCTACAAATGTATAGTGAAAAATAGGTATTATTAGATAGGTACCTAAAGTGTATTCAATATTATATTCCGAGTTTATTATTTAAAATTTAATAGCCGTAAGATATATTAACATAAAACCAATACAAAACAAGATCCAACCTAAAGGATTTTTCAAAAATATTCTTTTTTATAAAATAATTAATATTCAAAGACAAATTTCAGATAATTTAATTTGTATATTAAATTATTTTAATGTTGTCTTAGAATTATGGATTTCTACAAAGTAACGCTTAATCTATTAAATACATCACTATAATATGTATTTGTCAAATTTTGAAACTAATTTAAGTAAATGAAAAAGACACTGCATGGCAAGTGTTACTATTGAATAGTGATGTGAAACCGTTAACAGTTTTTTATATAACATATAACAATCAGAACACGACAGCCATGAAATAAGTCGTTAGAACGATTCAGGCAAGTGGATTCCAAATTTTAGTAATAATGGCAAATTAAGATCAATATTAATACAGCTATAGTTTGCGACATTAATAAGTTTATTTGTTTGTATTTAACAGCAATGAGACTATATTTTTTTGTAATTTATATTAATAAAACACATTGTTTATATGTATGTATGTATGTATGTATATTATTAATTATATTACTTATTATTAAAAGCTTTAAAAAGCGATTAGCATTATATAATTACTAAGTTCTGCAACTAAAAATAAATACTCTTTAGAATTACACATTACCGAAGACAAATTGATCACCATACTAATGGTAAATATGGTAGATCATAACTGTTTAATGAAAAACGCACAAAATTGTTGGTGTTTTTTGTTCTTGGGTATATCTGGAAAGCCGCCTGATTTCTTGCTATTCTGTATTATAAATCTATCTTTGATAATAAGTTTAAGCACAATTTTATCGAATATAATTGTAATGAATGTAATAGCGCGAGCGCCTGCTGGTAGAACTTTTAATTTATTTACACTCGTAACTTTTTCTGTGGTTTAATTATGTGAAATCTATAACACCTTTCTAGGCGTTTCCACTACATATTTTCGAAAGACGTTTGTGTAGTTTAAAGATAACGATACATTCTTTAACTATTTCATCGCAAGAAAAATCCATGACGTCGGCGTGACGAAGATTATATAAAAATATTGGCATGTTAGGAATATTTTTATTTATTAATTGAAATCATGAACACGGTTGACTTAAAAATATGTAGGTAGATCTGGTTGAATTACGTTATCCTGAGAAAAACTATAATTTCAGGCTGACGCGTGGAAATAGTAGGTCTTGCGAGGAACCAGAATTTATTTGTAATTATTCGTTAAAAAAATATGAATGGAAACAAATTTTTTAAAACATCTTAAGCCACAAAAAAGTTAAATGGGTTACATTTTTATTATAGCTTAAATTACATTATAACTTTAAATACACGTCTGTATCCGTCCACTTTATTTTTAATATTAGTACCTAAATCTAAGTTGCATTTACGGTTTTAATGATATTAAAATGTATTTTTATAAGTACCTGCCTGTTTTATTTATTCTCATTGGTAATTGGTTGTCATTTGTTTTGTCAAGATGTCAAAAGCCAGATAGGCGTTTGCAGTCAAGCGCCTATCTGGCTTTTGCTTATCAAGAAACAAGAGCATCGAAGATAAGTTCGCATATAGTACTTATACAGTAGGTACTAAATGTGCAAATCGATCAAAGCAGGTTCAGCATGAAGGAGTTACAATTTTGTAATTGGTAGAAACATAAATACACACACATGTGCTCACACGCACACAAACTCCCATTTGTAGAGAAGTAGCTTTTTTAATTTATTACATACTTTAATTTTTATTGCAGTTTTCCTCCGTGTTAGGTCTCCATTTGAAAAATAGTTCGTGAGAGGCCAACGACTATTCATATATTTGACCGACTGTTTGGTTAAGTGGTTAGTGACTCTGACTACGCGATCGACGGGGCTCGGGTTCGATCCCCGACGGGGACAAGCATTTGTGTGATGAACATAAATGTTTGTATTTCCGGGTTTGGGTGTTTATTAAATATATTCTTGTATTTATATATGTATTTCTATGTATTAGTATCGTTGACTAACAGCCATAGCACAAGCAAATAATTTGCTTACTTTGGGGTTAGATCAGTAAGTGTTATTTGTCCCGTGAATATTTATTATTATTATAATTTATTATTCTTCCACCATCGTGCCCTACTAGGTGGTAGAATTGTGCATTGTTTTGCCCGGGTCTGATACCACCGCCTTTCTTACTCCTTCCTTAATAGCGTCAATGCGTTTATGTCTTGTTCCGCTTTGGAGGGTAAGGTAGCCAGTAAATTGACGCATATGGCATTGAGACCCCAACACAGGTATAACAACGCACCATTAACATCTTTGGTATCCATAGGCAATGGTTCTTACTTTCCGTCAGGAGAGCCATCTGCTTGTTTATTATCTTAAAAAAAATCACTGGGGGCTAGTACACATAATTACGTCCTCATTGCCAGCAGCCTTGCTCAACTTAATGTCATGACTCATAAGTCATAAGACCTCAAATAAATGCCGTGATGAGACGCTTAGCTAAATGTAAGATGCTAAACTTATTCTTAATGCCATTAGTCGCTCAACTTTGCTACGATTTAGTCGTTTTTCAACTAACAAAAAGGGATAGTGGTCTTAATCGCCTTTAATTAATCATTATTGCCGCTTGCTATTTGAGATAACCGCGATTTTTATCATATCCACTCGTAAGATACCAAATATATTAATGGTGTGTAGCTAACCGTGGGTGGTAATTCCACATGCATAAAAATATTGATAATAATAACAATAATAATAACATCCCTGAACAAATTACACAAATCGACCTAACCCCAAAGTAAGCAAATTATTTGTTTGTGTTATGGGTGTTAGTCAACGATACTAATACATAGAAATACATAGGAATAGGAAGGAAGGAATATTATAACTATAGGAACAATTGGAAGCGCGTTCCATCTTAGGCCGCATCTTAGCTTATATATATATATATATATATATATATATATATATACATATATATATATATATATATATGTGAGTGGTTACGCAAAAAGGGACCTCAAGGGAAAATAATTGATTTCGAGTAAATCACGTTTAAAATGTTGAGTCGAAATGAGTTTCGCCACGAGTGCGGGAGAGAGGCGCGGGGTGTTTTATGTTAGTGTCGTTAGTGAGCGACTTCGTCAGTGAGAAATAGCACGTGTTTGCGATAGCTGTATTATTTTTCGACTTATTTATTCGTCTTTTACTTGTCTTTATGTGCGCGCTAGAAAAAGAAACTAGTGTGCGCTGTGTATAAGGTGTAATATTTTCAAAACTGCCTCGGCTTACATAAAAAATCATTTAAAAAAAACTACGGCACCTAAAATTATTTTGATTACAACAAAACAAAGATGAAGGACCATAGAATCAGAATTTATCAAAAAAAAAAAACCGTTTCCAATCCCTTCAGGTCCCTTTTTGCGTAACCACCCTTGTGGAAAAATTTCTCGGATAAAAGTAGGTAAATAACTTACAAAGTGAAAGTAACAGTTTATGAATGTTTATTTTTATTTAAAAAGTCGAAAAAAGTCTTACAAAGTCGGAAAAACTCTGAATTTGACATAAAAATTCGGAGTAATTCCAAAATTTCGGACTCTTCCAGAAGAGTTATTCAGTGTTAATAAATCTTTCTGCCGTGAATTTCAGCAACTACTAAAAGAATTATTCAGAGTTTTTTTGACTTTTTAAAATTTTATGAAGAAAATTTCGAGCGGCTACTGGAAGAGTTTTTCTGACTTATTAAAATTTTATGAAGAAAATTTGGAGCGGCTACTGGAAGAGTTTTTCAGACTTATTAAAATATTTTATATAAAGTTCAAGCAGCTGCAAAAAGAGTAATTCAGGGTTTGGTATACAATTCTTAAAATTTATTGCTGACTAGTGCATTTGTTGAGAATTATTGCTATGGAGAAATTGTATTTCTCTATATAAGAGACTAATTTAATTAAGCAATATTATTAGAAGTATTACGGTAAGTATTATCATAAATATTTATGTTTATCTAATATGAACATGAACATTAAAATTGAATTATATTTTGTCTTAAATTTATATATATTTTAGTTTGGAATAATTAATTTATAACAACAATTTTTTTTTCTTATTATGATATTAATATTTTTAAATTAATATCGAACTCAATTACTGACTTTTATTAAAAATTAATTCATAAGATTAAAACAATAATTTTTTTGGCTGAATATTGCTTGTTAGTAATAAACTTCACTAAATTAATACAACACATTTCTCAACAGAAATAAGTTAAATAAATCACAATACAAAAATAAGATAAACACTAAGTAGGTCTTAAAATGATTTCACGATATTCTTAAACATTTCTTAAATTATCACGTTTTTTTAATGCACCAGCTATGTTTTGGTGAAGTAGCTTTAATTGGTGATTATTGACGAAAAAGCTGGTTTTTGTTACTTTCTAGACTTTTGGTTTTCAAAGTAAAATAGTATGGTATTGTACCCTTCCTGACTTTTATTATACAAAAGATTATTTGAATTGTTTTCCAGTTTAATTTTAGGTTTAATACTAAAAAAATATGGTAAAGTACCTTTTTTTGGATTTTGTATAGATTTGTCACAATTTTTTATATTAATCCTATTAGACACCAACTTTTCCAAATTTTCTTTATATTCACTGTATGCCATTTTTATAGTGCTCAATAATTTATTCTCAGTCTCATTGTTATTTAGTTGATTAACTTTTAATTTTGAAAATGACAAAAATTTATAATCTATAATATTATCAAAATAAATAATCTATCTCAATTTTTAATTTTGTATACAAACAGATTATATAATTTTTGTGTGTATAACGATTATATCTAGTTAAATAGGTATCCAAGTCAATAAGAGTACAATTATTATATTACTTACAATTAAGTTCATTTTATAATTAAGAAGTCCTATATTTAAATACCTGTTTGACTGGATTTTTAATAAGAACACTTGTTTACACTTCCTAAGTTTGTCTAAGGTATTGCTCAAATTGGTAAAAACAGAATAAGGATCGCGATCATGAGTACCAATTCCAAGAATAGCATAGTCTTTGTTACCTAAACTAGAAAAGTCACTATAACTATGTAATATTTCCATTGAAGTCGCATTAGGCTTGATTGTAGACACAACTGTGTATTTATTTGATCCAAGTTCCAATAATTTGGTAGATAGGCCACGTAGTTTTTGGTCTCCTAATACTATGATTTTATTTTTCTGGTTATATATGGGATCTATATTACAATTTATTGAAGAATGTTTTGTAGTCGTACATATATTTTCTAGATTTTGAGACAGTCCAATATCAATGTTTGATTTATTCTTTGAAATTTTCTCATAGTTTAAGTTTTGTATTCTAATCTCACTGACACTATCTTGGTTGTTAATTATTTTTGTATTTTTTGGTGTAGAACACTTGTAGTTTTTATTTTTAGTATAACTCTTATACGGTGTGGTTTTAGCTACTTGTTTCAATATTACAATATTTTTGGATTGTTCTTCGTTTATTTTACGTAAAGAATTATTTTCTAATATTCTGCAGTTCTGGATTTCGTTGTGCGCACTTTCTAATTGACACCTAAGAGAATTTATTTCTTCCTGCAATTCCTTATTGACACTGTCGCTAACAGCTGATAAATCCGGCAAACTTCTAGCCAAGTAGTCCGAGGTGGTTGTCTCAAAAGATTCGATTGACGCGTTCGACATCGACGATACATTTTTCCTTCTCAAAGTGACATTTTCAAAAGAAAAACCATTGCAACGTTTATGGGTACTAAAAGAAATATATTAAAAGTTATTAATACTACGAAAGTGTAATAAAGGGGAAAAAAATATAACTAATACTTCCCCGGTTTTCCGTTTAAGAATTTGAAACTTTCTTCTTTGTTTAAAAAAAGGTTATACCGTTACTGTCGATCAATATTATAAACTTTGTTTCTTCAATTTTTGATAATTATTATTAAAATCTATTATATCACAACGTTATTTGCCAATTTTTATTTTATTGTACTTTTATTACATAAATATATTTATAAATAAAGTAAAAATTAAAACAGCTGATCTAATTAGCTTTTGACAGGTTGAGTCAGTGTTGCCAGAGAAAAAGTCAAAAGTCGACAATAGCAATGTAGTCCCATCTTTCGTCCTTAAGAGCATGTGTCAGAGGCCTAGTAGCATATCAAAGCAGTCAAGAATAACGACGTTAATAAGTCGGCGATTGCTAAACATCTACAGCTGTAGTCGGGCCGTAATCACTGGATGGAATTTCATAGGCCACGCGTATTTTCGACAGAACGCCATATTACATTCCACGGCTAGTGAAAGAAGCCATTGAAATCAAAAAACATCCAAATTTCAACCGGGAAGACGCACGTAGTACGTCCTTGATAAGTTTTCTTGGCACGTATTGATTTTTGAAAAGCTGTATATTTTGGAAACGATGATCGATTTGATCTTTCAAATGGCATTCAACTCAATTTAAATATTGCTTTAGCTAAAAAATCGGTAGGTTCAAAAATTTCGAAGCAATGTCAAAAAAACATTTTCGTCTATGATAGATCCCAAACAAATTTACCGATTTTTATCCAATTAACGGTACTTGGCGCAGTTTTTAAAGGAGAAACGATGATAAGATTTTGAAGTCAATCGGTATATTAGCCTGAAAGTTATTTCCAAAATATTAAGTAACTTTGCTAAAGAAAACGTAATTTTAATATTTGAAAAGTTGTAACCTTTGAAAATAAGGTTCGGTTTTGATTTTTAAAAGGGCATTCGACGTAATTTTTATAGTATTAAAATATCGTAGAATACCAAAAAATAATTGGTTGAAATATTTCGAAGTTATGTCGAAAAAACACTTTTTTCAAAATTTTCGTCAACGATTACTTCCAAACGAATAAACTGATTTTGAGGCAATTTATGCATTAGATGTATTTTTTTGAGGAATAGTTTTTGTACTCAATCGGTACATTAATCTGGAAGTTATTAAAAAAAAAATTGTTTCGTCACAATTTGTTTAGGGTATTTTCAAAATTTCTCAAAATCTCTTAGGCCCATTTGGTACAAAATTTCAGGAAGTATAAGTTGAGCGGAATCCAATCGAATGCCACCAACCGCGTTTCAATCGGTCCAGGCGTTCAAAACTTATGAGTTGTTGACACACACAAACACTCACACACACACACTCACACACACACATACATACAGACATACTGACGTCATCGCGAAAATAGTCGAAAATGGTTCCTAAGCCCACAAAACGCGGACATATGGTGAAAACTCCATTTTTGAAAATCGGAGCAAAATCAGTAACCTTCCTATCTACATACGTAGTGGGAAGTTAAAAAGTACAAGTGTTTTAATAGATTAATATTGTATTAAACTGGAGTGAATGAAAATGAATTAAACAAAATAAAACTACCACGCCAAAGCTTAAACCTAAAAGTGCGATATTTTTTTAGTAAAATGTGCCACTAAAGGGCACAGATCGTCGCCTAGTGTAGCTTTGTAGCATTTTTACTCGTTATTTGACCCTCCCGTTGGTCGAGTGGTTAGCGACCCTGACTACGCAATCAACGGGGCTCGGGTTCGATCCCCGACGGGGACAAGCATTTGTGTGATGAGCGTAAATGTTTGTATTTCTGGGTTTAGGTGTTTATTATATATATTCTGGTATTTATATATTATGTATTTCTATGTATTAGTATCGTTGACTAACACCCATAATATACTCATACGCCTTCTAATTTAACAGAAACCTATGTTGCTGATTATACGAGGGTCAAACTGAAAGTTCTTACAAAACAAAAACTAAGCAAATTAGCAAGTTATTAATTTTATTATTCAAAATAGTGTCTATTCACGTCAATAAATCACTGCATTCGATGGAACTCCTGAGAAAAGAACTTTGCACACTCGTCGTAAGGGATATCTTCGACGGCCTTTTGAAACGCAGTCATTGCTACCTTGTTGTCCATAAAACATAGGTTTCTGTTTTGCTTCGAAATTTTTGAACCTACCGATTTTTTAGCTAAAGCAATATTTAAATTGAGTTGAATGCCATTTGAAAGATCAAATCGATCATCGTTTCCAAAATATACAGCTTTTCAAAAATCAATACGTGCCAAGAAAACTTATCAAGGACGTACTACGTGCGTCTTCCCGGTTGAAATTTGGATGTTTTTTGATTTCAATGGCTTCTTTCACTAGCCGTGGAATGTAATATGGCGTTCTGTCGAAAATACGCGTGGCCTATGAAATTCCATCCAGTGATTACGGCCCGACTACAGCTGTAGATGTTTAGCAATCGCCGACTTATTAACGTCGTTATTCTTGACTGCTTTGATATGCTACTAGGCCTCTGACACATGCTCTTAAGGACGAAAGATGGGACTACATTGCTATTGTCGACTTTTGACTTTTTCTCTGGCAACACTGACTCAACCTGTCAAAAGCTAATTAGATCAGCTGTTTTAATTTTTACTTAATTTATAAATATATTTATGTAATAAAAGTACAATAAAATAAAAATTAGCAAATAACGTTGTGATATAATAGATTTTAATAATAATTATCAAAAATTGAAGAAACAAAGTTTATAATATTGATCGACAGTAACGGTATAACCTTTTTTTAAACAAAGAAGAAAGTTTCAAATTCTTAAACGGAAAACCGGGGAAGTATTAGTTATATTTTTTTCCCCTTTATTACACTTTCGTAGTATTATTAACTTTTAATATATTTCTTTTAGTACCCATAAACGTTGCAATGGATTTTTCTTTTGAAAATGTCACTTTGAGAAGGAAAAATGTATCGTCGATGTCGAACGCGTCAATCGAATCTTTTGAGACAACCACCTCGGACTACTTGGCTAGAAGTTTGCCGGATTTATCAGCTGTTAGCGACAGTGTCAATAAGGAATTGCAGGAAGAAATAAATTCTCTTAGGTGTCAATTAGAAAGTGCGCACAACGAAATCCAGAACTGCAGAATATTAGAAAATAATTCTTTACGTAAAATAAACGAAGAACAATCCAAAAATATTGTAATATTGAAACAAGTAGCTAAAACCACACCGTATAAGAGTTATACTAAAAATAAAAACTACAAGTGTTCTACACCAAAAAATACAAAAATAATTAACAACAAAGATAGTGTCAGTGAGATTAGAATACAAAACTTAAACTATGAGAAAATTTCAAAGAATAAATCAAACATTGATATTGGACTGTCTCAAAATCTAGAAAATATATGTACGACTACAAAACATTCTTCAATAAATTGTAATATAGATCCCATATATAACCAGAAAAATAAAATCATAGTATTAGGAGACCAAAAACTACGTGGCCTATCTACCAAATTATTGGAACTTGGATCAAATAAATACACAGTTGTGTCTACAATCAAGCCTAATGCGACTTCAATGGAAATATTACATAGTTATAGTGACTTTTCTAGTTTAGGTAACAAAGACTATGCTATTCTTGGAATTGGTACTCATGATCGCGATCCTTATTCTGTTTTTACCAATTTGAGCAATACCTTAGACAAACTTAGGAAGTGTAAACAAGTGTTCTTATTAAAAATCCAGTCAAACAGGTATTTAAATATAGGACTTCTTAATTATAAAATGAACTTAATTGTAAGTAATATAATAATTGTACTCTTATTGACTTGGATACCTATTTAACTAGATATAATCGTTATACACACAAAAATTATATAATCTGTTTGTATACAAAATTAAAAATTGAGATAGATTATTTATTTTGATAATATTATAGATTATAAATTTTTGTCATTTTCAAAATTAAAAGTTAATCAACTAAATAACAATGAGACTGAGAATAAATTATTGAGCACTATAAAAATGGCATACAGTGAATATAAAGAAAATTTGGAAAAGTTGGTGTCTAATAGGATTAATATAAAAAATTGTGACAAATCTATACAAAATCCAAAAAAAGGTACTTTACCATATTTTTTTAGTATTAAACCTAGAATTAAACCGGAAAACAATTCAAATAATCTTTTGTATAATAAAAGTCAGGAAGGGTACAATACCATACTATTTTACTTTGAAAACCAAAAGTCTAGAAAGTAACAAAAACCAGCTTTTTCGTCAATAATTATTAATAATTAAATTAATTTAAAAAAAAATTAATAATTAAAGCTACTTCACCAAAACATAGCAGGTGCATTAAAAAAACGTGATAATTTAAGAAATGTTTAAGAATATCGTGAAATCATTTTAAGACCTAATTAGTGTTTATCTTATTTTTGTATTGTGATTTATTTAACTTATTTCTGTTGAGAAATGTGTTGTATTAATTTAGTGAAGTTTATTACTAACAAGCAATATTCAGCCAAAAAAATTATTGTTTTAATCTTATGAATTAATTTTTAATAAAAGTCAGTAATTGAGTTCGATATTAATTTAAAAATATTAATATCATAATAAGAAAAAAAAATTGTTGTTATAAATTAATTATTCCAAACTAAAATATATATAAATTTAAGACAAAATATAATTCAATTTTAATGTTCATGTTCATATTAGATAAACATAAATATTTATGATAATACTTACCGTAATACTTCTAATAATATTGCTTAATTAAATTAGTCTCTTATATAGAGAAATACAATTTCTCCATAGCAATAATTCTCAACAAATGCACTAGTCAACAATAAATTTTAAGAACTGTATACCAAACCCTGAATTACTCTTTTTGCAGCTGCTTGAACTTTATATAAAATATTTTAATAAGTCTGAAAAGCTCTTCCAGTAGCCGCTCCAAATTTTCTTCATAAAATTTTAATAAGTCAGAAAAACTCTTCCAGTAGCCGCTCGAAATTTTCTTCATAAAATTTTAAAAAGTCAAAAAAACTCTGAATAATTCTTTTAGTAGTCGCTGAAATTCACGGCAGAAAGATTTATTAACACTGAATAACTCTTCTGGAAGAGTCCGAAATTTTGGAATTACTCCGAATTTTTATGTCAAATTCAGAGTTTTTCCGACTTTGTAAGACTTTTTTCGACTTTTTAAATAAAAATAAACATTCATAAACTGTTACTTTCACTTTGTAAGTTATTTACCTACTTTTATCCGAGAAATTTTTCCACAAGGGCACTCACATATATATATATATTGTACCATACATAAAAAAACCCAAACCCAGAAATACAAACATCTATGCTCATCACACAAATGTTTGTACCTGCCGGGAATCGACCCAAGCCTTATAGATTTGTAGTTAGGTTCGCTAACGACTCGACCAACGGGGCGGGGCTACTTTACTCTCCAAAGCGGAACGTGTTATCAAGCAGTGATGCTGTTGCGGCAGGTTTAACCTAACCTGGGCGTGACGTTGTGGAACTCTACCCCCTCGTTGCACCAAAAAACACGTTTAATACTTGTTTTATACACAACTTGTAGAATACTTGTCAAAACATAATTATTCGTTTTATACATGTATTGCAACTGTCTCAAACATTTTTTCGTTCACACTGAGTAGCCAAGTCTTTATACAAGTATAAAACACACTGGCATTTACACTTGTGTCTATGACTTCTTTTTAATTTGTCGGATCATCGACATAGATAGATTTTCGTTCACCGTGTCGGATACATTGACAGCGTTCTCACCTACGAAGACCAGTCGTGTTTTATACAAGTATTGTTAATTTTATTGAAATTTCTGTATACAATTAGTTACAAACAAGTTTTACACTTTAACCATGCTTGATGGATAATGTTTTATTTTACCAGACATATTACTTTTTTCATCTAATGATTTTTTTTATTTAATTGCATTTTTTCCTAGAATTTGTATCATTTTGTAATATGTTTATTATTTTGTAATATTTTTATTATTGTATTATGTTTATTATTTTGAATTACATTTGAATGCGAAGAAAACTAAAGTTCTAGTATTTGAAAGAGAAGCAACCAGAACGGATGTTAGCCCCGACTGTTAATCTTTCTGTGATGCATTAAAATTTAAGAATTGTTTTATAATGTACCTACATAGATTATAGAACTATTTCAATGTTGTTGTAATTCATTATTACTTAACATGATTCTAAACTACTGGGCTTGGTTCTTTCTTTTTAGTGTTTATTTAAGGCAATGCATTCGCATTTTTTTTCAATATTTATATTTATCAATCCCTTTGTTTTGATGCTGGTCAACTATTCGCTCAAATATGGTCAATTACTAAAACCCGCTGGTTCGATTAAGGAACATCCCGCAAAATAGGATTCCAATAATAACTCTAGATAATACAAAAGTCGTATGTGTATATATTTTTTCCTTGATTTGTCCATATAAGTGATTCACATAGATACAGTCTATTTGTAGACCTACTTAAAACAATAAACATGTACATTTAATTTATATCATTAGATCGCAAACAAGCTGATGGCTCTCCCGATAGAAAAAGTCAAACTATCACCTATATACCTACACCAAAGATGTTAATGGTGCGATGCTACCTGTTTGGCGAGATGGTAATACCGATTTTATACCGGGTTAAGGCAGCCGGTAACAAAAAGTTGACCGGCTACCTTACCCTCCAAACCGCAACACAACAGTGACAAGCATAGGCACTGTTGCAGCAGGAATAAGTAAGGTGGTTGTCTGCTGTCTAGTAGAATGGCAGATGGTCTATACGTCTAAGACAGTACACGGTGTCTTTTACTTGATACAAAAGCTGCAATACGCCAACCGTATTTTTATATGAACAATTAATAAAATATTAAATAAAACGGAAATAACAAATACTCTTTTAGTTATCGATAGACTTAGTTGTATCAGTGACGCCCCAAATGTAAGGTCACCCTACGCGTAAATGAATCAGACCGATCGCCCACACCCGGTAGGCACTATTAAACATATGATGATAACGTTACCCATCATTCTTACAGGCTTTTGACTATCAGAAGGGATTAGTGGTAAGAATTTAGGTGATTCAAGTAAAGAATAATTAGGTAAATAAACAAAATTATACTATCAAACAAGAGTATCCACATAAACAATTATTTTATAGATTTTTGTAATAAAATATAACACACTTCAAAAACTATTGGATTCGATTCTACTGCTGATTCTGAACAAACTAGTTTCGGCTTTCGTATTAAGTAAAAGACACATTGTATGTCTTTAAAAGACGCAAAGGCTCTCCTCCAACTTTTTTTTTTTTTATAGAAAAAAGGGGCAAACGAGCAGGAGGCTCACCTGATGGTAAGTGATTACCGCCGCCCATGGACAGCCACATCCCTATCCTATCCACACACTATAAGCCCTTATAAAGGCGGATAACTATGGCAGAAAAAAACAAAGTTCCGATAACTTCGGACACAAATACGAAAATTGTCAGATTATAGTTTTTTAAAATTACTTTTACATCATTTTTTCTAAAATGAAAGAAAATTCAGACGTGTTCGAAAATGTCAAAACAGCGTTTTCCTTGCAATTTTGTGACCCTCCCACTCCCTTACCCTATACTTGAATCGTCAGATTTTCTAATTTTTTATTGGCAGTTAACCTACCATACTCTAAACTATGCGCTTTATTGTTTGCATTTGAACTGATATATCCACCATAGTAAACAGAAAAAATAGTATTTGTCTAGCATAGAAGCGCTTTTTTCAATCTATCCCTTACGGCCCGACCACAGCTCGCGCGGCGCGACCGGCGACGCGAATTGCGGCGCGGCGAGCGGTAACAAATGTAGGACACTGTATGAAGTATGCCACAGCTACCGGCGACGCGAATTGCGGCGCGGAAAAACGCGCGACCGGCCGCGCGGTGTGATGAGCGAATAAAAAAAAGAGGACTTTTGTTTTATTCACTTGTAAGCCAGGGTTGGAATTAAAATAACACAAAATTATTACCAACGGAAATTATATAGATACTTTATTTTATTAAAATTTTTACTACTATTTTTAAGCGTCCGACGCAAAAACGAAGGTTGTTATAAGTTTCAGAGGTTTGTCTTTGTATCTGTCCGTGCATCGTAGCGCCCTGACGGATGGTCCGATTTAGTTGCGATTTTATTTACTTGAAAGCCCTATTTTGCGAGATGGCTCTTTGCTATGATTCAATAGAATCTGTGCAGCGGTTGAAAGCTCACCGTCTCTTTTCCACTTGATGAAAGGAATTTAACACTTGTAAAGGATTTATCGATGCTAAATTTTGTATTTTATTACTTCAATTATATTGCAATGACATGGTGACCTAGACCTGATGCTACAATATCTTCATTCAAGATATCAGCTTTTATTTAACTAGCAATATTTGTATGTAAATAAAAGATTTTCTAAATATTGCAAACCATATTTATCGACTTCCTGATATTTATTTGTACCGAAACTTGGCAAACTTTTGTAATTTCAATTAAAATGCAATATTATGGTACTATCCAGTTAATATCATGATGTAGCCTGGGTATAGGGACTAGAACTCTCAGATGTAGAGTTTTGACGAGGCAACCAAGTTTTGGGTCATTTGTTTTGTTGCTATAAGTACTGTTTAATTGTACTCATAATGACGAGAAATGGAACATGGAGCCGCTAGAGTGTTATTGTAAATAGAAAGTGTTAAGATAGTAGAGTTTGGAGTCATTCGTTTCGTTGCAATAAGATATTTTTCATTATTACGAGACTTTGAAGATGGAGCCAAAAACAGTAATATAGAAACTTCTCACATCCAAATGCAAAATGCTTAGATAATAAACTTCTAAACTCAACAAGGTAACTTTATTGAGTTAGCGCTCAATTAGTCTTGTACTGACAAACATTTTGATGCTGGACGATTTCTAGAATCTGATGCTCATCATGACTTAGGATTTAACGATCAAACTCGAAGGTGGCCATGGTAAGTTATAAACTAAATAAGAAAAACCCATTTAGATTGGACTCAGTTGTTCTGTTTTGATAAATACCCTGGTACTAAATGATTAACAGGGTCTTATGATGAAACAGGAAGGAGGTTATCAAAACTTTTAATTAAAATTGAGCAACACGATCAATTATGGACTCGTTTGATTTTTTATTTTAAGGAATGTGGAATAGGATAGCTTCTAGTATCTGATGATAGACCGGAAGGAAGTGCATGTGATCTCCTAAGCTTGATCAGTTAAAAGCCACTGAGTGTAGGCTACTTCGATTTGTTTTGGCAAACACTTAGATGCTGAATGTTTTTTAAAATATAACGATGGAACTGGAAAGTGGACACTTGAAATTGGGCTGATATAGTCTTTATTGCTAGAAGATTCACATGGTTTAATAGAGTTACATGGCGGAGCTGGAGACATCGGGAGCTTGGCAATAAAACAGCCCAAGGTCATTGAGTGAGGAACTACAGGTCAAGGTTACCTTTAACTTTATGCTGCAGGATCCTCTTTCGAAGATCATCAGCTCCTTTTACGTTTTGCGCTTAAAATTATTATGAAACTGAAGTAAAATGGTGGGCTGACGATAAAAAAAGTGTCTTTTTTTTAAATTTTAATTTAGAGTTAGTATGCTAATTTATTGATTAAATAAATAATTGGTTATTGACATATTATTTTAATATTATACTTAAAATAATATTAAACTTAATTTAGTACATACACACAAACTTAAACTTAATCTAAAAAAAAACTTGAGAGGTGTCAAGGGAAACCCGGATGGAACGAAGTTCCTTTTATTATTATTTTCAAAAAACCTGTATACACTCAACAAAAATAATCGTCGCGACACCACACTGTTCAATGCGAAATAGAAATGAAAATATCTGGCTTGCTTTCTATAAGAGAGAGAGAGAGAGAGAGAGAGAGAGAGAGAGAGAGAGAGAGAGAGAGAGAGAGAGACAGACAGACAGAGAAACATCCGCACGCCGCACAGCTTACAATACCTTACTATAGCAAAAAATGTCGTGAAAACTTTTCGTAAGAATTTTTTCCGTCTAGCCCCCTTTTACAACGCGCGATAAGGAACTTCGTAGAATTTCGACCCACGGTCGAATTTCGGCACCCAGTCGAATTTCGGCACCCGGTCGAATTTCGACCCGCGGTCGAATTTCGGCACCCGGTAGAATTTTGACCCACGGTCGAATTTCGGCACCCGGTAGAATTTCGGAACCCGGTCGAATTTTGAACCCACAGCGAATTTCGGCACCTGGTCGAATTTTTACCCACGGTCGAATTTCGGCACCCGGTCGAAATTCGACCGACGTTCGAAACTCGGTAACCAATCGAAATTCGACACTCGGTCGAATTTCGACACTCGTTCGAAATTCGACTGTCTGTCGAAAATCAACTTTTGGTCGCTTTCAAAGGACGAGCTAAAGGGAAGTGGCTGGATATTTCTGTGCTTACAATACCTTACTATAGCAAAAAGTGCCGTGACAACTTTTCGTAAGAATTTTTTCCGTCTAGCCCCTTTTCACAACGCGCGCAAAACTTCACAGCATTTTCTCAATTTAATGTCGCTTGCGTTAAACAAAATTTCTTCCTATACATTCATCTCACTCAATGCATTCTTTCTAAAGCCCACTACATCAAAAACGATCATAGTTACTAACAATTGCACGGAAAATGTCTACGTTGCCATACGTTAAAAAATGGGTGCATGTACTTATATACGCGGGTGAGAAGTTATACTTCTTTGGCGTCATTAAAACATAGTGGCCGCGTTCCCGATCCGGTAGTAGCTTTTAAAAAATATGTTGACGTGCCAAAATAACTTGTAAAAAGTTTTATTGAATAAAGTACTTCTGATTTCTGATTTCCGATAGATTTTAATTGTATGCAAATACTTAATTACATTAAAATAATAAAAGGACTGGAAAAGGATAGTCAAGGATTTCGGGACTTAATGAGCAATTTAGCGGACAACCTGTAACTTTTACGTTACGGTAATGTGCGTGCATCTTAAAATTTCACTCGCTGCCTAAAGAAATATTACGCACCTAAAGAAATATAATTTCAAAAATCCTGAATGGAGGGATTAATGATAATGTAATATATGTAAGTATCAACAATAATGGTATTTTTGCGTACAATCCTTACGTTACGATAATATATACTACGCTTCAAAAGAATATAGTAAAAATAGTATTACAAAATCCGACCCTGGTACTAGCTAGTATAGGTGTGACAGCTCAGAGCGGCACGCCGCCGCGGTCGCAACAAGTCGAGCTGTGGCATACCCAAATGGTCGCGTGACTCACCGCGCCGCATTTCGCGTCGCAGGTCGCGCCACGGGTAGCTGTGGCCGGGCGGTTAGGGAGAACAATATAGCATTAAGTGGGCGAAGCCACGGTCAACAATTAGCCATCACAATCAATATATAAAACACGTAAGATTAAAAAAAAAAAACGGATATATTTATCGTATCTGACGATACACTCTGCCCACAATATATTTGTCTACATTTTTAAATTTTAAAATAAGTGAAAAGTGTAATTAACATTAGCTGAGTGCACTTTCGTTGATGAGCTTCTTCACGAGTGCCCACAGTAACGCTAAAGAGAGGCACTCCGCTTTGTTTTGAATAGAATAGCAAAAGTCATCAAATTCAGCGAAAACATGACCTACCTAACAATTAAAATATATTTTTTGTTGGAATTTCAAAGAGAGTAAACTAAAGAGAGTTAAAATTTTACAATCATGCACCTTTCTATACCTATAATAAAATCGTAGGAAAGTCAAAACTGTACATTGAATATTTTTTTAAAAGAATACTTGGGGCGTGATCTGATCGATATCGAAGCCAAAAATATAGTTTTTAGAATTTGTTGTCTGTTTGTCTATCTGTTTGTCTGTATGTATGTCCGGGGTTAACTCAAAAAGTACTGCATGCATTTACTTCAAATTTTGCATGAATATTACTAACAGGTCGGGTCAACATATAGGTTACATATTATCACGCTATCACCTACGGGGGGGGGGGGGGGGGAGTGTCACATATTTGAGGTTCAGTCATGATAAGCTCTTATCATTATCTAATTCTAATAAATCCATACCTAAACCCCTAATCAAGGGGGTCACGACCCCCCTTTGGATCCGCCCTTGGTACCTACCTAGAACTATCAATACTGGAATCTATGGTTATACCATATTTACTAAAAGACAAACAAATATGAATCCCATGCATGTATTTAGAAAACGCTAGAATACACTACACTAATTTTAATCAAGATATGATTTTATTATATTATTTTCTCTTCATTTACACGTTTTTAGTGTTGCGAAGTAAACTAGGAATACCCTTTTAATCTCGCTTTGTTCGTCCGTCCGTCCGTACAGTACTGGAAAGATGTAATTTGGTATAAATATACATATTAGTCACGGCAACAGAATTGTAAAATAAAATCTTGAAAAATACAGGCCAGCTCCTCTATGTAAAGTGGGAATGTTAATTTTTTTATCTCGTTTGCTTCATAGTGTGGGGTATCGGTGGATATTTTCAAAGAATATTGGAGGTTTGTGAAAACAATTATTCGTTTAAGGGCCCTAACTCACCGGAGCGACACAGCGACGTCGTAAGCTACCGTATTCAATCAGTTCATATTGAAATATTTGGCGACTAACTAAGATACGTAGCCAATTTGTAAGTTTCAATATAAATTGTTTGGATAGGTGACCGGCGACGTTGCCATGGCGTCTCGGTGAGTTAGGACCCTAAGGGGCTCGTTTGTGAAATATTAAGTTTTAAATTAAATAATTTAATAGTACCTGTCTTTATGTTGCTTAAATACTCTAGGTTTCATTAATAGATGTATTTGAATATTTTTAGTATATTGTACACATCGACTTATATTTATGGTCAAGTATTTCAATTTACCGGGTTGGCTGTAAGAAACCTCTTTTTAAAAATAAGCTCGCCTTTTGTACCTTTTTAAAAATATCGCTTGCTGTATTTTTTTTGTTGTTGTTGTTCTGTTGTGTACGATAATCAATTATTTATTTTATTAAATAAATAAAATAAATAAATGTCTACAGTATGAAACAATAATTTTCTTAAGCTATTGCATAGCTTCTATCGCGGGCCTTGAGCGTGGAGACCGAATCCAGAAATTCCGTAACGAAAAATACCTAACACCCCCTACTCCGACCGGCACAGCGGTGATACTTTTTAGTTTTTCCATCTATCGATAAATACCAGAATTTTTAATGACTTTTTGAAATATCACGCTTGTCTCTTTAGTTCAGCAACCCGCCTTTAGGTGGCATTGGTTGTATTGGAAAACTACCGTAATCAGCTGTTTGTGAGAAAATATATAGGTGTATAGGTATTTATCATCTACGTATAACAGTGAATATCTGTACTCGTATAATTTGTGTACAAAGTGTTTTAAATATGAATAAACAAAGAAAAAAAAATAACTGCATAAATAAAATAAATATATAATTATAATTGCATAAGTTGATAAAAAATGCTATGCAATAGCTTTACCACGGCAGTCTCCAAGTGCCACACGTCTTTTTTTTTAAGTCCACATTAATGTGATGGGTAACTTCGGAACCCTATATTGCGCGTAGCCCGATACGCACTTGACCAATTTAGTATTATATCATAGGATAATAAACAAGCTTATAGCACAAAAAACATAACAGTACAAGTACTTGTAGTTCTTCTGATGAAAAAATACAATTATATCCTACTTGGTGTCCAAATAAATTAATGGTGCGTTGCTATCCGTATGGCAGGGATTAACTTCCGTAGTATTGTATACTCTTTGGGGATTAATAACAACTTTGACAAGAGAATAAGCTTATTTGGACATAAGCTGACTTAACCTTCACTTTTGTTTTTTATAATATTGTTACGTGCTTGGAGTTCGTACTTCGAGTTCGTAATTGTAAGAAAACGCCACTTATATTAGAACCATGTATTTTCAACACAAATACACAAAAACAACACAATGTAATACTTAAACACTCTGATTAACACTTATCACTCACTGTACTAACACTAAACTTAACCAACTACACAATAAAACACTTCTCTTATTCACTGTATTACACGCTGGTTAAACCGCTTCACACTGGTCGCTCGTACTATCGCTTTCGATCACTGTATAAAACTGCTCTCTATTTGTCAACACATCTCTATTTATACCCAGGGTAAAGTTCTACCTGGTTCCCGAAAAATCCAAATTTATTGCGTAAACAAAAATCAATTCTAATTGTAAACAAGTTATGATAAACTAGTCCTAGTACACGCTATTTACACCCTAATGTTTTAAGCGATAAGGTCAATTATGGCATAACTATTCGGGTAACGGTCGACTATTTGTTTATCAATAGAAGTAGCTCTTTTTTATTTCTAGATCGCTCCAGCGCTTCAACTCTTCACGTTTCTAGATTATTCGCAACAATATTATCTATGGTTTCAAACCAGTCAGATACAAGCAGTTCAACCAAAAAGATTTTATTGCAAATTTTAAAATTAAAATGATAAAATAATGAGTGAATTATTCTAAAAGTGAGAGTACTTATACCGTTACGAGATTACGAGTACGAGAGTTGTAATACTTGTAGTTAAAGTTTTAGGTATATCAAACTTACGTAAAATTTACGCGCACACATGGAATCGGCTGGTATACGATCAGACGGGATTCACGAAGTAGAGGACACAGAACAAAAGTAGATAATATCTACTAGCTGCCGCGTGCAGCCTGCTGCATTATAAAAGTTTTTGGCAAATCCCGCGGGATCAATTGTTCCGGGATAAAAAGTAGCCTATGTACTATTCCAGGTCATCGTCTACCTGTGTATCAAATTTCATTCAAATCCGTTCAGTAGTTTTTGCGTGATTGAGTAACAAATATCCATCCCCAACCCAAACATCGAAACTTTCGCATTTATAATATTAAAAATATAGATACGCCCGCGCGGACGAAGTCGCGGGCAACAGCTAGTAGATAATTATTCCGTGGTAGAGGCAACTTCCGTTTACATGTGCAACATAAGGGGTTGTTGTATATGCGATATTGGCTTCTGAAGTGTCTGTTTCATATACTATGTTTTTTCAACTTATGTTTGTTTCATATACATATATATCTATGTCATAACTTCCCGGGAAAATTTAATGTTAATCCGGGTTTCTTGTTGCAAAATAGATCAGCAGCTTTACTGCTAGGAACATCGTCAAATGCAAGGAAAGAAAAATACGTGTTATTAATATCGTGACTACTAACGAGTTCGTATAGTTATTAGTTCTGCGAAGTTTCGACTGGTTATTTGATATCACTGCCTTACCAGTAGGGCTACTCTTGAAATCCGATTTCAATTTTAAATTAATATTTAATGAGTTTTGAAGTATTTCGTACTCTGGACAATTATATTCAATTATTGGATTCGGCGACAGCGCCACACGGATTTTAAAATTTTTTGGAACTACTCATTATTGCTTTTATTCGTTATTTTGTTAAAAACGATACTTAAAATTTCCACTTTTAACACTAGCTTGACGTAACGATGACATCTATTTCCAATAATTAGGTCGTTACTATACTGAATCAATGTGGGCAATATTGGTTTCAAGAGTACCGTTTTTTGACGATATTCGAAACTTATTGTTTTTATCAATATTGGTTTAAGATTTATATTGTTTTCAAGAGTAGGCCTGCTGTTCTTGCCGCAATAGCATCCATGCTTGTTATTATCGTGTTCCGAGTTGGAAAGTAAGTATCCGGTAAGCCTATACATGTAGCATAAAATGTCAAAATATAGTGTATACTAAAGAAAAGGGAAAAATGTATTACAAAAAAACTTGAGAGGTGTCAAGGGCAAGGGACACCCGGATGGAACGAAGGTCCTTTCGATTAATTAGTGAAGGAATTGTAATAAAATTTTAAATTGTAATGAAATGTAAATCGGGCTTGCTTTCTATAAGAGAGAGAGAGAGAGAAACAAACAGAAACATGCGCACGCCGCACAGCTTACAATAGTTTACTATAGCAAAAAGTGTCGTGACAACTTTTCGTAAGAATTTTTTCCGTCTAGCCCCCTTTCACAACGCGCGATAAGGAACTTCGTTCCAATAAAAAAACCGGCTAAGTACGAGGCGCAAAAAATCTCGTTTGTTATATGGGAGTCCCCTTAAATATTTATTTTATATTGTTTTTAATATTTGTTGTTATAGCGGCATCAGAAATATATCTGTGAAAATTTCCATTGTTTAGCTATCACGGTTCATGAGATTCAGCTTGGTGACATACAGATGAACAGATGGATGGGCAGCAGAGTCTTAGTAATAGGGTTCCGTTTGTACTCTTTGGGTACGGAACTCTAAAAATTAGAAAATATTTATATAAAATGCCAACCATTTGAATAGAAAAGCTGTTTATAGTTGTATTGTAGGTTGTATGTAACTCGCAATGAACGACTTCGTATTATCTCGTGGAAAGGAAATAGTATGTTGTTTGTTGGGACTTACCGGGCTTATCGAGTTCTTGGCATAGGTTTAGCGCGTAATCCATGGCCGTTTGTGGCACATTGCCATCTATTATAACAAGTGGCGCCATTCTAATTTTTTCAACATGTCTTTTTATCTGTAAAAGAAATGTAGATAAAATAAGTTTAGTATTAAAATTGCAAAAATCTCTATACGCATTCAATAGTTGGCGACTCAGATGAATTATAGGGTTGCGGTGATTATACGTATTCCAGAAAAATTTCTTCAAATATTACTGTTAAAATTGCAAAAATCTCTAAACGCATTCGATAGTTGGCGACTCGGATGAATTATAGGAAGGATTGCGGTGATTATTCCAGAAAAAATTCTTCAAATATTAGTGCCTGTTTCAAATATTTCTTGCTTGCAAAACATGATTATATTAAATACAATTTATGTTCAAAAACTTACTTTTTATAATAAAAAAACGTAATTTTTGTAAATTCAAAATAAATGTATGCGTCATTACTATCTCACGACATGGATAGCAATCTTTCGTGTCTCGTGGTTATATTTTTCCATCTGGAGAGCCACCTATAGATAGGTATGAAAAATTCTTGCTACGTGTCAAAGAACCTGACTTATACTTGTTCAGCTACCCCGTAGGTACAGCCTCTTTTGAAAAATAGTCTATTTTTCAAAAGAAGGCTCTGCTCTCTGTTATCTTGCTAGGCAGTCAGTAAAAGAGTGCTAACACGCAAACTCAAAAACACAAACGCTCTACGCTCATCATACAAGTGTTTGGTACCGTTGGGAAAGGAACCCGAGCCCCGTCTATTGCTAGACAGGGTCTATAACCAACCGATATACAACTCTCCGGCTCAACTGCTCTCCTGATGGAATTATAAACCATCGCCTATAGGCACAGGAGACGTTAATGGTGCGTTGCTGTCTCAGTGGCAGGATGACAATGCCATATACATAAGTCTACCGGCTACCTTAACCTCCAACCCGGAACACGACAATGACAAGCATTGCCTGTTATTGCGACAGTAATAGGTAAAACGGTGGTACCAAATACCCGGTCAATATATAGAGTCGTTGCGGCATTCTACTACCTAGTAGTCACGATGGTAGTGACACGTACCTATAGCTAACCATTTGCCTTTTTACGAATTACCTGGCAGAATGGCAGATAGTCCATTCTTCAAAGGGGGCCCAGACCAACTCAGGGTGGTAATCTTAAAATGGGACGTATTACCTAAGTCTTAGTACAAAGCAGCTACGAAAATAAAGGCATACCGCTGCAGCTGACGGGACGTGGTTAGTCCGGTTTAAGGCGTGAACGAATAAAGAAATTCATGATTTGTTTGTAATGGATAAACTCAAAAACTACTGAACCGATTTGTAAAATTGTATTGGTAAATATCATGTATCTCTTTAAAATATCGTTATAGAACTTTTTCCATTACATTTAATAGAAAACTTTGCACACGAAGTTTTCTGTCAGACGCGATTCTTTAACTTTTCCAATTTTTTCAAATAACTAGGCAAAGAGAAAAAAATGCACTATTTGTGAATTTTTCGATATAATCTTAATATATTTAACTTACGTGTCACGTTGTTTGTCCGCTGTGGATTCCTAAACTACCGAACCGATTTCAATGATTTTTTTTAGATATCTAATGTTTAGTCCAACTTAAATGATAGGATAGTTTTTATCTCAATATCTCAATTACCCCCCCCCCCCTCTATTCAAGTACCCCACCAAACTATCCAATAAAAGTAATTTGTATGGCAAAATAACGTTTGCCGGGTCAGCTAGTAGGTAGGGGAAGACCGGGTAATGGGAATCAGCGGGCAATGGTAGTCACCAACATATCTCCAAAACTACAACTGCTAGAAATACGTTTACTGCCGTCCCCGCCCCGCTTTGTCCCCCCGCTAGTGGTGCAAGAGCGCCGCGCTAGTATTGTGGCGGTCTCAGGAATGAGAAGTGTATTTTGTTTTTGCGGCTCACCGATGTAAATTTTTAAGGACGCAAAATAAGCTCTAGGTATTCTAATTATTGATCTACTAGTATGTGTCTTTTTTACGCCATTACTCGTATATTAAGTGAAACGATTTTATACTCAAACCCCATATATTGCTTAAATATATTTTTTGTTTCTTTTTTTTTCTTCGTAAAATGCTTGTGGGTAATGAGGATCGGGTGACCCCCATTTCCCGCTAGTGATCACGATATAATTTTAGTATTATTATTTTAGATGTAGACGTATTTTGTGATGAAGATTTTCTACCAGCCGAATTGCTCAGATCGGATTAAAATTGATAGTCCAGCGTCAGACCAAGAAAGCTTGTCAGTACCTGGCACATCAATGCAAGTTGCTCCAGCAGCCTCTAGTCTTGATATTGTGTCGAAATTAATTAAGTTGCCAGAGAAAACTAATACCCACAATGCTAAACAAAGTCGCCAGAAGCAGCATGCCAAAATTTTAACATCAACGCCAACAAAAGAAAACTTGTTAGAAAAAGAAAATAAGAAAAGTAAAGCCTTCTGCCAAGCCAAGGATAAAAGTAAGGGACAAAATATAACTAAGGGAAAGGGTCAAGGAAAGAATACTAAAGTGTCGAAGAAGGAAACCGAAAGAGTAAAGAGGAAGGTTCTCCAGGAATCAAATTATACTTCTGTTTCAGACGTGGCTACTGATGGTTTATGCCAAGACGATGAGCTAGATGATGCTGAAGATGCAGGGAATACGTGCTAAATCTGTAACGAATTCGGCCGAAATAATGAGGTTTGGTACAGGTGTACCTCATATGGTTTATGAGCTCACGCAGATTGTAGAGGTGGGAGTCGCCCAAGGGTTATATTTGCGATTTGTGTTAGATTTTTGTATGATCCTCATTGCCCACAAGGTGACCACAATTACCCTCACCTCAGTGCAATGGGAGTCAAAATAGATATTTTTTTTTAACTCTTATATTCCCTAAAGATAATTATTAAAGTGATCATTACTGATTCCAAACGATAGTCAATTAAGTATATTTTATTATAAGGCAGTTGTATTAGAGATTTAGTTTAATTTTATTTATTTATTTCAATTATTGCTTAAGTGATCCCCATTACCCCTTTCTACCCTACTCGTATGCTACAATGATCACACTATCGATGACAAAGTTTGACACTGATGAATAATGATTACCTAAACGAATTGTAACGTGTAGCTCGTGTGATTAGGATGCTTTCCATCGTCTTGAACTTTCAGTCAAGTGGTGTTTAGCGGTGGTTCATATTTAAAGTGAACATTCTATAGTTGTTATAGTTGTTAATTGAAATTCGATGAAACGAAAAAGCAATATTAAACATACGTACCTATATAGGATTTAGTCTGTGAGAAAACGAAATACATGAGTAGAAAGAAACAAACGCATTTGTACACAGGATTTGCGAATTATTGTATAAAATATATTTTATATTTTATACAATAATTCGCAATCGCCTCTGTGGTCTAGTGGTCCAGTGTTGGCGTTGACCACATGAGGTCTCGGGTTCGATTCCCGGGTCGGGCATATAAAAATATGTTTTTTCAGTTTTCTGAGAAACAAAAAGTTGCCCGGGATTGGAAAGTGCCCGGTTGGCGATAGGCTATCACATTTGTGGGACCAAGTATCTTCGGCTAATCGTGGGTGCACTTGTTGTACCTCTGCCTACCCCTTCGGGGATATGAGCATGAAGATACTTTTATATATTTTATTAGTGTTTAATTATTGTGGTCGATTTACACGACGTACGTATTGTACTTATTTTCATGACTACGCGAGTGGTGTAGTATGAAATAGGGCACAGTTAAAGTTTACATTGTGGGCGACTGTAGAATTTGATTTTTTTAAATATACGGCCTGTCAGGTAAGTCGACCTAAACCTTGAAGGTAATAAGGTATCTGATTCTCATTCCAAATAAATAAAAAAAATAGGCAGTATTTGTGTAACTACCTATTTATCTAAGCGCGTTACTTGTGCGAATGTATCGGTGCGTATGAATTATGAATTTACTAGCGACCTGCCCGCGGTTTCAGCCGCGCAGCTTTTGTTTCCGTGGGAATATCGGAAAGGTTTATACATTTAAACCTTCCTCAAAAATCAATCTATCTATTAAAAAAAACCTCATCAAAATCCGTTGCGTAATTTTAAAGATTTAAGCATACATAGGGACATCGGGACATAGGGACAGACAGAGAAAGCGACTTTGTTTTATACTATGTAATGATTGGACGATTGTGTTAAAATTTAAGGGTATGTTTTTTTTATTTATTTGGAATGAGAATCAGATACCCTATTACCCCCTTCAAGGTTTAGGTCGACTTACTTAACAGGATGTATGTATTAGAAATAATGTACTTCTAATACATACACCCTGTTACCTACCTAAATTAATAAGAATAAATATTATACATACTACATTATGCAAAATGATATGCATATTACTTTTACTATTTTCTTTACGGCTAAGTCTGTTGTCAGACTAGGAGATTTTGTTATTTAGTCTATAGTCGAATTTATACGACACGGCAATCTCCAGTATTATAAGTCAGTGCAGTAAAACTTTGTACCTACCATTTTTATGATTATTACACCGAACAGTGGAGTACAAAATTTGGCACAGATAAAGTTAACATTTTAGAGGACTGCAGAAATCTAATATTTTTATATTATACTAGCTGACCCACGGAGCTTCGCCCGCGATTATGTTAACATGTAGTCGAAATAGATTTTAATATAAATTTCATCTCCTATTTCAGCCCTTCAGGGACTTTTTTTTTTATATCATAAGATAGCAAACAAGCAGATGGGTCTCCTGATGGAAAGAGTCAACCATCGCCTATAGACACCAAAGATGTTAATTGTGCGTTGCTATCTTGTGGCGAGGTCTAATGCCACATGCATAAGTTTACCGGCTACCTTACCCTCCAAACCAGAACACGACAGCGACAAGCACTGACGCTATTGCGGCAGGAATAGGCAAGGCGATGGTACCTGACCCGGGCGAGACATTGCAGAACTCTACCACCTAGTAGCCACGATGGTAGTGACTCGATAGCCATTCGGTCGCCTTTTACGACCTGCCTGGCAGAACGGCAGTTGGCCTATTCTGCAAAGAAGGCCGGGACCAACACGGCGAAAACTTTTTGGAAAAAATAAGCCTATGCTTGACCCCGGATCTTCAACTACTTCCATGCCAAATTGCATGAAAATCGGTCCAGCGGCTTAGCCGTGAAAGCGTAACAGACACACGTAACAGAGACTTTAGCATTTATAATATTAAGTACGGATGCATTAGAAATACGTTATTTTTTAATATAATAATAATTACACACATTATATTTATGTGATAATATAAACACATGTATCTATACTATCTAAAAAAAGTATCTTCACGTCGGTATCCCCGATGAAGTAGGCAGAAGTATAATATGTGTACCCGCGATTAGCCCAAGATACATTGTTCCACAAATGTGATAGGTGGCGAGTCTATCGGCAACCAGGCATTTTCCAATCCTTGGCAACATTGTTTTTATCAGCAAACTGAAAATATACATTTTTTAAATTGCCCGACCCGGGAATCGTATCCGGGACCTCATGCAGTTAACGCCAACGCTTACTATTTTTATTACAGCTAAAATTTGTTGTTAAACTTATTCTTAAGTTTTTATTGATCAGACTTTGGACGAATTTTGACCACAGGGTGATTGCAAGTATTAATAAATTATAGCACCCGGCGCCGTTGATCGCGTAGTCACGATTGCTAACTACTCGACCAACGCCGTTGCGGTAATTTTTCAATACAAAATGATTAATTTTTGTATGTAGGAATAACACATTTTCTGAGTGTCACAGCACATGGCGGATATGCCGGATATAAAGTTTAGTGGTGATGCTTTGGCAGCTGAATTATCGTAGTATATAGCACATGACACATCAAATGTGTCGGTCGGCATTACACAGCGTCTTGTTTAGCAACGAAAAATATCATGAAAATATCGTCTACCAGTATTCCGTCACATAAGATACATTCATCTGAATTATGTCACTTGAATTTCATGAGCATGATTTTTGTAAAAATTATTTTTTCTGAATCAAACATACTTTTTTCAACAGAAACCTGAAAAAAGGTATCGTTTAATGTTCAACTATTGACGAACTTTCGGTCAAGTGGTGTTTAGTGGTGGCAACTTAAAAACATTGCGTACACATTCGACTGAACATTCAATAACTGCCGCGGCCGTGAAAAGAAAATCCGTAAAAAGAAGTGTATTCTAACCTTAAACGTCAATTGATTCATAATTTTCCTACGTGTCAGGTAAAAAAACATAGTTCAAAAATTAAAAAAACGAACATGTCTTGCAAGAAAACAACGGTTAATTCGAAAATAAAACAAACAATATAAGAATGATAATAAAGATCTTGTATCTCTTTACAGATCGTATTATAGAAGTTTTTCCATTATCTACAGGTAATCGAAAAATGTGTATCGTTTCACCAAGCTAAAATAGCAAAGCAAGCTAAAATTTTATGTCAAAAAACAGAAGTAAAAAAGTGCAAAGATGAAACGTAGAAATTTTTTGAAGTTATATATTTGGTTTAACCTCACCCAAGCTTTTCAATCTGTACGTCAACGACTTATAGAACGACGATAGGGGCGCTTAGCAGTGTGCGTGTAGGATGCCATATTGATGGCGTGTGCCTTAACAACATTAGTTACGCAGACGACATGGTATTGCTGAGCGCTTCTGTCTGTCGACTCACGAAGCTTTTAGTATCTGTGAAAGCTATGCTCTCAGTCATGGTTTGACCTATAATGTCAAAAAAAGTGAATGCATGGTCTTTCAGGTCAGTGGAAAAGAATTTACATCGACGGTACCACCTATAAAGCTGTACGGAACTCCTCTCACACGAGAGTGGAGCAGTATAAATATCTCGGCCATATTATATCCTCAGACCTGAAAGACGACGCAGATATTGAGAGAGAACGGAGGGCGTTGTCTGTTAGCGCGAACATGATAATCCACAGGTTTTCCCGGTGCTCTATTTCAGTAAAAATTACTCTTTTTAGAGCGTACTGCACTTCCTTTTATGCGAGTAGTCTGTAGATTGATTATATGTAAAAACAGTATAAACGCTCTACGGGTGCAATACAATAATGCATTTAGAATGCTGATGGGGCGGCCACGATTCTGCAGCGCGTCAGGGATGTTCGCCGAGGCGCACGTAAACTGCTTCTACACGACTTTGCGAAAGCGGTGTACATCCTTGTATCGTAAAGTTCGGTCCACCCCCAGTAGCATTCTAAGGGTATTTGTTGATAGGTTTGATTGCCAGCATTTGAATCACTGTTGTATGAGTCACGTATTGGCAAATCGATCCTGTCCTAGTTTTAAGATATAGTGTTTAGTTCTTTTAACAAATAGGTTTAAGTTATATGTAACATGTGTGTACTAACAACAAAATAATATATGATCCCTGTTGGTCGAAATAAAATATTTATTATTATTATTTTATTCTAAGTTGATTTACACAACAAAACGCAATATTTCTTATGTCAAAGAAAAGGTTCTACGGAAAATAATCTACTACTACTCTAATCTTTAAATTTTTTTTATTTTTCTTGTAGAAGCTTTTCATCTTTATTTATTACTACACTAGGTATTATAATGATTATACAGGTAATATATTTTAACAAAAAAAATGACGAAAATTTATGCGTGGTCATTTTATAAAATCAGTGTGTGTATCGTGGAGTGAATAATCAATCATCCTCTGTTTTCGTATCTTTTTAGGTGGATTTTTTTTCTAAAATTAAATGAGATAATCCTCAGGATATATTCTATCTAATGGAAGAAAAACTATCAAAAATCGGATCACTCTGTAAAAAGTTATGCGTGGTCATATATGAAAATCAGTGAGTGTACAATCAATCATCCCTTGTTCACGTATCCTGATGGTTGGAATTTAAAAAAATGGGACCGCCCTTGGGGTACCTATACTCATTCTAATTATCGAATCGGACTACTCTGTAAAAAGTTAAGCGTGGTCAAATATATTAAAAACAATGCGTCGAATTGAGAACCTCCTCCGTTTTTTCGTCGATTGAAAATCATTTGTACTGGTGTGGTGTCACTAAATTTTAAATTGTACCTACAATTAAAAATACAACTAATGACACCATTGTGTTTATAATAATCTATATATATATATATACTAGCTGACCCGGCAAACCTTGTTCTGCCTTTTTAACTTCTCTTTTTTTTCTATATTTTCTCACCTTTTAAACCTTCCCTGGACTTCAACAATTAATTCAAAACCAAAATTAACCAAATCCGTTCAGCCGTTCTCGAGTTTTAGCGAGACTAACGAACAGCAATTGTTTTTTGTATATATATATATATATATATATATATATATATATATATATATATATATATATATATATATATATATATATATATATATATATATATATATATATATATATATATATATATATATATATATATATATATATATATATATATATATATATATATTGGAGGGTAAGGTAGCCGGTAGACTTATGCACTCGGCATTGCCATCCTGCTACACGGATAGCAACGCACTATTAACATCTTTGGTGTCTATATGCGATAGTTTAATCAATGTAGTTAGGCGTATATGCTTATCGCACGACCAGCGACATAAATCTTAAAATAATACATTTCTATTTGGATATGTTCTTCGAGCTTCGAAAACTGTATCTGTTTTACAGTCAGAAGCTGTTAAGCTTTCGGTGAATTCTTTTCGAATGTTACATTCCATTCGAGTATCCAAAACTTTTAAAGCTTAACAATCTTGTTTCAGATTGAAGCAGTAACCCAAAGAGCTTAAGACTTTGAAACTTAGCCAAGCATCACCCTTTAAAGACTTAAAATCTATTTGCAAAAAAGGATTGCTGTTACAATTTATTGTTAATATTATGTAGTTTAAGTAGGGATAGAACTCTTTGGTCTAGTGATTCGGTGTCGGTATTGAACACATGAGGTCCAGGGTTCGATTTCCGGGTCGGCCAATTTTTTTTTTTTTAGTTTTCTGATAGAAACAACTTTGCCCGGGATTGAAAAAGTGTCTGGTTGGCGATACGCTTGCCACCTATCACATTGTGGGACTAAGTATCTTCGGCTAATCGTTGGTTGTACCTCTGCTAACTCTTCGGAGATACAGGCGGGTAGATACTTAGAATAAACCTTAGTATATTAATATGCGAGTTAATGGAAAACACTGGTTGAATTTTTATTAGAATATAAATATGATTTCGATTAGTTATACTTATTTTAAGGACCTTTTGAAATAAAATTTAAACGTTTCATAAGCAGAAATAATAAAAAGAAAAGCATAAAATTATGTTTAATCGATCGATATTAAATCGATACTGATGAATCGATATTTAATCGAAACATGAACCATTGTTATCTAATATTTATGCATACAACTTTAAAAAATATTCGGGTGCAAGCATCAATGAAAGGGTTGGGACTGCCTCATTTGAAGTTTTTTCCCTTGCAAGAAATCGATCAAATTGAGGAAAAATGGTAATTTATAGGAGCAAACTCTGTCTGTTGTTCAGTGTGTGGTGGTGTCATCGTGATTTTTTTTTACTACTCACACCGAAGCTTGACGTATACTCTTGACGTATGGTTTAAGATAGACCTGCTTCCACTATTTAATTACTTGTAGTCAATTTGCTGTTCACGGGATTTGTTTTGTAGGTAAACTTTCTAAAATAAAAACGTTACAATCAAAAATGTACCGTATTTTCTCTTACAGTAGTTTCCCCACACAAATAATCATTTACCCTGCGAGCTGTTTTTGTTTCGTAAATAAGTTAAATTTTCTATTTTTATGTTTTCTATTTTGGGATATCAAAGAAAAAATTAATGGCGTGAAAACACATCAATAACTAAACTCGAAAACAAATATACACAAACCTAAACTTAAAAGTAAGTTTTTATTTGGTATTTATAACAAATTGCTACAAGATATTTGAGATCAAAGTGACCAGTTTTCCATTTTATTATCAATTTCTAATGATTTTACTTAAAGAGCAATCTAAGGAATATCAAATGTATGTAAATATATACGGCAAAATATACGATGTGAATAAAAATTGTAAAAAATATATGAAATTCACGTGATCTAGTATTAATGTGATAAAAAAACTTCTTTAGCGAAACTTGTTTCGTGTTCTGCTCGTATCTAAAAATTATAATAGTTTCAGTCAGTAATCTTTCATCGACATTCAGCTTTATGTCATCTCATTTAGTGTTGATTTTATTTAGCAAAAATTTGAATGAAAGATTTATTTTAATTTACGATTATTTGCAAAGCTACTAAAATGTTTAATCTATTAAAATGGTGCTGGCTCAAGTTGAATGCAAATAAAAGAACCTGAAAAATATTTTGAAAGCGCCAAAAATATGACGATGCAATTTTAATGTGGAGATAAGTTGCCATAACATGACAATGTTTTATTTGAACGTCCAATATTATTATAAATGGGAAAGTTTGTCTGTCTGTCTTTTATACTTTTACGGCTAAACCATTAACCCGATTTCGATGAAAATATGCATGGAGATGGTTGAGGATCTAGAGTCAAACATAGGCAAATTATTTTTTCAAAAACCGCTTGTAGGTGTAAAAAAATTACAACAGAAGCTACAAAAGGCGATAAAAGTTTATAGGTAAACTATAATATCGTCGACGTGTTAATATACATGGGCGAAGCTGGGTGGGTGAGCTAGTTTTAAAATAAAGTTATATCATTCTGAGTATACCTATGAGAAGCATTGCCTCGTTTTTAAGTGCCTGTTCGGCTTAGATCAAGAGGTCTCACGTTCAATCGCATGTTGGGCAAGACTGTCATTGAATTTTCTTTAAGATAAAACTTAACGGCTCATATTCTAGAGGCGGTGTATATCCTGACTATCGCAAAAAAGAAGCGATAGTCGTTTGAGGTTGGTAAAATGCGTTGATCACCACCCATCTCACCAAAAAACAATTCAGTAAGTTGTGGTGATATTTGAGAGTCTTTTGAAGACCAATTCGCTAAATCTGCCTCAGACATATAAAAATGAACTGGTAAAGACATTGGAATTTAGGTTAGCATCAACCTTTAAAGACTAACTCAAATGGTTACTTATTAAGCACTGAAATTGCCAACAAACAATTTTTTTATATATATTAAGATAGCAAACGAATAAATGGCTCTCTTGATGGGAAGAGCTCTCTTGCTCTCTAAACTGTAATACGACAATATTTAGCACTGACGCTATTGCGTAAGGAATAGGTAAAGGGGTAGTACCATATCTGGGCGAGACATTGCGGAACTCCACCACCTAGTAGTTATGATGTTAGTGACAAGTATAGCCAATTGTATGCCTTTTTGATCTGCCGGGCAGAATGGCAGATGGTCTATTCTTCAAAAGGGGTCCGGACCAATACGGAGGGAAGAGGTCTTAAGCATAAGCAATCCGATGTATATTTATTGTTAAGGCTATTAGAGGCAAATGTTGCCAACTAAGTGATATAGTTCTGCAACATCTTGCATGGGTTTGGTACCATCACCTTATTTCGCCACAATAGCTTCGGTTGCCGCAATAACTTTGGCAGTAATGTAGGTGGTTAACTTATGCCTGTAACATTGCAATCCCGTCACACGAATAGCAGCGCAATGGTGCGTTAATGACATCTTTGGCATCTTTTGGCTAAAGTAATCTCTTTCCATTAGAAGAACTATCTGCTTCTTTCCTATTCCGTGAAATAAAAAAAAAAAAAAAATTATCTCGATATATGCGAGTACAAGAAGAGATTCAAAAGCGGATTTCACCTTGTCAAGATTAACGATAGAAACGCGATGCTTGAAAAAACCAATTATGTTTAAACAAGAAAATTTATATTCATGTGATACAGGTACTACGTAGGTCAATCTTGACTACAAAGAAAATCAATTAGTCTCTTTTCTTTCTATCGAAGTCCAGTGTTCCAATTAAGGTTAGTACCTTCGAAAGATATTGAGTCTTTAAAGCCTTAGAACACGTCCTTTAAGCATTATATTTTCAATTACTCTAATGAACTTGATAAAGTTATTTACTATTTTAGTATTACAGGTAGGCAAGTTTGAAGCTAAATGTTAAATGCTATATATTATATACTAGCCTTTGTCTACGACTTTGTCCCCGTAGTGACCAACATGCATAAACAGACACGGATGGCAACGCACCATTAACATATTTGGTGTCTATAGGTGATGGATTCTCTTTCCATCAAGAGATTCAGCTTTTTCATTCAGCTTTGTCAGAGTTTTGTTATTTGAAATGTCTCTTTTGTTCGCACAATAGCGAGTATTTTTGAGTGTAGCATACTAATATTATAAATGCGAAAGTAGCTCTGTCTGTTTGTCGGTCTGTCTTTTATTCACGCCTAAACCACTGAACTGATTTGGATGAAATTTAGCACAGACATAGTTTAAGACCCAGGAAAGGATATAAGATAGTTTTGTCTCGGAAATTCCACGGTAACTATGCGGGTTTTATTTTAGAATTTTTTCCATGCGGATGAAATCGCGGGCACAGCTAGTAAGTTATATTATATTTTATTTTAATATCAAAAGGAAACGTACAGCTAACAAATCAATAAACAATAATGATAATAGGAAAAAGGCCAATTACAAGTTCTCACTAATAAAGTTAGATTATAAGATAATTACATTAGAAAACATAGCGGCATTCATTACGATGACGTAAGCAATTATTGGAAAAAAATCATATTATAATGAACATATTTTTCAGTCTTTGAGTATTAAGATTTATTAAATCAATGTCAACCTTTTGACACTCTGCGTAGTGAATATCGCACACCCTCATCAAAAAGGAATTTTGCCTATATCGAGTGTTAGCTCTGAATAGGTGAAAAAGATTTCCCTTTCTCAGAAAAATTGAAGGAGCTCGTAGACAGATTTGGTGGAGCAACTCAGGGACGTCAATTATGTTATTCATAATTGATTGACGTCGAGTAAAAGATTAGGTATAGATGTTTGGAGGCAGCGCTTATTCTTAGCTATAAAATCCTTATCTGTAGTGTTCTTGGCCAGTTATTGAAAATATACTTGTTACTGCCAAATAAAGTAAGAGAAAGGACTAAGCGTTGTGAGTAATCACAGTGACAGGTTTGGCCTATATTTGGCTTTAACGAACGGCCTTGAAAGTGGCAGGAAAATCTATTCTTCAGAACATGTCCGAACCAACACAGAAAATTTTCGTTTCATTTTGTGAATCTCACTAAACGCATCGTTGTACTAAATAAGAATATTTTATGCAAGCAGCTATATGATACGAGTATTTATTTTTAAAATATTTGGTGCAACACGAAACTGCCTTTTCATTCGACTTCTCAAAGGAGGCTATCGATTCGGCTGTTTTTTAAATGTTTGTTACCTCAGAACTCGGTAATTTATGAATCGATTTCGAAAAATTTGAAAAATTCGTTTGAGTTGAGAAGGTATACTAGTGCGTGGTCCTTTATATTTTAATTTAGTGAAAATCTGATGCAAGGTTCGGGAGAGAGAGAGGAAATGAGAAGTCGGTTGCTGTAGTTTTATTGCGTTAAAAAATATTGTAACCACTACTGGTAGACCTGGGATGATCGTTTAGCAGTCAGTAAAGAAGCGATGAATCAATATATCGCACACCTAGATCTAAACTGAGACAACTCAAAAAAGGTTTTTTAGGTGACGAAATAAACATATATCTGCATTTTTAGGGTAATTTGATTCTATCTTAGATTAAGGAAACTACTGTAAAAGGATTCTATACACAAAAATGGATTGCAAAATGTCACTGTATTTCTTGAGATAAAAATTTATAGTTTTAGTTGTTTTTTAGTTGTACCTTTTTATCTGTACCTTTTTTTAGTTGTCTCAGTAAAGATCCAGGTGTGCGATATATACTATTCACATTTAATTTTCAAATAAAAATTCGAAATCCATATAAAAATAAAAATCTTAGCTTGGTCGGTTAACACTGAAAATAGAACACAGTGAGTAGATGACGTTAACTGCATTAAATAGAGAAGTTGTTTACAATTTGCTACACTTACGTAATTAATCAATTAGACTATCGGCGAGCTTCAGATTCAATTAGTGAGTGCATTAGTGGCCTTTAGTAATGAAATGCCAAGCACAATCAAGCTCTTTTGTTCAGATTGCTGAAGAAAGAACATGATCATATGCGATTTATTGTACCCTAGTATTTTTTATTTCATAGGATAGTAAACAAGTTGGTTCTCCTGATAAAAAGAGATGACCGCCGCCTACAGACACCAAAGATATTAAAGGTGTGCTTCTATCTGTGTGGCGGGTTGAAATGTAACTGACGTAAGTTTGTCAGCTACCTTACCCTCGAAACAGAAATGTGACAGTGACAGACATTTTTTTTCATGTCATAAGATATCAAACAAGCAGATGAACAAGGAGACCCATCTGCTTGTTTGCTATCTTATACTATAAAAAAAAGATGAGTCTCCTGATGGAAGGAGTCAACCATCGCCTATAGATAACAAAGATTTTAATGATGTGTTGCTATCTTGTGGCGAGGTCCAATGCCACATGCATAAGTTTACCGGGTACCTTTGCCTCCAAACTGGAACACGACATTCACAAGCACTGATGCTATTGCGGCAGGAATAGGTGAGGCGGTGGTACCAGACCCGAGCGACACAATGCAGAACTCTACCACCCAATAGCCAAAACATTGGCTATTAGGTGGTAGAGTAACAAAAATAAAAGGGCAATGGGCCCACCTCTCGTTCCCACCACTGTAACTTCTGTAAACCAGAATCAACACTTCTTCTGTGAACCAGTATGTACCAATTCTGTAAACCAGAATGCAACAAAAATATGTAGAGTGGTGCTGCTACCGAACCCAGACGAGACGTTGGTCCACTTTAAAAGATAAGAAAGCTAGTTTTTATCTCAATTAACCCTTCCCACCCCTCAAATACCCCACCAAAATATTAGAAAAATGTTGGGCCACTTACTAGATTGACAGTGATGTGGTTGTGGATGTCCATGTCCCCGAGACCTAGTAGACACTCTCCTTCTTTATTAAACACCGCCGCATAGCTTGCTGTTCGCGAATTAGGAACCACACAACCTGTTGGCAATATAAAATAAAAAGTAAATCGCATGAATTGATATAACAGTATAACCTCAAAGTAAGCAAATTATTATAAGTATAGAGAAACTGAAATAGAGATTATAGAGAATCTTTTTTCATTTTATTCCTGAAAAATGAGAATTTGGTGCAAAAAAATTAAATTGCATTAGTAAGCAGTTACGTATGAATTGTTTTCACAAAAATGCGTTAAAAAATACCAGATTACATATTTTCACAAAAGTGCGTTAAAAGATTACCAGATTCATACGGAACTGCTCACAGACGTATAAAAAGCCCAAAAATAGAAGGAAAATTGAAGCATGAGTTTGAATGACGAAGTATATTGGGCTTCTTAAAAGCTTTCAGTTAAAATTCATAACTTAAAATGATAACACTCAAGGTGTTTCATTATTAACTATTTATAAATTTCAAAAAAATAAACAATTATTTCAAATTATAATAAGATACTTTCAGAGAAAAAATGATTATACCAAAAATTAACTTAGATCGTGCTGAGGTACGTGTAGTTTTGGATTTAAAAAAATCCCAGTGTTTTTTCATCATAAAGAAACTTTTTATGGGGCGTCGCAAAAAAATTATTTTTTAACCACCACCACCCTAACATTATATATATATATATATATATATATATATATATATATATATATATATATGTATATATATATATATATATATATATATATTGGAGGGTAAGGTAGCCGGTAGACTTATGCACTCGGCATTACCATCCTGCTACACTGATAGCAACGCACTATTAATATCTTTGGTGTCTATATGCGATAGTTTAATCAGTGTAGTTAGGCGTATACGCTAATCGAACGAGAAAGTATATAATTATAAAAGATATCACGAGAAACATAAGAAAGAAATTAATAAAATTTTAGAAAAAAATAAGGAAGAAATAGAAAAGCTAAAGCTAACTATACAAGCAAATCAAGACAAGCAAAAAGAAGAGAACACAAAAATAATTAAAGAAAACAGTAAAAACCTGGAAGAAATTAAGAAAACGGTAATAGAAAATAAAACACAACAGTTGACACCCTCATTTGCTAGTGTAAATGCTTCATGAGGAAGTAAAAAACAACCATAACGGACCGCTCTGCACTTCGTCGTTATCTCTTCGAAAAACGATATGGACACCGGGGAAGATATATTAAAATTAGTAAGGAAGACAACTAATGCAAATGAAGATGGAATAGAGGTAGAAAACGTAAGGAAAGCGAAGGACAGAAAAATTATAGTTGGATGCAGAACTGAAGAAGGAAGCAAGAAAATAAAGGAAAAATTAAAAATGACAGAAAGTAAACTGAACATAGAAGATATTACTAATAAGAGACCTTTAATAGTCATAAAACATTTATTAGAGTCCAACACCGACGAAGAAATTAAAAGTGCTCTACCCAAGCAAAACAAGAAAATGTTCGAAAACCTAAGCAAACAAGACAGCAAAATAGAAATAATTTATAGAAAAAAGTTAAGAAACCCCCAGATGACGAACATAGTGGCAAGGGTCAGTCCAACACTTTGGAAGAGAATGACCGAAGAAGGCCAAGTGCACGTGAACCTACAAAGAGTAAAAGTAGAAGATCATTCTCCACTTATACAGTGTTCCATGTGCCTTGGATACGGTCATAGCAAGAAACATTGTAAGGAAACCGTGCCAAGATGCAATCATTGTGGGGGACCTCATATGCGTGCAAAATGCGGCGAGTGGATCGCCAACCAGAAACCAAAATGCTGCAATTGCACGCAAGCTAAACTTGAAAGGGTAGAGCACAACGCTTTTAGTGACGAATGCCAAATAAGGCAAAAATGGGATGCGTTAGCAAGAGCCACTGTGGCCTACTGCTGAAGTATCTACTAAACTAAAATCACAAGAAACAAAATAGTTTATAAAATAAATAGAATAAAAACAGGAACAAAACATAAAGATTTAAATAATAGTGAAATAAACTATGTGGAAATTTATATAATAGAATATAAAATTTTCAGCATAAAATTAAACACAAGCTGCGGGGTGCATACATATGCATGCACAATAAGGAAATTGGAGAATATATGTTACGTATATATGATGAATATACAAATATATATAATAGTAAATAAAATAGAATTGCATGCACGTGTATGAACCACGACAGTAATAAAATAATTATAGTATCAAATAGGAAGCAAGAACAACAGCAAATAGATTAAAAATACAGAAGCATTATAAATACAGAACACAAATATACAGGAACATAAATATATAGAAACATAGACATATAGGAACACAAAACACAGAAACATAAACATATAGAAAAACAAACATACACAAACACAAACATACAAATAGAAAACCATCCAGAAATGACAAATAGTTGCAGCAAGATAGTAACTAAATGAAATAATAAAAAAGTGTATATAATATATATAGTGTTACATACTTTATGTAAAACATATATAGTTAAAATTAAGTCTTGCGGCACCTATATAAAGTAAACTTAACTTCATAGTCAAGAAAGAAATGTTAAATAAATATAGCAAAATGTACACAAGTGGATTAAAAAATGAATGTAATATTAAATTAAAGATAACGAATCACTACTAAGTGAACATTGTAAATTTTTAGAAATAAAATATGAAAAAAACTGAGAATATCTAGTCAGGGGAAATAGCTTAAAAATATATTATGTGGAATTGGCAATATACTCCCCCGGGGGGCGGTTTTACCCTCCTGGGGAAAATTAAAAAAAAAAGGTAGCCGGTAAACTTATGCATGTGACATTAGACCTAGCCACAAGATAGCAACGCACCATTAACATCTTTGGTGTCTATAGGCGATGATTGACTCTTTCCATCAGGAGAGCCATCTGCTTGTTTGCTATCTTATGATATAAAAAAGACATAAACAAAAGATATAAAAAAGACATAAGCAAATAATTTGCTTACTTTTGGGTTAGATCAGTAAGTGTATTATTATTATTATTTATTATTTAATGCTTTATTGTACACAATTAAAAGAGAAGTAATACATAGAGACTTATTAAAAACAGACTGTACAATGGGCGAGCTTATCCCCAATAAAAGAGATTTTTTCCAGCTGACCCGAATAAGAGTAAACACAATATTTATCGAAATGTTAAAATAGTGTACAATAATTATAAAACTAGATACATATGAATATAACAGTCTCGATACATTAATTTTAGCCACATAATATTTAAAATGATCAACAATCGATAGAAATTTAAAAAAAAATACTACGTAGAGCCAGCAAGAAAAAGTTCTCTTAGACTCTTTTTGAAAATTGGAAGAGATTGACTCATACGAACCTTGGAAGGTAGTAAATTCCATAATTTAAGTTAAGCTCTAAAGCTAGAGACATGGTCATACTTCCGTAAACCAAATATAAATCTAATACAGAGGTTCTGCAGCCTCTCTAATTTGTTTACCAATTCTTCAGTAGCATCAATAAAACAAGCATCCGCATAATCGATGATAGGTAGTATGAGGCTCTGCATTAGTGATATCTTTGTTTTAAAAGGCAAATAATTTTGTAAATGTTTCAAAGAGTGTAGAGCAAAGTGAACTTTTTTACTTATGCTGTTAATATGCAAATCCCATGATAAATCGTTTGCAATCGTTACACCCAAGTAACTGATCGAGTTTGATATAGGAATAGCTGTGTTATCATAAACAACTTGAGGAAGGTTTATGTTACTAAAGATTTTGCACATGTACCTATTGCCTACAATTAAAACCTTGGACTTCGATGGATTGACAGTAAGCCCAAAAGCTTTTGCCCAGGCGTGATTCTTTCAAGATCCAAATTGATAGAATCAATAGCCTTGGCCACATCCATGACACTGAAATGTCGATTTCTTCATAAGTTCTGATATAAAAATATTTTTATTTTTTCCCATTATTTGATTTCCCATTTTCTGTATCTCCGGAAACCTGCATCAGATGTTTACAAAATTAAAGAAAGACCACACGGGGAATACTACCTCCCAAATTAAAGTGGGACCACACGTGGAATACTATCTCCCAAATTAAAGTGGGACCACACGGGGAATACTACCTCCAAAATTAAATTGGGACCACACGGGGAATATTACCTCCTAAATTAAAGTGGGACCACAAGGGGAATATTACCCCCCAAATTAAAGTGGGACCACGGGGAATACTCCCTCCTTAACAAAAAAGAATTTTAAAATCAGTTCATAAATGACCGAGTTCTGAAGTAACAAAAAGTAAAAACATAGGCGAATTAATAACCTCCTTCTTTTGAGAAGTTGTTTAAAAATACAAAAATAGCAGCATAGATATATAAATGTTCTCTGAAGTAAAAGTTCTGATTAATCAATTTATATGTGCTATAAATGCTAATCTTTTATCTTCAGTTTTATTTGCTAGCTCAGGGTATTAACTTGAAGTCGTATACATGAAATACAGCGCAATAATACAATAGTTATACGAGACGCGGCTACTAAGTTCACTTAAGATATATCTTAAACAAATGGTTTCAGTGTATTTTTACTGCTGAATTGTATTTTCCGGTTACCAAGTTCTTCAAAAACAAATAATACAAAGTCAAACCTAACCCATTCGTATTCGAAATAAATGTTTATTTTTACTACATAATAGCATTTTCGCTAAGAAAGTTCCTGAAAGACAAATAATATAAATAACGTCTGATAAAAATAATACAAAAGAGTGGATTTGTTATTCTATATGTTGTTTTCATGTATCACGTGCAAACCGCTAAACGAACAACGCTAACCGACACTATTCAATGAAAATTTATACTATATATTCTGTATTATTAGCAATCCAGACTTAGTCAATCGATTGATACAAATGGGGATCAGGTTTGATTCTTGACGGCGACAATAATTTGTGTGATGAGCATTTTTGTGGTTCTGGGTTTGAGTCTTTATAAAATACAATATTTATTAATTAAATCATTTGTACTGTTTCACAATAAAAAAAAGTATCTTCGCTCCGTTATCGCCGAAGAGACACTTTCCAATCCCGGGCAACTTTGTGTTTACCAGCAAACTGAAAAAACATTTTTTAAGTGCTACTACTAAAATTTTGAATTTTCGAGAAAACCTTTGATAAGGAATTTCAAAAGAGAAGTCATTGTGACTACGAGTTGGTATAGTTTCGCAACGATTCGGCCGGATTTAATGCCACCGCTTAACCTCTTCCTACCTCAATAGCGTCAATAATTAAAACCGCTTGTCACTGTTACCATCTTTGATGTTTCCAGATGAAGGTTGTCTCTTTCCATGAAGAGAGCTATTTGCCAGCTTGCGCCTTAATTTTTTTTGGTTGGCAATGCCAATTTGTATTTAAGTATCTCTTGTACTTTAATAAAACAAAATTATATCCCTTGTACTTTAATAAAACATAATTATATCTTTTTAACAAAAAATTAAACCGTTGAAAAGTTACGCGTGTTCATACGTTAAAATCAGTGAATGAATAACCAATCATCGTCTGTTTCCGTACCCTTTGATGTGATTTTTTTGATAACATATGGCAAGGGGAGCCGCCATGTTGACACATATACAAAGCGCTTCCAGCTCCTCTATAAGTAGATAATGTAACTATTTTACGATGTTATCAATTAAGTTTGACCATTTCATGAAGTAGTCGCGCGTTTAGTTAACGCATAACGTTAAACGATTTCTTATCATTGATCTGATCAAGGAATATCATGAAATTCTTGAGCATTTTATTGCCCACAATTCTGCGATCCGGTCACGACTTATACACAAGATCTGCTCGTTCAATAGTCTCGAGGAGCAAGGAAATTCTGGTTGGATAGTAACGTATAGCGCTCCAATTGTTAGGTCTACGCAGTAAGGGATATTTGAATTTTGACATAGTGTTTGAATTGTGGATTTCATTAAATATTGCTATTTTCTTATACGACTTGAAAAGGCCGCCTTTGAAATATATTTGAAGAAGATTAGATTATAAAGTTAATCGCACGTGAGTGAATGCGTGTTATCGCCTTAACCTAGATGGCTTCAATCAAATAAGGGTCATTTAACCTGAGATCCCCTAATAACGATCCTCGCGCATGCTAAGGTTATAATACGTAGAGTGGAATTCCATGTAAATACTATTTTAAAGGTCTGTAACGCTGTCAAAAATTTAATGTCTTTTGCTGTTATTTCGTTAGGTAATACAAGCAGTCAGTAATAAATATATTAGTAACTCGCTCTTACTTGCAATTTCGTTCGCGTGACACAAAATCATTATTTTTTTATACAGTTGGGTAAAATGAAGCCTGTTGTACCTCTGTAGTTTTCTAATGGTACAAGTATTTTTATATTGGTCCAGTAGTTTTTGAGTTTATTCGTTACAAACAGAAAAATATAAAAGTTAGAAAACCGAAAAAAAAGTAAATATATAAAGTTTTCTGTTTCTACTTTTAGTGTAATATAGATTATTTCTTTTTCGCGGTATATAGTCCGTGGGTCTTCCGATTCTGAGAGAGGGTTGGGACAAAGTTTAACATATCTAGAAGTCACTTATAATGTAGCTTTCTACTGTTAAAATTATCTAGAAGTCACTTATAATGTAGCTTTCTACTGTTAAAATTTTTAAAATCGGTGAGTAGTTTCGGAGATTAATTCGAAAGTCGAGCAGTTTTCAAACAATTAGCATTTTTCAAAAATTTATCCCGAAGGCGCGGATGAAAAATAATATCAACAATAATATGTTAAACAACTCGCTAACAAGACTACGTGAGTCTGCAAGTATTTCATAATTCATAATTTAAATAAATATCCCTGGACAAATAACACGAATGGATCTAACTCAATGTAAGTGATTTATTTGTATATGATATGAATTCGTCAACGGTACGAATGCATAGAAATACATTTTTTTTATATCATAAGATAGCAAACAAGCAGATGGGTCTCCTGATGGAAAGAGTCAACCATCGCTTATAGACATCAAAGGTGTTAATGGTGCGTTGCTATCTTGTGGCGAGGTCTAATGCCACATGCATAAGTTTACCGGCAACCTTACCCTCTAAAGCGGAACACGACAGTAACAAGCACTGACGCTATGGCGGCAGGAATGGGTAAGGCGGTGGTACCAGACCCGGACGAGACAATGCAGAACTCTACCACCTAGTAGCCACGATGTAAGGGGCTTGCATAGCCAATCGGTCGCCTTTTACGATATGCCTGGCAGAACGGCAGTTGGTCTATTCTTCAAAAGAGCCCGGAACCAACACGGGGAAATACACATATATGAATGCTGAAATATATTTAATAAACACTCTATCCAGAAATACAAGTGTATATGGTACTCACACAAATATTTGTCCCTAATATCATTGTCGCTAGTCACGCGATCAATGAATTGGTCAAAATCTATATTAATATTATAAATGCGAAGATTTGGATGTTTGGATGGATGTTTGTTACTCAATCACACAAAAACCACTGAACGGATTTGAATGAAATTCGGCACACAGGTAGATGATGACCTGGAATAGCACAAAAACGACTTTTTATCCCGGAAAAATTAGGTAATCCCGCGGGACTCGTCAAAACTTTTATAATGCAGCGGACTGCATGCTGCAGTTAGTGTTATTTGTAAGGATAATAATAATAATAATAATAATTTACGGGACAAATTACACTTACTGATCTAACCCCAAAGTAAGCAAATTATTTGCTTGTGTTATGGGTGTTAGTCAACGATACTAATACATAGAAATACATATATAAATACTAGAATATATATAATAAATACCCAAACCCGGAAATACAAACATTTATGCTCATCACACAAATGCTTGTCCCCGTCGGGGATCGAACCCGAGCCTCGTTGATTGCGTAGTCAGGGTCTCTAACCACTCGACCAACGGGGCGGTCAAAGGATAATTTTAATAACTGTGAAGGTGAAAGGATATTTTTAACTTTTTGTAAATGCTTTATTACTGTGTGTAAATGCGTATGATTTATTAAGTAAATATATTAAATAATATTTTAATAATAACGGATGTTTAAATTTTAATGGCAAGTCCGTTAAAATTTAAACTAAACCGCGCCACTTGTCACCTGTTTGTTGGGGGCGTGATTAGAATCCCTCCTTAACCTAACGGTTTGTTGGGGGTAACACAAGCACTTATCATCTAGTAGTCGACTTGAACGGTTCTAAACTTGATACTCGATGTGTAAATAAGTGCCTATGTTGTATGTAATGAATAAGAACAAAAGGCGATGTTGAATCTATTGAAAAAAAAGTATCTTCACGCCCGTATCCCCGAATGAGGTAGGCAGAGGTACAACAAGTGCACCCACGATTAGCCGAAGATACTTGGTCCCACAAATGTGATAGGTGGCAAGCCTATCGCCAACCAGGCACTTTCCAATCCCGGGCAACTTTGTGTTTATCAGAAAACTGAAAAAACCACATTTTAAGTGCCCAACCGGGGAATCAAACCCGAGACCTCATGTGGTCAACGCCAACGCTGGACCACTAGACCACAGAGGCGACCTCGGCGAATCTATTGAACACTTCTTGAAATGAAAATAATTACATTAAAATGAAGGATATTATATGTATTAACGACTACAAACTGTAATAAATGTAATTATCAAGATGAATATGTTTTCTGGGCTAGTTATTAATGTATTGTATAATACACTCGTTACACCGTGCAGCTGGTTAATCTTTCCGGGATAAAGGTAGCCCATGTGCTATTACAGGTTATCATCTATCTGTGTGCCAAATTTCATCCAAATTCGTAATGTAGTTTTTGCGTGATTGAGTGAAAACATGTATATAATATATATTCATTTTCTACCACTATATGGTCTAGTGGTTCGGTGTCGGTGTTGAGCACACGATGCCCCAGGTTCAATTCCCAGTATCGGGAATTTAAAAAAAATATGTTTTTTCAGTTTTCTGATATAAAAGAATTTGCCCGGGATTAGACTAGATAGGTTTTCCACCTATCAAACTGTGGGACTAAGTATTTTTGGTTAATCGTGGGTGCACTTGTCTCTCTCTGCCTACCCCTTCGGGGATAAAGGCGTGAGGATACTTTTATTTACTACATAGCTTCCTCTTTGGCAATAAATATTGGTAGCGTCGATTAATTTAGGTTTTAAATACTGTAGAGTCTCTAAGGTTTATTTCCAAACTTTCTTTCGAAAAACTATACTATGGTGTAAAAACTTTACCATATGTGGTATTACCTTCTGTACTTTTTTTAGTAAATTTACACCATAAAATAAGAAAATAATATAAAAACTTACCCTTAAGTTTATACAAAGTAGACGTTTGGGGCTATTTGAGACATCGATCTTAATCTTCGGGGAAATGGGCGTGAAGAAAGTTTTTTTTTCATCTGACCTCAAAATTATTCACTTGTGTTACGGGTGTCAGTCAACGATACCAATATATAGAAATACGTGTATAAGTGTTGTAACACACATAATAAACACCCAAATCCAGAAACATTAATATAATTAAATAATAACATCAAATAGTTTCAGCGTTTCTTTGGCCTTGACCCACTCTTTAGGTCACATTTCATCCCGTCACGTGCTATACCAACAGCTACCCTTTCCCGAGAAATATAGCCGTATGTTTTATTAATAGGTAGTTTGAATTGTCGGCACGTATAGTATCAATATATCGCACAGTTTTATGAATATATGCGAAACTCCGTGTTGGTCCGGCTCCTTTGAAGAATAGCCGTTCTACCAGGCAGATCGTAAAATTCAGCCGATTGGCTATAAATATCACTGCCATGACTAATAGGTGGTAGAGTTCCGCAACGTTTTGCCCGGGTATTTATAACCTATTTTTTTTTATGTCATAAGATAGCAAACAAGCAGATGGGTCTCTTGATGGAAAGAGTCAACCATCGCCTATAGACACCAAAGATGTTAATGGTGCGTTGCTATCTTGTGGCGAGGTCTAATGCCACATGCATATGTTTACCGGCTACCTTACCCTCCAAACCGGAACACGACAGCGACAAGCGCTGACGCTATTGCGGCAGGGATAGGTAAGGCGGTGGTACCAGACCCGGGCGAGACAATGCAGAACTCTACCACCTAGTAGCCACGACGGTAGTGACTCGATAGCCAATCGGTCGCCTTTTACGACCTGCCAGGCAGAACGGCAGTTGGCCTATTCTACAAAGGAGGCCGGGACCAACACGGCGAGAATTCCTGTTGCAATAGCGTCAATGATATTGTCATGTTCCGGTTTGGAGGGTAAGGTAGCCGGTAGACTTATACATGTGGCATTGCCATCCCGTTATTCGGATAGCGATGCACCTTTAACATCTTTAAATTATAAGCGATGGTTTCTCTTTCCATCAGGAGAGCCATCTCCTTATTTGCTATGTAATGATAAAAAAGCAGCTTTTATCTACAGCATCGCTCGTACCAAATTAAAAACTAAATGAATTTTAAACTTATGTAAGTCTTAATATAAAAGTTGCCTAGTAGAAGACTGCATATAGACAGTGATCCCAGTAACAATCTTTTTTTTGATCAATAACAAGCTGAAGGCATGTAGAAGTGTAAAGTTTAATTTTGTGGCAGGTTGAAATCTACATGGTGAGATTACCTGAATGTGAGAATGTTTTGAACGCTATTGCAGCAGGAATAAGTAAAGTTTTGCCGAATCTAGACAAGAACTAATTTTTCGGCTTTTATGAACTACCTAGCAAGAAGACAGATCGTCTATAGGTAGGTGCCATGACCAACTCGGTGAAAAAGAGCAAAAAATTTCCTTATTAACTTAGTTTAGCAGGCTATGTTGTTTTGGACAATACAGCACATTTTTCGCCATGCTGTACAGGTTGATTGGTAAAAAACCGTAAATATTGAAGGACATTATAGTAATGGTCATGTGTAACACGTAAAAATATAAAAAAAGAGAATATTGCTTAACTGCATAGTAAACCGTAACGAAATTAATATTTGAAAATAATTATGGTCACCGCACGAGTGATAGACACGCGCTTTGACTGCTGATTTGTACCGTGATGGCTAATCGGCGTTTGTGAGCAAGAACTTTGGTATTCATGTGCGGGTGTCCGTAAATAAATATTTTTATAGGATAACTACCAATAGTACCAATTTTTTTAAATATTCGGTATCAGAACCGAGTACTGAATATCCTACTTCAATATTTTACCAGTCAACCTTCTCATAATTTCTCGGACAAAGTTGCTGACATGGCATCCAGCCATTAAAGTGACGTCCTTTTAATATTTTGTCTCATCGCAAATCGATACTTTCTGTCGTTTTTGTCGATCGTTGCTTGCACGAAATAATGTTTTCTTTATTTCGTGATTGCTTGCTTGATAGGGTCAGTTCATGAGGTTTCGGATTCGATTTTCTGATTAGACAGTTTGATGTTGGAGTTATTAAGTAACCAGACAGATGCGATCGTATATACGTGTATACATGCTAAGATAGTATTTCTACTAACTTATTGTTCATATGACATAATAAATATAGCTTTGATTAAGCAACAAATCGCAATTTTTATTTTTACTATTGAAATATACGCTACTGGTATAATTTACGCTACGAGTGCTACAATGTTTAGTGCTACGAGGCTACGAGCGCGTATTTTGTTGTAATAACAAAATTTCTATCTTCTTATCTTTTTTGTCACTTTTGGTCTTATGACCGGTGTACGGGAATATATTATTTTTAAGAGACTATGCTTTTGCAGACGTAACTTTGTGAAAAACAACTTTATGTTAAACATTGTGTGTCTGTATACAGATATTATATATAGCGTAGCCCTAGTGAATAATTAATTAGCCATATTCACTATCCATTACCACCAAATATCCTTAAATATTAATAATATAATAATATCGTATGACGATAACCTCGTGAAAGCAGAAAAAGAAAAACTGTCTAATTATTTGGACTTAGCTCATGAGATTACCGACATGTGGGGTGTGAACTCAGCAATGATTGTCCTGATAGTCGTTTCCGTAAGCGGGCTTGTAGTGAAGAGTCTCGACCAACATCTACGGAGGCTCTCCTACAATTCTAGATCAAGCCATATACAGAAGGCGGCAGTATTAGGATTGGCACGTATTGTGAGGAGGTTTCTTTCCCTGCCGTTCTGACCACCGGCGGCTTAGCTGCAAGGCTCCCATCGACGGAAAATATATTTTTATATATTTATTTTTATAATATTGTGATTTTTTATAATTTCATAACTTTAAAGGTACTTTAAATAAAAATAAATTGTAAATAAATATATAATAATAATATCGGGGGACAAATTACACTAATTTATATAATATGAAAAATATAAAATATAAAACTTACCCATGTCAATGTTATTAATACATAAATATTAATAATCAAATATGTTTAATTTCATTTTAAATTTATATCGCTAGACAAAATACATGAATTAATCTTAATGACCGCCCCGTTGGTCGAGTGGTTAGCGGCCCTGACTACGCAATCGACGGGGCTCGGGTTCGATCCCTGACGGGGACAAGCATTTGCGTGATGAGCATAAATGTTTGTATTTCCGGGTTTGGGTGTTTATTAAATATATTCCAGTATTTATATATGTATTTCTATGTATTAGTATCCTTGACTAACACCCATTACATAAGCAAATAATTTGCTTACTTTGGGGTTAGATCAGTAAGTGTAATTTGTCCCGTGAATATTATATTATATTATATTATTATTATATTATTAATCCGCATACACGCATACACGCCTGTGTCCAACCCGTTTTTTATATAAATATATGAGTAAGAGTCTGTGAACGCCAGACGGGCCCCTACCACTAGTTATCTAAGTCAGAGGAAATAAAAATCATATGTACCGTCTAGTATTAGTCCAGGTGCAATCCCCTGCAAGAACTTTCCATCGCCATCATCACCAACTGCAGTCAATAAATTGGTGCGACCACCACGCAGACGCCATATAGCTTCCGCCATGTTTCGTCCCACACCTCCGCCACATTGGGATGTTTTACACATGTGGGTACTGCCATCCAACTGGAAATAATATATACTTTGTAAGTAAAATAAAGACCGCCCTGTTGGTGAAGTGGTTAGCAAACATAACAACGAATCGATGGGGATTGGGTTCCATTTTAGATAGGAATAAACGTTTGTGTGAAGAGCACAGATGTTTGTATTTTTGGGTTTGGGTGCTTATTAAATATATTTGAGTATTTATATATGTATTTCAACGAATTATTATGCCGTTTAATACCCATAACATAAACAAATAATTTTCTTACTTTATGGTTAGATCAATTCATGTAAATTGTCTAGTGAAATTTATTATTTTTCTCTTTATTTTTTTATTTTTTTATTTAACTACATTTATAATTATAATGACAAGCACTGATGCTTGCGGCAGGAATAAGTAAGGCAGTGGTACTATATACCCGGGTGAGGTGATGCGGAACTCTACCACCCAGTAGTCACGATGGTAGTGATACGTATAGCCAATCGGTCGCCTCTAACAACCTGCCTGGCAAATTGGCAGATAATCTATTCTTCAAAATTCATATTGCTATTGCTATTTGTTCTTGTCTTTTCGTTATTATTCTATTGCTTAGACCAGAGAGACAGTACGTCTAATAGTTCGAACTCATTTGAATCAAATCAACAGTAATAGACCTAAGCTTGTCTATCTGGGATAACTCGTCTAGCTACCTTTGCGTATAGTATGTCTCAATTTTTCGAATGACGCTACAGTTGCAAAATTAAGCTTATGTACGTGGAGTTCATATTTTGTGTGTGTGCAAAATGTAACGTGCAGAAAGCATAGTAAATAAGCTTGATTACTTTATTAAAGTCATATTCTGCAAGGATCTAAAGACTTTGACCGCCCCTTTGGTCGAGTAGGTAGCGAGTCGAGTAGGTAGCGACCCTGACTGCGCAATCGACGAGGCTCGGGTTCGATTCCCGATTCAGACAAGCATATTTTGTGTGATGAGCATAAATGTTTGTATTTCTGGGTTTGGGTGCTTAATAAATATATTCCAGTATTTATATATGTATTTATATGTATTAGTATCGTTGACTAACACCCGTTACACAAGCAAATAATTTGCTTAATTTGGGGTTAGATCAGTAGGTGTACTTGTCCAGTGAATATTAAAAAAAGAATTTGGTACCACCAAGTTCCATAAATACCATCAGTGTTTGTCACTGTCAAATACCAGTTTAGAGGATACAGTAGCCAGTCAATTTACTCATGTGACGTTAATTTCGCGCGTTTATCTCTTTACGTCATGAGATCCATCTGATTGTTTGCTACCATATGATAAAAATTACGTAAAAGTAGGAGTGTGTGTTTGTGTTTGTGCAAGGGTATGAATCCTATTTCTTGATGGCCCAAAAGCTGGAAGAATTAATTTGAAATTTGGTAACACTTAGTATATATCCAGTGTATGTATGTTTGTGTGTAAACTTCACATGATAAAATTGTTTTATACATAAACAACATTTATTCATAGCAAATGCACTGTCCTCGTAAAATTAACAAAAAGAAAACGGTCAGGGGGTTGAGTAAAACCGCTAGTTTATTAAAAATTTTGAAATTTCCAATTTTAGTGTTCGAATGGTTTGTTCTTTCTGGTGGGTTGGTTGGTTGACTGGAATATGGTTTTAAGTAAAGACGCCACAAATATTCTTTCATTATTCGGTATTCAGCCTATATAGCCACTTTATATATTTCGGTATTCAACTGAATATTTTGACCTATTCGGCCGAAAACAGAAAACCTAATCATGAGAAAAAGTAGTATATATTACTCAAAAAATAAATATATTTAATTACGATACATTACAATTATTAATTCAAATTTATCAGCGGTTAGTTGTTATGAATAAAACAAGTTTTTCAGCATTTCTTCCGTTGTTAATTGCATGTATGTCGTGACATTACCACTTGTCAATGAAGCAAACGCGCCCGTCCCTCTGCACATCACTCAGCAATGAGACAGATCGTAATGTGTCGGCAGCGAAATATGTTACTACTGAGTGACTAACATTGACCTACGTCTCGTGTGACTAGATAAAACTAAAAACTAGGTCGACGGTGACCAGACAAATCGGCACTGAATATTAAGAGGTCGAATATTCAGCGCATCGGCAAGACCTGGATGGATATTTGGTATTCTATTGTTTCTTATCCTATACTACTGTTTCTTTTACGTGTTACCTGAGATACGACAGTGTTCACACACAAACACCAGAATCCAAAACGCTTTATAGAATGTTTACTGATGAAACCTCAAAACAAAATTCGTCCAACCCAATGAATCCGGATTCTCATGTCAAACCTAAACATATCTACTAACCAATAGACTACAAGGTATTCAAATCTATGGATTTATTGTTTTAAAATCTTCATATTTCATGACGTTTTTGCATTCGCAAACTGCATTTTGAGCTTAGCGTGCATGAAGTTATAGCTTTACGGCATGCAAATCTTAATATAAGTATTTCTTACGACAAGCAATGTTGGTTGTGTGAGTGCAAGCTTCGTTGCTGTTCCGGTTAGGTGTAGGCACAAACTAATAGCGGTTTTAAGGCATTACATTTGAATCTCAATAAATATGTTTTTAAATAATACACTTAAATGTTAGTTTATATTCTAAAATATTTAGTAAAGTTCAGTATAATGAAACTGAATTTATCACTATTATAAAGCGGCGTACTTCCACAATTATAAAGAACTTCTAGATTTTACACTTTCAATCGTCGGCACTTGGTAAAATTCCATTATTTATTTATAGAATATTACGTCCTGAAGATGCTTTAAAACACGAAACCGGTGGATAAAATTAAATAATGTAGTATTTAATGATCGTGAAATAAAAGTACAAGTGAGTGATAAACTATATTTTCAAATAAAAATAAAGAACTCCGGCAAACTCTCATACATCACAATAGTTGACTAGCGTCTTAAAATGATATCTATGTATTAAATAAAACATGAACAAACTTATTACCCCTTTTTAACACAATCACGCGAGCGGTGGAGTATAATATTTGGTACCGATTGAAAAACTTAATAATTTCAAACTTATCATAAAGAGAAGTTAGAAGAGAGGTATCTTTTTTTATAATCAAGAAGTTATTGCCCATGCAAGGCTATAATTGGCCAGTGAAAACATAAACACATTAATAACGTGCCTCATATTTCTAGTTTTTTTTTCGTACTGCCACTTATGTAGGTACATCTGGAATTCTGAATTAGATCTTCAACAAATGAGAAAAAATGAAAGGTAATAATAACAAATAATATGTTTCATAATCGGTTAATATTTGACAGAGTTGTAAGGTAAGAAACATATTAGAACGCTAGTTGAATTGACAACCTTTTCCTTTTGGAAGTAGGTTAAAAAAGTTTTTAGCATTATTAATGTTTTTTATCTGTAGAAGTGTCACTAATAAAAGCACCATCTATGGACAAGGCTGCGAGTGGTTGCCAGTCTGTAGTAAACAAAATCAAATATAAGTGACGATTATTTCATCATTCTAGCTCAACCGCAAATTGTTGTAAAACTCGCCTATAAAGCTTTTTGCTAAATAAGTGATATAATCCTCAGATTTTCCATAAGATTAAAGTATGAAGCCCAACAGCTGACTAAGCTTCAATACATTTTAATTTAATTACGAAGGCCAAATGGCAAACGCAGCTTATGAACCAGTGTCAGATTACATCTCCAGCTAACATAATTTAATTTTTGTCGACAAGGACAATTTTCATTTTAAGATCTATGTAACGTATGTTTTAGCAATATTTTCATTTTCAAGCTTTTTTTCTCCATTTTATATCCTGTAATATGAAATAAGAAGATAGCTTCCGTCTCACCAGTGCTGGTCCGCGTTCTCTTTGAAGAATTATCTCAATACATATTTAAACTGCAGAACTATCTACGAACGGGTCTAGAATTTCCCGGCAGTAAAATACATAACTTTATTGCAGCGAATTAGCGATAACCGTAACAATATCAGACCAAACGTTACTGTGACAAGCGATAATTTTATACCCGCAGATCTATTTACACGTCTAGATGGTTATATAGTCCATAATATGGAATGTTCCATAAATGGTCCAAAATTTAGAGCAAGTGCCCCAACTATGTACTCTATGATCTTTTGACTGTAAACACATAAGTGTATGTGTATAAAAAAGTGACACTTATTGACATTTAATACAAGCAAATTTTCTGAGGACATTTTTAAGGTCGTTTGCTTACAATTACACCATCTAGACGTGTGAATAATCAAAGACCGTAAGACTAAGACTGACTGTGGTGCCAAAAGGTTAAAAAATGTTTTATTTAGATAGTAAAGTATCAACACACCGTTTTCCTTGCGGGATAGACAGAGTAAACCGAACATCTATACTTCCCGGTTCACCACGGTTCACAGATTTATTGATTGGCCCGAGATCCCCATCGCCGCATTTTACCGTCCTGATAACGATTATCGACTAATTCTAGCGATAACCGGGAACGACCGTAAAAACTATTAAAATTGATCAATGTGTAATATCTATGATTAGCCGTTTTCACATGAATAAAATATATTCCGGGTGAAGCTCCCTCGCCAGCTAGTGAAAAGTGAAAACTAAAATGGGCAAAACAATCGTTGTATATATACGACGTTATAAGGTTATTTTATGGTGTGAGAGGAGTGATAAATTTTAAGGCCTAATTTCATAGAAATACCATTAACTGTAGTGGCATTATGACTTCAACTGTAGGTCGATTTCATATATATGGTTATATGTAATCATATATTTAAAAATCTTGTAATAGCTATTTATTGTGTAAGTATTTAAAGTAATGGGTAAAATAAGTGCTAAAAGGTTTTAATGTGTAATATCATAATGTTGAATTATATTATGCGTGAGTACTCGTTTTTAGAAATTTTGATAATGTCTCCCACTCACGCAACATTTGCTAAATACACTGTATTTTAATTAATTAAAAAGTTTGCATTCAGCAGATAAACGTTTTAATAAAGGTTATTTTAATCCCAATGTTTTTACGAAACAATAAGCGATTTTTTATACGAATAATGTCCAAGCACACGTAGGTAATGGTGACATTGATAAATATTAATACGTATGATGTTGTGGGCTATGATCTTTTGAAACTCTGTTTTAAAAGAGAGCTGTGAGAAGAAATGCAAGTTACAATGCTTAAATATTTTAAGAGCTGTTACATATTATGAAGGGCACGTTGCCAATTGCAGCGGTCGACAGTTATCGACGACAATCATCGAGTCGGTGTCCATCGTTAACGTATCAACTTCGTAGATCATCGGCAGCCGTCGTCAGCTCTCTTGTTATTTGAGCCAGCTGCAAAATGGATATGGCATGGAAAAATAAAAACACGTTCTTAGTAGGATTAAGAAATATTCATCCATAGATTCAATCCAATCGGATGTATGAGTTGTGGTCGATAATGTAGTGCTGGAACAGTGTATAAATAATTATATATTTTAGATGTGCTTTTAGCAGGGATGGTAGGTACACCGCCGATGGCGAAAGAAGAGTGTGTGTAAGGAAAAGAATGAATGGAGCATTAGATTATCTACTTAAGATCACAGTTTTAAGTCAGGGTGACCGTCTTACCCTGCATAATTATGTGCTTATCCCAATGCTATTATGGACGTGAAGGAAGAAACAACGCGGTCGAGATAAGGTCGCTACGACAAATATGTGCCGTAACACTTGCAGACCGGGTTCTTAATATTGAAGTGAGAGAAAGAGATTAGGCTTAAATGAAAGTCATCACCGGCGTGTTTTTACGAGGTGAGTAATTAATGTGGAAGAAGAGAGACAAGTCTGCAAGGAGCGTGATGTATGGCACTAGGTCCTCTCTACCTACCCCGTAAGGGATCTGGTGTGACGATAAATTGTTGTTGTAATCCATAGCGAACAAAATGGGTAGCTTTTACACCCACTTTTGGAAGGAAACGAGCAACTGTTTTTAAATTATTATCAAATATCTTGCATTTTTGATGATTTAACGGCAATTTTAAAATAATTGTGTATCTTAATAAAATAATATAACGCGGAAAATAATTGTGCCGAACAAAGCTGTTTAACTTGATATTGTAAATTCGAGACGTGTGTACACTCCGGGATTACTTGTAGTCGATCGACAAAATTGAGGGCACAGCACTAGGCATGGAAATTATTGTTAAATTAGATTAACTGTTATGTTGTTAAAGTTAATTAATATTTAACAGTTATTTATTTATGATGTATTATATCAGTAGCCTATACATATATATATATATAATAAGTATTAGAAGCAGTAAAAACACGAAGCTACCAAAAAGAAGGTCCTCTAGAATAGTTTTAATAACTTTTAACAGTTACTATTGCTACGGCGCGGTCTCTTGAAATATTTTTAATAACAGTATTATCATGAATTAAGTTAGCGAGCAAAAAAAACGTTCTCTCAAATATTTTCAATAACATTATTATCATATATCAAGTTATTGGTAATTTTAGTGATGCATAAAAATTACTTTTAATAGTATTTGCTAATATAAATAACAGTTGTTAATTGTTAAAAAAAATTAGTACAAAATTTAATATGTTAACTGTTAAATGATCCATGCCTACACAGCACGCTACAACTGCAAGCGTCGCTAGAGGTTGACGACTGCCGATGACTTGTCGACACCTGCCGCTAACGCGTGTCGACGGCTGCAGTTGGCTGTATACTATCAGTAACGTGCCGTTCGTGTATATATGACCTAATGAATAAGGGCCAAATATATCTACAGAGAAGATAATATTTAAATATGCAAATATTATAATTATAAAAGTGAAAATATGGCGTATGTTTTTTTAATCAACGGCTGAAAAGATTAGGATCAAATTTATTATTTATAACATGGAAAACTTTTTATTTCGAAAAAAATAAATTGTTTCCGTAGGTTTCACGCAAAACTTAAATTACGCAGTGGGCTGCGCGAATCAATTTGCACACTATAAAATTCATTTTCTGCCTGTCAACCTTTGGATTAGCTCGTAAAAACATAATAGCATACCAAAAATTTTTGCCATTTCTACAAACTTATAAAAACTTTACGGCTAGTACTCTGCGTGAGCAACTCTTAAGGTGATTGACGTTTTAGCCATGTTGTGTACGTACTGGCTATGTTTACCGTATGAAGGATAAAGCATTATGTTTTATTGAAAAAAGTATAAACATATCTAATACCTTTAAACGAGCAATTCTTGTTTATATATATATATATATTAGGGTGGAGTGAAAAAAAAAAAAATTTTTTTTCTACTTAGCCTGGGGGTCAAATTTGTAGCTTATAAAAAACAAAAAATTTAAAAAAAAAAAAAAAAAAAATTTTTTACTCAACATCTTGAGGCAGCCCACTCATTTTTAAAATTAATTTCGAGTAAAAAATTTGGTTGCAAAAAAAATTTTTAAAAGCGTTCTAAAAACTTCAAAATATCCTCTTTTATGCCAATTAAAAATCACAAGTTAAAAAAAATTTTTGTGACTATTGTTTTAATATTTAAAAAAAATCCAAAAAAATAACATTCCTCGTTAGGGCACTAGAATAAAATTTGAGTTGGAAATGATCATAATTGCCAATTCTTGGATGTTTTAAGACATTAAAAGACAAAAAAAATTTTTTTTTTTTGCAACCAAATATTTTTACTCGTAATTAATTTTAAAAATGAGTGGGCCGCCTCAAGATGTTGAGTAAAAAATTTTATTTTTTTTTCAAAAATTTTTGTTTTTTATAAGCTACAAATTTGACCCCCAGGCTAAGAAGAAAAAAAATTTTTTTTTTTTCACTCCACCCTAATATATATATGTAGGAAGTGGGTCAGATATGATAAATAAAATGCGGATGTGGTGATATAACAGCTCTTTATATTTTGATCAACTTTCCATTATTAATTACTAGTTCTCATTAACAATGTAAACTATAATTATTCCTTACTAATTACTACAAATAAGTCATAATTTAAGCAATAGATAGTCAATTATAAATTGTACTGCGACTAATTTATAGTTGACAATAATAATCAACTTGTTTGCACAAATTAATTATCCAAGTGTCAAGGATAGGCTACTAGCAAGATACAACAAGTGTACCGAGCCACGCCAGAGCCTAGACTGCCTTATTGGGGACGCGTAGGAATTCTTCTTGTCCCCGTAAGGAGACAGGAGAAAATGGTTCCGGGGTATGAACCCCCTGACCATGAAATCTGCCGTGGACTGTTAATACAGTCCAGTCATTGGGTGGGAATGTTGCCATTCAATATGGAAATCTGTGGTTCTATTGTAGGGTGTCTGGATTTGGTTGGTTTTTGCTGGAGTACGGGTCTTCTTTTGCTGCGGTCACGGGTCCCCTTGGAGTCGCGGATCCCCCCCCCCCTCCCATCTTCACGCCATCCCGTGCGATCGCCATGTTCGGTGAGACCCCGTTCGGGGAGGCCTAACTAGGCGATCAGCGAACAAGGATGGCGGCTTGTGGGGGAGGTCCAGCGACTCACGTGGGTGGCCCGCTTGAGGAGGCGATCAGGTCCCGCGGGTATGGCTTCGCGTCCGGCGGACGCGCGTGCCATGGTGCGATGTCCTTGATTTCGTGATGGGTGGATGTTCCGGATCTGTTAAACATATTGGTTGTGAGTTTGGTGATAAATTCGTGCAGGCTTTCTATTCCCAGGTCCCTCTGTATCACGCTGGTGCGGACGAAGCGTGGGGCTCTGGTAATTTTCCGGAGTGCCGCGTTTTGCAGTTGTTGAAGTCTGATTTTGTTGCCTGGTGCAATATAATTGTACCAGGCTGGGGCTGCGTAAGTTAACCGGGATCTGACATAAGTTTTGAAAATTCCCAGCTTCGTCCGCAGAGGGAGCCGGGAGAAGAAAATGGGGCGGAGGACGGACATCGCTTGGCGCGATTTCCTGATCGCCTCGTTGGTGTGGTTCCTGAATGTGAGTCGGTTGTCTATTGAGACCCCTAGGTATTTGACCAGTGGGGTCCAGGTTATTGGCTGACCACCGATTCGAAGCTGGGGGACGGGTCCTCTCATTTTTCTGGGTGTCAGGGCTTGGGTTTTATTTACGTTAACCCGGATGCGCCATCTGTCCAGCCAGTCCGGGAGGAGATCCAGGCTGGCCTGCATTTTCTTAGAGGCGTGGGAAGCACTGATTGATGTAGTAACTAGGGCTGCGTCATCGGCGTATAACGCCAAGGTGCAGCCCTGAGCTACTGGGAAGTCGTTGGTGTAGAGTGAATAAAGGCCAGGAGACAAACAGCTGCCTTGGGGGACACCTGCAAGGATGGGGCGTTGAGAGGAAACAGAGCCGTCCACCGAGACTACGAAACGGCGGTCCGTAAGAAAGGAGGCCACCACTCGAACTATTCTGTAGGGGGTTGTCGTGTTTGATAGCTTGTAAAGGAGCCCGGCGTGCCAAACACAGTCAAACGCCTTTTCCATATCGAGGAGTACTGCTACTGCTGACTCGTTCTTGTTGAACGCCGCAGTCAGCATGTGCAGTACCCTCGTGAGTTGTAAGGTGGTACTATGGTCGGCTCGGAACCCGAACTGTTCCGGTCGAGGTGGGATGTGAGGTAAGAGGTGCTGCAGCAGGAGTCTTTCAAATATTTTTGAGAGGGTTGGCAGAAGGGTGATTGGTCGATATGATTTGGGGTCTAGAGAGCTTTTGCCCTTTTTCGGAATCATTATTACTCTGCCGTTCTTCCAAATGGCAGGAAATTCACCCGTGCGCAGGATGCCATTAAACAGTCGCGCCACCGATGCCACTGTTCGGTAGGGAAGGTGGCGTAAGACTTTATTAGTTATGGCATCCGCGCCGGGGGCTTTTCTTAGTTTGGATGTTGAGATTTCTTTATGGACTTGGTTGGGGGAGAAGACTATTGGATCTACTATTGAAAGTATGGGTTGGCTAAGGTAGGCTTGGAGGTCTTGCTCAACTGCTGCAGCGTGGGTCGCGTTGACAGCTGGGTTCGGTCGGAAAAGGCGCTGAAGGTGTTCGGCAAAGAGATCAGCTCTGTCCGCGGCACGGTACCGGGGCGTCCCGTCTGGGTGGAGTAGGGGGCGCACCAGATCCGGGGCCCCGGACAGTTGGCGGCAGAGGCGGTGTAAAGAGCTCCAATCATCGTTGGCCTCCTCCAGGCGTCTATCCCAGCTTTCTATTGCCAGGTTGTCGAGGTCCTCTTTTATCTCTGTGGAGAGACGGTTTAGAGTGGTTTTTAAGGTGGGGCACCGAGTTTGTTGCCATCGTCGGCGAAGGGCACGTTTCCGGGAGATTTTGGCCCGGATGTAACCCGGGAGGGGTGGTAGAATCCTCCGGGTAGAGGACTGGCTGGATGCCACTTGGGTGGCCGCCTGGATGCTCGCCGTCAGTTCTTCAGCTAGCTGGTTGACTTCGGCGGCGGAGGTGACGGGGCGCGTCGGAGTGGTGGCCTCCATGACCTGTTTAAATTTCTTCCAGTCTATTAGTAGACGTGGCGCTGGTGGCGAGAGTCTAGTGGGTAAGTCCCTGAGAACTGTGAGCACCGGTAAGTGGTCAGAGCCCATGTCCTCAGGGATCACCTCCATTGTGGGTTGGTGGTTGAGACCTTTGTGGATTGCAAAATCTATTATTGTGGGGTTGTGTGTGTCGACTATTGGGAAATGGGTAGGAACCTCTGGTGCACAGATTGAGTAGTCGCGGTCTTCAGCGTCGGAGAATAATATGTTACCGGGTGGGTTGGCGACAAGACAGTTCCACGCTTGGTGTTTACAGTTCCAATCGCCGGCAGCTATTGTGGGTAAGGGGGAATCTAAAATCTTGTGAACATCTGTGATGTCGAAGTGTCGTTGGGGCGGACGGTATATACTAAAAATCCGAAGGGGGCTGCCGGCGACGAAGAGCTCCACGCCCATTGCACTCATGGTATTGAGCTGAAGACCGGGTAGGGGCTGATGAATAATTCGTCGTCGCACCAGGATCATCAGACCCCGGTACGACCTGGCACCAGAGTGTTCGTCCAGACGGTAGATGTGGTAATTAGGTATTTTAATTGTGTCCCCAGGTCGAAGAAAAGTCTCGCAGACCAACGCCACGTCCACGTCTTTCTCTCTGAGGAGGTGTTTAAAAATGACTAAGGGGCGGTTTAGGAGGGAGTGGGCATTCCATAAGAGGATTTTGAGTGGTCTATCCATTATTAGAGTGGAGATTTGCTAATCCTCTAAGGATTACGGGTACAGGGTCTTGTCCCGCCCGAATGGTTTTCAATATTTCTAAGAGTAACTCTATAGTGTGATCTATGGATAATTTGGGGGTGCCTTGAGAGGCCACTCCCGCGGGTCTGGGTGCGGGTGGATCCGCAGCCCGGGTTGTGGGTATCGAAGGTGGTTGATGTGATAGGGAAGTGGTAGGGGGAGCAGTAACTGAAGCTGTTTGTTCTGTTATTTGGTTGTCTATTTGGTTGTTCGGGCGGGATCGTTTTACTCGTTTCCTCCTTCTTGTGGAAGTGCCACGGGGTGGGGGATCATTGACTGGGGGCATTAGTGTCGACCCAGACTCTGGGGCTTGTGTGGGAAGTGTAGTTGGGTCAGAAGAGGGTTGTTGCGTAAGGTTACGCAAAGCTGTCAAGGCTGTAGTGCCTGCTCTTTTGTTTTTAATTTCCTTACGGAAAACTGGGCAGGAAGTGTGGTTGGCGGTATGGGGTCCCCCGCAATTTGCGCAGGTCGGGGGCTGGTCACGTGGGCGCGGGCAATCCCTTGCGAAATGCTCTCCACCGCACCGCACACAACGTTGAGGGCGGTGACAGTTGTGGCTGGAGTGGCGGAACTGTTGGCATTTGTGGCATTGAGCCGGTCCCTTTTTGCCCCTCCAGGCCTCGATTTTAACGCCCGGCATGCAGAGAAGTTCTGTCACACCGTAGATGGCGGGAATCGTTGTGGTGGTGCGTTGCAGGATCGCCAGGAATATGCAGCCTGGTCTTCCCGCCCGCGCCCGGATAGGTCGCACGTATTCGGGGGTGAACCCCAGCTCGCGCAGCTCTTCTTGAATTTCGTCAGGGGGAGTGTCTGCCGGAAGACCCCTGATGGCGACTTTCAGGCTTCGTTCGTGTGGGAGGGAGTAACAGAACCATGACACCCGTTCCGACTTTTCTAGGTCGGTCAGGTATCGCTGGATGGCTCTGTACTCCTCCTCAGTTGTCGGGGTAAAGCGGACCCCCCGGCCAAAGGGTCTGGCGTTGGGGACCCGCCCGAGAATGGTCTTCAGCTGCCGGAAGTGGTGTGCCCAATTCGGGAGGGCCTCCACCACCAACGGGGGGTAGCGCAGCTTGGTCGTCTGTAAAGTTGGTTGCGGGGCGGGCGGTGCGGTTGGCGCAGCCGCCTCTGCAAAGCTTCTCGGAGTTGGTACGGTAGCCTCTACCGCCTGCGCCGAAGTGGACGGCGTTGGTGGCGGGGGCGGGATCTGTGGCGGCGGTGTGGCAGGCAGTGGCGGGTTAGCCTGCATCCGCCGGTGCAGCCTGGGGTCTCTCTGAGAAAGTGGCAAATCGGGTAAGGCACAATGGCGTTTAGGGTCGTCATCCTGGTTGGGGTCCTCGGCGCGCTTCCGGCGCACCGCGGTACCCGGCGGGAGGGGTGTATCGCATATTTGCGATAGTGCCCCCTTTTCTTCTTCTGGGATCGGGCCCTCGAGCTCCATGGTACGTCTGTTTATATAATCCCTCATGGCCTTTAATAGGCCAGGGGTGGCGCATGCTCCCTCGGCGGCCCTAGCCAAGAAGACTATGTCCGCCTCATGGGAGGTGCGCGGGGATAGGCCGTGCAGGGAATTATCCGGGTCGTCCATTAGGGACGCATGGTGCATCCGTCTGGTCTGGTCCACCGCAGCAGCGCGATGCGCAGAGCGATCGCGAGTCCTTAGGGCTGCTTGCCGCGGTGTCGGACCGACAGGTGGCTCGTCCCAGTGTGCACTCAGGGAGGCCTGCGGGGCCTCAACCTGGGGTAGTTCCCCGGAGGCAAGCATTCCTATCATGCTGCCATCCGTGGAAAAAGTACGCGCCCTGGCGCGATGTTGGCCCTGGGAGGGGCCCGGAGTTTCCTCGTCATCGATTTCCATGGTGAAAACCGAGAGAGGCAAGCGGGATCGGACCTGCTGCGACCTAGTCGGCGACCATTGCTGGTCGCCGGGCTATTCCGAGCTAGGCGTTCCCCTCTTAAAGGAAAATTCTTTAAAATTTAAAAATAAATTTTAAGAATTTTAATACTTAACAATTTGTTGGTCCGCGCAGCTGTATTAGACGTCCGTTCGCCTCGAGATCCGAGACTGTACCTGCCTTATTGGCGGGCGTTCAGAGCCTTTTATATAGGTAGCAAAACAAGTTGAGTAGTAGGGATATCGAACGATGCGCTTGCCGGCCCAGGCGGTGCATTTGTTGTTTACACTTTACAATATTCTTGCATTTGACGACGCGGACGCCGTCATATATATATATATATATATATATATATATATATATATATATATATATATATATATATATATATATATATATATATATATTTCTGCCAGGCAGGTCGTAAAAGGCGACCGAGTGGCTATGTGTCACTACCATCGTGACTACTAGGTGATAGAGTTCTGCTTCGACTCGACCGTGTCAGGTACCACTGACTTACCTACCTAGCAACGCACCATTAACATCTTTGGTGTTTATAGGCGATGGTTGACTCTTTCCATTAGGCGACCCATCTGCTTGTTTGATATAAAAATATATATATATATATATATATGTATATATATGTATATATATATATATATATATATATGTATTAGGGTGCTTCATTTTTGAGCAACATTTTTTTTTTCAAATCCCGGTTGAAAATCTTGTAATGTATTGAAAAACAAAATTTTTGAGCATATTGCGAGCCCTTAATTCAAATTTTAACCCACTGCTAGAGATTTTTGAATTTTATCCATTAAAATAACATTGAAAAATGATTTTTTATACGTTTTTCCTTCCGCTCACCCAGAAAAAAATTTTTTTGGGAATTTTGACTCATGGATTCTTGTAGTAGGTATAATATTCTACAAAAAAGTCCATTGCGTCGAGTTTGTAACTCCAACGGGTTCGACGTAAAATGTCATTTAAGCTGAATTTTCAGGAAAATAGTAGTAAATCGCGTTTATTTGCTAACCTATTGAAGATAGAAAAAATATGTAAATGACTAACTTGTAGGGGGGTTTATGCCCTACAATTTTGTTAAAAGACATTTTTTGTAACTCTTATAGTTGAGCTGTTAAAGCCACTGAAAACTTAAAATTAACGAAAAAATCAATTTTTTTTCAATAATAACTAGTTTATGATGAATTCCAAGTTGAAAAAAAAATTTGTTAATCATTGTATTTTTAGAAATTTTATGGCAGCAAAAATTATTTAAATTAGTAATTTCATAACGATTACTACTTTTTGGAGTTCGAAACATTTAAAAAATTTTTTATGTAATTTTCACAGATAGATTATTTATGTTAGACCATTGATATAAAAAACCCTAGATGCACAGTCCCGAACAAAACTGACACTCAAAAGTGTCCCTAATTTCTTTTAAGTAGTTATAGATATGGCAAAAACATATGTCTTTGCATATCCAACCTTAAGTGCAAGACTTATAGTTGTTTTTACAAGCAATGTACGAAAATAAATAAAATTGACAGTGACGCGGCCGACGCGATTCTATTTGAAATGAGTGCACAATTTAAAATTGTGCACTCATTTTTGGAGGACGTTTTTGACACACTGAATGTGTATCTTGGGTTTTTTATATCAATGTGTTAGACTTTATATTTATGTACAACTTACTTATTATCATTCTTACTATCAACTTTTTTTAGTAATACGTATTGCTTATGCTTGTGATCCATACTATAATTATGTTTAGAAAAAAGCCTCTAGATTAAATAACGATATGTAATTTATTGAAATATTTTTTCAAACAATTTCTTAGAATACTTAATTAATTATCAAAAAAAGTTTTTTTCGTTAATTTTAAGTTTTAAGTGGCTTTAACAGCTCAACTATAAGAGCTACAAAAAAATGTCTTTGAACAAAATTGTAGGGCATAAACCCCCCTACAAATTAGTCATTTACATATTTTTTCTATCTTCAATAGGTTAGCAAATAAACGCGATTTACTACTATTTTCCTGAAAATTCAGCTTAAATGACATTTTACGTCGAACCCATTGGAGTTACAAACTCGACGCAATGGACTTTTTTGTAGAATATTATACCTACTACAAGAATCCATGAGTGAAAATTCCCAAAAAAATTTTTTTCTGGGTGAGCGGAAGGAAAAACGTATAAAGAATCATTTTTCAATGTTATTTTAATGGATAAAATTCAAAAATCTCAGCAGTGGGTTAAAATTTGAATTAAGGGCACGCAATATGCTCAAAAATTTTGTTTTTCAATACATTACAAGATTTTCAACCGGGATTTAAAAAAAAAATGTTGCTCAAAAATGAAGCACCCTAATATGTATATATATATATATATATATATATATATATATATACATATATATATATAATATATATATATATATATATATATATATATATACATATATATATATAATATATATATATATATATATATATATATAATATATATATATATATATATATATATATATATATATATATATATATATATATATATATATATACATCATATATATATATATATATATATATGATGAAGATTTTTTTTACATCATAAGATATCAAACAAGCAAGCATAGGCTCTCCTGATGGAAAGAGACAAATATCACCTATTGACACCAAAGATGTTAATGGTATGGTAATGTCATTTGCATAAATTTATCTCCAAACCAGAACCAGACAATTAGACGCACTAGCATTTTTTTGGTTGTGAAATGGTTAAAGGTTATATATCTATCTAATACCTTTAAACAAGCAATTCTTGTATATGTCGCAGTGAAATTGTCAGTACCGTTAGATTATAATCTATTGGCTGTTGACAATTTCACTGCGACATATATATATATATATATATATATATATATATATATATATATATATATATATATATATATATATATATATAATTGGAATCTCGGAATCGGCTCCAATGATTTTCATGAAAGTCGCAAATTAGCGGTTTTTCGGGTCAAGGAATCGATTTATCAAGGTTCTAGGTCCAAGAAAAGCTCGGTTCCCAAGATATGGGTATGTGAAAAACCGAGCAAAGCTCGGTCAACCAGATATTTTTAACATAAGATAGCAAAATGGTATTATAATATGCATAAATTACGCATAACTTTACAGGCTACCTTGTGAACTGAAGTACGAGTGTGACAGGCACTGACATTGCCGCAGAAATAGATGAGGTGGTGGCATAAACCCGGGCGAGATGTTTTAGAACTTTATTACCCACATTGATTTGCTTATTGCCCTCCGATGACTATATTATTGAAAAATGAGACTAAATGCTGTCCGTCATAATAATTGTTATGCGTAACTATATCATTTCAGAAGGGCAGGACCGATTTGAATTGTTTTATGGTGTAAATGATTGCAATAGTCGAAATATCAATCTAAAGGCAAAGAAACCGCAAAAGTTGCACGGAAATTTGGGGAATTACAGAAAAATCTTTTTTTAATTTTTTTTTTGGATGATTCAATCCAAAATACATTCAAACTATAGACCAAACCTATGTTCAAAGCTATGTCAAAAAATTACTTTTTTTTATTTGATATAGAAGAGCTTAATTTAGATTGTAGAATCCATCGGTACATTAGCCTGGAAGTTGTTTTAAAAAAAATGAAAAACTTTGTTTTTAGATTTATTTAAATTTCCCAAAATCTTGTTGCTTGAATAAGTTAAAATTTTCAGAAAACTAAGTATACAATCAATTGCTGTAAACCACGTTTCAATTGGCCATTCAATAGTAATGAGAGGTTTATATACACACAAACACACACATATAAAAATACAAACGTTATATATGCATGTAGACATCATCGAAAAAATTAGCAAAACAGCTTTCTAGGACATCTAAACGTTGAGATTTTTTTTTTATTTTTATTTCATTATGTCCTTTTGTCTATTTCTCTGTCTATCTGTTTGTTTACCTGTCTGTCCGTCATAAGTTATAGTCATTTTTAGTGATGAAAATTGCCGGCAATATTCCTAAAGTTGCCAAAACTGCCACGAATGTTTCTAAACTTGTCGGTAAAAAAGTTTAATTTTTTTACCAGAATAAACAATGTTATGAAAAAATATCGTTCTCTATTAACACTTTTCTTGCCAATGTTACCGGCAAGTTTAGAAACATTCGTGGCAGTTTTGGCAACTATGGGAATATTGCCAGCAATTTTCATCACTAGTCATTTTACTGTATGGCTGAAATTTGGACCGTTACGTAATGATGCAATACGATTTAGAAAAATAAAATTATTAACGGTAGCAATACCCTCAATAATTTGATTTTAACTGTGGGATAAAGAAAATATTCAAGAGAGCAAAATCGTGTAGGGTGTAATTGGATACATCTTTCGGAGTTCAATGGAGGTTTCTAGAATTTTTTGTATTATGTCAATGTTTTGTGAGATATTTGTTTGTAAAGTGCCATCCTCTAGCTTTTGAATTATGGAGTGAAAAATTGTGAAAAAATTACGAATATAGAATTCAATAAAACCTCCAAACGAAAATTAGTTTGAATAAAATCGATGACGTTTATGAGATTTAGGATAATTTCGGAAGTTGTTAAATATTTCGGTAGCTGTACAAAATAAATTTGTTTTTAATAGTGTCTTGAAGAAATATAAACTTACTTTGCTGCTGAAAATAGTCAGTTAAACTGCGATATAAAGTAACTATAACTAAGGACTTATACACTAATAAGGATAGTTTTTAGTATTCTGCATCCAAGGTGACAAACGGATCCAAATTGTTTTCATTGTCAGTCTGTCCTTCTGTTTGTCTGTCACAAGGCTTTATCTCTTGAACGGAAATAGGTAGAGCCATTTGAAATTTATAGGGAATGCGAATTACTCTGTCGCTATCACAATAAATGAAAAATAAGATTCCAAAATGGATCTCCACGTAAGTAACCTCAGTTAATATCTCGCGGTTGAACAGAAATCCACTTATGCAAATCAAACCCGCATTTTCTTGATTTGGTTTAATTCCATTATCGTGCAAATCGAAATGAATCCAATAAGTTCCCGATTTTTGAAAATTTGCAAATTTCTTAACGGGAAGTTAAAAACAATTGTATCTTGTGATACAAATACATTATTCCTTCGTTAATTTCCCGGTTTTCCGTGTAAATGCTCTGTTACATGGCTGTTATATGACTGGTGCCGTTGACCGCAGCGCTGATATCAACCACACGCGATACTGAATGCGCTAGTAAATTATGTAATCTAGATAGGTACGTATTTCTGCGCCTGTAATAAATACTACTGATATACAACGCTACGGTGAATTTTAAGTTAGCTACAATAGAAAGTTTTCTTGCATAAAAACACTTAAAATAAATTTTATGTGTTAAGCGTGGCAATAAAATACAGCATTGTGACATTTATAGACTTGTGACAAGTTATTTTTAGGCTAATATATGACATTTTGAAACTGTTTCAATGAAACTTTTACTTTTTAGTCTTTAAATGTTTAAGGGACTAAATGCATTTAAGAATTTTGGTGCAAGCCGCCCTGAGTTTTTAAAGATAAACTAGCAATACACGTGCGAATAATTTCAAAATGTCACCATCAAATGTCAGCATTGCTGTATTGCGTCTTAATGTATAGCTATACAAATAATAATTAATTAATTTACAAAAATCAAAGCGGTAATAATTTTTTTAGTTGTTGATGCCGGTAGAGCAAGCAATTATCTATAAAATAATATAGAATTTATTTGGGGTAATTGTAAGGCGAAGCTGCGCGGGTCAGCTAGTATATATATATATATATATATATATATATATATATATATATATATATATATATATATATATATATATATATATATATATATATATATATATATATATATATATATATATATAATATCATTCAACACGACTAAAGTGCAACAAGTTTTGATTACGCTTATTTTCGTAGTTTCAAATTAGTAATTTTGTATTTGTCGATATCTTCGACAATTCTATATACCTATATTAAATACTATGGCCATAGAAATCTATATATTAATACGTGAAGGAAAAACTTTGGACCGCTTTTTAAGACACTTGCGCGAACGGAGGAGTAGGGAATTTCGCACAGCTATAGTTTACATTGCGAAGGACTGCAGAAACCTAATGCTTTTAAATAAAAAGCATTTTTTTTATATCATAAGATAGCAAACAAGCAGATGGGTCTCCTGATGGAAAGAGTCAACCATCGCCTATAGACACCAAAGATGTTAATGGTGCGTTGCTATCTTGTGGCGAGGTCTAATGCCACATGCATAAGTTTACCGGCTACCTTACCCTCCAAACCGGAACACGACAGCGACAAGCACTGACGCTATTGCGGCAGGAAAAGGCAAGGCGGCGGTACCAGACCCGGGCGAGACAATGCAGAACTCTACCACCTAGTAGCCACGATGGTTGTGACTCGATAGCCAATCGGTCGCCTTTTATGGCCTGCCTGGCAGAATGGCAGTTGGCCTATTCTTCAAAGAAGGCCTGGACCAACACGGCATTGAAAATATATTAAATTAATAAAAATAAATATTACACACACTATATTCATGTGACATACATGATAATATACACACATGTATACTTACTATTTTCCATGAAGCTGTAATATATCTGGAGGCAGCATTTCTAATACCTACTTGAAACCAAATTTTAAAGACTGTTGTCATCTTCTGAGGCCTTACCCTCTCTTTCTAACGCAGCTACATAAAAAGGGATAGGGAGACCTCATAGACAGAGATATAACGTAAATATTTGTTTCAATTGATTAACACGAGTGCTAGCTCCACCTATATCTAATACTTCATGCTATTTTCTTAAGACTTAAGAGATTTTATTGTTTGTCATACTTAAAAGACAGTTTATTGTAAGTCTATGGTCGAATTTCGGTCACAGGCGATCGCTAGTTATATAATCTGATAAATAAGAAAAGCCATACTCCATTGCTTTGGACATGTAAAAAGAATAGCAGATAAAAAGTGAACAAAACAATCATAAGATGTGAATGATGAAGGACATTGATACCGGGGAAAACCAAATTTGACATTCCATAATCAGATTGTTTGAATGCTGTCCGAAAGTGGTTTCAAGAGTCTTTGTAACCGATGTGTATGTATGTACAAATATTTATGCTCATCAAATAAACGTCTGTTTCCGTCGGGAATTGAACCCGCGCTCCATTGATTGCGTTGTCGGACTCGTTCACTACTCGACCAACGTGTCGGTTTACATATTATATCGTTAATATTTCAAATAGTGGGTGCACTATTTGCCCCTAAGGCCAGTGACCACTTCTTCAAAAATTTTGGAGTAGCGGTACTTTTTATTTCAAAGATAGCAACAGACTAAATGTCACCTTCATTGTCGTATTCAGGTTCAGAAGGAAAGATGGCCGGTAAACTTACGCATGTAGGTACACAAGCATACACAACTATCCGTGTACAATTTATAAAAAAACACAGTGGTTACAATATTTCAGGCAAATAATAAATCATTGTGACTAAGACTATGATTATGATTAATTCACTGACCCGGCCACTTGTATAGCTACGCACCTTTAACATCTTTGATGTCTTTTATTTCATCAGGGCCTATGTTGTGCCAGTGCCTATGTACTTATTCCCATAGATATATTCCATAGAAGTTATACCTATTCATACACACATATCATCACGCCAGATCCCTTACGGTGTAGGCAGAAAGAACCGAGTGCCATATATCACGAATCTATCAGGCCTGTCTCGCTTCCTCTACATTCATCACTCTCTTCATACACACACGCCGGTTACTAAGACTCTTGACACTACCTTCAGACAGTACTCGATCAATCTGATTATGGTATGTCAGTTTTGGTTTTTCCCCGGTAACTACATCTTTCTACATTCGCATTGTATCTGTTTTGTTAACCTTTCATCTACCATATACCTATTCGCTGGCTATAATATAAAAACTGGCTAAGTGCGAGTCGGACGCGTGCATAAAGTATTCCATCATCTATAAAAAACGTTAAAAAATCACGTTTGTTGTATGGAAGCCCCTCTTAAATTTTTATTTTATTTTTTAAAATTTAATAATTTATTTTTAAAGTAAACATAACTACATATTCTGTGAATACTTCAAGTGTCTACCAGTTATTAAGAATTAGTTTTTACAAATAATTGTCGTTGCAATGAGAGTTCGTTCGGACTATGCGTTCATTACGCTATTGCAATCATCAAAGTGAGATAGTTCTTTTGTGTTTGAGGTATCTTACTTCTGAATTAATATTAGGAAAACAATCTACAAACTAATGGATACACTTTGGTAATAAGCGCGGAAAACTAATTAACTAATTCGAACGTATCGTGCGATTGTTCTGGAACCGTCTAATAATTAGTTAATTAATTATATTAATTATTTATGACTGCCTTATTGGTCTAGTGGTTTACCCTGAATTGTTCAAATGATGAGGGCTCGGGTTTGATTACCGACTTGAGAAAGCTGTTGTTGTCTTTTTTATCTGGAAAATTTTCAGTAGTGTACCAAAGTGTCTTTGACGCGATTAAATTGAGTGGCAAAGATGCGATTAAAGTTTTGTTACATGCATTAGGTAAGCCCCTGAAAAATCATGAACGCAGTTGGTCCTATTTATTGCAAAAAACGATAATCATGATCATTGGTAAACGTGGCAATAGATATCACTTCTTGTTTCACTTAGTAATGAGCAAAATTGCTCATGGTCTTGCAAAAAAAAGCAAGACCAAGATCAAGATCATATGAACAAGACCAAGACCAAAACCAAAAAAGTGTCCCACGATTGCGCCGGTCGCGGCGCTTGAGCTGCGGCTATCTCGATACTAACTAGTCTATCTCGATAGTAACTATAACTATAATACACTAGCGACCTGCCCGCGGTTTCACCCGCGTAGATTTTGTTCCCGTGGGAATATCGGAAAGGTTTATATACTAAAATCTTCCTCAAGAATGAATCTGTCTATTAAAAAAAACCGCATCGAAATCGACAGGGACATCGAAGGGATGTAGAGACATAGGGACAGACAGAGAAAGCGACTTTATTTTATACTAAGTAGTGATTTGTTTTATTCGCTCATTACACCGTGCGTCACGGTCGCACATCGCTCAGTTCTTTTCGCATCGCAATTCTCGTCGTCGCGCCGCCGGTAGCTGCGGCTTCATACAATTTTCTACATTTGTTTTCGTCGCTCATCGCTTGTCGCACCGCAAGTCCCGTCGCAGTTCGTGCCGTAGCTAGATGTGGCGACGTTAGAACAAATCTAAAAATCGATAAATGTTTGACAGCTAGGAATTGTTTCTATACAAAAATAGTAGTATTGTTTTTATTATTTTTCTCGCAATTTTTGTATTTTTTCTCTCCTTAAAAACCTTCCTCGGAACACAAGGAATATTAAACAAAAAAATTCCCAGCTGTTCACGAGTTTTGCGCGGAGCAAAACATTTAGCAATTGTTTTTTTTGTATAAAGACAATTGTTTCAACTTCTTGTTATTAACTTCATACCACAAGTGTGAAATTAGTAATGTCAGCAAAAAAATATTTGTTCAAAAAATATTACTGATTTATTGAAGAACAAATAACGTTTTAATAAGATTATTTTCATCAATAAAACATTAATAACAAACATCAGTCTAGCTGTACAGCTGTACAGCTGTACAGCTAGACTGATGTTGAAACAATTGTCTTTATACAAAAAAACAATTGCTATATATATATATATATATATATATATATATATATATATATATATATATAAAAGTTGTGTTAGTTACACTATTTATAATTATAAATCAGAAACGCGGGGCCAATTTCGTTGCGTTTTTTGTGGATTTGGGTTTGTCTTTGTCCAGCATAGGCTAAAAAGTATTAAAATATAATATTCATCAATAAAAAAACAGTAAAATATATCAGTCTAGCCGTTCATCAAAGTATATGTATATATAAAAGTTATTACACACAGTTATTAAAAATATCCTTACAAATAACATTAACTGCAGCGTGCAGCCCGATGCATTATAAAAGTTTTGACGAGTCCCGCGGGATCACCTAATTTTTCCGGGATAAAAGTAGTATATGTGCTATTCCAGGTCATTATCTACCTGTGTGCCTAATTTCTTTCAGATCAGTTCAGTGGTTTTTTATATGTATATATATATATATATATATATATATATATATATATATATATATATATATATATATATATATATATATATATATATATTAAAATATAGTATTCATCAATAAAAAAACAGTAAACTATATCACTCTAGCCGTTCATCAAAGTATATGTATATATAAAAGTTGTATTAGTTATTTTGCACCCTATTTTAATACCTACATTGTAACATGATCTGATAGGAAACTAAATAAAAATAAACCAATTAGAATGAACATTTTTTTTAAGTATTTCTTTGTTAGAATTTTTTGCAAACCTTATCACTAATGAAGTTTTTGCAAAATGCGGAGCAATATGTCATCGTGACAGTCCTATTCTCAGTTGGAACGCATAGTACCAATTTTTATTGCAATTAGTCAAGCCATTCTTAATTTCTTATAAGGGAACACATAGATATACACACAGTCAAAACTCATACAGCATATGATAAAATATACAATTGCGTGTTTACACCGTTTACTGGTTTCCATCAAAATCAGTCGAGCCGTTCTCGAGTTTGACGGAACGTACTGATATAAATTTTCATAATAGTAATTTAAAAAATGAATTGACTCCAAATATAAACTCAACACATATCTTAAAACTACGGAACCGATGTTCATGAAATTTGGGCTGTTCCCTAATTTGGAATCTACCTAAAATTTTTTTTGTTTTTCTTTGTTGTTTTTAAGGTTTTTTCAGTTTCCCAAGCACGGGGTGAGTGCTATAACACAAAAATAATTGGAATTTACCTAATTAAAATATAAAAAAATTGTCTCGATATGTCTTTTATTTCCTAGAAATTCGAGGACGTACAAACATAGATACACTTAAGAAACAATATTACCAACATACATACATGTCAAATTAATAAACCCCCGTTTTCTCGTCGGTTGAAAATTGTAAAATAATGAGACAATTTTTATATTGTCTAACAATTTTACCATTTGCAATATTATTAAAAAAATTGCAATATTATTAAAAAATCCACCTTTACTTTAAAAGTACAGAATCAAAAATGAATAATGAAAAAATTATGAGAGAGTACCGCGACATTTCTGGTCAAAGTACTTTCCTGGCAGCCGTACAAGCTACTTGTTTGCATAAAAAAGGCATTAAAACCATTTGCTTTGACGTGCAGTAAAGGAACTGATTGTATTTCCTGGCTGGGAAATGGATGTGCACATTTGTTATTCACGGATAGTATTACTTTGTATCTATACCTGCATGACCGAGAATTTCTTTATGTATTTAATCCACATATTATTATGTGAAGCGAAAATTAAAGGTTCCTTAAAAAATACGCGCAGGGAGGTATCGGAGATTAGACATAATTAACTTTTATAAATTGGGCCTCGGATCAATACGGAATACTCATTAAAATGTAAGTCAAATAAATGCTTGTAAAATTTCAAATAAAAATCAACGTTCACTGGAAGTACCGAATCAAAAATGAGTAATGAAAATATGAGAGAGTACTGCGACATTTCTGGTCAAAGCACTTTGCTGGGAGCCATATAAGCTACTTGTTTGCAGAAAAAAGACATTAAAACCGTTCGCGTTGACGAGCAGCAAAGGAACTGATTGTATTTCCTGGCTGGGAAATGGATGTGTACAATGTACATTCGTAATTCACGGATAGTATTACTTTGTATCTGTATTATATGACCGAGAATTTCTTCCTGTATTTAATCTATATGTCACAGTTAATCTGTATTTCTCGACGTTATGCAAACGTCGTTATTGATAAAGCCTAATACAAATTGTTGAAGGTAGATTGATGATTTCAATTGCAATAATTCATAAGTCAGAAGGGAGATAGTCGAGCTTCGATGGTTCTTTTAACCACTACAACTATTATATAATTTGTGGTTTATTTGTGGTTATTTTGTGATTATAATAATAATAACTATTGGTAGAGTTGTAATATAATAATATAATCTAGTGGTAGAGTTCAGCAATCCCTATATTTATTACCACCGCCTTACCTATTTCTGTCGTAATAGCCTCAATACTTGTCATTGTCGCATTCCGGTTTGGAGGGTAACGTAGCCGTTAAACTTATGCAAGCAGCGTTATAACCTCGCCTTATATTTGATATAGTTTGGAGTATCAAAATTACAAATATTTTACACGCTTTAGTATTTCCATGTATAAGAAGGTCAGGGCGGTGTAAAGCAAAACAAGATAATTCTAATATAATTAAAAAAAATATATATAATTCTAATATAGTTATTGATATTTATCCATACAGTTAACTTACTCTATGTCTAAAAAAACAAAAGCCTCTCCATCTCTCGATATTTCCCTGTTGCCTCTTTTATTTCACGCCAGTATGCGATTGTCACATTTAATTACGTGGCAAATGTTCAAGAGTTCAATGATAATGGCGTAACCTTAAATCAACCAATTAGAACACGGACAGTGATATATCAGCTTTTCACAAATTAGATTATATAAATGTTATCTTAAATACGATTTTTAAAATCTTTAGACGAATTCAAGAAAAATTTAAATGAAAATCGTTATAAAATCTTTTATTTGTCCGATCATCTAATCTACAAAATCCAGTAGTTCCCCACGACGCTTGAGTAAATCCCTGTTTAGTACCATGGGCTCCCCTTCTATAAAATTTAATAAAAATAATAGAACTATAAGATGCGTATCAGAATAATCCTGGCTAATTAATAAATGCGAAAGTGAGATTGTAACTCTTTCACGCCTAAGACACTAAACTAATTTAAAAAATATTTCACCAATAATAGAGTAGCATGCGCTGCATTTTTTAAATTAGAGACCCTCACAAACTTACAACAATGTTATTCAAGGTATCAAAAATTTAATGTATATATGCTTGTTAAAGTCAATATTTGATGTGCGCTGCTACTTTATTTGTTAGAAAATTTTGGTTACTAATTTTGGTTACCCTGTGACACTTCAACATTCAAACATATATAAATGTAAACAATGAATGCGAAACCAAGTTTCAAAAAGTAAATATTGGCGGTCAGTTAACTATTCAATGAAGTATAACAATAAATACCTATATCATACTAGTTGACCCGGGAAACGCTGTTCTGCCTTTTTAACTACTCTTATTTTTTTTCTACATTTTTATTACCATTTAAACCTTCTCTGGACTTCAACAATTAATTCAAAACGAGAATTAGCCAAATTGATTCAGCCGTTCTCGAGTTTTAGCGAAATTAACGAACAGCAATTGATTTTTATATATATATAGATTAAGTATTTAGTTTTTAATGATAATAATTATGACTTTGATAGTTTTAAAAACATCAATGCGAGCGAAGCCGCAGGCTAAAGATAGTATATGAATATATAAAAATAATAAACAACCTAGGTACTATATATGCTCTATATTAAAACACATAGTTTCATTCTTAGCAATATCATAAATAAGCGGCTTCTCAACTGATTCAAATGATTGTAAATGATGATTACGTAGGTACGTAATGTCCCAATCGTTGCCATCGTGCCGTTAAAAATAAATTATGGAAGTATTACGATACAGTCGTATTTTTGTGCTGGTGATATCGATGTTGGTAATTGGTATTGATATATTGAGTTTTTAGTTCAAACTCTGGCTATTTTACACGCCTCAACGCGAAACATGAGGTAAGGTTATCTTCTCGCCTTACCAAAATCATGCTACCTTCTGAAGTAAAAATGTCTCTATGATATTCATATTGACATTTTCATCATTAACGATCATCATTAACGTATTTGATGTCTATAGACAATGTTTGTCCCTTTCCATCAGGCGAACTATCTGCTTGAAAAATGTTAAAAACAACAAAGTAAATATCAACACGCAGGATTTGAACCTGCGACCGTCTCCCTAAAGTCGGGCCTCCTCTACCGCCGAGCTAATGAGCTCTGCTTGTTTGCTATCAAAAAATCCTATTAAAATAAAAATAGATACATTTAAAAAGTTTCTATTTTTTGATTACCGTTTACCGTTTTTATTACGTACCGAACCCGGATGAGACGTTACGGCGGCGACGAAGAGACGAGGGAACTGTACCACCATTAAGTTGAATAAGTGTCTTTAGAATTATCCTAATTTAAAGGCTTATGTAGCGACTTAAAACAATCACAAATGCTACAAGAAAAAATACTAAAAAATGGACAAAAATCAATAACAAATGGAAAAAATTAAATTTCAAAATAAAATCCTGAATCATGGTATCACAATTATTTATCTTGTAACACTGTATACAAGTTTCAACGCTTCTCAAATGGACTTCGGTCCCCAGGCAGTACACCTTGCCTGGCTGGGAAGATCTTCCTTTTCCCCTTACTTGTCCTTGTGTGACGTCATCGACCTCCACAGTTATGACGTCACCTGACAAGAAGCTGGCCCGCTGGTTCCATCACTATGAACCTTCTGCGGTAGCAACCAGCGGCGCCACACGTATAATGCTGCAAATATTTTTAATATTTTAGGAATAATTTAAAATTAAATTTGTGACTTTCCACGAATATAAATATTGTGCCGCTTTATCAAACAGAAAAGGTTGATAATGCTAGAAATAGGACGCACTCAACGATGATCTAAAGAAAGTTTTAGTTTTGATTTAAATTACTTATGTTTCCTGTCGGACTCAATCAATACATGGCTTTTCAGTTAAAACAGCTCCTACAATTCAAATGAAGAAGCTCATAGAAGTTACTACCATCATAAACATTAGGTGGTAGCGATGAGAAATGACTTGCCCGACTTGTCAATAGGTTGGCAATTACTTATACTGTTGGCTAGTCCTGGATGAACTAGTCGCACCTCTAATTACTCCCACGGGAGATGGGCATAACTGTATTTATATTTGTTAAACTGGTTGTAAAATGTTTTTCCCCGTGTTGATCCTGGCTCTTTTAAAGAATAGGACAACTACCCTTCTGCCAGGCAGGTCGGAAAAAGCAACCGATTGGCTATACGAGTCGCTAATATCGTAGCTACTGGGTGGTAGAGTTCTGCCTTTCTCGCCCGGGTCTGGTGCCACCGCCTAACCTATTCCTGCCGCAATAGCGTCAGTGCTTGTTACTGTCGTGTTCCGGTTGGGAGGGTGAACTAGCCGATAAACTTATGCATGTGACATGAGACTTCGCCACAAGATAGCACGCATGCAACGCAACATTAACACCTTTGGTGTCTATAGGCAACTCTTAGCATCAGGAGACCCATCTGCTTGTTTGTTATCTTTTGATATAGAAAAGTTTATGATTATTTATTTTGGTTATTTACTTTGTTCGTAAAATTAAATACTGACACTTTCTTATTATCACTTGATAAAATGATAGAACTTTTATTAACTTGTAATAACGTGAGCCGTTACATACTTTACTTGAGTACACTTTCGACAATTAATCACTCTGTGGAGCGTAGAATCACGAAACTCAATCCATCACTCATTAATATGTTATTTGACGCCTGAATGTTGTTTGAACTCAAATATAAAGGTTAAACACATTGACGATTTTATGATTGAATAAATAATGACATCAAATTGCGTATTGTTGCTGGGTCGATATTTAACAGATTAGCCAACCCTAATATCTGTGAGCTTTGGATCAAAATACTATACTACAAAATGCTATAGCCTATAAGGTAAATCAATATATAATTTCTGGTTAAACGACAAAAATTGAATATAAGGTCTAGTGCTTAAGCAGTAATTAGCAAAATAGTGTTGTTCTCATTTTGGGTACGGTGTTAACTATTAATTGAAACATCATTTACGAGAAAATTTACATTTAAAATTAATCTAGAATAAGGATGAGGTTTTATCTCATTGCCGACCCATCACTAGAAGTCTGTCACCATCACCGATATTACCATGGAACATAGAACAATGTTGTTCTATGTTCCATGGATATTACTGACTATTGAGTCAAATTTCTACTGTTGCAAAGAAAAACAATTTAACTAGTAGAAAATACTTACTACGAGCATTTTTTTAGAAAAGTGTAAATTACGGGAAATACGTAAATAAATACTGCAATAAATTTAATAAACACCCAAAACCGGAAATACAGCTCATCATATAAATGCTTGTCCACGTCGGGGATTGAACCCAAGCCCCGTCGATTGCGTAGTCAGAGTCGCTAACCACTCGACCAAGGGGGCGGTCAAACGTAACATCGTAACCCCCCCTGGTTATTGAAATTAAAAAAATGTCATATATATATATATATATATATATATATATATATATATATATATATATATATATATATATATATATATATATATAGTTTTGTATAATAGCGAGATAATAGGAACCCATTAAAAATGTATAAAACTTTCATCAACATTTAAGGGAAAGAGTGGAAATTTTGTAAATTTAAAATCACTTAGATTTAGTTACGACGGCAATTATTAAAGCCTACACTACAAGTAGCTACTCAACACGCACTCAAATCAAACTATTAACAGGTAATATCTATCATTTCGTGAAACAAATAGCCGTCAGTCATATTTACTGGTAATTCTTTTGCTCACTTTAGTTTTACTGAAATAATTATGATACCTTGTTGGAAATCAAATTCGGTGCTTATCTCTGTAAAATTCTGATTCACTGGTTAACATTGTAATTTAAATCCCAGCTTCTAGGACGCATTAAACTATCCTACTTATTTGACATGCGAAAAATATAAAAAACGGCCAAGTGCGAGTCGGACTCACGCACAAAGGCTTCCGTACTATCATAGCAAAAAAATACGAAGAAAACACGTTTATTGTATGGGGACCCCCTTAATATTTTAATTTTTTAGTTTTAGTATTTGTTGTTATAGCAGCATTGGAAAAACATAATTTGTGAAAAAATCAGCTTTCTGTCTATCACGGTTTATGAGATACAGCCTGGTGACAGATAGACAGACAGACAGCAAAGGCTTAGTAATAGGGTTCTGTTTAACCTTTTAGGTACGCAACCCTAAAAAGTATTTTTGTAGGGCCAACAACGTTTTTTTTATCCTATTTTAGTAAGACGAAAATCCTCGTCTAAATACAGTAATAACAGTGAATAAATACATCATGTTCTAAAGTCGTAATTACTGTGTAATTCTTACAGCTTTATTTATCTTAATAACATATGGGAAAATATGAGGAAAAATATATTTACGAGATGAAAAGATATGATTTTTTGTTTGTTACGATTTAACTCAAAAACTTCTCACTTTTAGATAGTTACATTATCTAGAAGTGATATAAGCTACTTTTTTATCCGACAAAACCAAAGGACGTAATAATTTTTGGTCACATGAACAAAGTCGCGAGTAACTGTTAGTTATACAATAAAGGGCATTGCTATACAAACAAATTAAAACGATAAAGTCTTCCATGTTGATTTGGGCCTCTTTCAATGAATAGATCAACTAGCTTTCTGCTAGAATGCAGAAAAGCGAGGAAGGTGTCACATCGTGGCTACTAATTATGACTTTAACTATAAACAGCATAGTATACGAAATGTGTGTTTTTTATAGTATAAGATAGCAAACAAATGAGTCTCCTGAAGGAAAGACTCAACCATCACCTATATATTAATGGTGCGTTGCTATCTTGAGGCGAGGTCTTATGCCACATGCATAAGTTACCGGCTACTTTACCCTCTAAACCTGAACACGACTGTGACAAGCACTGACGCTATTGCAGCAGGAATAGGTAAAGCGATGGTACCGAACCCGGGCGAGACTATGCAGAACTCTACCACCTAGTAGCCACAATGTTAGTGGCTAGTAAAGATAATCAGTCGCCTTTTACGACCTACCTGGCAGAACGGCAGTTGGCCTATTCTTTATCGGAGCCCAGGACCAACAGGGGATGTGTGTACAGAACGATGTGAGTCAAATAAATGGTAGTGTTCAACAAAATAAAATAAACATATAATAAATATAACTGTCGTAAAAGGGGTACAAAGTTATTGTTTCACGTATCAATATAGATTATTTAAAAAATAACATAATTATTTTATATTATGTTTATTCATTTACAAATAATATTTATTAATTAAAAAAATAACTAATAACTTATAATATTTTTGCTTCAGGTACTCATATTAATATACATATTCGTTTATTTTGTGTTTATTCACCTAAAAAAATATATTTAATTGACATGAATATTGTTAGTTTAAAAAATAAACTATTTATTTGTACTATTAAATGGTGAGTATATTGTTCGTAGCAATGCTACGAGAAGCTTAAGTATTTGTGTTTCAAACATTCACTTGCTAATAACTTATAATATTTTTGCTTCAGGTACTCATATTAATATACTATTCGTTTATTTTATGTTTATTCACTGAGAAAAATATATTTAATTGATATTAATATTATTAATTTAAAAAATAAACTATTTACTTGTACTATTTAATGGTGAGTATATTTTTCGTAGCAATGCTACGAGAAGCTTAAGGTTTTGTGTTTCAAACATTTACATAACGTAACGTATAAGTTATGGTTACTGAATGCCAAAGGTATGTTTCATACAAATGTGAAATGGCTTTCACAGACATATGCCATCATAAACAAAAGTAAATAAAAGCCTTGATAGCCGAAAAACAGTACATTGTTAAGAATAAATAGTAGTCTTAAACTTTAAGTGTTTGAAAATAAAAGGGAGATATATTGTATATATATGTATGTGAGGAAGAATGAGAGTATTTGCAACCTAAGGTAGCGTAGCGTTATCTAGAGTAGAATAAAGTGTAGTTGACTTATACGTTGTGTACGTCACTTACGTCATTTTATATCTTAATAGTAATCCATCGGCCAGCATATATCAACTATCGCCTGTCGTAACGAAATCCGAGTCAGTAGATCGGTCTATAAGAGGACTCTCAGCTAAGGAACCGACCGTGCCTAACGTGCGCACTGATTCAGTGATAAGACGACTATATGGTGGTATATTATAATTTATTGTCTTCTGCGAAATATATATATATATATATATATATATATATATATATATATATATATATTTGCTATCTATGTAGCGGGATGAAAGTGTACGTTACTATGTCAAGTATTGATGTTATTGCGGCAGGAATTGGTAAATGCGGCAAATACCCAGGCGAGACGTTGCGGGACTCTACCGTTACAGTAGTCACGATGGTAGTGACACGTAACTACCACCTAGTAGCCACAATGTTAGTGACTCGTATAGTCAATCGGTCGCCTTTTACGACCTGCCTTGCAGACCAACATTTGGTCTATTCTTCAAAAGAGCCTGGACCAACACGGGGGAAATGTGATGTCAAATTTCATCTATACTAAAAAAATGCGTACGAAGTTATTTGTAATTGTTCTCAAATTTAAGTTTTTACTTGATCTTATTTAATAAGTCATTTTTTCCTTTAACTAATAAACAGGAATTAAGAAGAATGATAAGCAGTGTTGATCCGGGCTCCCTTTGAAGAATAGACTACTAGCCAATGTGCTGGGCAATGCATAAGAGGCAAAACATTAGTTATAAATTCATGTCACTACCACCGTGACTATTACATGGTAGAGTTCGTACCACTGCCTTACCTATCCCTGGCGTAATAGCATCAATGCTTGTAATTGTCGTGTTTCGGTTTGAATAATAGCCGGTAAACGTATCCAAATGGGATTAACACTTCGTCACGTTGATAGCAACAAACTATTAACATATTTGGTGTCTATAGGCGATGGTTAACTCTTTCTACTAGGACAGCTTGTTTGTTATCTTTTGATACATAAAGAACCCGGGCTTGCTAGCGTAATCAGCGTTGCTAATCACTTAACTAACGGGGCTACCAATATTGTAGTATGCTGGGTTGTATTTTATCAGACTGACGGTTATCTTGTAGTATTTCCAATTTATTTATTTTAAAGTGAAAAATCTTATGCGTGGCGACAGTAGCAAGCTATCTAAAAAAATAAGGAATTATTTTAGATAGCTTAAGATGAATATAAGAGTTAGAGACCCTGACTACGCAATCAACGAGGCTCGGGTTCGATCCCCGACGGGGACAAGCATTTGTGTGATGAGCATAAATGTTTGTATTTCCGGGTTTGGGTGTTTATTATATATATTCTACTATTTATATATGTATTTTTATGTATTAGTATCGTTGACTAACATCCATAACACAAGCAAATAATTTGCTTACTTTGGGGTTAGATCAGTAAGTATAATTTGTCCCGTGAATTATTATATTATTATATATATATATATATATATATATATATATATATATATATATATATATATATATATATATATATATATATATATATATATATATATATATATATATATATATATATATATATATATATATATATACTAAATTTCGAAATTTCAACAAATAGTTTGAATTTTTAAATAGCTGTAATTAGTCTTTATGTAAAGATAATCATACTTTGTAATAGAGTTTTGTAAAGCTCGAAGACTCTACTTTAAGAATATAAAATCGTTTTTTATAATAAATTGCGTTAATTATGTGTAAATTCAATTTAAAACAAAAAACGTTTTTTCCCATGTTAATTAAATGGGAAACTAAAAAAACAATAGCGACCCCTTAGAGTTGAGCTATTGGGCTCGGGTTTGGTGAGAATTTTTTTATATCAAATAGAAACATTTGAGAGGGTATGAGTTAAAAAAATTAAAGTATATAAATGCCTTCCTATGGGCTTCCCGAGAAATTGTGCAAGTGGATCACCAGTTTTTTGGCTGATTGGAGCATAAAGGCCGTAGTTGACGGTTTGTCGACGGTGCGTGTTCTGACCTTAAATCTGTCAATGCTGGTGTTTCACAAGGCTACGTACTATCACCACCACTGTTCCTTCTGCATATCAATGACATGATACGAATTCGCAAAATACATTGCTATGCAGATGACAGTACTGGTGATGCTACATACTTCGGCCGTAGCGGTGTTTCTCGGGAACACGACGAAGTGTGCCGAAACAAGATTTTGTCCGAAGTTGAGAATCGACTAACCGATGTCTCGGAATGGGGTCGTCAAAACCTGGTCACTTTTAACCCCAAGAAAACAGCTTTGCGTGTTTTGCGCTAAAAAGACACCCTTTGTCGTGTCACCTCGATTTGGGGATACTCTCCTGACAGCCTCAACTAGTGTCGGGATTCTGGGAGTCGACATATCGAGTACCGTTCAGTTTCGCGGTCATCTGGAAGGTAAGGCGAAACTAGCCTCCAAAAAGCTCGGTGTGCTCAGCAGAGCGAGACTTGAGAGAGCGTACTTCTTGCCGGCCCATCGCCTTCAACGTTATAAGGCTCAAATTCGGCTCCACATGTAGGTTCTCATCTCTGGGCTAGAGATCCTCAGTACCAGCTTCTTCCTCTTGATCGCATTCAGTTCGAATCGTTGACGACCAGGCTATTTCGAAACGGCTTGATTCTTTGGCATTGCGCAGAGATGTTGATTCACTCTGTGTCTTCTATCGTATTTTTCATGGGGAGTGTTCCGACGAGTTATTTGATTAATTCCTGTCGCCGAATTCCATCATCGGACATCGCGTCAAATTTTGAAATTCTATCCTTACCATCTCGATGTGTGGAAATCTACAACTGTGCGTTTCTCACGGCACTTTTTGCCTCGCACTACTTTGTTGTGGAACCAATTACCGGCAGGGGTGTTTTCAAACGGATACAACTTGTGGGCCTTCAAGATAAGAGCTTATTCATTCTTAAAAGGCCTGCAACGTAACTGCAAGACCTCTGGTATTGCGGATGTCATGGGCGGCGGTGATCACTTACTATCAGGTGCACCTCCTGCTCGTTTGCCCCCTCTTCTATAAAAAAAACCTAAAATATTTATTTATAGCCCCTTATATTTATATATTTATTTTATTTTAAAGTTATGTGCGTGTTTATCAGCGCATAACTTTAAAATAAAATAAAAATATTTCTTTCGAATAAATGCACCAAATTGGATAATTCGTTATTATCAGGAGATGTTTTGTGTGTAAAAAAATGTTTAAAACTCATGCGGTATTTTAAATGAGTGAGTAAGACAGAAGACATTGGGAGGGACCTTCAATATATATTGACAAAAACTTGTATTTTTTTCACTACACAGTCCTTTGTAAATGGAAGATTTGATCTCATCATTTTTATTAGATACACCACCCACGCAATCCTGGGACGGGAAGCTATTATGAGAAAAAGAAAGCTAATTAAAAATCAATGCGTTATGATCTTACTGATTTACCATTTTAAATCAATGTCACGTGAATAGCAACCAAAAAGGTTCACTTCACCTTTTATTATAATACTAGCTTAGGAATATGTTTAAAGAGGTATGCCCGGTATTATAGTTATATTTTATAGCAACCTTTAACCTCTCGGCCTGAAAAGGGATGTAGGCTTTTTGTGTGTTCTGTATAGCTTTCACAACGGGGAGTCGGAAGAATCGTTGAATTTAGTACACAAATTTACTTTTCTTTATTAGACCATCCACCGCAGTGAGAGATTTGACTCTCACTAAATTAACAATTGGACGAAATTTTCGATTGAAGGATCCTATTAAATTTCAGGTTCGGGGTTCCTGAAATACAGGAAAACGGAAGTCGGTAATTTTAAATAACTGCGTTAAAATTATTATTTATCAATCGATAACTTGACATTAAAACATACAATTTATTTTCTGATTAGTGCGAATTGTCTGATCACATACCATGCATTTCAATGCGTGGAGTGCTCTATTACAAACCTGGAGTAGGTCTCCAAGTTTAAAGTTTCCCAAGTAGTGGTGTAAACAGACTGATGTTCATGACGCTAATAATATCTTATTTGAAAACTTCGTACCCCTTTTTACAAAAATCGCACTTACTGATGAGTATAAATTTGGTAAAGTTAAGTTTTATAAATATTTATAAAACTTAACTTTGCCAAATAATATTTTTATATAATTTACATTAGAAATGAATTCCATTATTAAAATAAAATAAAAAAAAACATTTAGTGTGTGTAATGAATTTGACAAATACACATGTATACAGAGTGCTGAAAACGGAATAATTTTTTTACGAAACGAAAATAAAATAATTTTTTTTTCAGACAGTACTTAAAAAATAAATCCAAGAAACTCAACAGTTTAGATACAGGAATTAAATTTAGATTAATAATTTTTAAACACGCTTTGTTCTATTTACTGAATGTTACGACGAAATGCGTTGTAATTCATTCAATAGCAAACTGGTAGGTACTACGGCAGGCCATCCATGAAATTGTAATCCTGCCATTTATAATCTTGGATTATGCTGACTCAAGCCAATGGTATCGTAAACAATAACAAATTATGCGTAATGACACCTGCACTTTTGCTAGTAAACAAATATAGCAAAGGGTGTATCCAGTTTTGTATATTATAATATTTTTATTTTATTTTTTATTTTAGTAGTATGTATATGAAGTATATGAAGTATTTATATGGACTACATAAAAAACTAAGAATATTACATCCTTTAAAAAGTCAAATAGGTTGAGTAAAATCTGTATAAATATATATATATATATATTTATATATATATATATATATATATATATATATATATATATATATATATATAATAAAATCGTAGGAAAGTCAAAACTGTACATTGAATAGTTTTTTAAAAGAATACTTGGGCGTGATCTACAATCGATATCGAAGACAAAAATATAGTTTTTAGAATTTTTGTCTGTTTGTCTGTTTATCTGTTTGTCTGTTTGTCTGTATGTATGTCCGGGGTACACTCAAAAAGTACTGCATGGATTTACTTCAAATTTTGTATGAATATTACTAATAGGTCGGGTCCAACATATAGGCTACATATTATCACATCACCTACGGGGGAGGGGCAGTGCGGAGTAAACGAACTCCGCGCGGACGGATATATATATATATGTACATATATATATATATATATATATATATATATATATATATATATATATATATATATATATATATATATATATATATTTTAATTACATTAAATTAATTTTGTCGACTGATAGTAAAAACATGTAACTGAGCACGCAATTTCATAAAAAAAATATCTTAAAAAATTTGCAGCTAAAATATGATTATTTATTGATAAAAGTTCAAACATAACTCAGCCCGCAGTCCTCGCATAATTTGATCCTCCCGAGTATTTTGAAGACGATTTCTTAGAACTGCTAATCTCCATTACACAGGCAGGCTTTTTTAAAGTTTTTCTTGGAAAAGCCTGATATCACACTTTTATTGATTCCGGAGTAAAAATACTGCTTTATACTTGGGAATTTACGTTGAGTGTTTATTTATGAAAGGGCTAGTTAGAATTATTTCGTGGCGATATAAATGCGGAAGCAATACAGACAGACCCAGCTCCCCCTCAGGGGAGACCCACTTGCAAGACCCTTGTTGCAGCTGGTCATGGGTGACAATGATCAACTAATCACTCACCATCAAATAAGCTTTATATATATAGGCATTACAAATAAACTCACTTGTACTTCTAGTTCACTTTTTATATTATTTTGCAGAGTTATAATGGCTCAGACAATTTATAAATAGTTACAAGATATATTTTATCGTAGCTATTAATAAATATTTTATAAATACATTATTATTACTAGCTGACCCGGCAAACGTTGTTTTGCTATCCAAATTACTTCCCAAGTAGCACGTTAAGCTCCCAAGTAGCACGTTAAGCTGTGTATAGGCTGCATTTAGGTTCATTTTTAAACTTAAAGCTGTATACGAAGCCGTACAAAGGCTGTAGAAGCGCTTCTACAGCCGATATAACACCAAAAAGGGCCCCAAGTTATACAGCTTATTGCGTTATGTAGGCTGCACAATAGCTGTACAAGCTGTTATAGGCTGTACAAGGGCTGTTATTTGGTGTATAAAGAAACTATAACACTAAGGATACTCTCTTGTAACTGTCTTGTACAGCTAAGAGTTAAATAGGCTGCACAATAGCTGTACAAGCTGTTATAGGCTGTACAAAGGCTGTAATTCGGTGTATAAAGAAACTATAACACTAAATATACTCTCTTGTACAGCTAAACGTTCTTAATAGGTGTTTGAAAATGATAAAAAGTAACAATCGGTTTTTGATATTGTATAACATTAATTATATCACATATTGGTATCTGCAGACGCCATAATTAAAAATATATTAATAAACGATAAATTCTTGGACTTGGAGCAGTATTCAAAGGTGTATTCAAAGTGCAAATTCTAAATGACTGTGAAGTCGTGTATGTTTTCCCTCAAAATATTCACGCGCCAACGAAATAATCACGATAACACAAATAAAATCATTGCAAAATACGGTAAGTGTTTGTGTTTAAGGTTAGAATATACAAGTATTTATGGTACAATATTGTATATTAAGGCATAATGATCATAATATAAGTTGCTTGTCAAGATATAGCTTTAGTTATTGCTAAATATATCTTTTATTTAACAATATATTTCTTTAATGTTGTTTTTAATACACAATAATGGCGGCGTTTTGTTATACAGCCTAAAGTGTATTTGGAGGGTGATATACTGCAAATAGCTGTACTGAATCACTTTTTTGTTCTATTATACGGCTATTGGCTTTTAATTACCGTCCAAATACACTTTAGGCTGTACTAAGTCCTTATATAAATCTATTGTACAGTAATTGGCTTTTAATCACTTAACTTATGTTCAGAGATGCGTACAAAAATTGAAGAACCCTAAATACAAAACATATGTTTGTCACTTGATTTCGCTATTGTGTTGTATTAATGTCGGTCGTTTGACTTTACAACTAAACCAACTTATTGTTAACTATAACTTATGAGACATGTATTTCAATCATGTTTTTTTTTCAGGGAAATATGCCTTATAAAATAATAAAAACAATTGAGAGAAGCCAAAACCGTATTTGTATCGTACCCAGTTTGTGGGAGGATAAAGGTGAATTATAATGACCAAGAAAACAACTTGATATAACTAAGTTGATCAAGAACGAAAAATCAAGCCCTTTAAATATTGGTCTATCACAAAAATATTTCTATAATTCTTCAAAGAGAAACACATACTCTTTTGCCTGTAATTGTATCTAAGTATATAATATTTTTAAAACGATTGTAAGTATACATATATATAGGGTGTTGCAAAAGTGGTACAGTAAGCCGAAAGGGGGTGGCTCAGGGGGTCATTCTTAACAACTTTTGTTTAACGACTTTTGGAAATTCGCGAAAAAAATATTGATTCTCCATAGAAACTTTGTTGGTCACGTGACTTTTCACAATGGAAAAACAAAATTGTTTTTCGGGAATTTTCACAAATTGTTGAACAAAAGTTGTTCAAAATGACCCTCTGAGTCACCCCCTTTCGACTTACTATACCGCTTTTGTAAAACTCCGTATAGTAGCAAGTTAAAAATAAAAAAATACATATTTTCTCAGTGTAATGATTTTTATTTCTCTTTTTAACTCTTTTTTTATATATTCTTTGAAGAATAGACCAATTGCCTTTCTGCCAGGCAGGTCGTCAAAGACAACCGATGGGCTATGTGAGTCACTTTCATCGTGGTTACTAGGTGATAGAGCTCTGCATTGGCTCGACCGGGTCTGGTACCACCACCTTATCTATTCCTGCTGCAAAGCGTCAGTGCTGGTCACTGTCATGTTCCGGTTTGGAGGGTAAGGTGGCCGGTAAACTTATGCATGGGGCATTAGACCTCGCCACAAGAGAGCAACGCACCATTAACATTTTTGCTGTCTGTAGGCGATGGTTGATTCTTTTCATCAGGAGACCGATCTGCTTGTTTGCTATCTTATGACATTAAAAAAAATCAGTTATTGTAAATTACCAACCAAGTAACCTTAATGAAGAAGATAAGCCTAAAAAATAATAAATCAGATAACCTACAATCACTTTTTAATGTTTTTGTTACGGAACCCTTTTCCTTGAACATTAATAAAAATGACGATTTTAGGTTTACCTGAATTAGTAATTTTTCAGCTTTATCTTCATCACAATTACTTGGTTGGTAATTTATAATATTTAAATATTCCTTTTCAATCTTCCTCTTGATTTTTTTCCACATGATATCAACTATGCAGATATAAAAACAGCAAACAATAATTTTCTCAGTAATACAGCCTTGAGCTGTACTATAGCTGTATATGCAGATTTTTTAACACCATTGGCTGCATAACAGTCTACAATTACGCCATAAATATTAGCTGTAGAACGGTGATTATACGTCCCATTTTACAGAAACAAGCGTTGAGTGATACTATAATAACACTTAAAGCTGTAATAAATTCCCGTGCTAAACAAAATACAGCTAATGTACAGCTTTAAGTGTTAAAATCAGCCTAATGAGTTACAAATTGCTTAAAGCTGTACTGTAGTGTATTAATATTCAGATATAACGCCTAAAGCTTACGCGGAACTCTAAGAAAGGCCTTGTACAGCATTAGGCTGTATAAAAACTCATAAAGGTCTCTTATACCGATAAAAGCATCTTTTTACACCATTGTACGGCTGCAATAGAACTTTAAGTTCTATATGAGCTGCTTTATGGGTATTAAACATGCTTGATTGCTGCTTGGGTTGTATTGAATATTTTTACTGGGTAATTGAGAGGGGAGGGCGGGTAATTGAGATAAAAACTATTCTATACCAATAAATATAACATTTCATTGAAATCGTTTCAGTAGTTTAGGAATTTATCGCGGAAACAACGTGACACGTAATTTATATATTATAGTATTTATAAAATGTTATTATATAGGTAATCGCATTACTATTTACTTATTGGCTAATATCGCCTATGTACTAACTTGTTTATGATTGGTTATGATATAATTACTTACTTAAAATACAAATATTTACCTCTTTATAGTATTAGTAAAGATTATCGTTTTATTTTCTGAAAGTTTCATTTTTATGTGTTTACGTTACCTTTTTTTCGAACCGTAAGACGACAGTGATAAACAGCGACCGACGCCATAGATAAACGGCGGGAAACCCGGGTGAGATATAGCAGAATTTTATACTGAAAATATATCAATGAATATTTAAAAGATAGAAATTATATTTATTTATATTATTAGACGGAATTTATACCGTACTTCGAAAGTATTTTAAATACATTTAGTAAATAGAATGAAAATTATCTCAGTTCACTTTAAGTATCAATAAGCAAGCTCACATGAATCTTAATGGATGCGGTGATTAGCGTCGAACTCGTAGCAACGTATGCTCGTAGGGGCAAACGCGCCTAGTGTCAAACGCTTATTGTTGAATAGCGACCTGCCTGTGGTTTCACCCGCGCAGCTTATGTTCCCGTGGGAATATCGGAAAGGTTTTTATATTAAAACCTTCCTTAAGAGTCAATCTATCTATTTAAAAAAACTGCATCAAAATCCGTTGCGTAGGCATACATAAGAACATAGGGACATAGGGACAGACAGAGAAAGCGACTTTGATTTATACTATGTAGTGATATTTATGGGGCACACTAAAAGTTTTGCACTTCTAGCTAATCGGAACTATTTGAATTTTGAATTTTTTATTTTTAAAACGTTGCAAACTTTTTAGTAATAAAAGAAAACAATTGGCGGGAAATGATTTGTCAATTGTATTTTTATCACACATCAAAGTTCTACGTACGCAACGAAAATGGAATAAGTCGAAAAGATTTTAGAGCGATATTTTTTTATGATTTTAAAGGTTCTCGTTCTCCGCAAGATTGTGTCGAAGAATTGAAAGTTCGGAAACATTGTTGTTGTTGGAGACAGAGACAGAGCGCTGTCAGTTCATGAACTGACAGCGCTCTGTCTCACAGATGCTACTGAAGTACGACCACGGACATTCTAATGTTGTTTATGACATTGTCACAGGAGACGAAACGTGGATTTACTATTTTGGACCCGAAAAAAAACAGCAATCTTGTGAATGTGTGTTTGAAAATGAGAACAGGCCAACAAAAGTGAGACAGGCGAGAAACGTTGGTAAAAAAATGATCGCGTTTTTTTCTCAGCTACGGGTCCCATCTGTACAATTCCACTTGAAGATCAAAAGAGTGTTAATGCCGAGTGGTATTCTACTATTTGTTTACCCCGGGTGTTAGAAAAAGTTCGCGAAAGACGACGCAAAAGCCGCATTCTCCTACACCATGATAACGCTTCTTCACACACAGCCAACAAAACAAAGTCATTTTTAGCTTCCGAAAAAGTACATCTCGTCACTCATCCTGCGCATAGCCCTGACCTAGCACCCTGTGATTTCTATATTTTCACCAAAATCAAAGATTTGATGAGAGCTTTTACTTTTACCAACTCCGAAGAGGCAGTGAGCGTATCAATCAGCACGTAGAAAACATGCATTCAGATCTGTGGTCCTCCTGTTTTAAAAAATGGTTCGATCGCATGAAAAAATGTTTAAAATGTAAAGGAGATTATTTTGAAAAGGAATAAACATAATATTTTGGTTAAAACATGTTGTTTTTATAAGTTACGCAAAACATATAGTGTGACCTACGTATTATAATGTGAAAACCAGAAATATACAAAGTTGTGCTGTTTTATCGAGCCGAATAAGAAGCAAATGTTTAAAAACCGGCCAAGTGCGAGTCGGACTCGCGCACGAAGGGTTCAGTACCATCCTTATTCAAGTTTCTACCTGTTTATTAAGATCGAGTAAAAAAAGTTGCTTAAAAATTTCGTTTGTTGTATGGGAGTCCCCCTTTACTATTTAATTATTTATTTTGAGTGGTAATATACAACTAAATATTCTGTGAAAATTTTAAGCGTCTACCTGATACCACTATTAATATTAAGCAAAAAATATGAAAAAAACACGTTTATTGTATGGGAACCCTCCTTCATATTTTCATTTTTTTTTATTTTTAGTATTTGTTGTTATAGCGGCAACGGAAATACATAATTAGTCAAAATTTCTGCCTTCTAGCTATCACGGTTTATGAGATACAGCCTGGTGACAGACAGGCAGACGAACAGACAGCCAGCGTAGGCGTAGTAATAGGGTTCAATTTTTAATTTTTAAGGTACGGAACCCTTAAGTGATATTAATTTATCGGTAAATGCTACAACTTTGTATTTCTTCTGGTTGTTAATTTTTGTTAGAAAAATTCGGTCAACATTTAAGTACCCATTTATTTTACAGTTTCGGTATCAGGCTTGAGAACTAAACATTATCCTTCAGTTTGTACAGTATTTTAAAAGTCAACCAGTGTTTATGTTCAAGTACTTATTTGCTTTAATCTAGTTCCTATTGCATTGTACTATTCAAACATTATTATGCTAACTTTATACCAAGTCTCCAAAGTAGATAGAAAGATTTGATTTTCATCTATTAATAGCCTATTATATAAAGCCTATTCGGCTCAGTTCATGAGGTCCCAGGCTCGATCTCCAGGTTGGGGAATGTTTTCGAGGTTTCTTGAGGTTTTCTCGAAAATCCAAGATCTCAGTAGCAGCTTGGAGTCTGGCGGGTGGTGATACCTTTCCCGTGCCTCGGATTTGCACATAAAGACGACGGTGATCGCTAGAAATAATCGAAAACTGTCATCAGGTCGGTAAATATGCGGCAATGGGAATCACTACTCATCTCGCCAAGCGACTAAACCGGTGAATCGTGATGAACTGAAAAGTCTATAGACGTTCGGTTTACTCTGCCTACCCCGCTAGGGGACTGGGTGCGATGATACTTTTCTAATATTAATCAAAGTAAATATAATAAATAATATCCAGCTTGTAAAATATTCATTGATATTTTTTAATTGTAAAAATAATTGGCCTTTGTGGTCGCCTAAAAATTATGACCAATATCAAACTAGAATAGGTAGATAGTAAGATTGACGAGATTTTTTGCCCTTAATTAAAGGTATGAAATAATAGAAAAAAGTATCATCACACCCGGTTCCTTTGCGGGATAGGCAGAGTACAGCAAACGTCTGTAGACTTTCCGGTTCACTACGATTCACCCATTCACACATTATGGGATTATTGACTATTGATAGAGATAACCGCTTTAGGTGCTCATTCGAGGCACGGGAGTGGTAATACACCACTCCACCAGACTCTGACCTGCTACTGAGATTTTAAATTTTTTTTATACTATAGGATAGCAAACAAGCAGATGGGTCTCCCATCGGGAGAATATAATATAATACATTGCGAAGGACTGCAGAAACCTAATACTTTTAAATAAAAAGCATTTTTTTTATATCATAAGATAGCAAACAAGTAGATGGGTCTCCTGATGAAAGAGTCAACCATCGCCTATAGACACCAAAGATGTTAATGGTGCGTTGCTATCTTGTGGCGATGTCTTATGCCATATGCATAATTTTACCGGCTACCTTACCCTCCCAACCGGAACACGATAGTGACAAGCACTGATGCTATTGCGGCAGGAATAGGTAAGGCGGTGGTACCAGACCCGGGCATGACAATGCAGAACTACCACCTCGTAGCCACGATGTTAGTGACTCGTATAGCCAATCAGTCGCCTTTTACGACCTGCCTGGCAGAACGGCAGTTGGCCTATTCTTCAAAGGAGCCCGGAACCAAACTATTTTGCCCGACCCGGGGATCGAACCCGGGACTTCATGATTTGAGCCGAATAGGCTAAATCCTAGATCACGAAGCACGAGTAATAATATTGGATCCTAATGATTCCATCATATTTTCGAACTCAGTACTATAGTTTTTACCGAATACCGCTTGATCACCGAGACGAAACGAGTAAATGAATAATACCTACTTAATATTATTAATTTACTCATTTTCCCCGTATCCCATTAAAAACTAGACCATCTGCCGTTCTACTAGGCAATTCGTAAGAGGCGAACGATTGGCTATACGAGTCATTACCATTGTAGCTAGCGATGTGCCGAGTACGGTTTGACTGACTCGAGTCAGACTCGATTCCTGCTTTGGAACTCGCCTATTTGAATACTAATTTATTTTGATTCGAGTACGCCGGACTCAAATTCGGTACCCGAGTCAGGAAGAATCGATTAATACTGGCTAACTTGATTCTATTTATGCGAGTCCAACTGACTCGAGTCTCGTATTCAAGTTTGGTTAACTCGCTCGTACTCGCAAACTGTTTACTTAAGCAATGAAGTGGCGCGGGTCTAATAATACAAACAACAATTTTTTTTATTTCTATGCTTTGTGTAAGTTAGAAGTTATTGTGAGTACTGAGTTTTAATAAGTAATTATTAATACTGGAACACTGAATTGAAGTGATTTGACTCCAATTAACTTTATTACAGAATGGCGCCAAAAAAAACCTCAGATGTAGATGTAAGATATAAAATAAAGTGCAAAAACTGTGACTCCGTGTTTAAAGATTTCAAAAGCGCCTGAATTAAAAAATCTCATCCCATTATTTACTCGGCTCAGATTGACAATTCCGATTTATTATTCGATTCGAATACCAAACATAGAATTCGAGTACTGGTCTCAAATCAGGGTATCGTGTCATGATTCGAATACCGTATAAACTGACTCGAGTTGACTCGATCCACCAAAATAACGACTCGGCACATCACTAATTGTAGCTACTAAGTGGTAGAGTTCTTCATTATCTCTGTCTTGTTATGGTTTGGTCGGTAAGGCAGCCGGAAAACGTATGCACATGATATGATCATCCCGAGATACAGATAGTAATGCAACATTTACATCTTTGGGATAGGCGCTGGCTATCTCTTTCCATCAGTAGAGCCATTTGTTTCTTTTATATGTTATGATATATAAAAAACGTCATAGCACTCATTGAGCGCTAAATCTTTAACTCGGAAGAACTAACAATTACTGAAGCAAAACCTTCAATTCAACCTTGGGACTTGCTAATACTGTCATACTAGCAATTCTGATTCTTAAAAAAATATATATTTTTTTATAAATTTCTGCCCATATAGCACTAAATCTTCAAACTGAAAGAACCAGCACTTCCTGATACAAAACTTTACATTCAACCATGGAACTTGCTAGGTTTGTAAAACTAGCAGAATTGATTAATATAATTTAAAAAAAAAGTGATCTACCAGATGCTTATTACGTATTGTCAGCACACATTCAGCGCTAAATCTTCTGTACTTTGGTTAGTGCTGTACTGAGTTATTTACGTTGTATAAAGTAGTACCTTAGCAATAGTAGTGTTATAATTTTCTGTGAATCTATGATAGAATTAAAATTCTGTTTCCGGAACTAAATTAGCACTAAATAAGCACCTTTTTTGCGCTTAGTTTTTAAATGTTCTGCTCATTTGACCATGCTAGCTTTACAGACGTAAAATAATCGTACAGTAGAAAACTGCAATTTTATTATATTATGGACTTTAGCAGTTAAGAAAGAATAAATGATTCTTTATTTTTATTTCATTTTATAAGCTTGATGGAACTACCAAATTATTTTCGCAATGTCCAAACAAGTTCAAATGATTCGTAAAACACTGGCTTAATTAAATTTGATCTTTTGTTATAAAATAATTATACCATAGCCACATAATATTTTAAAGGTAATTAGGTACGTAAATGGAATTGTGCGCAATGTTCATCTGTTTAAACCGTTACTCGTTAATCTTTGTATTATTAATCTATATCAATGTTTCATACATTAATTCATACATTAATGAATAAAAGATTACTTTTTATTATAAACGAAAAATTAACAAAATAAAAATATCAGTATAACTTATAATATATATATAAGGGTATACTTGTTTGTTAGTTAGCAAATTACTAATATACTTTAAATAGTTGATAGTTGTTTTTTAATGGTTTTGCAATATGGGAGGGCGCTGGGGGCGGCGGTATCGAGCGTAGGCGCGCCGCCCCGCGCCACGGAGTCCCTAGAGCCAGTCCGTCGAGAGGCATCGCGCGTGTCTGCCGTGGAACACCACACCCGATAAATACGTACTAAATTCAAGTGCACATGACAGTATAAAAACCTCCTACCATCCGAATATAATAGGTTTTCACGTGGAGCTGTAAAAAAGCGCCATCTACAACAGACCTTCAAATCAACTGGTGGATAAAATTAACGTTGCGAATTAGCGAAAATAAACTATAAATTAATAGTGGTTGAATTAAAATGATTTGTGACAGTAGATTAGTGTTTATCCGATAAGTTAGAAGGCGGCGCCACGTCTACGTCATGCTACGCGGTATGTAGAAATATTGTTAAGATGTAATATTGTTAAGACCAACACGTTTGTGATATTTATTTTTAGAATTACTTATAATATGTATATAGTAAGACATAGCATAAATTAAACTTAATTCTTATATGATTTCTAATATCAAAACAAATACGCCCATATTCTTTTAATATACCTATTACGTAGCAGTATTTATACAGCTTTGATGTGTTTACGATTGTAACATGTAGAAGCCGGTTAATTAAGCTACGTTAAGGATGAAAAATGTCAGAGAAACTAATTTATAATGTTTAAATTTATGACATGAGGAAAATATGTATATTTTCCTAATTTGATTAATTAGCTGATGTCAAAAGATTGGCTTACGTGAAGGGATTCATATGTTTACCTGTCTGTGGTAGAGGGAGGGTTTTTTATTTGTTACATGTATTACTCCGTGTAGGCTCGGGCCCTCTACCCGCCCGCCCCCTTCGAAGAATAGACCAACTGCCACTCTACCAGGTAGTTCATAAAAGGCAAACGATTGGCTATATGTCATTACCATCGTGACTATTAGGCGATAGAGTTCCTTACCAGTTTCTGCCGCAATAGATGTTAAATAGATGTTGGTCGAGTTGGTTAGCGACTCTGACTACGCAATCAACGGGGCTTGGGTTCGATCCCCGACGGGGACAGGCATTTGTGTGATGAACATAAATGTATTTCCGGATTTTCACCCATAATACAAGCAAATAATTTGCTTACTTTGGGTTAGATCAGTAAGTGTAATTTGTCCCGTTAGATGTTTGTCCTATATCAATAGATAGCAAAGCTTATAATATACAATAGGTATATACAATAGGTAAGAGAAACCATTGCTTATAGACACCAAAAGTTTAAATGGTGCGTTTGTTTTCCGTGTGGCGAGATGATAATACCACATGCATAAGTCTACTAACCGGAACAAAAAATTACAAACATTGATGCTATTGCGGTAGGAATAGGTAAAACGGTGGTTCCAAATACCCGGGCGAGATGTTATGGAACTCTACCATCTAGTAGTTACATTGGTAGTGACACAAGTAGCCAATCAGTTGCATTTTACGACCTGCCTCGTAGAACGGCATTTGGTATATATTTAAAAGAAACCGGATCAACACGGAAATTCTCATGTTGCCGTTACGGAGGGCAAGGTTATTGTCATTGTCATGTTCCGGTTTTTTGAGGGTAAGGAAGCTGATAAATTTATGCAAGTGGCATCACCATCCCGCCACACCAATAGCAAGGCGTCATAAACATCTTTGATGTCTGTAGGTGATTGTGGTCTCTTTCCATCGGGAGAGCCATCTGTTTGTTTGCTATCTCTTGATATATAAAAAATATTATCCAAATTTTGCACAAGGGAAGAATTCTTCTGATATAAAGAGACAAACATTGCCTATAGAAACCAAAAATATGTTAATAGAGCGGTGCTGTCTTTATGGCGGCATGATAACGCCACATTTAAAGGTATAACAGCTACCTTACTCTCTAAACCGGAACACAACAGTGACAAGAATTGACGCTGTTGCGGCAGGATTAAGTATGGCGCTGGTATTAAACTCGAGCGAGATGTTGCGGAACTCTACCACCAATTAGTCACGATAGTTGTGACACGTATAGCTAATCGTTCGCCTTATACAAAGTGCCTGGCAGAATAATCTTTAATAGTCTAATCTTTAAAGGGGGCCTCCTTTAAAGATTAGTTAAGCTTTAAGGGGGGGGAGGCGGGACACACATGGGGTAATTACTATTATGAGGACAAGACTAGAGGATGTCCACATCTTTAAAAGTGTAAATAAAATAGCCTTTTTGTAAGAATTTTTAATATCAGTCAAGTTACGAATAAATTATCTTCCCCCATGTTGGTCCCGGGCTTCTTTGAAGAATAGGCCAACTGCCTTTCTGCCAGGCAGGTCGTAAAAGGCGACCGATTGGGTATGCGAGTCTCTAACATTGTGGCTACTAGGTGGTAAAAGGTAAGAGGTAGAAGAAAAAATGATGCTTTACATGTTCACTTGTCCCTGTCCATTTATATGCTGTCTGTCCAATGTCTGTCTGTTACGAACAATTTGCTTCGAATCTTCTGAACAGACTGAGTTATAATTTGGTACACATTTGAAAGTCAGTGATCCCAATACGAATGTAAAAGGCTAATAAATGAATAATGGAAATAATGAAACGTTAAAATGTGAAACCAGTAGGTGTTAGTAAAATAAAACGGAGTAAAACACTATGTACTTTATTATATAAAAACATTTTAAATAACACAGTAAATGTTAACCATGGGGAAAACTTCTGGGAGACAAATTTAAAACATCATTGCGAACTATATAATGTGGCATTTCAGAAAAAAACGTTTGTTATAAGTACATTAAATATATTTGACATAGTTTAAAGATAAATATTTTTTAAAGAAAATAGGTGAAAATCGACTGCCTGGGCCTAAAATTTTGAAAAATAATTGAAGAAAAATATGAAATAATATTTCTTTACTTATAGGTTAAAGGAAACCATATTAGAATTTTATGGTATTTGAAGTAATGAAGTTACATATTAATGGGCGAAATCTTCTCCCCGGATGATTTTATATAATTTTTGGCATTTTCTGCTTAGTTTAATGAAAGATTCTGTTAGAAGATTAAAAATATGCGTTTTAACAATATCTATTACAATTATTACATATTATCGTTCATATAAGTATCAAGATTAATAATTATAATTGCTACAACATTAAAAACATATTTTCATTATAGCTAAATACACATCACAAAATCTCCGCCAAAATGTTCTCTCATATCTCTATAACAGAAAATACCCCTAAAATTCTGTATATTAAATCAAGTTCTAGTTAAATGAGTTTTCTCAGATTTGAATACGTTGGAAGTTTTCACAGCTAGCACAAAATTATTCCCTAAAACCTTCATTTTGTATATTTATAACCATACTTTATATTTGGGGTTGAAATCGGAGCTAGATTTCATAAAAGTGCTTTAAAAATCTTAAAAAAATAGAAATCTGTGAGTAATATTATTTGATAAAGGTATTTTTTTGAACATTCATCGTGATAAACTTGCTATGCTTTTCATAAATCAGCGGTTATATATTTTGAAGATCAGAAATCACTGGTAACTACTATCCTTGATTCACGTATTAAACTGGATATTGTTTCGGTATAAAAATACCGAAGTAAAATTCTGTTAGAAATCCAGCATTGGCAGTTTTTTGATTTTTTTTACAGCTATATTATATAGACTGCCTCGTTGTCTAGGGGTGGCCTATTCGGCTCAGACCATGAGGTCCCGGGTTCAATCCCCGGGTCGAGCAAAGTGTTATTGAGGTCTTCTCGAAAATCTAATCCTCAGTCGCAGCTCGGAGTCTGACGGAGTGGTGTACTACTCCCGTGCTTTGAATGAGCACGTTAAACTGTCGGTACCGTTATCGCTAGAAATAATTGATAATAAAATAAGATTGTCGGTAAATGCAAATGCGGCGATGAGAATCACCACTTATCTCGCCAACCGACAAACCGGTGAATCGTGGTGAACTGGAAAGTCTATAGACGTTCGGTTTACTCTACCTACCCCGCAAGGGAACCGGGCGTGATGAAACTTTATATTAAAAAGTTCTGATAACTATGGATTTGACTGCAGACGGAAGAGCTTATTTAAATGGTAGATTTGTGTTTAACGTATACACCATGTATCTAATATGCCATATTTTAGGATTTTAACATTGTTTGTAAATTAAAAATAAATCTAGTGTATTTATGTAATTTAGTATACAAAATATGATAAAGCATTATAGATTTACTAGCTGACCCGCGCAGCTTCGCCCGCGAGTATATTAATAAGTCGTCCAAATAGCTTTTAATAAAAATTTCATCCCCTATTTCAGCCCTCCAGGGAATGATTTAAAAAAAATAGTCTATGTTTGACCCCGGATCTTCAACTATATCCATGCCAAATTTTATGAAAATCGGTCCAGCGGTTTAGCCGTGAAAGCGTAACAGACAGACAGACAAACAGACAGACTTTCGCATTTATAATATTAGTATGGATTAAAATGTAAGTTTTTGCACTTTTCCTAGTAATTTTTAGCATTTTTATTGATTATAAGTTTGACTACATGAAAAACATGGTAAACGCCATCTTTTACATAAATTAACCATTTTATATTCTGAAGAAAATTCACTGTTAATTACTTTGTCCTTTGATCCACATATCAGTAATAATATATCTAGTACTAAACGCTGCGATGGCAAACGCCATCCATCTCACCAACCAATAACCTGGTGAATGGTGGTGAATTGAGATGTCTATTGACGTTTAACTCATATCCCGCTAAGGAGTCGGTGTGAAAACGTTATTTTTAGTATCAAATTTTTTTACTGTCTCGTGGTCGCTTACCTAACCCCTAAGCTTAGTTGGCTAGATCAGATTCGATCCCCAGGTCAGGCAAATAAAAATCGCACGAAATCTGGCGGATGTTGTTTTATCACTTCTGTGCCTCATATGAGCACGTAAAGCTGTCGGTTCTTTATATCCCTAAAAGTAGTTGATATTCATAGTTATCACTTATCAGGTCATTAAAATGCCGTGATTAGTATCACTACTTATCTCGCCAACCGAAAAACCGGTGCATCGTGGATTTTTTTATAGAAGAGGGGGCAAACGAGCAAGAGGTGCACCTAATGTTAAGTGATCACCGCTGCCCATGTACATCTGTAATACCAGAGGTTTTGCAGTTTGCAGGAAAATGAACCGGAAAGTTTATAGACGTTCAATTTACTCTGCCTACATCGCAAGGGAATTGGGTGTGATGACACATGTTTTAATTAAATATCTATAGTTTACATGAAGGTATCAAAATTTAATATGTATGCTCGGCAACTCTAGCGTATTTGGCAACGAATAAAGATAAGAACTCTATTCTCAAAGCTATTAACAATAATTACTATATTAATTTTAGCATTCAAGGTTCATTTACGTACACACTACACAGCTTTATTATGTAAACAGTCGTCTTATGCCAGGTTTCTATAATCTATTAACTGTCATTCGTAATAGTAACCATTCGTAACTAGCTTAATAATAAAGCGGCTTGTCATGCTGTTCCACAAGTTTTTTGGACTATCTATCTGCGACAAGCATCCCTAGCCCTCTCCAATATGTATTATCTGTGGATGGCCTTCACTGCGTTCCATTACTTTAGAAAAATTTAAAATATTACAGAAAAAATAAGTCATATTTATAAACGAATTGACGTATAATAGAGAGTTAAACACAATGAATAACTGTGTATTGCATTTGATGCAAGATATAAATTATTTATTTCAATAATCAGTTTAAACATTTTATTATTCGATACCAAAGACAGTGTGTTTGTTTAACGGCCGCGAAGATGTCTATTCGTGCATGAAGTCCTAGGTTTAAACAATGTGTCGAGTTCAAATTAAGAATGTTTTATTCAAATATAATTTTACAGATATTATTACCGAATCAATTTTTGTGTGGAGGATACAAACGGTAGTATCGCCACCTTGAACGCGCAACTATTGGGGTTTATATCAAATAATGACAGGGATTTCAATCCGGCTGGATCCGGCGATATTTCGACCAATCCGGTCGGATACGGCCGATTCATTGCATAATTTCAAAAACCATTTTCTCGTTATTAAGTCAATTGAGTTGAAGTTTATATTATATACCTTTTTTATATATTATATAACAAAATTTGATTTGTTACAAATGTCTGAAAAAGTTTATTTTACAGACATTTGTAATGAATCAATTTTCATATGGGAAATGTGAACGGAGCGCCACCTAGAATGCGCAACTATTGGGGTTTATGTCAAATAATGACGGACGTGTTTTTTATATTAAACTAGCTGACCCGACCATGGAACATAGAACAAGGGGAAGTGAAGAGTGGGCGTGCCGCGTGCGTCACTATTATGCGCTTGTACTCTAAATTGCCTTAGTGATACTTACCATATCATTAGGAGATAGTCGTCGTGCGAAAATCTATTATACATTGAATTATGCCGTATTGTGCCATCCTTGAATGCAGAAATGATAGTAGAATACAGATGATTAAAAATGGAGATATTTAATATCATTTGAAAGTACAATTTTCATTTTATTTTAATTAAATTTCTGATTTAATATAACCTCTAATGATATAATAGAAAGTCAAGCTAAAATCAGCCGTACACCTTACATATAAAGTTCATTTTAGGTTGACCTAATTTTTCTAGAAAGATATACGTAATGACAGTCATTACGTATATCGTTCTAGAAAGTTCTCTACTCAAATATGATCAACTGAAAACTACGGAAAAATCAATGCTGCCATCTATTGTAGAATAGCGAAACTATTAAGATCTTAAGTTTCACTATTGTACAAATAGATGAGTCTATTTTGAATAGACTTAACTAAGACTTGACTAAAAGGACGTAAATACTCTTTTTTTTGTAGCAAAATAAAATTTATTGGAACGCAGTTTGGTATATTTTTAAATGTTCTGTTTGTGTGTTTCGGATTATTGTTGTTTAAAATGAAAACGATCAATGTAACAATGTTTGCGTTAGTAGTTTATATGCAATAATGCTTATTTTATGTGTGAGTATGGCGATCGCGGTCCTGATACAAATGTTTGTACTTGCCAATTCCGCTTGTTCTATGTTCCATGGACCCGACAAACGTTGTCTTGTCATACAAATTACTTGTATTGAATATTTTGGAGGGGTACTTGAGAGAGGGGGAGGGTAATTGAGATAAAAACTATGATATCTTTTATGTTGGACCAAACAGTAGTTGTTTACAAAATTCTATTGAAATCGGTTCAGTAGTTTCGGAGTCCATCGCGGACAAACAACGTGACATCTAATTTATATATATTAAGATGAGGCAACTAAAACGGTGAATGAAAGTACATTTGTAATTTGCCAAAATAAAGATATAGAAAGACAACCAATTGTTTATTTAGAGGAATTTATTTAAAACAATGCACAGAACAATAAATATTTTTATTATAACTGGATTTAAGAGCATAAAACACTATATAAGTCTTAAAACTCGAATTATGTTGGAAGGAAATAAAATAGTTTTAGCCCAACATGTAAGGAATATTAAAAAGTTATGAAACAACGGCAATAGTTATTTGATAAGAGTCAAACTTCGGTTATATTAAGGCCATATAAAACAAGTTTAAACCTAAGTATTCTTATATGTTAAACGTACACATAACACAATGAACCACAATTAATTTTATTTTAGGGTAGTGTTGGGTATATTTATTTGTAATATGAATAATATTGTAAACAATGCTATAATAATAACAATAAATAATAATAATAAATATTCACGGGACAAATTACATTTACTGATCTAACCCCAAAGTAAGAAAATTATTTGCTTGTATTATGGGTGTTACTCAACGATACTAATACATAGGAATACATGTATTAGTAGTAGAATATATTTAATAAGCACGCAAACCCGAACATTTATGCTCTTCACACAAATGCTTGTCTCTGTTGGGGACCGAACCCGAATGTAATGTAATATTTATGCGATTTAATTACATTTATGCGATTTTAATTTAATTTATGCGAGATAAATATAGCAATTATCTCGCATAAATAGATTTTAGAATTTATTGTTATTAAAATACTGCACCATAATGCCGCCACTTCCGCAACATCGTGGAATCCTAGTAAACAATTTTATATCAAACTTTAAACTTGGAAGTAGTGCCATCTGGCATCTGATTAATAGTTTTAAAATTGATATTTTTAATCTACCCTACTTTTAATTGTAAAACTGTGATACTATAACATACCTTGTACCGGCTTATTAGGCGTCATTTTGCTGAAAGTCGTGAAGGAAAAAACATATTTGTAAGTCAAACTGTATTACATTAATCATATTAATAAATAATACTATGTATTAAATAAATAAAGATGTATTAGTAATATCGTAATTTAATGTTATGTAGTTTAATTTTACCCTTTTACGGCAACTATCCATATTTATTTACCTAATCTAATTTCCAGGTATTTATAGGAAAAGTATAGAATTAAATCGGCCATTGGTGCTGTCATAACGTTTTTCTCACAACACAATAAGATTTATGACCCATTTCAAACTATAAAAACTTATAGGAAATCGCAACGTAATTCTATTTCTAGTTTGATAGATTTCCCGAATAGTAACAAATTTCTGCCACAGCATTTGCTGTGATCGTATTGCCATACTTCCCACCATGCACTTCGCACATAGCGAATACCACAGGGGTTAGCGAGGCATTGCCTTAATTGTTTATGTTGGTCGCTACTTAAGGCTTTTAGAAATCAGAAATCAGAAGTACTCGTACTTTATTAAGTAAAACGTTTTATAAGTTATTTTGGTGTGCTAACATATTTTCAAACTACCTACTACTGAATAGAAGATGCAGCCAAACGCGGCGATGCTTTATATATAACTAGCTTTTACTTGCGATTTCGTTCGCGTAACCCAAAATACTTTTTGCTAATCGTCTGGCGGGATGGTAATGCCATAGGCATTTCATCCCATTGCTGAAATTTATCTACGCATTTTATGCATACTACTTAGCAAAATAACGACAATCACGCCTATTACGCTATAAGTCTTACTTCAGCTACCTTACATACCAAAACCACAACACCGCAGTGACAAGCACTGATATACTGTAGTAGAAATGTATAAGGCGATGATACCAAATCTAGGTAAGACGTTACAACACTACAGAGTAATCACGTAATTCTCCCCGTGTTGGTTCCAGGCGTTGAATCCTTTTGAGAAGAAGAATAGACCTTTCCTTTTCCTTTGAAGAATAAATCAACTGCCGTTCTGCCAGGCAGGTAGTAAAAAGCGACTAATTGGCTATGCGAGTCACTACCATCGTGGCTACTAGGCGACAGAGTTCTGCATTGTCTCGCCCGGGTCTGGTACCATCGCTTTACCTATTCCTGCCACAATAGCGTCAGTGCTTGTCGCGGTCGTGTTCCGATTTGGAGGGTAAGGTAGCCGGTAAACTTATGCATGTGGTATTAGATCTTGCCACATGATAGCAACGCACCATTAACATCTTTGGTGTCTATAGGCGATGGTTGACTCTTTCCATCAGGAGACCCATCTGCTTGTTTGCTCTCTTATGGTATAAAAAAAGTAATCACGATGGTAGTGATATTGTTAGCCAATTGTTGCTTTTTACGAACTATCAGGAAGGCATATAGTTGATACTTCAATAGGGATCCGGAGCAACATGAAGGGTTTATAAGGTCAATTTTTATTATTAGAGGCAAGCATTTGCGTGATAATTATGACTGTTTGTATGTTTGTATTTCATGTTTTGTATATACAACTCGAAGGTAGCCTCAGAGCGATATTGGTATGGCAGTATTAAACAGAATTATGACCGCCATTACTCCTGGCTTCACATATTACTCTATTCGAGGCAACCCACTCTTATTTTAGTAACTTTTAATATTATCGATTACAAAATTGAATGAATCTAAATCAATGTAGACAAATCGAGTTATGATAAATCGTAATGCAATAATTTCGTAATTTACAATTGAAACTAATCCATAATACGCGCACCGTCATTTATATATTTGGGCTGTCATTTTGAGATGAAAACTATTAGAAACTAGCTGACCCGGCAAACGTTGTTTTGCCTTACATATTAGGAATCTATAGCGGACAAACAACGTGACACTTAATTTATATAAGTCTACGGGATTAAACTTTATATGGTGGTTAAGTATTCTTAAATTTTCTATTTTTCCGCGCAATTTTCTTAATATTTTCTTTTATAAGAACCTTCTCCTTACAATTACAAACACTACAAAAAAAATTTAGCGAAATTGGTCCAGCCATTCAGGCGTGATGTCGTGATCAAGGAAAATAGGGATTGATTTTTATATATATAGATTTGTTTGGAATTTTTTCTCTCTACCAGACAACCTTTGTTGGTAAGAATAAAATTTTAAGGTAGAGTATGATATTCGTAAAAGATGTACTATTACAATAACAATATCTTAAGACTATATATGTATACTATAGCAATACATAAAAATTCTGCTCTCATACATAAACAAAACAGAATGCATAAAAATACACACATACTAAAATAAAAATAACAATAATAAAAAATAAAATAATAATAACACTAAAGAAATGCACAAAAAATGAACTTTAGAGAAGGCTGTAAAACAAGAATTCAAATAATGCGTTTGTATTATCACGACCATGAAGTTGTATTATATCTGGAGGCAATACTTCTAATGCCTACATGAAATACAATTTTTAATACTAATGTCACCTTCCGAGGTCTTACCCTCTCTTTCTAGCACAGCTGTATAAAAAGAAATGGCGAGACCTCATAGAATGAGATATAACATAGACATTTGTTTCAAGTGATTAATAGGAGTGCTAGCTCCACCTTTACCTAAATCTTAGCTTATCCTACTTCATGATCGAGACAAACGTAAAAATGGCATGTTTTCTTAATTTTCCGGTAGACCGTTTCTTAGATGCTGTATACGTTTTTGTGTAGTATATAAATATCTGTGCCTAGTAACCATCACACTATGATTTGGTCGAAAACCTAAATCTAGAAGCAAATAATTTGTCTACTTTCGTGTAATTTGAAACGATATTATTATCTGTTAGAATTGCTTGGGTTTGGTTACTGGCTATAATAATATATTATCTTGCATAATATATTTGTAAATAAACTTTCTTCAAGGACAATAGTTTATGCGGGAAAGTAGGATGTCCTTGATGTTATTTGCTATTAGGAGATTTTTTCCCACATGTGAGGTATACATTTGTATGGGTGGTTGCCAAAATAAATTTTTTGTATGTAGAATTTTTAAATACAACACTACTAATATAATATATAATGTAAAATATTGTATGTATATTACCTGATCATAAACGAATAAGATGGTTTGGATCTCCTGATGGAAACAGATAACTATCCGCTATAAACCCCCCCCGTGTTGGTTTCGGGCTCCTTTGAAGAATAGACCAACTGCTGTTCTGCCAGGCAGGTCGTAAAAGGCGACCGATTGGCTATGCCAGTCACTATCATCGTGACTACTAGGTGGTAGAGTTCTGCATTGTCTCGCCCGGATCTGGTATCACCGCCTTACCTATTTCTGCCGCAATAGCGTCAGTGCTTATCACTGTCGTGTTCCGGTTTGGAGGGTAAGGTAGCCGGTAAACTTACGCACGTGGCATTAAACATCGCCACAAGATAACAACGCACCATTAACACCTTTGGTGTGTATAGGCGATGGTTGACTCTTTCCATCAGGAGACCCATCTGCTTGTTTGCTATCTTATCATATAAAAAAAACCAAAGATGTAAATGACACCAAAGTAAATTGCTGCATGTGTGGCAAGGATGAAATGCCACATGTATAATTGGCTACCTTGTACTCTAAACTGAAGCATGAGAGTGACAAATGCCAACACTATTGCCACGGGAATAAGTAAGGCGGCTACCAAAGCCGAGCGAGACGTTGCAGAACTCTACTATCTTGTTAATAGTCATGACGTCAGTGACGAGTTAATACTCGTCGTAGAGAATGCTAATGCATTCTCTCGCTTTTTACGAGATGCCTTGTGCTTAGTCAGTTTATTTCATTATTTTATTGTACACAAATAATAAAACAAGAGAATGTACATGTAATATAAGTACAATGGGCGAGGTTATTTCTATTTAAAGGTTTTTTCCAGCCAACCCGTAAAAAAAATGAAAAACCATAGTGCACAAAAAATTATTATATATTATGTAATTATAAAAAAAGTATCTTCACGCCCGTATCCCCGAAGGGGCAGGCCGAGAAGTATAACAAGTGCACTCACGATTAGCCGAAGATACGTAGTCCCACACGTGATACATATTTGATACGAGACAAACCTATCACCAACCGGGAACTTATCTAATCCCCGGCAACGTTGTTTTTGTCAGTAAACTGAAAAAAAAACACATTTTATAATTGCCCGACCTGAGAATCGAACACGGGACCTCAGGTGGCCAACGCCAACAATGAAAGCACTGAAACAAATGAAAGCACAAGCACACACAAAACACACACCACAAAGGCGATATTATGTTATTGTAATTATGTAACTAAATTGAAAATATATTAATGATAGTACATCAAATAAATAAAAGTTGTAACAAAATACATACAATATAATTAAAATGTAAATTTCAGCTAGGGAGTATTTTTTTACAGGTTCTATTCTTCAATAGGGGCCTGTATCGTTATTTATCATTAATTAGCAAATCGTCGACAATCAAAATCGGCATGACACTTTGGTATTATATAGATATTATGTATATTCATTCTACATCTTTTATCGCATCTATCATGGGGATCATTCCAATGGATTGTTTGGATTAATTCCTGCCATTGAATTTTATCATCGATCGTTGCGTAGGAATTCAAAGTTCTACCCTCCCCACCTAGATGTGTAGAAATTTTGTGTGGCGATTTTTCGGGCATTTTTTTGCCTCAAAGTACAGCTACGAGGAATCAATTTCGAAGGTTTTTAATAATCAGGTTTTTTTTAAAATTTTTTATAGCAGGTAGCAAGGGTTTCCTGATGGAAAGAGTCAATCATCGCCTATAGACACCAAAGGTGTTAATGGCGCGTTGCTATCTTTTGGCGAGGTCTAATGCCACATGCATAAGTTTACCGGCTAACCCTCTAAACCGAAACACGACAATGACAAGCACTGACGCTATTGCGGCAGGAATAGGTTAGGCGGTGGTACCAGACGCGGGCGAGACAATGCAGAACTCTGTCACTTTGTGCCACCATGGTAGTGAGTCGTCTTTTACGACTTGCCTCGCAGAACGGAAGTTGGCCTATTCAAAGGAGCCCGGGACCAACACGGGGGAAATTATAGTGCCTATGTTATCATAACAATCAAGATGAATCTAATGATAATAACTTCCAGCTTCAATCCATTAAGCCATTTAAGCTCCAAAGCGCGCCACAAATCTCTACGTATACAGATAAATATACGCGAAAACCATGACTTTAAAAAAATGTTTTATAATTTCCATCATTGAAATTTAAAGGAAATTCCTATTATTGCCAAATTTACCTGTAAATATAACAATACGTAATAAAAACAATATAACAATCACGTAATATTGTTTTGATAAATACTTATCTGTATTTTCAAATTATTTCCTACAAAGCACTATTCAGTTCGGTCTTATTCTGCTTTTAATGCCCAGGTAACAACCTGGGCATTAATTTAATAACTGATTTAAAAATTTCACTTTTTGGTTTAATACTCTTCCATTTTTCATTTTATCTTTGATAAAGTAAAATCAAATATTTAGCCTGTCTGATTCTAATTGGCTACGAATTTTTTCACCAGCAAATTAAAGTTATTTTTTTTCTGTTACCTTTTCTTTCCCTGACTCTTATTTTCTGTAACAAATCAGAAATCCTTTACTAAAAGTTTGCTGGATTTTTGGTAATTGATAAAATATACATAATTGAAATTTCAGGGGTTTAACATACATAGCTACATAACGTATATACAAGTTCACTTTAGCTAAATTGTTAAATAATTTTATCAATACAAGGGACAATAGTTTTCATTTTACTGTTTCTTTGTTTCAGACTTTACAGGACAAATATGTGGTTATCACGAGATTATGTTTCACACAGGCGCGTGCGCTCCTTGTAGGCAGAAAAGCAGTGCTTTAGGTACTTGCCATTCACAGATATTTTAATAAAACGTTCGTACGTTTTAGACGATTTTAATTAATAGTAAGTAAATGAATAAAATGTGTCATAATCATGTGTACGCCGCTGAAATCTATAAAAGAAAAAGTTTTTGTGGCCGAGTACTCCGTCGCATACTCAGTATCATAATCCTGTGCACGCCGCTGGTTTCACAGTACTTTCGACAAAAAGTCCCAAAGAGAAAGTTTAATAGATTAACTAAAAGAAAGCCACTTATGAAGTTTCAAGTATTTATTGATTATTTAATAAAAAGTTTACTATCCCGCGAAAAATCCATATCTACATTCATTCTATCTGTCGGTTACGCTTTCATGGCAGAACCGATTTTGCATGCATGAAATGTAGCATGCGGAATTTTGCAGATCAAAGGCTAAACATAGACTAACCTTTTTTCAAAATTCAATCCCTAAGAAACGGAAATAGGGGATGAAATTTTGTATGAAAAATTACATCTATAACATGTTAATCTATTCACAGGCAAAACTGCGTGGATCAGCTAGTAATTAAATAAAGTATTTCAATTTGTGATTCTTTGCAAATTTTACATTCTAAGGAAAAGATTAAAACAAAAATATTTTTAATTTGTTGATGCATAATTCATGATTAATTAGAAGCAGTAAAACTTAATATAGAATTTTCTTTTCTCAGATATCAAAAAAAAAATTAAATGGTATTTTATAGTTTTACGGTGTGTACAAATGAAAAACCGGCTAAGTGCGAGTCGGACTCGCGCACGGATGGTTCCGTGTTGTATAAGAGCCTCTCTTAAATATTTATTTAATTCTATTTCTAGTAAGTATTTGTCGTTACAACGGAAACAGAAACACATCATCTGTGAAAATTTCAACTTTCTAGCTATCACGGTTCATGAGATAACAGACAGATGGATAGACGGACGTACAGCAGAGTCTTAGTAATAGGGTTTCTTTTGTACCTTTTGAGTACGGATCCCTATAAATGTGTCCAAATAAAAACAAGTAGAAGATAAGGCATAAGATGATGCCAATGAAAGCTTTCATTTACAACGGTTGTAAAATTATTATAACTTCTGAGTTTATAATGGAGCGTCGAAAATGTCGGAAATTGTCTATTTTACGGTGTAGATTCAAGAGCACTGGAATTGATGTTTTTTAATAAAAGACAAAATGCATCTTATGTAAATTTTACATGTAAACTTCTACATGTAAACTTTCTAATGAAATATTTATTCTGTTGTTTGTAAACTATGCAACTGAATCCTTATTCCGTGTGATCGTGGAGTAAGATAAATCTCAGCTTATATACCTATTAGCTGTTGCCCGCGACTTCGTCTGCGCGGACTTCGTTTACTCCGCACAGCTACTCCCCCGTAAGTCATAGCGTGATAATATGTTAACCCGACCTGTTAGTAATATTCGTACAAAATTTGAAGTAAATCCATGCAGTACTTTTTGAGTTTACCCCGGACATACATACAGACATACAGACAAACAGACAAAAATTCAAAAAACTATATTTTTGGCTTCGATATCGATTGAAGATTACGCCCAACTATTCTTTTAAAAAAATATTCAATGTACAGTTTTGACTTTCCTACGATTTTGTTATATGTATAGACATATATCAATCCCTATTTTCCGTGGTCACGACGTCACGCGTGAATGGCTGGACCGATTTCGCTAATTTTTTTTATTGTGTTTGTTTTTTTGTTTGTTTGTGTTTTTTTTATCAGGAGAAGGTTTTTATAGAAGAAAATATCAAGAAAATTGCGCGGAAAATTAGAAAATTTAAGTTTAAGTTTTAATACTTAACTACCATATAAAGTTCAATGCTTTTTTGGCTGCCTGGAAGAACAATCCCGCGTACTTATATAAATAACGTGTTTGTTTGTTTGTCCGCTATGGATTCCTGATATGTATGGTAGAATCTCTTTTGCCGGGTCAGCTAGTTTTTTATAAATATTTTTACCCGTGTTGGTCCGGGCTCTCTTTGGAGAATTGACTATCTGCCGTCCTGCTAGGCAGTTGGTAGGAGGCGAACAATTAGTTGTGCGAGTCACTACCATCGTGGCTACTAGGTGGTAGAGTTCTGCAGTGTCTCGCTCGGGTTTGTTACCACTGCTTTATTTATTCCAGTCACAATAGCGACAGTGCTAATCACTGTCGTGTTCCGGTTTGGAGGGTAAGGTAGCCGGTAAACTTATGAATGTAGCATTAGACCTCGTACACGTAGCCTTAAGACTTTAGGATAGCAATGCACCATAATCATTTTTGGTGTCTCTAGGCGATAGGTGTTTCTTTTTGTCAGGAAAGCCATCTGCTTGTTTGCTATCTTATAATATAAAAATAAGAAAATTTATTTACGCAACTTTTTTATTTGAGGACGATTTTATAAGTACAGGGAAATAAATAAATGTCCAAATCAAATAGATAAGGTTTATATTGACTTAGAATTGCGATTAAAATTCCTTTTCCTTATTACAATAATATAAACTTTAGTAATAAAACTAGCTGACGCTCGCGTGGCTTATATAGTAGTATAAAATTATTTAGTCTGGTTAACATGTACTATTTTTTCTAACTTTTTTATATGGTCTCTGAAAATTAAGACCAAAGTGTCATTAAATTCGTATTATCACGTAGACACTTTAAGGAAAAGTTTGAAAAGGCGCTGCGAAAAATTGCAAAAGTTACAAAAAAAAATAAGCGAAGAAAAGGTGGCGGCTTGGCTTTTTTAATATCTCAAAAAACATTCTATGTTTTTAACATTTTAAAAAATATACAAAAATATCATAAATTTGCTAACAAAAAGTTTTAGCTCCCGAAGCTGTATCTCTAATATTTATAATTTTTACAAAGCTAAAAACGGATGGTCTCTAGCTTCCGCGCGCGTTGCGTCAATCTGTCAATCAATCCTTGTGTCCCTACCATCGTGACTACGAGGTAGGTAGTACGGGTCCGCAACGTCTCGCCCGGTTATTTGTTACCACTGCCTTACCTATTCCTGCCGCAATAGCGTCAATGCTTATCATTGTAGTGTTCCGGTTAGGAGGTTAAAAAAGCCGTTAAATCTGTGCATGTAGCATTGCCATCCATCCACACTGATAGTAACGCACCATTAACATCTTTGTGTCTATAGGCGATGTTTTGTCTCTACCAGGAGAGCTTATTTGCTAATTATATAAAAAATATGTAATGGTTCATTCCTATTTTAGACTCTTAGGGGTTGATTATTGAAGAAAAAGTGGCTTATGTTTGACCTCGGGTCAATTTTAGTAATATTAGTTCAGCGGTTTAGCCATAAAAGCGTAACAGACAGCTAGAAATTCACATTATTATATTATACTAGCTGACCCGGCAAACGTTGTTCTGCTTTTTAACTACTCTTATTTTTTTACATTTCTCACCTTTTAAACCTTCCCTGGACTTCAACAATTAATTCAAACTCAAAATCAGCCAAATCGGTTACGTATATTATATATATATATATATATATATATATATATATATATATATATATATATATATATATATATATATATATATATATATAATATACGTAACCGATATATATATATATATAACATACATACATAAAACAAGTGGATCAGGAGACAATTATAGAACGTGAGGGCAAAATATGAAACTCATTACTACCACAATATTTATTATTACTGTTTCCTATTCCTTTATTATTACTATCCTTATGAACAAACTAGTGTCTCTCTTAATGAAAAGGATGGAAGGAAGGAACCATAACCGAATACGTTAATATCTGATGCTATTGGGTAGCATGTATATTAAATATAAATTATTATAATTTTCGTTAATTTGTTTCCAGATTGTGATAGGCTCGAGTATGGTTCGCGAAACCTAACTTGTTTTTAAAAGAACAACCACGAGAATAGCAGTAGTACTCTACTGGGGAACTGCCCAATAGAGTTGTACGGGTAATTATAGAAGGGCTTGGGTCGAGTTTTCCTGTTCTGAAATTTAGTTTTTCCAGACGTCTGGCTTCGAAGGTTTTGGCGCTTCGATTATTCAGATTCTATGAAGCAAGATTGTGTGTGACGTTTGAGTACATCTTTGTACCGTAGGTACTGTCCACGTTACATGCACTTTTTGCATGAGAGTTCCGAGTAGCAAACTGTTTTAGGCAAGGCCGAAGTATCAAAACCGTAAAAATCAGACGTGAACTTTGAAGGTTTTGATGCTTCGGCTCACAGTAGAGCGCTATTCAGATCTCTATGAATCAAGCTCCTCTCATCGAGTGCATGAGTGAGGTGACGTTGGAGTACGTCTTTGTACCGCAGGTACTGTTCACCTTGCATGCGCTTTTCGCATGAGAGTTCCGAGTAGAAAACTGCTTTACGCAATCTACTGTCGTCCATGTCCTTTCCATCTAGTCACATGAGTGGCAATGTATCATTAACATCTTTGGTATCTAGTATATGGTCCCCGTATTGGTCCGGGCCTCCTTTGAAGAATACCTGCCATTCTGCCAAAGGCGAACAATTGGCCATTAGTGTCACTACCATCGTGACTATTAGGTGGAAGAGTTCTGCAACGTCTCGGCCAAGCTCAGTAGCACTCATTACCTATTCCTGTCGTAATAGCATGAACTCAGGTCACTGTAGTGTTCCGGTTTAGAGGATAAGGTAGACGATAAACTCATACATGTGGAATTAGTATCCCGCCATACGGATAGCAACGCAAGATTTAACATCTTTCGTGTCTAGATGCGATGGTTTCTCTTTTCATCAGGAAATCTGCTAGTTGTTCTCTTATGATATAAAAAAATTACAGGCGATGTTTATTTTCTTCTATTGGGAGTGTTTTCTGTTTACTTGTTATGCTGGTTATCCAATGATAATCGAATTGTGTCTACTAGGTATGAATCGGATATATTGTAGTTAGTATTAATTATGATATAGAAATAACAAAAAAGTAAAATACTTATTATATAAGATAAGGATTAATAATATTTTGAAGACATAAATTCGGCAAAAACATGGCAAAAATAGACATTAAATGACAGTAAACGCAAATCTCAAAGTGTTACGCCGTACCGTGCTAAAACGTAATCTTGATTTTGTCATTTTCATAGAAACCACAGAGTATGTAATGTAAATAGTATAACGGCGTAATGTCATTAGGACGCCATATCTAAAATAAAAGTAGTCTTAGTTATTCCTTATTACCGTGGTTTAAAAGATAGATAATCCCTGGGATTATCTATCTTTTAAACCACGGTAATAAGGAATTTTACCCGCATAGTTCCCCTTCCTGTGAGATTTCCGACACAAATACTATCCTAAGTCCTTTCTCGGGTCTCAAACTATCTTTGTACTAAATTTCACTTAAATCGCTTCAGCGGCTTAGACGTGCAGAATAGCATTTATAATATTAGCATGGACGTTATTTAACAATTTAAATAGTTTTTTGGTTAATACATGGGGCACACTAAAAGTTTTGTACTTCTAGCTAATCGGAACTGTTTGAATTTCGAATGTTATATTTTTAAAACGTTGCAACTTCTTGGTAATAAAAAAAAACAATTGGCAGGAAATGATTTTTATCATACATCAAAGTTCTATGTACGCAACGAAAATGGAATTAAATCGAAAAGATTTTATAGCGATGATTTTTTTATGATTTTAAAAGTTCTCTTTCTCTGCAAGACTGTGTCGCTCGTCTTCAAAATGCTTTTGGTAGAGAAGCACCTTGTTTGAGCACCGTGAGGCGATGGTTTGCTGAATTTGAAGAGAGGTCGAGTTTCTTTACATGACGAATTTCGTTAAGGGCGGCCATCAACTGCCGTCTACGAAAATAATGTGGCTACTATTAAGCGGTTAATTGAAGAAAACTCCCGAATTACCTATGAGATAATTCGAGGACTATTGGGGATTGGTACGAGCCAAATTTTGAAAATTTTACACGAAGAATTGAAAGTTCGGAAACTTTGTTGTCGTTGGATCCCTCATGAAATGACAGCGGAGCAGAAGCGGGCTCGTGTGAAAAGGTGCTCACAGATGCTACTGAAGTACGACCACGGACATTCTAATGCTGTTTATGACATTGTCACAGGAGACGAAACGTGGATTTATTGTTTTGAACCCGAAAAAAAACAGCAATCTTGTGAATGGGTGTTTGGAAATGAGAACGGACCAACAAAAGTGAGACAGGCGAGAAACGTTGGTAAAAAAATGATCGCGTTTTTTTCTCAGCTACGCGTCCCATCTGTACAATTCCACTTGATCAAAAGAGTGTTAATGCCGAGTGGTATTCTACCATTTGTTTACCCAGGGTGTAAGAAAAAGTTCGCGAAGGACGACCCAAAAGCCACACTCTCCTACACCATGATAACGCTTCTTCACACAACAAAACAAAGTCATTTTTAGCTTCCGAAAAAGTACATCTCGTCACTCATCCTGCGCACAGCTCCGACCTAGCACCCTGTGATTTCTGTATTTTCCCCAAAATCAAAGATTTGATGAGAGGTTTTACTTTTACCAACTCCGAAGAGGCAGTGATAGCGTTCAATCAGCACGTAGAAAACATGTCTTCAGATCTGTGGTCCTCCTGTTTTAAAAAATGGTTCGATCGCATGAAAAAAATGTTTAAAATGTAAAGGAGATTATTTTGAAAAGCAATAAACATAATATTTTGGTCATAACATGTTGTTTTTTTAAGTTACGCAAAACTTATAGTGTGACTTTCGTATACCTAATAAGGTAAATTATTAAGAAGTTTTTCAAATTTAGTCAACTAGCCTATTTAAAATTCTCATTTAGAAAGGTAATGTAGACTATCACCCGAAGTAAACCTATTTCATTAGTGTTTGACGAGAAATCTAGGTTATTGGAAAACCAAACATTGCTGTTTGGTTAGCCGGCTTAACGTGGCTATTGGAACACAACACATGTATAATTTATACAAGATACTTAAACTACGCTTTTTATTAGTTAGCTTTGAACCTCACTTGTAATGAAAATAAGGTAAAAATATTTATTTTTTATTATTAATACATATTCCCCCCCGTATAGGTCCGGGCTCCTTTAGATTAAAATAGACTAACTGACGTTCTGCTAGGCAGGTCGTAAAAGGCGACCGATTGGCTATACGTGTCACTACCATCCTGACAACTAGGTAGTAAAGTTCCGCAACGACTAACTTGGGTATTGGTACCACCGCCTTACCTATTCCTGCTGCAATAGCGCCAATGATTGTGATTGAGGTGTTCCAGTTTGGAGGGTAATGTAACCGAAAGACTTGGCAATGTTATTTAGGTTTTTTAGCAATATATGCTGATACCTAAAGTCATCAATCCATCATTTGGTAAATTGACATTTATGAGAACAGTTTTAGCTTACGCCTCGTAGAAAATTTAAAACGAGTCGTTTTACTAATATAGGAACCTGGCATGTTGAAAACATAAATCTTTTGACATATGAGGCATCGTTGACTTGGTCAATGGCGGGATTACTTAGCTACTTTTATAATTGACTGCTACGGGGCCATCCATAAATTACGTCACTCGTTAAGGAGGAGGTAGGGGGTCGACGAAGTGTGACATTGTGTGACATGGGGTGGGCAGGGGTTTCAAGTTTTGTAACATCACATTTTTTCAAAATATAACTTTTTATACCTAAGTATTACAAAACTAAATTTAAAAAGTCCACCTGTATAGATAAAAAATAATCGAATGAGATCATCATTCCTATGTAAAATTGTAAAATATGTGACATCACACTAGGTAGTGTGATGTCACGTATTTTACACTCTCAGTCTCACAAATGTGACCAGCTGTGACAAGTAAGGGGGAGGGGTTAAAAATCATGAAATTTATGTGACGCAATTTACGGATGGCCCCTATTCACAAGGAAGCGTAAAGTTTTCTTGTAGTTTGGTTAAATTTTTTAATTTACTTTTGTGGCTGGTCTAATATTTATTATGAAGTACCAGCTGTTATTTGTCCTCGTTCGTATTACTCAAAATCATTACTTCCCTTTGTTCGGCCGGGTAAAAAAGGAACCTATGTTACTTCTGGATGTAGATTTAGAATGGTAAAAGATTGTTTAAGATTGGTTCAGTAGTTTTTGAGTTTATTTCTTAGAAACATACAAAAACACAAAAATACAAATGTTTTTCTTTATAATAGTATAAATAATATAAACTAGGCGGTTTAAAAAGCATCTGATTTCTCAGGAAAATTGAAATAAAATGTAGTCTATACAATGTATTGAAAAAAACTGTCCGACCCGTAAGAGGTATATGGGTAGGTCGATCACGTTGCCAAAAAAGTAACAAAAGAAATCTTTCGGAACTAAGTTCCTTATGGGGCGTTATGGAGGTACCCTACCCGGGAAAAAACGTCCGTAACGTTAAATAAAAGCATAAGATTTTAATAATATAGTGATGTGTTATCTGTGTATGATGAATAAAACACTGCACTGATTTTTTAACTTATGCATGTGGCATTAGACCTTGCCACAAGATAGCAACGCACCATTAACATCTTTGGTGTCTATAGGTGATGGTTGACTCATTCCATCAGATATCCCATCTGCTTGTTTGCTATCTTATAATATATTTAAAAAAAAAACAATAATTTTAACTTACAATGTAAATTTTGTAGTGGCAAGTGAATTATTACGTGATGAATTATTATTATTGCAGTTTTCCATGATTATATCTATAATACTAGCTGTTGCTCGCGACTTGGTTTGCGCGGACTTCGTTTACTCCACACAGCTCCTACCCCGTAGGTGATAGCGTGATAATATGTAGCCTATATGTTGATCCGACCTGTTAGTAATATTCATGCAAAATTTGAAGTAAATCCATGCAGTACTTTTTGAGTTTAACCCCGGACATACATTAACTTTCCTACGATTTTATTATATGTATAGATAATAATTAAAAATAAAAATCATATTTTTGTATTGATAAAAAATAAAATAATAATAAAAAAATGTATATCCGAAATTATTTTCCTTATACCTAGAATAAAACTTGAATTTAATATTTTTGTAATAACGAACTTCGTTACTATCTGGTACCCCCCGAGACCACACGTTTTTTTATTAAAATAATAATAAAAATATCAAAGTTAGAAGTGGTTTTTTATTTAGTCTATGGTCAAATTTCAACCACAGGGCGGTCGCTATTTTAGATTATTTTATCTATGTTTCGATACTAAATTTTACGACAGAGTAGTAATGTTTTTCGCATTAATAGTTGTAGTTAACCCCAGTGTTGGAGTCACCGGTAAGCGCTATATTATAATTCAAAACAAGATATTATATTTTGTTCACGAAAATTACAGCTAAACATTGTTACAAGTTATTTGAAGCGGGCCGCCTGGGGTTGACAGTTTCAAATTTGCTATCCTCGATAAATAAGTGCACCTTGAAGCATGGCCTTCGCTACAAAGTGGTTCGCTTACCTCTGGGAAGTTCCTGGTAAATAAATTTTAATTAAATATTTTTATTAAGATATGCTTTTACAAAAGTTTCATTCGATCGATCGAGCAAAAATGTTACTAAGCATTTGTTGGGGCTATGTTTGAAAATAGCAATTCTAAAGCAGGTAGAGTTTGACTTACACTAACGGGTCTCAGAAAATCAATTGCTGGATAAATTACACGAATTTTTCATAGCAAATTAGTTACTTGTATTATATAGATGTTAGTCAACTATTATAATATATAGGATTACATATTATATAAATGCTTAATTATATCTAATAAACACTCAATACAGAAACACAAACATTCATAATCCATACAAATTTTTGTCCCTATCGAGTAACGAACCCGAGCCCCATTGATTATGAAGTTAGGATTGCTAAGCCATCGACCAATGGCGCGGTCAATAATTATGATGAAACATACAAACAGACTTGTGACATATAAGTACAGTTATCGAATAACACAAGCAATATTGTAGTTATCAAGTCGATTAAAATGTAGCGATGGAAATCACAACTCTTCACGCCTGCTTACCCACCGGTGAAACACTATTTTCACAGCCTCAGTATTCCTAAATCACCAGCAAAATGGTTTTAGTGTTAGTCATCTCACAAGGTCAAACCGCTATATCATAGTGAACAATTTCCGCTTCATTCTGCTCAACTCGATTATTCTGTTTTATGCTGATTAAACAAACTAGTAGTCTTATTTTAAGAGACCGATATTACCTTAGCTCAGCTAGTGGGTGAAAAAATGTAACTTGAAAAACTTACTGTAAAAATAATCTTATATTGCCCAAGAAGAACATCTTAATGTGCTTTAAAAAGCACGGATAGCGAACGGTGATTAGTTACGTTAATCATCACATGAGAAAATACAAATTCGAACCTTGCACGCTTTTACCACTCGGCCAACTTCTACAACCCATCTTACTACCACATATAGTTTTCTCACACCGTAATGACCGCACCGAGTGACAACCTTACTAGCTCTTCAGAATTGGGATGTACCTAAAATTCCACGTGAGTTTAATGAGTATGAATGTAAAGACGTATAAGCATTCAATACACGCTTTTGAATGTTTTTAAAAATCAAATCGATTTTATTCGGATGCCCCAAATATGTTTGTATATAAAAGCATTGTTATGTACAAATTATTTGCCAACCTTATAATGCGGACTTTTATTACTATACTTTATGAACTAGTCTGCTCGTGACCACATACTATAAGACTTGACTAATACAAGTTACTATAAATTCAGGTTTATGACTTGTTATCGTTTTTGAAAATCTATTAGAAAGAGTCGATTTCAAACACACGTTTCAATGTCTTAAAACCGTAATAAAGTTTTAGGAAACGCCAGAATTCGTTGGGTGAGAGTTATGTCTGTGGAAGAATTAAGGTACGTTTGTGTAGATTAGTAAATTCGCCTAACCTACCTAAGATTTAGCGAGAAGACACATCATTAATCGCAGAGCATCTCGTTAGCCGAGTTGTTAGCGTATATGGCTAACGGCGTAGATCGTGATGAGACTCGGGTTTAATAGGGACAGGCATTTATATGATAAGCCTAGATGTTTGTATTTCTGTATCAACAGTGAAAATGTATATTGTAATTTATGGATTTTGATATTGTCTCGCACGGGTCTGGTACTACTTACTTATTCCTGCCGCAATAGCATCAGTGCTAGTCACTGTCTACTACTAGTGAGTCATCAATCAATTATCCTTCTGCTTTCGTGTCCTACTGGGTGGATTTTGTTTTCAAATATTATATAAGACAACCTTCGGGGTATATTGTATCCAATAACCAGGAATTGTCAAAATCGAATCATAATTAGTACTGCTAAATATTTTATGATATATTATTACTGTTAAAATTAGTCAATTTGTCTAATGTTTTAAAAACTTTACACGTGTTGCTTTTAAAGAACTTTATTTTTAAACAAAACTATGCATCACTAGCTGACTCGCGCAGCTTCGCCTGCGAGTAGATTAACATGTCGTCAAGATAGCTTTTCATACAAATTTCATCCCTTATTTCCACCCTTTAATGGTTGATTTTTGAACAAAAAATTAGCCTATATTTGACCTCGGCTCTTCAACTTCTTCCATGCCAAATTTCATAAAAATCGGTCCAGCGGTTTAACCGTGTAAAGTATGGATTATGTGACAACTGAAAATTAACTGCAAACTGACTTTGAACTTGAGATTTTCGTATAAATACTGGCAAGTTACATTTTAGTCATTTATTATACGAGTCATTTATTATTTATTAAAGATACAAAAAATAAAAAATAAAATGTTTCGTTATTATTTTATGTTACGATATTATTTAAAAAAGTATCATCACGCCCGGTTCCCTTGCAGAGTAGGCAGAGTAAACCGAACGTTTAGACTTTTTGGTTCACCACGCTTCTTCGGTTTGTCGGTTGGGAAGATGAGTGGTTACCATCGCCGTATTTTACCAGCTCGATAACGATTATCGACTATTCCTAGCAATAACCGATCGACAGTTTTATATGCTCATCCGAGGCACGGCACAGCTAACACACCACACTACAACCTGTTACTGAGTTTTTGGATTTTTGAGAAAAACCTGGAAAGATCCTCAATAACACTGCCCTCTGTTCGACCCGGGGATCAAACCTGGGACCTCGTGATCTAAGCCGAAGCAGTGGCGGATTTACAAATTTGCCGCCTATAGGCTATTCAAATTTTGCCGCCCCTACCGACCTCCAGTAGTGTCAGATTCTAGATTATTTTTACAATCCACAAATTTACTTAAGATTTTTCTTATATCATAGAAAACAAGCAGGCGACTCTCCTGATGAAATGAGGCAACAATCGCATATAGACACCAAAAATGTTAATTTTGGAATGGTAATACCATATGCAATGAATTGAATGAGAATTTAAGAGTGACAAGCATTGACTCTATTACGACTGGAAGAGGTAAGGCGGCGTTACCAAGCCCGAGCTTGGTGTTGCGGAACTCTACTATCTAAAAAAAAATATGGTGGTAGTGACATATTTAGCCAATCTTTCAAGCAATTAGAGCAATCACGAAAAACCAGACAGAATGCCAGATGATGTACTTATTCTTTGAAGTAGCCCGGGCCAACAATAAATTTTTTTCCAATATTAGAATATTTTGAAGTAAAAGCTCAATTACAAGTAAGGCCGGGTGAGGTATAGTTTGATTATTGTCCTATACACAATGTAGTATGTCATTTACAATATTAAGTAATATTACATTCGATATATCTTTCGTTTTACTTACTTACAGAGTATCCAAGTGATGATGACAATAATTTTTATTATGTACTTGTGAAAATTATAAAATATCTTTATACCCGATTTTCTACTTTCAAAATTATCAATGAAATTGTCATACAAAAATAGTTGGGCTAAACATTTTGATAAGTCTGTGTTCTCCAGAGTGAAGATGGTAGTTCCAATAAAGCAAAACTTAATTTTAACAATTTTTCTTAGAAGAAAGGTAGCATTGAAAATGAAATGTATATTCTTAAAATAAATTTTAAAAGCATTTTTTAAAACGCAAAGAATTTTTTGGCTAACCCTTCGAATTTTGCCACCCCTAAAAATTTGCCACTCCGGACACTAGTCCCGAATGCCCTAAGTGTAAATTCAGGCCTGTCAATGTACCTGGGCATAGCATAATACACTGAGTGCAAAAAGTGTAAAATGTTTACACTGTGCAATATGATACTGTAAATATCGGCAAAAATTTTAAATTGAATATGGGGTGAGTTGGATCTGATATCAATATTTGTAGAACTAAGTTGATGTCAATTTTTTTTATTGTTCGTGAGTGTAAGAACTTCTTACTTAGATATATTCTTCTGTTTAAAATGTCTGTTGTTATAGTGCGCGCGGAACTAGTTGGCCGCGCCATACGTAATACGTAATACGTAAGGCGCGGCCAACTAGTTCCGTGCGCACTATAGTTCATGCTTGCAAGTACTTGTAACCATTCTTAAGTGGATCTAGATTGTAAATGCTGTGCGAAATATTTGCATGGGTCAGGTAGTCTATATAGAAGTCTATATAGACTAAAATATATATTTTCTATAGGACATCTCAAAATTTGCCGCCCCCCAAAATCTGCCGCCCTAGGCTTCAGCCTACTCAGCCTATTGGTAAATCCGCCACTGCCGGAATAAGCTAACTCCTTTAGAACATATAAAATAACAGAACATAAAATAAATGTCAGGGAAAGTGTTTTTTGACATGAATACCGCGTGGTGGGCTAATAAGATAGTTCGATCAATATAATAAAACATATTAGCTCTTCGTTTGTTTTAATTTTGATCAAAATTATGGAGAGTTACTATTTTAAGCGTAATATTTAAGGCGGATTTGTGCTAAAATCCCCAACAATAAGTTTATATTTTTTTATAAGATTTATATTTCTGAAATAGTGTTTTTTTAGCCTCAGACTTTAATATATTTCATTTCTCGTACAAAAAGTTGGCCACCCTAACAGTTCTTAAGATATTATTGTACCGCTTTTACAGATATCTGAAAACCCAAACATTACCTTTTTTTAATAAAACTAAAAGACAAACGTAATATCAGCACTTTTATTATTCGGAGCAAATACGAGATAAACAGTAGTTTCGTTCGCAATATTTGACTAGCAGTGTTTGAGATTCAGGTTTAGTACAGTCGGCAAGAATACATCCAATAAAATTTATATTCTGCATTTATATTGCAAGTTTGTTTTTATCCGCTACTGAGAATATATAGTGTGGAAGCCCAAGAGGGGATTTTTGCATTTGCTCGATCGCGTCAGATTAACATAGGGGGGTACCTCGTATGCAGTTGAGGCTCTCCACCAATTATAAGACCTTTGTAACGGGCACGAAACAAAGGACTTATATTACACAAGAACCGGAACTCAGTATTATAGAATAATGGGAAGCAGCAATGCCAAGGAACAATTGAATATGGTCCAGAATAACAACGGAATAATATCAGGAATCTCCACCGTAGTTACAGAAATGAAGAAGGAGCTTCAAGAACATAAAGCTTGCATCTACGCGATCATAGGCATCCTGACTGCACTAGCCATATTCTTGATAATCTTGAAGGCATCAATAACATTTGAGGAAAAGATAAAGGAAGTTGTCAACCAAATGCATCAGGTATAACATATGCACAATTTATAATTAATTTTTTTGAAGGAGGATGGTGATGTAACGGGCACGATGGAACACGTTCATGTTCGAACGTGTCTTTTCTTGGGTTATCACATCACGTTCAATCACGCGACCATACACGTGAATGATTAGTATATATTGTAAAGGAAATTCATACTAAAACATAGATATGTGAAAAACGGCTCCTTAAAAAGAAAGGAGAGATATAGCTCTTTTGATCAAAAGAGCTATATGATCAAAGAGAACTAGACGTGTCTTCATCTCTTTGGAATCGTTCAATGTCTGGACTACGCGTGTCACGTACGCGTCACTAAGCCGTAAGCGACTAGTTTATTCTATGCAACACGCGTCGCTAAGCGACTAGTTCATTCAATGAACGAGGCACTTAGTGACGCGTACGCGATACGCGTAGTCCGCGTATGTTACCGTTGTCTATTCGTCGATGATCGGGGAAACTCGTGTCTACTACGGCGCGCTGTCCGCTGTCGGCTGCGCTCGACCGGCTAGTGATTCAAAGAGCTGATTGAGCAGTTGGACTATTAACTAAGCGACTGAGCTAATTGGGAGCTAGATTGAAATCAAGAGCTAGTTCGTTTGTATCTCTCATTAAGTAGTAGCTTCGGTAGCCAAGTCTACAAAATACAGTTTAATAAACACATATAATTGATGTGTGACTGTCATTTAACTCACGTAATAACCTTCATATAGAGGCGGGTGGTTAGAGCAGAAAAAAAAAACAAAATTCCAATAACTTCGGCTTGGGGAAATTGTCAGATTATATGATTCTTCATTTTTTCATTCTTCAACTAACAAAACCGTAATTTATTTCCAATATTTTATTTAATGCAATTTGAGACTATTATATAGTTTTAATATCAGAGTGAGAAAATCGAATAATAAAATACTTCAAAAGCATAATTCCCAGTAAATTAATGTTTCACTATATTTTTGTGGACAATCTTGTTTTACTTTATTGAACCTAGTTTTATTTAAATTTTACGCTGTAAAATTATATTTTATAAGAAAATGTGTGTCATATGCCGAATCGTTCCCCTACCTCACGAAAGATTTTGTAAGATTTGATCACCCTCCACTACCCCCCAAAATGAGTCACATAATTAATGGATGAAGTTTAATTTGCTATTTTCCGCAGATGTATTTATGTCACTATTATGATAGAACTTCACATGCAGGTAAGTTCGTTTAATCATTAATTATGGTGAACATAATTTAGGTTTTAGTTAGGATTAGGGTCACCTTCAATATGTGACTTCATATAAAACAATAAGACAAATATCTAATAAAGCTTTAAATGACAAGTGTTTTTATGCAAATTGTTTAGGGGACAAACTAACTATATTAATATTATGAATCGGAAAGTCTATCTGTCTATCTGCAATGTGTCATGACTAAACTGCCGAATCGATTTTGATTTGGTAAGGAGATAGTTGAACCGGGGTCAATCATAGCTTATTTTTTCAAAAAATAAGCTCGAAGAGCCTAAAATTAATGATGAACGTTTGTATGAAAGATTTTATTGATGCCACGCTAATAAACTCAAGTGCGAAGCAGTGCCGGTCAGCTAATTTACATTTATCGCGATTTGAGATCTAGGCATTTTTCTGTTAGTAGTTTTTTAATCAATATTGTTATTATTATAGAGATTTAGTAATGATAATCAGAACACAGATTATATTTTTGCGATTGAACTCATGGTTCCACTGGTTCTACTGGTTCCACTGGTTCCACAAGGAAAATAAGATTCTAAAGGCGGTTTTAAATGTATTATGTCAACTTTAAGTTTGAAGATAAAAGAGCTAGAACTCTCATTCAGAAACGTTAATTAGGATTATAAAATTGATAATCAAAATTTTGATCTCTGAAATTATATAATAAATGTGAAAGTTTTAAGGTTAGATAATTGGTGATTTTGTTACTTAATCTGAGCGTAATGCTCTTACTAATTACGTATAAAAAGATGAAATACCGTGTAGATCATAAGACGGCAGATCACAATCACATGGCTCTCTTAATGGAACGAGACAGATATTATGTTAAATATATTTTTCTGTCTATAAAAAATCTGAGTATTTGTCCGGCGACCGAAAATCCTGGTGTAATAATACCCTCATCTCGAGGGAGCACATAAAGCTATTGGTCTCGGTTATTACTATTAACGAGGGATAATCGTGACGGTTAGAAAATAGAGCGACGAGGATTACTACCCATATCGTCAGCCTATAAGCCCTTGAATCGTTTTGAACCAGAGAGATGTCATCTGGCTTACTCTGCTTGACCCACAAGGGAGTCGATGAAATCATATATTAATCTATACATATTAATAACATTGAAGTGTCTGTTTGTTACAGATTATTACCAAGTGCATATGAATATTTGTACGAGATTTATACAAAGAAGAACCACTTAAATTTTTTGTTTGTTTGTGTGCTTGTTCTAGCTACTCGCCAAAACGATTAAACTGATTGTTACGAGAATTTCACTGATTTTATTAGATGCATTTTAGGTTATTTCATTTAAAAAAAGGATTTCGCGCATAAAAAATGAAAACCCAGATTTAAATCCACACGGACGAATTCACGAGCACAGCCAATTTGGAATAAAAATCAAAAATTTATAGTTAAATATTAAAATCGATATCCATCCTACTCGTAATAATATAAATGCGAAAACCAAATTCACTAGACGCATAAATATACAAGACTGAAGTAAAATTTTTTGAGCGCCTTTGAAAGAATAGATCATTTGTGTTCCTACGAGGCAGTTTTTTTAAGTCCAAAAGTCTCGCCTCGGTTTGGCATCATCGCCTTTATTATCCTACCGCAATAGTGTCAGTACTTGCCACTTTAATGGTAGTGATGCTATAGAGATGTTAACCAACTAATAACATCGTTGATCTGTCTAGGTAATGGTCGTCCCTTCCCAATAGGAGAGCCATCTGCTTGTATGCTATCTTATTAATAAAATAAATTTATCTATGCCACAATTTTTAATTAACAAACTAAATTTAAAAATGTGGTATAGACGGTAAATGTAGAAGGCAGGAATCATAGAAGGCCAAATCTGAAATACCATGATTTGATTGAACGGATGCTATCCAAATGAGTAGAAGTATCCTTTACTAACATCTTTATATAGTTATAATTACGGTATAAGCGGAGCAAGTATGTATGTATTGGTTTTTGAACTTTCTTTTATTTTTATTTAATTTTTTCGATATTAGCGTATTAAGTTAATAGCCGTAGCGTTGCGTAACACCTAAAATTGTGACCTAATCAAATGAAATACCTAAACTGAATAAACAAATTAGTGTCCCCGTGTTGGTCCTGGGCTCCTTTGAAGAATAGGCCAACTGCCGTTCTGCCAGGCAGGTCGTAAAAGGCGACCGATTGGCTATACGAGTCACTACCATAGTGGCTACTGGGTGATAGATTTCTGCATTGTCTCGCCCGGGTGCGGTACCACAGCCTTACCTATTTCTGCCGCAATAGCGTCAGTGCTTATCACTGTTGTGTTCCGGTTTGGAGGGTAAGGTAACCGGCAAACTTATGCATGTGGTATTAGATTTCGCCACAAGATAGCAACGCACCATTAACATCTTTGGAGTCTGGTGGCCGTCCCGTTCAATACGGTGTATATAGTCACACTGCCAGTGGTAAAACACGTTTTTTTTCACTTGCTCATAACTTCCACTTGATTTGCTTCTCTATAATATGCTATTTAGGCTGATACCCGCAATACGGCTCGTTACCAACTTGCATGTGTTCAAGCTATGTGTACCATTGACATACAAAACTGAAGTTGATATGCAATAAAAAAATGTTAACGGTCCAGTTTACTATGATTTATCTACGTGATAGTGAGAATTTTGTAATGTTATTACTTGTACAGTATGATGTTGTATTAGATTATTTTCTGAAAGAGAAAATTTTGATGTCAATTCATAATCGTAGCGTAAATTGTATTTTATAATTGTACAACCTTGAAATTATTGCCAGGTCAATTTTAACGCTTAAGTCAAATAAAATAAATAAACGAAGCTGAAAATCAGGTCATTCCGTAGAATATGGGACATGTGGACACCCTACTAGTTATCATACATGGGTGTGTGGACGTTTGCCCTTCCGTTGTTAGTATTTTCCGATTGACCTTGATTCTCCACAAGATGGTTTCTATTTAGGCCGATACCTAACCATAGTAACATGTTACCAAGTTGAATGTGTCCATACGTCGCACCCTTAGAATTATAGTGACCTAAATATAATATCAACAACATCTATTTTAGGGAAACGTCAAATAAAATTTGTACAGTTAAGATTTTAAGTTAAGATTTTTGTATAAAAATTAGATCATTAGGCCGAAATGTACGTTTTATAGCTTTCTCTAATAATCTCTAGTGTTTTAAAATGAGTCGATAAAGATAGTCGTTTTAGGTTGTTTCCTGATATTAAGTCAAAATCATGTTTTTTTAATTAGGTCACTATAACGCTGAAGGCGCGACGGTTCGTTCTGTGTGCAGTTGCTTGAGTTTACTGTTTAATAATTACTAAAACATAGCTTAAAAAATGTATTTAAACAAAATTGTGTTTATTACTATAATATTTCAAATTCATTTATAAGACAAAAACTCTGGGGTCAATTGCTTCTCATACTTATCTTATAATTTATTGAAACAAAAAATAATCATTAACGAGCGATTGCCGTCTGGTTCGTCTGGCCGAAAACGAAAAATCGCTTTTACGTTTGACTTTTGCCATAAAAAAATAGTATCCATATTGTCACGTACTTACGTCAAATGCATGTAATGTGTGTAAAATTTATTTTTAACTAAATGCGTATTATTCAAAAATATTGGGTTTCGGCGCTCCGTAAGCATAAGTTTGCTAAAAACAAGGTTCCTAGGACATCTTCACCAGATGTCCACGTTTTGAGGTCCTAGGAATCTTTTCAGACTATTTTTACGACGACGTCAGTATGTCTGTATGTATGTGTGTGTGTATGCGTGTATGTAAACATCTCATAACATTTGAACGGCTAAACCGATTGAAACGCGGTTGATGACATGCGATTGGATTCCGCTCAACTTAGATTTACTGAAAATTTAAACTGATTCGGTCCAGGAGATTTAGAGAAATTTTGAAAAAACACCAAAAAAAATGATATTATTATATTTTTTATTTTTTACTCTTTAGATCTTAAAATACCTTAATTTAGTGGAAACTTTCAGGGATGGCCCGTAGGGTCAATCGTTTACACATGTTTTTCATTTCTGGGAGCATAAAAAGCGTGTATCAGACACGTATATCTTTTATCCAAATCTCTTACGACTATGATCGGCAGGATGGCATGTCACATTACCCTTACCCTCTAAACAGGAACAATGACAAGTATTAAAACGCTATTGAGGCAGGAATACGTAGGGTGATGGCACCAAATACCCGGGTGAGACAATGCAGAACTCTACCACCTCGTAGCACAATGGTAGTCTCTCATATTGCTAAACGGTCGCCTTTTATGACCGGCCTGACAGAACGGCAGTTAGCTTATTCTTCAAAGGAGCCCGGACCAACACGGTGTAGTTATGTTTATAATTTTTATATTAATATCTGTAGACATTTATTTAGATATTTGTATGTAACTGCAGAAGAATGTTTTCAAAGCGTGCAATGAATAGACACTCATAATAATAAAAACAATAAAAATAGTTTCTGGCGTGAAAAACATTTATGATAATTTGCAGTGTTGAAACAATCATTCCTACTGACGCTAAAACAAAGAGAAGCAAACGCTCTTAAACTTTTTACAGCATCTTCAGGGCTATAATTTACAACCGAGTATAAAAGTACTAGTAGTGTTAGTTCTTTGGTAACAGCAAAATATCTTTGTTCATGTTATTATTGTATAATATTAGATTTTTTTATCGTTAGATATGAGTAAGTAGATGGCTCTCCTGATGGAAAAATAAACTGTTTCCTATAGACAACACCGAGCATTGCTATCCTGTCGTAAGTCTGCCGGCTACTTTATTTTACAGTGGAATACAAAATTAACAAACATCAATGATATTGCGGTAGGAATAGGTTAGGCAGGAGTGGTATCAAATACTTGGACCAAACGTTGCGGAACTCTACTATTTAGTAATCACGATGATAGTGACACGTATAGCCAATCAGCGAGCGATTTTATACGAATTGCCTGACAGAATGCGATACGAAACTTCTAGGAGATGAGTTGTTCTTCAAAGTGGACTCGTGCCAACACGAGAGAGCATATAGTTGGTCTTCTCTTCCCTTTTTTTTTGTCGCTATATTTGTGTGACGGTATCAACATTGACGTTTATATCAGGTATAACTGTATTAAAAAATCATTCATAATGAATTATTGTGAATGATTTTTAGGTTTCCGTACCTAAAAGGTAAAATGGGACCCTATTACTAAGCCTCCGCTGTCTGTCCGTCTGTCTGTTGGTCACCAGGCTGTATCTCATAAACTATGATAGCTAGAAAACTGAAATTTTCACAAAATATGTATTTCCGTTGCCGCTATAACAACAAATACTAAAATAAAAAAAATGAAAATACTAAGGGGCTCCCAATACAATTAATGTGTTCTTTTCGTATTTTTAAAGATGATGGTACGGAACCCTTTGTGCGTGAGTACGACTCGAACTTGGTCGGTTTTTTAACATATTTTTTAAGTCATAATATAGCTAACAGGTAGATGACTTCTGATGGCAAGAGACAACCTTCGCTTACAAATACAAATGATGTTAATGGTGCGTTGACCTTGATGTGGCGGGATGGTAAGAGCACAAGACAGATGGCAATAGTTGTGATATGTGTAGTCAATTGTTCGCCTTTTACGAATTCCTTGGTAAATAGCAAATTCTTCTGTTCTTCAAAGGTGGCTGTACCTTGCTGGATAGTTATCTGCCCGATTGGTCGATATGCTGAAGACCATGTCATATCACGAAACATAATCCTTTTGGCTTATCGTAGCAGCTCGAGTTGTGCCTCTAAAGGCTGATATCGATGTAACGGTATCTATTCTTATAATTAAATTGCTAGTGGTTGATCTTTTTACCCGACTGCAGGAGGGTAATGTGTTTATCAGTCTATTTATCTATATATTGACGCGTCCCAAGAACAAAATCGTATGGAGAGATCTGACGAAATTGGTTTTATATTAAAATTCGCATTAAATACGCATAAAGCTAAAAGACAAGATATTTTTTATAGTTATTGGTCTTTTGTTTTTGGAAATACTCAAGTGAACATCATCTTATCTACAATGTACTCCCACAAACAAATATATTGTAATTTGGCATTTTTGCATATACGATTTTGTTCTTGGGACGTGTCGATATGTATGTTTGTTCTTATGTGGTGTTCTAGGGGCCAAACGTGTGGGCCGATTTTGACGATTCTTACTTCAATCGATTCGCCTTAACCTTGCGAGTGTCACTAAAGACATGTAGGGTGTCGGGGCTTTTTGTAAATGTATTTTGATGACTGAAAATTGAATAGGCCCCGACTGTCAATCATTCTGTGATACAATAAAATTTATGAATTGTTTTATAATATACGTATATCGTTTATAGAACTATTTCAATGGTGTAGTTCATTATTACTTTTATGAATGGTATAGTTATTATAACATGATTCTTAACCTCCGGACTTATTTCTTTTTTTAGTATTTACTTAATAAAGGCATATTTAATAAGGCAATGAATATTTTTTCAAGATTAAATGCAGTTGGGTTTTATTTTCAAAAATATTTTTATTACATAGGTAGAAAGCATTTAAGAAAAAATGAAGGGTTTTCTTAAAAATATCAAGGATGTTTTACCTTTTTTGTCTGCTCTTCTCTTTATCTATATTTTTCTCTGTATATTACACACTATATTTATTATATATATTTTTCTATTACAGATATATATATATATATATATATATATATATATATATATATATATATATATATATATATATATATATATATATATATATATATATATATTAAATATACAGGATGGGCAAAAAATCATGGATCAAACGAAACAGGGTGATAGTTGGGATTATTATAGGCACGTTTTTTAATACAAGGTCACTTTTTAGTAGTACGTTTTTTTACAGTAAGGTTCTAAAGTTACATATAATTTTTAATGAGACTTAAAAGTAATTGAAAAAGGTGCCAATACTCATAAATCATAGTACCCACTTTCATAAAAGCACTTTGGTAGTGTTGATACATTCCCTAGAAGCAACTAAACACCATTTATTGTTGTCTTCAAAAACACTAAAATAGTCGTAACTTCTAAGAACATCAAGATTGAGCTCTGCCGTAGAGATATTTTTATTGCAAATAATCGCAACTATCACCCTGTTTCGTTTGATCCACGATATTTTGCCCAACCTGTACATTGTACAATAACATGTATTGCTGACTGCGTTGGTGCGGTGAACGAATATGTTGCTGTCTATTTTTAATATTATAGGGAACAAAACAAGTAGATGGTTCTGATTTTTTTATATCATAAGATAACAAGCAAGCAGATGGGTCTCCTGATGGAAAGAGTCAACCATCGCCCATAGACACCAAAGATGTTAATGATGTGTTGCTATCTTGTGGTGAGGTCTAATGCTACATACATAAGTATTATTTAATATGCGGTTTTTATTTCTAAATTAAAAACCGCATAGTTACATGCATAAGTTTACCGGCTAACTCACCTTCCAAACCGGAACACAACAGCGACAAGCACTGGCGCTATTGCGGCAGGAATAGGTAAGGCGGTGGTACCAAACCCGGGCGAGACAATGCAGAACTCCACGACCTAGTAGCCACGATCGTAGTGACTCACGTAGCCAATTGGTCGTCTTTTACGACCTGCCTGGCAGAACGGCAGTTGGTCAATTCTTCAAAGGAGCCCGGATACAACACGGGGAAAATCAACTGCTGATATTTAGCCTATTTAACGCAGACAATGCGTCATCTGCTGATGGAAAAAATCAAATAAGTATATCCTTTTACGTACTGCTTGGAACAAAGGTAGTTTGTCTTTAAAAGTGTAACAATATGAAGTAGTAAACATATTTTCCGTTTCACCCGTACAAAGTATCCGTACAAAGACGTTATTAAGGTATATAATTTGTAAAACTTCCTAAAATTTGAAATTTTATATGAAACTGCAGTGATGCAACTGAAACAAAAGGCAGTGTAAGAAATGGGGTAAACTTACCCATAGTCCATAGTCATAGGAAACCCCAGCGGCCCAACTGTCCGCCCACGTTTACCACTCTTTCTTCTACGTCAGTAGCAACGGCAGTAACACAAATTATGTACTCAACGCACGTTTCACTTCGTAACCGAAGCATCTTCAGGTGAGTCGATTATATATCTTTATTTCATCTTTGAATTATGGATTTCCGCAAAGTAACGTCGAAATCTATAAAATATGGATTGTTATTTTATTTCATTAAATTTTAGGAAATAAGGGAACAACGGACTTGAAAGAGGCTTGACTGATAGTAAGTGATCACTGCTGGTCGTGTGAACAACTACAAGTTTTTTATTAAGCAATTACATATTGCTTAATAAAAAACTTGTAGTTGTTTACATTGTTGTATGTACTCAAATGTCATATTTTACTGTACAGATAATACAGAGATAATAAGAGACAGATAGCTTTACGTGCTCATCCGTTGTATGAGTTAACACCACTACCATTCTCCGAACTTCAATAGAGACTGATTTTTTAGGATAATTTCAAAAAATCTTCGAAAACGTTTTAGTACGATCCGGAGATCGAACTCGACACTTTATGTACTATATTAAATAAGCTAAATATTAGATTAGTCAATATAAACAGCTAATGTATATTGAAAAAAAATATGGCTACCATACATACAATACAGTTACCATTTACATAAAAATTTCAGTAAGCACCGATAAAAAACATTGACCTACTAGCCAGCCACAATTAACATAACCATTGTCAAAGGTGACGTCATTCAAGCTATTTTTGGAACTGATGGCATAAAAAATAATAAATGGATTTTATTTTTAACTTCAGAGATCGGAGTCAGTAGGGACAAGGACTAATATATTAATTTACTTGCTGCTCTTTTCAACCCGCGCTGCAGGATTTGAATTTTGTTGTGACTTTTACAGGAAAAAATCATTTTGTCGAGATAAAAATGTATGTTATAAAAATATGTCTATATGTCAAGTCTGGCCATACTCTGGCATATATTTCCTTTGGGCGTAATTATACTTTTACTGTCTCGAAATTTAAATTTAATGTAACATTGTGATGACTGGGATGATAGACATAGATAGCTATTCTTTGAACTTCTTAATAGTTCTACACTTCTTTCAAAGTCTTTATAAATCCCTCCGAAGAAAATAAATAAAACTTAAGGATTTACTTTAAATAACAAAACAACAAGAACTTTAGGAATGCCGATACGTCCATATACTGTAAGAGAAAGGTGGAAGTATACTTACTAAATTTAGGATTAGGCAACGGTAAGGTCACCTGATAAGATAGGTAACTTGTTAATAAATCGGACATTTGCTGGCCAAATTACGTTTCGCCGTGTTGGTCCCGGCCTCCTTTGTAGAATAGGCCAACTGCCGTTCTGCCAGGCAGGTCGTAAAAGGCGACCGATTGGCTATCGAGTCACTACCATCGTGGCTACTAGGTGGTAGAGTTCTGCATTGTCTCGCCCGGGTCTGGTACCACCGCCTTACCTATTCCTGCCGCAATAGCGTCAGTGCTTGTCGCTGTCGTGTTCCGGTTTGGAGGGTAAGGTAGCCGGTAAACTTATGCATGTGGCATTAGACCTCGCCACAAGATAGCAACGCACCATTAACATCTTTGGTGTCTATAGGCGATGGTCAACTCTTTCCATCAGGAGACCCATCTGCTTGTTTGTTATCTTATGATATTTAAAAAAAAAAAAAAAAATTAAATATAGATGTATGTGACAATTTTACCGATCTGGAATTCAAACCTTTATCGAAATAAGTATTAATAGACTAATAATATGGCAAGGAACTATAAAAAAAAAACAAATGTTTATTTTTAGAATGACAAAGAGACTAAGAACTAAAAGTAACAGGATCATTAAAAGGGGTCATAATGTATGGTTCTAGAAAATCAAATTTGTGTAAAGGTCTTAAATGCTTTTGGGATGGTAAGTTGCACTGAGGTTGCAAGCCGTTACTGGGCTTCGACAAGGGTCCCGGGTGTTCGTAGAATCCAACTTGGGCTTCTGGTTACGGGTTCTGACGCTATTGATATATTGTTTCATCAGGATATCATTTCAATTTTCTCAGCACACTATGTATTTCCAGTGAGGAGTGAAGTTTGTGTTAAATGAGAAACTTTCCAGTGAGGAGTGAATTTTCGTGTTAATTGAATGACAGAAAATTTGGTTTCCGAAAGGAATTAGTTTTGTATTTAAAACGTTTTTACATCGGCTCGACCGGGTCTGGTACCACCGCCTTACCTATTCCTGCCGCAATAGCGTCAGTGCTAGTCACTGTCGTGTTCCGGTTTAGAGGGTGAGGTAGCCGGTTAACTTATACATGTGGCATTAGACCTCGCCACAAGATAGCAACGCACCATTAACATCTTTGGTGTCTATAGGCGATGGTTGTCTCTTTCCATCAGGAAACCCATCTGCTTGTTTGCTTTTATATGATATAAAAAAAAATAATGTTTTTGTTGACCGTTTTGCATTTATTCGGAGAAGTTTAACACGAGCACTTAAGTAATTCACGTTTAACGTGGCGTTTCAACCTACAATAGAGAGAACACTCCAGTAAAGTCATCGTTGTCTTTAGGCGATAATTGTCATTACAAGAGTCATCTGGTTGTTCGCTATCTCATGATATAAAAAATCTAATCTCATGAGAATCATAGTAGGCAGTGAATATAAAAGTATGTGCAAGGTTCAAATACTTTCAAATGACTGACAGACACAAAGGGACTGCAAACTATATGCCATTTGCAAATAATTATTTATACGTGAATTAATTTTCCGAAAAAATATAATATAAGGAATACATGACATAGTATTGTATGGCAAGAAGATGGATGCAAATGGTAAAAGGTGACATGGATACTTAGTATTAGGTGGTAAATTCGCCTGATAATAAGAATCACTTATTACAGATCGTTTGCAATTTCTTTGATAAGAAATGTATAAAAATTAATATGTGTGATACTGGCAAAACTGTCGTTATAGTGTTGGCACTATACAAGACGTAACAGTATTAATGATCGAATTTTCGAATAGCGGAAGCAGCGAATTACTAAAAAATATTAAAATTGATTAGTACCCCAGTTTTTTGACGTTGGTGGATCAACAACAATTAACATTGAGTACAGAGTGCCGTTTGTAGTATGTTTTATGAATTTTCAAACCTCAATATGAAGGATCGAAGGTTGATTCAGTAAAAATGCACTCTCAAAGAGGATTTGCGATTTACAACATCTGAGTTTGTTGTTAAAACGTAATTGAAAAATATTGAATGCAATATATTGCCTATTCTGTCTGTATATTGGTACTCGTATTAACAATTTACTTTTTTATTTAAGTAAAAGTGTTGAGAATTTTCTATGTTTATATTACAAAGCGAAAACTTCTATATTTTTGAAATGAAATGAAATTATTTATGTAAGAATATGGGTGTTACAAGTTATTAAAAATTAATTATTAAGTCAATCAAAAATAAAAAATAAAATAAAAATATATTTATTTTTAAACTTTTTGTATTGATTTTTTTTAGAATGACTACCGGATCGGAACGAGACTGCACACAAAATTTAACTATATCTTTTTTTTATATCATAAGATAGCAAACAAGCAGATGGGTCTCCTGATGGAAAGAGTCAACCATCGCCTATAGACACCAAAGGTGTTAATGATGCGTTGCTATCTTGTGGCGAGGTCTAATGCCACATGCATAAGTTTACCGGCTACCTTACCCTCCAAACTGGAACACGACAGCGACAAGTACTGACGCTATTGCGGAAGGAATAGGTAAGGCGGTGGTACCTGACCCGGGCGAGACAATGGAGAACTCTACCACCTAGTAGCCACGACGGTAGTGACTCGCATAGCCAATCGGTCGCCTTTTACGACCTGCCTGGTAGAACAGCAGTTGGTCTATTCTTCAAAGGAGCCCGGAATCAACACGGGGTACCGGAACCAACACGGGGAAAATTATTATTTGCTTATTAACTGAATAAAACTGTTTATATTTGCAATAACAGTCAATGTCGATATTAGATATATTAATATTATTACCAGCGTTTCTTACTCAAATATGATATTTAATGATAAATATAATTGCAAAATTTGCACGCCACAAATGGGCAAAATAGGATTAAAGAACATTATTATATAAGATCTATTTATTTACCCTATTTTATGCAAATAAAGAAGTTTGAAATTTGACTATTATAAATATGCCAAAGGAATTTAAGCGGATAAATAGAACACATAGAAAGACAGAGAAAGTCAGTCCATTATTATATAGCATACAAAGTATTTGCACGGTCGCGATGTTTAGTTGCGTTGCCAAGCAACAAAGTTTTTGCTTCACGTATAAATATATAGTTTCGACTAGTGGGCGATCTCCAGTGATTTTAATTATCCTAAATACAAAAGAATAATGAAAAAGCAAACGGTATTTTGGTTCAACAACGAAAGCGAGTTGAACGATGCGTGTAATTAATGCAACGAAGTAAAAACAAGAATTGTTACTAGTTGTAACAATTCTTGTTTTTATATGGTAGAATATTTATTTGCAGAATAAATTGTTGGGCTATTTATTTAAAACACATATGTAAATGTAAGTAAATCGTGAATCAATATAACTGGTTCTGCAACGTCTCTCCTACGTCTGGTACCAATATTTTACCTACTCCTGCCGCAATAGCATCCATTTTGTCATTGTCTAGTTGCGGTTTGGAAGGTATCGTAGCCGGTAAACTCATGCACGTGGCAATTACACCCTATTCTGCTATATGGCTATATTCAAATTCAAATTCAAAATGTCTTTATTTCGTAGGTAAAATTTTTACACTTGAAATATGTCAGTAATTAATAGTTTATGCAAAATAAAGAAAATTAAAAAAAAAAACAATACAATATCATAATAAAATAACAAAATAAAAAACAAATTAAAATATACTTAATCGGACACATCATCCCAAAAATACATTACTATGTACCCAATGCAAAGATATCTTGTTTGTTTATAAATACAACTTATCAACACCCAACAGCAACATGTAAATGAAGGTAGATAGTTATATTTAGAAATATGGAAGGTATGACAAAGTTGCAGCGATTAAATAGTTCCCTGAATTAGGGGGAAGAATACTACATATAGCCCAGATAGTTCCCGTTCCTGTGGGATTTCGGGGATAAAACTATCCTATGCCCTTTCTCGGGCCTCACACTATTTTTGTACCAAATTTAATGCCAATCGGTTCAACGGTTTAGGCGTCAAGAAAAGACAGACAGACAGAGATACTTTCGCATTTATAATATTAGTATGGATTTGAGTTAACGAGTGAGTAGATAAATAAAGTTTAAAATATAGTGGGATTCATCAATCTCAAAATATTTAGGCTGACATTCTCTAGTATCGGTAAGGAGCCTAGATCGGCATGGATAAAATTTAATTAATCAAGCGAATGAAAATAGTTTCACTGCTCATGCTAGATAGAGAAAAGTTTAGTAGGAACTTTAGATTTTACACTGATTTATATTAGTCCTAGTTCGTGGGACACTACAGTAAGTTTTAGATGACTAGTACATAATAGGTTGGGGCAAAAGTATTTTTGTATTTTGAATGTATTATTAGTAATAAAACCTCTTTGGCTGTACTAATTGAACTGGCTGGTTTTAATACCATTAAATGTGACATTCTGAAGATGCAATAATTTTAAAAAAAACTAGTTCCCGCCATTTTCAATAGCTTTTCAAGCAAGCAAAATGAAAGTATGTGATGAAGATATTCGGTACATTTTAAAGTTTTATTTCAAAAAAGGTAAAAATGCGAGAAACGCTGCGAATAATATTTGTGCGGTTTACGGACCTAATGCGGTATCAATAAGAGTAGAATAAATTGTCGGTCCCTACGTATAAAAGGACATGTCAAGTTTTTTTATTACATATATGGTTTTAAATTTCCAAACGCTCATATCTATATAAGATTTTTTCTCTTATTTTAGGAATTTCGCTACTTATACAAATCGAATAAGAGAACAAGTGTAATAATTACAAACAATAGGTGTCGTATATGCGAATATCTATACTTATCGTTCTATACGGTGTTTTAAAATGCGCGTTTTAACATTTAAAACGCCGTTTAACTCTTTTGTTTAATTCTAAATATTTTTGGATGGCGATCTTAAGTTGTTTAAGGTATGGTATTTAAAATGAAATACGTTGTTGTTTTTCATAAAACATTTATATTTTATGAATATACCGAATTATGTTTTCAGATTTTATGTTTTCAGCGTATAAAGAGGTATCTCCGACTTGTCTGATATGAATTTCAATGTAAAAACAGTCATCTATCAGTTTTTCCGGGAAAACATTAAAAAAAATTAAATACTTAAATACTATTATGGACTCCCTCAATATAATAACGCATTGTAGAAAAACATATTTATAATTATGCATAGAATTATTTCTAGAGAGATTTGAACATTAATTACGCTCTCCTGTAAACTTCAGATTTTGACTAGTCTCTTTATATGTAGGGACCGTCGAAATGTTGTTCAAGCGTTTCAAGTCTAGAAATTTTTGTGTGGAAGATAAGATTCGCTCTGGACAGCTGTCACAGATGTCACAGATAAAATCAGTGTCATCTTTGAGAAAGTGGAGCAAGATCGACATATTAGTAGCTACGTCATTGCTGAAGAACTGGATGTTGATCATAAAAAATATTACCTCATTAACGAAGGTCTGGGTACAAGAAAAAACTTGACTTGAGAGAAACCTAATGCAACGTGTTTCCATTTGCGATTCTTTGTTGAAACGTAACAATTCCGAACCATTTCTTAAACAGTTGATTACGCGTGACGAAAAATGGGTGACTAATGATAAGAATGTGCGCAAAAGATCATGGTCGAAACATGGACAAGCTCCACAGACCGAGGCAAAGCTCGGCCTGACTCGGAACAAAGTGATGCTATGTGTATGGTGGGATTAGAAAGGAATCGTCCACCATGAGCTTTTGCCACCGGGTAAAACTATCGATTCTGACCTCTATTGTCAGCAACTGATGAGGTAAAAAAAAGCTATTGAGAAAAATCGGCTGGAGCTGGTGAATAGGAAGGGCGTGGTGTTCCACCATGACAACGCCAGAGCGCATTCATCAAAGCCACGCAGCAAAAATTGAGAGAGCTTGGCTGGGATGTGTTGATGCATCGTCCGTATAGCCCTGACCTTGTTCCATCAGATTTCTACCTGTTTTGGAAATTGCAGAAACCTTAGGGAAGCATAAAGCTAAACTCAAAAGAAAACTGTGAACACTACCTGTCAGATTTTTTTTATTCAAAAATCTCAAAATTTCTACAGGAATGGGACTTTATACTTAAAACTTTGTGAGTAGCTTCCATTTGGCGAGTCTAATAAAATTTCTGTATACGACTTTTGCGAAAGTGCTGCGTTTTTAGAAACGAGCATTTTTTTATGGGAACGGGCAAGAGGCTCACCTGATGGTGATTACTACTCATGAACAGCTGTAGCACCGGGGGTTTTGCAGGTGCGTGCCGGCCTTTAAGGAATGAGTAAGCACTTTTCTTAAAAGTCCCTAAGTTGTATCAGTTTGAAAACACATCCGTCGGCTGGTATGAAGTATTGTTTCGCCCTATTTAGAAAACGAAGTTTCTTGACGCCAGCTTAGCATTACCCTCCAAATGGCCATGGAACTGGACGTTATAAAAAAATCTGAATTCCTAAATTTTATATCTTGATGGATACATACTTCATTTTAGTTTACAAGATAATATAATAAGAAGTTCGAAAAATATTTTGTCCGGCAAAAAAACTGAACGGGTAGGCGTGTGTAACCTGCCCAGCTACGCAAACTGGCGACGGCGGCGGCGGCACGGCAGGCTAGGCCAAAATTCATGCGGCGCATTTTCAGGCCACGCGAAGTTACGTACACCGCCGCGATCAGTATAGTTCGAGAGCGTTGATTCATACATTTAATTTCGCAGCACTTTCAAAAAAAGTCGTTAATAGAAAGTTTGTTAGACTCGTCAAAAGGAAGACACTCATGAAGTTTCAAGTATGAACTCATTACTTAAAAATTAGTATGGCAGCCCACAGACTACATAATACATTATGACGTACATGGGGCACACTAAAAGTTTTACACTTCTAGCTAATCGGAACTATTTGAATTTCGAATGTTATATTTTTAAAACGTTGCAACCTTCTTAGTAATAAAATAAAACTATTGGCTGGAAGTGATTTGTCAATTGTTTTTTGTCACACATCAAAGTTCTACGTACGCAACGGAAATGAAATTAAGTGTTAAGTTAATGAAAGTAAGTTTAAGAGCGATGATTTTTTATGATTTTAAAAGTTCTCTTTCTCCGTAAGACTGTGCCGCTCGTCTTTAAAATGCTTTTGGGAGAGAAGCACCTTGTTTGAGCACCGTGAGGCGATGGTTTGCTGAATTTGAGAGAGGTCGAGTTTCTTTACATGACGAATTTCGTGAGGGGCGGCCTCCAACTGCCGTCATCGAAAATATTGTGGCTACTGTTAAGCGGTTAATTGAAGAAAACCCCCAGATTACCTATAAGACGATTTGAGGACTATTGGGGATTGGTATGAGCCAAATTCAGAAAATTTTAGACGAAGAATTAAAAGTTCGGAAACTTTGTTGTCGTTGGATCCCTCATGAGCTGACAGCAGAGCAGAAGCGGGCTCGCGTGGAATGGTGCTCACAGATGCTACTGAAGTACGACCACAGACATTCTTATGCTGTTTATGACATTATCACAGGAGATGAAACGTGGATTTATTGTTTTGAACCTGAGAAAAACAGCAATCTGGTGAATGGGTGTTTGAAAATGAGAACAGGCCAACGAAAGTGAGACGGGCGAGAAACATTGGTAAAAAAAAGATCGCGTTTTTTTTTCTCAGCTACGGGTCCCATCTGTACAATTTCGCTTGAAGATCAAATGAGTGTTAATGCCGAGTGGTATTCTACCATTTGTTTACCCAGGGTGTTAGAAAAAGTTCGCGAAAGACGACCCAAAAGCCGCATTCTCCTACAACATGAAAAAGCTTCTTCACATACGGCCAACAAAATAAAGTCATTTTTAGCTCCCGAAAAAGTACATCTCGTCACTCATCCTGTGCATAGCCCCGACCTAGCACCCTCTGATTTCTGTATTTTTCCCAAAATCAAAGATTTGATGAGAGGTTTTACTTTTACCAACTCCGAAGAGGCAGAGATAGCGTTCAATCAGCACGTAGAAAACATGCCTTCAGATCTGTGGTCTTTCTGTTTTAAAAAATGGTTCGATCGCATGAAAAAATGTTTAAAATGTAAAGGAGATTATTTTGAAAAGCAATTAACATAATATTTTGGTTATAACATGTTGTTTTTTTAAGTTACGCAAAACTTATAGTGTGACTCTCGTATATTAACGCGCGTGAAAATGGCTCTACCGACTTTTTTGTTTTGGTCAGCTCAATACTGAGGTGGTCAAGGAAGATAATAAAAAGTATCTTAAACAATTTTTGGTCAGCTAGTTCTTAATTACTTATAGAGTGCTATTTTTACAAATTAATGCGTCGTCAGGGTTTGATGATAATCAGTAAGCTGAAAGGAAAAATAACTTGTAGTAGTATATTTTTAAAAGTACGAAATTAAAATATCCAAATGAAGAGAATTAAGTATACTACATTTTATAAGAAATCGAAGAAGCAGATAAATAATAGTTTTTTCAATTCGAACGGCGAAGTCAAGTAGAACGCTGAGTGTAACTAATACAACGAAATAAAAGGAAAATTATAACAGCTGAGATCCAAAGTTCCAAGTAGATAGCATCATAGAAAAGCATCCTTTAAGATTTAGTGAGATTCATCAACTTCACGAGGAAAATTTCAAAGTAATCCAATCTAGTAAGTAGGTAGCACGAACTTATTACTTTGAAGCTTATGAGGGTTATGAGATATAACCGTGTTAACTACAGAACCCTATACTACGGATGGCTTGTAGCCTACATTGCTGGATATATATATGGTCAAGGATGTTGTTGCTTATGTTGCGAGAATATTTTTATTATAAGTGTATTGGTGGTGCAACCAAGCTTGGAGACTACCCTTGCATAAATCGTGGTCAACCAGTTTCAGGGATTATTTTTTATTATAAGTATACTAGTATTACATCACTATCAACCAAGGTGTCTGTCTATTTTTGTATAATTCTTGGTCAGGCAATGTTAAGGCTATTTTTAACATCCCGCTATGTACTCGTACATAGATAAGGAAGTTACTGATTTTGCCCCGATTTTCGAAAATTGAGTTTTCACCAGACCTCCACGTTTTGAGGTTATATCCCCGGCTATTTCACAATTCCTTTCCGACTATTTCACAATGACGTCAGTATGTCTGTATGTATGTATGTATGTATGTATGTATATTGTATGTATGTGCGTATGTGTCGTATGTGTCTGTGTATATAAACGTCTCATAATTTTTAAACGGTTTGAATAATCGAAATGCGGTTTTTTAATTGGATTTGGATTATCCGTTCGAGAGTTATCGTTGAAGAAAATTTTTAAAAGACTGTTTTTCAACCTAACTATGAAATTTTTGAACCAATAATTTTTTGATTTTCTACTATATTTTAGTACTTAAAAACTATGACGAATACCGCTTCAAAAATCAAAATCGTAAAAGTTACAGCTTTTCAAGTATTAAAAATACGTTGTTTACAGCAAATTTACTTCTTTAATATATTTTTAAAATAACTTTTTCACTAATATACCGATTTCACTATCTAAAAATCTAGTCAGCTTTTCTAATAAAAAATCTGCGTCAAATACCGTAAATCGTACCGTTTGGAATTTATCAATGACGCACATTTTTGAAAACAAGTATTTTTTTTTGACATTTCTTCGACATTTTTAAAGCTATTGATTTTGTAACTGAATCAACTTAAAGCTGAAAAATTGCTTTGAACAACCGATCATCATTTTGAACCGATCATCTTTTCGAATATTAAAATACTAAAATAAAATACTTTTACAAATTTTCCATTTTTGAATTCAGTTCAGAAATTCGTGCTTAGGTATAGTTTTTGCTTCGTTGAGCTTAAAATACCTTAATTTAGCGGGAAGTTTCAGGGATGGCCTGCAGGGTCTACCGGCTCACAGATTTTTTAAGAGTCTGGTTATAGCATACTGATACCCGTAAAGCTGTTAGTTCCGGCTATCGTAAATAAAAGCAACAATCGTTAAAATTAGCTATTGCGGCGATTGAGAAGCTTTCCAAACAGTCAGTCGAAAACAAGTGAATGTTGACGAAGTGAACGTTTATTGACATTCAGTTAACAGACATTAATTTTTTTGTCATTAGTACATGTGGAATTATTTCCAACCGTCTGCTGCTAGCTTTATTTAAATTTTATTTTTCTTATGCTGTTGTCTTCAAAACAACTAAATATACCTATATTCAACAAGGCAGCTGGCGCGGGTGTGCCTAATGATATTTTTATGAGCAAGGACTATGTTAAATCATATGTATATATATATATATATATATATATATATATATATATATATATATATATATAATATTATATATATATATATATATATATATATATATATATATATATATATATATATATATATATATATATATATATATATATATATATATATATATATATATATATATATATATATATATATAATTATGTGTGTGCCATGAGCACACATGCAGACATTTGCAATTCTAGGTTTGGGTGTTTGTAAAAAATATAACAGCATTTATATATGTAGGTATTTCTATGCATTAGTATCAACAATAACATAACACCCATATCACCCCATATCACAAGCAAATAATTTGCTTACTTGCTGGGGCTAGATCAATTTGTGTACCTAATATTACAATGATATTATTATTATTATTATATACATACTTATATATATATAGGTTGACTAATAAAACAGTACGGGAGAGTTTAGTACTCGATTCTAATACCGATTAATCATCATGTGTCAGTCAAAGTGCGCGCTTATCGGTTGCGCGGTGACAATATTTTTTAATACTACTACACTAATTTCGTTGAGGTTTACTATGTAGTTACGCAATATTCTCTTTGTATTATATTTTTATTTGTTACATATAACTATAAACTAATGTGACCCTCAATACTTACTAGTCATATACATAATATGTATACGTAAATACAGTCGGATAACGTATTAAATACGTTAACAATTTTTAAATAAAGTTTACTTATAAATAGTAAATGTAATTAATATTTATTTTATTTATATGTACACCATAAAATGTTTATAATTATTAACGAACATTCTATACGAATAACGGGTAGGTACAGCTGTGATAATTATCTTGTTAAAATTGTCATATAATACAAACATATTGCTTATGACAGGTAATGCATGCGCTTGAAGTTTATTAATGGGATTGTAATAGCTGGGCGATTAATTGCATCATTATACAAGAATGATGGATTGTTGTGGTGCAACATGCAACCTTTATAGCTAGATTAATTCTTTGCTTATATTGTCAATTTACTGGTTTATAATAATTAATATAAGGTTTTTTTTATATCATAAGATAGCAAACAAGCAGATGGGTCTCCTGATGATAAGAGTCAGCCATCGCCTATAGAGACCAAAGATGTTAATGGTGCGTTGCTATCTTGTGGCGAGGTTTAATGCCACATACATAAGTTTACCGGCTAACTTACCTTCCAAACCGGAACACGACAGTGATAAGCACTGACGCTATTGCGGCAGGAATAAGTAAAGCGGTGGTAACAGACCCGGGCGAGATTATGCACCTAGTAGTCACGATGGTAGTCACTTGCTTAGCCAATATTTCTAGTAGTAGTACCTCAGTGCTCTTTGATTCATTTTACTTAATCAGTTGGTAATATTGGTTGTAAACCAGGAAAGTTGGATTATTCAATTTGTTTATTTCTTAACGTGCCATACACGGGGCCTAGTTCTGACGTTAAATAAAGGAATAGAGAGCTATTTTTTTTGGATCTTTTTTACTGGCCAATATTGATATTTAGCATGAGTTTGGTGCAATTAACTCATTTTTGGCCATATTGTGGATTGGATCCTTGTCGTTTAAAAACGTCCAATTATTGTAACTAATATTTTAATTTTAACGTCTTTTAAACCCTTTTGACAAGATCATGGGCCATTCTGCCAGGCATTTCACAAAAAGAAAAGGAATGACTATGCGTGTCACTGCCATCCCGCTACACGGATAAGAACGCATCAGTAACATCTTTGGTGTCTATAGGTGTTGATTTCTCTTTCCATCAGGAGAGCCATTTGCTTGTTTGCTATCTAATGATATAAAAACATTTTAAGGTAGAGTAGGATATTCATAAGTAAATATACACATGTTTGATTTTTAGTATTTATTATATTATTTTAATCCATCGGCGTACTTGCCAGGCAGATGGTAAAACGCGAACAATTAGACAACGATGTCATTTACACCGTGAGTAGTAGTAGTAGTAAATAGTAGAGTTCTGCAAAGTTGCACCCGGGTTCCGGACTACTTACTAATTTGACTTTTACTGCCAAAATAATATCAGTGCTTGCCACTATAATGTTATGTATCTAAGAGTAATTGAATTTCACCCAGTGCTGACGATATAAATTTTAGAATATAGTCAATATTTGTACTAACTTTGATAATCAGATTTGAAAAAATGTTTTAATAAAATATGTGTATAAGTGATTCAAATAAAAAATGCTCTGAAAATAAAACCACAAACTCTTTGTTAAAAAGGTCAAGACTTGAGACTCGAGAAACAAAAGTAAAGCCTACTTTGAACACTTCAAAGGTTTCCTTATGTATACAAATACATAACTGTACCTGTGTTATACTGAAATCCTATTTTTACCCAACTGTGATAGGGTTTTGTTTTTCAAGTGTATTCACCCGACCTCCTTTGAAGAATTGACTATCCACCGTTCTGCTAAGCACTTCGTTAATGGCGGACGATTTTCTATACGAGTATCATCGTGGCTACTAGGTGGTGGAGTTCTGAATAGTCTCGCTCGGTTCTGGTACCATCACCTTACCTATTCCTGCTAAAATAGTTCCTGTGCGTGTAACTGTAATGTATCAGTTTGTAGGGTAAAGTAGCCGGTTAACTTTTGCATGTGGCACTAAAATCCTGCCACAAGGATAGCAACACATCATTAACATCTTAAATGCCTATGAATGATGGTTGTCTCTTTCCATCAGAAGAGCCTTCAACTTGTATGCTATCTTATGATATAAAAGACGATTTTATAATGCTTTGCATCGTAGACATTATTTAAGATTGAGAGGAGTCAATAGAATCGTCTTAATACTGAGAGTGACACAGGCCTTGACACAAGATAACTGAGGATGAGTGACATAGGATTTTTATCTCGTTACGCTAACAAATAAAGCTACCTACGTGCCTACACACACTTTTTTATTTTGTTAATTTTATATAAATAATGTATAATGTAATGTTCTGTTTATTGTTTCAAATAAATAAAAAAAAAACAAAATACAAAAATACAGAACCCAGGGAGTTAAAGTATTTATTGGAAATTTATCTCTTTTTTAAGGACCCCTTCATAAATTTTTTACTAATTATTAAAAGTTTCGGACTTATTAAAAAAAAATGAAATGCGTCATTTTCTTCAACTTAATTTGATAATAATTTTTACAATTGCGCCTAATACATTTTTCTAGTCATAATTCTGAATCGAATGAACCATTGCTCATAATATGAGTTTTCTATCTGTCCATAATGCTTTCATGGTTAAAGCGCTAAATCGATTTTGTAGTTGTTAGTTGTAGATCTTGGGTCAAACTTAGGCTATTTTAATTGTTTAAAGCCTACCAGTTTCTGCTATTATAGTCTAATCAACAAGTTCAAACACGTATGTAAAATAATATTTTTACGAGCTTTACTTTTTTAAGACGTTTATGAACATTTGAAAAATAATATTTTTACCAGCTTTATTTTTTAAAACTCGTTTTTAATTATTACCTGTTAAACATTTAGGTATCGATTTTAAATTGGTCGTAGATTTAAAATCGATAAATGTTTAATAGCTATAAACTGTCTCTATAGGAAAATAAAAATGTTGTTTTTATTATTTGCCTCGCAAGTTTTGCATTTTTTCTCACTTTTAAACTTCAAAGATATTTAAAAAATATTAGCCGGATTGGTCTAGACGTTCTTGAGTTTTGCGCTAAATAACACACTTAGAGATTCATTTTTATTTATATAGATATAGATAGATGGCTGGATCGTCACATATCATACATGATATTCCTAAATGCTAACAAAAAATATGAAAATATTCCTATGTCGATGAAACGGTGATTAGACTATCTAATAGCATTCATTTCACTCTGCCTACTTCATAAAGGAACTAGAGTGGTGATATTTATTTTATGTTAATCTATGTTGTGAACAAAAGTGTTGCGTGCAAATTCTGATTTGAATATTGTCATCTAAAAGAGTTTTTAAGTCGTATAAAAAGAAAGACAAACACTTTTATTTATAAGCCAACTGCTGCGATAAACATTTTATGGGTCTCGTACATATAACGTGCGCGAGGCTAATAAACATTTTAATATGAATATAACTGAATATTTCATTGGACTAGAATTAGGCCTGTTTGGTTGGACCGTGAGTTGCAGAGTTTGAATGAATTCAATGGTGGATTCGGGCAAAAATATTTTTGCATCTATTTTCTCAGCAAAGTCCGTATTTTGCAGGTATCTTATGATTTTTTTTCGGAATGGCTAAATCGTTGCTGGTCTTATGGGCCTTCACAGTTTCATCGGGTGCGAGAGCGAGAGGAGTGCTCAGGTAGAGTTTAAAGTTCGGGAGGCTGTGCGTCCTCCGCCCTAAGGGTGTCTCCTGTGAAACCGATCCTTGGCTTAGGGTGGGGTCGTGATTTGCGATGGGAGGGTAGGGGCATTGTTTTGTCCTTCAGTCGATCCTTGACCTTTGTCGCAATTTGCTGATGGGCGAACATGGGTTCTCGTCACTGCCGGCGGCGACCGTATCGCGTGTGTGTGTTCCGTTGGTCAGAGTTATTGGGTCATCGGGATAGGTGAGAACGCCTAGGTATTTTCGGATCAGGATTATCTGGGATGTCACCTGTTACAGCTACCACCAGTTGGTTTGAGTGCGAGTTTATACTGTCGAAATATCTTGTGGAAATACATTTGAAATGCCTGGTTCGAGATCTTTGTGCAAGTCTACGTTGCGCATATATGCAAGACTTTGTTTTAAACTATTTGCAGCGGGTGCAAATCTTTACGAGGGAGGTGGACAAACGCTACGCTGGCGTATGATAAGACCATGATAAGACAGTCTTACCGTGAGTCTTACACATATCTTGTAAAGTGTCAACTTGTGTCTAAATGACATTTAAATGCGTTTATTAATGAGGTTGTATAACCCATGAAGCTGTATTATATCTGGAGGCAACACTTCTAATACCTATTTGAAATAAAACTTTAAATACTTATTGCTGTCATCTTCTGAGGTCTTACAATCTGTTTCTAACACAGCTGTATAAAAAGAGATGGCGAGACCTAAAAGACTGAGACAATATAGCGCAGGTACATTTTTCAAGAGATTAATCTGAGTGCTAGCTCCACCTTTACGTAATACTTCATGGTATAACCGACCATAACCGACCTATAATGAGTTTAGCCTTACCTTTCACTCTCTGTAGGTATGAGCGGCTTAAATGACATTTTATTAACCAGTGCTACCTCGAGGTATTTGACTTGTCTTTGTCACGGAATGACGCTTCCGGACAGGGTTATGTTACCTAGCTTATGAAATCTGTACTTTTATCCGGATTTTTTTCGATACGCCATTTCTTGAACCAACCGCCAAGGGCGCTAGCTACTGCCATCAACCGTTTGGTGATTATGTGTTCAGAGAGAGCGGTGTCGTCTGCGTATAATATTTTTAGAGTTCCGTACCAAAGGGTAAAACCGGACTTTATTACTAAGACTTTGATGTCCCTCCTTGTATGTCTATCTGTCTGACTGTCCGTCTGTCATCACACTGTATCGTATGAATCCCTATAGTTAGACAGTTGAAATTTCCACAGATGATGTATTTCTGTGGCCGCTATAACAAAAACAGAATAAAATAAATATTTAAGGAGGGCAACAAACGTGATTTTTTTGCATTTTTTTACCCGATCTCAACGACACCTGGTAGAAACTTGAAATATTCACAGAGTATTTAGTTATGGTACACTTTAAAAACAAATAATTAAATTAAAATGAAATAAATATTTAAGGCGGGCTCCCATACAACAAAATTGATATTATGCCGTTTTTAAAGATGGTGGTACGGCACACTTCGTGGGCGAGTCCAACTGGCTGATTTTTTCAATCAATTCAGTTCATCAAGAATCGAAAATTACATCAATCTGTAGTGTTTGTTTCTACATTAAATTTTTGACAAATTTTGTAGTAAATATTCGCTTTAGTCGCTTTCAGGGGACTACGCTTGTATGGAGAAACGACCGTAGTGTTCCCTCTTAAATGCAAAACTCCAAGAATTCCCCTTTCATAAATCTTTTCTTTTTCGTTGAATTTGTTCTCTTAAACAACGCGTAACAGTTAACGCCACTGCGTCTGGGCTTAGGTTAGTTTAGGAAAAAGGCTAATGTCTTGTCTAATGTCTTTCCCCGTGTTAGTCCTAGGCTCCTTTGAAGAATAGGCCAACTGCTGTTTTGCCAGGCAGGTCTTAAAAGGCGACCGATTAGCTTTACAAGTCACTACCATCGTGACTACTAGGTGGTAGAGTTTTGCATTGTCTCGTCCGGGTCAGGTACCACTGCCTTACCTATTCCTGCCGCAATAGTGTCAGTGCTTCTCTGTCGTGTTCCGGTTTGAAGGGTGGGGTAGCCGGTAAACTTATGCATGTGGCTTTAGACCTCGCCACAAGATAACAACACACCATTAACACCTTTGGTGTCTATGGGCAATGGTTGACTCTTTCCATCAGGAGACCCATCTGCTTGTTTGCTATCTTATATTATAGATTCTACACAACACCTGAGAATAAATAAAAAGAAACTTGATTTTGTTTGTATAATTATTAATATAACAGTGATTAACCCTGTCCGAATTGGAAAGGGGCATATAAATAGGTCAATGACAATGATTAACCGCCCTGTTGGTCGAGTGGTTAGCGACCCTGACTACGCAATCGACGGGGCTCGGGTTCAGTCCCCGACGGGGACCAGAATTTATGTGATGATTATGTATATATGTTTGGGTGTTTATTTAGTATGTTCTAGTGTTTATATATATTTCTATGTATTAGTATCGTTGACTAACACCTCTAACACAAGCAAATAATTTGCTTACTTTGGTGTAAGACCAGTAAGTGTAATTTGTCCCGTAAATATTTATTATTTATTTATAATGACATTATCAAAAAAATAATGGAATGATTATATTTATACAAAATAAAAATGTTATGGAATTTTATAACGCTTATATTTACCTTTCAATTTCCTTAAAATTTAGGGAATGACAGACAGTGACATGAAAATAATCGTCTGTCAGTTTGTATATTTGTTTGACCCATTATTAGTCAAGCACACTTGACCGATCTAATAATTGGTATTTATATTGGGATTGATTTATTATAAGAACGGGTTATTATAAGAACACATAATCGCTCAAATGATAAATCACATCATTTTTATCGTTAATGAATTTACTTCGAGTAAAGTCACGCAAGTCGTTGGTAAAGAATTATCATTAATTATTATCATTAATCTTTATGTGCATCTTTGTCCACCATTCCTATTTGCGTGTTGTTGCATGCGTGTTGTTGTTATCCTTGACTTGAAGGCTTTATTTTGATAACAATCTTGAAGTAGATATTATCACTAAAAAATAAACATAAAATGTGTTTTAATAATTCTTATTACCTATTCATAAAAACTAACTATCGGTCTTTGGTCGAAACTCAATTGTAACTCTATAGGTATTAAAGTACAAATCTATTAAATAAATTATAGGATTAAGGAACTACAAATCAGTGTAATCATACTCTATATTAAAATAACTACTTAGTTTGAGAACTGATATAACAATAAATAAATAGTATATGTCAGGTGCGCGTGTCAAATGCATGGTAGTGCTTTTTTATTATTTTAGTAGTGTATTTTTAATACATATTATATAAATATTAGATTAAGATTAAACTTAGATTTTTGCACTTCTTCTCCGTATAATCTTTAACTGTGCCAAATCTCATACTCCTCAGACCACCTCATTTTCGTAAAAAAGGTACAAAGTTATCGCTTCACCTATTAATACATAAATCTATTTGCATATGCAAAGTATAGTAGTACAAATGAAAAGTAGAAGTACAATTAAAATTTAATAATGCTATCAAAAATAAAATTAATTCGTAAAAAAGGTACAACAAAGTTATCGCTTCATTTATTAATACATAAATCTATTTGCATATACAAAGTATAGTAGTGAAAATGCAAAGTAGAAGTAATAATTAAAATTTAATAATGCTATCAAAAATAAAATAAATTGAAGATTTTGATTTGATAAGCAATAGACGCAAGGTTGCAAGGACCTGATAGTTAATATATAAGAATACTCTATAACAACAATTTCAATGTAAGTTTTACACTTTGCTACTAGTGGAGGGCCTGGGGGTTTTCACCTCGGATTAGAGTTATAGTGAATTAGTTAATATGATCGATGTGGGATATTGTTTTTTAAACTATAAATTACAATGTTTACCCAATTTTTTTTTGTGCACTCCATTGTTTCATTGTTTAAACAAATTATTATGAAAAATTAATGTTTGACCATATAGTTTCACTTTAAGCAGTATTTTTTTTATTTATATGTTAAATATTACCTGAGTAGACATATAAGAACATTTTTCAAAGATACCTGTGTATAAAAATAGCAGTAGGGATTTTGAACAGGTAGAAAAACGTGGAGGGGAGAGCGGAGCGACAGCTGCTATGTACAATGGAATTTCTCGGCTAGTTTAGTTGCAAGTAATACGTGTTCTGTGAATATTGTGCTTCTATAACAGTGAAAATTTGGTTTTTTTAGTGAAAAATTCTTGTATATTTTTGTACTGGAAGGTGTATTGAAGACGACGTTTTTATATTGAAATAACTGACCCGCGCAGCTTCGCCCGCGGGTATATTAAGTCGTCCAAATAGCTTTTAATAAAAATTTCATCCCCTAATTTTTTCTATTTAAGTCCTCCAGGGACTGATTTTTGACAGGCTTTCGCATTTATAATATTAGTACGGAATGATTTGTCAATTGTTTTTTTATCACACATCAAGTTCTACGTACGCAACGAAAATAGAATTAAGTCGAAAAGATTTTAGAGCGATGATTTTTTATGATTTTAAAAGTTCTCTTTCTCCGCAAGACTGTGCTGCTCGTCTTCAAAATGCTTTTGGGAGAGAAGCACCTTGTTTGAGCACCGTGAGGTGATGGTTCGCTGAATTTAAGAGAGGTCGAGTTTCTTCTCATGACGAATTTCGTGAAGGGCGGCCTTCAACTACCGTCAACGAAAATAATGTGGCTACTGTTAAGCGGTTAATTGAAGAAAACCCCCGGATTAAACAATTTAAGGACTAGTGGGCAATTCTGCTGTGCTTGCTTTGTTTGATAAACATGCACCATTTAAATTAATTAAATTAAAGCGCCCTCCAGCTTCATGGATAACTGATGATGTTCGTAAGGCAATGACACGTCGTGACCGTGCTTTCAGTAAATTTAAACGTAACAGGTCCAATGTCAATTGGGAAGCATATAAAACAGTACGTAACCGTTGCAATCAATTGGTAAGATCTGCTAAACGTCGCTACATACACGAGAGTATTACTAACTCTTCCGCTTCTGATGTGTGGAAATTTCTAAATACAATTGGCGTCAATAACAAATCTTTAAGTAATGATGTTGGTTCAATGTCATTGAACGATCTTAATAATTTCTCCACGTCAATCCCACAGTTAAATAGTACGGACAAAGCTGTTACTCTTACTCAAATCAAAGAATGGAATTTATGTAATGTCTTGCCTCATCCTCTGAACGTGTCTGAGCCATTTTCTTTTTCGCCGGTAACTGAAGACGAAGTATCTAAAATCATAGCTTCTATAAAATCTAAAGCTACTGGAAGTGACGGTCTGGGCCGTACTATGAGTATTCCAATCCTTAAGCATACCACTGTTACAATTACTCACATAATCAATACATCTATTCTAACTGGTTTTTTCCTTCAATTTGGCGTAATGCCTTCGTAATTCCACTACCCAAAGTTCCCTGCCCGACAGCCCCTTCCCACTTCCGACCCATTTCAATTTTACCATTTTTATCAAAAATTTTAGAAGCCGTCTGCCATAAACAAGTCTCTGGTATGAGCTAAATTCAGAAAATTTTAACGTTAACGTAACGTAAACGTAACGTAAACGTAACGTAAACGTAACGTAAACGTAACGTAAACGTAACGTAAACGTAACGTAAACGTAACGTAAACGTAACGTAAACGTAACGTAAACGTAACGTAAACGTAACGTAAACGTAACGTAAACGTAACGTAAACGTAACGTAAACGTAACGTAAACGTAACGTAAACGTAACGTAAACGTAACGTAAACGTAACGTAAACGTAACGTAAACGTAACGTAAACGTAACGTAAACGTAACGTAAACGTAACGTAAACGTAACGTAAACGTAACGTAAACGTAACGTAAACGTAACGTAAACGTAACGTAAACGTAACGTAAACGTAACGTAAACGTAACGTAAACGTAACGTAAACGTAACGTAAACGTAACGTAAACGTAACGTAAACGTAACGTAAACGTAACGTAAACGTAACGTAAACGTAACGTAAACGTAACGTAAACGTAACGTAAACGTAACGTAAACGTAACGTAAACGTAACGTAAACGTAACGTAAACGTAACGTAAACGTAACGTAAACGTAACGTAAACGTAACGTAAACGTAACGTAAACGTAACGTAAACGTAACGTAAACGTAACGTAAACGTAACGTAAACGTAACGTAAACGTAACGTAAACGTAACGTAAACGTAACGTAAACGTAACGTAAACGTAACGTAAACGTAACGTAAACGTAACGTAAACGTAACGTAAACGTAACGTAAACGTAACGTAAACGTAACGTAAACGTAACGTAAACGTAACGTAAACGTAACGTAAACGTAACGTAAACGTAACGTAAACGTAACGTAAACGTAACGTAAACGTAACGTAAACGTAACGTAAACGTAACGTAAACGTAACGTAAACGTAACGTAAACGTAACGTAAACGTAACGTAAACGTAACGTAAACGTAACGTAAACGTAACGTAAACGTAACGTAAACGTAACGTAAAAGTAACGTAAACGTAACGTAAACGTAACGTAAACGTAAACTCTAATCCGAGGTTTTACGGTGTTGAATGCTCCAGGAACTCCACTATACTTATATGGTATATGGTTCGTAATTTACTAGTTATCTTAACTTCAAAACTGAAAGACAGCAGTGACAACATTGATATAAAATTATTTCGATGAGCATTGACGCTAAAAATGGTGGTGGAATCGTAACCAACCAAATTATCGCAATCGCATTAGTAGCGATATCTAATAATACCTTTGTCAATATTTTACGAGTATCAGAAAAGCAGATGGCTTATTTTTAACCCCCTGAAACCCAGTTAAAAACAATTGAACAGAGGAGAGAGCCAACGTCTTAATATCAGGATTTATTCACGAGGTCATGTGTCCAGGCCGGCTCTTTATTTAGTCCAATGAAAAGAAAATTTAATACAAAATAGAAACTAAGAGAAAAGCTTATTTCTTCCATAAAAAGGCAACTACTAATTAATACTAGTTAATACTAGTTTTTTCAAAATAGTAATAGTTAATACTAGTTTTGTCAAAATTTCTCAAAATCCGAGACCGAATCAGTTCCAATTTTCAGGAAATCTAAGTTGAACGGAATGCAATCGAATGCCATCAACCGCGTTTGGATCGGTCCAGCCGTTCAAAAGCTATGAAATGTTTACATACACACATACATACATACATACAGACATACTGAAGTTATCGTGAAAATAGTCGGAAAAGATTCCTAGGACCTCAAAACGTGAACATCTGGTGAAAACTCGATTTTCGAAAATCGGGGTAGTCAGTAACTTCTTTATCTACATACGTAGTGTGAAGTAAAAAAAAACAGTAGCAGTCATGGGACTGCCGATAGAAGTGAAAACGGAACTATTAAGTTGAGAGTAATTAAAACTATATGCAAAACATAGCTATAGATATACTATTATCATTAGCATGTCGGTGACGCGAACCGAGGATTTTACCCTCTACCAAAACGCTCAACGCGCCTAAAGAAGTTTTCACTTCAAAAACGTTTTGACTTAATATGCAATGATAATAAGCGGCTCAGATTAACAAGCGAGTAGTAACAACAATAGTGAGTTTAAATGGCATCAACGCTTTTGAATTTTTAAAGAAAAAACTGTAGCCGCATGCGAGATTTTGAGAAAGAAAACTTCTTTGAGTATATACCTAGTATATCTATGGAAAACTTATAAGTTTGCATGAATATCATCATAGCGACGTAAAACGTCTCGCCACAGTGTGTATTTGGTTGTGAATTGTATTTCTTTAGTTTGCTTTATTTGCAGTTTTGGTTACTGTAGCGTTGGAATGGTAGAGTAAGAAGAGCGAGTAGAAGGAAAGGGAGGGTACGAAAGACAGGGGAAGAATGATAGTTTAAGTTAGAAATATTTAAAAAATAACACTGCCTTTTTATATATTATAGGCAACACATATACGCTATGCTATTATATTAGCTACCAATATTAATACAGAATGCTGATACGAATTGCATTTAATTGACACAGCATCGCAAGGACTCGTAACTTGGAAATATTTTTAAGCTGTACACTAATTAATTACCCAAGAACTCAATAATTTTGCCACAGGATATTTATTTAGTTTCATAATTTCTACACATGCTTTATATTCTGTTTATAAAATGCGTTGTAATTTATTCAGTAATAAACTAATACTATACCAGGCCACTTGAAATGAATTTATAATCCAGCCAATAACAATCTAGTAAGTACTACGTTGTCGCAGACAATGGTGTCGTAAACGATGAAAAATCATGCGTAATGAGACCTGCACTTATGTTACTAAACAAAATGTAACAAAGGTGTTTTAAGTTTTGTATGATATAATAATAGATTAGTTTGTTAAATTTGATTTCTTAATTTTAAGTAACTATATTTCTTTACTTCTACGAAGTATTTATATCGCCTCTGTGATTTAGTGGTTCGGTGTTGGAGTTGACCACATGAGTTCCTGGGTTCGATTCCCGGGTAGGGCAATTAAAAAAAAAGTGTTTTTACAGTTTCCTGACGAAAACAACGTTACCCGGGATTGGAAAAAGTGCCCGGTTACCGATTACATTGTGGAACTAAGTATCTTCGGCTACTTGTGGATGCATTTATTGTACCTCTGCCTACCACTTCGGGGATACGAACGTGAAGATACTTTTTTTGTAAGAATTTGTATGGACTAGCAAGGCAGTGTATAAAACTAAATTGATTGTGTCGACAGCATTTTGTAGATGTGCTACAGATGTAAACATACACACAAGAACGCACTATGTTTTCAAAGATCCCCATTCCCTAGTGACTATAAGATATAATGTTCTTGGTATTAGTTTAACACAATCGCTATATTTTACTATACAGCGTATAAGGGAGGGTCTTCTGAAATCACAGACCACACAAATACTAATAGACACAGTGTTGGGCGTAAAAAGTGTAGCCGCTCATATGAGCAAATGTATGTAAATGTCATACGCTCGTAGATATATCGCAAAAAAATAGAAATATGCCATATCGTGCTATTTTATCGTGCCGAATAAAAAGCTAATGCTTAAGGAATACACCTGGAGTAATTTTATTTTATCGGTATTATACCCCTGTATTTCTTTGTGTAAACGCAGACGACGTTGACAACCTAACAAATTGCCTTGAAAGTGTAATCAGCGATTTTTACGATCTTGTCATGAGGGCAATTCTTTGTTTTGTGGGAAAATGGAATTGCCATCATGGGGCTTATGCACAACAACTTTGCTAAAAATTATCACATGATCAAATGCATAGTTTAAGATTCTATGAAGGACATACAGACAAACATTCATTTTAATATGCAAAAAGTATATATATATATATATATATATATATATATATATATATATATATATATATATATATATATATATATATATATATATATATATATATATGTATATATATATATATATATATATATATATATATATATATATATATATATATATATATATATATATATATATATATATATATATATATAGTATGTATACATGTAAAAGATATTGATCAAAACTTTCGTATTTCGTATGACTATATATTTACGGAAGTTATCCAGTAGTCGATTCTGATACCGAATAAGTTAAACATTTGGTGCTTAAATGTTGACTTAGAGCCCTTGCTCACCGGGACGCTATGGCGACTTCGCCGGCCACCATATCCAAATAGTTTATATTAAAATATATGGCGGCTAACTCACTTGACGACGTAGCCAATTCTTGAAATTCAATACAGTTTGTTTAGATACGTGGCCGACGACGTCGCAATGGCGTCCCGGTGAGTTAGCGGCTTTAATTAACCAACAATAATGTTTATAGTATAGACACCCACGCTCAGATAAACAAGTTCATTGTTTACAAATAGCGATTTGCCGATCACGATACTTTTTAATATTACCATACTATTTTCGTTGAGTCTTACCATGTAGTTAAGTAATATTCTCTAAGGCAATCTGTGTATGTGTTTTAGCACTGGTCCTGTACTAGAAAAAACTTAAAAACTTTACAGTGGTAGCTAAGATTGTTACTGTCTTTAAAGCTAGATATTTGCTGGCTTAAATCCAATCGTGCCAAAAAAATTCTTTGCTTTTTTTATATATCTTTAGATAGAAAACGAGCATACGGTTCTTCTGATGGAAAGAGAAACCATCGCCTATAGACACCAAAGATGTTAAAAGTGCATTGCTATCCATGTAGCGGGATAGCAATGCCACATGCATGAGTCTGCCGGCTATTTTACCCTCCAAACCGGAACACGTCACGCTGTTGCGACAAGAAAGGAAAGGCGGTGGATTTAATACACGGGCGAGGCGTTGCGGAACTCTATCACTTAGTAAAAAAGTTATTTTATTGTACTATCTTTTAACTCATGACTGATTCTGCTTGGAACTTTAAAACAATTTTCACCAACTACTCGAATATTAAACATCATTTAAACTTGATTAACAATATCAAAGTTTTTGAGTTCAAGAACTGACCCACTCGACGCCAACATTTACAATCTTGCGGATAAAAAGAAAGGTAAAGTAATATTTTAACAGTTTTCTGAACTTTCCTCCTTTATGATTGTAACAAGCTAAAAGCTTTGAAATTTCGTTTCGATAAATGTCTAGGTTATTTACTTTAAAATATCTGTTTAATGTAAATTATTGATAAGAAGTTACAAGATCAAAATAAAACATTGTCCTTACGTGAATCGAAGCTTCAATGAGATGTTATGTGGGTGTGATTGTAGGCGGTAGACTTCGTGCAATAATAAGATAGTAGATTAAGCGCTAGCTTATTAAAAACGGCCCAAAATATTTCGTCGTCTAAATATTTAATGTTCATTTTGCATACATCATTATAGTTATTAAGTGATGTCGTAGACCTCATAACACTGGATGTAAACGATTCAAGCGTTTCTAATTATGCAAATTGATCCCAAACGGGTGAAATTTGAATGAATATATACTTTGTGTTTATAGCAATTGTTTCACTTTTACTTCAAAGTACCTATTTGCGTAAAAATGCTTAATCGCCGTGTACCTTCTACGTTAGCTTTCTGGTATGGTAGTCGTGGTCGTGGTAGAATTACGGTTTTTTTCTATAATTCGTTAAAGAAGAAAAATGTGTAAATTGTATCATTGCCGTTGAATTGCGACTACTAGTAGATTTCTGCAACGTCTTAGCCGGGTTTGTAACGTCGCTTTACCTTTTAATTTTGTAATAGCGCCAGGGCCTATCACTGTTATGTTTTGGTTTAAAGAGTATGGTAGACATGAAAAATGTATTAATGTAGTAATGTATTTATTATCTATACAACGTGTAAGGAACGGTCTGCCGAAAGTCGAAATCATGAATTTGGGCCATGATTCTAAGACGAAACCTGTTGGAAATTTATGCGAGAAAATTTTGATTGTCTTGCCGATTTTTTAACTTTAACTGTATATAAATTGATTTATTATAATACTCTACAGTGCTTATTCTAAAAAATAGTAAAAATTAAGGAAATACATGAAATAAGCAATGTATTATGCGCCACGTATCACGCAAAATAAATGGCGGGATTTCTACGGGCGGACGTGATGAGTCTGAAAAATGTACGCTTTACATTGCGTAGCGTAATTGTTTTTTAATTATGTATGTAGTTTTTAGTAATGTAAGTTCTCTCTCGAACTGAATAATTTTTATCACGATATATAATCTAGTAATAATTTGTGATCTATAGTGGCCAAAGTCGCCTACGCCTTTGGTATCTAATTTTGTATCACCTGCCGTCGATTACCTTACTGAATACTGTATGGGCATCTATTTTTGTAATGATATTATTAGATATAAACAGTTTCCGGAAATATGATGCTACTCATTGTGAACATTATTTTCATAGCTAGCTTAAATTTAAGCTTTACTTCAATAAGCTTTACTTTATATATAGATTATATCTAGTCTGATATAAAGAAACTATATAGCAACATCTTGACAGTAATAATACTGTATGGCCATCAATTTTTGTGCATAGTATTATTAAATATAAACAGTTTTCCGGATATATGATGCTACTCGGCGTGAACATAGTTTTTATAGCTAACTTTATAATAAACTTTAATTTACATATGGAATATATCAAGACGTTTTTATTATATTATATATCAAGACATATTATTATATCTAGATTTTAGTCCGTACACAAAAAATTATCCCAGAAATTCAATAGTTTGTACAATTGCAATTACAAAAAAATACAATTACAATTACAAAAAAAGTACAATTTTTACTCAGGTTATATATCTTCTGTTTACTAAACGTTGTAATTTCATTCAAAGATCTAGTACTACATCGTTTTATTAATAGTATCATAAAAGATATTCTACACATATATAATCTATTGCTACGTCAGCTTTTCAATAGTATCATAAATGGTTACGTGTCATTTTAAGATACAAACGATGCCTTGCGGTCGAAATTCGACCATAGACAAAACAAAAAAGTCTTACTTTTGACAAAATACTTTAGTCGTGAAGAAAATAGTATACATATTATGTGTATAATATTATCATATTATATGCCACTCAAATTTAGTGTGTATAATGTTTATTTCTAATAATTGAATATATTCCTAGACCCGGGCGAAACAATGCAGAACTCTACCACCTAGTAGTCACGACGGTAGTGACTCGCATAGCCAATCGGTCGCCTTTTACGACCTGCCTGGCAGAACGGCAGTTGATCTATTCTTCAAAGGAGCCGGAACCAACACGGGAAAAAATTGTCAGTATCGCTTGCATTTACACACGGAAATAAAGAGTTATAATACTTACCGATGAAATAAAATCACTCCAGAGGTGTTCCTTAAGCTTTTTATTCTACACGATAAAATAGCGCAATATTGTATATTTCTATTTTTTGCGATGTATGATCACTAGTTTTTTGAAAAATTACGAAAAAACGTATGTACATGTCAAACGCTTATATATATGCGCTTTGAGTATGTAAACATTTATTTTTATGTATAAGCGATTGACATGTACATACATTTGCTCATATGAGCGGCCACGCATTTTGCTCCCGACACGGAGTCTATTAGTATTTGTGTGGTTTGTGAGTCACACGTGTCGTGATTGACTATTTGTATATAATAGCCACATTTATAAGGTTGGTTATAGGCTGCTTTTTCATATGAATAAGTGAAAGAAAGTAACGTTATGGGTCACGAAACTAAAGTCACGGATAACTACTAGTGAAAAATAAACATGTTTAATATGCTAACAACCCTATTTATATTCATTCGGCTGTCTTTTATGTCATTTTTTGTGAATAGCTTTTATCTTGGTTTTTACTGGTTATGACTGCCTCGTGTTTTTATTAGTTATCTTTTTCGGTTCATATTATATAAGTATCATCACGTCCGGTTCCCTTGCAAAGTAGGCAGAGTAAACTGAGCGTCTTTTATACTTTCCGGTTCACCGCGATTTATCAGTCTATCGGCTAACGAGCCTCATCGCCGCATTTACCGCCATGATAGCGATTATCGACTATTTCTAGCGATAACCAAGTACAATCGGTACAATCGGTACAATCGGTACAATCGGTACAATCGGTACAATCGGTACAATCGGTACAATCGGTACAATCGGTACAATCGGTACAATCGGTACAATCGGTACAATCGGTACAATCGGTACAATCGGTACAATCGGTACAATCGGTACAATCGGTACAATCGGTACAATCGGTACAATCGGTACAATCGGTACAATCGGTACAATCAGTATAACCAGTATAATCTCAGTATATACTGATCATACATTTTTCAGAAAAACCTTGAAACAACCTCAATAACACTTTTGTTCGAACCGCGGATCGAATCTAGCACCTCATGAGGGCATGCCCATCCTAATATTATAAATGCGAAAGTAACTTTGTCCGTCTATCTTTTTTCACGCCTAAACCACTGAACCAATTTGCATAAAATTTGGCATAAAGGGACCCGAGAAAGGACATAGGATAGTTTTTATTCCGAAAATCCCACGGGAACGGGAACAATGCGGTTTTTAATTTAGAAATAAAAACCGCATATTAAATATAGTCCGGGAGGAATCGGCGCATGAGTACCGAAAACTATTTCACCTCAATTTTTTTTATACGATCCTCTTCAAATTGCCCTACTGATGATATAAATGCATGTTGCCATGGGGCAACTCGGTGCCATATTGTTTAAACCGAATTTTTTTAAGCAATTGCAAGGAGTTGTTAATTTTCAACCGGACATTTTTTTTATATTTTTTATTGAAATACATTGGTATTTCAAAATTTTTAAAAATTATTGGTATTTAAAAAGGTCCTATGACTTTTTACGATAAAGTTAATATTTTAAAAGATATGAATTTTTAAAGGTTCGAAAAATCTCAAATTTGGGTAATTTCGACCCATGAAAAATATATTAAAAGAAAACATAATGTTTAAGTAATATTTTTTTTTAATTCTCTATACAGTAGTTAATAATATTGTTAATAGAGATTTAAAAAAATTTCATTGTTTATATCTTTTTTTAATTGTTAATTTCGCGCGCTCACAAGTATGTGTCGCTTACTGGACTTCCTGAAGATTTTAATTTTGTTTGTGTAGTTGTATTTATCTTCGCCTAATTTTTTCTTCACTTGTGTAACTTGCATAATATGTTCTGTGCCACGACAATGTTTGTTTGTCAAGAGAAGAATTAAACAAATTTTCAAATCGGATAGCAGCCTCATCTTTACGTCGATAAGCTGCACGTTGTACAGTTATATATGTATCAGGCTTCGGATTTTTCACTACATCGTTTTCATTTTTACAAAAAATACATGGTAGGATATCATCAGAATATTTTCTTTTCTTGGGAACAACTAAAAACGACATGAAACTCACATTTATTGTAACGAAAAATCACAAAAACTAAAAATATATCTATCTAATAATGTTAATAATACACGAAATCACTGTCAATGCCCCATGGCAACATGCATCTATATCATCAGTAGGGCAATTTGAAGAGGATCGCATAAAAAAATTGAGGTGGAATAGTTTTCGGTACTCATGCGCCGATTCCTCCCGGACTAATAATACTTATGTATGCAGCATTAGACCTCGCCACAAGATAGCAACGTACCATTAACATCTTTGGTGTCTATAGGCGATTGTTGATTCTTTCCATCAGGAGATCCATCTGCTTGTTTGCTATCTTATGATATATAAAAAAAAAGAAATTTTTCTACGCAGACGAAGTCGCGGGCACAGCTAGTACTTATTAATAAGTATAGCTAGTACTTATTAATAGCAAGTTAGTAATAAGTTTCTTTGATTACCCCAAGATGCCTGAACCGATTTAGAGAATTCTTTTTTGTTTAAAAAGGTGGTCCTTTTGTTCTTTTTGATCTCATATAAGTAAAGATGTGATACAGAAGATTGGAAATGGGTTGTAACAGTTTAACTGCGTTTAAATTAAATTTACTAATTGGTAGAGTTATGCATTGTCTCTGCCGGGTCTGGTACCACCGCCTTATATACTCCCGCCGCAACAATATCAGTGCTTGTTATTGTCGTGTTTCTGTTTAGAAGATAAGTTAACCTGTAAATTTATGCATGTAGCATTAAGACCCCGTCACAAATCTTTGGTTTTAGGAGAGCCATCTAATGGTATAAAAAATTTAGATTTGTCTGTGTTTATATGTATATGAGACCAACTGGGAAGGAACAATATACCCTTACCAAGCAATACAAGAATTTTCTAAATAGGTTAATAAATGATCGAGTTTTGAATTAACAAACATAATTGAATTAATAAAAAAACAGTCAACTGTGAGTTGGACTCGCATACCGAGGTTCCGTTTTGAGAGATTTTTTTAGCCTGTTTTCGGAATTTTATATGATCAAGTAAAGTACATTCTATCATGTAATGAGTTAGCAAATTCTTTAGATAATATCTTCAGGTATATCGTGTAATTTTTGTAAAATTGTTACTTAACAATCAATACAAAAAAACGTGATAAAACAAACCAGTTTTTTCCCGTTTGTCGCGATGCCTCGCCTTAATATGTCGGTAAATGCGACGATAAGGATCACCACTTATCTTGCCAACCGACAAACCGGTGAATCGTGGTGAACTAAAAAGCCTATAGAATCTCTATAGACGTTCGGTTTACTCTACCTCGCAAGAGAACCGGGCATGATGATACTTAACACAGGTAGATGAGGAGCTGGATAGTGTAAAGGATATTTTTATGCGGGAAAATTTAGTCGTTCCCGTGGGATGAAACAAAAACTTTCATAATATAGCGGGCAACTAGTAAAGTATGCAGGATTACTTTGAAAGATCCGACCAAATTTTAAATTTAAGAATTCAACATTGAATTGAAAGTGCGTTTTAATTATTATTGTAACTTATAGGTAACCGTAAATTTTAGTGACCGTAGCTACACGTACATTACATGATTCTAGGTCAATGGGAAATACCTACGTCATATCTTGTAATCGAGTTTTTTTGGTGATGTAACTAATAGTTTACGGTTTTCGGATCTTTCGCTTTACGTATACTGTAAGTCGTTACTTTTTGTCAAATTCCATAATTCTAGGTCAACGGGTAGTTGATTGATTTGATTTCGTTTTGAAACGCAAAAAATCGCTAAATATGCAACATAAATGATGATATATTTTGATCACATTGACTTATAAGTTTGAATTTTTTCACAGGTAAGATGGATCGTAGACCCAATTATTTCATATAAATTTCGCATTCCGCAGAAAAAAAAGTCTTGACAGACAGAAAGACGAGCAGACGGACAACGAAGTGATCATAATATAAGGGTTCCGTTTTTTCCTCATGAGGTTTGATCGATCGGAACGCGGCTGATGGCAGTCAATTAAGTTTTGCCAAAAAACTTGCCAAATCTGAACCGATTCGGCTTAGGTGATTTTGAGAAATTTTGAAAAAAACCTCATAAAAATTTCGATGAGACAATATTTTTTTAAATAACTTTAATATACTCTTAGAGACAAGAGGTGGAAATAATTAAAAACAGAAACATAAAAAAGCACTATTTTGATCTCTACAACTAAATTTTACTAATTATTAACGCTTTCGAATACAACATATTTGTTAAAAAATTAAGTTTTAGCCCTGATGATGTAGTAAAATGCAAAACCGGTTGGCTATTTAAATAAAACAGTATACATATAATTAGTGAATTGTGAAACAGTGCAAGTGCAAAATTTAAAACAATAATTATGATGGAGTTTCACCAAGATGGAAAGTATAAATTAAATAAATTTTACATTAACCGACTTGAAAATTAACAGAACATAACAAATATGATTTTTATATTGAAATAAAATTAAAAGTAACTTAAATTGAATAATAAAATTAGATTAACACTCGAAAGGCAAGTTTGGGTAATAGGACGGGCAGAGAGAGGTTCCCCCGGCGAGGGACTTTTCTGAGTTCGTTGGGTGCCCCTTACTGTGGCAAGCACAAAATAAATGCGCGCGCGCCTTTTTATAGCCATTCCCGCCGAGAAGTGTTATCTCTTTCTCGTGAGTAATTTTCCGTCAACACTATCAATTGAGTAAAAAATCCATTTAACTATTTTTTTAAAAACTGCATCCAATGCTACAAATTACATCAAAATCGCTTTATCCGTCCAGGAGTTATCGTTGAAAATAAACTTTGAAAAAATGTCTTTTCGATATGACTTCGAGATTTTTCAACCAATATTTTTTTGATATTCTACAATATTTTATTACTTAAAAAACGATATCAATTTCGTTTAAAGAATCAAAACCTAATCAATTTTCAAAAATAACAGCCTTTTAAATATTAAAGAACACAGGCGATTTTGGTTTTGTACATCCCGTGTGTGTACTTCGGAGTGACGAATCTACATAATATTATAAACGCGACAGTTTGGATGGATCACGGATGTTTGTTACTCAATTAAGTAAAAACTACTATACAGATTTAAATAAAATTTGGCATACAGATAGAAGATGACTTGAAATAGTAAATAGGATACTTTTTATCTCGAAAAAATAAGGTGATCCCACGGGATTCACCAAAAACTTTTATAATGCAGCGGGCTGCACGCGGCAGCTATTATTAGATAAACTAGAATAATTTTCTGCTTTTTTAATTAAAATATATCTCTAGGAACAATCATATCAAAACTATTGAGACTTTAATTTTTTTTACCGCCCCGTGGTTAGCGATCTTGACTACGCGATCGACGGGGCTCGGGTTCGATCCCCCGACCGACGGGGACAAGGATTTGTGTGATGAACAAAAATGGTTGTATTTCCGGGTTTGGGTGTTTATTAAATATAATCTTGTATTTATATATGTATTTCTATGTATTAGTATCGTTGACTAACACCCATATTTAACACAAGCAAATAATTTGCTTACTTTGGGGTTAGATCAGTAAGTGTAATTTGTCCCGTGAATATTTTTATTTATTATTATTATTTAATTTGATCGACATTTAGGTGCTACTATTGTATAAAACTTTAATTAAATTTTCATTAAAATAACAATAAGTTTATATATATTATAATTTACATTATAAAATTCTCCCTGTTTTATCCCCTGTTTAATCGCCTCTGTGGTCTAGCGGTCCAGCGTTGGCGTTGACCACAAGAGGTCCCGGGTTCGATTCCCGGGTCGGGCACAAAAAAAAGTATTTTTTTCAGTTTTCTGAGAAACACAAAGTTGCCCGGGATTGGAGAGTGCTCGGTTGGCGATAGGCTTGCCACCTATCACATTTGTGGGACCAAGTATCTTCGGCTAATCGTGGGTCCACTTGTTGTACCTCTGCCTACCCCTTCGGGGATATGGGCGTGAAGATACTACTACTCCCTGTTTTTGTACTAAAGAATAATTTAAAACAAATTTTTTGTTAATGTAATATTTTATCTCTTATACACTTTTACTGTTTCACAACAAAGCTATTATCATTTATTACCAACCGGTTTCGCTTACACAAGCATCATCAGGCAATTTATAGTTACAAACTTTTTTGTTAACTTCCCGCTACGTATGTAGATAAGGAAGTTATTGATTTTGCCCCGATTTTCGAAAATCGAGTTTCCACCAGATGTCCACGTTTTGAGGTTCTAGGAACATTTTCCGACTATTTTCACGATGACGTCAGTATGTCTGTATGCATGTGTGTGTGTATATAAACATTTCATAACTTTTAAACGGCTAGACCGATCGAAACGCAGTAAGTGGCATTCGAATTAATTCCGCTTAGACTTAGACTTACTGAAAATTTTAACCAAGTCGACCGCGGAGATATAGAGAAATTTTGAAAAAACTGTATTTTTTAACATAACTTGTACCAATTGAATATAAAAACTAATCAGCTTTAGGAGAAATCGTTGACGAAAAATTTTGGAAAAATGGTTAATTCGATATAACTTCGAAATTCTTTAACCAATCATTTTTTGGTATTTAATGATATTTTAGAACTAAAAAAACATTCTTTGATAATAGAATTTACTTATTTGTAGGTATTGTCATACTTAATTTATGAAAATACCATTTAAGATTACTTTTTATTGGGAAAACTAATTAATTAATATCCATAAAATAATTACACATATGTATATTACGGTACCAAATAACTCCTTTAATTATCCGACAGGGTTTTATTTACACACCGTATATATACGTAAGAAACATATATTTAAGTCTATTCTGTTTTTTAAAAAAACATTTAAACCAGAGAAAAAAAAATACTTGGCACATGACTTTGCTATATAAGGTTACAACATTTTGCTAAGTCAGTTGGTTAATATATGAGAAATATATAAAAGTAATTATAGTAAAATTACATTAGTATGGAAATGTTCGCGCTTAAATATACAATTCTTATTATTTCAATGCGGTGTTGAATGGAATTGTTTTACATTTGAATATTATGCTATGCGGGTGCATATTTTGAGAACCGCAGATGTTTTGTGAATGAAATGAATATTTAAACCCCTGAATTTCATAAAAGCTGCTCTAGTCAGTGACTGTGTCCACAAAATTCTTCAGAATAAGAAGAAGCTTTTATGTTATTCCAAATTTTAATCTATCTGTATTTCCAAAAGAAGGTTATCAGTCCGGCTGTATATCTTTATGTTTGTTACCTCAAAAGTCGCTTATTTATGAATCGATTGTAAAATATATTTTTTGTTTGGAAGTGTGTCATCACACTTCCCGTGTAGTTTCATTCTAATTAGGTAAAGGTCTGATGCTGGGTTCTAGAGACACACCAAATGAAAAGACAACCGACGAAAAAACAGAGAAGGTTCTCAATTCGACATACTAATAATATATATAAACTACGTCGAATGCGCTTTCAAAAATCAAAGTCGAATGTAATTTTCAAAAGTTACAGCTTTTCAAATATTAAAATTACGTTGTTTTTAGCAAACTTACTTAATATTTTTGAAATAACTTTTAGACTAACACACCGGTTGACTTAAAACTCTTATCAGCTTTTCTCCTTTAAAAACTGCGTCAAATACCATTAATAGGATCAAAATCGGTCAGTTTGTTTGTGATTTATCAATGACGAAAATTTATGAAACAATTTTTTTTTAACATTGCTTCGAAATTTTTCAACCTTAACCGATAGGTTAACTTGTATTGCTATAGAAGATCGCTTATATAGTGCTTCATATAATAGTTTTATCGCGTGCACTCTTATATCAGATTATACTTGACAAGATTGAAGTCAAAGGGTTAAAAGCGTGAGTGTCATAACGACTAAGCGATATGTATCTTACTTGCTGTGTCACGCGGCTTTGAATGTCAGTTTTATCTTTAGGCGGAGGGTCATGTCTTTCGTGTAATATTAAAATGACTTTATTTCTAAAAATAAAAAAGATATCGTTTTTTTAAATATTCGCATTTTTACATATATCTCCCTAAAGTTTTCCACCTTGATATAGATAGATATATATATATATATATATATATATATATATATATATATATATATATATATATATATATATATATATATATATATATATATAAATGTAATAAGATACATTTTTATTGAACGTTTTCAAAATTGGAATTTTAAATTACTTAATCATAGTATGTATTCTCTAATTTTCCTAAAGGAGAGGGGGATTTTTGGGCCCAAATGTAAAGGGTTGAAGTATGGTTCAAAAAAATGATACTATTTTTCTATTTCAAATTTCAAAATATGAACTTAATCCGCTTTCTGAGAAAAAAGAAATCACGAAAATAAGTTTGTGGTACTATAATTGTATAATCGATAGAATTATAATCGATTTATGTAAATAATTTTAATCGAAATATAAGTTCGTAAGTATATGTAAAAGTGTAATTTTGATTAATATTTAGTATAATCAACAGTAAGTACCATCATTATTTTACAAACCATTTATAATATAAAAAGAAAAAATATAATCGATACAATTTATATAATCGATTGATTACGTTACTTCAAACTTAATACGATTTAGTGTCTGTGGATTTGATACAGCTAAAATTGAAAATAACAACTGACATCACTGACGGCTCGCAAGAGTCGCACTCGCAAGTCGCGGATTTCACTCTTCGCTATTTTACGTACTTACCTCGAGAGAGGCATCCTTTAATTTGTGTTTTCCAAAAATCTGTGTTTTAGTATTGTGTCAATTTATAAACATGAAGCATAGTAGCCTGTATTCCAAGTATCAGTTGTTTATATAATAGTAAACGGTTACAGTGAGTTAAACTATACCATAGTACCGTAACTTTACTTCTAGTGAATATTTTATATCTCTGTTCTCAGATTGCTAAAATCTATAAAATTTTCAGTATTTATATATCGTTAAACTAGCTATTAATTAACATAATATTCATCTTATTACAAGGGGGCCCAAGTTTGTATGCAACGGTATCAGTCTCCTTTAGGGAATATTACGAAGGCCGCGCGAAAATGGCGGGCGGCAACGACGTATTTTGATCGACATTTTGTGCTGCCATAGTAAAGTTTGAAATATCATTAAGTCCAATGTCTGATTGAGGAAAATTTAACTAATACACTAATAATAAAATATATATGATTGTCTTTGACATTTGGCGATCGGACAGGCTTATTGTTATGCACTGTATAGATAGAACGATTTGAAAAATTCTTTTTTGTTTAAAAGGGTATACTTCCCGTGTGGTTCATTGTCATCAGATGATCTAATGATTGGGTTCTAAAGAAATCTAGAAAAATCTTTAAATATTATGAGGGAATTGAATAATAATATAATCATTTCAAAGCAACAACAACAAGCAATGTTGTAGTTTTACGCTTTTTAAATTATTTTTTACTGTAACGCCACTCGAATTAGAAAAACAGTGCAACACGTCCAACGACGTTTTCTTTCACAATAACATTTTTTGTAGACGTATAATTTTATTTAAAATGTCATCATTGAAGGGGGGTAGGCCGATTCCATTGTAGGGTAGGCAACTGGAGTCGGCGGCGGGCGGTCGGCATTTGACTAAATAAACGTCTATAAACTTGCCGGTTTCAGCATGATGCACTATTTAGTCAATTGGTGAGATAAGTGGTGATACTTGTTTCTATATTTTACTTAATTCAAGTGACAACCGGGACAGATGTCTTTTCATGTTCATTCGAGGCACAAAAAGTGGGAACTGGGGCAACACACGACCCATCAAACCTCAAGAAGCTGCTGAGATTTTTGATTTTCGAGAAAAAATTTGAACTTCTTTAACACTTTTACCCACACCAGGATTATATATTCAAGATTAAAGTATTTACACGTAATGTTATTTTGTGTTAATTTCACATATAGTAATTAAAGTATTCACATGGAAAATTAATGTATTCACATTGTATTTGGTGTCGAAATGAAATGAAACCGAACCGTCTTTGAAATTATTATCCCTCATGATCAAAAGTAAGAACGACAAGAACGTTCGAAAATTATCATGCTCAAAGGGCAGTTATGTTCCATAGACATTTGCAAAACCTGAATTAATTCAAAATGAAGTGATGTCATGTTTATAGCGAGATTAGTAGGCAGGGGCGAATTTGATATGTTGATTATCCTAGAGCTACGAAGGATTGCCGCCCCGCTATTCGCTGTAAAACATGAAAATTTAAATGAACTATAAAATTAAATTAAAATGGACAAAAAACAAAGTCAGTAAACGATGTAATTATCCCAATCATTAATTCAGATATTGATTCGTATCATATCTATTCGTAACAATGAATCGTTATTTACTAATTGTCTTTTGTCTGGCTTTCTGAGCAGCAAATTTGTTTATCTAATCATTACAATGTAAAGACCGTAGCAAATGTGATTCAATGAAAAAAATAACGACCAAATTTTGCCGCCCTAGGCCCGGGCCTACTCAGCCTATAGAGAAATCCGCCCCTGTTAGTAGGCATAATTCGTTATAAATATTACCGCCGGACCAAAATTTGGTTCTAATAAAAAAATTGAATAGGTTTTTTTATTTCGATTAGCCTCCCCTTCCCCTTTCAAGTACCCCACCAAAATATTCAATACAAGTAGTTTGTATGGTAAAATATTTGCCAGGTCAGCTACTTGTAATACTTATATGTCTTGAATTTGTATATAAAATACGAAAAAAATGTCCCCGACCTTTTTCTATTTTTAGCAAAGAAATGGCATTTAAACTTTTAAGTGTGTTTGCAGTACTGTGAATAAAACAGTGTATACGCTAACCTCAACCTAACTCTAGAATTGCACGATTCTATTGATTTTATTCCTCCTTAAATACTCATCGATATGAACCGCGACCCAAAGGTGCTCAACTGAAAGGTAATTGTTGTTTGAGTTGTTAGAACTGGCTGTTGATCAGCGTATTTGAGTAGACATTGAAATTATTAAGGGATTTTCCTTTTGTATTCCGAATAATGACGAGCGTGGTTTAATAGACATTAAGATTAAAGTGATTTAATGCTTTTATTAATGCTTCATAAATGTTCTACACAGAATACAATTAGTTTTTTTATATCACAGGATAGTAAACAAGTAGTTGGCACTTTCTATTCTGATAGACAGAGACAATCATTGCCTATAGTTATTGACGATAGATGAAATATGTTAATAGGGTGTTGCTACCTGTGTGACGCGATAGTGGCAGCATTGACGCTATTGTGACAGAAATAGATTTAGAGGTAGAAACATAATTTATACTTTCCATCGTCGGCACTTGTTGAAACTGGATCATATTGATTTAATATAAACACTTGTACTGTTTCACAAGTGTTATTTAAATTTTATTTATTTCACAATCACTTAATTTTACAGCCAACCGGCCTATTAAAGCATCATCAGGGCTTCTTTCACATTAACTTTTAACAACATTAAATAGCAAACAAGCAGATTTGCTCTCCTAATGGAAAGAGAGACCATCACATATAGACACCAAAGATGTTAATGGAGCGTGTAAAAATAGCTGATAGTCTATTCTTCAAAGGGGTCCGAACCAACATGAGGTTACCACCAGAGCTCCAAATTTTTTTATATAATTAAATAGCAAACAAGCAGATTTGCTCTCCTAGTGGAAAGAGAAACCATCACCTATAGACACTAAAGATGTTAATGGAGCGTGTAAATCCGTGTGGCGGGATGGTAATGCCCTATGCATGAGTTTACCGGCTACCTTACCCTCCAAACCAAAATGCAACATAACAAGCATTAACTTTATTGCGGCAGAAATGGGTAAGGATGTGGTACCAAATACCAAGGCGAGACGTTGCAGAACTCTACCACCTAATATCAACACGATGATAGTGACACGTATAGCCTATCGGTCGCCTTTTACAACCTGCCTGGCAGGCCCGCCACTGTTCAGTCTTTCAAGCGGAGCTCAGTGCAGTCTTGAGAGCTCTACAGATGATCATAAAACGCAAACCAATTAGCGCAACAATCTTAAGCGATTCTAGATCCTCTTTGGAGAGCATCCGAAATGGCACTAATACACATCCCATAGTTGTAGAGATCCATACCCTGCTGAGAGAGCTAGGAAAACTAAATATAGCTATAGAAATGAAATGGGTCAAAGCACACTGTGGCATACAGGGAAACGATAGAGCAGACTTTCTCGCGAAACAGGCTGCCGAAAAAAAAAAGATGGCACCGGCATACGACCAGATTCCCCTTTCCTTACTGAAATATGAAATTAGAAAAGATACCATCATAAAATGGCAAGAAAGATATGAGACGTATAGAGAGGGAACGACAACAAAAGCATACTTTCCGAAAGTTCACGTAGCCTATAAAACACTACAAAGTATTGTTCCTTCAAACCTCATTTCACAGATCCTTACAGGGCATGGGGCATTTCGCTCATATCTGCATAAATTTAAGCTGGATGATTCTCTAGTTTGTCCATGTGACGACATGACCCATCAGACTGTCTTTCATGCAATTGACGAATGTCCAATGTTTGAACGCAAAAGACAGGCCTACCAACAGCAAATAGACATAGCAATAAATAAAGAAAATTACAATATCATCATAAATGACAAACATTGTAGACAAATATTCTTAAAATTTGCACTCGAAATAATAAAAGCTTTATGTAAACAAAATGGATATTTTCGAATATGATCATAGTTGCCAACAATAAGTTGGGAGTACATCTTGTGTCAGGATATAATGAACTATGATTATGTCATCCGGATATGTGAAACCAAACAACATCATCTAGATAAATAATGTAAATATCATGTCAAATGTCAAAACTGATTTATGCAACAAAGCTTATGATCAATTTAATGTAATGGTAGATATGTTGTAATAAATATAACTTGTAATAATTAATGAAATAATAATATTTAATTAATACTATTGTGACAAATAATGTATATATTATGTAATACGTATAATAATATAATTTGAATAAAATAATGAAATATGATGTAATTAGTATAAGCTTAATAACTTACTATTGTCTTTGAAAGAATTTGAAAATTTAGCAAACTCTTCCCAAGGGCGTATTATATAAAATAAAATTAAAAAAAAGTAACAATAGATAAAAGAAACAAAAAAGATTAAAAGTTTCGCATATGAAAACAATAATTGTTATTGTAACTTTTTAACTTTATACTATAAGTAGATGATAAGCTACTAAAATTAGTTAAAAACTAACACAAACTCGCAGAAGCACTATTGAATACAATAGTTAATAAAGAATATAATAAAGCATGATTAAAGCGTTGCACAATAAATAGCAACGAGAAAGTTATTAAATAAAAAAAAAAACCTGCCTGGCAGAACGACAGTTGGTCTATTCTTCAAAGAAATATGCCCAAATGGAGAATATTGTTTTTGGTTTTATACCTAAATCAACGCAAATATATAGGAAGAGTTTTATAAAGGTTTGGCTCTACCTTAACCTTAAAAAATACTGGTTTCCATATGGAGAAAAATATATATTTTTTTATATCTTAAGATAGCAAACAAGCAGATGGGTCTCCTGATGGAAAGAGACAACCGTCGTCTATAGACACCAAAGTTGATAATGGTGCGTTGCTATCCTGTAGCGAGGTCTAATGTCACATACATAAGTTTATCGGCTACCTTACCCTCCAAACCGGAACACGATAGTGAAAAACTCTGATGTTATTGTGGCAAGAATATGTAGGGCGGTGGTATCAGACCGAGGCGAGACAATGTAGAACTCTACCACCTAGTAGCTACGATGGTAGTAACTTGTAGTAACCTTCCTGGCAGAACGCCAGTTGGCCTATTCTTCAAAGGAGCCCGGGCCAACACGGGGAATAATAAAGGTTTTAAATCAGTAAGCCAGTGTATGGAGGATTTTAAAAATATTTCTTTAATGTTCACTCCCCAATTATTGTGCGAACAATAATTGGACGTAGTTATCCAATCCACACAAAATAACCTTAGAAATATTGAAGTTTGAAGTTGGATATTTTTTATTTTTTAACGTGCCATACATAGGGACTAGCTCTGACGTTGAATAAAGTAATAGAGAGCTATTTGATGTTTTTTACTGGCCAATAGTATTGATGTTTAGCATCAGTTTGGTGCACTTAACTCATTTTTGACCATATTGTGGATTGGATCCTTTTCGTTTAACTACGTCCAATTGGGGAGTGTAAATTGTACGTGACGTACAATTCCATGGTTTTGTCAGCATCGACACCGGGCCATTAGACCACATAGGCGATTATTTTATTCATGACTAGCTGACCCGGCAAATGTTGTTCTGCCTTTTTAACTACTCTTATTTTTTTCTATATTTTCGCACCTTTTAAACCTTCCCTGAACTTCAACAATTAATTCAAACCAAAATTAGTTAAATCGATTCAGCCATTCTCGAGTTTTAGCGAGACTAACGAATAGCAATTGATTTATATATATATATATATATATATATATATATATATATATATATATATATATATATATATATATATATATATATATATATATATATATATATATATATATATATAATATATATGTATAAGTAATTATTTACCTTTTCTTAAATTATATTATGAACAAACAACATTAACTAAAATTTATAATTATTTTTCACTACATGTTCGTACTGTAAATGAAAGATTTTGTCTAACGCAACCAAATTAGAATTGATAATAGCTTGGTAGTACTATACAAGCAAATTATTGCTTTCTTTAGGATTTTTCCAGATAATATATATATACATATATATATATATATATATATATATATATATATATATATATATATATATATATATATATATATATATATATATATATATATATATATATATATGCACTATTGATTAAAATAAATCCTTAATTATAATAAAGCTGTTATCGGGCAGAATAGTTTTAGTACCAACATAATATATAATCTATACATATAATAAAATCGTAGGAAAGTCAAAACTATACAATGAATATTTTTTTAAAAGAATACTTGGGGCGTGATCTACAATCGATATCGAAGCCTAAAATATAGTTTTTAGAATTTTTGTCTGTTTGTCTGTATGTATGTCCGGGGTAAACTCAAAAAGTACTGCATACATTTACTTCAAATTTTGCATGAATATTACTAATAGGTCGGGTCAACATATAGGCTACTTATTATCACGCTATCACCACGGGGGAGGTGCTGTGCGGAGTAAACGGAGTCCGCGCGGACGAAGTCGCAGGTATACAGCTAGTATCTAATAATATATCCCATTTTATGCAAATAAACAAGTTTGAAGGTTAAAGTTTGAAGTTTATTACATATAACTTGAACTGTGCCAAATTAATATTGCCCAGTTAGCGAAATTTTCGTAAAAATGGATACAAAGTTTTCGCTTCACATTTTAATCTAAAGATAAACAGCATATATCTTTCTGTCTATCTTGCTGTATTTTGCTGCCTATTTATTACAAAAATCAAGTTTTTTTTACTTTTGAATAAAACTATTAACAATCCGTATTGTGTCTGCATAAAATTTTCTGTGCAATGTCTGCTTAAACTCGCTGATTTACGTTGAAGTTCTACAACTCAAATACCAATTACGATCCACTCGAACACCTTCCAATCCCGCCGTCCACATGTACAAGTATTTACAATGCTAAGGTGTAAAATCAATAGTAGTGCTATTTCGCAGAAAAAAATGCGGTCGCGGATTTATTTGCTTTTACAAACCATTTTTAATAACCTTGGCTTGATTTAGAATTAAGAAAAAGTGTAAAAGTTTGAATAAACGATTTTGTTTTGTTCCTTTTTAAAATTTACTTACTACTAAGAAGTGTCTGTTGAATTCTAATATAGGCTTATGAAACATTAAATTAAATTGATTTCGGCTGACGCTTTATTTTTGTAGCACTTTGAGATCGATCAAATCAACTTCCTTTGAATTAACTCTAGTAAAACCACTATATTTTTACTTTATTATTTTAATTTATTTCGTGTGCGAGACCGACACACACTTGGCTGGTTTTATTTGACTACTTCAAATAAGTAACGATTATGATTCATCAAATGTCGACGAAAAGCGGTGTAAAATCAACCTGTAATGGTCTCGTTCATTGAAATGTGGCTATATACCGAGGATTTTAATAGAATTGAAGTGCAAATAAAACATTCTTTATTTAATAGCATTCTAAGTACTCTAAGTATACTTCACGCCCATAGCCCCGAATTTGCCTATCCTACTAACTAGCACACACACACACACATATATGTATATATATATATATGTTTGTATATATATATATATATATATATATATATATATATATATATATATATATATATATATATACAAGCAAACAAGCAAACGGGTCTCCTGATGGAAGGAGTCAATCATCGCTTATAGACACCAAAGGTGTTAATGGTGCGTTGCTATCTTGTGGCGAGGTCAATTGTCACATGCATAAGTTTACCGGCCACCTTACTCTCCAAACTGGAATACGACAGTGTTAAGCACTGACGCTATTGCAGCAGGAATAGGTAAGGCGGTGGTACTAGACCCGAGCGCGGCAATGCAGAACTCTACCACCTAGTAGTCACGATGGTAGTGACTCGAATAACCAATCAGTCGCCTTTCACGACCTGCCTGGCAGAACGTCAGTTATGCTGTTGTCTTTATGATTTTATTGTTCAGTCTATGGTCAAATTTCAGTCATAGGCGATCACAAGTTTGGTTAAATAGTCTGCCAAACTAGTGCAATAGAAACTCCTTTTTTAGAATTCCATAATCTACAAGGAATTCATCTTATATCATAATCAAGGAGTGGGTGTACATATTGACTAGACTGACAGTGTTAAAATCTAAAAAAATGGTGCAAATATACAAAAACTTCAAAATTTTAATCTTAAAAAAATATCCTTTTGTTGTTCTATATATATAGCGAATAAGTTAGCGGAGTGGTTCGATTCATTTTGTGTATCTACTTCATAAGGGAAATGATGAGGTTATTTTGTTCAATTCATATTCTGTTAAGTATATTTGTTATGAATGTATTGAATATATTATTTAAATTCACTTGTGTGTAATATATCCCTGGAACAGCGTAGGTAGACAATTTCCATTGATAGTTGCAAATTCAATAACAACAATTTGACCGCCCCGTTGGTCGAGTGGTTAGCGACCCTGACTACACAATCGACGGGGCTCGCGTTCGATCCCCGACGGGGACAAGTATTTGTGTGATGAGCATAAATGTTTGCATTTCCGGGTTTGGGTGTTTATTAAATATATTCCAATATTTATATATGTATTTCTATGTATTAGTACCATTGACTAACATCCATAACACAAGCAAATAATTTGCTTACTTTGGGGTTAGATCAATAAGTGTAATTTGTCCCGTGAATATTTATTATTATTATATTTATTAATTTACAATATAAATTTCTGCTTTTTGATTCCATAAATTAAAAAGCAGAATTTTATGTTGATTAGTATACAAAATTTAGTGCAGTTTGTATTGGAGTTTGTATATTTTATAAATTACAGTTAAATTTGTAATATGTTTTAGAATCTTACTTTGGTATAAGAAAAGTCATTACATGTAAAGAACTGTAAATACACTAAAAAGTATTTTTCACGATCGAAAATTTGGACACATATCCGTGACAATTGAATTTTCAGGAAATTGAAAAATGCACGCACTTTAAAGTAGAAGCCTAGATCTTATGTGTTTAGTGATTTTTTTATATCATTAGATAGCAAATAAGCAGATGGGTCTCCTGATGGAAAGAGAAACCATCGCCTATAGACATCAATGATATTAATGGTGCGTTGCTATTCATGTGGCGATGCCACTGCATAAGTTTATCGTTAAATTAATCTTAATCTCTAAACTGGAATACGACAATGACCGCTATTGTGGGAGAAGTAGGTAAGGCGTGGGTACCATATACCCGAGCGAGACGTTGCGTAACTCTACCACCTATTACCACCTATTAGTCACGATGGTAGTGACACGTATAGTGAATCGTGCGTGTCTTATGACCTGCCTGGCAGAATTTCAGTTGGTGTATTCTTTAAAGGAGCCCGGACTAACACGGGGAACAACCGCACCGGCTAATACCGTTAACTACTTTTTATTTGACAAATGACTGATATTCGGTATGTAGAAGATCGGCATGTCAAGATACATTATTTGTGACAAGTAACATTAATTAGCGTCGTGTTCTAGGGGACAGCCTATTCGGCTCAGGTCATGAGGCCCTTGGTTCGATCTTCAGGTCGGGCAAAGTGTTATTGAGCTTTTTTAAGAGTTTTCTCGAAAATCCAAAATCTTAGTAGCAATTCGGAGTCTGGCGGGTGGAGTGTCGAACACTCTCGTGTCTCGGATGAGCACGAAAGTCATCAGTCTCGGTTATCGCTAGAAATAGTCGATAATCGTTATCAGGTTGGTGAAATGTAACGATGAGGATAGTCACTGATCTCGCCTACCATCAAACCAGTGAATGGTGGTGAACTGAAACGTCTATAGACGTTAGATTTACTCTGTCTACCCCGCAAAGAAACAGGGCATGATGATACTTTTTTTGTTTTAAATAAATTAGCGTTGCATTCACAATATATAACTTTTTTATATCATAAGGTAGGAAATAAGCAGATAGATCTCCTGATGGGAAGAGTCAACCATCGCCTATAGACATCAAAGATGTTAATGGTGCGTCGCTATCTTGTAGCGAGGTCTAATACTACATGCATATGTTTACCGGCTACCTTACCCTCCGAACTGGAACACGACAGTGACAAGCACAGATGCTATTGGGGCAGGAATAGGTAATGAAACTTAAAACGATATTATGGTGAACTATCGAAAATAGTTTAAGCAAGAAATATTAAAGAGCTCTTATTTCGTAGTCTGCTACGAAGCGTAGCAAAAACTAGGCGTGGCGTAGCAATTAATCAGAAACAATTATTTTAAATCGAACTATTTAATATTTGCCATTCCCAATCAAGAGATTTATGTAATTTCAAGAAATCAGTACAAAGGAAATTCGTTAATTATTCAGACGATGGAGACGATAAATTATATTAGTTTAAAACTACATAAAATTTCATTACGAAGTCGGTATAATTACGAATCCAAATTTAATAAATTTATGATAAGTACAAGTACAAAGTAACCAGTCGTGATGATATTTTTATGATAAGTATACTAGAATACCTTGTGATGGTTCGAACTCCCTTTTGAAGGCCTACTGCCGTTCTGCCAGGCAGGTCGTAAAAGTCGACCGAATGGCTATGCGAGTCACTACCATCGTGATGTATGATACCGCCGCCTTACCCATTTCTACCGCAATAGCGTCAATGATCGTCATTGTCGTGTTCCGGTTTGAAGGGTAAGGTAGGCGGTAGAATTATAAACGTGGCATTGCTATCCCGCTACAGGAAAACAATGCACTATTAACATCTTTGCTGTATATAGGCAATGGTTTCTCTTTCTATCAGGAGAGCCATCAGCTTGTTTACTATATAATGTTATAAAAATCAAAATCTAAAATTGTACATTGAAACTGGTTTCATTTTTATAACTTTGAAACTTTTATTGGAAGCGGTAGCCTCATATAATAAAACTTTCGTTTGCTTTGAACTTTTATCGTTGCTGGATCCTATATTAGCCTTCCTAGTATTACTTTTCAACTCTCTTTAAAGTGAAAATGATATTGTCATAAGGTAGGTAGAGCATTGCCATTGTTTTGCTATTATGATATAAGTCTTCACATCCATATCACCGAAGAGATAAGTAGAGGTACAACAAGCCTACCCACGATTAGCCAAGATACTTCGTCCCACACTATCTGATAGTTGGCAAGCCTATTGCCAACTGGGCACTTATCCAATCCTGTACAACATTATTTTAATCAAAAAACTGAAAAAACACATTTTTAAATTGCCCAACTGGGTAATCGAACCCGGGACATCATGGGGTTAACACTGAAACTGGACTGTTAGGATATGATATAAATCTATTTTATTAATACATCCCCATGCATATCTTCACATCAAGTCCCTTATAGGGTGAGCAGAGAGAGGTAAGTACAAAATCACGGTACAAACAGATTTGACTTGCTTCATCCGCATTCATAATTTTGCATATCGCAGACTCTTGGCTCTCGGTCAAAACCCGACAAATTTGATTATGCTGTACTTCAGTTTTGGTTTCTCCCGGTATCTACATTTATCCACATTCGCATTGTAAATGTTTTTTAATTCGTTTACTAGCTATACTTTCATTTGGTACAATCCGAACCAACAGAGCAGTTTTTCTTACTTTTACACCGCTGCTGTGTTCCAAACTAAACCACTCTATCAGTTCTCTTTTCAATATATTACGTAAAACGCGACATTACCCCAGAGATACATAACGCTCTCATTTTGATCGCGTTCACGTTTCTTTGGCACTTACTTCCATACAATAGTGTTAGGGTTGGCAAAAAATTATGCAGGGCAAGACGGACACCTCACGTAGGATAGTGTTGTACTGAATGTATTTCTTTGGCAGATTCTGTAGTTTAAATGGGTTGATGGGCGAAGTATCATCAGATTTATCATAGTTGTGTGAGTGACAGAGATACTTTATGGGATTCGAGTCACCGTCGGGTTATTTTTGCAATATATATATATATATATATATATATATATATATATATATATATATATATATATATATATATATATATATATATATATATATATATATATATATATTCTAATAATATTTATGTGGTGGTAAAGTTCTACATTGTTCCGCCCGGGTCTGGTACTACCGCCTTACCTATTCCTGCCGCGATAGCGTAAATACTTGTCACTCTCGTGTTCCGGTTTGGAGGGTAAGGTAGCCGCTAAACTTATGCATGTGGCATTAGAACTGGCTAGAAGATAGCAACCCACCATTAACATTAGTGTCTATAGACGTTGGTTGACTCTTTCCATCGGGAGACCCATCTGCTTGTTTGCTATCTTATGACATAAAAAATATGTCTAATTTTTTTAATTTGATTCTCAATATCACATTTTTATTTTACACTCTTTCATTTAAATTAATAATTACATTTGCACAATATGATGTCACATTCTGATTAAAAGGAATTGTAAATTTAAGGATTTAATTTTTTTTGTAAATTTTTCATAAATTTGTGTTTTTGATAGTAAGTACACTGTTTTTGAGAAGGCGAGAAATAAACATAATTTTTATTATAACAATAAAATAAGAATCAGAAAACAAAATCAGTACAAAAACTTAAGTTATGAAACAATTTTTACCACAACCATGAATATTTTTAATTTTACTTAAATACTTGTAGAGTTAACAGGGCTTTTAAATCCTCATACAATTACTTGGCTCTTAGTACCATTCTTATTTCTACAACAATAGTCTAAAACACCAAAGCTCTTTAAACTTAGATCATTGATTTCTTTGTATAAGCTTTCATTTAGCAAACACAAAAGTTCACACTACATTACTCTAGAGTTCTTGGCCCCCAGCCACACTGATCAATTGCATTCAAAATGTATAAAGCAATGTACTTGACATTACTTATCCTTCCATTTGACGTATCTATCGTATCGTTATTGATTGAATATTAGATTGGATACAAAAATAATTTGCTACCTGTTGCATTATATTCTTTGTAGTAGTATTCGTGCGTTTTGTTAATAAAACAGGTTTTATAATCTATACATATAATAAAATCGTAGGAAAGTCAAAACTGTACATTGAATATTTAAAAAAAAAAAATACTTGGGGCGTGATCTACAATCGATATCGAAGCCAAAAATATAGTTTCTAAAATTTTTGTCTGCTTTTCTGTATGTATGTCTGGGGTAAACTCAAAAAGTACTGCAAAAAGTACTCAAAAAGTAATGGATTTACTTCAAATTTTGCATGAATATTACTTACAGGTCGGGTCAACATATAGGCTACATATTATCACGCTATCACCTACGGGGTAGGAGCTGTGCGGAGTAAACGAAGTCCGCGCGGACGAAGTCGCGGGCCACAGCTAGTATTTAATATTAAAATGATAGAACTTTTGACTAATCCTCAAAATTGTGACTAATAGGTGGTTTATTTCTGTAACGTCTCACCCTGGATTGGTACCTCCACCTTATTGTCCTCCGTCGCGTCGTACGTAGTGCTTATCACAGTCGTGTATCAGTAATCAGGGTAAAGTATCCGGTGAACTTATATATGAGGTATTACGTCTATGCCATTGGTACCTGGGTATTTGGTACCACCCCTTACCTTTTCCTATCGCAATAACGTCCTAAGTAGCAAATAGTGGTTCTGTAATTATTCTGGAACTATATTTTAACAAGACCATAACAGGCTAATAAGCGCTTATAACCACGAAAAAGGGCCCATTTTATAAGCTTACTTACGCAAATAAAACACAAACAATACATTTGGTGACTGCTGTTTAGTTCAATAATAATCTTCTAGTTCGTTCGCGTAGAACTGTTTGCTTACGCGAAGTCAACTATACGCGGTTTATAAAACCAAACGCAACTTATAAGGTATTTCATGATGCTGTTATAAGCTCTTTCTAAACTGATTGTGGTTAAAAATTTGCTAGTACGTTTTGCTACATAAAATATTTTTAAAAAGTTAAATTATGTATTCAGTTTTTTATCAGATATAAATAAAAAAGTTTATTTCCGACTATATATTTATTACTATAAGCTTTGGCATGGCGCGCGTATATTTATTTTCTTTGAAGTATATTATGTTTTAAATAAAACTTTCACGCGCCCTTTAAATTAAGCAAATTTCGTAATTTGAATTTCTACATAATATTGTTTTCAATTAGACTCATAACGTAAACTCGCCATTTTTTTGGCTAGCATTTCAAAGTACTCTACCATACCCTTATACGAATATCCATGAGAACCATACTATCGATATATAATTGTAAAAATTATAATGGGTTTATAATGTAAACTTATAAATTTCTATTAGTTCAAATAATAAATGCAAATAGTTTTAAGTATGCTTAGCTTTATTTGTTACTTTTACTAGAATAGATAACTTATAATGGCTTTATAATGTTTCTTGTAAGCGTTTGTAAATACAGCTTACTAGAATAAATATTATCATGTCTATTTTATAGGACCTCTTTATCTTATATCTTTGCAATACTTTTATAGGACCTCTTAGCTTATACTGTGGCTTTAAGTTGAACTTATAGCTATTTATAAGTTAACTTACAGGATAAAACTTACTAGAAGGCTAAAAAACTCTGTGTTTGCTATTATAAGCTTGCTAGCAAACACTAGAACCATTAAGGTACACCTATTAGCACTGCAGACTTATAAGGTGTCAATGTAGGTCAATTTTGTTGCTTGGGGCTGATGCGTGTCTTTGTTGTGTTCCAAGTTGGAGGGTAAGGTGGCCGGTAGACTTATGCATGTGGCATTACCATCCCTACTACACAGATAGTAGCGCATCTTTCATATCTTTGATATGTATAGGCGACGGTTTCTCTTTCCATCAGAAGAGCAACAATTCTCTTCTATTCTATCAAAAGAAAAACGTACAGTTTACATCTTTGGTGTTTATAGGCGGTGGTTATACCTTTCCACTAAGAAAGCTTTATGACAAAGTAGCAAAACTGTACCACCAGTGGCAGTAATTGTAGGGATGCCATAAATAGTTATTCTGCCAAATACCGAATAGTGAATATCCGTTGAAAGTTCTCAAATGGCCGAATACTGAATAATTTGTTCATTAATACTATTTAAAAATTAAAATGACATCAAATAACAACTACACTCATATCTCAAAAACAACTAAATCGATTTTAATGCAACTTAGACTGTTTTCTGAGTTGTAATATACCTGTTTTAAATTGAAAAAAGTCTCCAAATGGCTTTTATTTAAACTTTTTAAACTAAATTTTACTGTTTTTTATATACCAAAAAAAAAAAAAATACTCTTGCCGATGGTTGCTGAACAAAAAACTTTTACATATCGTTTTTATATCATTAAGACTACATTATTATCCTACATTATACTACTACTACTACATTATATCCAAAATGCAAAGAAAAGTGATATGTTTTGATTTGAATCCTTATTTTACTGGAGTAATTGTATGTCCCCCGTGTTGGTGCGAGCTCCTTTGAAGAATAAACCAACTGCCGTTCTGGCAGGCAAGTCGTAAAAGGTGACCGTTATGCTAAACGTGTTATTATCATCGTGACTTCTAGGTGGTAGAGTTCCGCAACGTCTCGTCTGGAAATTTGGTACCACTGCCTATCTATTCCAGCCGCAATAGCGTCAATGCTCGTCATGTCGTGTTACGGTTTGAACGGTAAGGTAGCTGATAGAAATACATGTGGCATTGCCATCCCGCTACATGAATAGCAACGCAGCCATTAACACCTTTGGTGTCTATGGACGATGGTTTCTCTTTCCATTAGGAGACACATCTGCTTGTATGTATGATATAATAAAAAATGTTAATTGTGGTCTTCTACATTTTATTAAACTTTCACATATTATTCTTTCCACGTATCCAAAACGTTGGAGTATGCGCATTCTCCTTTTTATATCAACACTTTCTTTCAGGACTAACCTTACTCTCATTTCAGAATTACTTACAGAACCCGGTCTACGAGTGTTAAGTCACATATATTTCGTAACAATCTCATCTGAAACATGTTAATTCTATTTCAAGTTTGATTAAATTAATAACTTTTATGCCCTGTCTGACATACCTAACTTTCATTAATATTCTTTTAGGTACTACTTATAGTATGTACTTAGCGGTACCTACGAAGCCTGTCAAATTTTTTATTCCTTGAACATATTTGCATGAAATTTCGTATGAATTGAGTACAAAAAAATAATGAATTAAGTGTTTAGGCGTTTTTCAAAATTCGATCCCTAAGGGGGGATCGAATTTTGAAAATCCGATCCGAAATTTGAGCTTATAAAGAAAGGTTAAATAGGTTCTAAAGTAAATGTGTGCGAGCGAAGCCGCGGTCATCTGATAGTATTTTCATAAATGTCAAATTAATGTAGTGTGTGTAGGTAATGGTTATTTTTATTAATTTAATGAATTACTAATGCCATACTATATAAAAATATTAGGTTTCTGCACTCCTCCGCAATGTAAACTTAATATACGCCAAATTTTACACTCCTCCGTTTACGTAATTGTTGTCAAAAGGGGTACAAAGTTATTGCTTTACGTATTAATATATAGATATAATGTTAATATCAACAACAAAACATTTTTCGCTTACCAGATACTGATATTAGGTAACAAATAATATTATATTTCAGATGAATCCTATATAAAAAAGTCACAAGCAAAAATGAGATGCCATAAATCTCAAACCCAAATAATACGCCAGAAATAGATAGAAGTAAATTATGCTTAAAGGGCATAAATAGAGCCGATATTCTTTATGATTTACGAACACCCACTTCTCAAAATTCTTTGCTTTTATTCAAGGACTGAAATAAGGTTAAAATATGGTAACTTTATTTGATAGAATGTAAGGCTTTTCATGATAAATGATTCTGCAATACGGTTATTTTGTAATATATCATTAGTAAAACGCGGTCACGTTAATTTGACGCATCTCTGGAATGTAAGGCGGGGCTTCCCTTAGCTCGCCCGATTAATAAATAATATAAGTGTCTATCTGGTGTGTAATCTGGTTAGTTTTCTATTATTGTTATATTGTTTTTGGACATTATTGTAACGTTTTGCGCCAAATGACGTCATCAACGGCATGAGTCAAGTTAATCTGACCGCGACGTATGTGGTTGCGTTTCTGATCTGGTAGTAGCTGTATTAATAATTAATAATTGACGTCAAAACTAATATGTTTTTTTATATAATAAGAAAGCAAACAAGCAGATGGGTCTCCCGATGGAAAGAATCAACCATAGCCACATACACCAAAGATTATTTTTGTGTTATAGCACACACCCCGTGCTTGGGAAATCTTGAAATACTTAAAAAAAAAAAGAAAAATATCGACACGCAGGATTGAACCTGCGACCTCCGCTAAAGCCGTGGTTCTCTGCCACTGAGCTAGTGTCGATAGGCTCGACGCGACGTGGCGAATTTTTCTTTGCTTTATGATCGATTCCATCGATTGCACTGGTCACTAGATATGCATATGTATAACTAGTTAAATGAGTTCATCGTCACAGATGAAATTCACATTTATAATTTTGACCAGTACTTTCGTGTTTGTAATTATTTTTGTGTTATAGCACTCACTCCGTGCTTGGGAAAACTTTAAAAACTTTAAAAACAACAAAGAAAAATATCGACACACGGGATTTGAACCTGCAACCTCCCCTAAAGTTAGTATTATCGTGTTAGTATTATAGTGAGTATTATTTTATTTTGCTCAGTCACACAAAAGAGGTATAGTGTAGCTCTTCTTTTAAATATTGACTAGCAAAAAGCAGAACTTTGTAAGGGCTCGCAAAGTTATACTATCTACTATCCAGTAATATTGTTAGAAAATTATTTTTATGAGAATTACATTTTTAACGTATATACTTTATTTATAATAATAAAGTCTATAATCTTTTAATGTATAGAAAAATAAATAATAATGTATTGCATCTCTCGCATTGTATATCTGTTTTGTTAATCTTTCACCTACCATTCTTTCTACATGTCCGAACCAACGGAGCATGCTCTTTCTCATCTTTACACCAACACTTTCTTTCAAGCATAACTTCTCTCTCACTTCAACATTACGAACCCGGTCCGCGAGAGTTACGCGACATTTTCTTCATAGCTATTTGTTTCATCGACTGCGTTGATTATACTTTCATGCCCTTCTAACATACCCAACTCTCACTTTCATACAATATCGTTGTGATAGGCACATGATTATGCAGGGCAAGACGGGCACCCTGACTTAAAACTGGGCTTTTAAGTAATCTCTCTAACGCTCTATTCACTCTGTTCCCCGCACACATCCCTGCTCTAGACCTAAAACTCCCTTGTGTCTAATACAACATTCCTTCAGACTTCCCTTGCATACTCCTTTCCATGTTTTACTATACACCTTCGATGCTAAGATGATCAAACTGAAGGCCCTATAGCTATTTCAGTCTATACGTGAACCCTTGCCTTTATACAAGGGCCCGATGACCGCGCGCCGCCAGTCAAATATAAAGAAAAGTATTTTGTGAAGTAGTCTCTTAATAAGTTCAAAAATCATTAATAAAAAATCTTTAAACCGGATGATCCTGCAAGCCATCGTTGAAGCCGTGTTTAAAAGGATACTGTTTTAATTTTTAAAACTTTCGAATTTGATTATTGATTTTGAATCTTTCACCGCAAACCGTTTTTCGATCAGCCAGGCCGTTTAAAATCTGTGAGAGATTTAATCACATGCGCACATACAGATATATACTGACGTCATTGAAAAAATATAATCATTCAAGAATCTCAAACCATGGAGATCTGATGAAAGCTCGATTTTTGAAAATCGCGGTTAATAATTATAATTTCCTGCGTAAAGTTTTAAAATCTTTTAAAAATATTTTTAAACATGTTATTTATAATTTCTCTAATAATACTATACAAATATGAGACAATTTAAACGCAGAAATCTTGCAAACAGTTGATTTCCCACTTCCAGTATCTCCCGCACTCTGTATCAGATCTTCGTGAAATTAAAATTAAATAACCTGAGAAGTATCTAGGTACTCACTGAAACAAAAAAAAAATCCTTATCGGTTCAGGCGTCTTCGAATAATCAGTGAACATACTTAAAAAAAGATTCCGACCAAATAGGAACCTCCTCCTTTTTGGGTAGTCGGCTGAAAATAGTGAGTAGCAAAAAATGCTTCGGTACCTAAGTGGTGGAAAAATTGAAACCGAGTTTTTTTATTTATTTTTTTCACGGGACAAATTACACTTACTGATCTAACCCAAAAGTAAGCAAATTATTTGCTTGTGCTATGGGCGTTAGTCAACTATACTAATACATAGAAGTACACATATAAATACAAGAATATCGAATCGGAGCCCCGTCGATTGCGTAGTCAGGGTTGCTAATCACTCGACCAACCGGGCGGTCAAGAGTGAATTTGGTGCTACAGAAGAGCAGCAGCAAGGTAAAAATTGTCTCCAGAATTGCATAATTATAAATCACAACTCACAAAACATCAAGATGGCAAGATTTAAATTTTAACATAATCTGTATTATTAGTTACAATTAGCTTACTTATTTTTTGTATCACTAATCTGGAAAAAGTGGTGACTCAAAATTTGAAGGCGCCTGTCCTCAATCGATTTTAACTCGTTAGTTTTATAATAGATGGCGTTACTAGAAATAAGATTCTAATACAAAACGTATCTTCTATCGATTTTAACTCGTTAGTTTTATAATAGATATCGTTAGTAGTAATAAGATTTTAATACAAATTGTATCTTCTATTTTTTTAAGGTCTGTAAAATGGTATTATTATTGGTAGATAACATATCTAGACATGAATTTAAACTACTACGTCGAAGCACAAACCTAAAAGTCCGATAATTTTTCCGTAAAATGTACCACAAAAGTGCATAGAAAGTGGCCTAGTGTAGGGCTCGCTTCGCTTGCCCTAATAAAGACAACGCAGGGTGAAAAGTCGCGGGTCTCAACTACATTATGATATTAGAGTACTAATCCATATCTTGACGAACATGTTTGTTTCTTGTTATCGAGAAACAGTCCCATAACGGTGACTTGCTCTAACATATTAGGTGCTGATAATGCGATAATATTTGTATATGCTAAATTAAAAACGTAATTTAATGAATTGACCCAATTAAAAATTTTTTTAATAAATTAAAGGAATCCAATCCCAAACAATATATATATATATATATATATATATATATATATATATATATATATATATATATATATATATATATATATATATATATATATATATATATATATATATATATGTGTGTGTGTGTGTGTGTGGTATTAGACCTCTCCACAAGATAGCAACGCACTATTAACATATCTGGTGTCTATAGACGATGGTTGACTCTTTCCATCAGGAGACCCATCTGCTTGTTTGCTATCTTATGATATGAAAAAAAAAAACTTCAGCTCAAATCACTCGAAATTGTACATGAGCATATTGCATATTTTTGAATATACAATATGCCCACATAGTAATAATATTTATTGATTATAATGATTTTTGACCTGAGGTGTTAGCTCAAAAATGTTAAAGTTCGTGGAAAACGCCACTATAACAATTTTTTTGGAAAAGTTGTAACTTTTGATCGATTTTGATATTTCAAGTTTCAGATTTGATGATTCAGAAGCTTTCCCTCTCTCACACTCTTTTTACTGCTCCAAAAATGTCGTCTTAAGTCAAAATCGATTGGCTGAACAATCTTGAGGTTGAAAAAAACATAAATTGAAAGAAGTATGTAAACATAGGGTTACTTACATCTTTCTGCTACTAGATCAGTGACATTATTAGTATAGATTCACGTCTTTAAACCTGGTTACTATATATTAACCACCCCGTTGGTCAAGTTGTTAGCTAACTACCTATCAATAGGGCTAGGGTTCGATTCCCGACAGGGACAAACATTTGTGGGATAAGCATAGATATTTGTATTTCTGGGTCTGGGTGTTTATTGTGTATGTAAGTAACTGTGTCTATATATGTATTTCCATGTATTATCTTTTACTATCACCCATATCACAAGCAAATAATTTGTTTACTTTGGGGTTAGATCGATTTGTGTAATTTGTCCAACGATATTATTATTATATAGTTTAGAACACAAAGACGAGCAATTATATGTTTGTATATTCTTTGAGTTTTATCTCCGAGTTGCTACTGAGATTTTGATTTTTTAACTTCCCACTACGTATGTAGTAGATAAGGAAGTTACTGATTTTACCCCGATTTTCGAAAAGGGAGTTTTCACTAGATATCCACGTTTTGAGGTCCTAGGAATCTTTTCCGACTATTTTTACGATGACGTCTGTATATATGTATGTATGTATGCGTGTGTGTATGTGTGTAAACATCTTATAACTTTTAAACGGCTGGACCGATCGATTGGTTGATGGCATTCGATTGGATTCGGCTCAACTGAAATTTTCTGAAAATTTGAATCGATTCGGTCCAGGAGATTTTGAGAAATTTTGATAAAACACCAAAAAATTTTTGACGAAACAGTATTATTTTAATATAACTCCTAAATTTATGTACCGATTGAGTACAAAAACTGATCAGCTCTATTCCTCAAAAAACTACGTCTAATACATAAATTGCATCAAAATCGATTTAACCGTTTGGGGATTGCTCCCAAACATTGTTGACGAAAACTTTCGACATAGCTTCGAAATTTTTCAACCACTCTTTTTTTTGGTGTTCTACAATATTTTAGTACGCCGTACGTAGTAATGCCGTTTCAAAAATCAAAATCAAATCTAATTCTCAAAACTTATAGCTTTGGAAATATTAAAATTACGTTGTTGTTAGCAAACTTACTAAATTTTTTTTAAATAACTTTCAAGATAATTCACCGATTGACTTAAAAATCTTATCATTTTTTCACCTTTAAAAACTGCGTCAAATATCATTAATTTAATCAAAATTTAAAAAAAAAATGGCATTTATCAATGAAGAAAATTAAAAATAAAATGTTTTTTGACATTGCATCGAACATTTTCAACCCATCGATTATTTAGGTAAAGCAATATTTTAGATCTCAAAAATTGAGTTGAATGCCCTCATCGTTTTCAAATATACAGCTTTTCAAAAATTAATATACAGCCATTTTTAACTAAATAGATGATTGAACTGAAAAATACATGCTTAAATTTTTTACTTTTTTGAGCTTAAAATGCCTTGATTTAGTGGGAAGTTTCAGGGATGGCCTGTAGGGTCAACCGTTTACACATTATTTTATATATCATGAGAGAGCAAGTAGATGGCTGGCTCTATGGATGGAAGAGGCGACCACCGCTTATAGACATAAAAGATGTTAATGGTACGCTGTTAACCGTATGTCATGTATCACTCCCCAAACCAGAACAAGATAGTGACGCCATTGCGGGAGAAAAAGGTAAGGCGATGGTATCAAAATCCAGACGAAACGTTGCAAAACTTCACTTCCTAGTAGTCACGATGTTAGTGACAGGTATAACCAATCGTTCGCCTTTTACGATTTGTCTGACAGTGTGGTGGATCATCTATTCTTTACACAGGACCCAGACCAACACGAGGGAATAATCCCGGGACCACAATATCTGAGCAGTGTTATAACTACTTGACCACAGCGCACTATAACTCAGCTGTATTTTAAAAATAAATATTACTAACGTAACTTTCTAAAGTGATCAAGAAGCATCAAAAGCGTTTTCAAAAGTTAAACATAACTTTCTTACTTCAGTGACGAAATGTTGTGGGACACTTTATAAAATAAGTATTACAAATAAACTCACTTGTACTTCCAATTTTCTTATACTTTATTTAACTTTATAGTTTAATACTGTATCGCTATAATCTATATAGATTATAGCGATACAGTATTAAACTATTAATACTGTATCGTACTTAATAGTGAAGGAAAAACTTTGGATCCTTTTTTAGACAATTGCGTGAACGGTGAAGTAAGTAAATTTGGCACAGTTAAAGTTAAAATAAAATGCATTAGAAGTACATTAAAATAATAAAAGTAAACATTACACACACTACATTTATGTGACATACGTGATATTACACACATATCTAACATTTTCAGTTGTCAAAGAAAAAGCAGTTCTATATACCTGAGGTTTTTAAAACGTTGCGGAATCTGGACGTGAACAAAGCCAGTGGCCCTGATGGGATTCCATAGTACTGAAAATCTGTGCGCCTGAACTCGCTCCTGTGTTGACACGTCTCTTTCGCCTTTCGATGACGACTGGAAAAGTGCCGAAATCATGGAAGCTTGCCAACGTGCAGCCTGTGCCCAAAAAAGCAAGTCGTGCCAACCCTCCAACTCTAGGCCAATTTCAGTCATGTCCAAACTCTGCAAGACTATGAAGCGTGTACTAAACAGCAGGCTAATGGCACACTTAGAAGCGAACGATCTACTGAGTGACCGCCAATACGGGTTTCTCCGAAATCGGTCCACTGAGGATCTTCTAGCGTATGCCACCTACATTTTGTTGCATAGCACATAGCACTGTTGTGGAGAGTTACGTATTTAGTGCGCGGGCCAGTACGGCACAGATCCGGTCTCTCAGGGAGGCAATGATCGATCGTATGAACCTGTCCTTACATGCAGTCTCCAATTGAGGCGATGCTAATCTGGTCAAGTTTAATGCAACTAAGACTCAGGCGTATCTATTCTCCGCTAAATGGAGTCCGTTCCATGTATCTCCGTCTTTCCAGGGTGTGGCCGTGCCAATAGCTGACCACCTCGAGATCCTTGGTATCACGTTAACGCATACTCTCAACTTTGGTTCGACATCGATTCTAAAGCCCAAGTTGCCTCAAAAAAGCATGGTATTCTGGCGAAGGTGAGACAGTATTTCAGTCCGGGACAGTTACTCAACCTTTATAAAGCACAAGTCCGTTCGTGCATGCAATACTGCTCTCACCTCTGGGATGGATCCGCTAAATACCAGCTGGAGACACTTGAGGCAATAGAGAGGCGTGCCAAGAGGCTTATAAACGACGATGATCTGGTAGGCAAAAAACTCCAAAGCCTCGGTCATCGCCGCAGAGTGGCTAGTTTACCGGTTTTTTATCGGATACACGTTGGAAAGTGCGCTGCGAAATTGCACGACTGAATTCCGCCATCCCCGTTTTTCTATCGATCGTCGAGGCGCACAGATTTTAGGCATCGTTATATGGTGGACATTCCACGTACCCGAACAAAGCGGTTCGACTCAACATTCTTCATTCGAACCGCAAAGGACTGGAACATGCTTCCTGAGTCTGTGTTCCCGGACGAGTACAATCTGGGGATCTTCAAAAGAAGAGTGTACAGGTCCCTTCTAGGGAAGCGCGTTCCATCTTAGCTTACCATCAGGCGAGATCGAGGTCAAGCGCTTACCTATCGATAATAAAAAATAAAAAAAAGCAGTTGTCAAACTTAAAAGAGTATTTATTGTTTAGTTTATGGTCGAATTTCGGCCAAAGGCGATCACTAGTAACATTATTTTATCGTTTACAAACAGTGTATGTTATGTCTTAATAGTAATGTAATAAGTCTTCTTTTTAAGTAGGTATTAGTTTTTATGCTGTGAGGCACCCGGCTTTATAAACTTTATTCAAAACATTTCACTCGCAGCTCTTTGACCTAAACTTCGGAATGCGAAATATATCCAAAAACTGTTTCTTGCAGAAGTTTTCATGAAAACATTGTTATGGAGTTGAAACTCGGAATTCTGTTTTAGTGAAACAATGTTTCTTTGAAAACAGACGGTAACCTACATATTTGCATGCGAGATTGTATGAATTTTGGTAGTTGACTGAATATTTTTATAATTAAACTGCGGAAATGAAATATCGGTTTGTCACAAAAGGGATTTTTATTAGTAGTATTTACCTAGAAACGACTAAATTTCTACTATTTTTTTTACTCCTTTTGTTTTTTGCTTTAAGGATTTTGCGTCAATGCTATTTATGTATACGAGCAATCGCCAGCTGGTCGAAATTCGACCGTAAGTTTGATCATAGACTATATTAAAACCTCTTCTAAGTCTGAAAACTGACTTCTATTGTTAGTAAAATTGTGAATATTACGATGCATGTCAAATGCACGGTAGTGTGTATTGGTCATTTTTATTATATTTCTACTTTCCATCATCGGCACTTGGTGAAACAGCACCGTATTGATTTTTTTATACAATTGTACTATTATACAACTATAATTTATTTATTTTAAAGCCAACCGGTTTCGACGATTAAAGTATCATCAGGGTTTTAGTTAATTTATTATTTAAACATTAATGGACACGCGCAGAGGTAATTACTACAAGTACACCAGGTAGATAGAAAATAATTACCTACTTGTACTGTTATGAATAAATATTGCCAACGGAAGATTTTTTCCCTAAAGTGGGGTTTCCTTAACAACAACACTAAAATCTAACTAGACAAATATAATGATGTCAATAAAGGATACATATTATGTCAATATTTTTTTTATATCATAAGATAGAAATAAACAGATGGGTCTCCTGATGGAAAGAGTCAACCATCGCCTATAGACACCAAAGATGTTAATGGTGCGTTGCTATCTTGTGGCGAGGTCTAATGTCACATGCATAAGTTTACCGGCTACCTTACCCTCCAAACCGGAACACGATAGCGACAAGCACTGACGCTATTGCGGCAGGAATAGGTAAGGCGATGGTACCAGACCCGGGTGAAACAATGCAGAACTCTACCACCTAGTAGCCGCGATGTTAGTGACTCGCGTAGCCAATCCGTCGCCTTTTACGACTTGTCTGGTAGAACGGCATTTGATCTATTCTTCAAAGCCCGGATCCCCCGTGTTGCATATTTGATTGTGAATTTTAAATTAAAATAATCGTTATAGCTAAATGTCAAATCAAATTAATTGATTTTCAAATGTCTAAATAAAATATGTAACATAAATATGTCAAGAACCAAATAATTAATAGTAATTTTTGAAAGAATGTAATGTTCATTTGTGTGAATATTAAACCCATCATTGTACCCCGTGTTGGTTCCGGGCTCCTTTGAAGAATAGATTAACAGCTTTTCTGCCAGGCATGTTTTAAAAGGCGACCGATTGGTTATGCAAGTCACTAACATCGTGGCTACTAGGTGGTAGAGTTCTGCATTGTCTCGCCCTGGTCTGGTACCACCGCCTTACCTATTCCTGCCGCAATAGCGTCAGTGCTTGTCACTGTCGTGTTCCGGTTTGGTGGGTAAGGTAGCCGGTAAACTTATGCATGGGCATTAGACCTCGCCACAAGATAGCAACGCACCATTAACACCTTTGGTGTCTATAGGCGAGCTGACTCTTTCCATCAGGAGACCCATCTGCTTGTTTGCTATCTTATAATATATAAAAAAAACAAAGGGGAACTATTTAAATCTGTTTTTTTTTTATTTAATAGCACGGGGTCATTTTATTAATTACCAAACCCTGTTAAGTATCTAGTTCTCCCTTTGTTACAGAAATGTATGTCTCAATGACTTCCTTCCCTCTCAAGTACCTAACCAAAATATTCAATCAAGTAATTTGTATGAAAAAAGCAACTTTTACCGGGTCAGCTAGTCTTATAACAAAAACAACTTCTTCTTCTTCCGTTTGCGTTCTTTTCGTAAAAGGGATATCTACAAAGTTTTCGCTTAACGTGATAATATAAATATATTAATACTTGAAAGAAAAAGTTTGGACCCCTTTTTAAGACAATTGCGTGAACGGTGGAAAATGAAATTTGGCACAGTAAAATTTACATTACCGAGGAGCGCAGAAAATATATATTTTTAAATGAAGTGCGTAAAAAATACATTAAATTTTTAATAATAAACATTACATTATATTACATAACAAACGCACTATTGTTTTCTTTACGAATAAAATCAGTCGTCAAAATTAAAAGAGATTTTATTGTTTATTTTAATTTTGACGACTTTCGGCCACATGCGATGGGCTAGTGTAAAGAAATAAAGAAATGACCATTGACGTTATTTACCTGCCAATACTTGGGAAAACTAAAGGTAGGTGTGAAACTGACACTATATTATTTAGGTAAATTTAGATGATTTTTTTAAATAAAATAAATTAACATACTATCAGACATAAACACCTGCATGACGTGTAACGTATCAAAAATATTAATAGTGCGTTACTATCCCTGAGATGGGTAGTTAATGCCACATTCATAAGTTTACCGGCTACCTGATCCTTGGAAGCGGAACACGTCAGTGGCAAGGATTGACGCTATTCCGGTAGAAATAGGTCTTCTAGTAGTTTTGCTAATACACTTGTACTGTTTCACAAATTACTTTAAATTTAATTAATATCACCAACCGGTTTCGCCTTTTACGGCATCTTCAGGGCTATCGCTAAAAGGCGAAACCGGTTGGTGATATTAATTAAATTTAAAGTAATTTGTGAAACAGTACAAGTGTATTAGCAAAACTACAAATGGAGTTTCACTAAGTGCCGACGATAAATAGTGTAAAATACAGGTCTTCTAGTCTTGAACCACTTATGTAGTCTTCAGATAGACTTTGATCTTTATGTGTATTCTATCGAATGTATCATTATTGGGAGTAATCTGATGAGCTACTAAATTGAATGTCATGCGTACTAAGCACCGTAGTGAGAGATTCCATCCACACTACATTGATGATTGGTCATCTACGACTGATTGATTTGCTTGCACTTCATTTATACGAATAGTAAAACTCAGGAGTAACTTACGGTTTTTCTGAGTTGCTTCGATATTGAAATTTTTAGAGGAGGTTCAAAAAAATTCTCAGAAGCGAGCATCACATTGGCAACTAACTTTTTGTTGAAAATGACTATGGGCAGTAGTGATTTATAAAAAAAGGCGATGGCATCAGACCCGGGCAAAACTGTGCGTTGCTCTATTACCTAGTAGTCACGATGGTATTGACTCATGTAGTCCCCTTTACCCTTAAGTTCCCTTTTATAACTTTCCTGGCAGAATAGCATTTACTTTCTTCAAATCATACCCGGACCAACACGGGGCTATTCTTTATTTCCTTTATATATACAATTCTTCGAATTGACTCAAGTAAGGTTTACGTGTGATTTATTTGCGTTGTTTGATTAGATTCCTAGATGATTTGATACCGAGATGGTTTAGAGTTTTAATGGGACTACACAAGTCTGTCAGGTTAACAAATAAATTAGAATTTTACATTTGTAAATTGCTACGACAGATAAATACAAAATAATTACGATGTAAACTTCTAAATTGAAATACACTCAGCTTTCTAGCCTTTTAAAGCGAGCGTAAAAACGATTGTAATAGTCATGGATGAACTTGTGATTGGATTTAGAGTAAATAAAAATAAAGGTTTTTTGCGACAGTTCAAAACCGCACGACCATTGGATGGCCGTAAACAAATATCGAGTCAATTTATTCTCACCAATGCCATTGTGATCTATTTAATTAAGTCAAATACCCTTTGATCGTGTCACTTATATAATTTGGTAAAATGATTCTGTTTAAAAATTTAACAGATGTTTATCTGTTAAATTTTTAAACAGAATCATTGATTCTTCAATAAAAGACGTGATTTTTTAAATCTCCCGTACCGTTTTTAAATATTAAGAAAATGTTAGTAAAAAGTTTAAAAAACTATTTATTAATACGTGAAGCAAAAGTTTGTATCTTTCTAAACGACAAGTACGCGGACGGTGGAGTATGAAATTTGGCATAGTTAAAGTTTACATGCGCAGAAGTGCAGAAATCTAATATTTTTATATATTAATATTTATTAGAAATATGTATTTACACTAAATTAATAAAAATAAATACTAAACCCACTACATTCATTTGACATAAAACATAAACACACATGTATACTTTTATATTTATGGCTAAGGTCTTTTGTCAAACTAAAAATATATTTTATTGTTTAGTCTATGATGAAGTAGTAGGAACATATCAATTTCGCTTAAAGACACTGACGGTGTGTTTATCAGCTTTTTTATCCTCCCAGGAATACAATAATAATAATAATGTAATAATAATAATAATATTCACAGGAGAAATTACACTTACTGATCTAACCCCAAATTAAGCAAATTATTTGGGTTTGTTCTCACTAGTTCGACACATCAGTTCGATCATCGAACTACTGAGAATATTTTTTCTCATATGTTATGGGTGTTAGTCAACGATACTAATACATAGAAATACATATATAAATACTAGAATATATTTAATACCCCCAAATCCGAGAATACAAACATTTATGCTCATCACACAAATGCTTGTCCCCGTCGGGGATCGAACCCGAGTCCCGTCGATTGCGTAGTCAGGGTCGTAAACCACTCGACCGACGGAGCGATCGAATAGTGACAAGTACTGCTGTTATTACCAATACCTAACGAGATGTTGCTGAGCTCTACCATCTAGCAGTAAATAATAAATACCAGGCTTCGAATCATTTATACTGTTACATTATTTACCCAATATGATATTTGCGATATTTTAGTTTTAAAAAACTACGTCGAATGCCATTCCAAAAATCAAAATCGAATCTAATTTTCAAATATAAAAATTACGTTGTTTTTAGCAAACTTACTTAATATTTTTGAAATAACTTTCAGGCTAATATACCTACCTGATGACTTAAAAATCTAATCAACTTTTCTCCGTTAAAATTGCATCAAATACGGTTAATTGGATCAAAATCGGTTAATTGGTTTGGGATTTATCAATGACGAAAGTTTTTGAAAAAAATATTTTAAGCTATTACATAGCTTCTATCGCGGGCCTTGAGCGTGGAGACCGAATCCAGAAATTCCGTAACGAAAAAAACCTAACACCCCCCACTCCGACCGACACAGCGGTGATACTTTTTAGTTTTTCCATCTATCGCTTTCCAGCTTTCCAGTTTTTCCAGCTTTTAATGACTTTTTGAAATATCACGCTTGTCTCTTTAGTTCAGCAACCCGCCTTTAGATGGCATTGGTTGTATTGGAAAACTAACGTAATCAGCTGTTTGTGAGAAAGTATATAGGTGTATAGGTATTTATCATCTACGTACAACAGTGAATATCTGTACTCGTATAATTTGTGTTCAAAGTGTTTTAAATATGAATAAACAAAGTGCATTTATTAAATATTCCTGAAGAACCGACATGTATTGGAAGATAATAAAAATATTTTGAACCATATTAACATCTCATTTATTTAATAAAAGAATAAAATTTGTTTTTTTACGGTCACCACGCTCAAAGTGTAACTTGAATTAATATCAAAGAAAAAAAAAACAAAAAAAAAATACTGCATAAATAAAATAAATATATAATTGTAATTGCATAAGTTGATAAAAAATGCTATGCTTTACCGCGGCAGTCTCCGAGTGCCACACGTCTTTTTTTTGGCACTGCTTCAAAATTTTTAATCTATCGATTGTTTAGCTAAATCAATATTTTAGATTTAAAAAGTTGAGTTGAATGCCATTCGAAAGATCAAAATCGATCGTCGTTTCCAAGATATACAGCTTATCAAAAATCAATATACTGCTATTTTTAATAAAATAAATGAACTGAAAAAATCAATGCATATATATAGTTTTTACACTTTTGAGTTTAAAATGCCTTACTTTAACGGGAAGTTTCAGGGATGACCTGCAGGGCCAACCATACGTAGAGAACCATACGTAGCGCGTAGTCCGACAAGCATTTGGCCGTTTTTTAGTAATCCTATACTATAAAATAAAAATAGATTCTGATTCAGAACCATTGTTTTGTTTTTAGCCCTAAATATGAGCCAAGACTATCGCCCACATAAGATGATGACATGACAATTTACATTTCTGCTGACACGACAGCCATATTGTTGACGTAATATTGAGCGATGTATTGTAGATGTATTTCAATAAATTTCTGTATGTCGGTGTACATAGTATATGTATAGTAATGTTGCGATCAAGCAGTACCCGAGAGCCTATACTGGTGTAACGACTTAGATGGGTTTGGCACTTCGCCAAGCCGCGTTGATCACTGGCTGTACTTAACCGCCGTTCTGCCTCTTTACATAGCAATTATCAACTTTAACATGATGTAAGAAATACGGAATTAAGCCGTGAGTTTTTTTGTTGCATTTTTAACATTTTGCTAAGTATTTGGTGAAAAAAACAAAGGTGAAAATTGTACTTAGAACGACATATTACATAATAGTTACTATTGTAATTATAGGTAAACGTAAATGTACGGAGTTTCAGCAGTTTACTTTGTGGTGCAGATGAAGGTATATTAGATTTGGTAGCTTAATACAATCATATATATGTTATTATTTTGACATTTGAGTATAGATAGCTAAATTTTCACCGATCAAGATAATTAGTCATAAATGATATTTCAGATATTACTATTACAACACAAAATAAAAACTAAAAAAAACACAAGTATTTTAAAATACCATTACACTTTATCCACAGTAATCATAAATGATATTTCAATAGTAATATTTGAAATATCATTTATGATTAATTATCTTGATCGGTGAAAATTTTGCTATCTATACTCAAATGTCAAAATAATAACATGTATATGACTGTATTAAGCTACCAAACAATTCCTTTGACGATCAGACAGGGGTTTTGTTAGACAAACACTGTATATTATTGCCACAGCTTGCCAGGCATTTCAATCTCGAATCTAATATACCTTCATCTGCACCACAAAGTAAACTGCTGAAACTCCGTACATTTTCATTTTACGCTGTCATCCAGGGATATTATATTTCAATTAAGTTAGCTGAGTTAGTTGAAATAACAGTACACTATAATTTAACTGCAGCTCGACTTAATGTAAATATATGCCTTGTTGTCAGTGCACCGAACCTGAATCAAAGTGAATTACAGCTTAGAGCTAGCATATAATGGAGCGTATTGTTACCTTTACTGCATTGGAATTATTTATTTATTATTGTATAAGATCCCACTATAGAACGACCTTCACCCAGCTGGTTAATGAATGAAAAGTATTTTATATTCAATTAAATATGTCAATAAATATATTGCAAATGAGCTGACTAAAGAATTTTAGTTCAGAATATTTTTTAAACATTTCACTGATTTGGTTATTGGACAAATTCCATACCTATCTAAATATAATCTAAAAATAAAATCTGCAAGGATTGTGTTATATTGCACTTCTCTTTGTCAGTTCCGTAAGAGGGATCCCGAATGAAAATTTTTGTGAATGAGTATTAGAAGTTTTTTTTGTAAATGACTCAGAGAGAACTAACAGAATAACAAAATTGCCTAGAAATGTAATAATATAGGTGAATGTTATTATGTAGTAAAACATAATGTTACTGTACCGTGCGATGCATCTCTCGACCAGGTTAAGTATTAACGCTTTACGTTTTCCTGCCTTAATAGCATCGGTGTAAGGTAGCCGTAACACACAAAAAGCAACGTACCATGAGCATTTTTACTGTACGTATTTTTGTGTTTGCTGAAAAAAAAAGCAAAAAGCATATTATTTTTTAAAAAACAGAAACCACAATATAACTAAACTTAACAAAAATTGATATTATATAATCTTAAAACATTTACTCGTAAGTAAGCTTGTATAGATGCAGAGTGTGTTCCGTTTATTTCCTTATTATACGGAAGTTTATGTGTGTATATTTGTTACTTATTGACGTTGAATTTCCGATATCGCTAATTATAAATTAAATGATATTAGGTAATATTTTAAATGCGAAAGTTTGGATGTTTGGATGTATAGATGGATAGATGTTTGTTTATCAACCACGTAAAAACCAGTAGACGGATTTGGATGAAATTTGGCAAAACTATGACTTGAAATAGCACATAGGATACGTTTTTTCTCGAAAAAAATTAGCTGTACTCACGGGCTTTACTAAAAAATTTTACAACACAGCGGGTTGCACCGTGCAACTAGTTAGAAATATAGGTAGGCTTAAATAGCATACATCTAGCTCTTTTTATCCTAAGAAATTAGAATAAGCAAACTAAATACACATCAATTAAGTGCAATTACAATTTAACGACAACACGTGTTATCTAAAAATGCAGTGTTATTATATTGATATACAAGTATTAATCTTGACTAAAGGGAAAAAATATTTTGATATTTATATTAAGTAATGGGTGATATTAAAAGTTTTAAACGTCTGCTTGTTTGCAAATCTACTATCAATATTTTATTAATCGGCAGAGTTCCGCAACGTCTTGTCCGAGTTTTATAACAGTTGCTCACCTATTATTGCCAAAATAGTGTCAGTGCTTGTTACTGTCGTGTTGCGATTGTGGGGTAAGTTAGCCGGTAAAATTATGCATGTTGCACTACCATTCCACCACATGGATAGCAACGCACCATTAACATCTTAGGTGTCTACAGGTGATGGATGGTTTATCTTTCCATAAGAACAGTCATCTGCTTGTTTGTTATGTTATGATATAAAAAACGTTGCAATATTCTGTGCGCGCTCTATTAGTATATGCTCTAAAGGTAAAGCAATTATATGAGATAGCACAGGTCGCTCTATTTCAGCTAACGAACCATTTCTAGTAGCCGTCGCCACGCGCGAACTTTTCACGTGACTGAAATCACAATGGGAGAAGAACATTCCGTTATCATCTGGAATTGAGTGTAATTAAAGCAGGACTCTTTAGTTCGTATAGTACGTACATATAAATCGTATAGTACGTACGTACATGTAGGTATAGTAAAATAATACTTAGAACAATAATTTACACAACATATAAGCTTGGGAGGACAAAATATCGAAGGGGACATAACCTAAATAACGACCTTGTAATAGGGTAAGGGTGTTAATTTTGTTAATGTTCACTTTTGGTTATATAAATTATTTTATAAGACAACAATAACTTACCTGATGGAAACTAGCAATAGAGTAAAATGTCAGTCTGTACAATCGTATTGCATCTTGGAGATGCGCTACTAAAATAAGAGGAGACAGTGGGAGATCGTTCTTCACCGATCTGATAACCAGATGAGACGTATATTTTATCAAATATTATTTATAAACAAATATGCCTATAATTACTTGCCTATTCAAAAGTGCTCATGGATATTTTTAATTAAATTAACTTTAATCATTTTTTTCATCACTTTCATACTTTTGATAACCAAATGAAATTTATTTCACTGATAATTTTTAACACACAGAATATGCCTAGGTAGGCTTGCCTACTCATTTCTGTGTATGGCTACCTGGCAAGCAGGTGTGGACAGGTAAGTCAATATAGGTGACTCCATCGATCTGCTAACTTATCGAAAGTTATATCAAATTTTAGATTATTTTATTACAAAATCAATCACATATAGTAGTCGAGATGACACTTATCTAGATTAATTATAAATATATTATTTTTTATAATGAATCTAGATTAAGTATAATAAATGACTATCTAAATACGAAAAATCATCAAAATCGTTAAAGCGACTTTTTAGACCGTACACAAAAAAAAACTAATCCAAGAAAGTTAATAGTTTATACACAAGATACTTTTTAAAATTTTATATATTTTATCGGCTCTGTGGCCTGGTGGTCCAGCGTTGGCGTTGACCACATGAGGTCCCGGGTTCGATTTCCGGATCGGACACTTACAAAAAGTGTTCTTTCAGTTTTCTGATAAACACAAAATTGCCCGAGATTGGATAGTGCCCGGTTGGCGATAGGCTTGCCACCTATCACATTTGTGGAACCAAGTATCTTCGGCTAATCGTGGGTGCACTTGTTGTACCTCTGCCTACCCCTTCGGGGACACGGGAATGAAGATACTTTTTTTATATATTTACACGGGCTCTATAGTCTGTTTCCTAAATTTTACGTTACGAAGTGCGTTGTAATTCATTCAATAACAAACTAATACTAGGTATACCAGGTCATTCAATGAAATTGTAATCCAGCCACTTACAATCTAGCGCTCCGCTGTCGTAGACAATAGTCTCATAAACGACGACAACTCATGCATAACGACACTTAACTTATTTTAGTAAACAAATATAGTAAAGGTGTTTCAAATTTTTTGTTTTATATAACAATGAATTAGTTTGTTTGAAATTTATTTATATTTTATTTTAAGAAAAAAACAATTATTTGTATTATAAAACTAAATTGATTGTTCGTATTTTTATTTCCTTACGGCTGTATAACAAACTCACATCTATCGCGCAACATGAAAATTATAACTTAAACACATTTAAATTAGAGTTATGTATTAGTTACTGTATGAAGAATGTAAAGTTGTATGAAGAGTTAGTTGAGCTGAATATATTTAATATGTATATATTTTGAATTGAAAGGTTGAAGTCCAGGCAGGGTTTAAAAGGTGAGAAAATATATAAAAAAAATAAGAGTAGTTAAAAAGGCAAAACAACGTTTGCCGGGTCAGCTAGCATTATAATAAAATAATAAAGGGATTTTTAATATGTGACGACTGCCTTCTTTAAAGGTTCTTTAAAGGTTCTTCTTTAAAGGTTTATTTAAATAAACCTTTACATACTCGTACACTTCGATGAGTCAAAAATTTTCTCTATAATTACTACCGCATCGGAACAGAATTTGAATCAAGAGCAGAACAAATTACCGTACGACATCAGAATAAATTTCCGTTATGTAATAGCATTTAGTATATTATAATCAACTTAGGATATGATATTTATTCAAGCTAGTGTGAAAAAAGGCCCAAATCGACATTGACCCGACGTTATTAGAAGTGGGTTAAGGGAGCGTCGATGACGCCTCGTAACGACGGCTTGGCCCTACAAAAACTATTCGTCATCTTGTTTCGTGTCACTTGAGTTTCTGAGCTTACTACTCAATTCACTTGAAACTCAATTTAGTAAATAGCTTTGTTTTTATAGAGCTTTTATTTTGTCCGCGGTAAATCAATATCAGAATCGCGTTTATCTTATAAACTAGGTGTTATTCGCGAGTTCGTTCGCGTTACCTAAATCTTACCTTCTTTTGCTTAGAGAGAGCATCTTCACGCCCGTATCCCTGAAGTGGTAGGGAGAATACAACCAGTGTACCATCGATTTGCCGAACATGTTTTGTATCTCGAAGTACTTATACTTACCCAATCGAAGACAACTTTGTTTTTATCAGAAAAAAGAAAAAACACATGTTTGAATTGCCTGTTCCGAAAAAAGAAGCCAGAACCTCATGTGGTCGACTCCGACACCGCACCACTAGACTACAGAGGCGATTTCTTATACTTAGTTTGGTAAAAAGTAGCCTTTCTTGAAAATGTAGCCACCGTACACAAGATTTTTTTTCTTTCAACTAGTTCTAATTTTCTTTGTCATTAGACAGTAAACAAGCTGACCGGCAGGCGTTTCGCCTGAAATTTGCATTTCGCCGACGATCAGCGATAACTGTTAAACGTGATGTTGATTGTTAGAGCACTTTTTGTGACATCATGGCAAAAAATATAAACAAGCAGCAACAACTCCCACTATGTGGTTTGTACATTATGTATCTTGCAATAACTAAACAATTACGATAACTGCGCATTGCGAGATACGTGATAACCCTGTCGTGCTGCTTCGTCCGCGAATCTGTTAACATGGTGTGGATATAGTTTTTTATACGATTTTTATCCCTTATTTCAGCCCCTTAAGGGTTCATTTTTTTTAAAGAAGTTAGCCTTTACTTGTCTCTGGATCTTCAACCATCCCCATGTCAAAATCGGTCCAGTGATTTAGCCGTGAAAACGATAGATAGACAGATAGATGACAGACAGAAAAATATATAGAAGGACAGACAGACAGACATACAGACTTTCGCATTAATAGTATAAGTATAGATATGGACAACCAGATGGCTCTGATGTGTAGTTATTTATATTGTTTTATTGATGAAAACAAGTGAAAGTTTGCATAAATGTTACAAGATTGACATTCTTTCAAATAAGTGTCAAAAGGGGCGAATCAACATATCTAGAGATTAGCGCGTTCAAACAAATAAAAATCCCTTCATCTTATTATAATAGTACTTATAGAAATTATAGTTTGTATGTTTCAATGTTTGTCACTCAATTACATTATAACGGCAGAACGATATTGGAAAAAATTTGGTATAAAGGTAAACTTTTCCTAGATCTAACATAAATATATGTAGGTCACTTTTTTATATATTTCATGCCGCTAGGTAATTAGGGTGTCAATATCCAGTTTTTATATTTTTTTTGACGATTTTTTCTTTATGGAAAACTTGGAAGAAAAATCCGCCCATAATTCCAAACTTTTACCCTCCAAACCCCATCCTATATTGACCCTCACCGCTCTGAAATATTTACTTTAGATAATTTAAATAGCAGAACAACCATTTGCCATGTCTGTTTGTTAAACGATTTCACTTACGACTCTTTATAAATTTCGTATACCACTGTCTGAGTCGATGTCGTATTAGATTGTGAGGAATACATAACGATCTTGTTGACTAGTCAAACAAAGTACTAAGTTATTGGAAAATGAAAAAAGTATCATTACGGCCGGTTTGTTGCATGGAAGACAGAGTAAACCTAACGTCTCTACGATTTTCAGTACACTACGATTCACCGGTTTGCCGGTTGGCGAGACTGGTGATCCTCATCACCGCATTGATAAATGAATTATAACAAAATGGCAACGTTTAATAAACAGACCTACAGATTGGATAAATATATTACGAAATCGAAAAGAGTTTTTTGTTGTTGAGTTTCTTGGTTGATTTACAATCATTTTGTCTACGGATTAAAAATATTATTCCCAAGATGTTGTATTCTGCATTCTGTATATTTATTTATTTACTTTGCAGATGCATTACATAATATTTTTAACGTCAGGCGCAGCAACTGGAATATCAGAAGGGTAGCGACTTCTGATTAGAGTGATTTGTATTTTAAATAGTCTTCGACATAGTAATAGGCTTTTTCATTTATTTACATTATTTTTGAATTTTTGAATATATATGGGGAATTCGTTTGTAGGAGGCCAAAATTGAGGGAAAGATGTAAGCGTATAAATAAAACGGTATCAGATCTCAACGCTGAAAGAATATAATTGATTATAGACTCTATATATTTGTCTGATCTACTTTTATTCGATAGCAGTTAGCGTGAACGTTGAACGCACGGAAGTTGTTTCGGATTTCCGCCAACCCTGACAAGCATGAAATTCCAAGTTTATATCATTTATTATACCGATACTATGTATTTGACAAAGCTCAGAATTTCATATCTATAAATTTTATAAAACAAGGTCCCACGCCGCGTCTGTCTGTCTATTCGCGATAAACTCAAAAATTAACTGAATGGATTTTCATGCGTTTTTCACTAATGGATGGTTTTTTTATATATTATAGGATAGCAAAAAAGCAGTCTTCTGATGGAAAGAGTTAACCATCGCCTATAGACACCAAAGATGTTAATAGTGCGTTGGTATCTTGTGGCGAAGTCTAATGACACATGCATAAGTTTACCGGCTACCTTACCCTTTAAACTGGAATACGACAGTGACAATCACTGACATTATTGCGGAAGGAATAGGTAAGGCGGTCTGGTAGCAACCAGACCCAGGCGTGACAATGCAGAACTCTACCACCTAGTAGCCACGATGGTAGTGACTCGCATAGCCAATCGGTCGCCTTTTACGCCCTGCTTAGCAGGACGTCAGTTGGCCTATTCTGCAAAGGAGCCCTGACCAACAAGGGGGATAAAATAAATTAAATTCATACGAAAGGTGTAAGTGTATAATTTGTCAAGTTATTTTGTATATATGTTACCCGTGCGAAGTTTGATGACAAAATACTTTGTAATTTTCCCCGTATTCATACAAGACCCTTTTTGAAGATTACCATTCTGCCCGGCAATTCGTAAAAAGCAACCGACTATCTATGTGAGTCACTAATGTCGTGACTGCTAGGTGGTAGGATTCTGCATTGTCTTGCCCGGGTCTGGTATCGGCGCCTTTCCAATTCCTGCCGCAGTAGTGTTGACGTTTGTCATTGTTTTGTTCCGGTTTGGAGGGTAAAGTAGTCGGTAGACTTATGCAACTGACATTAAGACCTCGCCTTGTTTAGGTTTGGTACTGTAACATCTCGTTTGTTTTATGCTGGGGCTGCACTTGCGTCCATCGTCACAAAGCCTCGTGCTTCGTGCAAAACACAAGAAATGTAGAGGTCACATCTGCATTTATCGCATCATCGCACGAAGCTTTGTGACAATAGACAACAGTGCGGCTGAGGCATTACAAATAGGAAATACTGACCATTTGTCAACTTTTGAATATTGATAAAATTTAAAACTATTCTAATGTCACATCAATGTGATATCAGTCCCAATAAATGAAATATTAGCCGTTTTTCTTTTATTTTAAAAAGTAAAGATAAATTATCGAACATCGGTACCTAAAGAGCGCCAATGATTGGGGCCCAATCAACGAGTAGCCCCCCGGAGATCGTGTAGATCTCTACACTAACACCACCTTACTTATTTCTTACCGTTTTGGAAGCTTAGTTAGCCGGTAAACTTACACATGAGGCATTACCATCCCGACATACTAATATAGCTACGCAACACTAACATTGTTGGTCGTATCTTTCATCACAAGAGCCATCCACATCTGTGCTATCTTATAATATATTAAAAAAAAATTAGTGAGACCTACATAAGTTTTAACTTTCAGTAGTATTTTCTGAATCGAATAAAATTTAACACACCAAATATCATAAGTAATTTTATATTAAATCCAGCTAAAGAAAAAACGTACTTATATGAAAATAACCGAACAATAAAACGAAATAACCCCGCCGGAAATCCGCCTGTCTGCCCTCTCAGATATCCGATTTCCAAGCCATTGCATCCGTTACATTACTAATTGGAATGGGAACCATTCACTACGAAATTCTGGATATAAAATATTATTACATGTCAAATATGATGATGATTTTCGAATAAATTGGTGTTATTTCTATACATTACCAAATGTTTTTATTATATCATGGGAACAAACAAGCAGGCTTTTTTTGATGGAAAGAAACAACCATCGCTTATGAATATTTCTTAACTTTGCTTTCAATTAATTTAACAGAAAGATAGCCACATAAAACGAAATAGCTTAAATCAAAGTAATTAGATACCGAAAATACCTTAATCAAAATTTATTTCCTGCCTCCACTGATTGATTTTGTTAGTTCGCTCTAATAAAAATGACCTTGCTGGCATTTTGCATAATCGATATCCGATTGTGTTGACTTGGCTGTCTGTATAATTTTAGTTATGACAATGAAAATAACTTGTTTTTTTATGAAGAAAATTTCAAAGCGCAGTTTCGCATATAAGAACATATCACACTATTATAGATGTACCGTGCAGCCCGTTGCATTAAAAAGTTTTTGATGAATCCTGCGTATAACTCATTATTTCCGGATGAAAGTAACTTATGTGCTATTCCAGGTAATCATCTACCTGTGTGCTGAATTGCATCCAAATTCGTATAGTAGTTTTTGCGTGATTCAGTAACAAATCCGGTAACATATCCATCCAAAAATCTAAATTTTCGCATATATTTATTACGTGTTATGTTGTTTGTCTGCGATGGACTCCGAAACACAACTGATTTCAATGAAATGTAGATATCTGGGTGATTCTCAGATAACTGTGATTTTTTATGTCTAGTACTTTATTTATCATTCAACATAACTTTTTTTTATCAAAAAACTATAAATATGATAAATTTGATAGTATTCTACAATCTACATGAAAAATTAGGACATAAGTGGACACGGATCACATATAACTTACGGAAATACACTCAAAATGTCAGTACCGTGGCATGTCCGATTCTCATTTTTTAAACTATATGTATAAATTTCTATTAAAATTCGTTTGGTAATTTAAACTTTATCTCTTGTAACTAAAGTATAATGCATAGACCATAAAATTATATTGCAATCATACCAAAATATTAATTGGTAAAAAGAAATAATCATCATTGATTCATGTCCGAGAATTTTGTTGAATTTTTAATTTTAAAATGTTTGCCGCCTAAGCTCCATCTTTCATTCAGTTTCATGCGCCCTCTCTGGTGGCATTTTAAAGAAGGAGAAGGACTATTTGTATACTATTTGCAGCTGTGTCTTTATTTTATAGTGTCAACATTATGATAAGAGTAATATGTTTTGTTTTGAAAAAGGTAAGTCATAAAATTACAAGTCAGTACCATGGTATTGAAATTTACGAGTGTTAATGCAATGTTTAAATTAATTATACTAAATTTTCATTCATTTTTACGTGAAAGATTAAAATTATTTGAAAAATTTTTTTAATTATCTGCAATAAAAAAGTTAGGTTAATTATTAATTGAAATGTCAGTACCGTGGATGTCAGTACCATGGTAAAATTAACAAATAATTTTGTAATTTTTTTTCCCTCAAAGTTTTAGTTTATTATTATGTTTAGTTGTTCTAGTTTAATCAAAAATGACTCCAATACTCCGGACAAAACTCAAAGAGATACCTGGGATCCAAAACTTGTGCAATAATATGACGTCTACGAAAAGCAAAAAACGTGAATTTAAAACAAGAAAAAAGTTACTAAAATTCAGCAGGATGAAAGATTAAAGAAAAAGAGAAGCGGAAAGATAACGAAGACGGAAGATAAGAGAAGATCCCGAAGCTTATGAAAAATATTGTCAAAAAGAACGAGAGAAAGAACAAAGTGAAATTTGGTAACGACAGATCTACTTTTGACATGTTGGTATCAACTTTGCGTTGCTCCGTCAAAAAATTGACGTTGTAACTACTCCACAAATCGAAACTATTGATGCCTTACTGCCGGAAAAATTTCCTTCTTTTACTGGTACCATGAAAATGCACCAATACACTTGGAGTAAGAAAAACCCTGGTCTAATATTATTTAATTCATTAAGTTGTCTTGATTGTCTACCTGGCGTAATATGTAAACATTTCTCGATGGGAATAATAAATTACGATGATAATCGATTTCCATTAGATTCTCCGAAAGTACAGAATGATAAAATGTTGAAAAAATCTCAGAAAGACACCGAAGTCAATAATGAAATTAAAAAACCAAAAGTGACTCCGACTGTAACCCTTCGGAGGAGTGTACGAAATAAAAAATAATTTACCAAATATTGTGATAAAATACTCTAAGTTGTAAAATAATATTGAATTATAAAAAAAAAATATGTATTATTGTTTTTTACATTCATAATTGTTAAAAATTGTAGTAGATTTCATTTATCAACTTATGTTAAATTTAGTTTTGTTCTAATATTATAAAAAAAAATTTCTTCTAATTCCATAATTAATAAATTTTAAAGATTGTTAATATCAAGAAAAAAACTTTAAAAATTTCTTTGGATTATTATGATCTCTAATTTATTTTGCTACTTTAAGATTTTGAAAAAATTTAGGTAAGTAATTTGAATTTTTCATTTATATGTCAGTACCAGTACCTTGGAAATGATGTCAATACCGTGGCATTGAAATTTTCAATTTTTGTCATAGTTTTTGATTTGTTGTAGTTGTAGTAAAACTACATTACAGGCTTAATTCTGTGGGTAATTAGATAACAATAACACCCAAAACATGGGTTTTGAAACATTTTTAATTTTAGGAAAATTAAAATTTAAAAAATCACAGTTATCTGAGAATCACCCATCTACTATTTAATCCAACTTAAAAGATAGGATAGTTTGTATCTCAATTACAATAATTCTAGGACATTCTTAAAATAATTATATTTCGGAATAAATATTTAATTTCCTTGTTAATTGTCCGGTTAAATGTCATGTAGTCGGCAAACGACCGCAAAAGGACACCCCTTTAATTCCACTTGACATTTCAAACCCACCGACAAAGTACACTTCATGCCTTATCACGGCCATTTTGCTAAAGAATAATTTCACCCTCTCTAATGGTATAAACGAATGGTACCTTTTGCTACGAACATACCGTAAACCAGGTGGTTACAGTATGTTAGCAGGTAAAAAGCAAAGGTACAATTTACACTCAAACACACTAATTACACGCTAATATCGGAACGATTGGCTATACATGTCACTACCACCATGAGTATTAGGTGGTCGATTTCCTCAGTATACGGTACGGTACCTCCGCATTACTTATTACTACCAAAATATCGTCAGTAAATTATTGTTGTGCTCTGGATTGGAGGGTAAGGTAGCCAGTAAACTTATGCATGTGGTATTAACGCCCCACCATCATAAGATAGCAAACAAGCAGATGGGTCTCCTGATGGAAAGAGTAATCTTGTGGCGAGGTCTAGTGCCACATGCATAAGTTTACCACCTACCTTAACCTCCAAACAGGAAAACGACCGTGACTAGCAGTAACGCTATTGCGACAGGAACAAGTAAGACGGAGGTACCAGATCCGGGCGAGACAATGCAGAACTCTACCACCTAGAAGTCACGATGGTAGTGACTCGCATAACGAATCGGTCGTCTTTTACGACCTGCCTGGCAGAACGGCAGTTGGTCTATTCCTCAAAGGAGCCCGAAACACTTTTGTTTGTTTGTTTGGTTGAACGCGCTAATCTCTAGATGCACCAGTTAGATTAAAAAAATATTTTTGTGTATGATAGCCATATTCACGTTATGGGCTAGCTTTTTATCCGACTGGGCAAAATAAAAAATGTTTTTGGTTCACGCGAACGAAGTTGCTGGAAACAGCTAGTAAAATATATTTTTTAAATATATTATGTCGCTTTTTGTGTCCAAACTTTTGCATCCAAAGTATGGAGATCGTTGTTTGTGTGAGTATATATCTACGTTCATGTTTGATTAAAGAAAACGAAACATAGAAAAGTTTGTGAAACAAACCAACTTTTTTACTGCCCAGTAAACAATTCACTAATTGAAACTAACAAAAATTCCTGAGATTCTTGCACGAATATGTTTATAGACATTTTGAGAGTGTGTGTGAGACAGCAAACATATTTATATATATTTTTGCGATGATATTGATCGAATACTTGAATATTTGTAGATAGTAAAGTTATATTTAACATACATACATGTATACCTTCACGTCAAATATCTAAATGCCATTCATTGACCAATAGACTTGCCTTGACTCATCCATGACTCTTCATACAAACACGCAAGATTTGAACTCTTCATATCACCCGGTCAGTTCAGTCAATTCACGGATTAAACTGGATACGCCTTTCAAAGCAATTTAATATGTTGTCAGTGTAGCTTACATTTACGCCCAAAAATACACAGCTGTAATACTAATCGATGAAATAAAATCACTTCAGGGGTATTTTTCAAGTTTTGGATTGTTATTAAGCACGATAAAATAGTAAAATATGTCATATTTCTATTTTATTTACGATATATCTACAAGCGTTTGACAATTACAAGCATTTGCTTATATGAGCGGCGACACGTTTTCCACCCAATACCATATCTATTAGTATTTGCGTGATCTGTGGGTCAGTTGCATCCGACCGATTTAATATTGGTACGTTAGTCGTAATCCATTGGCACCATCTTATAGTTTCTGGCATGGTTCCTTAGAGCGCAGCGTGTATTCAATTTGCAACGAAAACTTTATGTTTTCAAGAACAATATCGTAATAATGTGAGCAGATTATTCGAAGGATATACAGTTTTTGCAAGATAAAGTCTTGATTTAGTGCACTACAGAGCAAGAATATAATTTTTGATAACAGTTTTTTAAAACGAAGACAATCTCTGCATAGCGTTTTACGAAAATAGACGTCAGAGTTATCTTTTAGGACTGACAACTATTGTAATCAGTTAAATTTAACATTGATTTTTCACCAGTAAGTATTTCAATAGAAACCTAAAATATTTATTACATTATGTGAATATAATAATAATCTTAGTTATTCATTTATAAAATAACCTTAGTTATTCATTTATTTAGAAGAATTATTTTAAAAACGCAATAAATCCTTGAGCGCAATTATTTGCGGATTAAATTTTGAACCTTCGGTAAATCAAAAAATCAAGACCTAATTTTGCAAAAATTGTATTATCCTTCGAATAATCTGCTTACATTGTTACGATATTGCTCTGAAAAAAACTTGAAAACATCACAGAAATCATATATAGGAAAACATGAAGTTTTCGTTGCGAATCGAATACGCGCCCTTAAGAGGCTGACAAGACCTAATTTGTTTAAATTGATGTTATTTAAGTAGTTTTTTAAGAAAACCTATTTATTATAGCACATCACAAAAAATATATATAATGTCAAAGACCGTGGCCGGACCCAAAATGAACCGTGAACAAAATTTGGTCGATAGAAAATAATTGCGAAGATTAGTCCTAAAATCATCATTAACAGTTTATTTTTTGAGGTATGGATTTATTTTTAAGACGTATGGATCTGCAATTAAAAACACGAAGTCATCAATTCATACCTAAACCGCTACCTAATCATATTTGACAATTAATCTACCCTTCTTTTAAATTTCAATATTTATTTAATAATACGACCTAGCCGCCCAGTTACACTTCGGAACGCTTTGCGCACAGCAAAATAAATGGTATTACAGACGTTATAGGTTTTACTATTCACTCCTGACCAAGTCACGGTCAGCGCTCAAGAAACGTGCTGAAAACTATACATCCATTCGCACAGTAAATATACAGATTGTACTAGATATTAGAGAAGTTATGCTAAGTAGAAGCAGAGTCCCATTTCGCTAATATTGTAGATCAATTTGCGTAAACTTAATTCGTAATATATTGGTAAAAACCTAGTTATAAATCTAAAAGTATGAAGTAAAACAATTCAAGTCTCTTTTTAAAATTTTGGGTGTTTTGATCCACCGCGTCTTATCATGGCCCACAACGGAAATATGAATTATGCGCAGTTCATGGGCTCCATCTTAGTAGCCCATAAATGGCGGGGCGCATGTCTTGTCTAGTATGTTAGTACCTAGAAATCTTAGCCTATAAATCAAGTTTATCAATTTTGTAAATCTGTTTTATCAATCTTCATTACCATTCTTTCTACATGCCCGAACCAACAGAGCGTGACCTTTAGCATTTCTACACCGATACTTCCTTTCAGGCCTAATCTCTCCCGTATTTAGAATTACTAACGCGATCTACGACTGTTAAACCACAGATTTTTCGTAATATTATCATTTTGACGAGGTGCATTTTGTTTTCGTACCCTTTCTAACATACAGTCAGTCATTCGCTTCGAATAAACTTAGAATTTTAAGGGCAATATGGACTTGGCATAGTGCTATGACGTAGTTTCCTTTATATTTATTATCAAAATCAACTAAAGCAAAATATATCATTATTTATTTACAAACACACACACACACACGCATACACACACATCTGTACAATATAATATATCTATAGTAAACCTTAAATTAGTCTAAACCTAATGGTTGCTACGAATTATCGCTAATTTATTTTGAAATAAATTTCACATTTTTAAAACGTTATTGCTTATTGTTGCTAAAAAGAGAATTTTATTATTACACAAAGTGACATTAGAATAATTTTTTATACTTACGGCTTTCACAAGTATGGACTAGTGTTTTTTTCAAACTTTAAGTAAAAAATATAATAATTGTTTTTTTGCTTAAACTTTAAAAAAAACGGACACCGTAATTCGTCGTTATATCATATAAAACTTTAAACGCCATTTGCAATACTTGTTCACTAAGCATAAATCCCTTACTTCACTCACGATACCTTATCAGTTACGATAACATTGTTTGGGCCGGCGTAGTACTAGATTGCAAGCGAAAGAATTACAATTTCAGTGATAAACGGACGTAGTATTTATGAAGGTCTTAAAATGGGATGGCAACGTTTTATAAACAGAATACTTAAATGTTGTGTAGAAATTATGAAATCAACAAAATTATTCTGTGTCTAAACTATTGAAATTATTAGGTTAATTTGTTTGTGTACGATCTCAAAAAATCCAAGTCTCTGTATCAATTAATTGAATACCGTCCCCGGCATTATTTATTTATACATATAATAAAATCGTAGGAAAGTCAAAACTGTACATTGAATATTTTTTTAAAAGTATACTTGGGGCGTGATCTACAATCGATATTGAAGCCAAAAATATAGTTTTTAGAATTTTTGTCTGTTTGTCTGTATGTATGTCTGGGGTAAACTCAAAAAGTACTGCATGGATTTACTTCAAATTTTGCATGAATATTTCGAACAGGTCGGGTCAACATATAGGCTACATATTATCACGCTATCACCTACGGGGGAGGAGCAGTGCGGAGTAAACGAAGTCCGCGCGGACGAAGTCGCTGGCAACAGCTAGTACATGATACTCCTACTTGATCTATAACGCTTATAAGAGTAAACACCACAGATGTTATCGCGTTGCTACCCGTGTGGCAGAATTATAATGCCATTGGCATAAGTAACATCGGTTACCTTACCCTGTAAAGTGATACACGCCAGGAACAAGCAGTAACGCTTTTGGGCCAAGAAGAGGTAAGTTGATGGCTTCGAAACCCGGGCGAGACGTCGCATAACTAACTCTATTACCTAGTAGTTACGATGGTAGAGACAATAATAGTCATTCCTCTGCTTTTTAAGAACTGCCTGGCAGAAAGGCATATGATCTATTCTTCAAACGGGACCCGAACCAACACGGGGTACTTTTCTATCGAGAGTGATGAGTTTTACTACTGTTTTGATTTTATTATGGTAGAATCAAAACTTTATGATCCTATCAAAAGTAATTGGATCGTGTTTTATTATAGGTACTGCTGCATTAATACAGAAATCGTCTTCCTGTATATTTGAATAAATAAAATTTAGATACTTTAAGAGTTACTAGTTTATCTCATACCTCAGGCTGTCTGCTGTTTCATCAGATACAATAAACTACATTCTTAAGATTATTACCTGTAAAAAAAGAAAAATACAGTTACAATAGAAATCATATTAAACAAAAAGAATGACTCAGGCAACATTTAAAAAATAAATCACAATTGTTAAACAGATGTTCGTGAAGAGATGATGAATAGATAAACACCGGACATGGCTTAAACGACAGTAAAATTTAAACGATTGCTTTCAAAACCGTTGGTTACGTTCAATTGGGTGAAATCTGCTCCACCAGCTAACAAATTAACAGTCATTTTTAACCGGCAAAACTCATTTCCAAAGTGTCAGTTGTAATTTGATGGCACGTGATAAAATGATAAAAAGCTTCCAAAAAAAACCTTTCCTATGTATAATCTATCATAATAATGAATGCGGTTGGGAACTTCCAAATAAATGGCGTATTTTACAAGCCATTCATACAAATATTGTAAAGAGGAAAGATTTGGTTATTTCTTTAATAGAAATAAAATTTTAATGCTTCGTTCTATAGAAAGTTATAGCATAAGCTCCATCTTTACCTGGCTAAGCAAAATGAAATCATGTTTTTGAGCTACGGGCAACATATAGTAAATGATACGGACAATTATTTTATGTATCTACTAGCTGTTGCCAGCGAGTTCGTCCGCGCGGACTTCGTTTACTCCGCACAGCACCTCCCCGCTAGGTGATAGCGTGATAATATGTAGCCTATATGTTGACCTGACCTGTCAGTAATATTCATGCAAAATTTGAAGTAAATCCATGCAGTACTTTTTGAGTTTACCCCGGACATACTTACAGACAAACAGATAAACAGACAAACAGACAAAAATTCTAAAAACTATATTTTTGGCTTCGATATCGATTCGAGATGGCGTGATCTACACGCCCCAAGTATTCTTTTAAAAAAATATTCAATGTACAGTTTTGACTTTCCTACGATTTTATTATATGTATGTATAGATAAGCTTATCTATTTTTTTTATTATCGATAGGTAAGCGTTTGACCTTGATCTCGCCTGATGGTAAGCTAAGATGAGGCCTAAGATCACTCACATTCACACTCTTCTCTTGAAGATCCTCAGATTGTACTCGAAATTTAGGTATATATAAGCTTATATATTATTAGTTTATTTAGGTATATATAAAGAAATAAATACCATTCCACCCATATGCCTAATTCCTTAGGCAGGCAGGCAGGCTTAGAGTAACTAGTGAACACTCATTATTTTTATAACTTGCCAACAGCGTATAAATATGTTGATGATATTATAAAAAAAAATGAAATGTTTCCAAATCATCATTAGAATCATTATATTAAATAAAAATGATTATATATTGATTCTAATATATTGGGATATAATATTGATATTTTGAAACCCTCGTAATTAACCTTCAATTTTGCAAAAATTTAACGAATATTTCAATCAGAAATACTTTATTCAATAAAACTTTTTACAAGTTATTTTACAAGTACAATATTTACAACACTCCGTTAAACAAGCGAGTGCAGCCTCCTAGTCGCGTCTTTGTCTGTCGCCATTCTTGTCCGGCATTTTGTATTGCAGTAGTAATATTTGAAATAATATTTGAGTTTATTTATTTGGAACGGCAAAAATTGACGTAACTACCTATATCCGCAAAATAATAACATATATACATGTGATTGTATTAGGCCAATAAAAATACCATTGACGATCGGACAGGAATTTTTACACACAGTATAGTTTTGAGGATAAAACAGACGAAACAGTTATATTTCACGGACATAACATTATTGGTATCTATAAGCGATGGTTAATGGTTATCTCTTACCATGAATACTATTATGACATATCATATTATATACCATATGTTATGATATCAAAGAAAGATTAATTATTTGCATATAGGTACAATAGGTTACATCTACAAACGCAACAATCCCTAAACAATATTAAAGATTTAATTAAAAGCGAGACTGCGCTCGTATAATATAATAAGCAATATGATTTACTTTGTAACCGCGTCCGATGTAAAGACCTATAAGGCCGGTAGTAATACGGATATTCTGAAAAAATATTCTGTTCCTTGGGTTTTATGATTTTATGTTTTGAATTCACACGCTCAGGTTTACTAAATTGGCCTCTCTTTTTCCTTCTGGTATCGATTTCGGTACTGATGCAGGAGGCCCTAGGTTTGAGTTCTGGGTCGAATTCGTTTTGTATAAGTATACAGTTTTCCTCGAAATTATTAGAGAGTTGTTAAGTTTTATTTTTATTAACACGTAAAGCTAATATTTTGTACACATTTTTAGGAAAATTGCGCTACCTCAGGTTTATGAAATATATTATTATTTAAAAATACAGAAGTACAGAAAGCTAAAAATTAGCATATGCATTAGAAATAATTTGAATAACTGAATAAACATTACACACTAGTGTGTAATGTTTATTCATTAATATAAATAATAGGTATACATGTGAGTGAGTATATAAATAATAGGTATACATGTGTGTGACAAACGCATGGTAGTTCATGCGTTTGTCACACACATGTATACCTATTTTGTTTAGTCAAACTTGAAAGTGATTTTAATCAACCGACTTCCCAAAACTGAGGAGTTTATATGTTTTATGAATGTTCGGGTATTTGCAATTTTTTTCACTTAAGATAGTACACATCCGATTTGGTCCCATATAAATTAGGCGAAGAACTTATTTAGGGTCCAAGAGTAAAAGGAGTTGGAAGTGTGGCTGTTTTACCGCGTTCAAATTATGTAATCTATGATCAAACAGAGATATCGTTTGTTTGTCCAATAGTTTTTCTAAAACATTGATATTTTTTCTTTAACCTTAACAAAATAATCTTTAGCCCACTAAGAATGAATCGGTTACATTGTAGTGTTTAATGATTAATATTGTGATATAGAGATAAAAAAAATGCTATAAAATATAAGGATTAATCATTTTTAACAGTGACAGTAAACGCAAATCTGGAAGTGTTAGGTCACACCGTGGTAAAACGTCATCTTGATGTTATCATTTTCATAATACCACATGGTATCATCTATGTAAAAAAACCCAAGATACACAATCAGTGTCTCAAAAACGTCGTCCAAAAATGAGCGCACAATTTAAAATTATGCACTCATTTCAAATAGAATCACATCGGTAGCGACACTGTCAATTTTGTTTCTTTTTGTACATTGCTTTGTAAAAACAACCATAAATTTCTCTTAAGATTTGATATGCAAATACATATGTTTTGCCATATCTATAACTATTTAAATGCAATTAGTGACACTTTTGAGTGTTAGTTTTATTCGGAACTGTGCTTACCAAGGCGTGACGTCATTAGGAAGCAATGACAGTCCAGTGAGTTTTTACGGTAAATTAATTTTAATTCAATTTTAAAACGCGAAATTTTTATTATAAATACATATTAGTTAACAAAAATATATGTTTTCAAATATACCTAATAAGGTAAGTTATTTAACAGTTTTTAAAATTTAGTCAATTAGCCTATTACGGGTGAGTTTTAACTGGTTTAAACCACAGGGCACCGATAGTTTAATTCAGTATTAATGACTTATATAAAACCAAGAGTTTTTTAAAATTCACGTCACAGTAATAAAAAATTGTTTATTTGTTGGCTTAACGACAGTTTGCTACAACTAACCCCTTAGTGTTTGCTATGAATACTTTATATTTGATGAACAGGGGTTAACCTGCTATACCACAATATTTGGAATGGGTGAAATCCTTCGGAAAATTAATTTTGCCTGCTTAAGCAATCTACTTCGTAATATTTAGTTTATTAACTGATTATGGTTGCTTAGAGTATATTAAAATGATTTATTTTCATGGTTTAAGAGCTTCGAAGTAAACTCCGTTGGTCGAGTGGTTAGCAACCATGACTACGCAATCGACGGTGCTCGGGTTCGTTCCCCGACGGGGACAAGTATTTGTGTGATGAGTATAAATGTTTGTATTTCCGGGTTTGGGTGTTTATTAACTTTATTCCTACATTTATATATGTATTTCTATGTATGAGTATCGTTGACTAACACCAATGCCACAAGCAAATAATTGGCTTACTTTGGGGTTAGATCAGTATACGTAATTTGTCCCGTAAATACTTAATATAGTTTCGTCTCTCAACGTCAACTCAACGTTAACGTCAACTCTTATAATTAATAGCGTCAGTGATTGTTTCTGTCGTGTTCCGGTTTAGAAGGTAAGGTAGCCGGTAAAATAATGCATGTGGTATTAAGTCTCGTCACAAGATAGCAACACACCATTAATATCTTTAGTGTCTATAGGCGAATCGACTCTATCCATCAGGAAATCCATTTGCTTGTTTGCTATCTTATGATGTAAAAAATGACTTCATTTGAAAATCCTTCTACCCTGTAATAATCACGGAGTGAAAATAAACAATTAAAATGACTTAAAAAAGCTGTCTTGTCAGGTAATATAAGGGTAAATTTACTCTTGATCACATTTTTTGCTATTAATCTTAATCTGTGAGATTCCATTATCGGAGATGTCTAATCCTGCAAGGTTTCCTTCCATTACATTTTTCCATCCTTTCATAAATTTACCTTAACGAGACGAAATTAAATTTGAAAAATCCTCTCAGCAGGCATAATAGGGTTGTAAGATTGAAAAAATATATATTTTTACTTATGATAATATAATCAGATACGCTGCGATTATTATAAAAAAATAGGATTTTAACGAAATACTTATATAGAAAAGAAATCCTGTTTTGAGCTGTCTCACTGCTAGATATCTCGTAAAAGGTAAAAGGATATTTTATATATGATATATGGCATAAGATAGCAAACAAGAAGATGGGTCTCCTGATGGAAAGAGTCAACCATCGCCTATAGACACCAAAGATGTTAATGGTGCGTTGCTATCTTGTGGTGAGGTCTAATGCCACATGCATAAGTTTACCGGCTACCTTACACTCCAAACCGGAACGCGACAGTGACCAGCACTGACCCTATTGCGGCAGGAATAGGTAAGACAGTGGTACCAGACCTGGTCGATCCGATGCAGAACTCTACCACCTAGTAGTCACGATGGTAGTGACGTGCATAGCCACTTAGTCGCCTTTTACGACCTGCCTGGCAGAACGGCAGTTGGCCTATTCTTCAAAGGAGCCCGGGACCAATACGGGGAAAAGGCTAGTCTTAAAAGCCGACTGATTGGCTGTACGTGTCACTACCATCGTGGCAACTAAGTGGTAGAGTTCTGCAACGTCTCGCCCGGGTATTTGGTACCACCGCCTTACCTATTCCTACCGCAATAGCGTCAATGCTTGCCATTGTCATATTCCGGTTTGAAGGATAATGTAGCCGGTAGACTTATGCATGTGGCATAACCATCCTGCTACTAGGATGGCAAAGCACCATTAACATCGTTTTTATCTATAGGCGATGATTGCTCTTCCCATCAGGAGAGCCATCTGCTTGTTGCTATCTAATGATTTAAACAAAAAAATTAATACGTGTCACAGACATCATGGCCATTTACTAGGTGGAAGGGCTCTGCAACGTCTTGGCAGAGTTTTGGTGCCACCGCCTTACCCATACATGCTGCAATAGCATCGGTGTTTTTCACTGTCGTTTTCCGGTTTGCAAGGCAAGGTAGCGGGTTTTGCCTTATGTTTTGCAGTCACGCCACAGGAATGACAACGAACAAATAACATCTTTGGTGTCTATAGATGATGTTAATTTTTTTTATATCGTTAGATAGCAAACAAGCAGATGGGTCTCCTGGTGGAAAGAGTCAACCATCGCCTGTAGACACCAAAGATGTTAATGGTGCTTTGCTAACTTGTGGCGAGGTCTAATGTCACATGCATAAGTTTACCGGCTACCTTACCCTCCAAACCGGAACACGACAGTGACTAGCATTGACGCTATTGCGGCAGAAAAAGCAAGGCAGTGGTACCAGACCCGGTCGAGCCGATGCAGAACTCTAGCACCTAGTAGTCACGATAGTAGTGACGCGCATAGCCACTCGGTCGCCTTTTACGACTTGCCTGGCATAACGGCAGTTGGCCTATTCTGCAAAGGAGCACGGGATCAACATGGGGTGTTTTTCTTTTCACAGGCGCGTGCGCTCCTTATAGGCAGAAAAGCAGTGCTTTACTTGCCATTCACAGATATTTTAATAAAACGTTCGTACGTTTTAGATGATTTTAATTAATAGTAAGTAAATAAATAAAATGTGTCATAATCATGTGCACGCCGCTAAAATCTATAAAAGAAAAGTTTTTGTGTCCGAGTACTCCGTCGCATACTCAGTATCATAATCCTGTGCACGCCGCTGTCTTTTCATCAGTAAGGAATCATCGGTTGGTTCCTATCCTATGATATATAAAAACATACATTTTCAGGCTAAGTAAAGTCAGTCGAAAATCTTTACACGTTCCAGTTTTGTGGTTTGTTGATATGGCTGATAATCGCAATAGCCGCCTTGAACAACATTGCAGCAGCAGCAAAAAAAATATTGGCATTGTCTTGTATTGCGTAAAAATTAAGTAGTACATATTTTTTGTCGCAGACAAATAATCACTTCTGTGTGCCTATTCACGTAACAAAATTTCAATCGAATTTAAACGTTTTATATTCTCACACATGCAAACATGAGACGACGTCCGCGTCGCGTCAGCTACGCGGCAGTAAGCTGTAAAATGTTAGAAGCCCAAATGCTTTGATTCGATTGAAGTTTTTTTTTACATGAATAAGGCCCCTGATTTTATCTCGGTATTTTGATATGGCCGGCCATCCATACTAATATTATAAATGCGAAAGTAACTCTGTCTGTCTGTCTGTATGTTACGCTTTCACGGCTAAACCGCTGAACCGATTTGGATAAAATTTGATACAAATATAGTTTGAGACCCAAGAAAGGACAAAGGATAGTTCTTATCCCGGAAATCCCACGGGACCGGGAACTATGCGGGTTTTTATTTTAGAAATTTTTCCACGCGAACGAAGTCGCGGGCACAGCTAGTATAAAATAAATTAAATTTAGTATGTTAACATTACTTATAATAATAGAGCTTTTAAAGAAATAAGTTGTTTAATTCATTGCGCGGTATTCTAAATTTCTCCTTTAAATACGTTTTTGTAGTTAAGTTTTGTATAATCGATAAATTAAATATTAAGTTAAAATATTATAATTCAGATTACAGAGAAAACAACAATCATAATTTTATTTTTGCTTATCCATACTTATTCATAACAATATTCTAAATGTGAAAGTTTGTCTGTCTGTCTGTTTGTTACGCTTTCACGACTAAACTGCTGGACCGATTTACATAAAATGTTGCATGGAAATAGTTGAAGATCTGGGATTAAACATAGGCTAATTTTTTTTCCAAAAATCAACTCTCTAAAAGACTGAAATAGGGAATAAAAATTATATGAAAATCTATTTAAACAGCATTTTAATCTACTCGTGGGCAAAGCGGCGCGGGTCAGCTAGTTAGAATATATTTATAATATTTTTACGCTAAAAATAATTTTGCAAGTTCTAAAACTAAAAAAACATTCACAAAATTATAATATACGGTAATAATCGTTTCTTCAACAAAGTGCTATTTCCGGAAAATACGCCACGACACGCAAAATAATATGAAGGTTCTGTAAACCAAACGGGGATTGCGTGCATCGCCTCGTTTTATTGTTGTATATAAAACGAAATGGATTGTCTCAACATTGGCAGCACTATATAAGATTGAGCTATCTATATTATAATGTTACAAATGCAAAAGTCTGTAAGTCTGTAACGCTTTTACGATTAAACCACTTTTAATGACATTTAGCATGGAGATAGTTGAAGATCTGTGGCCAATATAGGCTAAGTTTTAAAGTTTTCCTTCTTTTGGGATGGAAAAAATGAGAGTATAATGGTGCTCACCTGACATGATGAAGTTTTGATTCGTGATTGTTTTCGAGGTATTTGTTTATAAAATAATCGCAGTATGAATAAAGGTATTACATTGTTACGACAATAACAAAATGGTCCAATAGGTAGAGTTATCTTTAATCTAGTCAAAAATTAAAAGTATTCAATTTTAAATTATATATAGTGTTGGTCCCGGGCTCCTTTGAAGAATAGGCTAACTGCTGTTCTGCCAGGCAGGTCGTAAAAGACGACCGATTGGCGTTACAAGTCGCTACCATCGTGACTACTGGGTGGTAGAGATCTGCATTGTCTCGCCCGGGTCTGGTACTGCCGGGTCTGCCGCAATAGCGTCAGTACTTATCGCTGTCGTATTCTGGTTTGGAGGGTAAGGTAGCCAGTAGGCTTATGCATGTGGCATAAGACCTAACCACAAGATAGCAACGCACCATTAACACCTTTGGTGTCTATAGGCGATGGTTGACTCTTTCCATCAGGAGACCCATCTGCTTGTTTGCTATCTTATAATATGTAAAAAAAGCGTTGATCCGGGTCATTTCGAAGAATAGACTACCTGCCATTCTACAAGTCAGCTCGTAAAAGGCGAACGATTGAATATACGTGTCTCTAGCATTGTGACTCTTAGATGGTAGAGTTCTTTAACCTCTCACTATTTATTATAGTCTGTACTTATTCCTGCCACAAAAGCATAAATGATTTTAGATTGGAGGGTAAGCTAGCCGGTTGACTTATGCATTAGGGCGGATCGAAAAAAAATTTTTTTTTTCTATAATGGGGGTAGAATTTGTAGCTTATAAAAAAAATTCAAAAAAAAATTATTTTCTCAACGTTTGGAGCTAGCCCACTCGTTTTTTAATAAAATAATGGATCAAATGGACTTATTCTAGCGAGATTTTTTTTTCCGTCAAATATCGTGGAAAACATGAAAAATAATTGAATATGATTTTTGTTCACTTACCCTTTATTTCAATACAGAAAAAAGGGCTGCTTAATTCTTTATTTTTCGCTTAAGTTACAAAAATAATAGGAAAAAATTTAAAAAAAACTAATGATGGTAAAAAATATTTTAACGATGTTCTAAAATCTGTGGGATGTCCTCTTGAAAGCTAAATGAACATTAAAAGTTAAACAAATTTTTTCCTATTATTTTTGTAATTTAAGCAAAAAATGTAGAATTGAGAAGCCCTTTTTTCTGTATTGAAATAAAGGGTAAGTGAAAAAAATCATATTCAATTATTTTTTCATGTTTTCCACGATATTTCACGGAAAAAAATTTTTTTCGCTAGAATAAGTCCATTTGATCCATTATTTTATTAAAAAACGAGTGAGTTACCTCCAAACGTTGAGATTTTTTTTTTGAATTTTTTTATAAGCTATAAATTCTACCCCCTTGCTAAGAAAAAAAGATTTGTTTTTGATCCACCCTATTATGCATGTGAAATTACCATCCCATCACGCAGATAGCAATGCAACATTAATATATATAGTGTCTATAGGCGATGAAATGAAATGAAAATATTTATTTGTATGATTTCTCTTTTCTTTCTGTGTTTGCTATATAATGTTATAAAAATGCAGTAATTGATTTTTGAAATTATACTTCTTTTGGCGTGTTATGGAAAAATTTTGACAGTAAATTATTACAATGCGCGCGTACATCGTTACGAAAAACATACGCTATGAAATTAGCTAGTCAACATTTTATTTTTTCAATAAAAGTTTGTCTATGTTCAAATAATTATTTTATGATATTTAAATAAAATTTATTTAACTAGATATTTCATTATAATAAAATTTTCTTTCAATGTAATAAAAAAAACAACTTTTTTTTCTATTATTAATGTCGTTTTCTCTACAAGCATAGGAAAACGTGAGGGATAAAAATGTTTAGAAAGATTTTTATCTTGTTACGCCAAAGAAGTAGAGCTTCTTACGTGCGTGAATAAGTACACACACACACACACACACACACACAAACACACACACACACACTCACTCACTCACACACACACACGCACACACACACACACACACACACACACACACACATTTTTTATTAATTATACATATTATATGAAATAAGCGTGTCTTTTTATTTAAAGTAAAACGGAGACGTTTATTTTATTGTAAATGGAGTATATTCTGTTTATTTGATGTCAGTGAACTTAGTTTTGTTTGCACGTCTACACATACTCATATCAAAATATAACCACAATTTACTTCGTTTGAGCTATCTGCATTGTGATCTCAGTCCCAAGGGTCTAGCTACCGAGCAACCAACTCTGACAGTAAATTAGGGAACTGACTTCTTTGATGGCGATGTACATTTACGATTTAAAAATAAATATTCGTACAATAAGAGGTTTTGTTTTGGTTGTGAACATCGTAGGAAACACTTGGCACAAATACCTTCGTAGGAAACACATGGCAAATGGGAACATTATTCATGTATTTCTACGGTTATGTTCTTATATTTTACGATTTCAAATTTTTTTTATTTTTGAATATTGAACTAAGGGCCCTAACTCATCGGGACGCTATGAAGACGTCGCCAGTTACGTATCCTAACAATTTGTATTGAATTTTACGAATTGGCTATGTCGCCAAGTGAGTTATCCGCCAAACATTTCCATATAAACTGTTTAGATACGGTGGCGGGCGACGTCGCCATAGCGTCCCAGTGAGTTAGGACCCTTAGCATTTTAAATCGCGTTCTTGGCAGACTTGTTGTACTTTTACACCATTTAATCTTGCTGGTTTCGAAGACACTTGATTTTGCTCTCAGTTAGTACCCGGCAAATTTGTCATGGCATGTCCCAGTCTCTCCCGGAACCCACATTCTACATAGATGTAGTCTAATTCATGTTGTTCATCTGTTTTGCCAAATTTTCATCTGCTATTTATAAAATACCGTAATAAAAATTTGAATAAAGATATCAGTTTGCATTAAAGTAAAGCAATTTCCCTATCTATCTATCGACTAACTTCATGCTGCGAAATTCGTGTTATGCTCATGTCTTGATATCATTTCACGCCAGAGCAGATTTACTTCGTTCTGAAAATGTCGTGTCACTATATGCGTGCCTCGTTATAATTCATTCGCAACATTTTGTCCTAACGTATTAAATTAAGTATGACTTCAAAAACAAGGGTTCTTTAGAAAATGGAATTGCTTAATAAAAAGAATGTGTTTTGAACTATGTGATATGCTGTACTGCTATAGTTTATTAAGGTATGGTAAAAAATGAAAAGTTCGCGAACAAAATGAAAACGCGCTCATAATTAAAATTTACTCTAATATTTTTTAACGCACCAAAGGTCGAATAACTTCAAAACCAAGGATTCTTTAGAATATGAAATTACCTAATAAAAATACATATTTTAAATTATATGATATGCTATGCTGATGTAGTAAATTAAAGAGTGATAATATTGAAAAGTTCGTGAACAAACACGATAGTGCGTTCATCATTCAAAAATTAACTCTCATAATTTTTCTTTAACTCACCGAAAGGAGTAAGTATAACTTCAAAAACAAGCGTTTCTTAGAAAAAGAAATGGCTTGATATAAACAATGTGTTTCTTAGTAATAAAATGCTGTACTGCTGTTGTTTATCGAGGTGTAATATAATATTTATAGTTCGTGAACAAAAATTAACAAAATGTTTTTAAATATCCGAAACCGTAAAGATTTAATTTTTTAAATTATAAATTTAAAGTAAGGGGGCTTTGAAGTGACTCTTTTGTTAATACGAATTATTATAGGCCTTGACTTGCTTCTGTACATTCTTTGGTTTTAGAGCTCAATTAGAATAAGCAACATGAGAAAATTTTGTCGATTTGTAGTCTCGTCATAGCCGACATTACTTGCTACTTGTCAATTGTATTTTACATGACTGTGCACATACCTCAAAAGTCGAGATAATATTAACGTACACACGTCTTGGCTTGTTGAATTGAAGGAGATATTTTCGACCTCGACAAATGCTTATTTATGTACACTTGAATACACTTGTACTATTTGGTTATGCGACTTTCTCGTAGGCATAAAGATCCCGTAAAAAGCAAAACCAGTTGGCGATATATGTAAATTAATTAAAAAGTGTTTTGTGAAACAATACAAGTGTATTCAAGTGTATATCATTAAAAACGGAGTTTGACCAAGTGATCCATTTCATCCATCCATCCTCCATCCAGTGAGAGGGAATCCATATAGTATGCATTGAGTTAATATTCCTGAAAATACGTTATAAGTCGAGATAATAATGTTAACACGCGTCGTGGGACTTATATTAGATTTAAGGAGATATTTTCGACCTCGGCAATATTATATTTCTTCGTGTGCGATATACTCGTATCATTGAACGCCCCGTCGATCGAGACTCGAGTAGTGACCGTGACTACACAATTGATTCCAGACAGGGTCCAACATTTGTATAATGATTGTGTTTCTGGATTCGGGTTTTTACTAATACTTATTATTTTGAGTAATACCTATATCACTATCAAAAAAAAGGGTTTTTTCAGTGTTCTGAGAAACACAAAGTTGCCTGGGATTGGAAAGTGCCCGATTGGCGATAGGCTTGCCACCTATCACATTTGTGGGACCAAGTATCTTCGGCTAATCGTGGGTGTACTTGTTGTACCTCTGCTTACCCCTTCGGGGGTATGGGCGTGAAGATACCTATATCACAAGAAAATAATAAATTTGCTTAGAGTTAGGTCAATTTGTGTAATGTGTTCAGCGATATTTATTTATATCTAATGCACATAATATGTACATTAGATATAAATAAATATCGCTAAGCAAATAAAACAAATAAATGTTTAATTAATTTAATATATATTATAAACTAGCTGACTCGGCAAACGTTGTTTTGCCATACAATTTAATTGTATTGAATATTTTGGTGAGGTACGTGAGCGGGAGTACTTATCTTTTAAGTTGGATCAAACAGTAGATATCTACAAAATCTCATGAAAATTAGTTTAGTAGTTTAGGAATCCACAGCGGACAAACAACGTGACACGTAATTTATGTACATTAAGATTAATTAAACATTTATTTGCTTTTGGAAATTTCCGATGTCCGACATAATGAATTCTGACCTTATGAATTCTGACACTGGATCCATTACAAACTGTCGATAGGAATAGATAAGCCGGTAGAACCAAATGTGGGCGAGACAATGCAGACCTCTAATATTCATCTGAGTTGGTCCGGCCCCCCTTTGATGCATAGCTGCCATTCTTCCATTCTTCCAAGTAGTTCGTAAAGGCGAACCACATACCACATGAATACGAACGATTGACTAAATATGTCACTACCATCGAGACCTCCAGGTAGTAGAGTTTTGCCATGTCTCGCCCGGGTACGATACCGCTGCTTTACTTATTCCTACTGCAATAGCGTCAATGGTTGTCAGTATCGTGTTTTGGTTTGGATATTAAGGTTTTTTTTATCATAAGATAGCAAACAAGCAGATGGGTCTCCTGATGGAAAGAGTTAACTATCGCATATAGACACCAAAGATGTTAATGGTGCGTCGCTATCTTGTGGTGAGGTCTAGTGCCACATGCATAAGATTTCCGGCTACCTTACCCTCCAAACCGGAACACGAGAGTGACAAGCACGGACACGGCAGGCAGGAATAGGCAAGGCGGTGGTACCGGACCCGGGCGAGACAATGCAGAACTCTACCGCCTAGTAGGTAGCCGGAAAACTTATACATTACCATCCCGTCGCACGGATAGCAATGCACCATTACTATCTTCAAAGGCGACGGTCGTTTCTTTCCATCAAGAGACCCATCTTCTTGTTTGCAAACCTATGTTACAAAAAGCAATGAGATATAATAAAAAATGGGTTGTGACTGTATCATGAACGGATCATATTTTGCGAAGCTATAATTTTTCATTCGTGGTACAACTTACAAGTGTCACGTCGTCGTTCGTTCGCCAGTCGTTGATCGATTCGGTTGCCTTCATCTGTTTGGGGATTTCGGCACTATTTAACTCTTTTATATGGCGGTTCATGGATATCATTAGATTTTTATTTAAAATCTCTTTCAGACGATATACGTTTTTTGTATTTCATTTGGCTTTGCAAATATTTTCTAGAACGATGAAATTTTTTTTCAATGTTTTTCACTTAAGCGTTACATATTTACTATATGTATTTAATATTAATATTTTTTGCTTAAACAATCGACCAATCCGTACAAAAGTTGTCGAATGAAACTTAATCAAACATTATAACTGCTCCTTTTCAAAATATACACTTTGCAAATTATGTTGCGTTACATAATTTGCAAAGTGTATATTTTGAAAAGGAACGAAATTACTTAAAAATGGCGGCACTTCCTCCTGCACAGCAAAGCATTGAAGTCCCTACTTAGCTTAACAAATTCTTTATTTCTTCAGATATCCAGCGGTATAATTAGGTTTGGGATGTTGATAGAGTTATTTAGCTATAACACCAAACCGTATCCCCCATTTTGTTATCATCAGTTTCTTGAACTGTCTTCCAGTATAATAAAAGCAAACTTAAAGACGTCTTACGTCAAAATCAGCCAAATGCGAGTTTGACTCACATAACGAGGGTTCAAAAAAAACCGTAAACATAAAAGCGTTTGAGTTTAACTAAAAACAGAACAAAACGATGTCAAAGGACAAACTTACTTGTGTCGTGCAGTTCTCAGAGACGATTATTGACCATACCGATATACGATTTTCAGATTTTTACGTGACGTGTTTTGTAAGACATTGCTGCTCGTCAAATTTTAAATGCAGAAGTGCCCTGAATTCCTTGTGAAATCGTAAAATAACTAACACCTTTAAACGAGCAATTCTTGTATATATATAATATATATATATATATATATATATATATATATATATATATATATATATATATATATATATAACACATATATTATGACATAAAACATCTTTAGATCGGTTTACTTACAAGTTTAATATATTCACAGCTGAAAGTAAACCTAAATATTTAATTATATAAACCTAAAAAAGGGTTATGACAGACGGACATACGAATCAAGTGTAATAGCATTATAATAATTCTGTTTTTATTTTAAAGTACGGAACCACAAAAATAAAACTTAAACATATAAGACGCAAACAACTAAGAGATTGCTTGTTACGTCTAGTGCGAGGGGAAAAATATAGCGTCCAGCAGTTTAAAGTAAAAATTTCTCTCCAAGCACAGTTTTTCTATAAATTAAGTCTTGAGATCGATTACCCGTCCAGTAGCAGCTTGTCTTAGCTAACATACGCTTACTCAAAGTAATTTACATTGTTCATTACTTAAAGTGCAATATATTACTTTATTACACTATATCTATTTTTTTTTGTAAATGTAAGTCTGCACTTCAAACGCTTTATGTACATATCATAAACTATTCTAATGTAAAATAAAACATTTTAAGAGTATTAACTTGAGATGTAGAATGTCTTAACGTACTGTATCGAATATATTACGGGGTGTGTTATAAAGAATTGTTCAATTTAATCCCACCCGTAGTATTTTGCAACCGAATTATTCGCTGCAATGGATGCTTCCACGTGGACCACCTAGATACGTCGTTAACATTAACTACCTACTTTTCTAGTACGCACAGTTAATCTATGAAATAATTTTATACTTTTATATACTATAACTTACGTGATTTTAAGAGGTGAATAAATACTTCAGAAGCCGGTATCGTATTGACAATAACCCCTCATTGTTGCAAATGTTTAAAGGCAGGCTTTTATTTAACATCACGTAGCCCACTTGCTCGTTCATCAATTGATTATGTGTGTTACGAAGAGTTTAAAATGAGACGGCCATTAGTTTAAGATAAAAAAAAAACTGAAAATCCTAGCGCTGGTTTTTTTACGGGGTAGTCAGAGTATTAATAAATGTCAAAAGAGAGTCTGGTTCACCAGTTTATCTGCTTACGAGTCGGGTGGTAGGATATTGCCATATTTTAGTGACTTCTAACGAATTTAATATTTCGTTTCTTGCATTAGCCAGTAATGATAGCTTTATCATTCGAGGAACGGTGGTGGTGGTACGCGTAAAATCGTCATACGTTGAGCGGTTGCAGAGAGTTTTTCTCATTTCTCACAAAACCTTAATAATATTGTTTGCTCAATCGGGATTGAATCTATCTAATCAGGCTAAGGAATAAGCCACGGGGCAGTCAAGAGGCTTAAATTTGTACCGGAACGAAAACGCGCTCTTACAAAGATACGGCGCAAAAAACTCGGCAAGCTTTTTAAATTATTCCACATGGTTTATCTTAAAAGCTAAAATAATAATCAGAGGAGATTTGTATAAGCGTATTTACCTTGGCACATTAATGTATTGCTTATATATTCAGTGAATTGATATAATAACCTGTTTTTTATATGCGCAACACAATTTACCTTACCTAACGGGAGAAACATTTTTGTAACATTTTCGCATTGGCTGGCATACGTACTATCCATTTACTTTAATTAAAAAAATATTGAAAACAAAAAAACCAACAGCATCTTGAAAAAAGATTAATTGCCTTAAATAAAAACTAAAAAAAGAAATAAGCCCATTAGTTTAGAATCATGTTAAGTAATAATGAATAACTTCACCACTAAAATAGTACTATAATCGATTTACATATAAAACAATCCATGAATTTTAATTCATCACAGAACGATTAACATTCGGGGCCCTTTGTAATAATTTGATAGCTAAATATTAAATTGGCCCCGACTGTTGGTTTATTATTACTTAACATGATTCTAAACTACTGGGCTTGTTTCTTTTTTTTAGTTTTTATTTAAGACAATGAATCTTTTTCAAGATGCAGTCGGGTTTTTTGTTTTCAATATTTTTTTATTTTATACTTTTTAGTTAGGAATCATTAACTTCGACATTAGGATAATACGATGATAAATTACGCAATCTTGTCATTGCATTCAGAGAGTGAATATTGTGAGGATTATTAAGTAACTTCTAGTAGTCTAACCTTTTTATTATTAGTCCCTCTAGAGACCTAACTCAGCTCAAAGCAACGCATGCTTGACCTTTAGAAAAAAATCCGTGAACTTAGCTCAACCACAGCTCGGTCTAAGATAATTCCTTGGAACTTGTGTACAGTTAGACCCCAGCACAATGTCAATGGCAGCATTTTTCGTTTTATTTTACCCTGTTCACGCCGTGCATCGAATTCTGTCGTCGAATATATATATATATATATATATATATATATATATATATATATATATATATATATATATATATATATATATATATATATAAAGCGTGCCTTTTATTGCCCGGGCGCCCGAATTATTAAGATACCGATTTCATTTGTCGAAAACGGGTACCCATATTGCTACGGTAAGAATAAAAATCACATCCCTTCCCCATACCGCCATTTTCCGGCGCCATTTTGAAAATTTATATAGCCTATGTCACTTCTACAATTTAGAAAAATTCAACGACACCTCATATTTCGAAAACCATCCAGCCGTTTGGGGTGTAGGGCGTGCCAAAGAAATGCATACATACATAGGTACGCTCGAAAAACATTACACTCTTTTAGTCGGGTAAAAAAACATTACTCTCATTCAGTCGGGTAATAAAAGAATATTACACACCTTCAGTCTGGTAAAAACAAAAATTATTCGCAGGTATTTTTAAAATACAGTTGTTTCAAAATGTTTCCGAAATTCCTTCTGAAAGTATCACTAAAACTGTATTTATTTGTATATTAATACGTGAAGGGAAATCTTTGTACACCTTTTTAAGACAATCGCACGAACCGTACAGTATGATATTAGGCACAGTTACAGTTTATAGCACGGAAGACAGCGGAACCAAATATTTTTACATTATATGCATTAGAAATACATTAAACTAAAAAAATTAAACATTACATACACTCATGTGACCGATATGGTATTATAACCAGATTCTTTACGGCAGTCGGTTGTCAAACTTAAGGAGTTTCATTGTTTGTGGTAGAATTTCAGAAATAGGCGATCGTTAGTTATTTTTAAATTACAAAAAAATCTTTTAAAACGGTTTCTTTTAAAAGTGTATTGCTATCAAGATTTTTAAAGAATATTTCAATTTACATTTATTTTTTACGTCATCAGGCACAGGTGTTTTCGCAAAACATCATTTTCAACCGACTTCCGAAAAGGAGGAGGTTGTATTTGTAACGATTCAGCCGTATGTTTTTTTGTTTGTTATCTCAAAACTCGGTTATTTATGAACCTATATTTGACCGCCCCGTTGGTGATGAGCATAAATGTTTGTAGTTCCGGGTTTGGGTGTTTATTAAACTTTCTATGTATTAGTATCGTTGACTAACAACCATAGCACAAGCAAATAATTTGCTTACTTTGGGGTTAGATCAGTAAGTGTATTTTGTCCCGTGAATATTTATTTATTTATTCATTTATATTGAAAATTCTTTTTTTTACTTGAGAGAATATACTTCCTGTGTATTTACATTTTAATTTAGTGAAGATCTGTTGCAGAGTTCCCGATGTATAGGGAATGAGAAGTCGGATTCTACAGTTCTAAAGCGTTGCTTTTGAACATGGAAATTTCTGAATAAACTAGACACATTAGAAAAGTTATTTTTGAGGATAACAGCTACATTCATGGGAAAGATTTGGGTTAATTTTTTAACCGATTGACAAAAAAGATTGATGTTTTAGGACGTGGACGATATGGCATCGCCAATAACAGCTAATATGATATACGATTCAAATTATCATGCATTCAGCAAAGTTATCTTAGTTCTCTAAGTGCTAAAAGTCATGTTCCAGATATATTTGATTTGAACTTCCGCTACATTAATACCAAATAATTTAAACGCAGTAAATTTACGATACAATACAACCGACTTACGACTCTGTCTCTGAAGCCCTAAATCAGATCTTCGCGTTTAAATGAATCCAAAACAAAACAAATACAAAAACCTTTTTTCAAATCGGTTAGCAAAATACCGAGTTCTACCAGAACTTTACTACCAATTAGTCACGATAATAGTGACACGTATATTCAATCTGCCTAGCAGAACGGTCTATTCTTCAAAGAAGCCTGGACCAACACGGAGGAAGATATACATCTCGGTCACCTTTATTATTTTATTATATTATGTATATTACGTTTTGACAACTTTTCGTTTGCCACTCTTTCTACGAGTCCGAACTAACAGAAACGACCTTTACACACACTTTTACAACAACATGTTTAATCCCAAACATCCTTTCGCTTCAAGATTTCAATTTTAATTTAATTAAGTGTAGACAGGGATCTAGTGTAACATAGATAATTTATAGGTGTCAGGGCTTTAACCAAGATTCTATTACTCGGCGAATGGCTTTACATAACTGCACGCTTACATATTATACTGTCATACCGGTAACGATAAAGATCTCTATTTAGCCTTAAAAGCGATTACGCACTATATTACATCCAAATCCGAGGAAATTATATTTCTAAGTAATCGCAGTACTATTTGTATGCAAAATTTCACAGTATATACTCCATTTGAATTTTTCCCGACATCCGAGAATGAAAAATGTTTAAATTGAAATGCAATATTGTTAGACCGAAGAAGTACTGTAGTAGAAGATGACTACTTCGTGAATATTGCTTTCTACTTAAAGCAGTTATGAACTATTTATTTTTGTGTTATAATACTCACCCCGTGCTTGGCAAAATTGGAAAAACTTTAAAGACAACAAAGCAAAATATCGACACGCAGGGATTGAACTTGCGACCGTCTTCCTGTCCTAATCGACGTAATCGATCATATAGCAAAGAAGACTTTCGCTACGTCAAGCCTGTCGACACTAGCTCAGTGGTAGGGCGTCCCGGCTTTAGGGAGACGGTCGCAGGTTCAATCCCTGCGTGTCGATATTTTTCTTTTTTGTTTTTAAAGTTTTTCCAGTTAGTTCTAAGTTCAATCCAAATCTGAGAAAATTATTTTTCGAAGTAATGGTAGCAGCGAAATGGTAGAACCATTCGTATGGAAGGTTACGCACTCTATTCGAGTTCTTTTCCAATCAATCTCCAAGTCAGAATGCAATATTGATGGACTAAAATAGTATAATGGCTGCTTTGGTCCGTGTATATTGCGTTCCATTTAGAGCAGTTACAAACTGCGCTCAATCCGAATCCGAGAAAATTATTTTTCAAAGTAGTAGTGAAACTATTTAAGGAAGGTTAAGCACTCCATTCTAGTTCTTACGCGTCATCCAAGAATCTGCAAGTCAGAATGCAATATTGACGGACTGAAGTAATACTAAAGCTTCTTCGGTCTGTGAATATTGGTTTCCATTTTGAGTAGATACGAATTACATCCGATCCAAATCTGAGAAAATTATCTTTATGATTATGTTATAGATTTCGGAAAATGCTGAAAACATAAAATAGCAGTTTCAAAGCTTAATATCAATGGAAATAATTATGTATTACAAATAAACTCACTTGTACATAATTTCAAATGCAGTTTCACCAAGTGTCGACGATGGAAACTATCCAAAAATTAAAATTATACGTGAACTGGAAGTACAAGTGAGTTTATTTGTAATACATAATTTAAAATGCAGTTTCACCGAGTGCCGAGATGGACTATCCAATTTAATGAAAAGAACACAATGAATAACAGGTATAAGCGCTCTTGTTAGCATGAAATTGCTTTGATATGGTTTGTTTTTCCCTAATTTTTTTTACGGATTTGGACCGGAAATAGTATGCAAATTAATATCCAATGTCAATCCAAGTTGTACACCCGCATATCAAATTAGTGATATTACGGTGTATGCTAAAGAAATTAACTACTAGATCCTGAAGAATTGTATATAAATTAAGACAAAATGTAAATAAAGAAATAATATATAATAGATTAGCCGAAGATACATAGTCCTTTTACTTAGAAGTAGATAATGTGGGACAATATGATAGGTGGCAAGCCTACAGGGCACTTATCCAATCCCGGGAAATGTTGTTTTTGTCAGAAAACTGAAAAACACATTTTTTTATTTCCCGATCCGGGAATCGAACCTGGGACCTCATGTGGTCAACGTTGATACCGGACCAATAGACCGCAGAGGGGTTAGCTTTTTTTTAAATTTTCGTATACATTTTCAGTATTTTAAATGGAAACGCAATGATTTCAATTATCTTAAAGTAGAACGCTGTACCAAGCTACTCTGTATTTGCTGGCTAATCTACAATGGAATTGTGCCGGACGATTGAATTGGGTGTGGAAAAAATCCCGGATATTACCAGTCCGTTATCTACTTTAGAGAACATCTTTTAAATTGAATAACAGTTGTATTTTGCATTTCACTTTGTAGAAGCTTTTAACTAGATAACTGGATTTTTTTAAAGGTGTGTTTGATTTTCGTAGTAAAGATGTTTTAATTTAGAATTTAAGATTTTTTTTTATCATCGGATAGGAGACAAACAGATGGCACTGCTGAAGGAAAGAGATAATCATCACTTATTGGCACCATAGACGTTACTGATATTATCCGTGTGGCAGAATGATAATGCAACATCGATAAATTTACGGGCTATCTTACCCACCAAATCAGAACACGATTTTTTATTCTTTTTTTTTATCAGGGACTTATGTCGCTATGGCGATTACGTCAGTCCTATCGGATTAAGTTAATCTTAGGTTAAAAAAACGGTGGGAAGCATCGCGGTTCTAGGCTTCTTTTAACGAACCTATACACATCAAGTGCTGACTCCGATGTCGGTCTACTAAGAATGCTTTGTATAGGACCTACGGCAAAAATATTAATTTATCTTCTTGCAATTAATGCCTCTCGCTCTCTCTCTCTTGTCCTTGGCAAATCAGAACACGATAATAACCACAATTGATGCGGCACGAATAGGGTTTGCACCAAATCTGGCCGAGACGCTATGAACTCTTAAGAATAGGCCATCTACCATTTTGCCAAGCAGTTGCAAGCAAGCATCGTGACAATTAAGTAGTAGAGTTGTTCAACATTTCTCCTGGGCTTGGTACCACTATCTATGCCAGCCACAATAACATTAGTCCTTGTTACTATCGTGTTTTGGTTTGGAAGGTAAGGTAATCAGTTCTGGGTAAGGTAATTTACGCATGTGGTATTTCAACCCACTACACGGATGGCGACGCTCTTTTAACGTTTGTTGTGTCAATAGGCAATGATCGTTTCTTTCAATCATTGTCTATAGGTGATGATAGTTTCTTTCAGTTAACGCCATTTCATTGTTTGCTATTTTATGACATCTTTAAAAAAACAGTTTAATTTGCAACAGAGACTTGTTTAGATAGAAGAAAACCACATCCCGTAGTAAAATCTTTGGTATGTATATGCGATGGTTGTTTCTTTTAATGAGAAAATCCATCTGATTGTTTGCTACCTTATAAAATACATACACATATATACATATCTATCCACATTCCTCACGGAGTAGGCAGAGAGAACCAAGTGCCATACATCACGATCTTTGCAGACTTCTACTGGGTGGTAGAGTTCTGCATTGTCTTGCCCGGGTCTGGTACCACCGCCTTGCCTATTCCTGTTGCAATAGCGTCAGTGTATGTCGCTGTCGTGTTCCGGTTTGGAGGGTAAGGTAGCCGGTAAACTTATGCATGTGCCATTAGACCTCGCCACAAGATAGCAACGCATCATTAACACCTTTGATATCTTTAGCCGATGGTTGACTCTTTCCATCAGGAGACCCATCTGCTTGTTTGCTATCTTATGATAAATATGATGAGGCGGCGAAATTCTTCTTTGCTATATGATCGATTACGTCGATTGTACTGATCGCCAGCTATAGCTTTAGGGAGATGATCGCAGGTTCAAATCCCGCGTGTCGATATTTTTCTTTGTCGTTTTAAGGTTTTCCCAGTTTCCCAAGCACGGGGTGAGTGCTATAACACAAAAATAATTAGAAATACGAAAGTACTAATTAAAATTATAAATGTGAATTTCATCTGTAACGATGAACTCATTTAACTAGTTATACGTATGTATAGCTGGCAATCAGTACAATCGACGTAATCGATCATATAGCAAAGAAGAATTTCGCCGCCTTGAGCTTGTCGACACTAGCTCAGTGGAAGAGCGTCCCGGATTTAGGGAGATGGTCGCAGGTTCAAATCCCGCGTGTCGATATTTTCCTTTGTTGTTTTTAAGTTTTTCCAGTTTCCCAAGCACGGGGTGAGTGCTATAACACAAAAATAATACATACAAACATACTAACATCATCGTGAAATAGTCGGAAAAGATTGACTTCAAAACGTGGAGATTTGGTGGAAACTCGATTTTCGAACCTCGGACCTATATTCAATTATACCAGGTTCGAGGTATGTATACATACGTAGTGCAAGCTAAAAAACAAGGCAGTCTAAAGTCAAAAAGAAGCTTTGGGTTTCTTATTATTGTCTTAATATAATATATTATACTATGTATTTGATGTATTACGATCGTTGCAACTTTTATTAAATTTTCAAAGCTCTAAATAAAAATCTTCTTTAAAAATTATAGCCTGAAGTTCATATTTTCAAATGACAGCTCGCTGTCATCAACACCGCCAGTTTTGACAGGACCGATTTAAAATGTACGATGAACATTGCCAGAAATGTTTTTGTTTCCTTTTTTAGCCGTCATAAAGTCGTTTCATTTTTTAGAAGTACAGGAAATTGGCGCGAAACTTTATTTCTTTTTACTAAGCTTTTAACAGTCTTTTGACTAGATATTGTTTTTTGTCAAATGACAAATAACAAGATAGTTAAAAATGAATTTTGTTTTTAATAATAAATTCTTGACATGTATTGAACGATAGGCGGTCAAAATCATCTTTATACAATGAGAACAAGGTTTTTAAAAATATTAAAGGAAAATCTTATTATACTTAATATTTCATATGTATTAAGTATTATAAGTTATCTGGACTGTCGATAGATATTTTAAATAACAGCCCACTTAGGATTTACCACGTGGAATTATTCGATCGTTTTAAAGTTATTACAGGCATTATTTCTATTTAACTAGCCTGGTAGTTAGCCTATTCGGCTCAGATCATGAGGTCCTCAGTTGGGGCAACCCGAAGATTGTGCAAAAGTGTTACGAGGTTTTTCTCGAAATTTTAAGTAGCTAGCTCGTTCTCTAATAGCTCTTGTGATGGTTTGTTAACACCCCTTTGCCTCGGAATAGCACGTTAAGCTCTCAGTTCTGATTATCCTTAGAAATAAGCGGTAATCGTCGGTAAATCAGGTCGGTAAAATGTGGCGACGGGTATTACCCATCTCGCCAACAGACGAACCAGTGAAGAATTGGAAATTCTATAGATGTCTTAGTGCCTAATGTAGGCACATTGGAAAGAAGGAACCGAATATTTTTTATTAAGTTAGTAAACAAACAGAGGGGTTTCCTCATGGAAAGAGAGAATCATCGCCTGCAGACATTAAATATATTAATGGTGCGTTGATATCCGTGCGGCGAGTTGTTAATGCCACGTGCATAATAACGGTTAATGCCGGCTACCTTATCCTCTAAAACGGTATTGACGCTATTGCGGCAGGAATAGGTAAGTGTAATGCGGCAGGAATTAAGATATGGCGTGAAAAAATTTTAATATACTATAGATTACATTGACTTAATATGCTAAAACGGAGGTAGAAAACCCTTTTACTTTTCATTAGTCGTTCTGTCTGCCAAACATAAGTGAGTGTAATTTTATGGTTCTTGACATTTTGTTAAAACATAATTATTTTACTTGTCCTAATTTAATTTGAGAGCGAAATTACAGAAAATATTGAAATTAATTTAATAAAATGCCTACTACTTTGAGTAAGGCGTTTGTTAAGAGCCAACTGAAATTTAGGTATTTTCTAATCGATGAGAGAGCTCGACGTCGTCGTCCATATAGTGCACCTAGTGCTGGTAAAATGAAAACAGTATTGATACTTTTAATATTTTAATTATTACTACGCGGTACTAATTTTGAGACACGGACTGGACGTAGCCGATTTTATACTATTTTATAGCATTCATTTTTATTTATTTTTGACATAAAAAATAAATAAATATTACTTAAGTGACTTAATTTGCATAAAAATAGGATATAGTTTTATTCTCAGGAAGATGTCATTATTTTGCTGTCTGCCTGATCAGGCTGTACGCAATACGTAAGCTGCCTTATTTCCCAAACCGAACACGAGAGTGCTGAGTGACATACGCGGCGCCGTCTATCTATACACGTCAGAGTCACTTATCTACTCATGTGTCAGCGTAGCGCTATTCACATGGCCAGGCAACATAATATGTAAAGCACATTGTTCTTTAAGTTGATAGCTAAAGGTTTAAAGCCATTTCTTTTTTAAAAAAAACAATATTTGATAAATTTATATTATATGTACATATTTGTGAATTTCTGTATCTTATTACTTGTATTTGTATGAGCTAAAAGTTACGTTAAGCAAATATTGCAAATATACAAGTACCTAATTGTAATTTTAAACTTTTTAATTAGTGTCTGTGTTTGTAACTAGTGTTTTTAATTAGTGTTTTGGTATGTAGCATATTTTAAAATTTACTTAGAGTTATGCCCTTACACATTTCGGAGGCGCAACATACCTTCTTTCTGTGGCCTTGTTAATTGGTAGAGAATGCCATTAAGTTCACCTTTTGTACAAAATTACTTTAAGTTGTGCCATATAATAAATAAATAAAAAAATAAAAACGATAGTGCTCAAAATATGAAGGCATATTAGGTGATGGCGACCGAATTATTCTCTTATATCAAAGGACGGAAAAAAAGCAAGTGAATCTCCCAATAAATAGGGACAACCAAAGATATTAATGGTATATTGACATCCGCGTGTGTAGTATTGGCATCATACTGTTGGTTAAATGATGAATATACACTTGAAAGTCCGAGGGTGGTTTTCTTCCGGCAAGTTTAACAATTTTTCTTTCTATGGCTTTTTCAGAAAGTGCTAATAATGTGATAGCGTTATATATAGCTATCGGTCTAAAACAACACAGCAAAAAATTCATCAGACACTATTTTTTTAAATATTTTTTATATTATGAGCTGGCAGACGAGCAAATGGGCCGCCTGATGGGAAGCGGTCACCGATACTCATGGGCATCCACAGCATAATAGGAGATGCGTTGCCGTCTCTTAAGTTATTCATTAATCCGCCTCTTAAAAGACCCAATATTATATTTTTCAGGAAATAGACTTAGGGAGTTCATATCATAATTTGACCACTATATAACTTTAATAATTTTTAAACAATTCAGCAAAACTGAACTATGCATGTATTGATGTTGCGAACACATATACTTAAATACGACATGTTTGCGGTGGTAGACAAGCTCATCAGTGTAGCATTTTTATCAGACAAAATATTTTTCGAATTACTCATAAAATTATGTATTTGTCACCGTAAAATTAGAAACACCGTTAGATTATAACCCACCGTAGTAATGATATAAACAAACTGCTAACCAAATTTGAACAAATAATAAACTCCCTAGGCAAATAAATAATTTCTTTCATTCATTCTCTCTTTCTTTTTTTCTTTCTTTCTTTCTTAAACTTTTCTATTATAAACTTACAGTTTTTACAATTTTACCTAAAAATATCCATTAAGCAGGGAAACCTTAGGAATCCGACACATTTTGAGCAAACTCTTAAAAAATGTAGCGCTCCCGAAAAAAGTCATAGAAAGAAAGTTCGTTAGACTCGTCAAAAGAAAGTCATTTACGAAGTTTTTAGTATGCATTCGTCATTTAAAAATTACTCTGATTTCCCGCGGACTATTATCTTTATAATGGGATAAGAAAGTATTGTTACTTACAAGATATTTGATGTTTTGAAAACATTTATATGTTCTGGTTTCCTCGTTTCAGGTAGAAATCTTCGACCTCTATCGAGCGCAACATAATGGAGCTTATCAGAGTTCAATACAACAAAGAAAATCAACAAGGTACAAACCATATTATAAAACTTTTATTGTCATAAATATTCCATCTCATAGTAAAATAAGTGTCACTGGAACAGCCTTAAAAAAGATGGCGTTGCTTTAAATGGAAAAGTAAAATGAAACATATTAAAGCGAGCGCAAAAAGTCGCTGATGTTGAGACAGCCAATAAGCAAACTTTAATTCTTTTAAAACAGTTCACTTCGAGACATACACTTCAACACAAGCGTCATTCTGGCTTTCTTACTTAATTTTATTTTGAGGATATTTTTTTTAAAAATCAGTAGAGAGTGTTCAATACTCTACCTCCCATACTATGATAGCATATATACGAACGGAAAATAGCGTGGCCAGTCAATCGTTTTAATCTGTTTTACGCCCTCTTTGTATTGGCGGCGATCGAGCATTACACTTTGATTAGGCTGGAAACTCTAGCTGCCGGGCTTGTTGGCATAATTGTATCTAATGTAATTATAATGTCTAAAAAATCAATAGTTTGTTTACAGGCAACTGATTACAGAACTATTATGTAAATCCTTTGATTGCATATGAGCCATCGACATAGAATCTGATATGAGTCTTTAATTGAAAACTTATAACCTTTTGTAAAATATTGAAAAATAACCGCGAATGTAAATAAACGAGTGTGTGTAGTTATATACGCACGTAAATAAATATAATTTTCGTAACAAGATAAAATTTTTGTAAAAAAATTACCCTTTGCATTATTCTTTTTTCGTAGAAAAACGACATTAATAAAAGAAAAAAGGTATTCAATACATTGAAAGATTTATTATTACGCATTATCTCGTTAAATATATTTTTCAATATCATTTTTTTTATTATATCATAAGATAGCAAACAAGCAGATGGGTCTCCTGATGGAAAGAGTCAACCATCGCCTATAGACACCAAAGATGTTAATGGTGCGTTGCTATCTTGTGGCGAGTTCTAATGCAACATGCATGAGTTTACCGGCTACCTTACCCTCCAAGCCGGAACACGACAGCGACAAGCATTGACGCTATTGCAACAGCAATAGGCAAGGCGGTGATACCAGACCCGGGCGAGACAATGCAGAACTCTACCACCTAGTAGCCACGATGGTAGTGACTCGATAGCCAATTGGTCGCCTTTTACGACCTGCCTGGCAGAACGGCGGTTGGCCTATTCTGCAAAGGAGGCCGGGACCAACACGGTGTAAAATAAAAAAATTATGTACTTCTTTATAATTAAAATATGAACAAACTTTTTTGAAAAACTAAAATGTTGACTAGCTAATAATGTCGGTTTTTCGTGGCGGTAAAAATTTATTCTCATCATTTTCCCGAACGCGCGAAAAAAATATAACTTCAATTATTTTAATCTATTATGATATAGCGGGAACACAAAATAAATAGGTACAGAAGTCAATCTATATACAAAGGGTGCTCGAGCAACGCATACATAGACACCTCTCACAGATACGATAGAAGCACACATAATATAATTAAGAAATGCAAATTATTTAATAACACGCACACGAAGAACAAACTTGTATTGAAATTACCCCGTGTTGTCCCCGGGATTCTCTAAAGAATAGGCCAAATGCCGTTCTGCCTGGCAGGTCGTAAAAGGGGACCGATTGACAATGTGAGTTACTACCATCGTGGGAACTAGGTGGTAGAGTTCTGCATTGTCTCGCCCGGGTCTGGTACCACCACCTTAGCTATTCCTGCCTCAATAGCGTCAGTGCTTGTCACTATCGTGTTCCGATTTGAAGGGTAAGGTAGCCGGTAAACTTATACATGTGGCATTAGACCTCACCACAAGATAGCAACGCACCATTAACATCTTTGGTGTCTCTTGATGATGGTTGAGTCTTTCCATTAGGAGGCCCATCTGCTTGTTTGCCATCTTATGATATGAAAAAAATATGTAAATGGTTGACTCTGCAGGCTATACCTGAAACTTCTCACTAATTTAAGGTAATTTAAGCTCAAAAGAGTAAAAGCTATAAGCGTAGATTTTTTCAGTTCAACATTTATTTGTTAAAAATGGCAGTAAATTGATTTTTGAAAAACTGTATATTTTGAAAACTATTCCAACTCAATTTTTGATATCTAAAATATTGCTTTAGCTAAATAATCGATAGGTTGAAAAATTTCGAAGCAATGTAAAAAAATATTTTTTCAAAAAATTATCATTGATAAATCCCAAACGAATTGACCGATTTTGATAAAATTAATTGCATTTGACGCAGTTTTTAAAGGAAAAAAGTTGATAAGATTTTTAAGTTAATAGCGTGAAAGTTATTTCAACAATATTAAGTAAGTTTACCAGAAATAACGTAATTTTAATGTTTGAAAAACTGTAACTTTTGAAAATTAAATTTGATTTAAAATATCGTAGAATACCAAAAATGATTGGTTGAAAAATTTCTAAATTATGTCGAAAAAACACTAAACGGATAAACCGATTTTGATGAAATTTATACACTACATGTAATTTTTTGAGAAGAAGATTTAAAAAATCGGCCGTGATCAACGTGCGGTTACACCTAGTCTGAACCTAATTCTAAATGTGGCACCTAGTGTGTTTAATGTGTTTTTGTTTAATTAATTTTTAAACCCTAATTTTATTACGGTAAAATAATTAAAAAAAGTAAAAACTATTCCTAAAAATGTTTGTGTATTTTTAAATTTTTTATTTGATCACAAACACAATCATATTCACTTTGTTTTATTTATTGCTTTAGTTAACACGAGGAGTAAAGTCACGAGTAACAAAACAGCTTCAATTAAACGTGATATCTTGGCCCAGTATTAATTGGATAGATTACACGTTTCTATTCAGCCGTGGGTGGAAATCAAGGCAGTCAGTGGTATATAGCGGCAATAAATAACAATGTAAATAGTAATTAACTCGAATACATTTTCTACCGAAGGCCGGAATCCAAATATGCGATTGTGTGTACTGTTTTATTTATAGCAAAAAGTGTTGTTATTTCCCAAACCGACGTGGTATTAAGTTGATGGCCTTTTAGCAATCCGTTTTTTTTTTTAATTTTCATATCATGAGGCAGCAAACTTCAGTCCTTAACCTTAGCATATACATATTTGCAATTTCATATTCAATTTTTCTTTTACCGTAGTTTTTTTTAACCTCCCGCTACGCATGTAGATAAGGAAGTCACTGATTTTGCCCCGATTTTCGAAAATCGAGTTTTCACCACATGTCCACGTTTTGAGGTCCTAGGAACCTTTTCCGACTATTATCACGATGACGTCAGTATGTCTTTATGTATGTATGTATGTGTGTGTGTGTATGTGTGTATGTAAACATCTTATAACTTTTGGACCGATCGAAACGCGATTAATGCCATTCGATTGGATTCTACTCAACTTAGACTTTCTGAAAATTTAAACCAAATCGGCACAGGAGATTTAAAGAAATTTTAAAAAACACCAAAAAAATTTTGGCGAAACCGTATTTTTTTATATAACTTCCAGGTTAATGTACCGATTGAGTACAAAAACTAATCAACTCTATACCTCAAAAAACAACGTCTAAAACATAAATTGCATCAAAATCGATTTATCCGTTTGAGAGTAATCATAGACGAAAAATTTTGAAAAAAGTTTTTTTTCGAAATAGCTTCGAAATTTTTCAACCAATCATTTTTTGGTGTTCTACGATATTTTAGTACTAAAAAAAACGTCAAAGTGCCGTTTCAAAAATAAAATTGAATCTTATTCTCAAAACTTATAGCTTTTTAAATATTAAAATTACGTTGTTTTAGCAAACTCACTTAATTTTTTTATAAATAACTTTTAAGTTAACTCAACGATTGACTTAAAAATCTTATCAGCTTTTCTTCTTTAAAAACTGCGTCAAATATCGTTAATTTAATCAAAATCAGTCAATTTGTTTGGCATTTATCAATGAAGAAAATTAAAAATAAAATGTTTTTTGACGTAGCATCGAAATTTTTCAACCTATCGATTATTTAGCCAAAGTAATATTTTGCAGTCTTAAAAATTGAGTTGAATGCCATTATTAACAAAATAGATGCTTGAACTGAAAAATCTATGCCTATATTTTTTATTCTTTTGAACTTAAAATACCTTAATTTAGTGGGAAGTTTCAGGCATGGCCCGTAGCATCAACCGTTTACACATTTTTTCTTACCAAGTACTCGAACCCGATACTTTGTTGATTATAGTTCAATAGGCCGATTAATGGTCAAAGAAACAGTCAACCAAGGACAACTAGCATCTGTTCTTGACCTCGTAATTGCATATGAAGGCTAGAGCTGTCAGAAAATGTGTAGCGGTAATATAACAATGCAAGTAGTAAGACTCATTTACGTTTTTATACGCGAGCTGGAATTCAAACGTATTCGTGTTATTGTTTATAGGTACGTGTTTGTTTTTTTATGCTTGTTTATAAAAAAGTAACTGGTGTTTGTTACTTCACCCGTATGTAATTAAGCTCTGTTTTTTATTAGATACCTACCAGGTTTACTTCTGGTAGTGTAGCTCTTTAATGGAGAATATATAATAGAAACTGGCAATCGCTCTGTGTTCGAAATTCGTTTATAGATAAAACAATAAAATCTCTTTAAGTTTCACAACAGAATTTAGACGCAAAGAAAATTCTGTAAGAATAAGAATTAGAATAAGAATTGTTTTATTTAAACAGTACTATACATTTACAGTAAATAGAAATAACATGCGTACAGATAAAAAAAAATAAAGAAAATAAAATATATTGTTTTAAATACTCTACGATTAGCAATGAAATATGCTCTCCCACACATGAGAGAACACTATGTATTATTATTACATATGGATAACGGCCCTTGTCTAAAATATTAGTAATTGCCTTTACTAATTAAAACTACATAATCAATTTATATTCCATTTGTATATTCTTTTCACATAGCTCACTATGACTATAACAATTATTCCAAAAACTTTATTTTTATTATTTCTGTTATTCTACATTTTATTAATTCTCATAACTTAAAAAATACCTCACCTTGAATTACTTATTTACGTTCTAGAATGATACCAATGGAGGCCAACTGTGTAACATCTTGATCTTCCGAGCATCCTTTCAAAAGTCACACATTTTTAAAAAATTCTGTCATTCCCAGGTTCGGAATGCCAGTTTAAAACAATTATTTCACTTATTTATAATAAAGTCAGGCAAAATCTTGTTTTATTAAATAAAACCTAACAATGTTATACTTTTAAAGACATCGATAATTACAATTAAACAGCATATTTACATGCATGAAAAATAAAACACAAAAAACTTACATGTGTATATATTATTATATATTATTAAGAATGTCACATGGATGTAGTTTGTGTAATATTTATTTCTATTAACTTAATTTATTTCCAGTGCCTATTATTTAAAAATATTAGGTTTTTGCAGTTCTCGACAACCAAAATTCCAACCAATCCGTTTGCATAATTGTTTTAAAAAACAGGTACAAATTATTAATATATAGAAGATTGAAATAAGTTTATCGAGTATTATTATAGACCCTTGTTAGGGTTTCTAAGTAAACTAAGAACCTTTATAGTTTCGCTATGTCCGTTCGTCCGCAATCTAGCGCAGAGATCCTTAGTACTATATAAAAAGCTGTAATTTGGCATAAATATACATACAAGTACATATATATTAGTTACAGCAACAATAGTTTTTAGGGTAGCTCCTCTACTTGTAAAGCGGGAGTTAATTGTTTATCTCGTGTACCCCAATAGTGTGGGGTATCGTTGGATTGGGTTTTAAAAAATATTGTAGGTTTGTGAAATAATTTTTTAAAAAATATTGTAGGTTTGTGAAATGATTAAGTTACTCGATTGTGAAATATTAAGCTTTAATTATATTTTTAGTTAGATTCAAGTATCCGCCCCTCTTCCAGCTAAGCGGTTGGTTGTAGAGGTGGGGAAAAATTCAAGGTAGTAATAAATATAATTGAAATCAAAAGGAAAACTATTACCGCTTAGAAGGCTTTACAAGTTTTTGAGTAATAGTCGAGTGTCGAGTGAACCTGTGGTGCGGATATATGTATACTCGTCATTGACGTTAAATAGGTATGAAACAATGAAAGCTCTCTTCTCAGTCCGCATTATTGTGAACTTTGGAACTCTACATCGCGTACACGTACTTGACTATTTTTCCGTATAGCAATGGTGTATATATATATATATATATATATACACATATATATATATATATATATATATATATATATATATATATATATATATATATATATATATATATATATATATATATATATATATATATAAAATCAGAGGAGCAACTATGTATAATCCATCCTCGGGTAAGTTTTTTATCAAAGAAACAGATGATTCTTCTAATGAAAAGCGATAAGCATATTCTATAATATTTAGACACCTAAAAAGGTTAATAATGCGTTGCTATCCATGTAGCAGAACTTAAATGTCTCATGCATAAATTTACTGGCTACCTTACCCTCCAAACCGGAAAATGAAGATAACAAGCAATGACGCTATTGCGGCAAGAACATGTAGCAGAACTCTATCATCGCGATGGTAGTGACTTGTATAGCCAATCATTCGCCTTTTACGAACTTCCTGGTAAAATGGTAGATGGTCCTTTATTTAAAGGGGGCCCGAACTAATACGAGGAACACTAACAATATCAAACTGTAAGCACTGTAAGTAGGCGCTCTCTTAAGGCAAGGAATGACTACGATTTAAAAACAACGATTTCACTCACACAACTGCATATTACCCGTAATCTAATGTTACATTTACGAGACGTTGAATAAGGTTGAAAATTGCAAAGCACATTATTGTTAAAAATAGATACGGTTCTCGAGATAATTTTTTAGATTTCAGACACACAGAAATACAAAGTTATACTACTTACCGATGAAATAAAATCATTTCATGGGTAATTTTTAAACCTTGTCATCTCATTCGGTACGTTAAAACCGTACAACTTGGTTTATTTTTATTTTTTCACGATATAATATATCTACAAAATGTATGACATTTTTGAGAGTAATAAGAGTGTTTGCTCATATTCGCGGCGACATGTTTCTTCCCAATGGCGTGTCTATTAGTATTCGAGTGATCTGTGGTTTTAATCAAACCGTATTCTTATTAAATTGTATACTTATTTGCTTTGCGACCCATCTGGTTGTTTGCTATACGATATATAATGCATATCGACGGTAAAAAGCAATCCTGCTGTAACCCGCAAATGAAAAATGTCCACCAGAGCCAAAAAACTTTCCAGATTTTAGAAAAAGAATTTGTACTTTCCAGACTATTACACTTACCTATAAATGAAATTTTCAGAACCTGAATATTATTATTTAACTGGATATTATATTAATAGTATGCACATATTACGTGTCTATGAAATAAAAAAATATGTAAACGGTTGACCCTGCGGACCGTCCCTGGAACTTCCCGCTAAATTTAGATATTTTAAGTTCATAAAAGTAAAAACTATAATTATAGATTTTTTCAGTCTAAGCATCTATTTTGTTAAAAATGGCAGTATGTTGATTTTTTAAAAGCGATTTTGATCCAATCGAATGGAATTTAACTCAATTTTCAAGATCTAAAATATTGTTTTGACTTAATAACCGACAGGTTGAAAACTTTCGAAGCAATGCCAAAAAACATTTTTTTCAAAACTTTTCGTAATTGTTAAATCACAAAGGAATTGACTGATTTTGTTGGTATTGGTTTGGTATTAAAAATCTAAGTTGAGCGGAATCCAATCGAAGGCCATCAACTGCGTTTCGATCGGTCCAGCCGTTCAAAAGTTATGAGATGTTTACACACACACACACATACATACATTTATACATACAGACATACATACATTTATACATACAGAATTCATCGTGAGAATTGTCGGAAAAGGTTCCTAGGACCTCAAAACGTGGAGATCTGGTGAAAACTAGATTTTCGAAAATCGGGGTAAAATCAGTAACTTCCTTATCTACATACGTAGCGGGAAGTTAAAAAATATCGTATCTACTAACGGTCTAGGACGGGCGATCCGCAAATAAAAATATTTTACAGAGATTACATCATAATACATTGTTCAAGTACCCGTATACGCAAGAACGTTGGCAAACCGAAAAATTTATATGTGAGTATTTGGCACACTTGTAGAATTTACATCATTCTTAATAGATATTTTGTGGCAACCGAAAATTTTAATAACTCTGTGTATTAAAAAACAATGATTATCGAACACATTTTTTATATTATAAGATAGCAAACAAGCAGCCCCCCAATTCACGAAATTGAGTCAAATCGCTTAGGGCTTTCACACACATAAACACGATAAAACTTCGAAACGTGCACGCGACATATTATGTAAGTAAATGTGTAAGTGTCTTAAATGCTTTGACCTGCTTGCCGCTTGATTTCATGAATTAGGCCCCAGATGTCTCTCCTGGTGAAAAGAGACAACCATCGCCTATAGACAAACAGATGTTAATTGTGCGTTGCTATCCGTATGGTGGGATGGTAGTGCTAGATGCATAAATTTACCGACTACCTTACCCTCCGAACTTCAGCTGCCCCTCCCTGCCCCACCCCCCGCCCCCCCTCGGTACGCCCATGCAGGTACAGCTAATCATTTGACTTTTACGAACCGTCTAGCTGATTGGCAGATGGTCCTTTCTTCAAAGGAGGCCCCGATGAACACTGTAAAAGTATCAAGCTGTAAGCACTGTAAGTAGTCGGTTCGCTTTATTAAACGGCACCAGTTACTATATCTTAATAATACTTTTTATTTGCGTAAAATAATAATAATAATAATAATAATTTAAACGTTATTGATATTATAAAAGCGAAAGTTTGGATGTTAGGATGGATAGATGGAGGTTGATACTCAATCACGCAAAAACCAGATTTGAATGAAATTTGACACATAGGTATATGATGATCTGGAATAGCACACAGGCTACTTTTTAACTCGGTAGAATGAGATAACCTCGTGGGATTCAATCTGTATAATAATAGCAGACAATAGTAGACCTCTGTGGTCTAATGGTCCAGCGTTGGCGTCGACCACATGAGGTCCCGGGTTCGATTCCCAGGTCGGACACATAAACAAAAAGTGTTTTTTCAGTTTTCTGAGAAACACAAAGTTGCCCGGGATTGGAAAGTGCCCGGTTGGCGATAGGCTTGCCACCTATTACATTGTGGGACCAAGTATCTTCGGCTAATCGTGGGTGCACTTGTACCTCTGCCTACCCCTTCCGGGATATGGGCGTGAATATACTTTTTTTTTAACAGTAGACTTAACTAAACCAATAATAGAAAGAGAAAGAATATAATATTTGCTAAAAAGGAAGAAATAAAGACATTTCTTTTTCTTTTTAATCTAAGTGTATTATTTATAAGGATTTACATCTGTATAATAATAACAAACAACAGTGGATTAAACTAAATAAATAATAGAAAGAGAAAGAATATAATATTGCTATGAAGAAATAAAGAAAGAAGTAAAAACACTTCTTTTTTCTTTTTAATCTAAGTGTATTTATAAGGATCTATGTATATCTGTATAATAATAACAGACAACAGTAGACTAAACTGAACTAATAATAGAAAGAGAAAGAATATAATATTTGCTATGAAGAAATACACTTCTATATCAAGTAATCTGGCCAGCGACCACGCAGACACGCATTCACAAATAACTAAATATATAGTATCAGATTTTTCCACGTATGCAGAAAACAATGTTAAATTTAAACTCCGATGAAAAGTTTCACAAACGACGAGATTTACATGTATTTAAGTTCAAGACAAATGCGCTATTTATCGTAAACGATTGCAGATTAAAATCTACTGAAAATAAATTTAGAATTTTGTAAGAAAACAAATAATTACGACGAATATAACATTTTTTGGAGAAAGATTTTAAAAAAGCGAAGTTTAATAAATATTGAATATGGATCAAGTTTTAAATATTTAATATAAACTTTCACACCATAATAATAATAATAATCATAATAGCATTTATTCGACGTAGGTACACTCAGTTACACTTATCGACGTTAAAACATAATATGTAAAAGCCTATATATATTAAAAAAACATATAAGAACACAAAATTTTGCAGCTAGAGAGAATACATTTTTTGCAGTACGATAATTTAGTAATTTCACTTGGCAGTTTATTGTAAAAGCGTGCACATTGACATATGAAATATTTATAAACTTTTCTGGGCCTAGAAAATGGTGAAATTAATTTATCCTTGTTTCTGGTGTTTAGAGAGGGAGTATCATATTTTTTTTGAAACATTCTTATATTTTTCTTTACGTAAAGTAAGTTTTCGAGAATGAACTGGCAACTTACAGTAAGTATGCCAATTTCTCTAAATTTATTCCTTAAAGACTCCGATTTTGCAACACAAAAATTATAACGATACCCGCGGCGTTTCCCCATAGTAAGATGCCGTAAGACATAATACTGTGAAAATAACTAAAGTATACTAAGCTAGCTGTATCTATGTCTGTGATCTAACGTATCTTTTTAATGGCATACGCCGCGGAGCTAAGTTTTTTTGCCAATTGTTGTATATACGGTCCCCATTGTAACTTTGAGTCCACAGTGATTCCTAAAAACACCGTAAAATCAACAAGGCCTAAATTTTGGTTTTTCATTTTAAGAGTGGTCTCCACAAATCTGACATTTGGTAAGGAGAACTTAATATATTTTGTTTTTTTACTATTAAGTAACAGGTTATTTATGTCAAACCAGTGTACAATATCAGATATTTCATTATTTATATCGTCAAAATTTGTTTTTCGTCTGTCAATTTTAAAAATTCATGAGGTATCATCTGCAAATAATAAAATGTTATGTTTTTTCTCAACTAAGAAAGATAAATCATTTATGTACACTAGAAATAAAAATGGTCCAAGGAAACCTTGGACTTGAAGCCTTCATTAAGGCCTTGTGGGACACCCATGAGCACCTGTGATCCTAGTGATATTTTGCCAGTTACGTTTACTTGTTGTGTTCTGTTTTTTAGTATGAGGTTAGAAGAGCAGCGGCTTTATTTCTTATTCCATAATATTGCAGTTTTTTAGGAGAATTTCATGATTCACGCAGTCAAACGCCTTGGATAAGTCAAAAAAAAAAACTCCCAAGACATTATTTCGAAATTCCTAGGCATCAAAAATTTGTTTAATTAACTCAACTCTACTGTAGAAACTACAACTGTAGAAAGACCTTTAGAAAAACCAAACTGTTTATTGTGTAATAGTTTATGTTTACTAAAGTGAAGTAGCAACTGATTGAGGAGATTTTTTTCAAATATTTTGCTGAGCATTGGTAGAATTGAGATAGGACGGTAATTTGTGGGATCAGTAGCACACCCTGATTTAAATGAAGTAATTATTTTGCTATATTCGGATTTTTTTAAGTAGTGTTGGATATATTTATTTGTAATATGAATAATATTGAAAATAATGCTTGAATGTAATATTAATATTCGTTTATCTCGCATAATAGATATTAGAATTTGTTGTTATCAAAATGCTGCACTATATTCGCGCCACTTCCGCAACATCGTGGAATCCTATTAAACAATTTTATATCAAATTATAAACTTGGAAGTGATGCCATCTGAACTGATCCGGTTGAAGTTGACATTTTTCAATCTACCCTACTTATGTATTTTACACTATTTATCGTCGGCACTTGGTGAAACTCCATTTGTAGTTTTATTAATACACTTGTACTGTTTTAAATAAACAAATTGAAAAATAGCCCTTACCTCTTGAACGACAAGTTGGATTTGAATAATTCTCGCCTGCTAAACATTTTTTCCTAAATTTAATTTATTTGTTTTTTATAATCATGATTTATTGGGCATCATGTTACTTATTATTAGTTATATTTAACATATTTTTAATTTTGGTTTTGACATATTATTAGTTATATTCAACATATTTTTTAATTTGGTTTTGACATAATATTATAATAATTTTAAAATTATTTAAGTAACATAGACTTTTATTACCACTGTTTGACATTTTATTCTATTGACAATTTAAAAATTTAATGATTGACATGTAAAACTATGTATATTTTAATTTAATTCTGTTCAAAATTTTTTGGTGGAATATTGCTTCCCTTGTTAAAAAATATACCATTGTTAAGAAAATTTCTACCAATGGAGCTAACAACATTTGTTTATCTAGCAGATTTTTGCATACCTTGTTTTGTGTAAAATATTAGTTAAAACACGTACGTTAAGAATATATTTATAAAAGTGTCATAGCCCTGAAGATGCCGTAAAAGGCGAAACCGGTTGGTGATACTAATTAAAATTTAAAGTAATTTGTGAAACAGTACAAGTGTATTAAAAAAACTACCCTACTTTTAATTATTGTAAAACTGTGATACTATAAAATACCTTGTACCGGCCTACTCGGGTCATTCTGCTATAAGTCGTGAAAGAATAAATATCTATGTACGTCAAACTATTATTAAAAACGAACCTATCAGTAGCTTATGTTTGACTCTGAGTCTTGAACAAACTTCTTACCCAATTGTGTTCCGAATTAACAAATATAAAAACAAAAAGTGTTATTCCACCTGTATATTCTTTTATTTAGATACTATTGAACTATAAAAAACATTTTTACGACCGAAACTATACTGGGTGTAAAGGACGGTTTACCGAAAATCGAAACCATGGTTTTGGACCATAATTCTGAGATGAATACCGTTGGAAATTCGTGTGGGAAATATTTGATTTTTGAAGTTATATTTCTTATGGCGCATTAAGAAAAATGATGAGAGTAAATTTTTACGATGCGCGCACACCGTCACGAAAACCGACATCATGAAATTACATTTTATTACACTAGTATAAATTTTTTAGCTTTTCAAAAAAGATTGTCCATTTTTAATTTTTTTTAATATCATAAGATAGCAAACAAACAGATGGGTCTCCTGATGGAAAGAGTCAACCTCTCAACACGGAGAAAATTATGTAACTACAAATAATTCTTTTATGATGTATAAATAAAATTTATTTAACTAGATAATGCGTAATAATAAAACTTTCATTCAACGTATTAAATACTTTTTTTCTGTTAGTGTCGTTTTCTCAACAAACAAGAATAACGCGAAGGATAACATTATTAGGAAGATGTTTATCTTGATTCACCAAAGAAGTATTACTTTTTACGTACGTACATTAGTATACAGACACTTTTTGTTTCCTTTACTATGTAAAAATTAAGTTATTTTAATATTCTGCAGTACTTATTTATTCTTAAAAAATAGTAAAGTAAATACTTAAAATAATCTATGTGGGTGATTGAGGGTTAGCTAAAATAAGTCATCTATATTAATATTATAAATGCGAAAGTTTGGATGTTTGCATGAATGGATGTTATGATGGATGTATGTTATTCAATCACGCAAAAACTACTGAACGAATATAAATGAAATTTGGCACACAGGTAGATGATAACCGGGAATAGCACATAGGCTTACTGCATTTTTTATTCCGGAAAAATTAGGTGATCCAGCGGGATTCTCCAAAAGGTTATATTACATTACTCTTTTTAATGTTTCCACTTAGAATAAATCGGATATATATATTGTAGTTTCCAACGAAATTATGGAGATAACAATATACTAAAATATTTATTTTCTAAGATGAGGATTAATAATATTTTTACGATATAATTTCGGCAAAAATTGACATTAAGTCACGTGATAATGAACGCAAATCTGGAAGCGTTATGTCATACCGTGGTAAATCGTCACATTGTTTTTGTCATTGTCATAAGAACCACAGAGTATGTAATGTATATATGACTACGATGTGATTTCATAAAAGATGCCATGACAGTCCAGAGCGTCGCGACAAATTTTTATTTTTATTTTGAAGCGCGAAATTTTTGTTATAAATATACGATATTAAAAAAAATATAATTAGTTAACTAGCCTATTATTGTGTTTCATGGCTTTATTTCAAACGATTGTGTTACATTGACCAAGCATAAAACATTAACCCTATTAAAACAAATAATTCTTAACTACTATGCTAATTCAGCAAGCTAAGGGGATCACAAACGACCCTAATAATTTCTACCGCGGCACGCCATATCTCACACAAAATTATTACAACTAGCTATGGGATTTTCCAGTGACATCAATAAAAACTATAATAATATTTTTTATTTTCCTTTATTAGATCTATGTATAACAAGTTAAATTTTGACCTCTTTATTAGAATATACCAATATTATCAGCGTCTCTCTTCTAAGTTAAAATTGCCGTAAATATGTATGGTTATTTATTTTATTCTGTATGCTACCGCGACAGAATCTATAATCTATAAAATCTACTAAGTGATCCGTGCAACTTCGCTCGTGAGTGAAGTAATATGTTATCTTATCTATATACTTATGTAAGCTGAAAGTTTATATAAAGATAAAGAATTTAACTTTATCTTTCATATAAACTTTCAGCTTCTTGGCTTTGTTAATTGGTTTTATTCCTGGTATTTAACTATCATCCTGCCAAATTTCATCAAAATCAGCTCAACGGTTTAGCCATGAATTGAACTAGATACGCCTTTCAAGAGAAAAAGTAAAGGGAAAAGGGAGGCGTTTTAGGATGTCAATGTCGCTTGCATTACACCCAGAAATACAGTTATAATAATTACAGATGAAATAAAATCACTCCAGAGGTATTACAAGCCTTAGGTTTTTATTCAACTCGATAAAATAGCATAATATGACATATTTCTATTTTTACGATATAATATAAATTATCTAATAGCGTTTGACATTTACATACATTTGCTCATATGAGCGGCTAAGCATTTTGCGCTTAACGCGGTGTCTGTTAGTATTTGTGTGGTCTGTGGGTTTGGCCGTGAAAGCGTAACAAACAGACTTTCGCACTTATAATATTGATATGGATGTGGCGCTATTGTAAAACTCAAATTTATGACGTTGCACAACAAAATTAAATATATTACCACACCAATTTCCTAACAGGGCCGACAGACTAAATCGTCATTTTATTTATCAGTCAGAGTTTTAAGAAAAATGATTTTCAGGAATGTTTTAATATAATATATATCGTCGCAAATTTTCAAAATTGTTATTTAGCTTTACCCTCGGGTTAAAGACCATTTAGCCAATGCTTTAACGTCGGCTTTAAGTCTATAAAAAAACCGTTCCACGAAAACTCATGAATAATTTAAGCACAGTAAAACTGCAACAACCGACTTCCAATGTTCTAATGATCTATATCCCTAAAACTATGAATCAGATTTTACCAAATTTATATAATTATGACTAAATGGCAAATATATCCTCGCAAATAAAAAAATCGGTTAATGAACAACTAAGTTCAGAAGTAATAAACGTAAAAACGGCCGAATTGAGATCCTCCTCCTTTTTGGGAAATAGGCTGAAAACTGAGAGACTATACTAGTAAAAAACTGTATACTAGTAAAAAATATTTAGAAATCTTATTTTTCACAAAAAATGAGTAGACAGGGAGTATCGTGTCCAGGCAGACACCTCTTGCTTCTTCTACATCCCTATTTCTTTTCGTAAAAACAAGCCGGTTTTGGCGATTATAATATGCTTAAAGTAATAACAATTTCAGTTTTGAAGACGTTTCTTCTTAACTATTAACTTGTTAAGGAAAAAGAATTTTTCCACGTTACGAATTTTATAGAGCTGCTGGCAGAGAGGCTCTCGTCGGAAAACAAATTACGTTTAGCTCCAGGGACTTGCATTGTTGCCTTATTAAAATACAACGTTATTCTGCTTGAGCTCTTTAATTACGGTGAGGGATTTCACAAAATACAAAATAAAAATTTTAAACATTTAACTAAACTTGTAATCTAGATGGATTAGTTTAGAGATGTGAGGGGTTAGATTTAAAAGATCCTTTTTATCTTATTGTTTCAGCATTCGTGTCAGCTGATTGTATTTTTTATCGTATTGAAAAGGCCTTGAAGTATAATTATTGGAAGAATATCAATCTTAATCATATTCCCTTCATATTGACGATAATATACCATTGATACTTTAAGTGTTTATAGGCTAAAGATATTTTTCAAGTAGGAGAGCCATCAGCTTGTTTGTTATTCGATGACATACAAGAACTAGAACATTTATTAGTTACATGTGATGACATTCTTGAAATTAACTTAGTCCAATTTGATCCCAAGAAGACACAAGTTTGCGCGTTTTCCACTAAGAAATCTCCCTTTGTCGTATCTTCTCGCTTCGAATATACTTCCCTAACAGCCACAGCCAGTCTTGAAATTCTTGCAGTTGACATATCAAGCAACGTACAGTTCCGTGGTCACTTGGAAGGCAAGGCCAAATTAGCCTTAAAAAAGCTAGGTGTTCTCAGCAGGGCCAAGCAGTACTTCACGCCAGCCCATCGTTTATGACTTTATAAGGCGCTAATTCGGCCTCATATGGAGTACTGCTCTCACTTGTGGGCGGGGACTCCTCAGTACGGGCTCCTTCCTTTTGACCGCATTCAACGTAGAGCGAATCGAATCGTCAATAACAGGACTATTTTTGATCGCCTTGATTCTTTAGCATTACGTAGAGATGTGGCTTCGCTCTGCATCTTCTACCGAATCTATCGTGGGGTGTGTTCCGAAGAACCATTTGGATTAACTCCTGCCACAGAATTTCACCAACAGGCATCGCGACTAAATTTAAAATTTCATCCTCACCATCTCGATGTCTGGAAATCTACAACTGTGCGATTCTCGAGGCACTTTTTTCCACGCACTATTCCTCTATGGAACGAATTACCAGCGGGGGTTTTTCCAAGCGGATACGACTTAGGGACCTTCAAGAAAAGAGCCTACTCTTTCTTAAAAGGCCGGTAACGCAACTGCAAATCCTCTGATAGTGTGGTTGTCCATGGGCGGTGGTAATCACTTACCATCAGGTGAGCCTCCTGTCCGTTTGCCCCCTTTTCCATAAAAAAAACTAACTAGTAAGCATTTTATAAGTGGTAAATGCTCGGTGCAAATGCCACAAGTATTATGGGTAAGGTCTTTAATATTTTATTTGGTTCGGAGTATTACGGTCCACTATGGGACCCTAATAGTCGTCGAGTCACCTTTTATTATATACTAGCTGTGCCCGCAACTTCGTTCGCGTGAAAAAAATTCTAAAATAAAAACCCGCATAGTTCCCGTTCCCGTGAGATTTCCGGGATAAGAACTACCCTATGTCCTTTCTTGGGTCTCAAACTATATTTGTACCAAATTTTATCCAAATCGGTTCAGCGGTTTAGCCAGGAAAGCGTAACAGACAGACAGACAGACAGACAGACAGACAGACAGACAGACAGACAGACATACATACAGAGTTACTTTCGCATTTATAATATTAGTATGGATTATTGCATAGCAAACAAGTAGATGACTCTCCTAATGTAAAGAGACAGCCACCACTTATAGTCACGGGATAGATAGAGGCGGTATGTTGGTGCCAAGTGCTCAAATTTATCCTTACACTTTTATATCAGATAGTATTCATGTTATGTGGAGATCTATTTTTGCTCACGTATCCCATTTAGAATATCATTTGATAAGTATTTCAAAATATTGCAGTAGTGTGAATAATCTTTTTTGATTCATTTTAAGGCTTAGTATGTTTAAAGTGCTAATTTTTTTTTGAGTGACGTATCCATCCCTTACCAGCCAAATGGATGTTTTTTGACATATGAATAAATTGACGAAGCAACAGAAGTAAAGAATTAATAAAAAATATCATACATATGCCTTACAAATTAATAATAGCCAAACTTATAAAATATTCTTACAACATTAAAAATCAAAATAAGAACAATTTTTATTTTATGCTTTGCATCTATAAAATTCCCTTAAAATATTTATGTCGTATTGGACTATTACGGAACCTTATACTGCACGTGGCTCGACGCATACTTGGTTGATTTTTTATATCGTTAATTTCAGGAGTTAATAATGTCTCTATAATATTAATAAATCAATGAATATAGGCCATTGAATGACTTTAATTTTAATTGAGTACTCTATATGTGAGTGGTTACGCAAAAAGGGACCTGAAGGGATTGGAAACGGTTTTTTTTTTGATAAATTCTGATTCTATGGTCCTTCATCTTTGTTTTGTTCTAATCAAAATAATTTTAGGTGCCGTAGTTTTTTTTTAATGATTTTTTATGTAAGCCGAGGCAGTTTTGAAAATATTACACCTTATACACAGCGCACACTAGTTTCTTTTTCTAGCGCGCACATAAAGACAAGTAAAAGACGAATAAATAAGTCACCAATAATACAGCTATCGCAAACACGTGCTATTTCTCACTGACGAAGTCGCTCACTAAGGACACTAACATAAAACACCCCGCGCCTCTCTCATTTCGACTCAACATTTTAAACGTGATTTACTCGAAATCAATTATTTTCCCTTGAGGTCCCTTTTTGCGTAACCACTCACATATACTTTCACTGTAGTTAATTTTGTTAAACCTGGCACACCTATTCGGCCGACGGCCGCTGAATTTTATAGTCCATAAATTATAATTGATCGTTTCATCCACGTAATGGTGTTAAGCCCTCGTCAATTTCCATTACGATCCTAAAATATCAATTTCTAATATTAGATGAAGCATAAACAAATTTTATTTCAATAGTTTGTAATACACAGATTATTTATAAGTTACTGTTAGTAACACATTTTTTAAAAAGTGCTTGCGATTCCGAATTACTAATAACTTCAAATCTATCACAGATCATGTTTGTATCAGCGACACGTGGCTCTTTCTACTACCGATGTTTTTCGTTCGGTGGTTCGAATGAAGATGAAATTTTTCGTCGTTTAAAAGTTTTTTTTAACTTCCCACTACGTATGTAGATAAGACCGCCCCGTTGGTCGAGTGGTTAGCGACCCTGACTATGCAATCAACGGGGCTCGGGTTCGATCCCCGACGGGGACAAGCATTTGTGTGATGAGCATAAATGTTTGTATTTCCGGGTTTGGCTATTTATTATGTTTTTTTTTTTTTTTATAGAAGAGGGGGCAAACGAGCAAGAGGTGCACCTGATGGTAAGTGATCACCGCCGCCCATGGACATCTGCAATACCAGAGGACTTGCAGTTGCGTTGCCGGCCTTTTAAGAATGAGTAAGCTCTTTTCTTGAAGGTGCCTATGTCGTATCCGTTCGGAAAAACCCCTGCCAGTAATTGATTCCACAACAGAGTAGTGCGAGGCAAAAAGTGTCGGGAGAAACGCACAGTTGTGGATTTCCAGACATCGAGATGGTGAGGATAGAACTTTGAATTTTGACGCGATGTCCGATGGTGGAATTCGGCGGCAGGAATTATTCCAAACAACTCGTCGGAGCACTCCCCGTGATAAAGACGATAGAAGACGCAGAGTGAAGCTACATCTCTGCGTAATGCCAAAGAGTCGAGCTGTTCCGAAATAGCCTGCTAGTCAACGATTCGAACCGCTCTACGCTGTATGCGATCAAGAGGAAGAAGCTGGTATTGGGGAGCTCCGGCCCAGAGATGAGAACAGTACTCCATGTGGGGCCGAATCTGTGCCTTATAAAGTTGAAGGCGATGGGCCGGCAAAAAATACTGTCCCGCTCTGCTGAGCACACCGAGCTTTTTAGAGGCTAATTTAGCCTTGCCTTCCAAATGACCGCGAAACTGAACGTAATTCGATATGTCGACTCCCAGGATTCCGACACTAGCTGAGGCTGTCAGGAGAGTATCCCCAAATCGAGGTGATACGACAAAGGGTGTCTTTTTTGCGGTGAACACGCAAAGCTGTGTCTTCCTGGGGTTAAAAGTGACCAGGTTTTGACGACCCCATTCAGAGACATCGGTAAGTCGAGTCTCGACTTCAGACACAAGCTTGTTTCGGCACTCTTCGACGTGTTCCCGAGAAATACCGCTTCGGCCGGAGTATGTAGCATCACCAGTACTGTCATCCGCATAGCAATGTATGTTGCGAATTCACATCATGTCATTGATATGCAGAAGAAACAGAGTCGGTGATAGCACGCAGCCTTGGGGAACACCAGCATTTACAGATTTAAGGTCGGAGCACGCACCGTCGAAAACGACCTTGATGCTCCGATCAGCCAAAAAACTGGTGATCCACTTGCATAATTTCTCGGGAAGCCCATAGGAAGGCAGCTTCGCGAGAAGCGCTTTGTGCCATACCCGATCAAAGGCCTTCGCTATGTCCAAACTAACTGCCAACGCCTCCCCCTTGGACTCAACTGCTTCCGCCCACCGATGAGTTAGGTATACTAGAAGGTCACCAGCTGAACGGCCGCGACGGAAACCGTACTGACGGTCGCTAATCAGCTGGTGCTCTTCTAAATACTTGAGGAGCTGAGAGTTGATGATCGTCTCCATAATTTTGGAGAACAAGGAGGTTATGGCTATGGGCCGATAGTTAGACGGATTAGAGCGATCTTCTTTTTTAGGGATGGGATGAACCAAAGCTGTCTTCCATGAATTCGGTACCACGCCAAGTGAGTAGAAGAGCCGGAATAGGCGTGTTAATACTGGCGCCAACTCAGGAGCACACACTTTTAACACGATCGGAGGGATGCTATCCGGCCCACTCGACTTGTGGATGTCCAAGGAAAGTAGTGCTTTACGCACAGATGACTGCCGAAATTGTAGTTCTGGCATGGAACTATCACACTGCGGGATGGTAGGCGGTGCGTTCCCCTGGTCATCCAAAGTCGAGTTGGCCGCAAAGAAGGAGCCCAGGAGATCGGCCTTCTCCTTTGCGGTATGGGCCAAAGAGTCATCGTCTCCGTGCAAAGATGGAAGAGAGGGCTGTGAGAAACTCCCTAAGACAGCCTTGGCGAGAGACCAGAACGCACGGGTCCCTGAAGGAAGGCGAACTAATTTCTCGCCAATTCTGCCTATGTGTTCAGATTTTGCCTTGGCGATAGCTCTTTTGAAGTACCTCGAGGCGGAATTGTACTCCTTACGTAATATGCTGGTTTTTTCATCACAAGATGCGGACGCAGCAGCCCAAGCCCGGTAACACTCCTGCTTTCGGCGTGAAGCCGTTTTACAAGAGCGACCAAACCAAGGCTGAGACTTACCACCAATTGGTACCGCAGAAAATGGAATGAAAAGTTCCATGCCCTGCAGCACCACATCGGCAATAGAGTCAGCGACTACACTCGGATCATCCAGCGGGAAGCACAACCGCCCCCATGGGTAGGACGCACAAAAAGACCGCATCCCGTCCCAATCTGCTGACCTATAGTGCCAAACGCGACGACAGCCTGCTAAAGGAGGCCGTGATAGGCGCGAAACCGGCACTTTACTCCGGATCAGGCAGTGGTCTGACGAACCAAGTGGGACGTCCACAGATACCTGATAGTGGTCCGGATGAGAGGTCAGCAGAAGGTCCAACAGTGAAGGCGTATGGTCATCCACATCGGGAACTCGCGTGGGCGAAGTTACCAGTTGTGTAAGACCATACGCCAAGGCAAAATCGTGAACGGACCTCCCCGCATGATCGGTGGTGCGCGAACAAAGCCATTCGGCGTGGTGGGTATTAAAATCGCCCAAGATCACGATCTCTGCGGAGGGGGTCTGCTCTAACACGGAGTCTACAGCCGTTTGTAAATGCTCAACGAGCCGGTCAACTTCAGTATTCCCGCTATGGGACCTGTATAGGCACGCGTAGCTGCGTGGATGGTCGTCGCAAGCTACGCGTAACCAGAGGATGGATAGGTCCTGAACTTCAAGTCTGCCGAGGCGCCGGTAACAGATATCTTCTCTGACGTATGCGCACACACCAGCCCGCGGTACAAAGGAATGTTCCAGTTTGTACCCCGGGTAGGAGAGGTAGGAAGTATCAGCCGGAGAAGATATCTGTGTCTCGGTCAAGAAGAGCAAAGCTGGCTTCGCCGTCTCGAGATGGTAGTGGACAGCGTTCAAGTTAGAATGAAGCCCCCTAATATTACAGAAATCCACAGTAAGCGTGGTAGGGGGTGTCATGGCCTTCTTGCTTTGTCTGCCCCGGACAGGATTGTTTGTGAGCGCAATTTTCCCCCCCCCCAGAATACGCAGGGCAGCCTGAGCATCCGTGATCTAGCTGAAATCCAGAGCACGGATGCCCAGAGGGGGATTCTCCACTGCTGGTGCAAGTGGTACCCCCCTGGGGTAGATTCTGTTTTAATTGCGCATTCATAGTGTACGTGGGGGGAGGGGGGGTAGGCCTCCGGGACTCTCACAAACCGAACGAAACGCAGCAGCAGGGCTGCTACTTTACGTCGGTGTTAAGTGAGAGAGTGGTATCTCCCCGGGCGTGCCGGCCTATTCAGTTGCAAATGCAGTATGGCACTACCACTAATTAAAATTGTACTTATGTAAAAGTATTTATATATGTATTTCTATGTATTAGTATCGTTGACTATCACCCATAACACAAGCAAATAATTTGCTTACTTTGGGGTTAGATCAATAAGTGTAATTTGTCCCGTGAATATTTATTTCATATTTTATAAGGAGTTGATTTTACCCCGATTTTCGAAAATCGAGTTTTCACCAGATGTCCACGTTTTGAGGTACTAGGAACTTTTTCCGACTATTTTCACGATGTCGTCAGTATGTCTGTATGTATATGTGTGTGTGTGTATGTGTGTATGTAAACATCTCATAATTTTTGAACGGCTTGACCGATCGAAACGCAGTTGATGGCATTCGATTGGATTCCACTCAACTTAGACTTCCTGAAAAATTTGAACCGATTCGGTCTAGGATATTTTGAGAAATTTTGAAAAAACACCAAAAAATTTTGACGAAACAGTATTTTTTTTATATAACTTCCAGATTTATATACCGATTGAGTACAAAAACTAATCAGCTCTATTCCTCAAAAAACTAAGTATAATACATAAATTGAATCAAAATCGGATTATCCGTTTGGGAGTAATCGTTGACGAAAAATTTTGTAAAAAGTTTTTTTTGATATAGTTTCTAAATTTTTAAGCAATATTTTTTTGGTATTCTACAATATTTTAGTACGAAAAAACTACGTCAAATGCCATTTCAAAAATCAAAATCGAATCTAATTTTCAAAACTTGTAAGTTTTCAAGTATTAAAATTACGTTGTTTTTAGCAACCTTACTATTTTTTAAAATATTCACCAATTGACTTAAAAATCTTATCAGCTTTTCTTCTTTAAAAACTGTGTCAAATAACGTTTATTTAATCAAAATTGATCAATTTGTTTGGGATTTATCAACGAAGAAAATTGAAAATAAAATAAAATCTATTCTCCCCGTGTTGAAATCTTGAAGTTTCACTAAGTGCCGACGATGAAAAGTTTAGAATATATGTAAATGGCATTATTATGTCATGGTATGGCATATTCAATGTGACCCAATTTATCAAAACATCATGTTTTATGTGACTTACCCGGTGAATTTACTTCGCACTGCCTAGCCTTTCACTGTCATAGATTCAGTACTTGCCACTTACCAGACTTTTTTTTTCATATTATGTCAGAAATAGTTATTTATAATCCAGCCTCGTCTTAGCAAAATTGAATTATTACTACAGTAAAACCTAATATTTCATAGATACATTTCGATCAACCAAAAAACAGGAAGGAAAAAAACTATATTCAAAAGAATATCACACCCTTTTTATTCCAAAAACGTGCCAATAAACGCGAAGCTGCTAAAACCTCTGCGAATACTATTACATAAATAACGTTTGCAAGCATCGCGTCAGCGAGTCGTATTGCTTTTACGAATATACCAAGATCACGCTACACGTAGCATGCATACACGTAGCGTAGCACCAGCTACGCCGAATCGACGCCTCTCGTACTCGTACGATATACGGCGCCCTTAAACATTTTGATAGGACGTTTCCAGTGCAGCTATAAATATATAGTGTAAAAATTATATATATATATATATATATATATATATAATTTTTTTTTTATATATATATATATATATATATATATATATATATATATATATATATATATATATATATATATATATATATATATATATATATATATATATATATATATTTGATATCTCTACATTCAGATGGTTTTTAGGGTTCAGTACCTGTTAAAAAGTAAAACGGAACCCTATTACTAAGCCTCCGCTGCCTGGTTGTCACCAGACTGTATCTTATAAACCGTGATAGCTAGAAAGCTAAAATTTTCACAAATTATGTATTTCCATTGAGCGGCAACAAATACTAAAAATAAAAACAATAAAAATATTAAGAGGGGTCCCCATACAATAAACGTGTTATTTTTCGTTTTTTTTTTGCGCTGATGGTACGGAACCCATCGTGCGCAAGTCGATTCGCACTTGGCCGGTTTTTTGAAATTTTACTAGCCGTTATATTTAATTTTGACCGCACTTTAAATATCACATACGTAAATTAGAGTCTGATTAAATAAGTTATCTAATATGATCAAAATAAAGGAAAAAATTATCAACAATACAAAATTTTTAAATTAAATAAAGATTTTTTAACCAATACGGTTTCAAAAATATTTGTTTATTTTTAAAATTTTGTAGTACGAGTAGTTAATATTTTGAAATACCTTTTATTTTTCTTCAATCAATTTTGTTTGTTTATACTAATAAATAAATTTCATATTAAAATGTAAACAGTTCAAAGAAACATGTATGTGAAAAAGGTATCTTAATTTGCGATCGATTAAATATGATAAAATTAAGTTTTTGATGGCGCACTGCAGACGTAATTTCTGTTGAAAAAGGACTGCCTTTACGCACTTTGCATTTTTAGAGGGACTTTATGCACAAAAAATTTGTAAACTTTCTGGTGAAGGGGCTGAAATTATCCTCCAAATTGGACTATGCCAGTGATTCGGCTTATCTATTACTAATGCAATAGCCTCACTAAGCACTGTCACTCTTGCAGTAGCATTAGGTAAGGGAGAACCTAACACAGGCGAGACGTTATAGAACTCTACCATCAAATAATTACGATAAAAGTGATAAGTCAAGGTAATCGTTCCCCGTATTGGTTCCGGGCTCCTTTGAAGAATAGACCAACTGCCGATCTGCCAGGCAGGTCGTAAAAGGCGACCGATTGGCTATTCGAGTCACTACCATCGTGGCTACTAGGTGGTAGAGTTCTGTATTGTCTCGCCCGGGTCAGGTACCACTGCTTTACCTATTCCTGCCGCAATAGCGTCAGTGCTTGTCGCTGTCGTGTTCCGGTTTGGAGGGTAAGGTAGCCGGTAAACTTATGCATGTGGCATTAGACCTCGTCACAAGATAGCAACGCACCATTAACATCTTTGGTGTCTATAGGCGATGGTTGACTCCTTCTATCAGGAGACCCATCTGCTTGTTTGCTATGTTATGATATAAAAAAACAATGTTATTAAAAGAAGCTTAAAATAAATACAATCCAAATTCATTTAACCCTTCTGGCGTCATCGAGTTAAAAAAGTTCATCCATATCCATCTATCTAAAATCTTATATTTGTAATATTAGTTAGAATCGAACCCGAGACCTTATTACCTCTGATTTAATACGAAGGTAGATAAACAAGATTGTTTATAAAATAATAATAAAACTTCTTTGAAGTTTGACAACTGACTACTTTGGCCGTAAATAATATAGTTGTATATATACGCGTATATATTATAGTGTGTCACATGAATGTAGTGTATGTAGTGTTTATTTTTTATATTTAATGTATTATATTTCTGCGATAATATTATGTTTCTGCGATTCCCCGCAATGGAAATTTTGACTGTGTCAAATTTCATATTCCGCCGTTTGCGTAATTTTCTTAAAAGTCATACAAAGTTTTGCCTTTACGTATTAATCTAAAAATTATAATAATTAATAATATGTCAGCTAAAAAACAAAAATCGATGCTTGAAATTTTATCAGACGCTCAAATATTTCCAAGCCGTACGTATTTAGGGTGGGCAGATAAACAGAATGTTTATAAACTTTCCGGTTCACCACGATTCACCGGTTTGTTGTGTCGTAGCGTAGGTAGGTAGTGAGTTGAGTGGTAGTCCCCATCGCCGCATTTTACCGACCTGATAACGACTGTCGGCTATTTCTAGCGATAGCTGGGACCAACGACTTTATGTGCTCATCCGAGACACGGAAATGGTAACACACCACTTAACAGACTCCGAGCTGCTGTTGAGATTTTGGATTTTCCAGATAAACCTCGAAAAATACTCAATTACACTTTTACCCGACCCGGAGATTGAATCTGGAACCTCATAACCTGCGAACAATAAGCTAATCTTTAGACCACGAGGCAGTCAATTTTCTCCTCTAAACTTTTGACTCGCTAGTATAGTGGTCCATACATTTCACATCATCAGATGAGGGTATCCTTAGGCTCTCATCGAATATCGAAATCTCAGTAGTAGTTGATACAACTTAGAGTCTGTTTGTGGTGTATGAACACCGAATAAGCAAGTAAAGCTGTTGATTTTGGATATCTTAAGCAACAAGCGGTGACCGTTATCAGTTTATTATGCTTACCTCCGGAGGAAACTGGTGGGATTATATCTATTTAATTATTTAACCCAACGCAACGCCCCAAAGGGAACTTCGTTCTAATAAATATTTTAGTTTTTTTGGTATATGAATCATTAATAGCTACAATATATTCAATTTATTCGTGAAAACAATCACATTACCTAAGAATCAAGTAAATTGTTTATTCTACATAAGAAGTCAATACCTTAAATACTAATTTATAAACCAAATAACGCAACCGACATCGCTACTAATAAATGGAAGTAGTTAGATGATTGATTATGATGGATCAGTCATAAATTGTATCGTTACTCTTTGTATGAAAAGGTGGCCTTTTCGTTTTATATGAAAAAAGTCTCAGGCTAAAACAACAATATCAAATTTTATACATACATATATATCTTCACGCCAGATCCCTTACGAGGTAGACAGAGAGAACCGAGTGCCATACATCACGATCCTTGCAGGCTTATCTCGCTTCCTCCATATTTATCACTCTCTTCTTACAAAATCAATTTTATAAAACTTTTAATATTTTTAAAACATAGCTAGCGATAGCCTTCTAGTTAAATTTTGACCGTAATCTATAAATTACAAATATCGATTAGACTATTATACCTTAGATAAATAATTGGTCTCGCTGTGCTTGACTAGATACCGCCGATGTACTTGTCAAATGCGGCAAGAAATACTACGCCGAAACCGGCGTACCCGATTCAGTCACCAATCACAATGCAAGCTCTAAGGGCACACTACTCACTATTATCCATTTGCACACTGTCATATCACACACACTACAATATTGAGAGAGACAAACGTAAAATATTGATGGAGCGTCACGATGTTGCTGTTGATATTGCGTCATCTTGTAATGAAATATAATATTATACTTATATATAATACAATATTATAATTCATAAATTTGTACAAAAGTATCCGACAGTAATTTAGTTTCTTACATTTTGTAAAAAAAAACGGGTCTGTTATCGTGTTACGTTTATCAATATAGCTCCTATAGTAATAATTATGTGTAGCAACATCACTACCCGTCCATGAATTACAGTATTATTTGTGAGACATTTTAACGTAAACAACACAAAATTACATGTGCGTCGATCTGTCACCGAGAAAATAACGAAATGGAAATAGTATAGCATGCCGAACTTCCTCTTGTTCAAAGATTTTGATTAACGTATAAATAGACTACATTTTTGTCATCAACTTACATGCGCGACTACAAACATACGCGCGCACCCGCACACACACAAAACACGTTAAATATCAAAACCATATCTCTTTACCTATACATCTTTAAATATTTATATATTATTTAGTAGTAAATGCGACGTGCCATAAAAGAAATACACAATATTACAAACAGTCGTGGGACTGCCGATAGAAGTGAAAACGGAACTATTAAGTTGAGAGTAATTAAAACTATATGCAAAACATAGCTATAGATATACTATTATCATTAGCATGTCGGTGACGCGAACCGAGGATTTTACCCTCTACCAAAACGCTCAACGCGCCTAAAGAAGTTTTCACTTCAAAAATTGTAAGAAAAAAAAAGAAATATTGTAATTGTGTTAGTGTGTACCTGTGTATAGTTAAGGAGGGTAGCGACACCTGTTAAACAGATTATAACCTAGTACAGGAATCAACATGACTGCAAGTAAAAAATGTAAGAAAACTTGTTCTTACGTCGAATAAATTCATTATTGTTAGTTATTCAATTATGTATATCTTAATAGCAGAATTGTATGTAGCGCATTTTTTTTTTTTTTTTTTATATCATAAGATAGCAAACAAGCAGATGGGTCTCCTGATGGAAAGAGTCAACCATCGCCTATAGACACCAAAGATGTTAATGGTGCGTTGCTATCTTGTGGCGAGGTTTAATGCCACATGCATAAGTTTACCGGCTATCTTACCCTCCAAACCGGAACACGACAGCGACAAGCATTGACGTTATTGCGGCAGGAATAAGTAAGGCGGTGGTACCAGACCCGGGCGAGACAATGCAGAACTCTACCACCTAGTAGCCACGATGTTAGTGACTCGATAGCCAATCGGTCGCCTTTTACGACCTGCCTGGTAGAACGGCAGTTGGCCTATTCTTCAAAGGAGGCCGGGACCAACACGGCGAAACAACATATAAAAAAGCTTTCGTGCTACTGATCATTCATTACACAGCATATTTTATACATCTCCCAGTTATGATCTCTGACACAAATATTTTGTTTAAGAATAAAATTATAGTCATATGTAATTAAAGTTAGTAGTAAATCATTTTATTATTTTGAGGAAAAATTTATTGCAAATAATTAGTAAATGCTATAAGCAATCTCTTCACACACAGCTATGTTGTCACATTAGCATACTTTTATGTTATTTTAGAATTAAGATACGATATGCAAAAAAATAGTATTGTTTGTATAATATTTGCGATAAGTATAAGGGGGCTGGCCGGTACAAGTAAAACGAAAATGACGCTAATAGCGCTAGATCCTTTATTAAATATAGAGTTGTCACAAATAGTGATTTTACCGAATATCAAATACAGAACATTCGGCCAGGTCCTTCGACGAAACACCAAATATTCGGCGCCAATTTTGTTTAGTCTGTACATATCAATCAAAACGTGATGGTAGGCCAATGTTAATCACCTAAACTTGCTGCAATGTTACTAAACATATGCTCTATTTGATCATCCAAAGAATAATCGGTATCAAAAATATTGACAAATTGTTTTTATTTATAAAAACTTGCATCTGATAAAATTTTGAGTATTAGTTCTATGAATGAATGATTGAATGAATGAATGAATAAATAAATGAAAGAATGAATGAATTAATTGATTAATGTAACAATCATGCTAAGTGGGTACACGAGTACACAAAAACGGTCTTAACGCTACAGAGCGATCTCTGCCAGGCAACATTAGGCAAAGGAAATCCTTTCTTAACAATTAAACTTGGGTGTAAGGCGCTAGCTAAATGTACTACATAAATAATACATTCGAAATGTTTGTTGGTAAAATACGTTATTTTTTTAAATACGTGTGAAATTGTTTCATAATTACATATTCGATATACGGCCGAATATTTGACAATATTTGGCGAAATGGCAAATACGAAAGAAAGTTACCAAAAAGGCGGAATATTGAATAGAAACCGAATATTCATATCTACAGTCCGCGCGCGAGCTCCGAGGAATCGGGTCTGAGGTAGGAGCGGGTGTACGGGTGTATACGTCTCTCTCTCTCGGGTGTGCTCTGTATACGTCTTTTTTTATTTCTCTGTATACGTTTTAATGGGCTGAGGTTATTCCACACTGTCACTTTTTTTAGATACAACTTTGTAAGTGCTTTGATATATTTTAAGAGAATATATTTGATTTGAGTAGTCAATGTTAGTCTACTAATAAATCATTCCTAATTCTTCCTTCTCTCTTATTCTAGTATATAGAAAATGATAAAATAATAAAAAAAATTATCCAATCCTAATCAACCCATTACATTTGATACACAAACACGTCAGCGCCACTGCCAGCGGCGACGCGGTCCAACATTTTGGCCCTGATCAGTTTCAGATCACTCGAAACCCTGATCAATATTTAATAATGAGTCGGAAACCTGTTGTTCTTATCGTCAAGATATACCCTTAGCCGAGGTTCGTATTCATAAATAAAGAATGTCCATTCCCAGTATTTGTGGGACTGGATATTTTCAATCCTGCCGAATCCCGCTTGGTATGAGACTTGAAAAAATAACAATGAACAAGATCAAAATTTTAAAGGATTTACCGAAACAAAAAAAATAATAAAAGATTTTGAAGATGAGAATTAAATATTATTTTAATGTAGCTTCCTAAAAATGTTGAAGTGTTTCATTCGCTGTACCTGACGGCATATTATATCAATAGCGAAAAACCAAAAATAGCCTCCACGTGCTGCTGTATAGAGTAAGACATTAATTGCTTTTTTTCAATCCGGCCAAACCCGCGCGGCCAGTTTACGGCCACATGTCCGTTTAGTTTAGTTAAATTTATAACCAGGTTTAGTTTTGCGCATAGCATGTGGGATCTTGGTATTCAGGTATTGCGTTCCGAATTCAAAAAAATTAAGCAACCAAGCACATGGATAACTTGATGGAAAGAGACCACTACTGCCGAATTTTGATTTTTTTTATAATAATATAGTAAGTGATAAACAATACCCATAGACGCCAAAGATGTTAAGAATTGATACGATCTTTGTAGCAGTATTGTTATGCCTTTATTAAATTTTCCTTTAGCCGTTTATCACCATATATATCAATACAAAAGTATGAAGAACTGAGATTATTACGGCAGAAGAAGGTAGTAAGGCACTGTGGCATATTAAATATTACCCCGTTTTTACGAGCTACATAACCGGAAAGTTGATAGATAATTTTTCCTAAGTAGCTGCAATCAACAAGGGGAAAGTGTAGTTTTATTGTTACAAGTGGTACTTGTAACGGTATTTATTTACAAGTATTAGCCACTTCTTAAGTGTGCAAGTTTAATATAATGGAAGCTTTAAATCTTATTTTTGTAGTAAAAGACGATAAAGTTACAATCCATCCTTAGATTATAAATGCAAAAGTCTACGCAAAGTTACGCTTTTAGGGCTAAACCACTGAACAGATTTTTATGAAATTTGGCATGAAGGTAGTTGAAGATCAGAAGTAAAACACACTGTAACTTTTTCAATGTCAACCCTTAAGAGGCTGAATCGTCTATGGAAGAAAATTTGTATGAAAATATATCGATGATATGCTACTCCTAATTTACTCACCAGTGAAGCTACGTGACTCAGCTAGTATTAATATATAAGTAAAAACGCTATGACGTATAAATAGTAAATAAATCGATAATTAGTTTTTATTTCACAACATATTAAATTAAAGTTCAAAAGGGTTGGCAATTATTGTCAAAGTGGCGCTAGTGTAGTTAGAACTAATAGCAAATTTCGTGGATAATAACAAATTTATTTAATTTACCTTTTTAGTTAGAACTCGTATAACAAACAAGTTTTATATTGTGTTCGCGACAGTTTTGGATATCTATTTAAAATGACGCGGTGCTGTTTTTCAAAATACTTTAAAATGGGTTTACATCATTTTATACATAGTTTATATATTCTAAGGATGATAAAATCTAAAAGACTGGCTGAATACGCAGTGGAAAAATCACGATTAAGTTTGTTAGGCACGTTAATAGGAAGCTACTCACAAACATTCACTTTGTATTCATTATCTGTACTAATATTTTATATATGAAAGTAAATGTCTGTCTGTCTCGTCTTCGCACCTAAACCACTGAACAGATATGGATGAAATTAGGTACAAAGATAGTATGAGACCCGAGAAAGGATGTAGTTTTTATCCCAGAAATCCTACGGGAACGGGAGCTAGGCGGACTTATATTTTAGACATTTTTCTACACGGACGAAGTCGTAGGCACAGCTAGTTTAAAAATAAGTTTGTGGTTTCGCAGACTAAATCATTCGGTTTCCCATATCCAATTTTGCTTTTAAACCTTTTTTAAAATTCAGATCGCATTTAAAAAGATCTTTGAATTATTAATTTGCAAGCTAAACATACATAATCGAGATTTTGAAAACATTTTAAATTGCAGTAACAAGTGACACCTGACATTTAACTACAGTCCGTGTGCGAGCTCCGAGGAATCGGGGACTGAGGTAGGAGCAGGTGTACGGGTGTGTACATCTCTCTCGGGTGTGCTCTGTATACGTCGCTCCCTCTCTTCACTGCACGTCAACATTCCACAAAATTCCGGTTCAGTGGTCAGTGTTCAAAATCTGGTGGTTTAAAAAAAGTGGTTTAGCCCTAAAAGCATAACTTTGCGTAGACTTTTGGATTTATAAATTAAGGATGGATTGTAACTTTCTCATCTCTTACTACAAAAATAAGTGCTAAAGATTCCATTATATTAAACTTGCATACTTAAGAAGTGGCTGGTACTTGTAAATAAATACTGTTAATTTTTTTTGTCGATAAGGAAGCGCTTGACCACGATCTCGCCTGATGGTAAGCTAAGATGCGGCCTAAGATGGAACGCGCCCCCCTAGAAGGTACCTGTTCACTTTTCCCTTAAAGATCCCTAGATTGTACTCGTCGGGGAACATAAATACAGGAAGCATGTTCCAGTCCCTTGCGGTTCGAATGAAAAATGTTAAGTTGAACCGCTTTGTCCGGGTACATGGAACGTCCACCAAATGCCAAGAATCTGTGCGCCTCGACGATCGGTAGAAAAACGGCGATAGCGGAATCAAGTCATGCAATCCCGCAGCGCACTCTCCCAAGTGTATCCGATAAAAAAACCGATAAACTAGCCACTCTGCGGCGATGAGCAAGGCTCTGGAGTTTTTTGCCTACCAGATCATCGTCGTTTATGAGCCTCTTGGCACGCTTCTCTATCGCCTCAGGTGTCTCCAGCTGGTATTTGGCGGATCCATCCCAGAGATGAGACCAGTATTCCATGCACGAACGTACTTGTGCTTGATAAAGGTTGAGCAACTGTCCCGGGCTGGAATACTGTTTCACCTTCGACAGAATACCAAGCTTTTTTGAGGCAACTTGGGCTTTAGATTCGATGTACGAACCAAAGTTAAGAGTAGGCGTTAAGGTGGTCAGTTATCGGCACGGACACACCCTGGAACGACGGAGAAAGTTGGAATGGACTCCATTTAGCGGAGAATAGACACGCCTGGGTCTTAGTTGCATTAAATTGACCAGATTGGCATCGCCCCAATCGGAGACTGCCTGTAAGGACAGGTTCAAACGATCTAGAATCGCCTCCCCAAGAGACCGGATCTGTGCCGTTCTGGCTCACGCGCTGGATGCATAACTCTCCACAACAGTGCTATTGTCTGCGTACCCATAGATACCGGGCTTCAGCAGGTCGTTTATGTGTAGCAGGAATAAAGTTGCGGAGAGAACTGATCCCTGAGTACCACCACTTGTAACAATAAAACTACACTTTCCCCGAGTTGATCGCTGCTACTTAGGAAAAAATATCTATCAAGTTTCCGGTTATGTAGCTCGTAAAAACGGGGTAATATTAAATATGCCACAGTGCCTTACTACCTTCTTCTGCCGTAATAATCTCAGTTCTTCATACTTTTGTATTGCTGTATGCGTCGATAAACGGCTAAAGGAAAATTTAATAAAGGCATAACAATACTGCTACATGATCGCATCCCATTTTTAACATTTTTGACGTCTAGGTATTGTTTATCACTTTTTCTATGAAGAAAACTATCTGATAATTTGTTATTCTGTGCTATAAAAAGCGCTTAATGAAAAAAAAAACATGCTTTCAAAAAGATTAAATATCTGTTTAATGCATGTTTGTCATTGCTGATAACATGAATGTTATGAAAATTACTTTTCTTATCACCAAGCTCTATAAGCTCTCTTATCCTATTTAACTTGGTGATATTAATATGATGGCTAATTCGCGTAAACATCTACGTAATTAATTTCACATGTGTAGTCGTAATTAACGTATAGTTACAGTACGATGCCCTCAAAGATACTCATATTATTAATATGAAAATCGTTGTCATATAAACAAGATAATCCCAAAGATAAAGGGATTATGCATGTTACATAGCAATGTGTTAGTACTTTTATAAATCAATACCAAAATGATGAATAAGTAAATTTTACAAGTTTGTGAGTTTGCTTTTAGGATGTACTTACTCTTTAAGACTACTAAACCGATTTTGAATTTTGTTACATTAGGTAACATATATATTTACGTAGGATCTTTCTCTCTACCTGCTCCTCCTCCTCCTCCTCCTTCTACGTAAAATATTGGGTCCTGTACAGAAACCTGATGGAGGCTGGAGGAGCAGGAAGAAACGACAAGATTCTGCGGTATTCCTCTTATTGTCAATATAAATGTTCTCAGGATTGCATTCTTGCAGCCCTTTCAATCCTGCAAGATTCACGTTCTGGATCGCTCGATCCCGCAATTATGATATAATATTACAGAGTCACGATTAAATAATTTATTTTATACTACACCACAGAGAGGATAACAAACGAGGAAGTGCTCAGAAGGGTTGGAGAAAAAAGGACACTGTTAAGAACATTAGAAAACAGACGAGGGAAAATCATAGGTCATCTTTTGCGACACGATGAACTATTCAAAACAGTGATAGAAGGAAAGTTGGAGGGAAGACGAGGTAGAGGAAGACCAAGGATAGAATTCATAAGCCATGTCAGAAACAAAACCAACACAGCCTCCTATCAAGCGGTGAAGGAGCTCGCCCTTGATAGAGAAAAATGGAGATCGCTTCACAGACAAGAGCCTAGCTCTTAAATATGATGATGATACTACACCTATTCGGAAAACACATTAGTTCTTACTTGAAAAACGAGAAGAAAGTACCTAATTCCAAGCGAACCAATATGCGGGCGGCAAAAATGTATGGTTTTTTTTTTTATATCATCAGATAGCAAACAAGCAGATGGGTCTCCTGGTGAAAAGAGTCAACCATCGCCTAAAGACACCAAAGATGTTAATGGTGCGTTGCTATCTTGTGGCGAGGTCTAATGCCACATGCATAAGTTTACCGGCTACCTTACCCTCCAAACCGGAACATGACAGCGACAAGCACTGACGCTATTGCGGCAGGAATAGGTAAGGCGGTGGTACCAGACCCGGGTGAGACAATGCAGAACTCTACCACCTAGTAGCCACGATGGTAGTGACTCGATAGTCAATCGGTCGCCTTTTACGACCTGCCTGGCGGAACGGCAGTTGGCCTATTCTGCAAAGGAGGCCGGGACCAACGCGGCGGGACCAACGGGGTGGGATTTACTTTCTTCCCTTGGGGAGAAAGTAATTTTCTCCCCTCCTTTAACTTTTTAAAATTCATAAGTTTGTATCTCGAAGCACATCAAAATGTTACTGGTCACTAGCATTTAATAACGAAACTTGGCAGTATATGCTTTATTTCATTTGCCTCCTCAATATTAAAAAAAAAAACGATTGTACGCGCGAATTTTCTTTTTTATTGTTTCTTCTTCTTACATTTTGTTCTGATGTCTTTGTCAAGTAGCGAGAATGAAGATTTATTTACGCCGCCTGAATTAAAAGAAGCTGCTCAAACAGTCATTTTAAACCTTTTGCCAGAAAAGTCCAAGCATAAGTACAACAAAACATATGAAGAATTTATGGAGTTTCAATAATTGTAATAATTTTAATATAAATTTTAACTAAAATGTTTTTATTTTCCTCATTAGTGTAGTATAAAGCAGTATGTATCACTCGGGTGAAAATGCGATACCTAACTTGAGTGTATTGAGGCCCTCAGCTGCGCTTCGGGCCTCAAACTACACTCTCGTAAGGTATCGGTCATTTTCTCGCCTTGGTGAACAAACTACTATTTATATTCTATTCTTTCCATCATCTGCACTTGATGAAATTCCATTATTAGTGTATTAACATCCTGAAAATGCTTCAAAAAGTGAAACCGGTTGAGTGATACGTTAAAAATAAAGTCATAAAGGGAAATTAATGTACAAGTGGTAATTTAATCGTATAATAAAATTTTATTTCTATTAAAAATTCGAAATTCAGCAGTAGTTGTCGCTTTCCATCAGGTTACCCATGTGCTTGTTTGCTTTATTTTTTGAATTGAAAAGACAATACCTGAATACCGGGATCCCACATGTTATGCGCGGAACTAAACCTGGTTGTAAATTGAACTAAACTAAACGGAACTAAACCTGGTCGTAAACTGGCCGCGCGGGTTTGGCCGGATTGAAAAAAAAAGCAATTAATGTCGTACTTACAGCAGCACGTGGAGGCTATTTTTGATTTTTCGCTACTGGTTGTATAATATACCGTCAGGAGCCGTACAGCGAATGAAATACTTCAACATTTTTAAGAAGCTACTTTAAAAAAAATATTTAGTTCTCATCTTCAAAATCTTTTTTTTGTTTCAGTAAATCTTTTAAAATTTTGACCTTGTTTATTGTTATTTTTTCAAGTCTAATACCAAGCGGGATCCGGCAAATACCGGGATGCCGCAGGATTGAAATTGTCCAGTCCCACAAATACTGGGTTTGAACATTCTTTATTTATGAATATGAACCTCAGCTAAGGGCGTATCTTGACGACAAAAACAACAGGTTTCCGACTCATTATTAAATGCTGATCAAGGTCTCAAGTGTTTGAGGGCCAAAATGGTGGACACCGTCGCCGCTGGCAGTGGCGCTGATGTGTTTGTGTATCAACTGTAATGGGTTTATCAGGATTAGATAGGAATTTTTGTTATTTTATCATTTTCTATATACTAGAATATAAGAGAAGGAAGAATAAGAATTGATTTATTAGTAGACTAACATTTACCACTCAAAACAAATATATTCTAATTAAAACAAAATACATCAAAGCACTTACAAACTTGTATCTAAAAAAAGTGACAGTGTGGAATAACCTCAGCCCATTCGTTAAAAGGAGATAACCCAGTGCATTCAAAGTTTTTGACAATTTTCGTGATAAATATTCGTTCTTCAACTCACTAATATAATTTTACTGTTTTGATTTTTTTTTCAAACTGTTCAAATTTTTTTTCTAACATTTGCAATACTACAAAAAAAAGTTTTTTTTACAATCCTACAAAAAAAACCACGTGGTGTCATGGGACACTAATAGGAATGAAGTTCCTTATTATAAAAAATGTAACGATTTTTTTTAACGTTACGGATGTTTCTTGCCGGCTACTCAACGCCTACCCAACCCTACGCAACGCCCTGTAACGAATTTCGTTCCATTTTTTAAAAACCTATTCAGTGATACCCTACCCTACGTTATTAAGTACTCAAGAAAAAAAAATAACATGGCCAATTTACATGTAGAGGAGCTACCCTAATATTTTTCAACATTTTATTTTGCCACTTTGTTGCCATGACTAATATTCATGCCAAATTACAGATTTCTAGTAGTACTAAGAATCTTTGCGCTAAGCTGCGGACAGACACAACGAAACTATAAGACTGGTTTTAGTTTCATGCAGGCCGTCAGTACGGATCGCTCCGTGCGTACCAACCTGTATTAAACTGTAGGAGTGTTTTAGAGAATGCGGACGGGACCGTACCGGACCCGTCCGCATTACTTTAAAACGCTCCTACAGTTTAATACAGATCGTAATACAGATCGGTGGTACGCACGGAGCGATCCGTACTGACGGTCCGCGTGAAACTAAAACCAGCCTAAGGGTTCCTAGTTTACTTCGGAACCCTAAAAAGAGAATATTTGATAAAGAGAGAGAAGAGATATTTAATAAATTATCATGTCGGTTCCCTTCATAAGTACACAGAGTAAATCGAGTGTCAAAGTTTCACGATTCAAAATCTTGAAAAATATTTTATTTCAGGGTAGTTCCCCTACATGTAAAATGGGGATGTTCATTTTTTTCTCACGTACCCCATTGTATGGAGTATCGTTGGATAGGTTTTTAAAAATATTTTTTGTGAAAACAAGTTTTCGATTAAGGGACTCTGTTGTGAAATGTTAAGCTTTTAAGTGCTAATTTTTGTTAAAATCGAGTGTCCCCTCTCCCCCCTCTGCAGGCTAAACGATTAGTTTTGGGGATGGGAAAAAATCATGGTAGTAGTAAATATAATGAACTTAAAAGGAAAACTATCACGGCTTAGAAGGCTTTTTGAGATTTTGAGTAATAGTTGACCAACTTATAAAATGCACCTGTGGTGCGGGTATATATTTGTCATTGAGTTGAATAGCTTAAATGTTTATAGTATGAAGCTATAAAAGCCCCCTTTTTAGTCCGCATTATTGTGATGGGCAACTTCGGAACTCTACATACACGTGGACATGCACTTTACCAATTTTTTATAGAAAGGGTGCAAACGAGCAGGTGGTACACCTGATGGCAAATGATCACCGCTGCCCATGGACATCCGCAATACCAGAGGTCTTGCAGCTGCGTTTCCGGCCTTTTAGGAATGAGCATGCTCACAACCCTGCCGGTAATTGATTCCACAACAGAGTAGAATAGTGCGAGGCAACTGCAGGAAATCTTTTTTTTAGTTTTTTTTAATTGCCCGATCTCAGAATAGAACGCTCGACTTCATAATCTTTGCCAAACAAAACCACTAGATAACAAGGCAGTTTTTGAAATAAAAAATAAATTCTTACTTCCCCATATCATTATAATTAAACGGATATTGAATTTTACTTGAATCTATAAAAATGCCGTGTTCACACTTTCACGATTATTAAAGCCGTATCATTGGATTAATTTTATAGGATTTAAAATGAATGCAGTATATCTTTTATGTCATTTATATGTTAATAGGTGCTTATTCCGACGATCATTTATGCATTTGCATTTTATTGTGTGACCGTAACTTTATTATCGAATTGGTAATAAGCTAATAATGATACGCTTATCATGTATTGATTTGTAGTAATATGGAACTGAAATGGAATTATATGATAAAAGTTGTTGATAACTGTATGATATAATGATAATGGCATATAGTCTACAATTATGAAAGATCGTTTTTAAAAATCGAACGATTGCATGTTGTATCACTACCATCGTGACTACTGATGGTAGAGTTCGGCAACATCCGGGTTTGCTCTATGCTAAACTCGCTTGCCGGCTATGATCTATAATTAATTAAATAATTTAAAAAATACATTTAAGTTCAACATAATCGCCTCTATGGTCTAATGGTCCGATGTCGGTGTTGACCACATAAGGTCCCGGCTTCGATTCCCGGGTTGGGAAATTCAAAACTGGTTTTATCAGTTTTTTTATAAAATCAGCGTTACCAGGATTAGGTAAGTGCCCGATTGTCGATAGCCTTGCCACCTATCACATTGTAGGACTAAGTATATTCGAATAAACGTGGGTGCATTTACTTTACCTCTGCCAACCTATTCGGGGATACAGGCGTGAAGATGATACGTTATTTAAATTGTAATTTGTTACAATTTTCCCCGTGTTGGTCCCGGGCTACTTTGAAGATTAGGCCAACTGCTGTTCTGCCAGGTAGGTTGCAAAAGGCGACCGATTGGCTATGCGAGTCACTAATATCATGGCTGCTAGGTGGTAGAGGTCTCATTGTCTCGCCCGGGTGTGGTACTACCGCCTTACCTGATCCTGCCGCAATAGCGTCAGTGTTTGTCCCTGTCGTGTTCCGGTTTGGAGGGTAAGGTAGCCAGTAAACTTATTCATGTGGTATTAGACTTCGCCACAAGATAGCAACGCATCATTTACATCTTTGGTGTCTATAAGCGATGGTTGACTCCTTCTATCAGGAGACCCATCTGCTTGTTTGCTATGTTATGATATAAAAAAACAATGTTATTAAAAGAAGCTTAAAATAAATACAATCCAAATTCGTTTAACCCTTCTGGCGTCATCGAGTAAAAAAAGTTCATCCATATCCATCTATCTAAAATCTTATATTTGTAATATTAGTTAGAATCGAACCCGAGACCTTATTACCTCTGATTTAATACGAAGGTAGATAAACAAGATTGTTTTGCTATTAAATATTTTACTGATTTAAATGTTTTGTTTGATTAAAAAATGTAAGTATTTTAACCCAAATTTCTTAAACGTTTTACTTATCACTAAAAATGTGGCATTGATATTTAATTTGTTTTTAAATATTTACACACTATATTATATATTAATACTGGTAAAATGAAATAAGAAGTAATTGTAACATTTGTTTTACCATATTTTTGCAAATAAACCATTCATTCATTCATTCATTCATACATAAAAATCACTTTAAAAGTTAGTTACAATATTTTAAAATCGTGTATCCCAATAACATCCTTCCAATATTTGCTAAAACCATTTTAATCCAAGCCAAACCTCGTAGTAAAATATGCATGAACTTTCAAAAGTTGCATGTTAAATTCATATTTTAACGAAGCATAAAACACGGCAATATTTTTAGCAATTCAAATTTGCTTATACATTTTTAACGATCCCATAACAGTAATTCCTTTAAGATTGTATTTCGATAAAGAATGAGTTATATCACTTGGCGACAAGAAAACTAGCATTCTAGCTTTTAACATATTCTAAAGCAATCTCTTTTCTTATTCGAATTTGTGATGCTCTCTGAAAATCTCTGAGATATTTTATCAATTGAAACATGTTTAAAAGCTATACAATAGTAACAACCTATTTCCTGTATCCCTGGAACCATGGATAAGACCTTCTCTAAATCTATGTTGGGCTAAATAGGAACATAAAAAATACAACCGAATTGAGAACCTCTTCGTTTTTTGGAAGTCGATTCATAAATAAATAAATAATATCCCATGTTGTTTAATATTACCATATTATACACATCATTGATATTAATGACGTATAATATATCTATGATATTAATACATGCACTAGGATGGCATAAAAGTGAATGTCAATTTACGTTTTTACTGTGTCCCTTCCGGTTAGGGACTAGTAATAGAAAGCGCCTGAGCCGCGCGCTCAGCCCGCTGCGCTCAGAACGCACCATTGAATGGTATGAATATCTATGCAAAGAAGCATACTAATAGTATAATGAATTTGCAGATCAAGCACGTGGCTAGTGCGCTTTCTTTGACTAGTCCATTTTTAGAGTTTTGTACTCAAAGGATAAATCGGAATGTATATTTAATAAACCCTTGTTTTGACTATTGTCAACGGCTTTACTAACCGTTAAATAATTTTCTGCACTCCTAATTATAGTAGCCACAAAAAGGCTTCATTCAGGACTTCGCAAAATTGCTTTAAGCATTTCTATTCTTGAAGAGGTAGAAATGAATATAAAAAATATTAATGGAACGGACAAATGGACAAATATTGTATTTACGGATGAAATATGACTCAATGCTAATCACACCGTATCCCAATCATGGACTCACGACACTGCTGTTTCCACTCCCATAGTACCAATGGGAAAAAGTGAACGCCTCATCATTTCTCCCGCAGGTACGGTAAAAGTTTTGTACAAGACGCCCTGCTCACACATTTAAATCAAAGAAATCTAGTAATTCCACAAAGCAATGAATGCGAAGGTGTATGAAGAGTGGTTCAAGAACATGCTTCTGTCATTGGAAGAACTATCAATAATTTTGTTGATTGAGTGCCTTACCTCTCTCGCTAAATTGACAAAATGCTAACGCAAGCCAATAAAAAACATGAAATTATTAATTGACTACGCAAAAATGGAGAAATTTGGACGAAGATGGAGAAATTGATAAAAATATTAAAACTAAAAAGAAACTAAAACGATATGTGATCGATGAAATGGTAGCAGAATATGGTCATACCCACTTCCTTAGGATTTCTCTTCCTCTCCTCTTTACTGCCTGATACAACGCCATAGAACTTATATGGGCACAATTAAAAGGGCATGCTACAAGAAACAATACAAGCCCCCCCCCCATTCACAGTGAATAAAATATTGCAATTACTCTTGCACTAACTCTAAAAAACGCTTGTACCCACGTAATGGCCGAGAACTGGGCAAGTGTGGTGGAGAGAAAACACCACACCACATTTATGTGACGTATTAATACAGGCTGTAAGGATAAACACCATTGTCACTGAAACCATAGGTAGTTGATTTAATTATAAATATGTTTATATGAATTTAAAAATAAAAAAACGTTATTTTCTTCCAAAAATATAAGAAAGTTTCTGTCCGACACCGTCCGTAAATTCATGTTTACTATGCGCAAAGGGCGCTGATCTGCCGCACTGGTCGTCCGGCTGGCTTGCGCCTGTTTGATCAAGCGCTGTTTCCCGCGCTTCGTCCACTGCCGCGCACTAATTGTATAGGGTGAAATAATTTTAAACAAAAATTTTTTTGTTTAAAATTATTTCACCCTATATTATTTAAACAAAAATTTTAAAAAATATTTTTTTTTTCATTGAATTTACATTTTATGTATAAGTGATTACAAACCACTGGTTTCAAGGATAACGGTGTTTATAAACAGCCTGTATACATACATAAATACTATTTTCTTTACACCTAAACACAGCTGTCAAATATAAAAGAGATTTTATAGTTTAGTTTATGGTCGAATTTCGGTCACAAGTGATCACTAGTTTAAAATAGATTTGCCAGATATTTTTTTGGAAATATGAAAACGCATCAAAATCTTATCGCCTCTGTAGTTTAATGGTCTGGAGTCGAATTGACCACGTGAGGTCTAGGGTTCGATTCCCAGTTCGAGCAATTCAAAAATGTGTTTTCAGTTTTCTAATAAAAACAACGTTGCCCGGGACTGGAAAGAGCCCGGTTGGCAATTTTTACATATCACTTTGTGGGATCAAGTATCTTCGGTAAACTGTTGGTGCCCTTGTTGTACCTCTGCCTACCTCTTCAGGGATATGAGCGTAAAGATACTTGTTTATCAAAATCTTAAATTGTTTGTTTGTCGACACCAAAGAAATTAATGGTGCGTTGCTATCTTGTGGCGAGGACTAATGTCACATGCATAAATTTACCGGCTACCTTACCCTCTAAACCGGAACATGATAGTAACAAGCATGACGCTATTATGGCAGGAATACGCAAGGCCGTGGTACCAGACCCGGGTGAGACAATGCGGAACTCTAACACCTAGTAGCCACGATGGTAGCGACTCGTATAGCCAATAACATTAGCAAGAGTGGTGGACGTCGGAATATCATTATATTGTTGGTGTTTGGAATTGAGTATTTTTCCTTAAAACAGAACAACTATAAACAATGGAAGCGGCAGGCCAGGCCAATAAAATCGTTTTCATCTTACAAACTGTCTACTATAATAGCCCGGACCAATAAAGAGTACGGTCCCTCTACGAACTTCCATGCCTAATCTCTATGTATATTAAATACACAATATTTAATTTTAATTACCTTATTCAATCTATTTTATTTTATCAATTACTATTTTTTAATGTATTATATCCTAATTGAATACCATTTTTTTAAATTCAAGAATTTCGTTATTGCCTTAAATTGAGGCAGCATTTAACTTGCGTTATTGTACTAGATATAATATTATGTTAATATTCATAATGCATGCTTTGTTGGCAATACTTTAAATAAATAAAACCATCCAAACGCTGTACCCCAAAGCATGTATTTTATTTAAATAATACCAAGATGGATTTAGACTACCGTAGGCTACTTTTTTACTTGGCTAAGCAAATGGAAATACATTCTTGTTTCAAGCAAACGAAGTCCCAGGCTACGGTTAGTGTTCTATAACTAGCAAAAGACAGAGCTTTGTAAGCGCTCGCAAATTTATACTAATTAGTAATATTGTTAGGAATGTATTTTTATGAGAATTACATCTTTTATTGTATGGACTTTATTTATAATTATCTAACCCAAAAAAATCCAGCGTATTTTTACCCAAAAATTATGTTCGCATCAAAGGCATCGTCAGGCTTTGGTCTAAGAGAGCGCAGTAAAATGAAACCAAAATAAAAAAAAAACATGTTTCTAAGACTAAATTTTTTTAGTACTTACAAGAAAAATTCTTTAAAATTTTCTTGATTTATTAAAAACACGATTTTTATTACTATCAATGTTATCTACACAAAACAAATATAAAGGTTATCTATTAAAATTTTACACCATACCTATTTTCTGGTCAACTACCTATAACATAGTACCTATAATATGTAGCAACTCAAGATCCATCTCGCGCCACCACTTCGTTCTTAAAGTCTAATATTGGTAGAAATTAATTTTTATTTATGGTGGCTTTCTTGTAAAAGAGTTTTCAAAGAAAAACGAGTATTGAAAATGAAAGTTGATCTTATAAAGAAAAACACATGTTTAACATTTCGCTAAAATAAATAGTTTTTTTTTTATAAAATCGGGAAGATCCTGGTTTCACATCGATTTTCGAAATCAAAAAATGTTTTATTTATATATAAGGAAAGTTATAGGTATATAAGTATACGGAAATATGTTGATAAGATGTTGAATTCAATCGGTATATTAGCCTGAAAGTTATTTCAAAAATATTAAGTAAGTTTGCTAAGAACAACGTAATTTTAATATTTGAAAAGCTGTAACTTTGAAAATAAGATTCGATTTTGATTTTTAAAACGGCATTCGACGTAAACGATGAAGAATAGAGCTGATTAGTTTTTGTACTCAATCGGTATATTAATCTGGAAGTAAAAAAAAAAAATCTGTTTCGTCAAACTTTTTTTTTGGGTTTTTTCAAAATTTCTCAAAATCCCTTCAGCCCATTTGGTTCAAATTGTCAGGAAGTCTAAGTTGAGTGGAATCCAATCGAATGCCATTAACCGCGTTTCGATTGGTCCAGTGGTTCAAAAGTTATAAGATGTTTACATACATGCATACTCACATACATACAGAGTACAGACACATTGACGTCATCGCGAAAATAGTCGAAAAAGGTTCCTAGGACCTCAAAACGTGGACATCTGGTGAAAACTCGATTTTTGAAAATCGGAGCAAAATCAATAACTTCCTTATCTACATATGTAAGTGTATTAAGGCGAGACATCACGACAAACGGGAAAAAACTGGTTTGTTAAATCACTTTCTTTTGTATTGATTGTTAAATAACAATTTTACAAAAATTACACGATATACCTGAAGATATTATCTAAAGAATGTGCTAATTCATTACATGTTAGAATGTACTTTACTCGATGGCTAAAAAAATCTCTAAAACAAATAATTTGTTAATAATATTTCTAATGTTCCACATGATTTTTATATAGGGATATTTAGTTGTAAATACAAAAAAGAATGTGCTAAATTTTAGTTTTCAGCTGATGTCCTATATCTATTTATCCGAAAATTAATTCGTTTCCCAGCGGTTTTAGAACATACCACACCACCAACTTTCTATAGAATTGACGCGCGTCGAAATCCCTCGCCTTAATAGATTATTATTGTATTAAAATAAAGTGAATGAAAATGAATTAAATCTACCACGCCAAAGCTCAAACCTAAAAGTGCGATATTTTTTCAATAAAATATACCACAAAAGGGCATAGATCGTCGCCTAGTGTAGCTTTGGAGCATTTTAACTCGTTAGTTTCATAATAAATGGCGTTAGTAGTAGTAATAAAAATTCGAATACAACATGTATCTTCTATTTTTTTAAATGTTTATTAAATGGTATTTTAATGTTAAATCACATCTAGACATGAATTTAAACTACCACGTCAAAGCTCAAACCTAAAAGTGCGATACTTTTTTAAGTAAAAGGTACCACAAAAGTGCATAGAAAGTGACCTAGTAATAATTTAAATTACTTATTACTCAATAATTAATTATAAACTTGTTTAATTTCAATGTAGTATCTGCTTACTCTAACCGTACAATCATAGGGATAATGCTATAGTATCTAATAAAAGCTTTGTCGACCGTAAAATCGATGTTAAATTCATGGTTCTTAAACTCTGTAATCGAACAATATAATAACACAGGCGCCTGTTGTATATTTAGCTTGTATATAAGTTTATTTTTTTATCAAAGGATAGCGAACAAGCAGACGGCTCTCCTGATGGAAAGAGACAATCATCGTCTATAGCCACCAAATATAATAATGATGCGTTGCTAACCTTGTGGCGGGGTCTGAATGCCATTTTTATACGTTTACCAGCTACCCTTCAAAGCAGCCCGGGACCCAAGTGTTTCTCCCGGGCTCCTTTGAAGCATAAGCCAACTGCCGTTCTGCCAGGTAGGTCGTAAAAGGAGACCGATTGAATATGCAAGCCACTATCATCGTGGCTACTAGGTGGTAGAGTTCTGCATTGACTCGCTCGGGTCTGGTACCACCACCTTACCTATTCCTACCGCAATAGCGTCAGTGCTAGTCACTGACGTGTTCCGGTTTGGAGGGTAAGGTAGCCGGTATACTTGTGCATGTGGCATTAGACCTGGCCACAAGATAGCAACGCACCATTAACACGTTTGATGTATATAGGCGATAGTTGACTCTTTCCATCAGGAGACCCATCTGCTTGTTTGCTATCTTATGATATAAAAAAATGCAGTTTATCCATATGACCGTTAGTGCGAAACCGAGCGTTTTGGGTGAGAAGAGTGCTCAGACAGAGTTTATTTACTATGTATTGATCTGTGTTTACTCACAGTTATGCAGGCTCAGTATTGTAGGACACGATACTTAATGGTCATATATTATAACCAATTAAAATATAATAAAAAGAGAACATTACTTTACTTCATAGTAAACGAGATTATTGTATGTTATTCAAAAAATATTGTCACTGTACGGGCGATAGGCGCCCGCTTTGATTTACAAATGACGCGTCCTCATATCCCTTTTATTAGTATCAGAATCGAATGCCGTACACCTTCCAGTATGTATAGTCTCTTACCAGTCAAACTGTATATAGTAGGCAAATAACTCTCCTGATAAAGAGAGATAATCATCGCCTGTGGACACTAGGGATCTAAGTAGCAAATTTTTTATGCCACATGCATAATACTGGCTACCTTACCCTCTGGATTGGAACATGAAAGAGATAACCATAGAGAGTTCGCTTTTACAAACTGCCTGGCAGAACGGTTGATGTTCTATTCTTCATAAGGATTCTGGACTAATACATATACAACATATACAATATAAAATATGTTCAATCGTACGTTTACCCCGTGTTGGTTTCGGGCTTCTTTGAAGAATAGGCCAACCGTCGTTCTGCATGGCAGGTCGTAAAAGACGATGGATTGGCTATGCGAGTGACTACTAAGTGGTAGAGTTCTGCTTTGTCGCGCCCGCGTTTGGTATCATCGCCTTACTTATTCCTGCCGCAATAGCGTCAGTGCTTGTTACTGTCGTGTTCCGTTTTGGAGGATAAGGTAGCCGGTAAACTTATGCCTGTGGCGTTAGACTACGCCACAAGATAGCAACGCACCATTAACATCTTCGGTGTCTATAGGCGATGGTTGACTCTTTCCATCAAGAGACCCATCTGCTTGTTTGCTGTCTTATGATATAAAAATCATACTATTCAAATAATTTTAATTAGTTATCAAATAATAAGTATCGACACACAAACTCGGTTAGCGGGTAACTTTGAGTTACTTGTTATTAGTTGTTTAACAAAGTATTAATTAACTATTTCATCATGAATAATCCGACTGGAAAATTAAATCAAAAGGTATAATTATAATTTAAAATTTGTTAAACGCCGCTAAGGTTACAAATGTAATTAACATGGTATTAGAGACGTATAATTTGATGTGACTTTTAGATATATCGATAAAGTTATGGTAACCAATATCAAAAAATAGGGATGTAAGTCGATTTTAATAAAAAGTCTTTTCAAGTTCTTAAATCTTATTAACTGTTACTCGCGACTACGTTTGCGTGACCCGTTATCATTACTTGTCTATGCTCAAGCGAGTAAAAAGTATCCTATGTCACGGACAACGTAGCTTACTTAAAGCAGATATTTTTTTTAAAATCGGTCTAATAATTTTTGAATTTACTCTTTACAAACATACCTACACACAAATGTTTTCTTTTTATAATATTAATATCGATTAGACAATATAAAAATGATATGACTATTTAGTGTTTTTCACATTATATTATGATTGATATGAAAGAACATAACAGGATGATACTATCATCCTAATCCTAACTAATATTATAAATGCGAATGTGAGTTAGTTAGCTTTCACGGCTACCCTCTAACGATTTTCATAAAATTAGGCATGAAGATAGTTGAAAATATGGGCCTAACATAAACTATTCTCTTTTTTAAAACTGATCCATAGGCTGGGTTGAAATAGGAATGGAAATTTGCATAAAAACTATATCGGTGACATGTTAATCTACTTCCAGGTAAAGCTGCTCGGGTCAGCTAGTGTTATATAAACCAATATTATACATCAACTTCCAAAATAGGTGATCATATTTCATCACAGCGTTCAGTACGTCTAACCAAAGTTATACAGCCGAAAAATAACCTGATTGAGGAGTTAAAAGTTATTGATTTTTACGAATAAAATAATTTTGTCTCATAATGCAATAATCTACTTTTAACGTAAGGGTGAGAAGTTATTTACCTTCTTACTCTGTGGTACGTCAGAACGTGTGTGTGAGTATTATGTTATTAACGTACTTATCAGCTGATAGAGCTCATACTCACTTTTATGTTGAAAGTGGATTATTATATGTAAAAAGGCGTGAAGCGTTATGAGACAAAACTTTTTTGTTTGTAAAAACAAGAAGTTTCATATATATATACACATGTGGCATTGCGAGCTCTGCTGTTTTGCCTTGCTTCCTCTACATTCATTACTTGATATTAATCATATTTAAAGGCATGCAAAGAAATTTGTTTATACAATACAATACAATTGTTTATAGATAGGTAATAGTAGCGAAAATTAACTAAATTATCCTTACCTAATGATTCGATTATATTGAGTATCGATACTAGGGATAGCGATCCAGAAAACTGGATTCGGTAATCCGGCGGACCTGGCATCAGTAAATGTCTACCGGATCCGATATAAATTTACAGATCCGGTTACCGGATTCGGCACAATATGAGCGACTGCCATTTTTTGTGAAAATACTCACGAATAATCGAATAATCTGCAACTTTTTGTGAAAATACTCGCGAACTTCTGGGTTTGGGTGTTTATTAAATATGTAAAAGTATTTATATATGTATTTCTATGTTATAGTATCGTTGACTAACACTAATAATACAAGCAAATAAATTGCTTACTTTGGGGTTAGATCAGTACGTGTAATTTGTCCAGTGATATAAAAAATCGTTAACAGTCTTTGCGTGAAAGAGCAACAAAAACACATACATCTAGAAATTTAGATTTAATTTGACGGTATACAAAGTTATTTTTAACTTAATGGTACATAATATAAACTTTACCGCAATTGACTTTAGAAAGAAAAAATGTTATTTGAAATTACGCAACCAATCCGGCGACATTTCCGGAAATCCGGAAGGAATGTCGCCAAATCCGGCCGGAATCAAAGGGAAAATGAAAATCCCTGATCGATACAGTCACATACATTGTTATTTTAGGAACTATCACACCATAATATTTGATAAATTTGATAATTAAATACTGCAGCGCTACAAGCCCTTATGATACGCGAGGCCTAATTACTTACTTTTGTTGTAAGCAATCAGTTCAGAGTTATACCTATACAACATAAACAATGCAATATGCAAATTATTCAGTGATGTAAAATCTGATTACTGTTCCCAAACTCCTCACTAAAGGACTGTCAGCAGATGCAAATTAGGTTAATAGTTGGGCACCAACTTAATCAGTGCAACTGTAAAGCCGGTTCTTTAATTAAAATAACCATGGCTTTAATTGAAATAACAGTGGAGTCAGCACATTTTTACTAAGTATCATTAAGAAATACGACTGATACGATACTTTACGACGTTTGCTCATCACTACTCTGCTTTTTCAGTTATTTTTTTATTACTTTGAAATAGCGTAACCGCGATAAAGAAACTGTAGGGCGATAAATGAAACAATGGCGTTGCATATTGCAAACTAGTCGGCAGCCTGAAAACATCAAGATTGCTGTGGGCACGCGATTAAAAATAATCGTTAAAAAGTGAAACACGGAAAGCAGACTAGATTAAACCAGTTTTTATGAAGTTTTTGATTGGCTGAATTTTAATGAACTTACCGAACACGAACTTTGAATAACATGACAAATATTTAAAATGGAATATAATTTTAAAATTAGTTTGTGTTTGTTATTTTATAATACAAAAATATGTAAGGTGTTTTCGCAGCGAGATATGTAAATATTAACTTAGTGCAATTAATCATAAAACATACATGAAAGTATTCATTTTATTTAAGTATGAAAATGAATAATAATGAATTTCCTCTTTTTATATAATGTAATGTAATGTCCGTGGAATGAATGACATGACATGAATTGATCTGCCCCCAAACTAATACAATTCTTGTTTACTTGTGCTATGGGTGCTATGCTAGTCAACTTGACTAATACAAGAAATGGAGATATATAGATATATATATATATATATATATATATATATATATATATATATATATATATATATATATATATATATATATATATATATATATATATATATATATATTATATAATAATAAATAATAAATATCTAAATCCAGATAGACAAACTCGGGTCAAACTCGGACTCGGGAATCAAACCCGAGCCCTATTGATTCGTGTATTTGAGGTTCGCTCACCACTCGACCAACGAGGCGGCCATATTATTCAAATTAATATAATGTCGAAATTTTCCCATTTTGTTAAATATTAACTCTTGCTTTTGATTTTTCTAACTTCCCGCTACGTATGTAAATAAGGAAGTTACTGATTAAAATGTGAATTTAATTAAATTTGCTATTATCCACGGATAATAGCAAATTTAATTAATTTCACCTTTTAATAATGGATTTCCGCAAAGTAACGCCTGAATCAATAAAATATCTTAAAAAGTTACTGATTTTTGAAATTCGAATTTTCCCCATATCTTCTACGTTTTGAGGTCCTAGGGACATTTTCCGACTATTCGCAATGACGTCAGTATTTCTGTATGTATAAGTGTGTGTGTGTGAGTGTGTGTGTGTGTGGTTGTGTGTATGTCAACATCACATAACTTTTGAACGCCTTAAAAACCTTAAAGACAACAAAAAAAATCGACACGTAGGGCTCGAACCTACGACGTTTCCCCAAGCCGATTCGAAGTGGCGATATTCTTCTTTGCTATGTAATCGATTACGTCGATTTTACTGATCGCTAGGTATAGGTACATACGTATAATTAGTTAAATGAGTTCATCGTTACAGATGAAATTCACATATCTTACTTTTATGTTCAGCTGCCGTTTTGCCAGGCAAGTCGAAAAAAGACGAATGATTGACCAAAAGTCTTTTTCAGTTACTAATGTACTCTAGAGCTTTGCAACGTCTCGGCCGAATTTAGTATCACCACTTTACTAGTCTAATCCAACATCAATGATTGTTTGGCTGGTGAGGTAAGCGGTGTTACGTGTATACGTTTATTATTACTTTACCCGCTTTCTCATTTTTCCCACTTTCTCACTTCGACATTACGAACCCGTAATGTGGAAGTGAGAGAGAGGTTAGGCCTGAAAGAAAATGTCGGTGTAAAAGATGAGAAAGGGCATACTTCGTTGGTTCGGATGTAGAAAGAATGGTAGATGAAAGGTGAACAAAAGAGATAAAAAATCTGAATGTGGAAGGACGTAGGGACCGGTAAGTTCAAGACTGATATACCTTGATCGAGTACTGTCTGAAGGTGGTGTCAAGAGTCTTCGCAATCGGCGTGTGTGTATGAAGACAGTAATGAATGTGGAAGAAGCAAGACAAGTCTGCAAGGATCAGGATATATGGCACTCGGTTCTCTCTGCCTACCCCGTAAGGAATCTGGCGTGAAGAAATGTATGTGTGTATGCCATGTTTACGTTTGTTAGTTGTGCTTTTTATAAAAAGGTGTATAATGTTTTCGCCATATAAAAATAATGAAATTATGATTAAACGCAAATATATGTATATTATAATTATAATATACTATATATAACTGTAGTTCTAGGGAGGTTCTTATGGGATTCAATGCGGGTTGCATCTAGTTATCAGTACGCAATATTTAGTAATATATTATAAAGTAGTTTATTAAATAAACAAGAAACCATTTCAGTTGTAACAACAACATCACATATATTAAAACACATTAATTAACCCGCAATTATTTGATATCGTACTTACAAGCAGGTGCTAATAAAAGCTACAACAAAAGTAATAAATTTTATTAACACTTACTTCAATTATAGTCACACTTAAGTTACTTCTTTTAAAACATAAGTTTGCATAACTTGATTCTTATATAAAAAGTATATTCACGCCCATATCCTCGAAGAGGTACAACCAGCGCACTGAAGTGTTCATTGACGTTTGGTCAATAAACTTTCCAGTTCACTCTGCTAACCCCGCAACGTTAGTGATGTATTTTTCAACATAAATCTTTTCTAACGTAATGAAGCTGAAGTCTTTTGTATATTCTAACGCGATGATCTCCAGAGATCAGAACGAACAAGTGGGATGTAATGACACGACCGGTTGTTGTTTTGAAATAAGCACAAACGTTTGTATTTCTGCAATTTGGTGTTTATTTATACAGATTTTGCTAAATTTTGCGAGGAAAACCTATTTTTCCACGATAAATTAATGTAGTCTATGTGCGTTTGTGTGCCAAATTTCATCCAAATCAGTTCAGTAGTTTTTTCGTGATTAAGTAACTTCATCCATCCATCCAAATATCCAAACTTTCACATTTATAATATTAATAATATATTATTTACAATAACTATCATATTAAAATTTAAAAAAACACATTTACATTATTTATGATTGTAACGAAAAACTAATGATATAATGATGTATCTGTGTGCAAGCAAATTTATCTGTGTCAATGTCCAAAAGACTTATGACGATAGCGAGTTCCAAGTCAATATGTCGTATTATTTTCGAAGATAGAACAAACATATCAGATCACATCATGTACTCTGATCCCAATTTATCGAGTATCGATTTAAGTGACCAGTTTCATAGGTTTTGTTTGTGGAACTTGGTACTTAATAAATTATCGTAATTTAATATTTTTGTTTATGTATTATTTAACATTAAAGTCTATTTATTTTTTATAAGATAGCAAACATGGAGATGGGTCTCCTGATGGGAAGAGTCAATCATCGCCTATAGACACCAAAGATGTTAATGGTGCGTTGTTATCTTGTGTGTGTACCATATGCATACGTTTATCGGCCACTTTACCCTCCAAACCGGAACACGACAGTAACAAGCACTGACGCTATTACGGCAGGAATAGGTTAGGCGGTGGTACCAGACCCTGGCGAGACAATGCAGAAAACTACCACCTATTAGCCACGATGGTAGTGACGTGTATAGCCAATTGGTTGCCTTTTACGACCTGCCTGGCAGAACGGCAGTTGGCCTATTCTTCAAAAGAGCCCGGGACCAATACGCGGAAATGTATGCATATCAATGGGGAAATATATATATATATATATATATATATATATATATATATATATATATATATATATATATATATATATATATATATATATATATATATATGTCAAGTATGTATATTATGACTAATTGGACTTCATTTTTGATACGTGATTTTTGTGACATAATAATCCTATTTATTGTGTTGTATCCATTAATTTTATTCATCCTTATTTTATCCACTCCCAATGTTGGATCCAGGCTCCTTTGAAGAGTAGATCAACTGACGTTCTTCCAGGCAGGTCGTAAAAGGCGACTGATTGGCTATGCAAGTCACTATCATCGTGGCTACTAGGTGGTAGGGTTCTGCATTGTCTCGCCCGGGTCTGGTACCACCGCACCGCCTTACCTATTCCTGCCGCAATAGCGTCAGTGCTTGTCGCTCCCAAGATTTTATCATCGTGTGCTCATTAAAACACTACCACTAGACTCCGAGCTGCTAAAAAGTAATCTGAACAACAATTTTTACTGACTTAGGAATGGAATGAAACTAAGTAACAAGGCAGTCTAACCTTAAAATCCTACATTTATAGTATTATCCATTCGTAAAATATTTAATTGATTCAGGCATTGCTTTACGGAAACCCATAATTCAAAATTAAAATTAATTGAATTTGCTTTAAGTAAAAATACACTCGTGTCATTTTGGTATCTCATGGTCATGGAAACCATGAAATACTCAAATGCTTATTATAAAGAGATGAAAATTACAATTTAAAGGAGGCTGGAAACATTCAAACGTTTATCAAACTTTACATTTTGTTTGTACGTTTTTATCAAATACCAGCGCACACGTAACAACAAGTTTGTCAAACAAGATTTCACTTTCAAAGCAGTTTTCGCCGTGAAATGACGTTCTGACGCTCAGATGAGTAACAAATTACAACACATCTCAGCGGCGGTCACGCTAAAATGGCGAGTTTGTTTGACAAACATGTACAGTACCTTCAAACACATATGACAAACACGCCGTCAATCAAATCTTTCAAACATACAGCCAAACACGTAGTTTGCTTGACAAACACGTCAAACATGACCGTAGACTATCAAATAATTGCAAATTTTTTGCAATATATTTGTCAAAAATTGTTTGACAAATATATTGCCAAAATCGAATTTCAAGTAATTATCCTAGGTTTAAACATGGTTTAAATTTTAAACTATATTAAAGACAAGATTTGATTTCAAAACGTTATTAGTGACAGCATCAACCAATCAACGCTCATTGTTTTAAGCTAAAACTAGTTTCAGTTGAAAACGTGAGCCGAGTCACATCTTGGAAATTGAAATACAAGCCGTATTGTTTGCGAACATTTTTTAATTGCTTAGTCCCTGAACTAAATTAAGAATTACCTATTACGATTATAAAACAAAGGTGAAATTAACTGAATTTTCCGCGAACTGTTTTGTGTATCGCGGAGATACCACTGACTGACTGACTGACAAAGTCACCGAGTGCTGGAAAACATAGATGATCCCAGCATCATAATTATCAACTCACATCCACTACACTCTCATTCACGTCGGTAGCAAACACAAAAGTACACAATGTATGCGCTAAACCCGCGTTTCACTTTGCAACCGAATCATCTTCAGGAGGGACAAATACTATTTCACTAGACGCGAGTGTATTTTTACTTATAGCAAAGTCAATTAATTTTAATTTTGAATTATGGATTTCCGTAAAGCAACGCCTGAATCAATTAAATATTTTACGAATGGATAATACTATAAATGTAGGATTTTAAGGTTAGACTGCCATTGTTATATAGTTTCATTCCATTCCTAAGTCAGTAAAAATTGTTGTTGAGATTAATTTTTAGCAGCTCGGAGTCTAGTGGTGGTGTTTTAACGAGCACACGATGATAAAATCTTGGGCTTGAAACCCTTGAAAATAACCTGGTTAAAAAAATTAAGTATTTTTAACCGTTTTTCATAAACCTACATAAACTGGTTTAATTCAAAACCATGGAATCGTACGTCACGCTAAGTGCGGATAGAAGTTGAGAACGGCGAATATCAAATAAATATGTTTAAAAAACCTCTATAAACCGGTTTATTGATTAAAGCCCTTTTAATTTTGCTCTAAAAGGAAACCGGTATTTTTGAGGTTAAGGTAGATTCAAACCTTTACAAAACGTTCCTTATGTCCTTACGTTGATTTAAAGCAAGGATTGAAATACCGGTATTATGTGATATCGTTATTGCTCAAGGCAAGACATAACGATATTTTCAAGCATAGCGCTATCCAATAATGATACAGAATTTGTTACTATTTAATAACGTTATTCATTACGTTCTGTTATATCCAAAAATTTTCGTTATGGTATATGGTATTATGATTCACTCATTTGTGCTCCGCTTGTTGTTGTTTGTATTTCACATATCGGACAAGTTAGATTTAAAATTAGAGGTTTTCATCAGAGTTTGAAAGATTTTGTTGAATGTACCAGTTTTTGGTACTATTATTTTTAAAATACTGTTTTTCAAATTTTTAAATAATTAATATTAAATTTATATTTCGTGTGAAGTTTCGTAATTATAAACAGGAAAGTACCTATCTTTCATAGCGAGACTAGCTGTTACCCACGGCTTCGCTCGCGTATATTTACTTTAGAACTTTTTTTTTATGTCATTATAGATAGCAAACAAGCAGATGGGTCTCCTGATGGAAAGAGTCAACTATCGCTTATAGACACCAAAGGTGTTAATGGTGCGTTGCTATCTTGTGGCAAGGTCTAATGCCACATGCATAAGTTTACCGACTACCTTACCCTCCAAACCGGAACACGACAGTGACAAGCACTAATGCTATTGCGGCAGGAATAGGTAAGGCGGTGGTACCAGACCCGGGCGAGACAATGCAGAACTCTACCACCTAGTAGCCACGATGGTAGTGACTCGTAAATCCAATCAGTCGCCTCTTACGACCTACCTGGCAGTTGGCCTATTCTTCAAAGGAGCCCGGGACCAACGCGGGGTAGACTTATTTAACCTTTCTTACAAGACAACTTATTTAACCTTTCTTTATAAGCTACTTTATTAAAAATCTCGATATAGTCGGGTGGGCCGCTAATATTGTATAAAAATAATATTAACATGTTCATATTAGTTATTTATTAAAATATATTTTATTATCAAAATTTAAGTAAACACGAAAAATAAAAATAACTATTGGTAACATACGTATCGAACATACTAAAGTAATTTATACAAATATATAAAATTGGAGTGTCTGTTTGTAACATTAAAATAACCGGGTTTAACTAAATGCATATGGATGTATATACACGGTACATATAACAAATAACACTTTTTCTTGTCTTTAACAGACAGACAATTTTACTCAATTCATACGAAATTTTATGCAAGTATGTCCAAGGAATATAAAGTTTCATACAAACTTTTATCCCCTACTTCACCCTTTGTCACTACCATCATAACTACTTGGTGGTAGAGTTCCGCAACGTCTCGCCCGTGTATTTGATACCATCGCATTAGCTATTCCTACCGCAATAATGTCAATTTTTTTATATCTTGATAACAAACAAGCAGACGGGTCTTCTGATGGAAAGAGTCAATCATCACCTATAGACACCAAAGATCTTAATGATGCGTTGCTATCTTGTAACGAGGTCGAAGGCCACGTACATAAGTTTACCGGCTACCTTACCATTCATACCGGAACATGATGATGACAAGCATTGACTCTATTGCGACACAAATAGGTAAGGCGGTGGTACCAAATACGCGGGCGAGATAAAGCAGAAATCTACCACCTATTTTTCATTGTCTTGTTTCGGTTTGGAGGGTAAGGTAGCCGGTAGACTTGTGCATGTGACATTGTAAACCCGCCACACGGATGGCAACGCACCGTTAACATTTTTGATGTCTATAGGCGATGGTTTCTCTTTCCATCAGGAGAGCCATCCTGATGCAAAGAGAAACCATCGCCTATAGACATCAAAAATGTTAACGGTGCGTTGACACAAATAGGTAAGGCACTGGTACCAAATACCCGGACGAGACAACGCAGAAATCTACCACTTGTTTGTTATTGGAACGAAGTTCCTTATCGCGCGTTGTGAAAGAGGGCTAGACTACTACGCCTATGCCTATTCGTGGTTAACATACGGCTTTATACTATGGGGCAATAGTGTAAACGCAACGGATCTTTTTATATCCCAAAAAAAGTGCATCCGCATTCTTGTTAACATTAAAGAACCAGAAAGTTGTAAACCGTATTTCAAAAAACTAAAAATATTAACATTTCCTTCAATTTATATATTCGAAATACTAAAATTTGTTAAAAAATATCCCCAGTTCTTTAAAAAACAAACTGAATACCCACGAAAATTTACAACAAGATTTAAACACAACCTAGAATTACCAATCTCAAACCTTAAAATGCACAGCTCGGGGCCAAACGTTATGGCTGTAAAAATATTTAATAAGTTACCCGAAAAACTTAAATCGGAAGAAAATTGTAAAATATTTCTACGCGATGTTAAGAACCTACTGATAAATAAATGTTATTACACCTTAAGCGAATTTTTGAATGATAAATTTTAATAAGAAACAAATTTTAATCAGAAAAGTGAATCAGTCCGCCTCTGCATTGCTACACCCTATCAGGGTACATATGTTGTTCCTAGAATGTATACTTAACACCTATAAATGTATAGCATATGACGCAATAAAGTATTGAGTATTGAGTATAGACGGAAAAAATTCTTACGAAAAATTGTCACAACACTTTTTGCTATAGGTATTGTAAGCACAGAAATATCCAGCCACTTCCCTTAAGCTCGTGCATTATATTTGATTGATCGTTTACTTTTTTCTAGTGCCAAATGTTCGACATTTATACAGAATTTCGACCGAATGTCGAATTTCGACCAAAAGTTGAATTTAGGCGGACAGTCCGAGCCGAGTCGGCCGAGTGTCGAATTTCGATCGGTTGCCAAGTTTCGACCGCCGGTCGAATTTCGAACGGATGCCGAAATTCGACCGTGGGTCGAAATTCGACTGGGTGCCGAAATTCGACCAGGTTCCGAAATAGGACCGGGTGACGAAATTCGACCGTGGGTCGAAATTCTACGAAGTCCCTTATCGCGCGTTGTGAAAGGGGGCTAGACGGAAAAAATTCTTACGAAAAGTTGTCACGACACTTTTTGCAATAGTAAGGTACTGTAAGCTGTGCGGCGTGCGGATGTTTCTCTGTCTCTCTCTCTCTCTCTCTTATAGAAAGCAAGCCAGATATTTTCATTTCTATTTCGCATTGAACAATGTGGTGACGTGACGATTATTTTTGTTGAGTGTATACAGGTTTTTTGTAAATAATAATAAAAGGAACTTCGTTCCATCCGGGTGTCCTTTGACACCTCTCAAGTTTTTTGTCTTGTTCCGGTTTGGAGGGTAAGGTGGCCACACCACCAAACACATCCACACTGAGGGCAACGCACCGTTAACATTTTTGATGTCTAGAGTATAGGCGATGGTTTCTCATACCATCAGGAGAGCCATCAGCCTGTTTGCTATCTTATGATATAAAAAACAAATATTCATTTTGAACACTAATTATCTAGACTAACAACAACTTGTTTTTTCGTTTCACATCTGTAAATTATTTTGTATAGAAACTGGCTGAGAAAAACTACATACTAAAAGAGGGTATACAGTACTCGATTTTAATACCGAATATGTAAAAAAAATTAGGTACTTAAACGTTGAGCTAATTATCCAATGACATGTTTATACTTATACGGACGCCCGCGCATAGATACAAAACATGTTTATTCAAATTCTCTTTTATAGGCACCATCGAAGTTCATTATTTACAAACAGTGATTTTCCCCACTCGTGACTAGACTCATTTGTCAGTAGTCACCGCGCGGATGATAACAACGCTATTACACGCACGGTGACCGTATTTTCTTAATATTTCTTTACTAATTTGGTTGTGGTTGACAACATAAGAGTTAAGCAATATTTTGATAACGTCACTTTCCTCGCCGAGTAAATTTACCTTAAAGTAGTCCTAAGAAAACTGGTATTTTTCATTTTGTGTTTATCTTGCGGGGCTGCCATCATATAAAGAAAGCAATATTTTATTTATTTACTTATTTTAATTTACTTTCTTTCGTACTAAATCAGGGCGGTCGCAAACTAACATCATAATTTTCGACCAAAGTGAGTTTGCGACCACCTATTTTAGTGAGTGAATTTAAAAAAGTTCTATCAAGAAAACATTTGGTCGTAAACTGATGACATGCATCTTTATGCTTCTACAACATCAGATTTTAAATTATACAATCATAAAAGCATCATTGAGATTATAACAAGCAAAATATTATGTAGCTTTAAGTGTCAGAATGCGACCACCCGGCAACTTTCTAGCGTATTAGATATTTATGTACTTCAGTTTGCGACCACTGGATTTTAAAAAAATATAAGCTAAAAAATGATATGACTACAACTTTCGAACAAACATTGCTCTATAATTGAAGTAATAACGCTTCTTGTTTGAGTGTAACATTAGTGTAAGGTAGCAAAAGGTAACTTTGTTCGCCGCCCGGCGTGGTATTTTTGCAGCACTACGTGACACATAAACACCCCATTGGGTCATCACCCGACTCAGGCACTATTTTCTAGATTTGGGTTAAGCCCGATAGATTTAAATTTATGATTTCCTTATTACATAAGTATTCAATGAATATATAATGCTTACTAATCATTGTTTTCTCCTGAAAAAAAAACGGGTTGTGGCTGTGTTGAGGACACAGCCGTGCATTTTTACGTGAATACGACGACGTCACGGGTAATATCTTGCGATGGTCACATTTTTCATTCATCGTTCCAATCACAATGTTCCCCATCAAACCCGCCTACGAACCTAGACCACGTCCGTCCATCATTTGGATAGCGAAGTAGAGCGTAGGGTGGCGCTACCACCGTAAGGTACCGCCTATTACTTACGAAAACCGAAGAATACAAAAACCTTTACAATAAAAGGGCCCCGGGGCCGGATAAAATCACAAATATGGTAGTTAAACACCTCCCTCTTCTGTATACCTACTAGTGAGCATCTTTAATGCACTCCTAGCCGGTTTTGTTGTTTTTAAGGTTTTTCCAGTTTCCCAAGCACGGGGTGAGTGCTATAACACAAAAATATTTAGAAAGTACTGATCAAAATTATAAATATGAATTTCATCTGTAACGATGAACTCATTTAACTAGTTATAAGTATGTATACCTAGCGATCAGTACAATCGACGTATTCGATCATATATCAAACAAGAATTTCGCCGCCTCGAGCCTGTCGACACTAGCTCAGTGGAAGAGCGTCCCGGCTTTAGGGAGATGGTCGCAGGTTCAAACCCCGCGTGTCGATATTTTTCTTTGTTGTTTTTAAGGTTTTTATATATTTTGGATGTTGGTGATAGTTATGTAGCAATAACATCAAACTGTATTCTCCAATTTTTTTATCATCAGTTTTTTGAACTGTCCCCTCTACGAAGGCAAATTGAAAAGACGTATTTATGTCAAAATGCTATTATCTTTAATTAGAGAAACCTAGCCCCTCAAGTGGTCGCATACTGGAGGCGGTCGCGTTACCGACGCAGTGACCCTACATCGATATTTTTTAATTAATAAATTTTGTGACTAAGAAAACATTATACAGTTCAAAAAATTGATCATCCTGCTTAACAGCTTTAATTCAAAAATTATAATAAAAGACAAACAAAAATCTATGCTTAAATAATTTAGCGGAAAATTTCAGGAATTATATTTTACAGATTGTTATATTTTGCTGCTGCTATAAGCCACGCTCTTCAATAAATTCAATAATATGCATACTAACCTTACAGAATTCTCACATTACATAATGAAAATTAAAGTGACGTCTACTTGTCCGTCTATTTGTGTTTCTTTGTAAATGTATGATTCATGGTCATGGTTAATCTGCAAAGCTGTTTGTGATGATATTTCAAATGGATAGGCTTAATTCTGGGGAAGGACATAGGTAGGCTATTTACTACTAATACTACGCGGGCGAAGCCGCGGGCGAAAGCTAGTTAATAATTATCAAATTTGTTTGAAAAAAATCATTTTTTTATTTTTTATATCTTAAGATAGCAAACAAGGAGATGAGTCTCCTGATGAAAAGAGTCAACATCGCCTATATACACCAAAGATGTTAATGGTGCGTTGCTATCTTGTGGCGAGGTCTAATGCCACAAACATAAATTTACCGGCTGCCTTACCCTCTAAACGGGAAGACAACAGTGACAAGCACTGACGCTATTGCGGCAGGAATAGGTAAGGCGGTGGTATCAGACCCGGGTGAGACAATCCGGAATTCTACCACGGTAGTAGTGAATCGCATAGCCAATCGCTCGCCTTTTACGACCTGCCTGGGAATACGGCAGTTCGTTTATTCTACAAAGGAGTCCGGAACCAACACGGGGAAATTACGTTAATAATTTGCATTTTAAAGAAAACTTAAGATACCTAGTAACATTTCTTATTACATAAAAACCCACGGGAGAAAAAAACATGTTTCATAAAGATACATTGTCTTATGTAGGTATAATAATATGTATTAAAAGTTAGAATTGTTTTCTAATTATATGTAGGTTGGAATCCTTTAAAAATAATTATTTGAAAACCATGCGTACCGCTTGTAAATATTTTTAATGCGTGTCTTGTAAATCGTAAATCGCGATGTCTCATTACATCAAACTTGTAAATTTGCGTAGGTACCTTGTTGCCAACTCGCAGTCATGGTAGTACGAACGACCAATCACGAAACAGCATGAAACGCGGCAACGTCGCATAAATATCAATATTTATAACGTTATTTACCGCTCATAATTTCGTTCTGTTATTTTGGTAGCGATACACATAGTGTTCTAAAATAATTTTGTTACTGAGGTATCGCTATAATAATAACGGTATGTATCGAAAAATTTGTTCTGTTATTTGATAACGTTTTAAATCCCTGATTTAAAGTGAATCACACCGTCTACTAATATTTAATTAACTCTGCCTTCGCCGTGTGGAAACCGATGTTATGGTATTTATTTTGAGTAACTAACTAAATTATATACAAATTTAGGGTGAAAAAAAAACAAACAAAAAAAACAGAAAGTCCTACTCTGCAAATATCATATTGGACACCTAGCAACATGCTAGCACCTAGCATTTTGATCACATGTACAAAAAAAATGTATTGAGTTTCAGTGAACCGAAGTGTTCGAAACTGGTCTAAAACTTGAAGCCAAAAGGTATATCCCTAAACTTTTATTAAGGTCCATACTGTACGTCTGTAACGAAATTATAAGTTCATTTTACATTTTATAATAAACAAAAATGTAATTCGTAATTTCGTTTCAATCATTTGTGCAATATTTTATGCTAGTTACTGTGAAATATGAAAAAAATAGATATGCCAAAATAATGCTAGGTGTGCTATGCAAGGATAAAATGTAAAAGTTTTATACCCGCAGTCTGAGAAAACAACAACCTTATTTTTATTTGTTTTAAAATAATTTGTTTACTTTCAAAAATATACAATATCATCAGGTTGTTTTGTTTTACAATGTAATCAAACTTTGATAAAACACGTTATTTTCAACAGACAAGGTTAGAATAACATATTCTGTTCATAATGTTCAGGTAAATCTAAAATCAGGAATCAGAAGTATACTTTATTCAATAAAACTTTTTACAAGTTATTTTTACGCGTCAACATTTTCTTTTAAACTACTACCGGATCGGAAACGCAGCCACACCCGAAACTCAGCGGGCTTGTCTTTTTTTTCTAATCATTTTTTAAATAAGATATTACATAATATTTAATTTTTAAGAATATAATTGTTACAGTAATAATAAAGACTGTCGATATGAGGAGCAGTTAATCCCATGCTTTCCTGTCATATTCAGATATTTTATAGTAACCTTTTTACACAGTTTTTTTAATAAATTTTTCTTGAATTTATTAACTGGTGAATCTCTAACGACTTAATGTAGAAGCTTATTGTCAAGTAATATATATTTTTTTAATATTATATGACAGCAAACAAACAAACAAACGGTTCTGGTGAAGAGAGTCAACCATCGCCTTTAGACAACAAAGATATTTATGGTGTGTTGCTATCCTTGCGAGGAGAAATCCTATAAACTGGAAGAAGATAATGACAAACATTGATGCTATTGCAGCAGGAATAGATAAGACGGTGGTATTAAAAAAAACCGGGCGAGACGTTGCGGAAATCTACCACCTAGTAGTCACGATGGTAGTGACACGTATAGTCAATCTTTTGCCATTTGACTGCCTGGTAAAATGGCAGATAGGCTATACTTCAAACCAACATGAGAAAAATATAATTTGAAGAAGTAAATATTGTGAGTTAGTTTATAGGAAGTAATATCTGAAACGAATCAACCGATTTAGAAATTTTTCACACCAGTTATAGCTACATTATTCTTACATGACATAAGCTAAAATTTACCCAAATTTTCTTACAAGGATGGAAATGGGAAGTACATCCCAAGAAAAAGGAACAAGTGTTAGCAAATTCGGGCTAAATATTGCACAACTCTTATATATATATATATATATATATATATATATATATATATATATATATATATATATATATATATATATATATATATATATATATATATATATATATATATATATATATAATAAATTCAATTTCAAACATATTCAATGTACTTGAAAAGTTTAAGATGAAACGTGCGGATTACAGCCACAGCCGCAAACATCCGGAAACAAAGGCTTGTGAAACTTAACGTGAGCATTAAGAAAGCTTTTTATGAGACATGTAAATACAAATTTTCGTTCCCGCTAAATATTACACTTAATGTAAAATATTAATAATAATGCAATCAAAAGCAAGAATTGCCACGCGAGCAATAGCTTAGACGATAAAAGGTAGATTATTACATTAATGTTGAATAGAACAGAAATGTCAGTGGATCTTATTAGTGAACCAATGCTTGGATACAACAGTGATTGGATGGAATTTTTTTTAAATCAGGCATTAACGAATGTATAAGGTACAATTCACACCAACCGGTTCGTATCGACTGTCCGTGTCTGTCAGAGTTGTACGCATACCGCAGCAGCCGCACATTATTCGAATGACTCGACTTAATGCACCGCTGCTTTTTATTCATATTTCGTGAGGACCGTACGGCTCCGAATGGACCCCGAAGTATGCCGACGGAGCATCTGTCGCGGAGTCCGTTCGGAACCGCTCGATGCCGTCTGAAGCAATTTGGATGCGTTCATTCACCACGGAACGTGAATGTAACGGAAATATGACCTTCATTTCTGTTTACACATTTCAATATCCTTAATCGCATTGTTAAATGCCATCCGAGACGGACCGATGCGAGCCGGCCGGTCTAAATCGTACATATCTAAGTCAAAAAAAAAAACACAGTTGTTTCTAATACGTTACCCCGTGTTGGTCCGGACTACTTTGAAGAATAGACCAACTGCCGTCCTGCCAGGCCGGTCGTAAAAAGTGACCGATTAGCTACAATCGTGCCGCTACTATCGTGACTACTAGGTGGTAGAGTTCCGCAACGACTTGTCCGGGTATTTGGTACTACCACCTTACCTATTCCTGCCGCAATAGCAATAAATTGATATATAACACTACACATTACTCTATTAATTCAGTAATCAGTAATAAATTCCCTCAGAGAGTGGTTTAAACTCTTTGGGGAAATCATAAAAAAAACCTTGACTATGAAATCGACGAAATTTGAAATCGGTTGAATTTTTTAAATTATTTTATATAATACTATGTCGTTTATTAACATTCATCCTTATCTTTATAGAAGGCTATGTGCTACATTAAAAATAAATCATATTATTTATACACAATTGAATAATTCCAGTAACCGCTTCATAAATATTGTATGGCCAACATAAAGTACCCAAATGGAAAAATAATGATCAATACTAGGTAGACGATGGAATGTTTTTGTGAAAGAATGTTTTAGAACGAAATGTGCATTTTAAGTGAGCTTTTTTCATATATACTAGATTCTTTTAACTTATGAATACGACGTATATCTTGCTGAAAATTATAAATAAATTTACATTCTTCAAACAATCTTGTATAGAAAAAAGAAATAAACACTGTAAAATTTCAATAACCGTTTTTCAATCTCCTATATCTTTTAAATATTACATTTTTTTTAATTTTTTTTTTTTACTTCTTTGTACCTACACACTATAATTTCTGTTAACTCAAAGGTTGACTAGGAAAGAATGCGTCTAGCATTAATTTCGCCTTTTGTACATTTTACTTAAGTGTACAATTAAATTTAAATAAATGAATAAATAAAAATAAATCAGATTTTCATCAAATTTATATGGGATCAATCCGGATGTTCATATATGACAAACGAAGGCTGAATTATTTCGACAAAACTTTACTGTCATTGGGAAAATACAACAGAAAATACAATACACTGTGTGGTGGATGTGGGTGGATAATTGTGCCGCTGCGGTCTTCTTTTTATCCAGACCATCGGTGAGTCTTATCCATTTATTAAACCGTTAAACCGACGTCTTTCTTTTCGGTGCCATCACGGAAGATACATAGAACAGTCCGCGGATAATAGCAAATTTAATTAATTTCACCTTTTTAATAATGGATTTCCGCAAAATAACGCCTGAATCAATAAAATACTTCAATAGTTCTCAAAGACCGTTCAATCGCAGAGTTCAGTCGATCGTTCCTACGTAATTTCTAATCAAATTGCATTCTTTGCTTTCGTGTAATTTTTTATCTCATTTATTTTTAAGAGTGTTGCCATAAATAATTCATGTCGCTGAATTTAGCTATCAGAAGTTTTCCTTTTAATATTTGAAGTTCCACACACATTTTTTCAATATTAATAACAAATCATAACAGTGCGCCTTGTTGTGGAACGTGACATCAGCAAAAGTAAGCCTAAACATAAAATATAGGCCTTCCAAGAAAAAACGTTGGTACCTATTTATGCTTTAAAAGAAGGTCATCCGACAGTAAAGCTTTTGGCGTTGCTTATGACCATGACTAAAAAATATTATTTATATAGGAGTAAAAAAGCTCATTATTTTTTATGATCTTCATTAATTCTTTTAACGTTAAAAAATGCTCAATTTTCATTGTGTATAATACTAAATAGTCGTTAAACAAATACCCACCATTCAGACCTTATTCCTTAAAAATAACTAACGAATTTCACAACGTCTAACACTTGTTTATTTAGACAAATAATATTAAAAGTAGCTATATTAACTTTATTAAAGAACAATTCATTTATATTAAGACTAAATGAAATAACAGCATCACAGCATTAGCATCAAAAGTAACATAGTTCGTATCGATTATATGGATTACTAGCTGTTGCCTGCGACTTCGTCCGCGCGGACTTCGTTTACTCCGCACTGCTCCTCCCCCGTAGGTGCTAGCATGATAATATGTAGCCTATACGTTGACCCGACCTGTTAGTAATATTCATGCAAAATTTGAAGTAAATCCATGCAGTAGTTTTTGAGTTTACCCCGGACATACATACAGACAAACAGATAAACAGACAGACAAACAAAGAAACAAACAGACAAACAATACAGACAAACAGACAAAAATTCTAAAAATTACATTTTTGGCTTCGATAACGGTTATAGATCACGCTCCAAGTATTTTTTAAAAATATATTTAATGTACAGTTTTGACTTTCCTACTATTTTATTATATGTATAGATGAGGCCCTCTAGTTTATGTGTGCGTGTGAATTAGAAACATTGTTGTTGTCACGTTATCTAGAGAAATATGTATAATCGTCTGGGATTAGGACCACATGAGTAGATAAAGGGATTTTTTTTCATCAACCAATAGTTCTCAGTAATTCCTACTTAGTTTAGTGTCGAACCGGAGACCGAAATTCTGATTCCGTTCGTGGCCCCAGAAATGTCTAGGAAATGACCAGCCTGGATCTGGCAACCCTAGTCCAGGACCCCTTTCAGAAAATCGAAAATTAGCTAAACATATCACAACTTAAATTGGTAGCAGAATTCCGCAACGTTTCGCCAGGGTTTGGTACCACCACTTTACTGCTTTTTGATGTTAATAGTTTCAATGCTAATAATTGTCGTACTCAAGTCTGGAGCGTAAGGTAGTAGGCAAACTTACGCATATGGCATTACCGTCCCACGATGCAGATAACAATGTACCATTAACATCTTTGGTATCTATAGGCGATAGTTGTCTCTTTCCATTAGGAGAGTTATCTGATCCTATTAATGCTATCCTATTAATTATATAAAAAATAATGCTTCAACACTTATAATTTATCGATATTTTGTCAATACAAAAGTAAATGAGAAATTGATTTGTACTATAAAAAGCCTATTTGCTAATGAGACCTCGGCCTGAAAGGTTAATTTTCCAACCAAGTTCACCCTAAGCTCCGATATTACGACTTTTGTAGAAAAATTCAGGTAAGTGCTGCTTAAACGAGGTCAAGTCGCATAGATAAAAAGCAATCCCCAGATAGTGTGGACCCGTGCCTTATCGACATCGTAACTTGAGCGCTACCTCAGTCCCACGTAAATGGGCACTTTGTCATTCTAATCAGCAGCCGTATACACCTTTATTAGGCTTTTCTGGCCGTATTGTGCCCCGATGAATTTTAATGAGTTTACAAACGTAAGCGTTATAAACACCTAAACACCTTCTAAGTCTCAAATTTTCCTATGCTATCTTTATTCAAATTCCAAAATGATCTTTATAATACTAATGTATTAACTTTATAATGGCTAACCTGAATTAATACTCATGTGGATTTATCTGCTTTTGTTTTATAAATAAATTATAATCCATAAAATGTGCACATTTTTCTACCATTATTGGGATAATAAAACTATACTTGAACACAGTGGAAAGGGTCGTGTACAAAGACCTAAATATTTTTTAAAATTTTTAAAAAAGTATCTTCACGCCCATATCCGAAGGAGTAGGCAGAGGTACAACAAGTGCACCCACGATTAGCCGAAGATACTAGGTCCCACAATGTGATAGGTGGCAAAAGCCTATCGCCAACCGGGCATTCCCAATCCCGGGCAAATTTGTCTTTCTCAGAAAACTGAAAAACACTTTTTTTATGTGCCCGACCCGGGAATCGAACCCGGGACCTCATGTGGTCAACGCCAACGCTGGACCACTAGACCACAGAGGCGACATATATATTATTTAAAATTTTAAACTATTTTTATTTTCACTTTTCATGTATTTTTTTAAACTAACGACGTAAAATAATGAAAAGATTATTAAATTAATATTAGTAGTAGTATTTTTAATTGAGATTCGAAATTTATTTCGTTTTTTTTTAAAGTTTTGTTTACATTTTGTGACCACTCAAATTCTAATGCTTTCCGTAAACTGTATATTATTCGATATTAAAACGTAAATGAAGTATACTATGTGATAATACTCCTGAAAGACGTACAAGTATCCACACATAATTTTTTCTGGCCATATTGTGCCCCTATGAATTTTAATAATCTTTCAAACTTTAGTATTAAAAACATCTTGCGTGTCTCGAGTTTTCCATTGCATGAGTTCCCTGTAATCTAAAATAATCTGCTTTTTTTTTTATGTCATAAGATAGCAAACAAGCAGATGGGTCTCCTGATGGAAAGAGTCAACCATCGCCTATAGACACCAAAGATGTTAATGGTGCGTTGCTATCTTGTGGCGAGGTCTAATGCCACATGCATAAGTTTACCGGCTACCTTACCCTCCAAACCGGAACACGACAGCGACAAGCACTGACGCTATTGCGGCAGGAATAGGTAAGGCGGTGGTACCAGACCCGGGCGAGACAATGCAGAACTCTACCACCTAGTAGCCACGATGGTAGTGACTCGATAGCCAATCGGTCGCCTTTTAGGACCTGCCTGGCAGAACGGCAGTTGGCCTATTCTTCAAAGGAGGCCGAGACCAATACTGTTTTTTTTTTGTATCATAAGATAGCTTGTTTGCTATCTTATGATACAAAAAAAAAACAGTATGTCAGTCTTGGTCTTCGCCGGTACCTACGTACCTAAGTGACCACTATTCCTGTGTATGTGCTTGCTAATGGAGATATCTACATTAGTGAAAATAAAAACCATATTAACCCACTTACAGAACATGTCCAAGCGGCTATAAAATCCTTTCTGCAACAAATGTAATTTCCAAAAAATGTCAACCTAATGTCCACCATACCCATTGGCAGGGCTCATGAAATTCCTATTATGAAGAGAGACCCCTTAACAAATTAGCCTTGGTATGTAATTATATGCAGCTTAAATCTTCGTTTACTCAAATCGTAGAGAAGTACCGCACTCCTTTACATTAGAATATCGTGATCATGCTGATTTCACATTTCACAGGTTTTCGACAAAGTTCAAGGGTGATAACCCCCTTTCTGTATTTACCACTCTTAACTATTATGGCTCGTTAGTATCAACAACTAGGGCCACCAGCTTAACATGCTATCCAAAGCATGGAGATATTAAGACACCTTTTGCAAAATTCAAATAGCAAATCTTTTAAAAGATTTAAAATGGATCCAGAAGTTAATCCCTACTCTACACTTCAAATTAAAATCAAATCAGTTAACCATTATATCACAGAGTTAACAAACGTTAAATTCCTTACAGATATAATTTTAACGCAGTAAAACTTCAAACAACCAACTTCCCATTTCCTGTATCTTAGAAATCCTGCATTAGATTTTCGCCAAATTAAAATGTGAAACAAAAAAGAATTTTTCAAATCGGTACTTACGGTCTTTGAGTAATCTGCACACATGCATAAAAAACAAAGATTCCGACGAATTGAGAACCTCTTTCTTTTTTGGATGTTGGTTGAAAATGAGGTGACATTTCTCTCTATCTCAACAGGACCACTAGCTGCAGGGAAAGCAACTCGTACATTTGCGACGCCTCTCACTCATATAATGTTATACAAGAAAATATGTGTCGTAATTCTGTTTTTTGTTTAGCTTGCAGTATTTGAATTACAAAGAAAGATATATTTAAATTCATTCCTTTTCCAAACGCGGCCACAGATTCCTATCAATATTTATCACAAAAATAAACTATGAGAAAATTCACATTTTTTATCGTTAGGGAAGCACTTGACCACGATCTCGCCTGGTGGTAAGCTAAGATGCGGCCTACCTGTTTACTCTTCTTTTGAAGATCTCCAAATTGTACTCGTTGGGGAACACAGACTCAGGAAGCATGTTCCAGTCCCTTGCGGTTCGAATGAAAAATGACGAGTCGAGTTGCTTTCTGTCTGAAAGTCTGGGTACGTGGAACGTCCACCACCTGAATCTGTGCACCTCGACGATCAAAAGAAAAACGGGGATGGAGCAATTAGGTCGTGCAATTCCGCAGCGCACTCTCCAAAGTGTATCCGACAAAAAACCGATAAACTAGCCACTCTGCGGCGATGAGCGAGGCTCTGGAGTTCTTCGTGCAGAGGCACTAAGTTATTACGCTTCGCTAGTTAGTTAGTTAGTTAGTTCGCTCGTATATACTTTAATTATTATAAGAATATTTTATAGATTTCCCAAAAATTTTAATCTCCTACTCGAACATGGCGCGTATTCCCTTCAACATATATAATAATAAAAACAAACCACAACGAAATCTCATTCATTTACGAGGGCCTTTACTTATTCAATAAATAATATTGTACACAATCGAAGAAAGGATCTTTTATTATTTTTTGCTTAGCTCGCAGCACTCTCTACTTAGCCGATGGATGCTCAATCGAGCGTATAATTTATTAGAGGGTTTGTGAGGTGTCATAGCTCTAAAAGATAATTGTTTCCTTATGCTTCTCGAATAGAAATGAAAAATATATATATTAAAGTGCGAATATAAAATTGAAGTTATAACAAGAAGGTTTTCAATTCGTCTAAATGTTTTTTTTTTTGTACGGTTAAGCTAATAGAATTTGACATGTTAGACTTAATAATGTTTTAATAAGGTGTTTTGCAAGTTTATTCTCATAAGCTTAGGTAACCTTTGAATGAGGATTCTAGATATAAAGGCGTATAATTATCCGTTACGGTTTTAGTCCTAATTAATTATTACTAATATTGAAGTGAGAGAAAGGTTTGGCTTGAAAGAAAGTGTCAGTGTAAAGATGAGAAAGGGCATGCTCTGTAGGTTTGAGCATGTAGGAAGAATGGTAGATGAAAGGTTAACAAAACAGATATACAATGCGAATGTGGAAAGATGTAGATACCGAGAAAGACTAAAACTGACGTACCACGATCAGAGTAATCGAGTATTGTCCGAAGGTCATGAGTCTTCGTAACCGGCGTGTTTGTATGAAGAGAATAATGAATATGGAAGAAGCGAGAGAAGTCTACGAGGATCATGATATATCCCAGTGCATACATGACTTTAAAATGACATCATATATAGGTCACACAGAGGTCCAAAAAAATTCACGTAAGTATGACATAATAGTGACTTTTATTTGAGGTCATGTTATATTACATCACTTTGACTTCATATTGAAATCAAACTTGACTTTGATATGATGTCATTTGTATGACTTAACTGTTACGTACATATCATATTTTCATCATGCTATGACGTCTTATTGGAGTCATAATTTTATGTATTATTTATATAATTAGTAAGTCATGTGATTAGATAAGGTACAGGTCAGGTTCCTGACGTAAAAATGATATAATAATGCCATATTATTTCTATGTAAGACAAAAGTCCCTACTTTTACGTAAAACTAATATAACAAGAACATCATATCATTACATCAGTTATAAGTCATTCGTTTACGTACAAATTATTTAAAATTTTACGCAAAATAGTTCGCTGTGCTGGTCTACATGTCGCTGCATACAAATAAATCACGCTATTATAGGTGAGCTAGTGGCTATTTCATTAGATAATGTTCTGTATATTTTTATAATTTTGGGCTCTGGCTGAGTACTTTGATCGCCCAAAAGCAAAATGCCCAGTTTCGCAGTAGCGGTCATTTGGACCAACTGCTTAAGTTCAATGCGAAAAAAATATAGGTATATTTATATAGATTATACCCGAACTCCGAAGCCCAGGTTCCGGAGGCCTCGCCAAGTACTTCAGTATTATCCTATAATCAGATCAGTCATAATGATGTCAAATGGACGCCATATTTACGTCACATATTTTACGTAAAAGTTTTACGTCAGGAGGTATGAAATACTGAGTCACATGTGACTCATATGTGACTTACATCTTACGTAAATCATGACATAACATGATGTGATCCTGACGTAAATTTTACGTAAATGGGTTTACTGGGATGGCACTGAGTTCTCTCTGCCTACACCATAAGTTATCTGGATTGAAGATATGTATGAAATTATTGCCAGTGTTTTTAATAAGTTTATGACTTAAGCGTGTAAATTTATAAAAAAGATATTTGTATATATAAACACGATTTGAGAGAATACATGAAGTTTGGCATTTTGCATTTGCAAATTTGGTATTAGGCGAATTGAAAAAGTGTACTGGTGCTGGTACTAAGTTGAGAAGCATTTCATGAACCCAAATAAACCAGTTTAAGTGAAAACCGCCAATTTTTGCCGGTACTTGCGTCACGCAAAGTGCGGACAAAAATTGGAAGCGGAAAACTTCTGTAAACCGTTTTATTCATTCAAAACTCTTATAATTTTACTCCGTAAGGAAACCGGTTTTTTTAGAGGTTAAGATAGAAATATGTATAAAAATACCTTTACGCTCTTTACGTACTTGCGCTAATTTACGTTTGAAAATGAACGGACAACAAGCCCTGAATTCAGGTAAAAAATCTATATATTAATACGTAAAAGAAAAATTAAAAAAGGAAATTCCTTTTTAAGACAATGGCGTCAACGGTGGAGTATGAAATTTGGCACAGTTAAAATTTACATGGCGGAGGATAGCAGAAACTAATATTTTGAATAAAATGCATTAGAAATATATTAAATTAATGAACAAAGTATAGTATATATATAATACACACAATATGTATACTATACCACAGAATATGTAATAGTACAAGTACAGAAGAGACACTCCGTAAAGTCGTTTAAAAAAATTGGGACTCTCTTGCTACGATACAATTAAGCCGGATTCAGAACGCGCGGCGCTTGATTACCTACGTTTATATTTACCTAGAAGTTGTATCTCTTTCTAACGCGTAACTCTTATCCTTTCTAATGAAATTAGGGTTGTCCCAAAGATTCCCTGTGTTGGTTTCGGGCTCCAGTGAAGAATAGGCCAACTGCCGTTCTGCCAGGCAGGTCGTTAAAGGCGACCGATTGGCTATATGAATCACTATCATCGTGGCTACTAGATGATGCAGTACTGCATTGTCTCACCCGGGTCTGGTACCACTGCCTTACCTATTCCTGCCGCAATAGCGTCAGTGCTTGTCACTGTCGTGTTCCGGTTTCGAGGGTAAGGTAGCCGGGAAACATATGCATGTGGTATAAGACCTCACCATAAGATATCAACGCACCATTAACACCTTTGGTGTATATAGGCGATGGTTGACTCTTTCCATCAAGAGACCCATCTGCTTGTTTGCTATCTTATGATATAAAAAAAATACTCTATCGCCTACAGACACCAAAGATGTAAATAATGCGTTACTATTTGTGCAGCAGGATAGCAATGCTATATACATAAGTCTACCGCCCAACTTTAACCCCCAAAACGGAACAAGATAATGACAAGCATTGACGCTATTGCGGCAGAAATAGGTAAGCAGTGGTACCATATACCCGGGTGAGACGATGTGGACCTCTACCACCTAGTAGTCACGATGGTAGTGACAGGTATAGCCAAAGGTCGCCTTTTACAACTTGCTTGATATAGCGGCATTTGCTCTATACTCCAAAGAAACTCTGATCAACACGGGGAAAATGAATTTTGTTAATAATTAATTAATGTTTAAAAATATATTTATATATTATAAAAATATATTTTTTGTATTATTTTCTTTAAAATGTTTCACTATTTTTTTTATTTTTTTTTTGTATGATTTATGTGTTCACCTGTAATTGGCAGGTACACTAGACTTTTACCTTAAGTTCTATTTATAATTTGTATTTATTGTGTATTTGCTGTTGGTGTCCCATTGTAAATAAATAAATAAATAAATGTTAAAATATAATTTATGGCGCATTTCAAGTTGCAATACTAGGACATGATAAATCTACGTAATCCTTGCCTATAGTACTTAAAACCTACTTATAAAATTACGAGTAAACTAAACAAAACACAAATATTTATTACGTTTCAGAATGTTTCGATAAAGTAAAAAACGAAAACTTTGCATCCTTCTGTTTATTACGACAACCTCCACATAGCAATTATTTTATATTACGAATCCCTCATTTTATAAGAGTGCATACAGTAATAAACGTTACGTTGCGACGATGATCGGCAAGCCGTCGTAAATGAATACGTACGCGTGTACTCATAAGCACGGGGTGGCCCACAGAGTACTTTGTAACATACCTAAATGGGGCGGCCCCGACTGGTTTGCAAATTCGAGTTGTCGCGTGCTGTAAGTGCTTATCGCAGTAGGTATAAGCGAGTGTCAAAGGCCTGACTATACTTTGTCCATTTTATTAATGGTTTTTTGATAACTCAAAATTCTGTGTGGCGAGTTACATTTTAATAACATATAACACCTTATTTACGTATTAACATTTATTTCTACAGGTTATGCATGTAATTATTTTATTTAATATCCATGAAGTACAATATTATTTGTATGAAATTTGAACTTCAAGAATACAGCACTAGTGCTGTCAAAAAACCATTAATAAAATGGAAAAAATATAAATTATTTCCTTTACGGCTAAAGTAAGTTTTAAAACTTAAAAAGATTTTATTGTTTAGTTTATGGTCAAATTTCGTCCACAGGCTATCACTAGTAAAGACAAATACATAGTGCGGTATTTGAATAAACATCTTACCTACATACACTAATTTTCACCAAGTTAACCTATTTACGCTTACTTTCACAAAATCCAGGAGATTACGTTTCAGAGTTTTGGACTCCCATTGGGACACTCGTTATTACCCTTCTGCTCCAAAGGCGAGGCATTATCCTCCTCAGTAAACATTGCTGGATAATTTATCCACGCATGAATAAATGTATATGTTACGTCCTTAGATTTGAATAAATACATATTATCACACCGGCTCCCTAACGTGTAGTAGTAGTAACACAGGTTCATTAGAATTTAATATTTGTCACATACTAGCTGTCCAACTTGACTTCGCACGGGTGGTGTACATAGGGACAACATCTTCCTTCTACAATACATACAATCATGCGGCTAACTTAATACTCGAAACAGTTTTTTCAACAGCAAACAAAATTTATCTATCTTTATCTGCAAATTAATAACATACACATGTGATTGTATTAGGCTACGAAACAATGCTCTTGCGGATTTGACGGGGTTTTTTTACACACTGTATACGACATACTAATAATAATGTACACCTGCATATCATATATACATAGTATATTATATATATATATATATATATATATATATATATATATATATATATATATATATGTGTATATATATACTATGTATATATGATATGCAGGTGTACATTATTTATTTCTGTTAAATTATCTTAAGCAAATAGATCTTCGATGTGTATCTTTACCATCTACATCTAAGTAATGGACTGTCATTTTTATATAGAGCATAATCTTTGTAATGAATATGATGCTTTCTAATTATTGTGAAAAAGATTGGCTTTTTTATTTGTGGTTTTCCTGCTATCTTGCTAATGTATTTAGTTTCGTATGAAGATAAACGTCACAATGCTATAACATATTATTTTAACAAAACCTTTCATGTGTCTTGGAAACATAAAAGTCAACCTATTGTTAACTACCCGTTAAGAAAATTGGAATGTTCCAAAAATGGGAACGAAAACTGTTTTTTTTCACCCTGATTTTTGAAAATCGAGTTTTCATTAGATCTGGAAGTTTTAAGGCCCTAGGAAGTTGTTTCTTTATATTATTTATATTTATACATCAGTATGTTTGTGTATAATAATAATAATAAAAGTAGTAGTGCTGCATAAATCACACAAATTGATCTAGCACCAAAGTAAGCAGATTTTTTGCTTATGTTATGAGTGTTAGTCAACAATAGTATATATAATAGTAGCATAGAAATACTAATATAATAATATAAAACTGTTACATACATAATAAACATCCAAACCTAAAAATAGAAACATATATGCTCATCAGTCATCACACAAGTCTGTCCCTTGTCCCTGTCGGGAATCGGACCCGAGTTCCATCAATTCGTAATAAGTTCGGTAACCACTCGACCGACGGTGCGGTATATATAATCGACTGCTCCGTTGGTCGAGTGGTTAGCGACCCTGACTACGCAATCGACGGGGCTCGGGTTCGATCCCCGACGGGGACAAGCATTTGTGTGATGAGCATAAATGTTTGTATTTCCGGATTTGGGTGTTTATTAACTATGTACAAGTATTTATACATGTAATGCAAGCAAATAATTTGCTTACTTTGCGGTTAGATCAGTAAGTGTAATTTGTCCCGTAATTTTTAATTATATTTATTATATATACAAATTACTCATTTAAGGTATAGGATGAAGTAATTTTTTTTAATAGGTGAACTTTTAAGGCAAGGTACGACGGGTTTCTAGATTATAATAAGTTTACTATAAATAACATCAGGTTCACTTTTATCATATCATGGAGTTGCGGTCTTCAACTTTTTCCCATAAAGAGGTTCGACTATTTTTGTCGATATAAATCATCATACCAATAAAAATGCGAGAACATTTTCTGCCTCCCTTCCCCACGTTTTCCTCAGAAGGGAGATCCTCCCGAGAGGGTGACTTCACTACATCTATTTTTAGCTTGACCTTGAACGCAGATTAAACATAAGTAACATCAAGTGTGTTAGTTTATTTCGTTTATTTACTTAAAATTTTTAAACAGTATTTTTATTTATAATAAGTTTAGCTTTGTAGGACATATCAATATAATTTTTCATACAAACTAACCGCCTATTTCAGCCCCTAAGAGATTGATTTTGAAAAATACATCTGTAAACGGTTGCAGGGCAACCCTGAAACTTCTCGCTGCATTAAAGTACTTTAAGCTCAAAAAATTAAAAACTATAAGAATAGATTTTTTAGTTCAATTTTCTATTTTATTAAAAATGGCAGTATACTGATTTTTGATAGCCGTATATTTTGGAAACGATGATCGATTTTTCTCAAAATCTCCTGGGCCGACTTGGTTCAAATTTTCAGAAAGTCTAAGTTGAGTGAAATCTAATCGAATGCCATAAACGGCGTTTCGATCGGTCCAGCCGTTTAAAAGTTATGGATGTTTACATACACACATACATACACACACACACACACACATACATACATACATACATACAGACATACTGAAATCATCGTGTGAATAGTCGGAAATGATTTCTAGGACCTCAAAAGTGGAGATCTGGCGATAACTCGATTTTCGAAAATCAAGGCAAAATCTGTAACTTCCTTATCTACATATATCACGTAGCGCAAAATTTAAAATTGCCTTTGTTAATTCCGTTTTTTTTATACTATAACGATGTTAATGGTGCGTTGCTATCCGTGTGGTGGGATGGTAATGCCATACGCATAAGATTGCCGGCTACCTTACCTTCAAAACCGGAATACAACAAAAAAAACATTGATGCTATTGTGGCAGGAATAAGTATGGCGGTGTTACCATATATTCGGGCGAATCGTTGCGGACGACGGGCGACCTAGTAGTCACGATGGTAGTGATACATCTAGCCAATCGGTCGCCTTTTACGACCTGCCTGGTAGAAGGGCAGTTGGTCTAATCTTCAAAGGAGCCTGGATTTACACGGGGAAAAATTCACCTATCTCCTTGCTTCAGGTTTAGTCAGTTTAATCAGACGGTTCGGACTGACAGACTTTCGCTTTTATAATAAATTCTGGCTGATTCACGCAGCTACGCTCAAGAGTCGATTAACATATCATTTATAAAGTTTTTCAGACAAACTTTCATTCGATATTTCAGCCTTTTAGGGCTCGATTTTAGAAAAAAGCCTGTGTTTGACCACGGATCTTCACCTATCTTCATTCGAAACCTTATTAAAATTGGTTCAGGGGCTTAGGCATAAAATCGTAATAGACATCAGACTTTCGCATTAATAATATTAAAGATTGGATATGGTTATTAGTACGGACTAAATCTAGTATTCTTCTAGTTAGCCTGCGGTCTTTAGACCACAAACTAAATATGGTTGAGACTATAAGGTCACAAATTCAATTCTCGGATCAGAGATTGTGCCATATATTTACATTATCTGTAAAAATCTCAGTGGCAACGCAGAATTTGGCGTTTGAGATATAATACCTCGGTAGAGCAGGTAAAGCTGTTGATACCGGTTAACGTAAACGTAAACCTGCGTCCGTGTCCAAGTATGGCCCAGGTAAATATAGGATTCTCGGTGTACTGTTTACTAAGTTTACTAAGAACTATTTGAATATTTATTTTTAATGTTATTTTTTCTCATAATATATGATCGCCAACTATCACTTCCTTAAATATTGAAGGTAACTCAGCATTCAGTCTGTATACTAGCTGTCCCGGCAAACGTTGTTTTGCCTTTTAAATTTTGGTGAAGTATTTTAGGAGGAGAGTTGGTTAATTGAGATAAAAACTGTTCTATCTTTTAAGTTGGACCAGACAGTAGATATCTATAAAATTTCATTAAAATCAGCTCAGTAGCTCAGGAATCCGGAACAAGTGACACGTAATTTATATATACATATTAAGGTTAATGTTGATGGAGTGTCTATAGAGAATTACTACTAGAATCTAAACTGCTACTGAGATTTTCAAAGAAACTAGTATGCTTTTATTTGGCCATAAAATCGAATCTTAAAACCGAAACCAAAAAAACGGACATTAAATAATTTAAGCCGACCGAGCTCAACTCTAGACCAATTAGGCAAGCCTCCAGTAACTACTTTTTTGTCTATCTATACGAAATCCGTAAGATGAGATAAAGGTCTCACGAACATGCGAGTTTAAAAACTTTCTGACCCCTTCTTATTATAAAACCTGAGATTTCTTTTTACTATTCTACAAATCACATTAAAACTTTGTAATAAGTTATGTTACGCCTGTATTCATTTCCTTGACGAACTCCGGGACTTTAAAGATTTCATTAAAACTTTTATTCAAGTCCATTAAGAAGTCAAAGGTCTCTTGTATAAAACGTAAGACGATAAAAATATAATAAAGCAAGGTGAAAATAAGTGCTTGCGGCTTTGCTTACTTGTCAGTTTGCTAATAGACTATTTCTATTGAAATATAATTCAACATTCTAAATCTAAATTTCTTTTGAAGAGTAGAAAAAAATAATAGTAATTTAAAATATTAAACCAGCTTCAAATATCAACTACTAGCTTTTGCCCGCGGTTTCGCTCGCGTTATATTGATCTATATAAATTTCCATCCCCTCTTTTAAGGGGTTGAGGGCAAATTTCCAAAAAAAAATGACGCACGAGTTTTATGTTAGTCACAAATAGTCCTCATACCATAACCTTGAAAAATGCGGAATGCCCCATTCAAAATTCTACTCCCCATTTTACGGAATTGGCGAGTTAGAAAGAGAAAATAAGTAGCCCATGTCACTTTCCATCCCTTTAAGTATATCCACTTAAAAAATTACGTCAGTTCGTTCCTCCGTTTTTGCCGTGAAAGACGAACAAACAAACATACACATACATTCCAATTTATAATATTAGTATGAAGTACGGTACTCATATTTCAAAAACGACTGAACCGATTTTGATAAAACTTGGAATGTTCCGTAAGTTGGAATATACCAGATTCAAATAAAAGAGAATCATCTCGATATGGCTTTACGTTCCCGAGATATTTGTAGCCAAACATTCAAATAGACAAACATACATACACTTACGAAATTTAGTACACGCACTCTCCTTAATAGATAATTATGCTCAAATATTACCCAAATCCAATAATGTAACATACATACATGTCAAACTGATAACCTCCATTTTTCATCAGGAGGAAGATTTCTTTAACACGTTCGATCACTTTTGAAAGAAATATATCAGATCCATAAAAAGTCATTTTACGATTTAAGATCTTTGTACGTACGTCTAACATTTCTATCTTTATTACGAATTATATGAGTATCATCTATTTCGAGCAAGTAATAAGTATTCATTAGGGATCGAAAAATCCCTCTGCTTAGAGGCGGCGCCACATAATTCTCAGCAAGTTACGAATTGAAGTTTTGCAATATTGTAAATTACGTTTTATTTTAAAAATAAAATGATGTCTTCTGATATTATCAAATATTTCAGATAGTCCGCGTGACAGCATCCTTTTTGTTTAATGATTAATACATCCCTCCGGGTCGGTTCAAGACTTCGGGCTCTATGAAGAATAGACCAACTGCCGTTCTGCCAGGCAGTTCGTAAAAGGCGACCAACTGGTTATGTGTGTCACTAACATCGTGACTACAAGGTGGTAGAGTTCCACCAACGTCTCGCCCGGGTGTAGTATAAATGCTTGTCGCTGTCGTGTTCCGCTTTGGAGGGTAAGGCAGCCGATAAACTTATGCATGTAGCATTGCCATCCCGCGACACGGTACTATCCATTCACACTTAAGCACCATTAACGTCTTTGGTGTCTATAGGCGATGGTTTTCCCCGTGTTGGTCCAGAGTCCTTTGAAGAATAAGCTAACTGGCGTTATACTAGGCAGGTCGTAAACGGTGACTAATTGGCTATGCGAGTCACTATCATCGTGGCTACTAGGTGGTAGAGTTCTGCATTATCTCGCCCGAGTCAGGTACTACCGCCTTACTTATTCATGCCGCAAGTCACTGTCATGTTCCGGTTTGGAGGGTAAGGTAATTTGCATTAGACCTCGCCGTAAGATAGAAACGCACCATTAACATCTTTGGTATCTATAGGCGATCTGCTGTTTTGCTATCTAATGATATAAAAAAATGGTTTCTCTTACCATCTGGAAAGCCAACCGCTTGTTTTACATACCTGAAAGTCTTCTCTTTTACGAGTCTACCAAACATTTGCCACAATAGCGTCAGTTATAGTCACAGACGTGTTCCGGTTTGGATGGTAAACTAGCCGGTAAACTTATGCATGTGGCATTAGACCTCGTCACAAGATAGCAACAAACCATTAACATCTTTGATGTCTATAGGCGATGGTTGACTTTTTCCATCAGGAGACCCATCTGCTTGTTTGCTATCTTGGTATAAAAAATACATTCTGTCTAAGACTTTTTTAAATGCGCTGTGTGTTGCACGACCTGGGATCGCACACAGAACCTCACGATCTGAGCTCAATAAACAAATCCCTAGACAATGAGGCACTAAAACAAACGTAAAAATACAAAACATCTTTTTTCTCGTACTTGTAACTATCGACAGGCGTGTCACCTAACGTTTGCAATCCGCTAGCGATCAGCGATGACACTTAAACGTGGCGATGTCACAACATCAAAAGTAATCGACTACCACTAATATACAAGGATATTATATGTCTTGCAATAACTAAACAATTACGATAATTGCGAGATACGTGATAACCCCGCGGGCTATTTTGAGCTTCGTCAATTGATCGACTAACGAGCGAACAAATCGATATGATGTAAGAAGTGATCAGTCTATCGACTTATTGGTCATATTTTTATCGGGTTGGGCTGGGCCCACTTTAAGAATATACTATCTGTCATTCTGCCATACAGTTCGAAAAATGTGATCGATTGGCTATACGAGTCACTAAAATCGTGACTATGAGGTGATAGAGTTCTGTAAAGTTTCGCCTGGATTAATACCACCGCCGTGTTCCGGTTTGGAGAGTAAGGTATCCGGTAAACTTATGCACGTGGTATTAACACGTCGTCATACGCATAGCAACGCACTATTAACATCTTTGGTGTATTTAGGCGATATTTGTCTCTTTGCATCTGCTTGTTTGCTATCTTACGATGTAAAAATAACCTTAAAATATAAATCCGATTCCGCACAAGTTGTTTTTCAGAAAAACTTAAAACCGATATACGGTACATACGGTGCATGCGTTTCACTTTGTCTAGACAACCTTATCATCGACAGTGTTCAGATAACATAAACAAAGTAAAAACGTTTTAAAATCAAGCATTTTTGGGAAGTAAATAAAAGTACGATAGCACAAGAATTAATTTATTTGGGAGTCGAATTGTAAAATGAGTTCGACGAAGTAAATAACGTCCACATGACAATTCCGTGAAAAATATTGTTGTCAGTGAACGCGTAGTTTTTACGGAATAGTTGCAAACTGATCGTATTTTCAAGTTTATGAGCATCCGTCAGGGATTATAAAAGAATTTCCGAAAAATATAACTTGCAACTTACTCGGTAGCCATTTTATTGTTAAAAGTTAGTTAACTTTAAAATAGCACATGTATTTATTTGTATATGTACTTATTTTCAATCACCAGATCACTTTGTGGTAGAAGTGATAATTCTATCATTAATTATTTTCATATCAATATCATATTTCTTTCATCGGACCTTCTCAGACTGTTTTATTTTAAAAATACCGGGAGCTATTTCAGCTATTTCACGAGTAGATGGGCCTAGGCGTACGCACCGACTAGTCATTTAAAAACTTATTGTACTGTTTTTCTTTTATTGTACTGGTTGGTAATAAGCTTGTAGCAACTTACATTCACCATTCGGATGGCCACGCCCCATTAATACTTTTTTATATTATAAGATAGCAAACAAGCAGATGGATCTCCTGGTGGAAAGAGTCAACCATCGCCTATAGATGCCAAAGGTGTTAATGGTGCGTGGCTATCTTGTGGCGAGGTCTAATGCCACATGCATAAGTTTACCGGTTACCTTATCCTCCAAACTGGAGCACGATAGTGACAAGCATTGACGTATAGCCAATCAGTCGCTTTTTAGGACCTGCTTGGCAGATCGGCAGTTGGCCTATTCTTCAAAGGAGCCCAGGACCAATACGGTGAAAAATATACTACTTGGGTGTTTAAGGTTTTTCATCGCCTATAGCCAAAAAAGGGCTATATCATAGATTAATTTATCAACTTGTTAGCAAAAAATGATAGATGTAGTTTTTATTTATTTATTTATTTATTTTAACTTTATTGTACACCAAAAACATACATTTTCGTACAAAAGGCGAACTTAATGCCTATTGGCATTATCCACCAGTCAACCTTTGGGCCAACAGAATGAAGGTGTGAAGGTGCCATTGAACTTTATATATTTTATTATTATCATCATACACATACATACATAAGCATATACATATACATACATATACAAATATATAAAATCATGTCAAATTTGCATATACTAGATTATAATACTTCAGTTATTGGAATTAAAAATAGAATAGAATGCGTATAAACCATATAACTACGTAACATGAAATTATTTGCGATTCAGCATGTGAGCTTTGAGTTGCTTTTTAAACTGGAACTTATTATCAGCCTGTCGCAACGACAGTGGTAAATTGTTCCACAGCCGCGAGGCGTGCACTGTAAATGATGTTGATACAAAATTAGAGCGATGTAAGGGAATGGCTAAAGTCAGCGTATCGGCAGATCGAAGATTTAAATTATGCGTGTTGGAGAGAAAATGGAATTTAGATTTTAAGTATTGCGGTGAGAGAGGATTGAAAAGTATGGTATACAAGGTACTCAAGATCCTATGTTCGCGGCGTTCAGCAATTGTTAACCACTGAAGCTGCTTACGGTAAAAAGAGATTCGGTCGAACTTACGTAAACAGAATATAAAGCGAATAGATTGATTAAGTAGCCTCTCAAGTTTTAAAAGAAGGTCGGTAGAGATATTTGTTAAACAAACGTCTCCATAGTCCATAAGGGGTAATATAAGAGTTTGAACTAATAAAACTTTAGTCTTATAAGGTAAAAAGTTTCTGAGACGATTTAAGGACCTTAATGTACACGTAACCCTTCGGCATAGTTCAGCAGTATGGAACGACCAATTGAGAATACTATCAATGTGAATGCCTAAGTCCTTAACAATAGAATTGAATTTAATTGTGTTATTATTAAATGTTATTGGGGGAATCGCATCCATGTCAACCTTAACCAACTGTCGCTGACTACCGACTATGATCGCTTGACACTTTGATGGATTGACTTTAACTCCGAATTTAGTGGCCCAGATCCTTAACTCTTCCAGGACACCATTCATTTTAGATATTGTACGCCCCAAATCATTTACGTTGGTATGCTCGTAGAGCTGCAGGTCGTCAGCGTAAAAGTGGAATGGACAATGTAGCAACCGCGTAAGAAAATTAATAAAGATAGAAAAGAGCAGTGGGGATAAAATACCACCTTGTGGTACCCCAGCTACCAATTCAAGCCATCCAGAGAGAGATTGACCACTACGAGTAGCCTGATGACGTTTACGGAGGTAAGTAGAGAACCAATTCAATGCTGTTGATGAAAATTTCAGATGGCGGAGTATGGATAATAAGATGTCATGGTCAACAGTATTAAAGGCGTTAGAAAAATCAATCAAAACAAAAACTGTGACCAACTTATTTTCCATAGCCTCCCTGATATCTTCTGTTACCTTCAGTAAAGCAGTAGCGGTGGAATGACCAGGGCGAAAGCCGGATTGAAAGGGACTAAGAATATCATTGTTATAAATATAAGCAGATACTTGTTTATAAGCAACTGCTTCCAGGATTTTGGAAAGATAAGGTAAAATGGAGATAGGCCTGAAATGAGATGGAAGGGATGGATGACTTATTTTAGGAAGAGGAATAATGAAAGCTCGACCCCATGCTGCAGGAAAAACGCCAGTTTGGAGAGAGTAGTTAATAATGTGGGTTATACATGCAGCAAGGTGATCTATAATAGGAACAATCAGATTTCGCCCCAACCCGTCACAACCAACAGCATTAGATTTAATAGCCCTGACTGATTTAACTACATCATCCTCACTAACTAAGCTAAATGAAAAGTTATCACCAGAAGGCAGAATTTGGTTCATTGAGTTTATTTCAGATATAGTATTACATTTTATTTTAAGGTCTAGTGGCTCTATATCAGCGAATTGTTTGTTTAGTACATCTAGAGGAAATTGATCTACGTCAAATGAAGAAACTTTGCTGTTTAGGCCAATGGAGTTTAAAAATTTCCAAATTTCTGGTGTGGAAGAATCATTTATGCTATCGTGAATAAATTTACGCTTTGCAGTCCGGACCATCTGATTACATCTATTACGAGCAACTCTATAAGCTTCCCAATTTATATCGGTCTTATTTCTCTTAAATTTTCTGAAAGCCCTGTCACGTTTAGTCATCGCCGAACGAACTGCGGTTGTAATCCAAGGAGCAGGTGGTAGCTTTAATTTAGTCAGCTTAAGAGGTGCATGCTTATCGAATAACTTCATTATAGCAGAATTTAGAATGGTGATTTTAGTGTCAATGTCACTTGCCTCATAAAGACTTTTAAAGTCAATGCACGCAGCATCGTTCTGTAAAGATTCCCAGTTAATTTTCTTAAAGTTGCGTATCATCACAGTTACAGGGACACGTTTGGGAGGCTTAATTTTATATGAAACGAAAATCAGATCATGTAACGAAAAACCAGGAGCAATAATGCTACCATGTTTGATGACATGGTTGAGAGAGGATACCAAGATCAAGTCTAGCCAAGTATCCGCAGTATGAATATTCCTATGTGTTGCCTCTAAGGGCAGGATTGACAGGTGAGTTGACATAACTAGATCACGGAGCCGTTGAGACCTTGAACAATTTTTTATTAAATCAGTGTTAAAATCGCCCATTATGATGGTGTGGGTATAATCTATAGAAATCATATCTAATGCGTTTTCGAGACTTGTAAAGTAATCTGTGCCAGGAGGACAGTAAACTACACCAAGTGCGATTTTGATACTATTTATTATAATCTCGATAAAAAGATACTCTGCTGAGCCCGAGTAAGTGCTTGATGAGGATGAAATTATTCTAAATTTAAAATCACTACGCAGATACACCGCGACTCCACCACCACCCTTACCAATGCGGTCATTCCTAATCAGGACGTACCCGGGAAGAGAATAGCAAGTGGAATCAAGATTTGGTTTGAGCCAGCTCTCTGAAATCAAGATTGCATGTGCTACACCCGGAGAGAAAGCCTCGAGTAAATCCGAATAGTGAGATGGTATACTTTGACAGTCAGACATTAAATGATGAAGTACTGTCACAAAAGCTAATGCGTAATGTATCAGAAAGCGTGTCGGCTGAAACTAGCGAATCATAACTATCGTCAGATGAAAAACCATCAGAAGCTGTATGAAAGGAAAAATCTGACATGTTTATAAAAAATATGACAAAAATAAATAATAAAATACAATATTATTAAATATTCGTATAAAATAATAATATTAAAATTATATATTAATATAAATATTTATAATTTGGAATTAAAAATAATTCACTGGCAACAATGAAACGCACAGGACTGTTGTCCTGCCAGTTGTTACAATGCTTACTTGATTACTAACTAAAATTATACCAATAAAAAACATATTAATTTATCTGATATTCCACTCGTAGTCTATACCAAAGGTTAAAAAAAGAAAAAAAATACTAGACTGCCCACTAAGACTGCACATTAATAAAAGAGCAAATAAAACAAAGAAAAATTGTCTATGATCAATAAGTTTAGACTGTTGAGTGTTAACCAAATGACATTACACATCACTGGTGACAAGTGTCAACTGTCAATATCATGACTTCAGTTGTGACATTTAACGAAATATAAAATTTTGTTAAAGTGGACTGATGACATTTTAAAGTATTAATAACAAATTGTAAATATGGTACATATATATAAACAGGAATAAGTTTAAAGTGAAGGGTATCTAGTGAAATTTACAAAGGAGCGAAAAAATAAGTAAAACTACCTATTTACGAGTACGAGTGGAACGTTTTTGTATGGCGGACGGTGCAGTAGTTTGACTACACGATTGTTCTTGCGGTCTCAATTCAGATGCCTTTTCTGCGGATGGAATTTTGCACAACGAAAGATCTTCAATGCCATAAATGCGTTGAATAATATTATTAGATTTAAACATAATGTCACCATTCTGCGTCCAATAGTTTTTTATTCCAAGTTGTTTACGAGCTGCAATAAACAGATCTTGTCGCCGACGTGTAAGGAACTCGGACAAGACTACCGGGGTTCCCTTGAGACAAGCTTTGCGCTTCCATAATGTAGCTTTAAGTTGTAAGTTGGCGAAATTAACTAATAGCGGCCGAGTCTTGCCTTCAATTTGCTTGCCAAATCGAGTTACAGACTTGAAATCCGTGTCCGACACCTCTTTCAACCCGAATTTGGACTGAAGTATATCCAGTAACGCATCCGTACAAGAATTGGAAGAGTTTTCTGCGACGCCATGTATTAAGAGAAATTTCCTCCGATGCCTCATTTCCACAGAGTCAATGTTTTTGCTAAGCTCACTTATTTGTTGTTTTAATAGTTGTAAAATACCACAAACTTGTTCTTTGAAAAGTGAGAAATCTGCTGACAATTTAGTCAAACTGACTTCATCCTTAGCAACCTGGAGATGCTGCTCGAAATCAGTCATACGCTGAACAAGTAAGGCTTCCACACTATTTTGTTTATCCAGGATGCTTGTTAAGTTTGCCATATTATCTTTTATTAGTGAGAGTTCTTGAATTAGGTAGTAATGCTGAGAATTTTAAACAAGAGATCCTTTATAACTGACAGGACAATGTAAGTGCTAAATCCTGTTTATAACATTGCTATGATTGTAAATTATTATTTCACTGTATGTACTAATACACTTTTAACACAATAAATCACAAAGTTTTATAGATTATTTACTTATTAATTTTAATATTGCAATTATAATCGGGAGCTATTACTGTTCAGTTTGGGCACCTACCCTCTTTCATTTTTTATTGACAAAAGTTATTAATTATGAATTGAAGCCTTAATGTCGATTATGTCATACTTTGAACGTGGTTGTATAATTTAAAAACCGTTCTTTTGTTTTAGTGGAATAGTGCCTGTTCAAAGAGTTTCTCCTACTTTGCTACTATACACTATTAAAAACGATATAGCAAGAAATCTACTGAATGCATTAATTTCGAAATTAGGTCGGTGGGGCTTAATTGATTATGTTTCATTGTTTAACAATATTCATAGGTAAAAAAAATATATGCACTGGTAAACTAAGATAAATAAAATAGGTACTTAAAAGTGCACTTACTTGTAAAAACTTAACTAGCCTAAAAATTAACTTCTGTCTAAAATATATAAAACTAAAATTTACTGTCTCGAAATCTGATCAGTTTATATGAAGAGAGTAACTAATCTGGCGGGAGCAAGGTAAATCTTTGTATAACAAGATGATTTGAAATTGTTCTCTTTCAATACCCCGTAAATGTTTTTTGTATGACGACATGTGTGATGTAATATATAAAAATGTCGAAGTTTAATTAATTTACGCCAATTCGTGCTATCACTTGTACGACAACGAAAATGATAAAAAATAGAAAAATCTATAAAAGACTTGCCTGAGTAGTATTATAATCATACTAGCGATGACGCTATGGTCAAGATTCGACCGTAAATTAAATTATTTAGTTTGACCATAAACTAAACAATAAAATTTCTTCTAAATTTGACAAAAAGGTTGAACATAATACAAATGTGTATATTATGATGCATGTCAAATGAATGTAGTATGTATAATGTTTATGTTAATTAGTTTAATGTGTAAAGCCGGCGCCAGACATAGCTTCAAACATTTGAACACTTTTTTGAAGACTTTGAAAACGTATTTAGATACATATTGTCGCAACCTGCCAGACATGCTTTGCAAACATTTTTCTCCACAGTATGCCGGTAGACGACAAACAAGATGGACGTCAATTTTGTGGACGCTTTATTATACAAGGGCTTGTAATTATATGATACATTTGCAAAATCTACCAAAACCTCAAAGAAAAAGGCGCGAATGAATATGAAATAAATTATCTCGACCTGACACGTACGCGGCACGACACGACCATAGCAGCGGTCGCAGTAGGCTACGCAAACATTTGAACACATTCCAACTTTGAACGCTTTGATGTACGCTAAAAACCGAAAACGCGTGCTAAATGGCAATGTTGTTCAATCTTTGAACACATTTTCAAAGTCTCTTGCCACACATAGCAATCAAACATGTATTCAAATGTTTAAAGCTATGTCTGGTGCCAGCTTAATGCAAATTATATAAAATTGTTCGGTTTCTACACTTCTCCGCAATATAATTATTAACTATGCCTAAGTTCATACTCCTCCGTTTGCCTTATTTTTGTTAAAATTATACAAAGTTTGTTCTTTATGTATTATTATATTCTACAACTAAACGTGCCAATTTAGCGGCATAAAACATTTGATAAGCAGTGTGTTTTGTTTGTAAACACAACAAAAAAGTCATTAAACTCCCTAATATACCAGAACTTCATGGTTTTCACGCTAATTTACCCGCATCCTAACTACCGAGATCGTCGTCGCTAATTTCGAGGTAATAACGAAAAACCCGTGGTAGTAGTTTCATAAAAACTAAAAAGTAACAACACTCTGTCCAAAACAGTCATACCAAAATAATGAAGCTTGAATTCAATTTACTTCCATTCTAAATAACATCTCATCGTAGGGATACAAGTATTATTAAAATAAAAAGTATTTACTTAAGACAAACTTATAAAAAATGCAAGAGGTTACTAAAGAATAAAATTAAAGATAACTTCAATTATATAACAAGCAATATATTACTGAACAAATAAATCCATACTTCCGTACGAATATTATAAATGCGAAAATCTGTCTATCTATCTGTTACGCTTTTACGGCTAAGCCGCTAAACCGATTTTCGTGCAATTTGGTATGGAAATCAACTATTTCCACTAGATCCCGGGTCAAACATAGGCCAACTTTTTTTCAAAAATTAACCCCTACGAGGCTGAAATAGGGGATGAAATTTGTATGAAAAACTATAACGACGACATGTTAATCTGCTCGCGGACGAAGCTGCGTGGGTCAGCTAGTTAAAAATAATTTAACAAGCAAGATATTACTGAATCTATACAAATAAATAAAATTGGAGTATCTGTTTGTAATATTAAAATAACCGCTTTTTACTAAATTCAAGTATATAGTACATCCATATACTAAAATTTTGTTCAGAGTTATCTCTTTAGATAACATGTGGGTGCTATCACGGAGTATTTCGAGTATATGTACAATCATTGTTCTGAAGCTATTATCGAAACGGGTAGATTCCGTTATAAAAAGGATGGATTTAAACAGAACACGTTTGGTAATGTATTGGTTGCACTAATACCAAAGGTACCAAGAAACACTTCGGAATAGACGCATGAGATTCTGAGTTCAAATTTCGATATCAGGCAATTCGTTCCTAATAAGTTTTCAGTTGCATAACTTGATTGAGACTATGTTTTACCGATTTATCAATATACTAGCGATCGTCCTGTGGTCGAAATTCGACCAAAGACTAATCAATAAAATATCTTCTTTTGACAACAGACTTTAGCCGTAAACGTAATAGTGTACATGTGTGTATATTATCATGTATGTCAAATGAATGTAGTGTGTGTAATGTTTATTTTTATTATTTTAATGTTTTTTGCACATTATTTAAATATGTTAGGTTTAGCACTCCTCCGCACTGTAAACTTTATTGGTGCAAAATTTCATACTTCTCCGCTCGGGTAGTTACTGTAAAAAGAAGGAACTAAATTTTTAATCACGTATTAATAAACACACGTTGGTCACTTGTAAAATCATCGATTATAAGGCAAGTGGCTAATTGTTACAAAGCATATTTGAGAAGTGAACCACGCTACACATTGTACACGTTAAACTTATAGAATAAGCTGACCATATTGTTTTTATCTTAAAACGGGACAGTAGAATTATGTGAACTACTCATAAAACAAATAAAATATGTGTGAACGGTTGACCCTACGGGCCATCCCTGGTATTTCCCACTAAATTAATGTATTTTAAGCTCAAAAGAGTAAAAAATATAAGCATAGATTTTTTCAGTTCAAACATCTATTTTGTTAAAAATGCTAGTATATTAATTTTTGAAAAGCTGTATATTTTGAAAACGATGATGGCATTCAACTCAATTTTTGAGATCTAAAATATTTCTTTACTTAAATAATCGATAGGTTGAAAAATTTCGATACAATGACAAAAACATTTTTTTTTATATCATAAGATAGCAAACAAGCAGATGGGTATCCTGATGGAAAGAGTCAACCATCGCCAATAGACACCAAAGGTGTTAATGTTGCGTTGCTATCTTGTGGCGAGGTCTAATGCCACATGCATAAGTTTACCGGCTACCTTACCCTCCAAACCGGAACACGACAGTGACTGCACAGCACTGACGCTATTGCGGCAGGAATAGGTAAGGCGGTGGTACCAGACCCGGTCAAGCCGATGCAAAACTCTACCACCAAGTAGTCACGATGATAGTGACGCACATAGCCACTCAGTCGCCTTTTACGACCTGCCTGGCAGAACCGCAGTTGGCCTATTCTTAAAAGGAGCCCGGGACCAACATGGGGAGAATAGATTTTATTTTATTTTTAATTTTCTTCATTGATAAATCCCAAACAAATTGATCAATTTTGATTAAATAAACGTTATTTGACACAGTTTAAAGAAGAAAAGCTGATAAGATTTTTAAGTCAACCGGTGAATCAACTTGAATGTTATTTTAAAAAAATTAAGTAAGTTTGCTAAAAACAACGTAATTTTAATATTTGAAAAGCTATAAGTTTTGAGAATTAGATTCAATTTTGATTTTTGAAACGGCATTTGACGTAGTTTTTTTAGTACTAAAATATCATAGGATACCAAAAAATGATTGGTTGAAAAGTTTCGAAGCTATGTCGAAAAAACACTTTTTTCAAAATTTCTCAAAATCTTCTGGACCGAATCGGTCCAAATTTTTAAGAAGTCTAAGTTGAGTGGAATCCAATCGAATGCCATCAACCGCGTTTCGATCGGTCGGTCGTTCAAAAGTTATGAGATGTTTACACACACACACACACACACACACAAACAGAGAGAGAGAGAGAGAGAGAGAGAGAGAGACATACTGACGTCATCGTAAAAATAGTCGGAAAAGGTTCCTAGGATGTCGAAACGTGGACATCTGGTGAAAACTCAATTTTCGAAAATCGGGGTAAAATCAGTAACTTCCTTATCCACATACGTAGTGGGAAGTTAAAAACGAGCGAGCCTTACAGTAGTTTTACATTTAACTTAGTGTTTAACATTTGACATTTAAGAGATTACCTAGGTATAGTTAGTCCAGTAAAAAGTTTAATGAAACCATGATCAACCAGTTTTGGCGCAATGAGTAAAAATGTATTCATTAATACTTAAATAATGATATTATGAAATAAATTTTGATTTAAAATTAGGGGAAAAAATAAAAAAAGGGTTGAAAAATGCCTTTTTTTAAATAACTTAATAACGGTAGGAAATACAAAAAAAGTTTCAAGTAAAAGTTGTAGAGAAAAAAATTCTACACAAAAAGTTCCTCTTCATTTTTTTGTTATCTACTTTAGTTTAGCTCCAAAAAATAAAAATTAAATTTACTTTGTAATTAATTGTAAAACCTTACCAGAATTATTACGGCCCTGTACCATGCAGCGCGCGCATCACATAAATATGTGCTAACACTACTACACATGTATTCCCATATTTATATATTTTTACATATTTTACTACAAATTTAATTTTTATTTTTTGTAGCTAAACTAATGAACACATTTTTACTCATTGCGCCAAAACTGGTTGATCATGGTTTCATTAAACTTTTTACTGGACTATAGTGGTGGGTCGTTGACGTATTTTTCGTCGACGCAACGAGACTGTTTACCGTGAACGATAAACTAGTTGAAAAAACAGTTTAATTTTCGACTAGTTTACTTCCTAGACTGAATGTGATTATTACGTTGTAGTTATCGTTCTACGAAGATTATTATTTACTTGTTAACTGTTTATAGAAATGAACTGAACTGCCTTTCATACTTTTTCCAGGCGTAGGACTGGCAGGTTTATTACGATTATAAAATTATATTCTTAAAAATATTTTATTTAAAAATTAAATATTAGATATATTTATATTTATTTTTTAAATGAAAAATATTAAATAACTTCTAAATAGGCCAGGTTTATGTATATCTAATACATGAACCTGGCGTATTTAGAAGTTCATTTTATGTACATATATTATGGCCACTTTCGAGTTTCGGCCACTCGTCGGCGTCGTGAATATGATACCTATTTTGGTTGCGCTAAACGTTTCACGAAACCAACAGTCCATACGCGAACGTTATAAAGACGCGTTACATAGTTCATCAACGTAAACTAGTTTATCAACGAACGTTAGACTGTTTTTTCGTTCACGCTAACAGTCTAAAACAGTCTAAAAAAACTGTTCGTTCATTAAACGCTCACCACTACCTAGGTAGGCACAATCTGACAGCCATCGCCGCACCGTCATTGCAAATAGCGCGCGTTCATTGGTCATTTCAAATAGCGCGCAATTCCTCAGCTTCCCGTTCATTTCACAAAATCACTCCCATAGATTACAGGAAAACAAGAGGAAAGATGTTACAGATTAATAGTAATTATGTTTTTAGGTTTTATTATATCACAATCAAAGTCTCAATTTTTATGTGAAGAACCGAAAGGTCCGCTTGCAATAAACTATTTAATAGTTTTCAAACGCGTGAAACGTGATAAAATCATGAAAAAGTATTTAAATAGTTTTAAGTTAGATCTGCCAAAAGCATTCAAAAAATTTAAATGATTAGTTTCGTTATTGAAAATTGAAAACTTTAGTACGATATTCGTGATGTATAGGCTCATACCTGAGCCAGTATTTGCCATGATAGTTTAAAATCGCCGACTAAAGTATACAATTTCTAATTTTTTACAGAAAACGGGACATTTTCACGTCCCTGAAATATAACGAAACAAAGAAGATGAAACCGGGACATATATATTGAATAGCATGTATATATAGTTAGAATATAATGTTTTAAAATATTTTGTAAGCCGGCAGAAGTGAAACACGGGACGAATGGACGAACGGACAGAGTAGTTTTCTAGCGGTTTAAATTTTCACGCAGAAAACAAAAAATATTTAATTTTTACAATTATCTCGTAACATTTATCTCGAAAAATCATGAACGTTACTAGAAATTTCACTAGAAACACGACAGCTACCTATCAACAAACATTAATAATAGATTCTATTCTTTTTTTAACAGAACAATATAAAGACAAGTTGTATTGAAAATGACTATCTAAATTAACCGCGTTTTAATGTTGTCAACATTTATAAGATTCGATAATCTAATATCCAATCCCTAAAATAACCTACATATTATGTAAAAGTTGCGGGTGACGCCCTTCTTTATGCCGTCAAATTTACGATAACTATCTCTGTTTATTTATTAATATTCTGATTGATATTAATTAGTTAATTACGATGTTTCAAGATCTTACAACAATCAGCCTACCACATACGTAATATTTCAGAAGCTGCCAACTTGTTATTCTTATAACTACATATTCTAATTACTCTAATAAAAAACATATTCTGCTCGGAAACTATTTTTATTTACTTAATGATACTGCACACCTCAATGTCATCAATTTTTTTAAGGCGTGTGTGTACTTTTGATTTTTCCAAGCTTATTTTCCAATATTTTGACTTCCTGAATTAATTTAAGTTTCGGGAAAACTGAATAATCTGAATAATAAAAAAATATATAATTAAGGATACATAGGAGAAAGGGTAGAATTAAAAATATTTAGGAGGTAACATATACCTATTATACATATTTGATAGAGTAATTTACAAAAAACAAACAACTATGTATCTATAAAAGCAAGAAAGCTTTGTTCATCTGGGTTTTAAATACTTAATGCTCAATAATGGAAACGTATTAACATTAAATTTTACTACAGAAATCGGAAGCTTTCAATATTGTTGTTTCTTCCAGTATTTGAAAGCGAACACTAAGAGAAACTTTAATGCCTCCATTGCTCGCGTGCCCCAGTTATTTTGTATACCAAATGCAAATAAGTTTGCTTCGTTCAGTAATCTCATTACTAGTCATCGAAAATAGTATGATAATATTCTGTTTCTATTATTGTATGATACCTTACAAGACATGGCGTATTTTATTTTCAAATTATGAATGATCAAAGAAATGGGTAAGTAATAACTCGTCTCTGATGAGAGAAAATCCAGAAAAGGAATATACTGTTTTATTTATTTTTCAATAGGGTTGCGGCCCAAACGGTCAAAGCTTCCCGTGTTCTTAACTTATTATGAGTGCTTTGTATGTCTTTTGTTCGTTGGTTTGTGGCTAACTTGTTCTCGTGTGCTTATACATAAGGCACACTAAAAGTTTTGCACTTCTAGCTAATCGGAACTATTTGAATTTCGAGTGTTATATTTTTAAAACGTTGAAACCTTCTTAGTAATAAAAAAAACAATTGGCGGGAAATGATTTGTCAATTGTTTTTTTATCACACATCAAAGTTCTACGTACGCAACGAAAATGGAATTAATTAGAAAAGATTTTAGAGCGATGTTTTTTTATGATTTTAAAATTTCTCTTTCTTCGCAAGACTGTGCCGCTCGTCTTCAAAATGCTTTTGGAAGAGAAGCAACTTGTTTGAACACCGTGAGGCGATGGTTTGCTGAATTTGAGACAGGTCGAGTTTCCTTACATGACGAATTTCGTGAAGGGCGGCCTTCAACTGCCGTCAACGAAAATAATGTGGCTACTGTTAAGCGGTTAATTGAAGAAAACCCCCGGATTACCTATGAGACAATTTGAGGACTATTGGGGATTGATATGAGCTAAATTCAGAAATTTTTACACGAAGAATTGAAAGTTCGGAAACTTTGTTGTCGTTGGATCCCTCATGAACTGACAGCGGAGCAGAAGCGGGCTCGCGTGGAATGGTGCTCACAGATGCTACTGAAGTACGATCGCGGACATTCTAACGCTGTTTATGACATTGTCATAGGAGACGAAACGTGGATTTATTGTTTTGAACCCGAAAAAAAAACAGCAATCTTGTGAATGGGTGTTTGAAAATGAGAACAGGCCAACAAAAGTGAGACAGGCGAGAAACGTTGGTAAAAAAATGATCGCGTTTTTTTTTCTCAGCTACGGGTCCCATCTGTACAATTCAACTTGAAGATCAAAAGAGTGTTAATTCCGAGTGGTATTATACCATTTGTTTACCCAGGGTGTTAGAAAAAGTTTGCGAAAAACGACCCAAAAGCCGCATTCTCCTACACCATGATAACGCTTCTGCACACACAGCCAACAAAACAAAGTCATCTTTAGCTTCCGAAAAAGTACATCTCGTCACTCATCCTGCGCATAGCCCCGACCTGCGCATAGACCCTGTGATTTCTGTATTTTCCCCAAAATCAAAGATTTGATGAGAGGTTTTACTTTTACTACCTCCGAAGAGGCAGTGATAGCGTTCAATCAGCACGTAGAAAACATGCCTTCAGATCTGTGGTCCTCCTGTTTTAAAAAATGGTTCGATCGCATGAAAAAATGTTTAAAATGTAAAGGAGATTATTTTGAAAAGCAATAAACATAATATTTTAGTTATAACATGTTGTTTTTTTAAGTTACGTAAAACTTATAATGTGACCTTATATCATGAGATCTTTGTTTCGATGATTAGTTTGGACAAAAAGTCTGTAGGTTTCTTTTTTGAAGAGAAACCACAATTTTCTTTTTTTTTCCAAAACATCTGTAGTAGTAATGGATAGGTGACAAATTTAGTAAATTGACGACATGAAATACTATTAGTCTTTTGAGCCGACGAACTGTTAATTCGTGTTGATGTCGACCGTCTTTGGGCGTCCAGCACACTCTTTCTACTCCGCATGTGATGATAATTGGCATTATAGCTATTCCGCTTTTATGTTAGTAAGGTCGAATTTTGTCTCTGTCTCGCCAGGGTTTGTTATCACGCCTTACCTCTTCTTACCGCAATAATATCAGTAATGTTCCAGTTTGGAACATTAGATAGCCTGGTTATGCATGTGGCATTACAGTACCCGGCGATAAATATTGCACATCGAACTTTGGAAAGAGACAGTCGGATAATTTCGGCTGCGTAGAGCGTTATCTCAGTCCCACACTACCTATGTGACGTTTAGTCAGTCGTTGTTCAAGTACGATAGAGTGCGGTCGCGTCCCGATCAAAAATATATATTTAGAGTTGATAACACCCACAAATTTAAATAATTTAAAGTTGTAATATGACATCTTTCGGAAAAAGAGGGAAACCTTTACGAGATCAGTCACGTGAAATTATCTACAATGTTTATAAATACTTTGTAACCGAAGCTGATAGATTTAAAAAAAAGTAGATGAAAATGTAAGTTGTTATTTTAAGAAGATTCAAGAGCGAGTTGCAAATGCCACTGGAATTTCAAGAAGAACTTTGAACAATATATTAAACGAAGTCAGTACTGAAACACATTCGACTGGAATTAAGTTCAGCACTCCAAAAAAAGGGAGACCAAAAAAGCAATTTCGTTTGGATATGGACGATTTTGATTACGATGTTGTTCGAAGAATGGTGTATGATTTTCACTTACGATTTAATGAACTGCCAACAATAAAATCATTAAAAGCTAAATTATCTGAAGCTATTAATTACAATGGGTCTGAAAAAACGTTGAGAAAAATACTTCATGACATGGGATTTCAGTTCACTAAAATGGAAGATAATCGAAAAATTCTAATGGAAAAGCACGACGTTAGTCTCAAACGAATGGAATACCTTGATAAAATACGCAAATTTCGCGAAACAGGAAAAAATATCGTCTACATGGATGAGTCATATATACATGCATCCCACACTAAAGGGAAATCTTGGAGTGACGATAAGAAAAAAGGAGTAAAAAAGCCAATTTCAAAAGGTCAACGTTTGATAATAGTTCATGCGGGAAATGAAAAAGCTTTGTACCCGGTGCTTTTTTAACGTATAAATCCACGGACACTACAGGTGACTATCACAATCACGAAATGAATAACGATAACTATGAGAAATGGCTGGTTAACCAATTAATCCCAAATATACCCAGTGATTCTGTTCTAGTTATCGACAACGCACCCTATCACAACAAATATATTGAGAGACCCCCCAACTCAAACACCATTAAACGGGAAATGATCAACTGGTTAAACAGACACGAAATTCCAGTTGATCCAAAATTAACAAAAACCCAGATTTACGCTATTATATGTCAGCACAAGGAGAGGTATACAGAGTTTTCTGTGGACAAAGTACTTGCCGAACATGGGCACACTGTGTTGCGATTGCCACCATATCATCCGGATTTTAATCCAATTGAAAATATATGGTCTCAACTGAAAGGCTATGTAGCCTCTAGAAATGTGGGTATGAACTTAACTACAGTAAAAACATTATTGACTGAAAAAGTAAACATGATCGGCGCTGAAGAGTGGAAAAAGGTTTGCGATCATGCAATCAAATGTGAGAATGAATATAGAAGCATTCAACACAGTTTAGACAATTACACTGATAGATTAGTGATAAATACGGCTGATAGTGGCAGTGATATTGACCTCTTTGAGAGCACAGATAGTGAAATGGAAGTAATTGAGAATTAGAATTATTATTATTTTTATTGCAATGTCTCATTTTAGCAATAGGTATAATGGTGTTTATTATGTACACTAAAGCTGTAATGTTCCAAAATAATTAAATACGTAAATATAATGTGAACATGTTTTTTTAATTTATTTTACCCCAACCTAAAGCCATCACTTATAGAAAAATTAGTGTATTTTATACAAAGAATAAAAATATTAAAGAAGCAAATCATACTTGTTTTAACAGCTCCTAATAGGTACCGGACTGTTTGTATTTTGTGCGACAGAGATAACGCTCTACGAAGCTGAAATTAGCCGATTGTCTCTTTCCAAAGGTCGATGTGCAATATTTATCGCCGGGTACTGTACTATACCACCACACGGATAGCAACGCACCATTAACGTTATTGCGCCATCTGCTTGTTATCTTCTAGCCTATAATATAAAAAATTGAAAAAAAGCATTATAAATAAATATTCACGGCGGAAATTATTACACTTACTCATATAACCCCAAAGTAAGCAAATTATTTGCTTGTGTTATGGGTATTAGTCAACGATACTAATACATAGAAATACATACATAAATACTGTTACATAGGTACATAATAAACACCCAAACCCAGAAATACAAACATTTATGCTCATCACACGAATGCTTGTTCCTGTCGGGAATCGAACCCGAGCCCTGTCGATTGCGTAGTCAAGGTCGAAGTACGAAGTACGAAGTAGTACAGGATAAGTACTTTCCTTTGATGCTCCATCATCAAATTATGGTCAAATGATACTATAAATATAATAATAAGGTTGTTATGCCACATGCGTGTGTTTACCGGCTGACCACAATAACAAGCATTGGCCCTACTGCGGCAGAAATAGTTAAAGCGGTGGTACCAAATCCAGGCAAGATATAGAAAAAAAAATGTAATGGATACTAGAAACAGTAATGGTTTCAAGTTATAAACCTTAATTATCCCCACAGTGTTATCTCAGACGCTAGTATAACGAGCGCTTGTGTATATTGTTACTTCAGTTTGACTTAAATACGTACTTGAAACTTGAACAAAATATTTAAATCTTAATACTTAAAAGTTTAAAACTTAAAAAGTTTAGAGACGGAGAGTAATCATAAACTAAAGTTTAATGAAATAAAAGTAATATTGTTATTAGGTGGGTAGAGGTCCGCAACGTCTCGCTCGGGTTTCATCGTCGTATGTTTCTGTGTATTTTTAGGTTAGGTTAGGTTAGGTTATGTGCTATTCCAGGTCGTCATCTACCTGTGTGCCAAATTATCAAACGCATTTCGCATTTATATTATTAGTTCGACCGCCCCGTTGGTCGAGTGGTTAGCGATCCTGACTACGCGATCGACGGGGCTCGGGTTCGATCCCCGACGGGGACAAGCATTTGTGTGATGAACATAAATGTTTGTATTTCTGGGTTTGGGTGTATGTATATTAAATATATTCTTGTATTTATATATGTATTTCTATGTATTAGTATCGTTGACTAACACCCATAACACAAGCAAATAATTTGCTTACTTTGGGGTTAGATCAGTTAGTGTAATTTGTCCCTTGAATATTTATTTATTTATTTAGTGTGAATTTTAAATGGTTAGTTTTTGTTCATTGGAAATAGCGTATAGCTTATAGCTTTTATTTAGTCCCTTAGAAATGTCAATAATTTTGAGTTAGTTGTTTTTATTTGCATTGAAGTCGGTTGTTGTAATTTTATTGTATTTAACTATTTATATTAAGCTAGCTGTGCCCGCAAACTCGTCTGCGTGGAAAAATTTCTAAAATAAATGTAGCCTAAGTCACTTCTTGGTTTAAAATATGTCTATCCCGGAGTTTTACCCGCATAGATCCCGTTCCTGTGGGATTTATTGTTTCCAGCAAACTTACTTACCTACTTACTTGATTAAAAAATTTAATCGGCTTTTTTCGCTAAAACTGCATCAAATATCGTAAATTGGATCATAATCGGTCGATTTTTTTTAATAATAACGAAAATTTTTGAAAAAATGTTTCTTGATGTTACTTAGACATTTCAGTCTATACATTGTGTAGCTAGAAAACATTTTAGAACTCAAACATTGTGTTGAATGACATTTCAAAGATCAAAATCGATTATCGTTTCCAAAATATACAGCTTTTCTAAAAATACAGTCGTTTATAACAAAATTTATATTTTTAAACTCTGAATAAATCTATGCTTAGGTATAATTTTTGTTTCTTTGAGCTTTAATGCCTAAATTTATTGGGAAGTTTCCAGGATAGCCTGCAAGATCAACCGGTTTCCAGGTTTTTTTATATCATAACGTAGCAAACAAGCAGATTGAAAGAGAAATCATCGCCTATAGACACCAAATGTTGATGGTGCCTTGCTCTCCGTGCGACGTGATGTCAGTGCCACATGCACCTTACCCTCCAAACCTAGCGTTACTCTGGCAGGAATAGGTAAAGCGATACTAATTACCCGGACGTGACGTTACGGAACTCTACCACTTAGTAGTCACGATGGTAGTGGTACGTACAGTCAATCTATACCGGGCAGAACGTCAGTTGGTCTATTTCTCAAAGGTACCCGGATCAATACGGAGGGAAGATCATGGTTTTTAATCACATGGGACTATTGTATATGTATGTGTTATACTATAGACTATACCGAATATATTTACACCGAATTTCATTCAAATTAATCCAGCTCTTTCAGCCTTAAAAAGTAACAAACATACAAATACTTTCGCATTTATAAAATTTGTTAGATTATATCAAGCAAATAATGAAACTATCTTGCTTATGCAAGTAATCAAACCACTAAAATATCTTAAAATAAGTTCAAACCTATAGACGACGCCTTAGTAATGATGTCATTAGGGCACGTTAATAAAATTTGCAATTTGGCAACCTACTTAGCTACAATTTAATTAAAGGCATCATCAGCTTACTTCATTGGGCAGTCGACGCCGTAACTAAATCTAACGACAACGTTATATCGGTATAAAGCGGTATTATTCTTACTTTAATTAGAGCAGTAAGGGAAGAGATATTTGTTTGATAGACGTAAGGCCCAGTAATACTATTATTACGAAAGTTTATGCGTGCTTGTGTGTGTGTGTGTGTGAGTCAGTTGTTAATCGCAGTTTTACTGCGATTAAATTATATATATCTTTTTTATTCTTTTTTTTATTAGGGACTTATGCCGCTATGGCAATTTAGTCCTCTTGGATTAAGCTAATCTAAGGTTAAAAAGTGGGTGAGAGGTATCGCTGTTCTAGGCTTCTTTTAACGAACTTACACACATCAAATGCTGACTCCGATGTCGGTCTACTAAGAATGCTTTGTATAGGATCTACGTCAAAAATATTAATTTGTCTTCTTGCCTCTCGCTTTCTCTTGTTCTTGGCACATTCCATTAAAAGGTGATGTTTTTTTTATAGCATAGGATAGCAAACAAGCAGATGGGTCTCCTTATGGAAAGAGTCAACCATCGCCTATACGTTTGCGAGTACGAGTACGTGTAGGTATACATATATGTATGTGCGTGTGTGAGCACTGAGCATATGTGCGTTGGCATATTTGAGTGTGTATGTATTGGAGCGCGTGTGTGTATATGCCACTTGTTCAAGCTAAAACAGTCGGATGTTAGCAGATATACCCTGTATAAGTTAGTTTGATCTTTTTGACAGACGGGCTAGTGATGGGAAACAGAAAATATCTAGTAGTCCAAAAAATAACGTTTTAAAATACTTGTAACTATGACAAGATGGTGTGAGTGTATTGTGTGTGAAATTCTTTATTGCACTAAACATATAAAACATTGGGTAGATAACCGACAGTGGGTCAATATTCATAATAAGTACCTATTTAATATTACAGGGTTATTTTTGGATCTCCCGCTAAATTTAAATAGGTGGTTCCGACCATGAAAGTAAACAACTTTCCTAAAGAAACACGGGTCGAAAAGTAAAATTGTCGAAGTGGACGTCGCGCATCCAGTCACATAATATTGCTTCTTTGACGTGTCGTACTACATTCGTCCAGTTTGCAGCGGTCACTTGACCACAAGCTTCTTTCAATAAACGGAAAATTTTGTTTACGATGAAGGAAAGAGATGTATTGGTAAGTGCTGCGTTTCCTATAAATAAAGTAAGTGATTGTTAAAATAATACTATTAATGAAATAGATGTTAAAGAATTTATCAAGAAAAAATATTTTTTTACTGACCTTTGATTTGTGCCATTCATCATTGTCAATATAATGGTATATCAATTCTATGGCAATTTTAGGGTGGCAATCTGATTACTGTGTGACCTTGTTGCTTTGCTGCTTCATCCAGTAAATATACTGGCTCCCTCGGTTTGTGTGTGGCCACCAGACCAAGCAGTTCACACTTAAGCATTGTCATGTCGGCATTTACATCCTTGTTTATGAGCCACTCTATTACGTTGGCTTTTTTGTTTGCCGTCCTCGGAGCCTTGCCAAGTCGCGTGAAATGATACGATGCATTATCCATTATTATTATATAAGGACCATCCAACCTGGATGTTCCTCATATAATCCAATCCATACAGTCCATCATTTTATAAAACCACTCCGAAAAAAAGATCAAGCTAACTTGTACAGGGTATAGTAATAAAGATGTTTTTAGCGAGCGCATTTAGACCGACCCTGGACATTGAGCGATCGATTCGTGATGTGTTCAAATATAGAAATATGCCATGGCTAACACATGCATGAACTTTTGAAATACGTATCTATTAACAATAGTCAATACTGCAATTTGTGTTTAAGGCCAGCAAAGAGTCAGAGTTGTAATAATCTCAATATTAATACGTGAAACGAAAACTTTCTACCCTTTTAACAAAAATTGCGCCTAATGAATTGTATGAGACTGCCTCGTAGTCTAGGGGTTAGCCGATTCAGCTCAGATCATAAGGTCCCGGGTTTGATCCCTGGTTCGGGCAAAAGTGTTTTTCGAAGTTTTCTTAGAAAGATCCAAAATCTCAGTAGCAAATCGGAGTCTGCGCATCCGAGACACGAGAGTGGTAACACACCATACCACTCTCGTGTCTCGGATGAGCACGTATAGCCATTGGTCCCCGCATCGCTAGAAATAGTCGATAATCTTTATCAGATGGGTAAAATGTGCCGATGAGGAATACCACTCACCTCGCTAACCAACAAACCAGTGAATCATGGTGAACCAGAAAGTCTATAGACATCCAGTTTACTCTGTCTACCACGCAAGGGATCCAAGCGTGGTGATACTTTTTGGATTGTATTGTACAAATTGTAGTGTAAAAAGCACAGTTTTTTTTACAGATTATTGCATAATATGAATTGGACATATAATTAGTATCTTCACGCCCGTATCCCCGGAGAGGTATGCAGAGGTCCAACAAGTGCATCCACGATCAGCCGAAGATACTTAAGTATTGTGGGACTTAAGTATCTTCAAGCCTATCGCCAACCGGGCGCTTTTTCCAATCTCGAGCAACGCTGTTTTCGTTACAGAACTGGAATAACACATTTTTGAATTGCCCGACCTGAGAATCGAACCGGGACCTCATATGGTTAACTCCGATTCCGGACCACTAGACCACAGAGGAGAAATATAATAAATTAATCGACACACACAAACATACACACGGGAATTGATTGAACCTTATATTTTGACCTAAATTATCTAATTTAGTGATTAGATTAAAGAATATAAAATAAAATTAAAAATATTAGAAAACAAATCAATATCGCGCCCATTTTGGAAGATAAAAGCAGAGGTGCAACAAAGACGTCCATGACGTGCCGTTTAGATGATAAGTATCCAACCTATTGACAAGGAATCATACAAATTAAGCGTTTTAGATAAATTAAATGACTTATTTAGATGCAAATTTTATAACTGGTATTCGAACCTAGGGCATGACATGCGTTTGCACCATAGCTAATACCGTCAGGCCATTAAGGCGACCAAATAACCATTTATGCGGCTAAGTAACGCTTTTATTTATTAATCGACTTTCTATATAAGAGGTTATTATTATTTTTGTGTTATAGCACTCACTCCGTGCTTGGGAAACTGGAAAAATCTTAAAAACAACAAAGAAAAATATCCACAGCGTGATTTTAATCTGCGACCATCTCCCTTAAGCCGGGACGCTCTTCCACTGAGCTAGTGTCGACAGGCTCGAGGCGGCGAAATTCTTCTTTGCTATATGAGTCTATCGACACTAGCTTAGTGGAAGAGCGTCCCGGCTTAAGGGAGATGGTCGCAGGTTCAAATCCCGCGTGTCAATATTTTTCTTTGTTGTTTTTAAGAGGTTATCAATTCTTTGAAATCTTTTTTTGTAGGTATTTCACCCATTAATCAAAGACGTCTGAAACAATTGGGAAAATTATTTTTATATTTCAAAAGGTGTATCTTCCCTGGTGATCCCATTATAATAAAATGAATATCTGATGTAGCGTTTCGGTGACACAGGAAGTGGGTTTTAATTTAATTTTAAGGACGATTAAATTATATATCTTTTTTAATTCTTTTTTTTTATTAGGGACTTATGTCGCTATGGCAATTACGTAAGTTCCATCGGATTAATCTAATCTTAGGTTAAAAGACGGTGAAGGCATCGTTGTTCTAGGCTTCTTTTAACGAACTTATACACATCATGTCCTGACTCCCATGTCGGTCTACTAAGAATGCTTTGTATAGGACCTACGTCAAAAATATTAATTTCTCTTCTTGCCTCTTGCTCTCTCTTGTTCTTGGCAAATTCCATTAAAAGGTGATGTTTTTTTATAGTATAAGATACCAAACAAGCAGATGGGTCTCCTCATGGATAGAGTTAACCATCGCCTATAGACACCAAAGGTGTTAATGGTGCGTTGCTATCTTGTAGCGAGCTGAGAACTTGTGAGAGAGTGCCATATGCATAAGTTTACCGGCGACCTTATGCTCCAAACCGGAACACGACTGTGACAAGCACTGACGCTATTGCGGCAGGAATAGGTAAGGCGTGTATGTCCTCTACTTAAATAATATATCTTAGGACAGTAAACAACCAAATGTTTTACCTGAAGGAAAGGGACAACCGTCGCCTATATACATCAAAGATGTTAATATTGCGCAAAATGCCATACGTGTCGTGGGTTAAACTACTACATGCATACCACCCCCGTTTTGGTCCGGGCTCCTTTGAAGAATAGACCAACTGCTATTCCTTCAGATATATCGTAAGGGGTGAGCAATTGGCTATAAGTGTCACTATCATCCTGACTAAAAGGTGGTAGATTTTCGCAAAGTTTCCCCGGATATTTGGTACCACCGCCTTACCTATTCGCCATATAATAGCGCCTATGCTTGTTATTACCGTGTTCCGGTTTGGAGGGTAAGGTAGCCGGTAGATTTATATATGTGGTATTACAATCCCACCACATGGATAGCAACGCATCATTAACTTTGGTGTCTATTAGAGATGTTTTTTCTTTCCATCAGGAGAGCTTGTTTGCTATCTTATGATATAAAAAAAGTTTATCGGCTACCTTACCCTATCCGCAATACGACAGTAACAATCAATGGCAACATTTCGGCAGGAAAAGATAAGGCGGTGGTACATAAACTGATAAGATGAGAATAACAAGTTTATCATCTACCTTACCTTCTAAACCAGAACATGACACTAACAACATAGACAATTGCGGCAGGAATAGCTTAGGCGGTAGTACGAAAACTCGGGCTAGACGTTGCTGAACTCTACCGCCTAGTAGTCACAATGGTAGTGACACGTATAGCCAATGTCCGCCTTTTACGAAGTGCCTGGCAGAATGGTATATTGTATATTCTTAAAAGAGGCCCAGACAATACGGGGACAGAACTTTATCACCTATCACGGTGGTAGTGACACATTTAACCAGTAGGTTCCGATTAAGAATTGCAGGGTAAGAAGGCAGAGTATTCTTGATATTCTTCTGTGGAATAAGGAGCCTCGACGCACATGAAAGATCCCATAAAATCAGTTTTTTTAATAAAAGATAGATACAACTTTTTTCTTATTTCATTACATAGGTACTGATAATGATTGTCATCATCGGTATGTATTGACAGATTATTCTTGATATTCTTCTGTGAAGTAAGGGACTTTGGTCAACGTGAAAGATCACATAAAACCAGTTTTTTTAATGAAAGGTAGATACAACTTTTTCTTAATTCATTACATACCGATAATGATTGTCATTATCGGTATGTATTGAAAGAATATACGTGATAATCTTCTGTGAAATGGAAGATCCCATAAAATCAGTTTTTTTTTTAATTAAGGATAAATACAGCTTTTTCTTTTTTATTACATACCGATAATGATTGTCATTACCGGTATGTATTGACAGATTATTCTTGATATTCTTCTGTGAAGTAAGGGGCCTTGCCTAACATTAAAGTTCCCATAAAATCAGTTTTTTAAATGAAATGTAGATACAACTTTTTTCTTAATTCATTACATACCGATAATGATTGTCATTATCAGTATATATTGAAAGATTATTGTTGATAATTTTCTGTGAAATAAGGGGCCTCGACTAGCATGGAAAATCCCATAAAACCAGTTTTTTAATGAAAGATAGATGCAGCTTTTTTCTTATTTCATTACATACTGATAATGATTGTCATTATCGGTATGTATTGAGAGATTATTCTTGATAATCTTCTGTGAAATAAGGGGCCTTGACCAGCATGAAAGATGCCATAAAACCAGTTTTTTAATGAAGGATAGAAACTTACAGATTTTTCTTATTTCATTACAAACCGATAATGATTGTTATATGCATAATTTGAACACAACTAATTTATCCTATGTATTTGCATTCAATTTAGCAAATCACATGACTTCACTCGATAGCTGAAATTGTAATTTAATATTTTTTTTATTACAGGGAATAGCCAGTGTATAGGAGTACCAGCATCAAAATGCCACCTAAGTAAGCTAAATTATGGTATTGTAGCAGTCATTTATAGAGGCAAGAATTTTACAACAAATTCGAACTGTCTTAGAAAATGATTATTTCATTGTTGTTTAATGTTTTAAATATATAAAATCTTCATAAATTTTAGAAAAATCAAATTAAAGCATTAGGTATCTTGAAGAACTCTTTCACTACGAGCTATGTTTTAACCTAAATAAGGCTTAGAAACATTTCAGTAATGGTAGAGCTACCTGATGAGTACTTATTTGTTATTTTTGTCAGTTTGTTAATTTCTACGCTTGCGCGCAAATCATAAAAGTAATTAATGAGTATAATGATTTTATTTGTCATATTCCAATCAATAAGATTTTGAAGAAACTGAGAATAATACATAATTTAATATTGCAGTTTTATAATCGCACAATATCAAATGGTTTTGCTTTAATAATTTTGCAGCGTGAACTAAGATGTGGACATCAATATAAGCTTCAATTTTAAAATATTTAGTAACTTTGTCAATGTTTTTAACAATATTGTTAATAGCTTAAAAATGTTAAACAACAATATTAATATTAGGTTAAAAATGTTGAACAACATATTGTTATAAATAAAAAATGTTAAGCAACAATAATGTGAATTGCTTAAAAAATGTTAAACAACAATACAATATTAAAAGTTTCCTTCGATGGTTTCGTTTTTGTCTTGCAAAATCGTACACAGCATCGTCATTACAACGCAAAATTGGCTTTTTAAAATATAACGCATAACTATATGTCGAGTGTTTAATACGTGTGGCTTTTATATATTTCGTCATGTCCATTTTTATCTCGGTTTAGAAAAACAATAAGCTTTTAGAGCAGGAAAAAGTAACATAAAAACTACCAAAGCTTTACGTTCTCAAATCGTTTGTTTATATAATTATCATAAAAATGTAATAATAACAATTGTTATATTTACCTATTGTAATAATAACAATTGTTCTTTTTACATATTAACTAATTTTAATATACGAGTATGATAATTGTTCTCGTGCCTTTTTAATTATAAAATTGTCAGCGGTTCATGATAAATTAAACAATTTACCAGTAAACCGATGAAAGCACTTTCCAATATCTAATGTATTTTTTTTATTTTTATTAGCGTGCTAAAATTGGCTTTTGTTTAAAAGTTATTATTCTTTGTTTGCTGACTAACGCTGAAAATTTCGTAGAATGAAAAATCAATTTACATAAAAACAATATTTTTAATGCTGTCATGCGGTGTGGTAAGAAAGTCTTCATAATTTTTGTTAAGGGTTCATTTCTATATCTATTAAAAAGTCGCAATGGAAAGTATAGAAAATATATAAAGTCGCATTAGAATACACAACGGGGACATCAACTTGAGATCTTGCATTGTTATTACTACTAAACATTGAGTGAGTATTCAATTTAGTCTTTTGTCTATGCATTTGCGAATCTACGGTACTATGATTAACTGATTCATTTAAATAATTTCACTTATGAATACTTACTAACATAAGCGCTATATTTTTTAATTTATTTAATTTTATCACACACGATTGAGAACGTAACTCACGCTTACTGCGGACGCAAATATATTGCTTTTCTATTTCTTGGTGTTTCTCTAAGTCGCTTACTTTTGATTCGATTGTGAATGTGAGTGTGCAAGGCAGGTGTGGAATCTAATGAAAATTTAAGTAATGATCAGTTATGGATTAAAAAATTGCTTGTGCCTTGCATACTTTTTTCATATAAACCATATTTTTTAAAGCGCTTCATTCAGTTCAGCGACCCGATTCACGTAATAAAATCAGTCAATTGAGTCGAATCATTTAGAGGGCTCTTACACAACTGTTCTTACACATTATGCCGCGTTGTACCTCGACACGACTTTGTATCGTATTTATGTGTGTAAGAGGCCTAAGCGCTTCGATTCTATTAAGGTTTTTTTACGTGAATTCTGGGACTGGTCTAGTCAAATATGAGCTGGATTCAAACAACTTAAGATGAATATGATTCTAATCCGAGATTTCGAAACGAACTATTGCTTTGTGTACGTAATTATAATTTACGATATTTAAATTAATTTGGCAACAAAGCTGGTTTAAGAATGTACGTAAACATTTACCGTAGTGTTTTTATAATCTTTGCTGTCTACTTAGTTTACGCAAAGCGTATGAAGTGTGTAATTTACATGGTAAGATGGTCGCTGGGGCCTATTATATAACTACTCAATTATCATTACGGTATTTAAATGTCACAATTAAATATAAAAAGCTTAGGTGTTGTTTTTTTTATATATCACTAAATAGCAAAGAAACAGATGGATCTCCTGATGGAAAGAGAAACCATCGCCTTCAGACACCATAGATGTTAATAGTACGTTGCTATCCGTGTGGTTTGATGGCAATGTCAAATGCATAAGTCTATCGGCTACCTTACCCTCCAAACCGGAACATGACAATAGCAAGCATTGATGCTGTTGCGTCGAGAATAGTTTAGACGGTAGTACCAAATACTCGTTCGAGACATTGCAGAACTCTAACACCTACAGAGTGCTAAGTGTGAGTTTTTCTTTTCGCATTCGATCGTGAGCGCGTTTCGAGTTTACTAGGAATTTGTATGTGATTTGTACAGCGCCACCTAGTGGTAAACGTGAGAAACCAGTTTACCACTAGGTGGCGCTGTACAAATCACATACAAATTCCGAGTAAACTCGAAAGGCGCTCACGATCGAATGCGAAAAGAAAAACTCACACTTAGCACTCAGGTTACGATAGTAGTGACGTGTTAATAGCCAATCTGTCGCCTTTACGACCTGCCTGGCCAAACGGCAGTTGGTCCATTGTTAAAATGAAGCCGGACCAACACGGGGAGATTATACGTAGAGCAAGAGAACTAAGGAAACAGTCGGTACGTTGATAGAGAGAGAAGGTAAAATTGTTTGGTATTTATTTCTCTTTTTAAAAAAGTATGCGCAGCAGAGAAACAAAATAAACGACACGACAGATTCACGCTTCAGTTACAGGAGAATTCAATTAGATACGATCACATGAAAGGCATGCTTTATTAAAGAGACATACGTACACCAAATGTATGTTCTATTTATTTCAACACATACTCGCATATATAGAGTTGGCTCGCCTACTCTATTATACATCTATAAATTATTACAATTGTAATTTTACAATAATATTGTAAAATTACAATTGTAAATTTTACAATTGTAAAATTACTTACAATTGTAAATTTTGCCAAATTATAAAATAATTGTGTTTAAAAAATATCAAATGAAATTAAAACGAGTATTTTTTTCTTTACATACATGTATTAAGATTATTCTATAAGTGCAATATACATATTATGGAGATATTTTTCCTTCTGAAAATTGCTTGAATTTGGTAGTCTGTGAGTAGAGCATACCCCAACTTCTTCGAGTTGTGACGTGTAACATACGAATAAAATTGGCTAGCCTAGAACTAAAGTGGTCTATGTTACAAAATTAGAATTTTGAGAAAACAAACGAAACGCATTTGGTGTTATTGTGCGCTTATGAATGAATGTTAAATTGATGTTAAGATTAATAATTTGATGATTTACTTAACTATCTGCATTTTATTTGTTTGATGATAATGACAGTAACAACAAAAAATAATCAAAATTATCTAAAAATTGGTTTATAGACTATTTACTGCAATTACTGCAATTCAGAAAACTTTAAAAAATGTAATGGAAAAAAATTGAAAAATTATCGCCTCTGTGGTCTTGTGGTCCAGCGTTGGCGTCGACCACATGAGGTCCCGAGTTCGATTCCCAGGTCGGGCACATAAAAACGTGTTTTTTCAGTTTTCTGAGAAACACAAAGTTGCCCGGGATTGGAAAGTGCCCGGTTGGCGATAGGCTTGCCACCTATCACATTGTGGGACCAAGTATCTTCGGCTAATCGTGGGTGCACTTGTTGTACCTCTGCCTACCCTTTTGGGGGATATGGGCGTGAAGATACTTTTTGAATAGTAATAAATGAAGCAATTTAAACAGCTTAATTTATAGAAACAGTAACCCTCCAGACTTTCTTTAAAACTTCTCACTAAGTCGAGGTATTTAAAGTTAAAAGCAATTACAATTGATCGATTGAGAAATCTCTAAGTTACACTGAAAAACGAATTAACTGATTTTGATTTTCAAAATTCGACGTAGTTTTTTAAGGAGAAGAGCTAATACGATTTTGGTATTAAACGGTGCATTAGACAGAAAATTATTTTAAAAAATCTACTAAAGTTACTGCTTTTCAAATATAATTTTGCTGTTTGGTGTGCTATGCATGCTATTTGTTAAAAACAGTATATTTGAAAAGTGGTTGTCCCATTTTTTTTCGAATCGACCGGAGCCCTTTAGTGAAAATTGTAACCTCATGTTTTACGAAATGTCTTATTAGGCATCTTGTAAAAAACTAAATAAAGCTAATAAGTGTTAACTTCGAAGAACAGATTACTTCATGTTTTACGAAATGCCTTACTAGGCATCTCGTACTAAAACTAAATAATGCTAATAAGTGTTACTGGCATCGTGATTGCTACCTTTGAAGAACTGATAACCTCATGTTTAACGAGATGCCTTACCAGGCACTTTGTAGCGATTCAAGCAATCTACAAACGCTACCAGAAAAATAAATAAAAAATGGGGAAAAAAATAAAATTCAAAACGAAATCCTAAATCGCGATATATCACAATTATTTACTTGTTCACACTATATTATACAAGTTTCAACGCTTCTGAAATGGGCTTCGGTCCCCAGGCGGTACACCTTGCCTGGGTGGGAAAATCTTCCTTTTCCCCTTCCTTGTCCTTGTATGACGACGTATTAACCTCCACAGTTATGACGTCGTCCTGACAAAAGCTGGCCCGCTGATTATATCACTATTTGACCCTTCAGCCACAGAATACTTAGAGACTACCAGAAGTCAATGTTACATACAGGTATTATTCGAACATAGTACACATAGATACCTCTCACGGACGCGATATCTCCGACTGGTGCGATACAAATTATGCCGAACCATTCCGAGATATCGCGTCCGTGAAAGGTGTCTATATGCTCGTTGCTCGAATATCATATGTATGTAGATTGACTACTGAGTCTTTAATATACTGTACTTCAGCGGTACCATCCAGCGGCGCCCAACCTCATAAGAAACGAGAGAAGGCTAAGTATCAATGAAATCGTGATTACTAAACTACAGGTGGTAGAGTTCTGCAACAGTTTCCCCCGTGTTGGTCTCGGGCTCCTTTGAAGAATAGGCCAACTGCTGTTCTACCATCGTGGCTACTAGGTGGTAAAGTTCTGCATTGTCTCGCCCGGGTCTGGTACCACCACCTTACCTATTTCTGCCGCAATAGCATCAGTTTTTGTCACTGTCGTGTTCCGGTTTGGAGGGTAAGGTAGCCGGTAAACTTATGCATGTGGTATTAGACCTCGCCACAAGATAGCAATTAGCAACGCATCATTAACACCTTTGGTGTCTATAGGGGATGGTTTGCTCTTTCCATCAGGAGACCCATCTGCTTGTTTGCTATCTTATAATATAAAAAAAAACTTGAGCGGTGTCAAGGGACACCCCAATGGAACGAAGTTCCTTTTATTATTATTTACAAAAAACCTGTATACACTCAACAAAAATAATCGTCGCGACACCACACTGTTCAATGCGAAATAGGATTTCGGCACCCGATCGAATTTCGGAACCCGGTCGAATTTCGATCCGCGGTCTAATTTTGGCACCCGGTCGAATTTCGGAACCCGGTCTAATTTCGACCCACGGTCGAATTTCGGCACCCGGTCGAATTTCGACCGGCGGTCGAAACTCAGCAACCGATCGAAGTTCGACACTCGGTCAAATTTCGACACTCGTTCGAAATTCGACTGTCCGTCGAAATTCAACTTTTGGTCGAAATTCGACATTCGGCCGAAATTCTGTATAAATGTCGAACATTTGGTACTAGAAAAAAAGTAAACTCAATCAAATAGTAGATAGACTCTTTTACTTTCAATGCACAAGCTACAGGGAAGTGGCTAGATATTTCTGTGCTTATTTATTTATTTTTTTTAAATACTTTATTGCACAAAAAATAGTGCAAAGGCGTAACTTAATGCTATTAAGCATTTTCTCACAGTTTACCTTTCTTGATGCTGAGAGAAAAAGCTTAGGTAGTGCATAATAAACTAATTATGAGCTATCAATAAAACTAAATACTAGATTCTAAATTACCATAACTAACCTATTTTTGGGATATACTACAACAAAGGAAGTAAGCTACATACCAACATTTGTGCTAATAATACATCATTCTATCCAATAGTTAAATATAGATTGACTACTTACATAGAAGATAAATATATATACACCTTTATTCAATAATTATTATAGAACTTTACTTATAACATTTACAGACATTAACATAATATAAAATACACACATATACAAAATTAAGTATTCTGACATTTTAAAAAGTGCTCGTACAATGCAGTTTTAAAATTTGATAAAGTAGATGATTCACGCATCTGAGACGGGAGAGAATTCCATAACCTTATCGCAGTAACTGTGAAGAAATTAAAATATGTTGCCGTATTGTGGTCCGGATACATCAACGTACTAGAATTTTGAGACCGCTGAAGCCTACCTTGACTTGCAATGTATTGAAAACGTTCTTTTAGATATATTGGAAAATATGGATTATTAAGAATATTAAATAAACATGAGAGAACGTGCATGTCCCACCGAAAACGAATATTCAGCCACTTTAATTGTGACCGAAAATGGGTGATATGGTCATACTTACAATATCTTACTATAGCAAAAAGTGTCGTGACAACTTTTCGTAAGAATTTTTTCTGTCTAGCCTCCTTTCACAACGCGCGATAAAGAACTTCGTTCCAAAAAAAAACAACGAATTGATTTGGTACCATCGTCATATCTATTCCTATCGCAATAGCCTTGGCGTTTGTCACTATCGTGTTTCGGATTGGAGAGTAGTGTAGCTAATAAGCGTATGTACGTGGCATTCTTATATCGTATCAACGCACTACTAACATCATCTTTGGTGTATACAAGCGATGGTTGTCCCTTTCCATCAGGACAATTTGCTTGTTTGCTATCCATAAAATGGATGAAAAATCTCAAAATCTGGAAAATATTTTTTAAAAATTTGTCACAATTTACTCCCAAAGGAATCAACAAATTTTGGTTTAGTTGAAGTCATTCGACGCAATTTTTGAGAAAAAGAGCTCTAACTAGCTCTTTTTTAATTAATCGCTATTAATTGGGAGCCATATAAAAATTTTGGCGAAAACAAGGGGAATAGTTTGCTCGATATAATGTAACACCCGTTTTACAAGATGGCGACCGCAGGACATCGATTGCAACCGCACAAACATTTATTTAACTTTTGCACTAGCCCCGGTATTGACATACAAAACATAAAATTACGTGCGTTCCTAATCTCAAATGCATGTAACTGATCAGTAGACTAGAATTTTTTTTCGTTATAACTTCAAGATTAATCAACCAATCAATATTGTAAATAAGAAAAAAAAATTAGAGTTCCAAAAAGTGTGTGAATACCACTCAAACCTTCTCAAAAATTAAAATATATTTAAATTATAAATATCGTTCTTATCAAACTTAAGTTCTTTTTTTAGTGAAGTTTAAAACTTTAAATTTTTAGCTCTTCAAGCTTAAAAATGTTTGCTTACGACTTTTATTATTTATCTATCGTATATTTTTTGACTGATTGGAACTTAAAATACGTCAACTTACTATATTTCAAAAATAGCACACAAAGTTAACTAATTTACAAATTTTACAATAATTCTTGTGAAGGAATGAAGTTTTAAAAATTACAGTTTATTCATAGGCAATATTTTTAATCAATATTATATTGCCAATTTTGTATGTTTGATCAAGTTTAAGTTACTTATTCTAATACACTGCTTTAGAATTTACGAAATTATAGACCACTTTGGTCTATGTAACTGAGACACAAACGACTGAGATGTCGTTTAGACCAGTTTAGTTTTTAAAAATTTGCACAACATATAAGTCTATGTTACACAATGCTACATAGACCACTTAAGAAATTTCAAAATACTGAAATGTTAATAAATTCTCAAGTGGTATTTTTGTGTTTAGGGTACTTTGGTGTTGAAATGACACCAACACTACTTCTTCCTATATTTGTTTATTATTTTTATGTTCGAAAATATACATAGATAGATTTCACAAAAATTGTTACATAGTTATAATTTAGTTCCAAACTAGCTAAATACAAATATTTGGTTCGTGGCAGACTTAAACACGCCTGTTAACATCCAAGTATTCAGGATGTCCAAGGATGTCTTTAATATTTCACAGAATATCGGTCGACGACCCTTAGGGCAACTATTGAAGCTTTAATATCTTGACCTATAAATTCATGTTACGCGCAGAAAGATTTATGACTGACTTGGGTCTTAACTATTTGTATTAGGAGAGTAGTAAAGTTAAGACCCCACATACATAATACATTATATAGCTAAATAATATACTAAATTACATCGAGTACGTTCGTACAAGACCAGAGGCGATTTTGGTTTTATACATCCCTTGTGTGTCTTTCGGAGTGACGAATATTAGATAAACTAGAATAATTATCCACATTTTTTAAAATAATTAAATAAAATATATCACTAGCACCAATCATATAAAAATATTGAGACTTTAATTTGATTGACTTCTATCATCATATTTAAGTGTTAGCATTGTATAAAACTTTAATTACGTTTGCACAGCAACAAATTTATACATAGTAATTATTTTCATTATAAGATTTATAACTATCAAATAACATTGTCGCTGTTTTAGTACTAAAACTAAACAGACGAACAGATGAACAGACAAACAGACAAAAATTCTAAAAACTATATTTTTGGCTTCGATATCGATTGTAGATCACGCCCCAAGTATTCTTTTAAAATATATTCAATGTACTTTCCTACGATTTTATTATATGTATAGATAATTTAAAGAAAAAAAAAAACCTTGCGGCGTGCACTTTTGGATTTTTGTGTATTTGGTGTCTATAGGCGATTAATATCTATTTACATTAGGATAACGGTCTGCTTGTTTACTATCATATGCAAAAAATAAAAAAATCTGAGGCAAAACTTTTATGTATATTTGGTGAAGACTGATCTCACAAATATCTTTTTATGCATAAATAATTCATGTAAATAACTTAAAATTTACTAGTGAAAAAATCCCAACATATTTATTTATCATCAGACAATCTTCCTTCTTCATGAGCCTCGTTTGCAGTACAAAACATGAAAAGAGCTAATAATCTACTACTAAGTTAATCCTTCCGCATGAGGTCAAGGTTATTATGTCATTGCAATATCATTTAAATACCAAAATATTGTATCGATCAGGCCTATACGAGTCGTTGATTAAAGCCTTTCATCGTGTAGAAGAGCTGATGATCTTGAAACGGCTAAACAGATTTTATTGAACCGTATCTTTGATTTCGGTAAAGAATTCTATTAAAAACTGCTCGCAAATCGAATTATTCCTTTGGCAGCTACGAAGGTCGAAACCACAGACAGACACACATATGCCTAGATATAGATATAACCTTTATACGCAGTGTTTTTCAAAGTGTGGGTCGTACCCGCCTCGGGGGTCGCGAGGCCTTTGCAAGGCGGTCGTAGATTGTAGTTTAGTGTCACCAAAAATATTTACGTGAAAAATGTTAAAAGGATTTGATTTTTTTTTGAATGTGTGACAAAAGTGGCAGTGATTATGGGGTTGTAATTTTTTGTAACATACTAAGGGGGTCACGTCTAGAAAAAGGTTGAAAAACGCTATTTTATAGCACCACATTTTTGCGTTAGAGTTAAGACCCAACGCGTAAATGAGGCGTATTATAAGTAAATATTCCACTGAATTCTTCTCTTCCAACGGTTCTTTTCAACGTGTGAACGCTTTCTGATCAGATAGAATCTACAAAATTGTTGAACCATCAATATTGCTTACTACGGACAATTTAGAAATCTTTTTTTTCACAATTCATTTTTTGTTTGCGTGCTTTGTGATTCGGATCCAGTAACTTACAATTTACGATTTATAAATTCATTTTATACTCGTCAAAACCTATACTTTACTGCCAAGTTCTGGAATCCGTGCAGTAAATCAACTGTAAAGAGGGATATATGGAATACATACATTGTTAAATCAATCAATCATTTATCAAAAGGGATTGGCCCCAAATGCGATGAGACCGCTACATAGTACAGATTTTATTATATTTTTTACCTTTTATATTTTTTATGAAAACAGCGTAGGTTACATACAAACATCTATACATATAAAATACTGCTGATCATCCAGTAGAGTTCGAACGTAATTGTATAAGTAAAATTTTGCTTTCTGTAATTTGGTTATGGTTTAAAGACATTTATTTTTGAAAGAAGAATACATTTATTCGCGTACCACGAGGAATATGATTTTACATTATTACATGGTTGTATTTATATGGAGCGAAAAACGTAACAGCGTGCCAAATCTTCTTTTATTACAGAAATGAGACATATTTTTTTCGAATAATATTTAACTATGCCAACTCTTACATTATTACGTGTGCACAATATATTCTTACTTGCTGATCCACGCAGCTTCGCCCGCGAGTAGAGTTACATGTCATCGGTATCACTAATACCTTTAAATCAACAAATCTAATACCTTTAAACGAGCAATTCTTGTATATATATAATTGAAATCTCAGAATCGGCTCCAACGATTTTCATGGAAGTCACAAATTAGGAGATTTTTGGGTCAAGAAATCGATTTATCAAGGTTCCAGGTCCAAGAAAAGCTCGGTTCCCAAGATATGGGTATGTGAAAAAAGGAGCGAAGCTCGGTCAACCAGATATTTTTATATAATCTTTCATCCCCTATTTCTGTCCCTAAAAAAGCAATATGTGCTTGCATGTATTATATATATATATATATATATATATATATATATCTATCTATATACATATAATAAAAATGTAAGAGGTCGATTTCTGTACATTGAAGATATTTTAAAAATTTTTTTTGGGAGATACTCTTTAATCGATACTGAAGCGAAAAATATATTTTTTTTAATTTTTGTCTGTCTGTCTGTCTGTCTGTCTGTATCAAGGCCGCGCATCACGCTGAATCTACTGAACGGATTCAAATGAAATTTAGCATAATTAGAGTTCATACTCCGAAGAAGGTTATAGGATATTTTTTATCCCAAAATTCAGTACGGTTCCCGTGGGATAGGGGATGAAAACAAATACGTATATTTAGCTTTAATTCATTAACCTGTAGTACGAAATCCTTTATTATTTTTTTGTTCAAAAGTAAATACTATAAAGATTATCCCTTAAAAATTTCAAGGTCATGAGTTTTATAATTTAGAAGTTACAGACATCACAAGTTTCAACGGTTTCGGGTGGAAAGTCCAGTCGAACGTGACACCCGGAATGTATACAAAACCTTTGAACGCACGGCTCATTATAAGTTAGCGTTATCATTTCATAGTGTTTGTATGTATGTATAGTGTATGTATGTACGTATAGTGTTCGTATAATGGATATAATCCGAGAGAATCAGTTCAAGAATGTGTACTTTTTTATTAAAATGTTATAAATGCAATTTTACTAAATATGTGTAAAATTTAAATCTATACATTTTATTTATTTATATAAGAATAATTATTAATATATTTGAAAATAAAACAGGTAATTTTTTTAGGTTTTTGCTAATATCTCAGAAAATATACATCTAATCGAAATTGAGTATACTAATAGAATTTGTTCTTTATAAATTTATAATTTCCATCGTCTGCACTTGGTGAAACTGCATCATATTGATTATATAATATAAACACTTGTACTTGTATTGTTTCACAAATGTAATTTAAATTTTATTTATTACACAATCACTTTTAAACTTACAGCCAACCGGTTTCGCCTATTAAAGCATCATCAGGGCTTTCACAATGAATGTGAAGAAACAGTACAAGTGTTTATATTATAAATCAGTTCTTTATAAAAGTGAGATTTTTCAAAATATGGGTTTCTGAAATACCTATGTAAAAACGCGTTCGATTGTTATTGTAAAAAGAAAAAAAAATCTTCGTGCTTCTATTTACGATTAGTTGAGGCTGTATAACGTCGAAGTATAAATGAAATTATTTTCTTTCGAACGAGTTAGTGAATGATCTTAACAGTATCACGATTACACTTAAGATTAACTTAAGTATGTACAATCTGGATAATGGACTAAAATAGTATATATTTTTTGTTTCAATATGAAAAAAAATTACGTGATATTTGGTGAGACCTCCCCCTCCCTCCAACGTAAGATTAGATGAGATTTGACTCGACCCCCTCTCCACCTTAAACATCTCACGTAATTTGTGGACGCCCCCAAAGATACTTAAAATTCCTTTATTTGTGAGAATCAAAAATTAAAAATGTGAGAAAAAAATACGTGGCGTTGTTGTTTTTTATTAAAGTATCATCACGCCCGATTCGCTTGCGGCGTAGGCAGAGTAAACCGACCGTCTATAGACTTTCCGGTTCACCACGATTCATCGATTTGTCGGTTGGTGAGATAAATGGTAATCCTCCTCATCGCCGCATATACTGACACGTTAACGATTATCGATTATTTTTAGCGATAACTGGGACCGAAAGTTTTTATACCCCTCCGCCAGTTTCCGAGTTGCTACTGAGATTTTAGATTTTCGAGAAAATCCTCGAAAATATCTCAATAACATCTTTGCCCGACCCGGGGATCGAACCCGGGACCTCATGATCTGAGCCAAATAGGCTGTCCCTAGACCACGAGGCAGAGAGTTTGTTATAATAATAAAAAAAAAACCCTTGACTCCTTATCTTACTTATTGAAAATGATACAAATTTACATTAAAAATATCTTTTAGAGAATTAAAATAATAATAAATTTAAGAAAAGTGCAACAAGTTTTTTTTTAATTGCAAATTATTTTCAATAAGCTTCTTAGTCAAAGGCTTATTTTTTTATTAATAACAAACTACAAAGCCATGTGTTAATTAATTAATTTTTAACTTCCCGCCACGAAATAAAAATTATTAAGTAAATAAAAATTATTCAAAAAATAAACCTGAATAAATAACTTTTCATCTTTCTAATTAGGTAAACATTTTTAACTTCCCGCTACGCATCTAGATAAGGAAGTTACTGATTTTGCCCCGATTTTCGAAAATCGAGAGTCTGGTGAAGATCTTCACGTTTTAAGGACCTAGGAACCTTTTTCAACTATTTTCACGATGACGTGTGTGTGTGTGCGTGAATGTGTATGTGTGTATGTAAACATTTGATAACTTTGAACTGCTTGACCGATCGAAACGTGGTTAATGGGATTCGATTGGATTCCACCCAACTTAGATTTCCTGAAAATTTTAACTAATTCAGTCAGTTTTAACTAATTCAAAGAGATTTTGAGAAATTTTGGAAAACCTCACAAAGGTTTTTGGCGAAACAGTATTTTTTAAATACAATTTTCAGACTAATGAACCGATATAATACAAAATTTAATGAGCTTTACTTCTCAAAAACTGCATCCAATGCATAAATTGCATCAAAATTTATTTATCCGTTCGGGAGTTACAGTTGACGAAAAATTTTGCAAACGTATTTTTTCGATATAACTTCGAATTTTTTTAACTAATCATTTTTAATCTACTGCAATATTTTAGTACTTACTAAAAAAACTACATTGAATTTCAAAAATCAAAATCGAGTCAAATTTTCAAAAGTTACAGCTTATCAAACATTAAAATTCAATTTTCTAAATCGGGGTAAAATCAGTAACTTCCTTATCTACATACGTAGTGGAAAGTTAAAAAAATCCCACGCGGACGAAGTCGCGGGCACAGCTAGTATAAAAATAAAATATAAATAAGGCCTGCCTCCAGCGGAAAGGTGGATGGTCTGTTCCTTAAGAGGCATCTTAAGGAACAGACCATCCACCTTTCCGCTAAGCCAGGCAGTTCACTGCTATGGTGATCACCAGGTGGTACGGTTCTGCAACACTTTGCCCGGGTATAGCGTCAGTGCTTGACACTGTTGTTTTCCGATTTGGAGGTTAAGGTAGCCGGTAAACTTATACTTGTAGTTATTATATTTCCACCACGCATATCTTTCTGATGGTTTGCTATCTAATGATATAAGATAATTTATAATATTATTGGAACGAAGTTCCTTACGGCAGGATTGGAGGGGTTAGGGATTTTGCTGCGCGACCGAACTGAAAAACCGTAAGAAAAAATCCGTGGAAAAAGTGCGTGGAATAAAACCGTTAAATGAGACGTGCGCAGGCGCGACAGTCGCATACCCAACCGAGTAGTGCCGTTTAGCCGAAGGAACTTCGTTCCTACCTAGTGTCCCACGACACCACATCTTTTTTTATACTACCGATCGCCTGTGGCCGAAATTCGACCGTGGAATAAACAAAAAGACCTCTTTTAAGTTTGACAACTGACTTTAACGGTAAAGAAAATACTCGTATTATAGTATACGTGACGTGTGTATAAATATCGTGTATATCACCTGAATATAGTGAGTATAATGTTTATTTTTATTAGTTTTATGTATTTTTAAAGCATGTTATTTAAAAATATTTGATTATTGCAGTCCTCCACACTAAACTTTAACTGTGCCAAATGTCATGATCCACTGTTCGCGCAATCGTCTTAAAAAGGGGTCCAAAGTTTTTCCTTCACGTATTAATATATAAATAATAACGCAGCAAATGAACAGATGGCTCTCCGGATGAATAAAACAACCATCGCCTACAGACACCAAAGATGTTAATAGTGCGTTGCTATCTTTGTAGCGGGGTCTTAATGCAACATACATAAGTTTACCGGCTATTTTACCCTCCAAACCAGAACACGACAGTGACAAGCACTGACGCTGTTGCGACAAGAATAGGTAAGGCGGTGGTACTGAACCCCGGCGGGACAATGCAGAACTCTCACCTTGTGGCCATGATGGTAGTGACTTGTATGGCCAATCGTTCCCTTTTACGAACTACCTAACAGAATGGCAGATGGTCTATTCTTAATAATAGCTACAATTTTTTTATTTACTATAAATTTCAATTTATTTCTAGATATCATTGCCATTTCTTTCAACAGAATACTATAATCACTACACTGATTTAAAATATACTCGCCTTTCTAGGTCGTAAGTGATATTGGGAGAATGAATAAAAATACATGAGAAAATGGTTGCTAGTAAATTCAAGACCCTCTTTTATCCCACAACCCAACGCGATCGCTGAGTCTGCTTGTCGTTAGTCCCGCCACAGCTTTGGAAGGACGCATTTATTAAGCTTTATTTACGTGGATAAAATTCGCAAGTAAACTTTACAAAGCATTCCAAGCAGTATTTGTTAGTAAATTTTATGGGAGAGAGAAGAAAAATTAAAGTAAAAAAATTATTGCAGTGACCAAAGACCGATTTTTAATTTTTTTGTGCCTCCAAAATTCAATATCCAATTAAACAACGATATATATCAGACAAAATTAACAATAATAATATAATAATAACATAGCTGGACAAATTACACAAATCCATCTAACCTCAAAGTAAGCGACTTATTTGCTTGTATTATGGGTGTTAGTCAACGATACTAATACATAGAAGTAAATATATAAATACTGTTACATACATAATTAATCTGATCGTAGTAACTCTCTTAATCGTAAGCATATTATATCCTGAAGATACTATATATATACTAGCTGACTCGGCAAACGTTTTGCCATATAAATTATTTAATTAAAAAATAAGGGTTGGTGATAGACGGGTAAAAATTTAGAGTCGTATGTATTTTTCAATGCTAAATCATAAAAAAATAAAAATAAAAAAATTTTATCCATAAAATAAAAAAAAATATTTTAGGGGTGGACAACCTTTAACATTTAGTGGAATGAAAAATAGATGTTGGCCAATTCTCAGACCCACTGAATATGCATACGCAATTTCATCAAAATCGGTCAAACCGTTTCGGAGGAGTACGGTAACTAACATTGTGACACGGGAATTTTATATAAGAAATATATATCCATTAGTCGCTTCGGTTCATCTCAAATTCCTGATTATCTCAGTTGACCAGAGCAGCCTGCTTGGTAAGAGCAAGACAGCGCTCCACATATAAAGTATGATTACGCTCAGTTCCATTGCGTGGTAGACAGAGTTAACCGAATGTTTATAGATTTCCCAGTGCACCACGATTCACCAGTTCGTCGGTTGACGAGACGAGTGGCCCCCCGTGGCCGCAATTTACCGACCAATTTTTAACGATTATCGATTATTTCTAACGATAACCGGGACCGACAGCTTTACAGCCGAGGCACGGGATTAGTAATAGGCAGTGGCACCAGCAATTAAACTCCAAATCGATACTGAGTTTTTGGATTTTCGAGGAAAACCTCAGAAATATTTTACCTGACCTAGGGTCAAAACCTGTATAACTTTCTATTCTCTTAAAATATCTGCACAAACGACGTAAATTTAATAAGCGCTTTTATGATTGCATTCGTATATTTCAAGTATATTTTAACTTCGTGAATAAATCTGCTAACGTGTTGCCTCTACAGAGCGTTCGTTCACGAGTTAGAAACTAATTTCCTGCGGCACAATGCAATCGGCGAGATCGATATATCCTATCTGATGAAGTCTGTTAGACACATCTTTATGATTGGTAATAACGATTCAACCATAACTTTGTGTTTATTGAAAAATCTTAAGATAATTATTTAGATATAAGATTTATATCAATTACACAAAAGTTATTTTTTAACATAATCTATAGAAGTTCTATATTTATTTGAAAATGAGTCACTAAGGCCACAGAATAAATAATAGTACATTATATACTAAAGAGTATAGAATGGATTTAATGCTACATAACATTCTCTACCAGTCTATCTTATATACTAATACGTGAAGAGAAAACTTTGGACTCCTTTTTAAGACAACTGCGGGAATGATGAAGCATGAAATTTGGCATACTTTAAGTCGATATTGCGGAGGAATGCAGAAACCTACAATGTTTTATATAAAATTAATCAGAAATATATTAAATTAATTAAAATAAACATTACACATACTACATTCATGTGACATACATGATAATATAGAATACATTATAAAATTGATATCAATTTGAAAATCTCATAATTTCGAACCTTTAGAGTGGAGGACTCGTTACAAAAATCATCGAAAAATATAGGACAAAAGCTTTTTCATGTTTTTCATAAAATAATCAAGCGATTAAAAAATATATATTGTTATTAATAAAATATTTTTTCTTCATCGAATTAAAAAGTTCGAATCCCCCTAACTTTATTAGTTATGCGATTCAAGATTTTTCGAAGAATGAAAATATTTGCGTCTCGTCCAAACAAACCTGTTACAAAAATTCAGTTTGTTATTAATAAAAAAAGTTTGTTTCTAGGGCCACGGTCTAAAAATCAAATGACCTTAATTTTATATTTGAATTGTATTACTCTCATATGTGAATAATATTATGCCCTTACAGAATGAAATTTTATTTTACGTTTGCAACAACTCTGCATTCCAATTTCCATTAATCAAGCTTTATATCAATAAGCACTTCTTGTAACTAGAGGATTCCTTTAATTTATTTGTATAGAAAAGGATACTAAATACTTTGTGCTATGCTTTTGTTGTACTTTTATTGTTGAAGCAATTATTTTATACATTACTTAAAATGCATGTATTATTTAATGTTTTGTTCACTATTCTTTATAAGTACATTTCCACATTAAGCGAGCATAACTAACATCTTTTTTACACTAAACCTTTATTTTAATTCCTCAATTCAGCATCATATAGTTCCTATATATCGAAAATTATTAACTCGTGTTTTTAAATGGATTTTTTAATGAAATAAAACCGTTCTTAATAACCTACTTTATCGTCAATAACACCGTAAACTTGTGTTATTTTAATAAAACTAAAATCGTTGGCTGCAATCTAATAATGCAATGTTAAGTATTTGGTAAATTTTTTAAAGTTCATGGCCACAATAAGTGTTAATTTTACTTTAAGCTATTACGAAACTAAGTTTTATAATCGGCTCGCTTTGGAGCATCCAGTAGCCCGTAAACTTATGCTTGTGGCATTTTTACATTACACTCACAGTTCAGTACATTTATGATGTCTTGTCTATACATTTATATTTCCCTACTTTTCATATAAAAATTGCTACCCATATATGACCTAAACAGAGAAACTGTTTTATCCTCAAATTAACATATTTTTAAGTAAGCAAATCTAGACTACTACAAATATCTTCAATATCAACCAAATATCTCTTTTCTATTTTCTATTGTCTAGTCTAAATTATTATACGTTTATAACGCAGGCAGGTTGTTTATAAATAAATAACTTTGAAACACTGACAAGTGAGAGTGAACCTCAGACTAAATTAGTTAGTATGTAGGTTGGTACTGTTTTAAATTTTACCTTGTATTCATTTGTTCTAGTTAGTCACTTTGTTAATCCCATAAAATATGTGTTTACCCCGCAAGTATAATTACTATAAGTTTAATATCAATGCTATACGCGATGGTTATAATTTTCTGTCAAGAAAATCATCTGCATGTTCTCTGCCTTATGGAGGGAACCTACATGTTACATTTAGATATTTTCTTGCTAGATACTCAATTTCAAGGAATTTCCTGTCTGTAGCGAATACATTAATTATTTTAATGTAGGTATGTGCTTGGGTATTCGGTCAAAAACAGGGTTGTCTATTTGAGAGGACATACCCAAATTGCGGAGAATCAAGCCAAGTTGAGTAAAGATTGGCAACAAGCGGGGAAAATTCGAGGATTTTGATATTTCATCTTTGAATAGTATTGAATCTTCATACATAAAACAAAAAATACCTATTATCGTAACGTAAGGTAAACGAATAACTCACTCAATTTGTTTGTGCATGAACATGAAACTTCATGTAGTAAGTGAAAATAATTTTGTGCGAAAGTGGGTCATTAGCAAATTTTTTACCTCAAATTTGGGGAATTTGATTGAATTGTTGGGGAATAACACATAATAGTATTGGCAACCCTGATCAACAATGCAAACATTGTACATCGATGGAATCACAATTCAATTTTCGTTTATAGACTCTATTGTGTTGCTTCGAATCACATTTCGCATGAATACCGATAAATGACAGACATGCAAGTGAATGTGCATTTGTAGTGGAAAATGCTTTTAGCTGATCTGCTCCGCGTTCGAACTTACGAATGGTTTAGCGATCGCGCATCACGCTATTGTCGCTTTACTTGCTTTGTTTGATTTTTATTGTTTCGATAAAAGCCTTAGCCTTTGTCGTTTGTTCTTTTATCATTTGTAATAATCATCATACGATAGGTACACGGTATAGTACATATTTATTGTTTAGTTGATTAACAAGCGAACTTATCTACAAACGATACCTACCACGTAAGCATTATTATAAGAATGCATCATTAGTAATATTTAATTTTATAAGAACTAGCTGTTGCCAGCAACTTCGTTCGCGCGGACTTCGTTTACTCCGCACAGCCCCTCCCCCGTAGGTGATAGCGTGATAATATGTAGCCTATATGTTGATCCGACCTATTAGTAATATTCACGCAAAATTTGAAGTAAATCCATGCAGTACTTTTTGAGTTTACTCCGGACATACCCACATACAGACAAACAGACAAAAATTCTAAAAACTATATTTTTGGCTTCGATATCGATTGCAGATCACGTCCCAAGGATTCTTTTTAAAAAAATATTCAATGTACAGTTTTGACTTTCCTACGATTTTATTATATGTATAGATTATCACCCAGGTGTGGCTTCGATAACGCAGAATTTTGTAGCAACAATAGAAATATAAAATAAATTAACTATTATAAATTGCGAAAGTTTGGATCATAGACCACATGAATACTAACAGACACACTGTTACGAAGGAAACGTGTCGTCACGCATATGAGCAAACACTATTATCATTGTCAAAACTGCCATACATTTGTATTTTTTTTTTTATTATCGATAAGTAAGCGCTTGACCTCGATCTCGCCAGATGGTAAGCTAAGATGAGGCCTAAGATGGAACGCGCTTCCCTAGAAGGTACTTGTTCACTCGTCTCTTGAAGATCTCCAGATTGTATTCGTCCGGGAACACAAACTCAGGAAGCATGTTCCAGTCCTTTGCGGTTCGAATGAAGAATGATGAGTCGAACCGCTTTGTCCGGGTACGTGGAACGTCCACCATATAACGATGCCTAGATTCTGTGCACCTCGACGATCGATAGAAAAACGGGGATAGCGGAATTAAGTCGTGCAATTCCGCAGCGCACTCTCCAAAGTGTATTTGATAAAAAACCGATAAACTAGCCACTCTGCGGCGATGACCGAGGCTCTGGAGTTTTTTACCTACCAGATCATCGTCGTTTATGAGCCTCTTGGCACGCCTCTCTATCGCTTCAAGAGTCTCCAGCTGGTATTTAGCGGATCCATCCCAGAGGTGAGAGCAGTAGTCCATGCATGAACGGACTTGTGCTTTATAAAGGTTGAGCAACTGTCTCGGACTGAAATACTGTCTCACCTTCGCCAGAATACCAAGCTTTTTTGAGGCAACTTGGGCTTTAGATTCGATGTACGAACCATTGTACATCGAATCTAAACATTTGTATTGTTTTATTGTACCGAATGAGATGACAAGATTTCAAAATTACCCTTAGAATATTTTTTTTTCATCGGAAAGTAGTATAACTTTCTATTTCTGTGCGTAAATGCAAGCTACGCTGATAAACTACGAAATTGCCTTGAAAGGCGTATCCATTTAATCCGTAGTTTGGTTGTTTGAATGTGTAGGTGGCTGGATGGATCGATGTTTGTTATTCAATGACGCTAAACTACTGAACACATTTGGATGAAATTTGGCAAGCAGGTAGATGAGGACCTGGAATAAATAGCACATTGGATACTTTTTATCCCGGGAAAGTGAGTTGTTCTCGCGGGATTCAACAGCAATAATTCAAATAGCACGCGCACATTGGTCATCTCTTATAGCGCGTGCTCATTGATCAATTCAAATAGCACGCGTTCATTGACCAATTCAAATAGCTTGTGCTCATTGAGCATTTCAAATAGCACGCGATTCCGTGGCTTTCTGATTTTACACAATTTCGTTGCATTTCACGAATCACTTCCACAGATTGCAGGAAAGCGAAAGGAAAGATGTTATACATCTTATTAAAAGTGTTAACAATATATTATTATTTTTGCCGCGCCTGTGTTTAATCGCTGTAGGAGAACTCGGGAACTTACGCTTGTGGTCTTACGTTTTGACACACGGTAAAAATCCATACTAATATTATAAATGGGAATGTGTATGTGAGTGTTTGTTTGTCCGTCTTTCACGCTAAAACGGAGCAACGAATTGACGTATTTTTTTATGTGGAGATAGTTGAAGGGATGGAGTGACGTAGGCTACTTTTTGTCTCTTACTTTATGCGAGCGAAGCCGCGGGCAAAAGCTAGTATAACATAGTTTTGTTTTTGTGTATTAATAAAGGATGATTTTGGTCATTAGAAGAAATATAATTTTGTTTGTTATAAAAAATCGATGCTTAAATATATGCAACGACTGAAAAGATTCTTGACCTTTGTATATTGAGTAGTAAAATTAATGGGCCTTGTTAACTTAATGGGCAGCTTGAGCTAAAATCTAGTAATGAGGAAGAAGCGAAATTCTGAAATCATGAAATGAAAAATATCCTTAGGTATTTTTATAAAGAAATATTTTAAATATATGTTCTGATGTTTGGTGGTGGCACTTGGGATATTTATATTGAAATAAGTTGCATGTCGGAGTTTTCTAAATAGGTATAATGTATTTTATTTCCGCACGATATTAACCACATCCGTCGGTTTTTAACTGATGTTAAACTCATGGAGAAGTTTGCTTAATAATTAATTTTACTACTCAATGGAAAAACTAGCCTGGTCACAAACTACACATACCTACGAGTAGATAACGGTAATACGTAACATTATAGATTTGTATGAATTAATAAATAATAATTAATACTAACTAGCGATCGCCTGTGGCCGAAATTTGAGCATAGACTAAACAATACAATCACTTTAATTAAGTTTCACTTTAGCCGCAAAGCAATAGTAAACCCACATACAATATGTAGGTGACATTCGTGATAATATACACAATGTGTGTATAATATTGTCATGAATGTCACATGAATGTAGTGTGTGTAATGTTTAAAAATTATCTTCACGCCCGTATCCCCGAAGCGGTAGGCAGAGGTACAACCAGTGCACCCACGATTAGCTGAAGATACAATGTTCCCACAAATGTGATAGGTGGCAAGTCTATCACCGACCGGGCACTTTCCAATCCCAGGCAACTTTGTGTTTATCAGAAAACTGAAAAAACACTTTTTTTTAAGTGCCCGGACTGGCTGGCTGGACCCGGGAATCGAACCCGGGACCTCATGTAGTCAACGCCAACGCTGGACCACTAGACCACAGAGTAATTAATGTAATGTTTATTCTTATTAATTTCATGTATTCTAATGCATTTTATTTTATAAACTTAGGGTTCTGCAGACTTCTGCAATGTAAACATTAACTGTGCTTAATTTCATTTTCATCGTCTTAAAAAGGTGCCTTAAAATTTTCCTTTACGTACCAATATCTACATAGATATCGGTGGACAAATCGAAATAAGCAAGTAATATGGGTGTTAGTCAACGATATTAATACATAGATATGTATCTATAATACATAAATATTCACATGGGCGTACCAAGGTTCTGGGCCAGGAGGAGGCAACTGTAACATTTTAAGATTATATTTTTATCTACAACAGTGGATAGTTAGTAGAGAGGTAAACAAATTAAAGGGGGGGGGGTCAGCTGCTCCTCCCTCATCACACAAATACTTATCCCTGTCAAAAATCGAATCCGAGCCGTTTGTATTGCGTAGTAATCAGGGTAGCTAACCACTTGACCAAACGAGCGTCTATATAGTTTAATAATTTACCGAGCTTCTGATAAAACTAATAATATGTATATAAAATAATCATATGTATATTTTTAACCACATTGCAGATCACATGCACACATATATACTTGCACACTCACACGCAAGTACACGCATATCCATATACACACATTCACACACACATCAATACTACTTAGTGACGTACTTATATGTAAATATTAAAAAATGTAAGTCCGTAATTGGCTTTTAGAATAATTTTAGTGAGTAAAATTTAAAATAGATTAAGAGCTGTGGACTTTGTTATACATAAATAAATAAATAAATAAAAATTGTTAACATCCTTCCACTTACAATAATACCCGGAAAACATTAATACTAAAATATACTATAAATCAAAGTGATATTTTATGTGTTTTCCTTGTTTATTGTGATACGTATTCCAATGAGAAAACCATATTACATTTCTATATACATTCGCTTTTTTGCATATGTTTATTTGAATTTTATCCGGACACATTGTTACACATGCTGGAAAACAAACACCCATAATTCAGGAAGCGCCAAACAATATTTCTCATTTGTTTAATGACGAGCCTTTGTTACATGTGAGGTTGCGTCCAAACCGGAAGTATAAGTCTTTTAATGTTGACTTATCAAAAGTGCCTGTAATAAATATAAATATCTTGAATAAAACAAAAAAATGTTCACTTATACTACTTATCTATGTATGTATGTCCGGGGTAAACTCAAAAAGTACTGCATGGACTTGCTTCAAACTTAGCATGAATATTACTTATAGGTCGGGTCAACATGTAGGCTACATATTATCTGAGCTGAGCGGAGGAGCTGTGCGGAGTAAACGAAGTCCGCGCGGACGAAGTTGCGGGCAACAGCTAGTTTTTTAATAAATAAAACATTTTAGTCATAATCTGTTTTTTTTTATTTTGATTATAAGCATGTTTGATCATGCATAAAAATAAAATGAACATTATTTTTCAACTGATTTCCCAAAAGGAGGAGGTTCTCATGACCACATTTTTATGTTTGTTAGCTCAGAACTTGTTATATTATTAACCTAAATGGAAAATGTTGGGAGTATATAGCTCTTTGGCGAAGATCTGATCAAGGGTTTCAAAGACAGGGTTTCTTTTCATTTAAAAGACAGGGTCATCGATTCTATAATTTTTAAACATCGAACTAAAACTGCTTCGTGGTCAAGGGGATAGCCTGTTCGGCTTAGACCATAAAGTACCAGTTGTTGTGTATATATATATATATATATATATATATATATATATATATATATATATATATATATATATATATATATATATATATATATATATATATATATATATATATATATACGTGTCTCGGAAATGGTTCCAACAAATTTCATGAAATTTAGTATGCAGGTGGATTTGGGGATTTTTTTGAGATATTGACCATTCACGTACGAATTTATAAATTTAATATTCAAGGCTTTTAAGCTCATGAAAACAGAGTAGCTAGTCATTAAGATCTATTTATACTAAACTTATTTTTTTTTAATTACTATTATTATAGTTGTTTTCTTTCAAATATAATTTAAATAGTTGAGTGCAAGGGGACCTAAAAATAACAATGATATACTTGACTTTACAGTCAACGATTGACTGAATCATGATCCATGTATCCAAGTTAATCTGATTAAAGAGGAAGCTAAGTGAGATCCGTCAACAATACTTAGCACAAACAAAAGCTATCTCGCTACTATTTCGCTCTCGTCACAGTTAACAAAGCCATATTTCATAACTTCTCGCAAGTAGTTTTCTCTTCGCTGAATACAGCCAACTGTTCACAAACGCAGCTTTATTTCATCTTCAACTTGCAGACAATGGAATACAACTGTTTGGAGACTGATATAAATTGTATAATAATAACTAATTTTGATAAATATTTTTTGTCATAAACTTCCTGGCTGGCGATCTTAATTATTTCTCGTTTTCGTACGTTTACGACTTTGACAAGAGAAAGATTTCCTTAATCTAAGGTTTACGACCACTTTGCTTGTCGAGAGGTTTTCAACCCTGACAACGCAATGCAATGCAAAACTTTACTAGGTGGTATAGCTCCGCGACGTCTTTCCCTGGTATTAGGTACCACCGCCTCACCTATTCCTGCCGCAATAGCTTCATGCTTGACATTTTCATGTTCCGATTTGGAGCGTAAGGTTGAAGCCCGCTGTATTATAAAAGTTTTTGGCAAATCCTGCGGGATCATTTAATTTCTCTGAGATAAAAAGTAGCCTGTGTGCTATTCCAGGTTATCATCTACCCTTGTGCTTCATTTCATTAAAATCCGTGCAGTAGTTTTTGTGTGATTGAGTAACAAACACCCATTTACCCAAACTTTCGCATTTATAAATATTAGCTTTTTTTAGTCCTCCGCAACTGTACCAAATTTCGTACTACCGTTCGCGTAATAGTCTTCAAAACTTTACTAGGTGGTATAGCTTCGCGACGTCTTACCCTGGTATTATGTACCACCGCCTCACCTACTCCTGCCGCAATAGCGTCATGTTTACATTTTCGTGTTCCGATTTGGAGCGTAAGGTAGCCGGTAGACTTATGCATGTGGCATTGCCATCCCGCTATACGGATAGCAACGCATCATTAACACCCTTGGTGTCTATAGGTGATGATTTCTCTTCCCATCAGGAGAGCCATCTGCCTGTTTGCTATCTTATGACATAAAAAAGAGGTACAAAGTTTTTGCTTAACGTACTAATATACCTACATATAGATAATAATTGTTAAGATATTGGCTGCTAGATGGAAAAGATATTCAATTCAATTAAGAATCTTGGAAAAACTCATCCACAAATCACAAATTACAATAGTGTAAAAACAAAAGCTTTCTTCACACCATTTTATTCTCGTCACATTCAACAAACTTATAACCCGTCGTTCGTAACTTCTAGCTGGAACATTGCTTCACTAAGTAAGTCTAACTCGATAAACATACCTAGTTTTACTTAATTGAGATCCAATTTGCAAACAATGACTGGATAATAATATCATGAAGTATTAGGTAAAGGTAGCTTTATGGATAATATATACTTATCAATTGTTATTAAACTACTTTCTTATATTTGAACTATACTTAAAACCTTAGTTTTTAGGGTTCCGAATCTAAAGGGTAAAACGGAACCCTATTACTAAGCCTCCGCTGTGTGTATGTCTGTCACCAGGCGGTATTACAAACACCGTGACAGCAAGAAAGCTGAAATTTTCACAAATTATGTATTTCCGTTGCCGCTATAACAACAAATACTAAAAATAAAAAAATTAAAATATGAGGTGGGTCCACACAACAAACGTGTTTTTATCGTATTTTTTTGCTATGGCTGCATGGGACCGACTGGCACTTCGCCGGTATATCTTATGATATAAAAAAAGCTGGCATCGGCATTTTGATTTGGCATTATATGCCATGTTTATGTTACGATAATTTTACATGCCTATCTGAGGCATTGGATCTCATACATACCACAACCAGACTCCGAGCATCAAATATATTAATTGTATTTTAGAGAATAAACCCAAAAAACTTACTTCACTTTGCTCGATCCTGGGATCTCACTCGGGACCATATGTTCTTAAAAACAATATATGTATATATATATATATATATATATATATATATATATATATATATATATATATATATATATATATATATATATATATATATATATATATATATATATATTGAAGTAAAAGAATAACAAAATTCGTATCGATCGGAACTGTACAGGTTGCCAACTCCTTTTGTTGTTGAAAGTTGAAAAAGCTGATGATCTTGAAATCTCAACAGACAAATCGGATCATCCGTTTAGATCTACGATTCCACAGACGAACACACATTTTATCTTAGTACACCAACCATGGTCGTAAGAGAAAGCAGCTAAATTTAAAAATTTGTTGGCAAGTTAATAGCTTTGCAGCACTCTGTCGGTATTCCTCAATCGATACCTAGCGATTGCGTTGGTGACAACGTACTTAATTATCGACACCAGAGACGTGACTACTTAGTCTTTAGAGATGAAGTCGAATGAGTAATGACTTTAATATGTGTTAAATTTTCAGCGTCTAATGTAAAGCATGTGGATATTAATGAATTACTTAATGGAAATGAACTGGAGCTAGAATGAATATAATATTTCACTAAGGACCATTTTTACGAAATAGAATATCAAAAAGCAAATGACTCTTCTAATGGAAAAAGACCATCCTATTGATACCATATTAATGGTGAGTTACTATGTGCGTCTACCGTCTACATTGCTCAGACTCGATATTGCCGTTCAATCTCTAAACACGATTATTAAATCACCGGCAAATAATACGTTTGAAGTAGAAAATCGCTTTGATTTGTTATTAAGCTACTTATTTACAGTTTTCATTTTTTCTTAACATGTACTGTAAGACATTGTTTCTTGCTAAATTTTATGATTCTAGCACAACGGGAAGTAACTACTACTTGGGTTGTGATTTTTATAAGATATCTCAAATAAGATTCCCATAAGATATCTCAAAATATGCGACACAAAACACAGATTACCGCAGGGTTTTTTTGATTAATTATAGTTTATTGATTATCCGCAGGGTCAGGCATTCGTACGATTTGTATTTCTAGGTTTGGACGTTTATTAAATATGTCTGAGTGTTTATAGGTATATGCATTTCTTTGTATCCATATCGTTGAGTAACATCCATGTCATTAGCAAATAAAATGCTTACTTTGGGGTTAGGTCTATTTGTGTAGTTTGTATACCGATATTATTTTTATTATTCTGATATAAAGATTGTAATTAAAAAATCCATTCAAACGGCACTTATACCTATATGTATTTCATAATTGAAATATAATAAAATTTACTTTGGAATTTCAATCGATTCTTAAGTTTACTAGGATTCACCAGTTAATCATTAGGTAAAACGAGTGGTGTCTCTTGTCCCCTTATTTGCCAACTTTAATGACTATTACTTATCATAAATAAAATCAATTGCTATACGTGCTTTTCAGGGACATGAAACATACTCCGGCTGTAACGGAGATAATAAAAGATAGCAAATTTTCAATAATTCTCCTAGCCTATTGAAACCAGGGAGCCCATGCTCTGAGTTGAACAGTCTAACTAGGAGACTAATGCGGAACTCGTGTTTTCATTATTTGCCCTCTTTCAAAAACAAATTTCAAGATGGTAAACCTCTTTCAAATTATTAACAATATTTTTAACAAATTTCTTCAAAAAATGTTGTGGGTTCTTAGATTTATTAATTCTACTAACTCGATGAACATTGCTATTTTTCCAAGTATTGGCGGATAACTTTTATAGTAGCATTATCATTCAATATTATGCTTATGGCAAACTATTATGCTTATGGCAAAATTGGATGAAGTCATATACGTGTAGTGACTGCATAATTTTTTGAAGCAATTTTTAAAATTTCTCTTTGCGATATAAATACTGCAGTGACAGTTGAAAATATGTTTAACTTCCTACTTCGTATATCTACGTTAGTATATCTGTATGTGTGTGTGTGTGTGTGTGTGTGTGTATGAAAACTACTTTTGAACGGCTTGACCTATCGAAACGAGGTTGATGAACATTATTTTTCATCTATTGGCCGCGGTTGTATTTACTATTAGAATAAATATTTGCCAGCTTCCTGACTTGATATAAAACATGTATATACATTTTTTGCAAGATAGCAACGCACCATTAACACCTTTAGTGTCTTTAGGCGATGATGGTTGACTCTTTCCATCAGGAGACCCATCTGCTTGTGTGCTATCTTATGATATAAAAAAATACATACTGCCTCAATAAGACGATTTATACCTAAATTGTCTATAGTCGGTGTTTGTTGGAAACAGAAACTATATTTGCTTTGCCGAGCATTAAAGTGTGGTTAGTACATGAGAACATAATTCAGTGCTATCTCAATTACGGCATATAAGCTGATGAAACCGGAATAACGCCTACGAATTAGTACATTCTAATTCACTATTAAATTATATTTAGTTCACAAAGTTATTAACACTACGTTTAGTACTTCTTCCTTGCTTGATGCATGTGGCATTAGACTTAGCCACAAGATAGCAACGCAACATTAACGTGTCTATACGCGAAGGTTGTCTCTTTTGTTATGATATAAAAATATGTAATAAAAAGATTCTTATTTGTACAAAAAATACAATATTTCAAGTGACGTAAGAAAAAAACGGATTGTGGACGCAGTCATGTGCGTTTGACGTTTGTGTAATAAATATTTAACGCTGGCAACATTTTACATTTGCCGACCGGTGCCGTCATTAATCAGTTCGGACACATTAGTAGTGTGATGGGCACAGACTACATGAATACTAATAGACACGTCATTGGGAAGGAAAAATGTCGTCGCGCATTTGATTTTTTTTTTTTTATGTCATAAGATAGCAAACAAGCAGATGGGTCTCCTGATGGAAAGAGTCAACCATCGCCTATAGACACCAAAGATGTTAATGGTGCGTTGCTATCTTGTGGCGAGGTCTAATGCCACATGCATAAGTTTACCGGCTACCTTACCCTCCAAACCGGAACACGACAGCGACAAGCACTGACGCTATTGCGGCAGGAATAGGTAAGGCGGTGGTACCAGACCCGGGCGAGACAATGCAGAACTCTACCACCTAGTAGCCACGATGGTAGTAACTCGATAGCCAATCGGTCGCCTTTTACGACCTGCCTGGCAGAACGGCAGTTGGCCTATTCTTCAAAGGAGGCCGGGACCAACACGGCGAAAACGCTCCTATCATTGTCAAAAATGTCATACATTTTTGTAGATATATAATATCGTTTAAAAATAGAAATAAACCATGTCGTACGGTTTTATCTAACCGAATGAGATGACAAGGTTTTAAAATTACCCCTGAAGTGATTTTATTTCATCGGTAAGTAGTATCTCTATTTGTGTGTAAATGCATACTACACTGACAAACTAAGAAATTGTCTTGAAAGGCGTATTCATTTAATCCGTGGTGATGGGTATCATTAGCCTGCCTTTTAAAAGCTCTTTTTAATCATATACCTTTTTTACGAACATAAGACGTTGTTACAATTTTATTTCTTGAAAAATATATTCCACCCCGTGACTGACTATGCAGTCAATGGAACTTGGGTTCGATTACCAACAAGAATAAGTGCTTCTGTGATGAGCATTAATGTTTGTATTTCTGGGTTTGGGTGTTTATAAAATATATTTCAATAATTTAATATATTTATTTCTATGTATTAGTATCGTTGACTTACACCCATATCACAAGCAAATAATCTGCCAACTTTGTGGTTGTTCAATTCGTGTTTAATTATTCCTAGTTGACCCGCGCAGCTTCGTCTACCTGTAGTCGATATAGTTTTTCAAATAAACTTTCGTCCCCTATTTTGATCCCTCGAGGGATTGATATTTAAAAAAGGTTAGTCTATGTTTGCCACGGATCTTCAACTACCTTCATGCCAAATTTCATCACAATTGGTTCAGCTGTTTAGCTGTGTAAGCGTAACTTATATAGAGATAAACAGACTTTTACATTTACTATATTAATATGAAATTATTTAAAAAGAGGTATAATGAATTAAACGTTAATTAAAAAAATGTATAATGAAATAAGCATTGGAATGGAATTATTTAAAAAATGAAATTATTAAAAAATATGTTTTTATTTACAAAATTGATAAATTTTTACAACAGCTATTGAGTTAAACTTAAATGAACGTCTTAGCTGTTTTTTTATTATAGTTAGGTAAGCGCTTGACCTCGATCTCGCTTGATGGTAAGCTGAGCGCCCTTCTCTAGAAGGTAGCTGTTCACTCTTCTCTTGAAGATCCCCAGATTGTACTCGTCCAGGAACACAGACTCACGAAGCATGTTCATTAAAACTTGCTCAAGTGAATAAACGAAAATTTTGTGAACCAACCACAAGAACCAACCGAAACTATTTTAAACTCTCAGCGCTCTCCTCCGCTATGCGTGATATTAAATGTGTCACAGTCCACGCTCAACGTAATAACAACGTAATCTTTTATTTATAGTTATCTGTTGTATAGTTAAATTTTGAATCTAGATGATAGACATGCAACTATAACGCATATTGTATCACCTTATCTTATCACTGTTTTTATGATTTTTTCAATTGCCTTCCTAGTGGGAATGGGAGGCAATCAACAGAACCTGAAACTTTAGAGACATTTTCACGTCAAAATTCGGCAGCAGTTTTGCTGATTCTACATAAGAGCATTAGATGCAGCTTGGATGAGCTGACTAGTCCGCAGTGCAACGCACTGTTTGAGGGGCTTCCTTTTGGCAAGCCTGCCAAACTTTTTATCTGCGACTTCTTTCGAAAGTGCTTTCATTGAGGTTCTTAGGTGACATTAAAGTCTTTGTTTATAAGTTACGAAAATAGTTAAATGTCTTAAACATTATTTTACATCTATTAGCCGCGGTTGTATTTACTAGTAGAACTAATATTGACAGCTTCCTGTCTAATAAATATAAACATTATAAAACCGGTTTCCTAACAGAGTATAGAGAGTGGAGTGAAATATATACTTTACTCTGTTATGAAAAACATACACTCTCGTGTTCCGGTTTTGAGGGTAAGTTGCCGGTTAGCTTATTCATGTGGCATTACATCCACGCCATACGAGTGGCAACGCAATATTAACTATCTTTGGTGTCAATAGACAATAAGCTAATTCTTTCCCATAAGAAAACCATCTGTTCTTCGCTTTTTAAGTATATATAAAAAATGGTAATTGCCGATTGTTAACGGCATTCGCTTTTTATTTGTAATAACCGATGGCTTTAAATGTTTTTCCAAGGCCGTATAACATCCAGACTGCATGCTGCTTCTAAGATGTTTCTAGAATAATTTAACAATATTTTTGCCAAACTAGAGATCGGACCTGTAACCTAGTAACTAATCTGTAACTAATTATTAAACAAACGAAGTAAAAGAAAAGTTGTAAATATATTTGTTGTTTGTGTAATCAAAAAAATATTGTAGATCTACTCTATTACATACTTGAATAAATTAATAGTGATGTAGTTTATAAAGTTAACTGTAATCAGTCACGCAAGTATCAAAACTTTTAGGAATCGATTACCTACTCGGAGTTGCGTTGTGCGAACTACCTAGGTAATTAATGGCTATCAAATTGTAGTTTGACACAACACCTTATGAACGTGTACATGATTTTATCATTAACTTACTATTATAAGACTTTGGAAAAAAAGAGACACTTTACGATATTCTATTTTTATTATCATTTAGAAATTTCTTGCATCTATCAATTATTATACCTATATCTAAAAAACTACTAAAACGATTTTGATGAAATTTAGAGTGTTTACTAAGTTGGAATATACTTGATATAAATAGAAAAGAATAGTCTGTATATAACTTTTAGGTCTTGAAAAATTCGTGGACATACATACAAACATACATACACTTACTAAAAGTAAAAGTGCTTGGACGTCTAAATAGATCATCATACTCAAATATTATCTAATTTCAACAATATTACATACACACATGTGAACTGACAACCTGCGTTTTTGTGTTGGTTGAAATATGTTTGCTTGTGTTTTAGGCATTGGCACGCTATAAAACTTTGTCAACTATTGTTTGCACTTGTGCAAATTTATAGATTTATTATATAAAGTAAGTTTTTTTTATAGAAGAGGACGCAAATGAGCAGGAGGTGCACCTGATGGTAAGTGATCACCGCCGCCCATGGACATCCGCAGTACCAGAGGTCTTGCAGTTGCGTTGCCGGCCTTTTAAGAGTGAGTAAGCTCTTGAAGGCCCCCTAATCGTATCTGTTTAGAAACACCCCTACCGGTAATTGATTGCACAGTTGTGAATTTCCAAACATCGTGGTCGATGGTGAGGATGGAACTTCAAATTTTGACGCAATGTCGATGATGGAATTCGGCGGCAGGAATTAATCCAAATAAGTCGTCGGAACACTCCCCATGAAAAATACGATAGAAGACACAAAGTGAACCAAGATCTTTGCGCAATGCCAAAGAGACAAGCCGTTAATTATACTATGTCTATTTAGTGGCATACGTGTTGTACAATGTTTTTTCTATCTGGCGTAATGAGACTGTAGGATTTCTATTAAAATCATCTCGTTGGTCGAGTGGTTAGTGACCCTAGCTAAGCAATCGATGGAGCTCGGGCTTCATTCCCGGCAAGGACAATCATATGTGTGATAAGAAAATAATAAATAATTAATATATTCACGGGACAAATTACACTTACCGATCTAACCCCAAAGTAAGCAAAGTATTTGCTTGTGTTATGGGTGTTAGTCAACGATACCTATACATAGAAATACATATATAAATACTAAAATATATTTAATAAACACCCAAACAAAAATACAAACATATATGCTCATCACATAAATGCTTGTCTCCGTCGGGGATTGAACCCGAGCCTCGTATTGCGTAGTCAGGGTCGCTACCCATTCGACCGACGCGGACGGGGCGGTCATTTTGATAATGATGTTTGTTATTCAATCACGCCAAACTACTGAACGGATTTGGATGAAATTTGGCGCAAAGGTATATAATGACCTGGAAAAGCACATAAGCTACTTTTTATCTCGAAAAAATTAGGTGATCCCGCGGGATTCATCAAAAACTTTTATAATGCTGCGGGGTGCACGATCATCCTACAAATATTATGATTAATTAATCAAATATTATATACTAAAGTCTTTTAATTTAGATGTTTTTTACTCCATCACACAAAAAGGTTGAACGAATTTGGGTTTAATTTGGTATACAGATAGTAAGAAAATATCTATATTACCTATAATAAAATCGTAGGAAAGTCAAAACTGTACATTGAATATTTTTTTAAAAGAATACTAGGGGCGTGATCTACAATCGATATCGAAGCCAAAAATATAGTTTTTAGAATTTTTGTCTGTTTGTCTGTATGTCTGTTTGTCTGTTTGTCCGTTTGTCCGTTTGTCTGTTTGTCTGTTTGTCTGTTTGTCTGTTTGTCTGTTTGTCTGTCTGTCTGTTTGTCTGTTTGTCTGTTTGTCTGTTTGTCTGTATGTATGTCCGGGGTAAACTCAAAAAGTACTGCATGGATTTACTTCAAATTTTGCATGAATATTACTAATAGGTTGGGTCAACATATAGGCTACTTATTATCACGCTATCACCTACGGGGGAGGAGCAGTGCTGAGTAAACAAAGTCCGCGCGGACGAAGTCGTAGGCAACAGCTAGTATCTAATAAATTTAAGCATAAACGCTAAAACTCCGAAACAAATCCCGTGAAGTTTCTCAAAACCTCTAATTAAGCAGCAAGCTACGTAATGCAGATAGTGGTTTGTACAAGCTTAGTTTTCGAAGTAACGTGTGTTTATATGAAGAGAGTGTGTAGAGAAAGGAAATTCGCTTATTGTACCTTGTTCCTCAGAAAGCAAATACAGCTGTTATACCCCGTCGCAACAAATAACAAGCGATAGTCGTTACAGCTGACAACACCGGCTGAATTCAATTTTCCTTTGACTTCAGAACCTTGCATCCAATATGCAAGAATTTTATACAACACTACTCGCTTCTATAGACATTATATAAATTTAATTCGTTAGAAATATGTATAAACAATGCATCTATACACAAATAGTATCATCACACCCGGTGCACTTGCGAGATAGGCAGAGTAAACCGAACGTCAATACTTTTCGGTTCAACACGATTCACCGGCTTGTCGGTTGGCGAGATGAGTGGCGAAATCTGAGATTAACAAGTCTGAGGATGAAATGGTTGCCGCATTTCATCGACCTTGTAACGATTATCGAATATTTTCGCGGTAACGGTATTTTCGAGAAAATTCTCGACTTAATAACACTTTAGCTCGATCCAGGGATCGAATCCGAGACTTCATGATCTGAGCCCAACATGCTACCCGTAGACCATGAGGCAGACAATATATGTACATACATATCCGTACTATCCCTACTCCATACTAATATTATAAATGCGAAAGTCTGTCTGTCTGTCTGTTACGTTTTCACGGCTAAACCGCTGGACCGATCGGTAAAATAATCCTACGGCTTTAGCGGAAAGATCCCTTTAATTTTTAAATATTTAAGTTAAATAAATTGTTTGTTCTTCGAAATAGGTAAACGATTCAATAAATATCGTCACGTGATCCCTTACAATAAGATAACTGAAAATAGCTTTCTATTAAATCGTTTTAAAACGAAAAAATAAATGGTATTCAACGTCATGAAATTAGCTTTTTGTATATTATAGGACAACAAACTAGTAGATGAATCTCCTAATGATAGTTTTACTCCTCATGACGCTTAAAACAGCTCCGAAATATCGGAAAAATAATCCAACAGCTATATGAGTAAGATGGTTAGATCCCTTTAATTCTTAAAAAATCAAGTTAAATAAATTGTAATATCATCAAGTGATTTCTAAATTACGATGAACTGGAATCGCTTACATTTTTAATAATTTTTAAACGAAAAATGAATGGTAGTCTGCGCCATAAATTTAACTTTTTGTGTATTATAACATAAACTAATAGATGAATCTCCTGATGATAAGTTCTCCTCTCACAAAGCACCATTGCTTATAACAGCGCCGAAATATTGGAAAAATAATCCAACAACTTAAGCGGTAAGATTCCTTTAATCTTTAAAAATTCAAGTTAAGTAGATTGTTCTTTGCAATAGGTCAACGATTTAGTAAATATCGTACGATGATTGAATATTGCTTTCTTTTTAAAACAATTTCAATTTTATTGTAACGAACAAGTAAATTGTTATCTGCGTTACAAAATTAACTTTTTTTATATTATAGTTAATTAGTAAATAAATCTCCTATTAGAAAGAAATAAGTATCGACTGTAGATATGGTGTGCTGCTATTCGTGTGACGAAAAGGATAAAGTTTACTGTCTATTTTTGCTTCCAAACAGAAATATGACATGACAAGCATTGACGCTATTGCTGTATGAACAAATGAATTAATAAACGTCATAAGACAAATTACTCGAATTGATCTAATCTTAAAGGTAGCAATTTATTTGCTTGTCATATATGTGTTGGTCAACGATATATTAAAACCAGAAATACAAACATTTATGCTCGTCAAACAAATGTTTGTCCCTGTTGGGAGTTGAACCCGAGCCCCGTCAATAAGTAGTCACGTTCACTAACCAATCGACCAACAGGACGGTCGAGTGGTTATTGAACCTGCGTGTGACGCTAGTGGACGGCGACCATGAATAAGAGAAGAAATGGTGAATCCAAGCGAGCTGTTGAGAAACTTCACCAATTAAAAATCATAGTGGTAGTCACGGATTTGTCCAATCGTTCGACTTATACAAACTGCCTGCATATTGCTCAAAGAGGCCTAATGTAATATGGAGATATTTCAAAGCCTTAAAACCAATTTAAAACAACTAAACGTAAAAACTAAAACAGATACAACTTAATACGTCTCTTGAGAGCAACTTTTTAAATTTATTGCCCGGAACGAAACTTTCTTCAAACACCAGTTGGATTTAAGCCGTAGTAATGGTTAAATTGAGACAAAGGGGATTGTATGCGACCGATAAAACGAAAGTTAGAATAGAAGCTGGAATATTCGTTTTCGTAAAGACAATTCCACACCTTTGTTTACAAAAGCTTGGATAAATATTTATGTGCGTTGTGTTGTTTACCAAAGGTGGAATAAATATTTATAGCGGCTAAACATTATCGCAATTGTTAAAAACTTAAGGATCTTGTTGAATGAAGATGCTTCGGTTGCGAAGTGAAACGTACGTTGAGTGTTCATACCGTGTGACTTTGCTCTGCTACTGATGAGGTGGAGTGTGATGGATGGGGTGAAAAACTATGCCACTGGGATCTTATTTACTTTTCAGACCTACGGTGAGTTTATTCTTGATTTTTTTTATTTTCCTTTTAATGGCAACACAAGGATATAACTGAAAGTTCTCGAAAGTTTGCATTGAATTGCTCTGTTCTTTAACTTATGGATTTCCGCAAAGTAACATCTAAATCTATAAAGATCTGAAAAGATTTTTACTCCGCTACATGGATGGCAACGCATCAATGACATCTTTGGTGTCTAAAGGCGATGATTTTCTTTTTTCATCAGAAAAGCTATCTGGATGGTTTTTATGCTATGATAAAACAGGCATATGAGTATCGGCAAACTTTTACAGAAGGTTCAGCACAAAGGAAATTGATAAGACATGCCTCTAAAACTACAAGAATTGTAGCTTCATCCGAAATTATCAAATTAATTTAATGTACAATAAACCCATATTAGAATCCAACGGTCACTTTCTAATAGCAAGTAAATTTTAATGTACTTGGAAGTCCTGAAACTAATCAAACTTGTACGCGTTTTCTTATTTCTAAATATTATTTTTATGCCAAGTTAATATTTTTTTTTAATTTATGACCAACCAAACAAGTTAGAAATATATCAGATAGGTAAAACACCAATGTTAAACAAGCTATTGTATAAAATGCAGCAAATTGGAAAAAAAATATTACTATAGTCGAACCTTACAACACAAAAAGCTGCAAAAAGCAGTATAAACATGCTACTCCTGGTATCATCCTAAAGTAACGAAAAAATAAAGGTGTCACCTATTTAGTCTGTGAACCAATGGCAATAAATATTTTGTTTTGTTATGATAAACAAACTTTTTTAATTTTATAACTTTTAAGTGGTTAAAATCAAATAATCTTAATGATGAGAGATAAAATCACGATATATTGCGACGCGAATGACTTAAAATAGAATGTAATAATTGTGAATTCAAGTAATATTAATCCTTAAAAGTTTTTTTTGAATTGCTAATTATTAATGCTAATTAAAAAAGTCTGTGTACAATTTCATTTCAGAAGAAATTAATAATGTATTACAATAATATAAGCATCTATCAACGTGCGTAGCTTTCGAGACGAACTTTCTATAGACCTTCATCAATCTTCTTTGTAGTTACATATTAGTTATAGTTCAGGAATCGAGTCCCGCAATTTATTCCGAGATTTTCCCGAAATTCAATTTTCAAAACCTATGAACTTTAAATATAGAATAATATCTTAGAATAATAACGAAAAGTCTATGTATACTATATTTTTATGATTTAATTATAAATGTATAGTTTTCAGATTTTCACAAGTTTGATATTTTTCACAGCTTCAAGGGACTGAACGCCTGTGTATATAGTTTTAATTTCTACTCGATACCTCTACGCGTTCTCATGACAAAGCGTCTTCACAGATAAACGGCCAACAAAGTGATCCCATAAGGGTTCTGTTTTTTCTTTTGAAGTAAAGAACCCTAAAAGAGATAGCTGTCATAAACAAACTGTCTGTTTGTAGTCTACGTGCTTATTTGACTAATTCATTTTACTCCATTTCAATCGGTAATTAGTAATTTACCTGTCACATTGGTATAAAATAATACAGAGATATTTCGGGCAGACCGCCAGGAACTACATTGTTACACTATTATTCAATTTATGTACCAACACTAGCTCAGAGCAATTTCAGATTTTATATCAGTTTAAAATTTGTCGTGAATATAGCATTGTCGCATGAAAGGCGCCACTTATTTAATAGCTTTATTTGATTACAGAGGCGATATTTCGTTCCGTTTTATGAATACAAAATGTATTCATGAAAATTCTTTTTCTCATACTTCATATGTCTACAAAATTATGAACCAATATTTCTTCCACGTCATTTTATTAAGGCGTGCTCTAAACTGCTCAGATGATATAGATATTGTTGATTGTAGGAAAATAATCAAGTATGTACTTAATAATAAAAACTAAATTTATTAGGTGGTAGAGTTCTGCTTTGTCTCGCCCGGGTCAGGTCCCACCGCCTTACCTACTCCTGTCAGTCTTGTCACTGTCGCGTTCCGGTTTGGAGAGTAAAGTAGCCGGTAAACTTATGCATGTAGCTTTAGACCTCGCCACAAGATAGCAACGCATTATTAACACCTTTGGTGTCTATAGGCGATGGTTGACTCTTTCCATCAGGAGATCCATCTGCTTGTTTGCTATCTTATGATATAAAAAAAAAATTACTAGCTTATCACATCGATATAATATGACAATATTGTCGAATAATAATAACTAGCGGTCGCCTGTGGCCACTTTTTTTGAACACAATTTCAATTTAAACAATAAAACCTTTTTTAAGTTTGACTACACACTTAAGCCGTAAAGAAAATAGTATACATGTGTGTGTAATGCTTATTTTTATTAATTTCATGTATATACCTAAAAATACTAGGCTTCTGCAGTTCTCCACAATGTAAACTTTAACTATGCAATATTTCATACTCCACAGTTCTCTTAATTGTCTTAAAATGGGGTATTATTGTTTCAGACATAAACATGACATTAATGATAATAATAATATTCACGGGACAAATTACACTTACTGATCTAACCCCAAAGTAAGCAAATTATTTGTTTATGTTATGGGTGTTAGTCAACGATACTAATACATAGAAATATTTGTATAAATACTAGAATATATTTAATAAACACCTAAACCCGGAAATACAAACATTTATGCTTATCACAAAAATTACTTGCCCCGTCGGGAATCGGAACCGAGTCCCGTCGATTGCGTAGTCAGGGTCGATAACCACTCATCCGACGGGGCGGTAATAAACATTGACATAAATGATCGATTAAAACAATGAATTCCTTAATAATATTTATAAATTATCTTACGATTATAATATGGAAATATGTAAAACTTTTATAAAGCTATAAAAATATCACTCAAATACAGGCAAAATAAAATTTATAATCAAAGCTATGAACATTAGAGAGCCGAAAACTCAATTCATTTTCCAGTTACCCTTAAGTTTGGAGCCCTTTCGAAGGATTCAGCTTTTCATAAAATTTGAATGATTGATCAGACGTGGCATTAATATCCCAAATAGTAGGTCGTAGAGTTCTGCAGCGTCTCGCCTGGGGCTTGATACCACCTCTTTGCCTTTTTTCGTCGCCTTACCTCAATGATTCTTATTGACATAATTGAAATTGCCATTGACAACTGACAGGTCTATCTAGCAAGGTAATCGGTAGACTGATGCATGTAGCATTTACCTCTCCTGCACAATGATGGCAAGTACGGTTAATATCTTAAGTCCTTATGTACTTTCATTGGTAGAGTCACCATTTAATATATTTTTTTTAATATTATAAAATTGCAAACAAGCAGATGGCTCTCCTGATGGAAAGAGAAACCATCGCTTATAGACACCATAGATGTTAATAGTTCGTTGCGATCCTTGTGTCGGGATGGCAAAGCTGCATGCATAAGTCTACTGGCTACCTTACCCTCCAAACCAGAACACGATAATGCAAACATGGATGCTATTACGGCAGGAATAGATAAGACAGTGGTACCAAATACCTGGACGAATCGTTGCGGAACTCTACAACCAAGTAGTCACAATGATAGTGACATGAAAAGCCTTTTGCAACCTATCTGGCAGGAAAGCAGTTGCTCTATTCTTCAAAGGAGCACGGACCAACATAGAGTAATTAAATACACACAATATTAATACAATTAAAATAAATTGTTTATACTAAACTAGCTGTGCCCGCGACTTCATCCGCGTGGAAAAAATCTGAAATAAATATCCCGGGGTTTTACCCACATAGTTCCCGTTTCCGTGGGATTTCCGAGATAAAAACTATCCTATGTTTTTACTCAGGCGTCAATTTACCAAATTTCATTCAAATCACTTTAATAATTTAGGCGTAAAGAAGAGACCGATACTCCGACAAAAAAATTTTTTTTTTTTGGTCTGTGGCAACACCGGTATAAAGATGTTGAAAAATTAGCTCCCAATATTTAAATAAAATTATAAAATTAAACTATATTAATTAGTGACTTACCAATTTCAAATTATTAATTAACTTATTTTATTGTAAATTATGTGTTTGACTCGTGTTCTCGGCAAGAAATTTCATAGTTATAAGTGTTAGAGTCTAACCAGCCGGATCTGTCAAACTTAACGAAAAATTTTGAATTAAAGTTTAGTGTTTTGGATTATATCTCTCAAATTACTGTAAGTATGTACATATTATTGATAATATTAACTAGATAATAAATCATAAAAATAACTACTTGTCGCATCTCTTGCTAAAACTCATTTGCTGAAATTTTTTTGACTTGATTGTTTTTTATTTGACATATTATTTATTTCATATTGTTATACATTTAACACAGAATATACATTTGGTGGTTGACTTTTCTCCTCCTGTTTGTATAAGATAAACAGAACCGATGAATTGACAATTACCAAGCACCTAGGACAATATATAACATCTATAAGTAGACACAAGTTAGCAGGGTTCACTTTTCTGATTTCTGATTTCTGAACGTGAGTGTAGCCGTTTTCAATTATTTGGTTTATAATGTCTCACGAAAGTTTTAATAATTTTAGATTTACTTTTCCATTTATAATATTAGTATAGATATACTATATTGGTAAACTTGTTTGGGCATGCATATAGGTTAGCGCTTATTCTATCGTATCGACTACGTCTACGACTCACTACTAAGCGTTGACTTAAGCATAGGTTGAAACTTCTTTATTAAAAGATCTCAAAGAATTGATTGATCCATTAGACTTTTGTAATTTCATAGAGTATAATTTAAACGCAATATAAAATTACAACGGACGACAATTTTCCTTGTCGATCTGAAACAATATAAGAGCTTCTCTGTATTAATAGTTACTTTTGAGGATATTGTTGCCAAAAAAAAATTACTCAAAAACGGACTAGTCTTTTTAAACTATGAAAGCTTTAGAATTTAAAAAGTAAGTTTGCCGGCTAACTGACCCTCCAAACTGGAACCCGTCAGTGACAAGCGCTGACGCTATTGCGGCAGGAATATGTAAGGTGGTGGTACCAGGCCCGGGCGAGACAATGCAAAACTCTACCACCCAGTGGCCACGATGGTAGTGACTCGCATAGCCAATCGGTCGCCTTTTACGACATGCCTGGCAGAACGGCAGTTGGCCTATTCTTCAAAGGAGCCCGGAACCAACACAACGAAGCCCGGACCAACACAGGGCATTTTATACAATAGATAATAATGATATAATCCATCGGTTTGGCGATCTGTAACTTGTCCAATTTTTTTGACATTTTTCCCTATTTTTATACGTTCCCTATTAGTATGCCAAACCAATTACATTCAAAAGAGAAAAGATAAATACAAATTTTGACGGTTATTTTTATACCTTAAGTATATAAAAACATTATAATTGTAATAAATATTTCTATTTCTAGTTACAGTTGTGTCAAGAATAGCAGTGGTAGACTTAATTTTCTTATGTTTTACTGATCTATATGTTTTTGTTAAAAAAGATGTGTAAGACACTTCAGTTTTACAAAAACAAAATAGAAAAAGAAAATTAAAAAAATGGTTAATTTATAGACCGCCAGATCGATGGGTTTTTCTAATATCCAAAAAGCAATAAAGTCTATTTTTGTTTTAATACTGATTCACCACGTTATTTTGGTGTCCCCGGTTGGACTATTTATTGTGCACTAAAATATTATGTAAATATAGTATAATCGAAACCCAAGATATGCGGGTTCAAAAAAATTACGAAGCGCTTCGAGAAATGGTAGGTGAGCCATTAAATAAAATTAATTCTATATTTCTTTTACGGAATTCATTCTTTTACGGCTCATTATAAAATTAAAAGGATTTAAAGTTTGGAATAAGTTTGCGAAAGTTAAAACTTAAACGGTCTTAAGAGGAATGTCCCAGCGAAATTTTCAAACTAGTAATTTCTAAAGTTTGTTTCTCTTGTTTCGATACACAAGGGATATTTATTTAATCACTAAGTTATAAATTTATAATACCAACTGACCTGCGCAGCTATGCGCGCGAGTAGATTAAAATGTCATCGATATAATTTTTCATACGAACTTTTTTCAGCCCCTGAGGAGTCGATTTTTGAGAAAAAAATAGCCATATTCGACCACGAATCTTCAACTACCTTAATGCCAAGGTTTGGCCGTAAAAGATTAACAGACAGATAAACGGACGGACGGACAGACAGTCAGATACAGACGCCACTAGAATTACTTTCAGGAAGGTGCATCAGCATATACACATTATACTATTAACTAATATGGAACTATATATGTAGATATATTAATTACTATATAACCATTTTTACCCCGTGTTGATCCGAGCTCCTTTGAAGAATAGGCCAACTGTCGTTCTGCCAGGTAGGTCGTATAAGGCAACCGATTGGCTATGCGAGTCACTACCATCGTGACTACTAGGTGATAAAGTTATGCATTGTCTTACCCAGAGTTGGTACCACCGCCTTACTTATTCGTGCCGCAATAGCATCAGTGCTTGTCACTGTCGTGTTCCGCTTTGGAGGATAAGGTAGCCGGTTTAATGCCACATAAGTATATTATGTGGCATTCGACCTCGCCACAAAATAGCAACGTCCCATTAACATCTTAGGTGCCTATAGGTGATGGTATTCTGTTTCCATCAGGGGACCATCTACTTGTTTGCTATCTTATGATATACTAGCTGTTGCCAGCGACTTCGTCCGCGCGGACTTCATTTACTCCGCACAGCCTCTCCCCCGTAGGTGATAGCGTTATAATATGTAGACATTATGCTGACCCGACCTGTCAGTAATATTCATGCAAAATTTGAAGTAAATCCATGCAGTACTTTTTGAGTTTACCCCGGACATACATACAGACTAACAGACAAAAATTCTAAAAACTATATTTTTAACTTCGATATCGATTGTAGATCACGCCCCAATTATTCTTTTAAAAAAATATTCAATGTACAGTTTTGACTTTCCTACGATTTTATTATATGTACTTATAGATAAAAAAAAGCTAGTTACATGTTACACCCATATACATAACATCAAATAGTATGATTAAAGTAATACATCAACCGTGAAAGCAAATTTTCTTTCATATCTACACGGCATGACATTTACGTAAAGTTACAATGAACTACCTACGCAGTTTGCTAAATACCAGTCGTTGTGCTCTGAATGTCAAGTTTTCCCTCAGACCTCAGTTTGCTGTGCTGTCGAGTGTTATTTTTAGAGAGCTCTTCAGGGCGGCGAGGGTTCTAGTAGGTCAACACTTCACTATCTTCCATGTTTTCATAATATATCTAAAATGCTTTCATGTTAGCCTTTAACAAAAAACAACATGTTTTGAAGTTATAATTTTTTTTGGCGCGTTTAGGAAAATAGATCAGTGTGTTTTTGACATAGAAATATATTTAGAGGTCAATGGTTTTTGACATGAGACAAAGTTGCGCGCACAAGGAAGTTATATTCTACCTGGAAGGTCCACGTGTACCTCAAAATCGTTCCGAAGAGTACTACGACATGAGTGGAGTGTGTCTCTTTCTACTAGGGTGTCCATACATATTTGTGCAACAGGACAATTTCATTCTAAAAAAGCAGAATAGAACTGATATGGACAGCTACGATAAGTCCTGGATAGTACCCACGGCTATCAATTTTTGAAAGTCGTGTATGTTAACAATGTCTGTTATCGCTCTTATTGACGAAGGAAAATGCACATTCATAATATGTTGTTTTGACTCACACCCATAATTTGCTAACTTTAGGGTTAGATCAATTCGTGTGATTTGTCTAATGATATCGTATTATTACGACAGGCTGTAGTGAGGTGGAGGAGGCCGGATTGCAACTATAAATGCTAGCATATTAGTAACGTGCCGGGCCGCAACACATTGACTAGTTTTGTGTACAGTTAACTGCCGAACTGCATGTTAAGGCTAGTTCTTTGTGGCCTTTAATCGTTCTTAACCCATAATTTCTGATTTTGTAAATGCGTACTTAAAACACGGAGAAAATTGTGTGCGCTCAATTCCGCTCTGCAAATCTGCCGCACTTTGGCCCGGCATAGTGTACGAGAGTTTATAGAAAATGTATCAAAGTGATCTAGGTGAATTTTTGCGAAGCACCCTGACCAGCTGCGGCCCATCTTAATGTTAGAGCGTAAAATAGGATTATTAAAAATAATAAAAGTTAGAATAATTTTACTTGATATGTAACTGAAATAAATAGCTAAAAGTGATGGTCCAAAAATGTATGGACCAAAAACCCAGAGTCGATTTAGACAAATTGGGTATCACGGGCTTTATCATATTGCACAATTTACCCCACCGAAAAATTAATGCCCATATCCATGGGGTATAACAGTTATAGGCTGACAAAGTATATATGGAAAAATCATGAGTAACTTGTTATTTTTACCACTTTACAAGACATGTCAATGTAAGTTTGTGTATGTGTCTGCATGGGTGTATGTGTGTGTGTGTGTGTGTGTGTGTGTGTGTGTGTGTGTGTGTGATTGTGATTGTGTTTGTGTAGCTCATTGTACAGTCAACCGCAGAAAGATTTGATAACAAAAATAGACATTTAATGATTCCTCTAGATCCGGCAAACAGTCACAGAAACCCCGATCCAAAACAAATATATCATCTGGGTGTAAAAACCATCGCATTGGAGCTTCTTCAATCGGACGATCATGGTTGTCTAATATAAGTTTTACTATGTCAGAGTCTGAAGTTCTGGCGGCGTAGGGTCCAGTTACTTCTAAAATATAGCCATCAGCACATACTATCATGAATGGCTTAATCAAGTTGCTGTACTTGTGTAAGATATAGCTTAATCTTTGAAAGAGAAAGTTGGAAGATTTTTGAATAAATAAATAAGTGCCGTCGATTGGCGGCACGTGTAACAGTTATAGGCTAACAAAGTATATATGGAAAAATCATGAGTAACTTGTTATTTTTACCAGTTTTTACAACAGTAGTAATAAAAAAATTATAATAATAATAAGACAATAATAAATATAACTAGCGATTATAAGATGAACCTATCAAATTGAAAATGCTTTATTAAAGAGATTACGTCTATTTTTGTAAGTTCTCGTGCATAACCTATCTTTGTTCTTCATTGTTATGTGCTTCTCTTACAAATACAAACACAAACTTTTCAGTTCGGAATATGACGCGCTTATCTTGCCTCTCGCTCTATTAAGTGAGTGAGAGCGAGAGGCTTAAGGAATGCGCCGCCGCCCGTGCCATTTTTCTATTCCTTTGTTCCTTATCTTGAACTGAGGCTCTGCGCCGGCGCAGTCCTTCGTTTGCTACCGTTGTGATCTGTGCGTTTTATTCTTGGATTTTTAACTTTGACCTGCTTTTTGTATACCGGACACCGATTTACTCTTTTTATTTGGACTATGCTAATATGGCGGAGAACAATCGTTGTGTGAACTGTAGTCGCTCTGTGTTACGGAGACAACGTCATATACTGTCGCTTCAGTTTTTGGAGTCGCATCGAAACGCTGTGGAACACCTACTGAATCATGAACAACCACAACAAGAAGTAAGTCATTATTTTATATACCTGCCTTTTGTCAAATAAAATGGGTATAATACCTGTGATCCGTTGTCCAGACCACACATTTTTGTAAAGAACTCTTAAATAAAAGAAATAGCCGTTTTTTCTGTAAGGTTCAAATAGTTTGAAAGAAAGCATAATACTGATTTTTATTTATAATATCATGACGTTAGTGTTATTTACGTGGCCCCAAATAAATATTTATCATACTAATTATGTTATTCAACCTATGTAAAAATATTTATGTCTTGGAGAGATGCTAAACTAATTGCCCGTTTGCGGTAGTATAAACTTAACACATAGTGTCTGACATTACACATGAGTTTTTATGTATAGGATAATAACAATACTTAGAGGTTATACGATTACAAGTAGTGCAATTAAGCTAGTTATAAACTTGTTGCACAGCCAACCAATCTACCTGTGTGCATACAGCTTAGGCCCGGAGCATCGTTAAGCGTGTCGCGTATCCACGCCGGCGCAGTTTACGCTGGTCGTTGGGACGCGCGCGTGATCACGTCACTTCTCAACTTACACTGGTCATCGCCCACTAACTAGTCCCAACGACCAGCGTAAACTGCGCCAGCGTGGACACGCGACACGCTTAACGATGCTCCGGGCCTTATACGCCCCACTGCAGGGCTTCGCCTCCTCCTCTCATGGAGAGGGGTCCAGGCCATGGTACCTAACAGCTATGTATTTCACTAATAATAATACCTCTACAGCTCACCGAGTAAAATAATGATTCATCGTGCTTACAATAAAATGTGTTTATTAGGTTGATAATAAAATAAACGGCTGACAATAGTTTCATTGTTTAATATTATTTTGTCTCGTTGATTTCAGATCGTCTTTGATGGGTCAAGATCCATGTGTCATCCTTGCTTGCAACGCATTGAATATGCATTGAGGCGACCTTCCACACCTGAAGCTAGACCACCGGAAATGTTTTCTTTATCTGGTTTTACACGTGCCGCCAATACTTCAAGACGATGTCTATTCGACAATTGTACCTCAACGGAACTTCGACAAGTGCCCGACACTATAAAAGCGCACCTATTAAGCTATTATTCTTTTTACATACCAGAACTTGCCCGTGTCTGTCGGTTTCATTTAATGAGTTCATCATTTGAGGATTTCTCTACAAATGTGAGTAATCGGCAAGATCACTTCAGAAACGAGAACTTGCGCGACATAGTCATGTTGTATACACGAGTCCGTGAAAAAAGAGGTAATGTTGACTTTGAAAGGCTTCACGAAATGAGTGAAGAAGATCTCCATTTTTGGACTGGAATGAACCACAACCAGTTTGAGAGTATATTACAAGAAACACCGTCTTTACGACAAACTAGTAAGTGCAATACTATATTGGGCGTATATCTATGTAAACTTAGATCAGGTGAACCTCACGTAAGGCTGGCATCTTTGATAAACACTTCGAAAACGTCTTTACAACGCATGTTAAAGAAAGCTAGACGATGTCTCAAAAATGAATACCTTCCCTTACATCTGGGATTTGACCACATAAGCCGACGTCAAGTAATCGAAAGGAATAGGACTCTTCCGAATTATATTTTTGGTAATGAAGAGCGAACAAAGGCCATTTTAATTATCGACGGCACTTATTTATTTATTCAAAAATCTTCCAACTTTCTCTTTCAAAGATTAAGCTATAGCTTACACAAGTACAGCAACTTGATTAAGCCATTCATGATAGTATGTGCTGATGGCTATATTTTAGAAGTAACTGGACCCTACGCCGCCAGAACTTCCGACTCTGACATAGTAAAACTTATATTAGACAACCATGATCGTCCGATGGAAGAAGCTCCAATGCGATGGTTTTTACACCCAGATGATGTATTTGTTTTGGATCGGGGTTTCCGTGACTGTTTGCCGGATCTAGAGGAATGCGGTTATAACGTTTACATGCCACCGTCTGTAGGACGTAATGAAAGACAATTAAGTACAGTAGCGGCAAATAAATCTAGATTGATAACCATGGTTAGATGGGTTGTGGAAACCATTAATGGCACGATAAAAAGAGATTTTGAACTATTTAGACACAAATACTTTAATATAGCGCTAAACAACGCAATGATAGATTACAGAATAGCTGCAGCGCTTACCAATGCATTTCGGCCAGCATATGAAGACAGCAGATTTACTGAAGCGTTTATAGAGATGATTGAAAGAAATAGGGACAGGCCGAACCTGTTAGCCGATTACGTCGATGAACATCGTTTGGATCGGCAAAGAATTGTGTTTACCAGAATCGATGCAGCACACCCCGACTTATCGGATTTTCCAAGAATGGAATATGACCAGTTAATTGTGTTCGCAATAGGCACATATCACATAAAACTGGCAAAGTCTTACTGTTGCGAACATATAAGAGGAACTGGGGTTTTTTCAATTGAAGTTTTTAGACACCCCGAAAGGATAAATATTAATAACGAAGAAAGTACATTAATAAGGTGTCGAATCCATTCCAGACACGTCGGGACAAGAACTTATTACTGTTATGTGTTATATAACGCGAATACGATTTCGGAATACTGTTGCAGCTGCATTCATGGTCGCCGCACATTGGGCAGTTGTGCTCACATAATAAGTATAATATATTATCTGGCTTGGGCCAGATACCAAGACCACCTTATGCAACCTGCTGGGTTTTTAGATCACATATTAATAGATATTGAAAATAATTGAAATAAATATTTTTCCCACCATTTTCTTTCTTTTTTTTAATAAATAAAAATAACTGAAAAATAATATGAGACAAAACAGGTAAAGTCAACCGTAAAAAGATGTAACACCAAAAGGAACTAATAAGTGTCCAAAAAATCTAAATCATTAAATGTCTATTTTTGTTATCAAATCTTTCTGCGGTTGACTGTACAATGAGCTACACAAACACAATCACACACACACAGACCCATGCAGACACATACTGTCTTGTAAAGTGGTAAAAATAACAAGTTACTCATGATTTTTCCATATATACTTTGTCAGCCTATAACTGTTATACCCCATGGATATGGGCATTAATTTTTCGGTGGGGTAAATTGTGCAATATAATAAAGCCCTTGATACCCAATTTGTCTAAATCGACTCTGGGTTTTTTTTGGACCAATTCCTTTGTTTTCATACTGAGCAGTTTCGCGGGTAAAAAGTGTGGTAAAAAAATCTTTGCATGTGTGATCTTTCTGCAGAATTGAGCATTATACATACAGATAAAAGATCAAAATACTCTTCTAGAAAATGTATGCATTAATTACGGACAGATGACAATTACATTACATTGCTTTAAAATTTGTTCGAGTGAAGCAGTCCAGCGATACTGAAGAATCAATAAAACCTAGAGGATACGGCGAGAAATATTGCAAAGTCTTAATGCCAGTCTACTGACAGGGTCCTGGATAAAACACTTCGGTTCCGGTTCCAACGTTCAAGTTCAAAATGTCCAATTCCCAAAATATACAATATTTTCAAAATGACTATTTCCTAAAATCGTCCATTTTTTTCCATGTTGGTCTCATGCTCCTTTGAAGAATAGGCCAACTGCCGTTCTGCCAGGCAGGTCGTAAAAGGCGACTTATTGGCTATAAGTGTCACTACCATCGTGACTACTTGGTGGTAGAGTTCCGCAACGTCTCGCCCGGGTATTTGCTACCATCGCAGAAGCTATTCCTGCAGCAATAATGTCAATTTTATATCATAAGATAGCAAACAAGCAGATGGGTCTCCTGATGGAAAGAGACAACCATTACCTATAAACACCAAAGATGTTAATGGTGCGTTGTTATGTATTGACGAGGTCTAAGGCCACATGCATAAGTTTACCGGCTACCTTACAACCCAAACCGGATCACGACGATGACAAGCATTGTCTCTATTGCGGCGAAAATAGGTAAGGCGGTGGTGCCAAATACCAGTGCGAGATGTTGCGGAACCACCTAGTAGTCACGATGGTAGTGAAATTATTTCTTGTCAAGAGTTAAGTAAACTTTTTGACAAGCAGTTACGCTATTGCGGCAGGAATAAATAAGGCGGTGGTACCAGACCCGGGCGAGATAATGCAGAAATCTACCACCTAGTTGTCATTGTCGTGCTCCTGTTTGGAGGGTAAGGTAGCTGGCAGACTTGTGCATGTGGCATTGCAAACCCGCCACACGGATAGGAACGCACCATTTATATCTTTGATGTCTAAACGCGATGGTTTCCTTTCCATCAAGAGAGCCGTCAAATTGTTTGCTATCTTATAATATAAAAAACAAATATTCATTTTAAACACTAATCATCTAGACTAATAACAAGTAGTTTTTTCGTTTCACATCTGTAAATTATATTGAATTTGGCTGATAAAAACCGTACATACTAAAGGAGAGTGTTCAGTAGTTGATTTTAATACCAAATGTGTAAAACAATTAGGTACTTAAATATTGAGCTAATTATCCTATAACATGTTTATAGTCATACGGACGCCCACGCATAGGTATAATTTTTATTCAAATTATCCTTTATAGGCACTATTGAAGTTCATTATTTACAAACAGTGATTTGCTGAACTCGTGACTAGACTCATTAGCTATTAGTCACCGCGCGGATGATAACGGAGCTATCACTCGCTGTCCCGGGATTCGTGCGATTCGTGGGATTCGAAGAAATAAAAGTGACCGTATTTTTTGAATATTACTCTACTAAACTTGTGGTTGACAACTACATAATAGTCAAGCAATATTTGATAACGTCATTTTCCTCTCTATTATACACCCGAGTAAATTTTCCATTATACAAGGAGTAAATTTTCCTTAAAGTAATCCTAAAAAACTGGTATTTTTCATTTTATGTTTTTTTATCTTGTGCGCTTATATACACCCCAGTACACCCGAGTAAATTTCCTTTAAGTAATCCTAAAAAACCAGTATTTTTCATTTTTTTTTATCTTGCGGGCCTGTTATCATCTATAAAAGCAATATTTTATTTATTTACTTATTTTAGTTTACTTTCTTTCGTATTAAAACTGGGCGGTTACAAACTAACATCATAATATTCGACCAGGGTGGGTTTGAGATCACCTATTTTAGCAAGTGAATTAAACAAAATTCTATCAAGAAAACGTGTGGTCGTAAACTGATGAGATGCATCTTTATGCTTCTACAACATCAGATTCTAAATTATACAATCATGAAAGCATCATTGAGATCATAATAAGCAAAATATTTTATAGCTTTAAGTGTCCGAATGTGACCACATGGCCGCTTTCGAGCGTATTAGATATTTATATACTTCAGTTTGCGACCACTGGATTTAAAAAGAAATATAAGCTAAAAAATGATGTCACTACAACTTTCCAACAAACAATGTTCTATAATTGAAATAATAACGCTTCTTGTTTGAGTGTAACATTAGTATAAGGTAACAAAAGGTAACTTTGTTCGCCAGCCGGTGTGGTATTTTTATTGCAATACGCGACACATAAACACACCATTAAGTCATCACTCGAACTCGGGCACTAGACTTGTGTAACTCCGGAGTGATTAACTCAAAAAGATATAATCTTTACAAAGGAGTGAATATATCAATAACTCCGTAGTATTCAAACTAACTCTCTATATCTTTATATCACAGAGTGATTGTATTTCATCTAAGCGGAATAGAATGAAAGGAATGATTTGTTTATCAGGGAGTAGAAAGAGAGGAACCAATCATTCGGAATGAAGAATGTTGTAGCATCGAACTACATACTGTACACACAAAGTTATACCTTAAACTAATGGGATTAAGATATCTTTAATATTGTTCAAATGCGGATAGTAATAATAAACAGCGATGAGAATTATTTTGTTTGTACTTTGTTTTAAAAACGCACGCATAATAAAAAATAAGCGTTTGTTTTTAAATAATTTAATAAAATAATATCGATTCTGTTCGACATACCATAAATACATCATTTATTTTAACTGTTTATCTTGTCATTATATCGCACCGGTTAAACCCTTAAGACTAGAAACTTGAAATCTTTAATATATCGGCGAATATACCTATTTCTCATTTTAAAAACATTAAAAGTCGGTTAAATGTAATTTACATAATCCTTTCACACGCAGTGGAAGCCGCGGTCAATCCATAGTATCAAATAAAACAAGCGTGATTGCTTTTTAAATAATTAAGTAAAAGAATACCAAACAGAATCCATAAATACATATCATTTATTTCAACTGTTTATCTTGTCTTTAAATCTGTAAATCATTTCATTTCCTTATATTATCATTAAATCTAAATATGTCACCAATCCCAATCACTCTGATTTCTACTGAGTTATAAGGAGTTGAAGATATAAATGAGTGATATATATCCGTAACTCTGAAAGATACATATCACTCTTTTCTTTTCTCGGATATATTTTGCGCAAGTCTATCGGGCACTATTTTCAGCTTTAGCAGATAGGTTTAAATTTATGATTTTCTTGTTACATAATTATTCATTGAATATTCAATGCTTACTGTTCATTGTTTTCTCATGAAAAAATGCTATTATCTTTAATTAAGAAACCTAGGCCCTCAAGTGGTCGCATACTAAAGGCGGTCGCGTTACCGACGCAATGACCCTATATTTCGTTTGTATGTTTAATTAAAAAATATCTTAAATAACACTAAATGATTAAGCTTACAACAGGGAATATAGATGGAATAGCATTTGGGTTCAGTGTTGATCTTATCTTATGGATTATTAAATCCTCGGATTTAAAATGACGGCTGCAAATTAAACTGTAATATGAATTTTTTTTCTTAAATGGAACAACTTCAATCCACCGTTGTCGAAGAATCTCATTTCTTGAGAACCTGCAAGAAAATAATGAACAAGAGATTAGGTATCTACTACTAGTTAACAGTTACTACCAAAAAGTATGTATGTAATGTATTTAGTCACTACAACACAATGATTTTAGTATTAAATAACAAAATTACGTAAAGTAGGTTCTTATTTGATTACGATGACATTCCTTAGGGACGTATTATGAAATGTTAGATTGAATTGTAATTTCTTTGTATTCACATGTCCGAATTTTTGTGTTATTATTGCTACCCTACTTAAGAAACTTGTAAATACAATAAAAAACTTACTCAAAATATGAAATTCCGCAACCAGCATACGCTTCACTATTACAGCACTTAACGCTACAATTTTTCACCATTTTACAACAGAAAAAACTTATAGCAGTAAGCAAAAAGTATCAGCTATATTTTTAAATAAAGCGCGCCAAAGCGACCGGCTACCTGAGTGTGGCCGTGCATAGTTTACAAATTACTACTAATTCTACTGATTTGAGAAAACAGTTTTTACATTACATAAATAATTACGTAATATTTAAAATAAGCACATTTAAGAACTCAATATGATAATTACAATACATTTTATGCTAATGTATCTATAAACGTGTATGAATAAAAGGGATTTAACGGTTACCGAATATATAAAAAATCTACCATCTGAAAGTTTTATTTACACTGGCAATTGCAAGAAAGGGATAACATCCACTCATGTCGTTGTCTCGCTCAGAACGTTTTTCCCCTCTGTTAAGTAAGAAGCAAATGTCAACTTTATTGCTAACGAGATAAAGTACAATTTTATTTTTCAAATATTGCTTCGTAGTAATTCCAGATATCGTATATAAGTTCCTTGTGCGCGCACAAATAACAGATAATAATAAAAGTAACAGATAATTAATTTTTATTAAAGCCTTTATTTCTCAAAATTTTATTTGTAATATTAATTTTTGTCTATGGTATTTTGTCATGTTAATAATTGTTTGAATACCAAAAAGACAATACACAAAGGCGGTCTTGTCGCTAAAGAGCGATCTCTGCCAGACAACCTTTAGGTAAAAGAGATATTATTATTAATATATTTTAGGTAATGGTGCTATTAAATCAAGTAATTTAATACAGTGCTATAAAAATAAGTAATCTATAAGTATTTATATATGTCAGATGTAGACAAATAGATAATAAAAAAGTTATGTGTGTATGATACGCAAACGGAATCACGGGGAGCAGCTTGTAAAGAATAAGAAAAGAATGTATGTAGTAATATCAATAAGTATATTTAAATACTTATTATAATTTTTTAATAAGTATATTAAAAATTCAATAAAATATTTTTATTCCATAACACTATTTAAATACTTATCATGGTCTACTATTATTACTTGATTACTATTATATATTACCTGATTAGCAACTTGTATTTTTAAAGCCTCCTATGTATAGAGTATAGACTATAGACCACTGATAAATTGATGTAATATAATATAGTGACCATGGATTAAATGGATACGCCTTTAAAGACAATTTCTTAGTTTGTCAGTGTAGCTTGCAATTCCATACATAAATACAGAAGCATACTAATTGTGATACCGATAATCACTTCAAGGGTAATTTTTAAACCTTGTTAACTCATTCGGTACGGTAAAATAGTAAATCATGGTTTTTTTTTCACGGTATAATATAACCTACAAAGGTATGAAAATGTTGACAGTAATAATAGCGTTTGCATATGCGCGGCGACACGTTTCCTTTCCAACGGCTTGGCTATTAGTATTCATATGGTCTATGATAGTGACGTATGAAGCCGACGTAAAAGCATCAACTATTTAACTATCCCTTACCTGAAACAAAAGATTTATTTTTTTAGTAAAGATTATACATACCATAATAAAATTGGTCGGATCCAATATAGGGTCATAGAACTTAAAAAACACAACTATTCGGAAAAATAACGCCACTGTATCAAATTAAGTCGTACAGTATTCTTTGTATAAAACTACCTACTGCAATGCACATTAATCGGAATCGTAACGACATTGGGTGTGTTCTTGACAAATATCTAGAGATGGGAGTTATGGCTACTTTTATTACACTATCATGTCGTGAAGTTATTTGTTTTTTGTCACTGTTATATCTCGCGAGATAAAACACGACCATTATATTTTATTAGTAACGATTATTGTCACAGTGAGTGCATTTTATTCCGTCTGTTACATCGCCGCGCAGTGATTAAAATTTATAAATGATTAGTAAAGTTAAATAACATACTCTTCTAGCTGATGGCACGGTGTCGCTCAAATGTTGTCGCTTTGTCTCTTTCGCACGATGGAATTCAGCGTTAGAAGTAGCTTAGCCCGCGTGAAATTAAATCACGATTACGTTATATATAAAAGACGATTTCGATGTTTGATAACTGGTGTGGCACGTGAATTATTTTATAACGAGTGATTAAATATGCCATGCCTACAAACCGTGCCTACAAATATCTAAACTGAGACTTCTAACAAAATTGACAGATGGCGTGAACTGAGATTTTACAGGACACTCTATAGATAATAAGGCGTAATCCAATGCCGCCATTTTATTTTGTAAGTCAAGGCTTCTTTTCACAATTCTATAAGTTCTAACAGCTAAAGATAGAAAGTATGTCCAGATCAAAATAAGCCAAACTTAGATTTTGTTTACTCTGACAGGTCTAAGTAAGTTTGGTAGACAGACTTGAAACATACAAGTTATAGCAGGAACATACCGAATGTCTCGCTTCAGAAGTCGGGACAAGTTCACTTGACGCTTAGGGGTCATCCATAAATTACGTCACACGAATTTAACTATTTTTTGACCCCTCCCCCGTCCTTGTCACAGTTGGTCACATTTGTGAGACCCCCCCCCCCGCTACCTATGTGATGTCACATATTTTACAATTTTAAATTGGAAAAATGATTTCTTTCGATTATTTTTTATCTATACAGGTATTATATTTTGAAAATATGTGATGTCACAAAATTTGGGATCTCTCTCTACCCCTTGTCACACAATGTCACACTTCTCCCCCTTAACGTATGACGTAATTTATGGACAGCCGTTAATGCTCGACGTCCCCGCGCATACGTCTTTCCGTGTCCGAGCTTACAACGCACTACTAGGGGGTAACTTTAATATTACAGTGCTTTGCCTAGCCGTAAGCGCGGCGGCCTAGCCATAGCCAAGTAGATACGCTGAAAGATGCGTATGTTATGTTGACGCCTGGTTGAGGCAAAAGGTGATACTGTGACGATGCCTTTCGAGTTGATAGGTGTGCCATGAGCATAATTGTTTAAGTCGAGTTTTTATAATTTGTAAAAGGCAAAATTAACAACAAAACTGTTATGTGCTCTCAGGGTGAGTATATAACAAAAACACTCACTAAAATAGTTTAATCTTTTTATAATTTGTAAAAGGCAAAATTAACAACAAAACTGTTATGTACTCTCAGGGTGAGTATATAACAAAAACACTCACTAAAATAGATTAAAAAGAGTTTTTATCACCTTGCTATAAGTTTGCGCGGGACTGTGATAGTAAAATTGGATTGCCTTGCAATTCTAAAAAACGTAAACCTTATTATGTACAACTTTATTCCATTGATAATGTTAGTAATAAAAAATAAGAATATTTTCAAAGAGAAAAATTTTGTCAATTATAAATAATTCCATTTTGTTCTGAAGTATCTTCCCATAGTCAAAAAAAGTAACTGTTTTTATTGACTATTTCCCATAGTCTATAAAAAACAGTTGGTTACCAAAACCATAAAGCTGGCTGAGATTTTTTAAATTGTTATAAAACGCAACCAGCGTTATTTGTTCTAAGAACTGAGATAGTGGCGGTACGCCGAATACTTTATTATAGAAGAGGGGTTTTTTTATAGAAGAGGGGGGAGACGAGCAGGAGTTGCACTTGATGGTAAGTGATCAACACCGTCCATGGACGTCCGCATTACCAGAGGTCTTGCAATTGCGTTGCCGGCCTTTTAAGAATAAGTAAGCTCTTTTCTTGAAGGTTTCCTAAGTCGTATCCGTCCGGAAATACCCCTGCCGGTAATTGATTCCACAACAGAGTAGTGCGAGGCAAAAAGTGTCGGGAGAATCGCACAGTTGTGGATTTCCAGACATCGAGATGGTGAGGATGGAACTTTAAACCTTGAGGCGATGTCCGATGATGGAGTTCGGCGGCAGTAATTAATCTAAACAACTCGTCAGAACACTCTTCATGATAAATACAGTAGAAGACGCAGAGTGAACCTGCATCTCTGCACAGTTCCAGAGAGTCAAGTTGTTTCGAAATAGCCTGGTCGTCAACGATTCAAACCTCTCTACGCTGAATGGGATCAAGAGGAAGAAGTTGGTACTGAGAAACTCCGACTCAGAGATGAGAATAGTACTCCATGTAAGGCCAAATCTGTGCCTTATAAAGTTGAAGGCGATGGACCGGCAAGAAGTACTGTCCCGCTTTGCTGAGCACACGAGCTTTTTGGAGGCTAATTTAGCCTTACATTCCAAATGACCGCGAAAATAAACGTAATTCGATATGTCGACTCCCAGAATTCCGACACTAGCTAAGGCTGTCAGGAGAGTATCCTCAAATCAAGGTAATACGACAAAGGGTGTCTTTTTAGCGGTGAACACGCAAAGCTGTGTCTTCTTGGGGGTAAAAGTGACCAGGTTTTTATGACCCCTTTCCGAGACATCGGTAAGTCGATTCTCGACTTCAGAGACAAGCTTGTTTCGACACTCTTTGACGTCTTCCCGAGAAATTCGGCTCCGGCCGGAGTATGTAGCATCGCCGCTATTGTCATCCGCATAGTAATGTATGTTGCGTTGCGAATTCACATCATGTCATTGATATGCAGAAGGAACAATGTCGGTGATAGCACGCAGCCTTGAGGAACACCAGCATTGACAGATTTGAGGTCGGAGTACGAACCGTCAACTACGACTTTGATGCTCCAATCAGCCAAAAAACTGTTGATACACTTGCATAATTTCTCGGGAAGCCCAAAGGAAGGCAGCTTCGCGAGAAGCGCTTTGTGCCATACCCGATCAAAGGCCTTCGCTATATCCAGACTAACTGCCAATGCCTCTCCCTTGGACTCGAAATGATCGGAATGCGAAAGTCTGTAAGTTATGATTTTTAATGAAATTTTGTAAAGAAAAAGCTAGACTCAGGAAAACTTAGCCTAAGCCTAACTTTGTCCCATGATATGAGTCTCAAATACAAGATGCATATGAGAGTATCAAAGGCATTGTCTCGCCCGGGTCTGATACTTTAAAACCACCTTCAATATTCCTGTCGCAATAGCGCCAGTGCTAGTTACTGTCGTGTTCCCCTTTGGAGAGTAAGGTAGCCGGTGAACTTATGCATGTGGCATTACACCTTGCCACAAGATAGCGACGTACGATTAACATCTTTCGTGTGTATAGGCGATTGTTGACTCTTTCCATCCGGAGACCCATTTGCTTGTTTGTTATTTTATGATATAAAAAAACATTGTCAAAAAGTTATAAGATCTCATGTAGAACTAAGCTTCTAACTCTACACGGCATCACTCAACAAGCCCTAACTTCACAAATTCTACACATTAGTCAAAATATGTGGCTTCACTATTTCGTTACCGTCGCATGAGCGTAAGTTGAAATATTTATATACGTTTTATTACTTTTCTGTTAACAATATTTTTTGTAGTAATAAAAGGGCGAAGCCATGGCTTGTCAAGGCAGAGGGAGTACGTGGCCCCATATAATGAATTTTATACACTTACTCGTAAAACATAATCACTAATATTCATAACTATGCTCATACAAACGTACCGATTTCAAAAACTTTTTACACCCGCCTCGGGCTATACTTACTTGAACATTAACTTTTCCTTTAGCGAAATGAAGTTCGATTCTATATTTTTTCTTTATTCTCGTAAAAGTTAAATCTGCAAAATACAATGTCGCTTTCAAGCAAATATTACTAAAGTTTCCTTTGTTGCACTACATACTCAAGTTATACCTACTACGATAGCATAAATGTACCTCATACAACTTCCAGGCAAATTTAATAAGAGAGCTCTTGTAGGAAGCTTTGTTATTCTATTTATAATATCTTGTCGACTGCGAAATTCATGTTGAACTTTAACGTCTCTCTGTTCTTTGTAAGACCAATATTTACAATATTCTTCCACATGACTTTATTCCATTTTATCTCTCTCTCGTTGTATATTTTAACATGGAGAAAAATTTCTAATCTTTTGAATATATATATATATATATATATATATATATATATATATATATATATATATATATATATATATATATATATATATATATATATATATATAGTTTTTTTTGTTTTGTTGGTTTAGTAATGCTATTATATTTTTTTCTATCTCCAAGAATATCAGTAGGTATTAATGCACAGACTGGTGAAAAGAACCTAAAACTGTTGATTGGGCATGGAAATTATTGCTACTTTTAAATTTTTATCATTTAAAGAAATTTTTAAAAAATCACAATTATTTCACATTCGAAATATCACTGCCAAAGGTGATAAATCATTCCAAGGAAATTAAAGGAAATTAATACTTTAACGCACTTAGTCTACTTTTAAAATACTCTATGATAATAAATGTCCAAATTTGGGTATTAAAATGTAGCCAGGAGCACGTGTGGCGCTACGCGCTTCGTAATCGTTAACACTACACATTAAACACACACGACCCAATCGTCGCTACTCGCTCGATGTCTACATCGATGATATTTCGAATATTTTCGAACGATGCGATTTCATTGAGTGTGATATTTCACAAACCAAATGAAAAGAGGTAGCATATGCGATTAATGATAATGCATATCATGTGATATTTTGCATGCTATTTATGAAATGTTCTATGGTTAGTGTTGATCTTTGTTATTACATTTTTGAAGTAATCTTTAAACACGACAAAATGGTCTCACGGAGACCTATGTCATTAGTCGACATTATCTAGTCTCAAATTCCGATCTCCGGCTCTTAGGTAAATTCGACTACTTTTTCTCGTTATACTTCTCTGTATTGGTCCGGCCCCCCCATTGCTGAATACACTATCAGCGATTCTGCTCTTAGTTCGCAAAACACCACTGACTGGCCAAATCTACTGCCATCGTTACTATCACGTGATAGAGTAAACGATAGTTTTAACCTATTCCTGCCGCAATAACGTCAATGTTTATCACTTTCGTGTGCTAGCTTGAAACGTCGAGTAGCTAGTAAAGTAATGAATATGATATTAATATCCCGTTACATGAATAGCAACTCAACTGGAGGATAAGGTAGTCGATAAAATTACGCAAGTGGCATTACTGGGCATCTGGCCACACGGATAGCAACGCATCTTAGGTATCTATAGGCGAAGGTTTTCTCTTTCCATCCGGAGAGCTATCTCTTTATTTATTATTTTATGATATAAAAAAATGATTGCACCCTAATTTTCACCCAACAATCGAGCCATGAATATATTAAAATAAACGAAAATAATATTGAAATATCGAAGACGAACATTTGGATTACCGCGACGACTTTATTGGATTACCATTTGGTTTTATGGTTATTTTATCAAATAAATTCGTACATTTTTGTACGAATACTGAATACAAAAGGATCGTCTTCCTTATTTCTAATACTTATATTAGGGGCATTCAAGAGAAAGGACAGCTATATTTTTTAGTGACCCAACGTATAAGTGGGTGGATCTGCCGCCTGACCGTAGTTTAGCGTAGGTCAACGCTTTTTTGAAAGACAAAATATTTTTATCGTCCTCTTATCAGTTGAACTACTAGTCTTCAGCGAATTTATTCGCAATGAAAATCACACATCAATTTGCTCTTTGTGGCATAATGTTTTACTAATACTATTTTCTTCTTTTCTGCAAAGTTTTGCCCTAGTTTTGGTATTTAGCACTTACCTATTCCTACTGCAATATTTGTCACTGTCGTGTACCGGTTTGAAAGGCAAGGCAGACGGTAGACTTATACACGTGGCAATATTACTGTATATATCTGTATGGCACAGATGGCAACGCGTCATTAATATTGTTCGTGCCTATAGGCGGTGGTTACCTCTTACCAAGAGATAACCACCGCTTAGACCTTCAACAAAAAAGCTTACTTATTTTTAAAAGGGCGGCAACGCAACTGCAAGGCCTCTGGTATTGCAGATGTCCATGGGTGGCGGTAATCACTCAACATCAGTTGCACCTCCTGCTCGTTTGCCCCTCTTTCATAGAAAAAAAAAACCCAACTGTGGTGTTACTTTTTGGAATTCAAACAAGCATGTAGTTTATGTTGAAAATTGCTTTTCACCGCAAGTGAACAAATAGTATGTTTTAGTGTCTTGCTTATTATTTTATAGCAAGGAATAGCAAAAACTAAGATAGTCTTATTCTTTATCTGGCATACTACGTTTCTATGATCACCTGAATAATTTGAGTTTACTAGTGATTTTCAAAATTTCTGTAAATTTAAAAAACTTTTTGTTATTAATTTTTAATTTTCCACTACGTACGTAGTGTAAGTTACTGATTCTGTCTGAATTTTCGAATCGCATTTTCAGCAGATCTCTACGTTTTCCGGTACTAGAAACCTTTTCCGAGTATATTCATGATAAATATAAATAAAATATTCACGGGACAAATTACACTTACTGATCTAACCCCAAAGTAAGCAAATTATTTGCTTGTGTTATGGGTGCTAGTCAATGATATTAATACGTAGAAATACATATATAAATACTTTTACATACATAATAAACACCCAAACCCCGAAATACAAAAAAATTATGCTCATCACACAAATGGTTGTCGCCGTTGGGGATTGAACCCGAACCCCGTCGATTGCATAGTCAGGGTCGCTAACCACTCGACCAACGGGTTGGTCAAATGATGATGATGACATCAGTATGTCTATATATATATGACCGAGCGAAACCTAGTTGACGACATTCGATTGGGTTCTGCCAAACTTAGACTTTCTGAAAATCTGAACCGATTAGGCCCAGGAGATTTTGAGAAATTTCGAGGGAGCATTATTAGAATCTCCTATATATTGTTGTTATAAATAATGTAATTCAAATAACGTTTTTTTTTTCAGGCCGCGCACTGGTCTACTAGGCGCTTTGCAGAGGCTCTCGAGGCCTCTCCTGTGACTAGCCAGGCTTCGCGCACGAGGCACGGGCGGTGGATTGTAAGTATTGCGTTAACTAATAACACTTTCATATTAAAACTTTCATATTTTAGCCCTTTTCAACAAGTTGCCTGGTGGAAGTGCTCTAAACTTTTTTTTTGTTGTCTTTTCGTACCTTATTTCGGAAATTCAATATATCAAATTTTTGCCCACCACTTATTTGATGTCACCTATCCACCTCATTTGTGACCTACCACAGGATTTATACGCGCTCTTCATTCTAAAATCATAGTACGGGAGCTAGCAATGTTAAAAAAAAAACAATTTTAGAAAAGCTGATTCTTTAATATGTCATTTGCAATGCTCCCTCGAGTAGAGTGCGGGGTGTCTGGCTGTTGGTAAACGTTGCGTTCATTACTGCGCAGCATATTTTGATAGGTAAAAATTTTAAATTTTGCGTTATTTTAGAATGATTTTTTTCCTTACCATCAACTTTAAGACACTATAAGGAATACTAATTCTAATTAACAGACATTTTTGTGGTTGATAACTATGTACCAGACGCTATTTTATATGAATAAAAATAAATAAATTTTAAACCATTTTAGAATGTCTGTCATTTTAATATAATTTTAATAAGAAGTAAATGAATACAAAATTAATTTGCCAGACATTAATTCGGTTGTTTAGTCAACTATCTGATCGATTTAAAGTTATAGAGTACGGTGGTTTTATGTTAGTTGTTAGAGAGAGATAGCGACAAAGTTGATGGTCGGAAGAGAGACAAGAGTACATCAAAATTATTCAAAAAAAAATTCTTTTTTTTATCTTTACAAAGAAAAATTTTTATTTTACAATATTTCAGAATATTTTTTTTTTCTTACCATCAACTTTTGGACACTATTAGGAGCATTAACATCTAATTAACACACGTTTTTATGGTTGATAACTTTGTGCCAGATGCTATTTTATATTAATAAAAATAAATAAATTTTAAAAACCATTTTAGAATGTCTGTAATTTCGATATTATTTTAATACGAAGTAAGTGAATACAAAATTAATTTGCCAGACATTTATTCGGTTGTTTAGTCAACAACCTGATCGATTTGAAGTTATAGAGTACAGTGGTATTATGATAGTTGTTAGAGAGAGATAGCGGCAAATTTGACGGACGGAAGAGAGACAAGACTACATCAAAATTATTCAAAAAAAATCTTTTTTTTATCTTTACAAACAAAAATTTTTATTTTTGCATTATTTTAGAATAATCAAATTTGGCCTTATAATTTTGTCAATGAGCTTAAAAATACCGAATTCAAGAAAGATCTTCTAAAATTTTTTATTGACCATTGGGCCAATAGTTACATGCCGAAAGCTTCCGGTTGGATCATCAATTGTAATAAGTACGATTTCATCTGGTTTGATGGGGAGCAATTTCCATTATTGATTGCTGATGTTATTATAAATGGTAAAGCATTTTATAATATAATATAAATGATAAGTAAATGTAAATGGAAAAATAATCTAATCACTAAATTCTTATTTTGATACAGAACCATCATTACTAGAAAACGGAAGCACTAACAAAGGTGATAAAGGTAATGATAATAATCATAATGATGAAAGTAGTGACGATGATGATGACTATAGAGATGTATCACTCTCTTAAAAAATTATGAAGCAAAGCAAGCAAAATGTCCCATTTATCTTTTTCATATAATTATATCTCTTTCATATAATTTCATACAGTTATCAATCATAATTAATAACTTAAAATTTAATTTTAATAACAGAAATAAAAACCTATTTTTTAGATTCAAACATAATGATATGATAACATTTTTAGTTAAATTTAAATTAAATTAACGTTAAATCGATCAGGTTGTTGACTAAACAACCGAATTAACGTCTGGCAAATTAATTTTTTATTTCATTTATTCGTATTAAATCATTTACTTCGTATTAAAATAATATCAAAATTACAGACATTCTAAAATGGTTTTTAAAATTTATTTATTTTTATTCATATAAAATAGCATCTGGCACAAAGTTATCAACCACAAAAATGTCTGTTAATTAGATATTAATGCTCCTAATAGTGTTCAAAAGTTGATGGTAAGGAAAAAATTATTCTTAAATAATGTAAAAATAAAAATTTTTGCGTGTAAAGATAAGAAAATAAGAAATTTTTTTTGAATAATTTTGATGTACTCTTGTCTCTCTTCCGGCCGTCAAATTTTCCGCTATCTCTCTCTAACAACTAACATAATACCACCGTACTCCATAACTTTAATTCGATCAGGTTTTTCACTAAACAACCAAATAAATGTCTGGAAAATTAATTTTGTATTCATTTACTTCGTATTATAATAATATCAAAATTTCAGAAATTCTAAAATGGTTTTTAAAATTTATTTATTTTTATTAATATAAAATAGCATCTGGTACCAAGTTATCAACCACAAAAACGTCTGTTAATTAGATGGTAATGCTCCTAATTGTGTCCAAAAGTTGATGGTAAGAAAAAAATATTCTAAATTAATGTGAAATTTGAATATTTTTGCTTGTAAAAATAAAAGAATAAGATTTTTTTTTGAATAATTTTGATGTACTCTTGTCTCTCTTCCGTCCATCAACTTTGCCGCCATCTATCTCTAACAACTAACATAAAACCACCGTACTCTATAACTTTAAATCGATCAGATAGGTGACTAAACAACCGAATTAATGTCTGGCAAATTAATTTTGTATTCATTTACTTCTTATTAATATTAAAATGACAGACATTCTAAAATGGCTTAAAATTTATTTATTTTTATTCATATAAAATAGCGTCTGTCACATAGTTATCAACCACAAAAATGTCTGTTAATTAGAATTAGTATTCCTAATAGTGTCTTAAAATTGATGGTAAGGAAAAAAATCATTCTAAAATAACGCAAAATTTAAAATTTTTACCTATTAAGATATGCTGTGCAGTAATGAACGCAACGTTTACCAACAGCCAGACACCCCGCACTCTACTCGAGCGAGCATTGCAAATGACATATTAAAGAATCAGCTTTTCTAAAATTGTTTTTTTCAACGTTGCTACTCCCGTACTATCACGTTCCTAGGCTTTTGGGTTGCCCGCTGCCCAGTCCATTACCAATAGCAATGGACTGGGATGATGTGCTACTAATTTGTAATATCTGAAATTTAAGTTTGTTCTCCGAGTCATTTATCTTTCCATTACCCTATTTATGTATCAAAAATAGTAACTGCGGTTTAATTACATAATATATATAAAGCAATATTACGTACCTAAAATAGTAACTACTATTTTAGGTACATAATATTACTTTCTCGATTACATAAACTTCTAGTCTATATGTAAAGACGGTCATACGCGCTTGTTATAAATTCGGACTTTTTGGTGCATCTCAAGTTTCTGTTTGAAAAGTAAAGTAACAGAATTAGCATCAAGATAAAACGTTGATGGTTATATATAAAACGTATAAGAACTGTAGTTTAATTAAGAGTCCCCAATGAAGTCATATTGTAGTTAAAAATTATTGGATTCTGTTTAAGTATAATGATTAATATATGTTTATGTAAATATGTTACATATATCTATTTATATTTTCTATTTCCTAGTAAGTGTCATGGTTTTTTGTTCCGTTAAGCCCAATATACTGTTTCCTATTTCCATTTAAAATATTTATTTGCACCCCCTATTGAAATTTTTCTGCTCCACTTGCTGGTTGACTGGCAATACGGTTAATGGCATTCATTGGATTCCGTTCAACTTAGGCTTTCTGAAAAAATGGATAAATTCGGTCCATGAGATTTTGAAAAATTTTGAAAAAGCTTCAATTTTTTCCTGGAACAACAATGTTTTTAGAATAATTTCCAAATTAATTTACCGATGGATTAAAAAATCTAATCACCTCTTTTCGTCGTAAAACTGCGTTCAATTCATAAATTGCGTCAACATCTGTTTATCCGTTCGGGTGTTATGGTTGACAAAAATTTTGAAAAAAGCGTTTTTTTGACATGACTTCAACCAATCATTTTTTACTCTTCTAGAATACTTTAGTACTTAAAAAACTACGTCGATTGCCTTTTCAAAGATTAAAATCGATTCAAATTTTCAAAAGTTATAAGATTTCAAATACTAAAATTACACTATTTACAGCTAACTGTTTCAGCAAACTATTCACAACTATTTAAAATAACTTTAAGGCTAATATACCGATTTTTTCAAAAATCTGGTCAACTCTTCTAATTAAAAAAACTGCGTCAAATACTCTTAATCGAATTAAATTCGTTAGGGACTTATCAATGGCGAAATTTTTTTAATTTTTTTTAATTGACATTTCGTCGTTTTTGAACTATCGATTTTAGCTAATAAACGAATTTAGAACTCAAAATTGCGTTGAAAGCCACTCCAGCGATTAAAATTGATCATCATTTTGAAACTATACGTATTAGAAAATATAAATATATGTATTGTATTTTTATTGACTGAGACTGTAATTAAAATAAAAAGTAACTTATATTTTTACTAATTTAAAATAAATAAAAACAATTATGCCAACTTATTAATATACAATATCGCTTCTGTTGTCTAGTGGTCCAATGTCAGTGTTGACCACATGACCTCATGAAGAGGGTGCGATCCCAGGGTCGAGCTGTTGGAAATGTATTTTTTCAGTTCTGATAAAAACAACGTTGCCCGGGATAGGATAAAGCCCGGTTGGCGATATGCTTGCCACCTATCACATTCTGAGACAGTATCTTTGGCTAATCGTGGTTGCACTTGTATCTCTGCCTATATCGGGGATACTATATATTTATGGATCACTATTTTGGATATTGTGGATTCCACATAAAAGGTAGATATATGCTGTCGCGGACTTTTATTTAGAACTATTTAAGATAAACAATTCTACTATACATTATCTTCATGTAACTTCAGCGGTTTTGGCAGCGCACGCCAAGATAGCTCTTAGAAGGCAGGAATTTTTCCGACTTACTCGATACTTATCGTTATATTACCGCCAAATTACACAAAATCTTTGTAAATTGTAGCTTATGTGTTATTTTTATGTATAATCTATATTACTCTAAAGTTTCGATCAAATCCGTTCAGTAGTTTTTGCGTGATTGAGTAACAAACATCCATCCAGACATGCATCCAAACAGCCAAATTTTCGCATTTATAATATTTATATTTATATAGATACCCGGATTAATAATTTATATTTTTTGTTTCCTTGTTGAGATGAAGAAAGTCTCAATCTTATTTTGTTTTAAGATTTAAAGCCTAACAGCAGATCGTCATCTGCATATAGCGAGCAGTCATAACACTAAACTACTTATATATATATATATATATATATATATATATATATATATATATATATATATATATATATATATATATATATATATATATATATATATATATATTGCCCCAACAACCTAATTTTTTCTTAAAGTTATTTGTCAAGATATAGGATGTATAAAAGAAGCTAGCAATACACAATGCTTCTTCTCAAAGCAGTACGTGACCGTTCACCTACACGAGTGCTTTGCATTGTCTATGTTTTATTTTAATTTTTTTAACTTTCTTATCACATAATTAATCATCATCACGCAAAAGTGAAACAGCTGCATCGACATATTATTACCCACCACGTATGACGCTTTTAATTATGTTTTATGTATCCTGCGAGAGCAATGCTCTTTTTAAGAAGCCTCTTTGTTAAGTCTGCTCACAGAAATTCTGAATTTTTCGTTTATTTAGAATAATGAACAAGTAAATGGTTATCATGATAAAATGAGATAATCATAGCCAATAGGCACAAAAGATATTGTCGTTGTGATGTGTTGTGCGGCAGGGATGTAATGCTACATGCATTAGTTGCCTTACCCTCTAAACTGGAAAACTCGCAGCGGCAAGCACGCGGAACATGTAAGGCGTTGATACTAAAGTCGGGTGAGATCTTGCAGAACTTTAGCAACTTGTTAGAATTATATCCACAGATTAGCTGTGCCCGCGAATCCGCCATGTGGAATAATTTCTATAATAAAAGTAGCCTAAGTTACTCCTTATTACATCAGCTATCTGCCAGTGAAAGTCCCGTCAAAATTTGTTCAGCCGTTTCTGAGATTAGCCAGAATAAACAGATAGACCGACAAAAATTGTAAAAATTGTTATTTTTGTATATGTACCGTGTATACATCCATATGCATTTAGTAAAAAGCGGTTATTTTAATATAGCAAACAGACACTCCAATTTTATTTATTTGTATAGATATATCTTGATATATCTCTGTGATTAAATCAAATTTCAGTGAACAAGTAATACACATTCACACACTTGTACAAAACACAAATAATATTACAAATGATCACATTTGCAATATTAGTAGAAAGAGTTTAAACCGTGCAAATTGGTATACTTATTATTCGTTATTTTTGAATTTGAATATAGATAATCTACTACATTTGAATATAGGTAATCTAATATTGGATGGACTATTGGAATATTTCCATGGATTCTTGTAACTCGCACTCCATAAACATTTTATTGGAATTCAAACTGCAATTGCTTTCATGTTATTGAAACTAGCAGAGAATATATCGCGTGAAATGGTCTTCGAAACGGATCCGCGATTGTTATTTACTCTAGGAAATGTACGAAATGCCGCAATAATCCCAATGGAATTGCTACTGTAAAGGCCAGTATTGAAATTCGTCAACAAAGAAATACTCTTCGTGCCGTTGGTACATCTGGTTCTGACCTAATATCAGCATTGTTATGTAACTGTATTAATAAAATGGTTTTTTGACGTGTTTTTTTTTAATATGTCTTTAAATTTGCTCTTATAGTGAGGGACAGTTCAAGAAAACTAATGATAAACAAAATTGGGGGATATTGTTTGGTGTTATAGCTACATAACTACCATTAATATTCGAAATCTAATTATACCGTTGGATAGCTAAAGAATCAAAAAAATTTATAAGCTAAGTGCGGACTACGATGCTACGCGGATGACGGAGGAGGAAGTGCCGCCATTTTTACGTAATTTAGCTGCGTTACAGAATTTGCATGTAGTGTATCTTTTTATTAGGAGAAGTTATGACATTTAAGTTTATTGGTCCAAAAAAATCTTTCAAACGCCAAATCAAGATAAAAAGGACGGATACCACCTAAACGGGACTGTAAATAGCAATCTCATGATACCCATGAACCTCCATATGAAAGAGTGAAGAAGTCCCTAGAACTTAATAAATGAAAGCGCCCGAACTAATCAACGACGGCAACTGTACGACGAATGATAAATTGGTAAAGTACGTGTTCGGCCACGCGCAATGTAGGTTTCCGAAGTTGCTCATCACAATAAGGCGAACCAAAAAAGGGCTTTTGTAGTAATATTTTGTACAATAGTACCCTGACTTAAATAGCAACCTCCCTAAGGCACCATTCACTATATTCCCAGTACATACTCTTCTTCCGACATCGGCGGTGTGCCTTCTATCCCTGCTAAAATCACATCCCAGATATACAAACTCATCCACCTATTTCAGCACTACATCATCGATCAACTTTTACATACGTTCTGATTGATTCTCTTTCAAATACTAGAACTTTAGTTTTCTTGTAAACCTCTTACAATTATCACTCATAAATCATAACTCTCTGGCTAGTATTTAAAGTTCTAATGGAGTTGAGTCTAAAAATACAGCGTCATCTATATAAATTAGGCAGTTTACAAGATTACTCATGCGCATTCCTACATTCAATGAATCTTTGGAGATACTTATCCAGATATAGGATAAACAGGCGAGCTGACAACACACAACCCTGCCTGATGCCAATATTGACATCGAACCAGGGCAATATGTTGTTATCTACCGAACGCTTAGCCCTACCATAATCAAATATACCATAATTTTTTACACTAGGGACTAACAAAAATGGTAGAAAAATACTTACTCCAACGCCTCCATGATCGTGGGCACACCAGATCACAAAGCCATCTTGCCACCGGAAAGATGAGAGGTTTCTCTACCTTTACGATTAATCTCTGTTACAAATAAAACATGCAAGCATTTCTCATTCATTACATCTGTCAATTCGTGCATCTTATCTTGCAACTAAACTTTTTTTCTATGGTTTCATACTATGAACATTCAACAGCTATTTAACGTCCAAAAATCTATTTCCAAGTACATTTTATAAGTTAGTTTATTATTACTCAAACACTTGTAAAGCCTTCTAAGCCGTAATAGTTTTTCTTTTAATTTCACTATATTTACAACTACTGTGAATTTTTTTCCACCCCCAAAGCCAATCGTTTAAGTGGCAGAGGTAGGAGGACCCTTAGCCCTAGCAAAATTAGCACTTCAAAGCCTAATATTCCAGAAACAAGTCTCTTAATCAAGAATTTGTTTTTACAAACTGACAAAATTTTTTGAAAACCTATTTAACAATATCCCACATCATGGCGAGTACAAGAAAAATAACATCCCCACTTTACACGTAGAGGAGCTAACCTAAAAAAAACGTTGCCGTGACTAATATGTACATTCATGTGAAATTACAGCTTTTTAGTATTAAGGATCTCTGAATTAGCCTACGGACGGATGGACGGACATATCGAAACTATGAGGGTTCTTAATTTACTTCAGAACCCTAAAAGTGATACCGAAAAATATAACCTATTACGTAACAGACCATTGGCGATAAAACTTATTGATTAAGTACAAAACATATTTTTTTATTTAAGAAATAACTACGCACTATTGGTTGCACATTATTGGTTGAGCGGCTAGCGACCCTAATTACTCAACCGATGGGATTGGAGGTTCGATATCAACGGGCTAAACAATTGTGTGATGAGCATAGAATAGATGTATGTATTTCTAGGTATACGTGTTTGTTAAATAACAACTTTTACCCGCAGCTTCCCTCGAATTTAAGCTTTGTTTTAATAAAAAGTATCCTATGTTACTATTAATACCTCCAAGAATATGTATATAGAGTTTCATGATGATCGGTTAAGTACCTAGTTTTCACGTGAAAGCGTAATAAATAAATTTACATACGCATTTACATATACCTGACATTAATATTAAGTAGGAATAGGTAGGTAGGTTCAGTATTGATGTTTTTATATATTAGCATTTCTAACACTCATATTGCAAACAAATAATTTGCTTAGTTTTGGGCTTTATTACACCAACTTACTTACTTTAAGTTTAAGAAGTATCTGTGATGCCTTTTACGTTACATTTTGCAGCAAGCATTAGGTGAGAATGATCTTGACTTTAATTATACAATATATTACTAGCTTTGACTTTATAAACGCAATTTCTCAGACTTTATGATATAATATATGAGTAAGAGATAATAATTTAAGTCTGGCACTGCTATTCTTGACACAACTGTTACTAGCACTAGACTACCCACAAAATATTTATTGAAATTCTTATAATTTTATAAACGTCAAAATTTATGTTCTTCTTTTCTCTGTTTAATAGAATTGGTCTGTCACATTAATAGGGAAAGAAGTAAAATGGGCAAAAAGTTTCTTAAGAAATTAGGTAAGTTACAGATCACCAGGCTGAAAGATTATTAGTCTAATGCCAAAAAAAGAAATAAAGTTCATTTTTAATTTTATTTTGTATCACCACCTTTTTTGACGGTCTCCATTTCTATGTTATATTAAATGGCAATCTGTTCGGACATAATAGAGTTGTGGTTTGTTTCAGAGGCGTGGGGCGCGGCGCGTGGCGGCGGCGCGGGCGCGGGCGGCGCCATGACGCGGCGCCCGCCACCATGACGCTGCCGCCGCCCGCGCGCCCCGCGCACTACCCCGCCGCGCACCGCGCGATGCGCTATTACCGAATCTGGATCTACGCGTGTAACGGGGCACTGCTGCTGGGAGCGCTCGCCTTTTGCGCGGCCGCCGGCCGAGCGCTAGCTGACTACCGCCGTGCTCTCGTACCCGGCCTGGGAGCTGCGCAGCCCGGATTCCTCTACGGTTACGCTGCACTACCGGTGCAGGCTGGACTCTTGCAACTGCTTGGTTGTCTGGCCGCGCTTCGGCTTTCGGAGCGTATGCTTAACGCTTACTGGCTCGCGCTGTTGGCGTTACTAGTTGGTGACGCCGCGATCGGTGTCTATTGGGCATTCCGATTCGAACGCGTCTGTAGAGAGCTTAGACCACAACTCCGTATACGTCTTACGAGAGACTACGACTTGGATACCGATTTTGCAGAAGCTTGGGATCGCCTTCAGAGAGAACAACGGTGCTGTGGAGTAACAGGTCCGGCTGACTTTACAGCGTTCAATCGTACGAACCTGCCGCCAAGTTGCTGTCGTATACCGGCACACTCGACCGCTGTAACCCCAGCCACATTGTCTGCCACGTCAGCGACTTCAGCTTTGCCATTTACACCAGTACATTGTGTTCCACATACAACTGCTTGTGCCGAGAGATTACTTATTTGGCTAAGACGAACTGCGGATGCGTTATTCGTTTTAGGATATTGCGTAATAGCATTTTTAAAGTTGTGCTTCCTTGGAATATTACGATACGAAATTAAAGAGATGATACAGAAAATTAGAATATTAAGAAGTGAATCGGGAGCAGGTGAGCTACTCGATGGCAGCCCTATGCATGGTGGGCCATTATCTCAGACGGTTATTGTCAACGCAGTCAATGCCAATGGAGGAGTAAGAGCACACGGGGGAAGCCCAGAACGTGCGAGCGAAAGAGAAGCGCTTCTCGGTAGAGCATCAGAACCGACATCACGACGCAGTATACATGACGAACCTTTAGGCCCTAAGAATATAAACGGTAACAATAACTGCGAAATGCGTGAATTCGCTCGAGGTGAATACCGTCCACTGGCGGTAGACAGCGCAGCGACCCGAATCTGACTAAGATGTTATTTGGAGCGGTTGTTTGGACGACGCTGGCGCTCGTTCCCGGCGGATGGCTTCGAGATCGGACCTCCTCTAGGGCACGGCGTACCCGTCTGCGTGCGCCGAACGGGTGCACGCGTGCGTTTAGACCATCGTCGCCACACACGCTCCGAATTCGAATTGTAAACGTATCACAGTTTAAATCGACGTCAAACCGCACCATTGCGGTTCACCCATCTTGTCAATTGTACTGAGTTGTGGTGAACATGTGTATCTGATGATAATAAGTAGCTTAGTAATAACTGCTTAAGTGAATATGTTAGGATTTTATTTAAAGGCACGGTGAACTGTGAGGACATTTCTAATAAGTGGCAATTTAAAACGTACGACGAATATGTACCACGAGTAAAGCAAGCTTCGTTTAGTTCCTATGCTTTAATTTTATAGTTTAAAAAATATAAATTTTGTCATGAAGTTATTTAAGAGTTGTATTAAAATTTTTAGTGAATATACCAATATCATAAGAGAAAGTAATGTTGGTCATTAAGGGTGTAGATATACCATCGGTTCATGTTCAAAATTCATAGTTTTAAAAACATAGTATTATTTTAGTTGAATATAGCTTTTAAAACTGTAACGATAGATTTATAACTATATACACAGTGTTATGAATGTCTCATTTCAGATTTAGATAAACAGTTTTACCTTTTGAACGCTTGATGTACGATTGGATAAATTTTCACTGTTTGGTTATTGTTGGTCCTGCTTAAATACAGTTTGGACAATTAGTTTGAGTTTATTACTTAGACAAAGTAAAATATAATTAAACAACCCTTTATGAATGATCTCTACTTTTTAAATGCTTTCTTATATTTTTAATGACAGAAAGTAAATATTTATCAAATTTTTTAAGGCATTCCACTCATTATAATATTTTTTAAAAATAAATTATATATTAAATATATATAAAATAATTATTTTAATATATTTAATGCATATTAATAATACTAGTAATGTTATCTTATTTCAAATAAATAATAATCAATTTAAAATAAAATACATATTTTCTCTAACTTTTTATGCGGAATTTTTTTACTTTTCTGGTGGAAATTTTCGGACCAACAATACGTAATATGTGAAAATATTATTTTCCCATAAATGTTACAAGGAGTAATTTCTATCGTAACATAAATGTACGCAGGGATGTTAAAAAACTTAAATATTTACTCTAAGCATTCATTATATCAAAACGATATTTAAAAAATGTGGCTACAACGTATGTTGACTATTTTTAACCGGCTTTAAAAAAGGAGGAGGTTCTCAATTCGGCCGGTATATTTTTTTTATGTATGTACACCGATTACGCCGAGGTTTCTGAACCGATTTACGTGATTCTTTTTTTGTTTGATGCGGAATAGTTTCGAATTGGTCCCATAAAAATTTGATTAATGTAGGCCCAGTAGTTTTTATTTTATGAGCATTTTTTTATTTATTCAATCATTAAACAGTATAATCCTTGTTTAGCTAGATTAGCATTAAGTCTCTTTTAGTTTTTCTATGACGTAGTTCTAATCTTTATATTGAATGAATACTATGAACGAGTAAGAATACTAGCAAAAGTAAATAACACTTTATTTATATTCAAATAACGCTACTTAAAGTTTAATAATGATCACCTTTTATGTAACCAAGTTAGGTTATTATTAATCCCTACTGCACTTCTGCAAACCATAACATTTCGGTCTTAGATCAATTTTCTTGTGACAGTTATTTCGTCTGAACTCGTTTATTCCAGGCCAGATGATACAGTGTAAAAACTATAGTCAAAGTACAATAATGTGTAAAAACTATAGTCGTTGATAATTTCATCTTACAGAGGAGCAGATCAATACTTTACATTACATACAAATAACATGTGAAAAATAGTTTACTAGAATAATTTGGGTGATACAAAAACAAATAATTAATAAATGCTTATTATAATGTTTGTAAGTTTTTTAATATTCTTGAAATCCAGACAAGTATGCAAGTGTATGTATGGACAGATCGACAAAATAGTACTGATATGAGCTTAAACGACGTAGTGCCTATAACTATATGCTTATAAACAGATTACAGCGAGTTTTATAACTGTTTATCGATAAATATTTTGGAATAATCATTAAACTTATTATTAATTTCGGTACTTTGTTTATTTAATACCGTATTTAGTTAGTTTTGGGGCTGTTTAGGATTTTATTAGTTACGAAATATAGGTATATAGCACGGTTGCAATAGTTTGGACCTAACTGGTATATGATGTGCTTCGCTTTCACTTCCACCTTGCGCTCAGCCCGTCGGCGTTGTGCCGTTTAATTTGTGTTATCAGATTTTTAATACAAATCAGTAAATACTAATATTATTATTTTATAATTAATCTATTCCAACCACAAATAAATAAAAGCGTATCACAATATTTTAAATTAAAATATGTACTATGAAATTGTTTTGTTTTTAATTTATGGTATACATAATACTTGCTGATAATATTTTTTTAGTTTAACTAACTAGTGGCAAAAACTCGTTGGGTCCTGATAATAAATTATTTGATCCTGCTATTATAGCTCTCATTTCGTCGTCCAATCAGAAGTAATATTAAATTAGGATGGAAACAGAATAAGTGGTATCGATGTAAATCTATGACTTGTTTAATAAAAATACCTCTAACATCGTAGTTGAAACAAATATATTAAAGTTCGAATACAATTTACAGATTAACTTCACTGATCAAATATTATATGATGAGTTATTTATTGAGCTGAGTAAATATATATGTTTGGAATACAAATTGAAAGAAAGCAACAAGCAGCCCCGTTAAAAAAATTGCATATGTTTATATATTAATAGTCGGCTTTGCTGGAATAGTCATTTATTGCGTTGCTGTATCCTTAAATTCATCATAATCATTTAAATATAACAAGAACTAGGGTATTAGTAGCCCCATCATAGACAGATTTTAGCGTAATTAACGAAAGAACCAAAATAACGTGTCGTTGAATTTGTATACAAAGTACTAATCATCTGCGTGTCAAATTTTTTCGTATAAACGACCGCATACTATAATTCTATACAGTAAAGTCTTCTATGAGCTACCAGGGCATGGGCACACTCGCTACAAAATTAAAAATATATATTTTTGTTTATTTTTATTTTATATTTAGATATTTTTGTTATTTAAAAAAAATCTTAAATTATATAGCGTAGTTAAGTAAAACACAAGAATCGTAGTAGTTTTGTGCTTATTTCATGTTAGATATCTACATAAACCAAGATTGCATTTGGTCTTATAAACGAAACGTTAATTATACAAAATGTTTTCAATTTAATCAAGCGGTATAATGATGCACTGTCACCATAAGTCTTCTTCTTATATTGATTGCTTAATTTTATTAAACTATGAAAACTAATCGCAACGATATTATGATGTGTTCGTTCTGTTCCTTACATTGACATTACAATCTTATGAATATCTGGCATAGATTAACAAATGAGCAAGTTTTTCCTAGGAAATCGCTACCCTAGCTAGCTTTTATTAAGCCAAAAAACACAAAGAGAATATAATATACAGCAAAATATATTCCGCAGTGATGCGTCCTCTACGTAACTCCTAATTATAGCCAAATAATCCTACAAAGCTTTTCTCAAAGCACCATTAAGGCCAATTAATTATCTTACTTAGTTCTAATACTTATAATCAATAAAAATTTAGACTACTACAACAATGTGAGAAATTTGTTTCTAGTGTGCGCGTGTCCAAATCAATAGGTTTATACACAATATTTGTAAACCCTACACATTTGTAATATGGTGTAACTTTTTAGACATATTGTAATTATTGTATGAATTAAAATTATGTTCGCTTAGAGTAGGTCATTTTATGAATTAATGCAGAAAATAGTTTTTTAATATTATTGTTGTCACTGAATGTACCAATCTTAATAAAATTTGTACCTAAACTCGGAAAGTTGCATAATTTGTAGTTAGGATCAAATCTACATCCTGCATTTCTTCCAAAATGTTATAATAATATGTGCCTTGGCTAAAACGTATAACTGATGTTATGTTTATTGTATAAAATACGATATAAAATACAAAATAAATTTTGAAATTTATAACCTCGTCTCTAAAGTGCTGCCTACAACTTCAATCCTATCTGAACCCAATTATTTCGATTGAGATCAATATAAGTACGTGAAATAAAATTGAAAACATTATTATGTTTTGTACAATATGTTACTAATAATTGGTATTGATATATTTTATTTAAGATTAATACATTTTTGTAGTGTATATGTCGCAGTGAAATTGTCAATAGCCGTTAGATTATAATCTACCTAGTGATTTTATAATTTGGTTAGGTTAGGTTAGCAGTTAAATTATAATATCACTTAGGTAAATTATAATCTAACGGTATTGACAATTTCACTGCGACATATATAACACTCAGATTTTTAAAATGTAAAATAATTTATATTTAATTGATGAATGTTTAAAGTCACGGCCAATTGCACCAATATTGTCTTAGCTTAGGAAAAATCTAAGTAGTAAGCTGTCACTTCTTGTTTTAAAGGAAAAGAATGTGACAGCATGTCACTAAAGACTGTCCTAAGACAAAGTTGGTGCAATTAGCCATTATAGTATTTTGGTGTAACCAAATATTATGCCAGAGAAAAAGCAAGGCTACGCAAAAATCTTTTAAAAGCGTTCGCGCTGTGATCTATCAATTATGTTACGTCCTCGTTAATATTTATTTTTTAGAATAACAATAATTCCTATTTTTATTATTGTATAACTTTTGATTTCATCAAATTCATATTTTAATTTTGTTTATATTGAATTCTTATTTAATGTCCTTTTGTGAATAAAATAATTGATTTGAAGTCAAGATATAGAAAACGAAAACAGGATAATTATTTTAAATCTATGGCGTTTTATTGCTAGCAGTACAAAGATTTACGGGATTGTACTTTTATTAGATAAAATTAAAGCACATTTACTAGTGCAGTAAAGCTTCAAGGATATTTCTTTGAAGAAATGTTTCAAAGCAGAAAGTTATTAATTAATGACTTCATTTTCTTGGTCAATTTCGATTATACACGCCATATAAAATAACAATTTGATCGGCGCCTCTAGCTACTACTTATCACCGTCTGTAATTTTCCAATAACGTCGAGAATATATTATTACGTATTTATGAAGACTATTTCACTATTTAAATAAAACATCAACCTTTGAATAACTTATTTTTATTTTTGTTAAAACATGTTTTCAATGTTATTTCTATAAAAATTAATAAGTGTATATGTTTATCTAAATAACATCTAAATGTATATATATTAAAGAACAATTGAAACATTCGTGTTGGTGTTCCAGTTTCTCTGATGTTTTTATGTGTTTATTGTAAACAAAATCTTGTAGACTCGTTACAACTTTCCGAAGGTACGCACTAGGCGACTGAGAGCTAACATTATCATTATAAATGCATTAAATAAAAACTTTGTTAAATTATATCTTTTAATTCCTTTTTCCAGTAATTCCTGACTGCTTCGTAAACATTTAATCTGTGTCTGTTAAATTTTTTACAAGCACATTACCTGTCTGACACAATAATTGTTTGTTAAAATTAATTTGCATTTCGGTAACCAGCTGTAAGACCGGCCGTAAATATACCACATTTTAAACAAACTTTAAATTTTAACTGACTCGTGGTCTAGGGCAGTGTTTCCCAAACATTGTTTTGATATGGCCCGGTAATTTTCATACTGCCCCTTCGTGAACCACTTAATACTTTTAAACCCAAACTAGTTTTATTAGGTGAAATAATACATATTTAATATTAGTAAAAAGTTTTAATTAATGCTACATACTTTGATATCGCCTATTTTGTCATTACTCAACGCTTACGAATTTTCGTCGCGTCGCGTCGCGTTTCGTCGATCTATAGTAGGTAATATTTTAAAAGCAAGGCGGGAATGTTGCGAGCCGGTATTTTTTTTTTTTTTGATTGCCCGGTACCGGCTGGTGACCCGGCAAATGGGAAACGCTGGTCTAGGGGATAGCCTATTCGACTTAGATCATGAGAAACCGGGTTCAATCTCTGGGTTAGGCAAAAGGGTTATCGAGTTTTTTTCGACATTTTCCTAGAAAATCCATAATTTTAGTAGCAGCTCGGTGTCTCGCGGGTGGTGTATTATTATTACCACTCCCATGAATCGGATTAGCACGTAAAGTCGTTAGTCCGGATTATCGCTAGAAATAGTCGAAAATCGTTATTATGTCTGTAAAATACGGCTATGGGGATCACCACTCATCTCACCAACCGACAAACCGGTAAATCATGGTGAGCCGAAAAGTATAAAGACTTTCGGTTTACTCTGCATGTTTCGCAAGAGAACTGAACTTTTCCTTATCTTTTCTATGCAGTTCTCTATAAACCTACAGCTACAAGTAGCTATACTTATCTAAAGGAAACTCACCTGATGGCAAAAGATCACGTCTGCAGACTGTGCAACAGTTGAATTGCAGGTATTTCACCAGGACAAGTACGCTCTGCTTTTTTTTACATCATAAGATAGTAAACAAGCAGATGGCTCTCCTTACGGAAAGAGGCCACCGTCGCCCTCGAAGATATTTATAGTGTGTTGCTATCCGTGCGGCAAGGTGTTAGTGCCAGTTAGTTTATTGTTTACTTTACTCTACAAAGCAGAACACGATGACGACAAGCATTGACGCTATTGTGGAAGGATTGGGTAAGGAACCACACTCAAACGGGGCATTGCAGAACTCTACTACCGTCACGATGGTTGTGAGCCGCATAGCAAGTTGTTCGCCTTTTACGAACTGCCTGGCCGATTAGCAAATGGTTTATTCTTCAGAGAGAGTCCGAATCAACACGACTTTAAAATTTTCTCATTCTTGCTAGTTTGGATATATCCCTGTCGTAAGTGTTTTTATAGAATAGCACTATGGGGCTGTTCATAAAATTCTCGCTAAGTGTGACAAGATTTGACGAGGAGGGAAGGGGGTCTACGGCAACGTCACGTTCACCGTTCATAAAAACACTTAAAACCAATTTCTTTTCAATTATTTTTCTATTTAAATTTTCATCATGTTAGAATGTCATTCATTTCGTATTATTTTAGTAAATATCTAGACTTTTAAACGTATATATTTTTATTACAATAAATTGTAACTTGATATATTTACTTGTTTATTTTTTGACATGAGTGCCAGCTCTGTAGCACGCGTCGCTTTAGCGTTTTGACTTGACACTAGCGGCGTTTTTGGTTACGCTGACTAAATATTAGTCAATTATAAATCCACTAACAAGTAATACGTTTCTACTATTTTCATAAAATTTTATGTATAAAAATTTAAATATTTGTAAATTAAATACATTACTCCAATAATCACTCCCTTATAAAGCAAAAAAAGTGGCATATCACTTGGGGTCTTGGGCGACATCAAGTAAATTCGCCACTGCAAGCAGGCCGACGGACAAAAGGACGGACAGACAGATAGACACGCGAGTAATTCTAAAAGGGTTTCGTTTTTTTCTTTTGAAGTATGGAATCCTTAAAACAATGCAAAACTTTAAGCTTGTACTTATTTACATTAGGTTTTTTACATTTAATTATGGTACTCGTAATTTCGCACTAAGGCCTCGCCGCAATAATAGCAACGCACCATTAACATCTTTGGTCTATATGCGATGGATTTCTCTTTTCGCCAGGAGAACCATCTTATCGTTTACTTTCTTATGATAAAAAAATATCTATTTCCATTAGGAAGAAAAACTATTTACTTGTTTGCCATCGAATCTATACATCTTCTATGCCACAGAATACATAAAATAGTACAATCTATACAAATAAATAAAATTGGAGTGTCCATTTGTAATATTAAAGTAGCCAACTTTTACTAAATGCTATTGAGGCTAAGGTAAAGCCGTATACGCGGTACACAAATCAAAATCACATTTCTTACAATTTTTATCCGTCTGTTTGTTCCGCTTAATCTCTGAAACGGCTGGACCGATTTCGACGGAACTTTCTTGGTTGTCCCGTTTATTATTGGTTGAAAAATTATTGTTTGAAAAATTTCGAAGCTATGTCGATAAAACACGTTCTTCAAAATTTTTCGTCAACGATTACTCCCAAACGAACAAACCGATTTTAATGCAATTTATGTATTTAACGTAGTTTTTTTAAAAATAGAGCTGATTCATTTTAGTACTCAATCGGTACATAAATGTGGAAGTTATATTAAAAAAATCTGTTTCGCCAAAATTTTTTTAATGTTTTTTCAAAATTTCTCAAAATCTCCTGGACCGAATCGGTTTAAATTTTCAAGAAGTCTAAGTTCAGCGGAATCCCATCGAATGACATCAACACGTTTCGATCGGCCAAGGCATTAAAAGGTATAAGATGTTTACACACATACACACACATACATACATATGTACAGACATACTGACGTCATCGTGAAAATAGTCGGAAAAGGTTCCTAGGACCTCGAAACGTGGACATCTGGTGAAATCTCGATTTTCGAAAATCGGGGTAAAATCAGTAACTTCCTTATCTACATACGTAGTGGGAAGTTAAAAAAAGACATGGGCCAAGGAGAGTTCTTATTTATTTTGAATAGTATTTAAACATTTTGGAAAAAGTGACAGATAGATAAAATTATGATGAATAAATATTTCTTTTAATTTTATACAAAGATTTTTTACTTTTGTGAGAAATCTCTACCCTCCATAAGGACCCCTAAACAATTTTTTATACGGGGCCCCGCCAAGGCACGCTACGCCACTGTATAGAATCCTTAATATAATACAAACATTGATATAAAAAACCCAAGCTACACAATCAGTGTGTCAAAAACGTCCTCCAAAAATGAGTGCACAATTTTAAATTGTGCACGCATTTCAAATAGAATCGCGTCGGCCGCGTCACTGTCAATTTTATTTATTTTCGTATATTGCTTTGTAAAAACAACTATAAGTCTTGCACTTAAGGTTGGATATGCAAAGACATATGATTTTGCCATATCTATAACTACTTAAAAGAAATTAGGGACACTTTTGAGTGTCAGTTTTGTTCGGGACTGTGCATCTAGGGTTTTTTATTTCAATGAATACAAAGGACTTTAAACTTTTACTTTTTTACATTACGTTTTTCAAGTTAATGTTTAAAGTTTAGCTATCAATATGTCACCGCGTAGCTGTTTTACTATCGCAAATCAAAAAGTTAACTAGCCAAGGCAGTTGTTGGTAATGTGTCCGATACCCTCAATAAAAGGGGTCTGAATCAATCTAGATAGCAATAAATTACATTGCAGAAAGTAAACGACTGTTTGAAACTACGCAGATTAAAAGAATCGATTTGGAAACTTTTGACTTCGAAACAAGATTTTTACAAATTGGAGATCGTAAAGAAATATCTTTGGTGCGAAATTGTAATCAGACTATAAAAATCGGACAAATGTGAGTCGAACTCCCGCACGAAGGGTTCCGTACTATCTATCATCTATAAAAAACGGAAAAATCACGTTTGTTGTATGGAAACCTTACCTTAAATATTTATTTTATTTTAATTTAATTATTTATTTTTAAAATGAATATATAACTTATTATATATTCATTTCAAAAATAAATATTAACATAATATTTATGTAATTAATTCAAACGTTTACCAGTTGTCATTATTAAGGTCGAGAAAAAAATGAAAAATAATCACATTTGTTGTATGGGAAATAAATTATTTTATTCTGTTTTTGTATTCATATAGAGGCAACTGTAATATATTATCTGTGAAAATTTCAACTGTCTAACTATCACAGTTCATGAGATACAGCCTGGTGACAGAAAGACGGACAGACGGACAGACAACAGAGTCTTAGGCTACGCCCGCAAAACCAGGCGCCTAGGTAAAGCAATCACGCAAAAATGGCTGGACCGAAAGCATAACATTCAACATATCGGTAGATGATAGCCTGTACTTAACACGTAGGATACTTTTTATCCCGGATAAATATTATTTCTCGTGGGATTCACCGAAAACTCTTATGATGCAGCGGGCTGAACCGCACGACTTTGATCACGAGGTGTTAGTGTAACATCTTTAACTTCCTGCTACGTAGTACGTAGTGTACGTAGATAGTTACCGAATTTGCCCCGATTTTCGAAAATTGAGTTTTCACCGGATCTCCACGTTTTGAGGTCCTAGGAATCTTTTCCGACTATTTTCGCGATGACGTCGGTATGTCTGTATGTGTGTGTGTGTGTGTGTATGTGTGTGTGTATGTGTGTATGTGTGTGTGTGTGTGTGTATGTGTGTATGTAAACATCTCATAACTTTTGAACGGCTGGACCGATCGAAACGCGGTTGATGGCAATCGATTGGATTTCGCTCAACTTAGACTTCCTGAAAATTTAAACCAAGTCGGCCAGGGAGATTTTGAGAAATTTTGAAAAAACTCAAAAAAAAAATTTGGCGGAACAGTATTTTTTTAACAAAACTTCCAGATGAATGTACCGATTGAGTACAAAAACTAATCAGCTCTATTTCTCAAAAACTAAATCTAATACATAAATTGCATCAAAATCAGTTTATCCGTTTGGGAGAAATTGTTGACGAAAAATTTTAAAAAAAATTGTTTTTTCGACATAACTTCGAAATTTTTCAACCAATAATTATTTGGTATTCTACGATATTTTCGTACTAAAAAAAATACGTCAGATGGCATTTCAAGAATCAAAATAGAATCTAATTTTTAAAAGTTGCAGCTTTTTAAATATTAAATTTACGTCATTTTTAGACCTTATATTTTTTTAAATAATTTTCAAGCTAATACACCGATAGGCTTAAAAATCTTATCAGCTTTCTCCTTTAAAAACTATATCAAATACCGTTAATTGGATCAAAATCGGTCAATCTGTTTAGGATTTATTATTGATGAAAATATTTGAAAAAAAAATGTTTTTTGATATTGCTATGAAATTTTTCAATCTATCGATTATTTAGCTAAAGCAATATTTTAGATCTCAAAAATTGAGCTGAATGTCATTCGAAAGATCATATACCATTAGCGTTTCCAAAATATACAACTTTTCAAAAATAAATATCAAAAAATTTACGTTTATAGTTTTTACTGTTTTGAGCTTGAAATACCTTAATTTAGCGGGAAGTTTCAGGGATGGCCTGTAGGGTCAACAGCTTACACATTTTTTTACATCAAGAGATAACAAACAAGCAGATGGGTCTCCTGACGGAAAGAGTCAACCATCACCTATAGACACTAAAAATGTTAAGGCAAGGCATCGGGACAAACGGGTAAAAAACTGGTTTGCTAAATTTTTTTTTTTTTGGATTGATTGTAAAATAATAATTTTACAAAAAATACACAATATACCTGAAGATATTATTTAAGGAATGTGATAAGTTATTACATGATAGAATGTACTTTACTCAATCATATAAAATTCCAAAAACAGGCTAAAAAAGTCTCTAAAATAAATAATTTATTTATTTAAATAATTAATTTATTTAAATTAATAATTTGTTAATAATATTTCTAATCTTCCACATGATTTTTATATGGTGATATTTGGTTTTAAATACAAAAAAGAAGGTACTAAATTTTTGTTTTCAGCTGAATTCCTATTCCTATATTTATTTATCCGAAAATTAACACGTTTCCCAGCTGTTACAGAACATACCGCGCCGCCAATTTCCTATAGAATTGAAGCGCGTCAAAATACCTCGCCTTAATGGTGCGTTGCTATCTTATGTCGAGTTCTAATGCTACATGCATAAGTTTACCGGCTACCTTACCCTCTAAACCGGAACACGACTAAGAAAAGCACTGCAAGACAATGCAGAACTCTATCTCCTAGTAGCCACGATGGTAGTGTCTCGCATAGCGTCGCCTTTTTCGACCTGCCTGGCAGAACGGCTGTTGGCCTATTCTTCAAAGGAGCCCGGACCAACACAGGGGATCAATATGAGTTGTCATACAAACTTTTCCCCTATTTCAGCCCTTAAGGAATCAATTTTCGCGGGTCTTTAACTATCTTCATGTCAAATTTTATCAAAATCGATTCAGCATTTTAACTTAACAGACAGACGCGCGATAGAATAAACGTGAAAGTGGGCGTAGTAACTAATTAAGTACAATTTAGAATTGGAAGCGTAGCCTGAATTAATTACTGAAATAATTTAGATTCCGAAATTTTATTTTAACCTATTCTACACTGCGCTTGAGAAACAAATAGAATTAAAATTTTAGTACTTACTTGACATTTGTTTACAGACCTCATTATAACTATTTCACACTCGAGAAAATAATTGTCATGAAATTTAATATAATATTTGTGTAAACTGATGTGATGATTAAAAATCAAATAACCTCCCAAGTCTCAGTTATCTAAGTGTTTATCAACTGTAATTAGGCAATCGTTTGAGCTCGGATTCTATTTTCAGTAGGAACAAACTTCTTTATATAATGAGGATAGATATTTACATTGGGTCTGAGTATGAAATATATTTTCTAACCATAATACCACCAAAATCTTAAGCGTCTAACTATTGATTCAGTTTTTTTGTCAAATTTCGAGTTAATTTTCATTTTATGACTTAAGATCGATTTCACCATTTTGAAAAATTTTGAATTTAAATTCAAAATTTTTCAGAATATTGTGATTTGAAACTCCACGAAACTGAAATGCATCATGATAAAAAACACATACACATATATACATTACACAATATTTTATACTAGCTGACCCGCGCAGTTTCCCATGCGAGTAAATTAACATGTCGTCGAAACAGTTTTTAATACAAATTTCTTCCCTATTCGGCCCTTTATGGGTTGATTTTTTAAAAAAAATAGCCTATGCTTGACATCGGATCTTCAACTATTTCCATGCCAAATAGCCTGAAAATCGGCCCAGCAGCTCAGCTGTGAAAGCGTAAGAGACAGACAGACAGACTTTCGCATTTATAATATTAATAGTATGTAGTATATAGTATACAGTATATAGTATATAGTATATAGTATATAGTATATAGTATATAGTATATAGTATATAGTATATAGTATATAGTATATAGTATATAGTATATAGTATATAGTATATAGTATATAGTATATAGTATATAGTATATAGTATATAGTATATAGTATATAGTATATAGTATATAGTATATAGTATATAGTATATAGTATATAGTATATAAGTATATAAAATATAGTATAGATATGTATTTAAAATAGCATCTATGTAACGGTTTCAAGACCAGCCAGATATAAATAGTACAACCAGAGATTTAACTGCAACTTTTTACTTCTAAAATACGAAAAACCTTTTTCCTTGACTCATTTAATTACTTTCTTTCTTATTTCAATCGAAAGTTTCACTTAAAATGCGTGTGAACTCCACACTCGATTTTAGTAGTTATATTTCTTTTTAGGGAAAAAATAATGAGTATTTTTTTATTATACGTGCGCACACTGACACGAAGAACCGACATGAAATTAGCTAGTCAACAATATTGATTTTAAATTTAGATAAAATTTTTGAAAAGATTTTTGTAGATAATTATCATAAATTCATACTAGCAGCAGCGTACAGCCCGCTGCGTTTAAACTTTTTTAAAGTTTATTCTGTCTTGTAATAATATTCGTGTTACGAAAACTTAAGGAGAAAATTAAAATCACATTTTTATGTATCTTCACTACTATAGGTTGCCAACGCTACTTGCTTTGTCAACCCAAAACCCTGGTAGCGTAGTTGCTATGGGCGATACTTGATCACTTACCATCAGATGAGCACCGTGTCAGGTTGCCATCTCTTTTATTAAAAAAAAAATATAAATCTGTCGTGTCTGCCAGTAGGTACATTCAATTTTTTGTCAAATTTCGTGATATATTATTGCTATAATACTCACTTCCATCAACTTTACAATTTTGAAGTTTTTTGCTTGTTTGTTTGTATGTATGTCCGGTGACATTTTGATGAAAATTGATATTTGCATTAGTATTTTACTACTAATACACATGATTACGCAAATGATAGACCACACACTTTTTCACGAATGAATTTACGAAGATGTGGGTATTGGTTAGGTTCTAAAAAAACTTTTAGGCATAGTAGTAAATCGAATACATTTGGTTGGTACAATATAATAATGACCAAAAACTTATATATTGTAAAGTTGAACAGCTGAACCGACACAAAAATTTAGGATTTTTGGTAAGCTTATCATAGATTACCTAGATAGGGCGGTAATCTATGAAGCTTATGCATGTGGTATTGACATTACGCTCCACGGACAGCAACGCACCATTAACATATTTAGTGTTTATATGCGATGGTTTCTTTTTCCATCAGGAAAGAACCATTTGCTACTCGTAGTTTGCTATCGTCTCTCTATCTCTGAAAAATCTCGCTAAATTGGGACATTTTATATTTTAGCTCAAAAGAGCAAAATATACTTAAGCATAGATTTTTATGTTCAAAGAGTTCAAATCTCTAAAGTTCGATAAACCAATTTTGGTGTGATTTACGGCATATAAAACAGATTTTAAGGAGAAGAGCTAATTACATTCTAAGATCTATCGGTAAATAAGTCTGAATGTTCTTTTAAAAATTTGAAATAGGTATATTGTAAATGATATAATTTTATTATTTAAAAAGCTGTAGCTATTAAATACTTGATTTTATTTCGACTTTTTAAAAAAATCGATTTTAGAAAATCGGTGTAAAATCAGTAATATCCTTTAGAGGGAAATTAAAATTGTTAATTTTTATTTCATTATCGCGGCCACTACATCTAAATTAGATTCGCGTAATAATTTGTATTAACATACAACTTGTATGTTACAAAAATTGTTACGCATTTTGCAAAATACAAAACAAAGCCTTATTTAAATATTTTATCTTTTAACAAAGGAAAACAGAATATAATACTAATTTTCAACGAAATTGTAAATTTTTAATCCTACATCAAAGTTCACATTTAATAGACGTGTCTATAAATAATCCAACCTTAAAACTAAAGATGGGAATTATATATCAGCGAAAATTCTGATAGCATTTGAGTTCCCAACCTTGAAGCATTTAACTTAAGGCAAATTAACAATTATAATGCGGAAAGGGTCAGGAAAAGGCGAAGTAGAATTTTTGATCGGAAAGGTGAAAAGTTGAAGGATTTTGTATTTATAAAAATTAAAAAAAACTTAAGTATCATTATAATGAAAGTCATTTCAAATTATTTATCTGAGGCTTTTGTAAGAAGTTGACCATCTTTCTTTCCGTCAGGCAGCTTGTACGGGATGTGCTAAGACTGAACATGAGTTTCGTCGTTACAAAAACAATTGCACACAAAATGGCATTATTTGTTCTGAAGATTATAAGTCGAGATCTACGATAAATATCTACTACTAAGATGTTTATTCATTGCTTTTTATTAAGGATGCGTATATTTTATAGAAGTATATTATGCGTAAATTATATAGAAAACAACGTTGTTACCCATTTACCTTATTTTACGAAATTTGACAGTGACCCGGGTCTTAGGAGGTAAACTTATTTACATCGCATTACAATCTATGATTACAATTAATTCTGTTTCATGTATTAAAAGCGTAAATATTAGTGTTACATATATCATACATGTTACAATTATTCTAGTTTAGAAAATTCCGTGTTAACGCGACGAAAAGGAACAAATTAATATAATTTATAAACAATCGAAATACAGCAAAAATGGATATTTTGTGAAAATAAAACAATACTTACTGCACTTAGTGAGTGCTGAGCAGTCGAACTTCATACGGTTGAAGTTCGACTGATTCATAAACTTAAATCGTATTTCGTAATGTTATCATTAAATAAATATACCATTGAATCCCACTAGCCACTACTAGTGGGATTCAATAGTATATCTAATATTACTGCGATAAAAAAATGCAAAAAAAATATAGATATATCAAGCTGCGTTCTTTAAGAAAATCTTCTTCATTGAGACCACGGATTAAAGGGTTACGCCCATCGATATAGAATACCTCTAGACTCGTAACTTCAAACAAAATGTCTTTCATAAACGGCCCCACGACGTTTGTTTTCTTTGAAGCTAGTTTGTTTTTTATTACCATCAAGTAGTAATAATGCTCGTCCCTGATTGGGTAAACATCGCATTGTTATATTCAAATCAGTGGTGCGTGAAATTTAAAATAATAACAACAATAGGCCTTTTCATCACAAAAATTTTTTGTGCGCATGCGTCAGAATCAGCCATATTTTTCGTACTGTTTTTTGTAAACAACCATACTAAATTGTCCGCTATCCGTGTATCAAAAATTAAAATATAAATCAAAGTTGATTAATTGTAAAAAAAGTGAAAAAAAAAAAGTAGTAAGTCAAAATAATCGGAAAAAAATTTTTGTACTCCATTATAATTATGTTGTCTGTACGAAAAGGAACAACAAAACGGTGTTGTTATGGAGTATGTAAAAGTGATACACGATACAAATCATTTAAAACCAATAGATTCTATTTTATAAATTTTCCAAAGCCTTGTCTTGAATATCGAAAAAAAAAATCAAATCATCAAGCAAATTACACATTAAAGCATGTGTAAAATGTGCGAAATGTGAGTTATGGGTGAAAAAATGTGGCAGAAGTGACCGAGGTTTTAGATCTATTGATAATGTTACTAAGGATACTTATATTTGCTCACTACATTTTCTTGGAGAAAGTGGTCCAACTGAACAAAACCCTGATCCTTTAAGCTATCAAGAGTTTCAACATATTGATAAATCAATTAATAAGGTTTTTTGTTTTTCAAACAAATCAAATAATAATCAATTAATTGAAAAGGTGGCTAAAATCAATTTTAGCCACCTTTTCAATTGTTCACAATTATGAGCTTCAACTGAATCATAAATAAGTGAAGCACCATCGATGGTTTTTTCCAATAATTTATTTCTTTGTGGAGATAATAGTCCTTGTCCAGCCATTGTTGATTAAAACAGTACGAATTTTTTGAATTACCGCCGTTTCAACATGGCGGCTACGCATGCGCTCATCTGATGATGAAAAGGCCTATTTGACAACCTGAAAAAGTAGTTAGGGAGGGTGCTATATGAAGGTATATAGGTAGCACTGAAAGATTTGACTTAATTTTTAAACTAATCGATTTCCAATATTTTACATTGTTTAATATGTACTTAAAACTGCTGAAAATCGAATTAAGTTTTGTGACATACAGCTTTTTAATTATAAAAAATTTGCCATTTACAACAAATTTTATTTATTTAAAATATTTATTACCTACACAAAATGTACAAAAGGTGAAGGTCTGAAGACATTTTCTACCAGTTAACCTTAAAGTTGTAATTATATATTCCAGTTTGAAATATATTTATTGATGGAACCTCTTGAATATAATTCGGAGATAATTCCAGAGACGTATTGCTGTAAGCGTAAAAGATTCCAAATAACTTTCTGTGTTGTGGACTGGGACCAAAAGGGCATTTGTATATATATATATATATATATATATATATATATATATATATAGAGAGAGAGAGAGAGAGAGAGAGAGAGAGCTGACTACGACCATGGGTATAAAAGTAATGAAACCGTTCACGTAAATATGATGGAGAGAAATGATCATGCATATTTAAAAAAGCAATATAATATGATCATTCCGACGGTTACGCAAGTCCAACCATTTTAATTGAGATCGAAACTGACTTACGTGATCAAAACCTAATAAATCTTTTTCGTATTTTTAAAATAACTTTAAGACTTCACGTTTTTCAAATCTGATTTTAAGAAACTGGTTAAATAACATAAATTTAATTTACTTGAATCTTTTGCTTTGCTTGATTCATTTGGGATTTATTTACGACATACATTTTAAAAAAAAATATTTTTACTTTATTTTATTATTTTTCAACTAATCGATTTTGAAGCTAAGACAAAATTTAAGAACTCAAATATTGAGTCAAATGATCAAAATCGATCATCGTTTTAAAAATACACAACAGTTCAAAAAAAAGAAGAAAATTTCCTTTACACCCGTATCCCCGAAGAGGTAGGTTGAGGTGACAGGTGGCAAGCCTATCGCCAACCGAGCACTTATCCAATCCCGGGTAATGTTTATTATCAGAAAATTGAAAAAACACATTTTTCGAATTGCTTGACACGAGAATTAAACCTAGTACCTAATGCGGTCAACATCGACACCAGACCACTAGACCACAGAAGTGACAACTGTTCAAAAACGAAAATAGTTATATTTTTAATAAATTCTACAGTTATGAAATCTTTGAGTTTCAAAATTCTATGTTTTTGTATACTTTTAGCTCCTTTGAGCTTTAAATACCTAGCCTAGCTAGTGTATTTTGTCGGAATCTATTTAAAAGACCAATTCGTTTTTAATGTAGCAATGAGAACACACAAACATCTTGTATTTCAAACTGGAAAAAATCAACAATATTTAATTTATTTAATTGAGCATAATACCATTCCTTTAGAGGCACGATTGTATTAACGCGGCACAATCAAAAATTAAGTCAATTTTGAGCGCTAGTTATGTTTCTATACATTGATTTCGCTGGTTACGCCGTTCAACAATTTCTTAGTTTGTCAGCGAAGCTTGTATTCACACACAGACATACAGAGTTATACTACTTACCGATGAAATAAAATCATTTCAAGGGTAATTTTTAAACCTTGTCCTTTCATTCGGTACGATAAAAAGTACAACATGGTTTACTTCTATTTTTTCACGATATATCTACAAATGTATGACATTTTTGACAGTGACAGGAGCGTTTGCTCATATGTGCGACGACACGTTTCTTTCATGTGGTCTGTGATTGAGACTCAGTTATTTATAAATTGAATAAAATTGTTTTTAGAAATATCATTAGTATAATATTATAAATTGAATAAAATTGTTTTTAGAAATATCTGATATACCATAACTAGTGGATTTCAATGTCATGGCATGCCACTCCGCCTGTAAAAGTATATTTTTTCTTCTTCAGTTCCCTTTGAGACGTTAAACAAGCAGATGGCTCTCCTGATATAAATTGTTAACCAATATAGACATTAATGTTGACTAGCGATCGCGTGTGGCTGAAATTCGACCATAGATAAACAATAAAATCTGTTATTGATTTATTATTGATATTAAATTGAATTTAGTTTGATAACCGACTTAGCCGTAAAGAAAATAGTTTAGTATCCATGTGTGTATAATGTCACGTACGTCACATAAATGTAGTGTGTGTAATGTTTATTTTTATTAATTCAATATACTTCTAATGCATATTATTACAAAATATTAGATTTCTGCGGTCCTCCGCAATGTAAACTTTAACTATACCAAATTTCATACTCCACTGTTCGCGCAATTGTCTTAAAAAAGGGTACAAGCTTATCACTTCACATCTATACATATAATAAAATCGTAGGAAAGTCAATGTATGTCCGGGGTAAACTCAAAAAGTAATGCATGGATTTACTTCAAATTTTGCATGAATATTACTAACAAGTCGGGTCAACATATAGGCTACATATTATCACGCTATCACCTACGGAGGAGGAGCTGTGCGGAGTAACCAAGTCCGCGCGAACGAAGTCGCGGTCAACAGCTAGTATTAATATATAGATGATCCGTAGCTATATATATGTTGCAGGAACATAATATCAAATTAGTGTATGCTAGCCGTTCACAATGCTCTCTAAAGAGGGACACGATAGTGACAAGCACTGATGCTACTGCAGCAGGAATAAATAAGGCTGTGGTTCCAAACGCGGATGGAACTCTACAACCTAGTAGTAAAATTTACTCTTCACTTGCTTTTTATATACTGCATGGTGGTAGGGTTCCGCAATTTTTTGCCCAGGTTTGGTACCAACGCTTTACCTATTCCTGCCACAATAGTATCAATAATTATCACAGTAGTGTTCCGGAATGCAAAGTAAGGTAATTGGTATACTTATGCCTGTGGCTTAAATCCCGCCACATAGATAATAAGGGATCATTAAAATGTTTGGTGTATATAGGTAATGGTTGTCTCTTTCTATCAGAAAAGTCATCTGCTTGTTTGATAATCTTAATCTGCCCTTATTAGCAACTTAGAAAATAGTATTCATTTTCTTTGTTTTAATGTAAAGTTATGTAACTATTTCCTTATAACTTTTCTTATGCACTGCCCGTTACAAGTTTACTACAAATGAAGGTTAACTGGAAGAGAATGTCCATAGACGTTAAGTTCGCCTGTTGTATATTTTGTGCAATGAAGAGTTTTAATAAATAAATAAATAAATAAATAAATAAATAAATAAATAATCTTACAACTTAACTGGAAACTTTTGCAAAACAAACCATTTCAATGATGCACATTTTTTGCTGAATTCCATTTACGTAATAACCTACGATACCTACGATTTATCCATCCCAGATTAATGTAATAATTCCCACAATATACGTAAACCTCGTTTTATTGATATATTGCTACACTGAAATAATATTTCAGGTTTTGCGTTCATAAATGAAGTAAAATCAACGTAATCCGACCGCTCGTCCATGAGCCAAGCCACAAATGGGACCGTTGGAATATATTAACAGAGGCTGCGTTTCTCACGTAAATTTAATACTGTAAATGATTTTTTATTTCAAATATTACGTAATCTTTATACCTATTAATATTAATCTATATACCTATTAAAATTAAACTAATCACCTATGTGGTCTAGTGGTCCAGCGTTGGCGTTGACCACATGAGGTCCCGGGTATTCTGGGACGTGCACACAAAAAAAGTGTTTTTTCAGGTTTCTGATAAACACAAATTTTCCCGGGATTGGAAAGTGCCCGATTGGCGATAGGCTTGCCACCTATCACATTTGTGGGACCAAGTATCTTCGGTTAATCGTGGTTGCACTTGTTGTACCTCTGCCTGCCCCTTGGGGGATACGGGCGTGAAGATACCTATTAATATTAAGCAAAAATTGTGTATACCTTTTAAAGACGCTTACGTGAACGGACGCGTATGGGCACAGTTAAAATTTACACTACGGAGAATTGCAGAAATCCAATATTTTAAAATAATATGTAATATTATATATAAAAGGCAAAAGATGGGTTCGCCTCTGTGGTCTAGTGATCCAGCGTTGGCGTTGACCACATGAGGCCCCGGGTTCGATTCCCGGGTCGGGCACATTAAAAAAAAGTGTTTTTTCAGTTTTCTGATAAACACAAAGTTGCCCGGGATTGGAAAGTGCCCGGTTGGCGATAGGCTTGCCACCTATCACATTTGTGGGACCAAGTATCTTCGGCTAATCGTGGGTGCACTTGTTGTACCTCTGCCTACCCCTTCGGGGATATGGGTGTGAAGATACTTTTTTTTAAAAGTTAGGTTTGGGTTAGAAAGTTGAAATTTTGCACACGTATTTCTCTTATGATGTAGGTATCCACTAAGGAAGGATTTTTCAAAATTTAACCCCGAAGGCGTGAAATAGGCGATAAAAGTTTGTATGATACTTCTTATTTCCTGGACATATTTGCGTGAAATTTCGTACGAATTGAGTAGAAAAAAATGAACTACGTATTTAAGTGTTTTTCAAAATTCGATCTCTAAGAGGGTAAAATAAGAGAAGGTTAAATAAGTTCTAAACGTTCCAAGCGCGAGCGAAGTCGCGGGTAGTGACTAGTAGAAAAATATTAAATTAATAAAAATAAATATTACACATTCTACAAACATTTGATTTGACATACATTATAATATACATACATATATCTTAAATATGATGTCAAACTTAAAACAAAAAGGTCGAATTTCTATGTAAAATGAAAATTTGTACATATTTAAGAAAATGGCGTGAAGTGAGCTGTATGAAATTTTGCACAATTAAAGTTTATATGAAGAAGAAAGCTTATATTTTTTACTATAATATGCTTTAGAAATAAATTAAATTAAGAAAAAACATTACACACACTACAATTAATATATTTGACACACATGTATTTACCTATCTATGAAGTACTTTGTTTATGGTAAGCCTGTTGTAAAAATTTAAAGAAATATTTATATAGTCTATAATTAATCAGTCATGTTGTTCTTGTCTCATAATTTATCTAATAGGTATTTGTGCTTTTACACTAATAGAATTAGGATTAGATTTCGACCATGGGGCGATTGTTATTATAACGTAAATTGGCAACATGATTTTACATTATTTAGACTCAACTATGTTAAGTCTACATAACCCACATAATTAGTCTAGAAACATTTTGGGTTAATGGATAAGCTGGAATAACCTTATGGCAGGGTTTTTAGATGTTTCTGTAAAGAAACACCTTTTCGAACCGCCTGCAAGTTGTAACAAATTGTTGTGAATGAAAACAAACCAATTTTAGTCTGCTCACATACCTAGCTAAACCGCCGCTTACCTAGCTAAAATATTTTATTTATTGCCAATTTTGGTTTTCCTTGAAAAAAGTTTAAATTTGCGCCTCTTAAATCGCCTCTGGGGGAGGTCCAGTGTCAGTGTTGACTACATATTAGGTCTCGGCTCGAATCCGGGTTCGGGCAATTCAAAATGTATTTTTTCAGTTTTCTACGTTGTTCATATGCCATTGCCATCCCGCCACACGGATAGCAAGGCAACATCAACATATTTGGTATCTATAGGCAATGGTTTCTCTTTCCATTAGGGGAGCCATGTGCTTGTTTGGTCTCTAGAAAAATATTTTTCTATGAACTGCAAACGCGAGCGTATGACTTGTTACTAAGACTTTTTCACTCACTAATTAATCTGCGGAAAACTTGATCATACTACCAACCTTTTCCATACATTCTTAAATCACGAAACAAAAATCCAGTAAAATGTTACTTACTTGGAGAAATAAACATATAGCTACTTTAATTTTTCTTGGGCTATGTCACACCCCAAAACATTTCCGTCGAGCAAAACAATGCAAACTTTAGAATATATTTTTTTAGAAAAATATTCTCCAAACTTTAAGTAAAATTTATTATTTATTTTAATCATTATAATGTTGTGTTCAGTCACGAATGAATGAAATGTTCAGTCTCAAGTGCAGAGTTGTTAATAGTTGCAGTAATATCACATCTAACAAATGAAAGTAGATGGTATCAATATTAAATTAAATAAGAAAATTTTACACACACTCTGATAGGATTTTTATAGACTGTGATTCAATTCATACTGTTATTATAAATGCAAAAGTAACTCTGTCTGTCTGTCTCTTCTTAACGCCTAAGCCACTGAACTGATTTGTTTAAAAATTAAGTACAAAATTAGTTTGAATAACGAGAAAGGACATAGAATAGTTTTTATCTCGGAAATCTAACGGAACGAGAACAAAGCGGGTAAAACCCTACGACTCTATTTTTTAAAACATGGTAATAAAGAGATAGACTACTTTTATTTTAATTTTTTCTACGCAGACGAAGTCGCGGGCATAGCTAGTTTGATAAATTTTAAGCTGTTATTAAAACCCCTGATGTAAAAAAAGTATCTTTACGTCCGTATCCCCGAAGAAACAGCAAAAGGACAGACAAGTGCACCTGCTATTAGTCGAAGTTACTTAGTCCCACAATGTGATAGGTGGCAAGCCTATAGCCGACCTGGCAATTATTAAATCCCGGGCAACCCTCTTTTTTAGAAAAAAACACGTTTTTGAATTGCCTGACCCGGGAATCGAATCCAGAACCCCATGTGGTCAACACCGATACCAGACCAGACTACAGTAGACAACAGAGGCGATTAATCTATGTAACTCCATTTTATTGAATTATATTGTAATATACCTAAGACGGTATGACGGTAAACTTAAATTGTATTGCAACCCATAACGTAATTCGATTTTATTAAACTTATATGGTAGTTTCTAAGAGAACCCACTTTTTCCGGGAATATACTACAATATTGTATTGTATATACAATTTGGAGGAGCATTCTGTAGATAGCGATTCTTTTGACTTATCCGCCCGTGACAAATCGGCTAAATCTTGTTAAGGAATTTATATTATACCTCTATATAAAATAAAATTATATGGAAAACAAAATTATGAGAGTAATAATTTCGAAAAATACATTTTAAAATCGATTTGAAAAAGTGTAATAAATCTAAAAAAATAAAAAATATGTCTTGCGCTACGCTGTATAAAGGCATGAGATCCTGAGTTCGAATCACAGGTTCAGCAATTCGTCTTAAATTATATTATTCAGTTTTTCTGTAAAACTGTATGTTTTTTTATTTCGTGGGATAGCAAACAAACAGATGGCTCCCCTAACGGAGAGAGATAACCACCATTAAAGGTGTCAATAGCGCATTGCTATTTTTGTGGCCAGATGGTAATGCTACGTGCACAAGTTTACCGGCTACCTTACCCTTCAAATCTAAACATGACAATGACAAGCTTTGGCGCTATGACGGCAATATAATGCTCGATAATATGTACCCGATTAGTGAATAGGTCGGCCACCTATCACATAATAGGACTGCTGTCGGCTATCCGTAGGTGCACTAGTTGCACTTCTGCCTACAAATTTAGGAATACGGGCGTGACAGTATTAGTTGTTTTTATTTTTTGACTAGCTGCAGCGTGTTGAATTATAAAAGTTTTGGCGAATCCCGCGGGATCACCTAATTTTTCGGGATGAAACGTCGCCTATGTCGCCAGGTTATCATCTACCTGTGTGCCAATTTTCATTCATATCCGTTCAGTAGTTTTTGCGTTGCGGCATTCGGCATCTAATTACCTATAGTCAATATTTTGGTGAGATGGGGGTTAACGAAAGTAGGAGGATAAAAATTTGGGTTTTAGGTATTTTTCATTTCAAATAAAAAAAATTCAAAAAAGGGATTTTTTTCTAGATAGATACATCTTAATTATCTAGCTGTATGAAATATTCTTTACGACCTATTCTCAAGCATACCAAATATCCAAAGAGATGACAAAAATCAGTCGAGCGGTTTCGAAGAGTAGCAACTAGAAACAACGTGACACGAGATTATATTTTCCCCGTGTTAGTCCCGGGCTCCTTTGAAAAATAGACCAACTGCCGTTCTGCCAAGCAGGTCATAAAAGGCGACCGCTTGGCTATGCGAGTCACTACCATCGTGGCTACTAGGTAGTAGAGTTCTGCATTGTCTCGCCTGAGTCTGGTAACACCGCTTTACCTATTTCTGCTGCGATAGCGTCAGTGCTTGTCGCTGTCGTGTTCCGGTTTGGAGGGTAATGTAGCCAGTAAACTTATGCTTGTGGCATTAGACCTCGCCACAAGATAGCAACGCACCATTAACATCTTTGGTCTTTATTGACTCTTTCCATCCGGAGACCCATCTGCTTGTTTGTTTGCTTGTCAGTGTAGAAAAAAAAAACATTTTGTACCTGAATTAGTTTCTTTGTTTTAGCTAACCTCTACTATGATGTTCGATTCTGGTTTACAGAAGTTACAGTGTTGGAAACGAGAGATGGGCCCGTTGCCCTTTATAATAAACTACGAAATATTCAATTTATTGTGGTATTCATGATATCTCGTTTGAAATTATTATATACTGTTGATTGAAAAAAACTTCTGTGGGCTACGCCTTAAAATTGTAGTGCACCACGTTTCCCCCGATCCGGGTCCGGGCCAGCCGTGGTCCTTTGAAGAATACGCCAGCTTTCTGCCAGGCAGCTCTACCACCTAGTAGTCACGATGGTAGTGACATGTGTAGCAAATCGGTCGCCTTATACGAACTGCCTGGCAGATGAATGGCAGATGATGTATTCGTCAAAGGAGTCCCGGACCAACACGAAAAAAAAACTGTCTGGTGTGATGTGTCGTAAGACTCGTGAGACACCAGATAGAAACGAAGTTCTTTATTATAAAAATATTAATTCAAGTTCTATTTGAGATATAAAGAAAATAATTATTCGGGTATACATTTCTTATTATGATTTTTGCGTTTTTTATCGATAAAAATCAAAAGAGCTACTTTACAAAATTATCTTATTTACAATGATTTATAAAATATATAATAATAATAATAATAATAGCAAACTGCAGTAATAATAACAGTAATCACGTAGACTAGAGTATCGCTCCGCGACGCCCAATAAGGGGCCGTTCATAAAATACGTTACACTAAAATCAGCTTTTTTTGACCCCCTCCCCCCCCCATTGTAACGCTGTGTCACACTTTTTGTGACCCCCCTAGAAATATTTCGTCACAAAAACTAACCCCCCCCCTGCTGAGTATGATAAATTCTAAATGATAGTACACAAATTCTGAAAATTAAAAATATTTATTTAGTTATTATAATAACATTACGCGCAGGGTACGTGGAAACGTTACTGTATCAAGTATTGGAAAAACAAAGAAACCCGTTGTGACGGATCGCAACGCCGCTAGAGTCGCGCCACAGAGCTAGCGCTCATGTCAAAAAATAATAAACGGCGAACGTCACGTTGCCGTATACCCCCCGTCCCCCTTGTCACATCTTGTCACACTCAGCCAGACCCCCCCCTCGCCTTGTATGCGAACGTATTTTATGAACGGCCCCTAAGGAACTTCGTTACAGTTACGAATACAAAAATAAATTTATATTCTGTATTCAGATTGCGATTTAAAATAAATTTTATTATATTATACTCAATGTAATTTTTAAGGACACGTTATCAAGGCGAAAATTTGGGGGATAATTAAGGGAATAATTATTAATTTATGTCTAGTTACATAAATTTGCACTCACCTGCACCTGATCTTCAACCACTCTATACGTTCTGTCTACGTTTGCACCACCAATGATTAATACATCGCCGTTACCAGTCATTTTGACATCCGTCGAAGTTATTCCATGTTTACTCGTTGTGTGGAATTCACGTTTTTGGGGTTGTAACACTTGTTTAGTCGAACTCTTTGAGCTCTTAATAAAATTAGGATTTGAAATTTGATCTCTTTTCAGATTGTTAAACTGAATAGCAATATTTGCGCCAACTTTCGCATTGTTTTTTATGAGAGCAATATCTGAGAGCCGCTAAGGAAAAAAATCTCTGGCGATTAGGCTCACTTGCGTTATTAGATGAATTTTTAATAATAGCGTTTTAAAAACATTTTTTAAAATTCCACGACATCTAATTTGTATTTATTTATTTAATACTTAAAGTATATGTACACAATAGAACAACACACAAAATTATAGCAAGCAGTATTTTTAAAAAGGTACAAAAGGCGAGCTTATCTCTAAAAAAGAGATTTCTTACAGCCAACCCGGTAAAGTGAAATACTTGACCATAAATATAAGTCGAAATGTACAATATACTAAAAATATTTAAACACATCTATTAATGAAACCTAAAGTACATTAGCAACATAAAGACAGGCACTTAAATTATTTACAGCGTTAGGTATCTACTAGAAATTAAAACAAATAAATATATAAAAAGTATCTTCATGTCCATATCCCCGAAGGAGTAGGCAGAGGTACAACAAGTGCACCCACGATTAGCCGAAGATACTTGGTCCCACAATGTGATAAGTGGCCAGCCTATCTTCAACCGACCACTAGACCACAGAGACGAAATAAATATATAACTACTGTGAAACATTAAATGATATTAACCTCTCGAGATGAGTACGTGTTGCTCAAAAAAATAGGAACTCGTAATATCCATTTAAAAAAAAGAAAAAAAATTACAAATTATATTAATGTGGAATAGACAAATAATGATTGTACGTACAGTAAGACCTAATTTTATTACAACTTGAAGTTATATTAGCTAGATGAAACGTAGGTTCATCTAGGTGTAATTTTATCACTCAAATATCTCGCCGGCCAATATAGGAACGATTAAGTTCTTTTCTTACAGGTCCTAAAGTGGTACCTTATAAAATCGGAAATATTCACAGCTTTAACTGATTACACAATGAAGTAGTGCTAAGCAAAAGAGAACCCTTAATCTCACATATTAAAAATTAGAATAGCGGACCATATAAATTTCCGTAATAGGAATCAGTTCAAACAATAACAAAACGCTTCCCATGTAGAATGAGTATTAAAGTATTCCAGTAATCCAGGTTTGCCTAACTTTTACCGTTTTCAAGTAGTTGCGAAAAACCACTTGATTTTTTTTTCAAATTTGCCGGCGGTTGCAGACAAAAAAAAACTATACACATCGACTTTCTGTCATTAATACTACATCAAATCAAAAAAGGGAAAAGAGTAACAAAATTTTGATTTAAAATTCTGTTTAACTGGATTAATGATCGATGCTATAAATAATAATGTGTTTAATTGTATTTTACGACACGATTGTATCTATCAACACGATCTTTTGACTGAAAGCGAAAGCAACCCTCTACATGTTCAGCGTGTGTAATGTATAACTCGACTGCGAAACGAAAATTCTCGTGAGGGATTTACGTCGGGTTAGCAAACCCAAAGTAGTAATGAATAGGCTGGCGTGACTTTAATATAATCACATAGTCACAATCACATAGTCACGATCTGCAGCATATGAAATGCTTTAGAAAATTGAAGAACTATTTTACAAAGCCAAAACCTTTTTCCATCGATGAAATCAAAAATAAGTAGGTAGGTATAATATATCTTTAAATCTTCTTCTAAAATTCGAATATTCAAGCAAATAATGTCCTCAATTTTAGAACATTAGTGTAATTTTTATACCTGAGACAAAAGCCGTTATACATCCCAAGTATTGTGGCTGAGACCCTCTTCCAACAATATGAGCGAGAAAAATTGGGCCATTTAACTTATTGAGAATTCTGCGATTTGACAAAAAAGGTTTTTATGCTACATCGAAGTACAATTATGACTTATACCTACTCTTGATATTGTTATGCATTAGGTTTAAATTAAGTGGAGCGTGTGCCACATTATTTTATACAATGAGAGAAATTCTTTTTAAGAATATTGCTGATAAATTACTTTTCTCCGACAAAATGATAAGTATAAATAAACCGGCCAAGTGTGAGTCGGACTCGCGTACGAATGGTTCTGTATCATCATCTATAAAAAAAATTATGTTTGTGGTACTATGTATACTTAAATATTTATTTTATGTATTAGGTATCTTTATTTTTCTTACTTTTTTTTAAAATATTCAAGTTCCTACCTGTTTATTACTTTATTTTTATTTAATTATTTATTTTAAAAGGATACAGCTAAATATTCTTTAAAAATTTTAAGCAAAAGAATACGAAAAAAAAACACGTTTATTGTATGGGGGAGGGTCCCTTAATATTTTCATTATTTTTAGTTATTGTTGTTATAACGGCAACGGAAATACATATTTTGTAAATAAATAAATAATTTCAATTTTCTAGCTATCACGGTTTATGAGATAAAGCCTGATGACAGACAAACATACAGACAGCGGAGGCTTAATAATAGGGTCCAGTTTTACCTTTTAGGTGCGGAACCCTAAAAACTGGTAATAAATATTATTAATTTAAAATACGATATAATAAAAATTCGTGATACATATAATAACTTAAATATTCTAAAATATTTTTGTATAAATTTAAAATCACGACGATCGTTCTATTTACCCTGTTTGCTTAAAAACGTACTAATAATTTGTATTCAGAAAAAGGATACTGGTGTTTAAAGAAGCGCCTTCCGTTGCTTTTGAGACTGCAGCTAAAAGGAATGGAGTTATTTCCTTGCCCTGAATTCCTCGTTTACGTGCTTCCATCAATGCATTTTCAATGGCAGTTCCAATTTTATTTTCTACAAGAAAAAATAAAATATTTTTATAATTATTTACATCTTCTTATCACAATGATTTAAAAATTGATATTTTAATCACTATCTAATTAATATTATGCCGTACGTAGTATTTTACCTTATATGATACCTATGACTTAAGAGGCGAATAAACGCACTTCAAAGCTGGTATCGCATTGGCAACAACCCCTTATATTAAAAATGTCCTCTCCTCGAGTTGGTTCCGGGCTTCTTTGAAGAATAGGCCAACTGCTGTTCTGCCAGGCAGGTCGTAAAAGGTGACCGATTGGCTATATGAATTATTACCATCGTGACTACTAGGTGGGAGAGTTCTGCATTATCCTACTCATCAACAGAAGACAACATTATCTTTTTAAAGTACTCTCAAGATAGTGCAAATTTATACTAGCGATCGCCTGTGGCTGGAATTCGACCATAGACTAAACAATAAAATCTCTTATAAGTTTGCTAACAGACTTTAGCCGCACAAAAAATAGTACCAATACATGTGTATATACTATTTAGATGAAGAAAACTATTACCTACTAGATATGAAATAACTAAGCGAAACCCGTGTAATGCCGTCCCGGGTAATGGCGGACTTAAGAACAGCTGTTAACTCTCTAGCTAACAATTGATAAATTATATTGCATTAGGCATGTTATTTTAACAATTAGTTTTTGTTTTAGATTTAAGGCACACACTAAAATTATAGAAAAATACAAATAAACTCTCAAATCAATTTAATATTTTATAAACAAAGAGTTATTTGACATTTTACTTACATTGACAGCGTATTTAAGTAACAGCGTATTGGCCGCAAGCTGTTAAAGGTGACGTTATTTTCTTAAATGATTTGAAATTAGAGCACTGACAAAATTTTTGTAGCTTTGTCTATTATGAAAATTCAAACTTGTTAGACAGAGATAAAGCCATTTTTATATGTTCAGCGTTGGAATGCATGCAATTTTATAATTTTGATTGCTTAAAGAAATTAATACCAAGTCCTTATCGTTCTGTTGTCAAAGGTATACTATCATTTTTGAGTATATAAACCTCATCATGTAAGTCACAAAAAGTTTATTGTTATTTATTTAATGTATTTCTGATTCATTTTATTTAAAAATATTAGATTTTTCAGTCCTCCGCAATGTCAACCTTTAACTGTGCCACATTTCAAACTCCACTGTTTGGGCAATTTTCTTAAAAAGGGGTCCAAAGTTTTTCCTTCACCTATTAATATATAGATATAGCAATACGGTTATTGGTATAAAACAGATTAAAACTAACATAAATCTATTTATCAGGGCGCAAACTGACACGTTGGAAATGAACGAAACTAAAATCTTCAGAAATGAAACCGTGATAAATTGATTCCTTGACCCAAAAAGCCCGAACTTGCGATTTTAGTCGAAATCTCTAGCCCGGTGTTTGAGAAACCAACAGTATACTCGTACATTTACTAAGAAATATTCGTTAACATATTCGTAAATTTTTAAAATACGTATTACAAATAAACTCACTTGTAGTTTACTTCCAGTTTATTTATATTTCAAGTAAAAGTAAGAAAGTACAAGTGAATTTATTTGTAGTACCTATTTTAATGCAGTTTCACCAAGTGCCGACGATGAAAAATATCCAATTCATAAATTACTAGCTTTTACTCACGACTTTATTCACGTGACCCAAAATTATGACTACCTTTTCGTCAATCCGGTAAAAAGTAGCTTAAGTTACTCCTGAATAGTGTAGCTTTTTAATGGTAGAAGCATTTTTAGATCGGTTTAGTAGTTTTTGGATTTCTTCATCATAAACATAAATAATACAAGTGTCTGATGATTTGTATAGATAAGTTAATAATTCATATTTTTTATCAAAATTGTATATTCTTGAAATGTTATATAAAGTCGATGTTTTTTAAGCTAGCAGATTAGCGTTCATTCTATAGCAACTGCTACATCACGTATGCCACTTGCAACGTAATACCAACAAACCAATACGTGATAATGAATGAAATTGAATGAGCGCTGACTTACGTTTTCCGACTCTGTTTGAATAATCAGGCGTTTATTATATATTTTAAAGTCTTTCCAAAATAGATGATATTATTTCAACACAGCGCTCAGTAGGTCTAAAAAAGATATACAGCCAAAAATAATTGTCATTCAGGGCACTAAAACTTTTTTTTGATTTTTGCGAATAAAATTGTTTAATCTATTTATATAAAAATCAATTGCTGTTCTTTAGTCTTGGTTTAATTTTGGTTTGTTTAAGTCCAGGGAAGGTTTAAAAGGTGAGAAAATATAGAAAAAAAAGAGTAGTTAAAAAGGCAGAACAACGTTTGCCGGGTCAGCTAGTAATAAATAATAACGCTCTCCGTCCCACAGATATGGCACGAGGTTATGATATAGAGTTAGACAGACATAAGATATAATTGACATGTTATGTAATGTAAATTGTTTTATTTATATTTGACATTTATTATTGTTTAACCTTTTTTTCAAATTTATGTATTCAAATTTAATTTCAATTTGGATGTTATAATCTTCAAAATTTTTTTTTATTATTTTAATTTTAATTTGAAAACTATTTTGTATCTGTAAGCATGATGTAACTACCTGTAATTGTAAAAACAGTTAAGTTTTAACAAATATATACTTAATTAAGAATTATATCACTGCATCTTGTTGGTGATCCACTAAATAAATACGATATGATAAAACTATGAACAATAAAACTAAATAATTGATTGATAGTTCATAGCGACATTGGCATAGAACTGTTTAGTTTCTACTAAATTCTTTACATAGAAAAGATAAATCCTTTAACTTAACTTAAATTCCAAATCTCTCTATTTATTATTCCCCAAGCATAAAATACGTATTACATGCAGAAAAGTTGAGGAGTTGATATCGAATCTTACGAAATATTAAACTTTGAGGTAACACTAAAACAATGTATGGAGTCTCGCCCGTGTTTTTGGTAGACTGAGACAAAAAGAATTTTGAAGTTTGAGCGTGAGCCAAAGCAGTTGAGGGGAGCCGAAACGTAGGGGTTGTAAGACAGGGTTAAAAGATCTATATCTAAGTTAAATCTATGATATCGAGTGTTCACTCTACTACTCTTAAACCAAACCATTTTTATCATTCTGTAATTAACTATGTATACATATATTCTGATATATTTTCTATCTATCACAATAAACGCTTTTCCAAATAAAAACAGTGCCTTTTTTGTATACTGATACAATAATACTGACCTCTCACTGAAATCGCACTGAACTCAAATTGTTCCACAAATGTAAGTAACAAAACATCTTTTTTCTGTCAGGCAGTTTGTAATTCGTGACTGATCAAACGTGTCTCTACTATTGTCACTACTAAGTGGTAGAATTATGTACCATAGCCTTATTTATTTCTGCCACAATAGCATGAGTACTTGTCACATCACGTTTTAGTTAAGAGGGTAAAGTTGCTGAATGTAGATAACGATACTTCATTAACTTATTTTTTGTCTGAAGGCAATGATTATCTCCTTCTATAAAAAAACTACCAAGTTTTCTTCCTGTATTGTAAGGGGCCATTCAAGTATTACGTAAGCAGTAAAGGGGGTGGAGGAGTCCTTCCTTTGCTTATTTTTGATAACAAGGGGGATAAGGGGGTCTAGATGGATACGTCAGCCAAATTACTTTCTTCTTTTTTTCGAGTTTTCTACAAATTTACTGTTTGCTACATCAAATGTTTGCGTTAAACTCTTATCTTACCTACCTAACCGTATTATATACTTACATTTAAACTTAAAAACTGCTACTCGTGAATCAATCACAAAACTGAGGAGCAGATTAAAAAAATAATTTACAAATGTTTACGTAAGCTAAAGGGGAGGGTGTAAGTGATTTGCTTACTTTTGTTGACATTGGGGAGGGGGAGTCAATAATTGTAAACAATCTGGTTACGTAATACTTGAATAGTCCCTAATATAATAACAGTATGTTTTTATATCATTAAATAGCAAACAAGTGGATGTGGCTCTTCTAATGGAAAGAAAAATCATCGCCTGTAGACAACAAAGACCAATTCAGTAGCAGGAATTAATCCAAACAATTCTTCGGAACACTCTCCATGATAGATGCGATAAAAGATGCAGAGCGAACCTACATCTGACATCTATGCGTAACGCACAAAGAATCAAGCCATTTCGAAATAGCCTGATCGTCAACGATTCGAATCGCTCTACATTGAATGCGTGGCAGAAACTTGTACTGGGGAGCTTCGGCCCAGAAATAAAAACAGATTCCTTGTGAGGTTTAGAAAATCAAATTGGATAGTTTCCATCGTCGGCTTTTGGTGAAACTGCATTTTAAATTATGTATTACAAATAAACTCACTTGTACTTCCAGTTCACGTATATTCAAATTTTTTACTGTTCACATTCAACCGGTTTCGCTTATTAAAGCATCATCAGGGTATGTTTTACACATACTTTATAATATCTTTAATATATTTTATACAATTCAAGTTACATTATTAGCTACTCTTTATAGAGTAGCTAATAAATTAATTTGAATACCTAATCAAAATAAAAACTATTTTATTTTTAAATTTTGCCATTACAAATTTCATTGATTTTTAATCGAAGATAAATAAGAAGTAATATATCGAAGTGCCCCGCGAATATATCGGTAATAGGAATAATACAAATTCTTTAGGAAAAACAAAAGTAAAGTATATCCAAGAAGATCCCCTATCCAAGAAGAGATTAGCAGAAGTACAACCAGTGCACCCACGATTAGCCGAAGATACTTAGTCTCACAATGTGATAGGTGGCAAGCCTATCGCCAACCGCGAACTTATCCAATCCCGACCATCGTTGTTTTGATCAGAAAACTTGAAAGTCGAACCCACCTCATGCGATCAACACCGACACTGGACCACTAGACCACAGAGGCGAGTAGGATAAATAAAATTGTATTTTTAACGTTTATACTGTGTGTTGCCGCGTTTCCGATCCGGTAGTAAATCAAGAAATGTTGACTTGTCAAAAGTTCCTGTAAAGGATAATTTGAATAAAAATGTTTTGACTTTGACATTGAAATAAAATAGTTTCTGAGTTCTTTTATATCTCAAATGAAAGCTAATTTTTTGAGCTATCTTCATGTTCAGGCAAAATATAGTTGCTTACAAAAGCTTGATTTTCTTATTCGTTTGCATAAAGTTATATAAGTATTTTCATATCTTTGTAAATATCAATCACAGACCAGACAAATACTAATAAAGACGGCGTTGGGCGTATAAATGCGTAGCTGCTCATATGAGCAAATGCACGTAAATGTCAAACGCTCGTAGATATATTATATCATAAAAAATAGAAATATACCTGTGCTATTTTATCGTGTCGAATAAAAAGCTAAGGCTTGAGGAATGCCTCTGGAGTGATTTTATTTCATCGGTAAGTATTATAACTCTGTATTTCTGAAAAGTGTATTTCTGGACGTAAATGCAAGCGACACTGACAACCTATGATATTGAAAGGCGTATCCAGTTTAATCCGTAATATCAATAGAAGAATTATGAAGAAAATTCACAACGGTAATCATGACCTCTAAATGCAGAAAAACACAACAGGAAAAATCCAGTAACAGCTATTACCAGAATATTCGCGAAAGGCGTCGATATAAAGATCGAGCGTGCTACTTGAGTGCGTAGCTGCACAGTAATGCTGCACAAAAATGAGTACGGTATAATCATACATTATGTAGAAACAAATTACACATGTAACCACAATAAAAACTGCTGAAAGCCTGTTTGAGAAAGTTCCAACTACCTAATATTTTATGTATTCGTCGATTATGTAGCTAGACGCGTGTCGAGTTAGGTTGACTGCGGGATACAAAGACGTGATCGGCAATACCGGACTAGCTACTCACTACAAATAAAGTTAGCCGACTTCTTGAAATTTTAAAAGATGGGTAGCAAAGATTTTTTAGTGAAAATTATAATTTTCACTAAAAAATCTTTTAAATAAAAAAATCTTATAAATAAAAATCTGTTAAATATATTTAAGCTCCTATACATTTTTGCAAACAAGCAGATGGCTCTCCTGGTGGAATATCATTTTAATGTTTACTGTAATTGTATTTATGTACAATCATGGGCGTACCCAGTGGGAGGCAGGGAGGGGCAGCTGGATTTTGTTAACCTACCTGCATTCTACTGTTGCACAGAAAAATTCTTATATTGCAATATAATAGGTATATTACGTGGATTACTTGTGGCATTACTATCCCGTCACTCAGATTGCAACGCAAAGTTAACGTATTTGGTGTCTATAAACGATGATTGTCTCTTTCGAACAGAAAAGTCTACATGTTTGCTATGTTATGATATAAAAGAACACGTATCCATACTATCCATAATAATATTATAAATGCGAAAGCCTATCTGTCTGTCTGTTACGCTTTCACAGCAAATACCGCCACACCGATTTTTCCGCAATTTGATATGGAAATAGTTGAAGATCCGGGGTCAAACATAGACTAATTTTTTTTTAAAAAAAATCAACCCCTAAGGGGCTGAATAAGGAATGAAATTTGTTTGAAAAACTATATCGACGATCGATGTTGATCTACTCGCGGGTGAAGCTGCGCTGGTCAGCTAGTGAGTTTTTAAACATTAATAGCATTAATTATGTGACTCGCGTATATACCATTAGACTTTATTTGGCTTGGCTAAACTAAGATAAAATTTATAAATAAGTCTTGATTTCAAAAAGCTACAAAATTAAAACATTTCTACTACGAAAATAAATACATAATTGATTTCCTTTATTGCATTAACGGCACAACAAAACTTGTTTATAGTAAATATTGGAAGTATTTTCTACTTTTAAGGACAATATCGCTATACTTTACTCAGAAGTAATCTGTAAAAGCTTTACAGAGCTATAACAGAACTGTACATATTTAATGTTGTTAAATGCACTTTACGTGAAGTTGATGTTTCTTTGCGAAATAGAATTGAAAGTAATGAAAAACGAAGAACGAGTTAGGGTCATTGTACAGTATTTTGGTATCTTTTCAGCCCATCAAAAATCTTCCCATTCAAAACTTGAGCATTTCATTTTATATTTTCAACCAGCAATTTTTGTATATTTGTATATAATTGGTTTCTTCAAAACGAATCAAACGATTTTGACGACATTTCGTATTCAGACAGTATTTTCTATTAAAATTGATCTAGGCAAGAGTCACCTCCATGATAATCCGTTTTCCTATAAAACGATATCATCCGAGCGAAGTTTGGTCACCCAGCCAGTTATGTGTGACATAATATACTCATGATGTTAATGAAAAAGCAAACAACGTGTAGTCACCGAGCTTACCACAATTACTTAGTCAAATTAAACTGGGCAAACGAACTTCACTCGATTTTTTTAATATATTTTAGATCTAACCATATTTTCCGAAAAGAATACGATCTATGATAGTGACCGTATAGACAACCGTCGTTTAACGATCTGCCTGGTAGAACAGCAGTTGGTATATTCTTTAAAGGAACCCGGACCAACACGGGGGATATTTATTTATTTATTTTATCTTTTGGTGTGTACAATAAAATACTAAAGAAATAAATGAATATATAATAAATTTGTTGGAAACTTTCAAACAATGTATTTGGAGGTGTCTGGCAATACTTTATAACCGAAAAATTACTAATTTATAAATATTTAAAAAAAAAGCAATAATCGCACTAGTAAAAGCAACACTACAATTATTATAGAAACTCAGTAATAAACTGTTAAATGTACACACTTTCAAGTGGTAACATGAAAAATCTTTTGAGAAAACTAATAAATATACTGGCGCAAACAAAACACTAAACATATAATTTATACTTTCCATCGTCGGCACTTGGTGAAACTCCGTCATAATTATTGTTTTAAATTTTACACTTGTACTGTTTCACAATTCACTAATTATGTATAATATACACTTTTTTATTTAAATAGTCAACCGGTTTCGCATTTTACTGCATCATCAGGACTAAAACTTAAATTGTCAACAAATACGTTGTTTTAGGAATTGTTACTAATGGTCGGTAGATGTGAAATATTGAGTTTGATAGAAAATATTAATGTTGCCAACCATTATTTCCAAATCTCCACAGTACGAAGATACAAAATGAGGCAAACTACCAAATAAAAATTATACAAAATTACAAATGAAATCCAAAACTAATAACGGATCTAAAGTAATAATAAAATCAAATGTCACTTAAATTACTAATTTAAAATTATCCAAAATTAAGATATGTCATTGGGTTCAAAATGTCAAAATGTTCAGTAAATACTATATATAATATGTCAAACATAAAATTAATATTATTAAATTGAATTAAATTATATAAATAATGTTAACTTAAATTATATAAATTGAAATTAATTAGTAAAAATATTTAATAAGGGGGAAGAATTTAGATCCCTATGATCATTTAATAATTTCGGATTATTTTTCTGTTTATTAATTTCTAAGGCTTCAAGGGCATTCAGCCTTTCACCCTTGTTACAAAAATGCAAGGCGTTGAAGTTCTTGGCGAGGTCAAAATTGTGCCCTTCCGTTCTGAGGTGTTGGCCAAACGCAGACATCCCTTGTCCGGACTTCCAAGTCCTGACATGTTCCTCTATTCTCTTTGTAAAGGATCTTCCTGTTTGACCGATGTACTCCGCCTTACATTCCTGGCACTCTAATCTGTACCTACCAAATCTCTAAGATGTTTACTTTTTAACAACAAGGATACAATACCAAAAATGATGCATAGTGGGGTATACAGATTAGAGTGCCAGGAATGTAAGGCGGAGTACATCGGTCAAACAGGAAGATCCTTTACAAAGAGAATAGAGGAACATGTCAGGACTTGGAAGTCCGGACAAGGGATGTCTGCGTTTGGCCAACACCTCAGAACGGAAGGGCACAATTTTGACCTCGCCAAGAACTTCAACGCCTTGCATTTTTGTAACAAGGGTGAAAGGCTGAATGCCCTTGAAGCCTTAGAAATTAATAAACAGAAAAATAATCCGAAATTATTAAATGATCATAGGGATCTAAATTCTTCCCCCTTATTAAATATTTTTACTAATTAATTTCAATTTATATAATTTAAGTTAACATTATTTATATAATTTAATTCAATTTAATAATATTAATTTTATGTTTGACATATTATATATAGTATTTACTGAACAATTTGACATTTTGAACCCAATGACATATCTTAATTTTGGATAATTTTAAATTAGTAATTTAAGTGACATTTGATTTTATTATTACTTTAGATCCGTTATTAGTTTTGGATTTCATTTGTAATTTTGTATAATTTTTATTTGCTAGTTTGCCTCATTTTGTATCTTCGTACTGTGGAGATTTGGAAATAATGGTTGGCAACATTAATATTTTCTATCAAACTCAATATTTCACATCTACCGACCATTAGTAACAATTCCTAACACAACGTATTTGTTGACAATTTAAGTTTTAGTCCTGATGATGCAGTAAAATGCGAAACCGGTTGACTATTTAAATAAAAAAGTGTATATTATACATAATTAGTGAATTGTGAAACAGTACAAGTGTAAAATTTAAAACAATAATTAAAACACTAAACAATGGCCCCCGCGAAACACAAAACATTTCTGCTATTTAAACAAATAAAACCTTACTAAACAAAAATGCATTATATGTATATGTGATTTATTAGATTTCCGTCTATTATTTTAACTCGGATTATAGGCAACGATCATTTCCGATTACTCCTGACAACTGCCCTCGTGGGTGTGTGTGTTTGCGAACTATGCACGCGGACACCAATATTACTACACACATGCAAACAAACATCCTGCAGGACGCGATGGCATTATTTGGTTGATTAGGTTCATTATTTTGCAGCGCCACTTGCTGGTCGCCAAACGCCAGGCAAACATAATGTTTGTGTGCTTATTATATTATTATTATAGGTGCTATTTATAAAATATTATGCGTTTTTAAGTTGTTATATTTTATTTATTCATTTACTTACTATTAATTAAAGATTAAATAAAAAAATCAATCGATGATAGTGACCGCATAGACAACAATTTTTGTGTATACAATAAAATATTAAATAAATAAATGAATATATAATAAATTTACTGGAAATTTTCGAGAAATATATTTGGAGGTGTCTGGGAATATCAAACCGTAAAAACCGAAAAATATAAGCGAAAAATTATTAATATATAAATATTTTTTTGGATTCTAAAAAACCTAATTAAAAGATGAAATAAAAATCAAGTTGCCAAAAATAAATTTTTTGTACTGTACAGTAGCAAAATATTCTCCGTGTTGGTCCTGGTCTCTATTGAAGAATAGGTCAACTGCCGTTCTGCCAGGCAGGTCGTAAAAGGCGACCGATTGTCTATACGAGTCACTACGATCGTGGCTAGTAGGTGGTAGAGTTCTGCATTGTCTCGCCCGGGTTTGGTACCACAGCCTTACCTATTCCTGTCGCAATAGCGTCAGTGCAGTGCATAGTCGTGTTCCGGTTTGGAAGGTAAGGTAGCCGGTAAACTTATGCATGTCGCATTAGACCTCGCCACAAGATAGCAACGCACCATTAACACCTTTGGTGTCTATAGGCGATGGTTGATTCTTTCCATGAGGACACCATCTGCTTGTTTGCTATCTTATAAAAAAACCGCGAACACTCTGCCTGCAGACGCGCAAGCCTGGTATCGCTATTATATTTTTCCGCAATTCCGATTCGTTGCCAGCTCCAGTCTACTATATATATTCATATTTCATTAATAATATATTATGTACTTAGACAGCTATAAAGACAATCCTTTAATAAACACATTTAATACTTTTAAAAAACATGTGTCAACTATTAATTAATATATAAATAAAAGCTGATTAAAAAAATTCGTAGACGTCTGGATGTCCGTGTGTGCTGTGATTACACTCAAAATATTACCTTATTTTTCAACAGTATATCACGGGATTGTTTCCTTCTGAAAATTACTATCTAATTCACGGTATTATAAAATAATAGTATCGTTTAACTTTTTTTATTATTTAAACGAGCACAATAAGGCGTGCCTATTTTTTTGTCCCTTTTTCACTCTATTTGGGTTTGACTAAAATGATAAAGGATCATTTGACTTCAGGGTAAAATACATAAAAGCAATTTCCGAGGGTTTTATTTCTAATTTATTTCACAAGTTATTGCCCATAAGTAACATAAATTCTAGTCCAATAATTCATATCCAATTTAAGCGGTGATATGTTAACTTCGACAAAAGTTATCTACAACTTCTCTGATAAAAGATGATTGGATAGAACATTTCACCGTAGACTAATGTTTTGCATGATTGTAGTGCAAACTACATATCTTGATTAAACATGTACAGTTCAATTGTGTAAGTTCGAAAACTATACAGAGTAAGTGATTATTTCATTCCATAATATTCCAAATGCAAAAATTAATTTGTTATAAGATACTACATAGTAACACATCTTTGCTATGAAACAAGTAAACGAATTTCGTTAAAATTTGGTAAAAAGAAGATCTTATTGTGAAAAAGTACAAGTGTTATTAATTAATAAATATTGTGTTAAAATAGAGTTTCACCAAGTGCCGACGATAAAAAGTGTAGAAAAAAGAAGATATTTATTTTTTTATTTCAAAAAAATAACTTGTGGCGGAATTCGGGTTGCGTGCATCAAGCTGTATGGCCTAAACCTAATCCTAAAAATATTTTCATTTTATATCATTAGATAGCAAACGAGCAGATGGACATCATGATGGAAAGACAAACCATCGCCTACAGACACCAAAGATGTTAATGGTGCGTTTTATGCCAAGTGCAATGCCACATGCATAAATCTACCGGTTATCTCAAACTCCAAACCGGAACACGACAATGACAAGCATTGACGCTATTGCGGCAGGAATAGGTAAGGTGGTGGTACCGTATACCCAGGTGAAATGTTGCGGAACTCTACCACCTAGTAATTACGATAGCAGTGAAACGGATTGCCAAACGGTCACCTTTTACGGATTGCCGGTCAGACCAGCAATCATTGGTCTATTCTTCATCGAGGAGCTCGGACGAAAACTATTAATTATTACTATTACTATCACTTATATTAAGATAAAATATGTGTATTCTTATATCTTTGTAACGAATAAACTTAAAAACTACTGTACTGTACTCTGTACTGTAAAATATGTGTATTCTTATATCTTTGTAACAAATAAACTTAAAAACTACTGGATTGATCTTAATTTTACTAGGCTACATTTTATTTGATTGAGCATAAGAAAGTAATGATTTCAGGTATTCGAACGAAGGCGCGAGTAACAGCTAATATGTGAATATCTATATTATAAATGCGAAAGTTTAGATGTTTGGATGGCTGGATGTTTGCTACTAAATTAACAAAAACTACTGAAAGGATTTGATTGAAATTTGGCACGCACATAGTTGATGATGTAGAATAGCACAAGGCTTTTCATCCCGGAAAAATTAGGTAATCCCGCGGGATTCCCCAAAAACTTTAATAATGCAGCGGGCTGCGCGCTGAAACAAGTTATTTATAAAAGTGAAATGAAACTTGATATTATTTGTGTGTTACACTTTCACGCCCTAACTATTTAACTATTCACCATAAAATTGTTCATTCACGTTGCCAGGGGTGCAAAAAAGAATATGGGGTTATTTTTGTCCAGTAAAAATTATTATACCGGATAAATAGAAAATAAAGAATCATCATCACGCCCAGTTCCCTGGCAGGGTAGACAGAGTAAAACGAACGCCTTTAGAATTTCCGGTTCACCACTATTCACCGGTTTGGCGGTTGGCGAGATAAGTGGTGGCCCTCATCGCCGCATTACCGACATGTTAACGATTAAAAACTATTTCGGCGATAACCGGTACCGATAGATTTATTTGCTCATCCGAAGCACGGGAGTGTTAATACACCACTCCGCCAGATTCCGAGCTGCTACTGAAATTATAGATTTTCGAGGAAAAACCTCGAAACAAACTCAAGAACAATTCTGCCCGACCCGAGAGCCGAATAGGCTACTCCTAGACCGCGAAGCAGTATAAGTAGATAGAACTTTTAATAACAGAAAATGCACGGCTAAAAGCTAGTTATATCTGAAAACAAAATGAGATCTAAGTAAGTATATTTTGCCAAGTTTTAACTCAATTCGCCAAATTGCTTTTATCATTGCCAAAGTAACTTATAACTTCCTTTAATTACTTCAGAAGAAAATATTAGATTTTTTGGACGGCTGCTTTGTTTGTTGAGTAATTAGCAACCTTAAAACCTACTGGATTGATCTTTATATTACTAGGTTACATTTTACTCGGTTGAGCAAAAGGAAGTAATTATTTTGGGTCACGCAAACGAAGTCGCAAGTAACAGCTGATGTATTGCATTGCATATGCAGTATGTGATAATTAATCTATATTATCTATATCTATACATAACATTTTTTTTTTTTACAGTTTTTGTCTGTCTGTCTGTTTGTTCCAGCTAATCTCTGAAACGGCTGGACCGATTTTGACGAGACTTTCACTAGCAAATAGTTAATGTAATAGAGAGTAACTTAGACATTGATCTTAGGCTTCTTTTATTTTAGACATTTTTCGACGCAGACGAAGTTGCGGGGCACAGCTAGAAATATTATAAATGAAAAAGTTTGGATGTTTGGATGGCTGAATGTTTATTACTCAATCACGCAAAAACTACTGAACGGATTTGAATGAAATTTGGCACACACATAGTTGATGTTCTAGAATAGCACATTGGCTACTTTTTATCTACGTAATCGATAGGGCTCGGGTTCGATTTCCAATAGGGAAAAGCCTATGTGTGACTAGCACAAAGGTTTGCATTTCGAGCCTAGGTGTTTAAGTAACACTAGCTTTGCCCGCGACTTCATCCGCGTGGAAAAATTTCTAAACTAAAAGTAGCCTAAGTTACTCCTTATTACCATGGTTAAAGAGATTTTTTTATATCATAAAATAGCAAACAAGCAGATGGGTCTCCTGATGGAAAGAAACTATCATCGCCTATAAAAACCAAATATAATAATAATGTTTTGCTATCCTTGTGGTAGGGTCTTATTGCCACATGCTTAAGCTTATCAGCTTCCTTTCCCTTCAAATCTATACAGGTCAGTGAAAAGCACTGACGCTATTGCGGCAGGAATAGGTAAGGCGGTGGTACCAAACCCGGGCGAGACAATGCTGAACTCTACCACCTAGTGTTTTTACTTTTGCGGTTATATCGATTTATAAAATGTAATTTCATATAATATTCATTAGAAACACATTAAATTAATAAAATAAATTTAAAAAAATGATTGTTACACACATTCCTATTCATTTAAAACCATTTTGACAAACATCATATTATATAATTAAAATTATATACGCATGTACACAATTTTGCTTATGGCTAAAAGTTTTTCATCAGTCGTACGTCAATTTTAAAGAGATTTTATTTTTCTTCTGTAGTCAAAGGGAGACATGGAATTATGGTTAAATTTTGATCAGAGGATCGCTAACTTTATTTATCAACCGACGAAAAAACGGAGGTTATCAGTTTGACATGTATCTATGTATGTATGTATATACGTAATATTCTTGTAATTGGATGAAATTTAAGTATGATGATCTATATCCTGTTGGTCGAGTGGTTAGAGACCCTGACTACGCAATCAACGGGGCTCGGGTTCGATCCCCGACGGGGACAAGCATTTGTGTGATGAGCATAAATGTTTGTATTTCCGGGTTTGGGTGTTTATTAAATATATTCTAGTATTTATATATGTATTTCTATGTATTAGTATCGTTGACTAACACCCATAACACAAGCAAATAATTTGCTTACTTTGGGGTTCCGGTTTTTCCGGTTCCGGGTTTAACCGGTTCAGCAGTTCTCGATATATGGGGCTTAATGTGGAGTTAAAAAATATTTGAAGTCGGTTTAACTTTTTAAATTGATACTATTACAAAATTAATATTTAATTATTACATTATCTAAATGACTATCTTTTACCGGTGCTTTGTTTTACACACAATATAAGAGTAATTTTTGTTTTCAGGGTTCCGTACCTACCTAAAACCTTACCTAAAACGAAACTTATAAAAGTGATCACTTAGTTGTCCATCTTTCTATCCTTAAGGCCCTGTTTACATTATAATTAGTGCGAGTGCGACTGTTTAATGCAGGTGTTTAGTATAGACAGCCTTAAGCCCCAATTTCAATTAGATTAGTACAAGTGTGAGTGTTTAATACAGGTGCTTAGTATTAAGCAAAAAATACGTGAAGATAGCCGTGGATCAGTGTGAGTGATTCGTAATCGGCAAAGTAAAAAAGTGAATAGATGCTGATTACTGATCTATGGCTGTCTTCACGTATTTTTGCTTAATACTAAGCACCTGCATTTAACACTAACACTCGTACTAATCAAAGTGAAAACAGGGCTTTAGTGTAGACAGCCGTTGATTAGTGCGTGATTAAGAATCAGCATAGTAAAGTTAATAGACCAGTATTTCCTAAGTTTTTTGTGCCATACCCCACTGTATAAAACACACAACAGCTTTGTTTAGTGAGTTTTAAAATGTCCGGGGCTCCCAGCGGCAGGCGGCTCACTCCGCCGTGAATCCCAGACGAAGTTTACTCGACGAATCTAATCAACGTTTACGCCGATTTACGACGTGTTGGTCCCGGCCTCTTTTGAAGAATAGGTCAACTGCCGTTCTGCCAGGAAAATCGTAAAAGGCGACCGATTGGCTATCGAGTCACTACCTACTAGGTGGTACTACTGGGTGGTACAGTTCTGCATTGTCTCGCCCGGGTCTGGTACCACCTCCTTAACTATTCCTGCCGCAATAGCGTCAATGCTTGTCTTTGTCGTGTTCCGGTTTGGAAGGTAAGGTAGCCGGTAAACTTATGCATATGGCATTAGACCTCACCGCAAGATAGCAACGCACCATTAATATATTTGGTGTCTATAGGCGATGGTTGACTCTTTCCATCAGGAGACCCATCTGCTTGTTTGCTATCTTATGATATAAAAAAAAAACCAAGGATTTAAATATCGTTATTTTGTGGTAAAGTTATTGCTCGCGACATGACATAACGTTATTTTCACTATATACTATACACTATGTAATATATATATACTATTTAATAACGTTATTCATTACGTTCTGTTATACACTACGAATTAACGTTATGGTACTATGGCGTTGTCTCCTAGCGCTAGTTGTCGAACCAACCACGAAACAAAATTTTTGTTAAATTTGAAAACGATATATAGCATTGCATTAAAATAGCTGGGAGCGAAAGGGTTAAAGTCGTGCCGAGTCTATTTTTGAAATTGCCCCCCCCCCCCCCCCCCCCTAAATTATCAAATCGTCCCCTTGTGGGGCGTGGGACCCAAGTTGGGAAACATGGAATAGACGCTGATTAATAATCACTCGCATTAATCAAAGGCTGTCTACACTATTTTTTGCTTAATACTAAGCACTAATCAAAGTGAAAACTAGGCTTTAGGAAAATTTTACTTCAAATCTACAGTCTCTTTTAGTTGTGAAAAATCAATATGATCTATTATGTCGCATATTTTGCGATTTTAGTTTCTGTTTTATACTGTCGCCAAAACTTTGCGAGATGGCACTGTATGTATCAATAATATATTTTAATTAATATGTGTTTTAAATTATATCTATTTAATTTATATCTAAATATGTTTTTCGAAAAAAAAAGGGAGGTGTCATATAACACACTCAGCTGAAACGGGGTTCCTTTTGTTATATCTGAGACTATGACAAGTGAGACATGCGCACCAAAATGAAACGCAAAAATTATATAATTTAAGCGTTAAAAAATAAGTGTAAATAACTTTCGGTGAGTAAAATATGAAGTAAATAATAAGAATATTAAACAATAATAGGCACTCGACATCTAAAACAAATATTATCCATGGGTGCATATAGAGGGGGGCTGGGTGGGCCGTGCCCATACTAATAGGGTCTATTGTCCATCCCAGGATATTGGGTTACCGATTCGAAATTTTAGGCTGGACACCTAAAAAACTTCACACAAAAATTGAAATTAAAATATAACTAGGTACAATCGAGAAATCTATGTACATAGTTTTATTTCACTAAATACTATATCTTATAGCGTACATTCCGTTTATAATCGGGGAAAAGAGAAGCGAATGCTATTTTATTTAGCTTTTAATGTTGTAGCTGCAATTTTATTGGCTTAAGGATTAGTTAAACATGTGTAAAACATAAACCTAAAATCTTGACCAGGAGGTTGGCAATATTTAACCCATAAAAAAAGATCTGCCAATTGGTTAACTCTGTATTCCTGAATCTTCCCGGAAAATTGAAGTATTTTAAGCTCTAAGGAGTAAAAGTTTAAGTTAAACACCTAAACATAGATTTGTGAGAAATTTTGAAAAAATCTCAAATTTTTTTTTTTTGAAACAATAATATTGTTTATTAGCTTCAAACATAATTGTTGAGCTCTAAATTGTTTTATTAACTACAAAATCGATAGGTGAAAAAATGTCGAAGAAATTTTCGTCATTGATAAATCCCGAACGAATCAACCGATTATAATGCAATTAACGGTAATTGACGCAGTTTCTTAAATAGACCTGACCAGACCACATTTTTAAATAAATCTGTATATTAGCCTGAAAGTTATTTCAAAAATATGAAATAAGTTTGCTGTGAACAACGTAATTTTAATATTTGTAAAGCTGTACCTTTTGAAACTTTGATTCGATTTTATTTTTAGGAACAATATTCGACGTAGTTTTTTAAGTACTAAAATATTGCATAAGATCATATAGTGTGTGGCTGAAAAATTTCGATATTATTTCGAAATAACTCTTTTTTCGAAATGTTTCGTTAACGATAACTTCTGAATAGATAAACTTATATTGCTTCAATTTTCGGCATTGGATGCAGATTTTTAAGGAATAGGGCTGATTAGATTTTATACTCAATTGAATGTTATTTAAAAAATACATTGTTTCACCGAAATTTTATTGGAAGTTTTTTCAAAATTTCTCAAAATCTTCTGGGTCGAAGCGGTTCAAATTTTCAGGAAGTGTAAGTTAAGCGGAACCCAATCGAATGTTATCAATTGCGTTTCGATTGGTTAAACCGTTCAAAATTTATGAGATGTTTACATACGCACATACACACACATACATACATACATACAAACGTCATCGTGAAAATAGTTATAAAACGTTCCTAGGACCTCATAACGTGGAGATCTGGTGAAAACTCGATTTTTGAAAAAAAATTATTAACTTCCTTAGATTTTCGAGGAATAAACTTATAATTGCCTTGTCTAACTCGGTGTTCGAACCTAAAACGTCATGATCCTGCTATTCCAGGAGTATCCAAAATCAGCATTTGATATTTTAAGTTATAAGTAAAATAAATACTCAAAGAAAGATCATTTTATTTCAAAATGAAAAAAATATTCGCCATATGTCTCTCAAATTTGGCGCATGATATGATATTATTTTATGTAAGGCAGTAAGAAAATATTTGCATATTTTGTAGCATTAAGAAAACGCTGCCTGGAGAAATGACTGGGGTTTTCGTAGCAACGTTAAATGTATCGTAATATTTTCGAGACGAAGCATTATTTTATAAATCTCTAACTTACTGTGACATGGGCTTGCACTTGCGATGTTTTGTAACTAATAGGTATCATAATATCTTTAAGTGGTTAAAGACAAAAACTTGTAATCTATACTTAGGTATATTATATTATACCTATACTAATATTATAAAGAGAAAACATGTATATTTATGTATGTTTGTAACGACTACTACAACTTCGACTAATGACTTGTAACCAGTGGCGGATTTACCAGTAGGCTGAGTAGGCTGAAGCCTAGGGCGGCAGATTTTGGGGGGCGTCAAATTTTGAGATGTCCTATAGAAAATATATATTTTAGTCTATATAGACTTCTATATAGACTACCTGACCCATGCAAATATTTCGCACAGCATTTACAATCTAGATCCACTTAAGAATGGTTACAAGTACTTGCAAGCATGAACTAACAACAGACATTTTAAACAGAAGAATATATCCAAGTTAGAAGTTCTTACACTCACGAACAATAAAAAAAATTGACATCAACTTAGTTCTACAAATATTGATATCAGATCCAACTCACCCATATTCAATTTAAAATTTTTGCCGATATTTACAGTATCATTTTGCACAGTGTAAACATTTTACACTTTTTGCACTCAGTGTATTATGCTATGCCCAGGTACATTAACAGGTCTGGATTTACACTTAGGGCATTCGGGACTAGTGTCCGGAGTGGCAAATTTTTAGGGGTGGCAAAATTCGAAGGGTTAGCCAAAAAATTCTTTGCGTTTTGAAAAATGCTTTTAAAATTTATTTTAAGAATATACATTTCATTTTCAATGCTACCTTTCTTCTAAGAAAAATTGTTAAAATTAAGTTTTGCTTTATTGGAACTACCATCTTCACTCTGGAGAACACAGACTTATCAAAATGTTTAGCTCAACTATTTTTGTATGACAATTTCATTGATAATTTTGAAAGTAGAAAATCGGGTATAAAGATATTTTATAATTTTCACAAGTACATAATAAAAATTATTGTCATCATCACTTGGATACTCTGTAAGTAAGTAAAACGAAAGATATATCGAATGTAATATTACTTAATATTGTAAATGACATACTACGTTGTGTATAGGACAATAATCAAACTATACCTCACCCAGCCTTACTTGTGATTGAGCTTTTACTTCAAAATATTCTAATATTGGAAAAAAAATTATTGTTGGCCCGGGCTACTTCAAAGAATAAGTACATCATCTGGCATTCTCTCTGGTTTTTCGTGATTGCTCTAATTGCTTGAAAGATTGGCTAAATATGTCACTACCACCATATTTTTTTTTAGATAGTAGAGTTCCGCAACACCAAGCTCGGGCTTGGTAACGCCGCCTTACCTCTTCCAGTCGTAATAGAGTCAATGCTTGTCACTCTTAAATTCTAGTGCATATGGTATTACCATTCCAAAATTAACATTTTTGGTGTCTATATGCGATTGTTGCCTCATTTCATCAGGAGAGTCGCCTGCTTGTTTTCTATGATATAAGAAAAATCTTAAGTAAATTTGTGGATTGTAAAAATAATCTAGAATCTGACACTACTGGAGGTCGGTAGGGGCGGCAAAATTTGAATAGCCTATAGGCGGCAAATTTGTAAATCCGCCACTGCTTGTAACTCTAAAACTACAGGACTGATCTGAAAAATTACTTTACCATTAGACAGTACACTATCCAGGAGTAACACAGGCTACTATTTGCCGGACTAAGCAAAAGTAACGATTTTGGGTCACGCGAACGAAATCGTTAGTAACAGCTAGTTAATAGCATGAAGCTGTATTATATCTGGAGGCAACACTTTTAATACCTATTTGAAACCAAATTTTAAATACTGCTGTCACCTTCTGAGGTCTAACCCTCTCTTTCTAACACAGCTGTATAAATAGAGATGGGGAGACCTCATAGACAGAGATGTAACGTAAATATTTGTTTCAATTGATTAATACGAGTGCTAGCTCCACTTATACCTAATACTTCATGGTTAACAGTATTGATATTGACAGTTTTTCAGCGGATGACAAAAAATATTAACATAATTATTATTCTTCGCAACGCTTACACAAATAATTGAATTTATTTATATTATATTTATTTATAGTTCAGTTCTGACCCCTTGTTAATCCGGGCCGGGCAAAAGCCGGTAAACTTATGCATGTGGCATTAGACCTCGCCACAAGATACCAACGCACCGTTAACATCTTGGTGTCGATGGCGATGGTTGACTCTTTCCACCAGAAAACTCATCTGCTTGTTTGCTATCTTATGATATTAAAAAAACACAGAAAGTGTAACCTCGCCAACAAAAAGTATTTTTAATATCTATTCATTAATTTTGCCGACGACTGAGTTCTGAGGTAACAAACATACAACTGAATCCTGAACCTTCTTCTTTTTATAAATATTTTGTAAAAAATCCTCTTCCTTTTAGTTATTCGGCTGAAAATGTGTAAAAATGGACTGGTCTTGAATACTATTTAATTATAAATAATTATTTGCTTAAATATCATAATACTGCATACAAGCAGATGACTCTCCTGATGGAAGTAGACAACCATCGCCATCGATACCAAGATGTTAATAGTTAGTTGCTATCCTGTTGCAGGCGCTTAATGCCATATGCATAAGTTTCCCACGAAACCGGAGCTTGACAGTGACAAGCACTGATGCAATTAAAGCATGGACAGGTAAGGCGGTAGTACCAGACCCGAGCGACAAAATGCAGAGCTTTTCTACGAGTATCTAGTAAAAAAGCCTTAAAATATTTTAAGCAAAAAAACTGTGGCAGTTGATTAAGTGATTAGCAAACTTTATGCAATTGATGGATTTTGGATTTTTCCTGACAGTGAAAAGCATATATTATGCGATAAACATTTACGTTTTTATTACAAGATGTGGTTATTTATTGGATATGACTTGCCTTGGTTTGGTACAAGCGCCTTAGTTATTCCTGCGGAAATAACGTAAATGCTAGTTACTGCCGTGTTCCAGTCGTGTAGTAAATAAACTAATGTATATGTCATTACATTCACAATATTCTATAAAAGTTGGTAAGGTGTTGTCGGACTACGCACAATGTAAGATTCCGAAGTTGCCCATCACAACAATGCGAACTAAGAAAAGAGCTTATATAGTTTTATACTATGAACATTTAAGCTATTCAACGTCAATGACAAACATATATCGGCACCACAGGTTCACCGCCTATAAAAAGTTCTCTAAGTATATTTTATAAGTTGGTCGACTATTACTTAAAAACTTGTATAACCTTCTAAGCCGTGATAGTTTTCCTTTTAACTTCATTATATTTACTACTACCATGATTTTTGGCCACCCCCAAAACCAACCGTTTAGCCTGCAGAGGGGGGGGACACTTAACTCTGACAAAAATTAGCAATTTGAAGCTTTATATTTTACAAACAAGTCCCTTAAGAAGATTAAAAACTTACAACATTTTTTTAAAAACCTGTCCAGCGATACCCCACACAATGGGGTACGTGAGAAAAAAAATTAACATCCCTACTTTACATATAGGGGCTACCCTAAAAAACATATTTTTAAAATGTTATATTACCACATTGTTGACGTGACTAATATGTATTAATTGTTCCAAATTACAGCTTTCTAGTAATAAGGATCTCTGAGCTACCGTGCAGACGGACGGACGGACATAGCGAAACTATAAGCGTTCCAAGTTTACTTCAGAACCCTATAAAGGGTCTTTGCGTTTTACTACCGATATTTTTACGTATGATGCTTTTTTATACAAACCATTCATAGCATATTCTTCGGGTACCGGAACAGCAACAACTATTCCAGAATTCAGCTGTAGGTCACGAGCAGCTAATAACATTTTTGCCACTTGTAATGCATCAGAAGCATGATGTGGAGCACGATGGCCAGAATGTCTGGTGTAAAATGCTGGAAACTCGTTCGTTTCACCAAAGGCACAAACAGTTACGCCTTGAGTTTCCTAAAAAATATTACAAAATAATGTTGTAATTCCTTGATTTTATCTTATTTTGACTAGCTCTCTCCTGCGGTTTCACTCATTACTCTGTTAAATTATAACACGCAAAAAATCTTTCAAATTTCAAGTTAAGGTTCTAGATCTAGAAACAAATAATATGTCTATACGTATGTATTTTTCTTTTTTCTTTTTTAGCAAAGTCGTTTAGCTATTCTGGCTACTCCGTGGTGTATTTGCTAGAATGTTTAAAAAATTCAGAATTAAAAACCGGCCAAAAGTCGAGTCAAACTCGCGCACAAGAGTTCCGTACCATCCCTATTCAAGTTTCTACCTGTTTATTAAGATCGAGTAAAAAATTGCTTAAAAATTACATTTGTTGTATGGTAGCCCCCTTCAATATTTACTTTATTTTTAGTTAATTATTTATTTTGAAAGGTAATATACAACTAAATATTCTGTGATAATTTTAAGTGTCTACCTGTTACAGTTACTAATATGGGACCATCCATAAATTACGTCACACATCAAGGGGGAGGGAGGGAGTGAACCAAGTGTGACATTGTGTGACAAGGATTTGAGAGGGGTTTCAAATTTTGTGACATCAGTTTTTTTCAAAATTTAATATTTTATATGTAAGTATTACAACACTAAATTTAAAAAGCCACCTGTATAGATAAAAAAATAATCAAACGAAATCATCATTCCAATGTGAAATTGTAAAATATGTGACTTTTCGCCGTGTTGGTCCCGGCCTCCTTTGTAGAATAGGCCAACTGCCATTCTGCCAGGCAGGTCGTAAAAGGCGACCAATTGGCTATCGAGTCACTACCATCGTGGCTACTAGGTGGTAGAGTTCTGCATTGTCTCGCCCGGGTCTGGTACCACCGCCTTACCTATTCCTGCCGCAATAGCGTCAGCGCTTGTCGCTGTCGTGTTCCGGTTTGGAGGGTAAGGTAGCCAGTAAACTTATGCATGTGGCATTAGACCTCGCTACAAGATAGCAACGCACCATTAACATATTTGGTGTCTATAGGCGATGATTGACTCTTTCTATCAGGAGACACATCTGCTTGTTTGCTATCTTATGATATAAAAAAAAGACATCACACTAGGTGAGGGGGGAGGGGTCTCACAAATGTGGCCAGCTGTGACAAGGACGGGGAGGGGTCAAAAAATCATAAAGTTCGTGTGACGTAATTTATGGATGGCACATATTGAGCAAAAAATACGAAAAAACACGTTTATTGTATTACTCCCCTTCATATTTTTTTTGGTACTTGTTGTTATATCGGCAATGGAAATACATAATTTGTGAAAATTTCAGCTTTCTAGCTATCACGGTTTATGAGATACAGCCTGGTGATAGACAGACGAACAGACAGATAGCGGAGGCTTAGTAATAGGGTCGCGTTTTTACCTTTAGGTACGGAACCCTTAAAACTACTATATACAATTTACAATTTAGACATGTTGTTTAAAATAGCTTTAATTTTAGTTATTTAAATACTTTGTGCACAAACGTTTACAAAAGCGTAAATAATGCCATGGAGCATTTTCTCAGAGACAGACAGAGAAAGTCGGTGATGCAAAGAGAGAAGCTTGGGTAGTACAAAACAAACTTATAACGACTTAGTGATGAAACTAAACACTGTATATTTAAACCATAGAATAATTTAAACATCATCATAAGTAGGAATATAACATACCAACAATAAAAATAAAAAGATCATACAATCAGAAAGCTTTAATTTAAAAACAAATATAAATACACTGATACTAAATATGTTGATTTAAAAGAAATTTAAAATTTATATTTACATAATATGTACATTGTACATGCAAACGAAATATTAAATACATACATATAATATCTAATAGAACAGTTAAGATGTTTGATATTTTAAAAAGTACTTAACCAATTCCATTTTAAAAAATAAATAGACTCCGGCTCTAATACGCGATCCATCCTCTCACGTATTTTATCAAAAAATCATACCATAATCTAATTGCTGTAACACAGAAAGTGTTAGATTATGTTGCAGTGTTGTGTGGGTAATAAAATCTTGAGATCGCCGAGACCTACCTTGATTACAGATGAAAAAATTTCTTAGGTATATCTGAAAAGTGGATTTAAAAAAGTGTTAAACAAAACAAGATATCATGTGCAGTGTGCACTACAGCCGGGGGAGCCAGCGGACTGTAAATCTGGTTCTTCTCTCTTCGACGCCCCACCAGCCGTAGTGCTTTTCTGTTGAGCCGGATGTGTCGGAGAAATAAGCGAGACCACAACTTTTCGTTGCAAAGGTGCTTTATTGTAACGAAATGGCAATAAAGCTAGCACCGTTGCAAATATTTGACCTATTTTAAGGAGAGCCAGTACTTGCCCTAATACTGCCCTACTCTAAAGCCGGTACCCTATAGATATATACTAAAGCCCAGGAACTTGTCTGGGAAACTTATTGAGTCGTAACGAAACTATTACTTTACTGGAACGGAACTAAATGTATGGCCGCGCTCTCCGATATTTATAGTGCGCGGCCAGACGGTCGGCGGAAATCTACAAAGACAATCGGCGCCGGGTGTGGCGCCACAATGTCTGGATTTGTTAAAATCCTACTTTTTGCAATCTAATCTTAATACTTTTATCTTAGGTAGCTTCTTCTACCTCTAATCAACTAGTGTGGCCCTCTAGCGAGTGCAACGGTACTACCTTTTTACAAATAAATGCAAAACAAAGTACGTAATGCCCTAAGACCTACCGAAAACGAATTACAATGCGTTATTTCTTATTTATATACAAGGATCTAACACTAATAAACTTATACAATAACAAACAAGAGTGTTATATACATAATTCGTTCTTACAGGACCTCGGAAACTCTTACAATCACAGAGTTGTACGCCTTTTCAGGTCGTACTATCCTGTAAACTATCTTTATGGTACCGAAAAGTATCTAAACATATGCCTAAGGCTTATACTTACATTATACATACTATTTACAATCATAAAACATTTGTTTACATAAAGAATTTTGTACTTTTCGGATTTTCGTAATAGCGAGTTCCCGCATATAAATACTATCTCGCAAGAGTCGACTCGTAATGTTGTCGACTGCGTGGAACTTGCTTTACTCGTAATATGCCTAATAGGCAAAGATCATAGCTACATAAAGCCTTATTATTTCTACACAACAAAGCTGTATGTAGGTCTTAGGGCGAATAAAAGGCGAAAACGAACATTATTTATTACAAAAAACTTACGAACTAAACGAAACATACATTCTATCCTGCCTTACTATCTATCTACATTAATATTTACAATACAACATGTCTGTGCTGCACATTCTCCCGCCTATAACACGCAGTGTTATACTAAATATGGTGCAGCCAGACTAACTTCTTAACCGGTCTTCGCATGACTCCCGCAGCCGTACGTACGTCAGCCACTCGTACCACGCCGTCTGCTCCAGGGTGTACTGCCTCGATGATCCCCGTTGGCCACGTATTTCTTGGCAGCGCGCCGTCAGCGATGAGGACGATGTCGCCGACGCGCAGCTCTGCTCCTCTTCCGTGAGGCTCCCGCCGCTTTTGGAGTAGCGGAAGCGCTTCTCGTACCCAGCGTGACCAGAAGTGGTTGGCCAGCTGTTGTGAGTGCCGCCAGTGGCGGCGGCCGATGGTATCGCCTTCGGAGAACGCGCCCGGGACAGGCACGCGTGATGGTCCGCCCAGCAGGAAGAGATTGGGCGTCAGTGGTGCCGGGTCTTCTGGTGAAACCGACACGTGTGTGAGAGGTCGGCTGTTGAGCGTGTGTTCGACCTCTACCAGCAGTGTGTGCAGTACCTCTTCTGGTGGATGCCGCTGTTGCAGCACGGCGAACAGTGCAGCCTTGACAGAGCGCACCATGCGCTCCCATGCGCCTCCCATGAAAGGCGCGCTCGGCGGGATGAACTTCCATTTGATGGCGTAGTTGGCTGCTGCTTCTTTAGTGGCGTCTAGTGCGGCGCGCCTCAGCTCTGCATCAGCGCCGCGCAGGTTGGTGCCGTTGTCGCTCCAAACCTCGGTGGGGCACCCGCGGCGCGACATCATGCGCCGCAGTGCCATTACTGCGGAGTCCGTAGTCAGGTTGGCGGCTATCTCCAGGTGGACCGCCCTTGAAGTAAGGCAGGTGAAAAGCGCCACGTATCTCTTCTCGTGGCGCCGCCCGATGGTCACGCTGTATGGCCCAAGAAATTCCAGGCCCACGTAGGTGAAGGCTCGCTGATGGTGCGCGACCCGGGACTTCGGCAGGTCGCCTGTAGGCGGCTGTGGCGGGATAGCGCTTCTCCTTCTGCAAAGCGCGCAGCTCTTTACTATGCCGCGCACGGTGGGGCGAAGCCGTAAAACCCAAAATTTCTGTAATATTTCACTCGTAGTTGCTTCCACCCCGCTATGGTGAAGACGCCGGTGTTCATGTTCTATGTAGAGGCGGGTATATGGGTGACGGCCATCTAGTACGGCCGGTTCTCGTAAATCTTCACTTATCTCTTCTGCCGCCGCTATTCGTGACTTTATTTTCAAAATGCCTTCTTCATCGATGAACAATGATAACTGTTTCAACCGGCTGTCTCTTGCTATCGCGCTCCCGCCCGTGATAGCTTCTATTTCACTAGCAAAGCTTTCTTGCTGTGACGACTTTATTAACAATTTCTCGGCGCTAATGATATCAGCGCCATCTAGCGGCCAGTAACGTCGTTTTTCTTCAGAACTTCGTGGCTTCTTAATTTTCTCTATTTTCCTCGAGCTTTTCGTATACTTTTTTCCCCAATCTTCATCATTGGAGGCTTTCGTAGCTGTGCGCTTACGCACACCGGCGACACATTTCTTATTTGGTCTGCAGAGCTCGATGAACTGCAGCACGCGCGCTGTTGCACGCACCAGTCGAAGCCACGACGAAAATCTTGTCACATCCGGAAGTGCTTCTGTAATACATATAATTTTTCTAATGTTATTTACAATATTTACACTATTTACAGCTGCCGACGGTTTTTCTTCGCCTGTTATTTCGCTACTGGTAGCGACATCTTGCGGCCACTTGTCCTCTTCTAAGTATAGGAAGGCCGGACCAACGAACCATCTATGTCGGTCTCCAAATTCTTCCGGGATATGGCGAGTAGCATCATCAGCTACATTGTCGCGAGACGGCACCCATCGCCACTCTGCGACCTTCGTAATATCTTCAATCTCTGCTACTCGATGGGCAACAAACGGCTTGAATGCTCGCGAGCCTGTGCGTAGCCACGATAGAACTGTGCGGCTGTCTGTCCAGTACACCCTGCGGCTTGGCTGATACTCGTACTCCTCCATGACGTGCTGAGCTAGGCGGGCACCTAGTAAAGCTGCTTGAATTTCTAACCTTGGTATGGAGGTAAACTTGAGCGGGCTGACTCTTCCTTTGGCTGCTGCTAGGCTGACGCTGACTTCGCCGTCCTCGTTGACTATGCGCCAGTAGACCGCCGCTGCATAGGCAGACTCACTGGCATCCGTAAAGATGTGCAGCTGCCGATCTCGCGCTCGCGCCAGGTTAGAATGTGCGCGAGGTATTTCCAGATGTTCCATTCTTCTCACATCCTTAAGCCAGCTTCTCCATGTCTTCTCCAAGTTCGCAGGTAAAGGCTCGTCCCATGGTAGTCCGATTCGCCACGTTTCTTGAAGTAGATGTTTCGCGTGAATAGTTACAGGTGTAATTAAACCTAAAGGATCGAAAATAGACATAGCTACCCGTAGCGCGTGTCTCTTCGTAGGTGTTTTATCTTCATCGTACACCGCTTTAACATTGAAACCCAGCCTATCGTTGTGAGGTTTCCATTTTAATCCCAAAACCTTCTCGCTTTCTGTGCTTAGTTCCCAATCGCCGCCCAGAGATGGCGCTACTAGTAGCGTTTTAGCTACGGCCGAGTTGTTCGTTTTCCATCCGCGCAGCTGGAAATGCGCCTGTTGATGAATGAGGCTAACCTGCGAGGCTATTCTGATGGCATCTTCCTCACTATCGAAGCTCTGCAGGTAATCGTCCATGTAATGGTTTCTTACCACGGCTGTGGCGGCGTCGGGATAGATGTGGGCGTATTCTTGTGCGTTCTTATTTTTAACGAAAATAGCGGTGCTTGGTGATGACGCAGCTCCAAATACGACGCTGGTCATCCGATACTTACGTGGCGAACCTTTTCTGTCGCTTCCTCGCCATAGGAAACGTAATGCGTCCCGGTCTTCTTGTCGTACACGTATTTGCAGAAACATTTCTTTTATGTCTGCTGTCACGGCGATAGGCAGCTGTCGAAATCTCATTAGCACTCCGGGTAGGTTTTGCAGAAGGTCTGGACCAGCTAATAACATGTCGTTGAGACTTACTCCGTTGACTCGCGCAGCTGCGTCGTACACTATTCGCGGCTTAGGTTTTGCAGGATTCACTACTGCAAAGTGAGGCAGGTACCAGCTGGTTTGGCTAGGTGACTCGTAGGCAGGTTCGGCGTAACCACTATCTAATAAATGCTGTACCTGTTTCTCGTATGTCTCCTTTAGCGCGGGGTCCTTGTCCAGACGTCTCTCAGTATTGTATAATCTTTTAATAGCTAGGCCGCGGCTATCAGGAAACTCGCGGCTATCCTCTTTCCATAATAGACCTGCCTCGTAGCGCCCGTCAGGTAAACGCTTACACGTATTTTCTAAAATCAGCAGGGCTCGCTGCTCGTTCTGGTTGATGGGCTGGCGCGGAGTGATGCCGACACTGTCCAAATCGAAATAATTTCTTATTACCTTTTCTATATCTTCATCTTGTTCGGCATAGGCAGCTCTCTGCACTAGGTGGACTCGCTGCTTGTGGCGGTAGTCCACACCATGTAGCACCCAGCCAAGGTGCGTGAGCGATGCTACTGGTTGTCCACGTCTTCCGCTCTTCACAGCCCTCGTCACGATCAGGTGCCAGTTGTCCTGGCCGATGAGCACGGTTGGCACGGCGCGCTCCATGATGACATCTTCTTCTATATCTTCCAGATGTCTGCAGTTGTTGACGATGGATCTACTAACAGACAGTGGCGATAGGTTAAGGTTACCTATAGTTCTTCCTATTATTCGATGTCGCTGACGGTGATGAAGGCCCTTGATGGTGACTGCGATGCGACGCGACCTCTCTGCGTTGAGTCGCGTGCCGCCAACTGTCTCGATGCGGAACGGCTCTACCGGCCCGCGAGCTCCTATCCGTGCAGCCACCTTCTCTTCTACCAGCGTGACTGTGGACCCTTCATCCAATAGTGCGTATGTGTTCACGCTGCCCCTGGAACCTGTCAGGACAATCGGTACAACTTTAAGGTAGGCGCGTGGCGCGCTTGACTGCGTTGACGTCACCACGGCGTCGCTGTCTTCTGCTTGATCTTCAGGTGTCCTCTTCGTATAACTGTTGCGGCTATTGTGTAGCCGCCGATGGTGCGAGCTCTTGCATCCGTCGATGCCGCACTGCCGAAACTTGCACTCGTGTTTTGGCTTTCTTTTTTGCAGACACCTGAAACATAAATTATTACGTTTTGCCATAGCCCACCTATCGTCAACACTAGCTTTCGTAAACTGTTCACATATAGAGCTAGTATGTGCATCTTGACATATCGCACATTTGTCTCTCTTCACTTGCGGTTCATATTTCTGCGTGTGTGTTCGCTGTGTTTTCTTAAAAACTTGCTGATTTTCTTTTGTAGGTTCATGTGGCACCAACGCAGCACACATCTCGGCTTCTTTCATTAAAAATTCACTAATCATTTGTAGATCGGGTTTTCTGTCTTCCCGTCTTGCGTACTGGAACCAACTGTGCTGCAACGTATAATTAAACTTTGCTAATAAACTATTCACTGCCACCGTATCGTGTAGATAGCTCTCTCTGTTGAGAGCTCGAATCGTAGCGACGATATTGTTCACTTTACTGGCGAACACACACGTTTCCCGCGCACTTTCTTTCACTCGTGGCAATGACTTGATTTTTTCTAATTCTGCGTTCACTAGTGCGTCGGGCCGACCAAACTGTATTTCTAAATGGTCGACGATCTCACTTGGGTCAGTTTCCCCGTAAAACATGCAAGCGACGGCTTCTTTGGCGTTTCCACGTAAACATCTTCGAATTCTTGCCCGATTTTCCGTCTTGCTAAAATATTTCTCCGTATCTCGATAAGCCGCTTTAAACTGCAACCATTCTTCACCAGCGCCATCGAAACTTGGTAACTCCATACTATAGCGCGGCCCCTCGTGATGCTTCTGCCAGGGCGGACGCGAGCGCGGTGATATCTGCGGCCTTCAGTGCACCAGACTCTTGTTTTGGTGCCGTATTTTCAATAGGCGTCGAAATCTTCGCCTTCTCTACGACGGACACATCATGTTCCGCCGGACGTACAGCGCGCGCTGGAATGCCCGCCGACTGCGCGGGCGACGTAGCTTGTGGCGCCTGGGCCACCTCTCGTGGTGCGGGCGACTCATGGCCCGCCGAATCTTCTTGGTGCGGCGCGTGCGCCGCCTCTTCGTATTGCGGCCTAGGTGCCGCCTCTCGTATTGGGTGTGGCATAAGTGCCACCGAACTGGTGATTGCCAGCGGCTCTGGTGCCGGCTGGCGATCCGTATGGGTTGGCCGAGCGGAGTCCATCCAATCTTCGACCCTCGTAATGGCAGTTGCTTGCCCTTCTTCGTAAACAGCGCGCGCGAGTTCCGTCCGTAGGCGCGCCTCTTCTGCTCGTAAGCGCGCTTCTTCTAACTTGGCGCGTAGATAAACTATACGCGGCGACTCGACTGCGGATGGTACCGGCTTTTCACTATTTGCAACGGTGCTCGTTGTGGTCTCGGTCGCCTCGGTGTTCTCTGTTGTAACGCTAGTCTCCGTAGCGGACGTGGTGGTACCGCTCGTTTCCTCCTCGTGACTAGCGGCCTCTTCCTCTCGGCGACTCGACGTACTTCTTGTTTCAATCGGCATGGTTCAGTGATCCGGCTCGAATGCGACCAGAAAATGTGCACTACAGCCGGGGGAGCCAGCGGACTGTAGATCTGGTTCTTCTCTCTTCGATGCCCCACCAGCCGTAGTGCTTTTCTGTTGAGCCGGATGTGTCGGAGAAATAATTGAGACCACAACTTGTTCGTTGCAAAGGCGCTTTATTGTAACGAAATAGCAATAAAGCTAGCACCGTTGCAAATATTTGACCTATTTTATGGGAGAGCCACTACTTGCCCTAGCACTGCCCTACTCTAAAGCCGGTACCTTATGGATATATACTAAAGCCCAGGAACTTGTCTGGGAAACTTATTGAGTCGTAACGAAACTATTACTTTACTGGAACGGAACTAAATGTATGGCCGCGCTCTCCGATATTTATAGTGCGCGGCCAGACGGTCGGCGGAAATCTACAAAGACAATCGGCGCCGGGTGTGGCGCCACAATGTCTGGATTTGTTAAAATCCTACTTTTTGCAATCTAATCTTAATACTTTTATCTTAGGTAGCTTCTTCTACCTCTAATCAACTAGTGTGGCCCTCTAGCGAGTGCAACGGTACTACCTTTTTACAAATAAATGCAAAACAAAGTACGTAATGCCCTAAGACCTACCGAAAACGAATTACAATGCGTTATTTCTTATTTATATACAAGGATCTAACACTAATAAACTTATACAATAACAAACAAGAGTGTTATATACATAATTCGTTCTTACAGGACCTCGGAAACTCTTACAATCACAGAGTTGTACGCCTTTTCAGGTCGTACTATCCTGTAAACTATCTTTATGGTACCGAAAAGTATCTAAACATATGCCTAAGGCTTATACTTACATTATACATACTATTTACAATCATAAAACATTTGTTTACATAAAGAATTTTGTACTTTTCGGATTTTCGTAATAGCGAGTTCCCGCATATAAATACTATCTCGCAAGAGTCGACTCGTAATGTTGTCGACTGCGTGGAACTTGCTTTACTCGTAATATGCCTAATAGGCAAAGATCATAGCTACATAAAGCCTTATTATTTCTACACAACAAAGCTGTATGTAGGTCTTAGGGCGAATAAAAGGCGAAAACGAACATTATTTATTACAAAAAACTTACGAACTAAACGAAACATACATTCTATCCTGCCTTACTATCTATCTACATTAATATTTACAACATGTCTGTGCTGCACATGCAGGATGCATGATCTCTTGTATTTGTTGAATTTGAAATAGCATATTTAGTCATCTCAACTGTGACAGAATCTAAATAATCTGCAAAAACATCTACACAAAACAAATGTGATTATAATTTATATACACAAGTCGTTTCCAGCTCAGAGTTTTAAAGATGTTTTATAAAAGGTAATTTAGTTACTTCATTCCGCTCCATATTCGACTAACAAAGTAGAATAAATACACATAACATCATAGCGAAACAATCTTTTGTGTTGATGTATTTACGTAATGAGTCCTGAGTTCATAAGTAATCAACCCAGCTTTATAAAGAATGAATTTTGTTTATAGTTAGTGGAACTGAAAGGAACTTGGAGAGGAGTTGGAATTCTTGAGGATTTGAAAAGAAGTTTTACATATAGTTTGTAATATTTGTATATAAGTCCTTATAAATGACCAGAATATTTGGATATTTTTAGAACATTGAAGCCGATATTGTTAGAACACTGAAGCGATGATTCCTTTTATTTTTTATACGTATCTAAATATTTAATTCCATACTCACTAGGTACTCGAGAGTCCTTTCAATATCCAGGATAGATTTAACACCGCTGCATACTACTAAAGTTGGACTTCGACCCAGTTCAGTCAAGTCTGCTGAAATATCCATTGAAGATTCACCATCACGATGTACACCACCTAAAAAGAAAGATTCCTTAGAGGTGAGCGGTCATCAAACGTGACAAGTCTTAGGGTTCAGCTACATTTGTCAACGCGGAATAGGCTTTTTCCGTCGCCATATCCTTTTCTGTCGCTCGGAACCGCTATTTGCTAGAGGGTGAACGATAATAGGAATGCAATTCGAAAAAAGGCGATTCTTGCTGATAAACTGGGAGATGATGACACAAAATAATAGTTGTATCAGTATGGTGGTTCTTCAGGGTTCTAATTACATAATGACTAATGACAAAAAGGAAAATAATGGCCACAGTGCTAGTACCGGCGCGGCGCGGCGGTCCAATCGCGTGACCGTTAATCGAACGTTTCAGATAAAATACAAGTGTCGAAAGATTTATTCCACAAAAATTCTTGTATTTTCCGATAGTCGATAAAAAAAGAAGTAGGCGGTAGCGTAATGCCATACATTTCCGGTGTAACGGACAACCCATGGTGGGTTGTCCGACGTCAACACATTAATAAAAAAAAAGCAATTCAACCGTTTGTACCAGGCTAATTTTTGCACAACTAATCATCATCGAGTAGCTATTTACGAAAATCACCATGTCTACTTTTCTGACGATTCCAAATGGCCGCCAAACCGCTGCAAAGAAGTAATTTTTTTGCAAAACGTTTGTAGCACTATTGTATTTGAATTTTAGGAAAGTATTTAATAAAATGTGACCGTTATTATATTTGCCATACTTCCAGTAGAGGGAAAAAATGCCGTCTTGCCTTGAAAAACTTACTTTTATCGTCAAGTATTAAATATATGACTGTATTCCCATAGGTATGAGATTAGATTCAGAGAATTTCAAATTGAATTTATCGCCCACCACACCTAATGGTTCGCGCATCACCGATCTTACGAGGAGGTCTATTTATGATTTTGCCTTGGCGTATGGTCTTACACAATTGGTAACTTCGCCCACGCGAGTTCCGAAGTGGACGACCATACGCCTTCATTGTTGGACCTTCTGCTGACCTCTCATCCGGACCATTACCAGGTATCTGTGGACGTCCCACTTGGTACGTCAAACCACTGCCTGATCCCGAGTAAGTGCCGGTTTCGCGCCTATCACGGCCTCCTTTAGGAGGCTGTCTTCGCGTTTGGCACTATAGGTCAGCAGATTGGGACGGGATGCGGTCTTTTTATGCGTCCTTACTATGGGGGCGGTTATGCTTCTCGCTGGATGATCCGAGTGTTTTCGCTAACTCTATTGCTGATGTGGTGCTGCAGGGCATGGAACTTTTCATTCCATTTTCTAAGATACCAATTGGTGGTAAGTCTCAGCCTTCATTTGGTCGCTCTTGCAAAATGGCTTTACGCCGAAAGCAGGAGTGCTACCTAGCTTGGGCTGCAGCGTCGGCATCTTGTGATGAAAAAACCAGCGCATTACGTAAGGAGTACAATTCTGCCTCGAGGTACTTCAAAAGAGCTATCGCCAAGACAAAATCTTAACACAGGCAGAATTGGTGAGAAATTAGTTCGCCTTCCTGCAAGAACCAAGGCTGTCTTAGGGAATTTCTCACAGCCCTCTCTTCCATCCTTGCACAGAGACGACATCTCTCTGGCCCATAACGCAAAGGAGAAGGCCGATCTCCTGGGCTCCTTCTTTGGGGCCAACTCGACTATGGATGACCAAGGAAATGCACCGCCTTCCATCCAGCATTGTGATAGTTCCATGTCGGTACTAAAATTTCGGCAGCCTTCAGTGCACTTGCACTTTTTTTTTGGACGTCCATAGGTCGAGACTAACGTCCATAACTCCAAAATTATGGAGAAAATCATCGGCTCTCAGCTCCTTAATTATTTAGAAGAGCACCAGCTGATTAGCAAAAATCAGTACGGTTTCCGACGTGGCCGCTCAGCTTGTGACCTTCTAGTATACCTAACACATCAGAAGGCGGAAGCAGTTGAGTCCAAGGGGGAGGCATTGGCAGTTACTTTGGACATAGCGAAGATCGGGTATGGCACAAAGCGCTTCTCGCGAAGCTGCCTTCTTTTAGGCTTCCCGAGAAATTATACAAGTAGGTCACCAGTGTTCCCCAAGGCTGCATGCTATCACCGACACTGTTCCTTCTGCATGTCAATGACATGATGTGAATTCGCAACATACATTGCTATGTGGATGACAGTACGGGTGATGCAACATACTGCGGCCGTAGCAGTATTTCTTCTGAACACTGTCTGAAGTCTGAATTTTCTGAACTTATGTCTGAAGTCGAGAATCAACTTACCGTTCTCTCGGAACGGGACCATCAAAACCTGGTCGCTTTTAACCCCAAGAAGAAACGGCTTTGCGTGTTCACCGCTAAAAAGACACCCTTTGTCGTATCACCTCGATTTGAGGATACGTTCCTGACAGCCTTAGCTAGTGTCGGAATTTTGGGAGTCGACAAATCGAATTACATTCAGTTTCGCGGTCATTTGGCAGGTTAGGCTAAACTAGCCTCTAAAAAGCTCGGTTTGCTCAGCAGAGCGAGACAGTACTTCTTGCTGGCCCATCGCATTCAACTTTATAAGGCACAGATTCAGCCTCACATAGAGTATTGTTCTCATCTCTGGGCCGGAGCTCCTCAGTACCAACTACTTCCTCTTGATCGCATTCAGCGTAGAGCGGTTCGAATCGTTGGCGACCAAGCTATTTCGAAACAGCTTGACTCTCTGGCACTGCGCAGAGATGTAGGTTCACTCTGCGTCTTCTACCGTATTTATTATGGAGAGTGTTCCGACGAGTTGTTTGGATTAATTCCTGGCGCCGAATTTCATCATCAGACATCGCGTCAAAATTAAAAGTTCCATCCTCACCATCTCGATATCTGAAAATCCACAACTGTGCGATTCTCCCGACACTTTTTGCCACGCACTATTCTTTGTGAAATCAATTACCGGATCGGATCGGATCACTTACCATCAGGTGCGCTACCTGCTCGTTTGCCCCTTTTGCTATAAAAAATACAGAAAGCAGTTAAAAACATTCGAAGGTGCTACAAATCGTTTTGCAAAAAGAAATTTACTCCTTTGCGGCACTATGGCGACCATTGGCAACCGTTGCAAAAGCATGGCAGGTAATTTCATGAATTAATCGACGATGATTAGCTGTGTAAAAATTAGCCTGGCACAAATGGTTGAATTGTTTTTTTTTTTTAAATTAATGTGTTGGAATCGGACTGGCAGGCTGTGTGTATCGGTATGTTATCCCGGTCTATAAGTGTCCTGTGTGTAAGTGATAAACATAAGATATAGACTTTTCTTGCTTAATCACACTCGCAGCTGTTATGATACAAGCACGCCACGGAGATTTTTGAAGCCACCTTAAGAAAGCACCCGATTAACTATAGTATGTTGAGTAAAAATCTGTTTGCATTAAAAAATATTCAAACTTCACTTTACAAAAGTACACGCAATATAAGTCACATTTAAGTTTATTCACTAATTTAAATTACTCCTCTTAGATATTTCCATAACGACCGGGAAAACCAGGGCCATGAATGTAAAATATGCGACAAACGCGGGCAGCTGCTGCTAATGTATTACAAGCTTTGGATTTCAGTATTTAAATAATAAAATTGTTAAATTCCTTAGATTTCTAATCTTCCGTTTTACCTTATATTTCTCGACGTAGAACGGCTTTGTTAATTCATTATAATCAGGATGTGTTTCACAGAAATGAGAATTTTATTAAATTAATATTTAATAAACTTATTATAAAGCAATATATTCTGTCATGGGTTTCATTGTAAAAAAATTGATTTTACTGATTGATTTATTAATATGGTAAATGAGCTGTTTACAGATTTTCAAGGTGCTAAATATGTACTTAGCGCATGCGTGTAGATTAGTACTTATCTTACACTTCGATTACGATGTAGGAATACGTGATAATATATGAGAGAGAATGAACGCTGAGTACCAAATACATTTTAACCGGTTTCAAAGAAAGGCAGTTTCTGTTTGACCAGTATAATGTATACGATATTGTTGGAATTGGATTATATTTGAGTATATTGAACTATTTAGGCTTCCAAACACGGGTTTTAAATTGCGTAAGGTATGTATTTTTTTATATTTTTATGTTTGTTCATAATTTTTTCTGAAACTAAGAGACATATCGAAATGAATCCTTATATTTAATATTTTTATTTCATCAAGATCGTCGTCGTGGACAAACATAAAAATATAAAAACATACATGTTTTTTTATATTTATGTTTGTTCACGATTTTTTTAGAAACTAATGGCCAACTGAACTAATATTGCCTTAGATTAGGACAATCCTAAATAGTAGTTTTGCTATAAAAAATTTGAAATAAATGTTTTTCGACATAACATCAAAATTTTTCAACAAATCATTTTTCAATCTTCTACAAAATTTTAGTAAGTACTAAAAAACTTCTTCGAATGACGTTTCAAAAATTAAAATACAATCAAATTTTTTAAACGTTAGAACTTTTCAAATATTAAAACACGCTGTATACAGCAAACTTACTTCATATTTTTAAAATAATTTTCATACTAATGTACCGATTGGTTGAAAAATCAAATTAATCAAAAAACTACGTCAAGTAACGTTCATTCGTTCGTTTCGGTTTATTCGTTCGGTATTTATCAAAGAGGAATTTTTTTTCAAAGTTTTTTTTTTTTCATTTCTCCGGCTACACAACGGATTATGATGCGGTTTTATGTATAATGACATTCACAAGAGGAAGGTTTATATGTATAATAACATTCAATATATTGTAGAAAAATACTGCAATTTTTGAGTTTTCTGATGTCATGTCGTAAATAATTATATTTTTTTTCCGCTTACATTGCATACGTAGGGTTTAGCCTACCCTACGAGATTTATCAAAATAATATACTAAGTATTTGTACACCTTGAACAGGTCTACAGAAAACTCCGCGATGGTATATATCTATCTCTTATGGATAACCCACAATAGCATTTTTTGTCATTTACTTTTTACGAGAAATAATGGCTTTTTTTCGAAGCAATTTTAAGCTATATAGCACTAATCCTTATCCAATAAAATACCTTAAATATGTTGTTGATTTAATATAGATCAATATGACTGTTTACAGCATGTAATTTAAATGAATATTTTCGAAGATATTACAGATTTAAAATGCTAGGGCATAGCGGTTACAGGGTTACCGGCCGGTTGCCGGCGCGCGCGCTGTATGTTCTGAAACCGCTGGGAAACGTATTAATTTTCGAATGATAATTTCGAATATAAAAATGTTGTGCAATACTATTGTAGGTTTATGAGGCGCCTGAGTAGAGAAAGGTATAGTCGGTTGTGTTAAATGTCATGATCACAGAGACATGATTTAATTAGAATTTAATTAAATTATTGCAGGAAGTTGAGCGACAATATAATTACATCACAATAATTGTTACATACTGTTTACAATTCAATAACTTTGCGGCTATACGAATTACAAGGAACTGTTCAATGGCTTATCATCAATCAATGTTACACAAAGCTAAGTACACTAGATTGATTCGAAAGCATTGTCATGTTTCCATAATGGTTATAAAACAGACGGCCGTATACGAGGTACGGAACCCTTAAAATTAATCAAACTTGTTTAATACTATTAATCTTTATATATACTTACATAAAAAATGTATTCCGTATGTACAAATATACGGGACATTTTGAGTTTAATGGACAATCACAAAACTCAAAAAGTAGCCGATAGATTGACTTAATATATATTAACAATATAGCAACTGAAGAGGCGAATGTTTTTATATACTTACTTTTTATTCCAAAGTTCCAACGGAATGGCAGAAATAAAGGCTCCTGAAGCTCGAATTTTACGGTATTTTTCTATCCGAGAGCAATATAGAAGATCTTAACCCTGAACGGAATTCGTTAATAATTCCGTGGCTTATTCAGTGCCGCTCCGCCTGACGCGGTAATTATGTTATGTGAAATGGAGAATTCATTCGTGCCGAATTCATAGGAATTTTTGTGTTATTTTACTATGCTCTTAGCGTAATTACTATAAACGAGCGTGATATGAAAACATAAAGGTCTGGAATAATGCTTAAGAATGTTTCTCAACAAGAAGAAACGTTTCTCAAGATAGAATGACGAAACCTGCTTGACTTTTGAAGTGAACATTTTTAGGAATCGTTGTGAATTGGTAGCCGATGAAACTAAATAGCTATTGTGACTATAATATACAGTGTGTAAAGAAAACCCTGTCCGATTCGAAAGAGGCATATAGGTTGGTTAAAGGCATTACTGAAAATAATATTAAAATGGCTTTATTTCCAAAAATAAAAAAGATGTCGTTTTTTTAATATTCGTATTTTTTTATATTTTCCTAACGTTATGGAAATATTTTAAAAATGACAACACTTTGTCGCTGCTTGTTTCATTGTTTCGTTTTGGCGGCTTTCGCACCTTCGTTTTTCGGCTTTTTATAAAAAAAATTTAAACGTGCCACACACAAGCCGCGTGACTTTCGGTAGCATACGACTTGCGCGGCATTCTTTGATAGTAGAATCTACTTATTTGTAGGTGTTGTCGTACTTAATGTATGAAAATACCATTTAAGATTACTTTTTTTATTGAGAAAATTAATTAATTAATATCCATAAAATCACACATATGTAACCGTATTACGATACCAAATAACACCTTTAATTATCCGACGGGGTTTTCTTTACATACTGTATAGAGACAATGCATAGTACACTAATAGGATTTAGTCAGCGAGGACTTACTCCGTGTTGGTCCCGGGCTCTTTTGAAGGATAGACCAACTACCGTTCTGCCAGGCAGGTCGTAAAAGGCAACCGATTGGCTATTCGATTCACTACTATTGTGGCTCCTAGGCGATGGGTGACTCTTTCCGTCAAGAGACCCATCTGCTTGTTTGCTTTCTAATGATATAAAAAAGAGGAAATAAGATAAAAGACATTTGTAAAAAGATAAAAACGGATACATCTATAGGATTTATCCGACATAGGAATAATATACGTTTCATTGCATTTTTAAAATGATCGCTCTCTTCTTTGCTCGATGCTTCGTAGCTATCCCACTCTTGTGCATGAACCGTCGTATGTGTCAAGTTTCACACTGCTATGTGTAAATTACACATACATACATATAGACACATACTCACACTTTGTTTATAGAAGGCTACTGTTAGTTTTGATCTCTCTTGATAGTAAATAAATACCAGCACAGACATGGAAATTTACCGGACGTCTTACAAATACGTTGTCTGCTTTGCTTAAGCAAAACATAACATGTAGAAGATAATAGTATTATAGATCTCGTTTGCAAATTCGCATAGTTGATTCAGACGCAAGAAATCCAGAGATTAAAGTAAGTTTTATGTCATAGGACGGCAACCAGATGGCTCTTTTTATGAAAGAGATTAACAGCAACTATAGATACCTTTGTTAATGGTGCGTTGCTATTCGTGTAGCAGACATATAACGCTCCGTAAGTCAATTGGCTACTTTAGCTCCAAATCGTAAAATAACAACAACAAAGACCGATATTCGTATGGTTAGAATATTAAGTGGTTGCAAAGCTCTACCATCTAATACGATGACAATGACATTTTTACATTATCGTTTTACAAACTTTACATTACTTATTTGACGTACTGGTGATGGATAGCAACGCTTCACTAAAGCATAATTAGGATATTAGACATTCAATATTTGCCGGTTTTCCGTAGTTCCGGCAACTATCCCGTCCAATTGCGCGTAAAGGCAGAAGTAAGCAAATCTGCTGTTTTGCCTCTGTGGATCAACATTCATTCGGTTTTATGTGCAATAGTAAAAGCACAGAATACTCAGAGACTAACAGAAGTCAATGTTACATACAAGTAATATTCGAGCATAGCACACATAGACATAGACACCTCTTACGGACGCAATATCTCGGACTGGTGCGGAACAAACTGTCCCGAGCCATTTCGAGATATCGCGTCCTTGAGAGGTGTCTATGTGTCCGTTGCTCGAATATCACATGTATGAAGATTGACTACTGCCATTCTCCAGTATACTGTGGTATAAGCGACGATAGTCAGAAGTTATATAAGATGGCCTTGTCAAAAGATCAGAACGAATGACTACTTGAATGAAGGCGAAAGAAAGTGTAAAACTTCTTGCGAGATGACGGGCAAGTAGACAAAGTATATAATTTTCAAAAAGGATAAATATATGTGTCTCGCATGCGATATGTAAACCATTTTTGATACGATCGAGGAGTGTTTGAAAGAGATTGCTATTCGTTTAAATTCAGGCTGGCTAATATAAAGACTCATATAGATGGAGCATGTGGCATAAGGCTACGTCCGCACAGACAGGCAGCTTTGCTTAGCGTCTAGTGTCTCGTGCCTCGTGACAAAAATTCAAAACGTTTGTTTACATCGATAGGTCGCTAAGCAATTCTAGCTAATTGCGCCAAGTGCGCAGTATGGTTGGTCCCGGTCGCAGTCATTCTAGAACGTTCGTTTTACTAAGCTATTCGCAATGTGGCTGGCTAGGTTTTAGACGCTAAGCAAGTCGCTTGCCTATGCATAAGTAGCCTATGAGTGTATATAAGTATAATGATATTATAATGATAATGATATCAAAAAATAACTAAGAATGTTTGCAACCGTCTTCACTATTTGGCCTAAGAGTATAAGTAAAATGTTCCGTTGATAGAAATAGAAATAACATTTAATATTTGATATACGTGTTTATATAGGATAGATTGAATACCAAATTTCATTTTCGTTCTCAGTCAAAGGGACGACCTTTTGCTTATGATCCATAATTTGACTAATTAATACTTAATTAGTCAAATTGTGGATCATAATGAAATTAGTAAGGCCGTTTATACCTCAGATTAAATCATGAAGGCATCAAGGTGGTGTTAGCACTCGTATTAATCACTTGAAACATATATTTACGTTATATCTCTGTTTATGAGGTCTCTTCATCTCTTTTTATACAGCTGTGTTAAAAAGAGAGGGTAAGACCTCAGAAGATGACAGGAGTATTTAAATTGTGTTTCAAGTAGGTATTAGAAGTGCTGCCTCTAGATATAATACAGCTTCATGGATTAAATAATAGTTTCATGGTTTATACTACCGTAAAGTAGTATAGTCACTGCAACATCTATAACTATGTCCACACTGTCATTTTATCTTCAACTATCATCGTCATATACAACTTTCGTTTGACGCATTCGTCAATTTTGAGTTCTACTGTTATGTCGAAATAATACTTTCTTCAAAATTTTTCGTCAACGATAACTTTTTTATCTAATATATAAAATTCTCGTGTCGCGCTGTGTGTAGTTAATCTCCTCCGAAACGGCTTGACCGATTCTCATGAAATTTTGTGTGCATATCGGATAGGTCCGAGAATCGAACTGCATCTATTTTTCATCCCCCTAAATGTTTAACTTTTAAGAATAATAGGGCTTCTTTGAAGAATAGGCCAACTGCCGTTCTGCCAGGCAGGTCATATAAGGTGACCGATTGGTTATGTGAGTCACTGCCATCGTGGCTACTAGGCGATAGAGTTCTGCATTATCTCGCCCGGGTCTGGTACCACCGCCTTACCTATTCCTGCCGCAATAGCATCAGTCGTGTTCCGGTTTGCAGGGTAAGGTAGTCGGTAAACTTATGCCTGTGGCATTAGACTTCGCCACAAGATAGCAACGCACCATTAACATATTTTATGTTTATTGGCAATGGTTGACTCTTTCCATCAGAAGACACATCTGCTAGTTTGCTTATGATATAAAAGAATTGTCATACATTCATCTGGTATGTGGTTGTTCCTTTGTCTAATTCCCCTGAATAAGTTATTTATTTAATTTAAAGCTATTCTATAATATAATAAAAATGGTAGTATATACCTATTCCACCGGTAACAAAAATAGGGATATCTGCTAATTCAGCAGCGATGATAGTGCCAGCGACTGTAGTGGCACCATCTGCTTTTGATGCGATGATTGGTCCAAGATCTCTTCTGGATGCCTTGATGACACCGTTTGCCTTAGAAAGGTATCGGATTTGTTCACTGGTAAGACCCACCGTAAGCTGACCTTTTAATATAGCGATCGTTGCAGGTGTTGCTCCCTATAATTAAACGTTTTTGTATGAATTTCACAATTTTATTTATATTTTTTAAAGCAGCTTTCTGCTTTCTGATTACCTCTGTGGTCTAGTGGTCCAGCCACAGTATACTGGAAACTAACAGTAGTCAATCTACATACATGTGGTATTCGAGCAACGCACACATAGACACCTCTCACGGACGCGATATCTCGGAATGGTTCGGTACAGTTTGTTCCGCACCAGTTCGAGATATCGCGTCCGTGAGAGGTGTCTATGTGTGCTGTGCTCGAATATTACTTGTATGGAACATTGGCTTCTGTTAGTCTCTAAGTATTCTGTAGTCCAGCGTTGGCGTTGACCACTTGAGGTCCCAGGTTCGATTCCAGGGTCGGGCACATAAAAGTGTTTTTTCAGTTTTCTGATAAATACAAAGTTGCCCGGGATTGGAAATAGCCCGTTTGGAGATAGGCTTGCCACCTATCACATTTGTGGGACCAAGTATCTTCGGCTAATCATAGATGCACTTGTTGTACCTCTGCCTACCCCTTCGGGGATACGGGCTTGAAGATACAGCTTCCTACGTAACCAAAGTTTGTTTGTGTGGATACGATAGAAACAATGCACTTTTCCACTGTACAAGAAAGTCTATTAGCCCAGTCAATTAATTAAGCGTTAGCTTTGTCATTTTGAGTTGAAAAATGGAATGGAGAACGGAAAAAATTGCGTGAGTTCTAGATATTTAATATTCTAAAAAAATCAGGGCTTACCGTTAGTTAGGACTCCCATTAGTTAAGCTAACAAAACAATTATGAAATCCAAAAAAAACGTTTTTTGAGACTATATCCTAAACAGTCTGAAATCCATATCCATACTAATATTATAAATGCGAACGTCTGTCTGTCCGTCTGTTACGATTTCACAGCTAAACCGCTAGACCAATTTTCATGAAATTTGGCATGGAAGTAGTTGAAGAACCGAGGTCAAACATAGGCTATTTTTTTTCAAAAATCAATCCTTAAAGGGTTGAAATAGGAGATGAAATTTGTATGAAAATCTATCTTGACGATATGTTAATCTACTCGCGGGCGAAGCTGCGCGGATCAGCTAGTATCGAAATATGTTTCAGATGAAAATATTAGATCACTTAATTTTTTTATACAAAAAATGACTTGTGCAATTTTGCATAATATGTATCACCTATGTGTTAAGTATATTATTAGCTAGACATTAGACTAGTAATTTGTATTATGTATAATGTCTAGACATGAATTTAGGCAGTTGGTCTGTCTGTATCGTTACTGCAGGACCATGCCTTGTGATGCTCGCCTAAGGTTAAGTTTTGTGGGCAGGAAACCGCCAAAGGCCAAGTAAGTGGCATCTTCTTTTATTTCTTCTTAGTAACTCTTTACCAGGGTATCCAGTGTTTGCAGGCGGAAACTGGCCGGCGGGCGCGCCGACCTTACCATCTCAATCGGAACACAACAGCAGCAAATACAATCGCTATTATTGTGGTACCAAAACCTGAACAAGACGCTACAAAACTCTCTCATCACGATAAGCCTACCATATCAAGTACCATGATATGGTTAACTCTCTCTCTCACTCACTCAATCTAGTTTTGAACGAGTTGCCAGAGGCGACTGATTGGCTATACGTGTCACTACCATCGCGACCACTAGATGGTAGAATTATATATATATATATATATATATATATATATATATATATATATATATATATATATATATATATATATATATATATATTTATTATATATATTTATATATATTTAATGCCTGATTGTTTGTGGGATAAGTACTATAATTATGAAGCAATAGATATATATTTAGCAGACACCCAAACCCTCGATATCTTGCAGAAAATGTATCGTATTTGCGTTTTGTTTTGTTACTCAATGACGTATCTTCACGTAGCAAGTAGTCTGACGATGAAAACTCAAACTCCTTTCCTTATAGGGACAAACATAATAGTGAGTGTGATGTGCATATATTTTTAGGTTTGTGTATTTATTAAATTTATTTGAATTTGTATTATAATACGAACGAATGTGATTTTACGTTTTTTCATTAAGTACAACGTTTGCTTGTAAAAGTACATTACCTTTCGACCTTGAGAAAAATCCGTCCGTAACTAAATTTTTACTTATAAACAATGTTCCCGCTTCAAATTCCAAGAACGTAATTTTGTTCAGTATCCGGCCTGTACAAACGGGTATTTTTTAATCTTTTCAATTGGTCCTTTGAGCCATTTTGGTGCGGCAAAAGAACAAACAAGCTTTAAAGACGCACTTTTGTTATGTTAATCAATACGGATAACAAAATCTTATGCAGACTTACTTTTTAATCTTCTATACATATAATAAAATCGTAGGAATGTCAAAACTGTACATTGAATATTTTTAAAAGAATACTTGGGGCGTGATCTACAATCGATATCGAAGCCAAAAATATAGCTTTTAGAATTTTTGTCTGTTTGTCTGTCTGTCTGTCTGTCTGTCCATCCGTCCGTCCGTCCGTCCGTCCGTCCGTCCGGAACGGAATATTACTAACAGGTCCGGTCAACATATAGGCTACATATTATCAGTAGTATTTTTTGCCAACATTAATTATAATCAGTCATTAATGAAATTAATGGTATCAGATATTATGTGTTATAAATTTTCCTTAAGATAAGAACGTGCCAAATATCATGAAGAAAAGAGAAGATACATAATTTAGTATATAGTAATAATTTTTTGTATGACATTATAGATAATTTACAAAAAAAATAGGAACTAGCGATCTCCGGCTGGTCGAAATTCGACCGTTATTCTGTTTATGTTAAGGAACAAGTATCTATTACAAAAATTATAGGATAAACTATGACTTAGTTTGATCGGGTGGTTGTAAACTCGCCACAGTCGTAAATTCGCCACCGTTTTAGATTTTCCATACATTCAAAGTAAACGTCACAGGTATTAAAAAATATTAAAAATTATGTGTAAATTCGCCACAGGTATGTACTAGCTATTATAAATTCGCCACATGTTTCAATTTTGTTTAAATTTTGTAAAAAGTAGTGTTAGCAAGCAAAATTCTAATTTGTAGCGCCTCACTTTTTTATCATATTTCACTAACGTATGCTGCTGCACACGTGTGCCTGCTTGATATATGTATCTCTTTCGATCTCGAAATGTTAGGAGACAGTCACCACCTATAGACACCAAAGATGTTATTGGATCGTTTCTTTAAGTATGGCGGGATGATAGTACCACGTGTATAAGTTTACCGACTATTTTACCTTTCAAACCGGAACACGACATTGACAGATAGACAGACTTTTTTTAATTAGGTTAAAACATTACGGTGATTATTGCTGTAATTGTTATATAATTGTTTTCTAGTTTAGTTTTTTTTATATCATAACATAGCAAACAAATAGATGGGTCTCCTGATGAAAAGAGCCACCCATTGCCTAAAACACCAAAGGTGTTAATGGTGCGTTGCTATCTTGTGGTGAGGTCTAATGCCACATGCATAAGTTTACCGGCTACCTTACCTTCTAAATCGGAACCCGACAGTGAGAAGCACTGACTCAATTGCGGCAGGAATAGGTAAGGCGGTGGTACCAAACCCGGGCGAGACAATGCAGAACTCTACCACCTAGTAAAGTTTTTTATGTTTTTTATTATATATAATATTTTTATATTATATTTATTTTAATTTAGACAAAAAGTTATTAAAGCGATTATTATTAAATATTTGTAAGCATTAAAATTATTATTATTAAAACATTACTGTGATTATTAGTATATAAGTTTTTTTTAGTTTAGTTAATTATGATTTGTTTTTTTTTAATTATAATAGTTTTGCAGTAGCCATTAATAGTTTGTTGTATATCTCAGGCAAATTAGCCAGTCGATTCTTTAATTAAAACTGTGATTTTAATATAGATGAAAATTAACATTTTTAATACTTGTTGCGATTATTATAATCTCTCTCCCCCCTCTCTCTCTCTCTCTCTCTCTCTCTCTCTATATATATATATATATATATATATATATATATATATATATATATATATATATATATAAATATATATATATATATATATATATATATATATATATATATATATATATATATATATATATATATATATATATATATATATATATATATACTAACTGCACCCTGCAGTTAGTAATAAATGCGATAACTATGCTCTATCATACATTTTTTTTGGTTAATCCCAGAGGAATAACTTATTTTTCCGGGATAAAAATTAATTTACGTGCTATTACTGGTCATCTATATGCGATGCCGTTTTTCCAGAAAGAGTAACAAACATTCATCCATCCACTGACCGCCCTATTGGTCGAGTGGTTAGCGACCCTAATTAAGCACGACGACGACGACGGGGCTCTGGTTCGAGCCCCGACGGGAACAAGCATTTATGGGATAAGCATTAATGTTTGTATTTCCAGGTGTGGGTGTTTATTAAATATATACCAGTACTTATATATGTATTTCTTTGTATTAGTATCGTTGACTAGCACCCATAACACGAGCAAGTAATTTCCTACTTTGGGCTTAGATGAATTTGTGCAATTTGTCCCGTGAATATTTAATTTATTATTATTTGCATTTATAATACTAGCTGCACCGGGCAGCCTACTGAATTATGAAAGATTTTGGTAATTCCTGCAGGAAAAACGAATTTACTCCAGGATAAAAATTAGCCTATGTGTTATTCCAGATCATCATCACATGTCACGTTTCATCTAAATCCGGTCAGTAGTTTTTGCATGATTGAGTAACAAACTATCCATGCATCCATCCAAACTCACATTTATAATATTAATATAGATTAATAGGATTGTCAAAAGTTCCAGTGGCTGTTGTAACATAATAATTAAAAAACCGTCGATTACTACTCTCTCCATCAGAATAGACACCATCTATACACAGCAAACATGCTACTCTATAGGTAACATGAGAAATAATTAATATAGTCTTCAAATTTTTTCACGCCGTATTTTTGTAAATTTCTCTGTTGACTATGAGTTACAAAATAATGTATTGTAACTCTTATTCTGTCAAATAAATGATATTTCTTTTTGAATTCTTTTTTTGATACTTACTTGTTGTCTAATTATATTTTCAACTTCCATCGCAGTATCCAAGTTCTTAGGATAAGGCATCCCGTGTGTGATTATTGTAGATTCCAGAGCTACAATAGGTTTATCGTCGATTTTAGCTCCTCGTACCTCATCCGAATACACAATGGGAAAATGGCTGGCATAGAAACGTGTTATGTAACGACGAAATCTGGCCATATGTGACACTCTCGTAGAAACTCGCAACAGACACGCCATCTTGTTTAAAAATATGGGAATTGCTGAAAAAAAATGTATTGTTTAGAAATTTATTGAAATCTCATAACTACAGTTATATATAATATATGCTGATTGTAATTTTTGTTTAGATAATCGCTAAAATTACTTTAAAATGTACGTAGATTAACACTAGCTTACAGTGTATACAAGTACATAGGGCACACTTAAAGTTTTGCACTTCTAGCTAATCGGAACTATGTATTTGAATTTCGAATGTTATATATTTAAAACGTTGCAACCTTTTTAGTAATAAAAAAAAACAATTGGCGGAAATAATTTGTCAATTGTTTTTTTATCACACATCAAATTTCTACGTACGCAACGAAAATGGAATTAAGTCGAAAAGATTTTAGAGTGATGATTTTTTATGATTTTAAAAGTTCTCTTTCTCGGCAAGACTGTGCCGTTCGTCTTCAAAATGCTTTTGGCAGAAAAGCACCTTGGTTGAGCACCGTGTGGCGATGGTTTGCTGAATTTGAGAGGTCGAGTTTCTTTAGAGAGGGGCCGTCGCTCTAAAAATAGTGCTCTTTAGCCAAGTGGAAAGAGGCGCTATATAACAAAATTCAAGAAACTATATACAAGTGCCTACGCTTCCCAGATGGACTTTGGTCCCCAGGCAGTAAATCTTGCCTAGCTGGGTAGGTGTTCTTCCCCTTACACGTCCTTATTTAATATCATCAAATTTAAACAAAAACAAATTTAAAATGTTTTAAAATATTTTGATTAGCGCTTCTATAAAAGTGAGTATTTGCGAAAGATTACCCATGTTTCGTTTGTCGGTCCGGGTTCATCAAACTCCGATACCGTTATCTGTGACCGCTATTTAATATTAACTGTTTGATGTAGTGATTAGCTGGTTTAGCTCTAGATCATAAGGTTTTGGGTTTGCGAGTAGAGTAAAAACGCTATTGCAGTTTAATTTTTTTAGAAATTTCAGTTACAACTCTCAGTCTGGATTAATTATATGAAGACCATGAAGTATTAGATAAAGGTGGAGCTAGCACTCTTATTAATCACTTAAAAAAAATAACTCATTCTATGAGATCTCACCATCTCTTTTTATACAGCTGTGCTAGAAAGAGAGAGACCTCAGAAAATGACAACAGTATTTAAAGTTTTGTTTCAAGTAGGTATTAAAAATTGTGCCTCCAGATAAATACAGCTTCATGGTAAAGACTGTAATAGGATTTTGTTTTTGTAATTAAAAAGATTCTATGATTTATAATTCGATGAGTACATACTATAGTGATAACACTTAATGATTATATTATCTCTATGGTACATTATCATCCGGATGGGTTATTAATTTTTACAAAGGTCAGAATTTATATTGTAATCTCTCAACAAAGGTAGAATTGCAGGATATTCAAAGTTTCTCACGATCTTTAAGACAACTAATATTAATTAAACCCTCGTTAACATTACAAATGCCATGTTTGGACTTTTCATCCTGTAGATATATCTGTAGCCATAGACTTATAGCGGAGTCTGCAGCATTTTAAAAAGAGACTTTCTAGATCGAGTAAAATTTAGTTAATAATCTATCTAAAAATAAATGAAAATAGCAACAAATTTTATAAAACAAACTAACACATATTCCCTTAGTGATGGGGTCCCCTTTGAAGAATAGACCATCTATCATTCTGCCAGAGAGCTTGTAAAAAGTGAACGATTGGCAATACGCGTCGCTACCATCGTAACTAGGTAGTAGAGTTTTGCAATACGTCGCCGGGTTATTGGTTTTATCCCCTTACCGATTCCTACCGCAATAGCGTTGGTGCTTGTCATTGTGGTATTCTGTTTTAAAGAATAAGATAGCCAATAGACTTATGGCCAATCGCACTAACATTGTCTTAGCTTAGGACAATCCTAAATAGTATGCTGTCGCTTCTTGTTTTAAATGAAAAAAATGAGACAGCATACTATTTAGGATTGTCAATTAGAGTTACAACCCGCCAAACGAAAAGTAACGCACAATTAATATCCATGGTGTTTATAGGCGATGCTTGTCTCTTTTTATCAGTAGAACCATCTGCGTGTTCGCAATCTTATTGTATAAAAAAAATATTTTACACTCTTCTTTAGGCTTGGGATGTTTCTACCGACCTTTTAAGTTAATGAAAGAAAAACTATCTTAATTAATGAAAAAGAACATTTTTAAATTTAAATAGACTAGTAAACTACCAATTCAAGCTGGACTGGAACAAAAAGAACATTTTTAAATTTAAATAGACTAGTAAACTACCAATTCAAGCTGGACTGGAACAAAAACCTATAGCTGTGAAAAATATAGAAAATGTAAGCAACTAGCCGCTTCCCGCGGTATAACCCGTGGGGGTCCCGATCCTGCGGGAAAATTGGAATATATACCCCGTGATGGTCCCGGGCTCCTTTGAAGAATAGACCAACTGCCGTTATGCCAGGCAGGTCGTGATTACTAGGTGGTAGAGTTCTGCATCGGCTCGACCGGGTCTGGTACCACCGCCTTAGCAAACAAGCAGATGGGTCTCCTGATGGAAAGAGTCAACCATCACCTATAGAAACCAAAGATTTTAATGGTGCGTTGCTATCTTGTGGCGAGGTCTAATGCCACATGCATAAGTTTACCAGCTACCTTACGCTCTAAACCGGAACACGACAGTGACAAGCACTGACGTTATTGCGGCAGGAATAGGTAAGACAGTGGTACCAGACCCGTGAGAGACAATGCAGAACTCTACCACCTAGTAATCACGATGTTAGTGACTCGTATAATCAATCGGTCGCCTTTTACGACCTGCCTGACAGAACGGCAGTTGGTATATTCTTCAAAGGAGCCCGGAACCAACACGGGTAGAAACAAATAGTGTTGTCGAGACATTGAAAAATTGTTTTCCTTAAAAAAGTTTATCTTGTTCCTGTGTAATATAGTAGTATCTTACATAGTACGAAATTGTATTTTACTTTTATGTCGTCATATATTTTGGTGCACAATAAAGAGTTATTGTATTGTATTGTAATGTAGCTTTAAATATAAAATTATAAAAGTGCTTATATTTAAAGTTATTAGCTTGAATTTTTACTGAAATCCTTATGCTAGTGCTTAATAAACTTATTGTCCTGAAAAAGACTGCCTCTGTTTCCACCAAAAATAGCTAAAGACCTTCTGGACGAACCAGACTTTCAGTTTAAAAAATCCACATCTAAAATGGATCACCCACGTGGGAGCTACGATGCTACACACAGATACACATATACACACGTTAAACTTATAACACCTCTCGTTTTAGCGCCGGGAGTTGAAATTATAAACCTTCCCATTTTATAGCGATGAAAAATCACATTGATTTAACAAATCATGTGAAAGATACATCGCTTTCAGACAGTAGGCAGCATTTTCAGTGAATAAAGAAAATGTACGTGTATAACAATTGGAAGTTATGAAAAAGTAATGAGCTGTGCAAATTAGTAGAGATGAGAAAAGCAATTAGTTACGTTGTGCTTGTTACAAGAATACTCTTTAGATTAATGCTAGCTTTATTGATCGTAATTATTCTGCATGAACTTTTGCTCGAAACTTTGCTTTTTTGTAGCTCTGAGATATTAAGACATAGTGTGATTATCTATATAATTGAAAATATTAATAATATTATTTCGGTTCCCTTGGGTGGTAGGCACAGTGAAAAGAATGTCTATAGATTTTTTTTTCACCACGGTTTGTCGGTTGGCGAGATGAGTTGTCCTGTCGCCGCATTTTTGCCGACCTGTTAGGCTGTAATCGCCTCTGTGGTGTAGTGGTCCGGTGTCGGAGTTGACCACATGAGGTCCCGGGTTCGATTCCTGGGTCGGGCAATTTAAAGATGTGTTTTTTCAGTTTTCTGATAAAAACAACATTGCCTGGGATTGGAAAGTGCCCGGTTGGCGATAGGCTTGCCACCTATCACATTTGTGGGACCAAGTATCTTCGGCTAATCGTGGGTGCACTTATTGTACCTCTGCCTACCCTTTCGGGGATACGGGCGTGAAGATACTGTTAGGCTGTCGGCTATTTCTAGCGATAACAGGGACCAATAGCTTTACGACCTAGGCACGGAGATTTAGCGTACCACCCGCCGGACTCAAAATCAGGGCTTGGAACTGATTTAAAAAATACCGGTTTACAAAATACCGAGAGGTAAGTAGGAGTTTTTATAAAAGGTTTCGCTCAGAGCGTATCTGAGATGAAAACACTTCATAAACCTGTATAAACCGGTTTTAGAGAAAACCGTGGAATTGTACGACACGCCCAATAGGGACATAAATTCAGAGTGGTATCAAAGAAACATTTCTTAAATACCGGTCCATAAAGGCCGGTGTTTTAGATGGGATGGAAACAAGCAGATGGGTCTCCTGATGGAAAGAGTCAACCATCGTTTCTAGACACCAAAGGTGTTTATGGTTCGTTGCTATTTTGTGGCGAGGTCTAATGCCGCATGCATAAGTTTACCGGCTATTACTCTCCAAATCGCAACACGACAATGACAAGCACTGACGCTATTGCGGCATGAATAGGTAAGGCAGTGGTACCAGACCCTGGCGAGACAATGAAGAACTCTACCACGTAATAACCACGATGGTAGTGACTTTTATAGCCAATCGGTCGCCTTTTACGAACTACCTGACAGAACGACAGTTGGCCTATTCTTCAAAGGAGTCTAGGACCAACATGGGTAGAAGCAAATAGTTTTGTTGTGACAGGGGTGTTCAAAAAATTATATTCTTTCCAGCGGTGTTGTCGAGACATTGAAAAATTGTTTTCCTTAAAAAAGTTTATCTTGTTCCTGCAAAATGTAGCTTTGAATATAAAATTATAAAAGTGCTTATATTTAAAGTTATTAGCTTGAATTTTTACTGAAATCCTTACGCTAGTGTTAATAAACTTATTGTCATGAAGAAGACTGCTTCTGTTTCCACCAAAAATAGCTAAAGACAGTCTGGACAAACCAGACTTTCAGTTTAAAAAATCCGCATCTAAAGTGGATCACCCACCTGGGAGCTACGATGCTACAGACAGATACACATATATACACGTTAAACTTATAACACCTCTCGTTTTAGCGCCGTGAGTTGAAATTAAAAACCTTCCCTTTTTTATAGCGATGGAAAAATCACATTGATTTAACAAATCATGTGAAAGACACATCGCTTTCAGACAGTAGGCAGCATTTTCAGTGAATAAAGAAAATGTACGTGTATAACAATTGGAAGTTATGAAAACGTAATGAGCTGTGCAAATTAGTAGAGATAAGAAAAGCAATTAGTTACGTTGTGCTTGTTCCCTGTTACAAGAATACTCTAGATTAATGCTAGCTTTACGACCTAGGCACGGAGATTTAGCGCACTACCCGCCGGACTCAGGGCTTGGAACCGATTTAAAAAATACCGGTTTACAAAGTACCGCGCAGTTTTTATAAAAGGTTTCGCTCGGAGTGTATCTGAAATGAGAACACTTCATAAACCTGTATAAACCAGTTTTAGAGAAAACCGTGGAATTGTATAGTCTGTTCACTAGAAAATGTCCAGATTCCTCTCTAATTATTTGCTATATTGTTTCTTGAATTGCCGATAGTAAAATCACTTTGCCGCCGACCACGTGCATCTGCAATACTAGGAACGACTGGCCTTGATTCTTTTTATATGTGTTTTCTACCTGCGAGTACTTTAAGAAAAGTTAAACCTATTCTAGTCCTTAATATTTCACTTTTGTCACTTTGTGTTTTATATTATTTAATTTGAAAATTCTTCATAATTTACATGATAGTTTCATTAAATATCAACACTGCTGGATTGCTCTAAATCTAAAGTGGTCTCGTAACAACTAAATTGACTTACTGTAAATTTTCCATTCATCCAGTAAGCTTTGTTAACAAAAGATAATACCCAGACCCTTTTCTCAAGTGGAATCTGGACATTTCCTAGTGAACAGACTATACGAAACGCATAATAGGGACAAAAATTCAGAGTGGTAAACATCAAAGAAATATTTCTAAAATACCGGTCCATAAGGACCGGCTTTTTGGATATCCCATCTGTCTGCCCGCGCACATCAAGTCACACGTCAATGGTATCCGCACCCTATACTACTATTTCTTCTTGATCATAAAAATACTGTCATGATAGAAGTAGAAACAAGTAAACGAAAGCCTCTTTTTTATATCATAAGATAGCAAACAAGCAGATGGGTTTCCTGATGGAAAGAGTAAACCATCGTCTCTAGACACCAAAGGTGTTTATGGTGTGTTGCTATTTCGTGGCGAGGTCTAACGCCACATGCATAAGTTTACCGGCTACTTACTCTCCAAATCGCAACACGACAATGACAAGCACTGACGCTATTGCGGCATGAATAGGTAAGGCAGTGGTACCAGACCCTGGCGAGACAATGAAGAACTCTACCACCTAATAACCACGATCGTAGTGACATTTATAGCCAATCGGTCGCCTTTTACGACCTACCTGGCAGAACGACAGTTGGCCTATTCTTCAAAGGAGTCCGGGACCAACACGGGTAAAAGCAAATAGTTTTGTTGTGACAGGGGTGTTCAAAAAATTATATTCTTTCCAGCGGTGTTGTCGAGACATTGAAAAATTGTTTTCCTTAAAAAATCATTTTTAGGAATTTCCGTAAACCTCGCCCCATAATGAGACTCAATAAAACCTATTTATCGGTATTGAATTATTACTTAGCAACTGCATAGCAACCAGACAATTTGAATGTCAAATTTACTTAACGACGCACGGCTATGAAAACAATAATTTATTTGTGTCAAGAATATTTTAGAACAGCATACGAATATTATAACCTATTTTTTATTTTACGATAATTATCTACAGGTAAATAATTTCTTTATTATATTTATAAATTCTAACTTACATTGTGATATTGTGTTTCTAATGTACAACTTACTAGACGGGAGATATTTATCAAGCTGACGTTAATCCTAGCTTTAGCTAAAGAACACCCTTGGATGTTGTTACGTATGTGTTTAAGATAAAATATTGTGAATGCTTGTTACCAATTTTTGCGTGCACTTAGTTTAAACCACAGAAGACAGATTTTCACAAAAGATAAGACATTTTTTGGATATTAGGATAAATGTTTACTCAATCACGCAAAACGGCTGAGCTCATATTAAGTTCGAATTTTTGGATGTATGTTAGTCAATCACCACTACTTGGCACCCATTTTCATTCCGTAGAAGAGATAAAGGAGAATTCGAGGCGAGAACTAAACTCAATTCCGAAAAAAGCGTTTAAAGAAAGATTTGATGATTGGATTATTCGTTGGCTTAAGTGTATCGTATTTAAAAAAGCATACTTTGAAGGCGATATATTAAACTTGGATGAATAACTAACATTTTGTGTATTATTGATCGTTTCCCAGAACTTTCTTGATAAAGTGGTAAATAACGTATATCGGTTTGAAGGGTAACATTAAGAAGGGTAAGATACCACATGATCACACGAATGTAATTAACGTCTTTGGTGTAGGCGGTGGTTGTGTACCACGAGAACTATACGAAATAAATATTAAAAATAAAGCTATCGTGTAGAAAAAGTGATAAATAGCGGCGGTTAACGCTTCATGCTGCGGTCGATTTTCTCCCGCCTGTGAACCGCGACGAGAGCGTTTCGCGCAACCGCTCGTGTAGCTTCGGCCTTACATTATGACTGCATTAAAACATAAAAAATCCTTCACTTTTAAAATTAACAATAATAATGACTAATGAGGTTAATAAAAAAATAATTTCACAGAACCCGAATTAAATCATGGCATGGGGTCTACCAAAACTACCCGGATTAACTTTCTCCGACCCAACAAAAACGCAACATCAGATGAGAAGCTCTTTGCGTATCTACCAAGGATATCGATTTCCGGATACATTGGTGCGCGGGCCTGGTGGAACGCCTACTGACGTGGACAGCAATGCGTTCGCGTTACCAGAGGATAGTGTGACGTATGTATCTAAAACTAGTTTTTTTACCCGACTGCATTAGAAGGAGGGTTATGTTTTTTAATGTTTGTTTGTACATAGTGCTTTTTTTTAAATAACAAATTATAATAATTGATCTTGCGGCTACTAATGCCCGCGTTAAGATATATCTCTTGCGAGACTGGACCTCGGCTTAGTGAAGCGTTCGGACTAAATGTGGAAGGCGCAGTAATCGCATTGCGCCTCCCGTACATAGTGTATAACTAGGAATTGTAATATTATAATCGGAGGGTCTTTACTAATCTCGGTTGTAAAGAACACAGGTCATTTTAATTTTGTACAACCTTGCGTGTCTTTTGGAGTGACGAATATTAGATAAACTAGAATAATTTTCCACGATTTTTAAATCAATTAAATAAAATATATCGCTAGGTACAATCATTTAAAAATAATTGAGATTATAATTTGATTGAATTCTATCATCATATTTAAGTGTTACCATTTTATAAAACTTTAATTACATTTTGATTAAAACAGTAATAAGTTTATATATCATAATTTTCATTATAAGTATCAAATAAAAATTCTCCCTGTTTTTGTATTAAAGAATAGTTAATGCTAATTTATTTTTTGTTCTTTTATGTATCTACCTATAAATTTTATTTCCAAAATCTTAGCTCAGAAGTCTGTCAATCTAACTTAGATTTCTAAGATTAGCAGTTGTACTGAAGACACCCAATGACAAGATAAATACCTAACCACAGACTACTAAGGAGAGAACTGATTGTTTCCGTTAACCTTATCTAAATTCCAACTTTATCTAGCTACTATTCCCCAAGTTAAAAAAATATTTATTAAATGCGGATAAGTTAAGGAGTTGATATAGGATCTTAAGGAATATATTAAACTTTAAGGTATTAACTAAAAATAACGATGTATGAAGTCTTGCCCGTGTTCTTTAATGGGATTAGGTGTGGGAATGGTGAGGTTGAAGAAAAACGCAAAAAACTCGCGTAGACAGCCGTTGATTAGTCCGAGTAATCAGCGTCTGTTTACTTTAACCACAAGTGTTTTTTTGATTAATACTAAGCTCCTGCATCAAACACTCGCACTCGATCAAAACAAAGTGTAACCGGGGTCTTCTGAGTGCTAAGTGTGAGTTTTTCTTTTCGCATTCGATCGTGAACGCGTTTGGAGTTTACTAGGAATTTGTATGTGATTTGTACAGCGCCACCTAGTGGTAAACGTGAGAAACCAGTTTACCATTAGGTGGCAAACTCGAAACGCGCTCACGATCGAATGCGAAAAGAAAAACTCACACTTAGCACTCTGTACCGCTGCGACTGTGGCGCCACTAACGCAGTGTTACTGACGCTACTGACGCTTGTCTCGAAAGGCCCCCGAAACACAGAATACTTAGAGAATAACAGAAGTCAATGTTCCATACAAGTAATATTCGAGCATAGCACACATAGACAACTCTCACGGACTGATATCTCAGACTGGTGCGGAGCAAACTATACCGAACCATTCCGAGATATCGCGTCCGTGAGAGGTGTCTATATGTGCGTTGCTCGAATATCACATGTATGTAGATTAACTACTTTTAGACTCCAATATGAAAGTAACAAACATCCATCCATCCACCCATCCAAACGTCTAAACTTTCGCATTTATAATATTAATATAGATTCTAAGAAAATTGACTCACATTTTAACAATATTTATATCATTTCTAAAATACAGTTACGACCCATCGCTAACATACGGGCGAGTGAAGCAAGCAGCACTGCCGGCTGTCATACCTCACTTCGTTCACTACGACAAGCGGTGCCTGAACTTCACGGCGTTCTTCAAACAGCCCGTGTACGACAGCCCTGATGAGAACTTTCGAGTCCGAATCGTCAACATTATTTACTTTCTAGAAGATGACACTCTTACCGTAATGGAACCGAGAGTCAGGGTAATAATTTATAGTATCTATAATAATAATAATATGGACAGATAACACAAATCGATCTAACCCCAAAGTAAGCAAATTATTTGCTTGTGTTATTGGTGTTAGTCAACGATAGTAATACATAGAAATACATGCATAAATACTGTTACATAATATACACCCCGACTCAGAAATACAAACATCTATGCTCATCACAAAAATGTTTGTCCCCGTCGGAAATTGAACCCGAGCTCCATCGATTCGTAGTTAACGAGTTAAGGGGACAAACAGGAAAAACTGGTTTGCTTAATCACATTTTTATGCATTGATTGTTAAGTAACGGTTTTACAAAAATTACGCGATATATCTGAAGATGTTATCTAAAGAATGTGCTAACTTATAACACGATAGAATATACTTTACACGATCGTATAAAATTTCGAAAACAGGCTAAAAAAATCTCTAAAACAAGTAATTTGTTCATAATATTTCTTATTTTCCACATGATTTTTATATTGTGATATTTAGTTTTAAATACAAAAAAGAATGTACTAAATTTTAGTTTTCAACTGAAGCCCTATATTTATTTATCCGAAAACTAAACCGTTTCCCAGCGGCTTCAGAACATACCGTGCAGCCCGTTTTCTATAGTATTGGCGCGCGTCAAAATACCTCGCCTTAAGTTCGCTAACCACTCGACCAATGGCGCCTCATTGGTCGAGTTATCTATTTTTATCGATTTTTAAATAATAGTAGGCCCAAGATTCTAAATGGCGACTAACTCGAGCGTCGTGGGGACCTATTGGATTTTGTAGATTAGATGAACAAATATGTTAAATAATGAATAAATAATGTTAGTTAGGAAAAATAACATATTATGTATGTTTTACATATTAATAGTGGTAAAAGCGTCTATAGATTGTCAAAAGTGTAAAAAATAGTAACATGGAAATAATGAAAATGTGAGATTAAGGTAGGTATAGTTAGCTAATTGCGAGCTAAAAATTGTAAGTATATTTTGAAATACTGATGATTTGGGAGGTGGAGAGGTCACAAAGTTGCAAAGAAATCGTCGTCTTGATATTCTCTAGCGCTATTGATTTTTTAAGGAAATTATGTAAGAATGACGAAAAAAATATAATCTGACAATTTCAACATATCAGAGTTATTAGATTTTTTTCTACTGCATTGGATAACCGGCTCTATGTTATAAAGGGCTTATATTCGGTCGAAGGCCTGAATAGCATGTCCTATGTTTCTATCCATGTGGCGGAATTTGAGTGCCATATGAATAAGCTACCGGCTTACTAGCTTACCTAAGCTACGAGCTTACCCTCCAAATCGGAACACAACAGGGGAGGCCACCGTCGCTATTGTGGCAGGAATATGTGAGTTGATGGTACCAAAACCCGGAAGAAATATTGTAGAATTCTGCCTAGTTTGACAAGTTACCTGGAAAATCTAAGAAATTTATACCGATGTGCCCGACGCAGGATTCGTGCACATGACTTTATGAGCAGCCGAAGCCAGTACCGCCAGACTGTTTAGCCTAATACTATAAGAATTTGAAAATTTGAAAAAAGAATTTTGGCTAAAAATCCAGATAGATTTCAGATATAAATAAATCAAGTCAACTGTAGCTTGTATTTTGTAATACCCGTTGTTTTTTGTAGTTAAACAAATAATGGCTACAGTTTTGAATGTTAACACATCATTTGTATGTAGTTTACACCAGATCACGCTAGTTAATTTGCGTGTAAATCACCCTAGCCTACCTACATATATGTAAATGATTAAAGTAATACTTATTTAATGAATGATGAAGATTAAGGATAATTGTCGATACGTTAGAACATTATATAATACTAGCTGTTGCCCGCGACTTCGTCCGCGCGGACTTTGTTTACTCAGCTCCTACTGGTCGTAGCATGATAGCTAACCTTCCTCGATAAACAGGCTATACAACTCAAAAAGAATTATTCAAATCGGTTCAGCAGTTTTCGATCGACATAATTATCTACATTAAATAAATACAATATACTAACAGACCCGCGGAACTTCGACCACGAATTGTGGCGGAGGCTGGTCGGTAACATTGCAGTAATTAGCAATAAAACCAGGGTGCCAACCACTGTCAGAGCGACGTCATAAATACGAAGGTCGATGATGTCACACAAATATGTGGAAAAGGAAGTTGGGGACCGAAATCTATCTGAGAAGCGTTGAAACTTGTATATAGTAGGAAAAAAATTATATACTAGGAAACACCTAAATGTTTAGGGAGAACCGTGTAAGCTAGCAATACAGAAATTGTGTTTATTTTTAAGTTTACCCACTATCATTTTTAAAAAAATATTTTGTTTATGTTATATCTAAAACTATCAGTAAAGAATATTACGTCCTGAAGATGCTTTAAAAAGCGAAACCGGTCGATAAAATTAAATAATTTAGTGTACAAAGTGTGTGTAAAAAGTACAAGTGAGTGATAAACTAGTTTCAACTAAAATAATGGAATTTCACCAAGTGCCAACGATTGAAAGTGTAAAATCTTGTATATAGTGCTTACAAGATAAATAATTTAATATCACAATTTAGGATTTTACTTTGAATTTTATTATTTACTAGCTGTGCCCGCGACTTCGTTCGCGTGAAAAAATTTCTAAAATAAAAACCCGCATAGTTCCCGTTCCCGTAGGATTTCCGGGATAAGAACTATCTTATGTCCTTTCTCGGGTCTCAAACTATATCTGTACCAAATTTTATCCAAATCGGTTCAGCGGTTTAGCCGTGAAAGCGTAACAGACAGACAGACAGACAGACAGAGTTACTTTCGCATTTATAATATTAAGTATGGATTCTTGTAACATATGTAAATTGTTTAACCCGCTACAAGATTAACATGTCATCGACATAGTTTTTCATAAATTTTTCATCCTCTATTTCAGACCTTTAGGGACTCATTTTTGAATAAGAAGTTAGCCTATATTTGACCCTGAATCTTTAGCTATTTGCAAAGAAAACTACTTACATCCATACCGCAGATTTTTTATATAAAAACATAGCAAATAAACAAATGGCTCTCCTGATGGAAATAGGCAACATTGCCAATAGACACCAAAGACATTAATGATGCGTTGCTATTCTTGTGGTGAGATCTTAATGACACATGCAAAAGTTTTCAGCCTATCTTACTCTCTAAACTGGAACATGACCAGTGGCGGATTTAAAAATTTGCCGCCTGTAGGCTGTTAAAATTTGGGTCCCCCTGCCGACCTCTACAAGTGCTAGGTTCCACATTATTTTTACAATCTTATAATTTACTTAAGGTTTTTCTTATAGAAAAGCAAACGAGCAAATAATTCTCCTGATGGAAAGAAACCACTCATCAATCGCCTGTAGATTAGACACCAAAAATGTTGATTGTGGTTACCATCCGTGTGGTGAATACCATATGCATAAGCTACAAGCTACCTTGATTCTAAAAGTGGAATGTGACAGTGACAACATTGACGATATTGTGATAGGATTTTTTTCCGCTTTAAGCAGGAAACACTTCTCTCGTCCTAACAATTTGTCCCTGGTGTAGGTACTTAGATTTTCACGAAATTCTATCCGATCGGCGGGGTTATCACGTAACTCGCAATGCGAAATTATCGTAATTGTTTAGTTATTGTAAGACACATAACAGTCTTGTATATTAGTGGCAGTCGTTGCCGCTTGATTAATTTTGGTGCTATGACATAGCAAAAAGTGTATCTAGTGACCAGCAAGCAATTGGCGAATCACATCAAGTGTAATTTTTAAACCTTGTCATCTCATTCGGTTTTGAAGGCCAGTGGCCACACACTTAAACAGACTAGATACTGGATTGGATAACAAAATTTTAATTTTAAGCATAAGTTTATATATTTTGTGAAAATTAAAAAACTTTCGTTTAAGACCAGTAACATAAGTTTAGCAACGCGTGCTCTGGATATGGTTCGCCTTTAAACCTTATCTAACGTGTAAAATTATTGGATTTTTTTTATAAAAAAACAAACAATAGGGTGGATCTCCTGACGTGAAGGGAAACATCATCTATTGACACCAAATATAATAAAGGTGCCTTCTTAACCATGTGGCGAGATGGCAATGTCACATACATAGTTCTACTGGCTATCTTACCCTCCAAACCTGAACCTCGCATACTTTTGAGGCTCTCCACCAAATATAAGCCCTTTATATAGAGCCAGGCATCTGGGCAGTAAAAAAAAGACGTGTGGTACTCGGAGACTGCCGCGGTAAAGCTATTGCATAGCATTTTTTATCAACTTATGCAATTACAATTATATATTTATTTTATTTATGCAGTATTTCTTTTTCTTTGTTTTTTTTCTTTGATATTAATTCAAGTTACACTTTGAGCGTGGTGACAGATAAAAAAAACAATTTTTTTTCTTTTATTTAATAAATGAGATGTTAATATTGTTCAAAATATTTTTATTATCTTTCATTACATGTCGGTTCTTCAGGAATATTTAAGAAATGCACTTTGTTTATTCATATTTAAAGCACTTTGTACACAAATTATACGAGTACAGATATTCACTGTTGTACGTAGATGATAAATACCTATACACCTATATACTTTCACACAAAGAGCTGATTACGCTAGTTTTCCAATACAACCAATGCCATCTAAAGGCGGGTTGCTGAACTAAAGAGACAAGCGTGATATTTCAAAAAGTCATTAAAAGTTCTGGTATACGGTTCTGGTATATGGTTACGGAACTCAACCACATAGTAGTCACACGTATAGTCAATGGTTTACGAAGTTCCTAACAGAATGACAAATGGCCTATCCTTCAAAGGGGACCCGAACCAAAACTCTAACTTGTTTATTTAGATATATGTATTTAAGGAGGAAACTAAGATTCTTTGTCAGTCTTTTCTTGTAAGCTATGAGAACCAATATCTTTAAACGCTAATGACTAATTGCACCAACCTTGTTTTAGCTTAGGACAGTCTTTATTGACATGCTGTCACACTCTTTTATTTCAAGACAAAAAATGACAGCATACTACTGTTAGGTTTTATTTAATAGAGCAAGATTTTGCCCGAAATTATATTTAATAGGCAAAATTATTGTTTTAACTGGTATCCCCAAACGTGGGGATGACAGTTAGAACTTGTTAAAGATATGGCAGATGGACGACGACGCTCGAAAGAGCAAGTCGTGCCGAACAGTTGGCCTCCAGTAAACTGTAAAAGTAACAGTATTGAGATCATTCTTGAGCGTGCATAAGTAATTTAAGGTAATGTATTTTATTGTTATATTTCGTTAAAATAAGGTTGTTACTTGTTAGTTGTTAGTGATAATAGCAATGTGAAAAGAAATATAAATGTAATATAATTGATTACGTGGTTTAATTAGTAAAGGTAGTTCCTAACATTTAAAGAAAGGGCCGTTGTCCATGTGAAATAGCACATCGTGTTAGCATATTAATCGCCAAATGTAGGGTATTTCTAAAATATCAGAAGTGAAATTACCCACAGCCTCAAATTTGTATAAATTAAAGGTTCAATTAAATAACTAGATTACCAATATTAATTGTGACATATATATAAAGTATATAATATAAAGTGTAACATTGTCATATCGATTTTATATTTCGTAAGTCTCATTTTTATACATTTTTCTTGGTTAGTAAAAAAATAAAGATTTTATGAATATTGTAATATCAATTTTTTTTAACTGTAATTTCTCAGTATATATTGGAAAACTTGATGTATGTACGTAAAAATATTTGCTTATTTAAAAAGAACATTGATATTCACTCCCATCTTGCTGTGCATGTATCTCGACTCCACAGAATGAGCAACTCTTTTATGGGTGGGTAGGCAAAGTGTACGCCTTTACAATATGCTGCCTGATGCCGTTAGAGATTTATCAGTTGACAATTTCAAAAAAAATGTTAAAACAAAATTGTGAAAAAAAAAAGGTTACTAGAAAATATCTGAATATCTAGATAACAGGAAAGCATGAGATTTATATTTACTGTAACAATCAGATACTAACAAATTAAACATTTTGTAATATCTTACTAAAAAAAAAGATACGAATAAATGACAAGCCCGCTGAGTTTCTTCCGCCAGATCTTCTTGTAATAGTGCGGCCGTGTTTCCGATCATGCAATAGAGTCAAAATGGCTTGTAAAAGGTTTTATTTAAAAAAGTATTTCTGATTTCTAGACTTATTATAATTTCGCACACCGGCATTACCGGTAGACTATGGTGATTTAGAAATTTGTAACACTTTTGTAACCGATCTTTATAAAAAAAAAAGTATTCTATTCATCTATATTCTATTAAATCACCAAGTATTTCTTTAAAATCGATATAATTTACTATTTAGTTGTTGGAAGTCAATTTATTTTCTTCCGATCCTTTCGATCCGGCAGTAGAGTCAAAATGGCTTGTAAAAGGTTTTATTTAAAAAAGTATTTTTGACTTCTAGACTTATTATAATTTCGCACACCGACATTACCGGTAGACTATGGTGATTTAGAAATTTGTAACACTTTTGTAACCGATTTTTATGAAAGAAATATTCTATTCTATATTCTATTAAATCGCCAAGTATTGCTTTAAAATTGATATAAATTTACTATTTATGTAGTTGTTGGAAGTCAATTTATTTTCTTTCTTTTCTCTTTTTCCAATGGTCTTTAAAAATAACGTACGCTGATAGATATGTAGGTACGAAGAATATACTATGCTTTGCCGTTCTAAGTTTCAGATACCTGATGTGCAATAAAAAAAAATGAAAGATCACTCGTAATATAGGAGCGATCACGTGGTAACGAGAAAATGAAGGTGTTTAAAATGAAAATCGAGCCGCATAATGAGTGCCTTTGCCGTCAACGGAGCCTGTCTTCCTCGGGTAAGCAGAACGTCAATTACTACGGATATGACGGAGTACGAGTAGAGTCCATACCAGAGAGGTAACCTTAATTTGCCACTAAAAAAAAAAAACTTTGATGCTTCAACAAGGATGATTATTAGGAGACTTAGTTGAATTTCCCAACAAAATGGATGTGAAGCAGTGGACTACGAATAGAGGTGACGTTAGGAACACGTGTACCTTCAGATATTTTAATTCTCGAAATTAATACTTCAGTCAGTATCAGTAGGCAATCCGTCACCGCCTAGTATCCGTTTCTATGACCAACGCCTATATTACGTTTGAATTAAGATATTAAATGAATGTTTTTGTTTAAAGTTGAGAGGTTCCGTAGATTAGAATAATTTGATACAAAAGACAGAATTATGTTTATTCAGTTGGAGGGTAAACTAAAAAAATCACTCGGTTAAACCCAGAATAATTACATTTATTTTTGAGTAATCCTGTTTAACCTCGTATAGGGTAATAGTCATAGTTAGTCATAAATTTAAAATGTGTATTGATTTTAGTCCTGGGCCTGACGTGGTATCAATTACAGCTAAGACTGATCTTAGCTCAGAGTATAAAAGCTCAGTTGATTAATTAAATTCCTTATGTCTATTACAATATCTAACTCGGGGTAGCTATCTTTATGAGCCAAATTCAAAATCTGATGCAATCGATGATGTTTACATAGATTACGAAAAAAAATTGAAATAATGGTACAGGCAAATTTTACTTTCTATACATTAAAATGTTGTAAATATAGTTACAAAATATATTTCTTGTGAGATTTATTAGTTGAAGGGTAATTATAATATTTAAAATTTCTAACAGTAAACGATGGTCCTAAGTATTCTGTGAATTTTAAAGTTTTGTCTTAAAAGCAACTTCATCCGTGATTAAATTACAATGCATACAATCTTTGTATTTATAGGTATATTTGTAGGTCTCGTTATTTTGTCTCCTTAATATAATTATGAAAATGGATGCCACAAATGGATGAGATGACGAGCATGAATAGCCGTTTAGGTATTTGAAATACATCTTAACTGAGCCACCACTATTGCCTATTTATGACCCGGCAGTACAAATTCAACTGCTTTTGGGATGGGAGTAAACTAGGCAACGATGGTATATTGCTACAGAGATTGCGTGATTTAAAGCCTTGCCATCTGGTGGTTTTCTTTAATGTTCAACATCTTATAAGAATAATATATACGAGTATATATAAATACATTTTTATTTGCAAGCGTTGGCAGATACTTATTAAAAAAAACCCACAGTACATAGTATATGTGCTGGGTCTACTGTTGTCTCTCGTATAACAAGATGGTACGGCAACTTGTTACGAATGTCTGTGTGGTATAGGATATCAACCGGAAGTAAAGATGTATCGCGTAAACTCCTAGACAACCAGTGTAATAACTACAGTAGGTAAACGTTGAAGTTCGAACAATCTCTCCACCACTTATGTCATTAAAAACTGAAATTTGGCTATTGGCCCCATTTCGAATTTCATAGGATTTGTGAAATCTCATATCCTTCAGATTTGACAGATAACAGATAGAAATAAAAATTAGTAGTTTATTATATAACAAATAATAGCATAATAAATAATTATATTAGAGACAACGAGATAACATTAAGGAGATGAAGCTGTATAGGAAGGGAAAACTTCGTTGGATGAAATAAGAAATAAAAGTATTTTCGGAAATTCTGGCTCCATTCAATTTAAAGCATTAGGAACATAATATTTCTCTGTAGTAAATGGAGCCAATATTTTAAGTTAAATCTCTAGCAGTATATCGATGGAAACTTCTTGACGTACTATAACGGACATAAAAAAAAAGGAAAAATCTGCTTTCCAAGTAAGGACATTACATTTGTTTTTTTTTTTTTATTGATTTCTGCAACACACATCGACCAATTACAAAATTGTTGTAACCACATATGTGAAGGTACCGTGGCTAGTCTACTATTTAATCTCTTGCTATCCCACTATTTTAAAATTCGGTGTGGTGCAAAGCTAAAGTAACGATGAAAGGCATTCGGATTCTTCGGATTTATTCTATTAATTAATGCAAAATGTTTGCGAGATATCGTTTTCTAATTTTCTTCTGATATAAAAATGAATGAAAAAGATTAGAGAATGGCTAAATTTTATAAGACATCAACTATTACTAGGTAAGAGGTTTTAGACAATTGTGATTGATGCATCAGAGTAAACACACGGGACTTCACAATTGAAACAGGGCTTTTCTCCTCGTTATGGCAAAAGAAGTAAAAAAAAAAAAACATGAAAACTATTTTCAACTAAAATGGCAAAAATAGGAGGGAATTCTTTATACGTTACATCGATCTCTTTCAAGTGTTAATAGATGATGCCAAGTTAAAGCTTAACATGTTATTATAAATTTGGTGAAAACGATTGTTTATTTCAATGGTAAAATAAAGTTAGCATTTAATGATTTTCTTTGAATTCATATTAAGTGAATAAGTAATCAATATAAGAATTAATTAATGGCTTTTAACAATGAAAGGTGAATATAATTTTTTTTTTTGAAAATGTGACATGTTCGTGATTTGGGAGGATTACGATTAATATGATAAAACTTAAAATATGCAATGGTTACTGTCGTAAGACCCAACAGTATTATGGGGGGTGGTTTATTTAATGTATATAATTGGTATGTATGATACTATGGTTTTGGTCGCGAGGCAGGAAGACTCGCGCCACTAACATAGACGGAGGAATTACATAATATACTTTGTAGTTCGGGAGAGTCACAATAGTATATTATGATGAATGGAAAAATTGGAATATAATTATTATTTAATTTATTTGGGAAAAATAAGTTTATAATGTAAAGTGGATACATGTATTACATAGTTATGAGGCCCTCAACCTCAGCCGTGAGGGTTTAAAATATTGTGATTGTATAACAAGAGAATAAGAGACACGGGTGAAATATTTTGTAGAGAGAATACTCATATTAAAAATAAATATATGATAGAATTTATATATTTATTTTTATTATAATATTGACCTTGACAGTTATGTATATTCAAGAATCTGCCAAAATTATCAAAGGAGATTCTGATCTATATTGTCTGGATTGTTTGAGATGTTCATTTGATGAGCATTGAAGTTATTTTAAAATTCTTTTACATCAAGAAATACCAGTAAAATGCCAGAACAAATTAGAAAAAGAAGAAAATTGTTTAAACGCCAGTTTTGTAACATTAAATAATTTAGTGATTTAAATTATGATGTCCCTCTATCACTTTGAACTTAGTTACTCTTACATGGTTTACCGAGTCTGTTGTGACATAAAATTGTTACTAGAGAATACGAGGACCTTGAATTATAAAAAGGGACTATTTATTTTATTAATAAATTAAAATATTTTGCATAGTATAGATTTTTTTATTGGCTTCATTTCCAAATTATTTTATCACATTGTTAAACGATATTTTTTGTACATGTATTAAAAAAAAAAAAATTAATTAACAATTAATAACGTATAGTTACATATTACCGCTATAAATCATATTGTTATTAGCGTATTAATAATATATGTAATTAAAATATCCGAAGCGTAAGTTTTTAAAGAGCTGAAATTTAATTAAAATATCTGGTTATTAAATTATATACTTGTTAAATTAAATTTATGAAAGAAAAAATGTCTTTGTTTTAAATTCAAGTGTAGATCGATTTTAATTCTATATTGATTTAATTGTTAGGTGTACACCTGTTGCATGTAGATTTCCATGAGGTAATATTTATAAACAATTATATTATATAATAGCTAAATGTACCATGTACTTAGTACATTAAATGATTACGGAAATTACTATGAATAGGAAATCTTATAATACATTCTAATAAAATTGTAACGCAAAGATAATAAAGACGTACAACAACGCTCTACCTAAAAGTAAACATTGTAAGCAAAAATAAAAATTTAAAAAAAAAATGGAATGGATGTGTTATGATATTTTAGATATTTTTTTTAATTATTGATCAATCGTAATTGTTGATTATTTAACTGCTATAATTTATTAGGATTTTATGTATGGTTTTAGTTACTGGTAATTATCAGTATACAAAATACAAACTCGGTTTAAAACATTGTGATTACCATTCTTGTAAATAGCTCTGCTAATTAGATATCCATTGTATTGTATTAAAGTCAATATTAGCTTTAGGCAGATAAAAAAAAAATGTTGAGCCAAGTGGTAGACACATTTAAAGATATTTTTAACTTGCATTTATTATAGTTCAATTGTTATCATTCATTAATCAATTTTTATGATGTATTAGGTTTATATGTATGGTTTTAGGGTTAAGTGGCTAATAATTATTGGTACTTACCTATATGAATTTGTATAAAAATTGTTGCATTGAAAAATTACAATTAGCATTCCTGTAAATAGCTCTGCGAACTGTCAAAACGTAAGTGTAGATATATGTAAAGATATTTTTCGCTTTACATTATAGTTCAATCGCAATTATTGACTAATTATTTGTTATAAGTAATATATTACGCCTATGTGTGGATTTAGTTGTTAGTAATTATTTACATACAAATGTCTGTAAAATTACTGTATTAAACATTGTAATTAGTATTCTAGCAAATAGCTCTGCTAGGCTGCTATCCATTGTAATGTAAGTAAACATTAAGTAAGTAAGCAAATATTGAAAAAAAAAAGATGTAATTGTACATATTTAAAAGTATTTTTCTTTTTACATTGTAGTTCCATTTAATTATTGATCAATTGTAATTACTGATTATTAGTTAAGGCTTACATGTATGTTTTTAGTCACTGGTAATTATTAGTAAACACATAACATAAAATAGCATGCCATCAATATATGGCGGAATATTGTAATTTTTTTTTAACATTGTACGATCTGTAAAAATTAAAATATTTCATGTAACATAAGAAAATAGATGTAAAATGGAAAAAAAAAATACTAAAGAGGCCAAGTGTTTGGTTTAAGTAAGAGAGCGTGCATGAGGACATGCACGAGGTCAGGATGGTCGAGTGTTAGGTTTTATTTAATAGAGCAAGATTTTGCCCGAAATTATATTTAATAGGCAAAATTATTGTTTTAACTGGTATCCCCAAACGTGGGGATGACAGTTAGAACTTGTTAAAGATATGGCAGATGGACGACGACGCTCGAAAGAGCAAGTCGTGCCGAACAGTTGGCCTCCAGTAAACTGTAAAAGTAACAGTATTGAGATCATTCTTGAGCGTGCATAAGTAATTTAAGGTAATGTATTTTATTGTTATATTTCGTTAAAATAAGGTTGTTACTTGTTAGTTGTTAGTGATAATAGCAATGTGAAAAGAAATATAAATGTAATATAATTGATTACGTGGTTTAATTAGTAAAGGTAGTTCCTAACATTTAAAGAAAGGGCCGTTGTCCATGTGAAATAGCACATCGTGTTAGCATATTAATCGCCAAATGTAGGGTATTTCTAAAACTACTTAGGATTTTCTTATGCTAAGACAATGTTGGTGAAATTAGGTGAAAGTCTATTAAATAATAACACAAGCATAGAAAAGTGTTATAAAACTATACCCATATATCTCCAAAGTTACTGAACCGATTGTGATGAAACTTGGACTATTCCTAACCTGACTGATTTAAATTAAAAAAAATTATCTCGATATGACTTCTATCCATACTTCCATACTAATATTATAAATGCGAAAGTAACTCTGTCTGTCTGTCTGTCTGTCTGTCCGTCTGTCTGTTACGCTTTCACGCTTAAACCACTGGACCGATTTTGATGAAATTTGGCATAAACATAGATAAGACGTCGAGAACGGACATAGGCTACTTTTTACCGCGGGAAAATATTTCGTTCTCACAGGAAATAAAATTAATCGAAAGAAAGCAGAGCATAAAGCGTAACGTAGAGCACATTAACTAGATGTCGCTGCACGAAAATACATCGCGCTAACGTATTGAAACACATATACATGTAATTAAATCGTTGAGTTTAGAATTATCTTTATTATGATATGATATCATACGAGAATTTTAACGTTTGTTTGTTCATTGAATGCGCTAAATGCTAATTCCTGGAACTATAAGTCGGATTGAAAAAAATTTTATGTGTATGATTAATGATAGCTACTAGTCTTGGGTTATAACAGGTCAAATCAGATATCTGTTGATCCTGTTACTGTTACTGAAAAATAACAGATGTCATTATCTGTTACTAAAGAACAGCCTGTTATTTTTCCAAGCACGGTCTCAGTATATAATTCACGTAACAGTACAAAATATGTGAGTAGCATATTACAAAGTACTCTGTGGTGAGTAGAGTAGTGAGTACTAAGGCCATTTTAGTAGACGACATTTGGCAGATGCCAGACACGTACAAGTTTATATGGAGCTACTGCGTTTTAGATCCCATTTCACATTCTTAGATTTAAGATCTGACAAATATGACCTTTTAAATTAGCCCTACTTTAGTTGATTATTGATATAATCTTAAAAAATGTGTAAACGGTTAACCCTGCAGTCCATACCTGAAACTTCCCGCTAATATGAGGTATTTTAAGATAAAATGAGTAAAAACTATAAGCATAATATATTTTTTTTTAGTTCAAACATCTACATAGATAGTTAAAAATCACAGTAGGCTATATTGATTCTTTAATAGCCGTGTAGGTATTTTGGAAACGATGATCAATTTTGATTTTTCAAATGGCATTCAATTTAATTTTTGTGATCTAAAGTTCTATTTTAGCTACATAATTGATAGCCGATGGGTTGAAAAATGTCGAAGCAATATTAAAAAAAACATTATAATAAATATAACTAGGTACCAGTTCTGCTAATCACCCGAACCGTGGGATGCTTTTTATTCATATGTTTTTGCAAATACGGATGATCAAAAGATAATTAAGCCTTACATAGATATATTGCAGCTCGCATAGTGGTCACCTACATCTACAAAATGGTCCCACACACACACAACACTGTCATCTCTTATTTACATTTGCCATTTTGCTGAACTAATATTATAAAAACTTTTATACAACTTCAACCTAAATTATTTAAATTTAATAGATAAGTATATCCTATCAGAACTGCTTAATTTATTACCTATATATACAAAAAGAATATGAATACCTACTAAGTATTTTTATTCGCACTAGTAAACCTTTTGTTTACAAAACAATTTTTGTTTTCGCTAAGTAAATTCAAAGCGAAATCGAAAGAATATAATCCGAAAAACGGGATAGAAAACAAGTTACCAAAGAAACGTTATGACCTGGGTGTCTAATTAATATCACCTTTATGGTTAAGTCATAAAGTCGTAGTTACGTTGAACATTTTGTAGCCAATGGCGTCAATGCCAACAAAGACGTTCGGAAACGCGCCATTATATAAACGTTTCGAACTTTCAAATAATTTCTGTTGTAATTTTACTACGAATAAAAAAATATTTTACCGTTATTTAAATTTTGTACGAGTACCTATATTGATGATTTTATGCAAATAATTGAGATCGACCTTTTTGTTTTTACATACCTAAAAAAGGACGTAATATTTCAACATATCGTTAGAAGTATTCTTGCAGTGTTTCCGAATTGAAAATTAGGAACAGGAACAGATAACAGATTATACGACTAGAAACAGTTGTCACTATTCTAGGAAGATATTTTGTTATAAACGATTACTATTTGAATTTTCGGATAATAAATACTAGGTGCTTCTCGTTTTAGCAGATTCAATTAAGCGGGTGTGAGCGAGAGAGACTAATACATACGAAGAACAGGTAACACGAATATCTGTTATTGAGTAGGTACCTAGTATCTAGTACCTACTGTGACTGAAGAACGTAGTGCAGGGGGGTTACCATCAACTTTTAAAAAAACGCTCAATTCCCAGTCAGTTCAAAAGCAGGCCTGCTTTTGGCCTGCTAGAAATCATACTACGAGGGCTAAAAAGGTGAACGTTTTTTGCGTCAAGGTGAACGTTTATGCTTATCTATGGCCTGCTATAATATCATTGCGTTTTATAACATCAGTTTAGAAATTTGAATCGTATATTTTTCTAGTTTGTCGGTTTTCTGTTTATTAAGGTGGAAACATGACTTTGTTGGATATTTAAATTTTTTTAACTATAATTTATTGGCTATATTCACGTAACCGAAATACTAAGTAATAAAAATGTAAGTTCACCTTAATAAATAACTAGCCTCAAAGGTATAAAAATTTACTTGATTCTGAACGTGACGCTGATAGATATCTGAACATTTTAGGCGCGTAAATTAAATGTCTTGTCTTTTTTTATCTAAATTTCACCACTCAAAACCAGTAGTACGTAGTACTCTAATTGGTCTGTGCTCAAAACTTTGGTCAAAACCGAAAACAATACATAGATACTCAAGTATTTCTTTTTATAAGCTTTTAGTAGGTACTTAATAGTTTCTTTATGAAACTTACGTAGTACTCTAATTGAGGAGCGTCTGTTCAAAAGGAGCTATCTACGTATCGGATTGTTTATACGTTTTTATTATGAATTTCACTTGCTATCCAAGATCTTATTATGCACTGTGTTTATTTTTGGTCAAAAGTGCCTATTTCCGCTTTAAACTTCTACCTTATTGTACGGTTCTGATCAAAAGGTGCTAATTGTAATAGGTTCTAACTGGTTGGTAAACACCAATCACAATTCTAATCAAAAAGGGTTATGTTTCATAGTAATTTCGTTAATTATTATAGTTTGGTACAAAAAGAACTATTTACTTGCTACGAAACAAACGAAGTGCCAGTTCTTCTGTTTCTTAAAGGACGCGAATCCAGGCCAGAAAAAAAGCTATTTGAAGTTTCTAAACAAAAAATCATAATATTCTTCAATGAAAATTTCAGTGTCAAATTATTGTTTAAGTCAAAGTTACATTTTACGCGCCTCTCGTGCAACTGTGTGTGTGTTTTACTGATCCTGCTTTAATCGTATAAATATCAGCAAATTCATGAAAAAAATCTTGAAATTCCTAATAAAATATGGATGTGGAGACGTAAAAAGAAAGACGTAAATATTTTAGTTGTGAAGCAATTAGATGACTGGGCTGAGTTACTGGAGTTGTTATTCTTGATGATCAAACAATGATAACCGGTGCTAACAATGAAGATCACCAACATGATGAGTCTTGTGACTGTTTAGAACATGACATTAGTCAAATTAGAATATAAAATTTACTTTCATCTTTCTATTTTTCTTTTGTCCTAGACCAAACTTGTACTTTTTTTTTCTGGTCAAATGGCGCTATTTATTCTTGGTTCAGATCAGAAGGTGCTGTTTGTTATCATTTCAGAACAAAAGGTGCTATTTTCAGAATAACTGATCAAAAGGTGTTATTTACATTATTTATAATTTAATATTGTGGTCTTTGTTAAAGATACAAAAAAATATTTTAGTCATAAGTTTAGTGGACTTTTCATGAATCATCTCAATTAAAAAAAATACACTTGCCTCATACTAATTTCAGGAAAAAAAGACTTTTTTAAATTATCTAAAATGTGGTTAGCATGTAAATAGCCCTTTTTGAACAGACGCTCCTCAATTGGTCAGTGCATAAAGTGATATCTGACAATCGGACCTGGTTGTCTTAAAGAAATTGTTTTGTAATGCAATGTAAATATATGTAATGTAAATGTGGCATCTTTAATATATTTATGTCGGAAGTTATTGTTTATAAATAAAGCAAAGAAGATATTATAATCACTACGTTTTAAGTAACAAGTTTATAACATTCTGTTGAACAAATCCATTTCTTTTTCCTTTTTCATCCACGTCTTGTTGGTTGGATGTAATCAACTTCTTCATCCCAAGGAATTTCAAAACAACCATACTGATATTGTGGTTAAAGCAAATTGATTTAAGCTTGGGATTATTTCAGACAATTGTGGCAAAATGCTGCAAGCATTTTTCTGGACCCGAATAAGGACCTTTGTCATTTTTTTATGTATAAGGTGTTCTTTTCTGTATCCTATAATGGATTCCGGGTGAAAATTTGTATTTAAGTAATAATATAATAATGATCTCAGTGTGAAGTTGTTATAAATTTAGTGTTTTGTAGCAACATATACCAAATAAGCAAATGATTTTTGTGACAATATTAGAATACCCTGGCCCATAAAGGCAAACTACACAAATTATTGCTGATTCCATTATATTGCTATTTTTAGAGCTGGGATGTTACACATTATGTGTATATTTACGATAAGTCTTACTCCTAATCAATAAATGTTAATAGCAGTGGACACTGTAACTACAGTGTCCAAAGTCCAGATGCATAAAGCTTTGCTCACTACAATATGAAGCCAGAGCATCATAACAAGCTATGTTTGGAGGTCATCTCATGTAGTTTTTCTCATTGTTTTAAACTTGTCATACATCCTTTAATTAAATTATACAGTCTGACATTTCCTATTTTTTATAGCATGAGTGTTAGTAACTGCAATTCCTATTTTGCTTTTAGAATAGGATACTTGAAGTTCAATCACCTGATAAATGACAGTAGATAAAGGACAGCATTACATACTCTTTAAAGTACAGGAGTTGGATCTTATATTGACATAGAACTGAAAAAATTCAATTTGCTGTAGTAGATTTGATTGGTGTCCAAATTGACCTATTCGTATCACATATAAGTATAAAAAAATTGCATAATTTTAGTATACATATATTGTGTTGATACAGTATATATGTATTTTCTGCCTTATTGATTTATCATTAGTGTCCATACTAAAGAACTAGAGTACAAGAACTGAGTAGTTCAAAAATAAAGTGTTCCGGTATAAAATATCAAGAAATCTTAATACTGAGTAGTTCAAAAGTATTCTGGTATAAAATATCAAGAAATCCTTAATAGCAGCCAGGGTGTAGGTAGTCATAGCAAATTCTCAATCCCTTGAATATATTGACTACCTAGTACCTACTATATTTTTTTTAGAAATTTCAAGAATATATTCCAAATCCCAGTAGTACATACCTCCAACACATATTCTAGTTGGAGCCTATTAATCTGGCAACTGAACCCAGTGAAGTAAGATATTTGCTAACAATATTGTGCATGGTTATACAATGTCAAATCTTTTGTGGGAAAATAATAGGGGTTACTGAAACAAGCTTAACAATTGTCACAAGCAACTCATCTTGATTTTGTATGGGCTAAACCTGCTTACATAATATGTCCATTTGTAATAATTTGACTTATGTAATGAAAGAATTTTTCTAACAAGCACTTGTTACAAAAATTCTTTCAAAGTCTAAGTTTTGGTCATTTTTCTCCGCATATAAACAAACTTACAAAATCCACTGCTTTTTTACATGCATTGTGCTATTTCTAATTTTTTTTGTTATACAGCTTTAACCACGACTTATCATAAAAACTTCTTTTGCTCAGTCAGGTAGCCAATGTGTTGATAGCAATGATGTGTATAAATATTACCACACATAATTAGTTGATGCTTTCTATCCATAAAATTATTAAAATCGATTTTGTAGTTTGGCTTTTATTCATTACAAGCAAATTTTACTTCAATGATTTATCTAGGTTGAAAAATCAGGCAAGGTTAGGTTAGGTTGAAAAATAAATTTATCATATAAATGTTAATTTATACAAGAAGTCAAGAAAAAATATAAAGTTCGTCTTATTTTTGAAGCAGATAGCTATCCTGATGACATTACTGCATAACCATAGGATGATAGATGTTAAGCTTCATGTGTTAAGATTACCAGAACCTTACCTTCCAAGCTAAAATATGTCTATGCCAAACACTGACATTATAGACAGGATAAACAAAGCTTTATACGCAATAGTGTCGCATGGAGGAAGCCTTTCCATAGTGTTTTAATGTCCATACCAATTGATGCCAGGGTGCACTGCAAGTCAAGTTGATATTAGGGCAGTAAGGGGAACTTGGTCAATCCCTTTTACCCAATGTTGGGTTGTCGAATATGATACCCTTTAATGTACTTTTGAATATAGAGAAATATCAAAATACCCAAATAGTATTATAGCTTCTGTAGCATCCCAATTGCCTATTGGTTATGGTTACAAGTAAGCACCTTCTACTATTTGGTGAAACAGATATACCATATTCACCAAGGTTTTTTTATATATGTTGCAGTGAAATTGTCAATAGTCATTAGATTATAATCTACCTAGGGAGTTTATAATTTGGTTAGGTTAGGTTAGCAGTTAAATTATAATATCACTTAGTTAGATTATAATCTAACGGTATTGACAATTTCACTGCGACATATATATCACTAGCTGTTGCCAACGACTTCGTCCGTGCGGACTTAGTTTACTCCGCACTGCTCTGCTATATGTTGACCCGACCTGTTATTAATATCCATGCAAAATTTGAAGTAAATCCGTGCAGTACTTTTTGAGTTTACCCCGGACATACATACAGACAAACAGACAAAAATTCTAAAAACTATATTTTTGCTTCGATATCGATTGTAGATCACACCCCTTGTATTATTAAAAAAAAATATTCAACATACAGTTTTGACTTTCCTACGATTTTATTATATGTATAGATTAGATAGCAAACAAGTAGATGGCAATGCCACCATGCCATGCTCCTGATAGAAAGAGAAACCATCACCTATAGATTGCTATTCTTGTGGTGGGATGGCAATGCCACATGCATAAGTCTACTTACTGGCTACCTAACCCTCCAAACTGGAACATAACAATGACAAGCATTTATGCTGTTGAAGCAGGAATAGGTAAGGCAGTGGTAACAAATACCCGGGCAAGACTTTGCAGTACTATACTACCTACTAATCACAATGGTAGTGACACATATATCCAATTAGTCGCCTTTTACGACCTGCCTTGCAGAACAGTAGTTTGTCTATTCTTCAAAGGAGGCGGTCAACATGGGGAAAAGGTTATTACACATATAAATATTAAAAAACATTTAATTTTATACCAAATAAAATATTTATTAAAAATAACAAACTGAGAATATAATGACAAAACAGTATAAGTTTATGTAAACAAATACTCTAAAACTTCATAATATTCTTTCTAGACTCCCTGACGCAACTGCTACAAGCATGTAAAAAAGTCCTACCTATGAGCAATTCCAACTTGTACTACATTGTTGGATCCAAATCCAAAATTAAAGGAAATGACTTAAGTTTCCCGTTGCATCTCAAAGTCGCTGAGTTCAGAGACAGATGAACTGGCTGCATTACAAATTTTATGAAGGGTATGTGCATAAGCCATTCAACCAGCTACATGTGGTTGGTGATACAGCATTCAAGGCCTGACTAGACCTATGTTTAGCTTTTAGAACACTAATGAACCTTTCAATAACATTTTGGGCCTGGATATGTTTGGCTATATAATATGCTTCTGGAGAATCTAGTTCTGCATTTCAAATTAGTGTTATCTTTGTTTTTCTGATTAGATTCTCAGAATCTCCTAGATTAAATATATAGTAAGATTTTATTTTCTATTTATTACTTTATGAACATTATTTATATGACACTCGCGGACCGGGTTCGTAATGTTGAAGTGAGAGAGAGGTTAGGTTTGAAAGACAGTGTCGGTGTAAAGATGAGAAAGGGCATGCTCCGTTAGTTCGGACATGTAGAAAGAATGGTAGATGAAAGGTTAACAAAACAGATATACAATGCAAATGTGGAAGGATGTAGCTACCGGGCAAGACCAAGACTGACATACCACGATCAGAGAGTACTGTCCGAAGATGGTGTCAGAGTCTTCGCAACCGGCGTGTGTGAAGAGAGTGATGAATGTGGAGGAAGCGAGACAAGCCTGCAAGGATCGTGATGTATGGCACTTGGTTCTCTCTGCCTACCCCGTAAGGGAGGTGGCGTGAAGATATGTATTTTTAAATATTGAAAATTTAAGTTCCTGAAAATTTCTAAATAATTAGTATTATATTCTACCTACATAATATGTAATTCTCTTCATTATATTCAAAATTGTGACTGTATATTTTTAATCGTTAAGACAATTAGAACTTGGATCTATGTATATCTTTTCTTAAAGTAAATGTTCATTTGTTTGTTTAAACTATTACTGCCATTCTAGGAGCTCCATTTCAAATTAGTGTTATCTTTTTTTTCTGAGTGGATTCTCAGAATCTCCTAGAATAAATATATAGTAAGATTTTATTTTGTATTTATTATTATTTTATTTTACTTAATGAACATTATTTTTAAATATTGAAAATTTAAGTTCCTGAAAATTTCTAAATAATTAGTATTATATTCTACCTACATAATATGTAATTCTCTTCATTATATTCAAAATTGTGACTGTATATTTTTAATCGTTAAGACAATTAGAACTTGGATCTATGTATATCTTTTCTTAAAGTAAATGTTCATTTGTTTGTTTAAACTATTACTGCCATTCTAGGAGCTCCATTTCAAATTAGTGTTATCTTTTTTTTCTGAGTGGATTCTCAGAATCTCCTAGAATAAATATATAGTAAGATTTTATTTTGTATTTATTATTATTTTATTTTACTTAATGAACATTATTTTTAAATATTGAAAATTTAAGTTCCTGAAAATTTCTAAATAATTAGTATTATATTCTACCTCCATAATATGTAATTCTCTTCATTATATTCAAAATTTGTGTTCTTAGTAAATGATAAATTATGTAATAAATATATTGTGATTGTATATTTTTAATTGTTAAAACAATTAGAACTTGGATCTATGTATATCTTTTCTTAAAATAAATGTTCATTTGTTTGTTTAAACTATTACTGCCATTCCATTGTGTGTATGAAACCGAAATCCAAAATTGGCTTGTTTCATGTGTAGTCATATGTAATCAATTAATTGAAAAATGCTGTGGATTTGTTATTATTTAAAGTAAGTAAATAAATGCAAGTTAAAGACTAGCAACTCGATACCACTGTTACAAATCTTAAAATAAGTCAGGTATTATGTTAATATAGCTGATATGTAATTAGTTGTAATATGAAACAGAAATATGAAAATGTATGGATAACTTTAAAAAAATATAAAATGATGAATTAATATCATCATATTAGTCCTCTTGTAAGGTAGGCAGAAGGAAGCATATGTCAATAGACAATATCATATGTCAATTAAGTCATCCATTGTACTGTAATTGTGCATAAATTTAAATAAGTAGACTCTGGTTAACAAGTTTGTCGGTCAGCGAGATATGTGGTGGTCCTATTGCCACATTTTGCTTTATTTGTAGAGGTAAATTACGTGGAGTCACTAGCCCACTAGACATGATATTTTAAAAATAAATATATAATAAAATGTATAAATTTTAATAAACATCTTTAATTTGCAGGAATTTGACCTTTTTTATTTTCCTAAAACTTCAGTAAATAATATATTTATCTTAATACTTTACCAATTGACATTTAAATAATGCAAAGAATGGTAGTTTTCCTACAATAAATTAGTTTTTTATGTTTAGTAGGTCTTATTCTGGTTGTGTGAGTCCCATCAATAGAACTTTAATGCAAAATAACACACATGCCAAACTTTATATGATATTTTCATCATTTAGATAAATGTATAGATATTTTTAAATCCACACTAATATTATAAAATGCATGTTTACTGTCTTACACTTTCACAGCTAAATCTCAATTGATTTTAATAAAATTTGGCATGAAGATAATTGCAGATCTGGGATCATACACAAACTTTTTTTTCAAAAATAAACTGATAAGATGCTAAAATAGTGAATGAAAGATTTTAATAAAAACTAATATATTTTTTTATAAACAGTGTGTTATAATATTCACAGGCAAAGCTTACAGGTCAGCTAGTTATTTCATTGATATTAAACAATTTTAGAGACTGTACCCTAACTTATTAACCTGTCACCCTGCTGCAGGATGGGGAATTTTATATATTTATTTCTAATTGCATATTATTCAAAGCAGAAATAACTTGTGCTAGTAATATTGGCTGTACAACTTTTTGATCTCTGTGGGTCTCTGATATGAGCCATTTGCATTAACATAGATTGCTGTAAAACTTGCCAATGAGTAAATAGGAAGTTATGGGCACATTTTCAAAACTTTGGTATTGTGTAAACAATTTTGAAAAAACCTATATTAACCCTTTTATATACTTAAACTTAACTTTAGACTTCTGGGTATTTATTTTCATAACAGGTACCAAATCTTAGCACAAACTATAAAATGAATCCTTGAATAACCCTAAAGGTGTAGTTATGAATTGAAATGATTTAGTTTTGTGGAAAATAAACACATTTTTATGTTCATAGCTAAGTATCCATATTTATTTACAAATTCTCTTTTGTACAATTGAAAAGGGTCGTCCATCTCTTTAACTCGACGCCGTCGGTTTCTTTTTCTCTCGAAAAATTGATATTCGTCACATATTTTATATATGTGTATAAACAAAACGGATATATTTCACCCGCTTCACAACTTCATAAAAACAACTTTTAAGTGGGTTTCACAAATTAAAACATTATCACAAGTAAGTATGCACTTTAAATTCCAAAATTTAATTTACGATCAACGTCGATAGTGCTAGCAAACAGTTTATTTTGGTTTATTTAAAGACCTCTACAGCAAAACAATTCAATAAAAGCTGGTCAAGAGTAACTTTTTAAGGATTGGTTTATCTGACTTTAGAAAAATTGTAAAAACGCTTTACTGCTGTCAAATAATGTGTCATGGTACGGATAGTCTGGGATAGTCTATATGAAAAAAAAGGTGAACGGTTTTCATAGACGTCAAGTAGCAGGCCTGCTATTGGCCTGTTAATAAGGTGTCATGGTACGAAAAAGCAAGGCAGTTCAAATTCTGTCCTGCTTTAAGAGCTCGTAGTTACCCACCAGATTGTGATTCAGTATTGTGACTGATATTTTTCAACAGATATTTGATATTGTAGGAACAATTGTTATCTAGTATTTACGAATACCTGTGATTTGTATCTGTTACGATAAATACGCCTCACTACTAATAGCTACATTCATGAGGATTACGTTACAATTATTCTTAACGTAGTTAAAATATCGATATTTGTAAAATAAGTCGGAAGAAAAAGCGGTATCGAACGGCTGTATCCGCGTGCGCTTGCTGGCGTAATGCTTAAGTACACGTAAGTCAATGTACTACAAATATATTGATTTGAAATATAAAAAAGTCCGCGACACTATATATCTATCTCTTATAACAACAACACAATAAGAAATTTTGAGTCGAAAAATTATAGAAAATTAATAGGTGAATTTTAATCCTTATCATATTAATCCTTACTAACGAAAAGTACTTCATCAACACGAAGATCTTAGGAAGACAAACTTTGGCTCTTATACCACGTTATTTAGATGCATAGTTTAAAAAAAATGTAAAACGAAAATAACTCAACATACCTAGGTACTATCTAGGTATTAACCGAAAGGCTGTGTGCAGTGTGCTGTCTGTGACGACGCGGCTCACTACTCTGACCGCCGAACGAGAACCGAACATTGCCGAGAAGAGCCGAACTGTGAGAGCGTTGGCTTTACTATACTTTTTAAGGTTCCATACTCAAAGTTTAAAACGGGACCCCATTACTAAGACACCACTGTACGTCCGTGCGTTTGTATGTCTATCTATCTGTCCGTCACTAGGCTGTATCTCATGAACCATAATAGTTGAAATTTTCACACATGATGTAGGTATTTATGTTGCCACTATAATAACTAAAACTAAAAAAAGAATAAAATAAATATTTAAGAGTGACCACCATACAACAAACGTGTTTTTTTTGCATAAACTCACTTTTGCATTTGCATAAAATCATTTTAAAAATAAATAATTAAAATAAAATAAATATTAAGAAGGCTCCCATTCAACAAACGTGATTGTTTGCCGTTTTTTTTATAGATTATGGTACGGAACCCTTAAGACGCGAGTTCGACTCGCAATTGGCCGGTTTTTTTAAGGTACATGAATGGAATCATATACCTTTAACCACTGCGGCCCGCGCGGAGTAGGCATGTGACCGGCTCCTTTCGCAATAGACTTCTTTGATACGGAACGTTGGATTTTCCTTCTTTGAAAAAAATCACTTTACTTTGTAGTAGTTGAATATTCGATCTATTTTGTGTATTTTACGGTGTTGTTGAGGGATACATGATCGTTCGCTTTGGCCTGATATGTGTCTAATTCGTTAATAAGTAGGTGTAAGTACTGTATTTGTATAGCTACTTAATAAGGATTTGTAGTTATGATATTATTAAATCTTGCTTTAAATCTTCCCCATTGTGGAAAACTGTTTAATTTTTGAAGCTGTAGGTATACCAACATGAGCAATCATTTAGGTAGAAGAAGCACAAATTTTCCAAACAAGATCATATTGATTGGTTAGTGGTTACTTAGGGGAAAGTTCCTGAATCAGGCTACAAAAAAATTTTACATAGATAAAGACCTTCGTGAAATCGTAACCAACATTAAAGACTTGATATTTAAAGTGTACCCGGAATTCGGATATGATAGATTTACCAAAAAAAAAATCAATTGATGTGTGTAAGGGCAATTTTATCTGCAAGAAATGCAAGCGTTGACGCCATCTATACAAATAAATAAAATTGGGGTGTCTGTTTGTAATATTAAAATAACCGTTTTTACTAAATGCATATGGATGTATACACGGTACGTATACCAAAATAACATTGTTTAGAATTTTTGTCTGTCTGTCTGTTTGTTCCGGCTAATCTCTGGAACGACTGGACCGATTTTGACGGGACTTTCACTGGAAGATAGCTGATATGATAGCGAGTACGTTACGTTTTTTTTTTTTAATTTTTCCACGCGGACGAAGTCGCGGGCTCAGCTAGTGTAATATATAAACCTAGCGTATGTATAAAACAATACCGGCCAAGTGCGTGTCGGGCTACGCGCAATGTAGGATTCCGTAGCCGCTCATAGTAATAACACATATTCACATATCCAAAACGAATCTTTTAGCTAGCTAAGGGGGAACCCTTGACTCTAACAATAATTAACATTTTAAAGCTTAATATTTCACAAACGGACACCTAAATATGTAAATTGTTTTCACAAACCCGCATTATTTTTACCTCCATTACTGTATCTGCGGTTTTTATACATAAATAATCTGTGGTTATAACCTATTCAACGTTGCCCAACGACCAAACCAAAAAAAAACCAAAGATGTTAATGGTGCGTTGCTATCTGTATGGCGGGGTTTCAGTGTGGCATGTGGCATCATGGCCTAATAGGACCCGCCCTAGTCATTGAATAGGGTTTAGGAATATTGTCGATCAGCGTCTTGTGCTTTATCTATATATACATATAATAAAATAACAGGAAAGTCAATGTATGTCCGGGGTAAACTCAAAAAGTACTGCATGGATTTACTTCAAATTTTGCATGAATATTACTAACAGGTCGGCTCAACATATAGGCTATATATTATCACGCTATCACCAATGGGGGAGGAGCTGTGCGGAGTAAACGAAGTCCGCGCGGACGAAGTCGTGGGCTACTACTTACTACTAACTATTAATATAGGTATTATACGTAATTTATTTTCAACTCTGAACTTCCGTATCACATAACCCAATTTCCGAAGAATAATCCTGTCACAATCCTAACTTACTAAGTTAATTCAACTCTATAACTCGTTCATGGGTCACATAAGTTTGGTGGCTTTGACTCGTGATCCTTGGGAATAATTGACGTACTATAACGGTCTGACATATCAAAGGAAATCTAACCTTTGATCCTTTTCTTATTTTCCGGTACAGTTGTTGTATGTATAATATATAATTATATTCATACGTCACGTGGACATGAAATTGATCATGTTATAGAGAAAAGGTTATATATCCTTGAATAATTTAGAAGCTGTAAAAGAAATTTGCATATGCTTTATTACGCTTTCACTTATATAACAATTATTAACTTGCGATCTGTACGTGAACTTTAATAATATTCTTATATATAAAATTCTAGTGTCACAATGTTCGTTCCCGTACTCCTCCGAAACGGCTTAACCGATTTTGATGTAATTTCGTATGCATATTCAGTGGGTCTGAGAATCGGCCAACATCTATTTTTTCATCCCCCTAAATGTTAAGGGTTGTCCACTCCTAATTTTTTATTTTATTTTATGGACAAAAATTTTTATTTTTATTTTGTTATGATTTAACATTGAAAAATACATACAACTCTAAATTTTTACCCGTCTATCACCAACCCATATTTTTTTTAAAAAAATAATTTATATGGCAAAACAACGTTTGCCGGGTCAGCTAGTAACTTATAATTGAATTTGAAAAATTAAACTGATGAATCTCAGAAACTGCTGAACCGATTTTGATGAAGCTTGGACTGTTCCCTAAGTAGAAATATACATATACCAAAAGAAAAATATACCAAAATAACATTTTTTACAATTTTTGTCTGTCTGTCTATTTGTTCCGGCTAATCTCTGGAACGGCTGGACCGATTTTGACAGGATTTTCACTGGCAGATAGCTTATGTGATAGGGAGTAACTTAGGCTACTTTTTTCAAAATTTTTCCACGCAGACGAAGTCGCGGACTCAGCTAGTAAATAATATAATAAAATAATTTTCTAATATTTGATTTCTTATAAGATCTGTTTTTCTTAAAATATCATTACGCCAGTTTCCTATGGTGTGTAGGCATTCAATATCAAAAGATTTTTTCGTGATCTTCACAAGTGATTAGTTTGTTGGATAGTGAGACGCTTGGAGTTCCCCATTGCTGTATTTTACCAAAATGATAATTACTGACGCCTATTTCCTGTAATAACACACAGCAGTTTTACATGATCGTTAGGGGTGCAGGTAATAATTAAAGTCCAAACTTAACTATTCCCCGACCCAGGAATTGAACCCGTGTTATCGGATTTAGTTCCCGGGTCTAACCACTAGACTCTGAATTATTTGTGAATAGAAACTAAAACTATACTAAACATAGGATAGTCATTTTTGTTTTTTCATTTTATTTAAACACTCATATTTTAGAACGTGTTTTTTGTTTTTCAGAACTCTGGACTCTGGCAAGGAAGAATGGTAAAAAGAGGAAAGATACCTAAGAACAATCTCGGTGAATATTGGCATTGGAAAGACTTGGACGTCGGCAAGGACATATGCATCTACGGCAAAGTATTTCACACGGTGTCCTGCGACTTGTACACTAAGGTATGTTTTTTCCGGTTTTACCAATTCTATTGAAACTTTAGTCATATTTCCCAACGAATGAAATGAACTTTGGTCATGTGTGGGTGTTATTAATAAGCCATTTTATACGTTTTTAAACTAGCGCTCATTCTGAACCTTCTATTGAAACGTAATGGTACCTTTTTTTATATTCACGGGACAAATTACACTTACCGATCTAACTTCAAAGTAAGCAAATATTTGCTTGTGTTATAGGTGTTAGTCAACGATACTAATACATAGAAATACATATATACCAGAATTTATATAAACACCCAAACCCGGAAATACAAACATATATAATGCTGCATATATATATGCTCATCACACAAATGCTTGTCCCCGTCGGGGATCGAACCCGAGACCCGTTGATTGCGTAGTCAGGGTCGCTAACTACTCGACCAACGGGGCGGTCAAACCTTTGAAGTGGTAAAACAAAATTAGCGCAAAACAAGATAGAATATAAAAGTATAAAATAAGGTAATAACGATCGGATTTTGTATTCGCGAGATTCCTCTGTGATAATCTAGGCCTCCTTTGAAGAATAGAATATCTACAATTCTACAAGGCAGTTCGTAAAAGGCAAACGATTGGCTTGACGAAGGAAAAACCGTCGTGATTACTAGGTGGTAGAGTTCTGCAACATCTCGCCCGGATCTGGTACCACTACCTTGCCTATTCTTATCTCAATAGCGTCAGCGCTTATTGTTGTCATGTTCCGGTTTAAAAGTAACCGGTAAACTTATGCATGTGGCAGTAATACACCGCCACACGGATTGCAACGCGCCATTAACTTCTTTGGTATCTACAGTAGAGATGCCGCGAATACCCGCTATTATTCGGTATTCAGCACTCGTAATTTTTTTGTTATTTGTCGAATACTTATTGAATAATGTAGTCTTTGGCGAACAGTTGTCTCAAATAATAAATGAAAAAAACCTGTAAACGGTGACCCTGCAGGCCATCCCTGAAACTTCCCGCTAAATTAAGGTATTTTAAGCTCAAAAGAGTAAAAATTGTAAGCATAGATTTTTTCAATTGAAATATCTATTTTGATAAAATTGGCAGAATATTAATTTTTAAAAAGCTGTATATTTTGGAAACGATGATCGATTTTGATCTTCCGAATGGCATTCAACTCATTGCTTTAGCTAAATCATCGATAGGCTGAAAAAATCAAAACTATGTTAACATTTTTTTTTTAAATTTCGTCGTTGATAAATCCCAAACAAATTGACCGAGTTTTATCCAATTAACGATATTTACGCAGCTTTTAAAGGCGAAAAGCTGATAAGATATTTAAGTCAATCGGTGTATTATCCTGATTATTTCAAAAATATTAAGTAAATTTGCTAAAAAAAATTTTAATATTTAGAAACCTGTAACTTTTAAAAATTTAATTCGATTTTAATTTTTGAAACAGCATTTAACGTGGTTTTTTTATTACTGAAATATTTTGGAATACCAAAAAACGATTCCTTGAAAAATTTCAAAGTTATGTTGTACTTTTTTAAAATCTTTCATCAACGATTACTCGCAAACGGATAAACCAGTATAACGGATATGACGGTTTTATCAAAATTTCTCAAAATTTCCTGGGCCGACATAGTTCAAATTTTCAGAAAGTCTAAGTTGAGCGGAATCCAATCGAATGCCATATATATTTCTGTGGTCTAGCGGTCCAGCGTTGGCGTTGACCACATGAGGTCTCGGGTTCGATACCCGGGTCGGGCACATTAAAAAAAAGTATTTTGTTCAGTTTTCTGAGAAACACAAAGTTGCCCGGGATCGGAATGTACTCGGTTGGCGATAGGCTTGCCACCTATCACATTTGTGAGACCAAGTATCTTCGGTTAATCGTGGGTGCACTTGTTGTACCTCTGCCTACCCCTTCGGGGATATGGGCGTAAAGATACGTTATGCTCATCATACAAATAATTTAATAAACTCATTATAAACATCTCTTCCTAATATTAGTGGAGATAGTAAGTTTTTTCGTGTTATTTCGATATCCTATTGAAGAGTGCAGCATCTGCCTCCTTGCCAGACCGTTCCTTACATGTAAATAAAACACTGGACAAATTACACGAACAGGTCTAACCCCAAATTTCTTGTGATATGTGTTAGTCAACGATATTTATATTTATACCGATAAAAGCATCTTTTTACACCATTGTACGGCTGCAATAGAACTTTAAGTTCTATATGAGCTGCTTTATGGGTATTAAACATGCTTGATTGCTGCTTGGGTATAGCTTATAGGAGTTATAGGTACCTACTAAAATATAAATGAAAACAATTTAGATTTGAGCTTTAAATTTATGGATATCGTATTTCATACCCGCCACACGAATAGCAATGCACCATTAACACGTTAGGTCCCATTAATAGGCATAAAACGATGATTATCTCTTAGCATCAGGAAAGCATGTTCTTTTTCTCTTCTTCTTAGCTTCTTAATCTTTTCGCTTAGGATATAGGTACCTACATGACGTGATAGTATGTCCAGAGATAAATACTCTGTACGTTAATAGGCACATAGAAGTCGTTGGATATATCGTGCGCGAAAGAATAAAAATTGGACCAATAAGAACAAATATCCCGTTTTTTGTCACGAAAAAACGCTTATCGAATCATACCTACATAGGTACTTACCTCTTAGAATCGGAAGATTATTTATTCTAAATACCTAGTCGAATCTCTTTACCTACGCGCACAACGTTTCACACGCTGTTTATCCTAAGCGAACACAATTAGTGTGGTGGACTAGATACACAGAACTATGATTGTGTCTTTGGATCCTATATAAAATTCCAGGACTTTAGTAAATTTGGGTCCATTGTTACGTTCCTTTCCTCGTTGCTGTGCGACTGGTCATTAACAGTCATTAAACTCTGCGATGTTGCTTATTTACTTTATCTTTGATATAGTAAACTGGTCAGAACATTGGTACAACATTCATTTTGTTATCTGTTGTACTAATTATTTTGAAGTCGAACGCTATCTCCGACCTTGACATCGAATGTTGAAGACCATTCGTGTCATAGAAAGAGACAACCGTATAAAACAGAGGAGATAAAAATAGTCCACGTTGATAACGACGCTGTTGCTATTTGGGAAACCGGCTTTTTCATGGACAAGTTGTTATACGTCTACGGGAGATATTAATACAGTATATTTTGCTTTGCTAGCTTTATTAATGTGTGTTTATGTACAGCAGACATTTTTAACCTAAGATGTTAAATTAGAAACGAAGTTTTATAAACACTTACCCTTTATAAGTAAAATATCACTTGAATATAGTAATGAATACTTGAAAAATTTACACTGTAAATTGTCAATAGACAATAACTATGAATCTTGTAGTCAGTACAATACTCGTCTGCCGGTAAATCGTATGGGTCGGGATCTCGTCGCCGTTGTTCGGTTTTTAGAGAAAAAGGAAACTATACGTATTATCGTCATTGATTATTTACACGTCTATTTATAACTGGGCGGTAACGGCCAGCTACGCGTCTACTAAATTTGGTAGACTCGGTTTTTAACAACGCCAGTGTCATTTGAACAGAACGAGGTGAAAGAAGACAAGTATGCCGGCTTGTGCTATTAAATTGTGTAGAAACTACGTGGGAAAACATAATGACAACAAGATTACGTTTCATCGGTAAGTCTTGGTATTTTAATACAATTGTGTAATCATAAACTAATAAACATTAATCATAAATTAGATGAAATAGACTGTCGATACAAGTATTTTTCTGAATCTTTACGACTAGCACCACCAACGGCAATTGACATGAAACAATCTAAGCGTATCCAGGGCAGATCCAGCCTTCGGGTCAGGAGGGGTCACATACTTGAGGTTTAGTCGAGATAGGTTTTAATCTTGTTTTCTTTATTTCGTGGTATTAAGGTTTTAATCCTTATTTCTTTGCAATAAATCTACACCCCGACCCCTGCCTGAGGGAGAGTGTCATGGGTCATGACCTCCCCCATTTGATCCGCCCTTGAAGCACATAGATACTTATAAGTAAACACATACATATAGTAGTACCAGGCATGGCACAGGTACACAGACCTACTGCTGATTTCTAATTTTTAAATAAAAGTCAACGAAACATTTTAAACTATTCAAATTGTGATGGTTAAAATATTTCGATTATATTATAATTTGAATTAAAATATAATTAGTCATTTAGAATATTTATATTTGTTTATTACAGCTTGTTTGAAACTTGTTGAAACTTCATCTTTTCAAATATTTCAAACTTCACTTTTCTACTTCATACGTCTTTAGTATTAATGCACCCAACTGGTTTCGCTAATTACAATATCATTCGGGATGTTCTACTTGATTGTCTCGCCCGGGTCTGGTACCATCGCATTACCTATTTCTCCCGCAGTAGCGTCAGAGCTTGTCACTATCGTGTTCCTGTTTTAAGGATAAGCTAGACGGCAAGCTATGCATGTACCATTAGACCTCGCCACAAGATAGCAACGCACCATTAACATATTTGGTGTCTCTCTAGGAGACGGCCGACTCTTTCCATCAGGAGATCCATCTACTTGTTTGCTATCTTATGACATAAAATAAAAATAAAATAATATTTTATAAATACTAGTGGTGGGTTGGTAGAAGTAAATGTATTTCATTTTGACACAAAATTTAATGTATTTCATTTTGACAAAAAAAACATAGTTTACGTCTTACTTTGCCAAAAATAGGAAAACTATTAGCACAATGTAAAAAAGTACTATTAGTCTTATTATATTGCGTACTTATTTTTAATATTTATGATTTTCAAAATTACCGTAAATTAAATTAACTGGTTGAAATTTTTGTTATTATTATTAGGAAATTATGAGTTTCAGTGAAATTTATAGAAATATACTATCTGAACAATAACCATTCATATTACAGTCTACCATTGATTACTGTTCAATAATCTTCAATTAGTTTTATTTGATCATTTTTCTTCTTATTTTTGGACAAATATATAATATATTATATCACATTTAGTTCTATCTTAATTCCCTTAATTTTCTAAAATATTAACTAAAAAATTAGAAAATTGTCTTAATTCGAATATATCTGCAACCAAATTTTCACCAAAGTTTTATAACAATACCCAACAGATGACACCTGTATATTTCCCATTTTTATTTGGGGCCAGCAAGTTCTAAGAAAACAGGGTGTATGACAATAAAACGATTGTTTAATCCGATTAGCTACTGTTGCCAGTTTATATCTTTTGTAATTTACCGTAATTTCGAAAAACAAATATTGTTACGTCTCCGTAAATTGTCAAATGATTCTATGATGCTGAGATACTTTACTGAATTAAAATAAACCAAATATATAGCATCAACCATTAAATAGTATTCCTGTAATGGTAATTACTGGTTTTATTTAATGTTTTACTTATCAGATTTCCAACGGATTCCATTCTGGCAAATCACTGGATAGATATTATAAAACAGACACGTCAAGAAGATCAGTGGAAACCTAGTAAAACATCAGTCGTGTGCTCGGAACATTTTACTAAGGATGATTTATATTTTACTGAAAAGGGTTTGCGACGTCTAAAAAATGGATCTGTACCAAGCAAGGTACGATGCTTGAGTTATTTCTTTACAAATAATAAATGTAAAAATACGAAGTTCGCACATCAACATAGATTTAACACGTTTTTGTATAACTCGTCAAGCCGCTATTTGATTTTAACCACTTTAAAATTTATATAGAAATTAATATAATAATAATAATAATAAATATTCACGGGACAAATTACACTTACTGATCTAACCCCAGAGTAAGCAAATTATTTGCTTGTGTTTGGGTGTTAGTCAATGATACTAATACGTAGAAATACATATATAAATACTGTAACACACATAATAAACACCCAAACCCAGAAATAAAAACATTTATCCTCATCACATAAATGTTTGATCTTGTAGGGAATCGAACCCGACCTCCCTCGATTCGTAGTTAGGTTCGCTAAACACTCGGCCGACGGTCCAACCCCTATTTAATTCTATTCACAGATTAAATATGTATATATGTCTCTTGCTTTTTTCCCCATGTTGGTCCCGGCTTTCTTTGAGGAATAAGCTAACTGTCGTTCTGGCAGGCAGGTCGTAAAAGGCGACCGATTGGCTATGCGAGTCACTACCTTCGTGGCTACTAGGTGGTAGAGTTCTGCATTGGCTCGCCCGTATCTGTTACCACCGCCTTTCCTATTCCTGCCGCAATAGCTTCAGTGCTAGTCACTGACGTGTTCTGGTTTGGAGGGTAAGGTAGCCAGTAAACTTATGCATGTGGCATTAGACCTCGCCAATAGATAGCAACGCACCATTAACATCTTTAGTGTCTATAGGCGATGGTTGACTCTTCCTCAGGAGTCCCATCTGCTTGTTTGCTATCTTATAATATAAAAAAGGCAAATATTAAGAGTACAGTGCAATCTTTTAATCAAAACGTAAACTAATATGCAATTTGACTATTAATAATAAATTCCCATTTTTTTGGTTTGTATAGTTTTTTTATTTTTTAATTTTTATACATTAACATTTTTCTAACTGATGCCTTTCGCTATCTTTGCTAGTTTAAGAAAAACATTAATGTTTGAGGAGTTCATGATTTCCATATTGTATTATTTTCAACTGACTTTCTAAAAAGGAAGAGCTTTTTAATTCGATTTTATTTTTTATCTTTGTTACCACAGCACTCAGTTATTTATTACACAATTTATTATTTTTTCCTTGGGAAGAACTACTTCCAATATAAATTGAATTAAGATCCGAATGGAAGTCTGCTGCTACAGTTTTACTGCAACAAATATACGTATACCATAAAAAATATCCCTTAAATATTAATGTGAGTTTATTATACACTAAATTAATTTAATATTTTAAGTCAGTTTATATTCTTGTAGGATTTTATATTGACTTCATCAAATTCCTTTGATGCTGACGTAAAATTAATTTATTTGAATTTTACATACATACATTTGCACAGGTAGACTTAACGCTATTATCTGCCAGTCAATCTTAAAAGAATATAGAGAAGGCGCAAGGGGTGCACATAGAAAGAGTAAAATCAATAACTTGCTTAATTAAGAAGGTATCTACATTAAGCATACACATTAACTTAAAACTTATACAAAAAAAAAACATTATAAAACCTATACTTATTATATTATTGTTTCCTTGATCCTAATTTACTTATAATATTGTTCCAGTGTTTGTTTTTGTCTGGGACTGAAACAGATTTATCAACAAACATAGAAAAAGTAAGAGCTTTGTATATTAGCATCGATACAACTTATTTACCTAATTTAAATATTGCTTTCAATATAATTTTTCTTAACAGGGTCAGCCTTTTTCTAATGTGGATATTGGTATGCACATTGAGCAGAGACCTTTATGTTCTAGGAAGATGTTAAATGTTGAACACAAAATTGATTTTTCGAATTTAGAGACGATAATTAACAGTAATTCCAAAGCGAAATTACGCCGAATTTTACGTCGCAATTTGATACTAGAACGCAAACATAAGTCAATAATTAATTCATTAAGAAAAGAAAATTTTCTTCTGAAAAAAGAGAATAACTCCTTAAAATATATAGTTAATGTTATGAAGAAAGAAAGATTGGTGAATCGCGATAATCAACTAATGTGTGCTCACAAATGTCAAAAAAAATAAACATCAAGCTAAACACTCATCGGAATTGTAATAGTGATGTGTGCCCAGAACTTAATGAAGATGGCTTAAAAATTATTTAGGCACTATTGCAAATGAAATAACCATTTGACGACAAGGATACTCCAACACAAATTTCATGAAGATGAAGGACGAAATACTGATACTGTTCCGATAAAAAGAATGTGATATTTAGAATACAAGCGATATGCAAAATTATTAATTGGCATATTACCGAAAGTATACATACAACACACATCATGTCGAGCATGTGAGGTACATGCGGGATTTATTGTTCGACGTATTTATGAACTGATTAAATGTATTAGCTGCATTGAAGCAATTTAATTAGTTATTAATTTCATAAACTAGTACCTATTTGTGATGAAGGCAAAAATGGTATTTTAGAAAAATAAAAGCATAAGTTTCTATTTATCTTGTCTTTTATATCGATTCCCAGGTCGGTCAATTCAAAAATGTATTTTTTCAGTTTTCTGACTAGAACGATGTTGCCTGGGAATTGGTGATATACTTGCCATCTATCATATTGTGGGACTTAGTATCTTCAGCAAAATCGTGGGTGCACTTGTTATACCTCCGCCTACTTTTTCCGGGATACGGGCGTGAAGATACTTTTTTTCTATTTATCATGAGGATGATTTTTGTTATTGAACTCAACACCGTTTGAAAGTTACTAGCTGGGCGACTGAGCTTTGCTCAGATAGGTATGTATTCACGTGAAAATGGATTAGCACGGAGATAACAGTTACCGAAGTCAATTAAAATACTAAAAGACTATTTTTCGATACCGGCTGTCGATACGATCTTAAAAAAATTTTTAACTTCCCACTACGTATGTAGATAAGGAAGTTATGATTTTACACCGATTTTCGAAAATCGAGTTCTCACCAAATGTCCACGTTTTGAGGTTCTAGGAACCTTTTCCGACTATTTTCACGATGATGTCAGTATGTCTGTATGTATGTATGAATGTATGTATGTATGTATGTGTGTATGTAAACATCTCATAACTTTTGAACGGCTGGATAGCATTTGATTGGATTCCGCTCAACTTAGACTTCTTGAAAATTTTAACCGATTCAATCTAGGAGATTTTGAGAAATTTTGAAAAAACACCAAAAAAAAATTTGGTGAAACAGTATTTTTTTAAATATAGCTTTCATGTTTATATACCGATCGAGTATAAAAACTAATCAGCTCTATTCCTCAAAAAACTATATCTAATACATAAATTGCATCAAAACCGGTTTATCCATTTGGGAGAAATCGTTGACGAAAAATTTTGAAAAAAGTGTTTTTTCGACATAGCTTCGAAATTTTTCAACCAATCATTTTTGGTATTCTACGATATTTTAGTACTACAAACACTACGTCAAATGCCGTTTCAAAAATCAAAATTGAATCTGATTCTCAAAACATAGCTTTTCAAATATTAAAATTACGTTGTTTTTAGTAAACTTACTTATTTTTTTTTTAGTTAGTTTAGTTTAGTTAGTTAGTTTAGTTATTAAATAACTTTCAAATAATTTTTTTTACCATGGCATCGAAATTTTTTAACCTATCGGTTATTTAGCTAAAGCAATATTTTAAATCTCAAAAATGGAGTTGAATGCCATCATAGTTTTAAAATATACAGATTTTCAAAAACTAATATACTGCCATTTTTAACGAAATAGATGTTTGAACTGAAAAGTCTATTCTTTTTTTCTTTTTTGAGCTTAAAATACCTTAATTTTGTGCGAATATTCAGGGAAGGCCCGTAGGGTCAACCATTTACACATTTTTTTTTGTAATGTGCTACTTTATTTTTTATTATAATTATTTCTTGACACTTTAACTTGTGTGTTTACATGAAGGGAATTATGAATATGGAAGATGCAAGGCAAGTCTATCTGGACTGTGATATATATGGCACTCAATTCTCTCTGCCGTAAGGGATCTGGTCTGAAAATATGTGTATTTTCTTACATTCACTATTTAAATATTATTTCTCATAATTATATATGTTTTTATGAGTTGTGCATTTTTAGATTTTCTATATTCATTCCCTGCAAACCACTACATGCGTTATTACGTATATTATCATTAACTACGTCATGCAAGACATTATTATGATGAAGCAACATATTTAAATATTTACATATAGGTATTTGTATATTTTCTATGAAGGTAAAATAGTATCATTGACTGACAACAAACAAATAATTTGCTTACTTCAAGATTTAAGGGTAAGTTTAAATTAATTCGTGTTATTTTTCCAGCCATACCTACTTATAGTCCAGTAAAAAGTTTAATGAAACCATGATCTGACCAGTTTTGGCGCAATGAGTAAAAATGTGTCCATTAATACTTAAATAATGATATTATGAAAGAAATTCTGATTTAAATTTAGGGGAAAGTGATGAAAAAAATAAAAAAAGGGTTGAAAAATGCCTTTTTTTAAAATAACTTAATAACGGTAGGAAATAGAAAAAAAAGTTTCAAGTAAAAGTTGTAGAAAAAAAAATCTACACAAAAAAGTTCCTCTTCATTTTTTTGCTATCTACTTTAGTTTAGCTACAAAAAATAAAAATTAAATTTGTAGTAAAATATGTAAAAATATATAAATATGGGAAAACATATAGTAGTGTTAGTACATATTTATGTGATGCGTGCGCTGCATGGTACAGGGCCGTAATAATTCTGGTAAGTTTTTATAATTAATTACAAAGCAAATTTAATTTTTATTTTTTGTAAGTAAACTAAAGCAGATGACAAAAAAATGAAGAGTAACTTTTTTGTGTAGAATTTTTTTCTCTACAACTTTTACTTGAAACTTTTTTTTCTATTTCCTACCGTTATTAAGTTATTTTTAAAAAAGGCATTTTTCAACACTTTTTTTATTTTTTTCATCCCTTTCCCCTAAATTTAAATCAAAATTTATTTCATAATATCATTATTTAAGTATTAATGAACACATTTTTACTCATTGCGCCAAAACTGGTCAGATCATTGTTTCATTAAACTTTTTACTGGACTATTATTAATATCCGTGACCAAAAATATTAGCTCTTTTCTCTCATTCGGGTGAAAAAGTCCAGAGATTACCGCATTTAAACAAACAACCACGTGGTTCAAAAAACAAGGCTACCCCTTGTTGGTCCGCGTTCTTTGAAGAATAGACCATGACCATCTGACGTTCTGCCAGGCTATTCGTAAGACGATTGAATGAACGAGTCACTACCATCGTGGCTACTAGGTGATAGAAGTCTGCAATGTCTTGCCCGGGTCTGGTACCACCGCCTTTCTTATTCCTCCCGCAAAAGCCTATGTGTTTGTCACTGTCTAAATCCGGTTTGGAGGGCAAAGAAATCGGTAAACATTTACATCTGGCATTAAGACCTTGCCACAAGGATAGCAACTCATCATTAAGACATCTTTGGTGTCTTTAGGCGACAGTTGTCTCTTTCCATTAGGAGAGCCATGTCAAGCAGATGACACTCGTGATGGAAAGAAACGACCATCGCTTATCTGAAGATATAAAAAGACACAAAAAAGTTGTATCTGTATTATATTAGCATAGATATAGAGGAAGCGAATATAATGGGGTTAATGTGTTGTACTACATTAAATATTACTGGATTACTTAATCCTAGCGCGGTACCAGCGGCTGGCGTTCGCAAACCGCTTGTATGGTTAACGCGGTTTGTCCTTTCCGCTCTCAACTATTATCTAAATAATTTCTAATATTATTAATTTTACTAGCTGTTTCCGAAGTCTTAATCCACGTAGGTTTAAAATTTAAAAATCAAATGTAGATAAGATAAAAACTATCACTCAAGAACGGGTAACAGATAGAGACGAGGTTCAATGACATGAAAATGTATAGAAAAATTATATTTACAAGGTATTGTCGTGTCAATATTCTAGCAGCACCAGGCACAGATCACGCTAGTTTACAGTACATCTGTTGCCAAAGAAATTTTAGCTGTTGCTGACTATATATAATATGCTGTTTTCAAAAATATAAATCATTATATATAATAAAAATAAGTTGATAAAATGTGCGTGCCGATAAAACTTAAAAAGGTGTCCCGGCATGATAATAGGACTTATATAGTGTGATAGCCCTTTATCCCCCCTCGAACAAGAAAGTTTCCGTTTTAACCTAAAGGGCGTGTTTTTAAAGACATAAGAGCTTTTCCAACCCTTTAAGTTGAAATTAAGTGTAGTGGCGCCATCTGTTGTCGAGTATTTGAACTTCAAACAGAACAACGACTATTTGGGTTGCATTTCGAAAGGTGCTGCGAGCAATTGCAGTATGTGTAGTAATTGCGTGAAAATTAAAATTCCAATTTCAATAAAGTCTTAAATTACATTATATCAACTCACTAGCGAAGCCAGGTATCATAGCTAGTAGAATATATTTATCAGTTCTAGTTTCTGAGTTTCAGCTATGTAGGTATAAAAACATGTATGTAAGAAAAACTTTACTTAAAAATAATAATTAATCATTGAATTCCAAAACAATCCTTTCTTAACTTCTTTTCTTTTTCTCTTTTCTTTGAAATTTTTAACATATCACGAGATAGCACAAAAAACGTCACAATTTGGCCTTCGATAGCGTGTAACATTTTTTTTTGTTGATAATATACACACAACTGTACATAGGTACCAACTTGGTCTAATTCATTTTTGTCTACATACGAACAATTCTATGTATTCCCATATTATTTTCTTGAGAGAGGCAAAATGAATAAAATATTTGTCACTCAGACTGACCTACCCTGGGTCATTAGATTAAGTGCTTATATTATTGCCTCTCTATCTCTGTTTCGTTCCTGAGACATTCTGCTAAAAAATTAAGGTTACGAGTATTTTCATATCTATTACAAGCCTCGCAATTTGGAGATGGTAATTTGTTCATTACAAATTAAAGCAATTCAATGGAATATGCTCGAAAAGTAATCTTAATGCTAAAATAGTTTTTAAGCACCTTCATTCATTACTTAAAAGCCAAGGCACTTGTTATTTTTTTTTTAATTTTATATCATAAGTTAGCAAACAAGCAGATGGGTCTCCTGAAGGATAAAGTCGCCCATCGCCTATAGACACTAAAGATGTTAATGTTGCATTGCTGTCTTGTAGCGAGGTCTAATGTCACGTGCATAAGTTTACCGGCTACCTTACCCTCCAAACCAGAACACGAAAATGACAAGCACTTTACCGGCTACCTTTTTCTCGAAACCGGAACACAACAGTGACTAATTACTTTCGCACAAGTATTTATTAATAAATTGAACATCTTAGGCGTTTACCTTTTCCCATTGGCACTGAACTAGTGGAAGCGGTGGTCGTCAGTCTAGTTTTTAGATACTGCGTGGTTTGCATTTAACCAAGTCTCGTCAGTAAAAATAACATTTGACCAATCAAATATTTTTTGGCTTCATTCAAAAATTCGCAGCGAGCGAGCAACATTGTGACGCTCCATCAATATTTTACGTTTGTCCGATTTTTATAAGAAAATCCATTTTTTTTTTCAAAACCAAGCTTAATGATGATTTTTGGCTATGAAACAAACCACATTCACGTAAAGAAACAACAAGTTTTTTAAATGTTGGAAAATAGTACGTCCAATAATTCCTAATGCGGCCGCAACACGCTCTCGCACTTGCGACAGTGGTTAAAGCGGGCCACTATTTTGATACTCTGCTTCGAAGTAATTACGAACCTTGATCACCGGTTTTCTCGATCACCGGTTGCCTTTTTAGAACAGATAGAGTGTTCCCACCTCGAAAAATATATTTGAATGTTTTTGTTATATTCCTCTTTGTTCAAATATAATAAATATATGCGATCGATATTACTTATTTGGTCACAACACTACAACTATCAAATTAGAACTGTCATCGAGAAAATAAAGAAATGGAAATAGTATAGTGTATGAATTTAATACTGAGTGTGATTGATGTTGGTTGAGCCGTACATTTTCGTTCAACCGATAATAATGCACAGCTACGCCGCGGCGTGCAATATTAACATTACAGTTGATTCGCACAGCTGCGTCCGCGAGGGTCCGCTAGATGGACGTGATGCTAGATTATCATGTTGACCATATAATTTTTTCGTACAAATTATATCTATCCCCTATTTCAGCCTCTTACATTTTTGAAAAAAAAAGATAAGCCCATGTTTGACCCAGGATCTTCAAGCCAAAAAGACAACATTTAAGAGCTCAAAAAATTGCGTTGAATGACATTCAAAAGATCAAAATCGCTTATTTTGTTCAAAATATGCGCCTTTCAGAAATTAAAATACTGTCGTTTTTAACGAATGAACAAACGATTTGTGAAAAATCAAAAGTTCGTTATGAATTATGAGTTATAAAATCTATTTTGCGGTACCTATCTATATTTTTTACTCTTTAGGCACGGACAGCTTGCAACTTGCAAGGTCAACCGGTTTAGATTTTATATCATTTATAATAAAAATCGTATAAATACCTATGTTAGTATAACTTATAACTAACCATATCACAATTACTGTGTACCAATGTAATGTTTTCCTCGTTCACTTATTGAATAACAAACTGTCTGCATATGTGTTATTTTGTTACGCATTTAGAATATACAAGTTTATTGTATTTTAAGGCAAACGTTCACATAACATAAAATAGTATTGTAACTTCTTATGCTTTTTAAGAATCAAGTTCACGTGGCTGGTTCACAGAAAAGAAAGAAAGAAAGAAAATATTTATTTGCAAGAATATGGGTTTCACAAGTTGTTGAAAATCAATTAAGTTACCAACATATTCTTTACCAACATTTCATTTAAAGCTTTGTATCGATTATTTAGAATTACTACCGGATCGGAACGCGGCCACACACTGAGAAGATCCGGCAGAAGAAACTCAGCGGGCTTGTCTTTTTTCTCTATTTTAAGTACTTATTACTAATGCACTAAAATAACTTTATTTCACAAAACTTATTTTTATAATTACAAGTTACATTTTTGTGTAAGTAATCAAAATTTTTGTAATTTACTGAGTTATTTCACCATTTAAAAAATTTATTACTTTGAATTTTTTTAAGGCGAATTCTACAAACTTATATTTTTATTCATTAACATTTAATTTTATCGGCTAAAATTTCTTTAATATCATAATAATTGTTATCTAACAGCAAATCACATCACACGAAGCATGTAACATCACCAATAATATCATCCGCATAGCAATGTATGTTACTAATTCGCAACATGTTATTGATATGCAGAAAACACGCAGTCTTGGGGAACACCAGCATTAACCGGTTTAAGCTCGGAGCATGCAACGTCGACTACGACCTTGATGATCCAATCAGTCAAAAAGCTGGGATCCACTTGCATATTTTCTCGGGTAGCCCAAAGGAAAGATTTGACTTCCAAGCATTTGAAACTATTACAAGTCTATTTATGGATAGTCTTTTTAAAAAATAAAATAACAAAATACAATTATAAATTTCAAAGTAGGCAGCCACCAAACTGATGACCTCTGTTTTTCGTCGGTTGAAAAAAAAATTATATCAAACAAAGGGGCTTAGATTATTTTATTGATTGATATATTAATGAATTCAAATATACCAAAAAAAAACAATGTAAGCTCACACGATAAAAGAGAAGAAACCTTTGTTAGAAGTATAAAATAATGAAAAAGAGATAAATTGTTAATGAGTTGATGGAAAAGTTTTTTGTGTTTAGGTAAAAAGTTCAGTAAAATCTCTGTATGATTGTACTGTTTGCAAACAAGCAGAAGGCTCACCTGATGAAAAAAGATTCTCTTTTCATCGTCTATAGTCACCAAAGAAATTAATGCTGCGTTCCTATCCGTGTGGGGGGATTACAATACATAAAGTCTAGCTAGTAGTCTAGTCTAAAGGTTACCTTACCCTCCAAACCAGAACACAACAATGACAAGTTATGACTACTGCGGTAGGAATAGGTAAGGCGGTGGTACCATATACCCGGGCGATCCGTGCTGAAACTCTACCACCTAGTAGTCGAAATGATAGTGACAGGTATAGCCATATCGGTCGCCTTTTACGACTTGTCTGGCAGAACGGCTGTTGGGCTATTTATTCTTCAAAGGAGCCCAGGCCAACAGCGGGAGATATTTTTTTATTAGTTTCAGAATAACAGCGCGTAGTTTCCTATAACAAATGGTTGTGTTATTCGGTATTATATCTATACATATAATAAAATCGTAGAAAAATCAAAACTGTACATTGATTATTTTTTAAAATAATACTTGGGGTGTGATCTACCATGGAACATAGAACAAGCGGAATTGGCACGTACAAATATTTGTATCAGGACCGCGATCGCCATACTCACACATAAAATAAGCATTATTGCATATAAACTACTAATGCAAACATTGTTTCATTGGTCGTTTTCATTTTAAACAAAAATAATCCGAAACACACAAACAGAACATTTAAAAATATACCAAACTGCGTTACAATAAATTTTATTTTGCTACAAAAAAAAAGAGTACGTCCTTTTGTAGTCTATTCAAAATAGACTCATCTATTTGTACAATAGTGAAACTTAAGATCGTAATAGTTTCGCTATTATACAATAGATGGCAGCATTGATTTTTCCGTAGTTTTCAGTTGATCATATTTGAGTAGAGAACTTTCTAGAACGATATACGTAATGACTGTCATTACGTATATCTTTCTAGAAAAATTAGGTCAACCTAAAATGAACTTTATATGTAAGGTGTACGGCTGATTTTAGCTTGACTTTCTATTATATCATTAGAGATTATATTAAATCAGGAATTTAATTAAAATAAAATGAAAAATGTACTTTCGAATGATATGAAATATCTCCATTTTTAATCATCTGTATTCTACTATCATTTCTGCATTCAAGATGGCACAATACGGCATAATTAAGTGTATAATAGATTTTCGCACGACGACTATCTCCTAATGATATGGTAAGTATCACTAAGGCAATTTAGAGTAAAAGCGCATAATAGTGGCGCACGCGGCACGCCCACTCTTCACTTCCCCTTGTTCTATGTTCCATGTGATCTACAATCGATATCGAAGCCAAAAATATAGTTTTTAGAATTTTTGTCTGTTTGACCGTTTGTCTGTTTGTCTGTTTATCTGTCTGTTTGTGTGTTTGTCTCTTTGTGTTTGTCTGTTTGTCTGTATGTATGTCCGGGATGTCCGGGGTAAACTCCAAAAGTACTGCATGGATTTACTTTAAATTTTGCATGAATATTGCTAACAGGTCGGGTCAATATATAGGCTACATTTTATCACGCAATTTTCTACGGGGGAGGAGCAGTGCGGAATAAACGAAGTCCGCGCGGACGAAGTCGCTGGCAACAGCTAGTTTAAAATAAACTGGTAAACTGCATTTTCCCAGTGTTGGTTCCGGACGACCAATTGCCGTTCTGCCAGGCAGGTCGTAAAAGGCGACCAATTGGCTATGCGAGTCACTACCATCGTGGCTACTAGGTGGTAGAGTTCTGCATTGTCTCGCCCGGGTCTGGTACCACCGCCTTACCTATTCCTGCCGCAATAGCGTCAGTGCTTGTCGCTGTCGTGTTCCGGTTTGGAGGGCAAGGTAGCCGGTAAACTTATGCATGTGGCATAAGACCTCGCCACAAGATAGCAACGCACTATTAACATCTTTGGTGTCTATAGGCGATGGTTGACTCTTTCCATCAGGAGACCCATCTGCTTGCTTGCTATTTTATGATATAAAAAAAAAGTCGGGCCACGCGCAATGTAATGACCCGTAGTTGTGCATCGTGATAATGCTGACTAAGAAAAGGGCTTTTTTATTGTTTTACACTGTGAACACTTACACTATTTAACGTCAATGACGGATATGTTAGATACAGACAGACTACCGCTTATAAAAACTTCTCCAAGTACATTTAATAAGTTGATTGACTATTACTCATAATTCACACCTATGTATTATTTATAGTACCATACATACCATGTATTATTAGTACACCATAATAATTTCACACCCCCAAAATCATTCGTTTAGCTGGTAGAGGGGGGGGGGGGGGGGACACTTGACTCTAACAGAAGTTAGCACTGCACAGCTTTATATTTTCAAACAAGCCTCTTAATCGAAAAATATTTTTCACAAAGTCTTTTTAAAAACCTATGTAATGATAACCTACTGTGTAGAGTACGCAAGCCAAAAATTGGGGATGTTCAATTTCTGAAAAAAAATTCTTTACATCTTACAGGAGAGCTACCCAAAAAAATTTTTTTCAAGACTTTATGTCACCACTTTATTGCCGAGGCTAATATGTATATTCATGACGAATTACAGCTTAGTAGTAGGTAGTATTAAGCGTTGCTAAGCTATGTTGCGGAGGAACGGACCGTCACTCTTATAAATAATTTTATCTGAAAACTAAATTAATTTAAGCACTCAAAAATTTAAGCAAAGGATAAATCATATATTTATTGTGCTATTTTATTGTTAAGCATTATATTTTCCAACTAAAATATCCAAAATGTGTGTTATCAAAATAAACAATATCGTTGGTGGAAAAACCTTCTAATTATAACCTGCCTAACTTAACTGGCAAGATTTTACAGATTGAATATTAAAGAAAGCACAGGCAAGTAAAAATTGTTAAATTTTTTTCACAGGCCTTACTCAGACGTAAAAGTTTTGTGCAAATTTTCATAATATTACAAAGTTTTTATATTACTAGATAATTCGACTAAAAGATGATCTTTTCGAGTACCATGTAAATTCCCACCGTTTGTTACGTACAAAAAGATAATTTTTTTTTTCGAATTCTGTGTGCAATAATAAGTTCCGCACATAAAAGAAAAAACGTATGTTGATTCACTCAAAACCGAAAAATTCCGAGCGCGGTTCAGAGATTTAAAATATCTGAATTACCATAAAATATTTTATGCATAGACACAAACCACTGAACGGTTTTATTTTATAAAAAGTAGAGGATGAAATATTGGAAAAGGGCTAACATGGAGGAAAATGCTTACATTGTAAAATTGTGTTATTCTTCATAAAATGTATTCAACTATGGAAATAGACAATTGAACAAAATTTTTTAGTCATAGTGACACAAAAATGTCATCATATCAATTAATGATCTTAAAGGAATATTCTAGCTAAGGTGTTATTTCTGCTTCAAAATTGCAAACATGATTTGACAGAATCGACTATGGAAGTGATTTCATCGACTTAACAAATGGAAATACTGTACCCTAGAGATTTTGTGTTATGTTTATTTACAAAACTATAATGCAAAAGAATCGCTGTTGTAGGTTTAATATTAATAACTTAAGTCAAATTGTGGAAACGCATTGCACCTTACAGCATAATTCTATTATCCCATTGCTTTCATAAATTCAGAAGTTTGTCAGTCTTTTATAGATGTAGACGTTACTTTGCGGAAATCCACAATTCAAAGACGAAATTAAGGTATTTAATTTGCTCCCAGTTTATCCCATTCTTTTTTTTAGTTGCATCACAACAGTAACATGTAAGACTTCGAGTAAACTTTGCAAATTAAATACATTAATTTCATCTTTGTGAGTGTTTGTCAATGGAGGAAGCCCATGGTCTGACTTTATATTATATTGGCTACTTATTATCTCGGTTAAAACACACTTCTATAAAATTTACAAGGAAATCCACTCGCGGACTCAAGGCTGCGAGGCTCGAAGAACAACGGCCGGTTGATTTCTCCATTTCTCCGTTAAACGGGTTTATTTTCCGCCCCGTTCTTTACATATGCCCATGTCACAATCCAAACTCCAAATTTCGGATCATTTTATGTTGCGTTGCTTAAAACGGAACTTATTATTGTCTAACTGAAGTACAGTCAACAGAAGTCATATTTTTTTTATTTTAAAGAATATTAAACAAGCAAATGGCTCTTCTAATGGAAGAGGCATCAATCATCTATACACCAAAGATGTAATTATTGTACATATGGTGAAGATTTAATTCCACATGCAAAAAAATACTGATTATGTTAGCATCTAACCTGGTGACTGGAAAAAACAATAATGAATAAGGTTAGGAATAAGGTTAGGTAATGAATAAGGTTAAATTAGTACTAAATTCAGGCGTGACGTTGAAGACCGAATTTTATATATAGATACAATGGTTGTGACAAAGTTGGCCAGTCCTTAGCACTGCTTGGCAGGTAAAAACAGATGGTCTGTTCTTCAAAATGGGCTCGGAATAATACGGCCAAATATTAGATGTTAATGATATGCTCGTTAAAAAACCTACTTAATGCTAATGACACTATTCGGATTGGAAGATAAGGTAGGTGCTAAAATCATAGATTTGGCATTGTATACCTTCCACGCGAAGGGCAAAGCAACATTTAACAATTTGGTGTTTATGGTAGTGGCTATCTCTTTGCATGTAACAACTAAATCTTAGTTTAAAGCTATCTTTAATAATTTTATGTAATAAATAAACTCTTGTAAATAAAAAGCTAAAATTTTATATATAGCTTTTTAATTTTCTAAGAGTAGAGAATTTGTGAAGCTTGAAACGAGCACCAACAAGCAATCTTGTCTACGGTGTAACAACGGATTCCTTTATTATTAGATTTGGGAATTCACATGCACTTATCTGCATCGAACAAATTTCAATTTGTGTAGATTTTTATACATGCAATCCAAGATTGCGATTGCATCTGTGCATTGTTGGTTTCATGAGAATTCTTTTTAATAGAATAAAGAATCAAACAAAAAATTTTATATCGGGAAACTTAACGTGTATTAATTAAAATGCTTGTATCCCTATGGCACTTGTTATCCTGTATTTCATCATTTACTTCGTTACTTGTCAACAATAATAGTTATATTGTCGATTCAAATATAAGTTTAGACGTTCATATACATTTTGTATAAGAAATAATTGTTACAACTTACAAACTTTATGCTTTGTAAGTTGTAACAATCTTCAGCTTTAACATCACAGAATAATTATAATTTATAATATAAAGCAATAACATAGTAGGTATATTTAAAGGTATAACCGAGGCTCTATTCACGTTACAAAACTTCAATCGAATCTTCTTAGGCTGTTACACATTATGCCGTCTCGTAGCACAACGCAACGTTGTATCGTCTTTTTACACATATAAAGACGATACAACGTTGCGTTGTGCTACGCACGCCCTAAACAAAATGCCCTAAACGCTTCAACTTGATTGAGATTTTGTTACTGGATACAGATACTGTAATAAAAGTAGGATCGAAAATTATAAGGGTTTGAATCAATAAACTAGTTGTTAGTGGTTCTCTTAAATATTTTCTTTGACGTTTGCGGCTTCCAATTTTTGCCCGCATTGTGTGTGACGTACCATTCGTAGGTTTTGGCTCTTAGTTTATTTAGCTTTATAAAACGCTATCATCTCAGATACGCTCCAAGCAAAACCATTTATAAAAACCGTTAAAAGCTCTATTAACCGGCATTACTTAAAACCGGTTTTAAGCCAAGCTTTTTATTTCACACACCGTGAAATAGAAGTACGATTGCGTAGTTTTTTTATTATTTAAAATTAAAGAAATACCTACCACTAAGGGATGACGATGAATAATGTGATATTTTATAAAACCGCATTATAACTGGTTTTTATACCTAACGAAGCTATGTCAGTGTGTCAGCTAATTTTGGCTGAAGTAATAAATATTTTCCTTTCTGTTGCATTTTATACAATAGTTTAACATGTTATTTCTTACCTATCTAACATATTTTCTAACTTATTTGGTTGGTCTTAAGCAAAGGAAAATGTTAACTTTATAGACCGTAGTCCCACGAACAAACTTTTTTTTTATTAATAACAAGCTGAATTTTTGTGAACAGTTTCGTTTTGATGAAGCAACCATCTTTTTTATTTTCGAAAAAACTCGAATTGTTACCCGATTCGAGATTTTTCTAAAAGAAAAAAGATGGTAACAAAGTTATGGGGCTTTGAAAAATTTGATTCGGTGAAGGAAAAACATTTATTTATTTATAATAATCATTTTTCTTCGACTTCAAAATCGCTTGACTTTCTTATGAAAAACACGATGAAACTTTAGTCCTACACATTCGATGTTTTTTCTGACTAGTTCTCCATTCTAAAGTTTCGAAATTATGAGATATTAATCAATTTAAAAACAACCTACTTTTCTCACAACAGCTTATTCATTATTATTGTTATTCAATGGTAACATTGTCCCACACGTAAATTGGAAACTTTTCGTAGTCCAACACTCTAAAGTTTTCTTTTTTATTTGTCTTTATTAGTAACGCGATTCGAGATTTTCCGAAGATAGAAAAGATGGTTGTCTCATCAAAACGAAGCTGTTCACAAAAAATCAGCTTGTTATTAATCAAAAAAAGTTTGTGGGACCACGGTCTATAACAGTAATAAAGATAAATCTTTGCTTGATTTAGAAAGAAAAATTAAAAACTATAAAAGTTTTATTAGTTTCATGACTTTTAAGTAGGTATGTTCTTTTTTAAAAATTAATTGTTAATAAAAAGTGTCCGTTGAATTCTAATATGGGCTTCTTCTACATTAACTTAATTTGGTATTTTTTTATACCATAAGATAGCAAACAAGCAGATGGGTCTCCTGATGGAAAGAGTCTACCATCGCCTATAGACACCATATGTGTTAATGGTGCGTTGCTATCTTGTGGCGAGGTCTAATGCCACATGCATAAGTTTACCGGCTACCTTACCCTCCGAACCGGAACACGACAATGACAAGCATTGACGCTATTGCGGCAGGAATAGGTAAGGCGGTAGTACCAGACCCAGGCAAGACAATGCAGAACTCTACCACCAGTAGCCACGACGGTAGTGACTCGTATAGCCAATCAGTCGCCTTTAATGGCCTGCCTGGCAGAACGGCAGTTGGCCTATTCTTCAAAGAAACCCGGGATCAACACGGGGAAAATTGATAATTTTGGCTGAAGCTATATTCTTGTAAAAGTACTTTAAGGCGCCCCATAGACTTACAATAATATTATATATTATAAAATCGCAATATTGAAGATTGCACAAAGATTTAACGAAAGTTTGTGCGGGTTAATTTTTATTGTGCAATATTAATATTGCACAATATTTTTCACTTCAGTGTTAGGAGCGGTCGCGTTCGGTCAGTCTCGGTGCTTAATGTATAGTCGTGTCGTAAATTTAAGCAAAAATGTCGAGCAAGAATGCTATTAAAGATAAAGAAAGGGAGTTTTTACTTGAGTATATAGAATTTTATTAATATTAGGCTACTTTGTGGTATCTGTTACTGAAAAAATATCGCACTTCGAGGTTTGAGCTTTGACGTGGTAGTTTAAATTCATGTCTAGATATGATCTACCATTAAAGTACCGTTTTATAAACATTAAGAAAAAAAAATAAAAAATACATGTATTCGAATTTTATTACTACTAACGCCATCTATTATGAAACTAACGAGTTAAAACGCTAACGAGTTAAAATGTTACTGTAGCGTGGTTGATTTAATTCATTTTCATTCACTCCATTTTAATACAATATTAATCTATTAATACACTTGTACTTTTTAACTTCCTGCTACGTATGTGGATAAGGAAGTTACTGATTTTGCGTTTTGAGGTCCTAGGAACCTTTTTCGACTATTTTCGCGATGAAGTCAGTGTGTCTGTATGTATGTATGTGTGTGTGTGTGTGTGTGTGTGTGTGTTCGTGTGTGTGTATGTGTCTGTATGTAAACATCTCATAACTTTTGAACGGCTGGACCGATCGACACGCGGTTGATGGCATTCGATTGGATTCCACTCAACTTAGACTTCCTGAAAATTTGAACCCAAGCCAAGGCCCAAGGGATTTTGATAAAATTTTGAAAAAATTATTTTAATATAACTTTCAGATTAATGCACTGATTGAGTACAAAAACTAATCAGCTATATTCTCAAAAAGAAAATAAGTTTAATGCATAAATTGCATCAAATCGGTTTATCTGTTTGGAAGTAATCGTTGATGAAAATTTTGAAAAAAGTCTTTTTTCGACATAACTTCGAAATATTTCAACCAATCATTTTTTAGTATTCTACAATATTTTAGTACTAAAAAATTACGTCGAATGCCGTTTTAAAAATTAAAATCAAATCTTATTTTCAAAAGTTACAGCTTTTCAAATATTAAAATTACGTTGTTTTTAGCAAACTTACTTAATGTTTTTGAAATAACTTTCAAGCTAATATACCGATTGACCTCAAAATCTTATCAGCTTTTCTCCTTTAAAAACTGCGTCAAGTACTGTTAATTGGATAAAAATCAGTCATTTTGTTTGGTATCTATCAATGACGAAAATTTTTAAAAAATATTTTAAGAAATATTTTTAACGAATTCGACTAGTGCTGGAATTAATATATTATGATGATTCCTATTAAAACAGCTGACATATTTCTCATCATAAGACCACCTTCCTGCTTCATATGAATCATTGGTAGGGCAAAATACGAACAGAGCTGATGAACTTCGAACAAGAATACCGCAGCCTACCCGTGTTGGACCGGACTCACTTTGAAGAATAAACCAACTGCCGTTTTGCCAAGCAAAACGTACAATCCGGCCGATTGGCTAAAAGTGTCACTACTATCGTGAATAGGTGGTGGAGTTCCGCAACGTCTCGCCCGGATATATGATACTACCGCCTTACCTATTCCAGCCGCAATAGCGTCAATGCTTGTCATTGTCATGCTCCAGTTTTTAGGGTAGGTTAGCCGGTAGACACATGCATGTTGCATTACCATTCCGGCACACAGATAGCAACGGATCATTAACATCTTTGGTATCTATAGGCGATGGTTTCTCTTTCCTCCTGGAGAACCATTTACTTTTTTTGCTACCTTATAACAATATAAAAAAAGCCTCAATTTAAATAACAATACCTACCAATTTTCGTATTGATCAGGCTTTTTCATCACCTAGAAAAAAGCTGATGATCTTTAAACAACTAAACAGATTTTGACAAAATATATCCAACAGCCGCCGCTAGAAAACAAAACACCTTACCAAATCGGTTCTGCCGTTTAAGACCTACGCTGTCATTGACAAACACATACATGGCAGGCAAAACTATAAAACCTATAAAAAAAAAATAAACAGCCCCATAACTTTAATGGAAGTTACTAAAAATGACCTGAATTTGAGAATTTGTGTTAAGTGAGTTATCATTTAAATTTTCAACTTAAAATTAAAAATCCAAACTGGCAATTTCTTAATTTTCAAGTAGCTTCAGAATATATATTACAGAATTAAATTCTCGTAGAGATTATTCCGCACATGATTATCTAAGTAAAGTTATTTTGAATAATTTGAAGACTTCTTATACGAGTAGGTAGAATATATACCTATTACCAGTTAGTGTTTAGGGTTTGGAATCGGTTGAATTTGAGATAGACATATAGCGTGAACGAAAATTCCCGAACTCGTCGCTGGTACGTTCCTTTAAATCACCCTGGAATACAATCCATCACTCTTTGGCAACTGTTACCGAATGATTGATGAAAATCTAACATTTTGTCCTAATTAAATACACATCTCCCACGTGATTTAGGTTTGCCCATTCGGCTTGAATTATGAGTTTCAGATTCGGTCCTCGGGAAAGTGTTTTAGAGGTGTGTGTGTGTGTGTGTGTGTGTGTGTGTGTGTGTGTGTGTGTGTGTGTGTGTGTGTGTGTGGTGTGTGCGTGTGCGTGTGCGTGTGCGTGTGCGTGTGCGTGTGTGTGTGTGTGTGTGTGTGTGTGTGTGTGTGTGTGTGTGTGTGTGTGTGTAGGAATTTCACTATTTTAAATTATGTTTCAGAACAGTAGTGCAAATATAATACATAATGCATAGTAGGTGTGAACGACGGTTTGATGAAAATTGACATCTGAGATATCGGAAATTCAGTATTCTAACAAATACCCTTTCGACGGAGCAGAAAATAGACGAGGAAAATATATTAAAAGTAGCAGACTGAGAAATTTTAAAATGCCTTGTCTGAATGTTATTGGTGTTTTCAATTTGTAGATAGTGAACAATGTGATTAAACTTAATGTGTCCCCAAGAAAATCTGAACCATTGAAATCGTGGGTTCAATACATGCTATGCCGTTAATTATATCTGAATCTGACCATCAGAATGACATTTTGTTAAGGATTAAGATTTCAGACCCAAAATGTCAGATAGGAGATCAGTTAATTAAGGACACTAATTAGTATACAATAACACAACAATTTATTTCTACTAGCGATCGCCCTGTGGCCGGAATTCGACCATAGACTAAACAATAAACTCGCTTTTAGGTTTGAAAACTGACTTTAGCCGTAAAGAAAATAGTAAGTATACTGTATACATGTGTGTTTTTTATCATGTCTGTCACATGAATGTAATGTAACGTTTGTTTTTATTAATTTAATGTATTTGTAATGAATTTTATTTATTTTATTGTACACAGAACAATTAGGATACAAAAATATAAACATAAGTACAATGGACGAGCTTATCTCTACTTAAAGAGATTTCTTCTAGCTAGATATATATATATGCGAACTTTACCACCTAGTAGTCACGATAGTAGTGACACATATACCCAATCAGTTGCCTTTTACGACCTGTCTGGCAGAACGGCAGTTGGTCTATTTTTCAAAGGAGCCGGAGAACGAAGAATGCTTATCACAAAATGTTTGTCTACGTCGGGAAACGACTCGTAGTCTTCTCACACCCTTGTATAAGGGAGGGGAGATGGCTTCGGGGCTGATGGCCCCCTTGCCATGAAATCAACCGCTGGCCGTGAATACGGCCAGGTCATTGGGATGGAATGTTAAAAATTCCTTTGATTTTCTTAATTGAAGAAGTGGGGATAAATTGATTTAAATAGCAAAAATTTTGTTCGTTATTTCTCTCACACGCCCCTCCTCGAGTTCTTAACGCCGCCACGAGCGGTCGGCCCCACCGGTTTAGACCCGTTGGGGAAGTCCAGCGGAGACCGACCAGCGATCACGGCGGCGACTTTGGTGGATAAGGTGGTGAGAGAAGAAGAAGTTGTCAATGGGATATAAGGTCTCGTGGGTAGGGCCTCGCGTCCGGAGGGCGCGAGTGACATGGGGCTATATCTACAATGTGGGGTTAGGATGACGAGTCGGCGCCATTGTACATCCTTCTTGCTACGTTCTTGATGAACACTTCCAGGTCTTCTATTTTAAGGTCCCTCTGGATGATTGAATTCCTCACGAATCTGGGGGCGTTCACTACCCTACGTAGCGCTGTGTTTTGTTGCCGTTGTAGGGCTTCTCTTGATGAGACTGAAATGAGATTATACCAGCTAGCAGCTGCGTAGGTCAGTCTGGGCCGGACGTATGTTTTGAACATCTCCAGCTTTATGTTAGTAGGTAATCTGGACTGCAGGATCAGGTGGATTGCCGCCATCGTTGTCCGTGTCTTGTTGATAGTTTTTCTTAGGTGTTCGCTCATGGTCAATCTTGTGTCAATTGTCACACCTAGGTAGTTTACGGATGTGGAACAATTGATCTTCTGGCCATTTAATGTCAGATCTGGCAGTCTTCTCGTTTTCTTCGAACGGAGAGCCTGCGTCTTTCCTGCGTTGGCTGTCAAGCGCCATTTAGACAGCCAATGTTGTAGGAGGTTCAGAGACGTCTGTATTTTCTTCAAGGCTTATACGGGTGACATTGGCGTGGCCACGTATGCCGCGTCATCGGCGTAAAGTGCAAGAGAGCAGCCATCTCCCTCCGGTATGTCATTTGTATATACAGAATACAGCGTCGGTGAGAGGCAGCTGCTCTGTGGAACTCCTGCTGTTACTGTCCTCTCCGAGAATAAGGTGTCTTCGACAGCCACTCTAAACTTCTGGTTTTGCAGAAAGGAGTTTATGACTCTGATTATTCTACGTGGAGTTTCTGTACTTGTAAGCTTGAATATCACACCGCCGTGCCACACGCAGTCAAATGCTTTTTCCATATCCAGGAGTACTGCGACAGCTTGTTCGTTTTTGTTGCGAGCGGCAACAAGCGTGTGCAGTACCCTGAACAGTTGCAGAACTGTGCTGTGCTCCGCCCTGAACCCGAACTGTTCCGGTCTCGCACGGAAGGATTTTCCAATGTGGTGAAGGAGGAGCTTTCAAATATTTTTGACATCGTCGGAAGGAGGGATATAGGCCTGTAACTACTGTGAATTAGTGAATTTTTGCCCTGCTTTGGAAGCATTATTATTTTGGCTAACTCCCAGATATTCGGAAATTCGCTAGTGCGCAGAATACCGTTGTACAGCCGCAATAAGGCTGCGACTGTACGAAAGGGAAGGTGACGGAGTGCTTTATTTGTTATGGCATCTGCGCCCGGTGCTTTGCGAGGTTTTGTTTGCAAAATTTGGCGGCGGACCATGTTCGGCGAAATAACAATCGGATCTTCGGATATCGTTGGGGTAATCGATAGGTAGGCTCTGAGGGACTCCTCCACTTCTGCGGTGAAACTTGTGTCGGTTGTCAGGTTAGGGCTAAACTGCTCTTTTAAATGGTCGGCAAAAATTTCTGCGCGGTCAGTCGCTCGGTACCTAGGCGTACCGTCTCTGTGTTTAAGTGGACGGACGGACTCGGCCGGTTTCCGAGTCAGCTGACGGCACAGGCGGTGTATAGAAGTCCAATCTCCTTCTGATTCCTGTATTCGTAACTCCCAACTCTCCGTGGCAGCGCGTTCCAAATCGACCTTTACTTCTGCTGTAAGTTGGTCCAGCTATCCCTTTAAAGTGGGGCATTTAGTAGTTTGGCAAAGACGGCGGATGCTTCTTTTCCTCTTTATTTTTTCTGTAATGTAGCTTGGTAGATCATTTGACATGCGGAAGGCCGATCTGGTTTTTGTGGCTGATTGCATCGCCTCTTGGATCGACAGACTGAGTTGTTCTGCCAATAGATTCACCTCCGTTGGAGAGGAGACCGGGTAATTTGGGGTGTTTCAATGGTAATCGGAAATTTCTGCCAATCAATGAGCTGTCTCGGTGGTGGAGGGGCTAGATTTGTTTGCAAGCCGTCGATTGTCAGCAGGACTGGGAGATGGTCCGATCCCATGTCCTCTGGGATCACGTCCAAATGCATTCTATTATGAACTGCCAAGTCTATTACGTCTGGCGAATGGGCTTCGTTAAAACGAAAGTGAGTAGGTGCTTCTGGGCCGTAGGTGGTAAGGTCGAGCTGCTCAGATGCTTCTAAAAGTCGTCTGCCATAGGTGGAGATGGTAGTTGAGTTCCATGCCAGGTGTTTACAGTTCCAGTCGCCGGCTGCGATGGTCGGTGCTGGAGAGTCGAAAATTTCTCTGATGTCAAGTTGTGAAACGCGTTCGCGTGGTGGTCGGTATATGCTATAGAATTTTAATGTTTGGCCGGCGACCAGGATTTCAACACCCAGCGCTTGCATGTTGTTCAAGTTTTTGCGAGGTAGCGGCTGGTGGACGTTGGGAAACGAACATGAACCCCACGCGCTGAGTAGGAAGGGTCGTTTACAAGCTTACTTATCCAACGGGGCAGCTTTACAATTTTATTTTTTTGACAATGAGATACCTAAGTATATTATTTTATTGAATATTTTCAGATTACATTTTTAATACAAACGGGACATATTTTTGGTTTTGTAATGTGCAGGATTGTAAAAATATGAAAAATTAATATGTTTCTAGAATATTTTCATATATTCAGTTGAAGATTTTACATTAAATTTTATGAGTTTCTTGTTTATGGGCACTACAATCATAATATTTTTGTCCTTGTAACGCGTAGAATTGAAAAAATATGGAAACTTTAAATTTTTCTAGAATATTTTAATACCTTGACAATCTCAGTCTCGCCAATTATGATAATTCGTGATATCTATGATAAAATATAAGATAAATAAATGACACATTAATTTAGATAATTTCCTATTAAATAGGATAAAATGTAGCCTATCTGCTATTCCAGGTCTTCATCTACCTGTGTGCCAAATTTCATTCGAATCTGAGTATTAAATGTCCATCCAATTTTCGCCGTGTTGGTCCCGGCCTCCTTTGTAGAATAGGCCAACTGCCGTTCTGCCAGGCAGGTCGTAAAAGGCGACCGATTGGCTATCGAGTCACTACCATCGTGGCTACTAGGTGGTAGAGTTCTGCATTGTCTCGCCCGGGTCTGGTACCACCGCCTTACCTATTCCTGCCGCAATAGTGCTTGCTGTCGTGTTCCGGTTTGGAGGGTAAGGTAGCCGGTAAACTTATGCATGTGGCATTATACCTCGCCACAAGATAGCAACGCACCATTAACATCTTTGGTGTCTATAGGCGATGGTTGACTCTTTCCATCAGGAGACCCATCTGCTTGTTTGCTATCTTATGACATAAAAAAAAATCCATCCATCCAAACATCCATTCATCCAAACTTCCATCCATCCAAACATCCGTCCACCCAAATATTCATCGATCCAAACATCCAAACTTTCGTATTTATAATATTAATATAGATTTAGGAATGCCTCGTGTTCTAGGGGATATAGCCTATAGGGCTCAAATCATGAGGTCCTGTGTTCGATCCCAAATCGGGAATAATTAATGTTATTGAGGTTTTTTCGAAAATGAGGGTGGTGTGTTTAACACTTCCATGCCTCGGATGAACACATAAAATCGCCCGTCCTAGTTATATGCTAGATATAGTCGATAATCGTTATCTGGTCAGTAAAAGGCGAAGAAAAACTTTGAGTTTACGCAAATCAAAAATAATACATGACGCTAATTAAAAACTTTTATTATTGAGGTAACTAGTTACGTACTTAACACACTTTTGCAATAAAACACCATAACATTGTTTACAAACAATGAAGGTCACATCTTCCATTACACACATCACAATTACATAGCTGTTGCGTAATGACAGATTACTTTAAATCCCATGTACAAATTAATGAAAAATGGAACAGCGAAGGCCAAACCCCGTGCTGGTTGTGGAAGTGGAACAACAGCGTACACAACGGTATGTATTATACGACCAGCCGTATATAATCTGAACAGAAGTGTTGCCCACGCAGATACCGGTCCCGTTGTCAAGTACAGTGGCGCCAACATCCAAAACACAGGTATATTTTCCAGATCATTCAAATGAGCTCTACGTACTCTTTCCACGTCCGGATCATCGTATTTTACAACTCCTTTAGTCGATCTTGCATCTTCTGGATTAGCAAATACTTTCTTTGAAAATCGTTGTCTAGCGGTTAAAAATACCATCCCAAGCACTTTTAAGCCCAATACACCGGAATAGAACATGTAAGATTGAACTGCTGGATCCGAAACTGATAATACTGGCATGTTTTTATTGAAATGTAAAAGTTTTATTATAACCGAAACGGACGTGTGTTCCTCGCAATGAAACGAAGCTGAATGTTAACGTTAAATAAGTTATATTTATACATTCATAGTGTATGAACGTCACATAACAACCATACACTATCAACGATAATCATCTGTTTAATCTATACAAAACTGATAAGTCATGCATACAACGAATGTTTTGGCACTCGCTAACACGTATATTATCACTTCGATGTATGTTATACAAATATATAAAATACAGGTGCTTGTAATTAACTTACCTTACCTTTCTCAGTAAATATGTAATATAATTAAATTAAAATAAAATAAAAAACCAAATATAAATATCAAAAGAATTAATTTAGACGCAATCAAACTTGACAGCCACAAATGACCTATTTCTCGGAAATCTTGCGTAAAATTTTTATCAATTAACTAGCTGACCCTGCAAACGATGTTTTGCCTTACATATTAGGAATCCATAGCGGACAAACAACGTGACACTAATTTGTATAAGACTACGGGATTGTCCTTCCACGCAGCCAAAATGGCATTAAACTTTATATAGTGTTTAAGTATTCTTAAATTTTCTAATTTTCCGCGCAATTTTTTTAATATTTTCTTTTATAAGAACCTTCTCCTTACAATTACAAACACAACAAAAAAAAATTACCGAAATTGGTCCATCCATTCAGGCGTGATGTCGTGATCAAGAAAAATAGGGATTGATTGTTATATATATATATATATATATATATATATATATATATATATATATATATATATATATATATATATATATATATATATATATATATATATATATATATATATATATATATATATATATATATATATATATATATAGATTTATATAAGACTACGGGATTGTCCTTCCACGCAGCCAAAATGGCATTAAACTTTATATGGTGGTTAAGTATTCTTAAATTTTCTAATTTTCCGCGCAATTTTCTTAATATTTTCTTTTATAAGAACCTTCTCCTTACAATTACAAACACAACAAAAAAAAATACCGAAATTGGTCCAGCCATTCAGGCGTGATGTCGTGACCAAGGAAAATAGGGAATGATTTTTATATATATAGATACGAGATTAATCCTTTATGTCAAAAATATTAAAATCGATATAAGTATGTATACATTTCCGTAGTATTTGATGTTCTCTTTTTTCCTCATCAATGGGTTTAGATTTTTATGAAAGTTGAATAAATTATACTAAAATTCGTTTTAGTAAACACTCGAACTTTGAAATATTCCTAATAGTAAGTATGTATGTAGTCCTTAATTGCATAGACAGGGTCGCTAACCACTCGACCAACAGACACATGATGAAGTTCTCACTCTGAGGTAACAAATATGAAAAATGCAACCAAATTGAAAACTCACTTGTGAAGTTGGTCGAAAGCAATACTCTATTCATTTCACGTGATTTTTATGATCGATTTAAGACGTTTGATCAGGTACAAGTTTCTCTGTTCCCTATCATATCTATAATTAATAATCACATCTAATGATCGTTACAAAACAGTTTGTAAAAAAATCTTTTCCGATAAGCATATTTGGTAGTCTTAAATCATATGTGTGTATTACCATGGGCGTACTTGTAGCTTTGTTATTGAGGGTGCGGTGTATCGAGGGTTGCAAAGTGTACATAAATAACTACTTATACTCCGAACTTCTATCTGGTGCAATAAATAATTAAACTTGGTTTTTTATATATGCGTAAATACGGATATCCCATGATGGATACAAATTGTAAATATGTATTCCGAGCATACATGTTTTTTCGCTAAGAAGGCTCTCCAGGCCTCTTAAATCGTCTTATATACGCCCATTTACCTGTATGCTTTTTTATTTTGCAGATATAGATAGATAAATTTTCGCGGATAAAAATAATTAATCTTAAATGGTATTTCAACATTTTTATTCTTAATGTACGCATGTAGATAAGGGAAGTTATTGATTTTGCCCCGATTTTCGAAAATCGAGTTTTCATCAGATCTCTACGTTTAAGGTCCTATGAATATTTTCTGACTATTTTTACGATGACGTCAGTATTTCTGTATGTATGTGTGTGTGTGTGTATGTATGTAAACATGTCATAAATTTTGAATGGCTGGACCGTACTAAACGTGGTTTATGGCATTCGAAAATTTTAACCAATTCGGGAAACAGTACTTTTTTAATATAACTTACAGATTAATGTACCAATTGAGTACAAACGCTAATCAGCTCTTTTTCTCCAAAACCAGCGTCCAATGCATAAATTGTATCAAAATTGGAAAATCGGTTAATTTGTTCGAGAGAAATCGTTGAAAAAAAATTTTGAAACAGTGTTTTTTCGACTTCGATCAATTTTCAACCTTCTACAATGTTTTATTATGTCTTTAAAAAACTACCTCAAAATCAAAATCGAATCAAGTTTTCAAAAGTTACAGAATTTCAAATACTAATATATTGTTATTTTTGTGTTATAGCAAAGAAAAATGTCGACACGCAGGGACCTGCGACCGTCTCCCTAAAACCGGGACGCTCTCTCACTGAGCTAGTGTCGACAGGCTCGACGTAGCGAATTTCTTCTTTTCTATATGATCGATTACGTCGATTTTACTGATCGCTAGGTATACATACGTATAACTAGTTAAATGAGTTCATCGTTACAGATGAAATCCACATTTATAATTTTGATCAGTACTTTCGTATTGGAATTTATTTTAATATAGTACACACCCCGTGCTTAGGAAAACTGGAAAAACTTTAAAAACATCAAAGAAATATATTGACACGCAGGGATTAAATTTTTCGATATTTCTCGATATTTTTCTTTGATGTTTTTAAAGTTTTCCCAGTTTTCCCAAGCACGGGTGAGTGCTATATAAAATTAATTACAAAAAGTTTTCATTATTTTAATATTTGGTGATCTCCCGATACCGGCTTATAGTAAGGGCGCCCAAGAGGGGATTTCGGTATTTACTCAAGCGCGTCAGATTAACTCTCTCCGCCAAATATAAGTCATTTTTATAGAGACGGGTAACTAGGGCAGAAAAAAAAAACAAAATTAAGATAACTTCGGCTTGAGGAAATTGTCAGATTATATTTTTATCATTTATATTATATGAATAAAAGAGAATTCAGAGGCGCTCGAGAATGTCAAAACAACGTTTTCTCTGCAACTTTGTGACCCTTCCACTCCCTTACGCTACACTTGAATCGGCAGATTTTTCAAATTTTAGGTGGAAATTAACTCGCCATACCTTAATCTGATGCGCTTTAGTGTTACCATGGCACAGATTTTTTTAAAACATTTTTTAATCTGTAGTTTTTTCCCCTTCCATTGAAATGAAAAACTTTATATAACCTTTTATTTTTCTTATTATTTAATCTACAAAATCCAATAGGTCCCTACGACACGACGCTTGAGTAACTACCCATTTAGCGTCTTGGGCTCCCCTACTATTATGGCCGTTAAATATTTGTATTCATGTTCCCAAACTACTTTTTGGGTTTAAATTTGTAGATATATTGCTTATCTGATGCACTTTTATAATTCTAAGTAAACTGAACATTTCTTTCGTTTTTTATATTTACATTTGCAGGTCAGTAAGTTACGTTATATAATATTATATAATAAGACTTTCACCTGCAAAAGTGAACTCATTTAGAGGCCGCTATAATCGACATAACGGATAGTAAAGAAAAATTTCACAACGTGGTATGACACCGTCAGAGATTTGAATGGAGGTCGTACGTTCAATTCCAGTATTTTTTTTATTTATTAATGTGTTAAACTTAGAAGAAACTTTAATATAGTCTGCAATGAAATTGAGCCATAGTTTGTTATTTTTTCATTCATGTTTGTCCTATAATTATTAATTTAACATTATCTAGCAGTCGCCCCTCGTCGAAATCCGACCATAGAGTAAACAATAAAATCTCTTAAGTTTGTCGACAGCCTAACCGTAATGAAAATACATAGTATGCATGTGTATATATTATGTATATAATATTTATTTTTATTAATTTAATGTACTTCTAATGCATATTATATGAAAATATTAGGTTTTTTTATACTATTAGATAGATAGCAAACAAGCTGATGGCTCTCCTGACGGAAAGAAACAACCATAGCCTATAGTCACCTAAGATGTTAAGGGTGCGTTGCTATTTGACAGGAAGGTGCATCATGGCCACCAAGGCCACATGCATAAGTCTACCGGATACCTTACCATCCAAACTGGAATGCGATCATGACAAGCACTGACGCTATTGCGGAAGGAATAGGTAAAATGGTGGTACCAAATACCCGGGCGAAACGTTGCATAACTCTACTACCTATTAGTCACAATGATAGTAACACGTATAGCTAATTAGTCGCCTTTTGCGACCTGCCTGGTAGAACGGCAGATGATCTGTTTTTCAAAGGAGCCCGGACCAACACATGGGAATATTTCCCGTGCACGAAACTCAACACCATTACGATATTTATGGCAGCACACTTGGCGTGGATGACTTCATGGAGCTCAGTGCAGTCACGTTCATTTAATGTGACTCTGGAGACGCGACGGGGCGACGCGCACGTACGATGCTACTATCAACCCATTAATACATCTACACAAATAAATAAAATTGGAGTGTCTGTTTGTAATATTAAAATAACCGGTTTTAACTAAATGCATATGGATGTATAGACGGTACACATACTAAAATAACACTTTTTACGATTTTTGTCTGTCTGTCTGTCTGACTGTCTATCTGTTTGTTCCGGCTAATCTCTGGAACGGCTGGACCGATTTCGACGGGACTTTCACTGTTAGATAGCTGATATAATAATGAGTAACTTAGGCTAATTTTTTTTTAAACCCCACGCTGACGAAGTCGCGAGCACAGCTAGTAAATTATACGTTTTTTTTTGAAGTGAAAACTTCTTTAGGCGCGTTGAGCGTTTTGGTAGAGGGTAAAATCCTCGGTTCGCGTCACCGACATGCTAATGATAATAGTATATCTATAGCAATGGAGAGCCAGACTAGCGCACGCGCAGTAGCCTGTGTACTCGTATACACTAATACATCGACTATTTCTGACTGTATTATGTGCGCGTTGGACGCTTTATATAGTTATATAGTTTTAATTACTCTCAACTTAATAGTTCCGTTTTCACTTCTATCGGCAGTCCCACGACTGCTACTGTTTTTTTTTTTTATATCATAAGATAGCAAACAAGCAGATGGGTCTGCTGATGGAAAGAGTCAACCATCGCCTATAGACACCAAAGATGTTAATGGTGCGTTGCTATCTTGTGGCGAGGTCTAATGCCACATGCATAAGTTTACCGGCTACCTTACCCTCCAAACCGGAACACGACAGCGACAAGCACTGACGCTATTGCGGCAGGAATAGGTAAGGCGGTGGTACCAGACCCGGGCGAGACAATGCAGAACTCTACCACCTAGTAGCCACGATGGTAGTGACTCAATAGCCAATCGGTCGCCTTTTACGACCTGCCTGGCAGAACGGCAGTTAGCCTATTCTACAAAGGAGGCCGGGACCAACACGGCCTCAGCGATACAGATATAGCGTCATACCGTCCCCTTGCCATTTGCCACTTTGAGAAAGTGAACAGAATAACGAACGTTGTTAAATATCAGCACCAGTCGTGAGAACACTAAAAAAATAGATACAGAAGTCAATCACATGTATGTAATTTACTTTTCATACCTATGGTCGGCGGTCGTGCTAGGTTTATCAACTTTGGCACAAAAACTGGTAACGTCACTTGTAGGTAGTTGTTTGATTTCTTGTTAAGAATAAAACAGGAAGAACGGAAATATAAACCAATAATAACTAAAATATATTAATGTTATTATTAAACCTGTTACAAATTTTCTAAACAAAAAATTTCATTGACGCGTGTCTCAAGCGGGGCTTGCACACACACTTGCACTATTCCCAACCATTCCGAGATATCGTCCTCAAACGTCCTTTGTATGTACATTGACATCAAGGCCTATTTGTTTTGTGGTGAGAGCGAGAGATGAGACCACTTTAACATCAGTGTCACACAACACAAAACAAAACTTCAATCAAATCGAAGCGTTTAAGGCTCTTACACACATAAACACGAAACAACCTTGCGTCGTTTTACGATGCGATGAGGCATAATTTGAACGAAAATATGTATGAGCCCTAAACGCTTCGATTCGATTGAAGTTTTTTATGTAATAGCGCCCCTGGTGGCAAATCCAACAAACTATTTAGGGCGAATAATGAATAATACTAATAGTGCCTAGCTAGAATTCATTAGAGTACATGCGAAAGATTAAATTTGCATCGTTTATAAATTTGATTGAAAATGTCAAACACAAGATGGTAGAGTATTACATTGTCTCGCACGGGTCTGGTACTATCGCCTTACCTATTCCTGCCTCAATAGCATCAGTGCTTGTCACTGTCGTGTTCCGGTTTGGAGGGTAAGGTAGCCGGCAAACTTAAATGTATGCATGTGGAATTAGACCTCGCCAAAAGATAGCTACGCACCATTAACATCTTTGGTGTCTATAGGTGATGGTTGACTCTTTACATCAGACCCATCTGCTTCTTTACTATCTTATGATATACTAGCTGTTGCCTGCGACTTCGTTCGCGCGGACTTCGTTTACTCCGCACAGCTCCTCCCCCGTAGGTAATAGCGTGATAATATGTAGCCTATATGTTGACCCGACCTGTTAGTAATATTTATGCAAAATTTGAAGTAAATCCATGCAGTACTTTTTGTGTTTACCCCGGACATACATTGACTTTCCTGTTATTTTATTATATGTATAATATATATAGATAAAGCACAAGACGCTGATCGACAATATTCCTAAACCCTATTCAATGACTAGGGCGGGTCCTATTAGGCCATGATGCCACATGCCACACTGAAACCCCGCCATACAGATAGCAACGCACCATTAACATCTTTGGTAATAGGCAATGGTTGTCTTTTTCATCAGGAGAGCCATATGCTAGTTTGCCAACTTATAAAAAATATTAGGAACGATAATAGAGTCACGTTTAGCCTCACAATTCGCCTTTTACGAAGTGCCTGACGAAACAAGATTGTCTTTTCTTTCATGGGGGACCAACACGTAATTTTCTTAGATATAGATTTAAAGTTTTCTCTTCATGCATTTATGTATATAATTTTTATGATGTTATCAATGTAGTGAAACGATTAAAACTAATTAGACGATTAAAACATATTTTTTTTCAAATAGATTACTTTAATTGAAATTCCAGTTCATAAATTCCTACATAGAAAGAAAATGTTATATAATATAGCAAGCCTTAATACATAACTTAAAATAAATATAAAGTGAAATTTAACTGTTATTGCGTTAATGTTTTTTTCACAATTAGATTAATTAATTTATATGCATTTGCTTAAATATAATAAGAAATATACCTCTTTTATGGTTTTGGAGTTTCGTCTTTATGCTACAAGCACATGATTTTTTATCGTTATGTTGTAATGAAAAAAACATACATACAACATTCCCCGTGTTGGTCACGGGCTCCTTTGAAGAATAGGCGAACTGTCGTTCTGCCAGGCAGGTCGTAAAAGGCGACCGATTAGCTATACGAGTCACTAACATCGTGGCTACTGGGTGGTAGAGTTCTGCATTGTCTTGCCCGGGTCTGATACCACCACCTTACCTATTCCTACAGCAATAGCGTCAGTGCTTGTTACTGTCGTTTTCCGGTTTGGAGGGTAAGGTAGCCGGTAAACTTATGCATATGGCATAAGACCTCGCCACAAGATAGCAACGCACAATAATTAACAACTTTGGTGTCTATAGGCGATGGCTGACTCTTTCCATCAGGAGACCCATCTGCTAGTTTGCTATCTTATACTATAAAAAAAATACCTAGAATTATACATCAAAATCTCAGTCTTGCAAAATACTATACGATAGGTACCTATTATAATTGTGAAAGTTTGTATATTTATATATTTTAATGTTTACGATTGCACCTATATGATGACCTGAAATAGTATATATCCCGGAATAATTAGTTGTTCCCGTGGGATTCATCAAAAAGTTTTATAATGCAGTAGGCTACAAGGTGCAGCTGATGTGATAATATAATTAACATGTACCTACCTAATATGTGTGTTAAGTATAAGATGATAGTTTTATATAAGTAGTAGGTACATTTTTTTTATATCTATAAATATAATAATAAGGTTATAAGCAAACCACAACAAGGAATAATGTAGGAAGCTTTCTACCGGTAAAATAAACTTTCAAAATCGGTTTAGTAGTTCGAAATATTAGTTTTTACAAACAAACTCACAAACTGTCTCTCTTTATAATTATATTATTATTTATACTTACAGTATATTATATACCTACCTAGTATAGAAGAATAAATAATGTAAAATCTAAACAAAAAATTGTTAAAAGCGGTTGATTAAACAAATTTGTACAAAACTATAGCATATATTTTTTTAATATCAACACACATGTGTGTCTTTATTTTATTTATTTTGTGTTATAAAATATGTCATATTTTATGATATAAAATAAATAAAATCGTTAGTAACTGAACAAACAAGTGAGATATAAAAATACCGATTCCTTTGAAGGTAGGTACGAATTACAAAAACTTTTCTTTTTTAATTATGTAGGTAACATTTGATAGTCGAACTAATATATAACACTAATTATTCAAATGTTTGATTGTTCAATTGTACAATAAATCACGATTACATCGCCGTTGCGTAATAAGTGATAACATTGAATCCCATGTACAACTTAATGAAAAATGGAACAGCAAAAGCCAGTCCACGTGCCGGTTGAGGAAGTGGAACAACAGCGTACACAACGGTATGTATTATACGACAAGCCGTATACAATCTGAACAGTAGTGTTGCCCACGCAGATACCGGTCCCGTTGTCAAGTACAATGGAGCCAACACCCAAAACACAGGTATATTTTCCAGATCATTCAAATGAGCTCTGCGTACTCTCTCCACGTCCGGATCATCGTACTTTACAACACCTTTCGTCGATTTTGCGTCTTCTGGATTAGCAAACACTTTTTTTGAATATCGTTGTCTAGCAGTTAAGAATACCATCGAAAGCACTTTTAAGGCTAATACACCAGAATAAAACATATATGATCGAACTGCTGGATCCGAAAGTGATAATGGAGCCATGTTTAAATTTAGTGTTAGGGTGTGTTTAACGAAACGAACGTGCAACTCGCGCGACGAAACTCCACTGAATGCGTTGACCGTTGAATAATATTTGAGTCTCTACACACTGCCATATACTCTACAATTGATTACCAGTTTATTCTATATAAAACTGACTAGTCATGCTTACATTGAACGTCTTAGTAGAGCTCGTTAATAAGACATAACTTTTTACGTAGTTGCCTGATTATAGATAAATCGCTTCGTTTTAATATAAGTGTAAAAATTGAAATATTCATAAAACTTTAAAAACAACAAAGAAAAATATCGATACGCAGGATTTGAACCTGAGACCTTCTCCCTAAAGACGTGCGTGTCGATATATTTTTTTGTTGTTTTTAAAGATTTTCAAGTTTTCCCAAGCTCAGGGTGAGTGCTATAACACAAAAATAATTTGAAATACTCGTATTATATAAAAATCAATACATCATTTAACGCAGTTATACTGGAACAAGCTACTTCTATTTATAACACAGGTCAACAAAAAATTTTTTTTTTCTGAGTCTCATATTTAGTGACCATTTTCTGATTATATACATCGAATGGTAAACAGAAACGCTATTAACAATCAATAAACTTTGCTTTTGTACTTTATAAAATGAAAACTAAATGTAAACTAAACTAGATTTTTTGAAGAGCCATTGCATTTATGGTGTACCTAAGAGAGGAGTGGGGGGACTACTATTCATTTTCTAAAGTTTTTTTGTATTCTTTTTTGTATTTTTGTGTTTAGCTTGCCGTATTTTATAATTATATTAATAAAAATGTATAATTGATAACTTGTTTTCCTTTTAAATATAATTGAAATTTAAAAATAGAGCTTTTCCATAAAATTGAATTTTCGTGCTGGTAGCTACAAAAGCAAACTTTATTAGATAAAAATATTTTTTCATTGTTTAGTTAGGCATAAGTAATCAGAATCAGAGGTACAGAACTCAGACTCAAAATTCATGTTGACCTGTGTAATTCCTCTGTTACTCTGCTATTTTGCCTTCGACATTAACGAAAGAAATAGATGATGACGGCAAGTAATGCGGCAGGTATGGGATGTAAGCAGAAGCTGCTAGGGCTAAATTCTAGTTTTCTGTGTAACCTACATAATATATTCGCTTTACAGCACTATGATACTAGCAAAAAGAAAAGCCTTTGGAAAATTAATGTTTCAATGTAATGTTTCAAGTATGTTGTAAATATTTATCACATAAGTTGACTAGCGCAACTTCACATCGAATAGATTAATAGGTCACCACTGTAAGTACTTCCATGTCTTCTACATTTCATATTATATATTACTGTTTCAACCCCTATTTCAGCCATTCAGGGGTCGGTTTTTGAAAAAAGTAGCCAACATTTGACTCTATCTATATCTATATATCTAGTTGTATTATATTATTGTAGTTGTATATCTATAGTTGTAGTCAACTATCTCCTTGCCAAATTTAATCACAACCGGTTCAGTGGGTGAAAGTGTAACAGACAGTCCGATAGATTTTCATATTTATAATATCTATATGGATGTTGCAGATATTTCCCACTATTTTATCTCCCACTCTTTCACTCAGTTTTCATATTATGGGATTTCAAAAACTTTTACAACAGACAGCGAAATATTCGATGAAAAAATTTAAAAAATTACCCCTGTATTGGGCCTGAGCTCCTTTGAAGAATAGTTAACTGTTGTTTTGCCAGGCAGGTCATAAAAGGCGACCGATTGGCAATGCGAGTCACTACCATCGTGACTAGTAGGTGGTAGAGTTCTGCATTGGTTCGTCCGGGTCTTACCACCGCCTTATCTATTCCTGCTGTAATAGCGTCAACGCTAGTCACTGTCGTGTTCCGATTTGAAGGAAAGGTAGTCGGTAAACTTTTGAATGTGGCATTAGACCTCGCTACAAGATAGCAAAGCACCATCAACATATCTGGTGTCTATAGGCGATGGTTGACTCTTTCCATCAAGAGACCCATCTGCTGGTTTGCTATTTTATGATGTAAAAAAAAACTTTAAAGCGGTTAACCTTGCAGACCTTAGATATATATCTGTGCTTCTGGCTATCCTCGAAACTTCCCGTTAAAGAACACTGGCCACGATTCATACATCGCTTGGACTCGTAAATTGAATATCATATCTTATAACGTAATTCGTGTCAGAATTGTTGTTTTATTATTTAAAGACAGGATTCATTTATAAAGGTCTCTAAAGAAGTATTAAAAAAATAATGAATAAATATACCATCTGCCATTCTATCAGGCAGTTCGTAAAAGGCGTAGTCACTGCTATCGTGACTACTAGGTGGTAGAGTTCTGCAACGTCTCGCTTGGGTTTTGGTACCGTCTGGTGGTGGTGACCGTCTTCCCTATTCCTGCAGAAATAGCGTTAATGACTGTCACTGTTATGTCCCAATTTGGAGGGTAAGGTAGCCGATCTAACTTGTGCACTTAGAATTGACTACACGCCAAGCACGCTTAAAATCTTTGGTGCTTATACGCGATGGTTGGCTATTTTCATCAGGAGAGCCATCTGCTTGTTTTTATCATATGAAAGAGACAATAATTACATGACAAGCATTAACGCTTTTGCCTATCACTGTATTATTACGGCTTGGAAGGTAAGGTAGCCGGCAAACTTATGCATGTGGCATTAACATTCCGCCACACAGATAGCAACGCATTATTATTTTTTTATATAACAATAATGTACAGAGTTTCTTATAATTTATATGTGCCAAGCTGTAAGCGGGTTTGTCGGCATCATCCTTGATGCCTTTTAACATCTTTGATGTCTATAGACGATGGTTGTCTATTTCTATCAGAAGAGCCTTCTAATTTTTGCTATCTTGTGAGTTATGACATAAAAAATATTAAAAATGCAATTGATTATTATTACCTATACATAAACAATAAAAATACACTAAAACAAAAAAAAATATTTTATTTGGTTATTTATAAAAATACGCTGAAACTGTAAAACAATAGTATAATAGAAAAAAATACTTAGAAAATTTAATTCTAGTTAACCGTACAATTACAGGTAATTTTTTAAAGTTTTAATATTTAAGTATATAAGGCAAAAACAAAAACCGCGTAAGCATTAAAACAAATTAAAATAATAAAGCCGTTTATAACTTTATAATTGAAATTTTAAGATAATAAAACTAGGAAAACATTGTCTTTATTATTTTCTCTAAAAAACTCAGTAAAACTTTTTATCCAACCCGGGGATCAAATCTGAGGCATAATAATCCGATCCTAACCAATGGTCCATGAGACGAGGGATGAAAAATATTCGAAATTTTTGGTATTCACGTGCGCCTGCGTTTGAAGAGAAACGGAAGTTAACGCAGAATCCCATGTTTGAGTACAACCAAAACTAATACTATTTTAGTTAAGTATTATACCCGCTATTTAATCGACCCTCTGTCTTGTTGAATGTCGGGCAGTGAGCGAAATGGATTACGCAATCGACGGGGTTCGGGTTCGATTCCCAACAGGAACAATCGTGTTTGTATGATTAGCATAAATGTCTGTATTTCTAGGTTAAGGTGGTTTATTAAATATATTTTCAGTACATTTTCAGTATTTATATAGGTATACTAGCTGTTGCCTGCGACTTCGTCCGCGCGAACTTCGTTTACTCCGCACAGCTCCTTCCCCGTAGGTGATAGCGTGATAATATGTAGCCTGTATGTTGACCCGACCTGTTAGTAATATTCATGCAAAATTTGAAGTAAATCCATGCAGTACTTTTTGAATTTACCCCGGACATACATACAGACAAACAGCAAAAAATTCTAAAAACTGTATTTTTGGCTTTGGTATCGATTGTAGATCACGCCCCAAGTATTCTTTAAAAAAATATTCAATGTAGAGTTCAGACTTTCCTACGATTTTTTTATTTATTTAATTTATTTATTTATTTTAGTAATAATTATTATATGTATAGATTATATTTATACCTATACCCATATCACAAGAAAATGATTTGCTCACTTTGTGGTTACATCAATTCGTGTAATTTGTACATTTATTAGGATACTAGCTGTTGCCAGCGACTTCCTTCGTAGGTGATAGCGTGATAATATGTGGCCTATATGTTGACCCGACCTATTAGTAATATTCATACAAAATTTGAAGTAAATCCATACAGTACTTTTTGAGTTTACCCCGGACATACATACAGACAAACAGCAAAAAATTCTAAAAACTGTATTTTTGGCTTCGATATCGATTGTAGATCACGCCCCAAGTATTCTTTTAAAAAAATATTCAATGTACAGTTTTGACTTTACTACGATCTTATTATATGTAAAATATAGATTTATTAGGGTGCTTCCACAAATTACGGTAAGGAAGGGGGGAGAGAAATAGGGGTATAACTAAACTTCTGTCAGACAAAACTCACTTATTTTTTCCAAAGTAATAGCGAGAAAACTAAGTTAAATTAAGTAACAGGTACATGTTTCTTCGCTAAAACATAGCTAATCTCTATATTTCTATAACTCATAGTAGTTTAGTGCATATAGGAGGCAGATGGTGTTGAAAAAATATCCAAATTACCACACGTAAGTTATGGATGCCCACATAGGTATTTATATATTATTTAGAACACAAAATAAAAATGTATATAAAATATTTTATTAAATAAAGACACCAAAATAACCCATTCAGCCTTTTATCTAACTATACCCAAATAAACCGATTCACATTGTTATCTAACACAATAGATAAATCCACTTGCATATTCACTTATAACGCTGTTGCGTAGTATAACACAACCTGAGCACCCATATACCACATAATAAGAAACGGAATTCCAAATGCAATGCCTCGGCTCGGTTGCGGTAATGGAATGACGGCATACACTATCGTATGCACGATACGGCCGATAGTAAACACTCTGAAGAGTAGCGTAGCCCACGCCGCAACCGGCCCTGTCGTCAAATACAATGCAGCAAGCACCCAAAAAGCAGGAATATTCTCCAAGTCATTCAAATGTGCGCGTCGAATTCTTTCCACGGTCTCATCGACTTTGACTTTTCCTCCAAGCGCTTTAACATCTTCAGGATTGGCAAATACTCCTTTTGTTACACGTACAAGTGCAGTTAAGAAGGTAACAGATAATACTTTGAGGGCCAGTACAGCCGAGTACACAATGTACGATTGTACAGCAGGATTAGATAATGATAGCACTGACATTTTGAGCTTAAAGACGTCCGCACACTGTAGATTATTCTGTGTATACTGACTGATACGAATGTTGATCGCTGACAACACGGACAACACGAGCGCTAGACATACACGTCAAACAAGTAACAACCATGAAGGTCAGTGGTCAGATCCCCACACATTCAACCACTGCACTTGATTGGATAACAAAATTTTATTAATTTTGACCACAAGCTCAAGCTAATGTCTGTTGTGCAAATTAATCTTGACTTGTTCAGTAACGCTCACTGTGTGTGCGTGGTTCGCTTTTTAATCTAGTCTCACATGATAAAATTATCGCCATTTTCTATATAATAATAATAATAAATTTATTAATTTGCGTTAACCATAATTATTAAATTACTAAAGTAGGCTGGATATATAGTATATCATAGAATAACAAACAAGCAGATGGCTCTCCTGATCGGAAGAGAAAACATCGCCTATTGACACCAAAGATAATAATGGCGCGTTCCTAACCGTGTGGTGAGAGGGCAATGTCACAGTCATTGGTATACCGGTTACCCTACCCTCCAAATCAAAACACAATAATGACAAGCAATGATAATTTTGCGGTTGACGTCATCCGCAATGTCCACAACGGCTCGTTCGTGTATTTACTCGGACAAGACGTTACGGAACTCTACCATTTAGTAATAACGATGATAACACAGTATACTGGAGACTAACAGTAGTAAATCTACATTTATTTATTTATTATGTATAACAAAGTCCACAGCTCTTAATCTATTTTATATTTTACTTATTAGGATTATTCTAAAAGCCAATTACGGACTTACATTTTTTAATATTTACATAATGACGTCACTAAGTAGTATTGACGAGCGTGTGAGTTGTGTATATGGATATGCGTGTACTTGCGTGTGAGTGTGCATGTGTATGTGTGTGCATGTGATCTGCAATGTGGTTAAAAATATACATATAATTATTTTACATACATATTATTAGTTTTATCAGAAGCTCGGTTATTTGAACATTTATAGACGATAGTTATGAAAGTGGACAAATCGAAACAGGTAGGTCTAGGTAGTAATGCATGGAACTAGGTTCTCTCTTTCCGTCAATTAGGGGTAGTGAATATATTCATACATACATTACATATATTTACAGATTGTGATATATTTTTTTTTTTATAAAAAACAGCTTACAAATACGTTATATTCTCGTAACTCGTCGGTCGCTAGCAATACTGTGAAGAGCATAATATAATTCCAATTATGGTTTTACACCATTTACAGAACTGTGTCGCTACTGATTGCATACATTATTATTACTGAGTGTATTTATTTATTTACACGAAACAATGACGTAATATCTACATATATATTAATTCCTATACTAAACATAAATCCTAAAATGCGGCATTTTCGCCGGATATTTCGGAATTACTTATTAAATTATCTAGTTAATGCATAAAATGTATTAAATCCGTCAAGTAAAAAAAGCTTATAAATTCGGCAAATTTCGATCATGCTAATTTAAAAATACGCGGCGCTTTAGAAAAATATCATAGAAAGAAAGGTTTTTAGACTAGCCAAAAGAAAGACACTCACGAAATTTTCAGTATATATTCATCTTTTAAAACATAGGTGTAGATCTTATGGACTAACATTTAGTCGTATAAGTAAAAATGTCAAATATTAACGAAAATAGATGTAATATTACATTGTTTAAACTGAGCGTTTAGCTTCAGAGCCTGCGATTTTTTTTTATAGTAGAGTCGGCAAACGAGCAGATGGTGCACCTGATGGTAAGTGATCACCGCCGCCCATGGACATCCGCAATACCGGGGGTATTGCAGCTGCATTGCCGGCCTTTTAAGAATGAATAAGCTCGTTTCTTGAAGGTCCCTAAGTCGTATCCATTCGGAAACACCCCCGAGGGTAACTGATTCCACAAAGGAGTAGTGCGAGGAAAAAAGTGTCGACAAAAGCGCACGATTGTGGATTTTCATACATCGAGGTGGTGAGGATGGAACTTTAAATTTTGACGCGATGTCAGATGGTGGAATTTAATAGTTAATAAAAAAATTAAACTTACTCAAATGTTTTACAATTATTATCTATGGAACGGTAAGAATAGGTAAAATAGTGATATTATACCCAGGCCTAAATACCAATGAAGTAGATAAGAAGTCTCCCACCTATAAGTTGCAGCATGTATTAACCTTATAGTAGTATTAACGACAGTTGTGACATTTACCTACTATGGCCAATCGTTCGCTTTTCACAAAATGCTTGACAGAATGGCAAGTATATTTTTCAAAGGTAGCCGGGATTAAAACTATGTTTGTTATATATCGCGCAAGTAATAAAGATTTTATCAGTTTCATTATTTTAAAGCCAATGATAGCTGAAAGTGTTGATTTGTGAATATTCCTAGTTACAGTAAGTAGATAGGTTAGCACATTTTGCTTGCGCGTAATTATCGCAGCTTAATGCTGTAGTTAGATCATTTGTTTTTAACTTCCCGCTACGTAAGGAAGTTATTGATTTTGCCCCAATTTTCGAAAATCGAGTTTTCACCAGTCCTCCAAGTTTTGAGGTCCTATGAACCTTTCTCGACTATTTTCACGATTACGTCAGTATGTATGAGTGTGTGTGTGTGTGTGTGTTTGTGTGTGTGTGCGTGTACGTGTGTGTGAGTGTGTGTGTGTGTTTTTATGGAATAGGGGGCAAACGGGCAAGAGGCTCACCTGATGGTAAGTGAACACCGCCATCCATGAACAGCTGCAACACCGGAGGTACTGCATGTACATTGCTGGCCTTTAAGGAATGAGTACTCTTTTCCTTGAAGCCCTAAGCCGTATCATTTTGGAAACACATCCGCTAGTAATTGATTCCACAGAGCAGTCGTGCGAGGCAAAAATGCCTTGAAAATAGCACTGTAGTGGATGACATCCAAGGGTGAGGGTGGAATTTAGAGTTTTGTCGTGATGTCTGATGCTGGAAATCAGCGGGTGGTATTAAGCCGAACAACTCCTCGGAACACTCCACTTAGTAAAAGCGATAGAAGATGCAGAGAGAACCAACATCTCTTCGCAACGCCAAAGGATCAAGCCGATCGGAAAGAGCCCGGTCATCGACGATGCGAAATGCTCTATGCCGTATGCGGTCAAGAGGAAGGAGGTGGTACGGAGCCCCTGTCCAAAGATGAGAAAAGTTCTCTATATGGGGCCTGATTTGTGACTGTATAGTAGCAAACGGTCGGCTGGTGTGAAGTACTGTTTTGCCCTGTACAGAACACTAATTTTCTTGGACTCCAGCTCGGCTTTACCTTCCAAATGACCACGAAACTGGATGTTACTCGATATTTTGATACCAAGAATTCCAATTTCTGGCTGAGGCAATCAAACGTAGTAGCCTTGGGGATCACCATCATTGACAGATTTTGGGCCTGAGCATACACTATCGACAACAACCTTAATGCTACGATCTGGCAAAAAACTGGTGATTAAGTTGCATAATTTATCGAGAAATGCATAAGATGGAAGTTTCGCAAGAAGTGTTTTGTGCCACACCCTATCAAAGGCCTTCGCTATGTCCAAACTAACAGCTAGCGCTTCCTCCTTGGTCTCAACTGCTTTCGCCCATCTGTAAATAAGGTAGACCAAAAGGTCACCTGCCAAACGACCGTGGCGTTCTCTACTACCGGTATACGGTACGGAACTATACTACGGTCAAATGTTCATAGTATGAAACAATAAAAGCCCTCTTTTTAGTCCGCATTGTCGTAAAGGGCAACTTCAGAACCCTACATTGCGCACAGCTCGACACGCACTTTACCAATTTTTTTATCGTGTTTGTTATTATTAGCAGAAAGTTTGTGTAAAAGAAAATGTTTAAAAATTATACGATTTTTTAAATCACATACGACATAAAAAAGTGAGAGGAATCTTCAATAACTTGAGAAAAGCTGGTCCTACTGTTATTTTCGTTATACCATCCGTGCAAAGCTAGGGCGGGTAGCTAATAAAATAATACAAGGCTACGTGGATAACAGGAAAATAAATAGATAATATTTCAACGAAAATATTAAGCTTTGGTTGTCTTCCCAGGAGTTTAATGAAGGCGTGAAAAAATTGAAGTTTTTTCGAAACTTGTTCTATTTTATAAACACCGACTGTAAAACTAACTTTGAAAATTGCCCGCAGTAGATTATCTTCAAAACGCTCTAGAACTTTTGTGGCGTTAAGGAATACAATATCTTCAGGAGCACTCATTGAGCAGCGAATGTAAATACAAAACAAATATATGCTGTTGTAGATTCTTTTGTACATATTTGAATTGTAAAAAAGCCGCCCCCGGGTGGGCTCGAACCACCAACCTTTCGGTTAACAGCCGAACGCGCTAGCCGATTGCGCCACGGAGGCTATGACATATATAGGTCAAAACTGCATGCAAACCAATCTTTATAACAATTATTGTGAAAGTTCCATTAGATACTGTTATCTTAATTTGTTTGATAAGTTGTTAAAATTGTTTACTTAGATGTGGTACCATTTATGCGATCGTTAATGAAATTGTATTCAATTTACTTATACATACATACATATACATATTTATGTAGATACATAATTATGTAGAGAAACTAAAGGTTTACTTATCTGATTAATTCTAAAACATTACCTACGTTAACTACGTGCAACGTTACGATCGGGTTTTGGTACCGAAATTTCCACTATTGTTATTTCAATTTGCTTGATAAATTGTTAAAATTGTTTACTTAGATGTTATTACTTAGATAATTGTTTACTTAGATCTATGGGATCGTTAATGAAGCTGTATTCAATTTACTGATACACAATTATGTAAAAAAAAGAACCTGAAGTTTACTCATTTGATCAATTCTAAAACATTACCTAGATGATAGATTTACAACATTACACTCGGGTTTTGGTACCACTGCCGTTTTTATATTATTAAATAGAAAACAAGCAGATGGATCTCCTGATGGAAAGAGACAAGCATCCCTATAAACGCCAAAGATGATAATAGTGCGTCGCTATACGTGTGACAAAGTGTTAATATCACTTGTATAAGTTTACCGGCTACCTTACCTTCCAAACTGGAACGCGACAATGACAAGCGTCGACGCTAATACCTATTGTGCTCAAAATAGCCGCGGTATTTGTCACTTTAGTTTTGCCTTAGTTATTCACTTGATATTTTGACACGAAAGCACTGCATCATTAGCACTTCTGATGTCATAGGCGATGGTAATCTTTTTTTCATCAGCTTGTTTGCTGTCCTATAATATATAAAACAACACCTTTTGTCATGACGTCTCATAAATTTACTGTTTTATATAACTTTTACTATTGGGTCATTTTGAGATACTAGCTGTTACTCGCAACTTCATTCAAGTGACAGAATTAATTCCTTTTGCTTAGTCGGATAGAACAGTAGCGTGTGTCACTTTTGTATTGCTCACTAATGGTCAAAGAATTTTTAAGATCCAGTAGCTATTGAATTGTTTGTGACACACAAAAATACAAATGTTTCCTTTTTATTATATTAATATAGATGTAGTTGTAAACCTATCTGTTTCCTTCATTATTGTTATAGAGTAGAAGGCAAACAAGCAAAAAGCTCGTGGTAAATGACCATGGTATACAGAGAGCTTAGGTACTAGAGAGGTTATGCTAGTGTAGAAATCGTGATCTGAAACCGTGATAATGAATGTGGCGAATGCCTTGTCTAGTACATTAGTACATAGAAGTATTTAAAATGTTTTTGCAGTTGCGATACTGATTTTTTTTATTTCATAAAATAGTAAACAAGCAAATTATTCTCTTGGTGGAAAGAGATTTACATCGCCCAAAGACATAAAAGAGGTTAATGTTGCATTGTTATCTCTGTAGCAGAGTCGAAATGCGACAAACTTATAAGTATACCACCTACCTTACCTTTCAAATCGGAACACGACAACGACAAGAATAGAAGCAATTGTAGCAGGAATAGATAAGGCTGAAGGCGATGGTACCAAACCCGAACGACACGTTACAGAACCCTACTATACAATAATATTTTCTTTTAATCAAAGAAAATTAGATCCTGTGGGCTATTTTCTTGATAATTCAACTGAATGATGGTTTCACAAGGAAAAGTATCGTAGTCTATGATATAGAGAACTTCAACATCCATTAATTTAATCTTACGTTTAAAGGAATGGTTGGAGTCGCAGGGCATAGAATTATCTAAGGAAGAAGAACTGCCTGAAGATGCCTATGTAAAAAAGGAACGCTGGAAATCAGTGCAGCCTCCGCAAAAACCAAAAGCAAAGACTGATCCGTTGCGCAGATTCTTAGAATACGACGGTAAAGTGTTGGCGTGAGTTGGATTGAACTAGTATTTCAATACGATAATTTGTCGCCGCTCATTTCACTGTATGTAGCTGCGAAATATTTTAGTCATTGATATAAAAAACCCAAGATGCACAGTCTCGAAGAAAACTGACACTCAAATTGTCCCTAATATCACACAAGTAGTTATAAATATGGCAAAAAATTTTGTTTTTGCATATCCAACCTTAAGCGCAAGTTTTATGGTTGTTTTTAAAAAGCAATGCACAAAAAGTAATAAAATTGACAGTGTCGCGATCGACGCAATTCCATTTGAAATGAGCGCACAATTTAAAATTGTGCACTCGTTTTAAGAGGACGTTTTGAGACACTAATTGTGCATCTTGGGTTTTTTATATCAATGGTTTCAGTTTATTTCATCGTTGTACTGCTCAATTAGGTAACCATTGACTTTACGGCATGGTATAGCTAGCAAGCGTCTACTCTTTTCTTTTTTTATATCACTAGATTACATAAATGCAGATGGCTCTACTGATGTAAAGAAAAACCATCGCTTATAGACATCAAAGATGTTAACGGTGCATTGTTATCCGTATCCGTAACAGTAGTTGATCAGTTAAGCGAACTTTGAGATCAAAATTCTCATGCTGAAAACGGAGAAAAATGTTATGTTTACCAACACCAGAAAATTACACTACTGAGTCCATAAACGTAACGATTGTTATTTGCAACTCGTGTCACATTTTTTGAGCATTCTTTTCTTGTAATTAAATTTCAATAATGTATTAAAATTCTTCGTTGTTGATAGAAAAATAGCGGGAAACTATTTTAATTTTCTATGCCTCTGTATATAAAATGTCAAATCCTGATGGAGAAAGGTGACCATAGCCTTTAGACTCCAAAGATGGTAAATTGCGATGCTGTCCATGTGACCTTATCCTCCATAACGGAACACGCAAGTGGCAAGAAAAGACGCTATTGCAGCTAAAACTAGGTAAAGCAGTAGTTTCAAAACTGGGTAAGACGTTTTGTAACTATAGTAGTCACGATGCTAGTAAATCATTTGCCTATTCGTTAGCCTTTGGTAGATATATTCTTCAAAGGAGGCCCGAACAACACGGGGTAGAAACCATATTCATGACAATACGTTAATTTATTCGCGGGCGAATAAACGAGGATCAGCTAGTTTCTTTAATTGATAACAATATATTACATAGAGTACAAGAAAAAGCGACTCTGTATTAGTCTGCTCGACAAGTTGAAAATGGTCTAAAATAGAGATACTGCTCTTAAAACTATGTGCGATAGCTCATCGGATCCGGAATGATGCCTAGAAAAATGTACTAAAGCGTATATTAGCACATAAAAATTGCAAAAGTTATAAACAATTAAAGATGAAAAAAATGGCATTTCGTTTTTTGCCAATATTTCATAAATATTAATATTTAAGAAATTTTAAAAAAAAGATTCGGAAAGAGGAGGAAATTTCCAAGAAAAAATTCTTAGATCCCGGAACTCTATCTCCATTCATACTTAAGAAAAACTCGGTTCCCAAGATATGGGTATGTGAAAAACCGAGCAAAGCTCGGTCAACCAGATATTATATATATTATAATATTTATAATATTATAATATTTATAATTATAATATTTATAATATTTTATAATATCCATACTAATATAATAATTACTAATTTACTAATTTACTAATTTTACTAATTTTTACTAATCCATACTAATATTATAAATGCGAAAGTAACTCTGTCTGTCTGTCTGTCTGTTACGCTTTCACGGCTAAACCGCTGAACCGATTTGGATAAAATTTGGTACAAATATAGTTTGAGACCTAAGAAAGGACATAGGATAGTTCTTATCCCGGAAATCCCACGGGAACGGGAACCATGCGGGTTTTTATTTTAGAAATTTTTCCACGCGAACGAAGTCGCGGGCACAGCTAGTAATATTATAAATGCGAAAGTCTGTCTGTCTGTCTGTTACGCTTTCACGGCTAAACCGCTGGACCGATTTTCATGAAATTTGGCATGGATACAGTCGAAGATCCGCGGTCAAACATAGGCTAATTTTTTTTTTCAAAAATCAGTCTCTGGAGGGTTGAAATACGGGTGATTTTTTTATTAAAAGCTATTTGGATGACTTATTAATATACTCGCGGGCGAAGCTGCGCGGTTCAGCTAGTTATTTATAATTTTAATTTAACGCTAAAAATGGATCTCCGCAGTCCGCACGACAAAAAGCGAGTACGACACATAAATTAATTTATTAAAGGAATGAAATTTCTTTATTAAATTAGAAAAAATATGTTGTATTCTGAACACTATAAATAATTTATTTCTGTTAAAAGTTTTACTTAAAATTAATTTTTCAACAAGTTGAAAGATTTTTAACTAATAAAGTTTTCTCATACTTCCATCTTAATTGTAAATGAAAAAAAAAGACGTGTGGCACTCGGAGACTGCCGCGGTAAAGCTATTGCATAGCATTTTTTATCAACTTATGCAATTACAATTATATATTTATTTTATTTATGCAGTATTTTTTTTTCTTCGTTTATTCATATTTAAAACACTTTGTACACAAATTATAAGAGTACAGATATTCACTGTTGTACGTAGATGATAAATACCTATACACCTATATACTTTCTCACAAACAGCTGATTACGGTAGTTTTCCAATACAACCAATGCCACCTAAAGGCGGGTTGCTGAACTAAAGAGACAAGCGTGATATATCAAAAAGTCATTAAAAGTTCTGGTATTTATCGATAGATGGAAAAACTAAAAAGTATCACCCCTGTGCCGGTCGGAGTGGGGCGTGTTAGGATTTTTCGTTACAGAATTTCTGGATTCGGTCTCCACGCTCAAGGCCCGCGATAGAAGCTATGCAATAGCTTAAAAAAATTTTAAATCGATAATATGATGATAATAAAAACAGCACATGTAATATGAACTAATGGTTCATTTTAGAACACCAAAAACGAAACACTTCAAAACTATTAAATTAAAAAGCGCTAACCCTGCCTGATAACTCCCGAACGAGTATATGGGGTTTCGGGCTCCCTCTCCCCCCGCAAACTCCGCACGATTGCCCTGTCTAGATGTGTCCATTGGCCAACTGTAAGTATTATATAGGCCGTGCTTTAACTGTGCCAAATTTCATACTCCACCGTTCGCCCAATTGTCTTAAAAAGGGGTCCAAAGTTTTTCATTCACATCTTTATATATATAAAAGAAAGTCGTGTTAGTTACTCCACTTATAACTCAAGAACGGCTGAACCGATTTAGCTGAAAATTGGCAGGGAGGTAGTTTAGAGCCAGGAGAAGGACAAGTTATTTATATATCAATACTAGCTGTGCCCGCGACTTCGTTCGCGTGGAAAAAATTCTAAAATATCCTATTTTAGAATTTTTTCCACGCGAACGAAGTCGCGGGCACAGCTAGTATTAATATATAAATAACTTGTAATGTACAAAAAGAAATAAAATTGACAGTGTCACGACCGACGCGATTCTATTTGAAATGTCCTCTAAAAATGAGCAATCATTTTTAGAGGACGTTTTTGAGACGCTCGTTGTGTATCTTGGGTTTTTTATATCAATGAATACAGGATAATTAATAAAAAAATGTACATATTAAAGAACATCATAGTTAATGGTCGTAAGTAAACAATTAAAATATAATAGAGTAACCACATAATCAACCTCAACTAAATTAATGTAGTTATATTTAAAAAGTGTGGCCACCGCACGAAGTACTAACAAGTCCAGTCGCGAGCTCGGTAAATCGCTGTTGTAAACAATAAACTATGCGCCGTGCGCGGATGTCCGTACTTAACATTTTTATTGGATAATTAGGTAAAAATTTAAGTACCTATTTTTAACATATTCGGTATCAGAACAGAGTACTGACCACCCTTCTTCAATACGTACAGTCTTTTACCAGTCATGAGTCAACCTGACAATTTTATTGCTTATATTTATTCTACAAAGCAAATCCTGAAGCAAATTTGGCTTCCGACAAGCAGCTTTATTAATACCGCTTTCCAGACTGCACTATTCAATTTAAACATAGGTAACAACTTGAATACTAAGTAAACAGACGGCTAATCTGTACTCCGAAGCTAAGTGATTCCTCGTGGGGGATAAGTTAACAATTTGGCCACTGGGAAATTGACGGCGCTATTATTATAGAAATTGAATAGATATTCTGTGATTAAAATTTCATCTTAGAAAACTCGTTATTTTGAAATAGCTATTTCAATATTTTTAAAAGTTTTTTTTTGTATAACTTGAAAATAATTCAGTTATTTAGGTGGTTAAATAAAAAGTGAGCAAGTCTATGGAATTTACGGCTCTGTTATTAGTAAAAGTGCTATAAGCTCGCTGATGATAAAAATCGGAATTCGGAATCGGAAGGATTTAATCGATACTAAAAACCTGCCAATTGAGTGTTGGACCACGTCCAATGTAGATCATAGTTGCCCATCACAATAATGTGAACTAAATAGAAGGGTTTTTCGTCGTTTTATATAATGAACATTTAAAATGACGGATATATCCCCTTTTACTTCTCCAAGTAGATTTTGTAACTTTATCGACTATTAGGCGCCCCATAGCCTTACGAATATGAGGCAATAATATTGAATATCTAGCAATAATTTGATTCCAAACGCTCAATAAATTCACTCAATAAAATTGACAAACCAGCCTGATCAATATTTTCGTACGAGCAACATGTCTGACAAGACGACGAAGTTTTGGCGGCAACTATGCTGGTGATTTTGTTATAGACCACTACCAGGAGTCTTGCAGTGAAGTTGCCGGCCTCTTACGAATGAGTAGGCTCTTTTCTAGAAGGTAATTTAATAAAATCTTATGTTTTATATTTAAAAAAAAAAAACTATTTTCGCATATATTTTGCGATTTTTATGTTTCATGGATTTCGTTTGTTTTAAATTTTTCGAATTAACACGGAAACTTGCAATTTTCGAGTAATTAAAGTGTAAATTTTAACAAATAGACTTTACATTATGATGAATAATTTTCAAATCCAAGTTCTTTCATTATTTTCCATTTTCTACGAAAATTTTTCACAATATTGTGTATTTTTGATATCATCAGAAAGTGGACATTTCAAAGAAAAAAACTAATACCAATTTTTTAAAAACATCAGCAATTTTGATGGGTGAATTTTCGATTAAAAATTATGATGTTTTTTTTTAAATATTAAGTCAAAATAAGGAGAAAAAAATTAATATTTTGAATAAAAAAAATACAATGTATTTGAGATATACAACTTTTTACTAAGTTTCCTGAAAAAAAATCTATTTTTGTAGGAGATAAAAATAAAAAATCGGTTTTTCAAATTTTTCGCATAATTTTGAGGTTATATGAAAAAAGTGCAAATACAAAAATTGTAGATCATCTTATTGCCGATAACTTTGCCATTAAACTTTTTTCGATAGGACTCGTTGTTTTGCAGAAAATCGTGACAAACCGTTTTTCCCGCTTCAAATCACCTCCCCCCCCCTCACACTTTCCGAACTCAAATCGCCCGTAATTTATTTTTACTCGTATTTATTTTCTTCATTTGCAATGAGTTTCATCCTACTATTACTTTCTTTCGTTTTACGATCGGCCCCGGTCTATATTGCTCATTTAATTGTGACAAATAAATAATATGAGAGAAATGAAATGATAAGTTATCATTAATTGATAAAAAATGAAAGACTGCACATGTGCGTTACGTAGAACAAAATATCCATATACTATGTAAATTTGAAATTAAAGAAAATATTAGTTTTTTTATTAATTATAATTAAATAACAAAGTGTCAGATAGATAGTCTTTGAAATAAGATATTTTTAGATCAAGATGAGTCTATTCATTAATTGTGTTTCTTTTCCTCAAGCGTATTTTCTATCTATATGTATATTTATTTTTACTACCAGCTGAAAAAAGTTTTGAGTTTATTCAAATAACTTTCTCGTTTCTGCTAATCTAAATTAATATTTTAAATTGCAGAATTAATGTTCATTAAGTTATCTATTCTGGGGTATATAAATTAAGTAGATTATTTGATATATATATATATATATATATATATATATATATATATATATATATATATATATATATATATATATATATATATATATATATATATATATATTTATATCAAGAATATCACAATAGAAATAGTTTTAGAAATGAGTCGTAAAAAAATTCAATCATAGAACACTCTCCAATGTTTCTCATCATGTCGTTCAAAATATGTGACAAAACAAGCGAGTGTGTTGTCTCATGATGTAAAACATTGGTTATGGGTCAATCACTTCATGCTACTTAGGAATGCTATGTAATGCAACTACCCTTGCAGATAGCCTTATTTAAATATATATCCGAATATATATATATATATATATATATATATATATATATATATATATATATTCGGACAATTAAAAAAGTTATTTTAGTTTTCTGATAAAAAAAGCATTGCCCGGGATTGGAAAGTGCCTGGTTGGCGATAGGCTTGCCACCTTTCACATTGTTTGACCAAGTATCTTCGGCTAATCGTGGGTGCATTTGTTATAACACGCCCTACTACTTCGGGGATAACGCTGTGAAGATATGTTTCTTTAAATATAAATTTCAAGCGACTATAAGCTTAGGTTAAAATAAAAATGGTATGAACTAATCAGAAAATTCATTAAGAAACTTCTAACGTTGTCATTCATGACTTTTATTGGATAAATATTTAGGATAAATCTAGCGAATTGTTATTAGTGGAACTTTGTTGTTTCAGATACAATGTTGTGTGGGACAACCGTGATGCAGAGTTTGGAGAACTTACTGAATACAAGTTGTTTTACTTTCTTCAAGACGACACGATTGCAATAAAGGTTAAATATTACGAATTCTTAATGACTAGTAATTATAATATGTACTAATCACGCTGCTTTTCTTACATAGAAAAAAGAGTAAGCTCCTTGTTACTATAATTCATTTTTTAAAAACAAGTATTTGTCAACCAGGATGAATATGACTCGTGAAATACGAAAACAACGACCGACAGCCCACGTATGCTTCGTATTAAGATTTAGATATAAATCTAGGCTTCGAACTGTACATCTTTCAATAGAAAAATCCTAACAACACTTACTGACCTACGTCACGCTGTTGAGACTTCACGATTTCATCGAATGGTCTAGCCAATGGACACTGGATCAACAAGATAGTGTAAGACTATTATTTTTTATGTCATAGAATATCTGTTAATCAAACAAGCTGATGATTCTTCTGATGGACAAAAACAACCATCGCCTATAGACATCAGATATATTAATGGTGCGTTACTATCCATGAGTCAGGGTTGGAATGCCAAATGCATGAGTTTACCAAGAATATTAATTACCCTCCAAAGCGGTACACGACAGTGACAGGCACCGACGCTATCGCGGCAAGAATAGGTAAGGTATCAAAACCTGAGCGAGAAGATGCAGAACTCTACCACCTATTTAGTAATCACGATGTTAGTGAGCCATACTTGTTAGGATTTTCTTTGCAATTGTAAAACCTATTACAAAAGCGGGATCGTTTTGCTTTTACTGGGGACAATGGGACAGACAGCCTGAAAGGAGGATGATATCGCCTAAAGCGAAACGTATGGTCACGTTATGTATAAGGGCTGATTACTTTTTTATTTAAACTTTAGGTATTAGGTCATATACCTAATAACATAATTTTTTAATACCATACGCATAATTACATTAATTTTATCTTAGGTAATCTATACATATTATAATATCGTAGGATAGTCAAAACTATACATTGAATTTTTTTAAAAGAATACTTGGGGCGTGATCTAAAATCGATATCGAAGCCAAAAATATAGTTTTTAGAATGTTTATCTGTTTAAGTATTAATGAACACATTTTTACTCATTGCGCCAAAACTGGTCAGATCATGGTTTCATTAAACTTTTTACTGGACTACACTCGTACTTCAAAACTGTTGATCTTACAAAAAAATTGTAAGACGAAAATTATAGAAGATTTCATAAAATTTAATTTTTGAATAATTAGAAAAGGTAAGGTATCGTCGAGAAAAATAGCCATTAGGAGCCATATATCCATTATGGCTGCGCGACTAGCAAAGATACGAGATAGGAAATTTAAAATTCGTAAAGAGCATAATATCATCTATACAAATAAATAAAATTGCAGTGTCTGTTTGTAATAGTAAAATAGCCGGTTTTAACTAAACGCATATACACGGTACACATACCAAAACAACCCTTTTTACAATTTTTGTCTATCTCTCTGTCCGTCTGTCTGTCTGTTTGTTCCAGCTAATCTCGAACGGCTGGACCGATTTTGACGGGACTTTCATTAGTAGATAGCTGATGTAATAGGGAGTAACTTAGGCTAATTTTTAAAAAAAAAGAATCCACGCGGACAAAGTCGCGGCGGGCACAGCTAGTAATCTATAAAAATAAAAATGTTCAATACTTCAGGGAAACTTTTCAGCCGAAATACCAAATGACCGAAATATGTTATTGCGCATATTACGTCAAATCCCTTACGGGACAGGGTGGCAGATTCAATTCCAAATAGATTCACTACGATCCAGATTCACACACCACGTTCCAAATAGATAAGCCTTAGTTAGATTCTTATATTTATTATCACGATTCAAATAGATAAGAATGATTGCCCTCTGCGTCCTGACACAGTATACTGGAGACTGTAGTCAATCTACATACATGTGGTATTCGAGCAACGCACACATAGACACCTCTCACGGACGCGATATTCCGGAATGGTTCGGTACAGTTTGTTCCGCACCATTCCGAGATATGTCTATGTGAGAGGTGTCTATGTGTGCTATGCTTGAATATCACTTGTATGTAACATTGACTTCTGGTAGTTTCTAAGTATTCTAATGTCTAATTGCTTAGGGAACATTATAAATTTTAATTAGCACCAGAGTAAATAACAGGTACATTTGAACTGCGCTTCTATTTAATTTAGATCTGTCAGAGATTATAATTTAGATTTATTGTTTTTATATTGGAGGAATTCAGTATGTATTATTAAGTCACCTCGAATATTCACTATTTTTTTTACCTCCTCCTTCTTTTAAATCTAATTGCTTATTGCTGGGATCAATAGCATTTTTTATGCTATATTTTTATTTATAGATAATTTTACATATTATATGGTTTTTCATATATAATATGGTATTTATTATAAACTTTGTGCATATCTAATATATTTATATATATATTTTATTATATATCATATTATACATTTTAATTATCAATTTGCACCCTAATTTTCTCGCTATTGCTTGGGGTTGGCTGGTTGAGAACGCCAATGAGCATTAAGTCACCCATTGTACTGTAATTGTGAATAAATTTAATAAATGAATAATAAGCCTTATTTACGTTCTTAGAACTATTACTGGTTTTAGAGGTTTAACCGACCTTAATATTTTTTATGTATGTTCCCCGATTACTCAAAGACGTCTAAACCGATTTCGAAAATTCTCATTCTCATCGCTAAACAAGTGAAAGTTTAATTATAATTTGGTTCCATATACATTTGGCGTACATTTTTAACACCACTTTCACTCATTACCCAATTAATTTGATACTCGTTGACCGCCCCGTTGGTCGAGTGGTTAGCGACCCTGACTACGCAATCGACGGGGCTCGGGTTCGACCCCCGACGGGGACAAGCATTTATTTTATGAGCATATATGTTTGTATTTCCGGGTTTGGGTGTTTATTCAATATAATATTCTAGTTTTTATACATTTATTTCTATGTATTAGTATCGTTGACTAGCAACCATAACACAAGCAAATAATTCGCTTACTTTGGGGTTAGATCAGTAATTGAATTTGTCCCGTGAATATTTATTATTTAACTAATGTTAATAGATTTTCAGCTTTGGCTACGATTTCGACCGACCGACTTACATTAGCTCAGTCAGGACGGCATTTTACAATGCGATAGAGACTGGAACGTGCTAACAGGAATAACAGAGTGCTAAGTGTGACTTTTTCTTTTCGCATTCGATCGTGAGCGCGATTGGAGTTTACTAGGAATTTGTATGTGATTTGTACAGCGCCACCTGGTGGTAAACGTGAGAAACCAGTCTATTACATTCACGTTCCACGACGCGCCAAAACGGCGCGTCCGTACGAAGCCGTCAAAACCGGTTCAGCCGTTGCGATGGCTAAACCGGTTTTGACGGCTTCGTACGGTACGGACTCCGCCGGGACAGATAACCAGCTCCATCGGAGTCCGTCCGAAGCCATACGGCCGTCGCGGAATGTGAATAGAGCACTGAGCAGCGGGGCAGCGCGTCGAGTCATTTACGGCTACCGCGGCACGCGTACGGTTCCGTCGGATGCGCACGGCTTCCGCGGCATCCATTCGTATGCGTGCTGATGCGAGCCAGTTGGTGTGAATCGTGCATTAGTCTCCATCAGGGAATATTGAGGTTATATAAAACTCAAAAATACATAATCCCTTCTAACCATAGTATCTGGAATAATATCTACAACAGTAAAAGGTTTTGATGGCAATGTAAACGGAGGCTCTAATTTCGAAACAATTCAGGGCTCTCGGAAATCAAAGCAATGAATATTTATTTAACAAGATCTAACCGCCCGGCCACAGCTACCCGCGGCGCGACCTGCGACGCGAAATGCGGCGCGGTGAGTCGCGCGACCATCTGGGTATGCCACAGCTCGACTTGTTGCGACCGCGGCGGCGTGCCGCTCTGAGCTGTCACACCTATACTAGCTAGTACCGGGGTCGGATTTTGTAATACTATTTTTACTATATTCTTTTGAAGCGTAGTATATATTATCGTAACGTTAGGATTGTACGCAAAAATACCATTATTGTTGATACTTACATATATTACCTTATCATTAATCCCTCCATTCAGGATTTTTGAAATTATATTTCTTTAGGTGCGTAATATTTCTTTAGGCAGCGAGTGAAATTTTAAGATGCACGCACATTACCGTAACGTAAAAGTTACAGGTTGTCTGCTAAATTGCTCATTAAGTCCCGAAATCCTTAACTATCCTTTTCTAGTGTTTTTATTATTTTAATGTAATAAAGTATTTGCATGCAATTAAAATCTATCAGAAATCAGAAATCAGAAGTACTTTATTCAATAAAACTTTTTACAAGTTATTTTGACACGTCAACATATTTTTTAAAAGCTACAACCGGATCGGAAACGTGGCCACTATTTTTTAATGACGCCAAAGAAGTATAACTTCTCACCCGCGTATATAAGTACACGCACCCATTTTTTTAACGTATGGCAACGCAGACATTTTCCGTGCAATTTTTAGTAACTATGATCGTTTTTGATGTAGTGGGCTGTACAAAGAATGTATTTTTTATTAATATGAGTGAGATGAATGTATAGGAAACAAATTTTGTTTAACGTAAGCCGACATTAAATTGAGAAAATGCTGTGCAGTTTTTGAACGAAGTTCCTTATCGCGCGTTGTGAAAAGGGGCTAGACGGAAAAAATTCTTACGAAAAGTTGTCACGGCACTTTTTGCTATAGTAAGGTATTGTAAGCACAGAAATATCCAGCCACTTCCCTTTAGCTCGTCCATTGAAAGTGAGAGTCTATCTACTGTTTGATTAAGTTTCCTTTTTGCTAGTGCCAAATGTTCGACATTTATACAGAATTTCGGCCGAATGTCGAATTTCGACCGAAAGTTGAAATTCGACGGACAGTCGAATTTCGATCGGTTGCCCAAAATTTGACCGGGTGCCGAAATTCGACCGTGGGTTCAAAATTCGACCGGGTTCCGAAATTCGACCGGGTGCCGAAATTCTACCGGGTGCCAAAATTCAACCATGGGTCGAAATTCGACCGGGTGCCGAAATTCGACCGGGTTCCGAAATTCGACCGGGTGCCGAAATTCGACCGTGGGTTGAAATTCTACGAAGTTCCTGATCGCGCGTTGTAAAAGGGGGCTAGACGGACAAAATTCTTACGAACACTTTTTGCTATAGTAAGGTATTGTAAGCTATGCGGAGTGCGGATGTTTCTCTGTCTGTCTCTCTCTCTCTCTCTCTCTCTCTCTCTCTCTCTTTCTCTCTTATAGAAAGCAAGCCAGATATTTTCATTTCTATTTCGCATTGAACAGTGTGGTGTCACGACGATTATTTTTGTTGAGTGTATACAGGTTTTTTGTAAATAATAATAAAAGGAACTTCGTTCCATCCGGGTGTCCCTTGACACCTCTCAAGTTTTGTTTTAGATTAAGTTTAAGTTTCGGTGTATATACTAAATTAAGTTTAATATTATTTTAAGTATAATATTAAAATAATATGTCAATAACCAATTATTTTTTTTAATCAATAAATCAGCATACTAACAGCTCTAAATTGAAATTTAAAAAATCGACACTTTTTTTATCGTCAGCCCAACATTTTACTTTAGTTTCATAATAATTTTAAGCGCAAAACGTAAAAGGAGCTGATGATCTTCAAATGAGGATCCTGCATCATACAGTTAAAGGTAACCTTGACCTGTGGTTCCTTACTCAATGAGCTTGAGCTGTTTTATTGCCAAGCTCCCGAGGTCTCCAGCTCCGCCATGTAACTCTATCAAACCATGTGAACCTTCTAGCAATAAAGACTATATCAGCCCAATTTCAAGTGTCCACTTTCCAGTTCCATCGTTATATTTTAAAAAACATTCAGCATCTAAGTGTTTGCCAAAGCAAATCGAAGTAGCCTACACTCAGTGGCTTTTAACTGATCAAGCTTAGAAGATCACATGGACTTCCTTCCGGTCTATCATCAGATACTGGAAGCTATCCTATTCCACATTCCTTAAAAAAAAAATCTAACGAGTCCATAATTGATCGTGTTGCTCAATTTTAATTAAAGGTTTTGATAACCTCCTTCCTGTTTCTTTATAAGACCCTGTAAATCATTTAGTACCGGGGTATTTGTCAAAACAGTACAACTGAGTCCAATCTAAATGGGTTTTTCTTATTTAGTTTATAACTTACCGTGGCCACCTTCGAGTTTGATCGTTAAATTCTAAGTCATGTTGAGCATCAGATCCTAGAAATCGTCCAGCATCAAAATGTTTGGTAGTACAAGACAATTGAGCGCTAACTCAATAAAGTTACCTTGTTGAGTTTAGAAGTTTATTATCTAAGCATTTTGCATCTGGATGTGAGAAGTTTCTATATTACTTTTTTTGGCTCCATCTTCAAAGTCTCGTAATAATGAAAAATATCTTATTGCAACGAAACGAACGACTCCAAACTCTACTATCTTAACACTTTCTATTTACAATAACACTCTAGCTGCTCCATGTTCCATTTCTCGTCATTATGAGTACTAATTAAACTAAGTACTTATAGCAACAAAACTAATGACCCAAAACTTGGTTGCCTCGTCAAAACTCTATCTATATCTGAGAGTTCTAGTCCCTATACCCAGGCTACATCATGATATTAACTGGATAGTACCATAATATTGTATTCTCATTGAAATTACAAAAGTTTGCCAAGTTTCGGTACAAATAAATATCAGGAAGTCGATAAATATGGTTTGCAATATTTAGAAAATCTTTTATTTACATACAAATATTGCTAGTTAAATAAAAGCTGATATCTTCGAATGAAGATATTGTAGCATCAGGTCTAGGTCACCATGTCATTCCAATATAATTGAAGTAATAAAATACAAAATTTAGCATCGATAAAGCCTTTAAAAGTTGCTAAATTCCTTTCATCAAGTGGAAAAGAGACGGTGAGCTTTCAATGGCTGCACAGATTCTATTGAATCATAGCAAAGAACCATCTCGCAAAATAGGGCTTTCAAGTAAAAAAAATTGCAACTAAATCGGACCATCCGTCAGGGCGCTACGATGCACGGACAGATACACAGACACACCTCTGAAACTTATAACAACCTTCGTTTTTGCGTCGGACGCTAAAAATAGTAGTAAAATTTTAATAAAATAAAGTAATTATCTATATAATTTCCGTTGGTAATAATTTTGTGTTATTCTAATTCCAACCCTGGCTTACAAGTGAATAAAACAAAAGTCCTCTTTTGTTTTATTCGCTCATCACACCGCGCGGCCGGTCGCGCGTTTTTCCGCGCCGCAATTCTCGTCGCCGGTAGCTGTGGCATACTTCATACAGTTTCCTACATTTGTTTTCGCTCGCCGCGCCGCAATTCGCGTCGCCGGTCGCGCCGCGCGATCTGTGGCCAGGCCGTAAGGGCGGCCCGCGCTACTATTACAGACTTTAATATAAATTTGCTTTCAGAGTTCGCGCCGTGATATATTGAGGTCGTTTTGTATCACATCCCAATAATTAAAACTCGACTCCGTGAAAACTTTAGTGTTTACGCTATAAAATTTAACCTGTCGTCCATTTAAGACTTGAATGTAACGATGTTTTATATTGTTTATATCAACGGAGTAATTTAAATATTAAAACATGCCAAAAACCATGAATCCAAATGTACATGAACATTCAAAAGTAACTATTTACCGCGCGTTAGTTACTACCGATAGGCGTGTGCTTTGAATGACCGTTGTTTGTAAACAATGAACTTCGATATCTATGCGCGCGTGTTCATACTTAATATTTTTATTGGATAATTAGGTTTAAGTACCAATTTTTTACAGATTCGCCATCAGTATCGGGTACTGAACAGTCTTCTTTAGTATATAGAGTATATTACCAACCAACCCGTATAAGCGTAGTGCAATACTTGCATTCGTTTGTGTGTGTTCTTTCCAAGCAACTTGAATAAATTGGTAAAGTGTGTGTCTGGCCACGTTCAATCTAGGGTTGCGAAGTTGCCCATCACATTTACGTTACGGACTATTCAACGTCAATGACAAATATATATTCGCATCACAAGTTCACCGCCTATAAAAACTTCTCTAAATAAATTTGATAAATTGGTCAACTCAAGAACTTGTAAAGCCTTCTAAACCGTGATAGTTTTTCTTTTCACTTCATTGTACTTATTACTACCATGATTTTTTTCCGAACCCCAAAACCAGCCGTTCAGCCTGCAGAGGGGGGGGGGGGGCATTGACTCTAATCTAAATTAATCGAAAACTTGTTTTCACAAAACTACAATACTTTTTAAACACCTATTCGACGATACCCCACGCAATTGGGTACGTAAGAAAAAAATTAACATCCCCATTTTAGATCATGTAGGGGAGTTACCCTGAAAAATATATTTTTCAAGATGTTATGTTACCAATTTGTTGACGTGACTAATATGTAAATTCGTGCCAAATTACAGTTTTCTAGTAATGAGGATCTCTGAGCTATCGAGCAGATGGACTGACGGACATGGCGAAACTATAAGGGTTCCTAGTTTACTTCGAATTAGCGTGAGGTGGTTGATTTCTGTGTCATTACGCTGAAGTACAGGACTAACATTTTCCCCATTCCTGTCGCCATATTATCAGTTCTTGTGGCTGTCTCTCGCTTAGAGCTTTAAAGATCCAGTTTTACAGATTTACTTATTACTAGCTTTGCCCGCGACTTCATCCGCGCGGACTTCGCTTACCCCGCACAGCTCCTCCCCCGTAGGTGATAGCGTGATAATATGTAGCCTATATGTTGACCCGACCTGTTAGATTATTTATGCAAAATTTGAAGTAAATCCATGCAGTAGGTACTTTTTGGAGTTTAGTCCGGACATACATACAAACACACAAACAGACAAAAATTCTAAAAACCATATTTTTGCCTTCGATTTCGATTGTGTAGATCACGCCCCAAATATTCTTTTAAAAAAATATTCAATGTACAGTTTTGACTTTCCTACGATTTTATTATATGTATAGATGTTAACAAAGAACTTTGTTGTTTTAGGAACTTCACGATGGCAGAGGAGGCAAAGATCCTTTTCCGATGCTACTTAAGAAAAGGAAACTACCAAAGAAGTGGCATGAAAGACCTGGTAATTTGCAATTTTTTTCGCCAGTACTGAACTAAATATTTTTGGAAAAATATTTTTTGTGGCATAGCAACACGCCGTATTTATGAAAACAATTATCTTTAAACTATCCTATGCCTTTAAAAGCAAATATTTTATACTACTACTTTAGGGGAATGCTAGGGTCCTACTATGGGGCAATTAGAATGGTGTTAGTTCGGACCACTTTGAAGAAAACCATCTGCCATTCTGTCAGGCAGTTCGTAAAAGGCTAACGATTGCCTAAAGATGCTACTAAAATCGTGATTACGAGGTGGTAGAGTTCTACTAAGTATCGTCCGGGTTTTGGTATCACCATGGGCATACCAAGGGGGGGGGGCAGGGGGGGGCAGCTGCCCCCCCCCCCCCCCCCCCGTGGAATTTGTTTACCTCTCTACTAACTATCTATTGTTGTAGATAAAAATATAATAACATCAAAATATAGTCTTAAAATGTTACGGTTGCCCCCCTGGCCCAGAACCTGGGACTTAAAATGGTACGTTTGCCCCCCCCCGGCCCAAATTCTGGGTACGCCCATGGGTATCACTGTATTACCTATTCCTGCCGCAATAGCGTCAATGCTTGTCTCTGTCATATTACGGTTTGGAGGATAAGATAGCCGGTAAACTTATGTATGTGGCATTACCATCCCGCCACATTGCCACATTTGGAGTCTATAGACGATGATTGTATCAGGAATGTCATCTGTTCGTTTACTATCTATGATATACAAAAATCGGGACATCATCAGATATTACTCAGATGAAATTACTTTTTACGTCGCTGCTATTTTCGGGGATGGGTACCACGCCTGCTTTACCTTACTTTTTTATAGAAAGCAAACAAGCAGATGGTTCTCCTGATGGAAAGAGCGCTTATAGACATCAAAGATGTTAATGATATGTTGCTATTCATATGGCAGCATGGCAATGCCAATGTCTATCGGCTACCATACTCTCCAGACCGGAACACGACAATGACAAGCATTGACGTTATTGCGACAGGACTAAGTAAAGCGGTGGTAATTTATAGACGGGCAGACGTTGCGGAAAACTATCACCAATTAATCACAATGGTAGTGACTAGTACAGCCAATTGGTCTTACGACCTGCCTGGCAGACCGGCAGTTGGTCTATTCAAAGGGGTACCTAAGTTACTTACAAAATTTGTAAGTAACTTAGGTACCCTTTAGTACATTTAATGTAAGTTTCTGATATGAATTTAAGTGTGTGTTCTCTAGCATCCCTCTTTAGGATGCGGGTAATAAAATACCCCATAATTATAAGGAACAAGCTTATACTGTGGCTTGTGTGGTCTAAGAGCCCTCGACACAAAACGTGAGAAACCAGTTTACCACTAGGTGGCGCTGTACAAATCACATACAAATTCCTAGTAAACTCGAAACGCGCTCACGGTCGAATGCGAAAAGAAAACCTCACACTTAGCACTCTGGACCTTTAAGGTCCTGATCGACGGGCGACCTTCTGTCTTATATAAATAATAAATAAATATTCGCGGGACAAATTACACTTACTGATCTAACCCCAAAGTAAGCAAATTATTTGCTTGTGTTATGGGTGTTATTCAACGATACTAATACATAGAAATACATATATAAATACTTTACATACATAATAAACACCCAAACCCGGAAATACAAACATTTATGCTCATCACACAAATGTTTGTCCCCGTCGGGGATCGAACCCGAGCCCTTCTTCTTCTTATATATATCAATCAATTGCTGTTCGTTAGTCTCGCTAAAATTCGAGAACGGCTGCACCGATTTGGCTAATTTTGGTTTTGAATTAATTGTTGAAGTCCAGGGAAGGTTTAAAAGGTGAGAAAATATAGAAAAAATAAGAGTAGTTAAAAAGGCAGAACAACGTTTGCCGGGTCAGCTAGTACGTAATAATTTTAGATTCATGCAATATTAGCTGCAGCGTGCAGCCCGCTGCATTTATAACAGTTTTTTGTGAATCCCGCGGGATCACCAATTTTTATCCTGGATAAAAGTAGCCTATGTGCTATTCCAGGTTATTATCTACCCGTGTACCAAATTTCATTCAAATCCATTCAGTAGTTTTTGCGTGATTGAGTAACAAACATCCATCCAAACATCCACCCAAACATACATCCAAACATCCAAACTTTCGCATTTATAATATTAATACAGATAATATAGATTATGTGCGACATAAAAGATTCGTACACCAACGATGACGGCAACAAAGTCATTATAAGCGGTGTAGAGGATTTAAAATCCGATAGAAACATTTGATATTAAGTATTTTGTTTATAAAAATAAATCTATTAGTATTTTTATATTTTATTTTCTTTCCTACAACCTTACTTTAGCACATACTAGCATGGGCGAATGGGAACCTGATTAGAAAATACACCAATTAGAATGCAAATTTTTTTTTGATGAATTTCTTTGTTAGTATTTTTTGTTTACCATACTCATCACCAATAAAGTTTTTGCAAAATGCGGAACAATATGGCATCTTAACAGTCCCATTCACAGTTGGAACGCGTAGTACTGCGTTTTCTTTCGCGTTAAAAGTTATTTTGCTGTTCTTTAGAGATAGGGGTTTTCTAGATATAACGCATACGAATATGCGCATAATTCTATGATGATCGATTGAGTAATAAAGACGTGAAAGATTATTATTACACACAAACTCTCACATTTATAATGTTAAAGGTATAAATGTATTTCGTCGGCGTGGAAAAAATCTACACATATAATAAAATCGTAGGAAAGTCAAAACTGTACATTGAATATTTTTTAAAAGAATACTTGGGGCGTGATCTACAATTGATATAGAAGCCAAAAATATAATTTTTAGAATTTTTGTCTGTTTGTCTGTATGTATGTCCGGGGTAAACTCAAAAAGTACCTACTGCATGGATTTACTTCAAATTTTGCATGAATATTACTAACAGGTCGAGTCAACATATAGGCTACATATTATGACGCTATCACCTACGGGGGAGGTGCTGTGCGGAGTAAACGAAGTCCGCGCGGACGAAGTCGCTGGCAACGGCTAGTCTATAATAAATGTAGCCTACTGCTACTATTTCTTATTACCGTTGTTTAAAAGATAGACAGTCCCGGGGTTTTACCTTCATAGCACCCGTTCTCGTGGGATTTCCGGGATAAAACTATCCTGTGTCCTTTCTCGGATCTCCTACTATCTTTGTACCAAATTTCATCCAAATCGGTTCAGTGGTTTAGTCCTGAAGAAGAAAGACGGACAGATACTTCCGTATGTATAATATTAATATGGATTTTGTCATTGTTGAATATATAATATGTAATCATATATTATGTTAAACAAACATAATTTATATCAGCATAATATATACGCATCGATAAAATTTGATCGAGTTTCTTTTTTAATATGAAAATACCAGTTGTTATCAGTTAAACATCTTATCCTAAATGTGGTTTATGAAGTAAAATCATTCATAAGTATATTTGAGTATCATCACGCCAGTTACTTTGCTACGTAGGCAGAGTAATGTGAACGTTTAATTACGAACGTAGACTTTCTGGTTATCGCAATCCGTAAATGTAATTCTGTGTGTCGATTTTGTTAATGTTTAATTTTTCCTATTTTTATATATTGGAAATATTTTGAAAACTTTTGTGAAAATCAATGTTATGACAGCAGTTTAATAACATTATATTTTTGTACAGTATCATTCCCTTCAATTGCCATGGAAGTAACAGAAGAAGAGGTCACAGAATATTACTCCCCGAAGGACCTGATTGTGGGTGAAACGATATTTGTTCTCGGCCGGCGGTTTTTGATATTCGATTGTGACAACTTTACTCGGAAATATTTCAGGTACACACACTTAATAAATATTTGTACAAACATGCTAATTAAATTCTTAAAATATTAACAATCTTAATTTACAGTAAGTTACGAAATCCCTGTCCGACCCAAAAGAGGCATATATGTAAGTCGAAAACATTAAAATAAAGAAATATGAAATGAAATGATTTTATTTATAAAAAAAAATGAAAATTTCAAGTATTTGTATTTATCCTCCGATTTCGTATGCGAAGTCATGGCTACGAACTATTATAAGTACATTATTATTTTTGTTAAAGTTTTAGTCTTTTGAATAAGTACAAAAAAAAAACAAACAAAAACATACAAAAAGATTTTTATCTCATTGTTAATATTTAAAATGCGTTTTTTCTTTGTTATACTTCAAGGACAAGGAGACTCTTTCTCCAAAATGTTTGTCTGCTATTTTAGAAATGGTCTTCAGAAACTTGGAGTGGGAAACGCTGGGTTTACATATTGAGGGCCGCATATTAACACACTTAAGGTTTGCCGATGATATTGTGTTATTTGCAAAAATGCCAGGAGAATTAAATAGAATGTTAAACGAACCAGCATCTGAAAGTGATAAGATAGGATTAAAATTAAATCCTGAAAAAACTGAAGTAATGACCAATGGTTATAAGAGCAATATAAAAGAAGGTGAGTCACAAATCAGTTATGTCGAGGAATATATATCTTGGACAGCTAATATCACCTAAAGATAACATACGAAAAGAAATCAAAAGAAGGATAGCAAACAGCTGGAAAAATTATTGGGGCCTAAGAGAAATAATGAAAGATAAAAACCTTCATATAACGACAAAGGGCAAACTATTCAACGTCTGCATCTTACCAATTTTTATGTACGAAAGCCAATTAGACAAAAAACACTATTAATAAAATTGCCATTTGCCAAAGAGCAATGAAGAGAAGCATGGCAGGAGTAAAGAGAGAAGACAGAATAAAAAACATCAACATCAGAAAAAAGATCGAGGTACAGGACGTAAAAATAAAAAGGCTAAAATGGAAGTGGTCGGGACACATGATTAGAGGAAAATAGAGTTGGAGGAGGCCTTCGCCAACTGGCAAACGGACTTTCAGAAAATAACGAAACACCAAATAATATAATTATGAAATGTACCTATGTGTATGTGCGTGTGTGTGTACACATATAAACACAAAATAGTGCAATAGTATAAGGAAACATTATTGTATATCTTTTGTCCGAATAAAAGGCTTTATTATTATTATTATTGCCCTGTCAAGTCTACGTGATCTTCGAGATGTCACAAGAGATAATCCTTTACCGAGATAATCTGTCATTTTCAAAATGTTGATTTTTAATTTTACTTTTTTTTGTCCGACTCGAATATTTAAAGTGTTTTTCTTTGTAACTATTTACATCTGTGATTTAATTAGAACTTTCACTAATGTTCCAAATTTTATGCTTAAGAGTCATCGGTTTCCGTGGTGTAGCGGTTATCACATCTGCCTAACACGCAGAAGGCCCCCGGTTCGATCCCGGGCGGAAACATTATTTTTGCAATTTTTATTGTGAATAGATACTATTTTCAAATAGTTATCTAAAACTATCATTTTTGCTAGCATATATTAATTAAGAAATGTTTGGCCTGATAAAAACGATAGCCGCCACCTTTTAAAACCCGCATTAACGACATTCTCTTTTTCAACCGACTTCCAAAAGGAGAACGGTATCAATTCGGCTGTATGTTTTTTATGGTTTTTAATTTTTACCCCAGAACTCGGTCATCATAAATGACTGAAAATTCTTTTTTGTACCAACACCGGCTTACATTTTCTTGTCGCTATAGCGTTGATGCGTGTCGCTGTCATGTTATGATTAGGAGGATAAGGTAGCCGACAAACTCATTCATGTAGCATTTCACCCTTGGCATACGAACAGTAACTCACCATTAACATCTTTGGTGTCTATAGTAAAAAGTATCGTATGTGCTATTCCAGGCCATCATTTACATATGAGTCAAATTTCGTTTAAGCAATTTTTCCGTGATTGTGTAGCAAACATCCATCCATACATCCAAACTTTCGCATTTATACTAGCACGTATGTGCTAGTCCCGGGCCCCTTCGAAGAATAGACCAACGGCCGTTCTGCCAGACAGGTTGTAAAAGGCGACCGATTGGATATGCGAGTCATTAACATCATGCCTATTAGACGGTAAACTCCTGCATTGTCTCGCCCGGGTCAAGTACCACCGCCTTACATATTCCTGCCGCAATAGCGTCAGTTCTAGTTACTTTCGTGTTCCGGTTTGGAGGGTTAGGTAGCCGGTAAACTAATGCATGTGGCATTAGAGCTCACCATAAGATAGGAATATCACAATTAACATCTTTGGTGTCTATAGGCGATGGTTGACTGATTCCATCAGGAGACTCATCTGCTTGTTTGCTATCTTATGATATATTAAAAAAAAAACTTATTTTCACGCAGAGAGAACTGAATGCCATAAGTCACGCTTGTTGCAAACTTGTCTCGCTTCCTCTACATTCATTACTCTCTCCATATAAACCCGCCAGTTGCAAAGACTCTTGACACCTCTCTCTCACTTCAACACTACGAACCCGGTCCACGAGTGTTTTACCACATATTTTTCGTATCGATCTCATCTCTACCGACTTAATTCTACTTTCATGCCCTTTCGCATTTATAATACAAATATTCATATAGATTGCTTGCTAACCTTTGTAACATATTATTTGAACTTAGTTATTTGTACAAGATTATCTTTGAACATTCTTCGTTTTTGTGATAACAATGTGTGTGTTTAGGACGATGTTAAATATTGAGCAGCCTCCGCGCATACAAATCCCAAAGCCGCCTAAGAAGGAGTTCCCTAAGGTAATATATGCGCCGCTAATATCCTGCGAATGCTTTAATTAGTTGCCAAAATACGAGCATAACGCTAGAATATTCATTGTATTTACGTTTGACGTGAAATGAACATTGTTTATTTATGTGCAGTTGTCTGAATAAAATATGTTTACATTTGGCAGTTATCTCCGGTTTTGATCGGGTTTTCCATAGGGAATAGCATATTATCCTTCTGCCTTTCTGCTGGCAGTTGATAAAAGATGAAAAACTAATGTGTTAGCCTTCACGACTAATAAGAGGTAGAATTCGGCAACATAACGCGTGGGCTTGGTATCAACTTAACTTATCCTAACGTGACAGCGCTGACAAGCAATCAAAAACATTAGGATAAGTTGACAGTTGTGCTTTAGTTTAGGGGGTAAGGCAGCCAATAAAGTCATGGATATGGCATTACATCTCTGCCAAACAGACAGCAGCGTACTATAAAATCTATGTTAGGTAGGTGTAGCGATGATAACTAAAAGATAATCAACTACATTCCTGTCGAAAAATACTAAATAATTAAATATTATTTGGGTAGCCATACAACAAATGTGTACTTTTTTTCCTATTTTTTTGCTCAATATTAATAACGGTAATAGGTAGACACCTTAAATTTTCACAGAATATGTAGTTGTATATTACCTTTAAAAATAAATAAATATTTTTTATTCATTTAACAAACTTAATTTTTAAGCAATTTTTACTCGATCTTAATAAACAGGTAGAAACTTATCTTTTATAGATGATGGTTCGGAACCTTTCGTGCTGGAGTCCGACTCGCACTTGGCCGGGTTTTTTTTGCACACCGTACTTGAGCGCCAAAATGACGTCAGAAGGTCAAGCGTCTAGTTAATGTGACCACGATTTAGGTGATGTTTATCTTGAGAGCTATCTGCTTGTTCGTTCACGTGGGTAACGTCAATATAGTACGAGAGCTGGCACCAATTTTTGGGTGAAGTGGCAAGCTGAAAACTTGTCTGAACGGAGTTGCTGAGAGCTGAGTTGAGCTGAATACCTCTCTGATTATACCCCAACACGGAACTTTGGACCTGGCTGAGGATTAGCGGGGCTAAACCAACCCCTAAATTTTTTTACATATTATTTTTTTATCCCAAAAATGTACTTGGGACAATATGCCACTTTAATTAGTTGTATTTAAATATTTAAAGAATAAGAAAAAATAAGCCAGATACTTTTTGATCGGGGTTTTAACATTGCTAGTCGCGTGCAAAAATATTTTGCAAAAAAAAAATTCATAGCTAAAAAATGAAATTTTCAAAAGGACAGATCATTTTGCTTGGACATTCTACCTATCAGGTGATCTAACAATGTATAGGTGCAAGTGAGTAGCGCTATAGACAAGCTGTAGTATGAGAGAGAGAGAGAGCGTAAACTTATCGGCAGCTGTCTACGTTGGTTTGCCGCGTTACTATTCGTTTTTAGTCAGGATTTCGGAGAAAAATTAGATAATTTTGCGAATTTCTCCTAAAAACGGTTTGTACAAAAATTATTGTGTTGATTTGTGTATGTTAAATAGACATATTTTGTGTTATTTTTTTATTATATAAAATAACAATATTTAGACAATTTTAATAGAAATGTAAATAAAATGATATGATTTTAATAGAAATGTGAATAAAATGACTTAAATATTTGACATTAGTGTAAAAATATTGATTTTTTCAACGAATCATAAGAGACATACGTACTTGTGTGCCTGCGTGCGTGCGTGGCTGCGTGCGTGCGTGCCTGGGTGCGTGCGTGCGTGCGTGCGTGCGTGCGTGCGTGGGTGGGTGCGTGCGTGCGTGCGTGCGTGCGGCGGGTGGTCGGGTGGGTTCCCTCAAATATAGACTTAAATCTAGCCCATTTCGTCCTGGGAAATTAAGGGAAATTTCGAAAAAATCTGTAAGAAAGGTTTTAGCGAAACAATGATTGTTTTTTTAATAACTTCCAGATTAATTTACCGATTGATTACAAAACTAGTTTACGTATGTATACTTACCTAGCGATCTGTACAATCGACGGAATGGATCACATAGCAAAGAAGAATTTCGCCACTTCGAACCTGTTGACACTGGCTCAGTGGTAGAGCGTTCCGGCTTGAGGGCATGTCGTAGGTTCAATTCAATCCCTGCGTGTCGAAATTTTTCTTTGTTGTTTTTAAAGTTTTTTATTTCCCAAGCACGGGGTGGGTGCTAAAACTCAAAAATAATTTAAAAAATCTACTTGATAAAGCCTAATTGACATTGCGCATGCACATTTCCAGAGTTTACCGCCGCACATTGGTATCGGTACACCTGAAGATACGCTGCAATCGTGTTACGGATTAATACCGAAGCCGCCGCACAAGGATGTAATCAAATACAATCTCAACGCGAGCAAGGTAACTTCCGTTACAGGTTTACAATCAAGTCAAAGTAGTTTATACTGATTGCTTTGAGAACGATTGCTACATATTTAATCAAAGGCACTAATAATGCTTTATTCACAGACTTTATACAAGTTTCTACTTAAGCTCGAATACTTAATGTTACACACATTTCATAAATATTATAAGCATTTCTTTTGCTTCGTACGCTATAGCAAGTAAGTATTATTTAATCTGTGACTATACTAACACAACACAATCTAACATAACGTAACACAACACAACTCGAAAAAACAAAAATCCAACAACATTGAAACAGGATAATTTAGTCCCGTCAGGAATTTTAGTCACGTCAATGTCATTCATTAAAATAAGAAAGGAATGTAGGAATAAGGTTAAGATACAGAAATGTCGACGGTGAATCCAGGGGACGAACAGACCTTTGGTAACATCCTCTTGTAGTACAGGCGTCGATGATTACTTCAAGTACCGTGGCTTTTGCGACTCTATGCATCTGCATTGAGTTTAGTTAATACTACGGAAATTCATTTTTTATAGATTTTTGAAGTGAAAACTTCTTTAGGCGCGTTGAGCGTTTTGGTAGAGGGTAAAATCCTCGGTTCGCGTCACCGACATGCTAATGATAATATTATATCTATAGCTATGTTTTGCATATAGTTAATAGTTCCGTTTTCACTTCTATCGGCAGTCCCACGACTGCTACTGTTTTTTTGAAGTGAAAACTTCTTTAGGCGCGTTGAGCGTTTTGGTAGAGGGTAAAATCCTCGGTTCGCGTCACCGACATGCTAATGATAATAGTATATCTATAGCTATGTTTTGCATATAGTTTTAATTACTCTCAACTTAATAGTTCCGTTTTCACTTCTATCGGCAGTCCCACGACTGCTACTGTTTTTTTTAAATTTGAATTGATATCAAATCAATCAAATGTATAATAATATTTAATTTAGAAATATGTGTTGGTCCCCCCCGTGTTGGCCCCCCCCGTGTTGATCCCGGGCTCCTTTGAAGAATAGGCCAACTGCTGTTCTACCAGACAGGTCGTAAAAGGCGACCGATTGGCTATACGAGTCACTACCATCGTGACTACTAGGTAGAGTTCTGCATTGTCTCACCCAGGTGAAGTACCACCGCCTTACCTATTCCTGCTGCAATAGCGCCAGTGCTTGTCACTGTCGTGTTCCGATTTGGAGGGTAAGGTAGCCGGTAAACTTATGGATGTGGCATAAGACCTCGCCACAAGATAACAACGCACCATTAACACTATGGTGTCTATAAGCGATGGTCGACTCTTTCCATCAGGAGACCCATCTGCTTGTTTGCTATCTTATAATATAGATAAAGTGATTAATAACATACTGGCAATACGGGTTGACATTATTTATTTAAAATACACACTATACATCTGAAAAGTGAAATGGAATTTGAGACCATAAACATGTTACTGTCACTTCCATTTGCCGCCAAATCGATCATTCAGGTATCAACATTTTTCTAGGCAGTCTAATTATCGTCATGTTTTGATTTATAATAAAAATAAAAAAGTGACTATTTGATAACACTTTTAAAATACAACAAACTTGTTAAACACAATAAATATAATATGAATAAGAAATGAAAACCCTGAAATCATAACGGAAAAAATAATTTCAATCATGACACATGTCAAAAATCAAATGAATAAACAAAATGGCGAGTAGTCATACACGTCCTTTATACCTATTACATATTAGAAGTTCATTGAATATAATTCCATTAACAAAATTGACCATAAAAAGATTGCAAGAGCGATTTGAACATTAATTTTCGCTTTCAGTATTCGCTGTAAGCCTCAGTTTTTGGTGTATATATTCTAATAATAAAAATATTTTTAAATAAAAATAATTCTTATCAATAATTTAACAAAAGACGCTACTTAGATCGCCCCTGTGGTCCTTTGTCGCTGTTTACCACATGAAGTGCCAGGATTGATTCCCGTGTCGGACAATTCAAAAATGTGTTTTTTTAGTTTTCTGATAAGAACAATATTGCCCGGGATTGGATAAATCCGGTTGCCACTGTAGGCTTGCCACCTATCACATTGTGGGATTAATTCGGCTAATCTTAGGTGCACTGGTTGCATCTGCCTATCTCTTCGAGGATACGGGCGTGAATTTTAAGACTCTACTTAAAGACGAAGATTAATATTTCTATAATAATTACTATGAATCAATAATTACACATCTAGCATTCACAATTTAAATAGAAAAGTTTATGTAGCCGCATTTTCGATCCGGTATGAAGAATTATTATCATATCTATGAATTAATAATAATTAATTAATTATCGTATCTACGAATCTTGACGCTTCAAAATAACTTACAAAAAGTTTAATTGAATAAGGTATTTCTACTTTCTAATTACATACATTTTTATTAATTTATTAATTTTGTAAAAAAAATCTTCGTAAAGAAAAGTTTGACTTTGCTTTATAGACAGTGAGTGGTTCCAGGAACAAATTTTTTTCTGAATAATAACAAGCTGAAATATTGAGAACAACTTCGTTTTAACGAGACGCCATCTTTTCTATTTTCGAAAAATATCGAATCGGATTACTAATAAAGATAGATAAAAAAGACACCTTTAGAGTAGGTATCGAACTAAGAAAAGTTTTCACTTTACGTGTAAGATAAAGTAACCCTTGAAATACTATACCTAATAATTAACAAGCTGATGTGAGAAAATTAGGTTGTTTTTAAATTGATAAATATATCAATTAAAGATCTCATAATTCCGAATCCTTAGAGTGAAGTACTTCTCAAAAAAACCATCGAATAAAAGCTTTTTCGTGTTTTTCATAAAATAATCAAGCGATTAAAGCAAAAAATAATTATTGTTATTAATAAAACATCATACCATCACCGAATTAAAATGTTCAAAGCCCCTAACTTTATTAGTTACCCGATTCGAAATTTTTGGAAGATAGAAAAGATTTGCGTCTCGGCAAAACGAAGCTATTCACAAAAATTCAGCTTGTTATCAATAAAAAAAAAATTGCTTCTGGGACTACGGTCTGTTAATATTATTTGCTTCGATCACTCAGGGTCATAAATAAAATTAAGAATATCTTCGGTCCTGACTGTACTACCAGTGAAGGAGAAAATAATTTACAACTCTAATTCTAAGTTAATAAATACCTACTTTGATAGCGCAGACAGTCTGTGCTTAGTCGGTAGCTTTTCCACCTAATTAAAGTTGCACCACCCGACAAAGTCGAGAATCATTCCAGTGAATTATTGCAAACGTCGTCTCGACTTCAATTCATTACTGAAGAAACAATGTTTGTTTTATGTTTTGTATAAACAATAATTAACAGTGCGGTACCTATTTAAATTACATTTTGTAATTGCTGCTGCGACAGTTTTTGCTTTTTCTAAATACCTTTTTAATTAGGTGTTAATTGTTTTTAAACAAAAAAGTGTCTCTTGGTATTAATACTTATAATATAATAAATTACTTATAATATATAAATAATAATTTCATATATGTTTTAAAGATTGCGCTTTGCTCTAAAGAAGCTGCCTATTTAATTAAGTGCAGTGGTTTCCAGTGCAAAGTTTGGAAAATAGGTATTAATGAAAAGTAATTAGAAAATTTTATTCACATTGTCTTTTCAAAGATATCACACACAGTGACATGAAGGAAAGTAAACATCCCATATTGGCATTGAAAAGATGCTGCACTCGCCAAAAAATCACAGCAGTTACACTTTATCCATTTTATTAATGGTCTTTTGACAGCTCGACGACTTTATATCTGTACCTGAGAAGCGCATCTCAGTAACAGATCAAAAAATGATTAATAAAATAGACAAAGTATAACTGCTGCGATTTTTTGGTGAGTGCAGCATCTTTGCAATGCCAATATAGAAAGTTGATACCACCAAATCTTGATATTACCTTCGGCTGTACCTGATCAATCTGATCATAGTATGTCAGTCTTGGTCTTAGGTAGCGGGTAAACTTATGCATATGGCATCAGACCTTTACATAAGATAGCAACGCTTTATTAACATCTTTGTTGTCTATAGGCGATGGTTGGATCTTTCTATCAAGAGACCCATCTGCTTGTTTGCTATCTAATGTAATAAAAAAAAGAACTAACGAAGCATGCGTTTTCTCATTTCTACACCGGCACTTTCTTTCAGCCCTAACCTCTCTCTCTAAATCTATTCTTCTAAACTTACTATTAAGAATAAACTTAAACCAACAAAATTAGAAGAACAAACAAACAAAATTATATGTTTAAATATACATATACATTATACATACATCTTATATACTGTTAAACATATAAGCGGAAACCTACATAGAGTCAAATATAAAATACACAAGTATTTAATATCCAACTTTTATACATAAACTAAACATAAAATATGAAAATACCTGACCAATAATTAAGATTGTTGACATTTTAAAAAGTGACAGTACACTTGGTTTTTAAAAATAGAAAGAAAGAGAATTCAACTTAATTATAATTCAACCGTTTTGTACATCTTGCTGAATATAAATTATTTGTTTGTCATAAAACCATTGTCAGCGCCTTTACAAAAAATGTGGCTGTATTTACAAAATGAACGACAATAGAAATTGAAATATTTATTTTAGTATCTGCGTTATCTCTGCGAACTGGACTGGATTCACCCCGAGGACAAAGGGAGGCAGTTTGTACTTGCGTACAGTCTTGCGGACGGGAAAATCAAGATCGGCGAGATACCGCGTCGAAACTCCGGAATACGGGAAGGAAAGTTCCTCAAAGCAATGCTTCTACAAACGCCCGAATCAGACCCAAACTTTCCCACGTACTTTACACCAGATCGATTTTACATTGGTAATAAGTTAATTTCTTAAATTAGTTAGTATAGTTGCATTATTGTATATCAGAGGACAGCAAATAAGCAGATGGCTCGCCTGACGGAAATAGACGACTTATTTTTTACTAGTCTACCTTTTTTTATATCATAGGATATCAAACAATCAGGTGGGTTTTCTTATGGAAAGAGTCAACCATCGCCTATAGACATCAAAGATGTTAATAAAGCGTTGCTATCTTATGTAGAGGTCTGATGCCACATGCATAATTTAACTGGCTACCATTCAAACCGGAACACGATAGTGACTAGCACTGTCGCTATGGCGGCAGGAATAGGTAAGACGCGGGCATGACAATGTAGAACTCTACCACCTAGTAGCCACGGTGATAGTGATTAGTGACTCGCGTAGCCAATCGGTCTCCTTTTAAGATCGGACTGTCAGAACGGCAGCCGGTCTATTCTTCAAAGGAACCCGGAACCAAAACGGAGGCAACCTGTATAATTTGTCATAAAATGTTTAAATAAAAATTTTTGTTATTAGCTCAGGTACGTCTCGGCTTGCTTATTAAACACTTAAATCCATAGACTTACAACGCCTTTTCTAAGTTAATATTGTAAAAAATGTGAATATTAACATTAGACAAAATGTCGTTAGCTTATTGTACCTAGTAACTTACACCTCTGTTTACCCTTGTTGGGCTTATTAAGCGTGATAAAATAGATATAAATAGAGAAAAGATGGCCGCTCTGTGGTAAGAAATAATCGCCACCTAGTTCCAAGTTAATGTTACGTGCTATGCTTGAGATTTAGATATTATGTGTATTAAATACTAGCCATTTTTCCGTGGTATCAACCGCGTAAGAGCCAATCCTGCGAAAACTCAAGATCAAATGTAACCTACGTCACTTATGAGTAGTGGTGAAAAAATTTTCAAAATCAGTTTAGTAGTTGCAGAGATTAATTACTTCCTGCAAATAGTAATTTTTTTTGGCCGCCCCGTTGATCGAGTGGTTAGTGACCTTGACTACTCGATCGATGGGGCTCGAGTTCGATTCCCGACGAAGACAAACATTTGTGTGATGAGCATGTTTGGGTGTATTTATTATATATATTTCGGTATCTATGTATTGATAACGTTGACTAACACCCATATTACAAGAAAATAATTTGCTTACTTTGGGGTTAGATCAATTCGTGTAATTATTCAAGGAATATTTAATTATTATTAACAAACTTAAAAAGTTTACTTCTTTATTATAAACGCATAAGTATATATAGGTGTATCTTGCATTGCCTTTGTAGTATAAAAGCCTTCATAAAAACAATCGCCAATGTGTTTATGTGGTAAACATAGTGGTAAATATGTTACAGGCGCAATCGTTCCCGTATTCAAACATCGCTTTAAGATCATTGGATGCGATTTGTTTGTGTATCGGTATATGAGCGCGAACCCGGAAAAGTTCCCGCCAGAAGTGATTGATAACGTGCGCAACTACCACATGCGAGAAGGGAACCTCAAGGACGAATTCGAGGTCAGTTTTATTGAAATATTTAGCTTTGTTATACACCTTAAGATAAGTTTGTACTTTATAGTTAATACAAAGGATGAACTTAATGTCTATTGGACATTCCCTTCCAGTTAATCTTTTGATCTACAAAATGTAGGTAATAATATTAATCTATATACATATAATAAAATCGTAGGAAACTCATGTATGTCCGGGGTAAACTCAAAAAGTACTGCATGGATTTAGTTCAAATTTTTCATGAATATTACTAACAGGTCGGGTCAACATATAGGCTATATATTATCACGCTAGCACCTACGGGGAAGAGCTGTGCGGAGTAAACGAAGTCCGCGCGGACTAAGTCGCGGGCAACAGCTAGTATATGTATATAACCTAGATTGATATGTCATTTTTTAGCTCATTTGTCCCTCTTATTTCATTGGATCTCGTTTAAAAAGACCACCTGCCTTATTTTTAGGTCGTTTGTAAAAGTAGACAGGTCAAACATTATTTTATGAGATACCTACGTATTACGCAGAACTCTACCACCTAGTAGCCACGATGTTAGTGACTCGATAGCCAATCGGTCGCCTTTTACGACTTGCCTGGAGAACGGCAGTTGGCCTATTCTTCAAAGGAGGTCGGGACCAACACGGCGAAACTTGGTGAAAACCCGTGATGACGTCTTAATAATATGTAACCTATCGGTCTGATACAACGCAGCAAGAAATTTTTCATATACTTACTATATTACTAAGTACAGTTGATTAGTGATGGGCCGAATGTGGTTTGAACCGAATTCGAACTTCGGCCGAACATTCGGTGAAAATAGAAAAATTCGGCCGAATTTCGGCCGAACTTCGGTTTAATTTGGGGCGCTTTCTTAAAAGCGACACGTCGTGACTTTTTTACGAATTTGCTTAAAATTTAATTATTTTATACTAGCTATTTACCTATTTTACTACTTACTACTAGCTATTATATTGTCCGCGGCTTCGCTCGTGTAAAGTAAGAGAAAAAAGTATCCTATGTCAAAAAACTGCGTCTAATTCATAAATTGTGTCATAATCAGTTAATCCGTTCGGAAGTTATCGTTGACGAAAAATCTGAAAAAAGTGTTTTTTCGACATAAATTCGAAATTTTTTCAAATACAGTTTCAAAGATCAACATTAAATCAAGTTTTCAAAAGTTACGGCTTTTCAAATATTAATATTTTGTTGTTTACAGCAAACTTAGCATGTTTAAAATGACTTTCAGACTAATATACCGATTGACTTAACAGTCTAATCAGCTTTTCTTTCTATAAATTGGGTAAAATAAGCAAAATGCATCAAAATCGGTTGATTTATTTGGGATTTAGTAATATCGAAAATTCAAAAAATAACTTTTGATATTGCTTCGACATTTCTGAGTCTGTAAATTACGTAGCTATGAAAATATTTTAGAGGTCAAAAATTGCGTTGAATGCCATTCGAAAGACCAAAATCAGTCATCGCTTTTAAAATATATAGCATTTCAAAAATTTTGAAATTACTGTCATTTACAACGACTTCTACGTACTAACGAATATTTGTAACAAATTTATGATTTTTGAACTCTGAAAAAAATCTGTAATGTGCTAAGATATAGATAAAGATCTAGCAGAAAGTTTCAGGGATGACCTGCCGGGTCAACCGCTTTACAGATTTTTTGAACTCTTCGAACTCAAAAATCTATGCTGAAGTTTTTTCATTTTTGTTTTTATGTTTTTTTTATTTAGCGGAATGTTTCAGGGATGGCCTGCTAGGTCAACTGTTTTACGGATTTTTTTTTTCGAAAGTATAGTATAGCCTATGTTACTCGGGGATGATTTAATATCTTTCCAATGGTGAAAGATTTTTTCAAATAGGTTTAGTAGTTTTTGAGTTTAGATGATACAATATACAAAAATATAGAATACAAATTTTTCCTCTTTATAACATTAGCATAGATTTCAAGCAAATTAGAGCAAAGAAGATACTTTCTTCTAGTGCCGAATGTTCGGCATTTAAACCGAATTTCGGCCGAATGTCGAAGTTCGGTTCAAGTTGCCGAAATTCGGTTAAACCGAATGTGAAACGAATTTCGGCCCATCCCTACAGTTGATATAATAAATATTTCATCAAAAATAAACTAAGTATGTGTTGATCCTGTTGTGTGTATTGATTGTCCTGTCCCAAACAAACTTGTTTGGTAGACTACCTTTTTTCTTTTTTTTTTCGGCTTTCTGTAGACTTAGTAAGTTCATTAAAACTAAGTATGTATCCATCAAGATAAAAACTAATAAATTCGGCATATTTTAATTATGCTCATTTGAAAAACCACGCTTGCGAAAAAAGTCGTAGATAGAAAGTTTGACCCCCCTAGGCAGGGGATTGGTATGAATTTATTGCAAACAAATAAGGATTAGAGCCTATCTTGACTGAACCTCAAATATATGTAACCGCCCTCTAACCCGAAGCCTGGGTCTGTCTTTGCAATGGTCACCACCAAATATGTTAATGCTGCGTTGGGATGCAATGGGGATATAATACAACATGTATTCAGTCTTAAACTATTAAGGCAAGAGCTTATTTATTTTAAGAAAACGTGTTAATGCAGGCCCTCGTGATTGTGAAATGAAATAGCGAACGATTGGCTATGTGTGTCGCTACTTTTCTGACTACCACGTGTTAGGAACGTCTCAATCGGGTTTGGTACCACCACCTCATCTGTTCCTGCCGCAATAGCGTCAATGCTTGTCACAGGAGGGTAACATAGCCGGTCCATTTAAATATATATGTAGCATTACTATTCTGCCATACGGACGTTAATAGGCGATGGTTATGTCTTTCCACCGGGAGAGCCATCTGCTTGTTTTTATGTTAAATTAAAAAACATTATCAAGTTCTTTGGAATTTTCGATGTCCGTAAGCGATGACGCTCACGTAACATCAAATGTGCTTTCTGCTCGTTTGCCATTTAATGAAAAAGGTACTAAATAAAATTGTTGTATTAGGAGGCGGTTCGTGAAGAACAAGCAGCAGAAACCCACGCCCAGTTGGCTCGAATTGGGCAGTCTGCGGTGGCGGAAGCCAGCAACATGGAGCGCTGTCTGACGGCGCTCAACGTGGTCGAGGGCAGCGCCTCCCCGCAGCGCGCCGCCTCGCCGCCCAGGGCTACCGACACCATGTCTTATGACGACTCTTTCCGGGCCACAAGAGCCAGGTACCATTCGTCATTTACTATTTAACAAACAAGGAAAATCATATTTAAATCACAACTCGCCCCCAAGTACTACATTAAACTGGTGTCTGACGACTACCGAAGACTGTCACATCATCATCACAAACAGAGAAAATTATTGAAATTATACAGGAATCATGGTTACACAATTGACTAATCACTTGTACCTTAATTTCACATCAAAACTTTATTTTTGCATATCACTCGACCGGTTTCACTTTTTAAGATGGATGATGAATGGTTCCGATCGAGTGATATACAAAAATAATGTTTTGGTGTGAAATTAATGTACAAGTGATTAGTCAATTGTGTAACAATAACGGAATTTCACTAAGTGCCGACGATAGAAATTATAGAATATATACAGTAGTATACTTATATATGTACTTCATACAAGAAACAGTTATACTCGTAACCAATTACTTCTTTAGAAACTATGACTACCGAATATAACCTTAGGGCCACCATTCAACTATAATTCGTCATTTAATATCGCAAACAAGAAAAACCATACTATATGAAGTACTTATACAAAAACAGCCATAAATCGCGTCCAAATACTCCATTAAGCACCATAACTACCGAATATCTCTTCTTCACTAATGCATCGGGAACACCTCCTTTACTGCATGTGTCCAAGTGCAGTAGCCTGCAATTAACATCTGATAGCCCACTTGCTTGTACACCAACTGATTCTGTAAAAAACGTCAGTCTTCCACCACCAGAACCAGATGACATTCGTCATCCAATATCACAAGCAGGGAGAAGCATGTTGTTACGTACTCGGGTTTGTAATTGTAAGAAAACACCACTTGTATTAAATCCGTGTATTTACGATACACACAATACACAAGACAACACAATGTAATACTAAAATACACTTTACACACTAGTCACTCACTATACTATCTCTGACTACACAATAAAACACTTCTCGCTTCGCACTGATCACTTGAAGTATCGCTCTCGATCGCTTGATAAAAACTGCCTTGTATTTGTCAACATATTTCTATTTATAGCCAGGGTAAAGTTCTACCTCGATCCAGAAAAATCTAAATGTATCGGGAAACAATGAATCACTTCTTATCGTAAACATGTTATGAGTCATAAATCCTAGTACACTCTACTTTCAACCTTATGCCATATATCCCACAAAGTCCATTATGACATAGCCCAGGTCAACTATTTGTTTGTCAATAGGAGTAGCTATCCCTTTCTTTTATTTCTAGATTTATCCAGCGTTCCAACTTTACACGTTTCTAGATTATTCGTAACAATATTATGGAATCACTCTATGCAAGAAACAGTCATAACTCGTGCTCACTTACTTTATTATACGCTATGACTAATGATGAAATTCCCCAGGCCACCAGAACCATATAATATTCCTCATATAGTACCATAAGCAAAGAAAAGTACGCATCATTCCGTTAAAAGAGACAGCCGTAACTAGCACCCATATATGTCATTAGACAACACTTCGACATGACTTTTTTATATCATAAGATGGAAAACAAGCATATAACTCTCCTGATGAAAAGAGACAACCGTCCCCAATAGACACAAAATATGTTAATGGTGCGTTGCTATCCTTGTGGTGAGATCTTAATGCCACATGCATAAGTTTACCGGCTACCTTACCCTACCAACCGGAACATGGTAATGGGAGGAATAGGTAAGTCAGTTGTGCCAAATCCGGGCGGAAGGCCTAGTAGTCACCTAGTAGCCACAATGGTAGTGACTCGCATAAGCCATCGTTCACCTCCTACGAAATGCCTGACAGGACAGCAGATGGTTTATTCTTTAAAGGAGCCCGGACTAAAACGGGGCTTCTATATTCTAATATGACCAACTAGATGTCTCGGGCCACAACAGCTATCTAACATTCATTATCGAATACTACAACCATAAAACCATATGGAAATCAGTGTACAAGAAACAGCTATGACCCATGCCCACGGAGACCGTGCCGATCTTCTTTATTATATACTCATGACTATCATACAAACTATTTTTGTGTTACAGCACTCACCCCGTGCTTGGGAAAACTTGAAAAACTTTCAAAACAACAAAGTAAAATATCGACACAGGACTTGAACCTGCGACCGTCTCCCTAAGCCGGGACGCTCTACCGCTGAGCTAGTGTCGACAGGCTCGACGTGGCAAAATTCTTCTTTGTTATATAATCGATTCCGTACACAGTGCTAAGTGTGAGTTTTTCTTTTCGCATTCGATCGTGAGCGCGTTTGGAGTTTACTAGGAATTTGTATGTGATTTGTACAACGCCACCTAGTGGTAAACGTGAGAAACCAGTTTACCACTAGGTGGCGCTGTGCAAATCACATACAAATTCCTAGTAAACTCCAAACGCGCTCACGATCGAATGCGAAAAGAAAAACTCACACTTAGCACTCTGATTGCTAGGTATACATACGTATAACCTGTCGACACTAGCTCAGCAGTAGAGCGTCCCAGCTTTAGGGAGACGGTCGCAGGTTCAAACCCTGCGTGTCGATATTTTTGTTTGTTATTTTTACAATTTTTCAAGTATCATACGAACTAATAAATGAATAAATCGCGATGAATTTTGAGAGCCTTTCTGAACGTTTGGTTCACTCTATTTAACCCCACAAGGCAATTCACGTTAGACCTTTTTAATATACAGGGTTACTTTTAAAAGTCCGGCCAAATTTTAGAATTGATAATATGTTTGATTTATGAATTTTAAAAATTCAAAATTTCATTTTTATCCAACACAGAAAACACAACGCATAGATATAATTTCAATTACGCAAAAATCTTTTGATTCGGTAGTATCGTAATTCGTCGTAATGTCGACCGTGGCTCGTGTCCCCCGCACCCCGCACACACCGCCCGGCGGCCGATTCACACAACTCGGTGCATCCAATTCATGAATTTAGTGGGATATTTTTAAACGAATATTTTTATATTCTCTTGCAATAATAATAAAAACGCACTTTCATTTCAATATTTAGTTCTTAATTTTAAAATTTGGCCGCACCTTTAAAAGTAACCCTATATACAAAAAAAAATGTATTTATTTATAGCATTTGAATTTTTCCTACAGCAAACCCACTTGCGACAATGTGACGCCATTGAAAGGTATCTTGAAGGCGGGCGCTCCGAGTGAAGATCACCAAAAAGTGGTCTGCTTCACGGGACCAGCGGTTGAACATGAACAGGAAACTCCTAAACGAGTGACCTTCCCACCAGGACAGCAACCACACTTCAACGAGGAAGAAGATTTGTGCGATAGATATAAGGAAGAGGTGCGGATTTGAAATACTCTTTTCATATAGAGCAAACAAGCGGATAGCTCTCTTGATGGAAAGAAATAATCATCCATCCAGCATTTTTTGGGAAGAAACTTGGTTCAGCTAAGGGTACTGTAATAAGGTAACTACCACCCTTTGTAAGATTCGGGAGGGGTTTGAACTTCCTAACTCCATGCGCCTCCCGGATCCACTACTGGAGGCAGGTAACTATCGCCTGAAGATACCAAAGATGTTAAAGATACGTTTGTCATGCTTGTAACCGATAATATGAAATAATCAATATTTAAAATAATTATTTTGATATAAAGTTTATTGTGATCATTTCTAGAATAATAACTGTTGAAAAGCATAATTAACGCCTTCGTTCTTCGAAGTCTACATAATATGTTGACTTCGAAAGTGGCCGAACATCAAATAGTCGTGGCATCTCTAGCTTATAGTATTTTTTATTGTTCATATTTATATATTTATTTATAAGGTAAGTCTGTCTAGACTCTAGACCGTGATATGTGGTACTCAATTTTCTCTGCCTATTCTGTAAGGGATTTAGCATACATATCGTATGTATGTGTTTATTGTAGATGAATAATTACGACTGCATCTAGTTGTACACTTGGATTATGAATATTACACATCCAAAGACTTCTATGTTCTAACGTACTATACAAGGCATGCGTGATGCGCCACGCCACCTGTGTTCCACTAAAGTCCACGGGCTGCACCTACGTAGAGTTCTTAGAATGTAACGCGTAAGCACCATGAAATTCATGGCGGTTACGACCTTTTGGACACAAATGTATATTTTACTTTATTATACGCTGCAATGCTACTTAATATTGACTTTGATTGGACGATTTGTTAGTGAATCGTTTCAGCGCTGCAGCGAGTGTTAACGAAATGGAACACGACTTCTACATATAGCGTACCTTCTCTAACACGTGGTAGGTACATTAAACTCTCTGATTACTAGTGTTGCCAATGTCAGATAGTCAAATGTGATGTGAAACAGCTCAAAAAGTAACATTTACACGAGAAAAGTAACATTTCTTTATTTCATGTGGAAAACGACATAAATATTATCATAATAAATATGACACATTATCACACAAAAACTAAAAAAAAAATCCTGTCCCATTGGTCAAGCTTCGAAAGAATCTTAATAATTTTTGATTAAATAATTGATTGGTAATCCTTAAAAAGAAAAACATATAATTAATAATATGTAAGTTATAACTAATTCAGAAATGTATTATTTATTATCTACAACTTAACATTATATCTAACTAAATATACCTAATCAATTTATACATGCATGACAAATAATACAAAAATAAACATATTATATCAATTGGAAACACGACTTTGTTGTTGAATTATTGACTCCTTAAAAACTCGCTTAATAAATTAAAACTATATAAATACAACATTTACTTCACTACATAGTATAAAACAAAGTCGCTTTCTCTGTCTGTCTCTATGTCCCTGTGTATGCTTAAATCTTTAAATAAACGGATTTTGATGCGGATTGTTTTAATTGATAGATTGATTCTTGAGGAAGGTTTTAAGATATAAACCTTTTCGATATTCGTACGGGAACAAAAGCTACGCGGGTGAAACCGCGGGCAGGTCGCTAGTATAAAAATAAACAAAAATCGATAAAGAACAAATCAACAGTCCTAAAAGTAACGTAAAAGTAACATTTTGAGTCGTGTAACATGGAAGAACATAAGTATCATTCTGGCAACGCAGCTGATTACACGGCAGACAAGAACAACAGCTGATTTCTTGTATTATTGTAATGAATGAGAATATTCCCTTACCTCTTCCCGGATAGGTACTGACAATAATGAAAAACAGCAATTTGCCAACAACTACGCTTCAAAATTTCGCTACTTCCTCTGAAGGACTTTAACCCCGTTAGAAATATTACATTTCGGAAAGTTATAATTTGTATAGAATCATGAATTTATTTTCAGAACTCCACGTTTCACGGCTTTGAAACTGTATTGTTCTGATAACAATACAAATCTGATTGTTAAAATTCTGTCTACATTGTGTAACATAAATATTATATACCTACACAAGAACTATATATTTATCTTAATTAATATTTAAAACTTAAAAGCCCGGCAACACAACTGCAAGACCTCTGGTATTGCAGATGTCCATAGCCGGCGCTGATCACTTACCATCAGGTGCACCTCTTGCTCGTTTGCCCCCTTTTCTATTAAAAAGAAAATAAAAATAAAACAATATAGGTAGATGTAAAAAGATTTTACACAGAAAACACTCAGTTCGTTCTTTCATTCAAGTATTCATTGTTCACTAAAAAAATTCAGGGAGCGGCGGAACGAGCTGAACGAAGAGCACGTAACGAGTGCGCATACGAAATTGTACCTAGCAACCAAACCGGCAGTGCAATTGTCGAAGAGGCGACCGAGAAACCGAAATTACCTGGGTACCTGGGCACCTATGACGCTGATTGCAAAAAGGTAAAAATATAACCAAATATCATCACGCTAATTCCTTTGTAATACAATTGGCTAATCACTTGTACTTTACCAAAATATTACCAAAATATATTTAATAAAATAAGGTAAAAATATAACCAAATATCATCACGCTAATTCCTTTGTAACACAATTGGCTAATCACTTGTACTTTACCAAAATATTGTTTACCAAAAATTTACAGTCAATAATAATCAATTTAAGTATATTACATCCTGAAGAAGCTACAGAAGTACAACAGTCAATAATAATCAATTTAAGTATATTACATCCTGAAGATGCTTAGAAAATTAAACCGGTCGGGTGATGTACAAAAATTAAAGTTTTAATGTGAAATTAAAGTACAAGTGATTAGCCAATTGTGTTACAATAATGGAATTTCACCAAATGCTGACGATGGAAAGTATAGAATATACTAATTCCTTTGCTAATACGTGAAAAAGCGCACGAGTATACTACGATTCGAGTGGGCCTCACTATTCCTATTACCCTTCACAATGGCAATATTGGGATTGTACTTTTTTTCAAGCCAGCCTCATTATTCCCATTGAATTACAAAACGACTTATGATCATAGCCTCACTTCTCATGTTGGTTCAGGTCTCCTTTGAAGAATAGACCAACTCCCGTTCTGCTAGGCAGGTCGTAAAAGGCGACCGATTGGTTATGTGAGTTACTAACATCGTGGCTACTAGGTGGAAGAGTACTGCATTGTCTCGCCCCGGTCTGGTACCACCGCCTTACCGATTCCTGCCGCAATACCATCAGTGCTTGTCGCTGTCGTGTTCCGGTTTGGAGGGTAAGGTAGCCGGTAAACTTATGCACGTGGCATTAGACCTCGCCACAAGACAGCAACGCACCATTAACATCTTTGGTGTCTATAGGCGATGGTTGACTCTTTCCATCAGGAGATCCATCTGCTTGTTTGCTATCTTATGATATAAAAAAAACTCTTGTTCTCCTACAAAATGTCTCTTTACCGTTTCATTGAAAAAATAGTGCAATCAATACAAATTTTGTCTCATTAATACTTCTTGAAATGCAGCTTCACCAAATAACCATGAGCGCTTGTGACAAATGACTTAAGGCACCGAATACTGGAGACTACTGTTAGAAGTCAATGCACATACAAGTTTGAGCAACGCACACATAGACACGATAAAAGCATTATTCACAATAAATACTATTGTTTGCCCCGTGTTGGTCCCGGGCTCCTTTGAAGAATAGGCCAACTGCCGTTCTGCCAGGCAGGTCGTAAAAGGCGACCGATTGGCTATGCGAGTCACTATTATCGTGGCTACTAGGTGGTACAATTCTGCATTGTCTTGGTCTTGCCTTACCTGTTTCTGCCGCAATAGCGTCAGTGCTTATCGCTGTCGTGTTTCGGTTTGAAGGGTAAGGTAGCCGGTAAACTTATGCATGTGGCATTAGACCTCGCCAAAAGATAGCAACGCACCAATAATATCTTTCTTTGGTGTCTATATAGGCGATGGTTGACTCCTTCCATCGGCAGACCCATGTGCTTGTTTATCTTATGATATAAAAAAATGTTTTCTCAGATCCCAGAATACATGAAAATGGGTCCCGACGCTTACGACAAGGCAAAGAATCTTCGAAGAGACGTTCCAGAAATTTCCCCAGCCGCAGCGCGCATGGTCGCGTACCCGGCCGCCTCGCCACCCTCTATCGACGAGTGCTTGAACCCACCACCGATAGCGGCGGGCCCCTGTACCACTGTCAAAGAAGATGTCTCCTTTGCATGTCCCCATGCGGAACCCAAGCTGCCTTGCTGCGAACCCGTCAAAAAATAAACACTAACTTATCCTTTACTATTCATTTTTAAAAATAATGTTTTTTTTTTATAAAAAATATATTTATAAATCAGTTTCAATGTTTTTTTAGCAATTACCTGTATTTAACATACATTCATTAGCACACAATTACACCAAACGCGTTTCGCTTGTTTTTACAAAATTTTGACTTTGTAACATGGACCATATTACTATGTTATAAACTAGTATTGTTATTGACTACAATAGTAGTTTGTTCACCAAGGCGAGAAAATGACCGATACCTTACGAGAGTGTAGTTTGAGGCCCGAAGCGCAGCTGAGGGCCTCAATACACTCAAGTTAGGTATCGCATTTTCTCCCGAGTGATACATACTGCTTTATACTACACCAATGAGGAAAATAAAAACATTTTAGTTAAAATTTATATTAAAATTATTACAATTATTGAAACTCCATAAATTCTTCATATGTTTTGTTGTACTTATGCTTGGACTTTTCTGGCAAAAGGTTTGAAATGACTGTTTGAGCAGCTTCTTTTAATTCAGGCGGCGTAAATAAATCTTCATTCTCGCTACTAGACATAGACATCAGAACAGAATGTAAGAAGAAGATACAATAAAAAAGAAAATTCGCGCGTACAATCGTTTTGTTTTTAATATTCAGGAGGCAAATGAAATAAAGCACATACTGCCAAGTTTCCTTAGTAAATGCTAGTGGCCAGTAACCTTTTTTGATGTGCTTCGAGATACAAACATGAATTTTAAAAAGTTAAAGGAGGGGAGAAAATTACTCTCTCCCCAAGGGGAGAAAGTAAATCCCATACATTTTTACCGCCCGCATATTGGTTCGCTTGGAATTAGGTACTTTCTTCTCGTTTTTCGAGTAAGAACTAATGTGCTTTCCGAATAGGTGTAGTATAAACTATATTTTTCTAGCGCGCTACGTCATAGATTATATTATAACCTGTAACTGATAAGAACTAATGTGCTTTCCGAATAGGTGTAGTATAAACTATATTTTTCTAGCGCGCTACGTCATAGATTATATTATAACCTGTAACTGAACACTGATCGCGCCAGCCGGCCGAGATAGCGCGTGACTCATCACAAGGTCACACAGCGAGCGATGACAGCGCTATAACGCTATAAACTATAGTTATAATAGCGGCCCTTCCACTAACGTTCATTCCTGCCGGAATCTACAATCCTTATGGAATGAACGTCAATGGATTTGCAAAAGCAAGAAAGAATGACGGTATTAAAACCTCGCGTTCCCTCCCGTCGTGAAGACGCGAAGTGGTAACTGGTCAAATTAGTGTCTGTTTATTTATCCGGCGTGATTGAGCGCACGCTTGTTATCATTTCGTGTTCGTCTCCATCCCGGAAGGATAAAATGGACTTGACAACAAAAATTAGCATTGTGAAATTTAAGCTTTTAAGGCTTAAATTTCACAAACGAGTCCCTTTATCCAAAAACTGTTTTCACAAATCTACAATATTTTTTTAAAAACCTATCCAACGATATCCCATATCCCATAACAAGAGAAAAAAAATATATCATGCCCACCCAAGGAACTTATATACTATAACTGGAATTGTTACAAAGAAATATTTGAAAAATAAAAATGTACTTTATTTCGTTACTCATAAAGTTGACATTTGTTTCTTACTTAACAGAGGGGAAAAACGTTCTGAGCAAGACAACGACATGAGTGGATGTTGTCCCTCTCTTGCAATTGCCAGTATAAATAAAACTATCTAGATGGTAGATTTTCACATATTCAGTAATCATTAAATACTTTTTATTCATACACGTTGATAAATAAATTAGCATAAAATGTATTGTAATTAACACAGTGAGTCTAAAATGTGCTTATTTTAATTATTACGTAATTACTTATGCAATACAAAAACTGTTTCTCAAGTTAGTAGAATTACTTAGTAGTAATTTGCAAACTACGCATGGTTGCACTTATATATGGCGATTGGCGCTTTATTTAGTAGAAAGAGACACACTCCACTCATGTCGTGGTACTCTTCGGAACGATTTTGAAGCGCGTGTAAGCATTCCGGGTAGAATGTAACTTCCTTGTGCACACCCTACATGTAGAGAAACTACCCAAAACAATTTTTTTTTTTAATTTTATGTAGTCTCTAGTCTAGTAGTAATAGACATGATGATCGTGACTTGTATAGTCAATTCTTTCACCTCTTACGAGGAACAGGTAAGACCGTAGTAATGTAGAGACGGGAATCATCAAGGATCTCTGCTTTAGACGGACCGTTGGATATAGCGAAACTATAAGCTTTCCTAGTTAACTCAGAAACCCTAAAAATATAGATCTGTAGAAAGAAACAGCCATTCTTAGTTTTAAAATCTTCGCGTTCATTGTATGCCAGATCTTTTAAAATTCTTAAATCACTATATTTTCCTTTTCTGGTAACCAATTTTTACCCACATTCTATGTCTCATTTTGGGTTTAAATATATATTCACTCACAATAAGACTCAGAGCAATAGCAATCTCATGCTTACGGTTGTTGTATACATGTTGCAAAATGAAAATAATCTTTAAAGATAATTTAAAACGATGGGCATTCCTGTTAAATGACAACAATCTTCATAAAATTATAGGATTTTAACCATCCGCCGACACGCAATCTCTCGGTATGACTGACAAGATGCAAACTGACAGGAATGTACCTAAACGTGTGGATGGTAATCGAAGGATTGTTTTTTCCGTCGGACTGGCGTGTTGTGATAATTCAGGGGAAAGAATGTAGGATTGCGGTTTCATTAGTGGCTACAACGGTTTTATTTTATCCCGTCGCGTTTCTGTGCGATATGCACCTCAGGACAAGTCTGAAGGAATGAACGTTAGTGGATGGGCCGCTACGTCAAGCGTCTACGGTCTAGCACGTTACTTGTTAGATCGCGTAGTTCGTAACTTCGTAAATTATAATGTTATAACTACGCCTTACGCTAGCCGCTACATACATAGCGTGGCGTTATGGTATAGCGTCGAATGCGAATCTAAATAGCGTGCGCTATACGTTGAGTATACACAGCGCACTATAATTTAACGCTATTCATTATATTAACCACCATTATTATAGACTATATCAGCATAAACATATTAGGAGGCCGACATTAGGCGCAGACCGACTTCAGGGAACGTTACCCTACGATAAAACTCGAATATACATATAGCCAATAAAACTACTTGACACTAATCAAATTACGAAATAATGCCGTACGATGGCATATTAATATAAGAAAAATTAAAAAAGTATTTTTGGCTGTGACAGTGTATTTTTTCTGATGATCACTGCGGCATCTAGAATGCTAGATGGAACTTTTTGTCTTCTAAAAGTCCTAATTATACACGAATAAAGGCTTCGTAATATTGGGCTTTGTAATATTTGTGCCAGTATAATGGGTGAGTTCCAACACTTAAAAATTATTTTTTATGCAAAAGCAAAGTCCAGGCTATGTAATATCGCATAAAAAATAGGAATAGACAATGATATTAGAATATCATTGGGAATAGACCAAAAAACAAATATGTGTTAGAATATTTTTCTCTTTGGCTGGCAACATTTTTAATGTCATTATTGTCTACGTAGATATTTACAATTTATTGGTTTGAATTTTATACAAAAATATCCGATGCCATGTAGTTTTTATCCGTGAATTCTTCAAGTCTTAAAATCGCTTTTGTGAAGCACGGTAACTTTTTTAAATTGCGAGTGCTATACGTGGCTGTACTCCGTATGACTCGTGTCGCTTGTCTGAGCAGCCGGCAAGCGCACAGACTAATTATTAGAGTAGAGCAAGCGTAAGAAGCCTATTAAGCAGGGTTGCCAATGTATTTTAACGAAAATCCCCAAAACCAATGTGAAAATCCCCAAATTTGGGAAGAAATTTATCCCAATTCCCCACAAATTCTCCATATATAGACTTATGAAAAAAGTAAACTTCATACAGTTTTTATTATATTTATTAGGACTTTTGCCATAATTTGAAGCAAGACGGTTTTTTGAATGGTGTAAATTTTATATTACCACCTTGTATTTAGGGTTCCAAAGTATACTAAAAAACCTTTATAGTTTCGCTATATCCATCCGTCCGTGAAAATGTTGCCATAAAACCAATTGTAAACTCTTCCTGCCAATGAATTATGTAAAAGTTGAATTATATATACGGTAATTTATAAATTATTTATTTCTTAAGCAATTCTTATTACTTTCAGTGTAACAATAGTTCAGTTCTAGTGTAAATGTCTAAATTCCCCGCATTTTCCCCACATATACGCTTTTCCTACAAATTACCCAATCAGACTGAAAACCCCCGCAGTTTCGGTAATTCACCACAGATTGGCAACCTTGCTTTTAAGCCTACTTTGAAATGGCTTAATACAGCGCGGGTTGACTTGGTTTCTCTGCGTAATTATTCTATGGGTTCAGCAGTTTAGCCGTGAAAGCGTTATAAATACTGATATTCGCATTTACAATATGAGGATGAATAATTAGCATCTCCGAGAATTACACAGAACTTTTAAGTATATTACAAAAATACAAAATAAATAAAATAAATATATTTCCCAATAACAAAATTTAACACAATATGTATTATCAAAGTATATTTTATCATAGATACATCATTATTGTAGTTTTCATATTATCTTCACTTAATTATAGCAAATATATGATAACCAATGTGATCACAGCCAGCGTTACTAGCATACCGCCAAACAGCACGTATTTATCTTGGACGACTCTCCGTTCTATCAAAGAGATAGTAGCATTCGACAAACCTAGCGTGTTTGCCAAATCTATGATCCTTTTATGAGCGCCTTTTATCGTTTCTCTGTTGTATTTTAATGTTTCCAAGATGTTGGAACCTGAAACAATAAATTTATTCATGAATATCAAATCAGACGTACCCGTACGAAACGGCAAAAAACCTGTCTTGATAAAAAATCATACGATTACTGAACGGGCTATAAAAAACAAATAATTAAAAAACTTGCTGCGGATTATACCAAGAAATATTGCCAACAATCCCCAAGAATAAACAAGTTATATACATGCATATTGTGTACCGTATAATATATAATTGAAGCACTTAAGGTTAATATATATTTGAAGCACTGTATGTTACATGTTACAGTGTGTCTAAACTCTAAGATAATAAGTACTTCATTAATATAGGTACTTATAATATTATGAACTAAGAGCTTCGCCGTTAATACCTTGAAACACGGAGAGCAACGCACCGTTAACATCTTTGGTGTCTATATATCATCAGATGAGCCTTCTGCTTGTTTGATATCTTATAACGTAAAATAGTTAATGGTACGTAGCTATTTGTGTGGTGAGATAGGACCGCCACATGCAAAATGTTACCCGTTAACTCATCCTCCGGGACATTACAGCGATAAATACCGGCGCTATTAAGGAAGCAATAGTTAAAGCGGCGGTGGTAGTTGGTACCGAACCGGTCGAGACATTGTAAAATTAACAACTTTACTAAAGTTTTAAGAAGAAAATTGAAAAGAATTGAATTAAAGCCACGATGACGTAGTTATATACAAAAAATATATTTATTACTATATATATATTGAGTAACAAAAACTTTTTACGATCATCAAAAGCCTAATTTGGCTTTAGACATTTTGGCTTTAGACATCTTATATTATGAATAGTAATAAACAATTTTTATCGACCAAAAAATTATTAATCCTTACTTAATAGTTTTCATACATTTGATACCTAAAAGTACACGAACAATGTAATTGAATATGCAATGTATATTTGAAGTTAGTAAATATAAAATTTTAAAAGTAGCCGCACGAAGAATCCCAAAAATACGGATTTAATATACTTTTCTGGAACATAATAATCTATTTTATGTACTATTTCAGATTATATTCTATTTCCGCGTCAATGGAGATTGATGAGATCGGCTTCAAAGCGCTGCAAGAATATAATAACCTCAGCCTAAATTACCAAATTATTTAAAACACATTAAGCCCATATTAGAATTGAGCCGAATTTTTTTAATTGCACGTAAATTACTTGGAAAATCATGAAACTAATCAAACTTGTACGCTTTTCTTATGTCTAAATCATGCAAAGATTTTTCTTTTCGGCACCAAACTTATACTTTCTTTTATTTATATCTAACCAAACAAGTTAGAAAAATGTCAGATAGGTAAGACGCAAAATGTTAAAATAAAAATAAACTATTGTATGAAATGCAGCAAAAAGGAAAGTATTTATTTCTATAGTTAAAACTTACAACACAAAAGACTGTATAAACGAATTACTCTAAGTATCATCCTATCAAAAACTTAGTATCATCCATGAAGCTGTATCATATCTGGAGGCAGCACTTCTAATATTTACTTGAAACACGGCTTTAAATACTGCTGTCATCTTCTGAGGTCCTACCCTCTCTTTTTAACACAGCTGTATAAAAAGAGATGGGGACTGCATGGATTTACTTCAAATTTTGCATGAATATTACTAACAGGTCGGGTCAACATATAGGCTACATATTATCACGCTATCACCTAGCGGCCAGGTGCTGTGCGGAGTAAACGAAGTCCGCGCGGACGAAGTCGCTGGCAACAGCTAGTATATAATATAGCGATAATAGCTACGTCTGTGGCGGGCTTCAAACTGGATGTTGGCGATATGCGGCGCGACGGCGAGAGTGGTGCGGTCTATACTAATACATAGAATTGAACTGGATGACTTCGGAAATTGAGCGGCGCGGTGGCAGTAGCAGTGTTGACAACCCGAAGAAAGCAAAAAGCAGCAAATGGAACTTAAAAAAAAACAGCAGAAAACGGTAAAATAGTAATTTCAAAACTACAAATTCACCGTCCGACTTTACATTCATAGAATCGATAAATAGTTTATTTAGTGATACTTAAATAGCTATACGACTACTGTTAAACTTACTTTAAATTTGGCTTTATTAGTAAAGTTTCTGAAAATTGTAAAGTAAAATAAAGTCAAAATTACTTAATTAAAAATTTTTACTCTATCATGGAAAAAGTACTGATTAACATAGTCAATTTCGAGATCTTTGGCATTTTCGAACACTTTCTTGTTAAAATCGTTGTTAAAATCAGTTGCATTACATAATAACCAACGCATACAAAAACTATCTTTATTGTTTTTGTTAAAAGTTTAACATGCTGGTTGTAAGATGCGATTTGGAATGAATTATTTTTGACAAAGTATGAAATTTAGATATATCACCAAAAACAGTAGAAATATGAACTTAAACAGAAAACAGGGATTTAATGGCGAAAACAGTAAATCTACTGTTAAAACAGTAGGATTGGCAACACTGGGCAGCAGCGCGGAGAACTGTGTCACCGCCCGGCCACGCGAACCGGTGGGCGAGGCGAATCTTCGCGCGCGCGTATTTTCAGGCCACAGGAACTTGCGTCCTCCGCCGCGACCAGTATAGTCCGAGAGCAAGATGAATTTTTAACTTTATCTCGATATTGCTTCGAATTGGGAAGTAGTTTTGTACTTCAACACTTAATATTTGGAAGAGAATATGTAGTACATGATTTAAATAACAATCGGGGTATAGTATAGACGTTGAATTTCACAAGAAGTATGAGAAATACGTACTATATCTAGACTAATTTTTGGAATGAATGTCGAAACTCGAAACCTTTGTTTTATAGTGTTGCCGCTTGATAGCCCATTATTGATAAGGTTTCATTACCTCAATAAGTACAATACTATCAATAAACAGCCATACAATCGATAGCATCGATAATATTCATGATTAAAAAAATAAACTATCAAAATTATCGATACTATTGATAGTATTGCTATTTAATATTGCATTAATCACAATTATTATCGATAGTATCGATACTATCAAAACTATCGATAGTCAACTTTATTCTAATACTGGCCGATGCTATCGATTGTACAAACTATCGATAGTATCGAATATATCGATAGTCAATGCAATATTGTCTAACAATACTATTTCCTTTCCTAGACTATAAACTAAGGCCGCCGCCATGCTCTGAGCTGATTTATCTCACTCGTTCGCCACGTCCCGCACCACGCTTAATTCGCTCGTCAAAAATCGTCCGTCGTCCCGCCGGTCGCTGCGCCACGTGGCATGTTTAGTACTTCCCCATACATTTGTTTCAGACACCAGACGCTTCGCCGTTCGCGTCGTGCGAAAAATCGCAAGCGCGAATTTCCCGTGGCCAGGCTGTCAGAGCACTAAAATGCACCGCTCTCGCCGCCGCGCCGCAGATCGACGACATCCAGATTGAGGCCTTAAGCATCAACTTAAGAAGGCTTACTCTATAAAACTGTAGCGGTTTAAGCAATCTACAAACGCTAGCAGAAAAAAGTGATAAAAAATGGAAAAAAATTAAATTCAAAATAAAATCCTGTATCGCGGTATCACATTTATTTATCTTGTACACACTATATACAAGTTTCAACGCTTCTCAAATGGACTTCGGTCCTCAGGCATACACTTTGCCTGGCCGGGAAGATCTTCCTTTTCCCCTTCATTGTCTTTGTGTGACGTCATCAACCTCCACAATTATGACGTCACCTGACAAGAAGTTGGGCCGCTGATAAATGGATAGATATTTGTCCTTTCAGCGGTACGGACCAACGGCGCCACAAAACATATCTAAGACGTACATAAGGCTTACTCTATAATACATCGCAGTGACAAGTTCTAATGTTATAAACTCATAAATATTCACTGGGCAAATTACAATTTACCCCGTGTTGGTCCGGGTCCCCTTTGAGGAATAGAGCATCTGTCATTCAGCCAGGCAGTTCGTAAAAGGCGAATGACTGGTTATACGTATTACTGCCACCGTGCTTATTAGGTGGTAGATTTCGGCAACATCTCACTCGGGTATATGATACCACCGCCTTACCTATTACTGCCGCAATAGCGTCAATGGTCATTGTCGTGTTCCGGCGGGGTTATCACGTAACTCGCAATGCAAAATTGCCGTAATTGTTTAGTTATTACAAGACACATAACAGCCTTGTATATTAGTGACAGTCGTTGCCGCTTCATTAATTTTGGTGCTGTGACATATCAAAAATTGCAGCAAGCAATTTTATTTATTTATTAGCGACGTTTTTGATGAGTTTTTCGTTACGTTTACTGATCGCTGGCGGATTGCAAACGTTGAGTGAGACGCCTGCGGTTTGGAGGGTAAAGAAGCCAGTAAACTTATTCAAGTGGCGTTAATATTTCGACACATGGATAGCAACGCACCATTAACATCTTTAACGTCTTTAGGCGATGGTTGAGTCTTTCTATCAAGAGAGCAATCTGCTTGCTTGCTATCTTATAATATAAAAAATATAACTCCAAATTTAGCAATATAAAAAAAAGTATATTCACGCTCGTGTCCCCGAAGAAGTAGGCAGAGGTACAACCAGTGTACCCACAATTAGCCGAAGATAATTAGCTTCACAATATGATAGGTGGCAAGCCTATCGCCAACTGGGCACTTTCTTATCCCGGACAACGTTGCTTTGATCAGAAAACTGAAAAAAACACATTCTTGAATTGCCCGACCCGGGAATCGAACCCGGACCTCATTTGGTCAACACCGACACCGAACCGCTAATCCACAGTTTTTAGTTAGAAGTCACGATTAGTTTTTGAGGTGTTGTATTTCATACAACAAATATGTAGACTAATAAATAACCTTGTCTATATTATGTACTAGCTGTGCCCGCGACTTCGTTCGCGTGGAAAAAATTCTAAAATAAAAACCCGCATAGTTCCCGTTCCCGTGGGATTTCCGGGATAAGAACTATCCTATGTCCTTTCTTGGGTCTCAAACTATATTTGTACCAAATTTTATCCAAATCGGTTCAGTGGTTTGGCCGTGAAAGCGTAACAGACAGACAGACAGACAGAGTTACTTTCGCATTTATAATATTAGTATGGACTAGTATGGATAGTATGGATATGGATTTGATATTTAATATAATTATGACATAATATTTAATTATATAATAGCTATAATAGTCTAGTTCGGCTCAGATCATGAGGTCCCGGGTTCGATCCTCGGGCCGGATATAAATATGCGAGTATTTGAGGTTTTTCTGAAGATTATCCCGAAAATGTACAAAATAATAGCAACTTGGAATCTTGCGGGTAGTGAATTATTACTCCCGTGCCTCGGATAAGCACGTAAGCCCTGTAAAGGTGTTAATGGTGCGTTGCTATCTTATAACGAGGTCTAATGTCACACGCATAAGTTTACCGGCTACCTTACCTTCCAAACCAGAACACGACAGTGAAAAGCACTAACGAGTAGATACGACTGGTTGGTAAAGCGGTCGTACCAGACCCGGGAGAGACAATGCACAACTCTGGCAGAGTTGTGCATTGTCTCTAGTAGTCACGATGGTAGTGACTCGAATTTCCAATCGGTCGCCTTTTACGACCTGCCTGGCAGAACAGCAGTTGACCTATTCTTCAAAGCAGACAAAAATCAAGACAAAAACAAGAATTGATTGTTCTAATCAACACGGGGAAATTTTTGTTGTGTGTGTAACAATTTTTTATCTTCAAAGGACAATGACCATAGCAGTATGGGCCGCAGTATAAGGCTGCGTCAATTCCAAACCTGTTTTAGAAAGTTAATAAATATTTAAAAATCACACTCAATTTTTTTTCGAATCTAAAAACCAAGGTTTGTAAGTTAAAAACACATTCTTGAATTGCCCGACCCGGGAATCGAACCCGGAACGTCATTTGGTCAACACTGGCACCGGACCACTAATCCACAGAGGCGATAACTAAACAACAAACTATTGATGTATAGCCATCAACACTAATAAATAGAAGGTGGGCTGCTGATAAATATATGGATATTTGACCCTTCAGCAGTTACAATGAACGGCACATATATGTGTCATTCATTGTAACAGTGGTGTAACTCCATATTTTATAAATACATTTTTTTTATAGAATAGTGTTATATTAAGTCATACCTTTTGTAGTAATAGTGAAGTAACTCCAATAGTAGCATAGATGGCGCTACTTGTCTACACAGGAAAATAAATTCCTACACACATTAATTTTTAAAGAGCTCATTTTCTCGGAATACAATTACAAGGAGATAATTCACTGTTTCGACACATAATAATATGTAGATAGAAAGAAGTATTTAAAAAACAAAAACCAGAAATACAAACATTTATGCCCGTCACAGAAATATATATATATATATATATATATATATATATATATATATATATATATATATATATATATATATATATATATATATATATATATATATATACATATATACATATATACCTATCATGTGAGATATAATTTATTCAACGCGTGGAATCTGAAAGCCCGTACTTATTTTTATTAACTATATTTTTTTATCTACGGTAATTATCCTTCATGTAATCAGTACGCCGCCTCTGCTAGAAGTAAATAAATACAGACGTTATCATTTTTTTACTACAAAACAATTGTATTAGTTTCACTATATACATTTTTTCAAATTTTTAAAAATATACCGGTTTCGCGACTTAACGCATCATTGACTTGTGATGGACAGGTCTCCGACATCATATCCTCAGGATATGATGTCGATGACACAAGTCCTAATGATGCGCTAATATACCCGAAACCGGTACTTAAAAAAATTTGAAAAAAATATATAGGTTTATTACAGTGAATCCTGTAGGGTCAGCCGTCGCCTAATATGGCTGATATTAGGTGACGGCTGACCCTTCAAGATTCACTGTAATAAATACACAGGAAAATAAATTCCTACACACATTAATTTTTAAAAGGCTCATTTTCTCGGAATTCAATTACAAGGAGATAATTCACTGTTACGACACGTAATATGTAGATAGAAAGTAGTATATGACGGCGTCCGCGCCATCAAATGCAAGAATATTGTAAACAACAGGTGTACGCCTGAGCCACCGAGCGCATCGTTCGATATCCCTACGACTCAAATTGTTTTGCTTCCTGTATAAAAGGCTCTGAGCGCCCCCCGTTCGGGCGGAATGCCTGCGGCGTTGCATCTAAGGTCGCACCCCTGAAGCAGCTAATAAGGGAACTAAACGCTGACATAGTGCTCATTAGTGAAACTCACCTTGGCCAGGGAGACAAACTAAAGGTAGCAAATTACTCCTGCTACCGACAAGATGAGTTTAACGTGAGGGCTTACAGAGGACTTGCAGTTCTGGTACATCGAAGAGTCGTTCATCAACCTCTGCCTCGCCTCCACACCAACAAGATGCAAGCCTTAGGCGTGGAAATTTTAATCGCCGGCAAACCAATGCGCTTTTACAGTATATACCGACCTCCAGCTGAGAGAATCTCAGCCACTGACATCACCGAGATTTTTAGTTCAGATTTACCAACTAGCTTCTGTAGTTCCAAAGACGCTTCATCTAGCTTATAGCATTTTTGTGGTGTACCTCACTAACTGGTGTACTTTAAGTAAAATAATTATAGAAAAGAGAAAATTAGAAGGGTTTGATCTGGTCATTGCACTTACTCACTCATTTAAGAGTCATGTCGTCACCTACCTCACAAGTTGCTGTCTTGGCAAGATACCAAGGAGACCTTGAATATTAAACTTTTAAGGCAAATTATGCCACCAGATTATTTAGATTATAAGTTATTAAATGTTTCACTGGTAATGAGAAAATCCAGTCGAAGCATGAATGCGCTTAAGGCAATTAATAGCAAAGATTCAACGATAAAACCCAAGTTTTTCGCACCCTTCGATGCTTCACACTCAAACAGAAACTTGAAGATCTCTTCCTTTTGGATATAGATATGAACCGATTTACGTGCATCACTGCATTTCGAGGAAGTTGCAATTTTTGTGGCAGAATCGAACATCGTGAAAACGAATGCCGTCATAATGTTTATCTCAAAGATTTTTTTGCTTGCAGCAAAAGCAGGTCATCATCAACCTATGATGGCGTGTCCAGTGGCCGACCACCAGTCGTCTGCTATATATGTTGTGACCCCAGCCCCATAGTTTCCATTCGTCCGATGCACTACAAGAAGAAAGAAGTTGCCACTTCGAGTACCGGAAACAGAAAACCAATCAACATCTGTTCCAGAGCGTAATATGGTGTATTATACTAAGCAGAATTTAATTATCTTTTATATTTGAGTCTGGTTTAGAATGTAGCCATATCAAACAAATCTTTTGTGATTCCTTTGTAAGAGAACGGTTTTATGAACAAGGATCTGTAAATAATCGCTTGTTTTGATGAAGTTTCCACTGAACAAATGAAATGTTTAACCACAAGGCAAAATTTAAATTTGGAGGTTGTTTCACGTTTGACCTGATGAGTCTTAATAATAATGTTTTATTAGGCCGCTAAATTTTGGAGCAAGGTAGAATAGGAACTAAGCAACGACAGGTTAATTCTTAATAATACTTAAACACTTAATCCTGCTCAGTTTCAAAATCTGTTAGCAAGGGTGTGGTAAACACTGACCTTGTAGGTAAAGATAGTAAGCGCTTCCCCCCAAGACAAGTGGCATCAACGCTAGGAGAATAGAAAACAAAATGTATGGATTTGACATAAGCTGTTGATACGAGCGTAAACGAATTTGTAATTGGTAGCCAAGTGTCATTCGTGAAACGAAACGTTATATTGTATCGATCACTTTTGATCAATTTCATACAAAACCTTAGCCAAGTGGCAGTTTTGACAAGCAACTTTGGTGATCCAATGATTAGCGAACGCTAGAACCCTGTAAATTACGCTAAAAATGGCGGATAATCACTATTATTTAATCAGCTGTTCTAAATCGTGGATAATATCTGTTAGAATTTTTGATAATTTTAAAGTAAAATGAACGCAAATTGCCATAATTTAAGAGTCCTAACCTAACTAGGGGGTTTTCAATACATTTTCTTTTTTTAAGTCGCAGACGCCTTTGTAATGAATTTCGGTTTTCATCCCCTAACTCCACGGGGAATTAACTCAGAGCAAAGGGTGTTCCGGCGCAGCCCGGCCACAGTAAATTTTGTAATTTATAGACATAAAATTTAAATGTTCTTTTAATGTTCTTGCAGTACCAATGAATAAATTAAATGTATCTCAAGTATATCTCCTTAAAAGAGCACTTTTTGGTGGCCGGGAAGTAACGTATACGCTGCAGCCCGGCCACGGTTATATTTTCCAGTAGGATGCTCAAAATGTTCTTAAATATAAGCCAAATAAATGTTCCGTTTGCGTTCTTTGGTTTTTTGAATGTAATATACGAAAAAAAACGACTATATAAACAAAAAATGATTTCAAATTAAAATAGCACTTAGCGCCTGTAGAATTAAAATAGCGAATCTTCTTACTTGTAAAAAGCGGCTATCGCGATTTTTTTAGGAGCAATTCTCTAGAAAACCAGACGTAAAGAAAAACAGTAAAACAGTTTTGATTGTAAAACGATGATGCATTTTCCTATATGATATATTATTAGTATAAACAAAGTAATTGTAAATATGTTATATGTATCTAGATGTACGTAATTGCATTAATAATTTTGTAGTGAATGGGTAATTATTCTGTTATATATAATTAAAATATTTATAAAAATTAATCGCCCCGTTGGTCGAGTGGTTAGCGACTCTGACTACGCAATCGAGGGGGCTCAGGTTCGATCTCCGACGGGGACAAGCATTTGTGTGATGAGTATAAATATTTGTATTTGCGGGTTTGGGTGTTTATTAAATATGTTCTAGTTTTTATATATGTATTTCTATGTATTAGTATCGTTGACTAACACCCATAACACAAGCAAATAGTTTGCTTACTTTGGGGTTAGATCAGTAAGTGTAATTTGTACATACATACATACATACATATCTTCACGCCAGATCCCTTACGGGGTAGGCAGAGAGAACCGAGTGCCATACATCACGATCCTTGCAGGCTTGTAGTAAGTGTAATTTGTCCCGTGAAAATTTATTATTATTATATCTATGATTTGTCTTCTACTCACATTTTTTTATATCATAAGATAGCAAACAAGCAGATGGGTCTCCTGATGAAAAGAGTCAACCATCGCTTATAGTCACCTAAGATGTTAATGGTGCGTTGCTATCTTGGGGTGAGGTCTAATGCCACATGCACAATTTAACCGGCTTAAGGTTTAAGCACTGACGCTATTACGGCAGGAATAGGTAAGGCGGTGGTACCAGACACGGGCGAGACAATGCAGAACTCTACCACCTAGTAACTACGAAGGTAGTGACTCACGTAGCTAATCGGTCGCCTTTTACGACCTGCCTGACAAAACGGCAGTTTGTTTATTCTTCAAAAAAGCCCGGGTCCAACACGGGGAAAAATCATGCCAGACCCTGTCAAAAGCCTTCGAGATATCAAGGAAGATAGCTAGTGCTTCACCATTATTCTCGATGACCGCGCTCAAGATGTAGGTGGCATACGCTAGAAGATCCTACCGATAGAGATAGTACACAATTATCAATATAAATAAAAATATGTAAGTGTAGAAAACAAATCGTAGATATAATGCAATTCCAATTCCCTACAACATTTAACATTTTTTTTATTATTTTAATATTCTATGCAAGTACGTACATCTAGATACATATAATATATTTATAATTACTTTGTTTATAATAATAATATATCATATAGGAAAATGCACCATCGTTTTGCAATCAAAACTGTTTTACTGTTTTTCTTTACGTCTGGTTTTCTAGAGAATTGCTCCTAAAAAAATTGCGATAGCAGCTTTTTACAAATAAGCAGATTTGCTATTTTAATTCTACAGGCGCTAAGTGCACATTTTAATTTAAAATCATTTTTTGTTTATATAGTCATTTTTGTTCGTATATTACATTCAAAAAACCAAAGAACGCAAATGGAACATTTATTTGGCTTATATTTAAGAACATTCTGAGCATCCTACTGGAAAATATAACCGTGGCCGAGCTGCAGCGTATACGTTACTTCCCGGCCACCAAAAAGTGCTTTTTTAAGGAGATATACTTGAGGTACATTTAATTTATCCATTGGTACTGCAAGAACATTAAAAGAACATTTAAATTTTATGTCTATAAATTACAAAATTGACTGTGGCCGGGCTGCACCGGAACACCCCAGAGCAAAGTGACCTTGACAAAAGTTGGTGTCCCTTACCCCCTCCACGCAATGGTGCAACAAAAAAGGGGTGTTATATAGGGTTGAAATTTTCCATCAAAATTTTTCTAAGTCCTGCGCACGCTCTGACCGCCAACCGAGCTCTCTGTTCATTCTAATATAACGCATTGGCGTCATTTCGACCAAATTGGTAGCCAAGTGGATTATGGCTTGTTTAACGTTCATTCTACTGAGGTCTATCGAATATTGTCTGTGAATTGACGGCGATGTCAGTTTGAAGTGTTATTTTCACAACGTGAATCAATCTCGGATGAATAATATACATGGATAGAATATATAAATAATATAAAAAAATAAGAACAGAGTCGCTATATCTGATTCAATTTTGATTGTATGTACCGCGTGAGTGCGAATAAGATAAAATATACTATCTTTTCTTCTTAATTACTGTCATGCCGTAAGTTTCTATATAGCTAACATGTCAATTGAACTCTGTCAGTACGGCGAACTTACTGCATGTTAGCATTATCCGCCAGTCTAATTTAACATCTATTGATTACTTATAATCTGAATCTTGGAAACGGCTCCACCGATTTTCATGATATTTAATATGCAGGGGTTTCGGGGGCGATAAATCGATCTAGCCAGGTTTTATTTTTAGAAAACGTCGTTTTTACCAAAAACAAAATACTGAGTAATGTTCAGTCAAAACTACTGATAGTATGAATCAATAAAAGATCTCTTATTAGTCTGAATTATGGTGATAGACAACTTCGGAACCCTACATTGCGCGTGGCCCGACACGCACTTTACCAATTTTTTGTAAATCGATTGTGCATGTTCCAAAATCGGTCTCGTATTTCACATCGATCGAATCGCAAGATCTACAAACAACAAATATGGGGGACTGCCAAACTAGGTATGTAAATCAATTTTACATTTACTTAACGCAAATCCAATTTTGCAATTAATTCACCGATTTTGATTCCCTTCTTTTATTTAAAACTAGCTGTTGCCCACAACTTCGTCCGCGCGGACTTCGTTTACTCCGCACAGTTCGTTTATGTTGACCCGACCTATTAGTAATATTCATGCAAAATTTGAAGTAAATCCATGCAGTACTTTTTAGTTTACCCCGGACATACATATAGCTTCGATATCGATTGTAGATCATGCACCAAGTATTCTTTAAAAAAAATATTCAATGTACAGTAATGACTTTCCTACGATTTTATATATATATATATATATATATATATATATATATATATATATATATATATATATATATATATATATATATATATATATATATAGATTGTTCGTTTAATCATATCATCATATCATCTTCGTTGATAATTGTATGAAAATTATGGTATTATTTGGTTAAAATACTTTTGTGATACTATATTGTCTCACATACGTTATTTATTTGACACCATACTTGCTCTCTTGCGAAAGGCTGTCGAGCCTTGATCTCTCGAGCCGGAAGACAAGTTACATTGAATAATATTACGTAATAATATTATATAGATATTTACGGTTTTTTGACAAAATTATTATCTAAACTGTTAGATCTTGAGATAATCTTGATTATAAATAAAGTTTACTTGTTGATTAATACGCCAAAACACTTTTAAATTAACCTGTACCATAAAGTGCAACCAACACGTCATAACACACAGCACGAATCAAAATGGCGAACTAAGTTCTTTTATTTTTCCCCAAGAGCGTATTTGAAAAAAGAATGCCAATTGGGTGTTATTCTATACAATGTTTCGTTCGAAAACGATAAAATACCATAGAGTAATGTATTAAAACTGGTAAATAGTGAAAATGTTGTTTTTTTGTATGAAGTTAGCGTTGGTCCCCATAGAGACCATAGTGTATTAATTAAAAATTATTCTCAGAGGACTCATTAGTTACCAAAGTGATGTGAGCGATTATGTCGGTCTCAATCGGATTTAATAGTGGTACTTATCAACCTTTACATTTTTGTCACAAAAGCGAAAATGCATGCCATTGGCGTATTCCAGTTTATAGCCAAAGACATCTTATATGTACCAAGGTACTAGACAAGGCGTGCGCCACGCCAGCCGCTAACTGTGAGCCTAAAGTGTAATTTACGGTCTGTACTTGTTTACTTCATACGATTGCGAGCCGCGGTGAAACGCATTGCGTGTTTCACACAATCAAAACTTTAAAAAGAAACTTGACCTCTTAGAAGAGTAACGCTCAGAGTGATAATTGCATTCAACGTTTCGTTCATATTTTAAGCCAAAACCGTATCGATGTACGTATGACCTTCGTGTAGATACTTGCGTTGACACGCACACAAAGCCTCGAATAATGTTGCAAGCAAATAATTTTTTCCCAAGACGGTATTTAAAATATGTCTACCTCACCGGTATACAAATAGTCTTTCATGTAACATTAATAGTCATTTAGTATAAACTTGAAACTTATACTTTTTGTTCGGTTAGGTAAAATATTTTAAATGCCGAGAAATATTCTAGATGTTCTCAAGATGATATTCCAAAGCTATGTAACCTTATATTTTTTTTTAGTTTTTGTGATTATATTTGTAATTTAAAATATTTCCTCGCTGAAATAAAGATTGTCTTTCCGTCCAATAGTATTATTAGTCATATTATAGAAAATTTAAAACTTACAATTTTTTATCCCTGTAAAGTAAAATTAGTAGAATTACAGGGAAATGTTCTAGAACATTTCCTTGTAATTCTATATTCTGATAGAGGTTCTCAAGATTTTTTTTTGTATATTTCAATAATCAAACAGCGGTAACCAACCAGCACCAAGTGTTAATAAAAAATATGTGCAATACAAGTTTACATTATTGACATTATAAAAACAGTGATTGAAGTAATTCTTTAAAAAAACATTATTGAAATATATCTACTATATATATGTGTGTCTTTATGTTTATGTTTGTGTGCGTGTATATATGTATGTTTGTTCAAAGCTATCAACTTGGAACTTTTTCATTATAACTTTCATACAAATCTTGCCACGATTCTAAACCCTAAACTAGCTTGAACGTTAGCAGATGGGCGGGCAAGCAGAAGCAATACTTATGAACGCTTTGGGGTAAAAAGTTATAGGATAGGTATGCTTATTTATCATTTTTTTTATATAAATCAGTTTAAAAAGTTAAAATGTTTTAAGCTAAACATAATATTTCTGACTACTACATTGAGTATACTTTTTTTAATTATATTGAGTCAACTACTATTGGCTCCATGCACGACTTAAGCACCACGTATCGCGCGCAACTGTTTTGGTTCAGATCTTAGAATATAGAAAAACATAATCCCCGAGCGTAATCTCCTGCAACGTTTTTAGCTGACTCGGAAATAGTTTAGCTCTCTGTGGCGACTCTTTGGCTTCTACGTGCTATATATGCATTGGAGTATATGAGACAAATTAATTAAGTCGTGTATTAATACTCAGTCATATGAGCAAAGTCGTCATTCGCAACACAAATTTCAAGCTATGTATAATTGTTTAATTATCAGCATAAACATATTAAGCGCCGACTTTAGGGCACGTTACCCTACATGTTTTCTGTTACTAAGCAAATCACGAAATAATGCCGTACGATATTATATGGCGTACGATATTAAGTACCGTATATAAGAAAAATTTAAAAGTTGTCTTTTTGGTAGTGACAGTATTTTTCTGATGATCACTGCGGCATCTAGAATGCTAGTTGGAAATATTCTGTGCCTTGTAAAAGTCCTCATTATGGATTTATTATAAAATCTTTTGTAATATTGGTGGCTATTGTAATATTGGTTTAACAGACAGCTTTGTAATATTTTTGCCAGTATAATAGTAAGTCCCAACACTTAAAAATATTTTTCATGCAAAAGCAAAGTCCAGGGTATGTAACATCGCACATAATATAGGAATACACACGTTATTAATTATAATGAAAGTAGGTAAAAACAAATACGTGGTAGAATGTTTTCCTCATTGGCTGGCAACATTTTGAATATCGTTCGACGTAGATATTTACGATTTATTTGTTTGGATTTTATACAAAAAGATCGGATGCCAAGTAGTTTTTGTCTGTGAAATGCGATCTTCAAGTCCTAAATGCGCTTTTGTGAAGCACGGTGACTACATTTCTCCACATAATAACTCACATTTTTTTAAATTACAGGAGCTGTACTCCGACTGGCACGTGTCACATGTCTAAGCGGCCGGCGAGCGTGAGAAGCCTTTTTAGACTTCTTTGAAATGGCTCAATATAGCGCGGGTCGACTTGGTTTCTATGCGTTATTATTCTATGCTTGAACTATTGTTTTACAGTGTAGTTTTACATTTATAACTAATAGACTAGTAGTCCCAGAAACATTTTTATTTCTGACTAGCTGTACCCGTGACTTCGTTCGCGATTGACATCCCTGCAGAGTAATTATTCGTATTTAACCACAACATTTCTCGTATTCAGCAATACGTTGGACGATGAAGCACTTTCATCAAGAAAAAACTTTTTAATGTGGATTTGATAACACGTTAACTTTGACATCTACCCTTGTGCCTTGTGGGGCTTTAGACAGTGTTTAACTGAAGTCACTGAACAGAACAAACAACATTGGACACACGCCTTATATTTTCTATAGTCAAGCTTCCAGATTTCTTTGTCTGCCGTTTAATACTCATTCCATGTGACTACATTTGACTAAAGAACATTTTTGCAAAACCCTTTTTTATTGGGAGAAAGATCAAACACCGGTGATGCAAATGTCTCTAACTATATTGTCGTCTTAAACATGCTGGGGCTATCCTTCCACCGGACAAAAATGACGCATCTAAACGACGCCACTGCCAGGACTATCATAATCAGCCAAGGTACTGCGAATTTAATCCTTATTTGTAAAAACAATGTTTTCGTCTACCTCGAAGTCAATCCAAGTAAAAAATTTCCACTTCGAGTTATTTACGGCGTTATCGCTTACTCCATTGAAAGTTGTCCGCTATTTAACGGCTGCACGGCGTAGCTTATACTTGTTATCCATAGTAATATTATAAAAGCGAAAGTAACTTCGCCGTGTTGGTCCCGGCCTCCTTTGTAGAATAGGCCAACTGCCGTTCTGCCAGGCAGGTCGTAAAAGGCGACCGATTGGCTATCGAGTCACTACCATCGTGGCTACTAGGTGGTAGAGTTCTGCATTGTCTCGCCCGGGTCTGGTACCACCGCCTTACCTATTCCTGCCGCAATAGCGTCAGTGCTTGTTGCTGTCGTGTTCCGGTTTGGAGGGTAAGGTAGCCGGAAAACTTATGCATGTGGCATTATACCTCGCCACATAATAGCAACGCACCATTAACATCTTTGGTGTCTATAGGCGATGGTTGACTCTTTCCATCAGGAGACCCATCTGCTTGTTTGCTATCTTATGACATACAAAAAAAATGACTGTCTGTATATTCTTCACATCTAAACTACTGAACCGATTTTAATGAAATTTCGTACAAAGATAGTTTGAGATCCGAGAAAGGACATATGATAGTTTTTATCCCTGAAATCCCAAGGGAACGGGGATACCGCCCGCATACGTAAAACCCCGAAACTGTCTTTCTTTTAATGCACGGTAATAAGGAGTAACTTAGGGTTACTTTTACTTTAGAAAATTTTCCATGCGGACCAGTGGCGGATTTGCAAATTTGCCGCCTATAGGCTATTCAAATTTTGCCGCCCCTACCGACCTCCAGTAGTGTCAGATTCTAGATTATTTTTACAATCCACAAATTTACTTAAGATTTTTCTTATATCATAGAAAACAAGCAAGCGACTCTCCTGATGAAATGAGGCAACAATCGCATATAGACACCAAAAATGTTAATTTTGGAATGGTAATACCATATGCACTAGAATTTAAGAGTGACAAGCATTGACTCTATTACGACTGGAAGAGGTAAGGCGGCGTTAGCAAGCCCGAGCTTGGTGTTGCGGAACTCTACTATCTAAAAAAAAATATGGTGGTAGTGACATATTAAGCCAATCTTTCAAGCAATTAGAGCAATCACGAAAAACCAGACAGAATGCCAGATGATGTACTTATTCTTTGAAGTAGCCCGGGCCAATAATAAATTTTTTTCCAATATTAGAATATTTTGAAGTAAAAGCTCAATCACAAGTAAGGCTGGGTGAGGTATAGTTTGATTATTGTCCTATACACAATGTAGTATGTCATTTACAATATTAACTAATATTACATTCGATATATCTTTCGCTTTACTTACTTACAGAGTATCCAAGTGATGATGACAATAATTTTTATTATGTACTTGTGAAAATTATAAAATATCTTTATACCCGATTTTCTACTTTCAAAATTATCAATGAAATTGTCATACAAAAATAGTTGGGCTAAACATTTTGATAAGTCTGTGTTTTCCAGAGTGAAGATGGTAGTTCCAATAAAGCAAAACTTAATTTTAACAATTTTTCTTAGAAGAAAGGTAGCATTGAAAATGAAATGTATATTCTTAAAATAAATTTTAAAAGCATTTTTTAAAACGCAAAGAATTTTTTGGCTAACCCTTCGAATTTTGCCACCCCTAAAAATTTGCCACTCCGGACACTAGTCCCGAATGCCCTAAGTGTAAATCCAGGCCTGTCAATGTACCTGGGCATAGCATAATACACTGAGTGCAAAAAGTGTAAAATGTTTACACTGTGCAATATGATACTGTAAATATCGGCAAAAATTTTAAATTGAATATGGGGTGAGTTGGATCTGATATCAATATTTGTAGAACTAAGTTGATGTCAATTTTTTTTATTGTTCGTGAGTGTAAGAACTTCTTACTTACATATATTCTTCTGTTTAAAATGTCTGTTGTTAGTTCATGCTTGCAAGTACTTGTAACCATTCTTAAGTGGATCTAGATTGTAAATGCTGTGCGAAATATTTGCATGGGTCAGGTAGTCTATATAGAAGTCTATATAGACTAAAATATATATTTTCTATAGGACATCTCAAAATTTGCCGCCCCCCAAAATCTGCCGCCCTAGGCTTCAGCCTACTCAGCCTACTGGTAAATCCGCCACTGATGCGGACGAAATTGGTGGCGCAGATTTTTTTTATACATGTTCAGTGTCTGTCACGTCGTAGTAACACATGGCTTTGTAATTTGTTATTAATAAAAAACCAAATAGATTTTGAGTAAAAAGCTTATGTTGAATATTGAAAAGATTTGCAACAAAAAGGTATCCTGTTGCACTTTTATAAAATTTATTATTGTTTTTAATCTTTTAAAGATTTTTAATGTAAATCTGTATCATTTCCAATACGCAAGATAAGCAGTCGATGGCTTTTTTGTTTTCAATTAATAACAAACTACAAAGCCATGTGTTAATTTCATTTTTTTTATTCTCATTAAAAAAGGAAAGTTGACTATATTTTGATAACTTTTTGTCTAATGTTCTGTGAGATGTTGATTTATTTTATCCTGGGCTGAAGTTTACACGTTCGAATCTCTATTTAACAATTTTTAAAATTGTAACCATATTGTTTTTTGGAGTCTGACTTTATTGAGTATTTTTAAGTAGCTTAGAAACTACACTTTTGCAGAAGTTTCATTTATTTTCAAAGAAAACTGGTTGAGTTATCTAATTTCTACTTTCTAGGCTAATTTTGCAACATAAAACCCAAAATTTTGAATTTTCGCCCATACGTGGAATTTTATAAAGAAAAAATTCTATCAGGATTTACAAAACGGATATACAATGCGAATATGGATGAACGTAAGAACCGGGAGACGAAGAATGACTATAGTAACTACTTATTTTTCAGGATAAAAAGTATCCTCTGTCTTATTCCTGGTCATCTGTGTGCCAAATTTTATCCAAATCAATCCTGCCGTTTTTGCGTGATTGAGTAACAAACATCCAAATATCTAATCATCCAAACATACAAACTTTCATATTTATTTGTTTTATATATGGGACATGGGATGTATTTTTATGTATGGGATACGGGATAATCTATATATATAAAAGGCAAAAGTGACTTACTGATGTATCAATGCACAGGCATAACAATTAGGGCTAGAAACTTGAAATTTCGCACACGTATTTCTCTTATGATGTAGGCATCCACTAAGGAAGGATTTTTCAAAACTCAATCCCGAAGGGGATGAAATAAGGGATAAAAGTTTGTATGAAACTTTTTATGCCCTGGACACATTTGCATGCAATTTCGTATGAATTGAGTACAAAAAATTAATTAGTTACTTGTTTAAGCGTTTTTCAAAATTCGATCCCTAAGGGGTAAAATAAGGGAAGCAGCTTATTCATTCATCCATACTAATATTATAAATGCGAAAGTAACTCTGTCTGTCTGTCTGTCTGTCTGTTACGCTTTCACGGCTAAACCGCTGAACCGATTTGGATAAAATTTGGTACAAATATAGTTTGAGACCCAAGAAGGGACATAGGGTAGTTCTTATCCCGGAAATCCCACGGGAACGGGAACTATACGGGTTTTTATTTTAGAATTTTTTTCACGCGAACGAAGTCGCGGGCACAGCTAGTTCATACATAAACAAAGGTTATTATTTAACCTTTCTTTATAAGCTCCTTCCCTTATTTTACTCCTAAAGTAAAGTTCTTAAGTAAATATGCGCGAGCGAGGCCGCAGATAACAGCTAGTACGAGATATATCTTAATAGACACAGAAAAAGAATCTTCATTTAGAAAAATTAGTGTTTCCGTGAAATTCTGTTTTCATTTAACGTATTCAAAATTAATTGTATCTTGTATCTTTGTTAAGAGAATGAATGAATGAACTCTTTTGAAAATGAACGCCTATGAAAAACATACAAATTCGTTAAATGGGTAAAATTTACATATCCGATAAAAGACAAATGTTATTTTTATACCAATCATTATACTAATTTTGATTTAAGTTGTATCAAATATTTTTGATAAAACTTAAATGAATAAATAATTTTTCGGCAAATATTTTTTAACTAAGTTTAATTAGAGATAAGACGTACAAAGTGGCGGACAAAAGCCAAAACATCCATTTAATTGAAGGATAAGGATTAAAAGAAATCTCAACGGAAATTTTAGGAGTTGTAACTTTATGTATTACAAAATTTGCTATTTTTTTTTTGTAGTGATTTGGAATATATCTTAGCCGAGTATCCTGCGCATGTGTTGCCCTTCAGATACCTAACACGATTCATATAGGTACACGAAGTTTCATTACTATTTTTAACACGCATTTATTAGCTTGATTTGTACGTTCGTATGTTAGTATGCAACGGAAACTAAACACGGATTTAACATTTTTTAGATCGTCAGATTGATTTGAAACTTTGCAGTCTTATCAAGGACCAACAATGACTACGCAATAATATAAATTGTTAGTCCTGTTAACCTTACCAGGATCTTGAGGATTATATAGCAAATTTTTATTTTTTTCCGATCACCTATTTCTTTATTAAAAAATGAAAAATAAATAATAGTTAAAAAACTTAAAAAAAAAAACACGCTTTTATAAAAACCAAACTTTTAACGAAAAATAAATTTGGTTGCATTGCATTGCATGTTGTCAATAGATATATTAAAAAGCATCCCACGCTTTGTTACAATACAATAAATTGTTTTCTTATTTACACTACTAGCTGACCCGGCAGCTTCGCCCGCGAGTAGATTAACATGTCGTGAAGATAACCGTTAGATACAAATTAGATAAAATTTTCATCCCCTATTTCAACCCTTTAAGGATTGATTTTTGAAAAAAAAATTAGCCTATGTTTGATCCCGGCTCTTCAACTACTTCCATGCCAAATTTCATGAAAATCGATCCAGCGGTTTAGCCGTGAAAGCGTAACAGACAGACAAACAGACAGACTTTCGCATTTATAATATTAGTATAGATTCTTAATTTAAATTTATTATTACGTAAATTTATTTTTTGTGTAGTATGTAAGGCAATACATGGCCAAGAGACTTGGCTTTGAAAGAACAATCTTTATTCTATTCTAAAAAATACCACTTCATAGGTATGCTCTGCGAAGACAATTACCTAATACTACCTAGTAAATATTCGCGAAAAAGCCGCCAAGAGCATTCGAAGGTAATTATCAAATAAGTATCCATATATTATACTAGCTCTTGCCAGCGACTTCGTCCGCGCGGACTTCGTTTACTCCGCACAGCACCTCCCCCGTAGGTGATAGCGTGATAATATGTAGCCTATATGTTAACCCGAGCTGGTAATAATATGCACGCAAAATTTGAAGTAAATCCACGCAGTACTTTTTGAGTTTACCCCGGGACATACATACAGACAAACAGACATACAGACAAAAATTCTAAAAACTATATTTTTGGCTTCGATATCGATTGTAGATGCCCCAAGTATTCTTTTTAAAAAATATCCAATGTACAGTTTTGAATTTCCTACGAATGTATTCTATGTATAGATGTTATTGTTAACTCATGATTTCAGGGAATTAAATTATTGATTTAAAGCAACATAATGCTAAATAGGCAATTAAATTAATTTGCCGAAGAAGTTAACGTCAATACGACACGCGGACTATTATAAAAATCAAGGATATTAAAGTGTCTTATTTCTGAGTCCTTTAAATTCAGATTGTTCAAACCAGTCAGGTGTCTTGAGCTAATTACAGTGCATTAAAGTTATTCGTAGCTTAGATGTTGTTTAGAGCGTTCGTTTGCAAACAAATATTTTTTCGCTGCCGGCGTTGTTGTCAACATCGTGTTGTGTGTGTCTGTGTTAATTTCTACCACTATTTGTGATTTCGGATAGTAAAACATGTGGTGAGTCTTAGCATTATACTAGCTTTAAAGGAGAATTGATTCAAATTTATACAATACATCCATTCATTTAAATAAATGTTCTTTGATAGAATCGACCTTGGCAATCATCTGGCAACATCTGATAACAAAAAATATCGAGTTTTATTTATCTTTTATATTATAATACGTGCCTATTCGGTTTTATTATTTAAAAACGTTAAAATTATTGATATATAAGTAGGGTAAAGTAGTCAAATGTCGCCCCCTAACGAAAAACATAACTTTCGTAGGTACTTTACTAGGCTTAAACCATTATTATCGTTAAAACATATTAATTTGCTTTTTCGTATTATATAATATTTTAAATTTTACAGTATTGGTGTTTCGAATTGACTCCAATGACGAAATACAAATAGGTATATAAGCGTTTTAAGTTTCAAAGGGTCTATTTCCCTATTTTCGCCCAGTGTTTCCCTAATTTCGCTCTTCTTTTTCACTAATGTCGGCCACCAGTAAAGGATGTTTTAAATTGAAAACAAGGCAATAAATCTGCATAAAATTTCAATTAAATTTAAGTCTAATATTTTTGATAAACATAATACGTACTTAATTTTTTATCAGTTTAAAGGCAAAAAAATCTTCCGCAGGTCTAAATCTATACTAGTTAAATAAAGAGGAAATATTTGATTTTTTTGTTTGTTTATTACGATTTAACTCACAACTACCTACTCAACTGATTTTAAAAATGTCTCTTTTAAAATACTACGCTATCCAGGAGTAGTATACCTAGGCTGAGTTTTTATTCACCTGCGCAAAACACTGATTTCGTATAAGCCTTATTTTGATATTGACCTAGTGTATCGACGTATGCTATTTTATTTTGTTCCATGATGGAAAAAAATTACACCTACGACGACGTGACCTTTCATATTTATGAAGCTCTATCATAAGTTTATAATCTTAGGGCGCATGAAACACAGTACCTACACAGTAGCATAAAATTAAAGAATTTAAGAAACGAATGTTCATGAATTAAGAATTTGAGAAGAAAAGATTTTAAGATATGTTATAATATTCTTGTTTGCTTTGTCGTGGGCCACACAAATATCATCAGCAGGCCGCACCAAATATAACCTGCCGGCCACGATTTGATGACCTGTGATAATACGACGTCATGACGTAAGCAGTAGTCGTGATGTAGTTCGTGACAACATCGTGCTAGCGCGATACTTCGCCGTAGGTAGAGATGGGTTAATACCGATATTTCTCAAGATTAGGTGATACTAATATATTCACGTTGAAATATTATAATATCTTAACTGATATGTCACTATTAACTAATATTTCACTGTAATTTGGCCCTTAAAGTAATAAGATCTGATACTTATACGGCAGGAAAATATCTTAACTAATATTTCACTGTAATTTGTACCTTAATGCACCAGTAATAAGATCTTATACTGATACGGCAGGAAAATATCTTAAGTAACATATCAGTATTAACAAATATTTCACTGTAATTTGTACCTTAATGCACCAGTAATAAGATCTTATACTGATACGGCAGGAAAATATCTTAAGTAACATATCAGTATTAACAAATATTTCACTGTAATTTGGACCTTAAAACAACAGTAATAAGATCTACTGATGAAATACGTATGTCTCATTCGTACGTACGACGCGGCGTATCGTGAAAATATTTTAATATTTTATTTTCACGAATCCGACGGGCGCCAATCTAGTGAATCCGTACTATTCCGAAGACCGAATGGTATTATCGGATTCATTTTGGACAGCCGTTACACATATTAGGCGAATATGGAATATTAGCATATTACAGTTTGCCGGATTACTAATCCACGAATCCTTTCAATATTACTAATATCTTAGCGAATACTAATATATCAGTCACACCATTAGCCGTAGGCCAACATATGTAGCCTCGGTGTTAAGCAAAAAACACGTGTAGACAGCCGTTGATCAGTACGAGTTATTTGTAATCTTGCCATGTACAAATGGCGATCGTAGGAAAAAACGACATTCCCTTTTATTGTGCGATAGTTATTATATATATTTCTTACCCGAGTACACGATAAAAAGATTTTTAACATCACGACTTGTTATTAGAGTGACAAGACAGAGAATGTTACAAGGTTACAACGTGCTGATAACCGAGAGATTCAAAAACGTACGAGGAATTTGCTTCCTAAAGTTAGCTATGCGGAGGATGACGTTTTGACCTTGTTGAGTATTTAAATTTTAGGCCAAACACAACATACTTTTCAAACAGACTTCCCAAAAAGGAGGAAATACCCAATTCGGTTGTATTTTTTTATGTTTTCTACTTCAAAACACTGTCAACAATAAGCCGATTAGGAAAATTCTTTTTCGTTTGGGCCCGTTTAAATTAAAAGACCTAATGCAGGGTTCCAGAAATACAGAAAATTGGAAGTTGCTTGTTGTAGATTAACGTCGATTAAATTATTTAATGCACAAATCTAGACTGTAAAACTTAAATAATCAGGCAAAGAATTTATTCTCTGTATTGTCGGATAGCGATCTATTACTTGCATGTCAATTTTTACAATCAATGTTGGACGGAAAAATACTATTAGCGAGTAGTACTACTACCTGTGTAGTAATGTTAATATTTATAACAATACATATTTAAAATACATTTTTTTCTAGAGTGATATGTTACAAACATATATGAAGGTGAAATTAAGTAAATTTGCTATTATCCGCGAACTGTTCCATGTAATCTCCGCGATGGCACCGAAAAGTTAATTAAAGTTAAGTGAGGTGGTGTTCGTTTCTCCTGAAGATGCTTCGGTTTCGAAGTGAAACGTGCGTTAAGTGCTTAAATTGTGTGCTTTTGTGCTTGGTACCGATGTGGGTGAAAGTGTAGTGGATGGGGGTGGCTAATTGTGCCGATGGGGTCTTTTCTTTTTTTTCCAGACCATTGGTGAGAAAAATACCATTACCATTTTTAAAACCGGTGTCTTGTTTCTCGGTGCCATCGCAGAGGTCACATAAAACAGTTCACGGATAATAAAGACATAGCTTTAAGTTTTTTATAGTTGTATGTGTGAGAGAACAAAAAGAAGTATTTTGTATTTTTGTAAAGTATTTTGTAGTATGGTAAATTTAATTAATTTCACCTTTTTAATTATAGATTTTTGCAAAGTAACGCCTGATACAAATGTTAAGATTTTTTCAAAAATATATAAAGAATTAGAATTCTGATAGTTAATACATTATTCATTTAAATGGTGAAAACTTATTATTTAAGCAACTTAATTGCAACGACACCCGGATGTGAGGTCACTAATTTGAACAAAAACATCTATAATGCTAGGGCCACACTAACGAGAATACTCAATGTCCATCTTCGAGATAAATATGGCGTTAAGTATTAACACGTCAAACAGAGTGGCCACACTTGAACAGTCAAAGTCAATGCTCATTCTGGGCGATAAAATTAGCGCTAATATTCCTTGAATTTCAAGCAAGAAGACCATTGACGGTACTAGTTTGTATTTGATGTGTGTTAATTTTTATTACATAAATATATTTTATCATTGCCGAATAAAGAAAAATCTCGAAAAACTCAATTACTTTCTTGATACTCCACTCAGTAGTCATAGTACGTATTTAACAAAGACAGACACGTGCGATCCCGTCTCGCTCACGATGCACACTGCACAATTACATACTCTATGTTACACACTAACACGCGTAGTGTGGCCGTTTCATCTAGGCATGGAAATTATTGTTAAATTAGGTTAACTGCATTAATATAAAATACCCAAGATACACAATCAGTGTCTTAAAAGCGTCATCTAAAAATAAGTGCACAATTTAAAATTGTGCGCTCATTTCAAATAGAATTACGTCAGTCGCGACACTGTCAATTTTATTAATTTTTGTACAATGCTTTTTAAATACAGCTATAAATTTTACACTTAAGGTTGAATATGCAAAACCATATGTTTTTGCCATAACTATAAGCTTATTACACTAATTAGCGACAGTTTTGAGTATCAATTTTGTTCGGGACTGTGTATCTAGGATTTTTTATATCAATGGTTAACTGGTATGTTGTTAAAATTAATTAATGTTTAACAGTTATTTATTTATGTTATATCAGTTTATATCAGTAGTAGCCTATATATAATAAGTATTAGAAGCAGCAAAAACGCAAAACTGTCGAGTTAGCAACCAAAAAAGGTCCTATGGAGTTTTATAATTTTTAACAGTTAGTATTATTATAAATCAAGGTAGCGAGCAAAAAAAGCGACCTTAAATATTATTAATAACATTATTTGTAAGTATATGAAGTTATTGGTAATTTTAGTGATACATACAATTTTAACAGTATTTGCTGATATAAATAACAGTTGTTAATTGTTAAAAAAAATAGTACGAAATTTAATATGTTAACTGTTGGAGTTATGGATCATTCCATGCCTGGTTTCAACGCATTAATTATCATTTGGTGTACTGCATGGAACAAAGAAAACAAGTCTTTGTTTCATGGTGTACTGCTACTACATGAGCTATCGCCGAACGGTGATGTGAATGAATGCCGTTGGAAATACACGCTACATCGAAATTAAACGTCCGTCTCCGCGATAACTAATGCCATTTTCAGATAGTTTTATGTACTACGTACTAAAGAAGCTATGCTAAGTAGAAGTCCTGTTCCATTTCATTTACACTCGCTGCAGCCCTGTAAATTATCCAACTAAATTCAAAATTAAACAGCGCTGCAAGTGCAGCGTATATTAGAATATAATATATATTCGCGGCCAAAAGGTCGTAACCGCCGTCAATTTCATGTTGCTTACGCATTTCATTCAACGAGCTCTGACGTAGTAGGTGTAGTCCATGGACTGTACTTTAGTGAAATACATTTGGTGTGGCGCATGACCTCTAGTACGTTTGGGTATTTCCCGTTATTGTGTCGCCAGCATAAATAACATTTATTTATTCTATCGTAAATTAATAAATGAAATATACCACTGTAAAATAAAATAATTATAACTCAATATTTTAATCCTAGTATAATATAATAATTGCATGATGCGAGACTTGTAATACTTTAGTTGCCTTTACAGCATTATTATCTAGTATCTACATTATTATTTTATGGCATTCTATCTGTCAAATCATTATTATTTACAGCTTTATTATATGAATTCTGGAGGAATGCTGTTAAAATTAATACAATACCTGTATTTCCAAAATAACAACTTTAAGGACAATTTTAAATCTTAGCCAAAGAGTATTCCTGACTAAAAAAATCTGTAAGCCGGTTGACCTTGCAGTCCGTTCCTAAAACATCTCGCTAACTAGAGAGGTAACAGCGGATATGCTCAATTATTAAGCAAAAACGATACCTAAGCAAAGATTTATGAGCTGGAAGTGTTTAAAAAGGCCGGCAACGCAACTGCAAGACCTCTGGTATTGCAGATGTCCATGGGCGGCGGTGATCACTTACCATCAGGTGCACCTCTTGCTGGTTTGCCCCCTCTTCTATATAAAAAAAGCTTTAGGTATAAAATTTATAATATTTTTGGTAATTTTCGAAAATATGCATATTTTCAAAATAGTGACGGATTTTGATCGTTTGAGTGGCAATAAACGCAATTTTTGAGCTCTAAATGGTTTTATTAACTACAAACATGTATCAAAAATGTCGCCGAAATGTAAAAAAAATTTTAAAAATTTCGTCATTGATAAATCCCCAAAGAATTAACTAATTTTAATTCGATTTATGGTATTCGACGAGTTATTCGTCATCTCGCCTGTCACCTTTCGAATTTACCTAATATTTCTGTCGTCAGCTCGCCCGACCATAAAAATGTGAGGTAACTTAGTACAGGCAACTACAAAAATCCTCTTTAAAAACGATAAATATTTTATGGTTGAACTTTAAAATAAAAGAAAATATTATTATATCATAATTTTAGATATATTTCACAAATCAACATCTCCAAAATATAAAAGCATGTTACACCAAATAAAATAATCAAAGTCAAAAAAAAAATATATATATATATATATATATATATATATATATATATATATATATATATATATATATATATATATATATATATATATATATATATATATATAATGTGATCAACAATATCAAAATATAATCAACAACGTTACGAAATATTTGGCGTGTTATTAACTAGTTTTATTAGAAAAAGTTTTTAAAATTTGGTTAATTTTTTTTTACCTGGCTGTACTTTTTACGAGCGTGCGAGTTGACGACAGAAATATTAGGTAAATTTGAAAGGTACCAAGTCGCCCGATCGGGCGAGTTCTTGTCAGGCGAGATGACGAATAACCCTATTTGACGCAGTTAAATCAGTAATCAGTATACCTATTAGCCTGAAAGTTACAGTAGGAGAACAACCTACTGTAACCATTTTAACGTTTAACTTGCAACGTGTCAGTTAAGATAATATATAACTCATTCAAACTGTCTGACTTTTGAGGTAAAATCTTCTGATATCCCCTAGAGTAAGATATATAAAATTCAGCTTTTATACTATGAGGAAACTATACTTATAATGTACGAAACTTCAGGTGTCAGGCAGGGGGTAAAACCGCGCCAAAAGTCCAGCAATGTGTGATGTTATTTCAAATACCTTACCGAAGAAAATATTAAAAATCTGAGTTTTATACTTTAATGAAATTGGGGTACTATTTTTCCCACTTTTGTTACTTGTAAGCTCTGTCAAAGTAACTATCGTCCAAATATCCCTGATCGTGCTTACTGGGTTGTGGACTATGTGCTGAGAAACTTTCAGGTTTTATAAAATGTCGAAGGTCTGGTCAACGTGAGCTCTTATTCTAAGACATCATAATGTACACCCGCTAAATACAAGGAAGAAAAACAACCTTGCTGTGCATGAGATACATGTTTGCCGGAGAATTTAAGTAACGTCTATTGGCAATGTAAACGCTTTTACAATAAAATTTGTGATGTTATAAATTTTCAAATTAACACACTTGAAATGCGTTAAAAAAAACTGTAGTGTAAAAAATATCAAACTATGAAGACTACAAAAAAGCTCGTTCACAATAAATTTTAACACGATTGTATTCAAATTAAAAATTACGTAATTTTATTTAAATAAAAAAAATTGTATCCATATCTACTAATATTTTAAATGCGAATGCTTGTCTGTCCATATAATATCATAAGATAGCAAACAAGCAGATGGGTCCCCTGATGGAAAGAGTCAACCATTGCCTATAGACAAGATGTTAATGGTGCGTTGCTATCTTATGGCGAGATGTAGTGCCACATGCATAAGTTTACCGGCTACCTTACCCTCCAAACCGGAACACGACAGTGACAAACACTGACGCTATTGCGGCAGGAATAGATAAGATGGTGGTACTTGACCCGGGCATGACAATCCAGAACTCTACCACTTAGTAGCCACGATGGTAGTGACTCGCATAGCCAATTGGTCGCCTCTTACGACTTGCCTGACAGAACAGCAGTTGGCCGATTTTTCAAAGGAGCCGGGACCAACACGGGGGAAATATTTGTCTCTATCTGTTACGCTTTCACGGCTAAACCACTGAATCAATTTTACAATACCTTCGTGTTTCAAATAACATATGTGTTTTAGCACTGACTCTGTTCTAGGTAAAATTACCAACTTTACAAAGACAATTTTTGACACGACTGAATTTGAACCAGTGACCTAGCCGTCAAGCCAACAAAAGCAAAATAATTGCACCGAGTTGAACCACCAGTTCTTAGAGCAGTCCAAGCTGGAAAAAGATACTGGCAACCTTACTGTCATAACGGCAAAAATGCTTACTTTCTGTTTAAATTTGTGAAACAGGTCAATTTAGCATTGACAAGTTTAACATTTGCTTGTCTCTTACTAGTTGACTGGCAAGAAAACAGACTTATTTTTCGTAAGGAACTCGAAACAAAATAAAAACAGGATAGTTTCTTTTTAAGTAACGATGCCAAATGCAATATTGGGTTTTTATTGGGTTGTTTTTGTACTTTTTACAAATTAATCTATATACATATAAAACAAAGTTGTATTAGTTACACCCACAGACTACACGAATACTAATAGACACGCCATTGTGAAGGAAACGTGTCGCCGCGCATATGAGCAAACGCTCCTATTACTGTCAAAAATTTAATACATTTGTAGGTTACATTGTGAAAAAATAGAAATAAACTAATATTGTACGGTTTTCTCGTACCGAATGGGAGGACAAGGTTTAAAAATGACCCTTGAAATGATTTTATTTCATCGGCAAGTAGTGTAAACTCTGTATTTCTGGGCGTAATTGCAAGCTGAACTGACAAACAGAGAAATTGTCTTGAAAGGCGTATCCATTTAATCCGTGGTTACACCATTTACAACTCAAGAACGGCTGAACCGATTTTTATGATTTTTGTGTTTTTCGACTTGTTTTCGTCCGGAATAGGATAATAAGAATTAAAAATGATATCTATACATATAATAAAGTCGTAGGAAAGTCAAAACTATACATTGAATATTTTTTTAAAAGAATACTTGGGGCGTAATATACAATCGATTTCGAAGCCAAAAATATAGTTTTTAGAATTTTTGTCTGTTTATCTGTTTGTCTGTATGTATATCCGGGGTAAACTCGAAAAGTACTGCATGGATTTACTTCAAGTTTTGCATGAATATTACTAACAGGTCGGGTCAACATATAGGCTACATATTATCACGCTACCACCTAGCGGGGAGGTGCTGTGCAGAGTAAACGAAGTCCGCGCGGACGAAGTCGCTGACAACAGCTAGTAACTAAATAAATTGAACCTACTAATTTTGTAATAATTTTAAAATCCAAAATCTGCCTATCAACAGTAACTATAAAGCGGAACGAAGTTCGCCGGACCAGCTACTAAAATCTTAAAATCGTAATAATAAACCAGTTTGTATTAATATCGTTGACTAACACCCATAACACAAGCGAATAATTTGCTTACTTTGGAGTTAGATCAGTAAGTGTAATTTGTCCCGTGAATATTTATTATTTACTAGCTGTTGCCAGCGACTTCGTCCGCGTGGACTTCGTTTACTCCGCACTGCTCCTCCTCCGTAGGTGATAGCGTGATAATATGTAGCCTAAATGTTGACCCGACCTGTTAGTAATATTCATGCAAAATTTAAAGTAAATCCATGCAGTACTTTTTGAGTTTACCCCGGACATACATACAGACAAACAGGCAAACATACAAACAGACAAATAGACAAACACACATACAGACAAACAGACATTATTGGCTTCGATATCGATTGTATATCACGCCCCAAGTATTTTTTAAAAAAATATTCAATGTACAGTTTTGACTTTCCTACGATTTTATTATATGTATAGATTTATTACTTTTATTGTGGTTGTATACTGATGCTAGTCTTTTCAGAGTTCCGTACCCAAAGAGTATGGAGTTTCGTTCTTATTAACTTGAATCAGCTTGGCTTAGCAACCTGTGGATTGATTGGTAGTGGATATGATGTCGATGCTTGGTATGTTCTTAACCATGTCCTTGAATACGTGGCTTTGCTTAGCTTGGCGTAGCTACAGCCCATACAGCACATTTAATATAATAATCTCTAATTTCAGTCCATCACTAAATTAGATATTCACCGAAATTACAATTAGTAGAAGTATTGATTTACAAATACGAAAAAATAACTACATTAAAAAAACCGACTTCAAAAACTAAAATGTAAAAAATAATAAAGATTTAATATTAATTAAATACTACCTATTATTTATATGTGCTATTTACTAATAGGTTTGAAGCCGGTGCCAAGCCAATTCGGAACGCACGCGCGGGCAGACGTGGTTGACGGACGCGGACGTCTTGAATACATAAATTTTTGAAAGAAAGAAAGAAAGAAAATATTTATTTGCAAGAATATGGGTGTTACAAGTTGTTAAAAATAAATTAAGCTACCAACATATTCTACCATTATGTGGTGTAAATTTTAAATTAAAAATTTTAATGCGTTTTAGCTTAATTGATAAATCTACATTAATTCACATGACCATTTAGTTTAGGAATTCTGTTGAATAAATTTTATTGATTATTTTTTTTATTATTTTTCGTATTGATTGAACCTACTTATAATATATATAATGAACATTTAGTTGCTTTTTATTAGGTATATTTACGCATTTATTCTTTAAAGTAGTCATTTTATTGTATTAATTTGTTCGTATTCATTTCAGTGATTAAAATATTAATATTTGTTTAAGGCTTGGCACCGACTTCAAACCTATTACTAAATAGCACATATAAATAATAGGTAGTATTTAATTAATATTAAATCTTTATTATTTTTTACATTTTAGTTTTTGAAGTCGGTTTTTTTAACGTAGTTATTTTTATTTAATAATTTTTATTGTATTGTTGTATTGTACAACAACATATGCTGCGCGCCTTAAAAAAAATATAGATCTCAAGAAACCGGAACGGATAAATGTAGTCGTCTCCATAAAAATGCTATTCGAAACACAATGTCACGTTCTTATGAGACTATTAAAGATCATGAAAAAAGTTTGTGTGCCATGAAAGCATACATGAAATTACGCTAACGTCAAGAAATTTTTGTACAGTATAATTCAAAACTCGGTAAGATCCAAAAGCGTATAGCGAATGACTCTTTTGAGCGGAGGGTTAATAGACTTGGTCTCAATAATGAGCGTCTAGCGAACGAATCGGCCGAGCAGAAAGCTCATAGAATTGGTCTCATTAAGGAGCATTTAGCTAAGGAGTCCACCGACCAGAGAGCTACGACACTGTACAGCAACCGAGTCTGCACAGCAACGTGAGAACCGGCTAGCGGCAGCGCGTCAGACGTCACAAAGGCTTCGTTCAATGACTGAGCGTAATTTTATAACCACCATACATCAATATGCTGAAGTACCATGTACAATCTGTAAGAAATTATTATATTCAAAACAAAACACGTCATTAGCCACAGCACATTTTGATTTCCTTCCGGAGGAGCTACTGTTGCTCGACTACGAAAAAAAAAGAAAAGTTCCTTCTCAGAACTGGAACAACATGGAAGTTATGTCTATCTCCTGAACTGACCGAATTGACAGACGTAGAACAAAGACTTTTGTGTCAAGAGTAGTTCCTTTTATAACTAGTTACCACCGAGCACCAAAGTGCTCGTCAACACCAATCAACGAGCCCAAACTCGATAGAGTTGTGTCATTTTAGTACTGAACTCCTATGGCCACCTTCTGGCTTCATCATCAGAACTTGGAGGATCCTAGTTACCACCAAGAGTAACCGTAGTGCTCGTCAACACGAATCAAACGAACCCAAACTCGATAGAGTTGTGTCATTTAATTACTGAGCTCCTATCGACACTTTTGGCTTCGTCATCGGACCCTGCAGGATCCTAGTTACCACCAAGCACTAAAGTGCTCGTCAACATCAATCAAATGAGCCCAAATTCGAAAGAGTTGTGTCATTTAATTACTGAGCTCCTATGACCACCTTCTGGTTTCATCATCGGACCCTGCAGGATCCTAGTTATCACCAAGCACCAAAGTGCTCGTCAACATCAATCAAACAAGCCCAAACTCGATAGAGTTCTGTCATTTAATTACTGAGCGTAACAGACGCTTTCACGGCTAAACCGCTGGACCGATTTTCATGAAATTTGACATGGATATATTTGAAGATCCGGGGTCAGACATAGGCTAATTTTCTTTTCAAAAATCAGTTCCTGGAGAGCTGAAATAGGGGATGAAAATTTTATTAAAAGCTATTTGGACGACTTATTAATACATATAATTATTAACATATAATTTGAACGAAGCTGCGGGCTTGTAATACAATATGTTAACAAAGGAATTGTTGAATGTCATTTGGTTATTGTTGCGATTGTAATATCGCCCTGCAGCTTAGTCATGGGACAAAGGGCGACCGGGACACAAAATTAGGTGGTGTATAAGTAGCTATGTTAATTTAGTGCATATGTTAATTTTCGTGGGAACTAAAGCGGGGCCACATGCCACAAACATAATATCAGTGTTTGATAGTTTGTCTCGTCCATGGTTTATGTTTTTTAAAATTTATATCAGCAAAGATTTTTAACCGGCCAAAAAAAAGGAGGAGGTTCTCAATTCGGCCGGTATATATTTTTTTTTATGTATGTACACCGATTTCTCCGAGGTTTCTGAACCGATTTACTTGATTCATAACAGCAAACAAGCAGAGTGCTAAATGTGAGTTTTTCTTTTCGCATTCGATCGTGAGCGCGTTTGGAGTTTACTAGGAATTTGTATGTGATTTGAACAGCGCCACCTAGTGTTAAACGTGAGAAACCTGATTCCTGATTATTACATTCCAAAGTGAAGAAGATTCGGACTCGGACCGACAGGTTCAATAAATACCTACTTGAAGGGAACATAAGAACAAGTTACAAGGCAAATTAAAAGATTAGGTATTATTTTTTAATTTTTCAAACAGATGTGTGTTTCATATTACATGCAAAATGTTTATAAATGGAGTTGCTAGTCCTTTTATATAATTAGAAGCTACACCCAGCAGCCTGCTGCATTATCAGTTTTTAGTGAATCCAATGAGAATAACTTATTTTCGGGGATAAAAAGTATCCTATGTGCTATTTCTGCTCATCTACATACATACATGTGTGCCAAATTTCATCCAAACCGTTTTACCCGTTTTTGCGTGATTGAATTTGAATTGAAATTGAATAACAAACGTGCATTCATACATCCACACTTTCGCATTTATCATATTAATATAGATATGAAACCATTTCAAAAAAATTACGACGTTAAAAATAAAATTGATATGACTTGTGTGTCCGAAATAACAACGTACATACCCGCAACAGAGCTGCTGATAGGCTGACTAGGGTTGAAACGATACATCGATTTTTTAAAACATCTATAATACATCGGTCTCCATGTACGATGTTATATGAACGATATTTTATCATAGTACCATCTTACCCCCGCTCTCAAGTACCCCAATAAAATATTCAATACGGCAAAACATCAACCATAACCGACATCGATGTGTCGTTCAATGTTTTTAACATCGATGTTTTACTCTATAAAACATCGATGTCCTGATAACGATGCTTTTTTATGAGCAAGTTGCATCCCTAATGATTAATTGACGTGCCGGTGGCCGACAGATAATTATAACGTAACTAGCGGCCCATTACGTGCTTCGCTACATATCGCCATTTATTGAATTCATTTGTTACAAAAAATGTGATAAATGAAGAACCGCTTTACCGATGATTTATGCAAACTTCACATAAACCATCTACTAAATAGTTCGAACAAAGCCTAACTATATTTGGTTTGGATAGGTGAGCCCGTTGAGTTATAAAATTACAACGAAAAGTGGCATTGATTTTTATATATATAGATATTACAGGTAACTAGAGTGAAATAGGCCTGACAGAACAAAGGTCTCTTGGATCCTATTAAAATAATTTATCATTTACAAACCTTTTATGTTATAGAGGAAAATAACAGACTGATACAATACATATTTTATAAAATTCTTGCAGAAAAGATTTGATAATTTGGCAGAATAATTTTTACAATGAGAAACGAAACGAAAACTAAAGTTGTTCATATAAATATCTAGCTATATCTGTCAGCACTGAATCTCCTTTTTCCGTCGCCCTATCCCTTTCCGTTGCTCAGAGCCTCCATCTGCTAGAGCGGGTACAGGAATGCTATAGCACGGGGCGGAATTCTCAAGGCGATAGTATTCCCGCTACTTTTCTCGCTCAAGCAAATGGCAGTCTTGTGCGACAGAAAAAGACAGGATGACGTTCCGTGTTAACAACCCACCCAATTCACGTAACAAAACGTAACAAAGCGCTTGGGGCTCTTACACACACAAACACGATACCACGTCGCATAGTGCTACGACGTGGCATAATGTTAAGGGCCCTAAACACTTCGACTCGATTGACATTGTGTTACGTGAATCGAGCCTCAGATGTAGTCCAACCTTACATTGTTTTCTTAAAACTTTACACCGCGCACGTTAACATGTTTATACATATTTATAGATAACTCATTATAAAACCTGCGTTTTGCCAAGGTCTCCATAATATATGGATGTTTTTGATCTTATTATTTCTTTGGCTTTTATTAATATAATGAACCAGTTTGATCGTGGTTTTTAACTAACGTTCTCTGACTTTTTCGTTAAAGCGTGACATTATTTTTAAAATGTTCCTATCTTTTAACCGACTTCAAAAAAATAAGTTATTAGCTACAAAATATGTAAACGGTTGACCCTGCAGCCCATTCCTGAAACTTCCCGCTAAATTAAATTATTTTAAGTTCAAAGGATTAACACTATAAGCATAGATTTTTTTTCAGTTCTAACATCTATTTTGTTAAAAATAGAAGTATATTGATTTTTGAAATCAATTATTTAATGTCAAATAATCAAAATTAATGTCAAAATAATGCCGAGACCTTTAAGAATTGAAGAACGAGCAGCAATAATTGGTGCAATAATTATTGTTAGATAAACTTTATTTGATAGAAAACGTCACATTTATTTAATGTTAGTAGAACTGTTTTTTGTATATTGGCAAGATTGATTGATTGATAATGTCAGTAGAACTGTTTTTTGTATATTAGCAAGATTGATTCGTACACTAGTGCAAACGAAACTAGATCTTGAGGTGACGAACCTATTTTTACCGTGACTATACATCGTCTAGTGACCATATATTTTGAATATTATTATTAAACTAATTTCATTGAGGTATACTGTAAGGTTAAGCAACAGTTTGTTTTTATTATATTTCTATTGTTTACTTATGACCATTAACTATCATGTCTTTCAATATGTATAATCTTTTACCAGTAAATTCGTATAAGCCAACAGTTTGCTGATATTTTTTGGATATTTAGACTTTCGAACTCTCTCTCTATGTAATCAAAGCCTACTATATAAATTTGGAGAGTCTGTAAATTCATTTTTTTTTTGTCAAACGTGATAAATATTCGTTTCACGACTCACTGACATCAATATTATCATTTTAAAGATTTGTTTCTATCTGTCTGTATTTCTGTAGGAATGCCCCGTTATAATTTAAGAACGGCTTCACCAATCTGAATAAAATTCGAATACAGTGAGAACACGCGATTGCGCAGATGATAGGCAATATAATTTACATCCATTGTCCATGACTTTACGTCCACAAAAGCGGGCAGATGTTGTAGTATGCAGTAAATATTAACTGTCTAAAAATTATTTAGTGCACAGTATTTCTTCCTACAAAAAAATATAGTGACTGCAACTAAGGGCTCGGAGTACTAAATTCATCAATTCAGAATACATTCCCGTTCGCAACCTCTAGCAGGCAGTTCAGAGACTAAAAGAATTTTATTTTTTTTTCCTTCCAAGTACGCCTCGTTTTAAGGTAATTTTAATCTGACCCTCTCTTGCCCTTGCACTTTCGTCCTAATATTTTTCTAATTTACCCCAAAACTTTGCTAATCAAATTCCGACCATCAGGAGATATTGATTTTTATTATTGTATGTGTATAATAATGGAAGAGGAGATTAAAGCACGGATAATGACCGGAGATCGATGTTTCTACACTTGTAAGAGTATGCTAAACTGCAAGTTAATAACAAAAAGCTCGAAACTTACAATATATAAGACCATAATTCGACCCGTTGTAACATATGCATGTGAAACATGGACTATGACACAAAAAGACGAGCTAGAACCGGCACTGTTTGAGAAAAAAGTCCTCGGAAATATCTTCGGAACAATCAGAGAGAGAGAGAGAGAGAGATGGGACATTCCGTGAGAAAATGAACCATGTGCTTGGTCGAAAAATAGAACATAGTCAGATTCTGCAAATCGCAAAGACTGCGATGGGCGGGACATATAGAGAGAATGAGTGGCATTAGAGCAGTCAAAACTATCAATGACTGGACCCCGCAGCAGAAAAGACCCAGAGGAAGACAAAGAAAACGTTGGAAGGATTGTGTGGAACAAGATCTCAAGACCATGGGCAATCATCTTGGCAAGCATCTTGGAAGAAGGAAGCCATGAATAGGGCAAATTGGAGGGTAATCGTTGAGGAGGACAAGACCCATAAAGGGTTGTAGCGCCGGAGGAACAAGTATAATAATAATATAATATCGGTAGAGAAATTACACGAATTATTTGGTAGTGCAAAGTAAGTAAAAGAAATTACATGAATTCTTTGGTACTGCAAAGTAAGCAAATTATTATTTGCTTGTTATTGGAAATATCTTCGGACCAATCAGAGAGAGAGAGAGATGGGACATTCCGTGTGAAAATGAACCATGAGCTTGGTCGAAAAACAGAACAAAGTCAGATTCTGCAAATCGCAAAGACTGCGATGGGCGGGACATATAGGGAGAATGAGTGGCATTAGAGCAGTCAAAACTATCAATGACTGGACCCCGCAGCAGAAAAGACCCAGAGGAAGACCAAGAAAACGTTGGAAGGATTGTGTGGAACAAGACCTCAAGACCATGGGCAATCATCTTGGCAAGCATCTTGGAAGAAGGAAGCCATGAATAGGGCAAATTGGAGGGTAATCGTTGAGGAGGACAAGACCCATAAAGGGTTGTAGCGCCGGAGGAACAAGTATAATAATAATATAATATCGGTAGAGAAATTACACGAATTATTTGGTAGTGCAAAGTAAGTAAAAGAAATTACATGAATTCTTTGGTACTGTAAAGTAAGCAAATTATTATTTGCTTGTGATATGGGTTAGTCAACGATATTAATACCTAGGAATAAACGTATTGACACTGATTTATAGAATAAGCAACCCCAGAAATACAAACCCCTATGCTATAATATAATAAACAACCTTTGTCAATATTTTGCAACAGTGACATTGCGATCCACTTTCCAGATCGATAAACACAAGTGAATTGAAGGTCAAAAAAATTATTTTGAGTGGTGAAACTATCAACTTCAGTGCAATAAAATATGCGGCGAAAAAATGGATTAATCATCGGCTCGACCGTGCTATAATATTTACAAGGTTATTTTACACAAACAACCAATTTATCTCGCCTGATTTTGGAAGCATCAACTTCCCTATTTTTGCCGCAATAGCTTCAGTGCTTGGAACTGTCATTACCAGTTCGAATGGTAGGATGGTCGCTAAATTATATTTTGAGCCGCCACATGATTGACAAAGCGCCTTTTACACCGTAGTGTGCTATTAACAATGGTTGTCTCTTTCTATCAGGACCACCGTCCGCTTGTTGATTATCCTATGAAATAAAAAAATCTGCGGGCCATTCCTTAAACTTACCGCTAAATTAAGGTATTTTAAGCTCAAAGGAGGAAAAACTATAAGCATAGGTGTTTTCAGTTCAAACATTTAGTTCGATAAAAATGACAGTAAATATATGTTTTTGATTGTAGTAGATCTTCGAAATCTACAAGACTATTGCCTTCTTCTCCAATATTTTTTCCAGTCAGTTTCGTCTGAATCATTAAGTTCGCCGTAGATCTTTTCTTCTTCTACATTGGCTCATTTTTCAGAACCACGACAATTTGAACATAGATTTGTGCATTTTAAACCATGTTTCCTGCAGTCACAATTAGGCTGTTACATCCAGTTTCAAAGTTACATCAGATAGTTTTCAGCAATGTTTCCATTTTTTTTAATTATTTCCATTTAATTATTTTCTAGCAAATGCCCAAATTGATAATGTCACGTTTATTTATTTATATTTATGCACAAACAAAAAGTACATAGATTTAACTTAACGCTTAAGGTCTTTCTATACTAGCCAACCTCATGTGTCGATGTTAATGTTGTTTCCAGCCCCAACCTATTGCTGTTAACTTATAACTCAGTCAAATTTTAAGTTGATACTATAGAACATATCTAGCTATAGAACAGTGTTTTTCTGCTGCGCTTGCTATAGGTGGAAGATTTGCAATATAAAAGATGATTTATTTCTTGCTGACTGATATTTTTAAAATCTTAATTGATTTATGTCTTTATTATTTATTTATTTTAACTTTATTGTACACCAAAAACATATCTACATTTTCGTACCAAAGGTGAACTTAACCTTAAAATTAATTCAATATTATAGTTAGTTTTTACAGAAGAAAATTTACCCCAAACGAACAAGACGATCACCTGATGGTTAGTGATTATCACCTGCCGTAGACCACTACCTTGGGATCTTGCAGTTGAGCTGCCGGCCTCTTAAGAATGAGTAGGCTCTTTTCTAGAAGGTAATTTCATAAAATCCCCTTACAATCTTATGTTTGATATTTTAAAAATTAACTATTTTCGCATGTATTTCGCGATTTCTATTTTTTATGGATTTCATTTTTTTCAATTTGTCTATATAACATTTTCGAGTAACTAAAGTGAACATTTTAATAATTAGCTTAAAATTTTGCATTATGATGAATAAATAATTTTCAAACCCGAGTTCTTTCATTATTTTCCATTTTCTGCGAAAATTATCCACAGGGTAGTATATTTTTTTGATACCATCGGAAAGTAGACATTCCAAAGAAAAACTAATAACGATTTTTTAAAAAGATCAGATATTATGACGTAAGAATTTTCGATTGAAAATGATGATTTCTTAATATTAAGTCAAAATAAGGAGAACAAAATAATATTTTAAATAAAAAAATACAGTGTATTCGGGATATAAAATAGCAACTTTTTACCGAGTTTCGTAAAAAAAATCTATTTTTGTAGGAGACAAAAATAAAAACCAAAAAGTCAGTTTTTCAAATTTTTCGCATAATTTCGAGCTTATATGAAAAAAGTGCAAATACAAAAGTTGTAGATCTCCTTATTGCTGATAACATTGCCATTCAACTTTTTCGATAGGACTCGTAGTTTTCAAATTCCCTCACAATTCCCGAACTCAAATCGCCAGTAATTTATTTTTCCTCTTATTTTAGCTTTATTTTCTTCTATTTGCAATGGGTTTCCTCCTACTATAATTTTCTTTTGTTTCCAAAATTATCTACCCTAGCCTATTACTAGATGGCGCTATGTGAAATTGTAAGCAACGTATAAATTCACGATACTTTTTTATTTCATATTAAAAAAGTATCGTGAATTTATTAAACTTCAGAAGATTTGTGTGTAGTTGCTTTTATGATTATGCGATAATGTCCCATAAAAAATCTTCTTGGTTTAGTCATTTAAATTTTTAACAATAAAATTATTAAAAACCGCATTAAATAAATCTACAAAACAGTTAGAGGAACAAAGGATACGAAAATCAACTGTTTTTTTCCTCTAATCGTGTGTAATTATACAACAATGTATTGAAATAATCTCACGACTCAGTATAATTATATGTCATGAAAACTCTTTGATCACATTTAAATTTACAAATACATATAAAATTCCTATGAATTGTCATCACCGGATGAAAGAATAGACCAACCGCCGTTCTGCCAGACAGGTTGTAAAACGCAACCGATTAGCTATACGTGTCACTACCTTCGTGACTACTGGGTGGTAGAGTTCCGCAAAGACTCACCTAGGTATTGGGTACCACCCCCTTACCTATTCCTGCCACAATAGCGTCAGTGATTGTTATTGTCGTATTCCAGTTTAAAGGGTAAGATAGCCGATAGACTTATGCATATGGCATTGCCACCCCGCGGCACGGATAGCAACGCTCCATTAACATCTTTGGTGTCTATAGGCGATGTTTTCTCTTTCCATCAGGGAAGCCATCTGCTTGGTTGCTACGAGTATCTTATGATATAAATAAAATCAACCTCCTGATTGATTAAAATGCGTCAAATATCGTAAATTGGATTTAAAATCGATCAATTTGTTTGGGATACATCAATGATGAAAAATTTTGAAAAAAGTGTTTTTTTGACATTACTTCTACATTTTTCAACCTGTCGATTATGTAATTTTTGATCTCAAAAATTGCGGGTTCGATCCCAGGGTCGGATAAAAGTGTTGAGGTTTTTTGAGGTTTTTCTCGAAAATTCAAAATCTCCGTAGCAGCTTTAAATTAATCTTTAATATATAAAGCTCATCTACAATTGTTAAAAACATAGTTATATAACTATTAGCCTAATAGCCTAATACCTAATAGTATTAGGTAGCATTGGTGTACATTTAAATGTATCGTTTTTAAAATTTTAGTTTTGCCTGACTAATAAAATACTCATTAAACTATTCAGACTTTTTGAGTATTTGTATATACTAAATTGTTTACTCTGAGAAGACTACTACTGAGTTGGTGATTAGTATCTAAATTGGGATTACAAAACCGGGGTATTATTTCGCTCGCAAGGAACAGCGGGACAGACAGCTTGAAAACGGAGCAATCCCGCCCAAAGCGGAACGTATGGTCACGTTAATTATACCTATATGAAAAGGACTTAGGGCTCAAAGTGGATGTCAGCGATCTGCAACGCGGCGGCGAGAGCGGCGCAATCCAACAAATAGATTATTATGGAAGTGAACTGGATGGCAGCGCGGAAGCTATGTCAGAGCGCTAAATCACAGAATACTTAGAGATTAACAGAAGACAATGTTACATACAAGTAATATGCGAGTATAGCATACATAGACACCTCTCACGGACGCGATATCTCGGACTGGTGCGGAACAAACTGTCCCAAACCATTCCGAAATATCGCGTCCGTGAGAGGTGTCTATGTATGCGTTGCTCGAATATCACATGTATGTAGATTGACTATTGTTAGTCACCAGTATACTGTGGCTAAATCGCGCCGCTCTCGCCACCACGGCGCATATCGCCAACATCCAGTTTGAGACCTTAAATCTGTTATTGTAGCCAGCGTATAAACATTGTAATACCTACCAGTAATTACGAATTAACTATTTAGTAATCTGTGGTAATACTAAGACAACCAAATCGTGTGTTTTTTTTATTCATTTATCCATATCCACACTAATATTATAAATGCGAATGTCTGTGTGTATGTCTGCTTGTCTGTCTGTCAGTGTCTGTTACGATTTCACGGCTTAACCACTAAACCTATTTTGGTGAAATTTGCTATGGGCTGTGAAGATATTTTTTTTAAAACCGGGGTCAAACATATGACTTTTTTAAATATGGTAAGGGGTTAAAATGGGGTATGAAAATTTATATGAAAAAATATATTGACGCCATTAAATTTTACTCGCGGGCAAAGCTGCGCGCATCGGCTTGCAAAGTATAATTTAAAAGATTAACAACAACACAAATAAAACCACTTGGGCTGAACTATTAAATACTGGGTTATGTTTCGTATAAAAATTGTTTCAAAAACATTTAATATAAGATTACGTACAAAGGCATTAATTATTTATGACCAGATCATAACAAAAAAAAACACTTTATTAAAGTATTACACCTCCTTTGCAATAAGTACGTTAAGAACAAAGAAAACGAGTGACGGGTAGGTAAAAGCTAACTAAAATAAAAATATTTAATACTGGTTTATGTTTTACATCACAAAAGAAAACCAGAATCTTTTATTCTTTCTAAATTTTACCTGTTGCCAAGGGATTACTAAAAAACTTGCGGAATTACAACCACGGCAATGCTTACATCAACAGACCACATCGCACCTCCGCTCAAATAGTGTCACAATTCAAAAATTCTTAAAAATCACTTTTTTGTACTATTCGTATCGTATTTGCCATAGTTTTATCTCGAATGGTGATCTACTACTGTTTTTAATGATTTGATACTATAACGGTGCTAGTGACGTTGGTGGCGTTGGCCGGAAAAGCTAAGAAAATAGACAGGAGCAACTTTAAACCCGTTATACTCGAGAATTGTTTTTTGAGTTGTGACACTATTTGATCGGAGGTGCGACATGGTCTTACATCAATAACATTTTACTAATAGACAGGTCATACGCCAACATTATTGCGATTTAAAACAGCGCGACTGTAAGTGTTACTACTACAGCTAGGTACTTATAAATATGACTTGTGACGTGCGAGACTAAATAAAACTCAGGCAATGCCTTGCTTTTAGGATGCCATTTTGGAATGCGAACAACGCATCTATATTTTTTTACATCACTGGCTTACATATTACGCAATGAAAAAATGACACAATTATGATATGTACCTAGGAAAAAGCACGTAATAGTAATTACTACGGGTAATAATCTCTTAGGATCTGAATAACATTGTCTCATGGTGCGAACAACTAATTGTAAATCATAACCATACCTTAGGTGTAGGTAATTAACGTTGGCCTCCCTGAAACTAGTATTTAATTTACTTCTGATTATAAGTACAATCTCGCAAACCTTCACGCAAGTAGATCGAGTGTTTAACCAAAATCTATATTTAATCTATATTAATATTATAAATGCGAAAGTTTGGATGTTTGGATGGATGTTTGGATAGATGTTTGGATAGATGTTTGGATAGATGTTTGGATAGATGTTTGGATGGATGTTTGTTGCTCAATCACGCAAAAACTACTGAACGGATTTAAATGAAATTCGATACACAGGTAGATAATAACCTGGAATAGCACATAGGTTACTTTTATCCCGGAAAAATTAGGCAATCCTGCGGGATTCACCAAAAATTGTATAAAGCTGCGGGCTGCAAGCAGCAGCTATTATTATAAATGCGAAAGTTTGGATGTTTGGATGGATAGATGGATGGATGTTTGTTACTCAATCACACAAAAACTACTGAGCAGATTTGAATGAATTTGGCACACATGTAGACGATGACCTGGAATAGCACATAGGCTACTTTTTATCCTGAAAAAAATTAGGTGATCCCGCGGGATTCACCAAAAACCTTTATAATGCAGCGGGCTGCACGCTGCAGCTAGTATAAAAATATGGAAATTTAATTTTCAATGTAGGTAGGCAGGTAGGCCAGAATCGGAAATGTAATAATGTAATTCAAGATCAAAAATGTAAACAACGGTGTAGCCAATTTAAAGTTACAACCATGTTTTTATGGTTTCTCAAAAAGTACTAAAATATCGTGAAAATTTATATGTTTACCTTACGACACGTTTATAAAGTTAAATATTGCACATAGATTTTTATTGTATAAAATACCTAAAAATACGAACCAATAATCGAATACCTAAAAGTACGAATCTCAACTGTTTAAAATATAATTGTACATTTTTTTATGATACAGGCAATACCTACACCCCGGTCAGTACCAACACTTCAGGGAGTAAGTCAACTCTTACATCCCTTCATAACCGCTAACCACATACAAACCATAGTGCAAGGGGATTCTAAGCCCACACTAATCCAAGGACCCAGTCGTCTCTACGGCTGGCGTTTGAAACCATAGCCAGGGGGCCAACCGGCCCCGAAGCCATCTCCCTACTTCCCCTGCAGGAGGTGAGAGAAGTCTACACAAGCACTGCGACTAGCCGGCGCCAGGCAGGAGCGCTGCGCGGCGCGCTACTCGTGGGCTTGTTGAGTGACACGGAACGCTGAGCATTCCGGAACGGCATACCTACCTACGTTACTGTTGGAACATAGTTCCTTGTTGACAGATCACAACCGTCACTTTAATCAGCGGATCACAGTGATTTATTCACTGTGAAGTTATATATCACCCATCTCTATTTAGGTGTTTATCTATATCTATACTATTATAAAATTGTAGAGTTTTTATGAGTAAGAAAAATATGGGCTTATTGTACATTGAATTACTTTTAGGCCAACCTCGTCAATTTTGTTTGTACCTATGCGATCAATTTTGCAAAAAAAAACCACAGAACAAATAATTCCGTGCAAATACCTTTTCAATAAACAATATAGGTACCTGATACATAGTATCACTAGGATCTCATTCTTTCTTGAAAGCCATTTCTATGTAAAAAAAGTATCTTCACGTCCGTATCCCCGAAGGGGTAGGCAGAGGTACAACATGTGCACCCACGATTAGCCGAAGATACTTAGTCCCACAAATGTGATAGGTGGCAAGCCTATCGCCAACCGGGCACTTTCCAATCCCGGGCAACTTTGTGTTTATCAGAAAACTGAAAAAACACTTTTTTATATGCCCGACCCGGGAATCGAACCTGGGACCTTATATGGTCAACGTCAACGTTGTACCACAAGACCACAGAGGCGATTCTAGTGTACGGTATACAAAAAGAATTAAAACAGTTTAAAAATTAGCTTCAAATCATAAACTTTAGAAAAGAAATAATTTGTGAACTCTCAAAGCTTATCAACGCTATAACTTGTTGTCCTTAACCGGTTTTATCAATCTAAATCACCTTATAAGCAAAGCCGTGTTCAAGGTATGTAACGTTTAATTTACCATGACCCTTCAAAAATACCTTCACCTTATAACTTATATAATTCCTTTTTAATTAAGTTTTAAATTTTTGTAAATCCCATTGGAACACCATCCTAAAGCCCCATTTTCACTTTGATTAGTACGAGTATGAGTGTTTAATGCAGATGCTTAGTATTAAGATAAAAATACGTGATGACAGTCGTTGATCAGTACGAGTGATAAAGAATCAGCATCTATTCACTTTTACGTGCTTTTACTACTCTGATTACGAATCACTCGCACTGATCCACGGCTATCTTCACGTATTTTTGGCTTAATACTAAGCACCTGCATTAAACACTCACACTCGCATTAAAGTGAAAACGGGGCTTAACTCACCACCATCCCATGGCCTTTTCGGAAGATGCACAAAGAATTAGTGATCCCTTCAAATTTTTAAAAATTCGCACTAGGACTGCGTATTTTTTCGTGATATAAAATAGCTTTAAACTGTGTAAAGGTTGGTCAGTTATAGTACGCATTGACTGGTATGTTTACTCAATGGGTATATGCTATACCAAATTTTATCCAAATCCATCACGGCGTTATAACGTAAAAAAATAATACAAACATGCATGCACGCACACACGCACAGACGCTGCAGACTCACAGAGGAAGAGAGAGTTGAAGTAACATGAATAGTGAAAATTAGATGAAGTACCATGAAAAGTGAAAATTACATAAAGCGCGTTATTACTACTCATAATACGATTGTGAAAAATTAACAAAAAATCTGCAAACCGGTTGACCCTGCCGGCAATTTATGAAACCTCCCGCTAGATTGAGGTTTTTTAATTTCAAGGGAGAAAAAATTATAAGCATAGATTTTTCAGTTCAAACATCTACAACATAGTTTGTTAAAAATCACAGTATATTGATTTTTGAAAAGCTGTACATTTTGGAAACGGTGATCAATTTTGATCTTTCGAATGGCATTCAACGCAATTTTTTGAGATCTTAAATGTTGTTTTCGCTTCATAATCGATAGCTTGAAAAATTTCGAAGTAATTTATGTCTAAAAACTTATTTTTCAAAAAATTTCGTCTTTGATAAATTCCAAATAAATTTCACACAAACACGCACACACACACACGAAAGCACACAGGCTCGCAAGTCACATACGCACAACAGTGTCACTGCCGGCGGTGATAAGTAAATTTTTAAACCGACCAACCCGCAAATACTTAAAACCCGTACAGCAAACAGTCCATACCCCGATACCAAAATTATCCCACCACAGCACAAGACCACCTTAAACCGAAAATCGCTCTCACAGTGACATCTTAGCGGTAGGCATGAACCTAAAACTAAATTTGAACTTTCGTTTAGCACTTTGCTCGACCAGAAGACTGATGGCGCAGTTGCAACCCAAGCCGCTAACTGCGTTTCAGTTATTTAGAAAAACGACAATTCACAAAATACCTATAAATCTGTATTAATATTATAAAGGCGAAAGTTTGGATGTTTGGATGGATGTTTGTTACCTAATCACGTAAAAACTACAGAACGGATTTGAATGAAATTTGGCACACGGGTAGATAATGACCTGGAGTAGCACATAGGCTATTTTTAATCCCGGAAAAATTAGGTGATCTCGCGGAGTTTGCCAAAAACTCTTATAATGCAGCGGGCTGTACGCTGCAGCTAGTTAAATAGCTGATGGCGGAAGCTTCACCTGCGTGTAAGAAATCTCTAATTGTTTTTATTATTAATATTAGTATAACCTATGTTTTTATCGACTACAGAACATTCCATTGAAAGTCAGTTTCAATTTATAGTAGTTATAGATTGTGTCCATAAAAAAAGTTAAACTTTTATAATATTACAATAAACAATAAATATAAAGGCATTTTAAAAAGTTATTTAATATACTGTCATATGTCTACGTCTTCTAGCTTGCCTAGCCTAGACTAGCCTGTTGGTCTGGGATTATAAATTCGATACCCGTTTCGCAAAATATTCCGTTCAAAAAAATCTCAGAAGCAACCCAGTTTCAGGTGTTGATTTTTTAACCTCGGAGGAATTATGTAAAAGTGTGTTTAAATTATTGTCAAGTAAGAGAACGGCAGTTCTCAAGGTTGTCAAACGCGAAAACTCCCCTGCATGCATATGTATATTGAGTTGAAGAAGTGATGGTTGATTTTTTTATATCTTATGTATACATAAGATAGAAAAAAATACAACCATCACTTCTAGACACCAAAGGTAACCGTTATGGAGCAATAATGGTAATACATAATAAAAACATACTTTGTTTAATGGCTACCTAACTCTCCAAACCGTAATACCCCAGTGACAAACACTAGTGCTATTGCGAAGCGAACACTGGTACCAAACCTGAGCAAGACCTTTTAGAACTCTACAACCTAACAGGCGTCCGTCCACAAAGGTCAAACGAATTTTTGTTGCATACAAGTGTTTACACTGTTGTATTACTTGTAAACCGCCGCTGGAGACCGACGTGTAGGGCTTCAAAACAATCTGGCCGGCGTTTAACCCGTTGTCCTAGGTGAACGAAAACGCAATAATACGATGCGACGTGTGCGACGTGACGCAAAACATCAAGTCGTTATATAATGTATATATTCATGGCTTGCGTGTGGCCCGCAGCCGTAATCAGTCTGCAACGAGAGGCAACGAAGTCCCACAAGATTCACGAAACGATAGAATTCCCTCTAACTTTTTTTTGAATAAATAATAAACTGCTCTAACATGGGAGTTCTGAGTGACAGAACAAGATAGGGTATCAAAAAAACATGATTCCTTAATCGCCTTTTTTCGCTGCCCTATTCCTATAAATTAACCTCTCTCGCTCTAGCAAATGGGAGTTCTGAGTGACAGAAAAACAGGGCAAGGAAAAAAAGGCGATTAAGGAATCGCCTTTTTGCGTCGCTGAAGCCCTAGACCGACCCAAAGATGACATTTCATCTACACCACAATAGCAACGTCATCGTAACCTTTGGTGTCTCTAGGAGACGGTTGTCACTTCCTTCAGGGGAACTATCTGCTTGCTTGCTATCCTTTGATATAAGAAAAAATATAGTTTAAGCAACCTTGACGAAGTATAATCAGATTCAGTATATAAAAGATATAAGTAGGAACTCAAAGTAGGTTATTGCAAGGTTAGTGTGTTGAATTTGTCTTACTTCAATAAATATATACACATACTTAGAGTAATAACGTTTAGAGTGACAATTTGCATTCAACGCTTCGTTCATATTTTAAGCCAAAACCGTATCGATGTGTGCATGACCTTCGTCACCTTTCGTGTAATTACTTGCGTTGACACGCACACAAAGACATATTATTGCGTGAATAATGTTGCAAGCAAATATTTTCCCAAAACGGTATTTAAAATAGGTCTTTCATATAACATAAATAGTAATTTAGTATAAACTTGAAACTTATACTTTTTATTCGGTCACGTAAAATATTTTAAATGCCGAGAAATATTTTAGATGTTCTCAAGATGATATTCCAAAGCTATTTAACCTAATATATTTTTTTAGTTTTTGTGCTTTCATATGTCATTTAAAATATTTTTACCTATAAAATTTTTATAAAATATTAATAAATTTTTTTTTTATTACCTAATAAAGATTACCAATAGTACTTACCAATAGTATTACTAGACATATAGAAAACTTAAAACTTACATTTTTTATCCCAGTGAGGTAAAATGAGTAGAATTACAGGGAAATATTAAAAAAGTTCTCAAGATATTTATTTTTTTAGTATATTTCAGTAATCAAACAGTAACATATTTGTTATTTAAGGCACCAACCGTAAATAACAAATATGGCCATACAAGTTTACAGTATTAAAGTTATAAAAACAGTGATTGAAGTAATTCTTTAAAAAACATTATTGAAATATATCTACTGAAATATAATTCTACAATACAAATGATATTACAAATTTGTGCATTGCTTGGCGAATGCTCGTGTGTGTGCTTGTGCTTTATGTGCATGTCTGTGTGCGTGTATTACACATATGCGCGTGTATACAGCGGAGGTGGTCTGTTGTAATACGGAATCTACAGCCGTTTGAAGGTGGTCAACGAGCCTGTCGATTTCAGCATTTTCGCTATGGGACCTGTAGAGGCACGGATAGATGCGGGGATGGTCGTCGCAGTCCACACGCAGCCAGAGGATGGATAGGTCCTTATAGCCTTCAAGGCTGCTGAGACGTCAAGAACAGATATCCTCTCTGACGTAAGAACAAACTCCCGCCCGGGGTACGAATGAATACTCGAATTTGTACCCCAGGTAGTAAAGATATGAGGTATCATGGTAGGGGGTGTCTTTCGAATTCTGTTCAGTTTGCCCCGAGCAGCGAAGTTTGAGAGCGCATTTGTGCCAGTATAATGCTAAGTCCCAACACTTAAAAAATATTTTTTATGCAAAAGCAAAGTCTAGGCTATGTAATATCGCACATAAAATAGGAATACACACATTATTAATTATAATGAAAATAGGTAAAAACAATTACGTGGTAGAATATTTTCCTCTTTGGCTGGCAACATTTTGAATATCGTTCAACTTAGATATTTACGATTTATTTGTTTGGATTTTATACAAAAATATCCGATGCCAAGTAGTTCTTATCTGTGAAATGTGATCTTCAAGTCCTAAATACGCTTTTGTGAAGCACGGTAACAATCTTTCACCACACAGTAACTCACATTTTTTTTTAATTGCGAGATCTGTACTCCGTGTGGCACGTGTCACATTCTTTCTATGGGTTATTATTCTTTGTACACATATGTGATTTGCTGTCAACGAAAAACCTGAGCTTACTGAGTGTGTCAATACAGGTTATTTGAAGATCCATCAAAATTATTGTACAACACAAGGCGCGAACGATATGGAACAGCCGCCATTGTAAATCGCAATTAGACGCGACTCGGTTGTTGTTAATGCAAAAAAAAAATATCGATATTTATCGGAAAAAACATAAATGGGCTTCCAGAAACGAAATAAATTATTTCTATTTGTGTCTATAAAGAGGTTAATAAAAACTAGCCAAGCGCGTGTTAAGCCACACACAATACAATTGTACAGTTCATACTTGCCTTCACATAATGCGGACTAGGAATATGGCGTTTTAATTTTTTCATGAATTTTATTGTTTTACATGAATATTTAATGTTTTGGCAAGACGGTGACCATACCACCACCATAACGTCAGTGCTTGTTATGTAAAATACATATCACGGAAAACCACCAAATTATATTTACTGACATATCTGAAAAATATTTCCAATCTAAATGTAATTTATTTATTCAATCGCATTAATTTTATAAAGGCCTTGACAGCCTTCAAATATTCAGAGGAATGTAGGTACTTCCAACGTATGTTATTGTTAATTTAAAATTTAACTTAAAAATATTTTATTTTTATTATTAATAATCTATATATAGAAAAATCAATTGTTGTTCGTTAGTCTCGCTAAAACTTGAGTACGGCTGAATCGATTTAACTAATTTTGGTTTTGAATTAATTGTTAAAGTCCAGGGAAGGTTTAAAAAGTAAGAAAACATAGAAAAAAAATAGGTGTAGTTAAAAAGGCAGAACAACGTTTGCCGGGTCAGCTAGTCATAGATAAATGATTGGACTCGCGGCGCTTGACAAGATACCGCACTATCTAAAAATAACAACTCCGTGAATGCGGCAACTCAATATTGTAGTGTGTGTGACATGACAATATGCAAAGGGATGATAATGAGTAGTGTGCGTGAAAATTGCATTGCCAGCTACTAAACTGTTACCCGAGTTAATGGGCAAAATACCGAAGTGAGAGAGAGGTTGAGATTGCAAGACAGTATCGGTGTAAAATCGAGAAACGGCATGCTCCATGGGTTCTTACATGTTGAAAGAATGGCAGATAGATGATTAGTAGAAAAATAGACATGCAAATGTGGATGGATGTGGTACCGAGATGACTAAGACTGAAGTACCATGATCAAATTGGTTGGATGTTGACCGAAGGTAGTGTCAAGAGTCTCCGAAGCCAACGTGTTTGCGTGAAGAGAGTTATGAATGTGGAAGAAGCAAGGCAAGTCTGTTCGGATTGTGATGTATGCCACTCAATTCTATCTACCTACCCTATAAAGGATTTAGCGTGCATATATGTATAAATAATTTATATAATGTTGACTATGTAATATTTGTTAGTGACTGTACGGTATTAAAGCAGTAGATAAATAACTTTAATGCGCTTTTATCTCCCAAAAGGAATATGATCGTGATGATTTCAAAGTAAGGCTGATAATCTTGAATAGGTTAGATTAGGTCTTAAATAGGTTATCTAGATGCTGAATTCGACCAAAACAGTCCCACTTCTACCGATATCCTAATTACAATCACTATATCTTGTTATGATTTAGTTAATATGATGACCAAATCTCATAATCCATCCGTCATTCTGTTGGATACGCTTTCACGACTAAGACACTGAACCGATTTTGATGAAATTTGGCAAGTTAATAACTTAGACCCGAGATTAAATATTAGGAATATCATAAATATTACCCGACCCGAGGTCAAATATTATAAATATTAGGATACTACTTTTTTCAAATATCGCTCCTAAGGGGCTAAAATAAGGGAAGGAAGTTTGTATGAAAGATTAACAACATATTACTATACTCGTGGGTGAAGCTGCGCGCGCCAGCTATAGTAATAATAATAATTAATTTATTTATTAGCGTTAACCATAATTATTAAATAACAAAATTAGGCAGGAGTCCACTTTTAGGCAACTATATGCCGGTTCCAGAGGACTCCACTCTTCTATCTTCATCATCAATTATGTATACATATAATAAAATTGTAAGAAAGTCAAAACTGTACATTGAATATTTTTTTAAAAGAATACTTGGGGCATGATCTACAATCGATATCGAAGCCAAAAATATAGTTTTTAGAATTTTTGTCTATTTGTCTGTTTGTCCGTTTGTCTGTTTGTCTGTATGTATGTCCGGGGTAAACTCAAAAAGTACTGTATGGATTTACTTCAAATTTTGCATGAATATTACTAACAGGTCGGGTCAACATATAGGCTACATATTATCACGCTATCACCTAGCGGGGAGGTGCTGTGCGGAGTAAACGAAGTCCGCGCGGACGAAGTCGCTGGCAATAGCTAGTTATTTAATAGAGTTGTATAACAACACAATCTTTGTGCCTATAAATTGCAACTTACATATAATAAAAAATGAAGCTAGTCTAATATAAAATAAATTATAGGAATCATTTGATGCAATAAAAAATTATCTATATACGTGAAGCAAATACTTTGTATCCCGTTTTCAGACGATTACGCGAACGGTGGAGTATGAAATTTTGGCATAAAGTTTACATTGCGGAGGACGCCAGAAACCAATTTTCACAGAATAATGACCATGTGTCATTATTCTGTCAAAATGTGCAAAGTAAAGCTTTGGATACATCTAACGGGTTTTCATTGAGCACTTCCTAAATTTAAATAAAACGAATTAGTGTGTGTGATATATCATTGGTATTTTTATGCGGTTGAAGGCATGTCGATGCTTACATGTGTGGAATATAATATCGTTCAAATGTCCGCCACGGCTTCTCTGGGTGGCACGCATCCGAAATGTCCAATTTTCCATGACTCTAGCGCATAAATCAGGATGAATTTGACCGATGGCGTGGGTTATGTTGGCTTTGCAGGCCGCTGTGGTTTGTGGCTTATTTGCATAGACCTGTGACTTCTTAAAACTCCACAACAAAAAGTCTAATGGAGTCAAATAGCACGATCTCGGTGGTCAGTTCATATCACCTCCAAGTTAGAAGACCATGCTCTTAAACCGCTCGAAAAGAATGTCCAATGTGGCATGAGATGTGTGGCATATAGCGTCCTGTTGAAACCTAGGTAGGAGTAGGGCTACTCTTGAAAACCGATTTCAATTTTAAATGAATATTTAATGAATTTTGAAGTATTTCGTTCTCTGGACAACTATATTCAATTATTGGATTCGGCGACAGCGCCACACGGATTTTGAATTTTTTTGGAACTACTCATAATTGCTTTTATTCGTTATTTTGTTTAAAACAATACTTAAAATTTCCACTTGTAACACTAGCTGGACATGTAACGATGACATCTATTTCCAATAATTAGGTCGATACTATACTGAATCCATGTGGGCAATATTGATTTCAAGAGTACGGTTTTTTGACGATATTCGAAACGTATTGTTTTTATTAATATTGGTTTAAGATTTATATTGTTTTCAAGAGTAGGCCTGCTGATGTCGTTGGTGTGAATATCATCCAATTCAGGCCAAAAAAGTTGATAATCGTCGCCTATGGCGCTCACAGTTGACGGTGACGGCCAGGCCAACATAGTTCGCAAAGAAATATGGACTGGTGACGCCGCCAGCCTAAAATCCACACCAAACAATGACTTGCATGCATGCATTTGTCGCTCTTGGATCTTGTGTAGATCAGTAGTATGAATTTTGTTTTATCGAATACCCATTCATCTCGAAATGGACCTCATCGCTGAAGATGGTTTTTCGATAAAAATTAGGGTCAATTGCAGATTCCGCCTATTCGGGCCTATTCAGCGAACACACGTCGTTGCGTATGGTCGCTTACTTTCAGCTCCTGGCAGGGGCGGATTTGATACGTTGGCTGCCCTAGGCCTACGAAAGATTGCCGCCTCCCTATTAACTGTAAAGCATGAAAAATAAAACTATAAAAAATAAATTAAAATGAAAAAAAAAACGATAGTCTATAAATGATTATCTCAATCAGTATTCCAGATACTAATTCTTACCATTTCTATGTGAGTAACAATGAATCGTTATGCACAGATTATCTTTTGACTGGATTCCTGAGCAGTAAATTTGTTTATCAAATCATCACAATTTTAAGACCAGCAACTGTGATTCAATGATAAAACTATCAAATTTTGCCGCCCCAGATCCGGGCCTACATGGCCAACAGGGAAATCTGCCCCTAACTTCTGGATCAATTGAATTTTGTACTTGTGAAAGCTTAAGTCAAGACGCAAAATTCGCCAAGTTGTTATCTGCGAAAGGCCGAGTTCTTCTAAGCGGCGTGAAATCGACTGCCTCGGATTCTCCTGTCACACTCTCATGAAAAGCGGCGATGTTTTCGGCAATCTTGAGTGTCGTCGACGTACGAGTGTTGGTTGTTTGTTTACTGACCCAGTGGACTCGAAGTTATTCACCATACTGCGAACAGTCCTCTCGGTAGGACGATTATGGCAATCGTAAAATGGGCGAAGCGCGCTGAACATTGCCCGAACAGATCATCCATTTTTATAAAACAATTTTATCGTTTGCACATGTTGCTAAACGCTATCGCTCAGTGCTGTGGTCGAAATTCGAGTATAAACTAAACAATAAAATCTCTTTTAAATATAATATAATAGTATACATGTGTGTATGTTTTGATGTATGTCAAATTAATTTTAGTGTGTAATGTTTATTTTTAAAATTCTCATTTATTTTTATATAAAAATATTATCGACGGTGGAGTGCCAATAACTCCAAACTGACATTTGACAAGAAATTCACTTTTTTTATTATTTTGACTTTAAAGGTTCTATTTACAGTTTTAATTTAGAATGTAGAAATATCTCCTATCTATTACCTCCTAAGTGAGTATTTTATGGCATTACCTCCTAACTTTAATGGTACATGTTAAAAGATGTTCGTTCATTGTTTTTGAATGGCAATTCTATGGTGTCATGGCAAATCTAACAACATTTAAAAAATAAATTAACATGCGCAGATCTTAACTGCTTCTAATTTGGCATGTTAAATTTGCAATTACGTCGTGACATTCTTAGCCTAAGCTATTGCGCATAGTCTGGATAGATGGGCATAGTCAAAATTCTACCAACTGAGGATCATATTCTAAACACTATAATAATAATAATTCACGGGACAAATTACACTTACTGACCTAACCCCAAAGTAAGCAAATTATTTGCTTGTGTTATGGGTGTTAGTCAACGATACTAATACATAGAAATACATATATAAATACTAGAATATATATAATAAACACCCAAACCCGGAAATACAAACATTATGCTCATCACACAAATGCTTGTCCCCGTCGGGGATCGAACCCGAGCCTCGTTGATTGCGTAGTCAGGGTCTCTAAGCACTCGACTAACGGGGCGGTCAAATGGTATGGTAATAGGACTTGCTTACTGGTTAATTTTTTTAAACCTAAATCAGCTAAATTAACCGATATTAATTTTTAACCGTAATCAGCTAAATTAACGCATTCACTGCCAGCAACGCATATACGCGTTATCGTTACTTTCATCCAGTGCCTTGGACGCGTCTGTGAGTTCATTTATTAAGCGAGCTTTGCCCAGTGCCTTTAACGCACCTACGAGCTCTATTAATTTTACTATATCCTACTTATGTGTAATATATTACTCCCTGAATCACTCGCATTTGATCATTTTTAACCGACTTAAAAAAGAAGAGGTTTCCAATCCAAAGGTATTTTTTGTGTGTTACCTCGTAACTTCTTACTGCGTCATAAAACGGCGAAAATGTGCGAGATGTTGGGAATCTTTAAAAAAAGTAAAGATACGAATATCTTATGTCCAGATTGCGACATTGCACTCTGCCTTTCGTGCTACAAATCCTATCACTTCGGAAAATGCTTATTCACATAATTTTGTATTAGAACTTTTTGTTAAGTATATAAAGAATATTAGTAGTTCGAAATTAATTCGAAACAGTAGAATAAAATTGCCATCGTCTTGGATAGATAGAATAATAATGGATACCAAATATATCATTAATAAAATATTCGCAAAAAACCTAAATGTCTCTATAACATTGCAATGCAACGTGCGCTTAACTTCGTTGACGAAATATATGATTTTTATAATAATACATTACCATTTTTCGAACAAGTAAGTGGATCACGTTACTTTTGAGAAGCTTCCTAGTAAATTAATTCTCCTGGTAGGTTTTTTAAAGTTCTGAAGAACATAAATGCAGACATTAGAACTACGAACGAATAAATAAAACAAAGGTTAAAGGACCTGTTAATATTTATTAACATTAAAGAATAATGATTAAAAAATGAAATTGGTATACTTATAGTTTTTCTCGTTTTTAAGGTTGAAAATATGAGTTATGCACTGTGTTGCTTGCGACTCCCGCGTACAATGTTTACCAATGTGTTTTTTGAAAAATACTAAACTGTACGATATCGCTCAAAGATGATGGAATGATAGCAACTGGTTTTTGTGAAGACTGTCGTCTATACTGGAATCCTAAAGGCGTTAATGAAATTGATGCAGTAGTGTTATATTGTAGGATATGTACCAATGAATTATTTTGTAGAAATGAAAATATTTAAGTTTTTTCATTAAGAAATTTTTAATTTTAATGGTGTTTTGTTGTTCGCACTTTTCAGTTTCGACAATCAGTCAGTTTGTGCATTTTACGTTGCTTAATTAATTTCTTTAATTTGTTCATTATAAACTAAAATAGTAGTATGATTATAAAAAGCATTAATTATAAACATTAAATAATTACATGTTTAATTTAAAACAAGTTTGTCGTTTCTCTTGATAGAATCATTACTTGGTTCCAATGGGAATAAATCACCGTCAAATTAGTATGAACTCATATGTGCGTTTGAAGCACTGTGTGTAGTTAGTTAAACGCACATGTGCGTTTGAGGCATATAGAAAAGTGCGGCATGTGGCGAAGGTCCAGAAAAAGGAGTGGCAGTGAATGCGTTAACCATTATTAATTTTAAACCTTAATCAGGTAAGTTAACCGATATTTATTTTTAAACCTTAATCAGCTAAATCAACCGATATTAATTTAAAAACATAAATCAACGCAAGTACATAAGAAGCGTTTTACTTGACCTCAAAAATAACGGCTTCCTTATAAAGGGCAAAAGTATAAAGGTTTAGAATCAATAAGCCGATTTATAGGTGTATTAATTTTCAATTTATATTTTTAAGTTTGACGCCCTCAATTTTTGTGCAGTGTAGACTGCGTGACGTACCATACCGCGGCACATGATGCGCTCTCATTTCGAATACGCTCTGAACAAAATCTTCCTCTCCTTAAAACCTCTATTAACATGTAATATTTCAACCGGCTACAAGCCCTGGATGGTAGTAACTGATTTAGTCACCACTCGGGTTTGACTAGCTGCCAGATAGAAAGAGAGAACTCTCATGAACAATAAACCATTTATTGTTCATGGGAATGGGAAGAACGGTTTGATTCCCATGTGAAATCGCAAAATATACTACATAAACGGCCATATTTTTTGATCGCGTTTTTTTGTGATGTAACTAATAATTTAAGATTTTCGGATTTTTTCCTTTTACATGTGATGTTTACAGACATTGATTTTTGTCAAATTTTATAATTCTAGTTCAACGGAAGGTACCCTATAGATTTTGACTAGCTGCAGCGTGCAGCCCGTTGCATTATAAAAGCTTTTGGGGATCACCTAATTTTTTTGGGATAAAAAGTAGCCTATGTGCTATTCTAGATCATATTCTACCTGTGTGCCAAATTTCATTCAAATCCGTTCAGTGGTTTTTGCGTGATTGAGTAACAAATATCCAAACTTACGCATTTATCATATTATTAATATAGATTCCCTTTTGAAATCGCAAAATATGTGACATATATGGTCATATCTTTTGATCACAGTGACGTTAAAAGTTTGATTTGTTCACAACTGAGAGGCACCGTAGACCCAAGTATTTTATATGAATTTCAACTTGATACCTTGTACTGTTACTTAATACTTGTGTTGGTACTGTTCCTGAAAAAAGGGTCTTGACAAACGGCCAGACGTACAGAAGGACAACAAGTGATTCTATAAGGGTTCCATTTTTTTCGTATGAGGTGCGGAACCCTAAAAAACTAAGCTGTACATAAAATATTTTACCTGTATGTAGCATTTCATCAACTCCTCTGTGTGAATTCTGCAAAGACATATTCTCCTGTGCCATATAGTCCACAGTAATTGCTGTATGGTCGTGTCCAAACCGTCGACTTAACAACTGCTCCCTCTCCGATTTTTCTTGCTCACGTCTTAACCGTTTGTTCTGGGCGTTATGTAGGGATGCCTGGAAATTAACAGTGAAATATTTGGTCTTAATTCTGCTTTTTTAAAATGCTTTATAATGTTTTCCTTAAGCTCATTTATACTTACTTACTACTACTACTTACTTACTTATTATTATTATATAGTTACTTATTGTTTAAAGTTTAACATTGAATTCTCAATTTGATGTCAACATATTATGATTATTTACTGAAACATTAGGTCAGTAATACCAAAGAAATATTTTTAAAACAGAATTTAAGAAAAAATATGTAAGGATAAAAATGGCGTCATTTTGGGGTAGGCAGAGTGAAGGAAAGTGAAGGTTGGGTAGGTCCAACTAAAACTTTATCATGCTGTGTGCTGTGTGGCAGGCCAACTGACCAAGTAACGCCCTACATAGCCTGAAACGAGCGAGCAAAATCTTTCAAATTAAAAAAGCTGACTCTGCTTCGTTTGTTCTACTTACAAAAAATCTTAGCAAAGGCCAGTCAAATAAATATTTAGTCAGAAATGACCAAAATCAACCAAAAATGCCCGGCGTAAACTGGACAGATGGCGACCTTAGAACCACAGTCTATTTGTTCAGGTTTGGAGAGCAAGGTTGCTGGTAAAATTATATATTATGTAACATTATATCCTTGGTACACAAAGCATATGGTTATTTTGTCTGTCAAGATAGTCATCTGTGTGTTTTAGGTATAAAAAAAACTGGAAGTATTATAAACAAGAACTTTAAAGCATATTATTGGTATCCGTATTCTTTCTTCATCTATTAAGAGTATTATGTAGATATATATTCCATATTCTTGAGATTCGAGTTACAGTTTAACAAAATTTAAATTTTAGCTTATGGGTTGAGCTACAACTGTCAGCATGGAATCTTATGCTTTTCTATTGCTCAGGACCGCCATTGGTCGAAAAATATCAAGAATGCAATATCACACGGTGGAATCCACGAGGAGATAGCAATCCCACTACCTTTCTCAGTCTAGCGAATGTCAGTTTTGAGCGACAACAAAGGATAGGGTGACGAAAAATGGAGATTCCATGCTGTCAGATGTAGGCCAACCCCAATTCACATGTGCAATACAATATCTGCCATCCATAAACTAAAATGTCATTATCCAACATAGTGCTAATTTCAGTTTATTGAAGCCCACTTATTTTGATAAAAATAAACTAACTAAACATAAAACACATAAAAATAAACTTCGATCAATCTGTCTTGCCAAAGTTTATATCTAATTATATGATATGGTAGGATCTTAGTAAGAATGTATATTGGAGAGATGATGTAGGGCATTTCAGTTTATAGAAGGCAGTCCAAAAAAAATTAAAAAAAAAATTTAAATGGTGCCCTCTAGGTAATTAATGGTGCAATAAATCAAACATTAATAACACAATTGTATTTTAATTTAAATTTTAGCTTATGGGTTGAGCTACAACTGTCAGCATGGAATCTTATGCTTTTCTATTGCTCAGGACCGCCATTGGTCGAAAAATATCAAGAATGCAATATCACACGGTGGAATCCACGAGGAGATAGCAATCCCACTACCTTTCTCACTCTAGCGAATGTCAGTTTTGAGCGACAACAAAGGATAGGGTGACGAAAAATGGAGATTCCATGCTGTCAGATGTAGGCCAACCCCAATTCAAATGTGCAATACAATATCTGCCATCCATAAACTAAAATGTCATTATCCAACATAGTGCTAATTTCAGTTTATTGAAGCCCACTTATTTTGATAAACATAAACATAAAACACATAAAAATAAACTTCGATCAATCTGTCTTGCCAAAGTTTATATCTAATTATATGATATGGTAGGATCTTAGTAAGAATGTATATTGGAGAGATGATGTAGGGCATTTCAGTTTATAGAAGGCAGTCCAAAAAAAATTAAAAAAAAAATTAAATGGTGCCCTCTAGGTAATTAATGGTGCAATAAATCAAACATTAATAACACAATTGTATTAATCTCTGCTCATAAATGGTGACAAGGATAATAATAATCTAGCATGCATATTATTTTGGGCAAGATTCAAATTACGAGTACATATTAGAATAACAAAAAGATCACTCTTTCAATATAACATTATCTTTATCTACACTGCTATAATTTATCAGCAATGTGTTTTTTTATACCATTAGACAGCAAACAAGCAGATCGTCCTGATGGAAAGAAAAACCATCACATATACACCAAAGATGTTAATGTTGCTTTGTTATCTGTGTGGTGGGATAGCAATGCCACATGCATAAGTCTACTGACTACTTTTCCCTCCAAACCAGAACACGGCAATGACAAAAACTAATGCTATTGTGGCAGGAATAGTTAACAGATATAGCCAAACATTTGCCTTTTATGAAGTGCCTGGCAGAATGGCATGGTCTATTCATCAAAGAGGGATAAATCAAAAAAAATAAGAGGAAACTCCTAGTGTTTCACTTTGGAAGTCTCCTTTCATTCCACATTGGGAGTCATATTCTGTACATTCATTTTTTGTCAAATTTCTAGGTAAATATTCCTCTTGGGACTTGCTGAGATTTTTTTTCTAATTTGGACATTTTTGTAAGTCTATCTGCATGTCTATAGATCTTCTTTATATAGTCAATGAATTTATGGCGAACAAAACAAGTGGTAAAAAATACCTAAACTCAGAAATACAAATGTTCATGCTCATCATTCACAAGTCATCACACCATTGTTTGTCCCTGTTGAGAATTGAACCACATCATTTGACACTTTTGCCTTATCTATTCCTGTAAGCACTTGTCACTGTTGTGTGAAGGTAACTAGTAGACTTGTACATGTGGAATTTTAACCCACCACACGAATGGCAATGTGCCATAAACATCTTTAGTATCTATAGGTGATTGTCTTCTCTTTTTATCAAGAGAGCCATCTCCTTGTTTGCTCCTCCTGCTGCATCTGATCATAAAATAAAAAATAGTAAATTCAAGCAATATCTAGAAAGAAAATAAATACCTGTATGTGTTTGCTGTCATATTTTAATTGATCAACTCTCATCTTTGCCATTGATCTAAGATTTATAGGTGTTTTATATACTAGCACATCCAATTTTTCACAATTCCTGAAACATGTAATAACATACTTCGTAATATGTTTTCTTTGATTTTGGCACATATTAACAAGGATTTTAAACAAAGAAAAATTTCAAATATTTTCTATACATATATATAAAATGAAAAAAAATAAAAATATTTACATGTTTTTTGGAGAGTTAAGAATTTTATAGCTATCTGTGTCAGAAACATAGACACACACTACAACGATTCAACAGAAGAAAGTCAGCATGCAAAGAAAGAAGCAAGAAAAAATATAACAATGTTTACAATCATTCTAAAATTATACTACAAATATATGAAATTGGTATGAGGAATAGAGGTGTGTAGTATTGTTCAAATAAACTATTTTATATTAGCGCATTATCTGGTCCGTACCGCCGAAGGGTCATAGTGATGGAACCAGCGGGCCAGCTGCTTGTCACGTGACATCATTACTGTGGAGGTCGATGACGTCACACAAGGACAAGTAAGGGGAAAAGGATGATCTTCCCAGCCAGGCAAGGTGTACTGCCTGGGGACCGAAGTCCGTTTGAGAAGCGTTGAAACTTGTATATAGTGTTACAAGATAAATAATTGTGATATCGCGATTCAGGATTTTATTTTTGAATTTCATTTTTTCCATTTGTTATTGATTTTTGTCAATTTTTTATTATTTTTTCTTGTAGCGTTTGTGATTGTTTTGAGCCGCTACAATATTATAAATACGAAAGTTTGGATGTTTGGATGGATGTTTGTTACTCAAACACGCCAAAACCACTGTACGGATTTGAATTAAATTTGGTACACAGGTAGAAGATGACCTGGAATAACACATAGGACACTTTTTATCCTGGAAAAATTAGCTGATCCTGCGGGATTCACTATAAAGTGCTACAATGCAGCGGGCTGCACGCTGCAGCTAGTATTATAAATGCGAAAGTTTGGATGTTTGGATGGATGTTTGTTACTCAATCACGCAAAAACTACTAAATGGATCCGAATGAAATTTGGCATGCGGGTAGCTGATGCTCTGGAATAGCACATAGGCTACTTTTTATCCCGGAAAAATTAGGTGATCCCACAAGATTCACCAAAAACTTTTATAATGCAGCGGGCTGCATGCTGCAGCTGTAGACTACAAATTATGTTTTTCTAGTTTTACATTGAGTATACATAGCACGCTATAAGGTTATGTGTTATATTAACCACCACAACTCTAATGAGGCTTATCCCAGGCTTATATGATTTTCTAAGTAATTGCAAATTTTTTAAAAACCTCTTAAACCATATGGAAGCTTACTGTACACAATGCTCCATATAAGAGTTACTTATTCCGTGAAAATGAGAGGTACATGATGTATATAGTAAATGTAAATCATCATTTTTTATGAGCAAATATTTTTATGTATATGTAGCAAATATTCAAATATATTGTGATATTATAGTAAGAGCATTGATTGAAAAGAATTCTTTGGGCTAAAATTAGTATCTGTATATAAGAAATAGGCAGTAACATTCAACAAGTAAATTATGTGAATTACATGTAATGTAGACTCTCATGAAATTACACAAGCTGCTGAGGATTATCCTTTCCATTAAGAGAGTAAACTTTAAATTTTCTGTTCTGTGCACAAAACACTTAAAAAGTGAATTGTGATATTTTTCTTACACAAGCAATTAGACCGTTTTTACATAATAATTTAAGCATTACTAAAGTACCCCATAGTTCTAGCAGTATCGGCCTCATTGCTGTAGTCTATAATCCCTAAATCTGATTAGAAAATTTGGTCTGATTACATTTTTCTCATATATGCAACTTATGAGTTATTTCCTTTTATGCTAAGACTTCCTTTAACTATTACTGATGCAAAGTCATAATTAGTATAAAAGATTATGCCCTTCATTTGGGAAACAATCTGAGTGATTCACAATGTATTTTTATTTATTTTATCAAATGGTAGAGTTTAACATTATAGCCCAGGTATTTAGTATCGCCGCTTTACCTATTTGTGCTGTAACAGCGTCAATGCTTGTCATAGTCGGTGTGGATGGTAAGATAGCCAGCAGACTTATGCAAGTGATAACACTTCGTCACATGGATAACATTACACCATTAACATATTTGGCGTCTATTAAAGATGGTTGTCTCTTTCCAACAGGAAAAACGTATTGTTGTAAAACAGTTTATACTAAGCAGCTGCACTAAAAGAAATAAATAATTTGAGAGGCATCCGGTGCATTGTAACAATAGCATACATGTACAATTTTTTTATGTTGTTACCTACTTATTGATAGCATTTATTTTGGACTGAATTTCTTCTTCGGTCCTCTGTGGGTCTGGATCATTTTCTAGCTTGTAAAAACAATTCGAAGTTTCTTGTATTAACTGGCTTGTTTGATGATATAAAGCTTCCATTTTTATAACAAGACATTCATTGAAACTGCTGCTTAACTATTCTCACAATTATCAAAACGTGAAAAAACTTGTAAGATCTAAAACTTTTTAAAAATCCTATGTTTTTAAAAGTTCACGTTTCAAGAAAATTAACACAACACAGCACACAGCTGAGTTCTGACACACGTCACACACGATGGACTTGATTGACGTTCGTCGTTCACTTCACAATAAACAATTGTCTATGATCGAGATTCGAGTCATTGTAACTTGGTATTATACAAATCTCCGTTAGGAGTATATTGTTCTGTGACGTCAATCGACGTAGTCAACAGTAACTGAATATAAGGTTGCGAATAACATGCTTCTTTATAACGGATATGTTATTTTTAGCGCTATAGAAAACGTTTCGTTATTTCTAACGAATGTTTTAGTTTTTAACAGCATAAATGAAACATGATGGTAACAGAATTATGACTTAGTGACACATGGATTTTGGTGTTTTAGAGGGAGATGGCGTAGAGCCAAAAATGACTAGATTCTCACTAAAACTCTTCGTAACCTCCCGGCCACTCAAACTGGCGGCGGCGGCGGTGGCACGGCGGGCGAGGCGAAATTCGCACTGCGCGAATTTTGAGGCAACGCGGACTTGCGGTCTTCGCCGTGACCGTGTAGTCCGAGAGCAAGATGACTTTTTCAACTTTATCTGGATAATGTTTGGAAGGGAGTAGTTATTGTACTTAAACCTCTCGTAGAGAGTACTTCAACAATTACTATTTGAAAGAGAATGTGTAGTACATGATTTAAATAAGAATCGCGGTGTAGTATAGACGTTGAATTTCACAACAAGTATGAGAAATACGTATTGTTACGTACTCGGGTTCGTACTTGTAAGAAAACGCCACTTATATTAAGTCCGTGTATTTACACAACACAACACAACGTAATACTATAATATACTTTACACCCTAGTCACTCGCTATACTATCCCTGAACTTAGAACACTACACAATAAAACACTTCCCGCTTCGCACTGGTCACTTGATGTATCGCTCTCGATCGCTTGATAAAAACTGCCTTGTGTTTGTCAACACCTTTGTATTTATAGGCAGGATAAAGTCCTAGCTGGATCCAGAAAAATCTAAATGTATCGGGAAACAATGAATTACTTCTTATCGTAAACATGTTAAGAGTCATAAATCCTAGTACACGCTACTTTCAACCTTATGCCATATCCCACAAAATCCATTATGGCATAGCCCAGGTCAACTATTTGTTTGTCAATAGGAGTAGCTATCTCTTTCTTTTATTTCTAGATAGTTACCGCGCGCGCGCTCCAACTCTACACGCTTCTAGATTATTCGTAACAGTACTATATCAAGACAAATTTTTGGAATGAGTGTCGAAACTCAAAACCTTTGATTTATAGTGTTGCCATAGATAATCCATTATCGATAGGGTTTCATTACCTCAGTAAGTACAATACTCTCAATAAACAGCCATATAATTGACAATATGATTAAAAAATAAACTATCAAAAGTATCGATAGTATTGTTATTTAATATTGCATTAATCGCAATTAGTATCGATAACATAAAAACTATCGATAGTCAACTTTATTCTAATACTGACCGATGCTATCTATTGTACAAACTATCGATAGTATCGAATATATCGATAGTCAATTCAATATTGTCTAACAATACTATTGATAGAATCGATACTTTGTTTATCTCCAATGATTGATACTATCGAGGCAATCGATAGTTTATTTACTTGCAGCGTTAAATACTATCGATGCTATCAACGTTATGGCGTTTCTAGATTAAAACTATCGATTTTTTGGCGATACTACTTATATTCTTATGAATATTCAACATTGTGGGAAGAAAGAAAAATTGTATCTCTGAACTTTGTTTATACATTGCGATGTGGTGACCTGACATACAAATTACTGGCCTAGTAAGTAAGTATTTGAAAATTAAAGTTAAAATGTTCATAGAGTATTATCACGGCAACTACAACTAAACCATTCTGGTTCCTAGACTATTCTGTTATTGCGTGATTCGTCATGTTCATGCGCTGTGCTGATTGATACATTTGTCTCACTCGCTCACCGCGTCCCGCGCCGCGCCCCCAAAAGTCAAAATTCGTCCGTCGCTCTTCCCGTCGCTTCACCACGTGGCATGTTTAGTAGTTCCTCATACATTTGTTTCAGACGCTAGACGCTTCACAGTTCGCGCCGCGCGTAAAATCGCAGGCGCGAATTTCCCTGGTCAGGTCGTAACAAGGTAATGCGACCTAGCAACTTAGTGTAGATTTTTGAAGTTATACTTCTTTTTGGCGCGTTAGGGAAAAATAAGGAGAGTAAATTTTTACGATGCGCGTGCACACAATCACAAAAAACCGACATCATGAAATGGGCTAGTTAACATTTTAGTTTTTTAAAAAAAGTTTGTCCATTTTTAAGTATGTAAAAATAATTCTTTTATGATATTTAAATACAATTTATTTAACTTTGCATTATTACTATAATTCGTTATAATAAAATATTATTTCAATATCATTAATACCTTTTGTTCTATTATTAGTGTTGTTTTCTCTACAAACATAGCATGACGCGAATGATAAAAATTTTAACAAGATTTTTATCTTGTTACGTCAAAGCTGTATAATGTCTTACGTGCGTACATAAGTACACACACACTCTTTGTTTATATCTTACTTTTATAAAACCTAAACCTTCCAGTTGCTTTATATCATAGATTAATGTTACCATTATCTTTATTTAAAACTTTTGAGGTTATAGAATTGTGAGTAAAAAGGATTCTAGATTGCACTATTGAACGTGCTGTTTTCGAGATGTACAGTGAAAACCAAGATGTTACACATTTATAACTTAAAAAGTAGAAATATAAAAGAGGATTTCAGCAACCATTTTCTTCATAATTTATTGTAGGAACTTTCCCTACTTTCCCTCTTTTTAATTCAAAACCTTAACTGTTCGGAACATTTCTTCTTGTAAACATTAGGTTAATGTGATTTAGGAACAGACTTCCTAAATTACATTAACCTAATGTTTTTAAATAAAAATTGTCTGGCTACTATGTCAAAAAATTCATTTTTCATAAGTGGCACTTTATCAATAGTCATAGTTTTTTTATATATCTAGTTATATTCTTTAAATCATTTTATTAAAATTGAATTACTTTAGTAGGTGCTAATGTAGTTTTAAGTAGGCATAAATCAGTGATGTAACTCGAGCCTTGTTCTACTCGAGTCACTCGAGTAGTTTTCATCCACTCGCACTCAAGTAATATGATAAGTCGGATTACGAGTGACTAAAGTCATCTCGAATGACTAAGACCACTCGAGTGGCTTATACCGACTCGAGTGAGAAATTCAGGTTTTCCAAAGTGTAGCCGATGTATCTTCCATTTGAAGTTCAGTATAATTCTGCGCAGGACGACGACTAATAAGTAATATAGTAAAATATTTAATTTTATTATTTTTATAATATCTGGCTGGTATATGTATATGTAGGAAGTGGGTCAGATATGATAAATAAAATGCGGATGTGGTAATATAACAACTCTTTATATTTAGATCAGAATAACATTAGATCACTATTAAAGCTTTCCATCACTAATGACTAGTTCTGGTTTAACAATTCCAAGTAACTTAATTATTCCCTATTACAAATAAGTCATAATTTAAGCAATAGATAGTCAATTATAAATTGTACTGCGACTAATTTATAGTTGACAATAATAATTAACTTGTTTGCACAAATTAATTATCCGAGAGTCAAGGATAAGCTACTAGCAAGATACAACAAGTGTACCGAGCCACGCCAGAGCCTAGACTGCCTTATCGGCGGGCGCTCAGAGCCTTTTATACAGGTAGCAAAACAAGTTGAGTGGTAGGGATATCGAACGATGCGCTTGCCGGCCCGGGCCGTGCATTTGTTGTTTACACTTTACAATATTCTTGCATTTGACGACGCGGACGCCGTCACGGCCATACTGACATACACACGTCCTCGTGTGCGCATCTTTATACATCTGAGGACAAGGAACGCCTCGTTCATCCTGACATATCTTTTAGAAAACTAAACAATCTTATTTTTTTTTTTACAGCTCTATAATTAGCGTAATCTTTTAGCGAAATGTTACAATAGTGTGCTGGTCCGGTAACCCTTTCAGCAACCACTACTATTAAACTATTCTCGTCAGTTTTGAAACCGGAGACTGGATCCTACTAAGCTAGGAATCCCTCATCAATTGAAAAAACCGGAGACTCGATTGTACTAAGCTCCCTCTCATCAGTTAAAAACCGGAGACTGAAGTATATTAAGCTCCCTCTCATCAGTTAATAACCGGAGACTGGAGTGCACTAAGCTCCCTCTCATCAGTTAAAACCGGAGACTGGAGTGTACTAAGCTCCCTCTCATCAGTTTAAAACCGGAGACTGGAGTGTGCTAGGCCGGAAATCCCTTTAGCTAATGTGCTAGACCGGAAATCCCTTTAACTGAGAGTGCTAGACCGGAAATCCCTGTAGCTAATGCTAGACCGGAGATCCCTTTAGCTGAGAGTGCTAGACCGGAAATCCCTTTAGCAAACAGTGCTAGACCGGAAATCCCTATAGCTAATGCTAGACCGGAAATCCCTTTAGCTGACAGTGCTAGACCGGAAATCCCTGTAGCTAATGCTAGACCGGAAATCCCTTTAGCTAATGCTAGACCGGAAATCCCTTTAGCTGACAGTGCTAGACCGGGTTGCAATCCCTGTAGCCAAAAGGCTAGACCGGAATGAACCCCTTTAGCCGAGTCATTGGACCGGACACTCCCTTCAATGACTCTAATCTTCCTACATTTTTTGTCAATCCTACATTTTTTGTGTCAATCCTACATTTTTTTTGTCAATCCTGCATCTTTTTTGTCAATCCTGCATCTTTTGTCAATCCTGCATCTTTTGTCAATCCTGCATCTTTTGTCAATCCTGCATCTTTTGTCAGTCCTGCATCTTTTGTCAATCCTAAATTTTTTGTTAAATTACTTCTTTTACATTTTTTTCCATTGATTTCTTTTCATAGTTTTGTAAGACTCCCATTTCCTTTAATTATTTTTTTTCTTCGCTTCTTTTTTTTTTTTTTTACTTACATTTTTAGTGATATTTTATCATCATTTTACTACATTTTTTTGTTTCGTTTACTTAATATCGTATTTTTTTTGCTGATGATGTAGCCTCATGAATAGTGGCATTAGTTATTACAAGATTAGAGAATCTCCTTCGCAGGTAGATATTAAAAACTCTGACTGTTATAACTATTTACAATATACACTGCATTTCTATCAATATTGTTTGGACCAGTTTTATGAACAAGATCATTATCATGAGTATACGCCGTCACGTCATCCTTGTTATAATTTTCATATAGGTACCTCAAGAAACCCTACAGGAATATGGGGAACTTCGCAGAGGCTATCATGGGCGCACTTGTTTTCTAAAATTGCGGTAACTTTTAAGGAGCCCTTATATTTTGAGTCAACAATAATTTTCGTTTAGTGTCGTTCTACATTCCTAACAAAGACAAAGTCACCTACACTAAAAGGTTTAACCTTTCATTACCTCTACTCAACCATAAAATGTCCGATTGGGCTGATTTTTTTTTTCAAAGCTTGTAGATACTTTCGCGAGTTTTTGTTAGTTGCCGAATGTCAAACCTAATGCTGCTGAGCGCGTGTTAAATATTACCTAACCGCTTTTGCCATGATTGTCAGAGAATTATACTGCGCTATCATTATTAAACCCTACAGGAATCGCATTACACATGCGGACCGACTGTTAGCTCTATATGTGCCTGTCGCAAGAAGATGTAAATCAGTATTGTTTTCTCTTTTTTTTTAAAAAAAAAATTAGTTTGAGTTTAGTTGGTAATAAACTTTAAGATTGCTTATTAACGATCTTCAAAGGGTCAACTAATTCGATTTCAGCTCGACGAATTTAAGCCCGACGGTTTTAATTCAATTGGTTGTCAATTGTTTTTTTTAAAAATATCTACCAAGCGCTCTCTATCTTTACCTACAAAGTCAGTATTTACCATACTCTCGCTAGCAGATTTTGAAACTGAGCAGGATTGTTTTTTTTTTTTTTTTTATATATCATAAGATAGCAAACAAGCAGATGGGTCTCCTGATGGAAAGAGTCAACCATCGCCTATAGACACCAAAGATGTTAATGGTGCGTTGCTATCTTGCTATCAAGATTGTGTTTAAGTATTGCTAAGCATTAATCTGTTTTCGCTTACTTTCTATTCTACATTGGTCCAAATTTTGCGGCCTAACGAAACATTAAGACTTATCAGGTCAAACGTGAAACTACCTCCAAATTTAAATTTTGCCTTGTGGTTAAGCATTTGATTTGTTCAGTGGAAACTACATCAAAACAAGCGACTATTTATAGATTCTTGTTCATAAAACCGTTCTCTTACAAAGGAATCACAACAGATTTGTTTGATATGGCTACATTCTAAACCAGACTCAAATATAAAAGATAATTAAATTCTACTTAGTGTAATACACCATGTAACGCTCTGGAACAGATGTTGACTGGTTTTCTGTTTTTCGGAACTCGAAGTGGCAACTTCTTTCTTCTTGTAGCTCATCGGAAAAATGGAAGCTTTGTGGCTGGGCCGGGGTCACAACATACATAGCAGACCACTGGTGGTCGGCCACTGGACACGTCACCAGAGATAGTGGTAGATGACCTGCTTTCGCTGCAAGCAAAAATTATTTGAGATAAGTTTCTGTTTATCACGGCAATAGTTGTTACCTTCCTCGAAATACAGTGGTGCTCTTAAATCGGTTCATATTTAAGTCTAAAAGGAAGAGATCTTCAAGTCCTAATATAGCTTGCCAAGACAGCAGCTTGTGAAGTAGGTGACGGCATGACTCTTAAGTGAGTGAGTAGCTACAATGATCAGATCAACCCCGTCTAATTTTTTCTTTTCTATATTTATTTTACTTGAGGTACACCAGCTAGTAAGTTACACGACAAAAATCCTACGAGTCAGATGAAGGGTCTTTGGAACGACAGAAGCATCTCATTAAAAACAAAGCAGAGGCTGGTTTGTACGCTGGTGTTCTCCATATTTACGTACGGCGCAGAGTCATAGACACTAAGAGCTGCAGACAGACGTCGCATTGATGCGTTTGAAATGTGGTGCTGGAGAAAATGTTACGTATCCCTTGGACAACACACAGGACCAACACCTTCATACTAAAACAACTTGGAGTAAAGATCAGACTGTCTGCTACGTGCCTTCAAAGAATTCTATAATACTTCGGCCACATCTCTATAGAAAGCAAGGAGACAATCTCGAAAAGCTAATAGTGACCGGAAAAGTAGAAGACAAAAGACCACGTGGTCATACTCCTATGCGATGGTCGGACCAGGTTTGCACCAATCTTATGTCTAAAATGTTTTATGATGCTCTGCACGTCGCTGAAGATAGAGTCCAATGGCATAATATTGTGCTATCAAGAACAATCTAATGAGGAGGTTACGACCCTCAGTAATGAAGAATACGAAGCTAGGAGGAGGACACCAGTTAGTCATATCGTCTGCTTCATCAGAATCAAAGTATATCAACTTAAGGGGAGTAAATGTATTTACAGAACGTGAATTAATATTTTCTGCTATTTTTCAAAGAATAATTTCCATACCACAAGTGAAAAGAGACATTTACTGCTCTACATAATTAACCGAAATAGTTTGATGCTGAAGTGGGAGTGAATCCGATCCCACTTCTGATGTAGGAAGTGGGTCAGATATGATAAATAAAATGCGGATGTGGTAATATAACAACTCTTTATATTTAGATCAGAATAACATTAGATCACTATTAAAGCTTTCCATCACTAATGACTAGTTCTGGTTTAACAATTCCAAGTAACTTAATTATTCCCTATTACAAATAAGTCATAATTTAAGCAATAGATAGTCAATTATAAATTGTACTGCGACTAATTTATAGTTGACAATAATAATTAACTTGTTTGCACAAATTAATTATCCGAGAGTCAAGGATAAGCTACTAGCAAGATACAACAAGTGTACCGAGCCACGCCAGAGCCTAGACTGCCTTATCGGCGGGCGCTCAGAGCCTTTTATACAGGTAGCAAAACAAGTTGAGTGGTAGGGATATCGAACGATGCGCTTGCCGGCCCGGGCCGTGCATTTGTTGTTTACACTTTACAATATTCTTGCATTTGACGACGCGGACGCCGTCATATATTTATATATTGTGGTTGTATGTTATATATTGTATGTTTATGCTGAGATATATTTATGTGACATTATTATTGTATATTATAATTAATTCTATAATTAGAATAACTACGAATAAAAAAATAAATATAAATAAATATTCACGGGACAAATTACACTGACTGACGTAACCGTAAAGTAAGCAAATTATTTGCTTTTGTTATGGGTGTTAGGCAACGATACTAATACATAGGAATACATATATAAATACTGGAATATATTTAATAAACATCCAAACCCGGAAATACAAACATTTATGCTCATCGCACAAATGCTTTTCCCCGGCAGGGATCGAACCCGAGCCCTGTCGATTACGTAGTCATGGTCGCTAACTATCTATAACATAGTACAATTATTACTGTTAATAATTTCGACTTATCTCCTTTATAATGTTTTGTATACCTCTTATTTTTTTAACTGGATAATTTTGTTTTTGTTCTCAATAACATGTAGTTATAATTCAGCGAATCACAATTAATCGCTGAAATTTGTAATTCATTAAAATTTGATACTGTATGTAGCGAAATGCTGTTGTTATCCTGAATAAATAAAATAAATAAATAAATAAAAACAGTCACATATCAGTTTTTTTTTCGGGAAATTTTTAATCTTTAAATTTTAAAATGCTTAAATATTGACTACCTAATATGTACTTAACTTGTTTAATAAATTAAGAACAACCTAAATCTAATAAGTCATTGTAGAAAAAAAATATTTATAATTATGCATGAAATTATTAATTCAAGAGAGATTTGAACACTAATTACCCTCTTCTGTAAATCTCATTTTTTGACATGTGTCTTTATACGTAGGGACCGTCGATTGATGTAATAATACAATAGCAACTATAAGCCACAGGAGAAGATAGCAGAAATTAAAGATTTGATTTAACTAATTTATAATATTTTACTTATTTTGTTATTTTATTGACAATGAAAAAATCTTATCTTTACTTCAGAATCATATCCTCCACTGGAGTGAAAAAAAGACACTCGAGTTTCACCTTCACTCGAAAGTGCTTCTAAGTTAATAAAAAACTTTTAAGTTAACATTCCACCTAAAAGAAAAACATATTATTAGTAAGCTTGGTAATTGCGACCTTTGCATTGCAGCAGAGACGATGCTCTTACCACCAGCATAAGCAGCACTAGCACCAGTAAAAGTAAATTCATTTAACTAGTTGATTCGTCTTACATAAACAGCTAGAGTGCATAATAATTGATGTAGTTCAAAAGTTTTTTTTAAAGCAAGCTGGATAAAAAGTTTATACTATACTGAATCATATCACTATTATAATATATTATACTAACACATTTCATATTACAATCAATAAATTAATGTGTCTATCCACTAGTCATGCGCGCAGTTGTTAAGATTATTTTAATAAAAATCACTTGTTCACGTCTTTAAGTAATAGAACCCGTTAATTTCAATAAAAAACGATGACTATAGAATGATTAAGGTTGTTAGATCGTTAATTGGTATTTTTAAACAACTACAACGTTTTAAATAACCTATTGTAGCTGCTATTATAAGCTACATATTTATTATCTGTAATTCTGTTGCAGTTTTTTTTACTTGACATTGACAATTATTTGAGTCATCACTCATCAGTCATCGATAGTAGAGCTTTCAGCTTTGTGTCTTGTGAATTGTTAAATGTGAATACTGAGTCACTGAGTCGTTGTGTTTACGCTTCATAGTACTTTATTTCTTGTATTACGAACTTTCGAATCGAAAAATTGAAACGATCAGATTTAAAATAGTGTTTTGTGATAAAGTACAGTGCAGTTATGGGTGACGCGTGCCAAACTTGTTTAACTAGAGTCCCCCATGCAACTCTTATTGCCACTATAATGTGTTGTCTGGGCGTGGGGGTGTTTTGTGGAACTATGTACCGTGGATCCGCACTTTCTATTCTAATGTTCGATGAAGTATTTCATTTTCGTTTAATTTGGATTGAAGCTTTACAAATGATATTTATTGTTGGAAGTGCATGTATGGCGGCACTTGGTTTCATGCTGTTATGCCTTGGGTGTCTAACAACAGGTGCTACGCGACAGAAAGTATATAGGGCATGGAGGGCTCGTGTTGGCGGTCGTATCTCTTGCGCTATTTTTATGATTATCACCTATATATTGACATTTACATGGCTCATTTTACTTGGTTTTCTTGTAATCACTACCTTCTTATTCACAATATTTTGGAAGTTATGCTCTAAACCGAAAAACATAGATCTGTCAACATGCATTGATTTTACTCAATTTGACTTCATGTTTCCTTCATCTGTTAGACAAGAAGACATGAGAATTTGTGAAGCTCATAAAATGAAATTGTTTTGCAAAGATTATGTGGAAAAAGCAGAGTTCATGTTTATACTTGCTATGGTTTCTTGTATATTGGTTATTCTGAGCTTGGTTCACTATTTAATGTGTTTGTCTGCAAATTATGCCCATATCAGAGATCATGAGAAATTTCAAGAGCTGCAAGAGCTTCAGTACCTTACCAACCCTGATCTTCATGCATCTAAAGATAGATTCTAGTATATGGCTCGCGCACCATTGTTGCGCTCTCTTGAGGTATCTACTAAAATGTGATGGAATTAAAAGTATTGCTTTTTTGTGTTCACAGAAAAAAATTAAGACTGATCTTCAGTGACAGTGGATAAATTTGTAATCTGCAATATTTGTTTGAACCACATATCTATATATAATTTCTGCCAATTACGTGTGTACTTGTAGTATTAAATCCCATGATTATTGTGGCTGATAAATATCAATTTAATGAGTATTGTACATTGTCTAAAAAACTAATAATTTGGCAGCAGACAAATAAGAGATTATGCAGTTGGATGTTTACAAACAATATATTTTTAATGTTGTTAAATATAGGTACATAGTACTTTCTATAATTATCATGTCTCAAAAACATTAATAAAATAGTAGGAAATTACTACTATTGATTTTAATGTTAATTATTTTCAGTTTATGTAGCCACTGGTCCACACATTTTTATTGCTTTGAATAAGAAATGGTTGAGTGTTTCAGTCGTTTAGACTGTGATGGAAATGTTGAATGTGGAAAGAAAGTTGAAGCAAAGCCCTACCTCAGTAAGATGCAGTGGCGATGTTGCCGCCTACCTATCCAACCAGTTAATATTGAAATGTATGGCCGTCAAACCATTGACAAGTGAGATATCTACCATACATTTCAATATTAACTACTTAGGTGATGACACGATAGCGTCTTAACGAGGCTCTAATTATAGATTTATTGTCACATATTTATTATAAGTATGCATGTATAAAAGGATATGTATTAACTTACTGACTTTTTTGTTGTGTACTAATTCAACATTCCCATTTTTATTACATTTTATAGTACTATAAATCACATTGTTTTGTTGGAAATTGTTAAGATTATTATGTTTAACATAATATTCACTATGTTACTGCATTTTACTTTTATTAAAAAGTTTTTTATCAAACGTTTTTAAGTTTTACACTGGCAGGAATAAAATTGGCTTATTGGCAATAATCTACAATAAATTGTGAAGCAGCTGCAAAAAAATTTTATGCATTAGGAATTTACAGCTGGTTTACAGTCCAGATGTTGACAAATTTGCAATTTTTTTTCTATGGCAGCATGAAGCTGAATTAAAAATTGTTAGATAGAAAAATTACAAAAATCATATTAAGTTTCCTTGATGAGAGCGAAGTGATTGTTATATTAGTACAATAAATATTGTAGAATTAAGACTGCACAATTTGTATTGACAAAATAATTTTAAGTGTGTAAATTAGATTACAATTAATGTATTATGTTTTTATTGCTACCTTTTCACGACACATTAGAATTTTAATAGATATAGGGTTAAAAGCTGGATAAGATATTTTTTTAAGTAGATTGATATTGAGACACACCCTTAAATTTAAATATAGTAAATGTTTACTAATAATTAATGAAAAAATATAGACTTGAGTAATTTTATAATAACCATGTTTTTTATGTATGGTTTATAATTATTCACAATGAACAAACTTATGTCGATAACATTTTACTACAGGCCTACAAATGATGACATTGATTGAACATTTAGTTAATTGCAGAACACATAAATTAGAGCCAGGATAAGTCAGACAAATTATTAAATAAGTATATATAATTAAAATGCTGTAATTTTGTTTTTGAAAATGGTGGAATCTGTTATGGAAAAATGATTCACACTTATTTGTTAACCGAGTCATTGCAGCACATATTTTCCAAAACTTTTAGTAGTGGCCGCATACAAATATTTTGTGACATGTGTCAAACACCATATAAGTTGATGACACAGTTACCGTGTCAACCGCCATTTTGAAAGATTTTACCCTGAACAAAATTTCAGTGTAGAACCTTTTTAAATACAATTTGAGGGAGTTATAATCATGAAGTAATAAGTATAGGTGGAGATAGCATTCATATTAATCACTTGAAGCACATGTTTACGTCATATCTCTGTCTATGAGGTCTCTCCATCTCTTTTTATACAGCTGTTTTAGAAAGACAGGGTAAGACCTTAGAAGATAACAGCAGTATTTAAAGTGTTTCAAGTAGGTATTAGAAGTGCTGCCTCAAAATATAATACAGCTTCATGGTCATAATCAATTTAAAAATGACACAACTCCCATGTCATACGGCATACGTTAAAAACAATCATGACACAGCTGCCGTGTCATCTGCAACAAATCGCTTAATATGCAAATAAATAAACTCTTCTGAATTAGTTTAATAAATAAGCCACAATTAATGGAATAACTGGTTTATAATTAATTAATTAATTAATTAGTATGCAAAATAATCTCTGCTTCTACAAATTAAAATATTGTTCCAAATAAATCAAATCTCTTAATAAATTAAAAATTACATTGTGTATGTAAAGATTTCTCTTGTTCAGGTTTACGTTGATAGTTGTATAAGCCAGTATGATAAAAAATATATTCAGTTATAAAATGATATATTTTATTCAATTGTATGTCAGTAATGTTAAACTTTGTGTAAAAGCATTTTTTTGCCAATATATGTACCTACATCTGACAGAATTTGAGTCTATGTGAATGTACCTATTGAGTTTTAAACATAACATGTTTATTATTTTTCAAACAATCTTTTGAAAAAGGTTTATTATAAATATGAGTTGTAACCCAAATCTCGAAATGGCGGAATTGCAACAAAATTGCAAATGAATTTATAAATAACCATTTAACAGAAATTCCTTAACACCTTGTTAAGAAAGCTAAATGTACAGTTGATTCTTGAACATAGGATGAACATAATTGGCTTACAAAAAGCTTCTCATTTTCTTCCTAGTACTGGAATAGTCCTAAATCAAATATCTATTTTCAGTTCATTCAGTTTGCTGTTTGCATAAATTTATAAGCATAATGGTATAGTCTTAACTATATACGTGTTTTATTACTGATCATTTGCTAGAAAAAATTTAAAAATTCTTTAAACAAAGAAAAAATTTCCCAGTCATTCCAAAAATTTTTTTTTTATTTTTTTTACTCATATTGAGAACCAGACCTTTACTGAAAAAATATTTTACCATTAACAACCATCAGTTTTACCAAAAAAAACAGTGTTTACATTAATCATGTGTCACTGCCGATTGTGAACAAGACAATAAATACTTTTGCAGCAATGAACATGTATCATGAATCATCCTGTGTCCTGAGTTCTATAGCTCAGTGTCTCTGTTCATGTATTAAAACTGCAATCAAATCGAAGCATTTACATAGTATTCACATAATTTATTTGCTGAGCTGCAATTCTGAATTGAAATTCATGTTATATATATTACTGAACTCTGATTTCGAATCGCAGCTCTACAGACGACAGAGTTTTAAATACCTTATTGCTTCAATTCAATTGAAGTTTGTTACTTGAATAGGGGCAGAGACGTATGTGCTAATATTACAAGAAAAATTATTGCATTTTTTAGCACCATTGTGTATTATGAACTTTATACATTTTACTATTATTACTTACATTAATGTGTATTTTAAGCAACTATTGTTTAGTCAATTTTATTCAAGACTTATGGTACTTATCACTTTTCGGAATTGTATACAAAAAAACTTGAGCCTTTTGTCTAGTGATGCTTATATGTCTTTTTACCCACCAAAATTTGTAATTATAATTAAATTCTTGATAAAATGTTTTATTCACTCATATAATTAAAAATATTCCTTATCAATATCATCACTCACACAATGAAATAAAAAAATATGTGGTGTCGTAGGACACCATGTAGGAACGAAGTTCCTTCGGCTAAATGGCACTACTCGCTTGTGTATGCGACTGTCGCGCCTGCGCACGTCTCATTTAACGGTTTTATTCCACGCACTTTTTACCGCGGATTTTTTCTTACGGTTTTACTATCACATTTTTTCCAGTTCGGTCGCGCAGCAAAATTCCTATTCCTTCCAAGCCTGCCGTAAGGAACTTCGTTCCAAAAAATGTTTTGGAGCATAGACATTTTTTTAGACGAGAAAAAAATTTTGAATTTTTTTTACGAGTAGTTTTCTTAGGATTTCTCCAGACCCAAACACAATAAAAATATTCGTGAGCGTATCTGAAAACTAAGTACTTGGAGCTACAATTTGCTTTTTTATTTTTTACACGCTTTTTATTAGCTTCACCTGTATGTTTGTATGTTTGTTTGTAACCGACTTCTTTGGGCGCGATTTTGACCCACTTTAAACGGCCAGATTTCGTTCAAACTTTGTAGATTTATCGAGGACCGATGACAATACACTATTTTGATAAAATTATTCCATTTTTAACCGACTTCAAAAAAGGAGAAGGTTCTCAATTCGGCTGGTATATTTTTTTTATGTATGTACACCGATTTCTCCGAGGTTTCTGAACCGAATTACGTGATTCTTTTTTTGTTTGATGTGGAATAGTTTCGAATTGGTCCCATAAAAATTTGATTCAGGTAGGCCCAGTAGTTTTTGTTTTATGAGCATTTTTTATTTATTGTACCTATCTCGATGTTTGAAATCAAATCTTGCAAGTAAATTTGATCCACTTCCCGGTTACCGATTGAGCTGAAATTTTGTATACGTATGTTAATGGAATGACAATGAAACCTTATTATGACATGCAGCGGATCTGATGAATCTGAATCGGAAGGTGACCACAGGAACTTAATAATTAAATGGTTAAAAATCGGTTAATGACTATTGACTAGGTAGAATGAAAAGTCTATTGAGTTTGGACTCATTTGATTCATGTTGACGAGCACTTTGGTGCTTGGTGGTAACTAGGATCCTGCAAGGTCCGATGATGAAGCCAGAAGGTGGCCCTAGGAGCTCAGTAATTAAATGACAGAACTCTATCGAGTTTGCGTTCGTTTGATTGATGTTGACGAGCACATTGGTGCTTGGTGGTAACTAGGTTCTTGCAGGGTTCAATGATGAAGCCAGAAGGTGGTCATAGGAGCTCAGTAATTTAATGACACAACTCTATCGAGTTTGGGCTCGTTTGATTCGTATCGACGAGCACTTTGGTGCTTGGTGCTAACTAAGATCCTGCAGGGTCCGACGATGAAGCTAGAAGGTGGCCATAGGAGCTCAATAATTAAGTGACAGAACTCTTTCAAGTTTGCGCTTGTTTGATTGATGTTGACGAGCACTTTATTGCTTGGTGGTAACTAAGATCCTAGAGGGTCCGATGATGAAGCCAGAAGGTGACCATAGGAGCTCAGCAATTAAATAACACAACTCTATCGAGTTTGGTCTCGTTTGATTCGTGTTGACGAGCACTTTGGTGCGGGTGGAAACTAGTTATAAAAGGAACTACTCTTAACAAAAGTCGTTGTTCTACGTTTGTCAAGTCAGTCAGTTCAAGAGGTAAAGATATAACTTCCATGTTGTTCTAGTAGGCCTGAGAAAGAACTTTTCTTTTTTTTTTATGGTAGTCGAGCAAAAAAAAAACAAAACGTGCTTTAACTAATGACGTCTGTTGTTTTGGATATAATAATTTCTTACAGATTGTACATGGTACTTCAGCATATTGATTTATGGTGGTTATAAAATTACGCTCAGTAATTGAACGAAGTCTTTGTGACGTCTGACGCGCTACCGCTTAGCGGTTCCCACGTGGCTGAGCAGACTCGATTGCTGTACGGTTTCGTATCACTACTAATCCACGAGCTCTCTGCTCGGCGGACTCCTTAGCTAAACGCTCCTCAATGAGACCAATTCTATGAGCCTTCTGCTCGGCAGACTCATTCGCTAGGCGCTCAATAATGAGATCAACTCTAATAGCTCTCTGCTCAAAAGACTCATTCGCTAGACGCTTTTGGATCTTACCGAGTCTAGAAAATATATACTTTCAAAAGTTTCTTAACGTAAACGTGATTATATATATGCTTTCATGGCCAACAAACGTTTTTCACGATCTTTAATAGTATCACAAGAACGTGACATTGTGTTTCGATGAGCATTTTTACGAAGACGACTACCTACTTTTGTTCCCTTTCCGTTTCTTGAGATCTTTATCTTTTAAGACCTGTTGTACCTGTTGTAGGTATACCCATAAATAGTTGGCAATACAACAATACACTAAAAAGTATTAAATAAAAATAACTACGTTAAAAAAACCGACTTCAAAAACTATAAAGTCAAAAATAATAAATATTTAATATTAATTAAATACTACCTATTATTTATATGAGCTATTTACTAAATAGCTCATGCAAATGCAAAATGAGATTTTTGTTAATTTATATAAATTTCATCTATAGTCGATAAGGTAAGAAACTTAATTAAAAAATTTTATAATTTTTCTCTACAGTCGATAAGACAGAACTTGATGTTAATTTTAATTTACAATAATTATCTTTAGCCGATGTCTCTAATATTGACAATTTTTTGAATTCTTAGGAGAATTTTAATTCTACAAAACAAATAATAGTTTTAAATTAAAAAAATCACGCTTTTATAAATAACCAAAGTAAAAAGTAAAAAATAAATAATAGTTTTAAAAAAACTAAAACTACTTTTTTTATAAAAAACCAAATTAAAAAATAGAAAATAAATTTTAATAAATTTGAATTAAAAATAGTGTAAAATATTTTCATAAATAAAAATCAATAATTGTACAAATAAGAAAAAAATGTATTTTATAAAAAAAGGGTGGCTTGATTTTTTTAAGATATCATCGAAATGATAATCCTTCTACTCATATCTGTCAGTAAAATATTAATAACTATTGACAACATGAACCTTACGCTTTTTTACACGCTTTTTTTACACGCTTTTTATTAGCTTCACCTGTATGTTTGTATGTTTATTTGTAACCGACTTCTTTGGGCGCGATTTTGACCCACTTTATTACACGCTTTTTATTAGCTTCACCTGTATGTTTGTATGTTTGTTTGTAACCGACTTCTTTGGGCGCGGTTTTGACCCACTTTAAACGGCCAGATTTCGTTCAAACTTTGTAGATTTATCGAGAACCGATGACAATACACTAATTTATCTATAGTAAATCTGTAGTAAATCTATATTAATATTATAAATGCGAAAGTTTGGATGTTTGGATAGATGTTTGGATGGATGTTTGTTACTCAAACACGCAAAAACTACTGAACGGATTTAAACGAAATTTGGCACACAGGTATATGATGACCTGGAATAGCACATATGCTATTTTTATCCCGGAAAAATTAGATAATCCCGCGGGATTCACCAAAAACTTATAATGCAGCGGGCTGCACACTGCAGCTAGTTTTTAATAAACTACAAAACCAAAATGGTTAAAAAAAATAGTTCTGATAAAAGAATAGTAGCCCATACAGGAAGCCCCAGAGTCGAACAACGGGGCCATGCCTGGGACATTATTGGGAAGCCCATCTTGGCAAACCTATATTGTCCTATGCCCGGGCCATAACTGGGCAATCAGCCTTGGCCATTCCAATGATTACCCAGGCTTGGGCCAAGACTGAATAACCTAGCCTTGGCCAAGCCTAGAGTCACCCTAACTTGGGCCAAGTTTGTGTAACCTAACCTTGGCCAAGAGTCTTCGCAACCGGCGTGTGTGTATGAAAAGAGTGATGAATGTGGAGGAAGCGAGACAAACCTGCAAGGATCGTGATGTATGGCACTCGGTTCTCTCTGCCTACCCCGTAAGGGATCTGGCGTGAAGATATGTATATATGAAAAAAATTTTTCGATCGTAAAGCACTCTCTGATGCTTCGCATCATGAGTCGTGCAATAGCTTAAAATTAAAAGAACAAGCTATTATAAATAAACCAAACTAAAAAGTAGAAAATAAATAATAGTTTAAAAAAACTAAAAAACACGCTTTTTATAGAAAACCGAACTAAAAAATAGAAAATAAATTTTAATAAATTTAAATTAAGAATAGTGTCAAAAATTTCAATAATTATAAATTAATAATAGTGTGAATAAAAAAAATAATTTTATTTTAAAAAAGCGTGGGGTGCTTTTTAAGATATTACCGAAATGATAATCACTCTACTCATATCTGTCAATAAAATATTTATAACTATTGACACCATGCACCCCACGCTTTTTTTAAAATAAAATTATTTTTTTTATTCACACTATTATTAATTTATAATTATTGAAATTTTTGACACTATTCTTAATTTAAATTTATTAAAATTTATTTTCTATTTTTTAGTTCGGTTTTCTATAAAAAGCGTGTTTTTTAGTTTTTTTAAACTATTATTTATTGCTGTGTGATCATTTTCACTGAGTTACAGCTCGTTGAAAATCACCCAAAAATTTAGATTTTTTATATCCTTTAATTTTTGTGACTAATATATAATATGCATGTCACATGAACTTAGTGTCTGTCATGTTTATTTTGATTAATACATTTGTAATGCATTTTATTTTAAAATATTAGGTTTCTCCAGTCCTCCGCAATGTAAACTTTAACAACGCCAAGTTTCTTACTTCACCGTTCGCGCACTTGTCTTAAAATGGGGTCCAAAGTTTTTCCTTCACATATTAACATATATTTATCTATATCTATACATATAATAAAATCGTAGGAAAGTCTACATTCAATATTTTTTTAAAAGAATTCTTAGGGTGTGATCTACAATCGATATCGAAGCCAAAAATATAGTGTTTAGAATTTTTGTCTGTCTGTATGTATGTCCGGGGTAAACTCAAACACTACTGCACGGATTTAGTTACTTTAAATTTTGCATGAATATTACTTATAGGTCGGGTCAACATGTAGGCTACATATTATCATGCTATCACCTACGGGGGAGGAGCTGTGCGGAGTAAACGAAGTCCGCGCGGACGAAGTCGTGGGCAACAGCTAGTACACAATAAAATTGCTCATTAAAGGTATTAGATGGATAGATAGATATGTAGGTACCTATGTACGTCACATGTGTCATAGATTAATCAGCTGTGGTAAAGTATCATAATACCAAAGACCTACAAAAAATATAGACGTAGCCATTGTAAACAATTAGAAACAAATCGGTGAAGATAACTTTTGTACATGTGTGCGTAAGCCAACGCCAACACTTGCAAGCATCGTAAAACATTACGTACGTTTGCTAGAGATTAGTATTGCAAGCATTGGCTTTCAAATTTCCATTTACTGGTTTAATATTTTACTACATTTTATAAATTATTATGCGTTTTACTTATATTAATTATATTTGCTATTTTGTTTGTATTACTATTTCCTACGTCAAAAACAAACAAATTTAGAAGGTCTTAAAATTTATTTATTTTATCTACTGTATGCCATTATGTAAATGCATATTTACACATGTAAATATGCACTAATTACAATATGAATAATATTTTTACGAACCTTTTTCAGCATATTTTACATTTTTACTCTAAATAATTACAACTTATAATTCAATAGGTTTTAAATTTTTTTTTTCACTTATAATGCTAACTGTTTATTATACATTCTTAATACTCATATTTAATAGTAACATATAAATTATTTTCTAAACTAAAAGTACACACAAGAATGATATTTAGCAAACTAACAAATAAAATGAAAAATAAAATGCGAGCTTATTTATTTATTTAATTCTTTATTGTACACAGTAAACACTAACATAACAATAATAATAGAAAACAAGTACAATGGGTGAGATTATCTCTAGTAATAGAGATTTCTTCCAGCCAACCCGTAACAAGGAAATATTAAGACGCTGTCAACACCAAAATCGCTCACTCTGTCTATTTCTATCGGAGTAAACGAGACCACACTATCAGTGTAACCGGGCAGCCAGGGTCTTAAAATGAATAAATATTGAAATTTAAAAAAAAGTGTAGATTATTTGTCAAATATGATTCGGTAGCGGTTTAGGTATGAATATACTTACTTCATGTTTTCAATTGCAGACCCATACGTCAAAGAAATAAAGATATAGAACCGTTACTGATGATTTTAAGACCAATCTTCGCAATTATTTTCTATCGAGCCAATTTTTTTTCAATTATGTATCGAGTCTGGCCACGGTCTTTGAAATATGATGAATATTAACATATATTTTTTGATGTGCTATAACAAATAGTTTTTCTTAAAAAACTGCTTAATAACATCAATTCAACTAATTAGGTCTTGTCAGCCCCTTAAAAACAAAGATAATTTTCGACTTGGCATACAATGAATTACTTGCAAAAAATTAAATCTATAAGAAAACAAAATACTACTATAAACAAAAAAATGAACGGAATAAATAGATAAATACATACATATATATATATATATATATATATATATATATATATATATATATATATATATATATGTGTATTTATATATATGTATCTATACTACATAGGTATATAAAACTACTCAAAACAAAATAAGGCCCACTCTGATTTCCACCTTTAAAATGAAAATGCATATTTTTTGTAGTTTTAATGGATAGATATAATTAGACAGTAAAGTTTTATTAATTATTCAAAAAAAAGTAAATGATTTAAAAAAATTACACACAAAAAAATGAAAAAATAAAATTTACCTTTAAAAATTCGAACTTTACAAGTTTTAATTTTTTACAAAAATTAATATTGATGGTTACACGGTGGTGTCTTTCACATAGATTTATAATGTTATAATATTGATATGTTTGCGTCATTGTGATTGGTTATGGTATATGATTTTATGACGTTATCTTCTAGCACTAGTTGGCGAATCATTCACAAACAGCATGAAACACGGCAAGCCATGTTTTATAAATATGTATATATGTAGTATATACATATATAGTTCGGTGAATCCAATTAAAACAATAAGTCTAACATTAACATGTATTTTCAAAATAAAAGGGACATTTCCCCAATGTTTGGTGAAATTTATTCCTATGTTAACTTACCACACTCACAATATTGCTTCAAATTTGTGTTCTGAGAAATTATATCAAATATTATTTCAGTTTTGTTAAATTTATGGAAATTTGGATACTTACTTGTGAAAAGTGATCTCGGAAGACTTTTTTCAAAACATGAATTGTTTTAACAATTGTTTATCACACAGGATGGCATGATTTCAAAATAAATATTGTCACAAAAAGAACGTCTCTCACTCTCTCTAGCTCGCGGCCGACTAGTAAGCCGCCGGCTTCATATTGCCGCATCGTCATCACATTCGTGACTCACGATACGAGCGCTTGGCTACGTCTATATTTTTTTGTAGGTCTTTGCATAATACGTGTTTAGTCAAACACAAGCGTTGACTATACCTACGTATGTCAATAACCTTAAGTATTTACAAGTCATCCAAAATTACATTGCTGATGGTTTCCGTGTTATATGCATGATGGATAACTTTACTGTGAGGTAGAAGCCATACTGCAAAATGATACCTAGAAATACATATATAAATACTTAAATACATATCAACATATACATGGGGCACACTAAAAGTTTTGCACATCTGGCTAATCGGAACTATTTGAATTTCGAATATTTTTAAAACGTTCCAACCTTCTTAGTAATAAAAAAAATTGGCGGGAAATGATTTCTCAATTGTTTTTTATCACACATCAAAGTTCTACGTACACAACGAAAATGGAATTAAGTCGGAAAGATTTTAGAGCGATGATTTTTTATGATTTTAAAAGTTCTCTTTCTCCGCAAGACTGTGCCGCTCGTCTTCAAAATGCTTTTGGGAGAGAATCACCTTGTTTGAGCACCGTGAGGTGATGGTTTGCTGAATTCGAGAGGGGTCGAGTTTCTTTACATGACGAAATTCGTGAAGGGCGGCCTTCAACTGCCGTCAACGAAAATAATGTGGCTACTGTTAAGCGGTTAATTGAAGAAAACCTCCGGATTACCTGAGACAATTCGAGGACTATTAGGGATTGGTATAAGCCAAATTCAGAAAATTTTACACGAAGAATTGAAAGTTCGGAAACTTTGTTATCGCTGGATTCCTCATGAACTGACAGCGGAGCGGAAGCGGGCTCGCGTGGAATTGCGCTCACAGATGCTACTGAAGTACGACCACGGACATTCTAATGCTGTTTATGACATTGTCACAGGAAACGAAACGTGGATTTATTATTTTGAACCCGAAAAAACAGCGATCTTGGGAATGGGTGTTTGAAAATGAGAACAGACCAACAAAAGTGAGACAGGCGAGAAACGTTGGTAAAAAAATGATTCGCGTTTTTTTTTCTCAGCTCCGGGTCCCATCTGTACAATTCCACTTGAAGATCAAAAGAGTGTTAATGCCGAGTGGTATTCTACCATTTGTTTACCCAGGGTGTTAGAAAAAGTTCGCGAAAGACGACCCAGAAACCGCATTCTCCTACACCATGATAACGCTTCTTCACACACGGCCAACAAAAGAAAGTCATTTTTAGCTTCTTAAAAAGTACATCTCGTCACTCATCCTGCGCATAGCCCCGACCTAGCACCCTGTAATTTCTGTATTTTCCCCAAAATCAAAGATTTGATGAGAGGTTTTACTTTTACTAACTCCGAAGGGGCAGTGATAGCTCTTACGTAGTATTGTATACTCTTTGGTGATAACGTTCAATCAGTACGTAGAAAACATGTCTTCATCTGTGGTTGGTCCTCCTGTTTTAAAAAATGGTTCGATCGCATGAAAAAATGTTTAAAATGTAAAGGAGATTATTTTGAAAAGCAATAAACATAATATTTTGGTTATAACATGTTGTTTTTTTAAGTTACACAAAATTTATAGTGTGACCTACGTATGGGTGCTGCAACAAACCGTGTCAGCACCACGAATTAAACAATGCCGTAGTTATGTCCGCGTCGGTCCCCCGCCGCGTTGCGACCGCTCCGCGCTCCGTACTTGTCTCCCACAATGAGAGTTCGTCTCTAACCAAAGTGATGTAGGCTTTACTTTTTGATATCATAGGATAGCAAGCAACTAGATAGCTCTCCTGATGGAAAGAGACAACTAGCGCCTATAAAGACCAAAGATGTTAAGAATTACGTTCTAATCGTGTGGCGAGGTGATCTGCCCTATGCATGAGTTTTCTGGCTACCTTATCTTACCCATCAAACCGGAACTGTTGAAACAGGAATAGGTAAAATATTTTTACTTAAACTATCCTTTTTAGGCACTTTTGCCGAGTCAACATTTTTATATTACTGCCGGTTCGGAAACGGCCACATACAGGAGATCCAGCGGAAGAAATTCAGGCTCTCGGGCTTATCTTTTTATGTGCATATTGTATATATTTTTAAATTAATAAGTACACTTATGTAACAATGTATAAAACTCTACTACCTAGTAGTCACGATGGTAGTGACTTGTACAGCCTATCGTTCGCATTTTACGAACTGCCTAGCAGAATAGTTCATGGTCTAAAGTATGCCCGAGGTAATTAACCAAGACGAGGTAATTTACCAACAATCAAATATAGCCTCTGTAAGCCAGTAGAGCAAAATAAATATAGTAAATTGAAAATACTTACAATTAAGCGCCCAGGAGATACACGGGCATAGGGAAACGTGGTGTAGATAGTATTTAGTTCTCTTAACGAGGAAGAAGTCATATCTTACTTTCAGGGGTTGGATTAATCAATACCCACCGAAACTACGAATAATAATATACCCCTTCTGTCAACAGGTATGCCCATGAAGCTGTATTATATGTACGGAGGCAGCACTTTTAATACCTACCTACTTGAAACACAAATACTCTTTCTAAGACAGCTGCATAAAAAGAGATGGCGAGACCTTATAGAATGAGATATAACTTAGGTATTTGTTTAAAGTTATTAATACGAGTGCTAATTTCAGCCATGCTTTAATACTTCATGGGTATGCCTACGTTACTAAAGTTAGTTAGTTTTTACAATGCCTGAGAAATAATATATAGCAATAATTAGTTGCGTTATTATTAGTTATTATATAACAAATAAAAAGGCACATATAGTTTTCCGTGAATAATATGAATTAATTAAATCTATGCGTTTGGAGCATGTGATGTTTTTTATTATAAAAATAGAAGTACTTATCCATATGCATATGAAGACATTTTATTGTCATTTACCTAATAATAAATTTTATTTTATAGCTTTTTTTATAAAGAGCGCAACTAAAAGGAAATTATTTATGATTCTTTTTATATCGTAACCTAGTAAACGAGGAAATAGCTCTCCTGATGAATTGAGATAACCATCGTCTACAGACAAATAAATAAATAAATATTCACGGGACAAAATAAAATTACTGATGTAACCCCAAAGTAAGCAAATTTTTGGCTTGTGTTATGGGTGTTAGTCAACGATACTATTACATAGAAATATATATATAAATATTGGAATATATTTAATAAACACCCAAACCCGGAAATACAAACATTTATGCTAATCACACAAATGCTTGTCCGCGTCGGGGATCGAACCCGAGCCCCGTTGATTGCGTAATCAGGGTCATCCACTCGACCAACGGGACGGTGAAAGCGGGTAGGTACTGGGGAAGACCGACAGTGACATTACATGATCAAATCGCGTGTTGTCTGAAGGTGGTAACAAGAGTCTTAGTAACTGCCGTATTTGCGTGAAGAGAGTACAGGCAACCTACATGAAAATGGTTTGCTGCCATCCATGGGTGGGAATATATATATACATGCATATGTTTGCCGACTGCCGTACCCTCCAAACCGTTATACCCATCCCAGTCGGGAATCAGCTCCGCATACATTTGCCAGGCAATTATATTGCTTATATTTCCATCAGGAAAGCCATCTGCTTGTTTGCTATCTAATGGTATAAAAATTCCTGTCATGATAACGTCGGTACCAGGGTTGACCTTGGCCACTTGACGCTCTTTAATAAACGATAACTAACATTTTTTTACACATAGTCAATCGCCTCTGTGGTCTAGTGGTCCGTTGTCGGAGTTGACCACATGAGGTCGAGGGTTCGATTCCTAGGTCGGCAATACAAAAATGTATTCTTTTTTAAGTTTTCTGATAAAAACAACGTTGCCTGGGATTGGAAAGTGCCCAGTTAGAGATAGGCTTGCCACGTATCACATTGTGGGATCAAAGTGTCTTCGGCTAATCATGGTTGCACTTGTTGTACCACTGCCTACCTGTTCGGGGATACGGGCGTGATGATACTTGTTTTTTTTTTACCTTACCATGTATGAAATAAATTTGTAAAATGCGTGTCCATGCTCATTGTAGGGTTTCGAAGTTTGCCATCACAATAATGCGGACTAAAAAGAGGGTATATTTAACGTCATTGATAAATATATGTAAATCCGCACCACAGGTTAACCGCCTATAAAAACTTCTCTAAGTAGGTATATTTTATAAGTTTGTCGACTATTACTCAAAAACTTGTGAAGCCTTCCAAGCCGTGATAGTTTTCCTTTTAATTCCATTAAGTTAACTACCACCGTATTTTTTTCTATCCCCAAAACCTGCTGAGCCTGTTGACGTCACTAATATGTATATTCGTGCAAAATTACAGCTTTCTAGTAATAAGGACCTCTGAGCTATCGTGCGGACAGACGGACGGACAGCGAAACTATAGTTCCTAGTTTACTTCGGAACCCTAAAAAGGTGAACTACTATAGACATTATATTTTTATTACATTGAATATATCTGTAAAACACATTTAATGAATTAGCAAATACAGTTCAACAGCCTTAACTTTCCTTTTTAGCTTTTTTATCAGCAAAATCTAGATTTTCTGCAATTTTCTCTTCAATGATACGTTACAACTTATTTGAGATATTTTAGACAGGAACTGAGTTTTTTACAATTTCAGTCGGGAAAAACTACGTTTGTCGCTTGCGCAGTCACTGATATCGTTAATAGAATATGCTAAGTTTTCAGAGTGCTAAGTGTGAGTTTTTCTTTTCACATTCGATCGTGAGCGCGTTTCGAGTTTACTAGGAATTTGTATGTGATTTGTACAGCGCCACCTAGTGGTAAACGTGAGAAACCAGTTTACCACTAGGTGGCGCTGTACAAATCACATACAAAATTCCTAGTAAACTCCAAACGCGCTCACGATCGAATGCGAAAAGAAAAACTCACACTTAGCACTCTGGTTTCTACTTTCCATCAGCAGAGCTATCTATCTCGGCTATATTCTGCGTGGCTATTTTAATAACTGTTTCCAACAATATTTATTAAATATTTAAATTAATTATTTTCAGAAGATGTTTGTGGATTTCGTTTCTCATTTTGTTGGATGATGTTAATAATAAAAATCTCTCGTACTTCGTAGATGGTTGTTTTCTTAAGTGTATCAGACATTTTTTGCTGTTGTCGAATTGAAATGAAATTCGAATTAGGAGTTAATAATAGCTCCCTAAAATAACTACTAACGCATGATATCGCACCTTGATAACAAAAGTGGCATTATGAAAAAACGGTAATTAAAACCGGCGTAGTAATATTTTAAATACTAATTGCAGTGTTGTATTTCAGATATTAACTTTAGGTATGAATCACAATGCATGCCGCGTCAAAAACTTTAAATACCATACTGAAAAAACTATTTTTGAATAATGCGACTTTTGTTTTCAAGGTGCGATATAATCACTGAAAAATACTTATTGAGTTCGATAGAGCTACAAGTTTCTACAGAAGTACTTTAAACAGAAATCACTAAACGAAATAAAACTATTGTCATATTTGCTTTTTGATTATTTTTTAGAGTTTAAAGCTTGGGCAACCATGGTTTAAACTGGATAAACCTTTCAAGGCAATTTCTACAGTTAGTTGTCAGTGTCGCTTGCATTTACACCCAAAAATACAGAGTTTATAATACTTACCGATGAAATAAAATCACTCCAGGACCTTTAGCCTTAGCTCTTTTTATTCGACATGATAAAATAGCATAATATGGTATGGCATGGCAAAAAAACTGTGACATGGGTCACAGTTTTTTAAACATATTTTTATCTATAGATTTTCTCCCCACCATTGAAATGAAAAACATTACATAACCCATGCATAACCTTTTAGTTTTCCTATAATTTAATCTACAAAATCCAACAGGCCCCTGCGGCGCTCGAGTAACTACCCATTTAGCAATTTGGGCTCCGCTACTATAACTAGTGTGGAGTTTTGAGTCTGTAATTATGGATGGAGGAGGAATAGAATTATGAATGAGAATTAATGCATGTGGTGCTGTTAAAAAAAGCGTTTAAATTTCTACCTTTGCTTCTGCTATTTAAGTAACAAGCATTGTTTGCTCCTAGTAATTGTGCTATAGTTGTGCTAAAATTTAATTATTACTACTATACATCCCAATAAGATTTCCAGCAATAATTAACCGCTAGCCTAAAAAGTAGAGCCTTCGAATAAGTTGATTCAGTGTTTCCATTCTCTCAAGTTAGACCTTGTTTGCAAGGTCGACATAATTTGATCAACTAGCTGAAATTTATCGTTTATTTTTATATTATAAGATAGAAAACACGCAGATGGCTCTCCTGATGGAAAGAGACAAACCATCGCTTACAGAGAACAGAAATGTTATGGGGCGTTGTCATCCTTATGGCGGGGTTTTAATGCCACATGCATAAATATACCGGTAACCTTACCCGGCAAACCGAAACACGACAGTGACGAGCGCTGACTGTATTTCGGCAGGAATAGATAATTTCGATGATACCAGACCCGGGCGAGATAATATAGAACTCTACCACCGAGTAGCCACAAGCGACTCGCATAGCCAATCGTTAGCCTTCTACGAACAGCTTGGTAGAACGGTAGATGGTCTATTCTTCAAAGGGAGCCCGGAACAACATGGAGTAAAGTCGTTTATTAGGTATTTTACATTTCAGAGGGGTTATATAAGCCACCAAATGTAGGTAAAAATTCTTGTAAAAAAACTTTCAGTTATTTTTTAATCACCCACTTCTTGTTCTCTGTGTTAATCTGGGCCTCATTCGAAATATACACTATCAGAGTGCTAAGTGTGAGTTTTTCTTTTCGCATTCAATCGTGAGCGCGTTTCGAGTTTACTGGGAATTTGTATGTGATTTGTACAGCGCCACCTAGTGGTAAACGTGAGAAACCAGTTTACCACTAGATGGCGCTGTACAAATCACATACAAATTCCTAGTAAACTCGAAATGCGCTCACGATCGAATACGAAAAGAAAAACTCACACTTAGCGCTCTGATTTCTTTTCTCACAGATCGTACGAGGTAAGCGAAATAACTAGTTGGTAGAGTTTTGTGACGATTTGCTTAGGTGGTTAATTGTTATCATTTCGCTTATTATTGGCCGTCGTCGCCATGACGTTTTTGCTTGTTACTGTTGTTTCAAGGCTAAGGACCTCATAAATTTACTAGTGGTACACAAATTACACTCATTACACTCCAAGCTATGTAGATAACACACAACTAATATTTATTGATATACTTTTTACGCCATTATATATTTTTTGTGCCATCACAAAAAATCCCCTGTGGTTTCTAGGGCCACTTTTGAGAAATAAACCACCTGCCATTCTGCTAGGCAGTTTATAAAAATCGAACGATTGGCTTGATTTATCACTGTTATCGTGACGTTTATGTGATAGAGTTTCTTACTGTTTCGCACGGGTACTGTACCACCGTATAACGTATTTTTGCCGCAATAGCGTCAATGTTTGTCATTGTTGTGTTTCAGTTTTGAGGGTAAGGTAGCCAGTGAGGCGGTAAACGTAATCATGTGACAATACTATCCCGCTAGATGGATAGTAATTATTCATTAACACCTTTGGTGTTTATTGGCGATAGTTGTCCCTTCCGTCAAAAGGGCCATTTGCTTGTTTGCTATCTAATCCCTACTAATATTATAAATGCGAATGTAAGTTTGTATGTTACGCATCCACGCGAAAACTACGTCACGGATCATCATGAGACTTTGTACAAATATTCTTGGTGGTGTTAGAAGTAACTTAGCATACTTTTTATTAAATCTTAAATGCGAACGAAGCCGCAGGCAAAAGCTAGTGGTATATAATGGCATAAATATAAATCGTAGTAAAGTGATATCTTATTTCGTCATAGTCTTTTATAAATCTCACTCGGTTAGTTAGAAAGGTTTTTAAGGGGGAAATTCTGTATCATGAACTTTTTACATTCGGTATAACTTGTTAGTTCGGACCACAGACCACATATTTTTTTGATGCAAAATACGTAGACGCTCATATGAGCAAATGTATATATACTCGTAAATGTCAAACGCTTGTATATATATTATATCGTAAAAAATAGAAATATGCCATATTGTGCTATTTTATGTTGTCAAATAAAAACCTAAGGCTTAAGGAATATTTCTAGAGTCATTTTATTTCATCGGTAAATATTATACTCTGTATTTCTCTGTGTGAATACAAGCGACGTTGATAATCTAAGAAATAGCCTAGAAAGGCGTCTCCCGTTTAATCCGTAGTCCACACCCTTTAAAGAATAATCCATACATCCGCTATTTTTGCAGATAGTTTATTTTGCCATACAAATTGTATATTTTTTATACTTCAATAAGAATTTGTTTAATATCCTCCCGTATAGCAAAACGCATTCTCTCCAGCTGCAAACTTTGTGTATGTTTTAATTAGTTGAATTTATTATATGTGTATTTGTGTAGTTATAAAGTAGCTATCTATGTTTTTGACGTCGATAAGTGTAACCGAGCTTACCTGTGTCAAATAAGTGCTATTTGAATTTAAATTTGAAGTTCTTAAAAGACAAACGTTTGTCAAAATGTGTCACAAAATTAACCATCATAACTTTTTTTATATCATAACATAGGAAACTTCTGATGGAAAGAGTCAATCATCGCCTATAGACACCAAAGGTGTTAATAGTGTGTTGCTATCCATTTGGTAAGGTGTTATTGCCACTTGCATAAATTTACCGTCTACCTTACCCTCCAAACCAGAATACGACAGTGACAGACACTGACGCTATGACAGGAATAGGCAAGATAGGCAATATCAGAGCCGGGCGAGACAATGAAAAACCTAGTAGCCACGATGGTAGTGACACGAATAGCCAATCGATCGCCTCTTACGACCTGCCTGGCAGAACGGCAGATGGTCTATTCTTCTAAGGAGCCCGAACCAACACGGGGAAAAATAACTACTAGAGTTCTGCAATGTCTCGCCCGGGCTTAGTACACACCATACCGTTTTACCCGTGTTGGTTCCGGGCTCCTTTGAAGAATAGACCAACTGCCGTTCTGCTAGTCACGTCGTAAAAGGCGACCGATTGGCTACGCGAGTCACTACAATCGTGGCTACTAGGTGGTAGAGTTTTGCATTGTCTCGCCCGGGTCTGGTACTGTGGCGATACTACGATCGCCAGGGGGTTTCTCACTTAGCAGTTTCAACTTCTTTTGTTGAGAGAGATACACAGAATCGATTTTTATAACTACTTTCAAATGAAAATCAATCTTAGGACTTTACTTTGTTTTATTGGGCATTACGTCCGAGCCCCTTAAGAAACCAAAATTACAATCATAGAAAAATATTAAAATGACTACACATTCTACTATATTTTTATAAAAATTTAAAATGAAACAAGTGGCCAGCACTATTATACTTGTAACACAAAGAAGGTGTTACAGTACCACCGCCTTACCTATTCCTGCCGCAATAGCGTCAGTGCTTGTCGCTGTCGTGTTCCGGTTTGGAGGGTAAGGTAGTCTGTAAACATAACCATGTGTCATTAGACCTCGCCACAAGACAGCAACGCACTATTAACATCTATGGTGTCTATAGGCAATGGTTGACTCTTTCCATCAGGAGACCCATCTGCTTGTTTGCTATCATATAATATAAAATAAAACCTATTCCTGTCGTAATAGCATCAATGCTTGTCACTGTCATGTTCAGATTTGGACGGCAAGGTAGGCGATAAACTTACGTAAACGGCATTACCATCTTGTCATATGGATAGAAACGCATTATTAGCATCTTTGGCGTCTACAGACGATGGTTATCTCTATCGACCAGAAAAGCTATTTGCTTGTTTGCTATCCTATGATATAAAAAGGAACTGGTCTTTTATTTTGAAGTTTAGATACTGGGCTAGAACTGAGAGTTTTTCTTTTGAAGATAAATCTTTTACCAGGTGGTAGAGTTCTGCTACATCTTGTTCAGGTTGAGCACCCCCAGGACCATTTCCTACCTCAAAAGCGTCAGCACTAGTCTGTCTAGTTTCGAAGGAAAAATGGCCGCTAAATTAATTGTGACCGTGGTCCTATCCGGTAGTAATTATAAAAAACACTGACTCGTCAAAAGCGCCTGTAAAGGTTAATTTAAATAAACCATTTTTCGACTTTGGCTTTAATGCCAGCGGCCTACATCCGTGCTGACGGCTGGTAATGATCCATACCCTTGGAGTTCATAGAAGGAAGTGGTAATGTAATAACTAGAGACCCGCCCCGACTTTGCACGTGTCGCTTTAGATTATGTCCCGCATATGGGCTAGATTTAAATGTTTCATCTGTCATTGTGAAACCGTTTGAATCATGAAGTATTAGGTAAAGATGGAGCTAGCACTCGTGTCTCGTATATGCTCGTATTAATCACTTGAAACAAATACCTACGTTACATCTCATTCTATGAGATCTTGTCATCTCTTTTAATACAGCTGTGTTAGAAAGAGAGGGACCTCGGAAGATGACAGCTCATAACATAATATAATCATAAGCATAATCATGGCAACTAAGTTTCAGATAAATTCAAAAGATATAAAAAGGGAATTCCCCTAAATTATTTGAGGGTTGACAGTGTTATCAATTTGACGGATATCAGTATGTGCAATTTATTATTTATCGATGTGCAATTTTGTGGTTTGCGATTGTGAACTCGAGGCAAGATTTTTTTCGAGCATGGTTAAAAAGTTAACGTTGTATCAGGAGTAAGTTTGTGTAAATTTTTTTTTGTACTCGTCTAATTAAAGGTTCAATTTTATTTGATTTTAGTACCACTTGAATTGACGTCCGTTACGTAAATAAATCTATAGATTTCGGCTACTCATTGTACAGCGCAAAATACTGTGAAAAATACAAGTCACTTGCAATAGGTACATTAATTTAGGAGATTGTCTTTGGTCCGCTGTGGTAATACTGTCGGCGATAAAATGTTTGCCGGGGATTCCCCAACGACGTCTTGTATCATCATTACGTTTCTCCCTCAGTGATGCCAATTTAGCGACTTTGTCCCTAGATCTAGCGACATTTCGTCTTCTACAGCGGCTTAAATTATGTGTCTAGCGACAAAAAAAATCTAGTGACTATTCTAACGACTTCTAGAGTTCAAATAAAAAAATAGACAAGTATTTAACTACCTCAATAAAATATGGCAAGAAATCTATGTTCTCTATACTCAGAACTTCGTTCCGAAATCGGATATCATTCTGACAAGTCTATCTTTATCTGACTTGTAGCCTTTTAATGAGACAAATTCTAGTCAGAGTAATAAAAAAAAATACGCTTCATTCATTTCATGAAAAACGGCAATTTCATAGGTAAAGACTTAGTATTTAACTAATTTCGGAACGCTACCATAAATTCTTATAGCCGACGCACACTGTTGAAAACAAGCTTCCAACACAGGTGACCTTGGTGGGAGGCTTGTAGAGTTCAGATGAACTTTTGTTGCAAACAAGTGTTTACACTGTTGTAAACCGCAGGTGGAGACCCATGTGGAGGGTTTCCAATAGTGTGGCTCAGCTTGTATGCTTAAGCCGGGATTCCCCCAATACTGTACTTGTGTACAGAGTAAGGGAATCCCCGCGTGAATTTTTACGGTATTATTGTATGTTTGAGACTTGAGTGTTCTGCCGAACGCTCAGTTTTTTGGGATCATTTAGCGACTTCTAGCGACTTTTGACCTTTGTCCGTAGCTAGCGACATCTAACGACTTTTCAAGCTTACGCTAACGACTTTTTAACATATAGAGTTGGCAACACTGTTCTCCCTCCTTTTACTTTTAACGTTGTCAGTGCACAGTGAGTACCTACGTGAGCGCAATCTTACATAAATATTGCATAAATAAAATATTTTTATTACCTGCCTTGCAATGCATGAAATAGAGCTGATGATAAAGCAGCTTAGCATTTTTAAAGTATTTGTATATTTAATGATTTTACTTCATAAAACCTTACCAGTTTTGATAGCAGTGGGGCCCTATTTTTTAATTTGCCCCAGGGCCCTAGGTTACCTAGCTACGCTACTGCCGTTATTACTAAAATATTCATTTAAATTATATGGTATAAGAGGCTATCATAATGTGCAATAAAGGTGTATTGTAACCAATTTCTAATACCTACATGAAACACAACTTTTTATACTGCTGTCATCTTCCGAGGTCTTACCCTCTCTTTCTAACACAGCTATGTAAAAAAAGATAGCGAGACCTCATAGAATGAGATGTAATGTAGGTATTTGTTTTAAGTAATTCATACGAGTGCTAGCTCCACCTTTACCTTACTTCATGATTGTAACAAATAATTTTTTTTCTAAATGTTTGACATGTACATACGAGTATGTACAGATACACAGAAAAATAATTTCGTGTACAAATGTCATGTAAGGTCAGAATGGGTATAATAAGCTGTCACAATAGAATTCTATTATTCTATTGTGAAGCTATTCTTCATAGATAGACATATGACATCGCGGACTTTTTTGTAGAACAACTAAGTATATTTACTTTCAAACGACTATTAAAATCTCAATCGTTTTATTACATCTCAAAGAGATGAAGCAGACTTTCGAAGAAAATTTCCAATCAGCTTGATTTTTACAATTATTCTTCTTTAACAATATCGACATATTTAAACCAATTATACACCTAAACCGTCGCCATGAAGCACTCTGTCTAGTGGTGAAAACCACATGAAAATCCGTTAAGCAGTTTTTGATTTTTTTTTCAGCCAGAAAGTCGTCTGTTTATTTGTTATTTTATGTTATCAAAAAACTTGCAGATGGGTTTTGTCTTTTTTTGTACCACAGCTTATTCAACACACGACATTGTCACTTGAAAACGAAGACATAGGTAATATTATATGTGTGTGTATTCTACAATAAGCTTTAATATAATCCATGATAGATATATTTGGTGTTACATAAATCAGGGCATAAACCATAAAGATGGTGTTAAAGATAAATCCGTTTGTGAGCCTTGTCCCGTGGACGTCATCTTGTAAATAGGTTTTAAGGTTATATATATATATATATATATATATATATATATATATATATATATATATATATATATATATATATATATATATATATGTTTGCGCAGTGTTTGATAAGGTAATTGTGTAGTGAGGTTCTTTCTGACTAATTAAATTTTTTGATAGTAAAATTTCCACTGACCGCTCGCAATCTATGGGCCTCGGGTTCCATTCTCGACGAGAAAAAAGCTTTCTGCGATAAGCATAACTGTTTGTATTTGTGGGTTTGGGTGTTTATTAAATATTTATATATACCCATATCACAAGCAAATATTTTGCTTATTCTGGGATTAGATCGATAATTAGCGTAATTTGTCCAATGAATCTATTTGTTATTATTACATATTTAACTCGACTGGAAAGTGCTAGGATCATATTTTTATCCATTAACTTATTAAAAACGATATACAAGTGTCAAGTAATACATATATTAATCTATATTAAATATTAATATTATTAGTGCGAAAGCTTGGATGTCTGGATGTTTAGATGGATGGATGTTTGGATGGATGGAAGTTTGATACTCAATCACGCAAAAATTACTGAACGGATTGGAATGAAATTTGACACACATGTAGATGGTGAACTGGAATGGCACATAGGCTAATTTTTATCCTGGAAAAATTAGGTAATCCCGCGGAATTCGCCGTAAACTTTTATAATGCAGAGGGCTGCACGCTGCAGCTAGTTAATAGGTATTATAAATACGAAAAAATGATAAGAATTGAATGAAGAGAAGCCGAGTTTGTCAACCCAAGTATCTTTGACCCAATAATCAGAAGGAAAATGATACCTAACGATGGCCATTACTTTTCGAATTACACAGTATATGTATTCAAATAAATCTGTAGTAGTGTTAACAAATATTTGTCCATTTGTTAAGTATAATAATTTGTTAATATATAGATGATAAGTACTTACATAAACAAATATTTTGTATTACAAAAATCTTAACTTGATACAGGCTGTATCGTTGATCTAGACTAGAGCTAGTTTAATTAGTTGGACTTTTAAATCTATAAAACTTAGATTATCTATTATAATATTAGATTGTTGCTATTTTTTTTTATATATCATAAGATAGCAAAGAAGCAGATGGGTCTCCTGATGGGAAGAGTCAACCATCGCCTATAGACACCAAAGATGTTAATGGTGCGTTGCTATCTTGTGGCGAGGTCTAATGCCACATGCATAAGTTTACCGGCTACCTTACCCTCCAAACCGGAACACGACAGCGACAAGCACTGACGCTATTGCGGCAGAAATAGGTAAGGCGGTGGTACCAGACCCGGGCGAGACAATGCAGAACTCTACCACCTAGTAGCCACGATGGTAGTGACTCGATAGCCAATCGGTCGCCTTTTACGACCTGCCTGGCAGAACGGCAGTTGGCCTATTCTACAAAGGAGGCCGGGACCAACACGGCGAAAAATGCTATTCAGCAACAATCTAATTAATCACAACGAAACTGAATATAGGTACCTAACTACGGCATGCGTAAAACATTACGAAATCGGAAAAATATCCCTTTTCTTATTGGGTTTCTAGAGCTAATTTTTATACGGCCTGTTAGGTTGAGTCGACCTAAACCTTGAAGGGGGTAATAAGGGTATCTGATTCTCATTCCAAATAAATAAAAAAGCATACCCTTAAATTTTAACCTAATTATCCAATAAATTCATAATTCATACGCACCAATACGTTCGCGCAAGTAACGCGCAAAGGTAGTTGATTAAATACTGAATTTTTTTTCAATGTATTTAGAATAAGAATCAGATATTATTACCCCCTTCAAGGTTTAGGTCGACTTACCTAACAGGCTGTATATTATTTTTCTTATATCATAATATGGTAAACAAGCACACAAGCAGATGGCTTTCCTGATGGAAAGAGATAACCATTGTCTATAGATACCAAAAATGTTAACGGTGCGTTGCTATCCTTGTGGCAGGGTCTTAATGCCAAAAATTTACCGGCTAACTTACCCTCCAAATCGGAAAACGACAGTTACCAGCACTGACGCTATTGCGCTAGGAATAGTTAAGGCGGTGGTACAAGACCCGGACGAGACAGTGCAAAACTCTATCAACTATTTAGTAGCCACGATGGTAGTGACTCGCATAGCCAATAGTAGCCTATTACGAACTGCCTGGCAGAACAGCAGGTGGTCTATTCTTCAAAGGGGCCCAGACCAACGCGGGATAAATTTAACAAATTTTTTATTTACGATCTAAAAATTTTATTTCAAAGATGTATTAAATGTATAACGTTATAGGCACTCTATATCATTTTCAATCGACGGCTACACGAAGGAGTTAGACCGCGCACACGGAATTATGCGCATTACTTTTTACAGAGTAATCCGACTTTGATATTTTTTTATTTATTATAAAGTGTATACACCGAGGGTGGTTCCATTTAATTTATTTTAAAACATTCCAATCATGAGGGTACGTAAACAAGGGATGATTGATTGAATTGAAGGGAACACTTTTTGTTCTGTGCACATATTTTATCGATAACAATAAAAATTATTTTATTTTTTTGTTACACCAAAAGAGAATAACTTGTTACGTTCGTATTCATACTAGTCCATACTTCCACACTAATATTATAAATGCGAAAGTCTGTCTGTCTGTTACCTACGCTTTCACGGCTAAACCGCTAGACCGAACCAATTTGGCATGGAATTAGTTGAAGATTCGGGGTCAAAAATAGGCTAATTTTTTTTCAAAAATCAACCCGTAAGGGGCTGAAATAGGGGATGAAATTTATATGAATAACTATATCAACGACATGTTAATCTAATCGTGGGCGAAGCTGCGCGGGTCAACTAGTAATATATATTCGTATAATACGCATTTTTTATGTACTTACCTTTACATGCCCTTTGTTTTTAATAGTAGGTTAAACTTGACACTGTAAACACATTTCAATGATCAAGTTAGGGAAAAATAATATAAATAATACATTTGGATTCCTGGTGCATATGACACTTGTTTATTTATTATTCTGAGCATTCATTCTCCATGTAGGTCGCCGTTAATCAGACTACTAACCTTGTCACTTAGTTCAAGAGTCAATTCGAATTAAATCACCTACAGGAAATCATAATTTGAAGCTAATTGGCTTAATTTATTTGCTACTTAATACTAGTAGTAACTCGCGCCTTTTAAGCCGAAATGCTAATATGTAAGTAACATGTGCAAGGCCAGGCCAGTAATACAAAAAATATATAAGAAAATAGAGATATTAACTGTGTTTTATCTACGTAACTTGGAGTGTAATGTGCTTGTAACACTATTAAATATCAAATCCCTACCCTTGAAACAATACAATAGTGACAAGCACAAACGTTATGGCGACGACGGCGAATAATAAGCAAAACGATAACAACCACATAAAGCGAATCGTCACGAAACTCTACTACTACCAGTCAATTTGCATTTTGCTGGCCTCGTACGAGCTGCCTGGGAGGAAAGCAGACGGTTTATATTAACGGACGGACGGTTTAGATTAACACAGAGAACAAGGAGTGGGTGGGTAAGGAAGAATTGTTTTTTTTAAAAAGACGACTATTTTCTTTTATTAAATTTTTACATATGCAAATTACGAACCCGAAGCACGTAACAATATAGTTACGTGCTTCGGGTTCGTAATTTGCAAGAAAACACCACTTATATTAAAACCGTGTATTTATAACAGCCTACGTGTAGGTACAATACTACGATGAAATACGTAAATACACATCAGTGTACACACACTACGATGAAATACGTAAATACACATCAGTGTACACACACTACGATGAAATACGTAAATACACATCAGTGTATTGTACCTACATGTAGGCTGTTATAAATACACGGTTTTAATATAAGTGGTGTTTTCTTGCAAACGGACCCGAAGTACGTAACAATATACATGTAAAAATTTAAGTTTATTTACGTTAGCTTATCAAGCTAACGTAAATACGCTACACACACTGTGTCTTGTGTGTCGTCGCTGTACTAACACTAAACATATCCGACTACGCAGAACGAAAACACTTCTCTTATTCACTGTACTACACACTGGTCACTCCGTTTCACACTGGTCGCTCGTACTATGGCTTTCGATCGCTGTATAAAAACTGCCCTCTATTTGTCAACACATTTCTATTTATACGAACGTAGTGACAAAATTCTAAATCTATGATTTATACCCATGGTAAAGTTCCACATTATTCCCGATCCCTCTATCAGGCTAATTTTAAACAAGTTATTATAAACAAGTCTTGTAAACGCTATTTTCACCCTTATGCCCTAGGCGATAAGGTCAATTATGGCGCAATTATTCGGGTAACGGTAGACTATTTGTTTATCAACAGAAGTAGCTATCTCTATTTTATTTCTAGATCGCTCCAGCCCTCAACTCTTCACGTTTCTAGATTATTCGCAACAATATGTATACATTTTCCCCGTGTTGGTCCGGACTCCTTTAAAGAATAGACCAACTGTCGTTCTACCAGGCAGGTTATAAAAAGCAACTAATTGGCTATACGTGTCATTTCCATCGTGAGTCGTGACTACTAGGTGGTAGAGTTCCGCAACATCTTGCCCGGGTATTTGGTACCACCGCCTTACCTATTCCTGCCGCAATAGCGTCGATGCTTATCACTGTCATATTACAGTTCTGAGGAGTGAGGATATAAGCCAGTAGAGTTACGCATTGGCATTGCTATCTAGCCACTCAGTTAGCAAGCAATATTAACATTTTTAACGCACAGGCTGCCTCTTTGGAGGCTGCCCACTTACATTTTAGTTCTGCGCCTTCTATATTCAGGGAACTTTTGAGTTCAGGGACCAATTACCAACTTGGTTGTCTATAGGTGTCGACCTTTGCCGTTACATTTGGAAACATATAAACAAGAAGTAAATTCAAACTTCAAAATAAATTCAGACGAGGCCGTTGCATGTTGTATTTTAAGTGATATTGATAAATTAGTTTCATGATTTTGTGAATATTTGTTTACTTATTTATCTCTTTGACTTCAAGTTGACTGCGACCTCCGTCGTCGTGAAGGTTTTTTATCAAGCCTGAATTGAGAATAAAGCTTGACTTGACTAATGACTTATGAAATTGTGGAAAATATGTTTTTAATATTTATTTTAATTCAAAAACTGTTTTCTAATGGATCCCATTGATTTATTTCTTTGTAATGTGGAAAAGAAACCTAAATAACATTTTAATCTAATATATATATATATATATATATATATATATATATATATATATATATATATATATATATATATATATATATATATATATATATAAATCAATCCCTATTTTCCTTGGTTACATCATGCCTGAATGGGTGGACCAATTTCGGTAATTTTTTTTGTTGTGTTTTTTCAACGATACAAATACCTATATAAATATTATAACATACATACTAAACACCCAAACCTAGAACCACAAACATCTATGCTCGTCACACAAATATTTGTCCCTGTCGGGAATCGAACCCGAACCCCATCAATTCGCGGTTAGGTTCGCTAACCATTTCACTAACGGGGTGGTTGAAAAATTATAAAAAACATTTTTTCGCTGACTTCGCTTTTTTAAAATCTCTCAAAATATTAGAATCAAGTCCCTAGTCGAATCGGTTCAGAATTTCAGGAAGTCTAAATTTGAGACGACTCCGTCGAATACCAACTGCGTTTTTAACGGTCAAGCCGTTTAAAAGTTATCAGAGGTTTAGTTACATACACACTTACCTATACACAACCGCACACACGCACATACATATATACGGACATAATGAGGTCATTGTAAAAATATTCGGGAAAGCTTCCTAGGATCTCAAAATAAGTAGATCTTGTGAAAGGTCGATTTTCGAAAATCGGAGTGAAATCAGTAACTTCCTTTAGCGCGAAGCGGGAAGTGAAAAAATCATAGCTGAATTGAGTACCTCCTCCGTTTTGGGAAGTCGGTTGATAAATAAATGATAAATACTGTTAAATCGTTTTTAAACGACTCTTGGTTATTACATGTAATTAAACATTAAATGTTCCAGTTATATTTAAGGTTAATAACGTTATTATCTAAATTGATAATTTGAAGTATTTACTATTTCTTTTGTCTGGAGATTGACCTTTTCGACTTATTCGACTTACATCTTCCGAGGAACTGTTTGGATTTCTGCCGCCGAATTTCACCATCGGACATCGCGACAAAATTCGAAGTTCCATCCTTACCATCTCGATGTCTGGAAATCCACAACCGTGCGATTTTCGAGGCATTTTTTGCTCCGCACTACTCCTATGTGAAACCAGCTATATATTCGAAATTTTTCCAAACGGATACGACTTAGGAACCTTCAAGAAAAGAGCTTACTCATTCTTAAAAGGCCGGCAACGCAGTTACAAGACCTCTGGTAGTGTAGTTGTCTATGAGCGGCGGTAATCATTTACCATCAGGTGAGCCTCCTGTTCGTTTGCCCCCTCTTCTATAAAAAAAAAATCTTAACTGGGATTCGACTCCCGGGGCAAACAAAGTGTTAATCGGTTTTTAGGGTTCCGAAGAAACTAGGAACCCTTATAGTTTCGCTATGTCCGTCCGTCCATCCGTCCGTTTGTCCGCCTGTCCGTCCATCCATCCATAAACACTAAATCAACATAATATTTGCTTATTTAAAAAGAATAGTGATATTCACTCCCTAAATACGAGGAACAAAAACAATCTTGCTGTGCATGTGTCTAACTTATTCAGAGTACAATGTAGTCAGAAGTAGGTTTAGGCTCAGCGTAATGCTGCAAACGACTACATCGCTGAGTTTCAGCCCAAACCATGTTGTAGTTATCTACATTTTTGCTATCTTATAAAAAACACTGTATCGTTGATATAAATAAAACGGAAAAATATAATTTCTGCACAAACCGTTATTTGATTATCTGTTATGTTATGCTGTAAATGTTCATTAAATGTATACAGTGTTCATAAATGTGTATTAAAAAATATAGTAAGTACACCAGCTGCCGCGTGCAGCCCGCAGCACTATAACATTTTTTGCCAAATCTCGCGGGATCACCTAATTTTTCCGGGATAAAAAGTAGCCTATGTGCTATTCCAGGTCATCATCTATCTGTGTGCCAAATTTCATTTAAACTAGGCATGTCGATTCACTTGAAAAAAAATCGATCTCTGATTTGATTCGAATCGAACATACTAGAATCGATTATCGATTAAATAGAGCATTAAAATATCGATTTTCGATTTATCGCGAATTTTTCAAACATGTCTTATATAGACACAGAGCATTATTGATGATAATTTACCGTTAATACAAGTAATGTAGGACTTGTAGAAGACAGTCTGTCTGTAGTTTAACCTAAATAAGTCATTCATAAAAAATAAATTAATCAAATTGTAAGTTTATAAAATTTTATTAAAGTTAAAAATTCAACAAGAAATCACATTTCCGAGTATTTTAAGTCGAGTGACTTTAAAGTGACTTTCTTTGGTGATACCAATATGCCATAGGGCCCAACAACGTCTTGAAGTCGGCAACAGTTACGTGTCATCTTAAATAATGTTTGAATTCATCTTGTAAACCTTCTCCTTGACTTTCTGTTTGAAATGATTGCAGCTGAATTGAATCGGTCCGATTCGAGGGGTTCATGCATCAATTCATCGAATGGATGTAGCATTTTAATCATTTTACTCTAAATAATCGATTTTCAATTAATCGATTTCAGATCGACATGCCCAATTCAAACCTGTTGAGTAGTTTTTGCGTGATTGAGTAACAAACATCCATCCATCCCTCCAAACATTCATCCATCCAAACTTTAGCATGTATTATTGTAGTTGTACTTGCATCATTTATATTTTCCCATGTTAATTCCGGCCTTCTTTGAAGAATAGACCGTCTGATATTCTGGCAGGCAGTTCGTAAAAGGTTAACGATTGGCCAAACATGTTGGTACCATCGTGACTACTAGGTAGTAGTGGTGCAGCGTTTCGCACAGGTTTAGTACCACCACCATACTGCCGCAATAGTAAAAATGCTTGTCACTGTCGTGTTCCGGTTTGGAGGGTAAGGTAGCAGGCAAACTTATGCATGCGGTATTACCCTTCCGCAGCATGGATAGCAACGTACCACTAACATCTTTGGAGCCTTTAGGAGGTTATCTCTTTCTATAGAGAGAGCCAACTGCTCGTTTATTATTTTGTGACATAAAAAATGTATATGCCTTGATTATTTATATTTTATTCCCTTTCTTATCTTACTGAAATTAGGACCGTTTTGGAAGGATACTCTTAAAAATACACTAATAAACAATATTTTCACGCTTGTATCCCCGAATAGATAAGTAGAGGTAGGTACAACCAGTGCATCCACAATTAGCCGAGGATGCTTAGTCTCATAATGTGATAGGTGGCAAGCCTATCGCCAACCGAGCAGTTTTGCAATCCTGGGTAACGTTGTTTTTATCCGAAACTGAAAAAAAAGTTTTTTTCAATTTTCTTACCCGGGAATTGAACTCGGGGCCTCATGTGATCAACACCGACACCAGACCACTAGACCACAGAGGCGACATTAAAAATGTATGAAATATATGAAAATGTCATTCAAAAATTAGCAATTCAAAATGTGTTTTTGAGTATTGTAAAAAAAACAACGTTGCCCAGGATTAGATAAGTGGCCGGTTGGCGACAGGCTTGCCACCTATCACATTAACTAGTCACATTGTGGGACAAATCTTCGGCTTATCGTGGGTGAACTTGTTGTACCTACTTACCTCTTCAGGGATACAGGCGTGAAGATACTTGAAAATAGCTGTCCTTTTTGAAATTGGTTAAAATAGTCGTTATACCTATTTATTACCGCAAACATGACGTCAATGCCAGGCGTTAGAACTAGTTGACTATGAGTGATGACTTTTGCAATTAGGGTCCCATGCCCTTAGTAATTATGTTGTTTTACGCAGGTGATTAAATAAAATTTTCCGTATTTTGACTGCCTCGCGGTTGAGTGATTACTTGATTTAGAAGATTTAGACAATGAAGTCCCACGTTCGATTTACGGATCAAGCAAAAATATGTTTAAGAGGGCAGCCCGAAATCTCGAAAACCAAGAGCCGTTTAGCAGATGAAAAAATAAGTTCTTTATATTCTACACTTTCGTTGTCGTCGTCGACAGTTGGTGAAACCATTTTATCAATTAATTTACAAAGAAAATATTCATTAATTAATTTATAAAGAAACTGTGCGATTCTCGACGCACTTTTTTCCCCGGACTATTCCTCTGTGGAACGAATTACCGCGAAGGTTTTTCCAAGCGGATACGACTTAGGAACCTTCAAGAAAAGAGCCTACTCTTTCTTAAAAGGCCGGCAACGCAACTGCAAATCTTCTGATAGTGTGGTTGTCCATGGGCGGTGGTAATCACTTACCATCAGGTGAGCCTCCTGTCCGTTTGCCCCCTTTTCCATAAGAAAAAGAAACGGTACAAGTCTTTTAATTCATAAATATTGTAATAAAGTCTTTAACGTTTTTGAAAAACTAAAAAAGTATATTCACGCCCGTATCCCTGAAGCAATGGGCAGAGGTACAACAAGTGCACCCACAATTAGCCGAAGATAGTCCCACAATGTGATAGGCAAGTCTATCGCCAATCGGGAATTTATTCAATCTCGGGCAACGTTGTTTTCGTCAGAAATTATTTTCAAATTAATGTTTAATTCTCTAATCTTCGAAATCTTTGAAAAAAATTAATAACTGTGTTTCAAAAATTTAATTCTTAAAATATGATTTTCAAAGGTCACTTGTTCATAAGGTACCTATTTGCAAAGTCTTTTCTGTAACCACGCAGGATCCAACATATATCTGGATCTCGAGGGATTGCACATGTCTAGTCCCGTAAATACTAGGATTGAAAATTTTTACGGGGTTGCATTGTTTAATATAAAACCATCAACGCTTTCTAGAGACGGATTCTTAGAATTTCCTTAGTAGAAAAAACCCTCGTCAAGTAAAACCAGTCATGAATCATAAGCGATCTAACGCGTTACAGTAATTATGCTTTATATTTAAATGAAAGGTTATATTTAAATACGTATAATTCATTTTATTTGATTTATCTAGAAACTTCTATTGTGGTTTCCCTCGAGCTGGTTATGCCTATGGTTCAGGTTCTTTAAGTGATTTTCAAAGTTGCTTTGTTTGAATGATGATGTTATACCAAACATACATATTTGCTATTGATACTTAACATTCTAGTTATGAAAATGTTAGATATATTTATAGGTAAATGTCCGATCGCCTTACGTGCAGAATTATATCGAAATACTCTTTGAAAATTTCGTAATATTCGTTATTGATTTCATTTGACACCTACCCTAGGAAGAAATCGCTGATTTCTGAAATTTCAGCCAGTGTCAAAATTTACTTTGTTTAAAAACTATTTGAATGTATGCTAGGATAAAATAGGTATTCAATTAATATTCGAAAAATGAAATTTATTTAATTTGCTATTCTCTGCTTTGAGAGAGTATTCTTAAGCAACTACAATTAAAAATATCCTCAGAAAAATCTGCTTGTGTGAAATATCAACGAGTGTCACTTGTGTACTTACAGTAATCAAGCCACGCACACTAACGTGGTTGGTGTACCCTTTTTGTAGGTCTTTGTACCCAACCTTAATTTTTTGTTATCCCTGCTTTCAATATAAAAAGTATATTATACATCTGTATTTAATTTAAATACCTATCTAGACACAATTACAAAGAATGCGCATAAATTATTATACGATTTGGAACTTGAAGTTTTGCAGGAAATGTAACTTAAATTACCGCCCCGTTGGTCGAGTGGTTAGGACCCTGAGGCCTGACTACGCAATCGACGGGGCTCGGGCTAGACCCCTGACGGGGACAGGCATTTGTGTGATGAGCATAAATGTTTGTATTTCCGGGTTCGGGGGTTTCTTAAATATATTCTAGTATTTATATATGTATTTCTATGTATTAGTATCGTTGAATAACACTCATAACACAAGCAAATAATTTGCTTATTTTGGGGTTAGATAATAAGTGTAATTTGTCCTGTGAATATTTATTTATTTATTAAATTTTACATACAATAAATTGGTAGGTATTATAGTTATACGTCTAATAGCTTTTTCTGAAAAAAAAATATAGCTTTTATTTCAGCAGAATTTCCCCATCGAAAAATCCCATAAATGAAATAGTGCGGTGGAATTAAGTAAAGTATATAATTCTTACAGTATTGACATCAATTAACTGTCCTATTTTAACTGCAAAACCTGCCGAACTGAATTTATTATTATTATAATTCTATGTCTCTACCATTCTCACCGTTTCACTTCGAAACCGATGCATCATCGTTTCTCTTGAAGATGCTTCGGTTTCGAAGCGAAAAGTGCGTTGAGTGCGTAAATTGTGTGTTTTTGTGCGTGCTGCCGACGCGGATGAAAGTGTGGTAGATGTGTGTGGATAGTTGTGCCGCTGGGGACTTCTTTTTTGTCAAGACCTTCGGTGATTTGTATCCATTTGTTAAACCGGCGTCTTTTTTTCGGTGGCATCGCAGAGATCCCGTAAAAAAGTTCGCGAAGAATGGCAAATTTAATTAGTTTCACCTTCTAATTATGGACTTCCGCAAAGTAACGCCTGAATCAATAGAATATCATATATTTGTCACTTAATATAGGTTTACTACTCTATGTATCAATACGTGAAACTTTTTACCCCTTTTTACGATTACTACGCGAACGAAGGCATATTAAATTTATCATAATTAAAGTTTACATAGTAAAGAACAGCAGAAACTACATAATATTATATATATATATATATATATATATATATATATATATATATATATATATATATATATATATATATATATATATATATATATATATATATATATATATATATATATATATATACATACATATATATATATATTAATACGCTAAGGTTAAGACGTTTGCCTCCCTTTTTAGAGAAAACCTCACAATTAATCCAAATAAATTCTATAACATTTTATAGATTTTTCCCTGTGTTGGTTCCGGGTTTCTTTGAAGAATAGACTAACTGCCGTTCTGCCAGGCAGGACGTAAAAGGCGACCGATTGGCTTTTAGTAATAATTCATAGTAAATATAATGAATTTAAAAGGAAAAGGAAAATAGCCATATTCATAGACTATATTAATATTTGGAATACGGATCTCTGGAAATGTCTTTTAAGAATAATTATTTTCTTTAATTATTTGGGGAAAATTTATCTACCCTTGTATTTTTATTTTTAATTCACTGATTCTCAAAGTGGTCCAGGTGGACCCCAGGGGTCCACGGGAGACTCGACGGGGGTCTACGTTGGCGTGACCAAAAGGGGGTTCACAATTCGTAAGCGAAGGTCCATGAAAATTTATCTGGTTTTGGGAGTATGGTAGAAATTTAGACTCAGGGGTCCACCGGAACCAGTAAAATTTAGAAAGTGGTCTACGGTAAAAACAGTTTGGGAATATTTGATTTATATGATTGTATTGAACTATCAATGTTTTTTTTTTATATTGTAAGATAGCAAACAAGCAGATGGGTCTTCTGATGGAAAGAGTCAACCATCGCCTATAGACACCAAAGATGTTAATGGTGCGTTGCTATCTTGTGGCGAGGTCTAATGCCACATGCATAAGTTTACCGGCTACCTTACCCTCCAAACCGGAACACGACAGCGATAAGCGCTGACGCTATTGCGGCAGGAATAGGTAAGGCGGTGGTACCAGACCCGGGCGAGACAATGCAGAACTCTACCACCTAGTAGCCACGATGGTAGTGACTCGATAGCCAATCGGTCGCCTTTTACGACCTGCCTGGCAGAACGGCAGTTGGCCTATTCTACAAAGGAGGCCGGGACCAACACGGCGAATACAATGTAACAGGATTTTGTTACACACCGTGTACATTTTAACTACAGACTTTAAATTTGAAGAAAATCATATGTGAGATTAGAGACGTTTATCTTTGTATACTTTCCTGTATAGTTAAACTAAAAAATCATGGAAAATATAATGAATTAAAATGAAAACTATTATGCCTAAGTAGGCTTTACAAGTTTATGAGTAATAGTCGACCAATTTATATAATGTACTTGGAGAAGCTTTTATAGGCGGTGAACCTGTGGTATAAATATATCCGTAATTACGTTAAATGCTATAGTATGAAACAACAAAAAACCTCCTTATTCCGCATTATTGAGATGGGCAACTACGGAACCTTATATTGCGAGTGTATCGACATTTTGTCAGTTTTTACTATATACTCTCACCTTTGAAATAATTTTCACCCATTATTTTACCAATTGTAAATAAATAATCAATTGTATATACAAATAATAATGTCGAGAAAAAATGTTTTTCATATTTTATAAGTAAAAAGTTGCAGTAGATCTCTTTGGTTGTATTGTTTGTAATTGGCTGGTTTTGAAACCATTAAATAGGCGTTATTTAAAAAAAGAAGATTAAGTCAGCTTATATCTATAAGCTTTGTAGTATATCTATGAATATAAGCTTGTTATAAACATATAGGTAGTTGTGTTACATAATATATCACATATACCTGAACAAAATATTCTATTATTAAAAATTGTGGAAACTGCGGCAGGCGTTATTTCTGTCCAAAAAAAATCTAAGTCGCGCCTATAGATGTTTCACTTCTTACATGTGACTTTTGTTTGCAACGGTAATCGTATTTAACTAGTTTACACATGTAATATCGAACTTCAGGGTATAATACTATATATAATCGATATCAGAGGAAGATTTCGCTAGGTTTAACCAGTGACGCCGTAGTCAAGTACCTACTATGACGTCGTTTGCGCTTAGGTTGAAGGTCATTGGCTCCTAATACCAGAAGTGAAGGTACGCTACTTACTTATTAAGTATGAACTTAAATAAGAGGTTACATCTAATCGATTTTAATTTTATTTATCTGGAAACTTCTATTGTCGTTTTCCTGAAGCTATTTAGTTACCAATTTCAGGCTAATAAGGCGATGAATCTTAGAAGAAAAAAAAACTTTATTGCCGTTTTCGCCAGCTTTAACGATCATCGCTTCCTATTTATGTGAGAAGACTTCGCAAAAAAATGTATTAAATAGTTTTCAAAAAATATTTTTTTTAAGTTAGAAGAATTCGAAAATAATAAAGTACCTTTTCAAAACATTAAAGTATTTATTACTAGCTGTGTACGTGTCTTCGTCCGTTCGAAAATATAAACCAATAATAAATAAAATATTTTAATTTCATTGTTTTGAACCATACCTTATTACCTGATACCTTGTTTTGAACCGGTGGGAAGGATGCGCTGTGGTGCGCTCTCGGCCGCATGGGTACCACCATCTTGCTTGGTTTTCCCGTGAAACAGCTTTAATCTTTTTCGGAGAGAAGGGCAAGACACGCAGTGTAATTACTGGCACCGAGACTTAACATCTTATGTCTCAGGATAGGCAACCAAAAATGAGTTACCTGGGCTAGTTCCAGGTAAACTAATTTATGCTCATTGGCGACGTCGACCACTTGCCATCAGGTGGCACGTCTGCCAGTTTGCTTACCCAACTAACATAAATAATAAAAACCTAATACAAATTTTTTGTACAAAAAAGTTCACTGACGCGTGTCTTAGTGGATGGCATTCGCGCTTGCACCATTCCCAACCGTTCCGAGATATCGTGTCCGTGAAAGCTGATTTTTGTATCCTTTGTATGAAGATTAACTTCTGTACATATTTATTTTATGGTTTAGGTGTTTTTATGTATGTCACAGAGTTTATGTATGTATTTATATGTAATAGTACCGTTGACTGACACCCATAACACTAGCAAATAATTTGCTTAGTTTGGGGACAGATCAATTCGTGTAATATGTATAGTGATATTTATTATTATTTGCTATTTATTTAAAAAAATATGGATGAGATTTAAAATATGGATCTTAAATACTTGTATGTATTTGTTTGAATTAAATTGCGATATGTTATAATTCTCTCTTATATATTACTAGCTGTCCCGGCAAACGTTGTTCTGCCTTTTTAACTGCTCTTATTTTTTTATACTATATTTTCTCGCCTTTCAAATCCTTTTTGGACTTCAACAATTAATTCAAAACCAAAATTAGCTAATTCGGTTCAGCCCTTCTCGAGTTTTAGCGAGACTAACGAACAGCAATTGATTTTTATATATGTATACTACTAATACCTGGCAAAAGTTGTTTTGTCTTTTTTACTACTCTTATTTCTTTGTTCTGTATTTTCTCACCCTTTGAACCTTCCCTGGGCTTCAACAATTAATTCAAAACCAAAATTAGCCAAATCGGCTCAGCCGTTCTCGAGTTTTAGCGAGACTAACGAACAGCAATTGATTTTTATATACATAGACTAGCTAACCCGGCAAACGTTGTTTTGCCATATAAATTACTAGCTGTTGCCCGCGACTTCGTCCGCGCGGACTTCGTTTACTCCGCACAGCCCTTCCCCCGTAGGTGATAGCGTGATAATATGTAGCCTATATGTTGACCCGACCTGTTAATAATATTCATGCAAAATTTGAAGTAAATCCTGGCAGTATTATTGAGTTTACCCCGGACATACATTGACTTTCCTACGATTTTATTATATGTATAGATTTGATTAAAAAATAAGGGTTGGTGATAGAAGGGTAAAAATTTAGAGTTGTATGTTTTTTCAATGCTGAATCATAAAAAAAATAAAGAAAATTGACCATAAAATAAAAAAAAAATTAGGGGTGGACAACCCTTATCACTTAGGGGTATAAAATAGATAGTAACCGATTCTCAGTCCTACTATTTATGCATACGAAATTTCATCATAATCGGTCAAGCCGTTTCGGAGGAGTACGGGAACGAACATTGTGACACGAGAATGTTATATATAAGAAGATAGATGACGTTCTAATAAAAGTGATAGCGCACACGTCTCAAATTGCCACAGATATCTTTTTTATTTAGGTGACGTTTAAGTAAAAAATATCTTTCATTTGTTATCGATTTTGTAATATATTATAATCTTATGCATTATTATGAAATATTATATCTGATCGATTATACAAGATAATTTGATGTTCGCATCAATTTACACAATCTATATATTATGCTAACAATACTTTATTGGGGACAAACTCAACTATTGCGCTATTTTGAACTTTTCAGCCGACTTTAAAAAAACGAGGAGGGATTCAATTCAATTATTTTTATTATTTTATATATCACTTTTACGTCGCACTATTTCTATGTGGAGTCAGTTATAGACAGAATGTTTTTCAAACGGATACGACCTAGGGACCTTCAACAAAGGAGCTTACTCATTTTTAAATGGCCGGCAACGCAACTGCAAGATCCCTGGTAGTGTATCGGCGGCCTCCTGTCCGTTTGCCCATTCTTCTATAAAAAAATATATTGTACCGTACTCGGGTTCGTAATTGTAAGAAAACACCACTTATATTAAATCCGTGTATTTAGTATACAAATACACAAGACGACACAATGTAATACTAAAATACACTTTACACACTAGTCACTCACTATACTATCACTAAACTACACAATAAAACACTTCTCGCTTCGCACTGTTCACTGTGTTCACACACACAAACGTGAGAAACCAGTTTACCACTAGGTGGCGCTGTACAAATCACATACAAATTCCTAGTAAACTCGAAACGCGCTCACGATCGAATGCGAAAAGAAAAAGTCACACTTAGCACCCGGGAGAGTTTCTTGACGTTCACATGATGATATCTACTTATTTACGCATTTTTAAGTTCATTCAGCCAAAAGAAATACATAGGCGTAATTTACCTTGACATTTTCTCTTCGTCGTGACTCGCGCGGGAAAAACCGTAAACAACACTAGTTAAAAGGCCACTGAATGTGTTTTGTTGTTCTGAATGTTAATTTTTATTTTAATGTTCTGAGTGTAAACGAGAATATTTTCTTGTGTCGTTCCTGTGCAAATTATATTTATTTGTTACAAAGACTTCTATTTGTGTGAAAGCCGTTATTCTAGAATAAGAATTTACTTATTTGAGACGCACATGACACAAACAAGTTAATATATATATATATATATATATATATATATATATATATATATATATATATATATATATATATATAAAGTTAAAAATACAACAACTTTAAAAACAATACATTTATGAAAACAATGTAACAAAAAAAGAGACATAATACAAAAATAGTACATAATAGGAAACAAGCAGGTGGTTCTCTTGGTGAAAAGAAATACCCATCGCCTATAGAAAGGTACCAAAGTATGTATAAGTGTTACTGTACATATGCGTAATGGGGTTGGAATTCCGCATGCATTAGTTTACCGACAACTTTGCACTCCAAACTAAAACACAAGATTGAAAAGCACCGACGCTATTGCGGAAGGATAGGTCACGGTGATACTAAATCCGGACGTAACAATGCGGAACTCTACCTCACAGTAGACGCGATGGTAATGATAAGTGATAACTTTAGCCAATCATTCACCGATTATGAACTGCCTGGTAGAATAAAAGATGGTCTATTCATCAAAAGGAGTTCAGACCAACACGGAGTAAAATTTTTTTTTTTATATCACAAGATAGCAAATGAAAGAGTCAACCATCGCCTATAGACACCAAAGGTGCTAATGGTGCGTTGCTATCTTGTGGCGAAGTCTAATGCTACATGCATAAGTTTACCGGCTACCTTACTCTCCAAACCGGAACACTATAACGACAAGCACAGACGCTACTGCAGCAGGAAAAAGTAAGGCGGTGGTACCAGACCTGGGCGAGACAATGCAGCACTCTACCACCTAATAGCCACGATGCTAGTGACATAGCAAATTGGTCGCCTTTTACGACCTGCCTGGCAGATCGTCAGTTGATCTATTCTTTAAAGAGCCCGGAACCAACATGAGGAAAAATATAATGTGTAGACTAATGCGGTCATTTTATCTTTCAATATCGATTAACTATATTTCATAATAATGCATAAGAATATTACACAAACGATTGCTGATAACAAATGAACGATAATTTTTGTGATAATGTCTGATAAATAAAACATTCGTCATTTAAACTGTGTGCTCTATCATTTTATTTGAACATTATGATTCATAAGTTATAAGAGTGGAAGTGATGGAACTAACAGCATTGGCGTAAAAAAAGACCCTCCCTTATATTGAGAAAAAGAAACCCTAGCCACCAAAGGTATTAATGGTGCGTTGCTATCCAGCAGAACTCTACTATAACACGGATAGTAAACTGAGATTATTTACATTTCAGCATATGAAAAAATACAAATTTGAACTTGGACGCTTTTACCAGTTGTCCACCTTCGCTTCTTCATAGCGTCTTACTACAATCATAGACAGCTTTATGTGTAGGGGTGACACCATAACGACCGCACCGGTTGACACTCACACACCAGCATGTTGAGATTTAATTCATACGTGTACACGTCATGTATGTACACATTTTAACAAAACACAACCGTTTGGTAGATCAGGATATAAATAAAAAAAAAAGTATCTTCACGCCCATATCCCCGAAAGGGTAGGCAGAGGAACAACAAGTGCACCCACGATTAGCCGAAGATACTTGGTCCCACAAATGTGATAGGTGGCAAGCCTATCGCCAACCGGGCACTTTCCAATCCCGGGCAACTTTGTGTTGTCTCAGAAAGCTGAAAAAACACTTTTTTTGTGCTCGACCCGGGAATCGAACCAGGGACCTCATGTGGTCAACGCCAATGCTGGACCGCTAGACCACAGAGTCTAGAAAACTTATTGTACTTAAATGATACTAGCTGTTGCCCACGACTTCGTCCGCGCGGACTTCGTTTACTCCGCACAGCTCCTCCCCCGTAGGTGATAGCGTGATAATATGTAGCCTATATGTTGACCCGACCTATTAATAATATTTATGCAAAATTTGAAGTAAATCCATGCAGTTCTTTTTGAGTTTACCCCGGACATACATACAGACAAACAGACAGTACATTGAATATTTTTTAAAAGAATACTTGGAGCGTGATCTACAATCGATATCGAAGCCAAAAATATAGTTTTTAGAATTTTTGTCTGTTTGTCTGTATGTATGTCCGGGGTGAACTCAAAAAGTACTGCATGGATTTACTTCAAATTATGCATGACTATTAATAACAGGTCGGGTCAACATATAGGCTACATATTATCACGCTCTCACCTACGGGAGAGGAGCAGTGCGGAGTAAACGAAGTCCGCGCGGACGAAGTCGCTGGCAACAGCATATATAAATACTTTAACATACATAATAAATACCCAAACCCAGAAATTTATGCTATAAATATATATGCTCATCACACAAATATCTGTCCCTGTTGAGAATCGAACCCAAGCCCCCTCGACTCGAAGTTAGGTTCTCTAACCACTAGAACAACGAAGCCGTCAAATCACATTTACTCGATCAGAATTGTTTAGTTATTTCATAATAAATGTGGTAATTACAAAAATCGATTGTTGATAACAAATTAATGATAATTAATGCGATGACACCACTGTTAAGTTCAATTTAAAAATACTATGGCAGTATTATTAAAAGAGTTAATGATACCGGTCACATTTATAGTGAAATTTACTAAAATATAATAATTGTGTTACAATAACGTGTTTATGTTGGTTAAAAGGAAACCGATGATGTTTGATAACTCTGGTGCTGTGAGATGGAATTTCCTTGGCCGTTCGGCTATGCATTGTTAACAGTTAACACTCAACTGACTCAACTCAGTCATTTGTGTACCTCCGTGACGATCGTGTCCGCTAACCGAGGTATGTCCGTTTTATTCGATTTATAATCGGTTTTTAACGATCGTGTACTTTAAATATTGACGGGTGCTTCAGATGCATCTGAAATCGATTACGTCCTATTGCACTGATAATTGCCGAATACTAATAAATTAGTTGTTATGTTTTTATTAAACAATGCGGTCGTCCACTATTGTAAATATTTAAATACATTTTTGGAAAAATTTTAAATTTGCTTTGAAATATTTGAAATTGAATATTTTTAAAAAAAATAATAATGTCCGTTAAAAAAAGGTTATCATTCAAGACTAAGATTCAAGTGGAACCCATAGGTTCACCAATAATTAAATACAGTGCTAAGCAAAACAAGGAAGCCGAGACCAATGATCTGACTGTGACCTTAAGAAATGCGTCTACATCGATGAAAGATGTTGAAACTCTAGGAGAGATCGCTGTTAATGAAATGTCGCAAAACATCGATACAAAAACGAATGGAAATTGTTTAGACGAGTCTACGTTTCGGGATAATATTTTACAAAATTGTGATATTCAAAACGGTGATTTTCAAAACTGTTATGTAGAACATTGTGAACTAATTGAGTAAGTAGACATCCTTAAACTATTTTAAAAGCCTTTGTTTTTTGATTAGTCATCACTTATAAATTACATTCGTTTGACAACCTAATATGGTAATTAAATATTTTAACACAGGCTACAAAGTTCAATAGGAACGCAGAACAACAGAAACCCGTTAGTTGAGTGGTTCGCAACCTAGATCACTTCTAAAAATTTTTTGCCATTAGAAAATTACACTATCAAGAATTAACAAAAGCTTCTTTTTTTCCCGACTGACCAAAAGGAGGTAATGATTTTGGACCACGCGAAGAAAGTAGCGAGTATCAGCGATATATCAGTAACATTTAAGTTGTTTAAGTATAAATCATATTTAAAGAACCAAATGTTTATAAACTTTATTAAACGAAATTCAGCCTTGGCCGAGAAGATCGGCGGAAGTGACTTGGTAATTTGTTGTTTTTTTTTATAAACAGTAGTAAACAATTGTTAGTAGGCAATGGTTGGATTGGCGAAGGCTAAGTATGAGATAACTAGCTTTTGCTTGCGGTTTCACTCGAGTCAAAGTCGTTTTTCTATTTCTCTGAAACCGAACTTTTTTGTGAATGAAAGACATCTATGTCATTTTTTAAATCCCTTACAAAGTATATATGTCAAATTCCGCCATCGCACTTAGTGTTTCGTTCCCGCGTTCCCGTTCCCGGGAAATTTTTCATTCCCGATCCCGGGAAATATGCGCCCGAGATCCCGGAAATGTTGGGAATTTAAATTACGTTTAAAAAGTTAAAATAACTGTTTCATTAACAGCGTTTTATATTAAAAACGAGCAAATATCAATGACACAGTGAGTTTAAATTGTAGGAGACTGGAGAGTGAATGTTTCTTTTCTATAGCAGAAAATTTCGTGAACAAAATTCATAATAGACTTAGTGATAAGTGATAAGTTTTTAAATACTTAGGCTTTTCTAAAAGCACTGTTTTGTAATAAGGATAGAAAATAATACCTAAAAAACTATTAATTTAAATTTAAAGCTAAGTAATTTATTGAATTCAGAATTCGAGTGAAGAATCTCAAGTCACTTTTGATAATAAAAGTGTAACTGAAAAGATGATGTTACAATGTGATTAAAAAAATTAAGATTGTTTTACTAATTAAAAAAAATGATCCTTTTTAATTTAGTTTTTTTTTACTTTTTATATACCCGGGAATTATAGTTTTTTTCCCGGGTCCCGGGAATGTGAAAAACCCGAGAATTCCGATACCCTAATCGCACTACACCAAACACACCGTAGTGAGGGATTCAATCAAAATCATCTAGATGATTGGTCATTTACGACTGTTTTATTTGCCCGTACCTTCTTCATACACACAATTTTTCTGAATAGCTTTGATATTGGGATTTTTAAGAGGAGTTTCAAGAAATTTCTTAACTGGCTTCGCATTAAAAACTAGCTTATTAAGCGAGTTACTGATTTTTCTTGTATCTACACATATCTACACCCTTTGTATCTTCTCTGTATTCTTTAAAGTTGATTGGCACAGAATGTTCTTGGGCGTTAAGTCTACCTGCGCAAAATTTACACAAACAAATAAACTAGCTCTTTGCGTTGTCTTTGTCCATGGGCAGTGGTAACTGTTTTCCATCAAGTGACCTACTCGCTCATATGCCTGCTAATTCAATAAAATATCTTACGATGATCGGTTAAGTAGTTTGTTTGTTCGTTACGCCTTCACGTCTTACGTGAAGACGAAACAAACAAACCAATAATTAGTTCGGGATTGATTTCACTGATCTCGTCTGTGTTGTTCCATATTTAATTAATGAATATACATTGTGTTCACAATTCACATTTAAGTAGTGCTTAAAAACCATTTTTTCCCTAATAAATTCTTATTTTTATATGAAACTAACTGATCCAGCAAACATTGTTTTCCCATAATAATTATAATAGGAATCCATTGCGGACAAACACGTGACACGTAATTGATATTAGTATACGGGATTGTCCTTCCAGGCAGCAGCAATGCAGAGAAAGGGCATTGAACTTTGTATGGTGGTTAAGTATTCTTAATTTTTCTAATTTTCTACGCATTTTTTTTTAATTTTCTACGCATTTTTTTTCTAATTTTCCGCGTAATTTTTTTAATATTTTCTTTTATAAGAACCTTCTCCTGATAATTATAAACACAACAAAAAAAGAATTAGCGAAATCCGTCCAGCAATTCACGCGTGATGTCGTGACCACGGAAAATAGGGATTAATTTTTATATGTATACAGACATAGATGAAGATATCGTTTTAGATAACGGCCAAGTAGGTACCTAAGTAAGGAGGAAAATAAAAAAGCCAGTCAAGTGTGAGTCGGACTTGCACACGATTGTTCCGTACCACCGAGCAATATTAACAGATATTAATTGTATAGGGATTATAAATGATGGCTGTATTCTTAATTTTTCGTCAAAAATTCTCCTACTAGATGTGTTTTATAAACTTTCTCGTACACTGTATTGAAAAAAATTTGTCCAAATGACTCTTGTAGGTCCTGCCATAACTACACAAACTATAAATTATAGTTTGTTCTACCAAAGACGTATATAACAATAATAAAATTTTGAATGGTATTTTCCACTTTACTACAGAAAATGTAGTCAGCAGACCTCGAAGTTTATCACACAAATGATTGATATGATGTTTCCAATTCAGGCGATTGTCAATGATAAGTCCTAGATAATTTTTCCTTTCCACTGCCTCAATAACAAGTAATAAGGAATTGTGGTTATGAAGTATTAACGTAGGTTCATAGCAACTTTTATTGTGGCTTGGGCTTATGTACATCACTTTTGTTTTGTTGCTGTTTAATACAAGTCCCATATCATGTGACCACTTAACCAGAACATTAGTTAGTTTGCAATAAGCAGGTGTCATCTGCACATTGATAAATATCATAACTCTTAATAAGTTTTGGCAAGCTGTTTATAGTGTACAGGGCCCAACATAGATCCCCGTGTTGTACCTTGTGTAATTCGTATTGGGTCACAATCTGCTTCATGACTCATACAATAAATTGTTTGACTTTCAAATAATCTTCTCACCACTTTAATAAGTTTCCACTTATGACATTGTCTTGTAGGGTATCCAAGAATACATCGTGTTAAACGCCTTCCTGTAATCAATTAACACCACCATACCTAATACGCATTTTTCCATTGAGGTGTTTATACATATATTGTGTCAGTAAAAGCTGATAGCAGCTATGTCGTATTTTTGTTAGGTTGAAAACCGTATTGCTTCTCATTCAAATAATTGCTTTTCTTGTAAAATTCGTGGATTTCCTAACTGATATTTTTTGGCAATCTTATTAATTACTGGTAAAATTGTAATCGGTCTATAGTTATCGTAGTTTGATCTACTTCCTTTTTGAGGTTTAGTCTCACTTTACCGGTTTTTAAAACGTTTGGAGATTTGTCTTTCATGACACTGTGGCTTATTAAATTCGGAATGCATTCACTTATTTTAGCACTTATTCGCTTGATATCGATTATTCGAGTACAGTCAATACCAGTCTTATCGCAATACTTGTCACACGTAATATTATTATTTTGTTATTTTTTATTTGTTTATTACTGTTTTACTAAAACCAGTTTATTTTAATTTGTTTACATGTTAAATTATTGAAAGTCTATTTTATTGTTACTAGCAATCACTTGTGGCCGAAATTCGTCCATAGACTAAACAACCAAATATTTTTTAAGTTTGAAAACTGATTTTAGCCGTGAAGAAAATGTATTTTATCGTGTATGTCACATGAATATAGTGTGGGTTATGTTTTGTTTTATTAATTTAATGTACTTCTAACGCATTCCATTTAAACATATTAAGTTTCTGCAGTCCTCCGCAATGTAAACTTTAATTGTGCCACATATTCCACCGTTCGAGCAATTGCCTTAAAAAGGGGTCCAAAATTTTTCCTTCACATATTAATATTTAGATTAGTATACCTACATATCAATTCAAACTGCAAAATGAAGACAGCGATCATTGAAAAAAAAAAACATAAAAAACCCTAGACCCACAGTCCCGAACAAAACCTGCTGTGCAAGGCCATTCTTAGAGTTCCGCGTAAGCTTTAGGCGTTATATCTGAATATTAATACACTACTGTACAGCTTTAAGCAATTTGTAACTCATTAGGCTGATTTTAATCCTTAAAGCTGTACATTAGCTGTATTTTGTTTAGCACGGGAATTTATTACAGCTTTAAGTGTTATTATAGTATCACTCAATGCTTGTTTCTGTAAAATGGGACATGCAATCACCGTTCTACAGCTAATATTTATGGCGTAATTGTAGACTGTTATGCAGCCAATGGTGTTAAAAAATCTGCATATACAGCTATAGTACAGCTCAAGGCTGTATTACTGAGAAAATTGTTGTTTGCTGTTTTTATATCTGCATAGTTGATATCATGTGGAAATAATCAAGAGGAATATTGAAATGAATATTTAAATATTATAAATTACCAACCAAGTAATCGTGATGAAGATAAAGCAGATACTAATGATTACTAATTCAGGTAAACCTACAATCGTCATTTTTATTAATGTTCAAGGAAAAGGGTTCCGTAACAGAAATATTAAAAAGTGATTGTAGGTTATCTGATTTATTATTTTTTAGGCTTATCTTCTTCATTAAGGTTACTTGGTTAGTAATTTACAATAACTGATTTTTTTTAATGTCATAAGATAGCAAACAAGTAGATCGGTCTCCTGATGAAAAGAATCAACCATCGCCTACAGACAGCAAAAATGTTAATGGTGCGTTGCTCTCTTGTGGCAAGGTCTAATGCCCAATGCATAAGTTTACCGGCCACCTTACCCTCCAAACCGGAACATGACAGTGACTAGCACTGACGCTTTGCAGCAGGAATAGATAAGGCGGTGGTACCAGACCCGGTCGAGCCAATGCAGAGCTCTATCACTTAGTAACCACGATGGAAGTGACTCGCATAGCCCATCGGTTGTCTTTTACGACCTGCCTGGCAGAAAGGCAATTGGTCTATTCTTCAAAGAATATATAAAAAAGAGTTAAAAAGAGAAATAAAAATCATTACATTGAGAAAATATGTATTTTTTTATTTTTAACTTGCTACTATACGGAGTTTTACAAAAGCGGTATAGTAAGTCGAAAGGGGGTGATTCAGAGGGTCATTTTGAACAACTTTTGTTCAACGATTTGTGAAAATTCCCGAAAAACAATTTTGTTTTTCCATTGTGAAAAGTCACGTGACCAACAAAGTTTCTGTGGAGAATCAATATTTTTTTCGCGATTTCCAAAAGTCGTTAAACAAAAGTTGTTAAGAATGACCCCCTGAGCCACCCCCTTTCGGCTTACTGTACCACTTTTGCAACACCCTGTATATATGTATACTTACAATCGTTTTAAAAATATTATATACTAAGATACAATTACAGGCAAGAGAGTATGTGTTTCTCTTTGAAGAACTAATAATATTAAATCACAAGCACGAATAACGTATTCTTCTTAAAAAAATTTTTGTGATAGACAATCTTTAAAGGGCTTGATTTTTCGTTCTTGATCAACTTAGTTATATCAAGTTGTTTTCTTGGCCATTATAATTTACCTTTATCCTCCCACAAATTGGGTACGATACAAATACTGTTTTGGCTTCTCTCAATTGTTTTTATTATTTTATAAGGAATATTTCCCTGAAAATAAAGTAAAACATGATTGAAACATGATTTCGCCGTGTTGGTCCCGGCCTCCTTTGAAGAATAGGCCAACTGCCGTTCTGCCAGGCAGGTCGTAAAAGGTGACCGATTGGCTATCGAGTCAGTACCATTGTGGATACTAGGTGGTAGAGTTCTGCATTGTCTCGCCCGGGTCTGGTACCACCGCCTTACCTATTCCTGCCGCAATAGCGTCAGTGCTTGCGTTGCGTGACAGCGTCGCTGTCGTGTTCCGGTTTGGAGGGTGGGGTAGCCGGTAAACTTATGCATGTGGCCACTACCACCTCGCCACAAGATAGCAACGCTCCATTAATATCTTTGATGTCTATAGGCGATGGTTGACTCTTTATATCAGGAGACCCATCTGCTTGTTTGCTATCTTATGATATAAAAAAAAAGAAATACATATCCCATATGTTATAGTTAACAATAAGTTGGTTTAGTTGTAAAGTCGAACGACCGACATCAATACATTACAATAGCGGAATCAAGTGACAAACATATGTTATGTATTTAGGGTTCTTCAATTTTTGTACGCATCCCTAAACATAAGTTAAGTGATTAAAAGCCAATGACTGTATAATAGACTTATATAGGGACTTCGTACAACCTAAAGTGTATTTGGACGGTAATTAAAAGCCAATAGTTGTGTAACAGAATAAAAAAGAGATTCAGTACAGCTATTTGCAGTATATCACCCTCCAAATACACTTTAGGCTGTATAAAAAAGCGTCGCCATTATTATGTATTAAAAACAACATTAAAGAAATATATTGTTAAATAAAAGATATATTTAGCAATAGCTAAAGCTATATCGTGACAAGCAACTTATATTATGATCATTATGCCTTTATATACAATATTGTACCATAAATACTTGTATATTCTAACCATAAACACAAACACTTACCGTATTTTGCAATGGCCACGAAATAAAGAAAACAAGCGGAATTGGCAAGTACAAACATTTGTATCAGGACCGCGATCGCCACACTCACACATAAAATAAGTATTATTGCATATAAACTACTAATGCAAATATTGTTTCATTGGTCGTTTTCATTTTAAACAGCAATAATCCGAAACACACAAACAGAACATTTAAAAATATACCAAACTGCGTTACAATTAATTTTATTTTGCTACAAAAAAAAGAGTATTTACGTCCTTTTGTAGTCTATTCAAAATAGACTCATCTATTTGTACAATAGTGAAACTTAAGATCGTAATAGTTTCGCTATTCTACAATAGATGGCAGCATTGATTTTCCGTAGTTATCAGTTGATCATATTTGAGTAGAGAACTTTCTAGAACGATAACGTAAAAACTGTCATTACGTATATCTTTCTAGAAAAATTAGGTCAACCTAAAATGAACTTTATATGTAAGGTGTACGGCTGATTTTAGTTTGACTTTCTATTATATCATTAGAGATTATATTAAATCAGGAATTTAATTAAAATAAAATGAAAATTGTACTTTCGAATGATATGAAATATCTCCATTTTTAATCATCTGTATTCTACTATCATTTCTGCATTCAAGGATGGCACAATACGGCATAATTCAGTGTATACTAGATTTTCGCACGACGACTATCTCCTAATGATATGGTAAGTATCACTAAGGCAATTTAGAGTAAAAGCGCATAATAGTGGCGCACGCGGCACGCCCACTCTTCACTTCCCCTTGTTTTCTTTATTTCGTGGTGCAATGATTTTATTTGTGTTATCTTGATTATTTCGTTGGCGCGTGAATATTTATATATAATTTCAGAATAATTTAGAATTTGCACTTTGAATACATCGTTCAATACTGCTCCAAGTCCAAGAATTTATCGTTTATTAATATACTAGCTGTTGCCAGCGACTTCGTCCGTGTGGACTTCGTTTACTCCGCACAGCACCTGGCCGCTAGGAGATAGCGTGATAATATGTAGCCTATATGTTGACCCGACCTAGCTGTTAGTACTATTCATGCAAAACTTGAAGTAAATTCATGCAGTACTTTTTGAGTTTACCCCGGACATACATACAGACAAACAGACAAACAAATAAACAGACAAAAATTCTAAAAACTATATTTTTGGCTTCGATATCGATTGTAGATCACGCCCCAAGTATTCTATTAAAAAAATATTCAATGTACAGTTTTGACTTTGCTACCAATTTATTTTATGTATAGATTTTTAATTATGGCGTCTGCAGATAGAATATATGTGACATAATTAATTTTATACAATATCAAAAACAGATTGTTACTTTTTATCATTTTCATACACCTGTTAAGAACATTTAGCTGTACGAGAGAGTATATTTAGTGTTATAGTTTCTTTGTACACCGAATAACAGCCTTTGTACAGCCTATAACAGCTTATTAACACAGTTATTGTGCAGCCTATTCAACGCTTAGCTGTACCAGACAGTTACAAGAGAATATCCTTAGTGTTATAGTTTCTTCATACACCAAAATATAACAGCCCTTGTTCAGCCTATAACAACTTGTACAGCTATTGTGCAGCCTTCATAACGCAATAAGCTGTATAACTTGGGGCCCTTTTTGGTGTTATATCGTCTGTAGAAGCGCTTCTACAGCCTTTGTACGGCTTAGTGTACAGCTTTAAGTTTAAAAATGAACCTAAATGCAGCCTATATACAGCTTAACGTGCTACTTGGATTATAGTTGTTTTTACAAAGCAATGTACGAAAAGAAATAAAATGGACAGTGTCGCGACCGACGCGATTCTGTTTGAAATGAGTGCAAAATTTAAAATTGTGCCCTTTTTTTGGAGGACGTTTTTGACACACTGATTGTGTATCTTGGGTTTTTATATTAATGACAGCGACTTGTAAATAGGTTTTTTAAAACTTACCTCAGGTATCAGTCTCTCACAAACTAATCTTACTAAATTGGCAATATTTTTAAGTTATTTGTTTACAATGAAGTTAAGAGCCCATTGTGACAAGAAACAAATAAATAAATAAAAATATATTTGTTGTGATAGTGACCTCAGTAACTAGAATTTTATGAAAATTTTAGGTGTTCAACCATTTTCGTTTAGTTTTCGTTCATATAAACAGAGCCCAGTAACAGACAGACAAAGGTGGCATATTAATACAAATACTTTGTCGCTCTTTGGGTACGGAATCCTGAACATTTGACCACACTCTTACGCAATAGTTTTTGTGTGCACTTAATGGCTGACCTGTATTGCATGTTTTTTTATATAAGATAACAAGTAGATGGCTCTCGGCTCCCCTGGTGGAAAAAGTAACCAACGCCTATAGATTGCAGAGATGTCAAATGTGCTTGCTAGCCATGTGGCGGGATGGGAATGCCTTCCCATCCCGCCACACGGATAGCAATCTTGCCAGCTAAATTACCTTCAAATCGGAATGCTTCGTACACACATCCAAACGGACTCTATTACGGTAGATTTATAGAAGAGGGGGCAAACGGACAGGAGGCACACCTGATGGTAAGTGATTACCGCCGCCCATAGACAACTACACTACCAGGAGTCTTGTAGTTGCGTTGCCGGCCTTTTAAGAATGAGAAGGCTCTTTTCTTGAAGGTCCCTAAGTCGTATCCGTTCGGAAAAATTTCTGCCGATAGCTCGTTCCACATAGGAGTAGTGCAGGGTAAAAAGTGCCTCGAGAATCGCAACGGTTGTGGACTTCCAGACATCGAGATGGTGAGGATGAAACATAAAATTTTGTCGCGTTGTCCGACGGTGAAATTCGACGGCAGGAATTAATCCAAACAGTTCCTCGGAACATTCCCCATGATACATCCGATAAAATATGCAGAGTGATGCCACATCTCTACGTAACGCCAAAGAATCAAGCCGATTTGAAATAGTCTCATCATCGATGATTCGAGCCGCCCTACGTTGAATGCGATCAAAAAGAAGGAGCTGGTACTGAGGAGTCCCCGCCCATAAATAAGAGCAGTACTCCATATGAGGCTGGATTTGCGCCTTATAAAGCAGTAAACAATGGGCCGGTGTGAAGTACTGCCTAGCCCTGCAAAGAACTACTAGCTTTTTAGAGGCTAATTTAGCTTTGCCTTCCAAGTGACCGCGGAACTGAACGTCGGTCGGTATGTCGACTCCAAGTATTCCAATACTGGCTGAGGCTTTTAGGGAAGTATTTTCAAAACGAGGAGATACGACGAAGGGTGATTTTTTTAGCGGTAAACGCGCGTCTTATTGGGGTTAAACTGGACCAGATTTAGTCGACCCCACTCCAAAGCTACAGAAAGTTGTTCTTCAATTTCTGACACAAGTTTGTTCTGGCACTTATTGACGTGTTCCCGAGAAGTTCCGCTGCGGCCGGAATATAAAGCATCGCCTGTACTGTCATCCGCATTACAGTGAATGTTGCTTGATCGCAACATGTCATTAACGTGCAGAAGAAACAGCATAGGCGACAGCACACAGCCTTGAGAAACACCAGCATTGACGAGTTTAAGATCAGAGCATGCGCCATCATTAACGACCTTGATACTCCGATCCGTCAAAAAACTGGTGATCCAATTGCACAATTTCTTAGGTAGCCCATAGGATGGGAGCTTGGAGAGAAGTGCCCTGTGCCATACCCGATCGAAGGCCTTCGCTATATCCAAACTAACTGCCAATGCCTCTCCCTTATTCTCCACTGCCTCTTCCTACCGATGTGATGTGAACCAGAAGATCACAAGCTGAGCGTCCACGACGAAAATCGTACTGACGGTCACTAATCGGCTGGTGCTCTTCTAGATTCCTCAAAAGGTGGCAGTTGATGATGGACTTATTTTGGAGAATAAGTAAGTTATCGCTACAGGCCGATAGTTGGGCGGGACCGAGCGATCACCTTTTTTAGGGACTGGGTGCAGTAAAGAGGTCTTTCAAGTTTTGGGTACGACGCCATGTGAGTAGGAGAGCCGGAATAAACGATCGTTAACGAGCTTTAAGACCAGTGCCAACTCTGGAGCACACATGCTGAGCACGATAGGAGAGATACCATCAGGCCCACACCACTTATGGACGTCTAAGGAAATGAGTGCTTTGCGCACTGCAGTTTGTAGAAACTTTACATCCGAAGTCCTGGAAGTGTTACACTGCGGGGTGCTAGGTGGTGCATTCCCTTGGTCGTTCAGAGTCGAGTTGGCTGCAAAAAGTGAGCCCAAAAGATTAGCCTTCTCTTTTGCAGAATGGGCCAGACAGCTATCATCTTTTTGCAAAGGTGGAAAGGAGGGCAGACAGAAATTCCCTTAGACAGCTTTGGCTAGAGTCCTGAATGCACGGGTTTCCGAAGGAAGGCGAACTAGCCTCACACTTCTGCCAATGTGCTTCGATTTTGCCATAGGTATGATTCTTTTAAAAGACCTGGAGGCATGATTGTCTCTCTCCTCCTTTCTCCTTTCTAAATATGCTTGCTGGTATTTATTTCTTGCGATGCCGACGCCATGGCCCAGGCTTGGTAGCATTCCTGCTTTCGGCGCGAAGTTGTTTTGCAATGGCGACCAAACCAAGGCTGAGACTTGCCACCAACGGGTACAGCAGAAAACGGAATGAAAAGTTCCATTCCCTGCAGCACTACATCAGCGACGCAGTCGGCAACGACATCTGGATCTTCCAGCGAGAATTCTGCAGCCTTCCGTAATGTAAACCTTAACTGTGTCGAAATTCATAGTTCATCGTTTGCGTAATTGTCTTAAAAAGGGGTACAAAGTGTTTCCTTTATGTATTAATATATAGATTAATAGATGGTATGGTTCTGCAATGTCTCATTTAGGTTTAGTAACACCATCTACCTTTTTTTCGCCGAAATGGCGTCAGTACTTGTCACTGTAGTGTTCCGATTTGAAGGGTAAGAAGATATACCTATTTGGTGTTTAAAGACGATGGCTATTACTTTCCATAAGAAGAAACATCTGCTTGTTAGTTATTCAATAATATAAACATAATATTTTTGTTTTATTTCAAAATGTAATGTTATTTTAGAATGGATGCGATGTAATAAGCATAAATCTACCAGAATAATTAAAAAATATTTTAGTAGTACCACTCGTTACTTTGAAGGTTTTAAGCTACATATTCTCAAGCCCAGAATTGTTACTTTTACAAAATGTAATTTAAAACGTGTTTATGGAAAAATTCAAAATAAAGATATTAAACTGAAACACGTGGATTTGCGTGTACGACTTCATTCAGATTGATATGATATGATTGGTAATGATTTAATAAGATTGATAATGGATCTATAATATTTTCATACTAAAATTATAAATGGGAATGTCTGACTGACTGTTACGCTTTCATTTGATATGGAGATAATCGATAATCCGGGGTCAAACATATGCTGATATTTTTATAAAATTCGACACTTAAGGGGTTAAAATAAGACGGCATGCTAATTAATATGACGTGATATGAATATGACGTAATAATGACGTAGCACTTGCATATTTGCGTTTACTGCCATGTGACTTAATGTTGCTTTTTTTTATATCATAAGATAGCAAACAAGCAGATGGGTCTCCTGATGGAAAAATTCAACCATCGCCTATAGACACCAAAGATGTTAATTGTGCGTTGCTATCTTGTAGCGAGGTATATTGCCACATGCATAAATTTACCAGCCGGTAAACTTACCTTACCCTCCAAACCGGAACACGACAGCGACAAGAACTGACGCTATTGTGGCAGGAATAGGTAAGGCGATGGCACCAGACCCGGGCGAGACAATGCAGAACTCTACCACCTAGTAGCCACGATGGTAGTGACTCGATAGCCAATCGGTCGCCTTTTACGACCTGCCTGGCAGAACGACAGTTGGCCTATTCTTCAAAGGAGGCCGGAACCAACACGGCGAAAATTAATGTCTACTTTTGTCAAATTTATATCTTAAAATATTAATAATCCTTTTCTTTTATCTATATGTAACAATCAATTGCTGTTCGTTAGTCTCGCTCAAACTCGAGAACGGCTGAACCGATTTGGCTAATTTTGGTTTTGAATTAATTGTTGAAGTCCAGAGAAGGTTTAAAAGGTGAGAAAATGTAGAAAAAATAAGAGTAGTTAAAAAGGCAGAACAACGTTTGCCGGGTCAGCTAGTAATAAATATTTTAGTTTGTTGTTATCTCCATATCATAATTAATCATCAAAATCGGTAGAGTTAGGTTTTACTTTCGCATTTATAATACTATAATATTTACTTAATAACTCTACTAATTAATAACTTTGCCGATTTTAATGATTAATTATGATATGGAGATAACAAAACACTAAAATATTTATTATAAAAGATAAGGATTAATAATATTTTAGGACATAAATTGGACAAAAGTAGAAATTAAGTCACGTGACAGTAAATGCAAATATGGAAGTCCTACGCCACGCCGCGCCGCGCCGTGGGTCAAATGTCATCTTGATGTTGTCACTTTCATATATACCATAGAGTAATGTAGATATTGTACGGCGTGATGTAATTAAAAGGCTTTGACAGTCCATAGCGTTTTCGCGCTAATTTTAAATTGTATTTTAAAACGCGAGTATTACAAATGTATGTTATTTGACAAAAGTAAATCGTTTTTTGGTTAGTATACGTAACAAGGTAAATTACTTAACAGTTTTTTAATATAGTCAACTAGCATATTATATAACATTTAGCCTATATTAAATGCTAGCTGACACGCGCAGTTCGCCCGCATGTACATATATTAGCATGTCGTCTTATTTCAACCCCTTAAGGCTCAAATTTTTAAACATATCAGCCTATGTTTGAACCCAGATTATCAACTATCTCCATGTCAAATGAAAGCGTAACAGTCAGTCGACAATCGCATTTATAATTTTAGTATGAAAATATTATGGATCTATTGTAGTACTTTATATTAATAAACAATTTTTAAAATCAACCTAATAGTTTTAGCATTTATTTAACAATAAAAATAACTACGGTAAAAAAACCGACTTCAAAAATTAAAAAGTAAAAAATAATAAATATTTAATATTAATTAAATACTACCTATTATTTATATGTGCTATTTACTAATAGGTTTGAAGTCGGTGCCAAGCCTTAAGCAAATAATAATGCTTTAATTACTTAAATGAATACGAGCAAATTAATACGATGAAATTCCAACTTTAAAGATAAAGATACGTAAATAAACCTAATACAGAGCAATTAAGTCTTAATGGTCTACTAAATGGTAAACTAAATGGTCATGTGAATTAATGCAGAATTATCAATTAAGTTAAAAGGCATCAAAATTTTTAATTTTAAATTGACACCATATAATAGTAGAAAATGTTGGTAGCTTAATTAATTTTTAACAACTTGTAACAGCCATATTCTTGCAAATAACTATTTTCTTTCTTTCTTTCAAAAATTTTATGTACTTCTTCAAGACTTTCGTCAACGACGTCTGCCCGCGCGTGTCTGCCGGTGTAAGTATTAAATTGGCTTGGCACCGACTTCAAACCTATTAGTAAATAGCACATATAAATAATATGTAGTATTTAATTAATATTAAATATATTTTTTTACTTTTTAATTTTTGAAGTCGTTTTTTTTTAACGTAGTCATTTTTATTAACCATTTAATTACTTTAATTCAGACATCGGAATAGGTAAAATAACTAAAAAAATGCTTACAAAATAAAAACTACTGGGCCTACCCGAATCGCATTTTCATGGGACCAATTCGAAGCCATTTCGCATCAAACAAAAAAAGAATCATGTAAATCGGTTCAGAAACCTCCTCCTTTTTTGAAGTCGGTTAAAAAAACTTAATATCCTTTAACTTAATAATTTTTAAAATCCTGAAAGTGTAATATGTAAGTAAATACACATAATGTTCATTTCATTCTGAAAAAAATATGTATGAGAGAAACAGTAATAAATAAAACCCGCTAAACGAGTCGAACTCGCTTAGGAAGAGTAGCAGCGAAAAAACATAATAATATTATGTGTATTGTGTGTGTGTGAGAGAGAGAGTGCGTGCGTGCGTGCGTGCGTGCGTGCGTGCGTGCGTGCTTGCGTGCATGCATGTGTGCGTGTGTGTGTGTGTGCCTTTTTTTTAAATTTGAGCAAAATTTGATCGTTTGATGATTTTTCTCTCGTCTCGACTTGTCGCGCATGCAGAACTCTGGAACTAGCCGTTTATTTTGCGCGGTGTGTGGTGTTAATACATTGCTTATTTCGTATTTTTTCTTAAATTTGACTATTTTTTAGAAAAAAAACACTCATATATAGGTATATTAGAAAAATTATAAAAAGTTAAGGTAACATTTCTTTACAAAAATCAAAATTTCTAATAAAAACTTGCATTAAATTTTGTAGGTTTAAATTTTTGTTAATGTCAACCATAAACTTATTGTTCTTAGTATTGTTGCAAAAATTGAGTAGACTCGTAACTACGTACCATTGTTATTTAACTGACATATACAAAATTCCTTCCTCTATTTTACCACCTTAAGGAATATTATTCATTCGAGTTAAGGAATAAATTTTCCAAAGCTATTCTTATATGTGATACGTCAATTCTTATATTTTTATAAGATAGTTAATAGATTCTTATATTCTTATATATCTGCCTGTCTGTCTGTTACGCTTTCACGGCTAAACCGCTAGACTGATTTTCATGCAATTTGGCATGGAAATAGTTGAAGATCTGGGGTCAAACATCGGCTATTTTTTTTTTCAAAAAACAACCCCTAAAGGGCTGAAATAGATGATGAACTTTGTATGAAAAACTATATCGACAACATGTTAATCTACTCGCGGGCGAAGCTGCGCGGGTCAACTAGTATAATATAAATGGCAATATTAAAGCCATCTGCTTGTTTGCTATTTTATGATATAAAAAATCTTTTTATTCTGGAAAATCGTATTATTCTCATAGGATTCACAAAAAACTCTAGTCACGCAATGAGCTGCGAAGTGGCTCAGCGGTAATAATAAATTGTATATTATACGGTATAGCCATGGCCGGTGGTATACACTTAATTTTATTCATATGCTGCATACTCTAAAACCACTTGATAATGTGATGATTCATTAATTTGAATTACACGTCATCCTTTACAATAAAATATGACGTTCAAATTTTTTACGTTACATTTTTTTGTTTTATACAAAACAATATACTCTATTCCATGAACAGGTTTGACATTGAAAGACACCGACGCAATTATACTTATAAGTTAAGGTCAATAAGTTATTTTAGTTCCTGCGAAGAAACAATACGGATTTGGTTTAGGCTGTTTGATGTCATTTGCTTATGTGACGTTAATTCACTCGTTAGGCACATAAAAAACACGGGCAAGACTTCATACATTTTTTTTTTAGTTGTTATTATATCAACTCCTTAACTTATCCGCATTTTATAAATATTTTTTTTAACTTAGGGAAATAGTACCTAAATAAAGTTGGAATTTAGGTAAGGTTAACGTAAACAATCAGTTCTCTCCTTAATAGTCTGCGGTTAGGTATTTACGAGTATCTTGTCATCAGTACAACATTGGTGTCTTCAGTACAACAGCTGCTAATCTCAGAAATCTAAGTTAGATTGACAGAATTCTGAGCTAAGATTTTGCGAAGACACTAGGTATTTAAAAGAACAAAAAATAAATTAGCAAATTTTTATTTGATACTTCTAATGAAAATTATCTATATATATACATATAATAAAATCGTAGGAAAGTCAATGTATGTCCGGGGTAAACTCAAAAAGTACTGCATGGATTTACTTTAAATTTTGCATGATTATTACATGATTTTATCCAAAAACTACACAATCGATGTTAAAAATTCTTTCGTCTTTAGAAAGCTACATTATCCAGATGGGACAAAGGCTACTTTTATACCCGACTCGAAGGGAGGGAATGATTTTTGGTGACGCGATGACGTCGCGAGTAAGCCCCCGATAACACTTTGATTAGTGCGGGTGCGTCTATTCACTTTACTAAGGTGATTACTAATCAATGGGTGTCTAGACGTGTTTATTGCTTAATACTAAGCACCTGCATTAAACACTCGCACTCCCACTAATCAAAGTGTAACCGGGGTGTTGGCAATATTTGGATTGCAGCCGCTGTCACCGAAATCACACAAACAAAAGGAATCTTTTTATATCATAGGTTAGCAAGAAAGTAGTTAGCTCTTCTGATAGAATGAGAACCATTGCCGATTGACTCTTAAGATATCAATGGTAAGTTGAGTGTGAGCTAGTAGGTACGGATAATGCCACCACCGGAACGCATGGAATGACAAGCATACTATTACGGGAGGAATAAGTAAAACGATATTACAAAACCCGAGTGAAACTTTGTGAAACTCTACTATATTACACCATTATTATCATACTAGCGATCAGGGACGGCTCTAGCTGCAGGGCGAGCTATACCTTGGCGCCTCCTTATTGAAGCTCAATTTTATTGAACGAAAGCGTCGTTACTGAAAACCAGGTCTCCTCGTTTTGAAGTCCTAAGAACCATTTCTGACTATTTGCACGATGACGTTAGTATGTCTGTACGCGCGCGCGCGTGTGTGTGTGTGTGTGTGTGTGTGTGTGTGTTTGTGTGTGTGTGTGCATGTGTGTATTTGTGTGTGTATGCATGTGTAGGTAAGCATTCCATAACGTTTGAAAGGTTTGATGGCATTCGATTGGGTTCCGCTTAATTTAGATTTCCTTAAAATCTGAACCGATTCGATCCAAAAAATTGAGAAACTTCGAAAAAACCTCAAACATTTTTCGGCGGAGCAATGTTTTTTTTATATTACTTCCAGCGAAATGCACCAATTAAGTACAAACTCTAATTAGCTCTATTCCTTGAAAACTGCGTCTTTTATCTTAAATTGCATTAAAAATCGGTTTAACCGTTCGGGAGTTATCGTTGACGAAAAATTTTGTATCAAGTGTTTTTTTCGACTTGTTGTAAACTTGCCACAGTTGTAAATTCGCCACCGTTTTAGATTTTCCATACATTCAAAGTAAACTCGCCACAGGTATTAAAAAATATTAAAAGGTATGTGTAAATTCGCCACAGGTACATAGTAGCTATTGTAAATTCGATACATGTTTTAATTTTATATACAATTTGTAAAAAGTAGTGTTAGCAAGCAAAATTCTAAGCGCCTCACTTTTTATCATATTTCACTAACCTATGCTGCTGCACACGTGTGCCTGCTTATTACATCTATCTCTTACGATCAATTGTAACTTTCATTTTTACCGGGCTTTAGCAAGAAAGGCACCCTTCAAATGAATTCTACAGAAGAGAAAAGTCATTTGGCTATGTGTGCTGCATTGGCCCATGTAAAAAAGAAGAAAACGATTTTTTGTTCAACATGAAAGATGTTCCGTATAACAAAGCCGTCACAAAATTTAAAGACTACTTTGTAAAACAGTGGTTAGAAAACCCAAAAATAGGGTTAATTTGGAATGTCCATGGTGCTCATCATAGGATAATCAATTCAGCAGAAGCGTGGTATAAAAGATTAAATAACAAAGTGGGTAAAATTAAACCGAATTTATTACAGTTTCTCGATACATTAAAAATAAGGCTGATTATATAGACTTCAAATTAAAAAACTTTAGTTTCAATACAACTTTAAACATGAGAGCGCGTCGATCAATTTGCAGTTGATAAAGAATTTAAAAAAAATGATACTTTAATAATATGCCTTTAGCTTTATTTAAATTATTACTATTAAAAAATTACTGTGATTATTAGTATACGTAGGTCACACTATAAGTTTTGCGTAACTTAAAAAAACAACATGTTATAACCAAAATATTATTTTTATTGCTTTTTAAAATAATTTCCTTTACATTTTAAACATTTTTTCATGTGATCGAATCATTTTTAAAACAGGAGGACCACAGATCTGAAAGCATGTTTTACGTGCTGATTGAACGCTATCACTGCCTCTTCGGAGTTGGTAAAAATAAAACCTCTCATCAAATATTTGATTTTGGGGAAAACACAGAAATAACAGGGTGTTATGTCGGGGCTATGCGCATGATGAGTGACGAGATGTACTTTTCCCCGAAGCAAAAATGACTTTGTTTTTTTGGCCATGTGTGAAGAAGCGTTATCATGGTGTAGGAAAATGCGGCTTTTGGGTCGCCTTTCGCGAACTTTTTCCAACACCCTGGGTAAACAAATGGTAGAATACCACTCGGAATTAACAATCTTTTAATCTTCAAGTGGATCTGTACAGATGGGACCCGTAGCTGAGAAAAAAAACGCAATCATATTTTTACCAACGTTTTTCACCTGTCTCACTTTTGTTGGCCTGTTCTCATTTTCAAACATCCATTCACAAGATTGCTGTTTCTTTTCGGGTTTAAAACAATAAATCCACGTTTCGTCTTCTATGACAATGTCATAAACAGCATTAGAATGTCCGTGGTCGTACCCCAGCAGCATATGTGAGCACCATACCACGCGAGCCCGCTTCTGCTCCGCTGTCAGTTAAAAACTTTTAAAATTACTTTTAGACTAAAACAATGATTGGTTTCAAAATCTAACCAATTCTCCTACTTAAAACACTATGTCAAACATCATAAATTGGATCAAACTCGTTGTCCGTTAGTTGGTTGATTCGTTCGGAATTTATCAATGGCGACAATTTTTGAAATAAGTTTTTTTGACTTTTCTTCGAATTTTTCAACTTATCGATTTAGTAGCTAACTTTGAAGCTTAAAATTGCGTTGAATGTCATTCGAAAAATCAGAAGTCAGAACCGATCATTGTTTTAAAAATATTAAAAAGTTGAACACTGCAGATTCCTTACATACCTCAACATTTTTGTTTTGAGTAGGTGACATTTTGGCAGTTTATAAGCTCCAAAAGGTGAAATAAATTAAATTCGTTTTTTCCGCGAACTGTTTTGTCACCTCCGCGATACCACAGAAAGGTTAATATCAAATTTATTTCCGCCAACACCAAAATCAATATAATATAAGTTACACTTTCCAAGGCTTATAAAAAGCTTTTCTTTCAAATTAACATTTACTTTAAAGAATTTAAAACAAAATCGTGCTTTTGCATTAGCATAATTCCTTGCAATATCATTGATTTCAATAGGTGTTTCGTGTTCAATACTGATTAAAGATTTTTTAGTTAACTTTGTGACTGTAGACCATAAATAGTTTTATTTTATTTTAACTTCAAAACAGATCTTTCACTTATTGCCACTGTTATATAAAAACGTTAGGTTTATTCTAAACCCATTGGAAAAATTCGGAAATATTGATACCAAATTGTTTCAAAGTAAATAATTTAAAATTTTGAGAGAAGGAGTGCAATCTTCGACGAACATTCTCCAGCACCACTTCTCAAAATATTTTTCAAGTTTAAATGATGCGCTCTTTTTCTTTCTAATCTTTTCCAACTAGGTATTTAGTTTTTGTAAAAAAGGAAAATTTATGCAATAATTTATCACCTAATATATTTTTACTGTTTCACAATAGGGTAATTATAATTTACTTAATTTACAAGTATATTAAATGATAAATTATTGCATTAAAATGGAGTTGGAAAGTGTAGAATATAGCAAAATTTATGTTGTTATCAAGTAAACGTTCGAAACGTTCTCCTTATTTTGATATAACTGTGTCAAGCAAACTATTGTAAAAAATATTTACTCTAAAATGGGTCACTGGATCTGCGATAGGTTCATTTACAGCCTCATAATTTTAAATAACCCTTTTCTGGGACGAGCATGTGTCGGTTCAGAAAGTTTAGTGACAGTATCATCTTCAGTCACTGTTGATCAATCCCCCTAAAGAAGTGATACAAAGTTTTGGTTTCACGTATTTATATATAGATATTGCATAACATTTTTAAATAGTCTTGTTATTTTATATACAGTTAGCCTCAGTTAAAAAGACGTACAATCAAATATAGGCTTTAATTTATAAGTGTAAAACATATTTTGGTGTAGTGTAAAATGTAAATTTATTTTTCGTAATACACTGCATATCTATATTAAAATGTTCAAATAAGTTTTAAACTTAAATTACTAAAAATAAAATAGACGAAGAAATTACAAATGAAGCAATAAATAACGTTATTTTGTTTCCCATGAGGATATTTATTTTTCATTTGCAACATTGCATCATTAGACTTACATCATTAGATCCGCCACGCATTCTGCTGCGTAAGTAATTAACAAATCCCATGGGGACAACTCATTTTAACGGGATCAAAAGTAATATTAGGTATAAAGATATACCAATTTATACCAATCGAATCCGTCTTTTTGTTTCGATATGTAAAGATTTTGTATGTGACCTGATTTTTTCGTACCTTCCATTACAAACACAGACAATCCTTATCAAAGTTCAAACGCTTGTCAGTTGTCACTACCGCAAATTATAATTAGTGTTTTGTCCTAATAGTTGCAATGACATCCGATCACAAATATTTGTTTTAACTACAGTATATTGATTAAATTTCCATTTCAAATGCAGTATTTTTTGGTTAATCTATATACTTATTGATACGTGAAGGAAAAACTTTAGATCCCTTTTTAAGACAATTGCGCGAACGGTGGAGTATAAAATTGGGCACAGTTTAAGTTTACATTGCAGAAGACTGCAGAAACCTAATATTTTTTTAATAAAATGCATTAGAAATACCTTAAAATAATAAAAATTAACATTGCACATCCTAAATTCATGTGACATACATGATAATATACACACATCAATGACGTGTATAATTTATACACGTCAATGACACACATGCATTCTTTACGGCTAAAGTCATTTGTCAAACTTAAAAGAGATTTAATTGTTTAGCTATGGTCGAAATTCAGCCACAGGCGATTGCTAATTAACCTTTATTAGATATTTCGTTCTTTTAAGCATACACGTTTATTCCTGCCGCAATAGCGTCAGTGCCTGTCGCTGTCGTGTTCCGGTTTGGAGGGTAAGGTAGCCGGTAAACTTATGCATGTGGCATTAGACCTCGCCACAAGGTAGCAACGCACCATTTAACATCTTTGGTGTCTATAGGCGATGGTTGACTCTTTCCATCAGGAGACCCATCTGCTTGTTTGCTATCTTATGATATATAAAAAAAAAAACACGTATATTCTTACCTATAAATACGTAATAACTGGTGATCCCAACTCAAAAACTTTGCTGTATTTATATATATAACGCAAGGGAATTGATGTTGATCTCTTTCGATCCGATGTGATTGATTGGTTCCCCGTATTTAGAGTAATTTAGCAATATTATTTTGCATTTAGACACGCACTGGTGAAACCAGTTAAAATGAAACATTTACCAGTACCATGGTTGACTAAATGTATTAAAAAGTTATGAATAAAAGAAATCGGATTAAAGCAAGGCTAAAATTGATAAATCTGAACACAAATTATTAAATTTTAAATCCGATAGGAATCGTTAAAATACAATGTGCTGGGATGCATAAAGGCTTCCATGACTATGTTGAGATTCGAGAATAGTGAGTTGACTAAAAACAACTCTGGTTGAAAACAACTCTCTACCAAGAAACATTACTTAAGCGATTTGTTGCGGTGCATATTTTCCAAAACTTTTAATAGTGGCACCGTAAAAATATTTTATGACACGGCTGCTGTGTCAAACGCCATAGAAGTTGATGGCTAGGCTACCGTATCACCAGCCATGTAGAAAAAGATTGTTTTACACGTGTGTAAGCTTGATTCATTCAGTTGAAACTAAACGACGGGTGTTAACGGAAGATTACGTTGTTTTTAATGGTTTATGAGTACATAGGTTTGCTAAGTATTTTCCTGAAAATAGGTGAGTAACTTTTTTATTTAGATGTTACAAACCTTTTATAAAATAAAAAATAAATAAGTACATTAAATAAGTAAGTACATTAGATGTGGGTCTTTTTGGTTTGGATGTCCATTCGATACGTAGCGTTTTGTGGTTACGTTATGGCGGCAGGAATATGTTCAGCAGCTTATGCAGTTAAAAAATGAGACAGTTAACGGATGTCGATACCGCAATGATTGTGTACTTTAGTTACTTCCACAGCATAATGACATATGAAATTCTTTTCTGGGGAAATTTGGCTGAAATAAAAACTATATTTGTACTACAAAAAGAGCTATAAGATTCATTTACAATCTTAGCCCGAGAGTTGTCCTGAGAGAAAAATTCAAAGAAATCAATTTTCTTACTATAATTTCCCAATACATATTTAGAAACTTAATGTATGTTCGTAAAAATATTTGTTAGCTTAAGAAAATTTATGATATGTATATCACTGAATACAAGGAACAAAATAATTTTGTTGTGCATGCATCTCGTCTCCATAGAATGAACTGTTTCATGGGACAATATATATACTTTTACGATACACTTCCCGGTGCTATAAGAGATCTACCAATAAATAAATTAAAAAAATGTATTAAAACAAAACTGTGTTAAAAAGGGTATTATGAAATCTCAGATTATTTAAACAAAAACAAGCCTGGGATTGATTGCTCCTCATACAAAATCTCTTATAATTTTTATAATAAGAAATAATTCTTGTTATAATGTAACGCATTTATTATTAAAAAATGATAAAAAATACCAGCCCGCTGAGTTTCTTCCGCCGGATATTCTCAGTATTTGGCCGTATTCCGATCCAGTAGTAATTTAAAAAAAAATTCGACTCGTCAAAAGTGCCTGTAATGGTCTACTTGAATAAAACATTTTTTGATTTTGAATGATTTCGAAGACTGTGCTATTCGTAACCACTGGTCAATCGAGCCGCCGCGCCGCAGGACTCTACCTCATTCCTTGAATTTAGACGCTTTTTGCTACAAAATACGAATGGTTAGAGATTTAAATCATATGAAAAATAAAAGAGTAACTCTTTAGCTATAATTTGAAGTAGATATAACATATGCATCTCCGTAGACTTTTGGAACAATCATTTATGAGATGGCTCGCTTAGGCGGGTTCCCATAGTGCGCCGTTAAGGTCACGGTGTGATCTAATTCCAGTATGAATTAGAATTTAGGGTGTGAATTACCTACAAAACAAATAATTTGAGTTAATATCAATGACATTGTGGGACTAATGGCTAATTGCACTAATCTTGTCTTAGCTTAGGACAGTCTTTATAGATATGCTGTCATTTTCTGTTCATTTAAGACAAGAAGTGACAGCATACTACTTAGGATTTTCCTAAGCTAAGATAATATGTTAGTTCAATTGGCCATAAGTATCTTCAGCTAATTATGGGCGCACTGGTTGAATCTCTGCCTACCACTTTGGGGATACGGGCATGAATATACTAACATCAATAAATTAACAATAATTTTGTTTTTATTCTTTTTTTGATTTTTGTTTCGTTAGTTAATATTAATGCAGTTTAAAAAAGTATTAACCCTTAAATTAACCTTAAATTTTTCAATTACTTACCTAAATTTTTCCATTTCATCGAATATTTAGAAACGAAGCCTACGGGCTTGATTTACGTGCAAAAATATAAAGGTTTAGTTCACGGTAGAACCTTTTAAAATACCATTTGAGGGAGATATAAACGATTTAAAAATGACACGACTCCCGTGTCATACGCCAAACGATAAAAAGAACCACGACATGACTGCCGTGTCATCCGCAACGAATCGATTAATCATCATTTTAGTTATTTAAATACTGTCATCAATGATAGCTAAAAAACGCATTAAGTGATCTACTGCGTCTTGGTCTACCCGGGCTACTCTCTATTAGCAGCAATTTATTCTCTTAAAATGCCGTTGGAAGTGATACTGTTAGTCCAAATATGCTCCTTCCGATTCTAGATTTAATAGTTCCTGTATTAACCATTTTTAATGTTATTTTTGTGTTATAGCACTCATCCCGTGCTTGGGAAAACTGGAAAAACTTTAAAAACAACAAAGAAAAATATCAAGATAAAAAATAATAAGAAATACGAAAGTACTGATCAAAATTATAAATGTGAATTTCATCTGTAACGATGAACTCATTTAACTAGTTATACGTATGTATACCTAGCGATCAGTACAATCGACGTAATCGATCATATAACAAAGAAGAATTTCGCCACGTCAAACCTGTCGACACTAGCTCAGTGGAAGAGCGTCCCGGCTTTAGGAAGGCAGACGCAGGTTCAATCCCTGCGTGTCGATATTTTTCTTTGCTGTTTTTAAAGTTTTTCCATTTTTAATGTTTTCCATTCCACTGGTGTATTCCCAAATTTGTGGGAAAATGTCCTGATAACCCTGTTACCCAAGAAATCGAATCCTTTCAAAAACAATGAGTATAAGTGTTCTTTCAACTAAAATATTTTTGTTAATTCTCAATCCTTTTCCGTCTGGTTTCCGGGTTGGACATAATAAAACTACAGCACTTATTAAAATCACCGATGACATTCGTACGATTAACTCTATTAGTGTTTCTCCGTTAGTCCTGGGGCCGCACTTGCGTCTATCGTCACAAAGCTTCGTGCAATGACACGATAAAAGCAGATGTGAGCGGCTATTATCAGCTATTTTCCCATACATTCTGGACTGCGTATGCCTTAGCGAGCATATAACTTCGGGACGATATACGCAACTTCGGCTCCAGCATTAATAATCATCTTCCAACATGGTGTGACGTTACTGCCGGTGTTAATAATAGCGGTGTACTGTAGCTATTATTTTTTACAGTCTACATAAGTATCTGATATTAAAGCTATCCTCTCTTTACCGCTTGGACGCCATAAACGTCGTAAACATTCAAATTTGTTCTCAGGCATCTTTAGACGACTTGCATATGCCATTAATAATTTCCTGACATTTTAGTTGTTGTCTGATATTATCTGACCGTACTTTAATAATCTTAATAATAATACAAAGACAATTTTGGCGTCCAATTTCGTGACAAGTTGACAGTCGCAAATCTATTATCTATTCATCCAATCGTAAAGCAAGTAATCGTGATCCGTCATGTAATATACCTAAGCCAAATTCATAAAAAACACAGAATAGTAGTTAAACGACACCAAATTGCACAGTCATTTGTAATTGGAAAATTGTCTGAAGCTAACAAAAAAAATCACAATATGTTAAGTTTTGCGGGTGTAATCGTCCTAGATCCGTACATATACAGACATTCGGACAGACTCGGATTTTTTACACTAAATAAAATAATTGTCTTTGAAAGTATCAAATGCGTTAAAACACTAAACAAATAGGTAAAGAAGTCAATTTACATGGCGTTCAAGCAACGCACACATATACACCACTCACGGACACGATATCTCGAAATAGTTGGAAATAGTGCAAGCACAAGTGCCACCCGCTTGAGACACGTGCCAGTGTACATTTTTGTGCAAAAAAAATTGTAATAGGTAGAAATTAAATAAATATAAATATTCACGGGACAAATTACACTTACTGATCTAACCCCAAAGTAAGCAAATTATTTGCTTGTGTTATGGGTGTTAGTCAACGATACTAATACATAGAAATAGATATATAAATACTAGAATATATTTAATAAACACCCAAACCCGGAAATACAAACATTTGCTTACAAATGCTTGTCCCCGTCGGGGATCGAACCCGAGCCCCGTCGATTGCAGGGTCGCTAACCACTCGACCAACGAGGCGGTCAAATATTATAATAGCGTTTAGGTAAATATTGGTTTATTTTTCCGTTCATCCTGTTTCATTCTCAACAATAAATCAAACAACTTCATAATGATACGAGTGCCACTACCAGTTTTTTTGTGCATAAGCCGAAGTTGATAGCCCTAGCGCGGACGCGGACGTGCGTAGGCATAAAAAGTGAAGTACATACATGAGTTTGACTTCTGTACCTTTTTTGCGTGGTTAAAACGAGTGTTTTTTTATGTGCGTGTATTTATATATACTGTAAGTGCAATATGAATATTATAGTCATCTTTATTTCAGAAAGTTGCTTAATTTTAGTAAGACGAGAGTAGAGCACTACCTCACGCTGCGCATTGAGTCATGCAAAATTACTTCATAAATAACGAATTAAATAAAAAAAATACAAATAGAGGATCAAATATTTAGAGCCTTTGTTAATATACGTTTTAACAAACTTACAACTTGCTGCTCGCCTGTTTCTTTCATTCTTATGTCAGTTGACGTTTGATACAGAGCAATAAAACGAAGTGAAAAGATAAAAAAAAGAAGAATACTAGGAACTATATTTCGCCATGTCTGTTCATCGGTCCATCCGTCCGTTTGCTGTTAAGCTCAGACATCCTTAGTACTCGAAAGCTATAATTTGACATGAAAATACATAATCGTCACAGCAACAAACAATAAAATAAAATCTTGAATAATATTTTTTAGGGTAGCGTTGTAGGTACATGTAAAGTAGGTACTTGTGTTATTTTTTCTCGCATACCCCTTAAAATGGGATAAATTTTTAAAAAATATTGTGGTCTTTGAAAATCATTTTTCAATTTAGGGAGCCGTTTGTAAAATATTAGGCTTTAAAGTGCTGATTTTCCTTAGAGTCATGTGCCGCCCTCTCTGCCAGCTAAAGGGTTGGTTTTGGGGATAGGAGAATCTTCACTGTAGTATTAAATATAATGAAGGAAAACTATTACGCCTAAGTAGGCTTTACAACAGTATGAAAGAATAAAAAAATCCTCTTCATAGTCCGCATTATGTGATGAGTAACTACGAAACCATACATTGTGCGTGGTCCGACACGCACTTTGCCAATTTGTATTGATGACACCATTGCTTTTCTTATATAAAAGTAATCTTTTATCAGAACAATGAGAAATATAAATTATAGAGGTAATTTTTATTTTATGAGATTAGTCATGAGGTAATTGTGAATGGACGTATTATAAAAGTGCATACTAAGAATAAATTATGTGCCTTTGCAGGTACATCGTGAGAGAAGAGAAATATTCATATTAATTACTTCACTGACTAGGTACCAAACACACACGTTACATATATCGTATCTTTTACTATAACTAAATAATAATACATTAAAAAACAAGTCAATATCTCCAAAAGCGGACTTACTTAATTTTCCAACTACGGGGAAATACCAGCATTACAGAGTTCATTCACAAAACTCGGTGCATCCAATTCTTGAATTTAGTGGGATATTTTTAGACGATTATTTTTGTAAGTATCTTGTAATAACTTGACAGTAATAATTAAAACCCACTTTCAATTCAAATTTGTTCGTAATTTTAAAATTTGGCCGAATCTTTAAAAGTAACCCTGTATAGGTCACCAACCATTCACAGAAAGTACCTACCTTGAAAGTCGATAAAACATTATTTTTTGGTGGTATTATACCTACCTTCAGAATACGATAAAGCATTAAATTTTGTAAGTGTATTGACCCTGTCGCTAAAGGATATATTTGATTATATTATAATCGTTTCCGGAATATTGTAGATCAATTATGTACAGTTTATGGTTATTTATAAACACTACGCAATGTATGAGTGAGACTGAAAATATGTAATGGTAAGTATAGTTGAGTGACATTAAAATATTGAAAAGGTCAAAATATTTTTCTGACATCCTTCGTACGCAAGTACATTATCCCATGAATTAGGTAAAGGTGGAGCTAGCACTCGTAAACAAATACCTACGTTGTATCTCATTCTATGAGGTCTCACCATCTCTTTTGTACAGCTGTTTTAGAAAGAGAGGGTAAGACCTCAGAAGGTGACAGCAGTATTTAAAGTTTTGTTTCAAGTAGATATTATATACAGTGTGTAAAGAAAACCCCGTCCGATCCGAAAGAGGCATATATTATGTTGGTTAAAGGCATTACTGAAAAAAATAGTAAAATGACTTTATTTCTGAAAATAAAAATGATATCATTTTTTTTAATATTCGTATTTTTACTTATATGTCTTTAGAGTTAAGCAAATATTTTAAAAATGACACAACACCATGTCGCTGTTTGTTTCATTGTTTTGCTTTGGCGCCTGGCAAACACCACACGAAGGCGCACTATTTGTTTTTCGGCTTTTTACAAAGAATCTTTAAACGCACCGAATGTCCTTTGATTATAGAATTTATGTATTTGTAGGTGTTGTCAAACTTAGTGTATGAAAATACCATTTAAGATTTTTTTTTATTGGGAAAACTAATTAATTAATATCCACAAAATATATACACATATGTAATCGTATTACGGTACCAAATAACACCATTATTATCCGACAGGGTTTTCTTTACACACTGTAGAAGTTAACAATCTTAACAATCTTATTTCAAAATATTATTTTTTATTAAATATCAAAACATAACGTAGTTCTTACTTATATAATAAATGCGAAAGTAAGTCTGTTGGTTTGTCATGTTTTCACGTAACTCCTTAACAGATCACGTTAAAATTGAGCAAACCACCTGTGTGGCAAGATATAATAGCACACGCATTAGTTTACCGTATACCAACTAAGTACCTTAACCTCCAAACCGGAACACCGTGAAACTCCTGAAGCTATTGCGCCAGGAATAGGTAAAACCCGTACAAGACATTGCAGAATTCTACAACCTAGTAGCCCCGACATATGACACATTTGGCAAATCATTTACCGTTTGTGAATAATCTGGCAGAGATCCTGATATTGTTTTTTTTCAACATGTGTCTGGAATAGTGCGGGGAATAAATTAATGGGATGATGTGACTAATTACATTGGAAATCTCGGCCACGTATGAGGCGTAACACAATAAAATCTCTACACTTTTTCGCCGTGTTGGTCCCGGCCTCCTTTGTAGAATAGGCCAACTGCCGTTCTGCCAGGCAGGTCGTAAAAGGCGACCGATTGGCTATCGAGTCACTACCATCGTGGCTACTAGGTGGTAGAGTTCTGCATTGTCTCGCCCGGGTCTGGTACCACCGCCTTACCTATTTCTGCCGCAATAGCGTCAGTGCTTGTCGCTGTCGTGTTCCGGTTTGGAGGGTAAGGTAGCCGGTAAACTTATGCATGTGGCATTAGACCTCGCCACAAGATAGCAACGCACCATTAACATCTTTGGTGTCTATAGGCGATGGTTGACTCTTCCCATCATGAGACCCATCTGCTTGTTTGCTATCTTATGATATATAAAAAAAAAAACACTATTCAGCATTTTACATTACATCTTTGACTTCTGACTTTCAGTAATAGGCGGTAAAGTAATAATAATTAGCGTATAGAAAATAAGAAGCATGCTAACTTTTTCTAGCCTATTACAGTGCTTACTTAAAAGATTGAGGTTAGTGCGTCCTTAACACTTAATAAATTACTTACGTGTATTACTTAGCCCAATTTAACCCCAGGAAGAATCAGCTATGTGCGTTCACCGCTTAAAATTCGCCCTTTATTGTATCAATTTGAGAACACTCTTCTGATGGTCTCAGTCAATATTGGAATTTTTGGCATTGACATATCGAACGAAAATGTAGCGGGCTGCACACTGCAGCTAGTAACTAATAAATTATGTTAAAGTGAGTTCGTTTTTCAATTACATTTTATACGTTTTGTCGTCGGCGCTGGATGAAAATCTATTTGTAATTATGTTAAAGAGCAAGTGCACAAATATCGTCATATATGTTATCTTTCACAACAAAACTGTTGCAGAGAGAAACCACGGGCAAACGCTACTAATAAAACATAAATAAGAAGGATTGTAATACATTCGTTGAATTTAATATAAATGAAATTAAAGTTTTGTACAATTTATATACAATAGTAACACCTAAATATAGTGATAAAAGTCAATCAAATTAAAGTCTCAATATTTTTATATGATTATTCCTAGTGATATATTTTATTTAATAAATTTAAAAAACATAGAAAATTATTCTAGTTTATCTATAGTGCTAAATATTAGCACTCCAAAAGACACACGAAATATGTTTTAACTCAAATCGCCTGTGTTCTTTAAAATTTTTAAATTTAAATTGATGTTGAAATTAATGATCATAATATTATATTTATTCTCTATTACACACCTTAGGTATATAATCAAACATGTGATTTACGAGAGCGACTTTTTGAAGTTGGAAAAAATCTCACAAAAATATTTTTATTTCATAACTAGCTGACCCGGTAAACGTTGGTCTGCATTTTTTAATTACTCTTATTTTTTTCTATATTTTCTCACCTTTTAAGCCTTCCCTGGACTTCAACAATTAATTCAAAACCAAAATTAGCCAAATCGGTTCAGCCGTTCTCGAGTTTTAGCGAGACTAACGAACAGCAATTTATTTTTATATCTATACTAGCGAACCCGGCAAACGTTGTTCTGCCTTTTTAACTACTCTTATTTTTTTTTTCTATATTTTCTCACCTTTTGAACCTTCCCTGGACTTCAACAATTAATTCAAAACCAAAATTACCCAAATCGGTTCAGCCGTTCTCGAGTTTTAGCGAGACTAACGAACAGCAATTGATTTATATATATATACTAGCTGATCCGGCAAACGTTGTTCTGCCTTTTTAACTACTCTTTTTTTTCCAAATATTTTCTCACCTTTTAAACCTTCGCTGGACTTCAACAATTAATTCAAAACCAAAATTAGTCAAATCGGTTCAGCCGTTCTCGAGTTTTAGCGAGACTAACAAACAGCAATTGATTTATATATATATATATATATATATATATATATATATATATATATATATATATATATATATATATATATATATATATATATATATATATATATAAGATTTTTATAAACACTCTTTATTAAAACTGTTTATAAACATTTTTTTAGCTTGGAAAAACTTTTTTATATCATAAGATAACAAACAAGAAAATGACTCTCCTGATGAAAGGAGAAACCAATGCCCGTCGACACCAAAAACGTTAATGGTGCATTTGTATCTGTGTGCCGGGTTAGTAATAAGCTAACTGGCTAATTTACCCCCCATGGCAGTGATAAACACTGACATTATTACGGCAGAAATAGGTAAGGCGTATCAGATCCAGGTGAGACGTTGTAGACCTCTACCATTATTAGCGGTGGGTAATTTTTATTCATTGGGGTGAATTTATTCACTTATTGATTATTCCGGCTCCAGGCACGGATATGATTCACCTTATTTATTTCTTTATTCCTTTGGCTCACTTCGTCTTTTTTTAATGCAGCGTATCACATTCTGTGGTCGTATCTTTTTATGAACGTTTCCCTATATATTATTCTCGGTCCCACCAATTCCACACTACTATGTAATATAAGTAGTTTTTTAGGTTGATTATGGCTTGTCGCGTCTTACTCTCTCATTCTAATCGCAGTACCTACGCTCAGTTGCTCACATTCTGGCCGAAATATATAATTCCGCGGAGATGATAAGGATTTGAAGGAATTAATAAGCTTGTTGAATCCGGCCTCGGAATCAGTACCTTTGATTCAGTACCTCCGGAGTCACACCTCTAATCACGATGGTAGTGACAAGTTTGCCGGGCCTATTGCATGCGTTATTTATTACATGGTCATTGCAATTAAATATGATTTGATTTGATCGAGGTATTTCGAATAGACATAACAGTAGTAGATAACTTGAATGCTTTTCTTGGCGTGTTTGTTTAAATAAATAAATATATATATATATATATATATATATATATATATATATATATATATATATATACTGCTGCTTAGTGCTATATTTTGTATATATATACTGGGACACAAATCAGATCACGCCAGCCATCAAGGGTTAAATTTAGTCATATGCAGTCTCGTAAAGAGCTAATAAAATCAAGATTTATTTATTGATTTGGTAAATGATAAACTGAGCCACAAATTAGATACCGCCACCATGATGGCAAAAGTAAAATTTAGTTTTATGCAGTCTTGTAAATAGCGAATAAAAACAAGATTACATTTAGAAGGACGATGGTGTTTACACATAGCCCTGGGTTGGTCCGGACCCCCATTAAAGAATATACCATTTGCCGTTCGGCCAGGCAGTTCATAAGAGACGAACGATTAGCTAACGAGTCACTAACGTAGTGGCTATCAGCATTCACCAGTTTGTGCCGCAATAGCGTCAATGCTTATCATTGTCCTAAACATATGCATGTGGCATTACCCCGCCACAAGTATAGCAACACACTTTTTTTTGGTGTCTATAGACGATGGTTACTCTTTCCATTAAGAGAGCCATCTGCTTGTTTGCAATAAAATGATATAAAAAAAAACACCACCGCTAGACTAAGGGATGCTATTGAGATTTTTCAAAATGTAAAAAACCATTATAATTTCTAATGCTTTGTTCGGATCAGAAATTGGACTCAAGACGAGAAAATGTGCAGGATAACCATTAAGCTAAAGAAAAAGTATTTAAGGTATGTTTCTATTTTGTAAAGGTCAATTCCTATCCCGGATGGACTGGTGATGGACCCGATGGCGCCCACAACACTGGATCTCAATAATCAGCTAATGGATCGTATTGGCAGTGGATTGAATATATTAAAAGATCACGGAAAGAAAGTTCAAAAGGTACGTGTTAATATTATCTATATATATATATATATATATATATATATATATATATATATATATATATATATATATATATATATATACGTAGGTCACACTATAAGTTTTGCGTAACTTAAAAAAACAACATGTTATAACCAAAATATTTGCTTTTCAACATAATCTTTACATTTTTAAAAAAAATTTTATGCAACCGAACCATTGGTAAATGTAAAACCTCTCATCAAGTCTTTGATTTTGGGGAAAATACAGAAATTGCAGGGTGCTAGGTCAGGGCTATGCGCAGGATGAGTGACGAGATGTATTTTTTCGGAAGCTTAAAAATGACTGTTTTGTTGGCCGTGTGTGAAGAAGCTTTATCGCGGTGTAGGAAAATGCGGCTTTTGGGTCATCTTTCGCGAACTTTTTCTAACACCCTGGGTAAACAAATGGTAGAATACCATTTGGCATTAACACTCTTTTGATCTTTTGATCTTCAAGTGGAATTGTACAGATGGGACCTGTAGCTGAGAAAAAAAACGCGATTATTTTTTACCAACGTTTATCGTCTGTCTCACTTTTGTTGGCCTGTTCTCATTTTCAAATACCCATTCACAAGATTGCTGTTTTTTTTCGGGTTCAAAACAATAAATCCACGATTCGTCTCCTGTAACATTGTCATAAACAGCGTTAGAACGTCCGTGGTCGTACTTCAGTAGCATCTGTGAGCACCATTCCACGCGAGCCCGCTTCTGCTCCGTTGTCAGTTCATGAGGGATCCAACGACAACAAAGTTTCCGAACTTTTAATTCTTCGTGTAAAATTATCTGAATTTGGCTCATACCAATCCTCAATAGTCCTCGAATTGTCACATAGGTAATCCGGGGGTTTTCTTCAATTAACCGCTTAACAGTAGCCACAATATTTTCGTTGACGGCAGTTGAAGGCCGCTCTTCACGAATTTCGTCATGTAAAGAAACTCGACCTCTCTCAAATTCAGCAAACCATCGCCTCACGGTGCCCAAACAAGGTGCTTCTCTCCCAAAAGCATTTTGAAGACGAGCGGTACAGTCTTGCGGAGAAAGAGAACTTTTAAAATCATAAAAAATCATTGCTCTAAAATCTTTTCGACTTAATTCCATTTTCGTTGCGTAGAACTTTGATGATTTATTACTAAGAAATAAAATATAACATTCGAAATTCAAATAGTTCCGACTAGCTAAAAGTGCATATCAATATACATATAGTAAAATAAAATCGTAGGAAAGTCAATGTCAATCACATATCAATATACATATAGTAAAATAAAATCGTAGGAAAGTCAATGTAAGTCCGGGGTAAACTCAAAAAGTACTGCATGGATTTACTTCAAATTGCATGAATATTACTAACAGGCCGAGTCAACATATAGGCTACATATTATCACGCTATCACTAGTCTTTTAAATAAAGAGAAAAACCCCTGATAGAAAGATCGTCTATAGATGTTACACTTAAGATGTTAATGGTGCGTTATTATCTGTATGACGGGGTTAAAATGCCACAAGTATACGACAGTGTCAAGCTCTGATACTATTGTGGCAGGAATAGGTAATGCCGAATGCGGTGACACAAAACCCGTGTAATACGTTGCAAAATTCTACCATCTAGTAGTCACGATGGTAGTGACATATTTGGCCAATTGTTTAGCGTTTACGAAATGCCTTGAAGAACGGCAGATGATCAATTTATCAATGTGGGACGGGACTAACCAACAAGTTCCTGACTTGTATTTTAAGCCACGATGCAAATTAGTTTAGTCTGTGTGTAGCATCATAGCTTCTAAACAGATGACTAATTTGAGTGCGATTTTTTTAATTGAAACCTAAGCAAGTTAAATGATTTTTACAATGATTCTTAATTACTTAGAGTAATTAATGATTTAATATATTAAAACTTGATACAGCTGAAATACTAAGTCATAATTTGTAAATCGCGGCAACTTTCAAGAGTGAAACGAAACGTTACTGAAACTGTCATCTGCACCATGCTACAGCGCAAAGAGTGTTGTAGGGATACGGGATGGACTTGACGTCCTGAAGCAATCAGGAAAGTCTGCCAATACCCGATACATTATACAAAAAATTTAGTGTAGAAAACCTTTTGATTAAAACCCTCTTTCATGAATTTGGAGGTTGAATATACGTAGAACGAAAGCCCTAGCGTAGAAAAAAATAATTTTCCGCGCGCTAAACAGAAATGGAAAAGTCTACTTTTTGAAAAAATCTATTAAATACGTGATTTTCCTGTCGTTTAATCATTGTTTGGTTTTGTTTGATTCACTTATATAATAAAAAATAGGGCTACGATGCTAATTAAAGGTAATATAAATTAGCAACAGTACCAGATCAAGGCATATAGTGCCCGATCCTGAATTCCTAGGCTTATAATTGTTTTAAAATTTAAAACAAAAGCAGGATAAAACAACAAAATAAAAAGAGAGATGAGGTTCTTAAAGTTTCTTTAGATAGTTTAGTATATTGTAGCCTATGTATTCATTAAATTATTTTACATAAAAACATGCTCATTTATAATTTATTCAAACTTATATTAAGCGTGTTTACATCAGTAATATTTTTTGCTACTTCATCGAAGTGGTTTTTGATACACCCGTTTTATCGCCTCAGTGTTGTTTAGTGTGTTTGACAGAAAGCTTGTTCTTAACTTTGCTTAGAGTTCTTAGAAAATTACGTAACTTTGAAGGAGATCTAAGCAGACTGAAATGGCAGAGATCATTTTGCAAACAGCAGCAGCAGTTAAGCATCCAGATAAACGTGTCAGTCAGTATTTAAGATATCTTATATATAAATGAAAACAGTTATATATGTTAAATTTTGTTTCAGTACATTTTTAAAAATACGAAATTTGAAGTTCTTAAAAAGCCATGGAATTCTGTAGTGAACGTAGTTCTTATAGAAGCAAAAGATTTACAAGATGGACCGGCTACCAGCTCGAATGGCTTGTATTGCAAATTTAAGTAAGTATATGTGAATATTTTTTGTTATTAACTGATTTTCATAACTCCTAATAAGTAATTTCCACTGATTAAACTGGATACGCCTTTCAAATCAATTTCTTAGATTGTTAGAATTTACACACCCAGAAATACAGAGTGATAATACTTATCCATGAAATAAAATCACTCCAGAGGTATTCCTTAAACCTTAGCTTTTTATTATAATATTTCTATTTTTTTACGATATAATATATCTAAAAGCGTTTGACATTTACATACTTTTGCTCATATGAGCGGCTACGCATTTTGCGTCCAATACCATGTCTATTAGTATTTGTGTGGTTTCTGGTAATTTCTTCTGGCTTATTATGCGAAAACAATTCATATTTGCTCAGGCTTAAGCGAACCGGATCACCAGGAACTTAAAGTAATGCTTCATATGAAATTTTCCACTCTAACATACACAACATAACGGCATCACCTTGCCTGATACACTCGTTAATTCCCAAGCGATGCGTATAAATTCGCAGTCCTTGCGGCCACGAGGCAGGTCGTAGGACGCTATATGCCAAACGAATGATAAAAATCTTGCACTTTGAGCTTCGAGACGGACAGGAGCGGAGCAAGCATGCTGTATTCTAACCAAGGGCTCGGGGCTCGGGCTGGCATTGTTATACGCTTACGGCCAATTTAATATACGTATATTTGGAAGATAACGAAAGATGGGATTAATTGCTCCTCATACCAATCATAGTAATTATAATATATATATATATATATATATATATATATATATATATATATATATATATATATATATATATATATAGCTATTTCTAAGACATAGTAGTAGCTACATAAAATTAAAGAGTTTAATGAACGGCATCTTGTAATGTGTTTGCTTTATCGCGGGGCGCACAAATATAACCTGCGGGCTGCGGTTTGATGACCAGTGATAATTTAACTTCCCTGAAAGTTACTGATTTTACGCCGATTTTCGAAATTCGAGTTTTCAGATGTCCATGTTTTGAGGTCCTAGGAACCATTTCCGACTATTTTCACGATAACGTCAGTATGTCCGTATGTTTGTATGTACGTGGATTTTTTTTATAGAAGAGGGGGTAAACGAGCAGGAGGTGCTCCTGATGGTAAGTGATCACCGCCGCCCATGGACAACCACAATACCAGAGGTCTTGCAGTTGCGTTGCCGGTCTTTTAAGAAGGAGTAGCTCTTTTCTTGAAGGCCCCCAAGTCGTATCCATTTGGAAACACCCCTTCCGGTAATTGGTTCCTCAACAAAGTAGTGCGAGGAAAATTGTGCCGAGAGAAACGCACAGTTGTGGATTTCTAGACATCGAGATGGTGAGGATAGAATTTCAAGTTTTGACGCGATGTCCGATGACGAAATTCGGCGGCAGGAATTAATCCAAATAACTCGTCGGAACACTCGCCATGAAAGATACGATAGAAGACACAGAGTGAACCAACATCTCTGCGCAATGCCAAGGAGCCAAGCCGTTTCGAAATAGCCAGGTCGTCAACGATTCGAACCGCTCTACGCTGAATGCGATCAAGAGGAAGGAGCTGGTACTGAGGAGCTCCGGCCCAGAGATGAGAACAGTACTCCATGTGGGGCCGAATTTGAGCCTTATAAAGTTGAAGGCGATGGGCCGGTAAGAAGTACTGTCTCGCTCTGCTGAGCACACCGAGCTTTTTGGAGGCTAGTTTATGATGAGTAAGTGTAATTTGTCCCATGAATATATTGTTTCTCAGTCTCTCATGTTATTAATCAGTAAGTTAAAGAAGAAGTATAAACAAAGTGTTTTATTTCTAAAATGTTCACAATCTAAAATGTTTTATATTGTAGCGAATTAGAAAATATTTTTTTATTTTAATTTGTAATAAACAATCTCGAAAAGTAACGGATTTTTTTAACAAAAATGTTTTCACCTAAAATAATTCCATTAGTATGTACATCAGCTAATGAAATAGGATATTATATTCTATAGATCACTAAGAAACTCCAAATTTTAATGTAATAAAAATACAGTTATTTTATATTATTTATTCTATGTATGAATACGTAAAGCGAAAAGCAGTATGCAAGTTGTTACGGTTGATTTTTATTTATTTATTTGTTTATTTTTTAGATGTATATGGTGTGTCGAAAGCTAAATATTTTTATATAATATACACTAGAAACACATTATAATAATAAAAACAACTATTACACTCACTACCGTTCATTTGACACATCATAATAAAGCACTATTAAACTAGGTCAAAACTTTTTCTAATTTTCCAAAAAATATTATTTAGGTATCATTCGATTTGGAATGACACGTAGAAACTTTTTGAGAAAATTGAAAAGCCGCTCGCAAAAATTGCAAAAGTTATAAACAATTAAGTGAAAAAGGGGGTTTGGTTTTTCGCGAATATCTCAAAACCAATTTGAGATTTTTTCAATTGAAAAAAGATTCAAAGAGAGAAGGAAATTTTCAAAAAAAAATGTTTACTCCTGGAAATGTAGGATAAACATTTATAATTTTCCCAGAGGGTTGAAAATACGTTCGAAAACGGATACTTCTGCTTGCGCAAGCCACGGAAACTTTAACCTTTTAATGAATAAATATTATTTTAACTTATTAAATATGAAAATTGAAAAGTAAAAAATTCATGTACCTAAACAGTAGATCAATAAACTATAGTCCGTTGGCAAAAATTTTTTATCGCGATTTTTCAATTAGTTATTCATTAATTAACTAACAATTATTTGTAGTACCAATGTTAACATTGAAAATGCGGGAATTGTTAAATTATAAATCTGGATTTTTTTTCCTTTCATCGAGCTATTTGACAAAGGCTATAAAAGAGATTCCCGTTGGAAAAATTAAAAAAATTGATAATTTTCACATTGTTATCAAGAATTATGAAGCGCGATTACTGTTGTTTCGTTTTTTAATGATCAAAATCTATCTAAAAATTATTTGTAATCATTTTTAAAAAATTAAAAAATAACCAAGCAAGACTAAAATTTATAAGCTAAAATTATTGATAAATATCCGTCAAAGAAAATGTTATGTGACTTGTATGTCTAAATATCTTATATTTGTTTCTAAGATATTTAGACATAAAAGTTGAAAAAAAAAATTTCTCGAATATTATTTTTTTAAACAAACGATTTGAATTAAATAAATAATTGAGTAAGAGCTTCAAATTTGGGCATAATTTATTGTTTCATTAATAAAAAACAAATAAGATTTAAATTTTTCATTGTATTTCTGTTAATTTAAAAAATTTAATAAAATTAAACATAAAAAACCAAGTGAGAATGACAAAATGATAGAGAACAGAAAATTATAAGTTTAACAAATAATATAAATATTTAAAAAAAAAAATTATACATGGTTGTTTTAGATTTTTTTAAGTAGAAAAAGATAAAATACAGTAAGACAATTCATTTGTTTATAGAAAATTATAAACAAATGAATATTTAAATAATAAACAAAAATAAACGATGAAAATTTAAATAATATATTTTTTCATCGACAAGAAAAATGATGATTTAAAAAAATGATTCCTTAATATTAACTAGAAATGATGGAAAATAAACATTAATTAACAAATCCGTCTTTATGCAATAAACTTTTTTTTTGAGAAACGGTTTTTTTAATCACATTTTTTTATCAAAGATTATGTTTCTGAAAAAAAATTGAATTATCTTATAAACAATGCATTTGTTTATAACAATTTTTTAAACAATCTATACTTCCATACTTAATATTATAAATGCGAAAGTCTGTCTGTCTGTCTGTTACGCTTTCACGGCTAAACCGCTGGACTGACTTTAATGAAATTTGGTATGAAAGTAGTTGAAGAACCGGGGTCAAACATAGGCTAATTTTTTTTTCAAAAATCAATCCTTAAAGGGTTGAAATAAGGGATGAAATTTGTATGAAAAGTTATCTAGATGACATGTTAATCTACTCGCGGGCGAAGCTGCGCGGGTCAGCTAGTAGGAAATAAAAATGATTAAAAGTGATTTTTAGATAGCTTTTGATCATTAAAAAGCGAAACAATAGTAATATTATGAAAAAAATTAATGTTTAATCACGCTTCATAATTTTTATCTCAGTAAATTGTTAATAACAAAGTGAAAATTAACAATTTTTTAATTTCTTTAACGGGAATCTATTCTAAAGCCTTTGTCAAATAGCTCCATGAAAGGAAAAAAAAACCAAATTTATAGTTTAACAATTATCGCACTTTCAGTGTTAACATTGGTACTACAAAAAATTGTTTCTTAATTAATGAATAACTAAATGAATAATTGGGATAAAAAAATTTGATTCCGAATCGAATGACACCTAAATTATAATTTTTAGAGAATTAGAAAAAGTTTTGACCTAACACTTGTTAGCCAGACTATATTTTGTTGATGGCTAAAATATTTTGACAAACTTAGAAGAAATTTTATTGTTTAATCTATGATCCACTTCACGGTCGAAATTCGACCAAAAGGCGATTCCTGGTATACTTTATTATTTGAATATATTGTATGATTGTCGGTTTTAACATGTTAAGTCATTGCCCTTTCTCGTATACAATACAATTCGTCATTAGATCCAATGTTCAGCCGGTTCATTTTACAGGTTGAAGACATTACGTACTAAGGCCTTCAACAAAATTATACCTAATAGTATACTTTACAGTGAGGTTGTCAACCTTATGAATCTATATTTTCCCAACAAATAGGAAAAATTTTAGGTGTTTGTTATGAAAATATACATAATCTATACATGTAATAAAATCGTAGGAAATTCAATGTATATCCGGGGTAAACTCAAAAAGTACTGCATGAATTTACTTTAAATTTTGCATGAATATTACTAATAGATCGCGTCAACATATAGGCTACATATTATCACGCTATCACCTACGGGGGAGAAGCTGTGCGGAGTAAACGAAGTGCGCGCGAACTAAGTCGCGGGCAACAGCTAGTGTCACTATAAAATTAAATTGAATGTCATATCATAATTAATATTAATATATGTATTTAAAATAAATTGGTAAATGGTAAAGTTCGTGTCTGATCTCGCGCAATGTACCTACCTTATATCCGAAGTTTCCCATTATAATAACACGGATTAAGACGTATTTATTGTTTCACAAGCTGTTGCCAGTGACTTCGTCCGCGCAGAGTTCGTTTGCTCCGCACAGCCCCTCCCCCGTAGGTGATAGCGTGATAATATGTAGTAATATTTATACAAAATTTGAAGTAAATCCATGCAGTACTTTTTGAGTTTACCCCGGACATACATATAGACAAACAGACAAAAATTCTAAAAACTATATTTTTGGCTTCGACATCGATTGTAAATCACGCCCCAAATATTCATTAAAAAAATGTTCAATGTACAGTTTTGACTTTACTACCAATTTATTATATGTATAGATACTGGGAACATTTAACCTATTTAACGTCAACGTCAATCACGGATATAATATCTACATCACAGGTTCACTCACTGCTTTAAAAACTTCTTCAAGTACATTTTATAAGTTTGTTGACTATTACTCCAAAACTTATAAAGCCTTTTAAGCCGTGTTAGTTTTCCTTCTAAGTTCTAACTTCAGTATATTTACTACTACCATGATTTTTCTCCCACCCCCAAAACCAACCATTTAGCATAGGAGGGAGAAACATTAGGTGATCCCGCGGGATTGCCAAAAACGTTTATAATGCAGCAGGTTGCACCCTGCAGCTAGTAAATTAATAAAAATAAACATTAAACATGCTACATTCGTTTTCTATACATGACAGTACTCAAACATGTGTACTATTAGATATAATATAATACTGTTACGTGCTTCGGGTTCGTAATTGTAAGAAAATATTAAAACCGTGTACTTACAATACAAATAAACCAAACAACACAATGTAATACTCAAATACTCCGATTAACACTAGTCACTCACTGTACTAACACTAAACTTAACCGACTACACAATAGAACACTCGCTTCGCACTGGTCACTTTAAGTATCGCTCTCGATCGCTGTATAAAAACTGCCTTCTATTTATCAACACATCTCTATTTATACCCGAGGTAAAGTTCGACAACAATCGCGAATGTTCGGCAATTATCTCGTATATAATAACAATTATTGTAAGCAACTTGTAATAAACAAGTTATTATAAATAAGTCTTGGTACACGTTATTTTCAACCTTATGCCCTATACCACAAAATCCCTTATGGCATAGCTATTCGGATAGCGGTCAACTATTTGTTTGTCAATAGGAGTTCCAACGTTCCAACTCTTCACGTTTCTAGATTATTCGTAACAATACTATTATGTTTATGACTAAAGTCTATTGTCAAAATTAGGAGAGATTTATGTCTTAATCTATTGTCGAATTTCGACTAAAGGGCAACGACTACCAGATATATAGCAGATATATGGAACTAATATAAAATACAGAGATTCTGTGGGTGTTTGTAATTAAATAAAATCAGAAACTACTGAACTATCCCAGAGTAATAAAAACTATTTTTCACCCGATTGAGCTAAAGGAAATAATAGTTTTAAATCACACGAACAAGGTTATGGGTAACAGCTAGTCGAAAATTCTGCTGTAAAGTTCTGCTTCAAACAATGTTATAATTTTTAACTCAACAAAGAAAAATTTTAACATGATAGGATTTGAACCCGGCACGCTCTTACCCACTAACCTACGTGTCGCTTGATTCAATGGGGCGAAATTTCTCTTTGCTCTGTTATTATGCATATTAATTTCACCTGTACCGATAAAATCATTTAACCAGTATATACGTAAGTATACCAAGTGATTATTACAACCGACAGAATAGATCATAAGCCAAACCAAGCGAAGCGAGACATGGCTTAGTTGTTTAGAGCTTGACGGCCAGAGGCAAGGTCGCAGGTCAAAATCCTGTTGTATCAACATTTTTCTTTTTTTTATGTCATAAGATAGCAAACAAGCAGATGGGTCTCCTGATGGAAAGAGTCAACCATCGCCTATAGACACCAAAGATGTTAATGGTGCGTTGCTATCTTGTGGCGAGGTCGAATGCCACATGCATAAGTTTACCGGCTACCTTACCCTCCAAACCGGAACACGAAAGTGACTAACACCGACGCTATTGCGGCAGGAATAGGTAACGCGGTGGTACCAGACCCGAGCGAGACGACGCAGAACTCTACCATCTAGTAGCCACGATGGTACTGACTCACAAAGCCAATCGCCTTTTACGACCTGCCTTGGTATATTCTTCAAAGGAGCTTCAAAGGAGCAGTTGGTATATTCTTCAAAGGAGCCCAGAACCAACACGGGGATAAAAATTCTTTGTAGTTTTTAAATTTTCTCTAGCCCTGGATAACTGCTAAAACACATATTACAATGTTATATTGCTGTTAGAGTAAGAACACTTTACAGATTACCTGAAGTCAAATTATATGTAGATACGAGTATATTCCTGAAGTTGAACCTTCTGACTGGATCATAGACTAATTATTTATTTTTGTTTCAGGCTAGGTAATGAGTCTCACAAATCAAAACAAGTTCATAAGTCAAATCCAATATGGCGGGAACGATTTAACTTGTATTTATACGACGATAATACCTTGGATATCAAAGTTTGGCATAAAACAAAGCAGAAGAATTTCATGGGAAGGTAAACACTATTATTATGAACGAAAAATATAACCTATTGTACACACCAACAATATAAACTATATTTTCACCTTATAGGGAACATAAAGGGTTGACCTGATGTTACAGGATCCTCTTTCGATGATCATCAGCTTTTTCATATTTTGCGCTGCAAATGATTCACTTCACGTGCATTATTTGCAGCAAACAAGATGGTCTGATAATAAAAAAACGTATTCGTGGTTTATTAAATTTTTAATTTGTAGATATTATCTGTAAAATATTATATTATTAATGAGTAATATAGACTATATAAAATTTTGTTTAAAAATAAAAATACTCACCACAGGAATTTTCTATGTCTGTAACATCACTACATAATATTAAACAAAGTCGCTTTCTCTGTCAATCCCTATGTCCCAATGTATGCTCAAATCTTTAAAACTACGCAACGGATTTTGATGCGGTTTTTTTTAATAGATAGTTTGATTCTTGAGGAAGGTTTAAGTATATAATTCTTTCCGATATTCCCACGGGAACAAAACTACGCGCGTGAAACCGGGCGTGGGCAGGTCGCTAGTATGATATAAAAATGGCTGTAAAATGTAATAGCGTCCAGACATTCAGAGGAGAAGTGCTTTGGACATTCGCTTGCCTTAAATCCATTACAAACCACGAACGTATATAAAGGCACAGAATACTGGAGACTAACAAAAGTCAATGTTACATACAAGTAATATTTGAGTATAGTACAGACACCTCTCACGGACGCGATATCTCGGACTGGTGCGGTACAAACTGTCCTGATTCCCGAACCATTCCGAGATATGCATCGGCTCGACCAGGTCTGGTACCACCGCCTTACCTATTCCTGCCGCAATAGCGTCAGTGCTGGTCACTGTCGTATTCCGGTTTAGAAGGTAAGGTAGCCGGTAAACTTATGCATGTGGCATTAGACCTCGCCACAAGATAGCAACGCACCATTAATATGTTTGGTGTCTATAGGCGATGATTGACTCTTTCCATCAGGAGACCCATCTGCTTGTTTGCTATCTTATAAAAAAAACATAAAATCGAAGGTTTATTATATCGTTGTTTTCAAATGAATATTTGCTAATGAGCAGTAATCTATATATATATATATATATATATATATATATATATATATATATATATATATATATATATATATATATATATATATATATATATATATATATATATATATATATATATATATACATATATATAAAAGAAAGTCGTGTTAGTTACTCCACTTATAACTCAAGAACGGCTGAACCGATTTAGCTGAAAATTGGCAGGGAGGTAGTTTAGAGCCAGGAGAAGGACATAGGATACTATATATATAAAAATCAATTGCTGTGCAAAACTCGAGAACGGCTGAAACGATTTGGCTAATTTTGGTTTTGAATTAATTGTTTAAGTCCAGGGAAGGTTTAAAAGGTGAGAAAATATATAAAAAATAAGAGTAGTTAAAAAGGCAGAACAACGTTTGCCGGGTCAGCTAGTATATATATATATACACACACACACACACCAAAATAATATTTTTTACAATTTTTGTCTGTCTGTCTATCGGTCTGTATGTCTGTCTGTTTGTTCCGGCTAATCTCTGGAACGGCTGAACCGATTTTGACGGGACTTATACTGGTAGATAGCCGATGTGATAAGGAGTTACTTAGGCTACTTTTAATTTCGAAATTTTCCACGCGGACGAAGTCGCGGGCTCAGCTAGTTTGGAATAAAATCCTCTGACTGGAAACTTCCATTTCATATTTTCGAATTTAATCTATGGAAATTATGTCAAAACATGTAACGACTGTTATTGAACCGTCACCTTACCGTCTAATAGTATGTAAAAAAACTAAATATATACCTAGCTACATATTATATTTCTCATCTGGAGATAGTTATATGATTTCAATGATTTTTGTTTGAAGTGTCTTACGCGTCTAGTCTATAATTTCGAAACGCTAACCCAAATCTTGGGGAGGGCACTAGACCATTCAAGGGTGGGCTCGGCCCATCCAGCTCACCTTCTTTATACGCCTATGCCCATGTATAATTAGAAGCCTTACAGTTGCATTGCAGTGATGCCGACTTTTTAAGAATAAGTAAGATTTTTCTAGAAGATCCTTCAGTTTAGAAGCTGAATTGCAGGCAAACAAAATAAATAAATCATCATTATGAAAGTTTAAATAAAATGAAATATATTTAAATCTAACAACATAATAAAAATGTAAAGGCTGAAATAATCTCTCAGTTAAATCACCTTATCAGCTCAATACGATTATATCAAATAAAAATTAAAAGCTTTTCTTTTATTAAGTACTACTTACACCATTAATCATAGTAGTGCAATCACATTAGTATTTGCAGTTTTAAATTGTTAGACCGTACATATTAAGATCTGAGTTGAACGCAATTTTCTAGAATTATTTTCGTATATTTTTAGTGAAAATTATTCTAATCATTTATTTATTTAATTCTATATTGTATACAATAATCACTAACATAACAATAGTAATAGAAAACAAGTATAATAGGCGAGCATATCTCTAGTAATAGAGATTTTTTCCATTTTTAATTTTTGTATACTGTATTTAAGTGTTTTTTTTTATCAGGTGTACAATAGACCTCAATCAACTAGAAAAAGAGAAGACTCATGACCTCTGGCAGGATCTTGAGTGCGGGGATGGACAGTTGCATTTATTAATTTCTCTCAGTGGTTCAAATAGATACATCCAACTTGACAACATCCCGACTACGAATATTACGCAACATGAACCTACAACGGAAGAAAAATTTGTGAGCATTATTTTTCTTTAGTCAAAATATTTATAATATACCTACTTATGTGTTTTTTCACCCATAAGAGTTGACGTGGCAACTAAAATAACATAAACTACGAACTATTTTATTTCTATTTTCTTACAGCTGTATGTACTAAAGATTATATTATTATCGTAATGATTTGTTAAATAATATTATTTGTAGTACAAACTGCTATTAGTTACATTATTTTATGTAAAATATGATGATGGAGCATGTAAACAACGACTGATTCCTAAATATTGATTGAAAAGTGGTAAAAAATCTTTCGAATTTCAAAAGTATAACAAAAAACCAGATGGTTTTTTGTTGTACTTTGTTATAATTATATATTAATTATAACAAAGTATAACAATTAACATCTTCAACCGATAGAGAAATTAAGCGCAAGCAATCACTCTTTTTGTTAATTAAAATTAATAAGAAAAGTATTTGTCTTAGAATACGTCACATCGGGTAAATGCGGCTGTGTCAGCACTTTTCTTACGTACGTAAATGTGAAGAGCACTTTTCTTTCGTACATAACACTGCGTTCTATTCCATTGCGGTGCTTTGTATGTGTGTGTTCGATTAATGAGTACAAAGGGTCGAGCACACTAGGGCTGGCCTCAACATGCCGGGGCGGGCCGCACCGCAACGAAAAATGCTGGCATGGCTCATTCGGACGGGCCGCAGCGGGCAGAGCAGCTGCAGCAACAAAATTGTATTTGCCTTTGTTAATCATAATGACCGCCCCGTTGCTCGAGTGGTTAGCGAACCTGACTACACAAGCAACGGGGCTTGGGTTCGGTCACCGAAGGGGACAAGCATTTGTGTGATGAGCATAAATTTTTGTATTTCCGGATTTGGGTGTTTATTACGTATGTAAAAGTATTTATATATGTATTTCTATGTATTAATATCGTTGACTAACACCCATAACACAAGCAAATAATTTGCTTACTTTGGGGTTAGATCAGTCAGTGTAATTTGTCCCGTGAATATTTATATTTATTTATTTATTTAATTATGTGGATCTTGCAAATCATACAGTTCTTTGTAACCTTGAATGAAAATTATTAATCGCTTTTATCCATAATTACGTGGTTTTATAAACTAATACCAACTCAAAACACGGGGGAACACAATATGTGCGCGATTCTGCTCGCTATAACAAAAGCGTAGGGGCGTAGTAGGCCGAGCCGGACCGCATCGTATTTATCGAAATCCGCCGCGCAAAAATCTGCACCGATACGCCCGACCATAATGTGCGATATCATTATCATATCATTATTATTTTATATAATAAAACTAAGTTGATAAAATGTGCGTGCCGATAAAACTTTAAAAGGAGTCCCGGCACGATAAAAGGACTTATATAGGGTGATAGCTCCTTATCCCCCCTCGAACAAGAAAGTTCCCGTTTTAACCTTAAGGGCGTGTTTTTAAAGATATAAGGGCTTTTCCAACCCTTCAACTTGGAAATTAAGTGTAGTGGCGCCATCTGTTGTCGAGTATTTGAACTTCAATCGGAACAATAATTATTTGGGTTGCATTTCGAAAGGCGCCGCGAGTAATGGCAGCACGTGTAGTAATGGCGCGTAAAGTTTTTTCGTGGGACCACGGTCTGATCTTATCTTTTTCCTTTAATGACCATTTTGTATGTCCTATGACGGGTTCCTATAACCAATGATCCGTCATTTGTAGCAGTAAAAATTAGCAACCAATTCAATGATAACGAGGCGTTACACAAGTTGTTTGGACATTTGAGAATTTGACAGAACAATTTTAGTTTACGCCTCGTGGAAAATGTTACTTCACTCTCGTAACTAAAACTAGTCGTTTTATTAATATAGGAACTGGGCATTTTTCAGTTATATTAATTTTGGAGCAGGAATTTAATGGCCGTTACCAGTTACCTAAGTAATTTTGTTACGCAGATATGTGTGTCACTTTTACTTAAATGTTGCGCGATAGTTAAAGTTTGATTTTATGACTTTTTAACTTTTTCCGGTAAAGTTTGTTAGCGTGCACCTCACACATTACTTCTTTTTGCTTAGTCAGATAAATACCAAAATAACTATGATAAAGTTCATCTAAACTAATATTATAAAAAGGAAAGATTCGTTTTTTGTTTGTGTATTAGTTACGATATACATTTACGATATACTTTAAAAGTACTAGGCTGATTTCAAAATTCTTTATAAATTTTTAGAAAACCACATTATCCAGGATTTTTTTTTCTTTTAAAATTCAGGAGTAGCGTAGGCTACTTTTCTACTCGAATGAGCAAAGGGTAACAATGATTATTGGTCACGAAGTCACGCGTAACTGCGATGTCGCTTATAAATTTAAATTTAAAATATAAAATACTTTCAACACATACCCGGTCATTATTTGGTAACAAATTTACATGCTATTTAAAAATGTCCGTTGAATTCTAATAAGGGCTTATGGTACATTAAATTAATTTGGTAATTTCGGCTGACGCTATAGCTATTTATTTTTGTAGCACTTTAAGACCGATCTCATCAATCTCTTTTAATCTATCCAGAGACCCACTTTTAAAAACACATAATAAAAAAACCATTATAATCGTTCCCTTTTAATCAAGTTGCGCAAAGGTGGTTTTTTATCTATATTTTCCTATATTAATACTGTAAATGCGAAAGTTTAGATATTTAGATGGATGGATGTTTGTTACGCAAAACGGCTGGACCGATTTGGATGAAATTTGCTATACGTGTAGATGATGGACTGGAATAGCAAAAAGGCTATTTTTAGCCCGAAAAAATTATATGTTCCTGCGGGATTCACCAAAAACTTTTATAACGTAACGAGCTGCACGTTGCAACTAATATTTGAATAAAATAATGTCGATGCATGGAACAATCTCTGAAATGATTTAGTGCAGGCGTAAACAACCTGACGGTTTTTAAATTTTAATTTATCGTCAGAGCAAAGAGTTAAGTTTAAAAATGAACCTAAATGCAGCCTATATACAGCTTAACGTGCTACTTGGGATACTATTGTAACCCACAGCCCGCTGGTTTGAGACCACTCCTTAATATTTAACAGCCCGGGTAACAGTTGTTTGTATTATATTTTTATCATTTGTTGTTTTTATTAAGCAGGTTAACAAAGTTATAATAATACTTATGTGGGTTTTAGCATTTGCGTTGACACTAATGACTGGTATTTCCTGTTTTTTATTTACGTACATAAATTTTCATGCAGCATGCTAATCTCAAGGTAATATGTATCGGTTTCCCGTGTTGGTTTCGGGCTCCTTTGAAGAATAGACCAATTGCCGTTTTACCGTGCAGGTCGTAAAAGGCGACCGATTGGCTATGACTCGCCCTTGTCTGGTACCACCGCCTAACCGAATACGTTATTACTGCCGCAATAGCGTCAGTGCTTGCCACTCTCGTGTTCCGGATTAGGGGAATTTTTTTTATATCATAAGATAGCAAACAAGCAGATGGGTCTCCTGATGGAAAGAGTCAACCATCGCCTATAGACACCAAAGATGTTAATGGTGCGTTGCTATATTGTGGCGAGGTCTAATGCCACATGCATAAGTTTACCGGCTACCTTACCCTCCAAAGCGGAACACGACAGCGACAAGCACTGACGCTATTGCGGCAGGAATAGGTAAGGCGGTGGTACAGACCCGGGTGAGACAATGCAGAACTCTACCACCTAGTAGCCACGATGGTAGTGACTCGATAGCCAATCGGTCGCCTTTTACGACATGCCTGGCAGAACGGCAGTTGGCCTATTCTACAAAGAAGGCCGGGACCAACACAGCGAAATTAAGGTAGCCGGTAAATTTATGCATATAGCATTGACCTCGCAACACAGCATTAACATATTTGGTGTCTATAGACGATGCTTTGCTTCTTCCCATCAGGAGACGGAAAGAGTCAACAGATGGGCTGTTTGCTATCTTATGATAAAAAAACTGTGCCTTTCATACTTCACCGTTCATGCAATTGTCTTTAAAAAGGGTACAAAGTTTTCCATTAACGTAATCATATTTATATAGATTATCTTATTTCAAGATATTTGTATCTAAAAAGTATTATTAGGTTTACAGAAAATAATAAGAATTTGTAAGTAATTTTCCACCATAATTTTCCAATTGCGTCATAATAGGTTAAACAATAAATGCTATTGTGGTTAGACTGCTTCGTCAAATTACAAGTAACAGTAGCTGCTAACAATATCAATGATGACTTATATCCGTAATTAAAATATGCTAATGACACAAAAAGTTTTCAATTCCAATATTCTCACCGGAAATTAAGTATTTTAACTCACTAGCGATCGGCTGTGGCCGAAATTCGACCATAGACTAAACAATAAAATCTGTTTTAAGTTTGACAACTGTCTTTAGCCGTAAAGAAAATAAAATTTCGTGTTTGTATATTATATTGTATGTCACATGAATTTAGTGTGTGTATTATTTATTTTTATTAATTTAATGTATTTCTTTTTTTTATTTAAAAATATTAGGATGCTGCATTCCTCCATAATGTGAACTCTAACGATGCCAACTTTCGCACATTTGTCTTAAAAAGGGGTCCAAAGCTTTTTCTTCACGTATTAATATACATATATTGATTATACATAGTAAAAATTGTGATTATACGTAATAAAAAATGTCATAGCATAAAGTTATGTGTTTTACATCATATTATTTCGGGCCCCCTTTGAAGAATAGGTCATCGTCATTATTCCAGGCAGTTTCTAAAAGTTTAGTTTATTGACTATAAGCGTCACTACCATCGTGACTACTAGGTGGTAGAGTTCCGCAACGTCTCGCCGGGGTATACGTCACCTCTTTAGGGGCCGTCCATTGAATATCGGGACCGGAACTTGACATTGTCATATTGACCTATTCCTGCCGCAATAGCGTTAATATAACATTGTTATGTTCCGGTTTAAATGGTAAGGTAGCCGATAGTCTTATGCGTGTGGTATTCCCATCCCGCCACACGGATAGCACGGATGTACGATAATAACGGACACGTAACATAATATATAATAATAACATGATAATATATAATAATAATATAATAACATAATATAACGGACACGTTAAATATTCGCGGGCGAAGCTGCGCGGGTAGCTAGTATATTATACATAGGAACCTGCATATAAATTAAACGCTTACATAAAGGCAAATATACGTACACCGATACTCAATAGGTAATAGACAAATATACTTAAACCGAATATTTAATAGGCATAATAGAACTATGATCATAATATTTACGTACATAAACGTAATATAACATACATATCTATAAAAACTAGTTGACCCGGCAATCGTTGTTTTGTTATTTCGGAATCCACCGCGGACAAAAAACGTGACACGAAATTTATATCGTAGGAAAGTCATGTATGTCCGGGGTAAACTCAAAAAGTACTGCATGGATTTACTTCAATTTTGTATGAATATTACTAATAGGTCGGGTCAGCATATAGGCTACATATTATCATGCTATCACCGACGGGGGAGGAGGTTGTCGGAGTACGCGCGGACGAAGTATATATATATATATATATATATATATATATATATATATATATATATATATATATATATATATATATATATATATATATATATATATATATATATATATATATATATATATATATATATATATATATATATATATATATATATATATATATATATATATATATTACATGAGTCACATAAGGTACACCCACTAACGTTGTGTAAATGTGTCAAACATTTATTTACGGTCATTAATAAAACATTTCCCGACAGTATCCCGACATATCTAGCCACACCAAAAGACAGACTTTCGCATTTATAATAATAATAGCTGTCGCGTGCAATTTATTTTGGTTGGTCAGAAATAAATAAAGAAAGTGTTAATTTTAAGGCAGAAAAGAAAAATCTTTGCTTGATTTTGAAATAAGAAAAAGCGTACAAGTTTGATTAGTTTAGAGAAAATTAACTTGCTATTAAAAAGTGTCCGTTGAATTCTAATATTGACTTATTATAAATTAAATTAATTTAATAATTTCGGGTGACGCTATATTCTTGTAGCCCTTTCTTTTCATTCAAACCCGTTCAGTAGTTTTTGCGTGATTGAGTAACAAACATGCATCCATCCATCCATCCATTCATTCAAACTTCCAAACTTACGCATTAAAAATATTAACTAGCTGAGCCCGTGACTTCGACCGCGTGGAAAATTTTCGAAAATAAAAGTAACCTAAGTTATTCCTTATCACATCAGATATCTTCCAGTGAAGGTCCCGTCAAAATCGGTCCAGCTGTCTCGAGATTAGCCGGAACAAACAGACAGACAGACAGATAGACAGACAAAAATTGTAAAAAAGGTTATTTTGGTATATATACCGTGTTAACATCCATATGCATTATGTAAAAAGCGGTTATTTTAAAATTACAAATAGACACTCCAATTTTATTTATTTGTATACATATAGATTATTGTGGATATTATGGATAAGTTTTTTAAAATACACGTTGTAGTTATTATTTGGATCAAAAGCTAGTTGACAGTGAGAGCTGTTGTTAATAGATCGGAGACTACGAAGAGCATTAACTTTTGTCATATTACTTTTATACTTTTAGAAAGTAATTACAATTTATTTATTTGTAGATTTTTGCTTTATTTTCATATACAGGTTGACTGGTAAATGACTGCGCATATATTAAAGTGCATGATAGATCATGCTTATAATATGTAACTAATAAAATATAATAACAAGAGAATTTTACTTAGCTACGATTCGTAGCGAAAGGCCTACGAAGCAGCCCCCCAAGACAAGTGGCATCAACGCTAGGAGAATAGAAAAGGAAATGTATGGATTTGACATAAGCTGTTGATACGAGCGTAAACGAATTTGTAATTGGTAGCCAAGTGTCCTTCGTGAAACGAAACGTTATATTGCATCGATCATTTTTGATCATTTTCATACAAAACCTTAGCCAAGTGGCACTTTTGACAAGCAAAATTGTGATTCGATGATCAGCGAACGCTAGAACCCTGTAAATTACGCTAAAAATGGCGGATGATCACTATTATTCAATCAGCTGTTCTAAATCGTGGAATATCCACGATTTAGAACAGCTGATTGAATTCTGTTAGAATTTTTGATAATTTTAAAGTAAAATGAACGCAAATTGCCACAATTTAAGAGACCTAACCTAACTAGGGGGATTTCAATACATTTTCTTTTTCTAAGCCACAGACGCCTTTGTAATAGATTTCGGTTTTCATCCCCTAACTCCACGGGGAATGAACTCAGAGTAAAGTGACCTTGATAAAAGTTGGTATCCCTTACCCCCTTCACGCTATAGTGCAATAAAAAAGGGGTGTTATATAGGGTTAAAATTTTCCATCAAAATTTTTTTAAGTCCTGCGCACGCACTGACCGCCAACCGAGCTCTCTGTCCATTCTAATATAACGCTTTGGCGTCATTTAGACCAAATTGGTAGCCAAGTGGATCATGGCTTCTTTAACGTTCATTCTATTGAGGTCTACCGAATATTGTCTGTGAATTGACGACAGTGTCAGTTTGAAGTTACATGGATGTAATATAATAAATAAGAACAGAGTCGCTATATCTGATTCAATTTTGATTGTATGTACCGCGTAAGTGCGAATAAGATAAAATATACTATCTTTTCATCTCGATTACTGTCATGCCGTAAGTTTCTATATAGCTAACATGTCAATTGAACTCTGTCAGTACTACCAATTCAAAGAGTGATAAAATTAAATACTGTCCTACTACCAAGATTTATGTATTTATCTTCGTTGCTATCAAATTTGATTGTGTTAACATATTTTAAGTAAATCCTCTTTACATTACAAGTGAACGTAGAATTGTGCAAAATGTTATCGATAGTCAAAACTTATGTTTCAGATTTATGAAAGCTGATGATAAATCCTGCAGCAATAGCAACATTGCTTGTTACTGTCGTACTTTCGAGGGTAAGGTAGCCGGTAAATGTATGCATGTGGCATTAATACTCCGCCCGCGCCAAAAGGATATCAAAGCACCATTAATAATATGCCACCCCTTAATTTGCGTTCATTTTACTTTAAAATTATCAAAAATTCTCACAGATTTTATTCTCGCTTTAGAACAGCTGATTGAATAATAGTGATCAACCGCCATTTTAAGCGTAATCTGCAGGGTTCTAGCGTTCGCTGATTATCGGATAATTCGCTACTATTTTGCTTGTCATAAGTGCCACTTGGCAACGGTTTTGTACGAGAATTGTCAAAAATGATCGATGCAATATAACGTTTCGTTTCACGAATGACACTTGGCTACCAATTACAAATCCGTTTACGCTCGTGTCAACAGCTTATGACAAATCCATACATTTCTCTTTCTATTGTACTAGCGTTGATGCCACGTCTTGGAGGGCAAGTCTTTTTTGCTTTTAATGCACTTTTCATATAAATAAAACTTATAATCTCGGTGAAAATAATACTTCAAATTGACGTTTACCGTCAATTCAGAGACAATATTCGATATACTTCGTAAAGTTCGTATGGAACAAACGTTGAACAAGCCATGATCCACTTGGCTACCAATTTGGCCTAAATATCGCCAAAGCGTAATATTTGAATAGTTATTGAGCGTTTGCCACTTGTCTAGGGGGGCAGGCTTACGTCAAGTTTTTGATCCAGGGACTCGTTTGTGAAATATTAATTTTTCGAGTGCTAATTTTTGTTAGAGCCAAGTGTGCCCCCTCCCCCACATCTGCAGGCTAAAAGGTTGGTTTTGGGGGTATGAAAAAAATAATGGTAGTAGTAATATTATGAAATTAAAAGGAAAAATATCACGGCTTAGAAGGTTATACAAGTTTTTAAGTAATAGTCGACCAACTTATAAAATGTACTTAGAGAAGTTTTTGTAGGCGGGGAACCTATGGTGCGGATATATATTTGCCATTGACGTTGAGTAGCTTAAATGTTAATAGTATGAAACTATAAAAGCCCTTTTCTTAGTCCGCATTATTGTGATGGGCAACTTCTGAACCCTACATAGCGTGTGGCCCGACACGCACTACCAATTTTTGTTTGTGATAAAACCGCCTTCAAGTGTATCTAACATGTTTGAAAACTGTATTTTACATAGGTACCTACATGTTGTTAGTGTTATGTTTTGGTTCACATAGAGTAATGTAATTGTGTTGAGCAATTGGTACGGGCTATAATCATATTTGGTGATATTAAACAATAGACGATTATTGAAGGAACAAATTTTTTCGAAAATGATATTCGTACTAATAGAGTTTTTATTACATAGCTTATGTAAATACAACCATAATGCTTCCATTAATGGCCATATTTACATATCTCTATGAAATCATAATATGTGTGTTGAATCTATACTAGAAGTACAAGTTTAGGCCATCTTAGTCACGCTTTTGGCCACTTTAAATTTGAATGAATTTAAAAAATATATAATGTTTTAATTTATTTTTATTAAATTTTCACATTGTCCCACTTAAATGAATTAAATTTATAATGATGTTGTCTATGTACATACTATAGAGTTTTATAAAAATGTTGACATCATCTGACTTAAAATAATTGCCATTTTATAAAAGTTTGATATGAATATTATAATCACTGCTAAAATAATTAAGTCTTTTTAGACCATGGCTCTTTATGATAAAGTAGCAAACACTATTTATGTAATTAGCTTAGATGAAGGAAACTACTACTAGATATGAAATAATTGAGGGAAAACCGTGTAATGTCGTCCCAAGTAACGGTGGACTTAAGAATAGTTGTTTACTGTCTACATAACAATAATTGGTGAATTATATTGCAATTGGGCATGTTACTTTTACAATTAGTTTTCATTTTAGATTTAAGGTACATACTAAAATTATAGAAAAAACAAATAAACGCTCAAATCAAGTTAATATTTTCTAAACAAAGGGCTATTTGACATTGTACGTACTTTGACAGCGTATTTTAGTAATGGCGTATTGGCCGGAAACTGTTTATAAGGTTTACGTTATTTTCTTTAATGGTTTGAAATTAGAGCCCTGACAAAATTTTTGTAGCTTTGTCTATTATGAAAATTCTAACTAGTTAGACAGAGATAGAGCCATTTTTATATGTTCAGCGTTGGAGTGCATGCTTTTTTATAATTTTGATTACTTATGGAAATTAATGCCAAGTCCTTATCTTTCTCTTGTCAATGGTAATTAGTCATTACATATTTTGATATCTAATGCATCAGTTGTTTGATATGTACTTTATAAGAAAACGTTTTAAGACTGGCTATCGTTTCAAAATACATTGAAAATTTTCTTATTCTGTACAATAATAACAAAGAATAACAATAATTTAATTATAGGGAAATTAATAACCCGATACCAAATCCGACCCGTTGGTCGAATGCTTAGTGACCCAATAACTTACTTAAAATAACTACGCATTAATGGGGCTAGCGTTCGATCCCCGTTAGGGACAAACATTTATGTGATGAGCATAGATGTTTGTATTTCTGGGTTTGGGTGTTTATTAAATAAATCTATGTGAGTATTTATATATGTACCTCTATGTATTAGTAAATTGTTTACTTTGGGATTAGATGTCAATTCCGATGTTAATACGTCTTTCAAGTATATCCGAGTATAATTTGGTCACATGTGGACGGATTTGCAAAATAGTAAATTTCCGATTATATATATATATATATATATATATATATACATATATATATATACATATATATATACATATATATATATATATATATATATATATATATATATATATATATATATATATATATATATATATATATATATATATATGTATGTATGTATATACTGCGTTTGATATATATAAAAATAAATGCATCTGTAACTTTTTTTTCTTTGTTTCAGTTAAGTATATTTTTTCTATAACAATAAATTTTATTTTTAGTCATGGTACCGTTTGGACAATAATTGGAGTGAAATTGGTGAATTAAACGTCACAGTACACGAAGCGAGAGGTTTAAGCGCGTTAAATATAAGCGGAACTGTAAATGCCTATTGCGTCTTGGAACTGGATAATTCAAGGATATTCACCCACACAGTACGAGGGACAAGTGAGCCTGGTTGGAACAAAAATTTTACATTGTGAGTAGAGAAACAATTGTTAGATTTTATATTGTTTGAAACATTGAATATTAACATTAGAGGTGGTAACTTCGGAGGTACTGAATCAAAGGTACTCACTCTGGGGCTGGATTAGTTGATTTATTCCATAAAATCCTTAATATCATCTCTGATAATTAATTTTGAATGGTGAGCGACTGAGCGTACTGCGATTAGAATGAGAGAGTGAGTGGTATTGCGAATTGCCGATCTACACTCTTCCGGTGCGACGAGAAAAGCGATAATTACCCTAAAAACTAGGTACTTATATTACAAAGTACTGTAACGATGCGCCGATTGCCTTTGGGGGTTTTTCTCTGCTTGCAGCGAGTTTGGAGTATCTCTCCTGGTACCGGTCCTCGGGTTTACTTTTATTTGCAGTTGTAGAAGAAAAGACTTTCTTTTAAAATTATATCATTTATTGGGACTCACGTCAGAGACAACTTATACACTATTACATTTCTTTAAAAAAACTACACATTCTACATTCGGGAAATTGATGGAAGCGAGAAAAATATACAGGGAAACATTCATTTAAAGATACGATTACAAAATATGATACAAAATATAATTAAAGAGAAAATAACAACTTATTTAGTAAATAAATATTATATTTACTATTCATACTCGTACTATCTCCATATACTACATCCACTTATGATATTAAATATTAGTATGGATGAAAGACGCTCTCGTATCTGTAAATTTTGAACATATACAATTTAAATAGAGGTTTTAGTGCTGATAAGTACGTTTGTGAAGAAACCAATGGCGATATTAATAAATCTATTTGAGCATACGTGTAGATTAGCATTGATTGCATCGCATTGACTACAGCGTACTAGGTGGTAGAGTTCTGTATTATCTCGCCCGGGTTTGGTACCACCGCCTTACCTATTCCTACCGCAATAGCGTCATTGCTTGTCACTGTCGTGTTCCGGTTTGGAGGGTAAGGTAGCCGGTAAACTTATGCATGTGGCAAAAGACTTCGCTACAAGATAGCAACGCACCATTAACATCTTTGGTGTCTATAGGTGATGGTTGATTCTTTCCATCAGGAGACTCATCTGCTTGTTTGCTATCTTATGATAAGAAAAAAAGTATACCCTCTCTCGGTTCGGATATTTTTAAAATCGATTTTTAATTGAAACTAGTTAACAACACACTTATACTTTTTTTCACTACTAGCTGTTGCCGGCGACTTCGTTCGCGCGGACTTCGTTTACTCCGCACAGCTCCTCCCCCGTAGGCGATAAGCGTGATAATATGTAGCCTATATGTTGACCCGAACTGTTAGTAATATTCATGCAAAATTTGAAGTGAATCCATGCAGTACTTTTTGAGTTTACCCCGGACATACATTGACTTTCTTACGATTTTATTATATGTATATAATATAGATAATTATACACTAAATTTAGTAGTAAAAGTACAAGTGTGTTATTAACTAGTTTCAGCTAAAAATAATGGAATTTCACCTAGTGCTGACGATTGAATGTGTAAAATCTATTAAAATCATAAATGACTCAGATTCATAAATGACCGAGTTCTGAAGTAACAAATATAAAAAAAACATACAGCCGAATTATAATCTCCTTTTGGGAATTCAATTGAAAATACCATTGTATCATAAAGGGATTGTTTATTAATAGGTTAATAACTGGTTTTAATGTACATACATCCATATTTTATTTAAGTGTATGACTGTGAGTAAGACGTATTTTTTTAACAATAAAAGAGAGTTTGAACACCGTCCGTGTTTATTCTCGTTATCCTTGAGTTCAGGCCGGTGCGGTGAAGGTGTTGAGGGAAATTTACACGAACAAGAAGAGGTGTAATTCAAGATTTATAGCTCTTAATTACATATTGAGATAGCGTAAAATTTAGGTTTCCCTCGATTTGTGCGCTCTTTGAAAAACAGAACACAAGCACAAGCTTAACGTCTACTGTCGTGTTGACTGGGTGAAATTATTTTTTGAAGACTTAAATGACTTACTGTCTGTCATAAAATGAGTGCTTGTGGTTGTCATGTTCCGGCTCCTTTATTTTATATATCAAACAAGCAGGTTCCCTTGATGGAGAGAAACAACTAGGGCATATAGACACCAAAGAAGTTATGCCATCCATGTGGAGGGGATATATCCGCTACATGTTTTGTTTGCTGGCGATCGCGACACGACAGTGACAATGTCGCTATTATACCAAGAATACGTAAAGCGAAAATAAAGCTAGTTTCGCTTGAGTTACCTACCTTGGTATATCTAACTGGCTAGCTTTAGTTTCGTTATAGGTACCTAATGTTGGTTTATCTAGCCAGCTAGCTTTAGTTTAACTTTACCTATTTTTTTTATACCCAGGTTGCTAGCTTTAGTTTTGCTTTACCTATTCCTAATATCTAGCTTCTAGCTATTTAGCTTCAGTTTCACTTTACCCAATGTTGTAGATGACAAAATTTTACAAATTTCCGTTTTTATCGTCAAAAGATAACAAATAAGCAGATGATTCTACTGATGGAAAATTACACCAATTGTCTGTAGACCCTAAAGATAAGAATAAGTTTACCGGCCACCTTACCTTTCAAAGTAAAACACGATACGACACGCATTAATGCTAATGTCTCAGAAATAAGTAAAGCGGTATAGGCAAAACTTCGCGAACTTTTCCACTTGGTAATCTCGAAGGTAATATGTTCAGCAAATCGTTTTTACGAACTATCTGGCAGAGTAGCAGATGGTCTATTATTCTGCTTAAACTTATTGTTATTTAACTATTTATTACTCTATTGCACACATCATGAAAAATAGTCGAAATTTATATTTTTATTTTATTTTTAGCGGAATAAAAGACATCACATCAGCGCTAGACATCACAGTACACGACGAGTCGATAATACAGTCAATGAAAGGGGAAATTATTGGAAAAGTAACTGTACCTCTTTTAAGAATTAACAACAATGAGAAAAAATGGTTTGCGCTAAAGAATCGATCAAGAACATGCAGCGCACGAGGTGATCACCCCAGAATACTTTTGGAAATGTCGATTACATGGAACCCGGTAAAAACATTAATAATATGTTCACATGTAAGATTAGTTCACTGACACTAGTTTTAAAATATTTTGTTGATTCAGGTGTTACTTTGCAAAAATCCATAATTTAAAAGTGAAATTAATTAAATTTTCTATTTTCCGCGAACTGTTTTATGTAATTTCCGCAATGCCATCGCAAAGAATGAACTAACTGAAGAAGGGACCTATCTTCAGGAGATACGATAGCACTATTGTTCTCCTGAAGATACTTTCTCTTTTTCAAAAAAGCGAACAACTTATTTAGAATGAAGTGACTAACTCAGTATTTGAATTCGAGACATCGTCCGTTTCTACCGAAACCGATACCATAAGGGTCAACTCACATTGACGCAAAATCGAAGCGAAGCGTCGCGCTTTAAATAGTCTTATGTATATTCACCTCTATTTCCTTTAGGTAACGTACAAATTTATGTTATCCTTATGAATCTGCTCGACTCCAATGAAGCGTCGACACGTGAATCCACTTGTCAAAGCACGGCGTCGCGCGTATTTGTATTTACATAACACAAATTTGTACATTATCTAATGGAAATACATAATATACAGATGAATATACGTTTGCGCTAAACTATTTAAAAACTTTTTAAATCAATGCATACTTTACTAATCAAAAAGTCATTAAAAAGTATTATAAATACATATACCTAACTTGGTGCAAGTGGACCTTAGAAAATTAAGAGGTTATCTCATAATTTAATATATGTTTGACTGCCTCGTGGTCTATGAGTAGCATATTTGGCTCAGACCACGAGGTCCCGGGTTCGATACCCGGGTCGGACAAAGTGTTACTGAGGTTTTTTCGAGGTTTTCTCGAAAATCTAATCCTCAGTAGCAGCTCGGAATCTGACGGGTTTGGTGTATTACCACTCTTGTGCCTCGGATGAGCACGTTAAACTGTTTTGGTTATCGTTAGAGATAGTCGATAATCGTTAACATGTCGGTGAATGCGGCGATGAGAATCACCACTTATCTTGCCAACCGAAAAACCGGTGAATCACGGTGAACCGGAAAGTCTATAAATGTTCGGTTTACTCTGCCTACCCCGCAAGAGAACTGGGCGTGATGATACTTCTTTATTTTTTTTAATATATGATTTATTTTTCAGGTAAAAGCTACACTGCGACTACTAAGTCCAAAAGAAACAAAATATATACAAAAACCACAGAAATTTGACATACCACTTATATACAGTAACTTGGTATTTGTAAAGGATATATTTAAATATGTAGAGTATTTAAATCATCAGTATATGTAAGTGTAAACAAATTTTTAAAGGCGAATCTCGTATATTATATCAACTGTGATACGAAATAAAGTGGCAAGACGAGCAGCGAGATGAAATAATTTTATTTGCACGACTCATTATGCGAAGCAAGAGAGTGCATTACGATCAAAAAAATTTTACACCTCCTTTCTGTTATTATTTTTATACTCTTGACGCGCGCCAATTCTATAGAAAGTGGACGCCGCGGTATGTTCTGAAACTGCTCGGAAACGGTTTAGTTTTCGGATAAATAAATATAGGACTTCAGCTGAAAACCAAAATGTAGGACATTCTTTCTTGTATTTATTTAAAACTAAATATCACCATATAAAAATCACGTGGGAAAGTTAGAAATATTATGAACAAATCACTTGTTTTAGAGATTTTTTTAGGCTGTTTTCGGAATTTTATATGATCGGGTAAAGTACATTCTACCATGTAATGAGTTAGTACCTTTCTTAGATAATATCTTCAGGTATATCGTGTATTTTTTGTAAAACCGTTATTTAACAATCAATTCATAAAAATGTGATTAAGCAAACCAGTTTTTTTCCGCGTGTCTTGATACTCTTGATAGTACATAGAATTTTATTTATATAATACTGTACAAATAATTTAATCAAGAATAATTCTGATATTTTCAAAATTTAAATCAGTGTAACAGAAATGAGAAAATCAATAAAACGTAGATTAAAATGATAAGTTAGGTGTGTATTGTAAATAAACTCAAACGTTTGCCTTTCCGACAGTAAAAATAATTCATAATATTTAACATATATTCGTTAATTATATTTAAAAGTTACAGAGTTAGATAGCCATTTGTAATAGAACATTCTTTTAAGTTTTAGGGCAATACGAGTCTATAAAAAAATAGTTAAGATTTGGTTTTGTTCTCAAGATATCGTGTTTCCAGTCTACATATTTTTAGCATAGATATGGATATTTTGTTCTTACTTCTACCTTAAGTGTACGTGTAATCCATACTAATATTATAAATGTCAAAGTAACTCTGTCTGTCTGTCTCTTTTTCACGCCTAAACCACTGAAACGATTTGGATGAAATTTGGTATAAATAGTTTTAGACCCGAGAAAGGACATAGGATAGTTTTTACCCCGAAAATCCCACGGAACAGGAAATAAGCGGGTTTTAATTATAAAAAAATCACGGGACAAAATACACTTACTGATCCAACCCCAAAGTAAGCAAATTATTTGCTTGTGTTATGGGTGGTAGTCAACGATACTAATAGAAATACATACATAAATACTCTAATATATTAAATAAACACCCAAATCCGGAAATACAAACATTTATGCCCATCACACAAATGCTAGTCTATGTCGGGGATCGAACCCGAGTCCCGTCAATTGCGAAGTCAGGGTTGCTAACCACTCGACCAATGGAGCGGCATAAAATCACGTAAAGGGTAATTTTTAAACCTGTCATCACATTCAGTACGATAAAACAGTACAACACGGTTTATTTCTATTTTTTCACAATATAATATATCTACAAGTGTATGGCAATTTTGACAGTGATAGGAGCGTTTGCTCATATGTGCGGCGACACGTTTCCTTCCCAATGGCGTGTCTATTAGTATTCATGTGGTCTGTGCGTTTGACGTTATTCTGACAGAAAGGGTAGAACGGTGGGACTAAATCCTGTCGAGTCTTTACAGAATTTTACTACATTCTAGAAGTTTCGTTGATAGTAGCATATCGCTTGCCTTTTACGAACTGCCTGGGAGGAAGTCAAATAGTCTATTTTCTAAAAGGGGCCAAAATTAATACCGTTATCCTGAAACACAGTCACAAGACCAATAAAAATAAAAAAATTCCTTTATGCTTCGTATTCTTTAAAATGGTGGATCTTAAGTGTGGTCCCTAGAAACATCTAAAGTAGTCTCGCGCTGTTTTTTATTCATCTTGATACAACAAACCTTTATCAAATTACTTTACGAGTAGGTTCATTACCTCTAAACCAAAGCTATTTTGTAAAGTGGTCCATCATCCCTAAAAGGTTTTAAGAACCACCGCCATAAAACAATATCAAAAAGCGAACAATCTAACTCATCTCATTTAAATCAGTTAAAGCGACCTACGAATAGGTGTCCTATTTCAACCGCAGAATTAACCGAAACCACAGCCTACTAAATTTCAAACCCTTGTCCTTCGTGGCATTGTATTCTTGTAAATGTATGTTAAGTAGATCATTAGCTCTACGAAACTATTTATTAACCGATATTACTAAAATTAATATGTATCTCCCCCGTGTTGAGCCGAGTCCCCTTTTGAAAAATTGACGATCTGCCGTTCTAACAGGCAAGTCGTAAAAGGTGACCAATTAGCTATACGTATCACTACCATCGTGAGTACTAGGTGGTAGAGTTTTGTAACGTCTTGCCCGGGTTTGGTACCACCGCATTAACTATTCCTGCCACAATAGCGTCGGAGCTTGTCGTTGTCATGTTCCGGTTTGGAGGATAAGGTAGCCATTAACATCTTTGATGTATATAGGCGATGGTTGACTCTCCATGTGCAGGACACCCGTCTGTAAACTAATGTATATGGCATTATCATCCCGCCACACGAATAGCAACGCACCATTAACACCGTTAATTTCCCTGTGTTGGTCCGGGCTCTTTTGAAGAATAAGCCAACTGCCGTTCTGCCAGACAGGTCGTAAAAGGCGACTGATTGGCTATGCGAGTCACTATCATCGTGGCTACTAGGTGGTAGAGTTCTGCATTGTCTCGCCCAGGTCTGGTACCACCGCCTTACCTATTCCTGCCGCAATAGCGTCAGTGCTCGTAGCTGTCGTGTTCCGGTTTGGAAGGTAAGGTAGTATCATTAACATCTTTGGTGTCTATAGGCGATGGTTCACTCTTTCCATCTGCAGGAGACCCATCTGTATGTTTGCTATCTTATAATATGAAAAAATATATCTTTATTGTCCAAACTCGATGGCTATTTCTTTCCGTCAGTAAGGCCATCTGCTTGTTTGCTATCTTACCAACTTTTTTACCAACCAATGCTTTTATTTTTTTATCAAAAAACGTACGGTTTGGTTATCATAAAATATAATTTTCAGGTTGGCATTTGAATGGGATAATCAAGAGAAATGTACAATAGCGTTGGTTTGTTGGCTGGTTTTTTGGTACGTTTTCCGGATGTGGATGACACCATTATTACTACTCTTGCCATTTATCCATTACTGGTTCGTTTTAAGACGTAAGTATTTTATTTAATTTATTGCCATTCATCTCTTAATAAGCAGATGTTAACGCAAAATTAGTTTCTGGTATGTGAGGAAAATTTACAGATTCTCTGTCCGTATCTCGCAGTGTCTTTGTTCATGAAATTAATTGATTTGTTAATAACAATGAGATAATTTTATTACTTGAATTGTTAACGTCAATCCCAATGTAAACGTTGAATTAAAAAAATCAATTGTTATGATCAAGCTAGTTTTAGATAATTTAATAAAAGCGTGCTTACACTACATCCAATAAAACACAGCTAAAGAAAGGTTGAGTTTCTGTGTAGACCATAATTTGGTCTAAGTCTACTAAACGGCACTTGAAAAGATGAGGTTCTTAAATTCTGTCTTTTCATGCATATTTTTTTTCCTAATTATGTGATTATGAAGTACACTGAAGCAGGATTAATGCGGTCGAGATGACAGTGTTGTAAAAAATCTGTGGTATAACATTTGCGAATACCGTTACGAAGCGAAAAAAGATTGAATTTGAAAGAAAGTATAGATGTAAAAATAAGAAAGGGTAGAATGAAATCTACTGTGTTTCTGGGTTTTAGTATTTATTATTTATATTACAGTATTTATGTATGTATTTTTATGTATTAATATCGTTGACTAACACCCATAAGTGAATAATTTGCTTACTTTGGTTTAATTTATTCACCAATATTATCGTTAAGGTAAATGCACCGTTATTAGACAAGGAATCAGCCATGGAGAAAAAAAAAACAAAAGGTGTATAATAAGGGCAGGAATAAGTTGTCAGTTATTGGAGACATTTTGACATAAACTCAAGCCATCGAGCTACTAAAGTTTGCCATTTGAATCATTTATATTATATTGAAACAAAATTGGCGCGAAGTACAACGTCATAAAGAGTTTTACAAAAATTATGTTAGTAGCTTTTGTTGCAAGAACGGTTAGTAAAGTAAGCAGAAACTTTACCTATCACTTTATTATTGCTTTATTTTAACTAGAATGGGTTTTATTCGTTGGGTTCAGTATAAAAATTACACGATAGAACATCGTATTCTTACGTCATTTAGATTATATTTATCAATATTTTGCCAGTGTTTATTACAAGTACTCAATTTGAATAGTTGCAATACTAGACAAATTTCCAAATTTATAATTTTTATTGTGTATCTAAGTTTTGAATCAATTAGTAGATAATGTTCAAAGAATAATTGTTGACAAAAAGCGAGAGGCGCCATTTCAATCTAATTCAAGTAGATACTAAGATATCAAAACTTACAAATTGTTAGTTTGTTAGTTCTTTAAATCTGATTTCAAAATCAAATCAGAGTTATACGAAATATACTATAAATCTAATTACGGTATAAACTGATTAACAATAAAAGTGTGTATTATTCTAATCCTAACTCAATATTCAACGCTAGGCTATCTTATAAATTATTTCGTTCTGTCCGTGACTGGTAAAATAGTCGAAGTTTTTATTTGGTAATTGAAAATAATGACAGTAGCTTATATTACACACACCAAAAACAAAAATTAAACAAATAACTTACATTTAATATATTCAATGTTAATAAGTTTATAGTATTATCTACAAATTTGTGTCCATAATTTGTGTGTTTACCGTATTAAATTTAACGTGTTCTGTCAGAACCTCTAAAATCGAACCGTGTATGTTTGAAGTTAACCATCATATACGACAAGAGATTCGACGTGAAGATATGTTGTTATACGTGTTCTTAACATATATTTCCATATATATTTCATGTCGCCGCCCTTTGACAACTACAATATCAGAGATTTTGCAGTTATGTTGCCGATCTTTTTAAGAATGAGTAAGCTCCGCAAGTCGTATCTTTTTTTTTTTTATATCATAAGATAGCAAACAAGCAGATGGGTCTCCTGATGGAAAGAGTCAACCATCGCCTATAGACACCAAAGATGTTAATGGTGCGTTGCTATCTTGGGGCGAGGTCTAATGCCACATGCATAAGTTTACCGGCTACCTTACCCTCCAAACCGGAACACGACAGCGACAAGCACTGACGTTATTGCGGCAGGAATAGGAAAGGCGGTGGTACCAGACCCGGGCGAGACAATGCAGAACTCTACCACCTAGTAGCCACGATGTTAGTGACTCGATAGCCAATCGGTCGCCTCTTACGACCTGCCTGGCAGAACGGCAGTTGGCCTATTCTTCAAAGGAGGCCGGGACCAACACGGCGAAAAACCTCTACCGGCAATTGGTTCTATCAGAGATTAGAACATTGTATTACTTCGTCTATAGTTCTATCTAGGAGCAGCGCTCAGTTGTAGATTTCTAGACATTAAGGTGGTGAGAATGAAACTTTGAATATTATCGTGATGTCTGGCTATAAATTTTAAAGAGTATCCTTATCTACAAGCTGTAAGCTGTTTAAAATACATTCTTTTTCGTACGAATACGATTTTTTATTATTAATTTCATTAAAAAATAATTGTAGTTGGTCGTATAACATCAATCCTCTAAAATTCGAATCAAAAACCAAATTATTGCCAGGTATATGTGCTCAAACAATTTATGAGCATGCCATCTATTTTATTGTGGGACATAAATCATAATGCGCACGCTAATCTTCGAGGATAATTAAGTAATATAAGTCAGACGGTATCAATCTTTTATGTCTATGGTATTAATAATATTATTTTTTTCTTTAGATGAAAACTGTGCAGCCAGTATGTGCCAGGTTGAAGAAGACGATGAAGAAGAAATAGATTTACATAAGGTTTGTATATTTATTTATAATTCGCCTTGTGTGTTGTTTATTTTACCGCCAGGTTGCTCGTAAGAAGTAAACAAAAACTAAGTATGAATTATATGATTTTAGTTTTATTGACAGGGCCAGAAGAATGCAATAAATGTCAAGTTGGTAATCTTTTTATTTAACACTGATTTTTAATAAGGATTTTATTCCGTGATAAAATTCACTATCACCATTATCATCACTATTAAAATGTCTAAGAATTTGGATTAGTATAATTTTCTCAAATATTTTACTTAGGGTTGGAAAAACCGAGATAGGCCGAAAATTGAAGGGAGCACATGAATTTTTTTTATATCATAAGACAGCAAACAAGCACCCATCTGGAGGGGTGCTTGTTTGGTATCTTATGATGGAAAGTTATGATAGAAATTTCCACTCCTGATGGAAAGAGTCATCCGTCGCCTATGGACAACAAAAATGTTATAATGATGCGTTGCTATCTTGTAGCGAGGTCTAATGCCACATGCATAATTTTACCGACTACCTTGCCCTCCAAACCGGAACACGACAGTGACAAGCACTGACGCTTTTGCGGCAGGAATAGGTAAAGCGATGGTACCAAACCCGGGCGAGACAATGCAAAACTCGTATAGTTAAAAGTCGTATAGCCAATCAGTCGCCTTTTACGACCTGCCTGGCAGAACGACAGTTGGATTATTCTTCAAAGGAGCCTGGACGAACACGGAGGTACCAGAACCAACAATTAATATCAACCAGAAATATAGTACCTATTGTTTGTATAAAAATTTAACATTATATATATTATCCTTAAATCGGCATGGATGTCAATTTTATTTTACAGATATTTTAGATGTGTTTAGTTTAATTTTATTCTGCATTTATTAATAAAACTATTTAATATTTGTAAAATATGTACATAGGCTTTTGTTACTTAAACAGGATGAAAAAACAATAATGACTCGACTTCATGGACTGCAGGACCTAACGCTCACGATTAAGAAATCCATCGACTACATAGTATCCTTGCTCGAAAGAATAGCTAAGTAAGTATCCAGTTTTAATATTAATAAAACTAATTAAATAAGCTAAGATAAAACAATAGTTTTACTGTATCAGACAATATCTTACGAGTATAGGCACTTTGTCACTAATATACTTCCATGTAGAGAAACATTATTCAAAAGGTGAAATTAATTAAATTTGCTATTATCCGCGAACTGCTCTATGTATCCTCCGTGATGGTACCTAAAAGAAAAACATCGGTTTAATAAATGGATAAGACTCGCCGATGGTCCGGATATAAAGAAGACTCCAGTGGCAGAATTATCCACCCACATACACCACACTTTTACAACCACGTCTCACGCTGGCACCAATCACAAAAGCACACAATTTATGTACGCACTCAACGCACGTTTTACTTCGTAACCGAAGCATCTTCAGGAGAAACGAACACTACCTGACTCTACGCGAGTGTAAGTAATACTTAAAGTAAGTAATACTTACACTCGCGTACACTCAGGTAGTAATACTTAAAGTAAGTAATACTTATACTCGCGTACACTCAGGTAGTGTTCGTTTCTCCTGAAGATGCTTCGTTTTCGAAGTGAACGTTTCACTTGAGAGCACGTTGAGTGCGTACTTAAATTGTGTGCTTTTGTGATTGGTGTCAGCGTGAGACGTGGTTTTAAAAGTGTGGTGGATGTGGGCGGTTAACTGCACCGCTGGAGTCTTCTTTTTATCCGGACCATCGGTGAGTCTTATACATTTATTAAACCGACGTCTCTCTTTTAGGTACCATCACGTAGGATACATAGAACAGTTCGCGGATAATAACAAATTTAATTAATCTCACCTTCTTAATAACGGATTTTAGAAAAGTAACGCCTGAATCAATAAAACATTATTCAGTTGTTAATTAATTATAATAGATGTATAGTTTGTGTACTGAAAAATTAACTTTTCGAAATGTACATCGGGATACTTACAGTTGTTAGTGGCAATCAATTAATTAATTAATTGCAATGATGAAGTTACATGCAGGGATATATATATATATATATATATATATATATATATATATATATATATATATATATATATATATATATATATATATATATATATATATATATATATATATATATATATATATATATATATATATATATATATAAGTTATCAAAAGAATTCAAAAGTGGAGTCGTCATTACTACTGCTAAGCACTATTATAGAATAATTTCGAATGATTAAAGGAATTATTGTGGATGGTTAATACTATGTATAATGTCATCGCATCAAACTCGTTTTATTTGTAGAAACAAAGGTCACGCTCTACCTTTACGAGTATCTGCCATTTGACATTTTCGAGGATTTCACAGATAGATGTGAAGCTTTTAGGAATTATTTTTACAGTAATTTTATATAGGTACCTACTTAGGATTTTAATTTCGGCGATGTTAATTTTTCGAATTTAATTCAACGGTGGATTTACACTAGGGGCAGTCGGGGCAAGTGCCCAGGGCGGCAAATGTTTTAGGGCGGCAAAATTTTGAAAGTGATAATTTTTTTTAGTCTTATCGAGATTCCCCAATATAATTCATTAATTCTATTAATTTATAATTTTTTGTTTAATTGATAATTCAAGAAATTCAATTCATTCATTATTAATGAATTTTGGTACTTTTTTAGTAAAAACACCGGCACACAAAAAAAAAAGTTGTCTGCGCATTTGACGAGACCCATATATTTTTATGTATTTTGACCCGCTGAATCCGAATATGAGGTCCATTTTACCCCTACACGTCCAAAATTTGAGAAAACTTCAAAAAACCGTAAAAAATGACAAAAATCGGCGTTTCTGGTGATATAAAATTTTTTTTTGTGCTGAACTAAGTATGATTTTCATATTTTTCGATCTTCTCAATACTTACACAAAGTTTATTCAGACCACTGCTAATGGTCTGAATAAACTTTGTGTAAGTATTGAGAAGATCGAAAAATATGAAAATCATACTTAGTTCAGCACAAAAAAAATGTGAATAAAAAAAATTATTTAAAAAAGCGTGGGGTGCTTTTTAAGATATCAAAATGATAATATATGTAAATATATGTATGAAATAACCTGATAGTTTTAATATATAACATAGTTTCCATACCTTAAAAAACTAATAAAAAATCAGCATAGCATGAAAACGTCTTTCTACGCGTATTTCCCCCCTTAAGTAAAATTCTAGTAACAGGGCGGACTTTTTTCCGGTGCCCAGGAACGGCATTGAGTTTAAATCCGGCCCTGGATTTATTGATGTAAGCGACACGTCTTAAAGTAATTAAACATCTATATTATACACTTAAATAATATAAAAATGTCAGTTATAGAATAGTTACTTATCTTAATTCTTGTAGATAATTTATATAATTTTAACTTAGATAAGACTTCTACTCGTAGTCACTTTGTGGCTCATCATAATTTTGTTTTATTTCAAATCCAGCTTAATAGCTACCTAATAATAGTAATAATTATAAAGTCTGCTTTACCAAACTTACAACGAAAACTGTAAAAGGTATTTCAACAAATTGGGATGCGCCATACAATACTTTTTAGACTAGGCAGTTATTGCATTGCATCATTTGTTTATGGTTCCAAATTCAATTTTTCGTTTCATTTTGGTTGTAAAATTGCGCTCAACACTTTCCCATTTTGTTGCGGAATGTGAGTTGCATCTGTTATTTAGATTAAATGCAGTGCTGTTTTTAAATAGATCATACCTAATGTGTATTGCGAATGTTATATTGGACAAAAAATAAAGCAAAGAGTGTGTCTTAAAGTTTGCATCGTCAATGGAATTTCGGAGTCACTGAAAATGTTGCAGAAGTCTTGCAGTGAATTGGCTTTATAAAAAAACATGTGTTTATGAGTAGTACAAAGCTTTCACAAGCGGTAAAGATGTGATAGAAGATGTGCCTTGCTCTAATAAGCCATCAACGTCGTCAACTGAAGTTAACATTGCAGAAATGAAGAAAGCAGTGGCCGAAAATCCTCATTCAAGCTTAAGAGAGATAGCCGCTGAGCTTTCTGTAATTGGCTAACTGCCGTTCTGACAGGCAAGTCATAAAATGCGACCGATTGGCTATGCGTGTTCTACAGGCGTCGTGGCCACAAGGTGGGAGAGTTCTGCATTGACCCGCCCGGGTCTAGTACCACCGCCTTACCTATTCCTGCTGTAATAGTGCCAGTGATTGTCATTGTGTTCCGGTTTGGAGGATAAGGTAGCCGGTAAACCTATGCATGTGGCATTAGAAATCGCTACAAGATAGCAACGCACCATTTACATCTTCGAATCTATAGGCGATGGTTGACCGTTTCCATCAGGAGACCCATCTGCTTGTTTGCTATCTTATGGTATAAAAATTTAAAAAAAAGTATAACTATAGATTATTAATATTTAAGATTTTTGGAAACGTATGAAAACTAATAGACTTACAAATTTTATCCTTAACAATCCCTATCTTTAATAATAATCTTTGAGAGGAAGAGGAGCTGAGGTATCTGATAAATTATTTGCAGATAACCTTAATTATAAACCATCACAATACTCTATTTAAAATAGTAATAAAATATTACTCTTTTATATTACATAAGCCAGCTACTTTTAATTTAAAAATTCCATTTAACTTGCTATCTATTTAGAAAATGGCCAAAATCACACCGATACTCAAGTTGAGAGTAAAAAAATGATGTATGTAAGAGACCCGTCCAATTAGTATTTTGAATTGAAGATATTTGAGAGCTTGCCTTACGAATATACATACATATTTACATTATTTGATATTTACATTTATATTTGATTTGAATGACGTGTTTTTTAAGTAGCAGATCTAAATACTTAAATATTTTATTTACCGTACTTATTTTTGTAAGGTTTATAATAAAAATCAGCTTGTGTCTATTTCGGCTTCTTTAAAACGTTGTATTTTGATAGAATTGTATATTGTTGATAAATGAGATTTTAAATTAAAATGCAATTGTGCTTTTATTTCACTTCACAAGTAATCAATAAGCATTTACCGACATATTAATAATGTACCAAGAGACAAGTGTAATAGATTTTAGCCAAGTGCGAACGATAGAAATTGTAAAATTTATTCGAAATTTCAGTTTAGAAGAGGCTTAACCTTAAATAGGTATATGGCAGCTAAGTTCAACCTTACTTCCATGATTGTTGTTCGAAAGTACGATTTTATTAGTTTATAATTGGACTTAAGATGATTTAGAGTATGACCACACGTAGATCCGACATTGCGTTTATTTTGGCTCAATACTAAGACCCGCCTAGTAAGAATGTAAATGTTCCATTCTTTGTAGCCTCCGCTTGCTTTTAAAGAGCTGCCAGATTGAAAAAGGTTATGATTTAATCTTTATATGGGGCGCAAATCTGCACACATTTTTACTATTTCTATAAATGTAAACGTAATTAGAATTCCGTTCTAAATTATGAACTCTTGTGTTTCAGTCTGGTGAATTTCAGCGTTCCATACTTGAGCTACATAGCCATGCTTGCACTCGTGGCTCTTGCGATAGCATTTTACGTAATTCCAGCTAATTATTTATTTATGGCAATTGGTAAGTAAATTTCAAAATGTAATATAATCTTATATATTACTACGTTAAGGATAATGTATTAATATAAAAGACGCTTTTTAAGACAATTATTAGCATAATAAAAAGCACTGTTAGCACAGTGGAATATAAAATTTGGCTCAATTAAAGTTTACATAGTGGAGGAGTGCAGAAACCTAATATTTAAAAAAATGTAGTAGAAATACAATTTTATAAAAATAAACATTACACATAGGTATTAAATTCATGTGATATGAAAATATAATATACGCACATGTATACTACTTTTTATCTTTGTGCTATTTTCTTTACGACTAAAGTCTGTTGTCAATGTCTTTGGTCGAATTTCCACTAGTCTTCGATAATCGTCAAGAAATATCTCTTAAGGGTGTAGGCTCAAATTAACAAAAAAGGTAAACAACTTTTACAGTCTGATCGAATAAACATTATACACTTATTCCTCTATTTTAATAATAATCATAAATATTAAAGTCGTCGTTTTAAGTTTTAGTAACAATAGCAACTTGTCATGCAGGCAGTGCGTGATTAAAGTTTTTTGTGAATGTCATTAGCAATCTGCTTTTTTGCGATACAAAATAGTCTATGCACTAGCCGTTTTAGCATGAAGATGTACTAAATATAATTTAATAATAATCATAAATATTAAAGTCGTCGTTTTAAGTTTTAGTAACAATAGCAACTTGTCATGCAGGCAGTGCGTGATTAAAGTTTTTTGTGAATGTCATTAGCAATCTGCTTTTTTGCGATACAAAATAGTCTATGCACTAGCCGTTTTAGCATGAAGATGTACTAAATATATATTCAAACACAAAAATATAACTACTACAATCCATTCGGTTAAAAGTGATGTCACGGGTAGATAATCTAGACATGATTTATACATAACATCATAAATTAAGTGGTTATACTGTTACGAGCTTAGATTTCGTATTGTGCAATAAATTAACATCAGTTATATTCGCAACAATACTATTAACCTGCAACTCTATAGATTTTTTCATACTCAAGGAATTTAATTTACGTGGGAACGTTAAAAAAATTATCTATACTTTATAGTTCCGAGAGTGCCGCTATACTTTGGGCACACTAAAAATAATTTGCTGTGTGCTTGCAAAAAAGCTTGCTATTAAATCTTTTTATGACTAAAACTTGGTTGGTTTTTTCTATAGCTTGATGCTATCTATAGATATACATCGATGCTATGCTTGATGACGGGAATCATTGTGTTTTATTTTTATTAAATATAATTGGTAATATATATATATATATATATATATATATATATATATATATATATATATATATATATATATATATATATATATATATATATATATATATATATATATTAACAAATATATATATATATATATATATTTGTTAATTTTCTTGTAAAAGTAATAATTTTTATGTAAAATATCTATTAAAATATTAAAAGGAAAGACAAAGATTTTAAGCGTGTTGTTACATATGTTCAACCTATTCAATATCAGCTAATTCAACTTAATAAAAGGATCTATGCAACTTGTACAGAGGGCCTACCATGAACTCTTATAATACTTGTCAAGTTCCAGGCAGTTCAACTATGAGTATTAACCTGTCAGGTTTTACGATCGTACCATGAACTAATTCTTGTTGAGCTGCAATGCGTCGTCTTCTGGCCGGTTACATTATCTCTGGCAGGACATATCAAATTAACGATGAAAAACACATAACTTGCCGATTTTTAAATTTTAGTATAAAGTTATTATTATTAATGCATTTTAATTAGATATCTTGAATTTAAGAATACAAATTGGCAAAAGAGATAGAGTTTTAAGTTATTTAAAGTCTACGTAAAATATATGGAACATAAAGTAAACCACGTAATATTTGTTAAGCGGCATCCATTAAAGAACGCAACTCTGGGAATATTACACATGACCTTGAACTGTTTAATAAAGACATTTATGTTATGAGCGCGGTTTTTAAATTTCTTGAGTACGTCTTGATTTTTTGAGATTAGAGTTTTGGAATAGTTTGTGACTATTTTAAAGCTTAAAATTACACATTGATTTCATGAACGTGATTGATGTCGGAAGCAAAACGATCGTATGATATCAATATATTCAATGAACAATTGGAAGTTTTATGAGATATTTTAAATACTCATAAAGATATTGCAACGGGATTCAATAAAAGTGCACACTCAAAATGTTAATTTTCATCACATATCTAAATTTATGTGTATCTCCTCTGTGGTCTAGTGGTCCGGTGTCGGAGTTGATCACATGAGGTCCCGGGTCGACAATTCAACAAAATGTGTTTTTTAGTTTCTGACAAAAGCAATGTTGCCCGGGATTGGAAAAAGTGCCCGGGTGGCGATAGGCTTTGGCTAATCGTGGGTACACTTGTTGTACCTCTACCTACCTGTTTGGGGATACGGGCGTGAAGATACTTTTTTTATCTAAAATTAAAAATAAATAAAAAATGCTTTAAAAGTAAGTAAATATTAAATAATAAATAAATAACTTTAAATAGAAGTAATGAATTAGGTACTATATTTTATACCAATATTAATATTTTTCTAAAACACAGTTAATGTCAAAATATATACAGTATAAATTCCTAATAGGACTAGGGCTAGGAATAGCAGTAATAATAAAAAATACCTACGTTTACAGTATATTTAAGACAAAGCAATCCAATAAAAGTTACTTTTTTCCACCTGCAATTGACCGGCAATATTATGACACATTAGCAGTTCAAATATCGATTTCGGTCTGACAAAAACACTTCATGGTACGCTTACGCAGGGCAGAAGTTGGTTTGAATAGTAAAACGATCGCTCGCCGGCATAGGTCACGTGGTCACTGACTGGCCTGTTAGATAACGCTTTCATGGTACGAAATAGCAGGACAGTTTAATTATCGGCTAAAATTGACCTGCTATAAAAGTTCATGGTAGGGCCGCAGGTCTGATTGATACGAAATTAGGTAATCTATTACACCAGTGATTTTAAAATGATAATATGGTAACCTGACATGATACTGCAGAATCCCCATTAAAAGATCATTAGCTCCTTTTATGTTCTGCTCTGCAAATGATTTGCATGCAGCAGGAAAGTGGTCTGATTGTAGTGGAATGTGAAGTATTTCTTTAATTTTTAATTTAGAGTTATGCCATCATTATAATAGTTTTGAAATACTGGTGTTATAGATTTCGTTATTAAATAGAATAAAATATTAAATTATGTTTATCTTTACAGGTATTTATAAGTTCACTCGTAAGTTACTCAACCCACAAAGAATTCCAAACAATGACATTTTGGATTTCTTGTCCAGAGTGCCTGATAATGAGATTTTGGTAAGGGAAATTATTTTTAATATCTTTTGTCTCATATTGCTCCTATTTATTATTTTTAAGCATAGACCTTCCTATATGTTAAGGAGTTCGTAAAAGTAAGACACCTATGTTTGGTGTCACCGTCGTTTCTTGCCGCAATAGCATCGGTCTTTTTCACTATCGTATTTTGATTCAGAGGGTAAGGTAGCCAATAAACGTTTGCATGTAGCATACGTCTCTGCCACATGGATAGCAACTCGTCGAACGCAACTTCGTTGCCTTTAGGCGATAATTAGTTCTTTTCCCCCTTCCCCCCTAACACTATGGAAGCACAATTTAAAGGTAGTAGTTTACCCCAGGGGGGTATGCCCTGCGTATTCTGGGGGGGGGAGGGGGGCGAAATTGCGCTCACACACGTCGCTGCTCGGGGCAAACGGAACAAGGTACCCCCTTCCACACTTCACGTGGATTTTACAAATATTAGGGGTCTTCACTCGAACTTAAATGCCGTCCACTACAACCTTGAGACGGCTAAGCCGGCCTTGTTCTTTTTAACTAAGACGCAGATGTCTTTTTCGGCTGATACCTCTTATCTCTCCTATCCGGGGTACAAATTTGAGCATTAATTTTACCTCGGGCGGGAGTTTGTGCATACGTCAGAGAGGATATCTGGTCTCGACGTCTCAGCAGCCTTGAAAGCAAGGACTTATCCATCCTCTGGCTACGTGTAGACTGCGACGACCATCCCTGCATCTATGCGTGCGTCTCTACAGGTCCCACAGCGGAAATGCCGAATCAGGCCCACTCATTGAACATATCCAGATTGCGACAGATTCCGTGCTACAGCAGATCCCCTCCGCAGAGATCGTGACCATCGGTGATTTCAACGTCCACCATGCCGGTGGACGTTGAAATCACCGATGCATGGCTCGGTTCTCGTACCACCGATCATGCGGGGAGATCTGTTCACGATTTTGCCTTAGCGTATGGACTAACACAGCTGGTTACTTCGCCTACGCGTTGTTGTTCTACGTTCCAGATGTCGATCACCATCTTTCTTCTTTGTTAGATCTTCTGCTGACCTCACACCCGGACAGTTATCTGATTTCTGTAGAAGCTCCACTTGGCTCATCGGACCACTGCCTAATTCGGAGTAAAGTGCCGGTTACGCGCTTATCACGGCCTCATTCTTCAGGCTGCCGCCGCGTTTGGCACTACAGGTCAGCAGATTGGGACGGGATGCGGTCCTTTTTTGCATCCTACCCATGGGGGCGTGTGTGCTTTTCGCTGGAAGATCCAGATGTCGTTGCCGACTGCGTCACTCATGTGGTGCTGCAGGGAATGGAACTTTTCATTCCGTTTTCTGCTGTACCCGTTGGTGGCAAGTCTCACCCTTGGTTTGGTCGTCAATGCAAAACAGCTTCGCGCCGAAAGCAGGAATGCTACCAAGCCTGGGCCTTGGCGTCGGCATCACAAGATGTAAACACCAGCATATTTAGAAACGAGCACAATCATGGCTCCAGGTCTTTTAAAAGAATCATAGCTAAGGCAAAATCGAAGCTAATTGGCAGAATTGGTGGGAGGCTAGTTCGCCTTCCTTCGAGAACCCGTGCATTCTGGTCTCTAGCCAAAGCTGTCCAAGGGAATTTCTGTTTGCCCTCCTTTCCTTCTTTGCACAAAGGTGATGGCTCTCTAACCAATTCTGCAAAAAAGAAGACTGATATTTTGACTCACTTTTTGCAGCCAATTCGACTCTGGACGACCAAGGGAATGGATCACCTACCATCCCGCAGTGTAACACTTCCATGCCGGAAGTAAAGTTCTTGCAAACTGCAGTGCACAGCTGCTGCAGTCCACAAGTCGAGTGGGCCTGATGGCATCTCTCCTATCGTGCTCAGCATGTGTGCTCCAGAGTTGGCACCGGTCTTAGCGCGTTTATTCCGGCTCTCCTACTCACATGGCGTCGTACCCAAAACTTGGAAGACCGCTTTAGTACATCCAGTCCCTAAAAAAGGCGATCGCTCGATCCCGTCCAACAATCGGCCTATAACGATAACCTCCTTATTCCCCAAAATAATGGAGTCTATTATCAATGCCAGCTTTTGAGGTAGCTAGAGGAGCACCAGCTGATTAATGACCGTCAGTACGGTTTTCGACACGGACGCTCAGCTTGTTATCTTCTGGTTTACTTAACACATCGGTGGGCAGAGGCAGTGGAGAATAAGGGAGAGACATTGGCAGTTAGTTTGGACATAGCGAAGGCCTTCGATCGAGTATGGCACAAGGCACTTCTCTCCAAGCTCCCATCCTATGGGCTACCTGAGAAATTGTGCAATTGGATCACCAGTTTTTTGACGGATCGGAGTATCAAGGTCGTTGTTGATGGCGCATGCTCTGACCTTAAACTCGTCAATGCTGGTGTTCCTCAAGGCTGTGTGCTGTCGCCTACTCTGTTTCTTCTGTACATTAATGATATGTTGCGATCAAGCAACATTCATTGCTATGCGAATGACAGTACAGGCGATGCTTTATATTCCGCCCGCAGCGGAATTTCTCGGGAACACGTCAATGAGTGCCGGAACAAACTTGTGTCAAAAATTGAAGAACAATTTCCGTAGCTACGGAGTGGGGTCGATTAAATCTGGTCCAGTTTAACCCCAATAAGACACAAGTCTGCGCGTTTACCGCTAAAAAATCACCCTTCGTCGTATCTCCTCGTTTTGAAAATACTTCCCTGAAATCCTCAGCCAGTATTGGAATACTTGGAGTCGACATATCGAGCGACGTTCAGTTCAGTGGTCACTTGGAAGGCAAGTATAAATTAGCCTCTAAAAAGCTAGGAGTTCTTTGCAGGGCTAGGCAGTACTTCACATCGGCCCATCGTTTACTGCTTTATAAGGCGCAAATCCGGCCTCATATGGAGTACTGCTCTCATTTATGGGCGGGGGCTCCTCAGTACCAGCTCCTTCCTTTTGATCGCATTCAACGTAGGGCGGCGCGAATCGTTGATGACGAGACTATTTCAATTCGGATTGATTCTTTGGCATTACGTAGAAATGTGGCATCACTCTGCATCTATTATCGGCTGTATCATGGGGAATATTCCGAGGAACTGTTTGGATTAATTCCTGCTGCCGAATTTCACCATCGGACATCGCGATAAAATTCTAAGTTTCATCCTCACCATCTCGATGTCTGAAAGTCCACAACCGTGCCATTCTCGAGGCACTTTTTACCCCGCATTACTCCTATGTGGAACGAGATATCGGCAGAAATTATTCCGAACGGATACGACTTAGGGACCTTCAAGAAAAGAGCCTACTCATTCTTAAAAAGCCGGCAACGCAACTACAAGACCCCTGGTAGTGTAGTTGTCTATGGGCGGCGGTAATCACTTACCATCAGGGGAGCCTCCTCTCCGTTTGCCCCCTCTTCTATAAAAAAAAATATATCTGATCCTGACGATTCCTTCACACTTTACACTTCAATTCTTTCACATCATCACACTTTATACTTCAATTCTTTCAAATCATCACACTTCATACTTCAACTTATATCATACGATACACACCAAGTTCACAAGACCAACTGCCTAAAATCATTTCGAAAAATGGACTTAATTGCTATAGTAAAAAAATAAGGTATAAGATTTTTTTATTTTAAGTCTTCCTTTAGTTGAAAAAATAACGGGATAAAACTAAACTATTCACCACGACCATTAAGAAGATGTCATTTGTTAATTTTACTTCCCACAAGTAAAACATGCCCTATAACAAAAGAAAACACTTACTTATAAAGTGGTCTGTAACGAGGGAAAATCCGAAAAAGCCATGTGGGACTGTATGAGTTGTTATAATAAATTCGAATCATTGTCCTGTTTTTAAGTCTCACTGCATTTAAACACAGTGATGTCATCACCAAATCTATTCTACAACATATATTATTATAAATCTGTAGCGTTTATCTGTATACAGTATATAACATTTTATGTCAAATAATGTGATAAATATTCCTTTTACGACTCACTAAAATCAAAAACAAGTTTCTTCAAAACTGATTTACAGTGAAAACATACGTGATTGCACCAACGACAGGGATAAAAAATATATTGACATATAACTTTATATCCCAGAAAAGTGGGCAGATGTTATCTAGTTAGTTACTGTATAACTACTACTGTATACTGTATAAAGCAGACTAGTAAACGATTGTACATACTAAAAGAGGGTTTTTAGTACTAGATTCTGATAAAAATAGACAGGTACTTAAATTTTGACCTAATTTTCCAATGAAATATATTTATTATGGACACCCGCGCACTGCGCATAGAGGTTCCTTGTTTACCAGCGGCGATTTACCGAAATAGTGCAATGACCATATTTTTTGGATATTATTACACTAATTTCGTTGATGTCTACCGTGTAGTTAAGCAATAGTTTGTTTTTATTATATTTTTACTGTTTACTTATGACCATTGACTATGATGTCTTTCAATATGTACAATCTTTTACCAGTAAGCCTGTACAAATATGAAAAAAAATATACAAACATAAGGTACCTACCTATAAAAAAGTAAATACTAACAATACAAATTGATGTATAAACTCGATTGATATAATCAACTTTATTATTAAGGTTATAGGCGTAGTCTTTGTTTGAATAACTCAGACAATAATGACGAAGTCGCCTTCAATAGCGATTTCGTCAAGGAAGGTCATCTTGATTTTTAAACAATGTCGTCTGGATAAAAACAATATAATGACCATATTACATATGTTTAAAAATATTAATGGTGTGGTGCTATTCGTGTGGCGGAATGGCAATGCTATGTGGTAATGCATGCTACATAACATAAGTCTACCGGCTACCTTATCCTCCAAACTGAAATACGACTGTGACAAGCATTGGCGTTATTTTTGCACATTCTAGTATTAAAATGATATTAAAATCGAGCTGATCTGGTAGATGTTGTCCTTCTCAAACCTATTTCCTGTGAATCAAAATTGTCCACGGAAAATAGACTCAAATGCACTCAAATAAACAAAAACATAAATCAAAATCATTTTAGCTCTTTAAGAGGAGTTTAATGATGTACAAAACAAAAATTTGCCGATGTGCTCTTTGCAATGGTGGTGACGTGGTGGTGACTGACGTTCGCAGCTCGGTCATAAAAACTGAGGCGCGCAAAGAAAACTCACGGTCCGCGCGCGGTTATAAGTTTCAATTTTGCTTGCAAGCGGGTAGCTCTGGCGAGTCTAGGTATATTTTTATTTATACCTAAACCAGCCTCTGTGGTCTAGTGGTCCGGTGTCGGAGTTGATCACATGAGGTCCCGGGTTCGATTCCTGGGTCGGGCAATTCAAAAATGTGTTTTTTCAGTTTTCTGATAAAAACAACGTTGCCCAGGATTGGAAAGTACCCGGTTGGCGATAGGCTTGCCACGTATCACATTGTGGGACCAAGTATCTTCGGCTAATCGTGGGTGCACTTGTTGTGGCAGAGGTCTGCCTACCTCTTCAGCCTCCCTGCCTGCCTACACCAGATTTTTTAGGTAGTGAATCTTCTGTAGGGTAGTACTGTTAAGTATTCTATAATGATAGTCATCATCTTAACGACTTACAAGTATATTAGACTTATAAGTATATATAAGGTATAATAATTAGAATAATTAAATTATTCATTTGTAAATTTATGTCGGAATGACATTTTGACTTAATATTGTAAAGCCATGTTACGGAAATCTTCATTTACATGTTAAAGTTAGTGCTTTGGAACAAGCCACGACACTGTTGTATTTACTCGTATAAATTTGAATACTTACATTACATTACATTGATAGGTATGTAGCAACATTTTATGTAATTAGATTCTTGATCATTCGAAAATATAATTATAAGAAGTATATATATATATATATATATATATATATATATATATATATATAAATTTACGCATAGGCTCATGAGGCCCAGGCCTAGGACGGAATAATTCTAGGGGCGTCAAAATTAATAAATTAAGTGCTAAATTACTATAATCACTCCCCCACAAAGCCAAAAAAGCAGCATATCATTCGGGGCCTAGGGCGGCATCAATCGTAAATCGGTTGCTGCTTGTGTGACGAACTATATGATTTTCAGTAGGTCTTCTTTTTATTTTGCAATGTTATTGCATATTTAGTTTTGCTTACATCAAACTATTCAACTATTTTTTAAATGAATGAGACAATAGTATACTTATTATATAGGTCATATAAAAAGTATTACAATAGCTTGGTCATGGTGGAAGCGGACCACAGTATTTATGAAAATAGTTGGAGGGTATGAACTTGTCGCATTTATTCAGGGATAAAATCATCTGGCTCTTTTAAAACAAATATTTAAGAAATTCAACAAGACATCAACATATTCGATAAAGAGTTATTGAGATTACAGTTTGAATCAAACATTTTTTTTATTATATCTTAGGGGTTCCCAGATTTTAATGTTTGTTTGTTAAGCAAAACCATCTATGTATTTGATTTACGCTAAGACACTCAAAACGTTATTTACTTCACACTAAGACACTAACGTTTCATTCATTCATTCATTCATTCATTCAAAACGTTTAATAATAAAATATTATTTCATCCAAAATAAACTTTTAAACACTTGAGAGTAATAAAAATTAAACGAACTGAATATTTTTGGGAAAAAAGCAAGTAAAAACAACATTATGACAAAATATTGTCAAGTTATATATTTAGCGTTTTTCTCGATATTTAGGTATTTTTTACAATGCCTAGAAATACCCAATAAGGCTTTCAAATCCTTCTTTTATGTAGATTCTATATCAAAATGCTACTGTGCGCTCCTACTAGGTAGTTTGCACAAGCTGAGCAAAGGCTAAATGTTTCAGGTCTTGTTTCAGCATAGAAGTTAGGGCAGTCGGTAAACGAGTCAATAAACATAGTAAAGTAATGTATGATGATGATGTTACTTAGGTGATTATTTAGCATTAGCCATTGGAAGAGTCGTTTGCTTATTTATAAATAAATAAATACGAGTAAATCTACCTCTGTTAAAATATAAAAATAATACCAAACATTCATTGAACGACTCTGTGGTTTAGTGGTCCGGTATTGGTGTTGACCACTTGAGGTTCCAGGTTCGATTCCTGCGTCGGGTAATACACAAAAAGTGTTTTTTTCAGTTTTCTGAAAAAACGAGGTTGCCCGAAATTGGATAAGTACCCGGTGGGCGATAAGCTTAGTTGACGAGCTTTTCGCCAATCGGGCACTTATCCAATTCCGAGCAACACAAAATCATATTGTGAGACAGAGTATCTTCGGCTAATCATAGGTGCACTGGTTGTACTCGTCTATCTCTTCGGGAATACGGGCGTAAATATAAGTTTAAAAAATATTCACCATGAAAATTCGACGGAAACTCCAAAGATGTAATTTCTTTCTTATAAAAAAGACTTCTAATACGGTAACTAAGATTAAGTTCATCTGAAAAAAATTAATGTTTTTTTTCATTGCAGAAAAAATGGCGGGAGCTCAAAATTCCAGAAACAAATCATAGTAGACACAATTCCATAAGGAGAAGATAGATCCAGTAGAAAACTTTCACACTCTCGTAATTAATTTATCCGGTTTTAAACAGGATTTGAAATTATAACATGTACTTCTATGTTACGGTCAGAACGTGTCTTTTTAAGTAAAACGCGTTATGATCCAAAACTTAGGTATTCCTAGTAGCTAACACTAGTTAGTTACGTTATTGTTGCATTTAGTTTAGTATACATTCATATGAGTACACATTAAGTACACATACATGCACAAGAAAGTTTTGTTTAAGAATAGAAATGTAAACATTTTTTAAGTTTTATAACATCACAGGCTTAAAAAGGCCATTTGATATACCTATGGTCTGATTTTAAGCCATTGCTCAAATTCTGAATTTAATTTTAGATTTATGTTAAAAATTTTAAATGTTTCAAGTAATAAAACAATGAATTTGAATAACTGCTCAAATAACTAATTACGTTTAATAATAATTAGTTAATATTTTGAGTGATAATAAATTACATTTACAAATTCACACAAAAAGCGAAATTGGCAAATATACGTGTACGTACAAAATAAAATACGCTTAATACGATTTAGGTTGTAGGTACACGTTAGTAAGTACATTTTTGTTTTCGCAATAAACATATTTAATATGATATCGAATAGAAAAATGTATACATAATATATGTATATTATGTACCTACATAGATTACAGAAGCGCATTAATTAAATCATTGTTCCGTACTATTTTTAACCTCCTCCCGTATTTTGTTAGGATTATTATTATCATACTATTCTACTACTAGGTACATAGGTACTGTCATACCAAAACAATGAATAACGATTGTGATGGTATTTTAATTTATTATTTATTAATTTATTATAATAAATTATACACATAGCTGGGGACCATCAATCAAATAATTAACTTCGTTAATCGATAATCCGTTACTAATGTAGTTTACTTAGTTAAACGTTTAGAAGAAGAAGAAAGAAGAATATGTTGGTAATGGTATGATATGAATGGTAGAATATGTTGGTAACTTAATCAAATTTTAATAACTTGTAACTCCCATATTCTGGCAAATAAATAATTTCTTTCTTCTTTCTTTAAGCGTTACATTTGTGAAGATTTAACGTAAGTTAACATTAATCGTTAATCCGTTAACACATGATAAAAATGCGTTTTTATATCGTTTCGTTACCGATTTACTCATGAAAATTGAACACAAGAACAAAATACTCGTCAATCAAAGTACCACGCCGGCATTAAAATGGAAACAATCAAACGCATCATACCTACCCTTAACTCTACATATGAATCAAATTTTTTCGCAGTTTTCTTTTCTTATCCACATGTGCCGGCGAGACTAGCGGCTGGTTTTCGAAACACAAATTAATTTTAACAAGCAATTAATCTGCGTTTAACATAATTTTTACAAACAAATGATCTGTTAAACACAGAATACATATTAATTGCTTGTAAAAATTTATTCGCTTTTCGGAAACCGGCCATAGGTATATTACAAAGTACTCTGAAGGCGCATGCCGTGAGTGAAACGAACGTCAGAGCGTGTTTTTCGCGGTGCGACGCGGTGTTTGGTAAATAAAGATACTGAATTAACGATTTAACGTACTTGAGGAAATTTAACAGAATTTAAAGAGTTCGTTAACATTTACCTGTTAAGCAAAATGTTAACTTCGTTAATTAACGGTTAACGGATAAACGAGTTAACGTCCAGCTATGATTATACCAGCTTGCCTATTATATTAGGAGCTCTTTGAATTACCTCCTAACACAAGTGCAAATGTACTTAAAAGGAGACACCGGTCACCTTACATGTTTTGATGTAAACAAGGTTTTGAATAAAGATTTTTGTTCCTTTTTTTAATCCTTTTTTAATAATATTTTTTTAATTTCCTTAGGCTTACTATTACAAATGAAAGTTATAATACAATAGAGTCTACGAAAATTAAAAACGCGATAGTACATATTAATATATGTACTATGGTGTTATTAGTATTTATATATAAAGAACAAATGAAAATAAAATGTGATAATCACCTATAAAAAATCTGATTATTAATAAATAATAAAGATACATGCAATATAAACAGTACAAATAATAAAACAGGTAAATAAAACAGATTGTGATATTTGTATTGTAATTATAATGAGACGAAATAAAGACACAAATGAACATTTTTAATTTGAGTCTCATTCTTAATTACATAAGCACATAGCAAGTAAGGCATATTGCAAAACATGTGATGTTAGAATTTAATTAAACATTAGAGAATATCACTACAAATGACTCAACGATGTACTGAAAGATCTGACGAGGTTCCTTGTAGCATAGGATTCTTCATGTCTTGGTTCTGGTACACTCAATTCTTTCCAATCCCTCTGTTAAAAAATATTATCTTTAAACAGAAAATTTCAAATTCAGGCAGAACAAATATCGTTATAGAAGCCTCGTAAATATTTAAGATATTCTTGTTGTAAACAATGATTTATAATCATGTGATTGAAGGACTTTACATGTTAAAGAAATTTATATCTTATTATTAGCAGCTTAAACGTACGAATCATGATTCTGTAATTGTATTAAACAATATTTCATCTATTTAATTTAAGGCGCAGCGGCTAAATTGATGTCTTTATTACATTTATAATTTTATTTATAATTTATAAAGTTCCTTATGCACGCTCAAACGCCTGGACGAATTTGGATAAAGTTCGATAGTTTGGTAGTAAATGCCAAAACATAGGTTACCTTTCACCCCGGAAAATGCATTATTATCATGAAATTTACGAAAAATTGTAACTTAGCGCGAAGCTACGAAGAGGGTCACTTGTAAAACATTAATTATTCCTGGCGCAACAGCATTCATGCTTGCAACTGCCGTGTTCTGGTTTGGAGAGTAGGTAAGGTAGCCGGCAAACTTATACATGTAGAATTATCTCGCCTCAAAGATGGCAACGCTCCATTAAAATATATTGGGTATCTATAGACGATAGTTGTCTGGGGAACCATCTTCTTTTTTGCTATCCTATAATATAAAAATTAGAGTCCGATATAATATGTCCGATTGTTAAAACACGTTTAAAAATCGGACATATTAAACTTACAAAAAACTAAAAAAAATGTAAATGTTTTAATTAAACGTCAATTAATGTAATTTGAATAAACATATAGAGCCCAGAATATATAAAGTCCAAAAATACAAATCAAAGTTTTGAGGGAGTAGCTTTTACAAGATTTATATTAATTGTAAAATTATGGTTAATGTGCTCTTATAAAAATTATTTACTGATAGTGATTATTGTAGTACACTTACAGATGGTTAATTGGTAAGACAAATCATTGGGTTTGAAAAAAGATTTTTTCTAAAATTTTTATTGTAATCGGCAGAAAACACCATTAGCTATAAGTTAATAGGTATACCTTTCGCATAACGTCATTTGTTGCTCTGCTTTAATTATTTAGAAATTCCTTATATTAAGTTCGAATACAGTAATAAACGATTTTTGGTTTATAAAAAACGATAAAATAATTGTAAAGATCATTTTGTATTAAAATTGTATACGTTACCAGCATTTCATTATCTGGTATTCTGGAAATAAAGTCTAATAAATCATTATTTAAAATTCTATGTGGGTTTAAAAATTTCCTTGTAAATTTGTAGATTCCTGAAACAGAATATATTTATTTGTTATGTCATGGATCAATGGAACATTACTTAAAAATGCCCGCGCAATTTGAAATATATGCCCAATATAAGAGGGCGGTGTGATAACTACAGAAATAATCAAATAGACCGGGCTGAATTTATAACATTTGTCACCTATGGAGCCTTATATTGTTCAAATTATGTATGTAAATGGGTAGTTTATTTAGAATTAGAACCCTACCCGACTCCTTACATAAAAATGAAGTTGTTAGATTGCCTTTAAATTCCACACCTGGAGAAAGCTCTCGTCGATGTCGGACATTAAATAATCGGCAATAATTTGCCTTCGTCAAATTGCTTACTTATAATTCCGCAGCCTGTGCAATATAGTATATACCTGTAGATTAAGTATGTATCAGATTGCCCGAAAACTTCATGGCAGCATTCATAATGTCAAGGCAATATAATAAATAAGGAAGTTCAAATTAATTGTTTATTAATATGCTATTAGCTGACCCCGCAAACGTTGTTTTACCATTCATATTAGGAATCCATAGCAGACAAACAACGTGACACGTAATTTATATAAGTCCACGGGATTGTCCTTCCACGCAGCCAAAACGGCATTAACTTTGTATGGTATTAAGTATTCTTAAATTTTCTATTTTTCCGCGCAATTTTCTTAATATTTTCTTTTATAAGAAATCTTCTCCTTACAATTATAAACACAATAAAAAAAATACCGAAATTGGTCCAGCCATTCAGGCGTGATGTCGTGACCAAGGAAAATAGGGATTGATTAATATTACAATTAGTATTGGAAAAGACATAGTTCACAAAATAATTATGAACTAAATATTTATAAATGAAAGTTCATTTAGATACATGACAGATGGTTCGAGCCCCTTATGAAGAATATATCACCTTTCTTTCGGCCAGATAGTTTAAAGAAAGTGAATAAAGGGAACTATATTGCTACCATTCTGACTAAGTAGGTACTATTATATTATACTGCCGCAATAGCATGGGTGCTAGGCACTGTCGTGTTACGGTTTGGTGGGTAAGTTAGCCGGTGATCTAATGCATATCGCATTATAGCCCTAGCAGACCGCTGCACTATGTGAAGACCATCTTGGTTGTCTTGGATATGATTATCTATTTCCACCAGCTCGATTGCTATATTACCATAGTAACAAAGTTGCAATCAAGCAAATGGTTTTACTGATAGTAAAAGACGCATGCCGTCTATACATAGGTACACATCAAAGATAGAATTAATATTTATTATGCTATCCTTGTGTCTACACACTAGTTAATGAAGTCATGTTTGACATATAGTTTGAACCAAAGAAAAACCGACACAAAGTGGATTTAGCCCAGTGAACTTCGTCCTAAATACGGATTACAAGTCACTAGACTACAATGTCCCCTATAAAATATTCGTTTAAAAATATACCACTAAATTCATGTATTTGATACACCGAGTCTAGTTAATGAACTCTGTAATGCCGGCAGTGTGTCACTTTACATTTATTTATAATTACGATAGGTAGTAAGTACTATTATGGTAATCTCTCGCTCTAAGTACATTTATCCCGATCACTTTTAATTTGATTGAAGGCACTTAAATATTTTAGTTCGAATTTTGCATAATGTTAATTATATCCATGCATTTTGTTCTTTGTGTCGGATGAAAATGAATCTTGATTTTTTTAAATTATTTTTTTGTTACAAACATCGAACATATAATCGATTCTGAACAGCCTCTGAAAATTTGGCCGGTCTTTTAAAGGTGACCCTGTATATTATAAATATAATACGTCACCCTTTCCTGTGGCTGACCAATCATGGCGATATATCTATTTAATTCGACTACCAATACTGACTAGTTACGGACAATAAATAAATTAAATATCGTTAAATAAATCACACGAAATCGTTCTAACACCAAAGAAAACAATCTATTTGCTTGTTATATGGATGTGAGTCAACGATACTAATAAATAGAATTACATATATAAACACTGAAATATATTTAATAAAACCTCCAAATCCAGAAATATAAATATGCTCATCACATAAATGTTTGTCCCTGTCGGGAATTGAACTTGAGCCCCATGATTGCGCAGTCGGGATCACTACGATTCTACTAACGTGACAGTAAAATCGCTAGAGAGTAGAATCAGTCGGTTTCTCTGATCAAAAGCAATCTTAAAAATCTTTGCAAATATCCAGTAATTAGTGATGTCATTCATAACTATGACAGTAAGAAAATGACTTCAAAGTTTTAGAGGTAGGGACCCGACTATTATTTTAAATAAGACTTGGACAAAATGCACAATTCACACTATAGGTAGATTACTTGTATTGGATTTTAAGATTTGAAAATGTCAAAATAGGACAATCTTGAAGTTCGATTGTTGATGTGTAAACTGGTAAAAAGCCATATCAGCTGGCGTCTGATCTCGATACTCTCCTCGTTAATAACGTGACCGAGGCGAGGTTAGCAGTGAATCGGTAAGTTTAAAATACCCAACACTCAGAATCACTGATAGGTTTTTGCTGAAGTTAATCTTTATTCGTCCTAACTATAAGAGGAGGTTACGTTTGAGGATATCAAAAGTTAATGTGATCCGAAAATCCAATTCGTATTTTTATAGGAGACTTCACTGCAAAACTGAAGAAACGAAACGATGGAGTGATGAAAGAAGTAAAAATAACTTAATAAGTATAGCATGAGATTGGGTCTTGAATTGGCTTTATCGCTGAAAGCTATTTAGAGGGAAAGAGACTCCGAAATCAATGCAGCGAGGAATCGCAATTCTGAAACTAATTTTGCTATTACTGTTACAATCTATGTAATATTAATACATTAAGAAAATACTTTAACTCCTTTTTAATACAATTGCGCGAACAGTGGAGTATGAAATTTATTACAGCTAAACAGACTGCAGAAACCTAATATTTTAATATAATAAATAAATAATAAATAAATAAAATGCATTAGAAATACACTAATTAATAAAAATAAACATTACACACATACATACATGTATACCATGTTATTTTTTATGCCTAAAGTCAGTTGTCAAACTTAAAATAGATTTTATTGTCTAGTCCATAGTCGAATTTCGGCCACAAGCGATCGCTAGGTAAATAGAAATAAAATAATAAAAACCCACGCATAAAACAGTTTTACAATGGTAGTCACACTGAATACAATTTTCAGTTTATAGTGAGTTTAAGCTTAATTAGTTTTTTGTTATTTTATAAAAATATGCGTGTTTTAAATAATTAGAATCCATTAGATAATAAAAAAGCAAACTGTCTGGCGGAATGACAGATGGTCTATTCTTTATAAAGGACCCGGGCCACGGAGTAAATGGAGGCGCCTTCTTAAGACATTCGTTAGACGTCAAGCAGAGCTAAATTTTGAACTGACATAAATACGAGAATGTATGCAACAGTACTTCAACAATAAAAACTCAATTACAATTAGTGTCAATTTGCCTATATAATTTGCCATAATTTTGACAGTGATATGAGCATTCGCTCATATGCACGGCTACACGTTCAATGCCAAACGCCATGTCTATTAGTATTATGTGGTCTGTGACCCGGACTAACACGGGGAGTGAATACATAAATGTTCAACTTTCCAATTTAAATTTATAATGAGTGTATATATTACGTTTGTATGTTTACATGTTTGTCCACGAATTTCTCGAGAACTAAAAATCATATCGAGAAAATTATTATTGAATTAAATCAGGTATATTCCAACTTAGAGAACAATTACCAAGTTTCATTAACACCGATTCAGTAGTTTTTGTAATATGGCCATTAATGACAAATATTGGTAATTAGTTTAATTTGTTAAATTACTTTTATTATGCAAAATTATATCTATATGTTAGCCGATAAATTTTAAATTCCTTTATCAAATTTGAATTTAGTTAGATTTATGGACGGACTGATTATTATTACCAGTGTCATATTGCTAGTATTTTTTGCTGTAATTATTACTTATAAAGATTTTTGAAAATCAAAATAAACTTACCTAAACTCATCAGTATGTAATTAAATGGTATAAAATATAATCCAACGGATGCAAATAGTAATATTGCCATTGCCACGTAGCTTAAAAATGGGACTTTAAATGTAACTAAACTGAAAAACAACAAATATTTTCTACATTGAGTTTAGAAGCATGCAACTAAATATATATTTTCATCCGAGTTCCCAAAAAAGAGTAGGTTCATAATTCGTCGGATTGATTCGTCGTAGATATGTTCACCGATTACCTACTATGATCTACAACGATTTGGAATATTCTTTTTTTCGTTTTAAGGGTATGCAGGTGGTTCCATTTTAGTTTGGTGAAGATCTGATACAGAGTTCCGGAGATACAGGATATGGGAAGTTGGTTGTTTGTAGTTTACTGCGTATAAGTTATACTGCTCCATGCACTAAATTTATTGAATTTAACTTTAAATTTCACTAACTGACAAATTTTTCACCCGACTTCAAAGGAGAACCTCAGAACTCGGTCATTCAGTATCCGATTTGGAAAATTCTTTTCTCATTAAGAGCGTATACTCCATCACCATTTATTCCCATATAAAGGAGATTGATAAAATAGATCTAAAGTGCTACAAAAATATAGCATCAACGGAAATTATCAAATTAATTTAATCATTGATATAAAAAAACCAAGATGCACAGTTCTTGATATAAAAAAACCAAGATAAAATTGACAGTATCGCGATCGACGCGATTCTATTTAAAATGAGCGCACAATTTAAAATGTTGCGCTCATTTTTAGAGGACGTTTTTAAGACACTAATTGTGTATCTTGAGTTTTTTATATCAATGAATTTAATAAATAATAATCCCATAGTAGAATTTAAGGGACACTTTTTAATAGCAATTAAATTTAAAAAGGAATGTAGGTACTGAGAATTCATGAAACTAATCAAACTTGTTCGCTTTTTCTTATTTCTCAATTAAGCAAAGATTTTATTTTCTGCCATAAAGTTCACACTTTTCTACAAAATCTATAAATTAAATTATACTGAAATCGGTTCAGTAGTTTAGGAACCCATAGCGGACAAACAACGTGACACGTAATTAATATAATAAGATGTAATCTGGGATGTACTACGTCCATTGCTGATTGTAATGACTACGTGTCTGTCGTTCAATCTGTTTAACTTCAGATGATTTGGCAACGGTTGCATTGTTAATACTTTTATTAATTCATTTAACATATTATAGTAAACAGAAAATAATATATATATAAAATCGAAAAATAAAAGACATATAAATACAATGAGCCTATTAGTTATAGTGGATATATGATGTAATATACTTCATTAACTTTCGGACAAATAATTAAATTCAATGTTTTCGATTATAATATATCCACTTAATATTTTTGAACAAATAAACATGTACTCACTTGTATAACCTTTCCATGCACGACACTATATAATCAATACTGTTTTTGATAGAAAATGTTAGCTTGTGTAAGTCTAGTATTGTTCCAGTAATAATATCTTTGTCCTAAAACCATCAAAACAAGCATTAACTCATCATACAAATATAAATGTAAAAGTCTATCTGTGTGTCTGTTACGCTTTCACGAGTTAACCGCTGAACCGATTTTGATAAAATTTGCAATGAAATAAGCGAAGACCCGGGGTCAAAAATAAGCTATTTTTGTAAAGGGGCTGAAATAAGAGATCGCATGAAATTTTTATATTGTAAATATACTCGCGAAAACTGCGCGGGTGATTTTTTGAATTTATTTTGAATTAGCTGATAGTTCAAAACAAATTAAAAACACCGTCTAAGTGCGAGTGGGACTCACGCACGCAGGGTTCCGTACCATCCCTATACAAGTTTCTACCTGTTTATTAAGATCGAGTAAAAAATTGTTTAAAAATTACGTTTGTTGTATGGGAGCTCTGTTTAATATTTACTTCATTTTTATTTAATTATTTATTTTGAAAGGTAATATACAACTAAATATTCTGTGAAAATTTTAGGCGTCTACCTGTTACAGTTATTAATATTGAACAAAATAGAACGAAAAAAACACGTTCATTGTATGGGGGACCCCCCCCCCCCACATATTTTCATATTTTTATATTATAAATAGCTAAGCGCTTGACCACGATCTCGCCTGGTGGTAAGCTAAGATGCGGCCTAAGATGGAACGCGCTTCCCTAGAAGGTACTTGTTCACTCTTGAAGATCCCCAGATTGTACTCGTCGGGGAACAAAGACTCAGGAAGCATATTCCAGTCCCTTGCGGTTCGGATCAAGAATGTCGAGTCGAACCGCTTTGTCCGGGTACGTAAAACGTCCACCATATGGCGATGCCTAGAATCTGTGTGCCTCGACGATCGATAGAAAAATGGGGATAGTAGAATTAAGTCGTGCAATTCCGCAGCGCACTCTCCAAAGTATATCCGATAAAAAACTGATAAACTAGCCACTCTGCGGCGATGAGTGAGGTTCTGGAGTTTTTTGCCTAACAGATCATCGTCGTTTATGAGCCTCTTTATCGTCTCAAGTGTCTCCAGCTTATATTTGGCGAATCCATCCCAGAGGTGAGAGCAGTATTCCGTGCACGAACGGACTTGTGCTTGATAAAGGTTGATCAACTATCCCAGGCTGAAATACTATCTCACCTTCGCCAGAAAACCAAGCTTTTTTGAGCCAACTAGGGCTTTTGATTCGATGTACGAACTAAAGTTGAGAATAGGTGATAAGGTAATATCAAGAAGCTCGAGGTGGTCTGTTATCGGCACGGACACACCCTGGAAAGACGGAGATATGTGGAGTGGACTCCGTTTAGTGGAGAATAGACAACCCTGGGTCTTAGTCACATTAAACTTGACCAGATTGGCATCGTCCCAATCGGAGACTGCCTGTAAGGACAGGATTAAACGATCGACCATCGCCTCTCTGAGAGTCTGGATCTGTGCCGTACTGGCCCGCGCGCTGGATGCGTAACTCTCCACAACAGTGCTATCGTCTGCGTATCCATAGATACTGGGCTTCGGCAGATTATATTAATGTGTAGCAGGAATAGAGTTTCGGAGAGAACTGATCGGACAAGTAGTCATCGATGACTATTCTTATCGACCGGTCATTCATAAAATCGGAGATCCAAGCGCAGAGACCAGTAGGCAGACCATACGATGGAAGCTTGACAATAAGACTATCATGCTAGACCCTGTCAAATACCTTTGATATATCAAGGGAGACAGATAGTGCTTCACTATGATTTTCGATGGTCGCGCTCAAGATGTATATGTCGTGTCATACGCTAGAAGATCCCCAGTGGGCCGATTTCGGCAAAACTCTTTTTTTACATTATTATTATCGATAAGGAAGCGCTTGACCACGATCTCGCCTGATGGTAATGTAAGATGCGGCCTAAGATAGAACGCGTTTCCCTAGAAGGTACCTGTTCACTCTTCTCTTGAAGATCCCTAGATTGCACTCGTCGGGAAACACAGACTCAGGAAGCATGTTTCACTCCCTTGCGGTTCGAATGAAAAATGTGGAGTCGAACACTTTTGTCCGGGTACGTGGAACCTCCACCATATGGCGATGACTAGAATCTATGCGCCTCGACGATCGATAGAAAAACGGCAATGGCGGAATCAAGTCGTGCAATCCCGCAGCGCACTCTCCAAAGTGTATCCGATAAAAATCTCTTATTGGCGGTCACTGAGTAGATCGTTCGCTTCTAGGTGTGCCATTAGCCTGCTGTTCAGTACACGCTCCATAGTCTTGCAGAGTATGGACGTGACTGAAATTGGTCCATAGTTGGAGGGGTCGGCACGACTGCCTTTTTTGGGTACAGGGTGCACGTTGGTAAAACTCATGACAAAACCCCCTCCCTGCATACATATTTTGGTTTTAGCTATGTTAGAAAATTTCGTTTTTTTCCATACATTTATTACTTGTTTGCTTGCATTCGTGCAAGTTGAATCGCAAAATGGATGAAAGAGTGCTTGCAAAAAGACACTGAATTGTTTGACTTTGAAATTAAAACGTATTTACGTACCAATGTTACATACGCATTATTTTTGAACTTGAAATTCTAATAAAATATCACAAGTGCATAATCATAGGTACATCACATTATCCCCAACCATATATTATTAGACACGACACATAATATGTAGATAATGTATACATAATAAGCTTATCAACAGCAAAAAATGAATATATGTCGATTTACAAATAAATATTGTAGGTAGGTGTAAAAATAAGGCCGAGAGAAAAGTTTCCCCGAAATTAGAGTTAATATAAATACATTGCTTAAAATATTATAATATTAAATTAATGTTCAATCAATTTATATCCATTTAAATTATCAAAGGTATACAAATTTTCATTTTCACGATTTCAAAAACAGAAAAAGGAAACAAGATTAACATTATAATTATCCAAACCAGAGTTAAAATTATACCTACAGATATGTATTTTTTTCATGTAATAAATCCCTTGACTACACTGAAAACGTTATTTTGGGGTAACCCAACTTCATATACGTACTTGGTTAAGCAATTTACTATTTTATATATAATGAAATAACATCAATATTATTACAATCAATAGATTTTAATTTAAAGTATTGCAAAGCTCACCTTATCTTTTTCAGTTGGTTCGATAATGTCGCGAATGCTGTGCTTAAAATCTGTAAAAGCAAACACATGTAACTTAATTCTGCTATTACTTTAAATATTTATTTAATTATTGGACTGTCTCATTGTCAAATTAGTAGCCTAGTTCGAAATATAATAATGAGGTTTCAGGTTAAGCAAAAATGCTGAGTTAAAGGACGCTCTAATGCGGCGATGGCGATCACGATTCACGGACCTATCAAGCCGAATTAAAAACCGATAAATCCTTTCTATCCGGAACGAGTCTTTGTTTCAGTTTACTTTGCATACCCTACAAGGAAACTTACATGAGGATATTATTTATTTATTTAATATAATTGTAGATTATTTATTAAGAAATTATATAAACTTCAATTGGACGTGATTCGATTTCGAGAACGCAAATTATTTCCCGTCATTCAACATGTTATGAGTATCTTGGAATGGAAGGTGTTTAATATTTATATACTTTTGTAAGTATAATTTGTTGTAAGGTATAATCATAATAATATGTGTGCCACATAAGATCTCATAAATTTTTGACAGTGCGAGCCATAATGGTCTCATCATAGGAAGATTTTACATGAAAATGTATATGTTGGGATTTCACTGAAATTCTTAAGGAGAGGGAAATTCTGTTAGTAAGACAAAAGCTATTGGAGGAGAGTGCTCAACATGTTAAAGAATGGTCAAATTATTTATTTATAACTGGCTGAAACGTGCAGCCCGCTGCATTATAAAAGTTTTTGGCGAATCCCGCGGCATTACCTAATTTTTCCGGGAATTTTAAAAGGAACCTATGTACTGTTCCAGGTCATCATCTACCTGTGTGCCAAATTCCATTCAAATCCATTCAGTAATTTTTGCGTGATTGAGTAACAAACATCGATCCAAACATCCAAACGTTCGCATTTATAATATTACTAGCTGCAGCGCGCAGCCAGCTGCATTATAAGTTTTTGGTGAATCCCGCGGGATTACCTAATTTTTCCGGGATAAAATATAGCCTATGTGCTATTCCAGATCATCATCTACCTGTGTGCCAAACTTCAATCAAATCCGTTTTTGCGTGATTGAGTAACAAACATCCATCCAAACATCCATCCAAACATCCATCCAAACATCTATCCAAACATCCAAACTTTCGCATTTATAATATTAATATAGATATAGATAATTAATATAGATTTATTTCACACGGCCCTATTCTAAACAGTTTTTTTTGTCTTTGTCATTTTTTGTTACACCCAGCGGGTACACCAACCGTGCGAAGCCGGGGCGGGCAGCCAGTTTGTAATAAACGGAACAACTTTATGTTCCCCAGAGGTGGTGGAGCACCACAACTAGAGCAAGTCCTGATGGATATCAACATAATGGCCAAGACCTCGTTATCTCAGTCAAATTTCCTTAAACCAGCCATTCAATCAAAATATTTTTCATAAAATATTACAAAATTACCTTGATCCCGATTGCGAAACCAAAAGAAGATGAACGGAAGCAAAAGTAATAAAGGTATTGTCCATAATCTGATGTAATAACACAAAGCGATCCAAGCTACAGTCGCCAACACTGACAGCTCTGTATCGTCCCATTCAAATAACCTTCTGCAATATAAAACGCAAGGTAAGCCAACTTAATAAATGTTATCTTTAGGTTTGTATGTTGTAAAAATAAACACAAAAACAACATAATCGATTATTAAAAAAAATTCGCAAATGGAAAACTACATTTATTCCGATTTCCGGAGTAACATAGACTGCTTTTTAATCCAACTAAGTAAAAGGAAGTAATTAATATATCTGAGTTTTTTTCTGCATCATAAGATAGCAAACAAGCAGATGGCTCTCCTGTTGGAATGACACAACCATCGCCTATAAGCACCAAAGGTGTTAATGGTGCGTTGCTATCCGCGTGGCGGAGTGATAATACCACATAAGTTTACCGGCTACTTTACCTTCCAAATGGGAACAATACTGTAAATAACTTTGACGCCCTGAAAATTTCAAAAACATGACGTAAATTTTCTGTAAAAATTTAATTTTAATATTTACTTTTGAAAACTTTATTCGATTTTGATTTTTTAAACGATATTCGATGTAGTTTTTAAAGTACTAAAATATTCTAGAATATCAAAATATGATTGATTGAAAAATTTCGATGATAAGCCGAAACATTTTTTTCAAGATTTTTGTCAACGATAACTCCCGAACGGATTACCTGATTTTGATGCAATTTGCGGCATTAGACGCAGTTTTCAAGGAAAAGAGCTGATTAGATTTTGTACTCAAATGCTACATTAAGCATAAGTTGTTTAAAAAAAATATTAGTTCGCTGAAATCATTTTAGTTTTTTTTTTCAAAGTTTCTCAAAATCTCCTTGGCCAGATCGATTCAGATTTTCAAAAAGTCTAAGTTTAACAGAACCCAAACGAATGCCACGAACCACGTTTTGATCGGTCAAGCTATTCAGAAGTTATGAGATGTTTGCATACACACTAACACACACACACACACACATACACAAACACATATACATTTAGACACACAAATGTCACCGTTAAAATAGTCAGAAAAGGGAGGACCTCAAAACATGGAGCTGATGAAACTCGATTTTAGAAAATCGGGGCAAAATCAGTAACTTCCATGTACTGCCAACATACCGGGTTTTAGCTCTGTATAAAAATAGATCTAAAAAACATCAAGCGCGAATAATGATATAGAACCTTTCTTTGGGCGCTTTGTAATAATGCCTCGGCCGGTGGTGAATTGTTCATTCTATTATGAATCTTTGTGTTGAGTGTTTTTGAATGGTGTTTTTCGAAATGGACTCAAAAACCGACCATTACTGCGATACTGGGCTTTTCGGCGAGCGGAGTACTCAGCCAACGATAATATATAAATAAATAGACTTTAGCCCGCCTTAATGTGTCTTCTTCTGTGGGACCAACCCTCGGCAAGGCAGTATCCTGACGATAAGTGGAAAGTGGCTTCCGGATTTCATCTCGTTAATAATTATTGATCACGGTCTCGAATGTTTGTAGGAATAAACAGTGGGCCACGTCACCGCCTGCGGCGACGCAGACGTGTGAGTTTGAATTGTAAAATGTAGATAGGATCATCAGCATCGGATATGAATAACGAAATCAGAAATCAGAAATCAGAAGTACTTTATTCAATAAAACTTTTTACAAGTTATTTTGACGCTTGACGCGTCAACGCGCGCATTTTCTTAAACTACTACCGGATCGGAAACGCGGCCACATACACGGCATAACACGGCTACTACCGGATCGGAAAGCATTATAATATAATGTATTGTCAAAGTAGATGTTATCTGCTAAATCACAAAAATAAACAAGTGTGTGTTTGAGTATACTAGTATCATCACGCCCGGTTCCCTTGCGTGGTAGACAGAGGAAATCGAACGGCTATAGACTTTCCGGTTCACCACGATTCACCGGTTTGTTGGTTGACGAGATAATTTGTGGTACACGTATCTCATCACCGCATTTTACCGACATTTTAAAATATCGACTATTTCTAGCGATAATCGTCAGCTTTACGTGCTCATCCGAGGCATGGGAGTGGTTACACGCTACTAGCCAGACTCCAAGCTGTTACTAAGATTTTAGATTATCTGGAAAAGCTCGAAAGAGCTCAATAAAATTTTTGCCCGACCCGGGAGTACCTCATGATATGAGCCAAATAGACTACGAGGCGGTCAAACTGAAACAAAAATCTGTAAGCCGATTGACCCTGCAGGCCACCCCTGAAACTGCCCGCTAAATTAAGGTATTTTAAACTCAAAGGAACAAAAACTACCTAAGCATAGATTTCTTTTAGAGTTCAAAAATCTAATTTTTTTTAAAGAGCTGCATATTTTGGAAAAGATGATTGATTTGGTCTTTCCAATGGCATTCAAAGCAATTTTTGAGCTCTAACATATTTTGTTAGCTACACTCGATAGGTCGAAAAATCTCGAAGTTATGTCGAAAAAATATTTTTAAAAATAATTTTCGTAACGATGACTCCCGAACGGATTAACCGAATTTGATGCTATTTATGCATTGGACGCAGTTTTTTTGGCAAAAAGATCTGATTAGATTTTGAACTCAATCAGTACATTAATCTGGAAGTTATATAAAAAAAAATATTGTTTCACCAAATTTTTTTGAAGTTTTTTCAAAATTTCTCAAAATATCCTAGACCGAATAGGTTCAAATTTTCAAGAAGTCTAAGTTGAGCGGAATTCAATCCAATGCCTTTTGATCGGTTAAGCCGTTCAAAAGTTATGAGATGTGCACATACACACATACATACAGACATACTGAAGTCGTCGTGAAAATAGTCAGAAAAGGTTCTTTGGATAAAATCGGTAACTTCCTTAATCTACATAGGTACGTACCTAGCGGGAAGTTAAGAAGTATTAGTATACTGCCGAGTTTAATTTACCATAACACAGTTATGTGTATGTTATGTTATGTTATGTTATGTGTATGAAAAGAAGGTTACATACTAAAATACTGGCAATAAAGGTTGTATAATTATTCTTCAAACCATACTTACTTATAACTTTCATTTAATTCTGCTAGATAGGTCAGAGTAACAGAGACAACTTTCATATTATAGTAAACAAGAGGTATGTCGAACTTTGGTGATTTTTTGATGTATTTTACTTCTTTTGGTTGAAATAACCTTAATGCAGCCTTTACCTGTTGAGAAACATATATATATATATATATATATATATATATATATATATATATATATATATATATATATATATACGATATATACACGAATTGAAAAAATAATATATTGTTTAAAATGTTAATAAAATGTAGAGCACGTTTTTGTATCTTGATATTAATACCTATGCTAAAGCTTACAACAGTTAAATAATGTAATGTTATAATATACTCTGTGTCAAAGCGTTGTATGTGACCTGCACGATGGTGTACACTTTCTTTATTTCGTGGTGTACACCATAGACCACATAAATACTGACGTTGAGCAATGGACGTCACGAAGTTGCAGGAGAAAAAGACAATTTTTTTCTATATCAGAAGATAGCAAACAAGCAGCTGGCTCTCCTGATGTTTTTGTGTGTGTAATTCAGTAACACAAAAATAATCGCCTCTGTCCGGTCTCGGTATTGACCGCATGAGGTCCCGGGTTCAATTCCCGGATCAGGCAACTCAAAATGTGTTTTTCAGTTGATAAGTGCCCGGTTGGCGATAGGCTTACTACCTATCACATTATGGGACTAATCTTCGGCTACTCGTGGGTGCCTTTGTTTTACCTCTGCCACATCTTCGGGGATACGGGCGTGAATATACTTTTTACACTGTAATATACGTATTTATACATATTTATATAATATGTATAAATACCTACATATATTACTGTATAAAAATATATGTTTGTATGTAGCAATATTACATTATGTTAATGTTTTATTTAATCCAAATATTAATTAAGAAACTACGTACATGATAACAAGCGATTATTATAAAACTAGCTGTGGCCGCGACTTCATTCGCGTGGAAAAATTTCTAAAATAAAAACCCGCATAGTTCCCGTTCCCGTGGGATTTCCGGGATAAGAACTATCCTATGTCCTTTCTTGGGTCTCAAACTATATTTGTACCAAATTTTATGAAAATCGGTTCAGCGGTTTAGCCGTGAAAGCGTAACAGACAGACAGACAGACAGACAGACAGACAGACAGACAGAGTTACTTTCGCATTTATAATATTAGTATGGATTTTCTATACAGCCCATCCTAAATATGTTCTCTTTTGATTAAGGTTGACCTGTAGAGAATGTCATATAGCATTAAGCCCATCTCTATATATGTTTGTATGTAAATTTTAAATAATTTCTTAAAAAAATACTTCGGTGCTATATTATTGTCCGAATATTCGTGGTGTGTTTTCGTGATAAAACATCGTGGTTGAGCTACGGCGAAAAGTGGCTTCACTGGCCACATGTAGTACGTTAACATTCTCGCTTCAACTTCAACTTGCGACGAACACTGATTCAAAATCGAAAAGTACTCAGTCGCGATAAAAAAATGTGTAAACGGTTGACCCTACGGGCCATTCCTGAAACTTCCCACTAAATTAAGGTATTTTAAGGTCAAAAGAGTAAAAAATATAAGCACAGATTTTTCAGTTCAAACATTTATTTTTTTTAAATTGGGGCGTTGCTAATCTGGTCAAGTTTAATGCAACTAAGACCCAGGCATGTCTATTCTCCGCTAAACGGAGTCCACTCCATCTATCTCCGTCTTTACAGGGTGTGGCCGTGCCGATAACTGACAACCTCGAGATCCTTGGTATCACGTTAACGCCTACTCTCAACTTTGGTTCCTACCTACATCGAATCTAAAGCCCAAGTTCCCTCAAAAAAGCTTGGTATTCTGGCGAAGGTGAGACAGTTTTTCAGTCCGGGACAGTTGCTCAACTTTTATAAAGCACAAATCCGTTCATGCATGGAAAACTGCTCTCACCTCTGGGATGGATCCGCTAAATACCAGCTGGAGACACTTGAAGCGATAGAGAGGCGTTCCAAGAGGCTCATAAACGACGATGATCTGGTAGGCAAAAAACTCCAGAGCCTCGCTCATCGCCGCAGAGTGGCTAGTTTATCGGTTTTTTAACGAATACATTTTGGAGAGTGCGCTGCGGAATTGCACGACTTAATTCCGTCATCCCCGTTTTTCTATCGATCGTCGAGGCGCACAGATTCTAGGCATCGTTATATGGTGGACGCTCCACGTACCCGGACAAAGCGGTTCGGTTAAATTTTTAAGATCTAAAATGGGTGCTGTGCGGAGTAAACGAAGTCCGCGCGGACGAAGTCGTGGGCAACAGCTAGTTAGATATAATTTTGTTAGTAGTTACCAAAATATCAAATAGGTGATTAGATTCGTCAACTAAACTTCGTCGGGGATTCACCGTGGAGTGTGCCGTTTGCCGCGAGGAACCCCAGACGTTTTACAACTCGTTAAACTTCTGTTCGCTGTTCTTTTTGTAGAAATGTAACATTGTGTCACATTAACATTGTGAATGTGGGTCGTGGCACAAAAAAAGGTTTGGAAACACTGATCTACACTATACATAATTCATAACCAGCCTTTAATAAGGACTATAAAAATATTAAAATTAATTAAAAAAACGTACTTACTGGATTCCAAATTAATTTCATCTTTAACAACACTCGTGGACAATTTCCTCTTGCAATATTTCTTTTACTCCTGTTCTTTAGAGCGTACCAATGCATTTCGTCGTTTACTATTCTTAGTAGTGGGATTGATATCTTGCCTATTGATTCATTTAAAATAACGTTTGTTATTGCGCTATCGTATACTTTCAGATCAAGTGTAGAGCTGACGTCGAAGACATTGCTAAAAACAAAAAAATACTTGTACTTTTATTATTACAAAGAAGTGTGTAAGTAGTCAATGTAGTTAAAATTATCATAAGGTTTTAAGAGCGAAAGCTTTTTCACATCGTGTGAATTATTTTATTAATATTAGCTTGAAACTTACGGACAAGGTGAAATAGTAATTATATCGCAAGGGCGTTGTAAGGCAATCCGCATAGGTAACGGGACTCTGTCGTTAAAATTCCAGGTGGAACTGTCGAGTGAGTTTAGCCTTAAACTCCAATACGACAGACGTGACATTTTAATTTAGAATCTTACGGTCTTACTAATAAAATATTCCACACAGTGTATACAAGTGCTATAACCATTGCATAAGAAAAACGCTACTAATAACCATCTGTTTGATACAAAGAGTGTATACATTTGTTTTAAGGGATTGAATTATGCATAAAGTTACACAAGGTCTATACATCATAAAACCCTTGTTTAAATGTTGTATAAGGCAAAAATTAAAATGGTGGCTAATGAGCCACACAATAGTGTATCAGCTGTTGGCCAACAAGTGTCATTATTCTATTCGGTTTTGTTTTTATTTTAATAATTGCGATCTTCGGTTGTTATAACATTTTGCTTATTAAAGGTATTTATTGACGTGACAACGTCTTATAATTCTATAGAGCTGGCTGCACGCACGAAAAAACATGACTCATGCGGCGTTACCTCGCTCTGAGGCGTTCCGTTTAAGGCTTGGAGTACAAGCGAGAGCTTAAGACGTTGTCACGTTCAACTATCGTCTGTAAACCAACTTTACAGAAAACCGATTTTTTTTTTATTAAAAATGTTTTTACATCATTAGAAACAAACAAGCAGGGGGGGGCAGGGAGGGGCAGCTGCCCCCCCCCCCCCCCCCCCCCTCTTAAATTTCTTTACCTCTGTACTAACTATCTACTGTTGTAGATAAAAATAAAATAATATAAAAAGAATATAGTCTTAAACTTTTACGATTGACCCTCCCCCCCTGACCCAGAACCCAAGCCCAAATATCATGAATGTTCTAAATATAATTAAATAATAAAATGAACACATACAATTTATAAGTTTTATTCCATCTTGGCTCTGAACTGTTACCAGCACGATGTGTTTGAACTCGCTCGTTGTCTATTTCCAAAACGCAATACGCGTTAGGTTTTGTAGTGAGACCTTTAGCACCAAATAACGTGACGTGTAATATACCGACTACGTTTCCATCGCTGCTTAAATATGTAGCCTGAAATATGGACATAAATGCAAATCATCGATAAGTCTTATTTTATTGATTCACTATCGCTGTGTAAATATCTAGTCTAAAATATGAACAAAAACAAGTCATCAACAGTTTTACTTTATTGATTCTAGCATTAAGTACCTACTTTGTGGAAATCCATACCTCAAAGATGACATCAGTGCAGGTGGAGACACAAGTGGTGGAAAGTATAGCGGACGAAGGTGGATAATTTTGCCGCTGGGGTCCTTATTATTTTTAACTTATAACGTATATATTGCCCCTCATAGTGATATATGTATTACCACTTGGCTGCTATATATGAATGTCGCAATCAATTTGTATGTTTCGTCGTTTTTTTATGTCATAAGATAGTAAACAAGCTAATGAACTGCTGATGGAAAAAGTCAACCATCGCGTGGCCTATAGACACCAAAGGTGTTAATGGTGCGTTGCTATCTTGTGGTCTAATGCAACATGCATACTGGCTACCTTACCCTCTAAACTGGAACACGACAGTAACAAGCACTGACGCTATTGCGTCAAGAATGCAGAACTCTTACACCTAGTAGACACGAAGGAAGTGACTCGCATAGACAATCGGTAGCCTTTTACAACATGCCTGGCAGAAAGGTAGTTGGCCTTTTCATCAAAGGACCAACACGGGGAAATATAAAGTCGTCATTTTTTAAACGTAAAAGTTCAATACAAATTGCCGAAGGAAAATAATTTTTGATAACATAAATTGTATCAGTTAGTTATAAACTCCGAGGTTTCAGACGACGGTCGGCGGCACGTCGGCGGAGCCCTTTTTTTCAAGGTGTGTGACCTAAGGGATCCTAACATACCTACTTTTTCATGTAAAAAGCCAGATAGCATTCTAATTCAAGGTACTCGTAAACTACCTATTTAATGTAATAATTTGTTATTTAATCAATACGCGCCGGCGGCGGTGAATGTTATGCAAATTATATAATGAGTAATGACGACATTTACATGTGGCATTAGACCTCGCCACAAGATAGCAACGCACCATTAATATCTTTGGTGTCTTTTGGTTTTCCATCAGGAGACCCATCTGCTTGTTTGCTATCTTATGATATAAAAAAAAATATATGGGGAGAGACTCAGATGTGACGTGACGAGATCCTGCCACAAGATAGCAACGCATCATTAACATGTTTGGTGTCTATACTCTATAGGTGATGGTATTCTCTTTTCATCAGGAAAGCCATCTGTTTGTTTGCTGTCTTATGATTAAAACAATAAAAATAAACGATAAGTACTTACAGAGTTTTCGGTGATTTCCTTACTATCCTCTTTATCAGGAGTTATGCCTTCTGGTGATCCAATAGACCGCACTGTACACAACGTTACCGAAAGGTGAACAGAACCAAAGCCATCTTCTAATGGTTGCCAAATTTCGTGCGTTCGCTCCTTTTCAAAGACTGATAAGTCTAAAATACAACTTAAATTCGAAATGTATTAATGTTCTTATATTAATCATTCTATATTAATATTATAATTAATGCGAAAGTTTGGATGTTTGGAAGGATGGATGTTCGTTATTCAATCACGCAAAAACTACTGAACGGATTTGAATGAAATTTGGTACACAGGTTAATGCCGGATAAATCCAGCGCGGGGCCCGTAGCAAATGTGAACAGGAGGCCCTTGAGTTACATCGCCTATTGAAATTTAGGATGTACCTAAATAAAACAGAACATTTACAAAAAGGCTTTTCGCGATTTAATGCAAGCAAATTTACAAATAACACTCGTAAAATTAATATTTCTAAGTAGGTAAATAATTTTCTATATTCATATACTATATAGTGAGATCATTCTAACATTCTTGCCTCATTGCGTTCCTTAACACATTTTTTTTCGTGTTAATGTCGAAAAAGAACGTTCTCCGCTGCAGTTTGTGATCATCAAACCAAATAAATGCGTAACACTATTTCTACCTTTGGAAAACAGGATTCCAACGAATTTTTTGTTACAATTTTATAAAATTGGAGTTCCAAAGCCTCGTGCTTTTTGATGTCAATACCTACAGCCACATCTGTTTTCAGCAGCTGACATTGACTTTAAAGTAGGTTTATCAAATTAAGTATCCATTTTACTATTTTCTTATTATCACTTGAAAACTACATGGTCGGATTATACAAACAGCTCGAATCGAAAACAGTATTAAGGGATTCTTGCAGCATTGCTTAAGGGCTAACTTGCAGCATAATAATATACCTATGTAATTACAGTTTGGCCAACGCTCTTTTTGATATTAGCTAAGGTGTGTGCTTTTCCATTACATATTTTACACATTTATGTTTTTTTGGGCACAGGCGCGGAGCCCCCAAATGCGCGGGGCCCGTAGCATTTGCTGCCTCCTGCTACATGGCTAATCTGGCACTGACACAGGTAGATGATGACCTGTAATAACACATAGGCTGTTTTTACCCCGGAAAAATGAAGTGATCCCGCGAGATTCACCAAAAAAAATACCCGGGCGTGACGCTGTGGAACTCTACCACCTAGTAGTCGCAATGCTAGTGACACCAATCGTGTGCATTTTACAAACTGCCTGGAAGAATTGCTGATCGTCTATTCTTCAAAAGGGTTCCGGACCAATACGAAGATGGTATTTTAATTTTTACTGGATATTAGCCTAAGCATTACGTCAATCTAAATCTTTAAAAAAACCTTGTAGGTAAACCTATACAAGGCGTGACATTAATAGTGAAGTGGTAAAAAGCAAGCTCTTACCTCCCCATTGAGTACTTTTGTTTCCCTCGGTCCCGCAAAGAAACGTTCAAACAGTAGTCGCCGCGTACACGCAATTGAAATCGTTCCCGCCACTCTGGCCTTTTTGTTGTTGGAACACTTTTTGATTTGAATGTTTCTGATCCAAGTCTGAAAAAAGACACTACATGGGAAATATATCCTTTGAAACAAAATAAGGATTTAAGCAAAAACTATACCTAATCATAGATTTGTAAGATCGAAGCGTTCAAAAACCTGGAGATTGTAAAAATGATGGTATTTTATATTTCGAAAACATGTATATTTTTTCAAAATGATGATCGATTTTGATTGTTTGACATTTAACGCAGTTTATTGTTTTATCCATACTAATATTATAAATGCGAAAGTAACTCTGTCTGTCTGTCTGTCTGTCTGTCTGTCTGTCTGTCTGTCTGTCTGTTACGCTTTCACGGTCAAACCACTGAACCGATTTGGATAAAATTTGGTACAAATGTAGTTTGAGACCCAAGAAAGGACATAGGATAGTTCTTATCCCGGAAATCCCACAGGAACGGGAACTATGCGGGTTTTTATTTTAGAACTTTTTCCACGCGAACAAAGTCGCGGGCATAGCTAGTTAGCTATAAAGCCGATCGGTTAAAAATGTCGACGAAAAAAAATTTCAAAATTTTTCGCCATTGATATATCCTGATTCGATTTAGATACGGTATTTGACTTAGTTTTTAAGTAAAAAAATCTGACCCGAAATCTATTTTAAAAATACGATGAATTTTGCTGTAAACAGCGTAATTTTAATATTTCTAAAGTTGTAACTTTTGAAAATTTGAATCGATTTTCATGTTTAAAAAGGCAGTCGATGTAGTTTTTTAAGTATTAAAACATTATATCAGATCAAAAAATAATTGGTTGAAACATTTCGGAGTTATGTCGAAACACTTTCCAAAATTTTTCGTCAACGATGACTCCCCGAACGTATAAATCAATTTTGATGTAATTTATGCCCTGGATCCAGTTTTTCAAAAATACCTAGAGCTGATTAGATTTTGTATTTAATCGATACATTCATTTGAAAGTTTTTTTTTTATATCATAAGATAGCAAACAAGCAGATGGGTCTCCTGATGGGAAGAGTCAACCATCGCCTATAGACACCAAAGATGTTAATGGTGCGTTGCTATCTTGTGGCAAGGTCTAATGCCACATGCATAAGTTTACCGGCTACCTTACCCTCCAAACCGGAACACGACAGCGACAAGCACTGACGCTATTGCGGCAGGAATAGGTAAGGCGGTGGTACCAGACCCGGGCGAGACAATGCAGAACTCTACCACCTAGTAGCCACGATGGTAGTGACTCGATAGCCAATCGGTCGCCTTTTACGACCTGCCTGGCAGAACGGCAGTTGGCCTATTCTACAAAGGAGGCCGGGACCAACACGGCGAATTATTATACCTATTATTAAAAACCGGCCAAGTGCGAGTCGGACTCGTGCACGAAGGGATCCGTACTATCCCTATTCAAGTTTCTACCGGTTTATTAAGATCGAGTAAAAAATTGCTTAAAAATTACGTTTGTTGTATGGGAGCCCATTAATATTCACTTTATTTTTATTTTTGTCGCCTCTGTGGTCTAGTGGTCCAGCGTTGGCGTTGACCACATGAGGTCCCGGGTTCGATTCCCGGGTCGGACACATTAAAAAAAAGTGTTTTTTCAGTTTTATGAGAAACACAAAGTTGCCCGGGATTGGAAAGTGCCCGGTTAGTGATAGGCTTCTCACCTATCACATTTGTGGGACCCAGTATCTTCGGCTAATCGTGGGTGCACATGTTGTACCTCTGCCTACTCCTTCGGGGATATGGGCGTGAAGATACTTTTTTTATTTTTATTTAATTATTTATTTTGAAAGGTAAAATACAACTAAATATTCTGTGAAAATTTTAAGCGTCTACCTGTTACTGTTATTAATATTGAGCAAAAAAATACGAAAAAAACACGTTTACTATATAGGAAAAAATAAATAATTAAAATAAAATAAATATTTAATCCCACACAACAAACGTGAATTTGTGCCGTATATGTAGTTGATGATACGGAACCATTCGTGCGAGTTCCTACTCGCACTCGACCGGTTTTATCTAAATTATATTATGTAACCAAATAGGACGTATACCCACCCAAAAAATTAATAATTTTCCGAATCCTCCTATGTAAATAAATGAATAGTTTTCCTAATTCTCCTATATAAATAAATAAATGAATAATTATCGTAATCCTACTATATAAATAATTAAACGAATAATTTTCCTAATACTCCTATATAAATAAAGTAACTATGTCCGTAATTTCGTTTGCTTGGAAGAATTTCTAAAAGTTCCAGGGTTTTACCCGCATAGTTCCCGTTACGGTGGAATTTCTGGGATAAAAACTACCCTATGTCCTTTCTCGGATTTTAAACTATATTTGTGAATTTCATCTAAATCTGTTTAGTGATTTAGACGAGAAGAAGAGACAGACAGCCTACCCGGGGTACAAACTGGAACATTCCTTTGTACCGCGGGCTGGTGTGTGCGCATACGTCAGAGAAGATATCTGTTACCGGCGCCTCGGCAGACTTGAAGGTCAGGACCTATCCATCCTCTGGTTACGCGTAGCTTGCGACGACCATCCACGCAGCTACGCGTGCCTATACAGGTCCCATAGCGGGAATACTGAAGTTGACCAGCTCATTGAGCGCTTACAAACGGCTGTAGATTCCGTGTTAGAGCAGACCCCCTCCGCAGAGATCGTGATCTTGGGCGATTTTAATGCCCACCACGCCGAATGGCTTTGTTCTCGCACCACCGATCATGCGGGGAGGTCTGTTCACGATTTTGCCTTGGCGTATGGTCTAACACAATTGGTAACCTCGCCTACGCGTGTTCCCGATGTGGATGGCCATACGCCTTCACTGTTGGATCTCCTGCTGACCTCTGACCCGGATCGTTATCAGGTATCGGTGGACGCTCCACTTGGCGCGTCGGACCACTGCCTGATCCGGAGCAAAGTGCCGGTCACGCGCCCATTACGGCCTCCCTTTGCAGGCTGTCGTCGCGTTTGGCACTGTAGGTCAGCAGGTTGGGACAGGATGCGGTCTTTCTTTGCATCCTACCCATGGGGGCGGTTGTGCTTCTCGCTGGATGATCCGAATGCTGTCGCTAACTCTGTCGCTGATGTGGTGCTGCAGGGCATGGAACTTTTCATTCCGTTCTGCGGTGCCCATCGGTGGCAAGTCTCAGCCTTGGTTTGGTCGCCACTGCAAAGCGGCTTTACGCCGAAAGCAGGAATGCTACCGAGCTTGGGCTGCTGCGTCGGCATCTCGTGATGTAAAAACTAGCGCATTACGAAAGGAGTACAACTCGTCCTCGAGATTCTTCAAAAGAGCTATCGCCAAGGCAAAAGCGGAACACATTGGCAGAATTGGTGAGAAATTAGTTTGCCTTCCTTCTGGCACTCGTGCGTTCTGGTCTCTCGCCAAGGCTGTCTTAGGCAATTTCTCCCAGCCTTCATTTCCATCCTTGCACAGAGACGATGACTCTCTGGCCCATACCGCAAAGGAGAAAGCCGATCTTCTGGGCTCGTTCTTTGCGGCTAACTCGACTCTGGATGACCGAGAGAACACACCGCCTACCATCCCGCAGTGTGATAGTTCCATGCCAGAACCGCAGTTTCGGCAGTCAGCTGTGCGTAAAGCACTTCTTTCTTTGGACATCCACAAGTCGAGTGGGCCTGATGGCATCCCTCCTGTTGTGCTTAAAGTATGTGCTCCAAAGTTGGCGCCAGTATTGACGCACCTATTCCGGCTCTCCTATTCACTCGGCGTGGTACCGAATTCATGAAAAACAGCTTTAGTGCATCCCATTCCTAAAAAAGAAGATTGCTCTAATCCGTCAAACTATCGGCCAATAGCCATAACCTCCTTGTTCTCCAAAGTCATGGAGACACTTATAAACTGTCAGCTCCTGAAGTATTTAGAAGAGCACCAGCTGATTAGTGACCGTCAGTACGGTTTCCGTCGTGGCCGCTCAGCTGGTGATCTTCTAGTATACCTGACACATCGTTGGGCGGAGGCAGTTGAGTCTAAGGGGGAGGCATTGGCAGTTAGTTTAGACATAGCGAAGGCCTTCGATCGGGTATGGCATAAAGCGCTTCTCTCAAAGCTGCCTTCCTATGGGCTTCCCGAGAAACTATGCAAGTGGAACACCAGTTTTTTGGCTGATCGGAGCATTAAGGTCGTAGTCGACGGTGCATGCTCCGATCTTAAACCTGTCAATGCTGGTGTTCCCCAAGGCTGCGTGCTATCACCGACACTGTTTCTTCTGCATATCAATGATATGTTGCGAATTAGTAACATACATTGCTATGCAGACGACAGTACTGTTGATGCTTCATACTCCAGCCGTAGCGGTATTTCTCGGGAACACGTCGAAGAGGGCCGGATCAAGCTCGTGTCTGAACTCGAGAATCAACTAAGTGATGTCTCAGAATGGGGTCATCAAAACCTTATTACATTTAACCCCAAAAAGACGCAGCTCTGTGCGTTCACCGCAAAAAAAAAACACCCTTTGTCGTATCACCTCGGTTCGAAAACACTCTCCTGACTGCCTCAGCCAGTATTGGAATTCTGGGAGTCGACATATCGAACAACGTTCAGTTCCGCGGTCATTTGGAAGGGAAGGCTAAACTAGCCTCCAAAAAGCTTGGTGTACTCAGTAGAGCAAAGCAGTACTTCATGCCAGCCCATCGCCTCCAACTTTACAAGGCCCAAATTCGACCTCACATGGAGTACTGTTCTCACCTCTGAGCCGGAGCTCCTCAGTACCAGCTTTTTCCTTTTGATCGCATTATAATAATAATAATAATAATCGTCGACGACCAGGCTATTTCTAATCGGCTTGACTCTTTGGCGTTACGCAGAGATGTAGGCTCGCTCTGCATCTTTTACCGTATTTATCATGGGGAGTGTTCCGACGAGTTGTTCGGACTAATGCCTGCCGCTAAATTCCACCATCGGACATCGCGTCAAAATCTAAAGTTCCATCCTCACCACCTCGATGTCTGGAAATCCACAACCGTGCGCTTTTGCCGACACTTTTTGCCTCGCATTACTCCTTTGTGGAATCTATTACCCTCGGGGGTGTTTCCGAATGGATACGACTTAGGGACCTTCAAGAAACGAGCTTATTCATTCTTAAAAGGCCGGCAACGCAGCTGCAATACCCCCGGTATTGTGGATGTCCATGGGCGGCGGTGATCACTTACCATCAGGTGCACCATCTGCTCGTTTGCCCCCTCTACTATAAAAAAAAAAAATAAATAAATAAACAGACAGATTTAAAGAGACGACTATTACCCACATACATCAACGATATTAATAGTGGATGCCAATCCTTTTGAAGGGGATGAAATGCTAAATATTTAAGTTTTTTACCGGCTGGTTGGGTGGCTAGCGACCTTGACAACCCCCGATAACATGCAATTCCCGATAGGGACAAGGCTGGCGTGATAAGCATAAATGTTTGTATTTCTGGCTTTAGGTGTTTATTAAATATATTTCAGTATTTATATGCATATATAAACACTAATATCACAATCAAATAATTTGCTTCTTTGGGGTTAGATCAATTGGTGGAACTTGTACACCGTTATTATTATTATAAGCTACACTAGTCTCCCAACCAGAACACGAAAGTTACAGGTGGTTACAGGTGGCGCTATTACGACTAAAAAGGTTAAGGCGATACTATAGTACCAAACCCGAGAAAATCGTTGTAGAACTCTGCCATCTATTAGCTACTATGGAAGAACTTGACAAGATTAAGCTTCACTTATATCCATAGATGTAGTAAATACTCAAATCTTATATCTTTGTAATAGAAGAGCTATTGAACCATCCGTCTAACCCGCTTCCCACAAAGCTAGAACATTTTTAGATATTATTTTACTACCGGGCAGTTCTGACTTCTGACAGGCGGCAGGTATGGTCACTGCGCGGGCAGCTTACGAGATATAGTGATAAGTCAGTTACATTGTTGTTTGTAAGCAATGAACAAAGACCTACAAAAAATATAGACGTAGCTATTGTAAGCAATTAGAAACAAATCGGTGAAGATAACTTTTGTACATGTGTGCGTAAGCCAACGCCAACACTTGCAAGCATCGTAAAACTACTCAAAACAAAATAAGACCATTACACATACATACATAAATTACACACAAAAAATGAAAAAATAAAATTTACCTTTAAAAATTCGAACTTTACAAACTTTACAAAATTAATATTGATGGTTACACAGGGGTGTTTTTAAGAAGGATTTATAATGTTATAATATTGATATATTTGCGTCATTGTGATTGGTTATGGTATATGATTTTATGACATTATCTTCTAGCGCTAGTTGGCGAATCAATCACGAAAGCTGCATGAAACACGGCGAGCCATGTTTTATAAATATGTATATATGTAGTATATACATATATAGTGCGGTCACCGACCACACAACCCATAGACCCCTAATAACAGGCGAATGGCTTCTGTCAACACATCTGACCAATAGTTCCGATGTCAATGTCCATGCACCAATACCCAATCAGTGTCGACCAATCAGATCCTCTGTACATCACTATCTTTCACTGTGGCCTTGAGTAAGCCAATCACGATGTTGCAGCTCAGCTCAGCTAGTTGCCAGAATGCATTCAATACGGAAAATCAAACATTAGGCGTCTATGGGCTGTGTGGTCGATGAGTACGTTGAATCCAATTAAAACAATAAGTCTAACATTAACATAATATTTTCTAAATAATATAATCTAATAAAATTTATTCGTATGTTAACTTACCACACTGTCACAATGCCGCTTCAAGTTTGTGTTCTGAGAAATTATATCAAATATTATTTCAGTTTTGTTAAATTTATGAAAATTTGGATACTTCCTTGTGAAAAGTGATCCCGGAAGACTTTTTTCAAAACACGAATTGTTTTAACAATTGTTTATCACACAGGATGGCATGATTTCAAAATAAATATTGTCACAAAAAGAACGTTTCTCACTCTCTCTAGCTCGCGGCCGACTAGTAAGCCGCCGGCTTCATATTGCTGCATCGTCATCACATTCGTGACTCACGATACGAGCGCTTGGCTACGTCTATATTTTTTTGTAGGTCTTTGGCAATGAACTTCGACATATCTGCAAAGGTGTCCCTACTAAATATAAATTACATTGGATACTTAGGTCAACATTTAAGTTCCTATTTTTTCTGCACATTCCGTGTCAGAATTGAATACTGAACATCATTTGCAAATATGTATAGTATTTTACTTGTCAATTATTATACCCGATGACTTTGCTATCGACTGGCATGTACTTGCAACCATCAAAATATGTTGTCAATTTTTTTAGACGTAAATATATATGTAAATTATAACATATTCAAATTGTAGCCTTGTGTTGAGTGTATGATTTTTTTACATCTTAAAAGACGGCGCTTGCCAGAACGACATTTTCTTAATTACCTTGTAATAAAATAATATTCAAAAAAGTTCTAAGTTTATGAGAAGCGGGTTAGCTTTTAGACTACTGACTTATTGCAAAGTACTTGGTAAACTTACAAAAGATTCTAAGCTCTCAAAATGTACCTGAATTTGCAATATAAATTATGAGTTACGCCATCTTCAGCCACAGGTGGAATGTTTATTGCTTCGACTAGAACAATAATGGCAATTGTGTCCCAATTTCTCTCCAATTTTTTAGACTGTAAAATAAAACAAAACATTTTAAAAATGTTGTATGTTCCATGAGATGTCATGGTGAAGTCAATGAAGGTTTATGAAGTTCTAGATTTACTTTATTACTCATAATTTACATATTAAGCTATGAGTTCTTTAACAAAACCACCTCGATATGCCGAGTAAAATATAATCTACCTGGGGCCTCATTCACGTAATCAAGCGGCAAGCGCGTCGAAGCATTTAAGACACTTACACATTTTCTTACATATTATGCCGCGTCGTAGCATGTCTCGACGTTCTATCGTGTTTATGTGTGTAAAAATCCTAATCGCTTTGACTCAATTACGTGAATTGGGGGGCTGAATAAATACGATGTATGCTTAGGTCTAACACAATATATGCTGAATTGTTAGATAATGTTGTACTAGTGATTACAGGTAGCGATGCTCGCTAATTTTGGTAATAGAAGCTCTCACATTAGAAATAAAATATACATGTATAATTATAAACTACGTGTGGAATTTAATCTTTTTTTTTAAATTCACGCCCATGTTCCTGAAGAGATAGGCGGTGGTGCAGCGCACGTCACCCACGCTCAGTAAAAGTTCCATAATGTAACATTGGATTTGCGTCAAACCTATGTTAATCTAGCGAAGACTTTTATGTGTTGATACCAGGATTTTTTTGACGAATAGAACACCTAACTTCCTATCTGACATTTATAAAAGGCAAACCACTGCAGCGGCGGTGATTATCGCTGTCGTGTTCCCGAATGTCGGGGCCGCACTTGCGTCTATCGCCCCGAAGTAATATGCGCGCTAAGGCACACGCAGTCCGGAATGCATGCGAAATAGCTAATAATAGCCAGTCATGTCTAAATTTATCGTGTCATTGCACGAAGCTTTGTGACGATAAACGCAAATGCGGGTGAGGCATTTCAGAAGGTAAGGTTTGTATATCACAGAATAACAAACACACAAATAGTTCTCCTAATAATCAATTTAATTTAAAAAAAAAAATTCAGAACGGTTTGCGGGACCCAGGATGTTAATCCAAGATCTCAAGCATCTAAACCGATTCCGCTAAACCAGTTTATTACTTGAATTATTAATAAATAACGAGATCTTACCGCGATTATGTGATGTATTGTTTTCCCGACATTTTAAGTTAAAGTAAATATACATTTTATTACTTTTTCATATTTTTCTCTAGCACAAGTGTTTGGCGGCTTATTGTCCAGAACTTTTTTTCAAATTTTTCATAATCTACTTGGCCGAATCAGTTCAAATTGCGATCTTCGAAATAACAACTTAATAAATTCGATTTTCGAAAATAAGTGTGAAATCAATAAAATACTTAAGCGGGGAACTGAAAAATATATTTTATAGTTGTTCTTATAATTTTATAACTATCTATGCGGTGTATGCAAAATTCTTAAAAATTACCTTTTCTTTTCTGAATGTTCCCAGTTCCAAAGTGGAATTACTTTCCGACCTCGACAAATTCACTAAAGACCGCGGGCGCCATCTGTTTTTCATAGTGGAAACATTTATTTTTTACATTATAATATAATGATTTTAACTAATGATGAAATTTAACCTACAATGAAAGCCACGTTGATACCAACAATACTAAAAAAAGGAGTTCATTTCAATGAATGATGAAATCCGTGGTTCGATTTCCAAGTCGAATAAAATATTAGTGGGTTTTCCTAGCTGAAAAAATCTTAGTAGAAGCCGGGAGTCTGATGGTGGTATATTGACACCCCCGTGTCTCGAATAAGCATGTGAAGTTGTTGCGGGCACGTAAAATAATCAAATATAACAAGCACTAATCGGTAAAAAGTTAGTAAACATGACCATCATTACCACTTATTTGCCTGCCAACAAACTTTTGTATCGAGGTCAGTTTGAGCCTCTATTGACGTTTAGGTTTAGTTTTCTCTGCGCTTAGCGCTCTCTACCTGTATGTCCACGTATATATGCGTCGTGGATTCCATTCCATCCGTGGACGTCCATTCTTCTGACGTAATTTGTCTTAGTGCAAAAATGGCTTCTCTATTGCTTTTGTTCTAACACCACCTACCCGTAAAATAATTTGAACACGAAAAATTTCCGATTTTGATTGAAGTAATATATACAGGTACTACATTCTTCCCTATGCTTCGCCATGGTCTAGTAAAATATACAATATTTTTTACCCGACGATGTTTACTGTTCCTACTCTTTCTTTATTTTCAAGGACATACATTATTTTCTCTAAATAACAACGTAATAATATTAGGTTGTTATTTAGAGAATATTTAATGTAAGTCCTAACATATATTATGCTATCGATCAAAATTCCTTGTAATTTTTGCAAATGAAAATTAATTAATGTCTTCAGACGTAACATATTTATTACTGACTCGTTTCGGCATAGTACCAGACAAACTGAGTGCTAAGTGTGAGTTTTTCTTTTCGCATTCGATCGTGAGCGCGTTTGGAGTTTACTAGGAATTTGTATGTGATTTGTACAGCGCCACCTAGTAGTAAACTGGTTTCTCACGTTTACCACAAAAACTCACACTTTTTAGAAAAACTCACACTTAGCACTCTGATATCTAAGCACCCATGGGCGTACCTTGGTTCGGGGCCAGGGGTGGCCGGCAAATACAACATCCACGTACCACTCCACACGTACATCCACGTACACATCCACGTACGTATATTGTATGGCAAAATAAGATTTTTTACCGACAAGAATAGATAGTTAATAGGGAAGTTAACAAAATGCAGGGGGTTAGCTGCCCCTCCCTGCCCCCCGCTGGGTACGAAAATGTAAGCACCAATAACATCTTTGATTTAAGCTGTAGACGCATAGACCCCGATTATCACTTTATATTACAAAAGTCGACAGCATTTTTATTATATAAATAAATATTTTTGCTTTAAATATTGTAGTTAGGTAACAGGTTTTAGTCCATTAAACTTCAAATACCATTGAATCATTTTTTTATATCATTATAGATAAAAAACACGAAGATTGCTCTCATAATTGATTTAGTTTAATAAAATTATATCTACTATTTATTTTGAATATTATACATGATAAAACACTTACAAGTCTTATCACGTATAATATTAAAAATAATTGAAAATAAATAGCAAATATAATTAAACTACATGTTTATAAATAAATACTAGCGTAAAGGACTTCAGCACAGGTTACCCAATAATACGCTGCAAAGACGAGTAAAACCCCCGAGGTTGAACAAAATCCTTACAGTACCATATACCCAGCAGACATTGCGGAACTCGGAACCTTGGAGTCAAGTTGATAGTGACATGTATGTTGTAGTCGCAATAGGTCGGTTTTTACGACCTGCCTAGCAGAACGCGGCAGTTGTTCTGTTCTTGTCCAACACGGAGGAAAAATTCCTGACTCGTACATAATATGATAATACTTAAAACATTTTAACTCAATTTTAAAATATTATTTAATTGTTAACACTACCCTTTTAATTTTACTACACATTCATTTCTTTTATTCTATCTTGACCTAGATACATTTTGTTACAATATAAGTTAGAAACTATGGTAATTTTGACGCAGCAACAAAGCCACTAGTCGACAAAGGTTACATATCCAGAAGATTGAATATTATCCCAGGAAACAATGCTGTTATAGCCTGGAAGCAAATGGTAAATAAATAAAAGACGGCAAAGAATCAAGGTCATTATTATTGAAATTCTAGAAAGATATCCAGCGCCGGCCGAGGGGTAGATCGAGAAGCTTAGTCGGTCGCTCTGAATACCAAGTGGCAACAGACGTAAAATTAAATATTTGACAAACAATCGAGAGTGAATAATCAAATTTTGAAGGTATCTTTTAAAAAGCGCTTTTTTGATACGCAGCAACGGTGAACTAAACTTGGGATATTTGTAAACGATGAACAACACTCTCTCTCACGACGAACACACTCTCTACCGTGATCACAGGCTAAGGCTGATGTTGAAAGTATAAGCAATAATTAAATATAAATTCCAACTCACATTCCTTTCTTCGTCCTGCTATGGAAGGTTTCTTTATTTCTAAACGATACAGAATCCATTTCGTTTTGTTTCGTTGAAAAGATCTATTAATTGCTCCCATAAACTCACTACATTAAAATTGTTGTGATTTATATTAGAAAAAAATATGTAAACATATTTTCAGTTATTGCGATACAAATGTATTTCATATCTTATCCTTTACTAGATAACATGATTAAATCCAGTATATATCTACTAATGAGGCTATTCGGTAAAGATTGTGTTATAATTATCTACATATCTTTGATTTCGTATGCAGGTTTGGGCAATCATAATTCCTAAAATAAAGAGCTAATCCTTGAACAATAAATGAAAGAAATCATCAATATACATAAATAATCTGTGAAAATCAAGATTGTCGGCAGAGGGTTTTCCGAACGGATACGACGTAGAAAACTAGAAACCTTCAAAAAAGAGCTTACTCATTCTAAAATAGCCGGCAACGCAACTGCAAGACTTGGTGCTAGAATAGTTGTCCATGAGCTGCAGTGATTCTTCTATACAAAAATCAAAGATAATAATAATAATAACCTTTATTGTCAGAAGAATACAGTAGACATGGTACACAATTTAGATCTTATTTAATACTAACTGAATATATCTATACATATAATAAAATTTATTTTTTCACTATATAATATACCTACAAATGAATGAAATTTTGAGAGTAATATGAGCGTTTGATCATAAGCGCGGTGATACTTTTTCTTTTCCCAATGGCGTCTCTATTAGTATTCATGTGGTCTGTGGGTAAAGCAGTGGTACCTACCAGAATCTACAGAAGCAGAACTCTACCACCTAGTAGCCACAATGGTAATGACCTCATTAGATGGGCCTCTTGATGGAAAGAGTCAACCATCGCCTATAGACACCAAAGGTGTTAATAGTGCGTTGCTATCTTGTGGCGAGGTCTTATGCCACATGCATAAGTTTACCGGCTGCCTTACCTCCCAAACCGGAACACGACAGTGACAAGTACTGACACTATTGCGGCAGGAATAGGTAAGGCGGTGGTACCAGACCCGGGCGAGACAATGCAGAACTCTACCGCCTAGTAGCCACGATGTTAGTGATCGTATAGCCAATCGTTCGCCTCTTACGAACTGCCTAGCAGAATGACAGATGATCTATTATCCTTAAAGGAAGCCTAAATCAACACGTGAGAGTGATTATGATAAATTGAAAATTCTAACCCCCTACAACCACCCCACATAACGTTAAAAATAATGTTTACCCCTTTTTAAGACAATTGCGCGAAGTATGAAATTTGGTTTATGGCAAGGAAAGATTACAGGGATTCGCGTCAGCAACATGCTATACTTGATCGAACGAACAGGAAACATGTAACTATGAAATCAATGGGGCTAGGGTTCGAATCCTAACGGGAACAATTATTTGTATGATTAATAATTCAAGTATTTATTGTTTTTGTTTAGTATTTATTTTTTTGTATATTCTATTTTAAACAAAATTAAGGAAAAATAAAATATAAGAGCGCGAGAGAGGGGAGATGGGGATAGGGTAGAAGAGGCTAGGGGGAGGGAAGAGAGGAAGAGAAAGGGAGAGAAGGGAGATATGGCTAGGGGAAAATTGGTGAAAAGGGAGATAGGAGGAAAGAGAGTTAGGGGTAGGAGGGAGATAGGAGTGGAGAGTGGTGGAAGGGAGATATTAGTAAGGATTTCATGGGGAGGGGGCAGATAGGAGGAGGTTGAAATGGGGATGGGGGAGATAGGAGAAGTTGGGGATATTGAGAGGGGGATGAAGAGGAAGCAAAAAGATAAGGTTAAGGTAGGGCGAAGATAGAAAGAAAGAAGGCAGGAGAAGGTGGGGGGAGGTAGGGAAACGTAGAAAGGTATGGGAAGGTAGAGAAAGGCAGAAGGAAGGGGGGAAATTAAGGAGAAGTAAGCGGAAAGTAGGGGGAGGTAGGGATTAAGGTAGCTTGAAGGTAGAGGTAAGGTAGCGGGAAGGTAGTGGGAAGGTAGAATAAAAGTAGGGAGGGGTAGTAGTAGGATGTAGGGGGAGTTAGAGCGTTCATCTCATCCGGATATTTGGTACCACCGCCTTACCTATTGCTCATTATTGTCGAGTTCTGGTTTAGAGGGTAAGGTAGCCAATAGATTTATACATATGATATTACCATCCCGCCACACAGATAGCAACGCACCATTAACATCTTTAATGTCTATAGGTGATGATTTCTCTTTCTACCAGGAGAGCCACTTGCTGGATTGCTGTCTAAGTATATTTTGGAAAGAAATATTTAAAGGTAGCTCGAAGAAGGGATAAATGTATGTCTGTTAGGTATAAATCTGTGCTTGTAAATAGCGTTTCAAATTTTAACTTCTATTTAGAGTCCTCATGAGAGCCTCCAATTTTTTTTCATTTTTTTTTTTTAAATTAATGTGAACCCTTATGAAAACCACCCCTTGTAAAAAATATTGCTATTTTGTGTATATTTGTTCATTTTCCAATATGTCATGTTTTAAATATCTGAAAAAATGTTCGATTGATTTTTTACCTTTATCATCTCACTTAGTTTATAAGCTATCAACATTTTGTGTGGTTTTGAGGTACCTACAAGTTGATATAAGTTAGATTTTCTTTCAAACCTTATTTTTGGGTTTCGGTTGAAAGTGTTTGTAGAAATAAGTATTATTATTGAACATAACATGCAAAACTTATACGACTTATACATTTTCATTTGAAGATCTACGAAAGTCTTTCATCACCCAAGCAACCCATATCTCCGACACCTGGCTCGTTCGATATGCCGCCAAAGCGACTCAGATCGAGTGATTCCATGTCTTCCAGTAGTCCCAGTAGTAGTAGACTACCAGGACATTGTTGTTTTACATTAATAGACTATTTTGCAGCTTATTTAATCTTGATTTTATTTTGCCAAAGTAGGTACTTTTCGCGAGAAATTATAAAAGTAATTAAGCTGTTGACATTGTCAGCGTTATAGATGGCGCTTTAATAAATTAATTATAAATTAAAGTATCTTCACGCCCAAATCCGTGAAGATGTAGGCAGAGCTCCAACCAGTGCACCCATGATTAGACATAGATACTTAGTCCCACAATATTCTAGGTGTCAAACCTATTGCTAACTGGCACTTAACTAATCTCGGACGTTGTTTTTATCAGAAAACTAAAAAAAAATTGAATTGCCTGACACCGGGTCACTAGACCACAAAGGCGACTTCAATCGACGGCGATCAATTATAACGCTATTCTTACATTGTGTGGATGTTTAACTTGACCCTGGACGTCGACAGGATTACTTCCAGGGAGGGAATTTAGGGGAAGATGGATAGTATAATGTGTATCTGCACATACACATTACACTATCAACTTATGTAAAATATAGAATAATATATATTTATACTATATATATAAATATATATTTATACTATATAATATGTAATCTCAAATTGTATTTTGTCAAGGTTATGATTAAATTTGGACAGCAACTGCTTTAATTTAAATTGAAATTACTGAATTTAATAAAAAAAATATTTTTTTAGGTATTTATCTTTCCTGAAAGGGGAATGCAAGCGCACTCCCTTGCACCGTGCTAACCAAATCAAAGAGCTAATTTACATTACCCTTCTACGTGGTACCTATACCTCATACCGTTTGCTAATTGTGGGTGCACTGGTTGCACTTCTGCTTCAGGACCACCGACCATCACATCGTGTAGGATATAAATCTGATGATATGAGTACATTGATTTTATTTAGTTATTCTATCAAAAGAATCACAAGGAAACCATTGTGAATGATTTTAGTGCTGTTTTTCTTAAGGCGAACTAAAATGGTAACGGCTTAATGCCGTCTTATCATAATTCAATGCCTTGCATGCCCTAATATCATTGAAGTGGACATATGTGATGTTATAGGTATTTTAGATGTTATTGATTCAAAAGGAGTTGCCTGCCCTTTTTCAGCCACATACCCTGTGTCGCTTGTGTAGCCTCGCAGGCTAACAGCCGAACTAAAGTGAGCATAACGTAATGAAGCAGTCATAGGTATCCTTTTTATAGCCTTGGGCGAAGAATTACTCCATCGCATTTTAGACCCTAAAGGCTGCCACTACCGATCATATGCGCCTATGACATCTACATTTTACCAAATTCGTTCATAAAAAAGTTTCTTGTATTTAGTCAAAAAGTATTGTCATTATTTTAATTAACTATTTAGTTCACAACTGTTTGTTCATCTTGGTACCTGTCAGACACTAGACCAACTACCAACTACCGACAAAATTTTAAATTATAGAGGAAATGTTAGGTACCAACGCTATCAATCGGACTTAAAAAACAGTATATTCAAGTGGAAAGAATAAATCAATGCAAGCATTCTTCTAAAATTGAAATTAGGAAATTGAAAATTTAGGTAATTTTATTAGCAACTAGCTGAGCCCATGACTTCGTCCACGTAGAAAATTTCGAAATTAAAAGTAGCCTAAGTTACTCCTTATCACATCAGCTATCTGCCAGTGAAAGTCCCGTCAAAATCGGTTCAGACATTCTAGAGATTAGCCGGAACAAGCAGACAGACAGACAGACAGACTGATAGACAGACAGGCAAAAATTATAAAAAATGCTATTTTGGTATATGTACCACTGTGTATACATCCATATGCATTTAGAAAAAACGGTTATTTTAATATTACAAACAGACACTCCAATTTTATTTATTTGTATATGTATAAAATAGTACATTTCATTTTTATTTGTCAAGTTTCGCGTTTCAAAACAGAATTTTGTAGGGATTAGAATAGCATACAGCGCCATCTAGCATGGTCTAGTCTTGTGAATAAAATATACACTATAAATACACATCTTCATCGTTTAATATCTCTCAAGCATAGAATAAATGCTCTAAGCTCTCAAGTTCCAACAAATAAATCGTTATAAATGGGATTATTCTAGATTATTCTTCATTAAAAATATGATATTAAATTACAATACTACCTACAATCCAATTTAAGCTATTTAAGCTGAATGAATTTAATAACGGACACCAACAGTCGGGAAGATGAAATTGATATCCGGGTCCCAAACACCAGCCGGTCTGCACAGAGTATTTGTGTTCTGGCTTCTCAGCAGAAATACCAGATGCGTATATATAAAACAATCATAAAACCTATATTGTTTGAGTGTATAAAGTTTGAGCTAACGCAAAAAGAAGAAAATAAACTTTTAGTTACAGAAAGAAACTTCCTGCACAAGATGTTTGGCCCAGTCCAAAGACCCGGTAGAGGCTTGCGAATCCGTAAAATACTGAGATAGACGTATTCGTAGCCCAACCAAATATAATAGGAGAGATAAAGGCACACAGACTCCATTGGCTCAGCTGTATCAAAGAATGGGAGAAAATTGCGGTGTTAAAAGAGCGTATTTGGGCCGACCAACAGGGCGACGACCTATTAGCTGCCCCAGATATCGCTGGATCGATAGGGTTGAGGTAAATCTTCGGGAACTTCAGGTCAGTAACTGGCAAGAGGTATCCAGCAAACGCGTCAGATGGCGAACTCTTGTATACTCTTGTATCGGAGGCCAAGATCCTCTTTGGAAGTGCTGAGTAGTACCTAGAGTACATATAATTTTGTATTTTTAACATGCCACATATTCTAACCAAATATTCCGACCTCACTACACGGATAACAACAATTATATCTGTAGTTTTCTCAATTCTCTAGTCAATGGTTTTCACTTGCGTGTGTGCGCGCGTTTTTTGCTCGCTTTTTAAGAGCAAAAAAAAAGCGAATATATATATATATATATATATATATATATATATATATATATATATATATATATATATATATATATATATATATATATATATATATATATATATATATATATATATATATAATTATTATCGATAGTAGCGATACTGTCAAAACTATCGATAGTCAACTTTATTCTAATACTGACCGATGCTATCGATTGTACAAACTGACGATAGTATCGAATATATCGATAGTCAATACAATATTGTCTAACAATACTATTGATAGAATCCATACTTTGTTTATCCCCAATGATTGATACTACCGACGCAATCGATAGTTTATTTACTTGCACCATTCAATACAATCGATACTATCAAAGTTATGGCGTTTCTAGTTTAAAACTATCGATTTTTTGGCGACACTGAAAATCCGCGCGGCGCGCTGCGCCGCCGCCGCCTCCGGTTCGCCTGTTAAAAATTATATGACCATCGAGTAGCTAAATAACTATTCACGAAATTTTTTCTTCTGTCACAGAACAAATAAAAATAATAATTGGTATATTATATCAATAGCTACACAGAAGTTCTGTGTAGCTAATAGCTATTGATATATCAATTTTCATTTTAATCTTTCCAAAAAACGCACGCACACACAAATACATAATTATGTTCTGTTTTTTCAATAATTTCGTAGTCAACCAACATATGGCTCTTGATGGAAGAGAAAACCATTGACTAGAGAATTGAGAAAACCACAGATATAATTGTTGCGTTGTTATCCGTGTAGTGAGGTCGGAATATTTGGTTAGAATATATGGCATTAAAAATATGTTTTTCTTTTTTAAAATTACCTATCAAATATTTGTACAAAAATTATTTAAAAAAGTATTATTATTATAATAAAATGAGACAGAAAACTTTTTAGTTTTTGTGTAATAAAGTGTCATTTTGTAGTATTAGTGTCATTTTTCACGTAAAATAAGGAAATGTTAGTTTTATCGTGAAAATGTTACTTTTTGAGCTGTCTCATGTTACATTTGACTACCTGTCACTGGCAACATTGGCACCGCGTGGCATGTTTAGTACTTCCCCATCACAGAACATATACAGTTCCCCATACGTTTGTTTCAGACGTCAGACGCTGCGCCGTTCGCACCACACGAAAAATCAAAGGCGCGAATTTCCCGTGGTTAGACCGTTCCAAAATGCGAAAAAGACATTATATTCGTAGAGTTCATAAAAAAATTAATCACGTCGTGAGCTGTGAGATCATTGACTTACTAATATGAGTCAATCTGTGAGATGCATCAGCTAGTAGGCTAATAAAAGTTTAAAGTATTTCTTTATTATTATAAAAATACATAAATAATAATAGAAATACAAATAATCATTGTCAAACATTGTAAAATCATCATTCAAGGTATTGCGATACTTTTCTAAACGCTATGTGTACGGCATCTATTGGGCAGAAGCCAAACCTAAGTTTAATGTTAACTGGTTCATCTACTCGCCACTGCTTGCGCTAAATATTAGCGTCTAATTTGACATGTGTGTTGCTAATACTTACCGTTATTCGATTGGCGCCACTTTCAGTTTTGTGCCATTGTAAATGTTATTTAGGTTATAAAGCGACATATATGAATTTGCAATAAGTGCTAAATAAACATTTAATCATGGAAAAAAGAAAAGAAAAATTAAGTTCTCTAAGAGTGTGTCGGTTTTGCTTAAACCCTAGTGATAATCTGAAAAGTCTATACGACAGAAGTCAAACATCCAAAGATGCAGTGAACCTCCCTTTAAAAATTTTGTCATGTATTGCTGTTGAGGTATTTATACTTTATAATATTTATAAATTATTAATTAAAATTTAATAGGTATTTTGAACGCCACCTATAGCGTTTTGTTGATTGTATACATGGCATTAATGGCGCCAAGCGTCGCATTCACTAAACCTTATTTTTTGTAAATGAACGTTGATATTGAAGGCGACAAGAACATTATACGTTCATATGAATAAACAATAGTAAAATATTTAATTTTTAAATAATTATAATTATACTTTTTATAAAGAAGCAAACGCCACCTAGTGAGCAATTTCAAACCTCTTATTATTATTTACATCTCATTAATATTTACAAATTTTACAAATAATTACCATAACATTAATTCATTAATAACTACACTTTTATTTGCAGGTATTTCCATCAGATAAAATGCCATGTTACATATGTAACCGCTGTAAACATTTTATGAGTCTGTTCTATGAATATAAAAATATTGTTCGCCAAGCAGATGAGAATGTACTGTCATATGTAAAAAATGGATCTGCTTTAAAAGCAATTACTTGGCCTTCCTCTCTAATAAAGGTATATTTTGGCTACACATCTGATATACCTACTTAAATTTTCCTTATATAAATAAATATACAATATATCACAATAACAATTTCTACAGGCATTTAAGAATTTTGGATCCGTGAAGACTATAGTTGAAGGAGGTGCAACAGTTCAAGTTACATCGCAAGATGATGATGAGAGTGATGAAGAAGATACTGATGTTTACAACATAAAGGTACAACTTACTTTATAATTTTAAATGTGCTTAAATTATCATATACATATTTATTAATAAGTAATGTATTATTTAATAAATAATGTTCATACTGTGGTTAAATAACATCTGCCATTGTCAAATTGAAACTATTTTGTTAGGACTTACCTACTCTAGAAACTAGTGGACAATTAACCTTTCTGTAATTTTTCTAATTTAACTAATGTTTTTTACTACATAGCACACAATTGACTTCACTAACACTATTGAAATATGATAATGAGGCTTATTTTATTTGAATAGAAGTTACACCTGTGGAAATGAAGTGTATTTTGTATTTAATTCTTAATATTTATTTATTTTACACTTTATTGTACACTCAAAGATAGCAAATAGAAATTAACAAAAACTTAAAAAACTACTTATATAGAAAAGCTTATCACTAAATAAGGAGATATCTTATAATTAAACATACGAAAGGGGAAACAGGTTCCTGTTTTGTTTTAAAATCTAGCCAGGCTCAGTGGAGCTGAGTGAAGGTTAAAGGTTACAATACAGTCTCATATTACTATTAGGTGATAGAGTTCTGCAAAATGAAAATTGGCTATAATGTCTTAGGATCGGATGTCTTAGATATAATTCTTGAATAATATTATAATATTATATAATAAATATGAACCTCTATGTTTTTTATAAAAAAAAGAAATATTTATTTTATAGATTTAAATATTTATTAAAAAATATGACTGCAATCATTTGAGTACAGTGACAGAGGATAGGTTAATATTAAAATCGTTGATCAAAAGTAACAAGATTCAAAATTACAGCCTCAAACGTGGCTAATGAAATAAGAGCACAAATAAATGTGTGATCTTATTTGAGTCTAGTATCGTCTAGCCACTGACAATGCGCAGACATGTCAAAATGCCTCAGTTTGCTTTTAAAAACTGCAAAAATAACTATCATAACAGTGAGATTTCAGAAGGAGTGTTTTTCTTTTGGTAAGTAAATGTTAGTTTTGACAGTGCTTTAAATAATTATTCAACAAATATTTCATATTTTAGCTAATATTTGCAATCAAACAACAGTCTCACCAAATATTGGTTGTTCTGGAACAAGAAATAAATTGAGCGGTTATATAAAATTAAAAAATATATTATATTACAATTAAAGATTTTCGACTGATCCATTTCGCTGTACAGATACATAGTCATGCAAAAAAAGAGAAGAATTTTACTAGCCTTCCAAATACTCTAAAATATGTTTGATACATTTTGATAAATTTGATATGTCTGAGAATACTCAAAAGCGAAGATTGGTGAAAACAGTGATCCCCATATTCCAGTTATATCTTCAGAATATTATGTATTACTAGCTGACTCTGACTCTGAGAATCACCCTTTTTTTCAAGATCTAAGCTATGTACCAAATTTCAGACCAATCAGTTTAGTATTTTTAGCGTAAAGGGATATCAAACTTAATTATAATTATGTAAATGTACTTGTAATAGTTCAGTACAAATTTTATATTATTAATATTTCCAAATTTAGGGCTACAATGTTTTATTGTAATTTTATAAAAGTATGAAATATATTTAATAAGGAGCCTGGACCAACACAGGGAAAATGTTTTGTGGAAAGTAGTGTCTATCCTTTGCGAAATTATTAGTAGTCATTTCATGACTATGTTGATAATAATTAAAGATATATGTAAAAACTAATGTTATATTGTATTGTAACTAATAAACTTTGCACATATCATAATGACTGGAATAGACATATTAGACAAACTGCAATGAATTCAGTGAAAAATTAGATCAAAAGTCAATTTCAGATATTTTGTTCGATAAATAGATATATTTCTGGCTTTATGGGAAGTAGCTAAATGAAAAAACCTTAATTGTGATGAGTGCAAAAATAATTTACAGTCAAAAGAAAAAATTATGGTTTCATAAACTAATAGGCATAAGAGATATGTGTGGCTTATGTTTCACTAAAAATGATGTATTTGACATATTTATAAGTACGGAACACATTATACACAATTATCTCCACACTAGCTGTTGCCCGCGACTTCGTTCACGCGGACTTGGTTTACTCCACACAGCTCCTCCCCCGTAGGTGATAGCATGATAATATGTAGCCTATATGTTGACCCGATCTGTTAGTAAATTTTCATGCAAAAGTTAAAGTAATTCCATGTAGTACTTTTTGAGTTTATCCCGGACATACATTGACTTTCCTACGATTTTATTATATGTATAGATGAGTAGAGGAAAATCAATCCAAAAAATATGATAAAAGATTTATTTACATTTATTATTCCTATAAGATATTAATATATTTATTATTTCTATAGAGTACTAGTTGACCAGGCAAAAGTTGTTTTGCCTTACATATTAGGAATCCATAGCGGACAAACAATGTGACACGTAATTTATATAAGACTACGGGATTGTCCTTTCACGCAGCCAAAATGGCATTAAAAACGGCATTAAACTTTGTATGGTGTTAAGTATTCTTAAATTTTCTAATTTTCCGCACAATTTTCTTAATATTTTCTTTTATAAGAACCTTCTCCTTACAATTACAAACACAACAAAAAAAATACCGAAATTGGTCCAGCCATTCAGGCGTGATGTCGTGACCAAGGAAAATAGGGATTGATTTTTATATATATAGATAGATTAAAATTGTATATTTAAAAAGATTTGTTTCATGAAGGTAAAGAACATAAACATAAATTTGATTCTATTAATTATAGAAAAGTTGATGGATATACGATTGATTACATCTGTAAAAAAGAAACTACTTAAATAAAAACTGTCTCAAAAACTTTATTACAAGTTAAATTTATTTAAAGGTAATTAATAATAAGTATAATCAGCCATTTCACATCATGATCAAAATGGTTGTTTAGTAAGTAGTTATTTGTTAAGAATAAATATTGTAATAAAAATACTTTTTATTTTAAGTGCAATACATAAGACTGACTGACAGAAAAAATCTTGTGCAGTTTCTAGATAATTGAAAAATATTGTCATACAAATGTTTAACGCACTGTATTATCTGCATTTTTTATTAACAAGAAAAAAGAACATACACATACATACATATCTTCACGCTAGATCCCTTACGGGGTAGGCAGAGAGAACCGAGTGCCATACATCATGATTCTTGCAGGCTTGTCTCGCTTCCTCCACATTCATCACTCTCTTCATACACACACGCCGATTGCAAAGACTCTTGACACTACCTTCGGACAGTACTCGATCAATCTGATCGTGGTATGTCAGTCTTGGTCTTCTCCGGTACCTACATCCTTCCACATTCGCATTGTATATCTGTTTTGTTAACCTTCCATCTACCATTCTTTCTACATGTCCGAACCAATGGGGCATGCCCTTTCTCATCTTTACACCGACACTATCTTTCAAACCTAACCTCTCTCTTACTTCGACATTACGAACCCGGTCCCCGAGTGTCACACCACATATTTTTCTTAGCGACCTCATCTCGACCGCATTGATTCTACTTTCATGCCCTTTCTGACATACCCAACTCTCACTTCCATACAATAGCATTGGGATAAGCACATGAATATGCAGCGCTAGACGGGCACCCTGACTTAAAATTGTGCTATTAAATAATCTCTCTAACGCTCCATTCACTCTGTTCCCTGCACACGCTCTTCTTTCAACATCAGCGGTGTACCTTCCATCCCTGCTAAAAGCACATCCAAGATATACAAACTCATCCACTTGTTCCAGCACTACATCATCGACCACAACTCTTACATCCGTTCTGGTTGCTTCTCTTTCAAATACTAAAACTTTAGTTTTCTTCGCATTCAAATGTAAGCCCATACTCTTACAATCCTCATTCATAACTGTGACCAGTGTTTGCAGCTCAGATGGAGTTGAGCCTAGAAGTACAGGGTCATCTGCATAAAACAGGCAGTTTACCACTAGATCACTCATGCGCATTCCCACATTCAATGACCTCAATCTTTGCACTTATCCAGATATAGAATAAACAGATGAGCTGACAACACACAACCCTGCTTGACGCCGATATTGACATCGAACCAGGGCGATACGTTGCCATCCACCCGCACACATGTTTTGCAATCCCAGTACATGGATTGCAAAGCACGCAGCAGACGCCCATCTATCCCATAACTGGGTAAAATATCCCAAAGTTTTTTTCGCACAACTCTATCAAAGGCTTTCTCCGAATCCACAAAACCGCAGAAAACCTTCTGGCTGACAGCCAGATGCTTCTCTACGATGTTGCAGAGTGAGAAAACTTGATCCATACACCCTCTTCCTTCTTGCGCAATACATCTGAGCACAGATTGGCAATTTACTTTCTGCCACAATATCAAGAAAGCTTGCCACAGTAATGTTTCAGTTTGGGAAAAGTTAAAAGTTTGTGCATAATATGGCATTACATCCTTGCCACAAAAATGTTGCATTGGTGTTTATAAGCAGGTTATTTCTTTCTATAAAGGCGGCATCTGCTTGTCCTTTATCATGTATAAATATTTTCCCTGTATTGGTCTGGCTCCTTTGAAGAATAGACTAACTGCCATTATGCCAGGCAGGTCGTAAAAGGCAACCAATTGTCTATAAGTATCAGTACCATTGTGACTATTAGGTGGTAAAGTTCCGCAACGTCTCGCTCGGATATTTAGTACCATCACCTTATCTAAAAATAAAACAAGAAGTTGAAATTCATTTATATTGGAAATACTTTAATTAGAATATTTTATAATTTTTCATTAATTAATACGATACTTTTTTATATTTTAACAAATACATAATATTAACTGTAGTTAATATTATGTTTTTATATATAATAAAAAAATTAGGCTGAGTATCTTTTTATTTAGTTCACTCACTTGATTCTGCAAGCAAATTTGTGTTTTTGGCCGCGCGTTAAACTCCAAAAATTTAACTTCCCACACATACATTTTAAGCATCTAATTTAAAAAAACAAAATTACATTAATCATATTGTGTTCTGTTATAGATAGATAATTTTGATGCTGGTCAAAAAACGGCGTGCATCAAAGTGGTATCAACTAAAGAGAGTCAAGAAAAAGATGACTCAGGATCTGGAGACAAAGGTAACAAATTACCCTTTAATCCTTTTGAATTATGATTTATTTGCAATATTGACATTGATGTGTGTGTGTTCATAGCTTTTTGGTTGTAGTATAAGTTTTATAATTGATGGATTTTCATGTGTTATTTTTAGCAATTTACGTTCAAATTTCTGTTAATTGATTGTCGCAAATGTGCTGTAAGTTTGTTTTATTTATTTTATTTCAGTTATATGAGGTGTTGCATGCTAGCAAGTATTTTTTTTAACAATAGTTTGCGCTAAGGCATGTTGTATTACATTGTGAGGTATAAAATTTTAAGGTAGGTGAGGATTTCTCTTGAAGACCTTCCATATTTTTAAAGAAAGGAAAAATATTGTATCTTTTCTTTTTCAATAAAAATATGTAAGACTTTTCTTAATTTTGTGAGATTATTTTTAGAACAGAAAACTTTTTTGTCTTAATCTCGTATGATAATGTGTAGTGAATGTATCAAACAATTATTTTTGAAAAGCAAAGAAATTTAATATATCAATGTGAATAATTTTAAAGATGTTATATTATTGCACTTTAAAAGTTTTAATTTAACTTGGCAATATCCGGCATACATGTGTTTTGTGCATTTCTTGTAAATTTTGGACAATTTGTTTTCTAACTTATGAATTTAAAATATTATTTACTGGTTCAGTTATACTGGTTTGCATTTTATGTCAAAGCAAGCCAAAAGCCATATTGTGCTACTCAGATTGTCTTAAAGTTCTTTTAACCGTAAAATATATATGTAAATGTTTTCTAAAAGTTAAATAGAGATGACAAGTTTGATGACTAGGTAAGTTTTTATATAACTAACATTGTGTAGTTTTTTCATTATAGTAATGTTTTTAAATTGTCAAAAATAAAAAAAACTAACATAATACAGAATTTTTATAGCATTTAAAAATGTCAAAATAGTCCGGAGAATATTGTTGCTGATAGAGGTTTTCCAATAGAAGTTCCTCTTATTTAGTGACCATTTGTTGTGCAAAGTCTGGTCTAGCCCTGCCCTACAGTAAACCGCAGTGGATTAGAACAACTAACCAGTCTCCATTTACAATATAGATCTGCCATAATCTTCTGATTATATCAGCACTGGTTTAATAAACACTTGTTTTTCTGTGCCAACTTTTGTTTGGGTTGTCTTCCACAATATAATTTATGATCGGTATTTTAGATTTATGTATAAGATCCATTTTTAATTGCAAGTAATGACGCAATTTAAATTGATTACTGATGACGGTTGAGTAATGTAACCCAGCCTTCGGCGTGTGTCTGTTGTTGTCAATGCTAGAAACTTGAGATTAATGTGGTTTCGATAAAATAAAAAAAAACTGGGATTTCTGTTTCTATAACAATTTTGTTCTAAATAATCATCATCTTAAGAGTCAGGAATGATTTACAAAAATGGACATGCACAGATCTTTTAAAGCTTATTTATTACACAAAGCTTATTTATTATACAGGCAAAAGAAAATAAATAGGCTTTAAAAAATCTGTATGTGTCTATTTTTATAAATTATTCTTGACTCAAACAAGATGATGATTATTTAGAACAAAATTGTTATAGAAACAGAAATGCAAGTTTTTTTTTATAGAAACCCCATTAAACTCAAGTTTCTAGCATTGACGACAACAGTAAACGCCGGAAGCTAGGTTACGTTACTCAACCGTCATCAGTAATCAGTTTAAATTGCGTCATTACTTGCAATTAAAAATGGATCTTATACATAAATCTAAAATGCTGAGCATAAATTATATTATGGAGGACAACCCAAACAAAAGTTGGCTCTAAAAACAAGTGTCTATTAAACCAGTGCCGATATAATCAGAAGATTATGGCAGATCTATATTGTATATATTCCATTTTGACATTTTAGCAGTAAGTGCAATGTGCAATAATTATTGTAAGTTTAACTTTTTTCTTTTTTACTCTTTTCTCAATCTATTGACACAATAAATTAGGTCTTCAGAATTTAATCCTAATTGATCCAGAGTCAGGTGGAGAAAATGAAGGGATGTTGGAAAAGCAAGGTTTGGAAGATGGGTGCTGGGCGTGTGATGAGTGTGATTGCACATATCCATTGCAACAGTTGCTAGACTTGCACAAGATGCAAAAACACAGAGCCAGGACTTTACAATGTAATGAATGTGATGTGTAAGTTCTTTTATAATATTTTTTAAACTTTGACATTCATAACATGAATCAGATAAAATTCTATGTTAATAGTGGGAATCGACATAGTAATATTTAGTACTCTGTAATTAGTTAATTGTAGGAGACAATACAGACCTCTACACCATTTCCCTTCTACGATATTCTGTGTACAAGTGTCGTGTAAACATCTTGTTTTTGATCCTCAGTATAATTTCTATCATACTCCTCTCAAATCTATAAAATATTTAACATTTTACTGTTTCCATAATTTCGACTGAAGGCTGTGTAATCCCTTGAAATAGAACATTGCTTAGCCTTAGCCTTGAAAATGAAAATGAATCTATGGCATCTTTGTTGTTCCTAATGCCTACAGCTAGCCAGCCAGCCAGTTAGTTCTTACTATCAAAAGAACCACTATTATCATAGTGTTTTTTTTAACTAAAATATTTTACTTAAGCAAATCCAATAAGTGTTTTACCATGACACATGTGTCATTTATAAATGTTTGAGATATTCATAAATGACACATGTGTCATGGTAAAACATTTATTGGATTTGCCTGCCTTAGAAGTCATAATAGACCAGTAAAAAGTTTAATGAAACCATGATCTGACCAGTTTTGGTGCAATGAGTAAAAATTCTGTTAGAATCATTGCTTCAGTAATAAATGTTATTGCACCATATTTAGCTGTAATATTTAATTGTTCCGTAACACATGGTGTTTTTCCTGACTTAATGAAATTCAGCAAAGTTATTCCAGTTTTCAAGTCTGGCTCTAAATGTGATCCCTCTAATTTTCGGCCTATCTCGGTTTTGCCAACCCTAAGTTAAATATTTGAAAAAATTATACTAGACCAAATGCTTAGACATTCTGATAAATTTAGATTATTTCACAATAAACAATTCGGTTTTACGAAGGGTCGCTCAACCATAGATGCTGGTGTCGAATTGCTCAAAAACGTTTATGAAGCCTGGGAGAATTCGCAGGATGCACTTGGAGTATTCTGTGATTTGTCTAAGGCATTTGACTGTGTCGATCATAACATTTTAATCAGGAAGTTACACCATTATGGAGTTCGAAATAAAGCTCTCGATCTTCTGGTTTCTTACTTAAATGAAAGAATTCAAAGGGTTGATATTAATGGAAAAAGGTCCCCTGGTGCTGTTGTAACCATGGGTGTCCCGCAGGGCTCCATACTTGGTCCATTTCTGTTTCTGATATACATAAATGACTTGCCTTACTATGTAGGTGATAAGCATGGAATCGTACAGTTTGCGGATGACACTTCACTTTTATTCAAAGTGAAAAGACGAATTGGTAAGTATGACGAAGTAAATAATGCGATTTCAAAAGGTGTACACTGGTTCAGTACGAACAATCTTTTATTAAATGGTAACAAAACTAAGTGTGTTAAATTTTCATTGCCTAATGTAAGGCATGTAGATACCAGCGTACAACTGGATGGAAACAACCTAGATCTGGTAGATTCCACTGTGTTTTTAGGTATTACTTTAGATAAGAAATTACAATGGGGACCGCACATTAATAATTTATCAAATAGACTTAGTTCAGCAGCTTATGCAGTTAAAAAAATGAGACAGTTAACTGATGTCGACACAACAAGAATTGTATACTTTAGTTACTTCCACAGCATTATGTCATATGGAATTCTTCTCTGGAGAAATTCTGCTGAAATAAATACTATATTTGTATTGCAGAAAAGAGCTATTAGGGCAATTTACAATCTTAGCCCGAGGGTTTCCCTGAGAGAAAAATTCAAAGAAATCAATATTCTAACTGTTGTATATATTTGAGAACTTGATGTACGTTCGTAAAAATATTTGCTTTTTTAAAAAAAATGGACGTACACTCACTTAATACAAGAAACAAAAACAATCTTGTTGTGCATGCATCTCGTCTCCACAGAATAAGTAACTCTTTTATGGGGCAATGTATACGCTTTTACAATAAACTTCCCGAAACTATAAGAGATCTACCAGTCAATAAATTTAAAAAAATGTGTTAAAACAAAACTGTGTAAAAAAGGATATTATAAAATCTCCGATTATTTAGAAGACAAAAAAGCCTGGGATTAATTGCTCCTCATACCAATCTCATATATATTTTTTGTAATATTGTGATAATGTAAAAAAATGAAAGATATGAAAAAAAGACAAGGCCGCTGAGTTTCTTCCGCCGGATCTTCTCAGTGTGTGGCCGAGTTTCCGATCCGGTAGTATTTTTATTTTAAAATATGTTGACGTGTCAAAATAACTTGTAAAAAGTTTTACTGAATAAAGTGTTTCTGATTTCTGTGTTCATTAATATTTAAATAATGATATTATGAAAGAAATTTTGATTTAAATTTAGGGGAAAGGTATGAAAAAAATAAAAAAAGGGTTGAAAATTGCCTTTTTTTAAAATAAATAACGGTAGGAAATAGAAAAAAAAGTTTCAAGTAAAAGTTGTAGAGAAAAAAATTCTACATAAAAAAGTTCCTCTTCATTTTTTGTTATCTGCTTTAGTTTAGCTACAAAAAATAAAAATTAAATTTGTAGTAAAATATGTAAAAATATATAAATATGGGAAAACATATGTAGTAATGTTAGTACATATCTATGTGATGCACGCGCTGCATGGTACAGGGCTGTAATAATTCTGGTAAGTTTTTATAATTAATTACAAAGCAAATTTAATTTATATTTTTTGTAGCTAAACTAAAGCAGGTAACAAAAAAATGAAGAGGAACTTTTTATGTAGAATTTTTTTCTTGTACTTTTAAAAGTTGTACTTTTACTTGAAACTTTTTTTTCTATTTCCTACCGTTATTAAGTTATTTAAAAAAAAGGCATTTTTCAACCCTTTTTTTATTTTTTTCATCCCTTTCCCCTAAACTTAAATCAAAAATTTCTTTCATAATATAATTATTTAAGTATTAATGCACACATTTTTACTCATTGCGCCAAAACTGGGCAGATCATGGTTTCATTAAACTTTTTACTGGACTAATAATCAGTGTCAAACCAAATGAAATGCAAAATTTGTATCACGAATCCATTACTATATACACGAGTCTATTCACGAAAACGAATTAGTGGAGTCTCTGTATCACACAATCGCTTATAAAAGATATGGATGCAAAACTGCATCACACAAGAGAGGCGGGTATTATTTTTGCTAAGAAACTAAATATGCGTTCATATAGCGCTTCTTTTAAATTCTATAGGATTACTTATTTGATTACTTATAAGCTGACACCATAGACATTATCTATCATATATTTTAATGTATTTTAAATCTTACAAACATCTATTTTCAGTTTTTGCAGGATTTTCAAACAAAAATTTCTCCAATTTTTCCCTGAAAAATCTGATCTTGACCATCTTTTTTTTACAATTGTATGATATCAAAAAAATCTGAAGGCTCTTCTGAAATCATCCCTATAGACACCAAATTATTAGAATGTTAAAATTTAATTAACATACAGAAATTTACAAACTACCATCCAAAAAAGAACTCAACAGTGTCAAAAATTCATATTATTGCAAATGAATATTCATGGCGGTAGTACCAAACCCAGGCGAGATGTTGCTGACCTCTACTTCCTAGTAGTCCTAATAGTAGTGACGCCTTTTACGAACTGAATGGCAGGAGAGCAATTGTCAATTCTTCATAAGGATTTCCTTCCCAGTACAAAACGAGTGAAATCGCGGGAGATTGCTCACATTTAATTAAAATTTCATAAAATAACATTGTTTAGATAATTTAATTATAGTGATTTGTAATGTTTCAGTAAATGTTTCAATAAATATGACCTAACTACTCATCAGTTAAGACACTCAACTGAAATGCCATTCAAATGTGTGGCTTGTGACAAGAAATTTAAAAGACTTATTTTATTAAAACGGCATGAAAAGGTAAATGAAAATGCATTTAAGTTTCTTAGTTAATAAGTAACTTCTGGTAATAAGGCTATTCACCTCAAGAAATATATTAGACTTATTTAAACCACATGAAATTTAAAAAAATCTTACTTAGTTAATAGCCTGTTCACACACAATATTTTTAGCCAAATCCCTTATGGAGCTGGCAGAAATATTAAGTGCCATTCGTTACAGATTGACTTGCTTTCCCTCCTCTATACTTATAACTTTATTCATTAAAACATGCTAATTATACCATTTTTGAAGAACACCCAGCTTCTCAAAGTAAACATAAAACAAGTCATGGGGGCAATTATATTCTATATAATAGTATTTATATATTTTTTTATTGCTACGCAGTAAATATTGCAAGATAAAATTAAAAATTTCAAAAACCTCCGACACATCCTCAAACCTCCATTCTGCTACATATGCATCATTTTAAGAGCGAAACGCGAAAGAGTCTGATAACGAGACTCTTTCGCGTATCAGACTGCAGGATTCGAAAACGAATCTTGCAATATCAGGTTAAGGTTACCACGGTTCCTTGCTCAATGAGCTTAAGTTATTTTATTGCAAAGCTCACATGGCCTCCAGCTTAGTGCAGCTCTGTAACCCTGGAAATCATTTTGATTCGGAGTATATAAAAATATTACAAATGAGACCACACTCAGTGGGCCTTATTTTGTTTAGTGCAGGAGTTCCATGGCCACTTTTTAGTCCCCTTATCAAACCCTGCAAATCTCCTAGTAATAAAAGCCAACTATATCACCCTAATCTCCAATGGCCACCTTCCAGTTCCATCATTATATCTTAGAAAACATCTGGCACCTAAGTGTTTGCCAAAATAATTCGAATTACCCCACAGTCGATGGGTTTATCTAGATTAGCTTAAAAGTTCTCATGGACTTCTTCCAGCTCAATCATCAGACACTGGAAAACATCCTGCTCCAAAGTCCTTAAAAGAACGGATCAAACGAGACTGAAATTGATGGTGCTGCTCAATTTTCATTCATTCGTTCGATTTGTTCTCACGAATTTTTTCGCACTTTATCGTAAGAACCTGGAAATCTAACACTAGATTATTTGTTAAAATAGAACAAATAAGTCTCAAATAAGTTTTATCTCGTTTAGTTTAAAAGATTCTGTAGCCAACATCCAGTTACATTAATAGATTCTAAAAATCACCCAGCACTAAACAGTATGTCAAAACAAATCCAGTTAACCCATACTCGATGGGTTTATCTGGTTTAGCGAGATCTCATGGAATTCTTCCAGTTTTATCTTCAAAAACTGGAAGTCATTCTGTTCCAAAGTCCTTATAAGAACGAACCAAATGAGCCCATAATCGATGGCGTTGTTCAATTTAAATTGAAAGTTCCCATAATCTCCTTCCTGCTTCATTATAGAACGATAGAAATTATCTAGCACCAGGGTATTTCTCAAAGCAGAACAAATGAGTCTAAACTTCCTTCAACCTTCAAATTGCATTATTAAATTAAAAAACATCATCTAACACCAAAAATATGCCAAAACAAACCGAAGCAACCCACACTCAAGGTATTTTTCTGGGTTAACTTAAGATTTCTCATGGACTTCTTCCCACCCTGTCATCTTACACCTGGAGCCATCCTGCTTCAAAAAACTTTAAAAGAACGAATTTGAAGAGTTGTTTAATTTTAATTCGAAGTTCCCATAAGCTCCTTCCTGCCTCATTATAAGACCCTAGAAAATTATCTTGTTTTATCTTGTTTAGTTTAAAAATTATCATGGCCACCTTCTACTTTCATCATCAGATCATAAAAAATATCCAGCACCTAAGTGTATGGTAAAAACAAACCCAATCAGCCCACACTCAGTAAGTTTATCTGGATTTTATTAGAAGTTCTTACAGACTTTTTACAGTTCTATCATCAGACACTGATAACCATTGTGCTTCAAAATCCTTGTAAATATTTACTCCATTTTATTTCAAAATTCCCATGACCTCCATCATCAGCTTTATAAGACCCCAGAAATCGTCTAACACCATGATGTTCGTTAAAACAGAACAATGGATCCCAAACTCGATAGGTTTATCTTGTTTAGTTTAGAAATTGTAATGACTACCTTCCGATTCCATCATCAGATACTGGAAGTCATTCCACTCCAAAGTCCTTATAATAACGAATCAAAGGACCTCAAAGTCGATGGTTTACTCTATTTTATTCCAAAGTTCCCATAACGTACTTCCAGCTCTATCATGAGACTCTGGAAATCATCTAGCACTAGAGTGTTTGTCCAAACAGAACAAATGAGCACAATTTCGAATAGTTTATCTTATTCAGTTTAGGAGTCCACATGGTTACTTTCCAGAGCACTAAGGTGTTTGCCAATACAAAACAATTAAGTGCTTATTCAAAAACATTATCTCGTTTTTTTAGGAGTCCATTGTAGTTGCATTTAGAATCTTCATTCTTGAACTTCCAATGTCACTTTTTCGGCTCAATCTTCAGAGCCTTATTATCATGAGAAAGATCTTACTGTAACAAATGAAATGACTCCAAACTACACCATATTAGTAATTTTTATCTGTGAGTTACAATGGGCACTCTTACGGCTCCATCTTCCGATCTTCGACATTATATGTCAAATTAATGGAAAGTACACATCATCAAAAATTCATCAATTCCCAACATGGCTATCTTGTCTCTTTCTGCATTTTACACAAGAGTTTCGGTAGCGCACCTTTTCAACTCTTCTCGTCAACATGAGCACTAATCAAACTTAGTACTTATAGCAACAAGACCAATGAGTTCAATCAATAGTTGTCTCGTTAAAATTCTGCATCAGAGAGTTCCAGCCCCTAGTTTCAAGCTAGATCATGAGATCAGTTGGATGATACCATAGTATTGCATTGTCTGCCAAGTTTTAGTACAAACAGATATCAGAAAGTTGTTAAAAAGTGGTTTGCAATATTTAGGAAATCTGTTATTTACATATGAGAATTGCCAGTTAAATAGGTACTGATGATCTTCGAATGAGGATCGTACAGTATCAGGCCAAGCTTACCACGTAATTGCAATATAAATAAAGTAACCGAATACAAAATTTAGGATCGATAAAGCCTTTACAAGCTGCTTAATTCCTTTCTTCAATTTGAAAAGATCTGGTGATCTTGAAACGGCTGAATAAATTCTATTGAATCATAGCTAAGAACCATCTCGCAAAACAGGGCTTTCAATTAAAAAACCGCAACCAAATCGAACCATCCGCCAGGACGCTACGATGTCATGGACAGACACACAGATGACAGACAGACATGGACAGACACCTGAAACTTATAACACCCCTCTTGTTTTGCGTCGGGGGTTAAAAACAAAGATAATTAATGGGCAAAAGGAGATGGTTAATCTAGTACAGGAACATGGCTCCATGCAGAGCTGGTTTTCAGCTATCTTCTCCTTCCTGCGATGTAAGTCGGGAGTTTTGCAACGTCTCCTCGGTTACCTGCTTAACTAAATAATTAGATTTCTTTAAATTGTTTCTCTTACGTTTTTCTGTGTGTAGGTTTATATAAGTACATTCATTTATTAGTGTGTTAATTTTTCAACGTTTTCGAGGAGAGGTAATAGGATGTGTCATTGCATAGTGCGACTACTACAATTTCGTAACTTTTTGTAAAAAAAATAATTGTTATGATTACTTCGCACTATGTTACTACGTACTGGGAAATCTTTATTGACACAATTTTAAAAGAAGTGCCACTGAATAATATTAAAGTTTATAACACCATTTGTTTCTAGCTATACTCGTGGATTTTTACACTATTTAGATTAGAGAAAGGCAAAAAAAATCTCATGTTATAATTATCATGCATACTGGCTACCAACATTTCCTTTCAAGATTTGGAATATTAAAACATATAAGCTTGTGAAAAAATGTAGACTAACACAAAAAGGTTAATTATTTCTTCTCCTGTAAACATGCATACTGGCCATAAACATTAGTAAACACTATAAAAAAATGTGTGAACGGTTGACCCTACGGGCCATCCCTGAAACTTCCCACTAAATTAAGGTATTTAAATTTTAAAAGAATAAAAAATATAATCATAGATTTTACATATCAAATGTCTATTTTGTTAAAAATTGCAGTATACTAATATTTAAAAATCTATATATTTTGAAACCGATATGGCATTCAACTCGATTTTTGAGATCTAAAATATTGCTTTAGCTAAATAATCGATAGGTTGAGAAATTTCGATGCAATGTCAAAAAACATTTTATTTTTAATTTTCTTCATTGATAAATCCCAAATTGACAGATTTTGATTAAATTAACGGTATTTGACGCAGTTTTTAAAGAAGAAAATCTTGATAAGATTTTTAAGTCAATCGGTGAATTAACTTGAAAATTATTTTAAAAAATTAGCTAAAAACAACGTAATTTTAATATTTGAAAAGCTATAAGTTTTGAGAATTAGATTTGATATTGATTTTTGAAACGACATTTGACGTAGTTTTTTTTTAGTACTAAAATATCGTAGAATACCAAAAAATGATTGGTTGAAAAATTTCGAAGCTATGTCGAAAAAACACTTTTTTCAAAAATTTTCGTTAACGTTTACTCCCAAACGGATAAACCGATTTTGATGCAATTTATGTATTAGACGTAGTTTTTTAAGGAATAGAACTGATTAGTTTTTGTATTCAATCGGTACATAAATCTGGAAGTTATATTAAAAAAATACTGTTTCGCCAAAAAAATTTTTGGTGCTTTTTTTTTCAAAATTTTTCAAAATATCCTGGACCGAATCGGTTCAAATTTTTAGGAAGTCTAATTTGAGCGGAATCCAATCAAATGCCATCAACCGCGTTTCGATCGGTCCAGCCGTTCAAAAATTATAAGATGTTTACATATACACACACACACATACACACACACACACACACACATACATATATCGATTTTCTAAAATGGGGGTAAAATCAGTAACTTCCTTATCTACTAACGTAGTGGGAAGTCAAAAAGTTGGGATGCTTTTTTTACAGATTCCATTTGTTTTTATACAACTATTGGACAAAATCCTTCGAATCCATCTTTTGAATTTCACTTTAAATCTTTATATTCCCTGTAACAAAACTGAGAATACCAAATCTAAACGTCGCTTACGATGCTAATCACCTTAAATCAATTTAGTTATTCATACTCCTACATACATCTGTCCCTAGCTTTACGTGTATTAAAATATGTAGCACACCAAGTTTTAAGCAGTATTGGGGCAGGGCATGGACGTGACTTGAAAACTACAGTCAGAGATGACTAATTCGTCATTATCAATGCCCTTAAGATGCCGAAACTTAACGTTTGTACCCCAGAAACAAAGCTTGAAAAAGTTAATATGATTGAGGAAAGCATAAAATCAGTAAGCAAAAATCTCAAATCACCAGAATTAATTAACAATTGCCCACCAGATGTCTCATTTTACCATTCCATTAACTGAAGTTAATTTTGGTTGCAATCACGAAAATTGGAATGATTAACCTTGGGGTAACGTTCTATTCACAGATAAGTTTTGTTTGAAGTCATGATGGAAGGACTTTAGTATACCTAGAAACGCGTGGGAATGAAACGCTTAGTGATGTTGCATTTGAAAAGAGTCCGTTATAGTATGGCATGGCATTTCTATGGTGACGTCTTTAAGAATGGGTCATTTACAGTGGCATACTTATATAACTGTATATGATATAATTGTATTTGACTATGATTTTCGAGGAATTGTGGTTGTACTGCGAGATATTTATTTTTATACATTATAATGCTCGCCTTCACACTACGGCCGTAATTATCGAACACTTCGAGAAGTTGAAATCAGTTTTATGTGGTGGCTAGTGGCTTTGTTCGAATTAAACTTTGCAAAATAAATTAAGAAAATAAATAATGCCCACATCATATTACAGGATGAATGGAACGCAACCCAACAGGGTTTTAGGGGTATGCCACAGAACGTGGAAGCATTTTAAAGAACTAGAGAAGAGAACGTAATTTTGTTAATTTTTGACATTTGATCATTGATTTTTCGACGTTTGCAATTTTTAATTAACGGATAATAACCAAAACCCGAACAATAAACCTAATTGTCACAAGTATTCTGAATACTTTTTTATATACACTTTTTTTTGCATTTCTCTAAATATGTTTACGTGTTTAGATGCTGTGAAGCAGCAGACCTGAAACGTACGATAGAATTTGTTTACTCCTTTTCATGTGTTTTAGATGGTACATGCAGATTTGCCTCAACAAGTTTGCCCATTTTGTCCTGCAACATTTTTATCCATTGAACAATTCGAAACTCATCAAAAACGACATATGAAGGGCTCACGTCGATATGCATGCGCTACATGTGACAAAAAGTAAGAGTTCTTCTATTTGTAATTATTAAGAACTACAATGCAGCAGTAAATATTTCAGTGTTGCAGACTAAGCAGCGATTAGGAATAGTCTGTAGAGAATTTATGCAGACGTAACCACTCTTAAAAGTATCTTCACGGCCGTATCCTCGAAGAGGAAGGCAGAAGTACAACCAGTGCACCGCCGAGGATACTTAGTCACACATTGTGATAGGTGGCAAGTCTATCGCCAACCGGGCATTTATCCAATCCCAGGCTACATTTTTTTTATCAGAAAACTTAAAAGAAAACACATTTGTGATTTGCCCGATCCATGAATCGAACTCGTAACTCGTGTGGTCAACACCGATATCTGACCACGAGACCACTAGACGTTAACCACCACCACTCTAAAGATATAATAAAGTAGTACAAGAAAATATTAATAGACAAATTACGCCCATTGACCGAATTTCAAACTGGACGATTTTACCTCTGCTATTTGTGTGTTAGTTAATTATAACCTCTATATACTGATTCTTAAGGGGTTGCGTATTTTATGACGTTATCGAGAGTTGTTAAGCGAAGAGAAGAAAAGAGGATTTGGAGAGATCTTCTATTGCACTTTCTTTTCAATACTCAGCCATATTCACAGTTTGAAATTTTGTGAGAAATTTAGAATTTATATTTTTTTATTTATATGTACAATGCATAACAACCTATCGATAATATAGCAGTGTATATATATAGTCGTGCAAGGTAATAAAACAAACAAAAGAACAACTTAGAATCTACGGTACGTATCATATGTCGACCTCGGCAGTGGACGTAAATAATAACAAAAGATAATAAAGAAACAGAAGACACATAGCTGCAGTAGGTACTTAGTGAATTGGACAACTTAAAAACTACTGTTTATTACTTAACAATAGTGGTGGGTCGTTGACGTATTTTTCGTCGACGCAACGAGACTGTTTATCGTAAACGATAAATTGGTTAAAAAACAGTTAATTTTCGACTAGTTTACTTCCTAGACTGAATATGTTTATTACGTTATAGTTATCGTTCTACAAAGATTATTTACTTGTTAACTGTTTATAGAAATGAACTGAACTCCCCTTCATACTTTTTCCAGGCGTAGGACTGGCAGGTTTATTTATTATTATAAAATTTATATTCTTAAAAGTATTTAATTTATAAAATTAAATATCATTTTATGTACATACAATCCAACGAGCACTTTCGAGTTCCACTCCACTCGTTGGCGTCGTGAATATGATACCTATTTTGGTTGCGCTGATCGTTCCAAGAAAACAACACTCCATACGCGAACGTTATAAAGACGCGTTGCATCGTTCATTCATAAACTAGTTTAATCAAATAACATTAGACTGTTTATTCGTTCACGTTAAAGAAACAGTCTAAAAAACTGTTCGTTCATTAAACGCCCACCACTACTTAACAATGACTTTTAATGCTTCTTAATGACGTTATTTAGAGTGGGTGTGATGCTATATAAAGTATATCATATGTGTATGGACACAAGGTAAACCAACCAAAGCCAAGTAATTTGGGAATTTGGTGTTAAATATGTACAGTTTGGAATTCGGTCAATTCGCTTAATTTGTCTATTAATATTTTGTTTAACTACTTTATTATAGCCTGAAATGCGTAAACGTGTGTATAGATTGTCTACATTTATTATATATTTATTCTCATCACATAAACGTTCATCCTTGACGGGAATCAAACCTAGGCCAACCTATAATAGTCAGGTTTATTAAGCACTTACATTACGGAGGGCGATCCCATGAATAATAAGTGCAATTAAGATATGTAAGTTTTATTAAGATGTTTATATTTTGAAAATTATAAAAATTGCTTGTGAGAGATCCAGAATCACTACTAATTGGTAATATACCTCTATATCTGTTATAAAATGAATATAAAAAATATAAAAATTATAAGATTCAAAAAAGCAATTACACAAAATTTACAAAAATCATTACAAATCTTATAATATTCAAATAGTGTGAGTTAATACTACATTAATAAATAGAATTTTAAACATTTGTAGAAATGTATCAGACAGGAAAATAAAATTATTTATTAGTGGTTGTTCGATACGTTGTTGATATACCAAAAAATCGAACAAAACGGTATGACAACTCTTTTTTGGTTCGAGTCGCCAAGGCTTGGAACGAACTGCCTGCGTCTATTTTTCCTGACAAATATAGTCATGGAACCTTTAAGAGTAGAATATATAGCTTTCCTTTGGTACCACCTTTGTCTTCATCGACACTTTCCCTCAGGTGCGATGGAAGACAAACACCTATTCCAATTAATACTTAAAAAATATTAGTAATTAGAATTAGATAGACTTTTTACTGACTGTCCGACGTGTTCTGGTTTGGAGGGTAATGTAGTTGGTATACTTATGCCTGTGGCATTACATTTGTATATATCCCATAAATCTTTGGTATCCATAGCAGTTGAAGTTCTGTTACAGATTAATGCGTTTCCGTTTTCAGATTTAATGACACATCTTCACTACTTCGACACGAAGAGGCCGTCCACAATAAGAACCTACGTTTTCAATGCAAATACTGCCCTGAGCGTGAGTTCAGGAAGATAACGATATACTTTTATAAAAGCTATGAACATGCGCACATTTAATTGTATTTAATTTCATGTATTATGTTTTTGAAATGTTTAACTACATAATATTTAAAGATAGGTAATTTTGTTGATGGAAGAATGAAAGAGATCTAAATGTTGTAGATGAGGGATGTAGTAGATATATAATATAACAATATATAATTTATTGGTCCACTGATACAAGTTAATCTCTACTATTCTATAAACTTCCACAATAAATTCTCTTGAAAACGTCAAATCTCATAAAAATACAAGTGACGAAAATGATATAGGTTACATTTTATTATCAGTTTCGGGTTTGTTATATTTCCTAACTTAATTAAGATTTAGGACGAGATTTTGGCGCCGATTCTGCTGTGCGTCGATTAAATTAATATTTACTTATTGCTTTCCTTTTTTTTTTCAACGAAAAAATAGATGATTGAACGAAGAAGATGAAGAGATTTAAAAAGAGATGGAAAATATTTAATTATGTCAAATTAGTAGTGCTTACTAAAGTTGAAACTGTTTATCCACACTATTATTATTAATGCGAAAGTGGTTCTTTTTTTATAATATAGGATAGCAAACAAGCAGATGGGTCTCCTGATGGAAGGAGTCAACCACCGCCAATATACACCAAAGATATTAATGGTGCGTTGCTATCTTATGGCGAGGTCTAATGCCACATGCATAAGTTTACCGGTTACCTTACCCTCCAAACCGGAACATGACAGTGACAAGCAATGACGCTATTGCAGCAAGAATAGGTAAGGCGGTGGTACCAGATCCAGGCGAGACAATGCAGAACTCTACCACCCTAGTAGCCACGATGGTAGTGACTCGATAGCCAATCGGTCGCCTTTTACGACCTGCCTAGCAGAACGGCAGTTGGTCTATTCTACAAAGGAGCCCTGAACCAACACGCGTTTCTGTCTGTCTGTCTCTTCTTCACGCCTAAACGACTGTATTGATTTGGATAAAATTTGGTACAAAGATAATTTGAGACCTGAGAAAGGACATAGGATAGTTTTTATCCCAGAAATCCTACGGGAACGGAACTATGCGGGTAAAACCTGGGAACTTTCCTTAAATATTTTTCCAAAGAGACGCAGTTGCAGCACAGCCAGTTTGTAATGTTCTGTAGTATAGGCTCAAATAAGCTAAATAAAATCTATAAGAATGTAATGTTTAAACTAAATCGTCCCGTTACTTTCTTTTAATTTCCGTCAGAGATATATATGACTTCAAATTAATTTAAATAATGTGCAGCAGAATTAGTGCTTGTGTCTACTCCTTAATAGGCAAATACAAAAAGTAGAATATTAACTTCTGTCGTGGCACCTCACGAGCTTAAAAAATTATGTGTTCAATAAGCTTCAGGATAAAATTAGAATACATTTTTGTCGAAATAATATCTAGGTAGTTAGTCCTTAAACCAAAAGTTATTCGTAAAATTAAATCATAATGTGTTATATTATTTTTAAAATAACACATATGCATTAATATTTTTGGGACATATATTTTTGAGCTCTCAAAATTTTGTACTTTACTTTTATATGCATAATCTATTATTTCCTTCAAAAATAAGGTTGGTTATAAATGTTTTCACTTTAATTTACTTTTGTTATATCTTTTTCTATTAAATGTAGAATTAATATAACATAAATGATAAAATTTAGAAGTTATAATATTAAACTGTTTGATTTGGTTCAGGATTCGGTACCGTCGCAAAACTTGCACGACACGTCCGCACACACGCAGGCGAGCGGGCTTATCCCTGCAAGTATTGCCACAAGAGCTTCACCAAGTCTCACCATTACACGAGGTAATTCTAATCTCAATTTGAAAGTGATATATTGAAAGTTAGAGTTATATCCCTTTATTAAACCAATTGTATATTTTTATATATTGATCGACCACCAAAAACCAAATCGAGTAGACACCAAGATGTTAATAGGATGTTGCTATCTGCGTGGTAAGAATGTCACACGAATAACTTTACCTTAAAAGGCCATCCCTAAATATACCACATAAATTTTTAGGTTTCTGGGACCTTGCCTCCCTCATCCTCTCCGTCATAGGTTGTCACACATGTGTAAACCTCGCCCTCCTTACTCCCGTGTGACATCACCATTGACGACTTAAACCTACATAAGCCTTATAATATAGATCGAATTTGTAATATGTTTTTTACATATAAATTTTACATCTTACATTTTAACATATGATGTCACTAAGATTTTGATTCTCCCTTGTTACACAATGTCACAACTCAATTAAAACCTCATCCTTTTACGTGTGACGTAATTTATGGATTGCCTCTAATGCCTGAAATTTTCACAAATTATGTATTTCCGTTTCCGCTATAACAATAAATACTAAAAATAAAAAATGACAATATTAAGGAGGGTCCTATACAATAAACGTGTTTTTTCGTTTTTTTTTTTCTATGATGGTACGGAAACCTTCGTGTGCGAGTAGGACTCGCACTTGGCTGGATTTTTATATATGATATGTTTTTAGGCATCTTCGGTCGAAACACCAACCGGGTATGGCAGTGGAGTGCCAGGAGGAGGGCGGCGCGGACACGGAGCCGGAGTCGGCGGAGCGGTACCGCTGCGAGCAGTGCGCCGACACCTTCTCGGGACAGGACGACCTCATCTACCACTCCGCCGTGCACGCCACGCAGAACCTCACGTGCCCGCTGTGCCAGGAGAAGTTCCCCGACGTCGACGCCGTCACCGCGCACATCAAGTCACACGTCAATGGTAACCGCACCCTATACTACCATTTCCTCAAGATCATAAATATACTGTCACGATAAACGTAGAAACAAGTAAACAAAAACCTCTTTTTTATATCATAAGATAGTCAAACAAGCAGATAGATTTCCTCATGGAAACAGTCAATCATCACCATAGATGTCAATGATGCGTTGCTATATTGATGTGTCATTATTACTGTAATGCCACTTAGGTTGAGAGATTGTATAGTATGCTTTTGTTAATGTTGCTGAAATAATTGAAAGCCTGAAAAAAAAAAATGCCGCTGTAGTCTTCTTTGACTTCCAGGCTTCGGTGAGTTCTTTCATATGTGGTGCTTATCTAATTCATAGGAAATTCATCTATTTATGGATCTCAGCATAATAGCTTTATTTTATGTAAAGTAAGTTAGTATAGGATTGCCAATAGGCATGTGGCATTGCTGATACAAAGAAATATTCTTTGCATATATCAAATATAAGGTACCTAATCTTTAAACCGGAACACGAAAGTGGTAAGAATTGACTTAACTACTGAAAAAAGTAATGCGGTGTTGCTAATTCCGTGTAAGACGTTGCAAAACTGATATCTAGTAATTATCATGTAAGTGACATATTTAACGCTAGCCATTTACGAGCTGTCTGGCAGAAAGGCGGATGGTTTACTCTTTAAAATGGACCTGGTTCCAAGGATATAAAACGTTTTAACATCGATCTGTTTGCGCGTTTCATGCTATTTTGAGATTGGTTAATTCGTTGTGAATTAACATTATGGTATATGGTATATATATTATGACGTCTTCTAGCGCTAGTTGGCGAACCAATCACGAAACAGCATGAAACGCGCCGAACCAATCACGAAACAGCATTAAACCGACATTATAACGTTTTAAATCCTTGCCTGGTTCAACACAGTGACGGGTATGCCTAAATTTATATTTCACTCTATTGGGTTTAAATAAATGCATTAATTATTCACAGGTACGCAATATATGTGTGACTTCTGTGAGCTTGTGTATACCACCAAAGAAAAGCTGGACATTCATTTGATGACCGCTCATGAAGAAGAACTGCAACATGTACGTACTTTATTATTTTTGAACGTAAGCAAAAATCGCTCAGTAGCGATAAAACCACATTTATTACACATGTGTCTAATATTATCATTGTAATATATTTGATAAATGTATGGTTATTGTTGGGCAATATTTTTATTCTTTCATAAAAATAAATACAGTCACACCGTTATCAATATTTGAAAAAAAACTTTTTGTTTCGTCTGATGGAAATTATGGGTATGATTTCCCTTCGTCAGTCATGGCACAAAATACTAGAGACTATCAGAAGTCAATCTACATACAAGTAATGTTCGAGCAACGCACACATAGACACCTCTCACGGACGCGATATCTCACACTAGTGCGGAACAAAGTGCCCCGAACCGAATTCCGAGATATCGCGTCCGTGAAAGGTGTCAATGTGTGCGTTGCTCGAATATTACTTGTATGTAGATTGATTTCTGTTAGTCTCCAGTATTCTGTGGTCATGGATTCCTTCGAAACCTTAATCTTTTATTCATATTTTCTTATTCTTGCTACATATCTAAACCAATGCGACATTTTTACAGCGACACTTTTTCAGTCCTTGCCTTTCTAATTTAGTGTAATATATAACATATTAAAATATAATATAAAATACACATATTCGTAGAGATCTCATCTAACCGCAGTAATCCTACTTTCATGCAATTTCTTACACTCCCAGCACTTGTTCTCATAAATTCTATAGTTTTTAGGACAAATAGCGTAGGTGTTCTTTTAGAGTAAAGTTCCCTCTGAGCGCAATTAAGATATGCCTTTGTCAACAGGAACTGGGACAAGAGGAGTCTGATATGGAAATGGATGGAGAGGAAGATGATGACTGTAATATAAATGGTTTGTATTTTTTATAGCTTAAAACCAATTCAAATGTTAATACCAACTTCCTTGAATTTTTTTCTCACTATATGAAAACTATAAATGTTTGGATACATGTTAACTCTTTGTTACAGTTAAGGAAGTGGATGACAATAATATGATTATAGAAATTAAAAAGCCAGATAATTTCATTGTAAGTATTTGAAAACTTGTTTTATTCATATATTTAAATGTTTATTAAATACTAGTTACGCTCCTTTAAGATTATATTTTCTTGTGAATAATCATAAGTCTAGACAGTTTATACGACCATTCATAAAATACGTTCGTACTGATGGTACTGATGAGGGAATGGGTTAGTGTGACAAGATGTGGCGCGCGGGCACCGAGAAATCCAAGAAAACATGGTGATCGCCGTTAATCAAATACCTTTTGCTTCGATTTTTTTTTATCTTATGGCTCTTTTATTGTGAAAATTTCGTATTGTATAGAGGGGGGGGGGGGGGGTCTTATTTTCGTGACGTTATGTGTATATCCAGGGGGTCAAAGACCTTTTTAGTGGGACGAAAAAACACACACATACATTAGTTTATATGAAATAAACTAGTCCAGTAGATGTTTTACAACCTGTATAAAACTAGCATTTGCATTAACTTTTGTTATGAGTAAATAAATTATTATTATTAAACATATACACATAGAAACGTTCTCATGCACACGTAACCATATACGCACGCACACAGACACACCCAGAAATCGTCAAGATATTAAACAAGTAGACAGACCCTATAAAGTAATTAGGTTACTTACGATAGTGATTTTAATTATGCGTTGCTACATTTATCCTTAACTTTTAAGCCGGAATGCTACAATGATAAGTACTTCCGCTATGGCGGCAAGTATGGGACTAATCGGCGGTCCTGGTTTGTAGTCACACAATTCACTTTGTTTAATTTTTTTCCATGTTGTTTTATCACAGATTAAAAAAAGCGCAGAAGTGGAAGCAGAACAGAAAAATGATAACACCTATTCAGAAGGTATGAATTTCATTTTTTATTGAATCGCTCAATGAGTAAAAAATACTCTTACATCTTTTATAACCCGTATCTAGACAAGGTTGCAAGCAGTAACACATGGTATTTATTTTTATTTATTTACTAGCTGCAGAATGCATCCCGCTGCATTAAAAAGTTTTTTTTGTGAATCCCGCGGGAACAACTCATTTTTCGGGATAAAATAGCCTACGTACTATTCCAGGTCATCATTTACCTGTGTGCCAACGAACACGGGCAAGACTTCATATATCGTTTTTTTAGTTATTGCCTTAAAGTTAAATATATTCCTTAAGATTCTATATCAACTCCTTAACTCTTCCGCATTTAATAAATACTTTTTAAACTTAGGGAATAGTAGCTAAATCAAAGTTGGAATTTAGGTAAGGTTAACGTAAACAATCAGTTCTCTCCTTAGTAGTCTATGGTTAGGTATTTATCTTGTCATTGGGTATCTTCAGTACAACAGCTGCTAATCTCATTTTTTTATGTTTGGAGAACAAAACTTTCCATTTGGTCCCATATAAATTTAGTGAAGATTTGATTCAAGGTTCCAGAGATATAGAAGATTGGAAGTTGGCCGTTGCAATTTTGCTGCGTTTGAAGTTTTAATGTATTGCGTGCGTGCGTGCATGTGTGCGTGTGTGCGTGCGTTCGTGCATGAGGGCGTGCGAGCGTGCGTGCGTGTGTACGTGCATGCGTGCGTGCATGTGTGTATGTATGTATTTGTACTACTACAATTTAAACCAATTTTTTTTATGTCACAAGATAGTAAACAAGCAGATGGCTTTCCTGATGGAAAAAAAACAAACCATCGCCTAAAGAACACCAAAGATGTAAATGGTACGTTATTATCCTTGTGGCGATGTCTTAATGTCACATCCATAAGTTTACCGGCTACCTTAACCTCCAAACCGAAACACGAAAGTGAAAAGCACTGACGCTATTGCGGCAGGAATAGGTAAAGCGTTGATACAAAACCCAGGCAAGACTAAATAGTAAACACAAAAAGTGCGTCCCCCCTATTTTTTAATTTTTTAATTTCATTTCAGAAAGCGAAACCGAGGCTACATATACGGAATTAGCGACAGTGGACACATTGGCTATGCTGACGAAAGATTCTGCAGTCAAGCAGGAAAAGGAGAAACCCGTTACACCAGCTAATACTGCTGGACAGAAAGCAACACCTGTGAAACTAGACAATAAGTCTAATGATGTGCAGGTTATATCAGTTTAATGTTGTACTGTGTTATAATGTTTTTATTTATTACTAAGTGGTAGAGTTCCGCATTGTCTCGCCCGGGTCTGGTACCACCGCCTTACCTATTCCTGCCGCAATAGTGTCAGTACTTGTCATGTGGCATTAGACCAAGATAGCAACGCACCATTAACATCGTTGCTGTCTATAGGCGTTGGTTGACTCTTCCCATCAGGAGACCGATCTGTTTGTTTGCTATCTTATGATATAAAAAAAACTGGTTTCGCGTTTTGACGTATTCCTGTCCCTCGTATTGGTCCGGGCTCCTTTGAAGACTACACTAACTGCCGTTCTGTCAGGCATGTCTTGAGAGGCGACCGATTGGTTATACATATAACTACCATGTGGTAGGTTTCCGTAATGTCTCGCCCGGGTATATGGTACCACTGCCTTGCCTATTCCCGTTGTTTTTCCGTTTGGTGAGTAAGGTAGCCGTTAAATTTATGCATGTGGCATTGCCATCCTGCCACACGGAGAGCAAAACACCATTAACATCTTTGGTGTCTATAGGCGATGGTTTATCTTTCCATCAAGGGAGACGTCTGCTTGTTTGTTATCTGTATCTGTATGGTATAAAAAAGCTTAAGGCAACAAATCAATATGGTGCAAATGCTTATTACATTATATAAATACACGTTAACATAGAGTTGTACCAAGTGCTGACGATATTCAGTGTTGTAAGTATAAAAAAGTATCTCACGCCTGTGTCCCTGAAGACAGGCTGAGGTGTAACCAGTGCACCCACGCTTAGTCGAAGATACTTAGTCCAACAATGTGATAGGTGGCAAGCCTATCGAATTACTTATCTAATTAGGCACTTATCTAATCCCAGGCAACGTTGTTTTTATCAGAAAATTTAAAAACACGTTTTCGAATCGCCCGACGGTGCTGGTGTTGACCACATGAGAATTCCATTTATTATCCGGGAATTGAACACAGGACCTATGTGGTCAACAGCGATAGACCACTAGACCACAGAGGCGATAAATATATTGAAAGTGGAATGTATCAATATTTAGTACATAATTACATCAATTTAGGAATTTGGCTTTGATTTTCTTCCAGAATTGTACGTCGTATTACGTTACGTCATATTGACTGGTAAAAGAATAAAGACTGTAATACTGAAGCAGGGTGTTCCTTACTTGATTCTTATATCTAATATCTAAATAATAGGTACTTAAATTTTAACTAATTATTCAATAAACATGTTTATCTTACCTGCTTTTAACTTACCTGCGAATTACGTTAACGACAGCCGGAGGAATTAAAAAAAAACCAAGTTACCAAGAATCATTTATTAACTTACTTCTATATTCTAATTTAAAACATAACTAAGACAATAGTGGTCGATGCGAGTACCAGCTATGTAATGAATATTAATTCAAATTAAACTTACAAAAAGAATGATTAAAATGCCGATGTCCAGTTAGCGACATCCAAATTGAGAATGCACGTTAACACTTGCGTCGTCGACAGCACCCCTGTGTGTGGTGCGGCAGCGTCAGCGATCTTTCCGTAGGGTGCGCATGTAACATGCGCATAAATATCGAACTTCATTGTTTACAAACAGCAATTTACCGAATTCGTTAATATACTCGTTAGCGGGCATTTATTGTAAAAATTGTTTACAGAAGTCAAGTATTCTCCGGAAGGCAGAAGAAATTAAACGTAAATTGGGCCGAGAAACTGTCACGCCCCGTAAGTAATTTTTAATTTACGACCATCTTCCCGAAAAGTCTCAATTTGTCGGAATCTTTTTTTATGTTCTTTCACCCATTACTCAAATACGCCTGAATCAATTATGAATAAATCTATTTTTGCTTCAAAAAGTACACACTTCTCAGGAGGTCCCATTTTAATTTGGCGAAGATCTGATGCAGAGGCCCGGAGATAGAAATCAGTGGTGAAATTTTACTGCATTTTAAATGTAGTAAAGTGTATTAAAAGCCTCATCTACTAGCTTAGTAGCTCTTTATCGATCCGATTTATTTTAAAAATACACTTTGTTAGGACGCCTATAGGATTCAGCTAGAAACATTGACATATTACTATGGACATCGGAACTCGTACTAAAAGTATGACCCAGTTTACACATCATAAGAATAGATATGTTAACAAGATAATTTAAACACTAAATCATCATATCAAGGTTTCATTTCGATTAATGCAAAATTTTTGCTCTTTTTGCGTTTTGTTTTTTGCCTCGGACATTTTTTAGCGCGCACCTGACGTCCATAGTAATAATATATCAATGGCTAGAAAGCTACAGATAGCAATCAAATAGCATCAATAACATATGTGAGCCCCCATAATCCTTTTAATAGCCGGTTGTATCAAACTTTCCTATCCATAATCATACTAAAATAATACCACAGACTTGGGATTTTTATAATTTATTAGTTATAAACTTTTTTAACTATATATAAACTGTTTTAAATATTATAATAATCTTTTTTCTAATATAGCGACCTCGACGCCAGTGAAAAATGTTTCTGTTAAGGTGGAAAATAGTAGCGGGGGAGCAAGTGATAAGTCACTTCGCTTACTAGAAAAAGAACTACAAGATCTCAAAAGGGTAAGTGACTATATTCTACGAGTATTTTAATAAATTAATAAGAAATAGAGTAAGAGCCCTAACCACAGAATACTGGAGATTAACACTAGTCAATCTGTATGTAGATTGACTAGTGTTAATGGTTCGGGACAGTTTGTTCCGCACAAGTCCGAGATATCGCGTCCGTGAGAGGTGTCTTGTGTGCTATGCTCGAATATTACTTGTATGGAACATTGACTTCTGTGAGTCTCTATTATTCTGTGCCCTAAGTCACCGGGACGTCATGGCGACATCGTATTCAGTTTGTTATAAAATATTTGGCGGCTAACTCACTTGGCGACGTAGCCAATTCGTAAAATTCAATACAAATTCTTTAGATACGTGGCTGGCGACGTCGCCATGGCGTCCCGATGAGTTAGGGCCCTTATTTTATTACTGATAGCCAAAAGCAGTTTATAATCTAGCACAGGACATTTGTGGTCACTTGCACGTCATTTTTGTGAAATAAAATAAATCCTTAATAAACTAATTTTGTTTTACATGTGCCGTTTTAAATATATTGTTTTTATTTCGAAGCCATTGTAATCAGTGACTTTAATATGCATATTGTTACCTGTTACAAAAAGATCTCTAATAATCAAAGGAGAATCTAGCTTATAATAGGGCAGCTTTTATCTCATTTTAGTTTGCTAAAAAATATATTCATTTTGCTGGCAAGATTAATTACTAATCATGATCGGCTATATTTTTTAATTCTTTTTTAAATGATAAAAAAATATTTATTTGCAAGATTATGGGTGTCACAACTTATTGAAATAAATTAAATTACCATCATATTCTACCATAATATGGCGTGCAAATATTTTAATTTAGGTCGGTTTCTTTATTAATTACTACCGGATCGGAACGCGGCCACACACTGAGAAAATCCGGCGGAAGAAACTTAGCGAGCTTCTTTTTTTTCTATTTCATGTATTACAATCATATGTATTACAATTTACTAGAATTATTTCTCTCGATCTCTGAATAAGTATGTTACGTTGCATTTACTGTTGATTTGCACTACTTAAAAAAAACAATAATGCATGTGTTCATAGTAATTGCAAATAAAATGTATTTCACTTTTTCTTTACTCTTAAAAGTCGCGTTCTTATATAGTGAATTGATTCAATAAAATGTATCAAATATTTTTATTTCAGACAAACTCTCGAAACGATGCTTCTAAGACACCATTGAAAACCGTTGAGACATTAAAGAGTAGAAGGCCTCAGCTTCATACTTCAACTCCTCGGTTAAGGTATAACAGTATTCTAAACAATTCAAACACTTTGTCATAAGTTATTTTATTTAATTAATCTTTGTCAGTTTAAAACAAATTAGAAAATTCTATGTGATTACAAATATTTATTGATCAAGAAAAAAGAGCGTTTTAAGAAAATCGCAAATTTGAATGAAAGACACACAAACTATATCCAGACTTAAGGGTCATCCATAGATTACGTCACACGAATTTCATAATTTTTTGACCCCTCCCCCGTCCCCGACCTACTGTGACGTCACATATTTTACACTGGAATTATAATATCTTTCGATTATTTTTTTATTTACACAGGTAATTTTTTAAATTTAGTGTAGTTACTTAGATATAAATATATCTAAGTAACTACTAAATAAATACTTAGTCACAAAATTTGGGACCTCTCCCTACCCCTTGTCATACAAGGTCATACTTCGACGATCCCCTCCCTCCCCCTTAACGTGTGACGTAATTTATGGATGGCCCCTTAATGCATAAAATTCAGTGAAAGTGAACACCTTTTATCTTAGAAATCCTGTAGGATTCGCCAGCAATTATAATCACTTTGCGGGCTGTGTAAAAGATAGTTTCAATTGAGATTTTTGATTGAGAAATGAATTGTTTCAATGTTTTGTGACTCTTTTACTACTCTGAATCCTCTTGTGCAACCATGGGTGGATAATTAATTTATCATTTATTTAATAGAGCAATAGAAGAAAAGAAAATGCAATTAAAATCAACACCCACTGAAAAGAAAATGCCCGAGAAGCGTATAGTTACCAAGGAAAATAAGGAACCTAAAGAAATAAAAAATGGTAATAATGGAAATGTTAAAGAGGATAAGTCAACAAAAGATGTAAAGGAGGACGCAAAGGTAGTTATTAAAATCATTATTTTGTGATGATAGATTTATCTAAACTATTATTATTATAAAGAAGAAAAATTTGATTTTTTTGTTTCTTTATTTGTTACGATATAAGTCAACTACTCGACCGATTTTAATAATTCTTTCACCTGTAAATTTTATTTTTTAATGATGCGTTGTTATTCGGGTGGGCCGATGGTAATACCATGTGTGTAAGCCTTCTGGAGACCTTGTCCTCTAAACCGAAACGCGACAATGATAAGCATTGAAGTTATTGCGGCAGGAATAGGTAAGGTAGTGGTAGTAAATACCTGGGCAAGAAGTCCCAGAATTCTATTACAGAGTCTCGATGGTAGTGACTGGCATAGCCAATCGAATTCCTTTTACGACCTGCCTGGCAGAAAGGCAGTTGGTCTATTCTTCTTTAAGAAGCCCGGACCAACACGGGGTAAAAAGTTGACGTTTTGTGGGTGTTCCTACTTGCTACAGATATATCCGTTCATAAGTGAATATTTTAATCAATCCATTAAAAAATCCTCACCCTCAAAACTGGAACTCGACAGTGAAAAGAACTGACGCTATTGCGGCAGGAATAAGTAGAGATAAGCTTGCCTTTTGTAATAATTTTGTCTTTATGTTTACTTTTGTTATTCTTGTGCAATAAATGATTAAATAAAAAAATAAATAAAGCGGTGAGGGTACCGGGCGAGATAGTACACTAGCAGAGTCAAGCGAGTCATTACCTCGTAGCCACGACGGTAATGACTCGCATTGCCAATTGTTCGCCTCTGAAGAACTGCCTGGCAGAACGACAGATGGTCTATTCTTCTAAGGGTGCCCGGACCAACACGGCGGATATTGGTTTCTGACTGGACACATTTGTATGATATGTGATATTTTAATATGTGAAATTGAAATTACCTTTTTTTGAAGATTTGACCTAAATCCTTCCCCCATCCCTGCTCCTTTGAAGAATAGGCCAACTGCCGTTCTACCAGGCAGGTCGTAAAATGCGACCGATTGGCTATGCAAGTCACTACCATCGTGGCAACTAGGTGGTAGTTCGGCATTGTCTTGCCCGGTCTGGTACCACCGCCTTACCTATTCCTGCCGCAATAACGTCAGTGCCTGTCACTGTCGTGTTCCGGTTTGGAGTAAAATTATGCATGTGGCATTAGACCTCACCACAAGATAGCAGAAAATGCACCATTAACATCTTTGGTGTATATAGGCGATCGTTGTCTCTTTCTATCAGGAGACCCATCCGCTTATTTGCTATCTTATGATATAAAAAAAATCGGTTGTCTGTAAAGTTGGTTTACAGACGATAGTTGAACGTGACAACGTTTTAAGCTCTCGCTTGTACTCCAAGCCTTAAACGGAACGCCTCAGAGCGAGGTAACGCCGCATGAGTCATGTTTTTTCATACGTGCAGCCAGCTCTATCGAATTATAAGACGTTGTCACGTCAAAAACTGAGATTCATATTGTATATGTCACAAACAGGTAAATAAAACATTCACTACTTTCAATAATTACGGCCAAATTTCAACCACTGGTGACTTAAATTTAATAAATGAATACATATATGAATATTTCAAACAATTTTCATAAAATTATTTGCAGAATGTTAGCAAAACTGGAAGTAATGATAAAAGTATAGAAGAAGGAGTTCGTCGCTCAACAAGACCTTCTAAAATAAAAGATTATGCCAAAATGATTCAGGACAAGCCACAGGGCTCCGACATGGATGACACAGAGGATGATGATGAGGAATATCGTGAACCGGAGCGGAACTCAGAGGTAATGTATAATTTTTTTAATTAAAGCTATTTTGTTATTTTGTTGTATCTAAAATGAGATGTTAGCTTCACTTCATGTTTGTCCTATACTTTAATTAATTATAGATCTATCGTAGCTTTGCAATAAATAGACAGGGGTCCTGATTAGCACGATTGTAATAATATTGTATATACACGATTGTATAATAATTGTAGGCTTAAATAGGTAGTGATCTGAATAGTATACCTGAAGGAAAAAATTTGGACCCCATTTTAAGACAATTGTGTGAACGATGGAGTAAGAAATTTGGCACAGTTACATTTTATATTGTGGAGGAGAAACCTAATATTTTTAAATATTATGCATTTGAAATACAATAATTTAATAAAAACGGTAATGTTTATTACGTTCATGCGATATACATGTTAATATATACACATGTATATTTTCTATTTTCTTTATGGTTAAAATATGTTGTCAAATTTAAAAGAGATTGTATTGTTTAGTCTATGGTCGAATTTTTGGTCAAAGGCGTTCACTAGTAATTATAAATATGTATGTCTCTAACGGCCCGGCCACAGCTAGCGCGGCGCGACCGGCGACGCGAATTGCGGCGCGGCGAGCGAAAACAAATGTAGGAAACTGTATGAAGTATGCCACAGCTACCGGCGACGCGAATTGCGGCGCGGAAAAACGCGCGACCGGCCGCGCGGTGTGATGAGCGAATAAAACAAAAGAGGATTTTTGTTTTATTCACTTGTAAGCCAGGGTTGGAATTAAAATAACACAAAATTATTACCAACGGAAATTATATAGATACTTACTTTATTTTATTAAAATTTTTACTACTATTTTTAGCGTCCGACGCAAAAACGAAGGTTGTTATAAGTTTCAGAGGTGTGTATATCTGTCCGTGCATCGTAGCGCCCTGGCGGATGGTCCGATTTAGTTGCGATTTTTTTTACTTGAAAGCCCTATTTCGCGAGATGGCTCTTTGCTATGATTCAATAGAATCTGTGCAGCCGTTGAAAGCTCACCGTCTCTTTTCCACTTGTAAAGGCTTTATCGATGCTAAATTTTGTATTTTATTACTTCAATTATATTGCAATGACATAGTGACCTAGACCTGATGCTACAATATCTTCATTCGAAGATATCAGCTTTCATTTAACTAGCAATATTTGTATGTAAATAAAAGATTTTCTAAATATTGCAAACCATATTTATCGACTTCCTGATATTTATTTGTACCGAAACTTGACAAACTTTTGTAATTCAATGACAATCCAATATTATGGTACTATCCAGTTAATATCATGATGTAGCCTAGGTATAGGGACTAGAACTCTCAGATGTAGAGTTTTGACAAGGCAACCAAGTTTTGGGTCATTGGTTTGGTTGCTATAAGTACTAAGTTTGATTAGTACTCATAATGACGAGAAATGGAGCATGGAGCCGCTAGAGTGTTATTGTAAATAGAAAGTGTTAAGATAGTAGAGTTTGGAGTCGTTCGTTTCGTTGCAATAAGATATTTTTCATTATTACGAGACTTTGAAGATGGAGCCAAAGAAAGTAATATAGAAACTTCTCACATCCAGATGCAAAATGCTTAGATAATAAACTTCTAAACTCAACAAGGTAAGTTTATTGAGTTAGCGCTCAATTGTCTTGTACTGACAAACATTTTGATGCTGGACGATTTCTAGGATCTGATGCTCATCATGACTTAGGATTTAACGATCAAACTCGAAGGTGGCCATGGTAAGTTATAAACTAAATAAGAAAAACACATTTAGATTGGACTCAGTTCTGTTTTGACAAATACCCTGGTACTAAATGATTTACTTATGATGAAACAAGAAGGAGGTTATCAAAACTTTTAATTAAAATTGAGCAACACGATCAATTATGGACTCGTAAAATTTTGTATTTTAAGGAATGTGGAATAGGATAGCTTCCAGTATCTGATGATAGAGCGGAAGGAAGTCCATGTGATTTTCTAAACTTGATCAGTTAAAAGCCACTGAGTGTAGGCTACTTCGATTTGTTTTGGCAAACAGATGCTGAATGTTTTTTTAAAATATAACGATGGAACTGGAAAGTGGACACTTGAAATTGGGCTGATATAGCCTTTATTGCTAGAAGATTCACATGGTTTGATAGAGTTACATGGCGGAGCTGGAGGCCTCGGGAGCTTGGCAATAAAACAGCTCAAGCTCATTGAGTAAGGAAACACAGGTCAAGGTTACCTTTAACTTTATGCTGCAGGATCCTTTTTCGAAGATCATCAGCTCCTTTTACGTTTTGCGCTTAAAATTATTATGAAACTAAAGTAAAATGATGGGCTGACGATAAAGTGTCGTTTTTTTAAATTTTAATTTAGAGTTAGTATGCTGATTTATTGATTAAATAAATAATTGGTTATTGACATATTATTTTAATATTATACTTAAAATAATATTAAACTTAATTTAGTATATACACCGAAACTTAAACTTAATCTAAAAAAAAAACTTGTCAAGGGACACCCGGATGGAACGAAGTTCCTTTTATTATTATTTACAAAATACCTGTATACACTCAACAAAAATAATCGTCGCCACACCACACTGTTCAATGCGAAATAGAAATGAAAATATCTGGCTTGCTTTCTATAAGAGAGAGAGAGAGAGAAACATCCGCACGCCGCACAGCTTACAATACCTTACTATAGCAAAAAGTGTCGTGACAACTTTTCGTAAGAATTTTTTCCGTCTAGTCCCCTTTTACAACGCGCGATAAGGATCTTCGTAGAATTTCGACTCACGGTCGAATTTCGGCACCCGGTCGAATTTCGGCACCCGGTCGAATTTTGAACCCACGGTCGAATTTCGGCACCCGGTCGAATTTTGACCCACGGTCGAATTTCGGCACCCGGTTGAATTTCGACCGGCGGTCGAATTTCGGCACCCGGTCGAAATTCGATCGTCGGTCGAAACTCGGCAACCGATAGAAATTCGACACTCGGTCGAATTTCGACACTCGTTCGAAATTCGACTGTCCGTCCAAATTCGACTTTTGGTCGAAATTCGACATTCGGCCGAAATTCTGTATAAATGTCGAACATTTGGCAGTAGCAAAAAGGAAACTCAATCAAATAGTAGATGACTCTCATTTTCAATGGACGAGCTAAAGGGAAGTGGCTGGATATTTCTGTGCTTACAATACCTTACTATAGCAAAAAGTGTCGTGACAACTTTTCGTAAGAATTTTTACCGTCTAGCCCCTTTTCACAACGCGCGATAAGGAACTTCGTTCCAAAACTTCACAGCATTTTCTCAATTTAATGTCGGCTTACGTTAAACAAAATTTGTTCCTATACATTCATCTCACTCATATTAATAAAAAATACATTCTTTCTACAGCCCACTACATCAAAAACGATCATAGTTACTAAAAATTGCACGGAAAATGTCTACGTTGCCATATGTTAAAAAAATGGGTGCGTGTACTTATATACGCAGGTGAGGAGTTATACTTCTTTGGCGTCATTAAAAATAGTGGCCGCGTTTCCAATCCAGTAGTAGCTTTTAAAACATATGTTGACGTGTCAAAATAACTTGTAAAAAGTTTTATTGAATAAAGTACTTCTGATTTCTGATAGATTTTAATTGCATGCAAATACTTCATTACATTAAAATAATAAAAGGACTGGAAAAGGATAGTCAAGGATTTCGGGACTTAATGAGCAATTTAGCGGACAACCTGTAACTTTTACATTACGGTAATGTGTGTGCATCTTAAAATTTCACTCGCTTCCTAAAGAAATATTACGCGCCTAAAGAAATATAATTTCAAAAATCCTGAATGGAGGGATTAATGATAAGGTAATATATGTAAGTATCAACAATAACGGTATTTTTGCGTACAATCCTAACGTTACGATAATATATACTACGCTTCAAAAGAATTTAGTAAAAATAGTATTACAAAATCCGACCCTGGTACTAGCTAGTATCGAAGTGTGACAGCTCAGCGGCACGCCGCCGCGGTCGCAACAAGTCGAGCTGTGGCATACCCAGATGGTCGCGCGACTCACCGCGCCGCATTTCGCGTCGCACCGCGCGTAGCTGTGGCCGGGCGGTAAAACCGGTTAGTTTATATAAAGTAAGTAATGAATGTGGAGGAAGCCAGGTAAATCTGATTGGACTGTGATTGTACATTTAATGCTATCTGCCGTTCAGGGATGTGCCATAAAGATATTTATAAACCGCGCAGATAAAGAAACTATTTATAAATTTATTTTTATGAAGATTTTAAGAAACTATAAAATTTATGTATAAATATCCATAAAATAATGACACGTATATGTTTGTATAAAGCTACCAAATAATGGTTTTGACGATCTGTTAGGGTCAAGGAAGTTACATTCTACCCGGAATATCCACACGCGCTTCAAAATCGTTCTGAAGAGTACCACGACGTGGGTGGAGTGTGTCTCTACTAAATAAGGCGCCAATCGCCATATATAAGTGCGGCCATGCTTAGTTTGCAAATTACTACTAGTAATTCTACTAATTTGAGAAACAGTTTTTGCATTGCATAAGTAGTTACGTAATAATTAAAATTAGCACATTTTGGAACTCACTATGTTAATTACAATACATTTTATGCTAATGTATTTATCGATGTGTATGAATAAAAGGGATTTAACGATTACCGAATATATATAAAAATCTACCATCAGATAGTTTTATTTACACTGGCAATTGCAAGAAAGGGACAACATCCACTCATGTCGTTGTCTTGCTCAGAACGTTTTTCCCCTCTGTTAAATAAGAAACATATGTCAACTTTATGAGTAACGAAATAAAGTACATTTTTATTTTTCAAATATTGCTTCGTAACAATTCCAGTTATCGTATATAAGTTCCTTGGTTAGGGTTTTGTTTACACAGTGTAAGTATGCGTGTATCTCTGTAAATATTATATAAATATATTTAAGTATTATTGTTGTAAATAATTTATAATTTTAGTATCTACGTTATTTTGATTTGTTCCTGATCCTCTATTTTCCTGTCAATCCAAATTCCAAATCCTAGTTTATTATCTAAAAAATGTTTCCTCGTTTTACATGATCATGGCAGTTGCTTAACGCCCATGCAAAAAAAAAAGTATGCGTGTGATTGCAGAGCCGGGCGCGCTCCCGCCGCAGCAGCATGAAGCAGGCGGCGCGCGGCCCCGCGCCCGCTCCCGCCCCCGCGCCTGCGGCCTCGCCCGCGCCCGCGCCACCCACTCGCAAGCGGGGACGACCCAAGAAAACACAACAACCAGAACCCGTGTGAGTTATTGAACTTATAGTAGACCAAACCGAACATGCTAAATGGATAGTACACGAATGCTTGACCCTATGGGTAATCAAACCCGGGCCTCAATGATTGCGTAGTCAGGGAAGCACAAGATGCTAAATAGGTAGTTACTCGAACGTTGTAGGGACCTATTGAATTTTGAAATAAATGGTTATATAATGTTTTTCATTTCAATGGTGGGGAAAAATTCTATTGAGAAATAAAATTAAAATTAAAAAGAACAGTGACATGGAAACACTGAAGTGCGTCAGATTAAGGTATAGTCGGTTATTGCGAGCTAAAATTTAGAAAATCTGACATTAATTTTTTTGTAAAATATTTAGTATCTTCACGCCCGTATCCCTGGAGGAAAGGCAGAGGTAAAACAAATGCACCCACAATTAGCCGATAATACTTGGTCCCACAAATGTGATAGGTGGCAAGCCTATCGCCAACCGAGCATTTTCCAATCTCGGGCAACTTTGTGTTTCTCAGAATACTGAAAAAACACTTTTTTTTATGTGCCCGACTCGGGAATCGAACCCGGGACCTCATGTGGTCAACGCCAACGCTGGACCACTAGACCACAGAATAGCGAAAATATTATAATATAAATATTAAGTTTTAAAATAATATAATGTAAAAAATTAATGTGAAAGGATGCCCTGCCCTGGTGATCCTTTAATAGGGTAAACAGGTTGGCTGAAAAATTAAAAGCGATTGTGTAATAAACGGTACGGTAGTTTTCCAATACAACCAATGCCACCTAAAGGCGGGTTGCTGAACTAAAGAGACAAGCGTGATACTTCAAACAGTCATTAAAAGTTCTGGTATTTATCAATAGATGGAAAAACTAAAAAGTATCACCGCTATGCCGGTCGGAGTGGGGGGTGTTAGGTTTTTTTCGTTACGGAATTTCTGGATCCGGTCTCCACGCTCAAGGCCTGCGATAAAAGCTATGCAATAGCTTAAAAATAACGAAAAAATGTAATCTGACGATTTCCACAAACCGAAGTTATCACAATTTCGTTTTTTTTTCTGCCCTGGTAACCTTCTATATAAAGAGCCTATATTTGGTGGACAACCTCAACAGTATGCGTAGTACTCCCCCTATGTTAATCTGACGATCTCGAGTAAATCCCAAAATTACCTCTTGGGCTCACCTACTATTATACTTTTTTTTAAGGCATTTGAAAAAATTATAAGTGAAATTGTTACGATGGCCACAGCACACCCGACAGCAAAAAACGACACGATGAAGTTAGTTGACATTACGATGCGCGCGCACGTTGGCAGTCAACAAAGAGTTGTGGCTTAGCTAAGTGTATCTTTTCCCTTGCATACGTAAATACACACATTTTTAACTTCCCGCTACGTATGTAGATAGGTACGTAAGTTACTGATTTAGCCCCGATTTTCAAAAATCGAGTTTTCACCAGATTTATACGTCTTGAGGTCTTAAAAACCTTTTCCGATTATTTTCACTATGACGTATATCTGTATGTGTGTGTGTGTGTGTGCGTATGCGTATGAGTTTGTATGTGTGTGTAGGGAACATAATTACACTTATCCAATTTTATATATATATATATATAGATTTCATTATTTTTTATTTGTCTATGTTAGTAATATATCATTGACACACCGTTCATCCCGTGTCAGTCCGGGCTCCTTTGAAGAATAGACCAACTGCCGTTCTGCCAGGCAGGTCGTAAAAGGCGACCGATTGGCTATACGTGTCACTAACATCGTGACTACTAGGTGGTAGAATTCCGCAACGTCTCGCCCGGGTATTTGGTATCACCGCTTTACCTATTTCTACCGCAATAGTGACAATGCTTGACATTGTCATGTTCCGGTTTGGAGGGTAAGGAAGCCTTATATATGTAGCACTGCCATTCTGCCACACGGATAGCAATGCACCATTAACATCTTTGGTGTCTATTCGCGATAGTTTTTCTGTCAAGAGAGTCATCTGCTGGTTTTCTATCTAATAATATAAAAAACAGAGTACGTCGTTCTTTGGTTTAAGTTTAATTTGTTCAGTTTTTGTAATTTCTCCAGCAGTATTAATTCATTTGTAGGCCAGCAAAAGTACGTAAAGATGATACTGAGGAATCTGAAAACATTATGCCAATTAAAAAGGAACCAAAAGATCTTGCCGAAAATTCTACAGAAGAAACAAACCAACCCGTGGGAAGTAGTGAGGTAAAATTTTGAAATTATTTCCATTTTGTCAGGGTTTAAAATTTTTGTGTCATGAATGTATGTCATCATGAACAAATGTAACAATATTACAAGTCTTTGACCCATCATATTATTCTTTAGTTGTGACTTAAAATTGTTTTTTAATATGTCAACTGATTCTTAATACAAAATTATTTACCCAATATGCTCTGTACTTCCTTCAGCCACCATTTTTTTACCATCTGTAATAGCTAATGATTACGAATTTTTTAAGTACACAATTACAATGTTTACACTTTTGTCGATAGAGACCTTTTTCCATGTGGACACATTCTTAGAGAGACTAGGATTTTACATGGAATCTAATCTACAAATACAACAAATTGCAACTAAACTGTATTGAATAATTCAGATTCATTGAACCAAAGAGTTTACCAAAGAGTACTACGTTTTATAGAGAACCAAGAAAGAACTCACAAACTTACATTATTAGTTTTTTTTATGCTTTTTTTGTTCTTGTTGGAGATTTGTTAGTTTTAATTTTGAGATCCATGTATTTTTTATGCTATACAATAATAAAATAAATAATAGGTATTTTATACGTATAAATTTATTATGAATCTTATACATTTTAATATTCAAATTATCAGCTTGCACCCTTTTTTCCGGTATTACTTGGGGTTGACTTGTTGAAAATGCCAATTGGTGTTAAGTCATCCATTATATATTATTTGTGCAGCAATTTACAATAAATCACAATGCTGTGATTCTATGAGAATTATCCAGCTTGCCTGCCGAGTATTTAGTTGAGAATAATGATCATATTAACTTTTGAGTTTTATTTTGAGCGAGGAAGAGCCCAACTCTCATAAATTTACTTACTGTGGAGTTAGATTAATATATCCAATGAAATTTATACAGGAAGCTAAGCCACCAACTACCCCAGAACAAAAGACAGCACCAAGTGCAGAAGTATTAGTGTCGCCGACTGGACAAACTCTGAAAAAGGTAATTTTGTATAGTTTTATGATGCAGTCTGTATATAATGAACCCTGGAATAAACGTGACATATATTTTTTTATATGACATATTTTCTGTGGCACCATTTACATACTTTCTGTAGAATGCCAATAGGCATTAAATCCGCCTTTTGTACAAACTGAAGTAATGTGTACGATCAAGTTTAATGAATAAATATATAAATAAAATAAAGTTATAAACCGGTATTTTCGCCTTTGAAGCATAGACTATTTGCCGTTCTTCTAGGCATTTCGTAAAAGGGAAACGATTGGCTACACGTGTCACTACCATCGTACTAGTAAGTGGTAGTGTCACGACGTTTCGCTCAGCTAAGGCGGTGGTACCAGCCTTTTAGATTCTTGCTACACTAGTTTCGGGTGCTTGTCACTGTCTTGTTCCGGTTTGAAAAACGGAAGCCAATAAACTTGGGCAAGTGGCCGAACCATCCCATCATTGGATAGCAACGCACCATTGACATCTTTGGTGTCTTTTTTTATATCACAAGATAGCAAACAAGCAGATGGGTCTCCTGATGGAAAGAGACAACCATCGCCTATATACACCAAAGATTATAATGGTGCGTTGTTGTCTTGTGGCGAGGTCTAATGCCACATGCATGAGTTTACCGGCTACCCTACTCTCCAAACCGGAACACGACAGTGACAAGCACTGCCGTTATTGCGGCAAGAATAGGTAAGGCGGTGGTACCAGACCCGGGCAAGACAATGCAGAACTTCACCACCTAGTAGACTTGCATAGACAATCGGTCGCCTTTTACGACCTGCCTGGCAGAACGACAGTTGGCCTATTTTTCAAAAGAGCCAGAGACCAACACGGGGTACTTATCATTGGTTGCTCGTAAGTAAAAGAAAGTATTAACTTTATGGCAGGAAAGAAAAATCTTTGCTTGATTTAGAAATAAGAAATAACGTACAAGTTTTATTAATTCCAGAACTTTCCAACTAAAATTCTTTTAAAATTTACTTGTTATTAAAAAGTGTCCATTGTATTCTAATATAGGTTTATCGTACATTAAATTAATTTGATAATTTCGGCTGACACTATATTTTTGTAGTACTTTAATCCGATCTCATGATCAATCTGTTTTTTATAAATATCTTATCTGTACTTAATATTATAAAGAGAAAACATTTGTATTTTTTGTATTTTTGTATGTTTGTAAGGAATAAACGCAAAAGCTACTGAAACGATCTTAAAAATTGTTTGCCTTTAAAAAGTAGGCTACTTCCACGTCTCAACAAAAAGAAATAATGATTTTAGGTCACGCGAACGAATATTATAAAGAGAAAACATTTGTATTTTTGTATGTTTGTAAGGAATAAACGCAAAAGCTACTGAAACGATCTTAAAAATTGTTTGCCTTTAAAAAGTAGGCTACTTCCACGTCTCAACAAAAAGAAATAATGATTTTAGGTCACGCGAACGAAGTTGCAAGTATTAGTTAGTTTCTGATAAAATATTAATATAGTATATCTTTTCACTTGCAGTTTTTCTGAAGTGTCAAAGAGTTTTGTTATCATTCATGTTATTGTGTTCTGAATCGCAAAAATAATTAAAAGAATAATTTGTGATTGGATGTGAAAAGATAAAATATAAATAGAAAAAAGTAAGCAAAATAGTCTTTTAAATGCTAATGAAAAAATTACATCCCCTCGAACTCTCCAAATCGTGAACAATTAAGACAAGCCAGCATTGCTACCAAATTAGACATAAATTATTACAAAAGTTCCGACGACATAAATTCACACTAATATTATAAATGCGAAAGTAAGTCTGTCTGTCTGTCTATTACACTTTCACGACTAAACCTAAACTAAAGATATATATACGAACAAAGCGTTGTTGAATCTTCTGTCACCTATTAAAATGCCCAATAGAGATTACAACGGGTTGATTTATCGTGACCCGGGAATCAAACCCGTCACGGTTTACCGGGTCGAGTAAAAGTGTTATTGAAGTTTTTCTCGAAAATCCAAAATCTCAGTAGCAGCTCGGAGTCTGTCTAGATGGTATGTTAGCACACCCGAGGCTCGGGTGAGGACGCAAAGCCGACTGTCCCGGTTGTCGCTAGAAATTGTCGATAATCTTTATCAGGTCAGTGAAATTCGGCGATAGGGATCGCCACTTATCTCGCCACCGACAGACACCGACAATCGGATAGTGGTGAACTGAAAATTCGATAGATGTTCGGTTCACTCTACCTCCGCAAAGCGTGATGATGCTTTATATCTTCAACATAAATTTTAACTGTTTTAAATTAGCATGTGTTTAGCGGAATTGTGGAAACATTAACATACTCGTAGAATTATGGCCAATTGCACTAACATTGTCTCAGCTTAGGACAATCCTAAATAGTACGTTGTCACATTCTTATCATTTAAGATAAGAAGTGACAGCATACTATTAGGATTGTCTAAGCTAAGACAATGTTAGTGCAATTGGTCATTAGTGTTTTTATTTATATATCTAACCAACCAAACAAACAAAGACGTTGTCTTAAAGAAACATAATTAAAATTAAGAATGTTATATAGGTGCCTGTAAAAGCTCTACCGCCTGGTGTGAAGCCTTTGCCGCTACCTATGAATGCGAGACGTAAGTATATATCTTCCAAGGAAGTTACATTCTACCTGGAATGCTTACACGCGCTTCAAAATCGTTCCGAAGAGTACCACGACATGAGTGGAGTGTGTCTCCTTCTACTAAATAAAGCGCCAACTGCCATATATGAGGGTGGCCATGCGTAGTTTGCAAATTACTACTAAGTAATTCTACTAATTTGAGAAACAGTTTTTGCATTGCATAAGTAATTACGTAATAATTATAATAAGCACATTTTAGAACTCACTATGTTAATTACAATACATTTTATGCTAATGTATCTATCGACGTGTATGAACAAAAGAGATTTAACGATTAACGAATATATAAAAGTCTACCATCCGAAAGTTTTATTTACACTGGCAATTGCAAGAAAGGGACAACATCCACTCATGTCGTTGTCTTGCTCAGAACGTTTTCCCCCTCTGTTATGTAAGAAACAAATGTCAACTTTATTATGAACGAAATAAAGTACATTTTTATTTTTCAAATACTGCTTCATAGTAATTCCAGTTATCGTATATAAGTTCCTTGATATCTTCTAATATATAAAATTCTCGTGTCAGAGGTTTAGTTAACACACTCCTCTGAAACGGCTCGCTTGACCGATTTTATGAAATTTAATATGTATATTCATTCGGTCTGAGTATAACACCCGTATTCATAAACGATACTATGAGATTGCATAGTGTTAGTGAGCGCATAGGGTCGTTTAAAGCGATTCATAGACGATACTTAAGTGCCGGTCTCCACTATGCGTCCTTTCAAATCTACGCACAGCAAAGTTAACCGCCGAGCTATTTTACAGAACGCATAGTGTCCAGTCTTGGAGTCTGGTGACCAGATGTTGTCCCATAAATTAGTATTGTATTGTCCAGAGTGAGGTGAGGGTTAATGTCAATATAAGTGAAGTTGAAATTTGTGTTTGTAATGGATTACGAAAGTGAAGAAGAATTCTGTAATTAAATAAATAGTAGATTATTCGACCAAAAAATAATTAGAACAAAATAAGGTATTCGAGATTTGCAAAATATTTTTGTCTCTTCAAAAATATTTACACCGAATATATTTATATTCGAAGACGTAGCCATATTGATAATACTATATTAAATAATAAACAGGAATAAATTAAAAATAGTAACACCCAAAAGACATGTAGATTAGAATCGTGATTAGAATATTTTGATAATTTGATATATTGACAATTGACATTTGTGAAACATACAGTGTGAAATACGCTGCAATAAAACTAACCAATCACAGCTGGGTATTCGACACTATGATATCTCACAGGCAAGTAATACTTAAGTGTTGTTTATGAAACAGATGGCTTGTCATGTGAATTGCATAACAAATTAGCGTTCTTCGCATAGTGTTACTACGTTACTTAGGTAAGGGTTGTTTAAGAAATCGGGCGTAAGTTATCATTAAACCCTGTTATTTATTTAACATATTGGTGGCAACTGATTTTAGGGATGGAGTAATTATAATTCAATAAATCTCTGTTTTTTTTTTAATTTAGATTTTACACTTTCACTTGAAATAAAAGTACAAGTGTGTGGTAAACTAGTTTCAACTTTTTTTTATTTACATAACAAAGTACATAATTAAAATTATATATTATTGACATTGATTTTAATTATGAACTTTTTGCCAATGACGTTGGCAGAAGCTGAAAGATCATTTTTTAGCCTCAAATGGATATGTCAATATGGCACGTATCCAAGCCATTTACTACGAGTAGTATGTAAAGTAAGCAAATGTCAATGTCAATTATATATTGTAATTTATTTTGTTATCTAAATAAGAAAAGAAAATAGAGATTTATTTAATTATAATTACCTCATCACTAAAATAAAAAAAGAAATTTAGTTATTAGCTATATTTTATACCCCTAAGTGATAATGGTGGTCCACACCAATTTATTTGTCAATTTTTTTTTTTTTTTTTTTTATATTATGTGACATTAAAAATACATACAACCCTAAATTTTCACCCTTCCACCATCAACCCCTATTGTTTAATAGCGATATTAATAATTCAATATTTTTTATGGAAAAACAATGTTTGCCATATATAAACTATGACTACTATCTCGTATATAGCAACTTGTAGAAATTTTTCCCTTCTCCAAAACATGAATATCAACAGAAGTAGCTATATGTAAGAAAATTACATTTACTTAGCGCTGACTAATAAACAGATTACAGAAAAAATTTCGACACTATTTAGGTTTTAATTACATGAAATTTCATTAATGTTTTATTAAGCTTCGTATATTTTGTTAACATTATCAGTTGAGAATCAGCTAAGCAGTTCTTTAAATTGTGTTGTTTTGATCTTGATTAAACTACAGTTAACAGGAAGATTTTAGACCACTCTTAATTAATTTTGGCTTGTGGTTAAATAATTTCTAAAATAATACATTGTATATAGCTTTCGTTGGGCTCATGTTGTTTTTTTTTATCTGCTGTCAAAAGTTTGTAGTGTATCTAGTATAATAAAAATTAAGTTAAAAAATACAAATTGATTATATCAAAGCTCCATGACGCTGTTTCTGCGACCAAGTTACCAACAAAAATGCCATAGACGTGCTTTTCCTTGGCATAACACTCTCTTATTTAGTCACGCCACTGCTCTGTCCGCTTAAAATATTTAAATAGCATGTGATATGTCGCACGCGATAAAAGAAAGATATGTTTGATCAATAAAAAGAACTTATATCTCGTTTATTCCACATGACGCAACGAGAAAACGTTTATCGTGGTATTAAATGAGATATAAGTTATTCTTAATGGTCAAACCTCTCTTTTACCACGCGCGACATATGACACGCTGTTAGTCCTAAGCGGGCTGATTTCTGGGTGAATACTCGAAGTGTTGTAGACACATGAGCAATGTTTACCTTAACCCTTGTATTTTACCCTTATCATACCTTAGTTTTGTACTGCGTATAAAAAATTATATGTTGCTTTCTAATTTACAGCAATACCAAGTGGAGATCTATGTGAAATGCAAATAGGCAAAAAGGTTGTGAAGGTGCAAAAAATCGTAATGACTAGAGCAGAGGTTGAGGCGATGGCAAAGAAAGGACTCGTTGAAATGAAGGTATGAATTGCAAATATTAAAATAATGGCATAAATGGTTGTCTTTCTAATCCCTAACAGATTTATTTGCCTGTGTGAGAGAACTAAAACTAACGATGCTTTATTTACTCTATAGAACCAGAAACAATGATTTTAAGATCACATCACGCAAAAATTAACCAGTATAATATATATAATATTATGGTTTTCCTAAATTCATATTCGGATGTCTCATAAAAGCTGAATTACTTTTTACCCAGCTACATTGACTACATGCGGATAACTTGGCCTGTGAAATGGTCTAGTCAACGGTGTCGGTGTTGACCACTTGAGGTTCTGGCTTCGATTCCTGGGTCGGGCAATTTCAAAAATGTGGTTTTTAGTTTTGTCATAAAATCAACGGTGCCTGGTATTGCTTAAATGCCCGGTTTGCGATAGGCTTGTCACCTATCACATTGTGGGACTAAATATCTTCGGCTAATCGTGAATGTACTAATCGTACCTCTGCTTGCCTCTTCGGGGATACGGGTCGAAGATACTTTTTTAAAATTGATTCCTGAGTCAATTAGCACGTCACTCATAGGTAAAACATTAGTGGCAAGTGACGTAATTTACTTCTATTTTATCGACATAGTCCATCCTACCCGCGTAGGATAAACAGCGTGTGATCCTATGTTACGCGAAAGAACAGAGATTTGACGAATAAGAATAACCAATATCACGTTTCTATCACGAGAAAACGTTTATCGTGGCATACATATTAGAATAAGTGAAAGTAATATTTCATTTCTTCGAAGATATTTGTTCTTTCATGAACCCTAAATTGTATTATTTTAACCGGCATTTTGTATTTTTTTTTTGTTGAATGGAATAGCCTTATAGATTTTCATCCTTCCATAATAGACCGGGCTCTAAAAATGTTATTTAAAGTTTTTGACGTAATTTGTAGAAGTAATACATCGTTAGACCTTTGAATATGTTCTTAATTGAATTCGGACGAATAAGTCGCTTTAGTTTTTGCAATTTTTTTTATATCATAAGATAGCAAACAAGCAGATGGGTCTCCTGATGGAAAGAATCAACCACCGCCTATAGACACCAAAGGTGTTAATGGTGCGTTGCTATCTTGTGGCGAGGTCTAATGCCACATGCATAAGTTTACCGGCTACCTTACCCTCCAAACCGGAACACAACAGTATCAAGCACTGACGCTATTGCGGCAGGAATAGGTAAGGCGGTGGTAACAGACCCGAGCGAGACAATGCAGAAATCTATCACCTAGTAGCCACGATGGTAATGACACGTATAGCTAATAGGTTGCCTTTTACGACCTGCCTGGCAGAACGGCAGTTGGCCTATTCTTCAAAGGAGCCCGGGACCAACATGGGGAAAATTGAATTTTGAATATCAACCATAAGATGATTATTAAAACCAAATAATATTACTATCTTTTTTACATTTCAGGATGGCACGATGGTGTTAAAACAAGGCATTAAACTGCCGACAACAGACAACGCCTCTATGAAGTTAACAAGTGAAGAAGGTAAATATTTTACATCAGTGTTAGTTGTTACCAACAGCTCAAGATTTGTACACACATATACACTTAGAAACGGATCATCACTGGAAATGGTGTATATTTTATAAAAAAATCCTCCTAAAACACATACTGCTACTAGGTGGTAGATGTGTACATTTTATCGCCCAGAATCGATCTAGCCGTCTTATGTTTACCTGCAAATATGTTAATGTTATTTTATATGATATGATAGCAATCAAACAAGCAATGGCTCTCCTTCTGATGGTAATAAACAACCGTCGCTCATGGACACCCAAAGATGTTAAGTTAATATGGCGGTTTAGTAATGCCGGCCGTAAGTTAACCGGCTACCTTACTCTGCAAATCGAAATACAATAGTAATAAGCCATTACTAGACATGGGTAACTCAGCGAAATTCCTTGCGTTAACTCAGTAACTCAAGCGCAGTGTACTGCGCCGGCTCATTGCGCTAACTCAAAATTGCGCCATGGCGCAACAAATCTGACGTAGCTTGCAGGTAAAGAGAAGTGAGCAGCGAGCGAAACGTGCACCGTGCGCCACGCCACAGATTCATAAAACAAACAGCGCACAGCGCATGAATTGCGTTGGTTCATTGGTAACTCAACGAGTGAGTCGCGACCAAGGAAGTTACATTCTACCCGGAATGCTTACCCACGCTTCAAAATCGTTCCGAAGAGTACCACGACATGAGTGGAGTGTGTCTCTTTCTACTAAATAAAGCGCCAATCGACATATGTAAGTGCGGCTATGCGTTGTTTGCAAATTACTACTAAGTAATTCTACTAATTTGAGAAACAGTTTTTGCATTGCATAAGTGATTACGTAATAATTAAAATAAGCACATTTTAGAACTCACTATGTTAATTACAATACATTTTATGCTAATTTATTTATCGATGGTATGAATAAAAAGGATTTAACGATTACCGAATATATAAAAATCTACCATCTAGATAGTTTTATTTACACTGGCAATTGCAAGAAAGGGACAACATCCACTCTTGTCGTTGTCTTGCTCAGAACGTTTTTCCCCTCTGTTATGTAAGAAACAAATGTCAACTTTATTAGTTATGAAATAAAGTACATTTTTATTTTTCAAATATTGCTTCGTAACCATTCCAGTTATAGTATATAAGTTCCTTGGTCGCGACACATAAGAGTCATGACTCATGATAATTGTGCACATGAATGAGAGTTTACTGCGTATAGTCTTTAAGTAGTCTGTGATATAACTATGCTGCGCCGTGCGCTAACACATTTAGAATAAGTGAGTTGACACACCCGCTCAGTGAATTGAGTTAGCGCAATTGCGCGGCGCAGCGCAGTGTTACACATGTCTAGCAATTACGCAGTGCGACAAAAATGATTGATGTAATTGGTACCAAGCCCGGAGAAGACATCGCCCAACACGACCACATTTACGATAGTAGTGATTGATTGGGCAATACTTTCGCGAACTGCCTGGTACAATGACAATCTATCCTTTAAAGAAGGCCTAGATCACCACGAGGAACAGTATTTTGCTTCAGTGTCATTGAATAAGTCGCATATAAAATTACAAAGTTAGTTTAGAACTAATTATCTTAATTCCGTCTTTATGTTATCGATTCCAGCAAAGTTACCCTTCAATTTATAATCTAACTTAGCATGTTTTGTTTTATAACACAGTCTTAAACTATAATAACTATCTAACACCCGCGACATTGCGTTGTTTATTAACACACTGCTCTAAGCCAAGTGCTTTTAAGAATGGTAGTTTATAATAATATTTTTTGATAACTTAATATTAAATGAAAATACGGTGCTAATTTTTCTTAAAATAATGACGAAAGTCTTCGTGCTTCACGCAGTCCTGATGGCAAGGACTCGTTAAGATTTAGCCAATTTTATATTATTTATTGAAATCAAGAAACAGTACGACTTATTGTACGCATTCTTTTACAGATGCCACGAAAGAATCTCCGAAGTCCCAACAAAACCGTGACCCCAAACCTAGTCGATGCAGTTTAGAAGAAGAATCATGAAAGCGTCTATAAGCAATCTCAACTTTAGTCATTGTGTGTAAATATATTCCTAAAAATAAACATATGTATTTTAACTTACGTAAATACTGTTACGGAACTTACTGATAACGTTTGTCATGGTTGCTGTTTATATACAGACTGACTGGTAAGATACCTTCGATACTTATGGAGAGTACTCGGTACTCGATTCTCTTTAAAATGAAATAATAAAATTAGGGGCTTAATTTTTGACCAATATTTCTCTAAAAATAAGTGAAATGTGGATATTCTACTCTCTAAGTACGCCATGCTAGCTGACATCAAGGACACGACGCCGCCACCCTCCGCTCTCAACCTCACTATCTGCGACACGTGCGTCCGCGCGGTGTCCAAGTATGGTGCAGGTAAATATAGGATTCGCGGTATACTGTTTACTAAGTTTATTAAAAAGTATTTTAATATTTATTTTTAATGTTATTTTTTCTCATCATATATGATCGCTTACTACCACGTCCTTAAATATTGAAGGTAACCAGTCACCAATCAGTTTGTATTTTTACACTCTTGTAATATTTTAAATTAAATTAAGCGTAACTACGAGACATAACTAAATGGTTTTTTATTAGTAATTTAGTTACTGCCATGTGAAGACAAAGTTATTTTTTAAAATGAATATACAATACAGGGTTACTTTTAAAGGTCCGGCCAGATTTTTAGAGGCTGCTCAGAATTGATATGTTCGATTTTTGTAATAAAAAAATTATTTAAAAATATTCAAAATTTTATTTTTATCCGGCACAAAAACAAAATTTTCGTGCCTTCAACCAAATTAAAAGTGATCGGATAAAAACGTGATTAGAGCGACAGATTACATAATAGGTACTATGGTAATTATAGGTAAATGTATAATGACACACTGCCAGCATTAAAGAATTCATTCACAAGATTCGGTGCATCCAGTGCGTGAATTTAAACGAATATTTTTATATTCTCTTGTTAGAATGTTACAATAATAATTAAAACGCGCTTTCAATTTAATATTTAGTTCTTGATTTCCTAATTTTAAAATTTGGCCGGCCCTCTAAAAGTAACCTCTAGTATGTTTTGTGTAGAGAATCAGAGCAATAGAGCGTTAAAGAAATTGCTTCGAAGCGGAAAGTAAGTAGTGCCCGTCTTGTTTTGTTCAATTCTGTGCTTATTCTAGCGCTATTGTGTGGGAAGTAACAGTTAAGTAGGTATATCATGACGAAAGAACATCAAAGTAAGATTAGCATGTTTAAGATGAGATCATTACTATTGTTATAATTATTGGCTCGTATTTGCAAAAATAAAGTAAATAAAAGATTGAAAGAAAGTTTTGCTATAAAAACATGAAAGAGCTTATTCCGTTCGGACATAATCTATACATATAATAAAATCGTAGGAAAGTCAAAACTGTACATTGAATATTTTCTTAAAAGAATAACTTGGGGCGTGATCTACAATCGATATCGAAGCCAAAAATATACCTTTTAGAATTTTTGTCTGTTTGTCTGTATGTATGTCCGGGCTAAACTCAAAAAGTACTGCATGAATTTACTTCAAATTTTGCATGAATATTACTAACAGGTCGGGTCAACATATAGGCTACATATTATCACGCTATCACCTACAGAGGAGGAGCAGTGCGGAGTAAACGAAGTCCACGCGGACGAAGTCGCAGGCAACGGCATGTATTAAATAGCCTGCGAAAGGGTGCGAAAATTACAAATGCGGCAAAATTAAAAATAAATGGGCTGTAAAAGCCATTTTTTTGTAAAGAAACTCATGGTTCGCTTTGTGTTATGAGTGTTATCAATAAGTCCCGTTTATCTCTTTTGTTGCTGTTGAATGAGTTATAGATGGATTGTAAAAAGCAACATTCATTCAGATATAAACTCCTGTAATGGTAAATAACGTTTATAATCCTGGCGGTAAAAACTAGTTGCGAAATGTTTTTTAAAGTATGACTTACAGAAGTGTATTAAATTTAAATAGGGCGTGTTAAAATCCAAAAACCTTAATTTGACCCTTGGCGTCTTTTTATGAGCCCACTTCACAGATAAATTTCAAGCAAGTGTATAAATGTAAATCGGCTTAAAAGTTTAGTATCAAAAATAAATTATACAACGTATCCACCTGAAGTTTGTCAAAAAAGCAATTTTTTGTCATTAAATATGACATATGATATGCACAACTGATGTGTGTTGCCAGCCTTAATAATGTTTAAGATGACAATGCAGGTTTAGGATTTAAATATTAGTTTTAAGTTACTGATAAAAGCAGACAATTTAAATGCAATATACGCAAAGAGCGTTAATATTTTTTAAATTGTTGTAATATTTTATTTCCAGGAAATAATTCAATGGAATATTATTTTAGTTAAGTATTATTTGTATTAAAAATCGTGTGTTACATCTTATAGTAACTAATTTTAAAGAATGTTTTATCTTTTTCTGTAGAGTACATATTATGATGTATGTATAATATAGTATTAGAATGTAATTTATTCCAATATTTTAATTAATATAATTAAACGATTTAGTTTTTGGCGATTAGTCAAGGCATTAACTCATAGCCAGTAGTTGGTATATTTGGGTTGTGACTTGACTTATTCTCTGCATCTACACCTTTATTATCATAAGGCTTGAAACTCATAATGTAGACATGCGCAGAATGTGTCACTAAAGTGATAATAGTTCACTCCTTCACTTCGCCAAAGTGAACTATATCCTTCATCTACTTCAGTCCATTTAGTTCAGTTGATCATAACATGGCTTTTAAATTCGTTTGGCGTTTAGAATTCGTTTGCATTCAACTACAGAAAAGTTATTATTTACTAAAATATTTATTGACAATACTTTTCAAAACTCAAGTACTATTAACAAGGTTAAAAATAGAGTAAAAATGGGAATATATCTTATAAATAAATATTATTGTCATTTTGTTTATTTACAATACAAGCAGTGAGATCAAAATATACGTTGATGTAATGTAATAAAGGTCATAAATAAATTTTTCGTCTTAAGTTGAATGTGTAGAAGGTGGCAGTACAAAAAACATGTGATAGCAAATCGCGTACGTGATGTGTAGGTACTGTGTTAGATTCGTTTAATTTACGATCCGCCATTGCCAATGCTCGGGTCAGTCAACATAGTTCAATTCGTTCGCTTGTCGTTCGTTCTACGCACAGTTCTACGCGCTGGAATAGATTAACTAGTGAACTAGATGAAATTCAACTGAACTAAAGGAGGGATGACGTATTTGCACTGAAATAGTTCACTTGAAGGATTCATTCATGAACTAGACACGGCTAACATAACGCAACTCGATCAATCGCCCTGCTTTATGCTGCGTTTTTAAAGCTTAAACCAAATAGACATTAAATGATGTTTTTTGGTTGCAAATTCGGGCGAGCTCAATAAATTGAGAATGACCACATTATTTTAAAGGTGGTACCCCTTTAAGCTTTCCTGACTCATTTTTCTCTCTGAAACCATACGAATTTCCAGAAGAAACCTCTTAAGGCGCTACGCCTATGTCCCGACTTTTGTAACCATAGGTGCCCTCATTTAGTCAAGGTTTGATATAAATGCTACATCACTATTTTTCTTATGATCACATTTAGTGCTCTTGCAACTTTTAAAATAAAAAATGATCCAGTATTTTAAGCCGATACATACGTTATGACGATTTCCGCGTATTTATATGCCTAACTCAAACCGTTCAATGGCGTGTATCATGCTAAATCAGTCGGTTTTTTATATATTTGATAATTCACTTTGAAATATATTTTGTAAAAACTCCTTACTTGAAAATATTTGATCCAATGAACTATCAACTTTGATTAAACTACATTAAATATTGACTTGATGTACCTTATGATAAGATGTAATCAGTAAATATCATAAGTATCCAATTTACTTTCGAAGTTAGAAATATCTATTTTTGTGTTGAAAACAAATATAATATTAAGAACATTGTTTTTGCTTCATTTTAAATCCTCTAAGACGAATTATATAATTATCGTGTTTTGGTAGCCACACCGTTACATCTGCCTTTCTGGAAAGTAACTTGCAAAAGGGGCAAAAGGTGATCATGTCAAAACATCGTGACTAAGATGGTGGCCATTGAGATTCTAAAATGGCTTACTCAGAAGCGTCGCTACTGCTTTATCTATTGCTGCAAATGTAAAAATTATGCGTTGGTAGGTCTTAATGACTGCAGCTTTTAAACAGAAAGCTAAATTTGTCCCTTACTCGCCCGGGTTTATTAACATCTTACCTGTTCCTGTTGTAATAGCGTTAGTGCAGATCATTGTCATGTTCCGGTGTGGATGATAATGTATAGCCTATAGTCACTAGACTGTTGTATGAAACGCAAACATTTCTACCCTAGGCGAGGGGTCGGCAACCTTTTGAGTCGAAAGAGTCAAAAATTACGATTTACAAAATTTCAAAGTTTTTAAAGAGCCACAAAAAGACTTGCAAACGATTTTAATAGGAGCCTTGCCTCGGCCTTGGATTGTTTTTCAAGTGGAAATTTTTTGAGTGTTTTTTTATAAAATAAATAATATTTGCGTATGGAACTAAAGAGCCGCAACTTTACACCCAAAAAGCCGCATATGGCTCGCGAGCCGCAGGTTGCCGTCCCCTGCCCTAGGCCATCTGATGGAAAATACAACTGCTCACGGAGTATGAACATGTGCAACTTAAAGAACTAGGTGCCAATGCGATGCTGGCGTCTTAAGATTTTTTTATATCATCAAATAGATGGTTGTCCTGATGTAAAGAGAAACCATTGCTCGTAAACACCAAAGATGATATTGATGCGTTGTTATCCACGTGGCGGGATGGCAATGCCACATGCATAAGTTAACCGGCTCCTTTACTCTCTAAACTGGAACACGATAGTGGGTGACAAGCACTGGAGCTATTCGGCAAGTAAAGTTAAACAAATAACTAGTAGTCACAATGGAAATGACACGTAAAGCTAATCGTTCGCCTTTTACGAATTGTCTGATAAAATGGCAGATGGTCTATTTTTCAAAGGGAGTCCGGATCAACCTGGATATCTACCTCCTGTTATCAGACTGGGGCCTAATTCACGTAATCAAACGGCAAACGAGTCGAAGCGTTTAAGAGTCTTACACATTTTCTTACATATATCGCGTTGTAGCGCGTCTCGATGTTCTATCGTGTCTATGTGTGTGAGAGCCCTAAGCGAATTGACTCAATTACGTGAATTGGGAGGGCTGGTGTGGTTTTCTGCAGAGACTAAGGGGCTCTAGAACGCTAATAAGAGTAAAACTGGTCTCTATTTAGTTCAGTGAGATTTGAGGGTTTGGCACAAGGGGTACCAACTCACCGTGGTATGAACGTCCCGCACAATCTACACCGCGAGTTTCTCTGAAGGTTACGTAACTTTACCTTCCAAATGACTTCACTATTAGTTGTCCCTTACTGAGTAAAAACTTAAAATGTGAATATTGCCTGAATTAGTGAGGGAGGTATTCTGAAAAAGAAGCTTTTCATAAAAGTTCAGACAAGCCAAATAAACAGCGCTGGCCCTGGGGTAGAGTGGTCGCTCTAGGCACCAATGACAAACCGAAAAATCAATTTCATTCGAATAATAACAGGAGACTTTATTATAGACAGGCGAAACGGGGTAAACTTGCGTTTTTATGTAAATGGCAAGAGCGATGATGACTTGCTGTACGACCTTCTTGCTATATTGTGAGCAATGCTATATTGTGTGTCACAAAACGGGCGTCGCTAATCTGTATATATATATACATATAATAAAATCGTAGGAAAGTAAATGTATGAAAATCTGAAAAAGATCTGAACACATAGGCAGAATTGACGAGAAATTAGTTCGCCTTCCTTCAGGGACCCGTGCGTTCTGGTCTCTCGCCAAGGCTGTCTTAGGGAATTTCTCACAGCCCTCTCTTCCATCTGTGCACGGAGACGATGACTCTTTGGCCCATACCGCAAAGGAGAAGGCCGATCTCCTGGGCTCCTTCTTTGCGATCAACTCGACTCTGGATGACCAAGGGAACGCACCGCCTACCATCCCGCAGTGTGATAGTTCAATGCCAGAACTACAATTTCGGCAGTCATCTGTGCGTAAAGCACTACTTTCCTTGGACATCCACAAGTCGAGTGGGCCGGATAACATCCCTCCGATCGTGCTAAAAGTGTGTGCTCCAGAGTTGGCGCCAGTATTAACACTCCTATTCCGGCTCTCCTACTCACTCGGCGTGGTACCGAATTCATGGAAGACAGCTTTGGTTCATCCCATCCCTAAAAAAGGAGATCGCTCTAATCCGTCTAACTATCGGCCCATAGCCATAACCTCCTTGTTCTCCAAAATTATGGAGACGATCATCAACTCTCAGCTCCTCAAGTATTGAGAAAAGCACCAGCTGATTAGCGACCAGTCAGTACGGTTTCCGTCGCGGCCGTTCAGCTGGTGACCTTCTAGTATACCTAACTCATCGGTGGGCGGAAGCAGTTGAGTCCAAGGGGGAGGCGTTGGCAGTTAGTTTGGACATAGCGAAGGCCTTTGATCGGGTATAGCACAAAGCGCTTCTCGCGAAGCTGCCTTCCTATGGGCTTTCCAAGAAATTATGCAAGTGGATCACCAGTTTTTTGGCTAACCGGAGTATCAAGGTCGTTGTCGACGGTGCGTGCTCCGACCTTAAATCTGTCAATGCTGGTATTCCCCAAGGCTGCGTTCTATCACCGACACTGTTTCTTCTGCATATCAATGACATGATGCGAATTCGCAACATACATTGCTATGCGGATGACAGTACTGGTGATGCTCCATACTCCGGCCGAAGCGGTATTTCTCGGGAACACGTCGAAGACTGCCGAAACAAGCTTGTGTCTGAAGTCGAGAATCGACCTACCGATGTCTCTGAATGGGGTCGTCAAAACCTGGTCACTTTTAACCCCAAGAAGACACAGCTTTGCGTGTTCACCGCAAAAAAGACACCCTTTGTCGTATCAGTGTCGGAATCCTGGGAGTCGACATATCGAATTACGTTCAGTTTCGCGGTCATTTGGAAGGCATATTTAAAAAAGCCTTCAATACCTTAAATAAATTAATTTATGTGTCGTACTCGATTTTTAGGCCGTGCGCGCAAGCTTAAAATACCGTGCGGAGACCCATTTTCAGCGTTAAATTTAAATTACAAATAACAGAGATAGAGTTCCAAGATCCAAGAGTTTTTTTGGAAATTTCCTCCTCTTTTCGGATCTTTTTATGAAATTTCTTAAATATTAATAATTTATGAAAAATTGGCAAAAAATGAAATGCCATTTTTTTCATCTTTAATTGTTTATAACTTTTGCAATTTTTAATGTGCTAATTTTTTAGCACATTTTTCTAACCGTCATTCCGGATAAAACGTAGTGATTATATACTCTTTGATTCCGGATCCAATGAGCTATCGCACATAATTTTAAAAGCAGTATCTCTATTTTAGACGATTTTCAACTTGTCGAGCAGACTATTGTTACTAACTCTAAAGTCCAATTAAACCTCTCGTAATAAGTTATATAAATAAATAACAGAATATTCTGTATAACATAATCTTAAAAAAATTAGCTAAGTTTTAGATATTATGTTGTAGCATAGTAGTTTTTGTAGTAGGTATTAATTAATATTTATATATATATGTATATTTCAAATATATGTATAATTTTGCCCATCAAATATAAACTATTTAGGTAGTTGATATTCTAAAAAAATATAGTTAGAATTTACACGGGATACGTTTAAAACGCATAATTTTTTTTTCCTAATTTACTTTGTCATAATGAATATAGCATAATATGTAGTGTCATTATATAATTTAAGCATAATCTTTTTTTTGCGAAATGTGTTTTAAGCATTACAATCTATTGTACCACATTTAACTCGACTATTGATGATACGCATAATAGTCTTTAGACATTTTTTTATTTTTCCTAATGTTATCTTACCATAAAAACACATGGCATAAGCCCCCCGCCACAAAGAAACAAAGTTTAACAAAGCTATCCAATGCTACAGTTGAAGTAGGTTAGTTAGGTTCTCTTTAGATCCCACACCCAGAAATAGGTTTGAACCACACCACACCCAGAATCGGGACGACTTGGTCCAACCCCACTTGTTACGGGAATAGTATGCTGCTACAATACAGTCTGCTATTTAGTCTTGTTATTTATGCAATGCTGCTACAGTCTGCTATCCACCTATTTCTTGCATTTTAATTAGGACTTTTAAGTGTATGCCGTTGATCATTATGTTTATGTATTGTTATCAGTTATGCTTTCCTCAATGTGTGCCTTTAAACATTATGCTATGTTATCTTTATGCTACATAGGGTTATGCTAGTAAAAATTATGCGAAAACAGTTATGCGTTTAGTTGTTATGGTAAATTATCATTAGTTGTAAAAACGTGATGCCTACTTAAAATAGTACAAAAATTGTTATGCTACTAAATACAGACCCAATTTACACTTTAAACAGAGATGTCGCTAGTGATACTAAATGTGTTTCCCGCCAATACTCAAGAACAAGATAATATCAACGAGGCGGCTCATTCAAATTATACAATCAAACGACATCAAAAACGCGCGCTAGGCGGGTGTGAGTGTTTAAAACTGACGGGACTTTTTTACGAAAAATACGTTTACGTTTAAGTGATATACTCAAAGATTTAAGAATAAAAATAAGAAGCAGATATATAATAGGTAAGTTATATTAAATATTAATATTAAGTAGATAAATAAACTTAAAATTTAAAAAATTTGATACGTACCTATAAAAAAATATTTTTATACTAAATACATGACGGGTTCTAAAATGTATTATATTTATAGAATATTTTTATCGTATATCTGCAATTATTATACCGACAAAGATTAGATCTTTTTTAAATTTCGGGAGTATAGATTTCGATTTAAAAAGTTTTAATTAATTAATATTGTATTATAAATGAATATATTATGTTATTGTTATAATAAATAATAATGTCTGTATTCTATTGCCAAGACAACTTTCTTATCCAACTGGAAAAATAGATAAAATATTTCTAACCCAAAACGAAGAGCTGTTAGCTACAGTATCAATTAAATGTTTACTAAATTCATAAAATTAAAAGATATCTTCAATTAGGTACGCATTGAAAATATTATATGATGGATGCACAATAACATAATTAATTCATTCGATTAAAATACATTTTAACTATAGGTACCAATATTTTTTACATGCATAATTTATATACCTAATCTAACTAGTTTCGCTTGTTACAATATATTATATTTTTGCGATATTTTTATGTAATAAGACCGAAAACCAGTAATTAGTCATGGAGTCATCCTTATATGTGGTAGAGTTTCGCAGTCTCCCTCGCTCGTATTCGCTCTTGGTATCAACGCTTTACTTATTGTTGCCGGTAAACTTAAGCATGTGCCATTGCTATCACACCAAATGCATAACAACGCACCATTAAAGTGTGGTATCTATAGGCGATGGTTGTCTGTTTCCATCAGGAGAGCTATCTGCTTGTTTGCAATCGAGTGTCAACGATAAAAAACAAACAATATGTAATTATCTTTTTTCATCGACCTCAATCTTTGCTGACATTACTGTAATAAAATTTAAAGTTTTATCAGCAACCCTCAGGTACCAATTAATGTGATTTTTGTTCAACCGATGCCTAACATCTCAAGTACACTTCAGATTTCAGGGAAGTTTAACTTCTATTAAAGTACGAGATTAGAAAGATATATATATGTAGGAACCAATCAAAAAGCAAATATCCGTCGTCGTCAGTCAAATATACCTAAACTTCATGTATAAAAAACTGCCAATTTTCAATTTCCTAAATAGTTTTAATGGAATTTTTTTTCTTTTAGACACGCGAACGTTATATATTACTTATATTAGTATCATCTACTATCTGTGTCGTGCATGAAGCACGAATGATATTTTTCTAGCCTCGTAAATTAACACTAATCGACTCCCGACTGGAGTGGGTAAAGGAGTTTTCAATTCATCTGAATCCTTATTATATTATCTTCATCTGAATACTCTTTATATATGAGATATTACGTTAGTTGTGGGTCAATTTTAGTTTTATTTATTGGTTGGCTTGTTTTATCCATTTTATAGATTTAATATAGATTTTGGCGAAGATAAAGATACAGAAGACTAAAAGTCGGTTTTTGCAGTTGTGGTGATTTTAAGTCGCCTTGAAAACTACAAGTATGTTAATATTTCCTATTAAAGACTCGTTGATTAGTGGTTGATATCCCGTGAACAAGAATATTATAACTCTTATATATTATTAGTCTTTTTGTATCAGTATCTACCTATATTCTTTTTATTTTCTGATTTGATATTTTCCCCACATTGGCCTAGGCTACCTTTAAACAATAGACCATCTCCCATTCTGCCAGGCAATTCGTGAAAGGTTAACATGGCTACTTATGTGTTACTAATATCTTGACTAAAAGGTTCTGCTACGTCTAGCTTCAATATGGTACCACTGCTATTTACCTAGCCCTGTCAAAATATCGTCAATGCTTGTCACTATCGTGTTAAATGGTTGGGTAAGGTAGCCGATAAACTTATACATGTGGCATTACCATCCCGCCTCAAGGATAGCAAACGCACCATTCACTTCTCTACTGTCTATAGGCGGTAGTCGTATCTTTGCATCAGCCATCTACTCGTTTGTGTAGCAGTTCAAGCAACCTACATACGCTTCAAGAAAAAATAATAAAAAATAATTAAATTCAATATAAAATATACAAGTTTCAACACTTCTCAAATGGATTTCATTCCCCAGGCAGTACACCTTCCTTGGCTGGGAAGATCTTCCTTTCCCCCTTTATTGTCCTTGTGTGACGTCATCAACCTCCACAGTTATGACGTCGTCCTGACAAAAGTTTTCCCGCTGCTGGTACCATCACTATGACCCTTCAGCGATACGGACCTGTTGCGGCGCCACATTTGCTATCTTATGATATACAAAAAATCTGCAAATAAGTAGATGGTCTCTTAGATAATAGATATAAATAATAGATGGAACAAGACAAAAACGCTAAGACACCGTTGATATTAATGGTGCATATGGCTTAAATGTTATATGCTTAAGTGTACGGGTTAAGTGCTCGTAGAGTTTACATAACTTTTACTCTTTACATCGTATCACGATGGTGACAAGCACTGGCCTAGAGTCTCTAGACCGACAACAAAATGTGAGGCGATGGTACTAAACTCGTGTGAAAAGTTGCAAAACTCTACCACCAAATAATCACAATGGTATTGGTAAATGATGGTGCCATGTTTGGTTAATCGTTCACCGTTTACAAACTGTTTAACAGAAAGGTAGATTTAGTTTTATTTATTTTACGTTATGGAGTAATTGTGTTGCTATATAGGTGGTTAGTTTTCCTGAGAACAATTTCTGGTTAAAACTCCTGTTTTCCACGATCGACCAGTAGAAACTGGTCTTTTATTTATCTAAAATAATATAAATCGTCACTCACTCATCAAAAAAATAGCAAACAAAAAGATGCTTATCTTGATTGGTGTTGGTGTTTGTCATGTTGGTCCCGGGCTCCTTTGAAGAATAGACTAACTGCCTTTCTACCAGCCAGGTCGTAAAAGGCGACCGATTGGCTATGCGAGTCACTACCATCGTGGCTACTAAGTGGTAGAGTTCTGCAGTGTCTCGCCCGGGTCAGGTACCACCGCCTTATCTATTCCTGCCGCAATAACGTCAGTGCTTGTCGCTGTCGTGTTCCGGTTTGGAGAGTAAGGTAGCCGGTAAACTTATGCATGTGGCATTAGACCTCGCCACAAGATAGCAACGCACCATTAACACCTTTGGTGTCTATAGGCGATGGTTGACTCTTTCCATCAGGAGACCCATCTGCTTGTTTGCTATCTTATGATATAAAAAAAATTGAATAGTCGATCACTGGATGATCTTAAATGTTTTTTAAATGTTAATAAAATTGTGTACTGTCAATATGTGAAACATTTGAATAAAATGTAAAGGAAAAGTTTATGTAACATATTTCACGTGTATGTGATAAATACTATCCTAAATCAGGCATGCTAAATGATTAATGTATGCTCGTCTTATTTAGAAGTCGGGAAATATTTTGTACAAACCTATTCGATAATAGATAAAAATCAGTAACAATGTGTTTAAGTTATTCACTATATTCAATTGTTTCCATGAGAATCGTAATAACTACGAGGTACATTGATATTTTTCTCAATTGTGTAAAACAGATTTCGTGTAAGAATATTTTTACGGTCATCGTCCTACCCTTTTGGTACAATCTATACGTATTCTATATTCTATACATATAATAAAATCGAAGGAAAGTCGAAACTGTACATTGAATATTTTTTTAAAAGAATACTTGGGGCGTGATCTAACAATCGATATCGAAGCCAAAACTATAGTTTTTAGAATTTTTGTCTATTTGTCTGTATGTATGTCCGCGGTAAACTCAAAAAGTACTGCATGGATTTACTTCAAATTTTGATGAATATTACTAACAAGTCGGGTCAATATATAGGCTACATATTATCACGCTATCACCTACGGGAGAGAAGCTGTGCGGAGTAAACGAAGTCCGCGCGGACGAAGTTGCGGGCAACAGCTAGTTTTCTATAAAAGTCCTATAGCTAAAGATCTTGAGATCCCAGCACCGATTTCTAGTATAAAAAAAATAATTAGTGCTTTTCTATTCAAAAAATTTTTGTAGCAACAATGACATTTTACTAAACATATCACTGTGTAGCAATTTGTAGTTTTAAGAAGGGGGTGTATGAACAGGAGAGCCTGGGACGGATTATAACATGAGATGAAGTTATCGCACGTCTTTACGTGGTCTTATGAATAAAACAGTTTGATCATAAATCTAAGAAGTCAAAGGAATCTAAGGAATCTAGTGGAGCTGACTAATTATTTTTAACATCTCCTGCGCGCAGTTCACTTTGCTTCTGTATGCAAAACCCTGACGTTGTGTTAGTATCGGCACACCCAACAAAATGAAACCATAATAAAAAATGTTTCTGGCGACGCCTATAATTGACAGCTTTAAGTGATCATTCGAGGCACCACTGTTAATGCTCTACTACGATATTACAAGCTGATAGTTACTTATATTTAAATTGAAAATAGCTACATAAAATCTCAAAATTTTTGTCCGAACTCGAGACCTCATATATTGTGCCAATCCAAGGCACTAGATTACGGGGCCATCATTACTTGTCTATTAGTTTATAATTTTTTGTTTTAAATAATATAATGTAGCATCGCAACATTTTACCGACCTTATAACGAATATTGCTTTTTTCCGGCGAACGATAGCCTATGCTGTGGTAGCTGCATTATCTGGCACGGGTCTGGTACCACCGCCTTACCTACTCCTGCTACAATAGCGTCAGTGCTTGTCACAGCGACAAGCCTGTTCCGGTTTACCCTTCGTAATGTAGCCGGTAATCTTGTGCATTTGTCATTAAGGTCTTGCCACATGGACAGCAACGCACCATTACCATCTTTGCTGTCCATAGGCGATGGTTGTCTCTTTCCATCAAGAGCCACCTGTTCTTTGCTATCTTATGATATAAAAAAATATTGACCCTCATAAAAATCCCAATATTAAATCTTAATCTCTTCCCATCAGAAAAAGCGTGTGTTTGTTTGCCATCCTGTGATATAAAAAATATCAAAGAAATAGATAGTTGCTTTATTTACAAGCAATAGATCTAATTATTGGATAACAGTATACACGGTAGGTATATCGTGGGTTGCAGGTTTTATTATGATGAGTAGCATATTGTTTGTATCCGACCATGGCACACAAGTGAACGATTTTATTGATGACATGACACGTGTGACGAAGGAACAATAATGGTGGAATTTGTTAGCGTCACTCGACATCCGTGACGAATTAGTTCATTCGACCACATCACGAATATAAGTAGAGTTCGCACTTGCCTAAGTTATACAAAAAAATATAACAATTGCAAATACTTAATTTTAAACAGCAACATTCTTACTTAGCCTGTTATAAGATAGTAATTTAACCACCCCGTTGGTCGAGTGGTTAGCGACCCTGACTACGCAATAGACGGGGCTCGGGTTCGATCCCCAACGGGGACAATCATTTGTGTGATGAGCATAAATGTTTATATTTCCGGGTTTGGGTGTTTATTATGTATGTAAAAGTATTTATATATGTATTTCTATGTATTAGTATCGTTGACTAACACCCATAACACAAGCAAATAATTTGCTTATATATGATTATTATTAATGGGGTTAGATCAGTAAGTGTAATTAGTCCCGTGAATATTTATTTATTCATAAACTGTAAGTAAAAATAAAGATATTATTAAGTTACATACGATGATCCGCGATGAGGATCATATATAAGGCCGATCATATACCTATGAGGATCCGTGGTGAAGATCACAACTATCTTTAAACAACAAACCGTTGTCATGGAAAACCTTAGACGTTCGGTTCACTCTGCCTATCTTGCAAGGGAATATGTGTGATAGTATATGCTTACAAAAAAGAAATACTTGGTGGTAGAGCTGTATACGACATCTCAGCCGGGTGCTACCAACTTAATTATTTCTACCACCATAATGTCAGTGCTTATCACTTTCGTGTTATTAGCTACTACATAGACATACTACATAACTAGTTATTTTGCAAATTTCCGCGAACTTTTACCTTTGCGATGTCACTGAAAAGTGAAACATATAATAGCGGTGTAAGAAATGGACCAAACTTACTGTAGGTCTGAAAAATAATGAACTTTGCATCATCTTTTTATCGAAACTTGCTGCATGTCGAAGACATCCTAAAAACGTATCCATGGCAAAAAATAAAGTATTTTTTGTGTGATTTTGATGTAATGAATTGATCATTCTTGTTCTAGTGACTAATAATACTTCATAGTTCATATAAATTTCTATCCATGCTATAAAAAATTGTATAGACAATACAGAAATCAGATAACAAAACAAAAGTGTTAAGTAACAACAAACTTCTAAAAATACAGATTACCCGGCCTGGATGACACAGCGGGGACGCCCCTCGTCAAATAGACGATATTTTTAATTTAGCGCAAAGTGAAGTGAAGGGGCAGGCAGAGGAGGCAAAAAAATGTTGCAAAATGCTTTCACACTCCTGAGTTTTCAACTTAAACGATAATAAAATTTTAACTTCAGTTTATTAGTAACAAATGTGTGTGTTTTCGAGTAGTTCGTTACTAAACAAAAAAGTTTTTTTGAACTTAACTGATATAAAATCATATGAACATTTGATGATTATAAAAAGGTCGAAAAAATGCTACTAATATCACTTTATATATCCTTAAATTCCTTGTCTTGTCCAATACTGTTATTGAAAAGTTTGAGCTGGATTTTTCCTTAGTTTTAAAATTTGTTCCGTCTAACCGTACCAATTGTTTCTCTGGTTTTCTGATATCTTGTTGGACTTTGTAGTCACCTTGCATAAAAGATATCGCTTTTTTCCGCCTCGTCCCCTTTTTAATTTACAAATGACACGCAAATCTTTCGTCGCAAGGTTGACAAGCCTAGTTATCCGTCTGTTCAATGTAATTTAGGGAATGTGCTGACATCTCTGACTGGTATTGACTATGGTTTAGTTACTGAGGTTATGCCATACTATTTACGATGATAAAAAGCATATTTAAAAATGTTATGTGACATATTAATGTCTTTTTGAATTTTGAGTTTCGAGTATTATAAGAGCAGAAATAATCATATTCAAAATATCGCAAATTTATGGTTAAAGAATATTTTATTTCTCATAAGAATTATGAAAATTCACTTACTGAGAATATAATATTATACATTTCATTCACTATTATTTAAAACACTTGATGAGCATACACATTTCACACGTCACACAACACAGATATTGATAGTTCTACAAGCGTTTTATGCTTTGGGGTAGAACAATTTTTAAATAGTTATTGCTAACTTGTTGACACATTGATCTAAAAGACATTCCCAACTAGATGAGGCATTGATCAAGATTTTATAAAAGTAATTTTAATTGCTGTTAATTGTATTTTAAAGTATAGACCATCTGTCATTATGCCAGCCAGTTCATAAAATACGAATAATTGGCTAAACATATAAATATCTCCTTGAATACTAGGTGGTAGAATTTCGCACTCCCGCCAGGTTTGTTGCAACCGCTTTACCTGCCTGCCACAATAGCATCGGTGCGTTTCATTGTCGTGTTCTGTATAAGAATAGAGAATGGCTCCAGAAAATTATATATTATTTCATATACACTGTAGCAAAAGAAATGCTAATGAAAATTATTCTCAATGATTTGCTGAAGATAACCTTGTGTCAACCTTTATAAATATTTGCTACTTTTTATACTATCGCGTTAACTTTATTTATTCAAGGCGGACAGTATCAATCAAGTGTAGGGCGTTAACTTTCACCTTGAGAATGATCTACAAGAATGATATAACTTAACAAACATATCTTCACGCCAAATGTCTTACGAAGAAGGCAGATAGAATTGAGTGCCATATATCACGATCCTGCAGGTTTGTCTTGCAGCTAGCTTCCACCACATTCATGACTCTCTTCATACAAACACGCCGGTTGCATAGACTCTTAACACCACCTTCGGACAGCACCCAATCAATTACATTAATAATTTATGCTAATATTATAAATGTGAAAGTAACTGTCTGTCCATCTCTTCTTCACGCCTAAACCACTGAACGGATTTAGATGAAATTTGATATATAGTTTGAGACCCGACAGAGGACATGGGATTTTTATCCCGTAAATCCCACGGGAAAAGGATATATGCGGGTAAAACTCCCGACTAACTTTAGAAATTTTTCCACGCAGACGAAGTTGCGGGCACAGCCAGTAAATAATAAAATTTTGTTTGCATTAGAATCACTTTTTATTTAATTCGTGCCATATCAGTTAGCAGACTTTATTTGTGCTTGTACACTAGTACACGGAACACCCGTACGTGTGTGTTTTTATCAATAACGCATTTTCAGTATACATTGGTACGCCTATATCTTCACGGTACATCTTCACGCCTAATTCCTTACAGGAGCCATAAATCATGATCCAAACAGACTTGCCTTACTTCATCCACATTCATAACTCCTTTATTGGCTTTTAAACATTGATAAATTTCTGGTTTATAAATAACTCCCAGTGTTGGTTCTGGGCTCCTTTGAAGAATAGACCAACTGCCGTTCTGCCAGGCAGACCGATTGGCTATGCGAGTCACTACCATCGTGACTACTAGGTCTTCTGCATTGTCTCGCCCGGGTCTAGTACCACCGCCTTACCTATTCCCGCTTCAATAGCGTCAGTGCTTGTCACTGCCGTGTTCCGGTTTGGAGGGTAAGGTAGCCGGTAAACTTGTGTATGTGGCATTAGACCTCGCCACAAGATAGCAATGCACCTTTAACATGTTTGATGTCTAGGTGCTGGTTGACTCTTTCCATCAGGAGACCCATCTGCTTGTTAGCTATCTTATGATATAAAAAAAAAATTTACAATTTATATGTTTAGTTAAATTCTCCAAGAATAACAAATGTTAATTTTGATTTTTAGTTAGTTAGAAAAAGGTTAATTGCTATTATGTTATCAATGTTTTGATCAAAATCTAATCTCATTTATGTAAAACTAATTATATGGATATTATTTTAATTGGTGGAAAAATAGAATTCAGGAAATGAATTGTAATTTATCAAGCTAATAGCGTGTTCAATGTTCATGGCAGGTTAGGGTGGTGGCGCCCAGCCATGAAACGCGATATGGAAATGCGGAGCGGATATCCGGCGATGCGTTCAAAGAATTTATAGGACAACCTTGAACTTGGCATATTAATAAACTATAAAAGAAATTTGCTAAGAAATAAAACTTGACCTTATTTAGTATTAAAAATGTCGGAAAGAAAGCAAAGTATATCGATACCGGTTAAAATATTAATGAGTGGTATAGATTATGAAGTGACGATATTACCACTTACTTCATATATTTTTTTTATAGCAGAAGGAGCATACGAGCAGGGTGTGCACCTTATGGCAAATGATCACCGCCGCCCATGGTCATCTGCAATACCGGGGGTCTTGCAGCTGCGTTGCCAGCCTTTTAAGAATGAATAAGCTCATTTCTTGAAGGTTGAAGTCGTATCCGTTCGGAAACACCCCCGCGGGTAATTGATTCCACAAAGAAGTAATGCGAGGTAAAAAGTGCCGATAAAAGCGCACTGTCGTGGATTTCTAGACATCGAGGTGCTAAGGATGGAACTTTAAATTTTGACGCGATATCCGATGATGGAATTTAGCGGCAGGTATTAATCAGAATCTCGTCGGAACACTCCCCATGATAAATGCGGTAAAAGATGCAGAGCGAACCTACATCTCTGCGTAACGCCAAAGAGTCAGCTGCTGATTAGAAATAGCCTGGTCGTCGGCGATTTGAACTGCTCGCTGCTGCTGAAGAATAGGTAAGACGGTGGTAGTACCACCGTCTTACCTATTCTTCAAAGTCTTGATCGGGCTTGGTACCACCGTGGTACCAAGCACGGTCAAGACTTTGCTGAACTCTACCTCCTAGTTAAGTAGTCATGATATAGTAACACGTATTAGCCTTCATTCGTCTTTTACAAGATGTCTAGCAATAAGGCAATTGATTGATGATACACAACAAAAGCAAAACAAAAGATCATAACAGCACAAAGAGCTATGGAGAGAAGTATCCTAAACATAAGAAAAATACAAAAAATCAGGAGCAAAGAAATCAGACAGAAAACAAAGATAACTGATGCCGTAACACAAGCTCTAAAATTGAAATGGCAGTGGGCAGGTCACGTATCGAATTATGCAGATAACAGGTGGACTCTCAATACTACAAAGTGGAAAGGGCCAATCGGCAAAAGAAGGGTAGGGAGACCGAAAAGACGATGGGCTGACGATATAACCGAATTAATAGGACAGGACTGGCAAACTATCGGCAAAGACAGAGATGAGTGGAAAAGACTGGAGGAGGCCTTCACCCGAAGAGGGGTCCATATCCAACAGCAAAAACTAACTTTTACTAACATTTAGACAATAAGCAAAATTAATAGCTAACAAAACACTAACAAACCAACATTTGAAATGGAATCTAGGATAAGGAAATAAAGGCTTTTTTATTTATTTTATTAAGGCAATTGATATTAAATATTCTTCATAAAGGACCCGGATTAACATGGGATAACTTCACACATAACAAACACTTTTTTATATCATAAAATAGCAAACAAGCAGATGCTGCTGATAGATCTGATGGAAAGAGACAACCGTCGCTTATAGACACCAAAAGTGTAAATGGTGCGTTGCTATCCTTGTGGCGGGGTCTTAATGCCACATGCATAAGTTTACCGGCTACGTTACCCTCCAAACTGGAACATGACAGTGACAAGCACTGACGCTATTGCGGCAAGAATAGGTAAGGCGGTGGTACCAGACCCGGGCGAGACAATGCAGAACTCTACCACCTAGTAGCCACGATGTTAGTGACGCGTATAGCCAATCAGTCGCCTTTTACGACCTGCCTGGCAGAACGACAGTGGGCCTATTCTTCAAAAAAGCCCAGGCATTGCGGCAGGAATAGGTAAGGCCGTAATCAGTGTCAGACCCGGACAAGACAATGCAGAACAACTCTACCATCTAGTAGTCATGATGAAAGAGACGCGCATAGTCAACCGTTCGCCTCTTACGAACTTTCTGACAGAACGAACGAACGGACGAGAAGATGATGAGGAGGCAGAGACCAACACAGGGAAATTTCAATTGAACTTTAGCCAAATACTATTTTCACCTACAAGCTCAAGACATAAAAATGACTTAAAAACCGCTTTGTTTTAGCTACTGAAAGGATTAAGGTGGTAAACGTTTGCTTTGGACTATAAATAATAAATATTCACGGGACAAATTAAACTGACTGATCTAACCCCAAAGTAAGCAAATTATTTGCTTGTATTATGGGTGTTAGTTAACGATACTAATACATAGAAATACATATATAAATACAAGAATATATTTAATAAACATCCAAACCCGGAAATACAAACATTTATGCTCATCACACAAATGTGGACCGTCGGGGATCGAACTCGTGCCACGGCGATCGCGTAGTCAGGGTCGCTAACCACTCGACCAACTGGGCGGTAAAACTATGAAACCCGCTGATAAATCGATGTAATGCAAATTAGTAGGTTTTACATCTCCATCTCCTATCCAATTCCTAATTAGTGCAGTTTTTTTTTTCAACTTAAAGTTTATTAAAACACAAAATTATTTTAATCATATTTAAAAGTTTACAGACCTAAATTTGGATTCACTTAAGAATAAATTTTACAAAACTTGGATAAGGTTTTTAAATACTTGGCAAACAACAAAATATGTTCATCAATAATACTCGTATCAAGAATTGTTAACTTATAACTAGGTACTAACAAGCTCGTTAACTCGCAATCTTGATAGTCTGTAGGAAGATATGGCTCTATTTGCTTCAGTTTCTTTAGCAGGTCACCTAACAAATGCCATCTACCAGAACTTTTAGAGAATTTGAAATTATCCAGATTACCCTTTATTTAAAAAATCTTTTAAGTTTTACAGAAGGATTTCGAGCCGGCACTCTTTGAGAAATTTGAGATATGTATAAGACGATGAACCCAAAGATAAGAGGAAATATAAAAAACTCCATTGTTTTTGTTTGTTCTCATTGTTCCGTCACGCCTATATCTCCGGAGACGTAGGTAGAGGTGTTTGTTGTGACGTGGTAGACCCACGTTTAACCAACGATATACAAGCCTATACCGGGAAAGCAACCAAACGATGAACAAAAGGCGCACATTCACAATTTCGCACAAGATACTTTTTCCAACAAAAATAAAAATAATCACAACGAAATACTAGCGAGACGAAATACTATTTCATTGTGGTCACTGTTAATTTTTTTTTATTTTTATAGAATTCAAATCTAAGACCTCACACCTCTATATTACACTAAAACATAGGGACGTAGTTGTAAACATAGGGTAGTAGCAGTGCAAAAAGGTTAAAGAACACAGGCGGTTTTGGTTTTGTAACATCTCTTGTTTGTCTTTCGGAGTGACAAATATTAGTTAAACTAGAATAATTTTCTGCGTTTTTTAAAGTAATTAAATAAAATAAATCGCTAGGAACATGGATATAAAAAATATTGAGACCAATTGAGACTTTAATTTGATTGACTTCTATCATCATATTTAAGTGTTACCATTGTATAAACTTTAATTATATTTGCATTAAAACAGCAATAAGTTTATATATTATAAGTATCAAATAAACGGATGTAAGTGTTGTGGTCGATGATGTAGTGCTGGAACAAGTGGATGAGTTTGTATATCTTGGATGTGCTTTTAGCAGGGATGGAAGGTACACCGCTGATGTTGAAAGAAGAGTGTGTGCAGGGAACAGAGTGAATGGAGCGTTAGGGAGATTACTTAATAGCACAATTTTAAGTCAGGGTGCCCGTCTAGCCCTGCATAATCATGTGCTTATCCCAACGCTATTGTATGGAAGTGAGAGTTGGGTATGTCAGAAAGGGCATGAAAGTAGAATCAACGCGGTCGAGATGAGGTCGCTAAGAAAAATATGTGGTGTGACACTCGCGGACCGGGTTCGTAATGTCGAAGTGAGAGAGAGGTTAGGTTTGAAAGAAAGTGTCGGTGTAAAGATGAGAAAGGGCATGCTCCGTTGGTTCGGACATGTAGAAAGAATGGTAGATGAAAGGTTAACAAAACAGATATACAACGCGAATGTGGAAGGATGTAGGTACCGGGGAAGACCAAGACTGACATACCACGATCAGATTGATCGAGTACTGTCCGAAGGTGGTGTCAAGAGTCTTCGCAACCGGCGTGTGTGTATGAAGAGAGTGATGAATGTGGAAGAAGCGAGACAAGCCTGCAAGGATCGTGATGTATGGCATTCGGTTCTCTCTGCCTACCCCGTAAGGGATCTGGCGTGAAGGTATGTATGTAATAGTTTAAAGCTAATTTCTTTTTTGTTATTTTAAGTATTTTTTTATATCATAAGATAGCAAACAAGCAGACGGGTCTCCTGATGGAAAATAGACAACAAATATGTTAATGGTGCGTTGCTATCTTGTGGCGAGGTCTAATGCCACACGCATAAGTTTACCGGCTATCTTACCCTCCAAACCGGAACACGACAGTGACAAGCACTGACGCTATTGCGGCAGGAATAGGTAAGGCGGTGGTACCAGACTCGGGCAAGACAATGCAGAACTCTACCATCTAGTAGTCACGATGGTAGTGACTTGCATAGCCAATCGGTCGCCTTTTACGATTACGGTGCCTGGCAGAACAGCAGTTGGTCTATTCTTCAAAGGAGCCCGGAACCAACACGGGAAAAGAAGTGAAGAAGAAGAAGGGGAGTATCTAAGTGCTTGACAAAATCTTAGTTCAGAATTTTGTCAATCTAACTTATATTTCTGAGATTAGCAGTTGTACTAAAGACACCCAATGACAAGATAAACACTTAACACGGACTACTAAGGAGAGAACTGAATGTTTACGTTAACCTTATCTAGATTACAACTTTATTTAGCTACTATTCCTCAAGTTTCAAAAATATTTATTAAATGCGTATAAATTAAGTAGTTGGCATAGAATCTTACGGAATATTAAACTTTAAGGTAATAACTAAAAAAATCGATGTATGATGTCTCGCCCGTGTTCTTTCTCACATTAATTTCAGTCTTATTGACAATTACCATTAAACAATATAATTTCCAATTCAATTCTTGAAATCTTCCAATGAATTTTCAATGTCTTTATCTTGGAAGTTATAGCAAGAAACTTAAGATCTACCGTTAGATATGACTAATAACTTATTAGAAATAAGTAGTCATACAATCATTTCAAATCGTTGTCTGCAGGTGTGATCATATTCAAGGAAATAAGAACCAATCTATTATGATGATTATCCACATCCGTAGTCTGGGCAGTAAAATATAATACCAAGTTATACACTTGAAAAAAATGTAGGTATAATTATTGTATTTTAATCACTTTTGTAAGCATTTTCCCTCTATGTTGTTCCGGATCCCCTAATAAAAGATCATAGGCCATTCTGTTTCCATATATATGAGGGTAATTTATTTAACATACTTCCATACACGTTTTTGAACTATTGATTAATGCGATTAAATATCACTTGGCATAACCGTCTACCTTCACTGTTAAATTTTGAACTTTATATAAATGTTTTTCATAACATTAAAAAAAACATTTATATAACTTACCTTTCGTACTTACTACGAGAATAAATTCACAGTAAACAAAATAATTAAAATACTTTTTATTCACAGTACGAGAAAACAAGAGAATACTTTACTGCGACCTTGCTAAAAACGATTTTAATTATGTGCATGTTGCATTTTAATATATTTATTTTATTTCTTATAACGTTATTTTAAATATTTTGGACCTAAAGAACATCCACGGGACCACATAACTTGGGCTGCGACTTTTAAGACCATTGCGAACAAAGTACATATTACTATGACAACTATACATATATATGTATATGTGTTTTATGTATGTATATATGTGTTTTTTTTTAACCTTATGAATCACAATGCCACTAAGCCCCATCTCTGTCAGTCTGCCTGCCTTTAAATCGAACCTTCTATTTGCCTTAAGCCTTTTTTTTAACCGTATATAATCTAATATATATGTAAATATATATCAGGATTTATCGATCCTAGAATTTTTATATTATCTGTTATAGCTGCAATAACAACAATCATTAAACAAAAACTTTTATACAATTAACGAGTTTTTTAGTAACCAACGAGTGCCAAAAGGTTCCATCACCAAGGCTCCGCTGTCTGACTTGTCTATCTTTCCCTTCGACTGGCTTAGGCTTAAGGCCATCAAACACTGCCCATATAATATATTAAACCGTTGTGGATAGATACTGAAAATTTCAGTTTGTATTAAAGTTGTAGACGTACCTATAAAAATTATATATTCTATACTTTCCATCGTCGGCACTTGGTGAAATTCCATTGTTACTAGACACTTTTACTATCCCACTTGTACATCAATTTCACTTGATGTGACATGTGAAATTGATGTACAAGTGGGATAGTAAAAGTGTCTAGTATAAAAATTATGCACAAAACTATACTGGAAACGTTTTTTCGGAGTTTCCTGTCCTTGACCGGCCCCGTTGGTCGAGTAGTTAGCGAAACTAATTACGAATCGATGGAGCTCAGGTTCGATTCCCGACAGGGACAAACATTTGTGTGATGAGCTTAGATGTTTATATTTCTGGGTTTGGGTGTTGATTATGTATGTAACAGTATTTATGTATTTCTATGTATAAGTATCGCCGACTAACACCTATAACACAAGCAAATAATTTGCCTTACTTTGGGCTTAGATTAATTCGTGTAATTTGTCCAGCGATATTATTATTCCTACTAAAGAATCTTGAAGAAATCGTGTGACAGTCCCAACTGCACTGGCCGCATTTTATTGTTTTTAACTTCCCGCTACGTATGTAGATAAGGAAGTTACTGATTTTGCCCGAATTTCAAAAATTGAGTTTTCACCAGTTTTGAGCTCCTAGTGACCTTTTCCGACTATTTTCACGGTGACGTCAGTTTGTGGGTATGTATGTATGTGTGTATGTCATGTATGTAAGCGTCTCATATTTTTTGAATGGCTTGATCGATCGAAACGTAGAAGACGGCATTCGATTGCATTCCACTCAACTGAGACTTCCTGAAAATTCGAACCAAGTCAGCCCAGGAGATTTTGAGAAATTTTGAAAAAACCTTAAAAAATTAAGGAAACAGTATTTTTTAAATATAACTTCCAGATTAATGTACCGATTTATTAAAAAAAAAAACAAAGTATCTTCACGCCCATATCCCCGAAGAGGTAGACAGAGGTACAACAAGTGCACCCACGATTAGCCGAAGATACTTGGTCCCACGAATGTAATAGGTGGCAAGCCTATCGCTAACCGGGCACTTTCCAATCCCGGGCAACTTTGTGTTTCTCAGAAAACTGAAAAAACACTTCTTTTTTTATGTGCCCGACCCGGGAATCGAACCCGGGACCTCACGTGGCCGAAGCCAACGCTGGACCACTAGACCACAGACCTCTATTAAAAGCTCTATTTAAAAAAAAAACTACATCTAATGCATAAATTGCATCAAAATTGGTTTATTCGTTTAGAAGTAATCGTTAATTTAAAAAAAAGTGTATTTTCGACATAACTTCGAAATTTTTAACCAATCATTTTTTGGTATCCTACGATATTTTATTACTAAAAAAACTACGTCGAATGCCGTTTCAAAAATCAAAATCGACAGCTTTACAACTTTAGAGCTTTACAGCTTTTGAATCCTTAAAACTACGTTGTTTTTAGCAAACTTACTTAATCTTTTTAAATAACTTTCAGGCTAATGCACCGATTGATATAAAAATCTTATCAGTTTTTCTCCTTACAAAACTAAACTACTTAAAAAAAATTCAACCTATCGAGTATGTAGCTAAAGCAATATTTTAGATCTCAAAAATTGAGTTGAATGCTATTCGAAAGATTAAAATCTTTCATCGTTTTCAAAATATACCATTTTTAACAAAATACTGAACTGAAAAAATCTAAAACGGATTGACTTAAAAATCGTATCAGCTTTTCTCCTTAATAAACTGCATCAAATAACGTTAAGTTATTGATCCAATTACTTAACGTTATTTGATGCAGTTTATTTTACTACTAAAGTCGATCATTTTTTGGGATTTATCGGTGACGAAATTTTTTGCGAAAAATGTTTGTTCACATTGCTTCGAAATTCTAAAACTATCGATTATATAGTCAAAGCAATATTTTAGATCTCAAAAATTGAGTTGAATGCCATTCGAAATATCAAAATAGATCATCATTTCCAAAATATACAGCTTTTAAAAAATCAATATACTGCCATTTTTAACAAAATGGATGTTTGATCTGAAAAAGTCTATGCCTATAGCTATAACTCCTTTGAGCTTAAAATACCTTAATTAGCGGGAAGTTTCAGGGATGGTCTGCAAGGTCAATCCTTTACAGAGTTTTTTACTAGCTATCTACCTAAGCAAAAACTGTTTCACAAGTCTTATATAAAAATTTTATTGCTTTTTACTACAAATTAAAATGTATAAAACATTTTTTTTTCTTAGCATTTTTCACATTTCTAACATAATGGGCATGTAAACGGAGATCGAGTTACTTTTAAAGATTATTATTAACGCAGTGGCATGGGCAAGACTAGTAATTATAGTATTTGTGTTCGCACCCATTCCATCAAAAACTCATTTAAGCATAGACATAGTCTAGGTAAGTAATTGTTTTGTGAAAATACTGCTTCTGTTCAACCGACTAAAAAACGGAGGAGGTTCTCAATTTGACGCGTAATTCTTTTTCCGTTAGACCACGCATAGCTTTTTAATAATTTTGATTACCATAAGGGTATGTAAACAAGGGATGATTTATTGTCCATTCACCGATTTTAATGTATGACCACGCATAACTTTTTACAGAGTGATCCGATTTTGATAATTCTTCTTTTGGATAGAATAGGTATACGCCTAGAATTGGCAACATTTCATTTTTTTAACACCCATATATTACATTTTTAACTGAAACTAGATTGAAAAATAGGAACCCGTATTTTTTATTTTCTCAAAATTCATTGATTTTGATATTTATTTTAAGTTTCAAAATTCCATTCTAAATAGACGTATCAAATGACGTCATTTATACGGTCGAATGATGCTACGCCTTTGCTTTTCGTGACCTGACAAAAAAAGCATATGTCATCTATGACATCTATCAAATCGAGTATCATAAAACAGTTATTTACATTTAATCATATTTCTAAAAAGTGTTCTAGTTTGCAGTAATATCATTGCGAAATATCAATAAATCCAGGTGTTGAATATAAATAGAGCGGAGTGGAGTCGCTGAAACAGGTCTTTGATAATTTTCTTACAAAAATAAATAATACGGAAAGAGATTATGTGAAAGAATGACATATTTGACATTATCATATAATGACATTCCCAAAATACTTTTATACTATACGTTTCAGCAAAGGAATCACCTTATTCGGCCGTAGAAGTGACGTCATCACACGTTTTTACATCATAATTTTTTTTTTCCAGTATTGAGTGACGAAAAAAATTAAAAAATACATATCAAGTACAAATCAGGATTGAAAAATAAAGAAATTGTATTTTTGTGTTAGTGACTTCATAATTTTGAAATGTCAATTGTCTCATATAATTTTTGAAAAAAAAATCACTTAAAAGAGTACGAAAACAGAGGATTGATTATTCACTTACTGATTTTAATGTCTGATCACGCATAACTTTTCGACGGTGTATGTTTTTGTTAAAAATATATTATTTATGCCAACAAGTTGTTCCTCGTGGCATCGCTCTTGTTGACTTTAACCTTAATCTTGTCAATTTTTATATCCAGGACAGTCAATAGTACTATATAAATTTATAGCGTTTGTCTGTACATTTTATTTTGTGGCAAATTTTGGGATGAATATTTTTGTTATGATTTACTGACATAAATTTTACTATTTTATTTCAGTGAATCATTTTTAAAGTGTGTGAACATGGTTTTTTCAAAATGTGTGAACACGAGAAGTAAAACTTTGTTTAATTTGTGAGAGAAAGAGGTAAAATATAGATAAAATATAGAAATATAGACAGAATGAGGGAGAAATTGATCGTCATTTTTAATTGATTAATGTAGTAAAGAACGAAAGGGAGAGGTATGTAGAATGTAGATATATTAAAGGAGTCGAGGAATAAGGTTTTTCGTATTTTAAAAGTAAAAAGTTACTGTAAAATCTCTGGTTTTACTGTTTGTATTTGGCTGTTTTTAGAACTATTCAAATGATACTTTTAATGTAAAATACTGTGTACTCTATATCATTATCTCACTAGCTCAATCTTATACATACATAACAAAATATGTGTTCCTTTCTTATCGCGGAGCATTTTCGTTTCATGAAATTTCAAATCATAACGATTTAAAAAGTTCCAAATGAAAAAATCTGTGTATCTTGATAAAACGCAAGAAAGGCTTGACCAATGTTAACAAAAATTGGTATACAGTTTGAACAAGAGATTTCACAAATGACTTATGATATAATTTTTACTTATCATTTGAATTTACGCTCAGGGGAGCAAGTATTAAGGAATGAATCACAATTTTTTTTTTTCAACAACTAGGTGACTACTAGTATTTAAAAAAAATAAGAAAGAAAGAGAGAAAGAAAGAAAGAAAGAAAGAAAGAAAGAAATTATTTATTTGCCAGAATATGGGAGTTACAAGTTATCAAAATTTACTACAAGTTATTAAAATAGTAGCTGATACCCGCAACTTCGTCTACTTTGTTCATTATCATTACTGAAAGCGAATGGGAAAAGTCGTTTAAATATACATAAAAATTAATATTAAATAAAGATGAAAGATCAAGTAACTTAAGGCAAGGTATTTCTACGCGCGTCAATTCTATAGGAAATAGGTGGCGCAGTATGTTCTGAATCCGCTGAGAAACGTGTTAATTTTCGGATAAATAAATATAGGATATCACCTGAAAACCAAAATTTAGCACATTCTTTTTTGTATTTACAACTAAATATCACCATATAAAAATCATGTGGAAGATTAGAAATATGATTAACAAATTATTTGTTTTAGAGATTTTTTAGCCTGTTTTCGGAATTTTATATGATCAAGTAAAGTACATTCTATCATGTAATAAGTTAGCACATTCCTTAGATAATATCTTCAGGTATATCGTGTAATTTTTGTAAAATTATTATTTAACAATCAATACAAAAAAAAAACGTGATTAAACAAACCAGTTTATTAATACTTATTCAGTAGTTTATAGATGACGTGCTCAAAATGAAAAAAAAACTACCTTATTGTAATTTTTTTGTTTTCAATTATATATTAGCGATCGCCTGTGGCTGAAGTTCGACCATAGAAAACAATATTTCTTTTGAGTTTGACAACAGACTTTAACCATAAAAAAATATGTAGCACAGCAAAAAAAAGCATGTATGTATATTATTATGTATGTCACATGAATGTAATATGTGTAATGTTTATTTTTATTAATTTAATATATTTATAATGTACATTATTTAACAAATATTTAGTTTCTGCAGTCCTCATCAATGTAATATAATTTCATTCTCAACTGTTCACGTATTTTTTGCAAAAAGGAGTATAAACTTTCTCTTCTACGTATTAATATATAACTAACGATAAACTGTAGTAGAAATTCGACCATAGACTAAACAATAAAATCTTTTTAGTTTAAGAACTGACTTTAGCCGTAAAGAAAATAATTATACATGTGTGTATTTTTATCATGTATGTCACATGAATGTAGTGTGTGTAATGTTTATATATTTCTGATGCATTTTATTTCAAAAAGTATGTAATTTCTGCAGTTCTCCGCATGTGAACTTGAACGGTACCAAATTTCATATTTCACTGTTCACACAATTTTCTTAAAAAGGGGTCCAAACTTTTACCTTCACCTTTTAATGTAAAGATATGTATATTATAGAGACATATTAGTCATATTATATTTAGTTATAGAGACATATTAGTCATAATAGTCACTGACTTACTAATACTTTTTTCTCGTGAACGGATAAAACCTTTCGTAATACAGTTTCAATTTACATAATATCCGCTTGCCACAAAAATTTCATTGGTTCAACCTATACCACATTGTGGCCTCGACATCTTATACATCAAGATCACAAAAGCTCGTTGAAATCTTATATGGAAGCAATTAAGCTGCCGCGCCCGGTATTTCCATACACCTGAATCCTTACATGTACTTTTCCATAACTTAGGATTCGACGAACTTTATTCATGATCTGGTTTCAAAATACTTTCCTTGCGAATAGTTCCGTTACATTGCAGTCAATATAATTTGATTCTTATGACTGATACTTAATTCTTATGCTCTAATCTCGCTTTACTAAAATTAAACAAATTTTTTACTTATCTATAATATTAATATTTCATTTTGCACTTAAATGCTTAAATGCATTGAATTTCCTAATCAGTCAGGATTTCTGTATATGTACGGATCTGGCATTTAACGCACAAAATGTAACGTATAGAGATATATTTTTTAAATTGCTTCAGAATTACAGAGTACAGTTTTCTATTGCAAATGGGTGTGTAATTTGTAGTTTTTATATCATAAGATAGCAAACAAGCAGATGGCTATCCTGATGGAAAGAGAAACCATTGCCTATAGACACTAAAGGTATTAATAATGCATTGCCATCTGCGTGGCGGGATGGCAATGTCACATGCATAAGCCTACCGGCTATCTTACAAACTGGAACCCGACAATGATAAGCATTGACCCTATTACAACAGGAATAGATAAGGCGGCGGTACCAAATACCCGGCCAAGTCTTTGCGGAACTCTACCACCTAGTAGTCACGATCGCGCAAAGCAGGTCGCGTTTTACGACCTGCTTGGCAGAACAGCAGTTGGTCTGTTCTTAAAGGAGCCCCGACCAAAACGGGGGAATTATCTATACAAATAAATAAAATTGGAGTGTCTGTTTTTAATATTAAAGTATTTTTTCTAAATGCATATGGATATATACACGGTACATATACCAAAATAGCATTTTTTACAGTTTTTGTCTGTCTGTCAGTCAGTCTGTCTGTCTGTCTGTTTGTTCCGGCTAATCTCTGGAACGGCTGAACCGATTTTGACGGACTTTCACTGGCAGATAGCTGATGTGATAAGGAGTAACTTAGGCTACTTTTATTTTAGTTTTTTTTCAAGCGGATGAAGTCGCGGGCACAGCTAATTTTTAATTATAGAAATTTATTTTACAAGTAAAGGTTTTGTATAAATTATTAAAGAATTATTTTATTAAGTGTAAATTGTCACAAATAGAATAAACATAATTTGATTCGATAGAACGGTGTCCACCGTTGTCTAGGAATTAAGTTTAACCTTGACATAGGACGTGGAACCAGCCACCATTTACAACTCGCTATTCGTCGGCGCTGTAAAAAACGTTGATACGTAATTAGTGATTCATGATTCGACGTGTTTTACAGACAATCTAGAAAAAAAGGTTTCTACTTGTATTTGTAATGCTGCTGCCGCACTTCTATTGTCACGAAGCTTCGCGCAATGACGCGATACATGCAGATGTGACCGACCATTACCGTCGCAAACGTTTCGACTGCGTGTGCCTTAGTGCACTAATATCTTCGAGACGATACAGACAGGTGCGGCCGAAGAGTTAGAAGCAAATAAGTAAAATAAGTATAAAAATAGTTTTTTTTTAATAATTTAATTTAATAATATATATATATATATATATATATATATATATATATATATATATATATAAATATAAGATTAGCGCTCAGGTTCGCCCGCGAGTAGATTAATATGTCGTCCACAAGTCGTGGATATAGTTTTCCATTCGAACTTTCATCCCCGTCTCTTAGGGGTTGACTTTAAAAAAAAATGTTAGTTGAAAGTCAATTTACATCAAAATCAGTTGAGCGGTTGCCACGAAAGCCTAACAAACAATACCAACAAATTCACTGTCGCATTTTTTTGTAATTTACATACTAGCTAAATCACATCTAGGCAAGGTTTACAATAAAAAACCCGGCCAAGTGCGAGTCGGACTCGCGCACGAAGGGTTCCGAATCATCATCTATAAAAACGGCAAAAATTCACGTTTGCTGTATGGGAGCCCCCTTTAATATTTATTTTAATAATTTAATTATTAATTTTGAAATTGAATATATAACTAAATATTTTGTGAATATTTCAAGCGTCTACCAGTTGTCATAATTAAGATCGAAAAAAGGTGCAAAAAAATCACGTTATTTACATCTACTTCTAAACTATCCTTAAATATTCATTTTACTCTGTTTTTTGTATTTGATGTTATAGCGGCATCTGTGATAATTTCAACTATCACGGTTTATGAGATACAATCTGGTGATAGACAGACAAACAGACGGACAGACAGACGGACAGCAGAGTCTTAGTAATAGGCTCTATTACTAAGACTCCGCTGTCTGTTCCGCTGTTTTACTCTTTGAGTACGAAACCCTAAAAAGTAACCTTTAAAACAAGTTTAAAACGTACTTGGAAAAGTTGAATGAAAATCTTCATACAAATGACATTGAAGGTAAAAAATTTTATAATGTCAAATGTGCAAGGAGGGGTCCGGCCTTAGAGAAAGTATACATAGAGTAAATTATGACTCGTCACTCACCTACTCTATATATGTACTATCTCTATGGGTCCAACACTCAAGCGGGCTGTACAATGTACTTACACATCGAATTATTACCTAATACTGTATTTCTAAATATTATCTAACATCGGGACTATATATACATATAGGATGGTGGTAAGATGGTATAGTTTTCTGCAACGTCTCTACCGAATTTTATACAACCGCCTTATCTATTCCTGTCTTAATAGCATCGGTGTTTGTTTATTATCCCTTCCCGGTTTGGAGTAAAGTAGTCAGAAGCACATGTGGTATTCAAATCCCGCCACACAGTTAACAAAACTCATCAACATCTTTGCCTTTTGGTGTTATAGGCGATGATTAATTCTTTCCATAACATGGATAAACATTTGCCTTTTTGCTATTTTGTGAAAAAAGAATATAATTCCTATTTGAATTTCGAAATTACAAAATAATTAAAAACAAAGTGTGCTGTTGTGCTGTTATGCTGTTATAGTTCTCATAATTGAATTCAGTTCAAATGAAAAATTTCATAATTTAAGCAATTTGACGTTTAACAAAAAACGTATAGTTTACAATAACGTATAATAAATGAGATTGTAATCGTTGAAAATGCAAAGTAGTTTCAGCTGGCTCAAAATGATCTTTATGGAAACATTATCTTCTTATCTCAAAATCGTGATGAAATAAGTGATCCATCATCGAGCGTTTGTCAAATACGGAAAATATTAGAATAAATATTTAAGTATATGACTATAATTTTGGAAATGCGAAGTCTCACGCAATAAATTTATATTTAGGATGAAAGTAAATTTCGCCCAAAATTTGAACACACTCGGGTAAAACGTAAACATAACGAGCATCACTTAAAATAGCCAATTTACAAACCCACGAATTGTTGCACTTATTCCTATCTCTATAACTGTAGAGTCCATACGTCCTGCTAAAATACTAGTGATGACATGTTTTAGAAATATATAGTGGGAAACTGCATGAACTTAACCAAGAATTAATATTTATAACAAAATCGCCTACTGTATATCAATTCAAGTATAATAACCATATTCCTGAAAATCTAAGAACGTTACGTGGTTACTACTAAAAAATTTAATCTGCTATTAGATAAAATTATATAAAATATATAAAACCAAATTAATAATTTTTAACCAAATTAAGTATACTACTTTTTTAACCAAATTAATTAATTTTTAATTAATAATTTTTAACCAAATTAATTATATTTGTAATAATAATGTTTGACCAAATTAATTAATTTTTAACCCGGGTAAGGAAACAGAAATGGTTTTTGGTCTCGCAGAAGAAATCGCGGGCAACAGCTAACTTTTATTAAATATTTGCATACCATATTATTAACAATTTTTTTGCCTATAAGCGATGGTTAGGCGACCTTAAAAAAGAAAACACGCAGTCGTTTAAAATATTACTAAAAGTTATAGTCATTAAATTATGTAAAAAGGTTTAATCGTACTGATATAAAAAACATCAAATTTTTGACAAAAAATGATATCTAATCTAATACCTCGTCTAATACCTACTTGAAACCAAATTTCAAATACTGCTGTCATCTTCTGAGGTCTAACCCTCTCTTTCTAACACAGCTGTATGAATAGAGATGGGGAGACCTCAGACAGAGACATAACGTAAATATTTGTTTGAATTGATTAATACGAGTGCTAGCTCCACTTATACCTAATACTTCATGATATAGCATGCATAGCATATCAAATGAGCAAATGATTAAGTAGTAAACATGCAGCAGATCTATGTATACCAAAGATGTTAATGGTGCTATCCATGTGACGGAATGGCAGGGCCCTGATCATAAGTCTACCGAACACTTTATCCTCCAAATCAGAACACGACAATGATATGCTATGACGCTATTGCGACAGGCATAGGTAAGGTGGTGGTAACATATACCCGGGCGAGATGTTAAAGAACTCTACCACCCAGTAATCACGATGGTAGTGACACGTATTACGAACTCCCTGGCAGAGTGGCAGATGGCCCATTTTTCAAAGGGAGGTCGGACAAACACACCATTAATTGTATTTTGAAATTTACATTTTTCTCTTATAGTTATTATTCTTATAATCTAATAAATCTCGTTTGTTGCCTCAAGCAAGATGAAGAAAAAACTGTTGGAATGTTGAAGGATTCACTACTGAAAAATACTTACACTAATCACTTGTATGCGTTGTGTAAACATAGAGATATGTCACGATAAAACGTTTAATGTACTTATTTGCTTCCATTGGGTACATACTTCTCGAGATAAAATTACGAATACAAACATTTATATGGGCCATCGGTACAAAAAATAACCTTGAGTTTTTCACGTTAACAGTTCTAGTTCCTGAACATAAATGGCGTACGTTGAGAACTTTTAACAAGCTATCATAATATATTGAATACTTATAATTAAATAAGTTTGCTGTTCTAAGCTTGAGTTATACGCTCATCAGGAATGTTTTCACCACGTATTAAATGGATACGCTTTTCAAGATACTTTCTTAGTTTGTCAGTGTAGCTTGCGTCATAGAAATACAGAGTTATACTACTTACCGTTGAAATAAAATCACTTCAAGGGTAATTCTTATACCTTGTCATCTCATTCGGTACGATAAAATAGTAAAACATGGTTTATTTCAATTTTTCACGATATAATATATCTAAAAATGTATGACACTTTAGACAGTGATAGGAGCGTTTGCTCATATCCGCGGTGACACGTTTCCTTCCCAATGGCGTCTTGTAGTCATATTATTTTTACAGACAAGCTAAGCAGTTTCAACATTAATCCCAACTAAAGCACGCCGCACGGTCATATAAAGTAACCTCGTGAAATATCTAGTCCTTTAAGTCTAAAGTGTTTTTTTCTCCTTAGGAGGAGGATCTCAATATGGCTGTATCACTTTCGTTTATCATTTATCGGTCGATTTGGATGTTTTTTATTTAGTGCGTATATTGCCTTATAAATTTGATAAAGATTCACGGTTCGAGATATAGGAGATTGAATGACGTTTTTTTGCAAATATACTGCGTCTAAATTATTTTAAAGACATTTTACTACGTTTAAAATATTTTAAAGATATTTTACTGCGTTTAAAATATTTTAAAGACATTTTTACAGACTCGAGAGGTAAAAATACCAACAAACTCATTAGTAATAATATCAAGACTTGGTTTTACCTACAGTTACCGCATCATCGTCATTATTTTAAGATTTAAATATTGTAAGTTATTAGTTTTTGTCATAATGAGGTAATTTTCTATTAAATAAAATTACTTGGATATTTTATCGACTAATTATGATGATAAAAGCCTCGTGACTTCCAAAGATAACCTCCAACTTCTTACGATTTGCGTTAATAATTTTTAACGCAGCAGCACTACAGCCACTGACTTCCTATTTCCTGTATCTCTGGAACCCTACATCAAATCTTCACCCAGTTAAAATGGGTCCATACGAAAAGTATACCCTCCCAAATGAAAAAAAAAAGATTTTTATAATCTGTTTAGAAATTATCGAGTTCTGAAGAAACAAACATGAAAAATATACAGTCGAATTGATAATCTCCTCGTTTTGGAAGTCGGTTGAAAAGGCCATTTATTTAAAGCAAAGTTAAAGATAATATCGTCCTAAAATTTTTACCTACATATTGTATCTACTACGAGTTAAAAGAAAAGACTTTAGTTCTGCGCTACAGTAATTCTAGTCTCTTACCAGCATTCATTGTGGTATATATATGATACCAATCAAGCAATTAGCTCTTATAACAAGAACAACAACCAGAAAGACATCATCCCCTATAAATTACCAAAAATGTTAATAGCATATCGTTTTTTTATTTATTATAAAATAGCAAACGAGCAGATGGGTCTCCTGATGAAAAAAGTCAATAATCGCCTATAGACACAAAAGGTCCTAATGGTGCGTTGCTATCTCGCTGAGAGGTCTTATGCCACATGCATAAGTTTACCGGCTAACTTACCCTCCAAACCGGAACACGACAGTGACAAGATATTGCAGTAGGAATAGTTAAGGTGGTGGTATCAGGCCCGGGCGAGACAATGCCAAACTCTACCACCTAATTCATCTACCACGTTTGCCGAATGACAGAAATATAATTCTTACTTGTTTGTCGCCGTCGAGCTCTTTATTGGATATCGACAAGATATGCACCGATGTTATCGTGGCAGAAATAGTTAAAACAGGGCACCAACTAGGGCAAGCGTTGCAGAATTCTGCCATAAAGTAGTGTCTTGTCTGACAAGAACACATATTATGGTCTATTCTGGTAAAGAATTCCGGATTGAAAAGAATATAAATTATAAACCAAAATAATAAAAAAAGTATTGACCGTTACATTCATGTATCTTTTCAAGAAACCGCGTTAATAAGAGTCAGGAGTCAGAGGGTGAAGTCAGTCTATTAAGTTATAAATTCCTCATTCTGATATTTCATAATATATTCAATTGCATGAATGAATAGGTACTCGTATGTAAACAAAATTGATTATATCTCGCTCGTAACATATTTTAATATTATATCATGCATGCTCTATATAATATAATTCATTATCCATATCACATCTTGTACGGGGCGAGCAACAAAAAATTAGTTGCTTCGGTAGTTCAATAACCGGTCCCAAAAAGTTACTCTTGTAAGTAAGAATAAAAAATATATGAAATTACAAAGTCATTGGGAACCGCAGAGCGTAACCCTATCGTTTTCCTTCTCAATTCCAAGTACACAATTACAATCGACGTCAGACACGCTCGACACAAGAACTCGACCCTCTATTACCTAAAAGATACAACCAAAAAAACGAGATAATGACGCGATGCCTGAGGCGTGTTGTGGGTATTTTTAGGTGCAACTATAATGTAGCTATTAGTCTCTACCTACATCGTTAAAACTAATTGTAGAAACAATATCTGCTAGAAGATATTCAATTCACTCATAGATTACAAATGTATAAAAATTCACTTCCAGTACAAAATAAATGAAATCATTATCTAAAATGAGATATCAAAGGGCTAGAAAACAGTTACAAAATTGGCTATACAATCATGACTTACTTATTTATAACTTAGTCAAGGATACGTTGAACTACGTCATCTACTATAACATTGTTTTTATAACATAAGCCAGCAAATAGCTGGCCTGTATAGACAAGGATTAAACACCAAAGGTGTTAAAAGAGAGAATTAAGACTATTGCGCCTCCAGATGCAAAATTTACTGGCTACGTTACCATCCCAATCGGAACCCTACTTTGGCGAACACAATTGTACTTTAGAATACCGCTTTAAAATGAAGCAGTATATTATTAAGCTATCTAAGCTCTCTTGTAAGTTGCATGATACAATACTATCGGCTGTAAAATACTGTCTTGAAACATTTTCATTTGTATCTATAGTGGGTAGAAAAGTATAGATACATGTCTTAAAACTAATACATTGTAATAGTTTTTATTTACATATTCTTAAATGTAGAGCGTCATGCTTCAAATCTGACAATAATAAAAAATGAACAGCCTCGATGTGCCTTTCCTCGTGAAACTTGTTTGACCACTTGCCGAACCACCAAAATATCGTAACGGTTCATGCTGCGCTTGTGAAAAATCTTGTTCATCTACGTTTACACCCAAAAGAATTTGATTCGAGTGTTCAAGTTGAAATCTGACCAACATTTTTTTCTGAAATTAAGCAGCAAAATTAAAAATTGTTAATCCATAAAATTAATAATTATCATTGTAACTGAGATTATTCTAAAACTAGATATTCAATTGATGCATTTAAATTAAGTCAACGATAAAACGTCTTATAGATGAAAAGCCTTTCTAGAGTTTGTGGTATAAAAAATATGAATTAGAATTATAATATATATTCACTGCTGGACCCAGAAAAATATTGTAAGTTTTTGTTTGTGATAACTCTAAAATATCTTGCAGTACAATATGTATTTGGCAGTGGGCTGTCAGTGCGTGTATTACCACAAATTAGCTATGCCCGCGATTTCGTCCGCGTGGAATTTTTTTTAAATTAAAGTAGCCTAAGTTACTCCTTATTACATCAGCTATCTGCCAGTGAAAGTTCCGTTAAAATCGGTTCAGCTGTTTCAGAGATTAACTAGATTAACTAGAACAGACAGTCAGACAGACGTAGAGCCATCTGCTTGTTTGCAATTTAATTATACAAAAAACATCAATAAATGTCAATTTATAACATTTACATACTTTAGATCTTTGTTCTTGTAGACTAGCATAAAAACAAGATAATTTCACGATTGAATTTGTAGGTACTCGTAAAATTAATATAATTTGCCTCGGTGACATACATTGTTCAGTATTGATATAAATGAATAATCGCTACTAATCCTGTCTATACACCTATACATTTCTATAAAAAGTGTTACCTATTTTTTTCCTTCAAGTATTTTCTCTTAATCCTTGAAAGTATTTTGGAATTTTGTGTGTATTTCGTACCACCTTGTGCAAGACAGGCGGGTTTATAAAAGAGACAATAAAATCGCTTCAGATATTCAACTACACAAACAGTCAACCTTTAACAGATTTAACTATAACATAACATCCATATCTTGAATTTCATCCATATTTTAATAAATATATTGAATATTCGTTTTTGGTCTAAATAATTAAGATGTTATTTTTCATACCATAATATGATATTATATTATTTGCCTTCAAGATATGACTGTGAAATTACTAAATGTAGGAAAATTTTAATATCTTAGCGTGGGAAAAACATTCTAGACGTCATTTATTTAAATTAATTTAGATTACGAGGTCCACATGTAACAATAAACAATTAACACTTTAAAGGTCATAATTCTTATTCACAATGTGCCATGTCACTCTGTCTAGAAGACAAAATAATATAGGATTGACATACATCTGGGAGCACAGTAGTGCCCCCGCCAGGAACAAAAACATTTTTTTGTTAAATGTTACCACAACAAGACTATAATATAAAAGACTTCTATGTACTAACGTACTAGATAAGGGATGCGCTACACCACTTGTTTTCCAATAAAGTGCAATCCATGGACTGCACCTAAGTCAGAGCTTGTTGAATAAAACGCGTAAACATAATGAAATTCACGACGGTTACGACGACCTTTTGGTCGCGAATATATATTATTTGCTATTATGCGTTGCGTGCTGCTTAATTTTGACTTGGGTTGAACGATTTATTATTCCGCGTTGTAACGTGTGGTAACAAAAACGAATATGACTTCTACTTAGCATAGCTTCTCTAAACTCAGTACATTAAACCCTCTGCTACATGGTTCGCATTATCAAAAAACTATCAATTCTCACGTAGAACCAAATGTCTATCTCTACACGGCTTCACTCTATAAGCTCTAACTTCACAAACTCTACAGCTTAGTCAAAGTACGTGGTTTGGCCGTTTCTCTGTCATGGGCGTAAGACTCTATGACTTACATTGTCAAAAAACAATCAGATCTAATGTAAAACCAATCTTGTAACTATACACGGCCTCACTCTTCAATCCATAACTTCACAAACTACATAATCGAACATGTGGCTTAGCCGTTTTGCTAACGTCACATGGGAGTCATATGAAATGTTTACTTATGGTGTGAGAGAAAGAATTTGGAAAAATCTTTACCGAGATCTGTTACATTGAAACTGCAATACTGAGAATGTACATATATAGGTATTGTGAACATTTAAGTAACGCGAGAGTAAACATTTTTAACTTGTTTGTGGAACTTGACGCTGCAGCCAAGTTACATTGACCGTGGTGGTGTTCGCTCGTGATGACGCTTTTTAAAACCACTAGACCTAAATACCTTGACCATATCAATCAAATGAACGTATTTAATAGGTATTCGATTTCATTTAAATGTTTATATTAACAAGTAAATTCATACTAGGCTACTATCTTGTAGGTATCTACTATCATAAGCAGCTAAGTTGTGAACCACCCACATTGCGCTATGTTGGTTGAGAATAAGAATACACGTAAGGAAACGATAGCACAGTTATATTAAATCGGTCACATTCCCCGGGCGCGTCATCCTCTAGGGAAGCTCTCTATTATTTCATTGTCACTAGTGTCTATTACCAGTTAGGTGGCTCAAATTGGCTAAACGATAAATGACAGCAATTTTGTTGAAACATTGCCAAAAATAAATATCTACAATTCAAGCTTACTTAGTTTTCCATACTCTATAGTACCGTACTAGTTCATATGAATATTTTTTATGCTGATTTTTATAAAATCAATACCTGAGGAATAAAGAAAAACAGATATCACACGGAAAAAGTCTCAGATAAAATCTTAATAAAGATATTTGTAGCTATATACTATAAGTTGAAAGTTTGTTTAATTACAAATGCGTTTATTTTTATGTGTGAAGAATAATAAAATAAATTCGTTATGAACCACCATGAATTCAAGAAAAGGTAAACATAAGATACCAATAGGAAATGAAAGTAATAACGTATTCTGTTACGTCTGGCAAAATCTGTAACTAATAATAAAATAATTATACCTACTTACATTAATTTATTAATCAAATAACTCTAGAAACCATATTTACGATCAATCCAATATTTTTAATATTAGATTTAGTGATTATCTGAAGATGATTTTCATAAAATCGTGTTCAGATAAAGTAATAATGAGAAAAAGTATCTAAATTATATCCATACGTAGAGAACGCACTAAACTATTTTAAATGAATTAATAGTAAGGAAGTAGTTTGGTCGAAACTCTACATTCCCATGTATTAAAATAATAAGATATACCTATTAGTACCTAATGATTAAATGTTTACAAATTTTTTTATATCTTAGCAACAAATGGAAAGAAACAACCATCGCCTACATAAACACCAACGATGTTAATGGTGTGTTGCTATCCGAATGGCGAGATGATAATGCCACATCCAGGCTACCTTACGCACCAAACCGGAACACAACAGCTGACGATATAGCAACAGGAATAGGTAGTGGTACCAAAATCAGCAAGGCCTTGCGGAAGTCTACCACCTAGCATTTAATAACAGCATGAACATATGTCAACATAAACAGGAAGGCAATATCTTTATAATTATTTTTATTCCAAAAAATACTATGGCCGCCCTTTTGATTATGGTTAGCGACCCTGACTACGCAATCAATGGGGCTTGGGTTCTATCCCCGACGGAACAGGCATTTGTGTGATAAGCGTAGGTATTTGTATTTCTGGGTCTGGTTTTTTATTAAATATGTTACAGTATTTATATAATATGTATTCTATCCATTAATATCGTTGACTAAATCCTACATAGTAATCAAATGATTTACTTACTTTTGGGTTAGATCAATTTGTTAATTTGTAGCGATATTTACTATTTATTTATTTATGAAACTAATGACGATATGAATTATTTTTATTTTTATCTTGCGGCAAACAAAAGGTGGTTTATTAAGAACTGTTTTATTCAAAAAATACTATGAACTACCTATTATTTCGATCTGAAACATTATTATAATATCATGACATAAAAAATGGTAGAGCCAATAAATTCAATTTCAAATAATAAATTTCCAAGACGCCAAGTTATTTAAGATTTAGCTAAATCCTCTCCGGTTCTTACTAATTTTATAAATTAAGTCAAAGCATAATATAATATACAGTTGGGTCATATACAGTATAGTATACAGTTGGGTCTGGCGTAATCAACGTGTAACCCAAAAAGATAATCCCTAAATTCCTGATATCTATTGATTATGTTCATATCTCGGATCTGGTCTACGCTAAAACATCGTTCATGAAACGTAAATAGTTACCTAAAAACATAATATGAAAACATTACAAAATTTCATTCATTGTCACAAATATGAAAAATCAAACTAGTGAGTTTAACAAAAATATTCGTGAGAATCCTTCTATTTTGAGAGAATATTTTCGTGAGAATACGATTTTTATTTGAATGTCATTGTTACTATTAATAACTTGTGTCCCCCGTGTTGGTTCCGTGCTCCTTTGAAGAATAGTTCCGTGCTCCTTTGAAGAATAGGCCAACTGCCGTTCTGCCAGGCATGTCGCAAAAGGCGACCGATTGGCTATACGAGTCATTAGCATCGTGACTACTAGGTGGTAGAGTTCTGCATTGTCTCGTTCATTCCTGCCACAATGACGTCAGTGTTTGACACTGTCGTGTTCCGGTTTCGAGGGTAAGGTAGCCGGTAACCTTATGCATGTGGCATTAAACCTCGCCACAAGATAGCAATGCACCATTAACACCTTTGGTGTCTATAGGCGATGGTTGTCTCTTTCCATCAGGAGACCTATCTGTTTATTTGCTATCTTATGATATAAAAAAATTGAGCCATAACTAAATGCAATATTTAGATTTATTCGAATTCTACGTTTTTTTATATTATACTAGTTCTTACTCTCGACTTCGTTCGCGTGGCCAAAATCAGCCGGGTAAAAAGTAGTCTATGTCTCTTCTGGATAATGTAGTTTTCTAATGGTAAAATAATATTCAGTAATCTAGTACTCGTAATAAAATTGATCCAGTTGTTATTTATTCTTTAAAAACATACAAAAATATTTTTTCTCTTAATAACATAAGTAAAGAAGATAGCAAACTAGCAGATTACACTCCTGATGAAAAGTGACCTAATTTTTCCGGGATAAAAAGTAGTAATCATTTACCTGTGTGCCAAATTTCATTTAAATCTGTTAAGTAGTTTTTGCGTCATAACAAACAAACATCCTTCCATTCCTCCAAATATCCAAACTTTCGCGTTTACAATATTAATATAGATTTTAATAATTAATTATTTTTCTGAAACAAAAGCAATTGATATTTTTTTGCCGATAAAGCAAGTAATCATCTATAAAACGATATATAATTTATGTGGAGAAATTGTAAGGTTTTCTCTAAAAAGGGAAGCAAACATATTAATCTTAGCGTATTAAAACATATATTTTCCCGAATTAACATCTTAGGTTAATCTAACTGGATTGTTGTTTTATTACTCGCTACTAAAATAGAAGCCGGACGACAAAACATTACATATTAACTGACCTTCTTAAGCCTTTGTAATTAATCCTGTAAATTTGCATAGAACGACATAAACATATCTACATTTTCCATTCATTAACGATTATCGCATGCCATTAGTAATCATTTATTTATTATTTTTTCCTCCAGATTTATTGTAATCACAGAATTTCCTTTTAAAAGGCGAGAAGCAATTATAGTTAGTCATAATTAATTCTTGTCATTTAACAAGTTCTGATTAAGGCTGCATGTGCGCGTTTGTTTGTTATGGAATCACGAAGGTTGCGATATTGTGGACATTCCCTAAGGGTAAGGATTGTGGAGTAATATTCCCAAGAGCGAATCGGTGTACGTGTATTTTCAATGACAATACGATATCAAAATGCTAAATATTTAATGTTGATGTGACAGCAATACGAATAACTTGCGCATACGAAACTAGATATACATATTGACATACCTACTTTGAGTATTCAACCAACTTAATACTCAAAGTTGACATAGATATACACAAACACACACATACACTTAAGAGTCTGAGTTATGAGCTGGTAGACGAGCATACGTGCCGCCTGATGGAAAGCGGTCACCGATGCCCATGGACATCCACAGCTTAAGAGAAGATGCGTTGCCGACTCTTAATATTAATCCGCCTTTTAATAATTAATTAATCCGATAAATTCATTAATCCGCCTTTTAATAATTAATTAATCCGATAAATTCATTAATCCGCCTTTTAAAAATCCAATGTTATATTTTTCCGGAAATTAGACTTAGTTGAGTTCATTCCATAATTTGGTGATACGAACTGAAAATTTTCGACTAAACCGTACTGTTGTTGTGTTCCTTGTTCTTTTTTATTAACAACTAGCTGCGCCCGCGACTTCGTCCGCGTGGAAAAATTTCGAAAAAAGTAGCCTAAGTTACTCCCTGTCACATCAGCTATCTGCCAGTGAAAGTCCCGTCAAAATCGGTCCAGCCGTTCCAGAGATTAGCTGGAACAAACAGACAAAAATTGAAAAAAATGTTATTTTGTTATATGTACCGGCATTTAGTAAAAAGTAGTTATTTTAATTTTACAAACAGACACTCCAATTTTATTTATTTGTATAGATAATTATTTTTAAGTTATTGAATTTAATTTATCTTTATTTTTAATTTAATTCTTGCTGCTATATTTTTTATTTTTTTGGCTTGTATTACCAATTCACTCTTTAAAAGTGTCAGTAATGTAATAAGAACCCGTGATTGACTAATGCTCGGTTGATTTACTTGGCGTATTTGTTCGATTGTATGCTGTGTTTATAATAAAAATAAAAAATATAAAAAAAATAATATTGTACACTTAGCTTAACTAAAAAGAAATTATTTAATTTATTGGAACTTTACTAGTTTTTTGTATAGGAAATTTGGAACACAATTTTTCAAGATTATGCTGATAACTTAACCAGAAGTAGGACATAGAGATTGGAAGCAGTTCAAAGAGCTAGAGGCAACAATACTAAGATTTTTTATATCATAAGATAGCAAACAAGCAGAAGGCTCTCCCAAAGAAGACAATCAGCGCCAATAGGTACCAAAGTTGTTATTGATGCGTTGCTATCCTTGTGGCGGGATCTTAGCACCACATCCATAACTTTACTCTCAAAACCAGAACACAAAATTGACAAACAATAGAGGTAGACTATTGCAGCAGGAATAGGTATGGCGGTGGTACGAGACCCGCAGCACCTTTAATGCTTGTCTTTGTCGTGTTCAAGTTTAGAAAGTAAGGTAGACTTACGCAATAACATTGACATCCCGCCATATGAATAACAGGAAAAATATATATAGATGAGAGCTACTAACATTATTTGGACATTACCAAATACCATCGACTAATGTCATTGAACCAAATCTAATCTAAGATCACACAATAAAGATTATTTTAATGATAACGAAAGTTGCACTACATCCACTTGATAAATTGAATATATAATATATATATATATATATATATATATATATATATATATATATATATATATATATATATATATTTAATTCGGTGTGATAGTATTTTTTATATATAATTTATTGCACTTAAACAAACTATTGTCTTGATAGAGATAATCGTCACCTTATTACAATTGCGATCTCATGCGATAAGGATTTTGCATCAAACTTTTGCATCGACAATTTTTTGCATCGATAATTGTGTGCATCGACTCTTAAAAATATACTTTCAAATTCCAACGGTTAATATTTCTAAGAATAATTTTTTAACGAAGTAAAATTGCAACAACCGACTTCCCACTTCCCGTGTCTCGGAACCCTGCATCAGATCTTCACCAAATTAAAATGTCATCCCATTTACTACCACGGAAAACTTTCTACCCCTTATTAAGACAATTACGCGGAGGGTGAATGAAATTTTTTACAATTTTTATTTTATTTAGCACAGTTAAAATTTACATTGCGGAGAACTAGATAAAAACTAGAAATCTAATATTTTTAAATAAAAAGGACATGAAACACATTAAATGGATAAAAATATGTGATATATTTTGGGTTTGGGTTTTTATTAAATAAATTGTAATATTTATATATGTATTTCTATGTATTAGTATCGTTGACTAACACCCATAACACAAGCAAATAATTTGCTTATTTTGGGGTTAGATCAGTAAGTCTAATTTGTGCCGTGAATATTTATTTATTATATTTTTTTTATACAAGTATCATCGTACCACCGTAAGTATCACCGTATAGAACCGTTAATAGGGTATGTATATATAAGTATTAAATAGACACAAACTTAAAAGAAATTGTTTTTATTTAAGTATACAAATATTTATTAGAAATATCACACATAGAACCGTTGATAGGGTGATCCTAGTTTTAAACTGAGATAAGAACCGTTAATAGGATAATCTTGTCTTTAATGTATATAAATAGACACAAACTTATAGTAAATTGTTTATATTTATACAAATATCAGACATAGAAGCGATAGTAGGGTAATCCTGTCTTTAAACTGAGGTATACGCTAACTATAGCTTTTATTTTAGTCCACCTAAATAGAAGTTTACGATTTTTCTTTGAAAACTGTCGCTATGGGAAATGAAGATAATAAAACTGTGAAAGATGGCCATTTAACTCTTCCGCTGACAAGTACTTTACTAACACGACCTTGGGAAGTAAAAAGTATTCTGTCATGATTAAAAATTTGCAAATGTTTAACAGCTACTTTATAGATAAAATAATATTTAACCAACGCCTTACGCCAAGTTATTACGCCACTGCGCGAACTTGAAAGAGATTATTAAAATAACCTCTTTCTTCAAACAGTTTACGTTGAGATAACGTAGCTATCTTTGATAACGAACCGCATAGAGTATGATGTCATTTTATACTTAGTTTTCTTTATAAATTCGTTTGATTTATTTATTAAATTAAAAATATTCGGCTCGGATCATGAATCCCTGCGAAGCGAGTCGGGCAAAAGTGTTATTGAGGTTTTTCGAGGTTTTTCTCGAAAATCTAGAATCTTAGTAGTAGCTTGGAGTCTGGCGGAGGCCTACGTTGCTCGGATAAGCATAAAAAGTCGTCGGTCCCGATTATCGTTAGTAAGATAATCTTTTTCAGGTCGGTAAAACGCGACGATCGGGATCACCGCTCATGTCAACCAATACTCGCCAACCGACAAACTGGTGAACCGTGGTGAACAGACAAGTCTATATACGTTCGGATCACTCTACCTATCCCGCAAGGGTAGCGGCGTGGTGATACTTTTAAATGTTTTATTTGAATTGAATGATTTTATCGCAGTAAATCTGAAAAAAAATATTTCGTTAATAATACATAAAAATTTGAGAAATTATCGTAGTTTCTCGAAGTCGGTTGAAGGTCGTCGGCGCCAATAGTGATGTTTCCTAAGCGGAAGCGCAGGTAAAGTCCATGTCTCTGTAGGAAGACTGAATAGGCATATTCTAGCGCACAGGATGCATTCGTCTTTAACACCTGCTCCAAATGTCATCAGATGGACTGAAATCACTATTAGCCACAATACGGATACGTTTAAAAATTCTGGCCGAAAATAGTAGTTTCACAAGTTCGACAAATATTTCTCTTGCCTAAAATTGAATCTATTAAACGAAACAAAACTATAAAACAATCTGTTCGGTTCCTTACTATTAACATTAATGGTTTAGTTTACCGAGATCATGACTATACAGTTCTGCAACGTCTGGCCCGGGTCTGGCAGCTACCCCGTACCACCACCTAACCTATTCCTGTCACAATAGCGTCAATTATTGTCATTGTCGTGTTCCGGATTGGAAAACTTATGCATGGGGATACTCCCCGCCACACAGATAGCAACTTACCATTGATATCTTTTGTGTCTATAGGCGATGGTTGTCTTTTGTTATTTGTCTGTTTGTAGAGTCATTTGCTTGTTGCTAACTTTTGATATAAAAAAAACTAATCGGTTTATTTGATAACAAAATTCTCAATAGCAAGACCTAAAAATATACATTTAGGTACTTGAATGGTCTTAAATATCTGTGTTTGAATAAGATGAATAATAATTGAAATCTATAACAATACACTTTACAAGAAACTGATTTAGTCTGGGAACGGATGGAATAACAAATATTCAGATAAATTTTCCATAATTTTATGTATAAAGTCATTTAATATACGTGACATAAAGAAAAAACATAGATTGTAAATACTTATTATTGTTATGTGATAATAGTAATTACAATAATAGGAAGACAGAGTAAGTTGCTATAAATTGATAATTAGTACCAGTATAATATGAATTAGTGGTACCTTGATTAGGTTTAAGGATTTTTACTATAAGAAAAGCAACCTGCAGCTCTTGAAAAAATATAGGTCTGTAACGAATAATGGAAAAAACAGGTTTTGTCGACAATCTTCAACAAACGGTGGTCTTCAAATATAACGACTATCGTTTGTTTCGTGCGATAACTAAGACGAATAAATAAATATCGCTGTATAAATTACATGATCTAATCCCAAAATAAGCAAATTATTTGCTTGTGATATTGGTGTCAGTCAATGATACTAATACGTAGAAATGCATATGGGTGATTCTTCGAGTAAAGCATTCTTTGGTGATTTTCGTGGCAATTTTCAAATTCGATTTTTTTTATAAATTTATGTCCGAATCTTTAAATATACGTAAAATTAATATTCTTTGTAGAAGAGGCATCTTACAGAGTGATATACTTACAGAGATAATCGAGGTTAAAAAAATAGAGGCCACGCTAATCACAAAACACCCCACGAAAATGAAAATTTTTGTTTAAATTTCTAAAATGAGATACATATTGTTACTTCATATTGAAATGAAGTTAATTATGCCATTGTAGGTAAAAAAAATAGGTAGGTTACTAAGGCAAAAATCGTTTTTAGTAAAATCAGTTCAATATTATTTATTATTTTTAAAAAAATACAAACTTATAACACTAATTTAAACATTTCAAAAAATAACACTTTTATTATTATAATCAGTCTTGCTAGGAACAAAATAAGTATATTTAATTATCACAATCATTTACTTCCTTATTTATATAAATTCTTAAAAAATTGAGTAATCGAAGGAATCGCTCGAGTTTTCATCGTCTACATTTTCTAAAGAAGAAATAATATTTCTACTAGTTTTTGGAGTCATCAGTTCTTCGTATTCTTTGGTCAAGCCTGGAACCCAGAAACTGTCATTGTCTGAAATTTCAATATCATCCTTTGAAAGTTTCATATCATAATTATTTGGGGTTTTTGTTTCAATTTTCATTTCTGGAATAAACCCACTCCTTCCTGGTTTCAATAAGATATCTGATAGTATCATTAGTTTTTTATTTGCTACTTTTGAACATTTGCTTTTAAGTGTCTTCTTCTGTGAGTGTTTCTCACTTATGCCTATTCTTTCTTTATTTCGCAAATCGACATCATAAAAACCCTTATGCAAACCATGTGGACACTGGATCGTCGAGTGAAAACATGGTTCTAAACCACAACTAAGTTCTCTCATTGTAATTTTCCGGCCGGTATCAGCATTCCATAGTACTTGATGAACGCTCATCGTTCCAGGGAACTCTTTCAAATCTGTAGGTATCAGTAATTCCTTCTCAAACATGCCTGCTTCTGAAACAGGTTCTATGTGAACACCTGGAACATTTTTCTTAAGGTGTTGTAGAAGCGAGTCCATATTTGTAATGTCAACGCCACGAGCAACCAACTGATCCGCTGTCCTTTTGAGCACGCCACCTACACCATCTGGGGCTCCCTTTCCATGACCGCTTTCTGAGTAATTCCACTCCACAGTACGTAGCGATGGATAATGCCAATTTAAAATGGACATGATGAAAAACATTTTGCGGTTTCTATATTGTGCAGAAGGAGAATCGGATATGAAGTAGAGAGCATCAACCTGTGGCACTTCATCTTCCAAAAATTTTAGGATAGGTAGAAGGTGCTCCCATATTGCAAGTGCATCATGTCGCAGTGATTCACTTACTGTGCAAAAAGGTGTCGTTATCATCTTGCCATCTTTTTTGTAGTATAAAACTACAGTGTGCAGAGTCAGCTGATTTCGATTACCTCCAAAGTGGACGGCTTGGATTTCTCTGGAATATTTTGCATTGTAATTCTCGCTAAAGTCGCAATGGATTATGCACTCGTCTTTTTTCAGATTGGATTTTATTTGTTTAATGTATCTGTGCTGTGATATTATATTCGAAACGTGCTTCATGTAGGGGATCAGCTGCTTCTCAAATTCTTTTATTACTGCTTTTGGAGAAGCGATTAATTTTTGCTTTATAACAATGCGGGTTGTTTTGATTATACCATCTTTGGTATAATTTTTTTTTTCTGAATTCCATTTCCAATAATAGATTTCTTGAGAATCATCGAACTCGTTGTAAAGTAAATGTTTGTCTTGACATTTTCCACACATTCTTTTCAGACATTGATTGGCGGTACTATCGCAGCAGATGTATTTGAAAACGTCTTGTAGAGATTTCTGCTCAATTACTTTGTTCCTTTTCAGAGCTGCAAACACCAAGTCCATGTTCTCATGAGTTTTACACAGACAAGTTTCTCTTGAATTTACATTTGGGATTACAACCCAAAAGGGTCTGAGCTTGCAAAAAGCCGAGTAACTAATTGTGATTCTAGGATTCAAGGCAAGGTACTTCTTATGCAAATTAAGCAAAGAGTCCATCAATAGGCGTTTTTGCTTTTTCGTTTTATTTCGGGTGATACAATCTTTTTTTCCTGGACACAATTGACTGTTTTCATCATCTTCGAAGAATAGTTTTACACTTTCCCTTATTTCTTTTTTAAATCCTTCTTTATTATTTTGTGTAATAATCTCTGTACTATTTTCCGTCTTGCTTGTGCTGGGTTGAGGTTCAAATGTTTTCTTTTTCATTCTATATATTTGTTTTTTATACTTTGCATTAACCATTTTTAATTCTGTTATTCTTTTGTGCAATAGTTGAAACTCTTTGTTTACTTTGTATTTAAAACGGCGCAAAACACAACTGGCCGATGTTGTTCTTTTTGGGGTCTCTGTTATATTTCGGGTTTGAGTCTGAGATTGGGTATCACTCTCTTTTGCTTGTACTCCCTCTGGATTCAGCCTTGCCGAGCGCCTGCTCGAAAATGATGAACTATTACTGCTTGGACTTAGAGGTTCACTTGAGTACGAATTCCTTGACAGTGGTGGTCGTTCATCACCTGTAAACATAGAACCCTATAGTATATAATGTATGCATAACAAATCAGATTGTTATTATCAGTTATTAAGAATACTAAAGATATTTATAAACTCTTAATTTTTAAGCTTGAGCTTCACAGTGCAATAAAGAATGAAATAAAACGAGAAATAGCTAGATAAAAAGTTAAGTACAAAGATGATGTAATATTTTTACCTGAAACTGATAAATGAACACTGTTATCAGAAGCTGATGATACTGATGAATCAGCACGAGACGATAGCAGTGGTGACAGAGTTTCTTCCAATGGATCACGGTGTTCTTTGTTATAAATTTCCGGTGCTTGTATAAATTCTTCAACAAGGCAATGTTTAGCTTGTTTTTTTTTCTTTAGGTTATATTTTCGGGAACTTATTCGACTTTTCTCTCGTCTTGCTCTTTGTTCGCGACGGTTTAAGTCATGAATACTAAGTATTTTTCCTTCGGCTTTTCTTTTATAATATCTCGCCCGGTTTTTGGCCTTGAACTCTTCATTATGTTTAAGCCTCTCTCTTCTTTTTCTCTCGGATAACTTCTTTCTTTCTAATTTTTCTTCTCTTGTTAATGGCATTTTTTGTCTAAAATGTTAATAATCCGCTATAATTATAATAAACAAGAATATAGGTAGATAATCCAGTGCTATTTTCATTTGGTTTATTTGTTTATTTAAAAAGCAAGATTAATGTAAAAATGCTAACTTAATGGTATATGGCATTCACGGCCAGTAATCTACCTCTATTGTAATATTTTTAATATTATTGGGTACTGTGCAGAAATCCATCGAATGTAATATTTTAAGTTTGATTGAAACGAATTTACATTAAACTAAAGTAATAAAAAATATTACCATTCGTAACTAGTACAAAACTCAAAGTTATTTCATTTGAATGGTCAAAAATTGATTTGCGTGGGCCAAAACTATCACGTAAACCACGCAAATCACAACCATGAAAATCAAAATAAATTCTTTATGCTAAAAATATACAAAAGCCTTTTAAGCAAATAAACTGTGTTATTAATAATAAGTTACGTTACCTTGTATTTGTTGGCTACAATATTTTATTAAATAAATAAATTCACAGACACCGGAGATAACTGAACCACGCAAATCAACGTTTTGAGTAACCAAACCCATGCAACGAAATTCGTACTTTTATTTTTCGAAAACTCGTCGCACCATTACACAACACTCTACCCGGCGGCCATCGGAGCGCAACTAGTTGTAACTTGAATTAGAATGTCGTGACATAGGGCCGCAAATTTAGAGATGTGCTGTGAATTTAAAATGATCCACGCAAATCAGTAACTACCCCACGACAGTTGCATTTAATTTTTTTTTTAGGAAATGTAGTTCTTTTAGAACTATGGTCTAATTTTTCATAGCATTGTAAACTTATTTGTTTGTAGTGTTTTTTTTTTGGTAAGCATGCAGCATTTAGTTTTAAATATATAATTTACTAAGTGACCAGATCGGAGCTTGGGACACTCCACGAAAATCAAAGAATAAGGGTATATTATTTTTTTAATGATATTAATTATAAAGATAATTGAATAATAATGAGTAACCCAGTAACGAGAGGTTTTAAGGTATGCGCGAAAAAAAAAATGGCTTGCTGACTTTTCAATTTCTATTATTTTTAGGCAAAGCCGCTTGACAAACCTGTCCAAAAGAATGACCCATATATATAAACCGGAATAGATTTATTTAATTAATACCAAAACCAAAAAAAAAATAATAAAAAAAAATATGAACTAGTATATATCGAGCACTATATTGACATCCAGTCAATGCCAATCATGTCAAAAATTTCAAACCCTACTTCATCTTAGGGGATAAATTTTGAAAAATCTTTTCTTATTCCTCGTCCACATTGCATCGTAAGAAAAACTCTTGTGAAAATTTTCAATCTTAGTCTAAGGAATAAGCTTAGCTATAATATTGTCAGTCAGTCAATCTGAACTTTTCATATTTTCATAAATTTTTTCCTGCCGGGAATCCAACCCAAACACCATTCGTTACTTAGTCAGGGTTGCTAATCACAGCTTAACGTGCTCTTCCGCGGCATTTTGCTTTACAAGGACAGCTGCGAAAAAATCTATAACGCTTTTGCCCCACTCAAGGATCAAACCCGGGACCTTAATTTGATCCGAGTTAAATACCTAACCACTAGACCGTAAGTCATAATATAAAACACACAATAACATAACAGGAAACAAAGGCGTGTCGTACTATTTATGAATAAAAGTCTGGATAAGTTTTACCTCCAAGTTTCCACAATTTTGACATGCTAGTCCATCTTAAAAATAAAAATATGTGTAAATTAGTGTGGTTTTTGTGATTAAAAACTATTTCATGTATTAAAACGATGAAAAACTTTAACTTCTTTCAATGACTTCCTGCTGACCTGCTCCGAAACTCTATATTTGCAAATCATTAAAATAATATACCTACTGCTTAAATAAGCAATAAAAAATGTGATATATAAAAATCTGGTGTCAATTGTCATGGTGTTTGTGGTCGCACTCTTCCGAAACTAGGTGGTACAGTTCTGCATTGTCTCGCCCGGGTCTGGTACCACCGCCTTACTTATTCCTGTGGCAACAGCGTCAGCGCTTATCACTGTCGTGTTCCGATTTTTAAGGATAAGGTAACCAGTAAACCTATGCATATGGCATTAAGATCCTGCTACAACGATAGCAACGCACTATTAATAGCTTTAGTGTCTATAGGCGACGGTTCTATTTTTCCATCAGGAGAGCCATCTTCGTGTTTGTTATCATCTATATTATTTATATTAATCTATATAAATATTATAAATGCGAAAGTTTGAATGTTTGGATGGATGGATGAATGAATGGATGTTTGTTACTAAATCACGCAAAAACTACTGAACGGATTTGAATGAAATTTGGCACACAGATTGATGACCTGGAATAGCACATAGGCTTTTTATCCCAGAAGATTGGGTGATCCCGCGGGATTCGCCTAAAACTTTATAATGCAGCGGGCTGCACGTTGCAGCTGTACAGCATGATATAAAAAACTGCTTGACCAATTTTTACGATTTGATTTGGTAAGATATGATTTGGCAAGAATAAGGTCGTAAAGTATAAGTATATTATAAATTTTATCTTACTAAGAGATTAAGTTAGATTGCATACCTATACATATTACTGCCATCCAATTTTAATAAAATAAAGCCTATGTTCTGTTTCAAGCCAATCTTGGTTCAATATTAGGTATACACTGAACGCTTAGAATCAGATAACAGTTTTTTTTATGAAAATTGGTATGTTAACTAGTAATAATAGTAAAGATGTAGAAATCTTCAAAAAGTGCACGTAGCAGATTTCGACGATATCGACGATATACAAGTGTTCAACGCTTTTTAAATGGACTTCGGTCTCCAGGCAGTACACCTTATCTGGTTGGAAATATCTTCTTTTCCACATCCTCGTCACGAGTGTGACGTCATCAATCTCCACAGCTCCGTTAGGAATATATTGTTATGTACTCCACAGTTATGACGTCATCCTAACAGTAGCTGGCCTGCTTGTTCTGACGCTAAGCTCTCCACTGGTATCGACCTGCAGCGCTAGAATGCTTTCAGTGGCATTGCAGAGCTTACACGTAAGAGTCAATGGAAGCTAGCAGATTGAATTAGATTTGTTTTATTCTTTGGGCGATATGATATTTATTTCATTTTTATAATTAGCAGGGGATATAATAATTATAGGAGTCGTTTTAAAAACAATAACCGTTTACATTATAGCACACTGTGTTAAAATCAAGATAAAATAATCGTGATTTGAGTGCAGGATGTGTTGGAAATACCTATGTCTGCTCCATTAACTATTTCCATATTACGATCACTTGTGTAGCCCAAGGCCGGGTACGATACACAAGTCATAAACTTGTGCATTATAACTGCGTTTGTTGCCCTTGCCATACCATATCGCTGAGTTTACTGTCAGTGCAATAATTTATGAAGATGTTGGCGATCGTCCGATTTTCTAACGGGTCGAAAATCTATAAAATTAAAATAAATATGTTTTAGTAAACAAACCAAAAGCTAATTAATGACACCGGATAATATCAAAGCTCTTGCAAATATTGTAAGTATTCATCAGTAGCGTAGCGTGCCTTAGCGGGGCCCCGTATAAAATTTGTTTAGGAGCCCCTTTTGTGACAAATCTCTACCCTTCATGGTAGAGATTTCTCACAAAAGAAAAAAAATGCATAAAAGTAAAAGAAATATTTATTCGTCATAATTATCTGTCACTTTTTCCAAATTCTTACAAACAATTCAAATTACATACTTATCTCTCCTTGACGTTTTTAAAAAAAGAAATTGCTTTTTTTTGACTATTGCCATTTGGGAAGTTTTTATTCATTTTTTCATACGCACGTAATTGATACGGCAGATACGGTGGTAGCTACGCCCCTGGCATTAAATAAATGGTATTTGTATATATTCAGCAGTGTTCCGACTCAGCATACAGACATCGATCTTTATAAAGATATATTATGTGTATCGTAAATATATAGTCGAATTGGCTGTCGTAAATGTCATAATTGTAAACATGTTTGAACAGCATTGTAATCTGCTGCTCGGCTTGCCTCTAACATCTTTATGACATTTGGATGTATCAAAGCGGCGAAATGAGATCACAGCACGTAGGCACGTGTGTGATTTTTTTGTAATAATGTACTAAATGTGATACTAATAATTGAAAATGCACGCTTGTGTACAGAAATACTATTTTAGTAAGATTATGAAAAGAACCGCCGTTTACATCATTATCAGCTAAACAAATAATCGTATCTGCCTGAATTAGTGAATTCCACTGACGATTTTAGTAGGACTTAATCAGTCATTACGACACGCAAAAGTTCAATAAGTTATAAGTCTACATATCGGAAATATCAAGTAATTTCGAAAAAAAATACCTAGAGTCCTCGTAGTCCCGTGCTATCTATAAAAGCGGACTATCAGCTACCAGCCATTATGCGTAAAAGTATAGTGGCCATTTCTGCCAACAGTCAACCCAGCTCATTCCAAAATTCCAGCACCTGCAATGCTAAACCAGCTTCCTGTATATGCCACATCGTATGAAGAACTGGTCCCATAGGTAAGGGTACCAAACCCGGACGAGGCTCAACCCAGCGTAGCTTTTGACCCTCTTATGTTCATTGTACTTCATTGTTACACGACTCAAAATGTTACTTTTACGTTATTTTAGGACTCCTTAAATTTTTAATTTGTATTGTAGTTTTGTAATTTACATGCCTACCGGTATTTGTTTACAGAGCAATAGGTACTTAATCTTGTGTTAATTGGTATATAGCTGCCACATTATAATTTATATGTTTTTCTTTTTTAGGATTGCCAATCAATTATTTGATCAAAATTATTACGATTGTTTCGAGACTTAACTAGGGTCAGAAAACTATTTTGATTTTTTGTAATTGTCATGTTTTAGTATTAGTGTCGTTTTCCACATAAAATAAGGAAATGTTACTTTTTCAGCTGCCTCATTTGACTATCTTTCACTAGCAACACTGGCTCAACCACCTAGTTAGTAGTAACGATGTTAGTGACACGTGTTAGCCTTTTCTCAGCTTTTGCGAGATGCGTAACGACGCCGCGACCTGTTTATTATATGGTATAATAAGTATGAAAATAACTTTTTTAAATATGCTATAATAAGTATATAAACATATCTATGAAAAATAAATTGTTAAGATGTGCCAAAATGATAAAACATAAAAATAACAGTGGTGTTAATAACACGATATAAAACTACTGACAACAAAAGAGTGACTAATACCTACTTCAATATCTTTATTTTAAAGATTAAAATAATTCGGCAATTTTGATGTCTGTGCCGCATATCTATCTAATCTGATTGTTAAATTGTGTCATTATATTTACTGCTAGCGATCGCCTGTAACCGAAATTCAACCATACACTACTAAATAATTAAAATATAGTAATAACATGAAAAGTTTTTAATTCCAATATTCCCATGGGAAATTAAGCACTTTAACTATTGATATAAAAACCCAAGATACACAATTTTAAATAAATTTAATAATATTTTTTGAAGGATAAGCCCTGGTAGCGTAATGACCCCAAAATTGGAAATAATTTACATTGGAGATTGGAACGAACTTTAGTACTGCTGTAACTGTAAAATATTACTTAGTACCTATACTATAGTCAACTGTATTAATATATTACTCATAGTTATTTTTGATATTACTTATTGAAATGCCGAATGATGGTAAGGGTTACTCCAAACAATAAGGGCAAGGAAAGGCATTCATGATTACCTCGATAGCTACATCGAAGCCGTCGATAGGGCTTAGCACTTCTATCAAAATAGCTATCTTAACTACAAATGTGGATCATAGAGAGTATAGGAGAATCATAGTCACCATTGCAGTAAATTTCCTATTTCAGTATCTTCTAAACCTACTAGACTATGCCATAGGTATCAATATCAAGCGTCAAATACTACACAGTTTGCCGTTACGTTACTCTTATATAAATAATTTCTTAAATAAATAAATAATAAATAAATATTTACGGGACAAATTACACTTCTTTATCTAACCCCAAATTAAGCATATTATTTGCTTGTGTTATGGGTGTTAATCAACGATACTAATACATATACATAAATAAAACTCTATAAATTACATTGATCCACAAATCATTCAAAACGGGTTTAATAATAGCTTGTAATAAGTAATAAACGTTAAATAAGTTTCCAATACAGTCAATTTTCATTACCCTATCTTAATTTTCTGGATTCAAGTAGGTAATAACTTAAAAAACTACAGTTATTATTGACGTGTTTGTCGGTCCTTAATCCGATAAACTTAGATATAACTAATTGGCCACTTTGGATTTTATTGCTTTTTAGTTCTTAATTATTACTAACGATCGCCTGCGGCCGAAATTCGACCATAGACTAAACTATAAAATCTCTTTTAAGTTTGACAACTGACTTTAGCCGTAAACAAAACAATAGGTATACCTACATGTATTTAAAATTAAAATGTACACATATGGTGTATATTATTAAAACTTAATGATTGTATACTCTTTGTATATTATCATGTATGTCACATGAATCTCGTAGGTATGTGTAATGTTTATTTTAATAATGTAATGGGTTTCTAATGATTTTTATTTAAAAATATTAGGTTTCTGCTGTCCTTCGCAATGTAAACATATGTGCCAAATTTCATAGGTACTCCAACGTTTGCACAACTGTCTTAAAAAAGGGTACAAATCAGTAATGGAATGCAGAACAGGTATTTAAATTTATAATACGATCGTACACTGCTTCATTTTAGAAGGCGGGTAAAAACAATTAAATCCATACTGCTATATAATTACTAGGTGATTATAAAAAGCTTTAGGAAAAAATTGTTCATAACACAGAAATAATGTTCAAGAGAAACTATACGAAGTAAAAGTCGTGTTCCATTTTGCTACCAGTCTTAACCGATTGTCGCTGCAGCTTTAAAATAATAAATCGTCGTACTTTAGTACATAGTGGTCGTTGGTGCATAATCATTAATCAGTAAATGAAACATTAGCCTTTTTTTTGAAAAGGCTAATGTTTCATTTACTGATACCCCACTAAAATAAATTCAATACTAGAACACGTACCTACTAATATAATGCTTCAATATTATAGTGGCGGTTATTTGACGCACTACAAATCCTCAAAATATCCATGGAAAAGTTCATCATCCATTTCACTAACACCAAATACCTACTCAATGTTTTTCCTTTTGATTTTTTCCCTCAGTACGTATATAATTTTTTTTAATTCCTTATTATTATAAACGCGATATCCTGCCTAGCTGTCTTTCTATCTGTTATGTTTTGAAGGCTAAACAGGTGAACCGATTTTGATGATATTTGGCATGGAGATAGTTAAAGATGCGGGGTCAAACAAAGGTCAATTTCATTTTAAAAATCAACCCCCATTTTGTATGAAAAGCTACGAGTATATCGATGACATGTTAATCTACTCACTGCAAAGGTCAACTTGTTGAATCATAAATGTATACCTTAGCTGTATCGATAGGTTCTTTAAGATCCTTGAATTTTATTTAACAACTAGCTGACCCGGCAAACGTAGTTTTGCCATATAAATTATTATTGAATTAAAAAATAGGAGTTGGTAATAGAAGGGTGATAATTTAGAGTTCTATGTATTTTAATGCCACATTATAAAAAAGTAATATTTTTTCCAAAATGTAAAAATAAAATTTTAGGGGTGGACAACTTTTGTCACTTAGAGGTATGAAAAATAAATAGTAGTCGATTCTCAGACCTACTGAATATGCATATAAAATTTTACAAAAATCGGTCTAGCCGTTTTGGAGGAGTAATGGTAACTAACAACTTTTCCTTACCGTTGTTAACAACTTAACAACAACAACTTTTCCCCGTGTTCGTTCCGGGCTCCTTTGAAGAATAGACCAACTGCCGTTCTGCCAGGCAGGTCGTAAAAGGCTATGCGAGTCAGTAACATCGTGGCTACTGGGTAGTAGAGTTCTGCATTGGCTCGCCCGGGTCTGGTACCACCGCCTAACATATTCCTGCCGCAATAGCGTCAGTGCTTGTCGCTGTCGTGTTCCGATTTGGAGGGCAAGGTAGCCGGTAAACTAATGCATGTGGCATTAGACCTCGCCACAAGATAGCAACGCACCATTAACACTTTTAGTGTCTATAGTCGATGGTTGACTCCATCAGGAGACCCATCTCCTGCATCAAACATCTACTTGTTTGCTATCTTATAATATAAAAAAATAACACTGTAGCACGAAAATTTTATACAGGTATAAGCTAATATTGCAAATGTTCAACGGGTTTGTGAACGCGGGTACCTTTGTAAGCCAATATTGAACTTACCGTCTTCGGAGACGTGCTGTCGATACAAATAAGTTCGTTATTGTAATTTCGGTAACTTGTTCATAATACTCGTATGCATATATACACTTAAGCGGATATCCATCCAATCACCACTGATCATATACCAACACTTGCGTGAATGGATCTCTATTTAAAAAAAATGTAGCTTATGTTTTTTCTTTTGTGTTGATTCTGCGATAAAACTTAAAACCACAGACCACATGAATACTAATAGACACGGCATTGGGAAGAAAACGTGTCTCCGATCATAAAGGTCGGGACAAAAGTATTTTCGTATTGTTCATACAAAGGAATTCTATTTATTTATAGGGTCACTGTGCCGGTTGGCGACCACTTAGTGGAGTTGCTCACTTTGGATACGTCAAAATATATGATATCTATACATAACATAAATATTTTTTATGTAAATTAGTCGTAAATATAGCCAAGTTATGGAATATGTAATAAAACAATTCACTTTCGTTAGTAAATTTTGTAAAAATATTCAAAATGTTCAAAATTAGCCAAAACGCTAGTTTGCGACCACTTTTATCAGTTTACGACCACCACTGCACTAGTATGCGACCACTATGAAAAAGAATAATATAGAATTAAAACAACGCTTGTTGATGTAGATAAAATATTTATTTTCTAGTTCTTATACATATCTTCACGCCAGATTCCTTGCGGAGTAGGCACAAAGAACCGAATGCATCACGATCCTTGCAGACTTGCCTCGCTTCTTCCACATTCATTACTCTTTTATACAAATACATAGGTTACGAAGACTCTGGACACTACCTTCGGACAGTACTCGATCTATCTGATTATGATCTACCAGTCTTGACTCTTGATCATCCCCAGTACGATACGCGAATGTGTAAATTGTATACCCATCTGTTTTGTTAACTTTTACTCTAACCATTCTCTCTACATGTCCAAATCACACATTTTACATACACACATTATAACTGCCAGTTTAACATAATTTAATAAAAATAATCATGGACAAAAGTAATAGGTAAAATATATTCCTCCGTGTTTGTCCAATCCCCTTTCAAGAATAGACCAACTGCCGGTCTGTCAGATAAGTCGTAAAAGGTGACCGATTGGCTGTACGTGTCACTACCATCGTGACTACTTGGTGGTATAGTTCTGCAACGTCTCGCCCGGGTATTTGCTACCATCGCAGTAGCTTTTCCTGCCGCAATAATGTAATTTATTTTATATCAATAAGATAGCAAACAAGCTAATGGGTTTTCTGATGGAAAGAGACAACCATTGCCTATAAACACCAAAGATGTTAATAGTGCGTTGCTATGTACTGACGAGGTCTAAGGCCACATGCATAAGTTTACAGGTTACCTTACCCTCCAAACTGGATCACGAAGATGACAAGCATTGACTCTATTGCGGCACGAATACGTAAGGCAGTGGTACCAAATACCAGGGCGAGGTGTTGCGGAACCACCTAGTAGTCACGATGGTAGTGAGATTACTTCTTGTCAAGAGTTAAGTAAACTTTTAGACAAGCACTTACGCTATTGCGGCAGGAATAAATAAGGCGGTGGTACCAGACCCGGGCGAGACAATGCATAAATCTACCACCTAGTTGTCATTGTCGTGCACCTGTTTGGAGGGTAAGGTACCTGGTAGACTTGTGCATGTGGTATTGCAAACACGGATGGCAATGCACCATTTATATCTTTGGTGCCTAAAGGCGATAGTTTCTCTTTCCATCAGGAGAGCCGTCAGCTTGCTTGCTACCTTATAATATAAAAAACAAATATTCATTTTAAACACTTATCATCTAGACTAATTAAAGAACAAGTAGTTTTTTCGTTTCACATCTGTTAATTATCTTATATAGAAATTGACTGATAAAATCTGTCCATACTAAAGGAGGATGTTCAGTACTCGATTTTAATGTAAAACAATTAGGTACTTAAATATTGAGCTAATTATTCAATAACATGTTTATACTCATACGGACGCCCACGCATAGAAAAACATTTTTCTTTAAATTATCCTTTATATGCATTATCGAAGTTCATTATTTACAAACAGTGATTTGCTGAATGTGACTACACTCAGTCACTGCGCGGATGATAACGGTGCTATCACCCGCGTGGTGACCGTATTTTCTGAATATTACTCTACTAATTTTGTTGTAGTTGAAAACTACATAATAGTTAAGCAATATTTTGACAACGTCATTTTCCTCTCCATTATACATCCGAGTAAATTTTCCTTAAAATAATCCTAAAAATCTGGTATTGTTCATTTTGTGTGTTTTTTTTTATCTTGCGGCGCTGCCATCATCTAAAGAAAGCAATATTTTATTTATTTACTTATTTTAGTTTACTTCGTACTAAATCAGGGCGGTCGCAAACTAACATCATAATTTTCGACCAGAGTGAGTTTGCGACCACCTATTTTAGTAAGTGAATTAAACAAGGTTCTATTAAGAAAACGTGTAGTCGTAAACTGATGTGATGCATCTTTATGCTTCTACAACATCATATTCTGAATTATACAATCATAAAAGCATCATTGAGATCATAATAAGCAAAATTTTTTATAGCTTTATGTGTCAGAATGCGACCACGCGGTCGCTTTCTAACGTATTAGATATATACGAACTTCAGTTTACGACCACTGGATTTAAAAAAAATGCTAAAAAAATATCACTACAACTTTCCAACAAATATTGTTCTACTATAATTGAAATCATAACGCTTCTTGTTTGAGTGTAACATTAGTATAAGGTAACAAAAGGTAACCTTGTTCGCCACCTGGCGTGGTATTTTTGCAATATGCGACACATAAACACACCACTGAGACATCACCCGAACTCAGGCACTATTTTCTAGATTTGGGTTAAGCAGATAGGTTTAATTTTATGATTTTCTTGTTACATAAGTACTCAATGAATATTTAATGCTGACTGTTCATTGTTTTCTCATGAAAAAATGTTATTATCTTTAATTGAAGAAACCTAGCCCCTCAAGTGGTCGCATACTAGAGCCGGTCGCGTTACCGACGCAGTGACCTTAACATTTATGTGCCGTTTTGATCGATGACTTGTTGCCATCCTGTGGGTAGTGCCATGATCCCATTCCTGTAGAAATTGAGATTTTTGATTAAAAAAATCTGACAGGTAGTGCAGTTCACAGTGTTCTTTTGAGGTTAGCTTTATGCTTCCTAAAGAGTTCTGCAATGACCGAAACAGGTGGAAATCTGATGGAACAAGGTCAGGGCTATACGGAGGATGTATCAACACATCCCAGCCAAGCTCTCCCAATTTTGCTGCGTGGCTATAGATGAGTGCGGTCTGGCGTCGTCATGGTAGAACACCACCCCCTTCCTATTCACCAGCTCCGGCCGGTTTTTCTCAATAGCTTTTTTAACCTCATCAGTCGCTGACAGTAGAGGTCAGAATCGATAGTTTTACCCTGTGGCAAAAGCTCATATTGGACGATTCCTTTCCAATCCCATCATACGCATAGCATCACTTTGTTTAGAGTCAGGCCGGGCTTTGCCACGGTCTGTGGGGCTTTTTCATGCTTTGACCATGATCTTTTTCACACATTCTTACCGTAAATCACCCATTTTTCATCACCCGTAATCAACTGTTTAAGAAAAGTTTCGGAATAGTTACGTTTCAACAAAGATTGGCAAATGGAAACACGTTGTATTAGGTTTCTCTCAGTGAGATCATGTGGTACCCAAATGTTAAGTTTTTCTTGTACCCAGACTTTCGTAAATGACGTAAAACTGTTTTATGATCAACATCCAGTTCTTCAGCAATGTCGTAGCTACTAATATGCCGATCTTGCTCTACTTTCTCAAAGATTTTATCTGTGACAGAGCAGTCAGAGCGAACTTCATCTTTCAATCTAAAATTTCTAGACTTGAAACGCTTGAACCACATTTGTGCTACTTTTATTGATGCGGTATCAATAAAAGGTCCGTGAATCGCACAAATTTTATTCGCGGCCTATTATGAGCAAACGCTCATATGCTCGACGCGCAATTCCTGTCAAAATTGTCATACATTTGTAAATATATATTTTAAAAAAATAGAAATATCCCATGTTGTACTATTTTATCGTACCGAATGAGATGACAAGGCTTGAAATTACCCTTGGAGTGATTTTATTTATACGGTAAGTATTATAACTCTGTATTTCTGTGTGTGAATGCAAGCTACTCTGACAAATTAATAAGGCGTATCTATTTAATCCATGCTTAAAACAATCTGGGTCTATAAACATTGATTTTTGAAGTCGAAAAGATCTCTTTAATTAGGCATTATATGATACTAGTAGTTAAGGCGAAAGTACGTATCTTTTACTGTATTAAAATAATTATAACAGATAATATAGATCCAGTATAACAAAAGTACATACTCGTATAGGTACATGTAAACCGGACAAGAGCGACTTAAACTCGTGTAGAGAGGGTTTCGGATGGTTTTAATGGTTAAATTGAATTTAATATCTATATCGTAGTATAATAGACCGTAATAAAATTAGTAAATACGTATAAAGCAACATATAGGTCTCAGTATGACGTATACTTAAAAAAACTAAAACTTATTTGAAATATCCATTGTCACTAGTAAAACGCAAAAGCATGCGCTGCATTACATCAGCTTTAATCGAAGTGTGATTGAATTTGCATCATTTGCTGTAGCGATAAAAAATATAATTACCTACCTGGATTACTTAGAATGTAGGCAATAAAATCATTGACATTTCTTTCTGTTCGTCTGTTTGAAGTCAATCAATAATTTAAGAATATTTGTCATTCTGCCAGGCAGTTTATTAAAGGCGAATGCGAAGGCAATTGGTCAATCATGTCACTACCATCGTGATTATTGGATAATAGAGTTCCGCAACATCTCGCCTGGCTCTGGTAGGTACTTTATCTACCTTGGATCAAATATTCACCAAATGGGAACTACGAGAATATCCTCACAAACAAAATAAGGATTTTTTAAATCTATACGTATAATAAAAGAATACTTGGAGCGTGATCTACAATCGATATCGAAGCCAAAAATATAGTTTTTAGAATTTTTGTCTGTCTGTTTATCTGTTTGTCTGTATGTATGTCCGGGGTAAACTCAAAAAGTACTGCATGGATTTACTTCAAATTTTGCATGAATATTACTAATAGATCGGGTCAACATATAGGCTACATATTATCACGCTATCACCTACGGAGGAGGTGCTGTGCGGAGTAAACAAAGTCCGCGCGGACGAAGTCGCTGGCAACCGACTATTAGTAATATTCATGCAAAATTTGAAGTAAATCCATGCAGTACTTTTTGAGTTTACCCTGGACATACATACAGACAAACAGACAAAAATTCTAAAAACTATATTTTTGGCTTCGATATCGATTGTAGATTACGATTTAAGTATTCATTAAAAAAATATATTCAATGTACAGTTTTGACTTTCCTACGATTTTATTATATGTATAGATATTAATACGGAAAGTAAACATTTTGTACCCCTTTTTAAGACAATTGCCAACGGTGGATTATGAAATTTGGCACAGTTAAAAAGGATGCGGGGGACTGCAGAAATCTAATTATTTTATATAACATGCATTGAAAATACATTAAATTATTAAAAATAAAATCTACACGTTTTCTTGCGATACATGATAATATGGACATATGTGTAGGTGCTATTTTTTACGGCTGAAGTCTTTTTTTAAGGGCAATAGGCCCACCTTTCAAAAATAAGAAAAGAATGTGATGTGCATTTTGTTCATATTTAAATTTATGGTGGAGCATTCGCAAAAAAGAGAAAGAACTAATTTGAAACGAGAATAATTTAGCTTTACAATTACCACAGACATCATATATAGAAAATTACCATGACAGTAAGGAATTGTGCAACACAATGATCTATTTCTATAAAAATGTCTATCCACGTTTTACCGGACGCAGGGGAAAAATCCTTAGGTCGTGCAGCACCAATGTGACTGCTATTCATTTATTAATTCATCAGTAACATCCATCACGGTATTAAAAAGGCGACGCATTTTTGTTTCAGCTTGCAGATTGATAAATGTTATGCTAATTATAGTACAAAAGTTCCTAAAATTATAGTACATTGAAGCCCGAAGCTGAATTTCTAAATCTTCGGAGTTTCAAAAGCTTCGGAGCTTACAGTGCGATATGCTTTACACAGAAATATTAAAGCTAAACGCTGATTTTAAAGTAATTTACACCGGATCACACCACTCGTAACTTTATTACGGCTAAAGTCTGTTATCAAACTAAGAATTGTTTAAACTGTGGTCGAATTATGAACACAGGGCGGTCGCTAGTCCGTGTTATGAAATCCTACATAATGGTGACCAACCCATCTACTAAGTGTACGTTAACCTAATCTGTTAGACTTATTTCAATATAACACGTTGGAGCATTGTTTAAAACCAGTATATTTAAAAATAGTGTATAAGAAGAATAAGCTACGATTTATTTGTATAACCAAATTATATTCCACACACGTTAAGTACACGCAATTGAAATACACTTAGCACATGACTATAGAATGGATTTACTAATGGAGACTTGATTACAATTTATAACAGTTACAGTCACACTTTTAAATATTCAAATTATTTATACTTATAGGCTGTAAATAGGAAGTACGGTAGATACTAGATATAATAGAATGTAGGTATAATTGTTTATATGACTGTAAATAAATGTGTAAGTCTAAGGAATGGAAACTTCGCAATAGTGCACGCACGGGGCATATTTTTTGTGTACATAATTAGCTTTTATAATAAGAAATCGTGAAAAGCTGGCTACACGGCTACATTATAAAAAATATGGTAAATCCCACAATTACAATATATTTTTCCGGGATATAAAAGTCATCCTATTAAAGGTCATCATCGACTCGTGTGTGCTTTTGGGTGATTGAATTACAAATATTGAAACATACTAACTTTTACGTTTATAATATGTGTAGGATTCGCATAAACCCTGTATTCATCGCTTTGAGTATAGACTTGTAGAATATCTATAACTCATCGCTTTACCCGTTATCTCTGCCGATATAATTATAGGCCTTTTTTGCAAAAAAAAAAACAAATCGTTAGCAACATTTTTCATTTTGCTATCCTCAAAGTTAAAAATGTGTAAACAGAGGCCTGTAGGATGTGTAAACAGATCCTACAGGCCATCCCTGAAACTTCCCGCTAAATTAGGGTATTTTGAGCTCAAAAAGTAAAAACTATAAGCATAGATTTTTTCAGTTCAAACATTGTTAAAATAGCAGTACACACAATCTTTCTCGAATATGAATTGCACAGCTAAATTTATACTGAGAAGTGCAGAAATCAATATTTTTATATAATGCATTAAAACATATTATATTAATACAAATAAGTTACACTTCCTATCGGGTTGTTGTATAAATTCGCCACACAAAAATGACATAAAAATATGTGTAAACTCACCACACTGATTTTTTTTGTAGAGTAGGCAGGAAAATCAAATGACAAATATAATAATATATTTATATATTATTGTAATAATCGCAACAAGTATTAAAAATTTTAATTTTCATCTATATTAAAATCACAGTTAAATAATCACTTTAATAACATTAATAACTTAAACTTACAATTTTGCTTGCTAACACTACTTTTTACAAAATTAAAACATGCGGCGAATTTATAATAGCTAGTATGTACCTGTGGCGAATTTACACATACTTTTTAAAATTTTTTAATACCTGTGGCGAGTTTACTTTGAATGTATGGAAAATCTAAAACGGTAGCGAATTTATAACTGTGGCGAGTTTACAATAACCTTTACTATCGTCATTAGACACACATTATAATATTATAATACACATAATATATACTATTTTGTTAATGGTGAAAATTTGTTGTCAAGCCCAGAAGAGATTTTACTGTTTAGCCTATAGTCAAACAGAGTCATGGAAAATTATGGTTGAATTTTGACCAGAGTGTAATCGCTAGAATGTGAGTATTTGTCGTCAAAAGGCACAATCGTGAGCAATTGCGAGTTAAACTTAGAACGTACTGGACGGAATGAATGAAACCCTTGACACGATCTACTAAATGTAAATCACTGCCCGCAGTTTTCTGCACATTTACATGTCAATTAATGTATCTGTTTACATTCGATTATTTATTTATTTTATTTCATAGTATATCAAACAAGCAAATGGTTCTCCTGATGAAGAGTGGTAACCATCACTTACAAACACCAAAGACGTTAATGGTGCGTTACTATCCATGTGGCGGTGTTGGAATGCCACAGGCGTAAGTTACCGGCTACCTTACCCTCCAAACTGAAACACTACAGCCACAGGCACCGACGCCATGGGCACCAGCAGCAGAGTGCAAGGTGATACATTTGCAACCTGCCTGCCTCCTGCCAAAGAAATACATACTTTATAATCAATAGTAGTTTGTTCACCAAGGCGAGAAAATTACCGATACCTTACGAGTGTAGTTAGAGGCCCGAAGTGCAGCTGAGGGCCTCAATACACTCAAGTTAGGAATCGTATTTTCTCCCGAGTGATACATACTGCTTTATACTACACCAATGAGGAAAATAAAAACATTTTAGTTAAAATTTATATTAAAATTATTACAATTGTTGAAACTCCATAAATTCTTCATATGTTTTGTTGTACTTATGCTTGGACTTTTCTGGCAAAAGGTTTAAAATGACTGTTTGAGCAGCTTCTTTTAATTCAGGCGGCGTAAATAAATCTTCATTCTCGCTACTAGACATAGACATCAGAACAGAATATAAGAAGAAGATACAATAAAAAAGAAAATTCGCGCGTACAGTCGTTTTTTTTTTTTAATATTGAGGAGGCAAATGAAATAAAGCACATACTGCCAAGTTTTCTTAGTAAATGCTCGTGGCCAGTAACATTTTGATGTGCTTCGAGATTGAACTCGTGAATTTTAAAAAGTTAAATGAGGGGAGAATGCCATCAACCGCGTTTCGATCGGTCCAGCCGTTCAAAAGTTATGCGATGTTTACATACACACATACATACATACATACATACATACATACATACATACATACATACATACATACATACATACATACATACATACTGACGTCATCGTGAAAATATTTATGGAGTTTCAACAATTGTAATAATTTTAATATAAATTTTAAATTTATATTAAAATTATTACAATTGTTGAAACTCCATAAATTCTTCATATGTTTTGTTGTACTTATGCTTGGACTTTTCTGGCAAAAGGTTTAAAATGACTGTTTGAGCAGCTTCTTTTAATTCAGGCGGCGTAAATAAATCTTCATTCTCGCTACTAGACATAGACATCAGAACAGAATATAAGAAGAAGATACAATAAAAAAGAAAATTCGCGCGTACAGTCGTTTTTTTTTTTAATATTGAGGAGGCAAATGAAATAAAGCACATACTGCCAAGTTTTCTTAGTAAATGCTCGTGGCCAGTAACATTTTGATGTGCTTCGAGATTGAACTCGTGAATTTTAAAAAGTTAAATGAGGGGAGAATGCCATCAACCGCGTTTCGATCGGTCCAGCCGTTCAAAAGTTATGCGATGTTTACATACACACATACATACATACATACATACATACATACATACATACATACATACATACATACATACATACATACATACATACATACTGACGTCATCGTGAAAATAGTCGGAAAAAATTCCTAGGACCTCAAAACGTGGAGATCTAGTGAAAACATGGTTTTCGAAAATCGGGGCAAAATCAGTAACTTTCTTATCTACATTCGTAGCGGGAAGTTACAAAACCTTCCGATGAGCTCAAACCGTAACCGTGAAGTCGGCGTTTTGACACACTTATCCGATTAGAACATCAGATCCCACTTTGTTAAGCTTTTGATTTGAAAACATAAACGCACTAAGATCGGTCCATCTCATTTGGGAACTTCAAACAGACACACATATACACAGACAAACACATAAAACTTATAACACTTCTCTTTTTGCGTCCGAACTTTAAAAAATGTAGCCAATCCGAAAACAAAATGATTAGAATCGGAATCAGTTGTCCTTTCTTTGTTCATTAATATATTATTATATTTAAACATACATATATTCGTGTATGTCATCCCTAACCTTGAGCTAATGGCTTTTAAAATCAATGGTAGTGTATATTTTATCATCAAAAAATGTCAATATAATTATAGCTTCAAGCTAATGCTGAAGTTTTTATGGAATGCGTGGTGAAACGTTGAATTGTTTATGCCGCTCGTTTGTGTGACTGAAACTATGTAGGGCAGTATGAATTTACCTAATTATGAGAATTGCTATGACAACATAAGATGTGGCAAATAGGGCAAGCTGTAGATGATTAACCTTATTTCAAATAGATTTATGATGATATTATTAGATACTATACTAGCTGTTGCCAGCGACTTCATCCGCGCGGACTTCGTTTACTCCACACAGCACCTCCCCCGTAGGTGATAGCGTGAAAATATGTAGCCTATATGTTGACCCGGCGTGTTAGTAATATTCATGCAAAAATTGAAGTAAATCCATGCAGTAGGTACTTTTTGAGTTTACCGCGGACATTTAACAGACAAACAGACAAAAATTCTAAAAACTATATTTTTGGCTTCGATATCGATTGCAGATCACGCCCCAAGTATTCTTTTAAAAAAATATTCAATGTACAGTTTTGCCTTTCCTACGATTTTATTATATGTATAGATTATACAACTGTTTTTTCTTTCACTTCGACATATATTTATTTTAATATAATTCTTAAGTATATTACATCCTGTATATAATATTTATATTATTATTATGTATTATTTATGTATCTATGGTAACTGTAATTTATATATATTAACGTGTAGTATCTCGCCCGGGTCTGGTACCACCGCCACCACTATTTCTGCCGCAATAGTGTCAGTGCTTGTCACCGTCTTTTTCTAGTTTGGAGGGTAAGGTAGCCGGTAAACTTATGCATGTGGAATTAGACCTCGCTACAAGATAGCAACGCACCATTAACACCTTTGGTATTTATAGGCGATGATTGACATTTCCATCTGCTTGTTTGCTAACTTATGACATAAACAAATATATATATATATATATATATATATATATATATATATATATATATATATATATATATATATATATATATATATATATATATATATATATATATATATATATATATATATATATATTATTTTTAGTTATATAATATCTATTATTTAATTTAAATATTGTTTGGTACTGGGTGTTAGCAGACATTAGGTCTCTGATACTTAAAAAAATATAAAAAATACGTATATTATTTGTTTTATAAAGATCAGATTAAATTAATTTAATTTGCAGTTTTATCTCTCTCTCTATATATATGGTTTTACAGATTACATATTACGTAAGATTTTTTTAAGTAGCGTAAATTTTTATCATAGCGTCAAATATTGATGTTATATCATTAAAAATAAAGCGCGACGGAAGCGAAACTTGGTGAGAATACAAGATACCAATTTATATTAATTCACACATACCTTGTGTCCACGTCGTGATATGCCTGCACGGATCTTCCTTTGTCGCCAGAAGTCATTAACATCTTTGTGACTAACTGAATTTAAACCAACATTGCTTACATATTAGGATACTAGATATTGCCAGCGGTTTAACGGGTTTATAAAACAATTATTTAATGAAAGACGTAATTTTTTTGGAGTGTCATATAGGCTTATAATGTTAGGGTCATATCAATGCACAAAAGTGCATAAATCGGTGCTAATTATGTCTCTTTCCCTATCACATGTTTCTACGTCGTAGTGGATGAGATAGAATGAGCGCTAATCCATACGCATGCTCAAATATATTTATTAAAACTTAAAAATAAAAATATTAAAAATTAAACCTTCTTAATATTAGAAAAGTCCTTCATTTGTTATAAATTGTGCCACAAAAATACATAAGAACTCGAATATTTTGCTATTTTCTACTACCTATTCCTCGTGGTCTAGGGGTTAGTTTATTCAGCTCAGATCATGAGGTTCGATCCCCGGGTCCGTTAAAAGTGTTATTAAGGTTTTTTAGAGGATTTTTTGAAATTCTCAGCAGGAGTGTGGAGTCGATCGCGGAGGTGTGTTACCACTTTCGTGCCCCGGACGAGCACGTAAAGTGTACATAATAATGTGTCACTATTATCGCTTCTATGTAGTATGTAGATGGTAGAATTCTTCAACCTGACGCCTACTGATCGCCTACATTAGATTCTTACCACAATAATGTCAGAATTTGTCACTAGATATAGAGTTCCGGAATTGAATAAAAGATAACTTACCTATGCATATGGCATAATATCCCTGTCACAAGAATAGCAATGCACATTGCTATATGATTATGCATATGATTGATTAACATTTACAGTGATGATTATCTGTATCCTTCATATTTGCTATCCTATAAGATATAAACAAAGTTGATTGCGTAAATCTACAGTACAACCTTTTAGTTTTATATACTACAGTTTTTTGTCTGTTGTGTATCGTCTGTAAAAGCACAAAAAATTGAGTTTATTTGTAATATTTATCTTGGTACATTTCTTATGAGAACACAACTTCTTCACACGGTCTTCCCCGAAAGCTAAAAAGCTAAATTTTTAGGAGAAAAGTTTATTATTATTCAAGAAGCTAATACCTGCTGATTTTTTCGTTTTGCACATCTACTAGCGGTAATAATCTTTTAGCGACTATAAAATGGCATATATATACATATATATATATATATATATATATATATATATATATATATATATATATATATATATATATATATATATATATATATATATCCCTTTTTGCGCTTGGAGTGTAAAATTATGCACTTTGCGGAGGATTGCAGAAACCTAATATTTTTAAATAAAATGCATTAAAAGTGCATTAAATTAATAAAAATATACATTATCCACACTATATTAATGTGATATAACGACAATAGTGGAAAATTTGGTCAACCGTTAGTTTTTTACGAATTGACTAGGTGCCGGTAAGCCAATTTCTTAAATGGGGCCGCAACCATCTTTGAATTTTCGATATCTTTCCTGACCTTTCAAAATCTTATTTAAATTTTATACTATTTCTAATTTCCTTAACACCATCTTAATTTTATTATATTTAAAATTCTGATGTACCAAATCTTTTGAAATAATCTAGATTTTTATCAGGACAAAAATTTATATGATAACATACCTGTTCTCTTTAGCATGAGAATGGCTTATTTGGATGAATTTTAAGCTGGTTATTAGATCGTTGATAACTGCCGATAAACAGCACCTGCAACTTCAAACGTGTAACTGATGCATCTACGATTAGCCAACAGCATGACATTCCGTTATTTGACATATAGATAAGCTATTGAAAAAAATTCGGGTACACATCCAGTTACATATTTCTAGAAAATTAAGTAAAATCTTTCGTAAAAGTGAAGTAAAATTCGAATCTACGACGTCTGCTTACTGACGTCATGCTGACTCCACTGCAAGTGCTATAGCTGATAGACTATGAACCGACCATCAACGAATCCTTAGAAGGTTTATCACAATCCGCCAGCTTGTTGTCTGTTAAAACGGGTGATGATCTATATCGCCGAATTTGCCAACTTTGTAGGAATCGCTTCTTATTAGCTGTATAGAGGACCAAAACAAACATGCTATTTTTTATATCACAAGAAAACAAACAAGCTGATGGCTCTTCTGATGGAAAGAGTTTCTCTTTCCATCGCCTATTAACACCAAAGATGTTAATGTTGCGTTGCTCTCCGTGGGGCGGGGTGGCAATGCCACATGCATAGTTTACCGCCTACCTTACCCTCCAAACCGAAACATAACAATGACAAGCATTGACGTGGCAGGAATAGGTAAGGAGATGGTACCAAATACCCGGGTGAGAAGTTGCGGAACTCTTACACCTAATAGTCGCAATGGTACTGACACGTGTAGCCAAACATGGGGTGGGGGGGTTGTAAACTATACGAGGTGTTAGACAGTAATTTAAAGAATAAGTCGTTAAACCATACGAAGAAAAACGCCTGTATACGTATAAGGACTATTTTCAAGTTAATTTCGTTGCTGTAATTAGCTTCAATCTTTATAATGTCAATGTTATATGCGCCCTAAGTGGTCCGGTCACGGCGAACTGGGATGGTCCTGTCGCTTACTTGTTTGTTTGAGTGATTCAAATATGGACGGTTGCCAGCGCCTAGGTCGCGAACGTTTCGGAATACGAATGTAAAGTGTACTAAATACCTACGTGATTCATAAAATTGTATAATCATGGTTATATTTAAGCTGCATTATTGATCTGGAGCTTCTTGCAATTGTGCTATCCTGAGATCGAAATCTGGCTAAAATTGTTATTTTTTTACCTCGAATCTCTAAATCGTATTTTTTTCTGTATATCATATTATACCTAACTAGTTTACACCGTAAAATTACAACAACCGACTTCCAAACTCCGATATCTCTAGAACTCTAAATCAGGTCTTCACCAAATACAATAATAGTAATATAATAATATCTAATAATATCGCTGGATAAATTACACTAATCGATCTAACCCCAAAGTAAGCAATGGGTGTTAGTCAACGACACTAATACATAAATACCCAGATCAAGAAATACAAACATGTTGTTGTGAGCTCATCACACAAATTTTTGTCCCCATCGGGAACCGAACCCGAGCTCCATCGATTCGTAGTTAGTTTTGCTAGACTTTCGATCAGCAAGGCGGTCAAAGTATACCCTCTTTAACAAAAAAATAATTTTACGAATCCGTTCATATATGACGGAGTTAGGTATGCCCATACAAAAAACATAAACATACGAAATGCGAACCTTTTCCTTTTTTGGAAAGTCGGTTGGAAATAGCAAGCAAGCAGATAACTCTCCTGATACAAACCTATAAACGTCAAAAATGCATGTTGCATTACTATCTGTGTAACAAAATAGTAATGCCACATGCATAAGTTTAACTCCATATTCTTTCCTATTCTCCAAACTGGAACACAATAGTGACAAACATTGACACTGCAGTTGTGTTCCGACAGAAATAGGTAAGACAGGGCAATGGGCCCACCTCTCGTTCCCACCACTGTAACTTCTCTAAAGCAGAATCAACAGCGGCAACCGTCCTGATAACCACTGAGTTGCGAGCTCAGGGTTCCCTGGGGGAAAAGCTAAGCTGTGTTGGAACCCGCATCGAATTTAATCAGAAGAGTATAGGAGGAGTAGGAGAATACATCCAGATTCCCTCCCTTTACAGCAGGAGACAGCGTAAAGATAAAACAAAAAACTACTAAGAAATGAGACGTTTACAATCAGGTTAAGCCTGTTTGCTATTGCACCACGGTAATTTAGGTATTTGAGGACCTACGAAAATGCCCTACTTAATACTGCTAAATAGGTAAGACAGTGGTATCAAAGCCGGGTGAGACGTTGCTGAAACCTACGTGTTCTCTACATTACCGAGTTTTAGAAAATACATAAAGTTGCCAGTCCCAGTTTTCACAAGTAAGGAGCAATTGTCATTAAGTTTGAGAAACATGGCGATGAGGATCGTCAACTGTCTTGCGTTGTCGCTACCATCGTGACTACTAGTTAACAACTAGTTTCTTTATTCTTGTTTTTATTAAAACAATGTATTATTATTGTGTTCTTATTCTCATGTTAATGAAACAGCAAAAACTAATCAATTATGTCTAGTCTCTGATAACAGTTTGGTACAAAGGTGAATAGATGTTTAACAATTATTTCTGACTAACTGCACCTTGCAGTACATTATAGAATATATGCTAAATCCTACGGAAACAACATTTTTTTCCAGGATAAAAGTATCCTATGTTATAATTCCGGTCAAAGTAATGCGTCAAATTTTATCTAAATAGATTCAGCCCTTTTACATGTTTGAGTAACAAACATCGAAAAATATAAACATACACACTTATTTTTATAAGTTATCTTTAAACCGTACTAATGTATTTAATAGATATTTGCCCTAATTATAAATGCTGTTTGCGCAATAAGGCAAACTTATTTCCCTGAACGTTCCACCTATCTTCGCATCCGCATGAAAATATAATACAAGCTTTAGATTAAAAATGCATCAGAAACAACCGGAAGCATAGTAAAATTGGCCGTAAATTAACCAGGAACAACTGGACCGAATATTTTCCTCCCACCTCGACCACTTTGGTGCTAATTATCGTAATTCACGTCCGTTTCCGATTTCATCGTGCTTTTCCGTTTGTTCGTTACTCTTGACAAATGACGTAGCTATTGTTCCAGAGGTTGACTCTATTGTGAATATTTGAGGTACTTTGAATATACATATAACCATGTAAGTTAGATTCATAGGAATGATTTTAATCGTTGTAATTAAGGTAACAAATGGTAACGCATTAAACATGTAAAACAACTAGCTGTGCTCGCTGTCCGTAAAAAAGGGGCGAAAACTTTAGGCACTTTTTAAAGGAAAAAATTTACTTAGGTATACTGTTTAACAATTCACTTAAATTTAAATATCAATGCAAATATTATTAGTAAGAGAGGAGAGGAGAAAGAGCATGCTCCGATTGTTCCGATATGTAGAAAGAAGGACATATGAACTAATAAAATGCGAATTTGGAAGGATGGGAAAGGCCAAGACTGACATGTCAAAAATTTACAAAATCGGCGTATTTATATGAAGAGAGTTATGACTTATGAATAATTTAAACTTATTTCTTCATTTCATTATTCATATTAAATTATTTTAAGAGTAAAATAATTTTATTTTTTACTTTAACTTCCGTTGGAAATTTATTTACCTATATACATATTTTTTTATTTCATAAGATAGCAAACAAGCAACTGAGTGTCCCCATGGAAAGAGTCAACCATCGTCTATAGACACCAAAGATGTTAATATTGCGTTGCTATCTTGGGGCGAGGTCTAATTCCACATGCATAAGTTTACCTGCCACCTTAACCTTCAAACCGGAACACATCAGTGACTAGCATTGACGCTATTGCGGCAGAAATAGGTAAGGCGATGGTACCAGACCCAGCGAGACACTGCAGAACTTTACCACCTAGTAAATATAATATACTATACTATATAATCTTCCACCAAAAACATTTACATGTACTTTCATGTGTGTGTGTGTGTGTGTGTGTGTGTGTGTGTGTGAGCACCAGTAACTGGCGTAATATTACTATATTGCTATTATATTAATGCTGCCTTTGGTCCTCCTATAAATAAATAAATAAATGTAAAGTATTGTCAAGACAAGACCATGTGGCTCGCACTACTTATCAAAAAGTTAATAGATATCTAGAACTAACTAAGCTACTAATATACATGCTCTAACTCTACAAGCTCTAACTTCTCCTCGCTTTAGTTAAAATTAGCTGACCCGGCGAACTTTTTTCCACATAACAGTCAATGAATGATCAGATTTAAAATTATTAAGTTAAATTTTTCATAAGAATAATAAATATAAATAAAAGGTAAATTCAAAAAATAAAGACGTATTTTTAATACGTGCCAGCAAGATGAATGTTTTGATAGTTTTATCTGATACATTTTTATTGATATTTTTTATCGAAGAATATAATATAATATTTCAGTATTTGTTATCCTATTCCGGATGAAAACATATTCAAAAGTACAAAAATGATAAACATTTGTCCAGCCGTTCTTAAGTTAAAAGTGGTGCTAACTAACACGATTTTTTTTATAATAGATATGTAGTTTGGCCGTTTATTTACTATTCTTTAACAGAAAAGTAATGAACAGTAAATAACTTTTCAGCTTCCGCACATGTGACGGTAACGAAACGGCCAAGCTAAATATTTTGACCTAGGTATAATAAAGTTTAGGTAGAAGCTGGGCTCTAAATGAGATCTATTATAAATAGAAACTTGGCTATACATGAACATTATCAAAAAGTTATTTGTTAGAAAAATTTTTGATTGTTTGTTGTCGTCATTGTGAGTGAATGCTGATTTAAATGATTATTAATTCGTAAAGTAACTTTTCAGTTTTGTAATGGTCACAGTCAAGCAATATAAAAATTATTCATATCATTTCATTTACTTTCTAATCATTATGATTACAACTGATAATTATTTAAAGACATCAATGCGTGCAAAGTCGCGGTTAAAAACTCGCAAGATATAAAACAAAATGCAGGAATACCGAAGTAGTACAATTTTAATTAATGACTGTAATACTATGAAATCTATAAGTAAACGGATTGTTATTGCCTATTATTCAAATATATAATTTACCAAAGTTTATTGCAACTCATAATATTCGAAACGGAAAATAATCATAGCAAATTTTATCACCTAGAATGATTAAGATTATCTCATAAATTTATCTACAACGGGACCCTGGATTTATTCTTCTCTTTTATTTTATTTTTAACTAACCGTACACAATAAAATAATTTACACCGTGTTGATACGGGTCGCCTTCGAAGGATAAACTATTTGCCATTCTATCAGACAGTTCGTAAGAGGCGAACAATTGGCTATGCGGGTCACTGTCATCGTGGCTAATAAGTGATGGAATTCTGCATTGTCTTGCTCGGGCCTGGTACTACTGCCTTATCTATTCCTGCCACAATAGCATCAGTGCTTTTCATTGTCGTGTTTCAGTTCTGAGGGTAAGGTAGCCGGTAAACTTATGCATGTGGCTTTTTTCTAAAACAATATTTCTTTAAATAAAATTATGCAAAATATGACCGTTACGTCGTCGTCGGGGACATAAAAGCAAGCAGTTCGCAGAAATGTTGTACATCTTGATAAGGTTTAAGATTATGTTACACTTAGTTCCTATCAGATTGCCACGATTTGTATGTAATGTCTGTGGCCTAAATCGAGTTATATTAATATCATAAGAGATGTTTGGATGATGGAGAATAAGATGTTATGATAAGATGTTGATGGACATCAACAACCTGACACAAAATTAATTTTTCAGTCTACTTTTTTACCTGGCTGTACGAGAAAAGGGGTAATGTTTTATGGCGTATTTATGTGTTTACAAAATGTACATCCCTATCAGCTTAACGGACTTTAACAATTATAAGTAGGACTAGAGGATATTATATCTTTGGATCCGTTTCAATTATAAGGGTGACACATTCACACTTAATATTATAAATGCGAAAGTAACGCTATCTGTCTCTTCTGCGCGACTAAACCACTAAACCGATTTGAATGAAATTTGGCACAAAGATAGTTTGAGACCCGAGAAAGGACATAGGATAGTTTTAATCACGGAAATCCTACAGGAATATGCGGGTGAAACCCGGGGACTTTTATTTTAGAAATTTACCCATGCGGCCGTAGCCGCGTGCACAGGTAGTACTTTTTTTGCACCGATTACCCAACGCGAAAAAATATTGATGATGCGTCGTTATTAAGTTGGCTTGTATCCCGGAGTAATACGTTGTTCCTGTGGGAATCGGAAAAAACCTTAACTACACACTAACCTACGGGGCACAGACAGTTTTGAATACCTTATATAGTCACGAAAGCAGTTATCAGATACTTTTATCGATAGTGATAAATAATTCTTGTTTTTGATTGATGACAATTTATATACAGAATCAATTATATTTAACGTTTTTGTAATATTTCTTTTTTCTGCAAGTAGAGTTTTGAATCACTGGATAGTGCTTTGTTACTGACGTATTTCAGTTTAGAGAATAAGGTAACTAGTAAACTTATGACATTCCTTCCACGCGGATGTAGTAACGTATTTTTGGAACGAAGTTCCTTACGGCAGGCTTGGAGGGGATAGGGATTTTGCTGCGCAACCGAACTGAAAAAAATGTGATAGTAAAACCGTAAGAAAAAATCCGTGGAAAAAGTGCGTGGAATAAAACCGTTAAATGAGACGTGCGCAGGCGCGACAGTCGCATACACAAGCGAGTAGTACCGTTTAGCCGAAGGAACTTCGTTCCTACCTGGTGTCCCACGAAACCACATCATTTTTTGATATCATTCATATTTTTAGTATATATGTACTATGATTAACTCTTTCCATCAACTATAATATAAAAATTATCAAGATTGGACAATTTAAACACAATTAGAACACATCAACGTGCTATATTTCTGAACGTGACAACGGTAGGCAAAAGTGGCAATTATTGCAACAGGAATAGGTAAAGCGGGAGTACCTACTAATCACTAGACCCGGGTGAGATATTGCGGAACTATAATACCACCTAGCAATCTGGTCACTTGTTTACCACTTACAAACTGCCTGGTAGAATGGTCTCTTCTATAAAGAGGGCCCAAATCTACACGCGAGACTTTAGGAAAGTTATGGAATAAGAATACCTACCTCCTAAGCATCTCCTAAGTAAAGTTAACAATCGTGACAATTAGCTAAAACTTGACCAAAAATCCCTCCATTCTTATCTTCCTTTCTAACTACAGAAAATAAATTCGTACAAATACTAAGTACAAATGGAAGAACAATAAATTTATTTTCTGTTTTATTTATTGCCAGATTAAAAAGAAAGTTAATATTTTTTGTACCAAGCCTTGATCTGCTAATTCTAAAACTTCTTTTAAAATGTATACTTTTATTATGTTACTAGCGATCTGCCCGCGGTTTCACCCGCGTAGCTTTTGTTCCCGTATCGGAAAGGTTTATACACTTAAACCTTCGTCGAGAATCAATCTATCTACTAAAAAAAACCGCATCAAAATCCGTTGCGTAGTTTTAAAGATTTAAGCATACATAGGGACATAAGGACATAGGGACAGACAGAGAAAGCGACTTTGTTTTATACTATGTAATAAGTAAATGCCAAAGTCCGCCTTTTTATCTGTCTGTCAGCCGTTTTCATAGCTAAACAACTATATACTGATTTTTATGAAATTTGGCGAGTAGATAGTTGAAGATCCGAGGTATATAGTCCACCTTATTTAAAAAATTAACCCATAAAGTTCTGAAATTGGAGATAAAAGATTGTATGAAATTAAACTTTTAGTCAACTTGCCGGTGAAGCTGCACGGGTCAGCTAGTAATACTCGTATTCTAAGAAAGAAAGATTTTATTATTTGTAAAATTGTTCGTAATCGATAAACTCAAAAACTACTTAATATCCCAAAATCTTTTACTATCCTCCTCAGTACTAGCTCCTTCTTTTTGATCGTATTCAACGTAGATAAATCGCTCGAATCGTCGATGACGAGACTATTTCAAATCGGCTTGATTCTTTGGCGCTAAGTACGCAGAGATGTGGCGTCACTCTGCATCTTTTATCGGCTCTAACATGGGAAATGTTCCGAGGAACTGTTTGGATTAATTCCTGCTGCTGAATTTCACCATCGGACATAGCCACAACATTCAAAGTTCCATCCTCACCATCTCGATGTCTGGAAGTCCACAACCGTGCGATTCTCGAAGCACTTTTTGCCTTGCACTACTCCTATGTGGAACCAGCTATCGACAGAATTTTCCCGAACGGATACGACTTAGGGAATTTCAAGAAAAGAGTTTACTCATTCTTAAAAGGCCGGCAACGCAACTACAAGACCCCTGGTAGTGTAGTTGCCTATGGGCAGCGATAATCACTTACCATCAGGTAATCCACCTGTCCGTTTGCCCCCTCTTCTATTAAAAAAATACTATTAGTAAGCTGCACTATCCAGCGTTACCTAAGGCGATTTTTTGTTACACTTGCAAAAGGAAATAATGATTTTGGGTCACACGAACTAAGTCCCGATTAGAGGCTACTATAAAATAAAATGAACTTCATTCACTTTGTCAGATAATGGCAGAAAATATTTTTGACTTAAAATTATAAAGTATTAAACTAATAACTGACCCGGCGAACTTCGTTTCCGCGTTAGTCAATGAATGAGCAGATTAAGGATTTTAAGATTAATACAACATTATTAAATTCCATTTTTCATTATGATTAAATAAACATAAATGCATTTTACTTAGGCCTTATCTATGTAGGATTTTAATGACGTGCCAGTAAGATAAATTTTTATCAATATTTTTGTTATTGATGAATATCATATTTTAATACTTCTTAAAAATTGGTTTAGCCGTTCTTGAGTTATAAATAGTGTAACTAACACGACTTTGTTTTATATACATAGATAATTATAAAGTCGTCCTCTACTTTTATGTACTAGTGTATTCAGGTACCTGCGACTAAGTACAATACGAAATAAACATTTTCTTAATGTTTTGAAATGATTTTATTATTATTATTACCTTGTAAAAATATAATATCGTTTATCTCGGCCATGGACTAATCACTACATAGTATAAAACAAAGTCGCTTTCTCTGTCTGTCCCTATGTATGCTTAAATCTGTAAAACTACGCAACGGATTTTGATGCGGTTTTTTTAACAGATAGATTGATTCTTTAGGAAAGTTCAAGCATATAAACCTTTCCGATATTCCTACGGGAACAAAAGCTACACGGGTGAAACCGCGGGCAGGCCGCTAGTAATATGATAATGATTGTAAATGGATGGTGGACTTGTCCTACGTAAAAATAAAGCTGTTAGTGATTTACGAAAGTTTTTTATTGTATATCTGACTTAAATTTTTTTCAAATACCAAGGTTCCGGTATTTGTGTTTTTTAAATTTTAAAAATTATTAGAAAAAGTGGAAGAGTTTGTATATCTTGGATGTGCTTTTAGCAGGCTGCATGGATATAAGGTACATCCCTGATATAGAAAGAAGAGTGTGTGCGGGAAACAGAGTGAATAGAGCGTTTGGAAATCTACTTACTACTACTAATCTACTACTACTCTAAAGTACTGTCCTTAGTCGGGGTGCCCGCCTTGCCCTGCACAACTATGCTTGTCCCAACGCTATTATATGAAAATAAGAGCTGGGTATGTCAAAAAGAACATTAAAATAGAATTAACGCGGTCGAAATGAGAGCTTTACGAAAAATCTGTGGTGTAACACTAGCGGATCGCGTTCGTAATACCGAAGTGAGAGAGAGATTGGGATTGAAAGACACTTTTGGTGTGCTTTCGGTCTAAAAATGAGAACGGACATGCTCCGTTAGTTCGGACATGTTGAAAGAATGGCAGATGAACGGCTAACAAAACAGATATAACGGTTAACAAAACAATGTGAATGTCGATGGATGTAAGTACCGGGGGAGACTAAGACTGACGTACCATGATCAAATTGGTCAAGTAAGGTAGGGTTAAGAGTCTTCGAAGCCGACGTGTTTGCATGAAGAAAGTTATGAATGTGTAGGACGCAAGGCAAGTTTGTGTAGATCGTGACATATGACACGTAATTCTCTCTGCCTACCCCGAAAGGGACTTGACGTAAAGATATGTATGTAGGTTTACAAACAAACAACTGGAACTCTTAATGGAAAGGCGTTCTATCCTGAGATATAACCATTATTTATAGACACCAAAACTATTAGGGTTGCGTTGCAGTTAAACCACATGCATAACTGTATCGGCTACCTTAACCTCCTACCTGGAACAAAACTTAACAAGCATTGACGTAACACGACAGCAAAACAATGCAAGTTAGTTGATAACAAGTAATCATCATGAAGGATTATTGCCCCTGTGGCCGCATGAAGTCCCGAGATCGATTCCCGGGTCGGGTTATTCAAAAATGTGTTTTCAGTTTTCTGATAAAAAACAACGTTGCCCGGGATTGGATGTGTCCGGTTGGCGATAGGCTTGCTTGATCACATTATTCTTACCGATCCCGATGACCCGATAACTCTGGCCAACGGTTTACACGATGACACTACACACCTACATTCGCGACACCGTCGCCGCCGGCGGCGACGAGGACCCCTGTTTCGCCCTTCGGCGAACCGAGCCCAAGGGCAAGGTTCGGCGGACGGACAAAACAATGCCACTAGCCCTCTCATCGCAAATCACGACCCCACCCTAAGCCGAGGTTCGGTCTCACAGGAGACACCCTTAGGGCGGAGGGCGTACAGCCCTACACCTTTAAATTCTGGCTGAGCACTCTGCTCGCCCACGCGACCGGTGAAGCTGTAACAGCCCTTAAGGCTAACAGCAATTGTGACATTCCGAAAAAAAAAAAAAAAGATCACATTATGGGACTAAGTATCTTCGGCTAGTAGTGGATGCACTTGTACTTCTGTCTAACACTTCGAAGATACGGACGTGAACATACTTTACCTTAATCATGATATTTCATCAAATACTGACGTGGAAGATATAAATTATTTTGTGTGACAATTCTTTGGTTCACCGAGTAACTTATGAAATGTTTGCTAGCCTAGCCGTAACAAATATTGATTACTTCTTAAATATGTACATGTTAAAATTTACACCTAATTATAATTAATTTTTTATCTTCTTTTACAGAATCATGGGTGAACTCGGTTCAAAACTCGGCTTGAACGAGCTGACCGGTGGTGCTGTGGGCATTAGCAAAGCGTTGTTGGCTGAATTTATCGGTAATTTTAATTTAAATTAATTTCTTCTTATATTCATAGCATTTATATTGCAGGGATGACATCTTCTAAAATAAAAATAATGATTGCTAATAAGGCCGGACACTGCCTTAAGTACCGGACATTATCTTCTTTAAGAACCATTAATATACGGTATTACTTCGCTCTTTAGACTTTTTTAAGAGCCAGCAGTGCCGAATTAGAACCACTTGATGCCCTAAGCAATCGACGCTTATGCATGCCCCCTATCCACAAGTAATTTAGAAGAATATCGTATTTATTACAACGACATCATTACATGGCCCCGAACGTCAATGCTCTTGTCAATTAAAAGCGCGCTAATTTTCTTATCGCCTTACCTTTCATGTGGGTACTATCAAATATTTTTGGCGCTGTTTCTAGTGCCTCTTAAGACAAATACCCTAAGCAATTGCTTAATTTGATTATGGGCTAGTCCGGCACTGAGTGCTATTAATATTTGGCTTTGCTTCTCTCGTTAAACTAACTCAAAGCCGGTAGGCTGGACACATAAATATTTAGCCGGTCATGACCCAAAAAAGCCAAATGCTAAAGATGAACGGACGGCAACTCTATTTATACTTATACTCTCGCCTAAAGTGGGTAGTTCCGGCACAGAATAATGGAGACTACAAAAACGTTTTGTCCGCTCAGGTTATGCAACTTGAATAGAAGATATAACCATCTCCAATAGACACCAAATATGTTAATTGGTCAATTCTATCTAGTGTTACAGGGTTGTACAATAAAATAGTGTTTTATGACAGTGTCAAGCGCTGACGCGATTGAATGATGGTGACAACATCATGCTCAATTTAACTACCATCCTTATTAACCAGCTAAAGGTTAATAAGGATTTACTAGCTGAACTTCACTACCACTTAGTTATTAAATTCTTAAGATTTTTAAGTCTTTTTTGTCAATTCTTACTGTTGATTTTAGAGGTTGGCGCATATATAGACGCGTACAAACCAATCATCTGTTTTAAAGTCGTTAGAGAATCCCGGATGAGTCGTAGCAGAACTTTACCACGATGGTGATACGTTTAGACTTGGCTCGCCTTTCGAACTCAACCTAACAGCACACGGTCTAATAACCTGCTGGTCCTCTCATTTCCAACGCAAAACTTTATGAAGATAATAAATCTAACAGGGATAGGCATTTGTGCGATGATCGTAGATAATTGTATTTCTGGGTTCAGTTAATTATTGTTCATTATTTATATGTTGTGTATTTATCGTGGACTAACACCCATATCACAAGCAAATAATTTGCTTACTTTGGAGTAATTTGTCCATCAAAATTATTATTATGTTAGTTGGATTATGTCTAACTATTCATGTATTGCAAATAAAATAATTAGAAAATCTAAAAAAATGGTAAAGTACGTATCGGGCCATGCACAATGTAGGGTTCCGAAGTTGCCTATCACAATAATGCGGACTAAGAATGAGGGCTTTTTTAGTTTCATAGTATAAATATTTAAGGTCTTTAACGTCAATGACAAATATATATTCGCACCACAGGTTCACCGCCTATAAAAACATCTTCAAGTACATCTTATAAATTGTTCAAAAACTTTAAAGTCTTCTAGGCCGTGATAGTTTGCCTTTAAACTTCATTATATTTACTACTACCATAATATTTTTCCCATCCCCACAACCAACCGCCAAGCCTGCGGGGTGAGAGGGGGAAGACTTGACTCTGACAAAAATTTGCACTTAAAAGTTTAATATTTTACAAACGAGTCCTTTAAGGGAAAACTTGTTTTCAAAATATTTTTATTTACCTACAATGTTTTTTTTAAAAACCTATTCATGGATACCCCACACAATGGGGTACGTGAGAAAAAATGAAAATCCCCACTTTACATGTAGGTGAGATACCCTAAAAAAATTTTTTTTCAAAATTGTATGTTACCACTTTGTTGACGTGATTAATATGTATATTCGTGCCAAATAACAGCTTTCTAATAATAAGGGTAACTAAGCAATCGTGCGGACGGACGGACGGACATAGCGAAACTATAAGGGTTCCTAGTTTACTTCGAAACCCTAAAAAATAACTATTTATCTTCATAAAATATATTAGTTCGTTCCGGGCGAGACTTTACAGAACTCTGCCATCTAGTATGTCAGACCTGCATCCAAAAAACTTGTTTACTAGAAATAAGTTTATATAGGTAAACTAGCTGTTGCCCGCGACATCGTCCTCGCGGACTTCGTTTACTCCGCACAGCTCCTTTCCCAGTAGGTGATAGCGTGATAATATGTAGCCTATATGTTGACCCGACCTGTTAGTAATATTCATGCAAAATTTGAAGTTAATCCATGCAGTACTTCTTGAGTTTACCCCGGACATTCATACAGACAAACACAAAAATTCTATAAACTATATTTTTGGCTTCGATATCGATTGTAGATCACGCCCCAAGTATACTTTAAAAAAATATAAAATGTACAGTTTTGACTTTCTTACTATTTTATTATATGTATAGATAGACAAATATCGTCACTCCTATTCTCCTATGCAGTAGTCAGAGTGATTCTGACATCAATAAACGTTGCGATTCACCGGCTGTCAGTTGTCGAAATAGATCGTAATTCCTAATGCCATTTTAGAGATCTGATAACAAAGAACGAAGAAACAAATACAACAGACTCCGAGCTTGCTACGTAGATTTCGATTTTAGATGATAACCCAAAATAACAATCGAAGCCGAACAGGCTAGACGACAAGGAAATTAATTGATGTAAATCTAAAGTTGCATTTTAACAACTGTTGACAGGCAACCTGCTTCTGAACCTGTTCGGCTGTGGCGCGTGCGTGAACATCGCCCAAGGAAGTGAGGCTGCCCCCAACATCGTCCTCATTGCTCTGGCGTTCGGTCTGGCCGTCTTTGCTGCTGTCTCTGTAAGATATAGCTAGTAAATTCAACTGTATTTCCCGACAGTGAGTTTTGTACAGCAAACAAGCAAGAATCTCACCTGATAGTAAGTAATCATCGCCGCCGATGAACAGCTGCAACCCCTGGGGTTTGCCGGTACTTTGCTGGCCTTTTTCAAGCACCAGTTTTGTAGATTTTCGTCTCTATTACTGAGAAGCATATATTTCGAATCATAATTTAACATTGCATAATGTTAAATTATGATTCGAAATATATGCTTTATTTACCTTTGAAATGTATTTATAAGTGAGATCTGTAGTAATTTCAGAATTTAATCTGTTTTTGTTGAGACTTGTAAGTCAACTGGTGATGAATATGAGTGTAGTATACTGATAATCATTTTAGCATTACGAAAAAACTTACCTGTTAACGCAATGCTTGTTTTTATGTAATGGTTTAAAAGGAAACGTTAAAGGGGAAAGAGGTTCTATTAAGTATTGATGCCATAGAGAGGGCTTGTTTGTCGGTTAATTTTCAAACCTAATTCAGCGTAAGGAGCCTTTTACTATCTAAGGTTTGGCTCTACCTTAACCTCAAATATACCAGTTTCGTTGGAAATCAAACATATTATAAGGGGTTTGAATCAATAAACCCGTTTAAAGATGTTTTTGACATATATCTTAGGTTCATTAGCAAAAATACAAAAAGTATGTGACGTACTTTTTGGCTTAAACCGGTTTATTGAAGTTTATGAAGCGCCCTCATCTAAGATACGCTCCGAGCAAAGCCTTTTATAAAAACCGCAAGAAACCTCTTATCAACCGGTATTTTTAAACAAGTTTCGAGCCCCAGCCATGAGCAGAATTAACAACAGATTTTTGAAAGAAATTGAATTACTAAATAATTCGATAAATACAGTATTTTTGGCACATTTTTATTTATTTTTACTTCAAGCTATTTTATCGCCTCTATGGTCTAATGGTCCCGTGTCAGTGTTGATCACATGAGTTATTAAAAATCAACGGAATCTTACCACGATTTTTAATATTTTTTTTTGAAAAACCCCCGAAAACTTAAAAGTATACATGACCACATGAATTCCCGGGTTCGACTCCCGGGTCGGGCAAAATAATAATGTGTTTTTTCAGTTTTCTGATAAAAACAACGTTGCCCGGGATTGAAGAAGCGCCCGGTTGGCGATAGGCTTGTCACTTATCCCATTGTGGGATTAAGCACCTTCGGCTAATCTTGGGTGCACCGGTTGTACCTCTGCCTAACTCTTTTGGAATATGGACGTGAAGATACTTCAAGCTATTTTAAACAATCCTTTTGAACGATTTTGCTCAATATGTAATTAATCGATAATGCCATGAAATAAGCTGCTCTTACTCTCTTTGCTACGTAAAATATGCATATAAAATTGTTTTTGGATTATTGAAATGTCGTGAATTAATGTAAGTATTTATTTATTCTGAACCTGACCAAGAGACCAGACTATAAACTATGTAGTATTTTAAATGTAGGTTTTGACGTCATCTTTTAACAGTATTATATTAAGATAAAAATTAATATCAAGATTATTAGAGATATCATTATCATAAATTAAAAATAAAACTTCACGTTCTAAAATAATTTACATACCGCATTGTAATTCTTTTTTGTGTATCATAAGGTAGTAAACACGCAGATGGCTCCCCTGATGGAAAGGGACATCAAAGATTTTAGTGGTTTGTTCGTGTTGCTATCCTTGTGGCGGGGTATTAATGGTACATAAGTTACCGGCGGTGGCGGGGTACATAGGTTTACCGGCTACTTTACCCTCCAAACCGGAACACGACAGTGTCAAGCACTAGCGCTATTGCGGCAGAAATGGGTAAGGAAGTGTTACGGAACGCGGGCGAGACAATGCAGAACTCAACCACCTAGTAAATTCTTCACAAATCTTAAAGATGATTCGTAATGGCTTTTAAAATACGCACCTCATTTCCTTCTTAAGTAATCACATGCGTGAAGTCGAAGTGTCACTTGTAAACATTTTTATTGTTATATGTAAAATTTAAATATTCATTAGAATAAGTATAATAATAATAACAATAGTACCTAAGTGTATAAAATGTAAATTCATAAAAATAATAACCAAATAGTACAGGATTTAAAAAAGGTGCAGGTGATTAATTTTATGAATGAATGAATGAAAATTCTTTATTGTGCATAAACTTACAATTTAAAAATACATGTTTAGTATAATTAGTTACTATACTCGTAGTACACAAAAGCGGTCTTATCGCCAAATGAGCGATCTCTACCAGAGAACTTTTGTTGATAAGGATAACATTTTAAGGCAGAGTATAAGGTATCCATTACAGATATAATATATACTATTACAACTTTAGATTAATTTTATATACATTATAAACTATAAATTTATGCTGTGTATAAACTATGAATTAATTTTATATACAACTGCCAGAAATTAGAAGAATGTAGATATCTATTTTATATATTACTGGATTTCAAACCAGTAGATGGGTCTCCTGAAGGGAAGGTATTAACCATACGTTATAGGCGTACATACACACTTACGTACACTGGAAAAACAAAATCCTACTTCTAGCGCAGTCGGGTAAAACACGGTTTGTCCTTAACACAATATTAATACACTAGGCGACTTTCTATGCACTTTTGTGGTACCGTTTTACTGAAAAAGTATCGCAATTTTAAGTTTGAACTTTGACGTAGTAGTTTAAATTCATGTCTGGATATGATCTAGTATTAAAATACAATTTTATAAATATTAAAAAAATAGAAGATACATGTTGTATTAGAATTTTATTACTACTAACGCCATCTATTATGAAGTAACGAGTTAAAATGCTACTTTGGCGTGGTAGATTTAATTCATTTAATTCATTTTCATTCACTCCATTTTAATACAATATTAATCTATTAATACACTTATACTTTTCAACTTCCCGCTACGTATGTAAACAAGGAAGTTACTTATTTCGCTCCGATTCACAAAAATCGAGTTTTCACCAGATATCCGTTTTGAGGTCCCAGGAACCTTTTTCGACTTTTTCGCGATGACGTCAGTGTGTCTGTATGTGTGTGTGTGTATGTATGTATGTAAACATAATTTTTGAACGGCTGGATCGATCGAAACGCGGTTGGACGACATTCGATTGGATTCCACTCAAATTAGAATTCCTGAAAATTTGAACCAAATGGGCCCAAGGGATTTTAAGAAATTTTGAAAAAACTCAAAAAAATTTTTGCCGAAACAGGTTTTTGTTTTAATATAACTTCCAGGTTAATGTGCCGATTGAGTACAAAAACTAGTCATCTCTGTTCTTAAAAAAATCACGTCTAATGCATAAAATGCATCTACATACTTCTTTGGGGATACGGGCATGTATATACAAAAAAATGTATATACATGCCCGTATCCCCGAAGAGGTAGGCAGAGGTACAACGTGTGCATCCTCGATTAGCCGAAGATACGTCTTAGTCCCACAACGTGATAGGTGACTAGCATATCACCAACTGGGCACTTTTCCTATCCTGGGTAACATTGATTTTATTAGAAAATTGAAAAAATATATTTTTGATTTGTCTGACTCGGGAATCGAACTCCGAGGGTTTCTATGAGAGAAAAAGCCTCTTTTAATTATTTTCTTAATACATGAGGTTGGCTAGTATAGAATGCCATTAGGCGCTAAGTTAAACCTATGTACTTTTTGTCTGTGCATAAATATAAATAAATAAATAAATAAAAATTCGAAAAATTTATTCGCTGAGTTTCTACCGCCAATTCTTCGTGCCTGCTGAAAGTTCAATATTAATCCTAAAAATATTGAAGGTTAATTAAAAACATTTTTTGATTTCGAAAATCGATGTAAAACCAGGAACTTCCCGATTTTAGAAAAAAAAACTATTAATCTTAGCGAAATGTTAAAAATGTGTTTTTCTTTATAAGATCAACTTTAATTTTTAATACCCATTTTTCCTTGAAAATTCTTTTACAAGAAAGCTACCATAAATAAAAATTGATTTCTATCAATATTAGGCTTTAAGAGCGAAGTGGTGGCGTGAGATGGATCTTGAGTTGCTACATATTATAGGTAGACCGTGCTATATTATAGTATATCATATTATCTGGTCTACAGAAAATATGATGTAAAATTTTAGTATATAACTTTTATATTTGTTCAGTGTAGATAACATTGATAATAATAAAAATCGTGTTTTTAATAAATCTTTCTTAAAAGAATCTAAAAAGATTTTTTCTTGTAAGTACTAAAATAATGTAGTCTTAGAAACATATTTTTTTTTAATTTGGTTTTATTTTCCTGCGCCCTCCTAGACCAAAGCCTACGACGACGTCTTTGACGGGAATGTCTGATGGGAATGGGAACTGTTTGGGTGAAAATACTATAATTAATAAAGATGTAATACTCATAAAAATACTTTCCTAACAATATTACTAGGTAGTATAACTTTGCGAGCCCTTACAAAGCTCTGCTTTTTGCTAGTTAAAAATGTTTGTGTAATGAATGTGTATCTTTATATTATCTGTAGGCTATAGGTCACATATCCGGCGGCCACATAAACCCAGCAGTGACGGCAGGAATGCTAGCTACTGGTCGCGTAAAGCTGGTCCGCGCCGTTTTGTACGTGATAGCGCAGTGCGCAGGCGCCGCTGCTGGCTCCGGCCTCCTGAAGGCATTCACTCCTGAACAGGTGGCAGGGAAACTAGGCGTCACTTCCCTAGGAGCCAACGTCGCACCGCTTCAAGGATTTGGCATCGAGTTCTTCCTTGGATTCGTCTTGATATTCGTTGTTTGTGGGGTGAGTTATATATATTATACCATTTTTACATAATAATTTAATATACTTTAGTATAATAAGCTTTAGCTTAGTTATGTTTTTTTTTAATTGATAAACTTCAAATCGACTCTTCGTCTCTCCCAGTGTTGGTTCCGGGCTCCTTTGTAGAATAGACCAACTGCCGTTCTGCCAGGCAGGTCGTAAAAGACCGATTGGCTATGCAAGTAACTACTATCTTGGCTACTAGGTGGTAGAGTTCTGCATTATCTCGCCCGGCTCTGGTACCCCCGCCTTACCTATTCCTGCCGCAATAGCGTCAGTGCTTGTCACTGTCGTGTTCCAGTTTGGAGGGCAAGGTAGCCGGTAAACTTAATGCATGTGGCATTAGACCTCGCTACAAGATAGCAACGCACCATTAACATCTTTGGTGTCTATAGGCAATAGTTTACTCTTTCCATCAGGAGGGTCTCCTCGTTTCTGCTCGTTTGCTATCTTATATTATAAAAAAAGAATCGTCAAATGCATTATTTGGTAGTCTAATAAGATCGTAATATGTTATGTTATGAAGTCTTTTTATAAAAAAGTTAGCACAAAGACTGCTGCTGAAGCAGCCCAAAATGAAGGAAAAATACATAAAAAAAGGAAAAATACGAGCCTTTTAATATACCATATTTTTTGTTTTTGTAAAGATTCAATTATTTTTGTATAATGTCATCGACCTACCAGTATGCCGCTTTCAGGTCTGACAGGATTGATTGTAAATCCCGTATGTACCACATGAAATAAATGTGTAAACGGTTGACCCTATAGGCCGTCCCTGAAACTTTCCACTAAATTAAGGTATTTAAACTCAAAAGAGTAAAAACTATAAGCGTAGATTTTTCCAGTTCAAACATCTATTCTGTTAAAAATGACAGTGGATTAATTTTTGTAAAGCGCTATATTTTGGAAACGATGATCAATTTTGAACTTTTAAATGGCTTAACTCAATTTTCGAGATCTAAAATACTGCTTTAGCTAAATAATTGAAGTTGAAAAATTTCGAAGCAATGTCAAAAAACATTTTTTTCAAACATTTTTGTCTTTGATAAAGCCTTTGATTTAACTAACAGTATTAGACATAGTTGTTACGGAAAAAAAGGTGATAAGATTTTTTAGTCAATCGGTGTATTAGGCTGAAAGTTATTGCAAAAATATTAAGTTTGTTAAAAACAACGTAATTTTAATATTTGAAAAGCTGTAACTTTTGAAAATTAATTAAATTTTGATTTTTAAAACGACATTTAACGTAGTTTTTTAATACTAAAATATCGTAGAATGCTAAAAAATTATTGGTTGAAAAATTTCGAAGTTATGTCGAAAAAACACTTTTTTTCAAAATTTGATTTCTTTAATATAAACAATTGTACTGTTTCACAAATGTAATTTAAATTTTATTTATTACACAATTACTTTTAAGTTTACAGCCAGCCGGTTTCGCCTATTAAAGCATCATCAGGACTTCTTTCCCATTAACTTTTTACATTATACTATTTTAAACTTAAATATTTTACATACACAATGCTTTAATAGGCGAATCCGGTTGGCTGTAAACTTAAAAGTGATTTTGTAATAAATAAAATTTAAATTACATTTGTGAAACATTACAAGTGTTTATATAAAAAATCCATATGATGCAGTTTCACCAAGTGCCGACGATAGAGAGTATAAATTTTTCAAAATTTTTCGTCAATGATTACTCCTCAAAGGATAAACCGTTTTTGATGCAATTTATACATTAGACGTAGTTTTTTGAGGAATAGAGCTGATTAGTTTTTGTACTCAATCGGTACATTAATCTGGAAGATATATGAAAAAAATACTCTTTTGCCAGATTTTTTTTGGGATTTTTTCCAAATTTCTCAAAATCTCCTGGGTCGAATTGAATCAAATTTTCAAGAAGTCTAAGTTGAGTAGAATCCAGTGGAATGCAATCAACCGCGTTTCGATCGGGACAGCCGTTCAAAAGTTATGAGATGTTTACATACACACATACACACACACACATACACACAGTCATAATGACGTCATCGTAAAAATTGTCTGAAAAGGTCCCTAGGACCTCAAAACGTGGAGATCTAGTAAACTCGATTTTCGAAAATCGGGGTAAAATCAGTAACTTTCTTATCTACATACGTAGCGGGAAGTTAAAAATTTATTATTAGTTTTAAAATTTAAAACATATATAAAACCAAACGGGAAGTAATCCAACGTCCTTCAAATAAAAAAAGAATTCTCGAAATCAGTTAACATGTTCTAATGTAACAAACATAAAGAATGCTACCGTTTAAAAAACCTCTTCTTTTTTAGTACTAAGTCGGTTGAAAACAAAACAACACTAACTACGAAGAGGAGTCCGGAGCGCAGCTAGCTTGTAATATATTGTTCATGTTGATGACCTATGAATGAACGTCTTACGTCAATATTATTTATACACAATGATTTAATGACAGTACTTAGAGCATTACAATATGGTTCCGTGACTTGGTGTCATTAAGCGCTAACCTGGTAAGCCGATAAAAGCTTAGCTAATCTGTTTCATTTCAATATTAAATGTTGATTTTCATCTAGAATGTGCCACGCTCACGATCCTTTATTAATTTGCACTATTTTTTTGCACAAATATAAAATATTATACCATAGCAAATAGTATAATATATATATATATATATATATATATATATATATATATATATATATATAATATATATATATATATATATATATATATATATATATATATATATATATATATATATAAGTTAATATAAAGTTTGTTTGTAACGCTTTAGCTTTAATATTTAAATATTTTTACCAAAGCGTCATATCAATGAGTAACATAGGCTGCATTTTTTTAATTACAACAAAATTACAATATTATCCAAGGGATCGAAAATTTGCCTATTAGTCATGGCAGCGCACGTCAAATACGTGTGCTGCCATTTTATTTGTTAGAAAATTTCTACCGAAGGGGTTTAAATAGGGATCAAAGTTTGTAGTAATTTATAAATATCATCACGCTGTTAGTCCGGACTCCGGGGAAAGAGCGACCATATATTTTTACTACCAGGCTGTTCGAAAAAGGCGTTAATTGGTTACATATCCTACTAACATCGTGGCTACTAGTTGTTGTAATAGGTGGTAGAGTTCTGCAACGTCTCACCCGTGATTGATACCGCCACCTTACCTATTCCAACCAGCGCCAATGTCACTGTTATATTCCGGTGTGGAGCGTAAGTTAGCCGGTAAATATACGTATGTACCATTATATCTCGCTGCACCAATAAAAAACTACTATCATACTTTTAATATAATTGATGCCTTTAGGCGATAATTGTCTCTGCACCAGGAAATCCATCTGCTTGTTTGCTATATACTTGTCACTATCGTGTTCCGGTTTGGAGAGTAAGGTAGTTGGTAAACTTATGCATGTGGCATTAAGACCCCGCCACGAGAATAGCAACACACTATTAACATCTTTTGTGTCTATAGACGAGACGACGAATATTTACTTATACTCATTGCTCTAACCCACGGCTCTAACCTTAGTCTCTCCACATGCACAGATTAACCGGAAGTTTATATTTTGTAATGGTAACTCGAACCTTAGTCTCCATGTGCACAGATATTTATGTCAGTCGTTTTATCGTAAACATCAGAGAATCTTTGAAAGTCGGTTAATATTGTGCTTTTTGGAAGTTGTGTTATTCAATCTAGGCTGTTACAATGTTATGAATTAGTCAATCATAAAACGCCTCGTGAGTTTTTTAAATCTGCCTTTAAGTCAATTCTCAATAAGCCAATAAATTGTCGACATTTGTTACGATTTAGTGTCATCTTTAAAATATATCATAGTAATGTTTTGGTACAATAGCAATAAATTTATGATACCTGCCTTGAAAGAAAAAATATGTCTAGTAGCGTGACGGTGACATCACGCTCAACATGCATGGATTTTTCAAACAATTATGGGTGGTGAATCTAAAAGTTTTCAGATACCTAAAACAAAAATATTTTTATGTCATAGCAATCCTAATAAAGAGTTGTCCATCGCATATAGACCTATGATTTTAATAGGGCATTGCCATACTAGACCGTGGTCCCAGGAATAAACTTTCTTTTGATTAATAACAAAAAAAAGTGAACAGCTTCGTTTTGACATCTTTGAAAAATCTCGATCGGGTAACTACGAGTAATAAAGGGGGCTTCGAATATTTTAATTCGGTGAAGGCAAAATATTTCATTAACAAAAATAACTATTTTTTGCTTTATAATCGCTTGATTATTTTACACGAAAAAACTTTTGTCCTAGACATTCGGTGGTTTTTTTTGACGAGTCCTCCACTTCGGAATTAAGAGACTTATAAATTGATATTAATAAATTTAAAAACAACCTAATTTTGTCACAACAGCTTGTTAACTATAATTTCTTTTTTTCAAGGGTTCCATTGTCCTACACGTAAAGTGAAAACTTTTCTTAGTTCGACACTAAAAAAAATTCTTTTTGTCTATATTAGTTTAGGTAACTTGAAGGTGGTCTTGAGTTAGGTGGAAAATCGACTGAACGATTGTTCGAATAGAATTTATTTCGAAACAACCTTTTATTGCCTGAAACCATATTTCGAAAGAAGACTGTTCTTTTTCGATTAATAAATATTCGATGAAACGTTCAATCGAAATAGCGTTTGGCGATAAAAGTTGTTTCGAAATAAATTCCATTCCAACAATCGTTCAGTCGACTTTCCATTAATCGAACACATGACTCTCGAAATTAAATTACGGACCCGTCTATTGCAATTATGCAATAAGTACTATTGTGAGTTATAATTTTTAATCTGTATAAACATATACAAAACTGGTCTAGTCATTATAATAAATGCAATGTTAACCTGCTGCTAGAGATAACACATCAAAAACAACAGACATATTAACGACGCCTTACTATCTAAGATTACGATGATAAAAACCTCGCATAAAAATAAAAAATAAATCATCATTTTTTATATTGTATATCGAAGACACAAATGTGTTATAATCGTTTAAGAGTCACGTTTAAAAAATAACCAATGTTTAAGATTTACTCAATATTCGTTTTAAAAAAACTTTTGATTCACCCTATTTCATTCAAATGGAATTATTTACTCTGACACTAATTACCTAGCTGACAAAACTGTCGGCCAATTTTAATACATTATACCCACATTAAGTAATTATTTTTATGCCAAAATACCGTGGAAAATAATCGCGTGAATACTAAACGTCCATGTTTAATTAAATGGATTTATGTTTGTACTAGCAAACAACCGCGTAAATTTATTGACTACTAGCTGTGCCCGCGACTTCGTCCGCGTGGTAAAATTTAAAGTAAAAGTAGGTAAAGTTACTCCTTCTTACCGTGGCTTAGAAGATTAACAATCCCGGGGTTTTACCCGCATAGTTCCCGTTCCCGTGGGATTTCGGGGATAAAAACTATCTTATGTCCTTCCTCGGGTCTCAAACTACCTTTGTATTAAATTTCACTTAAATCGGTTCAGTGGTTTAGGCGTGAAGACAGACAGACAGAGCTACTTTCAAATTTATAATATTAGTATGAATTAAAAATTATATTTCCTTTTATTTGCGTAATCACGTGTACTCACTGTATATCCAAACTGCACTTGAGTTATAACGGGACATAATATATAGAAACTATAAGGGTTTCTAACTTACTTCGGAACCCCAAAAACTGCGTCAAATACCGTAATAGGATCAAAATCGCTTGATTCGTTCAGGATTTATCGATGACAAAAAATATTTCTAAGTTTTTAACTCTTGGAGCTCAAAAATCTATGATTATATATTGTTTTTGCACTTTTTGCTTCTTTTAAATCGAAATACCTTAATTAGCGAGAATTTTCAGGAATGGCCTGCAAGGTTAACCAGTTTACATATTTTTGTAAGTTTTTTTAAATTTTCGTCGGCTGAATAGTTTAGATTATAGATATAGATGGGAACCCAGTCTAATACCATCAACCGCGTTTACCTTCGTTAAGCCGTTAAAAAGTTATGAGAGGATTGCTTAGTAGGTACATACATAAACACGCGTATACACATACAACACACACACATACAGAAATACTGACGTCGTCGTATAAATAGGCGGTAAAGTCAATAGCTCAAAAGTCAATACGTGGATATATGGTGAAAACTCGATTTTCGAAAATCGAGGTGAAAACAAAATAACTTCTTTTTATATATAAGTATATAAAAAGTTCTTTTTATATATAATTAAAATAGTTTCTAGGAAGAACCACTTAATGTGCTTTCCAAAGCACAGTTAGCGAGCGGTGATGAGTTACATTAATCAACACATGTGAAAACACGAATTTGAATCTTATACGCTTTTGTCACTTGACCACCGCCGCCTTTTTAATGCATCTTACTATCAAAGACAGCTTTCTGAGTATGTGAACATGGTGGCCGCACCGGGTGACACCCATGCTTGCTATGCCAGTGAGATCACCACCATTGCGGTGGTTGTTTCTATCGAGAAAAAAAACATGTAATCCAAGCACCTATTCGTCATCATAGTGTGTGGGTTGTACCTAAATAGAGTTAAGACCATATTTTATTATGTAAATCAGCACTTGATCACATTAGTGTGACGGTAAACTATAAATAGGTACACAATAATACTTGATGTCACCTTATTACAACGACATAATATAGCCTTATTAATTGTAATGTAAAGAATGGTTCTCTCCGGAAAAAAAAACACCAGCGAGATTTTATTACACAAACATTTAGTTGTGTTTTATGTCATAAGCACTTTGTAAAAGGCAAGAGAAGACTAACATCGTGACACTAACTGGACGGTAGAACTTTGCAACGTCTCGAACAGATTTTCATACGATCGCCAATTCCCTATTTAGCGGGATTATCATGTAACTCGCAATGCGAAATTATCGCAATTGATTAGTTATTGCAAGACACATAACAACCTCGTATATTATAGTGACAGTCGTTGCCGCTTGATTAGTTTTGGTGCAGTGACATTGCAAAAAGTGTATCTAGTGACCATGAAGCTGTATTATATCTGGAGGCAACACTTCTAATACCTACTTGAAACCAAATTTTAAATACTGCTGTCATCTTCTGAGGTCTTAACCTCTTTCTGACACAGCTGTATAAAAAGAGATTGAGAGACCTCATAGACAGAGATATAACGAAAATATTTGTTTCAATTGATTAATACGAGTGCTAGCTCCACCTTTAGCTTACTTCTATACTCACTATCTTCTTCTTCTATACTTAATTCTATACTTCATGATTGTAGGCACGGAACAATAGACTCCTAACTCCTAGCTTTCTAGTGACATTTTATATTTAGTCTAGCCTAGCGAGTAGCGATGCCGGTTATTCCGATCTGTTACCTAGGGTAAATTCCGGGAAACATATGTCCTAAAATTTATCCTATGCTAGGTTAAAAAATGGAATTTACTTTGGATTCTTATTGCGATTTTTCACCCTAGGTACAGTCAGCGTGTCTATTTATAATATCTTTATGACTTTTATAACATAAATTGATTGTTGTCGTTATATTTTGAACCCGGTTAAACGGTGCGGAGTAGCACCAACTGTGAGAGCCAATAAAACAAACAAAAGAACAGATTTTTTTCGCTACATATATTTTTCTATTACACTTACAATTTCAACCCAAAATTGACCAAAAGTTAGTACAGTTAATCCTAGTAACAATTTACGTAGTGCTGATGGTTGGTGCCTTGGACATAAGTAATCATCATTAATGACATTAATAAATTCATCAGATCGACAATAATTATTGATTTTATGTGTGCCCTATATCATGTGTATTAGAAAATCTTTAATCAAGTGTACATTATCGATGTGATAAATAGGAAGTGATTATAGATCAAAAATCCTATTATTCACCCACTTTAAGGTAAATTCTCAGACATACATACGTTTCCCAGAATTCAACCTAGGGTAACAGATCGGGATAACCGCTTCATGCTAGTGATCAGCAAGCAATTGGAGATGTTTTTGATGACTTCTCGTTACGTTTAAGAATCATCGCTGATTGTTGGCGGATTACAAATGTTAGGTGATACACATGCGGGTCGTCGTATTCTGTTTTGAAAGTTAAGTTAGACGGTTAACTTTATGCATGTGGCGACGCATCATTATCATCTATAGGCGATATTTATGTCTTTCTATCAGGGAAAACATCTGCTTGCTTGCTGTTCTATGAAATTAAGTAAAGAAAAAAGATAATATACTCGCTTCGGCAGTACATATACATATACTACTAAAAATATCATAGAAACATTTAAAAATCAAAACATATTTATTTATTTTATTTTATTTTATTTTATTTATATATAAGCACAAGAACGTACATAGGCTAAATATAAAGTAGCTGTTAACTTGTAGGTATTTCGAACCAAATACTAATATGACGTAATTTACGGAACCATAACTGAATCAGACTGAACTGGACAAAAGTTCTCAAAATTATTTTTGGTTACCTTTCTTCAAAAACGCCTATGGGTCCTTATAATAAAATATTTTCAAATTCAATTTCATTTTTGTTTTTCTTTAAACAAATCGTAAACGAAATAACGGAGTAAGTGGCTGATAAGATACTGAAAACTTATACTCATATTTGTTATGTTACAGGTGTGTGACCCGAACAAACCCGACAGCAAAGCTACGGCTCCCCTTGCCATTGGACTGACAGTGACATTAGGTCATCTTCTGGCAGTCGACTATACTGGCTCTGCCATGAATCCGGCTAGGTCATTCGGATCAGCTTTAGTTGCCAGTGAATGGACTGATCATTGGGTAAGCTTTTGTCATTTTCCAAACCATTTTTTGGAAGAAGAGAGGAGCAAGGGCGGATTCAGCCTTCGGGTCAGGGGGGAGGGGCCATATATTTGAAGTTCAGGCTCTAATCCATATTTGTTTGCAATAATAAATCCAAGCCTAGACCTCTGTCTAGTCTCTGTCATGACCAAAATGACCCCTCCCTGGATCCGCTCTTGGAGAGGAGGGGCTAAATAACAGGAAACCCATCTGCTGTTAGTTATTTACAACTGTTGTGGACACCTCCAACATGAAAGGTTGTGCAGTCACGTCAGCCATTTAAATCTAATACAATATTATGAAATCTTAGAGATAATATTTGAAATTATTGTGGTCTCATCTGCAAATAACAATATATTTACATATTTTTTATTTACATATTTTATAGTAAATATATAAAGAGTAAATATATTCTACTATTTATATAATATGTATTTCTATGTATTAGTATCGTTAACTAACACCCATAACACAAGAAAATAAATTGCTTACTTTGAGGTTAGATCAGCAGGTGTAATTTGTCCCGTGAATATTTATTATATATTATTATAATATTTACATAGATTAACTAACAGAAACGTAAAAATAATTTCAAGTGTGCAGTGTGTAGTTACACCACAATAGTATAATTTTCTAAGCTCAATAAAACCGCTCAAGATGCGGTATTTCTGCGGTATCATAATGGGCAACTTCGCGGTTACGTTTCGTTTGTAAATTCGCGTGCAACAAAACAAGTAATATTTTAATGCATCAAGATTATTTATCGACTAGTTATGATACATTTTGCTTTTGCAAAATATAGGTACTCTTCTTCTTTTTTAGCTTAATGACAATTTTCAGTAAACTCTGCCAGTGTCATGTTTCAAAATGAGCTCAGATAATGTCAGTTAGTACGTCTAAGGCTTTTCATCAAAGTGACACATTACCTTACCTGACTTCTATTTCAGTTACGATATCTAGAACAAAGGATGTCACAAACATATGTTATTCCCTTTACCAGTAATAGGTACACTAGAAATTATAATCTAATATTATATTTTATAAAATTTAGAATAATTTCTTCATAAGGTGTAAATACTTGTGTTAGGGGATATATTAAGTTGGCAGAAGGGATGTTTTGGATTGGTAGTCATAAAGGGAAAAGTGTTAATTAGTACAGTTTAAGAATATGTGATCTACATATCCTCTAAGCCATACTCACAAAGCGAAGAGTCCCTAATCCAAAGTTTATTTAATGCTGCGGCATGCTAAATCACACGCAATGTATGCGACAAAAGCCGATAATAGCCAGTCACATCAGCATTTATCATTCTGATAAATGCTGCTGATCTGTGTCATTGCACGAAGCTTTGTGACGACAGTCGCAAGTGCAGCCGAGCCGTAAGAAGACAGGTAAACAAACATGTCCAATTCTAAGCCAGCATACTACAGATTTTGCACGTTTAGTGGCTGTGCGATGTTTAAAAAGCATAGTTTAATTTGATGAATGGCAACATTATATTTTCTTGAAAGGTAATCTTTAAAATCTTTGTTAATCTTGATTCCTGCCATATTCGATTTCATGATGTGAACAAAATTCGCTCGGACCAAGGATCTGTTCCTTTCGTTTGTTGATCATTGTTATAGCAATTATAGTGTGTTCTTATACCCGACGATAGGTATAGCTTGTTTTGATAATTGATCAGTAGCTTCATTAGCCTAGGGATCCATGCTAATCTTACATCAATGTTTTTCAGGAAACATTCATGTAATAAAATATGATCTTATTTACATTAGGTGATATAACATCCCGAGAAATCGGTACTGGTGAACAGTGACATCTAGTGTAGAGTAGTAAACTCAAAAAATATTTAACTGCAGACGTGTCACAGAATTATTTGTTCCGCAAGACGTGTAAATAATAAAAGTTCTACAGTTTACACACAAATACATACAAATGTAGTACAAAAAGAAATCATTAAGGAGCTAAAATTAAGACAATATAAAATTCCTAAAAAGTATGAGCAATATGAACCAATAAATGAGGTCTGCCGTCTGCCTACGCTTGTAGACATAGGTATTGACTTTTTGTTGTATATATATAATTCAGTAAGTATATCCATTCAGTAGTTACTAGTTGTCCATTATCAGAATCATGCCTGATTGTAATCAACAATCTTAAGATTCCTATCACCCTTAAAAGAATTTAATTTTATTCGCGACAAGGACCAGCCAAGCAGCCGCCTGCGTAATTGAAATGTCTTTTGAAATCTATGGTCAATTTAGATTTTTCCTGGAGAAAAGGCTGGCCTATGGTAGATTACCACAATTACATCCAATTATACAGGCAGTCATCATACTTACGGCATGTTAGGTTCTCGAAATATGCGACGTAAATCGAAACGACGTAAGTCGAGACACATTTTTGGAACGAAGTTCCTTACGGCAGGCTTGGAGGGGATAGGGATTTTGCTGCGCGACCGAACTGAAAAAAATGTGATAGTAAAACCGTAAGAAAAATGCGTGGAATAAAAGCGTTAAATGAGACGTGCGCATGCGCGACAGTCGCGTACACAAGCGAGTAGTGCCGTTTAGCCGAAGGAAGTTCGTTCCTACCTGGTGTCCCGCGACACCACATCATTTTTTTCATATGTTTACATGTAAAACTCTAGGGTTAGGTTCCACACGGACTCAAAATAAAAATAAAACTGGATTTACAGCAAAAGATATACATACTTTATTATCAAAAGTAAGTTCTTAAAATAATTATGTATGTACTTATGAAATTGCTAGTTATTTTTGGTATTTGTGTGTTAATAATTTTTGTTGTCCCTGAACTAACTAATCAAAATCAGCGTCACGTCCGCGTCGGCCCCACGGACATTGTCCGTAGTCTTGGGTAGTTCGCGAGCGACCTAAGTGGGAAGAGCGCTCCTTTAGGTGAACTATACGAACTAGTTCATTGAAAATCCCGCTCTTAGTTCTTTTTATATTTCTGTTAGCGTCCACTTTACTAGACAGTGGCGCTATGTGACCAACCGAGTTATTTACTTTTACTGTGCGCGCCTTGATATTTCGATAATTAATCGATATCGATACTAAACAACTTCAAATCCCCGTGGTTGAAATTTTATCAAATCATATGAAATCATAACAATCGTCAACTAAAGTATTGCTGGCTAATTATCAAACAGAATACTAATACCTTTTATGTCTTATTTTACGGTAAATTTAATTAAAATTAAAAATTTTCTCTTCTATTCCCATTTATTGTTACAAATAATTGATTATTATTATTATATATCACGTTAATTATGACTAATTATTAATATAAATCATTTTATTTTTTCGTTTTTATTTCGATAAAAGATTTTATGTGCCATAACAAAAAAGTCAACTTTAATTGTAAAAATTCATACTTTTTAAGTATTCTAATATAATTACACATTATACTAGGAACTAGCCTAGCTGTTGACTAATCAATAATATAAATTATTTTATTTTTCATTATTTATATAAAAAACCTCATATTACATAAATGGACGTGTAAAATTTTCATGTAATACTTTGTATTTTTTAAATAACAATAAACAAAACTTACAATAATCATAACTATATTTTTTTCTTTATTTATTGTTCTTAATAAATTATTTCAAAAAAAGTACTAATGAACTAATAGAACGAACTAGTTCGTCCTTGGATTATGAACTAAATTGAGCGCTCTCTGTAGTGACCGGTTAGGCCCAAGCCTAATTGTCCGCGCAACAAGTGAATTCTCCTAGGCCCTAAATCGAAACAATTGACGTATGCTTGAGAAATAGTGCCAAAACATTGTTCGACGTAACTTGAAATGAAGTAAATCGAAACGACGTAACGTAACGTAAGTCGAGGACTGCCTGTAATCACGTACACACGCACACAAAGACACACAACTCCCTCAACGTAAAAATTATATGTGCAATTATTTTATGAATATTGATAAATACATTTTACATTTTTAATATATACCAAAGTACCAAAATTAATTAATTTTCCCTGTTTTACTACTCAGAAGTAATCACATTCTAATATGATAATTGATAACGTTAGCATCCTATGTTGAGAGCTTTGAATATTTAACTAGCGTCTTTATTTATACTAATACTAGTTGCAGCGTGTAGCCCGCTGCATTAAAAAGGTTTTGACGAATCCCTATTTTTTTCAGGATAAAAAGTAGCCTATGTGTTATTCCAGGTCACATTTATCTGTGTGCCAAATTTCATTCAAATCCGTTCGGTAGTTCTTGCGTGATTGAGTAACAAACATCCATCCATCCATCCAAACTTTCGCATTAATAATATTAATGTAGATTATAAAATTTATAAAGATAAACCATTTGTGTTTTTGTATGTTCGCAACATAGAGTAAGCATGTATGTCTCTTTAGCATGTGACGAATAAACACAAAATCCACTAGATGGACCTTAAAAATTCTCTTACCATTAGAGAGCTGAAAATCCAAGAATTACATAAGCTACTTTTTTACATTACTGAGTGAAATAAGTAATGATTTTGAGTCAGGTAAATGAAATCGCGGCTAGGAGCTAGTTGTCTATAAGCTTGATTACTACCAGTTAATACTCAATACTAATTATACTAAAATGTTTTCCAGGTGTACTGGGCGGGCCCAGTGGCGGGTGGAGTAGCTGCAGCGTTGCTGTATGTGCACGGATTCTCCGCGCCACCCGTGTTGGAGGTGAGCTCCCCGAGATACCGACCAGTCGCTGGTGACGAGAAGGAGGTACACATCACTCAATCTTACGACGACATATAATACAAATACATACACACATACCATTTATCCCTTCTATTCAAGACACTTTAGCAGTGGCGTAGCTGGGGGAGGGGGCAGCGGACGTTCCGCCCCTACATCCATTCGATGGTGACACCCGACCGCGAAAAAGTGTAACATAAAAACCTTGTTATAAAAAAAGTTTTACTCCGGATGCTTTCCAAAACACGGACAGCGAGTCGCTTATTCAACGCGTCTTACTACAATAGACAGCTTTCAGGTTTTCCCGTGCTAGCTACGACATTGCACTTCATTAGCTTGCGTGAATACAGATCTGAAAACATTGGGCAACCTTTATTACATTTTAACTGAGACTAAATTTTACGTCAACAGCGTCATTTGTAACTACCTCAACAACAAAATTCAGCAAACCACTTGTGTGCTATTCCATTAGTCAGCGTAGAATCACTACAATATATTTTTTTAAATTTATCTTCGGTCTTTTTAATGATATTTTTAGGCGTGTTTACAGTTACACTCTTCCTTCTCCATTTTCGAAGCATACCTACTTATTAAAAGTCCTATTCATAGTTAGTTTCTAGAAACTTTCTTTTTCACACTAAATTTGAAAAAAGAAAGTGTTTGCTTATAAGGAGTTACTAACTTTAGCCATAGAATCACATATCGAATATATCGAAGAAAAGCAAAACAAACATCCATGATCTGACTGATCAAATATTGTCCGAAGGAACAGTTGCAATACTTGAAGTGCCTCTGTGAATTCATTTATATCTATATGTGAGAAGGCATGGCAAATCTGTCTGAATCATGATGGCACTCGGTGTTCTACCTGTCCCCTAAAGAATCTGACTAGATGATATGAATTCAGTGTCTGTAATTACACTCTATAACTACAATGTGTAAATTTAAATGACTATAATTTAGACACGAAGAGAAACGAAATCGCAGGTTTAGTTTTTTGAAGTGAAAACTTCTTTAGGCGCGTTGAGCGTTTTGGTAGAGGGTAAAATCCTCGGTTCGCGTCACCGACATGCTAATGATAATAGTATATCTATAGCTATGTTTTGCATATAGTTTTAATTACTCTCAACTTAATAGTTCCGTTTTCACTTCTATCGGCAGTCCCACGACTGCTACTGTTTTTTTATTTTTATACTAAGGATTTTTATTTCTTTAGGAGATATGCGCTTATAATTTTATATTAAGTACCTAAATCATCTTTAATTTCTCTCAGTAGTTAATTTGTTTGTGTATTAAAAGTTACATGTTTAGGATATTGTATAACAATAACAATTTATTTACAAGCGTACTGGACGTCAAGCTCCCACAGCATGGACCGTAGAACACAGCGTAAGAAAAAATAATATCTAACGTATAATTAGTTCATTTTTTGAAGACGCTTTCTTTTTTTATTTATTTCTTATTTAGAATAGAAGAAAACAAAGTTGTTATTTATTTGATAATGAGAACAAATATTCCGCTACTAATTAGCATGCAAGGATGTTACAAAAATAGGCTGGATTAAGCCTACTTGATACTCTAAGCATTCATGCCTGCGTGCTTGCATGTCTTTGAAAAAATTGACGTATTACAACGAGATAATAGACCATTACTTAACCTTGAAGGTCAACGCTATAATCTGTGTTCAATTCTCTGATCAATTTAAAACGCACGAATTTTCTTTCAAGTCTTGAATTTTGGTGCAGTTTCTTATGGTCCACAAGACGTGATGCCCTAAGCTATTCCTTAATTTGCTAATGGGCTTATCCGCCGCTGCCTATTCCAAATATCATTTCAATTCAATTCAAAATTTCTCTATCTTGTATAATTTTTACACTTGAAATATTTTTTTATATTCAAAACTGTTTGTGTGATAATTTATTCAATTAGTAATAAATTATCAAAGAAACAGTTATTACAAAAAATACTTTAAAATATAATTCGACACACTATTCTAGAAATATATTATTGTACACAAAGCACTGATAACTTGTTTACAAAAAAGCTTATCAACAGCAACATGTGATTGAAGGTAGATTTATAAAAACTAGCGATCTCTTGTGGCCGAAATTCGATCATAGACTTACTAATAAAATCTCTTTTAAATTTGACAACTAACGAAAATAGTATACCAGCTATATTATGTATATTATTGTGTATGTCACGTGAAAGTAGTGTGTGTAATGTTTATTTTTATTAATTTAATGTGTGTCTAATGTACTTTATTCAAAAATATCAGGTTTCTGCAGTTCTCCGCAATGAAAACTTTATCTGTGTCATATTTCATACTCCTCCATTCGCGCAATTGTCTTAAAAAGGGGTCTAAAGTTTTTCGTTCACGTATTAATTATAAAGATATGGTAGTCAATGTTACAGAGATCAAATCATATAGATGTTGTTAAACTTTAATTTGTTATTAAATTATTTTAATAACATCTATATAATTATAATTAGGTATATAAAGTCATTCCATAATAGGTAAAAATATTTTAACACATCATTCGGTACGTCTAACCCATGTCTAACCAATGATATCCAGCTAAAAACAAATGTCATTCAAGGGTTAAACACTTTTTTATTTGTATGAAATTTTATTCGTGTACGAAATTTTATTCGTACAAATCAAAAAGTTTTACATCCTTGAATGGCATCTGTTTTTAGCTGGATATCTTTGATTAGACGTACCGAATACTGGGTTAAAATATTTTCACTAATTATGGAATGATATAGATGTTATTAAAATATACAAATAAAAATAACTACTGTCTTACCTAATTCCTGCCGCAATAGCATCAATGCTTGTCACTGTCATGTTCCGGTTTACATGTTCCGGGTAAGGTAGCCAGTAAACTTATGCACGTGGCATTAATAACCCGTCACACGAATAGCAACGCACTATTAATATATTTTGTGTGTATAGAAATGGTTGTTTCTTTCCATTAGGAGTTATCTGCTTGATTGCTATGTTATGATTTAAAACTTCTTCGATATACTCTACTTCAATAGCTATTAGAAGAGAGTAGAGTAGAGTTAGATGAATAAGTACCTACAATGATATTATTATTTTCTATTATTTATTGAAGTGAAAACTTCTTTAGGCGCGTTGAGCGTTTTGGTAGAGGGTAAAATCCTCGGTTCACGTCACCGACATGCTAATGATAATAGTGTATCTATAGCTATGTTTTGCATATAGTTTTAATTACTCTCAACTTAATAGTTCCGTTTTCACTTCTATCGGCAGTCCCACGACTGCTACTGTTTTTTTTTAGTATTATTATTTCCATTTAAATCATTTTAATACTATTTCTAGCTGAAGCGGTTGGACGGCAAAGGCGAGGACATGGCCTGAGAAGCGGTCGCGCGGCGTGGCCCGCGCTCCCCGCTGCCCCTCTCCGTCCCTCGCGACACGCGCGCACACACACTTTCCTACCGATAAATTATACCACTATTCATAATACATACATACACACATACATACATACATACACACATGAATACATACATGTATACAAACATATATACCATACTACTATAATAATATTAATTTAATGCTGATAAATTATTATTATTATAATTTCATGCGAAAATGTGTTCTAACTAGGGCTACCAAGTATTATTACGAGATTTTCGGGATAAGATTAGGTATATCGTTAAATCTGCCGAGTTATTTCCCGATATAATAAAGAACAATACAGGTTTTATGCTATATAAATTTGTCAGTCTTTTAAATATACATAGGTACTGTCTAAAACGATAATATGTATAAATAACAACATTAATATTATCATCATCCAGTGATAACATATGCAAAAAACAAGGTACTTGGTGGCCTTAGTTATTTATTATAATTATCACATACTTAACTTTTGAAAACTTAAAAAGTTTAGTGACAATGGTGATTCAAAAGTTAAAAAACAATTTTTGATACTGCTAATAGTTTGTATTTAATATTAAATTATAAAATTTTATAGGTATATTGTGGTCAGTTTTATTTTATACAATTTTATTTTAATTACATATATCATAACGTAATATACTATTATTTATTTATTCTACACGATTATATGATTTAACTGACCAGCATAAATTGCTTGAATATCTCTCATGTTTTTTATTTTCCTACACATACTTCATTTAACTGATTAGGAACCTCTCTATTTGGCCTATGAAATGAAAATATGAGCAAAAATATTTCTTTTCTGTTCTTACTTGCTATCCAAAAGAGTTATACCATGTAAATGTATACATACATAAAAACTTATTTTATTCAAAACAATTGTCTGTTATCAAACACCTATTCGACATTTTCAGTTTGATTTCTCAATATTAAATTTCGCAAAAAAAATAGAAATTATATCTTGTTTAAATCCAAATTTTAAACAAAATTATATGTACACTAGGGTGGGTCAAAAAACATTATTTCTTATTTTCTTTTTTTTTTTCTTATTTTCTTAGCATGGGGGTAGAATTGGTACCTTATAAAAAAAGAAAAATTTCAAGAAAAAAAGTACTTAATGTTTTGAGGTAGCCCATTCGTTTTTTAAATAAATAAATAATCAAATGACGTAGCTCCAACAAAAAATGTTTTTTAATCAAAAATCGTGGGATTCATCTATAAAAATTGTTGAATATTAGTTTTTTTTACACTACTTTCATTTTAATACAATTAAAATGAAAAATTAAAAAAAAATATTTGTCTTTTTTGTTTTAAAAATAAAGTGGAGTAAAAAAATCACGTTCGACGATTTTTAGATGCATTTCGCGACTTTTGACCAAAAAAATATTATTTATTTAAAAAAATTGATTAATAATTTATTAAAAAAACGAGTGAGCTACCTCAAACCATTGAGTAAATTTTTTTTCCTTTAAAATTTTGTTTCTTTATAAGGTAAAAATTCTACCCATATGCAAAGAAAATATTTTTTTTTCAACCCACTCTAATTAATGTACATGATGGGATTACACTTCAATTAGTCATTTCATGTTATTGAAAACCCCATAGCATTATTCGGTTATTCACGATAGTCTCTGACCAACTTTAACTTTAAAGCGATATTTTTATAGTTAAAATTTTAACGAAATGTACTGTTTTTTGGAAAATATTTAATATGTGGTTCAGTTTTTAGTACACGTTTGGTCTCATTCACGTATATTTTTTAAAGGCTTTTAATTATTTATGTTAGTTTAAAGCTATCTATTATTAGGCTTTCATTTTTATACGAAAAGTAACAGAACAAACATATATGTACATGCGACTTGTTAATCATCACTGCCCAGTATATGAACTAAATATATTATAATAAATAAACTTATATCAAGTCATTAAAATGCACAGTAAAATATATATTATTTATGGATAATTGTCATTTGCTTAATGCCCTTTTTTCTGTATATGAAACTTATTATAGTAGGGGAGCCCAATAGGGGATTTTTGCATTAACTCGAGCGCGTCAGATAAACATAGGGAGGGTACCTCGCATACTGTTGAGGCTCTTCACCACATATACCTTTATATAGAAGCGGGTGACTAGGGCAGAAAAAAAACAAAATTCCAATAACTTCGGCTTGGGGAATTTGTCATTATTTTCGTCAGTCTTACATCATTTCCTCTATAATAAAATAAAATTCAGACACGCTCAAGAATGTCAAAACAACGTTTTCTTTGCAACTTTGTGACCCTCCCCTCCCACTCTCTTACGCTACTCTGAAAACGTCAAATTTTTAAAATTTTAGGTGACAATTAGCCCATAATACTAGGTATTTAGTATTTCCATGTCACAGTTTTTTTAACGCTTTTTTATCTATAGATTTTTGTTCCACCATTGAAATGAAAACCATTATATAACCTTTTGTTTTTTCTATAATTTAATATACAAAATCCAATAGATCAATACGACGCTCCAGTAACTACCCAATTAGCATCTTGGGCTGCCCTACTATTATTTCCACTTTATTTTTTAATAATAATACAGTAAATACACCGTATTGATTGGCGATTACACAAAAATATTCTTAGAAATAAGGCTTGCTAAATGAAACGTAAAGAATCTTAAAATAAAGTATACGTATAATAAAGTAAGTAAAGTACGAATACGATAAACGATAATTTTAAAGGGGGAAAATACCCAAAAAAATGCAATTGTACGTTAGTTCATAGAAGTCTTTGAATTGAAATAATCGAAAAGCTGTGCACAATGCAGTATAATATACCTCGAACATACGTAGATATGAAGTCCTTAAAGGTGTATGAAAATATAATACCTATATAGTTATTAATTGCATATTTAACCTACTATTTTGTAAAAATAAAATATCATATTTTTATATTACCTAGCGATAAGAATTTATGCGATGTAGTTGGCATACTCTATACTATTTACTGTGAATATTATGTAAAACTGTTTGTACCTACCATTTTAGTATCTATCCTAACGTATATTTTCCTAGATAAGTTTGAGTATTGTGGTTGAGCCATGACTTATGTGGATTCACGAATACGAATAGCTTATAAAGTATTCTTTATTTCTTTTAACAGCTGACCTGTATTTTTTTCTTTTACATATTTTGTGTTACTTTTTTAAACAACTTTAAATACTCTCTCCAACAAGCTTAAGATATGAAACGTGAGAAAATTTCGTTGACTCGTTTTCTCGAAATTTAAAATAGTAGTGGTTTATTATGACTTATATTATAAGTAATATGATTTAATACATCAATAGTTGAGATAGTATGCCCCGGTTATACGTTAATTAGTGCGAGTGCAAGTGTTTAATGCAGAAGCTTAGTATTAAGTAAAAAATACTTGAAGACAACCATTGATTAGTGCGAGTGGATTAGACATTAAAACTCGCCCTCTCATCAATCTAAGTTAAAACCGGGGCAGTAGTAACGTTATATGTCACTACTCAGTATGTCTACCTGAAGACAAACGCTTTTCTTTGTCCTTCGTGTGAGTATCTACGAAATATTTGTAAACGTCAAAAAAAGTTTTACTACGTGCGATATCTCACGTTGCATATTCTAGGTAAGGTGTGCATAAGTAAAAACGTTTTATCTAAGTAATTAAATTATTACCACATTAATAAGTTATATTTTTATTATAAATATCTAAGTAGTAATAACACATCGATACGTCATGACTTTTTTATTAAAAAAAGAAAATTTATCACGTAAAATAATATATCACGTAAATTTGATTCTGTAGACACGTGTTTTTTATAAATCACACTTTATACTTACCTTGTTGCAAAATATTATACAATTTCATTTTGAATAAAATTTTATATCAATGTTTAATTCATATATTTTTTACATGTAAGTATAATCAAAATCACAAATAATTATAAAATTTGTATTGTGTCAAGTTTGTCTTAGTTTCTTAAGTGTATAAAACAAATAAATCACATTGATTAAACACTGTTGTTTTATCAGCCTACAAATGTATTTATTATCATTCGGCAATAAAAGAAAAGAAAATGTTTATAATTGCTTATAAAATATGATATGCTTGTAAAATTTTAAAAAATTCTATATCTAAGGTTCTGAAAGTAGATGAATAGAGAAGAATTTGCCATGTTACTGAACCGATTCATTGCGATGTCTAATTTCGCTAACTTCAACTGTGACGTCGCACAAAAATAACGTGACACTGTTCCGTGCCCAACGCCATACGATTAGATGACACGCATCTGCGTCTTCAGCTGTTTTTTTAAATTAATATATCATAAGATAGCAAACAAGCAGATGGGCCTCCTGATGGTAAGAGTCAACCATCGCCTATAGACACCAGAGATGTTAATGGTGCGTTGCTATCTTGTGGCAAGGTCTAATGCCACATGCAATAGTTTACCGGCTACCTTACCCTCCAAACCGGAACACGACAGTGACTAGCACTGACGCTATTGCGGCAGGAATAGTTACGGCGGTGGTACCAGACCGGGGCGAGACAATGCAGAACTCTACCACCTAGTAGCCACGATGTTATAGTGACTCGCATAGCCAATCGATTACCTTTTACAACCTGCCTGGCAGAACGGCAGTTGGTCTATTCTACAAAGGAGCCCGGGACCAACACTGGGAAAAGTGTAGGTATTTCAACTTGCCATCGCTCCGACCGGGACCGTCCCTTAGATAAATAATTGGTCTCGCTGCGCTTGACTAGATACCGCCGACGTACTTTTCAAATGCGGCAACAAATACTGCGCCGAAACCGGCGTACCCGATTCAGATTGAAACGCCATTCAGTGTCGCCGCGTACACAAGACGCGTCGCCAAGTACCCCATGTTTGTGAATTTATTGTTATTACTAGCTGTTGCCTGTGACTTCATCCGCGCGGACTTCGTTTACTCCGCACTGCTCCTCCCCTGTAGGTGATAGCGTGATAATATGTAGCCTATATGTTGACCCGACCTGTTAGTAATATTCATGCAAAATTTGAAGTTAATCCATGCAGTAGGTACTTTTTGAGTTTACCCCGGACATTCATACAGACAAACAGACAAAATTCTAAAAACTGTATTTTTGGCTTCGGTATCGGTTGTAGATCACGCCGCAAGTATTCTTTTAAAAAATTATATATATATATATATATATATATATATATATATATATATATATATATATATATATATATATATATATATATATATATATATATATATATATATATATATATATATGTATGTATGTGTGTGTGTGTGTATGTGTGTATGTATGTATGTATGTATGTATGTATGTATGTATGTTACAGTCTAAAAATAGCTTTCACTCTAGCGGAATGTCGTATCGATCACATTCACGACGGATAGCTAATGTCCAACATAATCCTCAAGTGTCAAGTATTATAATTATTGGATCAGCGTAATGTGCTAATTCATAAGGTGAGCTGACGAAAATGAAACTGAGCAACTAGAGCAACTAGAGCAACTTTTCCCAAGGAAAAATGCGTTGTATTGGGAAGACGAAAATTACTTACTATGGGAAAGCAAACATTTATTTCTCGTACTATGTAGGTACCCGAAATGTAAACTATTGTATCTGTACACCGAAAATTTTGCGGAAAATATCGAGAAGATGGGGGATACGCGACAAAACGCAATTAATTTTTTTTTGGAAATTTTGTCTGTCTGTTTGTTAGTACGCCCATAACAAAAACTACAAAACAGATTTTACTGAAACAGAATAGTTGTAATTTAACCGCTTGACCCCCAAGAAAAATCAAGATCAAAATAGAGAAATAATTACTTTACAATTAATCAATATTTTATCATTCTGTAAAAAGGCATTTACTAATTGATATATCTATTATCTATCAGGCATTAAAATAAAGTAATATTGTTATAATTTACTTGAAAAAAAACGATGACATGCCAAAACTTATCAGTCAAAACATTAGTCAAAACATCTGATGTTTTTGAAGTGAAAACTTCTTTAGGCGCGTTGAGCGTTTTGGTAGAGGGTAAAATCCTCGGTTCGCGTCACCGACATGCTAATGATAATAGTATATCTATAGCTATGGAGAGCCAGACTAGCGCACGCGCAGTAGCCTGTGTACACGTATACACTAATACATCGACTATTTCTGACTGTATTATGTGCGCGTTGGACGCTTTATATAGTTATATAGTTTTAATTACTCTCAACTTAATAGTTCCGTTTTCACTTCTATCGGCAGTCCCACGACTGCTACTGTTTTTTTTTGTTATACGCTAGACTGATTCAGTCTAGCGTATAATATACTAGCTGCAGCGTGCAGCCCGCTGCATTATAAGTTTTTGGTGAATCCCGCGGGATCACTTAATTTTTCCGGGATAAAAAAATAGGCTATGTGCTATTCCAGATCATCGTCTACCTGTGTGCCAAATTTCATTCAAATCCGTTCAGTAGTTTTTGCGTGATTGAGTAACAAACATCCATCCAAACATCCATCTAAACATCCAAACTTTCGCATTTATAATATTAATATAGATGCCTATATATATATTTCATATATATATTTCATTCATGCCTATATATATATATATATATATATATATATATATATATATATATATATATATATATATATATATATATATATATATATATATTTCATTGATTGTTAGGCGAACAAAGTTCTCTATATAAACAACGACGTATGAATCAGATTCTTTGCTTTTAATATAAACAGAAAATAGATTAGATATTTGTCAAATGTTAACAGACATGACATTTTAAATTGTCAAAACCCAATTCGCGCAAATCCAGTGCTGCCAATTTAACGACTTCATCGCCAAAAATGACGTCTTTTATCTTAACGACAAAAGACTTTGATGACAAAAATTATTTAACGACTTAACTGGCGACTTTTGGATGCGAAAGAAAATATTTTTAGCCAGTGAATATACTTTTTGTTAACTTATAAAATAAAAAGGCCTAGTTTGCACTGTAGGGTGGCGCGCATTTTAATGTTTTGTTTTTACGTTGTACCGTGCGATTTATTACAAATTATTGAATAAATATTTTTCCCTAGCTTTAAAAATACTATAATAAAGCATCCACTGATTGATAAAAAAAATTACACTGGACATTTGTATGAGATGATTGAATGGAACTAAAACATAAAACATTTGAATTTCGTGCTCAGCACCATAGCAGATACTGTAAATTCTTAGCAGTGTTGGCAGACCCGTGAAAAATCATTATTGTATCAAGGCCGCAAAATTATTGTATTTTCAATAAAATTCAAAATTAGATTTTAAAAAATCGTGAGATTATGCTACATAACAATAATTATTGTAGGTCTGCTGACACTGCATTTTAGTTTAAATAGCAATTATTGCAGCTTACTACGGACTACAGCTGAACATACTCACTGACTATTGAGTAATAATATATGTATCGACTAAAAAGTAACGTGTAGTACGTTACTATCGTATTATTGTTGATAACTTGTTGATCTATAATAATCAAAAGTAACAGGCAATTTTGATGGTTTGACAATTTTAGATTTCAGAATAGTTTAAAAGCAACAATCTGAAAATTAACTTGAATAAAACAAAAATAGTTGAATTTCAAACATGTTACAGTAATAATATCAAAAGTTAAAACATATTTTTATCAATACCGAAATACATAGTATGTATAGAAAATACAGATAATACTAAATTTCTAGGAATATTAATCGACAAACATTGTATTGTGTGGAAAGCACACATTGATTCCCTTTGTAATAAAATTAATAGATTTGTGTATGTTTTAAGAAGAATAAGAGAAATAGCAAACTCAAACGCTACCTCGTTAGCATCATGGATATGTCTCATCTGTATTGCAATACGGAATCCCTATTTGGGGAAACTCGGTAGATTTAATCGAAATATTTAGAATACAAAAGAAATGTATACATGCAATATGTAATGTGAATCAACTTTATTCTGGTAAACCACTTTTTAAAAAACTTAAAATACTACCATTACCTTGTCTTTATATTCTGGCGGTATGCGTATTTGTAAAACACATCAACGCGGGCACAGCTAGTAATTATATAAAACATTTTAATTAAACAAAAAATGAAGTTTGTAAATTGTAGAAATAAGTGTTGTGATGTGAAATAATGTTTGTACTTGTATTATATAACTATAATTGAAAAAAAAACACAAACCCGCTGAGATTCTTCCGCCGGATCTTCCCAGTGTGTGACCACTTTCCGGTCCGGTAGTAATGGTAAATTAAATCGACTTATAACATTTTTAGTTTAATAATAAATAATTATAATTTTAAAATATTTGCACACCATATCATGGTAGAATACTTAAAATGAAAGACACACCAGACTTATGGGGCTATTCTGTAAAAATTTTAATCCATATAATCGAAGAAATTGCCACTGATTTATGTGTAGTATTTAATGATTGCATTAACAATGGAATATTTCCGGATTTAAAAATCAATGAGGTGACATCTGCAAATAATATTTGCAGATATCACCTCATTGATTTTTAAAATTGACAGACAAAAAACAAATTTTGACGATATAAATAATGACATATCTGATATTGTACAATGGTTTGACTCAAATGATCGGTTACTTAATAGTTAAAAACAAAATGTATTAGGTTCTCCTTACCAAATACCAGATTTGTAGAGACTACCCTTAAATTGAAGAACCAAAATTTAGAATTTGTCGATTCTGCGGTGGTTTTAGGAATCACTGTTGACTCAAAGTCACAGTGAGGACTACACATAAAACAACTGGCAAAAAAACTTAGCTCCGTTGCGTATGCTGTTAAGAAGATACGTAAGATCACGGACATAGATACTGCTCGCTTGGTACACTTCAGTTATTTTCACAGTCTCATGTCTTATGGCATCTTACTGTGGGGAAACACGCTGCGGATATCGATATCATTTTTGTGTTGCAAAAAAGGGCCATTTGCTTTATTCTTAATTTGAAGCCAACTGAATCGCTAAGGAATAAATTTAGGGAAATTGGCATACTTACCGTAAGTTCACAATTCATTTTTGAAAACCTACAGTATGTAAAAAAATATAGATATGTTTCAAAAAAATTGTGATACACACTCTATAAACATCAGAAATAAAAACAAGTTAATTTCACCATTTTCTAGGCTGAGCAAAGTTAACAAATCATTCCTATGTCAATGTATACGCTTTTATAATAAATTGCCAAGAGAAATTACTGAATTACCGCTTTGTCAGTTTAAATGCAATGTTAGGAAAAGGCTATGTTACAAAAATTATTACACAGTTCAAGAATTTATTAATGATAAAGACCCCTGGATATAAATTTTATTTATATTTCGTTATAAATAAATTATACTTATAATTTGTTTTATTACATATATTTTATCATTTATACATTATTTTTTTTAATTGACGATAAAATCATTCACAAATTATATTAATAAAATTTTGTAATTATTTTTTAATAATTTTGTGACATCTTTGAACCTGACATTTCTTTTTATTATTTTAATTATTTATTGTTTAATAATTTTATGACATTTTTTGACTTAATATTTCTTTTATTATTATTATTATTTTGATTGACATACATATTTATTTGCCATAAAAATTGTATATTTTTTAAACTTCAATAAAATTTTGTTAAACTTTGTGTTATACGTTTTAATTAAATTAATTAATTATACGTGTACTTGTGTAGTTATAAAATTATGTTTTTGATGTCTATAAGTGTAATCTAGCTTACCTATGTCGAATAAATACTATATGAATTTAAATTTGAAAAATCTTGCTTGTGTCGGTCCCAAAATAAATTCAGTTTTAGCTCCGTCTACGAGTTTTAGCGACTGTCTGGCGACATTTTGCATTAGGTTTAGCCACAGACTAGTAAGTAGTATGCTTAACGTTTAGCCATAGAAATATGAATAATATATAGAAGCGCAATAACATTCTATAGCTACTTTAGTTATACAAATATCGGTAGAATCGACATTGAACTAAGCGACATTTCTTTATCTCTTTTTAACAAATGGTAATTTGCATATGCAAAAAGAGACAACGATATTGTGTCTTGCTCACTTTCGTATAAATTAAAAGTTAAGTAATTGGCAATTCTATAAACGTGTCATCGACGCCATATTATGTACGTAAATAAGAGGTACATGATTTGTCAAAATATTAATTTAGTTTCGGATAAATACGATTTACCAAGTAGATATCAGTTTATTAAGTGCCATATTCTCCGTGGAAGTTAATAGACTATTAGTCAACATGCCTTCGTGTTGTATTTTGCAATGTGGAGCAAAAAAGGACAAAAATGCACCTTTAATAACGCTTCACAGGTATGTCGCAAACTCCTATGATAAAGCGTGCTGATTTTAAATAATATCCATTCTAAATTGTTGTATTTTTATATTGACTTATAAAAGATGTTCGTGTATTTTACGATTTCTTTGTAAACATAATTTTTTTGATTCCTACAAAATACGACTAGTGTTGGGGTATTAGATTTGTCGATATTTAATTTCATTAAATTTTAGGTTCCCCAGAAATGAAGATTTACACAGAAAATGACTAGATGCCATTGGCATTGAAAATATCAATCCCCGACATAAGAACTGGTTGGTCTGCTCACTTCATTTCAAGGAAAGTAATTTTAATAAAACACTGGATGTAGTCAGATTGCGTGACAATGTCATTCCTTCATTTTCTCTGGTAAGTAGGTAATGGTAATTTCTTACGTTTTCATAGTATGATATCCTGTGTCTTTTACCTATCTGCAGTCATCAGAAAGCTCGATTTCCTTCTACCACATAAAATATGATATGATGTCTGTCACCTGTATAACCCTAACACACAACACTGATTGTACCTAGGTATGGATCATTTGACAATAATTAACATATTAAAATTCGTATTAAATTTTTTAACAATTAACAATTGTTATTTATATTATCAAATACTGTTAAAAGTTGTTTTTATTGCCACTAAAGAGTATAATAGGGACTAGTATTTGTATAATGAATAATTTCAGTATTTATTCCTTTTGTATATTTTTAATAAGTTTCAGTAATAATATAATTAAATAGGTATTAAATGTTAATAAAAAATGGAATCGTCATTAAGAATAGTGACATCTGTTTGTCTGTTTGTGTAAGTGTTATTTTGTGTTTGTTGTTGTCGATGTTTTTTTTGGTCGCTACCTTGATAGCTTCACATCTTCTGCCTAAGCTACTGATATAATATATCAAAAATAAATAACTATTAAATATAAATTTGATTTAACAACATACAAGTTATCAAATTTAACAATAATTTCCATGCATAATTGTACCTTTAAGTTCTGCTGATGGCTTCGGTTTTTTGTTTATTTTTATTGCTAAGAGTCTTAATTAAAAGATTTAAGAATTATTCAAATTGATCATAAGTTAATTAAACATTTTTAGTAGTCCTAATTACACTTTCAGTTTTTAGACAATAATGCCGACCTAATTATTTTTAGCCCGTTAATAAGCAGAAAATTAATGTTTGTGTGAAAGGCAGAATATACATGAATCAACTCGGACTTTAACATCATCAGTACTAGCATCCATTCATGTTCCCGTGATAAAGGAAAATGTATGTAAAAATAAGTTCAACATGTTAAATTACATCTGATTGTTGTATAATATTTGCAAATTAATGAATAAGTAGTGGTTACGTCATACAACTAATTGCAACATCAATGATGATTCATTTTATGTATAGGTGTCATGATGCATGCGGACTTTGTTGGCCGCAACGTTGTAAATGAATAGTTTAAATACTACGTTTGTTTTAAATATGTTCATACCTAAAATTTGGAATGTAAATTAATATTGAAATGTGTAAATTATTATATTAATTCTAATAAAATTCAATAAATTCTTTAACCATATAGTAGATGTTATGACTTATGGCAGTAATATTTAGGTGATTTCAATACAGGTAAGTGTTTGCAAGACTTAGATAATATATTTTTACAAATGTTTAAATGTTTATTTCTCAACTTATTTTACACTGATTATATAATATTACATTGTCCGGCGCATCCTTTTAAGCAGAAATGCTTGTTTCAGGATACACCGCTCTTCCAGAACATCATTAGCATTTGTGTAAATTAAGTAATATATACGTGCCTATTGCGTGTGTGTATTTATGTATGTGTATGAGTCTGTACGTGTATATGAGTGTGTATGCGTGTACGAGTATGTTATGTCAGCATGGGTAATTGTAAGTACATGTGTTACATTAATCTTAGGACTAGCAGTTTCTAACAGACAGATACATCAGTTAATAGAGTTTTCTTATATTATCTTGCTAAAAATAATTGATTCAACATCGTCATAAGACAGTGACTTAAGCCAGCCCACTAAAACCTCTTTAAGGTTGTAGATGGTTAGTGGATAAATATTTAACTTCTTATTAAGTTTGTTATATATTATAGTAGACTGATTTAAGAACTGTCTATTGGCAAAAGGTGTTTTTACCGTTGAGTTTTGTAAAATAGCATCCTTCCTTGTTTTAACTTTTTGGTTATTATCATATGTAATCAACCTATGTCTTTTTTGTATGGCATAAAGTATATATAGTTTTCTAACTGATAGTAACTCGCACAGTGAGTATAGTTCAGTTGTGGAAAATCTACTGGTTTTGAAATGCATTACTTTTAATAATGCTCTTTGGGCTCGTTCTACTTGCAACATTTTAATTTTAGTGGCACCACCCCATACAGGTATACAATAGCAAATAATTGATTGAGCTAGCGCAAAATAGATTCTATTTAGAAGTGTATTGGATGCAACGTCTCTTAATTTCCGAAAAATCCAAATAAGTTTTCTGATCCTCCCAGATATCAATTCAATTTGAGGATGCCACGATAATCTTTGGTCTAGCATGATTCCTAAATATTTTACTACATTATTATCTACATATATTTAAATTTATGTGTGATTTTTATGATGTGGAAAAATATTTTGGTTAGCTTCTCAGCCTGATCATAATTCTACACATAAACTATTACTTATTAAAAGTGTAATCAAAGTTTTTATTGATTTAAGATATAGATATCATGGACGTCGAGTTAATGATAAGGTGTCACACAGTAAATATTTTAATAAACTGGTATTGTTTAGAAATGAATGAAATAGATTTTATTATTATACACTAGGCGACGAACTATGCACTTTTGTGGAACATTTTACTGAAAAAGTGTCGCACTTTTAGGTTTGAGCTTCGACGTGGTACTTTGAATTCATGTCTAGATATGTTATCTACCATAAAAATACCATTTTATAAACATTAAAAAAATAGAAAATACAATTTTTATGAGAATCTTATTACTACTAACGCCATCTATTAAAAAACTAACGAGTTAAAATCTATAGAAGATACATTTTTTATTAGAATTTTTGAACTTATTAAGAGATTATTTCACAAAATGTTTATATTTGACTGGCGGCGCACGGGCATCGTACTCTTGTATAAAGGCAAGGGTTCACGACTTATAGACTGCAATAGCTATAGAGCATCAGTTTGATCAGCTTGGCAACCTGACGACGCCTTTGATGCGAATATAATGTTTGGGCGAAACACGCTGGATTTTTTAGGTTAGATAAAGTCCATACATTAAAATATGTAATTCTCATAAAAATACTTTCCTAACAATATTACTAGATAATATAACTTTACGAGCCCTTACAAAGCTCTGCTTTTTGCTAGTTTAGTAAGATATATTTTATTCATTTCTAAAGAATACCAGTCATTCATAGTTTGTGCAGGTCTAGCAGAGGTGCCTTAACTTTTTGTAAACAAGTTAATGTTTGTTCTATTTGTTTGTTTATCCTCGTGTTGGTTCCGGGCTCCTTTGAAGAATAGACCAACTGCCGTTCTGCCAGGCAGATCGTAAAGGGCGACCGATTGGCTATGCAAGTCACTGCCATCGTGACTACTAGGTGGTAGAGTTCTGTATTATCTCGCCCGGCTCTGGTACCACCGCCTATTCCTGCCGCAATAGCGTCAGTGTTTGTCACTGTCGTGTTCCGGTTTGGAGGGTAAGATAGCCGGTAAACTTATGCATGTGGCATTAGACCTCGCCACAAGATAGCAACGCACCATCAATATCTTTGGTGTCCATAGGCGATGGTTGACTCTTTCCATCAGGAGACCCATCTGCTTGTTTGCTATCTTATGATTTGAAAAAAAATATCATTTGTATTTTATCAATTTTGTGTCACCATTAAAAGTTTCTATCAGTGCAAGTGTCTCCACCGAACAAAGCCCTAGACTACCTTTTTGTGAAATAGGTCCTAAACAGAAAAAAATACGAGCAGAAAACTTTCATTTGTCATCGAACGAAATATAATATGCATATTTTGCGCAGTTAAAAGTAGATAGGAATGAGGAAATTGCTGAAATATTAGAACATTTAATTAAGAATCCACATGGTGTGAAAAAAGTAAAAAGGTGCGTATCTGTTAAAGAAACTAAACCTGCTTTTTCTCCGGATGAGGCTTTGGGGATATTTTTATCACTTAAGCTAAACAAATGGCAATACAATACATTAAGGGAAAGTGTTAAGAAAAATAATGCAATTATATTTCCAACCTATTATCAAGTTCAACATGCGAAACAAGAATGCTATCCATCGAAAGACGCTATCACAGTAACAAAAACTTCGACCAAAATAAAGATACAAGCTCTACTGGATATAAACCAACGCTAATTTCATCCAAAAAAACAATATTTTCACTATTTACCAGTTTTACTACAATACTCTATGGTATTTTATCGTTTTCGAACGAAACATTGTACAGAATAATATCAAATTGGCATTCTTTTTTCAAATACGCTCTTAGGGAAAAATAAAAGAACTTAGTCCGCCATTTTGATTCGTGCTGTGTGTGTTATGTGTTGGTTGCAGTTTATGATACTGGTTAATAATGGTGTGACTGATATATTAGTATTCGCTAAGATATTAGTAATATTGAAAGGATTCGTGGATTAGTAATCCGGCGAACTGTAACATGCTAATATTTCATATTCGCCTAATATCTGTAACGGGTATCCAAAATGAATCGGATAATATCATTCGATCTTCGGAATAGTTCGGATTCACTAGATTGGCGCTCGTTCGGATTCGTGAAAATATTAAAATTTTTTCACGATACGCCTCGTCGTACGTACGAATGAGACAGACGTATTTCCTGCAGTATGCTGTTGTTTTAAGGTTCAAATTACAGTGAAATATTAGTTAATACTGATATATTAGTTAAGATATTTTCCTGCCGTATCAGTGTCAGATCTTATTACTGTTACTTTAAGGTCCAAATTACAGTGAAATATTAGTTAATAATGACATATTAGTTAAGACATTATAATATTTCAAAGTGAATATATTAGTATCACCTAATCTTGAGAAATATCGGTATTAACCCATCTCTACAGGTTAATTTAAAAGTGTTTTGGCGTATTAATCAACAAATAAACTTTATTTGTAATCAAGATTAGTTCAAGATCTAACAGTTTAGATAATAATTTAAAAAAAAACCGTAAATATCAATTAATAAAACATATTTTTCGTTAACGACCAACTCATGATACCAGCGCTTTGGGCATACCCAAAGCGCTGGTATCATTTTTATTTATTTTCGTAAATTTTAGTGTTGATATCTATGATCTCAAAATAAATCATATGATGTGAATGTGAAATATCCTAAACAATGTTTAAAAAAAATTAACATAGCTGTAAATTTGATAAAGAAATAAATTATTTAAAAATTTCGAAAAAAACTACGTATTACTTATGAAAAAAAAAATATTAATATTTATGTAAATAAATATTTTTGTACTATAATATATGTTGTTTATTTTTTTCCGTATGTATATGTTTACCAATTATATAAAAAAATATAAAAAGCATAAGCGATGACCTATGCTTTTTATATTTTTTTTATATAATTTTTGAATTAAAAATCCTCGACTAACAAATACATATTTTTCTCAAAGTGTCGTGTTACACCTGAATTATTTCGTAGCTTAAGCCATTTAAATTAAACAATTCTCATACCAGTTTATTGCAGTGCTCAAGGCCTCTTAAAAAATATACGCTTTACAGTATCTGATTCAATCCAAGCAACTCATAAATCATTTTTGTGACCACGGTCCACCGGAACGAACTCGGAACGTGTGCGCGTAACGGTCCGTGTTTTTTTAGAAAAAAATGCGGAAATGGCTGGTGGTGTGAGCGGTCATTAAAAACTAAAATTAGAACTAATTTGTAACTAAAATGTAACTTTGTGTTATTACACATTTTAGCTTTGCTTACGTCGATAAAAAATAATGAGATTCAGCGTTACCTACAAAGGTGGCTCAAGAAAATATATGGTAACGCATAAGAATGATAATTATATAAACAGAAACACAAAAAATATTGCAACGTCATGAAAATATCGTTACAATAATCAACCTTATTTTTGTACGCTATGATTTAATTCTATTGCTACTATTGTTCCGCTTTATCGACGACAACTCGTAAAATTATGTTAGGCCCTTAGAAATATCCCCTATAAGTTAAGACGTTTTCGTAACACGACGCATGCGTACGTTGACTGTGATTGGACAAAATAAGACCACATATTCATTTCTATTCTTATCTTATTAGCCACTTTTAAAGTCGTAATCTTGAATCTGTTTATTTGTGATCGAATGTCACAAAATAACGAATTTACGTTGACATTTTGATTTGTCAACTAGATCTCTCTTTATCAATTTACTATTTATTTGAGTGAGTCCAGGGATCGTTTTGCAGGTGCTAATACGAATATAATCACACAACAAAGACGTCATATATACTGACGTATGAAATTGTCGGATGTGTCCTAGAACCTCAGAATTAGTCAACTAAAGCACAGAATACTGGAGACTAAAAGAAGTAAATCTAAAGCCATTAGGCTTATTAGTGAAAATACTTTAATTTATTTTATTGTCTAGCTTGATTAATATAAAATTTTATTTACTATAAACGTTTTAGTACGGACCTAATTTGCGTTTCAATATTTTTGGGAACGTTTTAAGCGTTATCAATATAGGTACTAGTAAATTATGTTTAGATTTTGTTCTTACACGTCAAAGATCACCTCTAATACAATAACATATTTTTTTGTTGAAAATACGTAAATCAGGAAACAACGTTTATCGATAAAACATAAATGTTACTTTCTGGACATCCTTAATAATGTTAACACGGCAGCCATATTGTGTCTATAAATGACACGTTTTTTCTGTAGCTATTTCATGTCCATATATTTAGAGGTCAATGCGTTTAGCGCGCAGAACAATATAACTAATGGTTTAGCGGCTCGGATCTATTGGAATTGGCAACACTGCTCAAGTCAAAATAATCAAATCTTTTATCATTTATCGTCATTTTCAAGAAACTGATTATTGAAATGAAATAATTATATATTTTTTATAACATAAATTATAATGTGAAAATTAATCGGCATGATAAACACCTAATTAATTTAGAAATAATGTATTTCTATGAACGTTTTTGCCTTTGGCTTGGGCACTTAAAATTGTCCCGGGTCATTTTAATGGTATCAATAATATTATTTGTAGTACCCCTTGTAACTCACTATTATTTATCGAAAGTAAGTATACAAATTATCATTTTGAAGTTTTAATACACACCAGCCAGCCCAGCATAGAGTAATCTAATACTGGGGCTTCTTCATATTCTATAAAGTTTCACTTGCATGCTATTTAAATTCCTTAGTGTTTTCTTACAGTTACGAAATAGTTAGCAGAATTCAAAACGTTTGTAGATTTATGTTGTTTTGACAATCATTGTACAAGTTTTGCAATTACTAATTAAAATTTTAAATTAAAAATGAACCTCATCCATATCCATGCAAATAAATAAAATTGAAGTGTCTGTTCGTAATATTATAATAACCGCTTTTTCCTAAATGCACATGGATGTATACACCGTATATATACCCAAATAACATTTGTTTGTATGTTTGTTCTCTCTGTAGACTCAGCAAAATTCCTTGCGTTAACTCAGTAACTCAAGCGTAGTGCACTGCGCCGGCTCTTTGCATTAACTCAAAATTGCACCATGGCGCAATAAATCTGACGCGGCCCACGGGTGACGGGAAGTGAGCAGCGAACAAAACGTGTGTCATACGCTACACTACAGATTCTTAAAACAAACAGCGCACGGTGCATGAATTGCGTTGGTGTGAGTGATCAGAGTGAGTCACAACACATGAGAGTCATGACTCATGATAATTGTGCACATGAATGAGAGCTTACTGCATATAATATCTAAGTGGTCTGTGGTATAACTATGCTGCGCCATGCGCTTACACATTTTGAATGAATTGACACACCCACTCAGTGAATTGAGTTAGTGCAATTGCGTGGCGCAGCGCAGTGTTACACATGTCTAAATCTCTGAAACAGCTAGATCGATTTTGACAGGACTCTCACTATCAGATAGAAGTAACTTAAGCTACTTTTATTTCAGTAATACAGCTAGTATTTAAAATAAATAAATTTACTTTCAATATATTTATTAATTTGGAGAGGGTTGTTGATGACATAATTTTTAAATAACTAAAAAAAAATCAGAAATTCTTACATAGTAACAATATTCAAACTAAAACCCATAAGTATCATGAAAGATTTTTTTAATAACTTTATTAAAAATATTCAACCTTTATAATAACATGATTTTAAAACTGGTTTTCTTAGAGCCTTTGTTACAACCGGCAGGTATTCTAGAGGCATAACAATTTTATTGTACACTAGCTGTTGCTCGCAACTTCGTCCGTGCGGACTTCGTTTCCTCCGCACAAGTCCTCCCACATAGGTGATAGCATGATATTATGTAGCCTTTATGTTGACCCAACCTGTTAGTAATATTCATGCAAAATTTGAAGTAATTCCATGCAGTAGTTTGAGTTTACCCCGGACACATATACAGACAAACAGATAGTAGAAAAAAGAACATGCTACCTATTTAGCCATCTTGATATTTTAATTTTTTCATAAAATATTTAATTTGTATGGATTTTCTTTATTAATTTATCCTCACATTTTGCATTACAGTAGCAATTAATAATAGGTAGGTAGGTCTATATACTTTTAAGTTCAATACAACAGAGACAGCCCTGGTTTCTGCAGTAGCTCTAACTTGTGTATTTATGATATCTAAACAGTTTTCCATAAAAACAAGTGATTTTAAATTGTTTCCATTATTTAGTGAGAAAGCGATTGTACACATGAAAGGTACAAGTAGTTTTACAATAATATCTTCATTTGTGTAAAATGTCACCGTATACTGCTGCTGCTCAAGGGCAGCAAAATGGAAATTAAAATGTATAGTTTTACAAAGAGTGGTGTCCCACAGACTACACTTTCCATTAAATTTAAGAGAGACCGCACACTTTTAGCATCGGCGATCGGTGATTCAGTCGCTTTTAGTAGCTGGATGCAGCGACCGATCGCTCAACCGTCCACACTTGCAAACGCCGATCCGCCGACGCCGGGCGAGTTGCTAGTTGCCGTGACTGATCGCTACACCCGGCACTCATGCGGATGCCGGTCGCGGCGATTAGCTTCGGCGGAATGAGTGTCCTACACTAACACTGTTGTACTTAATATTGACGAAGCTACACTCTTACTATAAACTTAATATAAATATGAAGAACATTTTTTTGTTAAGAAATAATCTTAAGAACTAAGTAATTTCTACCACTTACCTATTACTAAAATGTATTTAATATTAAATATTAAAATTTTAATGCCCCTGACAAGAAGTAATTCACACATTTAGAATCGCCAGTCACCGATGCTAAAAGAAGCATGTGTGCCCTCTCTCTAAAACGTGATGCAGCGTCGATGCAGTAGTTAAAATACATGTTTTGGATGCTAAAAGTAGCATGTGTGCTATGTCTGTAAGACTCAAGTAAAACAAATTCTGCTTAACATATGGACTGTGTCCCACAACTACCTTGTAAGTAATTAATAAATACCCTAAGTAATAAAAAAATGTTTTTATTCCAGTATGAATCATCAGCATCATTAGGATCCAACAATATGCGCCACACGCTGGAGGCTCTTAGTGATATTTCAACAATGAATGTAGTAGATCTTAAAGTCCGAATTGAGGAAATGCTTAGGATTAAGGTGATTTTTATATATGATATTTTATAAATTTGTTAGAATAAACTTGTATTTTTATAGCTTAGAATATAAACATGCAGATAATTCTCCTCGTTGAAAGAGGTATACATTGCTAATGGACGCCAAAAATAAAGGTTTATTTATACATCCTTCTAATATGGATAGCAATGGAAAGAAAGAAAATATTTATTTGCAAGAATATGGGTTTACAAGTTGTTAAAAATAAATTAAGTTACCAACATATTCTACCATTATATATGGTGTGCAAATATTAAAAAAAAAACAGTAGCAGTCGTGGGACTGCCGATAGAAGTGAAAACGGAACTATTAAGTTGAGAGTAATTAAAAATATGCAAAACATAGCTATAGATATACTATTATCATTAGCATGTCGGTGACGCGAACCGAGGATTTTACCCTCTACCAAAACGCTCAACGTGCCTAAAGAAGTTTTCACTTCAAAAAATTATCATTATATAATACATTTAAAACATTCTATCGATTATTTAGAATTACTACTGGATCGAAACGCGGCCACACACTGAGAAGATCCGGTGGAAGAAACTCAGCGGGCTGGTCTTTTTTCTCTATTTTATGTACTTGTTATAAATGTACAATGATGATTTCATATTACAAGAGTTATTTTTATAATTACAAGTTTCATATTTTGTGCAATTAAATTTTTTATAATTTACAAAGTGTTCACTATTTACAAAATTTTACAAGGTACATTGAAATTTTTTAAGGACAATTCAACAAACTTATATTTTATCCATTAATATTTAATTTTATTGGTTAAAAATTCTTTAATATCATAAATAATAAGTTTTATCTAACAGCAAATCAAACAACTTTTTACGAAATTTATTTATAGGTAATGATTTAAGACTATCAGGAATATGATTGTATATAATAATAGACATACAATACACATTTTTTGTAAAAATATTTAATTTTTGATTAGGCACATATAATTTTTTACTATTCCTAAAATATGAGTTACCAGTGACTTCAGCATTTGTTTTAAATAACTTTTGGTGCTTTTTTACAAATACGCATACCTCTAAAATATACAAACATGGTAAGGGAATGGTTTATTGATGTTCATGTAGGAGAGATTTAATGTCAATAGCATATGTTTATTGGCAACCTTTGTTCCAATTATGGCCAATTAACAAGAAACAAAATTTCAACTGAAAAGGAAGAGGATATCCTTATCATCATCGATAGATAATGAGCCATTGAGGATGGGCCACAGAGGAGTGGAGTGTGCAATGCAATGCATTTCCTTATTTCTTTTCAAATGTTATTCTCCATTGTTGATCATCATAATGTGGATTTTACAAATTATATAGAGCTCTTTGTTGTCTTAAACTAACATTATTAATCGTCTTTCATCCATAATTACGTGATTTTATAAACAAATATTCAAAAATCGGAAGAACACGTACGCGTAAATCCGCTTGCCATCGCACACTGCGACGGCGCATCGCATCGCATTCACTGAAATCCGCCGAGAAAACCCCTGCCTCGATGCGGCCTGCCGCGTCCCGCCATAATGTCCAATACTTCTTATGAAATGTATGTTTGCGATGCGGCCCGACCCGTAGAGACCCGCCTTAGTGTGCTCGTTCTTTTAGAGTAAGTAATTAATCAGCAAAACTATTACAGGCTTCAGTATCAACAGAACTTCGAGAATTGGAAGAAAAACGTGGGAGACTACAAAGAGAAGCGGCTGCTGCAAGTGCTAAAGCAGACAGTGTGAAAGCTGAATATGCACGTGCTACTGCAGAATTACAAAGATTGCGCGTATCTGCGGATCAAGCCCGACTTGCACAGTTGGAAGCTATTCGAAGAGATTCCCCTGAATTGGCACCACCATCAGAAATCGTTCCTTCTCAACCACCACCTATCCTAGATCCAATTGACCCCTCCTCGGAAATCCATTGTCGTATGTATTCATGTTTTGATCACTCAAGATGTTCTCTCACATCTGGTTTTCCCATATATTTCTACGATCCTGATGTGTATTCTCCACTGTTAAATGCTGATGTTGATGGCTTCTTAAAAACAACACTACGTCAAACATTAAGTTATAATGCTCACTTTACAACAAATCCCAATGAAGCTTGTATTTATCTTGTATTAGTTGGTGAAGCATTTCCTGCTACAAAAAGTCCCTTGTAAGATATTTTGCTTTATATGATATTTGTATGTGTTAAATGAAGTTAAACTAGTGACTTGCCATAACCTGCTGCATGACGAAAAGTCTTTTGTGGATTCTATAAAAATTTGCATTTTTTCGCGATAAAAATAGTCTAACATAAACTACTCATACACAAAATAATAATACAAATCTGTTCAGTCAATAAGATGGACTGAAATTAAAGACACGCACACACACACACACACATATGATTTCAAATTTATGAGATTACTAACTCCACCGCCGTCCTGTCCGTTATCAATGCTTTTTTTATTAATCCTACAGAGAAAAATATTTTTTCCAAGATAAAAACGCCTGTGTGCTGACTCTGAAAATATTATATACATTACCTGTATGCAAAATTTCATCCAAATCCCTCCAGCAGGTTTGATGTAAAGAACACACACACCCTTTCATGTTTATAATAGTAATCGTTTTTTTATACATAGAAACAGAAAGCAATAATTTCAACAAAATCAACGGCAAATGTATTTAATACTAGATTAAACCAGTAACACTAGACTCTATTTTTGTGATGAAAGCGAAGGTTTTTCTGTGTTTAAAAATAATCTAGACCGGCTCGTGTATAATGTTTAGCCTGTTCCAGATTCGGCTACGGTCGAGACAATAATTTATTGCTCTTTTTTAATCTAGAAAAATATTTACACTAAACTGGTCATCTGAGAGGTATGAAGATAAAACTCCGTACCTCAAAAAAGCATGTATGTAAAGTTCTTGGTCCCATTTATCAAAAATATATAGAGGTACTTAGTCATTGACAAATGTGTATGACCCACACATTTTGTCAACCGTTGAACTAGTGAATATTTAATTCACATACTAAATGTTACTAAATGAGCATGTAATGCTCAAAGACGAATCTATAATGTTACATTACACGCGAATGCTCCCGGTGAGGGGGGCACCTTTGTGATGTAGGCATCCACTAAAGAGGGATTTTTCAAAATTCAAACTCGAAGGGGTTGAATGAAATAGGGGATAAAAGTTAGTATAAAACTTTTTATTCCATGGACACATTTACATGAAATTTCGTATAAATTGAGTACAAAAAAAAATTAATTACGTGTTTAAGCATTTTTCAAAATTCGATCTCTAAGAGGATAGAATTAGAGATGAAATTAAAGTTTTATGTAACCGCACAGTGCAAACCATGACGGCTAGTAACTTGAAATTTTGCACACGTACTCTTTTTATGACGTGCACATCCACCAAGGAAGGGTTTTGTGTATTGATTTTTAATAAAGTAACTTATAAGGAAAGGTTAAATAAGTTCTAAAGTAAATATGCGCGAGCGAAGCCGCGGGTAACAGCTAGTGTGTTATATTGTTGCTTAAAACAAGAACTATATTTTTAGATCTACTACAGAAGTTCACAAGCTGGCATTGAATGAGACAGCTATTAAAAAATTACCATATTGGGGTGGTGATGGACGAAATCATGTTTTGTTAAACTTGGCGAGACGAGAGTTAGCTGTTGGATCCGGTGACGCATTTCGTGATGCGTCCACTGGACGAGCAATGATTGCTCAATCCACCTTCACTCTTCGACAGTTTAGACCAGGCTTCGATCTGGTTACTCCTCCGGCACTCGGGCCTCCTGGAGGGGACGTTTGGTCAGATTGTGCACCTATAGCACCTGCAAGACGTAAATATATACTTAGGTGAGATATTTCTATCGTAAAATACCTGTTACAAAACATACATGAAAATCATACAGGCTCATGATTATAGTAGCTTAAAACTAATTTGTTTCAAGAAATAATTTTCAGCTGTGCTATTTGCACTGAGCACCAGTAGAGCGTTTATATCATTCATTATAAGTTCTTTTAATTGACATAAACTTGGCACTGCTATTTTTTTAGCATTTTCAAAATTACTTACCACGAATGCTTTTGTACGTCAATATTTCATGGAAATGGAGACTCACGGATGACGGGAAGTAATCTGATGAAATAGCTCGTATTTAGTATCTGCAATTCCATTCGAATAGTTCTACCACTGCTTTGTAACGTAATGTCACAAGTTCCTGTTGAATGCAAAGCGGAAACACTCAAGCGGCCAGGCTTAACAATGCGGCAACACCACCGCCAATTTGTTGCAATGCCATGAGGAGGCTTGTAATGTCTGTGTAATGTGTGTAATCCCCGAAAATTGCAACTTAGCACTTCAATGGCTGTAGATCCCTAACCATATAATTTTCAAGGCACTAATACCTCGTAAAACCTCAATATTTTTAACAGGATTTTTTTTCTAAAGTAGCCATTCTAGGCCTTTCATTCAATTTTTTTGTGGTAGGTGAGCTTACCACTTGATTACGGAATCGATCAGGCTCGGGTTCGATTCCCGGCAGAAACAAACTTTGTGTGTACAGATGCTTGTATTTCTTATATAAAGCAAAAACTTCAAAATTAATCAAATAACCTTTAAAGAATTGAACATTCCATTTAAGAAATTTTGATTTATAGGCTTCTTTGCATTCATATAGATATCTAAAAGTAATGAACTTGTTAATATTTTAATATTATCCGTTAATTAATCCCTTTTAATAAACGACATTTAGTTTTCAGGGATCACAGACACCTTCATCAAAAACAAATAAGGAATTGGATGACTTTCTGATTGAATCATTACAAAAAACTGCAAAGACAGCACCTTCCTCAGACTCATTTTTTTTACAATTTGAATGTGATCCAACGATCGAGCGAAGGGCAGTACTGCCTGTTGGCGACTGGGCGCTCTGCGGTACGGATCGTTCAAGACGAGCTGTTTTGAGAGATTCCACCTTTGTTTTAATATTTGCTCCAGCAGACCCAAACTATTCGACAACTGCTTTATTACAAGCTCGATTATACGAGGCCTTACGTTCTGGAGCGATTCCGATAATACTCGGCGGGGATAGAATACGCCTACCATATGACGAAGTTCTTGATTGGCGACGTGCAGTTATATCCTTGCCTAAGGCTAGGGTAACAGAATTACATTTTCTCTTGCGAGCATTATCAGATGCAGATTTACTTGCATTTCGAAGACAGGGACGTGTTTTGTGGGAACGTTACTTGAGTTCCGTACAAACAAGTATGGACTCTTTACTAGCAACAATACGGACTCGTTTGAATATTCCACCCCGACCGGCAACTTTTTCAACGGGAACGCCAGCATTTAATGATTCATATTACCCATCAAAAATAGAGCCTCCTGCTGTCGATACGGAACCTGAAGAAACTCTAGGTCCACTAGAAGCTCCGTACCCAAGTCCAGCCTACCGCCGAAATTATTCTCTAGCGCTATTGCATGGATATGAGATGTGGAATGACTGGGGTGAACCATTTGCTTTATATCCACAAACACCGTGGGACCCACCAGTAACATCTGAAGCGCGGTTTATGGGATCTTCAGCTGGGTTTCGGCCTATTGGAGCTGGAGCTGGTGGTTCTGGCAAAGAATTCAGTGAAGCTCTTGGAGGTGATAGACCTCGGGAACAATTTACAATTGTTATATTGACTTATGAAAGAGAAGCTGTACTTGCTGCTGCCTTGGCTCGTCTTCGTGGTCTGCCTTACTTAAACAAGGTAATTAAATTAAATTTTTTGGTGAAAATAATTCACTTTTTATTATTGGTGCATCCGTTACATTGCGGAAATTCATAACTCGAATAAGAAAATGTGGTAATTTAGTTCTTAACTTTTCAAGGATTTAACAAGTGACTACTGCAATGCCAATTTCGCTTTGCAACCTATGCATTCTAAGGATTATCACACCATACCAAAAATAAATAAGTAATTACCGTTATGATCATGTCCCCGAAGAGATAGACAACACAGGCAGAGATAGACAGGGCATTTACATGTCAGCCATAACTTTAGCGTAGAGTCTCAAGAAAGTTATGATTTTCAGGAAAACTGGAATACTTAATTAAATTGAATTATCCGACCCTGGATTCGAACCCGTGCATTTGTATCGAAGCTTGATAAAGAACACTGATGTGACTGCACTACTCTCGACAATCCACACATACCAACAGATACCACACATTCAACAATTGTGGAGAAGAGTGCAGTTGCTCATTCACACTACTTATTCATGTCGTAATATATGAGCAACAAAGAGTTTACGGTTTTGTATCTCTCATAATAAACTTTTCACGTAATACATAATGCTGTACTTTCAAGTTACACAGTCCATGATAAACAAAATAGTATTATATTATTTACTAGCTGTTGCCAGCGACTTTGTCCGCGCGGACTTCGTTTACTCCGCACAGCTCCTCCCCTGTAGGTGATAGCGTGATAATATGTAGCCTGTAGCGGAGGCGTATTGCGTGGTGTGTGCCGTCGATACCACTAGGCAATCATAGCGGCAGATCGACACGGCTGCTAGCAATAGACTCCTGTAAGTATTTTCAGAAGGTCTCACCAGTTTTGCAGGCGGTGCAGGGTGCCTGGAGACTCGTCGAAGGTTCCACGGCAGCTGGCTGGATTATACTTCTTAGAGTAAATAAAACACTGTTTCTTGTTTGCAGTAAAAAATACGAAGTGTGTGTTGTTGGTGTTTGATTGCAATTCTTCCCCGTAGCTAATCTTCCTTTGTTGTGTTTGTCTCTTCTTGTTGGTAATTGTGAGGTTGTCAGGTAACAGGAGGTACACCGGTATTGGTTGTGCAAGGAGGTAAGGTACCAGGAAAATCGGAAAATCGTAAGTATCGTAAGTATACCAAAATATTATTATTGTTGACCATCATGGTTAGAGATTATTAAAATAACCATTATGGTTGAAATCTAAGTGGTGAGATTTTATGTGTTATTAACCATCATGGTTAGAAGCTATTGGATGCAATAACCGTTATGGTTAAAACATATGAAAGGAAGGTTAGGGATTTAAATGGATAAGGAGATAATTATCGTTTTTAGACTTTAGACGACTGCCAAAGTCGCTAGAGGGTAACCATCGTGGGTAGAAAGAGATAACCATCGTGGTTAGACACTTAGGATGACCGACATGGTCATAAAGAGATAACCCACGCGGTTAGAGAGAGATAACCGTCGTGGTTAGACATTAGTTGGTGGTAGCTGATGGTAGTGCTGGCTACCGCCAAAGTACTGCCGGCCCAGCGAAGCGTACTGGTGGCTTGACCAATCTTCCAGACCTGGTCCTCTTCTCAGGTGGTACCAGAGCTGGTGGTGATGGTGGTTCACTAGAAGTCATCGGAGTGTTATTGTTTGTGCTAGTCGTTTGCAGGCTGTCGGTTGCTTCGTTTAATACGAAGGCTGGTTTTAAGCGATCAATCGAAATGCATTGCGAGCGCCTTTCAGGCAATAATATTCTGTAGCATTTGTCGTCTCGCTCTAATACTTTGTACGGCCCTTCGTATGACGGTAGTAGGGGTTTCTTGACACCGTCATTTCGGATAAATACATAATCGCTTGATTGCAATTCTTTGTGAATGAATGTTGAGAGACCGTTTGAGTGCGAACTTGCTTCTTGTGGTTTGACTGCATTAATTATTTCGCGTAGTCTGTTTACGTAGTCGATATCCGTTTCTAGCCCCGTCTTAGGTTTTGTGTTGAAATAATCGCTGGGTAGCCTCAGATTCATACCGTAAGTTAATTCGGCAGCGCTTACACCTGTGTCAGTGCGTGGTGCTGCGCGTAAGCCGAACATAACTGTAGATAATTAATCTATCCACTAAATCTATCCACGATGTAGATTGTGATAGGCGTGCTTTCAGTGCGTTTTTTAGTGTTCGGTGCCATCTTTCTAGGATGCCGTTACTCTGTGGGTGTCTTGGTGTTGTGTGAATTCGTTTTATTCCCATTGTTTGTAATAATTTGTTGAATAGCTGTGTTTCAAACTGCCTGCCTTGATCTGTCGTGATGGTTGAGGTGCATCCGAATCTGCATATCCAGTTTTCATAAACTATTTTTGCTACCGACTCGGCTGTGATGTTATCTGTAGGTATGGCTTCAGTCCATCTGGTCACACGGTCTATCATCGTAACGAGGTATCTGTATCCTTCTTGCGTGGTAGGCAGAGGTCCGACGATATCTACATGTAGGTGTTGAAATCTGTCCGTCGGTGGAAAGGTTCTGGTAGGAGAGCGTGTGTGCCGTTGCACTTTGCATTGTTGGCACTTAATACATTGATTTGCCCATAGGTTGATGTCAGTATTCATATTTGGCCAGAAATAGCGTTGAGTTATTAGTTTTCTTGTTATTCTTATACCCGGATGGCTTAAGTTGTGTACTTGAAAAAATATTTCTTCCCTGAATTGTGGCGGGATGTAAGGTCGTATGTTTGACGTAGACATCTCGCAAAATAGCTGACTTTGCGTGTTGGGAATGTTCAGTTTTTTTATTTTTAGGTTTTCTTGTGCTGCTAATTGTTGAATTGTGGTTAATTCGTTGTTTTGTGCGTCTGCGATTTTCTCGTAATCGATTGTAGGTATAGTGTTAATTTCGTCGATTGGGGATCGGCTAAGCGAGTCTGCGACAACATTTAGGGTTCCGTTGATGTGTCGGATATCTGTTGTGAATTCGCTTATGAACATTAGCTGTCTTGCGCGTCTTGGCGTTTCCGACGGTGATGATTTCTTCATCAGTGCGTATGTAAGTGGTTTGTGGTCCGTATAAATTGTTACGTGTTTTCCTTCGAATAACTTGCGGAAGTGCTTGATAGACATGTAGATAGCTAGCAATTTTCTGTCGAATGTGCTGTATCTGCGTTGTGTTGGTGAAAATTTTTTTGAAAAATAAGCTAGCGGTTGCCATCCTTGCTTTGTTTTTTGTTGCAGTACGGATCCTGCTGCTAGGTCGGAAGCGTCTGTAAAAATAGCTAATGGTGCTTCGTGCGATGGGTGAGCTAATAGTGCGGCGTTTTGAATAGCTTTTTTGCTTTCTTCGAAAGCGTTGATTGCCTCTTCGTTCCAGGTGATCTTTGTTTTGTCTTTTTTCTTGCAGTTGTGCAGAAATGCGTGCAGAGGTGCTTGTATCATTGCTGCATTCGGTATGTGATCACGGTAGAAATTGATCATACCGAGAAATCTGCGTAGTTCTTGCACGTTTGTGGGCTTCGGGAACTTCGTGATGGCGATGACCTTTTCTGGTAAGGGTAGGATTCCATCCTTACTTACTATATGGCCTAGAAATTTGACCTTTTCTTGTCCAAACACACATTTTGATGGATTAATAGTTATGCCATTTTCTTCGAATCTTTTTAGTAGGGTGCGGAGATGTTGACGGTGCTGGTCTTCATCAGCGCTAGCAATTAAAATATCATCAATAAAACAGAAGGTGAAGGGCAGCCCCTGGAGCACCTGGTGCATGAATCTTTGAAAAGTCATGCCCCCATTCTTCAGGCCGGGGCATATTCGTGGAAATTCGTATAATCCCATGGGTGTGATGATCGCCGTCTTCTGTATATCGCTTTTGCGCACAACGACCTGTTGGTAGGCTCTATTTAGGTCTAAAGTGGTGAATGTGGTCTTGCCGTGAAGCTGGTTGATGAAGTCTTTCAGCCTAGGGATTGGGTAACGATCAGGCGTTGTGATGGCATTGAGTCTGCGATAGTCACCGACTAATCTTATTCCTCCTGTCTTCTTTTTCACTATGTGCAACGGTGATGACCATGGGCTCTTGCTTGGTCGGCATAGGCCTTGATCCATCATGTTTTCGAGTTCAGCTTTGACTTCTTTGTATAGGTGAGGTGGAATAGGTCTTGCGCGGCAATGCAGTGGTGGGCCTGATGTTTCAATGTAGTGCTCGAAGTTAGTGTTCGGCGATAGCTTCATTGCTGTCAGTCTGGTGATGCCGGGAAATTCTGCTAGTATTTTGTGATATTCGTTATCATTGTTAATAGTTGAAATTGTAGGTAAATTTGATTGTGTGACGTAAGAACTTGTTGCGAGTTTCGTTGTTTGATCGATAAGCTTCCTGTTTTTTATGTCGACTATAAGGTTGTGGTGATTGAGGAAATCTGCCCCGATTATAGGCTTGCTGACCTTTGCAACGATGAATTTCCAGGTGTATGGTCTTCGCAGGTTTAGATCCAGAGTCACTGTTCGTTCGCCGTATGTGGGAATTACGGTGTTGTTTGCTGCGTATAAATTGAATTTTGTAGGTTCCAGTTTTGTCCCTTTTGGTGGTGGTAAAACTGATATGTTCGCACCTGTATCGACTAGGAATTGTAGTGCGGTCTTTCTGTCTTTAACGAATAAGCGGTGTGACTGATCTTCTGCTCTTGATTGTGCTGCGTCCATCTGGTTCTGTACTTGCCGTGTGCTGCTGTACGTGCATGGTTCAGTGCATCTGTATGCTGCTGCGCCAAAGCGACGGTGATAGCGGCATGACTGAGTTTGTGAGGTATATGTATGCGTTTTGTACCTGCTGTACGTGCTGTGGTTGCTGCAGCGGGATCGATAGCTGCTGCCGTAGTTGCCGTAGCGGGATTTATAGTACGGTGAGCTCTCTGCGCTTTGGTGGGTTGTAAATCTGTCTGCGCTGTGACTTTGATGCCGGAGATGCGAGTGAGTGCGAGGTGTGTGGAGAGTTGCCGAGTAAGCTTTTCGCGCTTTCAGCTCGGCGACTGCTGCGGACAGCCTCTTGATTTCATTGAGGAGAGTTTCTACGTCTTGCGACAATCTGTGCCGTTTTCTGTAGGAGTTGTTCAGACTGGTGGATTTTGCTTGCGTTTCCTTTTCAGTCGTATATGTTGACCCGACCTGGTGGTAATATTCATACAAAACTTGAAGTAAATCCATGCAGTACTTTTTGAGTTTACACTGGACATACATACAGACAAACAGACATACAGACAAACATTCTAAAAACTATATTTTTGATATCGATATCTTCTTCAAGCTTCGATATCGATTGTAGATCACGCTCCAAGTATTCTTCTAAAAAAATATTCAATGCACAGTTTTGACTTTCCTATGATTTTATTATATGTATAGATTACTAGCTGTTGCCCACGACTTCGTCCGCGCGGACTTCGTTTACTCCGCACAGCTCCTCCCCCGTAGGTGATAGCGTGATATGTAGCCTATATGTTACCCGACCTGTTAGTAATATTCATGCAAAATTTGAAGTAAATCCGTGCAGTACTTTTTGAGTTTACCCCGGACATACATACAGACAAACAGACAAAAATTCTAAAAACTATATTTTTGGCATCGATATCGATTGTAGATCGTGCCCCAAGTATTCTTTTAAAAAAATATTCAATGTACAGTTTTGACTTTCCTACGATTTTGTTATATGTATAGATACTTGCCGTTTTAGGGTTCCGAAGTAAACTAGGAATAGTTTCGCTATATCGGTCCGTCCGTCCGCACAATAGCTCAGAGATCCTTAGTGCTAGAAAACTGTAATTTGGCATGAATATTAATATTAGTTACGTCAACAAAGTGGTAACATAAAATCTACAAAAAAAATCATGGTTGTAGTAAATACAATGAAGTTAAAAGAAAAAACTGTCGCGACTTAGGCCTTACAAATTTTGAGTAATAGTCTACCAACTTATAAAATGTACTTAAAGAAGTTTTTATTGGCGGTGAACCAGTGGTGCGGATATATATTTTTCATTGACGTTAAATAGCTTAAATGTTCATGGTATGAAACTATAAATGCCCTCTTCTTAGTCCGCATTATTGTGATGGGTAACTTCGGAACCCTATATTGCTCGTGGCCCGACACGCACTTTACCATTTTTTAAATTAAATGTTATATCCTGAAGTATATCTAATAATATTTAAACTAATTCATCTTGTTTGTAAAACATTGTGCGTTGTAAGTTTCTATTATCTAAAACAAATATTTATGTTTTCATGATTACATTTTTATATAATTAACCTCTGACATAGATATATCAGAGGTTAGATATATAAAAATGTAAGAGATCAGATGATATTCTCCTAACTTGTCCCGTTTTTCGCAAATAAAACAAAGCATAAACTTTATAGAAGTATGCCACGCCCATATCCCCGAAGGGGTAGTAAAAAAAAAAAAAAAAAAAAGCCTATCGCCAACCGGGTACTTATCCAATCCCGGGCAAAGTTGTTTTTATTAGAAAACTAATAAAACACATTTTTGAAATGCCCGACCAGGGAATCGGACCCGGGACCTCTTGTGGTCAACACCGACACGAGACCACTAGGTCACATGATATCTAGATATCTTTCTTTTCTTTGTGAAAGAAAAGAAAGACATTTTCGCATGTTTTAAAAGCGAGAAATAATGTACAACCTAATCCAAGACTGCCTGGCTAATGCAGGCTAAACAAACACCCTAACTAGATGGGCCTAGCAGTGAGTGACAACTAACAGTATCTCACGTATTTTTCCTAAATATCTTGCACTAGTACAATCGAAAAGATCCTGCTACTGAGTATCAAGGACATGCGCTTCCTAGAGACTGTAGGTCTTGCGGAACATAATATGTAAAGCTGAATAAAGAAGGAGCGTGATTACAATAAATCTATTTCGCGATTCAGATGGCTGTTGAAACTTATTAGGGACACTTTAATACCGCAATCCTTACAGATGATAACAACGTAATATAATCCTTTGTTAAGTAATTTTATACTTAAAATTAATAAATCCCAAAGAATTAAGCAAAAAACTTAGTTCACAGCACGGTTCTTGAGCGCACAGAATGCGTATCGCTTTACGCACGGAAAAATATACCATGTTACAGACGTCACACGTTACAATACTCACTTTTATGCAAGTCAAGGTCAGTGCTCAAGAAATGTGACAATAATTATTAAGTAATTAAGTATGTATAAAAATATTGGCAAGTAGATTACGAAATAATAATCTTGACGTTTTCAATTATAGGTAGTTGTTGTCTGGAACGGTGTGACTGGTCCAACGATTGGCCAAGCGTGGCCAGAGTCCGGGGCTCCTGTGGCCGTGGTACGCACTCCCCGAAACTCGCTCAACAATCGCTTCCTGCCATACCATCTAATAGAAACTGAAGCCGTTCTTTGCGTAGATGACGATGCACATTTACGACATGATGAAATTATTTTTGCATTCAGGTCAGTAGATAAATTACTAGCGGGTAGGTAGATGAATTGTAATTTTGGAAGTACAATTTATTTAGAATCTTCAATTGAAACGAAAAAGAGACTATAAATTCTGCGAGAGAATGAGATGAGAATATTATAGTGTTAGCCTTTCCGTTTAATCTTTTGCGCGACACACTGAGTGAAACGAATGTCAATAGACACTCCGGTTTAATGCCACCTCTTCACTATCGGTCATGATGGGCGATTATACGCGAGCACTTGTAGAAGGGCTACTTGCCTATAGTCGCCCATCATCGTCCTTAATCGTCATCGTGATCGCTACGATCGGTGACTTGTCGGTTTTTCGGGCACGAATCAATCGGAATCGATTGTAGTCTTGTCTGCGTGTCCACACTATCGCCGATACAATGAATGCTCAAACACCACCATCTTCTCTTTTTCCACTTTTTTCAGCAACTTTTCGTTTAACTATATTGATAAAATGACTGTATAGGGAAATTAAAATAATGGTAGCTGCAGCTAAAACCTCCACGTCCATCTCGAAGGCTTACCGCTCAATAAATGATCACGGACGATAGTGTGGATGCTTGTACGCTGATCGTGACGATTACGTTGCCGATCACAGGCGATCAACTAGTGTCGATCATGGCCGATCTGAAGAGAGGGAGAGAGATAACACGATTGACTGATTTGTCGGTAAGTGAGTCAGCTGAACAACCTGGATTGGCTATACATACACTTCCATTGTGACTACTAGGTGGTAAAGTTCCGGAACGGCTCGCCTGGGTATTTGGTACCATTGCCTTATCTATTCCTGCCGCAAAAGCGTAAGTGTTTGTCTTAGTCGTGTTCCGGTTTGGAGGGTAAGGTAGCCGGTAGACTTCTTTCCATTAGGAGAGCCAACTGCTTGTTTGCTATCTTACGATGTAAAAACAGTTAAAGCATTATTTTGTATATGTATTAAAATAGTTTGGTGCAAGCCAACCTTAATCTCTTAAGGTAAATTGATTTAGGGGATTTAAACATATTTACTTAAATTGATTAAAACAGTAAATGAATTTGGTGCAAGCGAGCCTTAGATCATAACTTAAGTACCTACTTATTTTAGTATCAGCAATAAAGTCAAACATTTTTTAGAGTATGGCGTGAGCATAGGGACCGGATTGTCGGCTTTCCTGGCAGGTACCATGCTTGGGATCTCAACTTTAATAATGGATTCCTCTACAATTCAAATTATAGGTGAGTTAAATATGTATATTTTGATAGCAAAATGAGGCAATACAATAAATATGTGATATTACACCAAATATTATTTGTAGTGCTCAATTTTAACGTGTAATATGAAAATGAGACAAACCCGCTTAAGATAAAGAGCATGTGATATGTCGCGCGAGATAGAGATTTGACCAATAAAAAGGAACATATCTCGTTTGATGCCACGACAAGCGGTTTCTTGTTGCATCGCGTCGAATAAAAATCCTATGGGTCAAACCTCTTCTATCGCGCTCAGTATTTAATCACGCTGGTCCTAAACGTAGTAATTAATTAATTAACGTAGTAATTAATAATCTTGAAGTAATTATTCGGACATGTTGAAAGTTTGGCAGATATGTAACGCAAATGTAGGTTAGGAAACCACGACTGATGTACCAAAACATTATTGCGAGAGATGATAAAATATCAAGTCTCAGAAACCGGTGTAAATGAACGAAAAAAGTCAAGCTTTTTTGAATCCATGTATATATAATAAAGTATGTATGGAAAAGGAAAAAATGTTTATTCCTGGACTGAAACTGAGACGCATATTAGTAGGCATAGTCCGCAGTACCTACACGGAAATAAATATTTTTCATGTTTTTTTGCATCATCGTAATTTGTTAAATATTAAATACATACTTGAAACTTTATAGGTGGCTTACTTTTGACGAGTCTATATTTAATTCTTGTTCTTGTTGTGAGTTTATCTACCGCCTGGAACATACTGTATTTACGAGTAAGCCTGCTGCTTTGGAACAGGAATCAATACATTCATAGTTCATTTTTATTAAATTGTTAATGTTATCGAGTTTCCGTGGTGTACAACAAATAGCATGTAACGTTATTTTAAGCCAAAAGATAACCTATTGACTATATTGTCTATTTATAAAAATATATAATATGACATTCTTACGGGATTTATGCTTCGTAGCTCGTTCGATAGTTTTATAGAATTGCCAAAATATAGCTATATTTTATGGATATATGATGTGTAATAGAATTATAGAGAAAAAACACATAGGCTCAATTCATATTATTGCAGAGTTTTCTGTTATGAAAATAAAAAGACGTCGTGCGTAGACAAGTGGATTGGGCGTCGACAAGCGGATTCGTGCATCGACGTTTTGTTGTAGTTGAATAGATTTTGTGGCGGGGTGTGAGAAAAAAAGGGGTGCGCATGTGGGGTTTTATTGTACGTCCGTCTGTCTATAAATTGGGAAGAAGTCGCTAGTAAAACAATATAAAAATGAACGACTCTGCGTTAATGGAAGTTTGTAACGTATCTACGTTACATTGTATAACACAAATTTGTACGTTGTAATAATAGTAATAGAGATGAATTTACTTTACATGACGCCTCGCTTCGCTTCGACCTAATGTGATGAACTAAATTGATGTTTTATTGGTAAATTCGCCACCATGTATCAGGTTGAGTCAGATGGATGGTCTGGATGTGTGTGCAGCTGCGAGCTGAGCATGGTGCTGACGGGCGCGACGTTCGTGCATGTGTCAGATAGGACGGTCTGGATGTGTGTGCAGCTGCGAGCTGAGCATGGTGCTGACGGGCGCGGCGTTCGTGCATGTGTCAGATAGGACGGTCTGGATGTGTGTGCAGCTGCGAGCTGAGCATGGTGCTGACGGGCGCGGCGTTCGTGCATGTGTCAGATAAGACGGTCTGGATGTGTGTGCAGCTGTGAGCTGAGCATGGTGCTGACGGGCGCGGCGTTCGTGCATGTGTCAGATAGGACGGTCTGGATGTGTGTGCAGCTGCGAGCTGAGCATGGTGCTGACGGGCGCGGCGTTCGTGCATGTGTCAGATAGGACGGTCTAGATGTGTGTGCAGCTGCGAGCTGAGCATGGTGCTGACGGGCGCGGCGTTCGTGCATGTGTCAGTTAGGCCGGTCTGGATGTGTGTGCAGCTGCGAGCTGAGCATGGTGCTAACGGGCGCGGCGTTCGTGCATGTGTCAGATAGGACGGTCTGGATGTGTGTGCAGCTGCGAGCTGAGCATGGTGCTGACGGGCGCGGCGTTCGTGCATGTGTCAAATAGGACGGTCTGGATGTGTGTGCAGCTGCGAGCTGAGCATGGTGCTGACGGGCGCGGCGTTCGTGCATGTGTCAGATAGGACGGTCTGGATGTGTGTGCAGCTGCGAGCTGAGCATGGTGCTGACGGGCGCGGCGTTCGTGCATGTGTCAGATAGGACGGTCTGGATGTGTGTGCAGCTGCGAGCTGAGCGTGGTGCTGGCGGGCGCGGCGTTCTTGCATGTGTCAGATAGGACGGTCTGGATGTGTGTGCAGCTGCGAGCTGAGCATGGTGCTGACGGGCGCGGCGTTCGTGCATGTGTCAGATAGGACGGTCTGGATGTGTGTGGAGCTGCGAGCTGAGCAAGGTGCTGACGGGCGCGGCGTTCGTGCATGTGTCAGATAGGACGGTCTGGATGTATGTGCAGCTGCGAGCTGAGCGTGGTGCTGACGGGCGCGGCGTTCGTGCATGTGTCAGATAGGACGGTCTGGATGTGTGTGCAGCTCCGAGCTGAGCATGGTGCTGATGGGCGCGGCGTTCGTGCATGTGTCAGATAGGACGGTCTGGATGTGTGTGCAGCTGCGAGCTGAGCGTGGTGCTGACGGGCGCGGCGTTCGTGCATGTGGCAGATAGGACGGTCTGGATGCGTGTGCAGCTGCGAGCTGAGCATGGTGCTGACGGGCGCGGCGTTCGTGCATGTGTCAGATAGGAAGGTCTGCATGTGTGTGCAGCTGCGAGCTGAGCATGGTGCTGACGGGCGCGACGTTCGTGCATGTGTCAGATAGGACGGTCTGGATGTGTGTGCAGCTGCGAGCTGAGCATGGTGCTGACGGGCGCGGCGTTCGTGCATGTGTCAGATAGGACGGTCTGGGTGTGTGTGCAGCTGCGAGCTAAGCATGGTGCTGACGGGCGCGGCGTTCGTGCATGTGTCAGATAGGACGGTCTGGATGTGTGTGCAGCTGCGAGCTGAGCATGGTGCTGACGGGCGCGGCGTTCGTGCATGTGTCAGATAGGACGGTCTGGATGTATGTGCAGCTGCGAGCTGAGCGTGGTGCTGACGGGCGCGGCGTTCGTGCATGTGTCAGATAGGACGGTCTGGATGTGTGTGCAGCTGCGAGCTGAGCATGGTGCTGATGGGCGCGGCGTTCGTGCATGTGTCAGATAGGACGGTCTGGATGTGTGTGCAGCTGCGAGCTGAGCGTGGTGCTGACGGGCGCGGCGTTCGTGCATGTGGCAGATAGGACGGTCTGGATGCGTGTGCAGCTGCGAGCTGAGCATGGTGCTGACGGGCGCGGCGTTCGTGCATGTGTCAGATAGGAAGGTCTGGATGTGTGTGCAGCTGAGAGCTGAGCATGGTGCTGACGGGCGCGACGTTCGTGCATGTGTCAGATAGGACGGTCTGGATATGTGTGCAGCTGCGAGCTGAGCATGGTGCTGACGGGCGCGGCGTTCGTGCATGTGTCAGATAGGACGGTCTGGATGTGTGTGCAGCTGCGAGCTGAGCATGGTGCTGACGGGCGCGGCGTTCGTGCATGTGTCAGATAGGACGGTTTGGACGTGTGTGCAGCTGCGAGCTGAGCATGGTGCTGACGGGCGCGGTGTTCGTGCATGTGTCAGATAGGACGGTCTGGATGTGTGTGCAGCTGCGAGCTGAGCATGGTGCTGACGGGCGCGGTGTTCGTGCATGTGTCAGATAGGACGGTCTGGATGTGTGTGCAGCTGCGAGCTGAGCATGGTGCTGACGGGCGCGGTGTTCGTGCATGTGTCAGATAGGACGGTCTGGATGTGTGTGCAGCTGCGAGCTGAGCATGGTGCTGACGGGCGCGGTGTTCGTGCATGTGTCAGATAGGACGGTCTGGATGTGTGTGCAGCTGCGAGCTGAGCATGGTGCTGACGGGCGCGGCGTTCGTGCACCGCTACTTCCTGTGGGCGTACTGGCGCGCGCTACCCGCCGCCGTGCGGGACTACGTCGACACCTACATGAACTGCGAGGACATCGCCATGAACTTTTTGGTCGCGCACATCACCAGGAAACCTCCCGTTAAGGTAACTATATAAATTGCATGAGATAATGATCAAATTATTAATATATTTCTATAATGAAAGGCAAGATTTTTATGTTTGTAATGAATAAACTCAAATACGACCATCCAGTTGTTTTCGATCTCGAATTTAAAAATTCTCTCACCAATGTTAAGCCACATTATCACAGTATTATAGGTTACGTTTCTATCCGACTGAAGAAAAAAAAACAAAAATGTGTGGGTCAAGGAACGTCGATGGATCGGCTAGTGCTCAAAATAAATTTTAAATTTCTATTCTAGAAAAACATACGAAATACGATCTTAATTTAATACGTCGTTCAAACAATCATTTGGCTTTTGTCCAGCGTTCTGATTTTAACTCGCATTACACTTCACACCTGAGAAGATGTTGGGTTTAAGTAATCAATTTCAACAAGCTAGTGTAGAATACACTAGCTTTGTATTATTAGGTATAAGGTCAAGTGGGGTAAGTGAAACGAAGGGGAAACTGAAACACCCACTCATAACTAACAAACTATTTTCTCGATATATAATTGCACCGAGTCGATAAAGAGAAATGGAAATATGCGTTTAGTGGTCAAACACAGATTTCGCCACTATCATTTTCGAAGCCAATATTAAAAAAATAAATTTGACAACTCTCAAATCACGATATACGACTTTGACAGGGCGCATTTTTTGTTCGAATAGTAGTGAATATTATAAGTGTATTTATATGTTTGTAATGGTAAGTACTACATAAAAGTGTTTATATTCAGCACATTGATTATATTTAGATAAAACTTAGGGAAAATTAGTTTTGGTGACCGTTAAAATCTTAACATTAAGAGGCTAGTCCCCGACCGTAGGAATTTAAAATTGAACACACACATCCATATATTTCAATAATCATATACGTCGACCATGCGTCACACTAGGGCCCGCACTAGGCCTAGAAAATGTGTATTCATTGCGTGTTTTCTTCTGCGACATACGTAATGACACTTACAAAAACCGCAGTGTTTCTATTTTTCATTGATTTGGCAAAACTCAAGGTTGAGCCATAGTGAACGCGTTCTACGTGTAGTAATAGATTATGTTATTCAAAACTGATTGATAATGTATAATTTTGACTAAACTGCGATTAAGTACTAATACTTAATTACTTAAATAATTCATTCTTCAGAATATAATACAGGGCCATGGTACGTAAATTAAATTATATTAAAAGCGGCTAAAAGTATTCAATTTTTTTTAATGTATCACAAAATTAATCAAATCGGAACCGATCTTCTCAAGGGATCATAGTAATTTACGTATCTAAATATGTACATATATTCAGTAACATAAAAGTACACAGTCTTACAACACGACTTATTTGTGGTTAAATTAAAGTTATTATATAATGTGAATAAAGTCATTGGTGGCCGCTCTGTTATTCAAATAGTTAACAACCCTGACTACGCAATTGGGGCTCGGGTTTGATTACCCACAGGGTCAGGTATTCATATATTGAGCATAAGGTTTGTATTTCTGGGTTTGGGTGTTTAATAAACATATTTGAGTGTTTATATGTGTATTTCTATGTATTCATGTCATTGAGTAACACTCACATAACTAGCAAATAAATTGCTTACTTTGGGGTTAGGTCAATTTGTGTAATTTATATACCGATATTATTTTTACTATTCTGATATAAAGTTTGTTTGTAATTAAATAATCCATCCAAGCGGCACTTATGCTTATAAGTATTTCATAATTAAAATAAAATAAAATTTACCTCGGAATGTTGATCGATTCTTATGTTTACTAGGACTAACCAGTTAGTCCTTCAGTAAAACGGGTGGTGTCTCTAATCGCCCCATTGGTCAACTGTAATAGGTCTATTATTGAAAATTTGACTTAATCAAACTAGGGAGCCCATGCTCTGAGTTGAACAGTGTAACTAGTAAATTAATGCGGAACTCATGCTTTCTTTATTTACCCCATTTCAAATTCAACAATAATCTTCACAAAATTGCTGTGGGTTTGTAAATTTATTAAATCTCGATTAAGTAACATTGCAATTTTTTTAGGTATTGGCGGATAAATTTTGAAGCATCATTATTATTCAATATTATGCTACTGTTACGCTTGCACGAATATGTAGGGGAAAATTGGATAAAATATTTTTAAATTCCCACGACGTATATAGATAGAATTTACTCATTTTGCTCCGATTTTCAAAAATCGAGTTTTCATTAGATCTTCACGGTTTAATATGACGTCAGTATGTCTTTGTATGTATGTGTGTGCAAACATCGCACTACTTTTGAACGGTTTGACCTATCGAAACGAAGTTCATGGCATTTAATTGGACTCCAACCAACTTAGACTGTCTGAAGATTTGAACCAATTTTGTTTAGGAAATTTTGAGAAATTTGGAATAAATCGCCGTGTTGGTCCCGACCTCCTTTGAAGAATAAGCCAACTGCCGTTCTGCCAGGCAGGTCGTAAAAGGCGACCGATTGGCTATCGAGTCACTAACATCGTGGCTACTAGGCGGTAGAGCTCTGCATTGTCTCGCCCGGGTCTGGTACCACCGCCTTACCTATTACTGTCGCAATAACGTCAGTGCTTGTCGCTGTCGTGTTCCGGTTCGGAGGGTAAGGTAGCCGGTAAACTTATGCATGTCGCATTAGACCTCGCCACAAGATAGCAACGCACCATTAACATCTTTGGTGTCTATAGGCGATGGTTGACTCTTTCCATCAGGAGACCCATCTGCTTATTTGCTATCTTATAATATTAAAAAAAATCAAATTTTTTTTTGACGAAATAGCATTTTTTTAAATAACGTCTAGGTTACTGAAGTAATATAATAAAGACTGAATACAAAATCTAATCGGCTCTTTTTCCCAAAAAACTGCGTCCCTTCCATAAATTGAACTAATAATTTTTGGACCTTTTACAATAATTTAGTACGTAAAAAACTACGTCAAATACAATTTCAAATATCGAATCAAGTTTCCAAAAGTTACAACTATACAAATATTAATATTTTGTTGTTTACAAGAACATCATTTCATATTTGTAAAATAAATTTCAGACTAATACACCCATTGATTTCTAGACCTAAACAGCTCTTTTACTCAAAACACTCTGTCTAAAACTGAAACTTGGATAAAATCGACTAATTCGTTCGGCATTCATCTATAGCAATTTTTTTTGTATTTTTTTGTCCTTTTTCAGCCAATTTTTTTTTTTTTTGTAGTTAGTAAAACATTTTAGGTTCTAAATTGCATTCAACGGCATTCAAAGATTAAAATCGACCATTATTTTTAAATTAACCAGCTTTTAAAAAATTGAAATACTGTCAATTTTATAAACTGTTATTTTTTTTTAACTCTTCGAGCTTAAAACCTCAATTTAGCAGGAAGTTTTAGGGACGACCTCCAGAGTAAACCAATTTACAAATTTTTATGAATATAGGAATTTGAATATTATATATGACTCTAAAATACTATAAACATTTTGCATGCCTCATTACTCAAAGCGTTGAAGTAGTGTTTCACTTCTAATTCGTCAAAATCAAGCACTTTGGTAAATTTATGCCTCTATGATCACAAATTTTCATTTATACTGTTACGTGCATCGTGCATCGCACCTATATTAAACCATGTATTTACAACACTAAGGTACAATAAATACATTACGATGAAATACGTAAATACACTGATAAGCTAACGTAAATACACTATACACACTGGTCACACTCGCTGTACTAACACCAAACTTAACCGCCTACGCTGCATCACTAAAACACTTCTCTTATTCACTGTATTATACACTGGTCACTTCGCTTCACACTGGTCGCAAGATTATTCGCAACAATACTGTTACATGAGTCGACCTAAATTAAGAAAACACTAATTAATTTATTTATATTCATTAAAAATTATTTTATGTAGTTATTTCCACAGAACAAATGTTGAAACAAAAAAGTTTGAAAAAATATTTACATAAACGTATTTATTTATTGTATAGGGATCACGATAACTACCAAAAATACGGACGGTCTCGATACCGGGTTTTTCATTATTTCTAGAATTTCATACTCTTTCATTTGTTTCGTATTTTATGTCAATTCAATACCGTGTTTGTTTTTTTTTATAAAACAATAAATATTAACAATTTTTTCTCTATTTATTATTCGTAAGATAGCAACAAGCTGATGGCTCTCCTGATGGAAAAAGAAACTATCGCCTATAGACACCAAAGATGTTAATGGTCAATGGCGCCATGGCTTGTCACTGTCGTGTTTCGGTTCGGAGGGTAAGGCAGCCGGTAAACTTATGCATGTGGCATTAGACCTAGCCACAAGGAAGCAACGCACCATTAACACCTTTGGTGTCTATAGGTAATGGTTGACTCCATCAGGGACCCATGTGCTTGCTTGCTATCTTATGATATATAACAAAAGTAAATTGTTGCTTAATTTTATAAATAATTTTCGTGAAATTTTTTTTTCATAATAATTAAAAATATTTTCATAATATTATTATTCATATTATGAGAGTTCAAGTAAGCATAAGCTATTGATTACACTCGCAACCCACCCTGATGGAATATTTACGTCAAAAATGAACTTCAAACTGACGTGCTTCCGCCTTTGATTCTGGGGGGATACTGAAATGTTTGATAGACGTTTTTAAAAATTCATTTTGACATTTTACCGATTAAATTCTTCATATAAAATTGTATGGAAGATGGTGGACACAAATATTAAGCATATTTGTATTAAAATTACTTTTTTATAAGGTCGTTTAATAAAAAACTAAGACGGTGAAAGTGTAATATAATTCTTTATTAAAAAATAATTCTAAAAATTTTTAAAATTGTTGGCCAAGAAATACTGTAATTTTTGCAAACGGCAAAGGTCGATTTTGAGGTTTTGGGTGAAGTTTACGATTTTTTTTCTACAAAACTAAGAATTATTTTGAAAATATCTCTCGGTGAAACTGTTAACAGTTTCATTAAGATTACCACAGAATTTTTCTAGAAAGCAATTCTATTTATTCATTAAGGAATTTTGAAAACAGCAACACTCGTTTTAGCACTTTTTAGGGAATGGGGCCTTAAAAACTGTTAAATGGGGCAAGTGGAACAGGTGTAACTGGGGAAAGACAAACGTATGTTTCACTTTCCCCATATCAGTAATCGTAAACATTTTTACACGTAAAAATGTTGGTGATTAATGCTAGAAATAGTAATATAGATTGCCTATTCGATAATATGAATTTAAAATACGTACAAAATTTAATTTATGACCAAAAGTTTTACCGTAATCAGTTTAGTAGAAAGTCACCATTGCCCAAAAGTATCAGGTACTCTCGTAAAACATGTGCAACTCCCAAAGACATTCAATTAATCGTTTTAGCAAAAGATTTCGGAGCAATATTAACAGTTCTTTTTTAACAATAGATGAAGTATTTTGTGGCGTCATAAAACATCTGCTGAAATATGAGCTTTTTAAAATTTAATATTTAGTAGTTTTTATACCTTCACTGTATTAAGAAGCATTTGAGTGACATTTATTTGTATAGTGTAGTGTGTTTATAATTTAAATGAACTAGTAAGTGTTAACTGCTCTGAACTAAAACAAAATAGATATTTTTACATTAAATATGCATAGGTAGAAAATCACAGAACAAATAATATAATTCCATGTAGTAAATAGTGATAAACTTACGTAATTGATAACTTAACAGTATACAAAAAAGTTAAAATATGAACAAACTATTCTGAGGGGTTGCCGGGGCGGTTGCCGTTAAACGATATAGGTAAGTACGCATTATATCATATACGGCGTCGTAGACATATTGATGAAATAAAAAACACTATAATAATAGGTAACATTACTAAAATTCAAAAGCTTATAAAACAGAAAAAAAAAATTGTTTAAAAATGTTAAGTTTTCGTTTGCATGGAATCAGTCCAAAAAACATATACATACTCATACTCACTTAAATTTGCTTCTATGTGCCATATTAAATTAGATTGATTTTTGTGCTGAATTAAAGAAATTGATTGTTATTTTGGTTTTCATTTCACAGTAACTTCGTTTTTAAATTAGGTAGAAATTTTTATAAAATGTTTGTAACATCTGACCATGACAACTATGTTTCACTTACCCCAAATTATATTTTTTTAGATTAATTTTAAAACTAAACATTATGTCGCTAAAAAAGATGCATATTTGAAAAACAACCCTTGAGTTGTTGTTTTAAATGGATTAAGAAGCATATAGACATATTATTAATTATACTTTTGGCAACTGTTTCCTTACCCCTTTTTAGGTGTAAGTGAAACAATATTATTATCTAAAAATGTTTTTTGTTTTCTTCATTTTGGTAAGACAAAAGTACTAAATATCAGGACACTATAACGGACTGATTAAAGGAGAATACTTTGCACTAATTGCTTCTGTAACTAAGATTCACGTCGCTGTGTTACACACATTTACATTAAGATAGAAGTAAAATATGTTTCACTTACCCCACTTGACCTTAACATGATTTTGTTTCAAAATTCTGCCGTATTGTAGTAAGTGTTCATTGGCAAACGATAGTATAGGACATGCTATATACATGGACCATGCAAATTTTTCAAAGGTACAGGTAAATGAAAATAGGCTTGTTTCTGAAATTGAAACATCTCTGGAGCGTGCCTCAGAGTGGGGTGAGCATAAACTAGTAACGTTTAACCCCTAAAAGACTCAAGCCTGTGCGTTCCACTAAAAAAGAACCCTTTTATCTAAGCTCCTCTATGTTAGAGCTCTATTTCTCAGCATCTTTAACGGCATTAATATTTTAACTGTCGAAATGACAAGTGACGTCCAATTTCGTCTTCATCTGGAGGGCAAAGCTACGGTAGCTCTCAATAAACGAGGGAATTGAATCGTGCTAGACGGTACATCATGCCTAACCATATACTAATCTATACATAAAATAAAATCGTAGGAAAGTCAATACTGTACATTGAATATTTTTTTTTAAAGAATACTTGGAGCGTGATCTACAATCGATATCGAAACCAAAAATATAGTTTTTAGAATGTTTGTCTGTTTGTCTGTATGTATGTCCGGGGTAAACACAAACAGTACTGCATGGATTTATTTCAAATTTTGCATGAATATTACTAATACGTCGGCGGGGTGATCGCGTAACTCGCAATGCGAAATTATCGTGATTGTTTAGTTATTGCAAGACACATAACAGCCTTGTACATTAGTGGTAGTCGTTGCCTCTTGATTAGTTTTGATGCTGTGACATTGCAAAAAGTGCATCTAGTGACCAGCAAGCAATTGGCGACGTTTTTGATGATATTTTCATTCCGTTTAAGAGTCATCGCTGATCGCTAGCGAATTGCAAACGTTAGATGATACGCCTACGGGTCACCATATAGGCTACATATTATCACGCTATCACCCACGGCGGAGGAGCAGTGCGGAGTAAACGAAGTCCTCGCGGACAAAGTCGCAGGCAACAGGTAGTGCTCTATAAAACGCAAATTCGGTTAAGGAGCCATAGCATAATTCTTTCAGGTTTAGCTGGACCATCGCGCACTATTAGCGGTTGCCTCCCGCCTCATCACAAACGGAAATTATAATAGAATATTACGGAAACGGAATATTAACGGAAACAGTAGTAACTCCTATTGTTTAGAAGAACTTTTTGTCCATTTACGAATAACGCGAGTTAACCCACGCCCCAACGTGTGTGTTGGCAACGGAGTGATAGATCTATAAGCAGCCTGATTTATGCACCGCGTAGTTCAGTCCTCATAGTAAGCTACAGTATGACAGTGTCGACAATTCTGTTCAACATTCAATCCGTCAATTTAAGTTATTGTTATCTTTCTCTCAATATATACCTATATTAATATTAATATTATAAATGCGAAAGTTTGAATGTGGATGGATGGATGTTTGTTACTCAATCATCCAAAAAACTAATTGACAGATAGATGATAACCTGGAATATTATCCCAAAAAAATGAGTTATTCCCGCCGAATTTAACAAAAACTTTTTAATGCAAAGAGCTGCACGTTGCAGCTAGTATATTTTTTTAACAAAAAATTAAAGCGACGACAAGTTATGCGTGGTTATACATTAAAATCAGCGAGTGAACAATCAATCCTCCCTTGTTTACGTTCACTTATAGTTGGAATTTTAAAAAATGAGACCACTCTCGGGGTATACCTACCCATTTCAATAAAAAAGAATTATAATCAGATTACTCTCTAAAAACTTATGCGTGGTTTTATATTTAAAAAAAAAATACGGTTTGAATGGAAAATCTCCTTCGTATTTTCGTCGATTGAAAATGGGAAGAAGGAAACAAGACATTAATCCTCTCAAAGCGGTGACCCCTATCGCCGCATTAAGCCACTTTTAACGAATTTGCTTACATTAATATTTAACGGCAAATTAATCATTTTTATCCAGGTAACATCACGTTGGACATTCCGGTGTCCGGGATGCCCAGTTACATTATCATCAGATGAAACGCACTTCCACGAAAGACATAAATGCATACAATTTTTTTCTGAGGTGAGTGTTTTACTTGTTTTTTAATACAAGGATTTTACTTGCAAAAATATTGGAGTTAAATATAATCTACAATATTATTTGCAGTGGATCGTCATCTTGCACATATTTTAAAGCGTTCATAGATGTAGTAATGACACAGGTATCGAACCCGGGATGTAACTATTTCAGCCAAACAGAATCATGGTGAATATTTTTTCACACACTATACACAATTTTTTTATTCCTTGACGTCCTACTACAGTTTTATTTCCCTAATCGTCCAAGATTCTTACAGGAAAAGAATAGACCATAACAGGAATTATTCCTACCATTATAACGTTGGTTATGTCTGGTTATAAGGCAGTCGGAGTTGTCCAACGTGCCCATCTCAGTCACTATAATAACTTAAGATCTTAAATGTCTATTTGCGGCTTTTCCTTGTCGTAAGAGAGCGGCTTGTTTGCTGTTCAAATTAACAAAACAAATAAATACCATCAAGTCGATTCCCTCTCGAAGATGGTTTTGCTGATGGAAAGAAATAAATATTGCCGATAAACTCCAAAGACGTTAATGGTACGATACCAACCGTGCGGCAGAGATGTAGTGCCATATGGCATCCATACTAATATTATAAATGCGAAAGTATGTCTGTCTGTCTGTTGCGCTTAAGTTTAACCGTGAAATTAAACTAGTTAGACCGATCTTTATGCAATTTGGCATAGAAATAGTTGAAGTTCCGGGGTCAAATATGGGCTATTTTTTTTTTCAAAAATCAACCCCTAAGGGGCTGACGGCCTGGCCACGGGAAATTCGCGCCTGCGATTTTTCGCGTGGCGCGAACGGCGATGCGTCTGGCGTCTTAAACAAATGTATGGGAAAGTAATAAACATGGCACGCGGCGTGGCGACCGGCGGGGCGACTGACGAATTTTGCCGAGCGAATCGCGTGCGGGGCGAGGGACGCGGCGAACGATTGAAACAAATGTATGAATCTGCACAGCGCATGCGCCGAAGCTATCGCAATAGACTAGGAACCAAAACGGTTTAGTTGTAGTTGCCGAGAAATACACTAAGAACATTTTAACTTTAATGTTCAAATACTAGGCCAGTAATTTGTAAGTCTGGTCACCACATCTATACAAATAAATAAAATTGGAGTGTCTGCTTGTAATATTAAAATAACCGGTTTTAACTAAATGTATATGGATGTATTCATGGTACATATATACGAAAATAACACTTTTTACGATTTTTGTCTGTCAGTTTGTTCCACTTAATCTCTGGAACAGCTGGACTGGACTTTTATCTGTCTGTTTGTAAACAGTGTTTGTTGCTAACGGCTGGATTGATTTTGACGGGACTTTCACTAGTAGATATCTAATGTAATAAGGAGTAACTTAGGCAACTTTTTTATCTATACATCAATACAAATAAATAATAATATATAAAATAAAATATAAATTAGCGGTGAAATAGGGGATGAAATTTGTATGAAAAACTATATAGCGAGCGAAGCTGCGCGGGTCAGCTAGTATTATATACGATTGAGACACGTTGTTATTAATATTCGCGCTATAACGGCAGGAATTCGATAGGATTCCTGCTTCTAACTATGTGTGAAGCCTATAGTTTAAAAGTTGGTTTAAGAACTTTTTTTTTGTTTGTTCTAAAACTGAACTTTTATTATAAGATAGCAAACAAGCAGATGGATCTCCTGATGGAAAGAGTCAACCATCGCCTATAGACACCAAAGATGTTAATGATGCGTTGCTATCTTGTGGCGAGGTCTAATGCCACATGCATAAGTTTACCGGCTACCTTACCCTCCAAAGCGGAACACGACAGTGACAAGCACTGACGTTATTGCGGCAGGAATAGGTAAGGCGGTGGTACCAGACCCGGGCGAGGAGACAAAGCAGAACTCTACCACTCCGTAACCTATGTTGGCGAAACATACTAACTTTTAAAAGCGCAAGAGTAATAAAATGAGCCATAAAATATAGAAATCTATTAAGAAGCTATTATTTCACAGGTAATGGGATACACGCCGTTGCTGTCAACACAATATCGTGCCGATTCCGTCCTCTTCAAAACGAGAATTCCTCATGACAAACAGAAATGCTTTAAGTTTATATAGACACGCATTCTATGATGTAATTTATTGTTAAGGTCAAGATATACGGACAGAGTGACGGCGATGTTACTGATTTGTTAACAAAAATAAATTGAACCTAATTCGCAAACGACTGCAGTTAGTACAGTAAAAAATTTAAATGATGTGCTCATAGCGTAGCCTAAAAGCTACAAAGGTTCAAAAGCTTAGAATAGTGATGTCAAAGAGTGGGCCGGCCTTTTGTATGTATACATATATTTTTGATATTATCAATTGATTTAGCTTTCTTAGTTTTGGGATTTTCCTCATTTTACGGGAGAAAAATAACGGGGCTAAATGTTGCTGGTGGTGGTGGTTGCTGGTGAACAAATGTAGATACCTTAAAACTGAAATGTTGCAATATTAGTAATTTAAAAAGCTGTCATTTTTTATTATTTGTAATGTAGGGATAATTTTAAGTGTAAATGGCATGTTTCAAGCGTAAAATTTAATTAGTATCTACGCAATATTTTTTGTTTAAATTTCTCATTATTTGAGAGAACCGCGCGTCGTTGCTTTGCGTCCAAAAAACTGCTCAGCGCCGTCACTCAGTCAGTCTGTGCTGACCTTTATATGTACAGGTCTATGCCACTTGCATACAATTAAAAAATCTTTGGATTTGATCATGAAGTACATGAGGGAAACTAGGTTTCATTTGTATATTTTTTTATAATTTCGCACTGTCAATTAAAGTATTGGATAGAGATTTGAGATAAATGCAATTTAATATAGATAATTTTAAGTGTATCATTGATTGGAAAACTACGCAGATTTGCAATTTATTACTGTTAAGAGAATAGAATGTGTTGAAGTCGGATGTACTTTTTCAAAGCTATGTAACTTCGTATATTTATCATCTTATTAGACTGAACGGACCTTCCGTTTGCAAATTACTTAAATACTTCAACTAAATTTAGTAAAAAGTCATTTAAATAATTTGCCAAAAGCTTAGCAAGACTTAGTAGTCAAAGTTTGTATAAAGATGGAAAAGCTGAAATTTATGTCATCAAGATTCGTATTAAAATTGAGACGTACAAAATTGACACAAATACTCGTAGAAAACGTCTCTCTGAAATGTTCTCTCTTTTCAATTCATGTTGTATCGGTAAGTACATTTAGTTTTAATATGAACTAAACCGGATATTAAGAATTATCCATAGAAAAAGTAAGTAGGTATAAACTTTGCACGTCGTAGGGTGTGCTCAATACAACTTTTAATCACAGACATCTAAATAAAATTATTAGAATTCTGAACTAAGATTTTGCTAGGATACTTTATTGATACTTGAAATATTCCAGTATCGTCATTTTGCTTAGTACGTCAAGCCGCCATTTTACAATTCTGACACTTCTATAGTTTTGGACTGTTAAAGATAGAAAGTGTGTCCAGGACAAAACCGACTGAGCTAAGATGCTCAAAATAAAAAGTAGTTGCTCTGAACACACCATTGTTACACTGGCTGTAGAGTAACTCCAAGATGATGATGATTAATTATTATTTTTTTCATTATAAAAATTACTTATCCACCTCAAACAATCTGATAACATTACATCTGCCACTCTCATTTGGTAGATTTTATTCGAGAAGAATCTCGCGGATAATGAATTTAATCAGTGCCGGGTTAAGGCTACTTGATGCCCTAACACGCACAAGCAGTACACGCAAAAAGTTGACGTATTTGTTACGACGAGATAGATGTAAGATCATTACGTCGCGTGACTCCGAACGCCAATGCTCTAGTCAATTTAAAACGCATGGATTTTCAAACAGCTTTACTTTTCACATGCTAGTAAATATTTTTTAGTCCATTTTCTTACACACGTGATTTTAAGACATGATGCCCTGCAATTGCTTAATTTGCTTATGGGCTAACCTGGCACTGAACCCAACACTTGAACATTGTAAAAAACTCTAAACAATTTTATGTGATAGTCACTTTTTCTTTGAATGAAAAATTTAAACTTAAAAGCTTAACACATTTTTTCTTTTATATTTTCCCCTGTGCACCCGGCGATCCAGCCGTCAAATACTTCCATGACACGTATAATTTTAAGAAAAATATGATCAATAAATTGACGTAATCTATACATACAAATCGTAAGAAAGTCAAAACTGTACATTGAATATTTTTTTTAAAAGAATATTTGGGGCGTGATCTACAATCGATATCGAAGCCAAAAATATAGTTTTTAGAATTTTTGTCTGTTTGTCTGTATGTATGTCCGGGGTAAACTCAAAAAGCACTGCATGGATTTACTTCAAATTTTGCATGAATATTACCAATAGGTCGGGTCAACATATAGGCTACATATTATCACGATATCACCTAGCGGCCAGGTGCTGTGTGGAGTAAACGAAGTCCGCGCGGACGAAGTCGCTGGCAACAGCTAGTAATTTATAAAAAATCAACTGACTGAAAAAAATTTGAATATCAATAGAACTATTAATTTTTATTCTAGAATTAAATAATGTGATTGAAACGCCCTTTCACGCAGACAGAAATAATATAACCCTGACATAGGTATGTAAATCCTATTCGACTTGAAGTTTCCTGGCTTGTAAGTACTTGTGATGTACATTATGTCTTATTTAATTTTTTTTAATATCGATAGGGAAGCGCTTGACCACGATCTCACTTGATGGTAAACTAAGATGCGGCCTAAGATGAAACGCGCTTCCTTGAAGGTACCTGTTCAATCTTCTCTTGAAGATCCCCAAGTTGTACTCGTCAGGGAACACAGACTCGGAAGCATATTCCAGTCCCTTGCGGTTCGGATCAAGAATGTCGAGTCGAACCGCTTTGTCCGGGTACGTGGAACGTCCACCATATGGCGATGCTTAGTATATAAGCGCCTCGACGATCGACAGAAAAGCGGGGGATGCCGGAATTAAGTCGTGCAATTCCGCAGCGCACTTTCCAAACTGTATCCGATAAAAGACCGATAGACTAGCCACTCTGCGACGATGAGAGCGAGGCTCTGGAGTTTTTTGCCTACCAGATCATCGTCGTTTATGAGCCTCTTGGCACACATCTCTATCGCCTCAAATGTCTCTAGCTGGTATTTGGCGGATCCATCCCAGAGGTGAGAACAGTATTCCATGCACGAACGGACTTGTGCTTGATAAAAATTGAGCAACTCTCCCTAGCTGAAATACTGTCTCACCTTTGCCAGAATACTGAGCTTTTTTGAGGTAACTTGGGCTTTCGATTCGATATATGAACTAAAGCTAAAAGTAGGCGTTAAGGTGATACCAAGAAGCTCGATGTGGTCAGTTATCGGCACGGACACGCCCTGAAAAGGCGGAGACAGGTGGAATGGACTCCGTTTAGCGGAGAATAGACACGCCTGAGCCTCAGTCGCATTAAACTTGACCAAATTGGGCCCCAATCGAAGACTGCCTGTAAGGACAGGTTCATACGATCGATCATCGCCCCTTGGAGAGACCGGATATGTGCTGTACTGGCTCACGCGCTGGATGCATAACACTCAAAAATTACTATAATATGACAAACTTCGTGTGATCATTTGAAGATTTAAAAGCACCCATATGTCTCAATTAAGACGTTTTCACGTCCAATCACGTATGTTTTCTTTAGCTCATACGAATAAATTGAAAAGAACAAAAATCATAAAGCGCGCAGTTTACAATACCAAGAACTGACTGTGAAGTGAGACTGTGATCGCAGTAATAGGGATCCAAATATTTTCACCCATCTGTTTACCGAATGAAACATTTTTATTATCAAATTTCATACATAGACAAATACGGCTTGCATTGCAACACGTGTTTTTTTTTTCTTTTTTTTTGAAACTCTCCCCAGTAATCAGCCTGGTCGGGTGGTCTGGAACGCCCGGTAGATAGGATATTTTTTCAACCATTTTTTGCGTTAATATCATAATGGACTTTAATTATATTATTTATCACTTTAGATATTATGCCAAACGCACTACGATTAAGGTGAATTGTAGACACTAAAAAACTCTTATTTGACGTTGAAAAATTATAATTTGAACAATTTCTAAGACTGACTAAATCATTTTACGTGCAAATAGTCATTAGAACATAATTTATGTACATATATGATTATAGATGATTCTATAAGGCACATTAATTTTAATGCAGTAACTTGTATTTAAAATTACGCTTTAACTATATTATAGATAAATGTTTATAATCAATACAATAAACATGTTTTTATAACCGTATTTTTATTTTAAGCTACATACGATATTTTCACGACCTTTGACTTTGCGATGGGTATTAATTTAACACTATTTTCTCTTGAAAATAATTCAATAGTTTTGAAATAAAACTTATTTTGGGATGGTGTGAATTAGACTTCCTAAAAAGAAAAAGTTTAACGAAAAAGAGACGAATAAATGAATTTTTATATGGTTTTTCTATATTTACTTAAATGTTTAGTGTTTCTCATCATCATCAGTTCGTTGAATGAATTAGTCGCTTAGCGACGTGTATCGCATAGAATGAACTAGTCGCTTACGGCTTAGCGACGCGTACGCCACACGCGTAGTCCAGCCCCCCAATACAAGCACAGAACACAATACTCTTACGAGAAGACAAGTGCCATCAACGCTAGGAGAATAGAAAAGAAAATGTATAAATTTGACATAAGCTGTTGATACGAGCGTAAACGAATTTGTAATTGGTAGCCAAGTATCATTCGTGAAACGAAACGTTATATTGCATCGATCATATTTGATCATTTTCATACAAAACCTTAGCCAAGTGGCACTTTTGACAAGCAAAATTGTGATCCGATCATTGACCTCTTCTATGGATCTGATGATCAACGAACGCTAGAACCCTGTAAATTACGCTAAAAATGGCGGGTGATCACTATTATTCAATCAGCTGTTCTAAATCGTGGATATCTGTTAAAATTTTTGTTAATTTTAAAGTAAAATGAACGCAAATTGCCATAATTTAAGAGTCCTAACCTAACTAGGGGGATTTCAATACATTTTCTTTTTCTAAGTCGCAGACGCCTTTGTAATGGATTTCGGTTTCATCCCCTAACTCCACGAGGAATGAATTCAGAGCAAAGTGACCTTGACAAAAGTTGGTGTCCCTTACCCCCTCCATGCAATGGTACAACAAACTATAAAGTGTCAGTAAAATATTTATAGACAAAATATTATATTTATCATCATTAAGACATTGTCAGTATTTTCTATCACTACTTACAATGTGTCTAGGCAGTTCGTTAGAAGCGAACAATTGGGTAAACGAGTCACTAGCATTGTGGCTTCTAGGTGGTAGAGTTCTGCATTGTCTCGCCCGGGTCTAATACCACACTGGCCCTGCCATTCCTACCATATTCCTGCAGCAATAGCAACAGTGCTTGTTACTGTCGTGTTCCGGTTTGGAGGGTAAGGTGCCGGTAAATGTATGCATGTGGCATTAAGACCCCGCCCGCGCCATAAGGTTTACTAGGTGGTAGAGATCTGCATTGTCTCGCCCGGGTCTGGTACCACCGCCTTACCTATTCCTGCCGCAATAGCGTCAGTGCTTGTCGCTGTCGTATTCCGGTTTGGAGGGTAAGGTAGCCGGTAAACTTATGCATGTGGCATTAGACCTCGCCACAAGATAGCAACGCACCATTAACATCTTTGGTGTCTATAGGCGATGGTTGACTCTTTCCATCAGGAGACCCATCTACTTGTTTGCTATCTTAAGATATAATATATATATATATATATATATATATATATATATATATATATATATATATATATATATATATATATATATATATATATATATATATATATATATATATATATATATATATATATTAAGATAGTAACTATTATGTAATATGTCGCTCTAAGTCTTTGACAAAAGTAGTAATTTTCTTCATCTAAGCTCTAAGTAAATTTTCCAGATTGCTTTTAAGAGGCATTTCATATACATATCTATTTTCTAATCGATGCGAAAGCTGGACGTCGTCGTCCATATAGTTCACCTAGTGCTGGTAAAATAAAAATAGTATTGATCATGGAACATAGAACAAGGGAATTGGTAAGTACAAACATTTGTATCAGCCCCCCTAGACAAGTGGCAAACGCTCAGTAACTATTCAAATATTACGCTTTGGCGATATTTAAGCCAAATTGGTAGCCAAGTGGATTATGGCTTGTTCAACGTTCGTTCCATACGAACTTTACGAATTATATCGAATATTGTCTCTGAATTGACGGTAAACGTCACGGTTGAAGTATTATTTTCACCGAGGTTATAAGTTTTATTTATATGAAAAGTGCATTAAAAGCAAAAAAGACTTGCCCCCCAAGATGTGGCATCAACGTTAGTACAATAGAAAGAGAAATTTATGGATTTGTCATAAGCTGTTGACACGAACGTAAACGAATTTGTAATTGGTAGCCAAGTGTCATTCGTGAAACGAAACGTTATATTGCATCGATCATTTTTGTCAATTTTCGTACAAGACCGTAGCCAAGTGGCACTTTTGACAAGCAAAATAGTAGCGAATTATTCGATAATCAGCGAACGCTAGAACCCTGCAGATTACGCTTAAAATGGCGGTTGATCACTATTATTCAATCAGCTGTTCTAAAGCGTGGATAATATCTGTGAGAATTTTTGATAATTTTAAAGTAAAATTAACGCAAATTAAGAAGGCTTTTGGTGGCACATTATTAATGGTGCTTTGATATCCTTGTGGCGGGGGGGGGGGGGTATTAATGTCACATGCATACATTTACCGGCTACCTTACCCTCCAAACCGGAACACGACAGTAACAAGCATTGTTGCTATTGCTGCAGAAATAGGTGGGTCAGTGGTATTAGACCCGGGCGAGACAATGCAGAACCCTACCACTTAGAAGCCACAATACTAGTGACTCGTTTACCCAATTGTTCGCTTCTAACGAACTGCCTAGACACATTGTAAGTAGTGATAGGTTTGCAAAATGCTGACAATGTCTTAATGATGATAAATATAATATTTCGTCTTTATATTTTACAGACACTATAAGTTCAAGTTATAAACACTATATTCTTGTTACAACCCTTGTATTTTGTAAATTTAATGAAACAAAGAAAGATAGTTTATTTTTTAGTGTAGCAATAGACTTCGATCAATTTTACATTTCTGTAAATATGTATGCCAAAAAATACGTAAAAAAGAAGTTTTATATGTTCAGTTTTGCATATTTTTGTTCATTTTTAATAATAAATTTATCATCAGCTTTCATAAATTTGAAACATAAGTTTTAAAATGTGACTATCGATAACATTTTGCACAATTCTACGTTCACTTGTAAGGTAGGTAAAGAGGATTTACTTAAAATATGTTAACACAATCAAATTTGATAGCAATGAAGATAAATACATAAATCTTGGTGACAGTATTTAATTTTATAACTCTTTAAATTGGTAGTCCGTAGTACTGACAGAGTTCAATTAACATGTTAGCTACATAGAAACTTACGGCATGACAGTAATTAAGAAGAAAAGATAGTATATTTTATCTTATTCGCACTCACGCGGTACATACAATCAAAATTGAATCAGATATAGCGACTCTGTTCTTATTTTTATTATATTCAATTCAGAGACAATATTCGATATAATTCGTAAAGTTCGTATGGAACGAACGTTAAATAAGCCATAATCCACTTGGCTACCAATTTGGTCGAAATGACGCCAATGCGTTATATTAGAATGAACAGAGAGCTCGGTTGGCGGTCAGAGCGTGCGCAGGACTTAGAAAAATTTTGATGGAAAATTTCAACCCTATATAACACCCCTTTTTTGTTGCACCATTACGTGGAGGGGGTAAGGGACACCAACTTTTGTCAAGGTCACTTTGCTCTGAGTTAATTCCCCGTGGAGTTAGGGGATGAAAACCGAAATTCATTACAAAGGCGTCTGCGACTTAAAAAAAGAAAATGTATTGAAAACCCCCTAGTTAGGTTAGGACTCTTAAATTATGGCAATTTGCGTTCATTTTACTTTAAAATTATCAAAAATTCTAACAGATATTATCCACGATTTAGAACAGCTGATTAAATAATAGTGATTATCCGCCATTTTTAGCGTAATTTACAGGGTTCTAGCGTTCGCTAATCATTGGATCACCAATTTTGCTTGTCAAAAGTGCCACTTGGCTAAGGTTTTGTACGAAAGTGATCAAAAATGATCGATACAATATAACGTTTCGTTTCACGAATGACACTTGGCTACCAATTACAAATTCGTTTACGCTCGTATCAACAGCTTATGTCAAATCCATACATTTTGTTTTCTATTCTCCTAGCGTTGATGCCACTTGTCTTGGGGGGCTGGACCGTGATCGCCATACTCACACATGAAATAAGCATTATTGCATATAAACTACTAATGCAAACATTGTTTCATTGGTCGTTTTCATTTTAAACAACAATAATCCGAAACACACAAACAGAACATTTAAAAATATACCAAACCGCGTTACAATAAATTTTATTTTGCTACAAAAAAAAGAGTATTTACGTCCTTTTGTAGTCTATTCAAAATAGACTCATCTATTTATACAATAGTGAAACTTAAGATCGTAATAGTTTCGCTATTCTACAATAGATGGCAGCATTGATTTTTCCGTAGTTTTCAGTTGATCATATTTGAGTAGAGAACTTTCTAGAACGATATACGTAATGACTGTCATTACGTATATCTTTCTAGAAAAATTAGGTCAACCTAAAATGAATTTTATATGTAAGGTGTACGGCTGATTTTAGCTTGACTTTCTATTATATCATTAGAGATTTTCTATTATATCATTAAATCAGGAATTTAATTAAAATGAAAATTGTACTTTCGGATGATATGAAATATCTCCATTCTTAATCATCTGTATTCTACTATCATTTCTGCATTCAAGGATGGCACAATACGGCATAATTCAGTGTATAATAGATTTTCGCACGACGACTATCTCCTAATGATATGGTAAGTATCACTAAGGCAATTTAGAGTAAAAGCGCATAATAGTGACGCACGCGGCACGCCCACTCTTCACTTCCCTTGTTCTATGTTCCATGGTATTGATACTTTTAAATATTTTAATTATTACTACGCTGTACTAATTTTGGCATACGGACGTAGCGGATTTTATAGTATTCTTTTATTTCTTTTTGAAATAAAAAATAAATAAATATTATTTAAGTGACTTACTTTTGCAAAAGAAAAGAATATAGTTTTATTCTATGCCAATTTCTATAGAAAAATATATTTTTTTGATAACAAGAAACCCAGTTAATGTTTCGTTAATTTTCGTTGAAATAGGCATATTTGCTTAATTAATTAGATATAGATCTTTCAAGAAAAAAGCTCGTTGAAATAGGCATATTTGCTTAATTAATTATTAGATATAGATCTTTCAGGAAAAAAATAATCCATTCAGGCACTTGTTGGATATTTCTGGTTATTTAGTATTTTTTCTAATTAAATTTGTTGATTCTAGCAGTAGCAATACCTTTTCAAAAAATAGCTTCTTTGCGTAATTGTCGAAACTTGATTTCGGAGAACATTTATTATAAGAAATACAATTGATGATTAAAAAATCTGTTGCATTCAGACAATATTTAAAAGATTAAACTATCTAGGTACTGGTACCATTTAATTAAATAAAAGTACCTTATAATATGAAAAATTAGGAGTTAGAAGATTTTGATTTCTCGTCAAAAGTTGGTCTAAAGTGTAAATTGCCTCTTAATTTGATTGAAGACACTATAAAGTATTTTAGATCGAATTTTGCGTACTTGATTGAAATTATATCCATGCGTTTGTTTTGTGTCGGATAAAAATGAAGTTTTGAATTTTTTAAATATATTTTTTATTATATACACCGAACATATTATCGATTCTGAACAGTCTCTGAAAATTTGGACGGACCTTTAAAAGTAACCCCGTATTATACCAGCGAATTATGTCAATGCATAACTGTGAAAGAAACTAAACCAATATATAATTTTCTACAAATGTCTTATTTACATAACGCTAATGTGAAATTTTGCAAATGGGACGATTTGCGCCTGATGTTTTATTCTTATTGTAAGTATGTACCTATATGCGAAAAGATAGCTCAAGGTTTTTAATTAGATACGAATGGAGTGTAAATCTTTAAGAAAAGCAAGTAGGCAGAGTGAGCCGAACGTCAAAACTTTCCGATTCACCGATTTGTAAGTGGGCGAAATCGATAGTGATCCCCATCGCAGCATTTTGCCGAACTGATAACCAAAACCGACAGCTTCGCATGCTCGTCCGAGGTACGAGATTGTAGACTCCAAACTGGTGACCAAGTACCGAGATTTCGATTTTCTAGGAAAACCTAATTCAAACCACCCGTCCTCAATAACACCCGATCCAGGGATCGAATCAGCGAACTCCTGATAATATGAGTCGATTAGGCTAATTATCCACGATCCCAGGCCCCCCAGACCTTACTTATTTTTTTAATGGACAAAATATATACGGTTTAGTGTTAGAGTGTACAGTGAACTCGTGCCTACCTGCTGTCTTGGGCCGAAGGCCAATTTTTAAGTTCCAGTTGTGTAGCAACTCGCGTCACGTAAAATTTTACTCATTTTATTGAGTTGATACGTATGTTATAGGGAATTTAATTAACAAAGTCAATAGACTCAATACTGCTACACACCTATCGGCGGTAATTGACGCCGAGCGTTTAAGGGAAAGAAAAATACAATCTTACTTATTTTCTGAAGCAATAAATATCTAAGTTGTTTTTTTTTGCTGTTGTAGTAACGTCGGCCATTGTCTCGACGTGGTACGACGGTTCTCAGTTCAAAATATTTCCTAAATTTTAGGGTAAATAAGAAAATTTTAAAATTGCTGAATATTTTTAAAAATAGAATTCATTACTTAATTGACATTTACGTACTTGTACACCTTTTGTTATTACTGTAAATAGGATAACAGGTAAAAGAGTGTACATATTGTAGGAGGGTTCTCAGTTGAAAATATTTCCTAAATTTTAGGGTAAACAAGAAAATTTTAAAATTGCTAAATATTTTAAAAAATTGAATTCATTACTTAATTGACATTTACGTACTTGTACACCTTTTGTTATTACTGTAAATAAGATAACAGGTAAAAGAGTGTACATATTGCAGGAGGGTATTCGACTCCGATACTAATAAAGTATAAAGTATGTATAATAATGTAATAAATAAGTACTTAAACTTTGAACTATTTTCTAACAAAAATGTTTAGAACGGACAGCAGCGCACAGCGCAGACTTCATTGTTTACAAACAGCGATTTACTGAGGTCGCGCCTAATGAGTGTAAGTACATACATACAAAGACCATATTTTTTTAATATTATTACACTAATTTCATTGAGGCTTACTATAATATTTTCTTTTTACTAATTTTTGTTTACTAATTATACCATTAAACATGGGCGTACCCAGGTTCTGGGGCGGAGGGGGGGCAACCGTAACATTTTAAGACTATATTTTTATCTACAATAGAAGTTAACAAATTCCAGGAGGGCGGCCGCCCTCCCTTATCCCCCCCCCCCCCCCCCCCCCCGGTTCAACCGGTTCGCTAGTGGGTGTGCATATGGTATGGTAATCTTGTAGTTTGTTTGCGATTAGGTCAATAACATTTTTTTGGGGTTTTGGTAGATTAGAGAATCATGGCTAAGATATATTGCGCTAACTCCATTCACTGCGCCAGATGACTCAACTCACTCGATCAAAATGTGTTGGCGCACGACGCCGACGATTATATGCAATAAACTCTCACTCACTCATGTGTAACGACCCACTTGTTGTTACCAAAAAACCAACGTAGCTCACGCGCTGTGCGCTTTTTGTTCTAAGAATCTGTATTGCGCTCCTTTCGTTCTTTACTAACTTCCCGTGGCGCAATCTGGAGTTAGCGCAATGAGCCGGTGCAGTACACTGCGCCTGAGTTACCGAGTTAACGCAAAGAATTTCGCTAAGTTACTTGGGCTTAAGCCCCCCCCCCCCCTTCCTTGAAACACTGAAAAAATTATGATTACCTTGATAAAGTTTACCCACAGTTTAATGAAGTATCCCAAACAATAATTCGCTGAATCAAGCAAATAAAGATTCTGGATCCGTCACTGGTCACTAGTTACATAAATAAAAAGAATACTAATAGATATTTTAGTTTATTGTAGGTGATTTAATTATCCATTAACGAAACTTCACTACTTACGATAACTTATTTTAGAAAAAAATGTAAATAACTAGATAGACTATAAAACTATAATTTTTAACAATTAAGAACAACATAAGATTCTCAAAACAATGTCTTAATCAGTTCAATAATAAATAACTACATAGCATATCTACTTAGTTGTTTAAGACATCACTATCTTGCTACAAGCGCCACTAAATAAAAAAAACTTGACGTGCTCATCACGACTTAGCTAAGCGTAACGCAACAAGAATACTGCGGAGGGTTTTACAGCAGTGACATTTGTCATAGCATCTTTCTCACTCTTCTGTACTTAGTACACGTTCTATTGCAGTTCCACCCATGTTGTCGCGGTGGTCCCGTACTGGAAATGAGACGTATGTACTGGAACAGGTTATAAAACTAGTTTTATACTAAGCAGTCTCCAGCCTAGGTATCTAGACATCGAAAATACTAGTATCGAGTATTTGGAAATATCACGAGTACGCGTCTCTGACTACTCATTAATTAAAGCCGAACAAGTACCTACTATTAAACTTAGTATAGCATCCAAGTATTGGAAGTATTTTATTATTAAACGCTATCGTAAACCTTATTCATGTAGAAACAAATCAATTTCCTTTAACGATAAAATACTTGTAAGTATTACGAAGACTCAACTACCCCAATTTGTAAAATACCTAATACTTGCATAGGATAACGACCCGTCTAGACTTATAAATAAGAACTATAAATCTTATGTAAATTAGAATACTTTTGTACTTAAAAGTATTTTTTTGCTAAAGAAATTTTGCACCTTATTCTAATAGCAATACTTATACGTAAAAATACTTAAGAGCATCTGGTTTTTATACTTGGTGTGTCAAAAACTCGTTTACATACAACACAATTTTTACTTTATATGTCTTGTACTCACAAATAATAATTATAAACAGGTTTGTGGATCAGGTATTTTCCTTGACGCGTACTCGCAAGAATCAGTAGGAGTTTAACCTAGTACCTACGCCTCATCTGTACACCGCTCGCGTTGCCGTTTAGCGCAGTGCCACGTAGCGTTCTAATATTTTCATACTTTTGACTGCCGCGTTGGTCGAGTGGTTAGCGACCCAGACTACGCAATCGGCGGGGCTCGGGTTCGATCCCCGACGGAGACGGAATGTATTCCTGTATTTATATATGTATTTTTATGTATTAGTATCGCTGACTAACATCCATAACACAAGCAAATAATTTGTTTACTTTGGGGTTAGATCAGTAAGTGTAATTTGTCCCGTGAATATCTATTTTTTTATTATTTAATTTACCTACTGCACCGCGATAAACAGCGGAGGGCGGAATTTTAAATTCAAAATAACCGCTCTTCCCTACAATCAATTCTGTGTTAACTGTTAGGTATTAACAGATTAGATAGAAGCCAATGTCTTTTAGTAACTCCTTTTGAAGTATTCTATTATTCGACTTTATCACTAAAGACCTTAACTTCAACTGGAAAATTTAAATACGTTTCAAAACAAAATCGTCTGAAAAATTTAGTACCTTCTTTTTTGTACACAATTCATAAATTAACCGCTATGGTTTATTTCAAGGGGCGCCACTGGTAGCAGGATAATAATCCAAGAAGAATTAAATAATCTATGGGATATGTTCAGTAATAGATAAAACCTTAAACTATTAAGTTATTTCATATTTAAGAATGTATATAAAGTTAACTGCATCTCTTTTGTTGCTAAATTACTCGTAGGTATATGCGGTGTGTAAAGAAAACCCTGTCGGATAATTAAAAGTGTTATTTGGTACCGTAATACGGTTACACATGTGTAATTATTTTATGGGTATTAATTAACTAGCTGTTGCTCGCGACTTCGTCCGCGCGGACTTTGTTTACTCCGCACAGCATCTCCCCCGTAGGTGATAGCGTGATAATATGTAGCCTATATGTTGACCCGACCTGTTAGTAATATTCATGCAAAATTTGAAGTAAATCCATGCAGTTCTTTTTGAGTTTACCCCGGACATACATACAGGCAAACAGACAAAAATTCTAAAAACTATATTTTTGGCTTCGATATCGATTGTAGATCACGCCCCAAGTATTCTTTTAAAAAATCTATCAATGTACAGTTTTGACTTTCCTACGATTTCATTATATGTACAGATTAGTTTTCCCAATAAAAAAAATAATCTTAAATGGTATTTTCATACATTAAGTATGACAACACTAACAAATAAGTAAATTCTATTATCAAAGAATGCCGCGCAAGTCGGATGTTACCGAACGAGCCGAGGCGCGCATGCGGCGTGTTTAAAGTTCTTTTGTAAAAAGCCGAAAAACAAACACCTCTCCTTCGCGCAGTCTTTGTGCGAAAGCCGTCAAAGCGAAACAATGAAACAAACAGCGACAAGGTGTTGTCATTTTTAGAATATTTGCTTAACTCTAAGGAAATATAAGTAAAAATACGAATATTAAAAAAGAGGTATCTTTTTTATTTTCAGAAATAAAGTAATTTTAATATTTTTTTCAGTAATGCCTTTAACCAACCTATATGCCTATCGGACGGGGTTTTCTTCACACGCTGTATACAATGTATTAATATTTTTAAAAAAATATTATATACAATGTATTATAATATTTTTTTAAAAATAACTATGCAATATTATGTTTTAGACCTTTTGTTTTTTATTGTAAACTTTAAGATATAACATTAAATTAAATGTTTTAAAGCATTATAAGTATGTAGGTATTATATATAGATGTATTATTTTATTTTAAGTTTAGTATATACGCATCTAGGTATAATAGGTATAACAGAATCAAGACAGCTTTCACGCAAACATTTATATGTTCAATTTTAAATCAATTTCTAATCTACATGTATTTGTATTAATAACATCTATTTCAGTTTACTCTATAGATAGAACTGCTTACACTATACTTATTACAATAACAGTAAAATCCTATCAACATAACCTATATTTAATATAAAATAAATCATATCAATACTACACGGATTGATTTAATACCTCACATCATTAGCAAAAAATGACGCACATAATGTGTTTAATGTCATAAATAATTATTATTACATATATAAATGAAAAGCAAAAGAACAGAATATAATTTCATTTAGACTATAATTCATTGAAAATCATAGACCTAGTTTTTTGTATTATATAAACATAATTATAATGTTTTATAGAACATTGCATAATCAACACCTTTGTGACTTATTAGATAGCAAACAAGCGGATGGCTCTCCTGATGGAAAGAAAAACCATCGTCTATAGACACCAAAGATGGTAATGGTGCGTTGTTTCCCGTGTGGCGGGATGTCAATGCCACACGCATAAGTCTACCGGCTAACCTACCCTCCAAACCGGTACAAGACAATGACAAGTATTGATGCTATTGCGGCGAAATAGGCGGTGGTACCAAATACCCGGGCGAGACGTTGCAGAACTCTACCACCTAGTACATTGTTCCTAAATATTCATAAATTTATACATACCTACTTTGTTTTAGTATACCCTGCTTTATAAATTGTATATAAAATTTAAACATTTAAAAACAAGTATACACAAACATTCTTATGTCCATTATTTCTATACTTTGTAATGCCTAAGTAGGTAATATTTCGGTTGTTGCATTTATATGCAATGAACGCACTTGGCTTCTCAAAAAATTTCATTGAATAAAGTTTTAATAATAATCATTTTACTCATATCATCCTCATATGTCATTCATACCTCATATTTATTTCTCAATTAAATTCATAATTTTATACTTAAATTTTTAAGCTTCTATAACTTCTAATTTGTATACGACATTAATATCGCCATGGTGAATTAATAAATGCTTAAATAATACATTTGGTGTAAAATCTAAGCCACATTTAAAACATGTTTGCTTGTTTACCTTCTTTTTGATATCACATAATCTATAAGAATGCTCCTTATAACTGGACTTTGTTAAATGGTGTAACCCACATGCGCATTTATAAATTGTGTCAGTCTTTTCAATAATTGTTTTTGCTACATCTTTTGTCTCCGATTTATTTTTTAACTCTGCACTTTCATTTTCTTCATATTCTAGACATTTAGTTGGGTCTTCTGGATCAAAATCAACGACCAGCATATTATCTTTTACAAAATCAGGATCCGTACTATGTTGCTTTAAATGATTTTTTAATTTACCTTCATCAAAAAATAGCAAACATTTCTGGCATTTTAATTTTGCCGCATCAATAAGACAAAAATGTTTTGAAGATGGTCGTACACTCCTCACGCAAACTTCACATTTTACACATCTGTAAAATATGTAATCACACACAATTCCGCTAAAAGAACATTCAGTTTTATTTTTAGGTATCTCTACACTTTTTTTTCCAACTAAAATAACCTTAATATTAGATTCTTTAAAACTATCAAGTTGCTTGTGTTTAGATACATGCTGGTCATATTTTGCTTCGTAAAGTAGTAGCCCACAATACTTACATTTTTCTAAATTCTCAAGATAGCACTGATGATTTAGTATCTTGTTACTATCTACAACACCATTACAATTTCTACATTTATATAAAATATAATATTTGTTTTTATTGGCAATGGTATCATTCCAAATTTTGTCTTCTTTCCGATTAAAAGAAACTATTCTATAGGATTTTAAGGTGATGCCAAATTGTTTGTGAACATTTTTTTCGTGTTCATTCCTAGTAGCAAATGATATAAAATTTATTCCGCAAAATTTACAAGGATTTATGTTATATTTACCAACACAATTTTGAACATGTTTATATACATAAATATTATCTATAAAACATCGACATTTTTCACACCGATACATTGTTAGGTCCCAATGTCCTTCTTGGGTTATCTCCATTTTAATTCTACATTCACGTTTGTATATAGAATTTTCTAGAACTTTTGCTTCCTGTTCTTTCGACAATGACTCAAAAACATATTTAACCCATTCTTCCTGGCTGCATCCAAAGTAAAACATGTCAATATATATTACTTTAAATGCTTCCTTTGGGATGCTTTGCGAATGTAATTCTTGATGGTATTCATAAGAATTATCTTCAAATTTTAAACTACAAATTTCACATTCCTTTGTATTTTGATCAACTTCACTCTTAACATAATGGAAATGACAATGTTTAATCAAATCATCATAAGTACTTACTGATAAATTACAATTTTTGCATGAAAATATAATAAAATTTACACCTTTATCCACAGAAACTTTGGGCTCTGAGATGATTTCATTATTTTCAATAAGTTCAGAGTCTTTAGATACTAACTCATCTATAGTTTCTTTTATTACTAAGAAAGTTTTTTCGTCAACCTCTGTTTTACTTCTTTTTTTCTCCAAGGAATAGCTATGAAAAGGTATATGTAACTCATATGCTTTGTCTGTCAATTTTATATTACAAATATGACACTGCATAAAATTGTCTTTAGAGCAAACATGTCCTAAAATATCAGTTTTAGAAGTAAAATGTATATCACAAATGTCGCACTTTGGATATTTCGGTAATGGTGGACATATGGTCTTATTGGTGTTAATGTCGTAAAACGTAAAATCCTTTAATGTTAAATTAGGATTTATTTTATGAAAAGCCTTATGAGAAGTTGAAGCTTTTCCTGTAACCACAACACCACAAATTTTACATACACGTTTTTGTATATCTTTGCATCGAGCTTTAAGGTGAAATTTAACATGGTAACGTGTTGTAATGAAACATTCACAAAAATCACAATAAGTTAGGTGAAGTAAACCCAATTGACATTTATGTTTATAATTAATTTTTTTATTATTTGCTTCACTCGTAATTTTTTTTGAAACTTTTCTTCTAAATTTTTCCGAATTTTCTAAGATAACTGATGGTGATTCAGACCTAGAAAGATCTTTAGTTATGTTATAATTATTTTGATTTGAGACAGCAGAAAGTGACTCATCAAAACAATTATCAATTCCATCAGCTACACATTTCATTGGTTTAGAATTTCTTTGTTTGACATCAGCTAGTGGAATGGAATCAGAATCACTACTACTAACATCATCCAAGATTGTCTTTATTCGTTTTGAAGGTTGGGTGTATTTATTTTGTTGCTTTTTTCGCTTTGTCACATTTTTGTTATAAATATTTGTTGTAATTTCCTGTTTACTAAAATCAATAAAAATAAAATCAGAAGCCAACATTTTTTTATTGATATGTTTAAATTTATGTAATTTTATTATTTCATCATTAACAAGAACATCGCAATAACTGCAATAGGTGGAATCCATCTGAACATTTCCACAAAGTGAGTTATGTCTTAAAAAATCACTCTCATTAAAATTAATAGTGCACTTCGGACATTTGATCAAAACTTTACCACTATCAACTTCACTTAACTCATATACTATAAATGAAGTTGAAAGTAAATGTTGTTCAGAATGTAATTTTTCATCATTACGTTTAAAAAACTTAAGGCACTTAGGACATTTCCAATTTATTAACATTTGATTATGTTCTTCATGGTTAATAGCTACATCAGATGATAAAAAGTGGAGATGGCATTGAAGACATTTAAAAATAATAGATTTAAAAATTAAAAAGTTGCCAACATTTAAAAAACTATCGGCTTTTGGTTTTATTACTTTTCGACTTTGATTTGACACAAAAGCATTACTAGGTGTTTCTACAGACAAATTTCTGTCGATTTCAAATTCATCAGAACTATTTTCTTGTGAAGAACTGCTGTCACTGTTTATCTCATTATACTTACCTACTCTTTTAGTAACTATATCATTGTGTTTTTTTATCATATGTAAATTATAGTATTTTAGATTAATATATTCAAAAAGACAATATTTACATTTTGCATCAAAAATGACTTTAGGCTTACTATTTATGTCTTTTAAACCATGTTTTTTTAATAAATGTATTTCGTAAAATTTTTTTTGCTTAAAGTAATATGAACAAATGTGACACTGATAAACATATTCTGCATCATTACTGTTAATAATTGAGGCAGGCTCATTATTGTTATTACAATTAACATTATCCAGATTTGGTAACATTACATCTTCTGCCTTTTTAGATTTATTGTTATTACAATTAACATTGTCAAGGTTTGTTATTCTGTTTTCATTTGGACATTCTGTCTTTTTAGATTGTTTATTATCACAGTTAACATTATTCAAATTTGCTACAATTTTGTCTTTCATCTTTTCAGATGTAGAAGTTGTTTTAGTTTCCAATATATCATACAAGTGATCTATAAGACTTTTTTGACTTGGAAAAAGAACACTACAATGAAAGCATTTATTTAATGATTCACCTTCTTGGCTTTGATAATTTTTGGAATTAATATTTACCATAATATTAGCATTTTCTATTTTATTAAAATGTCGTGGCTTATCTTTTTTCGAGTTATTTTTTACAATTATTTGTTCATGTTGTAATGATTGTTTTAAACATAAATGATCTTTAAAACTTTGTTTGTTAGAAAAAAGTATATGGCAGACCTCACAATACCTTGTACTTTGCGCTAGATAACCACTAATATTTTTTAGACATACTTTAACTTTGCTCTTTAACTTTTCATCAAATTCTTTATTCCTGTTTGGCTTAGATCCAAGTATAATTTTAGTTTTAAATACTTCACAATTTGTAGATTTATCTTTTGGTATGGATTGTATTGAAATATTGGGAGTACTATCATCTTCATTTAACAAGGGTTCTGTTTTTGTAACCATAAAACTTGGATTAATACTACCATATTCTTTTCTGATTTGCAGACTATCTTGATATTTGTTTTCTGAAATCACAGAATTTATTATTATGACCTGTCAATATTAAATACATATTATACTATTTTGTGAGGTGTGCATTTGTTCAAGCACTAAAAACTTTTATTTATACTGCAATAACAATGTAATGCTTGTGAAAGCATGAACAAATCTACCCTTCGTAAATGTGAAAAACCCTACTGACTTGGCAGAATGGTGAAAAAGTTGTGACTCTGATATCTTTAATCTCATTTAGAAGTTAATTAGCATATCTAACATTAGCAGATGAAAAATTTAAGCCGGATTGCTTTAAGATATTTCCACCCCACTATTTTATCCCACCTGGTATATAAAAATAACCTTCACTCATTGTCTAGAGTCACCAAAGATGTTAATGGTGTGTTAATATTCTGATGGCTGTGGGGGGAAGGGAATGTCATATGCATAAGTTTACCAGCTACCTTACCCTTAAAGCGGAACACGATAGTGACAAGGAGCTGATGCTATTGCAGCTGGAATAGGTAAGGTTATGGTACCTGATCTGGGTGAGACAATGAAGAACTCTACCTACCACCTAGTAGCCATAGAAATGACTCGTATAGCCAATCATTCACCTCATACAAACTGTGTGGTAGAATGTCAGATAATCTATCCCTCAAATGGAACCCAGACCAACAAAGGATAAGTACTAGCATAAGTATCTACTCCAAGTACGCTTCATTTATCTCATTTTCTTGAAATGTAGTGTTCTGGCAGTTTTATTTGTACCACATGCAAACTGCACACATTCTTTTTTAAAACTTTTTTGTTACAATGGTAGGAAACAATCATCCCATGCAAACAAAAGTTTACCATGTGGACTCATGTTTACCTAGAATTAATTACTTACCTGGATCATAGGGATCCAATATTTCTTCTTTTAATATAGAGAGATCTGGAAACATTGACCTTATTTTTGGATTTTCCATTAAATCATGTTCTTCAATATCAATGTCATCAGCCATTTTGTAAGCTGGAATTAAAGATAGGCCCTGATTTTAGAGTTGACAACGTAATTATATTTTTTTTAATATCAAAGGATAGCAAACAAGCAGGTGGCTTTCCTGATGGAAAAAGACAACCATAACCTATAGACTCCAAAGATGTTAATGGTGAATTGTTTTAGACGTTTTGTCAAAGTCTTAGTGCATGAGTATACTGGCTACCTTACCTTCCAAACCAGAATACGACAGCGACAAGCACTGACGCTGTTGCGTCAGGAATAGTTTAGGTGGTGGTATTATACCCAGGTGAAATGCAGAACTCGCCAATCGTTCGCCTCTTACGAACTGCCTGGCAGAATAGTAGGTGGTCTAATTTTCAAAGGGAGCCGGGACGCATGCATGCATGTTAATGCAGGAAAATTCGTAACTACGTCAAATATGCCTAAATGATTTTGTTTTGCTATCCTAAATTTATTTTGTACAGTTGACTATAATATATGAAAAAAATAAAATACAAATAAGTACCTATATCTAAAATGTAGAAATAGTAATCACTCAAATCATAATCAACAATTAAATATTAAAAATAAATAATAAAACTTATCAGCAGCGTTGGAAAAATCATAATTTTTGTTTAATTAAATAAAAAAAACACGATTTTTTTAATGGATTCCAAGAAAATACGATTTTTTACTTTTTTTAAACCTACATATAGAGTGCGGTTCAATTTGCGCCATATGCATTGACAACATCCAAAACATAGTGTCACAAAACTACCTCTTAAGTCATATGATGTATCTAATGGCACCTGCAAACTCAAAGTATCTAGTGAAGTGCTTACTAAGAATACATGAAGAATACCACGAAATAAAGAATTTATTTCGTGAAGAATACTTTATAACAAGGACATTGATATTAGTACAGCAGAGTGACTCATGATTTATTTCAATACAGTTTGATTCTAATTTTTTAATCTATTAATACAAAGTTGAAAGTAAAGACATTTGATTAAATCACTGATTTTTACTAAAAAATTGTTGAGTTAAATCAAAATGATGAATGAGTGGTTAACAACTGACAATGACTACATAATTTTTTATAGGACACAGTGATGACACATTTATGTAATGAGTACATAAGTTTTTATTTTGGGGTTGGGATTTTTATTAAATATATTCAATTATTTATATACTAGCTGCTGCCCAAGACTTCGTCCGCGCGGACTTCGTTTACTCCGCACAGCATCTTCCCCGTATGTGATAGCGTGATAATATGTAGCCTATATGTTGACCCGACCTGTTAGTAATATTCATGCAAAATTTGAAGTAAATCCATGCAGTTCTTTTTGAGTTTACCCAGGACATACATACAGACAAACAGACAAAAATTCTAAAAACTATATTTTTGGCTTTGATATAGATTGTAGATCACACCCCAAGTATTCTTTTTAAAAAATATTCAATGTACAGTTTTGACTTTCCTACGATTTTATTATATGTAATAGATGTCACCATAAAATTGTAAATACCGTTATAATCTAAACTCTCGCTCTGCTCTGAAGTGGTATACATGGGGCACACTAAAAGTTTTGCACTTCTAGCTAATCGGAACTATTTGAATTTCGAATGTTATATTTTTAAAACGTCTCAACCTTCTTAGTAATAAAAAAAACAATTGGCGGGAAATGATTTGTCAATTGTTTTTTATCACACATTAAAGTTCTATGTACGCAACGTAAATGGAGGCTTACGGAGTTGATAGACACACGTGTCAGTGAGTTTGTTGTGTATTAAAATCGCGTTTTTACAGTGTCTTAAGCAATTTATTTGGATATTTTTGTGTTATTTGTTTCCGGTGGTGGTAAGTTATTGGATTACTAACATATTTGTGGCCCTTTGGGCTTTGTTAACGTAAATATGGGGGACCATTCCCCCGGCATCCCACCCGATATCCAACATTCTTTAGATTTATTTTCCCCCATCGACACTACGTCACCTGCTGAAAAAAGTGCTCCAAAACGTTCGTCAAATGAAGAACCAGAACCAATTAATACTCCTAAGAGAATAATTAACCCGGAAAACCCTTCTCCATCAATCTCAACAGTATATACACACCCGTCCTTACAATCACCATATATGTACACTACAGATGACAAAGGCCCTTTTATAGTGCATGTGTCACGGACAGAATCAGACCCAGCATCAGGCTTAACTCTACGTCCTATTAAAATTGGCCTATTTCTAACCCGTAATAACATTAGCGGTATAATAAAAGGCGGCGTCAAGAGTGTAGGCAGGAATAGAGTAGCCATAGAATTCAAATCGGCAGAGCAGGCAAATAGTTTCATGAAAAACGCAGCTCTTACACAAAATAAGCTACTAGCTATTGTCCCATCGTACAATGTTACACGCCTTGGCCTTGTCCGTGGTGTCCCTTGTGAGTGGTCGATGCAGGAATTTGTTGAAGCGGCTCAGCTTCCTGAAGGCTGTGGTATAATTGTAAAAGCACGTAGGCTCAACAGAAAAGTCTTATCAGAAAATAATGTTCAATGGGTCCCTACACAATCTGTGGTAGTTACATTTGCAGGCCAGGTTCTCCCCACCAACATCTACTGCTTCTATACCTCTTTGGTAGTAGAAACATACTTACTTCCTACCATCCAATGCCACAATTGTTGTCGCTTTGGACATATTAAAACCCAATGTAGGTCTAAACCAAGATGCTACCGCTGCGCCCAAAATCACACTGGCGATGGCTGCGATGTTGAGGAGTCTTCAGCTACTTGTTTATTCTGTTCTGGCAATCATTTTGCTATTAATAAAAAATGCAGTGAACAGTCTAGACAAAAGTCTATTAAGGTTGTCATGTCTCAACAAAATATTCCCTACATAGAGGCCTCTGAGCTGTTTCCCCCAGTGCGCAGGTCTTACTCTGAGGTAACAACTACCCCCTATTCAGTCCCAAGCCCCTATGTAAATGACACCCAACAACTTCACCAGAATCAATCTACATCACAACCGTCTCTCCAACCTAGATCCTACAAGAAAACTGTTCACCTCCCAACCCGTCCAAAGCTTGCTCAAACTAAAGGCTATGATAGACAGGCCCACAATCTTATTTCTGCAACCCCTAAATCCTCTCTGCTAAATGGCTCTGCCCTCCTCCCAAGTGATGAACTTAACACTAACTCTATTTCACCTAATGATAATCTGATTGAACTAGTCCTTGACATATTCAGCAATCTTGTGCTGAAATTTAATGACTGTATACCGACCAACGTTGCTCACAAAATTGTTCACTTAGCTAATCTAGTCCGTCCTTCTGATGGATCTAGTTCACCTCCTGCAATGGAATTGTAGGAGCATTGTACCGAAAAAACCAGACCTGACTTATCTCTTAAACAAATTTCACCCCGTCGTTGCTGCCATCTCGGAGGCGTGGCTGCGTCCGAGTTCTTGTTTCAGAATTTCGGGCTATGCCTGTCTCCGGGATGACAGAGACGATGGGTTCGGCGGGAGTTGTCTCCTTGTCAACAAATCTTTTACTTTCTCGCAAATACATCTCCCTGTACACGGTGGACACATTGGTGCTGTTGCTGCTAAAGTAATGGATATCAATTTTCTTTCTATTTACATTCCCCACCCAAATCAAAACCTCCTACCCGAACTCGCCTCTATTTGTTCCTGTATTCCTCATCCCAAAATTATCTTAGGAGATTTCAACACACACCACACATCTTGGGGCTCTTACCACTCAGATTCTTTCTCCCCTTATCTCTTAGATCTGTTTGATAGTATTAATGTCTCTGTTATCAATACGGGATCTCCTACCCATAGAGTATACCCAAATCAAAACCCTAACTCTGCTGTAGATTTAACAGCTTGTTCCCCTAACCTAGCCTCTATCTTACACTGGAGAACACTACCTCACACACTAGGTAGTGACCACTACCCTATCGTGATTTCCTTTCCTAACTCAGTTGTTCCTGTTCCTGCCCCTGAACCACTCTTAAAATATAAGCTGCTTGATGTAGATTGGAACCGCTATGCAGAGGAGGTTGATAATAAAATTAGAAGGTTAAATTCTGAATCGATTAACAATGTTGAAAGGTCCTATAACAAGTTTATCCAGATATTATTAGAGAGTGCTGATGCTATTTTTCCAAAGAAAAAAAAGGCTAAAAAACACTTGCTATCTCCACCATGGTGGGATAGTGAATGCTCTGCCGCTGTTAAAAATAGGAAGGAAGCTGAGAAATGTTACAATATAGCCATGACCTCTGAAAACTTTTTGAAATATCAAAAAGCTGCAGCTATGTGTAAAAAAATTCTATTTAAAAAAAAACGCAGTGGCTGGAAACGCTTCTGTGAGAACCTAAACCCTAGAACTTCTTCCAGTCAAATGTGGAAAAGTGTTAAAAGGTTCAGGGGTTCCTTAATTCCAGACTCTTCCTCGACCAATGACCACAGCGCTTGGCTCAACTGCTTTGCAGATTCCCTAGCTCCCCCATATGTCCCAAACAGAGATTTCCTGTTCACCTCACCTTGTACTGGTAATCCTGTTTGCAATACAAACAAATTTAATCTACCCTTTTCTCTAGCTGAATTAACATGTGCCTTAGATGGACTTAAAGACACTTCCCCAGGTGAAGATGGCATCCCATTCTCCTTTCTAAAGAACTTGAATACTTTTGCTAAATCACATTTTTTAACAATACTGAACCTTATATTCGTTTCTGGAACAATTCCTAGTCCTTGGAAAAGGCAAATAATAATACCCATCCTTAAAAATGGAAAAGACCCCGCAAACCCATCTTCATACAGGCCTATCGCTCTATCTTCAGCCCTATGTAAAATCCTTGAACACCTAGTTAAAAACAGACTTGAATGGCTTGTTGAGAATAATCAGATCCTACCAAGTACACAATTTGGTTTCCGAAAAGGCAAGGGTACCTTTGACAGCCTAAGCATTCTATCTACTGACATACGAATTGCCTTTTCTAATGAAGAGCATCTTGTAGGAGTTTTCCTAGACATCTCATCAGCTTACGATAATGTTTATCTTCCGCTACTCAGGCACAAGATGCAGCAGCTGAGTATCCCCGAGAGGATTATTAATTTCATTTGTAATCTCTTCATAGATAGGCAAATTATCATTCGGCATCAAGGTCTTCAAATTGCCCCCTTGCACATTTGGTCAGGGCTTCCGCAAGGCTCTGTTCTGAGCCCCCTACTTTTCAACTTTTACACATTCGACCTCGACCAATGCACTAACCCCTTTGCAAATCTCCTTCAATATGCCGATGATCTAGTTCTCTATAAATCGTCTAGCTCTCTCTTAGAAGCATCAGCCTCTCTTAACTCTGCCCTTTACTACCTCAATGCCTGGCTGGATGACCATCATCTTCTCCTTTCCGCCTCCAAAAGTTGTAGCGTTGTTTTTACTCGCAAAAGAAATATCCCTATGCCCACACTTGTTTGTAATAATGAAACAATCCCAATACGTAACTCTGTCAAATTCTTAGGGGTGCACCTTGACACTAAGATGTCAGGCGCTACTCAATTTAACTATGTTTTACAAAAGTCGGAAAAAGGTGTCAATATCCTTAGATCCTTATCAGGTGTATGGTGGGGCTCTCACCCTTACTGTCAGAAGCTTATCTATGATGCCATAATACGTAGTCATCTTGACTATGGATCTTTTATCTTTGAGCCCTGTAATAAAATTCCCCTTAATAACTTGAACTTGCTACAAGCAAAATGCTTACGTATCATAACAGGAGCGATGAAATCCTCACCCAAAAACGCACTACAAGTTGAGTGTGCTGATCCCCCATTAGGTCTCCGTAGGCAATACATCTCTGATAGATTCTTGTTTAAAATTTCTTATTATCCTAATCATCCATTGTTTTCTAAACTAGACACACTCAGTCATAAAATGTCTACCTCCCGTTATTGGATCAATAAAGAACCCACCTGTTTAGTAAAAAGCTTTAGTAAGCTGAGGTCTTTGACATTCCCCATATTTCAAGCTTCTATGAATCCCTTCTTCAAATGTGATTTTGAGGCTCTGATTTATTCCCCTCCAGTCATATTGGATATAGGTATTACAAAAGGTGACCCTAGTGCCAACTCTGCCTTTAATGAGTATGTGCTCCAGCAGTTTTCAGAGTGCCTTCTGATGTTCACAGATGCATCTCAGCAATCAAAAGGTGACTATATTGGATCTGCTGTCTGGATTCCCAAATACAAAGTTGTATTGTCATTTAAAAGTCCTCCTACCACAACTGTATTCACAGGGGAAGGAATTGCCATTTACGAAGCTGTCTCATATGCAGAATCTCATAATATTACTAAGGCAGTTATATTCTCTGATTCCAAAAGCTGTTTAAAAGCCATTATTGGAAATCAGTTTAGATCTAAAACTAGACACCCTGTTATCCTTCTTATTAAAGAGCTTCTATGGAAATCTAAAACCCGTGGCTTAGAAATCACTCTATGTTGGATTCCTGGGCATTCCGGTATTAAAGGAAACGAGGAAGCGGATAAATGGGCAAAAGAATCTATAATGTCAGGTTCTCTTTTACATTACAAATCTTACTCCCCTGACTTAGTGTGTCATGCAAAATCTCTTTTAAAAGAAACTTGGAACTCCGACTGGCAGACATCTAGGCTACAAACCGGTAGATACTATGGTTCTATCCAATCAACAATCCGCCCTAAGCCATGGTTTTTCAAATTTCGTAAAGGCAGCAAAAGAGCTACGTCAACTATCTGCAGATTAAGACTAGGTCATGCATGTACTCCAGTCTTCCTTAATAAAATTCACGTGAGAGACCACTCTATTTGCGAATGCGGCTTGGATGAGGGTTCTCCGGATCACATCTTTTTTAGTTGTAAAAATTACTCAGTCTCTCTTTATGATATTTTACCTGACTTTATACCTCGCCCTATAAATTTCAAATCCTTACTGTGTTATATTGACTCCCCATTTATCCAACTCTTAAACAAATATATAGACTACTTTGACATTAAGTTATAATATATCAGTGTAGTTATATGTGTAATTATATATCTGTAGTTGTAAATGTGTATTGTGTTTGTAATAACTAACAATGTCTATATTGTGTTTGTGTCTCCAATCAATGTGGTTGTTTCAGGAGGTGGCAAATATCCCAATAAAAGTGGTAGTAATCGCTCACTGCTAAATAATCACCAACATACAACAATACTCCAACGTGTCTTAGTCACTACGTAGACATTGGCGAAATCCCATTGCCCCAAGCAAAGGGCAAAAGCCATTATATAAATAAAAAAAAAAAAAAAAAAACGTAAATGGAATTAAGTCGAAAAGATTTTAAAGCAATGATTTTTATGATTTTAAAAGTTCTCTTTCTCCGCAAAACTCGTCTTCAAAATGCTTTTGGGAGAGAAGCACCTTGTTTGCAAAGCACCTCGTCTTCAAAATGCTTTTGGGAGAGAAGCACCATGAGGCGATGGTTTGCTGAATTTGAGAGAGGTCGAGTTTCTTTACATGACGAATTTCGTGAATTTCGTTCGGCGGCCTTCAACTGCCGTCAACGAAATTAATGTGGCTACTGTTAAGCGGTTAATTGAAGAAAACCCCCGAATTACCTATGAGACAATTCGAGGACTATTGGGGATTGGTATGAGCCAAATTCAGAAAATTTTACACGAAGAATTGAAAGTTCGGAAACTTTGTTGTTGTTGGATCCCTCATGAACTGACAGCGGAGCAGATGCCGGCTCGTGCGGAATGATGCTCACAGATGCTACTGAAGTACGACTACGGACATTCTAATGCTGTTTATGACATTATCACAGGAGACGAAACGTGGATTTATTGTTCGGAACCCAAAAAAAAACAGCAATCTTGTGAATGGGTGTTTGAATATGAGAACAGGCCAACAAAAGTGAGATAGGCGAGAAACGTTGATAAAAAATGATCGCGTTTTTTTCTCAGCTATGGGTCCCATCTGTACAATTCCACTTGAAGATCAAGAGTGTTAATGCGCGACTGGTATTCTACCATTTGTTTTCGCGAAAGACGACCCAAAAGCCGCATTCTCCTACACCATGATAACGCTTCTTCACACACGGCCAACAAAACAAAGTTATTTTTAGCTTCCAAAAAATTACATCTCGTCACTCATCCTGCGCATAGCCCCGGCCTAGCACCCTGTGATTTCTGTATTATCCCTAAAATCAAATATTTGATGAGAGGTTTTACTTTTACCAACTTCGAAGAGGCAGTGATAGCATTCAATCAGATCTGTGGTCCTCCTGTTTTAAAAAATGGTTCGATCGCATCGAATAAAAATGTTTAAAATGTAAAGGAGATTATTTTGAAAAGCAATAAACATAATATTTTGATTATAACATGTTGTTTTTTTAAGTTACGCAAAACTTATAGTGTGACCTACATATGACTGTGTAGAGATTTTAGAAAGCATTCTGTTTTCTATATTGTATGATCCATCTGTTCCTGTATACCTTAAGACTCTTTTTGATTAGCAGAGAGAAACACATAACTGGAATCTGAGGTCCAATGAGAATTGATCCTTATACATTCTAATTTGCCGCACAGAGTTTCTTACTCAATCCTTTTTCGACAGAGCAATTCATTTGAGGAATGTACTTCCTGCGATATTAGAAAATTCCCTTCAAAGCTATCAGTTAAAAGACAACTAAAATATAATTTTAGTTGTTTTCATTCACTTCATTGCATGAAAATAGTGATGTCAATTTATTGTGTTTAGATTGTTCTATACTCATAGATGTTACCTTGTTATTTTGATGTGTGTATACTGTATACATATACAATGTGTCCCAAAACTCAACCATAAGCAGGCGCCAGAGGGTAGATGTAGGTCATGAGTAGTCATGACTACTCATAACTACAAAATAGGAAATAATTTCTGAAATCCTTGGAAAATTAATACCCCTTATGATATTTTACCTACCATTATCACAAAGATAATCAAATATTTATAATGTTTTTTTTTTGTACCAGTATCCTAAGTAGTATCCCTATCTGCCACAATCCCAGAATATATGGAGTTTTAACACAAAAATCAATTTTTTTTTTCCTTACGTTTTTATACATTTTTACTTTTTCTTGACTTTTACACAGTGTGGTGTTAAAAAAAAATTGACACTACTATGGCAATTTTTATTGGAAATATACTTATGATACTTTACCTAGCATCAAAGATAATCAAATATTTATATTTTTTTGTATCAGTATCCTAAGTAATACTGCTATCTACTACGATACTAAAAAATCCCAGAGTTCATGAAGTTTTAAACACAAAAATAAATCAAAGTAATTTTTCTTTTCAAAGTTTTTTATATATTTATTGTGTACGCACTGAACTGAACTGTACTGAACATGGTGTACGCTTTTCTGGCTACATTACTGAACCAATTTCAATACAATTTGCCAAGGAAATAGTTAATGATCTGGGGTCAAACATAGACTACTTGTTTTTCAAAACTACACATGTGAGGAGCTGAAACAAGGGATAAAATATTGTGCTTTATTTAACAGATCGGAGTTGCTAATTCTAGCCAGATCAAAACTTTAGCTAGAATTATATTCTAAGTGAAATAAATTCATTGTGTAAATAACTGTAGTAAAATGTAAATATTTATATTACTTTTTCAGTAGCAAACATTTTGGTATTACCAAAAATTGTTATATCAATTTATTTTAGAATGTTGCATGTTTTTTTAACAATACTTGGCACCCAAATAGATTTCAATCCTTTTGTCTGCGAAGTCGACAGAGTATACTGAACTTGATTCTCATTCACATTTATGTTTTGATAGGATACGTTTTATTGATACCTACATATCTCACAACAGATCCAGATACTAATATTCCAATCCTATTTGAAAACGCTATTACCACCACAAATTGTCAGACGATGTCCTAGCAAGAAAATTGAAAGCAAGAAAATTGAACAAAATTTTACAAAAGTAACACATTGAAGAAACCTTGCAATGAGAAGTTAAAATTGTATTACGTAGGTATCAGATCACATTTATTTACTTTAATATTATACATATTACTTACAACTTATTAAGGATCTCAATACTTTAATTCATGTAAGAATTCTGTTTACAAACTATTCGGATTTCGGAAAACCAATTAATTCAATTGTTCAAACCATGCTATGGTAATTTAGTACTATAAAATATTTGATAATTGTATTGAAAATAGCGTCATCTAGGACACGAGTTGAAAAAGATTTTATTTCTAAAGACTTAAGATCTGGATTCAAGGTTTTTGCCACTACATACGAATATTAAAAATAACCTTTTAATTTCTTAAATATATAATTTTAAATAAGATATTATATCACATTATATTTTTTTAACTATCTGAATTATAAACATATATTTTTTGTGGTAAATACGCTTATTTTTCAAAATAACAAAATTTGGCCAATCTATCAAACAAAAAATAACACAATTACAAATGGCGTCGTCGTGGTGTTGAATGTTGATACTCGTAAGCATTTTATTATTGAAATTCAGTTAGTTTTGTGTGTATTAGTGTTATTTTCGTTGAGTTTGAACTTTTATTCTTCGGATTGCTTAATCGTGAAACAAAACTAATATATTGTGCTATTTATTGTCAGTTAATAAAATCTTAAATTATAATATGAATAGTGTTTGATAAATTCCTATTTACTTTAAAAATTTCAATAAAAAAGTAGATACCTATATTAAGCTGCCGAAACAAAATAGTTCTCACGCTATAACATAGATGACGCCAGTAGTACGCCATTATAAATTTAGAAAGTTGCCTATCTATACCTATAGTAATACACATATTTATCTATGGTTCAAACAAGGAACTTATATACTATAACTGGAATTGTTACGAAGCAATATTTGAAAAATAAAAATGTACTTTATTTCGTAACAAATAAAGTTGACATTTGTTTCTTACATAACAGAGGGGAAAAACGTTCTGAGCAAGACAACGACAAGAGTGGATGTTGTCCCTTTCTTGTAATTGTCAGTGTAAATAAAACTATCTAGATGGTAGATTTTTACACATTCGGTAATCGTTAAATCCTTTTCATTCATACACGTCGATAAATAAATTAGCATAAAATGTATTGAAATTAATAAAGTGAGTTCTAAAATGTGCTTATTTTAATTATTACGTAATTAATTATGCAATGCAAAAACTGTTTCTCAAATTAGTAGAATTACTTAGTAGTAATTTGAAAACAACGCATGGCCGCACTTATATATGGCGATTGGCGCTTTATTTAGTAGAAAGAGACACACTCCACCCATGTCGTGGTACTCTTCGGAACGATTTTGAAGCGCGTGTGAACATTCCAAGAATATAACTTCCTTGGGTTCAAACTAAGGCAAAAAGTAAAGATGGGGCAAAAAGTCCAATTCTAAGGGGCAAAAAGTTCAATACTATGGTCCAATTACTACATTACTACCATAGACTAGGTATTAGTTAGTATTACTATTTACCAAGGAATTTACATTCTACCCGGAATTCCACACGGGCTTCAAAATCGTTCCGAAGAGTACCACGACATGGGTGGGGTGTGTCTCTTTCTACTAAATGCGTAGTTTCCAAATTACTACTAAGTAATTCTACTAATTTGAGAAACAGTTTTGCTGCAAACACAAATGCAAAAACTTGCATTGCATAAGTGATTACGTAATAATTAAAAGAAGCACATTTTAGAACTCACTATGTTAATTACAATACATTTTATGCTAATTTATATATCAATGTGTATGAATAAAAGGGATTTAACGATTACCGAATATGTAAAAATCTACCATCTAGATAGTTTTATTTACACTGGCAATTGCAAGAAAGGGACAACATCCACTCTTGTCGTTGTCTTGCTCAGAACGTTTTTCCCCTCTGTTATGTAAGAAACAAATGTCAACTTTATTTGTTGCGAAATAAAGTACATTTTTATTTTTCAAATATTGCTTCGTAACAGTTCCAGTTATAGTATATAAGTTCCTTGCTATTTACTACTATATACACTGTTATCTATGAGTCCAATATTATATACCTACGTAGTACTCTTAGGTGCCCCACAGACCTACAATAATATTGCGCAATACTTTTATTGTGCAATAATATTGAATACCCCTTTGTTTCCAGACGTTCAATAAATTCACTCAATAAAATTGACAAACCAGTCTGAGCGAGCAACTAGTTATTTATTAAGGTGAACTTACATTTTAATTACTTAGTATTTCAGTTACGTGAATATAGCAAATAAACTATAGTTAAAAAAAATTAAACATCCAACAAAGTCATGTTTTCACCTTAATAAATAGAAAACCGATAAACTAGAAAAATATACGATTGAAATTTCTAAACTGATGTTATAAAACCATTAACATGTATAATATTACCACTGGACAGGTTATCCCATACAAATGACAGCTACTTTTATATGTCAATTTGAAACGCTATCGGCGGAGGTACCGAGAACTAATTTTGACGTATGTTGCATATGGTTGCCGCGGTAATTTAAATTAATAAAAACAGCAGCTTATTTTTTTAATTTGTGGACGTTATAGTGAATTTTTAAGTTCATATTTTGTGTATTATGGAGTTTATTAAAAAGGAAATGTGTAGTTTGTAAACTTCGATACCAAAAGGGGAGCAAAACGACGTTTCACAGGTACGTGCATTTAGTCGCTGTTTTTAATAAAAATTGAGTAAAATTGTATTTTAAGCATCTGATTTTAATATATATTAGCAAGAACGATATAGATTTTTGGCAGAATTTATAATATTTATTTAATATTGTTTTGCTTAGAATTGGCTAGTGATATCAAGAGGTCATATCGATCATTTCAATATTGATATTTTATTTTAGATATTTAATAGTCCACGCGGTCTTTATTATACATGCTTGCATATTTAAGTCACTTTATGTCACCTTATTTCTTTCGCATATTAATTCAGTTTATTTTTGTAGATTTCCAGTAGATTCAACGTTTAGAAACATATAGCTTTACATATGAAAGCAGTAAATTGGACTTCAAAAGAGTCAGATACCTACTCTATGTTCAAAACATTTTGATAACAAATGTTTTATCAAACATTACAATAGAACAACACTGAAGTTGGGTAGTGTGCCAACAATATTTGAAGGATTATGTGAAGGTGAGTAGTACATTTTGTTTGGTTTCATCTAATCTAACATGCCGAGCAATGTATACTTGTATGTAATTACGCTGATAATTAAGCAGCTGGACCAGTGCAAATTAACATATCTGGCAGCTTTTAAACAATATAACATGCTAATAAATATCCATCATGTCCGGTTTCGGATTGGATTTTTAACTTCCCGCTACATATGTAGATAAGGATTAACTGATTTTGCCCCGATTTTTGAAAATCGAGTTTTTACCAGATCTCCACGTTTTCAGGTCCTAGGAACCTTTTCCGACTATTTTCACGATGACATCAGTATGTCTGTATGTATGTATGTATGTGTGTGTGTGTGTGTGTGTGTGTGTGTGTTTTTTTATATCATAAGATAGCAAACAAGCAGATGGGTCTCCTGATGGAAAGAGTCAACCATCCCCTATAGACACCAAAGATGTTAATGGTGCGTTGCTATCTTGTGGCGAGGTCTAATGCCACATGCATAAGTTTACCGGCTACCTTACCCTCCAAACCGGAACACGACAGCGACAAGCACTGACGCTATACCGTATATAATATACCGCTTTCAAAAATAAATATATTGCCACTTTAATAAAATATATGTTTGAACTGAAATATTTACTGAATTTAGCGGGAAGTTTCAGACCCAAAGTTTTACAAAGCAGTTAAAACAGCTGACACAAACGATAAGGTATCCGAAGAAAAAGGAATGGAAATAGAAGAAGCGCAACTAGTAATGCAAAATAATTCGAGCACAAGTTCTTCTGTATTAAAGCACCAGTCACAAAAGCAATGTGAGTCAAAAGATTGCTAAGGGAAAATATCTGGGGGGAAAATAAATTTCATTTAGTTAAGTAAATTTAAATTGTATGTATGCCGTAGTAAACGTAATTGTAAACTTAAATTGCATGCGGCAAGACTACCCGTGTCGAGTTAATTGCAAAAAGAGAACCGTCACAAGAAAAAAGTAGTTCTTGAGCTTTTTTATCATTTTGTTATATTAACAAAATAGTTGTTTGACACATTGTAGGAACTTACTAGTACGCCTTGTTATTTGACTGTAACACCACGGTGGTTTCTTTTTTATTCTGACTAATAATTTGAATTTTCGCCATCTACTTATATAACTCACTTTTCAGACCCAAGTGCAACAGACAAGTCAGCTACGGATCTACAGAATAAAGCCAACAAAGATAAACAAAGAAGAACAAATCAACCGTTTTACAGATTTTTTTGATAAATTGGAATTCGTAAGCAGCTTGATGAACTGAACAAATTGATGAAACCATTAGCTTGCTTTAGGCCAAGATTGTCAGAGAAAAATAGAAAAATGAGTCATTTACTTTCAATACACAAAAAAATAAGAAAATTCCCGAAGAGATTTTACAGTTTTATAAAATTATATTTCTAAAATATTTGATGTTTTCTTTAATTTACTCATAGTCTACCTACATGCCAAATTTCATCAAAATATGTTAAAGTGATATTGCGTAAAAGCGAAACAAAAAAGTTCGAATTCACAGTGGAAACCCGATTCGCGCGAATACAGAGGATTCGCGATTATCCGAACGGACCACAAACAAATAATATTTTGTTTACACATCCACCATAACTAGGACTCATTACTTTTATGAGCTCATCTCGTGCGAAACCGCTTCAAATCCTGAAAGTAACCTGCACATATATTTTTAGTACCGTCAAAAATATATTTGGTGAGTCACTTAAAGCCACTAGCATAAGTTTAAGCTACCTTATCCTCCAAACAAGAATACGATAGTGACAATCATTAATGCATTTGCGTCAAGAATAGGTAAAACCAAGAAACTTATCACCTACAGGTTTTCTCATCCAAGGGTAAGGCGACGTTTTTAACGGGCTCTATCACCTAGTAGTCACTATGATTTTTCATGTATCATAAGATAGCAAAGAAACAGATATCTTTCCTGATGGAAAAAGACAACCATCACCTATAGACACCAAAAATGTTGATGGTGCGTCTCTATCCTTGCGGCGGGGTCTTTATGCCACATGCATAAGTTTACCGGTTATCTTATCCTCCAAATCGGAACACGACAGTGACAAGCACTATTGTCATGGAAATAGGTAAGGTGGTGATACCAGACCCGGGTGAGATAATGCAGAACAGTGTACTCACTACTGTAATAACACTATGGATCTATTGTTTGCCTTTTTCGAACTAACTTGGCAGAATCAGACCTAGTTTTCAAAGGGGGCTTAAACTAGACAGGAAAAAAGTTAAGTAAAAATTGTGTCCCTTTTTATTTTATAATTATATTATTTATAAATTATTCATTTATTACTCGTGAAAGCTTCCAACATTATCATAATAAGACAACTAGCGATCTTCTGTGGTTGAAATTCGCCACAAACATTCGAAAAAAAATTAAATTTCTTTAACATTTTAATAGTATTTGCATGAACCACAGACCACCTGGTTGTAAATATTGAACGATCGATAAACTTATCCAAGCTGTCGACAAGTGGGCATCACTAATTTAAGTTCCACGTACGCTCACATCTGTCTACAGCGCCAAAATGGCGATATTCAAATAGGCACAAAAATTCTTTGACAGCAGCAAGTCCAGTGGTAATATTATACACGTCAATATATAAAACGCAATGATATTATAGCAGGCCATAGATAAGCATAACCGTTCACCTTGACGCAAAAAACGTTCACCTTTTAAGCCGTCATAGTATGATTTCTAGCAGGCCAAAAGCAGGCCTGCTTTTGAACTGACTGGGAATTGAGCGTTTTTTTAAAAGTTGATGGTAACCCCCCTGAACATTTTTCAGCACGAGCGTTGACTACTTAATAGATCCAAGGGGTGGGAGGAGTCATAGGGGTCATGACCCCCCCCCCCCCTAAACAGGGGTCTATATTATGTATTTCTTATTGCAAAAAAATAAGATTAGAACCTATCTTAACTGAACCTCTAATATTTGACCCTATGAATATAATTATTTATATTAATAGAATTATATGAATGTAATTCTATTAAGCGATGGCAACGAGTTCTGATAAGATTTATATTAAAACAACAAGAATGTATTCACAGGGATTTAAATTGAACTGGTTTTGTAAAATCTTAAGATTTTGCGCTTAATCAATAAACCGAATATATTGTTATGCTGGTGCAAAGGCAGCACAGTTAAAAGTCTTAGTCAGTCGCGGACAGCAAGAAATGATAGCCTCCCTCTCCCTCCCTCACCGCACAGCTGATCAAATGTCAATTGTCAAGAAAATGGAGTTTCGATACGCATAAATTTATAAGGTGTCAATATGCAATCAAATAATATTTATTTTCCAACTTGTCGGGGATACAATGGATAAAACGTCTCCATTCCAACCTTGTGCTACTGAGGATACAACACAAAAAGTTAAAACTGAAGGAGTAACAGCAGATGACGCGAAACTTCATCGGGAAAATGTCAATCATCCAAAACATAGGCAAACTGCGTCTTACGATAAAGAAAGTATCGTTCCTCCGAGCATTGTTCCCGGGCCATCGAGTGCTACCAGTACCGGCTCTATCTCGGCCAGTAGTAAAGGGTCTAAAATGGACTCAAGTAAAATAACTTCCATGCAGCAAATTGTAGAGAATACTCTAAGGTATACTTTATTTCATGAATATAACTTAACGAGTTCTGTTCTCTACCGTTCTGTAGTATTATAGAACTAAATATTCTTAGATATTACTGAAACGTCAATATTGTAGATATATTTTACGAATATTTGTTATATACGATAGACAGCTGTGACATGTACAGTATAGGATACAAATATAATCAAAGGTTTAAAAATTTATAAAATAATTTGAGACATACCTATTGTATGCCGAATATAGAGAAAATTTTTACTTTCGAGGAGTAATTTTACTTAGGGTAGTGCAAAATATTTGTTTTCCATAAATACTTCAACGGCAATGCTGTTTTGATTTGACTTGGAGAGCAAAGTAGTTATTACTATTATCCTTGATTTAAAAAAAACACTTACATGTCAGCCTTGAAATGGATGTCACAACTGTATGCAGCAGTTGTTTTCATCAAAACTTGTTTGCTAGAAAAAATATTTTTATATACTTACAAAAAGTGTCTTCTTCATAACCAATTTTTGACATAGGGTTTTGACTGCAACCTACACAAAATAAAAGTAATACCCAGCATATAAATAGGCTGACTTATTTTGAGTTAGGAAAATGTAACTGGCCAGGGTTAGGAGTTATAACAATGACTTTCTATAAAGTAAAATCACTTTCTACATATGTTTTAGTTATCTATATATTAATATGTTTCATGAAAACTAAATGCATTTTAAGAAAATTGTATGCACAGAGAAGTCTAAAATTGAAAAGTTTTGGCTTGAATACTGTTTCTATCGAGAGGAAGTTGTGAAAGCTACAATTTATAAAAAATATATATGGTCAAATTTTGACCACTAGATAATCAATAGTTATTATTAAAAGTTTTCCTTCTAGTCTCTGTATAATTTTATATCTAACGCTTTTAAGTTACACTCCCAGCATTAGCACTTCTAAATTGCATTTAATAATTATGAGCTGTTACAGTGCATGCACAAAATATAAATCTATATTGATTAATTAATTAATTAATATTATAAATGCAAAGTTTGGATGTTTGGATGGATGGATGGATGGATGGATGTTTGTTACTCAATCACACTAAAACTATGGAACAGATTTGAATAAAATTTGGCACACAGGTAGATGATGACCTGGATTAGCACATAGGCTACTTATTTTCCTTGAAAAATTAGGTGATGCAAATCCATGCAGTACTTTTTGAGTTTACCCCGGACATACATTGACTTTCCTATGATTTTTTTATATGTATATATATATATATATATATATATATATATATATATATATATATATATATATATATATATATACTAACTAAATATTTCATATGTTTTGATTTTAGTCAAGATGGAAGGCAAAGAGTTTCACAATTGTTAGAAGCAGTGGAGGCTCTGAGTGGAGCCGAAAGACTTCTATTATATCTCCGACTACCGACAGGTGTACCATCACACGATCCACTAAAACAGCCTGTTAATCCTTTGGGATCCAGGTATTCTAGTTAATTTCACCTGTTTTAAGATAAATTTAGTTTATTTATAATAACACAGTTCTTGTCATAATTGAGGCGTATAGAATCAAAGGCTGCAAAAGTCCAAAGTACTCAATGATTAACTGGGTATTGTGCCATCAAGAGAATTTTGTGTTGAATCTATTCAGTTTTTAAATCCAGTAACAAACACAGTAAAAGTCTAATAAAAACCGACTTAAAAATTAGCTTTGGGATCAAAGACTGTAAAAGACACTCATATTAAAATCAAAAACGACAATGTCTCAAATCAACCAATCACAGCGCTTGAATTTGAAAAATAAGATGGCTATTTCTATGCAATCACGTTAATAACACCGGCTTTTGTTTTGGCGATTGCAGTGAAAATGACACGTTTTATTGTATAATTTGTCATAATATAGTGTCAATAGAGTCCCTGTGCAACTTGCAAATATTGGAAGTGGACAAAAATGGGTTCGAGAGCCAGATAATTAGAAAAGAAATTTAGCTAAAAGAGCAAGATTAGTGATGTGCCATGCATCCACACTCTTATCGAAATTACCTACCTGTTTTCTATGATATTCTTACAGAGAGTTATCCATATTAGTCATACTATATACTGATATCATAAATGCGAAAGTAACTCTGTCTATCTCTTCTTCACGCCTAAACTATTGAACCAATTTGGATGAAATATAGCACAAAAATAGTTTGAGACCCCAGAAAGGACATAGGATAGTTTTTATCCCGGAAATCCCATGGGAACTGGAACTACGGAAACCGGGTCTATAAGATTTTATCTATGCGGACGAAGTCTCGGGCACAGCTAGTATAATATAATTATGTTTTTATAATGCCGACCTCTGTATTTTTGTGGAAACACAATTATCGAACTATCAATGCGGGTTTAACTCTGGCCGAGTGAGGTAGATATCGATTTTCGTTTCTAGGGCTGGGTAATTTTCAGTACATGCAGTGTTTCATTCAGTACATACCTATGTAAAATCTAAATCAAGGCCGCGAAAAACATAAAATTTCTGAAGTTGAATTGGATGAGAATATAATAAGCGATTATTGAATTATGAATAAAAAATATACTAATACCATGTTTACGAAATGGATACAAAGAATAATTTGGAGAAAAGACGTTATAATGGAGAATAGTTGAAAAGTTGATTTGATTTTATGATTGTATGTTAAGAAAATATAAGAGTGTACTTGGGTTATAGGAATAGATAATGATATTTTGTGATGATTAAAAAGATACTTTTACTTTGATCTAGCATAAAGATTTTTTATTAAAATTTAGTATTGAAAAATAGAACCTAAATATGATTTGTTTATCCTTCATCATCGTGTCAATCTTTCCTTTCTCTGCACATCACTAAAATCTAATAAAACAAAATGGCGACAGTTACTTTCAAAAACTGCAATGTGGTTACAGATAGGATCAAAACCTGCAAAATACAAATGTAAGTATCAAAGCATGCAAAGTGATTTTTCTTTTTCTAGTTTTTTTCTAATTAATATTCCAATAGATTTACTAAAATAATTAAAAAGTAAAAATATATCAATCATTCTTTATGCTAAATCCAAAATTTGTGGAATTTGTTTGCTGTGAGTCTCACAGGAAGTTTTTTTTTAGCTCCTGAAAATTTTACCTCATGGCACTTTGCAGCCTTTGATTCTATACGTCTCAATTGTCAGTTTAGGTTTTCCAAGTACAATTAATATAAAATATATTAGTTGATATAGTTATAATTTATTATATCATATATTATATCATACATAAAGTGGCTGATGTATATTATATATAGTTATTATTGCCTCTGTGTTCTAGCGGTCCAGTGTTGGCATTGACCACATGAGGTACCGGGTTCGATTCCCGGGTCGGGCACAAAAAAAAGTGTTTTTTCAGTTTTCTGAGAAACACAAAGTTGCCCGGGATTGGAAAGTGCCCGGTTGGCGATAGGCTTGCCACCTATCACATTTGTGGGACCAAGTATCTTCGGCTAATCTTGGGTGCACTTGTTGTACCTCTGCCTACCCTTTCGGGGATATGGGCGTGAAGATACTTTTTGATATAGTAAAATGAATAAATATATAATTAAGTAATCTAAGACAGTGGTGTTATAATCTTATCACTTTAATATATCTTTTACATACTATTATAAAATATATCAACAAATTGTTTTGTCAAAACACTAAGTTATATCCTTCTTCCTATCAACATTGCGTTAAAAAATTAAATCTATTTAATATGAAATTGAAAAAAAATGTGCTATGGTAATTTTATACAACTTCACATGTTAATCTTATAGCTTGTAATGGTGAGAAACAAGTCACCACTTCTTACTAAAGCAGTTCCTAATAAATTACTCTCCACATTTGTAAGTATAATTGCTACTATACCATCCAAGTCAAAGCAACAAATTCTGACGCATACAAGCAAGCAAATTCATCCACCTTATAGATATAATGGAAGTGATATTTTTATTCATTGCTCACTTTTATCACAGTCTTAAGTCACACGAAGACTTAACTTATTTAAGTACTTAAAAAATCTGTCTTTTTTTAGTTTATATCTTTTGTATGTCATATAAGTAACTGCAAGCAAAAGTTTTAAAATTTGTTACTGTGAAATGTTTTTATTTTTAACTTATATTTGTTGTTATCTATATTTTTGACTTATAATGTTTGATTTCTTGGACCAAATTAATTCTGACAATAATCTGAGAAACAATGAAAAGGAACACATTGTTCCAATTAGCTAATTTAATATCAGTATTTAATATCAGTATTGTGTGTTTACAGCTCACTGGATTGGTTGGTACTAATTATTTCGGATTTTTATAAAAACTATTAGTCTGATGTGTTGAGAGAAAAATGGTCTGTTATTAGGTATCTAGTCTTTTTACTCAATGCTGTATGACCATAACAAACATAAAGTGGCCGATGTATAATTTCAAATAATTATTAAAAGGTTAAAATTAAATTATAATTTTTTGTCCCAAATTAATTATAGTAAAAAGTAACTGTACCAACCAATATTGAGTGAGTAGTGGTGAACTTGGGTATCTATTAATATTTGCTTATACAAAGTGCCAGAAACGATGTCCACTTAATTAGTACATCTTGGGAATAATATTCTGAGAAATAGAAACTTAATAGTTTATAGAAATTTTTTTTTTTTCATTTCATAATTTTAAATTTTTACCCAACTTCTGTATATGCTGTTTACTAAAAGTTGCCATTTCGTTGCAATTTATTAACCAACAATCTAGAACTATGCTTCTTCTATAAGATTATTATTCATTCTTTACACTCTAGTATTACGCCGACTCAAACTTTGCTATAGTTAATGATAACATGTTTTGAACGACAAATTAGTAATAAACATAATATATTACATAAGTTTTAAATTTTATATGATTTCTTTTCAATTTTTTTTAAATAAAAGCAATTATTTCTCAGAATTAATTTGGAAGTATTCATATGACATATTGTATAAGTTGTGTTCAAAATTAAATTGTTAGTGCCCACTGCATGTCATATATCTTTATTTTTCATTTAATCTACTTTTTAAAAAATAACAGAAATTTTTATGTAATAACATCTCCATTCTTAAAATGTTTGAATTTTTTTTTTTCATACCTTCCAGAGCAGAATTGCAGCAAACTGTGACTTGGATACAGACCCACTTAGAAGTTGATCCTGATGTTTCCTTGCCAAAACAAGATGTATATGATGAATACATGTAAGTAATATTTTGATAATTCGCACCTTTCAATTAGAAGTACACTTTTAAACTATATAGAATATAAATAAATATACTCTATGTTCTCTTGTTGCATAGGCATAGTAAAGAAAACGTCATTAAATATTCTAGTGCATGGTGCACTAGAACATTTTATGATATATAATAAATTCACCTTTTTGTCAATTGATAAGATGGATGGTGAGCCACATTGCCACATTTTACTACATGCCTGACAGTTGCTCATGCTCATCCTAGCCAGGATTGTGTTTACACACCACCACAAAACTTTGAGCTTCTACTAAGTTTACTTTCCAGGATAAACTGAAAAAAATATCAACAATTTTTTTTTCAAACTCAAATCCTTATGATCTGAGTCGAATAGGCCAAATAGTCACAGAGACTTACAGCCAGGTCAGTGCCTTTACTTTTAATAAAAATCTTGACAGACAAAACTTAAATTGTTTACTTTCAAAGTTAATTTGGCTTAATGTATTATAGAGAACCACTTCATGTCACATCTCCACAATGCTAAATCCATTGCTTGTTTGCTTTCTTATCATATAAAAAAACATCTTAATTATATCAGTGATCAATGTGTTTAGTAAAAATTTTATGAATTATCTCATTACTACCGATCGCCTGTGGCCAAAATTCGACCATAGACTAAACAATGAAATCTGTTTTAAATTTGACAACTGGCTTTAGATGTAAAGAAAATAGTATTCATGTATGTATAATACCATTTATGATATACTAGTTGTTGCCCGCGACTTCGTTCGTGCGGACTACGTTTACTCCGCACAGCTCCTCCCCCGTAGGTGATAGCGTGATAATATGCAGCCTATATGTTGGCCAAACCTGTTAGTGATATTCATTCAAAATTTGTAGTAAATCCATGCAGTACTTTTTGAGTTTACCCCGGACATATATTTACTCTCCTACGATTTTATTATATGTATATACTAGCTATTGCCCACGACTTCGTCCGCGCGGACTTCGTTTACTCCGCACAACACCTGCCTCATAGGTGATAGCGTAATAATATGTAGCCTATATGTTGACCCGACCTATTAGTAATATTCATGCAAAATTTGAAGTAAATCCATGCAGTACTTTTTGAGTTTACCCCAGACACACATACAGACAAACAGACAAAAATTCTAAAAACTATATTTTTGGCTTCGATATTGATTGTAGATCACGTCCCAAGTATTCTTTTAAAAAAATATACAATATACAGTTTTGACTTTCCTACGATTTTATTATATGTATAGATAGATATGTCATATAAATGTAATGTATGTGATGTTTATTTTAATTTGTGTAATGTATTTCTAATGCATTAAAATATTAGGTTTCTGCAGTCCCCATAATTTAAACTCCCCTCATGTACGAGTATTGATTAAATATATGGATTATTATTACCAAAACTGTGTACTAGTTACATTTAAGTACATGTATTTTTTAGTAATTAAGACCTACTAGAAGTTAATTACCAAATAGTAACAAAAGATCTTAAAATTTTTAATATATGACATAGACACCCAGTTTTACACAAGAAGAATACTGAGTTTTATATAAAGGATACAAGGGATAACTGGAGTTTGCTAAAGTCGCTTCTAAAAGAGATTAAAACCTGGTAGTGAATAACTGCAATGGGCCCACTCATATTTATTGGAAAATCTTCTAGATTTTAGTAAATATTCTAGTATTTTTTTCCCAGCTAAAGGTAGTATAACAAAAACTATTCTATTTCCTGAAAATAATCCTTGTGTAAGACCTTATCTTATCGCTCTACAAATTTTATCATTTGTCATTTCTTTAAATTGACATTTATATATAAAGGTCAAAATACTAAACCTAACCCAATAAACTTCTCCTACTTTTATAGTGTTTGCATCTCGTTTTCTCTCTTTTTAAATTTATATATATGATATCGCTACTTTAAAAAAAAAGAGATGAAATTTAATATATTAATTCTGATTTTTTTTTAGGAAATCAAACTCAATTTTTTCTCTCACTCATAATTTCTTGCATTTATAATATTTTAGCGACCTGATTCTGTTTTGCACTAGTGTGATGTATAAGATCTAAAGAGAATGAAAAGTGTGTTTAGTAAATATTTCTTGTTATAATATGGTTCCTATACATACTAAGGAGTTCCTGTGATTGTTAATAACTTGGCTTCTAAATGGCGTGTTAAAATTAAGCATACCCCAGATTTAAGGTTAGCCCCCAGCAATAATGGTGTACTCAATTTTGTGCAGTAGTTTTTGTGTTATGGACTATGACATATAAACATACAAATCGACAGTATAAGCACTTTGTACTATTTTTTTTTGAGTTATATGTACTGACAGATGTGTATAGATCATGGTTATCACAAGAAATTAGCGATAATCGCTATTTGGAAGGCAAATGTGGATATGAAATTACCACTTTTACGTTAACCGATAAACTGGGGAACTAGAAGATCGATTGTCCTTTAATTCATCATGCTTACTCTAAAATACAGATATAATATGCATGTTCATACATTAAAATGGTGAGTGACTAATAATCATCCTCTGTTTTCGTACCCTTTAGGGTACTCCACCCTAAAGGGTTTTTTTTTTCAAAAATTATAATGAGAACCCTCAAGGTATACCTGTTCTATCCAATAAAAGAAGAATTATCAAAATTGGATCACTTTGTAAAAAGTAATGCATCGTCATACATTAATATCAATCATCCCTTGCTTACGTTACGTACCCTTATGGTTGGAGTTTAAAAAAAATGGAACCACCCTCGGGGTATACCCATTCTAATAAAAAAAGAATTTTCAAAATCGGACTACTCTGTAAAAAGTTATGCGTGGTCTATAACATAAAAAAATATATACGCGTCGAATTAAAAACCTTCGTTTTTGTGTGGGTTGAAAAAGAGAACGTTTTTTAAACGTGGGTACAATATGTTTTAATATTGTACACGTAACAATATGTTTCAATTTTAAAAATTAACCCACAAAATGGAGTTCGTGACAATGACATGTAAGTTCAAGATCATTGTGAAATTGGTGTCAAGTTCAAGGTCTTACATGTTATTACTCTGAAGTGTTGAACTTTATTTAAACCAATGATTCACTATCTTTTTAGGTCAAGCATTTCCGCATTTTTCTATATTTAATACGTTAACTAAACTGAAAACTTAATATGTCGACGTCGTCATCGTCAATCGCTCCTTTTGTAAATATAATTAAGATTTTTTTTGTAGCATGAGATAACAAACAAGCGGATGACTCTCGTAATGGAAAATAATGATCCTCACTCATAGACACACAGACAGTCATAGCACTAATCCAGTATTCTGTGGTCATAGGCTGTGGTGCGACGCGATCTATGTGGCAGGGATATTGGCGACGCCAGGATAACTTTAAGGGAGGGGTATCTGTATCAACGCAATGTATTATTAACTAATATAAAATATAGAATTATATATTTTATACTTTAAACGAGCAATTCTTGATATTTGTATGTGTGTTAATGACTTTTCCTAAACGAGTTTAAGGGACCTAACTCACCAGGACGCCATGATGGCAACGTCGCAGGCCACCGTATTCAAACAGTTTATATTAAAACATGTGGTGTCTAACTCATTAAGCTACGCAGACGTAGCCAATTCGTAAGTTTCAATACAAAATTTTTGGATACGTAGCCGGCGACGTTGCCATGGCGTCCCGCTGAGTTACCGCCCTGAAAGACCGTAGTTATAGGAACTTTTTTTTTATTAGTAACAAGCTGAATTTTTGTAAACAGCTTCGTTTTGATGAGACGCCTATCTTTTCTCTTTTCAAAAATACTTCAATCGGATAACTAATAAAGTTAGAGGGCTTCAAACACGTTAAATTGAAGGAAAAATTTATTTAATTAATAACAATAATTAGTTTTTACTTTTATTGCTTGATTAATTATGAAAAACACAAAAAAAATTTTGTCCTACACATACGATGGTTTTTCTGACGAATCTAAATATGTCGGAATTATGAGATATTTAAATTGATTAATAACAACTTAATTATCTCACAACAGCTTGGTAATTATTATTATAATTCAAGACTAACTTTGTCCTACACGTAAGGTGGAAACTTTTCTTAGTTCTACACTCCAAATTAGTAGTTTTTACGGCTACAATTTTCTTTTTTTCCTACCCATATTATTTACTCGATTCGAAATTTTTCGAAGATGGAAAAGTTGGGCGTCAAAACTAAGTTGTTTACCAAAATTCAGCGTATTATTAATCAAAAATAAATATGTTTCTAGGACCACGGTCTATAACGATTTCAACGAAATTTTGTAATTAGACAGTGTACGGTGGTTTGGTTCCGTACAGAGTAAAATACAAGTTAAGTTCAATATTATGTTTATTGAAAGCTTAACTTATACTAAAATGGTTTAATGGTAAAAATGGTTGAATGGTATGGTTAGGTGAGCACGCGAACCGATTGGCGGCTTGACGCGAACTGGTTAAAATATGTAAATTATAATAACGCGTGGCGACATATACGCTGACAATGCCAAACGTGATGTACGGCACTGTCGACAAGCTGTTGCCCGTACATGCTGCCACCGCGAGAGAAGAAGAATGATCGTGAAAATGGTACAAAAAATAAATGGTTAAATATTTAGTGAGTGACGTGAGACAAGGTGATAAACAATATTTGCTTATTCTAATGGCACTCTAGCGTCTCTATCACAATAATCACTAAAATTATGCTTATGCACTACGGGAGAAGTGGACTGGTCTTTCACTTTACCACTACACTTAACACTAGATTGCCCATGGTCAACTACACTTACACACTGGTCACTAACACTGTACACAAACGCTGCGTTCGCCAGACCCCGCGGCTCAGGGCGCGGTGGGGCCGGCCTGGCAGGCGCTGGCGCTGCGCCAGCTGCTGCCGGCGCGTTGGAGTCTCGGCGGCGGCTGAGGCGCGGGCACCACCGCCGCGTGGCGTACGCGGCTGCCCCGGCCACCAGCACACCCGCCACCACGTATATCGCGACGTAATGGTGAACGTCGTGATAAGATATACCACTCTTTAGACCACTCTCTGAACGCATTTGTTTTATCAAAACGCCTATATCGTCTAGATCGTGATCGTAACCACCCGCTACTGACGCTGGCTCCGAATTCAGCGACACGGACGTTCTGTTCTGGTTAAAAATGTGGTTGATGGGTAGAATGTCTATTGCTGGTATATCTGTCTTGATGGTTAAAGTATTATTATGCTGTATCTGAGCATAAATGGTTATGTCGTTTCCTTTCAGTATACAGTCTGGACCCAGCTTCATGATACCGCTACTATTTAGATTTTTGGAAAATATTTGTTCATCACAGATGATGCGCACTGGACAAGAGTCGCAGCAAAAGAAAAAGTAAGTGTTCACATCATTTAACTGAGACCACCAGTCTTGACACCTTGCAGTTTTGGTTCTGCACCGCTTCGTCTCCTGGTCTTTGGAGCACAAGATGTCATCATGACTCATATGTGAGATTGGTTTCTGTAGAAGACAAAGTTGTATTTCTAAATCTAATTGAATACACTTATGCAATTCTAATTGCGATATGGTCATGAATGAGTCTCTTCGTAAGTTGATCGCTATGTAATCTGAAACTGGAACTAGGGTGACCATGGTTTTGTCAATCCGTCTTGGGATAGGATAAATTCTGTATACTTGGAAATTATCTCTACTCACTAATGGTATTCTAATTTCAAAAATAAAATAATCTTTCATCATCTTGGCTCTAACCTTAAGCAAATGGTAAATTTTGGTAAATTCTGTGTGAGGATTTTCAATTGGTAACCTTAATTCATTAGACAATTTCCCTGAAATAAGATTTAACTCCTCTAAAAGCTGGTCCGGTTTCAAAAGATGAATGTTGAATTTCCCAAAATACACTTCCGAAACTGTATCTAATAAAACATCTTGCATATTCTTCAAATTAGACTGCAAGCTGTTAGCTGCCATGGAGCATAACAAAAACTCATTGGTTACTTCCACGTCTTTCAGTTGACTTTTAACATCATAGGTAGTATTTTCTAATTGGTTAATGTAGTGTGTAAATATCTTATGTTGTTTATCAATAGAGCCTTGCATCCTCTTCAATACATTATATTCTGCCTCTACTACAGATGTCTGGGTTTTCCATAGAGCAGCAAGATGGTTTTGGTTTTCTCTAATTAAACCAATGTCCTTAATATACTGTTCAGCGAATTGGTCATCGAGTACACCGAATAGAGCGTGTGCGACATTACCCACAACATTGATAAGGCCGCGTCTGCGCCGCGCGTGCCCGTGTGGGAACTGCTGCGTCGACAAAATGCTATTATAATGCATTAACTCTGTATAGCTGTGCCGTAATTGTATTAAATGGATTCGCAATGGATTTTAACTGGTGATTGTTTGCAGAGATATTTCATATGATCTATATATTTGGATAACAGTTTACTGCCCTGCCAATATGGTCGTAAATCATAATATACTACCAGCTTCCACTCGTCTTGAACTAATCGCATGGTAGATATTTTATCAAAATATAAACTTTGACTATCGTTAAAGTTTATTGCGTTGTATGCACACGTGGCTGGTGAGAATAAAAACGTAAACAACATAAGTGTCATGGTGAATAAATGAAAAATGCCTTTTTTAGCTCGCCGTTTTGGTTTTGGTAAATTATTGTCATTAGACTGGTTAATCGGCTGGTTATGCTTAGCATTTTGAATTATTTGGTTACTGTCTCCTTCTTCACTGGTATTTTTAATTGGTAAAAGGGATAACTTAACTATTGGTCGTTTCATAACGCCATTCTTAGTTTTTACAGAGACTACTCTAGTTAGCCCATCTTGCCCCGGATGTAGCTGCACGACTCGACCGAGAGCCCACTTACCCGGTGGCAGATTAGCGTCATGTATAATAACAATATCTCCTTCATTTAAATTTGGTTGTGAACGTTGCCATTTAGACCTAGTGTTCAGCTGTGTAAGGTACTCACTAGGCCAAGATGGTGCGTTGAAATGCCACTCTATCGACATGTCAGCTATTTCCGAATAAAACTGGTCGTTTAGAATAGATTTTAAATTAACGACCTCTTCCTGCAAAACTCTATTTGCCTTTATGAAGTTCGTCCCGTTGTCGCTGTAAATGTGACTAGGCGATCCTCTCCTGGCAGAAAGTCTTTTAAGGGCTGCTAAAAATGCTGATGCGGTGAGATCGGAGACCAACTCCAAGTGTACGGCCTTGGTCACCATACACACGAAGACGGCGATGTATCCTTTGGTACATCTCACCCCTCTACCCTTTGCCGCCTTAACATCAACAAAACCTGTGAAATCAACCCCTGTGTGGTAGAATGGGCGGGTCCTGTTGACTCTGGCTGGTGGTAAATCTCCCATCAACTGGTGGTGTTTCAGGGGGGCGTGCCTTCTGCACAGCACACATCTTCGAAGTCTCTTCTTGACAGCGCTATTTCCTCCTATAATCCAATATTCTTGACGCAACCACGCGAGGGTTAATCGTGCACCCCCATGGAAGGTCATTTTATGTGCCTGGTCAATAATCATACTGGTAAGTAGATGGTCATGTGGTATTATACACGGATGCTTCATACTATCTTCTATTTTGGCGTTAGTCAATCGCCCACCAACCCTTAAAAGTCCTTGGTCATCAATAAATGGTTTTAATTTTAATAAACTACTCTTAGGGTTAGGCTGGTTATGATTTTTAATACATTGTATATCTTCTAAAAATTCAATTTGCTGTACATATTTTATGATTAAGTTTTTAGCTTTTCTTATTTCTAATATACTTAAGTATTTTTGTTTATTATTTTTAGACTTAGGTGTAAATCGCAACACCCACGCAAGCACTCTTGAAGCTCGCGTAAAATCGCTGTATTTGCTAATTATATTTTCAATAACTTTGTTTTCATATGTAATTGCAACATTTATATTTAATAATGGTTTTTTCAACTCTTCGTTGGTTGTATAAAATGAATTGGTTAATTTTGACTCCTCGAAAGATTTCAGCCAGTGCGGTCCCGTCCACCACATGGAATGGTTAATCAGCTGTTCCGTGGTGATGCCTCTACTTGCGCAGTCAGCTGGGTTGTCCTTGGTTGAGACATAATGCCAGCTGCTTGGTGGCATGATGTTCGTCACCTGCTTCACCCTATTCGCCACGAACGGTTTCCATTTACTTGGGTCGCCGTTGAGCCAACCTAACACCGCCGTTGAGTCGGACCAACCGTAGATTTTGATTTTATAATCCGATAGGCAATTACAGGTGATCTTTATGACCTTGGTAAGTAGAACAGCTGCACATAATTCTAATCTTGGTAATGATACAATTTTCTTTACAGGTACGAGACGAGACTTCGCTGCCACTAGTATTACAGAAGAGTGGTTGTTAGTGATATTGTTCACTCTGCAATATACCACACAAGCGTAGGCATTTTGTGACGAATCACAAAACCCATGCAATTCGATAGTATCGTTCTTTGAAGACTGTAACCACCTTGGTATGGAAATTTGGTTAATTTTGGTGATGTCAGCTTCTATGTTTTTCCATCTTGTGTTGATGTCAGCTGGCAACTCATCGTCCCAATGAAGGTTTAGGAGCCAAACTTCTTGGAAAAGTAATTTCAACTTGGTGGTCACTGGTGAAAGCCATCCAAGCGGATCGAATATTTTTGATATATTCGAGAGTAAACTTCTTTTGGTAAGCTTAAGGACTGGTTCAGATTTCAATTGAAATGTAAAATAATCTTGGTCTGAATGCCACTTAAGTCCTAATGTCTTGGTTGATTCCTGGTATTTAAAAACATACGCTTGGTCTTCACATGGTGACTGATTATCCGGTAATACTTCCGGTTTGTTAGATGACCACTTCCTTAAATTAAATCCACCTGACTTTAGAAGATTAATGAGATCAGAAATTAGCTTTTTTGCAGATTCCAGGTCATGCTGTCCATGGAGAAGGTCATCCATATAGAACCTGGTAGCTAGAGCTTCTGCTGCTTCCGGATAGTGGTGACCTTCATCCTTAGCCAGACGTTTCAATGTCATCATGGCTAGGAATGGTGCGGCCTTGGTGCCGTATGTGACAGTGGTAAGTTGATATTCTTCCAATGGTTGCTGTTCTGAATCCCTCCACATGATCTTCTGGAGCTGCTGGTCATCTTCATGGATATTTATAAAACGAAACATTTTCTCTATATCTGTTGTAAAAGCTATTTTGTATTGCCTCCACTTAAGGATGAGAGTAAATAAATCTTCTTGCAAATTTGGTCCAGAGTACATAAGGTCATTTAACGAAAATCCTGTTGATGTTTTCGCAGAGGCATTAAAAACAACTCGCGTGGCCGTTGTCGTGGAATCCGTTCGGATTACACAATGGTGCGGCAAGTAGCATTGGAGTATCGTATTACTATTGCATTTCTTCATATGGTTTAAATTAATATATTCATGGATAAATTGTTTGTAGTTCTGTTCGATAATTTTATTTTTTGAAAATCTTTTTTCCAACTGCCGAAATTGAGCCACAGCTTTGGTTTTTGAGTCACCCAATTTTTCAGCAATCTCTGGTTTCAGTGGTAATCTAACTATGTAACGTTCATTTGGTTGACGCGTCGTATGCTGCTGATAATGATGAAGGCAATGATTATCTTCATCAGAAATATTAACAGCGTTATCTGAGATGTCCTCAATCTCCCAAAAGCGCTGAATGTCTTGCAAGTTGACCATGACGACGTTGCAATATTTTTGGTTTGGTTTTATGGTACCACTTAAAATCCAACCGAGTTTGGTATTCTGCGCAATTGGTAGTGACGTGCCATTACGAATTAAACCTGGTAAAATAATTAACTCGTACACATCGACACTTAAAATTAAATCTATAGGTTTACTTTTATAAAATTCCGGATCGGCAAGTGGTAATTTATCCAAGCACGGCCATGATGGCTTTTCAAGGGATTCGTTTGGTAAATTTCCGACGACATGCTTCATGACGTAGGCTTCGGTTTTAAATGTAAAATTATTGTGAAGAGAAGATACGTTTATTTGTACGACTCCCCTACTGTTGTTGGTTTTCGCGCCAACTCCGACCACCACACAGTGGCGCTTAATTCTTGGTAGGCCTAAAAGCTGAGCAGCATTTTCCGTAATAAGAGACGACTCTGCACACGGGTCTATAAGGGCTCGCATGGTACGGTGACAGCCATCCACAGACCTAATATTAATTTTAGCTGTCGCTAATAATTTGGGCATTGTTTCTTGTGGTGCATTCGTAACACATATTTTCGATTTTCTGGTAGGCTGCTCGATGTTGGTGTTGCTAGAAGTTGAGGGAGCAAAAGTAACGAGGGCATTATGCAATAAAGTATTATGTGGCTGGTTACAAAAACGGCATGTTTTTTCCGAAAAACATTGATTGTCGTAATGGTTAATTAAGCAATTTTTACATAACTTATTTGTTTCAATAATTTTTAGTCTATTCAGCGGCGACGATTCTAGAAATTGTTTGCATTTAAACAATTCATGGCAACAGTTTTTACAGAGCATGCATTTCCGTTGTGTTGCAATATGCATTGGTTTCGTATTAAAATGGTTTATTACAGCTGGCCTTGGTTTGAAGTTTCTGTTCATAAAATTATGCAAATGGTTATTTGAATGCTTTTCAACCCATGGTTTCTGGTATTGGTTTTGGTGAACTGGAAATGAACCTGGCTTATTAAAATCTTGCTTACGACGAGAGCTTTCTAACGATATAAATTTAATTTCTAAAAACTTCAAAAATTCGGACAAATTGGGCAATTCTTTTGGGTTCATAAGCGACTCTATGTAATCGTGATGAGTTTCGGTATCTAACTTTTGGCACAAAATGTAAACAATTAATGGGTCCCAGTTGGAAATATCGATACCCATCGCCTTTATAGAGTTAAGACACTCGTTGGTGGTGTCGTGTAACCTTTTGATGACTGCTGCAGATTGTTGCTGAATGGTAGGCATAGCTAATAATAACTGTATGTGGGAATTAAATATTAACCTGGTATTATTGTAACGTTGGTTTAAGATGTCCCAACATACTTCGTAATTTTCGGAATTAATACGTAAATGGTGAACTAATTTTTCAGCCTCTCCACGGAGGTTGCTTTTCAAAAACTGCATTTTTTGGGCATTTGGTAGAGACTTATTATGATGTATGGTTTCGGAGAACAAATCTTTAAAACATATCCAATCCTGGTAATTTCCGCTGAAAGTGGGTATTTCCATTTGTGGTGTTGAACGTTCCCTATATGATGATGACCACATCTGTCTGTTCACTGTCTTCTTCATGGTGTTGTACTTCTTCTCCATCTCAGCGAAGGCTGTCTCATATTCCTCATTGTCTATCAGCCCTTCGCTGTCGATGTCCCAGTGAAGAGAATCGATGACCGACCATCTGGATTGGATAGTCTTTAAAATATCTTCCAACTCCCAGCGTTCGGAGCAGCTCGCAAGGTCGACGGCCTCTATGGTTCGAGAAAGCGCCTTGAAGTTGCTCTTCTGTTTACGGAGCATTTCTTCTACCCTACTAGAGATACTTAGTTTCTGGGTGGTTAATAGAGCCTCCATGGTTGCGGGCATTTTAATGGTTAATAGAGAGTGGTAAAGTGGTAAAAGGAAAGATCTTACTTGAAGACTGGCACGTGGTGACCTGGTTTGTCCTCAGAAGTCGTCCCTGATGGTAGTCGCTGGTAGCGTCGCTGGTCTGGTGAACTGGTTACACTCCACACACAAACACTTTGGTCAAAATTAGAACTCTGGTTCGGTTCTGGTTAATTGGTTACACTACACACGCGACTTAATTGGTTAAAGTGGTTAAAACGCAACTAACACGTGTACGGTTTCACAGCGCGCCGGTCTCTCCTTACGTCAAGGAACGAAAGACCACGTTGCTCACACGTGGGACTATACTGGTTATGTAATTGGTTAAGGAATCCTAAGGATCTCAATGGTTTTATATCTTATATATATTTGGTCACTGGTTTGAAAAGGTTGAAGATCACAATGGTTAAGATACTTTTAAATGGTTAAATTTATTGGTCACTGGTTTGAAAAGGCTGAAGGACCACAATGTACGGTGGTTTGGTTCCGTACAGAGTAAAATACAAGTTAAGTTCAATATTATGTTTATTGAAAGCTTAACTTATATTAAAATGGTTTAATGGTAAAAATGGTTGAATGGTATGGTTAGGTGAGCACGCGAACCGATTGGCGGCTTGACGCGAACTGGTTAAAATATGTAAATTATAATAACGCGTGGCGACATATACGCTGACAATGCCAAACGTGATGTACGGCACTGTCGACAAGCTGTTGCCCGTACAGACAGTTTTTATTATTAAAATTGATCTAGGTAGGTGTCATTTTCATGGTAATCCGTTTTCACTTGAAAAAATATCCAACCGGAGGTCAGTCGCCAAGCTAGTATTCTATACTTTAAACGAGCAATTCCTGTATATTTTGGTTTTTTCCTGTATATTCCTGCATTGGTTTCTCTGAAACGATTCTAAAGATTTTCACGAAATTTTGTATTTAGACTTATTATATTCAATTTTTTTTAAATCTTTATTTACTTTTGTGACTTTTGCCCACAAGGACATGTCAGCACGGATTATTAAATAGTTACTTCATGACAGTCCCATCTTACCCCGTAGCTAATTGTTAGTATTAAGATATAATACTACATAAGCTCCTAGCAGCACCCCTATATCAAATTTATTTTGTTTAAAATTGTTAGATATTGTCTCTATTGGTTTCATATTTTATATATTCGAGTAATAAATGTTGCATATCTTCTACTTTTCCGCGCAAGTTATAATTCGGGGTATTTTCTCCGTCTAATTTTATTGAAGACATATTCTTTATGGTTCCATATTTTATGCATTCGAGTAATAATTAATGTTAAATAGTTTTATAATAATAATTAATGTTGAATACTTATTATAGTAATAACTAATTATAAAAAAATAACTAATTTATAGTAATATTTAATGTTGAATAATTAATGTTGAATACTTTTTCGCCTTATTTGGGATTTTTGATTTTCTCTACTAATGATACTTCGGTTGCTGGACTGGATACAGAGCTGGACATTGGTGTCAGCGCCCATGGATAGGGACGTTATGTAACAGTCTTACGTTTACCTGTTGATTTGTACTCAAAAATCAGAACATGAAAGTGGCAAGCATAAAACTTATAACAACCATAATAGATAAGCCGGTGGCATTAACCCGAGCGAGGCCGGCATGGTTATTCCGGCCCTGACAACGACATATACATCGATGATAGCTTATTGTTTAAAAATCACGCCGAAACCATTACACGTATTCCACTTTTTTAGGATTCTGTATATAATAAATCATAATCTAAAGTATTCGATAGGTCAAAAAAGATATTAATTTACTTTGCAACCTGCCCTGGACGTGTGACCTCTGCGATGTCTCTGTAAGAAATTAGTAGAGATGAGTTTATTCCATTCATGGGCGTACCCAGGTTCTGGGCCAGGGGGGGGTGGCAACCGTAACATTTTAAGACATTTTTTTATCTTATTATACTTTTATATACAACAGTAGAGAGGTAAATAAATTCCAGGGGGGCGGCAGCTGCCCCTCCCTGCCCCCCCCCCCTCACTCGGTACGCCCATGATTCCATTTGTTTCATACAGAAATAGAATAAACTCACCGAAATCCCGGTAAATAAAGGAGAGCTCAGCGGCACAATTATCCACCCTCGTCTACCACACTTTCTACCACGTCAATAGCAAAAACAGCGCACAATATACGTACTTAACGCACATTTTATTTCGCAACCGAAGTATCATTAGTAGAAAACACTACTCGAGTCGAACTATTACTGTATAATTACTATACTGTGGATAATTGTGCCGCTGGGTCTTCTTTATTTTTCGGCCCTTCGATGGGTTTCTTCAATTTCTCACTCTGCTTTTTTGAGGTGAAACGTCTAAAGGAGCAGGTATAAAACAGTTGGCGGCGTGGCGACGGGTCGCCAGGTTATACTGAGGTATATACGAGTATATTTATACAGTCTATGTGTAGTAGAGTGTACGGTGGCAAATTGTCGCCATGCGTAACCGACTACGCGGCCCCGATGTTCACATATGCCAGGCGTCCTGTGATGGTTCACTTTTTTATCTATCAGTGACATCGCAAAGGTTACACGTCCACGGAACGTTGCAAAATATTTTTTTAAAAAGTAAATGAATGTCTTATTTCACCTGTCGGATAATTTTGATTCTGATTTATTATATACAAATGCCTAAAAAAGATTTTTTGATTAGGATTTTCCACAAAGTAATGCCTGAACCTACAAATTATCCGCTCAAAGGGTTTAGCCGTACTTCCATAGGAAAACTGCCCCCGATATGAACCTATATCGTAACCTATGTTATATTGTAGAGGGTACTAATGGTAGTTTATCGAGTTCTACATCTTAGTTAATTGAGGAGCTATTTGAAAAAAGTGTCCGGAGAAGACTTTTTTACAAAGTGATATATCTCTATTGATTTTAAAGTTAGAAAAATAAAACAAATTCCAGTGTTATGATATACAGTAGAGTTTATTTTATATAAATTTCCATGAGCCTAGCCTAAATAAAAATACTAAAAAAATGCAAATAAATAATTTTTTTATTGATTTCTATCTGATCGTATTAAATTACCACTTTGGAAAAAATCTATATACATATAATAAAATCGTAGGAAAGTCAAAACTGTACATTGAATATTTTTTTTAAAAGAATACTTGAGGCGTGACCTGCAATCGATATCGAAGCCAAAAATATAGTTTTTAGAATTTTTGTCTGTTTGTCTGTATGTATGTCCGGGGTAAACTCAAAAAGTACTGCATGGATTTACTTCAAATTTTGCATGAATATTACTAACAGGTCGGGTCAACATATAAACTACAAATCACGCTATCACCTACAGGGGAGGAGCTGTGCGGACTGCGGAGTAAACGAAGTCCGCGCGGACGAAGTCACGGGCAACAGCTAGTATATAATAATTGTCTATACCTTGCCCAACAGCATGTCAAGTTTCATTAAAATCCATAAGGTGCAACATGTTGAAAAAAAAATTAAAATAAGTGATGACCTTATGATCACTTTGTTGATGCTTTCAAATTGTATTAATTTTTAACAAAGTTGCGTTTGTAATATTTTTTAACAAAGTTGCGTTTGACAGTTTATAAAATGTACATTAACGGTTGGTAGTGTCACTAGCCTATTACAATATTTTGTCGATCTACTTTTATAGTGACAGGATTATCAAAGTACCGTGCGTGCATGTTCCTACATGATAACAGTGTTTTTTTCGATTTCCAGTCTTCCGCAATGTAAAGCCACAATTATTAATTTATTACATTTCCCAGACATAGTCGATATATGTATTTTTAGGTCACAGCTTTAAGTTCATCACACACGGTTAAAATGCTATAATATTTTATCTTAAGATGCCTTAACATAAAATATTGTAGTATCTTAAGGTATCACACACGGCTAAGATAAGATAATATTAAAAAATTGTTAATTTCATCATGAGTCTGCCTCGTTGCCACACGTATTCTTTGTCGGTAGAAGTTCTATATACAGGTGATTTGAGATTGACTATGACTATGAGTGATACGACCTTACTTCTTGATTTGTTAGACAGCTCCTCACACGACGATTTTGTTGTAGAATGTGAAATGAAAATTGCAGTAGCGCATTCCTAACAAAGTTAACTTTGTGTGATAAAAGATGAGCATAAATATTTGTATTTCTGGATTTGGGTGTTTACGAAATACATTTACAGTATTTATTTAGGTATATGTATCAGTATAGTTAACCGACAGTCATACCACAAGCAAATAATTTCCTTACTTTGGCCTTGGATTAATTTGTGTTATTTATTTAGTGATATTTGTATATTAAATGTAATATTTTGCAAAGAATATTCTGAGATTTAACAAAGAAAATATATATGGATACATAATATATGTATAAAGTTTCTTAATAAAAATGTAAACGGACAGAAGTATAAAAACATATTAACCGCCCCGTTGGTCGAGTAGTTAGCAACCCTGACTACGAAATTGACGGCGCTCGGGTTCGATCCCCGACGGGGATAAGCGTTTGTGTGATGAGCATAAATGTTTGTATTTCCGGGTTTGGGTGTTTATTATGTATGTAAATGTATTTATATGTGTATGTCTATGTATTAGTATCGTTGGCTAACACCCATAACACAAGCAAATAATTTGCTTACTTTGGGGTTAGATCAATAAGTGTAATTTGTCCCGTGAATATTTATATTTATTTATTTATTATATTAAACTCCAAGTGTACCAATTTTTTTATGATGAATTCCTAAAAAAAACTAATTCTTGACCATTTTAATTGAAGTACATATTATCTTTAATTGAGAGGTGATTATCGAAAATACTAAAATCAGGTAACTTTATCGTTGTACGATAAAGTTAGAGATGTTAGGTACGATAGATAAAGTGATAAAGAAATATAAATACTATAATATTAATTAATTATGTTGTGAAGCAATCATTAAATAGATCATTTTTTAACGTATGTTAAAGCAGATATGGCATAGGATAACAGAAAAGCATACCACCACATATAGATGACCACCACATATAGACACAAGGTGTGTTAATTAGGGCTAATAAAAAATTCGTAGGTAAAATATGATTTGCATGCTTCAAATAACCGTTGATATTTTTAAAGCACTGATTTAGACTAGCCATACTCTTTTTTGGGGTTGACTTAGGAAACTAACCTTTTGAGGGGGCAACTTGCCCCAAAAAAGAAGTGACAAAAAAGGCTTGTATATATTAATAAATACCTCAAATATATTTAATAAACAGCCAAATCCAGAAATATAAATATCAATGCTCATCACACAAATGTTTATCACTGTCGGGAATCGAACCCAATCCCCAGTGATATGTAGTCAGGTTCGCTAATCACTTGACCAACGGGGCGGTCAATGAAATAAAATGAAATAAAAAATAAAATTATTAAATCCTATGGTGATATTTGTTAGCCTGTCGGCCAATCGGGCTCATATACGGGCAAGTTATGTTTTCCAGGAAAACTGAAAAACTCATTTTATAACAATTTGCCAAATCCAGGATTCGAACTCAGGACACTATGCTTAATTTTGTTTTTAATCTCTTTTCAGTGCCCACTGTATGAGCAGCAATATGAAACCGTTGTCGACTGCGGACTTTGGTAAAGTTATGAAGCAGGTCTACCCAACGGTTCGACCACGACGCCTAGGAACACGCGGGAATTCAAGGTTCGTAATAAATTTTTGCTTTTTTACATTTTTTCATTATTACAACTTAGGAAACAGTTCAAATTTCAACAAAATCGGTTCAGCAGTTTTTAAGATATGGGCATAGTTGACAGATATTTGAAGTTGGTTTAATTTTTAAAATTAATTATTGTTTGTGCTATAGACGCAGTAGAAAGTGTTGTGGGCGAAAGGCTTCTTTTAACCTAATTTTGGTTTAATTTACTGCCTCGTGGTCAAGGAGTTAGACTAATCCTCTTCTAACAAAAAAATAATAATGAGATCCCGAGTTCGATTTCCGGGTCGGGCAAAAAGTTATTAAAGATTTTTTCTAGGTTTTTCTCGATTCAAAATCTTAATAGCAGCTCAGAGTCTAGCGGGTGGTGAGTCTCTTTCGTGCCGATGACGATCCCGGTTATTGCTAGAAATAGTCGATAATCGTTATCGTGTCGAAAATCCGGCGATGGAATCACCATCTCGCCAACTGACAATGAATCCTAAGTCTACAGACGTTAGGTATACACTGCATACTCCTATGGGGAACTGGGCGTGATGATACAGTTATTGGTTCAATTTATTTTACAGATTTTATTAATTTACGGTTAGAGAAGTTATACACGGTGCGTAACATCACCATGACCGATCGTCAAAGCTATTGTTTGATAACTTAATACGATCATATTATGTATAATTATTTTATGGATATTAACATTTACATATATTTTAAAAATATTTGCTTAATTTAAGGCGCGTTATTAGTTTTACAGTAAAAAATGTTTTTATCTATATATTAATACGTGAAGCAATAATTTGTACCCCTTTTTAAGACATTACGCGAACGGTGGCGTATGAAATTAAGCACAAATAAAATTAATGTTAACATTGCGGAGGAGTGCAGAAACTTATATATTTAAATAATACCTATGCATTACAAATACAGTAAATCTATTTATATAATAAAATCGTAGGAAAGTCAAAACTGTACATTGAATATTTTTTTAAAAGAATACTTGGGACGTGATCTCAACCGATATCAAAGCCAAAAATATAGTTTTTAGAATTTTTGTCTCTTTGTCTGTATGTGTGTCTGGAGTAAACTCAAAAAGTACTGCATGGATTTACTTCAAATTTCGCATGAATATTACTAACAGGTCGGGTCAACATATAGGCTACATATTATCATGCTATCACCTACGGGGGAGAAGCTGTGCGGAGTAAACTAAGTCCGCGCGGACAAAGTCGCTGGCAACAGCTAGTATATTATATTAATATTAATAAATTAATAAAAATAAACATTACCCACTACATTCATGTGACACACGTGATAATAAACACTCAAGTATATTATTTTATTTACGGCTTAAGTCTTTCGTCAAATCATCGCTCATATGTTCTTGAAAGTAGGAGCATGGCTGAACAACGGGTAAGCATCCTGATTAACTCAGCTACTCAATAATTAACGCAACAATTGTAAAAAAAAATCATGCCTGTGCCCCTAAGAGGTAGGCAGAGGTACAACAAGTGCACCCACGATTAGCCGAAGATACTTAGTCCCACAATGTGATAAGTGGCCAACCGGGCACTTTATCCAATCCGGGGCAACGTTGTTTTTGTCAGAAAACTGAAAAAACACATTTTTGGATTGTTTGACCCAAGAATCGAACCCGGGAGCTCATGTGGTCAAACCCGATACCGGACCACTAGACCATAGAGGCGACAAGAATTAAGAATATTATAAATGTTTTTTCGTTAACGAAAACACGAAGGTTATCAGTTTAAAATGTACATGTATGTATGTTATATTCTTGAATTAGATAATAATTGAGTATGATGATCGATTTAGGTGCCCAAGTGCGTGAACTAAATTTCATAAGTGTATGTATGTTTGTATGTTTGTCCACGAATTTCTCGGGAACTAAAATCCATATCGAGATAGTTCTTTTCGATTTAAATCAGATATATTCCAACTCACCCTGAGTTGGAATATATCTCTAGTCCAAATTTCAAAATCGGGTCAATAATTATTGAGATATGATATTTGAAGTCGGTAGAAGTTTTTAAATTACTATTATATATTTTTAAGGAGCTAGATATAATCCCGTTTTGGTCCGGGCTCCTAGTTGAAGGACTTACTGCTAGGCATCTCGTAAAAGGCGAGAAAAGCTTAGGCAAGTCACTATAATCGTAGTCATCGGTTTTGGTACTACCGTCTTATATATTCCAACACAATAACGTTGGTACTTATTGCTGCCGTGATCCAATTCGGTCATCCGGTCAGCCGCCAAGCCACGGACTAAATTGATGCGCCTTTCAAAACATTTTGTTAGTTTCGCAGCGCAGCTTGTAACGTTAGACCGTCAACCTCTACGGGGAGTAGAGGAAGAGGGTCCAAGTCACAAAATAAGCTGTCACCAGATTCCTAAGCGTCAATTCACACGTACCACAACCACACCACAGCCACAACCACACTACAACGACGCCATGTGGTCGGGCGTATATTTTGTATTGAAAATGAATATTACAATTTACACGTACCACATTTTGACGTTGTTATCGACCACCTGTGTAATACAAACACATCACAATCACATCGCGACGGCAACGCCGCCACGCGGCGGCGGCACCGCGGCCACATCGCCACGACATGACGTCATCAAAAGCGCGCGCCTAGCTGGCGCCTGCGCTCTCCTCTTTCATTCTGTGTTGTACTGAGTTGCCGCGTGGTTGTGCGAAAAATTAAAATGTCCGACTCCGAAACTTTTGACACGGATATGTTTATTGAGGAGATTCGCAATTCGCCATGCCTTTGGGATCAAAGGACAGAGGAGTATTCCAATCGCATTTTAAAAAACAAAGCATGGGAAAACCTTTGCATGAAGTTTTATGAAGATTTTGATAGTAAGGAAACAAAAGAAAAAAACAAGTGTGGTAAGTTTATTAATTAAGTACTATTTATTTATTAAACCGAGTATAATACCTAACAACACCATTCACGCTTTATTGTACTGCCACGATAATTCACCTTCAGGGCTCACAAAATAGTCGGCAAATTCATTTCTAACAGAATCTGCTCGAATGCCGTCATGATTTTGATCAAAGGAATGCATTCGTAACAAATTTGAATTTATCGATAAATTGTCATCGAATTTATAGCTATCTCGCTAGCGTACTATATTATGTAATACGACACATGCTTTCACTATGTCTGTTGCAAATTCAACTGACACGTTAATTGGCCTATGCAATATTCGCCATTTGTTTGTCAAAATTCCAAAGGAACATTCTACATATCTTCGTGCTCGTGATAATCTATAGTTAAAAATACGTTTTTTCATTGTTAATTGCTTGCCGCTGTATGGTCGCAGCAAATGTTTGTGTAATCCAAAGGCTTCATCGCCAATGAATACCATAGGCAAGGGCCTACCTATAGGGATAATTGCTTGCGGTCCAGGTAGATCTAAATCATTTCTTTCCATTGCATCATATAAACTGCAGTCCCTCCAAATAGTTGAATCAGAAGTTTTACCGTAGGCTCCTATATCAACATACACGAATAAATAATCGGCGTCACATACGGCCATTAAAACAATAGAAAAGAAATGTTTATAATTAAAGAATAATGAACCACTGCGTGGTGGATGAATAATTCTAATATGTTTCCCATCTACAGCCCCTAAGCAGTTTGGAAAATTTGCTTTCTTTTTAAATTTGTTCGCAATATCAAGCCACATTGTTTTATTACATGGTGGTAAATGAATAGGCTGTAATTTATCCCAAATCAGACGGCACACGTCGTGGACAATTTTGCTAGCAGTTGAAGTACCACATTTAAAAAACTCGGCGAGATCTTCAAACGAACATCCCGTTGCCAAATATCTGTAACAAAAAAAAAATTAAAACAATAATGAAATGGTGTTACAGGGTGATACAGGGTGTTAGTTACAAAAGGTTGAAATAAATAACACTGGATGGAAAAATCTGCTGTTTCATACATTTAGGTCATGTAGGTATCTTTTCTACAAATTTTAATTTAACTATTATTTTTTCAGCTGCGAACTTACAAAGAAAATGGAAAAGCTTAAGAGACTCTTTCAACAGAGACCTTAAAAAACAAAATTCACAAAGAAGCGGTTCAGCAGGTAGTACGAAGAGATACTACTACTTTAGTCAATTATTATTTTTAAAGCCATTGTCTGAAAATCGAAATACAACATCGTCTCTACCAGTACAAAACAAAAACGATGACATTGAACAAATCGATAATGAAGACGATAATACTACTGAAACGAGTGACTCTGAAGTTTAGAAGAGACCAAAATATATCCAAAGAAAAAAAGATGATGCAGAATATGGGTTAATAAAAAAAATAACAAGTCATTTGAGCGATCAAGTAACTGCACATACTCGTACACAGGAACCTGACAAGTCCTGTGACAGTGATATGCATTTTTTGCTATCTTTATACGATAGATTTAAAACCATTCGCGATGATTGGAAACTGAATGCTCAGATAGAAATATTGAATGTAATTCAAAAATATCACACACCTACACGTAATGATAATTACAGTGAATATGGACAGGGGTATACGACACCAGCTTACCAACCGTACGAGCGACCATCAACGTCTGGGTATCGGCCGGATATGGAAACAGGCGGTCCACAGCTTCGCAATTTGCGTACTACATCCACACCAAGAGATGTTTCAGTGCCATCATCTCTACTCAGCGTTTCTTCTCAGTTTTCAAACTATAATGATCCGATTATAACGGATATTTTCGGAGATTAATTACCTACCTCTGTTGATTTTTGAATGACAAAATAAATAAAAATATATTAAGTATGCTCTTTGTTTTCGCTTTCTATCCCCCCTACCACAGTTAGGTAATAATAAAGGCCTGAGCAGACCGGATACGTGGCGTGTGCGTAACGTACAGTCAGCGACATATTGACCTACGAAAGTGAAAAAACCACAGCTGATGTTGATCTCTATACGTTTAAAATTAGGTTGAAATTCAGTTGCAGAAATTTTACAGATAAGGGTAGGTTGATATGACGCTAACTGTACATGCATACTGTTGTAATAATAGGAAACTATATGAAACGTGCCCACAATCATGATCTTACTTTTTATTGTTAACGAATTAAGAGGCCGTACATGGTTTTGCTCGCAACACTAGCGCCACTTTCATAAAAATAATAATATTGTTAATTACAGCCAATAGTTTTGTCAATCACTATAATTTTGTATTAATTTTACAATAAACCAAATATCAGAATGACAACCAATCCATCCGATCGTCAGATATTTTCTTAACGTCGCCTCGCCGTCACAAGTATTCTTTTTTATAGCGCTCGATGTCATAGACTACAACAGCGGCGCGTAACATCGGCCATCCTGAAAAGTGAATACCATCAAGGTATTCACAAAAACACATTAGAGAAGGTTTTGATTACTTTAGCATAGTTAAGTCGACCCTACAGCTTAATTATTGTCTAACTTTCTAAAAGGTCAATCAAACTTTGCGTGTCCACAGCATCTTTATCGCTATCGGCAGAGTTTGTATCATAGTTAATAACAGTTTTACGAGGTCACAATACATCAGCATGTACCATTCAACAAGTTTATAATATCCCTTCATTTCTTTTATACTGTGAATATTATAGCGATCATTTAGACAAACTTGTACTATTTTATATATTATTATTCTATTCTATACTTTCCATCGCCGGCAGTTGGTTAAATTCCATTGTTATTAGACACTTATACTTTAATATCACTTCACAGCATTTATATTTTTAATATATTACATAACCGACTTCACCTTTTAGCATCTTCAGGATGTAATTTACCTCCGATCCTGTTTATGTTACACTTAACTGTCATATGTCTTATTTTCTTATTATATTATCATTTGTCCTCCTTTGTTTTTCTTACATTTAATACCTAAACTTTATCCGCTATTTTGGGCACCCAATTTTTCTTATGAGCAAACATAAGTTCGTACGGGCTGAATTTAATTGTGTCATACACTGTGTGATTCATTTTATGATAATTTCCGGTATTGCCTCGTCCCAAGTAGACCATTTATAGTTAGTTGTGCACAACGCATTTAATAGATTTAACAGAGTCAAGTTATACGTTCACTTGTCCATTAGTTCGTGGCACGAAAATCGCATCCAATGTTAGATGGGTTTTATGTCTTACACAAAACTCCTTGAAACATCAATGCTTAAGGGATACTAACTTTATCTGAAATTATACGGTTCGGGTAACCGAAGAAAGCAAAAATTTGCCGTAACATAAACTACATATTTATTTAGAGTGTTAACTGTAGAATTAACTGTAGAATGAAGACTTACAGTAAGTTTTACAGCAACAGTTTTCGTAAAAGATTCGACAATAACTAAAACATTTTGACTTCCTCTTTTAGAGCGAGAAGTGTTTGCATAAGATAGTCTGGTTTGCCTGTAGGGTAAATTTGCCAGTTGGTTAACCGTAATTTCTTTTATGTAAATAATCATTCCACAGGCAGGCCTTACATACTTTTTATAAATCAAGAAAAGTGTTAATTAAAGCCAATAGTTTTGTCAACTATACTTTTGTATTAATTTTACAGTAAATCAAATCAGAATATCAGAATGACAACCAATCCATCCGATCGTCAGTTATTTTCTTAACGTCGCCTCGCCGTCACAAGTATTCTTTTTTATAGCGCTCGATGTCATAGACTACAATAGCGGCGCGTAACATCGGCCATCCTGAAAAGTGAATACCATCAAGGTATTCACAAAAACACATTAGAGAAGGTTTTGATTACTTTAGCATAGTTAAGTCGACCCTACAGCTTAAATATTGTCTAACTTTCTAAAAGGTCAATCAAACTTTGCGTGTCCACAGCATCTTTATCGCTATCGGCAGAGTTTGTGTCATAGTTAATAACATTTTTACGAGGTCACAATACTATTAAACAAGTTTATAATATACCTTCATTTCTTTTATACTGTGAATATTATAGCGATCATTTAGACAAACTTGTACTATTTTATATATTATTATTCTATTCTATACTTTCCATCGCCTGCAGTTGGTTAAATTCCATTCTTATTAGACACTTATACTTTAACATCACTTCACAGCATTTATATTTTTAATATATTACATAACCGACTTCACCTTTTAGCATCTTCAGGATGTAATTTACCTCCATTCCTATTTATGTTACACTTAACTGTCATATGTCTTATTTACTTGTTATGTTATCATTTGTCCTCCTTTGTTTTTCCTTACATTTAATACCTAAACTTTTTCCGCTATTTTGGGCACCCAATTTTTCTTATGAGCAAACATAAGTTCATACAGGCTGAATTTAATTGTGTCATACACTGTGTGATTCATTTTCATGATAATTTCCGGTATTGCCTCGTCCCAAGTAGACTATTTATGGTTAGTTGTGCACAATGCATTTAATAGATTTAACAGAGTCCAGTTTATACGTTCACTTGTCCATTAGTTCGTGGCACGAAAATCGCATTCAATGTTAGATGGGTTTTATGTCTTACACAAAACTCCTTGAAACATCAATGCTTAAGGGATAGTACTTTATCTGAAATTATACGGTTCGGGTAACCGAAGATAGCAAAAATTTACCGTAACACAAACTACATAATTATTAAGAGTGTTAACTGTAGAATTAACTGTAGAATGAAGACTTATAGTAAGTTTTACAGCAACCGTTTTCGTAAAAGATTCGATAATAACTAAAACATTTTGACTTCCTCTTTTAGAGCGAGGAGCGTTTGCATAAGATGGTCTGGTTTGCCTATAGGGTAAATTTGCCAGTTGGTTAACCATAATTTCTTTTATTTAAATAATCATTCCACAGGCAGGCCTTACATACTTTTTATAAATCAAGACAAGCGTGAAAACCGGTAACTTGCCTTTGTTGCATTTTAACATTTCTTCAAACCCACATGATCGATGTCGGTGTGAAACATTTTCATTATACATAACCCCGCAGCTTTGGGTACACTAAGGCGTTCTCCATTAAGCCTTTCGGTTATTCCGATAATTTTAGATATAAGAGTTGTTTATAACATCATTATTAGGACTTCCATTATTTTGCTGATTGTAAATAGATTGAAATTGTTCGTCCTGAAATTGTAGTGTCCGAAACCAATTGTCTATGTCTTCAAAATACAAAATTTTGGAAACTGCGTCGCGGCTTAATACGTCTACGTAACGCATATTTGTCCCTGGTTGGTAAATCACGTCTATGTCAAAATGTTAAGTTTAAAGCCATTAACGAGCAATTTTAGGTACTACATCTTTTTTCTTGAAAGCTTCTGATGGCTGAACAGACAGTCACAACTTTAAAATGAAACCTTAAATGTTCTTGAATGTCAGTAAAATTAATTTGAAAGCACTTTAATGACTCAATCACAGCCAAGGTTTACTATTTGTTATGATACTGCATTCATTATTTAGTATTCACTCTACCAAAATATAAAACAGGCTCATTATTAGGCTACTGTGGAAACGCAAAACAAAATATAACTGCAATATTGGTTTATAAATATACTCGTACGGAAAGTAACTTCTAGCAATACAATTCAGCTCTACAGTGTGCTAGTAATATTTATCTTAAATACATATAACATACATATAACAGAATAACAGAATCAGAACACCAGAATCCGAACAGCAGAATCGGAACGGTTAAATCAGAACAGCAGAATCAGAACAGTAAAATCAGAACAGCAAAATCAGAACAGTAAAATCCAAACAGCAAAATCAGAACAGCAAAATCAAAACAGCAGAATCAGACGCAATAGTATACATAGATAAATATCAAATACAATAATTTAAACACAAATATCACATGTAGAAGTAGACAGAATAATAAACATTATGTATATTTAAATTGATCTATACATGTTATTAGACAAAGTCTCCCGCCGCGTCTGTCTGCCTATATGTTCGTGATAAACTCAAAAAATCACTTAACGGATTTTCATGCGCTTTTCACGAAAAATTCACGAGGAAGGTTTACGTGTATATTTTGTAAAGGTTTTTTTTTAATTTGTATTACCTGTAACGGACACGATAGAACACTTTCATGCTCGGACGTGTTATCACACTAAAATACAGTTTAATAAACACATTTACTAACTGATGTGTGACTCTCATTTAACCAACGTAATATTACCCATACGCAACCGGAGCGAGTCGTATGTTGATTATAGACTATAAACAGAACTGTAAGTACAGAACAGCAGAATCGCAACGGTTAAATCAGAACAGCAGAATTAGGCGCGATGTAGACAGAATAGTAAATATTATGTATATTATAAGTTATATACCTATTATCTAACTTTTTATTATATCGTACGTATGCCCTGCACAGTGTACTTATTTTAATTTGTAGTCATTATTCTTATAGTAGGTATTTATATCACATCTACTCTACTTTTCCTGCTCTAAGGTTGCCAGGTAAATTATTTATTTAGCATTAAGTCTGCTTTTTGTACAATATTTTTATATTTAGTGTATAAATATAAGTATAAATTAATAATCAGAAGCAGATTAAATAATAAACAGGGAGAAACGGTATAAGTAGACGAAAAAGTAAACACACAATAACAGAAGTATTCGTATGGTAATTATACAGTTTGCTTATAAAGCAAATATAGAGATAATATTTAACACAGAAAACAGTCGAAGCAGGCATGATAGTAAACACAGATAAATTACTAAATAGACGGAATAGCCAGCACAGACAACTGCAGAAACAGTTACTTTAATTTGGTAATATAATTAGCTACGCACCTTAACTTTATCAGCCTCAAATATTGCACCATCACTTCAGTCTCCATCTGTTTCCTATGATTCACGCGGTACAGCATGGGTAATTACATCGTCCCTCTTCCAGAACAACAGTTCTTATTCTTAAATCAGGTTCTAATTAGGATATAACCTCTTTGTCTACGGAGTAAGGTAGCAGGCGTAGCAGAATTTTTGTTATCAAGGTCTTGGTATCATATATGTGATGCACGGATATCTATCCCGAGTTATTCCCAAAAATATTTATTTCAACGAATAGACGCTTGCGGTGGTAATTGAACGTCTGAGTTACAAGCAACTTTGAATTTACCATTTAATGGTTCATTTCCAACCACAGAATCATCTTTAAATATAGCCGAGTTTTGAGTAGTCACTTTTACATGGCTGACACTGTACATCCCGTAACTCCATTAAAGGATCCATTACTAAAGAAATGCGTCTGTTTCTATGTATAATATAATTTATTCCACGTTTTAATGCAACAACATTCAATTGTGCCCCAGTATTTAAATACTCAGAAAATAATTTTCTTCGTCATGCACTTCTTATAAATATCAGTCAGGTTCGGCACGGTATTTATTAACACAGTTTTTTTGATTTTATTATTAAAGTTCCTAGTTTAAAGCGTCTATTTATAACATGTCCAGCTCTATTGCGTCTGTTTATAATATGTCCAGCTCTGTCTCATCAATTTTCTTCTCAGTGACCAGGTAATCTTTTACCACAAGTATATTCAGTAGAATTGCAGCTGAAGCAGACAATTCGACTAACTGTTGAAATTGGCAAAGCACGAGAAGTTATAAGTGACTACATCGCTATTTCTCCGCTTCAAGGTAAGTATACGCGGATAATCATGATTGGCGTTTCCTATCTCAGGTATATTTTGATAGTTCTCAAAAGTAGATAAATAACCTTTCAAATCTTTTGCATTATTTTATAAGTCTAGAGGTAATCTTTTAATTAAACAAGAAATCGACTAGGCATCATCTAGGTGGCAGTGACGACACATAAATAACCATTCATGATAATAATGTGTTACCGTTTCAGTTTTCAATTTTTTTCTAGATACCAGATTTTTCAGCATTTCAGCATACTCAAAACTTCTAGGAAATGCATTAATAAGTAAAGATTTCCATTGTTCCAACGTATAATTAATTATATACGATATACGACTAAACCCGATTGATTGAATCTTGCTAGCCAATTTTTCACATTCATCTTGTGATTACTAGAATCAAAAGTAGATATACCTATTTTCTCACCAGAAACGTTGTTATCGGTCGTGATTGAGCATAAAAAAATTCCACCGATTGTTCAAACTTTGCAATTGAGTCTTTCAAGTAGTACATTGGGATGTACCTATACATTGACAACCCAGTAAATGTTTGATTTGCACGAAATAAATTGTGTGCTATTTAAAGCGCGTGTAAAAGGAGCACAATGTTCGGATTGGCTAATTTAAAATCGGCATTTTTTCCGCGTGTTTACAGCTCACTGGATTGATGGGTACTAATTCTTGCGTTTCGGTTGGAATTACCTAATGGATCTATTGATCAGTTATTAGGTATCTAGTCTGTTTACATACTGGTTATCATACCTTTCATGGTAGTCTGTTTATCGTATCTTTCGAATCATTATGCAATTAATGTATTTCATCTACACAAAATATCCCGGTATATGACAAAATCCGAAGTACATCTAGAATTTTTTTTTGCGGTATTGCAACCTTTGTTTGGTGTCGATCCTTTCATGTTTGGGTTCAATATTTATAGGTTTTTGTATATTAATACCACTTCTGAATGTTAATTAAAGCCAATAGTTTTGTCAACTATACTTTTGTATTAATTTTACAGTAAATCAAATCAGAATATCAGAATGACAACCAATCCATCCGATCGTCAGTTATTTTCTTAACGTCGCCTCGCCGTCACAAGTATTCTTTTTGATAGCGCTCGATGTCATAGACTACAATAGCGGCGCGTAACAAAAGCGTGAAAACCGGTAATTTGCCTTTGTTACATCTTAACATTTCTTCAAACCCACATGATCGATGTCGGTGTGAAACATTTTCATTATACACAACCCTGCAGCTTTGAGTACACCAAGACGTTCTCCATTAAGTCTTTCGGTTATTCCGATAATTCTAGATATAAGAGATTTTATAACATCAATATTAGGACTTCAATTATTTCACTGATTGAAAATAGATTGAAATTGTTCTCGCCGTATTGGTCCCGGCCTCCTTTGAAGAATAGGCCAACTGCCGTTCTGCCAGGCAGGTCGTAAAAGGCGACCGATTGGCTATCGAGTCACTACCATCGTGGCTACTAGGTGGTAGAGTTCTGCATTGTCTCGCCCGGGTCTGGTACCACCGCCTTACCTATTCCTGCCGCAATAGCGTCAGTGCTTGTCGCTGTCGTGTTCCGGTTTGGAGGGTAAGGTAGCCGGTAAACTTATGCATGTGGCATTAGACCTCGCCACAAGATAGCAACGCACCATTAACATCTTTGGTGTCTATAGGCGATGGTTGACTCTTTCCATCAGGAGACCCATCTGCTTGTTTGCTATCTTATGACATAAATTTTTTTTTTTTTTTTAAAAGTCCTGAAATTGTGGTGTCCGAAACCAATTGTCTATGTCTTCAAAATATAAAATTTTGGAAACTGCGTCGCTGCTTAATACATCTACGTAACGCATATTTGTCCCTGGTTGGTAAATCACGTCTATGTCAAAATGTTAAGTTTAAAGCCATTAGCGAGCAATTTTAGATACTACATCTTTTTTTGAAAGCTTCTGATGGCTGAACAGACAGTCACAACTTTAAAATGAAACTTTAAATGTTCTTGAATGCCAGTAAAATTAATTCGAAAACACTTTAATGACTCAACCACAGCCCAGTGTTAACTATTTATAATGATAGTGCATTCATTCTTTAGTAGTCACTCTACCAAAATATAAAACAGGCTTAAGTTCATTATTAGGCTACTGTGGAACCGCAAAAGAAAATATAACTGCAATATTGGTTTATAAATATACTCGTATGGAAAGTAACTTCTAGCAATACAATTCAGCTCTACAGTGTGCTAGTAATATTTATCTTAAATACATATAACATACATATAACATAATAACAGAATCAGAACACCAGAATCCGAACAGCAGAATCGGAACGGTTAAATCAGAACAGCAGAATCAGAACAGTAAAATCAGAACAGCAAAATCAGAACAGCAAAATCAGAACAGCAAAATCAGAACAGTAAAATCAGAACAGCAAAATCAGAACAGTAAATTCAGAACAGCAGAATCAGATGCAATAGTATACATAGATAAATATCAAATACAGTAATTTAAACACAAATATCACATGTAGAAGTAGATAGTAAACATTATGTATATTTAAATTGATCTATACACCTTATTAGACAAAGTCTCCCGCCGCGTCAGTCTGCCTATCTGTTCGTGATAAACTCAAAAAATCACTTAACAGATTTTCATGCGGTTTTCACGAGAAATTCACGAGGAAGGTTTATGTGTATATGTATTTTGTAAAGGTTTTTTATTTGTATTACCTGTAACGGGCACGATAGAACACGTTCATGCTCGGACGTGTTATATCACAATAAAATACAGTTTAATAAACACATTTACTAACTGATGTGTGACTCTCATTTAACCAACGTAATATTACCCATACGCAACCGGGGCGAGTCGTATGTTGATTATAGACTATAAACAGAACTGCAAGTATAGAACAGCAAAATCGGAACGGTTAAATCAGAACAGCAGAATTAGGCGCGATGTAGACAGCATAGTAAATGTTATGTATATTATAAGTAATATACCTATTATCTAACTTTTTATTATATCGTACGTATACTCTGCACAGTGTACTTATTTTAATTTTTAGTCATTATTCTTATAGTAGGTATTTATATTACATCTACTCTACTTTTCCTGCTCTAAGGTTGCCAGGTAAATTAAGTATTTAGTATTAAGTCTGCTTTTTTACAATATTTTTATATTTGGTGTATAAATAAAAGTATAAATTAATAATCAGAAGCAGATTAAATAATAAATAGGGAGAAACAGTATAAGCAGACGAAAAGTAAGCACACAATAACAGAAGTATTCGTATGGTAATTATAGTTTGCTTATAAGGCAAATATAGAGAGAATATTTAACACAGAAAACAGTAGAAGCAGGCATGATAGTATAAGTAGACGGAATAGCCAGCACAGACAACTGCAGAAACAGTTACTTTAATTTGATAATATAATAGCTACGCACCTCAACTTTATCAGCTTCAAATATTGCACCATCACTTCCATCTCCATCTGTTTCCTATGATTCACACGGTACAGCATGGGTAATTACATCGTCCCTCTTCCAGAACAACAGTTCTTAATTCTTAAACCAGGTTCTAATTAGGATATAACTTCTTTGTCTACGGAGTAAGGTAGGAGGCACAGCAGAACTATTGTTATCAAGGTCTTGGTATCCTATGTGTGATACACAGATATCTATCCCGAGTTATTCCCAATAATATTTATTTCAACGAATAGACGCGGTAGTAATTGAACGTCTGAGTTGCTAGCAACTTTGAATTCACCATTTAATGGTCCATTTCCAGCCACAGAATCATCTTTAAATATAGCCGAGTTTTGAGTAGTCACTTTTACTTGGCTGACACTGCACATCCCGTAACTCCATTAAAGGATCCAATACTAAAGAAATGCGTCTGTTTCTATGTATAACTAATTTATTCCACATGTTTTAGTGCAACAACATCCAATTGTGCCCCAGTATTTAAATACTCAGAAAATGATTTTCTTCTTCATGCACTTTTTATAAATATCAGTCAGGTTCGGCACGGTATTTATTAACACAGGTTCTTTTGATTTTATCATTAAAGTTTATATATAGTCCAGTCTAATATGTCCAGCTTTGTCTCATCAATTTTCTTGTCAGAGACCAGGTAATATTTTACCACAAGTATATTCAGTAAAATTGCAGCTGAAGCAGGCAATTCGACTAACTGTTGAAATTGCAAAGCTCGAGAAGTTATAAGTGTGACTACATCGCTATTTCTCCGCTTCATTTCTAGCTAAGTATACGCGGATAATCATGATTGGCGTTTACTATCTCAGGTGTATTTTGATAGTTCTCAAAAGTAGATAAATAACCACTATAAAATTATTCAGAAGTTTCGCATTTCAAATCTTTAGCATTATTTTGTAAGTCTAGAGGTAATCTTTTAATTACTTATTTAATTGACTCGGCATCATCTAGGTGGCAGTGACGACATATAAATAACCATTCATGATAATAATGTGTTATCGTTTCGGTTTTCAATTTTTTTCTAGATACCAGCTTTTCCAGCATTTCAGCATACTCAAAACTTCTTTCATGGTAGTCTGTTTATCGTGTCTTTCGAATCATTATGCAATTAATGTATTTCATCTACACAAAATACCCCGGTAGGTATATGACAAAATCCGAAGTACATCTAGATTGTTTTTTGCGGTATTGCAACCTTTGTTTGGTGCCGATCTTTTCATATTTGGGTTCAATATTTATACGTTTTTGTATATTAATACCACTTCTGAATGTTAATTACAGCCAATAGTTTTGTCAATCACTTTTGTATTAATTTTGTATTAATTTTACAATAAACCAAATATCAGAATGACAACCAATCCATCCGATCGTCAGATATTTTCTTAACGTCGCCTCGCCGTCACAAGTATTCTTTTTTATAGCGCTCGATGTCATAGACTACAACAGCGGCGCGTAACAATATATTTGTATTTATGTCTTAAATAAAAAGATACATTGTTTTTAATGAAAGTGGCGCTAGTGCCGCGAGCAAAACCAGGTAGGTACGGCCTCTTAATTTGCATCTGTATTTTATATTTTATAAATTAATTTCATCAGCCCGGTGAGTCTGTTCCGGTAGATGGAACTAATTATATTTTCTAAGCACTTAAAAATATTTAACTAAAAAAACAATTACTCACCTCAATGTCATTGCCAGACGTTCAACAGATGGTATGCTTTTTCTCATGGCCGTGTCTTTTTTTTGCAACTCACTATTCAGTTCGTTTAACAAGTAGTCAAATGTATTCTTTCTCATTCTAAATTTTTTATAAAATTTCATCTTGAACCTTCGAAGTTTAGGATAATCAGTACGGAATTGGCTTTGACTTTTGTTTTCCAATAAAGGATGTACCCAATAAATTCTATTTTGACGAATACGCTGATTTCGTCGTCTTCTTATTAATAAAAGCCATAACAAGGATAGCAACAACAATCTTTCCTCCATGACTACGTTCAGTCAAGCCGTGTTACCTCTACTAAAGCTGGAGTATAACTGCACATGGCCACGTGTGATTACCACGTCGCAACAACAGCGACAACGCAACCACATCGACATTTTGTCGGTACCATAACGCAACTGCAAAAAGCCGCTGCGGCACTATTCACACGTAACCACAGCTTGACCACATTATGTCGCTGCGACGTGGTGTGGTTGTGGTACGTGTGAATTAGGGTGGAGTGAAAAAAAAAATTTTTTTTTTCTTCTTAGCCTGGGGGTCAAATTTGTAGCTTATAAAAAACAAAAATTTTTGAAAAAAAAATAAAATTTTTTACTCAACATCTTGAGGCAGCCCACTCATTTTTAAAATTAATTACGAGTAAAAATATTTGGTTGCAAAAAAAAATTTTTTTGTCTTTTAATGTCTTAAAACATCCAAGAATTGGCAATTATGATCATTTCCAACTCAAATTTTATTCTAGTGCCCTAACGAGGAATGTTACTTTTTTGGATTTTTTTTAAATATTAAAACAATAGTCACAAAAATTTTTTTTAACTTGTGATTTTTAATTGGCATAAAAGAGGATATTTTGAAGTTTTTAGAACGCTTTTAAAAATTTTTTTTTGCAACTAAATATTTTTACTCGTAATTAATTTTAAAAATGAGTGGGCTGCCTCAAGATGTTGAGTAAAAAATTTTATTTTTCTTTCAAAAATTTTTGTTTTTTATAAGCTACAAATTTGACCCCCAGGCTAAGAAGAAAAAAAAATTTTTTTTTTTCACTCCACCCTAGTGTGAATTGACCCTAAGCTCGAGAAACCTGGTGGCACAAGGGGAAAGTGTAAATGAAATGCAGTATAAAATATTATGTATTGTCAGAAGACAAAGTCCGGCACTATTTTATTGGACCCCCCGGGTCAAGTGTAGAAGAAGCCGAAGTCGCGCTGGTGTAGATGCTCGTGGAGGAATGCGAGGAACTTGGCACGTAGTACTGGCACGGAGTACAGGCATGTAGTACAGGACGCAGTACTGTAGAGGACGCACTTCGAGGGGCGCACGCTCAACTGGCACGCACATAAAAAGGCGCGCGCTCAGTAGACAGCGTGCGTAGAAGAGCGCACGCAGTAGACACAGCGTACGTAGAAGGGCGCACGCGCACGCACTAGACACAGCGTTCGTAGAAGGGCGCACGCTCAGGCACGCGCTCAGCTGGGACGCACGCCGAGGGGGCGCATGCTCAGGCGCGTGCGTAGAGGATGTCTTGACGGCTTTGGCCTGAACTGTCCCGGCTCTGGACCAGCAGAGAAGGCTCCGGAGACTGCAACTTCAAGACTTTACTTCAAGACTTCTCCTACTACTTTTAATTACAAGTTCCCGGCGATGACTGACTCGATGATGGCCGACTTGGGTATTTATAGGCCCAAGGATGGAACAATGTCGAAACTTAAAGATATTTGAATTATATTTTTATATTAGGGGTACATTTATTAGGAACTTATTTCGAGCTTAAAAATTTGAAGTTAAGAAAATAATTTTGACACACTTTGTGTCATGTCAAAATTATGAAAATCAAAATAATGGAAAATATTTGTAAATAAAAACATTAATACAGCAAGAAATAGAAATTAAAACATAACAAAACATTGTACTTTACAAAGGAATAAATGTAAGTAGCCATATAATTCTCGTATAGTGAGACAAATTCAAAATACAGAAACATAAAAGTTAGGAATCACTACAAGCTTAATGTTACATACAGAAATATAGAGTTATATACTACTTACCAATGAAATAAAATCATTTCATGGGTATTTTTTAAACCTTGTCATCTAATTCGATACGGTAAAACAGTACAATATGGTTTATTTCTATTTTTTCACAATATAATATAACCTACAAATGTATGAAATTTTTGAAAGTAATAGGGGCGTTTGCTCATATGCGCGGCAACACGTTTCCTTCACAATGGCGTATCTATTAGTATTCATGTAGTCTGAGCGTCAAACTTATACATGTGAAAGTACACCCCCGACACACGGATAGCAACACCCCATCAACATATTTGCTATCTATAAAGATAGTTGCATATTTCTATCGAAAGAATTATCTGCTTGTTAGTTATTTAAAAAATCGAACCTATCTGTGGGTAGCCTTCTGCTTATCAAATCATTCGTGTCGTGGCGCGTAGATAGTAACAGATGAGGCATTTTCGACTGATTCTGATCTACCTCTACCCCCTTTTATTAACATGTTATAAATGCTGTTTCAGATATTGTTATGCGGGTCTTCGAAAAAAGGTGAAATTGGAAGTGCCCTATTTACCGGATTTAGGCGACACCTCGAAGGTACACTTCAGGATCTAAATAATCCATTTCATCATTTACTATAGTTTGTATAATTATGACACTGGAAATAGACATTAATATTTCGCATCATGACCACCCCGTTGGTTGATTGATCAGCGATGGAACTCTGGTTCGATTCTCGCCAGGAACAAGCATTGTGCTATAAGCATTGTTTTTATTCGATTTGTGCTATAAGCATACATTTATGTATTCCTGGGTCTCCAACCCTTTTTTTATTTGTGTGTGTGTGTGTGTGCGTGTGCGTGTGCGCGTGCGCGTGCGTGCGCGTGCGTGTGTGTGCGTGTGTGTGTTTATTAAATATAAAAGCTGATTGGCGCAGCTTTGCCCGTGAATAAATTAACATGTCATCAATGTACAAAAAGTCATACAATCAATCTTCTATCCCCTATTTCGGCCGTTTAGGGGGCAGTTTTTGAAAAAAAAAGTAGTGTATTCAACTACCTCCTTGCCAGATTTCATCAAAATCGGTTCATGGGTATAGGCGCGAAAGCGTAACAAATAGACAGACCGACAGGCTCGCATTTAAAATATTGGTATGGATTTGATAATTTATAAATATACTAGCTGCATCCTGCAGTCCACTGCTTATAAAAGTTTTGGGTGAATCCCACAGGAACAACTAATTTTTCCTGGATAAAAGGTATTTTATGTGCTATTCCAGGTCACTGTCCATATGAATGCCAAATTTTATCTAAATCCGTTGAGTAGTTTTAGTGTGATTGAGTAACAAACACTCATCAACTTTCTCATTTATAATATTACTAGCTGCAGCGTGCAGCCTGCTGCATTTCAAAAGATTTTTACGAATCCCGCGGGACCTCTTTTTTCGGGATAAACAGTAGCCTATATGCTATTCCAGGTCATCATCTACCTGTGTGCCAAATTTCATCCAAATCTGTTTAGTAGTTTTGGCGTGATTAAGTAACAAACATCCATCCATCCAAATTCCGGACTTTCGATTTATAATAATTTATTAATATACATAAAGTTGTGCGTTTGTTTGACCGTTCGATCGATAAACGTTCGTTTGTCATTGATCTGATCAAGGCTCATAATGATGTGGCCAATGGACAGTGAAAATTTTCATGAAATGCCTCCATTTCGTGAAATTCTGGAGCATTTCATGATGTGAGCAATTCTACGATCAGACCACGACATATATGTATACTCATATAATAAGGCTAAAAAATGGATCTATCAAAATATGTATGTTCGAATTAATTTAGTATGACTATTTGATAAACTTAAGGGTTAACCGGAAATATTAGGTGATGATTAAAGGCTCCCTCACACAGGCATGTTATTATAGGTCGATAATATCGCATGCGTTATTATTTTGTATTATTTTTGTATTACACACTGCTGCGATAATAATGCCGCAATGGAAGTAGGACGTTGCGTTTCTCTGTCCTGCGATATTCCGATATGAGTCCTAGAATGTTTTGTATCAGGACGCAAACGACCGTACACACACCTGCGATAATAATGTTAGTACTTGTAGGACGTTTGGTTTTATCGATAGTTTGAGAGTGCTTACATGACTGTATGAGTATCCTAAAATTTTTAGATTTTTTAAATTCGTATATCATATAAAACAGGTCGTTCCTTCACTAAAGCTATGAATAATTCGATATTCATTTTTAAATACGCAATATAGCGAAAGAACACACAAATACGCGCTGAGTTGTTGGGAGTCTTGCTTGCATGTGCGTGCGCTGCCTTGACTTTTTTTGCATACCTGAGAAGAATAAGCTTACTGCCGTTCTGCCAGGCAGGTCGTCCAAGGCAACAGATTGGCTATGCGAGTACCATCGTACAATCGTGGCTACTAAGTGGTAGATTTCTACATTATCTCGCCCGGGTCTGTTACCACCGCCTTACTTATTCCTGCCGCAACAGCGTCAGCACTTGTCACTGTCGTGTTCCGGTTTGGAGGGTAAGGTAGCCGGTAAACTTATGCATGTGGCATGCAGACCTCGCCATGAGATAGCAACGCAGCATTAACATCTTTGATGTCTATAGGCGATTGTTGACTCTTTCCATCAAGAGACCCATTTGCTTGTTTGCTATTTTATGATATACGGAGTGTCCCAGAAATCAACGTCAAGCCGAAAACTTTTGACGGGCCAAGGGTTGGTGGTTCTCAAAAAAATATGAAAAAAAATTTTTTACCTGCACTCTAAAAATTATAGCCATTTTAAAAAAAAGTGAAAATCAACACTGTTGTGATTTTTCAAATACTATGACTACAAAATGTTTACTTAGCTTAATTATTTTAAGGGATTTGTTACTGAATAATGCTAGTATAAATTACAATTGAAAATTTGAACACAACTATCTTGGTTTCAGAGGAAATAGCCCTAATTTGCCAAAACATGTACTCAAAATTATTACATCATTCAACTTTAACCGGCTGTGCTGAAAAAAAATAAGTACTACGCTATTTCAGCACGTGTCATTAAAAGATAGCGCATTTAGTGGGCTTTCTAAAATTGTATAACACTAAATATATTTTGTCCTAATAATAGTATTTTTATTTTTATTTTTTAAAACAACTCGCTCAGGCTTGCTAGCTTTTTCACTCACACTTTCAGTAATATATTGAAGTGGCGTCTCTATCCGTTTCTCTCTAACTTGTGCTGTTGATGATGCTCAGGCTTCCTATCTCTTTCACTCTCACACGTTGAAGTGGCGTCCCTATCTGTTTCACCCAAACCTGGGCTGTCTTACTTTAATTTATGTAAATTTTAATGAAAACCTACAGGCCATTAGAAGCATTTTTTAAGTAAATCAAAAAAGCTCAAATCCGAGTTGTTTTAGAAAATAAAAAATACAATTATTAGGATAATGTAACATAGCACAGCACAGCGTTTCCCATTTGCCGGGTCGCGACCGGGCCATAAAAAAAATAGCGAGTCGCAACATTCCCGCCTTGCTTTTAAAATATTACCTACCTGCTACAGATCGACGCGACGTGACGAAAATTCGTAAGCGTTGAGTGATGACAAAATAGGCTACGTCAAAGTATGTAGCATTAATTAAACCTTTTTAATATTAAATATGTATTATTTCACCTAAACCAGCTTGGGCTTAAAAGTATTAAGTGAGTCACGAAGGGGCAGTGTGAAAATTACCGGGCCATATCAAAACAATGTGGGAAACACTGGCATAGCATTTTAAAAAGCCCAATAAATGCGCCATGTTTTAATGTTATGTGCTGAAAATAGCGTAGTACATTTTTTTCAGCACAGCCAGTTAAAATTGAATGATGTAATAATTTTGAGTAGAGGGCTATTTTCTCTGAAACCAAGATATTGGTGTTCAAATTTTGAATTGTAATTTATACTAGCGTTATTCATTAACAAACCCCCCAAAATAATTAAGCTAAGTAAACATTTTGTGGTCATAGTTCTTGAAAAATTATAACAGTGTTTCTTTTCACTTTTTTTTGAATGGCTATAATTTTAAGAGTGCAGGCAAAAAAAAATTCGTATTTTTTTGTGAACCTCCATCCCTTGGCCCGTCATTCGTTTTCGGCTTGACGTAGATTTCTGGGACACCCTGTATATAAAAAAAAAAAACACTTTTGGTTTAGGCACGTAGAAAGAATTTTATCTATGAAAAATATGATGGATTTATTGTTTGATATTTTATTAAATATGTACATGTTTTTATGTTTCAAGGATCTCGGTATATCATCAAGGGATAGCGAAAGAATAGTTTGTGACTGGGCAGAAAGTAATTTAGGTAAGTAGATATATAAGTATCTTCACGTCCACATCCCCGAAGGGGTAGGCAGAGGTATAACAAGTGCACCCACGATTAACCGAAGATAAGTAGATATATCTTTTTTAAAATCGCTTATTTTGTGTCAGTTTTACCTCTTATTAAGAGTAGACTACACGGCTTTCATGTAAAATTTTGCCCAGGATTAATCTACTTCTGTAGCGGTTAAAATAAAAATATTTTTAATACATTCATTTTGAAACCATCACATGAAAAAAGGGTCTCTATCACAAATTATCAATTTAAACATCGGTGAATCGTATTGAACCGGAATGACTATTACCATTCAGTTCATCCCTCCTACCACGCAAGAGAACCGGCATGATGATACATTTACAATTAATTATATATTAAAAAAATGTAATGATTTTTTATCATACTCTAAACACTGCAACAGATTTCCAAACTAAAAAAAATATTTTTCAAATTCGGTTCATAAATGTCCATGTTCTGAGCTAACAAGCAGTAAACGAATTACAATCGCATTGAGAATCTCCTCTTTTTAGGTTCTCCATGTATCTCAGTAGTAATGAATAAAGTGACCATTTAAACAATTATTTTTGTGTTATATCACTCACCCCGTGCTTGGGAAAACTTGAAGAACTTTTTAAAAACTACAAAGATAAATATCGACACGCAGTATTTGAACCTGCGACCGTTTCCCTAAAGCCGGGACGCTTTACCACTGAGCTAGTGTCGACAGGTTCGACGTGGCGAAATTCTTCTTTGCTGTTATACGTATGTATACCTAGCGATCAGTATAATCAACGGAATCGATCGTCCAGCAAAGAATTTCGCCACGTCGAGCCTGTCGATACTAGCTCAGTGGTAGAGCGTCCCGGCTTTAGGGAGACGGTCGCAGGTTCAAATCCTGCGTGTCGATATTTTTCTTTGTTGTTTTTAAAAAGTTTTTCATTTAAACAATATCTTGGGAACAGCACTCTTTTTACTAACTTCCTGGATAAAAGTTTATGGGAAGGTGTACCTATTTATTTAAGATAGCAAACAAGCAGATGGAAAGATTTAACCATCACCTATAGACACCAAAGATTTTAATGGTGCGTTGCTATTGGTGATTTTTTATAATTTTTTTATTTAACATTTGATCTTTAAATCACTGTCTTGTAAAGTTTACTCAATGTAAGGGACATTGAGTAAACTTTACAAGACAGTGAAAGCCTTTCAAGTGTCGATATGATCATGTATATCTATTGTATAATAGTCGTTGTTCTATTGCCGAGGTAAAACCTCGGCAATAGAACATTTTATCTATATTCCTTTTTGATTATAGAAATAAAGTTTGCAAACATAGCGGAACTATCAAGACACCTCGCCGCGACAAGCACGCCTCAGCGAGCGCCGCAAGGGCCTGCGAGTTCTTCCCCACCGCCGCTCACACAAGCACAAGGTAACATTACACTCGACAGTCAGATTTATTTAATTTATTTATTTATTTACAATGGAACACCAACAGCAAAGACGCAATAAATACAAAAATACAAACGGAGCTTAAGGTACAAGTCTAGTGTACTTGCCAATTACAGGTGTACACATAAATCATACAAAAAATAAAATAGTGAAACAATTTAACGAAAATCTTACAAAAATATACATTAATATAAAATAACTACTAATAAAAAATAACTAACAAGAGAAACTTGTGAGAAACAGATTTGTTACAGATATCATAGTCTGGGGGACAGAACCCTTTTTATTAAATGATCAATACATACTTAAAACAACATCATATCACATGGTCATAGTGTCTAATAAATTCCTCACCGCGCTTTTTCAAACGGATAGATCATATTATTATGACATTGACGTATATAAAGTTATAGAGAAAGTTTGGTAGACTCGCCAAAAGGAAGTCATTCACGAAGTTCCGAGTATATATTTATTACTTAACAAACAGAATGATCCGACCGCAGACAATAAATAACAACATAAGCAACTAGGAACTCGTATAAACAATACAAAATTTATATAATGTAATATGTGTATAAGAGAAGTATTAAATATTATGGTGGTAGGCACAAAGATATTATGTTATTGTGAAAAATAAAACTACGTTATTCGAAATTGATAACAAAACACATATTGTAGCTATAACGAGTACTAAGGTACAATAAAGAGAAAAAAATCCGTAACAATATATAGATTTGGTCTTAGAGAAAAACTACACTTTTATAAATAAAAGTGAAAAGGCTAAACGGAATTTCGTATTCTTTGCCGGTATATCGGCCTCGACATGGGGTTTAACGTTTAACACTTTAAAGATAATTTACAACGCAACGTATTTAGGTTGTATTTGTTATGCTTGTTCAGCGTGGGCTGATAAAGTTACGTGTGGTGCGATCTGGCGCAAACTACTTCAAAATCAGCGTCTAGCATTAATATTTCTATGCAAAGCATATCGCACTGTAAGCTCCGAAGCTTTACCCGTTTTATCAGGTTTCTTAATATTAGATTTAGAAATTCAGCGTCGGGCTTCAATGTACTACAATTCCAGGAATTTTACTAACCCAGAATTTATCAACCCGCAAGCTCAAACAAAAATACGTCGCTTCTTTAATCCTGTAAACGACGTTACTAATGAATAAAATGATGAATGGCAGTCGCGTTGGTATTGTTCAACTAAAGGACGGCATTTATATAACTGTTTCCCATGCGTCCGGGATCGTTTAAGTTAAAAGTGGACAAATAGACCATTCTGTTGCGCAGTTTCTCACTGGCCACGGTAATTTTAACGCTAAATTATTCTCGTTTTAATTAGTTCCTTCTCCTTTTTGCGAACTCTTCATTAAATTGTAAATATGAAAAAAACTGCACACCACATTCTTTGGGAGTGTAATCTTTGGCAATTTGACAAAACAAAGTGAAAATTTATTACTCCGACCTTGTGGGTATATGTGGAAACTTCCGTGCCTTTAAGCGATTTTGTCATACTTACTACTGGAAGCAAAATTAAGTAGGCCATTTGTTAGGTCCCTAATTTCCAAACTTCCGTGGTGCAATAGCAATCAGGCTTAACCTGATTGTAAAAGTCTCATTTCCTAGCAATTTTATGCTTTTAATATTTTGCTTTCTCCTGCTTAAAAGGGAGGTAATCAGGATGTATTTTCCTACTGCTCCTATATACTTCTGATTAATTTTCGGGTTCCAAGACAGCTTAGCTTTTCTCCAGGGAACCCTGAGCTCGTAACTCAGTGGTTATCAGGACGGTTGCCGCTTTTGATTCTTGTTTACAGAAGTTACAGTGGTGGGAACGAGAGGTGGGCCAATTGCCCTTAAAAAGTACTAAGGTATTATTTACGACACTAAATATACATTATGTCACGGAAACAAATCAAATAGCCTATACAAATTACGGTGTTTAAATTTAATGACTACCATGTATCATGACATACATGTATCAATATTCTTTATAGGCACCTTTTTATTGCATTAACTCACATAATTTTGTTGACTTAACTTTACTGGATATTACTAAAATGTTCCTTATAACTACTATTTGCAGTAGTATGAGTATAGAAGTACGAAGGAATAACTTTCGACGCTATACATTATGTGACGGCCCGACTGAATAGCCTATACAAATGAACATATTTAAATTTGATGACTATTATAATAATTATATCAATATGTTTCATACGCAACCTTTTAAGAGCATTCACTCACATGATACGTTTGCTTAATGTTATTGGATATTACTGAAATGTACCGTATGATTATCCTCCGCAGGCATAGAAGAAAACGTTGGTCCTCAGTTGATGAAACAACTTAAACGGAAGTTTCAGGTGAGTTTTCAGATTACTATAAACTCACCAATATTAGACAATTTTAAACATAATTTATTTGAAAGATGTTGGTCTAAAGATGTGTTCAAATTTTCTTATCTTCTAGCTTGCTCATATCTTAGTCGTCCAACTAGACCACCACTTTCTCTATAATAAACATCGTGAAAACAATTATTATGCCTTTAAAGGCCCCGTCGGTAGAATGGTTACGACCTTGATTACGCAATCAATGGGACTCGGGTTCGATTCCTGACAGGGACAGGGATTTGTGTAATCAGCATAGATGTATGTAGTCCTGTGTTTGAGTGTGTATGAAATATAATTAAGTATTTATATATGTATTTCTGGGTATTCGTATCGTTGACAAACACCCATACTACATGTAAATATTTGGGATTAGATCAATTTGTATAATTTTATCCAGCGATATTTATTTCTTTATCCTCTTGTGATAAATACTTTACAACCTGCTTTACGAATTGTTTTACAAACTGCTTAGGAGAATGGCAGATAGTCTATTTTTGAACCCGCCATACGGATAGCAATGCACCATTTCCATCTTTGGTATCTATAGGCGATGGCTGTCTGTAAAAAAAAAAAATATTTTTTTAGAACAGCGATTTTGTTTATAAATCCAACTATGTTTTTTTGTCAGACGCAGGGCACACCAGGTCGACCTAAAAAGAACAAAGCTCAAGAAACAATATCACCACCATCTACCTCGTATGTCAGTCAACACCCAACAGTCAAACATGAAGCTGATATAATGAAGGAAACAAGTTACGGGTACCAACCAGTTTACACACCAGTTTACGAGACACGACCACCGTTTCAATACGCCGCTCCCCCACGTGCCCATCCCCCACATATACCCACCACTCCACACCCTGCTATGTCGGTACATGAATATCGGCCAGACCCATACGTTTTTGAACCATCCTACGCTCCAAGAGACCTCACATTACCAACAGACACTACCCATAACTTACCTATAAATTTGAGCAGTGATGCATCTCTCGATTTATCAACTGAAAGAACAGAATGGCAACGACGAAGGCCACCTGATCCACCAACCACGAGATTACCGTTGCCTGGAAAGAAGCTTATTCTAGAAACTTATCAAAGCGAAACTCGAGCAAACTCTCCTCGCTCATCTCAAACAGATCCACATCCTGTACAACCGATACCCGAAGAATTCCCGCGAACCGAATACTTGCCGAAAAAAATGCGCGCTGCTGAAATATTAGGCGGTAAGTTAGCAGCTACACGACAACAGATGATCGCGGCCGAACCTCCTTCTACATCTAGACCTCCTGGTGGTGAACCCTCTGTACAATCTGAGGTTACTTTTTTAGAGGATCCAAAAAACTTAACGATCCGGTCCATAAGCACCGCCGCGGCGCTGGCCCGGGAGGAACAAGAGGCGGCGAGTCCGACACAGTCGGTGAAGGCTCCCACGCCTAAGGCTGAACTTAATAAACTCAGAAAATTCTTAAACCGCGCCAAAGGTATATCCCCAGACAGAGTAGACAGACATGAACAACGACCCGCATCACCCGATTCCTGTTGTGGCCTAGACGGAATTAACATTAAAACAGGAGTGATCTGCGACGAAAAACACACAGAAATTTTAAATCGAGAACGCGTTATAAGCATCTGTAACATTGATAAACATGACTTGGATGATTATCTTAATGAGGGTAATAGTCAAGAACACGAAGAGGAGTTATTACAGTACTTCCATCAAAGGAATAATGAACGAGAAACGGCAGCTAATTCGAATCTAACCAATGACTCCAAATCTTTTTTAGATCTAGGCCAGGACCCACATGACGATCATAGCCAAGGGAAAATAGAGAAACTATCACAACTACGAGAATTATTAGCAAAAAATTTAAAAAACCAAAGTGGGTCTAGTTCACAAACACTACCGACAAATCAGGATCCTATTCCGGTCGCTAATAATCATGAACCTCAAAACACACAAACAGTTTCCGAAGGCGCTTTTAAACCTGTCGGAAACGTTGTGGAAATAGTAAATGGAACAAATATCCCTAATCAAAATGAAATTAACCTAAATAAACACTGTAATTCATTACCAAATGAAAACGGTACATCTATAATGTGTGGCCCAGAAAATGCTCACCAACAACAATTAATACCTGTGGAATGCCTTTCGCATTTTTATAATGGCAACTGTACCAATGAACCTCAAAGTCCTACAACGAGGACGCAACAGTATGATTTTGTACCTATATCAGAAGGGTGCCATTCTCCTAATAACATTAACTCAAAATCGCCGTTAGGATATAACCAAAGGGGCAATAGTCCTTCTAAAATACATAAACATGTTATGGTAGGTGGGTCACTTCAAACTTCACCGATTTCAAATAGTACAGCAGCTAGCCCATTCGTGAGTCCCAGAAATACACCAGTCCCAAGATCTCGTTTTTGTTCAAGACCTATCCCTAAACATAATGGTAAGAGAAAACGTAATCCTCTTACAATAGGTGTAAACGAGTCGTGTTCTAAACCCTTTGCTATACCAAATGAGCAAAAATTTATTACTAAAACGTCAATCTGTGGTACTAATATTAAATATAGTCAACCCATGTCTGCTCCGCCTTCACCTAATATTTTATCGCAATATAAACACCAAATGTTACACAATACAGGGATTCCCAATGGCACCTGTCACATGAGTTTAAATTTTGTGCCAAACCTATTTAGAGATAATACTAATGGTGAATTAACGCAGCCACTATCTGCCGATCCATTATCAAGTGAAGTGAGTCAATTTTTTCAAGAACCCGTTAGTTATAGATTAGGACACGATGTATCATTTAGATCACAATCAGTACCTTTAAAACAAGCAACGTTAAATGCAGGGATGTTGAGTTACAACAATACTCCTGTTGGTTCAGTTCCGCCTACACCTGTACCAAATGAATTTTCAGATTTTGGATCTCTTGCTGATACGTGTGATCTCTCAAAAGCTGGACTTAATCCAGAAAATTTAGACAAGATTTATGACGCTATTGATAGTAGCAACAGTGTACTAAATACAACCGCACCAACAAATCTCTTGAACACCAACAATACATTAACTGGTACCAGATGTGATGCAATACCTGACCAACCTATCTTGACTGATGAGCAGCTAAATTCTCTTATTCCAAGTGGTCCTGATTTACTTGATAGAAATGGTCAATTTGATGATTCTTTTACAACAGAAAATACAACTGATAACGTTGAGGAGTTCCTTAAGCGTACCAACAGCATAGAATATGATTTGTCAGAATTAGTGTCAGATAAAAATAAATATTATACATCACGTTCGGTTCCAAGTACACCGTTGCCGTATAAACGTACAACACTTAATTTGCAAATAGATTCCCGTCGTTCTCGTGAACTTTTTGCTACAGAAACCTTCTCCAACACATCTAACGGGATATCTTCCAAGTCCGTACCGTCTACTCCTCAGTTAGTTGAAGATAGAAGCGTTTTTAGTTATAGTAATAGAGACTTTTTAATTAACGGAAATTCCGTTGAAAGTGGATCGCATCTTGTACGTTGCGTAGTAGAAAACGACCAAGAGTTAGCGTCTCCGCTTGATATGTTAAGGGAAGACATGTTAGATCCCCTGACACCCGCCGCCGATTTGCTAGCCGACCTCGACAAAATGGACGGAGGCCCTTATGTAGACTTGTAGTCAGCTAGCATTTTATCGATAAAGATTTCTATGTTTTGATTATATTTTGTACAGATAGATGCCAATTTATTGGTATATCTTGTAGTACAATGTTGCATGAAATACCTTCAGTGAAGGCTGAAATTAATTTTTACAAATATAAAATATAAATTGCACTCTCCCAAAAACTTGAGTCAATCCCACAATTTTGTGATAAGTAATCGTATGTTAAAATACTTAAATGTATGCGTTTGTTGTAATTATTAAGTGAAGCGAATACATATATAGATTTATCAATTCATTATTTATATTATGAGTTTTGCTCCATAATTGACGTCCTCAATTCAAAGTGCACTTTTAACATTTGATATATTCAAACCATTTACAATATAAAGTGTATCTATGTACTTTGAAGTTTGAGCTCCTTATATATTGAATGTGTACCAAAGGATTTTTTTGTCCTGAATTTATCAAAAATACCTACCTACATATTAATGGTCTGTCTGTATGTGCCTATTAACAATATGTTATCCATTTTAGAAAGTATGAAGAACATCGAAATTTTAATACTAAAGTAGCAGAATATAGTCCATTTAAAGCTGCACTAGATAGAATTTTACTAAACAAATTTAAGATGAGTAATTCAAGCAGACCAAATCTTACGCCAAACTTGCGCAAAATTTGGCATCCATGAACATGGGTAATTAGTTTTCCCAAAAATGTTAATAGTATATAATTTATTAAAATAAAAAAAGAATTATAGTAATATAGCACAAAGATTTAATATATTTTAATATCTACTAGAGATTTACCCTGATATACAAAAAGATAACAGATTCGCATGAAATGTGGAATAAAGTTTGATCAGCCGTGAGGGCTGTAGTGAGCTTATAATGTAAATAACCTATTAATATCTATTAAAAATATACAATTATTGAGGCCACAATGCTTTTTTATAAAAACTAATAAGAAATAAATCCATTTGTAAATGAAATCTGGTGGTTTCTGACGGCTGAAAAACTAACACATGGTGCCCATTCTTTTCCTTGGCCTCAATAAGAATATTTGCTATTTGGTCTCACGGACCATAAATGTGTTAAAAGTTAATTTAGCCCTGTAGTTATGTAGATATTTGTTTGTTATAGCTTCTTGGAAGTATAATTTATTTATGTTTTACCATGAATATTGAGCATTAGAAATGCTGAATTACTGGAATTGTGCCTATATAATTAAAAATTACACTTAGGCATTGACTTATCATAATGATTCTTATCTATTAAATGAATTGTTAAACACTAGTACAAAATATGATACACTGATTCAACAGGGATATATATTTATATATAAGAGAATGAGAAGACTGTTTAAAGTTTATAGATATTTTGAACACATATATTAAGGGCAAAGTCTCGACTCTCGAAGAAAGACGTTGAATCTTACGAACAGTGTAAAGTAACAATTTGATATCTGAGATAATTTTTAGATAAAATAGTTTGACGACTTTCTTGGATAGAAGCTAGTTTAATCATCTCGCAATGCTATGGTCATTTATTCTAAATGTATTATTTTTATATATTAACACTAAGTGGGACAATGCAACAATTTATTTGTAAGTATAAAACTAGGTTTTGTCAAATATTGATGCCGTGGTATGATTTACATGTTTTATTTTTGTACGTATGTTTATAAAATCAACTTTTAATATAGTATCCATTACTTAAATTTTATAATTTATATATTGTAAGTATAACTTGATGTAAAATGAATCACCATTATATATAACGCCATAAATAAGAATTTCGTTGTTTGGATTATTTAAGCTAATTCTATTTTTACTGAGATATAGATGCCACCAGCAAAAACTTGTTTTAAACCAGTTTTTCTATATCAAACAAACAATACTATTCTCTTAAGAAAGTACTGGGAAACGATCAATAATACACAAATGTTAGATATTCAACCAAATTTATTTTATCGCCTTCAAAGTATGCTTTCAGAAACGATACACTTACCCAACGAATAATCCAATCATTAAAAAAAAAATTTTTTCCGGAATTGAGTTCAGTTCTCGCCGCGAATTTTTCTGCATGTCTTCTATCGAATGCACGGGCGTGCCACGAAGTGGTAATTTGAGTTCAGAAAAAAGAAAAAAATTCGGCTGGATGCATATCTGGTATAAGGTGATTGCTAGGTAGTATGTTGTTTTTAATTTAAAATTCGTTCACAATGATGATCTAATGCGAAGACGCATTATCATTGTACAAAATCCAAAATTTCTTTTCACACATCTGGCATTTTTCGTCGAATTTGATCTGTTAAAGGCCTCATAACGCTCAAATAAAATTCTTTATTTACCGTTGGATCTTCCGATAAGAATCCCGAGTGCACAATACCGCGATAGTCAAAGAAAACAATCAACATACCTTTAAATTTTGATCGACTGGCGAGATTTTTTCGGGGTCAGTTCAATTGGAAAGTCACTCCGAAGTTTGTTGACTAGTTTGCATGTCAAACTCGTAAACCCATTTCTCGTCACCAGTAGCAAGTCGTTTCGTGAATGTGAGGACATGCTAATACGAGTCGATTCCGACTCGTTCTAGCATGTCCTCAACGAATCTTATGCTGAGTTTTTGGAGAAAATTCAGGTCTTTGGGACTAAAGCGGCAACATGAAATATGTTTCATACTCAAGTCATTATTTAAAATGGTTCAGATTGACTCATGAGAAATATAATGTTAGTTAGCGACTATCTTTTTTAAACACGAATGGGGATTTCCAGACACTATTTTCTTCACATTTGCGATGTTAACCTCAGTTAAAGACGTCGAAGGCCTACCATGCATAGGTACGTTTTTTGATAAAATATGTTCACCGTAACCCTCCTGTAAAATTTTGAGGCACTCTGAACACAAAAATCTATTGGCAATGCAATTTCCGAAAAAAATCTCTTTTCGATGGTTTTGTCCATTATGAAATTCGCAATACACACTAGATATGATCTAACTAAAAACAGCACTGCATTTAATATACATAACAGATGCAGCTCAAATTCCGTGCCAAAATGAAGAACAGCTGTGCTAACCTAACAACAAAGAAAAAAACAAAAAATTGAATTTGGAACCATCCATTTCCGATACTTTTTTGACTGAATGTATATCCATTTTAAGGGAAAAATCGTGGTATATCTAAACTAGTTTTGTAAAAAGTGAAATTTGCAGATTGCAAACAACTTATAAATATAAATTTGATTTTAGCGACTCTTAATTAGCTTAATCAAAATATGTATGTATTTTGTGAGCAGTCTTAAAATTTGTAAATGAAATCAAAAAGTATACGTAAGTACTTAGGGTACTTTATATGTGTTAAATATATTTGTATACATGTTGAAATAGGTTTAGTACGCGTTGATGGATGTTAAATATTTTATTTATATTTATTGTGTTATTGGGTTTGCACGATAAAACAATATCGTATTTTTATTTACAAACTGAAAATTGTTCGCGATTTTCTTTAGGACTTTACTCTGGTGGTACAACTATTTTTAACTTCTTTCTTTTAGTGACTTCGGTTTTAAATATAATTATCTAACTAAAAACGGTCAACGAAATCTGCCTTAGTCACTATTTGCCTACCGTTTTAATAACTGAATTCTAGGTCTAGGTCCTAGAATATGGTGAGACATGGAGATAAATTATGTTGGAAAATATATGTCGCAGTGAACTTGTCAATAGTCGTTAGATTATAATCTACCTAGGGAGTTTATAATTTGGTTAGGTTAGGTTAGCAGTTAAATTATAATATCACTTAGATTGTAATCTAACGGTATTGGCAATTTCACTGCGACATATATATTAAACGAAGCTATTAAAATGAAAAATTACTTTAAAATAATAATGTATTTTTTACCTGTCAGTAAGGTAAAAAAATTACATTATTGTTACACAATACGTTAATTTCACTTCAAAACATATTTTTTTAGTATATCACTCAATCGGTTTCACTTTCTAACCGTCTTCAAGATGTAATATTATACTTAATTGGATCAATTAAAACTACTGAAGTTGCTTAAAAATTAAAACCGATTGAGTGAAATAATGAAAATATGTGGAATGGAATTCAAGTACAAGTGCTTTATCAATTGTGTAACAATAATGTAATTTCACCAAGTGCCGATGATGGAAAAATAAAGATTATAAAAAAATACATTCATTTTTTAAATCATGTTGCAGTTTCTACATGTAAACAACACACAGAACATTGTGTTGTGTGAAGGATTTATAACGTTATAATATTGATATGTTTGCGTCGTCGTGATTGTTAATGGTATATGATATTATGACGTTGTCTTCTAGCGCTAGTTGGTGAGCCAATCACGAAACAGCATGAAACGCGACGAACCAATCACGAAACAGCAAACATATCGACATTATAACTATTTAAATCCTTGTGTACATAACACAGAAATGTTTGCACTTGTATGTTCCGTATTTTGCACAGTCGTTTTATTTATTGACGTTTATGAATTATAAATTATTTATTTTCAATAATCCAATTAAAACTCATGTATTACCAAAATAATTAAATTAGTCTTGATAAAAACTCGAATTAGTTAATATAAAGAGGCACGTACTGGATTCATCTAATCCAAAATTTTTACTTTATTCAATTGTTTCGACATCGTCTCACCCAACCGAATAAAATTTATGTACTAATCCTATTTTGTTATATATATATATATATATATATATATATATATATATATATATATATATATATATATATATATATATATATATATATATATATATATATATATATATATATATATATATATATATATATCGATCATAAAAAAAAACAATAAATTGTTGCGGGACCAAATGAGAAGTCAAGGTAGGATCATAAATATTGCGCTTTTGAAAATAATTTATGAAGATATTTCATTCAACGTCATTGTGAAATTTATTGATAGGTAGGTACTTAATTTCATTTAAGGATATTTAAAAATATCGGGAGTAAAATAATATAAAGATAATAAAATGTAGGTAGGTACTGTAATGACTAATGAGCTGGCTTTTGCCAGATTTTTATCTGATTATTCTGGAAATTTCCTGAAAACTGAAAAATAAGAAACAAAATGCATAAATCTCAATTACAAAAGCAGAACGATTTATTTTCAAAAGGCAAAATTTATCTTTTAAGAAGGTATGTTATGTAGACTATTTGTAAAACGGTTAGAAAATGGAAAAAATGCACACAACTTAAAATATCAACGCCGATACTTTACATTGAGTCGAGTCTCATTTTAATTTTTTAGATTTATAAAATTTAACATATTTAGACCCACCAAGAGGCACCATTTTACAAATCAGTCTAATAGTATGTCTACATAATTAACGAGGTCGCATAAAATCACATTACAAGATGTAACTACATACGTAGTATATTAAAACAAAGCTAAAATGTGACCATGGCCTAACATTATATACTTATTATATCCACCTAATTAATAGACTAGAACTCTCTAGTTGATGCGTATGAAGCAGGCGAAGATATGTTACAAAAATAGTTGTTATATAAATAACATATTTTGTAGATTTATGTATACATGACATTGTTTATGTTTATTACAATTACGTTGTTCCGTTATTATAATTGTTTTTATTTTTAAATATTTTTTTATAAGTGTACATATAATTAATTAAGATTTTAAATGTGTAAGTAAAAATATCCATGTTGTTGATTAGTCTTATGGATGTTAATTTACACCATTTACAGTGATAATAATAAATGGTATAGAATCTTATTTTAGTATTTTACTACAAGATGTTTCTAAGGTCGGCTTGCACTAACCTATTTAAATAATATAAACCTATTTTAATACTTTTTAAATTACATTGACTATGGTTAAATACATTTGAAAAGTATTTAAATAGCTTGCTGCAAGCCAACATTAGTCTAAAGTACTCCAAGCAGTTACATTTTTCCTCATAAATAAGCACCACACACAAATTGATAGCAATCTGAGTAAAAAAAAAAAAACTATACGAGTACGCTTAGCCATATCGAAAATCCAACAATCAGCCTAACGTTACCCCAGCGGAAACTTAATTATTCTCGGAGTCTTATAACACAAATTTCATTTAAACACACACGATTACTTCTTTTTCACTTTACCGTCATTCACTAAAAATCTATTAAAGTCGAATAATTTATGTGATTTCCTTCGCGTGATGCGATTTTTTTTATCCATGCTGAATTGAAAGTTCACATTACATATTCACATCACAGCTCTATAATTCAAAATTATTGAACTAAAAAACATTTTAGAACTATTGACATTTAACATTTTAAAGAGATTTTAACATTTTAATACAAAATCATAACTTATACGCATATTATGCAATTTAAAGTATGCGCACTTATCAATTTAGACTGGAAACAATGTAGCTCATCTCTGAAAGTAGAGTAGAATGTGAACTTTTGATCCAGGATGGATAAAAATGATAATTATTGTTATAACCAGAGGCGAATCATAAGAGGGGTTCCTGGACTCAATGTCCTAAAATCATCTACGTTGACCCTTTAGAGGGAAGTCTACTCTAAAAGTGTCCACGAATTAAATATGGATCCAGAGTGGCGCTCGTGTAGCGAAGAGTATTTTTCATATCTTAGGATAATAAACAAGCAGACGACTCTCCTGATAGAAAGGGAAACCATCGCCTAGATAAAGATGATGTTAATGGTGTGGTGTTATATATATATATATATATATATATATATATATATATATATATATATATATATATATATATATATATATATATATATATATATATATATATATATATATATATATGTGTGTGTGTGTATGTATTGTGTGGCGGGTTGGTATTGCCGCATATATAAATTTACCGGATACCGGACCCTCAAAACCGTAACACGACAGTGACAAGCACTGACGCTATTGCGACAGAAATAGTAACGGCAGTTGTAGCAAACACGTGCGAGCCGTTGCAAAACACTATCATCGTTCAGTCACCAATAGCCAATCGTTCGCCTTTTACGAAATGTCTGGCAGAATGGCAGATGGTCTGTTCTTCAAAGGGGGCCCGGATATATGATTTCTGTGGCCCGGACGAATGGTCTGGAATTAGCTGTTTTAAAAGTATTTAAGTTTGCTCAATGAGGATAGAGTTAGAGGACCGACTTAGTACATAGGAAGTGACCATCAAAAAGCATCAAACAATTTTCGTTGCTACGTATCCTCAGACTTTGTTCAATGTTGCCGTTTACACAGAATATTAAATTACATAACCATAAACGCGTATTTTAATATAGAATCATCTGGTACTGGCAGGGCCGGATTTAAACTCAATGCCGCTCCTGGGCACCGGAAAAAAGTCCGCCCCTTGTGGAAAAATTTCTCGGATAAAAGTAGGTAAATAACTTACAAAGTGAAAGTAACAGATTATGAATGTTTATTTTTATTTAAAAAGTCGAAAAAAGTCTTACAAAGTCGGAAAAACTCTGAATTTGATATAAAAATTCGGAGTAATTCCAAAATTTCGGACTCTTCCAGAAGAGTTATTCAGTGTTAATAAATCTTTCTGCCGTGCAACGTTTATGGGTACTAAAAGAAATATATTAAAAGTTATTAATACTACGAAAGTGTAATAAAGGGGAAAAAAATATAACTAATACTTCCCCGGTTTTCCGTTTAAGAATTTGAAACTTTCTTCTTTGTTTAAAAAAAGGTTACCGTTACTGTCGATCAATATTATAAACTTTGTTTCTTCAATTTTTGATAATTATTATTAAAATCTATTATATCACAACGTTATTTGCCAATTTTTATTTTATTGTACTTTTATTACATAAATATATTTATAAATTAAGTAAAAATTAAAACAGCTGATCTAATTAGCTTTTGACAGGTTGAGTCAGTGTTGCCAGAGAAAAAGTCAATCTTTCGTCCTTAAGAGCATGTGTCAGAGGCCTAGTAGCATATCAAAGCAGTCAAGAATAACGACGTTAATAAGTCGGCGATTGCTAAACATCTACAGCTGTAGTCGGGCCGTAATCACTGGATGGAATTTCATATGCCACGCGTATTTTCGACAGAACGCCATATTACATTCCACGGCTAGTGAAAGAAGCCATTGAAATCAAAAAACATCCAAATTTCAACCGGGAAGACGCACGTAGTACGTCCTTGATAAGTTTTCTTGGCACGTATTGATTTTTGAAAAGCTGTATATTTTGGAAACGATGATCGATTTGATCTTTCAAATGGCATTCAACTCAATTTAAATATTGCTTTAGCTAAAAAATCGGTAGGTTCAAAAATTTCGAAGCAATGTCAAAAAAACATTTTCGTCTATGATAGATCCCAAACAAATTTACCGATTTTTATCCAATTAACGGTACTTGGCGCAGTTTTTAAAGGAGAAACGATGATAAGATTTTGAAGTCAATCGGTATATTAGCCTGAAAGTTATTTCCAAAATATTAAGTAACTTTGCTAAAGAAAACGTAATTTTAATATTTGAAAAGTTGTAACCTTTGAAAATAAGGTTCGGTTTTGATTTTTAAAAGGGCATTCGACGTAATTTTTATAGTATTAAAATATCGTAGAATACCAAAAAATAATTGGTTGAAATATTTCGAAGTTATGTCGAAAAAACACTTTTTTCAAAATTTTCGTCAACGATTACTTCCAAACGAATAAACTGATTTTGAGGCAATTTATGCATTAGATGTATTTTTTTGAGGAATAGTTTTTGTACTCAATCGGTACATTAATCTGGAAGTTATTAAAAAAAAAATTGTTTCGTCACAATTTGTTTAGGGTATTTTCAAAATTTCTCAAAATCTCTTAGGCCCATTTGGTACAAAATTTCAGGAAGTATAAGGTGAGCGGAATCCAATCAAATGCCACCAACCGCGTTTCAATCGGTCCAGGCGTTCAAAACTTATGAGTTGTTGACACACACACACACTCACACACACACACACTCACACACATACATACAGACATACTGACGTCATCGCGAAAATAGTCGAAAATGGTTCCTAAGCCCACAAAACGCGGACATATGGTGAAAACTCCATTTCCATCCAAACGAGTAATTCATGTATTATTGAATTGTTTCTCCAAAACAGCTCTATTGGTTTTAATGAAATGTTGTAATTAGATAGTCTTTTACTAAGGTAATTGACCGTACTATGAAAAATTATCTATACATACAATAAAATCGTAGGAAAGTCAAAACTGTACTGAATTTTTTTTAAAAGAATACTTGGGGGTGACCTACAATCGATATCGAAGCCAAAAATATAGTTTTTAGAATTTATGTCTGTCTGTTTGTCTGTATGTATGTCCGGGGTAAACTCAAAAAGTACTACATGGATTTATTTCAAATTTTGCATGACTATTACTAACAGGTCGGGTCAACATATAGGCTACATATTATCAAGCTGTCACCTACGGGGGAGGTGCTGTGCGCAGTAAACGAAGTCCGCGCGGACGAAGTCTTGGGCAACAGCCAGTATAATTATGGCGAGCGAAGCGAGCCCTACACTAGGCGACTTTCTATGCACTTTTGTGGTACATTTTCCTGAAAAAGTATCCCACTTTAAGGTTTGGGCTTTGACGTGGTGGTTTAAGTTTTTGGCTTTGTAAGTTATTTACCTACTTTACTACTTTAAGGCTTTGTAAGTTATTTACCTACTTTTATTCGAGAAATTTTTCCACAAGGGGCCCTATTACTAGAATTTTACCTTAGGGGAGAAACACGTGTGAAAAAACGTTTTCATGCTGATTTTTTATTAATTTTTTTTGAAAACTAATGTTATTTCATACATATATTTATATTTTTCCATATTTTACGACAATATTCCTTGAAGAGTAGCGTAGATTTCAGCTGATACACATCGTAGGTTGTCTTCCGACTTAACAGTTGGTGTGCACTATAGAAGCTATAATTTTTATCTGAAATCAATGGCACAGAAAAATTAATTTTCTTTATACAATTACGCTGAATATGGACCTCCATCATAAGCGACATTTTTATTTAAACAATTTTTCTGTGCTATTGATAAGTTATATTGTTTAATACGAATAAATACTCATAAATATATGTATGAAATAACCTGATATTTTCAATCAATAATATTAATTTTTATACCTTAAAAAAAATAATCAAAATCAGCATAAGAACGGCCTTCTACACGTATTTCCCCCCTTAAATTTATACTTTATGTATTTCATTTTTTTAAATTAAAATAACTAATTCATTGCAGAAACTTTTTTATATTATATATTCTAAAAACATAAATAAATATTTGTTTTTTTCTAACAATTATAAATTTGGCATTAAGGGTGACTCATAATTATAATATATCAATTTTTTCACAGGCAAACACGTCTGACTTTTTGAATCGCGAATTGGTCGATTAAGTAAATCTTCGCAATCTAAACGTTGAAGTATTCGAAAATTTGTCAATATTAGAGAAATCGGCTAAAAATAATTATTGGAAATTAAAATTAACATCAAGTCCTGTCTTATCGACTGTAGAGAAAAATTATAAAAAATTAAAATTAAGTTTCTTATCTTATCGACTATAGATGAAAATTATATAAATTAACAAAAATCATATTTTGCAAATTGAAAAATGGAATAATTTTATCAAATTAGTGTATTGTTATCGGTCCTCGATAAATCTACAAAGTTTGAACGAAATCTGGCCGTTTAAAGTGGGTCAAAATCGCGCCCAAAGAAGTCGTTTACAAACATACATACAAGTGAAGCTAATAAAAAGCGTGTAAAAAATATACGATTTTTCGTTTAAATTAAAATTAATTGGTGAAATCGATAAATTATAACATTTTTTTTATTGATTGATTGTTAAAGTTGATGTTTTAAGAAATGCAAAAAGTAATTCCGAAACTTTTTCAATTTTTCAAAAATAAATACTAATTAAATTTCTTTTATTCCAGAAAATAGAAAAATCGATTATTATTTGAAATCTCCAAGGAAACAAATTGATTAAATCATTTTGATTATTAATTTTTACTAAAAAAGTGCCAAAATTATAATTCATAAACAATGAATGAATTGAATTTCTTGAATTATCAATTAAACAAAAAAAAATATAAATTAATAGAATTAATTCATTATATTGGGGAATCTCGATAAGACTAAAAAAATATTTTATCACTTTCACAATTTTGCCGCCCTGGGCACTTGCCCCGACTGCCCCTAGTGTAAATCCACCGCTGGGTACTGGCACATTCATGAAGTATTATAGCTGCCATAGATGAACTCATTTATCGTGGACAAGTCTGCAAGACTGCCGTAGTCGCCTTAACGCTTAACGCCAAATGTTTTTTGGGTAGGTACTAGTCACCCGGACGTTCAAGTGGCTATGTAAGTTGTAACGACTTGAGTTCCACTTGCACGAACTACAACCTTGTTACGAATAAAATAATTTCCCCGCCAAATCAATCCAACAACTTTTATATCTAAACTAGCTGTTGCCAGCGACTTCGTCCGCGCGGATTCCGTTTACTCCGCACAACACCTCCCCCGTAGGTGTTAGCGTGATAATATGTAGCCTATATGTTGACCCGACCTGTTAGTAATATTCATGCAAAATTTGAAGTAAATCCATGCGGTACTTTTTGAGTTTACCCCGGACATACATACAGACAAAAATTCTAAAAACTATATTTTTGGCTTCGATATCAATTGTAGATCACGCCCCAAGTATTTTTTTAAAAAAATATTCAATGTACAGTTTTGACTTTCCTACGTTTTTTTATATGTTTAGATTAGGTTTTGATTGTACATTAGATTATTCGATTTTCATTGAAATCAATGCAATCTAATGTTACCTACTTTATTCCTTTACTACAGTGAACTACATCACAACTTTGCACACAAAAAATGTTTACAATATATTTCATTAATACATGAGACCATGCTTCCGTTTATGTTCGTAATTGTGCATGTGTGAACTGTCATTTGGGTTAGATAGGTTGTAATAAAAACAAAATATTTAGTGATATAAAAATAAACCTTTATTACCATAAAACATGTAATAAAAATAAATAAATGTCACGCCCATAGGCTCACAATAGCATACGATTTTAAGTCCTATAATGATAAAGAGGTGGCTAGCTTATTGACTAATCAAATATCTATTACTTATCCAATCTCAGATAAGTGTGACAAACACCAGAAAAATTTAAAACTTATTTAGAACGATTTGCCTGATTTTAAACCAGGAACCTCATGCATCTATGCCAACATTGGTCGGTACCCTTAAAGTACACATGAGATCAAATATCCTTAAAGTACACATAAGCTTCGCCGTCTTCAATAGGGACTATTTTAAATGGTTTTCAAATAAGTTTCTTACTTCGGCGAATTATAAAGGTTCCAAACTCTCAAAGTATTATATTCCATGTCATGTCACTAGGTACTGTCTATCCCATGAAGCTGTATTTTATCTGGAGGAAGCACTTTTAATACCTACTTGAAACACAATTTTACATACTGCTTCCGAGGTCTTACCCTCTCTTTCTAGCACAGCTGTATAAAAAGAGATGGGGAGACCTCATAGACAGAGATATACCACGTAAATATTTTTTTCAATATGACCCTGAAGTTAGCGGACAGCAGACAAAATAAAATTTCAGATAGGGATATCTAGAAGCGAAATTAAATTTTTCGAGTTTACCAAATTATAAATGGTTTGTCGTTGACTTACCTACAGATGATAATAAACAATTTTTTTTTTTGCTAATAAAAAATTTTTTACATTAAAAATTAAATTTTGGGAAACTCTCACCGTGTTTCCTATCGTTTCATAAATATGAAATTTTCAAATTTAGTTTATTTTTAGATCCAAAAAAGATGATTTCAGTTAGTTTTTTAAATTTTGGCTTAGGTCATTCTGGGACGTATATCTGCGAGTAAAATGATTATTATTAAAAAAAAATAAAAGTCACCTTTTCGTCTTTGAAAAATCTAAAGATGATATTTTTTTGATTTTAAATTTGTTAGTCAGATCGTTAGATATCCTTATTTTTTTATTTTTTTGAAAATTATGGTGCCGGATATCAAAGTAAAAAATAATCAAAATCAAAATTAAAAAACTGTCATGTTTTCATTTTTCACGAATCTAAAGATGATTGATCTCGGATTTTTTATTTTCTTATTTTTTTTTTATAAGAATATTCAAGAAATAAATAAGAAAATAAAAAATCCGAGATCAATCATCTTTAGATTCGTGAAAAATGAAAACATGACAGTTTTTTAATTTTGATTTTGATTATTTTTTACTTTGATATCCGGCACCAAAATTTTCAAAAAAATAAAAAATTAAGGATATCTAACGATCCGACTAACAAATTTAAAATCAAAAAAATATCATCTTTAGATTTTTCAAAGACGAAAAGGTGACTTTTATTTTTTTTTAATAATAATTATTTTACTCGCAGATATACGTCCCAGAATGACCTACGCCAAAATTTAAAAAACTAACTGAAATCATCTTTTTTGGATCTAAAAATAAACTAAATTTGAAAATTTCATATTTATGAAACGATAGGAAACACGGTGAGAGTTTCCCAAAATTTAATTTTTAACGTAAAAAATTTTTTATTAGCAAAAAAAAAATTGTTTATTATCATCTGTAGGTAAGTCAACGACAAACCATTTATAATTTGGTAAACTCGAAAAACTTAATTTCGCTTGTAGATATCCCTATCTGAAATTTTATTTTGTCTGCTGTCCGCTAACTTCAGGGTCATGTTTCAATTGGTTAACACGAGTGCTAGCTCCACCTATACCTAATACTTTATGGTCTATCCCTATCCTCCTGTGTTGAACTGGGCCATTTTTTTAAGAATTATAGTCATTTCAGCATTTTAGCATATCAATAAATGCTATTAATATTTGCACCATTTTATCTACTATGCGTTCCAACTAAGAATAGGATCGCGCTTGTTATCAACTTCATACCACAAGTGTGAAATTAGTTTGTTATTATAATATACTAGCTGTGCCCGCGACTTCGTTCGCGTGGAAAAAATAAAAACCCGCATAGTTCCCGTTCCCGTGGGATTTCCGGGATAAAAAACTATCCTATGTCCTTTCTTGGGTCTCAAACTATATTTGTACCAAATTTTATCCAAATCGGTTCAGTGGTTTGGCCGTGAAAGCGTAACAGACAGACAGAGTTACTTTCGCATTTATAATATTAGTATGGATTATTTTTGTTTGTTATTATAAGTCTTTAAATCAACATTGATAATCGATAGACATTTTGTATCGTATTATCGATAGACATATCATGCCAAAATAAATATGGTACTGGATTATACATAAAGTCCCATTTTCAACTGTTCTGTTCTGGTGTCCCCAAGTATATCTCTGGGATGTGAAAATACACACAGTGAAGGCACAGAGTTCAAAATTGTATACTAATTTGTCAGTAATCCCATCTAACTCCATAAATATTCGTTCAGACATAAACCGAACATAAAAATCATGCTAAAATGTTTGATTTTTAAAAGGAGCACCAATTATTTGAAAATATTTAAAAATTTTGGCGGATCTAACTTAACACTGATATTTCGGTTCTCCTTATATCCCGTTTTAAGATTAAAACAATATGGTCAGTTTTTAATTATACAGGGGCTGTATTCATTTACAATAGTTTAAACTTGTATCATTTTGTACTGGACATTTGCGCATCAACCGACTTTCTGTGCTTCCCATACTGATCTAAAAACCAATCAAACAATATAGGATCATTTTCATGTCTATATTCAGGGTTCACTATAACTCTTGATCCAGGGGTCCATTCAAACATCAAACTCATTAATGGTATTGTTTGGAGTTTATTCACAGCTGAATCTCCATGTTTCCTTCTGATTTCTGTAGCTAGACATCTCTTGACATGGCTTAGAAATGTATCCAGAAAGTTTAAACAGCCATTAGGTGTCCAAAACCTCTATAATAAAAAAAAAAGTAAAATTATAGTTATATATCCATACTTAATATTATAAATGCGAAAGTCTGTCTATCTGTCTGTTACGCTTTCTCGGCTAAACCGCTGGACCGATTTTCATGAAATTTGGCATGCATATAGTTGAAGATCCGGGGTCAAACATAGGCTAATTTTTTTTTCAAAAATCAGTCCCTGGATGTCAGAAATAATAAATTTTTATTAAAAGCTATTTGGCGAAGCTGCGCGGGTCAGCTAGTGCATATATAAAACTAAGTAGACTGGAAGAGAATGTCCATAGCCATTAATTTCGCCTATTATATGTTTTGCGCAATAAAGAGTTTAAATAAATAAGTGATAAAAGACAAGCATGCTTTAGTTTTCATGTTTTCAAGAAATAAAATTTGCTGTAAAATTAGCAATTAATCACATTATGTATCTTAAATCAAAAATAACCAGATTCAAGATCGTGGGCTCCCCAGTGACATATTAAATAAGAGCATAAATAATGGTCTTAATTCGTCCAATCACAGCCAACTTACAGGCGCGTCACGTGACTAAAACGTCATAAAACATTTACACATAATTTTATAAAAAAGTAGCATGTGATTTCCAATTTTTAACGTTAAAACAATGAATTTAAAGTAGAATTTACTATGGGCCTAGTAAATTTTACGAACTCTTGTTGATAAAGCGATAAACGAAACTAAACCATAACGTACAGAAATAGGGTTAATTATTATTAATATAATTTAATAAAATAGCAATAATTTTTGAGTTTCTCTATAATATATGTATTATTCTCAAGCCATTTTCTTGTGTCGAGTTTGTAGGCAATGCTAAATCTTGTTAATTTGTTGATTAATTTTTTTCTAATGTAGTGTCTACAGGAGGATAACGATTTGCTCATGAAAATTTTTTGCATTATTGTTGCAAGATTCTACTTATTATGTGAACGAAATGAAGGCAATTGGACTAAGAACATGGAATTATAAGTCTCAATATGTATTGTTTTTCAAGTTTTTTCAGTTTTTCAATAAAATTGTATTTTACATATTTAACAGATAGAGAGTGGCCACATTTCCGATCAGGTAGAAGTTTTTTTTAAAAATTGACGCATTTAAATAACATGTAAAAAGTTTTATTGAATAAAGTACTCCTGATTTCTGGTTATTTTTATCTTTTTATACCATAAGATATCAAACAAGCAGATAGGTCTTATTATGGAGTCAACCATCGCCTATAGACACGAAAGATATTAATGGTGCGTTGCTATCGTATGGCGAGGTCTAATGCCACATGCATAAGTTTACCGGCTACATTACCCTCCAAACTGGAACAAGTGACAAGCACTGACGCTATTACGACAGGAATAAGCAAGTCGGCGGTAACTGATCCGGGCAAGATAAAGCAGAACTCTACCACCTAGTAGCCACCAGGTCTCATAGTCGCTCGCATAGTCAATCGGTCGCCTGGAAGAACGATAGTTGGCCTATTCTTCAAAGGAGCAAGGACCAACACAGGGTAATTTGTATAAATATGTGTTAAAAAGTTTGTTAAATATGACACTTATGACTAACAGAGTTGGTTAAAGCCAGCAAAAGAACTAGATAGAACACTTTATACTAAGATATAAAACATACCTTTGAGTTTGACTTTAATTGTTCTAGGTTATAAAATTCCAAATTCTCAACAATGCCAGCATCATTTCGAAATCCACAAAGGATTGTATCAATGCCCACAAAAAACGATTGACACCACCACTTCAGTGCTTTGAATCTCCTGCATGAATATTACTAGATTAAAATTATTTCTGCTTTTAAGATCTACATTGACACCTTATTGTAACAGTATATAAACAACAAATAAATAAGAGTAATTTAGAAAACTAAACTGATTTCAAATATGTCAGCTATACCCATATATCTCAAAAAAAAACTGAACCGATTTTGATAAAACTTGGACTGTTCCATAAGTTGAAGTGTACTTGATTTAATCAAAAAGAAATATCTCAATATGACTTTTTGATCCCGAGACATTCTTGTACAAACAGACAAACACTTAAGAAATTTAGTACACATAATTGGACGCCTAAATACAACATCATATTCAAATGATATCCGATCCCAACAATATCAAATTATAAACCTTCGTTTTATCATTAGTTAAAATGCACTGCTATGTCCTACACCCCAAAAGGGCACAGATGCAACTAATGCATGCAATAGTATTATGTTCAATTTTATGAAAAACAAGATGTCAACTGATGCTATACATATAATAATTCAAACACATGTTTGTCTTATTTTTGCTATAAAAATTGGAACAATTTCTCAACCTCAATACCAAACAATTCAATTAACCAAAAATTCAGCCTTTCGTGGTTTGGAATGCATGTTAAGTTTTTTTTTTTATAGTATTAGATAGCAAACAAGCAGATGGGTCTCCTGACGGAAAGAGTCAACCATCGCCTATAGACACCAAAGGTGTTAATGGTGCGTTGCTATCTTGTGGCGAGGTCTTACGCCACATGCATAAGTCTACCGGCCACCTTACCCTCCAAACTGGAACACGACAGTGACCAGCACTGACGCAATTGCAGCAAGAATAGGTAAAGCGGTGGTACCAGACCCGGGCGAAACAATGCAGAACTCTACCACCTAGTAGCCATGATGTTAATGACTCATATAGCCAATCGGTCGCCTTTTACGACCTGCCTGGCAGAACAGCAGTTGCCCGAGCCCAGAATCAACACAGGGAAGTACATTTCAAATCACTACATGTAATCTCAGTAACAGCTCAGAGTCTCGTGGATGGTGTGTAACCACTCCCTTGCCTCGGATTAGCATGTAAAGCTGTCGGTCCCAGTTACCGCTAGAAATAGTCGGTAATCATAAACATATCGGTAAAATGCAACGACAGTGATCACTACTTATCCCACCTGAACCGACACATCGGTAAATCATGTTGAGCTGGAAAGTCTAGATAGTCATTCGTTTTCTTTGCCTACATCGCAAGGGAACTGGGAGTATTTATACTTAGAGGTAACTTATAACTTACTATTGAGCATAACTGATTTAGGAATGTGTTGTGTACAATTGACCTCACATAAACAATTCAATATTCATTAAAAATTGTAAGGTCCACAGAATAATATTAGCCTTCAATGACTACAATAAGGTATTTACTCTCTGAATGAATTAATTAATGAAAACTCTTTATTGCGCACATACATACAATTTAAAAATACATGTATGTTATGTAATTAATTACTATACTCATAGTACAAAAAGGAGGTCTTATCACCAAAAAAGCAATCTCTACCAGACCTTTGTTAATAAGGATATCATTTTAAGGTAAAGAAGAGTATCCATAGATATATGTATATGTACTATTATACTATCTCATGACTATAGGTATGCCTATTTTATATCTATACATACAAATTATGCAATCACACATATAAATCAGAAATCAGAAATCACAAGATAAAAACAAATTGAAAAACTCTCTGTAAATACTCAAAATATATTTGGTAGTAATAACTGTCTTATAGAAGTTTGGAAAGCAGTGAACAAAAATAATACATACTATAAATATGAATATAACCATACAAATTATAAGAGAAAGAGACAGTGTAGAAAATGATGTAGGTCACAGTGATCTCTAAAATAATTTTTGTAAATTTTAAGGACTCTTCCAGGAGTTTAAAATTGTTACAATAATAATTTACATCAATGGAATAGGTGTTGAATGCTCATTTATCACATCATAAATTTATCGACAATCCAGTTAAAATAATCCAGTTTGCAGATAGCAATGACTTTAAAAGTAACGGTTAAAAGTAATTAAAGAAACGAAAAAATAGAACCCGCAGTAAACAGCAGAAAAAATCAAGTAAGTTTTATCAAGCCAGTTGCTGGGGCTTTATAGTCATCAGAACATCAATCGACATTCTGCTATCCCACACTTCACCAGTTGGTAAGTTGGTAAGTACCAGCTTACCAACTTACCAACTGGTGAAGCTTGAAAACTTAAGAGCAATAGTAATTAGAGTCAATAACAAAAAAATACAGTAAATATACAATATGTGTATGTATATCTAAGTTAAATAAACTTAAATGGAAGGTTATTAACTTTAACCAGTACTCATTTATCATTGCAAAATTTTGACATCAACAAAGATACAACTTAAAAAGTTCTTCACATACAGGGTGTCCCAGAACTCAACGTCAAGCCGAAACGGGGTGACAGGATAGATCATCATCACGAGAAAAATCAGAAAAAAAATCTATCCCATGCAGTTTGAAAATTATGGGCATTTTAAGAAAAACCTAGAAATTTGGTCTAACTGTACCATTTTTCGGTTATTGTGGTTAATTTTTATTATTTTTGTTCATTTAAACTTTGGAACCGTAACCCTAAATAACATCTCGAGAATCACAGTCTAAAATAATGACACAATTACCCCAAGTTTCCTAGAATTTAGACTATTTGTTAAACTATGAATTTAAAATTTTCAAACTTTGTCGACTTTGAAACACCCTCCTTTAAAAAAAATGTACTAGAGTGCCTTGGCAAGTGCCATTAAGAGTTGGCGCATTTAATCAGGATTGTAAAATGGTACAATACTTGTTAGTTTCATACTAAAAAAAAACGAGTAAAAAAACCTCAAGTAACCCGATTTTTGCTAACCCATTTTACTCAGTTAAAATGTTTTTTATTCGCACAAGCCTTTAGTAGATTCTTTATTTTACGGCAAAATGATGAGAGAGATGGATAGTGGACATGTTTGCCATGAGCGAGCGAGACAGATAGTGACGCCACGCAGTGAGACGGAGATGCGTCGTTTAAACGAGTGCGAATGAAACAGATACTGGACATGTTTGCCATGAGCGAGCGAGACAGATAGTGACGCCACGCAGTGAGACGGAGATGCGTCGTTTAAACGAGTGCGAATGAAACAGATACAGACGCCATACCAAGCAAATAGCTACGCTGCCAGTCTGACACCAGTTAGTACATTTCGCTCATTCGTCTACTGCGCACCTTTCCGTATTCGCTTGTGTTAATTTAGTACTGACAACTTTGGCTTTTCTTTTTGGACTTGGATTTTTGTGAATTGGACTTGTTGATTACATAACGGCAACTTTGGCTTCTCTCTTTTGGAATTGGACTTTTGTGTTGACATCCTTGTCATCACTATGCCTACGCGCTACACTTCACAAGAATATGCGAACATGCATCTCATTTATGGGGAATGCAGATGCAATGCAAGTGCCGCCGCTAGACTTTATCGTGAAAGATATCCAAATTTAGAGCGCTATCTGGATCACCGCGTGTTTGTTAATGTGCACCGTTCACTCACAGAGGGCGGCCATTTTCCGAATCAAATACGGGCTGGAGGTAGATCTCGCTTTCCTTACGAAGAAGAAGTGTTGGAAGAGGTCGCAGATGACCCAAGTATTTCCGTTCGTGGAATTGAAGAAAGAACGGGAATACCCAAAAGCACAGCACATCGTATTTTACAAAGAGCTGAAATGCATCCGTTTCACGTACAACGAGTTCAAAGTCTTCTCCCTCGAGATTATCCTGAAAGGATTTCATTTTGTAGAACAATGCTACAGAGGCATAATGAAAATCCCCAATTCATCCAAAAAATTCTCTGGTCAGATGAATCTACATTTAAAAAAGATGGCTACATAAACTTACACAATTTTCATGAGTGGCATGTGGAGAATCCACATTTAATGCGAGAAGACCGATCCCAATATCGCTTTAAAGTTAACCTGTGGACAGGAATTTTAAACGGCAAAATTGTTGGGCCTTTTGAGCTGCTTGAGAATTTGAATGGCACGAATTATCTAAATTTTTTACGAGAAAATTTACCAAGTTTGTTAGAGGACGTACCACTAACAGATCGTCGCCACATGTGGTATCAACAAGATGGCTGCCCAGCGCATTACGCAGTGCAAGTAAGAGATTTCCTTGACCAAGTTTATCCGGGAAGGTGGATTGGACGTTCAGGCACTATCTCGTGGCCAGCCCGTTCCCCAGATTTAAATCCCCTGGATTTTTTTTATTGGGGCGTTCTCAAAGAAAAAGTTTATTCTAAGCCCATTGAGAGCGTAGCCGAGCTGCGTGAACGAATTTCTCAAGCTGCTGAGGACATCAACTCTCGAGGATATGCCCGGCTAATAAGTAGATCTTTTTTAAGAAGATGTAAGGCGTGTGTTGAAGCTGATGGTAAACAATTTGAACATTTGTTATAATAAAAAATGTTATTTTCAAATCTGACTTTTATTCCAATAAACCTAAACAAAACAAGGTCAACATTTTTCATTATTTTATTAATATTTTGTTGCTTTGGTAAAAGTGGCGTCACTATCTGTCTCGCTCGCTCATGGCAAACATGTCCACTATCCATATCTCTCATCATTTTACCGTAAAATAAAAACCTACCAAGGGCTTGTGCGAATAAAAAACATTTTAACTGAGTAAAATGGGTTAGCAAAAATCGAGTTACTTGAGGTTTTTATTTTTTACTTGTTTTTTTAGTATGAAACTAACAAGTATTGTACCATTTTACAATCCTGATTAAATGCGCCAACTCTTAATGGCACTTGCCAAGGCACTCTAGTACATTTTTTTTAAAGGAGGGTGTTTCAAAGTCGACAAAGTTTGAAAATTTTAAATTCATAGTTTAACAAATAGTCTAAATTCTAGGAAACTTGGGGTAATTGTGTCATTATTTTAGACTGTGATTCTCGAGATGTTATTTAGGGTTACGATTCCAAAGTTTAAATGAACAAAAATAATAAAAATTAACCACAATAACCGAAAAATGGTACAGTTAGACCAAATTTCTAGGTTTTTCTTAAAATGCCCATAATTTTCAAACTGCATGGGATAGATTTTTTTTCTGATTTTTCTCGTGATGGTTATGATCTATCCTGTCACCCCGTTTCGGCTTGACGTTGAGTTCTGGGACACCCTGTATAGACATCAGTATCTGATTGAAAGTTTCGTTTGTTATACTTGTTAAAAGGGTGAGTAGAAAACAGGCGTGGAATGGGCTGCTCATGTCAATATAGCAAACTAGAGCAAAAGAATCAAAATATAATAATCCAAGATTTAAATAAAAGAACATATTTGTAGTAGGCGAGAAGGATGGATGAATTTGAATGAATATATTGGTATATTTCATTTAATTTGTGACTATTCATTACTAATTTATTTATTTCGCTAATTATGAAACTAAATAAATTATTTCATATTTTACATTTACCTAAAAATCTATTATGAATAATTTATGTCATAAAATACCAGAAATTCCTATGTTGTTTTTCATATTCTAGATGTCGACTTGTTTTAAGTTCTATGAATTTTTTAGAAGACAAATAATTAATTATTGATTCTGGATCTTGTGTAGGTGGTAGTCGAACTTCATTATCACACAAAATACCATCCATCTCAGCACCAAAAACGATTTTATGATTATTTAATCTTGTAGAAAACACCAAACTAAATTCTTCAGTTTCATCAACAGGCAGGTCTGGATTAGGTTCTGAGTCGGGTGTATCTGAAAATATGTTTTTATATGTTATATTTTTCTATTTAACATGTTTTAATATATTAAAACAAAATACATTATATGTGAGTGGTTACGCAAAAAGGGACCTGAAGGGATTGGAAACGGTTTTTTTTTTGATAAATTCTGATTCTATGGTCCTTCATCTTTGTTTTGTTCTAATCAAAATAATTTTAGGTGCCGTAGTTTTTTTTTAATGATTTTTTATGTAAGCCGAGGCAGTTTTGAAAATATTACGCCTTATACACAGCGCACACTAGTTTCTTTTTCTAGCGCGCACATAAAGACAAGTAAAAGACGAATAAATAAGTCACCAATAATACAGCTATCGCAAACACGTGCTATTTCTCACTGACGAAGTCGCTCACTAACGACACTAACATAAAACACCCCGCGCCTCTCTCATTTCGACTCAACATTTTAAACGTGATTTACTCGAAATCAATTATTTTCCCTTGAGGTCCCTTTTTGCGTAACCACTCACATATATGTATGCACCTGGATCAATCGGTTAAAAATACCTATATATGAAACTAAATCAAACTAATTTTATAAAAATTACAGGAACTTTTGACAAGACAATAATTTACTACTTTTTTATATAAGATGATGAAGAAGCAAACAATCAGATGGCCTGATGGAAAGAGACAACCATTGGCTTTAAACACCAAAGATGTTGGCTGATCAGAATGCAGCATCACACTGAGAAAATCTGTTGGAAGAAAATCAGCAGGCTTCTTTTTTATCTACATTTTTTCATATTATTAACTTATTCATTATATAGTGTACCAATTTCTACTAATTAAAATAATTGTTACAAATTGGTATGATGAGAAATTATTCCCAAGCTTTTTCACCATCTTATTTGGATAAATAATAATCTAAAATTTTATAACCTTTTTTTACATAGATTTCTTTTACACATTTTAAATCTGTATCACTTATAGCTTCAAGAAGCTCATTATAAAAACACATTAATCCAGCATATTCGTTGCCCCAGCATATACATCTTACGTAGTATTGTATACTCTTTGCATATACATTCAGTCATTTATTTTTTAAAGACGCATGCACAACAAAAAGGTTTATGTATGTTGCATTTAGCAATATTTAGTGCATTCATCAAAGCTTCTATATTCCAGAATATGTCTCTTATCATTTCTGACAGTATTAACATTTTAGATGTCGAATTAACAAGCAACATACAGTTCCATAATCATTTGGAGGGCAAAGCTAAGTTCTCTTCAAAGAAACTGGGAGTATTGAATCTTATTAGATGATGCTTAATGTCTGGCCGTATACTAATGCTGTGTAAAGTACAAGTTCAGCAACACATGAAATATTGTTCACACCTTTCCCACCCTCTAATTAGATAAAGTTCAATGTAGAGGAGGATGCCTTGTTGACAAACCTACAAGGGGTCTTGAACCACTCAGTCGCCGGTGAGACATAGGATCTCTATGTCTATGTTAACAACTTTATAATGGGGAGTGTTCGGGTAAGCTATTTAATTTAGTGACAACATCTACATTCTGCCATCACATCATGATCATCATGCTATAGTGAGGGATTCCAATATGGTGTGCATATTTATGATCAATCATCTACAATTACAACTGTTCGGTTTACTTCTCAGTTTTTTTACACAAACAGCCAAACCCTGGAAAAATTTTACCTCACATGATTTTTCCGAATAGCTTTAACATTGGGATTTATAAGATGTTTAAAAACTTCTTGTTATAAGATGTCTAAAAGCTACAAATGTCCATGGGGAATGAGAACTGCTTTCTATCAAGTGGCCCACTGCCTAGTGCATACAAGCAAATGGGCCACCTGGGGATACTATAAACAGGGCTGCCAGGCATGAATGTTGAGATTACCCGCAATCAGTCATAAAAATACCCGCTTTTACCTACCTTCAAACTTAAAATACCCGTACAGAGGCTATTTTTAGTACTATTAACAAAACAATTTTTTTTTATAATTATTGCGTATAATTTTGAATCTTAATGAAAAATTTTGCCTATACTAACTTATTTATGTACCAAAGTTTTGTTTTTAGCATGTCAGCATTACGTTGAAATGCTACGATGCCACCAGATTTTCGAATACCTTCTCGTTTAACCCATAATGCAACAATACTGTCGGTAGGTATTTAGAAAGTTTTTGTTGTCTATTTTAATATTTTTCATATCACTGAATAGTTTTTCAACTGATGCATTAAAAAAAGAAGAACAAGTTATATGACTATTATTTTCATTACAATATTACTTCATTTACAATTTACAAACACATTCATAGTAGCATTATTTTTTCCCAATATGAAATAATTAAAATAGTTCCAATCTTTGGTGACTCTCTGACTATAGACAATATGCATTGTTTTTACCCGACTGCAGGAGGGTATTGTGTTTATCAGTCTATATATGTATGTATGTATGTATGTTTGTTCCTATGTGGCATTCTAGAGGCCAAACGCGCAGGCTGATTTTGATGATTCACATGTCAATCGATTTGTCTTAACCTTGCGAGTGTCACTAAAGACATGACATTTATTAAAACCCACCATGGAAACCACCAGGCGCCATATTGTCAAAATTTAAAAAATATATATTGATAAACAATATCATGTGCGGTATCGTTGAATAGGTATTTAAAAATAATGTTGGGTTTTATTCATCATTTTTCTTTTTAAATAATAGTTTAAGATATATAACGATTTAAAGTTAAATTTCCTATTTGTATTCACGTACTTTATACACACCTATATACGTACCTACTTAAGTATTTGTTATTCGGTATTCATTTCATTAATCAGTATTTATCATCAGCTAGACAATATTTTTAACCGACGAAAAAATGGAGGTTATCAGTTTGACATGTATGTATGTAATATTGTTAGAATTGGATAACATTTGAGAAGCTAGATGATATATTTAAGCCTCCAAGCACGTGTACTAAAATTGCATAAGTGTATGTATATTTGTATGTTTTTCCAGAAATTTTTCGGGAAATAAAAGACATATCGAGATAATTATTTTTGATTTAAAATAAGTTATATAAAAACTTAGGGAACTGTCTAAGTTTTATCGAAATCGGTTCAGTAGTTCATACTCCGTGTAGGTCCGGGCTTCTTTGAAGAATAGGCCAATTGTCGTTCTACCAGGCAGGTCGTAAAAGACGATTGATTGGCTATTTCCGTCACTACTATTGTGACTACTAGATGTTAGATTTCTGCAACGTCTTGCCCGCATATTTAGTAACACTGCCTTACCTATTTCTGCCACAATAGCGTCAATGATTATTATTGTCGTGTTCCGGTTAAGAGGGTATGGCAGCCGGTACACCTATGCATGTGGCATTGCCATCCCGTCACACGGATAGCAACACACCATTGACCTTTGGTGTCTATAGGCGATGTTTTATCTTTCCATCTTTCTATCAGGAGAACCATCTGCTTACAGCACTCAATCTTCATAAACAAATTATACCTGTACCTTATGATACGATCAACTCCAAACTCGCTAATGTTTTTTTAGATCATAAGATAGCAAACAAGCAGATGGGTCTCCTGATGGAAAGAGTCAACCATCGCCTATAGACATCAAAGCCGTTAATGGTGCGTTGGTATCTTGTGGCGAGGTCTAATGCCACATGCATAAGTTTACCGGCTACCTCACCCTGGAAACCGGAACACGACAGTGACAAGCACTGACGCTATTGCGGCAGGAATAGGTAAGGCGGTGGTACTAGTATCCAGACCCAGGCGAGACAATGCATAATTCTACCACCTAGTATCCACGATGGTAGTGACTCGTATAACCAATCGGTCACCTTTTACGATCTGCCTGGCAGAACGGCAGTTTGCCTATTCTTCAAAGGAGCCCAGAACCAACACGGGGAGAACAAATACGCCAAATATTCACCAAAATCACGAAAATATTTGGCGACGTATATTCGTGGCATCTCCGCCGCATTTGCGTCTATCGTCACAAAGCTTTGCTTGGTTATTTAATGAGCATTCAAACCAGAAATACAAACATACGTGCTTTTCAAACAAATACTTGTCCCTGCTTAGAATCAAACCCAAGTTACAATTGTAGCCATTATATTATTATAATCTGTCTCCAAGCCCTGTTGATTGGTAGTTAGGGTCGCTACTTAAGCAAAAACGGGGCGTTAGGTGAAACGTCAGGGCGTTAGTTAGTTGGTTTTATTAGGTACCTACCTATTTAATAGTGCATTAATAGCTTTACTTTACCTTTTTTTTTACCTTTTTTTAACTTTCCACTAGGTAAATGAAAATTTTCAAAATTCGGAACGTCCTTGTCATAAGAAGATGCTCTATTTTTAAGATACCGGTTTCATTAATAATTTTAAATAGGTAGGTACAACAGAGGTAGGTATCTAATAGTTTAGGATATAAGTACATAATATGTATAACGATTTAAATTTGTTTAAAGCCATTTTCCTACTTATAACAAGTAGCTACTTTATACGTATACTTTAATTAGTGTTTCATTATTCTGCCTTTACAACGGGGGGATTAATGCGAAATATAAATAAAAGAAGTAAATTGAATATAATATTATACAATGGAAAGGGAGCAATGAGAGTTATAAGGGCAATAGAGTGACCAGGTCTTCGAAGGGACCAATTGGAAGACGGAGAATTACCATAGGCTGTTTACCTATATAGAGTTTGACGACAAAGCAATTAAAAATAATGTTCCTGGAGTGAAAGTCAGAATCGAACCTAGCCCGGTTGAAAGCATGCGTTGCTTGAGCCGGGTTTGGTCTCTAGTGGGGCTAATAATAAATAGTTTAGACCACCATAAATTACTTAATAATCCCCACGATATTTACTCTCTGAATGAAATGTCAAGATTGCGTAATTTACCATCTTATAATTTTAATATCGTAGTTAATTAATCCTAACTAAAAAGTGTAAAATAAAAAAAATTATTGAAAACAAAAAACCCGACTGCATTTAATCTTTAGAAAAGGTTCATTGCCTGAAATGAAAGCTAAAAAGAAAGAAACAAGCCCAGTAGTTTAGAATTATGTTAAGTAATAATGAATAACTTCACCATTGAAATAGTTCTATAATCGATGTAGGTATAAAACAATTCATGAATTTTAATTCATCACAGAACGATTAACAGTCGGGGCCCATTCAATTTTTAGCTATCAAATTTTCACATACATTGTAAAAATATAGACAGTGCCTATATTTTTTACTCAGCATCCAAATTAAAATTATGTTTAATACAAAATACACTCTTTTACCCTCAAGACAACAAATACCCGCGAAATTACCCACCTTTTCAGTTCATGGTCAAATTACTCACAATGCGGGTAATTACCCGCCAATTGGCAGCGCTGACTATAAATAAAATTAATATTATCATGAATATGCATTTCATTTGTGACAAGTTCATGCAAGTTCATTTGTCCAAGCTTATATATCCCCTTAACATCTTTTAATTCAGATACAAATGAAAAAGTTACAATGATTAGAAAACCATGATTGTTTTTTGCTTTCCGAAAAATGATGGTGTCTCCCTTAAGAGAATTGAAATTACAGGTATCAATGATATGTTTTTTTATAACTAAAACACTGTCCGATTGTCAGGCATTATTTGGTATCTTAACAAGCTCATATTGTCATTATTTTTTGGATATTGATTGACAAAATTTCCTAATCTAAATAATTAATTTTCAAACTATTTTTAACATTACGTATGGCAACCCAAAATGTGACTGACATGCAACTGTAGTAAAAAGCGATTGCTTAAAAATCAAAGCCCCCTGATGCCGAGGTCGCTACAACATGATGAAATGTGTGCCGCCGCTAATGGGATGGTTTAATTTAAAATATTTTCTAGATTTCCACAATAAATATGAGTATTTTAAAATATAAACTTTTATAAATAGAATAATTTCATGATTATTTTTCATAATGTCATCGACATACCTGTATGCGCCTTTTCGACCAGATGGGGTTACACAGGTATAAATAGTTATTACAAATATTTTTTAAAACTATTAATTAATATGATTCATATCAATTATATTTATTTATTTATTTATTTAAAATTTATGCACAACATGTACAGAGGTGGACTTAATGCTACATGACATTCTCTACCAGTCAACCTTAAACAAATATAAACAGTGTTTACGATGGGGTGCACAGAGAAACTTAATACAATCGTTTACTACTAACATATTCCTTCTTGATTATTATTAAGATAAATTAAAATTAAAGAAAACAATAAGATAATACGATATTACAATATACTTAGATACAAGTAATATATTACATATATAATACATTATACATATACCTACATAAATACCTATATATATACAAGTACATATTTATATATAGTTATATAAATACATATATACATACATATTATACTACCATAGCGCGTAACACCATTATTCTGCCAAATGCTTACAGAGAGAACGTTTAAAAGACAATTTGGAGGGACTATTCCTAATATCAATGGGAAGAGTATTCCAAAGCCTCATAGCTTCAGAAGAAAAAGATTTGGATAAGAAATCGGTACGACAAAAAGGTACTTGAAGAGTCGGGATATTTTCTGAACGAAGTTGGCGTGAATGTGTGGCATGCTGAAATATGAATTTTGACTTAAGATATTGAGGTGCATTAGGATTATAAAGAATTGTGAATAATGTACAAAGCAATCTCAACTGTCTTCGTTGGCGGATCGGAAGCCATTTCAGTTTAGAGCGATATAATGAGACGTGATCAAACTTACGCAGACCAAAGATGAACCGTATACAATTGTTGAGCATGCGTTCTAATCTGTCTAAAAGGGCTTGACTTAAATCTACGAAACACACGTCGGCATAATCAAGTATTGGTATAACTAGGGTCTGCACAAGTAGGAGTTTTGATTGGGGTGGCAAAAAGTTTTTGTACCGATAAAGGGATCGTAAAGCCATATTAACCTTACGACAAAGTTCAGTAGTATGTGGTAACCAAGATAGAGTTTGGTCTATTATGAGTCCTAGATATGATATGATTTAACCTCTTCAGCTGCAATATGATCATACTATCAGGTGCTCGCAGGTGGTACAATCGTACCACGGCAAATGTAATGTGATATAGCCCCAACATGATTTCACTATAGTATAAATATTTTTAAGAAATTGATGTGGGTAAAGTTCATATGGCAAAACAGGACTTTTATTGCCCTTTAATACAATATGGTAATGCATAAAATTTTGTTTCCAGCCAGCTGTTCAGCTAGGTGAGGTTTTATACGCCAGCCATAAAAGACTATCAATTAAATTTCAAATGACTATAGACAGCAGCAACTATAAAGATACATGCTTTTCACACTGCAAAAGCATGAAGATTTTAGTTCAAACTTAGATATTAATAATTATTTTAAAAACATGTTTATTTCCTGTAAGATACAAGCAGATAGCTCAGTTGACTCTCCTAACAGAAAAGCACGTACATCGCTTTAAGACATCAAGGATTCAGTTCATAGCTGTATGTTATTATATTCATTATCAAATTCTCATTATTATTGTCAATTCCACATTACTATTATTTACATACCATATACTACAACAAAACTAAAACCGTATCTAAAATAACAAAAATCATACCTGACAATATATATTGCTCAAATTTATAACCCCATGAAGTAAACATCTTTTCCTTAGGTGTCATATTTTTTACTTTTTGTAATTGCTCTTCTGTTTTTCTCCTACACAGGTAAATATCACCTTTGTACAAAATTGCTACAATCTTCCATGGCTCATTATTTTCATATGGAGTGTATGCTATTATACTTAACAGGCCACGATAGCAAAAAAATTGAGAATTTTCCAACTTACTTTCAAAAGAGAAATTCAACCTGATTTCATTGTCCAAGAGGTATTTAATTAATTCAGTTAATTTTACGTCTAAGCTTTGATCTTTTAGTATAGCTTTGTCAATGTTACGATTTAAATCAAAGCTTACTTTAGTATTCGTAATTTTACGAGCAAATTTAATGTTGTTTAGACCAATATATCCTATTATTTTACGAGGTCCAAAATTTGGTATAGGTTTTCGGTCATATAAACTAGGATACACTTCCAGGCAAGAATGCATTAAGATTTACGATTGATATACCTCAAAGAATATAATACTCTCTACGAGAGGTACGTAATGTATTTACCAGAAGTTTATTAATATTTCCATGCTATGGTAATTTAGTACTTTGAAAATATCCTAAAATTGTATTAAAATAGCACCATCTAGGTTATGGTCTGAGAAAAAAAATCACATATGTAAGAGCTGGATTCTAGGCTTTTGCCACCATATGGGAATATTAAAAATAAATTTTAATGTCTTAAATATATATTTAAAAGATAATATAATATTGAATAATATCTTTTAACTATCTGAATTATAAAATTTTATTTTTATGATACTTACGCCTATTTTTCAAAATAACAAAATTTGGCCAATTTGTCAAACAAACATCAACACAATTGCATATGGCGTCGGCTTGGGTTTAATACTCTTGCGCATTTCGTTTTTGCAATTTAGTTTGTTTCGTGTGTATAAGTGTTATTTTCGTTGAGTTTGAACTTTTGTTCCTCCGGATTGCTTTACCGCGACACAAAACCGACTTTTGTGCTTTAGTGTCAACTCCCGAAGTCGAGCTTGCTCCTTCGTGTTTTTGATCCTAAAACAAAGTTTCGTGAAGTTACTGTGATACATAGGCCCTCTTTTTAGAGTTTGGACCCATTATTGTGAACAGTGAATAGTAAACTTTTGTGCTTTATCAACCCCCGAAGTTGAGCTTGCTCCTTCGTGTTTTTGATCCTAAAACATTGTTTCGTAAAGTTACTGTGATAACTGATACATAGGCCCTCTTTCTAGAGTTTGGACCCATTATTGTGAACAGTGAATAGTAAACTTTAACAATGTCTCAAGAAGTTTGTTGTGTACCTGGTTGTCTTTCAACTAAGCGCAAAGGTTTGTAAAAATGTATTATACTATACACCTATAACATTTGAAAGTGCAGATGGGTTGCCTGCTTTTTACAACAGTACTGTTGTTTACAGGTGCTGTGCTACATAAATTTCCTCATCCAAAAACAAATCCAGTAAAATTTGCATCTTGGGTTTCAAATATTGGTGGAGATGTACTAACAATGGAGGATATGTCTGTCTATTTCAGTAGACGCGTCTGTCGGAAACATTTTGAGGTATTCACTTGTACCCAAGTAATAAACTGTGTCCTCTTGCCATTCCTGTATTGCATATCCAAAGTAAGTGTTCACATTTTTTGTAACAGAATATGAAGCAAATTGATATTTAAAGTAAGACAAAAGACTACCATTGCTTGTTATAAAAATCAAATATTACTAGTTTATTTTTTATTAGATTAGATTATTATTAGCTTGTCACAGGATAAAATTCCTAAGTACCCAAAGCATTTAGTCATTACACAGAGTAGTATTTTTATTCAAATTAGTATGTGTGTAATTAATCAATAATGAGACATGTAATTCAAGTTATTGGGCCCATTCGGCCTGAGGTCTAAGAAAGCCAAGTAAGTTATTATGAGTACTTAGTATAGGTTTTGGTCGGGACACTATGGATATTTATTAAGTTTTTCTTTACTGCCATTCAATTATAAATATTCACGGGACAATTTACACTTACTGATCTAACCGCAAAGTAAGCAAATATTTGCTTGTATTATGGGTGTTAGTCAACAATACTAATACATAGAAATACATGTATAAATACTGGAATATATTTAACACCCAAACCCGGAAATACAAACATTTATGCTCATCATACAAATGCTTGTCCCCATTGGGATCAAACCCGAGCCCCGTCGATTGCGTAGTCAGCGTTGCTAACCACTCGACCAACGGGGTGGTCAAGCGAGCAGTAATATGACACAACACCATTGTAAAGTTATTCATTTTTACTCAAAACTTAATTATTTATTTATCTGTTTTATTAAATTTTTACCTTATTTAATATTATAATAACATCGAAATATGAAAAAAGTCAGTCAACATAAAATGAAAAATCTTCTGTTTTATGACACATACACATTTTAAAAAAAAGATGGTAAGCGTGTTTAGACCTTAACACTTGAACGGCCAAAACTGGCTGCATTCAGATGCTCAATATAAGATTTTATTTACTCTAAGTTTACCTAATTTAGATCACCCGAGGTCCATTCCAATAAATCTATTTAGTAGTTGCAATATATTTAACCCAACATGTGACCTAATTTATGTTATGTAGATATTTGTAAAATTAATGTACATGACACTAGATTTTTTGTGAGGAAAGCAGAGAGAACTAACAATAATAATATCACTGGAAAATTACACGAATTGATCTAACCCCAACGTAAGCAAGTTTTTGCTTGTAATATTAATACAGTCATAATAATAGATAGTAATATACAGAAATACTTACTGTGCATTTCAAGTGAGAATAGGATGGCACTTATTATCAATTTCATATCACAAGTGTGAAATTAGTAATGTCAGCAAAAAAATATTTGTTCCAAAAATATTGCTGATTTATTGAAGAACAAAGTACATTTTAATAATATTATTTTTCATATCGTATCTAGGATAGCCACCTTTTTTTTAAAAAAAAATATTTTCTTTTCTTAGGCCAAAAACAAGTAGAAGATTGAATAAAGTACCTATTATTTGTTAACTGTACTATTGATTTCTTCGTAATTTTTTTTGGCTTCTAGAGATATCTAACAATACTAAAAAGTATTAAAATATAATATTCATCAATTAATGAAAAAAATAGTAAAATATATCAGTCTAGGCTAGGCAGTCTAGGTCATCTATATGTATGTGTATATATAAAAGTCGTATTAGTTATTTTACACCTTATTACATGATCTGGTTAGAATCTGAATAAAAAATATACCAATTAGAATGAAAATATGTTTTATATAATATGTTATACGCATAGTATATAAATTATGAAATAAATTAATATTAAATAAACACCGAACCCCAGAAATACAAACATATATGATTATACACAAATGCCTGTCTCAGTCAGGTATGGACCCAAGCCCCATTGATTATATAGTACAGGTTGCTAACTACTCGACCAATAGTGCTTTCTAGTTTAAAAATCCAAAACACAATTAGACCATTTTGTCAGTTAGTGAGATTGGTGGTGGTCCATATCATCTTAATAAATGTTACAGAAATTTATTTCTATTTTTTCTTTATATATATTTTACTTTTAGGTTCACAGCCAATTGAACAAATTCAAGCTCAGGCTACAGAACCATCAATGAACATTGAATATCAAATGTCAAGTTCAATATTTCAGAATTCAAGTATGTATAATTTATTTATCTACATGTGTTGTTTTTAACATCATGATTGGTATTTAGTAAGCCAAACAAACAAAATATTGTTAGACATACCTGTTTACTACAATTTCTGAGTTGTTGATTTTTATAAAAAAATCCTATTGTCATTTTTGTCCAATCCAGGAATAAAACGCCAAAAGTGATAATAATTATAATAAATATGAAATCAAATAAATTTTCTTTTGTTTACAGCTGCATTAAGTGAATTAATCCAACCTTCAACATCAGGAACTAGCAACCAATCTGTTAATCTGATTTCAGGTTGGTATTAAATAACTTATCACTAGTTTCAATTTAATTAATGTGTTTTATTTGGATTAAACATAAAAGAAAATCTAATAATAATAGTGTGTTGCTATCCATGTGGCAGGATGGTAGTGACTAGGGATGAAATTGCCCGCAATATTCCCAAAGTTGCTAAAACTGTCACAAATGTTTCTAAACTTGTCGGTAACTTTGGCAAAAAAACTGCAAATAGAGAACGATATATTTTTTTTTTCATCACTAGTAGTGACATATGCATTAGTTAACCGCCTAACTTATCCTCTAAACTGGAACACGACAGTGGCATACACTGATGCTATTGTGGCAGAAATAGGTATAATAGTGGTACCAGACCCAGAAGACATAGCAAAACTTTACCTAGTAATCTAGTAGTTATAATAGTAGTGCTATATTGATGACGAGTAACTCTATTCATGGATGAAACTATGCGAATCAACTAGTGTACAAGAAACTAAGGGGTAACCGTTGATGTGTCATTGATGTATAGTCTAAGTGCTTGCTTGCAACTCAAAGCTATCTAAACTTTGAGGACCATCCATATGTACCGGAACTGCAGTAATACAATGTACTTTACAGCAACAAATTTTTAGCATAGGATAATAAGATCAGAAGATCAGAGATGTTAATGATGCATTTCTGTGACATTCAAATTCTTAAAATATAATTTGAAAGCAAGTAAAATTTAAGTTGAAAGCAATGTAGCTTTGATTGTAAAGGTATAGTAGTCAATTTAGTGTTAGGGCGTTTTGGCCCATGCTTCTCTTTTTATCAAGAGAAACATCTGCTTGTTTACTATCTAATTTTATTAAAAATATTTTTTAATAATTGTTTGAGTCCCAGGCTCCCCGTTGGAAAATAACACTAGGTATGCCAATGGGTAAGTGGCATTAGGATTTCGACTTGTGAATGACTTTTAATGTGCGTTTCGAATGTATTGTATATTATCTAATTACCAACAGACCAATTAGGGGTTTATTAGGTGGTAGAGTTGTGCATTGGTCTCGCCCAGGTCTGGTAACACCGCCTCACCTATTCCTGCCGCAATAGCGTCAATGCTTGTCACCGTCGTGTTCCGGTTTGGAGGGTAAGGTAGGCGGTAAACTTATGCATGTGGCATAAGACCTCGCCACAAGATAGTAACGCACCATTAACGTCTTTGGTGACTTTGGGCGATGGTCGGCTCTTTTCATCAGAGACCCATCTGCTTGTTTGTTATGTTATGATATAAAAAAACTTATTGTTTTTTTATGATTTAGTTGGCATCTGACTGATACCTAAATAGTTGTAGTAAACGAAAGCAAAATTGTAATCTGTGACTACTATATAATTATTTTATTGTATAAACACGTGCGGGCCTATACACCACAATGTCTTGAATAATTGATATAAGCAGATTTAACTGATTACAAATATGAATCAAAAATTTGTTAATTAAAAGTGTATATGATATGTTTCAGATATGCAGATTAATTGTCAAATGCTTGCACCAAACCAGTATCGCCAGAAAAGAACAAAACCTAAAGGTAGGTAAACAATCGTTAATGTATTTGTTACATATATGCCTAGGAGCATGTTAGAATAAATAAAAATAAGATTAAAATTATTTGATTCAGGCAACTGAAGCCCATAGTGTTAGCCATAGTAATATGGTAATTTGGACCTTAATAATTATAATAAACTATTGTTGTTTTATAAAGATATGTGTGAGTGTGATGTGGAAGAGTGAATTTGCCTACAACAGGTGTTAAACACTTAAAAAGCTATTCCGGCCACGTATATGATAATTTAGGTACCATTTATTTATCAATAATCCATACATATAAATAATAAAATCGTATGAAAGTCAAAACTGTACATTGAATATTTTTTAAAAAGAATACTTGGGACGTGATCTACAATCGATATCGAAGCCAAAAATATAGTTTTTAGATTTTTTGACTGTTTGCTGTTTGTCTGTATGTATGTCTGGGGTAAACTCAAAAAGTACTATATGGATTTACTTCAAATTTTGTATGAATATTACCAATAGGTCGAGTCAACATATAGGCTACATATTATCACGCTATCACCTATGGGGGAGGGGCAGTGTGGAGTAAACGAACTCCGCGCGGATGAAGTCGCTGGCAACAGCTAGTTAATAAATAAAGAATTATTATTATAGTTGTGATACTGAATTAATTATAAGCATTGTAAATTTGAAGTTAAATTATGAATGATTTGTATTGGCAATTTTTGCAACAGATATTTTTAATGTGTTAGTTTAATCCTAATATGGATCCTATTTGAAAAATAGACCATAAAATATTTTTTGACAGGCAATTCATGAATGAATTATTGGCTAAACATAATTATTAATACTATTGTGACCAATGAGGGGTAGGCGTTTTATATCACCACATTAATTATTTCTGCATAATAGCATGTAATTGTGGTGTTCCGTTTTAGGAGATAGTTGATGATTTCTTGCATGTATTATTTTAATTCACATTGTGAACAATGTCTCTGATGACTTATATCTATAGGCAATGATTATTTTCTTTTGAGGGAATCATCTGCTTGTTTGCCTGTATATGGTACAATATACCATAGTTCCCCGTGTTGGTTCCGGCCTCCTTTGTAGAATAGGCCAACTGCCGTTCTGCCAGGCAGGTCGTAAAAGGCGACCGATTGGCTATGTGAGTCACTACCATCGTGGCTACTAGGTGGTAGAGTTCTGCATTGTCTCGCCCGGGTCTGTTACCACCGCTTTACCTATTCCTGCCGCAATAGCATCAGTGCTTGTCGCTGTTGTGTTCCGGTTTGGAGGGTAAGGTAGCCGGTAAACTTATGCATGTGCCATTAGGCCTCGCTATAAGATAGCAACGCACCATTAACACCTTTGGTGTCTATAGGCGATGGTTGACTCTTTCCATCAGGAGACCCATCTGCTTGTTTGCTATCTTATAAAAAAACATTAAATAAAAATGTTTAGTGTGCACTTATAATAACACTGCACCTTTAGTCCTAACTTCCAATAATTTATGTATTTTATTTATTTCAGGTGCTCGTGTAACTTTGAAACAGTATAAAGAATATAAAAATTTACAAAAAAAACTCAAGAAGTGTGAAAAGGAGAAGCTTTCCCTAAAAAGAAAATACATATTGGCAAAAAAAGTAACAAAAACAGCGGCATTTCAATTATTATCCAAAAATATGAAACCCACTGCTAAAATGTTTTGCCAAATGCAAATTTCTCAAAGTAAAAAGAAAAGACAAGGCCGCAGATTTACTGTTGATGAGAAAATATTGGCTCTCTCAATTTATAAACCCTCCCCTAAGTCATATAGAATTTTAAGTAATATGTGCATATTGCCATCTAGGAGGACATTGCAAAATTTGTTAAACAAAATAAATTTAAAAGCAGGCATAAATGAAATTATTTTTATCAATTTAAAAAAAAGAGTTGACAAAATGCCTCATCTACATAAATATTGTACTGTTATATTTGACGAAATGACAATTGGATCAGGCATATCTTACAGTAAAAAAAATGACAAAATTTTAGGGTTTGTGGATAACGGACAAACACAACAAAATGAGTTTACTGATCATGTTTTAGTGTTTATGGTTCGTGGGGTTCATAAAAAGTACAAGCAGCCAGTGGCTTACTTTTTTTGCAGTGGGAGTACAAAAGCTGTCGACTTGAAAAACCAGCTCAAAACAGTAATAAAAAAAGTTTTAGATTCTGGTTTAAAGGTTGTAGCCACAGTGTGTGACCAAGGCACATCTAATATGTCTGCTATAAACTTCTTATTACAAGAAACCAAAGAAGAATTTGTAAGAGAAGGCAAGGAGTATAGGGGAGGATTTTTTAAGATTGGAGGAGAAAATATATATCCTATCTATGACCCCCCTCATTTGTTAAAAGGTATAAGAAACAATTTACTTACAAAAGATTTAGAGTATAAGTTAAAAGAAAAAACTTGTACTGCCAAATGGAGCCATATTCTGGAATTGTATAACCGGAGCCCGGGATATAGAGGAGTACAGCTTGTGCCTAAATTAACCGCACAGCACGTTCTACCAGACCACATCCCTAAAATGCGGGTAAAGCATTGCACGCAAGTTTTTAGCAAATCTGTTGGAGTAGCTCTTGGTTATATGGCAGGTAAGAACAAATATTGTCTTTATTATTGCCTAAGGTCATTTATAAAAATACTAGCTGTGCCCGCGACTTCATCCGCGTGGGATTTTTTAACTTCCCACTACGTATGTAGATAAGGAAGTTACTGATTTTACCCCGATTTTAGAAAATCGAATATTTTAATGTTTGATAAGCTGTAACTTTTGAAAATTTGACTCGATTTTGATTTTTGAAATTCAATGTAGTTTTTTTTAGTAAGTACTAAAATATTGCAGAAGATTAAAAATGATTAGTTAAAAACATTCGAAGTTATATCGAAAAAACACGTTTGCAAAATTTTTCGTCAACTATAACTCCCGAACGGATAAATAAATTTTGATACAATTTATGCATTGGACGCAGTTTTTTGAGAAGTAAAGCTGATTAAATTTTGTACTATATTGGTAATTGTATTAAAAAAATACTGTTTTTTTAATACAATTACCAATTAAATTTTGTACTATATTGGTAATTGTATTAAAAAAATACTGTTTCGCCGAAAACCTTTGTGAGGTTTTCCAAAATTTCTTAAAACTCTCCTTGAATTAGTTAAAACTGACTGAATTAGTAAAAATTTTCAGGAAGTCTAAGTTGGGTGGAATTCAATCGAATCCCATTAACCACGTTTCAATCGGTCAAGCCGTTCAAAGTTATGAAATGTTTACATACACACAAACATTCACGCACACACACACACACACACACGTCATCGCGAAAATAGTCGAAAAAGATTCCTAGGTCCTCAAAACGTGGAGATCTGGTGAACTCTCGATTTTCGAAAATCGGGGCAAAATCAGTAACTTCCTTATCTAGATGCGTAGCGAGAAGTTAAAAATAAATAAATTAACACATGGCTTTGTAGTTTGTTATTAATAAAAAAAGAAGCCTTTGACTAAGAAGCTTATTGAAAACAATTTGCAATAAAAAAAAATCTTGTTGCACTTTTCTTAAATTTAATATTATTTTAATTCTCTAAAAGATTTTTAATGTAAATTTGTATCATTTTCAATAAGCAAGATAAGGAGTCAAGTTTTTTTTTTATTATTATAACAAACTCTCTGCCTCGTTGTCTAGGAACAGCCTATTCGGCTCAGATCATGAGGTCCCGGCTTCGATCCCCGGGTCGGGCAAAGATGTTATTGAGATATTATTGAGGATTTTCTCGAAAATCTAAAATCTCAGTAGCAACTCGGAAACTGGCGGAGTGGTATATATATATATATATATATATATATATATATATATATATATATATATATATATATATAATCACTCTCGTACCTCGGATGAGCACGTAAAACTTTCGGTCCCAGTTATCGCTAAAAATAGTCGATAATCGTTAACGTGCCACTATATGCGGCAATGAGGATTACCATTTATCTCACCAACTGACAAACCGGTGAATCACGGTGAACCGGAAAGTCTATAGACGGTCGGTTTACTCTGCCTACGCCGCAAGCGAATCGGGCGTGATGATACTTTAATAAAAAACAACAACGCCACGTATTTTTACTCACATTTTTGATTTTTGATTCTCACAAATAAAGGAAAGTTAAATACTTTTGATAGAATTGGTTTTGATGAAGTTATATGTATCTAAAGTTTTTCTGTAAGATGTGATCTTATTCTAGAAGTACATGATGGTATATTCTACTTAACAATTTTTTTAAAGTATTTTGAAGTCCGACTTTAGTGAGTATACTAAGTAGCTTAGGCACTTCAACATCTACACTTTGCAGAAGTTTCATTCATTTTAAAAGTTAACTGATTGATGTATCTAATTTTGAAATATTTATCGTGTTGTCTGGCGGTCCTGTGTCGTCATTGACCATATGAGGTCCCAGGTCCGATTTCCGGGTCTAGCAAAATAAAATGTGCTTTTTTAGTTTTCTGATAAAACAACGTTGCCCGGTATTGGAAAGGGCCCGATTGGCAATAGGCTTGCCACCTTATGTGAGATAGTATTTTCGGCTAATCGTGGGTACACTTGTACCTCTGCTTACGTATGGGCGTGTAGATACTTTTTTACCCTTTTTTACGCTATGCAATGTAAAAACCAAATAGTGAACTTTCGCAATAGCCTATCCTTACGTTAAATTTTATAAAGAACAAATTGTATTAGTATATGTACTCAATTTCGATTAGATGCATATTTTCTGAGATATTAGCAAAAACCTAAAAAATAACCTGTTTTATTTTCAAATATATTATAATTATTCTTATATAAATAAATAAAATGTACAGATTTATATTTTACACATATTTAGTAAAATTGCATTTATAACATTTTAATGAAAAAAGTACACATTCTAGAACTGATTCTCTTGGATTATATCCATCCAGCCGTGCGTTCAAAGGTTTTGTATACATTCCGGGTGTCACGTTCAACTGGACTTACCACCCGAAACCGTTGAAACTTGTGATGTCTATAACTTCTAAATTATAAAACTCATGACCTAGAAATTTTTGAGGGATAATCTTTATAGTACTTACTTTTGAACAAAATAATAATAAAGGATTTCGGTCTACAGGTTAATGAATTAAAGCTAAATATACTTTTTTGTTTCATCCCCCATCCCACGGGAACCGTACTGAATTTTGGGATAAAAAATATCCTATAACCTTCTTCGGAGTATGAACTCTAATTATGCTAAATTTCATTTGAATCCGTTTAGTAGATTTGGAGTGATGCGCGGCCTTGATACAGACAGACAGACAGACAGACAAAAATTTAAAAAATTACATTTTTCGCTTCAGTATCGATTAAAGAGTATCTTCCAAAAATTGTTTTTAAAATATCTTCAATTTACAGAAATCGACCTCTTTCAGTTTTATTATATGTATAGATATACCCACACTGCTATTCTGCACACAACTTACAAGAGGCTAATTAAGGTTAATTACCAGCATTGCCGCTAGTCGGGAGAGTATTGTTACTTCTAATAGCCTGGATGGCTACATCATTGAGACCACGCCAATAGGGTAGCAGGGTACTCTGAATTTGAATTTAAATTTAGACTTTTTATGCCGCATTGAAGACGCGATAGTCTAGCGTTTGTTTAACTAATAATGGAGGGAATTAGGGGGAAGAAATCATCTACGGTCATGCTTGGTTATTAACAAATTATTTAGCTCAATTTGGCTAAAAATCTCTTCAATGTAAATCTCCATAATTTAATTATTGTATTGATAATTTTATATAAGTTTTTTTTTTAACAACAATTGTTAGGTTGGCACAACCATTTCCATTTTGACACAGAATTTGAGTTGCATCTGTTAATTAGATTAAATAATGTTTTTAATTAGATCATATCTAGTGTGAGTGAATATCATAATAAACAAAAACATCGAACAATTAGTTTGTCTTGAATTTGCATCATCAATGGATTTCAGTTTTTAGGGTAAGGTATCTGGTAAACTTATGAGCCTGTCACATGGATAGTAATGCACTATTCACATCCTAAGTATCTATAGGCGATGGTTATCTCTTTCCATCAGGAGAGCCATCTACTTGTTTGCTATTTTATAATGTAAAAAAAAATGAAGTATAAATACGTCTCAACATACAAGCATGGTATTATCAAAATTACATATTTTAATTACATATTTTTTACTTAAAATTCTGTTGCTGTTATTTATATAGAATTAGTAGCTGCAGCGCGCATCCCGCTGCATTGTAAAAGTTTTTTGTGAATCCTGCGGGATCACTTAATTTTTTCGAGATAAGTAGTAGCCTATTTGTTATTCCATCTTATCACTTACCTGTGTGAAAAATTTCATTAAATTCCGTTAAGTAGTTTTTGCGTGATTGAGTAACAAACATCCATCCAAACATCCAAACTTTCGCATTTATAATATTAATATAGAAATATAGATTACATATAAAAATAGATGGAAATCATTTACAACTAAAAAACTAGAATTATATGAAATGAAATATTTATTTGCAAGAACATGGGGTTTCAAGTTGTTAAAAATTAAGTTACTAACATATTCTACCATAATATGGTGTGCAAATATTTAAAAATTAAATAATTAACTAAAAATTAAACATACTTGAAATTCTTTACTTGTTATCACTAGCATCATAATTTCAGTACAATGAATAAAAATACTCTGTCAGATTAATTTAAAAGAAGTTGTAAATATTAGTACTAAACTGAAGTATTTGAAAATTTGACAATATTTTTATTTTATAAATAGAAACATTGATCTGTTTACTTAACTATAATATGCTTATTGCGATAATTATTATTTCTTTTTTTCAGAATGTGGAACCATAGAAGAAAATAGTAAGGAGACAGCGGACATCCTTATGTTTTTCGATGACCTGTTTGATAGCGTCAACAGCAGTTATAGTGTTGTAAGAGAAGGTAAAATATACAGAGCTGCAGTGACTCCGACTTCACCGCACCATAGATTGTGGAATTATAGTCTTCCTGTACTTAAATCAATGACTTTTGTTCATGCTAATCACAAAAAAGTAGTGCCATCAATTTCAAGCTGGGTCAAAACTATAGAGAGCATAAAAGAAATTGTAAAGTTGTTGAATTCCAAAGGCATTAAGTCTATATTGCTGCGTAATTTTAACCAAGATCCACTGGAGAACTTTTTTGGGGCAATAAGAGCTCATGGTTATAGCAATGTTATGCCCACTGCAATGGCATTTGAAGGAGCTTTTAAAACGTTATTAATAAATAATATTACATCTTCACATTCAGTTGGTTCTAATTGTGAAAAAGATGATAGTGTTTGTCTCCAATCATTAAAACATATTTTAATGCATCCTGGAGACAACCTTGAACCAGCTGAATGTGAAAATGAAATAAGTAGCTCACATCTAAATATAAATATTTTAAATACAGATCAGCTACTTTTATCATCAAGTTCAGTGGATGTTGAAAAAAAGGCAGCAATAAGTTACTGTAGTGGATGGCTAGCACAACTTGCCAAAAAAAATGTTTTTAAAAAATGTTTAATGTGTAAAAATGATATAGAAGCTGATGAAGCACAAACTTTTCATAAAATAATAAATTTGAAGGAATATTGTGGCAAAAAGTGGTTGTGCTATCCTTCTAGGGCGTTGTTCGATTTTTTTGCACAAGTTGAAAATATTTGTATTGAAGTACTGAAGGACAGCTGTACTACAAAAAATTTAAGAAGCTACATAAAGCTAATTATAAGCGTAAATTTAAATATAAATTTTTTGAATTGTCCTTCACATAATTCACAACTATTAGAATATCTAATAAATAAAAGTACGCTTTTCTTTATCCACAATTGGTGCAAAGATGTCAACAATGTTCTCAACGGAAAAGTAACTTTTTGGGATACTCATGACCCCATGAAAGAGAAGGCACATAAACAGTTCCTTAAATATAAAGGAAGAAAGAGGAGAAATATCTAAATCTACCTGATTTACCCACTCACTCCTCCTGCACAATTTCACCAAATCTATACCGATCTTAACCAATCTTATCCGATCTCACCCGATCCAACCGAATCCTATGTGATCTAACCCAGTCCCCAATCACATCCCCGACTAATCAAACTCTTTCCCACCTAATCTTCCTTCATGTCATCCAACCCTACCTTATTAACTTCGTCCATGCAATTTACTTCCCCACCCAATCCTAACCAATCCCACTCAATCTCATCCAATCCTACCAAACAATCTCCCAATCCTATCTAATCTACTTTGGTCTCACACAATTATATCCTATTCTATTCAGTCCCACCCTACCATCAATACCCGAGTCACCCATCTGCCCAATAGCCTGTAGTAATAAAATAATTCGGTGGTACCTGTCCCGAGTGGGACTGGTATTACTGGATTATTTTATTACTACTCAATCCCATAAATCATATACAATATTATCTATTCCCATTAAATAAAATCTAATCCATTCTATCCTAACTAATCCCACACAATGACATCCAGTCCCAACTAATTACACAACTTTTGACCTTAACACACTTACCAAGTCCGACGCCACCGAAGCCCATCCAATCTATCTCCTTCCCGCCCAATTCCACGTTGGATCCCACCCGAGTACACACCTACTCAATCCCGTTTGACCCAACCCAAAACTATTCCATCTATTCATTAATGTTTCCAATCAATCTCACATAGTCTTGTCTCTATTCCATCCAATCCAATCCAACTGAATCCCATTCAGTCCATCTTAATCTCATACTCTCCTACTCAATCCCACACTGCTCAAACCAATCTCATCTGATCCGATTTGTTTTTTTTTTTATATCATAATATAGCAAACAAGCAGATGACTCTCGTGATGGAAAGAGAAACCATCGCCTATAGACACCAAAGATCTTAATGATGCGTTGCTATCCGTGTGGCGGGATGATAATGCTACATGCATAACTGTACTGGCTACCCTATCTTCCAAACTGGAACACGACAATGACAAGCATTAACGCTATTAATTGGATAGTTTCCATCGTCGGCATTTGGTGAAACTGCATTTTAAATTATGTATTACAAATAAACTCACTTGTACTTTCAGTTCACGTATATTTAAATTTTTTACTGTTCACATTCAACCGGTTTCGCTTATCAAAGCATCATCAGGGATGTTTTACACATATTTTATAATATCTTTAACATATTTTATACAATTCAAATTACATTATTAGCTACTCTGACTTCCACCTATAAAGAGTAGCTAATCATGTAACTTGAATTGTATAAAATATGTTAAAGATATTATAAAATATGTATAAAACATCCCTGATGATGCTTTAATAAGCGAAACCGGTTGGATGTGAACAGTAAAAAATTTAAATATACGTGAACTGGAAGTACAAGTGAGTTTATTTGTAATACATAATTGACGATATTGCGACAGGAATAGGTAATGTGGTGCTACCAAATGCCCGGGCGAGGCGTTGCGGAAATCTACCACCTAGTTGTCACGATGGTAGTGACACGCATAGCTAATCAGTTGCCTTTAACGCCCTGCCTGGCAGAACAGCAGTTAGCCTATTCTTCAAAGGAGCCCGGATCAACACTGGGAGGTTTCCATCCATTTTAACCTGATTTCACTCAATCACACCATATTCCACCAGATATTTCAACTCCTTCCGTAAGCCACAATTAGAAACTTCTTTTCAAAAGATGTGAGAGCATTTAAAAAAAACATTGATTTAGGGAATAGAAGCTAAATGAATATAAGATAAGATACAAAGAATACTTATATTGTGTCCGAAATAATGTTGAAAGTTAATAAAGTTTTAAATCATAATGTGACTTTTATTTCTGATATAACATTATACAGCATGTCAATCAAACGAAGTGGCATAACGAATTCTCAGTTTACTTTGTTTGAGTGACACGCTGTATAGTGTTGAAAAACTCACTCAAAAATCAATGAGAAAGTAGGTAGGTACCTGTATAGGCTGTAGAAACAAAATAGTTTTCAGGCTATAACACAGATGACGCCAGTAGTAAGTCATTAACGAATTTGAAAGTTGCCCATCTATACTACTATACACTGTTATCTATGATATTTCGCACCTCCACTCAAGCCTAGACATGAGCGTTATTTCACGTCACTGGTTACAGTAACTAGCTACGCGACATGTAACGAAGTCACTAGTTCCGAGTTAAATGACAAGTAGTGATTTTTGTAAATGCGTTACTATACTGTGATTGGGCGTGATTAGTCGAACACAATGTGCGGACTGCGGTGCAAAAAAATGTGCTCGACCGGCCGAGAAGGCGAGACGGCTGATCAAGACATGAGGAGTGAACGAGACCGCATGATACCATTATTGTCAATAGATCTAAGCGCACACGTGTTGTGGAGTACCTACAGCCCGACAAACGATAACAAAACACCCTATAAAGTATTAGCATACGTTTAATTTTCATACATAAACTTATAAACATAGAGAATAAAACAGGTTGAATTCTGTTTTTAAATAATTTTTAAAAAATTAGCTCGGATTCCGGGAAGGAACAGGGACTTTCGAACAAAATATTTTCTATTGTTTGTTTTAATTCGACTTCACTGATTGTTTTCGATGAAATTAATGAGCACTTGTAATTTGCTTTGTTTACGGCACAAAAAAATAGAAAGTTTTAAATAAAAGTCCAAGACAAATGACAGTAAAAAATACTGCACAATCTTGAACTATTCTAATCCTCTATTATATCTTATATTATTTATATCTTACATTACTAGCAATCTTGAATTTACAGTTTATAAATATAATAATATATTTATTAAATCTATTATTTTTTTTATTAATTATTTTATTAATTAAATTAAATTTGATTTAATAAGTATATTATAAAAAAGTGTAAATGAAAAGGTGTGAATTTATAAAACGTGTATATAAAATTATTATATATGTTTTTTATAGTTTTATTTGATTACACACAAATAAAACTAAAAAATATATGTATGTAATAAAATTAATAATTTTAATAAAATCAGTAATTAATAATCAGTAATCACTAATCAATTATCATCAAAGTAAAAAGTAAGTAAATTTTAATTCTTAAAGTACGAAGGGAAGCTAATTTGTGTCATTTAGTAATACGTTATTCATGTAACTGTATAGCTATAAACACTTGTTAGTGATATAATCTAATTTCGTTTCGCACGTAACTGTATAAGTTCGTAAAATTATGTGCTCAAACAATCACAGTAGCAGAAGTAACTAGTTACAAAAATCACTAGTTTTGAAACTAGTGACTTGGCCGGCGTCACTAGTTTCATTACGTTTCTTGAAAACGACGTAACGACCCATGCCTACTCAAGCCTCAAAACAAATAGGTAGTAGACCACAGACCAATTAGAGTACTACGTTTATACATAAGTAATCTGTGGTACTACGTAGTAGTAGACAGCACAGAACATCTACTACTACCATAATGTACTTTGTGCTACTACCGCAGGTAGACAGCTTACATAGTATTGTATACTCTTTGGTAGACAGTAGTCTTGGGTAGTTCGCGAGCGACCTAGGTGGGAAGAGCGCTCCTTTAGGTGAACTATGCGAACTAGTTCATTGAAAATCCCGCTCTTAGTTCTTTTTATATTTCTGTTAGCGTCCACTTTACTAGACAGTGGAACTATGTGACCAACCGAGTTATTTACTTTTACTGTGCGCGCCTTGATATTTCGATAATCGATATCGACACTAAACAACTTCAAATCCCCATGGTTGAAATTTTATCAAATCATATGAAATCATAACAATCAAACAGAATACTAATACCATTTATGTCTTATTTTACGGTAAGTTTAATTAAAATTAAAAATTTTCTCTTCTATTCCCATTTATTGTTACAAATAATTGATTATTATTATAATATATCACGTTAATAATGACTAATTATTAATATAAATCATTTTATTGTTTCGTTTTTATTTCGATAAAAGATTTTGTGTGCCTTAACAAAAAAGTCAACTTTAATTGTAAAAATTCATACTTTTTAAGTATTCTAATATAATTACACATTATATTAGGAACTAGCCTAGCTGTTGACTAATCATTAATATAAATTATTTTATTTTTCATTATTTAAATAAAAAATCTCATATTACATAAATGGACGTGTAAAATTTTCATGTAATACTTTGTATTTTTTAAATAACAATAAACAAAACTTACAATAATCATAACTATATTTTTTTTTTCTTTATTTATTGTTCTTAATAAATTATTTCAAAAAAAAAAGAACTAATGAACTAATAGAACGAAATAGTTCATCCTTGGATTATGAACTAAATTGAGCGCTCTCTATAGTGACCGGTTAGGCCCAAGCCTAATAGGTAGTGCAGTCTGTTGCAACTCTTTAAAAAAAACAGTCCATGAAGAAGGTAAAACTTCAATGCCGGCTGCAGCGTTCTCACTCATGCTCATGACTAATATCTTTCTCGCTCTATAATTTTGTCATTTAATTCATATGGTATTGCCATTTCAGTATATATTTTCATGCTAATATAAGTATTTTTAGACAAAACATAGAATTACGTATGACTAGCCAAATATATTTATTAAACATCCAAACCCAGAAATACGACCATTTATATTTATCATACAAATATTTGTCCCTATACGGAATCTGTAGAGTTTTGTACTGTCTCACCCGGGTCTGGTATCATCGGCTTACCTATCACTACCGCAATAGCATCAGTGCTTGTCATTATAGTGTTTTGGTTTGGAGGGTAAGGTAGCCGGTAAACTTATATATGCGGCATTATCATTCCGCCATACGGATAGATAGCCATATAACTTTCTGGGTGTCTATAGATGATAGTTTTCTCTTTCCATCAAGAGCCATCTACTTGTTTGCTACCTTAAGATATAAAAAATAGCCCCAGCCCCATCGATTGCGTAGTCAGATTCATTCACCACTTGCCCAACTAGGCGGTATATATATTCCTTTCCTTTATTGAAGTAAAACTTCTTTAGGTGCAACTTGAGAATGACGCAGATTTTTTTCGGACAGAAATAACGTTTGACGCAATTTTCGTTATTTAAAAGTAGAATTACATGTAGTATAGTTAAGTTTAATTTTTTTAAATAATCTTAATAATAAATAGATTAGATTTTTAATCATTAATTTTGGTTTCAAAACCAAACAAATAAAAACAGTTCAACCCAAGAGATTTTTCTTCAACTTTTTGTTTTCAAAAAAATACGGAAAACGTTTTTGTTAACAATTGAAAAAAATATTTACAGTCGATAAAATAATGAGTGAAAATTATTTTGTAAGTAAAATTAGTAATAACGAACTTTATTTTCTTTTACATAAATATGGTTAACGTGTTTTTCAGTGCAAAAATATTATTACATGTACACACTTTTTTTAACTGAAATTTTACAATTTTTAACTTAATGAGAATGAATAATCATTAGTGCTATTATTCGATACATAGTTTTAATTATTTATACCTTTTCAAAAAATTTAGCACGTTATTTGGTACTCAAGCAAATAATTTAGCATCTTTTGAAATAAAGAATTGGCAATACTTGTTAATTGATGTTTGTTGTGATTTGGTATCTATTGGTATCTATAGTGATTTAAGTTTAATTCCAGGAAGTTACATTCTACCCGGAATGCTTACACGCGCTTCAAAATCGCTCCGAAGAGTACCACTACATGAGTGGAGTGTGTCTCTTTCTACTAAATAAAGCGCTTGATAAAGCGCCAATCGACACATATAAGTGTGACCTAGCGTAGTTTGCAAATTACTACTAAGTAATTTTACTAATTTGAGAAACAGTTTTTGCATTGCATAAGTAATTACGTAATAATTAAAATAAGCACATTTTAGAACTCACTATGTTAATTACAATACATTTTATGCTAATGTATTTATCGTCTTGTATGAATAAAAGGGATTTAACGATTACCGAATATATAAAAATCTACCATCAGATAGTTTTATTTACACTGGCAATTGCAAGAAAGGAACAACATCCACTCTTGTCGTTGTCTGGCTCACAACGTTTTCCCCCCTCTGTTAGGTAAGAAACAAATGTCAACGTTATGAATAACGGAATAAAGTACATTTTTATTTTTTAAATATTGCAAGTTCCTTGAAAGATACTCTTTGCTCTGTAGGTTTAAAATTCAAATTCAAAACTGTGATTCAAAAGTTAACCAAAGAGAACTAACTGAGAACTGAGAAGTTAACTTCAAAGCAAAAGTTAACGATCACTTGGCACTTGTTTTGTTTACAGTTACAAACTGTGGTTACAAAAATAAAACTTGTTATGGGTTAACGACTAAAGTTCTGTTTTTAATTGTTAATTTAAGTTACAGTGTTTTAAATTAGTTATAGAATGATAAAACGTCAACAATAGAAATGGATTTAACGAATCGTTTTCATAAATGTAGACTTTGTTTAAAAATTGGCGATTTTTGTTCCATATTTGAGAAAGACGATACAATAAAGTTGTCCGAGATGGTAATGGCATTTGCGAATGTTCAAGTAAGTTATTTTTTAGTTGAAAACCTTAAATTTAAAGTTATAGGCAGTTCTAATTAATTAGGCTATGCATGTTATGGGTACTTTTTTATTAGGTTAATGATTAATGAAGGAGGAGGAATTTCCCCTTCAATGAAATTGTTTTGTTTTTTATACTTAATTTTTTATGCCATTAAATTATCTTAAAATTATATTCTATTCGACGGAGCACCACACAACAAGCCTACTATTTTAAGCAACAAGTCAGATAGGGTTCTTCTGTTTCTGGGTGTAGGAACTAAAGACAACCTAACAAACCTATTTTATGCAGAGTGCCAGAAACAGTGTCCACTTAATTGATACAGCGTCTTGGGAATAATTTATTTGGACATTTTGTACACAAAATAAATAAATAATTTAAAAAAATAACAGCCACAGTATTGGTTTTTCAATTACAAAACTTTTACACATGCTTTATATCCTGTTTACTGTACATATTGCCTTACAGCAAAATGTATTGTAACTGATTAAATAACAATGTAGTATGTAAAATATAAATTAGAACTATAGCTTGCAGGAGAGAAATTGTATGATATACAGAGTGCCAGAAACTGAATTCATTGATAAAAGGTCTGCAAATATATTTTTTAGACTGTACACAAAAATGTTGTCCCCAGAAACTAAATAGTTAGGTGCATAAGTTTTTCGACTTCATAATTTTTACACACACTTTACATTCTATTTATCAAATATTGCACAACAACAAAATGTATTGTAGTTCATTCCTGAAAATCTAGTACTACACCTTGCCAGACAATGAATGTTATTAAATAATAACCAGAGTTATCTGCTAGTAATTTCTGTTCCTCAATATATCATTATTTTTTGACATTTATATCTAATGTTAGATAATGTTAGATAACAAAGATGGAAAGGATATGGTCCAATAGTTTTAGTAGCCTTGCTTACATTCCTTTCTGTATATTTGTATTACCCGATCCCAGACACTTCATTCACATGACCAATACATCACTTCCTTTTACTCATTCACAAAATGAAAATGTATCTTCATATTGGAAGAATAATTTTTAAAACTCAGTTCAGTAGTCTTTGAGTTTATCTATTACAAACAAAAATCTTGCCTCTTTTAATATCATTTTTTAAAGGGAAAGTATTCCTGTTGTAATTTATACTGATATTACAAAGCAGTGTTGGTTTGGTTCGGTCAGCTATGAACATAAACATATCTAATAATGTTTTTTTTAATTTTCAAATTGTGTAACTTTTATTGTATTGTAACTTGTATTGTATTTTTCCTACATCAGTCATAACTGATGTATCTATTGATTGTGTTATTCCTGAGCTAAAGTTACATATATTGAAGATTTAAAAAAACATTATTAGATATATGTTTATGTTAGATTAAGGGAATAGACTTGGGAGTAATAGTTTTCTGAATCTACTTATCTGTATATTCTAATTCAAATCTAAACCATTCCACAGATACATGAAGGTGATGGATTATCTGATCGTGTTTGTACATCCTGTATTGAAAATTTAAGTACAGCATATTTATTTAAACTGCAATGTGAGAGAATTGACAGTTTGCTAAAAAAATTTCCAGGTAAATAGAAAATAGTAGGTGTTAGCCTAGCCAATTTCTCTGATATGGGAATACTTTTACATGGAAATATATACAAACACTTAAATATATTTAATATAGTATGGATACTATAGTAAATAATTTTATTGTTAACTAGCTAAACATTGTTCTGTCTTTTTAACTACTCTTATTTTTTTCTATATTTTCTCACCTTTTATTTTAAACCTTCCCTGGACTTCAACAATTAATTTAAAACCAAAATTAGCCAAATCGGTTCAGCCGTTCTCGAGTTTTAGCGAGACTAACAAACAGCAATTGATTTTTTGATTAGAAAAAATTATTCAAATGAAAAGAGGCTTTCTTAATATTTTTTGTATAATTTCCTTATTTGTAATCAGTAAGCGAGATTATAACCAGATCAGCTCCTGTATCATGATAAGTTAATGACTATATAGTTCCATGTGTAGCAAGGTTTAAATAATTTTCAATCTGTTATCAGAACAAACAGAAATCATCATTATCATGTTTGTTCAAAAATTTCTTTGGCTTTCTCTCTTGGCAGCTAGCTCAAGTCATGCACGAGTGATATGTCGCGCATTAGAAAGATGTAATTTTCCATGTTAAAAATATAGTTTAATATACATGCCACGACTATTGAAAATGTTATTATTAACTCAACTTTTAATGTTCAAAGTAGAATCTTATGTGCAGTCATATTAACTGCAGGAGACCAGAATCAATAATATTCTTCAATGATGAGAAAACAAACATAAAAGTCTTCATTGTTGTTAATCCTAAGGTACAATATTTATTAATTAGTAACACTTGTGCTGTTTCACAATACGGTTTCACTTACACAAGCATCCTCAGGGTATTTACAGTTACTAACTGCTGGGAAAATATGCTTGTCTAAGCGAAACCGGTCAGAAATTAAATATAATTACCTTATAGTGTCTGTAGTTTAGTACAAGTTTTATTAATTAATAAATGTGTAGTGAAATATACCTTGAGTGTGTAAACTGTGTGCTTTTGTGTTTGGTAATGTTGTAGTAGAAAGTCTGGAGGACAAAGGTGATTAACTACTGTTGGGGTTTTCTTCATTGTTCACACCTACGGTCAGTTTGTTCCATTTCTAATACCGCTTATTTATTTTTCCCTTTTAGTGGCATCGCTAGGGCACACGTGAAAGTTTGTGGAAATTTGCAAATTCCATAGTTTTTGTCATTGCTAAATGTTTAAAACAATTAAAAACTAGATGGTTAACATATCTCTAGATATCGAAAACTATAGTAATGTTTAAAATTAAACTGTCACTTAATTTAAACTTTGACAATAAATATACAATTGTTGTATGTTATATGTATATTAGTAGAGGAGACAGTGGGAGATCATCCTTCACCGATCTGATAACCAGATGAGACGTATATTTTAGCAAATATTATTTATAAACACAAATATACCTATAATTACTTGTCTATCCAAAAGTGCTCATGGCTATTTTTAATTAAATTAACTTTAATCGATTTTTTTCATCACTTTCATACTTTTGATAACCAAAACTCACTTTTTTCAATGATAATTTCACTGATAATTTTTAACACACAGAATATGCCTAGGTTGGCTTGCCTATTCATTTCTGTGTATGGCTACCTGGCAAGTTGGTGTGAACAGGCAAGTCAATATAGGTGACTCCATCGATCTGCTAACTTATCGAAAGTTATATCAAATTTTAGATTATTTTATTACAAAATCAGTCTCATATACTTGTCTGCAAAAAGTCTTACTCAGAGTACTGTTGCCAAGCTAAAAACTTGCCATGAGCACTTTTGGATAGGCAAGTAATTATAGGCATATTTGTTTATAAATAATATTTGATAAAATTTACGTCTCATCTGGTTATCAGATCGGTGAAGGACGATCTCCCACCGGCTTTTAGACCATATATATTAATTTCTCTTTCAGAAATACGAGTTGATCAAACAGGTACTACTGATTATAATGACTTGTACAACAAAGAATTTCATGTCCATACAGAATATGTACAAGAAGAAAACAATGATAATTCTGTTAAAGCTTCAAACATGGAATCCCATTTAAGCACTTGCTACGAAACAAGTGATGAAACTGATAGTGACATAGATTCAGTCAAATGTGTTTATTGTAACCAGTCATACAGCAATTATGGTGCACACACATGCCATGTTACATGTACAATTGAACATAATGAGATTCAACGAAGCACTAGTGATGAGACACTTGTTGCTGCTGATGATACACCAACGAAAACAGATCTATCTTCAACTATTACAAGTATACCAGAATATGTACATGTATCTTGTGTTCTGTGTGATGAAAGATATACCAACTATGACGAATATGTAATACATTTGAACAAATGTACTACAAATGTTAAACTTCATCATTTTGTATGTCCAGTTTGCCATGAAATGTTTTCTGATAAGATAAGATATTTAGATCACTTGAAAATAAACCATTTTAAGTTAAACGAGTCATTTGACGATCCAGGGGTTGACTGTGTTGATTTCGCTCCTATTATTATTAAAGAGAGTAAACCGAAGGCTGTACGTCGACAAATCGATTGGTCTATTGAAGACATTTACCAAGAAATTGAGTGTAGAAAAATTGACCCAAAACCAACCCCAACAGCCAGTCCTATAAAAAATTTCTTTTCCAAATTAGGGAATGAGTGAGTTACAATGGAATGTTGGCATGCTTGGGACTTCATCAACATTTACTGGGGCTTAACTCTACTAATATGCTTATAAGTAATTTCTTGTCTATATTTAACATAATATTATTTAACATCTCTTTACATACAAAATTGGCATGTTTTGTGAGCAATAAAATTATATTGAGGGTAGTCTTTTTAAAAAAACAAGTTTTATATAAAAAGAGTGTTGAATATTATCATGCAATCATAACAATTTGTAGAATATAACTATAGAAAGAAATTTCTGACTCATTGACTTACATATTAACGCCCAGCCCTCGGACTGGGCGTTGGCTTTGGACCTAGAAGGTTAAAATTTTTTAGATGGGTTCTTACGTTGTAGACGAGGAATATTTGAAGTCCGAAAAACGATTTAATTATATGAATTAATGAACTGGACACTGATCTGGCCCTTGGTGGTACAGTGTATCACTTAATACTAAGTACAATTTTCCGCCATGACATGACCATGATATTGAGAAAAGTGCTGCACAGCAATTAACTTATACCTTCCTTTATTGTTAAAAATTACATCCTAAACGAAATTACATATTCGTGAGAAATCTATCATTTAATGGTCAATTTCTTAGAAAAGAATTAGATTTAAATTTTCCCTTTAGTATGATGCAGACCGATCCGCTCACCTCGGTCGGCTCGGACGGCATTTTACAATGCGGTAAAGGAAATTGGAACATGAATTACAGAGGCTCAATTCACGTTATAAACGTCAATCGAGTAGAAGAGCTTAGGGCTATATATTCTATACTTTTCATAGTCAGCATTGAGTGAAACAAGTGCCGACTATGAAAAGTGTAGAATATATCTTTAACAATCTTTTTTGAAGTTGTTTCTTTAATTATTTCTAACTAAGACACTATTTTAATTTCTTACTTGTTACTATTATTTGTGTTTTTCTCCTGTTAAATTGCAATGCTCGCTGTGTAGCAAATTTTGAGCATGTTCTATACTTCATTTTTTATTTTTTCGAAATCAGGTTTCTCCTTACCAAGACACTATTTTAATTTCTTTGTCTTACTATTTTTCTGTTTTAGTCACGTTCATACACAATCCTTGTGTTTACATAGCAATTTTGAGATGTTTTACATTCTTTTTGAACTCGTGTTTTCGAAATCAGATGCTTTTCCTTACCAAGACACTAATTGGGCTTCTTTTTTGTACCTATTTTTGTGTATAAATGTGAATTTCATCTGTAACGATGAACTCATTTAACTAGTTATACGTATGTATAACTAGCGATCAGTATAATCGACGTAATCGATCACATAACAAAGAAGAATTTCGCCGCCTCGAGCCTGTCGACACTAGCTCAGCGGAAGAGCGTCCCGGCTTTAGGGAGACAGTCGCAGGTTCAAATCCCGCGTGTCGATATTTTTCTTTGTTGTTTTTAAGGTTTTTCCAGATTCCCAAGCACGGGGTGAGTGCTATAACACAAAAATAATTAGAAATACGAAAGTACTGATCAAAATTATAAATGTGAATTTCATCTGTAACGATGAACTCATTTAACTAGTTATACGTATGTATAACTAGCGATCAGTATAATCGACGTAATCGATCACATAACAAAGAAGAATTTCGCCGCCTCGAGCCTGTCGACACTAGCTCAGCGGAAGAGCGTCCCGGCTTTAGGGAGACAGTCGCAGGTTCAAATCCCGCGTGTCGATATTTTTCTTTGTTGTTTTTAAGGTATTTTTGTGTTTTACTCACGTTAAAACGCAATTCTCGTAGTGTAGTAAATTTTGAACCTTTTTTAACTTCCCGCTTCGTATGTAGTTAAGGAAGTTACTGATTTGCCCCGATTTTCGAAACTTGATTTTTCACCAAATCTCCACGTTTTGAGGTCCTAGGAAGTAGGAACATTTTGCGACTATTTTCACGATAACGTCAGTATGTCTATGCATGTATGTATGTATATGTGTGTGTATGTAAACATTTCATAACTTTTGAACGGCTAGACCGATCGAAACGCGGTTGATAGCATTTGGTTGGATTCCACTTAACTTAGACTTCCTGATAATTTGAACCAAATCGGTCCAGAAGGTTTTGAGAAATTTTGTAAAAACCCCAAAAAAAATTTGGCGAAACAGTATTTTTTTAATGTAATTTCCAGATTCATGTACCGATTGAGTACAAAAACTAATCAGCCCTTCTCCTCAAAAACCACGTATAGTGCAGAAATTGCATTAAAATCGGTTTATCCGTTTAGGAGTAATCGTTGACGAAAAATTTTGCAAAACGTGTTTTTTCGATATAACTTCGAAATTTTTTAACCAACCGTTTTTTGATACTCTACGATATTTTAGTACTAAAAGAACCACGACAAATGCCGTTTCAAAAATTAAAATCGTATCTAATTTTCAAAAGTTACAGCTTTTCTAATATTAAAATTATGTCTACATTGTTTTTACCAAACTTACTTAATATTATCGAAATAACTTTTAGGCTAATACACCGATTGTCATAAAAATCTTATCAGCTTTTCTCCTTTAGAAACTTAATTGGATCAAAATCGGTTAATTTCTTTGGAATTCAATTTCTTTGCAAGTCATCAATGACGGAAATTATTGAAAAAAAATTTTTTAACACTGCTTCGAAATTTTTCAGCCTATCGATTATTTAGCTAAAGCAATATTGTAGACTTAAAAATTAAGTTTATGCCATTATTTTGATCTTTATCAAAATCGATCATTGTTTCCTAAATATACAGCTTTTCTAAAATCATATTGATAACCACAGCCAATTTTAATAAAATAGATGTTTGAACTGAAAAAATTTATGCTTATAGTTTTTACTCTTTTGAGCTTAAAATAATTTAGCGGGAAGTTTCAGCCTGCAGGGTGAACCGTTTAGACTTTTTTTGAATAAGTTTTTTCGAAATCAGATGCTTCTAACCAAGACACTATTTCAGATTCTTTTTCTTATATTTTTGTATTTTAGTCACGTTAATACGCAATGCTCGGCTGCAGAACAATTTTTAGATGTTTAATATTTTTTTGGAGCCGTGTTTTCGAAATCTGAAGCATCTCTAGACTAAGAGATTATTTAAACTTCATAAATTGGTAAAGTGCGTGTAGGGCCACGCGCAATGTAGGGTTCCGAAGTTGCCCATCACAATAATGCGGACTAAGAAGAGGGCTTTTAATGTTTAATACTATGAACATTTAACCTATTCAACCTCAATGACAAATATACATCTACACCACAGGTTCACCGCCTATAAAAACATCTCTAAGTACATTTATAAGTTGGTTGACTATTATTCAAAAACTTGTAAAGCATTCTAAGCAGGGGGGGGGGCACTTGACTCTAACAAAAATTAGCACTTTGATTAATATTTTACAAACGAGTCCCTTAATCGAAAACTTGTTTTCCCAAACCCACAATGTTTTTTTTAAAACCTATCCAACGATAATCTACGCTATAGGGTGCGCGAGAAAAAATAACATACCCACTTTACATGTAGAGGAGCTACCCTGAGAAAAAATATTGTTCAAGTTTTTGTCCACTTTGTTGCTGAGACTAATATAGATATTCATACCAAATTACAGCTTTCTAGTAATAAGGATCTCTGAGCTATTGTGCGGACGGACGGACATAGCGAAACTATAAGGGATATAACTATAAACGAAACCCTAAAAAAATATTTACAAATAGTACACATTGAATTTACATGTTAGACCGCCCCGTTGGTTGAGTGGTTAGCGTACCTGACTACCCATCAATGGGGCCTGGGTTGGATTCCCGACAGGGACAAACATTTATGTGATGAGCATAGATGTTCGTATTTCTGGGTTTGGGTGTTTATTAAATCTATGAGATTATATATGTACCTCTATGTATTAATATCGTTGTGTGACACCAATACTACAAGCAAATAAATTGCTTACTTTGGGGTCAGATCAATTCGTGTAATTTGTCCAGTGATATTTATTAAATTATTATTTACTAGCCAGCGACTTCGTCCGCGCGGAGTTCGTTTACTCCGCACTGCCCCTCCCCCGTAGGTGATAGCGTGATAATATATAGCCTATATGTTGACCCGTCCTATTAGTATTTATTATATTTATACGCATTCTCAGCTCTCATAACCGCTTCTAATTCTTTTTTAGGGTTTCATACCTAAAAGGTAAAACGGAACCCTTTTACTAAGCCTCTGCTGTCTGTCTGTCTGTCTGTCACCAGGCTGTATCTCATAAACCGTGTTAGCTAGGAAGCTGAAATTTTCACAAATTATGTATTTCCGTTGCTGTTATAACAACAAATATTAAAAATAATAAAAATATATACAGTAAACATGTTTTTTGCTATGATGGTACGGAACCCTTCGTAAGCGAGTCCGACTCGCACTTGGCCGTTTTTTATAATTGTCGAGTTCAAAACGTCTACTTCAATTAATTCTTTCGTAACATAAAACTATTTAAGCAATTGTATTTATATTTTAAGATAATATTCCTTTAAATAATAAGAACGATATTATTTTTGTAGGACTTTCAGCAAACAGAGCACTCCCAAAAAGGTCAGTTTCCGCAAGTTAATTGAGAGCGGTAAAGTTAAAACCGCAGTATATCTCCCTATTCGAAAATACATTGAGAACTACAAACTTAAGAAAAAGATGTCTAATTACAGTCCTATAAATTCTAAAACACAAATGGCCACGAGTACCATACAAGCAACATTTCCAGAAGTTATTTCAGGTAAGAAGTGTAATTTAATTATTGCTTTAGTTATAATAATAAGTTAAATAAATAATTAATTAATGTTATTTAATACATAATGTGCGAAATAAAAATTTAATACAATAAAAATAAATACTTTAAAAAACCGACTTCAAAAACTAAAAAGTAAAAAATAATAAAAATTTAATATTAATTAATTATCTATTACATAATATTTATATGTGCTATTTACTAATAGGTTTGAAGTCGGTGTCTGAACTGATTTATGAAATTTGGTAAGCAGATAGTTGAAAACGAGAAATCAAGCACAGGCTCCTTTTTTTAAATCAACCTCTAATGGTCTGAAATAGCTGTTTAAAGTTTGTTTGAAAAATTATGTTGATGACATATTACTGTACTCACTGGGGAAGCTGAGCGTGTCAGCTATTTTTTATATAGTGACTAGCTGTTCTCTGTGACTTCGTTGGCAAGACCCACTTACTTGCTTTTAGTCAGTTAAAAACTAGCCTTTAGTGATAATGTACCTTTATGTTGCTGAAAGAGTTTTTTAAAATTCGTCCGGTATTTTGAGTTTATGTATTAAAAATACACACTATCAAATTTTAGTGTAGGTAACTGGATACTGTTTTAGTTTCTAAATATAACAAAATGTACAATTTTGTAATATAGTTTGTAACATTTTTGTTTGTTTTAAACAGATAGTGACTATGGATCGCCGAGTGGAACTTCGGAGGACTCATGGAAAATGAAACAAAATTTAATATGTGCATGTGATAAAAAAGTATTTATGTTGTCTGAATCAATTCACGTAAGTCCAATTTATTAATGTTAACGTAGGTTTCAATTTATTTTATTTGTAAGTACACGAAGACTGATTGGATTGTCGCACGCGAAAGAAGCGAGATTTGACGAAAAAGAAAAATTAATATCTCGCTTTTTCTAATACTAGTTGCACCCTGCAGCCAGCTACATTATTAAGTTATTGGTAAGCTACATTATTAAGCCGAGGGTGTGGTTCGTATTGGTGAGTGTATATTCTTTGTAATATACGATATATTTGGTTGTTGGGAGATTATTGATACTCAGGAACTACTTCACGATGTTTATTAGTACCTACATTACAGACACAACTATTGCGAACGGTTTTGTAGCGTGACTAACTAAACCATAACAGTGCTTACCCTACTTAGTGCCAAAATAGGGAGGTGACAGGATGACGAAATTATTGTGCAAGACATGCTGACGTTATCGTGAAAATAGTCGGAAAAGATTCCTAGGCCCTTAAATCGTGGAGATCTAGTGAAAACTCGATTATAAATTACATATAAATAAATATCACTGGACAAATTACATGATTATTGATCTAACTCCAAAGTAAGCAAATTATTTGCTTGTAATATAAATACTGGTACTTGTAATATAATAAATAATCTCCAAAACATGAAAATCAATAAATCAATATTAGGTTAAAAAATACTTATTTATAAATACATACATAGGTATGCGATGTTAATTTATAATTACAGGTATGTATTACATACATGAGAAATAAATACAAAAAAATATGAATTGTGTCTAATACATTTTTTATGTGATCAGAATTAAGGTAAATGTCATATTTAATTTAATGTTATAATTATTGTTTAAAAAATTATTGTGAGAGCTAATAAATGAAATTAGTAATTAGTTACATTTTATTTGATTTTTTAAATAAAATGTAACTGACTAATCTATAGTTAAATGTACATACAGCATGGAATAAAAGGCTTTTTTATTTATTTACTAGCTGTTGCCTGCGACTTCGTCCACGCGGACTTCGTTTACTCCGCACTGCTCCTCCCCTGTAGGTGATAGCGTGATAATATGTAGCCTATATGTTGACCCGACCTGTTAGTAATATGCAAAATTTGAAGTAAATCCATGCAGTACTTTTTGAGTTTACCCTGGATATACATACAGACAAACAGACAAAAATTCTAAAAACTATATTTTTGGCTTCGATATCGATTGTAGATCACGCCCCAAGTATCTTATAAAAAAATATTCAATGTACAGTTTTGATATTTCTACGATTTTATTATGTGTATAGATAATATGGGTGTCAGTCATATATACTAATACATTGAAAGACAATATATAAATGCTCAAATATATTTAATAAACACCTAAACCCAGAAATACAACATCTGTGCTCATCACACAAATGTTTGTCCTTGTCGGGCATCGAACCCGAGCCCCATTGATGCATAGTCAGGTTCGCTAACCACTCTACCAATGGGGTGGTCAATCGACTACGGTTTTATGTAACAACTCAAGTGAGGTCCTAATCGTCTAGGGACATTTTTAAAGTGACTACTATTACTGCGATTACTGATAGCGATGCAGTGCCTATCACTATACAGTAATACCTCGACTTACGCTACCCCGACTTACGCGAACCCGGAGTTACGCGATTTTCAAATCTCGTTGATTCATCTTTTATTTGACTTAGTTGCTCCACACTATTGCTTAGCCAATGTACGTATTCAGACAATTGAAAGACAAATTGTAGAAAATATGCACTCTAATGAAAGCGTAATTCTTCTACAAAACAAGGAATATATATTTTTTTGGGTTTGGAAATTTTGCGGAAAAAAAAATCAAGTCGTCAAACTACTTTGTTAGATTTTATGAAGCCTTCTATATCAACATAAATTTGGCTGGCGATTTTATACTCTGCTGATTTTATGCTCTGCTATATAGTTTGAGATCTTAATAAACATTTTTTGTCTACGTGTAGTTTTAAAAGCCTTAATCAAAAATATTTTTTTGGAAAATTATACCCCGATTTACGCGAATTCGACTTATGCGGTTGTCGCTCAGTCCCACCTATCGCGTAAGTTCGGGGTATTACTGTATACTTCTTTACAATGTACATATACATATTTCAATCTTATTCCAGGATCGTGATCGTATAGTGGCTATGATTAATGAACTGGGAGGTGTAGTGGCACAAAATACAAAAATGGAAATGTTAGCAACACATTACATATCTGTGTTGCCAGATGACACATTTACTGGCATGATGGTGTGTTCACTAGCCACGGGAAAGTGGTTACTCCATATTAGTTTTATTTACGACAGCTTTCGGTGCAAGAAGTTTTTACAGGTACCTTCTTTTATTATTTTCTCAATAATTGAAAATAACATACGTAACTTTTTATATCTATCTATATATATCTAGCTGAAAGTGACTGACTGATGTATCAACGCACAGGCCAAACCCTTAGGGCTAGGAACTTGAAAGGCGTCCACTAAGGAAGAATTTTTCCAAATTCAACCCCTAAGGGGGTGAAATAGGGAATAAATTTTGTATGAAACTTTTTATTCCCTGGACATATTTGCATGAAATTTTGTATGACTTGAGTACAAAAAAAATAATGAATTACGTGTTTAAGCGTTTTTCAAAATTTGATCCCTAAGGGGGTAAAATAAGGGAAGTAGCTTATAAAGGAAGGTTAAATAAGTGCTAAAGTAAATATGCGCGAGCGAAGCCGCGGGTAAGAGCTAGTCATAAGATAACAAGCAGATGGCACTCTTGATGGAAATAAACAATTATTGCCTATAGACACCATAAATGGTTTTGTATGGCGGGACGGTAATGCGACTTGCATAAGATTACCTGCTACCTTAATGTCCAAATCGGAACACGACAGTGCCAAGCACCAACGTTATTGAGGCAGGAATAGGTGTGGTGGTGGTACCTGACTCGGGCGAGACAATGCGGCACTCTACCACCTAATCTAGTGATAGGAAGATAACTGATGGCATTGATCAATTCAAATAGCATGCGCTCTCTAGCCATCTTAAAAAGCGCGCGCTCATTGGTCAATTCAAATAGCACGCGCTTATTGGTCATTTCAAATAATGCACGATTCCTTGGCTTCTGTTACACGTTTACATTGCATTTCACAAAATCAACATCAATTTAAAAACATCCTTATTTACTCTCCATTTGTGGAAACTGAGTTCATGGAGATTTAAGTGCCCCGCACTCAGTGTGTAAAGTTTCCGTTTTCGTCGTGGCCTTAGGTTACGTAAGCACAGGCAGGCAGCTTGTTTAGCATCTAGAGCCTAGCTGACGTAGCCTTAGTACGCCTTACATAAGCGACTGGTCAGTTGGGCCAAAATACAGTTAAATAGCATCCTACTGTCACACTTTTTGATTAGTTTTGCATTAAGTTATGATAATATATTGACTTAAAAATATAATAAAACGATGAAAATATAGCAGTCTACAACGCTATAATACATAAAAGTTGAAGAAGATAAATCCTAAATCACGCTACAATAAATCTTAAATCTTGTAACCTTATACTTTCCACACTTCTCAGACCGACTTTGGTTCCCAGACTGCTTGGCTGGGAAGATCTTCTCTTTTCCATCCTTTTTTCTTGCTATATATGTACATTGTGTTATCCATCAGTGTACAAGAACTACAAATAATTAACCATTGGTTAATATTCTTACGTATTATAGGAAAATATGTACGAATGGATGAGAAATCCTAAAATAGTGGAAATAGACAACACAAGCCTTGAGGTGGCTAAGGCAGCTGTGTACTGGCACTCAGAGCTTCAAGAGCACCAAGCTAAGTTTCCATTCGAAGGCAAGCAGATTGTGCTGATAATGAAGAAGAAATATAGGCAATATTATCAAATGATATTCAAGACGCTCAAAGCTAAGCCGGTCACATATGATCCGAGGTAATTTAATGTAATTAATCCTTTCACTATTTTATATATTATGTTCGAATGTATTTTCTTCTCGATTTTTATTTTCTTTGAATTTCTTAGAATACACAATCAATCAATCAGTTAACCGATTCATTGCGAATGACACGGCATAATTTTTTTAACGTATGGCGTATGACACGGGAGTCGTGTCATTTTTAAATCGATTATATCTCCCTCAAATTGCATTTTAAAAGGTTCTACCCTGAACAAAACCTTTATAATTTTCCACATAAATCAAGCTTGTAACTTATGCATGTGGCATTAGACCTCGCCACAAGATAGCAACGCACCATTAACATCTTTGGTGTCTATAGGCGATGGTTGACTCTTTCCATCAGGAGACCCATCTGCTTTGTTTGCTATCTTATAATATAAAAAAAAAAACTTTGTTTCTGAATATTCTGTGAAATGGAAAAATTTAGGGGTCAACCTTTTCTTAAGCTACATTAATATTAACGAATCAGAAATCAAAAATAAAATAAAAAATAAAGTAACCGTTAATTTATTGATGTTATTATATTCACGCCCGTATCCCCAAAGAGTTAGGCAGAGATACAACCAGTGCACCCACGATTAGCAGAAGACAGTCCCACAATGTGATTAATATTAACTCAAATTATTTGTTTTGTAGGGTAGGTAGAGTGTTAATTCATTCTAAATTCTAATTTGAACTTAAATTAGATCACATCGCGTACTTAACGACGGTAGAACCTTGCGAACTTAAATTAGATCACATCGCGTACTTAACGACGGTAGAACCTTGCGGCGCCTCGCTTGATCGGTGGGTACGAATACCACCGTCTTACCTATTCCAGCCGCAATAATGTAACCACAGACCGCTAGGTATCGAACGGACATCCACAACCTTAAAACCCACATCTATTTAATGTACCTATTTTTCTAACTCTTGTTGTACAAAAGGTTTGCAATATCTGAATGAAAAAATTACTAACCTTTCATTTTGCGGAAAAAGTAAACCTACTCAAAAACCACTCAAAACAACGTAATATTCTGTTTACACCAGTGGTTTGGTTTCAATTGAATAAATCAAGTCTATACACGCGTAAAACAATAAATTTTTTATACATGGTGGGTGACACGGTAGCCATGTCATCAACGTGTATGGCGTTTGACACGGCAGCCGTGTCACGAAATATTTGTACGCCGCCATAACTAAGTTTTGGAAATTATACGCCGCACCAAATCAGTTAAAAATTCTCTCAGGGACGTCTTGAATAACTTTGGAGTCTTTTAAGACCTAAATTTCATATAAGCTTACACATTTTCATGCGTTAATATTTTTTTTTGTGCAAATTGTTACAAAAAATGTTCTGCCAAAAGAATATTTTTTCAGTAGTACTTTTTTAAACGACTGCTGAAAAAAACTTCTTATGAACTCATAATATATAAACTGGAAATGATTTGATTTGATTGAACATTTATACGATATTCAAACAAAATCCTTTCAAGCTGCAAAGGGGCTATAATATGTAGGTCAATGATATTATCAAATAAAGAAATTAATATTATTATTGTGTTCTATTTATAAAAAGAAAATAATTATTGTGTTTATCCTTCAATTACCCTAAAATATAGCAAATATATTAAATGTAATATTTTATCACTTATACACTTGTACTGTTTCACAATAAATTATATTACATTAAAATGGAGTTTCACCAAATTCCGACGATGAAAAGTGTAGAGTAAATATATTAAACTTAACACCACATTGCGCCAATGGGAGCAGCATCTTTGTTGTTGTTGCTGCCTGTTTACTGTGTCGGTTTCTATAAAGACATGTGTTATATTTTTTGTTGCCATAATAATTGAAAATATGATTTAAGGTTAACTGTTTAGATAGGTAAAATTTAGCTATAAATATTGAAAAAATAAAAACACATTCATGATCTTCAAGCTAGCAGATATTAATATTTCGGTCGGACAAGGTTTTTATTACTCACTGTATATAAATAATCTCATATGACACTTCCGTTGTAAGAATGTACATAGAGACAACCATCGCTTATAGACACTAAAGATGTTAATGGTGCATTGCTATCCATGTAGTGGCTTTTTTTACATCATAAGATAGCGAACAAGCAGATGGGTATCCTGATGGGAAGAGTCAATCATCGCCTATAGACACCAAAGATGTTAATGATGCGTTGCTATCTTGTCTCGAGGTCTAATGCCAATGCATAAGTTAATCTGCTACCTTACCCTCCTAACCAAAACACGATAATGACAAGCACCTACGTTATTGCGGCAGGAATAGGTAAGGCGGTGGTACCAGACCCAGGCGAGACAGTGCCACATGCATAACTTACCAACTTATTATCCAAACCATGACAGTGACAAGCATTGACGCAATTGGGATAGAAATAGGAAAGATGGTGATATCAAACCCTGGCCAGAGTGCAAATTTCTGCCACTTAATAGTCACGATCAACGACGGTAGTGACTCGTATAGTCAATCCTTTGCTTTTACGAACAGCCAAGCAGAATGGAAGATCATATATTATCCAAAGGGCATGCATATCAAAATGGAGTTATAATCAGGATGTATCAAATATATAATCAGGATTGTAATTAACACTAATATTTAATTACAGGACTCCTGGAAGTTGCTGCTCAGCTGACTATTGCTTTGTTGACATGAAAGTCATCGAAAGAGTAAAATTACGATTCTTCTTTCACCACAATGTTCCTGTATTTCCGTACCAATACATTTTGGTATACCTGCTCAAAAGAGGCCATGTTGAAGATGAACACAAATATTTACTACAAGACTGCGTTAAAATAAAAGATAAAGACTTCTATTTAAACAACACATATTGAATGTGAATTAGATTTTATTGCAATAAATTAGTTATACAAAATTATCCTATTAAAAAATATTTTTCTTAATGACCCTTAATTATCTTTCACGGTGTCTACTTATGCTTTCCATGTTTGTTTGGATTTCAATCTGACGTCCTTGCCGTTTCCTGTCAATTTTGAGCTGTAAGAGGCATATTTTTATAATAAAAATTAAGGTATATGTGTTCATTAATTTGTCGACTGGTTAGCGATCCTGCGGGTCTACACATGTGGCATAAACGCTAGGAGAATAGAAAGATAAATGAATGGATTTGACATAAGCATAATCGAACGATTACGTCAAGTCCATACATTTATCTTTCTATTCTAGCGTTTATGCCACTTGTCTAGACCCGCTGGAGGCTACAAAGTAACATTTTCCCCGTGTTGGTTCTGGGCTCCTTTGAAGAATAGACCAAATGCCGTTCTGCCAGGCAAGTCGTAAAAAAGTCGATTGGCTATGCGAGTCACTACCATCGTGGCTACTAGGTGGTAGAGTTCTGCATTGTCTCGCCCGGGTCTGGTACCACCGTCTTGCCTATTTCTGCCGCAATAGCGTCAGTGCTGTCGCTGTCGTGTTCCGGTTTGGAGGGTAAGGTAGCCGGTTAACTTATGCATGTGGTATTAGACTTCGCCACAAGATAGCAACTCACCATTAACACCTTTGGTGTCTATAGGCGATGGTTGACTCTTTCCATCAGGAAACCTATCTGCTTGTTTGCTATCTTATAACATCGCGTTGTAGTGAAACAATATCTAAATTCGACGTCGTCTCTCGATATAACGATGCCGATGACGACTGACTACGTGATTTAGCGTGGCTTATGTAAATCCCATATATTTAATTTTTTCTAACGTCAAAATCGTTTTCATATTGTAATTTTGTCTAAGCTCTCTCACTATGAAAATATTTACTTGTTTAAAGTTAGAACAGGCCCCATAAACATTTTGGGAGGGTATAATCGACTTAATTCCGCCATCCCCGTTTTTCTATCGATCGTCGAGGCGCTCAGATTCTAGGCATCGTCATATGGTGGCGTTCCACGTACCCGGACAAAGCGGTTCGACTCAACGTTCTTCATTCGAACCGCAAAGGACTGGAATATGCTTCCTGAGTCTGTGTTCCCCGACGAGTACAATCTGGGGATCTTCAAGAGAAGAGTGAACAGGTACCTTCTAAGGGAAGCGCACTCCATCTCAGGCCTCAGCTTACCAGGCGAGATCGAGGTCAAGCGCTTACCTATCGATAGTAAAAAAAAACTCCTATTTGATTCCATATTGATAGTGATGATCTGATCCAAGGTTCTAGAGATAATTAGAACATTAGAAGTCGGTTGCTGCAGTTTTACCTACTGCCTTTAAATTATAATTAATTATTTGTATAGACAATAGCTAACAAGTTGATAGCTTCCTGGTGCAAAGAGCTAATTGTCAACCGAATTCCCAAAAGCTAATTTTTTTCCATATTACTGGGTATTTTAGTTTTTGGACACCTCATTAAAACAGTAGCGACCTCAGTATAGACCAGAGACAAGATATTATATATTATCTGATCTCGGGTATAGACGTAGGTAAAAGACTGACAATATTGCCAGAAACGTGATATCCGAATTGACAATAAGCTGGTCACTTGTTAAATCACAGTGCTTCAAACAGACTGGTAGAGAAGTTATTCAAAATTTTATTTTATCACTTTGTCGGAGTAATTATCCGTGCCAAATAGAAGCATTTTGTAAAAAGAGTTAAGCCAAGGACTGAAGGACATAGCGAGAAAGGGTTTATTGTTATCCATACAACCCAAAAGAATTATCTAAAATATTTAATTTTAGTTCTTAAAATTGTTAGTAAACATCGCTATATAAACTTAGGTGGTATTCTACTTTAATAAAGTAATTTTTTATATTGGCTCTTCAAGTGAAACTCGTTAGGTTATGTATTAGATTTATGCTACCGACTGACTACAGTATTCCTGTAACAGATAATATGAAATCCAGTTCCTCATATAGATATATTTATATATTTCACTAGCCTTACAGCTCAAGGAGCTCCTACGACCAATCAGTCATTTTTTTGGGTTCCGAAGTAAACTAGGAACCGTCCGTCCGCACGATAGCTCAGAGATCCTTATTACTAGAAAGCTGTAATTTGGCACGAATATAAAATGTATTAGTCACGTCAACAAAATGGTAACATAAAATTTTGAAAAATATTTTTTTTCAAGGTAGCTCCCCTACATGTAAAGTGGGGATGTTAATTTTTTTTCACGTACTCTGTTGTGTTAAGTATCGTTGGATAGGTTTTTAAAAAATATCGGAGGTTTGTGAAAACTAGTTTTCGATTAAGGGACTTATTTGAAAAATATTAATCTTTTAAGTGCTAATTTTATTATGCCCTATTAAGCCTCCGCTGTCTGTCTGTCCGTCTGTCTATCTCTCACCAGGCTAATAAAAAAATAAAATGTTAAGGGTTATATTTTCTTTTGCGGGATGCTATATGGACACATTTTTGAATTTTTATACGTAGGCGCGTGGATTCACAGAAGATGCGACTACTACAAAAAAGATCAAATTTGGCCACCCTAGACCCGGGCCTATAAGGAAATCCGCCCCCGCATAGGATAGTTGTTATAATCTCCGACAAAATTGAACAGCATGCTCTTCCATGCAGTTTTTTTAAATATTTACCTTAGTATAAACGATCCAGCAGGCAACAGTGACAAATATCGTTCCAATCATCCCCAATATTTGCTGCGCGCTAGGAAACACGCCCCCATTATTTTTTTCTGTTTCGTCGCAACTACAAAATGAATTTATCAAGACCATTATTTGTTTTGTATACCATTAATTTAGAAATTCCTAGAATGACGTTTTATTGGCAATAATTATTATGACAATATTGTAACTTTTTAAATTAATGCAGGACTATAGATTCACACAAAATTTTTAATGTAATACAGCTTCATGGTAATTATTACATAAAAAATCTCCATCTGTCTGTACGCGGCATTATTGTTTATGTTCTTTGTTTCTCCGGTTTTAGTGGCTATTTAACAACAAATGTGCTGGTTTTAGGTAAATTCCAGTCTCGTTGCTATTATTTAAAGGTTATCTTCCTTTTCACCAAATTTCATGTTTCTTAATGTACGAGAGTCGAGAACGAGCGTGCGTTATCCCAGCGGAAAAGTTTCGAAATAAATTATTTGAGCTTAATAGATTTTTAGTGTGTCACGGTGGGTAATTGTGTGTGATCATTTTAAATTTGTGTATCATTTTATAACGTTTTAAACGTTATCCCAGCGGAAACTTTTTTATCAAAAGGGTCCTGCAGAAAAATTAAATACTGCATTAATAAGTATGTAATGAGAGGTAATTGTGTGTGCTTGAGCGGAATTTGTGTGTCAAAAGACTTCGAGAATATTCAAGTTTCTGCTGGGGTAACGTTTGGCTGATTGCTGGATCTTTAAATGGCTCGGCGTACATGTATGATTTTTTTTACTTGAATTGATATGAATTTGTGTGTAATGTTTGTAAAAACAAAATTCGAATAATAAGGACTGGTTAAGAGAAAAAAAGTTTACATAAAATAGATTTTTTAGGGCCTAGTACTTGAATTAGACCTGATGGGCATTAATTTTTTCCGTTTACATATGCCTTATATCTACGTTCAAATGTGTACAAAGTTTTATTGACTGATTGTAAGTAGTTAAAAAATACGATGGCCATGCTATGGTAACTTTCCCCTTTGATTTATTCGATTTTCTGAATGGTAGACACAAAAGAAAGCATAAAAATAATTTGTTTGTTCGTTCAAGTATCTATCAGTATAATTTTGGCTCGATACACTTGATTTGAAAGGGAGATATAAAAATACTAACAACTTACAATAACGAAAATTTAACAGTTATTAACCGACAAATTTTGATTAGCCACATAAAAGCGACCGTGCGATATAAAATGCTAGCCTCCCGGAAATGGTGGATTTTTTCTGTGGTTTGGGTTGTACATGTGAGTACACAATTGTTTACATTAGTTTTAAGCTAGAGTGTTTGAAAAATTACTAAAATAGTTCACGTTTTATTTAATATCGGCATGATAGTATATTTTATAAAAATTAAGGATTTAGATACGATAGTTCTCGCCGAATCCCTCATGGGTTAAGCGGAGGGCACAACATTCATTATTCTTGCTAAAATTTTTATCCGCGGCTTGAAAAAAAAAACTCTAATTTGCATTTCCCACAAGAAAAGAAATTGCAATGCTAATTAAAACGTTTTTTTTTTAATTTTTTGATTAATGTCCCTTACACGCTGTATATACATATACATACCTGGGATAAGGGATACATAGGTTGTAAAGGACGGTCTATCGAAAATCGAAACCATAGATTACTATGATTCTAAATCGGAAACTGTTGGAAAATTGTGTGGGACTTTTTTGACGATTTTTTACCTTAACTTAGGATAATTATATATTATGCCGAGCAACTTAGTTTGGAGTACTGCGGGCGCAACGAGCCCGAATAATGTTCGTGTTACATTGCATGGCGTAAAAATTTTAAAAATCATTAATCGCAAATATTGCATTTCGTACAGGAAAAGGAATGCTAATACATCACACTGAAAAATTTGCGTGCCATTATATGGTAAAGTAGGAAGGATTGTAAATTTCTTCAATAACATCTTTTTGTATCCCTATTACGTGCAATAAAGACTTATTATTATTACGACTGGCACGTAAAAATGGAATATTTTCTTCCCTTACACGCTGTATAGGTACATATTGACAAAAAAATAATTGTTGTAGGTAATATAATAAATAATTATTATAAAGATTCGGAGAAATAAAAATTAAGAGAGCTATGTTGTTTTTAGTTATTTATAGAACAGTCGAGTAAAAAAAATATAATTAGTAATGTCACTTTCACAAAATAAGTCGAATCTAATATACCTAGTTATCAAGTTTAAATCCATGAAACGGTTTAGGCTATAGAGCCAAAGAAATATGTATAAGTATACAAACCCTCGAACATATAACCCTACTTCTAGAGCGATCGGATATATATATGAGCATTTTTACTAATATCTTATACAGTATCTTTCCGTCGGTGGTTTCTTCCAAATTAAACCTTAAACAATATAAAGTATCTTCACGCCCGTATCCCTGAAGAGCTAGGCAGAGGTGCAACAAGTGCACCCACCATTTGCCAAAGATACTTGGTCCCACAATGTGATAGGTGGCAAGCCTATCGCCAGCCGAGCACTCTCCAATCCCGGGCAACATTGTTTTTATCAGAAAACTGAAAAAATGCATTTTTTTGAATTGCCCGACCAGGAATTAAACCCGGGACCTCATGTGGTCAACTCCGACACCGGACCTCTAGACCACAGAGGCGACTTAAATAATATGCGCGTATCAAATGCATTCTTTAGTTATTTTTATTCAATTGTGTGCAAACAACAGAGCCTGCGGACTAGTTAAACATGAATAACACTGATGAAAACGTGATATTATCACATAAAAACGTACTAACACTGCAACTTGTTTACAATGTCGGCACTTTTTGCATTCAATATAAATGGCGCAAGTTGTATTTTTAGTCATCTCCCTAAACTATGTTAAGTTTTGTATAACATGGTTCGCATACGTCTTGCAATTTTTTGGCAATCGGTCACAAACGGTCAGCCATGGTCCACACTTAATACTTCGTATACCATTTTTGCTTCCTATAAGTAAATAATCCTAAAATTGAAAGACACTACAACAATGAGGTAAGTTTTGTTTATAAACTAACCCTATAATTATATAATTGCTTAAATATACTTTCATGTGCTTTGAGTCCGGTGAATTGCTATACACGGCCACCAGTTTATGACGGAGTTTGACCGCCCCGTTGGTCGAGTGGTTAGCGAACCTAACTACAAATCGATGGGGCTCGGGTTCGATTCCCGATGGAATCAAACATATGATTGATGAGCATAGCTGTTTTGTATTTCTGGGTTTAGGTGTTTATTATGTTTGTAACAGTATTTATATATGCATTTCTATTTATTAGTGTCATTGACTAACACCCATAACACGATCAAATAAATTGCGTACTCTGGGGTTAGATTAATTAGTGTGATTTGTTTAGTTATATTTATTTATTTATCCAAGTAAGTCCCCTGTGGTGGTCCGGACTCCTTTTAAAGAATAGATCCTCCTCCTTGTTAAGTAGGCAGTGAAATCTTAACTGCTAGATGATAACAGTTCTATTTCGTCTTGCTCCAGTTTTTTGCCATTAGCTTGTATATTCTAAATGCAAAAGCGTTAGTGCTTAGAACTATCGCGTGTTCTGATTGCGCGGGCAAAATGTACATCTTTAACAGCTATACCAGTGTATGCGAATATAAAATGAAAATATCTAATTGTATAAATATAAGTGTAATATATATTCATAATATAACAAAAGATACCTAATGTATTCTTGGTACATTTGCGAAACAAATGTACCTACTTGATTAAGAAAACTGAGTGGAATATTACATATACATTTTTATGATTATACCCATTGAATATGATTATTTAAACTGTATTTTGTGAGTGTGTGTTCGACATTTTATGTATAATTATGCTTCTTAAGATGTTATATCTGATTCTGACACGACCTTTCTACCATATAGGACCGTGGACATTCTAAGCTTTTAGATGGATAAAAAATACTAGTTCTAAACTATTACCTTATATACATATACGTAAGATCTTGATGGATGTCTTTGTAAATGTAATTTATCTTTTTTTCCTATTTATCATTGAACAAAACCATAATATAAATAAAACGGATTCATTTCGGTTATTCAAATTATATCTATACATATAATAAAAACGTAACCGATCGGTGTCTGTACATGAAAGATTAATGAAAAAAACTATGATGGGGGCCTTTATAAACACAATAGAATCTATAACAATGATTTTTGTCTGTTTGTCTGTATGTTTGTGCACGCTAATCTCAAAAACGACTGAACCGATTTCGATGCGGTTTTCAGTAAGATGTAGCTGTTGGCTTTACTTAACATTTAGTGTTTATTTTATTCAAATCGGTTCATAAATAAAAAAGTTATCATCGCAAATCGACTCACCAGTATAAATTTAGTTTAGATCTTATGTAATTAATGATTGTGTAATAACGTATACATATTGTTCAGCTTAAGCTGGACATGCGTCGGTGTGATAAAGCGCGAATATTGTTAATTTTTTATTTTACTTTTTTAATTTTTTGCATAAGTTTGAAATGCGTTTGATAGATTTTTTGTTCGATACAATGAAGATAGATGTCGTTGTTTAAAGTTGAATCGCGCTATGACGTGATAGGTAGGTAATTTGGAACACAATCTTCTATCTATATCTATATATATAAAAGGCAAAAGTGACTGACTGAGATATAAACGCACAGGCCAAATCCTTAGGACTAGATGTTTGAAATTTCGCATACATATTTTCCTTATGATGTAGGCATCCACTAAGTTAGGATTTTTCAAAATTCAATCCAGAAGGGAGTGAAATAAGAGATAAAAGTTTCTATAAAACTTTTTATTCCCTGGACATACTGGCAAGAAATTTCGTATGAATTAAATAAAAAATAAATAATGAATTACGTGTTTTATCATTTTTCAAAATTCGATCTCTAAGAAGGTAAAGTAGGGGATGGAAGTTTCATATAACCGCACAAAGCATTGCCAAACCGTTAGTGTTAGACACTTGAAATTTTGCACACGTATTTGTCTTATGACGTAACAATCCACTAAGAAAGCATAATTAAAAATTCAACTCTCAAAAGGGTGAAATAGGGAAAAAAGTTTTAAGCATTTTATTCCTTAGACATATTTGCATGAAATTTCTTATAATATGAGTATGGCAAAAATAATGACTTAAGTATTTCAGCGTTTTTCAAAATTCCACCCTTTAAGGGAAAAATAGGGCACGAAAGTTTTATATAAACGTATAAGCCAAACCCCTTGGGCTAGAAACTTGATATTTTACACACGTATCCCTGTTATGATGTAAGCATCCACCAAGGAATGATTTTTCAAAATTCAAACTCCAAATGGGTGAAATAGAGAAAAAAATATTTGTATATAACTTTTTATTCCTTGAACATATTTGCATGATATTTCATATGAATTGAATATGGCAAAAAACATGAGTTATGTATTTCAGCGTAAAAAATAAATAACGAATTACGTGTTTAAGTGTTTTTCGAAATTTCATCCCTAAGAGGTAAAATAGGGGATGAAAGTTTTATATAACCGCACAAACCATTGCCAAACTATTAGTGTTAGATACTTGAAATTTTGCGCACGTACTCCACTTATGACGTAGAGATCCACTAAGCAAGGATTATTAAAAATTTAACCCTCGAAGGGGTGAAATAGGGATAAAAATTCAAAACATTTTATTCCTTGAACATGAAATTTGGTATGAATTGAGTGTTTCAGCGTTTTTTAAAATTCAGCCCCTTAGAGAGTAAAATTGGGCAAGAAATTTTATATAAACGTACAGCCCAAAACCTTAATACTAGAAACTTAAAATTTCGCACACGTATTTCTCTTATGATGTAGGCATCCACTAAAGAAGGGTTTTTCAAAATTCAACTCCGAAAGTGGTGAAATAGGGGATAAAAGTTTGTATGAAACTTTTTATTCCCTAAATATATTTGCATGACATTTCGTATAAATTGAGTACAAAAAGAAAAATGAATTACGTATTTAAGCGCTTTACAAAATTCAATCCCTACGAGGATAAAATAGGGGATGAAAGTTTTATATAATCGCACAAGACAAACCCTTAGGTCAAGAAACTTAAAGCTTCGCACACATATTCGTCCTTTGACGTACGCATCCACTAAGGAAGGACTATTCAAATTCAAGGGGGTGTCGTATGGGATGAAATTTCTTTGAAACTTTATATTCCTGTGACATACTTTTATAAAATTTCGTATCAATTAAGTATGGTAAAAATAATGAGTTACGTATTTTCTCATTTTCGAAAATTCAATCTCTTAGAGGGTAAAATAGGGGATGAAAGTTTTATATAAACTCACAGGTTAAGCCCTTAGGCCTAGAAACTTGAAATTTCGCACACGTGTTCCTCTTATGTCGTAAGTATGCACGAAGAAATATTTTTTCAAAATTCAACCTTCAAAGGGGTGAAATAAAGGAAAAAATGCTGTGTGAAACTTTTTATTTCTTGGACATATTTGTATGATTTTTTCACATGAATAAAGGAAAATTTAAAAAAAAGTGTTTTTTCTAACTGAAGTTTTCAACTAATCATTTTTCGACCTTCTACAATTTTTTAGTACTGAACTACGTCAAATGCAGTTTCAAAAAACAAAATCGAATCACGTTTTCAAAAAACAAAAAACCTTTTAAATAATAATATTTTATTGTTTCCAGCAAACGCAATTAATATTTTCAAAATAAATTTCAGGCTAATATACCGATGGATTTAAAACTCTAAACAAAAAAACAAAATAAAAAACTGCGTCCAAAACTGAATTTGATCAAAATCATTCCATTTATTTGGGATTTATCATTAACGATATTTTTAAAAAAAGGTTGTCTTGAATATTTTTCAAAAATGAAATTATTATCTTTGATAACAAAATTAAGATTTTTGAACTCTGAAAAAATTCTTTGCTTAAATATAGTTTTTGTACTTTTGAGCTGAAATACAATTCAATTCAATTTAGCAGAAGTTTTAGGGATGGCCTGCAGGGCCAATCAATTTACAGATTTTTAATTTCCCGCTACGTATATAGATAAAAAAGTTACTCATTTTGACCCGATTTTCGAAAATCAAGTTTTCACCAGATCTGCACGTTTTGACGTCCTAGGAACCTTTTACGACTATTTTCACGATGACTTCTGTATATCTGTATGTATTATGTATGCGTATGGGTGTGTGTGTGTGTGTGTGAGTGTGTTAGTGTGTATGCAAACATCTCATAACTTCTGAACGGCTTGACCGATTGAAACGCGGTTTATGACATTCGATTTAATTCTGCACAACTTGATTTTCTAAAAATTTGAACCGGTTCAACGTAGAAAACTGAGAAATTTTGAAAAAACCTCAAAAAAAAATAGGCGAAATATTAGTTTTTTTAATATAACTTCCAGATTTATGTACGGATTGAGTACAAAACCTAATCAACTCTTTTCTTTAAAAAAACTGAGTGCGAACGGATAAACCGTTTTTGATCAATTTATGCATTATAAATTGCATCAAAATCGGTTTATCCGTTCGGGAGTTATCGTTGACGAAAAATTATGAAAAAAGTGTTTTTTCGACAAAACTTCTAAATTTTTCAAGCAACAATTTATTGATCTTCTACGTTATTTTAGTAGTAAGAAAACTGCGCCAAATGCCGTTTCAAAAATTTAAATCGATTTAAATTTTCAAAAGTAACAAAGCTTTTCAAATATTAATATTGCGCTGTTTCCGGAAAAGTTACTTCGTATATTTAAAATAACTTTCAGGCTAATATACCTATTTAATTTAAAATCTGATCAGCTTTTTGCTTAAAAACTGCGTTATATACAGTAAATCGAATTAAAATCTGTTGATTCGTTGGGGATTTATCAATGAAGAAAAGGTTCAAAAATTGCGTTGAATGTTATTCGAAATATGAAAGTCAGTCATCATTTTGGAAAAATCATCTTTTCAAACACTAAATTAAATAACTATCATTTTTAAAAAACTTTAGATATTTAAACTCTTCGAACTCAAAACTCTATGCTTAAGCACAGTTTTTTCTTTAAGCTTATAACACCTCAATTTAGCGGGAAGTTTTAGGGATGACTTGCAGGGTCATCCTGCTTACAGATTTTTTTAATACAGTTACGTTAGTTGGTTAGATAGGTGCGTTACATGCAAAGCAATCCTAATAGGTAGCTATATTTAATTTGTGGTATAGTTCGGTATATATATAAAAATATTGTCATAGGTAGTTTAGGTTAGGTATTTCCTGTTAATTACAAGTTTCTTTATAATTACGTTAGTTTCTTCGATAGCTTTTTGAGGTATAATTACTTACGTTTTTTACTTAAATTATGATACTAAAAATATCGTGTATGTATATAAGTAACTAAGATGAATATACATATATTATTTTTTTTAGTATACTAGCGGTCCGTCTGACTATGTAGAGATTTTTAATAAAGTACCTTATAAAGAAAGTTTTAATAATTTCTAATATAAATAAGCGCGAGCGAAGCCGCGGGTAACAGCTAGTATTATATTAAAATTGCATTTCCTGCTAGTTTTTCAATATTTAGCGTGTGTGTATAGTAGTGTTTCTAGTAAATGAATGTAAAATATTTTTTTAGTAATGGAAGACCTTATCTAAATGTCTGATATACATAGTTAATTAATGACAAAAAACAAGTTAACTTTGACATTCCTACAAATGACGCTAAAGAATTTATATTTGGCATACGTAGCTCATAGCCGAACAATGCATAACTAAATAAATATTTATTATCTATTGTAAAACTCCTATTTCTTGCAACAACAGTTTTTTTGTTAGCATTGTACAAATATCAAAGGAATACAATTCGACTTTCTAAGATATACGCTTTCGAAAAGATCTCAACAAAGACAACAATCTACATAACAATACCAATAACTAAGCAAAAGTTTTAAACAGTAACCACTATTTTTCTGGTGGTCTTAAAAAACTCAGCCGTTACTAGCCAAAACACATTTATATTGCTGGCTTTCTTTTTTTAATAAATTTTCAATGGTAAAGTGACTAAAATGCATGCAGCATAAACGAGGATGGAAAATAATACCGAAACAAATTATTATAATTTTATAAAGAAATAACTTTAAATATAGTATCAATTTTTTATATCCGAAACATAAATAATTTTGTTGAATAAAAAGCCATTTAAGTGCATAAATGTAATCGTTATAATAATATATAATTGTAGAAAATTTGATAGGTATTATAAAATGTACTGAAGTTTTTTGTTTTATTTTTAACTAGCTGTGCCCGCGACTTCGTTCGCGTGGAAAAACTTCTAAAATAAAAACCCGCATATTTCCCGTTCCCGTGGGATTTCCGGGATAAGAACTATCCTATGTCCTTTTTTGGGTCTCAAACTATATTTTTACCAAATTTTATCCAAATCGGTTCAGTGGTTTGGCCGTGAAAGCGTAACAGATAGACAGACAGAGTTACCTTCGCATTTATAATATTAGTATGGATTTAATTTTGTGAAGACGAATGTACCAAAGTGTTGAAGTAAAACTCAATAATGACAAAATAAATCTGTACATTTTAAAAGGTAAGAAGTTTATGTCAAACGTACGGTTTTTAATGGCTATCTGAACTTGGTCGGGTTATAAGTGTTTTATATTTGTTTTATATTTATATACTAAATTGCCTTAGTGTGATACTTACCATATCATTAGGAGATAGTCGTCGTGCGAAAATCTATTATACACTGAATTATGCCGTATTGTGCCATCCTTGAATGCAGAAATGATAGTAGAATACAGATGATTAAAAATGGAGATATTTCATATCATTCGAAAGTACCATTTTCATTTTATTTTAATTAAATTCCTGATTTAATATAATCTCTAATGATATAATAGAAAGTCAAGCTTAAATCAGCCGTACACCTTACATATAAAGTTCATTTTAGGTTGACCTAATTTTTCTGAAAGATATACGCAATGACAGTCATTACGTATATCGTTCTAGAAAGTTCTCTACTCAAATATGATCAACTGAAAACTACGGAAAAATCAATACCATCTATTGTAGAATAGCGAAACTATTAAGATCTTAAGTTTCACTATTGAACAAATAGATGAGTCTATTTTGAATAGACTACAAAAGGACGTAAATACTCTTTTTTTTGTAGCAAAATAAAATTTATTGTAACGCAGTTTGGTATATGGGCATTTTTACTAAAAAGTACACCCGTTAGAAAATTAAGGATTTTTTAAATACGTATGTTTTTAAGTTAGTTGAGGTTATAAGAACATTATTTAAACTCTGATGAACTGGAAATCAATCTTTATTTCTGATAAATAACAAGAGATATACATAAAAAACATTAAATAAGTGAACATTGTAGTATATTAGTGGTCAGTTTGGTCACATATAAAAACGGCTCTATGCTGAAACAAAAATGATATATGATTTGGTTTGCACTTTTGATTGATTCAAAATATTTTAATTTATCGTAATAAAGCAAATAATAATGATAAACTCATACGAAAAATCTAAAAATGAAATTTTAAATTCGGTTTTGTGACAATGATGCCATTATGATCATAATTTTATTTTTTATTTTTAAGTTAGTAGCCGGTTTATAAAATAATAAATTGTATTATTTAATATTAATCTAATTAAAGCAATAACGAAAAAATTTGAAGCGGAACATTAACATAAAATTAATAAAAAAATATTCAAACTGTTTGTAAATTGAGACATTCACCAAACTGACATATCATAAATAGTTAAGCCGTGGCTACATGATATATATGTATATGTATATTATAATATATATATATATATATATATATATATATATATATATATATATATATATATATATATATATATATATATATATATATATATATATATATATATATATATATATATATGTTATAATAAAAATGTTCTGATTATTATTTTCATTACTTCTAACATTTTTACAATCTGAACGAGTAGTTACACAAATCACAACAATATTATAATTGTGTTATTAATGATATAATCTTTATCTTTATTCTTTTTTAATTTTAATCTTTGGTATCTTTTCCTATAAGTATCATTCTTTTTTTTTAGTTTTTCAATGTTTCTTGTGTAATATCTATATTTATTTACCAGCAATTTGTTTCTTTTTCACAGTCTTCGTGTGAATTTTTCAAATTAAATTTAATGCTTCCTTCTTGTGTAGAACTACGAGTGCCGGGTATTGCATTGATATCTTGAGAAATGGGCTGTTCTTTGACTTTCTTTTGTCTTTGCCTGCTATTCCTTTTTTCTTTTCTCCACCTTTCTCTTCCTGTTTCGCTTCCTCTGGTGTGAGTTCTGAGATTTTTTTTTGGACTTAACTTTATCCAGATTTTGCTTTCTCTGCCTTTCAAATTCATCCAGACGATTTTGTTTAGATCTTTCTCTATATCGTTGAGTTCTTTCTGCGCCACTGAGTGCCATAATAAGATTTGTTTTAAAAACTTCCTGAAAATAAACACGTGTATCATGTAGACCAAGCCTAATGCGTCAGTTTGGTGACTTTAGTGGTCCGACCTATATGTGACAGCATAAAACGTCACTGAACCGACGTCACATTAATCTAGGCGAAATGAAAGAAAAATGTATTCTAATCAAATATTATGGTATTTTCTAAATTTAACTTATAAAAATGTTACTTAATAAACAATAAATCGGTAAAAAATTATCGAAGATTAAGACACTAACATATATATAAGAAAAAGGCTTCAAACCTGACTCAAAAAAAGGTGACCAACAGTCGACTCCAGCAAAACACCTTTACCGCTTACGAACTTGGAGAAACTGAGAGATTTTGAAATAACAGCTATGATTCTCCATGGATAATGTAGCTGTTTTTAATAAACAAAGCAGCTTTAGTAGAAAGATTATGTCTATTTGGGCCATCACTGTACTGACATGTCCGGTTGGTTCGAATTTTGAGGACTCTCAAAAAATCTATTTTACGCTTATATAGATAGTTTTATTTACAATTTTTACTCAATTAGACCGAAAAAATAGTCTTCTCCGTGTAAACAAAAACGTAACTATTTGTTTGAAGGAATTTTTATCGGTAATTTCGGTATATATTCAAAGCTGGTAAGCACTGGGACAAACCAAATACAACTACTATCAGTATCTTGAATTGTTCATAAATCAATCCCTTGAGAATATCTTACAAGTATTGTTGATTAAACACAAATATAATATATTTGGAAACGACATCTTCCGTAAAAAAATAATTAAATATTTAAATGAATTTACAATACGACTTTATAAACGTGGGACAGCGTAAAAATGAGGGGTACACTTTTTAGTGAAAATGCCCATATTTTTAAATGTTCTGTTTGTGTGTTTCGGGTTATTGTTGTTTAAAATGAAAACGACCAATGAAACAATGTTTGCATTAGTAGTTTATATGCAATAATGCTTATTTTATGTGTGAGTATGGCGATCGCGGTCCTGATACAAATATTTGTACTTGCCAATTCCGCTTGTTCTATGTTCCATGTTTGTTTTAGTATTTTATTTATTTCTCCCTTCAAATCAAGTGTATCGAGCCAAAATTACGCTGATAGATACTTGAATGAACAAACAAATGATTTTTATGCTTTCTTATGTGTCTACCATTCAGAAAATCGACTAAATCAAAGGGGAAAGTTACCATAGCTTTTCCATCGTATTTTTTACATAACTTGTTAATTACCTACAATCAGACAATAAAACTTTGTACACATTTGAACTTGGTTATAAGGCATATGTACACGTGAAAAGTTAATGCCCATCAGGTGTAATTCAAGTTCTAGGCCCTAAAAAATCTATTTTATGTAAACTTTTTTTTCTCTTAACCAGTCCTTATTATTCACATTTTGTTTTCACAAACATTACACACAAATTCATAGCAATTCAAGTAAAAAAAATCATACATGTGAGCCGAGCCATTTAGAAGATCCAGCGATCAGCATAACGCTACAGCGAAAACTTGAATATTCTCGAAGTCTTTTGACACACAAATTCCGCTTAAGCACACACAATTACCTCTCATTGCATACTTATTAATGCAGTATTTAATTTTTCTGCAGGACCCTTTTGATAAAAAAGTTTCCGCTGGAAAACGTTTAAAACGTTATCCCAGCGGAAACTGTTTTTCTCGAATAGCTTCAAAACGCCTGCAGGCTTAGGATAAGCAACGTGATAAAATTTTATCGACCCGTTTTCTCGACATTTCTCTATTTGCTAACGCATTTGACACTTAATTCGATATGATATGATACTTAAAGAAAAAGAAAATGATCATTATTACTCGATGGTAGTAATTTTACCGATCGAACTCTAACCAGGTCTTGCTGTCATTTTATCAAACAAAAGTCGAGCAAACATCACTTTCTCGATTGAGGCGCATCTCGCGGTGTTTATCCTAAGCCTTTTAAAATGACCACACACAATATCGAAGTAATGATTGGCGATAAAAAGTTGTTTCGAAATAAATTTCATTCGAACAATCGTTCTTACGACTTTCCGTTAATCGATCACATGACCCTCAAGGTTAAATTATGGACCCAGTTTCTTGCGCCGGAGCTTCTCAGTTTATGGCGCATTTCCGATCCGGTAGTAGTTTAAAAAAAATGTTGACGTGTCAAAATAACTTGGAGTTTTATTGAAATACAGTAAAAATCAGAAATCAGATGTACTTTAACATTTGATTTTTGATTTCTAATATCTAATTAGTCAAGTGGTAGTGATATATTAGACCAATCTTTCAAATAAATTGGCCAATCACGAACAACCAGGCAGAATGTCAAATGATGTATTCGAAGGGGGCCCAGACCAATAGGAAAAAAATGTAAAACAGTTGAAAGAACGAAAAATTTGTTTGACGTAACATACGAATGGCCAGCGGTGGATTTACACTAGGGGCAGTAGGGGCAAGTGCCCAGGGCGGCAAATGTTTTAGGGCGGCAAAATTTTGAAAGTGATAAAAAAAATTTTTTAGTCTTAATTTTTTGTTTAATTGATAATTCAAGAAATTCAATTCATTCATTATTAAATTTATGAATTATCATTTTGGCACTTTTTTAGTAAAAATTAATAATCAAAATGATTTAATCAATTTGTTTCCTTGGAGATTTCAAATAATAATCGATTTTTCTATTTTCTGGAATTATAGAAATTTAATTAGTATTTATTTTTTAAAAATTGAAAAAAAATCGAAATTATTTTTTGCATTTCTTAAAACACCAACTTTAACAATCAATCAATTAAAAAAATGTTATAATTTATCGATTTCACCAATTAATTTTAATTTAAACAAAAAATCGTATATTTTTTACACGTTTTTTATTAGCTTCACTTGTACGTATGTTTGTATGTTTGTAACCGACTTCTTTGGGCGCGATTTTGACCCACTTTAAACGGTCAGATTTCGTTCAAACTTTGTAGATTTATCGAGGACCGATGACAATACACTAATTTGATATAATTATTCCATTTTTCAATTTGCAAAATATGATTTTTGTTAATTTATATAATTTTCATCTATAGTCGATAAGATGAGAAACTTAATTTTAATTTTTTATCATTTTTCTCTACAGTCGATAAGACAGGACTTGATGTTAATTTTAATTTCCAATAATTATCTTTAGCCGATTTCTCTAATATTGACAAATTTTCGAATACTAAGGAGAATTTTAATTCTACAAAACAAATAATAGTTTAAAAAAACTAAAAAATCACGCTTTTATAAATAAACTAAACTAAAAAGTAAAAAATAAGTAATAGTTTAAAAAAGCTCAAAACACGCTTTTTATAGAAAATCAAACTAAAAAATAGAAAATAAATTTTAATAAATTTAAATTAAGAATAGTGTTAAAAATTTCAATTAATATAAATTAATAATAATGTGAATAAAAAAAAATATTTTATTTAAAAAAAAGCGTGGGGTGCTTTTTAAGATATTATCAAAATGATAACATATGTAATATATATGTATGAAATAACCTGATAGTTTCAATATATAACATTAGTTTTCATACCTTAAAAAATTAATAAAAAATCAGCATAAAAACGTCTTTCTACACGTATTTTCCCTCTTAAGTAAAATTCTAGTAATAGGGTGGACTTTTTTCCGGTGCCCAGGAGCGGCATTGAGTTTAAATCCGGACCTGCGGATGGCCCTTCAGTGGAGGTGTTTTTAGTGATGGGCAATGGAAAAATTTCGGACGGAAAAGAAAAGAAAAAAAATACTTTTCCGATATTTTTCCATTTCTTTTCCAATATTTTTCCACTAAACTTGAATCGTAAATAAAATAATTACGACATTGAATATTTATTGCTACTGTTTTATTTAAGTATATGAAAGCACTATTCTTACAACGGTAAAAGAAATAACAGTTCACTCTATGTAAACACTCAATTTTGATCAGACTGAGGAATAAATGGAGGACACAAAACTGTCACTTCATCTACATTGATGTGTTTTCCTTTAAATCCATTTACAAATTTTAAAATATGGCGATAAAGTAAGTTTCTCATATATGGAGCTACATATAGTAATTCTTCCAATAGTAAAGAGTTATCTTGTTTCTGTGTACAATCAAGGCAATCAGAATATAATCTTATCAGAATCACTTTTGCTCTCTTTTGTAGCTGACTGTGATTTGACCGGACTTGGTTGATCTTTTTCTTCGATTTCGTAGATCGATGAAGTATTTGTGCATTCTTCATTAGTTCCGCTTTTTTTTTTCATTTTCCCTCCCAAACCTGAAGACAAGGTGCTCTGCGAAAATTCAAATTCTTCTGCTTCGAGACAGTCTTGTGAAAATTTCTTTTTTGTTAATATTATTGTATATGTATATATTATATTTTGTTAATATAATATTATTGTTAATATCCACACATAAAACAAATTTTCATACTTTTCAGCACGGCTAGTTATAATGAAAGAAAAAATATAACATTTTACTTATTATACTTACATAGACTCATACATATAATATAATTGGACTCATATTGATGAGCTCAATTTAGAACGGAACAAATATTATTGTATATAATTGAATCAAGATCATGGGGTTTCCACGTTATAAAATAATTTATTACAATATGTCCATGGGGAATCCCCGTGAATAGATAATTTTGCAGTATCGATAATCGGCAACATAAATATATTAACGAGTTCCGTTTTTAACAGAGACACGTACCCACATCTTTAAACCAATCTAATACATAAAAATATCAAATACATAAGTGATTCAATTCAAGGTAAATGTTAAAATGATAAATAAAGTATGTTATTTAGTACAATGTAGATATTCTAGTGTTGCCAAATAATGGAATATATGTCTAAATAATTTAAACTATTGATTAATTACCGTTATTATCTATTCCTAAATTGTCAATATATTACTAAACATATTATTTCTATGACCTCACTGCGTCCCCACTATAAGGTTAGGGTACTTATTTCATCACGCTGAATAACAACGATACTTTAGATTACTATTTAAATATATTCGAACAATCGATTAATAAATACGTCTTCTATTATTTGGCAACATGAAACATTTTGTACGAGTTGCTACAAATGTCTCGGGGATTTCCCGCAAGACTTTTTGAATATTAGTTACGTAATTTTTACTCAATTTGCGTGCAACTTCTCTACAGTGTATACTTACGTTTCATGCAAGTGGTGTTTTTTCTTTATCAAATTTATTAAAACAGTATAGCTTTCGATTAAATATAATTATATTGGGTCGTTATAAAGAAAAACACGTGGAATCTATTTGAAAAACGAAATAATGATGTTTTAAAATATTGTATTGTATTAAAATATTTCGATACGCTAACGTAACCCGTATGCGGTCACATATTGCAGATTGTGACAAAAGTCCACGAGATGTGAAAATTATGTTCGATCTGAAAGGAACCGATTTTACGGATAGTTTGCCTTCTACTTCATTGTGTCTGTCAGTTCCAGCAGCTTGTACGGTAAATGAAAAAAAAGACATTAATAAATTAATAGCTTTAACTACTGCAGTATCCGGAACCCCTATATCTTGAGTGGAACATCCATTATGGAAGAAAGTTTTTGCTGCTTTGGTACCATCATATCAGTTACCTACTAGAAAAACTTTAACATCACACATTGATAAAGAATATGATGAAATGAAAAAATGTCAAGATGATATGATGAAAACACACTAATTGAAGACATATTATTTATAGATGCAGCACAAAATACAGAAATGATCTACTGTTTGAAAGTGATAGTATCTTCACGCCCATATCCCCCAAGGGGTAGGCAGGTGTACAACAAGTGCACCCACGATTAGCCGAAGATACTTGGTCCCACAATGTGATAGGTGGCAAGCCTATCGCCAACCTAGCATTTCCAATCTCGGGCAAATTTGTGTTTCTCAGAAAACTGAAAAAACACTTTTTTTTATGTACCCGACCCGGGAATCGAACCCGGGCCCTCATGTGGTCAACGCCAACGCTGGATCACTAGACCACAGAGGCGACTACTTGAAATGACTGTTTCAAATTGATGATTCAGATTAATTATCTAACATTCCTACATTACATATCTGCATTCCAGTTGAAAATTATGTAAATGTTATGTAAATCTACATTAAAAGAGTTTATAAAAAAAAAGTTTGGCAGTTACCATATGCATCAAACGTGTTTATGATAAATAATATCACAGCAGTATTTAAAATTTTATAGTAATAAATATTTTACAGTAACCAATATTTTTCCATTATTTTTCCAATTTTTTATTTTTCTGAAAAATAAAAGGAATTTGTTTGGACAAAAGTTTGAAATTTTTCCGAAAATTACCCATCACTAGGTGTTTTCCAGTTAAAAATAATCATTTTTATGTTACAGCGATGCTGATAAGTGGACGCGATCTTAATGAAGTCTTTTGTAGGAACCACAGACTATTATGCTATAAACAGTGTTGTCAGTTTAGTGACTTCGCTTCAGAGATGACGACTTTTGGTGGTACCTTAACGCTTAGACGGCTCTAAAGGCTTGGACGACAAAAATTATTTAACGACTTAACTGGCAACATTTGGGGTGCATAAGAAAATATTTTTAGCCAATGGATATGCTATTTGTTAACTGCAAAAATAAAGAAATAGGCTTAGGTTGCACTGTATAGTGAAGCGTAAAACTTTAATGTTTTATTTTTTCGTTGTACCGTGCGATTTATTACAAAGTAGCTGACCCGCGCAGTTTCGCCCGCGAATATATTAATAAGTCGTCCAAATAGCTTTTAATAAAAATTTCATTCCCTATTTCAGCCCTCCAGGGACTGATTTTTGAAAAAATTCCCCGGATCTTCAACTACTTCCATGCCAAATTTCATGAAAATCGGTCCAGTGGTTTAGCCGTGAAAGCGTAACAGACAGACAGACTTTCGCATTTATAATATTAGTATGGAAGTATGGATTGTTGAATCAAATATTTTTCGTTAGCTTTAAAAACATTTTAATAAAACATCCACTGATAAAAAATGAATAATTACACCGGATATTTGTATGAGACGAATGAATGAAACAAAAATAAAACATTTGAATTTCACATTCAGCGTCATAGCAGATACTGTAATTTTTTAGCAGTGTTGGCAAACGCGTGAAAAATTATTTTTGTATCAAAGCCGTAGAATTATTTTATTTATATAAAATTTAAAATAAGATTTAATTGAGAATTTAAAAAATCGTTAGATTATGGTACATGTACAAAAATTTTTGTACGCCTGTTCACGCTACTTTTTAGTTATAGCAATTATTGCAGCTCACTGCGGACTACAGTTGAACAGACTCACTGACTCTATAGAGTAATAATATTATACTGACTATAAAGTAACGTGTAGTACGTTATTAATAGTTGATAACCTGTCGATCTATAATCGTAAAACATTGCGGGTGGTTCGACAATTTTATAGTTGAAAATTTCAATCCGATTCACTATCGAATCGGATTAGAATTTTCAACTTTCTGAAAACTTTTTTGGAGTTTGACATCAAAACACATAAATTCGCGCGTACATTTATATTTCTTATCTAAAAATTCTTGTAAACCTAATTTCTTATGTCGGTCCCAAAGTAAATTCAGTTTTAGCGACTTTTTAGCAACATTTAACATTAAGTTAGCGACTTGGATCTATTGGAGTTGGCAGCACTGGCTATAATAGGAATACTATAACAATATTTGGCAACATTTTTCAGCTTCGCCGGTAATTTTTCAAAAGAACGCCATATTGAGGTATTTAATATACAGTTGATACAGTGTACCTACTCTTTGTTTACTATCTGTATATGAAATAGGCACTTAGCTTACTTTCTATAATTAAAATACTTTTTTATTTAATATTATGTATTTTGCAATAACAAACTCCTGATTAGTGAATCTAAAATAACCTTTGTGTGAGGATTGAAAAGCGTATATTATTATTAAAAAACGGAACTAAGAAAACGCTATGGGTTGCTTATGGTCTAGTGAGGTTATGATCTTTAATAAAATACCTTTTAAATATACGGGAATAACGTTTAACGTACTAACTAAAAACTTATTTATTTTAGCAACAACGCTGTATTCATTGTAATCGTAAGGCAATAAACGGATTGTTGTTAGTAAACCATAGATGTGACATCTGTAGATATATAGAAACAAGGCAGCAGCCACAGCAACAGCTTAATGTGAGTTGATTTTCACTATTGATTTTTATAAAAATCACAACTCTATTTTGAGCCCAAGAGGGGATTTTGGTATTTACTCAAGTGCGTCAGATTAATATATTGGGGGTTACTCGTATACTGTTGAGGCCATCAAACATAAGCCGTTTGTGTAGAGGCGAGTAACTAGGGCAGTAAAAAAAAACAAAATTCCGCTAACTTCGGATTGTGGAAATTGTCAGATTATATTTTTACCATTATTTTTACATAATTTCCTGCAATTTCCTGGGATTAACACTGCAACTTAGACTTGAACCTTTGGACATGTCACATAAACATGTAGGTTTAGAATTAGAAGCCTACTTGACTTGTTATAGTAGTTGGAGTTTGGATGCCTTTAGGACCCACACCCGAAAACATAATCCATCCATATCCTGCCTCAATAGAATCAGCGCTTGACACTGCTGTGTTCAGGTTTAGAGGGTAATGTAGCCAGTAGACTTATGCATGTGGCATTGCCATCCCGCCACACAGAGCAACACACCATTAACATCATTGCCATCTCGTTGTTTGTTATCTTATGATTTAAAAAAAAACATAAATGTGTTTAATTTTTAGCAACAAGAAATATGTACTTATCCCAAAAATTTGAACTATAGTTTCAACATTTTTCAGATTTTGTAATTAATAGGTGCATTAATTTGCAATTATTAACACGTTTTCTCATTTTTTTTGAGGCTTTTTCAAAATTTCTCAAAACCTAGGCTGAATAGGTTCAGATTTTCAGAAAGTTTAAGTTTGGCAGAACCCCAATGACTACCATCAACCGGGTTTTGACTGGTCATGCTATTCAAAAGTTATGAGAAGTTACTTACACACATACATACATAAAGACATGTTGATGTCATCATAAAACTTGTCGGAAAAGGACCTTCTTAGGAAGGACTTCCTAGGACTTCAAAATATGAAGATGTGGTAAGAACTTGAGTTTTAAAAATTAGGGCAAATATTAAAAGTAAAATATTTTCATTAGTCTTTATTTACAGATACCTGATGGTCCATATTATGGAGAATATTGTTGCAAATCATGTAAAAGATATTGGACTAGCCGTTCTTCCTGGCCCAATAAATACCAGCAATGCAAAAATTGTAGAAGTCCTAATTACCCAGTGACATGTGTAAGTACATATTGTATTGTATTTCTATTTTACCCCTGTTCATATTAGTTTGAATCTTCAAAACTTTTTTGAAATAATGTGCATAATCTCCCTTACAGCGAAAGTTGAATATGAATACTGATATGAATTTATCTGAGAAAAGGGACCATGAAAAAGATCTTTGTCAAAAGTGCCAAGAACTTGGATATAATTGCAGTAAATTAATAGAGGCGAGGAAACCAGGCAGACGAAACTACCGTTCACGATCAGTTCACTAATATTTGTTCACTTTCATTTATACAGACTTGAGACCTAATAACATACTAATTGTTCTGGCAACACATCCGACTAATAGATCTTACAGTAATCCAAAACAATTAATTCAGAAAACTCCAATAAGCTAAGCAGCTGTGAAAAAATATGGATTTTTAATTAGCCAATTGGAACATCATGTCCCTGTACCTTGTGCCTCAAATATTTGGTGTAAGAAATTAAAACATTTTTAGTTAGTCTAGTGTAAGTTGTCATTGTTTATATAATATAGTTATATATATTTTTGTAACAATCCAATAATTAGTCACTTGAAAAATGTATTAAATTGATGGTTACTTTCAATGCATTATTCCTATTTCCTTTAAATATGTTCCATTAAATACTATATTTTATTAACATTATAATTTATAAGATTTACCAGTATGAATCATTAATTATTATGTATAATATACTATAATTAGCAGTTTATACTGACTGATTGTACAACATTATGTGAAAAAAAATTGAGCACTATCTGTACATGAGCACAGCTGAAACCATGGTCATCAAAATATTGTTTTACAAATATTATAGTGTTATATCGACGGGTCCTATATATATACTAGTGCAAGTGCAATGACACAACTTTACAGGAGAGCGGATTAAATGTTCTATAGCTTGTAATTTTAACATAAATCAATAGAAGTATTTGAACATTTGTACTTTAGTACAAATTTTCAATTAGGACAAATATAAGGTAATTTTAAGGCTATTGATGCAAAAAAATGGTTTGTTGTTTTGCAGGTGGTACCAGTATATGTAGGACCCGTTGATATGCAGATACAAAACGAATGAAAACTTTACAAACTCATAAATGACTAGCTGTTGCCAGCGACTTCGTCCGCATGGACTTTGTTTATTGGGCATTGCTCCCGTAGGTGATAGTGTGATAATATGTAGCCTATATGTTGACCCGACCTGTTAGTAATATTCATGCAATATTTGAAGTAAATCAATGCAGTACTTTTTGAGTTTACCCCGGACATACATACAGATAAACACAAAAATTCTAAAAACTATATTTTTGGCTTCGGTATCGATTGTAGATCACACCCCAAGTATTCTTTTAAAAAAATATTCAATGTACAATTTTGACTTTCCTACGATTTTATTATGTGTATAGATTTGTACTTTAGTAAGTACTGTAGCTGTACCAAATATAAGTTTTGTACTGGATTATATAAAACATAGTTTTTGTTTGAGTGAGGGTTGACCCTATTGGCTACAGCCGTAGTTATAATCATATTTTTTGCATTAGCTGGGCCATGCAGCCCAGTAATGAATCCGTACAATCCCATTTATTTATAAATCCCATGGAAACAAATTTTTCGAGTTAAAAAGTAGCCAACTTGTTAAACTACTAGTTATTATTTAATTAAATACCTATTACCTTTTATCAAAATTCATCTCAATCTGTTAAGTTAGTATTGTATTATTGAGCAACAAACATTGTAACACGAAAACTGCCATATTTATAAGTGGTATTTATCAGTCACAGCCGGCATTCTATAAATCAATGTTTTAATAAAACTTATATTCAACAATTATGTTTATTTATTTATGATAAAAAATTCACAGTAGGTACTTAATAATAAACACATTTAAAAAACAGTATTAAACTATGACTGCCCCGTTGATTTAGTGGTTATAGACCTTGACATACATTCAATGGGACTCCAGGCTTGATTCCCAGCAGAAATAGGTAAATAAATGCCAGCCTTTTCTATTGTCATAAGATAGCAAACAAGCAGATGGGGTCTCCTGACGGTAATAGTCGACCATCGCCTATAGACACCAAGGATTTTAATGATGCACTGCTTACTACCTTGCGATGAGATCTCATGCCACATGCACAAGTTTACCGGCTACCTTACCCTCCAAACCGAAACACGATAGTGACAAGCGCTGACGCTATTGTGGCAGGAATGTAAGGGGGTGGTACCAGATCCGGGCGAGACAGTACTCTACCACCTAGTTGCCATGATGGAAGTGACTCGCATATCCGATTGGTCACCTTTTACGACCTGCCTAGCAGAACGGCAGTTGCTCCCATGGCGTGCGTTACCCCAGCGGAAAAGTTTCGAAACAAATTATTTCAGTTTTACAGTTTTTTTGTGTGTGACGTTGGGTAATTGTTTGTGATAATTTTAAATTTGTGTGTCCAGTGATGTGGTGATTTTAGTACTATTATATGACTCACCGACAAGACTTACCATTTTTTGTCTGTTTGTTTATCACTTACAACTTAATAACTCAAGAATGGCTTGACTGATCTTAAAAAAATTGTATACATTAAAACCACGTGATTATGCAAATGATAGGCCATATAATTTTTTACTAAATTAGTAATCAAATCTTTTTAGTTCTTTCTTAGACACTTGGTCCTATCTTTAAAAAAAATTAGCACCAAATCTTAATTAAATAAAAAATAATTAAAATTTTAATAGACCAAGACTTTAATGTACGCATCCATTACTTACTGTTATTATAATAAAGAGATAGTTTTTAATATCAGCTAATTTATTAAAATATTTATATTATGCTTGGAATGGTGGGGTACAATGAGTTGAGAGTGTGGTGAGTGTCATTTGGCCGGGCACCTTATAAGGGTACTTTAAGGTAAGGAACATCATCCGTATGTACTTCAGCTATTGAGCCTTCGTGTACCAGATCGCTATGTATGAAGGCGACGCCGTCTGCCACTATTGGCTGTACCCAGGGCTAGAACTAGCTTGATGGCACAAACACCATTGACTCGAGCCTTAAACATAATGGTCCAGGACAGAATGGATATTTTTAATTGCAATAGGAATGAATTAATGAAAGTTACAGTACCCGGCGATAAATATTGCACATCGACCTTTGGAAAGAGACAATCGGCTAATTTCGGCTTCGTAGAGCGTTATCTCTGTCGCACAAAATACAAACAGTCCGGTACCTATTAGGAGCTGTTAAAACAAGTATGATTTGTGTGCACTACAGCCGGGGGAGCCAGCGGACTGTATATCTGGTTCTTCTCTCTTCGATGCCCCACCAGCCGTAGTGCTTTTGGCCGTGAGCCGGGTGTCGCCGGGAAGATGAAATAGAGACCACAACTGTTCGTTGCAAAGGTGCTTTATTGTAACGAAATAAAGCAATAAGCTAGCACCGTTGCAAAATATTTAACCTATTCTAAGGAGAGCCACTACTTGCCCTAACACTGCCCTACTCTAAAGCCGGTACCCTATGGATATATACTAAAGCCCAGGAACTTGTCTGGGAAACTTATTGAGTCGTAACGAAACTGTAACTTTACTGGAACGGAACTGATTGTATGGCCGCGCTCTCCGATATTTATAGTGCGCGGCCAGACGCGCGGCGGCAATCTACAAAGGCAAATGGCGCCGGGTGTGGCGCCACAATGTCTGGGATTTGTTAAATCTCACTTTTCGCAATCTAATCTCAATAATTTTATCTTAGGTAGCTTCTACTACCTTTAATTAACTAGTGTGGCCCTCTAGCGAGTGCAACGGTACTACCTTTTTACAAATATATGCAAAACAAAGTACGTAATGCCCTAAGACCTACCGAAAACTAATTACAATGTGTTATTTCTTATTTACATACAAGGATCTAACATAAATAAACTTATACAATAACAAACAAGAGTGTTATATACATTGTACGTTCTCACAGGACCTCGGAAACTCTTACAATTACAGAGTTGTACGCCTTTTCAGGTCGTACTATCCTGTTCACTATCTTTATAGTACCGAAAAGTGTCTAAACATATGCCTAAGGCTTATACTTACATTATACATACTATTTACAATCATAAAACATTTGTTTTAACAAAGAATTTTGCACTTTTCGGATTTTCGTAATTGCGAGTTCCCGCATATAAATACTATCTCGCAAGAGTCGACTCGTAATGTCGTCGACTGCGTGGAACTCGCTTTATTCGTAATATGCCTATTAGGCAACGATCATAGCTACATAAAGCCTTATTATTTCTACACAACAAAGCTGTATGTAGGTCTTAGGGCGAATAAAAGACGAAAATGAACATTCTTTATTACAGAAAACTTACGAACTAAACGAAACATACATTCTATCCTGCCTTACTATCTATTTACATTAATATTTACAATAAAACATGTCTGTGCTGCACAATTTGCTTCTTTTGATATTTTTATTCTTTGTATAAAATACACTAATTTTTCTATAAGTGATGGCTTTAGGTTGGGGTAAAATAAAATAAAAAAACATTTTTACATTATGTTTACGTATTTAATTATTTTGGAACATTACAGCTTTAGTGTACATAATAAACACCATTATACCTATTGCTAAAATGAGACATTGCAATAAAAATAATAATAATTCTAATTCTCAATTACTTCCATTTCACTATCTGTGCTCTCAAAGAGGTCAATATCACTGTCACTATCAGCCGTATTTATTACTAATCTATCAGTGTAATTGTCTAAACTGTGTTGAATGCTTCTATATTCATTCTCACATTTGATTGCATGATCGCAAACCTTTTTCCACTCTTCAGCGCCGATCATGTTTACTTTTTCAGTCAATAATGTTTTTACTGTAGTTAAGTTCATACCCACATTTCTAGAGGCTACATAGCCTTTCAGTTGAGACCATATATTTTTAATTGGATTAAAATCCGGATGATATGGTGGCAATCGCAACACAGTGTGCCCATGTTCGGCAAGTATTTTGTCCACAGAAAACTCTGTATACCTCTCCTTGTGCTGACATATAATAGCGTAAATCTGGGTTTTTGTTAATTTTGGATCAACTGGAATTTCATGTCTGTTTAACCAGTTGATCATTTCCCGTTTAATGGTGTTTGAGTTGGGGGGTCTCTCAACATACTTGTTGTGATAGGGTGCGTTGTCGATAACTAGAACAGAATCACTGGGTATATTTGGGATTAATTGGTTAACCAGCCATTTCTCATAGTTATCGTTATTCATTTCATTGTGATAGTCACCTGTAGTGTCCGTGGATTTATACGTTAAAAAAGCACCGGGTACAAAGCCTTTTTCATTTCCCGCATGAACTATTATCAAACGTTGACCTTTTGAAATTGGCTTTTTTACTCCTTTTTTCTTATCGTCACTCCAAGATTTCCCTTTAGTGTGGGATGCATGTATATATGACTCATCCATGTAGACGATATTTTTTCCTGTTTCGCGAAATTTGCGTATTTTATCAAGGTATTCCATTCGTTTGAGACTAACGTCGTGCTTTTCCATTAAAATTTTTCGATTATCTTCCATTTTAGTGAACTGAAATCCCATGTCATGAAGTATTTTTCTCAACGTTTTTTCAGACCCATTGTAATTAATAGCTTCAGATAACTTAGCTTTTAATGATTTTATTGTTGGCAGTTCATTAAATCGTAAGTGAAAATCATACACCATTCTTCGAACAACATCGTAATCAAAATCGTCCATATCCAAACGAAATTGCTTTTTTGGTCTCCCTTTTTTTGGAGTGCTGAACTTAATTTCAGTCGAATGTGTTTCAGTACTGACTTCGTTTAATATATTGTTCAAAGTTCTTCTTGAAATTATAGTGGCATTTGCAACTCGCTCTTGAATCTTCTTAAAATAACAACTTACATTTTCATCTACTTTTTTTTTAAATCTATCAGCTTCGCTTACAAAGTATTTATAAACATTGTAGATAATTTCACGTGACTGACCTCGTAAAGGTTTCCCTCTTTTTCCGAAAGATGCCATATTACAACTTTAAATTATTTAAATTTGTGGGTGTTATCAACTCTAAATATATATTTTTTTCGGGACGCGACTGCACTCTATCGTACTTGAACAACGACTGACTAAACGTCACATAGGTAGTGTGCGACAGAGATAACGCTCTACGAAGCCGAAATTAGCCGATTGTCTCTTTCCAAAGGTCGATGTGCAATATTTATCGCCGGGTACTGTATATGTTGTTAGTTTCTGTTAAATTTTGTCTGTTTTTTTTTCGTTATAATGTCTTTTTGTTTAAGTGTTAAAATTGTATAATAGTAGAAATGCTGCACTATCGCATTGGGCAATGTCCTGTTATGGTAGTTGTGTAAGCGAATAAATAAATTAATAAAATAAAAATAAAAACTACTACTCTACTACTATTCTTCAAAAGAGATCGTACCAACACGAGGTAAACTGTCTGTTGGGAATTGATATATGTCTAGTTTTGTTACGTATTTCTACATGTTAATATTGCCAATTAACATTGATTGATTGCAAATAATTTGCTTTGTTTGGGATTAAGATCAATTTGTGTAATTTTTCCACCAATATTATATTATTAATTATGCATTTTTATATATTTCTTATATACACATACCTACTTTCTTATACACATAAACTTCAACTGGTATAAAGTAGAAGTTTTTTATATAATGAAAAAGTAACAGACCAATTTAATATTTCTTTCGCAGGGTTTTTTTTATATCATAAGATAGCAAACAAGCAGATGGGTCTCCTGATGGAAAGAGTCAACTATCGCCTATAGACACCAAAGATGTTAATGGTGCGTTGCTATCTTGTGGCGAGGTCTAATGCCACATGCGTAAGTTTACCGGCTACCTTACCCTCCAAACCGGAACACGACAGCGACAAGCACTGACGCTATTGCGGCAGGAATAGGTAAGGCGGTGGTACCAGACCCGGGCGAGACAATGCAGAACTCTACCACCTAGTAGCCACGATGGTAGTGACTCGATAGCCAATCGGTCGCCTTTTACGACCTGCCTGGCAGAACGGCAGTTGGCCTATTCTACAAAGGAGGCCGGGACCAACACGGCGAAAAGGTTTAAAACAATGGCTGAAAATAAAATTGAACAAAATGCAAATTCAAAATATTTATTTCACAGATTCAGTATTTCCACTTCTCTCGAAAAATATATTTTTACACATATCTTTAAATTCTTTATGTTTTAATTTAGAATGAAATTGTTCAGTGAAATCATCAACTGATCCAGAGTTTGAACGAGTATATTCATTACATTGTTGTGCTATAAATGCAAATATTGGTAAAAAAATTTTGCTCACATTCTCGATATCGCTTAGATTTATTATATTTTCTATTGCTATTAATTTATCCATAACTGTTTTTATTTGTTGGATGGTCTCTGGCGGTTTCAAAAATCGATACTAGAAAGAAAATAAAAACATTATATATTTTATAAAAACACTGTTTCCCGCGACTTCGTTCGCGCGGACTTCGTTTACTCCGCACAGCCCCTCCCCCTTAGGTGATAGCGTGATGATATGTAGCCTATATGTTGATCCCACCTGTTAGTAATATTCATGCCAAATTTGAAGTAAATCCATGCAGTACTTTTTGAGTTTACCCCGGACATACATTGACTTTCCTACGATTTTATTATATGTATACTAGCTGTTGCCTGCGACTTCGTTCGCGCGGACTTCGTGTACTCCGCACAGCTCCTCCCCCGTAAGTGACAGCGTGATAACATGTAGCCTATATGTTGACCCGACCTATTAGTAATATTCATGCAAAATTTGAAGTAAATACATGCAGTACTTTTTGAGTTTACGCCGGACATACATACAGACAGACAAAAATTCTAAAAACTATATTTTTGGCTTTGATATCGATTGTAGATCACGCCCCAAGTATTCTTTTAAAAAAATATTCAATGTACAGTCTTGACTTTCGTACGATTTTATTATATGTATATATATATATATATATATATATATATATATATATATATATATATATATATATATATATATATATATATATATATATATATATATATATATATATATATAGATTAAGTGTTAAACTTATTAACTACCATTTGAATAACTTTTTACTATAAAAATAGTAAAGGAAATATTTATTTTATAGGATAGCAAACATGCAAATGGTTCACCTGTTGAGTATACCATCGCCAATAGACATCAAAGATGTTCATGTTGCATTGTTATCTGTGTAGTGGGGTTGGAAATTGGAATGCGACCTGCATTCTTGACTACCTTATCCTCCAAACTGGAACACCAACAGCTACAAGCACCAACGCTATTGCTGCAGGAATTGGTAAGGTGCTGGTGCCAATCACCAAAATGTTGAATACTAATTAAATGTTATTTTTTGTTAATGTGTTAAATGTTAATGTTAAAAAAGAATAACATGTTATGTTAAACGTTAATTGTTATAACACTTTCAACTAAACACAGGATGGATAATTTTAACAACAATAAGGAAGTATGGCCCGTTAAAATGAATACTAAGTTAATAACTACTGATTTGGTTAGTAATTTGTGTGTTTTATAAAGTATGCAACCCTATCAACCAAATATTTCATGCGTACTTACAGGTAAAGTCAAATAGGTGTATGCTGCGATATGTTTAAACATGAGATGAGTTTTTAACTGGTTGTAGACAAGTATAGTGCGACTATACGATTTTTTTGACAAAACTTGCACATTGCAGTTTTGTTACTATTATCACTTTTTTCAATGTAATCTCAAATAGCAACCATACTCCGTCTACGTCCAGCGCACCTAGCCATTTTAACTGATGACTCAAGTATTAAGCTGTTTAAGGTTTTAAACTTTACTAGCTGTTGCCCGTGACTTCGTACGCACGTTGTAGTGACTTTCGAATTAGGATTTTAAGAACTTGCTGAACTAACACTAATTGTATTTTTCTGTGGGAACGAAAGATTTTCTCGCAGTAAAAAGTATCCTAAATGTTAACCCAGGTAATTAGCTATTACCTACTATACAAAATTTAGTAAAAATCCGTTCAGTAGTTTTTGCGTGAAAAGCGAACAGACAGACAAACAGATAAAAAATTCAATTTCTATCGTTTTGGGGTTTACCTATGTTCTGTTCAAAATACGCAGCAATATTTTTTTTAAAGAAATAGGTATTTCAGTACAGATTTGGTTTCGTTACTGTTTTATTATATGTCAAGAGTCTTTGCAACCGGCGTGTGTGTATGAAGAGAGTGATGAATGTGAAGGAAGCGAGACAAGCCTGCAAGGATTGTGATGTATGGCACTCGGTTCTCTCTGCCTACCCCGTAAGGTATCTGGCGTGAAGATATGTGTGTGTGTGTGTGTTTATTATATGTACATATAGATTATTTATACTAAAACACTTATTACCTAACATACATGGATGTATCAGGGGAAGGGGGGGGGCAGGTAGGGGCATCTGCTCAGTTTACGGAATTTGCGTTAGTGACGTAGGTAGCAAATTGTAGATTTAACAAAATGTTATAATTCTTTTAATCTTCAACGTCTAACAGTGTTTAATGTTAAATGAGTTTTAACATGTTAATTAAACAGTTATAACATTTAACGCCCACTACTAAACCAGTTGCAGTGAAGTATTGACATGATTGCAGCAGGAATATGAAAGGTTGTGTTACCAACCCCTGTGAGAATTTTCGAAACTCTATCATCTAATAGTAACGTTAGTAGTGATAACTTAAGCCAATCGCTCGCCTTTTACTAGATGCTTGGAAGAAAAGCAGTCGATCTATTTTTCCAAAGATACTCAGATCAACAAAAAGAAATATGAAACTAATATTACCTTTGTTGTTATACTTACTCTTATTGTTAAAATATAGCACTCTAGACAGTAGTTTATACAGGCTTCTGTATGTTTCGTTCGGTTTAGTTCTTCAGATACAACGAACAAACGCACAGCAGTATGAAAAATATTTAACACTTTTCTATCACCGTATACAGGTACCAAACTGTCCCAAATTTCATACCATTCTTGGACTACTGCACGACATAACACCTGAAATAGTATAATTTTTATTAAGTTATCATAAATTATCCAAAAATACGATATTAGAATGAAAAAGAGCTTAAAACCTAGACATGATTATAATATTCTAGTTGAATATGAAGTGATTATTGAATTACCTGTGTTACCCATAATTGTAATTGTTCTTTGTCTGTACCCTGGTGTACTCTGATGCCACTTACAACTTCTACATAGTTATTTCCGGGAGGCTGCCATATCTGTCTGAAGTAGAACATATTTAATGCTGTCGTATTTTTAAGTTTCTGTCTTAACCACATTTTATCTTTTTCTGGAATATTACAAAAATTGTTTTACATTTATTAATATTTTATGTAATAATAAATTTATGCCCAAATAACCAAGAGGTAAGCAAAAGAGTAAAGGTCAACATTAATAATCCCCATGATGTCACACAAATTGTGACATCTAGTCTCAGCCATGTATGTTACATTTTCTAAAAATCACATTTTAGAGTGAATTGTCTAACCTCAGATTTCAACCCAGGTTTTTCTCATCTATATCAAAGCCAGATCACAGAAGCAATTGGTTCAATTTGTTACAACTTTTCCTTTATGACTACTATTACTCTATAACATGACTACTTTTTTACTCTATATTATGAATAATTTTAATCTATATAAATAAAAATAAATCGATAAATGTGTTGCCAAGCATAAAACTTGGAAACAACTGGACCAATTTAGCTAAGTTTTTTTAATTCTTTTTTTAAATCCAAGGAAGGTCATAGCAGGAAAAATGAAAAAATTGCAAGGAAAATAATTAAAACAACATCTTTATTTTCTAGATATTATCAAATGTTTATCAATTTTTAATCTTTTCTAAGGTATGAAGTTCGATAGTTCAGCTAATACTTTAATAATATATGGTTTTCACTACAAACAAAATCCTTTATTATGAAGCATGCATTTTATGTGAGGTATTTGAATTTGTAGCTTCATACATTTGTTAGGGATATGTTAGTTAATAGGGTACAATACCTCAAAAGGAAAAAACAGAACCCTTATAGGATCACTTTGTTTTCCATCTGTCTGCTAAGACCTTTTATCTCGGGGACATGTGGAGTTATTGAATTGAAATTAAAAACATATTATACTCAGGTCTAAATTTTCATAGGTGCGTCGAACCTGTCTAAAATCAAACTTCTTAGTTACGTAAAAGGAAAAGATTACGTAGAAAGATAAGAGATACATAAGTTTTTGCAGAAAAAAAAACCTGTATTCGACACTCAAGTTTTCCCAAGCACGGGGTTAGTGCTAGAACACAGTTAGAAACACAAAGTTATTGATTAATATTATAAATGTTTATTTCATCTGTAACAATAAACTCATTTAACTTGTATCTACGTATGTATATCTAGCAATCGGTACGGTTGACGAAATCGATTACAAAGTAAATAATTTCGTCACTTGGCACAGTTGCTCAGAACATCCTGGCAAAAGAGACAGGGGGAAGTTCAAGTCCTTGCATGTCGACATTTTTTGTTGTTGTTTATAAAAATTGTCTTATTGTCATCTCACCTTAGTTCAGATCTGGTTTTGTCATTAATGAACAGCATACACTAAAAGTAGAAGAGATTGTATTTGTCTCAAATTTATTGCACTAGGTCACAGACATGGAAAAACTATACATATATACATGGTATTGTTTAAGTGTTATTAAAGATTAGGCACACTGGGACTGGCCGCATCACAGAAATCCGCTTACATCTCTTAAAATATTTTATATGAGCTATCACACACTACGGTGAGGTGCTGCAGGACGGATTTTTGGGTGTTGGCTTTCGCTGTGAATGAAATGCGGCCTTGACCAGTCCTCTGCACCTTGTCACCAGTGTGTTATGGCGAACAAAATTGCGCACATGAGTTCTCTGTGTTTTGAATATTCATTTTTAAAATCGTTTTATTATTTCAAGGTTACAAAAAGCTAAATGATTTGCAAGATCTACATGATGACACTGAATAACATTTGAAAAGAAATACGAAATATGCTACATTGATATGTGGCCTGCTCCAACCTGCTGTGGCCTGTCCTAATGTGCTAAGCTAGGATTTTTTTGTAGTGATGCAGTCTGCCCCCGTCAGTCCTATTGTGCTCGATCCTTTAAAAAGCGATAGCTATAATTAAAATTTACCTGATATATTATTATATTCCTTCATTATGTTTGACTGTATTGTTATAGCCAAAGTTAAAGCAGGTGGTGAATCAGCTTCAAATGTTTTAAAATTCCATCTTGTAACTTCCATAACCTGGGCGAGCATGGCTAGTATAGGAGCTTTATATTCTAAAAAATCACTGGTTTGGTAAACTTCAGACAGAAGCTTACATTGAAGAAAAATTGTTTTAAAGTTTCTTTTTAATAAACCACTATGCAGATTGGGCATTATTATAGTTAGAAGTAGTTTTGATTCTGGTATAACTTTATTTTTTTTTAAACCTTTCATAAATGTTACAAAGTTCTGTTGACTTTTTTCATTGTTTAGTTTATTTTCAATAGTTTGCTTAGTTATAATTATGACGGAACTTTCAATTTCAGTACTGTAATAGTAAGTTGAATATTTTTTTAAGTATGTAATTAAATTAACCATAATGCCTGCTTGTTTTACATTTTCAATGGCCAATGAATATATTTTAGTGAAGATTTTTTTAGGATTTTGGATAAAAACATTTAATATCACTGATAGATCATCAATAGACGAGTCAATCAATTTATTAAATATTTCAGTACTCATATTATTAAAATCTTCAGTTTCCAGTGAATCATTTAGAAAACTATTATTGAAATGATTTTCTACAATTTCCTCTTTTACACCTTTTTCACAAAGTTCAAACACTTTGATTGCAAGTATTTTGAGATCTTCATTGTGATTATTAACTTTTAAATGGTTATAAACAAATTCAAAAATTCTTTTACATTCATCAGCAGTAAATAACTTCAGATTTGAACTTATGTGCTTTATTAGAGTTGCATCTTCACATACATTATTTCTATAAATTAAAGCTTTAATCCATTCATTACTATCATCAGCTTTTTTATTTATATTTTCACTAATTGTAACACTATCTGTTTCATTTATGACATCTAATAAATTGGCTGGTTTACATGATATTTGTTGAAGCATCTCTAAAACTGGGTGGTCTGAAATACTTTCAATTTTACTCAACATAGGACATATAACACTACATATTGTTCCAATATTTTGCTGTAAGCTTACTCCTCCTTTTTGAAATTCACTCCACGCACAAAATACTTCAACACTTACATCCATCATTAAATTTTTACATGTATCTAACAAAGCCACATGACTGTCATCTATATATTTTTTTATTGTGTTATTGGATGACTCTTTAAGGTTTATAAATTCTAAATCTTTTAAAATAATTTCATCTTCATAAGTTAACTCATATAATTTAAGAAAATCATGAGTTTTGTATTCTAATAAATTTGTATAATGATTAATAATATTACGTATAAGTATGAGAATTGAATTTAAACGTAACCCATAAAAATTATACTGATGATCTTTTGGTAAGTTATAATTACTTTGAACATTTGGTATTTCAATAAAATACTTTAAACATTTTTGAAAATTATTAAAGGCATGCTCAACAACATCATTAATCGAAAAGAAATGTAATCGGCAAATAAATTTATAACATGACTCGGATATAAGCTGGAGTCGTTTTAAACATTTATCAGGTTGGAAATATTTAAAATGAGTTAAAAAAGCATCAGCTACTTGCAGCGCGAGATGTGGAGAGCTATACATTAATATTTCACTGATGAAATCATCCATATTTGCTTTCCACATTATTTCACACATGAGATGTTGTGATATGGTTGGCACTGTCCATATAAATGCGTCAATGTCTTGTAGCTCAATCATTTGATTTAAAATCTTTAAATCTGAATTAAGGATTATATAAAATGCAAATCTTCGCATTTTGTCTACTGCATGTTCTTGAATACCATTTTCGGAGATGTAGTTTTCACTAAGCAAATGTTTGTAAATATTTTCTACCACATATTTTATTTTTTCTTCATTACCTGTAAAATAAAAATAATATTCATACAATATTAACCTTGAGAAAAAGTTATCATTAAGAATAACTTGTATTTATATATATGCAAATTTAGAACTAGAAAATGAAACTAAAGGCCACACTTTATAATTTATCACAATTTTTAATCTTTAGCACAAGTCATGTAGATATTTCTCATCATATCAAATTCACAAATACTATACTTCATGTTACTTTAGAAAATTATTATTTAAGTGTTAATATAATTTTATTTAATAAGATTAATCCCAGGGGAACCCCTGACAGTTAGATGGTATAAATTATCCCTTTTTAGAAGGGTACAGAAAACTATAGTAAATATTTCTAAAATTATATCTTCATGCGAACAATAAATGTACTCTTCTAAAAAGGAATAATTTATACATCACTGAAAGGTTACACTTTGACATTAATCAGTTTTTGTAATCCTATATGAATAGGAAAAATAAGTAAGTATCTTCACGCTAATTCTTTTCCAAGGCAGACAGAACTAAGTAAAAGACGTCAGACACACGGGCTTACAACAATTCACTGGTTGGTCTACCAGTGTGATAGGTGATTTTCATTAGCACAATTACCACTTTAATAACTATCATTTAAACGAGATCAACCGCATAACAAAATCAAAAATGTCTAGCACCATTATCAATTATCTGGATCGGCACGAAGTTTGGGCTGTTATTCCTTGTAGTCATTGAGATTTGAAAAGAAAATACGCCAACATTTTGCTTGGTTCGAGATTTAAACTCAGGGCTTCAAGATCTGCAGATGAAGAGGCTAACTACTAGATCAACCAGTGTAGAAATGGGTGTAAAAGATTCAAATAGTTTAAAAATATATTACCCCCTTTCTCTGTCAGCTTTGAAAAAGGTTGAACACTGTCTGTAGAAATAAGTACACCTTGAAATGCTAATAGTTCAGGAGTGAATTCCATTATTTTATTTTATAAACGAAAAGATCGGCACCTATCAAATCACAGTGCTTACAAAAATATTAATATCAATTATTACCCTAAACCACATTCGACAGGTAATATCACAGAACACAATAAAATTCTTACGAGGGTAATATTCAAATCAATTCATATATTTTCGTAATTCGTATTTCGTTTACAAAAATCTCAAATGACAAATCTGTCAACACCACGCAATGGTAAAAGGTTGCCAGATGGACAATTTTTTTCTCGCACCAGGCTGCTAAAATATATCTCGTACATATTTACAGACCACTTAGAGATGCAAACATTTTCTCGGAAGAAAATATCATAGACTAGCTGACTCGGCAAACGTTGTTCTGCCTTTTTAACTACTTTTTTTCTATATTTTGTCACCTTTTAAATCTTCCCTGGACTTCAACAACTTATATAAAACCAAAATTAGCCAAAACGGTTCAGTCGTTCTCCAGTTTTAGCGAGACTAATTTAACTAAGTTCTCTGTGTACTCACGAACAGCAATTGATTTTTATATATATAGAAGATATATTCCGCGATTAAACGTCAAACTCAAAGGAAAATATTATATTTTAATAACCTCGTAAAATCCTTAATTTACAACATGTATAATATGTACTATTACTAGCTAGCCTTAGGTAGCTATATTCTTTAACTTTAGGACCGACAAATTAAAAAAAATATAATTTTATTTAAATCTTCATAAAAATATAGAAACGATTCACTTATATATTTTTTTACAATTATTATGGTCATAATATTAATGATATGTTAGGTACATAAAATAGCCATCGTTACCCGAATAGTTATGCCATAATTGACCTTATCGCTTAGGGCATGAAAATAGCGTGTACTAGGACTTGTTTACATTAAAATTGTTGTTTATGAGATGATTGCCGAACATTCGGGATTGTAGGCGAACTTTACCTCGGGTGTAAATAGTGATGTGTTGGCAAATAGAGGGCAATTTTTATAAAGCGATCGAAAGTGATACTTGAAACGACTAGTCTGAAGCGAGAAGTGTTTTAGTGTCTCGACGTAGTCGGTTAAGTTTAGTGTTAGTAGAGTGAGTGTGACTAGTGTTTATAGTGTATTTAGGTAGGTATTGCATTGTGGTGTTTAGTATATTTGTGTTGGAAATACACGGTTTTATTATAAGGGGTGTTTGATTGCAAAACTACGAACTCGAAGCACGTAAAAGTATATAATTAAAGTTTATCAGCCGCACGTCATTCTGGAATACATTTCTTAAGATGGTTCCAAATACACTAAATCCTATACGAATTTAGAACTTTCTGCAAAATGTGCACCATTCACTATATCTGTGATGAGATGATCTCCAAAATCCGTTTTTACTAAATGGTTATGTTGAAAACTCGCTCACAGTTCGCATTTGCATGAGGTAAAGACAGAACTGTGAGAGCAAAACCGACCAATTTTGACTTTTCTGAGAAATATTCTGATCTAAATGACTTGCCCAGAACTCATCAGGTTCTTTAGTGATTTGGAGCTGACAGCGAGGTTTTGCAATATTTTTTTAGGTATATTTATTTATATTCATGACTTGTTGCCGCCTTGTGGTTAGTGCCATGATCCCATTCCTGTCCATCTGAAATTTTGAGATTTTTGATTAGAAAAATCTGACAGGTAGTGTTCACAGTGTTTTTTTCAAGTTAGCTTTATGCTTCCTAAAGAGTTCTGCAATGACTAAAACAGGTGGAAATCTGATGGAGCAAGGTCAGGGCTATACGGAGTATGCATCAACATATCCCAAAGCCAAGCTCTCTCAATTTTTGCTGCGTGGCTATAGATGAGTGCGGTCTGGCGTTGTCATGGTGGAACACCACGCCATTCCTATTCATCAGCTCCGGCCAGTTTTCCTCAATAGCTTTTTTACCCTCATCAGTTGCTGATAGAGAGGTTAGAATAGATAGTTTTAGCCGGTGGCTAAAGCTCATAATGGACGATTGCTTTCCAATCCCACCATACACATAGCATCACTTTGTTCCAAGTCAGGCCGGGCTTTGCCACGGTCTGTTAGGCTTGTCCATGCTTCAACCATGATCCTTTTCGCACGTTCTTATCGTAAGCCACCCATTTTTCATCACCCGTAATTAACTGTTTAAGAAATGGTTCGGAATTGTTACGTTTCAACAAAGAATCGCAAATGGAAACACGTTGCATTAAGGTTTCTCTCAGTACAATCGACGTAATCGATCATATAGCAAAGAAGAATTTCATCACGTCGAGCCTGTCGTTTGCCTTTCACGAACTTCCTGATAGGAAGATGACCTATAATTCTGAACGCAAATTCTATGAAAAAAATAATTCAGTAATTAAGTATTTTACAATTATCTTACATACATACTAGGTATGATGTAGGTATATATTTAACGAGTATCTTCACGCCCATATCCTCGAAGGGGTAGGCAGAGATACAACAAGTGCACCCACGATTAGCCGAAGATACTTGGTCCCACAATGTGATAGGTGGCAAGCCTATCGCCAACCGGGCACTTTCCAATCCCGGGCAACTTTGTGTTTCTCAGAAAACTGAAAAAACACTTTTTTTATGTGCCCGACCCGGGAATCGAACCCGGGACCACATGTGGTCAACGCCAACACTGGACCACTAAACCACAGAGGCGATAACGAGTATAATAATTACTTTTGTCCTTTGACAAGAGAAGGTAAGGACTTGACAATAATTTCCATAAACAATTAAAATTATAAAATAGCATGCATTCCAACGCTGATTATATAAAAATGCCTTTATCTCTGTCTAACACGTTTGAATTTTCATAATAAAAAATCTGCAAAAATCTTGTCAGTGCTCTAATAATAATAATAACAATAAATAAATCAATATTCACGGGACAAATTACACTTATTGATCTAACCCCAAAGTAAGAAAATTATTTTGCTTGTGTTATGGGTGTTAGTCAACGATACTAATACATAGAAATACATATATAAATACTTTTACATACATAATAAACACCCAAACCCGGAAATACAAACATTTATGCTCATCACACAAATGCTTGTCCCCATCGGGGATCGAACCCGAGCCCCGTTGATTGCGTAGTCAGGGTCGCTAACCACTCGACCAACGGGGCGGTCTAATTTCAAATCATTTAGGAAAATAAATTTTACTTACTTTGGGATTAGATAAATTGGTGTGATTTGACCAGCGATATTTATTTATTTTTGAACATCCCGTTGGTCGAGTGCTTAGCGACCCTGACTACGCAATCGATGGGACTTGGGTTCGATCCCCGACGGCGCACAAGCATTTGTGTGATGAGCATAAATGTTTGTATTTCCGGGTTTGTGTGTTTATTAAATCTATTCCATTATTTATATGTATTAGTATCGTTGACTATAACACCCATAACACGAGCAAATAATTTGCTTACATTGGGGTTAGATCAGTCAGTGTAATTTGTCCCGCGAATATTTATTTATTTTATTTATTATTTAAATTGTAGCTGTCAAGCAGTATTCAAAACCACAAACCTTAAAAGTTTAAAAATCTTAAAATTCACGATAAAAATTATTTACACCGTTACAATATGGACAAGTTCAACGTTTCTTAGATGGACTTCGGTCTTTTAATATTTTTCGTCCGCCCCGCTGGTTAAGTGTTTAGCGATCCTATATACGAATCGATGGGGCTCGGGTTTGATTCCCGACAGGGACAAACATTTGTGTGACGAGCATAAACGTTTCCATTTCTAGGTCTGGGTGTTTATTATGTATATACTGTTATAACAGTATTTATATAATATGTATAATTCTATGTATTTAGTATCATTGACTAACACTTTGAGTATTAAGTTGGTTTAATACTCAAAGGACTAGCACCCATAACACAAGCAAATAATTTGCTTACTTTGGGGTTAGATCAATTTTGTGTAATTGGTCCAGAGATGTTATTATTACATTATTTTATTGAAAACGAAGAACTTTAAAGTCGTCAGCGTTTCACTAATATCCTGGGACTCGGGACAAATTTTATTCAAGAAAATTTGTCTAGACTAGAAACTCAAGAAAAATCAATTTTCATAGAAGGAACTCAAAGACTGCTGCGCATTTTCACAGTGAAAACGAAACCATAGGCAGGGGCCATAGCCAAGCACAGCACACAGAAACCATTTCTCAGCACCCGCACAAGGTTTGCGAGGACACGGTCACGAACTCGGACGACGAGAATGATGTTTCTGTAAATGCATCGGGAAGCGTTGCAAGAATTGATATTAATTCATGATTTATAGGAAATACATGATTTTTACATCTTGTTATAGTAAGGTTTTTTGCCGTCCTTTTCTGGAACCCATTTCCATATAGACTTCTTTTTAGTTGTTACTCGAACGATTCTAATTTGACGTAGTTCAGGGAGGGAATAAAGCTATCTCGAAAAATAGTAGAAATTTAAAAAATGCGTTTTATTTTTCTATAGTCCATGTAAGCACAATTCTAAAAGGCGTAAGATATGGTACGGTTACATTGCAACGTGGTAAGATTGCCGTATTTCGGCGACAATTTAGATATTGTGCAGATGCCCCACTGTGAGGACGCCTATGACCAGTACTAGTATCTGCATAGACAAAAATGTTCCTAAGTCGGAAAATGGCAGGCCCTTGAGGATAACTGGTATTGATTAGCATAAAGTTAGAGTATGCACCGTAGATAACAAGCTTTTTTTATTGAATTTACAGACATACGAGCGAGTGGGCCACCTGATGGAAACCGGTCACCACTGCCCATGGACATTTACAACATAAAGGGTTAGTTGCCAATGCGATGCCGGCTTTTAAGGAATTTGTTGATCCTCGTCTTAAAAATCCCAATATCGTAGCTATTCGGAAAACCCGTGTCAGGTAAACTGTTCCAAAGCTTGACTGTTCGTATAAAGAAGGTACGTGCAAATCGCACAGTCGTAGATGACCAATCGTCAAGATGGTGTGAGTGGAATCCCTCACTCGGCGTGTAGTGCGTTGGCGGAACGTGGTAGCCGGTATTAGATTTAAAAGCTCATCAGAACACTCCCCATTATATAAGCGGTAGAAAACACATAGAGAACCCACATCTCTCCGGTGGCTAAGAGGTTTAAGACCACTAGTATGTGTAGGGCTGTCGACAAGGCGCTCTAGTCTTCGTTGGATTTTGTCGAATTGAAGGGTTCGATACTGGGGTGCAGCGGCCCATAGGTGCGAACAGTACTCCATGTGCGGTCGGACTTACGCTTTGTAAAGCATTAGTATATGGGCAGGATACTGGGGTGCACCGGCCCATAGGTGCGAACAGTACCCATGTGCGGTCGGACTTGCGCTTTGTAAAGCATTAGTATATGGACAGACGTGAAGTACCGTCTAGCCCGATTTAATGTCCCCAGATTCTTGGAAGCTAATTTAGCTTTACCCTCCAAATGATGACGAAATTGGACGTTACTTGCAATTTTAAATTGCATAATTACTATACAACCCAAAGAAATCATGCTTGGAAATAATTGCTATGTGACATACCCGATCTAGGGTCTCTCACGTATTCTATACTCTCTTTTCGCCTAACAAGGGCTAAATAAGATTACCAGCTAAGTTCACTAATCCGCTGGTCCACCTCTATATATCTCAAAAGCCCACATTTGATATTGAACACCCGCCCGTTGGTCGAGTGGTCAGCGAATCTAACTACGAATCGATGCGTCTCGAGTTCGATTTCCGACAGGGTGAAACATTTGTATGATGAGCATAGATGATTGTGTTTTTGCGATTATTATGTGTGTAATAGTATTGTTACGAATAATCTAGAAGCGTGTAGAGTTAAAGCGCGCGCGCTAACTATCTAGAAATAAAAGAAAGAGATAGCTACCTGTGAGTTGACCTGGGATTTGCCATAATGGACTTTGTGGGATATGGCATAAGGTTGAAAGTAGCGTGTACTAGGATTTATGACTCATAACATGTTTACGATAAGAAGTGATTCATTGTTTCCCGATACATTTAGATTTTTCTGGATCCAGCTAGGACTTTCCCCTGCCTATAAATACAGAGATGTTGACAAACACAGGGTAGTTTTTATAAAGCGATCGAGAGCGATACATCAAGTGACTATTCCGAAGCGAGAAGTGTTTTATTGTGTAGTGTTCTAAGTTCAGTGATAGTATAGCGAGTGACTAGGGTGTAAAGTGTATTTTAGTATTACGTTGTGTTGTGTTGTGTAAATACACGGATTTAATATAAGTGGTGTTTTCTTACAATTGCGAACCCGAGTACGTAACAGTATTTTATATGTATTTCTAAGTATTAGTGTTGACTACACACATTACACAAGCAAATCATTTGCTTACTTTGAGGTTTGATCAATTCATGTGGTTTGTCTAGCGATACGATAATATACCTATACTAACTTCCTTATTTTGGAAAACAAGGTCATTGCTATAGGTGGATATATCGACAATTTTATTTTTATAGGTATAGCCAATTAAACCCAGCGTCAGCCTGGGCCCTGGGGTACATATCTTTAGCATGTTAAATAGATTTATTCCTAAGAAGATAATTACTAACTCGTTTAATAGATATAATTATCCTATATGGTATAATTCTGACATCATACGTGATATAAAACAAAATAGTTAATATCATAAAATGTGTAAAAAGTTGAGGCATGGTGTAGAGTATAACTATAAAATTTTCTCTGACCTAAGGTGTAAAATAAAAATTAGTATCCGTCACGCTCATGCTGATTATTGTAGCGAAGATTGAGCATGAGAGTAGGTCGTAAAAACCGGAAAGCTTGCTGGAAATATATTAAAAATAATCGTACCTAGACATCTCTCTCCCAGTGACTTCACGAGGTCGGATTCGGAAATGGTCAATGAATTTGCTGCTCATTTTAGTAGTGTATTTCTTGAGGATGAGCTTAATCTATGTGTACAGGATATACGAGTTGAGAGGAGCGGAGGTAACTCATGTAGAGTTGAGGTGAACAGCGTTCCTAATTATGATGTTCGATTGGCATTTAAACGATTGAAAGCTAAATGGTCAAATAGACCAGACAATTTTCTAGGCAATGATTGTTCAAATGTGTTGTTGGATCCTTTACAATATGTATTTAATAGGTATAATAGTAAAAACTGGAGTCTAATCCTTCGCAATGGAAAATATCCAAGGTTTCACCTGTATATAAATCGGGAGATAGGGGAAACGTACAGAACTATAGGCCTATTGTTCAGTCACCATTTGCAAAGTTGATTGAAAGTATTCTGTGCAATTACGTTACTCCTTAGCTCTCTTCATGGGTGGACTGATGCCCAGCATGGATTTCGAGCTGAAAGGTCCACGACTTTTAAATTATATTACTAAGGCAATTGATTCTAAAAACAAGTAGATGTAGCGAACTTTGATTTCTATAAAGCCTTTGATAGAGTCGATAATTCCTTCGGAGCATAATTTACAAAACGCAAAATGTACAAAACGCAAAATGCACATATCGCAAAATGAACACAATACGCAAAATGTACAAATAGCAAAACGTACAAGAAGAACTAAGGCCACTTTCAGCGTGACTCAACGGTGCTTCAGCAAGCTTTCCGGTTTTTACGTACATATATTTTACACTTACGGCGTATTTATTTAGTTAAGGCGTTCCCACATATTTGACTGAATCTCGCTGATTACCTACTTACTACTAAATGTGCATTTTGCGTATCGCACATTTTGTCCCGAAGGGAGCTAGTCAGATGCTGTGGAACCCTCTGTGAGGCGTGTCTCGCACTTAGATGTTTTTTAAATTTTTGTTTTGATATTATCTTTTTATTTGTGTTTAATTGCCAAAAATATACAGGGAAACTATAAAAAATACTTATTTATTCGATAATTTTAGAAAAAAAAGTGGCAGCCCTACATAAATCCGTACTAATAATAAAAGTACACAGAAATACATATGTAAATATTCAAATATCTATACATATAATAAAATCGTAGGAAAGTCAAAACTGTACATTGAATATTTTTTAAAGGAATACTTGGGGCTCGATCTACAATTGATATCGAATAGTTTTTAGAATTGTTGTCTGTTTGTATGTCCGGGGTAAACTCAAAAAATACTGCATGAATTTCCTTCATTTCTAGATCTCTCCAGCGTTCCAATTCTACACGTTTCTAGATTATTCGTAATAATATAATCACGCTATCACCTACGGGGGAGAAGCCGTGCGGAGTAAACGAAGTCCGCGTGGACGAAGTCGCGAGCAACAGCTAGTATTTAATAAACAGATCCAGAATAGGTATAAGCCGAACACACAAACGTTTGTCTCTGTCGGGAATCGAATCTGAATGCCATTGATTGCAAAGTCAGGATCGCTAATTACTGGACTAACGGGACAGAAAATATATTATACAACTAGCTGTTGCCCGCGACTTCGTCCGCGCGGACTTCGTTTACTACGCACAACTTCTCCCATCTCCCATCAAATTTTGATGTTTGCAGATGATGTAAAGATTTTTAGAATTGTTGATAATGTAACCTACTGTACTAATTTTCAGGAGAATTTTAATAAAATCTATACATGGGAGTGTGGAAAATAGGTTGGATCTTAACACTAACAAGTGTGCAACTATGAGCTTTTCCAGAGCACGTACTCCGATACAATGACCCTGACTACGCAATCGATGGGACTCGGGTCCGACTCCCGACGGCGTACAAGCATTTGTGTGATGAGCATAAATGTTTGTATTTCCGAGTTTGTGTGTTTATTAAATCTAAGTATTCCATTATTTATATGTATTAGTATCGTTGACTAATACCCATAACACAAGCAAATAATTTGCTTACATTATCCCTACGCAGTGGCGTAGCGTGGATTAATAGCGGCCCTTTCACTAACATTCATTCCTGCCGGACTATCCAATCTTTATGGAATGAACGTCAGTGGATTTGCAAAAGCAAGAAAGAATGACGGTATTAAAACCTCGCGTTACCTCGCGTTCCCTCCCGTCGTGAAGACGCGACGCGGTAACTGGTCAAATTAGTGTATGTTTATTTATCCAGCGTGATTGAGCGCACGCTTGTTATCATTTCGTGTTCGTCTCCATCCCGGAAGGATAAAATGGACTTGATAACAAAAATTAGCACTTTAAAGCTTAAATTTAACAAACGAGTCCCTTTATCCAAAAACTGTTTTCACAAACTTACAATATTTTTTTAAAAACCTATCCAACGATATGCCATACCCCATAACAAGAGAAACAAAATATCATGCTCACCCTACACGTAGAGGAACTACCCAATTTTTTTTTTTAAATTTTATGTTATCACTTTATTATTGTGATTAATGTATATCCCAAGTTGAAGTTTTTTAGACCCTAGTAGTCATGATGATCGTGACTCGTATAGTCAATCTTTCGCCTCTTACGAGGAACAGATAAGACGGTAGTAATGTAGAGACGGGAATCATCAAGGATCTCTGCGCTAGACGGACCGTCGGATATAGCGAAACTGTAAGCTTTCCTAGTTAACTGCGGAACCCTAAAAAAATAAAGATCTGTAGAAAGAAACATCCATTCTTAGTTATTAAAATCGTCGCGTTCATTGTATGCCAGATCTTTTAAAATTCTTAAATCACTATATTTTTCCTTTTCTGATAACCACTTTTTACCCACATTCTATGTCTCCTTTTAGGTTTAAATATATATTCACTCGCAATAAGACTCAGAGCAATAGCAATCTCTTGCTTACGGGTACATATGTTGCAAAATGAAAGTAATCTTGAAAGATAATTTAAAATGACGAGCATTCCTGTTAAATGACAACAATGTTCATAAAATTATAGGATTTTAACCATCCACCGACAGGCAATCCCTCGGTATGGCTGACAAGATGCAAACTGAAAGGAATGTACCTAAACGTGTGGATGGTAATCGAAGGATTGTTTTTCCGGTCGGACTGGCGTGTTGTGATAATTCAGGGGAAAGAATGTAGGATTGCGGTTTAATTAGTGGCTACAACGGTTTTATTTTATCCCGTCGCGTTTTTGTACGGTTTGCACCTCAGGACAAGTCTGAAGGAATGAACATTAGTGGATGGGCCGCTATTCACTCGCAATAAGACTAAGAGCAATAGCAATCTCTTACCCTGCTATGTATGTTTTGGGGTATGACGGGCTTTGACACTATTGTTGCGAAGAAATATAACACTATTACTTTATATTTTGCGTATACTGTCAGGCAATATTAGCTTGCCATCAATCCTGGAACGTATATTTTTAATGTGCCTAATAGGGGTTGCAGTGTACGTATAAGTCGCTTGTTCTGTTTGCCTTTGGCCAGAACAAACATTGAGTATAATAATCCAGTTTCGCGTGATTTACGAATGATCAACGATATTGCTCGCTTAGTTGAAAGCGAAGTGGATATTTTTTATTCCAAAGTGCGGGTAGTAAAGAATTGTGCCATAAGACACTTGGAACGGTCACCATAAAACATTTAATTAATTACTTCATACATGTATGACTTGGAATTTATATTTTCTGTAATGTGCATGGTGCGTTTTATAAATAAATGTTTGGAGAGATGCCGTTAGGTCCACTATGGACGTCCAAGGAAAAGCGTGCTTTACGTAATGCTATCTGGCAATCGGAGACTTGGAGGGCAAGTTTTTTAATTTAGTACCAGCATCCACATTTGAAACTTTTTAGACATTTAGGGATCCTATCCACATCAACTTGATAATGGGTCTTAATTCACTATAACCTCACACATTGATTTCAAGGAGCGCTGATATTAGGGCTTTCACAACAGGAAGTGGGTCCACAACACTTGTCGAAGCAGACTTTGTATAGCCAGCCAACTTATTATGTTGAAAATATCCATGGACAGTGGTGACTATCCGTCTTCCGGAGCTCCACCAGAGGCAATAAAAAAGACGAATTTTACCTCCGATATGAAACTCATGTACTGAAGGATGGGTGATGTTACGTTTATTTGGTCATGCAGTTGATAGCAAGGATCGCAATCAGGGGCGCAAGACATCGGCTTTATCTTAGACTCAAAAAACTGCCTGGCAGCATGACAGATCGTCAATTGTTTAAAAGGAGTCCGGAGCAATGCTTTATAAATAATGATTGGAATACGCTGGGGTCATAATGTATTTTCTTCGTAATGGTCCAGCCGGAACCCTTAACAGAATTCAGTTAGTTCCCAAGGACATATTATGTGTCACAGTTATCATTAACAAAACCGTTTGCTTGATATTTAGTTAAGGTAAAACCGCAGCAGCATACAAGATTGCATAGTGTTGGATAGGGATAAAAATAAAAAATCAGTTTAAAAGTTTATTAACATTTTTAAGATTTTTCCGGGCGCTGGCAAAGTTGGGATCTAAGTTTAATGCTGCTCTATACATTTCAGCCGCTGAATTATATTTCTTCCAGCGATGATATAATACCCCTGAAATATTAGATTTTATTATAAGATAGCGTAAAATACAAGTGTGTGGAAATTGTATCCATTCTCAAGTGATGAAATAAACATATAATTTAATATAATTACATGTGGGACAGGTATGTCGACATTGATTTTTACCATAGAACAGTTAATTTTATTGTAATGATAACATAAATTATACCTACATTTGTATCACAAAAGTTTTTTACTAAAGATATATTTTTTCTATTCTATTTCTTTTCATAGAAACAAATTAGTAGGTCCAAAAAGAAAGTAGCAATGCATTCAAATATGCAACAATGCAATGTATTAGACATTCCTAAGATAGCGACTATACACATTGGGCCAAGGTGTTGGGCCAACATTAAATGTTTCTGTTTATACATTGGCTGTGTTGGGCCAACTGTTGGGCTAACATTAAATGTTTCTGTTTATACATTGGTGTATTGACCATTCTGCATTGGCTCTTTAATAAAGATGGACGTAGAATCTCTTACAGCCGTAAGATTTGTCATTAAAGATTCCTTTTTCTTTTTTAGTTCAATAACAGGAATACTTATTTTTTTTTATATCATAAGATAGCAAACAAGCATATGGGTCTCCTGATGGAAAGAGTCAACCATCGCCAATAGACACCAAAGATGTTAATGGTGCGTTGCTATCTTGTGGCGAGGTTTAATGCCACATGTATAAGTTTACCGGCTACCTTAACCTCCAAACCGGAACACGACAGTGACTAGCACTGACGCTATTGCAGCAGCAATACGTTTGTAAGCATCATTAACCTGAAATAAAAGTATTAAAAAATGGTATTTTTAATAACCTAACCTAATACCTAATGTCATCTGAAACAGTGCACTGCTCTGAACCTCCTCTCACCAATGAGGCAAAACAATGCGAAATGAGACAAGACGAGAAAAGTTTAAAAAATAACTAGTATTGACTTGAATTCAATACGAACAACATGTATTCGGAATTAGGATAGATTCCGTATAATAATTCCGTATAAGATACTGAAAATAATAATTACTTTATACTTTAAAATCAGTCCAAATCTCGTAAATATGTATCGATAAGTAATTATTATTTTCAATATGTTACAGAATTTCTCGATAAAGATGATCATATTTAATAATTGTGGTGTAATAATGAAAAAGTTTCAATTCATAAAGGACATTCATCATCATCAGTCATTCATTCATTGGTTCATTTTGATACATTTCTATGAATTATAAAACCTCAGTGTTTGTTTACGCCATCGTAACTCGGGAACAACAATTTGACTCACGCGCAACACAACCGTCTTTTAACTGTAAAATTTAAAACAATAATTACAACCGTCTTTGCTGACGTATGACAATGAACTGAATAAGAGGCCAATGTGTGAACACCGTTGGCGGAGCGCGCCAAGATCCTTTGATGTGCGCACGAAAAACCGACAACATTCGCTTGGCCGGCCAATGTTGGCGCCAACTGCCAACATAGCGCCAAGTAGGCTTCTACACGTTGGGCCAATATGTTGGCCCAATACTTGGCCCAATGTGTACAGCCGGCTAGAGACGAAGCTAAGCAAATTAAAAAAATGGCTTTAAGGGGCCTTTCAAGTTTTTCGTAAGCTTTAATTTTGGAAGATGGGAGATGGAGGGTGGTCTGGGTAGTGATTACGTCAGCAAAATTAATTTTATTACTTTCTCGAATACTCTACAAAATTTGGTTGATTTTGATTTAAATACATATGACAACTTTGCTTGTCTTATGCTCGAAAGTAAAAGTCATCTTCAGGAATTGACCAAATACGCATATGCTAACTGAGCATACACGGTCACTCAGTACAGCAAACATTCAATGTTGTTAGACTAGTCGTAGGACTACCTACTTATAAAAAATTGGCTATATGCTGGTGTAAAATAGCCTCATACTCATTCCGACTGGATTAAACAGCCCTTAGCTCATGACGAGATACTTCCAATGGCTCTAAGTTTTCGACGACATTGAATGTTTGCTGTACTGAGTAACCGTAATAGATTTCTATCAAAGCCAAATTAAGGACTTATACTAATGTCCATACTAATGGACAAAACCCCACGAATAAGAACGGCTGAACCAATTTGGCAAATTTTGCTTTAGAATTAATTGTTGAAGTCCAGGGAAGGTTTAAAAGGTGAGAAAATATAGAAAAAATAAGAGTAGTTAAAAAGGCAGAACAACGTTTGCCGGGTCAGCTAGTCGTTAATATAAAATTTGAAAAACACGTCAGGAATTTGCTTCATTAAATGTAATGTGTTTTAAACTCGTTTATTATTATTTTTTAAACTTTTAAATTATATATTAATTTAAACTTTTAAATTATTAATTATTTTTAAGTTTAAAAATAAATATATTTAAATTATATTTATTTTTAAACTTAAAAACTGTTACCCATGAATCAATAAAGGAACCAGAACAACAGATTGAAAACTGAATTTACTAATATTTACGTAAGCACGGGGAGTGGGGGTAAGAGACTTCCTTATTTTTGTTGATATGGGAGATTTTGTTGGCCTTAGTTTGTCAAAACTACAATTGTGTGAAAATAGTCCGTTGGGAAAGGTCTTGCATATCTTACACACATACTAATGAAGTTAAAAAAGCTTGGGATGAAATCAACTTGAACTTAGTGGCATTTGAGTAGTGATTCATAAATATTTTTAAAAGATGAAAATCACGGCATCTTACCAAGATTAGCGTAATGTATTGCTTGAACTCTAGAATCAAATAGTTTTATAGCTTTTAGGAAATACTGTTCTGCAATTTCGTACTTGTCCAACTTCCCATAAATATTGGCAATACTAAAATTAATGGAAGCACTTTCCGGTAACTCCTGTAAGGCTTTCGGAATTATTTGCAAGGCTGTAGTTATATCACCTATAAAATAAAATAAAAATAAACCTGCTGTTACTATATTATATTACATAATGATTAGATCAAATAATTTTGTAATTAATACATGGGGCACACTAAAAGTTTTGCACTTCTAGCTAATCGGAACTATTTGAATTTCGAATGTTATATTTTTAAAACGTTGCAACCTTCTTAGTAATAAAAAAAACAATTGGCGGGAAATGATGTGACAATTGTTTTTTTTTATCACACATCAAAATTCTACGTACGGAACGAAAATGGTATTAAGTCGAAAAGATTTTAGAGCGATGATTTTTTATGATTTTAAAAGTTCTCTTTCTCTGCAAGACTGTGCCGCTCGTCTTCAAAATGCTTTTGGGAGAGAAGCACCTTGTTTGAGCACCTTGAGGCGATGGTTTGCTGAATTTGAGAGAAGTCGAATTTCTTTACATGACGAATTTCGTGAAGGGCGGCCTTCAACTGCCGTCAAAGAAAATAATGTGGCTACTGTTAAGCGGTTAATTGAAGAAAACCCCCGGATTACCTATGAGACAATTCGTGGACTATTGGGGATTGGTATGAGCCAAATTCAGATAATTTTACACGAAGAATTGAAAGTTCGGAAACTTTGTTGTCGTTGGATCCCTGATGAAGTGACAGCGGAGCAGAAGCGGGCTCGCGTGGAATGGTGTTCACAGATGCTACTGAAGTACGACCGCGGACATTCTAATGCTGTTTATGACATTGTCACAGGAGACAAAACGTGGATTTATTGTTTTAAACCCGAAAAAAAAACAGCAATCTTGTGAATGGGTGTTTGAAAATGAGAACAGGCCAACAAAAGTGAGACAGGCGAGAAACGTTGGTAAAAAAATGATCGCGTTTTTTTTCTCAGCTACGGGTCCCATCTGTACAATTCCACTTGAAGATCAAAAGAGTGTTAATGCCGAGTAGTATTCTACCATTTGTTTACCTAGGGTGTTAGAAAAAGTTCGCGAAAGACGATCCAAAAGCCGCATTCTCCTACACCATGATAACGCTTCTTCACACACGGCCAACAAAATAAAGTAAATTTTAGTTTCCGATAAAGTACATCTCGCCACTCATTGATAATACAGAAATACAAAAATCACCCTGTGATTTATGTATTTTCCCCAAAATCAAAGATTTAATGAGAGGTTTTACTTTTACCAACTCCGAAGAGGCAGTGATAGCGTTCAATCTGCACGTAGAAAACATGCCTTCAGATCTGTGGTCCTCCTGTTTTAAAAATGGTTCGATCGCATGAAAAAATGTTTGAAATGTAAAGGAAATTAATTTGAAAGACAATAAACATAATATTTTGGTTATAACATGTTGTTTTTTTAAGTTACGCAAAACTTATAGTGTGACCTACGTAAGTATCTTGACGATTTGACAATATAACTAGATGGACTGTGCGCTTAGTGGAAATGTCGCTTTAGGAACGGTCTCAGCAAAGTTTGGCAAATTCTGGAGGCTATAAAATGGGCGAAAATTGCGGAAAATAAACCGACCGGACCGAAACGGTAAATGATCACTGGCAAATAGTATTTATACGATTTCGAACAGTGAGTCGTGTAATCAGGTTAAGTTAAACTTTTGATAAGAGAAAGATAAGGACTTGGCATTAATTTCTATAAACAATCAAAATTATAAAATTGTATGTATTCCAACGCTGAACATATAAAAATAGCTTTATCTCTGACTAACAAGTTCGAATTTTCACAATAGACAAAGCTACAAAAAATTTGTCAGTGCTCTAATTTCACAAAATTAACAGCTTGCGGCCAATACGCCATAACTAAAATACGCTGTCGATGTACGTAAAATGTCAAATAGCCCTTTGTTTACAAAATATTAAATTGATTTGAGCGTTTATTTGTATTTTTCTATAATTTTAGTGTGAATCTAAAATAAAAACTAATTGTTAAAGCAACATGCCCAATTACAATACAATTTATCAATTCTTATGTAGACAGTAAATAGCTGTTCTTAAGTGCGCCATTACTCAGGACAAAATTACACGGTTTTTACTTAGTTATTTCATATCTAGTATGTAGTAGTTACCTTTATCTAAGAGTTAAACCCGCATTCTATTAAACTATCAAATAAGTTGTTTACTTGGGGCTTAATAAATTTGTTAAAACATATTAATTTATTTATAAGTAACAGCAAATATAAAAAGAACTAAAAATTAAAAGATACCTGTATTATCTAACAATGCCAACAAATTAGCCCACGCAGATACATGAGTGGAATTCATACTAATAGCTTTGAGCCAACTTTCTCTGGCCTCGTGAGTTTTACTCATTTCCAAATACTGCAACAAAATTGTAATTTTTTTAGTAGCGCCTGTGATGCAGCCCGTTGTGCGATTATTTTTATAACAATCCTATAGGAATAAAATGTAGTTTATGTGTTTAATCTGAGTATGGACCATCCTGTATACAAATTTCGTCTAAATCCATACAACTGTTTTAGCATAAAGGAATAGGTAACGCACACAGGCGTTTTGCGTTTACCTATACTGTTACTGGGATCTGGTGTATGTGATATTACGTATTTGCAACATATCATATCATGGCGATTCTAACAGGCCGTTCGTAGGAGACTACAGGTATCATTAGTGTTGTAACTACTTGTTAATAGTAGGGGACTACTAATTAATAGTAGGGGGGAGCCCATGATGCTAAATGAGTAGTTACTCGAGCGTCGTAGGGTCCCTATCGGATTTTGTAGATTAAATAATAGGACAAATAAAAGGTTATCATATGTTTTTTAGTTTCATTGGTGGGGAAAAATCTAGATAAAAAAAAATGTTTAAAATGTTTTAAAAATCAGTCACATTAGGGTTAATTGCAAGCAAAAATTTAAAAAAACTGACGATTTAAGTATATCGTAAGGGAGGGGGAGGATCACAAAGTTGCAAAAAAAAAACGTTTTGACATTCTCGAGTGCGTCTGAATTTTTTTTTGTTATAAAAAATGATGTAAAAATAACGAAAACAATATAATCTGACAATTTAGAGAAGCCAAAGTTAATTTTGTTTTTTTTTCAGACCCCAGTTACCCCCCTTCATATAAAGGGCTTATATCTGATGGAGAGCCTTAACAGTATGCGAGGTATCCTCCCCCTTTCCCCCGCCTATGTTAATCTGACGAGCTCGAGTAAATCCCAAAATCCCGTCTAGGGCTCCCTTCCTATAAGTAATAGTACGCACTAGCGTTAAGCTTTGTGGCATTATCATTACGCCACAATGATAACAACGCACCATTACCATCTTTATCTCTCTTTTCATCAAAGAGCCGTCAGTTTGATTGCTATTTTATGATATAAAAACGCACCATTTACATACTTCATGTCTATTTACAATGACTACCTATATCCTTCCACCACAAAAGACTTCAACCTTTAAATATTTTTTATTATAAGTTTTAAAAGTGAAACCACCCGCTGAAAGTTGATTTCAAAGAGGAATATTGCGGAGCAAGAACCCCCTTGAGAGTAGAACGGTTGTAGTTTTCCAAACATCGACACGATGAGAGTGAAATTTTCAACTCTATGTCCTAAGTTAATCAGTGGCAGGAGGTGATTTGAACAATTCTTGAAACTGTACCTGATGCATGCGATGAAAAGGTGCAGAGCAAAAATCACTACACTATGCCAAAGATAGATTTAAGTCAACATATAGGCTACATATTATCACGCTATCACCTACGGGGGAGGAGCTGTGCGGAGTAAACCAAGTTCGCGCGAACGAAGTTGCGGGCAACAGCTAGTCCTAAATAATATGCTGTCACATCCTTGTCTTAAATGAAAATGCAATTGGCCATTAATACATTATTTATAAGTTAGTTATTTTAAAACACTCGCGAATTAACACGTATGGCCTTTTACAAATATCGCACGCACTGTGGAGTGTGCGATTTCGGCAAGTTTATATAGACAAGTACCAAAAGCTAAAATTTATATATGTGTTACAAATATGTTAAATAAAATATAAGCTTTATCTCTTACTAGCCGCAGCTTGAAGCCCGCTGCGTTATAAAAGTTTGTGGTGACCCCCTAATTTTTCCGGGATAAAGTAGCCTATAAACTATTCCAGGTCATTGTCTACCTATGTGCGAAATTTCATTCAAATCCGTTTAGTAGTTTTTGCGTGATTAAGTAACAAATATCCATCCATTCATTCAAACATCCAAACTTTCGTATTAATAATATTATATAGATATACATGAAATAAATTCGACCGTTAAAAATAATGAACTTATTTATGAATTACAGTTCGATTTGAAACCACTGGAAGATAACTAGTTTTTATAAATTAATTTACCAAATTTCCCAAATTGTAATAGCAGTCTGGATATTTACTCCGATGTTGCAATGCTGTTTTATAAGCTTGCTCCGATTCATTGTAACGTTTGACACTGGCTAACACAATTCCTAAATTCATCCAAGCTGCCGGAAAGTCATTTCTGTTTGAAAAAAAAAAAAATACAATTTAAAACAATAATATTTATTCCATTGTCTCTCACATAATGGATGAGCGAATTAAATTTTCAAAATATGGCAAAATTTTTTAGCGTTGGTTTTTGTTGCTTTTGCGTTCTGATTTGCGCGCAAGTTAGCGGGTAAACTTAGGTATGCGTCATTAAATTGCTGCCACATGAATAACAACGCACTATTAAAATCATCGGTGTTCAGCGGCGATTATTTTTTACTTTTCTATCAGGAGAATCATTTGCCTGCACCCTATAGTATAGAAAAAAACCAATATAATCAACTATTAGAGATATTAGTGCTATCAGATATTGCAAAAACTGAGATTAAATTGATTCAAAGACAAAAAATGACTTATTTAATTATAGGCGTAGATCAAAGGATCGAGCACACTGGGACGTGCCGCAATGGGCTGGGACGAGTCGCATGGCAACGTAGTACATTTAAATGTTACATCTCATGCAAATATGCAAATCATATAGCTCTTTGTAGCCTTGAACTCAAATTATTAATCATTTTCGATCCATAATTACTTGATGTTATAATTTAATACTTAAATACGGAGGAACTTGTGCGCGCAATTACGCTCGCCATAGCACGTTGCCGACGGAGCGTAGCAAGCCGGGCCACGCTGCATCGCACTTACCGACATCCGCTGCGCAAATAAGCCCCGATGCGTTCCGTCGTAGTGTGCGATAGTTCATAAATGAAAGCGATCTAAGCGGATGTTTATGATGCATCCCAGCCCGGTCTGTTGCGGCATGGCGCGTTGCAGCCCGACCCAGTGCGCTCAATCCTTTAGAGTGCTCTAGTTTTTTATGCAATCTTTTGTGATAATGGTTCTCTTAGTTTTAATACAACAAAGACATTTGCATCCTCGCGTTTAACAGCCCGCTGCATAATAACTGTCTTTGCACACCCCTCGGGACATGTACATCGTCGACAATAATCTATCTCGCTTCAACTTGTGATGCATTTCCATGCGAAAGCGGCACAAAATTAGTCGCATTAGAAGAAAACTGACACAAGCGCGAAAATTCGCGATTCAGCCTAGTGGTTGGCTATATACATCGCGACACGGCGAATCTTCGCCGCAGGGAGATACTGTAGCCACAGCAATGCTGTAGTGTTGTTTATAGGGTAAATTTAAAAAAAAGGTAAAAGAGATCAGACGAAAACCAATTTCGACTCGTTCACGTCAAACTCAATACTCTAGAGTTCACTCGTAAACACGTATAGTATTTTAAAAAAATGGGTATAGAACGCGTTAATTTTAAATTTCTTTACTTAAGAGCCTGTCCACCTGGCTCGTTGTGTCGTCACAACGCGAACATATTGACGCATTATCGGTCTCACGGGCGCTGCGTTAGAGCTCTTTCACACGAGCGGCATGTAGCCAACGGCAGAGGTAACTTCAGCCGTTAACACGTGTCGGCAGCAGCCGTCGGAACGTCGATGGCAACCGTCGACCTTAGCAACACTTGCATTTGTAGCGTGACGCGTCCGTCATTTTGTCATTCGGCTGCATATAGTTTAAGAGTGCGCACGCAAGAGTAGAGAGTAGAGGGTAGAGAGTAGAGAGTAAAAAAATGTCCATCTTGATCTCGATTGATTAATATTTTTTGAAACCATAATGAAAGTTTTGTACTTTTCGTTTTTGTCGACGTCGACGAAGTAAAACCAATAATAGTGTTCACGCCCATATCCCCGAAGGGGTAAGCAGAGGTACAACAAGTGCACCCACGATTTGCCAAAGATACTTAGTCCCACAAATGTGATAGGTGACAAGCCTATTGCCAACCGGGCACTTTCCAATCCCGGACAACTTTGTGTTTCTCAGAAAACTGAAAAAAAACACTTTTTTTAATGTGCCCGACCCGGGAATCGAACCCGGGACCTCATGTGGTCAACGCCAACGCTGGACCACTAGACCACAGAGGCGAATAATAGTGTTTCTTCTTCGAAGTCCATTTTGCAACTGACTCCTATACTACGAGAACTGACGACGACTGCCGCTGATCTTTGGAAATGTCAACGGCTGCCGTCAACGCGTCGACATCAGCCGTCGGTGCGTCGACGGCTGTCGCCGACACGTGTCGACGGCTGAAATTACCTTTACCGTTGGCTACATGCCGTTCGTGTGTATGAGCTCTTACTACAACATCGTCTACATGTATGAGTTACGCTTCCCGCTTCGTCTTGGGCGGCTGCAGTTAGTCATTTGTGGGTTACATAGACATAGCGCATCGTGTGTATACTATAATTATTTGAATGGAAAACGACGCAGCGACAGCGCTATGTTGGTGTAACGCTACCGCAACGCGCTATGTGGACCGGCTTTAAGATATAATAAACTAGAATGAGCACACCCTTGCATTATAATGGATTATAAAAACATAACATTACATTAGAAGTTTGGACTACAACACGAGATGCTTGTTGTAGTCTAAGCTTAATGCTAGTGTTATTTAAATGTGTATACTTATAACGCAGAGCAGATCTGAGATAATTCTCGGCTTCTTCAAAATGTTTCTCATTTTTCAGAAGGTTTGCCAAATTATTCATTGCTTGATAATATTCAGGATACAATCTGAAAAAATTGAAACCCAGATATATTGTCGTTGTTAAATAACATTTACTTTTTAGCGATCACATTTCTGTGTACAATGCTTAGATGTACATAGCAGTCTTTTTATATAAAAATTTGGTATGTAAATTAGTCATAATAGTTAAAATGTTGAAATTTCTAAGAAGTACACATAGCAGATATTCATTTGACGTCGACGATATATAAAAGTATCTTCACGCCCATATCCCCGAAGGGGTAGGCAGAGGTACAACAAGTGCACCCACGATTAGCCGAAGATACTTGGTCCCATAAATGTGATAGGTGGCAAGCCTATCGCCAACCGGGCACTTTCCAATCCCGGGCAACTTTGTGTTTCTCAGAAAACTGAAATAACACTTTTTTTTTAAAGTGCCCGACCCGGGAATCGAACCCGGGACCTCATGTGGTCAACTCCAAAGCTGGACCACTAGACCACAGAGGCGATTACGATATATAATTTACACTTAATCCTATAAAAAATATTTTATGTTTGTTTCTTTGCAATGGATAAACAGACATCTTCCAGACCGTTTCTACACATTCTTTCCATGCACCATTACTATAGTATTAGGTTATTTTTGTAGTGTGTATACTACTGATACTGATATCTTATTTGTTTACAATATTATGGTTTACACATATTCCATACTACCATTAAGTCTTCTTCCTTTAAAGATCAATCATACTATTAAAATCCCCATATTATATTTATTTAACCTATTACTCCCTTCCATAAGTCAAATATCTTCAATACATTATTAAATTCCTTGTCCTTTCATATCAGTTAGTAGAATATAATCTATAAAAATAAATAAAATTGGAGTGTCTGTTTGTAATATTAAAATAACCATTTTTTAATAAATGCATATGAATGTATACACAATACATATACCATAATAACATTTGTTACAATTTTTGTCTGTCTGTCTGTTTGTTCCGGCTAATCTCTGGAACGGCTGTACCGATTTTGACGGAACTTTCACAGGCAGGTAGCTGACGTAATAAGGAGTAACTTAGGTTACTTTAGATTTCGAAATTTTCCACGCGGACAAAGTCGCGGGCTCAGCTATTTCTTAATAAGTAGGATTGTTTATAAAGAGCTGAAATGTAGCTTTGAAAGGAATGAAAGGGTTAACTATATAACAGGAATTGGTTGGACAAATTAGCACTAGATGTATCATTTGGCCAGATAATATTATCGTAACTATGTGGACTCTTTCATAAACTTAATATAGCAATCAATCTAGTTATATTTAACAAGTGAGTTTAGAGGGGCTTCGGGAGGGCTAGTTACAATTTTCATACGTCACAAAAATAAAGATATAGAGCCGTTTAATGAAGATTTTAAGATCAATCCTCGCAATTATTCCCTATCAATCTAATTTTGTTCAATTATGTATCGAGTTCGGCCACGGTCTTTAACATATGATGAATATTAACATATATTTTTTGTGATGTGATATGACAAAGAGTTTTTCTTAAAAAACTGCTTAAATAACATTAATTTTAACAAAGTAGGTCTTGCCAGCCTCTTAACATATGAGTACAAGCTGTATGGCAAGAGAAATAAGTATCAGGAGCAGTATATTTCTACAAAACTTTTACATAGTTACCTAATTGCTGTTTTATATTCTGAGATGGCCCAATCAGTATTATAGCTAGCATCGGCTACTTTTGCGACATTGTAGTGAACTTTTGCATTCAATGGACAAACCAATAACCCTTTTGTAAATAACTGATACTCATTTTGCCAGTCATAGGCTCTTCGCCAAGTTCTCAGTGCTAATATCAAAATGGTAAAATAAAACAGAGTCATCATTATCTGTAATTAGTAAATATAATAATTAGAAACTGTATAGTATATTACTTATTTAATAGTTACTGGCAATCACGCCCTGTAGTCGAAATTCAACATAAGACTAAACAATAAAACCTTTTTTATAGCTTGGCAAAAAAGAGTGCCTTGCGGTGACGGATTGAACTAAAATACATTAGTTATGGCAACATTAAAATTATCGAGATTCGAGTCATACACGTCAATTGTTTCTTGTTTACTTTCTAATAATTTTGCATTTTTATTATATTTCTAGTCTAGCAGTTTTGGAGTTTATTCAATGAAACCATCAAACAATCAAATCTTGTGTGTTGTAGCTAAGCTTCGAAGTATCAAAAACAATTATGCAGTATATGTGATACCATATAAACGATAATGGCGGCCTCAATTATTTTTACTCTTTTTTGCCAGGCTGTAAGTTTAGCCATAAACATAATAGTATACATACGTGTATAATATATATATATATATATATATATATATATATATATATATATATATATATATATATATATATATATATATATATATATATAGGTTCCAATAACAGTTCCAACAAAATAATATAATATAATTAGATACTTAAATAGTAATAGAAGATTAATTAAAATAGTGAAATTTTGATCATGTTAGTTTTAAGGTCAAGTCTCGCCGTGTTGGTCCCGGCCTCCTTTGAAGAATAGGCCAACTGCCGTTCTGCCAGGCAGGTCGTAAAAGGTGACCGATTAGCTATCGAGTCACTACTATCGTGGCTACTAGGTGGTAGAGTTCTGCATTGTCTCGCCCGGGTCTGGTACCACCGCCTTACCTATTCCTGCCGCAATAGCGTCAGCACTTGTCGCTGTCGTGTTTCGGTTTGGAGGGTAAGGTAGCCGGTAAACTTATGCATGTGGCATTAGACCTCGCCACAAGATAGCAACGCACCATTAACATCTTTGGTGTCTATAGGCGATGGTTGACTCTTTCCATCAGGAGACCCATCTGCTTGTTTGCTATCTTATGATATATATATATATATATATATATATATATATATATATATATATATATATATATATATATATATATATATATATATATATAAAAGGTTGTTGGAAATAAATGGGATTATTATTAGAACTTACAAGGAGGCAAGTGGACAATTAATTCTGGGTATCAATACTTGTATTGCTTATAGTCATATTTATTAGTTAAGGCAATCTTTTATCAACAGTTTTAACATTCTCCTAATTTTATATGAACAGAAAATATTTAAAATCATACCTTATAACAACTATAGCTTTTACTTGTGACAATTTTATTCAATCCTATGCATATCAGGAGGCAATAACCTGCTGATGGAATGTATAAAATTCGTTCTGCTATTACAAATCCAACAGGGTAAAATATATTTGTAGCTGGCAGAAATGGAATAATAATTAATATAACAGCTATTATTAGACATCTGAAAAATGAATAAAACATAATTTATAGCCAAATTTTTATGACAAGTATAATAAAATTATAGTAATTTAAAAAGGTAAACCAACTTTATATAACACTAGCTGTTGCATGCGACTTCGTCCGCGCCGACTTAGTTTACTCCACACTGCTCCTCCCCTGTAGGTGATAGCATGATAATATGTAGCCTATATGTTGACCCGACCTGCCAGTAATATTCATGCAAAATTTGAAGTAAATCCATGCAGTACTTTTTGAGTTTACCCTGGACATACATACAGACAAACAGATAAACAGACAAACAGACAAAAATTCTAAAAACTATATTTTTGGCTTCGGTATCGATTGTAGATCAAGCCCCAAGTATTCTTTTAAAAAAATATTCAATGTACAGTTTTGAATTTCCTACGATTTCATTATATGTATAGATGAGTTATACTCATGTCTTAAAAACTACTAAGCTGATTTTAATGAAACTTGAACCGTCCCTAAATTGGAAAACATCAGATTTAAATGAAAAAGAATTATCCTGATGCGATCCTTTTGTTTCTGAGAAATTCGTGGACAAACATACAAACTTACAGACATACACACACGAAATTTAGTACACATGTTTGGACGCCTTAATAGATCATACTCCAATATTATCGAATTCCAACAATATTACGTATATACATGTCAGACCTCCCTTTCTTTTTCGGTTGACATATTAAATATAGTGGCTATAAATAAAAGCAAAAAAAAAATGTTTTTCTTATACAGATAATTTTTAACCCAGACCATATATCTATCATGTCAATTTATAGTCCTCAATCCAATTCTCAACTGAATTCTTATTTTTTTTTTATATCATAAGATAACAAACAAGCAGATATGTCTTCCGATGGAAAGAGAAAGAGATGTTAATGGTGCGTTGCTATCTTGTGGCGAGGTCTAATGCCACATGCATAAGTTTACCGGCTACCTTACCCTCCAAACCGGATCACGACAGTGACCAGCACTGACGCTATTGCGGCAGGAATAGGTAAGGCGGTGGTACCAGACCTGGTCAAGCCGATGCAGAACTCTACCACCTAGTAGTCACGATGGTAGTGACGCGCATAGCCACTCAGTCGCCTTTTACGACCTGCCTGGAAGAACGGCAGTTGGCCTATTCTTCAAAGGAGCCCAGGACCAACACGGAGAAAACTAAATATACCAGTGTTTTATTAAACTTTAAAAAAGTTAAGCGAGAATGTGAAAACCTTTCTTTTTACCAGTAAGCAAGATTATTATATCTTGTACAAAAAAAAAAAATATTTATATTTAATTTTTATTTATATTTTATATATTTTATATTTATTTATATTTAATTTTTTGGTGTGTAAGCAATGGTTTTTAAATGGTTTTTAAAATTGTTATTCTAGGTTATAATCTATATATATATATATATATATATATATATATATATATATATATATATATATATATATATATATATATATATATATATATATATATATGTGTGTGTGTGTGTGTGTGTGTGTGTATGTTTAAGACTTTTAGTTAGTTATTTAGAATATTACAATATTTAAGCAGTTCAAAAATATTAACTAAACTATAACTTAAATAATATTTTTTTATCCACATAAAAAAAAATACCTTTTTGATCTTAAATTTTCCTTGTCATTAAATATTTTCAATATAGCCAATATTCCAAACATATAGAATATTAATAAAAATAATATTCTGAAATCTAGAATATTTTCAATTAAAGGCACACATCCCATTGACCAATCATAGCATAGCCATTGTGGCCATACATGTAATACAGCATTAAGAAAATATATGTAGTTGTATGTCATGATCTGCAAAGAAATATTATCATTAAACTTGTGTAAATGCAATAAATGTGGTAGATCTGAAGATATATAATATATTAAGTGAACTCACTATCACAAGTATTTAAGGGTGCAAATCGCTTGTGAAATAAATCTGTTAATTGATTTCAGTCCTGCATAGCACATACTAGATTTAAAAATATGTTTTGGTAACTTTTATGAACTACACTGCCCTTGTATCGAAAAAAGGCACAACTGTCATTTTCAAAAAATAAGAATAATGTTCTAAGTTCCCACTACGTATGTAGATAAGAAAATTACTGATTATACCCCGATTTTTGAAAATTGTGTTTTTAACTTTTGAACGGCCGGACCGATGGAAACGCGGTTAATGGCATTCAATTTGGTTCCGTTCAACTTAGACTTCCTGAAAATTTGAACCGATTCGGTATAGGACATTTTGAGAAATTTTGAAAAAACACCAAAAAAAATTTTTATAAAACAGTATTTTTTTAATATAACTTCCAGTCCAGATTTATGTACCGATTGAGTACAAAAACTAATTAGCTCTATTCCTCAAAAAACTACGTCTAATACATAAATTGCATCAAAATCGGTTTATCCGTTTGGGAGTAATCATTGACGAAAAATTTTGAAAATTGTTTTTTCGACATAGCTTCGAAATTTTTTAATCTATCATTTTTTGGTGTTGTACAATATTTTAGTACTAAAAAAACTATGTCAAATACCGTTTCAAAAATCAAAATCGAATCTAATTCTCAAAACTATAGCTTTTCAAACATTAAAATTACATTGTTTTTAGCAAACTTACCTTACTTAGTACTTAAATTTGAATGCCATGAATGCCATCATCGTTTTCAATTATACAGCTTTTCAATAATTAATATACTGCCATTTTTAACCAAATAGATGTTTGAACTGAAAAATCTATGCTTATATTTTTTTACGCTTTTGAGCTTAAAATACCTTAATTTAGTGGGAAGTTTCAGAAATGGTCCGTAGGGTCAACCGTTTACACATTTTTTTTATATCAATAATATACAAACAAGCGGATGGAAAGAGTCAACCATCAATGGTGCGCTGCTATCTTGTGACACGGTCTAATGCCACATGTATGAAGTTTACCGGCAACCTTACCCTCCAAACCAGAACACGGCAGCAACAAACATTGACTCTATTGCAGAAGGAAATAGGTAAGGCAGTGTTACCAGACCTGGGTGTGACAATGCAGAACTCTATCACCTAGTAAAGTATGTGTCCCGAATTGGGAGAAAAAGGTACATCTACTCAATTTTTTTTAGATTTTTAACTCCCTAATCTAAGCAAATACAAAAAGCTTAAATGGCACATCTGCCAAAAGTTTTGCCTTTTATTATTTTAAAAGGACATATTTACCATTGATTAAATGAAAGAGCACATTTTGGTAAATTTTACTTTTACATTTTTTTGAATTTTTAGGTTAATTATTACAGTCAAAACCGTTTATGGCGACATCGTTTAGAACCACATACCGGTTAAATTGACCAAAATCAAAGGTCCTGGCTGAATGTTATATGACCGCCTTATCTAAAACATTGGTTTTTACGACATTGTTTACTACGACATACCGCATTAAGCGACCACATTTGGTTAATGTTTTTGGAGAATTATATCTGTAGAACGACCGGCTCAGCTGTATTGTAAACAATTTGAATAGGTAACTGTATCCACATCTGGCACAGCATAATAGTCAATGGCTATTATCGTAAAAGTAAACAAAGTTTAGGGTCTTTTGTAATTCTTAGAAACAAAGCACATGCATGCCGTAGCCTCAAGGCCCGCTTCGTCATATCTCTTAAGTCAGTTTGTTACTTATCTTTACACAAGACGCACCAAAACATTATTGTTGAGTTAACTGTGAAAATTGTAACATGACGCAAAAAAGAAAACAAATCAGTATCGAAGAAAAATCTACGTTGATTACTACGCGGATATGCTGATTAAAATCCAACGTGAATTACAAAATGTGTATGCACGACAGAAGTGTTTCAAACAAACTAAAATTACAGATTTTATGCATACAAAAATGATGGAAAAATGATATTGTTCTTTTATATTATACGTTTGTATTGAAGTAAACAAAATGCAGTTTAATTTCCTACATGAATATACATATTATCTTTCCTATTAATACCTGTCACCGGTTGTTACAACTATCGGTTTTTACGACTCAATATGAGTAGTCCCTTCGATGTCGTTATAACAGATTTTGACTGTATTTCAAAAATATAACTTTTTTATAATTAAAAAAAAAGGTTATAAAACACTAGTCTTGTTTTTCTCACACTTTGCTTTTTGATAGATATGTTCTGTTACTATATATGCTGTAGAGCAGTATAAATGATTTGAATACAATATAACTACATTAAGCAGTTCCTGAAGTGCGATTCATAATTCATATATCTGTGAGTAAGACTAAAGCATTATTTTATATAGTATCCATCGTAGACACACTTGAAAGTTCTCATTTAAAGAAATGTAGTTTATAAACCTGACATATATCACAAATATTTGCACTTGCTTTATTATTTGGCTTATGATTGGTAATAATGAAATATCTTTGATGGTGGGAATTCATATATGAATATAAGCAGGACTTACCCTTGAGATTAGGCTATCATTAAAAGCAGCAGGATTATCAGTAGGTTTAAATACAGGCTTAGTTGCTCCCATTACCGTCCATCGTGCATACAGAAGTAAAATTATACAAATTGTAACTGTGCCTAATCGTACCATTCTACTTTTACCAATATGCTTAAATATTTTCCTTAAATGTAGTTGTTTTGTAAATGTCAATTTTAAAATAATATCATATAAACAACAAACTCCCTAAAACAAATCAATCAATCAATCAAATCTTTATTGCAGAAAATAGGGTTAGTTACATGTGCTCTTATATTATGTTAGTAGTTCCTCCTATTTTGCCGTATGAACAGCATGCAATGAAATTTTTTATTTGTGGCAAAATTAACATTTTTAATATTGCTAAGATATTATAGAAAAAGTTTTAATTTAATTAAATCAATTGCCATACTAACATATTCTATAATAATCTAGTCACAATAACATGAATTTGAATGTGATAATGTCACTACAGTTTTCACAAATATTCAATTCATAATATTCAAACACAATCCTAGATCAATTTTGTTCTTTACATATGACATATAAATACATGGAACTGAGAAATATTTTAAAAAATTGTAAACTTCTTTAAACAAAGAAATTTTTTGACAAAACTGGGATTCAATCAGAGTCAGAGACAGCTTACAGACCCATATTATTGCGACTTAGATGAGAGAAAAAAAAAAGAGTATATTTACCAGCACTGTAACTCCATTTTCTTTGAATAACATAGATATCCCAGCAAATAAAATACTGACTAGCAAGTAAAAACTTATAAACTTTTTGTTCATTGCTTGATTGTAAAAAAGAAATGATAAAAAGAATGTTATAGCAGCTAGAAGATCTGCTCGTCCTACGATACCACATACAGCCTCAACATGAACTGGGTGAACAGTAAATAAAAGTGATGCTAAGTAAGGGACATCAAGTGTGAACTGTGTCTTACTTTTATGGGTAACTCTTTTCCAAATTGTATCATATGTAATCCATACTAATACACAACAAACAGTGTGACAAATAAGATTAGTAACTTTAAATTGTGTAGCTGATAAAATTTCATTATTTAAGTAATAGTTAAGCCTAAAAGAAACAATGCATACACAGTTATTTATCAGGAAAATGTAAAATACAACATTATTAAATAAAATATTCAAAAAATACCTAAAAGAGAGTATTGTTAATGGTCTATAAGACTTGTGGCTAACATTACTTTTGATACTTGTGCCCCAAAAATCATTCTTGAAAGGGTCAAGCCAAGAATCTGATATCACATCCTTATTTTTTAAAATTGCTTCGGAATCATCAAACACAAAGGTTCCATTTAAACTAAATGAATATGGTAAGTTTGATGACAAAATTATACTAAGCAATTTGTACACAATCATGTCGAACTAAAATAATTTATAATAACAAGTTTCATAGATTTCATTTTTATTTTAAATATGTATTTGTAATTATCACGTCATTACTAATTAAAAAATATATAGAAGTAATATTGTTTAACACATTATATGCAACTTTATGCTGTTTTTATAATGCAATTTACAAACCAAAACAAATGACCTTATAATTTAAAAATAATATTTATCTATAGGTACATTTTGTCAATTGTCATTTTACAAAAATGACAGTAGGTCCATAGAAATATATCTATATTTAATCTATATTTATCTATATTTTTTTTTTTTTTTTTTTTTTGGGCATGGGCGTTAAGCAACTCCCATGATCAAGTAAAACGAGGAAACATTTTTTTTAGACAATAAACAAAAATGACGTCCGCCAAATTTTATGTTTTTTTTTTTATTTTTTTTTTTTTCTTATCTATATTTAAGGAAGTTACATTCTACCCGGAATGTCTACTAGTGATGTGCCAACTCGGAATAAACACGACTCGAGTTAATTCGAGTTAAAATTCACTTAACTCGAGTTACCGAACTCGAGTTAGCAAGACGAGGCTTTGAATAGGATAGTTGTTTGTGACTGCTTAATTTTTTTAATAATTGTTAATTCATTTAATTATTTTGTGACAATTGTATTGTTACACTAAGTAGGTGGTAAAAAAGTTGTTTTTAGTACCTAAACGTTATAAACTTTTCGATTTATGTTTATGTCTTATAGCTTTTCAGAATAAGTGCCTATGTTTGTTTGCCTCATTTTTCGGGTTCCGAAGTAAACTAGGAACCCTTATAGCTTCCTGTGTCCGTCCGTCCCTCCGTCCGCACGATTGCTCAGAGATCCTCACTACTAGAAAGCAATAATTTGACACGAATATACATATTAGTTACGTCAACTAAGTGGTAACATAAAATGTTGAAAAACATTTTTCATGGTAGCTCCCCTACATGTAAAGTGGGGATGTCAATTTTTTTCTCACGTACCTCATTGTATTGGATATTGTTGGATAGGTTTTAAACAAATATTGCAGGTTTGTGGAAACAAGTTTTCGTTCAAGGCACTCGTTTGTAAAATATTAAGCTTTTAAGTGCTAAATTTTGTTAGAGTTAAGTATATATATATATATATATATATATATATATATATATATATATATATATATATATATATATATATATATATATATATATATATATATATATATATATATATATATATATATATATATATTATAAATTGTAATTAGAGAAGTTTTATAGGTGGTGAATCTATGGTGTGAATACATATTTGTCATTGACGTTTAATAACTTGTATGTTCATAGTTTGAAACTATAAAAGCCCTCTTCTTAGTCCGCATGATTGGGCTAGGCAAATTCAGAACCCTACATTGCGCGTGGCCTGACACACACTTTACCAATTTATTTCTTGAAAAGGCTTCTCCGATGTAGATATTTCAATGGAGATATCATTTCCATTCGCTAATGACGGCCAAGTTAAAGAATTATTTTTGTCAACCTTGGATGCTTCTTTTTAATGTGTTTAAGTAACGTGATCGTATTTCCCATATATTCGAACGAATTTTAACAGTTTTTACAATTAACATGTCCGCTCTCCGGCTACTGAAACTCGTAAACGTGATTTCTTTTAAGGTCCCAATGTTATTTTTTCTAATTTAAATTATACCTTTATTTAAATTCTATCTCAATTTTGCTACGTATTGTCATTACGCATGTGAATAGTAAATAAATGAATACAGTCTTACATAATCAACAAATCGCGCCAACCTATAATCGCTTGTCTTCCTCGTTCATTCGCGCAGATCCAAAATTCAGAGTTTATAACTCTTAACTCGAGTTCAGGGCTGGCGAATCTATTTCGAGTCAACTCGATTTAAGCACAACTCGAGTTAACTCGGGCTAGTAACTCGAGTTGACCCATCACTAATGTCTACACGCGCTTCAAAATCGTTCCGAAGAATACCACGACATGGGTGGAGTGTGTCTCTTTCTACTAAATAAAGCGCCAATCGCCATTTATAAGTGCGGTCATGCGTAGTTTGCAAATTACTACTAAGTAATCCTACTAATTTGAGAAACAGTTTTTGCATTGCATAAGTAATTACGTAATAATGAAAATAAGCACATTTTAGAACTCACTATGTTAATTACAATACATTTTGGAACGAAGTTCCTTACGGCAGGCTTGGAGGGGATAGGGATTTTGCTGCGCGACCGAACTGAAAAAAATGTGATAGTAAAACCGTAAGAAAAATGCGTGGAATAAAAGCGTTAAATGAGACGTGCGCAGGCGCGACAGTCGCGTACACAAGCGAGTAATGCCGTTTAGACGAAGGAAGTTCGTTCCTACCTGGTGTCCCGCGACACCACATCATTTTCATTCTAATTTATTTATCGACATGTATGAATAAAAAGGATTTAACGATTACCGAATATGTAAAAATCTACCATTTAGATAGTTTTATTTACACTGGCAATTGCAAGAAAGGGACAACATCCACTCTTGTCGTTGTCTTGCTCAGAACGTTTTTCCCTTCTGTTAAGTAAGAAACAAATATCAACTTTATTTGTTACGAAATAAAGTACATTTTTATTTTTCAAATATTGCTTCGTAAAATTCCAGTTATATTATATAAGTTCCTTGGTTAAATGTCAAAAATCGTACAGATAAGGTAATATAGGTAATATTGGGTTTGTTCAGTACAACATTTACGGCCGGTTTCGGAGACGCAAATAATTTTTTAACAAGCAATTAATCTCTGTTTAACATCAGGTTTCTCAGAATAAAATTCACTCTTACCTCTTACTATCTTAGTAAGACATGTTAGGGTCACGGGTTTGACTTTGCGTATCTTAGTTCGATATTATGTTAGGGTAGATTAGCAATTGTTCTGATTACACCTTAGATTAAGGAAACTACTAGATATGAAATAACTAGGTAAGGCACAAAATCAAGTAATAGGGGACTTAGGTGCCCCTTAGACCTACAATAATATTGCGCAATATTACGTATTCTGCTATATTATTGACCATTTAGGGTTTGTATCATCTCTAAGTCGTCTGTGGTTAGTATTGACGATTGCATAAAGATTGAATGAAATTTTGAGCGGGTTTAATTTTAACTGCGCAATATTTTTTTCTTGCACTGTGTAGGCTTAATATTGCAGAACATTTTTTACTTCAGACTTTAAAGCAACCGCGTTTGGTCAGTCACACTTCACAGTGTTTAATGTATGGTCGTGTCGTAAATTTAAGCAAAATGGCGAGCAAGAATGCTATAAAAGATAAAAAACGGGAGTTTTTACTTGAGTGTATAGAATTGTATAGAGATTTATTTAACAAAATCATCAGCATAGTTGCCGCCATAACTTCGTCGTCAGACATTATTGATGAGACTGGTTTGTCAATTTATTGAACGTTTGGAATCAAAGGGGGTAATTATTTTTGTGTTATAGCACTCACCCCGTGCTTGGGAATCTGGAAAAACCTTAAAAACAACAAAGAAAAATATCGACACGCGGGATTTGAACCTGCGACCATTTCCCTAAAGCCGGGACGCTCTTCCGCTGAGCTAGTGTCGACAGGCTCGAGGCGGCGAAATTCTTCTTTGTTATATGATCGATTATTATACGTTTGTATAGCTAGCGATCAGTACAATCGACGTAATCGATCATATAACAAAGAAGAATTTCGCCGCCTCGAGCCTGTCGACGTCTTTTTACTGAAAGCACTTAAACATGTGATAAAATACCACCACACGAGTGATACATGTAACGGGATGTAAAAATTGTAAATAACTTAATTTGCCTCACTCAGTAGCAACTATTTGCTTATCTCCAAGCTACTATCACATATACACTATCACCATTGACGTGTATATTACATTGACTATCACACACATGGCACTGGGTTCTCTCCGCCTACTTCGTACGGGATCTGACGACTGACGGTAATGACATGTATGTGCGTGTTCTCTATCAATTTAAGAGAAAAAAATTGTGACAGATTTTACCAATGCAAGAAACAATTTTTTTAACAAACTTAAACATATTTTTTTATTTAGACTTCAATTTCAAGACAGTTTACCTTACTTGATAGAACATCTCTTCGTAACAGGGTTATTATCTCTACGAAACCGAAATCACTTCCTTTAAAGGATAAAGCATCGCTTAGGTACCGAATTACTAATATCTTCTTGTGTCTATATCAGGACTTGTGAGCCACATGTGGCTCTTTGGATGTGAAGCTGCAGCTTTTTAGTTCCGCAATACTTGTAATAATTTTTCACCCCCCCCATCCTCGTGACACGCAGCGTTTATTATTGGCAAGATTTATTTTGTGGTTCTTTAAAAACTTTGAAATTGTGTAAATTGTAATTTTGGCCTTTTCCGACTCAAAAGGTTGCCGACCCCTGGTCTATACGTATTATCTATACAAATAAATAAAATTGGAGTGTATGTTTGTAATATTAAAATAACCGCTTTTTACTAAATGCATATGGATGTATACACGGTACATATACCAAAATATCTTTTTTTTTTTTTTTTGCAATTTTTGTCTGTCTGTTTGTTCCAGCTAATCTCTGGAATGGCTGGACCGATTTTGACAGGATTTTCACTGGCAGATAGCTGATGTGATAGGGAGTAACTTAGGCTAATTTTTCTCGAAATTTTTCCACGCGGACGAAGTCGCGGGCGCAGTTAGTTACTAGATAAAGTAAACAAATTTTTGAAAAAATAATTTATTTATCTATAATCCTTAATCTATTATGGAAGTAATTTTATAATACATTATGTATGGGAATTTCTTGTCGTGATGACTGAACCGTGTTTTAAGCAAAGGGCTGAGTATACTGGTTTACTTAACTCATAATTTTAAGTTCGTTTACATTTTGCTGTCTATTTATAGGTATTTTAACAGCGTTTTCTAATAGTTATCAATAGAAATCATAAAATACTAATTGCCATTAAAATTTAAACGCATCTTTAAACGTAATTGAAGCAAGATCATTATGCCCAACTGTTCTATATTATCTTCCTTAGATTTTAGCCTTATTTTTAATCATTAAATCTATGATTAAGGTCGCACTTGCGTTTTAATGTCCATGTATTTAGGATTATGTCCAATGTTTTCTATTGATAAAAGATTTTTTACAATACCCATACAAAATGAGGACTGACCACAGTTGCGATCAAAACAATACATCGAATATACTGAGCCCCGGCGATTAGGATAATCAATGGGATATTCCAACAGTAAAGTTGGCCGCAAGAGGTTGGAGGGTAATTTTTATGTCGAGTGCAGTTCTGGGGTCTCGCAGAGCAGCCGCAGCGTGAGCCAATTGAAGAGCACATTCTGGTGGAGCGTTTGAAGGAAGTGTACTACATTCTCGCTCTAACGCACTGCCAACGCATGTTAGAAGCTCGGAAAAACCGAGGGAGATCGCTGCTCGACGAAGGCGATTGAGTTCCTGTTAAAGATTTGTGTAAGTGAATTTGAAATAAAACTTGTAGTATATAAACACTAAACATAATCACGCTTTTTTCATAATTTATGTATTATATAGGATTCCAAACAGGCAGAAGGCTCTCTTGGTATAACCTTTGCTTGTTTAAGTAATGTTATAGGTAAGATGCATTGTTATTTATGTGGAAAGAGATTTCTCATCCCATTCGTAACGTAAATATAAAAAATACTTATAATGTTATAGCGGGAGGCAATGGTAAGGCAGTGGCGGCAACTTGAGCGAGACGTTGCGTCGCAGAACTCTACTACCTAGTGGTCACAATGATAGCCATTAGCAAAGGTTTGCCAAAACTTAGCTTGAATTGTCTGGCTGGAAGATTGATAGTATATTTTATTCTTTAAATGGGACCCGGCTTCAAAAAAGTCACGGGAATTACTTTACATTTTTGGTTCTAGGGTCTTTTATCCGTTTTGGCTCTTAAAAAAATGGGTGTATAAAGATATTTTTGTAGTCTGTTTTATATTTTAATCATAAACATAAAGCTATTTTAAACAATATGTTAAAATATTTTTATTTAAATATGCAACAGTTGATAAATTTTGACAAACTTTTTCAGGGCTAGAAGGGCTATTAAACCATTTAAAAGAAATTGCTAAGAAAGCACCTAAGAGCCTGTAAAATAATTTTGTAGGAAATTGTATTTTACAGTAAATTCTCCAGAAAGGCCTAAAAGCGCTGTTAAATATTCCTCAGTCCACTTCGCTTCGTCTAAAATTTATAACAAAACCACATGAGATTTTGTATTAGGCAGTGATCTGATGATCCAAGTGGAACGTTCATGGGAACCTGATAATTGTCTCCGAGTGAGGTCAGTACAATGTCTAACAGGAAAGGTAAAAATAGTCACCCACATTTGAGAAACGCGAAGGCGAAATAACAGGCTATGTTAGACCATACGCTAAAACAAAATCGTAAACAGATCTCCCCGGGTGATCGGTATTACGTGAGCCCAACCATTCGGCGTGATGGACGTTAAAATTTCTAAGGATTGCGACTCTGTGAAGGTGATTTGTTGTCCTATTGTTCACGGAATCTGTCGCAGTTTAGATGTACTCAATTGAATTCCCACTGAGGGACATGATGGTCATCGCAGTCTATACATAGCCGGAGAATGAATAGGTCCTTGCCTTCAAGGCTGCTGAAACGTCGAGAACAGGTATCATCTCTAACATAAGCGAAAACTCTCGTCCGGAGTACAAATGAATGCTCTTGTATAACTGTGTTTTGGTTAAAAGAAAAAAGTTATCAGCGGTCTCAAGTTGATAGTAGGGTGTTGAAGGGACACCACAAAACCAAAAGAAACGCAACAGCCAAACTGCTTTTGTATATCATAATTTAGCAAAAAAGTAGATGACTCTCTGGATGGTAAGAAAAAACCATCACCTGACACCAAAGATGTTAATGATGCATTGTTATCCTTGTACCTCCTGATGGTGTTGCGGCAGGAATACATAAAGTGGTGGTACGAGATCTGGGCGAAACAATGCAGAACTCTATCACTTAGTAGCCACGATGGTAGTGATCGCAGAGCAAATCATTCGCCTCTTACGTACTGCTTGGTAGGACAGCAGATGGTCTATTCTTCAAAGGTGTCCAGACCAACATAGGGGGTGCTTATTTACATTGGTGTTTAATAAAATAGTGGTGTTATCCTGGTCGTGCCGGCCTATTCAGCTGTAGCCATGGGCTTACATAGTGACATTATACAGGGTTACTTTTATAGGTCCGGCCGAATTTTCAGAGGCTGTTCAGAATCGATAATATGTTCGATTTATGTAATAAAAAATTCAAAAATTCAACATTTCATTTTTATCCGACATAATCCGTCTCATCCTTTGAAGAATAGACCATCTACCGTCCTGTCAAACAGCTTATAGCTATATCTTAATAAAGAATATGATAGTATACCTTATACAAGTGTTGTGTCTTGTCTGGTAGTTTCCTGGCGTGGCGCAGCACTTTCTGCACGTCCGCGAGGAGCGCGTGCGGCCGCGCCCAGGCGCACCCCGCCCCGCCGCCGCTGTACGAGCGCCACGAGCGGATTGGGAACGTTTCACCTGATAAAACAATTCAAATTCAGGAATAGATCTACCATACAAATAAATCACATCTCATTCTTCGGCAGTGCGTCATTATCTGTATGTGTGCGTGTGTGCGTGCGTGCATGCCTGTGTGTGCGTGTGCACCTGTGACGGCACTGTCCTCGGCGACGCCCAGCTGGTCTAGCGCGCCCAGCCAGGGCGCGGCGGAGGCGCCGGGGCGCAGCACGCTGAGCAGCAGGCAGGAGCGGCGCGCGCGCGACCCTCGCACCACACAATCAGCGTGCCTGTGTGTGTGTACCTGTGGTGGCGCTGTCCTCGGCGACGCCCAGCTGGTCGAGCGCGCCCAGCCAGGGCGCGGCGGAGGCGCCGGGGCGCAGCACGCTGAGCAGCAGGCAGGAGCGGCGCGCGCGCGACGCCTCGCACCACACCGTCAGCGTGCCCCACCAATCCGCGCCCAACTGCACCACGCCCGCCATGCCTTCCACCTGCAGTACAATAACACTACATATCGAATTTCAACAGGATTGTTTCCACTAAGAATGAATGGAGTATATTGTAGTTCCTTGTACGATAAGAATCTTATAAGGATATATACGTGCGTAGATGTGTCAGAATGTCAGTGGAATGTCAGTCTGTATATGCATATAATGAGTCCGGTATGTTTGCATAATCGAACTAACTGTCAATTCTAATGCACTTAATTAATACAATATGCTTGCTGAGTTGTAACGCTATGTAAAACGCACAACGGGCAGCAATGTACGTGTTTATGACTCGTACATTCCTAATGGTTAATTATGATAAGGAGGTAACAGAAAACTAAAACATTTGCAATAAAAGATAAGGATTAAAAATATTTTTAGCATATAAATTGGGCAAACATAGACATTAAGTCACGTGACGAACGCAAATATGGAAGCTTGACGTCACGCCGTGGTAAAACATCATATTGACTTTGACATTTCATAGATATCACAGAGTATGTAATGTATGTATAACCATGCCGTGATGTCATTAAGACGCCATTACAATCCATAGTGTTTTCGCGGTATATTTAAATTTCAACTTTAAAATGCGAATTTTTTCTCATAAAAATGTGCGATATTAAATAAATAGCTTTTTGGTTAATATACCTAGGTAAAGTATTAAACTGTTTTTCAAATTTAGTCAACTAGCCTAATGTCGTAAGGGACATTTTGGCGTAAAGCCTCGTTCAGATTAAGCTAGTAGTTTAGTTAAGTAGCCAGTAATTTTGTAAGTAAACGTGTCTGAACACCAAAAATTTACTCGAGTAGATTAGTACATAATTTAGTCGAGCTGATTCAATTTGTGCCATTTTTCTCGGGCGAGTAGCGCCCGCCCATCACGCGCACCCCTCACTGACTAATCGACTAAACAAATGTGAACCTCTCATTTTAGTCAAATGTATAAATTGAATTATACTGTGTACGCGTGTTTATCGCGCTATAGGATGTTCATCTCGATAAAAACAACTCACTCATGAACCGTACTTTAGCCAAAGTACGAACGATTTTTGACCAGTAGCGAGTGTTTTAGCTACTAAGGCTTAAAGAATACTTGCCCTTACTTTTGCACATTGTTAATCTAAGATAATTGTTACAGGTTTCTATAGGCCACATTGCATTTGCTATATTGTGTTTTAACTACTTTTTAACGTGAATTGTAAATAATTAAACCCGTAAAGCAAGGTCAGTTGTTCATTAGTCTCCGTGTAGGGCAGTGTGTTGTATGCAAAGCAAGGGCAGAAACAGCCTTCAGGCAAAGACCTACAAAAATATAGACGTAGCCATTTTAAACAATTAGAAACAAATCGGTGAAGATAACTTTTTAACATGTGTGCGTAAGCCAACGCCAACACTTGCAAGCATCGCAAAAATTACGTACGTGTGCTAGAGAATAGTGTTGCAAGCATTGGCTTTCAAATTCCATATACTGGTTTAATATTTTACTCCACTTTATAAATTATAATGCGTTTTACTTATATTAATTATATTTGATATTTTATTTGTATTACTATTTCCTACGTCAAAAACAAACAAAAGAAGGTATTGAAATTTATTTATCTACTGTACATATGCCATTACGCTAATGCATATTTACACATGTAAATATGCACTAATTACAATATGAATAATATTTTAACGAACCTTTTTTAGCATATTTTACATTTTTACTCTAAATAATTACAACTAATAATTCAATAGGTTTTTAATATTTTTTTTACTTATAATGCTATTTATTATACATTCTTAATACTCATCTTTAATAGTAACATATAACTTCTTTTCTAAACTGAAAGTACACACAAGAATGATAATTGGCAAACTAACAAATAAAATGAAAAATAAAATACGAGCTTATTTATTTATTTAATTCTTTATTGTACACAGTAAACACTAACATAACAATAATAATAGAAAACAAGTACAATGGGCGAGATTATCTCTAGTAATATAGATTTCTTCCAGTCAACCCGTAACAAGGAAATATTAAGACGCTGTCAACACCAAAATCGCTCACTCTGTTATTTCTATCGGAATAAACGAGACCACACTATCAGTGTAACTGGGCGGCCAGGGTCTTAAAATGAATAAATATTGAAATTAAAAAAAAAGTGTAGATTATTTGTCAAATATGATTCGGTAGCGGTTTAGGTATGAATATGCTAACTTCATGTTTTCAATTGCAAACCCATACGTCAAAGAAATAAAGATATAGAACCGTTAATGATGATTTTAAGACCAATCTTCGCAATTATTTTGTATATATGTAGTATATACATATATAGTACGGTGAATCCAATTAAAACAATAAGTCTAACATTAACATATATTTTCTAAATAAAAGGGACATTTCCCCAATGTTTGGGGAAATTTATTCGTATGTTAACTTACCACACTGTCACAATGGCGCTTCAAATTTGTGTTCTGAGAAATTATATCAAATATTATTTCAGTTTTGTTAAATTTATAGAAATTTGGATACTTCCTTGTGAAAAGTGATCCCGGAAGACTTTTTTCAAAACATGAATTGTTTTAACAATTATTTATCACACAAGATGGCATGATTTAAAAATAAATATTGTCACAAAAAGGACGTTTCTCACTCTCTCTAGCTCGCGGCCGACTAGTAAGCCGCCGGCTTCATATTGCTGCATCGTCATCACATTCGTGACTCACGATACGAGCGCTTGGCTACGTCTATATTTTTTGGTAGGTCTTTGCCTTCAGGTCAGGGGTCACATATTTGAGGTGCAGTCAAGATAGGCTCTCGTTCTTATTTATTTGCAATAACAAATCCATACTTAGACCCCTGCCTAGGATGACCCCCCCCCCGGTCATGACCCCCATGATACCTGGATCTGCCCTTGATGCAAAGGATCCCGAAATTATGAGTATACATATTATGATTCTGCTAAATTTGTATCATTTGTATATTTATATGTACCACTGTTACTTATTAAAGTTACAGTAAATGTACTATACGCATGTATTATATGATAGTATTTTTCTTATTTTACCTTGAGTGCTCCGTGTAAGAGAACACAGAAGTTGGGGACTTTACTTGGATCCGAGATATCTTCATCATTGCTTGTGCTTTCTGTATTATTTGAATCCTGCGAAAATTCAATGATGGATAAATCAATTGGTATTTTTTTAAATGGGTTATCCAAGTTATGTTAATATTTATAAACAAAAAAGGTACTTTAAAAAGCGTATGTAATAACGACTAGTCATCGATAAGCGGTAGAAAGTTATATTAAATTATTTCGTTGCCATAAACAAAACATAAATTCAGTATCCTCAAGCCCGTATCCCCGTAGAGGAAGGCAAAAGTACTACAAGTGCACCCATGATTAGCCGAAGATATTTAGTCCCACAATGTGATATGCGGCAAGCTTAAAACTCAAATATAATAATAAACATAATTTAAGGTAGCGTGGCCGTCGATCATAGCCTGTATCGTGGGGACAAAAGAATTATTGCAATTGAAGTTAATTTTAAAATGTTATGAAATATAAAGTATTTATGAACATTGATCAATATAAAGAGATAGAAAAATCATGCATTTTAATTAATTTTAAACACAATGGAATGATACAGCTATTTGCGATTGAAAACTGCATACTGTGATTCGGAAGCTAATTAAAGAAAAAATCTCGAGATATCGAGATATTAACTTTTGCGGTCGTGGTCGTGTTCGATCTGTATATGCAGACTTCCGGACAGGCTCGGTTTTTTTTCAAATTATATATCTTTTAAAAATATCAAATACGTTAAAATGAGTATTTTGTTTTGAAATATTCATATGTGTATTCATATTATTATTGCAAAAGGGTTTTTTATAGTATAAGAAAGCAAACAAGCAGATGGGTCTCTTGATGGAAAGAGTCAACCATCGCCTATAGACAACATAGGTGTTAATGATGCGTTGCTAACTTGTTGCGAGGTCTTATGTCACATACATAAATTTACCGGCTACCTTACCCTCCAAACCGAAACACGACAGTGACAAGTACTGACGCTATTGCGGCAAGAATAGGTAATGCAGTGGTACCAGACCCGGGCGAGACAATGCAGAACTCTATCACCTAGTAGCCACGATGTTAGTGACGCGTATAGCCAAGTCGCCTTTTACGACCTGCCTGGCAGAACGACATTTGGCCTATTCTTCAAAGAAGCCCGGGACCAACACGGGGAAAATTACAAAAGTGCAATATATAGAAATATTTTATATTCAGAAAGAGGCTTGATTTCAATTAAGTAAGAGTAAAACACTAATTTGTTGCTAAGCGCAAAACTAATTCAGGTATTTTTAGGGTTCCGAAGTAAACTTGGAACCTTTATAGTTTCGCTATGTCCGTCCGTCCGTCCGCACGATAGCTCAGAGATCCTTATTACTAGAAAGCTGTAACTTTGTATGAATATTCATATTAGTCACGTCAATAAAGTGGTACCATATAATCTTGAAAAATATTGTTTTCAGGGTAGCTCCCCTACATGTAAAATGGGGATGTTATTTTTTCTCATGTAACCCATTGTGTGGGGTATCGTCAGATAGTTTTGAAAAATACTATAGGTTTGTGAAAACAAGTTTTCGATAAAGGGAGTCGTTTGTAAAATATTAAGCTTTTAAGTGCTAATTAATGTTGGAGTCCAGTGTCCTCCCCCTTCCCTCTGCAAGCTAAATAGTTGGATTTGGATGGGAAAAAATGGTAGTAGCAAATATAACTAGCAAAAAGCAGAGCTTTGTAAGGGCTCGCAAAGTTATACTATCTAGTAATATTGTTATAAAAGTATTTTTATGAGAATTACATCTTTTAATGTATGGACTTTATTTATAATTATCTAACCTAAAAAACTCAGCGTATTTTCACCTAAACATAACATTTGCATCAAAGGCCCGCGTCGTCAGGCTTTGGACTAGGAATATTTGGTTTTTGTTTGTTGGTATTTTCAAGGATTATATAATATGTATTAAAAATGAAGGTTGATCTTATAAAAACACATTTTTGACATTTTGCTGAAATAATTGTTTTTTTTTCTAAAATCAGGAAGTTCCTGGTTTTACGTCGATTTACGAAATCAAAAATGTTTTATTTAAATAAACCTTCAAAATTTTTGGACTACGCAGGCACGAAGAATTGACGGTAGACACTCAGCGAATACATTTTTCGAATTTTTCTCTCAGACAAACCCTCGGAGTTCGATTCCAGAGTCAGGCAAATGAAAAAATGTGTTTTTTCAGTTTTCTGATAAAACAACTTTGCCCGGGATTGGAAAAGTGCCCTACTGGCGATAGGCTGGCCACCTATCACATTGTGGGACTTAAGTATCTTCAGCTAACCGTGGATGCACACGTTGTACTTCTGCCCACCTCTTCGGGGATACGGGCAAAAATATACCTTTTTTTTAGCTTTTTACCCTCGCCCTCGGGCTAAGATTGGGAATTGATCTCAATACGATATAAATCAATTAATACATCTGTACTGTTTCTCAATAAGCATATTGTGAAACTCTCTAACGCTCTATTTACTCTGTTCCCAGCAAACATCCCTGCTCTAGACATAAATTCTCCTTGTGCCTCCCACAACATTACCTACTTCGAACTGTTTAGTTCCAATAATATGTAGTTCAACATTTTGTAACTAGATGGCGCTGCGTTTAAATTGAATCGCGGTATGAAGTGTCTTCGCTAATTGTTCAAGACAGCTTAAGTTTCTAAGGAATATTTTTAGAGATGCCTCCACTCATTCGACCTAATCAAACGCCCGCTTTTGATGATACAGACAAAGCCGAATGCCTGGCCGACAGTATCCAAACACAATGCTCCCCATCAAACCAGCCTACGGACCTAGACCACGTCCATCTTGTGGATAGCGAAGTAGAGCGCAGGGCGGCGCTACCACCGGAGGGTGACCCGCTTCTACCCACCGATCCCGAAGAAGTAGGCGATATAATAAAAGGTCTACACAATAAAAAGGCCCCGGGGCCCGATAAAATCACTAATAAGGTAGTTAAATACCTCCCCCCCTCCCTAATATGCCTACTAGTGTGCATCTTCAATGCACTACTAGCCGGCTGCGCGTTTCCAGACGAGTGGAAAGAAGCCACCGTCATAGGAATTCACAAACCGGGTAAACCCCGCAATAAAGTCAGTAGTTACCGCCCCATTAGCCTAATAAATACGTTAGGCAAAATCTATGAAAAAATCATTCTCGCTCGCCTTAAGGCATTTGTTCACGAGAAAGGCCTGTTAATAAATGAGCAGTTCGGGTTCCGAGCGGCTCACTCTTGCACTCATCAAGTGCACCGCCTCACTGAATATATCTTAAACGGATTAAACGCAGCCCCGGGGCTGCAAATTCCCACAGGCGCTCTATTCTTCGACGTCGCAAAGGCGTTCGACAAAGTCTGGCACAATGGCTTAATATACAAGCTATACCAAATGGGCGTGCCCGACAGACTCGTACTCATCATACGAGAGTACCTCACCAACCGCCGATTCAAATTCCGCGTGGAAGGAGCCTTCTCCACCCACAGATCGATTACAGCAGGTGTCCCGCAGGGCTCCATACTGTCACCCGTATTATTCTCCCTCTACACGTGCGACGTACCACGCGAGCCGCACGTCGAGCTCGCGTTGTTCGCCGACGACACCGCCCTCTATACGTCCAACTTTTCCGAAGTAACAATCACCAAGCGGCTGCAGGCTGCGGCTAACGCCCTCGGTGATTGGTTCAGAAAATGGCGTATCGAAATAAATCCCTCAAAAAGTGCAGCCGTGTACTTTCGCCGCGGTAAACACCCGCGACAACAAAGGCGCGGTCTGCGTAAACTAGGCAACATTACCCTGTTCGGAAACGTCATCCCGTGGGAAAAGAAAGTCAAGTACCTCGGGGTAACGTTGGACAGCAAAATGTCATTCAAACCGCACATACAAAGAATGAAGGTTAAGGCTAAGTTCGTTGTAGGTCGGTTATATCATCTTATCAATAAACGCAGTAAAATGTCACTTAGACACAAGGTGACACTTTACAAGTCGTGCGTACGCCCCATCCTTTCATACGCCTGCGTAGCGTTTGCCCATCTCCCCCGTACGGACTTGCATCCGTTGCAAGTGGTACAAAATAAATTCCTGCGTATTGCCACGGGAGCACCGTGGTATATGCGCAATGTAGACCTCCATAACGATCTTGAATTGCCGAGCTTAGCAAAGCATTTCAAAGACATCTCCGAAAGATACTTCGATCGCGCCATCTCGCATCCGAACCCACTGGTGGTAGCCGCGGCTGACTACATCCCAGACCCAAATCCCGATCCCAAACTACGTAGGCCCCGCCACGTACTTACCGATCCCGATGACCCGATAACTCTGGCCAACAGTTTACACGATAACACTACACACCTACATTCGCGACACCGTCGCCGCCGGCGGCGACGAGGACCCCTGTTTCGCCCTTCGGCGAACCGAGCCCAAGGGCAAGGTTCGTCGGACGGACAAAACAATGCCACTAGCCCTCTCATCGCAAATCACGACCCCACCCTAAGCCGAGGTTCGGTCTCACAGGAGACACCCTTAGGGCGGAGGGCGTACAGCCCTACACCTTTAAATTCTGGCTGAGCACTCTGCTCGCCCCCGCGACCGGTGAAGCTGTAACAGCCCATAAGGCTAACAGCAATTGAGCCATTCCGAAAAAAAAAAAAAAAAAAAAAGGAATATTTTGCTTACAAATATAATGTACAGACCACCTTGTTCTTGTATTTGAAGTACGAATTATATTGTTCACTACTGATTTGCGAGTTCTAATTAGTCTTGGGTTATAACAGGTCAAATCAGATATCTGTTGATCCTGTTACTGTTACTGAAAAATAACAGATGTCATCATCTGTTACTAAAGAACAGCCTGTTATTTTTCCAAGCACGGTCTCAGTATATAATTCACGTACAGTACAAAATATGTGAGTAGCATATTACGAAGTACTCTGTGGTGAGTAGAGAGTAGTGAGTACTAAGGCCACTTTAGTAGACATTTGACAGATACCAGACACGTACAAGTCTATATGGAGCTACTGCGTTTTAGATCCCATTTCACATTCCTAGATTTAATATCTGACAAATATGACCTTTTAAATTAGCCCTACTTTAGTTGATTATTGTTTGATATAATCTTAAAAAATGTGTAAACGGTTAACCCTGCAGGCCATACCTGAAACTTCCCGCTAATATGAGGTATTTTAAGCTACAATGAGTAAAAACTATAAGCATAATAATATATATTTTTTTAGTTCAAACATCTACATAGATAGTTAGTTAAAAATCACAGTAGGCTATATTGATTTTTTAAAACCCGTGTAGGTATTTTGGAAACGATGATCAATTTTGATTTTTCAAATGGCATTCAATTTAATTTTTGTGATCTAAAGTTCTATTTTAGCTACATAATTGATAGCCGATGGGTTGAAAAATGTCGAAGCAATATTAAAAAAACATTATAATAAATATAACTAGGTACCAGTTCTGCTAATCACCCGAACCGTGGGATGCTTTTTATTCATATGTTTTTGCAAATACGGATGATCAAAAGATAATTAAGCCTTACATAGATATATTGCAGCTCGCATAGTGGTCACCTACATCTACAAAATGGTCCCACATACACACAACACTGTCATCTCTTATTTACATTTGCCATTTTGCTGAACTAATATTATAAAAACTTTTATACAACTTCAACCTAAATTATTTAAATTTAATAGATAAGTATATCCTATCAGAACTGCTTAATTTATTACCTATATATACAAAAAGAATATGAATACCTACTAAGTATTTTTATTCGCACTATTAAACCTTTTGTTTACAAAACAATTTTTGTTTTCGCTAAGTAAATTCAAAGCGAAATCGAAAGAATATAATCCGAAAAACGGGATAGAAAACAAATTACCAAAGAAACGTTATGACCTGGGTGTCTAATTAATATCACCTTTATGGTTAAGTCATAAAGTCGTAGTTACGTTGAACATTTTGTAGCCAATGGCGTCAATGCCAACAAAGACGTTCGGAAACGCGCCATTATATAAAAGTTTCGAACTTTCAAATAATTTCTGTTGTAATTTTACTATGAAGAAAAAAATATTTTACCGTTATTTAAATTTTGTACTAGTACCTATATTGATGATTTTATGCAAATAATTGAGATCGACCTTTTTGTTTTTACATACCTAAAAAAGGACGTAATATTTCAATATATCGTTAGAAGTATTCTTGCAGTGTTTCCGAATTGAAAATTAGGAAAAGGAACAAATAACAGATTATACGACTAGAAACAGTTGTCACTATTCTAGGAAGATATTTTGTTATAAACGATTACTATTTGAATTTTCGGATAATAAATACTAGGTGCTTCTCGTTTTAGCAGATTCAATTAAGCGGGTGTGAGCGAGAGAGACTAATACATACGAAGAACAGGCAACACGAATATCTGTTATTGAGTAGGTACCTAGTACCTAGTACCTACTGTGACTGAAGAACGTAGTGCAGATTGTGATTCAGTATTGTGACTGATATTTTTCAACAGATATTTGATATTGTAGGAACAATTGTTATCTAGTATTTACGAATACCTGTGATTTGTATCTGTTACGATAAATACGCCTCACTACTAGTTCTAATTTGATTAGACCCAATTCGTAGGCGAATTTTTTGACAGATCACGGTACCTCATTGTTCATGGTCCTTAACGAGTCGGGATTGAGTTCAGTGTTGTACTGCGCACACTCCTAAGTGACAGTAGATCGCTGTAGAAAAGGAGTGTCCTAAGTCCTGAGTACAGCAAGCAGCGACGGTGGCGCCATCTATCGGCGAGTAGTATTGGAGCTGGTTGCAGACAGTTAAGGGTCGGATCGGATTGTCGACTGGTGACTGTCAGGAGGAGCAGGGGGACGAAGGAAGCATTGCGACATCCAAGTGCAGAGGTACCGGGTGTGAGTGAGTGTGACGTGCAAACTGTGAGTAAACTATTTATTACTAGTGTTAGTCAAATTTCAACCTTAATTCAAGAGAGAAATCAACTTTGAAAAATCTTCAAGATATTAATATAGTAGTACCAATTTGAACTTTATTATCAAGACAGTTTTAACTTTGATTCTGGAACTATTATTAAGACTTAGTAATTTTGTGCAAAAGATTTTCATTGACTTAGAATAATTTCTGTTTCAATTTAACTTAGCTTGATAATTTACTAACATTAGTTTAAGACTTAGAATTGTAAGCGAAAAAACGAAGGTACGGGGAACCTATGCCCGATTTCGGTCCGGTATTAATAGATTCAAAGACTTAGAAAATTTTCATCTGTTTTTTAAATTAAAAAATTGAATTTTGTTTTTAATTTTTACTTTGTTTATTGTTGTTATTAACTATTAATTGTAATCATGGAATCACTTATTAATATTCAAAATGATTTAAATTTACGTATAAAAAAGGCCAGAGTGAATTTTAAAAAATCTCCCAAAGATCGTATAACAAAAGGTTATATCGAAACTAGATTAGAATCTTTAGAACAGTTGTGGTTAGAGTTCAAGGCTGGCCATAAAGAACTAATAAAATTGTCAAATCCTAGTAAATTAAAATTAGAAAGTTATGTAATAGATGAAGTGTACGACAAAACGGAAGACACCTATGTAGATCATAAATGTGAATTGATGGAATTGTTGAAAAGTGAATATAATGGCAATGAACTTAATAAAGGTGCTAATGTTAAGCCTAGTCTTGTCAAGTTACCTAAAATTAGCATTCCAAGTTTCTCGGGAAAGTACACTGAATGGACAACATTCAGAGATTTATTTGTTTCCATGATTCATAACAACGACACTTTAGACAAGGTTCAAAAATTACATTATCTCAAGGGGTACTTGATAGGAGAGGCAGAACAGCTTGTTCGGCATATATCGGTATCAGAATCTAATTATAATCAATGTTGGCAATTACTAGAGGAACGATACAATAATAAGAAATTCTTGTCGCATTGCATTTTAAAACGTTTGTTTAGTCAGAAAAATATTATTAGTGAATCGGCGAATTCTTTAAAAGATCTTTTAGATACTTCTACTGAATGTCTAAACGCATTATCAAATATCGGTATTAATGTCTCTTCTTGGGATATTATCGTTATTTACATCCTTACATTAAAATTAGATCCAGAATCTCGCAAACAGTGGGAGTTGAATGTAACAACTAATACAACTTCTGATGTTTTACCGACATTCAAGCAATTTCAAGAATTTCTTACTAGCAGGTATAGAGCACTTGAATTCATTGAACCAAATAGTAGACGAACTGAACATAGAAATACCGTACGCCATGAGTCTGTAAAACCGAAAGTATTACACGCCACTAATACCTCGAATGTAGTTTGCGAATACTGTTCAGGTAGTCACAAGCTATGTTTTTGTAAAAAATTTAGTGCTGAAACTTACGAAAAAAGACACGATTTCGTTTTTAATAATCGTATTTGTTTTAACTGCTTAGGTGGTAATCATTCTGTTAAATTCTGCCAAAAGGCCACTAATTGTAGAATATGTAAGAGACGCCATCATTCTCTTCTACATCCGGGAAACGCATCGTCTGTTAACCATAGTAATCCAGTACAAACAGTAGATGCCCTTCCGTCAACCACCCATAGTAATAGTTCAAACCCCCCACCTTCGGATCCAATTGTCACATGTTTTAGTAAGAACAAGGTAACCAAGCAGGTTCTTTTAGCGACTGCTTTGATTAGAGCTGAGTCAAGAACGGGTGAATATCAAGTAGTGCGAGCACTAATTGATCAAGGTTCGCAGAGTTCATTTATTTCAGAGGCTACTGTCCAGGGATTAGGTTTAAAGAGAATCCCCTGCAAGGGAACCATCTCTGGACTAGGTGGAGAAAATAGTTCAGTGGTCTCGAAATACAAGGTTATGTTGAAAATTAGGTCAATGTTAGAACCCGCCTTTGAATTAGAACTTGAATTATACGTATTGAATAAAATCACTACCTACCTGCCGGCTACTAGGGTGGCTGCAATTAACTGGGTAGTGTCAGAAGATATCACTCTTGCTGATCCGTACTACGACACACCTAATAAAATATATATACTAGGAGCAGAAGTCTACTGCCAGATTATAAGAGATGGTGTCCTGAAAGGTGAATCAGGATTTCCTGTAGCACAACTTACCTCTTTTGGTTGGATATTGTCTGGTCCAGTTAACACTGCAGGCGCTGAAAACAATATTGTCGTTATGCATACCCACACAGAAGATGATATCTTAAAACGGTTCTGGGAACTTGAGTCGGAAGGCCTAACTAGTTCAAATAAAATACTGACTCAAGAAGAGGAAAAATGCGAAGAAATTTTCACATCGACCACACGGAGAGATAAAACTGGTCGGTATATAGTAAAGCTACCGTTTCGAGATGAAAATCCAGCCTGTCAAGGAGGAAATTCTCGTAATATAGCTTTACAAAGGTTTAAAAATTTAGAAAGAAAATTTGAGAAAAATAGCAAGCTTAAAAGTGACTATATTAATTCTATAAATGAGTATTTATCGCTTAACCATATGTCACTAGTAGATCAACCTGATGATAAACTAAATCAGGCCGTCTATTTGCCCCATCACCCAGTGATACGCGAAGATAAAACGACCACCAAGTTGAGAATAGTTCTTGATGCATCCTGTAAAAATGAAAAAGGTGTATCACTTAATGATTGCCTATTGACTGGTCCTACTTTGCAACCTGACTTGCGTTACCTCATACTGTGTTGGAGAAGTTATCCGGTGTGCCTTAGCGCTGACATAGTCAAAATGTACAGGATGGTGAAGGTAACTGATGACGATGCTCATATCCAAAGAATAGTGTGGAGAGAGTCACCTGAGGAAGAAATACGTGATTATAAATTAGATACGGTTACATTTGGAACGTCATCAGCTCCGTTTTTAGCGGTAAGATCACTTCAGCAACTCGCATATGATGAAGGAGACAAGTATCCAATAGCTGCAAAAAGAGTAATTGATGAGTTTTATATGGATGATTACATGGGTGGAGGTCAATCAGTAGAGGAAGCATTGGTATTATACAATCAAATGAATGCATTATTAAAAAAGGGTGGATTTATATTACAAAAATGGACCAGCGATAGGGAAGAAATTGTAAGGGAAATAGAAAAGGAATCAAAGGAGAAGGTAGAAGTTAGAAAGGAAAATTTGGATAGTAAAATAGATAATACAATAAAAATTTTAGGACTTACCTGGAACCGAAGTACAGATGAATTTCAATATACAGTGAAGCTCCCTCCCATCCGCAAACCTGTAACAAAAAGACAAATAATATCAGATATAGCTAGGTTATATGACCCGTTAGGTTGGATAGCCCCATGCGTGATAACAGCTAAATATTTATACAAAGGTTATGGCTAACAGGATTAGAGTGGGATGAAGAAATACCTAACAAGCTATTAAATGAATGGTTGACTTACCGTGCTGAGCTCTCTCACCTCGTAGATTTTTGTATCCCTAGATGGTTGCATACGAAGGTTAGTGATTCGGTCGTTGAGTTGCACGGGTTTTCAGACGCGTCCCAATTCGCTTATGCGGCCGTTGTGTATGTAAGGGTCGTAGACTATCAAGGAGATGTAAACGTTGCCTTGATGGGTGCTAAAACAAGAGTAGCTCCTATTAAGCAAGTCAGTATACCTCGTTTAGAGCTTTGCGGGGCAGTTTTGCTATCTAAACTGCTGGTTGAGATTGCTCAAGTGTTGCACATTCCCATCCATCAAGTACGGGCTTGGACCGACTCCACGGTAGTGTTGGCCTGGCTGAATAAACATCCTAGTAATTGGAAAACCTTTGTAGCTAACAGAGTATCTGAAATCTTGACGCGTTTAGATTCGACACACTGGTATCACGTATCAACCAAACAAAATGCTGCTGATTGTGCCTCGCGTGGCTTAAGCCCTACGTTGCTTGTGAATCACGATCTTTGGAAATCTGGGCCTAAATTCCTGTGGGAGAAAGATATTGTATATGATAAACTTAAAGACAACTATACTGATCTAGAAGAGTCCGTAAAAAGTTATTTTGTTTCGATAGATACATCTATAATAGACCATTACTCCAGTCTTACCCGACTCATGCGAGTAGTTGCATATTGCCGTCGGTTTATCACTAAGCGAGACCCTCGGTGCAGTACACATCAAGCAAAATATCTACATAAATGGGAATTAGACGATGCTTTAATGTGTTGCATTAAATTGTGTCAGGCAAAATATTTTGCTCAAGAATTGGCTGAGATCAACAAATATGGGTGTGTTAAGATTAAAACAAGCAAAATTAAAAATTTAGATCCATTTATTGACGGAAATGGTGTACTCAGAGCAGGTGGCAGAATAGAGGCTTCTCAAGTTGAAGAAAACGTAAAACATCCAATACTCTTACCTCACGATGCACACCTTACGGAATTGATAGTAGACTATGCACATCAAAAGACGCTACATGGTGGTCAAAAATTAATGCTGCACTATTTACGAACGGCATACTGGATTATTGGTGCAAAAAACGCAGTCAAACGCCATGTACGCAAATGCATACCATGCATTCGTAACAAGGCCAAAATCCAAACACCATTCATGGGTTCTCTCCCGGCAGCTCGAGTTTCTCCAATGCGAGCATTCTTTCGTAGCGGTGTCGATATGGCAGGGCCCATAAATTTGCGAACGTCAAAGGGTCGTGGTCACCGTTCTTACAAAGGCTATATTTGCCTATTCGTATGCATGGTTACTAGAGCGGTCCACATTGAGGCAGTGAGTGACTTGTCGTCGAAGGGTTTCTTGGATGCTTTTAAACGCTTTGTATCTAGGCGAGGTCACTGCTCCGAATTATGGAGTGATAATGGTTCCAATTTCATTGGAGCAGCCAAGGAATTAAAATATCTGTTTGATGTTGAAAAATCAACTATGATTCAAGAAGTTTCTGATGTTTTAGCTACAAACAATACTTCATGGCATTTTATACCTCCTCATTCTCCGAATTTTGGAGGGTTGTGGGAGGCAGGCATAAAATCCACTAAATTCCATATTAAAAGAGTGATCGGAACAGCGACTTTAACTTACGAAGAAATGGCGACGCTTTTGAGTCAAGTGGAAGCGTGTTTGAACTCTCGGCCGATTTCTATCATAAGTAATGATCTCGAAGAACCTATGCCATTAACACCAGGGCATTTTCTGATAGGAGAGCCTTTAGTTAGCGTCCCTTCTCTCAATTACGAACAAGCGCATATGAGTTCTCTACAAAGGTGGCAGTTAATTCAAAAAATGCTTCAAAACTTCTGGCGCCGCTGGTCTAACGAATACCTTACCCACTGCATGCAAAGGTATAAGTGGACAAACAGAACTCCTGAACCTGGTATTGGGGACGTTGTTCTTATTAAAGAGGATGACTTACCTCCCACCAAATGGCTCTTTGGCAGAATTGTAGAGAAACACCCTGGTGCAGATAATGTAACGCGAGTAGTTACATTGAAATGTAAAAATTCTTTAGTTAAGCGTCCTGTGTCTAAATTGTGTGTGTTACCAGTTAATAAAGATGTTGTGTTATAATTTCGGTTCGTATTTGTTTTTTATTTTTGTGGGAATAGCATTATATAGTAGTGGTTTATATTGATATTGATGTGATTATATGTATAATTTTTGTGTTGTAATGTATAGTTTAGTTAAATCCATTCACCAAGGGTAAAATTTAATTGAAAAACACAACCCCCTCATGGTGGGCGGCTCATTGATGAAGGACATTTTGTCCTTGGTGGGCGGTATGTTTAGTTCCAATAATATGTAGTTCAACATTTTGTAACTAGATGGCGCTGCGTTTAAATTGAATCGCGGTATGAAGTGTCTTCGCTAATTGTTCAAGACAGCTTAAGTTTCTAAGGAATATTTTGCTTACAAATATAATGTACAGACCACCTTGTTCTTGTATTTGAAGTACGAATTATATTGTTCACTACTGATTTGCGAGTTCTAATTTGATTAGACCCAATTCGTAGGCGAATTTTTTGACAGATCACGGTACCTCACTGTTCACGAACTTCACTTGCATTTTCCTTTCAATGATTTTATCATACACCTTCGATGCCAAACTGATCAAACTGATGGCCCTATAGTTATTGCAGTTTATACTTGAACCTCGCCTTTATACGAGGGCACGATAACCGCGCGCCGCCAGTCAAATATGAAGAAACAATTCATGAAGTAGGTAGTCTCTTAATAAGTTCAAAAATTCTAATAGAAAATGTATCTTCTATCAATTTTAACTCGTTAATTTAATAAGAGATGGCGTAAGTAGTAATAAGATTCTAATACAAATTGTACCTTCTATTTTTTATTTTTATAAAATGGTATTTTTATGGTAGATAACAAATCTAGACATGAATATAAACTACCACGTCGAAGCTCAAACCTAAAAATGCGATATTTTTTCAGTAAAATGTACCACAAAAGTGCATAGAAAGTGGCCTAGTGTAGGGCTCGCTTCGCTCGCCCTGATGAAATGAATGAAAACTATCACAGCTTAGGAGGCTTTACAAGTTTTTGAGTAATAGTCGGTCAACTTATACAGTGTGTAAAGAAAACCCTGCCGGGTAATTGAAGGTGTTATGTGGTACCGTAATACGGTTACACATGTGTAATTATTTTATGGATATTAATTAATTAGTTTTCTCAATAAAAAATAATAATCTTAAATTGTATTTTCATACATTAAGTATGACAACACCTACAAATAAGTAAATTCTATTATCAAAGTATGCCGCGTATGTCGGATACTGCCAAAGGACACGCGGCGCGTTTTAGTTCCTTTGTAAAAAGCCGAAAAACAAATAGCGCGCCTTCGCGTGGTGTTTGTGCGAAAGCCGCCAAAGCAAAACAATTAAATTTTAAAAAATAAACAGCGACAAGGTGTTTTCATTTTTAAAATATTTGCTTAACTTTAAGTAACTTTTTTTAAGTAAAAATATGAATATTAAAAGAACGATATCTTTTTTATTTTTAGAAATAAAGTCATTTTAATATTTTTTTCAGTAATGCCTTTAACCAACCTATATGCCTCTTTTGGATCGGACAGGGTTTTCTTTACACACTGTATAATGTACTTAGAGAAGTTTTTATAGGCAGTGAACCTGTGGTGCGGATATATATTTGTTATTGAGATTGAATAGCTTAAATGTTTATAGCATGAAACTATAAAAGCCCTCTTCTTAGTCCGCATTATTGTGATGGGCAATTTCGGAACCCTTCATTGCGCGTGGCCTGATGCGCACTTTATCTAAATATTCGTTGAAGTCCGCGAAGGTTTTAATGGACAGGAAAATATGGAAAAAAAAATAAGAAAACGTACCATTAATCTCAATAATAAAAACAACTTTTATTTTCCTTTAGAAACAGTTCCTAGCTGTCAAATATTTAACGATTTTAAATCTACACCTGTTCTAAGACGTACGAAGTTCGTTGGTTCACCTAGTACCTAATGATTACCGCCACACATGATATTGAACTTTGAAATCCCTTTATTTATACATATAATAAAATCGTAGGAAAGTCAAAACTGTACATTGAATATTTTTTTAAAAGAATACTTACGGCGTGATCTACAATCGATACCGAAGCCAAAAATATAGTTTTTAGAGTTTTTGTCTGTTTATCTGTTTGTCTGTATGTATGTCCGGGGTAAACTCAAAAAGTACTGCATGGATTTACTTCAAATTTTGCATGAATATTACTGACAGGTCGGGTCAACATATAGGCCACATATTATCACGCTATCACCTACAGGGGAGGAGCAGTGCGGAGTAAACGAAGTCCGCGCGGACGAAGTCGCAGGCAACAGCTAGTTTTAGATAAAATAAAGGTTGCTACTCACTGACAATGTAGCTTATGTAAATGAAATATATTAGTATAGATGTAACAACAATGTAATGCTTAATTACTATACTAAATTGGGGATGTCATATCCTATTGTCTACAAGGTAACACCTGTTACATTCCGCCTGTGTTGGTGCTAACACGGTGTTATAGAATAAATTTAGTTTGGAGGGTAGAGTGAAAATCCTCATGGATATAGTATTTTTTTTTTCTATAGAAAAGGGGGGCAAACTGACAGGAGGCTCACCTGATTGTGATTACCGCCGCCCATGGACTACACTGCAAGACTTGAAGTTGCGTTGCCGGACTTTTAAGAAAAAGTAGGCTCTTTTCTTGAAGGTCCCTAAGTCGTATCATCATTGCATTGCGTTCCAATCACATATGTAGCTACGCAACATTATCTTTTGTGAGAGCAATATGTATGTTTGCTTTTCTCTGTAACATATATAAAAAAAGGAAACAAACCTTTGTCGGAGTCTTAGAGCCGTAATTTTCTCTATTAGCATTATTTCCACTACCTTGAGCTTGAGGTATGACGAGGTGTTTACTGACTGCTATAGGTGTTCCTGCATCAATCATATACTGATTAATTTATCGTTTAGGTGCTGTTTGAAGTTAGTATTAAGTTTATATTAAACATAGTAATATGGTAAACAATATAGTTAACATAGTATATAGTAAACATAGTAAACAAGGAGAAAAAAAAGTCATGTCACATAGCTTCTAACATTGCCTGACTCATCGAGTAGCAATAGGAAATACGACCGGAATAATATTTATTAATACCATAAAGATATTCAGCAAATTAATTTTCTACTAAGATAACTGTATTTATTTGTATGTATTTGGTAACTTTTATAGAATAATTGGTCTGGATGTTTCTTCTTAGATCACCTGTAATCTAAATGGTTTTAAACATATGGATCATTTGCAAGAATATTACGATCACCTCGTTGGTTGAGGCAAAAATTTTTCTGATGAGCATGGATGTTTGATTTGGGTATTTATTAAATATATTTTAGTATTTATGTATCTATTTCTGTGGTTGGTCTCAGTCAACGATTGACCATATCACAAGCAAATAATTTTAGTTTTGCTTTTGCTGCACTTCTGTTGCTGCTTCCACTCACACTCAGCAGATCATTTCTTGTCATTTGCTAAATTATATTTATTTATGACATTAATTTTAAAATTATGATTTATATAAAAATAAATCTATTATAGAATACCTAAATCCGATTGCTGCAAGAATCCTATTACGTGTATTTGTTGAGCAATGGTATAATTCGCCGCAAAGCCCTCGTGAGATGCCGGCTGTGGTGCTGGGAAGAGCTGAACTTTTGCTTCAAGCTGACCGCATTTGAGCGTACACCAAGATTCTTGGTATTGTTGTTCACATAGACGTGTCATCGCTGTTATTACCTTAAAATATAATCTTTGGATATCAAAAAAAGATGTTAAGTTTCAATACGGGAGCAGTTGGTTCCCCTAAAAAGCATCATCCGGCACTTATAGTTGACGATATGATATACTTATAGATGATCCGGCACAAAAGATGTTAATGAGGTGCTGCCATCTGTGTAGCGAGTTGAAATGCAAGAAGCATCAGTTTATCAATTTCTTTGTTCTCTAAACTAGAACACGACAGTGACAGTTTTCAGAAAACAAGACTAGCTTCACTACCATCGTGGCTATTATGTGGTAGAGTTCAGCATTTTCTGGACCGGATATGATACCACATCCTTACCTATTCCTGTCGCAACAGCATCAATGCTTGTCACTGTCATGTTCTGTTTTGCAGAGTAAGATAGTCAATTAACTTATGCATGTGGCTTTAAGACTTCGCCACAAGTATAGCAATGCTTCATTTACGTCTTTGGTGTCTATTGGCGCCAGTTGTCTCTTTCCAACAGGGGTGTATTCTGCTTTTTTGCTATCTTATGATATAAAGAAAAAGTTTAAGACATGTATGACATAGATATGTAACACTTACCCCAGGTATTGTTAGTTGGTCAGGACAATAGATGGATCCTCGAGAAATATTTCCAGTTGAATTAGTTGTTGAAGAACTGGCGAGATCAACTATTTTCTGATATAAGGGCATTGCTAAAAAAATAATTCGATAAGTTAGCGACTATTTTAGCCAATTCGTTGGGCTTGGGTTTAGTTCCAGACAGGAAGAAAAATTAATGTGGTGAGCATAAATGTTTGTATTTCGGGTTTTTGGTTTGTTATAGAATATTTTAGTATGTACTAGCTGACCCGGCAAACATTGTTTGCCTTACATATTAGGAACCCATAGCGGACAAACAACGTAACACGTAATGTATATACATAAGACTACAGGATTGTCCTTCCATACAGCCAAAATGGCATTAAACTTTATATGGTGGTTAAGTATTCTTAAATTTTCTAATTTTCCCCACACTTTTCTTAATATTTTCTTTTATAAAAACCTTCTCCTTACAATTACAAACACAACAAAAAAAAATTACCGATATTGGTCCAGCTATTCAGGCGTGATGTCATGACCAAAGAAAATAGGGATTGATTTTTATATATATAGATATGTAATAACTAGCTCAGCCCGCGACTTACGTGTGAAAAATTTTCGAAAAAGGTAGTCTAAGTTACTCCTTATCACATCAGCTATTTGTCAGTGAAAGTCCCGTCAAAATCAGTCCAGCCGTTCCAGAAATTAGCCAGAACAAACAGACAGACAGACAAAAATTAAAAAAATGTTGTTTTGGTATATGTATCGTGTATACATTTGCATTTAGTAAAAAGCGGTTATTTTAATATTACAAACAGACATTCCAATTTTATTTATTTGTATAGATGTATAGATAAGTACAAAAATAATTAATATTTTTGTACTTATCTATACATCTATACAAATAAATTTTATACTTTATTTTTTCGTGTCTATTTTGTATATAATACATAGCAAACAAGCAAATGGCTCTCCTAATTGAAAGAGACAACCATCGAATATAGACACTGAAGATGTTAATGGTGCGTTGCTGTCTATGTGACAGATAGCAATGCCACACGCATTAGTTTACCAGATATCTTACATTCCTAGTGACGATGGCAGTGACACGTATAGCTATTTGTTTACCTTTTATGAACTGTCTGGCAGAATTGCATATGGTCTATTATTCAAAGGTGGCTGGACCAAACCAACAATATATTTTATCTATTATCTTAAATGACTTCTATTTCAACGCACATATAGATATGTATGTATTCAATATGTTTTATATATAAATCATAATAATTTGCACTTATAGTTATTTTTGCTTTGCTGAAGATTATTTTGAAATGCTATATTAGTTATTAATAGTAAAGGTATAGAGGTATCGTTGCATATAGTGAATACAGTAATACAATGCTAATGAATGACCAGTAATTTATGAGCTGTCGGCTGGCGTACGCAATGCTGTATGCATTTCAATATTGAGTGGTTGATATCGGCGGTGATACTGCACTGCTGCTCTACGTACTTTAGTTAAATTGAAAGAAATAAATTATTTTTTAATGGACAACTTTTACCGTACAAATTAAATTGGCAGTATACTTTAAACTGGTGAGGAGTGTAGTTAAAATTGCCTACCTGTTACAGTTTAACAATACTCCCAATTGTATATTTTGTGATATTATTTTAAGATAACAATATGTATTTCTACTTATCCATATTATAGTTCAAAATTCACACTACATTTTTCCCCGTGTTGGTCCCAAGCTTCTTTGAGGAATAGGCCAACTGCCGTTCCACCAGGCAGGTCATAGAAGGCGATTGATTGGTAATACGAGTCACTTCTGTCGTGGTTACTAGGTGGTAAATTTTAGCATTGTCTTGTCCGGGTCTGGTACCATCGCCTTACTTATTTCTGCCGCAATAGCGTCAGTGCTTATCACTGTTGTGTTCCGGTTTGGAGGGTAAGGTAGCCGGTAAACTTAAGCATGTGGCATTAGACCTCGCCACAAGATAGCAACGCATCATTAACATGTTTGGTGTCTATGGGCGATGGTTGACTCTTTCCAGCAGTAGACCCATCTGCTTGTTTGCTATCTTATTATATATAAAAAAAAAAACACAAAAAAGTTACATCGAACCATCAGTACGTAGCTTAGTTGAAATGAGCGCAAGAAGCTTGCTGATTCAATCGCAGTTGTGTCAAAATTTTACTTTGTTTAAAGTTTTTAAGTTTTCCTTAGCACAGGATCAGTGTTTAAACACACCCATAGTTTGACTAACATGTTTATAGGATAGTCAATGTATTCAACAATACCGCAATAAAATGCAAATGTGACAGTTATTTTCATGCATGTAGTTATGCATAAAGCATCATAGATGGAATAATACCATAGATTAACTGCTACAGAGTGGCCCATTTGTTTGTATTTCATGAAACAAAAACGAAATTTCATGGCTTATAATAACAATAAAAAAACCATCTCAAATAATACATACATTGTTGTAGGCAAGAATCATGAGGCGACACCACTGGTAGTACATGAATTTTTACTGGATATGTTGGTGGCAAAGGAAGAGCTTGAATAATGCGATTTCGGCCTATCGAACCTACTCCACAATTACCATCTGTAATCTGCAATCATATAGCATCAGTATTTAATAAGTATGTCTAATATTCATACAAATAAAAGAAAATAGACTGAATAATGTACATGCTGGAAAAAATTGACTTTTTTAACTTCTTGCTACATATGTAGATAAGGAAGTTATTACTTAATTTGCACTAATTTTCAAAAATCGAGTTTTACTAAATTTTCACATTTTGAGGTCCTGGGAACCTTTTGCAACTATTTTCATAGTGACCTCAGTATGTCTGTTTGTATGTATGTATGTGAGTGTGTGTATGTGTAATAATAACATTAGTATAATAAAAGTGTTTTTTCGACTTAGCTTTGTTGGTTAGCAACCCTGACTACGCAATTAACGGGGCTCGAGTTCGATCCCCGACGGGGACAAGCATTTGTGTGATGAGCATAAATGTTTGTATTTCCGGGTTTGGGTGTTTATTATGTATGTAAAAGTATTTATATATGTATTTCTATGTATTAGAATCGTTGACTAACACCCATAAATAAAGCAAATAATTTGCTTACTTTGGGGTTAGATCAGTGTGTAATTTGTCCCGTGAATATTTATTATTTTTATTTTGATATTCTACGACTATTTTAGACGCGCGGTTTTCACACGCGATTTTGAAGTGGCTTAGACGCGCAGTTTTGAAGCGACGAGAAGCGCGGTTTTAAAGCGACGAGACGCGTGATTTTGAAGCGGTTGAGACGCGCCATTTTGATGCGAGGGATTGAAGGGGCCGAGACGCGCGCTTATGAAGCGACCGAGACGCGCGATTATGAAGCGATTGTTGTATTTGTTAGTATGTTAGGTGCCATCCATAAATTATGTCACACGTTAAGGTAGAGGGAGGGGGTCGAAGAAATGTAACATTGTGTGACAAGGGGTGGGGTGGGGTCCCAAATTTTGTGACATCACAAATTTTTAAAAATATAATATTTTATATCTAAGTATTACAACGGTAACTTTGTAAAGCCACCTGTATAGATAAAAAATAATCTAATGAGATCATTGTTCCAATGTAAAATTGTAAAATATGTGACATCATACTAGGTAAAGGGGGGGTCTCACAAATGTGACCAGCTGCGACAAGGACAGGGGAGGGATCAAAAAATCATGAAGTTCATGTGACGTCATTTATGGATAGCCCTTTATATATTGTGCATATATTTTGGTATATTTATCTACCGTATTTTATTTTGTTACATTGTATAATTTATGCAGTTTCTCTTGGTAGCACCATATACCCAAGTTTAAATAATATGAAAGTATCTCCTTTGCCTAAAGGTTGCATGGCAGAGATCACTCTGTAGCGATAAGACTGCCTTTGTGTATTCACGTACCTACTTAGTATGATTGCGAAATGTTTATTATTGTTGTAGTTATTGGAGCATAATAAAGTGTATTCATTCATTCAATCATTCATTCCTTTGATAAATAATTTATGAGCTCACAAAATACACACAAATATGTTTATACAAAAAATCTCTGATTGGTGGGTTTCAAAGGATAAATCATGTTTTATCTCAAATTAGTAGCTATCTTCTATGTATCAAATACTGTGGTGTGGCAAGATTTTATTATACATTAATATCCTGTATGTAATGAGTAGGTCAAAAACAGTAATTTAAAATTAGTGAAGTAAAATTATTTACCAGGATAATTTGGACAGGTGTTTGATAGCCCCATTCATTCAGAACTAATTGATTAACTCCAACCAGTGCAGTTTCAATGCATGTCTTATCACCTTCTTCTAAGAGAGGTAGTTTTGCTCTTATACTATCAAAATCACGAGTAAAAGGGACAGCAACTAAAAAATAAATCAATTTATATTTAAATAAACATATGTAAGTGCACCGAATGAATGACTTGGCCACTGAGTAAAACAACTCAATGAAACTATTATACAGGCAAGTACAATAAATTAGATGCATTAAGAAAACATGACGAAATCTCTAAATTAAGAGACTGAATCTCTAAATTAAGAATCTGACTTATAAAACATACTATATATGTATGTATTATGTCTAACAACTTGGTTATTAAGTCCCTATGTGGGTTTGTATATAAATTTTGTTTAGTTGTATTAAAATGATACCTTAAGATTAGACATTCTCATTTTTGAGATAAATAAGATAACATATTTTACAAATTGAAGAAAATTGTTTCAACTGTACATGTCTTATATTTCCTATATAAGTTTGTAACAGCAAACTGACCTTCGTATAATGAAGAAAATGATACTAAAGAGACGTATTCCAATTTAGCGTGAACGCTTAAGTAATCTAAAAATGTATTAATTGCAGCTGTAGCTATTGAAAATCTTGTTAAACTTTCTGTTGTATCTGAGATTTGAACTGGTCGAGACATCGAAAGAGATACATCTAAAAGTATTACAGTAGGCATAGTTTAGTATTATAATAATTTAATTGTAATGAATTTTTTAATTTCTCATTTATGATTTAATAAAATAGAAAATAAGGTTATATGCACGATAATAACAAAACAATCATGTTTGTCAACTGTTGTCAACTCAGTTTGTTTTGACTTTTGAGTTTTGACCAGTGTTGCCACTTGCCAGAGGCTAGGACATAATATTTCCAACATATAAGTGGAAGTGAAAAGTGGGCGTGCCGCGTGCACCACTATTATGCGCTGCTACTTTAAATTGCCTTAGTGATAGTAACATATTTTTTAGGAGATAGTTGTCGTGCGAAAATCTATTACACACTGAATTATGACATATTGTGCTATACTTGAATGCAGAAATGATAGTAGAATACAGATGATTAAAAATGGAGATATTTCATATCATCTGAAAGTACAATTTTAATTTTATTTTAATAAAATTCCTGATTTAAATGTAATCTCTAATGATATAATAAAAAGTCAAGCTAAAATCAGCGGTACGTCTTACATATGAAGTTCATTTTAGGTTGACCTAATTTTTCTAGAACGATATACGTAATGATAGTCATTACGTATATCGTTCTAGAAAGTTCTTTACTCAAATATGACAAACTGAAAAATACGGAAAAATCAATGCTGCAATCTATTGTAGAATAGCGAAACTATTAAGATTATAGTTTCACTATTGTACAATAGATGAGTCTATTTTAAATAGACTACAAAAGGACGTAAATACTCTTTTTTTGTAGCAAAATAAAATTTATTGTAACGCTGTTTGGTATATTTTTAAATGTTATGTTTGTGTGTTTCGGATTATTGTTGTTTAAAATGAAAACGACTTATGAAACAATGTTTGCATTAGTAGTTTATATGCAATAATGCTTATTTTATGTGTGAGTTTGGCGATTGCGGTCCTGATACAAACGTTTGTACTTCCCACTTCCGCTTGTTTTCTGTGTTCCATGTATTTCTTACTGCCGTGTTTGGTGGGGAAAATTGCGGCATGTTTAAAGAAAATTAATAATGCTCGGTTGAAGTAGCAAATAAATCCAATAAAACATGTTTTATTTTTGAAGTTATATTTCTTTTGGCGCGTTAGGGAAAATGATGAGAGTAAATTTTTACGATGGATGCGCATACTGTCGCGAAAACCCATAGAAATATGAATACCTATCTATGTAGGTAGGTATTATGTCTATGCGAAAACCCACAGAAATCATATCATATAGCGAAAACCCGACAGACACCCAAAGATATTAATTTAATTAATATAATATCTGTGCAGACTGCATAGTATTGTATTCTGTTTGCAGACTGCAGACACCATGAAATTACCTACTTAACATTTTAGTTTTTAATTATTGTTTTAAATTTTACACTTGTACTGTTTCACAATTCAATGAATTGTGAAACAGTACAAGTGTAAAATTTAAAACAATAATTATGACGGAGTTTCACCAAGTGCCGACGATGGAAAGTATAAATTATATTTTAGTTTTTTTTTTAAATTGTTTATTTATTTTAAACTATATACTATATTTTTTTATGATGTTTAAATAAAATGTATTTAACTAGATAATGCGGTATAATAAAACTTTCTCTCAATGTATAAAATACCTTTTTTCGTATTCCATTATTTGCGTTGCTTTTTCAACAAACGTAAGATAACGTGAAGGATAACATTTTTTTAGAATTTTTTTTACATGGAGTAGGTATAATTTCTTATGTGCGCACATAAGTACGTCGTACTCACACACGTTTTTCATTTTATTCAATAATTTTTATTATTTAAAAATAAACAAAACTTAATTTTTACCCTTAAATAACCAAATAAGTTTTGAATACTCTTCACGTAATTACTTTTGCAGTTCGCTTTGATATACCTAATTCATATTTCTTACTGTCCTTTCTAAGCATTTTATTAAATATTATACTAATTAAGTATTTTATCAGTAGGTAATTTTTGTGCAGTTCCCTTGACCATAATTTCTGTCACATTCTTTTGTCAATAATAATCCGTTTATAGCAAATGTTATTAATTTGTTCCTTTTTTGTTTTGATATTATTAACATCACAAAAAAGTCTTTCGCAGACTGAATTAGAATGTGGTAGAGATAAAGCTGATAGGTAAAACAAAGAACAAGGGTGAGTTTATATCTTGTATTTAAAATGAGTTCCTCGAGTTCTCAGTCAGAGAGAAGTACCACAGACTAGGTACGTAGAAAAAGGTACGCACGTTTATTTTTCATTTTTCTTGCTTGGCACCGGCAAAACCGAGCCTTGCTAAATTGCTGTAGATTTTGCTACAGCAATAGATTTGCTGCCGTAGATCGTTATTTTCTCTTTAACCGATCCGTTGGGCACATATTTTTCAAAACTTATATAAGTGGCGGTGTTTGTGGTTACGTTGTGACGGTTGGAATAGGTAAGGAATAGGAATTGGTGGTACTCGTTTCTTCCGGTCAAGCGAGTCGTCGTAGGACTCTAACACCGTTAAGGTCACACTGTATACCACCTCCTATGATCTTTTTGGTAGATAAGCAGTTTATCTATTCTTTACATGAACTGTGAACCAACAAAAGGATTTAAAAAGTTAATCAAATATTTCATTACCTAATTAGCTATATGTCCATAATTTAGCACATGATTTCTCTACTATTTCCGTAAGATTTCCGTACATGTTCTAGTCGACAGTAAACTGAATTTAGCAATTTAAAACGTGGCCATGATACTAATTAATCAGATGTTAAATTATTTTAGAGGCTGCAAACTGAAAACTACACGACAATCAGCCTGAAAAAGCAGAAAAAATACAGCCTCAAACTTGTCATCACAACAATATGAAATAAAACGAAATAGATTAACTTAACATGTTAGTTATACAGCCACCCGGCCGTAAAGCAACTTTTCATTTTTGATTATATTGGTTTGCGGCCAAGTATTTATTCATATTTGACACAGAATTAGAGTAAAATTGATTTCATTGAAGTATTTTCAATACTATAAAACGTTCTCAAACATTACCGTTGATTATTTCAGTAAATAATCATTTCCAAAACGACACATGCTCACTATTTTTTTCGTTTATAAGTGGACGGATTCTCGCGAGTGGCACAGGCGGCTAAGTGATCTAAATTTCCTTGACACGTAATAAAACATGTGTATTTATTTATGTTGGTACGCACGTAAGAAGGTATACATCTTTTGTGTAACAAGATAAAAATCTTTCTAAAAATTTTATCCTTCGCGGTATCGCGTTATCGTTTACGTTTGTGGAAAAAACGACACTAATACCTAATAATAGAAAAAAAATGTATTTAATAGGTACATTGAAAGAAAGTTTTATTATAACGCGAGATCTAGTCAAATATAATATTTTATTTAAATATCAGAAAAGAATTATTTGAACATAATTAAAAAAATGGACAAACCTTTTCTAAAAACTAAGATGTTGACTAGCTAATTTTGTGGTGTCGATTTTTGTGGTGGTGCGCGCGCATCGTAATAAATTTACTCTAATCATTTTTCCGCGCCATAAGAAATATAACTTCAAAATACTATCCTGCTAATTTTAATTGATCTATAAAGTGATACTATTCTTATTTTTAAAATCCAACCCTTGTTGTAGGGAGATATATGGAATTACATATTTACATTTTTGTGCTTTTGGTCATTCAAAAGGCAACTAAACCAGGGCCGCAAACTGGCACAATGATCCTATTTTTCCCCAATATCATGTAAAAATTTTACTCTAAATCTCGAAAGCCTAAAATAACATTTCGAACCCCAACATTACTTATTTATTTGAAAAAGTATTGTGTCTAAATTAAATTATTTACATAGTTTAAATTTAAGTACCTACATGTAATTTGCTGATGTTTTCGCTTCGCAACAACAAGTTTTATTTAGAATTAAGGGTGTTTATTACCTACAAAACAAATTAATTTTATTAAATATCAATCACATTGTAGGACTTCGGCTAATTGTGTGTGCAATTGTATCTCTGTCTATATCTTCGGGCGTATATGATACGGGCGATAAGATAGGTACTAATACTAATATCAATAAATTAACGATTACTTTGCGTTTTTTAATTTTTTTTTGTTTTTGTTTCGTTTGTTAATATTACTGCAGCTTTATAAAGGTTGATAACCTCTACATTTGTTTATTTCACAGAATATTCAGCAACGAAGCCTACAGGCTTGATTTACCTGGAAAATTATGAAGGGATTTGTTCAGGGTAAAGCCATTTAAAATGCAATTTGAGGGAGATACAATCGATTTAAAAATGACACGACTCTTGTGTATACCTACTAATAATACCACACGTTAAAAAAATTATGATACGACTGCCATGTTATTCGCAAAGAATCAATTTTAATGATGCCCAATTGCCGTAAAACATGGCATTTGCCGTAGCAATGGCAACGCTGCTTTTGACTACTGTTGCAGGTTGCCTGATGCCTCGTTCCTGTTCCAGACTACAGACTAGAAAGGAGAACTACACATCAATAAGGATACTACGTATGCCTGTGCTGCCAGACGTGCATCCATTCTTTTATCTGTCGTAGAAACTGCTAAAATCTCTATTAAATTTACACAATGAATATACATCTTCTATCATATACATATAATAAAATCGTAGGAAAGTCAATGTATGTCCGAGGTAAACTCAAAAAGTACAGCATGGTTTCTTCAGTTACTATAATTTTTGCATGAATATTATTAACAGGTCGGGTCAACATATAGGCTACATATTATCACGCTATCACCTACAGGGGAGGAGCTGTGCGGAGTAAACGAAGTCCGCGCGGACAAAGTCGCAAGCAACAGCTAGTTATATATAAACATGAACTCTGTATAGGTAAATTCTGTTTATTATCTGAAGTCAAGTTTGTGTTCTATTTTTTTGCCTATACTTTTTTCACGCAATCGCTTGTAACCTTATGAGAAGGTTACAAACAATTCATCTAATAGTGGCAACAATACTTGATTTTTAGGGTTTCGAAGTAAACTAGGCACGCTTATAATTTAGATATTATATCTAGCACAGATATAAAGCTCTAATTTTGCATGAATATTAGTCATATGAATATTACTATCAAAATATTATTCACGATAACAAAGTGGTGACAAAATATTTTTAATGTTAATTTTTTCTCGTGTACTCCATAGTGTGTGGTATCGTTAGATAGGTTTTAAAAAATATTGCAGATTTGTAAAAACAATTTTTTTATTTTTTGATTAAGTTTGTGAAATCGATCCCTTCTCTGCCAAACGATTGGTTTTAGGAGTGGGAAATATTCACTGTAGTACCTAATAAATATAATTAAGTTAAAAGGAAAATTATCACGGTTTCGAAGGCTTTACAAGTTTTTGAATAATAGTTACTTAACTATATACTATATAGTTACTTAACATATAAAATTTACTTGGAGAAATTTTTATAGGTAGTGAATTGTGGTGCGGTTATATTCTTCATTGAAGTTTATGTTGTTAAAATATACTGATAGTATGAAACAATAAGAGCTTACTAGTCCGCATTATTGTGACGGGCAATTTCGGAACTCTACATTGCGCGTGGCCCGAAACACACTTTACCTTTTTTTTAAATTCCTCGATTGAAAGAAAAAACCTTACGAGAGAAAAATTTTGCTATAAAACTTTCCGTGACGCGGAGACATTGCAGCCAACTAGATATAATTTATTGGTTGTTTAAATATATTTAATCATATAACATAATACAATTTATATTATGGGAGAGAACAGTGAAATTAATAAATTTGCTCAAGAAAATCCTCAAACTGAGGATATCCAACACACTTACAATTTTGTGAATATACCATGGGATGATCGCACGAAAAATAGTAAAATTGGAATAGTGTCATTACTGATTGCAATTTTTACTGCAACGGTTGCTTTGGTTATACATAATTTAATTGTGCATTACCGAGATTTTGATCCGGCATCACACGGAGACATTAAATTAAATTGCAATTTGGTTAAAGTTGATAAATATCCTTATGTGGCCAGAATTCATTCTCTATCTTCTAATAAAATGTTATGTTTAGGTGTCGTCATATCCTTGCAATCAGTTTTGGCTTACGATGTATGTCTTACATCAGGACCAATTCGTATACGCTTAGGCAAAGTTAGGGAGTGAGTATGTTAAGATAATCCATCTCAATATATGATCAGATGTAAAGAGGTGACTATTTTTTGCATTACCGCCTGAAGTGTTAATTTCGCTTAGGTAACCCTCATGGAACATAGAACAAGCGGAATTGGCAAGTACATACATTTGTATCAGGACCGCGATCGCTATACTCACACATAAAATAAGCATTATTGCATATTAACTACTAATGCAAACATTGTTTCATTGGTCGTTTTCATTTTAAACATCAATAATCCGAAACACACAAACAGAACATTTAAAAATATACCAAACTGCGTTACAATAAATTTTATTTTGCTACAAAAAAAAGAGTATTTACGTCCTTTTGTAGTCTATTCAAAATAGACTCATCTATTTGTACAATAGTGAAACTTGAGATCTTATTAGTTTCGCTATTCTACAATAGATAGCAGTATTGATTATTCCGTAGTTTTCAGTTGATCATATTTGAGTAGAGAACTTTCTAGAACGATATACGTAATGACTGTCATTACAAATATCTTTCTATAAAAATTAGGTCAACCTAAAATGAACTTTATATGTAAGGTGTATGGCTGATTTTAGCTTGACTTTCTATTATATCATTAGAGGTTATATTAAATCAGGAATTTAATTAAAATAAAATGAAAATTGTACTTTCGAATGATATGAAATATCTCCATTTTTAATCATCTGTATTCTACTATCATTTCTGCAATCAAGGATGGCACAATACGGCATAATTCAGTGTATAATAGATTTTCGCATGACGACTATCTCCTAATGATATGGTAAGTATCACTAAGGCAAATTAGAGTAAAAGCGCATAATAGTGACGCACGCGGCACGCCCACTCTTCTCTTCCCCTTGTTCTATGTTCCATAGTAACCCTGAATTATCCATAGCTGGATCCAATTATAAAGTTTATTTATTTATTTATTTAATGCTTTACTGTAGGTACAGAGTATCACGTAAAAATAAACAAGAAAAAATCTTTACCAGCAGTGATTTCTTCCAGCTAGCATTAAGTAGAATGGCATTGTGCATAAAAAATAAATCAATACATACCTATAGACATGTAGAGTTGTGGTACTTTTATGTTACTGCATAAAACCACCCCAACTTCCCTCAGCTTACCCTTGCTCTCAATGAGAATATAGAGGAGATAAGTGTATGGCACTGTTGTATTTATTTTAATAAATTCACGCGACAGTGTATTGAATGCTTTTCAGCAAGCCTTTTACAATAGGTATATTTCCGTTAAAGGATAAACTAACTTTGAAAACTTTGAAAAATAAACTACTAGTAGTTAAGATTATCTAATTTTTGGACCCCCAAAAATTTTTATAAGCAAGACTTGTATAAAAAGGCACGAAGGCTAGGAATTTTCTCGAGGTAAGCAAGAAAAGAAGCCAATTAATCAGCTATAGTGCCACCATAACTTTTATGCTTTAATTTTTGGAACGAATTTCCTTATCGCGCGTTTTGAAAGGGGGCTAGACGGAAAAAATTCTTACGAAAAGTTGTCACGACAGTTTTTGCTATAGTAAGCTATTGTAAACTGTGCGGCGTGCGCATGTTTCTCTCTCTCTCTCTCTCTTATACAAAGCAAGCCAGATATTTTCATTTCTATTTCGCATTGAACAGTGTGGTGTCGCGACGATTATTTTTGTTGAGCGTATACAGGTTTTTTGTATCGAAAGGAACTTCGTTCCATCCGGGTGTCCCTTGACACCTCTCAAGTTTTTTCCAACTTTTAGATTAGCATCAGTTTTTAAAGTTTGCTGTGTAGCAATGTTATATTCGTCATAGACAGACTGTGTAATCACAAGAAAATTTTATGATATATTTTTTTATTTTAGCCCACGATGCAAGAAAGGATTTTCTGTAAGTGGTATTGACCCAATTCACCAAGATGAATCAAGCAAAAAAACGTTAGTCCTTTTATCAATACAAGGAAATATGAAAGACTGTGTCCAAACAACAGACATTGAGACTAATTTTAGCAAAATCAATGCGGGTTACATTATTGGTAGACCACATAGAGGAGATAAGAGTTTGTCACTTCAAATTGCTAAAATAACTGCAGACAATGGAACATTATTTAATTTCACCAAAGCTTCAGATAACAACACAATATGTGTGCAAGGTCAAACTAGATGTCCAGTTCGCATCAGTGATCTTCTAGTACATGATAATAAAATACTTGGTCTTGCATCAACCAGTGTTTATGAACGAGACAAACAAAATATTTTCTGTTTTGCAAAGTTAAGTGCCATACAAAAAAAGTTGAAAGACGCATATTATAAAGATGATAAATAGTATTAGTGAATAGAGGTGGAATTAAATATATTAAACATCTTCTTTTAACGACATTCTTTAACGTCGAATATTTATTTTTATATACTCAAATATTTTGTAGCGTTTAGAATCAGTGACAAAATCACGTTGTAATTTATGAAATTTGATGATGATTTGATTTAACTCTTCCAATTAATACTTGCGTTTAGACTGAGAGAACAATACCAATATACGCTCAGATCACATTCGATTCTACAGTGTGTTGATTGGCCATATAGTTTATGATTCCTGTGTTATTTTCTCACAACCGAGACCATCGGTTTTTCGGGAATTTCCGTGGGAAGTGGTAACAAATACATTACCATCAGACGTTAGCCTGCTACTAAGATTCTCTCGTATAAAAAACCTTCTATCAGAACAAGCTGTGGCCAGATCTGGCTTCTTCGCTATACGAAAAACCGATAGGTTTGAAGGGTTACGATATAGTTTGAACTTGAAATTGTATCCGAGACTTCATGATTTAAGCCTAACCATAGGTAATTTGTACTGCTATCAGAAAAAGCTTTAGCTACTAAAAGGGTAACAAGTGTACTCGTGTGTTGCAGGATCCCAAGTGGTTTTCGACCTGCGATACAATATTAAGGGTTTTCTTTCTATTAGGTTTTTCCTACCACCAGGTACATACTTCAAGTTTCTTGTTCTCTTTCAGATTCTACTTTGTTACTCCAGGGATACTAGAATTAAATGAATAGATGTCATGCCACTGGCAGATCATGTTGATGATTCGATTCTGTCTCTAATAAAAAGAAAATCTCCACCTTTTGATAGGCATTTCAGAAAAGACTAGAGAAGTCCGCGTGTCACTAACATAGTGACTACTACTAATAAGGCGGTACAGTTGTGCTACGTCTCGACAGGGTTTGGTACCACCGCCTTAAGCAATATCGTCCTTATGTCTGTGCTTCTCGCTGTCATGTTTAGATTTGCAGAGTAAGGTAGTTTCCAAGCTTTAATACCTCGCCAAATTATGTACGCACCATTAACATATTTCACGCCTATATTTGTTTCTTTGCATTTAAGAACGATGGTTTTATAGAAAGCAGATGTGCTTTCTATAAAAAAAAAAACTGTTTTACAAGTCCGGCGTCGGTGTTGATGGCATGGGTTCCGGGTTCGATTTCCGGGACGGGCAATTTAATTTTTTTTTTTCACTTTTCTGATAAAAGCAACTTTGCCCGAAATTGGATAAGTGGCCGGTTGGTGATAGAGTTGTCACCTATCACATTGTAGGACTGTGTATCTTCGGCTAATCGTGGGTGCACTTGTTGTATACCTTTGCTTAAATCTTCGGGGTTACGGGCGTAATATACTTAAGGCGGGTAAGATATTTAAAATAAAAATAAAAAAAATGTTTTTTTCTGTTGTGCATAATTGTAACACTGAGATAATCACAACCACCACACTTGCGAGATAAATATATGTAAAATCCTACCAATAAAGGGTGCGAATGGGGCATTCAAGATTGAGGATATAATATGAGTACAGAGTAGGATACACATTATCCGCTCACACCGCCAGCCATTTTCGTATTTTTTTCTAAAAACACACGGACCTTTACGCGCACGCGTTTCGAGTCCATTCCGGTGGACCGTGGTCACAAAAATGGTTTATGAGTTGTTTGGATTGAATCCGATACTGTAAAGCGTATATTTTATAAGAGGTCTTGAGTACTGCAATACACTGGTGTTAGAATTGTTTAATTTAAATGGCTTTAGCTACAAAATAATTCAGGTGTAACACGACACTTTGAGAAAAATATGACTACATGTTAGTCGAGGATTTTTAATTCAAAAAGTAAATCGATGACCTATGCTTTTTATATTTTTTTATATAATTGGTAAACACGGAAATACGGAAAAAAAAATAACATATATTATAGTACAAAAATATTTATTTACATAAATATTAATATCTTTTTTCCATAATTAATACGTAATTTTTTTCTTAATTTTTAAATAATTTATTTCTTTTTTAATTTTACTGCTATGTTAATTTTTTTTAAATATTGTTTAGGATATTTCACATTCACATCATATCATTTTTTTGAGATCGACACTAAAATTTACGAAAATAAATAAAAATAGGTACCGTCATACCCAAAGCGCTGATAGCATTAAGTTGGTCATTAACGAAATATATGTTTTATTAATTGATATTTACGGTTTTTTGACAAAATTATTATCTCAACTGTTAGATCTTGAACTAATCTTGATTATAAATAAAGTTTACTTGTTGATTAATACGCCAAAACACTTTTAAATTAACCTGTATCATAAAGTGCAACCAACACATAACACACAGCACGAATCAAAATGGCGAACTATGTTCTTTTATTTTTCCCCAAGAGAGTATTTGAAAAAAGAATGCCAATTAGATGTTATTCTATACAATGTTTCGTTCGAAAACGATAAAATACCATAGAATATTGTATTAAAACTGGTAAATAGTGAAAATGTTGTTTTTTCGTATGAAGTTAGCGTTGGTCCCTATAGAGACCACAGTGTATTGAAGGAATTTCTCTCTAATGAGACTAATGAGACTCAAAGGGTCTCATTAGTTACCAAAGTGATGTGAGCGGTTATACAGCATATAAGGAACGGTCTACCAAAAATTCTTAGTGGCATCCATACAAAATGGTGCTCATCCGATATTCTGCTCTCCGAAACTGTATCGCATTCCCACATTGTTTAATAACTAGATAAATGGATTTGGAAACGACAAAAGCAAAATGGGCGCAGACAACCACTCCTACCTATTTTAATTTCATTAGGTGTAGATCTGACATCTTCACACTGAATACACGTAGCACCATCCTTCATAGATTCGTAAAAGTTCGGATTCTATTTATCTAATTATAGATTTTTAGCCATTGTCTAACCATAATTATAGATTTTTCCCCTGTTGGCCCGGGCTCCTTTGAAGAACAGACCATCTGCCGTTCTGCCAGGCAGTTTGCAAGAAGCGAACAATAGGCTATGAGAGTCACTACCATTGGGGCTATCAGGTGGTAGAGTTCTATATTGTCCCGCCCGAGTCCATCACCGTCTTACCTATTCCTGCCGCAATAGCGTCAGTGCATGTCAGTGCCGTGCTTCGGTTTGGACAGTAAGGTAGTCGGTAAACTTATGAAATTGGCATTCACACCTCGCTACTGGGATGGTAACGCACCATTAATACATTTGGTGTTTTTTAGGCGATGGATGTTCTTTCCATCAGAATCACCTGCTTGTTTACTATCTCATGATATAAAAAAAGAACCAGCACTTAGTCAGTAGGTATACCAGTGACAGTGCTGGTTAGTCAATGTTTTAGCTTATATGTTTCTGCCCATCTGTTATTTATACGCCCATGGATATCGTGAGCCCAATATTCATAGAGATACAAAGTTATTGCTTCGATGTCGTTTTAAAGAGGAAATAAATGTCATTGAATTATTTCTACCGATCGCCTACTGATCGAGCATCGACCATAAGTTTAATCATCTAATATATGTATATACTAGCTGACCCACGCAGCTTCGCCCGCGAATATATAATAAGTCATCCATATAGCTTTTAATAAAAATTTCTTCCCTTGTTTCAGCTCTCCAGGGACTGATTTTTTTTTAAAAAAATTATTTTTTTAAAAAAAATCCTAGCTAATTTAAATTAGCCTATGTTTTACCCCGGATCTTCAACTATATCCATGCCAAATTTCATGAAAATCGGTCCAGCGGTTTAGCCGTGAAAGCGTAACAGACAGACAGACAGACTTTCGCATTTATAATATTATTAGTATATTAGTATAGTATGGAAGTATGGATAAATTACGTGTCATAATGATTGTCGCGTTGGATTTTAAAACGAAACTACTAAACCGTTTTCAATGAAATTTTCTAGATATCTACTGTTTGGTACTACTTAAAAGGTATGATAGTTTTTATCTTAATTGCCTCCCCGCGCCCTCAAGTTCTCCACCAAAATACTCAATACAAGTTATTTGTATGGCAAAATAATATTTGCCGGGTCAGTTAGTATATATTATAGTATAGTAAGTATTTAAATCTCTTCTAATTTTGACATCAGACTTTCACAGTATAAACAATGGTATAATTTTACCAATTTACCAGAAAATTGTACCACCTTTACCATAGAATATTCGTGTTAAGTATGTGTAATATTTATTTTTATTAATTTAATGTGTTTTAATGCATATTCTACAAAATGTTGGCTTTCTGGGCCTCTTCTCCATATAAAGTACAGCTATGTCAAATTTCATACTCATCAGTTTGCGAATTTTCGTAAAGGGCTTCACGTATTTATATATAGACTAGCTGTTGCCAGCGACTTCGTCCGCGCGGACTTTGTTTACTCCGCACAGCACCTCCCCGCTAGGTGATAGCGTGATAATATGTAGCCTATGTGTTGACCCGACTTGTTAGTAATATTCATGCAAAATTTGAAGTAAATCCACGCAGTACTTTTTGAGTTTACCCCGGACATACATACAGACAAACAGATAAACAGACAAACAGACAAAAATTCTAAAAAGTATATTTTTGGCTTCGATATCGATTGTAGATCACGCCCCAAGTATTCTTTTAAAAAAATATTCAGTTTACAGTTTTGACTTTCCTACGATTTTATTATATGTATAGATTATCTAATATTAGATATTCTAATTACTAATTGGTTATATTTGCTTGTTATAATTTAGATACCTTTCTTATTCAGTTCATTAAGTACCTGCCGATCTGATATTTGCGCTCGAATAAACAAAGATTAAGCATCCGCTTAAGATTATGAAATAATTTATTAGATTTTAGAATATCATCGACCCAAGGAACCTTAACACTAACACCCAGTTGAAACCATTTTAGTGTAGTGTTAGTGGTGGGATCAGGTGATTTTAATTGTTCGCTACAAGATAAGAAACTTTTTTTAGGGATCATGTCTAAGACGTGTTTTGGCAAAAGCACACAAATGTTCACATTTAATTGTATATATAAACCCTGTTTACAAAAACTCTGAAAAAAGGTCTAAGCCTCAATAATAATAATAGTGAATGTTGCTATTTTCAAAGTGAAGTAGAAGATTTGATCTGCTACTTCTCATATTGAATTGTTGAACATGATTTATACTGAAAAGTACTTCAGGAATATTCTGCAATCTAAGTTCAAGTGTTTCTCAATAAAAATATTAAAAAGGTAAGTAAAGAAAAATTATGTTGTACAAGTAACTACAGGTGTGTAGGTAGGTATCTATCTATATCTTATCATCGCAGTTTTTTTTTATATCATAAGATAGCAAACAAGCAGATGGGTCTCCTGATGGAAAGAGTCAACCATCACCTATAGACACCAAAGATGTTAATGGTGAGTTGCTATCTTTTGGCGAGGTCTAATGCCAAATGCATAAGTTTGCCGGCTACCTTAACCTCTAAACCGGAACACGACAGTGATAAGCACTGACGCTATTGCGGCAGGAATAGGTAAGGCGGTGGTACCAGACCCGGGTGAGACAATGCAGAACTCTGCCACCTAGTAGTCACGATGGTAGTGACTCGCATAGCCAATCGATCGCCTTTTATGACCTGTCTGGTAGAACGGCAGTTGGTCTATTCTTCAAAAGGAGCCTGAGACCAACACGGAGAAATTCGTATTTGTCTTTATAACGACTTTAGTTGAATACACTTTTGTGAAAATTTCACGTATATCTTCAAAGCGAAGAAAAAGGAAAAGCGCGTAAATCTGTTCTGCACGGGAAAAAACGTAGGTTTTTCGTGAGTATCCCAATGGATTCTCATAAATTGTGCTAATGCACAAATTTGAAATTGAATTTTATCATCTTGATATTTCAAATTCAATTATAAAGCGATTAATAAGCATTGATAAGCATTTTTGCATCCCAAAACTTTTGTGGAACCAACAACAACAAAGTGATTGACAATCATTTTAGGCATCGCAAAACTTTTGTGGAACGAATTGCCAGCGCGTACTTCCCGACCGAGACACCTGGTGTTGTTGGTGTTGTTACTGTATAGAAGTACCGGTGATCCCTTACTACGATGTCAGCCTTCTTTCCATTTGCCCTCTATTATACAGAAAAGGCTGTCTGACTGTCCTTTTCATAGCTATATTGAGGTATATACTCAAAGGTCCTTTTGTTATATGATAAAGTTCTTCATGTTAAAGAAATCACGGACTTTTGCTTGTAAAACAAACATAGACCAATAAAAGCGATTCGAGCTAGTCGTTATTTAAAAAAAAGTAAACTAGTACGCGAGTCAACAACAGATTTTCATGACCAAGATCCTCTCAGGTAATAACTTCTAGAATGTTTCAGATAGTTGTATCGTGAAGTTCTGTGAACGTCAGCTGCGGCTCGGGTGGTGGGTTCAGCAGCAGTGCCCTCTAATCCACGTTGAAAAAACAAATTAATTTAGTAATTTCCTTCCGATTGAAAATTTGTCAAATTATAGCTTCTCCAATATCTTGAAGAAAACAAAAAGTCAGCTGATTACATCGTGGTGGAAAATACGTCAGCTGGTCACACGAACATGCATTATTTTTTTTTTCAGTCATATCCTATCAACTATATACAACTCTCTGAAGTACAAGTTATCTTCCGAGAGGAAATGATCAAACAAATTTTCGCCTGGCTCGGGGACCAATACATGTTTCAAGCACTTCTTAATAAACGATTAAACATGTTTCCGTAATCTAAGGATTAAACAGTGTCTATGTAATTTATAAATATTAATATCGTTTTGCACGCCTCATAAACGGAGCAAAAATCTACTCAAAACAAGTTAACATGACACGATCAGGCATTTTTCTGGACTTATATTAAAGTGAATACACAGATAAAATTATAAACACATCTAATACTTCTGTCGAGTTTTTATGTACCTACTTATGACATATAAAAAACTCAATATACAAATTTTTCGTGGACGTCCGGATATCTGTATGTAAGGATGTGCCATGATTACACACAAAATACTTAACGTATCAGTACCATTTTTTTAACAGCTTCAGTATGTCACGAGATTGTTTCCTATTGAAAATTACTTACTATCAAATTCAGTGTCGTTAAATTATGTATTTTTAAATTAAACGAGTATTATGATTATTTTGAATTTTCCAAACTTTTTTATAATTTTGCTATCCTGTTTTCTCGGTGTTGGTCCAGGTCTATTTTAAAGGATAGACTATCTGTCTTTCTGGCAGGCACGACGCATACACAACTAACTGTAGCCCTCCAAGATAAAGTGGGAGGAGTACACTCATTTCGACGACGTTGTAACAACGTTGTAGCAACGTTGCGATTGCGCAGTGCCGCGCCGGTTTGGTCGACAATGCGTCAAAATATTTACGATGTGACAACGCAACGCGCCACGTGGAGGTAAAATATTTTTTTTATGTGCACGATAACTACTTTTAAAATAAAACAGAATAATCATTTTACTGAAATTATTTATTCAAGTTTCAAAAATTGAACCGAATTCATAATCAAATAAATCATCTCGATAAAAATATCGCATTATTTTAAGTAGGTTAGAGGTTATATGCATTGATATAAAAAGGGAAGATACGTTACCTAGTCACAGCGCCTGGTCCTACAAAACTAGGTCCGTAGACACAGTGACAATTGGTGACAATCAATCACGCGCGGGACCTCATATCATACACTTATATTTTCCGACTGTTTTTATCATTAAACACGCGTCAAAATACTTTCTTGTATATTCAGCCAATGTTATAATCACTCAAGAAAAAAAATAAGACACACGGGATTACTTTCCATTCGAAAGTACGGCTAAAATAATTTGTTTGAAAATAAGATTAAATTATTGTTTAGTTCGCCATGTTTGTGAAAGTGAGATAGTACAATACAAAAGTAAGCGAGAGAAACGTAGTCTGCTACGTTCGTCGCATTACTTTGCGTTTGACTGACCGAGCTTAGGTTTTGCAATTGCGATGTTAGAGCGTAACGTATCTTCCCTTTTTATATCAATGGATAAATGACATTTTTGTACCACTATATAATTATTTTTATCGCGCAAGTCTTGACCGTTAATTAGAATTGTTAGTTTTTCTTTGACGCCGTTTTGTACGATATTGTGGAGAAACTACTCGAACTGATCCAAGATCTACTTCTTCCGGAGCCGTGAACCCCTGCCAGTCCTTTGTCATAAAATATACACTAAGAACAGCTATAAAAACTAATACTGTATACGTTAACAAATTGTTCTGTTTCAAGGATATATTTCGCAAGGAGTCAGTATCGATAGACATTTTAACCCATTGTTTAGTCTTCATCATTTTCTGAAAAGAAGAAAATAAATTTTAAGTAAAATGTGTAAGAAAGATGCCAGATATTTCTCGCGGTGGTCCAGATTATTTTTGCATAGATAAATTTGCCTTGAAGTTTTTATATTTTATTGATATAAAAATATTATGATACTATAATTAGTATGGAAAACCAGCAGATGACTCTCCTGACGGAAAGAGACATCCATCGCTTATAGCCCCAAAGACATTATTGGTGCAAAGCTGTGGCCGGATGGTAATGCCCTGTGTATAAGTTTAACGGCTTAGATACCCTTTAAACGGAATAGGACAGTGACAAGCATTCGCATTGTTGCAGCAGAATTAATATGTAAAGCGGTGATACTAAAATGCAGAATAACAGTTGGCCTATTCTTCAAAGGAGCCGGATCAATGAATTTATAGCTTAGAGTATTAATATATTATTTGTGGCGGTTCTGTTTTAAGTTGGAGTGGGTTTTCAGATGTGTGTGTGGATCATGTCAGGAGTGGGTTTTCACTTGTGATTTACAGTACCTGTGCATACTATTCCTACTGTCATAACCATAGATTAAATGGATACGCCTTTGAAGACGATTTCTTAGTTTGTCAGTGTAGCTTACATTTACATACTGAAATATAGAGTTACACTATGTACTTACCGATGAAATAAAATCACTTCACTTCAAGAGTAATTTTTAAACTTTGTCATCACATTCGCTACGATAAAACAATACAACATGCTTTATTTCTATTTTGTCAAATGTATGACATTTTTGACAGTACTAGGAGCGTTTGCTCATATACGCGGCGACAAGTTTCTTTCCAAATGGTCTATTAGTATTCATGTGGTCTATGGTCATAACTATAGTGCTTGTCACTGTTGAAATTGGGTTTGATAGGTAAAGTGGCCAGTAAGCTTGCACAAGGAGCAGTAGTTTCTATGCCACAAAGTGGGGTTACCAAAACCATCCCCAGAAACCTATCGCTGGTGCCTTTTGTGACGCAGATGTCTAAAGTGATCATTGTCTTTTAAAATCAAATAAGAAAATCTTCAGGGTTATAAGTTCGCAAAACTGTTATCCTTCAACGTTGAATTAAACGACGAAACATTTCACTAATTAGCTAAATTTTTTCGTACGTGTTGAAACCAAAGTATTTTTTCACAGAATAGGAAAGATGATCAGTATTTATTTTCACATAATAAGCTAGTTTAAAGGTTACGATCAAAGCATAGGTATAGGTATGACTTTTTACTGTGGGTTATGGCGATGTCGCCAGCGACACCATGGTACATATAAAACTCATAAAATATAACGTGATCGACGTCTTTATAGTTTCGTGTTTACTTTACTAGCTGCAGTATTTGAAACATTTTGAAGAGGTTTATTATGTGTATTAACTAGTTAACTTCGGCCCTGTGTCACTCTGCACTCCTGTAAGAAAAGACTATCCCATGTACTAGGCAGTTCGTAAAAGAAGAACGATCGATTAAATGTGTGCAGCAGCGGCGTTAGGGCTACTGACACCCCGGGCAAAAATATTTAGGCGCCCACTCAAGGAAATCAATATCGAGTATTTATTTTTTGCTGAACCAATGTGAACGTAGTTTATGTTGAGATTTGGGACGCGGATGAAAAAAACGAATAGAGTGATGTATATTTATTATTATCAGACTAGATAAGATGTACTTCGATGTTGCTCGAAGTCTCTCTCTTTCTCTCTCTCTCATACTCTCATAATAAACATAAAAAGAGATAACAGCTCTCTCGAGACTAATTCTCACGGAGACGGAGACAAAATTCGGAATGGAGCAAGCATATCATATAATAATAATATAATATATATAGAGTGTGTTTACATATTTCAATTTTCAATTGTATCTTAAATTATAAGCCGTATTTCACATACTCCAACAGTTTAATAATTTCATCTTTCTTTTAGCTTTATCCAGAGCCAACGACGTGGACGTAGAAAGTTTTGTAGCTCCTCTTTTTTTAGTTTTTTTTTGTTTTTTTTTATTTTATTTTTGTTTTTTTTAAATATTTTTGTTTTTTTTTCAAATTTTTTTATTATTTTTTATATTTTTTATTACTTTTTATTTTGGTTGAACATTTTGTTATTTTTTGATTAATGTTCTTAAATTTTTTCAGTAAAGCTTACTGATTTTCTTCAGTAAAATTTAACTTTTCGGGCTTTTTTGTCAGCAAAGACACGAATCAAATTAGAAAAACCTAATTGTCCAGCGATTTCATTTTCAATCGAGATACTCTCTCGATTAGAGAGAGTCTCGATTGAGAGATTGTTGATCGGAGATACGTTTTTATTAATTTTAATTTGGAAAAACTGCGTTCTCCACTTGCAACTGTAACCGGAATAGTTGCAAATATCAATAGGAAAAACCTGCAATTGTAGTTAACCTATTACTAGTACTTCTAAAAAATGGCAACGACCGCTAAGAAAACGGTAGAAAAATTCACATTCCTAAAAAAAATATATAGAAATAAAGGATTTGGGATATTTGAAGAACGATATTACAAAGTCAGTAAGAAAAAGAATTCGTGCACGTACAACGTACACTCTGTAGCAGTCACAATATTGTGGACGGTTTTCTCGTTGTGTGATCGAGCGACGCTCGAGTCGAGAGACCAAGTATACAAATCAGCAACCTTGCGCCACGCTCGACTCGTTGGTCTTCTCACACTCCCAAAAGGGACGTGGGGAGTCGGTATCGGGGCAAAGCCCCCTGACCGAAGTGTTCTACGCGGGTGATGACTATCACCCGGTCGTTGGGTTAAATATGGGTTATCCTGGGGTACGCTGGGGGGTATCTCCCGATTCTTCACGCCGCTCCGCGCAGGTCAGCCGCTCTGGGTGGAACCCGCTGGTGGGAAGCCCGGCAGGCGACCAGCAGCGAAAGCGGCGGCTTTATCAAGTAATACCCCCCGCTTCAGGAGTGAGGATATCCCGCGGATATGGTCTGCGTTCATGTGAGGTGGTTGTCCACGGTGCTAACCCCCGGATGTGCTCAAAGTTGGACACATCGGTTCTCTCGTACATGTTCCTGGCAGATCTGGCGACGAATTCTTCTATCTTCTCCATGCGGAGATCTCTTAAGATGGTCGAGTTTTTCACGTAACGTGCGGCATCGGTAATTGTTCTAAGGCACTTGTTCTGCTGGGCTTCGATAGTGTTCTTGTTCGTTCTGCTCAGCAACTGAAACCAAGCAGGGGCTGCATAGGTTAAGCGGGGACGGATGTATAATTTGTAGATGGATAGTTTCTGGGTTAGTGGTAGTCTGGAAGACAGGATTGGGTGTAGGATTGCACAAGCAGCCTTGGACTGGTTTACTACGTGTTTGGCGTGCTTGTGCATGTAAAGTTTAGGGTCGATGAAGACTCCCAGGTATTTGCAGGAGTGCTGCCACTCAACTTCTTCACCCGAGAGCTTCAGTTTTGGCAGATTACGTGCCAGACTTCCCATTTTCGTGGTCATTGCTTGTGTTTTACCCACATTGACAACTAATCTCCATCTGTTCAGCCATGGTTGAAGATTGTCGAGCGTCCTCTGCATCTTGATGGCTGCGTGTTTGGCGGATAGAGATGAACTGATGTACGCGGCATCGTCTGCGTACAGTGCTAAGGTGGTATCAGGTGGCACTGGGATATCATTGGTATAGGTGGAGTACAGTGTCGGCGAAAGGCAGCTACCCTGTGGGACCCCTGCCCCCATGAGTCGTTCGGAGGAGAGCTTGCCTTCCACCACCACCTGGAATCTGCGTTGGTGCAGGAATGAGGCGATGACGCGTACTATCCTAGGCGGTATCTTCAGGTTCAGTAGCTTCTCGATCAGGCCAGCGTGCCATACGCGGTCGAACGCTTTCTCCATGTCCAGGAAAATGGCGACTGCGCTCTCCCGCTTGTTAAGGGCCGCTGTCATAGTGTGGATGACTCTGGAGAGTTGGAGTGTAGTGCTATGTTCGGATCTGAATCCGAACTGCTCCATTCTGGGTGTGAAATGGTTGTCAATGTGGGCAAGAAGTAGCCGTTCGAATATTTTCGAGATGGTTGGAAGCAGAGTAATAGGCCGATAGCTATTAGGCAGTAGTATGTATGTATGTAGTATGTTCTTGCCAGCCTTAGGGAGCATGATGACTCGTCCTAGTTTCCAGGTGGACGGGAATCTTCCTGTCCTCATAACACCGTTAAAAAGGCGGGTCCATGCAGCGGTATATTTGTACGGCATGTGTCGCAGGGCCATGTTGGTAATTTGGTCTGCGCCTGGTGCCTTTCGAGGTTTAGTTTTTGTTATCAACCGGCAGACTTGTTTAGGCGAGAACACGATTGGGTCTTCATCGAGTGGTATTGAGTCATTGCGTATTCTTCCAAGTTGGTCTTCTAAGGTCTTCGCAAACTCCTTTTCCTGGGTTGGATTCAGTTGGAATTGCTGTTCCAGGTGTCCCGCAAAGATTTCGGCTCTGTCTTCGGCTATGTATCTGAGAGAGCCATCTGGGTGTTTAAGAGGTCTTACAGGTTCTCTAGCATGAGAGAGTTGTCGGCAGAGTTTGTGCAAGGACAACCAGTCATCGCTGGCTGCACCGATACGATCATCCCAACGCTGGATGTTAAGGCTTTCTACTTCTGCCTTGACTCTCTCTGCTAGGTGATTAAGTTGGCGTTTCTGCACGGGACATCTGGTGCGTTGCCAGGTCTTGCGGAGGACTTGCTTCTCCTGGATCAACCTCTGTATCCTAGCGGGAAGTGGTGGCAGCGCTCTCCTGTTTGGCATCAACTTGGTTGCCTTCTTAATGGCTTCGGACATCTTTTGCTGTAGGTCTTCCGCTAGATAGTCCACGTCGTCGGCCTGGATGATAGGTCGAGTGACTGTGGATTTCTCTAGCTCCCAGTGGAAGACTTTCCAGTCCACTACAGCGCGTTGCGCGGGGTAGAGGGCCCTTACTGGTTCGTGGTTCAACACCGCGAGTATAGGTTGATGGTCGGAGATCGTGTGGTAATCTAGCACTTCTACCGAGAGTTGGCTAGTAGGAAACCCTTTGGATATGAGAAAATCGATGACGTCAGGGGACTGACTCTGAACATCGGGATAATGCGTTGGTGCCTCTGGGCCCATGGGATGATAGTCATGGGTCTCTGCTAGTTTCATCACCTTACGGCCGTTGGTGCAGGTATAGTTGGAATTCCAGCTGATGTGTCGGCAGTTCCAATCGCCTGCTGCGATTACAGTCTCGCGGGTACACATCAGCTGATGGATCTCGTTTGTATTCATCCGTTCATTAGGTGGTCGGTAGATGGCATAGATACGGAGGTCTCGCCTTTCTATTCGAGCGTCAATCCCCAGGCATGAGAGAGAGGTGATGTTCTGGTCTATGGGGACGGGTTGGTGAATAATCCGTCTTTTGACTAGTATAGCCAACCCTCGGTAAGCGCGTGTTTCGGACTGCTCGTCTTTCCTATACTCGATGTACCCCGGGATGTGAAGCCTGTCTGCTGGGTTCAGCCAGGTTTCATTATTCAGCGCAACATCGATGTCTTGGTGTTTTAACATTGTTCTCAGGGGCGTGACCTTGGTCTTCAGGCCACGGGCATTCCAGAACAGGATCCTCAGAGGCTTACTTCCCATAAATCTGGAGTAGCTCTGTCATCCCTCTGAGGATAGCGGTAACAGGGTCCAGTCCCTCTCGCAGTGCCCCCAGCACATCTTGGAAAATCTGGATTGCCTTTTCCAAGACAACCAGTTTCCCTTCGTCCGGGGACACTGATGGGGCCGCCTTCCTTGGGATCTCCTCGTTTTCAGGTGCACTTTCCGGGGCCGAAGTTGCCGGTGTGACCGAGATGGTTACTCCTTGTTTTTTGGCCTTGGACTTCCTTGGTCTAGGCTTCCTGGGCCTTTTGCTACCAGTTGTGGAGCCTCTAGGCCTTGGGTCGTTGGCCGGTGCCGTTAAGGTGGTAACCGTCGGTTGATCCTGGACCTTATTCTGGCTTTCCTCGACCATGGGCTGATTGGTGGGCTTCTTGGTAGCAGGTGTTGTGGTGATAGCCACAGTTCCGGCTTGTCTGTTCCGCGCTTCCCGCCTGAACACGGGGCAGCTGGTGTTATTGGCAGTGTGCGTGCCACTGCAATTTGCACACGTCGGTGGGTCTTCCTTTGGGCGGGGGCACTCACTCGCCCTGTGCTCGCCTCCGCATCGCACACATCTCTGCGGCCGATGGCAGTTATGCGATGAGTGCCGGAACTGCTGGCATCTGTGACATTGGGCGGGGCCCTTTTTTCCCCTCCAGGCCTCAATTTTTACACCCGGCATATACAGCATCTCATCGATGTCGTAAATGCGCGGGAGGGTGTCGGGTTTTCTTTTGACGATGGCCATGAAAATGCATCCGGGGCGTCCCGCCCTGGCCATAATCGGGCGTACATATTCCGCCTCGTGCCCTAATGTGGCCAACTCTTGGCAGATCTCCTGAGGGTCTGTGTCCGCTGGTAACCCGCGTATCGCCACCTTCACACTCCTCTCAGATGGCAGCGAGTAACAGAACCAGGACAGTGATTCCGATTTTTCTAATTCTGTTAGATATTTTTGAATGGCCCTGTATTCACTCTCCTCTTTGGGCGTGAATCGAACTCCGCGTCCAAAGGGGCGGGCATTCGGGGCATGTCCTAATTTATCCTTCAGCTGCCTGAAGTGGAATGTCCAGTTAGGTAGGTGTTCAACCACTAAAGGTGGGTATCTCCCTTTGGTTTGATTGGGTGGTTCCGACTCTGTGACAGGTGGCGGGGATCTCTGGCTATTCCGCGGTGAGGCCGCAGCCATGGCTGCGAAGGAGGGAGGTGGCGAGGGCTCGGCCGGCACGCACTGCCGTTTCGCCTCTTCTTCGCTATCCTCTTCGTCGGCATCTCTTTTTCTCCTCATAGGAGTTGTGCAAGGCGGCAACAGTATGGGCGCGACTTCCGCTCTCTGTACCGCCCTAGCGTCATCAGACGTCATCGGGACATCAGCCGCGCCTGACGCTTCAAGCTCGGCGCTTTTATCTTGGAGGTGCCTGGCCATCGCTGCCAAGAGGTCATCATCGAGCAGCTTGCTTTGTGCAAGTCTCGCCAGCATAATATAGTTCTCCTCCAATAAACTTTTTGGAGAACGTTTGGGCACTTTTTTGGGCGTGGTTGCAGACGCGCGCTCGCGGCGCGCGGGTGATTCGCGGCGCGGGCGCGGGGTGCGGCGCGCACTAGAAATGCGGCAAGCAGAGGAGTTGCTGCTTTCCGAGGAGTCACGGCGCGGCACGGATGTCTCGCGCTGCGCGGAAGAGTCGCGCTGCGCGGATGAATCGCGAGGCACCGACGAATCGCGCTGCGCGGACGAATAGCGCTGCGCGGATGACTCGCGCGACGCGGGTGAAACACGCCGCGCGGGCGGTTTGGTGTAAACGGGTCGTTCACGCTGCGCGGGCGGGTCGCGCTGAGCGGGCGGGTCGCGTTGCGCGGGCGGTTCGCGCTGCGCGGGCGGTTCGCGCCTCGCGGGCGTTTCGCGTTGCGCGGGCGGATCGCGCTGCGCGGGCGCATCGCGGTGCGCGCTTAACTCGCGCTGCGCGGCGGCGTCGCGCTGCGTGGATTGGTCGCGCGAAGTGCGCGGTCCGGAAGCGGTCCGGTCGCGAGGTACGCGGCGTTCCACGGCGCGGCGGTGGACGCGCGGGTCCCTCGGAGGACTCTTAGTTAAGGCCGCCTTTGCCGTAGACGGACCAGACTGAGCCGCCTCTGAGGTTGTCGCTCCAAATTGAGCCGCCCGCGAAGGGGCTACTCTAATTTGTGGCGACTTCCATGTTGGCCGCTCAGTTTGTGCCGCCTTTGGCGAGGGCGGCTTGCTTAAGCCCGCCTTTGAGGTGTCGGGCGACTTACGTGGGGGCAGTGTGGATGCCTGCTGTGTTGTCGTCTTTTTCAAGTAGTACGACGGCGACACAGTGGGTGCAGTGCGCGGTTTGCGCGGTTGGACCATTTCCCAGCCGGACATTTCACTAATGTCCGTCTCGGAGCTGGCCCGCGCTCTGGGTGCAGCTGGCTGGCTAGCCGGCGTGCTGGCTGTCTCGTGCTGGCTCTTGGACGAGCCGCCGTTCGGGTTTTGGGTACCCGACATCGTAGTAGTATTTTTATTTTTGTGTGTGGGTACACAAAAATAAAATCTGCAGACTGCTCGCGACCGTAATCGGCGGCTGTAGAACAGCCGCCGAGACAATCTCGGGCTGAAGAAACTCCCCTCACAGGTAGTTTCCCATATACTTTCAAAAGAAAGCAATGGGAAAACTAATTGAAGTTGTGCGGTCCGGACGATTACAGCATACAAACGTTCATATACACTTGCAATCCGAGCTCTCCGCGCCACGCTCGAGCACAAGCATAGGATATATAGGACGTTTCGGTATCCCCACCCCCACCATGCACTACGCGTGTAAGGTGTAAGGTTGGTGGTGGAAGCATCTCACCAATCATAAATCATAACATAAGCACAATCGCAGGGTGATCGAGGACCGACTACAAACGATATGCGTAGAGTGTAGAGTACAGAGCACAGAGCATAGAGCACAGAGCGTAGAGCCCAGAGTCACACACCAACACAGAGCATAGGTCCGTCGTCCGTCCACGTTTTCATTGACTTATTCATATTAAGAATAAGTCAATGAAAACGTGGACTTAAGTACGGACTTATATCTAAGAATTCTTAATTCTTAGACGTAAGTCCCGTATTCACAGTTGGTTAACCGACTGTGAACTGTGATCTATGAATACGGCAAATAGAGCACAGTATTGAGGGTACATAGCGCGGAAGGCATAAGGCCGAGGCCCCAGACCTCGGCGCCCCCCAAATTTGGCGCCCCGGGCCGTTACCCCATCGCGCGCCCCCCTAACGCCGGCATTGAATGTGTGTAATTGTAAAATTGTAACTATTAGGTGACAGATTTTCGCAACATCTCGACTGGGTTTAGTATTACCGCCCTACGTCCACTTGCTGCAAAAGCGTCAATACTTGTTATTGTAGTGTAATCTGTTTGAGCTTAAGAGAGCCGGTAAAATTTATAAGTACATATGGCATTACCATCTTGCTACACGGATAGCAAAGGACCATTCACTTTTTAGGTTTCTACAGATGATTGTCTTTTCCCGCCAGGAAAGCCATCTGCTTGTTTGTTAGGTATACTCTGATGTAAAAAAACCTTTTTCGCGTAAGGCTACTTTTAAGTTTTTACTATCCCAGAGTAGGGATTATTTTTTGAAGTAGTTGAGAGTTTAAATGTCAAATAATAAAGGTCGTGCATTCCTAGCTTAATTAATTAATTTGTCACAGTCACAGTATAGACACAAGTGTTCCATGGTTCGATTTTCAAATTCAGTGAAATATTTTTTTTTGAAAGCATTACTATTCCCGTGTCTGGACTGTGATTTTGAAGTTGGTTTGCTTTCACATGATGAACATATGATATGGATTTATTGTGAGTACTCTGTTTGAATTCACTCAGCATAACCTTGGAGCGATGTGGGTATGATATTTATGTTTATATATTTCTAATATTATTTTTATGCACGACTAAACTTCCACATAGGCAGTAAATCTTTCTAGTTGAGAAAATATTTTCTTAGCCGTTTTATTGTGATGATATTATTTCACTATTGTAAACACTTCGATCTTGACTCTAAAGAACTTTATAATTTTAACGTGGCAATATCACTTCTGTAATTTTCAGGTGACTCAATTCTGCACCTAGGTAGTTTTGGTTGGACTGCTTTAATTTTGTATTCGTGTTAAGGCAATAATTACATCGACGGCGGTTAACGCAAAAAATTCAGTCTAGCAATATCAACTCATATTTATTCTCATAAAAAATAAGTCTTTTAATTGCGTTTAACACTCACGTAGTTCAATTAATGCATTCAAGGGCTATGAAATTATAATAACCCATTAAGCCCGTGTCACACACCCGATTGGATGTCACTAACGTTGGGTAGTTTCCAGGGAACATTGTGCACGCATGTAAGTGCTCCAAAAACGTTCAGGCGTACTCAATTAAAATGTTAATTTTCTGCGGCCTAGTGTGTCACTAAGTTCATATTCTCTATTTGCTTCCATTTTGAACACAGGGTTGAAACAATGCTTTACAGTGAGATGTTCAATCGTCGAACAAATTTTGTTTTAAATACGTTTGGATATTGTGAGCGAGGTTAGAGCAAGGCAGTCTAGTGCTTTAGTAAAAAAATCTAGCGCAGTAAAACTGCATAATGTGCTTAAATTTTTGTGCCACTTTAAAAAAGATCCGCCATTTTAAAAGAGAACCAAATTCCATACCTAGTACCTTAGGCTCTAAATTGTTGTCATTGCGAAGTCTTTATAGACAAAATCATAAAGCTCGTCACATATGGTTAAGATACTATACTATTTGATCTTAAAAGAAAGGAATTAATAAAGAAAGGCTTTCTTCCTTGATTCCCAGAACTTAGAGAATTTTGATTTTAAATATCTTATAGGTTGCCTTGTGTGACGGTAGTAATTAATATGACAATTTAAGTACTTTATTTCTGAAACAGGGTATCTGTGAATAATATTGACAAAAATATTGCAGCTTACCAACAAAACCTGCGTGGGTTTTACATTCACTGCGATTGAAATTGTACATTAATATAAAAAGTAGCAGAAATTAAGCAAATTAGGTAACAATTTTGAACGATGTCTACGCCGCGTGTCCACAAAGTGCTTTATAATATTACTATATCTATACAAGTGTCTTAACTCTTAACTCTTACCGTCGTACGATACAAATCAGTATTGTCAGCATGGATTTTTTAAAATACTAAGTCAGTCTAATTTATTTATAGAGAATCGGTAGAAAATTCAGGAGATGTTAAAAAATATATATCATTTTAGTCTCCTTAACATCACTGTTCATTGAATTTATACAAAAGTAAACACCAGTGGGATAAAGTACGAATGTTCTGTACCTAACGCCAATTTTACCCTTTATTATAAGAAATATTTTAAATATAACTATTTTAAATATACATTTCTTAATATTCCTAGTACATTTTTAAAAAGCATACTCCTATTAAAATAGTTTTATTTAGAAAAATAAATACCTAGTTTTTTTATATAATAAGATAGCAAACAAGCAGATAGGTCTCCTGATGGAACGAGTCAACCATCGCCTATAGACACCAAAGGTGTTAATGGTGCGTTGCTATCTTGTGGCGAGGTCTAATGCCATATGCATAAGTTTACCGGCTATCTTATAGTCCAAACCGGAACACGACAGTGACAAGCACTGACGCTATTGCGGCAAGAATAGGTAAGGCGGTGGTACTAGACCCGGGCGAGACAATGCAGAACTCTACCACCTAGTAGCCACGATGTTAGTGACTCGTATAGCCAATCGGTCGCCTTTTACGACCTGCCTAGCGGAACGGCAGTTGACCTATTCTTCAAAGGAGCCCGAGACCAACACGGGGAAAATAGAATACAAAAATATTCTACTAATCTTAGTGAAAATATAGAATGGCAACATTTAGTTTACTGCTTAAAATAGAATATTGATTGATTGTAGTCAGTTTACTTCCTTTTTAAAATTAATATTTTAATCTGGAAAATAAGGCTATAGTTTTTAATTTTAAAATGTGAACATAAAAAAATAATTGCATAAATATAATTGATATTTGAAGACGATATAAAAAACAAAGATACATTTTTGCCGACCTTCTTTGTCGCCGAGAACAAAATACGAGTGTATAAATATACAATAGGTTTGTTAATATGTCCCACACTCGGTGACACAATTCAGTGGCTATAATCTCAACATAAAAAAAACTAGGCGTTTCCAGCGGATTAGGTGACAGGGTTTCATACTCTGTTAGGGTATGATACCTCCTTCCCCTCTTTGCCTCTTTTAGGGGGTGGAAGATTGTAAACTATTACCCCAAAACTACAATTCGATTGTAGACATTGACTTCTACAGTGATTGAAGATCGGCATTGATTGTTATGTTGGTACCATAATTTATATATTCCTAAAGTTAGCGCTCGTCACTGTCATGTTTTGATTACGATACAGTAGCCGTTAAATTTTATATAAGTGGTATTACATCCCTCCACATGGTTACAAAGGCGCAGTTAGCATCTTGATATATTTTCATAAAACCACGAAAACATACCTCGCAAATTAAATGCTAATTATAAGAAACGTAATTTACCTTACCTTACCTCAAATAGTGCTCTCAATTTTCCATTTTCGTGTAATAATTTTGTATTGTGTGTTAATTGAGGACTGTTATTTTACAAGAAAAAAAATAATTTTAAACGTTACATAGTTTTTGTCTCGCTGCATATTTTGGATTGAAATTTCTATCTTTATTATTATATAAATTATGTCAAGTGGTATTGTATACTCTTTGGTCATTGACTTTATCTTCTTTTTTGTGAGAATGTCTATTATCATATGTCATGATTTTTAGATACCTGCCTCGGATGAAATATATCATTGACGTGTATAATTATACACGTCAATGAAATATATACATGGATGGAATATAAAAAATAAGAACTAAGCCGCTATATTTTAATTCAATTTTGACTCTATGTACCGTGTAAGTGCGAATAAGACAAAATATGCTATTATTTCTACTCTAAAACTGTCATGCCGTAAGTTTTCATATAGCTGAAATGTCAATTAAACTCTGTTAGTAATACCAATTTAAAGAGATATAAAATTAAATACTGTCACCAAGATTATGTATTCATCTTCGTTGCTATCAAATTTAGTCGTGACAACATATTATTCTTTTTAATTCTAAGTAAATTCTCTTTACATTGCAAGTTAACGTAGTATTGTGCAAAATGCTATCGATAGTCAAACTTTAAAACTTATTTTTCAGATTTTTGAAATTTGATGATGTTTCAGATTAAAAATGAACAAAAATATGCAAAATTAAACTTACAAAACTTCTTTTTTTACGTATTTTTCAGCAAACTCATACATCACAATATCTGACTAGCATCTTTAAATGAAAAATATATAATAAAATCATGGAACACAGAACAAGGGAAGTGAAGAGAGGGCGTGCCGCGTGCGTCACTATTATGCGCTTTTACTCTAAATTGCCTTAGTGATACTTACCATATCATTAGGAGATAGTCGTCGTGCGAAAATCTATTATACACTGAATTATGCCGTATTGTGCCAACCTTGAATGCGGAAATGATAGTAGAATACAGATGATTAAGAATGGAGATATTTCATATCATCCAAAAGTACAATTTTCATTTTATTTTAATTAAATTCCTGATTTAATATAATCTCTAATGATATATTAGAAAGTCAAGCTAAAATCAGCCGTACACCTTACATATAAAGTTCATTTTAGGTTGACCTAATTTTTCTAGAAAGATATACGCAATGACAGTCATTACGTATATCGTTCTAGAAAGTTTTCTACTCAAATATGATCAACTGAAAACTACGGAGAAATCAATGCTGCCATCTATTGTAGAATAGCGAAACTATTATGATCTTAAGTTTCACTATTGTACAAATAGATGAGTCTATTTTGAATAGACTACAAAAGGACGTAAATATTCTTTTTTTTGTAGCAAAATAAAATTTATTGTAACGCAGTTTGGTATATTTTTAAATGTTCTGTTTGTGTGTTTCGGATTATTGTTGTTTAAAATGAAAACGACCAATGAAACAATGTTTGCATTAGTAGTTAATATGCAATAATGCTTATTTTATGTGTGAGTATGGCGGTCACAGTCCTGATACGAATGTTTGTACTTGCCAATTCCCTTGTTCTTTGTTCCATGAATAAAATACAGCATCTATTTCTGAGCATTAATAAAGAAAGGCTTTCTTCCTTGATTCCCAGAACTTAAAGAATTTTGATTTTAAATATCTTAGAGGTTGCCTTGTGTGACGGTAGGAAGTAATATGACAATTTAGGTACTTTATTTCTAAAACAAGGTATCTGTGAATAATATTGACAAAAATATTGCAGCTTACCAACAAAACCTGCGTGGGTTTTACATTTACTGCGATTGAAATCAAAAAGTAGCAGAAATTAAGCTATATATATATATATAGTTTGCATTGTCGTGGGCTACACAAATTATATCAGCAGGCCGCACAAATATACTGTAAATAATAATAACCAGTAAATATAATGACCAGTGATAATCGACATTATTATGACGTAAGCAGTTGTTGTTGCGATTTAGTTCGTGACAACATAGTGCTAGCGCGAACTTTCGCCGAAGACCGATATATGTAGCCGCGGAGTAAGACATTGTCAGCATTTTGCCAACCTAATACTTCACTACATACTAGGTGTCTAGGCAGTTCGTTAGAGGTGAGCAATTAGCTAAACGAGTCACTAGCATTGTGGCTTAGGCGGTAGAACTCTGCATTGTCTCGCCCGGGTCTGGTACCACTGGCTCACCAATTCCTGCAGCAATAGCAACAGTGCTTGTCACTGTTGTGTTCCGGTTTGGTGGGTAAGGTAGCCGGTAAATACATATATGCATGTGACACTAATACTCCACCCGTGCTACGAGAATATCAAAGTACCATTATACGCGATATATAATAATAGGCGATGCTTGTCTCTTTCCTTTTGGAGAACCACGGTTTGCTATCTTATGATACGACCGCTCCGTTCGTCGAGTAGTAGGCGAACCTGACTACACATCTATGGGGCACGGTTTAGATTCCCGACTTGAACTCATTTTTTAGTTTTTGTGTTGTGTTGTCTGAAATCTGAAAACATTGTGTTCATTTTTTTTTTATATTTTTACCTCAGAAAATTCTAGAGCTCATAATTACTCTAAAACTCATTTTCTGGAAAATTAAAAAATAACATTTTTTTTGTTTTCAAAAAATCTAAAGATGGTATTTTTGCATTTTGAAAATTTTCTTTAATTTATGAAACATATGGATTGTTTGATTTTCTTAAAAATTAACTTGGGAATTCGGATACAAAGTTCAAAAATGAAGAAAAATGATAAAAAGCATGCCATATATTTCTTTTTGAAAAATCTAAAGATGGTATTTTTTAGATTATGAAAATTTTCATTAATATATTAAATATCTTAATTTTTTGGTTTTGGCTTTAATTAAATTTAAATTTTGACATGAAAATTAAAGATAAAAAAAATTAAAAATTAAAAATCACGCCAGGTTTTACTTGCAGGGTAGGCAGAGTAAACCGAACTTCTATGGAATTTCCGATTCACCAAGACTTACTGGTTTTTCGGTGAACTGTGGTAATAAATTGAAGAAAAAATAATCAAGATATTGAATGAATGAATTAAAAATTACAAAATCTAAAAATTACAATCTCCAGATTTTTCAAAAATAAATATATGGTATGTTTTTTATTATTTATCTTCATTTTTGAACTTTGTACCCCAAGTCCAACCTTTTAAGAAAATAAAAATATTAGGCTATTTAATAAATTCATAAAAATTTACAAAATTCAAAAAATACCATGTGTAGGTTTTTAAAAAACAAAGAGGTATATTTCTTTAATTTTTCAAAAAAAGAGTTTTAGTAATAGAGTAGTAGTAGATAAGCTCCTGAATTTTCTGAGGTAAAATAAAAAAAATAATGGGAACTATGTTTTTGAAACAAAAAAATGAGTTAAATTGCAAAATTAGATAATTTTCTGTTGGCCCGGCTTGGCGAGTGCTTCCCAACATTTTATTTTTTTAATTAAAAAACAATCAGAAATGTAGAAAATATTCTAATTATTACCATATTCTGGTATTTTAACGACAAATAATTTTCTGTTTGGTACATGTCATAAAAACGCTTCAACGCAGAAATATCACTTCCAGGATCATCAGAAAACGCGTATTTTTCAACGTCTTAAATTTTTGAGCTTTTGATATTTAATTTCGTTTTAATATAAAAAAAATATATCATGAGATAACAAACAAGCAGATGGGTCTTCTGAAGGAAAGAGTCAATCATCGCCTATAGACACCAAAGATGTTAATGGTGCGTTGCTATCTTGTGGAGAGGTCGAATGCCACATGCACAAGTTTACCGGCTACCTTACCCTCCAAACCGGAACATAACAGCGAGTAGCGACTAGCACTGATGCTATTGCGGTAGGAGTAGTTAAGGCGGTAGTAGGTAAGGAGTAGTTAAACCAGACCCGGGCGAGACAATGCAGAACTCTACCACCTAGTAGCCACGATGCTAGTGACTCGCATAGCCAATCGATCGCCTTTTACGACCTGTCTGGCAGAACGGCAGTTGATATATTCTTCAAAAGGAGCCCGGGACCAACACGGAGAAGTTCTCATTTGTCTTTATAACGACTTTAGTTAAATACACTTTTGTGAAAATTTCATGTATATACGAGGAAAAGCGCGTAAATCTTCAAAGACATATGGTTGTAAGACCCTTAACATTTTTGATTAAATTTTTATATGTTGTTATGGTGATTATAGTAAAACAAATTTTGAAAAAATTGTGTCTAGTTTTAACTGTTTAGAAGATATTAGTCTAAGATTCCACTATAGAACGACCTTCACCGAGCTCGTTAATTGATAAAAAATATTTTATATTCAGTTAAATATGCCAATAAATACGAGCAATTGCAAATGGGTTGACTAAAATATTTCAGTCCAGAAAATGATTAATTACTAGTTTTTTTCACTGATTTGGTTAATAGGCAAATTCCGTACAGATCGAAAGTATGAATCCTATAGAATATGCAAACCTTAGGTTGACTATTTTTTCCCGTCATAACTTTTGGGTAGGCAGGTATAAACTGGTAAATCGATACTAGTATATATATATGTATATATATATATATATATATATATATATATATATATATATATATATATATATATATATATATATATATATATATAATTATTATTATATTATATAATTTTTCACAGCGCGATCAATTTCAATAGAAAAACACTATCTAAATACAACATTTCATCAAAATTGACAGAGCTGTTTTAGATAAATAATTAAATATCCCAAGTAGCACGTTTAACTGTATATAGGCTGCATTTAGGTGCATTTTTAAACTTAAAGCTGTATACGAAGCCGTACAAAGGCTGTAGAAGCGCTTCTACAGCCGATATAACACCAAAAAGGGCCCCAAGTTATACAGCTTATTGCGTTATATAGGCTGCACAATAGCTATACAAGCTGTTATAAACTGTACAATGGCTGTTATTTGGTGTATAAAGAAACTATAACACTAAAGATACTCTCTTGTAACTGTCTTGTACAGCTAAGAGTTAAATAGGCTGCACAATAGCTGTACAAGCTGGTATAGGCTGTACAAAGGCTGTTATTCAGTGTATAAAGAAACTATAATACTTAAGATACTCTCTTGTGCAGCTAAATGTTCTTAATAGGTGTTTGAAAATGATAATAAGTAACTAATCTGTTTTTGATATTGTATAACATTATATCTGCAGACGCCATAATTAAAAATATATTAATAAACGATAAATTCTTGGACTTGGAGCAGTATTCAAGGGTCTATACAAAGTGCAAATTCTAAATGACTGTGAAGTCGTGTATGTTTTTCGTCAAAATATTCACGCGCCAACGAAATAATCAAGATAACACAAATAAAATCATTGCGAAATACGGTAAGTGTTTGTGTTTAAGGTTAGAATATACAAGTATTTATGGTACAATATTGTATATAAAGGCATAATGATCATAATATAAGTTGCTTGTCAAGATATAGCTTTAGCTATTGCTAAATATATCTTTTATTTAACAATATATTTCTTTAATGTTGTTTTAATACACAATAATGGCGGCGTTTTGTTATACAGCCTAAAGTGTATTTGGAGGGTGATATACTGCAAATAGCTGTACTGAATCTATTTTTTGTTCTATTATACGGCTATTGGCTTTTAATTACCGTCCAAATACACTTTAGGTTGTACTAAGTCCCTATATAAATCTATTGTACAGTAATTGGCTTTTAATCACTTAACTTATGTTTAGAGATGCGTACAAAAATTGAAGAACCCTAAATACAAAACATATGTTTGTCACTTGATTTCGCTATTGTGTTATATTGACGTCGGTCGTTTGAATTTACAACTAAACCAACTTATTGTTAACTATAACTTATGAGACATGTATTTCAATCATGTTTTACTTTATTTTTCAGGGAAATATGCCTTATAAAATAATAAAAACAATTGAGAGAAGCCAAAACCGTATTTGTATCGTACCCAGTTTGTGGGAGGATAAAGGTGAATTATAATGACCAAGAAAACAACTTGATGAAACTAAGTTGATCAAGAACGAAAAATCAAGCCCTTTAAATATTGGTCTATCACAAAAATATGTTTAAGAAGAATACGTTATTTCGTGCTTGTGATTTAATATTATTAGTTCTTCAAAGAGAAACACATACTCTTTTGCCTGTAATTGTATCTAAGTATATAATATTTTTAAAACGATTGTAAGTATACATATATACAGGGTGTTGCAAAAGTGGTACAGTAAGCCGCAAGGGGGTGGCTCAGGGGGTCATTCTTAACAACTTTTGTTTAACGACTTTTGGAAATTCGCGAAAAAAATATTGATTCTCCATAGAAACTTTGTTGGTCACGTGACTTTTCACAATGGAAAAACAAAATTGTTTTTCGGGAATTTTCACAAATCGTTGAACAAAAGTTGTTCAAAATGACCCTCTGAGTCACCCCCTTTCGACTTACTATACCGCTTTTGTAAAACTCCGTATAGTAGCAAGTTAAAAATAAAAAAATACATATTTTCTCAGTGTAATGATTTTTATTTCTCTTTTTAACTCTTTTTTATATATTCTTTGAAGAATAGACCAATTAATTGTCTTTCTGTCAGGCAGGTCGTAAAAGACAACCGATGGGCTATGCGAGTCACTTCCATCGTGGTTACTAGGTGATAGAGCTCTGCATTGGCTCGACCGGGTCTGGTACCTTATCTATTCCTGCTGCAAAGCGTCAGTGCTAGTCACTGTCATGTTCCGGTTTGGAGGGTAAGGTGGCCGGTAAACTTATGCATTGGGCATTAGACCTTGCCACAAGAGAGCAACGCACTATTAACATTTTTGCTGTCTGTAGGCGATGGTTGATTCTTTTCATCAGGAGACCGATCTGCTTGTTTGCTATCTTATGACATTAAAAAAAAATCAGTTATTGTAAATTACCAACTAAGTAACCTTAATGAAGAAGATAAGCCTAAAAAATAATAAATCAGATAACCTACAATCACTTTTTAATGTTTTTGTTACGGAACCCTTTTCCTTGAACATGAATAAAAATGACGATTGTAGGTTTACCTGAATTAGTAATTTTTCAGCTTTATCTTCATCACGATTACTTGGTTGGTAATTTATAATATTTAAATATTCCTTTTCAATATTCCTCTTGATTTTTTCCACATAATATCAACTATGCAAATATAAAAACAGCAAACAACAATTTTCTCAGTAATACAGCCTTGAGCTGTACTATAGCTGTATATGCAGATTTTTTAACACCATTGGCTGCATAACAGTCTACAATTACGCCATAAATATTAGCTGTAGAACGGTGATTGCATATCCCATTTTACAGAAACAAGCGTTGAGTGATACTATAATAACACTTAAAGCTGTAATAAATTCCCGTGCTAAACAAAATACAGCTAATGTACAGCTTTAAGGATTAAAATCAGCCTAATGAGTTACAAATTGCTTAAAGCTGTACAGTAGTGTATTAATATTCAGATATAACGCCTAAAGCTTACGCGGAACTCTAAAAAAGCCCTTGTACAGCATTAGGCTGTATATAAACTCATAAAGGTCTCTTATACCGATAAAAGCATCTTTTTACACCATTGTACGGCTGCAATAGAACTTTAAGTTCTATATGAGCTGCTTTATGGGTATTAAACATGCTTGATTGCTGCTTGGGATGAGAACTGCTCGTTTAAAGTATAGAATTGGTATGTGAAGCAATCATAACTAATTACAGACATTCCTGTCTTTTAAATAATTTAAGATTTTACAATACCATTTCCTACACAGTTTTGTTTTAGCACATTTTTTAATTTGTTTACTGGTACATAATAGATCTCTTATATTATCTGCTAGTTTAAGTTTAAAGTATTGCCCAATTAAGGAGTAACTTATTCTATGCAGACGAGATGCAAACTCCACAAGATTGTTTTTGTTACTTGTCTTTAGCAAGTGTACATTACCACTTTTTTTAAACTAAGAAATGTTTTTAACTGTGAACATATTATTTTAAGTTCTCAAATACAAGTTACAATATTAATTTCTTTGATTTTTTTCTCTTAGGGAAACTCTCGGGTAAAGATTATTAGTTCGTTGTATAGTTTTTTCTGCAAGTTCAGTAGCATTTCCCCACCGAAAGACTATAATATATATACTAAAATACATAGTTACCAATATATATTATATAAATACTCTTTTATGTCTTCATACCACAGCAGTTAATACATAAATAAAATTATATAAGTATATAAGCAATCAATCAGGAACAATGCCCAAGTAAAGATTTTTGACTTGCCGTTTAAAAGAATACCTTGAATCTTATTCAATCTTCCATATTCTTGAAAATGAATATATTTTTCCAAGTTATTTAATGTCTACCGGTTTCTCGTATTAATGCATCTTCAGGATATAGCTAAACAAGAATGACAGTTATATATATTAACAAATAATATTGCTTATTCTTTAGTGGGTATATTTTATATAAAGATTACAGATTAAAGAATAACAGACCTAAGTTACCCGATACGTGAAAATATTTCATCCCCCAAAATGGGGCAATATTGATAGTTATAAATGCAAACTAAAAATTCTTTTAATTAAAAACAAAAAATAAGTTAATTATTCCTACAGATAAATATGATGAATCGTCAAATAATTAAAAATATGTTTTATTATTATTAACGGACCATAATAATTATTGTTTACGGTCCATGTAAAATATGTCAAACTATATAAGATATTAAGAAATACCCTAAAATAAAATATAAGTAGTGCGTAAACGCAATCTCGTCTCGTAAAAAGCACATACGCACGTACTGGCGTTATCATGAAAATAGCCTGAAAAGGTTTGTAAGACTTCAAACCGTGAAGATCTGATGAAAACTATATTTTTTAAAATCAGTAACTTTCTCGGAAAGTTAAAAAATCAATAAATTATATAATATAATAAATTGCGATATGATTTGATTGTACGAGTAGTATTGAAATGGAACGAAAATTTTCCGTTTATTTTGAAAAGCTAACAAACTATTCAATTTTTCATTTTTCATCAATCAATTTTCATCATTTTGATGCCTTATAGTCTACAATTTTGCTATTTTGAAAGCTATTTTTATCCCGTGTCTGCTCTGTTGACGCAATTCGGTATGTTAAGTATTTTTTTGATTGTATTATAAATTTTGAACTATCTGTTTGGATATTTTTAAGAGGTTTTTATTAATGATTTTTTAAACTTTTCACGATTGTGATGAAGGTGGCACAAGACGGATCTTACTACTAGAGATTCTGTAAAGTAAATCAAAACAATTAAGAATGAAAACTGAATGTTATTTGATATGTGGTCTCACAGAATTTGAGTACTGGCTGAGGCTGTAAGAGGAGAAGTCAGGAGAGTTTTTTTATATCATACTCATAAGATTGCAAACAAGCAGATGGCTCTCCTGATGGAAAGTGAGTTTGTTCGTCCATGTTTTGACGTCTGAAGCTTAATGTACTAATCATGGTGGCTAAACAGTGTTGGACAGAATTCGCACTGACTACTTGCAATAACACTCGCAACTGCTAAACAAGCGCACTCCTGCTAATCAAAATGTAAACCGGGCATAAGCTGCGTTAAAGAACTTCGTTCCGAAAATAATACTGCGTTGCCATCCGTGTGTATAAATAAGTTCACAAGCATAAGTTTATCGAATACCTTACTCTTCAAATTAAAATAATTCTATCAAAGAAAAAAAATCTTATCTATTCATTAAATGTTTAGGATACTGCACAGTTGACTGAATACTTCCAACACATTTTTGAATATTTATCTCTTTCAGAAGACGTTATTTGTCGGAAAATTTCGGGGAAAATTCCTATCAAGCAAAAAAGCGGTCACTACATGAATGATATTAAGAAATCAATTCGAAACGTATTTGAATATTAATGGGCAAAACGACGGCTCTCAATAAAAATATTAATTGCTGTCTCTTGTGCCTCGTAAAAAATTCAAGGGAATGTAGACTATTAAGTTCGACTAAATACGATATAACGAAACCTAAGTAAATATATTTATTATTACTAGCTATCATGCTTGTTTGTACCACAAGTTTTGTAATTTATTGTAAGCTAAGTTAGGCAATAATTTTTATTGTCGGCACTTGGTGAAAATCCATTTGTAGTTTTGTTAATACACTTGTACTGTTTCACAAATTACTTTAAATTTAATTAATATCGCCAACCGGTTTCGTCTTTTACGGCTTCGACCAAAATAAAATAAATGGATGGGCCTTGCCTTTACAAACTCGTCAAAAATAACGAGTCAAAATAATCGTACAATCAAAATAAACAGCTAATAGTATGTATTATACAATTGCTATAAAAAGGGTAGCTAATATAATACGTTCGTGAGAGAAAAGGATCGCCTATGTTTATTTGTTGTTCTCGTATCGTGTATTATCACTTTCAAGGTCAGATGTCGCCAACAAAGTTGAGCGACTTAGCACACTTAAAGAGTCTTCAAAATCGGCTCGCTTGGGCCCGTCCATTTATTTTACTTTGGTCGAAGTTTTACGGTATCTTCAGGGCTACAAGACTTTTATAAATATAGCATTAACATACTCGTACATATCTTAACTATTATTTTACATAAAACAAGGTAGGCAAAAATCTACTGCCTTTGTCTATCCAGTAGATTTTTGCCTACCATGTTTTGTGTAAAGACGGCCCTGAAGATGCCATAAAAGGCGAAATCGGTTGGCGATATCAATTAAATTTAAAGTGATTTGTGAAACAGTACAAGCGTATTAACAAAATTACTAAGCCTGTATATTTTTCTTGTACATAAGTTTAGGCACATTGTAGAGTTATTATTCATTCGTGTGATTAAAGTAGGTATATCGTAAAACTAATTTTGGATGGGATTTGTGTCGAATATATTGTGAAAGGAGGAATTATACTAAATTTTGAGTCAATAAGACATATTGTTTCGAAAGTCAGTTAAACCAGTTTATCGGCTGCGAAGAGTTTAATCATATATTTTATACACGGCTTTTTCCCCCAACATGGTCTGGACACTATAAAAAATAGACCATTTATCGTTCTGCCAGGCAGTTCGTAAGATGCGAACTGAGAGTTATATTGTCTCGCCCGGATCTGTCTTGTCTATTCCTGCATATTAGTGCCTTATCTATCCTGCCGCAATTGCACCAGTGCTTGTCACTATTATGTTCCGGTTTTGAGGGTACGTTAGCCGATAAACTTATGCATGTGGCATTAAGACCCCACCACAAGCATATCAACTCACCATTAAAATCTTTGGTGTTTATAGGCAATGGTTTTCTCTTTTCACCAGGAGAGCCATCTGTTTGTTTGATATCTTGTGTTTAAAAAATGTACTTCGCTTATTTATATACGTCTGTCATGAGGTTCCAAATCTTAGGCACAGTATTGTGTTATTGCTGTACTTTATCTATTTTGAAAAACTTCACAAATTGTTCGGAATCTGCATATAAACTGGTTTTTTGATTCAAAGAACTTATAATTTTGCTCCATAAGAAAACCGGTATTTTTGAGATTAAGTTAGAGCCAAATATTCGCAAAATGCTCCTTATGTACTTGCGCTGATTTTGTTTGAAAATTAACCGGTTGACAAACCCTGCACATAGGCAAATGTCATAACGTTTGTAGATTTATCCAGAAGATTGCCTTGCCTATTCTCCCGTGAAAAAGCTTTGCTGTGTTTCGGAGAGAAGGGCAAAATAGGCAGTGTTATTACTGGCACCGAGACTTAACATCTTATGTCTCAGGATAGGCAACACACGAATGGAATACCTGGGCTAGTTCCAGCCCAGGTATCCCATTTTTTGTTCATTGGCGACGTCGACTACTTACCATCAGGTGGCACGTCTGCCAGTTTGCCTATCTCAATAACATAAAAAAAAATGAATGAATGTTATGATAACACGAATCTAGGCTTATACAAATATGATTATCAAATAAAAATTCTACTGATCCAAATGGTATAGCCTGTCAGTAATGCGCTTTGACCTATTTTAGGGAATTTCCTATTTGTGAAATTTTAAATAATTAAATCATGATGTAATTATGTATCTATAGAGTATAACGTGTAAATATGGAAGGGGCAGGAGACTATTTATTTACACTCAAAGGATGGAATTAGAGAATAGATTACATAGCACACCAAATAACTAAACCTTGAAAGTTCATTGCCGAAGTTAGATCGATATTTTATCTAGTAACGAGTAAACAGTCACAACTCACAACATAATGTAGGTACATAAAGTTATTTGTGGGCCGTGTTGTTAAAATTTCCACTCAAACTCAATTTTACTGTATGAGCTATATGAGTGGTAAAAATCTTGGCAAATAAGCCAATGTTTGTCAGGCATATGAAATACCTACTAAGTTTTATCATAATTAACGAAATACTCTAATATTAAGAATTATTAAGAAAGTTTGTATATTTGGATGTTTTTTAAACAATATGCAAAACAATGTATATCATGTTCTGGAAAAATACATCATATACATACATATTTACATAAAACTTTCACGCATCACTCATCTTCGAATGGGTAAATAGAGATGTGACCACGTTTAACCATAATTAATTCTTATGACTTCACAAGTGGCCAACCTGGCACACATTCAGCCGCGTGCAAGTAATGTTTTTCAAAAAAATTGAAAACTATATTTTCGAAAGAGTTGATCGAGATTACAATCCCGGACTTCATGCGTCGTCAGTGTTGATATTAGTTGTGGCATGTTTTTTTTTTATGTCATAAGATAGCAAACAAGCAGATGGGTCTCCTATATCCATCCATATCCATCGCCTATAGACACCAAAGATGTTAATGGTGCGTTGCTATCTTGTGGCGAGGTCTAATGCCACATGCATAAGTTTACCGGCTACCTTACCCTCCAAACCGGAACACGACAGTGACAAGCACCGACGCTACTGCGGCAGGAATAGGTAAAGTGGTGGCACCTGACCCGGGCGAGACAATGCAGAACTCTACCACCTAGTAGCCACGATGGTAGTGACTCGATAGCCAATCGGTCGCCTTTTACGACCTGCCTGGCAGAACGGCAGTTGGCCTATTCTACAAAGGAGGCCGGGACCAACACGGCGAATATTATCGTTCAACTGAATTCATAATAAGAGACTTTTGTTTGATATATAAAAACCTAAAAAAACACACAATGTTAGTAGTTCAGCTTTTGTTTGAGACTTTACTTGCGTTAAGTTTTTTTCTGTTACTATGAATGACAATTAATCCATCTTCGTTATTACATATTAGGATTGAACTATTTGTCGTGTGAAACAATATTAAGTTTTTTACTGCACGTACCAGACGCGAGAAAAGAACACACGTAATTTATAAAAATCATAGCGGACACGGAAATGCTTAGTATAATATTATTCTCGGTTAAATTTCTTTAACAAAGAAACCTACAAATGTGATAGGATTTAGCAGATTGAGCTTTGCTCGTCTTTATTTTCTGACGATAGCACCAGATATTTTTAACTACTCTCGAGATAGTACAAAACTGTACGTTGTATAACGTTAAAAATTGTTATAAAAATATCACAGGAATCAACTCATCTACTGATGACACGGTGAATGAAACTTCTACAATATATGAAACCGAAACTTTCATAAGATCAAATAAAAAAAACTTTCATAAGACTAACAGAGGATAAATTGGTACCTTGACCCAAAAATATTGATCTCGCAATTTCAGTATTAGTTATTTTCGAAGCAGCAGCACTTAAATGCTTTGGTTCACGATTTTTGACCAGTTTATCGGGTTGCGAAGTGTTTAACCATATATTTTATACACAGCTTTTACTAAACTAATACTTCTTAATATTAAAGTAATTGAATTAACTTAAAATAAAAAAAAAATCTACTTTTAAATAAATTAATTCGTTATCATACAACAACTAAAACTCTACGTTACGCACGATCCATTATTGCTTACGATACCATGTTCTGAGTCAGCGCAGTACAAGATTGTAAGTGGCTCGATAACTATTTCATTATCTGGCCCGAATTAGTAATAGATTTTTAGATAACGAATTACAAAGCATTTTGTTGTAACGTAACGTTTAGTAAACAGAATACAAAACGTGTGTAAAAATTATGTAACCGAAAATATGTTTTGTGTCTACACTATTGAATTTCTTGTGTATGGTCTAAATAATAATAATATACCTAAGAGTTTGTGTCTATTAGGTGGATACCGTATAGTGGGTAAAACACCCTGTCCGATCGTCAAAGGTATTGTTTTCAGCTTAGTACAATCATATATTTTATTGTTTTGTGAATATAAATAGTAAAATTTCCTCCAATCACAATAATTAACCTTAAATAAAGTACCTTTACGCTCATATCCCCCAAGAGGTAGTCAGAGGTACAACCAGTCCACCCACGATTAGCCGAAGATACTTTCATACAATGTGATAGATTAATCCTATCTCCATCCGGGCATTTACCTATCCAATCTAGGGCAACTTTGTTTTTATCAGATAGTTAACCAAAAAAAAACACATTTTTGAATTGCCCGACTCGAAAATCGAACATTCAAATATTCAAATATTTCAAATTCAAATATTTATTTGAATTTGAAATATTTAAATACACATACATATACACATGTACACGTTTTTGTTAAAGAAAGTATTGTGTATGGGTCTCCCAGAAAAAGTCGCTGAAGTCGTCAGAAGAAAAAAATCAGAAGTCAAAAAGCTAGTTGTGTATGTCATTAAATCTATAGCTTGAGGTTTGCAAGCCATCTATTGCAATAAGGTGCTAAGTCAGCCTGACCCTTAGCACTCCAATCATTCTTCTGGTATGTAAAAGCATATTTTTCAATTTATGTTTAAATCCGTAGATTGAATTTATTTCCCGAAGAGGCGGTGGTAAATTGTTCCAACACATCGTGGCTCCATACCTAAAGCTTCCACGACAGGCTGCTGTGCAATGTCTTGGTACTTTTAAGACCCAACTTACTGCTATTGCGACTTGATAGCAATCATCTCCTCTCCAATTCAGTTTTTGAAAAAGGTATTCCGGTTTTCTACTTTGAATTACCCAAATATTAACGTTGCAAGACTAAGTTGGCGCCGTAGAGACATTCGTAAAATATTTGTCCTGTTCAAATATGGACTAATGTGCGTTCTTGGGGGAATATTAAATATATATCTAGCACATGCATTCTGTATTCGTTGTATAACTCGAGCAGTTCTAGCCAATAACCTAGGCCCATACACAGCGTCTGCGTAGTTAAATTTAGACAAAACCAGCGAATCATACAGCCTGATACGCAGGATATCACTCAAAAAGTCACGTACACGTTACAATATTTTAAGTCTATAAAAGCAATTGCGTGAAATCTCGACTACGTGCTTTTCAAAACGGAGAGTACTATCTATCAGCATACCTAGGTTACGTGCCTCCAAGACGCGTTCCACTGGCTCTCCAACGATTGATATTATAGGATTTTTCTCATTGATACAATCTATCTGCTTTTTTGATCCAAGTATAATGTATTTAGATTTTGCCGGATTTAGAACCAAGGTTTAGCCTTTGACCATTTTGCGATATTACTAAGATCTTTATTAATGTGTTTGATAGCACTATTGGTATCACTTGGATCAAATGACAGATAGAGTTGTATGTCATCCGCATAAAGATGGTATTTGCAGAATTCAATTTTCCTACTAACATCTTCTGTACATAAGATGTAAAGAATTGGAGCAAGAATAGGTCCTTGTGGAACATCTCTTGTCACTTCTTGCGGAGCGGACTGTATTTTAACCCCGTTACAGTTATTAATAGTGATGACCTGGCTTCGACCTCTCAAATAACTAGAGAACCACTCAATTGTGGTAGGCGATAATCCATAGAAGTGCAGTTTTGATAGAAGTAGTCAAAGAGTACCACTATGGATCCCTTGCCCTGATCTTGAGCTTCTAGGATATCATCCACCACATTAGCATGAGCAGTTACCGTGCTACGCGACTTTCGAAAACCTGATTGTGAGATGGGTAATAAGTTGTTACTTTCAATGTAGTCGACAAGTTGCATGCTCACTACCTTTTCAAGTATATTAGAGAGGCACGGTAAGATGCTGATGGGACGCAAATCTTTAAATTCCGGGACATTATTTGACTTAGGTAGGGGTGTCACTATAGCTCTTTTCCAAGCCTCGGGGAAAGTGGAGGATCGGATTGACGCATTAAATATTGCAGTAATCACAGGTAGTATATGCGGAAGTGCAAGGATAAGCATGCCAAGTGTAATGCCATCAATTCCCTGAGCATTTGATTTAAGGGATCTAATGATCTTTGCTACTGACCCTTCATCCACCGTTTTCAAGTCAAAAGAAAAATCACCAATTTTATTTGAATTGAAGTAGCCAATTTCCACTGAAGATGCTGTGCTGCTTCCAGAAACATTACAAAAATAGTCATTAATTTTGTCTACGTCCTGAAGATGGTCTGGGATGCCGGAGCAAGATCGACCTGAAAAATCTATGTGTTTCTTAATGTTTTTCCACAAAGCAGCTGAGTTATTCAAATTATAATTAATATGCTGTGTGAAATAGGCTTTTTTCTCACAACATATTGCGGAGCGGACGGTTTTTTTGAATTCTTTGTAATACTGCCTATGTGTTTCTAATCCAGTGTTGCGATAACGATTGAAAGCTTTATCACGGAGTTTGATCATTTCACGGACAGTGTTAGTAATCCACGGATGAGTCTTTCCTTTTATAGTTATACTTTTCATAGGAGCATATAAGTCGAATATTTGTAGTAAAATCTCATTAAAAACTTGTACCATAATATCGACATCTGTTAAATTTAATATGTTACACCATGGGATCAAGCTAATATCTAACTGAAATGAATCTAGATCAATATTTTTAAGTGGGCGATGTGTAAAACAATATGGCATTAATTTAGGCTTTCTTATTTGTATCTCTGCCGTTAAAAATGCATGATTGCTAAGACTAGGAATATTTTCAACTGTAATTTTGGATATATTAAAATTACTACAAATAACATCTATTAAAGTCTGACTGTGATCGGTAAAATGAGTTGGCTCGTCAACATACTGCACTAAATTAAAACAATTTATAAAAGAAGTGAATTTTATATAGTTAGCATCATGGTTAAGCAAGTTAATGTTGAAATCACCCAATACGATTATATAATCGTAATCATCAAATGAAGAAACCGAGTCCGTTAGAGCATCGAAAAATGTGCCTATGTCCAGCCATGGCGGGCGATAAGTAGTATCTATTATAAATTTTATGCCTTTTAATATTAATTTAATCCATATTTGCTCTACCGGAGGGTTAAGAGGGTTTATGCAGTTTCGCGCAGATACGCCCCGTCTAACGTAGAAACCTACATCACCGCCCCGCAAACGACCACCGTTTGTACGTGGTACATGACGCAATTGATAATTTGGAATGACTGGTGCGCGGTCTTCTTCGCCTTGACGTAGCCAAGTCTCATTTAAAGCCATTATATCGACGGAATGGCGTTGCATTGCGACAATGAATTCCTCGTGTCTTGTACTAAGTGAACCTGGATTAAGTAACCCAATTTAAAAATTTACATTTTTAGAAGCCATTAGTCATGGGATATTTTTTTTATAACTTGTTCAATATAAAAATTATTGTACCTGAAAGGCAAGGGGCGTATAGTTGCATGGGTACAAGAAAATAAACAATGATAAATAGAACTCTTAACAGTCAGTGACCTGAAATCTATAAATCCTGTTATACATAGTATATAATAACGTAAAGCTGTTAAGATGGACATCACAACATTTGCGAAGTAATATTGCAAAGAAATGTAATAACAAGCATAGGTTTTTTTGTTGGTTTGGTACGAGTACCATATCATCCCAATGCAATATCTACCAAGACATAGCATTTTACTTAGCCATACAAAATACCAGAAAAACTCCTTAAAAAATATTTCTTTGATGGATTTCAGTGCCAAAATTACAAGCACGGGGAACACAAGAGATAATACAAAGAATATATCATAATTATAAGAAAGATAAAATGTGAATTTTTTTTCGGACTATTGATTATTTTTTTTTCGAAAGAATAATGACAATATACAAAAGAATTGAATTAAAAAACATAGAACTAGTAAAATCGTTAACGAAGTTTTAACATACCAAATAAAAAGTATTATAATTATAAGATAACATTGGAGACTGTTATTACACAAATAAGTTATCCCCAAAAACCTTAGTAATGTCCAATTCAGTCCGAATGCGATGAGCAGCGGAGTCCGGTCGACACCGTGCATAGATGCGCCCATTGCGTGTCCATACGTATTTCCATCCTAGACGAGCGCCTTGTTGTCGTGCCGCATGAAATAGCTGACGGTTGAGACGGGTTAGTCGCTCATTAATATAGAAACGACGTGATGGGCCAGGTAAATCGAGCCCAGATGTATCTGCACTCCGGCGCACACGCGCACTTCGAAGCAACTGGTCTCGCTAAGCACGCCGCGCCAGGCGAACAGCCAGCGGACGTGGACGCGGTGGACCCTCTTCTTCCACGGAACCTCGCCGAGGCCCAACCCTTTCAATCTCCTCATGTGGTTAAAACCGACACTGGACCTCTAGACCTCAGAAGCGATATATTACAATTAATCTTAAATGATATATGTATATATATATGATACTAACAATTAACCTTAAATGATATTTAAAATAATGACAATACAAAATGTCCACCAAGAACTGTCGATTGGCGACGGGCTGTAACGACATCAAAGAGCGGTATTCTTGATGTCGTGGCTGACCACCGTCTACGTGCGGCCGCTGACTCGAAGCGGTGTTGTCCAGCTTCAAATATTTTCTGAATTTTAGGGAAATACAAGTATATTTAAAATTTCATAATATTTTAATTTTTATTAATAGAAAAAAAACATTAATTTTTTAATAATGTCATTAATGAAATTGTCAATATTGTACGGTTTATATTTTTGTTGCTCAATTTAATAATTAAAACTAGCGATCCTCTGTGGCCGAAATTCGACCATAGACTATACGGTAAAATCTCTTTTAATTTTGACAATTGGCATCTGTAAAGAAAATAGTATCTATTCATGTGTGCATAATGTCATATATGTCCAATGAATGTAGTGCGTGTAATGTTTATTTTTATTATTTTAATGTATTTCCAACGCTTTTTATGTTTCTGCAGTCCTCCACAATGTAAACTTGAATGTTGCCAAATTTCATATTCCTTAGTTGGCGCAGTTATCTTAAAAAGGGGTCCAAACTTTTCCCTTTACATATTAATATATAGATATATTTTATTTACATAAAATCTGGCAAGCACAAGCTGTAGTGTATACGTCGTAAGTGTAAAAATGTGATGCTAATAAAACTTACCTTATCTTGGATGCTAGAAATTCAAAGTATAAAATCAAATTAGAAGAGTTATAATAAAACTGAGTAGTGTACATTTTTTATTAAAAGTTTAACCAAGTTATTATATTATATTAGTTAACGTTAAGGGAAAATAAAGTTATTTCCCGTTGGTTATTCAAGTTGTAATAGGTATATATTTCATAATCATCCCCTAGGTTCATATATTTACATTAAGGCTTTCAAATGAAAAAAAAGGCGTGAAATAAATTTACAAAAAAATCAGTTATAATCTTATTCACGGACGTAAAATGGATACTATTGGTTAACATTTTGCGAAAAACTTTAATAACATTGGTGCTTTTGATGACCAGTCAGTCAGTCAGTCAGTGACATAATTAAGAAACTTTGACTAGTTCTATTTTTTTAATTTATTAATTTTATTTTTTAAACTACTGATTCAATCAAATTGAATTAAATTTGAAATTTACCATGTTTATACAATGTCTCCTTGGTTACTAAAAATTCATGATTCTAGTTTCATCCACAACGAAGTTGTATGAGGGTCGAAAATGGCCTGAACTGCTTCGAGAAAAGGATGTACCATCCTTTTGCCGCCGCTTTTTTGCTCGATTTCCTTGACTTGGCGAGGGCATTTCCGTGTCCCCAGAATAAATCTTTTTAGCTGGGTACAAATTTTCCACATATTTTTTCCAATTTAATAGGAAATCAAGAAATGTTTATATAGCAAAGATAAATTGAAAATATTTTCAATTTCGATTTATATTATAATGAAATTTTCAATTTATCTTTGCTACCATACAAGTTTTAGTCAAATTGATATTTAAATTATGATTATGTGAATTTTTGGATTGTATCATTTATTACCTTATTAATTTTTTACTACTAATAAAAGTAAGTATTATTACGCCGGTTCCCTTCCAGTTCTCTATAGACTTTCCACTTTACCACAGTTCACCAGTTCGTTAGTTGGTGAGATGGATGGTGATCCCCATTGTCGACCTGATAACGATCGCCGCTTATTTATATATATCGTCAATGCGGTTGACAGCTTAACGTACTCATCTGCACCCCAATTATTGTAACAAAACGTTAATCGAGTCAAAGCGCTTAGGGCTTTTATATACATAAACACGATGCAACATCCGCTTTGCGTCGTAGTACGGCGATCAACATTGCGTAAGAAAGTGAAAAACCCCTAATAGCTTTAACTAGATTGATGTTTTGTTACGTGAACCGGGCCTGGAGCAAACAGTGGTGTTAACACACTTCCGCCAAACTCTAAGCTGTTACTAAGATTTCGATGTTCAAGATTTTTTTAAAAAAAAGGCTTATTAATACTTTTGTCCGATCCGGTATCGAACCTGGGACCTCACAATTTGAGTCGAATAAACTAACTCTTAGACCACAAGTCATAATAGAGCATAAATGTAATATTTACCGTAATCACTTTTGTAGCTGGATTTGCATCTCTTGATAGTAAATAGAGTTCATAATGAAACTTATTGGTTCGCAATGCAATATCGGGACGAGAATCGTGTAATCCTGCTGTAGCCAGTGAATTGAGTTGATCGGGATGTTGAAGTTGTATGCTACAGTAATCGAATAACTTTGTTTTCTGATATAAATTAGTTTAGTTATTAATCTCTTGATATTAAGACTTTTTTCTGTATACACAGGTTGACAGGTAAAATACAGTACATATTGAAGAGCACGATAGTTAATGAAATCAGAAATCAGCCCCTCAATTCACGTAACAAAATGTAAACTGAGTCGAAGTCAGTTGAAGTGCTTAGCGCTCTCACACACATAAATACAATATAACGTCGCGTCGTGCTACGATGCGGGATAATGTATAATAATATGTGTTAGAGTCTTAAACTCGATTGATATTTTGTTACGTAAATCGGGCTCAAGTACTTTATTCAATAAAATCTTTTACAAACTATTTTGACTCGTCAACATTTTATTTTACAGTACCCGGCGATAAATATTGCACATCGAACTTTGGAAAGAGACAATCGGATAATTTCGGCTTCGTAAAGCGTTATCTCTGTCCCACACTACCTATGTGACGTTTAGTCAGTCGTTGTTCAAGTACGATAGAGTGCAGTCGCGTCCCGAAAAAAATATATATTTAGAGTTGATAACACCCACAAATTTAAATAATTTAAAGTTGTAATATGGCATCTTTCGGAAAAAGAGGGAAACCTTTACGAGGTCAGTCACGTGAAATTATCTACAATGTTTATAAATACTTTGTAAGCGAAGCTGATAGATTTAAAAAAAAGTAGATGAAAATGTAAGTTGTTATTTTAAGAAGATTCAAGAGCGAGTTGCAAATGCCACTGGAATTTCAAGAAGAACTTTGAACAATATATTAAACGAAGTCAGTACTGAAACACATTCGACTGAAATTAAGTTCAGCACTCCAAAAAAAGGGAGACCAAAAAAGTAATTTCGTTTGGATATGGACGATTTTGATTACGATGTTGTTCGAAGAATGGTGTATGATTTTCACTTACGATTTAATGAACTGCCAACAATAAAATCATTAAAAGCTAAGTTATCTGAAGCTATTAATTACAATGGGTCTGAAAAAACGTTGAGAAAAATACTTCATGACATGGGATTTCAGTTCACTAAAATGGAAGATAATCGAAAAATTCTAATGGAAAAGCACGACGTTAGTCTCAAACGAATGGAATACCTTGATAAAATACGCAAATTTCGCGAAACAGGAAAAAATATCGTCTACATGGATGAGTCATATATACATGCATCCCACACTAAAGGGAAATCTTGGAGTGACGATAAGAAAAAAGGAGTAAAAAAGCCAATTTCAAAAGGTCAACGTTTGATAATAGTTCATGCGGGAAATGAAAAAGGCTTTGTACCCGGTGCTTTTTTAACGTATAAATCCACGGACACTACAGGTGACTATCACAATGAAATGAATAACGATAACTATGAGAAATGGCTGGTTAACCAATTAATCCCAAATATACCCAGTGATTCTGTTCTAGTTATCGACAACGCACCCTATCACAACAAGTATGTTGAGAGACCCCCCAACTCAAACACCATTAAACGGGAAATGATCAACTGGTTAAACAGACATGAAATTCCAGTTGATCCAAAATTAACAAAAACCCAGATTTACGCTATTATATGTCAGCACAAGGAGAGGTATACAGAGTTTTCTGTGGACAAAATACTTGCCGAACATGGGCACACTGTGTTGCGATTGCCACCATATCATCCGGATTTTAATCCAATTGAAAATATATGGTCTCAACTGAAAGGCTATGTAGCCTCTAGAAATGTGGGTATGAACTTAACTACAGTAAAAACATTATTGACTGAAAAAGTAAACATGATCGGCGCTGAAGAGTGGAAAAAGGTTTGCGATCATGCAATCAAATGTGTGAATGAATATAGAAGCATTCAACACAGTTTAGACAATTACACTGATAGATTAGTAATAAATACGGCTGATAGTGACAGTGATATTGACCTCTTTGAGAGCACAGATAGTGAAATGGAAGTAATTGAGAATTAGAATTATTATTATTTTTATTGCAATGTCTCATTTTAGCAATAGGTATAATGGTGTTTATTATGTACACTAAAGCTGTAATGTTCCAAAATAATTAAATACGTAAACATAATGTAAAAATGTTTTTTTATTTTATTTTACCCCAACCTAAAGCCATCACTTATAGAAAAATTAGTGTATTTTATACAAAGAATAAAAATATCAAAAGAAGCAAATCATACTTGTTTTAACAGCTCCTAATAGGTACCGGACTGTTTGTATTTTGTGCGACAGAGATAACGCTCTACGAAGCCGAAATTAGCCGATTGTCTCTTTCCAAAGGTCGATGTGCAATATTTATCGCCGGGTACTGTAAACCACTACCGGATCGGAAACGCGGCCACACACTAACAAGATCCGGCTGAAAAACTCTGCGGGCTTGTATTTTTTCATATCATGTTTTTTTCACAAATCACAATATTACAAGACTGCAAAAAATATATATAAGACGAGCTGCAGCGTGCAGCCCTATGCGTTACAAAAGATTTTGGTGAATCCCGCAAGAACAACTCATTTTTCTGAGATAAAAAGAGCCTATATGCTATTCCCGGTTATTATCCACCCGTGTGCCAAATTTCATCCAAATCCATCAAGTAGTTTTTGCGTCATTGAGTAACAAACATCCATCCAAACATCCATCCATCCGAACATCCAAACTTTCGCATTTATGATATTAATTTGGAAATATAGTTTGGTATGAGGAGCAATTAATCCCAAGGTTTTTGTCTTCTAAATAATCTGAGATTTAATAATATACTTTTTTTACACTTTTGTGTTACTTTTTTTTGAATTTATTGACTGATAGATCTCTTATAGTTTCGGGATCTTTTTTTGTAAAAGCTTATACGTGTACAATGGTCGTTATGTAGCCAATAAAAACTTAATAAAAAGAGAATATTACTTATCTACATAGTAAACCTTAACGAAATTCGGGTATATATTCGAAAAATGTTGACACCGCGCGTGCAATAGGCGCGAGATTTGGCTGACGTGCCGACGCGGACGTCAAATCGCCGTTTGTAAACACTGTATTTCGATATCTATGTGGGTGTTCGTAGTAAACATTTTTATCGGATAATTTGGTCAAAATTTAAGTGCCTATTTTTTAGATATTTGGTATCGGAATCTAGTATTTTTAAAGGTCAACCCGTATATTATAAGACTGCTTGAATCTTATAAAACAATTTTCAATTTTAAGATTGCTGACTTTTAAAGCATTAAAAACTAACACAAACACACATACCGAAATATTTTTCATTACAAAATCCGTTGATGATTGTAATTTATTGCTTAGGGCAACACGACGAATTTTGTAAGATAAATGTTATAATCAAATATAGAGTGCTTAGCTTTGAAACTAACAAAAATAAAAGTCATTATTACTACCTGAAATGAGATAATTCTGAATAGAAAAAATCAACTACATAATAATTTTTATTAAATCGGATCAACAGTAATCAATGAAATTTCCTACGCAAGATTGGCCCAGTTTGATGGCCGTTGAAAAATATAAATATAAATCTTAAAAAATCTTCTACAGATAAAGTTACAATAGGATTCGTAGCAAAATTTTGCTCTGGCGCTCTTCTAATTATTATTGTCAGTTAGTTTTTAAAAATCCTGTTTTTTATATGAAAGTATAAGCACAAGAGAGCATAGGAAGATAAATTAATAGCATTTACAATTGAACATATCTTACTTTTTTTTTAATGTCATAAGATAGCGAACAAGCAGATGGGTCTCCTGATGGAAAGAGTCAACCATCGCCTATAGACACCAAAGATGTTAATAGTGCGTTGCTATCTTGTGGCGAGGTCTAATGCCACATGCATAAGTTTACCGGCTACCTTACCCTCCAAACCGGAACACGACAGCGACAAGCACTGACGCTATTGCGGCAGGAATAGGTAAGGCGGTGGTACCTGACCCGGGCGAGACAATGCAGAACTCTACCATCTAATAGCCACGATGGTAGTGACTCGATAGCCAATCGGTCGCCTTTTACGGCCTGCCTGACAGAACGGCAGTTGGCCTATTCTTCAAAGGAGGCCGGGACCAACACGGCGAAAATTACTACTATAAAATGGCTATATAATAGTAATTTAAAACTATTATCCGACTTCAAATATCAACTACACTCATATCTGTTCCCAAAGTTGGATTATACCTGATTTAAATCAGAAAGAATTGTTTCGATGTGGCTTTTAGTTCAGTTTAGAACTAATTCATTTCTATTAAATTCATCTTGCTATTTCTGCTTCGTGTTATATCATTTGATAACAAACAAGCAGATGGCTCTCCTGATGGAAAGAGAAACCATCGTCTATAGACACCAAAGATGTTAATGAGGCGTTGCTATCCGTGCTGTGGGATGGCAATGCCTAAGTCTACCGGCTAACTTACGCTATTGCGGCAGGAATTAGTAAGGCAGTGGTACCAAATACCTGGGCGAGAATCGCGGAACTCTACCATCTAATAGTCACGATGGTAATAACACGTATAGCATTTTATGATCTGCTTGGCAGCACGGCAGTTGGTCTATTTTTCAAAAGAAACCGGATTAACACGGGGTGCAAACTGGAACATGACAATGATGAAAATTGACTTGCGATAGATAATACAGTGGTACTAACGTAGGGCGAAACATTACGAAAATGTCTCTGTGGTGAAACTCTACCACCTAGTAGTCACAATGGTAGTGCACATTTCAATAGCCAATAACTGTTTGTCTTTTACGTACTGCTTGGAAGAAAGGGATTTCTTCATTACTAAATACTTCATTCACGGGCGAGACTTCGTACATCATTTTTTTAGTTATTACCTTAAAGTTTAATATAGTCCATAAGATTCTATATCAAATCCTTAATTTATACGCATTTAATAAATATTTTTTAAACTTGGGGAATAGTAGCTAAATAAAGTTGGAATATAGGTAAGGTTAACGTAAACATTCAGTTCTCTCCTGAGTAGTGTGTTTAGGTATTTATTTCGTTATTGGGTGTCTTTACTGCTAATTTCAGAAATCTACTAAATAATTAAATAACATCTACACACATCTATAATCGGTGTAGGTTCCGACTAGTTTCGGGCGTATATGAGGTCCTTCCTCAGGGTAAGTTTGACATTCGCTCGGTAGCGACCCGTCTCGAACTGCGGGCCGACGCTTGAAGTGCGCGGCTTGATGGAATACATTATTAGGAGTTGATATAGAATCTTATGGAATATATTAAACTTTAAGATAATAACTAAAAAAATGATGTAAGAAGTCTCGCCCGTGTATGAAGTATTTATAATGAAGAAATCCCTTCATTCTAAATACTTGTACTTCTGATATGATGATTAACTTCCTTAATTCAAAGGTGATATTCCAATTAAAGGTAAAACAGACTGCTATAAGTTGTAATATGTATTCAACCGACTTCCTAAAAGTAGGAGGTTGCTAATTCGTTTGTATTCTTTTTGTTGCCTCAGAACTCAGTCATTTATGAATCGATTTTGAATATATTTTTTGGTTTGAAAGGGTATATTACAAACCTTTTCACGCATGTTTCCGTTTAGATTTGGTGATGATTTGACACAATGTACCAGAGATATTGTTTTTGGCCGTGTTGGTGCGGGCTCCTTTAAAGAATAGACCAAATTTCCGTTCTGCTGTTCGGCAGGTCGTAAAAGGCGATATAGTTTTTAGAAAACTGACACACACTGATCGGTACCTCAGAGCGGATTCCCACCACCATTCATCACACTTGTCTTCAGTGCCACGTCCTCTTATTAATCGAGCACTTCACCAATGCGATTCTTAACTGCTAGAGTCGAAATTGACACACCTAAGGCAAGTGCTAGAGTATAATGGATAGCCATTATACTCTAGCACTGGTGACACACTGATGACAGAGTTTCCGGTTAACAAATGCGTCTAACAAACAACGGCCGCAGATTGAAGAGAAAGTCTTGGCGTTTTAACCATACATGAAAGGGGTAACGGATCAGATTGGAAACCTGTTACACCGTAGATACTGCATCAGGACAGTTTCCGCCCCATGATACAGATCAGAAAACTTCTACAATCGCCAAAAGATCGGGTCCGTTTACATAGCACGGGAGTCTACGAAATTCCTTGTGATTGCGACAAAAACTTTATTGGAGAGAGTAAGTTCGTTAAGGCCATCGAGATTGATCGTCGTCCTAATTTTAATAGAGAGTAGGAATGGACACTGCCGCTAGTTTGGAAACCCGTGTTGTTAAATACAATACGGAAAAAGAACGTCAATGCGGAAGATGACAGTATGGTGGACATTATGAGTACATTATGTGCACACTTAAATTCCTATGATGGTATAAACGTATCGACTATACTGTGTACGGCATCATAGTCTACTTCGCTTTTCACACACCCAATTCCATCAAGCCGCGCGCTTCAAGCGTCGACCCGCAGTTCGAGACAGGTCGCTACCGAGCGAATGTCAAACTTCCCTGAGGAAGGACCTCATATACGTCCGAAACTAGTCAGAACCTACACCGATTATACGTGAGTGTAGCTGTTATTTAATTATTTAGTAGATTTCTGAAATTAGCAGTTGTACAAAAGACACCCAATGACGAAATAAATACCTAAACACACTACTCAGGAGAGAACTGAATGTTTACGTTAACCTTACCTATATTCCAACTTTATTTAGCTACTATTCCCCAAGTTTAAAAAATATTTATTAAATGCGTACAACAATACAAATATTACAAACAAAACAAATATTAAACTTTAAGGTAATAACTAAAAAAATGATGTATGAAGTCTCGCCCGTGTTCTTTATCTAATTCAACAGGTGAGCATGTGTATACGCTGATGTATAAAAGAGCAATATAAAGTAATAAAGCTAATAATTAGCCAAATGAGACTGATGTCATTTCTTTGTTAAGTTTATGAACGCGCTCGCGTCTGAGAGCTGTAAACTGAACATTTTACTGTTTCCAGTACTTTGTTACACTTGAATTAATGAGACACACATGACTTTCGTTATGAGAGAGCTTTAAGAGATTTGTAGATAGGTAGTAAATATTTGTCTTATTATTATTGGTGTGAAATATTCGTTGGTTCGCTTTAGGAGCAAGAAGTTTAAGAGTAATAATGAGATTCACACATGTGCCGGGACGTCAAATGGCATGGCGTTTTTTACCTTCAATTTCAAATTGTATACATTTTATATATATTTAACTTCCCGCTACGTAGTACGTAGTGTACGTAGATAGGAAGTTACTGAATTTGCCCCAATTTTCGAAAATCGAGTTTTCACCGGATCTCCACGTTTTGAGGTCCTAGGAATCTTTTCCGACTATTTTCGCGATGACATCAGTATGTCTCTCTCTCTCTCTGTGTGTGTGTGTGTGTATGTGTGTATGTAAATATCTCATAACTTTTGAACGGCTGAACCTATTGAAACGCGGTAGATGGCATTCGATTAGATTTCGCTCAACTTAGATTTCCTGAAAATTTTACCCAAATCGGTCCAGCAGATTTTGAGAAATTTTAAAAAACCCTCAAAAATTTTTTTTTTAACATAACTTCCAGATTAATGTACCGATTGAGTACAAAAACTAATGAGCTCTATTCCTCAAAAAACTACATTTCATGCATTAATTAACACTAATGCATTAATCGGTTTATCCGTTTGGGAGAAATCGTTGACGAAAAATAAAAAAAAGTGTTTTTTCGACATAACTTCGAAAACTTTCAATCAATCATTTTTTGATATTCTACGACATTTTAGTAATAAAAAAAAATACGTCAGATGGCATTTCAAAAATCAAAATCGAATCAAATTTTTAAAAGTTACAGCTTTTCAAATATTAAAATTACGTTATTTTTAGCAAATTTACTTTATATTTTTAAAATAATTTTCAGGCTAATACACTAATGGACTTAAAAATCTTATCAGCTTTTCTTCTTTAAAAACTGCGCAAATACCGTTAATTAGATCAAAATCGGTCAATTTTTTAATGATGAAAATATTTGAAAAAAATGTTTTTTGACATTGCTACGAAATTTTTCAACCTGTTTCAGGGATGGCCTGTAGTGTCAACCGCTTACACATTTTTTATAAAAAATAAAGAAGCGGACTAAACATTTTGTTTTTAATTAGATATGCTTTACTTATTACATTTATCAAACCAATATTTCATGCTATTAATATTATAAATGCGAAAGTGTGGATGTATGGATGGGTGTTTGTTAATCAATCATGCAAAAACGAAACTACATGAGTGCTAAATTTGGATGTTTGGTACACAATATGAAGATGATGACCTCGAATAGGACATACATAGCATACTTTTCATTCAGAAAAAAATCCTATACGTACTAAAATTAGTTATATAAATTAATTATATAAGTTATAACACTTCGGGAAGCACCCGAAGTTTTATAATTCAACGGCTGCAGTCACAGTCACAGTCAATGTACATAACGGTCCCACGGTTAGTCAATGGTATTAGGTCCCCTAGTGTTACAGGTGGTCAACTTCAGTATTTTTACGTTTCCTTAAGAATCAAAAAACTATTATCATCACCAGACTCTGGGTTACTACTGAGATTTTTCATCTAATAATCTCAACAACATTTAATATTCGATCCGGGTGTCGAACCCCGTCTGTCTATCTATCAAAGACCAATAGCCACATTTCGGGCCATTGTGCTTTCGAATCCGGTATGTCATGATCTGATCTGAAAATAACCACCTAGTGGTTAGCCTAGGCCACGAAAGAAATCAATTATTTGACTAATTTTAGTAAGGATGATCGATAGCAAATAACCTATCAGTCCCTGAGATCTTGGGTTTGGTCCCCCGGTCAGACTCGTATACCCCGGACCTGTCGCAGATTTTGTAGTTTTTTGTTTGTATAAAAATATCAGAAACTATCTGGGTTCTGGAAAATGGTTAACGGCCGGATTTGGAAACACAAATTAATTTTAACAAGCAATTAATCTGTGTTTAACATAACTTTTTTTATAGAAGAGGGGGCAAACGAGCAGGAGGTGCACCTGATGGTAAGTTATCACCGCCGCCCATGGACATCCGCAATACCAGAGGTCTTGCAGTTGCGTTGAAGGCCTTTTAAGAATGAGTAAGCTCTGTTCTTGAAGGCCCCCAAGTCGTATCCGTTTGGAAACACCCCTGCCGGTAATTGATTACATTTATTTATTACTAGCTCTTGCCCACGACTTCGTCCGCACGGACTTCGTTTACTCCGCACAGCCCCTCCCCCGTAGGTGATAGCGTGATAATATGTAGCCTATATGTTGACCCGACCTATTAGTAATCTAGTTATAAAAGTACGACTTATTACTAATAAAAGTTATTTGCTATCGATCATCCTTACTAAAATTAGTCAAATAATTGATTTCCTTCGTGGCGTAGGCTAACCACTAGGTGGTTATTTTCGGATCAGATCAAGACATACCGGATTCGAAAGCACAATGGCCCGAAATGTGGCTATTGGTCTCTGATAGATAGACAGACGGGGTTCATGCAAATTTTGAAGTAAATTCATGCCATACTTTTTGAGTTTACTCCGGACATACATACAGACAAACAGACAAACAGACAAACAGATAAACAGACAAACAGACAAAAATTCTAAAAACTATATTTTTGGCTTTGATATCGATTGTAGATCACGCCCCAAGTATTATTTAAAAAAAATATTCAATGTACAGTTTTGACTTTCCTACGATTTTATTATATGTATGGATTTACAAGTATTTGTAGAAGCATTTGCTTCTTTTTCTTGTTATCATAAGATAGAAAATGAGCAGATAGGTCTCCTGATGGAAAGAGTCAAACCATCGCCTATAGACACCAAAGATGCTAATGGTGCGTTGCTATCTTGTGGCGAGGTCTTATGCCACATGCATAAGTTTACCGGCTACCTTGCCCTACAAACCGGAACACGACAGTGACAAGCACTGACGCTATTGCGGCAGGAATACGTAAGGCGGTGGTACTAATCCCGGTCGAGCCGATGCAGAACTCTACCACCTAGTAGTCACGATGGTAGTGACGCGCATAGCCACTCGGTCGCCTTTTACGACCTGCCTGGCAGAACGGCAGTTGGCCTATTCTTCAAAGGAGCCCGGGACCAACACGGGGAAAACCCTTCTGTTAAACACAGGTTAATTGCTTGTTAAATTTAATTTGCGTTTCGGAAACCAGTCGTAAGTTTATCAAAATTCCCCACCCCTAACCTAACCCAACCTCTGTCGATGTCGAATCTCTTTAAGCTGTTGACACTTGCTAGTAAATCCATACTAGGTACTAGTTACTTCATCCTCCCAGCCTCAATATAACAGTGGGCAACACTTACGTACGGCGACAGGACAGGACAAAACGTTATTACACCGTTTTTCAATTGGTGTACAAGTGTGGTTTGCAAGTGTGCTGCGAATTGGAAAGCCGCATTAAAACCATGAGATAAAACAATGTCAGCCGCCGCGATGCGCTTGATACACTTGGTAGCCTATTTTGTCAGTGTGTAAAACTTTAATAAAATAAAAAGTGTACCGTTGACACCCAAAGATTGAAAACGTTTGCGCTCTTATCTAGGGGTCTGCGTAAGAAAGCTGATGATACATTTTTAATGGGGGCCTGTAATATATGTAAGTAAATAATTTAAAATAATCCTTGAATTATACAATTCTTAATTACTAAGAACAAGCAGGTGCTATACTAGGTACATTATTTCTTAATTTATAATTGTTCCCGTCGCAGTCTGTTTCAACATAATTAAGAAAGTTTCTGAGTTAGCTAAACAGATTATAAAAATAAATTTATCTTCGTATTGTACGGAACAACTGTAAAATTATGTTATTTCGCTATATTATTTAAGTATGTTTAAATATGCATTTTTCAATTAACTTTCTATTAAAAATTGCTCATAGTTAAAATTGCAATTACTGCCTTATGGTCTAGGATTAGCCTATTCGTATATAAAAATATTGGTTGTGTGGTTGTGCTGTCAACAAAAATTACAATTGTGGAACAGTACAAATGTTTATGTTAAGAAAATCAACTAATTAATACACATTTTCTAAAGAGTATTCTTATCTGTAACATTAGCTCACCAGCTCATTTACGTTGTTCAATGGTTGAAGACTGAAGAGATATTATACTTACGACTGGACTTTACGTAAGTATCAAAGTTACTACGATCCAAGGGTTTAACTACAAAACTCGGCTTAGATGTAACATCTGACTGGGAAATCAGTAATTTATTATATCAATCAGATTTCGTAAAATAAATAAATGCTTTTAAAAACTTACATTATGTAACAATCTTAATATACATAAATTACACGTTACGTTGTTTGTCCGCGATGGATTCTTAAACTACTGAACCGATTTTAATAAAATTTTGTAGATATCTACTGTTTCGTCCAACTTAAGAGGTAGGATATACTTAAGAGGCAAGTAATTTGCATGGCAAAACAATGTACTCGAGTTACCGAACTCGAGTCAACAGGACGCGGTTTTGAATAGGATAATTGTTTGTGATAACTGTTTGTGAATTTTTTTAATATTGTTAATTCATCTAATTATGCTGTGACAGTTATCGTTACTACACTAAGTAGGTGGTAAAAAAGTTGTTTTTAGCAATCATTATAAACTTTTGTGTATATGTTTCCGTCTTATAGCATTTTAGAATAAGTGCCTATATTTAGTGGCTAAGTGCGACGGAGTTTGCCTTTGTTTTTTTGAAAAGGCTCCTCCTATGTAGATGATTCAATTCAGTTCAATATATTATTTCCTTTCGCTAATGACGACCAAGTTAAAGAATTAATTTTGCCAACAATAAATTTAGATACTTTTTTTAATGTGATTATATAAAGTGCTCGTTTTTCCCCATATATTCGAACGAATCTTAACAGTTTTAACAATTTACACGTCCACTCTCTGCCTATTGAAACTCGTTCTAAATGTGATTTTTTAAGGTCCCAGTGTCTTTAAATATCGTTAATCATAACTGTTACAGATAAATGATACTTTTATTTAAATTCTTTCTCAATTTTGCTACATTTTGTCTTTAGGTATGTTAATCTGTACATTAAAAAACTGTACATTGAATATTTTTTTAAAAGAAGGGCGTGATCTACAATCGATATCGAAGCCAAAAATATAGTTTTTAGAATTTTTGTCTGTTTGTCTGTTTGTCTGTATGTATGTCCGGGGTAAACTCAAAAAGTACTGCAAGGTTTTACTTCAAATTTTACATGAATATTACTAACAGGTCGGGTCAACATATAGGCTACATATTATCACGCTATCACCTACGGGGGAGAAGCTGTGCGGAGTACACGAAGTTCGCGCGGACGAAGTCGTTGGGAACAGCTTGTCTATACATATAATAAAATCGTAGGAATGTCAAAACTGTACATTGAATGTTTTTTAAAATAATACTTGGGGCGTACAATCGATATCAAAACCAAAAATATAGTTTTTAGAATTTTTGTCTGTTTGTGTGTTTATCTGTTTGTTTGTTTGTCTGTATGTATGTCCGGGGTAAACTCAAAAAGTATTGCATAGATTTACTTCAAAATTTGCATGAATATTACTAATAGGTCGGGTCAACATATACCTAGGCTACATATTATCACGCTGTCACCTACGAGGGAGGAGCTGTACGGAGTAAACGAAGTCTGCGCAGACGAAGTCGTGGACAACAGCTAGTAGTAAATAAATAAATACGCTCTTAGACGATCAACAAATCGCGCCAGCGTACAATCGCTTGCTTTCCTTGTTCGTTCGTGCACAGTGAAGGTTCAAAGTTTGCAACTCTAACTCGAGTTAAGGAGAATCTAACTCGAGTCAACTCGATTCAAGCATAACTCGAGTTAGTAGCTCGAGTTGACCCATCACTATTCGAGCTACTTTTATTGTGATATTTGTTTAATCAAAGCCTGTTTGGAATTTCTGCGAGAACATGGTCTTAAATGGAAAATGCAAGTAATCTTTATACGTTTATGAAAATATTGTTAATGTCAGGAAAAACGTAACTGACTATGAAAAAATGTGTCGCCTATCGCACCACTTCTCGAAAAAGAAATAATTTAGTAGTACTTCGATCTAGGCTCCAGAAAAGCGGTAAATCAATTTTAGGAAATGGAGTAGGTATAATAATAGGATTAATTCATTTTATAATAATAAGATTCCTAATCTTCTATACGTATAATAAAATCGTAGGAAAGTCAAAACTGTACATTGAATATTTTTTTAAAAGAATACTTGGGGCGTGATCTACAATCGATATCGAAGCCAAAAATATAGTTTTTAGAATTTTTGTCTGTTTGTCTGTATGTATGTCCGGGGTAAACTCAAATACTACTGCATGGATTTACTTCAAATTTTGCATGAATATTACTAACAGGTCGGGTCAACATATAGGCTACATATTATCACGCTATCACCTACGGGGGAGGAGCTGTGCGGAGTAACCGAAGTCCACGCGGACGAAGTTGCGGGCAACAGCTAGTAGGAAATACTTGTCCTCACTGGTAAGAAATTCAACAAACTAGTAAAATCAAAAGCTTATTCAAAGAGCGTACTACCAAATAAGTGACTACATCGATGACAAAGTTGTTTGGCAATAATCTTATGCTCTTGCGACCGCGATAAAATTTTGTTCAACTTAAGTAAATTTTAATGATTTTTTGATGTAGTCTAGTTGTATAATCATCTATTTTTATTGCCATCATTTTTGACATAATTTGTCTTCGACATGTACATTACATTTAATAAGTGATGCAAATGTGTCACTATTTTGAATAAAAAATATCGAAAGTAGTAAAATTGAAAATTGTAAAAATTGTAAAATTGAAAATTGTAAAAAATGGAAAATTGTCTTAGTAAACCTGTTTGTTGTCTCAACTGTTTGTTCTTAATTCCGTAATACCGGAAGTAACGTGATTTTTTTTGCAAAATAAATAGTTCCTAAGCGTCTCCAGCAACTGCCGGATTTAGCTATTTTTCATAAATATAACCCGAGTCCTTAATAATTAAATAGTTTTGGCGGAGCAGAAATAAAGATAAATACCTAAATGCGTTGCCAATATAGTTTAAATGATATTCCGGTTGATGTTGATTTCTACGTTGTTTCATAAATATCTATAAACGCAATTGTTTGCTGTCTTAGGCGGCCCCTAGACCTACAATAATATTGCGCAATATTACGTATTGTACAATATTATTGACCGTTTAGGGTTAATATTGAAGATTGCATAAACATTGAACGAAAGTTTGAGCGGGTTTAATTTTTATTGTACAATATTTTTTTCTTGCACTGTGTAGGTTTAATATTGCACAATATTTTTCACTTCAGAGCTTGGATCGGTCGCTGTCGGTCAGTCGCGGTGTTTAATGTATGGTCGTGTCGTAAATTTAAGCAAAATGGTGAGCAAGAAATTTTCGTCATTTCGCGGTAATTTTATTCATCTTATTAATCTAATAGTACATTACTAGAATGGGCCAAATTTTCGACCACTGGCCGAAATTCAACACTTGGTCGAAATTGAACATGTGACCGATATACATCATTCCGTCGAATTTCAACATTCGGCCAAAATTCGACATTCGATTGAAATTCAACTGTCGGCCAAAACTCAACATTCGGCCGAAATTCGACATTCAGGCCAATTCACTAATCAATATAAGTGTTGATCGAAACAAAACCAATGAATAAAATATGAAGAACGGGAGTTTTTACTTGAGTGTATAGAATTGTATAGATTTATTTAACAAAATCACCAGCATGGTTGCCGCCAAATCTTCGTCGTCAGACATGTTACTCGCACGAAAATATTGATCAGACTGGTTTGTCAATTTTATTGAGTGAATTTATTGAACGTTTGGAAGCAAGGGGGTATTCAATATTATTGCACAATAAAAGTATTGCGCAATATTATTGTAGGTCTAGGGGCCGCTTTAAGATAATAAAAGATAACTTACCAGGTTTGGTAAGATAAACCAGGTATATATACCAATAGGTAAACCAGACATGGTGCCTGTAAATAGTATTTTTGTTTTTATTTTACATCATCATGATTCGTGTGTCGGTACGGGTTCCTTTGAAGAATAGACCAAATTCTGCTCTGCTAGACTGGTTGTAAAAGGCAACCGATTGGATATTTGTCACTACCATCGTGTCTACTAGGTGATAGAGTTTCGCAACGTCTGGTCCGGGTATTTGGTTCCACCGTTTTACCTATTTCTGCCATAATAACATCAATGCTTGTCATTGTCGTGTTTCGGTATGGAGAGAAGGTAGATTTATGCACGTGGTATTGCTCGCGCTCGGATAACAACGCACCATTAACGTCTTTCGTGTATATAGGCAATGGTTTCTGGCAGGAGGCAGGAGAACCATCTGCTTATCTGCTAGTTTATGATATTATATAAAAAAAATCAACTAAATATAACATCGCAAAAATAAAGGAAGTAGTAACTGAAAATCCTCATTCAAGTTTAAGAGTGATAGCCGCTGAACAATCCGTGACTAGTCGGTCCGTTAATAATCACTTGGGTATAAAACATGTTACCGCTCGGCTTATCCCAAAAACCTGATTTTTCTTCAAAAACTTCGCACAAGAGTCGCCGAGAACGAGTCAATTCCCAACCAATATTCATAAAACGCATTTAACTGACGACCAGACGTGGGTTTGCGAGTTTGAAATGCAAACTTGTGACCAAAAACTCGCGTACCATTGAATCCCAGATATGGCTCCAGCCAAATTACTTGTTTTTCATAAACTCATGTTACCACTTCGTGGTGCTTACCCGTTTGTCCGGTAGAAGGCGTAAAGAAGAATTCGCGGCGGGAACTGAATTCAATTCCGGAAAGCGTTTAAAAATGTTAGCCACTTACGCCAACGAAGAATAATCTAATCATCAAATGATTGGATAATTCGTTGGGGAAAGTGTATCGTTTCTGGAGCATACTTTGAACGCGCTAAAATAAATTTTGATTAATCACTATTATTTTGTGTATTTCGTTTACGGGTATTTTCTTGACAGAGTATACAGGGCATAGACTTATTAAGAAAAATGTTTGCTAAAATACTAATCATGCAAAGGGAGATGAGATGCTAAAGCTGTAACCCCTTTACCTTTTACCTTTAAGCCTTCTTACTTACCAAGATAGTGTTTTCCTTATAATGTTTTTTATCCACACACAACGACGCCAATATTCAAAATTCAATTTGTAAAATAGTAAAATAATGTCTTCATTTGCATTAAATATGAAAAATGTCAAAGTGTTTAAGAATTTACTTTCTGCGTGTTCGAGACTTGTGGTTTGAATATCTGATACTAGCTGTTGCCAGTGACTTCGTCCGCGCGGACTTCGTTTACCCCGCACAGCACCCGGCCGTTAGGTGATAGCGTGATAATATGTAGCGGAGACTGATTCAAATTAAAAAAACTTTTTTTTTTGAATAAATACATCTAAAAAGTTTCTTTGTAAGACCAAAAAAAACCTCCTAAAAGATGAGCTTGATATCTTAAAAATTGAGCTGGCGCATGGGGGGGTCCCCTTTCCCATTTAAAATACATTGAAAAATAACTTTTTTCTGTATTTTCATTGTAAATCGTCGAAAAATTTTTTTTTTCGAATTTCCGATTTTAGTATCTTGTAGGAAATTAAATTCTCTACAAAAAAGGTCTCTTTCATTTTTTCGCTAAAATGCATAGGAAAAAAGTTACAGAGCTTTAAAAAACGAAAATTATAAAAAGTCAAAAATAGTTTTTTTTTTCGACATCAAATTATTTTATTTCGTAAAATTTTTTACTTAATTTATCTATATTCAATCTGTTAATTATATCTAAATTTGATCTATGTATAGAAGAAAAAAAAAAATTATTTATATTAGCTATTTTTATAATACCTATATTTTTATATTATATATGGGGCATTCCATGCCAAATCGACCACTTTTGAACCCGACCCTTTTCGATTTTTCTGAAATTTTAGTATCTTTCTCTACCCTATTGAAAACAATTTGCGGAATTTTTTCAAATTTTCTTACCCAACCAAAAAAAGTTACGAGTTATTTAAAAAAAATAGTTTTTTTTTGTTAAATTACCATAACTTTTTTGAAAATTAACTTATTGGAAGGATTTTTTTATTGAAATTTTTGTTTTTAAATGTATTTTTTAGAAAAAAAATGAAAATAATTCGCATTTATATTCAGCGTTTTTTTTTTGAAAATTTCCGAAAAGAACGAAAATTTTGGGATGATTGACATTTTGATTTTTTCTTTTTTTTTAAAAAACTAGTATTTTCTGCGAATTTCCTGAAATTGTTAGTCGTATTTTTTTTCTATTTTTTTTTAGAAATGAAAAAAAAAATTGTTTTTAAATGTTTGTTTTTTGTTATACCACTCTGAAGATTTTTTAGCAGATTTTGAAAACTATAAAATCTGAGAAAAAAAATAAAAACAAAAACTAAAAGTGACAATCATCGATAACATTTGATTAATTTTCAATGAATTTAGATAAAATTAAAAGAAACATTGAATTATTTTTTCGTATTCTATTATTTTTGTATCTAAAAGTTCTATAAACAATAGAAAATTCGATTGTTTTCAGTAGGGTAGAGAAAGATACCAAAATGTCACAAAAAATCTAAAAAGTTCGGGTTCAAAAGTGGTCGATTTGGCATGAAATGCCCCTTTAAAAAAAAAATAATATAAATAAATATATATTTTTTTCTTCTGTACATAGATTCTTCTTAGTAGTAAGTAATTACCAATTTTAAGACCATCCCTAGAAGCCTACATTATTACTGAGTAATATAGGCTACATTTTATTACAATTTTCCTCGAGACATAGGCGGGAAACAACTATTAATAAAAATTGCCGGACGAATTGCGCGAATTGAGCCATCTTCAAAGAAAGCAAATGATTTGGATCTTTTGTTTTGTTGTTATTTTTTGTGTAAAATATATATGTGGCGTTCTTAATAAAATATGTATAAATAATTAAAATCTTACTGAGAACAAATCACACAACAAATATTTCCGTGGAACAAATAAAGCCATTTCGTGTGCAGTAATGTTTTTGTCTCGTCATATTGTCTTTATTAGAAAGACTGCCTGGTTGTCTAGGGGTAGCTTATTCGGATCAAATCACTCAAATCAAATCCGTCCCGGGTTCGATTCCCGAGTCGGGCAAAAGTATTATTGAGGTTTTTAGAGGTTTTTCTCGAAAATCTAAAATCTCAGTAGCATTTCTGAGTCTGACGGAGCGGTGTATTACCACTCCCGTGCCTCGGATGAGTACGTAAAGCTGTCAGTCCCGGTTATTGCTAGAAATAGTCATCGACTAATAATAATCTTTAATATGCCGGTAAACGCGGCAATAAGGATCACTAACCGACAAACCGATGAATCGCGGTGAACTGAAAAGTCTATAGACGTTCGGTTTACTCTGCCTACCCCGCAAGGGAATTGTGCGTGATGATACTTAAATTTACTCTGTAATAGTGATACTTTATACTCATTTTAGCCTCTCACCCAAAAATACGGGGTGCTAATCGTATAAGTTTAAGGTGTGTAAATGCTTAAGTATCTGGCATCTTGCAATGGGTCGTATACGTATTGTCTTAATATTGACACAATACAAATAGAGATTCAGCGAATGATTCATCATAGTGAATCTTCAGTCATTTCAGTTCATGTGATTCATAATTTGTACTTTTATCTTTGCCCAAATACATTTTGTTTACTTTCGAATAATATACGTACCTATATCATTTGTATTACATCTAAATTACAGGACATGATGCAATATCAATTAGCAATCGGCCGTTGCCTGATCGAGTAGGTATTTAGCGACCCTAATTATAGAATAAGGCTCGGATTCGTTTCCCGACAGTGTCAGGAATTTGTGTAATAACTAATGAGCATAAATATTTGTATTTCTAGGTTTTGAACTGCCGTACTGCCAGGCAGTTCGTAAGAGTCGAACGATTAGCTATGCGAGTCACTATCATCGTGGCTACTAGGTAAAGTTCCTCAACGTCTCGCCCGGGTACATGGCACCACCGCCTTACTTATCGCTGCCGCGTTAGTGTCAATGCATTGTCGTGTTCCGCTCTGGAGGGTGTGGTAGCCGGTAGACTTATGCATGTGGCATTGCCATTTGCCATCCCACCCCATGGATAGCAAGGCACCATTAACATATTTGGTGTCAGACCATGGTTTCTCTTTTCAACAGGAGAGCCATGTACTTGTTTGCTATTTTATATAATAAAAAAATGTAATAAAGAGAATTTATTTATTAATTATTTATAACTAGAAGTCTTCTGCAGTTTTACTGGCGTTCGTGCCGCTCCTAAGGTGTGATAAATTATGTGGAGAACTACCTCAATTTCAAAAAAATGATGGGTGGCAGACTCTAGACTGATTGTGGTCACGAACGGGTCCCTTCTCAGCACCGATCAGCTGGGGCAGACGCTTTATTATTTGCAGACATGATTGAAACCTGTCCCCCAAAGTTTTAAGAAATAAATTATTAAAAAGTAATAAAGAAACCATACATATCCCATTTATGTTACAATATAATACCTTCCAATGAACTCTCATCTCCTCGTTATTTGAAATAAATTAAAGAAACATGCTTGGAAGAAAAAACCAAATTGTTTTCGAATATAATCTCCTTATAACCTGAAACGTTGAACATGTACAATGTGCCTACGTCACTGTTTCGTAAAATAATCAAAGTTACCTATGTTCTTTTTATTAATATATGCCATTATACATTAACGACCGGTTTCATTAATCGGTGTAACAGATCATTTGCGTGTTATGTTAAACACAGTTATGTTAAAGACAAATTGCTTGTTAAAATTGATTTGCGTTTCGGAAACCGGCCGTTGGTCAGACCAACACGGGGTATACACGGAACCCCATTTAAAAATAGATCATTGCTATTGTTTACAGCTCGCTACCACCACTATAGCTATTCTGGCCCCAATAGCGCTGACGCTTGTTACTGCCGTGTTCCGGTTTATAGGGTAAGGTAGCCAGTAATCTTATGCATCTGGCATCAACATTTCGCCACACGGATAGCAATGCACCATTAACATCTTTGCTGTTTATGGATGATGATTGCCTCTTTACATCAAGGAGTTATGTGATTGTTTGCTATTTTATAATATAAAAAAGCACTAATAATCATTTATGTACATTCCAGGGGCTCACTTCACGTAACAAAACGTCAATCAAGTCAAAGAGTTTAGGGCTCTTACATTATTATTTTCTTACACATGCCACGTCGTAGCACGACATGACATCGACAAAACGTTCTTCCGTGTTTATGTTTATGTGTAAAAAAACTCTAAACGCTGCGATTATATTGACGTTTTGTTAATTGAATTAGAGGGTTGAGAAAATTTTAAGAAAATAAAAGGTTTTAATTTTCTTTGTATACTTAATTATCGTGGGTACAAGTCAACGATTAGTGAATGAAAGGTAGATTTAGATGTTGTTCTTACGCGATAAATTCGCTTAGGCCGAACTCCCCGAAAACACATTCACCCAGATAATACTTAGAAGATACTGAAGTCAACTTTCAAAATGTTCAATACTTTTAGTCACGATCTTATATGCGAGTACACAGGTCTCGCTACAAAAGGCAAACCCACACTGGGTTTGCCCCGTGTTGGTCAGAGCTCCTTTGAAGAATAGGGCAACTGCCGTTCTGCCAGGCAGGTCGTAAAAGGCGACTGATTGGCTATGCGAGTCACTACCATCGTGGCTACTAGGTGGTAGAGTTCTTCATTGTCTCTTCCGGATCTGGTACTACGGCCTTACCTATTTCTACTGCAATAGCGTCAGTGATTGACACTATCATATTCCGGTTTGGAGTGTAAGGTGGTCGGTAAGCTTTTTAGTATTAGACTTCGCAACAAGATAACAACGCACCATTAAAATGTTTGGTGTCTATAGAAGAAGGTTGACTCTTTTTTGCTTGCTTTTTTGCTACCTTATCTATACATATAATAAAATCGTAGGAAAGTCAAAACTGTTCATTGAATATTTTTTTAAAATAATACTTGGGACGTGATCTACAATCGATATCGAAGCCAAAAATATAGTTTTTAGAATTTTTGTCTGTTTGAATGTATGTCTGTTTGTCTGTATGTATGTCCGGGTTAAACTCAAAAAGTACTGCATGGATTGACTTCAAATTTTGCATGAATACTACTAACAGGTCGGGTCAACATATAGGCTACATATTATCACGCTATCACCTACGGGGGAGGATCTGTGCGGAGTAAACGAAGTCCGCGCGGACGAAGTCGCTGGCAACAGCTAGTGATATAATAAAAAAGAAGTAGGCTTAATGATTGCGCTTGCTTAACGGCCGCGCGAGGTATGACGATAGATGGGTGTGAAATTAATGATTGCTGTGAAACAAAGAGTCAAAGTTTACATTGTGGAGAACTGCAGCAACTGAATATTTTTAAATAACATGCATTAGAAATACATTAAATTAATAAAAATAAACATTAAACATACTACAATCATTGTAACATACTCACATGTACCTACATACTATTGATTGCGGAATGGTGTAGTTACCTGTAGATTGATGGATTGTTCGAAGGTGTTGTTAAATATCCCTGGTCAAATAACCCGAATTTATCCAATCACGAACAGTTTATTTGCTTGTGATATTGATTATAAATAACTTTACTAATAAATAGAAATACATTTACGAATACCCAAATATATTATGTAAGTAAAAATCGAAACACAGGAACGCAAACATCTAGGCTCAACAAATGTTTTCCCCGTGATGCTCCGGGCTCCTTTGAAGAATAGACCAACTGCCGTTCTACCAGGCAGATCGTAAAAGGCGACCGATTGGCAATACGTGTCACAACCATCGTGACTGCTAGGTGATAGAGTTCCGCAATGACTCCTCCGGGTATTTGGTACCATCCCCTTACCTATTTCTGCCGTTACTGCGTCAATGCTTGTCATTGTCATGTTTTAGTTTGGAGGGTAAGGTAGCCGGTAGACTTATGCATGTAGCATTGCCATCCCACCGCACGGACAGCAACGCAACATTAACATCTTTGGTGTCTATAGGCGATAGTTTCTCTTTCCATCAGTAGAACCATCTGCTTGTTTGCTATCTTATGATATCAAAAAAATGCGTAGTCAGCTAAACGGGTGGTCAAAATGCAAAAAATATACATATGGAGACAGTCAGTATACTGAGTCTACGGATCCCGATCTCTCAAAATATCGCATAAGAGGTTCGGCGTTAAGATATATTATACATATGTATTTATAATATATAGATTTTCAGTAAATATGTTGCAAATTGCAAAGACAGACAGCATATTAAATCTACGGATCCGGATCTCTCAAAGTACAGCATAAGAGGTTCGGCGTGAAGATAGTATCTATACATATAATAAAATTGTAGGAAAGTCAAAACTGTACATTGAATATTTTTTTAAAAGAATATTTGGGGCGTGATATTTTTTATAATTTTTGTCTGTTTGTCTGTATGTATGTCGGGGGTAAATTCAAAAATACTGCATGGATTTATTTCAAATTTTGTATGAATATTACTAACAGGTCGGGTCAACATATAGGCTACATATTATCACGCTATCACCTACAGTGCGGAGTAAAAGAAGTCCACGCGGGCGAAGTCGCAGGCAACAGCTAGTATTACATATATGTATTTATAATATGCAATATACATATAGATTTTCGTAAATGTGTTGCAAATTGCTTAACTACTGTTATTCTATTTCCTATATGGAATTAGAAAATGTAATTAAAATTTACAACTACTGTTGGCGCTCAACTAAGGAAATAACAATCTTGTTAACCGTGGATGTTGCCACAACTTATTGTTATAAGTTTCCTATATAAATATAAATATTGCACAGTAGCGTAGAATGGTTTGTCATTCCTGCTATGTGAAATTAATGCATTACTACGATTCAGACTGAAGGGCTCTTATCGGCCTAGCTCGGAAGGCATTTTACAATGCGTTAAAGGAAATTGAAACGTATCAAGAGGAATTACAGTTCATGTTACCGTTACATTCCCGTTCCACGACGGTTGAACTGCTTCTGACGGCTGCGTGCGGTCTCCGCGTGCGGCTCCGTTGGCAATGTTGGCATGCGTAGGAGTCCGTTCGGAGCTACGACTGCCGCGGAAAGTTATTAGAGAGCAGCGGCACAATAGAATCCTTTTTTGAAATTAAATAGGTACCTACAGATGAGCGGAGCGCTGGGGTTGACTCTTACAAAAACTAGAACTGACGGTGTAGAAGTCTAAAAGGAAGGATAAATAATGTATTTGCCCGTCACGAAAACCTATCATGAAATTAGCTGTTTAATACTTTGGTTTTTGAAGATTTTAGCTAGATATGCTCTAAAGCGGAAACAATTAAAGCTGGCGTTCCACAAGGCTCTGTACTATCACCTACGCTGTTTCTTCTGCACATCAATGATATGCTGCAAAACAACAGCATTCATTGCTATGCAGACGACAGTACGGGAGATGCTATATACACAGGCCGTTCGAATCTTTCGAAGACACAAGTAAATGAGAGTTGGAATAGGCTGGTGTCTGAAATTGAGATATCTCTGGAGCTGGTCTTAGATTAGGGCGAGAAAAACCTTGTCTAATTTAACCCCCACAAGACACAAGCCTGTGCGTTTTCCACTAAAAGGAATCGCTTTAATACAGCTCCAATTTTCCAGAACACTCCCCTTATCATCTCTAATAGCATTAATGTTTTAGGCGTTGAAATTGCAAGTAACGTCCAATTTCGCCATCATTTGGAGGTTAAAGCTAAATAGCTTCGAAGAAACTGGGGATATTAAATCGGGCTAGACGGTACTTCACGTCTGTCCATATACTAATGCTTTATAAAGCGCAAGTCCGACCGCACATGGGTACTGTTCGCACCTATGGGCCGGTGCACCCCAGTATCGAACCCTTCAATTCGACAAAATCCAACGCAGACTGGAGCGCCCTGCTCTTATTAGTGGTCTTGAACCCCTTAGCCACCGGAGAGATGTGGGTTCTCTATGTGTTTTCTACCGCTTATATAATGGGGAGTGTTCTGATGAGCTTTTTAATCTAATACCGGCTACCACGTTCCAACGAAAGAAACAACCACCGTCTATAGACACCAAACATTTTAATGGTGGGTCGCTATTCGTGTGGTGGGATAGTAATGTCACATGCACAAATTTGCCGGCTACCTTACCCTTCAAACTCAAATACGACAAACAATCATTGACGTTATTGTGGCATGAATAGGTAAGGTGGTGGTACTATAATAAACATGGTGACGGGGAAGCCCAGTAGTACCTAGATAAGTTACCAGTGAGGCTAAAATATTTAGAATTATCGCCACTGAAATTTGCTTTAAAGTATAAAGTTTACGGAGCCGAGGTGTAATGTCCTTAAAGGTCACATATTTTTAATTTAACAAAAGCAAAATCAGCTTGAACATGAGGTAATTAACCAAAACTTTAATTACCATTAACATTACAAATTTTACAACATTAATCTCCGACCCAAAATCAGAAGGTTATTATAAGTTTAATATGTGTTTTTGTGTGATAAGAATATAATCTCTACTTCGTGATGGCAACGAAAAAATTTCTCATAATTTATACATTATAAAAATTCGAACATCCGGATGTCAGCATGGTTATCGCTATCACGCTGTTACTTATAACTGTATAGTTATTGAGTAGCCAAAATGATCTAAGTCCAAAATAAGCATAATGTTATCATCTGGTTTCCACAGAATAAGTAACTCTTTTATGGGGCAATGTATACGCTTTTACAATAACCTTCCCGAAACTATAAGAGATTTACCAGATTTATTTAAAAAATGTATTAAAACAAAACTGTGTAAAAAATTATATTATAAAATCTCAGATTATTTAGAAGACAAAAAGCCTGGGAGTAATTGCTCCTCATACCGATCTCATATATATTTTATGTAATATTGTGATATTGAAAAAAATAGATGATATGAAAAAAAAAACAAGCCCGCTGAGTTTTTTCCGCCAAATCTTCTCAGTGTGTGGCCGCGTTTCCGATCCGGTAGTAGTTTTTAAAAAAATATGTTGCCGGGCCAAAATAACTTGTAAAGTTTTATTGAATAAAGTATTTCTGATTTCTGATTTCTTGCTTGGGTTATGGGTGTTACTAAATAATACTAAAGAAATACATATAGATACACATTACACACAGCTTTACTGGTAAAATATTGTAACATGATAGTTACTGGTCGTATGTAACCAAAAAAATAATAAAAAGAGAATATTGCTAGTGTAGTAATGTTCAAAAATAATAGATACCCCGCGGACGACATGCGTGCGTGTGCGTGTCGCGGCGGCAAACTGACGTTAATAATAATATGTGTGTCTGTGCAATAATCTCTATTCGGTAACGGCAACGCTCTGATCCAGAAAAAAATCTCATAATCACATTATAAAAAATGTGTAAACGGTTGACCCTACAGTTCATCTCTGAACTGAAATAATCAATAGGCTGAAAAATTTCGAAGCAATGTCAAAAAACATTTTTCGCGTCGTTGTTGTTGATAAATCCCAAACAAAATGATCGATTTTGATCCAATGAACGGTATTTGACACAGTTTTTAAAGGCAAAAAGCTGATAAGATTTTTAAGTTATTTGGTGAATTAGGCTGAAAGTTATTTAAAAAATGTTAAGTAAATTTGCTAAAAAAAACTTAATTTTAATATTTGAAAAGCTGTAACTTTTGAGAATTAGATTCGGTTTTTAATTATTGGTCGAAAAATTTCGAACTTATGTCGAAAAAACACTTTTTTTCAAAATTTTTCGTCAACGATTATTTCCAAATCGATAAACCGATTTTGATGCAATTTATGTAGTTTTTTGGGGAATAGAATTGATTAGTTTTTATACTCAATCGGTACGTTAATCTGGAAATTATATTTAAAAAATTGTTTCACCAAATTTTTTCTGGTTTTTTTCATAATTTCTCAAAGGCCGAATCGGTTCAAATTTTCTGAAAGTCTAAGTTAAGCGGAATCCAATCGAATGCCATCAACTGCGTTTCGATCGGTCAAGCCGTTGAAAAGTTTTGAGATGTTTACACACGCATACAAACGTACAGACATACTGACGTCATTTGTGACAATAGTCGGAAAAGGTTCCTAGGACCTCAAAACGTGGACATCTGGTGAAGACTCAATTTTCGAATATCGATTATTGGGGCATAATCGGTAACTTCCTTCCTTATCCATACGAGTACGTAGCGGGAAGTTAAAAAGCCAACATCGGAATGTCAGCATGATTACCACTATCACACCGGCTACTGAGATGCCGGCTTTCCATCACACCAGTATAATTCTTCACATAAACATAAGATATTTATTTTTTATACGTGAAATATGAAGAATATACTCGTAGATTTAACTTATTCTTATAACTATAGTATGCTTCAAGCGAGTGGATGGCCACTGTGAGCCACTTGTCAGCTGATGCTTTTTATTATATCATAAATAGTTAACAAGCAGATGGCGCTCTCTCAAAGAGTAAACCATACGTTTAATACATCAGAAATAATATTTTAATTTAGGTACTAAAGGTACTTCTAAGAAGGGGAACCTAAAAGATGCTAAATCGGGACTAACTCGACCGCCGCGGAATTTGTAGATTAGATGATTAAGGAAAAATAAAAGGTGTCTTTCATTTCAATGGTGGGAAGGCGTCTATAGATTTTTAAAAGGGTACAACGCGTTAAATTAAGATAAGGTGGGTTAATTGCAATGTTAAAAATGTTTTGATAATTGCTAAAAATGTTGGTACATTTAGAAAATCGGGTGATTTGGGAGGTGGGAGGGTCACAAAATTTCGAAGAAAAAGTTGACATTTTCGAGCGCGGTTGAATTTTATTTTATCTTGAAGGAAATTATGTAATAGAGAAAAAAAATAATCTGACAATTTCCATAAGCCGAAGTTATTAGATTTTACTGTTTTTACGGCCCGAGATGCCCGGCTCTATACAAAGGGCATCTTTATATTTAGTGGAGAGCCTCAACAGTATGCGAGGTATCCCCCTATGTATATCTGCCAAGCTTGAGTAAACCCCAAAATCCTCTCTTGGGCCCCCCTTCTAGGTGTTATCTGTGTGGTAAAGATATATAGGATATATGTGCTACATCCTGAAGTTCACCAGATATCTCATCATCCAAACTCGAACACAACAGCTATTACCGTAGGCAAAGGTAAAGGGATGGCAACTAACCCTGATGATGAATTGCAGAGCTTTCCCGCATGCTTTAAAAACTACAGCGCAGCATCGCCGTTTGCATAAAATGAACAAAAAATCTGTAAGAACCGTTTACAGATTTTTTGTTCATTTTATGCAGGCGACGGCGGCCCTGCAAGTCATCCCTGTAACTTCCCGCTAAGTTTTTTCAGTTCAAACATCTATTTTGTTAAAAATGACAGTATATTGATTTTTAAAAAGCTGTACATTTTGGAAACAATGATTGATTTTGATCCTTTGAATGGCATTAAACACAATTTTTGAAATACGCGTATAAAATATTGCTTTAACTACATAATCGATTGGTTGAAAAATTTCGAAGCAATGTTAAAAGCATTTTTTTTTTAAATTTTGTCATTGATAAATGATAAATCCCTAACAAATTGACTAATTATGGTCCAATCAAAGGTATTTAACGGAAATTTTTAAGGAGAAATTCCGATTTTTGCCGGAAGATTTTTAAATCTGTCGATGTATAAGCCTGAAAGCTATTTAGAAAATAGCTATCAGGCTTATTCCTCATACATATAAGTTTGCTAAAAACAACATAATTTTATTTATATTTTATTTATTATATATTTAATAATATAAAATATTTATATTTGAAAAGCTGTAACTTTTGAAAATTACATTCAATTGATTTTTAAAACGGCATTCGACGTAGTCTTTTAAGTACTAAAATATTGTAGAATACCAAAAAATGATTAGTTGAAAAATTTCGAACTTATGTCAAAAAAACACTTTTTCGTCAACGATTTGCTCCCGAACAGATAAACAGATTTTTATGTTTGTGCATTAAACGTAGTTTTCTGAGGAATAGAGCTGATTAGATTTTATACTGAATTGGTACATTAATCAACATAAGTTTTTTCTAAATTTCTCAAAACCTCCTGGGCCGATGTTTGATTCAAATTTTCTGAAAGTCTATGTTGAGTGGAATCCAATCGAAAGCTGCGTTTCGATCGAGACTTTTCATACACACACACACACACACACATACACACACACACACACACACACACACACACATACATACAGACATACTGACGTCATCGCGAAAATAGCCGGAAAAGGTTCCTAGGACCACAAAAGTTGGAGATTCGGTGAAAATTCGATTTTCAAAAGACGAGGCAAAATCAGTAGCTTTTTTATCTACATACGTAGCGGGAAGTTAAAAAGCAGCACGTTGACTGCGAGCTTATACGTGGGTCACATTATAAGTTTTGCGTAACTTAAAATAACAACATGTTGTAACTAAAATATTATGTTTATTGCTTTTCAAAATAATCTCCTTTATATTTTTAAACATTTTTTCATGCGATCGAACCATTTTTTAAAACAGGAGGACCACAGATCTGAAGGCATGTTTTCTACGTGCTGATTGAACGCTATCACTGCCTCTTCGGAGTTGGTAAAAGTAAAGCCTCTCATCAAATCTTTGATTTTAGGGAAAATACAAAAATTACAGGGTTCTAGGTCAGGGCTATGTGCAGGATGAGTGACGAGATGTAATTTTTCGTAAGCTAAAAATGACTTTGTTTTGTTGGCCATGTGTGAAGAAGCGTTATCATGGTGTAGGAGAATGCGGCTTTTGGGTTGTCTTTCGCGAACTTTTTCTAACACCCTGGGTAAACAAATGGTAGAATACCACTCGGCATTAACACTCTTTTGATATTTAAGTGGGATTGTACAGATAGGACCCATAGCTGAGAAAAAAACGCAATCATTTTTTACCAAAGTTTCTCGCCTGTCTCACTTTTGTTGACCTGTTCTCATTTTCAAACATCCATTCACAAGATTGCTGTTTTTTTCGGGTTCAAAACAATAAATCCACGTTTCGTCTCCTGTGACAATGTCATAAACAGCATTAGAATGTCCGTGGTCGTACTTCAGTAGCATCTGTGAGCACCATTCCACGCGAGCCCGCTTCATGAGGGATCCAACGACAACAAAGTTTCTGAACTTTCAATTCTTCGTGTAAAATTTTCTGATTTTGGCTCATACCAATCCCCAATAGTCCTCGAATCGTTTTCTTCAATTAACCGCTTAACAGTAGCCACATTATTTTCGTTGCGGCAGTTGAAGGCCGCCTTTCACGAAATTCGTCATGTAAAGAAACTCAACCTCTCTCAAATTCAGCAAACCATCGCCTCACGGTGCTCAAACAAGGTGCTTCTCTTCCAAAATCATTTTGAAGACGAGCGGCACAGTCTTGCGGAGAAAGAGAACTTTTAAAATCATAAAAAATCATCGCCCTAAATCTTTTTGACTTAATTCCATTTTCGTTCCGTACGTAGAACATTGATGTGTGATAAAAAAAACAATTAACAAATCATTTCCCGCCAATTTTTTTTTTATTACTAAGAAGGTTGCAACGTTTTCCAAAGGTTGCAAAGGCGTCTAACGACTCCTCATTTGTCCAATTATGATACCTAACTAGTTTTGAAGTGATTTTATAAATTCTTGCAATTATTAGGTGATTGCAAGCAAAGCTGGGGGCAACAGCTAATAATGTTTACATTTTTGAAATATGCTAAGAAAGCTCTTTCGCTTGTAGGGTATACACGACACCATTAAGAATTATTTTTTCATAGTCCTTTACTTTATGTCCCCTAGAGGGCACCGTAGTCAATTTAACTTGACGTCATGTAGCCTATAACCAGCGAACAATCAAGAGGCTTCTAATGACACCTCATTTGTTTTATTTTGATAACTAGTTTAGAAGTTATGAGATAACAAATGAACATCCATATCCATATATATATATATATATATATGTATATATATATATATATATATATATATATATATATATATATATATATATATATGTATATATGTATACATGCATACATACATACATACATACATACATATATACAAACATACAGTTCAAAATCATAACCCTCCTTTTCAAATATATATAGGTACCTATATTCAATTTTGCACTGTATGTCAAAAATCATAAAATTACTGCTTCAGTGTTTTCAGGAAGTACTCTGCTGGCGGCTGCTGTTAAGGTGCAGTGCCGCTCCGGTGTTGGTACCTATTGTGTGTGATTTTTTTCGAAATCAGTTTAGGCAGTTGTGTATTACTTTTACTGCGAAACCGAGCTTTTGGGCGAAAGGCGTTTTCAGTCAGTGTTTAATTTTAAGGTAAGATAAACCCCTAAGGGCGTCTTACTGGGACTTAAGGCAGACTAGACGATTGGAGCGAGCGATAGTGGCATCAGGATTTCGACTCGTTATTAATTTTTGACCAAGTTCTCGAGTGTTTGCGGGCCGAGACATTGGGCTGCCGTTGCTACCGGCCGTGAGTAGTGTATGTCTATTGTGATGTATAAGTTCTGATGGGATTCTCAGAATCAGATAGAAGTGATGATGATGATAGCCAAAAATCTATATATAATTACAAAGTTAGATTTAATAATATTTTCAGGCTATTTTCATAGTGTCAGAGAGATAGGCACGGAAAGTGTTATTTTAAATAGATCAATAAACTGTCAAGAGGATTAATTATAAGTTAATTAAACAAATATAATTTTGAAACCTCAAAACATAATTAACCAAATTCAGTTTAAAATTATACTGAATATCACGTTGGTTTCATCAACGACGGCCATGAACTCGTGAAACGTACCACAAAAAACAATTGGTTCTATAACCGATGGCCTAGCACGAACTCTATCGAGATATGAATAGTTTAATGATTCGAGTTGTCCTTAATAAATTATTAACATTGAGTCATTTTAAAATTATACAGACAGTAATATTTACCAGCGATTACCCTCTGATCGAAATTGAACCAAAGTCTACTCTACCGTTCACGTCATTGTCGTGGGGGTACACAATTCTTGCACTTAATAATCTATAGATTTTTCGTTTACAATTACACATTAAAAACAGTTTTCTTATACTTTCTATTCTTATACTATTGTAATCAAGTATCTATACCTAACAATATAAAAATAAAACCTAAATAATTGTTTTTTATATCGATGTTAAGTTTTTTTGGGATTCCACAATCAACCATTGACCCTTAAAAATACTACATAATATTCATCTATCTGTCTGTTTGCACTTCTATTGGCTCTTAGTACTAGAATTTTGCAATTTGTTTTGAGTATACACATTAATCACGCAAACATTTTTTGACAATATTTTTTTCATATATTTGCATAGTGTTGTTGACTTAGTTGTTTATAATATAGCCAATTTTTTTTTAAACAACTTAGGCGAATCACAATGGTTTATTGTGGCTGGAAGAGCATTGCCTGGCCTGAAGGCAAGGCAGTCGCTGGCTCAATCCCAGCCATGTAAATTTTTTTGTGGCATAATATTTTTTTAAGTGTTTCCTAGCTCGGGATAAGTGCTTAAACATATAGTTGATTATTAATGTAACTACTTTTATTTAGATAAGTAATGTTTCTATAGTAATGATTAATATTACAAATGTGAATTTTATCTATAATTATACGGATCACAAAGTGAATGAGAATATCGCCATATTGCACCATCAACACTTAGCTCAATTGGAAGAGCACTAATGTTTAAGTATAAGTATATATAATATATAGTTTGACTAGCAAATTTAGGATATCTCGAGTTTAGTCAGCAAAATAATTATATGAGAAAACAATGTCATTGTGAATGTTTTTAAATTAATTAAGCAAAAAAGAATTTCACCATGTTGAACTAGTCAACAGAAGCTCAGTTGGGCAGAACGTCCCGTTCAGAAGTAAGATTACAAGTTCTATCCTGTCGTGTCAATTTTATTGATATTAAATAAAAACACCGAATGTAAATGGCCTATTTTTTATAATCATATGTTTTTATAGAAATTTAATCTAGAAACAGACTAATTAAAATCTGAGTTAAACTTATTTGTTAGTTTACATTATTTTTCGAAAACTAATGTAGTAATTAATTTGAGTTAAATTCTGATCAACAATTTCAAATAGTTTGTGAGACAAATATTTAAGTTAAAAAAAGGTTTTAAATTACTTGTGCTATTAATTATATACTTTCTTGTACTTTTTGTAAAAGACAATGTTCCATGTTATCGGTAAACATCTAACTAATTACTATTTACCAATCTTTTATTATTTAATAATCTTTATTAACTAAAGCCGCGTTGCGATCTACGAGTATGCGATCATGTCATATAACGACTGTAGTAAGCACTGACGTTATGGTGATTTGCTATTCGGGTGATTTGGTGAATAAATCAATCACCTAAAGGCTAAAATTCATGATGATAATCTACATTCAGCCTCCGCTCCTCTCTTACAGTTTGCTAGACAGGTAGGCAGATAGACTATTCTTATTAAGGAGGCCGTTCTAATACAAAAAAAATTGAGATTAAGAAGTTAAGAATTCTTACTTGATATCAAAACATATGACGAGTAAGTACGCGTCTATTTGAACTCGATTAGGGTTATTGCTAGCGTCCCTGATAGAGCTCTAAATTTCGGTCACATTACGCGTCAATCGTTACGAAATACTTTATCTACTCTGTAATGTCATTGTAAACATTGATTTTGTCGAGTAGGTAGGTATAACTTGCGTATTTTTTATAGGTACCCGCTTTAGTCTAGGCCGTTATATCATACATCATCAGTCATCACACTGGATATGTAAGACATACTTTTAACGAAGTATATACTCAAAGCTTTTAACATTATGGGTAATATATTATATTGCTAAAATATCAGCACATATATTATTTTTAAAATGTGTTTATTTCTTGGAGAGCCTAGATCTTTTTAAATATTTAACCAAAATTAATCTATACGTGTAATAAAATCGTAAGAAAGTCAAAACTGTACATTGAATATTTTTTTAAAAGAATACTTGGGGCGTGATCTACAATCGATATCGAAGCCAAATTTTTTTTTTATAGAAGAGGGGGCAAACGAGCAGGAGGTGCACCTGATGGTAAGTGATCACCGCCGCCCATGGACATCCACAATACCAGGTCTTGCAGTTGCGTTGCCGGCCTTTTAAGAATGAGTAAGTTAAACTGTTTGTCTGTCTGTCTGTTTGTCTGTTTGTCTGTATGTATGTCCGGGGTAAACTCAAAAAGTACTGCATGGATTTACTTCAAATTTTGCATGAATATTGCTAACAGATCGGGTCAACATATAGGCTACATATTATCACGCTATCACCTGCGGGGTAGGAACTGTGCGGAGTAAACGAAGTCCTCGTGGACGAAGTCGCGAGCAACAGCTAGTATCTCATATATGCTTTTACTTAGTACTTTATCTACTAGTAAAGCTTATGCTATCTGCTTTTGACAAATATGTATATTAAAAAATCTTAACTTTTTATTAATAACGATTCGGGCGCTATCTTTTGACTGTGTATTCATTCACCTGTATCTATCTTATAAATATATAACTAATATGACAGCTATGACATTATTAACATTTGTAATTTGATTTTAATGGGCGTGTTCCTGCTACTGGTCTGACTTAAGGTTAAACGTTTTCCATACAAATTTTTGATGCACCCTTTGAAGTTTTTAGCAGTGATTTCGAATTCATTATGACTTAACATAGTCCTTATTTATTCTCCTGTTTACGCAAAAGAAATATATTACAATTTAATAGCCTGGAAGTATATTATTTTAGTCAATAATGTTGACTAATTTTACGTTTGTAGTGGTGTAAATAATTTTGACAGTGTGCATTTATTATGTTGTCAAACTGTAAGTGTAGCAGGTACACGATATTTTGTGAGAGCAGTATCACGATAGGTATGGGTTGTTGCCAGTCCGATTGACACAACCTAGATTGAATTAAAGTAAAATTCAGTTATGTAATATGTGCGATTCAGTGATGCCAGATTCTACCGATCTACTATTTTAGTTAATTTCAGTATATCTACAATTTTTTTAAATTATTACAATATATGATATATTGGATTATTTTTTATGAGATGTATATTTTAAATGTATATCTTTTAAAAACGTCATAATAATACAGTAAATTTAACTTTACAAGGACACATATATTGCCATTACTCCGGGCTTCTTTGAAAAATAGATCAACTGTCGTTCGGTCTGGCAAGTCGTACGAGGCGACCGATTTTCTATACGAGCCACTAATATCGTGGCTACTAGGTGGTTTTTTAATTCGTCATTGTCTCTCCCCCGGTTATGGTACCTATTCCTGCTGCAATAGAGTCTGTGCTTGTCACTGTAGTGTTCCGGTTTTGAATGGTGAGGTATCCAGTAAACTTATGCATTAAGACCTCGCCATAAGATAGCAACGCACCATTAACAACTTTAGTATCTATAGGAGATGGTTGTCTCTTTCCATCACAAGACCCACCTGCTTCTATGATATTTAATGACATTAAAAAATTATAAACAAAGATTATTTTCTAGCATTATCAATAATATCAATGAAAAAGTAAAATGTGAGAAACTGCCTTATGTGATAAAACCGCAAGAAGCAGTCTTACTATTATAATCTAACCATTATCATGTTTTTGAATAAACCTACACTAATTAAGGTTTGCAATGAAGAATTTGGTTCCAGATCATATTAAATCGCATTAAGAAACACAGAGCTATATTTTATATGTATTTACTATTCCCTAAACCTTCAATTTCAAGCTTTTTAATTAAAAACACTGAAATACCTGAATATAATATATCAAGTTACGGTACAAATAAATCGTGAAAATTAGTACTTTTAGCAGTTGTGTACTGGTATTACATAAATCGTTTTTAACAAATCTTTGACATCGACTTGACATATAAACCTTATAATATTTGCCAATCATGGAACTATTACTACTCCCGAGTTGCCAATGTTCTATTAATATGAGAGCCAGTGAATCAAAGACTAATGTAAATTAGTGAACTTTCCAACTCAGCAGTTTCCCACAGAGCTAGAATTTTTTTAACTAATTAAGAAAGTACCGTTCTGGTGAGCATCTTGCTGTTGCATCTATTATTATTCCAAATTACGAAGCATCTTTTTAATATTTTTTAATTTATATATTATGATGAAATTCCTGAAATTCCTTTTGGGATGAGATTTCATGAAGAGAGAAAAAATAGGTATTGCAATTAATCAGTGCATTAGTTTGGACGCTATTTAAAAAATATTGTTTTGTTTTTTGTACATTCTTTTAGAATTTTAGAAAGATATTTATTCTGATCCTCTTTCACCCCTCTTTCCCCCTCCCCCTTCTCCCGAAACATAGACATAGTTTACCTTACGCACCGGTGGGCGGAGGTTGTGGACAACAAGGCGGAAGCTTTGCAGTTAGTTTGGATATAGCGAAGACCTTTGATCCGGTATGGTACACAATACTGTCTTTATCATAAGGGTACTCGGGGCTAGTGCTCAGGGCCCCCATCCTCAGCGGGCCCCAGAGGACCGACAATTTCTCTCACATTTAATATCAAAATATGGTCGGGCGCATTACACTTTTCTCGTTGCACGAACGTCAGTGCATTTATGTGAATAATTTGATTCGAACACCATTATACCTTACCATTTTAGTTTATAATCTAAAGTCTATGCCTATTTTCAAGTTACTTATTTGATTTTTTATTCAGTTATTCCAAAAGAGCCCCGAATTATTGTGTGCCCAAGGGCCCCAGCATAGTCTAAGACGGCCGTGATGGTACAAAGCACTTCTCTCCAAGTTCTCCTTTCATGGGCTTCCCGTGAAAATCTGCAATTGGATTAGTTTTTGATGGCGTATGCTTTGAACTAAAACACGTCTATGCTGGTATTTCTCAGGATTGTGTGTTATCACTTACACTGTTTCTTCTCCATATTAATGGCATATTGCAATCAAGCAACATTCATTGCTACGCGGATGACATTACGGGTGATGCTTTGTAGTCCAGTCGTAACGGGGTTTCTCGAAAACACGTCAACGAGTGCCGGTACAAACTTGTATTAGAAATTGAAGAACAACTTTCCACAGCCTCAAAGTGGTGTCGAATTAACACCAAGAAGACAGAAGTTCGCGCGTTTTTCGCTAAAAAACTGATTTCTCGTTTCGACAATACTTTCCTAATAGCCTTTGCCAGTCTTGGAATCTTTGGAGTCGACATTTCGAGCTACATTCAGTTTCGTGGTCATTTGGCAGGACTAGGCAGTACTTCACACCAGCTCGTCGCTTACAGCTTTATGAGGCGCAAATCCGGCCTCACTTGTGGGCGTGGGCTCTTCAGTACCAGCTCCTTCATTTTGACCACGTTCAACATATAGCGGCTCGAACCGTCGACAACAGGGCTATTTTTGATAATCTTCATTTTTCAGCATTACGTAAAGATGTGCATCGCTCTGCATCTTCTATCGGATCTATCATGGATAGTGTTCCAAGGAACTGTTTAGATTAATTTCTGCCACAGAATTTCACCGTCGGACATTGGTACAAAATTCAAAATTTTATCCTCACAATCTCGATGTCTGGAAATCCGCAACTGTGTGATTCTCAAGGCACTTATTTCACTGCACTACTCCTCGGGAACCAATTACCGGCAGGGTTTTTCCGAACGGATACGACTTAGGGACTTTCAAGAAAAGAGCTTACTCTTTCTTGAAATAGCCCAGCGCAACTGAAAGTCTTGTTTGAAAGAAAAACTGTTCATGGGCGGCAGTGATCACTTACCATCAGGTGAGTCTCCCGTCCGTTTGCCCCCTTTACTATAAATAAAATCACTACGTCTAGCCAAATATCAGCTGCCCATATCATAGAACATATGAAATTTTACTGTTTGTCTGTTTTTTGTGTGTCCCCATATAACTTAACAACGGCTTGATCGATCTTGATAAAAATTGATAAATAATGAGAACTATTCATTTTTATAGACTTGAACATGTATGATTTATAACATATTAAAATTGTAGCCTTGTAAAAGCTGATTTAAAAAAGTTTATGAGATCAACCACTAGATGTCTGACTAACTGATAGTAAAAAAAATGCAAACAAAATTAGCTTTGTGCGAAACAGGCAATAAGAATGGTCAACTAGCTCTTTGCCTACATTTATGTATGTGTGCGTGGTACTAGTGTACGGCATATTATGTTGTATTCTATAGAAGAACTTATTTGTGTTTTGAAGCACCTTTTTTCAAAATTTACATCAGATTTTTATTGAGAAAATTATATCTGGAATATGCTGAGAATCACTTGGAAAATTCACAAAACTACATAAAGCATTCTTTATTTCTTGCTAACTGTATTAAAATAAATAAAAACCCTTTTTGGATTACAATATCATCTCTTGGGTTAAGTTGCTTAGTTGGACGAAACGTTTAACCCAAATGTTACAAAGTACTTACCAAACTTACTTAGACCTGTTAGAGTAAACAAAATTTTATTCTGAGCATCTGACTTTAGTTGGTTTCAGGTTAAACAGTCAAAATTGTGCAATGGCACCTTGACTTACAAAGTAAAATAGCGACTAAAGAATATTATGTATCCTTAGTAGGCATGGATCATTTAACAGTTAACATATTAAATTTCGTTTTTTTTTTTAAACGATTAACAACTGTTATTTAAATTAGCAAACAATTAAAATTTTATGCATCACTAAAATTACCAATAACTTGATATAGAATAATAATGCTATTAAAAATATTTGAGAGAGCTTTTTTTGCTCGCTACCTTGATTTATGATAATAATAACTGTTAAAAGTTATAAAACTATTCCAGAGGACCTTTTTTATGTCGCTAACTCGATAGCTTTGCGATTAACTTAACTTTAACAATATAACAGTTAACCTAATTTAAGTTTAATTTTCATGCCTAATCCTTAGAGATTCCTGGTAAAACCTTACTCTAGCCGTCTTACAATATTACGTATTAGACCTTGTTTGTCTATGTTAACAGGAACACAATGTTATGCTAAACTATCAGACGGGTTAGCAAGCTTAAGTTATATTATCCATACTTATTATACTTAATAATATTAAAAGTGCGAAAGTAACTTTGTTTGGCTGTTTGTCTGTCTCTTCTTTACGCCTAAACCACAGAATCGATTTGGATGAAATTTTGTACAAAGATAGTTTGAGACCCGAGAAAGGACATAGGATAATTTTTATCCCGGAAATCCTAAGGGAACGTAAACTATACGGGTTACGGTTATTAAGGAGTAACTTGGGCTACTTTTAATTTAGAATTTTGTCCTCGCGGATGAAGTTGCGAGTACAGCTAGTATGGAATAAAACGGATTGTGTGGTTTTATGAAACCACGGTAATAGTGGAAAATTTTTTTCCATTATAGATATTTAACTTTTTTTTATTATCGATAGGTAAACGCTTGACCTCGATCTCGCCTGATGGTAAGCTAAGATGAGGCCTAAGATGGAACGCGCTTCCCAAGGAGGTACCTGTTCACTCTTCTCTTGAAGATCTCCAGATTGTACTCGTCCCGGAACACAGACTCAGGAAGCATGTTCACGTCCTTTGCGGTTCGAATGAAGAATGTTGAGCCGAACCGCTTTGTCCGGGTACGTGAAAAGTCCACCATATAACGATGCCTAGATTCTGTGCACCTCGACGATCGAGACTAGAAAAACGGGGATGGCGGAATTAAGTCGTGCAATTTCGCAGCGCACTCTCCAAAGTGTATTCGATAAAAAACCGATAAACTAGCCTCTCCGCGGGGATGAGCGAGGCTCTGGAGTTTTTTGCCTACCAGATCATCGTCGTTTATGAGCCTCTTGGCACGCCTCTCGATGGCCTGAAATGGCTCCAGCTGGTATTTAGCGGATCCATCCCAGAGGTTAGAACAGTATTCCATGCACGAACGGACTTGTGCTTGATAAAGGTTGAGCAACTGTCCCGGACTGAAATACTGTCTCACCTTCGCCAGAATACCAAGCTTTTTTGAGGTAACTTGGTCTTTAGATACTAAAGCCAAAGTTTAAACTAAAAATTTTCGGAATAATATTCCATTAAGGGTATAAAAATTGCTTCATCAATCTTTTATACTTATGGAGACGGTCTACACGGTTAGCTGAATGAACTATAGACGCCCCCATTTGGCTTCGGCTGCTCTGACGAGCGCCTTTCACTTTATCCCTACTCCGCGGCCGATCTTCACGCGACATGCAACACACAGACCAAAAATTTTGAGACGATGTAACAAAAGTTTCACTTTAAAAATCCACAGAACAAAAGGCATAAGTCCGTAATAAAATCCGATAGGTACTCACATTTCCTTCTAAGTAAATAAATTTAAGTTTTGAATTGATCATGTTTAATTTTATGTTCAATTAGTAATTTGAGAAAATTTGAGGTGTTAATTATTATTGTGACGCTTAAAATTAATTGTATTCGGAGTAATTATTTTCTAGGTCTAAAGAAATAAATTTCATTTGAAATTTATTCTCATTTAATACCGGGAATTTAGAGTTCGGCGAATGTGAATTCGTTCGAGAGTTACCGTTATGACCTTATTACAAGAATTTTTATACAATTTTTTACAAGTGCTTTTTATACAATTTTTCTTTTAAATTTTTTATAAAATTTAAAAGATTTTTCAACCAATCGATTATAAACCTCCTGTGTTAGTTTATTACATGAAAAACAACGTCGAATACGGTTTGAAATATTAAAATCAAATAACAGCTTTTCAAATATTAAAAGAGTATCGTTTTCATCAAACTTATATCAAATTTTTAAAATAACTTTCGCAGTAATGTACCGATAAAACAAACAGTTTTATATCATTAGATAGCAAACAAGAAGAAGGTTATCCTGATGGAATGAAAAACCATCGCCTATAGACACCAAAGATGTTGAAAATGCGTTTCTATCCGTGTGGCGGGATGGCAGTGTCACAGGCATAAGTTTACCGGCTACCATACCCTCCAGACCGGAACACGACAATGACAAGCATTGTCGCTATTGCGGCAGGTAAGTCGGTAGTACCTACCCGGACGAGACGTTGCGGAATTCTACGACCTAGTAGTTACAATGGTAGTGACGCTTATAACCATTCGGTCGCCTCTTACGACTTGCCTGGCAGAATAACAGTTGGTTTATTTCTCAAAAGGGATCTGGAGCCAACCGGTATGAAAATGTTTCCAAAATATTATTAGCCATTCTCGTTAAAAAACTGCGTCGAATTTCCGAAATCCCTTACCTTACCTTGTAGCTGCCTTCCCCCTACCTTCCCGCAATCTTTAACATACCACTACGTTCGCCTTACCTTTCCGCTACCATATCGTTACCTTCCCACTACCTTCTCTCTACCAACCCCTACCTTCCCACTTCCTTCCCGTTACTTTTCACTACTTTTACCCTACCTTCCCACCACCTTCTCGCTTCTTTTCCACTATTTCTTTTTAAAATATAATTAGATAGTAAACCAGAAGACATTCTGGCGGGAAGAAAAACCACCAAAGATGTTAATAGTGCTTTGTTATCTGTTTGGTGGGATGGCAATATCACATGCATAAGTCTACCGGCTACCTTACCCTCTAACCCAGAACACGACAATGCTAAGCATTGATGCTATTATGGCAGGAATAGGTGAAGCGATTGTACCGAATACCCGGGTGAGATAAACTACCGTCCCCTTACCTTCCCGTTACGTTCCCCTTTTTTCCTTTGATTTTCCCCACCTTTCTTTACCTTCCCTCTACCTTCCTGCTATATTCTTGCAAACAACTTTCCTCTTCCTTCCTCCCTACCTTTCCGCTTCCTTTTCACTTTCTTCCCCCTACATACCCATACCTTCCTCCTAATTTCCCGCACTTTCCTGCTACCTTCCATTTACAGTGTCACCTCCTTCCCCACATTTCTTCTACGTTTTCCTACATTCCCCCTATTTTTTTCTATCTCGACACTACCTTCCACTACCTTATTATTACCTTCCCCATATTTTCCCATTACCATCTTGCTATCTTCCCTCTCTTTTCCCCTAGCTTTCCGCTACGTTTCCGCTACCTTCTTATAACCTTATCCTTATCTTCCTGCAATTTATTCCTATCTTCCCCAACCTGGCCCTAATTGCTTCTACCTTATCTCTATTTTCCCTATTTTACCACCACCTTTCCCCAATCTCCCGTAAATTCCGCTACCTTCCCCGTTCCTCTTCTACTTTTCCAGTTACCCTCCCCACCTCCTCCCCGCTACCTTTTCCCCTACCTTCCCCTGCCTTCATTCTACCTACACGTTATCTTCTTCCCCCTCTACCACCCCTCCCACTATGTCCCTCTCCCCTATCTGCCCGCTCCCTCTTAACTCCCTCCTCATATCTTTACCTCCACCCCATCTCCCCTTCTTCCTATTTGAAGGGAGATATGGGTATATGAGATATCTCCATTCTCCAACTATCTCTTCCTCTTTCCCCTCCACTTAACCGCTTCTACTCTATCCCCAAAATCTAAGAGGAAATGGGGGGCATTCCTCTCTCTCATTCTCTCTTATTTAATTTTTCTTAAATTTTTTGTACCAACTTTTTTTAAATAAATTTGGAAATATTTGTTTTATATATTTATAATTAATACATTACATTACATTACTTATTTTATAATGGTGTTTAAAATAGAACATGTAAAATGCATGCAAAAAAAATAAATACTAAACAAAACAGTACACTTAAATTAGTAATCATACAAATAATTGTCTCCATTAGGATCGGAACCGTTATCTCCATTGATTTCATAGTTAACACGCTTCTTGTTTGCTCCTCCAAGGGTAGCATATTGCTGACACGAATTCATTTGATTTTCCCCTGCCAGAAATCGTCTAACGTGGCTAAAGAAGATTTCACTTCAAAAAATCGTACGTTACTTGGATAAATACCAGCACATTCATAACCCTTACCCTCTAAACCGGATCACGACAAGGACCAGCACTAACGTTATTGCGACAAGGATATCTACGTAAGGCGTTGATACCATATATCCGGGTGAGACGTTGCGGAGCTTTACCAACTAGTGTTGATGTTAGCCTGTTTTGGAGAATACACCATCTGCCGTTCTGGCAAGCAGTTTGTGAGCAGCAAACAACAACTGATTATGCGAGTCACTACCTGCCATCGTGGCTACTAGGTGGTAGAGTTCTGAATTATTTCAACCTAGTCTAAAGTCTTATATCCCTTATTTATCGCTACCGCAATAGTGTCTAGTTCTGGTTTTAGAGAGAAAGAAAGTAGAGATGTTTTTTAACCCTTGGCTTCTTATTCAGCACGATATCATAGCACAATGTGGCATATTTCTATTTTATTTTATATTTCATGATACACGTCAATGTTCATGATACAATATGAACAAACGTTTGACATTTTTGACAATATTGTATAGCCATTTCTGATAGTATTCATGTGCTGTGAATACGGCAAACAAGGGCTAATTACAAGCAGAATCGAACAGATTTATTTTTATTAAATGTTTGTGTATTTCAGAAAAGATATCTATCAATCAATTGTTTAAGTTATCTCCATAAAATACCGATTAGATTACAATGTATTTTTTGAGTCTCTAGATAAATTAAACCAAATTTGTGATGATATTCGTACGTCAAAACAAACATGACACATAATTACAAAGCAAACGTTTTTTGCACTGCTAGTTTAGTTTATCTTAACGATATTTGAGACGAGATTTAGATTAAGCCTTAAAAATAAAACATAATTTGGAAAATTTTATCATCATTCTAATTGCGTGATGGCAGACGATGATTGCTGCGGAGGCGGTCATTGAGAAGACACCATGAATGATGGTAACGCATGCGCGCAGTTACCATTCCACGAGATATAAGCACGGCACCCGAACCTATTACCGCACAACTTTATCGCGCCCTAACGTTCAGAGAAGTTGTAATCGACCCTAAATTTCTGAAACCATCGAAATTTCTGAATACGAAATTTCGAAAAATATTTTTTTAGTGTTTTGTGATTCGTTTTGTTTGTGAAATTAAGACTGGGATTATATATCCACACTTAAAAAGTTTTGCAAAACTCCGCGCAACAGTAAAGGTAAGTGATATTTAAATTTCAATTTTCTAATCCAGTTTTAGATAATTTTTATCAAAAAGATTATTTAAAATTTGAAAGTCTGTTTTGTTCAACCTGAAAAACTTCAACCTGGACTTGCTTCAAAATATGTTTAAAAATATATTTGAGTATTATATCTACTTCTAGTATTAAGCACTATTAACTCATTTAAAATACTTCTTCTGTGATTTTTTATCTCGTAGATAACGCATGTTTTATGTACAAAACATTTAGAAATTATAAAAAATGCCTAAGTACACTATGCAATTACATACTAAGGATATTTTTTATAAAGTGAAAAGAATGCTTCACCTTTTATTTAAGTATCAGAAAAATGTTTCTTTTAACCAAAAGTTTTTATATTCAGTTAGGTATATATTTTTATACTTAATTTTTTTTATTAGCCTAAATTTAAAAGATAAGAATTAAAAATTATAAAAAAATATTTTCCATCGTCATTACTTGGTAGATTTCCATTTTTATTTGATAAATATAATAAATAATGCACTTTTACTTACTTTTATTATATACATCAAACACATTTGGTAATTAATCAACTGGTTTCGCTTTTTAAAGCATTTTCAAGTTTTAGTACTATTGGAAAAGCGGAACATGGTTGATTTATTACCAAACGTACATTATATGTTTTATGTGAAATAAAAGAACAAGTGCATTATTTATTATAATTACCAAATAATAATGGAATTTCACTAAGTATAGATGATGGAAAGTGTAAAATGTAGTTTTTGTTATATTATTATATTTACAAATTTACCAAATATATAAAAATTTATAGAATATCAGTAGAGAAAATCACAATTTATATTGGCAGTTGGAAACTGCCTCATTTGATTTACTAATAAAAATATATTTCTCTGTGCCGTATGCTTCACTGATTGTAAAGCTTCACGGGGTCTAGTTGTCGACTGTTATCACAATGAATCATTTAGCTGTTTCTCTTATTCTTTATAATGTATTCAAAATTATGACGAATTGTGACAAATTCTAAAGAGAATTAATATTCAAATACATTTTTTTAATGTTTTACAGCACCATTTGTGAAAACTTTTACTGCATAAAGACTTGACTTATTGACAAATAAAAAAGTATTCACAAACATAAATAAATAAAAAATAAAAAAAAGCATAAAATATAAATTATTTAAAAATATATAGAAAGTTCACCAATTTTAAAATTATGCGTCATTGAAATGAAATAATTCAGAAATAAACTTAATTACAAGACAGAACATAAAGCGTAAAAGATTCAATTGAGCTATTATGTTAAAAATGCTACAAAGATACTGTACAAGAAATCATTGTTATAAAAATACTGAATGACAGTATATACAGATTTTAAAGAAAAAATGTAAATAAAATCATTTTCTCAAGAATAATAATCACTTTCAGATAGGTTGTGAAATTGAGTGACGTTTGCAATATGGAAGATTATATTTTTACGTAATTACTGGGCTTGAGGCTGAATTGTTAACTTTTCTCGTTACGATCGTTATGGTTCTCTGTAATAAAATTTTTATAATGACATGATTATAAAAAAATCACATTTAGCTGGTTTACGTAAATATATGAAAGGAAAAAACTTATACATTAATTCTATATTTAAACTAATTTAAGTTTTTTTAAACTTCGGAAAATGGACAAACGGCATTCATTCGTGTGTTGGTCTAATGCGCTGTAATGATCATAAACCACCCACTTTGCTGGCAGGATGATTGTCAAAGTCAATCCAAAGTTAAACAACTCACTACATTTGTGAGCACCAAACGGCAGATTTCTGCAACATTCGGCCCGAGTTGGGTACTTACCCATTTCTTAAACTTATGCATGTGGCATTAGACCTCGCCACAAGATAGCAACGTACCATTAACAGCTTTGGTGTCTATAGACGATGGTTGACTCTTTCCATCAGAAGACCCATCTGCTTGTTTGCTATCTTATGATATACATAAAAAAACCTTCCTCATTACTAATACAAAACTAGAGATGGACCGAATGTGGTTTGAACCGAATTCGAACTTCGGTCGAACAATCGGTGAAAATAAAAAACTAGGCCGAATTTCGCCCGAAATTCGGTTCAATTTTGGCGCGCTTTTTTTGAGAGCAATACGTCGTGATTTGGTTACGAATTTACTTAAATTATTTTATATATCGTTAATAGTTTTCGCAGCGCACGCGAAATAATGACTTACCGGCAAAATTTTGATAGCTTGGGTTACGTTGTTCCAATTTAGATAGGGATCTCTAATTTTTTTGAAAATATAAATGTTTTATGTATTACTCTGGAATATGATGTCGGTGCTCGGGGATGATTTTATATCTTTCTAAAGGTGAAATAAATTTTCAAATCATTCTAGTAGTTTTTGAGTATATTCGATACATATAAAAATACAAATCCTCCTATCCTCTTTATAATATTAGCGTAGATTTCAGTCAAAATAGTGCAAGTAGGTACTTTTTTCTAGTGCCAAATATTCGGCATTTAAAACTCATTTCGACCGAAGGTTGAAGTTCGGCCCAAGCAGCCGAAATTCGGTTAAACCAAATTTAAAACGAATTTTGGTCCATCGCTACTCTCGTATTCTAGAATCAATCAATTGCAAGGTAGAATGTAAACTTACGGACATGCCATTACATATCTTCCTGTTATACTTATATTTGATACGAAAGGCCTTATTTACCATCTTATGCTGTAAAAAATCTTATCACAGTACAATGGTCTTAAAAATTTTTAGATAAAAACTAAATTAAGTACATTGCCAATGTGTAACATGAACAACATTAAAAAAACGTGGCTAGAAAATACAACCACTTTTATTTGTTTACTGGGTGCCTGAGTATTTCTCTCTCAAGATTTGGTCATGGGGTCTTAATTTTTAGAAGACGCATTGTGAAAATTATTTTATTAAATTTCTCAACATTCTGTCAATAAATTGAACGACGGAGATTTGATTTTCGGCTGTGGAGGGATTTAACTAATTGCAAAGTAAAATTTTACTTTGCTTATTTGAAAGTTCAAATTTCTTTCATCGTTGTCGTTAAAAGGTAGGATTTTCATTAGTTTTACGGAAGGATTTAATCACAGACCACATAATATTAATAGACACGCCATTGGGAAGGAATCGAGTCGTCGCGCATATGAGCTAACACTCCTATTACTGTCAAAAATGTCATACATTTGTAGGTTATGTTATATTGTGAAAAAAATAGAAATAAACCATGTTGTACTGTTTTATCGTACCGAATCAGATGAAAAGTTCAGAAATTACCCTCGATATGATTTTATTTCATTAGTAAGTAGTATAACTCTGTATTTCTGTATGTAACTGCAAGCTACGTTGCCAAACTATGACATTGTCTTGCAAGGCGTATCAATTAAATCCATCCATAAGAATAACTTACCATTATTCTGTGCCTTGAGTCATTTCTACTATTCCACTAATATGGAATATCGCTAGATTATGATATAAAAAAAGTTTGTTTTTAACTTCACTGTTTTTTAAGGAAGTTACTGTTTTTGCCCCCATTTTCAAAATCGTGTTTTCACCAGATCTCTATGTTTTGAGGTCCTAGGAAACTTTCCGGCTATTTTCACGATCACGACAGTGTGTCTGAATGTATGTATGTGTGTGTAGTCTATGTGTATGTGTGTGCATGTGACACACCTAGATCTAAACTGAGACAACTCAAAGAAGGTTATTGTTCAGATGACGAAATAAACATCTGCATTTTTTAGGCTACTTATAAAAATAGAGTCTAGCTCAGAGATCCTTAATACTAGAAAGCTGTATTTTGGCATAAATACATATATATTAGGCAAAAATGCCTTGAAAAATATTTTTTTAGGGTCACTGTACGTAAAGTGGGGATGTTAATATTTTTTCACGCGTACTCTATAATGTGTGGTATTGTTGGATATGTCTTTAAAAATATTGTAGACTTGTCAAAACAATTTTTCGATTAAAATAATCGTTGATGAAAAATTAAGCTTTAAAGTGCTAATTTTTGTTATAGCTTGGCTAGGTCCCTCTGCCAGCTAAACGGTTGGTTTTGGGGGTGTGAAAAAATTCACAGTAGTAGTTAATATAATGAATTTAAAGGAAAACATTAACGGCTTAGAAGGTTTCACAAGTTTTTGAGTAACACGACCAATTAATAAAATATACTACGAGAAGTTTTTATCGTCGACGCATTTCTTTAGGAATCCATAAAGTAACGAATTGTTTGAACACATACAAGCAACTTGCAATAACGATGACAATTATTGACCGCAGGATTTAACGCGGCTTATTAACATTTCATAGATTTTATTCTTTTCTAGCTTCGTAATCGTTTTTATATTGTTAATTTGTCTAAACCCTCAGATTTAAAATCGTAAAATGTTTGACAGCTAACTGTTTCCATAGTAAAATAAGTGTTCTTATTATTTTTCTCTCAATAAAAGCCTTTCTCGGACTTCAACAAATATTTAAGAAAAATGAGCTGAATTGGTTCAGTTACTATTAAATTTTGCGCTTAGCAACGCATTTAGCGATTAATTTTTATGATATTACTTGCTGACCCGCGCAGCTTCGCCCGCGAGTATATTAATAAGTCATCCAAATAGCTTTTAATAAAACTTTCATCCCGTATTTCAGCCCTCCAAAGATTGATTTTTGAAAAAAAAATTTGCCAATGTTTGACCCCGAATCTTCAACTATATCCATGCCAAATTTCATGAAAATCGGTCCAGCGGTTTAGCCGTGAAAGCATAACAGACAGACAGACTTTCGCATTTATAATGTTAGTATGGATGTATAAAAGCGTAATTGAAACGTTTGTCCTTCAAAAATGTTTTAAAAGTAACAAGCCGATTACAATTTTATTATGTATGATCAGATTTGCATGCTTATACACTCGAGTAAATATTAACTTACTACTAGAGATATTATCAAAGCGAGTACTACACTTTACTACATTAAAATCAATCCAAACACATGCTAATGGAGTAGCTTATATACTATAATGGAGTAGTTTACCATTGGTCTTTGATATTTACTTTATATATTTCTATACAAACAAAATTATAATCGTATCTGTCGAAGCGTGATTTTTTTCGTTTTTTATTGGGTAGTCTATTTGACCGAAATCATGAGATCTGAGGTTAAGATTCTGAGTGATTAAACATTTTGTATACATATTTTTGAGGAAAAATCTAGCTTCTGTTACAACTACCGTGTTTGGGATGAACATGTAACATTACCAGTCCAATTTTGTTTATATCATAACTTAGCAAATCAGCTTATAACCTTTCGACTTGAGATATTGCAGCAGGGAAGTTGTAGTGGTTCTACTAGGTGGTAGAGTTTCGCTACGTCTTGCCCGGGTATTTGGTACCATCGCCTTACCGGTTTGAAGGGTAAGATAGCCGGTAGACTTATGCATGTGGGATTGCCATCCCGCCACACGGATAACAACGCACCATTAACATCTTTGATGTCTATAGGCAATTATTATTTGAAACTGATTTATACACTTGTACTTTTATTTCACTATAGGTTTAGACTACATTATTAAATTGATCGACCGGTTTCGCTTTTTATAGCATCTTTGGGACGTAAAATTATGCATGTGGCATTAGACCTCGCCACAAGATAGCAACGCACCATTAACATCTTTGGTGTCTATAGGCGATGGTTGACTGGTTGACTCTTTCCATCAGGAGACCCATCTGCTTGTTTGCTATCTTATGACATAAAAAAACGTAATATTCTTTACTGGTGATTGAAAATGTAAAATCTATAGGCAATGGTTTCTCTTTCCATCAGGAGAGCCATCTGCTCGTTTGCTATTTTATGATATAACAAAAGTAGTTAACTCTTTAAATTTATCTAAATTCAAAAAAATCTCTTGTCACGATGTTTGTGGTCACACTGTTCCGAAAGGGTTCGACCAATTTTAATCGTTTTTTGTGTATAGTTATACTTGTTAAGTATGAGAATATGTTGTTATTGTTTCATACCGGCAGATGATTGGTTGTCCCTATCCAGAAAAAACAATATATTTTTTTACCAAACATTTTTTGTATTTTTTTGACATCAATAATTTTTCATCTTCCTAAACCCAGCCCACCCCCGCTTTTAACCCTCAACCCTCGAAAATATTTATAACAAATATTTTTTATGACAGAGCAACGTTTGCCGGTTCAGTTAGTTATATTATATTCCTAACTTAAAGTGAGAAAATGAGTTTGTTTGTTTGTTACGTTTTCACGCCTAAACCACTAAAACAATCTTCAAAAATTCTTTCACAAAACGAGTAACAGGCTATATTTTTAAATCAGAAATTCCTGAGAAAAATTAAATAATGTAACCCAAGGATTAAAAAAATGCATGGAGAAGTCATTACTTGACGTGTGCTGTCCTTTGTTATTTTTATTATCATATTATTTTATTTACTTCCCAATGTTAGAAGTCATAATGATTTTGATAGTTATTTAAAGACATTAACGCGAACAAAGCCGTAAGTAAAAGCTAGTAAACTATATATAGATAAAGTGGTAGTATAAAAAGCTGACACCACAGCCGTAACTTTTATTACACGTTCCCTAGTTTAGGGACATTATTCATTTAAGATGTATTTCTTTTATCTGATTACGTGTTAAGGTTTCCTCTTAACATGTTTTACCTTCGCCTAGAAACATTGAGTGCAGTAAAAAGTAAGTTTATAAAGGTATTAAATAAAATGTCCTCATTGAATTGAGGTATTTTATATCGAAAAAGTTTCATTTGTGGGCCAGTGCAAGGTACCGATAAATTCTGGTCATCTGGTCACTCCTACGCCGTGCCGTAAGCCGTGCAATTTTACCAATTTTGTGAACGAAAGTTATGTCTGACATGTCGATAATCTAGCCGGTTAGTACATCACGCATATATTCTTATAATTCACACATAATTCCTTACATGCTAGGCAAGGAGAACCGGGTGCCATATATTAAGATAATAAACTTGTCTTGTATTCTTAACATTCTTAATTCTCTTCATGAAAATACGCCGATTACAAATACTTTTAACTCTACCATACACTATATAAAGGCACTCGATGAATATGATCGTTATACGTAGGTCACTCTATAAGTCTTGCGTAACTTAAAAAACAACATGTTATAACCAAAATATTGTTTATTGCTTTTCAAAATAATCTCCTTTATATTTTAAACATTTTTTCATGCGACCGAATCATTTTTTAAAACAGGAGGTCCACAGATCCGAAGGCATGTTTTCTACGTGCTGATTGAACGCTATCACTGCCTCTTCGGAGTTGGTAAAAGTAAAACCTCTCGTCAAATCTTTGATTTAGGGGAAAATACAGAAATCACAGGATGCGTGGGATGAGTGACGAGATGTACTTTTTCGGAAGCTAAAAATGACTTTGTTTTGTTGGCTGTGTGTAAAGAAGCGTTATCATGGTGTAGGAGAATACGGCTTTTGGGTCGTCTTTCTCGAACTTTTTCTAACACCCTGGGTAAACAAATGGTAGAATACCACTCGGCATTAACACTCTTTTAATCTTCAAATGGAATTGTACAGATGTGTGCATCTTCAGTAGCATCTGTGAGCATCATTCCACGCGAGCCCGCTTCTGCTCCGCTGTCAATTCATGAGGGATCCAACGACAACAAAGTTTCCGAACTTTCAATTCTTCGTGTAAAATTTTCTGAATTTGGCTCATACCAGTCCCCAATAGTCCTCAAATTGTCTCATAGGTAATCCGGGGGTTTTCTTCAATTAACCGCTTAACAGTAGCCACATTATTTTCGTTGACGGCAGTTGAAGGCCGCTCTTCACGAAATTCGTCATGTAAAAAAACTCGACCTCTCTCAAATTCAGCAAACCATCGCCTCACGGTGCTCAAACAAGGTGCTTCTTTCCCAAAAGTACTGTGAAGACAAGCGGCATAGTCTTTTAAAATCATAAAAAATCATCGCTCTAAAATCTTTTCATTATACTTAATTTCATTTTCGTTGCGCACGTATATGGGTGATTCCGTTCTAACTGTGATATTCAATGTCCTGTATTGTTTGTTCTCACAGGTCGTTAATTAATAATTAATTTATGAAATTTTTGTACTTATTGGAAAATAATAAACATATTTCAACATTATTTTCATATAATATAACTTGCCACTTACAGAAAACTTACAATATATCACTTAAATGTCAATACCGTGTCATGTCCATTTCTAGAATTTATTTATAAATTGTTAGTTTTTTTGTCGTAATAAATGATTTAAACTAATTACCTCATAAATTCTAATGTTTACGACAAAAAAAACTAACAATTTATAAATAAATTCTAAAAATAGACATGACACGGTATTGACATTATATCACAGTTAGAACGGAATCACCCATATATAACTTTGATGTGTGATAAAAAAAAAATTGACAAATCATTTCCCGCCAATTGTTTTTTTTTTATTACTAAGAAGGTTGCAACATTTTAAAAATATAACAATCGAAATTTAAATAGTTCCGATTAGCTAGAAGTGCAAAACTTTTAGTGTGCCCCATGTATGTCCGTCTTAATCTCTATCGATGCCTGCAGTAACCACCTTCCTAGTATGTATATTGTATAATGACGGATGATATAAATATATTATAGTATATTTGTTTGACCTTTCATTCGCTATTTTTTCTTTATATCCAAACGAATCCCTTGCTTATCACTTGTGTATTTATTGTCACATGTCACAAGTGTTACACCACATAATATGTTTCGTAGTAATCACGTTGAATATGCTTTCATTCAATTTGGCATAATAACTCTCGCTTCCATCAAAGAATTATGCATACAGAGCAAGAGAGGCATCCTCACTTAAGATTGAGCTATGAGGTATTTTCATGAATGCTCTGTAGAGCACTAATGAAAATACTTCAAAGCATAATCTTTACAAAGTTTTTCTTGCCCACACACTTCCTTCTATATTATCAGTGTCCCTTTTGCCTCTGCTATAAGAACGTGCAAGGTACACGAACAAGGCCACTTGTACTAAATACTACTAATGCCTTTTTCAAATAAAAGTACCTACCTTATTTTTCTTCGCACGTATAGTTAAATTGAAAACCATACTTCATAATTGACCAGTGTATGTAGCTAAGGTGGGTAAAGCTTTAAAGCACTGCGTCATCTTTTTTTTATATCATAAAATAGCAAGCAAGCAGATGGGTCTCCTGATAGAAAGAATCAACCGCCGCCTATAGATATCAAAGATGTTAATGGAGCATTGCTATGTTGTGGCGAGGTCTAATGCCACATGCATAAGTTTACCGGCTAACTTACCCTCCAAATTGGAACACGACAGCGACAACCACTGACGCTATTGCGCAGGAATAGGTAAGGCGTTGGTACCTGACCCGGGCGAGACACAGATCTCTATCACCTAGTAACCACGATGGTAGTGACTCGCATAGCCAATCGGTCGCCTTTTACCACCTCCCTGGCAGAACGGCAATTGGTCTATTTTTCAAAGGAGCCCGGAACCAACACGGGGAGCCATCTGCATAACGCAGACGGCTAACCACTGGATAAGCCAGCATAAACATATCTATGAAGGTAATTATCAAGACACAGGATAAAAAAGCGAGATGATAAAAAATATACAAACCTGTTGACACTATTATTAACCCTTAGACTACAGAGCATACAAAAGAAGCCGAACTTTCCCCAAATATGATAAAATGCCTCTAAATTTATGTTGTACGAGTTGTACAATATTACAAGTTGAATGGAATAAATTCTCTAAATCCACAAAACCACAGAAAACTTTCTGGACAACATTCAGATGCTTTCCTACGATTTTGCGGAAAAAACTTATCGGGGAAACTTAGACCGACATCCCCTTCTAAACCTCAAATCCTCTTGTGTTTACCACAACATTCCATTTGTATATCACGGGGAACAATACCTTCGTGTCAGCTTATAACGAATGTACTAGTTACAAATTTCTTTGGGAGTTACTCGTATGTCGTAGACTACGTCGTTAAAAAAATGGTGATGATTTTATAAATACACTAGCTGTTGCCCACGACTTCGTCCGCGCGGACTTCGTTTACTCCGCACAGCTCCTTCTTCGTATGTGATAGCGTGATAATATGTAACCTATATGTTAACCCGACATGTTAATAATATTCATGCAAATTTTGAAGTAAATCCATGCAGTACTTGAGTTTACCCTGGACATACATACAGACAAACAGACAAAAATTCTAAAAACTATATTTTTGGCTTCGATATTGATTGTAGATCACGCCCCAAGTATTCTTTTAAAAAAATATTCAATATACAGTTTTGACTTCCCTACGATTTTATTATATGTATAGATTTTCTACATAAAGATCTAATTGAAATGGGTTGTACAGTTCCGGGAGCTGTTAGGAAATAATTTAGTTGTGAATTGTAAAATATGTTTTCTTGTTAGTCATATTTCTATCTGGTCAGACAGACTTCTCCATGTTTACCGGTTTTGATCATCTAAGTACCGTTTTTAGCCTCTTGAAAATAGAATGAATGTACATTATATTCAAACTTTTACACTTAAATAAATTAAGTTAATAATGATACATATAGAATTATTTTTATAATTTTTTACTTCCCGGTACTTATGTTGATAAGGGAGTTACTGATTTTACCCCGATTTTCGAAAATCGAGTTTTCACCAGATCTCCACTTTTTGAGGTCCTAGGAACCTTTTCCGACTATTTTCAAGATGACGCCAGTAGGTATATATGTGTGTGTATGTGTGTGCGCGTGTGTGTGTATGTGGGTGTGTGTGTATGTGGGTGTGTGTGTATGTGTGTGTATATGCATGTGTGTGTGTATGATGTGTGTGGTTGTGTATGTGTGTGTATGTATGTGTGTATGTGTGCACATGTGTGTATGTAAACATCTCATCACTTTTGAACGGCTTGAACGATCGAAATGCGGTTGATGGCATTCGATTGGGTTCCACTCAACGTAGTCTTCCTGAAAATTTGATCCAATTCAGTCTAGAAGGTTTTGAGAAAACCTCAAAAAAATTTTGGTAATAGAGTATTTTTTAATATAACTTCCAGATTAATGTGCGATTGAGTACAAAATCTAATGAGATCTTTTCTTAAAAAAACTGCGTTCAATGTATGAATTGCATTAAAATCGATTTATATGTTCGGGAGTTATCGTTGATGAAAAATTGTAGAAAAAGTGTTTTTCGGCACAACTTCGAAATTTTTCAATCAATCATTTTTTTGTCAGTTATAATTTTTATATAAACATTTTTATGTATAATCTTTTTTATAAAAATATAGCTTTAGAAAAACATAATCTGAATATGACTTTTGTTAAAATCGGTTTTTTAAAGTAAATGTATAAAATACCGTTTTAAAAACTCCTTGTTATCCATTTCTACAGTAAGATTATAAAATTAATTTAAATGGATTCAAATTAACTTTATAATCGTAAGATTTCTTTAAAGAACATATATATATATATATATATATATATATATATATATATATATATATATATATATATATATATATATATATATATAAATGAAAATTATTATATTAAAGGATGATATATTTAAAGCAAAATAGGGCATTGGTTGAGGAAAAATCTATTAATTAAAATTTATTAAATCTATTAATCTATATATTTAATATCTATTAAAAACGGCAACATTTTTAAGTATTACAATTTAAAGAAAACATAGACTACAAATGAAAAGGTTCAAATAAAGGTTACATTTAAAAAATAATATCTTTTTCACAGGCCTTAATCAAACAAAATAAATACGAGTAAAATTTTATAAAATTACGAGGTTATTTATAGTAGGAGATTTGACTGAAGGCGATCATTTTAAATACAAGGTATGAAGTCACCCTTGTTCTTTATTTATAAATATAATGATGCGATCAAAACTTACACCACGATGTTGTTGAAATAGTATTAAATCATTAGTAAAACTCAGTCTCAAGCTGTTTACCAACCCCTTGCCATGAACCATTATATATAAATGAGCCTTTGGCGCTAAATTAATCTTATAAATGATTTTTCACCTTGCAAGTGTATTTTGAACGTGACGTCAATTTGAGAATACCACAAGTGATGAATTAAATGTCTCATTTCTAGACATAATAACCTAGGGCTGGAAGTATCAAATACAAAAGAATCGATACTCGAAATTTTAATTTTTACTTAGGCAAGCTCGTCAACATATCATTATCGACTATCTATTAAACAATTGTCATAATCGATTATCGAAAAAACAATAGTTCAACGCCGAGAAATATCTTATTTAAAAACTTTGATGTCTATACCTCGTTTATAAAAACATATAGGAACAATCCATAAGTAAAGATATCATATATCCCAGTTGATCGAACAATTTAGAAAATTAAAAAATTGGATCATAAAACACAAATAACACAAATGGATTATAAAAAAATTAGTGAGATATTAGAAATGTATCCTGTAATGCTCCAAGCCCCCTTCGAAAAAGGGGAACAATAGGTTATGCGAGTCACTTCCATCGCGGCTAGTAGGTGACATAGTTTTGCATTGCCTCGCCTGGCTCTGGTACCACAGCCTTACCTATTCTGCCCGGCTGGCCTATTCAGTGCTTGTGTCTGTCGTGTTTCGGTTTGGAGGGTAAGGTAGCTGGTAAACTTATGCAGAGGAAATTATTATTACACCACACTAATAGTGACCCATCGTTAACACCTTTGATGACTAAAGATGATGGTTGTCTTTTTCTATCAGAAGAGCCATCTACTTGTTTGCTATTTTATGATACAAAAAACTGGTCAAGTGCGAGTCAGACTCGCGTACGAAGGGTTCCGTACCATCATCTATAAAAGAAAATCACGTTTGTTCTATGTATACTTGAATATTTATTTGATATATTAGGAATTTATTTTTATAGTTGATATATTTCCAAATAAATACTTTTTTGAAAATATTTAAGTTTATATCTGTTTATTGAGATCGAGTAAGAAATTGCTTAAAAATTAATATTAATATAATTGCTTAAAAATTAATATTTACTTTATTTTTATTCAGTTATTTATTTTGAAAGGTAATATGCAACTAAATATTCTGTGAAAATTTTAAACGTTTACCTGTTACCGTTATTAATATTGAGCAAAAAAAAAAACGAAAAAACACGTTTAATGTTTGGGGACCTCCCTTAATATATTCATTTTTTTTATTTTTAGTACTTGTTGTTATAACGGCAACGGAAGTACATAATTAGTGAAAATTTCAGCTTTCTAGCTATCACGGTTTATGAGTTAAAGCCTGGTGACAGACAGACAGACGGACAGACAGACAGCGGAAGCTTAGTATTAGGGTTCTGTTTTACCTTAGGTACGGAACCCTAAAAAGAAATACTTTTTGAAAAGTAGTAGCGACATTATAAGTAATAGAACATCGATATTTTCGATCCATCGATACTTTCTATCGATCTTTTGCACACTCTAACTCACATAAGGTGAAACGGTTGATATATTGCTCATTTTAATAAAAGTTTCATTTATTAACTCGCTTTGTTGACTCGCAGTAATAACAAACGCGCGTGCTGAACTGCGACATAGAAATAAAGGAACAGGAGTCGAAAGAACAAAGGGCAGCGGCTGAATAAATACCACGAATGGTACATTACCCGGTTCATATTAGTTTTCTGTTTATTACTTCAGAACATGAGTAGCAGCTGTCATATTCGCATATTTATTTACTTGATATTTAAATCAAGTGAAGCTTTTTAGGGTTCCGAAGTAAACTAGGAACCCTTATAGTTTCGCTATGTCCGTCCGTCCGTCTACACGATAGATATCTTTAGTACTAGAAAGCTGTAATTTGGCGTGAATCCACATATTATTCACGGCTACAAAGTGGTAATATAAAATCTTGAAATTTTTTTTAGGATATTTACATGTAAAGTGGGGATGCTAACTTTTTTTCTCGTATACCCAATTATAGTCTAGGGTATCGTTGGATAGATTTTTAAAAAATATTGTAGGTTTACGATTACAATTTTTCGGTTAAAGGACTCGTGTGTTAAGCTTTAAAGTGCTAATTATTGTTAGAGTCAAGTGTCGTCGTCCCCTTCCCCCCTTCCCCACCAGCGAAACGGTTAGTTTGAGGGTGAGAAAAAAAATCGTGATAGTAGTAAATATAATGATAGGAAAAACTATCACGGCTCTGAAGACTTTACAATTTTTTAAGTAATAGTCGACCAATTTAATATAAATTGTACTTTGAGAAGTTTTTATAGGCGGGAAATCTGTGGTGCGACTATACCCGTCATTGACTTTGAATAGGTTAAATGTTCATAGTAGGAAACAAGAAAAGCCCTCTTTAGTCAGCATTATTGTGATGGGCAACTACGGAACCCTACTATGCGCGTGGCACTTTACTAATTCTTTATATGTACTTTATGTATATTTAAAATAAAGTTGTAAAAAAAATTTCTACATATTTGAGCATATTTTGAAAAGTTCAGTCCAAGGCAACGCATTGTCAATACCTTTGCCTTTGTACTATTTGGCGAGTTTTGTTTGCTCTGATATGTGAAAAACTTCTGTCAGAAAAGCAGACGTTTATTCTTCTAAGGAGAATTCTAAAAACTAGGAAAAGTTCGGTATGCGTACTCGTAGACTGTTCCTGGATGAAAAATAAAGGTTGTGTTAGAAAAATGTCATATTGCTGAGCTATATCAAAATTTTATCAGCCCCGAAAAATTGACAACAGAAGACTGCGCTAAAAGAAGGTGTAATGTAATAATTTTAGGCGCGTGAAATCTTAACGTAGAAATATTAATGAAATTTTATCACATCAGTTTCCTTTTAATGAAAATTATTACTAATTAGCATAATATTAGCAAGATATACAATGTTCAATATGGGTCACCATGATTAACTTGGTTTGTTGACTGGCGAGATGGGTTGTGATTTTTATCGCCACATTTACCAACTTTTTGATATTTTGATTTAAAATTGTCGTCAGTTCTACGATTGTAAATTACATATTCACAAAGAGATACTAATAAAATATTTTAATTTTACTGTTTTGTTGCCTAGTAAACAGTCGCAGTAAAAGAAATTAAATAATTCCGCTGTCTGTTAACTATTATGAAAGAAGCTAAAGGTATATATAGGTTTCGCCTTGCGACTTGCCCTAATGTTAATCCATTTCGGGTTAGCTTATGACTTTTCGTGTTTCAAACCTCGGTCGAATAATTAATATGGTAAAGTTTTTCTACATAAAAACATTTGAGACCTTCCAGGTTGAAGAAAAAAGAGATAGATATGAAAAAAAAGTTCGGAGTCTGCAGTATGTAAATATTCTCAGACTTCGGATTTACAAATAAAGTAGACGAGTCGTTAACAAGTTCAACGGGTGAACAAGCAAGGAAGCACTAGAGATTTTATTATAATTCGACTAAGATTTTACTTAGCCTAAGGTCTCGCTTTCGCTCTGCTACGATTAGAAATGTGACTGTGGGAATCAACACATACATAGGTACTTTAGCCACATGAACCTTCTAAACCTTGGTAAACTTTTTTTGAAGTAAAAAACGGTCGATAATCGGTCGTAACTTAAATAAAAACAGCTAAGAATCCAAATTAAAAAATGTACATATTATTATTTATATTTTAATCAAAGACCTACAAAAAATTATTTTTTGTAGGTCTTTGATTTTAATATTATAAATGTGAAAGTTTAGATGTGTGGATGTATGGATGGATGGGTATAATTGCTCAATCGTAAAAACTACTGAACGGATTTAGAAAAAATTTGGCACACAGATAGATGATATATGTGTATTATGTGAATAGCACTATGATTTATCCCGAAAAAAAAATTTCTTCCCGCGGGATTCGCTAAAAACCTTATAATGCAGCAGGCTGCAAGATGACTAACTGCATCTGCATGCAGTTAGTGTTTACATAAATACAAATGTACCAAAGATTATGTAGTTAATTTATAGTTTTTTATTAATTGTAATTAACAAAGCTGAATTAGACAACCATTTTGAATTTGCTGTAATTCTGACAGCTAATATAAAAATCTAGATATTTTAAGTTTTGCGGCATATCAACATCCGGACAGATTCGGTTTTGTTTTCAATCAGTTTTTATTTCATTAAATAAAATAATTGCCGTTTAAAAATATCAAATGCTTGAAAACGAGTATCTTTTCTTGATATACACGTATTCATAGCACGTATTTATATTATTTTATTATTAGCCGATCCGGCGAATTTCGTTCCGTCTGATAGTGAATTAATGAGCGGATTTAGAATTTTAAAATTAATACAAAATTATTAAGTTTAATTTTTCATTAGGATAAAAACTGTACGTAAAAATAACTATTTTAATTACGTGTCAGCAACATATTTTTTATTTATGAATTTAATATTTTAGTACTTACTTAATATATTCCAGACGAAGACAAATCCAAAACTCAAAAATCATAAAATTTGATCTTTTTGTTTGAGTTATAATTCGTGTAACTATAAATAACATGACTTTGTTTTATATATATAGATTAGTAAATGAATATTATAAAGACATTTTTAACGCTAACTCACGCTTCGCAAGAATGCAAAAATAAATGGGTCAAAAGGGGTTAATTTAACTTGTTTACTTTTTACATACATACATCTCATTAGATAATAATTTGTTAGTAATGATGAATGCCATTTCATTGGTTTAATGGCACTGGCTAAAGTATAGACGCATTAATTCCTGGGTTTGAATCCCGGACCGCAAAATAATTTTTAAAGAGGACTATCACTTTTTTTTTGGAAAACATACCCAACGTACGTGCATACGTCTCTCCCGTCGGATCTTCTCATTGTGTGGCCGCGTTCCGATCCGTGAGTAATTAAAAAAAATCGATACTAAAGTTTTAAATGTAATATTATAATACTATATAACGATAATTTTTAGGCTTAGAATAGGGTACCGTGTCACCTATTAGGTAAATAGGTGACACGGTACCCTATTCTAAGCCTCCGCTGTCTGTCTGTATGTCTGTCTGTCTTTCACCAGGCTGTATCTCATAAACCGTGATAACTAGAAAGCTGAAATTTTCACAAATTATGTATTTCCTCTGCCGCTATAACAACAAATACAAAAATAAAAAATGAAAATATTAATACACTAAACGTGTTTTTTTACGTAATTTTTTTGCTCGATATTAATAACGGTAACAGGTAGACGCTTAAAAATTTCACAGAAGATTTATTTGTATTTTACCTTTCAAAATAAATTATTAAATAAAAATAAAGTAAATATTAAAGGGGGCTGAAAATTTCTCTTAATTTTCTGAAATTTCATGGTCAGAATGCAATTGAAACAGATGCTGTTCCACAATCAACAAAAATATTGGAAGACATAAAAAAAACTATATGTATTTCGTTCGTTATTGAAACTATACAGTTTTTATTACTTATTAGAAGGCATCATACATATCAACTGTATTGAATGTGGCATCTGGAGGCATTTATTAAGGAACAGTAACCACAAATCGAGCATTTACATTAGTGTAATCTTATCACGCACAAATTTGTGATACGGCCGGCTGATCAATGCAGTAAACTGGTGTACCGTTGGGCAGTAAAGTTAGTGCCCATCAACGTGTGTGGTCGGGTGATGGTTCTGTAATTTACATACAAACCCTTACAACAAACGTAATTTTTAACAACAAACGTAAGGAACCCTTCGTGCGCGAGTCCGACTCGCACTTGGCCGGTTTTTAAATATTTGCACACCATATTATGGTTGAATATGTTAGCAACTTAATAATTTTTAATAACTTGTAACACCCATATCCTAGCAAATAAATATGTTCAACTCTGTTCATACATAGGCTTATTAAATAAATGTGCTCGATTTGTCCACCCCTTGATGAAGACAATATCGTAGGCTAATCGTAAGTACACTAGTTACACTCTGCATACATCTATATGATGTACGAGAATATGAGCGTAACAGTTTTGTTATAGAAAATTATGATTCAAATAATTTAAAATAAAAATAAGATACATAAGTTGTTGAAAATGTTTCAGACTAGGTTTAAAATGTTATTTAACGCGTGCGTCTGAAAACATTCTGATGTTTTTAGACTTTTAAATAGTTCTTCGCTTCGAAATTTTGTACCAAAGCAAAAGCTCATGCCATAGAATTTGTTTTATATCTAGTGATTGAAAAGCCCCTTTTTCTTTTATAACTAATTATATAAGAAATAAAAATGTTAAACGTAATGTTTAACATTTTTATTTCTTATACCTGCTAATCAAAAATGTTTGATTACTATTCAGTATAAAATAATTAATACATTACGAAACTCACTGACATTATACATACAAAATTTATATGTGTTTGTTTGTGTGTGTATTTTTTAATATTATAAGATGATGGCTTTCCTGATCGATTGCAGAGATAACCATCGCTTCTAGACTCTAAAAGCGTTAATAGTGCGTTACTATTTCTGTGACGAGGTGATGATACCACATGTGCATTTGCCGTTGTGCAAGTTTCTTTGCTACCTAACTCTCCAAGCTAAAACTCAACACTGAAAAGCATTGACGCTGTTGCGACAGGAATATGTAATGCTGTGTTACCAAAACGGTATAGGCACAGTATACTGGAGACTAACAGTAGTCAATCTACTTACATGTGATATTCCTGCAAGGCACACATAGACACCTCTCACGGACGCGATATCTCGGAATGTTTCGGGACAGTTTGTCCCGTACCAGTGCGAGATATCGCGTCCGTGAGAGGTGTCTATGTGTGCTTTGCTCGAATATTACTTGTATGTAACATTGACTTCTGTTAGTCTCTAAGTATTCTGTGGTATAGGCAATGTTTGTTTCATTCACACCGTGACAACTGGACGAATTTGGCGAGTTAGTTTGTATTTCGTTTATACGACATGGCTATTTTTGTTGTAACAAAGAATAGAGATAAATATCGCATAAAACCAAATATATAAATGGCACTAAGCCGTTCCTGCGATACTACTGGCAATAAAGAACTTCTCCTGCATTAAATTGCAGCAGCTATTTTTTATAGATAGATTCAGTGTGACGTAATAAATGTTAATGCACAAATTAAGGGACGGAAGTCTCGCCATTATGCGAAAAATAAAATGTATATTTTTTCTGGTACTCTATCATGGAACTATTACGAGATACAGAAATTTTATTGCACGTCAGTAATCAAGTAGAAAAGATACTATATTTTGTCTTATTCTTTACACGGTACATAAAGTAAAAAATTAATCAGATATAGCGACTCTGATCTTATTTTTTATAATCCATACATGTATATTATTCATCCGAGTACTTGGTTGCTCAGTGTTCATAAATAAGTACTTCATATCTATACATATAATAAAATCGTAGGAAAGTCCAAACTATGCATTGAATATTTTTTTTTATAGAATGCTTGGGGCATGATCTATAATCGATATCGAAGCCAAAAATATAGTTTTTATAATTTTTGTCTATTTGTCTGTTTGCTTGTATGTATGTGCGAGGTAAACTCAAAAAGTATTGCATGGATTTACTTCAAATTTTGCATGAAAATTACTAACAGGTCGGATCAACACATAGGCTAAATAATATCACGCTATCACCTACGGCTCTATGCGGAGTAAACGAATTCCGCGCGGATGAAGTCGCGGGCAACAGCTAGTATTTTATAACATGTTAAAATAAGTTTAATGACAATAATTCTTTTGTCCCTATAGTACAGGCTATAATCGACAGCCATGCTGCCTTAAATTTTTAAGACTTTTATTTATGGCAATCAGATAATTTAGCCCATATATACATACATAGGTATGTCGTTTAAATTGAATTTGGCTCCCTAATATAAAGAGCTCAGAGAAAACTAATTTTTTGAGTAGTGCATTTTGGATTTTCTAAACTATTTTCATATGCTGTAATTTTGATAGGCATGCACACAAATTGTTTTTTTTTCATATTATGAAAAAAAATGATGTGATCATTCAACGTAGCATAATCACAGTGTACTTAAGTAGATAATATAGATATTAGGTGTTTAAATAAGTTACCGATGTTTTTAGATTAACTTCCTATGCATATGCGAGCCCTCAACATTAGTCCTAAAATATTTATATACCATACTAGCTGTTGCCTGCGACTTCGTCTTCGATGTACAGTTTTGACTTTCCTACGATTTTATTATATGTATAGATATAGATTTGATGTAATATATGATATTTGATTTGATTTGTTAAACACATGTAGTGTTCAAAAATACGTATGTTCTACGGCACGTGTAAAGGAAAAAATATGGGACTGTAAGTATGTAAATAAGTTTAATGACAAACTTATTATACGGGTTGGTTCAATAACCGGGCCTAGGGCCTCCTGACGAAACAAGGTAACAGTGGTCTATAGATACCAAAGATTGCTATCCGTGCGGCAGGATTTGAATGCCACATGTATAAGTTTACATGACAGCACGAAAATATAACACTTTCGTTCAAAATCCGGGCGAGACGTCGCAAATTCTACTATCTATATGTAATCTAGTAACATACATGAAGCCTAATTATCCTTGACAAATTAATCCTTATCCATAATTATAATTATCATCAGGGTCTCATTTAAAGAATTAATCAAATTGCCTTTCGCCCAGAAATTTTGTAAAATGTGTTGGTAGTACCACCACCTTGTTTATTCCTGCATCCATAGCGTTTATCTTTCAACGAACACGACAGCATGTTCATTGGAAGATTAAAAAGAAGGTAAAATTATGTGTGTATCGCTACATCTTTGTCATTCGCTTAGCAACATTACTAACATCTTTGACGTCTGTAAGTAATGGTTACCTCTTTCTGGCAGGTCTATTACCGGCTTACTTTACAATATTAACTAAAAGACTTCCTTGAGAGAAATATTCAAGGAAAATAATAATCACTGTTATTTCGCATTATTTGCTCATAAAAGAAAAATAGTAATTAATATACAGTCGCTAAATACAAGGAACGAAAGCAATTTTGCTGTGCAAGTATCTCGTCGCAACAGAATAAGTAACTCATTTATGGAGCAATGTATATTAAGCTTTTCTAATAAGTTTCCCGATGCAATTAAAGTTTTATCAGTTAAAAATTTTAAAAATGTGTTTAAACGAAATTATATAAAAAGGTTATAAAATATCAGAAATTTAGACTCGAAGAGTTAGAATTATCATCTCATCTCAGCTCTTCTTACCAATCTCTGATTACAGTAGAATTTAATTAATATATCATTTTAAAGTACTAAATTAAATATTGTGTACTGTTTTACATAAAGAACATTAAATATACAAAAAAAGCCGGCTAAGTTTCTTTGGATCTTCGATTGATCGCCCGGCACAAAGAATTTCCAATGTCTTGTTTGTTAAAAATCAGAAATATGTATAAAAATAATTAATGTTGACAGACTTCGGACTGCTTCAGAATTTTTTAGGCAGCATTCGATGAATTTTATCAAAATTGAAGGTCAATAGTATATATATAAGCTCATTGCCTAGACCTCTGTGTCTCATTATCACCTGTCATCTCAACCACACCCCCATAAACCTGACCTTATTTATCCAAGTATGCTTTTCTAAATAAGGACCTTTTTTAAATTAATAAGAAAAATATTTTATACAACAATGAAAAAGTTACATATATGCATTATGCGCCATTTCATAATCTTCATTCAATAGGCCATTTTTTTATTAATTTTTAATTAATCAATTGATTTACTTACATAAGTTATTCGGTGGACCCTTCGGTTTGTTTCTCGATTGTAGCAAACGTATTGTCAAGAATCTTTTAATGCATGTTTGTTTTTTTTAATTTCCAATTGATTGCTCCTGTGGTCTAGTGGAACGGTGTCGGTGTTGACCACATGAGGTCTCGGGATCGATTTCCGGGTCGGGCAAAAAAAGTGTTTTTTTAGTTTTCTTATAAAAACAACATTGCCCGGGATAGGAAAGTGCCTGGTTGGCGATAGGCTGACCAGCTATCACATTGGGACTTAGTACTTCGGCTAATAGGGGGTGCACATGTTGTACCGCTGTCTACTTCTTCAGGGATACGGGCGTGAAGATACTTTGTTTTAATAATGGAATCTTTCCCTTGAGTAAAATTTCCTGTTTTCAATATTCAAATTACTTTCTGTCCAGGTGACATCAAAACATTCCATCCTGTATATCAGGGTCCTTATAATATTGACGTCAATTTTCGTGTCGTTCTATGATAAGGAAATAGGAGTAACCCTTTTCGGACGAATTGTACAAAACCCAATAATTTGGAAATGTCATTGGTTAGCTTTCGATTTATGATGATATTTGTCGTATGTATAATAAAAATAATCTAGTATATTTATTGCGAATTAATTTTTTTTTTATATAATCTAAAATAACAAATTTGTCGGATACACTTTGGAGAGTGCGCTGCGGAATTGCACGACTTAATTCCGCCATCCCCGTTTTTCTATCATTCCTCGAGGCGCACAGATTCTAGGCATCGCCATATGGTGGACGTTTCACGTACCCGGACAAAGCGGTTCGACTCAACGTTCTTCATTTGTACCGCAAAGGACTGGAATATGCTTCCTGAGTTTGTGTTCCCCGACGAGTACAATCTAGGGATCTTCAAGAGAAGAGTGAACAGGTACTTTCTAGGGAAGCGCGTTCCATCTTAGGTCTCATCTTAGCTTACTATCAGGCGAGATCGAGTTTAAGCGCTTACCTATCAATAATAAAAAAAAAAACAAGCGTATGGCTCTCCTGATGGAAAGTGACAACCATTGCGTATAGACACCAAAGATGTTATCGGTGCGTTTCTATACGAGCATTGACGCTATTGCGGCAAGAATAGGTAAGGCCAAATTGTAAAAAAATAGTAAAGGTAAATACCAGGCCGAGATGTTGCGAAACTCTACCACCTAGTAGTCAATATCGTAGTGACACGTATAGCTAATCGGTCGCCTCTTACGACCTGTCTGGCAAAACGGCAGTTGGTGTATTCTTCTAAGTAGCCCGGATCAACATGGGGGAGGATGTTACGCATTTTAACTGCGTTTATTACGTGTTGTAACTATATAAATTAAATATATTTATGTTTTACTGCATAAAAATAAATGATAATTTGTGTTTTTATAGAGCGAGTGTGTTTATCTACTCGAATAAATTACTTTTTGACGAGAAAACGTCATTTGTTACTTTAGGGAATGCATGGCAAATGAGATATACGTCGACATCAACAATTGTCTGTTCTCTTGTGCGCGTCATATCTCACGCTGTATAACGCAACGAGCTAGGCTACAGTACATCGGGATGTTCAGTATTTTACTGGCCATAAATAAAGCGTGGACTAAAACCGCTGAATAGGTTGATGTGAAATTTGTACCATTATATTCAGCTTCTTCGTTTACTTCGCACAGCCTCTCCCCCGTAGGTGATAACGTGATAATATGTAGACATTATGTTGACCCGACCTGTCAGTAATATTCATGCAAAATTTGAAGTAAATCCATGCAGTACTTTTTGAGTTTACCCCGGACATACATACAAACAGACAAAAATTCTAAAAACTATATTTTTGGCTTCGGTATCGATTGTAGATCACGCCCCAATTATTCTTTTAAAAAAATATTCAATGTACAGTTTCGACTTTCCTACGATTTTATTATATGTATAGATGTTTCGGGGAAGGTTGTTAGCTATACGCGAAAGAAAAACTTTGGACCCCTTTTTAAGACATATGCGTGAACGGTAAAGTATGAAATTTGGCACAGTTGAAGTTTACACTACGAAGGACTGCAGAAACTTAATATTATTAAATAAAATGCATTAGAAATATATTTAATTAATAAAAATAAACATTTCACACACTACATTCATTTGACATACATGATATTATACAGTACCCGGCGATAAATATTGCACATCGAACTTTTTAAAGAGACAATCGGATAATTTCGGCTTCGTAAAGCGTTATCTCTGTCCCACACTACCTATGTGACGTTTAGTCAGTCGTTGTTCAAGTACGATAGAGTGCAGTCGCGTCCCGAAAAAAATATATATTTAGAGTTGATAACACCCACAAATTTAAATAATTTAAAGTTGTAATATGGCATCTTTCGGAAAAAGAGGGAAACCTTTACGAGGTCAGTCACGTGAAATTATCTACAATGTTTATAAATACTTTGTAACCGAAGCTGATAGATTTAAAAAAAAAGTAGATGAAAATGTAAGTTGTTATTTTAAGAAGATTCAAGAGCGAGTTGCAAATGCCACTGGAATTTCAAGAAGAACTTTGAACAATATATTAAACGAAGTCAGTACTGAAACACATTCGACTGAAATTAAGTTCAGCACTCCAAAAAAAGGGAGACCAAAAAAGCAATTTCGTTTGGATATGGACGATTTTGATTACGATGTTGTTCGAAGAATGGTGTATGATTTTCACTTACGATTTAATGAACTGCCAACAATAAAATCATTAAAAGCTTAGTTATCTGAAGCTATTAATTACAATGGGTCTGAAAAAACGTTGAGAAAAATACTTCATGACATGGGATTTCAGTTCACTAAAATGGAAGATAATCGAAAAATTCTAATGGAAAAGCACGACGTTAGTCTCAAACGAATGGAATACCTTGATAAAATACGCAAATTTCGCGAAACAGGAAAAAATATCGTCTACATGGATGAGTCATATATACATGCATCCCACACTAAAGGGAAATCTTGGAGTGACGATAAGAAAAAAGGAGTAAAAAAGCCTATTTCAAAAGGTCAACGTTTGATAATAGTTCATGCGGGAAATGAAAAAGGCTTTGTACCCGGTGCTTTTTTAACGTATAAATCCACGGACACTACAGGTGATTATCACAATGAAATGAATAACGATAACTATGAGAAATGGCTGGTTAACCAATTAATCCCAAATATACCCAGTGATTCTGTTCTAGTTATCGACAACGCACCCTATCACAACAAGTATGTTGAGAGACCCCCCAACTCAAACACCATTAAACGGGAAATGATCAACTGGTTAAACAGACATGAAATTCCAGTTGATCCAAAATTAACAAAAATCCAGATTTACGCTATTATATGTCAGCACAAGGAGAGGTATACAGAGTTTTCTGTGGACAAAATACTTGCCGAACATGGGCACACTGTGTTGCGATTGCCACCATATCATCCGGATTTTAATCCAATTGAAAATATATGGTCTCAACTGAAAGGCTATGTAGCCTCTAGAAATGTGGGTATGAACTTAACTACAGTAAAAACATTATTGACTGAAAAAGTAAACATGATCGGCGCTGAAGAGTGGAAAAAGGTTTGCGATCATGCAATCAAATGTGAGAATGAATATAGAAGCATTCAACACAGTTTAGACAATTACACTGATAGATTAGTAATAAATACGGCTGATAGTGACAGTGATATTGACCTCTTTGAGAGCACAGATAGTGAAATGGAAGTAATTGAGAATTAGAATTATTATTATTTTTATAGCAATGTCTCATTTTAGCAATAGGTATAATGGTGTTTATTATGTACACTAAAGCTGTAATGTTCCAAAATAATTAAATACGTAAACATAATGTAAAAATGTTTTTTTATTTTATTTTACCCCAACCTAAAGCCATCACTTATAGAAAAATTAGTGTATTTTATACAAAGAATAAAAATATCAAAAGAAGCAAATCATACTTGTTTTAACAGCTCCTAATAGGTACCGGACTGTTTGTATTTTGTGCGACAGAGATAACGCTCTACGAAGCCGAAATTAGCTGATTGTCTCTTTCCAAAGGTCGATGTGCAATATTTATCGCCGGGTACTGTATACACATGTATACCATATTCTCTACGGCTAAAGTCAGTTTACAAACTTAAAAGAGATTTTATTGTTTAGTCTGTGGTCGAATTTCAGCCACAGGCGATCGGTAGTTATCATAATTATGATACTATAATAGATTTTACACTTTCAATCGTCGGCTCTTGGTGAATTTCCGGTATTATTAGTTGAAAATAGTTTATACCACACATGTACTTTGACTTCACTGTAAGTAAGTATAGAGAGATAATTTTAAATTAATCGACGGTTTCGCTTTTTAAAGCATCTTCAGTTAAATAATATTTACGTCCTGAAAATGTTTTAAAAAGTTAAATCGGTCGATTAATTTAAAATTATTTATCTATACTTATTCTGAAGTTAAAGTACAAGTGCTTCATAAACTAGTTTTAACTAATATGATAATTATTGGAACGAAGTTTAGAGGATAGGGATTTTGCTGCGCGACAGAACTGAAAAAAATGTGATAGTAAAACCGTAAGAAAAATGCGTGGAATAAAAGCGTAAAATGAGACGTGCGCAGGCGCGACAGTCGCGTACACAAGCGAGTAGTGCCGTTTAGCCGAAGGAAGTTCGTTCCTACCTGGTGTCCCGCGACACCACATCATTTTTATAATTATTTTTCCCCGTGTTGGTCCTGGGCTCCTTTAAAGAATAAACCAACTGCCAGGCAGGTCGTAAAAGGCGACCGATTGGCTATACGAGTCACTACTATCGTGGCTACTAGATGCTAGAGTTCTGTATTGTCTCGCCCAGGTCTGGTACCACCGCCTTACCTGTTACTGCCGCAATAGCGTCAGTGCTTGTCACTGTCGTGTTCCGGTTTGAAGAGTAAGGTAGCCGGTAAACTTATGCATGTGGCATTAGACCTCGCCACAAGATAGCAACGCACCATTAACATCTTTGGTGTCTATAGGCGATGGTTGACTCTTTCCATCAGGAGACCCATCTGTTTGTTTGCTATCTTATGATAAAAAAAACTTTGCGGGTCAGCTAGTATATGGAATACATTTATGTGTAATGTTAAGGTCCAATTTGCTGATCTACAAAATCTCTAATTTAAAGGAATGAGCTGAAGATTCTGTAAGTTTTATCTCGCAAAAGACATGTTTATATACTATAAGGCCGAGGCAATTTTATCAAAATTTCAAGTATTGATTTTTTATTTTTAGTGAGAGAATAATTCGGTTCGGTTGTTGGCTTTATTTCTTATATGATGCTTAACTTTAGAGTACATATTTGTTTTTGACACAAAGCAGCTGAAGTCTAGAATTGAGGAAAAAATTATAAAGGCTGAATGGTAAAAGATTGTACACATTGAAGGACACGATAGTTAATGGTTATAGGTAAACAATGAAAATATAATAAAATGAGAATATTTATTAACTACATAGCTCAACGAAATTAGTGTAGTAATTATTCGAAATATTTGGTCACCTTATGTTGTACTAAAAATTCTATTCGTGAGTTCCGTAAGTCGCTGTTGTAAACTAGTAACTTCTTCTATGTATCGTGCGTCGATGTCCGCACTAAACAATTTTAATGGATAATTAAGGTAAAATTTAAGTTCCTATTTTTCACATATTCGCTATCAGAAAAGCATACTGAACACCTTCTGTAGTATGTAGTCAGTATATAGTCTTTTACTAGTCAGCCTTTATACGTATGTATGTATGTATACTCAGCATCGTGCCATATTCAGAGTTGTTGACTGAGTAATTTTTTTAATATAAAATATCGTTACGAACCAGCACCTAAGGTGCTCGTAGCAAACGTATTTGAAGAATAACCTTTATAGATTATTTTACAGCAAACTATAAACAGCATAAAAATAACTTTTTTGGAATATTTTCATGTGAGCAGGGGATAACGAGCTGTAATGAAAGTTAAATTTCGTTTTAGGGACCTTAAAGAAGATTTCCTCGAAGTCTAAGATGAGCCGGCTTTGCTAATTGACGACTTTATATGGAATGAGTCGATAATATAGTTTTACTAGTGAAATAATTCTATGCTAATATGCAAAACACTTAAAACCAACAAAAATATATAGAATAATGGCGAGTTGTCATACAAGCATATACCTGAAAGAAATTTAGTATAATGTCTTTAATAACTTGACAGTTTTTTGTAATTAAAATTATTGCTAGAATATACCCATACATATACATATTATTATCAAAATGATAATTATTTGATAATATTTCATTTGTACAATAATCTATTCAACAAATTTCTACAATCTATTTTCTACCGTCATTTATCACTACATAGTATAAAACAAAATCGCTTTCTCTGTCTGTCCCTAGGTTTCTATGTATGCTTAAATCTTTAAAACTACGCAACAGATTTTGACGCGGTTTTTTTTAATAGATAGGTTGATTCTAGAGAAAGGTTTTAGTATATAAACCTTTCCGATATTCCCGCGGGAACAAAAGCTACGCGGGTGAAACCGCGGGCAGGTCGCTAGTATTAAATATTATTATTATACTATGAAATATATTATATTTAATACTATAATAATATTATAGTATTAAATATGTATACTAGTATTAAATATTATAATTTATAATTAGAAAATTCTTTGTCTAATAAATCTAATACTAAATTTTGGACTTACAAGTTGCAACATTAATTTCAATGTGTAAATATTAATATAAATTAATTTTATAAATAAAATTTATCTAAAATACACGCTACGTATTGAAGAGTGGGGTCTCCCAATACAGGCATTTCATGCTTAAAAGGAGTGCCCCAGCCACATCTCAAAATATAATCAGATATTTAAGTTATGAAATAAACGATTATTATTATTATTATTAAATGTAAATGAGAAATTAAATTAAGTACATGGAATATCATATTTTTATTATAGGTACTATTTTATTACTATGTTTTCAATTTTCTTATTAAAAGTTTAAAAATATAGACAAAATAAAGCAGTGGTTGGTGGAAAACCTATTAATTAAGTAGTTATCTTATCTAATTAGAAATCTAATAAATATTTTAAGTATTGCATGACAGCTTTACGCGCTCATCCGGGGCACGAAGGCGGTAGTACACAACCCTACACTCTACAGCCTCCGAGCTACAAATGAGATTTGAGATTTAAAACCTTAAAACGCTTTTGCCCATTTAAAACGCTTTTGGAATCGCTGATGGGGCATACTCGTCTGAGTCAAATAGGCTAGCCCCTAGATTACGGGGGTTTGTAAGCATGTGATGAGTAGCTCTTTTCATCAGGAGAGCCTGCTATTATCCTACAATATAAAATAGCGTTTACGTTTGTCAATGTTACTATTCCAACTATGAATCTTTAAAATATTTCACCCTAATTTTCCCGATGATATTAGCATCAAGAATTCGTACTTCAAGATAATAAAGTTGTATATATGGTTGCAGCAGCTTTAATGCAAAGGCCATTTTAAAATCCGATATTTTTCTGTTTAAGCCGGGCTAAAGGAAATGTTCCCGAGACGTGAGAAAATATAGTTTCTATTTAATACCATCCGTTTCAGAATTCATTATTATAAATATAAGGCTGCAGATTTTATTTATGGTATTCAAACAATATTTGAAGGACTACCTCCGAATATTATTTCATAGCCTAAGTAAACAACGAAAACTAACAACTATAAAATATTTTGGCTTGTCGGTTGACCGAGCTATAACGATTGAAAAATTAAAATTAATGAATAAGTTATCACATCAGTTTTTTTGCAGGTTACGCTTCGTGAAATAAGTATTTACGTTGTTGATTAAAAAATAAGACAAATCAATAACAAATATACTATATTTTCGGCTTGTTGGCAAGGTAGGCTGAGAAAAATGAGTTTTTTTCTATATTATAGGATCTAGTTAGTTCGGAAGTCTACTAGAAACTAGTTGACTTCGGACCCTGAAAATGGAGTTTAGCAAGTGCCAACGATATCAAGCGTTGAAAGTATACTAAATAGGTATGTTCTATAACGTTAACCGACTTAGTAACTAAAACATACTTGTACTAGTTTCACTATTTTAATTACTTATAATCCACCGGTTTCTCGTATTAAATCATCTTGTTAATGATGCGTTAATACGCAAAACAACTACAACAGTGAAATCAGTTTTTCAGTAATATTTAGTTAAATTTAAATATATCATCCTAAGTAATATTATATGTGTGGGTATTCTATATTGTCTATTGCCTTTATATTTACTTGGTATAATTGGCAAACATCTTCAATTTTATCAGTCTCTCTGCCACGCAGTCCTATTCCCTGTGGATGACAGGGACACTCCAAAGGGTTTTCCAGACAGCTTCGAATTATCAACGAGGTCATAATATAATATAGCCATTATGTTGCCTTTAAAATTAAATTCTAAGGTAACATGAATGTTTTTGAAAAAATTAACACAATATGTTAACATAAAGTATTTCCATTTTTACTGTAAGTAATAATTTTAACATTACTGTACTACAGTGGAGCGAAGGTCGTCTAGTCCCCATACTATGCAACATCTACCGAGCTTGCCTAGCTTTTCAGTATATACCTATGCTATGGCGAGAGGTAAGAGTAACCTTCATACCTAAACCCGGTAAGACCGACTACAGCGACGCAAAATCCTTCAGACCCATAAGTCTCACATCCTTCCTACTTAAAACGTTGGAGAGGCTGTGTGACCGGGAACTGAGAGATAACGTACTTAAAGCTACACCATTACATTGCCAGCAACATGCATACACCCCTGGCAAATCAACGGAGTCGGCCTTGCACCTTGTTGTATCTAAGATTGAACAATCCCTCCAAAACAAAGGTATGTGTTTAGGCACTTTCATAGATGTGGAAGGAGCCTTCGACAAAACCAACTTTTCCAGTATAAGCATGGTACTCTCAAACCATGGTGTTAACAAAACACTCATAGGTTGGATCGACAACATGCTACGTAAAAGAACGGTCAGTTTTAGCAAACTAGACAACCAAAAAGCCATTGTAAGTCGTGGCTGTCCTCAGGGTGGTGTACTATCACCTCTCTTTTGGAACCTGGTTATCAATACGCTCATTAAAATACTAAATGAAAATCATTTCTATACGGTGGGTTATGCGGATGACCTAGCAGTTTTAACCGAAGGTAAGTTCGCCGACACAGTCTGCGACCTCACACAAAACGCACTCCGCATTATAGAGAGATGGTGTAGTTCGTTTGGACTCACAGTCAACCCAAGTAAGACAGAACTGGTTATGTTCACCAAAAAACGTACCTTAGGTAACTACAGACTACCCAGGTTAGGAAACACTGAACTTCAGTTATCGACCCAGGTCAAATACTTAGGGGTCACACTGGACAGTAAACTGAACTGGTCTAAACATACTGAACATAAGCTAGATAAGGCAAGTATCATCATTTGGCAATGCCGCAGATTAATTGGTAAGAGATGGGGTCTCTCACCAAAAATTATGCTGTGGCTATATACAGCAGTGATTAGGCCGTTAGTGTGTTATGGTGCGGTAGTCTGGTGGCCACGAACCACACTTCAAACGGCGATCAACAAATTACAAAGCTTCCAAAGGTTAGCATGTGTAGCCATTACAGGTTGCATGAGGACTACCCCAACGGCAGCACTAGAGACGATGCTCTGCATACCACCTCTTCACCTGTTTATACAGCAGACAGCAGCGGCCTCGGCGGTTCGTTTACAGTCGCTGCGGGCCTGGAATCAAGCTGGACAGGTACAGGAAGGTTCTCATGCAAGTATCTTTAAACAGGTTCTCGAATACCAACCGCTTGTCGCAGCCCCAAACGACTCGATACCTGTTAAATTTGTCTTCGATAAGAAGTACAAAATACAGCTCTCTGATGAAGGTAAGGAGGGACTCAACATCAGAGACCTCAGGATCTTTACAGATGGCTCAAAGACAGGTTCAGGCTCAGGTACGGGTGTCTTCTCTGAAGACTTGAACATCAAGATTGCATGGCCACTTGGCATATACAATTCTATCTTCCAGGCCGAAAGCACTGGAATAATCTTAGCTACACAGGCGATCGCAGCTAGACAGGTAATTAATGAATCAATTAAGATCCTGACAGACAGCAAAGCGGTCCTTATGGCTCTTCAAAGCAATAAAATTACTTCAAGCTTTATTGACGAATGTCATACTTCCCTAAATAACATAGGTACGTATAACAACGTCACACTACAGTGGATTAAAGGACATAGTGACTCACGAGGAAACGATGCAGCCGATGAGTTAGCTCGGCGGGCATCTGATATGGCCATGTTGGGAGCGGAACCCGCTGCCCCCTTGCCGGCCCGTTGGCTGTACGTGAGTCTACGTCAACGCACGACCGACATGCACAATAAATACTGGGCCGAGCGTACCGACTGTGGGCAATCGAAACAGGTTTTTGACAAATTGAACCCGCAGCTATCGCACAGGCTACTTAAATTAAACAAAAAACAGCTACGTGTAATAACTGGCGCTATTACAGGGCACGGTCCATTTAACAAACACATGTTTAACATGGGTGTTACAGACAGTCCTCTGTGCAGAGCTTGCATGCAGACAGAAGAAACGGCTGCCCACATCATCATCGATTGTGAAGGCGTGGCGAATTACCGGGTCAAGTATCTCGGATCCCCGAGGTCGCTCCCCGAAGCTTTCTCCCACATCAAGGGGTTGCTGGGCTTCCTGGAGGAGTTGGGATGGCAAGAGTAGAACCATCCTAACCACACGCAAAAAAGGCGCTAGTCGTCGAGTTGCGGAGACCCGCCCACGAGAAGAAGAAGAAGAAGAAGAACATTACTGTAAAAGAAGTTTCTTACTTTCGTGTGTAGCGGATACACTCTTATACTTCTTAATCGATTTCTGTGATGTATTCTAATTTAACTTCCTGTTAAGAAAATCGAACATTTCAAAATTCAAGCAATTGTTGATTTTTTTTTATATAGAAAAGGGGGCAAACGGACAGGAGGCTCACCTGATGGTAAGTGATCACCACCGCCCATGGACAACCACACTATCAGAAGATTTGCAGTTGCGTTGCCGGCCTTTTAAGATAGAGTAGGCTCTTTTCTTGAAGGTCCCTAAGTCGTATCCGCTTGGAAAAACCCCCGCCGGTAATTGGTTCCACAGAGGAATAGTGCGGGGGAAAAAGTGCCTCGAGTATCGCACAGTTGTGGATTTCCAGACGTCGAGATGATGAGGATGAAATTTTGAATTTTGTCGCGATGTCCGATGGTGAAATTCTGCGGCAGGAATTAATCCAAACAGTTCGTCGAAATACTCCCCATGATAGACTCGATAGAAGATGCAGAGCGAAGCCACATCTCTACGCAATGCCAAAGAATCAAGCCGATCAGAAATAGTCCTGTTATTGACGATTCGAGTCGCTCTACGTTGAATGCGGTCAAAAGGAGGAGCTGGTACTGAGGAGACCCCGCCCACAAGTGAGAGCAGTACTCCATATGATGCCGGATTTGCGCCTTATAAAGTTGTAGGCTACATACGCCGGTCCATCGCCTACAACTTTTGTAGGCGATGGGCCGGCGTGAAATACTGTCTGGCCCTGCTGAGAACACCCAGTTTTTTTGAGACTAATTTGGCCTTGCCTTCCAAGTGACCACGGAACTGAACATTGCTCGATATGTCAACTCCAAGAATTTCAAGACTGGCTGTGGCTGTTATGGAAGTATTTTCGAAGCGAGGAGATACGACAAAGGGAGATTTTTTAGTGGAAAACGCGCAAACTTGTGTCTTCTTGAAAATTCTTGAAAACATTGAGGCTGAGGAAAGTTGTTCTTCGATTTCCGACACAAGTGTGTTCCGGCACTCGTTGATTGCAACAATTTCTTGATATTTCAAGCTCAAAGTAGTCAATAATAAACCTAATCATAGATTTATAGAATATAGCAGTCAATCTAATCATATCATATATTAAATTGTAAATGAAGTATCTTCACGCCCGTATCCCTGAGGTAGGCGGAAGTATAATTAGTGCACCCACGATTAACCGAAGATTTAGTCCCACAATGTGATAGGTAGCAAGCCTATCGCCAAACGCGCACTTTTGCCAATCACGGGCAACGTTGTTTTTATCACAAAACTGAAAAAGCACATTTTTTAAATTGTTCGACCCGGGAATCGAATCCGGGATCTCATGTGGGCAACTCCGACACCGGACCACTAGACCACAGAAGCGATAAAATTGAATTTGATTGAAAACGATATACTTATTAAATAGATTACAGAATATAGCTTTTCGAGCTTAAAAATCTAAATTTTGTTTATTTGACCCCATTATTGATTTTTGAAGAGCTGTAACTCTTCGACGGCTTGATCGATTTTAAATATTGAAACGGCATTTAACATAGTTATTGAAGCTTTTAAAGCTTACGGTCTGTATAAACAAATCGTCTTGGTTTCAAAACAATCTCGAAGTTATATTAAAAAAAACACTTTTTCCTAAAATGTCGTCAATGTCAATCAAACTGCATCAAAATCGGTAACTTCACTGGGGATAACTCCCCAATGAAGTTACCGATTTTGATGCAGTTTTTCAAAAAGAAGGAGGAAAGGGTTGATCAGTTTTCGGAATTAATTCAAAGGTTAAAATTAGAGTCCGACCGAAATTGGTTTTCTGGCTGAAACCGAAACCGAAACTTAAGTGGTCAAGAGTAAAATACCTTAAAATACATAAATTTGGTGCATTTTAGCAATTATTGTGCATTTCATGTACCTAATGTACATTAAATGAAACCCCTGTGTATGTATGGAGTCCATTATCAACTGCCAGCTTCTGATGTATCTAGAAGAGCACCAGCTGATTAGTGACCGTGTGAAAGTGACCGTGTAAAGACACACATTTAATAGCTTATTACGGCAATATTCGCGGAGGGCGTCGATGTATATTTTGTCTTAAATAATCAAAGATTTAGTTCTTTTTAATATTGAATATTATTTTGTTATCAATACCAATCCTTGTCAATTAGTAATTAAATGAAAAAAAATATAAGAATAAAAGTTTCAAATACCTATTGACCTCAAATTCTTGTTATTGCTGGACAAGATAATGAACGCGCTTTCCCCACCATCTATTTATCATGTGGCTATGGCTATGTAGTAAATTTCTGAAAGAATATTAGTTTTTATGAGGGTAATATTATCATTGCATGTAGATTAGAGGGAGGGCACCACATATCACATGAATACCAATAGACACGCCATTGGGAAAAAAATTGTCGCCGTGCATATGAGCAAACGCTCCTATTACTGTTGTACTTTTTTATTATACCGAATGATATGACAATATTTAAAAATTACCCTTGAAGTGATTTTATTTAATCGGAAAGTAGTATAACTCTGTATTTCTATGTGTAATAGCAAGCTACACTGACACACACACATATCTTCACGCCAGATCCCTTACGGGGTAGGCAGAGAGAACCGAGTGCCATACATCACGATCCTTGCAGGCTTGTCTCGCTTCCTCCACATTCATCACTCTCTTCATACACACACGCCAGTTGCGAAGACTCTTGACACCACCTTCGGACAGTACTCGATCAATCTGATCGTGGTATGTCAGTCTTGGTCTTCCCCGGTACCTACATCCTTCCACATTCGCATTGTATATCTGTTTTGTTAACCTTTCATCTACCATTCTTTCTACATGTCCGAACCAACGGAGCATGCCCTTTCTCATCTTTACACCGACACTTTCTTTCAAACCTAACCTCTCTCTCACTTCGACATTACGAACCCGGTCCGCGAGTGTCACACCACATATTTTTCTTAGCGACCTCATCTCAACCGCGTTGATTCTACTTTCATGCCCTTTCTGACATACCCAACTCTCACTTCCATACAATAGCGTTGGGATAAGCACATGATTATGCAGGGCTAGACGGGCACCCTGACTTAAAATTGTACTATTAAGTAATCTCCCTAACGCTCCATTCACTCTGTTCCCTGCACACACTCTTCTTTCAACATCAGCGGTGTACCTTCCATCCCTGCTAAAAGCACATCCAAGATATACAAACTCATCCACTTGTTCCAGCACTACATCATCTTTTTCGCCGTGTTGGTCTCGGCCTCCTTTGTAGAATAGGGCAACTGCCGTTCTGCCAGGCAGGTCGTAAAAGGCGACCGATTGGCTATCGAGTCACTACCATCGTGGCTACTAGGTGGTAGAGTTCTGCATTGTCTCGCCCGGGTCTGGTACCACCGCCTTACCTATTCCTGCCGCAATAGCGTCAGTGCTTGTCGCTGTCGTGTTCCGGTTTGGAGGGTAAAGTAGCCGGTAAACTTATGCATGTGGCATTAGACCTCGCCACAAGATAGCAACGCACCATTAACATCTTTGGTGTCTATAGGCGATGGTTGACTCTTTCCATCAGGAGACCCATCTGCTTGTTTGCTATCTTATGATATAAAAAAAAACTACCACAACTCTTACGTCCGTTCTGGTTGCTTCTCTTTCAAATACTAAAACTTTAGTTTTCTTCGCATTCAAATGTAAGCCCATACTCTTACAATCCTCATTCATAACTGTGACCAGTGTTTGCAGCTCAGATAGAGTTGAGCCTAGAAGTACAGCGTCATCTGCATAAAGCAGGCAGTTCACCACTAGATCACTCATGCGCATTCCCACATTCAATGACCTCAATCTTTGGAGACACTTATCCAGATATAGAACAAACAGACGAGCTGACAACACACAACCCTGCTTGACGCCGATATTGACATCGAACCAGGGCGATATGTTGCCGTCCACCCGCACACATGCTTTGCAATCCCAGTACATGGATAGCAAAGCACGCAGCAGACGACCATCTATCCCATAACTGGGTAAAATGTCCCAAAGTTTCTTTCGCACGACTCTATCAAACGCTTTCTCCAAATCCACAAAACCGCAGAAAACCTTCTGGCCGACAGCCAGATGCTTCTCTACGATGTTGCGGAGTGAGAAAACTTGATCCATACATCCTCTTCCAGATCTGAAACCCCCTTGTGCCTCCTACAACATTCCCTCGGACTTCCCTTGCATTCTCCTTTCAATGATCCTACCATACACCTTCGATGCTAAGCTGATCAAACTGATGGCCCTATAGCTATTGCAGTCTATACGTGAGCCCTTGCCTTTATACAAGGGCACGATGTACGCGCGCCGCCAGTCTTCGGGTACTCTACCGGTCCTCCAACATGTATTGCAGAGGACCCAAAAAGAGTCCCAGACGGCAGGACCACCGTATTTGATCATCTCAGCAGTCACCTTATCTATTCCCGCAGCCTTTCCATTTTTCATACTTCTTATCGCCCATACGATCTCTTGCATAGTAATGTCCTGGCATGCTTCCACCGTCTCTGAATCACTAACTGAGTCAGAGACGGAGGCAGCGTCCTGAACAGCATCATACATATCTCCAAAATATTCACTCCATCGTTTTAACACGCTTTCTGTGCTTGTAAGAATGTCACCATCCTTAGATTTAATCCTATTCATTTTAGAGTTTGCCGAACAACTCCTAGACTTCTTCACCTCCCTCCAAAAAAGTTTGGTGTTTGCCTCGAAGTTGCTCGCCAGTCTCTCTTCCGCTTTCAAACATTCTCTTTCACGCTTTTCTTTCACTAAGGTTTTAGTGGTATTCTTACAACAACGATACAATTCTTTCTTCTTGTCTTTCATACCATCATTCGCTTGCAAACATGATACATAGTCTAGCCATGCTTTCTTCTTTCTCTCAATCGCAGCTTTCACTTCATCATCCCACCATGGAAGGTGATGCTTCCATTGACTTGCACAGTTTTGCACTACCACATACTTCTTTTGCGGCTAATATCATACTATCTTTCAAAGCTTTCCAACATTCGTCTACATTCAAGTCCGAAAGTGAACCTTTTCGCCAACCTATCACGAACCTGAATCTCATACATACACTGACGAAGTAAGAAATTGTCTTGAAAGGCGTATCCATTTAATCTGTGGAGAGCACACTGTATTTAGTATTATACTGTAAAAAATCCTACCAAAAGGCATTGTTTGGTAGCTTAATGTGATAATATGGATATCAGGTGAAAAAAAAATTATACAGTGATTAACAAAACCTTATACAACCCTTAAAGGGTAAAAAAGTATGTCAGTCATTATCAAAAATAATAATGAAATTATCGAAATTATTCTATTTATAAAAGTAAAAATATTATGGATTTTGCAAATGGTCGTATTTGCCACTCAATTTTGTTACTGTAAAAACTATTCTGCCAGTGTTTTCGGTCATGTTTCTTAGACTCTAAAGATATATGAAATGTCAGTAATGTCGCTAAAATTTTTTGTAAAGATATATTTTTACTTTTATTAGCGATAATAGCTGAACCGGGCCACACTTCGTTGTGATTCAGATTTAAGGGTTTTAAGTGACCCGAATATGGTAAGAATTTTTCATTTTGATTATTTACAACTTCAAGATAAAAACCCTCTCCTGATTACCTATCCTGTGATCAAATATCAACTAAATCATCAACTAGTTTTGAGTTTTGTGGACGAACATACGAAAGTTTAATTTTAAGATATAATAAGATTACAGGGTTTTGCATTTATATAAAGATTTTTCATTTTGGTTGTAAAAAAAACGAAATAATATTATGAATTAAAAAAATGAAGTGATGCTTTCCCTTGTTCTAAAGTTTTTCTAAACACTCGTTTGTCAGGAAAGTCAAAATACCACATTAAATCTTCCTCAAATATACAATATGGACTCAGAAATATACCTCATAAATAGCATAAAGAAACAAAAGGAACCCTAATTATATAAAGGGAGACGCAATTTATTGCTTTAATGGACTATTAATAGACTCTCAAGAGCTAACATAATAGCTAATATATTAGACTTCATTATATTTCCCTTGTTTTATCAGGAAAATATCTATTCAAGTGTTAGGTAACGGTAGTAAACAAAGAAGTCAATTTATGTTATGAATAAAAAGAGGTATCCATCATTAGACCCTATGGGCCTTTTTTCATAAATGGAAAAACAATTGGGGCTTTACCAAATTTGTTTTCTGGAAATGATACAGGAAATATGTACAATGTGAAATATCAAAAAATCAGAATATCGTTGATAATCTTTTGCAATATGGCGCTGAAAAGAAATAGATACCATACATACTTTAGTAAATATAATTTAATTTCGTTAATATTTTTTCCATCATAAGATAGCAAACAATTAAATGGCTTTTATGATGGACAGCGACAACCATCGCCTGTAGGTACTAAAGACGTTCACGGTGCATTGCTATCCGTATAGCAGGATGGTGATGCCAATTACATAAATTTACCAGCTACCTTACCCTCCAAACCAGAACACTATAGTGACGAATACTGACGCTATTGCGGCAGGAATTGGTACGGCGGTGGTACCACACTAAGGCGAGACGTTGCGGAACTCTACCACCTAGTAGTCATGATGGAAGTAACACGTAGTAACAATCGTTCGCCTTTTAAAAACTGCCTGACAGAACGGCAGATAGGCTATTCTCCACATGAGGCTCGGATTAACAAACGGTAAAATTAAATCAATGTTTTGCTATTGTTATAAAGAGGATATAATTGTATTTTCGTATGTTTATAACGAACTAGCTGCGCCCTCGACTTCGTCTACGTGCAAAAATTTCTAAAATAAAAGTTCCGGGCTTTTACTCACATAGTGTCCGTTCCCGTGGGATTTCCGGGATAAATACTATCTTATGTCCCTTCTCGCGTCTCAAGCTATTATTGTATCAAATTTCATCCAAATCGGTTGAGTGGTTTAGGCGTGAAGCAGAGACAAGCAGACAGACAGACGGAGCTACTTTCGCGTTTATAATATTAGTAGGTATGGATAAACTCGAAAAATAGTTTCGAGTTTCTTTTATAAATCGATTTTACAAACACCGAACGATCCGACCGATCTTACAATTTTTTTTACAATTTGAAAGCTATAATACTATGTTAAAGTTATATATATATATATATATATATATATATATATATATATATATATATATATATATATATATATATATATATATATATATATATATATATATAGGTTACTTTTAGTTGTTAGTTTGCGTTGTTTACTTAGGCTAAGAAATAATATTTGGAGTTAGTTCTTCAAATATTTTTAATGTCATAAATCATGCCTACAACTTTATATTTATAAGTTCTGGGACAAATAGTATTAAATAGAAACTACATTTTCTCACGCCTCGCGCACATTTCCTTTAGCCCGGCTTAAACAGAAAAATCTCGGAATATTTAAAATTGCCTTTGCATTAAAGCTGCTGTAACCCTACATACAATCTTATTATCTGGAAGTACGACTTCTTGATGCTAATGGACATCTTGAAAAATATAGTGAAATACACATTTTAAAGTTGGAATAGTAACGTTGACAATTGCAGCTATTTTATATCTATAATTGTAAAATAACAACATGCAGGTACTTATGAGTTATGAGCTATGTCATAAACAAAATAAAAAAATACTAATCAATTTATATGAAAGACGTTGGTCCCGGGCTCCTTTAAAGAATAGACCAACTGCCGTTCTGCCAGGCAGGGTCGTAAAAGGCGACCGATTGGCTACGTGAGTCACTACCATCGTGGCAACTAGATGGTACGAGTTGTGCATTGTCTCGCCCGGGTCTGGTACCACCGCCTTACCTATTCCTGCCGCAATAGCGTTAGTGCTTGTCGCTATCGTGTTCCGGTTTGGAGGGCAAAGTAGCCGGTAAACTTATGCATGTGGCATTAGACTTCGCCTCAAGATAGCAACGTAGCATTAACATCTTTGGTGTCTATAGGCGATGGTCGACTCTTTCCACCAGGAGAACCATGTGCTTGTTTGCTATCTTATGATATAAAAATAAATAAATAATAAATCAACTTATGTATTGATTGGTTACTATTGAAAGGTGGCCTAAAATTTCTCGTCCCAGGCGAGCTCCTAGATTACAAATGTCTCTTCAATCAAATAAAATAAAGATTTTTATAGTAGTATAATCTTTAGTAGGCGGAAAAAATTAAGGCGTTAGGATGCAAGTAACAAAAACCAACATTCAAATGTATTTATAATATCTTGGGTATATTTATCGAGCTTGTAGAGGAAATAGATCGGGAATATTATAAATATCCACATTTGTATGAAATTTGTAAAGTTTGATTTAACATTGAAATAGCGCACGTACCTTATACTAATGTAGAAGAAAGATTAGGTGTGAAAAAAGAATCGTCATAATATTGAGATAGGTGCATGGAACTATTACGAGGGTAGGTCACACTAAAAATTGACACATGTAATATAGCAAAACAGATGTTTAAGCAAATTTCGATGGATGTTTCGAGGTATAAGGGGAAATCAGGGCCGACGTATCGCGATCATATTGATCTGGGTCTGAATGCGATGACAAAAGTCTTTGAAACTTTTTGTATGAAGAAAGTTAAGAATGTGGCGGAAGCAAGTAGGTACCTAAATTTGCATCGCCTATTATGTACCATAAACTCAGTTCTCTCGGAATTTGGCATTATGTTATGTTTATTGATTGCTGATATTTGTTTCAACAATTTTACCTTCCCAATTTTCTAATATTCTCGATGGCGACCAAATTGTTAGGTATTTATTAATTTTTTGTTGTAGATGAAATCAAAAGTTGGCATGTACCTAATATATTTTAATGATTTAGAAATATTGGTTTGGTCAAAGATTAAGAGCCTAAAATGTCAATATTTCAACCTTAATTTCTTAAATTTTGTACGTATAAATAAAAGGGTTGCTTTATAATAATTATTATTTATATTTTTAATTATTTAAATTTTTAATTGTAATAATTTTATTTATATTTTTTTAATAATTAAAAATGGTTAACTTTTTGGTCACCATGTTATACCATGAAAAGCTGGCAGAATTAAATAGTTGTTGTAAGAAATGTATACATAATACCTACATAACAACAGAAACAACTTCACAGAGTAGATGTGCGCAGTAGTAGTGTAGCGCAGTGTAGTAAAATCGCACTGTATCCCCGTGTTGGTCCCAGGCTCCTATGAAGAATAGGCCAACTGCAGTTCTGCCAGGTAGGTCGTAAAAAGCGACCGATTGGCTATGGGAGTCACTGCCATCGTGGCTACTAGGTAGTAGAGTTCTGCATTGTCTCGCCCGGGTCTGGTACCACCGCCTTATATATTCCTGCCGCAATAATGTCAGTTCTTGTCACTGTCATGTTCCGGCTTAGAAGGTAAGGTAGCCGGTAAACTTATCCATGTGGCATTAGATCTCGCCACAAATAGCAACGCACCATTAACATCTTTAGTGTCTATAGGCGATATTTGACTCTTTCCATCAGGAGACCCATTTGCTTGTTTGCTATATATATGTGAGGAAGTATGAGAGTATTTGCAACCTAAGGTAGCGTAGCGCTATCTAGAGTAGAATAAAGTGTAGTTGACTTATACGTTGCGTACGTCACTTACGTCATTTTATATGTTAACAGTCATCCATCGGCCATCATATATCAAATATCGCCTGTCGTAACGAAATCCGAGTCAGTAGATCGGTTTATAAGAGGACTCTCAGCTAAGGAACCGACCGTGTCTAACGTGCGCACTGATTCAGTGATAAGTGGTGTTATATTATAATTTATAGTCGTCTTATCACTGAATCAGTGCGCACGTTAGGCACGGTCGGTTCCTTAGCTGAGAGTCCTCTTATAAACCGATCTACTGACTCGGATTTCGTTACGACAGGCGATATTTGATATATGATGGCCGATGGATGACTGTTATATATATATATATATATATATATATATTAGTATCGATCCCATCGATGATTCCACTTGCTGCGCTGTATGCGGTCAAGAGAGGAGATGATATTATAGAGATTCTCCTGATAGTATTTGGAATATTAATCCATGTAAGGCTCATAATGATGACTAAGCTACTAACTACTTACCGGTTGACTGGCAAGAAGTACTGTTTCACCTTATTCAAAACACCAACGATCTTAGACATTAGCTTAAGCCTTAGCTTCGAAAATAATCTACTGTTAGTTTTAAAATAATTGTTATTTGATTGCCTATGTAGTAGCCCCGAGTATGCTCATCTATTTCTTTAGACTTTATTTGCATAGGACCATCGAGATTAATATGAAATAGTTAAGTAAACAATTTTTGGTTTTCCAAAGATATAAAAAATATTTCAATGATTGACTACGTTGATACGTCGTTTACTGTAAAAACCATTTAATTTTAAACGTAAGACTATGCAAAACGTATGGCTCTCATTAATCGTTACCATTAAAATATCATAACCATTTAATACATGAAATGAAAACTTTGTATCGCTTTTTCAGACAATTACGCCAACAGTGGTATATGAAATTTGGCATAGTTAAGATTTAAATTGGGGAGGACTGCAGAAATCTAATATTATTAGGGCGAGCGCAGCGAGCCCTACACTAGGCCACGATCTATGCACTTTTGTGGTACATTTTATAGAAAAAGTATCGCATTTTTTAGGTTTGAGCTTCGACCTGGTAGTTTATATTCATGTCTAGATTTGTTATTTACCATAAAAATACCATTTTATAAAAATAAAAAATAGAAGGTACAATTTGTATTAGAATCTTATTACTACTAACGCCATCTCTTATTAAATTAACGAGTTTAAATTGATAGAAGATACATTTTGTATTAGAATTTTTGAACTTATTAAGAGACTACCTACTTCATGAATTGTTTCTTCATATTTGACTGGCGGCGCGCGGTCATCGTGCCCTCGTATAAAGGCGAGGTTCAAGTATAAACTGCAATAGCTATAGGGCCATCAGTTTGATCAGCTTGGCATCGAAGGTGTATGATAAAATCATTGAAAGGAGAATTTAGGTCTAGAGCAGGGATGTTTGCGGGGAACAGAGTAAATAGAGCGTTAGAGAGTTTCACAATATGGTTATTGAGAAACAGTACAGATGTATTAATTGATTTATATTGTAATTAGATCAATTCCCAATATTAGCCCGAGGGTAAAAAGCTAAAAAAAGGATTATTCACGCCCGTATCCCCGAAGAAGTAGGCAGAGGATACAACGTGTGCATCCACGCTTAGCCGAAGATACTTAAGTCTCACAATGTGATAGGTGGCCAGCCTATCACCAGTAGGGCACTTTTCCAATCACGGGCAAAGTTGATTTTATCAGAAAACTGAAAAAACACATTTTTCATTTGCCTGACTCTGGAGTCGAACTCCGAGGGTTTCTCTTATAGAAAAATTCGAAAAATGTATTCGCTGATTGTCTACCGTCAATTCTTCGTACCTGCGTTAAGTCCAATATTAAGTCCAAAAATGTTGAAGGTTTATTTAAATAAAACATTTTTTGATTTTGATTTCGTAAATCGACGTAAAACCAGGAACTTCCTGATTTTAGAAAAAAACAATTATTTCAGCAAAATGTGAAAAATTTGTTTTTTATAAGATCTACCTACATTTTTAATACCCATTTTCCTAGAAAATACCAAGAAACAAAAAACCAAATATTCCTAGTCCAAAGCCTGACGACGTGGGCTTTTCATGCGAATGTAATGTTTAGGTGAAAATACGCTGAGTTTTTTAGGTTAGATAATTATAAATAAAGTCCATAAATTAAAAGATATAATTCTCATAAAAATACTTTTCTAACAATATTACTAGATAGTATAACTTTGCGAGCCCTTACAAAGCTCTGCTTTTTGCTAGTTAAATGACACTCGTTAGAAATACATTAAATTAATAAAAATAAACATTACACACACTACATTCATGTGACATACGTGATAATATGCACGCATGTATATTTTTGTGTGTATGTAATACTGTTGGAATTAGAATTTAGATAATATTTGAGTATAACGACCTATTAAGGCTTCCAAACACGTGTGTTAAATTTCGTAGACATGTATGTTTATATGTTTGGTCCACTTACTTTTCGAAAACTATAGGACATATCGAGATAATTCTTTTTGATTTAAATCAGGTATATTTCAACTTAGGAATAAGGCCAAATTTTATCGAAATCGGTTCATTAGTTTGTGAGATATAGGAATACCTTCAATATAATATATAGTTGGTATGTTATATTGAAGGTATTTTCTTATAAATCACTTTTATTAATACCAACTCTAAAACAAAATTCCTCCAAAACACTACTTAACTAATCAGTTCACACATGCGTAAGAGAATAGAGATATCTCTATTCGTTATGGTTTGAGGTTTACATGGGCCTATTATAATATTACATACGAGTCCAATTATTATTCTGATAACAGTAAAATACGATAGCTTTGATGTGATCCTTTAGCAAAACTCCCAAAGGGCTACCAGTGATTAATATATCAATGTAAATCTCTGTTTATTATAACATGTATTTTTATATTAGTGTTCGCCTGTTAGTCGAAATTTAACCATGCGTACTTCTTTTGGGGCGTTATCTTTAATAAATTGGTAAAGTGCATGTCGGGCCACGCCCAATGTAGGGTTCTGAAGTTGCCCATCACAATAATTCGAACTAAGAAGAGGATTGATATAGTTTCATACTATGCATATTTAACCTATTCAACGTCAATGACAAATATATATCCGCATCACAGGTACATCGCTTATAAAAACTTCTCTAAGTACGTTTTATAAGTGGGTCGACTATTACTCAAAACAGTTTTTTGGTTCAGGCGTTACTTTGCGGAAATCCATTATTAAAAAATATGAAATTAATTAAAATTGCTATGTGTTTTTCGCGATGGCACCAAAAAGAAAGACATTGGTTTAATAAATGGACTGTGGATGAATAAATGTTATGCGACTCGTAAATTATATGTAGGTCGGGAAAATAAATTCTTATGTAGCGTACGTAAGATGTAATGGCAGATTTATTGAGAATGTGCAATATCGATAAACCGCATTATTTAAGCATACTAGACTGCATTTTCCATACTATCCACATATAGCTTTTCTTTTTTGAATTATGGATCCCCCCATAATTCAAAAAAGAAAAGTAAGTAATGTAATACGCAACCTTACGCAAATGTATGGCTACTGCAGTGCGGAATAATGAGGAAGGTAGTGTTGTCCTTTTGAAGAAAAACCATCTGCCATTCTGCTAGGTAGTTTGTTAATAGTAGTATAGGGCAATGGGCCCACCTCTCGTTCCCACCACTGTAACTTCTGTAAACCAGAATCAACAGTAACAGTAATAGTAGTATAGTGTAATAGTAGTACCATCGTGACCACTAGATAGTAGAGTTCTGCAAAGTTTCGCCCGAGTTTTGGAACCACCGCCTAACAACTCCGCTTTTTTTGATATCATAAGACAGCAAACAAGCAGATCGGTATCCTGATAGCTTTCCATCATTCTATAGGCGATGTTTGACTTTTTAGTCAACCATTGCCTATAGACACACAAATGTTAATAGTACGTTGCTATCTTGTGGCGAGGTTTAATGCTTCATGCATAAGTTTTCCGCATACGGGTTACCTTACCCTCTAAACCGGAATACGATAGTAATAAGCAATGACGCTATTGCGGCAGGAATAGGTAAGGCGGTGGTACGAGACGCAGGCTAGACAATGCAGAAGTCAACTACCTAGTAGGAACGATGTTAGTGACTCGCATGGCCAATCAGTCGCCTTTAATGATCTACCTAGCAGAACGACAGTTGGCCTATACTTCAAAGGAACCCGGACTAATACGGGATTATGCAACATCCTGCTGCAATAGCCTCAATGCTTGTCACTGTCGTGTTCTATTTATAATATATATAAGGTCATTCCATAATAGTTAAAAATATTTTAACACTACCGTGTTCAAATATTTTTAACTATTCGGTACGTCTAATCAAGAATATCCAGCTAAAAACAAACGTCATTCAAAGGTGTAAAACTTTTTGATTAGTATGAATAAAATTTCGTACTTATACGGATAAAATTTCATACAAATCAAAAAGCTTTAAACCCTTGAATGACGTTTGGTTTTAGCCAGATATCTTTAGTTAGATGCGACGTACCGAATGCCGTCTTAAAATATTTTTATCTATTATGGAATGACCTTATATAAGTTGCATATATATAGGACATAGCTGTCTTCTTGTGTCAGGTGAGTAATCTGCTTGTTGCTATCTTATGCAATGAAAAAACCTGCAGATTCTTGTTGCAATGAACTTATGTTAGAGATATTTAAATGTAACAAAATTATTTTATTATCAAGTTCAAGAATCTTCAAAGTTGCGCCATTATCTTAATTTTGATTCGTGTTTCCGCTTCAAAACTCGCTTACGTACTTCTATTAAAATCAATCTCCGTGGCTCTTTTATTCAAAGGTACAGCGATAAAAGGGTATTTTAACTTAAATCAAACTTTGGTAAAGATTCTCCATAAGATTCTATTGTGTATATTAACTAGTTCTCTCCTGCAATATAACTAACAACCACAAATAATTTAAACGTAAAATGACGAAAATTCTACAGCTAGCTAGCTTGGATAACTTAGTATAGTTATTCAATACTTATATAGACCTCGCCACAAGATAGCAACGCACCATTAACAGTCTATAGGCAATGGTTGACTCTCCCCATCAGGAGACCCATCTGCTTGTTTCCTATCTTATAATATAAAAAAACTTATATTAAAAACAGTTTTAAATAATTCAGTATAATAGCGATCGCCCTGTGGTCGAAATTCAATTATAGGCTTAACAATAAAATCTATTTTAAGTTTGATATTTAGCTGAAAAGAAAATAGTATACATGTGTGTATATTTTCATGTTATACAAAACGAACATATTATTTACAAACTAGCTGACCCGGCAAACTTTATTCTACCTTTTTAACTAGTCTTATTTTTTTTCTATATTTTCTCACCTTTTAAACCTACCCTGGACTTCAACAATTAATTCAAAACCGAAATTAGCCAAATCGGTTCAGCTATTCTCGAGTTTTACCGAAACCAACGAACAGCAATTGATTTTTATATATATATATATATATATATATATATATATATATATATATATATATATATATATATATATATATATATATATATATATTAGGGTGGAGTGAAAAAAAAAAATTTTTTTTTTTCTTAGCCTAGGGGTCAAATTTGTAGCTTATAAAAAACAAAAATTTTTGAACAAAAAAAAAAAAATTTTACTCAACATCTTGAGGCAGCCCACTCATTTTTAAAATTAATTACTTTTTAATTTTTTTTTCACTCCACCCTAATATATATATATATATATATATATATATATAAATATATATAAATATATATATATATATAAATATAAATATATATATATATATATATATATATATATATATATATATATATATATATATATATATATATATATATATATATATATATATATATATATATATATATATATATATATATATATATATGTATATTAGGTTTCTGCAGGCCTCCGCAATATAAATTTCAACCGAGCCAAATTTCATACTCCATCATTCGCGCTATTGTCTTAAAAAGGTTTACAAAATTTTCCCTTCACCTATTTAAAGATTTTTAGCACAGATCCGAGCAGTTTCGCCTGCGAGTCGAGTAACATGTCATCAGTATAATCTTACATTCAGCCATTTAGAGGTTGTCTATGAAAAAATTTGCTAAATTTCATCAAAATCGGTTCAACGGTTCCACCGTGATACGTAACAGACAGACTGATAGATTTCGCATTTATAGTATTAGTATGTATGGATAGCATAGATTTATCAGTTTACTTACATGAAGATTGATAAAAGTGTGTACATACTGAAGGAGGGTGTTCAGATTCTTATACAAACATGTGAAAACAATAGGTACTTAAATTTTGACCTAATTAACTAATAATGTTTATGGTCGGACATCCACGCTCTAAAATCGAAATTTTTTGTTTACAAATAGCGATATGCCGAATTCGTGACTAGACTTGTTAATGTACCGTTATCGCTCGCGCCATGACCATATTTTTTTTAATATTACTATATTAATTTTGTTGAGGCTTACTATGTAGTTAAACAATATTCTCATTTAATGTATTTTATTGATAACACATATATCCATTAATTACAGTGTCCTTTAATATGTACAGCCTTTTACCAGTGAAGTTGCAGTAGATTAACATGGCGTCCATATGGTTTTTTATACAAACTCTCATCCCCCATTTCAGTTCCTGAGGTGACGTTTTTTTTAAAAAGTAGCCTATGTAAAAAGTTGCCTATGTAAAAGTAGCCAATTAGCATAAAAAGTAGCCTAAGTACTCCGGATCTTCAACTATCTCTAGGCCCAAATTTCATCAACATCGGTTCAGCAATTTAGCCCTGAAAGCGTAACAGACAGACAGATATTCGTATTTATAATTTTACTAGCTGACCCGCGCAGCTTCGCCCGCGAATATATTAATAAATCGTCCAAATAGCTTTTAATAAAAATTTCATCCCCTTTTTTAGCCCTCCATGGACTGATTGTTGAAAAAAAAATTAGCCTATATTTGACCCCGGATCTTCAACTACTTCCATGTCAAATTTCATGAAAATCGGTCCAGCGGTTTAGCCGTGAAAGCGTAACAGACAGACAGACAGACTTTCGCATTTATAATATTATAGTATGGATAGTATGGATTTGAAGATGTTATGATAGGTGATACACATAACCAAACATGCAACATTTGGAGTTATTCGTTTAGTAACGGAATTCTAAAGTTTTATATCGGAAAAATTTAAATTTAAGTCGAAGGTTGGCGTTGAATGAAGCATTTAATAAATTATCGGATGACGGAAATGATAAAAGACTTAAATTAATTTCAAACTGCGGAAACAACTTGTTGAAGTCACAAACATCTGCTGATTATAACTTTCTGATTTCCTGCCATTTTGTAGTTTTCTTTTTTCTTACTTAGCACAAAGTTTAGAAAACAATGAGATTTTCTGAAGTTATATTATTTTAGGCGCGTTTGGGAAAACATCGGAGTGTATTTTTGACATGTGATGAAGTTGCGCGCGTATATGTAACACAGTTATTTTCATAGGACAGAGATTGGGTAATAAAACTTTTATTTCCCAAAATTATATTTTTAACATTTATTTATGGCTATGGTCTTTTGCTCATTTAATTCAAAAGAAAATACGTTTCACTAGTTCGTGTAATCGTTTTGTAAAAAAAATTTTAAGTTTGTAAAGTTTTCCCAAGAACGGGATACGTGCTAAAACACATATATACAAAACGGGAAAGTATTGATCAATATTACAAATGTGAATTTCATCTGCAATTATGAACTCATTTAACTAGGATATACGCATGTATATGTCGCAGTGAAATTGTCAATAGCCGTTAGATTATAATCTACCTAGGGATTTTATAATTTGGTTAGGTTAGGTTAGCAGTTAAATTATAATATCACTTAGGTAGATTATAATCTAACGGTATTGAAAATTTCACTGCGACATATATATATATATATATATATATATATATATATATATATATATATATATATATATATATATATATATATATATATATATATATATATATATAGCAAACAGTAAAGTAGATGGAATCGATCACGCCAATTCGCCGCGCGAACTAGCGACACGTGGCTCAGTTGGTTAGAGCGTGCCGGCCTTAGGCAAGTTTACTGGTTTAAATCAGTCGTGTCAAAAATATGTCTTCATTAAAGTTTTAAAATATGTTTAGTTAGGTAAAATTCGTTACGTGCGTACATAGATACACATACTGTTTTATTAAGTTTTAACTTACTTAGTAGCAAGCTTACTAACTCGTCAAAAATATATATACAGTGAATTTCATGAGATCGTACGGGCTGTATCTTCAAAGTTAAGGCCCGGGAGTAGCGCAGTGTGGTATTTTTGAAATCAGGCGACAAAACTCTATCGTGCAATGGTGTCAACTCCTAGGCCGTTTTGCTCGACCCATTAGAGTGCAGTTGCACCAGTTGCAGCATGACGCCTATGTCTGCACGTCGGTAGCCATCAACACCAGCAGACCTTTCATCTTGGGAGTCTTTGGTAATAACGATCAAGTCAAGTAGTTGCAAATGAAAAGAAACAAAATATGAAATTCAGTCATTGAAGAGGTGCTCCATCCCTGAAAGGAATGCGCAGGACAAGTATAAAAATGTAGAAAATAATTGATTGTAATGTTGGATACTTACATAAAGAGCGGACGATGATGCCTTTGCTTTGGGAGAACTTGGTCACAGTCTTGTTCCGAAAGAACTTGTTCACGCAGTGGCTGTCGATTAGCGTATGAAATCATGAGGCATGTAGGGACGTTATATAGGTAGCCTGCTGATCTGTTATCAGCTCATGCTGATTTCAATACTCGTCCTGAAATCCCGACGTCAAAGCAATATATATATATATATATATATATATATATATATATATATATATATATATATATATATATATCTCGATACATAGTATCGAGATATATACATATATCTCGATACTATGTATCGAGTCTGGATATATTCTCGTACATATAACAAATTTTGTACAAATCCGATGTTTGCGTAATTGAATAAAAAACATTTTTACATGTAAACATTCAAACACGCAAATTCGTAGGATAATGATAGAATATTGAATGCTTCTTTTGATGGTAAGGAATAACCTTCTTAATCAAATGTGTTAACTAATAAACTCTTATTAAAGATCTTATGTGTTGATATCTTTGATGCTGGGATATTAACTTATAAATGTTATGAATTTTAGTTTGGTATCCTTTTTGTATGCATGCCGTGAACCGCACAACAACGTTCAAATATATTTATCCGAGTTTCTCAGGTAAATCTTTATTAACCTGGATTAATTAATATTATAAAGTCGTTTTCATTGGCAAAATCATCTTGAGATTCTTAACTTGCCAATATTATTTCATAATATTATTATATTTAACTGTCATGCCATTTTATGCTAAATAATTACTTATTAAAAAAAATCTTGTTTTTTTGTAACTGTATATTGTGATAGTAATATTAATATCTTGAATGTCTCAATGCGATAGTTACTTCTGCTCATTTGTCATAAAATTACAACACTTGCCTTTCATTTTAAAAGGGTTCCACAATTTTTTTAGGAGTCGGCATCCCATTGGCTACTAACTTTGAATTGGAAATGTCCATAGGCAATAGTAACTGCTTTCCATCAGGTAGCCCAGTTTCATTGATATGAAAATTCAATTTAAAATATTTCCTTCACTTGTTCAAGATTCCATCATCATATCCTGACATGATGACATGAGAACATGAGAAGTAAATTGATCGTATATATATACCCTTACATATAGAGGTGCAAGTGAGGCACTTTCAAACAAAATTTGTCAAATCCCAAGTAATCAGGGTACGTAGCTATTTGGAATCACCTGTGTTGGTTCCGGACTCCTTTGAAGAATAGGCTGCCGTTTGCCATGCAGGTCGTAAAAGGCGACTGATTGGCTGTACGAGTCACTACCATCGTGGTACTAAGTGGTAGAGTTTTTTTTTTTCGGAATGTCTCAATTGCTGTTAGCCTTATGGGCTGTTACAGCTTCACCGGTCGCGGGGGCGAGCAGAGTGCTCAGCCAGAATTTAAAGGTGTAGGGCTGTACGCCCTCCGCCCTAAGGGTATCTCCTGTGAGACCGAACCTCGGCTTAGGGTGGGGTCGTGATTTGCGATGAGAGGGCTAGTGGCATTGTTTTGTCCGTCCGCCGAACCTTGCCCTTGGGCTCGGTTCGCCGAAGGGCGAAACAGGGGTCCTCGTCGCCGCCGGCGGCGACGGTGTCGCGAATGTAGGTGTGTAGTGTTATCGTGTAAACCGTTGGCCAGAGTTATCGGGTCATCGGGATCGGTAAGAACGTGGCGGGGCCTACGTAGTTTGGGATCGGGATTAGGGTCTGGGATGTAGTCAGCCGCGGCTACCACCAGTGGGTTCGGATGCAAGATGGCACGATCGAAGTATCTTTCGGAGATGTCTTTGAAATGCTTTGCTAAGCTCGGCAATTCAAGATCGTTATGGAGGCTGCATTGTCTGTCCCGGGTATGGTACCACCGCCTTATCTATTCCTGCCGCAATAGCGTCAGTGGTGGTAGCGTCATATGGTTCACACTTATGGGTTGGTGCACCCAATTATCAAATTCTTTCATTTGATCGCATTCAGAAACGAGCTTCCCGCTTTATACACGATTCCAATCTGACCAAACATCTGATGCTTCTTGATTTAATAAAAAATGTTGGTGCTCCGAATGTGCTCTATCAGCTTTACAATGGGGAGTGTTCTGTTATAAAGCTGATAGAGCACATTCGGATTCGAATTGTTTAGTTTTATATCAGCTACTTCTTTCCACCACTACAACCCTCGCCGAGACCGGAACCTCCACCCACACTACCTTGTCCTTGACTCATGCTGTTCATCAACAGTATAGTTTAGACGGAACTTTTTAGTTCGTTCTACCAAATTATGAAATGAACTTCCTAAGTCTATATTTCCTGAAAAGTATAACGTCGGATCTTTTTTAGAGGCGGATTAATGAATTTCTAAAGAGTCAGCAGTGCATCTCCTCTTATGCTGTGGATGTCCATGGGCATCGATGACTGCTTCCCATCAGGCGACCCGTTTGCTCATCTGTCAGCTTATCATATAAAAAAGCCAGAAAAATATCAGTAGGGTTAACATAGAGAACTATGTAAAAATTTAAAAGTACTAGCGAATTTTTTTTTAGAAATTACTAGCTGCAACGTGCAGCCCGTTGCATTACGAAAGTTTTTGGTGAATCCTGCGGGATCACTTAATTTTTCCGCGATAAAAAGTAGCCTATGTACTATTCCAGGTCATTATCTACCCGTGTGCCATATTTCATTCAAATCCGTCCAGCAGTTTTTGAGTGATTGAGTAACAAACATCCATGCCTCCAAACATACAAACTTTCGCATTTATAATATTAATCATCATCTCGATGTCTGGAAATACACAACTGTGCAATTTTCGAGGCACTTCTTCCCCCGCACTATTCCTCTGTGGAACCAATTACCGGCAGGGGCTTTTCCAAGCGGATACGACTTAGGGGCCTTCAAGAAAAGAGCTCTTTCTTAAAAGGCCGGCAACGCAACTGCAAATCTTCTGATAGTGTGGTTGTCCATGGGCGGTGGTGATCACTTACCATCAGGTGAGCCTCCTGTACGTTTGTCCCCATTTCTATAAAAAAAATAATATAGATATAGATTTAAATTTTAATCAGGAATTTCGAGAGCAGTTTATTTCACAATCTGCCTTCATCTCTTCTCTGGTTACGGCCTTCTTAAAAGGCATACAAATATTTACAAATATTTCTGCTAGAAAATATTTATAATATTTTAAACGAAGTAAAATTGCAACAACCAATTTCAGCTACCTGTATCTCTGAAATCAAATCTTCCTCAAATTTATATGAAACCAAAAGATAAATACACCATCCCGAGGAGAAGAAAAACTTCCAAATTGGTTAGTAAGTAACCGAATTTTGTGGCAATAAACTTGCGCGAACAAAAACGCGAGCAGTAACTATAAACTATAAAGGCAATTTTATTTGTACTAGACAAGTGCAGTGTATGTTCCGGGCCGCGCCTGCCTTTGATTTATAGCTGTTTGCTCTGCTACAATAAATCAGTTTTATTGATTTATAATGGTAGTGCTCGAGTTTTCCATTATTAATTAATAATCCATCAATCCTCAAGTTCTAGGGCGTCATCTATGGGTTACAAGTTGCAAAAAGACCGTAATATCTATCAATACACAAATTTGTATGCATATCAGCGCTCATTTTCTCTCTATTCTATCACGTATTGTTAGGTCATAGTCGATGCAATAAAATAAATAATCTATATATATATATATATATATATATATATATATATATATATATATATATATATATATATATATATATATATATATATATATATATATATATATATATATATAAATCAATTGCTGTTCATTAGTCTCGCTAAAACTCGAGAACGGCTGAACCGATTTGGCTAATTTTGGTTTTGAATTAATTGTTGAAGTCCAAGGAAGGTTTAAAAGGTGAGAAAATATAGAAAAAAAATTAAAGTAGTTAAAAAGGCAGAACAACGTTTGCCGGGTCAGCTAGTAAAATATTAAAAATATCACTGGACAAATAACAGGAATTGACCTAACCACAAAAGTAAAAAATACTTTCTTGTGTTATGGGTGTTAGTCAACGATACATATAGGTACCTACATATAAATACATATATAAATACTGTAACATACTTAATATACATCCAAATCCAGAAATACGAAAATCTATGCTCATCAAACAAATGTCTCTGTCGATCAAACCCGAGCCCCATAGGTTCGTAGCTAGGTTCGCTAACCACTTGACCGACGGAGCGTTAATCTGAACGCATTTTTAAACAGCCTTATCAATATCACCATTTCTGATTTATGCATAAACGGTAAGGTCGGGCATATATCAATTTATAGTAAACTTTAGAGATCTGCAGTTTTGTTTAAATTGATGCCATGGCCATGCATATTCATGCGAGTACAACAGTACTTATCCCTGCCATGCCATGACATTTTAGAAGTCCGTACCTCAAAACGAAAAACAGAAGTCTTATAGGATCACTTGGTTATCCGTCTGTCACTCAACGTAAGTGTAATAATACTCAAACTCGCGTTGAATGATTTAGTGTTCGTACTCAATGCACGTTTCACTTTGAAACCTCAGCATCTTCAACAGAAACAAATACTACCTCACTCAACGCAAGTGTAATAATACTCAAACTCGCGTTGAGTGAGGTAGTGTTCGTTTCTTCTGAAAATACTTCGGTTTCAAAGCTAAACGTGCGTTGAGTACATAAATTGTATGCTTGGTGCCCATGAGGGTGATAGTGTGATGGATAATTGTTCCTATAGGGTCTTCTTTTTTATCCGGACCATCGGTGAGTTTTAACCATTTATTAAACCCACATCTTTCTTTTCGGTGCCATCGCGGTGGTTACATAGAACAGTTCGCGGATGACACCCAATTTCAACTTTTTTTTCTAAATTAACGTAACAAAAGATACGGCCGTTAAATGCTAAAAAAACTTTTATTTCAATACTCTAAAGGGAATCAAAATTTATAGCGTACTTGCTGTTATTGCAGGTTAACGGCAAGCTTAAAAGTTTAAAATTAAAGGCAAGAAATTTGGCAAGTAACGTCGTCTTGTTTTTACTGTTAATACTCTAATATTGCTTATGAAAACGAAACCGGTTGGAAATAAATTATAATTGTCTTATTGTGAAATAGTATAAGTGTATTAATTGATAAATACCTATTGTATTGAAATGAAGTTTCACCAAGTGCCGATGGTGAAAAGTGTAGAATATCGTCTTATACTAAAAGTACAGGGGAAAATCTACAAACATTACTTTAATAAATTTTTGTAATTAAATATAGTTATTTTTTTGGAAAGTGAATTTTGGGAAAAGTTCTAAAAAAGCAGGACCCGATTCCTGAACTATATATAATATTATGTACCTTTATATTTGTACGGAACCCTCGGTAAGCGAATCCGACTCACATTTGTCTGTTTATTTATTACTTGTGATAGCGACCACAGTAACACGTTCTCTATTCATCTCTTGAAGTGCAGTAGATAGACAAAAAATTTATATAGGTATCTATTTATTTCCGTTTAAGAGATAGTCTTGTAACAGACTGACAGACGTTCAGCGGCAGAATATTTATAGGGTTCCGATTGTCACCGCGTAGCCACAGAATCCTAAAAACATGACTGACAAAATATTTTCGAAAACCACATTTTACTGAAAAAATAATTATGGCCGTACTTCAATTTCAAAGAGCTTTTCAATGACACTTCAGATGAAGAGGTTCCTAAAATAATTAATCCTTTAGTCACAATTAAATTATATGGCGAAGGAGCAAGATTTTGTAATGCGTCGAGTGGTTAGCGACTCTGACTACGTAATCGACGGGGCTCGGGTTCGATCCCCGACGGGGACAAGCATTTGTGTGATGAACATAAATGTTTGTATTTCCGGGTTTGGGTATTTATTAAATATATTGTAGTATTTATATATGTATTTCTATGTATTATTATCGTTGGCTAACACCCATAACACAAGCAAATAATTTGCTTACTTTGGGTTTAGATCAGTCAGTGTAATTTGTCTCGTGAATATTTATTTATTTATTTGTTGGTCCTGGTTTCAACCGACGAAAAAACGGAGGGAGCTCTCAATTCGAGAGTCCCATATCATTTAAAAAACCTATTCCATAAGGGTACGAAAACAGGGGATGATTGATTGTTTATTCACTAATTATAGTGCATGACCACGCTTTACTTTTTACAGAGTTGTCCAATTTTGATATTTTTTTATTAACACATTGATGGACACCACTAGTATACTGATTGTTACTGATTTGTCACTACTTTTTTTCATATATTGCCTACAGACGTAGAGTCACAATGCCTGGTAAAATACATATGTGTGTTACATATATATTTTACCAGGCATTGTGACACTACGCCTATAGGCGTCTATAGTCGTCTATATGCCCTATACGCCTTGTTGCTGAGATTGAGGTTGCATCATCAGAACTTGTCAATTCGTTGCCAAATGGCTCATAATCTTGATCATTTCCATACTCCCCATCGTCAGCAAAAGGGTCTTCACTTGACTCAGGAGTAGAAACCGCACCAAATAAGGCTTGGTGTCTATTTTGTTAATTTTCATATGAATACCACCGTTGCTGCCATAGAATGTTATACAAACAAAAAACAATAGCAATAACATTTACAAATAACATTTACTAAATGTCAAAATGGCGCGAAAGCACTTAGCAACGCGCGAGGCACCGCCGTTGCTGCGCACTACTCGCTTGAGTGTATGCACCGACCACACAGCCTATAGACGGCTAATGTTTGATTTTCCGTATTGAATGCATTCTGGCAACTAGCTGAGGTAAGACGAAGTGGGGTTGCAACGCCGTAATTTGCTAACTGATGGCCACAGTGAAAGATAGTAATGTACAGAGCATCTGATTGGTCGACACTGATTACTCAATCACTACTGATTGGCGCGTGGACATTTAAATCGGAACTATAAGTCAGATGTGTTGACACAAGTCATTCGTCTATTATTAGGTGTCTATGGGCTGTGTGGTCGGTGAGTGTATGAAAACACGACGTCCACGGGCGTAGTGTGCGTGCAGAAGGGGCGCCGAAAAATGTCGACGTGTCCGTCACCGTGGGTGTTTTGAAATTTTATAATTCATTTCATGGTGACAGTATAAAAGTCTGAGTTACCTCTACTTTACTCTCTATAGAATATATTTTAAAGTTGATCCTATACAAAGTAAAAAAATATCCAACCCCAAGGGTAGAAAAATAGGAATGATTTGATTGCTTATTATTTAAAAGCTGAGTTAGGTCTACATCTCATATGTCGTAGTTGGTCTCATATAAAGGAGAACGTTAAGGGTCGGAACAAAGTTTGCCCAGAAACCATCGCATATTGATAGATGCTTATTGCATTGTTAAATACATTATTAATTTCCTCTGAAATGTAAATTGTGTCACATACACTTTTTAATACAACAATTCACGAAAAAGTTATAAGGGTTATGTTTACTTGAATTTAAAATTATTATTACTTACTATTTTAAGCCATTCACGTCACAAAACATCAGCAACATAGGTATAATACATTTTTGTATCTCTCATCATGAACATTATTGGTTTTTATCTACTTGAAAGTTAAAAGATGGACAACCTTTGTTTACTATAACAAAGTAAAATATTTATTGTCTTTTCACAGATTAAATAGTAAGTAGTAACACGTTTTTTTTCGATAGGAAGCTATTAAGACTATCTTGTTTATTCAGCTTTCTGTGCTTTAAGTTTCGGCTATACCTAGTTAGTTACTTACTTACCTTTTTGTTGTTTATATAATAGTTTATTTAGCATTTTATTTATTTATTTATTCGTACATAGCTTGGAACATGATATAATATAAAGATTTTAATATTTATTTGTAGTACAATGTTCTGCCATTTCTCAATAGCGTCTTATTTATTTGACATAGATGGCGATGGTTATCTGTTTTCATCCGGAGTGCCATCTGCTTTATTGCTATCTTATGATATTAAAAAAATATTAATTCACGCTGAAACACAAAACAGGTATGTTTTTTTAAGTGATATGCGCTTAAAGAAACATGCAGTCATACAAACATGCTAGCAGTTATTATTTTTGTTCCTATTTATCGTAAAATTTTGCAGGTAGTAGCTTTTGTAAATATCTTTCAAGTAGAAAGAAACATAGATCTGTTACCCTTTTTCTATTATATGTACCTACAGATTCGATGAGTAAAAGAAAGATTTTAATCTGAAGATGATTTCAAGTTATATACGTTTTAAAAAATTATCACAATTTCGTAATATTTCTATTTACCGAACCCTTACATAAATAAGTATAGCGAATACTAATAAATTTACCAACTTATACTTAACACACAAATATTTTGACTCGATAAATATATCGCACGCTTAAGAAATTAATTGTCTGAGTTATTGAAAGAAGTTATAGCTTAATTATGATTGAATAAATTGGACGCTCAGTATTAAACTGACTTAATTCTATGAATTTTTTTTTCGTTAACTAGTAAATAATTCATTGCTTCGGGAAGCTTATTGCAAAAGAGTGAATATTTACCTCATAAAATAGTTACTTATTCCGTGGAGATGAAAGGCGTTACAATAAAATTATTTTTGTGTATTTTATTTATTCAACTTTCAATGAGCATACATAATTTTTTTAAATAATTTAGTTATTACTATATGACTTGTAGGTAAATTGGCCCTATATTTGTTGTAAAAACATAATATTTATTTCAGTGAATATTCTTCACAAAAGAATTATGTAAGATGTGCTGCTGTAAAATAACTGAAGTACGTACACAATTATCGCTTCGTCGTCACCGTTTAGGTAACTGCTACTATAAATGCTGTGCACTCAACTACAAGCAATTAGTGCAGATCCGATGTCTTCGTTCACGTCTTTATTCAACGACCTAAAAATATCTATCCTTATGTTTATAAACAATGAATGTTTGTCAACATAATTATGTTTGTAAACAGAAAATCTCGCTGTGAAATTTGCTTTGAGTAAAATTACGTATCACTAAAATTGTGACTACTAGCTGGTTCTAGTAGTTTTGCAACATCTCGGCCGGGTACATGATATCACCGATTTACCTATTCTCGTCGCAATAGTATCAATGCTTGTCATCGTCTTGTTCCGATTTGGAGGGTAAGGTAGTCGGTAGACTTATATATGTGGCACTGTCATCACGCAACACAGATATCAACGTACCTTTAACATTTTTGGTGTATATAGGTAACAGTTTCTATTTCCCTCAGCAAAGCCATCTTTTTGTTTTTTATAACATAAGATACTCGTAGCAAACAAGCTTCCTGATGGAAAGAGTCAACCATCGCCTATAGACACCAAAGATGTTAATGGTGCGTTGCTATTTTTGGCGAGATCTAATGGCACATGCATAAGTTTACCGGTTACCTTACCTTCTAAACCGGGACACGACAGTGACAAGCACTGACACTATTGCGGTAGGAATAGGTAAGACGGTGGTACCAAACCCGGACAAGACAATGCAGAACTCTACCACCTAATAGTCACAATGGCAGTGACTCGCATAGCCAATCAGTCGCCTTTTACGACCTTCCTGGCAGTTGTTGACTTGACGACATGGTTAAATTAACTCGAGTTAGTTTGTTATACTCGTAGCCTGTGATACCTATACTAAGATAGCTTAGACAGACTCGCTAGGTAACGAGGGTAACGATGGGATAAAAATTGCGATAAATGACTGGAATAGCGTGAAGTTACACGTAATATATTATAACGGATTCCCGGCTGATAGTAGAATTATTTATGTACTCGAGATATTCGGGACTATTAATAAAAAATTAACGAACGTGTTGATTTATATAGAATAAAATAATACAGCCAATAAGAAATAACGTTAAAAGATATTTAAGTTAATGGTAAATCTTTAGTATGTATCTAGTTTTATTTTATTTCTCTTTCATTAATAAAATTCTTTTCTCGTAATATAATCTGCGTAGTTTCTGATCTCACGAAAAAAAATGGTATAAAATTTTACCTTTGTCACTTAGAAATAATGTAGCTCTTTACTGGTAAAACAATTTCAGAATCGAATCGGTAGTTTCAGAGATTACTCTCAATAAACAAACATGCAAACTTTACGTTTTTAGACATTAGAATAGGTAATTATGATCTTTAATCTGATGAGTCTACATTTTATTTCAAATTTTCCTGGGATACCCATTCCGCGGGATATATGGAAGAAAATATACCCACTATGCCTATGTCACTTAGTAATAATATATTTATAATGCGGGAAATGGCTAGTTTTAAATAAAAGATTATTTTATTATTTATTATTTTATTATTTTATCATTTTATTAGATTCCATTCATTTTTACGTGAATAATTAACAAATATTCAAACAGCCGAACTCGCACAGTGCTAATATTAATAGGAATGTGTTTTTCATTTCAGCATTTAAGCTGTAACAAAATTCAAAAAAACATGTATCATCACGCCCCGATCCCTTGGGGATAGGCAGAGTAAACCGAAAGTCTACAGGCTTTCCGGTTTACCATGATTCACTGGTTTGCCGATTGACGAGATGAGTAGTGAACTTCGTCGCCGCATTTTACCGACTTGATAACACTTATCGACTATTTCTAGCGATAACTGGGACCGTTACGTGAGGTACGGAAAATTGTAACATACCAACCACCTGACTCCGAGGTGCTATTGAGATTTTAGGTTTTCGAGAAAAACCTCGAAAAAAGCTCAATAACCTTTTTGTCCGACGTGGAAATCGAACCAAAGGCCTCATGATCCGAGCAAAATAGGCTAACTCCTAGACCACGAGGCAGTCAAATAGGTATAATTTATATTTGACGCTAGATAAATGCTCTCTGTGGTCTAGTGGTCCGCTGTTGGTGTTGACCACATGAGGTCCTGAGTTTAATTCCCGGGTCTGATAATTCAAACATGTGTTTTTTAGTTTTCTGAAATGAAAAACGCGATAGGCTTGCCATCAATCACATTGTGGAACTAAGCATCTTTAGCTAATCGTAGCTGCACTGCTTGTACCTCTGCCTATATCTTCGATGATACGGGCGTGAAGATATTATAAATTTATATAATCTTAGGATTTACAAATTCAATTGCGATAATACAAACTGCGTTGTGATTCTTTCCGACTCTACAAATGTATATGTATTATTATTTATGTAAATGTATTATATGTAGGTCACACTATAAGTTTTGCGTAACTTAAAAAAACAACATGTTATAATCAAAATATTATATTTATTGCTTTTTAAAATAATCTCCTTTATATTTTACGATCGAACCATTTTTTAAAACAGGAGGACCACAGATCTGAAGGCATGTTTTCTACATGCTGATTGAATGCTATCACTGCTTCTTCGGAGTTAGTAAAAGTAAAACCTCTCATCAAATCTTTGATTTTAGAGAAAATACAGAAATCACAGGGTGCTAGGTCGGGGTTATGCGCAGGATGAGTGATGAAATGTACTTTTTCGGTAGCTAAAAATGACTTTGTTTTGTTGATCGTGTGTGAAGAAGCGTTTTCATGGTGTAGGAGAATGCGGCTTTTGGGTCGTCTTTCGCGAACTTTTTCTTACACCCTGGGTAAACAAATGGTAGAATACCACTCGGCATTAACACTCTTTTGATCTTCAAGTGGAATTGTACAGATGGGACGTTTCTCCCCTGTCTCACTTTTATTGGCCTGTTCTCATTTTCAAACACCCATTCACAAGATTGCTGTTTTTTTTTCGGGTTCAAAACAATAAATCCACGTTTCGTCTCCTGTGACAATGTCATAAACAGCATTAAAATGTCCGCGGTCGAACTTCAGTAGTATCTGTGCGCACCATTCCACGCGAGCCTGCTTCTGCTCCGCTGTCAGTTCATGAGGGACCCAACGACAACAAAGTTTCCGAACTTTCAATTCTTCGTGTAAAATTATCTGAATTTAGCTCATACCAATCCCCAATAGTCCACGAATTGTCTCATAGGTAATCCGGGGGTTTTCTTCAATTAACCGCTTAACAGTAGCCACATTATTTTCTTTGACGGCAGTTGAAGGCCGCCTTTCACGAAATTCGTCATGTAAAGAAATTCGACCTCTCTCAAATTCAGCAAACCATCGCCTCAAGGTGCTCAAACAAGGTGCTTCTCTCCCAAAAGCATTTTGAAGACGAGCGGCACAGTCGTGCGGAGAAAGAGAACTTTTAAAATCATAAAAAATCATCGCTCTAAAATCTTTTCGACTTAGTTCCATTTCCGTTGCGTGCGTAGAACTTTGATGTGGATAAAAAAAAACAATTGACAAATCATTTCCCGCCAATTATTTTTTTATTACTAAGAAAGTTGCAACGTTTTAAAATATAACATTCGAAATTCAAATAGTTCCGATTAGCTAGAAGTGCAAAACTTTTAGTGTGCCCCATGTATCTAATAAATGTCTCCTATAAAACAATTTTTGTACCAGAAACTCTTACAAAAAATAAAAACACCTCGAATTGTGAAATAACTAGATTTTAAAATCGCGATTATACTCAATACAATAATTTTAAATCGAAATCGCAAGCACTTTGAAGAGCGTCATTAGACATACTTACATATTATTTGAACTTAATAATTTAAACGCATTAAAACTGCAATAACCGACTACCACCCTTCCTAAATCTTTGAAATCTTTGATCAAATCTTCATCAAATATATTTGGAATGAAATCAATACCCTCTAAAACGAACAAAAATATTTCAAATAGATTAATACATGATCGAGTTCTATGATAAAGAACTTGAAAATATGCCCAGTTTGTCTCCGAATAACTCCAGTTAACAACTCCGAAAATCGAACTCTAGCAACTTATTGCAGGAAATATGCTTCTCATGAGTACATGACGTATGTGGTTAGAATGCAAGGTAGCCAGTAAGTCGTTTAATCTATAAAGCGATAAAATTTTAACTGAACGACTTATCGCATAACATGTACCTCTCATGAATACTTAGACCTGATGCATAACGTTCAGAAGATAAGGTAGCCAGTAATTTTATGGATCTGGTTTTATATATAATTCACTCGGAGATAACGAACGATTAATATTTTTGAATTATTAAATTATTATCACTTCATTTAATATCCTGTGTATAAAAAGCTGGTAGTAACAAATACTGCGTCTTACTAGTTTCTAGGTATGTATAATATATATAATATAAGATGTATAATACATCACCTACAATTATCAAGGAGCCTAGATTCACAAGAAAAAGGCTGAGAATGATGTTAATTTCAGAACAATGTCAGATAAACGTGGCTTAGAATTTTACAGACCGTTTGGCTTTTAAAATAGTAATAATAAATCTCAATAGGTTACATAAGTCGGATTTCAGCCATTTTTATCTTAGTCGCCAACAATGGAAGCTCTACTTGTCAGATGAATTGCGAACAGGTCTGCGGAAGGCATTTTTTCTGCCTCACTCGGTCACATTTAAATTCTTATTAAATTTGTATCACTGGCAGTTGTAGGTATTTTAACTACCTTTTTAATATTATAGTAGATTTAAAGAGGAAAATGTAACTTGATATATTTTTTACTAGCTGACCCGCGCAGTTTTCCTCGCGATTAGAGTAATATGTGTCATTAATATAATATATGTGTCATTAATGTAATCTTGCATACAAACTATAATACCCTATGTCAGCATTTTAGGGGTTGACTTTTGAAAAAAGTAGTTTGTCCTTAACCCCGTGTCTCAGACTTTTTGTTTATATTATAAACAAACAAACACAACACAAGCAAACAAGTAGATGGGTCTCCTGATGGAAAGAGTCAACCATCGCCTATAGACACTAAATATGTTAATGGTGCGTTGCTATCTTATGGCGAGATCTAATGCCACAAGCACAAGTTACTATCTCCTTGCCAAATTTCATCAAAATTAGTTTAGAGTTAAGCTGTGAAAGCGGAATAGACAAACTGGCAGATGGACAGACAGACGGATTTCGCACTTATAATATTTGTATATTATATTTCCGAAAGTTTATTCGTTATCTTTTTTCCGTTTATCCTTTTATTGTTAGTAGTGAGGAACAATACAACTGTCCGATTTGAAAGAGCGAAATGACATTACCAAAAAATTCGTATTTTTTGGTAATGTCATTTGGCTCTTTCAAATCGGATTAAGAATTATGTTTATAAAAAAAAATTAAGGTATTGTACTATTTGCATAGGCTTTTTACGCATGTCCACGCGAAGGTTTTAGGTAGTGCTCTTTTCTCGCCTAATCGAAATCACGTATCTTTCTGAAGTAAAAATATCTCTATTTTAATTATATTGCACATTTGGTCTAAAATGACGTAGTCAAGAAAAAAATATTATTAAGCTGCACCGTCCAGCCCGCTGCATAATAAATTTTTAGTGAATCCCGCGGGAACAACTAATTTTTCCGGGATAAATGGGAGCCTAAATGCTATTCCAGGTCATCAGTTACACGTGTGCTAAATTTCATCTTAATCGGTCAAGCCGTATTTGCGTGATCGAGTAACAAACATCCATCTATCCAGACATCCAAACTTTCACGTTTACAATATTAATATTGATGATATTTTTAAAAGAAATTTATTGTGATCTGATTTTATTGTGTGTAGTCTCTGTGATTGGTGTCGGTGTCGGTGTTGACTACATGAGGTACCGGGTTCGATGCCTGAGTCGGGCAATTCAAAAAAGTGTTTTTTAAGTTTTCTCATAAAAACAATGTTGCCCGAGAATGGAAAGTGCCCGATTGGCGATAGGATGGCCACATATCATGACATTGTGGGCCTAAGTATCTTCAGCTAATCGCGGGTGCGCTGGTTGTAGCTCTACCTACCTCTTCGGAGATACGGGCATGAAGATACTTTAAGTTTATTGTATTTAGTGTAAACAAAAGATTGAAAAAAAAAAATATCCAAGCCTGTCCGGATGTGTGTGCACGGATCTTGGCACGGCCATGACGTAAAATTAAACATATCGAAAAAAAATCTTAGCTGTTTTAGAATTACAGTACATACTTTTCTATTGCAAATGGCTGTGTAATTTCGTGTTGTTTAAATAAACAACACGAAATTATAAAAATACATATTAATTAGTAAGTATATATATTAGTAATTAGTAAGTATAGTACGTATTAATAAAAATACATATTTTTGTTTCTTTGTTAATAAAAATATTCATAAATATATTCCATAAAACCTCGTTTGTGTTCGCATATCGTGTAAAGTAATTGATGGATAGACTTAAGACATAATATTTAAGTTCAATCCATCAACGACTTTCCAGGATTGTATTTTAACAAAAGACTTTTACATAATCCTTACCTCGAAATGGGAATAAATTAAATAAACACATTGAAATAAAGAATCGTGTTTTACTTTAGCTAACCTTTATATTTTGATTAAGATTCTGAGGTAATTGTTCAAATAATGTTGAATTAGTAATCGAATTGTTTATCCTTGTTTTATATTACTTTATAAATCCATACTAATATTATAAATGCGAAAGTAACTCTGTTTATCTGTCTATCTCTTCTTCACTCCTAAACCACTAAACCGATTTTAATAAAATTTGGTGCAAAGATAGTGTGAGACCCGAGAAAGGACATAGGATAGTTTTTATTCCGGAAATACTACGGAAACGGGAACTATGCGGGTTAAACCCCAGGCTTTTATTTTAGAAATTTTCCACGTGGACGAAGTTGCGGGCACAGCTAGTGATTAATAAATCCTTGAAAAAATTACACGAATCAATCTATCCCCATGTATAAATAAGCAAATTACTTGCTTGTGATATGCATCGACATAGAATACCTCGTGATATAGGTGTTAGCCAACGATACTATATATATATATATATATATATATATATATATATATATATATATATATATATATTTAATAAACACCCAAACCCAGAAATACAAACATTCATGCACATTACATGAATGTTGGGGGACCAAGGTAATCGAACCCGAAACCCACTGATTGCGTGGCTTAGCCACTAGACCAATGGGGTCAACTTTGTTAACTGACGATTTAATTTGTGAAAAGGTTATAGGCATTGTACAATTAACTTACAATAGAGGGCATGCGGTAAATACTAAATATATTTGAATAAACAATTTTGCGGTAGCAACACGCCGGGTAACCGCTATTAGTAATAAAAAAATGAAACTAATACTAGCGAGTTGTATCGAATGTTAAAGCTAAAACAATTGATTTATTGCCTCATGCATAAATTTACCGAATATCTTGCTCTCCTAATCGAAAAACGACATTTAATACTGATAAGCACTGACGCTATTTCAGCAAGAATAGGCAAAGCGGTAACACCAAACCCGGGCGACACGTTGCGGAACTCTACCACTTTGCTATCGCGATGGTACTGATACGTTTAAACAATCTTTGGACATTTATTAACTACCTTGCCAGAAGACAGATGCTTCACATGGAAGGAAGATAATACTTCAAAGAGAAAGAAGAAAGAGTCAAAAGTACTATCCTACTTAGATTTTAGGGTTCCGAAGTCAACTAGGAACTCTTATAGTTTTACCATGTCCGTACGTACGTCCGTCAGCACCCTAGCTTAAAGATTATCCATACCAGAAAGCTGTAATCTTCTATATATATATAAATCAATTGCTGTTCGTTAGTCTCGCTAAAACTCGACAACGGCTGAATCGATTTGGCTTATTTTGGTTTTGAATTAATTGTTGAAGTCCAGGGAAGGTTTAAAAGGTGAGAAAATATAGAAAAAAATAAGAGTATTTAAAAAAGCAGAACAACGTTTGCCGGGTCAGTTTAGGCACGCCGATAATGTGCTAAAATCTTAAAAAATATTTTTAGGGTGCCTTCTGTACACGTAAATTGATAACATTTCATTTTTTAAATTATATTATATTTTTAACTGAAACTAGATTTAAAAATAGGATACCCGTAATTTTTATTTTATCAAAATTCATTCATTTTGATATATTACTTTAACTTTTAAAATTCTTCCTATTCTAAATAGTCGTAAGTGCCAAATGACGTCATTTATATGGCTGAATGGTACCAAGACTTTGCTTTTTTGACCCGACCAAAAATCATATGTCATCTATGACATTTATCAAATCAACATGGGTTGTAAATTATTAAACCGTTATTTATATTTGATCATATTTCTATAAAGTGTTCCAGTAATATTATTGCGAAATATCAAATAAATCCAGGTGTTGATTACAAATAGTCAGTATTAGTACAGTAGAGTGGAGTCGCTGAAGCAGGCAGGTGGTAATTGCCTAACCAAATAAACAATACGGAATATTTGACATTATCGTATGATGACATTTCCATTATACTTTTTAAACGATATTGTGTTTTAGCAAAGCAAAGTAATCATCTTATTCTGCCGTTTAAGTGACGTCATAACACGTTTTTCATTATATATTTTTTCTTCAGTATTGAGTAACAAAAAAAATTAAAATATATATATTACATATCAGAATTGAAAAATAAAGAAATGGTATTTTTATTTTGGCGGCTTTATAACTTTGAAATGTTATCAATTGGGGATGTTCAATGACATTTTAATGGGATGTTTATTTTTTCCGCGTACCCCAAAGTGTGGGGTATTGTTGGATAGGTATTTAAAAAATATAGTCGATTTCTGTTTGGTCATTTTTTTTATTGAAAGATACTTTGGAAAAAAGAGTTAAAAGTGCCAATTTTAGTCAAATGGTACTCCCTATTGGCTATAACATAATTAGCACTTTCTGCCATTCTGCCAGCTAAGCGATTGGTTTTGGATATGTCAACAAACGATAAAAATATAAAATGAATTTAAAGGAAAAACTATCACAGCTAAGTAGACTTTATAAGTTCACGAGTAATAGTCGAACAACTCACAAAATGTACTTTGAAAATTTGTACAAAATGCACATATATCCATCATTAGCGTTAAATAAGTTACAAATTCAAAGTATGAAACAATATCTCATAGGATTACAGACAAGCTGATTGCTTTCATGGCAGTTAGAGATAATCAAAGCCTATAAAAACCGAACGCGCGTTTTAATAGCACGTTATCATCCGCATGGTGAGATTGAGTGCCAAATGCATAGGTTTACCAGCCACCTTACTCTTCAAACAGGGTACCCAACAGTGATAATCAAAGAAGCTATTTCTGCAAAATTAGTTAAAGCAGTGATACCAAACTCGGGCTCTAACTTACAGTAGTAGAAGAGATCAAGGTGTTGTTAAATAAGGATTTACTCGAGCGTCGTGGAGACCTATTCGATTTTATAGGCTAGATGATAGGAAAAATAAAAGGTTATCTCGTTGGGTGTCAGGTAAAACTAACTAAGTACTGTTTGGGTCCCGTTAAGGTATTAATATAATATTATCAATTTAAACTCTATCTTGACGTTGAAAAAGTCTCCAAGCACCTAACTCATTTACTACATTTATTTCTAAAACACGTACAGGGAAAAATCATTGAAATGTCTCAGACTTAAGATTTTTTACTATGTTACTTAATGCGTTTTTCTTGTCATACAACGATATATAATATTTTTTATTTTAACGATGGTTGTGGACTTTTTCATTTCAATTCAAATCTCAAAAAAACTACACGTGAAATAAAAAAAAACAGTGATGTGGAAACACTGATGCGCGTCAGATTAAGGTAAGATGGGTTAATTACGAGCTAAAATTTGGAACATCTGACGTTTTGAGTGTAGCGTAAGAGAGTGGGAGAATCACAATATTGCAAAGAAAACGTTATCTCGACTTTTTCGTGCTCGTCTCATTTTTTTTTATATAAAGATAGTATCACTACCAGTAATTCAGTATAAATAACGAAAATGTAATCTGGAAATTTCCACAAGCTAAATTTTTTGCCCTAGATGCCCGGCGACACCAAATGTATGTGAGGTGTTTATAATTAGTGTAGAGCCTCAGAGGTATGCGAGGTATCTCTCCTATGTTGATCGGACGCGCTCGAGTATATTCCAGAATCTCCCGCTAGTTCTCCTTCTACAGAAATCTACCATCCTTTAAATATCTGCAAAAAAAACGGTTCTCTATTCTACACAAAAATACTTGTATAATATCGTATTACAAACTTTGTTTTTGTGTCGCCTAGATAATCCTACTTTCACCAATGGTTTAAGGCCCTTTTGTTCTGCATACAATAACACAATAGAATTTGATTTATATAAGCTCGTTCGCATGACAACGGTGATAACCGAATATTGTGACACTGAATGAAAAATGGTATTAGTCGGATTTACTTACGTTAGGTTCCGTATGACCGAGCAATGTTAACTGAGGTTACTTGTATGGGGAACATAACTTACTCATTTTTTATGATGGCGACCACAATTATTTCTGCCCTAAGCAATCCATGCCTATGTGTACCTCTTTAACCTTAAGTAAGCTATGTTTACACGGAGTAAACTTAGATTACTTATGGATGACAATCCGACTTCCCTTTGAAAAATAGACCATCTGCCGTTCTACCAGGTAGTTCATAAGAGGCGAACGGTTGGTTATGCGAGTCACTATAATTTTGCTGTCGAGTTCTTCTGCATGGTCTACTGTCCTGGGTCTGCTACCACCACCTTTCCTATTCCTGCAGCAGAAGCGTCAGCGCTTGTCATTGTAGAATTCCGATTTGGAGGAAGGTTGCCGGTAAACTTATGTATATGAGATGATACTTATGTATGTCATTGAGATTTCGCCACAAATGTAGCCACGCACCATTTACATCTCTGGTGTCTATGGGCGATGATTTTCTCTTTCCATCAGGAGATCTATCTGCTCGTTTGCTATTTTATGATATAAAAAAGAAACTAGTGTGTATCGATCTTTAAAAATTAAAAGTTTGGAAAATCGAAAAGTGCACGCCGCAATGTTTTTTTTCTTTTATTTATTTAATATTTAAAAAAAAACAGATCCGAATGAAGTAATTTTCAATGGGGATCTATTCCTAGATTAGATAATGAGATTAGGTAATATTGATAATTGAATTGAATTCATAAAGCCAATCAACCTATTTCGTATTTACAGATATAAAATATTCAACTGACGGCCATCAACATTTTTTTTCAACGACATTTTTAGAGTAATTAACTCTCTTCAATTAGTTATACAAAATTTTAAGAATTAAGGTTTCTCTTTATAATCATATACTTTTTATATCAAATTAGTGTATGAATTTAATACTGAGTGTGATTGAAGTTAGTTGAGCCATACATATTCTTTCAACCGATAATAATGCACTGCACACATAATGCATGCAAAAATACGTATTTACTAGAACGAGATCTTCGATCACAAATGATCGAAGAACGAGATAGATCATTACGTGACTACGAACGTCAACGCTTATGTCTAGTCAATTTGAAATTTCACGGCGTTTGAAACAGCCAGATAGGGCTATTTGAGTTTCATGTAAACATTTTACGCTCATATCCGAAAAGAGGTAGCCAGAGGTGCAACAAATGCACCCATGATTAGCCGAAGATACTTGTCCCACAATATGGCAGGTAAGATTACACAATGGCACAAGACTCCATGTGGTCAACACCGACACCGAGCCACTAGACCACGGAGGCGATTATCATTTCACTAGCAAGTATTTATTTTTGGTTCTGTTACTGGTGACGTGATGTCCTATGCAATTACTTAATTTGCTTATGGGCTAATCCGGCGCTACTCATCACATATCGCCTTCGATGCCACAAACAAGCTATGATTACCAAATAGTGATGACATTCGTTTGTTTTTATTTACAATTGAGAATAGCAGGAAAGTTAGTCGATTTCATGTCGATTCAATCGAGCATATCGTGCTACAGGTATTTCAAGATTGCCTGAATTCTGAGCGTAGCGGAAAGTATACCTGTGAGACTCAAGGTATTGCATTTGAAAACCAATACATTTTCAGTAGTGCTTTGATCGAATTCAGTAATATTAAACTATATTTTGTAGTATAAAACAGGTTACCAAGTAAATTCCTGTTAACTGTGCTTTTTACCTGACTTAAAAAAGGTTGTCAGTTCACTGGGAATCTTGGAACCTTTTATTTTTTTATTTAAAACACTGGCTGATAGTTTTAACATAGCGAAGGCCTTTGATAGGGCGTGATAAAAGGCGTTTCTTACGAAGCTTCTATCTTCTACTTTATGGGCTTTTCAAGCAAGAAATTGTGCAAATTGATCACTAGCTTTTGGTAGATTGTAGCTTCAAGGTTGTTGTCGATGGTGCATGCTCAGATCCAAATTATGTCAATGCCACAAGCAGCAACAGATTTTGGTTATTTCAATGCTGGTGCAGATGGCAGATGCGATTCCCTAAGTCTGCGTGCTATTTCCTACATTGTTTTTTTATATCATAAGATAGCAAACAAGCAGATGGCACTCCTGATGGAAATAGAAACCGTCGCCTATAGACACCAAAGATGTTATCGGTGCGTTGTTATCTGTATGGCAGGATGGTAATGCCACATGCATAAGTCTACCAGCTACCTTTCCCTCTAAATTGGAACACGACAATGATGAGCATGGACGCTTTTGCGGCAGGAATAGATAAGGTGGTTGTTACGGAACTCTACCACCTAGTAGTCACGATGAGGTTAAGGCGTTGTGAAACTCTACCACCTAGTGGTCACGATGGTAGGGACACGTGGAGCCAATCGGTCACTTTTTACGTTCTGCCTGGCAGAACGGCAGTTGGAATTTTATATATTTGATTTTATTACTGCAGTTATACATGCAATTCAAACATGACGTACATTTTCTTGACAAAATGTATCCATCATTATAATATTTTAAATATTAGTTTAGTAAATTTTGAATATAACCAAATAAGCCTTTGCAGTAACATAGAGATAAGTTATTCCGGCATTTTATAAAAGCTTTGTCATAAACACAAATTCTTGCTTTTGACGGACAGTTGCTTTGTCGTTTAAGTTAGCCGTCTACTGCATGGAAAGCTTTGAATATAATTTTTTAAATTCATATAGTGTTTAGTTTGTTAACAAATGTCACGCAACTGCGTTTATTAACAAACTTCCCCGTGTTGGTCTGGGTTCCCTTTGAAGGATATGCCACCTATCTCTGCTGCCTTTCTACTACCTCTGCCAGGCAGTTTATAAAAAAGCGAACGATTGACCTTACATGTTACTACGATAATGACTTATAGGTGGTAGAGTTCTGCAACGTCTCGTAGGGGTATGGTTCTATTCCTTTCATGTCCACCACCTTACATATGCCTACCGCAATAACCCAGTGCTTGTCGTTGCGTTGCATCTCAATATTAATATGCGGTGATGGAGATAAACACTCTTTTCACTATCTGATGAACTGGAAAATAGTGTTTTCTATATCTTACATGACAGCAAAAAAGCAGTGGTAATTTGTTGTACTCTCTCTACCTTTAAAGAGAAGTGGATTCATGATACTTTGTGATGTTTTTATTATGTACTAACAAACGGTGGCAGAGCTCTGCATTGTCTCGCCCGGGTCTGGTACCACCGCCTTACCTATTCCTGCCGCAATAGCTTCAGTGCTTGTCACTGTTGTGTTGCTGTTTGGAGGGTAAGGTAGTCGGTAAACTTATGCATGTGACACAAGATAAAAACGCACCATTAACACCATTGGTGTCTGTAGGCGATGGTTGACTCTTTCCATCCGGAGACCCGCCTGCTTGTTTGCTACGAGTATCTTATGATATAAAAGAAAAACGCCCACCACTTATTTTGTGCAAGGTTAGAAACTTAAAATAATTATAATAATTTATGGCCTTTGTATTGTTTTAATGTTTTTTTTTAAATGGCAATAACTAAAGGCCTTAAGGGTTGCGACAGCGACACCGGACTAGCGGACGACCAGAGTTTAATTTTGAATTTGGGCAGTTAACGCCTACGCTAATGGTTTTCTCTTGCGAAATCGTACCTCGGCTTAGTGCGTTGTTTTGACTAATTATGAGAGGGGGAGAAGTAGTGGCATTTCGCCCCGCGCTAGGCGCGCGGTAAAATAGTGGTCTTCGTCGCCGTTGATACCGGCGGCGACAGTATAGTGTAGGATGTGTATTTTGTAGTGAATTAGCGGAGATATACACTGTCATGGGATCGTCGGGATCCGCTAATACATTTCGGGGCCTTCTGTACCTAAAGACATGATCTGTGTTAGTGTATTCTCGTGTACTCGTACTTATAAGCAATCCATTTAGAAAATGTCCTGTGATGTGACTGGGAGTTAACCTATCGAGAAGTGTATTTTTTCTTTTTTTTATAGAAGATTTGGCCAACGAGCAAGAGGTGCACCTGATGGTAAGTGATCACCGCCGCCCATGGACATCTGCAATACCAGAGGTCTTGTCTAGTCTTAGATAAGTTTATTTTTTTGAAAATTCTGAAATTGCATTTAAAGCAATTTGCTCGATCGAGGATTTAAACCCATGATTTCCATTCCACCCATGATTAACCGTTAATCCCGTGAGGCGACTAAAATAGTAAGTATATATTTATTGTAAGGGAAAAACAGAAAACCTTTGTGTTACTGTCATCATTAACTACATCTTAATATTTGGAGCGAAAACTTTGTATCCCCTTTTGCAAAAAATACGCTAAAGAAAGAGTATAAAATTTGGCACTAAAAGTTATGTATAATATTCATGAGCAGAATTGAGTAATAAAAATGATTATCACACAATAGGGTGGCATAATAATGCGTTTGACACAGCGTTTGTGATACACACTATACAGACCGTAATCCCAAGCTTTTTCATGTTTTTCATAAAATTTAAAAACACGAAAAAGCTTTTGTATTACACTTTCGATGGTTTTTATGATTAAAATCTCTCTCAGTTGTTTATGATTAAAATCTCTCTCAGTTATTTATGATTAAAATCTATGGCTAAAACCAAACGTCTTTAATTAAGTAGTTTGCTCGTATAGAGATAAAATAAAACTTGTTCATTTCTTTTAAATTTCAGAAGTGTGGACAACTTAATACATACATAATTCAAGCTTCTTTAAGACTTCAACTTTTTAGGATATCATTTTTCTATGCAAAAATAATTTCTAATACCTCTGGAATGATTTTATCGTTAAGTATTACAACTCTGTATTTCTGGGTGTAAATGCAAGCGATATTGACATCTTAAGAAATTTTGCCTCAAAAGGCGTATCCACAGAGTACTTCGTAACATACCTAAAGGCGTATCCAGTTTAATCCGCGGGCAGAAGCGTAGCATAATTATGTATACAATATTATGTATATAATATTATGTATATAATATTATGTATATAATGGACAGTACCACTAAAGAATTCGAAGCTCATTTCAAAAAATTATGTCTATACATTTTGTCTATACTATATGAAATTGAACATCTTTACTATACACTGATTCTTATTTAAATCATGTACTACACATTCTCTTCCAAATGGTAAGTGTTGAAATACAAAACAATCCCCCTCCAAGCAATATCGAGATAAAGTCGAAAAAGACATCTCGCTTTCGGGCTATCTAGTCGCGGCGAAAAACGCTTCTACTCGTGGCCTCTAAATCCGCGTCGCGCGAAATTTCGCGCCGCCGCCGTCGCCGCCCGGTTTGCGTGGCCGGGCGGTTATGCATGTGGCATTATTTGCACTTTTGTTTTTAAGCGATGGTTGTCTTTTTCCATCGGGAGAGCCTTCAGCTTATTTGCTTACTTATGATACAAAAATACAAAGCATCCCTCTGTTTACGTCAAAGGTTCAAAATAATTATCACTATTAACGACGTTCTCTTAGAAGTCAACCTTTACTATATAATATATATACAAAGGCTTTATAGCCACATCAAACGAAAACCCTGATCCTTTGCACTGTCACACAATTCTGTCATTACCTGAGCCCCTTAGGATATGTTTAATACAATCAATTTTATTAACGTCCATCATGTTTTTTATATTCTTGGACTTTCGTGTGATGAGCATAAATATTTGTATTTCTGGATTGGGTGATTTATTAAACATATTCTAGTATTTATATATGTATTTATATGTATTAGTATCATTGACTAACATCCATAACACAAGCAAATAATTTGCTTACTATGGGGTTAGATCAGTAAGTGTAATTTGTCCCGTGAATGTTTATTTATTTATTTATTTATCGGGAATTTCTAATTCAATATATAATTATACTACTACTTGCGACCTGCCCCTACTCAGCACGGGTACAGTAGAGATAAAACAGCTTTTCAATATGGGTAATGAAGAAAAAAATGAATAAATACGAAAAAAATATAGGAAATAATTAAAGTCATATATTTATTGTACATAGCATATACTGCCTCCATTGCCTTTATAAAATCTTGTCATTTATTAAATCTATTCTCGAATATATTTCTCACATGCAGACAATAAAGTTCTGTAGTCAGTGGCCTGTCGGTGTTGACCACACGAGGTCTCGGGTTGAATTCCCGGGTCGGCAATTCAAAAATGTCTTTTTTCAATTTTCTGATAAAAACAACGTTGCCCGAAATTAAATAATTGCCCGGTTGGCGATAGGCTTGTCACCTATCACATTGTAGGACTCAGTATCTTCAGGTAATTGTGGCTACACTTGATGTGATTACGGGGATACGGGCCTTCACGCCCGTATACTTACTTATAAAAATAATCGGTTCTCAAAACGGTTGATAAATCACAAGCATTAAGATTTTATAGTGTCTCTTAGGAGTCAAAATTCTATATCTAGAGATCTTTACTGGATAATGTACAAAGGCTTTACAGCCACATCAAATAAAGCCTCTGTTCTGTTGCGTTGTCGTACAAATAAATTGTTTTCGGCGCAAACCTGCCATTACAGTCCCCCATAACATGTTTAACGCGTCGATATAATTATTATGGGCTATTATAACAAAGTAGCTTTAACCTTTTTGCTAGCGACCGCCTGCAACTCCATTTTAGTTGAAAGATTATTATTTTAGGATGAGGACGACAAATAAATATCGTTATACTGGTTTGAGCCAATTGTAGAGTAAGCATAGTAAACTAAACGCCTATTGGCATGCATTATTCACCAGTTTATTAGTTGCTGAAATAGATGAACATTAGAATTTCTTCTTAAAAAGTTTATTGTATTAAGGACACTTTTTATAATGCTAAAATGTACGAAAAACTTCAAAGATTAATATTACGTGAATTCACAATTATTACATTCTATTTTAAGCAATTCATGCCGCAATATATAGTCAATATTATCTATAAATTAATACGTTTTTGTTTCTCTCATCATGAAGATTATTTGATTTTAACCACATAAAAGTTAAAAAACGATCAATTTTTGTTTACATCAAAATATTTGGTACTCGTTCATAGTTTGAATAGATGACACCTGTTTTTTGTTTCTTTAGGATAATACTAAGAGTAACTGGTTCATACAGTTTTGTACGTTGTAAGTTACGACTACCGTAATAAATATTTTCATTTTTGTTACATTTTATACATTAAATTGTTTAAAATTTTGCGTTTTACCTCTCCGACATTTTTATAATTTATTTAATTGACCGTGAATAAATTAAAGTGTTAACTTAATGACAGGAAAGAAAAATCTGCTTGATTTAGAAATAAGAAAAGCGTACACGTTTCATTAGTTTTATGACTTTCCAACTAGCATCCTTTTAAAACTACCTTGCTATTAAAAAGTGTCCGTTGAATTCTAATATTGACTTATTGTGAATTAAATTAATGTGATCATTTCGGCTGACGCTATAAGAATATAGCGTCAGCCGAAATGATTACATTACATGAGTAGCCCATTTAGGTCAATGTCATCAATCTCCTTTCACACTTCCCAGTCCATGCAATTTTTGTCAAAAGGCGTACAAAGTCTTCGCTTCATGTAATTGTACTTAAATTAAATTGCACTTAAATTTATGTAATTGTACATGTAATTAAACTTGTATGTTCTCTATGTTATAAAAATACTTTTAAATTGTTACACTCGCGTATTGTATTACGTTTTAACTAACACTTGTCTTTGCTTTGCTTGTCGCTCGATCCTGTGATGCTACCTTACAAGCAAATGCATATAGCTTGCAAAGTACGTTCTTTTATAGTAGGGGGTAATCCCCTAATGTAGTGATAGCTACTTAACAACATTTATTATATTATAGGATACCAAATAAAAAGATAGCTCGCATGGTATCCGTAAACGTTGAATGTTTTAATTTTTGTTACTTTATCACTCAAAAATGGCTTCACGGAGTGCGATGAAATTTGGTGTAAAGTTGGTTTCTGTCCAGAGTTGAAATGTTTATGAGTATACCTTTAATCTCTGAAAAATAAACTGTTCCCCACACAAAAACTTCGACTTACGGGTTACTTTGGAGCCCAATTCTGCAAATTTTTATACATATTCGTTGTAGTTTGAGAAAGATTTTGTGAAGAGAAAATGGACAAAAAGTGAGGAAAATAATAAAAATATCTTTTTTCCTGTAGAGATTTTTCCTAGCTGTCAAACAATTAACGATTTTAAATCTGTTCTAAGGCGGTACGAAGTTCACCGGTTCCGCTAGAATAAAAAAATAAAAGTGGCCATTTTTAAAATATTTTCGTCGTTTTGATGATCCTGGCTGAAGAAATTCTTTGAAAACCGAACTTTTAGTAAGTAGATATCAACTGCAACTCTACATTCAACCGCAGTTAGAACTTTCAACAAAACTATTCCGTTAACGACCATTAGGTGAAACTTGTGGCGTATGAGTAAGTAAAAGACGAGCAAAGATGAGTAACTTTAAAAGTTCAAAGTATCAGCTTACACTCCTACTTCCTAACTACTAAGGTCATTTATAAAATTTACCCTAAGATGGACGTGAAGAAGATAATCATTTGAAAAGTTACGGTCAATAGAAACATTTAATGCTTTAATTATTATAGAATAACTTCACCGTGTTATTAAATCCCCCGTTGTTGGTTCGGCCGCCCTTTGGAAAATAGATCATCTGCCATTTTGCTAGCCCGTTCGTAAAAGGTTAACGATTGGCAATATCGTCGTGGCTACTAGATGATCTTGTCCGAGTATTTTGTACCACCGCTTTACCAATTTCTGCCGTAATAACGTCAGTCATCATATTGACATGTTTTAGTTTGGAAGGTAAGGTAGACGATAAAGTATGCACGTGGCATCAACATCACATGGATAACAATGCAATATTAACATCTTTGGGATCTATAGGCGATGGTTGTCAAGGTGATCAAGAAAGCCATCTTTATATGTTTAATAAATCATTTACTTGTTAAAAAATTGATAAAATATTTAAATAGGAAACTAATTTCTTACTCTCGTGCGCTTGATTGTGTAAAAAGGGATAAAAAAATGTTTACTTCACGTAAAAATATAGGTAGATATGTAGACCGAAGTTTTAAAATTATTTTTTGTTGTTTATATGTGATGTACGTTTAATGTACTAATGTGAGATTCTGATTTTTTCTGTATGCATTCCTTGTGTCTCCTCTGCATTTTTTTTGGGTTGAATGGTAGGACTGCTTGTGGGTATTAAATCTACTTGCGCAAAACTTGTATGCAAAATTTGAAGAAATAAAAAAATGTGTATGTCACTGAACGGCTCTTAAATGTAGTTTAATTTTTTTTCTTTGTACGAAATACAAAAAAAAATAGTTTAATCTGCATTTGAATGATTAAGATTGACTAAATACCAGAAAACTAGCTGATTTCCGCAGCAAAACCTGTAAAAATATTTTATTTAAAAATAATTGCAACATAAGCAAATACGCAATAACTTAGCGAAGTACTGAACAATAAAAATGTGCAGCAGTCTGGAATTAAAGGGAGTCTAAAAGGATTAAAATTTGTTATCATCTGTATCGTATAAATTCATTGTTCTAGAGGAGAGTCATCTATACAAATATAATAAAGCTGAAGAGTTTTTTGGTTGTTTGTTCAGATTATCCACAGTTTAACGCGTTCAAGCTAATCTCTGGATTGGATAAATTATTTTTGTGTATAACAAACACGTTTATAAGGAAGGCTATACGATGATTTTGTGTTTGATAAATAAAAATGAAAGTAATATTATTGGGTAAGCTAGTATACATCTATATACAAATACGTGAATTAAAAATGTTGTACCCCTTTTTGTGGTAAATACGCGAACAGAGAAGTATGAATTTTGACACAGTTAATATTGCGGAGAAGTGCAGAAACTTAATAATTTTAAATATTATACAATAAAAATACATTAAATTACTAAAAATATACTAATAATAAATTATACTAATATATAAATAAAATAATTATACTAATATATAAATGTATCTCATCATGTATTATATTTATTCTAAAGTATGTTGTCAATCTTGGAAGAGATTTTATTGTATAGTATAGGTATGGTCGAATCTCTACCACAGGGCGGCTAGCGATCGCCCTTCAACATCATCCATAGACTATGCAATAAGTTCTCTTCATTATATTGTTACATAATGTATTCATTGTGTCACAAAAAAAATAGTACATTATGATGCATGTGACTTAAGTTGTCCTCGCTGCGCTTGGGCACTAATATTATTTATTATTTATTATTTTATAGCTCATGTGACAATAACCCGCATTTTAGCCACGCTTTTCGGTGTAAAAAAGGCTATTTAGGTCACGGAAAAACCTAGCGAAAGTGCGGGTTTAGGTCATACAAAAGATCTACTAATATTACAGATACAATGAAGAAAAATGTTAAGCATGTCTAACGTCTTGTTCAGAGAGTTTAATGTACTGCGTACTAGAGAAGCTATGCTAATGCTGGGGCCGCAATTGCGTCTATCGTCACAAAGCTTCGAGTAATGAGTAATGACACGATGTAGGTCACATCTGCATTTATCGTGTCATTATACGAAGCTTTGTGACGATAGACGTAAGTGCGGCTGAGGCATAAGTAGAAGTCGTGTTCCATTACGGTTACATAAGCTGCAACAGTAATAAATCGTTCAACCAATGTCTATATTAAACAGCGCTGCAGTGTATAATAGAGTATAATATACATTTGCGACCAAAAGGTCGTAACCGCTGTGAATTTCATAGCGCTTACGCGTTTTATTCAACAAGCTCTGACGTGGGTGCAGTCCATGGACTGCACTTTAGTGGAACACATATGCCGTCGCGCATACCTTATCTAGTACGTTAGTACATAGAAGTCTTTGGTCTTGTTATCGTTTCTGCAATATTGTCGCTTGAAATGTTAGTAGGTACCTAACCCAATTATACTAAATAGAGTTTTTTTCTACAATTAATTAGCTATTTCATATATGACCGCCCCGTTGGTCGAGTAACTAGCGACCCTCACTACTCAATCGACGAGGCTCAGGTTCGATCCCCAACGGGGACAAGCATTTGTGTGATGAGCATAATTAATGTTTGTATTTCCGGGTTTGGGTATTTATTAAATATATTCCAGTATTTATATATGTATTTCTATGTATTAGTATCGTTGACTAACATCCATAACATAAGCAAATATTTTGCTTACTTTAGGGTTAGATCATTAAGTGTAATTTTGTCCCGAGAATATTTTAATTATTTTTTATTTTGTAGAAATTTGTATCCAAAGGTGATATAGAAACAGTTTTCTAACTGCTATGCCATACTCTATATTTATCAACTGAGGTATAATGTTTTATGTGTCATAGAGTAACAAACAAGCAGGTGATTCTTCTGATGGAAAGAGAAACCAAAATATATAGACAACAAAGATGAATAGTGCATTGCTATCTGTATGGCGGAGTGACAATGCCACATGTATAAGTTTACCGGATACCTTACCCTCCAAATCGGAACATGGCTATGACAAATACTGACTGACTGAGAAATAAGGCGGTAGTAGCAGAACCGGGCAGGGTGTTGCAAAACTCTATCACCTAGTAGTCACGATGTTAGCGACACGTTAAGCCAGTCGTTCTCCTTTTACGAATTGCCTGGCGTAATATCAGATGGTCTATTGGGGCCTTTGAAAGGGCCATAACTAACACGGAGAACATATTTTGGAGTTTTGCAAGATGTATATCACTACAGCACGCTATGATTAAAAAAATAATAGGAATACATTAGTTAAAAATTATATAATAATTAAAGGTGGACTACATACATTTTTTTCTTAGGTTATCTCACGGATTGAATGGATACGCCTTTTAAGACTTCAGTATCAGTGTAGCTAGCATTTCCACACTGAAATGCTGCCAGGCAGTTCGTAAAACGCGAACCATTGGCTATAATACATTGCATTACTATCGTGGCTACTGGTGGTAGAGTTCCACAACGCCTCGCCAGGGTATTTGAATTAACCGCCTTACCTATTCTTGCTACAATAGCGTCAATGAAATGAAATTGAAATGTATATGACATTCAATAAGTGATACAAATGTATCCTATTTTGAATAAAAATTATTGATTGATTGATTCAATGCTTGTTATTGTCTTTTTCTTGTTTCGAAGGTAACGTAGCCGGTAAATTTATGCAAGTGGCATAAACATTTTGCCTAACTGAACGCAACGCACCATTAACATTTTGGTGTTTATAGGCGATTGTTATCTCTTTCCACAAGGAGAGCCATCTGCTTATTTACTAACTTATAAAAAATGTTTTAAAAGATTTTTGTCACATGGCGTTGACCACACAAGGTCCTGGGTTCGATTCCCAGCTCGAGCAATTAAAAAAAGTGTTTTTTTGAGTTTTCTAATAAACAGAAAGTTGCCCGGGATCGGAAAGTGCCCGGTTGGCGATGGGCTTACCACCTATCATAATAATCCAATCTTCGGCTAATCGTGGGAGCACTTGTTTTATCCATGTCTACCCCTTCGGGGGTACGGGCGTGAAGATACTAACTTACTTATTTAAAAAATATTTCAATAGTTGCTTGCACCAAGCGGACTTTAATATCGTTGATGTTTCAATAATAAAAGTTTCGTTGGCGTATCGTGGGTGAGATGCACTTTAGTCCACAGCTTGGAGGATGTGGGCGTGCTGTTACTTATATATTATCTCAAATCTTTTTCCTACGTTACGATTCGTTGAGTATCTAATCGAAAAACATCATGTCACGGCTTAATCGTAAAATCTCGCAGAACTAATACCTAAAAATATTATTACGTTTCATATCGTACGATGGCTTATTAAAGTTCTTTTAGCTATATTGTATTTCATAAATAATTCTTCAAATGCAAATTACATCTTATTTGTGATTAGAAATATACCATATTACTACTAATCTATACATACAATAAAATCGTAGGAAAGTCAATTGAATATTTTTTTAAAAGAATACTGGGACGTGATCTACAATCGATATCGAAGCCAAAAATATAGTTTTTAGAATTTTGGTCTGTTTGTCTGTATGTATATCCGGGGTAAACTCAAAAAGTACTGCATGGATTTACTTCAAATTTTGCATGAATATTACTAACAGATCGGGTCAACATATAGGCTACATATTATCTCGCTACGAGCGAGGTGCTGTGCGGAGTAAACGAAGTCCGCGCGGACGAAGTCGCCGGCAACAGATAGTCACAAATAATATGCAATTTGCATTTCGCGCATTTATTCGCGTTACCTGAAAGCATTACTTCTATATATATATATATATAGAAGCACAGCACAGCACCTCGCTCGTAGCGAGATAATATGTAGCCTATATGTTGACCCGATCTGTTAGTAATATTCATGCAAAATTTGAAGTAAATCCATGCAGTACTTTTTGAGTTTACCCCGGATATACATACAGACAAACAGACCAAAATTCTAAAAACTATATTTTTGGCTTCGATATCGATTGTAGATCACGTCCCAGTATTCTTTTAAAAAAATATTCAATTGACTTTCCTACGATTTTATTGTATGTATAGATTAGTAGTAATATGGTATATTTCTAATCACAAATAAGATGTAATTTGCATTTGAAGAATTATTTATGAAATACAATATAGCTAAAAGAACTTTAATAAGCCATCGTACGATATGAAACGTAATAATATTTTTAGGTATTAGTTCTGCGAGATTTTACGATTAAGCCGTGACATGATGTTTTTCGATTAGATACTCAACGAATCGTAACGTAGGAAAAAGATTTGAGATAATATATAAGTAACAGCACGCCCACATCCTCCAAGCTGTGGACTAAAGTGCATCTCACCCACGATACGCCAACGAAACTTTTATTATTGAAACATCAACGATATTAAAGTCCGCTTGGTGCAAGCAACTATTGAAATATTTTTTAAATAAATAAGTTAGTATCTTCACGCCCGTATCCCCGAAGGGGTAGACATGGATAAAACAAGTGCACCCACGATTAGCCGAAGATTAGATACCACCTATCATGGTAGTAAGCCCATCGCCAACCGGGCACTTTCCGATCCCGGGCAACTTTCTGGTTATCAGAAAACTGAAAAAACACTTTTTTTAATTGCCCGAACTTCGACCCGGGACCTTGTGTGGTCAACGCCATGTAGCAAAAATCTTTTAATACATTTTTTATAAGATAGTAAATAAGCAGATTCCCTTGTGGAAAGAGACAACAATCGCCTATAAACACCAAAATGTTAATGGTGCGTTGCTATCAGTAAGGCTAAATGTTTATGCCACTTGCATAAATTTACCGATGACGTTACCTTAGAAACAAGAATAAGACAATAACAAGCATTGACGCTATTGTGGCAAGAATAGGTAAGGCGGTTAATTCAAATACCCTGGCGAGGCGCTGTGGAACTCTACCACCAGTAGCCACGATAGTAATGCAATGTATTATAGCCAATGGTTCGCTTTTTACGAACTGCCTGGCAGCATTTCAGTGTGGAAATGCTAGCTACACTGATACTGAAGTCTTCAAAGGCGTATCCATTCAATCCGTGAGATAACCTAAGAAAAAAATGTATGTAGTCCACCTTTAATTATTACATAATTTTTAACTAATGTATTCCTATTATTGTTTTAATCATAGCGTGCTGTAGTGATATACATCTTGCAAAATTCCAAAATATGTTCTCCGTGTTAGTTATGGCCGTGTTAATTTTGGTCTGTTTGTCTGTATGTATATCCGGGGTAAACTCAAAAAGTACTGCATGGATTTACTTCAAATTTTGCATGAATATTACTAACAGATCGGGTCAACATATAGGCTACATATTATCTCGCTACGAGCGAGGTGCTGTGCGGAGTAAACGAAGTCCGCGCGGACGAAGTCGCCGGCAACAGATAGTCACAAATAATATGCAATTTGCATTTCGCGCATTTATTCGCGTTACCTGAAAGCATTACTTCTATATATATATATATATATATATATATATATATATATATGTATATATATATATATATATATATATATATATATATATATATATATATATATATATATATATATATATATATATATATATATATATATATATATATATATATATATATATATATATATATATATATATATATGATCGATGAATTTTATCAAAATTGAAGATGAAGATAAAATTCATCGAATTCTGCCTCAAAAAATTCTGAAGCAGTCCGAAGTCTGTCAACATTAATTATTGTTATACATATTACTGATTTTTAACAAACAAGACATTGGAAATTCTTTGTGCCGGGCGATCAATCGAAGGTCCGAAGAAACTTAGTCGGCTTTTTTGTATATTTAATGTTCTTTAAGTAAAACAGTACGCAATATTTAATACTTTAAAATGATATATTAATTAAATTCTACAATAATCAGAGATTGGCAAGAAGAGCTGAGATGAGATGATAATTCTAATTCTGATATTTTATAACTTTTTACATAATTTCGTTTAAACACATTTTTAAAATTTTTAACTGATAAAACTCTAATTGCATCGGGAAACTTATTAGAAAAGCTTAATATACATTGCTCCATAAATGAGTTACTTTTTCTGTTGCGACGAGATACTTGTACAACAAAATTGCTTTCGTTCCTTGTATTTAGCGACTGTGTATTACTGTTTTTCTTTTATGAGCAAATAATGCGAAATAACAGTGACTATTATTTTCCTTGAATATTTCTCTCAAGGAAGTCTTTTAGTTAATATTGTAAAGTATATGTAAGCCGGTATATATATATATATATATATATATATATATATATATATATATATATATATATATATATATATATATATATATATGTATATGTATATATATATACGTATATGTATATATATGTATCCTTTCCACTATCAAGTGGACTAAAATAGTTTTGACAAAATCATATAATAAACATATGTACCTATTATTTTGCTGCGTAAATGGTAAGAGAATTAACAATTTTCTCGAGCCGCACCAGGCGTGACTGTTATATAGTACTCTGCTTTATGTCAATCGCGACAAAATAATGGTGAACTTTGAATTGAGTAATGAAGACACTGGAAATCTTGAAAATGTACTCGTATAATTTATAGTCCAATCGTGTATAAATCATGACGTTTTATAGTATAGAGCAGCAAACAATCAGAAAGCATTTTTTAAAGAGTTTCATTACTATCATAACATAACATTACTATCAATGGCTCCAAGAATGTTAATATGGCGTCCTTGTCCATGTAGTGGGAAGCGATGCTGTAAGATCAAATGACAATTTTAGGAGTGATCGCCAAATAAAAACTAACTAGCGAGAAAATAAATTTAAGCGGGCCCTTACCGATAGCAGTCGCTTGATGCCAACCACGCGCCGGACTGCTCGATTACTTATTTTAAATCTAATAATCCATATGCTTGACGTCACAAGCTAATGCGACTCTACGACCGGAAAAATGTTGTGTATGCTTAACGTCACAAGCTAATGCGACTCTACGACCGGAAAAATGTAGACAATATAATATGCTCGGGCAAAGCCGAAGTGGATCGCTAAGAAAAAATATAACTTGACGTTTTAATACCTTTGTAAAAAATACCATGGTCTTAAAACGTTTGATTCGCGCAGTTGGCTGTTGAGTACAGTTAGTTATTTTAAATTAGTTTTTTATATATTATAAGATAGCAAATGGATCTGCTGATAGAAATAAGTCACTAACGTATATAGACATCAAAGATATTAATGTTGCGGAGCCATCTGGTTGGCAGGTATGACACATGCCTTTTCAAACATTAACTTTTAGTGTTTGAAAAGGTAAAAACTTACGTGTAAGTTATATGTGACACATATGCAAGTAACACATGCCACTTCTACATTGTAGAGTTTTGCAACCTTTGTTTTACTTTTTACATGCTTTACTGTTTATATTCCACAACCTTACTTATTCTTACTGCGATAACATTAGTGCTTATGACTTTTGTGTCCCGGTTTAAGGGCAAGGTAGTAAACAAATGCATGTGCCATTAGATTCATTAATAGCAACTCAACTTTAAGATCTTAGGTCTCTATCTATATTCTATGCTTATATTTTTCTTTTAGGAGGAACACCTGCATGTTTATTACATTATAATATAAAATATACATATAAAAATTAAACAACATTAAATAATAAGCATAAATGATTCCGTTCAACGGATGTAAAGTGTTCAACAAGTAGTAAAGGCATTAAACTTCGCACAATGATCGTTATAACACGCTCGTTTAATCTTTGCCAATCGAAAAATTATACAAATGTACGTTCATGTGGTGCTATCACACACACAGCCATAATATTTGAGCTTCGCCGTGTCAATGATTTGTACTTTTATCCTCTTTTTATAGATAATATAATAAAATTATCATAGGAATGTTCCAGTGACAACATAAGGACGTGTTTGTTCGTACTAACTCTAATATAATATAAATTACGTCGATATATTTCATTTCTTACGCCGAAAATATTTCTTCACTTGACAAACAACAATAGTATATTATATAATCTTAACCTTTAATAATCTAACGGTTAGCCTATTTAGCTTTGCTTTTAGATCCGGATTTGATTTATTGATACGGTAAAAGGTTAAAAAAACTGAGCCGCTTGGAGTATAGTAGATTCTCTCAAGCCTCTGATAAGTATATAAAGCTGTAGATCCTGGTTATCACACAAAACAAATTACTTTCAAGCTTAGTAAAATTTATCTATGTGTATGTGTGAATGTATGTTTGTTACTCACGTACACTGAAACGATTAATTATGGATTATGTTCAAACTGAAAATAATCCATTGTGAATGGATTATGTCAAAAAGACATTGTCCTCTCAAAAAACCGGTCGAATTCACGCCAGACCTTAGATGAAGGAAACTACGACTAGATATGAAATAACAAAGGGAAAACCGTATCGTTTCGTCCCTAACAATGGCGGACTAAAGAACAGCTATTTACTGTTTACATAACAACACACAAAATTTATAGAAAAATACAAATAAAAGCTAAAATCAATTTAATATTTTGTAATCAAAGAGTTATTTGACATTAAATTTTACCTTACCTACTACATTGACAGCGTACTTTAGTGTGCGTTTTGGCCGCAAGCTGTTTACAGTACCCGGCGATAAATATTGCACATCGACCTTTGGAAAGAGACAATCGGCTAATTTCGGCTTCGTAGAGCGTTATCTCTGTCGCACAAAATACAAACAGTCCGGTACCTATTAGGAGCTGTTAAAACAAGTATGATTTGCTTCTTTTGATATTTTTATTCTTTGTATAAAATACACTAATTTTTCTATAAGTGATGGCTTTAGGTTGGGGTAAAATAAAATAAAAAAACATTTTTACATTATGTTTACGTATTTAATTATTTTGGAACATTACAGCTTTAGTGTACATAATAAACACCATTATACCTATTGCTAAAATGAGACATTGCAATAAAAATAATAATAATTCTAATTCCCAATTACTTCCATTTCACTATCTGTGCTCTCAAAGAGGTCAATATCACTGTCACTATCAGCCGTATTTATTACTAATCTATCAGTGTAATTGTCTAAACTGTGTTGAATGCTTCTATATTCATTCTCACATTTGATTGCATGATCGCAAACCTTTTTCCACTCTTCAGCGCCGATCATGTTTACTTTTTCAGTCAATAATGTTTTTACTGTAGTTAAGTTCATACCCACATTTCTAGAGGCTACATAGCCTTTCAGTTGAGACCATATATTTTCAATTGGATTAAAATCCGGATGATATGGTGGCAATCGCAACACAGTGTGCCCATGTTCGGCAAGTATTTTGTCCACAGAAAACTCTGTATACCTCTCCTTGTGCTGACATATAATAGCGTAAATCTGGGTTTTTGTTAATTTTGGATCAACTGGAATTTCATGTCTGTTTAACCAGTTGATTATTTCCCGTTTAATGGTGTTTGAGTTGGGGGGTCTCTCAACATACTTGTTGTGATAGGGTGCGTTGTCGATAACTAGAACAGAATCACTGGGTATATTTGGGATTAATTGGTTAACCAGCCATTTCTCATAGTTATCGTTATTCATTTCATTGTGATAGTCACCTGTAGTGTCCGTGGATTTATACGTTAAAAAAGCACCGGGTACAAAGCCTTTTTCATTTCCCGCATGAACTATTATCAAACGTTGACCTTTTGAAATTGGCTTTTTTACTCCTTTTTTCTTATCGTCACTCCAAGATTTCCCTTTAGTGTGGGATGCATGTATATATGACTCATCCATGTAGACGATATTTTTTCCTGTTTCGCGAAATTTGCGTATTTTATCAAGGTATTCCATTCGTTTGAGACTAACGTCGTGCTTTTCCATTAGAATTTTTCGATTATCTTCCATTTTAGTGAACTGAAATCCCATGTCATGAAGTATTTTTCTCAACGTTTTTTCAGACCCATTGTAATTAATAGCTTCAGATAACTTAGCTTTTAATGATTTTATTGTTGGCAGTTCATTAAATCGTAAGTGAAAATCATACACCATTCTTCGAACAACATCGTAAGAAGATTCAAGAGCGAGTTGCAAATGCCACTGGAATTTCAAGAAGAACTTTGAACAATATATTAAACGAAGTCAGTACTGAAACACATTCGACTGAAATTAAGTTCAGCACTCCAAAAAAAGGGAGACCAAAAAAGCAATTTCGTTTGGATATGGACGATTTTGATTACGATGTTGTTCGAAGAATGGTGTATGATTTTCACTTACGATTTAATGAACTGCCAACAATAAAATCATTAAAAGCTAAGTTATCTGAAGCTATTAATTACAATGGGTCTGAAAAAACGTTGAGAAAAATACTTCATGACATGGGATTTCAGTTCACTAAAATGGAAGATAATCGAAAAATTCTAATGGAAAAGCACGACGTTAGTCTCAAACGAATGGAATACCTTGATAAAATACGCAAATTTCGCGAAACAGGAAAAAATATCGTCTACATGGATGAGTCATATATACATGCATCCCACACTAAAGGGAAATCTTGGAGTGACGATAAGAAAAAAGGAGTAAAAAAGCCAATTTCAAAAGGTCAACGTTTGATAATAGTTCATGCGGGAAATGAAAAAGGCTTTGTACCCGGTGCTTTTTTAACGTATAAATCCACGGACACTACAGGTGACTATCACAATGAAATGAATAACGATAACTATGAGAAATGGCTGGTTAACCAATTAATCCCAAATATACCCAGTGATTCTGTTCTAGTTATCGACAACGCACCCTATCACAACAAGTATGTTGAGAGACCCCCCAACTCAAACACCATTAAACGGGAAATGATCAACTGGTTAAACAGACATGAAATTCCAGTTGATCCAAAATTAACAAAAACCCAGATTTACGCTATTATATGTCAGCACAAGGAGAGGTATACAGAGTTTTCTGTGGACAAAATACTTGCCGAACATGGGCACACTGTGTTGCGATTGCCACCATATCATCCGGATTTTAATCCAATTGAAAATATATGGTCTCAACTGAAAGGCTATGTAGCCTCTAGAAATGTGGGTATGAACTTAACTACAGTAAAAACATTATTGACTGAAAAAGTAAACATGATCGGCGCTGAAGAGTGGAAAAAGGTTTGCGATCATGCAATCAAATGTGAGAATGAATATAGAAGCATTCAACACAGTTTAGACAATTACACTGATAGATTAGTAATAAATACGGCTGATAGTGACAGTGATATTGACCTCTTTGAGAGCACAGATAGTGAAATGGAAGTAATTGAGAATTAGAATTATTATTATTTTTATTGCAATGTCTCATTTTAGCAATAGGTATAATGGTGTTTATTATGTACACTAAAGCTGTAATGTTCCAAAATAATTAAATACGTAAACATAATGTAAAAATGTTTTTTTATTTTATTTTACCCCAACCTAAAGCCATCACTTATAGAAAAATTAGTGTATTTTATACAAAGAATAAAAATATCAAAAGAAGCAAATCATACTTGTTTTAACAGCTCCTAATAGGTACCGGACTGTTTGTATTTTGTGCGACAGAGATAACGCTCTACGAAGCCGAAATTAGCCGATTGTCTCTTTCCAAAGGTCGATGTGCAATATTTATCGCCGGGTACTGTAAGTTGACGTTTATTTTCTTAAATGATTTGAAACACTGACAAATTTTTTGTAACTTTGTCTATTATGAAAATCCTAACTTGTTAGACAGAGATAAAGCCATTATTATATGTTTAGCGTTGGAATGCATGCAATTTTATCATTTTAATTGTTTATGGAAATTAATGCCAAGTCGTTATTTTTTTCTTGTCAAAGCGTCGGACTCACATACACAGGGTTACATACCACCGAGTTATGTTAGATGAAGTTACTTGTATGGGGTGCTTAAGGATCTATCTTATTTACTATTTTATGGTTGTTATAGTGGTCACGGTAACACGTAATCTGTAAAAAGTTCAGGTTTCAAATTTCGTTCAAGATATAAAGCCTTGTGATAGATAAAGAGGCATATTAATCAAGGTTTCGTGTGTCATCCTTGTTTGCGGAGCTGTAAAAACTTTAAAAAAGCCTTTTATCAAAAAATAGCAATAACAAGGTTACGAAATAAAATGAAATTTTATACAGTTGAAACTTTGTAACGTTATTTGATTAATTTTTATTCTCTTATCACACCTTGTTAAAAACTTTGAATAAAGGATGGCTCTGAGCCCACAAAAATCTCCGAAGTGGGATAACTTATTGAAATAAATTTTCAAACAAGATTTGTGCCGAACTTTTTAATATTGTTCTGCAGATACGTCTATTTTACGAAGACGATACTTTAAGGTATCCGACTTGCGTATTTGAAGTCCGACTCGAATTTGCCCGGTTTACTTATAAAATAGCAACCAAGCAGATGGCTCTCCTGATGGATAGAGACAACCAACTCCTATAGATACTAAAGATGTTAATGGTGCAATGTGGCGGGATTTTAATGCCACGTAGATAAGGGGAATAAGTAAGTACCAGACTCCGGCAAGGAAATTTAGAACTCTACCGCATAGTAGCCATAACGGTAGTGACCCGCATACCCAACCGATCACCTGTTACGAAATGCCTGGCAGAACGGCAGATAGTCACACGGGGGATTTGAGTATTAATTTTATGGCTGTCTGTTTGTTTATAATTTACTACCTAAATAACTCAAGAACGACTTGACCGATCTTAAAACATGCATACATTAAAAACACGTGATTATGCAAATGATAGGCCATATAATTTTTTAATATATTAGTAATTGAATCTTTTAAGTTTTTTCTTAAACACTTGGTCCTTATTTTCAAAGATTAGCACCATACAATTTTTTTTTATATCATAAGATAGCAAACAAGCAGATGGGTCTCCTGATGGAAAGTATCAACCATCGCCTATAGACACCAAAGGTATTAGTTGCGCGTTGCTATCTTGTGGCGAGATTTAATGCCACATGCATAAGTTTACCTTACCTCACAAACCGGAACACGACAGTGACCATCACTGACGCTATTGCGGCAGGAATAGGTAAGGCAATGGTACCAGACCCGGGCGAGACAGTGCAGAACTCTACCACCTAGTAGCCACGATGGTAGTGACTTGTATATCCAATCGGTCGCCTTTTACGACCTGCTGGGCAAAACGGCAGTTGGTCTATTCTTCAAAGGAACCCGGGACCAACACGGGGAAGCCATATCTTAATTTAATAAAAAGTTATTAAAATCTTAATAGACCAAGACTTTTATATACGCGTTCAGTACCGTTATTATAATAAAAAAAATGCAAATAGTTGTAAATATCAGCTTATTTATTAAAAAACATGCTTGATCCTGGGAAGATAAAGGCTTGAATTTAGTACCAAATGTCAATTCTGTAAAAATCAATAAACTTAAAGATATTATTAATCTTTTAAACATAAACTTTAAACATAGGGACATTCACAAAAACATATTTCTGTGAATGTCCCTATGTTAATTTTCCTAATTATTCTTATGAGCAAGTAGCGAGTGCTTGTCTGACATCTTATCCATGAATAACAGGGTTTCCCTAGAGTCTCATAAATTAAAAGCAATTCGCATTGCTAATCGACGTCAATTTTTTATTAAGATTATATTATTGGCGCTAAAAAAATATGTATTTATATTTTTTTTTAATTAGATATTTGCCGTGTTGGTCCCGGCCTCCTTTGAAGAATAAGCCAATTGCCGTTCTCCCAGGCAGGTCGTAAAAGGCGACCGATTGGCTATCGAGTCACTACCATCGTGGCTACTAGGTGGTAGAGTTCTGCATTGTCTCGCCCGGGTCTGGTAGCACCGCCTTACCTATTCCTGCCGCAATAGCGTCAGTGCTTGTCGCTGTCGTGTTCAGGTTTGGAGGGTAAGGTAGCCGATAAACTTATGAGAGCAACGCACCATTAACATCTTTGGTATCTGTAGGCGATGCTTGACTCCTTCCATCAAGAAATCCATCTGCTTGTTTGCTATCTTATAACATAAAAAAAGAACTCACCCGAGGCACGGAGATGTTAATATACCTTTACTATAGACTGGAACATACATATTCCTGCCGCAATAGTATCAAAGCTTGCCATTACAGTGTTTCGATTTGAAGAGTCAGGTAGCCATTAAAGTTATGCATGTGGCGTTAATATTCCGCCACACAGATAGCAACGCACCATAAACATCTTTGGTGGTTTTTTAAATCATAAGATAGGAAACAAGCTGATTATTCTCCAGATGAAAAAAGACAACCATTAGATACTGGCAGAACGACAGGTGTTCTCTTTTTCAAAGGTGCCCAGACCAACAAATTAAGAGGGGGGGGGGGGGGTATGATGTATCTAGGTGATAGCTGTCTCTTTCCATTGTGAGAGGTATCTGCATTTGATAAAAAAATCTGTAAGCGGTTGACCCTGCAAGGCCATCCCTGAAACTTCCCGCTAAAGCTCAAAAGAGTAAAAATTATAAGTATGGATTTTTTCAGTTAAAAAAGTATGGCAGTATATTGATTTTTGAAAAGCTATATATTTTTAAAACAATGACCGATTTTGACCTTTTGAATGGCATTCAATTCAATTTTTGAGATTTAAAATATTGATTTAGCTAAATAATCGATAGGTTGAAAAATTCCGAAACAGTGTCAAACAACATTTTTTTTTCATAAATTTTCGACATAGATAAATCCCAAACAAACTGACCGATCTTGATCTAATTTACGATATTTGAAGCAATTTTAAAAGAAGAAATGTTCATAAGATTTTTAAGTCAATAGGTGTATTAGCGTGAATGTCATTTTAAAAATACTAAGTTTGCTAAAATCAATTTTAATATTTGAAAAGCTGTAACTTTTGAAAATTAGAGTCGATTTTGATTTTTAAAACGGCATTCGACATAGTTTTTTTAGTACTAAGATATCGTAGAATACCAAAAAATGCCATCAACCGCGTTTCGATCGGTCCAGCCGTTCAAAAGTTATGAGATGTTTACCTACACACATACACACACACATAAATACATACAGACATACTGACGTCGTCGTGAAAATAGTCGGAAAAGATTCCTAGGACCTCAAAACGTAGACATCCGGTAAAATCTCGATTTTCGAAAATCGGGGTAAAATCATTAAGTTCCTTATCTACATACGTAGCGGGAAGTTAAAAACGACTAGGTCAAGGTGTACACTTTTCGCGTACAAATAATTGTTCCTCAAAATTTAATTGCAAATAAATAAAGGTCTTGCTTCTTCCTGCTTCTCGCTTAAATAAATATACTTTTATAAAATTGGGTGAGCAATTTTAGCAAGCTACAATTTAATTTGAAATTGGCCGGTTTCGCCTTGCAGGATCTTGAACCATTGAAATAGCTTAATTAAAATAGCTATGTAACTCAGGATGTCGCAAAAGTGTTACTTGGATAAAGAAAATAAAACTGTTTTTAACTTTTCCTTATTTACCTAACTATATATTTTTTTTAATAATAATAATTTTATTTTATTTGCAAGAATTTTATAGTATATATTACCTAAGTAACATACCTAAGCTATATTATTATTGTAAATTTTTATTAGAATTTATCAGTTTATATGCTAGGAATGCCTAATATAATTACCAGTGAAAGTAAACTAAACTTTTTTAATATAAAAAGTATCTTTACGTCCGCATTCCCACAGAGGAAGGCAGGGGTACAACAAGTGCACCCACAATTAGCCGAAGATACTTAGTCCCACTGTGCTATAAGTCACAAGCCTATCGCCAACCGGGCACTTTCTAATTCCCTAAAAAGAAAACTAAAAAAACACATTTTGAATTGCCCGACCCGAATCGAATCCGAGACCTCACGTGGTTAACACCAACACCGGACCACTAGACTACAGAGGCGATCTCTAATAGGCATTAATCTATATCAGAACAAAAATGTATGCGGGTGCGCTTATAAAGTTTGCATAACCGCGGTATCTGAAAAGGTGATTGGAATACTAATGCCGGTGGCGTAGGTGTAAAATATGATATTCAGTCTCAGAAGGGAATGAATGGGTCAATGGATGAAATTTGTAGTAAGTTAAATTAATGAGCACAAGAGACCACAAACATATTTCCTGTACATTAATCCAATTACATCTCTGTGATGTAGCTGATCGCAGCCCGAATGACCAAGAGTTCGGTAAGGCCTTGTGTTACTTATGAGTTGTGTGCGCAATAGTCATCAAGAACGATTGGAAATTTTTGCTTCAGCGCACCCACACCGCTCCGACTAAGTGAAAATCTGTTATTTAAATATTTACGACAAAATTTCGTTATCATAATACAAAAAGCCAACATTAAACAATTTGCAAACTTAACATACCACTTAATTAAATATAGTTGAGTACTACCGTCTTATGTTTTTCTGAAAAAACATGTTTCGGTTCGGAATAAAGAAAGGTAGATGGTAAATTTATGCTTAAGGCATTCAAATCTTGAGAAACAAGATGACAAAACTGAATCTTAAATGTCTAGTTTATTTCTACCAGTATAGCTAAATTAATATTTACTAGAATAATTAGTTATTTGCCAAGTTCAAGGAATTTTGCAGCAATTACCAGCATGAGCCTTTATATTTAAATTTATTGAAAACGTATAAACGTATGGGGGAAGAGCAGCTACCCCCCCCCTGTTATATATATATATATATATATATATATATATATATATATATATATATATATATATATATATATATATATATATATATATATATATATGTATATATATATACATATATATATGATTCCTAACTTTTATGTTTATGTTTCTATATTTGAATTTGTCTTACGAGAGTTATATGGCTACTTACATTTTTTTTGTAAACCATATATGTTATGTTTTACTTTCTATTTCATGCTGTATTAATGTTTTTACTTATAAATATTTTCCATTATTTTGATTTTCATAATTTTGACATGACACAATGTGTGTCAAAATTATTTTCTTATATTTAAATTTTTAAGCTCGAAATGTGTTCCCCCTAATATAAAAAATATAATTCGAATATCTTTAAGTTCCGACATTGTTCCTTCCTTGGGCCTATAAATACCCAAGTCGGCCATCATCGAGTCAGTATCGCCGGGAACTTATAACCATATATACCACATATATATATATATATATATATATATATATATATATATATATATATATATATATATATATATATATATATATATATATATATATATATATATATATATATATATATATATATATATATATGTGTGTGTGTGTGTGTATAGGTGTTTTGGCTGAACATCCAGTTTCGCTCAGTCATTATTTATAACCTGATTTGCCCACCCCTGACCCAGAACCTGGGTACGCCAGTGTGCCCATGTATCGTGGTGATATTTAGCAGTCTTAATAATTCCCCATTGAGCAATAGTTATAAAATTATTTGTTAAATCCTTTCGTTCGGCATTCCACTCTCATTTGTGCGTCACAGAAAATGGAGAATATCCATGGTTCATATAGTGGCGTTATGTGATATCGAAGCGTTACGATAATAATCGATTGATTTTGTTTACTCTAACCCCTTAAGTAAGGCTTTCTCCAAAGTTAAACATCAAGTCATCAATCAAACAAGCAACCCGAACAAGGAATGGACTTGGAGACTTGCAATTAATTATAACCAATTACTGTTCCCGTTAAAACTAAAGAAAAAGTTCTACTGATGGTATATAACATGCAATGGAATGCATATTACGTATAGTGCTTAATAAAGTATTTTTCGTGTTGGTCCCGGGCTCCTTTGAAGAATAGGCCAACTGCCGTTCTGCCAGACAGGTCGTAAAACGCGACCAATGGCTATGCAAGTCACTACCATCATGGCTACTAGTTGATAAAGTTCTGCATTGTCTCGACCGGGGTCTGGTACCACCGTCTTACGTATTCCTACCGCAATAGCGTCAGTGCTTCTCGCTGTCGTGTTCCAGTTTGGAGGGTAAGGTAGCCGGTAAATTTATGCATGTATCATTAGACCTAGCCACAAGATAACAACGCAGCATTAACATCTTTGGTGTCTATAGGCGACGTAGACTATTTCCATCAGGAGACCCATCTGCTTGTTTGCTATATTTTATTTTTATTTTTTTATTTATTAATAATATATAATATAAAAAAAGCATTGTAATAACACGTACGTTATAGCGAATATCTTTTTGCTTATGACAAACTGGAAATTAATAACAGGCATTAAAGTATGTTCTTTTTTAGGATTTCTAAGTAATTTAGGAACTTTTATAGTTGCGTACGTCCATCCGTCCGTCCATTGTCTAGCTTAAGATCCTAGACACGGCAACAAATTGGTACAATAAAACCTGAAAAATTAATTTTAGGGTAACTCACGGATTAAACTGGATACGCCTTTCAAGGCATTTTTTAGGTGGTTAGCATTTACACAGAGAAATACAGAGTTATAATACTTACCGATGAATTAAAATCATTTCAGGAGGATTTATTCGACACGATCAAACAGCACAATATAGCATATATCTGTTTTTTAACGATATATCTACAAGGGTTTGACATTTACATACATTCGCTCAAATGAGCGGCTACTTATTTTGCTCCCAACACCGTGTCTATTATTGTTACCGTGGCATTCGGCGCTCTAACATGGCGTTATGTTATAACGCCGAATGCGAATCTAAATAGCGTACGCTATACGTTGATTATAGATAGCGCGCTATAATTTAACGCTATGCGTTATATTAACCACCATTACCCTCTATATTTAAAAATGTTAATTTTGCCTCCCGTACCACATAGCGTGGAATATCGTTTTCACAAAATATTTTAAGCTTGTGAAAACAATTTTTCGATTAGAGGTCTAACTCAAAATATAGACTCCATTTTAGCACAAATATCGTACACCTACTGATTTAAATTTAAAAGTGCCCAAATCTCAGCAAATACTTCGGTTCCTAATTTCATGAGACAAAATGGTGAGTAAAGGCTAGTTTATAAATGAATACACAAACAAATACCGTGACGTCTATGCCCCTTAAGAGATAGACAAAGTTGCAATTAGTGTACCCACGACTAACCAGCGTTATTAGGTACCATAATGTGACAGGTCGTCAACTTATCGACAAAAAGGGCACCTATACAAATGAGGAGTATGGGCTACGAGGTACTGCTTATTAAGACACGCAGTCGATACCAAGCATTTTTAAAATTGTTTTTGTAACTCAAAATTGACTCGAAACTTGATAGTTTAACTTTATAAAAGAACTTTTAAGTACAATTTAGTACTTTTTAAGTTTATTTTTTTTTCTATCTATTTGGTATCAACTTACACATAAACTTGTGATACTGTTGAATAAATGGGAGCAATTCACTTAAAATAAACTTATAAAAAATACAATGGAATGCAATTTACATATAAATGTATAGTAACATATAACATATTTAATTATTCGTTGCAATCATCAATCAGTTTTCCCCGTGTTGGTCCCGGGCTCCCTTTGAAGAATTGTTCATTTGCCTGTAGCGGCTCAAACAATCACAAACGCTAGAAGAAAAAGTAATACAAAATGGACAAAAATCAATAACAAATGGAAAAATGAAATTCAAAATAAATTCCTGAATCGCGATATCACAATTATTTTTCTTGTAACACTATATACAAGTTTCAACGCTTCTCAAATGGACTTCGGTCCCCAGGCAGTACACCTCGCCTGGCTGGGAAGATCTTCCTTTTCCCCTTACTTGTCCATGTGTGAAGTCATCAACCTCCACAGTAATGACGTCACCTGACAAGCAGCTGGCCCGCTGGTTCCATCAATTCGACCCTTCCACGGTACGGACCAGTGGCGCTACATGCCGTTCTGCCAGATCGTAAGAGGTGAACGATTGGTTATGCGAGTAAATACCATCGTGGCTACTAGGTACTACAGCTTTGCATTGTCTCGCCCGGATCTGGTACCACCGCCTTAACTATTCCTGCCACAATAGCATCAGTGCTTGTCATTGTAGTGTTTCGGTTTGGAGGGCAAGGTAACCGGTAAACGTATGCATGTGGCATTAAGACCCCGCCACAAGGATATCAATGCTCCATTAAAATTTTTGGTGTCCATACGCGATGGTTTTCTCTTTCCATCAGAAGAGCCATCTACATGTTTGTTATCATATGGTGTCTTTTATATGTATATTAATACGTGAAGGAAAAACTTTAGGCCCCTTTTTAGGACAATTGCGCGAATGCTGGAGTATAAAATGTAGCACAGTTAAAGTTTACATTATGGAGGACTGCAGAAACCTAATATGGTTCAAATAATACTCATTAGATATATATTAAATTAATATAAAATATAAACATTACCCACACTACATTTATGTAACATATGAACATGGTAATACACACATGTATAATATTTTTTTACGGCTATAGTCAGTTTGAAAACTGAGAGATTTTATTGTTTAGTCTGTGGTCGAATTTCGGCCTCAGGCGATGGCTACTAAAAATAAATATATAAAAATTATTGCTACTAGTTAAGGTAATATAAAACCGAGTTATATACAGTATTCGTTTAATCGATCAAACCTATACTCCGCTCATCTCTACTACTTACACGTTACATACAAAAGAAAATTCAACAAGGATCTTAGAAATTGATCTTCACTCTTACAACGACGTCATTAATCTTGACCGATGCAGACTCATCAGCATTCAATCAATCCAAGTCGACCTTTGATTTATAGAACAATGAGCACCGTATTCAAATATTAGGAGTTTATTTAATTATCTGATCTGATTTCTGCTAAAGGCATTCAACATGTTTAATTTAAACCACCCCTTTACGCGTTGGTCGAGTGAATATTAGCCACTGTGATTAGGTATTCAATGGTGCTCGAATTCGATTCCCGATGAGAATAAGTGTTTGTGTGATGAGCATAGATAGATGTTTACATTTATGGGGTTCGTTTTCATTAAAACAATTTTAGGGTTCATATATTTCGATTTCATGGCCGAGTGTTCTGCGATATTTTATTGACTACTCTACTACGAAGAGACACATTTTCCGTATTCTATCTACTACTATGTACGTGGCCGACTTCGCTGAATCGCCAATGTTCAGGTTTCTGTAAGTTTGGAAAAACTTTAAAAACAACAAAGAAAAATATCGACACGCAGGGATTGAACCTGCGACCGTCTCCCTTAAGCCACGACAGGTTTGACGTGGCGAAATTCTTCTTTGCTATATGATTGATTACGGCGATTGTACTGATCGCTAGGTATAAATACTTATAACTAGTTAAATGAGTTCATCGTTACAGATGAAATTCACATTTATAATTTTGATCAGTACTTTCGTATTTCTTATTATTTTTGTGTTATAGCACTCACCCCGTGCTTGGGAAAACTGGAAAAACTTTAAAACACGATATATATATATATATATATATATATATATATATATATATATATATATATATATATATATATATATTATATATGATATAAATTTTCTGTAAATTTGTTACCGCGACCAAGTTCACTCCGTTTTCACATTGGTGCGCATTGCAAGTTGTAGCGAGATAGGGATATTATCGACGGATATGTTGCCACCATAGATATAGAATTTCGCCACCTAATTCGCCGTAGTGCAAGCACGAAGTCTTATCGCGAATACGTACTAACTTCATAAGTAATCCCCGTTATCTATGTAGCATATTGGTGGCAACTGATTTTAGGGATGGGACAATTATAATTAAATAAATCTCTGTTTTCTTTTTTATTTACATAACAATATAAATAATTACAATAATATATTATTGACATTGTTTTTAATTATAAACTTTTTGCCAGTGACATCGATAGAAGTTGAAAGATTTTCTTGCCTCAAATGGATATTTTCGAGTAGGAAACAAAGCCTCACTTCCGTTAATAGGGAATGTATCTAAGTCATTTACCACGAGTGTCACATACTAAACAAATTTCGATGTCAATGATATATTATTGTAATTTTTTACTTTGCTATATAAATAGAAAAACAGCGATTTATTTAATTTTAATTGCCCCATCCATAAAATCAATTGCCACTAATTTGCTACATAAATAACGGGGTTTATTCATAAGGGATCGGGCGTGAAGATATTATTTGGTATATATTATATATTTAAAGAAACCCATGTGCTGTAAAATAATATATAATAATAAAACAAGATGTAAAACGAAGCAATCAAAGCTTATAAAATATTATTTTATATGGTTTTTGATATGATTAAAGAATAACGATGGAAATTACAGGCTAACACGTAGTTCCCGTGCAATTACCATTAGCTTTATATCTGCTTCCGTCTGTACATCCATAAAATTATATTATTATGAAGTTGATATCATAAAACACCTCGTTTTAGTATAAATAAATTATAAGGGGATATATTATCATATATATAGTTTGCTTTAAAAGAGACGAAGGGTGTTTTGAATTTCTAAGAATACTTTAGTAAAGCAGAAGTACAGGTTTTGGCCACTTCAAATTTGAATCAATGTTCACAAGAGTTTTATTTGTAAATTTTTTACATCATTAGTTAAGAAGCAATCAGATGACTCTCCCGCTGGAAATTGAAACTGTAGTGTTTACTAATATATCTGGAGAGTATTCTCACGGGTTCTCACTAACACAATACGTGCGTATGCACTTACCGACGGACCGAATCATACTGGAATACCGAATCATACTTTACTTGCAATAGCGCATGCCCTCGCTTACTCGCACGCACAATACAGATAACGAATTCTATGATCCACAGATAACACACACACTACAGAAACCATCACCTATAAACTCCAAAGATGTCAGTGGTGCATTGCTATTTATGTGGCTGGAAGGCAGTGCCATATGCACAAGCTTACCGGCTACCTTGCCCTTCAAACCAGGACACGCACTAACAAGCCTTGGCGCTATTGAGCAGGAATAGTTAAGGCGGTGATACTAGACTCGGGCGAGACAATGCAGAACTCTACCACCTAGTAGTCATGTTGGTAGTGACTCGCACTGCCAATCGTTCGCCTTTTATGAACTGCCTGGCAGAACGACAGATGGTCTATTCTTTAAAGGCCCGGATTTAACTATTCCAGCCGCTATAGCACCAACGCTTATCATTGTAGTATTCCAGTTTTGAGGGTAAGATAGCCGGTAGATTTATGCATGTGGCATTGTCATCCCGTCATACGAATAACAACGCACCATTAACGTCTTTGGCGTCTATATGCAATAGTTTCTCTTTCCACCAGGAGCGCCATCTTGTATGCTATACAAACAAAACAAAAAATAATACCAATACCTACAGGGGAAAATAATATTTTATTAAATTTTCAAATTTTCGCACTGAAAGCAATCAAATTCATAATTATATTGTATACCTACCTATATAGAGTTATTTTCATAAACGTTATGAAAATAATTGGCCTCAAATGGTACAGTAACCACAACCAGTACTTCTACCCTACAGTACAGTCATGTTCTGGTTTTGAAGATAAATTGACTGGAAAACTTATTGGTGTGACTGGGATATGCCTAGCCACACGGGTAGTAACGCCTTCTTAGTCGAGTAGTAGTCAGTCAGTCAGTCAGAGTATACGGCATATACCACAGACCACACAAACACTAATAGACACGGTGTTCGGCGAGGAACGTGTAGCCGCTCATATGAGCAAATCGTAGTAAGAGTTAAACATTTTTTATTATTTATATCATAAGATACCTATCAATAATAAAAAAGCAGACGGGTCTCCTGATGGAAAAAGAAGCCATCGCCTATAGACACCAAAGACGTTTATGGTGCGTTGCTATCCGTGGGGTAAGTTCGGTATGCCACATGCATAAGCGTAAGTTAGCCGGTAGACTTTACCGGCTAACTAACGCTCCAAACCGTAACACGTTAACGACAAGCATTGACGCTATTGAGGCAGGATTTGGTAAGGAGGTGATAACAAATACCCGGGCGAGACGTTACGGAACTCTATTACCTAGTTGTCACGATAGTAGTGACACGTATAACCAATCGGTCGCCTTTGACCAGCCTGGCAGAACTACAGTTGATCTATTCTTCAAACGAGCCCAGACCAACACGGGGATATATCGTGCTAAATTATTGCTGTTTTAATGAAAATGTAATTAAAGTTTTATACAATGGTAACACTTAAATATGATAATAGAATTCAATCAAATTAAAGTTTCAATATTTTTATATGATTGTATCTAGCAATATACTTTATTTAATTAATTTCAAAATTGTAGAAAATTAATCTAGTTTAGTACTAGTGACTACTAGGTAGCAGAGTTCCGCAATGTCTAGCTCTGGTACACGGTACTACCGGTGGTTTGGAGAGTAAGGTAAAAGGTAGACTTAAGAATGTGGCATTGCGATCCCGCCTCACAGATAGCAACGCACCATTTACATTTGGTCTGACCATAGGCGATGTTTTTATTTCCATCAGGAGAGCCTTGTTTGCTATTTATTTATTTAAACACTTTATTGCACTGAATATATAACTGGCAAACTTAACGTAAAAATACATTTTCTACCAGTTAACCATGTACTTGTTTTGGAACAATTGCAAAAAACAAAAAAAATCTATCTAAAAAATAAAATACATAAATTTGTATAATATATCAGTGGCGAAATCTTTACCATAGTTTATATACTACCAAATATATATTATTTCAATGCACGATTGATATGATGTATATTTGGAATAAATTGACTTATAGAAACGTTTATACCTTTACATATTAATATTTATCATGAATCCACCTTCAATTCCCATAAGGGCTTGGTAGGGTTTCTTATTTACTTTCACCGAACCTTTTGTAAATGATATGACTTTAAATGATGTGTAGCACCTGGATAATCGATTTTCACCCAGTATTATTTTTCTTGGAATTGTTTGTTCGGAAATATATTTAGCTACGATTTACATATGAACTAAATATGACTATGACTACCTATAATATGTTGGCTAGTAAAAAAATTATACAAACTGAAGGTGGATGTTCTGTACTCCATTTTGACACCGTATACGTAAAAATTAGGTACTTACTTAAAGAACACGGGCAAGACTTCATACATCACTTTTTTTAGTTATTATCTTTAAAGTTTAATATATTTCTTAAGATTCTATATCAACTCCTTAACTTATCCGCATTTAGTAAATATTTTTTTAACTTTGGGAATAGTAGCTAAATAAAGTTGGAATTTAGGAAAGGTTAACGTAAACAATCAGTTCTCTCCTTAGTACTCAGTGGTTAGGTATTTATCTTGTCATTGGGTGTCTTCAGTACAACAGCTGCTAATCTCAGAAATCTAAGTTATATTGACGCAATTCTGAGTTAACATTTTGCGAAGACACTTTATAGTTTATAGGTACTCTAAAGAACAAAAAAAAATTAGCATTAACTAATCTTTAACACAAAAAGAGGGAGAATTTTTATTTGATGCTTATAATAAAAATTATGACATATAAATTATTGTTGTTTTAATGCAAATGTAATTAAAGTCTTATACAATAGTAACACTTAAATATGATGATAGAATTCAATCAAATTAAAGTTTCAATATTTTTTATATGATTGTTCCTAGAGATATATTTTATTTAATTGATTTAAAAATTGTAGAAATTTATTCTAGTTTATCTAATATTCGTCACTCCGAGAGACACGCAAGGGATGTAGAAAACCAATATGGCCTGTGTTCTTTAACATAATCCCATACATATTACAAATGTGAAAGTTATATAGAATCTATGACAAAGAGTACTTATAGTATAGATATAATATTATATACATAGCGTTGACGAGTCACACGTCCGTATGTAACTAAAAATGTCCCATTGTCAGAACAAAACGATCACCTTATTCCTTTTTAACCGATGAAAACTCGGAGGAGGTTCTCAAATCGATGCGTATATATTTTTTTATGTTAGGCTACGCGTAACTTTGTACAGAGTTGTCCGATTTTGATAATATATTTTTTATTGGATAGAATATACCCCAAGGATTGCCCCTGAAGTAATGTTTGAAATTAAACCAACCAAAAGGGTACGAAAACAGAGGATGATTGATTATTATTAGTCACTCACTGATTTAATGTATGACCATGCATAAGTTTTCGTTGATTTAATTTTTTGTTAAAAATATATTATTACTCTTTATCGCTCTATCAACGGAACGACTTTTTGCTTAGCTCACCTACTCTATGTGTACTTTTTCTTTGATATATAATTGTTAATGTCTTGGTAATCTGAGAATTACTACAGCTTTGAGCTCACTATTAAAACGTAGTGATTACATCTATATTAATAATTTAGTGAAAGGGTACGGTAGACTCGATTGAAACCTTACCTGAATAATAAAATATGACAAAGATATACAAAAGATAATAAAATATAAAGATTTCGAGTCGACAACGTATATCCGCAAAATTCTGACTGTGGAGTGTTTTGTTCAATTCTTATGATGTAAATGCCAGTCTCCATATGTATTGAGCACCCGGATACCATCATGAGTTCGTTAAGGTCGATTCATACGTATCTGTGAAGTCACAGTTCCGTCCGGTTAGTTTGTTTTGAAAGTTGATTTAAAATAAAATATATTTATGTAACATTTTTTTTTTAAAAGCAATTTTAATGTATTAGGTATAATTATAAAACACAATGCTATATGAATTTATGCCTTGCCTAATATTCCTTGGAAACCGATAACTACAAAAATATCTATGTACATTTTGTAAAATGTTGTGTATAGCCACATTTCATCCTCGCAATCGTTTCGCATGTATACATATTTTCAGTGTGTAATAATTTATGTGATCGCAGTTTTATTTTTACTTTTTTCGCTTAACTTTTACGACCCTCGTCATCACTGGACACTGAGGATTTCCTTTACACGACGACTTGGACTTTTTGATGTAGTTTATATTTCATATTTAAAGAGAAAAACCGATAAAATTTTCTCATTACTGTCAAATCTATCTTTAACTTCACATATAATAAATTAACTTGAAACTCAATTTTCACTTTGCCAATAGTATTTTATAGATTTTCAATTATATTAAGTAAGCTATCAAATAACAGTTTATATTATTACGTAGGGCCAAGATTCCTTGAAAGCGTATCAGCCTTCTTTATATTTAAATTTGAATTTGTGGTCGGACAGTCAACAACTAATCGACTAGATATCCTAAAGGATAGAGACAGCCGTTTTTTGCAAAAAGACAATGTTTTGTAAAAAGTTGAAATTAATTAAATTTGCTATTATCCGCGAACTGTTCTATGTATCTTCCGCAATGAAGAAAGAAAGACGTCGGTTTAGTAAATGCATAAGACTCACCAATGGTCCGGACAAAAAGAAGACCCCAGCGGCTTTTTGTCCGGACCACCGGTTAGAGCAGTTCGTGGATAATAGCAAATTTAATTAATTTCACCTTTTCAAATAATGGATTTCCGCAAAGTAACGCCTGAATCAATAAAATGTTTTATAATTCTCAATATCTTTATATAATAAGAGTATATCGGTGTTTTATCTAATTTTGATTCTTAGTAATGTATAGTGTCACATAGTTTTTGCTACGTTTTGCATATTTCTGTGAAAATAGTCTATTGATTTAATTGTTTTTGTATAAAGTTCTATTTGACCTAAATTCACAGTCAAATTTATACACTAACAAAAATTTTGAAAAAATGGTTGTAAACTACTCGTTTCAAATATACTCAATCATCTTTAAAGTGCAAACAACATTTTTACGGCTTGAAAAAGTGTAGACGGTAAACTAAAATACTCTCAGACTAATAGGTAACAGAACATGAAATTTGTAAAAACGACTATTTCAATTAAACTCTTGGATTTACCGCTGTATTTTTTAAAACGTACTGGCTAGTAAGCTAAAAATATAAGTTGTTCTAAAACTTAGCAGACGTAATCCTGTCCAGAACCTGACACAATCCCATTTCATTTACTGGGTTAAGTTGTGAATATAAATTATTTTGTTAAAATGTACAAAATGGAAAACAAAAAGAATGGAAATCTTCTATCTTTAGACTGTCCAGCGAACTTTTTCACCACGATTCACTGTTTTGTCGGTTGGCGAAATGAGTGGTGATCCCCATCGCCGCATTTTACCGATAATCGGCACCGACAGTTTTACGTGCTCATTCGAGGCACGGTAGTAAAAATACACTATCCGCCAGACTCCGAGTTGCTAGTGAGGTTTTGAATTTTCGAGAAAACCTCGAAAAAGCCTCAATAACACTTTTGCCCGACTCAAGGATCGGGACCCGTAAACTCATGATCTGAGCCGAATGGGCTATTATCCCCTAGACCACGAGATTCATAACATCAAGACGCGATATTTTCTGTATTTATAAAAATCCATTGCTGTTCGTCTCACTAAAACTCGAGAACGGTTAGACCAATTTGACTAATTTTGGTTTTAAAATATTCATGAAGTCCAGGGTAAAACTTACCCTTAAAAAGTGAGAAAATAAAAAAAAAACGGGAAAGCAGCAACAAAGGCAAAACAACGTTTGCTGGGTCAGCTAGTAATACGATCATGTTGACCGAGTACTGCCCAAAGGTGGTGTCAAAAGTCTTAGTTACAGTTTCTTTAAACAGAGTCACTAATGAGAGTCAGAGATGGAGGAAGCATTTTCGCGGCTGACACTATCACAAGCAAATAGTTACCTCTTTTAATGAGATGATAGATATATAGATGTTAATATAGATATATAGATGTTAGTATAGATAGATAGATGTTAATATTGTGCATTGCTATACGTTTAACATGGATATAGGGCCGTATACAAAAAGATATCGAATATTTTGGTCCCAAATCGTAACACAATAGCGAAAACATTATTTTATTTTATTCTAGCTGTGCCCGCAACTTCTCAAAAAAATTCTAAAATAAAAGTCCCAGGGTTTTACCCGCATTGTTTCTGTTCCCGTGGGATTTCCAGAATAAAAACTATGTCTTTTCTCGAGTTTCAAACTATCTTTCTACTAAATTTCATCCACATCGGTTCAGTGGTTTAGGCGTGAAAAAGAAACAAAAAGACAGATAGACAAACGGAATTACTTTCGCATTTATACTATTAAAGTATGGATCGATATTATTGCAACAGAAATTTTTAAGATTTTTGCAGCAAATCGGGCGCGATATTTCAAAACTCTACTACCTATTTGCAGTAATAGTAGTGATACATCTAAACGCGGATTTTGTGAAATCTGACTTCTGCAATCTGCAGTTTTGTATGCGTTTTTTGCAATGCCACATTGCAAAATTCGCATAAAAAAATCTCAATATCTTGGAAATTAATTGTCTTAATTTTGTCTTTGAAACATTATGAACATTTTATGTAAAATGTTGCGACGACAAGAATTTATAGGTCTTACTGTCAAAAAGTTATCAGAAGATTTTCTGTTATACAATAATTGTTATAGTAATGACACGGCTAAGCTAGCGAAAGTTAGAAGCTTGCTTGGTTCTATACTTATGTAGATAACTTTATATGTATACATATACATAGTCTTGTCAGTCTTGTTTTTTTTTTTATCCGGGGAAAATAAGTTGTTGACGTGGGATTAACTATAAAAGGTTTTTATAATACAGGTTGCACCTAGTATCAACTTATGGAAATGCTTATCGGTATTTTATTCCGATTTGATAATTTATGTATATGGCGCTATATTTCTGCTAAACATATAGCAATATTAAATTAAATATTAAGGTGAATCTAACGCAAAATTTATATTTTGAAAGCGGAAAGTTGCAAATTAAAATTTTGTTTTTGAACCATGGATTTCCGTAAATTAATATGTGAACCTGTCATATTCATTTATTTAATTTCAAGGGCACACACATGTTTATTTTATAGGTCTATTCTTGTTTATTTTACGTTTTTGTATGTTCATTTAGGCATAAATACGCGTTTGATTTTACTAACTAATCAAATGGATTAGAAACAGAAACTAAGAGACATCTAAAGGTTTTAGTTTTCCTTTTTGTATAATTATGTTATTTTATTACCCGTTCTCTAGACTGGAAACTGATACCTAGGTCCTAGAGCCTGAGTCGACGTTGTCATGACGACAGTTACGCGAATAACTATTTTAAAATTTGTTTTAACCTATTTTAAAAAAAGGATTAATTTTACCATTTGTGGTTTTACTGTACTTTTTTAGTACATACACACCATATTTCTGAAACTCTAATGTAAAATAAGAAAATACTATAAAACCTTAAGCTTACAAAAAATTGACGTTTGGGGCTATTTGAGACATCGAACTCGGTCTTAATAAAACTAAAACATACAAATAGGGGCTTTTTGGAACAGTTCCAAATTTGTGCCAAAAAGCCCCATTTTTAAAAAATCATGATATATTGCGTCTAAAACACGATACAATATAATTGAATACACCAATAAAATCCCAAAAAATACGTGTCTACATTAAAGAACTTATTTTCTACTTATCTTTACAATGTTGTTGTTTCAACAACATTGTAAAGATACGCATATAGCACGATTCAAACTACGCAAAAATTAAATTTCGCCGATGTTACTGGCATTAGTTGTAGGATTGATATATTGTAAAAAATATTCTATTATTGCTAGGGAAAAATACATTCGATCAAACATTTTATTACGCAAATTCCGAATAGCCCCTAGAGTCTCAAAAAGCTCTACTTTACGATAGTTGTTTCAAGTCAAAAACTCATATTTCTTCTTAGTCTGGCTCAGTTATTATAGAAGGTAAATGAACCATGTAAGTACCGTTTTAAATCTAGCGTAGAATAATGTATACATTTAGTAGCTAGAGCACGCGATGTAGAAATAGTTTGTGTAAACAAATTTTTGTAGTCTGGAGCTTATTATGATATTAACTTAATGCAAACGCGAATTACACTTACTGATATGTGAAAGTGATAATACAAGGACTTAAGTACGGTTGCCTGCACGTTTGATCGATAGCTGCGGTCTATTTTAAAATATATTTCAATGTACACAAAAATAGAAAACACAGCTTCGTATCGTACATCGAAAAATATTCCGAGAGCTAATGGTGTAATTTTCATTTGGATAATTTAACTTTTCAATCAATTTTCAATCAAATCAAATTTAAAAATAATGCTAGTTATTCATATAAGCGTATTTCTCATGGAAACATTGACGTTAATTTCATCTATTTATTAATACGTGAACCGAAAACGTTGTATCTTTTTTATGACAATTACGAAAACTGAGGAGTATAAAATTTGACAGAAGTAAAATTTGTTTTGAAGTAATGCAGAAATGTAATATTTTTAAATTATATGCATTAGAAATACATTAAATTAGTAAAAAAATATATAACACACACTACATTCATATGACATACATGATAATTTACGCACGTGTATACTATTTTGTTTACAGCTAATGTCAAACTTAAGAGATTTTATTATTTAGTCTATGGTTGAATTTGACCATTAAGTAGATTTAAACAGATATCACTTGCAACATTTGACAATATCATTTATAATCTATACGCAGTAGAACTGCAACAACTGATTAACAATCTCCTGTATTTCAGGAACCCTTAAGTGTATCTTCACTAAATTGACATGAAACCAAATCGGAAGTTTATTCTCTCCATTAAAATAAAGAATTTTGCAAGTCCGCCCACATTCAACGGAGTTATGCTTAAATAAAACATATAAATATTTATTTATATGTTTTTTTATGTATATCGAGAACCTCCTCCTTTTTGGGAAGTCGGTTGATAAAGCAGCCTTGATACTATGTAGGTCGTAGTTCATTGAAAAACGCCCTAGGAGTAAAGTACGTCTTTTTTTAGCAACACAATAACGCGTGATAGGCTGTATTCAGAATGCGCTGATTATCTTGGTCCACGTGTTTCCTTTTAACTCTATAAAACCTGTTTAACCTTTGAAAAAGCCCACTCGTGGTAAAATTTGACGCATATTTGTATATTTTTATGTATTTGTATGTATAAATTAATCTTTTTAACCTAATTTTTCTCAAGATAGTAGGTAAACAAGCAGATGGTTCTCCTGATAAAAATGATTTTCTCCTGATGATGGTACATCGCCTGCCGTGTAGTGGGGATGAAATTACTTGCAAGTTTTTTGGCTATCTCACACTCAAAACCGGAACAGGACGTCGGTAGGCACTAAACCCGGTTGAGATGTTACAGGACTCTACCACTCTTGACCAGGTTCTGGAGTGTTAGAGAGCCGAAACAGCGAGCCGAATCGCTGCCGGCGGCGAAGCTGTCGTGTCTGTTAAAGTTTGAAGTTATAGGCTATGATGAAAAGAGAAATGAGAGATGCCGGCCTTTTAAGAAAAGAGCTTACTCATTCTTAAAAGGCCGGTAGCGCAACTGCAAGACCTCTGGTATTGCAGATGTCCATGAGCGGCGGTGATCACTTACCATCAGGTGCACCTCTTGCTCGTTTGCCCCCTCTTCTAAAAAAATATATATATGATGGAATCATCAGAACGATTAGGTATCAATAGGCTTACATGAAATAATTATTTGGCCAGCTAATCGGTAAATTGGGCACATATTCACTCGCGTACAAGGGATGTTTGATACTGAAAAAATATTCAAAAAAAATAATTGTTGGATATAATATTCAAACCCAGGACCTAGTTTGTTTACACCGAGACCGGACCAAGATGACTGACGAAGTGTGGATTACCTATTAATATTTTATAATAAGTTACAATTACTGAACAAATTCCGCGAATTGACCGAAATATGCAAATTGTTTGCTTCTAATATGGGTGGCAGTTAACTATATTAATACATAGAGATGCCAAGTGGTAAGACAAGGGAATTATTCTTCAAAAAGGGTTCCGAATTATCACAAGTAAGTGTTAGTTTGAAATATTTATTTCATAACAAAACTTCAGCGGAGGTCCGCGAAGGCGGGTTTTAGATTTTTTGACAGGATCGACTACCACATTTAAATCACTGTTGTATGATTGGCAAATCGATACTGTCCTAAATTTACTAACAAATAGAGATAATAGGATATATTTGTTTAATTTATTAACAAACAGTGTTAAGTTAAGTTAAGTAAGTAAGTTAAGTACAGTACCCGGCGATAAATATTGCACATCGAACTTTGGAAAGAGACAGTCGGATAATTTCGGCTGCGTAGAGCGTTATCTCAGTCCCACACTACCTATGTGACGTTTAGTCAGTCGTTGTTCAAGTACGATAGAGTGCGGTCGCGTCCCGATCAAAAATATATATTTAGAGTTGATAACACCCACAAATTTAAATAATTTAAAGTTGTAATATGGCATCTTTCGGAAAAAGAGGGAAACCTTTACGAGATCAGTCACGTGAAATTATCTACAATGTTTATAAATACTTTGTAACCGAAGCTGATAGATTTAAAAAAAAAGTAGATGAAAATGTAAGTTGTTATTTTAAGAAGATTCAAGAGCGAGTTGCAAATGCCACTGGAATTTCAAGAAGAACTTTGAACAATATATTAAACGAAGTCAGTACTGAAACACATTCGACTGGAATTAAGTTCAGCACTCCAAAAAAAGGGAGACCAAAAAAGCAATTTCGTTTGGATATGGACGATTTTGATTACGATGTTGTTCGAAGAATGGTGTATGATTTTCACTTACGATTTAATGAACTGCCAACAATAAAATCATTAAAAGCTAAATTATCTGAAGCTATTAATTACAATGGGTCTGAAAAAACGTTGAGAAAAATACTTCATGACATGGGATTTCAGTTCACTAAAATGGAAGATAATCGAAAAATTCTAATGGAAAAGCACGACGTTAGTCTCAAACGAATGGAATACCTTGATAAAATACGCAAATTTCGCGAAACAGGAAAAAATATCGTCTACATGGATGAGTCATATATACATGCATCCCACACTAAAGGGAAATCTTGGAGTGACGATAAGAAAAAAGGAGTAAAAAAGCCAATTTCAAAAGGTCAACGTTTGATAATAGTTCATGCGGGAAATGAAAAAGCTTTGTACCCGGTGCTTTTTTAACGTATAAATCCACGGACACTACAGGTGACTATCACAATGAAATGAATAACGATAACTATGAGAAATGGCTGGTTAACCAATTAATCCCAAATATACCCAGTGATTCTGTTCTAGTTATCGACAACGCACCCTATCACAACAAATATATTGAGAGACCCCCCAACTCAAACACCATTAAACGGGAAATGATCAACTGGTTAAACAGACACGAAATTCCAGTTGATCCAAAATTAACAAAAACCCAGATTTACGCTATTATATGTCAGCACAAGGAGAGGTATACAGAGTTTTCTGTGGACAAAGTACTTGCCGAACATGGGCACACTGTGTTGCGATTGCCACCATATCATCCGGATTTTAATCCAATTGAAAATATATGGTCTCAACTGAAAGGCTATGTAGCCTCTAGAAATGTGGGTATGAACTTAACTACAGTAAAAACATTATTGACTGAAAAAGTAAACATGATCGGCGCTGAAGAGTGGAAAAAGGTTTGCGATCATGCAATCAAATGTGAGAATGAATATAGAAGCATTCAACACAGTTTAGACAATTACACTGATAGATTAGTAATAAATACGGCTGATAGTGGCAGTGATATTGACCTCTTTGAGAGCACAGATAGTGAAATGGAAATAATAAAGCAATAGGTATAATGGTGTTTATTATGTACACTAAAGCTGTAATGTTCCAAAATAATTAAATACGTAAATATAATGTGAACATGTTTTTTTAATTTATTTTACCCCAACCTAAAGCCATCACTTATAGAAAAATTAGTGTATTTTATACAAAGAATAAAAATATTAAAGAAGCAAATCATACTTGTTTTAACAGCTCCTAATAGGTACCGGACTGTTTGTATTTTGTGCGACAGAGATAACGCTCTACGAAGCTGAAATTAGCCGATTGTCTCTTTCCAAAGGTCGATGTGCAATATTTATCGCCGGGTACTGTAAGTGTTAAGTTATATGTATGTACTAATAACCAGTTCCTTTGGTTTTTTCCAGTTCCAGTGCTAGTTGTTGATCAAAATAAAATATTTGTTATTATTAGACCACGGTATATAACTTATGAGACCACGGTTATAAAAACAAGTTTTAGCGAATTTTTATACGAAAATTTTTATATAACATTTGATATGAGTAATTGTATAATATTAATAATAAAATTAGTGTTTTTTTTTTATTAACTAATTCATACTACTTAGTCATATTTTAAAGTGTATTTTATTAATAACTAGGGACCTGCCCGCGGTTTCACCCGCGTAGCTTTGGTTCCCGTGTGAATATCGGAAAGGTTTATATACTAGAACCTTCCTTAAGAATTAATGTATCTATTAAAAAAACCGCATCAAAATCCGTTGTGTAGTTTTAAAGATTTAAGCATACATAGGGACATAGGGACAGACAGAGAAAGCGACTTTGTTTTATACTATGTAGTGAAGTCTTACGTGTATAGACACATAGAACTTATTATACGTGGTATAAACAGCGATATTGTGGTTATAAATTAAAGCTCGGCTCTCGAATAAATTATCCTGGGAGTTATTAATTGAGTATTAATTACTTCATCGCTTAGCACCTGTATTTTGTCCATTAAGCTAAATCGAATTGTTCATTTGGTCGTGAAATTTTGAAATTTGTAATCTAATTGATTCTTTGTTGTTTCAAGACTGTTTGGAAATTTGTTATTGAGAAGTATTTCCCGATCGCCGCTAGCATTACACTAATTTGTATCGATACTGATTTGAATCGAATTACACATTCGAAGAAGCGAGTTTGTAAATTGTAATATTTCAGTACGACTTTTTGTTTGTTGCCTAAACATCCAGAATTATATTTTTAAGAACAAAGGGACATTAAATTCATCATCTTCTTAGATAACATATAAAATACTATACTTTACTTACATCAATGTGTACTATTACAGGCTGTATTTTAGGAAATAAATATATGTTTTTTGAGATGAGTAGGTAATATTTTATATGTGCAGAAGGCAAATTTTAATGTCAAACCACAGGAACAATCCGGATTCTGAAAATAGTGGTATCACCCTTTGCAGCGGCGTAGCTAGGGGTGGGGTTCTCAAGATGTCACTAATTTGAATGTAATTTCCGGCCGTGAAAAAATCCAATTTCGTTTGATAACTTAACCATCTTATTTACTTTAGTTTTTACATTATGATTACGTGCGCCTTACTTGCCGTGAAGTCCAATCGCCGTTTGTAAACAAGAAACTTCAATATCTGTGTCTGGGTGTACATAGATATCGAAGTTCAATTACATGTGCCAACTAGTAAATATTTTTATTGGACAATTAGATCCATATTAAGTGTCTATTTTACTACATATTCGGTATTACTAATCGAGTATCGACTTCCTTCAATATGTACAATCTTTTACCAGTCAATTTGTAAAGATTCTAAAACGCAGTTTATCCTAAGCGGCCTGGGCACGTGCTTCACAAGACCCAGCCTAGTTACGCCACTGAACACATTAATAATAGCACTTATCTACGTTTTGCCATTATGAGATTCTTAACTTAAAGACCTTCTTCACTGAGCGATTTACAAAAGACCCGTGTAAGCATGATTAGATGAATATCAAATTAACTGGAATTGTGCTTCAAATTTCGAGTGCTCAATATTTTGGCGGTTATAACCACTAGAGATTTGTCTTTGATACCGTAAACATAATGAAAATTTCTAAATGTACTTTCGTTTTGAAAGGTTCACTTGTGTGAGACGTTTAGATAATGATATTATTATAATATTCATACAATTTTTAGAATGTTTTTAGATGAATATTGTTAAGATAAAACAATAAAAATTTAAGTAGCAGTAAGCAATTTTTTTAATTATAAGATAGCAAACAAGCAATTAATTATTTTGATGGAAAGAGACTACCATCGCCTGTAGATACTATCGATGTTAATGGTGGGTTGCTATCCGAGTGACGAGGTGTTAACGCCACTTGTATAAATTTACCGGTTAACTTACCCTCTAAACCAGCGGGGTGTGTTACCAAATGTGGGCGAGGCGTTGCCCTGGCACATTCTAATCACAATGATAATGACACTTATAGCCAATCGTTAACCTATTACGAACTGCCTGGTAGATTGGCGGATGATTTATTTTTCAAAAGTGGCCCGGACAAATAACTATAATATTGAAAGTTTTTATGTTTTCCTTAGCATGGGATGAGTACTAAAACAGCGTTTAAGAGACAGTCTATCGAAGGTCTTTCCACTAGCGCGACACAAATACTACTAGACACACTGTTGGGCGCAAAATGCGTAGCCGCTCATAAGAGCAAATGAGTATGTAAATGTCAAACGCTTGTAGATATATTTTATATCGAGAAAAAAAATACAAATATGTGATATTGTGCTATTTTATCATGTCGAATGAAAAGCTTAGGTTTAAAAAATATCTCCGGAGGGATTTTATTTCATCGGTAAGTATTATAGCTTTGTATTTCGGGGTGTAAATGGAAGCGACATTGATAGTCTAAGAAATTGCCTTGAAAGGTGTATCTAGTTTAATCCGTGGTCGAAACCATAGACTTAGACTATGATTCTGAGTTTTTTGAGCTTTACAACGTATAACGAGTCGCCAGCCTTCTTTGCGTGGAGATTTTTTTTCATTTTTTTGAAGTTTTTATTCTTAATTATGTATCAAAATATGTATGATTTATTTATTTATTATTAAAAAAAAGTAAATTTTAAGAAAACCATAAAATAAGCAATGTAGTATGCGGTACAATAAACGTCTGGTTCGAGAGATCCGAGAGTACGAACAATGTACGCTTTAGATTGCGTGTCGTAAATCGTCAAAATCGGTCCAGCCGTTTCAGAGATTAGCTGGAACAAACAGACAGACACAAAAAAATGTAAAAAGTGTTATTTATGTATATGTACCGTGTATACATCCATATTTATTTAGAAAAAAAGGTTATTTTAATATTTCAAACAGACACCACAGTTTTATTTATTTGTATAGATTATTATTACTAGCTGATTTGCGTCACTGTGCCCGCGAGTGACATGTCACGAATATAATCTTTCATATAAACTTTCATTCCCTATTTCAGCCACTTACGGGTCGATATTTGAAAAAAGTAGCCTATGACTGACTATGTATGACTTCACCTATCCCACGCCAAATTTCATCTAAATCGGTTCAGCGGGTAAGCCTTGAAAGTTACGCATTTATGATATGAGAATGTCGTTTGAAAGCTCTTTTACCTATCATGTCCTATACTCACATTCTCGAAAACGGTTTTAAAGATTTGCCGAATTTCGACTATTAGGATCACGAGTATTACAGTACGTATAGGAAGTAGGGATTGTAATTGTTGATTCCATTAACCAACAAAGCTGGAAAGCTAGCTTTATTGCAAAGCTGGATCAAGCAGTTTTTTGAAATACTGGATCCAATATACCGTGTCGGATCTAGCAGCGCGAATCCACAAAAGTGTCAAATTCGAAATTAGTTAATTTCTCTTTAATAGCTGGCTTTTTCAAAACGGTGAGTTGGCGACGTAGGCATTTATTTTTAATTTAGGTTAATTTAGAACCTATTTACGTTAAAACCCGTGAATTTTACTTTAAAACTACTTTTTTACAAGAACTTAAAATTGGACTGAAACGAGAGAGAAGACTTTTGTAAACAAAAAATTGGTTTTCAAACAGATTAAAAAAAGTTTTTGAAAAAGAAAATGACCCTTTATTGGATCGCCTTTTTTTACTCCGAAAGGCGATCATTTCTCTATAGTTTATATAACTTTTTACAAATCATTAGCAAACAAACAAGCAGATGGCTCTCCTAATGATAAAAGAAACCATCGCTTATAGATACCAAAGATGTTAAAGGTCCGTTGCTAATCCGTCCGTAATAAGGTCCGTTAATGCCACATGCATAAGTCTACGAACTAAACCAAAACCGAAACACGACTATGTCAAACATTGACGATATTGCGGCAGGAATAGGTAAGGCGGTAGTACCGAATACCCATGTGAGACGTTGCGGAACTCAACATATAATACGATGGTAGTGAAACGGATTGTCAATCGTTCGTTTGCCTTTTACAAACTACCGCCGTGTTGGTCCCGGCCTCCTTTGAAGAATAGGCCAACTGCCGTTCTGCCAGGCAGGTCGTAAAAGGCGACCGATTGGCTAACGAGTCACTAACATCGTGGCTACTAGGTGGTAGAATTCTGCATTGTCTCGCCCGGGTCTGGTACCACCGCCTTATCTATTCCTGCTGCAATAGCGTCAGTGCTTGTTGCTGTCGTGTTCCGGTTTGGAGGGTAAGGTAGCCGGTAAACTTATGCATGTGGCATTAGACCTCGCCACAAGATAGCAACGCACCATTAACATCTTTGGTGTCTATAGTTGATGGTTGACTCTTTCCATCAGGAGACCCATCTGCTTGTTTGCTATCTTATAATATATAAAAAAAAAACTGGCAGAACGGCAGATGATCTATTTTTCAATGGGGCCCCAGACCACTAGGGGAAGATCAAGAGAGCACTTCCATGAATATCAAGTATTCTCATCATATATTTTTTTTACTTGGCTACAAATAATACATGTTTGTAGATTGACATTAGTGACATTTGGAATAGGCCAGGGCGGCAAATTTTCACGGGCGACTAAATTCAAAAATTAGTAAAGTGCGTGTCGGGCTACGCGCAGTGTATGGTTCCCAAGTTGCGGACTAACAAGAGGGCTTTTATTCTATCATATTACAAACTTTTAATATCAATTACGGATATATCCTCACCACAGGTTCACCTATTATAAAAACTTCTACAAGTACATTTTAGAGTTAGTCGACTTTTACTGCAAAAACTTGCCAAACTGCAAAAGCCGTTATTGTTTTCCTTTTAAACTTCATTATTTCTACTACTGCCGAGATTTTTTCCAAGCCCAACCGTCTGGATTTAAATGGGCACTCTCCTCCGCAGGAGGGGGGAGGACATTAGGCTCTAAAAAATTAGCATTTTTAACCTGAACATTTTACAAACGAGCCCGTTAATCGAAAAATTGTCGTGACAAACCTACAATATTTTTTAAAAATTTATCCAACGATACCCCACACGAGAAAGAACATTAATATCCGTACTTTACAAATTATGAGCTTTCTAGTATTAAAGATCTCGGAGCTAGACTGCGGATGGACAGACAGACGGACGGACACAGTAAAACTATAAGGGTTCCTAATTTACCTCGAAACTCTAAAAATCGCATCTAAATCGGAATAGTAGTTTTGGTTTTGCGAAAATGAATGTTTGGTGCAGCACCCCCTGGTAAGTTTTCATCGTAACACATATATAAGAACATAAAAAAAGTATCTTTACGCCCATATCCCCGAAGGGGTAGGCAGAGGTACAACAAGTGCACCCACGATTAGCCAAAGATACTTGGTCCCATAAATGTGATAGGTGGCAAGCCTATCGCCAACCGGGCACTTTCCAATCCCGGGCAACTTTGTGTTTATCAGAAAACTGAAAAAAACACTTTTTTTTATGTGCCCGACCCGGGAATCGAACCCGGGATCTCATGTGGTTAACGCCAACGCTGGACCACTAGACCACAGAGGCGACTATATAAGAACATGTACCAATCAAGCCAAAACCTATCATTGAAAACCGCATTAAAATCGAACTAGTAGTTTTTGGAGATAAATGGCAACATTCGTTTTACAAATAAATATTTACTGTAACGCCCCTGATAAGTTTTTACCGTAAAACCTATCTAAGAACATGCATCAATCAAATATACACCCATTACTGAATATCGCATCAAAATCGAACTAGTAGTTTTGAAGATAAATGGCAACATTTCAAAGCCGTCGCCGCGTACCATCGTGGGTAAAAAGAAGCCTCCCAATTCCATTTTTAGGGAATGGATAACATGTGTCACTTCCTAAGTTCGACACTGGCAGAGTTCATTGATAATTGTCATTCGCACCATAAAGAAGAAGAAGAAAACATTGAGCTGTTAAAAATGTTTGCATATTGGCACTATTAAACTTTAACAAAATACTCGACGATCAGAATTTTGCGGATATATGTTGTCGACTCGAAATCATTATTTTTTTATGTTTTATTATTTAGGTAAGTTTTCAGTCAAGTCGACCGTACCTCTTGGCCGAATTATAATTATATAGAAGAAGATTTGTAAGACAACATTTTATAAGTTGGTCGACTATTACTCGTAAACTTGTAAAACCTACATGACCGTGATAGTTTTCCTTTTAAATTCATTATATTTACTATTACCGTGAATTTTTTCCCACCCCCAAAATCAACCGTTTAGCTGGCAGAGTCTCTCATTAATTAACGGCTGGTAACTCTAACATTATGTATATTTTTTAATATTTTATGTTACCACTTTGTTGGCGACTAATATGTATGTTAATTACAGCTTTCTAGTAATAAGGATCTCTGAGCAATTGTGCGGACGGACGGACATAGCGAAACTAAGGGTTCCTAGTTTACTTCAGAACAAAGTAAGAAAAACACTTTGCCTTATTATTATAGAAGTATTTCCACTTCTACTTCCAAAATGTTTATTAGTTAGTATTTTCATTTTTTAAGAAATTTATAACGAAGTTACATGGCATCGACATAAAACATAATACTTAATAGTAATTTTTAGTCAATTATTTAGATCTCAAATAACAGAAAGTAAGAAAGCAAACCAAAATAAATATATAGCTACCACAAAATGAGTAAAGGTTTTACTCATTTTTAGTAAAAAACTTAAATAAATAAATAAAGGAAAAATCGATTAAAATCATATATTTATTTTAAATCTGTTTAATAAATTTGTTTTGCTGGATCCAACTAGATTCAGGACAATCCAGCAAAAATCCAGCTGGACTGAAAATGCTGGATTGCAATCCCTATTTGGAGGGCCAGAACTTCTTAGCTTTAAGGACTTAGTAATTGGTAAAGTTTTCTTCTTTACAAACTGTACTTGAAAGTTTTTAAGGCAATTATTTTTATCAATCCATTTAATTTTCTAGAAAACCTCTACCTACTGATTTTAGCACAACGAGGAATTTAAATACGCACAACAATAGGAACCAAGTTTTATGTTTTTACTAACTAACTTTTGCTCGGAGCTTAACTCGCGATAAAAGCAATTTTTCTATTCCTCAGAAGCAATATTTTTTCCTCGATGAGATTTATGTCTTTTACAACGTGTATGCAAAATTTTATCTTTGTATTAATGCGTAAAGGGAAAAAACTACGTGTATGTAGTAGATGTGATTTTTTAAGACAATTACGCGAACGATGGAGAAGCAATTTTAGCACAGGTAATGTCTACATTGCGGAGACCTGCAGAAACCTAATTTTTTCAAATAAAATGGACTATAAATACATTAAATTACAAAAAATACACACATACTATAGATATATATGATAGACATCTTTTTTTAAATTAAAATCGTTTCAATTGTTTCAGAGTTTATCCATCACCTAATCAAACGAATCTTTCATTTTAACAATCTATACTACTATATTAATCTGTAGCGTCTATCTGTATATTCAGTTTTTTGGTCAATTTCATGATAAATATTCTTTTTATGACACTTACAAAATAATAAAGTTAGAGAACTTAATTTTAATATTTTGCAAATTGTTGTCTATCTGTCTCATTGTATGTTTTCCCAATTATACATCCTGATATAACTAAAAAATGCAACGACCGACTAGCTATCCCGCGCAGGTCACTCACGGGTAAATTAACGTGCCGTCAATGTAAGAAATTTCATATAGTATTTCACCCCTATTTCACCATCTTAGAGGATGAATTTCGAAAAATCCTTTCTTCTTATTTCTCATCTGCATCGAACAACTTCTGCGAGAATTTTTAACTTTTTTGGTCCAAGGGCTTGAACGTTGATATGTCAGTCAGAGTGATAGATTTTTTTATATATAAATAAAGAAATAGGAATTTATTTCAAGTAAGGCCGGCGGATGTTAGCTATTATACTAGTTCGCTAATTTAGAGGAGTTTAAAAAGTGGGGTCAATTTATTTATGTGCTTTCTGTAATACAGATTCACTTAAGATCATTTTTAAACATTGCGTTCTATTGCGTTGCTAACTATTTAGCGGGGATATAATTCCACATGCACCTTACCGGCTAACTTATCCTCAATACTGGAATACCGCAGTGACAAATATTAACACTATTGCGGCAGGAAAAGGTAAAGCAGTACCCAACTTGACCGAGACGTTACAGAACTCTATTATCTAATAGTCATGATGGTAAGGAGATGTTTGGCTAATTGTTCGTCTTCTGCAAACTGAAAGGAATTATTTTGAAAGACTCTGGTATACCACAAGGAAAAAACATTTTATATTGAGTTACTTTTAACGGTTCGACCAAATTTTCAGGGGCTGTTCAGAATCGATATGTTCGATTTATGTAATAATAAAAAATTAAAAAAAAATCAAAATTTCATTTTTATCCGACACAAAAAGCGAAACACATATAAATTAAAATATGCAATATTCAAAATAAAATGTTTTAAAGTCTTCAACCAAATTAAAAGTGATACTGAAAAATTTACTTAGAGCGACAGATCACATAATAGTTACTATCGTAAATAAAGGTAAATGTAAAATGACATACTGCCAGCATTACAGGGTTCATTCGTTCATAAACGCGGTGGTTCAGTGGGGAAAGGTATACCTTTTCCCCACTTCTAACATCGTAAATCACGGAGGTGTTGATTTTAAATTACTTACAAATACAAATTTGATAAATGGGAATCTAAAGTGAGTGTATTAATATTTAAAGCGGGAATAAGCAAATATCATTTGATGTTTAAAATAGACATCGCAATATTCTGTGAGAAACATTATTTCTTGAAAGCATACAAGTGGTTAGTATTTATAGAACTTTATTAACTGAAATCTTGTTTTTATTTGTGAATAATAATGATAAAACTATAGAATTTTTTTATAAGTGGATAGCAAAATACTAGTCACAAAATATAAAGAAAAATTATCGTCTATTGACACCAAAGATAATAATGCATTGCCAGCCGTGATGGGTTGAAATGTAACATGAAGTTTACCGTCTACCTTACCCTCCCAACTGTAGCACGAAAGTGATAAACACTAACGCAATTGCTGTAAGAATATGGAAAACGGCGGTACTAAACTCGAGGGACACCTTGAACAGCTCTACCATCTATTAGTGAAAATATAACTTACATGTTGGACCAATCGGTCGCCTTTTAGGCACGTCGCCGGCATGGCACTTCAAAGGGACCAAACCAACATATATATAAAGCATAGACTATAATAGCAGCTAGACCCTATTTCACTCTAGGGACTCTTTAGCCAACAGATTGCTTTAGGCCAGGCTAGCCTCTAGGCCCTAGCGCTTAGCCTTAAGTCTTCTGTTCAGATCATTAGAGTCTAAGGCTCTCGGTAGTAATTCGCATTCTGATGGTAGTGATTGAAACTTGTCCTTTCAGTTATTGCAAATAATAAGTGAGAAGTCTTTTAAGGTCGGCAATGGGGATCACACATCTCTCCAACCGACAAAAAGTAAATGTTGCGAAGAGATTTTGGTTCTCTCCGCATCTTCTATCGCTATTACCACGGGGAGTGTTCCGAGGAGTTATTTGGCTTAATACCACCCGCTGTTTACTACCATCGGACATCACGCCAAAATTCTAAATTCCACCCTCAACATTTAAATGTCGGAAGTCCACTACAGTGCGATTTTCAAGGCATTTTTGCCTCGCACGACTGTTATGTGGAATCAATTAACAGCGAATGTTTCCAAACCGATACGACTTAGGAGTGTTCAAAAAGAGCGTACTTATTCCTTAAAAGCCGGCAACACACAATCAGGGGAGCCTGTTGCCCGTTTGCCCTCTATTCCATAAAAAAAATCTTGATATTATAGAATGTCTGTTGTTGTTCGTTTAACCCTGTCTGCTCCATTAGTACATAATTTTTAATACACCTGAACTAAATAAGAATGTTATAAAGTTAGATGAGAATATCGTAGCGGTCAAGCATTCTTCAACGCTACAATAAAAGTAAACCCTAAATCCCGCTATAACAATTAATTATCTTGTAAAGCTACATATATGTTAACGCTTCTCAGACGGACTTCGTTCCCCAGATATTACGCTTTGCCTGGTTGGGAAGATCTTCCCTTTTCCACGTCCTTCTGTGACGTCATCAACCTTCATATTGGTGACGTTACCCCGACGACTTGACATCTCCTCTACCATCATTTATCTCCTACACTACCTAACTACTGAACGAATTTTAAAATTTAACATTTACATAGCCAGGTTTTATCTTGTAATATAATTAATTGCATATATAAATAACTGATATTGATTATTGTTATACTACGAATACCACTGTCAAATGTTTAATATAATGTTGGTTTTTTAAATCGATAAACAAAAAGTAATTTACTGCTAAAAACAGCTTAAACTACAGCAAACTTTCCTAAAGAGAATTTATAAAATTACATTTTGCAGTAGGCAAGGAAGAAAAAATGACGCTAGTGCTATTTAAAAGAGAGAAAAGTATCTCATATCCATTAGTCAGCAACCTCAAAAACAAAACAGAACATTCTCGGAGCTCGGTGTATTTCGTTAAATGTGAGTATTACAAACAGTTTTTATGTACTAAAAATAAATATAACTATAGTTATATTTATTATTATATATCGTTAGCAATAGTATATATCTAACATACTAGTACTTATGTAATTAGAAATACTCTGTTAAGAAATTACAGAGAAACGATCAATAAATAATAATACACAAAATGTTGGTAATTCATCCAAAATTATTTTATCACCTTAAAATATGCTTCTGCAAAATGATACACTTATGCCAAAGAATGATTCAATTATCAAAACATTTTTAAGTACCTTTTCCGAAATTGAATTCAGTTCTCGCCGCGAATTATCCTTAATGATTCTAACGAATGAAAGCTGGCGTGACGAAGTGGTAATTTAAGTTTAGGAAAAAGAAAGACGTCGCCGGGAGCCATATCTTCTAAGGTATTTGAGGTATTTGTTGAGTTCTTTGCCAAAAATTCGTATACAATGAATGCCTTGCGCGAAGGCGCATTATCCATTAATCCAAGACTATTCTTACCATAAATTTAGAGTTTTTAATGTTCATTTATTGGCTCAAATAATATCCTTTATTTACTGTTTGATCTTTCTGCAAGGAATCTGAGTGCACAAAACTACGATAATCAAAGAAAACATTCAACAACAAGTTTGTTGACTAGTTTGCACGTTAAACTCGACAACCCACATTATTTCACCAGGAAGAATGCGTTTCATAAATGCTTGGTCGGAATTGACTCGTTCTAGCATGTCCTCAGTGACTCTTGTGTGTTCGAGTTTTGAAAAAACCAGGTCCCTTAGGAGTGGCCGAGCGACAACATGTTCCATACCTAAGTGATCTTTTAAAATGGTACGGATCGATTCGTAAGATACAGAAAATTATACGGTTCTTATAGATAAACGTCAAACTTTTTTCGATGATTTTGCCCATGATGAAATTCGCAATAGACACTAGATATATTATAATCTAATTAAAAACAATACGGTATTTAATTTAAATAACAGATTCAACTAACATTTTTCATCAAAATGGAAAACAGTTGTGCCAGTCTAACAACAATTATAACAACAAAAATATTTAAATTTGGAACCATAAACAAATCATCCGTTCCCAATACGTTTTGAGGTATATACTCAAAGCTTTGTAACTTCCCGCTACGTAGTACGTAATGTCGTAGACAGGAAGTTACTGCATTTGCCCCGATTTTCGAAAATCGAGTTTTCACCGGATTTCCACGTTTTGAGGTCCTAGGAATCTTTTCCAACTATTTTCGCGATGACGTCAGTATGTCTGTATGTATGTGTGTGTGTGTGTATGTGTGTATGTAAACATCTCATAACTTTTGAACAGCTGGACCGATCGAAACGCGATTGATGGTAATCGATTGGATTCTGCTCAACTTAGACTTCCTGAAAATTTGAATCAAGTCGGCCTAGGATATTTTGAGAAATTTTGAAAAAACCCCAAAAATAATTTTGGCGAAACAGTATTTTTTTTAACATAACTTCCAGATTAATGTACCGATTGAGTACAAAAACTAATCAGCTCTATTGCTCAAAAAACTACATCTAATGTATAAATTGCATCAAAATCGATTTATCCGTTTGGGAGAAATCGTTGACGAAAAATTTAAAAAAGTGTTTTTTCGACATAACTTTTTTTCAACAAATCATTTTTTGGTATTCTACAATATTTTAGTACAAAAAAAATACGTCAGATGGCATTTCAAGAATCAAAATCGAATCTAATTTTCAAAAGTTACAGCTTTTCGAATATTAAAATTACGTCATTTTTAGCGTATTTACTTTATATTTTTAAAATAATTTTCAGGCTAATACACCGATAGACTTAAAAATCTTACCAGCTTTTCTCCTTTAAAAACTGCGTCAAATACCGTTAATTGGATCAAAATCAGTCAATTTGTTTAGGCTTTATTAATGATGAAAATATTTGAAAAAAAAATGTTTTTTGACATTGCTACGAAATTTTTCAAGCTATCGATGATTTAGCTAAAGCAATAATTCAGATTTAAAAAATTGAGTTGAAAGTCATTCAAAAGATCAAATTCAATCCGCGTTTACAAAATATAGAACTTTCAAAAATCAATGCACAGCCATTTTAACAAAATAAATGTTTGAACTGAAAAAATCTCTGTTTATAGTTTTTACACTTTTGAGCTTAACCTTAATTTACCGGAAAGTTTCAGGGATGGCCTGTAGGGTCAATCGCCTACACATTTTTTGACTGTACTAATAGACTAGCATCAGTAAAGAATAACGTTAATAGATATTCAACTTTATTTTGGCCCGGCCTCTCTTTAATGAATAGACCACTTGCCTTTCTGCCGGGGAGATTCATTGTCGTGTTCCGGTTAGGCATGTAAGGTTGACGGTAAATTTATAATTTTGATATTACCATCCCACGTCGCGATTGCAACACAATATCAACATTTTTGGGCTCTACAGATAATAGCTATCTCTTTCCTTCGTCTGCTTATTTGCTATTCCATGATATATTTAAAAAATGACGATTTGTTTGTAGAAAATTTAAAGAAAATGATGTTATAATTAAAGTCACACCCAGAAGCCGTTACATATTTTTTTCAGAAATATACAGATAACAACGCACCAGTAACATCGTTATTTTTTACGATCAAGAGAATCATTTGCGCATTTACTGTACGATGTTGTATAAAATGAGTAATATTAGTAGAATTTTTATATGAAAACTACTAATATAATCATATAAAAACAACCTCCTATAATTGCCTTTTGATCTAGTAGTCCAGCGTTGGCGTTGACCACATGAGGTCCCGGGTTCGATTCCCGGTCGGGCACATAAAAAAAGTGTTTTTCAGTTTTCTGATAAATACAAAGTTATCTGGGGTTGGAAAGTGCCCGGTTGGCGATAGGCTTGCCATCTATCACATTTGTGGGACCAAGTATCTTCGGCTAATCGCCTACCTCTTCGGGGATACGGGCGTAAAGATACTTTTTTTTTTTAAAAACAACCAAACTTATACGGGTTCGTCCATAAATTACGTGAGGTGTTTTTTAAAACTTTCGCCCCCCCCCCCCCCCCAACGTTGAGATGTCGTGAGATTTTTTCAACCTCCTCCCCCATCCCCTAATCTCACGTGAGATTTTTCAAAATGTGGGTTTCTTAAATATGTAAACGCGTTGGAATCATCTTCGTCGGAATACACATATTCTCTCACAGCTTTACTCCATTCTTTATGATCCAAATTCTCCTGTATATTTGAAGGAAAGATTCACTTTCCGTATCAACCAAGACAAATATCTGAGATCGGCTAACAATCGTTCTCTTTTAATGCCAATTCAACATACTAATATTACAGCCGTTCATTCACTTCTCAAGCTGTGACACTGGAATTCTCTTCCTGAGGATATTAGGAAAGCGCCGAGTCTAAACATTTTCAAGAATATGATTAAACGTCACTTTCTATACACCTAATTGTAATTTATCCATTTTTGTAATGTAAGTAGTTTACGTATTACCAGTAATTTGTTTGCTTATTTTTATTTTTTGTTATTTTATATTATTGGAATGTTGTCTTTATTTCTTTTAGAAGCAAAAACTATAAATGTACTCGTGGTTAGCACCACTTTTAGAATATATTATTATCCTATCCTTAAGGTTGTCTGGAAGAGATCGCTTTCTTAGTGATAAGACCGCCTTTGTGTATCTAATATGCGTAGAAATAGTCATGTGTGTTGTATATTTTGTCATTTACTTTTGGTGCACAATAAAGAGTTATTGTATTGTATTGTTATTGTAAAAAGAAAAAAAATGATTCGTGCTTTTATTTACAACTACCTAGTTAAGACTGTATAACCTCGAAGTATGAATGAAATTATTTTCTTTCGAACAAATTAGTGAATGATCTTAATCGTATTACGATTACGCTTAAGATTAAACCTTAAGCATGTACAGTCGGGATAATGGATCAAAATAGTATATTTTTTTTGTTTAATAATAAATAAAATTGCGTGACATTTGCTGAGCCCCCCCCCCCCCCCACCCCGTAAGATTAGATGAGATTGGACTCGACCCCCTTTCCCTCTTAAACATCTCACGTAATTTGTGGACACCCCCTATCTCTATCTTCTTATATCCTGTCATTGCTTTTCATTAAATTATGCTGTGTTTTACAGGGTAAGATAGCTAATAAAATGAAGGTGGCATAATTTCTACCATACTGATTAAATCGCATAAGAAACACATTTATGCTTTAATGTACAAAACGAGCACAAAGGAAGATTGACGTTCCCTTATATATCGCGCAGCTTTGCCTGCAAGAATGCCCGCTTTTTAGGCGACATGCTAGATTAACATGTCAACCATATAGTTTTTCGTATAAATTTTCATCACCCTAGCATTTAATTTTTGGAAAAAAAGTTAGCCTATGTTTAACCCCAAATCTCCACTATCTTCAAGCCAAATTTCATTAAAATCAGTTTTCTGTCTTAGCCGTACAAGCGTAACAGACAGACAGACAGACTTTCACATTTTTAATATTAATATGAAGTGTTATTAGTGATTAATAGGTAAAATGAAGAAATGGTAATAAAATTGTATAACACCGCAAGCGGCTTGTTTAACACGTCGTTAACTCTCTTTCATTATTTTTATACGTAATTGCCCCACACTTACGCATAACTGTAATGTAAAATACCAAAAGTGTCGTTCGGACGCTTCGAATCATATTCGTTCCAAAAAAAAAGCGAAACATATCTATTTAGTTTTGAAATACAGTTCTCGTGAATGGAACCAAAGCTTATTCTATTAATATGCAATTTTCTTTCACATAGCTAGCAAATTTTAATATGCAGTTTGTTATAAGCATCAAATTTAAATATGAATTTAAATATAAGCTTAGTGCATTAGATTTTCAGCATTGCGAGTGTTCATATAAAAAGTTATTACTCAGAGTAAAAAGTGTGTCGGAGCGTTTGTGTTTGAATATGCATATCAAAGAATAACATAAAACAGTCACAGGAAACGCTTGGACGTGGAATGATATGACGGAAGTGTTTTGGTTTTTTCATTTCTACGAATTTTAATTTAGGTGGAACGAAATATTAATGTTACTTGAGTGGCTGATTTTTATAGGACAAAAATATGCTTATTTTATATCCTACTAGCTGTTGCCTGCGACTTCGTCCGCGCGGAATTCGTTTACTCAGCACAGCACCTCCCCGTAGGTGATAGCGTAATAACATGTAGCCTATATGTTGACCCGACCTATTAGTAATATTCATGCAAAATTGGAAGTAAATCCATGCAGTACTTTTTGAGTTTACCCCGGACATACATACAGACAAACAGACGAAAATTCTAAAAACTATATTTTTGGCTTCGATATCGATTGTAGATCACGCCCCACGTATTCTTTTAAAAAATATTCCATGTACAATTTTGACTTTTCTACGAATTTATTATATGTATAGATGAGGATATGAAAGCAACAGATTTGTTTGCCAGTGCAAATAGTGCGTTGTTATGCATGTGGTGGGCTTAGAAGTACACATAGGTGTAAGTTTACCAGCTACCTTACCCTCTTAACTCAAGCACGGCAGTGCGCGGTACGGTAAAGCGGTGGTAACAAACCCGGGCGAGATAGTTCACTTTCCGCGTTCTTGATGATAAAACAGGATTACGATAAGTTTTAAATGGAAACAACTTTTTGCCTTAGGGTCTAGCGATACCAGCTTCGGTTTAGAAACTTGCAGGCTTAAATCTTGGGACGAACAATTTGTTGCGAATAAGTTGTTCAGTTTTTCTGAAAAATCTTACTTGGCCACTTATCACACAATATTTATTGAACACCGAAATTTAATCTGTTGCACCTCTTCCAAGCTGATCATGGATGTAAGCATGAAGATGTTTTTTTAAAGTTCTCAGTTCAGTAAGACATCAATTTTTTAAACACATAAATATTTGCTGATCGGGCACTCACTAATTGGTCAACGAGCGCCTGTGGCAGTAAAGTCGCTTTGTTCGTATAGAGATCTCCGATATCCTGACCTACCGATGGATTGGAATTCGTATCACAAGGTAAGGTTGCAGTATAATTAAAGAAATGTTTAATAGCGCAAAAAAAACAATCATTATCTGACATCAAACCCATTAATTGTTACCATTATCAGAGAAAAAACATTTGACCTTCATAGGGTACATATTGGAACAAATTTAGAACTCAAAGAAGAATCTTCACGCAAATAAGTTGAAAGATTTCACAGAAATCGTAAGTTGAAAAATGGTTTCAATTTAATGTTTTTGCTTCATCGGTCTAACGACAACGTGACACGTGAGGTCCTGGTATTGAAATTCAGATTGCATAACCGAACTAAATAAGTTTTTAATTGATTAAAATATGAAATTTGCCCAAAACATCAATTTTCCCGATTCTTACAGGTTGGCCTTCTGTTACATCACACGACTTATTATGTTAATTAATCCTGGATACACTTTCAGGACATACGTGTGACTGTATTTCTACATAATAAATCTGTAAACCGGTTGATCAACAAAACAAAACTTCCTACTAAATTGAGGTATTTTAAGCACAAAACTTTCAAAAATACACTTAAGAATATATTTAATTTAATAATATATTTTCAGCTCAATCAAGTTTTTGTGTGTAACTGTTAGTTGTTACGAGTATCGTTTTTTTTTGATGCGAGTAGAGGTTTTCAAGATCATAAATCAATGCTCGTCGTTTTTTAAGCTCTAGAAATGTTAACCAAACTCAATAAAAAATTTCAACCAAATTTTTTCCTAACAAAATCGATTACGGCGAAAATGAACATCTTTTTTTAATTTTTTCATTAACGATAGCTCAAGAAAGAACCGACTAATTTTGATTTGACTTATCGAATCAGTTCCATTTTTCTGGAAATCTAAATATGGTGGATCTCAATAGAATGCTATCACACACATACATACAAACATACTGACTTCATAGTAACAAAAGTCAGAACAGCTTTTTAGGACCTCAAAATGTGAAGTGCTGACGAAAATTCGGTTTTTGAAAATTGGACTGAAACCACTCAGTGAAAACGAAAAGACGAAACAACTTATTGAACGTAACTCTACCTTCGTACCCCAGGCCCTTCCTGCCAAACAGTTCATAAAAACAGAACGATTGGTTATTCGAGTCACTAACATCATTACACTAGGTAAAGTAGAGTATAGTGAAGTTCTGCAACGTCTCGCCCGGGTTTGATACCACCGCCTTACCTGTTCCTGTCACAATAGCATCAATGCTTGTCACTGTCGCTTTTCGGTATGGTAGGTAAGGTAGCCAATTTATTACCATCCAGCAACACAGATAGCAAAGATTCATTATATTTTTGGTGTCTATAGGTGCTGGTTTACTCTCTCTTAGGTTGTGTACAATAAAATATTAAATAAATAAATTAAAGAAATGGTTTGTCACTTTCCACCAGGAGAGCCAATTGTCTATTAGCTATCTTATTTCTTTTTAGCCATATTTTTTAGCTTTATAGCTCCGTGTTTAAAATACAGTACTAGTTGTATTTAAATATCGATTAGATTTTGTAGTTTCTCATCGTTATGATTACAAATTAGTCAATTTGTTGAGGAAATGAGATTTCGTATTGTGTAAGTTAACAATTGTTAGATAAATATCAAAATCAAAGCACGTAGCTGTAGTACAGTGCCTTAGATATTAGCAGCTGAGTAACCTCGTTATTGGTCCATTGTTCCAAATATTATATTGTCGTTATTGTCTTGAACATGTGCATTGCACCAGTAATTTCATGACAATAACCATTGCTACTATTATAGTAAGTTTTACCTGGTGTAATCGATGTGGGTCGCTTTACCTGCATACAATCTATACTAACATAAATTTATACATCTTTACAAATAAATAAAACTGGCGTGTCTGTGTGTAATCACTACGTAGTATAAAACAAAGTCGCTTTCTCTGTCTGTCCCTATGTCCCTACGTATGCTTAAATCTTTGAAACTACGCAACGGATTTTGATGCGTTTTTTTTAATAGATAGATTGATTCTTGAGGAAGGTTTTAGTATATAAGCCTTTCCGATATTACCACGGGAACAAAAGCTACGCGGATGAAGTCGCGGGCAGGTCGCTAGTATTAAAATAATCACTTTTTACTAAATGCATATGGATATAAAAACGGTACATACACAATAATATTTTTATTGCTACTCTCTAAAACGGCTTTGCTACTCTCTAAAATTACTACACTCTAAAACTATTTGCTAATCTCTAAAACGACTGCACCGATTTTGACGGTACGAACCGTTCTTATAAATGTACATAGGTACAACTGTACTGTACAATGTACACTGTTACATTTGTTAAATGAGTGTGTGGTATACGCGTATATGCTATCTTGGTCTACTATTTCAAGAAGGATTTGTCACGAATTACTATTTTTAACTTAAATAATGTAATCTTGTATTGGTCATATTTTTAATCTACTCTAGCTGATGTTCATATTAATTGTACCGCTGTTTGATTCCTGAAATAATTAAATAAAATAATTTTCCCTGTGCTGGTCTTCTTTAAAGAATAGACTATCTGCCGTTCTGCCAGGCAGTTCGTAAGACAAAAACCATTGGCTACGCGAGTCATTACCTTCGTGGCTACTAGATGATAAAGTTATGCATTGGCTCGCCCGAGACTGGTACTACCGCCTTATTTATTCCTGCCGCAATAGCGTCGATGCTTGTAACTGTCGTGTTCCGGTTTGGAGAGTAAGGTAGCCGGTAAACATGTGCATGTGGCATTAAGACCACGCCACAAGGATAGCAACACTCCAATACCAATAACATCTTATGTGACTATGGGCGATGGATGTCTCTTTCCACCAGGAGAACCATTTGCTTGTTTGTCATCTTATGCTATACATATAATAAAATCGTAGGAAAGTCATAACTGTACATTGAATATTTTTTAAAAGAATACTTGAGGCGTGATCTAAAATCGATATCGAAGCCAAAAATATAGTTTTTAGAATTTTTGTCTCTTTGCTGTTTGTCTGTATGTATGTCCTGGGTAAACTTAAAAAGTACTACATGGATTTAGCTCAAATTTTGCATGAATATTACTAATAGGTCGGGTCAACATATAGGCTACATATTATCACGCTATCGCCTACGGGGTAGGGGCTGTGCGGAGTAAACGAAGTCCGCGCGGACGAATTCGATGACAACAGCTAGTATAAAATAATAATATTATTACGTGCAAATGCTAACATCATATGTTATAAATGATTATAAACTGTCAGTTTATGTTGATGTCTGTATCAACTTAGGTATAAACAGATTGAATGGGTTTCCTAATGTGAACTCGTATAATAGGCGTACAGGGCTGTTCAACAAATATCGGGGATTATATGTTTCCCGCAATTACGTATATCAAACATGCTCGTCGGGGATTTATTTCGCACAATTTATTAAATTGCCTTCTTACGATGACTTATACCTTCTTAAGACTATACGTATCAGCCCTAAATGTACCCATTTTTTACCTTTGTTGTAGTTTTTTGAGAATGATAAAATCTTCACGTTAAGTCAAGTTTTTTTTTCGAAATGACTATTACCTTTAACCTTATGGGTCGTTACTGTATTACCGGCCTTGTGAGGCGGGCAGGTGTTCAACCAAAGTTAAGTCAAGTACTGTAATGACACTAAATATATACAATATATTTATTTATTTAGGAAGGCATAACCTTTATAAGACTATGCCCATCAACCCTTAACTTACATATTTTTTACCTTTGTTGTAGTTTTTTGAGAACAATAAAATCATCACATTAAGTCAAATATTGTAATGGAACTATTTTTTTAAATTATAAAATAACAAACAAGCAGAAGGGTCTCCTCATCGCCTCATCGCCTCATCGCCTACGGACACTAAAAATGTTAATGGTGCGTTGCTATCTTGTGGCGAGGTCTAATGCCACATGCATAAGTTTACCGGCTACCTTACCCACCAAACTGGAACACGACAGTGACAAGCACTGACACTATTGCGGCAGGAAAAGTTAAGGCTGTAGTACTAGACTCGGGCGAGACAATGCTGAAGTCTACCACCTAATAGCCACGATGGTAGTGACTCGCTTAGCCAATCCGTCGCCTTTTACGACCTGCCTGGCAGAACGGCAGTTGGTCTATTCTTCAAAGGAACTCAGACCAACACGGGCGACTTACAAAATATTTATTTATTTATATCTACGTACAAACAAAATCTACGTAGGTTTAACTTAACGCCTAAGGGCATTTTATACAAGCCAGTATATATCACGTATTAAGAAAATAATTAAATAAAGGTGCATCTTAACTCTGTCCGAATAACTTAAACTTACTATGAAAAGACGAATTGCATATTATGAGTAGATAACATAAAGCACTGTTCGATCCTCAAGAAACTACCACCTGTCTTAATACTATCTGTAATTATTATGTGGATATTTTATTTAAATCTAAAACCAAACAGTGATAAAGAAAAGAATAAACAACAACTATAAACTAAATGTTATCACATACAAAGATTACATACAAAACTTCGTACTAATACCGTAAATGCGGATGTCTGTCTGCCTGTTTACCTGTGACGCGTTCACGGCTACCCTTTTAAATTGTAGGAAAGTTGAAGATCAAATACGAGTATTTTAAAATGTTGTGATATTTTAATTTTCAAAAATAAATTATTTTATCTAGTCCATACTAGCTGACTCGGCAAAAGTTGTTCTGCCTTTTTAACTACTATCAATTTTTTTCCTATATTTTCTCACCTTTTAAACCTTCCCTGGGCTTCAACATTTAATTCAAAATCAAAATAAGCCAAATCGGTTCAGCCGTCTTGAGTTTTAACGAGACTAAAGAACAGCAATTGAATTTTTGTGTATATAGATATATAGACTAGCTGACCGGGCAAACGTTTTTCTGCCAACTTTGTGTCTACTTTTCCGTTTTTTTTCTACATATTTTCACCTTTTAAACCTAACCTGAACCTCCATGAATATTATAAAAACAAAATTAGCCAAATCTGTCCAGCCGTTCTCGAGTTTTAGCGAGACTAACGAACAGTCAATATAGATATAGATAATGTCATTATGTTACCTAGCCATTGATCAGGAAAGTGTTTTCATTTATATACATTTGGTTCCAAAGTTCCAACAGAAACGAAAAATTCTAAGCATTTTCGAGTGATATAAATTAGCCACAGCGAAATATCGTAGCTGAAGTTCAGCTAGTCTGCATCTATACTGTATCAAGATTTGATTTTTGTTTGTGGTTTGTTACGACTTAACTCAAAAACTACGAGAGCGATTTTTGAATTCTTTCTCCTTTAGAAAGCTACATTATCCAAGAGTGATACAATACTTTTTACCCGATTCAGCAACGGGGGAAGTAATGATTTTTGAAGTTTATAATAATTTTGTCATAATATACGCACATATATTATGACTAAAGTATTATGTTTAACTATATATGGGAAAAAGTAAATTGGTTAACTTGTTTTGTTTAATTCACAAAAACAAACAAATTTTAAAAACAAACGCATCTTTTTTCTTTAGCATATTAATTTAGAAGTATATATTCAGCTTTCATACTTTTCATTTCATAAGAAATCGAAAAACAGTTTAAATAAAAATTTACTATTAAAGAAGGCGGGATAATTACTATTACAATAAAGGTGGCGAGCGATTGGCCGAACGTGTTATAAAATCGCGACTATTAATTAGGTCTTAAAATTTTGCAACGTTTCGCCCAGGTTCGTTGTTAATTCTTACGGTAATAGCGATATTACTTGTCACTGTTATATTCCGGTTTAGAGGTTAAAGAAACCGTAAACTTACGTATATGACGTTCCGATCTCGCCACACGGCTAGCAACGCACCATTAATATTCTTGTTCTATACCTAGGTAGTGGTTATCTGTCTTAAAGAATTATTAAAATAAAAATCATAATGGGATTTAAAAAAACGTAGAAAAATATCATATAGAATTTATCAATTTTCGCTTAGTAGGATAAGTGTATCTTACGCACGATCTTTTTGTCGTTATCCTTCAAGTTTAATAAAACATGTTGGGTTTCTTTATGAGTTTACCTATTTAAAAAAAAACTAACTTAGAATCCACTTTGAAACTGTTAAGATGTACAATTTACATATAATTCAACTTTCTCAGACCCAATTTACCTGTTAAGAACCCACGTGTAGATAAGGTATATGGTAGCGTAGGTATATAGTAATGGCCGCGTTTCCGATCCAGTAGTAGTTAAAAAATGTTAATGCGTCAAAATAACTTATAAAAAGTTTTATTGAATAAAGTAATTATAATTTCTGATTTCAGTAAAAACAATGTTTTTTACCACATTTTGTACCAGGTCGTCTTTAAAGAATAGATCCTGTGACATTCACCCAGGCGATTGGTAACAAGTGAACGATTAGTTATGCCTACATATACATGTCACTACCATAGTGATAACTAGGTGGTAGAGTTGCCCAACGTCTCGCCCAGATGTATGGTACCACCGCCTTACCTATTCCTGCCGCAATAGCTTAAATGCTTGTTATTGTCGTGTTTCGGTTTGGAGGATAAGGTAGCCGGTAAACTTATGCACGTAACATTGCTATCCTGCCACACAGATAGCAACGTACCATTAACATCTTTGGTGTCTATAGGCGAGTGTTTTCTCTTCCTCAGAAGATTCATGCCACAATTGCATGCATTAGAGTTTGGTACTGTCGTTTAGAGGATAAGATAGCCGTTCAACTTATGCATGTGGCATTACTATTCCGCTAAATAGACAGCAACGCACCTTTATATACCATATGATATAAGCGATAGTCTTTGGCTATCTTCTCTACATAGTATAAAACGAAGTCGCTTTTCGCTGTCTTTCCCTATCTATGCTTCTTCAAAACTACGCAACGGATTTTGATCCGTTTTTTTAATAGAGTGATTCAAGAGGAAGGTTTATTTATATGTATAATAACATTTTAGGACAAAACAACGTTTTCCGGGGCAGCTAGTGTTATATAAAATAATACTGCTCTATTGATCTTCTGGTTGACCTTTTCGGCTGTACATAATGAATTTTTTGAATCGGATTTGTAAACAAGATACGAGCAAAAATATTATTTTGAAATGTTTCAGTAGCAACACAGATTATTCTGTTAGCGTTTTATGAATTAAACCACTCAGATATCACATAAAGCTAACGATTCTAGTTATCATAAATAATCGTGAAATGCGGGCTGATTATTTCTTTTATATCATACGATAGCAAATAAACAGATGGGTCTCCTGGTGGAAAGAGTCAACCATCGCCTATAGACACCAAAGAAGTTAATGATGCGTTCCTAACTTGTGGCAAGGTCTTATGCCACATGCATAACGGGTTTTCCGGCTACCTTACCCTATAAATCGGAACACGACAGTGACAAGCACTGACGGTTTTGCGGCAGAAATAGGTAAGGCGGTGGTACCAGACCCAGACGAGCCAATGCAGAACTTTACCACCTAGAAGCCACAGCGGTAGTGATACGTATAGTCAATCGTTCGGCTTTTACAAACTGCCTGGCAGAAATGCAGATGATCTATTCCTTAAAGGATGCCCGGATCAACGCGAGGTAAAACACTAAAGAAGAGGCTCATTAACGAACCGAAAACTTGTGGTTAACCTTTTGGCTCTGAATTATGGGCAACCTGGTGTACCACTTTCCTCTGGGCTCCCTGAAAAAGATGCGGTATAACGATATTTACTTGTGTAAATTTATATAGACATCCTACATGATATTACAGCCTCTTTTTTGTTTTTTACTTTAAATTTTGGATTTTGGAATAATCGAGTAATTATTAAATTCGTTATAACAGGAAGACCCTAGTATAGGATATGTGCACCTTTTACTTAAGAGCTAACATAATTACATTACGTTGAATGTACACCTAGGTGCACATAAAATGCGATATATATCGCACACTCGGTGCGACAGTGTCACTTATGCACAAATCTAGTTACTTTAGAAGATATAGATAAAATGAATAGCTACATACTACATCGTCGACTTTAACTTTACTTTTGGATAAATAATGATCACTTAATATTGTAAAAATGAGTGAAATATATGTAGCAGTTAGGTATGAATTATTTTTTTACAAAAATGCGTTAAAAAATACCAGTTTCATACGTAACTGCTCACAGACGTATAAAAATCCAAAAATAGAAGGAAAATTGGAACACGAGCTTGAACGACGAAGTATATCGAGTTCCTTAAAAGTTTTCAGTTAAAATACATAACTTAAAATGATAACACTGAAGGTGTTTCATTATTAAATATTTTCAAATCTCAAAAAAATAAGTATTTCAAATTTAATAACATACTTTCAGAGAAAAAATGATGTTTGCTAATCTTATGAAAACAAAACAAAAAACAGCTCGTTATTAATAAAAAAATTGTTTGTGGGAAAGCTTACCTTATCCAGATATTAAATAAAGCCTAAAACTATATTAAGGCTTAAGGAAGCTCTTCTAAAACCCTCTCCATGAGGCCGAATCTCAGCTTAGGTTAGTATCTTGATTATTGGAAACTTTCCATCGAGAAAAATTATTTGGGGTAAATCTGAAATGAGCTTGTAAGACATTTGTTAAAAATATCATAATCAAATTCAATATATATATTACAGTTTTTCATATATCTTCTTATTGTCACTGTAGCTCGCATTTACACCCAGTAATAATATATTTTTTTGCGATATAATATACTACATTTTACTGCAATTGACAATAATAAGAGTATTTACTCCTATGTACGGCTACGTTTCTCGCCCAATACCATGTATATCAGTATAAAATTTTATATTATATTTTCTCAATTACCACGTGTTAGTCCGATCTTCTCCTGTCTAATGCCTATACTCAGAGTTCTCAATACGCGCAATTTTCTTGGAGTCTCTTTCCTCTCTTTAAAAAGCTGAGATCATGAGGTATCGGATTCGATTCTGAGGTAAGAAAAAATGTTAAAAGGAAAATTATCAATAAGTGGGCATTACAATTTTTTGAGTAAAAATCGATAAACTTACAAAATATACTTGAAGAAGATATATCCGTCACTGGCGCTGAAAAGGTTTAATATTATATATAGACAATAAAAAAGCCCTATTCTTAGTCTGCATTGGGTCCCTACGAAACTTTACTACTACTACTTTGCGCGTGGCTAGACACGCACTTGGTTAACTTATTTACTACTGGCCGTTGAATAACACATTATTCATAATATCAAATTTAGCAAAAGTTATGTAACACCGCCGTATTGGTCCCGGCCTCCTTTGAAGAATAGGCCATCTGCCTTTCTGCCAGGCAGGTCATAAAAGGCGACCGATTGGCTATCGAGTCACTACCAACGTGGCTGTTAGGTGGTAGAGTTCTGCATTGTCTTGCCCGGGTCTGGTACCACCGCCTTACCTATTCCTGCCGCAATAGCGTCAGTGCTTGTCGCTGTCGTGTTCCGGTTTGGAGGATAAGGTAGCCGGTAAAGTTATGCATGTGGCATTAGACCTCGCCACAAGATAGCAACGCACTTTTAACATCTTTGGTGTCTATAGGCGATGATTGACTCTTTCCATTAGGAGATCCATCTGCTTGTTTGCTATCTTATAACATAAAAAAAAATATATCAAATTTAGCAAAAGTTATGTAACAAAATGTAATAGTTTACATTCTTGACACTATTCCAACAAAAATATGCATTATTAATTAATAATAATAATATTATACTGGACAAATTACACGAATTGATCTAACCCCAAAGTAAGCAAATTATTTGCTTGTGATATGGGTGTTAGTCAACGATACTAATACATAGAAATACCTATATAAATACGCAAATATATTTAATAAACACCCAAAACCTTGAAATACAAACATCTATGCTCATCGCATAAATGCCTGACCCTGTCGAGAATCGAATCCGAGCTCCATTGATTATGTAGTCAGGGTCGCTAACCACTCAACCAACGGGGTGGTCAAATTATAATAATTATAAGTTTTATTGTAGGCACTAAAACCCAATAAATTAACTGATACATAGTGTCTTACATCTATATTTACAAGTTACATTCTAAAGTCAAACATTTACCTTCATTTCCTCGATCGCTATGACCGGACAAATAATATCTGAACATATTGGTATTTAAATCGCTACAAACAGCATACAGAATACTTTTGGTAGAGCTACGGAACCTATCCCAGAATGTAGCGATAAGCGATCGTATCATGTAGAAATCAGCAACAACCGTACCGGCAAATATACGAAAGCAAACATACGCTGCAGAATCGAAAAAGACGCATAAAGGTTCTGAATATATCAATATACTGAACTTTAATTGCACTATATGATTTTCTACGGATTTTCACCTAGGTGTAGAAACATTGCCAAAATTCATTAAATACATCCTGCCGTAATAGCGTCAATTCTTGTCACTTTAGTGTTTCAATTTGGAAGGTAAGGTAGCCGTAATAAGTAAACTTATATATGAGACATTACTATCCTGCGACACGGATAGTAACGCACCATTAACGTTTTTGTTGTCTAGGCGATGGCTTCATTCCATCAGGAGAGCCATCTGAATGTTTCATATTGCGCCATTTCTAAAAAAGAAAGTCAGCTCGACTAACTGTGAAATTGTGGAGTAGTACATAGTAGTACAATTGTAGAGTATACAGTAGACGTGTTTACGGAATGTTTTACACATCAAATAGAAAGGGAGGATAGATGCAGAAATATGATAATAATTAGTATGATCAGGGAGTCTATCTTAACATACTGATTACTGATGCCACCGATATCAAAAGTTTCAAAATCCTTAATCAATAAAGCTTGTGGGTAAATATTTACAATATTTGTACACCATATTATGGTAGAATATGTTGGTAACTTAATTAAATTTTAATAATTTGTAACTCCTATATTTTGGCAAATATATAATTTCATTTCATTTCAATAAATTAAGTTCGGAATACGTTGGTACATCTACATTATAGTATTTCTCAAAAGTTTTAAGTATATTGTAGCAATATAATTTGTTGTGTACATGAAATTTAGCTTTACGAGGGGACAAAACCTCTTTAAATAAATAAAAATTGAAAAAAAGGATACGATGGGATTAGCATGTTCCCAAGATATAGGTAAAAGTTCCCTTAAAAACTAGAAAAGCAAACTTTTTTAATAACACAAAAAAATCCTATTGCTCTACAAACAGATAACAAAGTTTCCATTGTGTTAATAATGAGTTAACAAAAACAATCTCATTAAGACTGATTAAAGAACCTCAAGTATCCATCGAGCGAAAAAGTTCAACATTTTAGAACCTGTTTTGGTAATTTTTGTTTCAAATTAATACACAAAATTATATAAAACGCAAAAATGGTTTTTTTAACTTTGAAGTTTGAAACCATCCATCCAATGTGCCACAAACCGGTTTCATTTAAAAGGTAACAATACAAAGAATATTTTAGACCACCTGCTGGTTGCATCTAGTATCTTGATATACATACGGGTAATTTAAGTATTAATACGAGAAGCAAAAATTTTGTACCCTTTTTAGGAAAATTGCGCGAAAGTATGAATTTAAACAAATTTAAATTTTTTAATATGAAAAAAAGAGACAACCATCGCCTATAGACACTAAAGGTATTAATAGTTGTTTACTATCCGTATGGTGCGGTATTAGTGCCAGATGCATACGTTTACTAATTACCTTACCCTCTAAACCGGAACACGACAATGTCAAGCACTAGTGCTATTACCTGAGGAATAATTAAGGCGGTAGTATCAGACCCGGAGGAGACATTGTAGAACTACCACCAAGCAGCCACGACGCATATAGCCAGTCGTTCGCCTCTTACAAACTGCCTAGCAGAACGGCAAATGGTCTGTTTTTTAAAGGAGCCCGGACCAACACGCCAGGCAACGTTCTGACTGCTAAGTGGTTCAACGTGGCAAAATTCTCCTTTGCTTTTTGATCAATTCCGTCGCTTGTACTGATTTCTATATAAATGCGGCTAGGTCGTATCTAATTGTGGTTCAATTTTAATTGTGTCAAATTTTTAATATTTAAATAAGTCTGTAATCAAACTGAGTCATAATTTATTTATCCTATAATTTTTCTAATAGATATTGTTTACAATTAACGCCCTTAGTACACCGACGCAACGACAAAGTGAAATATAAGCTATATTGAAATTTGAAGCGGTCGTTTTCACACCAATTTCGCATTTTGGCATTTCGTCAGTACCATTACAGTACAACATGTCGTTGGCCTCAGACTACTCTATTTTTGAATCTGAGAATGAGTGATAAATAATGAACGGAACGATGAGAATTATTACATTTATCACTTCTTGTATCGATGTTAAGAACAATAAAAAGGGAAACTGGACAAAAGGATATGGGTTCATGAAAAAGGATATGGGTTCATGATGTCTACTTCTTTTTCTATGAATGTTTATAATCTGGAAGCCTCATTAAATATATTTTGGGATAACCTCTAATTTCATTTATAACTTTCTTAGTTTCTGCCTGAGCTTTCTTGTTCCACCGCGATATTCTGTGAAAAAAGACAAACCACCGCGTTTCTCTTCGAACGGCGAAACCTAAATGTTTGTACCGCAGCGTCCGTATTAAACCAGGGTCATAGCTACTAGCGATAGTTTGTATAGCAAACTGAGATGCAATTATAAGAAATCACAAATAGATAGAGCGAGATGCAACATTCGCGATATAAATTTATAGTATACTAGCTGTTGCCTGCGACTTCGTCCGCGCGGACTTCGTTTACTCCGCACTGCTCCTCCCCTGTAGGTGATAGCGTCATAATATGTAGCCTATATGTTGACCCGAACTGTTAGTAATATTCATGCAAAATTTGAAGTAAATCCATGTAGTACTCTTTGAGTTTACCCCGGACATACATACAGACAAACAGATAAACAGACAAATAGACAAAAATTCTAAAAACTATATTTTGGCTTCGGTATCGATTGTAAATCACGCCCCAAGTATTCTTTTAAAAAAATATTCAATGTACAGTTTTGACTTTCCTACGATTTTATTATATGTAAGTATAGATGACAGAATACCGCAGTTTCGTTACCGCGTTTCACCACGTCTGTATACTAATTATTATTGATACACCTACGCGGCAGTTTAAGCTATTTACTAATAGAACTACTTATTATTGATATACCTACGTGTCCAGAAAACAATTACTGAATGACGTGCTTCACACAAAATCAATCACCTGCTTAGGCGCACTAGACATCGTAATTAGGACTTGTTCTTGTTGACCCACAACCGTGAATGGGGAAGACCACAACGCTTGATTGAATTCCTACTGATAATAGAATTGTAGGTTATAGAATCTACGAGTTAATATTAATAACAGAACTAAATCAACTAATTTTTATCTAATCTTACTAATCTATATTAATATTTTAAATGCGAAAGATAGGATTATTTGGATGGATGGATGTTTGTTACTCAATCACGCAAAAAGTACTGAACGGATTTGAATGAAATTTGGTTCACATGTAGATTATGATCTGGAATAGCACATACGTTACTTTTTATCCCAGAAAAATTAGGTAATCCCGTCAGATTCGCTAAAAACTTACATAATGCAGCGGACTGCACGCTGCAGCTAGTTATTATAACTGCGAAAGTATGTTTGGACGGATGGATGGATATTTGTTAATCTTTCACCAAAACGACCGAACCGATTTGGGTAAAACTTGGCACATATATAGATGATAAACTGGAATAGTAAATATGGTTCTATTTATCCCGGAAAAGTAACTTGTTCCCGTGGGATTCACAAAAAAATGTTATAATGCTGCAGGCTGCAGGGCGCAATTAGTAAAATATATAAATATGTCTTAAAAACTTTTATAAAGTGATAAAATCCCTGATCCCTTTGAAAGGATGAGAACTTAGGCACGAATTGACCGTGATTATCAGATTTAATGATTGGTGCGATAAGTTTTTAAACCATTTCCATATTTGCCAACATTTTTCGCCGTGTTGGTCCGGGCTCCTTTTAAGAATAAGCCAACTGCCTTTCTACCAGGCAGGTCGTAAAAGGCGACCAATTGGCTACGCGAGTCACTGTTATTGTGGCTTCTAGGTGGTAGAGTTCTGCATTGTCTCGTCCAGATCTGGTACTACCGCCTCACCTATTCCTGACGCAATAGCATCAGTGCTTGTCAGTGTCGTGGTCAGGTTTGAAGGGTAAAGTAGCTGGTAAACATATGCATTTGGCATTAGATTTCACCACAAGATACCGACGCACCATTAACATTTTTGGTATCTATAGGCGATGTTTGACTCTTGCCACCAAGAGGCCCACAGTTGTTTGCTATCTTATGATATAAGAAAAAAGTATCGACTACAACCTTATCAACTTAACATGGTACTTGCGATGACACCTAGGTACTCTCGCTCCTTGGAGTAAAAATCGATCAGTTTTATGTGCATTCCAAAGAGTCTCTCTGTGTTAATTAAAGCCTTTTTGAAGAATAGACTATCAGCCTTCCTTCTAGGTAGTCCGTGACAGGCGAACGATAGGCCACATAACATATCACTATCACCGTCATGACTGCTAGATAGTAGAGTCCTTCAAAATCTCACCCAGTCTTAATACCACCGCCTACCAATTACAGCCACAATAACGACAGTGCTTGTCACTATCTTGTTCTGGTTGTAGGGTTAGGTAGACGTTAAAATTATGCATATAATAATTTGAACCGCCACACGGATGACAACGCACCATTAACATCTTTATCTCTATAAATTGCCCTATGATAATAATATATCCACTATTCATATCATATCATATCATATATATATATATATATATATATATATAAAATAGCAAACAAGCAGATGGGTCTCCTGATGGAAAGAGTCAACCATCGCCTAGTTAGACACCAAAAGTGTTAATGGTGTATTGCTATCTTGTGGCGAGGTCTTATGCCACATGCATAAGTTTACCGGCTACCTTACCCGCCAAACCGGAACACAACAGTGACAAGCACTGACGCTGTTGCGGCAGGAATAGGTAAGGCGGTGGTACCAGACCCAGGCGAGACAATGCAGAACTCTACCACCAATTAGCCACGTTGTTAGTGACTCGGTCAATCGGTCGCCTTTTACGAACTCCCTGGCAGATCGGCAATTGACCTATTCTTCAAAGGACCAACACGGGTAATCATAATAATCCTATACCTAGCCTATATTTTTTAAATCTATTAATAAGACAATATTGCTATAGGATACTAAAGTTTTCTACAGAAAAAGCCGTTACATTTTTTGCTTTATCTGGAAATTGACCCCGTGCATATATTCACGGGATCGATATCTATGTACCATCCGAATAATAGTTAATCAATGATTGGAGTGCTTCAGGCATCTGCCTAGCCATACCAGACATCTTATTAGGACTTGTTCTCGTTGAGCCACAATTGAGAACAGAGGTGACCGCAACGCTTGATTGCGTTCCTATTGACAAAAGACTTATAGGTTATATATAACACACGTGAAAATATCTAAGAGCAAAAGTAAAATAAGATGTAATTCATACATGTAATAAGACCCGGTGTGTCTGTACATTAAGGTATTTGTGTGTCAAGAATAGAGAAAGTAATTAACGACTTAATTTCTATTTATTGTCTGTTACGTCTACCATTCATACGGTCTGTACGTCTACCTGTTTGCCTGTTTGACTGTTTATATACCTGCGCACATTTTTGATGTTATTGAATGGATTTTAATGAGGTTTTTCCGGTGATGGGATGTGCTTTGGAAATTGAATACAAACTTAATTTCATTTAAATTAGATGTCTGAAAAAAATAATCTCCTATAACTATGAAAATAAAGATTTTAAGTGCTTTGGGCCAAATATACATTCCCTTGCTATTCTAGACATCACGTTAGGACTTGTTCTCGTTAACATACAATAATGCATAGGGGTTTACTTATTTCTTTATTTTATTTGTTACTAGTTGACCCGCGCAGCTTTGCTTGTAAATAGATAAACATGTCGATATAGTTTTTCATACAAACTTTCAGCTCATAAGGAGAGGTTTTTTAAAGTTAGCCTATTTTTAACCCTATGATCTTAAATTGTCAAAAAGGAGTGAGATGAATGGCAAGAGTATTTTGACCAGAGATCTTGTGAGAAAGGAATTTGGTATCGGACCATCTAGCCGCATATATTTCATTATCCTTGGATAGCAGATGTTAAATATAATCGCGATGTTTTAAAAACTGCTCTTAGAATGCGTTCAGGACACATTCCATCAAATAAATTCGCATATCTAATGAATAATGGTCAATTGTGACGAGTGTGGAGTAGTTGAATATGTAACACATATTTTGATGGAGTGTGTTTGGAACGAATCAATCAGGAACCTACGTCTTGTCACACAACACAGAAACACACACATTTGCTATTTGAATAGCATTCTGGCTTTTCTATTGTTTGAGGAAGCCAGAGTTAGCGGAATTAGGTTTAAGTGAATAAGTTTTCACCTAGTGATTAATTAAATGTTCTAATTGAAGCTTTGATGGGACGATATGGTCGCTCATCGACAAAATTCCTAAATAAATTAAAAAAACCCTTGAGCTTCAAATATCTCCATATCAAGTTTTATCAAAATCAGTTCAACGTCTTAGCCGAGAAAGAGTAATGGACAGATAGATGTTTGCATTTATAAAATTAAATAAGGAAATATGTACAAAATAAGTAAAAAAAAATGAGAAAAGAGTAGCCTATTTTCATCCCAAGATTTTAAAGTATCGCTATATGAAATTTCATCACAATCGGTCCAGCGGTTTAATCGTGATAGCGTCACATATAGATAGAGTTAGTTTCGCATTTAAAATATCAATATAGATTAGATTAATTTATTTACAAATTCTTTATTTTGATGGCCTTGACGCTTGATTGAATTTCTATAAAAGATTTGTAGATTACATAATCCAATTTCACAGAAGAAATGAATCAATTTGTTGAGTGAAGTGATTCGTTTCTTCTGCTGATGCTTCGGTTGTAAAGTGAAACGTGTATTGAATACGTATACTTTGTGATTTTGCTTTTGACTACTGACATGGTGGAAAGTATGGTAGACGTGAGTGGATAATAATTGTGCCGCTGGGATCCTCTTTATTGTCCGGACCTTAAGTTTATTTCATTTCCTACACTGGCTATTTCCTATCCGGAGTCCACAGAAGTCTCGTATGTCCGCGGAAGGTTGCACATTGAATTAATTTCTACTTTGATTTACGGATTTCCGCAAAATAACACCTGAGTATTTATTTATTTATTGATTACACAGTACATGAAAAAATCATTATGGAGCTTTAACCTCTATACTAGGATAACCCGTGTTATAGAAAGTAGATCCTTCCCTGAGGTTCAACAGTTTTAATAACTAATTTCTAAGTACATTAGTAATCTATAATTCAATTTCGGATCGAGTAATATATAATTCTATTTTATCAGTCAAAGTTATTCAATAAAATATGATGTAACAAAAAAATTGTGATGCACTTGAATTCATCTAAAGATAATGCAATTGGGAATGCAGCTTATTCTAGGTAAATTTGCACTAAATTCAGAAACGTGTAAAATTCACTTTTCTTAGTGTTTTATTCACCGACTTTATACAGTTTGTTCTTAAAACTAAATTTAGTGAGGTGAATTTTCATTGAGTGTCTAAAATGTAGAATAATCTGTAAAAATGGTTTTCTTTTTAAAAAGTGTAATACACGTTTAATGGTGTTTTAACTTCTCGCGAAGAAGATTGAAGATTTTCTGAAATCGGACGATATTAATTTAACCTGGATTTTCGAAAAAAGAGTTTTCATTTGGTCGTTTTGAGGTCCTAGGAAACTTTTCTATTTTTATGTTTTTATGTTTATGTAAACCTCTCGTGACTTTTGAACGTCTTGGCTGGTCGAAAAGATTGCCAGCATTCTATTCGACAAATATGAACAATTCGACTCGGTACATTTTGAGAAACTTAAATAACTTAAAAATTCCAATATAATGTACTGATCCCAAGTCGTAACCAATTCTTTTGTTTGAAAACTGCGTCGAGTGCCACAAATGGGTTTAAACTTCTTTTAATTCTTTGAGATTTATAGTTGACGAAAAATCTTGGAAAAAATCATTAACCTGTAGGCCATTCCTGAAACTTCCAACTAAGTTCAGGTACCCACTTTTTAAGCTCAAGCAATTAAAAAATAGCATAGATTTTTGGTATCAGGATTGTATATATATATATATATATATATATATATATATATATATATATATATATATATATATATATATATATATATATATATATATATATATATATATATATCGATTTAAACCTTATTTAATTAAAAGTATCGTTTTTTATTTTAATCACTCGGACTGCGATAATGTTTTGTTTTATTATAAGTGCTGAGTAAAATATATTTAAATATAAATACGTATCACTATAGGTACCGATCAAGTATATACGAGCTAGAATTAGGTCATGTCGATCACTTTACTCGGAGAGTGTGACATGATAGCAAAATTACATTAACTATGCGACCAGGACACTGTTATAATGACAGGAAATTCAGCGTTACATTATGATATCGACCTTTTCATATCAACGTATCCCTCCGAAAATCAATATTTGACTGCCCCGTCGGTCGAGTGGTTAGCGAACCTAATTATGAATCGATGGGGCTCGGGCTCGATTCCCGACAGGGACAAACATTTATATGATGAGCATAGATGTTTGTGTTTCTGGGTTTAGTGTTTATTATGTATATTACAGTATTTATATATGTTTAACACCAATTAAAGTCGTTGACTAAAACCAATTAGATTAAATATTGAGCTATCTATTTCATTTATATTTTTGGAAATTTGAAAATCTCAGACTATCAGAGAAGGCTTCGGGGTCTCACAACCTACCCCAACGTCCCGTCGTAAACTCAGGTTACTAAGACTTGTGGGTACTTCATTTTCTGTGATGCCTAGCAAGTCAGTTTACATATATCGGCTATCTATAATTTAAGTCCTTAATCATCTACGTCCCAGAATATCTTTTATACTTCAGTAATCAGTATACAGTTTTTAATTGTGAATAACCTTCTTTAATTTCTAAGTCAGCCTAGTAATGAGTTACATTAAGTACATCCACGTGAAAGTCTGGTTTATTTTTCCGTCCGTAAAAGACGAACGATTTGAAAACATGTTATTACTATTGTAGCTACTAGTGGTGGAGTTGAGTTATAGAGACCTCTGAATAAAGAAATCTATGGAGATGCCATACCTACGAAAAAAACGTGCATACCTACGCAACGTAACATGGCGGATTACATACTCCGTGTGGTACTCCATCAGGAGAATATTATTGTTCTATGATTTTGTATTTTACCATACACAGTATATATGTACTTATCTATAAAACTATGCTTGAAGCTTATTGATTTTTAATAAAAACCACTTTGACATTATCTTAGTTAAAATGGGTTTTAGGGTTCCATACTCAAAAGGTAAAATGGGACTCTGTGACTAAGACTCGGTTTCAGTAGCAGTAGACAATTGTGACGATACTATCGTACTACTACAACTACTACTGAATTATATTAAAATTATAAACGATTATATTTTAGTCTGTTAAGATCCACAGAGTCCACAGAGTATATTTATGGTTTACGACGTAAGTACATAGCGACGAAAAATGGCGGCTCGGCACACTTGTGACGTCATGTAAAATGTTGTCAATAAAGCAAAATTATTGCGTATAGAATTGGCTTGTTGCATATGTTAGACAAAGACGCCATTATGTTTATTATTTCGTCTTCTAAACTATTTCATACCTAAGTATCTATATGACATTGTAACATTTCCATAGGTTTCCTTATTCAGAGGGTACGACGGTATTACCGCACACCGATATTATAGCGTCAATGCTTGTCATTGTCGAGTTCCAATTTGGAGGAGCCGGTAGCTTGTGCGTATAGTATTTTAACTACTATACGCACAAGCTACCGGCTTGTTGACTTTTACCATCAAGAGCTATCTACTTATTTGCTATTACTTGATAAAAAAAGTAAATTTATGTCTTAGCATTAATAATTTATAATTATATTTTTAATAACAATAATACCGCTGAACAAATTTCACAAATCTCAATCAAATTAATTATTATTAATATCGTACCAAGTAACCAAGTGGGTGTTAGTCAACGATATTAATATATAGAAACACATATATAAATACTGTTACGTACGTTATAAATACCTGAACCCCGAAGTATAAACATCTATCACACAAATGTTTGTCCCTGCCGGTAATCAAATTTATTTGTAACGAGCGCCATCGATGTAGTTAATTAAGTTCGCTAATCAGTCGACCAACGGGGCGGTTGAATTTTATTATACAAATTCAGCTGGGACATAGCATCGTTGGTAGGAAAATGGATGTGTAGGTCAGGTCAGGTGACACCGTATTCCAGTAGTTCCAGAGATGATATGACCAAAAAATTTTGAAAATTTGATTTTTTAAGATTGAATTTGATTTTTTATGATTGTCTAACAATATTTATTTTTCTAAACAACATTTACTTTATCTTAAACATTCTACAGTCAACTCATTTTTGTTTCAGGAACCTCATATTCACCAGAAAAAATTCATCAACCTCATATTCACCAGAAAAAGTTCATCAACATGGTAAGTGCTTTTCACCTTTTTCGAATACAGATAAACTGCTTTGACAAGAGCAACAATCGGAGATATATGTCGGTCACACTATAAGTTTTGCGTAACTTAAAAAAACAACATGTTATAACCAAAATATTAAGTTTATTGCTTTTCAAAATAATCTCCTTTACATTTTAAACATTTTTTATGCGATCGAACCATTTTTTAAAACAGAAGGACCACAGATCTGAAGGCATGTTTTCTACGTGCTGATTGAACGCTATCACTGCCTCTTCGGAGTTGATAAAAGTAAAACTTCTCATCAAATCTTTGATTTTTGGGAAAATACAGAAATCACAGGGTGCTAGGTCGGGGCTATGTGCAGGATGAGTGACGAGATGTACTTTTTCGGAAGCTAAAAATGACTTTGTTTTGTTGGCCGTGTGTAAAGAAGCGTTATCATGGTGTAGGAGAATACGGCTTTTGAGTCGTCTTTCGCGAACTTTTTAACACCCTGGGTAAACAAATGACAGAATACCACTCGGCATTAACACTTTTTTGATCTTCAAGTGGAATTGTATACATAGGACCCGTAGCTGAGAAAAAAAACGCGATTTCTCGCCTGTCTCACTTTTGTTGGCCTGTTCTCATTTTCAAACACCCATTCACAAGATTGCTGTTTTTTTTCGGATTCAAAACAATAAATCCACGTTTCGTCTCCTATGACAATATCATAAACATCATTAGAATGTCCGTGGTCGTACTTCAGTAGCATCTGTGAGCACCATTCCACGCGAGCCCGCTTTTGCTTCACTGTCAGTTCATGAGGGATCCAACGACAACAAAGTTTCCGAACTTTCTATTCTTCGTGTAAAATTTTCTGAGTTTGGCTCATACCAATCCTCAATAGTCCTCAAATTGTCTTATAGGTAATGCGGGGGCTTTCTTCAATTAACCGCTTAACAGTAGCCACATCATTTTCGTTCACGGCAGTTAAAGGCCGCCCTTCACGAAATTCGTCATGTAAAGAAACTCGACCTCTCTCAAATTCAGCAAACCATAGCCTCACGGTGCTCAAAGAAGGTGCTTCTCTACCAAAAGCATTTTGAAGACAAGTGGCAGAGTCTTGCGGAGAAAGAGAACTTTTAAAATCATAAAAAATCATTGCTCTAAAATTTTTTCGACTTAATTTCATTTTCGTTGCGTAGGTAGAACTGTGATGTGTGATAAAAAAACAATTGACAAATCATTTCCCGTCAATTGTTTTTTTTTATTACTAAATAGGTTGCAACTTTTTAAAAATATAACATTCGAAATTCAAATAGTTCCGATTAGCTAGAAGTGCAAAACTTTTAGTGTGCCCCATGTACTATATTGTAAATTTTCCTTTATAACCTAAAAAACAACAAACTGAATGACTGACGGCCAGATTCCGAAACGCAAATTAATTTTAACAAGCAGTTTATGTTTAACCGATTCGTTGCGGATGACACGGCAGCCGTGTCATGATTGTTTTTAACGTATGGCGTATATCACGGGAGTCGTGGAATTTTTAAATCGATAATATCTCCCTCAAACCGCATATTCAAAGGTTCTTCCCTGAACAAAACCCTTAAAATTTTCCACCAAAATCGCTCCTGTAAGCTTCGTTTTTGAATATTCTGTGAAATGGAAAAATTTCAGGGCTGTCAATCTTTTTTAAGTTGCATTGATATTACAAACGAAACAAAAATCAAAAATAAAATTAAAAACAAAGTGACCGTTAATTTATTGATGTTAATATTATCAAGCTCCTATCCACGAAGAGGTAGGTAGGTAGGAGAGGTACAACAAGTGCACCTACGATTAGCCAAAGATACTTTGTCCCACAATGTGATTGATATGAATTCAAATTATTTGTTTTGTAGGCAATAAATTACCCTTAATTCTTGAATCAGATCATATCGTGACCTTAACGGTGGTAGAGTCCTGTGGCGACTCGGTTGATCGGTGGGTACGAGTACCACTGTCTTACCTACTCCAGCCGCAATAACGTAACCAAAAAACACATCTATTTAATGCACTTATTTTTCTAACTCTTATTTTACAAAAGGTTTGCAACATATGAATAAAAAAGTTACTAACTTTCCATTTTCAGGAAATCACTTGGTAAACCTACTCAAAAACCACTCAAAACAACGTAATCTTCCATTTACACCCGTGGTTTGGTTTCAATTGAATGAATCATGTTTATACACGCGTAAAACAATCAATCTTTTTATACATCACGGGTGACACGGTAGCCGTGACATCAACGTATATGGCGTTTGACACAGCAGCTGTGTCACGAAATATTTGTATGTCGCCACAATTAAAAGTTTTCCATGACGAAAACTAATCGGTTTACATAATTTTTACAAGCAAATGATCTGTTAAACACAGATTAATTGTTTGTTAAAATTAATTTGCGTTTCGGAAACTGGCCGTTAATGTAACATACAAAACCCCTATTACGACATTTAAAATATTATTTCTTCAAGTCATTTGCCGGTTGGCATATAGGGTGTTCAGTGTTCATCCCTAACTCCACATTTGTCAAAGGTTATCTTTTGTTGTTTGAGAGGTCAAGAACAGTACGCACTCTTCGACAGCATGGGACTTTCAATTAACCAGACTCCAGGCTGCTACTGATTTTTTGTACAGGAGCTACGAATATTTTGTTCGACCTGGGAATAGAAACATGGTAAAATTTTATTTTTACGAAATCGTTTAATGTAATCATCACGCCAGTTCTCTTGCGAGGTAGCCGGAGTAAACCGAACGTCTACAGACTCTCCGGTTCACCACGATCCACCGGTTTGTCGGTTGGCGAGAAGAGTGGTGATCACCATCGCTACAATTTATAAAAATAAATCGCTGATAAAGTTTATCGACTATTACTAGCGATTACCGGGTCAAAGGCTTTACGTGCTCAGCTGCGGCACGAAGGGGATAACGCACCACCCGCCAGACTCCAAGCTGCTACTGAGATTTTTGATTTTCGAGAAAAATCTTGAAAAAACCTCAATAACACTTTGCCCGACCGGGGAATCGAAACAAAGACCCCATGATCTGAGCCGAATAGGCTATTCCCTAGACCACGAGATACTTAATGTAACAAGGTTAAAATATTAATTATGTCCTAAAAATACAAAAAAAATCTATCATTGTTTTTTTGCAAAGAAATTGTTTCTAAGATTACCTTCATAAATTTTATGCTAAAATGTTTTAAAATAAAAATACTCTTTGAATTAATCAAAATTTTATCCTTGAATTGATGCTTCACAATGGGGTTTGATAAAATTACAATGGGAGAATGCTTGAATAGAAATAATAAAGAATCAGTACAAAAATTAGAAAATACTATGGCCGTTATTAAGCCCGTATTTATCCATATTTATGATTTCTGATTAAAAATCGAGAACATTTTATAGGCTTTTTTTGTATATCATAAGATAGCAAACAAGTAGATGGGTGTCCTGATGGAAAGAGTCAGCCATCGCCTAGAGACACCAAAGATGTTAATGGTGCGATGCTATCTTGTGGCGAGGTCTAATGCCACTTGCATAAGTTTACAGGCTACCTTACCTGAAAACTTCCAGACCGGAAAACATCAGTGACAAGCACTGACACTATTGCGGCTGAAATAACGAAGGCGGTGATACCTGACCCGAGCGAGCCAATGCAGAACTCTACCACATTGTGGCCACGATAGTAGTGACTCGCACAGGCAATTGGTCGCCTTTTACGACCTTCCTGACAGATCGGCTATTGGCCTATTCTTCAAAGGAGCCCGGGACCAACACAGGGGAACTATTTATGTTATAGGATACTAAGCTTATTTTTATTACAAACTAGCGGCCCGCCCCGGCTTCGCACGGGAAAAAATGATTAAAATCGATCTAGTAGTTTTGATTTATTCATTACTGCCCGTGGCCCGCACGCGTTAAATTTGGAGTAAAACAATTCCCCTTTCCCTATACCATGAAGATTTCCTGCTATCTTTGGAATATCTAAATTCATATAGGTACTACATTTTTAGTTTTACATTTTTACCTATTTCTTTTATTTTTACAATTGATATATTACAGAATGTCTTAATATACAACGTTCACACCTTTCTTGCCATTAGACAATACAAACATGTTTTTCTTAGAGGTTTCTTTCGAAAGAGCGATAAATAGTTGGCAATTTGAAAAACAGTCAACGCTCAAATCTAAGCCTGCAACGTTGAAGGTTTGACCCTGCGATATATTATGGCGAGGCATCGGAGCCAACGGGAAAAAATGTGTAAATGGTTGACCCTACGGGGCCATCCACCAGGTATTTTAAGCTCAAAAGAGTAAAAAATATAAGCATAGATTTTTCAGTTCAAACATCTATTTTGTTAAAAATGGCAGTATTATTAATTTTTAAAAAGCTGTGTATTTGAAAACAATGATAGCATTCAACTCAATTTTTGAGATCTAAAATATCGTTTTAGCTAAATAATCGATAGGTAGAAAAATTTCGATGCCGTGTCAAAAAACATTATATTTTTATTTTTCTTCATTGATAAATCCCAAACAAATTGGCCGATTTTGATTAAATTAACGGTATTTGACGCAGTTTTTAAAAAACAAAAGCTGTTAATATTTTTAAGTCAATCGGTAAATTAAGTTGAAAGTTATTTAAAAAAACTAAGTAAATTTGCTAAAACAAACGTAATTTTAATATTTGAAAAGCTATAAGTTTTGAGAATAAGATTCGATTTTGATTTTTGAAAATGCATTTGACGTAGTTTTTTTAGTTATACGATATCATAGAACACCAAAAAATGTTTGGTTAAAAAATTTCGAAGCTACGTCAAAAAAACACTTATTTCAAATTTTTCGTCAACGATTACTCCCAAACGGATAAACAGATTTTGATGCAATCTACGTACGTAGTGGGAAGTTAAAAACTGATTTGCTAAACCACGTTTTTTTACATTAAGGCGAGGCATCGCGACGAACGGGAAAAAACTGGTTTGTTTAATCACGTTTTTTTTGTATTGATTGTGAAATAACAATTTTGCGAAAAATTACACGATATACCTCAAGATATTATCTAAGGAATGTGCTAACTTGTTACGTGATAGAATGTACTTTACTCGATCATATAAAATTCCGAAAACAGGCTAAAAAACCTCTAAAACAAATAATTTGTTAATCATATTTTTAATCTTCCACATGATTTTTATATGGTGATATTTAGTTGTAAATATAAATAAGAATGTGCTAAATTTTGTTTTTCAGGTGATATCCTATATTTATTTATCCGAAAATTAACACGTTTCTCAGCGGTTTCAGAATATACCGCGCCACCCATTTCCTATAGAATTGACGCGCGTCGAAATACCTCGCCTTAATTGTTAAATAACAATTTTACAAAAATTATACGATATACCTGAAGATATTATCTAAGGAAAGTGCTAACTTATTACATGATAGAATGTACTTTACTTAATCATATAAAATTCCGAAAACAGGCTAAAATAATCTCTAAAACAAATAATTTGTTAATACTATTTCTAATCTTCGAAATGATTTTCATTTTATATTTTCAATTTGAAGTGTTACATATTTATTGTATGTTTTTTGTTGTTAAATTTTAAATTATCATTTTCACTTTCATTACTTGTGTTTTTGTGTGACACGTTTAGTTATTATTTGTTATTATTATTCATTTGCTTACATATCTTCATACCAGATCCCTTACGGCGTAGGCGGAGTGAACCGAGTACCATTACCATATGTCACGATCCTTGCAGTTCTGACTACTGTTCTACTATAATTATTTATAATTAAAAAAAGAAATAATTAAGTTAGCCAAAAATACTTCCCATAAATTCAACTTAATAAATTATTGTTACAGCGACAATCAGAATTATTGGTCTAGCCTGTTTTTCGGAAATTAGCTGAAAATGACAGACAGACAGATAAATAACCTTTATATTTACTGATTAGGCTTTTTTTTTTGTAAAAGTTAAATTATTTTGAAACGCTATTCCATATTTATTGTGTCGTTTGTTGTGTTGTATAAGTCCCTCATATATAATGTAAATCCATAACTGGCCGAAAGCCAAAGTTACGCTTTGTATGTAGGTACATATTTTTTTGTTAAGCGCTGTGGATTTTGTTAAAGAAATAAATAAATGATTTTTATATGGTGATATTTAGTTTAAAAAAAAAGAATGTACTAAATTTTGGTTTTCAGCTGCAATCCTATATTTATTTATCGTTTCGCAGCGCGGCGGTTTAACAGAACATACCGCGCGCGCCGCCACAGACCCGTAAACCCGGAACCGCTATGCCCCTGCATATCTTCGAAAATATGCATTTAAATTACATGCTGTAAATGGCCATATTGATTTATATTAAATCAACAATATATTTAAGGTATTTAATTGGATAAGGATTAGTGCTGTATTGCTTAAAATATTATTTCTCGTAAAAAGTAAATGACAAAAAAATGCTATTGTGGGTTATCCATAAGAGATAGACATATATATATATATATATATATATATATATATATATATATATATATATATATATATATATATATCGCGGAGTTTTCTGTAGACCTTTTCAAGGTGTACAAATACTTAGTACATTATTTTGATAAGTCTCGTAGAGTTTATAGTTTTGTTAATACACTTGTACTGTTTCACAATTTACTTTAACATTTAATTAATATCACCAACCGGTTTCGCCTTTTACGGCATCTTCAGGTTTAGCCTGCGTTTGCAATGTAATCGGAAAAAAATATAATTATTTACGACATGACATCAGAAACCTCAAAAATTGCAGTATTTCTCTACAATACATTGAATATTATTATACATATAAACCTTCCTCCTTAATCACTATCTATTAAAAAAAACATATCATAATCCGTTGTGTAGTTTTAAAGATTTAAGCATACATAGGGACATAGGGACAGACAGAGAAAACGACTTTGTTTTATACTACGTAGTGATGGTGAAGCGTGGTGAATCTGGCGGATTTTCCCGCGTGTTGGTCCGAGCTCCTTTGAAGAATAGACCAACTGCCGTTCTGCCAAGCAGGTCTTAATATACGACCGGTTGGTTTCACATATATCTACCATCGGGACTACTAGGTTACAGAGTTCCGTAATGTCTCGCTCGCTTATATTTCGTATCGAACAATTTTGTAGGAGTTGCTGAATCAAATGAAAAAACCATATAAAATCATCACGACTACTAGACGGTAGAGTTCCGCAGCGTCTGAAAACCATTTGTATTTACATAAACTGCAAGCTGTTTAGTCTCTATATTTCTTAAGCTGCGGCCGCATTTGCGTCTATCGTCACAAACATGACTGCGTGTGCCTTATCGCACGGTTGGCGGTATGTCAAAGGGTTTTAGCGTGCTAATATCTTCGGGATGATACACGCAGGTACAGTCGAAGGGCTATAGTTTATCTTGAACTTCAATGGAAGTATATGCTTTCGTCTCCGGTATGCGTCCACTCTGAACTCTGCATCATTTTCGATCTAGTGGGCTGAGAACCGTAGTACATAACTATTGAATGTAAAAAGAATTTCATACTTGCTGACCCAAGCAGCTGTACCCGTTCAGTAGGGCGAAAATACCAATGCTACATACACATAGATACCTACATACAAACATACTGAAGTCATCGTGAAAATAGTCGAAAAAGGCTCTTAGGACCTCAAAACGTGGAGATCTGCTGAAAACTCGATTTCTGAAAATCGAGGTAAAATCAGCAACTTCATACGTAGCGGGAAGTTAAAATCGAATGAAGATTTCAAAAGTTACAGCTTTTCAAATATTAATATTTTCTTGTTGATACAGCAAACTTACTTAATATTTAACTTTTACGCTAATATACTGATTAATTTAAAAATCTGATCAGGCATTAGCTTTTTTCTCTAAAAATCTACGTCGATATTTTGGGATTTGTTCAATGATGAAAATTTTTGAAACAAAATTTTTTTGACATAACTTCAACAATGTGTAGCTAAGAAAACAAAATGTATGTGTAAATCCAGATATGGTTTAAACGGTGAGAGAATGTAGTAATGTTTCACCCAGGCGAAGCCAGGACAAGTCAAGTAGTATTAAATACAAAATATCTATTTGATCCGATTGTTTCTATTTCATTTCATTAATTTTAGATAAAAAAAAACTATCACAAAAATTATCTGACTGCCAAAGCAAGCGTTTTGCTTGCTTTGGCAGTCACATAATAAAAAAAAGCTAAAATAACTTTCATAAATATATCTTTCTTGGTAAATAAATATACTATCAAGTATATCCCTCAACCGCAAGAAAAATTTCCTCAAAAGCTCCAACGTGATAAGCCTGCGTTCATCACTTTACTATTCCATTAATATACAAGTAGAAACCCCACATTCCATTAGGCCGAATCATCGTGCAATAAAATATTACTCTGAAGAACTATTTCTAAATAAAATTCACCAATATCAACAACTAAGAATTTATTTCTCAATTTTGTTACATACAAAGAGTAGTGGAATAAAACGTTGATGTCTAATTTAACGTAAAGAGACATAAATTATCTGTAAACGCACTGGGCAATAATTTAAGATGACAAGAATAAGTTTATTTTACTCTCCAAACATGAGCACGGTAGCCTTAACAATTGATGTTATTGTGGTAGGTAAGTAAGGCGATAGCTCTATGGCTCCGGAACTCTACCGTTTAGACAATGAACTAGCTACTACTCATAACTTTACCCATATGATAAATTTACATAATTCGTATAATATCACTAGCTGACCCGGCAAACGTTGTTTTGTCATATAAATTATCTATACATATAATAAAAGCGTAGGAAAGTCAAAACTGTACATTGAATATTTTTTTTAAAGAAAACAAACAAACAAAAAAAGCGTGATTTATAATCGATATCGAAGCCAAAAATTTAAATTTTAGAATTTTGTCTGTCTGTATGTATGTCCGGGGTAAACTCAAAAAGTATTGCATGGATTTACTTCAAATTTTGCATGAATATTACTAACAGGTCGGGTCAAAATATAGGCTACATATTATCACGCTATCACCTACGGGGGAGAAGCTGTGCGGAGAAAACGAAGTCCGCGTGGACGAAGTTGCGGGCAACGGCTAGTAAATATATAAAATTCTCGTGTTATAATGTTGGTAATCTATTGGTAGCGTTTATTTCAACACTATAATATTTTATAATAATGTAAATACGTGGCACGGAACAACTTATTTTTTCGGGATAAAAAGTATCCTATATCCTATTCCAGCTCATCGGCCATTCGGTCTAGCTGTTTTTGCATGTAACAAACAACCAAACATATAAACTTTTACAGTTATGATATGTATGGGACTAGCTGTTGTTCGCGGCTTTTATGACATGCAGCTTTGATGCGCTATATTTTGTACCTGTAATAGGATATGTTTGTGCTACACAACTTCAAGTTTCAGCTTATAATTATTCTATACTAGCTGTTGCTCGCGACTTCGTCCGCGCGGACTTTGTTTACTCCGCACAGCACCTCCCCCGTAGGTGATAGCGTGATAATATGTAGCCTATACGTTGACCTGACCTCTTAGTAATATTCATGCAAAATTTTAAGTAAATCCATGCAGTACTTTTTGAGTTTACCCCGGACATATATACAGACAAAAATTCTAAAAACTATATTTTTGGCTTCGATATCGATTGTAGATCAGGCCCCAAGTATTCTTTAAAAAAAATATTCAATTTACAGTTTTGACTTTCCTACGATTTTATTATATGTACCTATAGATACACGAGGAGAAAAACTAATTAAATCTGTGTTTAATTGTTTTATTGTAATTATTTCCATTCAGAATGAAAGTGAACTTAATTTTGTTTATCTATGAAAATAGAAGAGTAAAAAAGAGCATAACCTCAGTTATCACCAAACCCAGAGCCCCAAGTCTGCTAATTAACAATTGGCTCAAGATTAACTTTAATTAACATTGGCTGGAGATCTGCAATTTTAAGTCTCGCAGTTTGTTACATTGTATTTACTGTATGTGTAGCTGGTACTTTGCCGTATTTATTAAAATTAATAAACTCTTTTATTGAAAGGTTCTAATTCATTTCTCAGTTGGATTTCTATTCGAAAATGAACTAGTCGAACAGTGACATCACAGACATATAGTGTGAAATAGACAATACCTCGATAAATTTTAAATCATAATTTATATACATAACTAATAACTGTATTAGACGAATTAACTATTTTGACAAGATAAAAATATAAATGACTGGTGGAGCACCGTTGCGTTATTAGAACTGATTTAAATCTCAGAGGAACAATGCATGTTTCTGTTTGAAAAACATCATCCTTTTTCTGACGCCAAAATAGTTTGGTTCAGTTCAGTTTTAGAAATTATCTGTTTCAAAACTCGTTCAAAACTTTTCAGCTGTCTTAATTTGATTATTTAACAAGCATCTATACATACAAAATTCCACATTTGAAATATTAGTAGAACACTAATATTTCCGCTGTTTTTCCTCTGATTGTCATGCAGAGGATCATTAACAAATTTTCCAGTCATCCCAAATCAAAAAGCCACGGATAAAACTAAATACGCCTTTCAAGTAAATTTCTTAGTTTATCAGTGTAGCTTACATTTAAACCCAGAAATACAGAGTTATAGTACTTACCGGTGAAATAAAGTCACTCCAAAGGTATTTCCTAAGCCTGGCTTGGCTTCTTTTTCCACGATATAACAGCACAACATGGCATAATCCTATTTTTTCACGATATAATAATATATCTACAAGCGTTCGATACATACAATTTCCTGCCGCAATAGCGTCAGTGCTTGTCACTGTCGTGTTCCGGTTTAGAGGGTAAGGTAGCCGATAAACTTATGCATGTGGCATTAGACCTAGCCACAAGATAGCAACGCACCATTAACATCTTTGGTGGCTATAGGCGATGGTTGACTCTTTCCATCAGGAGACCCATCTACTTGTTTGCCATCTTATGATATATAATAAAATACAAGCACGTTCTCCCTTTTGTATAGACTAGATACAGAAAATGGAAAGTCAGCTGTTTGCAGTTTTCACAGCGTTTAAATTATGATGTCTTATATTTAAATGATTGACGTCCCATCTCTTCTCTCAGAAATGATGAGAATTGATGGGACGGAATAAACAGGTAATGCCTAAGTAGGATTAAGTAGGTTTATTAACTCTTGAGTAGGATTCATAATTTGCTCATTTTCGACTTGTTCGGTAGCTGAGAGCCAGATGGTCTAATTCTTATGGGCATTAGATCACATAAACAACAGTTAAATCTCCTGTATAAAAACAAGAGGAAAATTAACGCAAGAATAAAATTTAATTTATAGATACTTGACGTAAGAAGTAATTCCTTTTTCTATATAATTTGCACGCAAATGAGTTTTTAGTAAAAAAATCAAATATCCCATCGTAAATCAATTTAACGCTTCTGATAGACAAGATTTGTAACGCTACTGAAAGATTTCTGATAACAAGAACGAAAAATAAGATTTAAGCTTAAAATTTAAAAGCTTCGGAAATGTTGGTAAAACATGATGTCTATGCAAGATATTAATAAAATGTTTTTTCTACTATCTTTTTATTTTTGATAATGTAAGCATAAATTAATACGAAGAACATATTATTACGTATTCTGAGTAGATAATAAAAATAACTTAGAATATTTAATGTGTATTTTCGAGCATGCTTAAGGCCGGTAAAATCTAAATCCATCAAAGAGTTTCCGTAGAGAACTCCGATCGAGTTGATTGTGACATTTTTACATTGATATAAAATACCCATATCAATGCAATTTTGTTATACTGTTTTTTATTTCGTGTATGATGGTTTTATCTGAGTGTAATTTTTTTAATTAAACAGCTATTCACTAAAGTTGGGTTTTTGATAACTGCTTAAAAATATGTACCAGATTATTAGATGTGACATAAATTCAACAATCTGAGCAAGTAGGTATGTAACTTGAAACACCGACCCGGGGCTGTTTGTTACGTTCCATGAGGCAAAATGCTTTAAAAAAAATAACAACCATCATGATTTTTTTATTAAAAGCTATATTCACAGACAGTTGTGTAAAGACTTTTCGTTTCTCCTGTGTAACCCACTGAGAGATATTCTGTAGAAGCACCCTTCGGTTTTGCTTCTTTTCATTTCTTTGTTTATCTTATTAACGACATTTTAACGTATCTAATTCTTTTGCGATACCATTTTTTTTAAAGTTTCATCCTCTTCTAAAGTAATTAAAAAAAGTCATCATCATCATCATCAAGATATATTTCCATACTCTGTCTTGACGTGAATAAGTTTTATTAATAAGACCAAACATATATATATATATATATATATATATATATATATATATATATATATATATATATATATATATATATATATATATATATATATATATATATATATATATATATATATATATATATATATATATATATCTGTATATTTAAAAAAAAAGGTACAGATGATATAATGTAACATAATAAAACTCAGCTGACACTTGTTATATATGTCTAGTTAAAGCAAGAAAATCTAGGAGATCCTGGGGCCCACTCATACGCGCTAAAGACAGCAACCGTATGGTTTTAGGCGATAAGACTCCGGCATAACCACTCTCTCACCCTCGTGATTAGATTGGTATCCATGACGGATTTCCCCAAAAAAAACTTAATCTATTATCCGAAACACGCAACAAGTGTCAGCTGAGTATTGGAGGGACCTTATAGATTTATAACCGGATATTCGTTGACAGCCTGTCAAGTGTTAATCGCTTGATTTTTACTAAGTTTAAATACAGTCTTCGCCGTGTTGGTCCCGGCCTCCTTTGTAGAATAGGCCAACTGCCGTTCTGCCAGGCAGGTCGTAAAAGGCGACCGAATGGCTATCGAGTCACTACCATCGTGGCTACTAGGTGGTAGAGTTCTGCATTGTCTCGCCCGGGTCTGGTACCACCGCCTTACCTATTCCTGCCGCAATAGCGTCAGTGCTTGTCGCTGTCGTGTTCCGGTTTGGAGGGTAAGGTAGCCGGTAAACTTTTGCATGTGGCATTAGACCTCGCCACAAGATAGCAACGCACCATTAACATCTTTGGTGTCTATAGGCGATGGTTAACTCTTTCCATCAGGAGACCCATCTGCTTGTTTGCTATCTTATGATATAAAAAAAAAAATATAGACTTGCTGCTAATTGAAAACCGTAATTATGGTTAGATTCAAATTAACAACACAATAATCTTTTTGCAAACTTGTTTCTTAGAATTTATTTACGATTAAATAGATAGGTTTTTAAAAATTATTAGACTATATGACTTATAATATTGGTGAGTAGACTGCTCATTCACAGTTAATATTTTAACTGAGCTTCTAAGACTCGCTTCAAGGATTGATTCTTGTTAGATTGAACCTCAGCTAAGTGCAGCGCTTACTTTAATTATGGAAAGCGGAGCCGTAGCATTGGGCGATAAAAAGATATTCGTTGCCAACCCTTTTGTGTTGTGTTCGAATTTGTAAAGGCGATACTGATTGCCGGCGTTATAGGATAGTCGGGGTCGGTTAGTACACTGCAAGATCTGCTTAGCCTAGGACCTCATTTGAAGTACTCGTCCAAAAGAATTTTCCGTCAAAGAAGAGAATATACTACGCAAACAAAGAGAAATCCATAATTGGCTAATACTCAATGTATGAATTAGTGAATACATTTATTGTGCATCAATAGTTACAAGATTTATAAGTATTTTGTAAAAAAATATATTACGTACGAGGGTACACAAAGGCGGAACTCTGCCAGACAACCAAAAACAAAAACAGACAGACAAAAGCCAAAGGAAATACTTTTATAAATAATCTTGGGTATGTATATATATATATATATATATATATATATATATATATATATATATATATATATATATATATATATATATATATATATATATATATATGTATGTATATAAGTAGATAACTACATATATTATGAATATTTTTTCTTTTTTAATATCTACAGGCAACGAAATCCAAACGCTTATAACTTGTCATGTAAAAGAACAGTGATAATAATTTTCTTTCGAGGTAGGATATAGTACGCGAAGAGAAAGATTATGAACTGATCTTCGATGTTTTGATTTCAATGTATATACTCGTAGTATTGTAAATTTGTCGTCGTCGAAAAAAATATGAATTTCTGGGTCTGACGTTGCTTTGTTTACAACCCAGTCTCAAGTACGTAAACCTGCTAGTTATCACAAGAAAATTTAGGTAGTAGGTAAATACCGATATATCAGTAAATCGTGGTAAGTCAAAACCAGGGCTTGAAACCGGTTTTAAAAATACCTGTTAATAGAGATATTTACCGGTTTTTAATAAAGGTTTGGCTCAGAGCGTATCTGGGATAAAGCGCTTTATTAACCTATTTAAACCGGTTTAAGCCTAAAACCGTGGAATTTTACGTCACGCGTAGTGTACACAAAAATTGGAAGCGGCGAAAATCCAAGTAGTATTTTTAAAACCTCTATAAACCGATTTATTAATTCACGACCCTTATAATTTAACTCCAAGAAAACCGGTATTTTTGAGATTAAGGTAGAGGCAAACTTTTACAAAACGCTCCTAATGTACTTGCGCTGGTTTAGATTTAAAAACTAACCGGTTAACAAGCCCTGGTCAAAACATCTATTGACGTTCGGTTAGCTTTGCCTGCCCTGTAAGTTAATCGGGATGATAATATTTTATAATTATGTACCCATTTGTGATTCTCTTCGATTTACATTTTATTATTTGGTAAGCGTCCCATTTATCTTATAATAAATTTACAGACTAAGAGTCATCATATCAAAAGTCGTTAATAAATCATCATATTAAAAGCCTCTTAGGTGTATGGCATAAATGATGGCACTAAAAGGATATCGGATGTAACTCATACATTATTTACTTTGATGAGGTACCAAGTATGAACAATGAACATATAACACGTATTACTCGAGTAACGAGTTTTCAGGTATTTGTACCTTCTATGTTCTCAGGGAGCCATTAAAAGAATATTAATCACAACATTTGAATAAAAATTTGAATGATTACATTATGTCATTCTTTTCGTCCCATTTTGTTACATTTTCATTACACGAATATTATAACAGGGTATGCAGACAGACAGAAAGACAGATAAAAAATATGCGTTATGTCCGCGCAATTAAACAAGTAAATTAATAATGGTGGACAAATCACACGGACTGATGTAACCTGTGTGTATTGTGGGTATGATTGTGATATCAGTGTTAGTCGAACGATACTACTTTTTTACAAAGAAATTCATCAATACACACTAAAATATATTTAATAAACACCCACACCCAGAAATACAAATTATAATATCTCTTACTCTTAATGAATATACAGTAAGTATAATTTACATATCGCGAAATATACCACTAAAACTACTACATATGTACATACTAAAAAATAATAAATAATAAAATAAATATATAATGTAATAAAAAATAAAATAATAAAATGAAAAGAAAATTCTTCAATTTTATTTGGATAACATCTTAAGTGATGTATTATAAATATTCAATTTTGTTTATTGAAGAGAGGGCTGCGGTCAACCATAATCACATAATTACAAAATTTTACTTTTCAAAATTTTCCGGATTTTTTTTCACTTTTCCTTTATCTTTTAATACAGTAAATTTTAATACACCAGCCTTTTCTATCTATCAGCTGTTATTTTCTGTACACAGCTTGTTAGGTATTTGCATATTTCAGGACATTAAGCTTTCTATTGTTATAGAGAAAATCAAAAACCATGAACTGGCAAATATGTGTGGGTTTTAAAATGGTAAATTTTCTTCTAAGATAGCAAAGTGGGTTTACAAAGTATCCGTGTTTTATTTGTCTTTGGGATAGTAAAAATAAAGAACATCATTGAACAAAGAAAATTTAGTACCTGGAAAGCAAAATATAATAAATTCTCCTCTCGATAATAGAGTTTACGTTAATTGCCACCACTCCACATAAAACTTGGTATAATGAAGCAATGTGTCAAAGCGCTTGATACAAATGGTGACTATTTTGAGAACATAGCACAGAAATTCCATGGCTTAACTGCAGAAAAAATAAAAGCTGGAATATTTTTGATGGACCAAAAATACGTCTGCTATTTAATGATGAAAATTTTGTTAAAAAAATTAACGAAAAAGAATCCAAAGCATTGAAACCGTTTGTTTCCATGCTTCGGGCTCTTTTTGTAATGAAAATTTTTTTGGTAATACTAAAGCACCAAACTACCAAGACTTGGTCCAATATATATTAATATGTCTGAAAGATCTTGGTTGCAACATGAGCGTAAAATTTCATTATTTATACTCCCATTTGGACCATTTTCATGGAAAAATATTGGCCACTTTAGTGATAAATAAGGAAAAAGATTCCATCAAGAAATTTGCACCATGGAGGAACGATATAAGGGCAGATGGGATGTGCATTTGATAGCAGATTGTTGCTGGAGTTTGAAACGAGACCTACCACAAACATCTCATGCAAAGATCATTTTTGGCTGCTTCCGAAAATTAAATATTTTTATAGTATTATTTTTTGTATTTTTCTACAAAATTACACGTTATTTTCAGAGTCAGGATGCCATATTGGATAAGTGCCCGGTTGGCGATAGGCTTGCCACCTGTCGCATTGTGGGATTAAGAATCTTCGGCTAATCGTGGGTACACTTGTATCTCTGCCTACCTCTTCGGGGATACGGGCATGAAGATACTCCTTTTTTATTGATTAAATAATTATAATTAATATAACGCATTCTAGTTATGAGATATGTTACAAATATTACAGCAGTTATTATCAAAGCGCTTGTGATTAATTTATAAGCGTCTGTTGGTGCCGCCTGATTAGGCATTCCTAACATATATTAATATTATATTATAAAAATTTTTGGGATACGTGTCCATCGCTAATATGATAGAGAATATTGATATTTCATGTATAGTATAGCACATTATATGAAAGTTTCAAACTGTCAGAAAAGCCATCTGCTTGTTTGCTATTATTTATTACTAGCTGTTCCTAGCGACTTCGTCCGCGCGGACTTCGTTTACTCCGCACTGCTCCTCCCCCGTAAGTGATAGCGTGATAATATGTAGCCTATATGTTGACGCGACCTGTTAGTAATATTCATGCAAAATTAGAAGTAAATCCATGCAGTACTTTTTGAGTTTACCCCGGACATACATACAGACAAACAGACAAACAGATATACAGACATACTGACAAACAGACAAAAATTCTAAAAACTATATTTTTGGCTTCGATATCGATTGTAGATCACGCCCCAAGCATTCTTTTAAAAAAATATTCAATGTACAATTTTGACTTTCCTACGATTTTATTATATGTATAGATAAAATATAGGCGCAGTAAATCCGACATATTCATTCAGATACATCATTAAATAAAAAGTAAAAAACGGAAGTCAGTATTACAATTTAAAGGGTTATAATAAACCTTGGATTTTAGAAGTATGTTTTTATATCCAGTTTATTTAAATTGGCAGGTAATTTAATATTTGAAGAGCAATGTATTTAAAATTTATACATTTATTGATTTTTTTATTTATTTTAAAAGTGACTATATAACTAAATTTTCTGTAAATATTTCAAGCGTCATAGTGAAAAATGACGTTTTTTGTATAGGACCCCCTCAGGTATTTATTTTATTTCGTTTTTAGTATTTACACAGAAAAAAGATTTGTAATGATGCCAAAGATATGGATAAAGTTAGAGCTAATGAATAAGACACATTCATGTCAATCACAATGGACTTACAAGCTTTTTTACAAATGCCTTCTGGCGATGAAAGTATTTATACTAAAAAGAAATTTATTTTATATAATTTTACTATATATGAAGCAAAGTTACCAAATAATGCATACTGTCTGTGTTGGACTGAGTTGAATGGGAAAAAGGAAGTTGTGAGATAGGATCTTTTTTGTATTATTATTTATCTGAAGAATTACCAAAAACGATAAGGGAACTGAGTATTTTTTCGGACACTTGCAGCGGTCAAAATCGTAATCAATACTTTTTGGCGTTACTGCTGTGGATGTACAAAAAGTCGACCACCTGAATATTATTGAACAAAAGTTTCTCGAAAGTGGCCATAGCCATATGGAAGTCGATTCTATGCGTGCAGCAAGTTAGCGGGTTTTGCCTGGGACCCCTCGATACATGAGGTTAACTTCTGTTCCAATTTGTTTTGTACTAAGTATCACTCAGTTTCACCGTAGAATTAACAATTAAATCTGTTGTAAGTTTGACAACAACCGTAAACGATAAGTATCTATGTATTAAACGCATAGGATTGTGTAATATTTTATATCAATTTAATTTATTTCTAGTGCATACATAAAATATTAACTTTCTTAATTTTACACACGCACACAACACACACGTAAAATTTAAATTTGCCAAATTTCATAAGCCTCAATCCCTCATTGTTTTATAAAAAGGCAAAAAGTCTTAGGCCGCATCTTAACATCAGGCGAGATCGTGGTCAAGCGCTTCCCTATTGATAATAAAAAAAAGGTGTACAAAATGTCTGCTTCACTGATTCATAGTTACTAATAAGATTAATGCAAAATTCTGTCAGACTGCCTGTCTGCCCGCCTATTTATCTTACATACATTCTTAAGAATTGCTAATTGCGATTGATTTTTACATTAAACTGCAAAAGTAAACTTTTCTCGTTTATCTCAAGATTATCTATAGGTACATATAATAAAATCGTAGGAAAGTCAAAACTGTACATTGAATATTTTTTTAAAAGAATACTTGGGGCGTGATCTACAATCTATATCAAAGCCAAAAATATAGTTTTTAGAATTTTTGTCTGTTTGTCTGTATGTATGTCCGGGGTAAACTCAAAAAGTACTGCATGGATTTACTTTAGATTTTGCATGAATATTGCTGAGGTCAGGTCAACGTATAGGCTACATATTATCACGCTATCACCTACAGGGGAGGAGCAGTGCGGAGTAAGCGAAGTCCGCGCGGATAAAGTCGCAGGCAACAGCTAGTATAAAATAAAACCAGACAAGTACAAGATAAACTCGTGTGGAGAAGATTGTGTACATACTAAGTTTGTTACATCAAATACGATAGAATTTTTATAGGTTTTTCCAAAAGGAAATCTATCTACAGGTAATCTATCTATATGTAAGTCACGATATAGTTTTCATTTTTTTAAAAGTATTTTCTATTTTTCAATTATTATTTACGTTATACGGCCGTGTTTGGATCACGAAACATACCTACGAGTATGTGTACCAAATTATCAATTCAAGCGGTCTATTCACCGGTAATTTCCGAGCAAATTGGCTTTTACAGACGAACAGGCAGACAAACAGACAGACTTATGAGTGATCCTATAAGCATTCCATCTTTTTCTTTTGAATAGAGAACTAAAAATAAACCAACTTAATAGAAGTCAAAAAATAGAAGAGGACAAAAATGTACACACCATGATAAAAACGATTCTAAAGAAAACAGATTATAAATACATCCTTTAACCAAAGTCTTGATGTCGATTATTTTTCTGATTAAATATATCTGCTATACCTTATATTTTTTATGTTTTTTCATTTTTCTGACAAAATCAATGTTGTCCGGGATTAGATAAGTGCCCGGTTGGCGATAGGCTTGCCACCTATCACATTATGAAGCTGAGTATCTTCGGCTAATCGGCTAACACTGGTTGAACCTCTGCCTACGTCTTCGTAGATTTGGACGTGAAATTAATACTTTACTTTTTTAAATTAACAAAACTTATACATACCTACACAAATAATGTGTTCAAATTTAACGATTTGGACAATCTTTTTTTATTTAGACTATGTTTTACGTTTTTAACTTTACTTAAGTTATAAAAACACAATTTTAAACAAAAATATTATTTATAACTATCCAGTGTCATGCTGACAATCTAATAATCTCTTATTGAATTAGTACTGTTGTAAGTAAGTGTCTTCACGCCCGTATTCCCGAGGAGGTAGGCAGATTTACAACCAGTGCACCCACGATTAGCCGAAGATACAATTTAACTGGTGGCAAGCCTGCCGCCAACAAGTCACTTATTCAATTCTTTTTTTTTTATATATATCATCAGATAGCAAACAAGCAGATGGGTCTCCTGGTGAAAAGAGTCAACCATCGCCTAAAGACACCAAAGATGTGAATGGTGCGTTGCTATCTTGTGGCGAGGTCTAATGCCATATGCATAAGTTTACCGGCTACCTTACCCTCCAAACCGGAACACGACAGCGACAAGCACTGACGCTATTGCGGCAGGAATAGGTAAGGCGGTGGTACCAGACCCGGGTAAGACAATGCAGAACTCTACCACCTAGTAGCCACGATGGTAGTGACTCGATAGCCAATCGGTCGCCTTTTACGACCTGCCTGGCGGAACGGCAGTTGGTCTATTCTGCAAAGGAGGCCGGGACCAACACGGCGGAAGTTTATTAATTCAAAAGTTTTTTTATTACAAAACTGAAAAAAGACATGTTTTTGAATTGCCTGACCTCACGGTCAACACCGATACTGGACCACTACACCACAGAGGCAATAAATATTGCTAATAAATGATAATCATCCTTTCCGTCGTCAGCACTTGGTGAAACCGCTTTATATTGATTTTGTTAGAATATGTATGTGAAATGTAAAAGATTTTACTCCAATAGAGTTAGGATAAAAATCAACCTCAAAATTTTGTGAGTGTAATTCGTCTCTAAACTTTACCAAAAAATACGATTTACGGAAAAAATATACGGTCGTCCAGGTATTTTAAAGTAAAATAAGTTGAATTTAATGAAATATTCTGAAGGTACACTAGCATCTAAAAGAATAGTCTTGGCCATTTATTTTCATCCGTCTTTGAACTTTCCGACTTTATTCGTTTAAGAACGTTTTCAAGACGAATGTTAAGTACTTGCGAACTATGGAAACAAACGACCGTTTACTGGAAAAGTTTCATAATTTATTACATGTCTATAAATTTTCACTAGGTGATAAATGTATATAAACTATAATAATAGCTGCATGTAACTGTACTTTTTAAGATTCCAAAGTATACTAGTAATCCTTATAGTTTCGCTATGTCCCTTCGTCCGTCCGCACGATAGCTCAGAGATCCTTAGTACTAGAAATCTGTAATTTGGCGCGAATATACATATTAGTCACATCAACAAAGTGGTAACATAAAAACTTAAAAATTTTTTTTTCAGGGTAGCTCCCCTACATGTAAAGTGGGGATGTTAATTTTTTTCTCAAGTACCCCATCGTATGTGCTATCGTTGGATAGGTTTTTTAAATATACTGTAGGTTTGTGAAAACAAGTTTTCGATTAAGGGACTCGTTTGTAAAATATTAAGCTTTTAAGTGCTAATTTTTGTAAGGGCCATATCCTAACCCCCCCCCCCTCCCCCCCTCTGTAGACTAAGTGGTTGGTTTTGGGGTTCGGAAAAAATGGTAATAGGAGGAGAAAAATGGAATATAATGAAGTTAAAAGGAAAACTCATTTCCCGAATTATTTTCTAAATCAAGTAATTATTTTGACAGGAAGTGGAATTTTATTTCTAAAATATGTAATTATTTTGGCAGTAATTGTAATTTTATTGGTAATGTTTGTATTTTTTAATTATTATTATTCTGATTATGATTTAATTAGGTTGTTTTGTATATTGTATAATGAATTTAATTCTTGACTTTAGTATTTTATAATAAGTTTATTTTAATGAATTGACTAAAGATTTATATTTGGACATTTAAGATAGATTTATTATGATTATTATAATTTTGTGACTTTAATTAACTACAAGGGGACAATTTAATTAATTTGTATTTAATTTTAATGACATTGCATAAGTTTATACCAACACATTTGATTTCTCCCTACTTGCGGGGAGGTACCCATATTGCGGACAACCCTACATTGGTATTAATATAATATTTATTGAGGGTAGGATGTACATTTGCCTTCAAAATTTGCTATTTGTGACATTTAGATTTCGTTGTTAGTTAATAATTATTGTAAATACCCTGAGGATGCTTGTGTAAGCGAAACCGGTCGGAAATTAAATATAATTATCTTATTGTGAAACAGTACAAGTGTTATATGGTAGCAAATATTGTGTTAAAAGGAAAACTATTACGGCTTAGAAGGCTTTACGGTTACAAACGGTTTGGGTATAAACGAAATTTTCGGTCTCATCATAATTCATGGACAGAAACCATTTACGTATTGCATTTTTGCAATGTGTCTTTGACAAAGGATAGATATGGAGTAGTTTATTTGACTGGTTGTACAATTTGCCACCGGAATAGAAAATAAGTTTACGAGCCCAGGAAGTTCGAGATCTTTGTATGGGGCATATCATAAAGCACCTACGGGTATTTAAAACCTCACATTGTTTATTGTAAGGTAAGCTAGCATGTTGCTTTATTATGGTTGATATTAGGTAGACCTGCCGAACTGTTAATTCAGAGGCGTCATTGTATTTGTATTCATTAAAACCAGTTTGAGCATTATGAAAAGTTTCCTCCCAATTATCACCACAAAGAGTCAAAGCCGTATCATCTGCATAAGACAAAATATTACAGTTTGCTAGTTTTAAATTACATAAATTATTTATGTATTATTGTACGACATTATTTATTCAATTTGTTATCTGACTGTAAATTTTTTTTCACTTGTTTCTCTTTTTATAATAATTGTATTGTTGCGTGACGTTATTTAATCAATTTTTTTAATCTAATTTTTTTCTGACACGATATTTTTCACTTTTGATATAATTTTACATAATTTAATTTAATTTAAAAATATGTAATTAGAACTTTAAGCTTACTGTATAAGCTGTGTTTGCCTATAATTGGGTATTTGCATGAAAATGATTTTTCAAATAAAGTTCAGTTAATCAATTCTTTGATACACATAAAATACCTACGTAAGATTAAAATTTAATTTTTACAAATAATTTTAAAATAAATAAATAAATAAAAGTGGTCAAATATGATGTAAAAATCACGTGACGTGAAACGTGATGTGATTTGTCTGACGTCATTGTGCATATTATTGGCGCGTCATTTGAATGCATGATAAACGACGAATGATAAATTATTGAAAAAAATTTCAAGTTGGAATATGCACAATGACGTCACATACGCAAGAGGGAGCTACCTATACGTTTAAATTTTAACATTTTTTTTATTGTTAAATAGTTTAAATGTTTATAAATAAAAAAATAAAAAAAAATTTCAAAAATTTAAAAAAAAATTAAAAATAATAAGACATAACTATTTAATGGATTGGAAAATCATGCAAATACCCAATTGGGAAGGCACTGCTATCTCTCATCGTGTATTATATAAAGTCTAGAATGTGTACTTTCTGTTGGCAATCCAAATAAAATAAATAAATAAAGATAGAGTAGGACCGAGGACACTGCTCTGCGGGATTCCGAAATTCAACAATTTATCACTACTTATGACATCATCAATTTTAACTCTCTGTGTAAGATTTATTACATAATGCCTGAAAAGGTCCAATTATTTTCCTCTTATTCAACAAAATATGCTGACTAATGGAAATTATCAATGAAATAGATAAGATATTTCTGATATATTCGTCTTATATCAAAAATAACGTTAATAGACATTCTTCTTCAGGTGATTTTATTACAAGTCAATTTTGTTTGATATTGGAATGAAACTACTTTTATTTGCTTACTAACATGACTGATTATGTGCAAATTTCTATTAAATATCTCTTATTTTTTCTTCAAACACAATGTTCTAACATTTATGATGTTATATAAAATATTACTACCCATATACTCGTATGATTTATTGATGAATTATAAAAAAACTTGCTTAAGAGAAAGTTGTAAAGTGGCAAGTTGTAAAAATATTACATGTAATAATAATTTATATATATAAAAATCAATTGCTGTTCGTTAGTCTCGCTAAAACTCGAGAACGGCTGAACCGATTTGGCTAATTTTGGTTTTGATTTAATTGTTGAAGTCCAAGAAGGTTTTAAAGGTGAGAAAATATAGAAAAAAAAAAGAGTAACTAAAAAGGCAGAACAACGTTTGCTGGGTCAGCTAGTAATGAATAAATGTTACGTGTAATAAAATATCTTAATATACCTAAATAAATTACGTCTCACATTGTTTGTCCGCAACGGACTCCGAAATTACTGAACCGATTTCAAAGAAATTTTGTGGTTATCAACTGTTTGGTCTCACTTTAAGATTTAAGATTGGATAGTTTTTATCTCAATTAACACTCCCTTCCCCCCCTTTTAAGTGCCCCGCCAAAATATTTAGTACAAGTAATTTGTATGGCAAAACAACGTTTGCCGGGTCAGCTAGCATTATTATAAAGAGGAAAGTTTTGATTTTTTGTTAAGATTTAGCTCAAAAAATGCTCGACCTTTAAAAATTATTTCATTTTTAGAAAGCTACATTATCCAGTAACATAAGCTACTTTTTATCCGGCTTGTGCAAAAGGAAATATGAGTTTTGGTCAAACGAACGAAGTCGCGAGTAACTGATAGTGTGTAATCTATATTAATATTATAAATGTGAATGTTTCGATGTTTGGATGTATGGATGGATGTTTGTTAATCACGCAGAAACGACTGAACCGACTTGAATGAAAGGTAGACAGGTAGATGATGTCCTGAAACAGCACTAGTATGTGCTGTTTCAGGACATCATCTACCTCGGCTACTTTATATCCCGGCAAAATTAGGCGATCCCGCGGGATTCACCAAATACTATTACAATGCAGCAGGCTGCACGCTGTGGCTAGTGTGTAATACATCTGTACTTAAAAATATGTGTCAAGAAACTTTTGGAGAAATGTTAAAGAATGCAAAAGGTTTTCTCAAAATTGTGTCTTTCTGTTTATTTAAAATTTAAATTTAAAACGCATTGATTAAAATCAATCACGCGGTATAAGTGAAACTTTGGATTGAAGTAAGCATAAACGAAAGCAAGAGAGAAGGAGAGATAAATTGAAGAGTCAAGGAAATAGATTTTCGTATTTTATTATCTCGCCGTCCTAATACTTTAAATAATAAGAATTACAATATTTTTTGCTTAATACTGTACATTTATAGTGCCACAAATTTATCTAGTCAGCTATGGCGTCGCTAATGAGACATTTAGGGTTGCTATTTCAGAATTCTATTGAAAAATTGGGAATTTAGAAGAGTAAGAAGAGATTTTTTTTACACTTTCAATCGTCGGCACTTGGTGAAATTCCATTATTATTAGTTAAAACTAGTTTATACTACACTTGTACTTTTATTTCATTATAATAATAGAATATATTATTAAACTGATCGATCGATATTACAGCTACAGTAAAGAATATTAATTACGTTTTGAAGAGCGAAACCGGTCGATGAGTTTAGTAATATATCCTATAGTTATAGTGAAATAAAAGCACAAATGTGGTATAAACTAGTTCCAACTAATAGGAGTATCTCGTCCAGCAGGATATAGGCTATTTACAATAAAGACATGCATATAGGTATGAATAATTATATGTTTATGAAACAATTAAAAATAAGTTATTGGACCTGTGACGAAAGAATCTGTACAACGGTTGACTCTGCAGGCCATCCCTGAAGTTTAGTTGAGGGATTATAAATTAAAATAGTATATAATATACCATAGATTACCATAGATGTAAGCATAGATTTTAGGGCTTTCAAAGAATTCAAAGATCTGAAATGTGTTAAAAATTATCATATTTTAATTTTATTTTTTAAGCTATGTATTTTGAACATGATTATTCATTTTGATCTTTCAGATGGCATTCAACGCAACTTTAAAGCTCTAAAATATTTTCTTGGCTACAAAATTGATTTGATCAAACATTTTGAATAAAATTTCGAAAATTTTTTTTTTTAATTTTAACATTGTTAAATCCCAAACAAATCACATGGTTTTTATCCGATTAAGGGTATTTGACTTAAATATTATAAGAAGTCATATAGATTGGTTGAAAAATCTCATTGATTTAAAAATCAGTTTTCAAAAATGTTCGTCAAATCCGATAAACCACAAGTGATGCAATTTGCGGCATTAAATGCAATTTTCAAATAAAGGGCTGATTTATTTTAGTTATTTATTTGCAAATTTGTTTGCGCTTTCCAGAAGCTACATGTTAAATTTCTTTACGAATTTTGTTTTAAATGCAACATTCAATTTACTACGTTTTAAAATTTCTATTCTCATCCAAATTTGTTAAACTGGATTTTGATACCATGTTCTTGTGGGGTATTACATGCCATGCAATTAATCAAGATATTGTTTAATTTTCTTTCTATTAATAAAATTTGTAACCAAATCGCGATTGTATCCATTACAATCTGTTAACTAGAAAATAATATTGAGATATTTGAAGTAACTTTCGTTATTCAGAGGCTAAGATTTCTATTTTTGTACATAATGGTTGAAAGCGGCTATTTTATTTTGCCGAAAATAGCCTATATATGACAGGAATTAATTTCTAAATAAATTATCCGATTCAATTACGATAAATCTCAAATTTATAGCAAATCTGGTAATTGATAGCTTGTTCTAATTCCAGTTTTATTAATAATTTTCGGTTGCTTTTTAATTAAATTATTTACGAAAATACTGCAATTTTTTCAGGTAAGTTTATGTTTTAGGACAAGGAAGAATAATCGTGTTTTGACTCCTTTCTTAATTAGCACGCAGGGTAAGTTTATTTTCATTTTTCATTTCTCAGACCATTTGTTTCAGAAGCATTACAGAAAACATATATAAAAGTTTACAGCAAGTTAGAAAATTTAATTATCTTAATATATTTTTTAAGTTATGGAGTTCCCCAAAGTAACGCCTAATAGGCCTTTTCATCATCAGATGAAAAGGCCTATTAGGCGGTCCTAATAGGCCTTAAAACCTCGGTCACTTCTGCCACATTTTTTCACCCATAACTCACATTTCGCACATTTTACACATGCTTTAATGTGTAATTTGCTTGATGATTTGATTATTTTTTTTCGATATTCAAGACAAGGCTTTGGAAAATTTATAAAATAGAATCTATTGGTTTTAAATGATTTGTATCGTGTATCACTTTTACATACTCCATAACAACACCGTTTTGTTGTTCCTTTTCGTACAGACAACATAATTATAATGGAGTACAAAAATTTTTTTCCGATTATTTTGACTTACTACTTATTTTTTTTTCACTTTTTTTACAATTAATCAACTTTGATTTATATTTTAATTTTTGATACACGGATAGCGGACAATTTAGCATGGTTGTTTACAAAAAACAGTACGAAAAAGATGGCTGATTCTGACGCATGCGCACAAAAAATTTTTGTGATGAAAAGGCCTATTCTATAAAACTACCGATCGTCCTGTAGTCAAAATTCGACCATAGACTAAATTATAAAATCTCTTTTGAATTTGAAAACATACTTCTGACAAGAGAACGTATTAATCTAAGCAACAGATTGAGCTGTAAAGCAAATAGTACATTATGTGTGTGTATTATCATATACCTATGTCTCAGGAATATAGTGTGTGTAATGTTTATTCCGTGACTTTAGTCCTGTTTTTTAGACCGAAAAGATAGTTAAAGTGCGGGCTTATCTCACGTCAGCTATAAAATAAGGGAGCTAACTTATCTCCGTGCCATTTTTTTACATTATAAGATAGCAAACAAAAGGATGGGTCTCTTAATGGAAAGAGTCAACCATAGCCTGTAGACACCAAATATGTTAATAGTGCGTTGCTATCTTGTGACGAGGTCTACTGCCACATGCATAAGTTTACCGGCTACCTTACCCGCTAAACCGGAACACGACGGTGACTAGCACTGACGCTATGTGGCAGGAATAGGTAAGGCGGTGGTATCAGACCCGGGCGATACAATGCAGAATTCTACTACCTACTAGCTACGATGGTAGTTACTCGCATAGCCAATCGGTCGGCTTTTATAACCTGCCTGGGAGAACGACAATTGGCCTATTCTTCAAAGGAGCCCGGGATCAACACGGGGACAATAAACGGCGGGAATAATAGGCAATAATAGACACAAGAATCATGGTGTACTAACTACGTAACGGATTATGACGTATTTTATACCTACTAAATATTTAATATATTTAGTACTTAAATCATAAAAATCGGTCGAGTGCGACCATGAACACCGTGACTCAAGATATTTATTATGTACCTACATACGTAGACCTTGCATATTGCTAAAGATGGCGCAAATCTTTTTGGAATCGAAAGCGAAATCGCACATATTTGTAGGAGGTGTACAAACCAGGATAAGCCATAAAGAGATACAAAATACCCAGTTCACGCCGATCATCCTACACGTATCTACCTTTCCGCCTTAAAAATAAAAATATATTTTGGACAACATTATATGATTTAACAAAGTTACAACTAACCTTGTCCAAAGAATACAAAACTAGAAAAACGCGATTTAAAAAAGTAAATTACTACGTTCCCTGTGAATGTGTTAAATTGTGAAACAACGCAAATGTTGATTGCACAATGCCACCGAAGCTTGCCGTAATGAAGCGCAACGATTTCTATTGTTCTAGATTATCTGCGGTTTTGAAATGCTTTAGAATTACTGTTTTATTTTAAACTAGCGGTATGCCGCGGATCGCCGGTCGCCGATTAACTTTTCTTGCCTCGGGATCAATTCCTTTTTTTGGAACTTTTAGTAGCTAATGTATTGTCTGGATTCAGGACATACGACTCTGCATACCAGAAATAGGTGTTAGTCATACCTACAGCTACAGTAAATTATGGCATAAAAGAGTAACAAATACACACACACACACACACACACCTTTACACTTACACACACACACCCACATATACACACACGCTATACAAGATGCTTCTTACTTAATACAAAAACCGAAACTAATTTATTCGGAATTAAAGTACGATAAAATTTAACTCAAAGAAATCTACAAAATCTGTTTATATGGACATACTAGTTTTGTTGTTTGTTTTAGAAATATCGTTTATTTCATCACCATATCACCAAAATTCTTACTGTTAGTAATTCTGACAATCTTAAGCCTGTAGTGTGATAGGAAATGTAATCACACGTTTAATAGTACCTACTGTTTGCTGCACAGTGTGGGCAGGTTCGCTGACGCGTAGGGATACAATGATTGCGCGATGCCATTGATATAACTAAGTTTACCGATAATTCAAGAATACACAAAATCAAACAGAAACAACAATTTCTGTATGATTTTACGTTATGTTAATTGTTCGTATAGTTATATACTTGGAGTATTTAGGCTTTTGTGTCAAGTAAGAGGCACCGTGTGTACATACATACATACAGACACACACACAAAACACACAAACTCATGATTAATATTCTTTTTGAATCCTACGGAATTTTTCGGAAATAAAAATTAGTCAACCATATTTAATTCAAATCCGTCGAGCCGTTTCAGCGAAAAAGTGTAAGTGCGTGTGTATACAACACAAATAATCTCCAAGTAATTTAAAATTAAATCAATCTCTACCTCTTTCTGTTTCCTTGGTTGTTTTTTACGTACTTTCCGCTATGTATGTAAATAAGGAAAATAAGGAAAATTCAAAAATCGAGTTATGACCAGGTCTCGATTTTCTGACGCCCTAGGAACGTTTTCCGACTGTTTTAGCGATGTGTTACATCCCTACCATGTTAAGCTTTTGGCTTACTCACATCCCTAATAAGCAAAGCATCCAAAAGTGCTACTCTAGCACTTTTGGCCTCCTCGTGAACCTCAGTCCTAGTCAAGTCAGTCCACATCCAGAATCCGTAGAGACCAGAAGTCTCCCTATACTATATCCGCATTCCGTATTGTTTAATTGTGTGTTTTACTATTTCTTGTTTTAAAGTGTAACTAGTGTAATACTATTTCTTGTGCAAAAGTGTAATAAACTTATTTGTGTGAAATAAATCTTTTTTTTAAAAAGACTAGCGCGTTGCCCCGCGTAACATTGGTGGCACCGGCAAGGGATTTTAAAAAAAATCCTGGTAACGCCTCAACTCAACTAAAATATAACAAAACTTTTACTGCTAAATCCGGTTGCGCGCGTGAAAAACAAATTCTAATACAAACCTTCAAGACTCAAGACAAAATACTAATTCTCAAATTTACTAAATTAATTACTAAATTCAAAATTCTGTGCACAAAATGATGAAGATCCTGCATATTATCTACGTCATCATCCACCTGTAAGTCAAAAACATTTTATTACGAACAAGTGCAGCGTGAGGTCTACAAATCTATAAACATTACAACGAAGTAGCTAGACTAAACATCCACGGATTATTGGAAGCCGTCGCTTATCAGCTGCCCGCCCACGTCGTGTCGCCGTATCACCTATAACTTTGTCGCACTATTCTATAAGTCTTATTTAAGGCCCGTACAGACTTTAAAATCAACTGCAATATATTTTTTTTGTATTACTTTATTTAACTACTTAATTTTGTTTCAATTTCACATTCTAGTCTAATTTTAAATATAAAAATGGCAACAAAGAAATCAGAAGTTGAATTAAGGTCTGACACCAGTATTTCGGAGCGAATTGACACAAATATATTATTTAAATTTATTAAACCTTTCGATGGCTCGCGGGACAAACTTTGTTCTTTTATAAATAACTGTGACAACGCATTTAAGATCGCTTCTTCTTCTCAGAAACCAATTCTACTTAACTTTATTTTGTGTCAACTCGAGGGAAAAGCAGAATCCGCTGCGTCCATTAAAGACTTCGATTGCTGGGACCAGCTCAGTGCGTTTTTACAATCTCAATTTGGAGAACGCAAACACTACGCCCATTTACTATCAGAACTTCAAGGATCACTACAACAAAGTAACGAATCAGTCAGCCAATACGCTCTGAAAATCGAAACTACCTTGTCCAAATTACTTACCGAAATAACATTATCTAATAAAAAGAAAATCGAGTTGTCGGGAAAAACATCCGCCATGGAAGAATTGGCGCTACACTCGTTCTTAATGGGTCTTACACCTAAAATATCGAATTTCGTCAGAATGAAAAACCCCTCTAATTTAAATGAGGCGATCAATTACGCGATTTCTGAGGAAAAAATACAAACGCTCCTCGAACAGAGAGCCCATTCTAATCGCAATTTTAGTAGAAGCTTCACACCGCGTGACGACAGAAGACCTATCCACAACCTCAACAAACCACAGGTTCCCGTATGTAGGTATTGCAAATTCTTAGGGCACACGATAGAGAACTGCAAGAAACGCGAATTTAATAATAGTAACAAACGATTTAATCTTAATAGGAACACATATAATAATTCAAATCCGCAACAAGCTACACCGGATCGGACCTACCAACCACCATTACACCAAAATCGTCCTTCGTATCCGAATAACCAGCATCGTCCTTATCAATCATCTACCCGTAATCACCCAGGACGCGTCCATCACCTAGATGAAGGTGAAGACACCGTGGACACATATGAACAAAATCAAACAAAAGGCGGTGATTTAAACGAGCAATGGGCTCACAGCGGTGCCCTGTGAGACCCAAATCGCTTAACACAAATCCAACTTGGCATAAAAAAGGCGCCATCCACTACTATACCTGTCCCATTGAATCAAACGCCAAGTTCGCTGTATCCGCTGTATCCACAGTACCCTCTGCCCGTCAGGGACCCACCGTATCCTCTGCCAATCAGAGACCCGCTGTATCCGCTGTATCCACTGTATCCTCTGTCCATCGGAGAACCACCGAACCCACCGTATCCTCTGCCAATCAGAGACCCGCTGTATCCGCTGTATCTACTGTATCCTCTGTCCATCGGAGAACCACCGAACCCATTGTATCCTCTGCCAATCAGAGACCCGCTGTATCCGCTGTATCCGCTGTATCCTCTGTCCATCGGAGAACCACCGAATCCACTGATCCCTCTGCCAATCGGAGATTCGCCGCTCCCTCTGCCTATCATAGACCCACCGCATCCACTGTTGGATACAGTCATCCACCAGAGACACACTACACCCCCCATCAATCAGAATCCAAACGTATCTTTTGCATCCGCCGTAAAAGGGAGACCCACTGCATCCACTGCATCCCGCATACACTGGAGACCCTCTTTACCTTCTATAAATCTGAATGCATCCGAATCCATGACAAGCCCTATAAACCGGAGATCATCTGTATCCGCTACCGACCACACACCCGCTGTATCTACTCCACCCACTGTATCTCCAAATCCTGAAACAAATAAAATTTATGAAATCACCTCTAATCAAAGAAAGAGATACTTACCACACATAGTCGTTAAAACCCAAATAAATTCTCGTAGCCTTAAACTCCTAATTGACACCGGTTCCTGTGTTAGTCTGATAAAACAGAGTTCAATAGAGAACAAGCCCGTTCTAGTATGTGAAACAATAAAATTAAAGGGTATTAATGCTAGCGATGAAACAGTATCTACCATGGGGCATTTTCAATTACAGTTATTCGCTGATATCGACAATAAACTTTCATATCGATTCCACGTAGTCAAGGAAATAGATCTAACTTATGACGGGATAATTGGAACAGACTTACTTAACGATCTCGATGGAGTCATAGATTACAATTCCGACACGCTACAAATCCAAAATTTTTTTATGAAAATGAAATATAGTAGACCCGTTTACAAAATTCCACCCCGCACCGAAACGATAATCGAATGCACCGTTTCTAATCCGGAATATAAAGTAGGGCTTATATTAGATCAGCATTTATCGGATACGCTACTAGTGGCAAATTGTGTCGTCACCGTCAAAAACAATAACCGAGTGAATATATCCGTAGTTAATACTTCTGAAGAACCAGTTACTTTAGACTCCGACATTAAACTCAAAATGCAACCGCTTGACATAAACTCCTTCCAGTTCGATCACGATTTACCAAATCTTAGCAAATCATTAATTGCTAGAAGAGAGGAAGTGCTAAATCTTTTAAGAGTCGACCATCTTAACGACGAAGAGAAATCCTGTTTAGCAGATATTTGTTCGCAATATTCTGATATCTTCCATTTACCGGATGACAAACTGACAACCACTGATCTTTTAAAACACGAAATAAAGACCTTCTCATCGGAACCTATCAACGTCAAATCCTATCGATTCCCAGAAATCCATAAACAAGAAGTTAACTCCCAAATTTCCAAAATGTTATCCCAAGACATAATAAAACCATCGACATCACCTTGGTCATTTCCTATATGGGTAGTACCTAAGAAAACAGACTCTTCCGGTCAGAAAAAGTGGCGTATAGTAATAGATTACAGAAAATTGAATGATATCACGATAGGTGAAAGTTATCCGATCCCTCAAATAAATGAAATTTTAGATCAACTTGGAAAAAGCAAATATTTTTCTACCCTCGACCTCTGCTCTGGGTTCCACCAGATCGCTATAACGGAAAGCGACACCGAAAAGACGGCATTTACCGTCCCTCAGGGTCATTTTGAATTCAAACGAATGCCATTTGGACTCAAAAATGCACCCGCAACCTTCCAACGCCTCATGAATACTGCTCTTGCGGGCCTCCAAGGGATAGATTGCTACGTATATTTGGATGACATTGTCATCTACTCTTTTGATTTAGACTCCCACTGCGCCAAATTGTGCAAAGTCTTTGATAGATTAAGAAATCACAATCTAAAACTCCAACCTGACAAATGCGAGTTTCTTCGTAAAGAAGTCGGGTACCTCGGTCACATCATAAGCGAGGATGGAGTGAGTCCGAATCCTGATAAAGTGAAAGCAGTATCCGAATTCCCTACTCCAAAATGTCCTAAAGACGTCAAATCTTTCCTTGGTCTCGTATGCTACTACCGCCGCTTCATCCCAGATTTCTCTAAGATTGCTAAACCACTCACATCTCTCTTAAAAAAGGAAGTCCCTTTCAGTTGGTTAAATGAACAACAACTGGCATTTGATGATCTCAAAAACAAATTAATATCCGCTCCGATCCTTATTTATCCTAATTTCTCTGAACCCTTCGTGCTTACATGTGACGCCTCAAATTATGCCATATCAGCAATCCTTTCGCAAGGCGAAATCGGAAAAGACCGCCCAATCGCCTACTCATCCCGAACGCTAAATAAGGCGGAAATAAATTACTCGACAACTGAAAAGGAATGTCTGGCCATTGTATTTGGGACAAAAACGTTCAGACCTTACCTATACGGCCACAAATTCACGATCGTTACTGATCATAGACCACTGAAATGGCTTTTCAATTGCAAGGATCCCGGCTCCCGATTAGTCAGGTGGCGTCTCAAACTCGAAGAGTTTGACTATAAAATCGAATACAAAAAAGGAAAGATCAATAGCAACGCCGATGCTCTATCTCGATTCCCCGTAAACCCTGTTCAAAGTCCATACGACAATCCTATTCCTTCCACTTCTAAACAAAATTATCTACCAAGTCCTATTACCCTTGACGACCTTGACTTACCTTATATCCCCACTGATTCAAATTATGCACCCTCCGTAGATCTTCTTGACAACGACGACATACTCGATGACATCAATGATATAATACGACAAGACAAAGACTTACCTTCACCTGTTATCGATTCTCCTGATTCTGCTACTCCTGCAGATGTTTCGAATCCTGCTAATACTAATATTTACGACGGTAACTATTCAGATTTTCTCAAAACTAGTTCTAAAGATTTTAATTCTAATGTGAACATTGTAGAACACCATGAAAGTTTATGTAAAACTAGTAAAAAACATATTATTATCCCCACATCTATAGACATGGACGAATCTAATCCATATGTAAATGAAATTATATCCAATTTCCCCAACCAAGATGAATTTATCAAATTAGAAAGAACCTTATACTCATTTATTAAATACGAAATGGGAACTAAAACTTACTATTTCTGCTTTACTAAAGTCTACCACTTTGACACTTGCTCTTACGAAGATGTTTATAAATGCCTCAAGTCTATTAGAAACGAACTATTAGTCTCTTTGTTAGGCCAAGATAATCCCGAAATAGCTATATCGGATTTCAATAACCCTTTCGATACTCATCAGTATATTAAATTGTATAACATGATATTGTACCTATTCCATAACTCAGGAATAGCCGTACACATATATAAAAATATAATTATCTATCCATCTTTAAGCGAAATACAGAAAATCCTAAAGGAAAACCATGACACTCCAATTGCAGGTCACCTAGGTTCCTCTAGAATGCTAAAACGTATCCAGGAGAAATATTATTGGAAGAACATGCGCTCAGACGTAGAAAATTACGTTAAAAAGTGTCCACAGTGCCAAACTAATAAAGCCCTTAGAAGAATTAATCGTGCTCCTATGCAAATTACCTCTCTTTCCACTCGTCCCTTTGAGCGCGTAGCTTTTGATATAGTCGGCCCATTACCCGAAGCTGGTAATGATAGGTATAAATTCATCCTGACACTCCAGGATGATCTGACGAAATTTTCAGCTGCTTATCCTATTTGCAATACTACAGCTGAAGAAACATCAGAGTGCCTAGTCCATTTTATTACACTATTTGGTATCCCTAAAACGATATTAACTGATCAAGGCACAAATTTTACGGCCGAGCTATTTAAACAAACTTGCAATCTACTAAAAATCAAACAATTATGGTCCACACCATATCATCCCCAGACTCAAGGTGCCCTCGAGAGAAGTCACTCTACTCTGAAAGAGTATCTGAAATCCTTTGTAAATGAACAGCAGAATAATTGGCATCGTTTTGTATATACTGCCATGCTTGCGTACAACGCAGCTATACATTCTACTACTCATTATTCTCCCTATGAACTTTTGTTTGGTCATAAACCTTATATACCTGATTCCGTTTACAAAGAGACTCCAGGTGCTACTTATCCCGAATATGTTCGACTTTTACAAAATAGATTGAAACTATCTAGAGAAAAAGCTATAGAATACATCCAAAAATCAAAAGAAACATCTAAATCCTATTATGACATTCGTACTCGACCGGTAAAATACAAAGTAGGAGATCTTGTTTATTTAAAAAATCACTTACGCTTAAGAAAAGCTCTTTCACCAATATGGAAAGGTCCATATAAAATAATAAAAATTCATGGCAATAATACTGCATCACTTTTAATAAACAGACGTCACGTCAAACATCATTTTGATGAATTCAAACTAGCTACCACCCCCACGGCGGAATAAAGTTTTATAAATAATAATAATTATATAATGAGTTAAATTTACTTCTATTCCAGACTTGGTCTCATATATTCTACCTTGGCATCCGATAATGCAGAACATATTCAGCCAGCATCAAATAAAGCCGGTATATATTTTGATCCTATTGGTTCTGTAAAAACCACAGATGATACACTTGATGTTATCATACCGATTGACATCTCTTTTGTCGAACCACATTTAGAAAATGTTAAAAATGTCTTAGGAACTTCTAAATTTTTATGTAGACAAAGTAATGTTTATAACAATGGTGAATGTCATTATTTATTCCAACCATTATCATCTCGGTATTCTGATATAGTCAGAGATTTTAACTCGATTTCTCACCTTTTGTCTAAAAAGGTTAAAAGAGCAGCTTGGTTTAGTGGCATAGGTACCATAATCAAACACCTCTTTGGGAATATGGACGAAAATGATGCTTTGAAATTTAGCGAAGCGATTCGCACTGTAGAAAAAGATCAGACCAAATTGGCCACTTTAATGAAAGAAAATATGATGGTCACGATGTCAACGTTATCGACATTCAAAGACGTAATTAATAAAATTAAAGCAAATGAGGAAAATCTCAACTTTGCAATCGAAACTTTAAATAAGAATGTCGAAAATCTTACATTAGTCTCTGACAAATTAATTATAAAATCTAAAGTATCAGAATTGTCGAACATCTTAGAAAGTAGTCTATTGACCTTATCATTTAAGTTAGAAGATATTGTTAATGCTATTATGTTTAGTAAATCTAATATTCTATATCCCTCTATCATTACTCCTAAGCAATTATTTTCTGATCTTGTTGATAATTATAGATTCCTTCCTAGCTCTAAGCAATTACCTGTTCCATTAGTTTTAGATAATATACACATTTTAGAAAATATTTCTGATGTATCGTGCTACTATGTAAATAATAAGATAATATTTGTACTACAGATACCATTGGTAAATCCTAAGGAATTTGACTTGTATCATGTTATACCTTACCCTATCAATCTTAGAACCATAAATGAAACATTGTATACTAGTATTATACCTTCTACTAAATATTTAGGTATAACCAAAGATAAGTCATCTTATTGTAAATTTAATACACTTTCAAATTGTAAAATCATGAATACACAATATTATATTTGTGAAATATATAATGTATATCCTACATCAGCTGTACCAATATGTGAAACTGAAATAATCTCGAAAGCTTCTAATTCTATCCCACAATCATGTAATACAAAATTTGTAAACGGTAACTTTGAAACTTTTCATAAATTACATAATAATAAATGGATTTACGTTATCAGTCAAAAATCTAAAATCACTATAGAATGCCCAAATAAAGAACTATCGGAGTCAGTTATCTTCGGTACTGGTATAATAACGTTACCGGACCAATGTATAGCATACTGTAAAGACAATAAACTTATATCTAAGCGACACATTGGAATTAGTGTTAAACCGGTAATACTGAATTTCGACATAATTAATGATACTTGTTGTAGTCCTACAACATATTTAAAGGAAAACGCCAAAGCTCCTTTTGTAAATTTAAAAAATGTTGATAACTTGAATTCTCTCTTCACTGACTATAATAAAATGTCTGAAAAAATTAAAACCGAACTTGATGAGATTATCGAAAAACCTCATATAGTTCTTTATGGCAATTTTTATTCTTATACAACTATTGTAATCGTTTTAGTTATTTTAATAGTTTTATTCTATAAAATGTTTAAATATTTTAAGTTAGTCTTAAGAAACAAATGTGATCCTAATCCAGAAGAACCTACAGAACCCCAGACATCCTCAGATCCTGACGACAATGATCTTTCTCCTCGACTCCGTGGTACCTAATAGAAGGAAGCTCACCTTCTCCTTTCCCTCGTCGACTTACTTTCCACCCGTAAGTCTCCTCTTATTCGGGGGGCTGTTACATCCCTACCATGTTAAGCTTTTGGCTTACTCACATCCCTAATAAGCAAAGCATCCAAAAGTGCTACTCTAGCACTTTTGGCCTCCTCGTGAACCTCAGTCCTAGTCAAGTCAGTCCACATCCAGAATCCGTAGAGACCAGAAGTCTCCCTATACTATATCCGCATTCCGTATTGTTTAATTGTGTGTTTTACTATTTCTTGTTTTAAAGTGTAACTAGTGTAATACTATTTCTTGTGCAAAAGTGTAATAAACTTATTTGTGTGAAATAAATCTTTTTTTTAAAAAGACTAGCGCGTTGCCCCGCGTAACAGATGACTTCTTTATGTCTGTACTCTGGTCTCTGAATGTATGTATGTATGTATGTATGTATGTATGTATGTATGTATGTATTATAACTTTTTAATAGCTTGACCGAACGAAACGTGGTTTCTTCTTTCAAATTAATGTACCGATCGATTACAAAATCTAAGAAGCTCTAATCCTTAAAAAACTGCGTTCAATGCAGCAAATTACTTCAAAATCGGTTTATCCGTTCGGGAGTAAACGTTGACGAAAAATTCTGAAAAGTTGTTTTTTGACATTACTTCAAGATTGTTGATCCAAATAGTTTTGAATTTTTAAGGTAGTTTAGAACTTAAAATATGCATCTAATGCAGTTTCAAAAATCAAAATCAAATCAAGTTTACAAAAGGTACAGCTTTTCAAATATCAAATGTTGTTTACAATAAACTTGCTTCATATTTTTAAAATAACTTTTAGACTAATAGGCAAATTGATTTTATCTAATCAGCTTTTCTCCTTAAAAAACTGCGTCAAATACCGTAAATTGGATTAAAATTGGTCAATTTATTTGGCATTTATCAACGACGAAATTTTTTGAAATTTACATTTGACATTACTTCAAAATTTATAAACCTATTGATTATGTAGCTTAAACAATATTTGAGATCTTAAGAATTGCTGTGATTGCCATTCGAAAGGTCAAAATCACAGAATACACGAATACTAATAGACACGCCATTTTGGGAAGGAAACGCTGTGGTGGTGCACTTGTTGTACCTCTGTATATCTCTTCGGGGATATGGGCGTGCAAATACTTTTTAACAAACTAGACGTTTGAACTAAAAAAATCTATGCTTATAGTTTTTACTCCTTTAAGCTTTAAATACCTCAATTTTACGGGATGGTTGCCCGTGTTGGTCCTGGGCTCCTTTGAAGAATAGGCCAACTGCCGTTCTGCCAGGCAGGTCGTAAAAGGCAATCGATTGGCTATACGAGTCACTAAAATCGTGGCTACAGGTGGTAGAGTTCTGCATTGTCTCGCCCAGGTCTGGTACCACCGCCTTACCTACTCCTGCCGCAATAGCGTCAGTAATTGTCACTGTCGTGTTCCGGTTTGGAGGGTAAGGTAGCCGGTAAACTTATGCATGTGGCATAAGACCTCGCCACAAGATAGCAACGCACCATCAATACCTTTGGTGTCTATAGACAATGGTTGACTCTTTCCATCAGGAGATCCATCTGCTCTTTTGCTATCTTATAATATAAAAAAGCAGGTATGTCCTGCAGGGTCAACCGGTTTATCGTTCTTTTTGATTACGGACTAAATTTTTCGCAGTTTTCATTATTATTGTGACATATTATCAGTAATATACAATACATTTTTATTTAATGTTTTTATTGGTACAGAATAGTTCTTCTTCGGTACGGTGTTTCGTGAAACTCAATTTCAATAAAATATTTTATTCAAAACACACAACATAGTTCACTTACATAAGCATCTCAGGGCTTTTACAATAATCGACTAAAAACGAACACTTTTGCGATATCTTTAGGAGCATATCTACTTTCAATGTATAAATAATTTTAGGTTAAGACGTTTCAATGCTTGTGCAGTCAGTAGTCGTAAATGCCCTAATGATTCCTATGTAAATAAAAGTGGTTGAATTATAATTAACTTAATTTTTATTGTGAAACAATAAAAGTGTATTTTGAATAAAACTGAATTAGTCATCTTAAAAACTTACTAAATCTTCTTTCAAAGTGAACTTTCTTTAGAACGTTGTGATTTAAAACTCAATGAAACGGAAATGCGTTACGATAAAGAAATAAACACATAAATAGTCTGACACCATTTAAGATCAACTGAATATAAGTATGTAGGAAGTGGGTCAGATATTATAAATAAAATGCGGATGTGGTGATATAACAGCTCTTTATATTTTGTTCAACTTGTATCAAATATCAAAAATAACATAAGATCACTATTAAAGCTTTCCATTATTTAATGACTAGTTCTCGTTTAACAATTCCAAGTAACTTAATTATTCCTTATTACAAATAAGTCATAATTTAAGCAATAGATAGTCAATTATAAATTGTACTGCGACTAATTTATAGTTGACAATAATAATTAACTTGTTTGCACAAATTAATTATCCAAGAGTCAAGGATAAGCTACTAGCAAGATGCAACAAGTGTACCGAGCCACGCCAGAGCCAAGACTGCCCGAACGGCGGGCGCTCAGAGCCTTTTATACAGGTAGCAAAACAATTTGAGTAGTAGGGATATCGAACGATGCGTTCGGTGGCTCAGGCGTACACCTGTTGTTTACAATATTCTTGCATTTGATGACGCGGACGCCGTCAAGTATATTCAATTGATCTGATTATTAAAATAAAAAACAGGATAGATAAAAACAAATAGCTATAAGTGTATTTATTGATCTCAAAAAGCATCTGATACAATTAGCCATGACATACTACTTGATAAACTCCGTCACATCACACAAAAGTTTTAAATCCTACTTAGTAAATCGCCAGTAAATTGTAAAAATTGGTTGCCACCAGAGTAGTCCTCAATCTATCGACTATGATATTCTACAAGGCTCAGTGTTGGGACCATTACTGTTTCTAATATACGTTAATAGTATATCACAAACAGGTCTCAAAGGAGACATTTTACTTTAGGCAGACAAAAACCTTTTTTATTTTAGCCATTCAGTTGAAACTATCTTATCTAATATCCAAAACGATCTAAACATTTTAAATAATTGGTTTCAATCTAATCTATATCATCATATATATTATTTCTAAAATGTGTTTTTTCCTGGAGTGACTCGATCTCTTTAACTACTTCACCAAAAAAAAACAGTTAAAGCTTATGTTTTCTGCTTTGGGCGAAATAACATGAAAAAAATCCAAAAAAATCTTTTTGGTAATAAAAAATTAATTGAATATAATTTTTATAACAATTGACCGGAGCGCCATCTGTGGGTGATACATCAAACATTTTAATAGAGTCTCATACTTGGAAAACGCTATATGGCGCCGTGCGAAACCTTCGCACGCGTTACTATAAATGTAACGAAGACTAATTACGTAATACTTTCTGCAAAAAATAAAAGAAATAGTAACAACGTAGAATTAAAAATAAATAATCAAGTAATAGAACGAAAAACACAAGAATATCTTGGTCTAATTTTGGACAATGTTCTTAGTTGGAAGCCTCATATTGAAAAAATTAAATCCAAATTAATATCACTATCAGGTGCTCTTCAGTTTATCAAAATTTTTACCTAAATAAGTTCGATACATACTCTTAATATATAATTAATTAATCAAACCACATATTGATACCTAATTAAAGTCTGGGGAACCGCAGCCAAATCAAAATTAGATTTATTTCAAAGAGCACAAAACAGAGAAACAAAAGCATTATTCGGCTATAAATTTCTTACTCTCACACATAAAATATATGTATAATGGTACAAAAATTATGAACATTACACAAACGTACACATATTATACTTGTATATTAATACACAAAATATTAAATGAAGATATACACACACGCTTATCCTTTATGAAAAATCAACAAATACAATCCATTAAATTAAGAAATTCTAATTATTTAGTAACACGACGCCTTAGAACTAAATATTATGGTATAAAGAACATTGAATTTGAGGGTTTAACAATGTACAATAAATTACCCATTAAAATAAAAGATGCTCAATCCATGACTGCCTTTAAAAGGCTTCTAAAAACGCACATATTAAAAAGTCATATGTAATACGATACTACCTATATTAAGATCCATATACACTTGCACATACACACACAAACACTTGCACTCACCCACACAGACATAGATATGCACACACACGCGCGCGCGCACACACACACACACACACACACACACACACACACACACACACACACACACACGTACTTACACAAATACGTGCACACACACTACTCAACCATGCCATTAAGTATCTGCTATTGCATTAAATTTCATCAAAATCGTGCCTGTGTTTCCTTATGGTTGAGCATATTGCAGCATCTCAGCATACTACATATTAACTATTACATTTATTATACTTGGATGGATTATAAAGATCAATAAATTCTTAAACCAGATACTTTCCGAGCATGATAGTCGTACATTTAGGCCTCCGAATCTGAATTCCGATCAGAAATCCTGAGTAGAAAACCGTACATGTGCGGCAAGCCTAAACAATGGAACTATAAAATAATTCATCCGAGGATTTAACCAAAGAGTATGATTAAGCAGTCGAGAGAGCAGTCGAGTAAGATAAAATTTTGATAAAGTACATTACACAGGATCTTTGAGTACCTATATACCTCATCTATGCACAGGATTTTATATTTAAAATAGGTAGCATTTATTTAATGGTTTCAAAACCAGCCAACCAACCAAAAAGATTTATCTGCAACTTTTTATTTCTGAAATATGAAAAACCTTTTACCTCGAATTCTTAATTTATCTCTCTCACCTTACAGGCACCTTAAACGAGTTGAATTTTTAGAATAAATATTGGATCGAAATATGACCACACTAAAACATTTTTTCTAATACAATTCTTCAAATGACGATCCCCATTGCTACATTATTGAAATTAGATTAGATCTAACTCGTGACAAGGCCCGCTTAAAAAGCTACTATTGTAATGACATCACATGATAGCGCGTGATGCCATCAACTATCTACTAGCTGCAGATTCGGCCACACAAAAATAGGCCACTGTAATCAAGGGAAAGCGGCGACTGATATCGATAGCATGATTAGAAATATATTTAAGTCAATGATAATAATCAAAAACAACATTATATCAATTTTCCTCGTATTCAGCCACCGTGTAATGGCTCTTCTTAAAGACAAAACAATGGCCCTTTCAGGACGAAACGAAACGGTCTCTCCCAGGGCCACGTAGCACCCAAGGGAATTCGCACAACACAACACAGCAACAACCCCTTAAACCAGCTTTAACGAATATCTCCATTAACATCGAGGGGTTCTCCAGAAACAAAGCTGAACTCCTGTCTGAACTATACCTTAAAACAGAGTGCGACGTCTTATGTATTCAGAAACATATCGTGGCATAAACAACCTGCGACCACAAATACTTGGGCTGGTCTTGGCTGCTGAGAATCCCCATGATAAATATGGCAGCGCTGTGCTTGTGAAGCCTTCTAGTATGATTATGTCTGTTTCATCCAACAACTACAATTCCATAGAGATTATCACATCAGACATCGGAACTTATTCAGTCACATCAGTGTATAAGTGATTAGGTGAATCAAGATTTTGAATTCCACAAACCCTTAAATTTCAAAAACTACTGCACCAAAATAGTCGTGGGTGACTTCAACAGCCATAGTTCTATGTGAGGCTATCAAGAAACGAATGACGACCGTCTTATGGTTGAAGAATGGGCAGAAGCTAATAACCTGACTTTGCTACATAACCCTAAACTGCCACCTTCATTTAACAGCAGACGTTGGAGCCGAGGCACTGCGAGGAACGCAGATCTAATTTTCACTTCGGCTAACATAAACTCATGAATCTGTGAAACCGTTTGTTCTCCAATACCTGAGAGTCAACATAAATCAATCATCTGTAAGGCCAGCGTCGGTCCCATTCAGGCGAAGATTTAACTTTAGCAAGGCAAACTGGGAACAGTACGCCTCCACTGTAGACGAACTCCTGCTAAACATTGAACCTTTGCCATCAAATTATAAAAAGTTCGCGGGATTTATTTGGTCCGCATCATGTAGGCATATCCCATGAGGCTGCCGTACGACCTATATGCTAGGACTAAACTGAGAATCTGCAAAACTACTCGTACTTGCTCAATATGAAGTTCTCTATAATAAAGATCCTTTCTCAGAGAACTCTATGTTGTCTGCGGAGGAGCTCATGATAGCCATCTCAAATGTCCGCATAGTTACCACTTACCAATGTCAATTTAACCTGCAATATCAAAAAAGCATGTGTGACAATTAGAAGACTTACCAATGAACCACCTGACGCTTGTAGCCCGAGGAAAGTTAAAGCAAATCAAGTAGCACACCAGCTCCTACTAATTGGGAAACCTCCTCACAGGCTGAGAAAGCTATAAATTAGCTCGACTAATAACAGCGAATTCGTGATCTGACTGCACCATTCACAGTCCCTGAAATTTTTAAGATGATCAAGTCTCTCAAAGCTGTAAAGGCTGGCGGCTGTGATGATATCACCATGGATCAAATATGCTATATATATAGCTCTCTATGTCATGGCTTACTGATTATAACGCTTGCCTGGATTCAACGAAAATTCCAAAATTTAAGCGCAGATCCAAAGTTGTTGCGCTGTTCAAACCGGGAAAATCACCGGATAACCCAAAAAGCTATAGGCGCTTACTCCCCAATCGACTCACACCTGTGATTGATCCTAAGCTGATCCATGAACAGGATGGCTTTCGACCGGGAAAATCCTATGCCAACCAGACGCTCAGACTGACACAACATATAAAGGACGATTTTAAGGCAAACAAGGTCATCAGCGCGGCTTTTGTAGACCTCGCAGTCACATATGATATGATGAATATCCAGACCCTCCGTACAGTCGAGCAGCTGTCACACGACAGGGATCTTGTCCGTATCTTGAGTGAACTACTAAGCAATTGCCGTTATCAAGTCAGTCTTCACGCTGAAAAGAGTACGTGGCGACGCTAGAAAAACGACCGCCCACAGGTGTATGTATCCTCAGAACATTCACCGTTTAATACCAAGCCCCTACTTTTGAAGCCGCGGAGATGACACTGACTCTAGCTTTAAACACCATTTGCCAGTTCTACATCGAAAACGGGCTTCAATCCCACTCTGCGAAGACACAGGCCTGCGTTTTCCACCTACGAAATAGACAAGCAAATCGGGCCCTTAACATCACGTGGCAACAGGTTAGAATCCAGCACTTCCCCCACCATAGGTACTTAGGTATCACATTAGACCGATCCCTGGGCTACAAATTACATTGCCTTAACACGAAGCAGAAAGTATTTGCACGAAACAACCCGCTACGCCGACTCACTGTCACAAAATGGGGAGCAATCAGATGCACTCCGCACAACTGGCACGGCTTTATGTTTCTGTGCCGGGGAATTTTGCTTGCTCGGTGGGGCATCGATCCGTACACGTGAAACAGATTGACATAGCCTTAAACGACACATGCCGCATTATTACTGGATGCCTCAAACCTACTCCCCTTAATAAGCTTTACTCATTGCTGTAGCTGAGCTCAGAAGAGAAGTAGTTTGTTGTATTGAGAAGAAGAAACAAAAGTTTGACAACCGACATCCCCTCTATAACCATATTTCTCCTCCGCCACGTCTTAAAAACCGGAAAAGCTTTTGGCAAAGTTTACAGGCTACAACAGGTAGTCCAGCTGAGGAGATAATTATTAGATGGAAAATTAAACACCGCTCTCTACCCAACTTTGTGCTCGCTAAAAAGGAGCTCCCACAGGCCACGAACAGCAGTGGACTACGTGGAAGTAACTCAACCGACTTCGGTCTCAAGTAGGCCACTGCAACCAAAATATGTATCAGTGAGGCTTCTCTTTAGAGGAGCGCTATGATTGCGGGGCCCCAATTCATTTAATGGAGCACCTCCTATCATGTCCATTGTCCCCTAATACCTGCATGGTGGACGACCTTGAGACGTCGGTAGACTTTATTGCTTTATTCATGATAAAAATCAGTCAAAACTCAGTAGAGAAATAGAAGTCACGATAAAGACTATTATCAACATTGTCAACTATTGAGGAGAGAAATGAACCACGGAAAATTTAAAAGCTTTTGAGAGTTACTAGAAAGTAAAGTCTTTTATAGATCACACAACTTTACAAGTCTCATTATGATAAAGTTTTGAATTGTAAAAGATGTTTCAAATTTTTGTTGAATTCGCAAGACTGAAATTTTTGTTGAAGTCGCAAAACTGTCCTTTCAAACCAAAAAGAACAGGTTCAAGCGGAAACAGTCAGCGAAGAAAATAATACAATAATTCCGTGTTAGCGACAACACAACGAAAACACATTGATAATTGGGCGAGTCTCCATTATTATACATGTCCTCATTTAAAGGTCTAAGCACGGACATTTGACGATTTCCTTATTCGTGAAAAATAACAGTATATGCGTTACAATAACAGTTATGTGTTGAAAACACATTAATACATTCCGTTCTAGAAGCACTCTGTGACCTGTGTGTGATTCGAATTTGAATCCTTTGGTATTCGGATTATAAAGGATTACGCGACACGCTTTGTGAAAGCTTTGTTTTGAAAATTAATGTAACTCACATTCATCAACATTCATCAATCAGTCTACCTGTATTATGCCACTGTTAAATATTTGCATTTTTATAGCTAAAGATATTAGTGCCTTTTTTCTAAATCACTGAAATGAGAATTTCCAAAATACAGTTTATTTTAGTTCTTAGTAACCTATGATAATTAATATAACAATATTACGAATGTATTATTTATTAACCAACATCAAAAATATAATTACAGCACATTTTTATAAGTAGTAACGGTTAACACTGGTTCAATGTTAAACATTAAAAAGACAATGACAAAATCACTATAAAAATGTGGAGCCCTAAACCTAAATATTGAAGAATTGAATACTTTCCGTCGTCGGCACTTGGTATTCATTTAAACGTTCTCTCTTCAATAACATCTGGCAGAATCTTTTCCCTCCATGTTTCTCCGGGCTCCTTTGAAAATAGGCCAACTGTCATTTTGCCAGGCAGGTCGTAAATGGCGACCAGTTGGCAATTCGTGTCACTATCATCGTGACTACTAAGTGGTAGAGTTCTACATTATCCACTCGAATCTGGTACCGACGCCTTACCTATTACTACCAGAATAGCGTCAGTGCTTGTCACTGCCGTGTTCCGGTTTGGAGGGTAAGGCAGCCGGTAAACTTATGCACTGGGCATTAGAACTCGCCACAAGATAGCAACGCATCATTTAGCATCTTTGGTGTCTATAGGCGATGGTCGACTCTTTCCAACAGGAGACCCATCTGCTTGCTTGCTATTTCGTGATATAAAAAAAAGAATAACGGTGTCGCGCGCTATAGAAAAATATTTATGTTTTGTATGGATATACTACCTTATACATGTGTATATATAACTATATATATTTCTATATATTTATGTAAGTATACGTATACTACTTTTTATCCAAGTTCGCAAAAAGAGGTAATGCAGGAGGTATTTTGGATGACATATATATATATATATATATATATATATATATTTGGATGACATTATAGTAATACCTAGTTATTTAATAACAAATACTTGAACTACAATTAGTGCAAGTAAGTTTATTTGTATTAATATTTTACCTAAATATTGATTAAAATTTGTTTTGATATTTGCTCTAATACAAAATTTTACATTTACTCATGAAAACTAAATATTTATGTCTATATATCTATACAAATAAATGAAATTGGAGTGTCTGTTTGTAATATGATTTTGTAATATGACCGTCCCGTTGGTCGAGTAGTTAGCGACCCTGACTACGCAATCAACGGGGCTCGGGTTCGATCCCCGACGGGGACAAGCATTTGTGCGATGAGCATAAATGTTTGCATTTCCAGGTTTGGGTATGTATGTATTGCTATGTATAAGTATCGTTGACTAACACCCATAACACAAGCAAATAATATGCTTACTTTGGGCATTGATATAAAAAACCCAAGATACACAATCAGTGTCTCAAAAACGTCCTCCAAAAATGAGCGCACAATTTAAAATTGTGCGCTCATTTCAAATAGAATCTCGTCGATCGCGACACTGTCAATTTTATTTCTTTTTGTACATAGCTTTGTAAAAACAACTATAAATCTTACGCTTAAGTTTAGATATTTTTGCCATATCTATAACTATTTAAATGAAAGGGACACTTTTGAGTGTCAGGTTTGTTCGAGACTGTACATCTTGGGTTTTTTATATCAATGACTTTGGGGTTAGATCAGTAAGTGTAATTTGCCCCTTGAATAATATTAAAATAACCGCTTTTTACTAAATGCATATGGATGTATACACAGGACATATACTAAAATAGTATTTATTACAATTTTTGTCTGTCTGTCTATCTGTTTGTTCCGGCTAATCTCTGAAACGGCTGGACCGATTTTGACGGGACTTTCACTGGCAGATAGCTGATGTGATAGGGAGTAATTTAGGATTTTTTTGGAAATTTTTCCACGCGGACGAAGTCGCAGGCTCAGCTAGTTTAAAATATATAATACTAGCGGCCCGTCCCGGCTACGCACGGGTATAAAATATATAGCTTATATCACTCAGTGAAAAAAAAAATGATTAAAATCGATCCAGTAGTTTTGATTTATTCATTACTGCCCGTGGCCCGCACGCGTTAAATTTGGAGTAAAACAATTCCCCTTTCCCTATACCATGAAGATTTCCCGCTGTCTTTGGAATATCTAAATTCATTTTTAGTTTTTACATTTTTACCTATTTCTTTTATTTTCTTCAATTAATATATTACAGAATGTCTTTATATACAACGTTCACAGCTTTCTTGTCATTAGATAATACAAACATGTTTTCTTTAGAGGTTACTCTTGAAAGAGCGATATATAGTTGGCCATGTGAAAAACAGTCAACGCTCAAATCTAAACCTGTAATGTTGAAGGTTTGGCCCTGCGATACTTCGGGTAGGTAGTTGGCCATGTGAAAAACAGTCAACGCTCAAATCTAAACCTGTAATGTTGAAGGTTTGGCCCTGCGATACTTCGGGTAGGGTTGTACATAATAAAGTATTGTACTTTATTTTGAATAAACGTACTTTATACTTTTTGAAGGCAAAAAAGTAAGTGAAAATACTTTATTTTATCATTTCGCTTAAAATTGTCGACTTAAAGGAACAAAAACATAATCTATTTTTATTTGTAACAAAAATGATGCTGACCACTTTTAAACATCATCTTAAACGTATTTTTTGTATCATTTCACTTTACTTGATTTTTTGTTGTATGAAAATATTGAATATATATAAAACTCTCATTTATAGTTTTTTCTTTAAGGTGCATCCAGTGAAGGGACGAAACTAATTGGTGAAAAGCATTGTTAGATATTGCTAGAAGCAACAAAAAATATGCATGGTAAACGAATAGCACAGCTAATAAATAAAACTTTATTTTTCAATCTTGTACTTTATTATTTAACCTTAAAAAGAATTTTTTTTTATTTAAAAGGTGCAACCCTACCTACGGGCCGTCCCTGAACTTATCACTAAATTAAGGTATTTTAAACTCAAAAGATTAAAAAATATACGCGTAGATATTTCAGTTCAAACATCTATTTTGTTAAAAATGGCAATATTATTAATTTTTGAAAAGCTGTATATTTGAATACGATGATGGCATTCAGCTCAATTTTTGAGAACTAAAATGTTGTTTTAGCTAAATAATCGATAGGTTGAAAAATTTCGATGTTATGTCAAAAAATATTTTATTTTTAATTTTCTTCATTGATAAATCCCAAACAAATTGACCGATTTTGATTACATTAACGGTATTTGACGCAGTTTTTAAAGAACAAAGCTGATAATATTTTTAAGTCAATCGGTAAACTAACTTGAAAGTTATTTAAAAAAAGTTATGTAAGTTTGCTAAAAACAACGTAATTTTAATTTTTGAAAAGCTATAAGTTTTGAGAATTAGATCCGATTCTGAGTTTAGAAACGGCATTTGACGTAGTTTTTTTAGTACTAAAATATCGTAGAACACCAAAAAATGATTGGTTTAAATTTTCGAAGCTATGTCGAAAAAACACTTTTTTAAAAATTTTTCGTCAACGATTACTCCCAAACGGATAAACCGATTTTGATGCAATTTATGTGTCAGACGTAGTTTTTTGAGGAATTTTGTGTGTGTGTGTTTTTTCAAAATCTCTCAAAATCTCCTGGACCGAATTGGTTCAAATTTTCAGGAAATATAAGTTGAGCAAAATGCAATCGAATGCCGTCAACCGCGTTTCGATCGGTCTAGCCGTTCAAAAGTTATGAGATGTTTACATACACACATACACACACATACATACAGACATACTGACGTCATCGTGAAAATAGTCGGAAAAGATTTCTAGGACCTCAAAACGTGGATATCTGGTGAAAACTCGATTTTCGAAAATAGGGGAAAAATCAGTAACTTCCTTATCTACATACGTAGTGGGAAGTTAAAAACGGATTTGCTAAATCACGTTTTTTTACATTGATTTTTAAATAACAATTTTACAAAAATTATACGATATACCTGAAGATATTATCTAAGGAATTTGCTAACTTATTACATGATAGAATGTACTTGATTATATAAAATTCCGAAGGCAGGCTAAAATACTATTTCTAATCATCCACTTGATTTTTATATGGTGATTTTTAGTTTAAAAAAAGAATGTAAAGAATTTTGGTTTTCAGCTGAAGACCTATATTTATTTTTCCGAAAATTAACACGTTTCCCAGTTTTAGAACATACGCGCGCCGCCGACCGGCCTGGTCGGTAACCCCGCAACCGCTATGCCCCTGCGTTTTAAATCTGTAATATCTTCGAAAATATTCATTTAAATTACATGCTATAAACGGCCATATTGATCTATATTGAATTAACAATTTATTTAATGTATTTAGTTAGATAAGGATTAGTGCTGTATTGCTTAAAATTGCTTCGAAAAAAGCCATTATTTCTCGTAAAAAGTTAATGACAAAAAAATGCTATTGTGGGTTATCCATAAGAGATAGACATATACCATCGCGGAGTTTTCTGTAGACCTTTTCAAGGTGTACAAATACTTAGTACATTATTTTGATAAATCTCGTAGGGTTTAGCCTGCGTATGCAATGTAAGCGGAAAAAAATATAATTATTTACGACATGACATCAGAAAACTCAAAAATTGCAGTATTTCTCTACAATATATTGAATGTTATTATACACATAAACCTTCCTCTTTAATCACTCTATCTATTACAAAAAACCGCATCATAATCCGTTGCGTAGTTTTAAAGATTTAATCATACATAGGGACATAGGGACATAGGGACAGACAGAGAATGCGACTTTGTTTTATACTATGTAATGATAGTTAGCAAAATGTTTTGAACTTGGTTTGTTACAGAATAATTCGATTACCGAGCAACCACAAATGTTTACCTATAGTACCTATTCGCTTAAAACGTAAACGCTTGGCGTTTATAATACGTCAAGTAAACAAGCTAACACGTGAAATACCATAAAGTAGGCTAGATTCTATCAACATTTCACAATGTAACGGTTCGAACATTGATTAATTTTCACGTTAAATTCTGCCAGACTCTTCTGATATACTTTCTCTGGTTTTTTGCCTGATATCTTAACAAAAAGCTCTTGTCTTTACAAGAATTTTAGCAAGAAAAACGAAGAAAATATGAATTCAAATGAGTTTTAAAAAACTTTGACTTTTCACTGAAATCTTAGTTGAGTTTTTTTCAAAATTTCTCAAAATCTAGCATAGAAGAATTGGTTTAGATTTTCAGAAAATCCAATTTTGGGGAACCCAAAAAAGTATTGGGAATGGATGATTTGCATATGGTTCATAATTCTATTATTTTTTTTGGTGTTAGATTGACACAACTGTTTTCAATTCTGGCGCGGAGTTAGAGTTGCATCTGTTATTTATATGTTTTTGTTCAGATCATATTATAATCTGTATATCATATAATCTGTGTATTGCGAATTTCATAATGGATAAAAACATCAAAAAAGTTTGTTTTAAACTTTGCATTTTTCGCCGTGTTGGTCCCGGCCTCCTTTGTAGAATAGACCAACTGCCGTTCTGCCAGGCAGGTCGTAAAAGGCGACCGAATGGCTATCGAGTCACTACCATCATGGCTACTAGGTGGTAGAGTTCTGCATTGTCTCGCCCGGGTCAGGTACCACCGCCTTGCCTATTCCTGCCGCAATAGCGTCAGTGCTTGTCGCTGTCGTGTTCCGGTTTGGAGGGTAAGGTAGCCGGTAAACTTATGCATGTGGCATTAGACCTCGCCACAAGATAGCAACGCACCATTAACATCTTTGGTGTCTATAGGCGATGGTTGACTCTTTCCATCAGGAGACCCATCTGCTTGTTTGCTATCTTATGATATAAAAAAAAAAAAAGCCAATGAAATTTCTTATGCTGAGTCCCTAAAAATATCACAGAAGACTTACGGTCAATTACTTTATCAAAAACACGTGCTTATGAGTAATACAAAGCATTCAAAAGTAGTTGGACGTGATGGTAGATTTGCCAAGCTCTGGTAGGTCATCAACGTTTTCAGCTGGAGTTAAAATCACATAAGTGAAGGAAATAGTAACTGAAAATCCCCATTCCGCTAGCTAATCTATACATATAATAAAATCGTAGGAAAGGCAAAACTGTACATTGAATATTTTTTAAAAAGAATACTTGGGGCGTGATCTACAATCGATATCGATGCCAAAAATATAGTTTTTAGAATTTTTGTCTGTTTGTCTGTTTATCTGTTTGTCTGTTTGTCTGTTTGTCTGTATGTATGTCCGGGGTAAACTCAAAAGGTACTGCATGGATTTACTTCAAATTTTGCATGAATATTAGTAACAGGTCGGGTTAACATATAGGCTACATATTATCACGCTATCACCTACGGGGGAGGTGCTGTGCTGAGTAAACGAAATCCGCGCGGACGAAGTCGCTGGCAACAGCAAGTAAGAAATAATAAAAGATAGCCGCTGAACTTTCTGTGTTTCACGAGTCGATCCGTACCATTTTAAACAATCACTTGATTCGCCTCTGTAGTCTAGTGGCCCGGTGTCTGTATTGACCAATTAAGGCGCTGTGTTGACAGCGCCTTAATTGGTCACACCAACATCGCTCACTCTGTCTATTTCCATCAGAGTAAACAAGACCACACTATCAGTGTAACTGGGCGGGTCTTTAAATGAGTACATATTGAAATTTAAAAAAAAGTGTAGATTATTAAAAACTAAAAAAAGTGTAAAATATGATTCGGTAGCGGTTTAGGTATGAATATGATGACTTCATGTTTTTAATTGCAGACCCATATGTCAAAAAAGAAAGGTATAGAACCGTTAATGATGATTTTAAGACCAATCTTCGCAATTATTTTCTATAGACCCGATTTTTTTTTTCAATTATGTATCGAGTCCGGTCACAGTCTTTGAAATATGATGAATATTAACATATTTTTTGTGACGTCCTATAACAAATAGTTTTTCCTAAAAAACTGCTTAAAACATCAATTTCAACTAATTAGGTCTTGTCAGCCCTTTAAGGTCCTAGGTTCGATTCACGGGTTGGGAAATTAAAAAAATATGTGGTTTTTAGTTTTCTGATACAACATTTTTCGGTATTGGAAAGTTCCCGGTTGGCGATAGAATTGCTACCTATCACATTGTCGGACTTAAGTATCATCGGCTAATCGTGGGTGCACTGGTTGTACCTCTGCCTACCTCTTCGAGTGTGAAGATACTTGAGTATGAAACGTAACGCTGCTGGATTAGTCCCAAAAGACATGAATTTCTTTGAGTATCGCGGTGACTATTTCCATTGACTATCGCGGTATTGTACAATCGGGATTTCTACTAGGAGGTCAAACGATAAATAAAGAATATTATATGAGCGTTATCCGTTCAGTTTCGGAAAAAGCGTTTAAAAAATGTTTTGATGGTAAGTAGTACATACGTACATACTCACTTTAGCATGAAAAAAATCAGAAAAGATTCCTAGGACCTAAAAAAATTAGCCGCTGAGCTAAGCTGCGGCCAGACAGACATACATGGCGAAACTATAAGGGTTCCTTGTAGACTATGAAACCCTAAAATCATTATTTTCAAAAAATTTCCTCGACAATGGTAAGTGATGAAAGATTCTACCATGTAGTAGTTACGATGGTAGTGACTCGTATAGCCGAGTCACTACCATCGTAACTACTACATGGTAGAGTTCTGCATTGTCTCACCCGCACGGGCACGATACCACCGTCTTACCTTTTCCTGCCGCAATAGCGTCAGTGCTTGTCACTGTCGTGTTCCAGGGTGGAGGGTAAGATGGCCAGTAGACTGATGCATGTGGCATCCCGCCACACGGACAGCAAAATAAAATCATTTTTTGGTATTCTACGATATTTTAGTACTAAAAAATACGTCAGATGGCATTTCAAGAATCAAAATCGAATCTGATTTTCAAAAGTTACAGTTTACAGTTTCAAAACAAAACCAATATACTGCCATTTTAATAAAATAGATGTTTGAACTGAAAAAATCTATGTTTATAGTTTTTACTCTTTAGAGCTTAAAATACCTTAATTTAGCGGGAAGTTTCAGGGATGGCCTGTAGGGTCAACCGCTTGCACATTTTTTCTACGTGATTTTTCAGTTTCATTGACGCAACAAATATTTTCCCTTCGCTGCCTTAGCTATTCCTGTCACAATAGAGTCATTGCTTGTCATTGTTGTGTTCCGGTTTGGAGGGAAGGTAGCCGGTAGACTTAAGTATGTGGCATTGCCATTCCGCCACATGAATAGCAACGCACCATTAACATGTTTGGTGTCTATAGGCGATGAATTATCTTTCCATCAGTAGAGCCATCTGCTTGTTTGCTATCTAATTATATAAAAAAAGTATACCCTAACTGACAAAAGTATTCGTGATCGCACGTAAAAAATATTTAGATAAAATCAAACAAAATTTTTCTTCCTTTTTTGAACTTGATTAAAATGTATGGGAATCGTTTTTTTTTTCTAACGAACTAAACGAACGTATTTACTCACGAACAATGATTTCTCTTCCTTTTTTTGAAGTCAAAAAAAAATTATGATAAAAGTGTTTCTTTTCTCCTAGATTTCGACAGATGAAGGATGGTTACCCTTGATATATGGTCTAATTTTTAGAACACTCGAAGCTCCGCTAAGAGGGGGTAGCACAATGATAATGAACGTGAAATGTTTGCATAGGCCTCGGTAAATAATTCTTATTGAATTGTCCTCAAAGTGACGTGAAACCACACTCAAACAAGTCACTAATGGGACAACTACAACAAAGAGCTTGCTCACTTTTGATTTATTTCGCATGTTTGTTAATATGTTTAATCGTTCGGTCTACCAATTATTAATCAGTAATCAGATCTACAGATGTAGATTTAAAGAATATATTTTTTTACTATTACAACTTAAAAAATATTGCAATGTCATCCATACTAATCCATACTAATATTATACTATTATACTTTATACTAATATTATAAATTCGAAAGTAACTCTGTCTGTCTGTCTGTCTGTTACGCTTTCACGCTTAAACCACTGGACCGATTTTGATAAAATTTGGCATAAACATAGATAAGACGTTGAGAAAGGACATTAGCTACTTTTTACCGCAGGAAAATATCTCATTCCCACGGGAAATAAAATTAATCGGAAGAAAGCGTAGCGTAGTGCGTAATGTAGTGCACATTAACTAGATGTCGCTGCACGAAAATACATCGCGTTAACGTATTGAAACATGTAATGAAATCGTTGACTTAATTTTGATATTTCTTTTTTGTTTGTTTGTTTGTTGATTAAACGTGCTAATTTCTGGAACAATAAGTTGGATTGAAAAAAATTTCTTTGTGTGTGATAGCTACATTCATTAGGATTTAGGAAGGTTATAGGCTATCAAGCATTACGTTATTACGTTGCAATTATTCTTAGTTTAGTTAAAATATCGATATTCGTAAACTAAGTCGGAAGAAAATCGCTATCGAACTGCTGTATCCGCATTCCGCGTGCGCTTGCATAATGGATAAGTATACGTAAATACAATGTACTACAAATATATTGATTTTAAGTAAATCTAGAAAAAAGTCCGCGACACTATATATCTATCTCTTATAACAACAACACAATAAGGAATTTTGAGTCGAAAAATTGTTGAAAATTAATAGATGAATTTTGAGCAGTAGGATTATTATACGCAGGCATATTAATCCTTAATTTTTTTGGTTGTCAATAAATATTCCTAGAAATTTAGTGTATTCAGTATTTATTGCTATTATTTATTGCTATAACATGTTTGAAATTCAACTATTTTTGTTTTAGTCAAGTTAATTTTTAAATTATTACTTTTTAACCATTCCGAAACTTTAAGTAAGGTTTCAGTTGTTTCTTTTACTAGATGATTTTTATTTTTACATTAATTTGGAGTGTAATATCATCTGCAAATAAAAATGACTCATGTTGCATAGTCTCTGGAAGATCATTAATGTAAATTAAAAAGAGCAAGGGTCCTAAAACACTTCCCTGTGGTATTCCACAGTCGTAGTGACTATAATACTAATATAAAACTATAATTTGAAGTATATATTTTCTTATGTATCCCAGAAATTTTTGAAATTACTACACACTGTTTTCTATTTTCTAAATAACTTTGCATCCACTCTAATGATTTACCTCTTACTTATTTAATTTATTCTATGCGCTTAGCAGTAGATTAAGCCAGCGGATTTTCACGTAATTCAACCATGTTATTAAGTACAGGGGGATATTTTTGTGATAGGTACACCCTTCTTTGTAAACTCCCTGTCAAGAATCGAACCCGAGCCCCGTCGATTGCGTAGTCATGATCACTAACTACTCGATCAACGCGAACGGTACGGTTGAATTATTTAGTTATTGTTCAATTAACAATTCAATTGCGTAGTCATGATCTATTAATAATAACAAAATAACAAAAATAACAAAATAACAAAAATAAATGATGATATTTATGAATCAAAGAGTTTTATTTTATTTTACGTTAAACATTTTTTCGTTTGACTGCACTAGTTTTATGCGTGGTCCGAGTCGCTGGAAGAAAAATATTAAAATTAAATCAATCCGGCAACTAGGACCGCGGTTCCAGTTAATGTGGTCCCAGTCGTCGGAAGCCTCGTGTGAATCACTAATTATTGTAGGAAATTAATAGATCACAATATTTGACTGAGAACATTTTTACACTAATAAAGTATTCGTGAATTTTACAAAATAAGCGAATAGTGTTCTCTGAATTCTGCTGCATTGGTCATTTCGATGCTTAAAATATCCGAAATCACAAAGTTTACAAACAAACAAACTAATTTAATTATTTAGATCCTTGTGCAAGAAATTGAGGGAGCTTTTTTGATTTTCAACTCGTAACGTTTAACGTAAATATCATCATTTATATATTTAACTTCAATAAAATCACAATTTTTGTTATTTTGTATTTAACATGTAAATACAAAATAACAAAAATCATGCTAAAAATATTTAATAATTTCAAACAATTAACAATAACTAAATAATTCAACCGCACCGTTCGCGTTGGTCGAGTAGTTAGTGATCATGACTACGCAATCGAATTGTTAATTGAACAATAACTAAATAATTCAACCGTACCGTTCGCGTTGGTCGAGTAGTTAGTGATCATGACTACGCAATCGACGGGGCTCGGGTCCGATTCTTGACAGGGAGAAACATTTGTGTAATAAGCATAGATGTTTGTATTTCTGGGTTTGGGTGTTTATTATATGTATTTCGTATCTTTATATGTATTTCTATGTATTAATATCGTTAACTAATACCCATATCACCAGCAAATAATTTTCTTATTACACGAATTGATCCAACCCTTTGGGGTTTTAATTCATGTTATTTGTCAAGAAATATTTATATTTAATTATCTACGACAAAATCAGCCTTTGATAGGTACACCCTTTATATATCAAAGAAAATAGAAGAATGATTTTTGACCATAATGACAGGCGCACCAAATTCACGCATACAGTCACGCGTGAGCTTGTGTGAATGAATAGGAGCGCTGCAATTACCTAATAGATTTGGCGTTAACACTCTTAACATTTAGAATAAAAAGATTTGTATATCTTCTATATCTATTGAGATAAATAAGATATACAAATAGCACAGGAGCCCACGACACTAAACCTAGTCCCATAAGAATACCGGATAGTATATACATAGTTAGATTCGTCGTTAATTGGAGAATACGAAATGGCTATGCTGCAATGCGAAAAACCGAGTGGCACTATTAAAAAAAAAAGGAAAATAAATCTATTTCTAGTGCGATAAGACTACCAAATTTCGTTTGTTCGTGATTAACGTAGTAACTACAAATAAAAACATTCAATCTGCCTACCTTGAAGCAAGCATGATAATTTATCTTATACATACTTATAAAATGAGGGACAAATCTGTGCATTAAAATGTAAAGTTACAGGAAATTTACATCCTAGTTGAATGTACGGCTTATATGAAAAGTTTAACGACATGGTCGACATTCTGGTTGTTATAAATAAAAGGACTTCTAATTAATTTGACTCGACCCTTTTGTACTTTCTTGTTCTGAAAGTGACATCAGATTAAAAGTGACAAATTTTGTTTATCGAGTTTAATTTAAATGTATATTTTCAAAAATAGCGTTTGTATTACATTAAAAAATATCATCACGCCAGTTGCGTTACGGGACTTAGTTGATCAAGTTTAATTTAAATGTATATTTTCAAAAATAGTAGCGTTTGTAATACATTAAACAATATCATCACAGCAGATTCATTGCCGGACAGGCAGTGTGAATCGATTGGTCTCCATATTATACCGGTTTGTCGATTGGTGAGATGGATGGTTAAATACCCTGGATGGATGTCTAGATTGGTTAGATAATTCGTTGCGCACCGCATTCGAACGATAACGAATATTATTGCTTGTTTTTTTTCGATAACTGAAACTGACAACTTTACGTGTAGAAGCATAGTGGCTTTCCAACATCACTATCAAACTTTAAGCTGAAAGTAATATTTCGAGTTTCGACGATACCATATCCAGTGTTCCTTGGTATTGATTCAGCTGCCTTCGAAGAATAGAGCATCTGCCATTCGTAAGTTCGTAAGAGGCGAACGATTGGCTATGCGAATCACTACCATCGCGGCTATTAGGTGGTAGAGTTCTACATTGTGCCGCCCGGATCTGGTACCGTAGCCTTACTTATTCCTGTCGCAATAGCGGTTCCGGTTTGGCGTGTAGCATTAAGACTCTGCCACAAGGATAGCAATGAGTCATTAACATATTTTGGTGTCTATAGGCGATGGTTACCTCTTTCCATCAGAAGAGCTATCTGCTTGTTTGCTTTCTTATTATATAAAAAGTAGGCGTCTCCAAGACGCATACGAAAAAGCAAGTTTTAAATAGGTACATTTTTTCAACGCTATACCTTGCTAAAAGTCTAAATATTTCAGTTTTTTATTATTTACATAGCATAATTAATAATAAGTAACTACAATATATCCGATTTAACCTTAGTAGAAAAAGGCTTTTTGTCTTAAATTTGCTGTGATGCGACAGAAATGAAAGATAGTGTAAGGAATAGGGCAAACTTATCCAAAGTCTGAAATTATAGAAGACCACAGAGGCACAATTATAGTCCACCCACTTCCACGACACTTTTTTCCACGTCAGAAACAAAGGCAGTAACATACAAGTTACGTACTCAACGCACGTTTCACTTCGCAACCGAAGCATCTTCAGGAAAGTCGAATAGCACTTCACTCTATGAAGGGTGAAGCATTTAATGTTTGTCGTTGAAGTGGGTGGACTATTGTGCCGCTGTAGTTTTCTATAATATCAGACTTTGAATAAGTTTGCCCTATTCCTTACACTACCTTTTATTTCTGTTGCATCACAGCAGTTCCATATAACATTTTGCGGAAAATTTGCAAATTAAATACCGTAATTATGGATTTCCGTCACTTGTCATCCAAAGTCTTGCGAAAATCCTTTAAAAATGGATTTCCGCAAAGTGACGCCTGAATCTCTTAAATTAATCTGATTGTTACAGATGTGGTGGGCCGTTTGGTGTGTCGCGATGGTAGCCGGCAGCGTTTGTGCAGAAAGCGCAGCTGAAGCCAACGCACTGTCATCTATCGACTGGGGGCAAGTAGATAACGTAAGCATAATTTTATCACGGTTACAATATGTCTTTTATAGTGAAATACGAGCAGATGTAGCGAAACTTTCGTAAAACAACATCAAGCAGGGTACCCAACATAGATTTATATAAAGTACGTAAACCAAGCAAAGGAAATATAAAGAATCGACTAAAAACCCTGAGAAGAGTTCATAGATAATTATTATTTCATATATAAAGTTTTAAAAAAAATCACACTTATCAGCTGACACTCGCCTCTTTCGCTGGGCGTAAGTAAATTCAGTAATGATAATATTAGTAATTTAAAAAATTAAACTGACCTCAAATATCTGTCATTTATGGGTACCTATATCTCAAAAACCACAAAATCGATTTTGATGAACCTTAAACTGTTTGCTAAGTCGAAATATACCTGATTTAAATCAAAAAGTATTATCTCTATATGACTTTAAGTTCCCGAAAAATTCGTGGGCAAACATAATAATTTAGTAAACATGCTTAGACGCCTATCATCATACTCAAATATTATCCAATTCCAACAATATTACATACATTCATGTCAAACTAATAACCTCCTAATATTAAACTGATAAAACCTAATTTATTAGTCTGAACTCTCCCATCTAGCAATTAATTTCAGCCATCAGGATAGCGTTGCTATCCTTGTGAAACTTTACCACCAAATCTTAATGATTGCTTTAATTCCACAAGGAATTAGTAAGAACCTCTCCCTTGCATTAGATTTAGGTGTCTTCCATAGTTTCTTTAAATGTCTCTATATTTCTTCTAGGACCCATATTCTGTGGCAGCTATGACAGGCCGCTATGCTGCTCCTGCGCCATGGTTCTATTTTGTCGCTGATGAACCACGTGACTCACAGGTAACATAAATATTAGAATATTTATTAAATTTCAATAAAACTACAATATAACAGACAGACATATCTACTAGCTGAGAATAATTTCCAGCCTTCTATTGCTAGCTAGTTTTCATTACATATTATTAGTTTTGTTGTTCCTTTTAAATACTAAAGAAATAAAAATGCATATATATATATATATATATATATATATATATATATATATATATATATATATATATATATATATATATGTATATATATATATATATATATATGTGTATGTATGTATGTATGTGTGTGTGTGTACATGGTACAAATATTAGGAGTATAAGCGTGTGTTTCGTGTGTTAGCAATAACTTTTATGACACGTAGTTCCTTTTCATGCTCATTGCTTGGACTTGAACTTGGACTTCTTTCTTTAGCTTTAGAGTGGTTTCGGGCTTGATATCACATGCAGCTGAATTAAATATTATAAGGTTTCTTTCTGGTAAGGACTTCAAGACTTAAATCTACAAGATACACTCAAATTTACCATCTGGAAAACCTCTCTAAAAGCTAAAGCATAATAAAAGGTTTGATTTAGAATTCAAATGCACTCCCAGCATTTCGATAGCAAGAAATTTCTGAGGCGCTTTTTGCTTTTGAAACAAGTTTTCGAGTCAGAGTAATCTGAACGGAGACATTTTTGAAACCTTCGAGAAAAGATCTTACTCAAAAGAGCAAAGCTGGAAACGGCCTGCAGTACTTATGCGACACTAATATCCATGATCATCACATACTATCAGGCTGACCCCTGATACCACCTCTTTCACCCTCCTGACGTTTAGAGCTGTAGTTATGAATGCCGAACATTTTATAGTATATCATGTATACCATAATCATTATATATATATATATATATATATATATATATATATATATATATATATACAATAAAACTAAGTTGACAAAATGTGCGTGCCGATAAAACTTAAAAAGGAGTCCCGGCACGGTACAAGAACTTATATAGTGTGATAGCCCTTTATCCCCCCTCAAACAAGAAACGTCCAGTTTTAACATAAAAGGCGTGTTTTAAAGATATAAAGGCTTTTCCAACCCTTCAACCTGAAAATTAAGTGTAGTGGCGCCATCTCTTGTCGAGTATTTGAACTTTATTCAGAACAACGATTATTTGAGTTTCTTTTCGAAAGGCGCTGCGAGCAACTGCAGCATGTGCAGTAATGGCACGAAATTTAAAATTCCAATAAAGTCTTAAATTACATTTGTGATATTTCAACTACCACGTAATCTCATATCAACTCCCGAGCGAAGCCGGACATCATAGCTAGTATATAATAAAACTAAGTTGATAAAATGTGCGTGCCGGCCTGCAGTACTTATGTGACACAAATATCCATGATCATCACATAATATCAGGCTGACCCCTGATACCACTTCTTTCACCCTCCTGGCATTTAGAGCTGTAGTTATGTATGCCGAACATTTTATAGTATATCATGTATATCATAATCATTATATATATATATATATATATATATATATATATATATATATATATATATATATATATATATATATATATATATACAATAAAACTAAGTTGACAATATGTGCGTGCCGATAAAACTTAAAAAAGAGTCCCGGCACGATGAAGGGACTTGTAGAGTGTGATAGCCCTTTATCCCCCCTCGAACAAGAAAGTTCTCGTTTTAACCTAAAAGGCGTGTTTTTAAAGATATAAGGGTTTTTCCAACCTTTCAACTTGGAAATTAAATTTAGTGGCGCCATCTGTTGTCGAGTATTTGAACATCATTCAGAACAACGATTATTTGGGTTGAATTTCAGCATGTGTAGTAATGGCGCGAAATTTAAAATTCCAATTTCAATAAAGTCTTAAATTACATTTGTTATATTTCAACTACGACGTAATAATATCAACTCCCGAGCGAAGCTGGGCATCATAGCTAGTATGATCATAAATTTAAAAATTTATAACGTAAAGCACGGTAAAATGACAAGAAAAATTTTGAGAAATAAGATTTATTTTCATAATATTTATATAAAAAAAATTGCTGCCGTAGGTTTTTGTCCACAACGACGTAGGTTTTTGACGAGTACTAGACTTGATATTTATTCACAACAATGCTATTGAACGAGAAAATGATTTTATATACTTTTTTTGAAGTTCTGACGAAAACGTAAATTGCATTTTCGAGTAGCTTTTTTATGGCACGCTCACGCACATGCTTAACTGTTGCAGGCAAATAATATTATATCGATTGTAATTTTTATTTTTTCTTTCTTCTTCCCGCATCATTTTATGTATCATGAGCCAAATTTCATTTAAATCCGTTCAATTTGATTTGCGTGATTATGTAACAATCAGACATCCATTCATCAAAATATCAAAACTTTCGCAAATATTATAATATAGATTATTCATACTCCTCCGTTTTTGTTATATGATTTTCATTATGTTTTTCTTAATTTTAATTTATTTTTTATTATGATTCATTTGCTTTATTTTTGCGTTATTTTAATTCAATTCTTATTTTCATTAATTTTTTATTTCTATTTCTTGTTAAAGCTTTTTTTCTTTTTTTCCTTTTTTCTTTCTAAACAATATTTTTTAACTACAAAATTACTTATAATTTAATACCTTATTGGCTAATGATATGCACATATATACTTTTTACACAATAATTTTAATAAGGGCAATGGGCCCACCTCTCGTTCCCACCACTGTAACTTCTGTAAACCAGAATCAACAGCGGCAACCGTCCTGATAACCTCTGAGTTGCGAGCTCCCTAAGCTAAGCTGTCTTGGATCCCGCAACGAAATTAATCAGAAGTATATAAGAGGAGTAGGAAAATACATCCTGTTTCCCTCCCTTTTTAGCAGGAGACTGCAAAATGTTAGAAGCATAAAAATGCTACGAAATGAGACTTTTACAATCAGGTTAAGCCTCATTGCTATTGCACCAGGTAGTTTGGAAATTAGGGACCTACCAGAATGGCCTACTTGATTTTGCTTCCAGTAGTAAGTGTGACAAAATCGTTTGAAGGCACGGAGGTTCCCACGTGTACCCACAAGGTCGGAGTAATAAATTACACCGGATATACATTGGATACTATCAAGCATTTGGCGACGTTCGTTTTGCCAAAGATTACACTCCCAAAGAATGTGATGTGCAGTTTGTTCATATTTACAGTTTAATGTAGAGCACTCGCAAAAAGGAGAAGGAACTAATTTAAACGAGAATAATTTAGCTTTAAAATTACCGTGGCTAGTGAGAAACTGTGCAACACAATGATCTATTTCTATCCAGGTTTTACTTAAGCGATCCCGGATGCACGGGAAAAAATTATATAAATGCCGTCCTTTAGTTGAACAAGGCCAACGCGACTGCCATTTATCAATTAATTCATTAGTAACGTCGATTACGGGATTAAAAAGGCGACGTATTTTTGTTTGGGCTTGCGAGTTGATAAATTCTGGGTTAGTAAAATTCCTAGAATTGTAATACATTGAATTACAGAATAATTTATGGTATAGATTTGTGTTAATAATAATTAGCGGCACTGACTACGCGATTGACGGGGCTCGGGTTCGGTCCCCGACGGGGTCAAGCATTTGTGTGATGAGCATAAATGCTTACGTTTTCGGGTTTGGGTGTTTATTAAACATATTCTTGTATTTATATATGTGTTTCTATGTATTTGTATCGTTGTCTAACACCCATAAAACAAGCAAATAATTTGCTTACTTTGGGGTTAGAAAAAAAATATTTACATAATTTTACAACTATCATTACAGGCACAGACCCAATGCGTTAGTAGGAAGAAAAAACAATCAATTAGTACACATAACAATACAACACTCAATAACTATGTATAGCAAGAACAAGTGATATGTAACATATATAACAACACATAACTATAACAACTAGGAATAACACAAGACATATAGCAATTCTTTCGCGAATTCATTCAATTTGGATGAAAATATATCTAACCAGGCATGAACTTCGTTAAGTGCAGCGACAGCTTGCATCAGTGGAATTTTCGCCAGCAGATTCGTCCTGGCCTCCGGCACAACCAGCAATTGCGGGCACCAACGCCTCCAACATAGCGCCCCGATAATAATAGGTGCAAACATTGTAATACTCCCGGGTTATGATACCCCTCTTATCAGATTGAAAATATACATGACAAGTGCGAAATCCCAACGTACCCTCAATTCGTTATATCCTACCATTCCGATAACGAATAACGTAGGGTACATAAGTGGATAAAACGGATAACACCATTTTCCAATACAGGTGTCTCGTGAATTTATTTCGAATACGCTCCAGCATACCCACATACTTTGCTTCATATGGAGCCCATATGACTGCATTGTGTTCCAGATGACTCCTGACCAGTGCATCATACAGTACTTTGAGCGCCGTAATGTGAGTAAAGCCTCGTGTTTATTCAAAACAAATCCCAAGTTCCTGTATGCTTTTTTGCAGATATTCATTATGTGGTTACGAAATGTCACGTACCTGCTCAACGCGCTGTAACTGCATCCATTCTATACTGGATATAAACCGCTTTACTATGCGTGCGAGTAAACGTAATATACGAACATTTTCCAGCGTTGTTTTCCCCGTGTTGGTCCCGGGCTCCTTTGAAGAATAGGTCAACTGCCATTCTGCCAGACAGGTCGTAAAAGGCGACCGATTGTCTATACGAGTCACTACCATCGTGACTACTAGGTGGTAGAGTTCTGGTTCCTGCTGCAATAGAGTCAGTGCTTGTCACTGTCGTGTTCCGATTTGGAGGGTAAGGTAGCCGGTAAACTTACGCATGTGGCATTAGACCTCGCTACAAGATAGCAACGCACCATTTACACCTTTGGTGTCAATAGGCGATGGTTGACTCTTTCCATCAGGAGACCCATCTGCTTTTTTGCTATCTTATGATATAAAAAAAATATTTGACTACATTAAAATAAAGTTTGTAAAACACTTTCGCCGGTGTTGACAGAACTACCACCGGTCTATAACCGCTTATACCCTGGCTAGGTTTACCCTTCGGAACCAGTATTACCCTAGTAATTTTCCACTGATTCGGAAATTCTGCAGATTTAAGGCAAGAATTAAACAAAAAGTGCAGAGGTTCTATTAGCACTCTTTTGTAATTTCTAACCAGAAAAGCTGGTATACCGTTGGGACCTGCCGAACATTTCGGCTTAAGATTTTTAAGTGCCATTTCCACTTCATACAAACTAAGACCTTCTAAGTGTACTCGTGCACTCATACCGGCGCACGCCTCCGCTGCTCGCACATCTAATAGAGGTGGCTCACTATTGTATTCTGACTTAAAATACTTAGGGAATTGCTTAACACACTCATAGTCCGTTAAGTGCTGACCGTTCATGACTATAGTCTGCCTATCCCTAGATATACTCTTCGACCAAAAAGATTTAGGATCTCTAGCAAACTGATATTGGATTCGGTTTTAATGTTGTTCATGGGCAGCACCTACAGCCTTTTTAATACGCGACCTATACTTAGAGAACTCTGCTTAGTCCTTAGTTGATTTATATACCTTGTGAAGCTGGCTTTTAGCTATTAAATCTCGTATAATATCTTTTGTATACCATTCTGGATAAAGGTATTTGCCGTTATTATTTAAATGTAGCTTTTTACGCGGTACGCATTAATCTATATTTTCATAAAATTTAGAGTAAAAGTAACTTAAAATTTGTTTCAAAGCCATCATCTTATACATAGGACCCAAATCTATACTGGCTGTTTCCAGTTAATGTTTGAAAATTCGCTTGGAAAAATTCTGACGCGGGTAAATTTTACGTCCATTGGCAAAGTTGCAAAACTCAGGTCGTTAATGACGTGTAAAGAGCTGGCAGACTTTGTCAAGATAACGCTCACCGCAAGAGGCGGATGTTGTGGGTCAACCGGAACGGTTGCCTCATCCGACTCTGTCACTAATACCTCCACATTAAAACCCGTAGTCAATACTAAATCGAGCTGTCGACCTAAGCAGTTCGGTACATAATTACTTTGAGTGAATTCGCAAAATGTCAAAAAATATTCATAATAATTACTTACATTGACAGAACAACAATACAAGTTCAAATCTCCTAACATTAATATATACACTATATCTATAACACAGATCTTCTATCATTCTAAATTTTTCAGGGCTACCTGGTAGGATATACACAACACTACACAAAAACAAAAACCTATTTGCAGCGTGAACTGTCGCGCAGACTATTTCAAAAGCACAGGTATCAATCGATACACTCGACACAAGTACACGTCGTAATTGGTACCGGTGTGTTATAACCAGAAATACCCCACCCTGCTTCCGACCATCTGTTCTATCACAACTTACTATGTTGTATCCTGGTGGTGTTATTTCGGCATCCTGTATGGATTCGTCGCATCCAGACTCCGCAACGGCGTATAGATCGAAATTGAAAACCTCAATATTATTTCTGAAATGGTCTAATTTCGTTCGTAAACTCCTGACGTTTTGATAGAATTTGTATAGTTTTATTTATCCTAAGCTTATTTTTGGCACTTATACACTTTATTGTCATATACGATATTTTTATACGGTCTCACACCGTCATCGAATGATTTATAACTGAACCACAGCGAAGCATAACTGGATCTCGCCAAATATTCATATAAATTTTCGAGGTACCTACAGTATGAACATATTATGCTTTACTGATAACGTTTAAACAGAACTGCATTACAAAAACTGTATTAAAGCAAAAGTAGAGTTGCAGTACCTACATTTTCTCAAAAGTGCGAACTAAATAGCACGTCTACATTACGAATTAAGCTTATGGCATTAAAGTACAATTGGACCTTTGGACAAGCTACAAACGGTAGTAGAATAAATAATTAGTTGATTCGCGATGAAGTTAATAGAGCTTGTGTTAACATAATCAAGTACCTATTGGAAGAAATAAGGACTGCGCAAAAGAAATCTTAAAAAATAGAATCATTTGAGATTTATACGAAAAAGTTTAATATGCTAAGCAAAAAAAATACCAATTAACTTTAGCAGCATCGCTCTATAGCCTAATATATTTTATTATGATACGCACACAACCACACACAAACACACACCCTCGCCCAAGACATAACTTTAACATATTTTTAAACACAGAAAAAGGAAAATGTTGATGGTTCAAATCAAGCCATATTTTAATTTTTTTAACTGTTATCCTATGCTATTAAAAGAAAACCGCTCTAATGATTTCTATGATATTTGCGATAAGGAGTTTTACAGGGGCAAAAAATTTGTGTAGCCTTAGGTCATGTATCTAGGAAAAATCGCTTTAACAAATAGTTCACGCATAAAAAATTTCCCAGCAATATGACGTCCGATAATCTGATGGTTAAAACCATAGACTGCACGTGGTCGATGGTTAAAACCCCAACTATGGACAGGTCTCGTGGCGTCAGCGTTTTTCAACTATTTTCGTGGCGTCAGCGTTTTTCTGCTTTTAGGGGGAAATCTTTTACTACTTACTTTGCTTTTACTTACTTTCTTCGCGTTTTTGAAGAACAGTTACGTAGGTTCTTTAAAATTTTATGAGATGGCTCTGAATGGCTCTTTTTTCAGAAAAAACATTATTTTAGAATAATATACCGGGCGAAGCTACATCATTTAAGTACTGTTAAATTTTCACACTATTACATTTTTCGTGCGTACTTAAAGCAAATAATTTCTGCCTTTTTTATTACTCCACCTCTAACAAGAATGAAACATGTAAACATTAATTCAATAGTCTATTATATTTCTCAATTATAAAAGTTATTGCTTTAGATTTAATATCGATAATTAATTTAAGTTATTTCCATTGAAGACGTAGCAGTTTACTTCGAGTTGTTTTAGTAGAGTTTTGTGACGCTATTATTCTACTCTCCTAACATTTACCTTTCACTTTGAAAGGCAATGGCGGTATTAAAATTACGCAAATGAATTAAAATAATATGTACACTTTTCTTCATATATAACATACATTATTACTGAAAAACCAAAAAGAATGTGTATATGATTAATATATCATGAGATAATCATGGATAAATACATTTTTTTTCACATGTACCACAAATACAACCAAATTTAAGAGAAATCACAAAATTTCAATCATATGCTGCATCATTAAGTGAACCTTTAAGTTACTGAATGTAATTTGGAATACAAACCGCGAAAAAATATCCCAACCCCAACCAAAATAATATTGTTTTATATTTATTTGCCGTTGTCATCAAACCCTTTAATATAAAATATCAATGGACAATTTACACGAATAACTTCAAAGTAACCCAATTATTTTGCTTATAAGTGTTAGTCAACGATACTAGAACATACAAATGCATATATACATGGGCGCCGGCAGCAGGGTGCATGGGGGTGCGCTTGCACCCCACCGTCAAGAAATAAAATACGTATAAAGTAATATTAAATTACTGTTTTAATAAAAAAAAAAAAAAATTTAAGGCAGTTGCTGACCAAATTTATTAAAAACCTTGTCAAATAACAATTTGACATTTTATTTATCCACTTGAAAATATATATGTATTATTCTATATTTTTGGTATAAATAAATAAATAAATAAATAATAAATATTCACGGGACAAATAACACTTACTGATCTAACCCCAAAGTAAGCAAATTATTTGCTTGTGTCATGGATGTTAGTCAACGATACTAATACATAGAAATACATATATAAATACCAGAATATATTTAATAAACACCCAAACCCGGAAATACAAGCACTAATGCTCATCACACAAATGCTTGTCCCCGTCGGGGATCGAACCCGAGCCCCGTTGATTGCGTAGTCAGGGTCGCTAACCACTCGACCAACGACAATGTGTAGATGCATAAACAACCCCCTAAAAGTAATCAGGGTGATTTCCATACATATATAATTACTCAAATATGTTTAATAAACACCCAAACACAGAAATACAAACATCTATGCTAATTTAGAAAATTATTCTTATTTAGTTTGAAAAGGTGTGTCAAATATAATATTAATGTTGCATGACTATCCAAGAGGTAGGATGCCAATGCCATATGCATAAGTTTACCCGCTACCTTACCTTCCAAATCAAACTCATCAGTTATAAGCATTAGTGCTATTGCAGCAGGAATATATAAAGCGGTGTTACCACAACCATATAACCACAATGTTTACGCGCTACCTTACCTTCCAAACCCTAACCCGACAGTGACAATCATCCTTGCTATTGCAGCAGGAATATGTAAAGCGGTGTTACCACAACCACACAACCACCATCTTTAACGGCTACCTTACCCTTCAAACCAAAACCTGGCAGTGACAAGTATTAGTGCTATTGCAGTAGGAATATGTAAACTGTAGTGTTACCAACTCCTTAGCCGATCCATTTGAATCCGGTACGTTGCGAAATCCTACCACCTATAAGTACCTAGTCAAAATCTTGTCACAATAGTAGTGACACGTTTTATTAAGTTTTTTGACATCTCACGCCCATGAAGTTTCGTATTGTTTAAGTTAAAATTTCATACAAATAATATTGCACTTCATGGACGGGACGCCCCAAAATACAAAGTAATAACAAACACTAAGTCCATTTTAGGCAAAATTGAGTTATCAAAGCCAATGTATATTCTCCTGAAAAACTGGTTTTTGACACTTACAGTCTTATGATTTTTAGACAGACATAAAGTCGTCGAACGGTCAAAAACTCATTAATAAAAAGGACAAAGTATATAATTATTACTATTTACTAGTAATTTTAATGTAAAAGTCTGTCTGTCTGTTATGCATTCACGGCTAAGCCGCCGAACCGATTTTAATAAAATTTAGTATAAAGATAGTTAAAGATACGGGGTCTAACATAAGCCATCTTTTTTTATCAAAAATCTATCCTTAAGGGACTGAAATAGGGGATGAAAATTTGTATAAAAACTATATCGACGTCATGTTAATTTATTAGCTGGCGAAGCTACGCGGGTCACTTATTACATATATAATATTCGTATCAATGCACTCTAGATCGCTTGCAACTACTTCTCCCAACAACCCGGTTCTGGGATGGAAACGCATCACTAGTAGTAGGGGAGCTCAAGATGCTAAATGGTTAGTTACTTAAGCGTCGTAGGGACCTATTGGATTTTGTAGATTAAATTATAGGAAAAATAAAAGGTTATATAATGTTTTTCATTTCAATGGTGGGGGAAAATTCTACAGATAAAAAAATGTTTTTAAAAATTAGTGACATGGAAACACTGAAGCGCGTTAGATTAGGACGTGATAATTAGCAATTGGTTAGCACGTTAATTGCCAACTAAAATTTAGAAAATCTGACGATTCAAGTGTAAGTAAGGGAGTGGGAGGTCACAAATTTGCAAAGAAAATGTTGTCTTGACAGTCTCGAGCGCGACTGAATTTTCTTTTATTATGGAAGATATTATGTAAGAATTACGAAAAAAGTATAATCTGACAATTTCCACAAGCCGATTTTATCTTAATTTTGTTATTTTTCTGCCATTGTTACCTTCCTCTATAGAAAGGACTTATATTTGGTGGTGAGCTTTAACATTATGCGAGGTACCCCCTCCTATGTTAATCTGACGCCCTCGAGTAAATACCAAAGTCCCCTCTTGGGCTTCCCTACTATAGTATATTGCAAAAAAGGGTAGTTTCCCCGTATCATTCGGAAAATCGCCGTTTGCCGTTCTTATCACGTATGCATTAAGACGTAATTTTTTATAACATTGAGATTCCATTGCGAAATCTCTTCGTTCATCTAATAATTAATTAATCAAATAATAATTATATATATATGGTAGAATATCGTTTGGCTTGGTTGCCATTAAAAATTTGGCCGCTTTTTTTATTAGAATAATATCAATTAACTGTTTGTTAAATAATTTCGTCCACTAAGTTTTAAGATAAGCTATAGGTACTCCAGGTCACAAAAGTATATCTAGAGAATTTAAAAAAATGTTGTTTGCCCTCAAGCACTTAGCCGTAACCGTAGTGCATAGTTTTTAAAATTTTTACATTTACGATTTTATATATCTATGTATATCAAAATACTTACTAGTTGACTAGGTGGTAGAGTTCTGCATTGTCTCGCCCGGGTCTGGTACCACCGCCTTACCTATTCCTGCCGCAATAGCGTCAGTGCTTGTCACTGTCGTGTTGAATGGTAAGGTAGCCGGTAAACTTATTCATGTGGCATTAGACCTCGCCACAAGATAGCAACGCACTATTAGGAGACCCATCTGCTTGTTTGCTGTCCTATATTTAAAAAAATTTATATATTTTGTTTTCATATGATAATATACGTCTGTCTATAGGCGTTGCTAACTATTAAAAATTGCATAAAGTGAAAGGAACTCCCTTTAAAAGTATAAAATGACACATCCAAAAACCGGCAAACTGCAAGTCGGACTCGCGTAGGAAGGGTTCCGCGCCATTATCTATAAAAAAAAAGACAAAAATAATCACTTTTGTTGTATAGAAGCCCCAATAAATAAATGTTTTATTTTAATTTTATTATTTATTTTTAAAGTAAATATATAACTAAATATCCTATAAATATTTCAGGCGTCTTTAAGTCTTTAATAAAAAAAACACGTTTGTGGGATGGAATTTATTTTATTGTGTTTTTAGTATTTGTTGTGATAGCGGCAACAGAAATACATTATTAATAAAGGTAATAATTTCTACTATCTAGCTATCACGGTTTATGAGATACAGCCTGGTGATAGACGGACAGACAAACATATAACGGATGGATGGACAGCGGAGTGTTAGTAATAGGGTCCCGTTTTAATTTTACCCTTTAAAACGGAACCCTAAAAAGAGAGTTTCACTTGTTCTTCGTATAAGTTTTGAGGTTCATGGAATCTTTTTGACCCTTTTTATGTATGTAAGCCTCTCATAACTTTGTAAATGGCTAAACGGACCGAAACGGAGCTTAGTAGATTTTGAGAAATTGTAAAAATAACTTTTAAAAAGTTGCGGAAACAATTATTTAAAAAAGTTTCTACTTTTATTTAAACTTGTACTTTTTTAAAAAAAAGTAAAGACCAATTAATTCCATAACCTAATCAGCTTTTTTTTCTCAAAATCGGTTCCTAGCGATCAAATTTTTAACGTGAACCTAGCCAAACTATATTACATATAACTGATATTTTGATTAATTTTTTAATAAATGTTGCAATCTTTCAATGAGATCTAGACTATCAATATTTAACGCAGGCCAAATTTCAACGTTTTTAAGTCGGCCAAAAAAATATCACTATAATTATAATATTATGTGTATAAATATTTTATACAAGTACAGTAATACCTCGACTTAGGCTACCCAGACTTACGCGACCCGCAGTTATGCGGTTTTCAAATCTCGTTGATTCATCTTTTATTTGACTTAATGGCTCCACACCACACTATTGCTTAGACAATGTACGGGTTCAGACAATTGAAAGACAAATTTATTGTAGAAAATTCGGACTCCAAAGAGGAGTAATTCTGCTACAAAACAAGGAATAAAAAAGTTTTTTGGGCTTGGAAATTTTGCGTGAGAAAAAATCAACTTGTTAAACTACTTTGTTAGATTTTACGAAGCCTTCTATATCGAGATAACTTTGGTTGGCGATTTTATATTTATATAATTTGAGATATTAATAAACATTTTTTGTCTACGTGTATTTTTAAAAGCCTCAATGAAAAATATTTTATATGTATTTATAGGTGAAATTATACCCCAACTTACACGAATTCGACTTACGCGGTTATCGCTCATTCCCACCTATCGCGTAAGTTAGGGGTATTATTGTATTGAATTACCTAAAATTAATTTGGTATTTCACGACTACGGAAATATTTAATATTTTTTATAAAGGAACGAAAAGAGGACGAAATAGTTCGTCTACGAAGAACGTCGTATGTATCTGTGAACCCAGCGATAGAACTGTTGCAAAGGGAAGCTCACAACAATTATATTGAACGACAAGCACATGCAAACAGAGAATTTTTAAACCGCGTCGGAAAACGAGGTTAGATCATTTATATATTTATGTATGTAAATATTTCTTCAACTTCATTTTTATCCATTTTTAATTTAAAAAATCTTAAATTTAATTCAGCGACAAAAATCTGGGTAATTTTTTTAAAATGTTTTTGGTATCTGTTTTAAAACATACGGGATATATAAAAACTTTTCAACAAATTATAATGGTGTTCACTTTTATCTAAGCCGTCTTAATCTGAATACTGTATCATATGGTATTTGGATAAAGTGATAAATTACTTTTTAGGTGTATTAATACGCATTGATGTGATTTGTGTTCTATGTGTTATAATTACAATCCAGTAAATATTTGCTATTAATTATTGAATTCAGTATATTGTTAAAAATATTCAATACCTAATCTAACAAATTAACAAATGATATTCTGTAGCTATCTCTGTTTTGTTTCTTTTAATAGACTGTTTTAGTTGTAGTTGATTACTTTAAAACCTGGTTCTAAATAATTATCTTTGCAGTTCCCAATTTTCCTCATTTTCCTGCGTATGTGTGTTGGTTTGTCCTTCTTACACAGCAATGATGAAACTTATCAATTTATTTTTAGCGTTTAAAATAATTTATAGGCCGTAGACTATTTTTATTTCGCAAAATGTACATATTGCATTTAAATACTTTTTTATTTTAGCAAATTCAAAATATTCTTTTCTCTTAAAATATGTTTATTTGTAAGATGGAGATTGTTTAATTGTACTGATATATTTTTCACAACAGGCGAAGCACCTGTTAGCAACTTGTAATAGTAATTTACAACCGGTACTAAATTGTGATAATACTGTAAAATATTTTATGGATAAAAAACACGATAAAACAGATGCTAAGAACATATTTCAATAATTTGCATTGTAAACAAGAAAAGTGTAACTTTAAATAATAAAACTTAAATGATACACTTTACATGTTTTACGATTATTTAACGTGGTAAATAATTTTTGTAACATTTTTGTCTTTTTACAGATCTGTCGAGAAGCCGCAATGAAAATTAAAGCAGTACTTCATTCAACTTCATTATTAGTTACAATCCTGCCGTCCAACGACTTTTAAGTAACAAAAACATTTTGATGTATTAAAATTTAAAGTAAAAAAACCCTGTAAAGTTCAAATAATATAATTATTTATTTCTTATACGCTGCGTATTATTTTACCAAATACTAAATAGCAGTAAACTAGAATATGAACAATTCGACTAGATTATATAGAATTTATTTTAATTATAATTAATTAAAATAAATCATAATATTTAATACACATCTGATATTTCGAGAAAGTGCTTATGCCTATTTAATGTATGGGCTAAAGGGAGAGTCTGGCCGAGTAAAGCGACGCATGCCTTCGCTCTCTATCGACCTGCCCATGTCGGTGCTTCGTCAAAAACTGAGTGAAGAAAAAGTAAGAAAAGTTCAAGCCCTTCGAGCTGCTGCGAATAGAAATTTCTTGAATGACATCGGCAAACGAGGTATAGTTCACTGTTTTTAATATGGGTGTTTTCCATTTGTACTACTCTATATATTTTTAAATTCGTTCTTAGTAGGTCGGAGAATGAATCAGTCAATCAAATCAAGAAGGAATTAGTTCCCTCTTCGGATATTTATGTATATTTTTTTATTAATGTTTGGGCATTGCTCCGTCGTAAATAGAGGGACATATTAAGTTCGTTTTTTCATTTAGAAAGTTATAATTCCCATTCACTTCCATGTAAATTTGGTGAATATCTGATTCAGGATTCCAGAGAAATAGTAAGTCGGAAGTCAATTATTGCCATTTCATTGCGTTGCGTAGTAAATGGTAATTTTCTTTGTAATGTAATACTGCAATAAACTATTTATAGTTTTACATAAAGTTGTTATAAATAATATAAATTTATAATACATTAAAAACACAATTATTATTGATGGTCTATTTCGCAAACCTCAACACAAAACGTGAGGTAGTACTCTACTCTCGCAATTAAATATTCATATTGCACTTACAGAATAATATAAATACATGTGTGTCAAGAAAAACCGTACAAGTGCGTTATCTGAGGGAAGGTTTCCGTACTATCATAGCAAAATAATACGAAAAAATGTGTAAACGGTTGACCCTGCGGGCCATCCCTGAAACTTCCCACTAAATTAAAGTATTTTAAGCTCAAAAGAGTAAAAAATATAAGCATAGATTTTTCAGTTCAAACATCTATTTTGTTAAAAATTGCAGTATATTAATTTTTGAAAAGCTGTATATTTTGAAAACGATGATGGCATTCAACTCATTTTTTGAGATCTAAAATATTGCTTTAGTTAAATAATCGATAGGTAGGCACAGACATTTTTAACTTAGACAACATTATGAATAGGATATTTTTTTTATAAGATAGCAAACAAGCAGATGGGTCTCCTGATGGAAAAAGTCAACCATCACCTATACCATACGACACCAAAAATGTTAATGGTGCGTTGCTATCTTATGGCGAGGTCTAATGCCACATGCATAAGTTTACCGGCTAACTTACCCTCCAAACCGGAACACGACAGCGACAAACACTGACGCTATTGCGGCAGGAATAGGTAAGGCGGTGGTACTAGACCCGGGCGAGACAATGCAGAACTCTACCACCTACTTGCTACGATAGTAGGGTCTCGCGTAGCCAATTGGTCGCCTTTTACGACCTGCCTGGCGGAACGGCAGTTGGACTATTCTTCAAAGGAGCCCGGATCCAACACGGGGAAAATAAAAAAATATATCGTGTTAAATATATGTGTGTACGTATGCTTTATTAATAAACTACATAATTGAGGATCTCATTACATGCCATTCCTATTTTTGTAATGTCTTTTTAAAACACATTTCAATCATCATCAACACATAGGCAAGAAAGGAGAAAACGCTAGGAACGTCAGAAACATTTCAACATTAAAACTCAATTTCCAGTAAAATATTTGAGTAATCTAAACCCGGAATGAAAATACTAATAAGTGACGATTGCCTATACCTGTATATTACCATCATGACTACTACCTGGTAGAGCTCCACAACGTCTTTGCCTACCGCGTTAGCTATTCCCGCCGCAATTGTTATTGTCGTGTTCCGGTATGAAGGGTAAGATAGCTGGTAGACGTATACATGTTTCATTGCCAAACTCCCACACGAATAACAACGTGCCATTAACATCTTTGGTGTCTATCGAAGACGGTTGTCTGTTTCCATCAGGGGAGCCCTCTACTTGTTTGCTATTTCATGACAAATAAGCACATGTGAAATCATTATGGTCCATTATTTTGACACGTACAGTATGCACGGGCTACACCAATAGCGGCAAAGGAATTGACGTAGTTGGTCTGCACAAAAAATATGTTCTAATAGCTAACGAAATTAAATATATAAATATAAATAATCACGGGATAAATTACACTGACTGATCTAACCCCAAGTAAGCAAATTATTTGCTTTTGTTATGGATGTTAGTCAACCATACTAATACATAGAAATACATATATAAATACTGGAATATATTTAATATTTAATAAATGCCCAAACCCGGAAATACAAACATTTATGCTCATCACACAAATGCTTATCCCCGTCGGGAATTGAACCCGAACCCCGTCGATTGCGTAGTCAGGGTCGCTAACCACTCAACCAACGTGCAACGGGATGGTCTCTCCATGAAACTAAGCTGTGTTCCATGGTCTCTTCAATTAACTTCGAAAACGTCGAATTTCATGTCAAAAAGCGATGCATTCATGCGACATAATTAAACATCGATTTTTGATATCACATGAAATAAGAACTTGTTACTGTGAAAAAGGCGCATATCAGAAATCAGCTGAAAATTATTTAGTGATTCCTGATATGACGTGCTGTCTTTATATTTATTAGATATTTTATTAGATTTTTCCTACTATTATTAATTTTCCGAAAGAAATTAAACAGAATTAATAAAGAACAACTCTTGTTTTACAAAATGACAATACATTATCAAAACGGAAAACTTAGGCGAAGAATTATATAATATAAATAAAAAGTACAAGTAAAAAGTACACCAACTGTAATAAAAAAGTAAAATGTTACAAACTCCGGTTTTTTAGAAGAAATCTTTAACGAAATCATGGTCTTACAACTGTTGGAAATGTAGGTCTTTTAGATTGCTAAGCGATCGTATGGCCACCTGCCCACCAAGCATAAAATTGCATCGGCGATACAAAACAGATGTGGCTATATAGCCAGACCATACAAAAAACATTACAATCTAGCCAATATCGTAACCACGCATTAAATTAAAAATGTTATCATTATAGAAGCACTACAGTAATAAATATCAATATTTTATACTTTACAGGTGCGTGGAGTCCTGTAGAAGAGTTAGACCTATATTAATTGAATGAAGCAAATGCATCGAGTGACCTGATCATAACTTATATATATAAAAGGAAAGTTCAACGAAATCTTAACTAATTTATAGACATTATGCAAGATGTGTAGAAAAATGTTTTATAGCAAATAGATTTAGATCATTTGACTCTTAGATGTAATCAAAGTGTAGAAGTAGTGATATGGTAATAATTGTTAATGTAGTTTTAATAATCATAAATATATAATCTTGTATGTAATATGTCATCATTATTGCTTGTTTTGTAGTCTACACAACATACGTAGATATTGTATAGTGCTAAATTATGTTTGTTAGAAAATAAGTTCTAATCTTTTGGAATTAAATATTGTTATAATAATCGTTAGTTTTATTCTATAGTATTACCATATACACAAGACACTATATCTGAACTGAGAGGCAATTAAACTTAGAGAAACTTGAATGGAAGTTCATAAATATGCATGCACTTACCCCATATTCGATATAAATGAAGATTTCCTAATAGCTATTGTTTGATACCTAATATATTTATTTAAATATTGAAATACTTTTATATGAATTTAAGTACCGTAAAATTAATGACTTAATGGCTCTTATTTTACTGCACGTCGTCTGAGTCAATTTTAAGCTATTGCCATAATTTATGAATAAAAAGAAACGGAGTATATTTAGTACTTTCATATTAATGTGCGTCTTTTAGTATAAGAGTTATAATATAACAATTAAATTCATAGTCACAACTCTCTAATTCTTTTTATTATTTTCATTTTGTTTTGAGAAAGATAGCAACACCTTAAAACTAAATTAGACGACGCTTAACAATACATGTTATTAAGTATGTCCCTTATGAAAACCAGTTTATCTGAATTTTGGTCAGGCTGGAACACTTCCAGAGATCACACCGATAAGTCGCTGGGGTAAAAAACTTCTGCGTCTCTCTCTCTGTTCCTGTTTTATCATCAATATTATCAGATGGTAAATTAGTGCATGAGGCTTTGCGTCTCATCCATGGGACTGGCAACGAGTCATGTCTTTAATGACATGAGACGGCTGTCTATTACTAACTTACTTTAAAAAGATTACATTTCTTTAACATCATTCTAAGACTAATTTGCTAACAAAGACATTCTCAAATTTGTGTAAAACACAAAAAATATTTTTTATATAATTTATCATGAGCGCTCAAAAGATCTGAAATGAAATTCATAACTTTTGCCTTAGGCACACTGTGTAGCTTTCGTACAGTTACAAATATATAAATCTGAATACTAGTACTAAATACAGAATAACTCATCAAACACTAAGAGCTTTGAACAACTTTAATATAAATGTTTAAACATCATTTGAAGTTTAGATAGAAACATTTATATGCTACTTTATTTTGAAACTTTATAAATGCAACCATGTCTTATAAGAAGTACCCAGTCTCTTCGTAGGTCAATAGTATCGACCTCTGTTTATATAAATTCCTGGATTGAAATCTCCGTTCGTGTAAATTGTCTAAAATGACAAACTCAATTTTTTCTAAAAATTATAACTTAGCTGAGGCTAAAATATATCATTCTGATTTAAAATAGAGCTATCTAATACTGTCAACATATATACAATTTATAAGACTTTTATTAGTATAACAAATATATGTTAGTATTACTAAAACTTGTAAGACTTTTAGTAATACTAATATATATTTATTAGACTAATATTAAAGATGATTCGTTAAATTTTTAAGAGAATGAAGTTTTACTTTTACGGTGCACTAACAAGGTACAAAAAATCGACAAACGACAGAAAATCATTACTTCCGTTTGTCCTGTCAGTGCAACCAATAATATATAATATATTTAGTTTACAGGTATATGTTGACAAGTAAAAAATGACATTTCTCTTTTCACACTTCGAAAACAGATTAAAAAACGTTACAATTCGTAATTGAGATTATTAAAGGATTCATTTACATTAAAATTTACTTCCAATTTGAACGCTTAAAATACGACGCCGACATTTACTTTTTTCATTAAGCGATTCAATCACATAACAGTTTCCGTATTTTGCTTAATTTTAACGATGACAAAATGTCGGAGTATCTTTAACGTACAAGGCTTTAAAGTAATTAGACTCACTCCTTTGATTTCAAAGGAAAAGTTTTAAGAACATATCTATGCAACATTTATTTTATGAAATAAGCAGTATTTAAGTTTTTCAAGTAAGTTTTAATTGTGAACACATCGTGTCTCTGAATCGATGTTGAATAGCGATTATCGAAAATAAGAAGTAATATCAGTTCGTTAAAATGTGGGGATGTAAATCACCATCCGTACCGCCAAACGACGAACCGATGAATAATACCAATACTGAATTCACTCTAATTACCAAGCTCGGGAACTAGCGTTATGATATTAAAATTTCTTTATTTTTCCCACCATATAATTTTTATATTAATAAATTCTCCGAAATATGCTACGCGACCGATTCTTAATTAGCCATATAAATTTCAAAGATTGACAATAGTTAATGCTAATTTCATTAAAATTTCCATAAATGCAAAATTTTAGTAAATGCTAACAAGCGCTAATTGTGTATTTACTAATATGTATTATGTTAATATTCACATAGATTACATTTAAATGGGTTGTTTAACTGGTCTAGGTGTTTATGATTTTATACTAGGGGTCTTTAGTCGTTTCGGGCCGCGAGTGGTTCGAATTGCCCAAGAGCTTTTTAGTATGGGTCCTTTAGAAAGCAGAAAAGAAAAAAATTTGCTTGTTTTAGAAGTATAAAAAAGCGTACAAGTCTGATTAGTTTCATGACTTTTCATGTATATTCATTTTTAAAAGCTTGCTTTTAAAATTTGTCCATTGAATACTCATATGGGCTTATTGTATATTCAATTAATTTGATAACTTTGGTTATATTCGTAGGCATTTTAGGCCGACCGCATCAATCTCCTGAATACAAAGCTCTTTTATATTAGGGGCCGTTTATAAAATACGCCACGCTAAAATCAGCTTTTCTTGACCCCCTCCCACCTATTGTCACGCTGTGTCACACTTTCTGTGATCCTCTAGAAATATTTCGTCACAAAAAGTAAGACAACTCCCCCCTGAATATGATTAAATTCAAATGGCAGTACATAAATTTTAGAATTAAAAACATTTATTTAGTTTTTATAATAACACTAGCTGTTCGCTTGAAAAAAATCTAAAATAAAACCCGCATAGTTCCCGTTCCCGTGGGATTTCCGGGATAAGAACTACCCTATGTCCTTTCTTTTGTCTCATACTATATTTGTACCAAATTTTATCCAAATCGGTTCAGCGGTTTAGCTGTGAAAGCGTAACAGACAGACAGACAGACAGACAGAGTTACTTTCGCATTTATAATATTAGTATGGATAGTATGGAAGTATGGATTTAAATAAAAGATAAACCAATCAATAAATATCTTTTATATTATACGAAATGGATGACTTTCTGTCGTGACAAAAATTGAAATAGAAAAATAGTCGAAAAATATAGTAGTAGAGCCGGCAAAAATTTTGGGAAGGTCCTTTTGGCAGATTGGAATCAGCAGAAAAGAAAAATTGTCACAAAAGTATGGCGAAAAATATAATTTCATCAAATGTTGATACCAGGCCTGCCAGTTTGGCAGAGCGTTCGCGGTTATTTCTCTACTGCGCAGTATATAACATTTGCAAAAAAAATGTATTTTTGGGCAAATTGATTTTTATTTCATCTTAAAACTAGGTTTTTTTAGAATTCAAAGAAATTACATGAAAAATTAATTTTTGTCAAAAGTATTTATTCCCAGACACCTCCAAATACATTTTACGAAAGTTTCTAATAAATCTATTTAATATTTATTAAATATTTTACTGTACGCAACAAAATATTAAATAAATAAATAAATATCCCCCTTGTTGGTCCGGGCTCCTTTGAAGAATAGACTAACTGCTGTTCTGCCAGGCAGATCGTAAAATGCGTCTGATTGGCTATACGTGTCACTGTCATCGTGACTACTAGATGGTACACCTCGGCAACATCTCGCCCGGGTTGCCGTCATCGCGTCGTGATTCGGTTTGGAGGATAAGGTAGCCGGTAGACTTATGCATATGGCATTGCCATCCCGCCACACGGATAGCAAAACACTATTAACATCTTTGTTGTTTAAGTTGCCAAATTTTTATTTTTTGAATTTTTTGTTTGCAAATGTTACAAACTGTACAGTAGTGAAATAACCGCGAACGCTCTACCAGACTCGCAGGCCTAGTACTGACATATTTTGACGAAATTATATTTTTTTGCAATTCCAATCTACCAAAAGGACCTCTCCTTTCTTTCCTTCAAATTCGTCGCCAGCTCTTGGATGATGTATGCAAACGTATTTTATGAACGGCCCCTCAGGAAGTTTATATAGTGCCGGCACTTTATCCCTATCACTTGTAGTATATTAGTAATTGTGTTATATTAATATATGGCTCGAAAAATCCACAAGTTAGGCGCTACCCGACTTGTTACATAAATAAACTTAAAATAGGTTTGTTAGGTTGACTTTAGGTGGCACACCTAAAAAAAGGAGCCTAAAGTGTTGATCCATTCCTCTTTATGAAAACAAGATGAACTGCTTTACTGCTAGTTACTTATCTTGTTAAAGTCAAGAGAAGGCTAATACGTAACACTAATCGTTGGTGATCGTGACTACCTAGGTATCTAGGTTACCTGAGGTCACCTGACATAGGTGTTAAAGTTCTGCAATGTCTCGCCCGGGCTTTACCTAATTCTGCCGAAATCACGTCGGTGTTTATCGCTATCGTGTTCCGGTTTGGAGGGTAAAACTACTCTTTTTGTATCTTTATTTAATTTCGGGTCTTTTGTCTACAAGCACATGTCAGCCCCATCGTATTCTATAGCTAATTGTTAACATTAAAATATAATGCTACATAGACTCTTAGCAGAGCTGGAGTTGGGCTCCGCTAGGATGCTTTGAAGCATTTATTCTAATTTATTTAGTTTTAAATTGTTAAAGACATTTTTTCTATTGGTTTCATATTTAATAAACCAAGGGGTTCGAGAAGATAAACACTGTACTTTAAAACTACATAAGTTGGCTACTTGGTGGTAAAGTTCTGCATTGTCTTTCCCGGGTTTGTTACCACTGCCTTACCTACTTCTGCCGCAACAGTGTCAGTGCTTGTAAATGTCGTGTTTCGGTTTGGAGGGTAAGGTAGCTGGTAAACTTATGCATGTCGTATCTCAACCCCCCCACACGGATAGCAATGCGCTATTAACATCTTTGGTCTATAGGCGATTATGTGGTCGCTATCTCTTGAAATAAAATGAAAATGAATAAATACTACAGCTCTCTAATTAACGTAACAAAACGTCAATCGAGCCGAAGCTCTTTGGGCTTTCACACACATAGCAGGATATAACATGTCGTGCGACAAAGGGGCATAACAAATAAATAAATAATAAATAAGTATTTACGTGACAAATTACACTTACTGATTTAACCCCAAAGTAAACAAATTATTTGCTTGTGTTATAGGTGTTAGTGTCAACGATACTAATACATAGAAATACATATATAAATACTGGAATATATTTAATAAACACCCAAACTTGGAAATACAAACATTTTTGCTCATCACACAAATGATTGTTCCCGTCAGGAATTGAACCAAAGGCCCGTCGATTGCGTAGTCAGGGTCGCTAACCACTCGACCAATGGGGCGATGTAATGTGTAAGAAAAGAGGATCGATGAGATCAGTCTAAAAGTGCTACAATATAGATCTATTCAAATTTATTCTTATTAGATGTCAATTAGCTCCTATTAGAATTCAATGAACATGTATATATATATATATATATATATATATATATATATATATATATATATATATATATATATATATAACTACTACTACTAAAACTGAAAAATCGTTTAAATGCATGAATCTAGATAATACAAGTTGTTGCAGCTAATTCATAGTTACCGATGTTCTACCAAATTTGGTGTGCAAATATTAAGACAAAAATCACAATGTTATCAATTGCCGTGTTAGTCCGGACCCCCTTTGGAGAATAGGCCATACGCCATTTTGCCAAGCAGTATATAATAGGGGAATGATTGGCTTTACGTATCACTGCCATCGTGGCCAAGTAATGGAACGTCTCGCCCGCAAATTTACGGTACCACCGCCTTACTTATTCCTGCCGCGATAGCATCAATGCTTGTCACACTCGTGTTCTAGTCGCAACCGCCATATGGAAGAAACGCGCCATAAACATATTTGGTATTTATAGTCAATGGTTGTCTTTTTCCACCAGGAGAGTCATCTGCTTGTTTACTCTCTTATGAAATTGAAAATATATTTAAAACTAGCTGCAGCATGCAGCCGGATGCATTATAAAAGATTTTGGTTAAACCCGCGGGACCACCTAATATTTCCCGGATTAAAAGTAGCCTATGTGCTATTGCATCATCATTTACCTGTGTGCCAGATTTCATTCAAATCCGTTCAGTAGTTGTTGCGTGATTGAGTAACAAAAGTTAATCCATCCAAACATCCATCCATCCAAACATTCAAACTTTCGCATTTCTAATATTATTATTATTATTGTTATTATATTACTAGCCGACCCGTGCCCCCTTTGTTTGGCGTTAATTATATTTTTGTGATGTAATTATGTTGTGTAGCTCTTAGTAGGTACTTTTTCTTAGTAGGTAATTTTATTTTACAAAAAAGCCTTTGTAGTGATTCAAATATAAAAGCTAGCTATACAGTGCCATGGACTTTTTTGTAGAACTAATAGAGGCCAAAATTTTTTATGAACATTATGTTCATCTATACCGAACCGTTGAGTCAGCGCACGCCAGTAAAGCATCAGATCTTGCCCAATTTCCGGTGACTTGATATAATATGCCATTATTTTCAATCATAATAAAATATATCCCATAGCACTCCTTAAAGTGTAGCTATCTGATTGTGAAAGAATTTTTATGATCGGTTCAGTATTTCCGAAGATTAGCCCTTACAAACCAACAAACAATCAAAGTTACAAACTTTACCTTTTTATAATATTAGTATAGATAGTATAAAAGTTTATTCAAAATAGGTTTTATAATACATAAATAAAATCTGCTAATTATTTCTCATGTAGAAACTGATGGAACAACGAGGTAGTCGCGCCCGGCCGAAACGTAAGATGCCTTCCCTCTCGATCAACAACCCTATGGAAGTCCTCCGCCAACGACTGCTGCTCGAGGTCGCTCGCAAGCAGATGCGTGAAGCAAATCAACGACAAGCCGTAGCTAATAGAGTTTTCCTGCAAAACGTTGGCAAACGAGGTCAGTACTCTGTATTACTCATTTTTATCCGGCGAAAGGACTTTTATCTATCAACTAGGTACTACAACTTTTTAACTTTCCGCTACGTATATATACTCGTAGATAAGAAAGTTACTGATTTCGCCCCGATTCTCGAAAATGTAGTTTTCACTAGATCTCCACGTTTTGATATCCTAGGAACCTTTTCCGACTATTTTCACGAAGAAGTCAATATGTCTGGATGTATGTATGTGATTAGTTTGATTGGATTCCGCTCAACTTAGATTTCCTGAAAATTTAAACCAATTTGGTCCAGGGGACTTTGTGAAACATTGAAAAAACTTTTAAAAAAATTATGGCGAAACAGTATTTTTTTAATATAACTTCCAGATTAATGTACCGATAGAGTTCAAAATCTAATCAGTTTTTTCCTCAAAAAATTGCGTCCAATCCATAATTTGCATCAAAATCGGTTACGCCGTTCTGGAGTTATCGTTAGCGCAAAATTTTGAAAGTGATTTTTGACATTACTCTGAGATTTTTTAAGCAATCATTTTTCGACCAAAAGTTTTTTATACAAATACTCATGTAATAAGTGTGCTTTTATTATTTACTAGTAGCAACTATTCGCGACTTCGTACGCGTCACCAAAAATCATTACTTGTCTTTGCCCAGTCGGGTAAAACTAGAGTATGTTACTCCTGGATAAAGTAGCTTTCTAAAGGTGATTTTTTGTTTAAATCAGTGAAGTAGTAACAAACAACCAAAAATCAAATCTTTTCTCTTTATAATATTAGTTTAGATTTCGTAGACGCATTATTAAATTGAAGAATGTTATATAAGGTCTGGGAAGAGAGAAAAGACAGAGATTTTACGGCAAATTTTTAATAATGAAAAACGAAAAAGTTTTTTTACAATCTATTATTTTTGTACAATCAATCCAAAAAGTTTTTTTTTCTAATCTTTTATTTTTGTACAATCAATCCAAAAATATGCTTTACGAATAGGAGATTTCAAGATTGTATTAATTCGGTATTGGTCCGGGCCTTCCTGGTGTTGACCAGGGCATTATTTTCAGTCTAGGGGATTTCGATCCCCCGTATTGGTTCCGGGCTCCTTTGAAGAATAGGCCTACTACCATTCTACTAGGCAGGTCGTAAAATGCAACCGATTGGCTATGCGAGTCACTACCATCGTGGCTACTAGTTGGTGGGGTTCTGCATCGTACCACCGCCTTACCTATTCCTGCCGCAATAGAGTCAGTGCTTGTCACTGTCGTGTTCCAGTTTGGAGTGTAAGAAGCCGGTAAACTTATGCATGTGGCATTAGACTTCTCCACAAGATAGCAACGCACCATTAACATCTTTAGTGTCTATAGGTCATGGTTGACTTTTTCCACCAAGAGACCTATTTGCTTGTTCCCTATCTTATGATATTAAACGCATCTCGTAAAAGGGAAAAAGGCTAATATGTGTCATAAATATCGTGACTACTAACTAGATGGTAGAGTTCTGTAACGTCTCGCCTAGGTTTTGGTACCACCGCCTTACCTACTCCTGCCGCAGTAGCGTCGATGCTAGTCACTGTCGTGTTCCGATTTGATGGCAAGCTAACGAACTAACTTATTTATGTAGCATTCCAACTCTACCACACGGATAACAACGCACCATAAGATGTTTGGTGTCTATAGGCGGTGATTATCTTTCCATCGGAAGAACCATCTGCTTGTTTCGCGACGCTATCTTATGATACAAAATATAATTATTAAGTAGTATTTTAGTAAATATTTAGTAATCTAAAACAAAATTAATAAATTGTTAACATGTTTCTCATTGTAGAGCCCTGAAGAAGTCAACAAAGTTGACGAAACGTTGGTGATAAAATTAAAAAGATTCACTTAAGCTATTTGTCTATCTTTCCACCCTTTTCTTTAAAAAAGAATTAATTGAATAACACAATGGGCTTAAATATAAATATTAAGTACCTAGTATACACCTACTTAATAATATGATATAAAGATATGTATGATTTGGGATAAGCATAAATTCCCAGCTTACGTTTTTAAATAGGCCAAATATGTAAGCTGGGATGTAAAAAATAAATTACGCTTGTGTGTAACGTCTGTTAGTTTGTACATACATTTAGCTTACTTTGATTAGGTCCAAAGTTTGTGAATTATTATTTCAATATCATATAACTTTTCAGGTTTCTGGGCTCACTCCGCACCATCACACTACGACGACTAAGGATTACAATACATCACTTTATTTTAATTTCGTATTCTGTCTCCTCCGGCTGGCTACTAGACGGCGCGACAGTGACTAATATCATTTCAAAGTTTGAAGTTCAAACACCTATAATAATATTATTTTTATCATTGTAACGAATCATATTATAATAATGTCGATATTTCAATCAAATTTTTATTGATACTAAAGCTGTCACTACTATTAGTTTATCAGTGTATAGCAAAATAGTTAAACAACTAACATATATATCAATTAATATACTTATTTTTGTTGGTTGACGCTTTTTAAGAAACAAAACTATAAAATTTAAGCTATAGCCTAAATTTTATGGTTAATAAATCTTTAATTAACATATAAGTTAACTGAAGATTTATTAACTTATACTGTTTAATAAAAGTATATGTAATAAATAAAGCATAATAAAAGTAGACATGGCATTATCTACGCGTTCCAAAATTTTCCTATGTACTTGCATTCACCATTCCTAGCATAAATGAGTTAATACTCATAGTTTTTAATCATTACAGGAGCATAAATTACAATTAAAAGAGAGACTAGAGACACACGCTCAGTACACATTGAGGAAATTATGTCATAAAAATTACAATTAATCGAAATCAACGTTCTACGCAAAAGTATTTTCAAATTCACAAATGTCCGTAAATTTATTAATGATATTTTTAATGATATAAACATAAGCTACGACTACAAATATTTTTAGTGCTAAAATGCTGAACACTAGTCGTGTTTTTGAAAAATGTCACATTAATCAATCAATACCATCTAATCTAGATATAAAACGAATTTCGTATATCAATCGTATTTTTATCGATAAATTTAAACATCGATACAGTACATCCATAATAGCAAAAATTTTTACCTTTCTCTAATTTAGCTAAACGATTAGTAATTAAATAACAAAATGATGAAAAGAAAAAGTTATAAAATAAAAATCTCAATAGGTACCTAAATTTCCAAATATAACTAATACGGTGCACGCCGTCTTTCAACCTGCTTGTATTTTTTTATTAATCTATTTTCATAAAGACGTGATTGTTAAGGGCAACATTCACGATGACATTTTTACTAACTGTACCTAAATAGTTCACTATTAGATTATAGTTTTAGAATAATTAGTTTGTGCCAAAGTCTTTTTTTATTTAATTGATAAGACACGTAAATATTATTACAAATGTAAATCTAAATGTAAAATGCTACTATGTATTAACCTGTTTAATTTTTCTATAAGAATGGGTTGATAGACGACACGACGCTTCTAATTTTCGCATTTCTTTTACTTTCTTCAAATATTTAAAAATAATTATTTAGCTTTGTAAGCAAGGTTCCGTTTATGTTTATGATTGATATTTTCACTGGTGAGAAACAAATCTTTATTCGTACAACCATCAAAAATCAATACAATCTACTTATAAATAAGTAGATTAAAACATTTAATAGATTAAATTTTTTAATCTACTTATTTTGATTTTTATTAATCAAAGCTTAATGGATATACGAACACATTTAACCGGTTTTATAATTATTATAAAACCGGTTAAATGTGTTCGTATATCCATTAAACACATATTTAACATCCTTAATATTTTATGTGGTGGTTGTCTCTTACCATCAAGATACGTGACTATTTTTTGAAAAATCAGTAAGTAGTGTGTCTAATTGAATAATATGTTCAAGTAGGGTAATGCGAAGTCGACATAAAAGCGTGTGGGACAAAAAAGTGTTGAGTCGTCTTTCAATCTATATTTATAATATTATGTACAGATTAGAATGTATCGTGTACTTAATTTAATAAAATGATCTCTATTAGCTTGTAGCAGTAGAAAATGTAATAGTATAATTGATACAAATATGAATTATGTTCAATAAAAATGTTATATTACTGTCTCGTTTTGTTTTCTTTACTCCTAATTCCTAACTACACGACAACTTTGTATATCCCTTATTTAATTACAATATGAATACAATTTGAACTATGTCTAAGCTTATTACAGAGGAATAGTAGCTTTGTCAAACAATGTGACATAAATGGCTTTGATATTACGACGCTTTTGTTTACTTTGGTCTAAGTTTACTTTAGTCATGTTTAAGATAAACTTTATGTTTAGCAAAATTGCTTAAAGCATTATTTTAATGAAAATGTCATCACTTACAGATTTTCGTCACTCTAAAAACAAGAAAAAGAGTTTTATTAAAATATCCTTTAAATAATTTTACAGATCGCTACTCCTTGTTGGTCCGGGCTCTCTTTGAAGCACAGACCAACTGCCAGGCAGTTCATAAAAGGCAAACAATTAGCCAAACACATCACTACCATTATGACTACTATGTAGTAAAAGTCTGCAAAGTCTCACCTGGGTTTTTTACTACCATATACTTACTTATCTCTACGGTAAAAGCGATAGTATCTGACACTGTTGTATTACAGCTTAGGAGAGTGAAGTATTTGGTTATCTTATGCAAACAGAAATTCAGCTCGCCACATTCATTACAACGCGCCATTGAAGTTTATGCGATGGTTATTTCACGTGGTGATCATGATGATGTGATCCCTAATACCTACAGTGGTAACGTCAAAGTGAAAAATACGTACATCGAAATCAAATATTGATTTACCACATCAAATATCTGACGAAGTATCGGAAAAACGTAACTTCTTTTATATTTATGACTGTATACAATACACTAATTGTTTGCCTTTTATGTTACTAAAACATCTAACAGCATTCTTGTACGCATTTGGACCACCTCGATACGTCACTCGCAGTTTCACCCGCACAGCCCACATAATAACTCTACAACAACCCTCTCCATCTGAATTCTGCGTTGATTTATTAATAAACTTTAGTTCAACTTGCAACCACAATATTAGTAAGAACCTTAATAGATTTAGGTACACAACACTCTTCATCATAAACAAACACTTGCCTGAAGCCATTTCAATGTAATATTTAATACAAAGCTAGCTGCTACCCGCGATTTTGTTCGCGTCACCCTAAATCATTACTTATTTTTCTCTGTAGGGGAAAAAGTATCCAATATCACTCCTGAAAAGTGCTTTTTAATGGTAAATTAATTTTTAAAATGGTTTATTTATTTATATCATAAGAAAGCAAATAAACAGATAGCTCTCCTAATATAAAGAACAATCATCGCCTATATACACCAAACATGCTAAAGATGCGTTGCTATCCTCGTAGCGGGGGCTTAATGCCATACGCATAAATTTACCGCCTACCTTACTCTCCAAACCGGAACACGACATTGACAAGCACTGACGCTATTGTGGCAGGAATAGGTAAGGCGGTGGTACCAGACCCGGGCGGTTAAATGCAGAACTTTACCACCTCGTAGCCACGATGGTAGTGACTCAATTATAACTCACTTAAACGATGGTAGTGACTCAATTAAATAGCCAATCGTTACGAAATACCTGGTAGAACGACATATGGATTATTTTTTAAACCCGGACCAACACATGGTTGAGTGAAGTCATTACAAACTTAGAAACATTAAACTCTTTTGTTTGCGTAGCTTTTGTTCCCGTAGGAATATCGAAAAGGTTTATATACTAAATGCTTTCTCAAGAATCAATCTATCTGCTAAAAAAACCGCATCAAAATCCGTTGCGTAGTTTTAAAGTTTTAAGCATACATAGGGACAGACAGAGAAAGCTACTTTGTTTTATACTATGTAGTGATGAAAAAATTATCATTGCATTGCAAATGATTCTCCCGATGAAAAGAGATAGTCATCATCTATAAACACCAAAGATGGTAACGGTGATATCCGTGTGACGGGGAAGATATGCCACAATTTATAAGTTTACCAGCTACTTTATTATTCTTATGACAACGACAAGCAGTGATGCTATAGTAGGAGAAAAAAGTGGGCCAGTAAAGCATTGCATAATCCTAGCACTTAGTAGTCACGTAGTAGTCAAGTAGTGATAAGTTTAGCTAAACTCTATTTAGCTACTATTCCCCAAGTTTAAAAATATTTATTAAATGTGGATAAGTTAAGGAGTTGATATGCATACAATATTACGGTGTATACTTTAAGGTAACAACTGAAAAAAACACGATGTGTGAAGTCTCGCCCGTGTTCTTTGTGTTGTTAAAGCATTTTTGGATCATGGAATATTAATATGAGTATTTTTTTTTATATCATAAGATAGCAAACAAGCAGATGGGTCTCCTGATGGAAAGAGTCAACCATCGCCTATAGACACTAAAGGTGTTAATGGTGCGTTGCTATCTTGTGGCGAGGTCTAATACCACATGCATAAGTTTACCGGCTACCTTACCCTCCAAACCGGAACACGACAGCGACAAGCACTGACGCTATTGCGGCAGGAATAGGTAAGGCGGTGGTACCAGACCGAGGAGTTTTAGTCATTGTAATAATTGTAGTAATTTATGTCGACCGCCCGACGGTCGAATGGTTACCCTAATCTAAGCCGAACCTAACTAACGATTAACGATTCGATGCAAATTCGATTCCCGACAGGGGCAAACATTTCTGTAATGAGCATAGATATTTGTATTTCTGGGTTTGGGTGTTTATTTTCTCTTTTTATTAAGAGAACCATCTGCTTGTAGTCATCTTACGAAACAAACAGCGTCATAAGTCAAAACACGATTCTCGGGTAAAACGGGTTTAAAATTGCTCCTACCTATTTATTTTTTTTTCGCTATTCCGGCCAACGCCACCAACTTCACTAACGCCATATAGTATCAAATCATTGAAAGCAGTGGTAGATCACCATTCGAGATAAAAATAAAACTACGGCATAATACGATACGAATGATACAATAAAAGTGATTTTACGATTTTTTGAATTGTGACACTATTTGAGCGGAAGTGCGATATGTATTTTTTACTGAGAAGGTTTTTATGCTACCCCCATTGACTTATCACGCCACCAGGTGGCGAAAATTAGTAAGCAGATGTATTTTTATGGAGAAAACGATTATGCGATTCGCATTGACGCAAATGACCACCAATGAAATGTGGCACTGAAATGTACCGGCTTCCGCATCGTTCAACCGATTGTCATAAGCATCAGTATGCAAATCATTGATATAAAATACCCAAGATCTCAGATTAAATCTGAGCCCAAGATACACAGTTCCGAATAAAACTGACACTCAAAACTGTCGCTTATTCAGTCTAAAAAATTTATAGTTATGGCACAAACGTGTTTTTGCATATTCAACCTTAAACGCAAGATTTAAAGTCATTTTTAAAAAACAATCTACAAAAAGCAATAAAATTTTTGACTTAAGTTAGCCGGTACGACAAGGCACATGTGGGTCGAATATAAATATTTTTATGAATTGAGGTAGTATTTTAAGGGTTTGTAAAATTTACATAAAAAAAATCTTGTCGAAAATCTGTTTTTGCGTGGAACATTATATCAATAAAACAAATAATGACCATTAAAATAATTTATTTATATTTCAAACGTTATAGGTTATTGGTTCTATTACACGGAACCTACACATATAGGCAAACTGTGGGTTTATAGCCATGTAGTATTTGACGCTTGATATTGATACATTTAGTTTGCATAGTCTAATAGAGTCTAATAGATTTAGAATACACTGAAATGGGAAATTTACTGCAATGGTGAATATGACTACGTTATAAAGTGTATAGATTCTTACATGATAACAGACACGATTTTTTTAGATTTATTATGTAATGTATCGACAACATAGTAAGGAAACGCATTAATTTCCTAGAAATAAATTTAGCTTTTCGTAGAATTCTCGTGTTAAATTAGATTTCAGTTTTTCTGGTTTTTTTTTGCAGTATAATGTAAACGAACATTTGTTTAGTTATGGTATCTGCAGACGTACGAGCGTAGACCATAGACATTTGAATCACTATAGGTTAGTTGCTAATGCGATGTCGGCTTCTGAAAATTTTATTGACCCTCGTATAAAAAATTCCAATAAAACAATTTAGAGCTAAAAAATTGTGTTCAATGTTATTCGGAAGATCAAACTCGTTGATGATTTTGAAAAAATATACATCTTTTCAAATACTGAATAACTAAGTATCATTTTAAAAAAAACTTTGGATTTTTGAACTTTTTTAATTCAATAGTCTATGCTTAGGCATAGTTTTTTTTTTTGAGGTTAAAATACTTTTTAGCGGGAAGTTTCAGGTGGCCTATAGGGTCAACCAGCTCACATATTTTTTAATATGGTTACATTAGTTGGTTACATAGGTGTGTTACATACACAGAAATCCTAATAGATACGTATATTTAGTTTGGAGTATAGTTTAGTACATATAATATTATTGCCAAAGGTAATTTCAAATTAGATATTTCCTGTTAATTATAAATTTATTTTATAATTACGTTAGTTTTTTCGATGTTACTAATAGGTAGTTTTAGTTTGAGGTATAGTTAGTTATGATATTAGGTATAAATAAATTTAGAAGTTATAGGAAGTTCAGGTCTTACGTTTTTTACTTACATTTTAATAACAAAAATTTCGTATATAAATAATTAAGATGAATATGTAAATATTATTTTTGGCATACTAGCGGCTCACCCGGCAATGTAGAGATTTTTAATAAAATAAAAAAAGGTGAAATATGTTCTAAAGTAAATATGCGCGAGCAAAGCCGCGGGTAACAGCTAGTATGCAAATAAAACAACTCGTACATATAAACAGTCACTTAAAATTTATACGAGAGTAGCTGCAGATCTCTGCATTAGGATAAAAGTATTCTATGTACTATTCCAGGTCATCTTATATTCGAGTCCAAATCCAAATTGGTACAGCCATTTTTTACGTGATTGATTATCAAACATCCAAACATACAAACTTTAACATTATATTATAATATGTATAGTATATGATATCCGCAATCAAAAACAACATTTTATTAAAATTAAATTATTAAATCAAAAAATAAACATTCTTAATGCAACCTGTGCCTTTCACTTGAGAAATCGTTATCAACAATACGTGTAAACAGAACAAAATTCGATGCTACTTATGATTTCCTATTGTTATATTAAAAGTTTCGTAATATATCTCCAAAGTTCATCGTAAGAATCACAATTATATATTGTTATTTTATATTCGTACAAATAGAATAAAAAGAATCACCTAACTTGGTCCACAAAATAAGTAATCATTATAATCAAACATTTTAAAATCGTCAAATTGATGTCCTCTTCTCTGTTGGCAGTTGGTTGACAACTATAAAAGGTATTCAAAATTATTAATGAAAAAATTAATCTTTTTTAAAAAAAACTTATTAATGAAAAAAATCGACTCCACTAATAATAACAGGATCAATTTGTATTATTCGACTAAATTAAAAGGAGATTGTAATGCACTGTCCTTTTACTGAAAAAGTGACCATTGAAATTTTGTCGTATTATATTTGGAGCGTCGAGTACATTTTTTAAGACAAATAAAATGAAAATCATACATTACACCCTATATTTAGTAATATAAACGACAAAAATAAATCGATAAACTCTTATACTTACCGAAAATACAATATCATATTTTTTTAACGTTCATGATGTCATATTTTACAATTTATCAGAGAACAATTCTGTATTTTTGACGCGCAGGCAGTGACGTGAGCGACGGGCTTCTATTTGAAGTGAGTGCACAATTTTAAATTGTGCACTCATTCTTATAGGACGTTTTTGAGACACTGATTGTGTATCTTGGGTTTTTATATATCAATGATGCAAACGTATTTTTTCATGGAAAAACAGCGAAATCTATATATAGAAACATTCCTAGCGCTCAAAATTAACTTAATTTTTGATTGTGCCGCGTTAATACAATTGTGCCTCTAAAGGAATGGTATTATACTCAATGATATAAGTTAATTATTGTTGAATTTTTCCAGTTTGAAGTACAAGATGTTTGTGTGTTCTCTTTGCTACATTAAAAACGAATTAATCTTAAATAGATTCCGACAAAATACGCTAGCTAGACTAGGTATTTAAAGCTCAAAGGAGCTAAAAGTATACTAAAACATAGATTTTTGAAACTCAAAGATTAACTCTAGAATTTATTAAAAATATAACTATTTTCGTTTTTGAACAGTTGTCACCTCTGTGGTCTAGTAGTCTGGTGTCGATGTTGTGTAATTTCAAAACGATGATCGATTTTGATCCTTTGAATGGCATTCAACTCAATATTTGAGGTCTTAAATTTTGTCTTAGCTTCAAAATCGATTAGTTGAAAAATAATAAAATAATGGCAAGATTTTTTTAAAAAAATAAATAAATGTCGTTAATAAGTCCCGAATGAATCAAGCAAAGCAAAAGATTCAAATAAATTAAATTTATGTTATTTGACCAGTTTCTTATAATCAGATTTGAAAAACGTGAAGTCTTAAAGTTATTTTAAAAATATGAAGAAGATTTATTAGGTTTTGGTCACGTAAGTCAGTTTCGATCTCAATTAAAATGGTTGGACTTGCGTAGCCGTCGGAATGATCATATTATTATATTGCTTTTTTAAATACGCATGATCCTTTCTCTCCATCATATTTACGTGAACGGTTACATTTTTATTATATCCAGGTCGTATTCAGCGCTCTATATACACTAATGCCTTTTTGGTCCCAGTCCACAACGCAGAAAGTTATTTGGAATCTTTTACGCTTACAGCAATACGTCTCTGTAATTATCTCCCAAATTATATTCAAGAGGTTTCATCAATAAATATATTTCAATCTAGAATATATAATTACAACTTTAAGGTTAACTGGTAGAAAATGTCTTCAGACGTTAAGTTCACCTTTTGTACATTTTGTCTAATAAATATTTTAAATAAATAAAATTTGTTGTAAATGGCAAAATTTTTATAATTAAAATGCTGTATGTCACAAAACTTGACTCGATTTTTAGCAGTTTTAAGTACATATTAAAAAAAATGTAAAATATTGAAAATCGTCTGGTTAAAAAATTAAGTCCAAACTTTCATTGCTACATTTCATATACCTAGCACCCTCCCTAACTACTTTTTCAGGCCGTCAAATTGTTGTTCTTATTTTAAATTACACGCACCACTGATCTGAATATAACAATGCGATGTTTACCCAATCAGGGTCGAGCATTGATCATACCGCCAATCATTATTAATTGGTGGTAATAAAAAACAAACTAGCTGTTTAAAGAAAACAAACGTCGTGGGGCCGTTTATGAAAGACATTTTGTTTGAAGTTACGAGTCTAGAGGTATTCTATGTCGATGTGGAAAAACGATTATGCGATTTCCACTGACATAAATGGCAACCAGGTGGCATTGCAATGTACCGGCTTCCGTATCATTCAACCGATTGTCATGAAAATTAGTATGCAGATCTATTTTTTCATGGAGAAAACGATTATGCGATTCCCATTGACGGAAATCGCCAAAAAGTGGCGCTACGATGTATAGACTACAAAATAAAATCTAATTCAAAAAGCAAATAATCTAACTTCACATCTGTCATTTGTCAGTAAACGAAAAATATTCACATAAATAAGTAATATAAATAAAACTGGTACTAAACAAATGATATTATTTACAATGCCACTGAAGAAATCACATATCGGAAGATTGACGAGAACCTTACGAGATACTGAGCCCGACTGACGAAACCTTAAGAGATACTGAAACACCTCAACACCAAGAAATACGTTTAGAAGAAAATAGAATTTGAGCTACTTCTTTGAAAGCTGATGAAACAGATAGTCAACTAAATGTTCGAATTGCAGATCTACAAACCAGATTTTTTAGGGTTTTCAAAATGTTCTCAAAATCTCTTGGACCGAGTTGATTCAAACTTTTAGGTCTAAATTGGGCGAAATCCAATCGAATACTACCGCATTTGGATCGGTCAAGCCGTTCAAAAGTTATGAGACGTTACACATACACGCAAGCACCCACATCCACACATGCACACACACACATATATACATACAAATATACTGACGTCATCGTCAAAATAGTCGGAAAAGGAAAGGACCTCAAACGTGGAGATATGGTCAAAAGTCGATTTACGAAAATCGGAGCAAAATCAGTACCTAACTTCTTTATCGACACAATTGAAGCAGGAAGTTAAAAGATTAGATGTAGGTATTACACTACCCGTGCCAGCGCGTGAAGCCGGGGTGGGTCGCTAGTATTATATAATTTCAAAGGAAAATTATTTATAATTAGCTCCAGTTGTAGCGAACTCCACTTCTATCATATCCTTCTCAATGTCGAAACTTAACGAAGTTATCCAGAATATGAAAGGCACATTTGAGCCCCTTTCGCATTATAATTTATTGATAATTATTAACTGTAATACTCCGATTACCAAATTTTATTTTCAATTTGCAATAAGCAAATTGAGTCATTAAATAAATAAATAAATAAATATTCATGAGACAAATCACGCTTACTGTCTAACCCCAAAGTAAGAATATTATTTGCTTGTGTTATGGGTGTTAGTCAACGATGCTAATACATAGAAATACATATATAAATACTAGAATATATTTAATAAACACCCAAACCCGGAAATACAAACATTTATGCTCATCACGCAAATGCTTGTCCCCGTCGGGGATCAAACCCGAGCCTCGTCGATTACGTAGTCAGGGTCGCTAACCACTCGACCAAGCAACGGGGCAGTACCTTAATCCTGCTAATCTTTATGTATATAAATAAAAATTAATAGCCAAAATTATTGTACGCGCATAACTTTGGAATAAATTAACCAAGTTGAATAATTATATTTTAAAGTAAAGTATCTTCGCGACCGTACCTGGACCACTAGACTGGAGGGGCGATTTTTTGTACTTCTGCCTACCTCTTCGCTGATACTTGCTTGAAGATGCTTAAGAACCGATTACTACGGCATTAGCGAGAACTATACCCTCCCGAATAAAAAAAAAGATTTTTCAAATCAGTTGGGAAATGACCGAGTTCTGAGGCAACAAAAATAAACAAATAAAACTGAATTAGGAACCTCCTCTTTTGAGAGGTCGGTAGAAAAATGAACTGCAGGAATCACATAATAATATGTAGATTGTTAAATTATGTCTCGTTGCGTAGGTAGTCGAGTTTTAAGAAGTTTCGACTACAGCACAAATTAAGCGATATAATAACCGGTCAAGGAATGGCCACTAAGTCCTTTAGTAGAAAGGGTTACAGTACAATTAAACTTGACTGGTCTTTGAAGTTTCCGCCTCGCTAATAATTGAAAAAGGGATTAGTTAGATATTTGCTTATAAGGTTTTCTTTGATTGTTATTTAGTCCCCTAAATGGCCAAGCGGTACTGGCTTAGTAGATGCATGAGATTCTGCGTTTAAATGCCGGATTGGATTTCCCCACAGACCACATAAATACTAATAGACACGGTGTTGAGCGCAAAATGCGTAGCCGCTCATATGAGCAAATGTAAATGTCAACACTCTTGGATATCGTAAAAAAATTGAAATATGCAGTAATGTGCTATTTTATCGTGTCGAATAAAAAGCAAATGGTGAAGAAATACCTCTGGAGTGATTTTATTTCATCGATAAGTATTATAACTCTATATTTCTCTGTGTAAATGCAGGCGACACTGACAACCTAAGAAATTGCCTTGAAAGGCGTATCCAGTTTAATCCGTGGATTGCCCCAATTCGTCCTAAATAAGCTTTATTTATTTTTCTGAATAACATTACTTACCTGAGATTCGAGTTATGACCAAATTTTCCTCCGTTTTAGAGGCTCCTTTGAAGAAGAGATTCAGTCATTCTGCCAAGTAGTTTATAAAAACCCATCCAAATATATATGTGTATATATATATATATATATATATATATATATATATTTATTTATATATATATATATATATATATATATATATATATATATATATATATATATATATATATATATATATATATATATATATGTATATATGTATATATATATATATATATATATATATGTATGTATATATATATATATATATATATATATATATATATATATATATATATGTCGCAGTGAAATTATCAGTAGCCGTTAGATTATAATCTACCTAGGGATTTTATAATTTGGTTAGGTTAGGTTAGCAGTTAAATTATAATATCACTTAGGTAAATTATAATCTAACGGTATTGACAATTTCACTAGACATGTAAAGGAGCTACCTCCTTGCACTTTTTGAGCTTTGAGCACTTTGTTGCCGTAACTAATATGTATATTTATAATAAAATGCAACTTTCTAGTACTAAGAATTTGTGCTAGACTGCGGATGGATGAACTGACGGACATAGTGAAACTAATAGGGTTCCTAGTTTACTTCGAAACTCTAAACTATAAGAGTACCTAGTTTACTTCGAAACTCTAAACGATAAGGGTTCCTAGTTTACTTCGAAACTCAAAACGATAAGGGTTCTAGTTTACTTCGAAACTCTAAAGCATAGTGAAACTATAAGGGTTCCTAGTTTACTTCGAAACTCTAAACTATAAGAGTTCCTAGTTTACTTCGAAACTCTAAACGATAAGGGTTCTAGTTTACTTCGAAACTCTAAACGATAAGGGTTCCTAGTTCACTTCGAAACTCTAAACTATAAGGGTTCCTAGTTTACTTCGAAACTCTAAACGATAAGGGTTCTAGTTTACTTCGAAACTCTAAAGCATAGCGAAACTATAAGGGTTCCTAGTTTACTTCGAAACTCTAAAGCATAGTGAAACTATAAGGGTTCTAGTTTACTTCGAAACTCTAAAGCATAGTGAAACTATAAGGGTTCCTAGTTTACTTCGAAACTCTAAACTATAAGGGTTCCTAGTTTACTTTGAAACTCTAAACTATAAGGGTTCCTAGTTTACTTCGAAACTCTAAAGCATAGTGAAACTATAAGGGTTCTAGTTTACTTCGAAACTCTAAAGCATAGCGAAACTATAAGGGTTCCTAGTTTACTTCGAAACTCTAAAAAGCAAACAATTGGGTATACTTGTATAGTATACCATCTAGACGACTAGGTGACAGATTTTGCAACGTTTCGTCGGGGTCTGGTACCACCACCCTATACCTGCTGCAAAAGCGCCAGTGCATGTCACTGTCGTGTTACGGCTTAGTGGGTGAGGTAGCCGGTAAAATGCACGTGGCACTACCATCCCACCACACTGATAGCAATGCACCATTATCGTCGTTTTTATCTATAGACGATTATTATCTCTTTCTGTCAGAGAAGACATCTGTTTATTTGCTATATGTGTCACTTTTTTTGCGCTATGGACCCTTTTTTTATATCATAAGATAGCAAACAAGCGGATGGACAAAGTCAACCATCGCCTATAGACACCAAAGATGCTAATGGTGCGTTGCTATCTTGCGGCGAGTTCGAATGCCACATGCATAAGTTTACCGACTACCGTACCCTCAAAACCGGAACACGACAATGACTAGCACTGATGCTATTGCGGTATGAATAGGTAACGCGGTAGTACCAGACCCGGTAGATTGAGCCGTTGCAGAACTCTACCACCTATGACCTAGTAGTCAGTATGATAGTGACGCGCATAGCCACTCGGTCGCCTTTGACGACCTGCCTGGCAGAACGGCAGTTGGCCTGGTTCTTCAAAGGAGCTCGGGACCAACACGGGGAACCTAAACCGATTTCAATGTAATTTTGTAGATATCATCAGTTTGGTCCAACTTAAAAAATAGGATATAGGTCTGTATCTCAGTCAACCCCTCTCCTGTCAAGAACCACACTAAAATATTTAATACAAGTCATTTGTATGGCAAAACAACGTTTGCCGGGTCAACTAGTTACTTATATAAAAATATTAGTTTTCTGTGCTTATTCTCCAAATAAATGTTAACACAGTTAGGCATGTGCTAAATTTCATTTTCCTCATTTCACGTTATTCTTCAAGCGCTAAAAATTTTCACTTCTCGTATATAGATTTATTTAGGCTTTAGCAAAAATTTGGCGACTTACAAGGAAATTAAAATTTTTGGCTGCTTCAATTTAATGTTCCGTACTCTTATGATGTAATTTCAAAGCTTAATAAGAAGAGTTTAGTATCAACGGTAAACTTTAATGATTTGAACTTTATGTATTCCAACAAGTGTCGTTTATTACATCTCTACTTTTATATGTAGGGTATCAGCATTTTCTTAATGAAACCTGGTATAATAATAAAATCAAACTCATTATTTAATGATATAGCAATACATATCAAGATTGTACAAATTACAATAGAGTGTTTTAATTAAAATAATAACTTGTTTATTATTACTTGATTCTATTAAATCTAATAATTGAATCTTATAGATGCATAAAGCTCCTTAGTTTTGACAGGGATTCCGAGTTTGCAAAAAAACGATGATAAAATTATATCAATGAGAAAATTCTATGACCCTGTATTTAATTTTTTGTGATCCGGTGCCGGACACCAAATAAATAGGTAACACTGATCTACAGTATTAAAAGCATTGCTGAAATCCAGCAACGCTATTACAATTTCTTTGATGTTAATAACCAAACGAGCATCATCTGTGATCTTTATTAAAGCAGTTTTGGTGCTATGCCCGGCACGAAAATCAACTTATAAGTCACTTGATACTTTGTTAGCGTTTAAGAATTCGGCGAGTTGTTTTTAATTAAACGTTCTAATATTTTATACAGGAAATGAAAAATTGAAGTACAATGATCAGTCAGAGTAGCAGATATATAGGGAAATAATTTTAGCATCATTCCAGATTATAGGAAAAACTTCCGTTGCGATAGAATGGGTAAGGATATAAGTGATGATAGGAGAGAGGAGAGAGATGATAGGAGAGAGGAGAGAGATGATAGGAGAAAAAATACCTAATGTAGAAATTATCATATTGCGACCTACCTCATCACAACTGACAGCGTTTGATGATACATATAGCCAAAATCTTCACCGCGACCTTTAGTAAAATCTTTTGATGTGAAAAAAGTGTACTTAGGCATAAGAAGAGAAACAAGCTGCAAGATGTAAATTTTGTATTTTGGCATTAATATAAAAATCAAGAGATAGTTAAGCACGAGCATTGCCTTGTTTTTAAATCCCTTTATAGTTTGTTCGAGACAAGGTCATAATATGATTCCAACGTATTTGACTTAGCATTTCCATGAGATTACACTGCCGTACCATAACTATCTTAGTTGATGACATGACCTAGTCAAAATACACTCAAAGTACACAATCATAGTAGTCGGAAAAAAGTAAATTTTTCCGAATTATCTTCCATTTGCTACTTCCTGAATCAGTCACTCAGTGTGGTGTTCGTCTTTTGTAGCCTCGACGTGAGGTGGCGCTATGTCACCCGCGAATAGCACTAACTATGGCAACCGAGTAAACATGCTTTTACAAAAAATACAGACAGCTATACTATTAAACGAGCAGTTCTTATTCTTATGTGTGTATGTATGTTCGTTTTATTGGGCAATTAAATAATTTAGTTGTTTTTGCTAGTTTATAGCATAAATAGCCATCAATTTGTGAATTCCCTAACGAATTTCCTAATGAGAAAAGATAAAGACAACCGCCGCCTACAGTTACTAAGTCAATGTGCAATAAAGTAATTATCTTAACTACCAAGTTGGAGCACAACAGTTACAAACATTTACGTTCCAACGATAGGAATAGTTAAGGCGTACTACCGCAACAAAATGTCGCAGAAATCTGCCACCTGTATAGTAGTCATGATTGTGGTCATGATGGCAGTAACACGATATGAACGGCATACGTAAGCGAAATGTCAGACAAGATCAGAAAAAACACTTAAAACTGTTATAATATATTTCTATGCTAGTAAGTATATTGTATTAAAAAATTGTATGGAAAGCTATTTTTTTATTAACACCAAAGCTATCATATTATATCATCACCAAAAGTTAAAAACCCTAGTAACATATCGTTTTACTATAAAATGGAAATGCATATTCACTAAGGATCAAGACGAAATCGTATTTTGATTTTATAGATCTAAATCTTAACATCCACGCTTGAACACTAGTAGTTTGATGTATCTATCCGAGTATAACATTAACCCCGTGTTGGTCCCGGTATCCTTTGAAGTATAGTCCAACTGCCGTTCTGCCAGGCAGGTCGTAAAAGGCGACCGATTGGCTATACGAGTCACTTACATCATGGCTACTAGGTAGTAGAGCTCTGCATTGTCTCGCCCAGGTCTGGTACCACCGCCTTACCTATTCCTGCCGCAATAGCGTCAGTGCTTGTCACTGCCGTGTTCCGGTTTGGAGGGTAAGGTAACCGGTAAACTTATGCATGTGGCATAAGACCTGGCCACAAGATAGCGACGCACCATTAACACCTATGGTGTCTATAGGCGATGGTTGATTCTTTCCATCAAGAGACCTATCTGCTTGTTTGCTATCTTATACCACAGTATACTGGAGACTTAACAGTTGTCAATCTACATATAATATGTGATATTCGAGCAACGCACACATAAACACCTCTCACGTACGCGATATCTCGGAATGGTTCGGGACAGTTTGTTCCGCACCAGTCCGAAATATCGCGTCGGTGAGATGTGTCTATGTGTGCTGTGCTCGAATATTACTTGTATGGAAAATTGACTTTTGTTAGTCTCTAAATATTCTGTGCTTATACTATAAAAAAATTAACAGTATCGACCTTGGTGTGTGCAGTGGTCTCTTCAGTGTAGTCTGATACACACCTAACTATAGACTACTTGGGTGGTATATACCTACTATATAAATGTAAGTTACCATTGAAACTAACTAATTAAATTGTAACACTTACGGAAGCATACTAGTCTATAACTTACAGTACAACTGTATCATGTGAATACTGGGTGCCAGAAGGTCTAATAAGAAGGGAGCATGGTTCGCTATATCAAGGAAACGGATAGGTGTTTCCACTATCTGGGTCAGACCATATGCCAGAGCGAAGTCATGTGTAATTTTTCCCGCAATGTCAGTGACCACAGAACCTAACCGCTTTAGGATACCTATATGACGCACGTTAAAATATCTCAACCAAGTAATCCAAAGTAAGTCAACCAACTGGGCGGATGAAACCAACGCGATTTAGTGGTGGAATTAACGTCGTTTGAACATACTCAAAAAATATCTACGGTTAAATTGTCAAAATAAAATGATAATTTAACCGTAAAAAAGGCATAGGTGTGCGTATATTATCACGTATATCACATGAATGTAGTAACGAACATAGTTCGTGTAATGTTTATTTTTATTAATTTAATGTATTTCTAATGCATTTAATTTAAAAATATTATGTTTCTGCAGTCCTCCGCAATGTTAACTTTACCTACGCCAAATTACATACTTCACCGGTCACGCAATTGTCTTAAAAAGGGCTCCAAAGTTTTTCCTTCATAGATACTACTACTAATTCTATCCTTAGATAGACAATAAAAATAAGAGTTTTAACACACATTACACAACCAGTTGCCCATAAGCTATTAAAAGATAACCACTTTAAGCTCCAGTGAGGGTTTACATTTAAACGTCTACAATAAGGAGGAGAATCACCCCGTCTCTGCAGGCAATAATTAAGGGTGATTTCATTTAAAACGGCACGCCGAGAGCCACGTGATTTCATTACCCAATCCAAGGCATCAGTCATCATGTCTTCATCCAAAGACACTTTTTACAAGCTTTAAAATAAGGTGCTTAATTGCGTAATTTAGAGATATTCCGTCTGGGAAAATATGAAGATATATTTAAAAATGTGGCTAAGGTTTAATATAATTTCATGATAAATCAAAGCTTGCTTACTTATAATTCCCCTTATTATTCACACTTTTTTATGTATAATTACTTATAAAATAAATATTTATTTCGGTTCACTTAGAATAGACAAAATGAACCGAACAATAATAGGCTACACTTTTTATGATAACGTTAAATTGTAAAATCCCTTAGTTTATAATTTTTTTTAATATGTTACCCAACCTGGATCGATCCCGGCGCAAAAGTGCCCATCACACTCGCCGCGTTAACGTGTTGAATCGCGATGGCCAACTTTTGCACCAAAAACGACCCATAGCGGTAGTTCCCTGTGATCTACCTATAAAATTTAAAATTAGGCTAGGTTAGCAGTTTATTTTTTATAGTATAAGATAGCAAACAAGCGGATGGGTTTCCTGATAGAAAAAGTCAACCATTGCCTATAGACACCAAAGGTGTTAATGGTGCGTTACTATCTTGTGGCGAGGTCTTATGCCACATGCATAAGTTTACCGGCTACCTTACCCTCCAAACCGGAACACGACAGTGACAAGCACCGACGCTATTGAGGCAGGAATAGGTAAGGCGGTGGTACCAGATCCGGGCGAGACAATGCAGAACTCTCTACCACGTAGTAGCCACGATGTTAGTGACTCGTATAACCAATCGGTCGCCTTTTACGACCTGCCTGGCAGAACGATAGTTGGCCTATTCTTTAAAGGAGCCCGGGACCAACACGGGGATTATTTTATTATAATATAACGGTGTTTATAATTTTACGAGGACATATGTAGAAATTAAACTTTGAATAAAAAATACCGATGGATCAAATTCATTTGTATTTTTATACTGTTTTATATATATACATTTTTTTTCCGAAGTTCCAAAGGAAACGGAAAATTCTAAAGATTTTGGAGTGACTTATAATTAAGTTAGGTTCAGCTAGTAACTATATAAATAACTGCATAATTACATATCACTGATCAAATTACACGAATCGATTTAACCCCAAAGCTAGCAAATTATTTCCTTGTGATATAGTTGTAATCACAGACAACATGAATACTAATAGAAACGCCGTTAGAAAGGAAATGTGTCGCCACGTATGGCAAACGCTCCTATTACTGTCAAACATTTCATACATCTGTAGGTTACATTATATTGTGAAAAAACCATGTTTTACTGTTTTTTCGTACTGAATGAGATTTCAAGGTTTAAAATTTACCCTTGAATCATTTTATTGCATCGGTTTAAACAGTTTAACTCTGTATTTCTGTGTGTACGATGCCAAACTAAAAAAATGTCTTAAAAAGCGTAACCATTGAATCCGTGGTTGTTATTCAACGAAGCTAATAGATAGAAATAAATTCGCGTCCCATTGTTTTCGTAGTCAAGGCCGCTAACCACTCGCCCAACGAGGCCTTCGTAACAAAGACCGACAGACTTGCTCGTCCGTTTGAGGCACGAGTTGCGATAGTAACAATTATATTAAGATCTGTGTCATGGGGTTGGGATATTTACATATTTTAGCATGGTTAACATATTTTAAGTGGTTAACAGATAAAAAGTTATATTTTACACATTTTAGTGCGGTCAAGAGGTTAACACATAAAAAGTTATATTTTACATATTTTAGTGTGTTTAACACAGAAACAGTTATATTTTACTTAATTTAGTGTGGTTCACACATAAACAGCTATATTTTACTTAATTTAGTGGGGTTAACAATTTCAAGGGGCTAACACATAAACAGTTATTTTTAAACTAGCTGCAGCGTGCAGCCCGCTGCATTATAAAAGTTTTTGGCGAATCCCGCGGGATCACCTAATTTTTCTGGGATAAAAATTAGCCTATGTGCTATTCCAGGTTATCATCTACCTGTGTTCCAAATTTCATTAAAATCCGGTAAGTAGTTTTTGCGTGATTGAGTAACAAACATCCATCCAAACATCTAAACTTTCGCATTTATAATATTAATTAGTTAATATAGATATTTTTCTGTGGTTAAGACATTTTAAGTGGTTAGCACATTTCAAGTGGTTGACACATAAAGAGTTATATTCTACTTAATTTATTGTGGTTAACACAAACACTTATATTTTACTTAATTTAGTGTGGTTAACAATTTCAAGGGGTTAACACATTAATTTAGTGTGGTTAACATTTTGAAAGGGTTACCACATAAACAATTACCTACATTTTACATAGTTTAGTGTGTTTAACACATTTTAAGTGGTTAACACATAAACAGTTATATTTTACTTAATTTAGTGTGGTTAACAATTTCAAGGGGTTAACACAAACAATTATACATATTTTACATATTTTAGTGTGGTTAACACATTTCAAGTGGTTAACATACTTTGAGTGATTAACACACAAACAGTTATATTTTTCCCGTTTTAGTTTGGTTAACACATTTCAAGTGGTTAAGACATAAACAGTGTATTTTATCCATTAAATCATTTAGACTTCACTGAAAGGCATGTAGACATAAAATAAAAACAGTATTCTTTATAAATCAGTCGAGTATTATAAATTAATGCAAAAGTCTATTGCAATAGAAGCAAGAATCGACCAAACATAAGGCGTTACTTAGCGACAATCGATTTAAGATATGTTGTTGGAGACTTGATTTAATAAAGTGGTTTCTACAGGTTACATATCTCCTAAAAGTTCTTTTAGTGAAATTTAAAGATGGAAAATGATGAAAGGTAAGTGTTTTTCAACCGACGGAAAAAGGGAGGAGGCTCTCAATTCGACGCGTGTACATATACATTTTTTTTTACAGAGTAGTCCGATTTTGAGAATTCTTTTTTTATTGAATGGGTATATCCCGAGGGTAAGCCCATTTTTTTTATAAATGCAACCACAAGGGTGCGTTAATAAGCGATGATTGATTGTCCACTTACTGATTTTAATGTATGACCACTCCTAGCTTTTCGTTGGTTTAATTTTTTGTTAATAATATATAATTATTACAATATAGCAAATATAAGATGGATTTTTCGATTACTAGAGATAACTGGCGAAATATTCAGCTGGCGCCGAATTTTGAGAAGGTCTTTTTGGCAGATTAGAACTGCGAAAAAATGTATTATTAAGGCATCTTGAATTGAATGTTAGTACATACGTACGTATGTAGTAGCAGGGATATAAAGACATAGCTGCTTTAGTTCTCTTGGATGTTAACAACATTGTTAATTACTTATGGCGGCAAGAAAAGTTGTTTTTGACGAGCGATTTGAGCCTAGCACTATCCTACGACGTATGTAAGCGAAACAAATTTTCGAAGTTCTGTTTGTATAAGTATAAAAAACGTTCTATTTATGATCGTACCGCAAGGTCACATTTCATTTTCACAAAACGTTGTTTCATGGGAGTGGCGTGATTTTGAAAACATTCAGGTAATATTGGGTCTTTAGTAGAATTTGGTGATGATAGACAACAGTGATTAGCACTGACATGGACACCGCCAGGATTACTTTCAGGGAGGTACATCTGCATCAACAAATTATAGTATTAACTAATATATACAGTGGCGTAGCAAAGGGGGGGCGGCGGGGACGGGCCGCACCGGGTGTCACCTTTTTTGTGGTGACACCCACCCGGTCTCTCAACTTTAGGAACAATGTAGAAACAAAAAAAATCGCTAGCACAAAATCGCTAGCTTATTGCTTTTTACTTTCGATGCCTACCCGGTGCGGAATTCGGAAGTTGGTGGTGTCACCCCACCACCAACTTCCGAATTCCGCACCGGGTGCCACCCAAGGTAGCTACGCCACTGAATATACATATACATGTACTTTTTTATTGTCTCAGTGACGAACTTTGTACCACTACCTTAGACGCCTTCAGACGCTATTTAAACAATAACAATAGAAAAAAATATTTTATATGTATTTTCTTTCCTGGCAGGGCTGGCACCGACACGATTACGACATGAAAACGTTATACCAAAGCCAACCGATACATCTCTGCCACTTACTTGTCATGATGGTGGTGGTGGATAGTGACAAGTTTAGGCTTCGTTACCTATATGAATAATCTAGCAGAACGGTTGATGTGCTCTAGCTCAAAAAAGCCCTGGACCGACACGGATAATATTATTTAGTTTAAACGGATAAATATATAGTTTTACTTTATATATGACGTGAGGTAGAAAATTGACTGCCTCCTGGTCTAGCCTATTCAGCTCAGATCATGGGGTTCGGGTTTGATCACCGGGTTGGGCAAAAGTGTTATTGAGGTTTTTTCGAGGTTTTTCTCGAAAATACAAAATCTCAACAGCTCGGAGTCTGGCGGGGCAAGTGGTGTTTTACCTCTCCCGTTCCTCGGACGAGCATGTGAAGCCGTGGGTCCCTGTTATCACTAGTAATCGATAATCGTTATCAGGTCAATATAATGCAGCGATGAGGATCACCACTCATCTCGTCAACCGATAACCCGTTGACTCGTGGTGAACCGGAAAGTCTATACACTTTTGGTTTACTCTGCGGTCCCCGCAAGGGAATCGGTCGGGATGATGCTTTTTTAAGGTAGAAGTACCGGTTGTGGCCACTGTATCATTTGTGGTCATTTAATCCTTTTTCCAACAGCTGTTGATATTCAAAAATAATTTATCTATACATAATAATTATAATTTTAGTTCCTAAAGTACGAAAGTTTGAAAATGTAATAAAAATGTTACATACCCGGTACTTCTGCTACAGGTTTACGTAGAAAAGAAATGCAGTAACATTTCTGCTCCATATATAAACCTTAACTAAGTCAGATCTCACACATTTTCGTACGCACAATTTCTTATAAAAATGTTCGTTTTACGTATTATTTACAGACAAAGAAAACAAACGTGGGTAGAATGGTAACAAAACGAACACACTATGACATAATAAATTTTGTCTATGGTTTCCTATCGCAATATTTTTTCATAAAGATCTGTTATGTTCCTACTTTTCTGTACCCACATCATAAAATCACATTTCAATTGGTATCTGCATCTTGTTCTTATTGATTGTTGAATATTTCCGAAAACATGCTCTAAATAATTTTCGCAAAATATTAATCCATTTCAACCACGACTATTTAACATAATCTGCATATGAATAACTGAAAGACCAATAAGCTCGTATTGTTTTGCAGTCATTATTGTTGTAGAATAATAAAATTGCAGCTGATCCAAGTAGTGTTGTAAAAGAGACTTAAACTCTTCAGCCTTTAATTCGTGACCCGGGTCCTTTAGGACTTTTCAGTCCATTGAATCTTTTCAGTCCTTCGACTCCTATGCTGAACTGTTATTTTACAATTAAAATCGCTTGATAATTGATAATGGCTCTATATATGTTTTGTAGTACAAATCCGGAAGACACCAATAAAATATTATAATTAATAGGTGGCAGATTTCAGTTGGTAAAATAGATATTTCTACAGTTTTCGCACAAAGATAATTTAATATCGATGTTGAAATTATCAAAATATATTTCTCGAATCCGATTCCGAAGTAAACCGTATAATAAATACTTTCACAGTGGAGCTGGACTCGGGCTCGGGTCTTTAAAAAGAGCTGAGTCTTCAAAAAGAGCTTTTTTTTTTTTTTTTTATATCATAAGATAGCAAACAAGCAGATGGGTCTCCTGATGGAAAGAGTCAACCATCGCCTATAGACACCAAAGATGTTAATGGTGCGTTGCTATCATGTGGCGAGGTCTAATGCCACATGCATAAGTTTACCGGCTACCTTACCCTCCAAACCGGAACACGACAGCGACAAGCACTGACGCTATTGCGGCAGGAATAGGCAAGGCGGTGGTACCTGACCCGGGCGAGACAATGCAGAACTCTACCACCTAGTAGCCACGATGGTAGTGACTCGATAGCCATTCGGTCGCCTTTTACGACCTGCCTGGCAGAACGGCAGTTGGCCTATTCTACAAAGGAGGCCGGGACCAACACGGCGAATTTTTTGCGGCTGAGTTTTCAAAAAGAACTCACGTCATTATTATAAGGACCTCAAGACTCGGTTTTTTATATATGTAAAGAGAAAACATTAAATAAAATATTTTTATATCTAGAAAGAGAAAACATAAAATAAAATATTTTTATATCTATAAAGAAAAAACATAAAATAAAATATTTTTTATATCTATAAAGAGAAAAAACATTTGTATTTATGATTGTAACGAATAAACTTAAAAAGTACTAAATTGATCTTAAAAGTTATTTTACCTTTATAAAGCTAAACTATCCAGAAGTAACATTGGCTATTTTTACTCGACAGAGTAAAAAGAGTAATGATTGTGGGTGACGCGAACGAAGTCATACATAAAAAACGCTATTTTTTTATGTTATGAGATAGCAAACAAGTAGATGGCTGTCTTGAAGAAAAGAGACCATCGCCTATAAACACCAAAAGTGTTATATAATAATGCTACATATGTAAGTTTACCGGCTACCTTACACTCCAAACCGGAACACTTACTACGGTTAGGTACTAGCGTTGACGCTATTGCGCGGGGAATACTTAAGGTTTTGGTACCAAACCAGGGCAAGACACTGAAGAAATAAACCAGGTGCCGCCTGCCGCTTAGTCAATCGTTCGCCTTTTAGGAACTGTCTGGTAAAATTGCACATGGTTTATTCTTTCTGTCTGTCTGCCTGTGTAACGTCAGAAAACATATTTAGATATAAATCTTACTAATTAAATATGAATAGAACGAGTAAATAAATCATACAATGCTATCGAATAAATACTCCAGTAAAATAAAGTTTTAAATCAAAATATGTCACTATTTTTTGAATTTTGAATTTATAGTCTTAATGATATAAAACGATATGTAAAGGTTTTTTAGTAGGCAACCACCGGCAAGTGTTGAAAAAATAATGTTTCTTTAGGAATTATCCAAAAAAACTAAAGTTAGAGAAAAAAATTTAGGGTAAAATCTGTAGAACTTATAATTTTATATCAAAAAGGTTATATATAACTCTGGCTGAAACTCTCTCTGACTCTGGCTGAAATCACACCAAACTCAAAGGCAACAAATATTTAAGATTTCCAAAAATTGAATACTCATTCTTGTTTATTGACAAAAGTCAAGCCTATATATGTGAAGTTTCACAGCCATATAAATGTACACGTGCATATGTGTTTGAATTTTTTCGCGGTTTTTTAATAACAATTTTTCAAACTTTTTAAGAGACGACTTCCGTGAGTGTTTCTGTTTATTTCGCAAAACTATCCAAACAGGTTGATTAAAAAAGCTCTATTATAAGGCGAAAATGTAAAAATCAGCTAAATTAAAAAAAAAAGAAATTGATATAAGTAGCCAAAGTCAAAATCATTCAGTATTCCGATTTTTTTAAATAAAAATTGTTGCCAAAAAGTTTTTTTTATTAGTCATTACATAGTATAAAACAAAGTCGCTTTCTCTGTCTGTCCCTATGTCCCTATGTAATCTTTAAAACTACGCAACGGATTTTGATGCGGTTTTTTTTTATAAATAGTATGATTCTTGAGGAATGTTTTAATGTATAAACCTTTCCGATATTCCCACGGGAACAAAAGCTGCGCGGGTGAAACCGCGGGCAGGTCGCTAGTTGAATATAAAATAATATATTGTAATTTAAAAAAATAACTTTTAACTTTAGGAAATTACCGACTTCACGAAAATCTAGTTTTCATCAGATTTCCACGTTTTGAGGCCCTAGGAAGCTTTTTTGACTATTTCCAAAATAGCGTCAGTATATCTGTACAGTACAGTACAGCAAAAAAAAACGCTGTCCTATCGACAAAGACATTATTTAGTAGCTTAATACAAACATATTTGTGTCATTATTTTATGGATATTGTTACATAAATTTTCAAATCGATTTAAGGGGAAGTTGTTCTAAAATGAGGTGCTAAAATGAGGTACTTTAAACTACGATATTTTTACCTCTAGACCACGTGGCAGTCGAAATTTATAATATTAGTATAGATTTATTTACCTCCTTAACTATTTAAAATTAATGACGAAGAACAGGTGGGTGTGTGGGTGACGTGTATGAGAGCTTGGATTCGTATCCGTACGACGCGACGCGTACGTACACTGCATGGCAACCTTCGATCAGAAATTTCTGATCGAAGATGGCAACACACATTAGATTAAGACACAAACTTTAGATGTTTCTTTGATGTCGACGAAAACCTTTAATGCCTTCAGGCAACCCTAATCGTTTAAACCAGTGTATCAGTAAATCAAGACATACGTCTTTTATTTGTCGATACTGTCACTCAAATTAATGGCTGAGTGGAAATGAAACGGATATTGCAACTTGTACAGTTCTGGAATCCTTTTAGTGATCATTCAACTGACAATGTAGTAAGTTTCAGTAACTTTAAATTTATTTTCAAAATAAGGAAATAGAATACTTTTTAAATTTTGCCTCTGCGTCTATGCCGCCTCTGTGGTCTAGTGGTCCAGCGTTGGCGTCTACCACATGAGGTCCTGGGTTCGATTCCCGGGTCGGGCACTAAAAAAAATGTTTTTTCAGTTTTCTGATAAACACAAAGTTGCCCGGGATTGGAAAATGCCCGGCTGGCGATAGGCTTGCCACTTATCACATTTGTGGGACCAAGTATCTTCGGCTAATCGTGGGTGCACTTGTTGTACTTCTGCCTACCCCTTCGGGGATACGGGCGTGAAGATACTTTATTTAAATTTTGCTATTTAAATTTCTTAAATCTGTCTTTAAACACTAGGTAGTTCATAAAAGGCTAACGATTGGCTTATTCGTGTCACTACCACCACGTCATCATAACGTAACATCTCGCCCTGGTTTTTTATCACCACCTTGCCTATTCATGCTGCAATATCTTTAAAGTTTGCGTATATGTCATGTTCTAATACGGAGATTAAACTTATGCATATGGTATTATTATCACATCACACTTTCGTGGTTCTTAAATGTAATAGAAAAAATTTATAAGCCGTTTGACCATGCAGGCCATCTCTGGAATTTTTGAGGTAAGTATAGAGTTGAAAAATCTAGAGTTTTTTAAAAATGACAAATTTCAAAGTTACGTCGTGTGTTAATTTTCAAAAATCACCAAACAGGTTTTAATTGTTCAAGCCGTTCAGTTTTTAAAAAGCGTGTATGGCACTCAACGAAATTGTTGAGTTTTAAAATGTTGTCTTAGCTAAAAAATCCGACGTTTAAGTATATAATTTGTATTTTTACAGAATCACAACAATGGACGCCTTACTATTCGCAACAAATCTAGAAGTATTATTACTACAAATGAAAATTGTAGGCAAGTATGTTTTGCCAGATTGTGGCTGTGATGTTGACCTCTGCCACCTAGTGGATAGTGCCAAGATCGACAAGTCTGGCATATGTGCAAGAAATTTGAAATAATAAAAAAAAATACAAACTAATTAATTGCCTAACTTTGAATTTGATACTTAGACCTCGTGAGTTTACATCGTATCTTACCACAGGGGTAATCACTTGACAAATAAGACAATTACAATTTATTAAACGTAAAATTGAAAAGGCATGTAGCTAGTTAGTTGTGTAAAACTTCCTTCACTAGATGGTATCGCTTTGGAACGTCTCGGCCAAAATTGGTACCACTGCTTTACCTTTACCTGCCAGAATATGTCAGTGCTTGTCACTATCGAGCTTCAGTTTGAAGTATAATATACCCAGTAAAGCCACTGGCGTTACATCCGCTACACGCATGCCAACACATCATTAAAGATTGCCTAATATCATTGTTGTCTTTAGGCGATAGTTCTATTTAGCCACCGCCCATCCCATCCTCTTCATCCCATCTGCTTGTTTGCTAACCTATAAAAGTTCCATTCGTCCGATTTGTCGCGGGTGACACGCTAGCCGTGTCATGATTGTTTTTAACGTATGGCATATGACACGGGAGTCGTATCATTCTTAAATGAATTATATCTCCTTCAAATTGGATTTTAATAGGTTCTACCCTGAACAAAAGTTCAGAGTAAAACCTTTCAAAATGCCGTCATTTTGAATTTGAATTTATATGGCGTTTGACACGGCAGCCGTGTAATAAACGTAAGTCAGTAACTTGGGAGTAGTATCTTAACTATTTCACGCATATGTTTTTATATATTCCTGTCACAGATTTCAATTCGTACGTATTCTTGAAACGAACAATTCTTGTAGGTATGTTTGTATGTAATTGGTTTCTCTGGAACTGCTTTTATTAAATCATAACATAGCAAAAAAGCATACAGGTTTCCTGATGAAAAGAGTTAACCATCGCCTATAGACACCAAAGATGTCAATGGTGCTTTGCTATCTCTTGGCGAGATCTAATACCACATGCATAAGTTTACCGACTACTTTACCCTCCAAACCGGAACACGACAGTGACTAGCACTGACGCCATTGCGGCAGGAATAGGTAAGGCGGTGGTACCAGACCCGGTAGAGCCAATGCAGAACTCTACCACCAAGGTGGGATGATAGTGACTTGCATAGCCAAGTGGTCGTCTTTTACGACCTACCTGAAAGAACGGCAGTTGGCTTATTCTTCAAAGGAGCCCCAGATCAACACGGAGAAAAATACACGGGCTCTAGTAATTTTGACGAAATTTTGTATTTAGATAGTCTTTTACTGTTGAAATTGACTAAGGTAAGTGTCATCTACGTAACAATCCGTTTTCACATAAAAAAATGCCCAGCTAGTATATTATTTTATGTGGATTTTTACTTGTATTAATTTCAGTGTATATTAACTACTCCGTGGTTAACTAGTTTATAATTATATTAGTATCAAGTACAACACTAATTTAGTTGCATTATTCAACTCTCTTACTTATCTGAGAGATATCGCAAGCAGTAAAAATTTTCGAAATATTAGGTAATTTAAAAAATCCGTCCTTCCATAAATTTTTTGTAGAATTTATTAGAAAAGCAGTCACAGTTTTTCCGGAGCGGAGGAGTAAATATATTATAATTTTATATAGGTATATTACTCCTTACTTACTTAATTACTTAATACTACTTAATATATATTTACTCCTCCGCTCCCGAAAAGCTGTTACTTATTTGCAGAAACTCTTACAGCGTCATCTAACAACTAAAGCTAAAATTACTTTGCCCGTTTCAGGTGCGAAGCTTACAGAAAATTCTTGCAAAGGAGAGAAGCTTACAAAGGAGTGGTGAGTAACCATGACAGAGGGCGCTGTTTTCAATTAATATCTTATGATTGAATCTCAGAAATTATTAAAAGATCGGGGCAAAAGTACTTTCGTATTGTTCTAACAAAGGAAAATATTATTTTAGGTTTAATTTTTTATTTATTTATAATATGTATGTGCCGTTTTAATCGGTGATTTATTGCCATCTTGTGAGTAGTGCCATTATCCCATTGGTGTAGAAATTTTGAGATTTTTGATTAAAAAAATCAGAAAGGTAGTGTTCACAGTGTTCTTTTGAGGTTAGCTTTATGCTACCTAAAGAGTTCTGCAATGACGGAAACAGATGGAAATCTGATGGAGCAAGGTCAAGGCTATACGGAGGATGCATCAACACGTCCCAGCCAAACTCTCTCAATTCTGCGTGGCTATAGATGAGTGCAGTTGTTGTCATGGTGGAATACCACGCCCTTCCTATTCACCAGCTCCAGCCGGTTTTTCTCAATAACTTTCCTTAACTTCATCAGTTGCTGACAGTAGAGGTTAGAATCAATAGTTTTACCTGGTGGCAAAAGCTCATAGTGGAAGATTCCTTTCCAATCCCACCATACACATAGCATCACCTTGTTCCGAGTCAGGCCGGGCTTTGACACGGTCTGTGGGGCTTGTCCATGCTTCGACCATGATCTTTTTCGCACATTCTTATCGTAAGCCACCCATTTTTCATTACCCGTCATCAACTGTTTAAGAAATTGTTCGGAATTGTTACGATTCAACAAAGAATCGCAAATGGAAACACGTTGCACTAAGTTACTCTCAGTGAGATTTATGTGGTACCCAAATGTCAAGTTTTTTTTTTTGTACTCAGACTTTCGTAAATGTCGTAAAACTGTTTTATGATCAACATCCAGTTCTTTAGCAATGTCGTAGCTACTAATATGTCGATCTTTCTCCACTTTTTCAAAGATGGCACTGATTGTATCTGTGACAGGGCGTCCAGAGCGAACCTCATCTTTCACACTAAAATTTCCAGACTTGAAACGCTTGAACCACATTTGTGCTACTCTTATTGATACCGCATTGGGTCTGTAAACCGCCTAATTTTTATTCGCGGCGTTCGTCGCATTTTTACCTTTTTTGTAATAAAACTTTAAAATGTACCGAATTTCTTCGTCACATACGTTCATTTTGCTTGCTTGAAAAACAATTGAGAAATGGCGGGAACAATACATTCATATATATATATATATATATATATATATATATATATATATATATATATATATATATATATATATATATATATATATATATATATATATATATATATATATATATATATACATATATTTTCAACCGACTTTTCAAAAGAAGGAATTTATCAATTCGGCTGTATGTTTTTTTTTTTATGTTTGTTACCTCGGTCATTTATGAACCGATTTTGAAAATTCCTTTTTTATGTGGAAAAACTTCTCATTTGGACCCATCTTAATTTGGTGCAGATCTAATCTAATGCAGGGTTTCAGATATATAGAAAATAGGTAGTCGGTTGCTGCAGTTTTACTGCATTAAAAATATTTCATTTTTTGTTTTTTTTTATATCATAAGACAGCAAACAAGCAGATGGGTCTCCTGATGGAAAGAGTCAACCATCGCCTATAGACACCAAAGATGTTAATGGTGCGTGCTATCTCATGGCGAGGTTTAATGCCACATGCATAAGTTTACCGGCTACCTTACCCTCCAAACCGGAACACGACAGCGACAAGCACTGACGCTATTGCGGCAGGAATAGGTAAGGTGGTGGTACCAGACCCAGGCGAGACAATGCAGAACTCTACCACCTAGTAGCCACGATGATAGTGACACGATAGCCAATCGGTCGCCTTTTACAACCTGTCTGGCTGAACGGCAGTTGGCCTATTCTTCAAAGGAGGCCGGGACCAACACGGCGATATAGAGTTACAACTAGAACAACCGTAGCCAAATCATATAAATCATCCATGTAACATTTTTTTAAGACTATGAAAATACAAACCTGTTAGTCTAGTAGCTAGGTAATCGAAGGCCCCAGCTTGATTGCCGTATCGGAAAAAATGTAAGTATTGGGTATTGTGTTAGGTGTAGTGAGTATTTAGTTTTTCTATATACGAAAGTGTTGACAAGAGATGATTTTTTTAATTTCATAAGATGCTAAAACAAGGGCGGATTCAGCCTTCGGTTCAGGGGGTCACATATTTGAGATTCAGTCATAATAGGCTCTAATCCTTATCTAATCCACATAAATCCATAACTAGACATGGGTCTATATGGCAGGGGTCCAGGGGAGTGGGTCATAACCACCATGCCCCCCCCCCCTCACTGGATCCGCCCTTGATGTTAAACCAAACATTAATTGTTATAGGCACGTCATTACAGATCTCTACCATCTTGTGGCCACGATGTTAGTGACAAGTTACATTTTACGAAAATTTTGCTGAACAGAATGCCATATGGTAATTTCTACCTGTTGCACATTATACTTAATGATCCGGGGCATAGTTACAAGCGATAATCGCTAATAAAATAAATATGGCAACGCAGATAACAATCTATTTTCCTAGCTGCAATGTACCATCTGCAATTCTGCCAGGCAGTTCATAAAAGGCAATCCATTGACCAAAGATATTATTACTTTCGAGACTATTAGGTGGTAGTCTACCGCAACGTATTGTCAGGTTTAGCACCACCGCTTTACTAATTTCTAGCGAAATAGTTTCAGTGCTTGTCACTATCGTATTCTTAGGTAACCCGTTGACTTATCACTCGGCAAACGGATAGCCACGCTCTAATAACATCTTTTAAAACATTATAAAATATTTTTCAGGAAATTTATTCTTGAAATTATGAAAGCTACGCTACTGGAGCTAGTGGAATATGGCCAGTGCTTCACTATCAAAGAAGCTGTCAACGTGTTACTAAATAAAACTATTTCATTACAAATGCTTCGGACAAAATATGATACTTTAAAAAGGTTGGTAAATATTGTTTATACTTTTATGTTTCGACATTATAATTAGATGCTTCCCAATGTTGGTCCGAGCGTCCTTTGAAGAATAGACCGTCTGCCATTGCCATCTAAGCAGTTCGATTGACTAAAGGTGTCACTACCATCGTGACTACTAGGTGGTAAAGTTCGGCAATGTCTCGCCTAAAACGTAGTGATTGTATACTCTTTGGTCTTTCCCGGTTCTGGTAACATAGTCTTAATTAATCTTAACCATACAACATGAGACACTATAACAACGTTTATATGTTTTTAGATCACTGAAGTCTATTGAAAGTGAGATCATAGAACACAAACAAAAACGTGCCTTGGAATACGAAAAATGTGATAGAAGAATATCTTCGCTTCTAGATGGCTTAAAGGTGATATTCTGTTTAAGGGATTAGATAATATGATGCCTTTTGATTCTAACGCTTAATACTAAATAAGGCGGTAACGATGGCGGCTGGCAGCAGATTCTTTGGAAGACAGCGACGACGCGCTTGAACTTTAACTGCTGCCACAATAAGGCTGCGACTATCATACTATCTAAGGCTGCCTATTAGGTCACACAAGCGATTGTGAGTGTTTTAATAAAGAAAAAAGTCGAACATGAAAAAAATATTTGGACACAAAAACTGCTTACCAATTCCCAGTCGGCCACAGAGGTGAGAATTGACCCTGATTTTAGAAGAGAATTGAGTCTTAACCATGATACTCTTAGATTTATTTCGAAGCTAAAAACTGATATTTTGTTTGTTTACAGGTAAATTACAAAATAAACAATAAGAATATATTCATCTGACGCGACGTAGAGAGAATTAAATGAAAGCCAAAATAGAAGTTCCAAATAGTCAACAGTACCTACTAAATTATGCGTATTATTATTGGAATACCACTTGCATGGAGAAAATAAGGTAGTCGGTAGACGACTACCTTATCCTCCAAATCAGAACATGCGGCGACAAGCGCCAACGTTATTGCGCAAGAACATGTAAGGCGGTGGTACCAAAACTGGTCGAGACGTTACAGAACTCTACCACCTAGTAATAAGCATTTAACCAATTTTATTACATAGGTTCAACACGCTGCGCTGCTATGCACTTTCGAATATTAAAATACTAGCTGCCGCGTGCAGCCCGCTGCATTATAAAAGCTTTTGGCGAATCCCGCGGGATCATCTAATTTTTCCGAGATAAAAAATAGCCTATGTGCTATTCCAGGTCATCATCTACCTGTGTGCCAAATTGCATTCAAATCCAGATCGTTCAGTAGTTTTTGCGTGATTGAGTAACAAACATACATCCATCCATCCATCCAAACATCCAAACTTTCGTATTTATAATATTAATATAGAATACCTACAGATAATCGATTTATGTAGTAAATGCATATTTTCAAGCAAAGACCTACAATAAATATGTTTTGTAAGTCTTTGTTTTCAAGTATAAATCTATACATATAATAAAATCGTAGGAAAGTCAAAACTGTAAACTGAATATTTTTTTCATACTTGGGGCGTGATCTACAATCGATATCGAAGCCAAAAATATAGTTTTTCGAATTTTTGTCTGTTTGTCTGTCTGTTTGTCTGTTTGTCTGTTTGTCTGTTTGTCTGTTTCTGTTTGTCTGTTTGTCTGTTTGTCTGTTTGTCTGTTTGTCTGTTTGTCTGTTTGTCTGTTTGTCTGTTTGTCTGTTTGTCTGTTTGTCTGTTTGTCTGTTTGTCTGTTTGTCTGTTTGTCTGTTTGTCTGTTTGTCTGTTTGTCTGTTTGTCTGTTTGTCTGTTTGTCTGTTTGTCTGTTTGTCTGTTTGTCTGTTTGTCTGTTTGTCTGTTTGTCTGTTTGTCTGTTTGTCTGTTTGTCTGTTTGTCTGTTTGTCTGTTTGTCTGTTTGTCTGTTTGTCTGTTTGTCTGTTTGTCTGTTTGTCTGTTTGTCTGTTTGTCTGTTTGTCTGTTTGTCTGTTTGTCTGTTTGTCTGTTTGTCTGTTTGTCTGTTTGTCTGTTTGTCTGTTTGTCTGTTTGTCTGTTTGTCTGTTTGTCTGTTTGTCTGTTTGTCTGTTTGTCTGTTTGTCTGTTTGTCTGTTTGTCTGTTTGTCTGTTTGTCTGTTTGTCTGTTTGTCTGTTTGTCTGTTTGTCTGTTTGTCTGTTTGTCTGTTTGTCTGTTTGTCTGTTTGTCTGTTTGTCTGTTTGTCTGTTTGTCTGTTTGTCTGTTTGTCTGTTTGTCTGTTTGTCTGTTTGTCTGTTTGTCTGTTTGTCTGTTTGTCTGTTTGTCTGTTTGTCTGTTTGTCTGTTTGTCTGTTTGTCTGTTTGTCTGTTTGTCTGTTTGTCTGTTTGTCTGTTTGTCTGTTTGTCTGTTTGTCTGTTTGTCTGTTTGTCTGTTTGTCTGTTTGTCTGTTTGTCTGTTTGTCTGTTTGTCTGTTTGTCTGTTTGTCTGTTTGTCTGTTTGTCTGTTTGTCTGTTTGTCTGTTTGTCTGTTTGTCTGTTTGTCTGTTTGTCTGTTTGTCTGTTTGTCTGTTTGTCTGTTTGTCTGTTTGTCTGTTTGTCTGTTTGTCTGTTTGTCTGTATGTATGTCCGGGGTAAACTCAAAAAGTACTGCATGGATTTACTTCAAATTTTGCATGAATATTACTGACAGGTCGGGTCAACATATAGGCTACATACTATCACGCTATCACCTACGCTATAAAATAAATCCAAGTCTGATTATGAATAAAAGAATTTCCGATTAAAAATAAACCGAGGAAGAAGTTCAAGAATTAGAAAAATTGAAAGCCTTTCTGTAGAAGCCTTTTTTCAAGTCGCTGAAAACAAACACTCGCCATTCAATCCCCTTTGTATATAAACCGAGTTGTAAAACGAAAATCTTTCGTGTTAATTCACAGGATTGTGCTTTGAACACGGAAATACAATTAAAATATGCGGAGAAATGGCTGGCGGCTAAATCCGAGTCACATGAGTTACAGCTGCAAATGCAACCTGCTGCATTACCGAAGCTAGACCACGAAAACTGTGTCCACCGTGAATTGCTGCGTGCGTACGACCTACAAATTACAGTAAGTATAATAACACAGGATAGCAAGATTAGCTCTTATGGTAGAAAAAACCGGCCAAGTGCGAGCCGGACTCTCGCACGAAGGGTTCCGTACCATCATGGCAAAAAAATACGAAAAAAACATGTTTATTGTAATATTAATATATTATATAACTAGCTGTTGCCAGCGACTTCGTTCGCGCGGACTTCGTTTACTCCGCACTGCTCCTCCCCCGTAGGTGATAGCGTGATAATATGTAGCCTATATGTTGACCCGACCTGTAAGTAATAGTCTTGCAAAATTTGAAGTAAATCCATGCAGTACTTTTTGAGTTTACCCCGGACATACATACAGACAAACCGATAAACAAACAGACAAACAGACAAAAATTCTAAAAACTATATTTTTGGCTTCGATATCGATTGTAGATCACGCCCCAAGTATTCTTTTAAAAAAATATTCAATGTACAGTTTTGACTTTCCTGCCATTTTATTATATGTATAGATAGGGGATATTATATATCCCACTTAATATTTTCATTTTTTTATTTTTAGTATTTGTTGTTATAGCGGCAACGGAAATATATAATTTGTGAAAATTTCAGCTTTCTAGCTATCACGGTTTATGAAATACAGCCTGGTGACCGACAGACAGACGGACAGACAGACAGCGAAGACTTAGTAATAGGGTCCCGTTTTACCTTTTAGATACGGAATTCTAAAAATAAACATCCATATTAAGCTCCGCCCGCCCTGTTGGTGAAGTGGTTAGCAAAACTGATTACGCAATCAATAGGGCTCAGATTCGATTCCCAATAGGAATAGGCATTTGTGTGAAGAGTACAAATGTTTGTATTTCTGAGTTTGGGTGTTTATTATATATATTTCAGTATTTGTAGGTATATTTCTATGTATTAGTATTGTTGACTAACAACATCACATGCAAATACTTTGCTTATTTTGGCGTTAGATCAATTTATGTAAAAAAAACGAATATTTTAAATGTAAAAGTATATCTGCCTGTCTCTCTGTCTGTTACGCTTCGTGAGAAGTTAAACGCTAAACCGATTTTGATTAAATTTAGCACGGAGATAGTTGAAAGCCCGGTGTCAAATACTTTTTTCCAAACTTAATCCCAAAGGGACTGAAATAAGGGATAAAAATTTATATGAAAGATTATATTGATAACATGTTAGTCTACAGGCGGACGAAGCTATGCGGGTCAGCTAGTCGCCAATAAATACCAAAGATGCTAAGGGGCTATCCATAATTTACCTCACACGTTATGGGGGAGAAGGTCGACGAAGTGTGACATTGTGTGACAAGAGTTAGGGAGGGGTCCTAAATTTTGTGACATCACATTTTTTCAAAATTAATATTTTATTTTTGACCGCCTCGTTGGTCGAGTGGTTAGTGACCATGACTACGCAAGCAACGGGGTTCGGGTTCGATCCCCGACGGGGACAAGCATTTGTGTGATGAGCATAAGTGTTTGTATTTCCGGGTTTGGGTGTTTATTATGTATGTAAAAGTATTTATATATGTATTTCTATGTATTAGTATCGTTGACTAACACCCATAACACAAGCAAATAATTTGCTTACTTTGGGGTTAGACCAGTAAGTGTAATTTGTCCCATGGATATTTAAGGTATTGGATATCTAAGTATTGCAACAATAAATTTAAAAAGCCACCTATATAGATAAAAAATAATCAAATGAGATCATTATTCCAATGTGAAATTGTAAAATATATGACATCACACTAGGTAGGGGGGTCTCACAAATGTGACCAGCTGTGACTAGGACGGGGGAGGGGTCAAAAAATCATGAAATTCGTGTGACGTAATTTATGGATGGCAACTAACGATACGTCGACCTCCGTAGGGCAACGATATTTCCCCCATGATTACGTTTTGTAGTTACCCTACCATCCTCTAGTGGAACCGAGAGTATTGTTGTAAAACTCTACCATCTAACATAGCTTCGAAAGTTTGTTGGTCCTCCTTTTACGATCTAACAAACGAAAGGCAAAAACTTTAACTACACAGGATTTTTTTATTTGTTAAAATTATTATATATTTACCTATTACTTACTTAAATCGTGTTTTTAATGAAATTCTAGGAAAGAGAAGAGTTGCTAGCGCATTGGGAATCAAAATTTTTTATAGATACAAAAGACATAAAAGAGCGTGTTGATAAACAACGTGACAATTTCATTCTAACCACTAGTCGGCGAGAGCAGTTGGAAAATTTGGTACGATAGTATTTTGTTCAAGTTACTTGTATACCCAATTCTGTGGCCTTAGATCAGAAAGTGATAATTACAAAAAATAATTTTACATGCATTATTCACAATGCATATGTATTATTATGATCAAATGTAATATTTTGTTTTGTAACTTATCTTGAAATGTTCATAGACTGTAGAAAAGTACAATGTTGATGAAGATATGTCTATCTGTTCAAACGATCCGTTTTTCGCAATGTAAATTGTATTATTAACATTGTTTAGCAAAAGGTGCACTTATCATGGTCTGACCAATGGCCACAGAACTATATTTCATAGAATAACAAACAAGTAGAAGATTTTTCTAGTGTAAAGAGATAATCGTTGCCTATATACACCAAATATGTTAATGATGCGTTGCCATCTAAGTGGCGGGGTTAGAATGCCACATGCATAAGTTTAAATCAAAGCTTCCCAAACTTTATTACTCATAGGCCACTTTCAAAATTTTGCTGGTTACGCTGAACCCCTGGAATTTAAATTTCTATCATACTCCCAAACTTAAAACTAAAAGTCACGCCAACGTAGCCCTCATCGAATCTGTCGTGTACCCCTGGAGGTCCACCTGGATTACTTTGGGAATCAATGGTTTAAAAATGTATTTACATATGGATTAAGATATTATAAATGTGCGAAACATCCCTAAAGATGCCGTAATTAGCGAAACTGATTGGGTGAATTAAATAATATAAAAGATAAGTGAACTAGAAGTAAAGATAAGTTTATTTGTAATACTTATTTATTTTTTACCTAATACCTATTTTATATCGAGTTGTAATGCAGTATCTCCAAGTGCCGACGATGGAAAGTATCCAATTCATCCAAGTTTACCGTCTACCTAACCCTCCAAACTGGAACACGACAGCGACATTCCCCGAAGCTATTGATCGTCGGAAGAAAGTGGTTTAGAAATGCATGTGAACTGAGAAGGCTAAATTTTGGATATAATGTACCCCCACCCCCATTATTCTAGAAAACCTTAACTTCAAATTATTGACGAAGATTTCCTATGTGGATTTTTCGCCATCTCAAAAAAATGGGTGAAATGCATTTTATTTCACTATAACGTGGCTCGGATTTTTCAAAGAACTTCAGGAATGGGGTTGGCGATAAACTAATTACGGACTTGAGCCAAATTACTACAGCCGAGTCATACCCTTTCCATCTGAACTTCCTCTCAAAAACTCATTTCGTGCAAATGTAAAAGAAGTTGCACCATTATTTGTCGGCAAACATGCAACAACGTCGCCAGAATAGATATTATATTCAACGACGACGACGATCTCCGGATGGAAAGAGAAACCATCACCAATAGACAATAAAAGATGTTAATGGTGCGTTGCTATCCACTTGGTGGGATGACAATGTCACATGTTTATTGGCTACCATATGCTCTAAACCGGAACCCAACAGTGACAAGCATTGGCTAAGCAAAGGCAGGAATACGTAACGTGGCACCAAATACCCGGGCGAGACGTTGCGGAACTCTACTACCTAGTAGTCACGATGGTAGTGACACGTATAGCCAATCGGTCGGCTTTTACGACCTGCCTGACAGATTTTCTTCGTTCCTTACACGCCGGACAACGGCGTGTAAGGGACGATGTATCTAAAAATTAAGAAAACATCCAATTTTTACCTTCTGACCTTGATTGCAATTCCTTCTTTTGTGGGAAATGTGAAATTTGCGTTTTATGAATTCTTATTTTCACACAATGTAAAGCATACATTGCTCTGACTCGTTTCGCCCTCGGAACTATCGAACCAGCCGAGCCGTTTATTTGGCGCGGCATGTGGCGGATAATACATTGCTTATTTTGTGTATTTCGTTAAAGTTTACTATTTTTTTAGAATAAGCACTGTAGATTGTTAAAATAAATCAAACTATACAAAATTAAGGAAAAAATCGTTAAAAAAAGAATAAAAAAATTCACACTTTCCAACGGTTTTCATCTCAGAATCACGGTCCAAATCTATAATTTCGGTAGACTGTGCCATACACACTGTATAATAACTTGACTATAGTACGCGAATTGCTTAATGTATCTTTACCACCTGGTGATCTCGACGGAACAGACACGTTTGATAAATCTTTTCCCTTTTATGAACCTATCTGGCAGAAAGGCAAGTGCTCTATTCTGCATAAAATTCCCAATACGGAAAAAACGCGTATTTGCTTTTCTTATCGTCATTCTAGTTAAAAAACCTCAGACAACTGCTAAGAATTATTATTAAGATTTAATTTTTTTCAGTACAAGTTACATGAAGGAGAAATGCGTGGATGGCTTACATTTAAAGCAGAGCGCGCTGCTAGACTAGCACGAGAAGAACGGTCTCGTAGAGCAGCAACGCGTATTCAAGCCTGGTGGAGATGTGTCATGGTGCAGCGATGTCTGGGCACTTTCCGATACTTGAAAAATACTAAAAAAGGAACAAATAAACCGAAAAAGACCAAATAAAAGCATATTACAATAGATAATATAATACGATTTATTTATTATATGTTCATTTGCGTAAACATGTACAGAGGTGGACTTAATGGTCTACCAGTCAATCTTAGTAGTCTCTGTAGTATAATGATGTATCCATGCTTTAAATACCGTGATGTACCGATATAAAAATTCACTCGAAATGATCTAAGCAAACCTCGGAAGTTGTTATGCTATTCTTCGACTAAAATGGTCGACTCAGTAGCGTGGCGTCCTGCTTGCAGATCGTTCTTGCCTAGTCCGAACAATGTATTAATTCGAGTAAGATGTATAATCGCCTCTGTGGTCCAGCGTTGGCGTTTACCACATGAGGTCCCAGGTTCGATTCCCAGGACGGGCACATAAAAAGTGTTTTTTCAGTTTTTCTGAGAAACAGAAAGTTGCCCGGGATTGAAAAGTGCCCGGTTGGCGATAGGTTTGCCACCTATTACATTTGTGGGACCCAGTATCTTCAGCTAATCGTGGGTGCACTTGTTGCACCTCTGCCTACCCCTTCGGGGACATGGGCGTGAAGATACTTTTTTAAGATGTATACATCATCAGCCATCTCATTTATCTCTACATGCCGTTTGGCCAAAACAATATCGTGATATCCTTAGCAGTGACCTAGCTCAGCCTTTCCGAGCGCTCGGCGTCATTAGTTATAGTAGGTCCACAGCTAAATTTGGTAAGCCAGTTTGGTTCGTACTAATCCATGAAATGACGTATAATCCCCGTAATATAACAATTTATTTTAAATTAGTTTAATAATGTTCATTGGAAAAAATAGCATTTAATTAATACTAATTCACTATTTTCGAAGGACTACTTTCAATTACACTAAAAATTGCATTTTTTTCTTAAAAGCCTATTTGTCGCACCAAATTTTCTGCAGGTAAAAGGCTGTATATATACTGACTGTACAGTTAGTGCCTACTCGATTCAGATACCGAATATGAGAACTTATATTTTGACCAATAAATAAATAATAATAAATAAATAAATAATATATCTAATAAATAAATAATAAATATCGCTGGACAAATTACCCGAATTGATCTAACTCCTAAGTAAGCAAATTATTTGCTTGTGTTTTTTGGGTGTTAGTCAACGATACTAATACATAGAAATACATATATAAATACTGTTACATCTATACATTTATCTATATATACAAATATATAAAATTGGAGTGTCTATTTGTAATATTAAAATAACCGTTTTACTAAATGAGGAGAAAAAGATGTATACACGGTAGATACATATAGCATAATAATATTTTTTTTAATTTTTGTCTGTCTGTCTGTTTGTTCCAGCTAATCTCCCGAAACAGCTGCACCGATTTTGCCGGGACTTCACTAGCAGATAGCTGATGTAATAAGGAGTAACTTAGGCTAATTTTATTTTCGAAAATTTTCCACTCGGACAAAGTCGCAGGCACAGCTAGTACATAATATAAACACTTAAACCCAAAGATACAAACGTCTATGCGCATCACACAAGTTTCCTCATAAACGCCCTCGATTCGTAGGTTCGTTAACCACTCGACGAACGGGGCGGTCATAAAAGTGTTTATGTACGGAATTCATTGTAACAAACAGCAATTTGCCGAACTCGTCAGCGCGCCGATTTCGCCCGCACGATAGCCACACTTTTTGAATATTTCTACACCAATTTCGTTGAGGTTTACTATAAGCAATATTTTATTTTTTATTATATTTTTATTGCTTACATGTGACTTATTAACTGTCGTTTCCTTGAATATGTACAGTAATAAATCAACCTGTATAAGGTAACTCAATATCAAAAACAATCAATCCTCTGCTCACTCGCGCAAAAATCTCACGATATTTAGCTTAGTCTTATGCTGGGGCTGCACTTGCTTCTACCGTCACAAAGCTTCGTGCAATGACACGATAAATTCAGAGGTCCCATCTGTATTTATCGTGTCATTATATGAAGCTTTGTGACGATGGACGCAAGAGCGGCTGAGCCATAAGTCACACGAATTATTATTTTCTTCTTGGAGTTGAATAAGTATTTTGAATGTTGTCTCATCTTGTATATTTGTTGTTTCATCGATCAACACCGACCACTATTGTTCTTTTTCCAATGCGATAGTAGGAATTCTACTTTTCTAGCAAGCTATTTCTGCTGCAAAAGCTTTATAGTGTCGTCACTGTCGTGTTCCGCTGAAGAAAGTAAGGTTGTCGATAAACTTATGCATGTGCATGTGTGATTGTGTGTTATCATCATCACAGCAGAAAACAACGCACCTTGAACATTTTTATTATCTATGTTTGTCTCTTTCCATCAGGAGAGCCACTCAGAAAGAATTTGCTACCGTATAATTTGCTAACTTAAAAATCTGTCAATCGTGTGACCCTGTAATTTTTCACTTATTTATTCCCTGTTATTTTTCACTTAATTATTTTTCACTTAGTTAATACTTAATTATCCCTGTTATTTTTCACTGAGTTATAACATTATAGCTCAAAGCTGTTAAAAATATACCTACGCATGGATTTTTTTTGAATCGATCGAATCTTATAAACGGCACAATTTTTTGAGAAGTCGTAACTATTAAACGCGAAATGTATTTAATGCAGTTTTTAGATTACTCTAAAGTATAGTAGATAGTCGAAAATTGATTAGATGAGAAATCTAGAAGTTTTTTTCAAAATTTTTGTCAACGATAACTCCCGAGCGAATTAACTGATTATTCTATTTACGGCATTCGACGCAGATGTTAAAGAAAATAGCTATTAAATTTCGGAATGAATCAAACCTTTTTTGAGGTTTTTTTAAATTCTACTAAACCGAATCGCTTGAAATTTTCAGGGTGTATAAGTTTGGCAATACCCAATTGAATATCGTCAACCGCGTTTTGATTGCTCAAGACCAGTGCCGGTTTTAGCACTACCACCGCCCCGGGCGAGATTTCTTTGGTGCCCCCTAATTGCAATTCAATTACATACGAAAAAAATAAATAATAGTTTAAAAAACTAAAAAACACGCTTTTTATAGAAAACCGAACTAAAAAATAGAAAATAAATTTTAATAAATTTAAATTAAGAATAGTGTTAAAAATTTCAAAATGTGAATTAAAAAAAATTTATTTAAAAAAAAGCGTGGGGTGCATGGTGTCAATAGTTATAAATATTTTATTGACACATATGAGTAGAGTGATTATCATTTCGGTAATATCTTAAAAAGCACCCCACGCTTTTTTTAAAATAAAATTATTATTTTTTATTCACATTTTGAAATTTTTAACACTATTCTTAATTTAAATTTATTAAAATTTATTTTCTATTTTTTAGTTCGGTTTTCTATAAAAAGCGTGTTTTTTAGTTTTTTAAACTATTATTTATTTTCTACTTTTTAGTTTGGTTTATTTTTAATAGCTTGTTTTTTTAATTTTAAACTATTGCACGACTCATGATGCGAAGCATCAGAGAGTGCTTTACGATCGAAAATTTTTTTCATATATACATATCTTCACGCCAGATCCCTTACGGGGTAGGCAGAGAGAACCGAGTGCCTTACATTACGATCCTTGCAGGCTTGTCTCGCTTCCTCCACATTCATCACTCTTTTCATACACACACGCCGGTTGCGAAGACTCTTGATACCACCTTCGGAAATTTTTTTCGCCTTATTTTGGCAACTATCAAATCTAATCAAATGAGCCCAAATTCGATAGAGTTGTGTCATTTAATTGCTGAGCTCCTATGACCATCTTCTAGCTACATCATCGGACCCTGCAGGATCCTAGTCACCACCAAGCACCAAAGTGCTCGTCAACATGAATCAAATGAGGCCAAACTCAATAGTCTTGTTATTAACCGATTTTTAACCATTTAATTATTAAGTTCCTGTGGTCACCTTCCGATTCAGATTCATCAGATCAGCTCCATGTCATAATAAGGTTTCATTGTCATTCAATTAACATACGTATACAAAATTTCAGCTCAATCGGTAACCGGGAAGTGGATCAAATTTACTAGCGAGATTTGATTTCAGACATCGAGATAGGTACAATAAATAAAAAATGCTCATAAAACAAAAACTACTGGGCCTACCTGAATCAAATTTTTATGGGACCAATTCGAAACTATTCCGCATCAAACAAAAAAGAATCACGTAATTCGGTTCAGAAACCTCGGAGAAATCGGTGTACATACATAAAAAAAAATATACCAGCCGAATTGAGAACCTCCTCCTTTTTTTGAAGTCGGTTAAAAATGGAATAATTTTATCAAATTAGTGTATTGTCATCGGTCCTCGATAAATCTACAAAGTTTGAACGAAATCTGGCCGTTTAAAGTGGGTCAAAATCGCGCCCAAAGAAGTCGGTTACAAACAAACATACAAACAAACATACAAACATACAGGTGAAGTTAATAAAAAGCGTGTAAAAAAGTCGCCTTGTGCGTATTTCTTATTTAGGTGGGTACTGATTGTTTTCTACTAAGCAATTCTAATTGGCCTTCAGATTAAATCTTTTAGATCTTACTTTTTGGAACATTCAAAGTAAACGATTTGTTACAATACTTAAATAACCCGTTCTGAAATACAAGACTTGTTAAGAATCAGATTGCTATCAAATATCCGTCATGTTGGTCTGGGCCCCGTTTGAAGAATAGACCTTCTGTCCTTTTACCAGGCAGTTCGCAAAAGGCGAATAATTGGCTATACGTACGGCCTGGCCCCGGGAAATTCGCGCCTGCGATTTTTCGCGTGGCGCGAACGACGAAGCGTCTGGCGTCTGAAACAAATGTATGGGAAAGTACTAAACATGGCACGCGGCGTGGTGACCGGCGGGGCGAGCGACGAATTTTGCCGAGCGAATCGTGTGCGGGGCGAGGGACGAGGGGCGAACGAGTGAAACAAACGTATGAATTAGTACAGTACAGCACATGCGCCGTGGCCGCCGCCGAGGCCGCCGCGCCGCCGAAGGCCCCGGCGATTAGTCTAGGAATCAAAACGGTTTAGTTGTAGTTGCCGAATAATACACTATGAACATTTTAACTTTAATTTTCAAATATTTACTAGGCCAGTAATTTGTTAGTCTTGTCACCACGTCAAAAGTATAAACAAAATCCAGACATGCAATTTTTCTTTCTTCCCACAATGTTGAATATTCATAAGAATATAATTATAGTAGTGCCGCGAAAAAATCGATAGCTTCAGTCTAGAAACGCCATAACGTCAACAGTTTCGATAGTATTGTACGCTGCAAGTAAATAAACTATCGATTGTGTCGATAGTATCAATCGTTGAACACAAACAATGTATCGATTCTATCAATAGTATTGTTAGAAAATATTGCATTTATCGATGTAATCGATAGTATCGATAGTTTATACAATCGATAGCATCGGTCAGTATTAGAATAACGTTGACTATCGATACGTTTGATAGTATCGATACTATCGATAGTATCGATATTTTTGATAGTTTATTTTTTAATCATGAATATTATCGATTGTATTGCTGTTAATTGATAGTATTGTACTTACTGAGATACTGAAATCCTATCGATAATGGACTATCAAGCGGCTACACTGTAAATCAAAGGTTTCGAGTTTCGACACTAATTCCAAAAATTTGTCTTGATATAGTACGTATTTCTCATACTTGTGAAATTCAACGTCTATACTATACCCCGATTGTTATTTAAATCATGTATTACACATTCTCTTACAAATAGTAAGTGTTGAAGTACAAAACTACTCCCCTCCAAGCAATATTGAGATAAAGTTTAAAAAGTCATCTTGCTCTCGGACTATACTGGTCGCGGCGGTGGACACAAGTACCCGTGGCCTGAAAATCCGCGCGCGCGAATTTTCGTCTCGCCTACCGCCACCGCCGCCACCGGTTCGCTTGGCCGGGCGGTAACACTACAATCGTGGCTACTAGATGGTAATGTTCTAGAGTCTCGCTCGGATCTGGTACCACCGCCAGGCGAGCGGGCAGCTGCATGGAAGAACAAGAAACAACCGCTTACGTTCTCCTTGAGTTCAGGAGCGTTGTCGAACAACGGGCACGCATCCTGAAAACCCCAAAAACTCCAAAAGAAGCTTGTGAAAACATCGGCCGTCTTTTAAGTTTCTGGAAGGAGTTAGGATGGCTGGAATAGATATATCCAGCTAGGTACAAAGGCCCAAGTGGCTAAGTGCGGAAATAAAATGGCTTAAAAAATATCTTTAAACGATTTACCCTGCAGGCCATCCCTGAAACTTACAACTAAATTAAGGTATTTTAAGCTCAAAATGTAAAAAATATAAGCATAGATTTTTCAGTTCAAATATCAATTTTGTTAAAAATGGCGGTTTATTCATTTTTGAAAAGCTGTATATTTTGAAACCGATGATGGTATTCAACTAAATTTTTGAGACCTAAAATATTGCTTTATCTAAATAATCAATAGGTGGAAAAATTTCGAGGCAATGTCAAAAAACATTTTTTTTAATTTTTGTCATTAATAAATCCCAAAAAATTGACCGATTTTGATTAAATTAACGGTATTTGAAGCAGTTGTTAAAGAAGAAAATGTGATAAGATTTTTAAGACAGTCGGTATATTAGCCTGGAAGTTATTTAAAAAAATTTAAGTAAGTTTGCTAAAATCAACGTAATTTTAATATTTGAAAAGCTGTAACTTTTGAAACTTAGATTCGATTTTGATTATTGAAACGGCTTTCGATGGAGTTTTTTTTGTACTAAAATACCGTAGAATACCAAAGGATGATTGGTTGAAAAATATCGAAGCTATGTCGAAAAAACACCTTTTTTTAAAAGTGTTCGTCATTGAATTCTCTTAAACGGATAAACCGATTTTGATGTAATTTATACATTAGTCGTAGCTTTTTGAGAAATAAAGCTGATGAGTTCTTATACTTAATCGGTACATGAATCTGAAAGTTATATTAAAAAAAATACTCATACAATGTTTAATATTAAAACACTTGTACTGTTTCACAATAAATTATTACATATATCAACCGGTTGGTTGATATTTCGCACTTGAAATGCTTTTATTTTATTTTTTTTTTTGCTTATTTGCTTGTGTTATGGGTGTTAATCAACGATATTAATATATAGACATACATATATAAATACTGTTACATACATAATAAACACTCAAACCCAAAAATACAAGCATCTATGCTTATCACACAAATGTTTGCCACCTTCGGGAATCGAACTTGAGCCCCATGGATTCGTAGTTAGGTTCGCTAGCCACTCGACCAACAACGCGGCTGTCTAATATTTTATAATAATTGACCCGCGTAACTTCACCCCCGAGTTGATTAGCATATCGTTGATGTGATTTTTCATACAAACTTTCAGCCCCTATTTCAGCTTCTTAGGGACCGAATTTTGAAAAGAAAATAGCCAGGTAAAAATAGCGTTTTTACTTGATTGGATTAAAAGTAGTCAGTAGAAAAAAACTTCAATCTTAGATAAATAAATAACGATTAATAAAAATAAAACACTTTGGTATACATACAATATAATATACCTATTATAATTAATAATCTATCACAAACTCATAATAAATATATATGCGGTTGATTAGGCCATATGAATATGGGTTGTAGCCTATCCAAATAAATCGAACTTGCAAAAAATAACAAATGTCATTCGTTAAACAGTGTGACCATTTGTTGCAGATTTCTGCCATTGGGGTAGACTTGACTCCTAGATTTTAGCTATGACATTATGGTTTATGAAAATGTAAGAATTTAGCAGATTTCAAGAAAATCCTTAATATTTTTGAATAAAAATTTAAACAATAATCGATTTATAATTTTTATTTACATTTGCATATCGAACTGGTAAATATTGTTTTATGTGAGTTAAGCCAGGAATTTCCCTATATTCTATTTTTATTAGGGCGAGCGAAGCAAGTCCTACACTAGGCGACTTTCCATGTACTTTTGTGGTACATTTTACTGAAAATGTATAGCACTTTTAGGTTTGAGCTTTGACGTGGCTATTTAAATTCATGTCTAGATATGTTATCTACCATTAAAATGCTATTTCATAAACATTAAAAAATAGAAGATTCATTTTGTATTAGAATTTTATTACTGCTAACGCCATCTTTTATAAAACTAACGAGTTAAAATGCTACAAAGCTACACTAGGTGACGATCACGACGACGACGACGACATTTTGCTGAAAAAATATCGCACTTTTAGGTTTAAGCTTTGGCGTGGTAGTTCATTTAATTCATTTTCATTCACTCCATTTTAATACAATATTAATCTATTAAAACACTTATACTTTTTAACTTCTCACTACGTATGTAGACAGGGAGGTTACTGATTTTGCTCCGATTTTCAAAAATGGAGTTTTCACCATAGGCCCACGTTTTGTGGTCTAAGGAACCATTTTCAACTATTTTCGCTATGACGTCAGTATGTCTGTATGTATGTGTGTGTGTGTGTGTGTGTGAGTCAACAACTCATAAGTTTTGAACGCCTGGACCGATCGAAACGCGGTTGATGGCATTCGATTGTATTCCGCTCAACTTATACTTCCTGAAAATTTGAACCAAATGGGACCGAGAGATTTTGAACAATCTCAAAAAAAATTTTGGCGAAACAGATTTTTTTTAAATAACTTCCAGATTTACGTACCGATTGAGTAAAAAAACTTATCAGCTCTATTCCTCAAAAAATTACGTCTAATGCATAATTTGCCTCAAAATCAGTTTATTTGTTTGGAAGTAATCGTTGACGAAAATTTTGAAAAAAGTGTTTTTTCGACATAACTTCGAAATATTTCAGCCAATCATTTTTTGGTATTCTACAATATTTTAATACTAAAAAAATTACGTCGAGTGCCCTTTTAAAAATCAAAACCGAATTTTATTTTCAAAAGTTACAGCTTTTCAAATATTAAAATTACGTTTTCTTTAGCAAAGTTACTTAATATTTTTGAAATAACTTTCAGGCTAATATACTAATTGACTTCAAAATCTTATCATCTTTTCTCCTTTAAAAACTATGCCACGTACTGTTAATTGGATAAAAATTGGTCAAATTATTTGGGTTCTATCAATGACGAAAATTTTTGAAAAAATGTTTTTTGACATTGCTTCGAAATTTTTAAAACTACAGATTTTTAGCTAATGCAATATTTAAATTGAGTTGAATGCCATTTGAAAGATCAAAATCGATCATCGTTTCCAAAATATACAGCTTTTCAAAAATCAATATACTGCCATTTTTATCAAAATAAATGTTTATACTGAAAAAACCTATGCTTATAAATTTTACTATTTTGAGCTTAAAATACGTTAATTTAGCGGGAAGTTTCAGGGATGGCTTGCAAGGTCAACCATTTACAGATTATAGATAGTGATAGGCGACCAGTCTATCACCAACTGGGTACTTTTCCAATCCTGGGCAAAGTTGTTTTTATCAGCAAACTGAAAAAAACATATTTTTGATTTGCCTGACTCGGAAATCGAACCCCGAGAGTTTCTCTGAGGGAAAAATTCGGAAAATTTATTTGCTGAGTTTCTACCGCCAATTCTTTGTGCCTGCGGTAAGTCCATTGATTCTAACAATTTTGAAGATTAATTAAATTAAATTTTCTTTATAAGATCAACTTATATTTTTAAAACTCTTTTTCCTAGAAAACTCTTTTACAAGAAAGTAACCATAAATAAAGATTGATTTCTATCAATATTCGACTTCAAGAGCGAAGTGGTGGCGCGAGATAGATCTTATATTATAGGTAGGTACTATATTATAGGTAGACCAGAAAATATGGTGTAAAATATGTAGATAACCTTTATAATTGTTCTGTGTACATAACATTGATAATTATAGAAATCGTGTTTTTAATAAATCAAGAAAATTTTAAAGAATTTTCTTATACATAAGTACTAAAAAATTTATCTTAGAAACATTTTATTTTTTATTTTGGTTTTATTTTTCTGCGCCTCCCTAGATACAAAGCCTGACGACGCCTTTGATGCGAATATAACAAATAAAGTCCATGATACATTAAAAGATGTAATTCGCATAAAAATACTTTCCTAAGAATATTACTAGGTAATATAACTTAGCGAGCCCTTAAAAAACTTTGCTTTTTGCTAGTCTATGTATGCAATAACTTTCAATTGATGGAGATTAGAAAAAATTGTAAATGATTTATCAGTCATCTTATTCTCTTTTAGTGTCTAGGTTGATATGTACCCACATCATAAAGAGAAAATACGAACGTTCATATCGACCTAAGTGGGAACAAGATCATTTGCTTTCTTCTCTGATTTCTAGAAAGAAGGAGGATCCTGGTGACGAAAAAAAAATATGCTTCACCAAAGAAATATAAGAAACACATAATTGATTATAGCAGCTAATCATCGACAACTAATTAATTTGAATATGAGAATGTAAATTACAAAAATCTGATTTTGTTTAACAATAAAAATTTAAAATGTAATTTTAAAGAAAACACCAACAGAAGAGGAAGTTAAACAAGTCAAACTTCATTTTTGTGTTATACAAGTTCAACACAATTTACCGTTTCAATTTAAATCACATTATCACAAAAGCTTTCACAATTCGGGAATTGCGAAGTAATTCTGTACCAGAGGACTAAATCAATAACGTTAACTTATAAGGTTTAAAAGTCTGATAAAGAAAAGCTTATTATATGATAGATGATAAAGAAAAAGAAAAAGTCTGATAAAAAAGGCAAAAATGCTTGTTTTAAAAGGAAATTATTTGCTTCCTTTGTGATTAGATTAATTCGTATAATTTGTCCAACCCCATCAATTCACTCAAATTCATGCCGATTTAAACTTGTGCAAAAACATTAAACTCACGCTTCAATGTTTTCCTTGATTATAGATGTGACCACAAATGTTAAAATTACATTACTACTTGTAGTTATTACTAAATTTTAAAGTTGGCCAATTTGAAAGGAGCATAACCCAATCCTTGTTTAACACACTTCTTAAGACCTTAGCTAATGCCATAGACTACAAATGCATTAAAATTATTAATTATTTAGTTTATATTGCATTATTGCTAATCTCAATATTATTTTCGTTTATTTATTATTACTTTAATATTATTAACCTTAATATTATAAGATATTATTTTTACAGGGCTGCTGACGCTACTGTCGTTATGTTTGACTAATAGGGTATACGAAAATAAAACACGTAAGTTCCCGATGCATATTTATTTGTTGTTTATATATGATTTGTGTGAATTTCATGCAAGTAAGAACGCCACATTAGATAATAATTGTCATTTGATTAGTGCAAAAGATTCGGGGAATCACCCGCATAACAGTAAAAGACTTAATGAAGACTTAAGAAAGTAATTTCGTTGAATTTGTTGGTGCCGAGAAACATAAAACACCAAAACATTTCAAAATTGAATGTCTGTTCCGCATACGTGCACCTAAATGTTAAAATAGTGAAACTTTCTTTTGCAATCGCAGTTTTTGAAGAACATATTTTATATAAATAATCGATTGAAAAGCAAGATATACAAACTTTATTTAAATGGTTTAGATTACTTATTGCAAAAAATCGACAAGCTAAATAATGTGTTATATTCTAATTTAATGTTTTATTCTAGTGTATTATATTTTAAGGATATTAAATAAACTATTAAATAATAAGGGTTTAAATTCAATCGAAAATGAAGAATTTGCAGTAAATATGGACACATAGCGTCAAACTCAAGTACAAAATACGATCGATTAAATAAATTATTTTGAAAATTATTTTATTCCGTTTCCATACAGGCATTAATATGACAGCATATTTTTCGCATTTTCTGGAGCCGAGCTTGGCAGATTTTGGTAGATTTTTTCAGATGTCGTGCAGATTTTCCACATTTTTAGATGGTCACACTATCGTTAAATGTCAGTCAGTCACATTTAGAGCGCGCGGTGAGTTGGGTGTTGAACATTTTCGTAAATATTATTTTCGATTTTTAAGAAAACTTTAATTAATTAATGGTTTTGTAATATAGGAAATGTGTAGTTTAATTTCTTGTTAATTAAACATTTTAATAAACAGTGACTCTGTAGTGTTAAACAATTTTTTTAATAAAAATTGCCGTTCGATTTCTGGGAAATTTGGATTTTGTAATCTTTGATTTGGTGAGTAATACCTACTTTTTTATGTTAAACACGTGGAATCTATCAATCAGTTAAATACGTTAATACATAAATAATACAAATAGCTAATGTATATATCAGTAATATAGACACATTAAAAATTGTACTTTACTTAACTTTTATGATGTTAAAAAATTGCAAACTTTCTATTTGTTGCTGTGTTCGAAATATTCATACAAGATATTTTTTTAAATTAAGATTACATTACATAATTATCATGTAAGCATTTGTATAATTAATTTTTAGAACCGGTATTGATACTAAACTATTCTTGATATATTTTTTGAAGTAATTTATATTTTTTAAAAAACAGCTATCAATATTTGGACCTAAATTTCAACTATTTCCTTGCTAAATTTCATCTAAATTAAAATTGGCAGACTTCCGATTTAGTAATAGTAATTTGGATTATATTTGCATACTATAATTGTCAAGTAACTTCTAATAATCTAAATAAATTTACTTACTTGAAATAAAAAAAATTAAACTCATTATTTTACCTAAAACAGAAGACAGCAACCACATTCTCTTACATTTTTTTAGATAAACACTTTAAGAACCATATAACTACTTTTACAATCATTTTAAATATTATATTCCCCATGTGAATGGTAGAGTATTTTGACAGGTCCTACTTAAATTTTGTTTTACTTATGAAAATGAATCCATTTTTATAGATCTTTTAACAACATGAAGAATTAAAATGAAATTTCTATTAGAAGTTGAATTTTATTAATAGAAACTTCAGTTTTATTCTTTGTGTTATTATTATAAAACTACAAAAATTTGAATTATTTTCATAAGAAAAACAAAAATCGCAATTTTTAAGTTACAACTTATGTAGGGCCCGTCGATTTATTTCTCATTTTTTTACCTCTATTGTACTTTTTATGTACATTAATTTTATAAGTTAAATTTAATAGTTTGCGTAGCCTTAGTTAAACATCCTTAAAAAATCAAAATCTTTATTATTCATAGTGTAACATGTATACCACTAAATTTTCAGTTTTATTAGCAAAACCAATGTTTCTCTACTTAAAGGTGGTGTTTTTATGTTACATATGAATAAATATTAAGACAACACAAAAAAAATCTTGTATCATATTAGTTTTTTGTATGTACAGATTCTATAATTATAACTGACCTGATGTTACATGCATATGTGGTCTTTGGGCATACAATTGAAACAATTAGTTTTAAATCTATCAAAACAAATTGTGGCCAGATCTGGCCATTTTGAGTATCAAGAACTGGTTAATGCTTTCGAAGGGTTAATAAATTAATCTGTATTACTTTTTAACTACATTTTTTGTTGTATTGTAATAATAATAATATGTAACATGTGTTAAAGCTAAAAAACCTTAATAAACTTACTTTAAGAGTTCAAAATAGTTATGTGTTCTTCTTTACCTTCCATTATTTTAAGCAAGTAGAAAAATTGAGGGAATTCTCCATAAGACTCGATACAGGCAATTTTAAGCTTTGTATTGTTTCAATGTGTTTATGAAATTCAAGTGTCTAAACTTTTATTATATGATTATAAAAATAAGGTGTTAATTTTTATGTGCTATAATTGTTAATTTAATTTGATAGTAATACTGCACATGTTATGGCAAACCATTTAAAGTCATTAAATTTGTTAAGGGTAAATTATTTAGATTCTTAACAGTTTCAACAAAGAATAATCCTTGATATTCTATAAATATAAATATTATACAATCTATACTCCATATCGTTAACACTGAAGAGCCAAAGGCCCCCAAGTGTCTCATGAATTGTTGCCAACAAATGAGTAACTTAAAAAAAGTAAACAGTTGCTATGACATTAAAGTAAAGAGAGTTAAACATAATACCTGAAGTCTTGTCATTTTTTGGATATCTACAATAAATTGCCTTTAATTTAAAAATCTCTCGGCCGTGTGGTTGGTGATCCTGACTTCTGATAGGGACAGGGGATTTGTATTACTGGGTTTTGGTGTTTGTTAAAAATATTTTTGTATTGAAATGTGTATTTGAATTTATTATTATTATTGATTAAAACCCATATCACATGCAAAGTAGTATGCTTACATTGAGGTTTAATTAATTCATGTAATTTTTCTAGTGATATTATTATTATTGTCATCTTTATTTTTTATTATTATGTTTGTTACCTTGTAACTAGTGTATTTATTAACAAATTTACAAAATATTTTTTGTTACGACTATTTAGTCCCACATAATTTTAGTAAGGATGTGATTGAGAGTTTGGAGATACAGAAGATTGGAAGACAATTGTAAGACAGTTAAAAGTATTTCTGCATACTACATTTAAATTATAATTTTTTATCTTACCAATAAACGGCTCTTAAAAAAGTATATTCAGAATGCAAGCAAATATATAAAATAAATAAACTCGAAAATATTACATTAGCTGTGTGTGTTACTTCAGCCGTGAGGAACATTTTAAAAAAATTAAAAAAATTGTAAATAAATATTTTATTTTGGTATGTGCACCGTGTATACATCAAAAGTTATTTGTATAGAGTACAGATAAACCAACTGAAATTATACTCGTTCAACACAGTTCATCATAACTCATTATAGTTTCTTAGCTGGTTAGGTGTGCGGTATTTCTGTTCATTTATTATATTACTAGCTGTTGCCCTCGACTTTGTCCGCGCGGACTTCGTTTACTCCGCACAGATCCTCCCCGTAGGTGATATTGATAATATGTAGCCTATATGTTGACCCCACCTATAAGTAATATTCATGCATAATTTGAAGTAAATCCATGTAGTACTTTTTGAGTTTACCCTGGACATACATACAGACAAACAGATAAACAGACAAACAGACAAAAATTCTAAAAACTATATTTTGGCTTCGATATCGATTGTACATCACGCCCCAAGTATTTTTCAAAAAAAATATTCAATGTACAGTTTTGACTTTCCTACGATTTTATTATATGTATAGATCACCTGTTACTTGTAATGACAGGGACCTATAATTTTACATACTCATTGAGCTAGTGTGATGACAGATGCATTTATTACTAACTATTCCATTCCTTTGCAAATTCCTAGCCAATCCCACCTAGCCCACTGTCATCCCACTATGCACAATGTAACATACTAAACAAACTAATAACCAACATTATATTTGAGCCAAGTATGCATAATGCTTGGCTCCTGGGTATTTTAGGACCATTATCTATAAAGACTAATGGTTGATTAAAAACTAGACAAAGAAGGCGAAAATGTAAACACAAAATTGCTGTGATAACCAGCTGCACTAGAAGTAGGGTTATGTTTTCAGAATGTATGTATCTATATTTTTTGGCACGCTCTGTTACTTGACAGCTTAACAGATTTTAACTTAAAATAATAATCTATCTAGTCACAAATAAAACAAATCTAACACAGGTGATGTTAGATTCATTTTAATTGTGACTGATGAATGACAGATGAATCTAACATCACCTCATTAGATTCATCTTTTTTTATAAGTAATTGGTAGTAAACAAGAAGATGGCTCTTCTGATGGAAATAGAAACCATTGCCTATACTCACCAAAGATGTTAATGGTACGTTGCTATCCGTGTGGCGGGATGACAATGCCACATGCATAAGTCTGCTGGCTACCTTACCCTCCAAACCGGAACACGACAATGACAAGCATTGACGCTATTGCGACATGAATAGGTAAGGCGGAGGTACCACCACATATATATACCCAGGCGAGATGTAGCGGAACCCACCCAGTAAAGTCATAGTTATGAGAGTAAATCTAATCTGTAAAGTATTTTGGTATAGGGTCGCGGTCGGATTTTTTGTTTTTATAATAATTACTAGATTAGATTACTCCGTTACTTCTCGAATCACATGCACGACATACGTAGAGAAACTTACTACCGTGCATTTTTTGCGTGAACAGAAGTCGGTGGCTTACAGCAACGTCGTGTCGGTAATTAGTGCGTTAATCGCCTCTCACAGTAGATGCAACTGCTTTTCTCGGAAGGCGATCAGCGGAGGAGCGGCAAATTGCTGTCAGATATGTGTGCCGGCTATAATTGCAAGAATCACTCGTCTCGCTGAGAAACAAGCTTGTGCTTCTCCTTGTATTACAAGTAGGGCCGACTACTGAACGACGACATTATTATCGGAAACTTAGGTCAACTGTTCGTGTTAGCACTGTAGATTATTTGAAAGTAAATAGTTATTAGATACCTACTGTTTAACTGCGATTGTTTGTTTCTATTGAAGTAACGTTTAAATATTTTAAATATTTGATCGCCTCGTTAGTACAGTGGTTAGCATTTACATCTTACGAAATACGACGTCGATTGAAGCGAAGCCCGGGTTCAATCTAGAATAGCGAAATGCATTTATGTGATACGCGTCGTTATTTTTACATGTGGATCGAGTGTTTGTAAAATGTATATCTTTTTTTAACTTCCCACTACGTATGTAGATAATAAGGAAGTTACTGATTTTACCCCGATTTTCAAAAATAGAGTTTTTACCAAATGTCCACGTTTTGAGGTCCTAGGAATCTTTTTCGACTATTTTCACGATGACTTCAGTATATCTGTATGTATGTGTGTGTGTGTGTGTGTGTGTATGTAAACATCTCGTAACTTTTGCACAGCTGGACCGATCGAAACGCGGTTGATGGCATTCGATTGGATTTCGCTCAACTTAGGCTTCCTGAAAATTTGAACTAATTCGGTCCAGAAGATTTTAGGAAATTTTGAAAAAACAAAAAAAAATTTGACGAAGCAGTATTTTTTTAATATAACTTCCAGATTTATGTACCGATTGAGTACAAAAACTAATCAGCTCTATTCCTCAAAAAATTACGTCTAATACATAAATTGTATAAAATCGGTTTATCCGTTTGGGAGTAATAAATTTTGAGACGAAAAATTTTGAAAAAAGTGTTTTTTCGACATAGCTTCGAAATTTTTCAACCAATCATGTTTTGGTGTTCAACGATATTTTAGTACTAAAAATGCTACGTCAAATGCCGCTTCAAAAATCAAAATCGAATCTAATTCTCAAAACTTATAGCTTTTCAAATATTAAAATTACGTTGTTTTTAGCAAACTTACTTATTTTTTTTTAAATAACTTTCAAGTTAATTCACCGATCGACTTAAAAATCTTATCAGCTTTTCTCCTTTAAAAACTGCGTCAAATATCGTTAATTTAATCAAAATCGGTCAATTTGTTTGGGATTTATCAATGAAGAAAATTAAAAATAAAATGTTTTTTGACATAGCATCGAAAGTTTTCAACCTATCGATTATTTAGCTAAAGCAATATTTTAGATCTCAAAAATTCAGTTGAATGCCATGATTGTTTTCAAATATACAGCTTTTCAAAAATTAATATACTGCCATTTTTAACAAAATAAGTAGATGCTTGAACTGAAAAATCTATGCTTATATTTTTTACTCTTTTGAGCTTAATTTAGTGGGAAGTTTCAGGGATGGCCTGTAGGGTCAACCGTTTACACATTTTTATATATTCTTGTTTATTCGTATCATTGACTAATACCATATCTCTAGCATATATTGTATTGACTTTTAGGTTCGATAAATTCATGTAATTTGTCCAGTGATATTTGTACTACCTATTATGTATTTTGTTACTCTATTTTACATGCACTTATACAATTGATGTCCCTGCGGTTGCACCCCAGTTCCCTTTCTTTGGTAACAGCATTATAGAACACTAACTAGCTAACCCGCGCAGCTTCGCCCGCGAGAGTACATGTCATCAATATAATCTTTCATACAATTTTTCATCCTTATTTTACTTTTGATTTTTGAATAAAAAAGTAGCCTGTGTTTGACCTCGGATCTTCAATTATCGCCTTGCCAAATTTCATTAAAATCAGCTTAGCAGTTTAGCCGTGAAAGCGTAACAGGCAGACAGACTTTCGCACATATAATTTAAGTATATGGAATTATATATAGACAATGGTCCCACGAACATTTTTATTTTTGCATAATAAGCTAGATTTCTGTGAACAGTTTCGTTTTGACGAGTCGCCCATTTTTTTTCTTCGAAAAAACTTGAATCGGGTATTACTAATAAAGGTAGGTAAAAAAGAAAACTTTAAAGTGTGGGACTAAGGAAAAGTTTACGTGTGTACAGACAAAAATTCCAAAAACTATATTTTTGACATTGATATCGATTGTAAATCACGCCCCAAGTATTCTTTTAAAAAAATATTCAATGTACAGTTTTGACTGTCCTACGATTTTATTATATGTACAGATTAATAATTTAAACGCAGTAAAACTGCAACAACTGACTTCCAATTTCCTCTATCTATTGAATTCTTTATTAGAACACCTTTATATGGTTCCAGGTGGAAAGTATAACCCTCCCAAACTAAAGAATTTTCCAAATCGATGCAGTCGTCTTTGAGTAATCGGGGAACATAGGTGCATGAAAAAAATCTAACAAATTGAAAACCTCACCTTTTTTCAAATTATTTTTTTTTTTAATTTTAATTTGAAAAAAGTAATAGTAGTAAAAGTAAAAGTAAAAGTAAATAAAATATAAATCTTAATTTTAAAATTTAGATTTATATTTTATTCGTTGAGCTGTTGTATCTTACGTCATTATATCTGTTGACACCTACGTCATAATATCCTATCTGTATGCTAATAATAATCTATACAAATAAATAAAATTGGAGTGTCTGTATGTGTTTAAAATTACCGCTTTTTACGAAATGCATATGGATATACACGGTACATTACCAAAATAACATTTTCGCAAATTTTTCTGTCTATTTGTACCGGATAATCTCTAAAACGGCTAGACCGATTTTGTCGCGATTTTCACTAGCAGATAGCTGATGTAATAACGAAGTCGCGGACACAGCTAGTTTTTAATCTGTACAGTGGTTAAGGATGTATGCATTTACATTCATCATTAAATCACAATGGCCTAAATTAAAGCTAAGGCATACCTAATTGTCATTATCTTTCTAATTGTAGACAGAGGCTCACGATAAGCTAAAGGAATCACATCCCATAAATGATTATTACCGCAGTCCAAAGATTTTTAATTATGGTCATTTTTTGCACATGCATAAGTTTACCGGTTACTCGGTTTCTCTAATAAACCTGAACATAAAATTACGAGCACTGATGCGGCAGGAATAGGTAAGGCGGTGGTACCAAATACCCGTGCGAGAAGTTGCGGAACTCTACCACCTAGTAGTCACGATGGTAGTGACACGTGTAGTCAATCGATCGCCTATTACGACCTGCCTGTCAGAACGGCAGTTGCTCTATAATTATTCAAAGTAGCCCGGACCAACATGAGAATTGTATCCACTAAATTGTGCATGTAGAATTACCACCTTGCCACACGGCTAGTAATGCACTATTAACATATTTTATGTCTATAGGCGATATTTGTTTTTTTTTTTCATCAGAAGAGCCTTAATTTCCTTGAGTTGGCAACAAAAATTGTAAACAAATGTTGGAAACCGTGTTTCCGTTTTTAGCGGTAAACATTAAAACTTGATGCAGATATTAACCCGCCCCTGTAGAGACGCTTAGTTGGCACCGAAAAGAAACAATCATGTCCTTTGCGTAAACGAACGCATCAATCGAGTTGTTAATTGATTTAAATTGCATACAAACCGTACTATGGGACTCAATTGGTTAAAAATATAAAAATAAAAATATGAAAAAGGATGCATAGAAAGCTATATATGGGGCTGCAAAAACGAAGGAAAATTAAAAATGGTTCTTTCATATTATGATGAAAGTTTCTGATTGGTCCATCAATAATGCAACCTGCTAACAATCATCATCATCATCATCATCATATTCTCTTCTCAAAGCATTTAATAGTTCAATCCCTCCATGTCCTTTTGTTCCTTTCAGGCTTGGTCGTGCCCAATATATATGCTTCCTTCTTTTTGCATGAAATAATAAATACTGCGGCTGCCAGCATAATGTTATTGTCGCTCAAAGACATTTTGCCGTGGAGACAGCTGGTTGTCAACTAAAATGTTTTTCAAATTGTTAGCAACGCGGTGTAGACACAAGGTGGAAACGTGCCTTAATATGGGAATTTCAATTATAATCAAATCTGATATTACGATCACAAACAGATGGTAGACTTAATACGTCTAGCTGTAATTCTTAAAATCCACACTAATATTCAAAACTAGCTTTTGCCCGCGGCTTTGCTGGCGTTAAATTCATTTTAGGGAACTGGGAAGTTAAAAAGAGACAAAAAGTAGCCTATGTCACTCCCAATCCCTTCATCTCCACTTAAAAAATTACGTCAATTCGTCGCTCCGTTTTGTCGTGAAAGACGGACAAATAAACACACTTTCCCATTTATAATATTAGTATGAATGCCATGCGAAAGATCCAAATCGATCATCGTTTTGAAAATATACAGTTTTTCAAAAATTAAAATATATCGTTCTTAACAAACTTTAGATTTTTGTGAGCTCGAAAAATCTATGCTTGCTCCTTTAAGCTTAAATTACCTCAATTTAGCGGGAAATTTCAGGGATGGCCAAATCTTGAACTAATCAAACGTTTTTTTCCGATTTACAATATTTGACGCATTTTTTAAGGAAAAAAGTGATTAGATTTTGAATTGATATTTATAAGTATAAAAGGCATACTCAAAGTCTAAAAGTTATGCTAAAGATATGAAGTTTGTTTTGAACAACATAATTTTAATATTTGAAGATTTGCTTCGATTTTATCTTTTAAAACGGTATCCGACCCAACTTTTTAAGTACTAAAATATTGTACAAGTTCATAAATGTTTAAAATATCTCGAAATTGTGTCGAAAAACACTAACAAATATCAAAATGTTTCTTAAACGATTTTTTCGTAACGAATGAATAAACCGATTTTGATGCAATATTTGCTGCATTGGACGGATAATAAACAAGCAGATGGTTGCCTTGCCCGCTTTGTATAAACAGCGTGTCTTATTTGCTCGCGATAAAAGAGTGCTTTGACGAATAAAAACTAATATCTCGTTTTTGTCACGAGAAAACGTTTGTCGTGGCATACATTTATTAAAATAAACGAGTCTCTAAGAGTTTGTATTAGTCAAATATCTCCTCTTTCGTGCCCGACACACGCTTTTTATCTTAAGATGAAGTAAAAATATAACCATCGCCCTATAGACACTAAGATATTAATTTTATGTTGCCATCAACCTAGCAGGGATGGTAACGTCACATGTACAAGTTTACATGCAACCTTTACTGCCAAACCGGAATACGACATTAACATAAGGATCGACGCTATTTCAGCTGGAAAGGGATAATGGATTAAATCTGGATAAGATAATGCTTAACTCTACCACCTAGAATTTACAATGTTAGTAACACGCTTGGCAATTCATTGGCTTTTTATTTACAAACTGCCTGATATAAAGGCAGATGGTCCAGACAAACACGGGAATTGTAAACAATTTCATGCAATCAACCTGAAATGGAAGCCTATTAATCGAAAAACATTATCAGGACACAGGGCGTGCTAATGGAAAAGTCAATTAATACTGTTTTCGCATTGTCATTTCATAAGCTCTCGTACAGTGGCCGATAAGTCGGATAAACCATTAGCCTTTCCCATTATTGGATCGAGCTAGCTATTAAAGGTTAGTTCGTGGAAATTTACTCTTTTGGATAAGCATAAAAGCTGTTTGTGTTATTATAACTTGTGTGGTAATGACCGTTATTATAGATAATTATTGTTTCGCCAGTTGTTGATATTGTAGTCAGGTGGGTTGGTGGCATTAATACTAAAAATTAAATGTCATTATCAGCTATAATGTCAGAATTCTTACTTAGATCTAGGCGATGCGTTTAATTAAATACATTTAATATGCTATTCTTATTAAGTAGTAATTGTTATAATAACAGTAATTTAAAAATTTAAACAAACTTCAAATACAAAAATAATACTCATATCTCAAAAACTATAGAACGAATTTTGATGAAACTTGGACTGTCCCAAAGTTTTATACCTGATTTAAACCAAAAAGAATTATCTCAGTGTGGCTTTTAGTTTCCAGGAAATTCGTGGACAAACATACAATCATACACTTACGAAATTTAGTAGGTACACGTACTTGAACGCCTGAACAAAATAGATCAACTTGCTCAAATATTTTCCAATTCAATATTACATGTATGTCAAATTGATAACCCGTTTTTCTTCGGTTGAAAAATCTGACTGCGACCCGATCCGAAAAGCTCTACTTCTTGAACAGTCATAAATAACAATAATTCAATAATTGTAAATATATATATTAATAAATATAATACTCATAATAAATAGCAATAATTGTAACATTATGTTTTAAACCCTAAATTTCAGACGGCATCGTGCTAGACAGTCGCTGCTAATGTTGGAATATTGTATCTACATCTCGCGCGAAGAGAGTTCGGAGACGAACAGTCAGACGGACACATGCGCAAGGGCGGATCTACAGGGTCATGGGGGTCATGAACCCTAATAGGGGTCTAGGTCTAAATCCTTTTTTATTAGGATAAGAGATTATGACTAACCTGAACCCCCCCTGAACAGAAGGCTGGATCCGCCTTTGCACATACGCACGTATATACGTTCGCGAGTGATCTTATAGTTCCTTTGTATCTTGTTTTCGGGTCTTTATGTACATTTTTACTAGCTGATCCGGGAAACGTTGTTTTGCCATACAAATTACTTGTATTAAATATTTTGTTGGGGTACTTGAAAAGGGGGTTAATTGAAATAAAAAACTATCCTATCTTTTAAGTTGGACCAAACAGTAGATAGATGTCTACAAAATTTCATTGAAATCGATTCAGTAGTTTCGAAGTCCATCACAGACTAACAACGTAACACGTAATATAGTATATAATCTATATACATATAATAAAATCGTAGGAAAGTCAATGTATGTCCGGGGTAAACTCAAAAAGTACTGCATGGATTTACTTCAAATTTTGCATGAATATTACTAACAGGTCGGGTCAACATATAGGCTACATATTATCACGCTATCACCTACGGGGGAGGAGCTATGCGGAGTAAACGAAGTCCGCGCGGACAAAGTCGCGGGCAACAGCTGGTATATTAATAAGGTTTGAACTTTGAAGTTTGAAAAATGAAAATTACTAACATTAAAATCCATCGCACTTCAAGCCGCAGTGAGGGATTCCACCGAGACCTAGACTGATTTGCAGATTTTTTTTGTATAGGAGGTAGACTACCCATTTGGTTCTACATAAATTTGGTGAAAACCTGTAATTCAGAATTCAGATGCAAGAACTTGGAAGTTGTTTGTTGCAGTATTATTACGTATGAAGTATAATATCTGCAAAAAAATAAATACGGATTAAGTAATCATAACAGCTATAGCGAAGTTTTTATAAAAACAAATTAGTGTTGAACTAGTAGCACACGATCGCCGATTGTTCTGGGAAATATTATTCTTTCGTAACTTGTTATCATAATCATTTGAATAACAGTGCAGCGGTAATTGTTTTTCTTGGTTTTCCACGATCAGTATTTTTAGTAGTAATCGATTTTTATTAAATTACCTGAGTGCTAAGTGTGAGTTTTTCTTTTCGCATTCGATCGTGAGCGCGTTTGGAGTTTACTAGGAATTTGTGTGATTTGTACAGCGCTACCTAGTGGTAAACTGGTTTCTCGCGTTTACCACTAGGTGGCGCTGTACAAATCACATACAAATTCCTAGTAAACTCGAAACGCGCTCACGATCGAATGCGAAAAGAAAAACTCACACTTAGCACTCTGATAAACGAGTATACGGAACTCCTGATACGGAAACAGACACCGTTGCCCATGGACATATGTATAAGAGGTAATATATTGTTAGGAAATAAATTGATCTGCCTCTTTACGTGTCAATCTGGGCTCTTTTTGAAGAATGAACCATCTCTCTTTCTACCAAGTAGTTCGTAAAAGGCGAACGGTTGTCCAAACATGTCACTACCATCGTGACTACTACTACGTATAGTTCCATAACGTCTGTGTGGTTTTGGTAACATCGCTCTACCTATTTGTGACAAAAGCAACGATCATTAACCCATACATCATGTAGGTACTTCTATCCAGTAATAGCTCGCACTGCTCGCAGTCAAGAGGTGCTCGGCTATTGATAATTAATTCGCCTGATGATTCTTAACCGCAGTTTTGTGCTCCTTGATTGTTACATGGTTTTAAATATTTACTTGTATAAATCCTTGACTTTGTTGTAAATTCTCTCATCGCTTAAAAATAAACTAATACACATAATACAATAGTAATTATCTAAATACAAGGAACAAAGACAATCTTATTGTGCATGTATCTTTTATGGGGGCAATGTATATGCTTTTACAATAAACTTTCCGAAGCCGTTAGAGATCTTTAAAATTTAAAAATGTATTAAAACAAAACTTTGTAAAAATTATATCTATTATAAAATTACAAGATTAGTTGGAAGACAAAAAAGCCTAGAGCTGGTTGCTCCTCATGCCAGTTTTTAATAAAATAATATTTATAATATTGTCATACATCTATATTAATATTATAAATGCTAAAGTTGGATGTTTAGATGGATGGATGTTTGTCACTCAATCCCACCAAAACTAATGAACAGATTTAGATAAAATTTCGCACACAGGTAGATAATGACCTGGAATAGCACATAGGCTACTTTTTATCCCGGCAAAATGAGTTGTTCCCACGGGATTCAACACAAACTTTTATAATGCAGCGGGCTGCACGCTGCAGCTAGTTATTTATAAAAATAAAATAAAAAAAGACAATCTGCTGAGTTTCTTCCGCTGGATCTTCTGTGTGTGGCGGCGGTCTGATCCGGTTGTAAATAAAAACAATGTTAACTCATTAAAAGTGCCTGTAAAGATCTATTTGAATAAAATATTTTTTGATTTGATAACTGTCTTTTTTTTGTAAATTCGTAAGTAAGTATTGCAAATTATACATTGTTCCAGAATGTGAAAATACCATGGCTTTGGTCTTGCCTGTGGTGGCATTGGCGGTACTAGCAAGTGCCACACGCGTGCTCGCCGCTGGCTACTGTTCGACCAACACCTTCCCGGCTAACTCCTCATGGATGCATTTCACTAAAGAACCTGTCCCCTTCGAGTACGGCTTTCAGGAGAAGTTCAAGAGTATACACTGCTGCGTCAAAGGCTATAGAAGTATTGAGTGGTAAGTCTTAAGTTATTGTTTTACTGTATTTTCTATAACTCGAAAACAAAGCGCTTCCAAAAGCGCATGTCAATCTTGTAAATGTCGATGTAAAAGTAGTTAAAAGGTCTCCTGCGCATGTTTTGCCCACACATTAAACAAAAAACTCAACATAAAATATTGTTTCGTTACTTTTTGTGTACTAAAATATTCTATTTTTTAAGTGAATAATATTAAGTGAAGCTAACTTATCTTTGTTTTATATCATAACAAAAGTAATTTGACGAATGCAGTGAATCTTAGTGAATCAGGGAGTACCAAACAAGTAAATGGCTCTTCTGATTGAAAGAAACATCCATCGCCTATAGACCCCAAAGATTCTTTTAAAAATATCAAATCGTAATATCTGACCTGAGAACGATGTGTGTATGTAAATATAATTTGTTTTGTGTAGTATGTAGAACAAACAGGAGCGGAAGAACTAGCTTAGTACCTGCTATCTTTACAATGTCAATTTTACAATAAACTTAAGGTACGCTATCAGTAAGAATTTACCTAATTTTTTTTCGTAAACCATGGAATGGTGAGATTAAATCATCACTATCGATCAGATCTAGTAATCGTTCCATCATATTTCCAAAATGTGCGAAAGTTTGTAACACTTGAAATTAAGCTTGTTAGGATAATGCTTATAAAATACAATTGTTTTACTCGTTTACTCGAACGGATGGACCGATCGAAACGCGGTTGATGGTATTCGATTGGATTCCGCTCGACTTAGACTTTCTGAAAATTTGAACTGATTTGGTCCAGGAGATTTTGAGAAATTTTGAAAAAAACACCAAAAAAATTTTGGCGAAACAGTAATTTTTTAATATAACTTCCAGATTTATGTACCCATTGAGTACAAAAATTTATAAACTCTATTCCCCAAAAACCTACGTCTAATACATAAATTGCATTAAAATCGGTTTATTCGTTTGGGAGTAATCGTAGACGAAAAATTTTAAAAAAGGGTTTTTTCGACATAGCTTAGAAATTTTTCAACCAATCATTTTTTGGTATTCTACGATATTTTAGTACTAAAAAACTACGTCAAATGCAAATCAAAATCGAATCTAATTCTCAAAACTTATAGCTTTTCAAATATTAAAATTACGTTGTTTTTAGCAAACTTACTTAACTTTTTTTAAATAAGTTTCAAGTTAAAAATCTTATCAGCTTTTTTCCTTTAAAAACTGTGTCAAATACAGTTACTTTAATCAAAATGTTTTTTGACATTGCATCGAAATTTTTCAACCTATCGATTATTTAGCTAAAGCAATATGTTAGATCTCAAAAATTGAGTTGAATATCATCACCGTTTTCAAAATATACAGCTTTTCAAAAATTAATATACCGCCAGTTTTTACAAAATAGATGTTTGAACTGAAAAATCTATGCTTATATGTAAAAACTCTTTTGAGCTTAAAATACCTTAATTTAGTGGGAAGTTTCAGGGATGGCCCGTAGAGTCAACCGTTTACACATTTTTATTTATTTTTAGTATTTGTTGTTTATAGCGGCAACGGAAATACATAATTTGTGAAAATTTCAGCTTTCTAGCTATCACGGTTTATGAGATACAGCCTGGTGACAGACAGACAGCGGAGACTTAGTAATAGGGATCCGTTTTATCTTTTAGGTACAGAACCCTAAAAATGGAGAACTAAATCTGCGATCGCAATCGCCAAAAAAATTTAATAACTTAATACTATTAGAATAACAGAAAGAATTACAAAACAACATGTAATAAAAATTTAATTGATATAAAACCATTCAGAATCTATAAGCTTTCAATTACATTCACTTCACACCTAAGTCTCAAGCGATAACTCAAATTCCAACGTGATTTGCTCATCGAAATTTCATGCACATCAATATTTTCGCCACGTAAAATATTTACGAACAATTCACAGGTGTTCACAGAAGAGGTCCAGCGTAAAAATATATTCGAACTTTCGTCCATTGTCTTGAAGCTCGATAAAATGTACACGTAGATAAATCGTTCGCACTCGCAGTATTAAATATTGTTAGTCTTATATATAAAATTCTCGTGTCACAATGTTCGTTCCCGTACTCCTCGGAAACGGCTTGATCGATTCTCATGAAATTTTGTGAGCGTATCGAGTAGGTCTGAGAATCGGCCAACATCTATTTTTCATACCCCTAAATGCTAAGGGTAGTCCACCCCTAAATTTTTTATTTTATTTTTTAGATAAAAATTTTTATTTTTATTTTTTTATGATACAGCATTAAAAAATATATACAACCCTTAATTTTCAACCCTCTACGATCAACCCCTATTTTTTCATTCAATAATTTATATGGCAAAACAACGTTTGCCCGGTAGCTAGTATAATTTATAAATGTCGTTTCTCATGTCTTTGGAAGATTACTTAAATTAGAGGCGTTGTGTGAACATACAGAGCCAGAGCCATCGGCTTTTTGCTTTCCTATAATATACAATACATATGTACATTATCTAAAACTTGAATTGTACAATGTACATGGAAGCGCGTTCCATCTTAGGCCGCACCTTAGTTTACCATCAGGCGAGATCCTGGTCAAGCTCTTCCCTATCGATGCTACAAAAAAGCTGGTTTGGCGATAGTTATCTCTTAACATCAGAGCGGTTGATATATGCTTGATTGATTTTCTATAATATACAAAAAGCATTTACTTAAGTCTTAAATATACAATGGTTATACAACTACTGTACTAGGTATACATTCATGGATAAAGCTTATAAGACGTAGGCGTATTAAGAACATCACAAGTCCTTGTTATAATTTATTTTCTTTAATTGATGTAAACCTTCTCTAAATGCCGGTCTCGCGGAATGTACATTTAAAAACATATTATACCAATTACCATTCCTTGTAAATATATCATGCCATAGACATACCAGTTTTATAAATTGTTGGTACACTGGCAAAAGAAATAATACAGTCATGTTGTTGACATGTTCACGACTTAACTTTATGTACCATCCACTACACAACTCTCTAACATGTCACTTCATTTTCTTTTAAATTTATTTAATTTTGATTTTTAAGGTTCCGCACCAAAAGGAATAAACCGGAAACCTCTTAACATAAGTCGCGTTTATATTTGTCTGTCTGTTCGTCTGTCACAGCCAATTGGCTTCGAAACAACTGGACCAATTAATTTGTTGATATGTACATGATATGCAGTACGGTGATCCATTCGGACGTGTAACGTGAAACAAAAATTAAACGAAGGGTGGCCCTTTGAGGAGAGTCTAATTTAAAAAATGCTAACAGTAAATAAGTAGCACATTATCAAATGTAAGGGATTTTTGTGTTTTTTTTTATTATTATTATTTTAAACCACAATTTATTTGCAACAGAAAAATCTGAGAAGTTTATATTATATAGGCTACCAAAATAGTTTCATATTTATAAAAGTTATTGAACTTAGTCATGTACGAAACCCTCTCCACGCGAATGCAACTCGCACTTGTCCGGTTTTTCTTTGTAAAATTTGTGGTAAATTATTCGTGCATTATTTTATACTAGCTGTTGCCCGCAACTTCGTCCGCGCGGACTTCGTTTACTCCGCACAGCTCCTCCCCCGCAGATGATAGCGTAATAATATGTAGCCTATATGTTGACCCGACCTGTTAGTAATATTCATGCAAAATTTTAAGTAAATCCATCCAGTACTTTTTGAGTTTACCCCACATACATACAAACATACAATCAGACAAACAAACATAAATTCTAAAAACTATATTTTTGGCTTCGATTTCGATTGTAGATCACGCCCAAGTATTATTTAAAAAATATCCAATGTACAGTTTTGACTTTCCTACGATTTTATTATTATGGTATAGATTGACCATAAAAATAGAATAATGTAGCATCTACGCAACTTGAATAAAAAAAAATTAAAAAATATTTATTTTGATAAAAAACACAACATATAATTAGCACGTTTATTAAAGCCTTCTTTTAAGTAATCAATACACTTGTGACAAAAGACTTTTCTCTTCCATACCTAGAAATAACTATGTACATCTTGGTATTAATATATGTTAATTAAGAAATATTATAATTTAAAACATAAATAAATATATAACTCGTAATTTACATAGATTACTATGTGTCAAATATGTGTATTATATTATTCATTATAATATATTGTTCACTAGGTTACTTGACAATATAAATTAAATTTAACAGTATAATTTAATTTATAGAAGTTTTAAGCTTCTTTATATTTTAAACTAGCAGCGCATTAATCACCACTGAAAGCTCGACTTGTCGACATAATCTCGATTATGCTTATTTGGCAATGCTGAGTGACTACACAGATTGCTTCAATCGGTTAAGTAAAAAAAATATAACTATTTTTTAGTAGATGACTTGTTTACTTGACGGTACGTTTTATGTGAGCATGTTCTGAGAAGTGCATTACCTAGCTCTACCGTTTCTCTACGTTGTTGGTCCTTGACGTTTAACTTTACGCCTACACTTTCGGAACAAGTCATAGACTAGTCAAAACTAACAAAGCCTCATTTGCTTTGATACAATGGAGAACAAGTGGAAATGCGAATTGTTAAATAGTGTTGAATTCGCCAAACTTACATAAATAAAAGAATTTTATTATCATATCACACAACATACAATCATTTTTAGTATAAAAACAAAAATGACATTTTATATATTAGAAAAGAAGCTTTAGAAAATAGAAAATATTTTATTAGAAAATACTATTAGAAAATACTATTAGAAAATAGCACGAATTTTATTAAAAAAATTATCTCTTTACTGGAACTACATATTTCTGAACGAGTTATTTATATTCTTGTGAGTACCAGAAGTTTCTCAATGTATATACTGCTAGCTGACCCGCGCAGCTTCGCCCGCGCATAGATTAACATGTCGCCAAGATAGCTTTTCATACAAATTTCATCCCCTATTTCAACCCTTTAAGGCTTGATTTTTTTTTAAAAATTAGCCTATGTTTAACACCGTCTCTTCAACTACTTCCATGCCAAATTTCATGAAAATCGGTCGGCAGGAATAAGGCAAGGCGGTGGTACCAAACTCCCGGGCAAGACGTTATGGAACTCTACCACCTAGTAGACACGATGGTAGTGACACAATTAGCCAATTTGTTGCCTCTAACGACCTGACTGGTAGAACGACAGTTGGTGAATTCTTCAAAGGAGCCCGGACCAATAACATCAAAAAAGTGAGTCGAGCTAAAATGCAGTCAAAGAAGTCGATGAGGTAATAGACTCATATAGACTAGTATATACATGGATATACTAGGATAGCCAACAAGCAGCTGATGACTTTCCTGATGGTAAGAGATAATTATCGGGTATAAACATCAAAGATGTTAAGAGTTTATTATTTTCGAAACACGATAATGACAAGCGTTGACGCTATTGCTGCAGGAATAGGTAAGGCGGGGTACCACATACCCAGACGATACGTTGCAGAAGTCTACTACACCTAGTAGTCACGATGATAGTGACATATTTGTGCAATCGTTTACCGTTTAAGAACTGGCTGGCAGAATCGCAGATGGTTTATTCTTCAAAGGGCAATTTAAACAAAGATAAAGTCACTGGCAGTGGCTAGAATCAGTAGCAGATAAAATTATGTTATCAGGTTGATTGGTGGTCATTAAATTGATGACAAATTAATCGACGTTTAATTCATTTTAGCGGCTTGGACAATTAACGAGTTGATCAAACACGCCGAAACATAGAAATTAATAGTTCATAAAAGTTAATTACGCCGCATACAGATGACTCTCCTGATAGAAATAACTATCGCCTATTGGAATTAGAAATCAAATAAGTTAAAAGGCAATTATGTATATGTCGCAGTGAAATTGTCAATAGCCGTTAGATTATAATCTAACTAGGGATTTTATAATTTGAGGTTTTGTTAGCAGTTAAATTATAATATCACTTAAGTAAATTATAATCTAACGGTACTGACAATTTCACTGCGACATATATAATCCGTGTATATACTAGTAAGAGGTCATAAACTAATTAGACCTTTCAAACCGGAAGGTGACAGTGACAAACACTAAATGGGTAAGTTGATAGTACCACAGAATATCTAATAGTACTTCTGTACAGAAGATTCATTCCCTTACAAAAGTCAGGTTTAGGTATAGGTATAAAGATATACCTTGACTCGCCTTAGCTTACCTGCCTGCAAGCAAAATTGAAACTTATAGCCGCGCGCGAACCTTGAATTTTCTTTGTGCGCCCCAGTTTTATTACTTGATGGCACCTCATTCAAGCGAGAATTTGTTAAAGTTTCAGAACACAAGGGAAATTAGATTTTAACAACGTGTTACTTCTATCTTTTTAAAATAAGTGAAATATTAGTGGTGTTCTTTTTAAGGCATGGGTTCCTTTTGAAGAATAGACCATCTGCCATTTTGCCACGCAGTTCGTAAAAGGTAAACGATAGGTCTAACGTGGTACTAACATTGTGATTACTAAAATTGTGTGAACTGCAATGTCTTGCTCGGGTTTGGTACCATCGCCTTAGCTATTCTTTCCGCAATAGTGTCAGTGCTTGTCCCTGTCGTGTTCTGGTTAGGTGGATAAGGTGATGATAAACTTATGTGACATTACGTCCTCCATATGGATGGCAACGCACTAATAAGACCTTTAGTGTCTATAAGCGATGGTCATCTGTTTCCATCGATAGGGCCATCTGCTTGTTTGCTATTCTATGATATAACACAAGTGTTAATAAATTAAAAAGTATTTTCTCTTTATATCTATATAAACTAATATAATATTTATATTATAACTAAAAAATTTAATTTAGCTTTTCACAAGAAATCTTTTCATAATCAATCATTTGTCACATTAACTATGGTACATTAAGCTTTTATAAATTTCACCTTTTTACAGATTTGACCTCATAGCATGCAATCTATATTTAATGTTATAAATGCAAAAGTTTGTATGTTTGGATGGATGTTTATTACTTAATCATGCAAAATCTACTGAATGGATTTGCAAACAACAAATGGCACACAGGTAAATGATGATCTGGAATAGCACATAGGCTATTTTTTATCCCGAAAAAAATGAGTTGTTCACAAAATCTTTTATAATGCAACGAGCTGCACGCTGCAGCTAGTAAAAATGTAAAAATCATAAAATAAAATCAAACAACCTATTTTTTCAAACAAACCTCAATTAAAAAAAAATTAATTTAAATAATATGTACCATATAGTTAGTTCATATTTAATAAATCAAATATATTTTTATTAAATTTAATTTTTCCATAAAAAATAATTAAAACAATTTTATGTGTAAAGGTTATTCAACATATATATTTATTTATTGACGGCTAGTAATAAAAATATTTTTGGCATAATTATAATTTTTAACTCGGTAAATCTGCAGGAACCGACCTGCTATTTCCTATATTTTCAGAATCCTGCATCAAATCTTCACCAGAATTAAAATGGCAACACACGGGTAGTATACCATCTCAAACAAAAAAAGAATTTTCAAAATCGGTTCATAAATGATCGAGTTCTGAGGTAACAGACAAAAAAACATACAGCCTTTTTTACCGTGAGAAATGCTGTGGCTAATAAAAATATATCTTAAAGTAATAACTATATACCTCAAACTAATAATAAAATATATCTTAAAGTAATAATAAAATAACATATTACATCGATAAAAACGTGATTTTAAGAATATCGATTCGCGAATATTTCTATGAGATTGCTTCAAATTATCTCAGATCACGTTTCCTTGCCCAAACATCATTCATTTCACTTGATAAGATCTTCATTTACATTATGAATATTAGATTAAACACAAGTTTGAAGTGTAAATTAATTTATTGTCACTTACTAAAATATTTCATAAAAATACCAAAAATTTTCGCTGTTTTTTTTAATTTTAGTACATTTTTTAAGTTTTAAATATTTTTTCTATCGCAAACAAGCAAATGCCTCTACTGATAGAGACAATCACTGCCTATAGATACCAACATGTTAAAGGTGCGTTGCTATTCTTGTGGCGAGATGTTAATGCGCAATGCATGACTGCCGGTTTCCTTACCCTCCATACCGGAAAATGTCAGTGACAATCACCGTGGTACCAAAACCCGGTCGATACGTTGCAAAACTCTACCACCCATTAGTTATGATGATAGTGACACGAATAGTCAATCGTTCATCTTTTACGAACAGCCTGACAGAATGTCAGATGGTCTATTCTTCAAAGGAGGCTAGGACCAACACAGGCAAATCTCTAAGCCCAAAAACAAACTTCAACTCTTGAAAGACTACTCGCCTAAACGACCTATGTCGCAGTAGCTGTCTAAATGACTAAGTTCAAGTCATTCCGAAAATATATAACGTAGACGTCCGCTAATAACGTTCGACCCGTCAAAAAACGTCCACCCAGAGGACATGAATTACATTTGGATATAAAATTACTATTATAAACATTCTTTTTTATTCCCTAATTTATTCCAATTTGTATCCGAAACAAAGATCTATTTGCCAAATATATCGTCTTTAAGAAATTATAAAATTCGCCAAACTCTATTAAAAGAAAAAGTTAAAAAACAAGAACTCGTATGCGCCATATTAATCAATGTATTTAAGCAGATTTCTAACATGTATCCGCCATTCACTTAATATCCGCTATTGCACTTAAACATGTTCTTAAAAGGTAATGTATCACATGTTTAGGACATTTTTTACTTTAAGTTTTTAGAAGTCTGACTGTACAAACGAGTTAAATATCGAATGTTGTTTTGTATGTTATAAGAATACTAGCTTTGCCCGCGGATTTGATCGCGTGACCAAAAAAATATTTTCTTATAATATTAACAAAGTAGCTTAGTTATCCTTAGCTGACCTTTCTCGTGAATGTAGCTATCATACACACAAAAATTCAAATCCGACTGTTTCAACCAGAGTTTCTTGCATTTAGATAAACAAAAACTCTTTAGCTTTATTGTAAGACTATCTGTTGCCTGCGACTTCGTCCGCGCGTACTTGTTTTACTCTGCACTGCTCCTCCCCTGTAGGTGATAAGCGTGATAATATGTAGCCTATATGTTGACCCGACCTGTTAGTAATATTCATGCAAAATTTGAAGGAAATCCATGCAGTACTTTTTGAGTTTACCCCGGACATACATACAGACAAACAGACAAAAATTCTAAAAACTATATTTTTGGCTTCGATATCGATTGTAGATCACGCCCCAAGTATTATTTAAAAAAAATATTCAATGTACAGTTTTGACTTTCCTTCGATTTTATTATATGTATAGATAGATATACCTAATTTTGTTTTACACCAAAATATTTTTCATATATTATATACCCCGTGTTTATCCGAGTTCCTGTTAAAAATATACCGTCTCTGCAAAAATTAGTAAAATGATGATGCTAAATCCGATGGTGGTGGATGAGACTAAACCTAAGCAGAATACAAAAAAACCTACCACATAGTAGCCACGGCTTTTGTGCCACGGCGGTAGAGAGGCGTTCCTTTTACGAACGGCCGGAAACAATCGTAAATGATCAATTATTTAAAGAAAGCCCAGTGTAACACGGAGAAAAGTCTGAGAACGTTAAACTTTGATAGCGGAATGGTTTCTACAAATCAAGCAGGTAGCCACTAGTTCATTCTTTAAATGGGGACCAACCAATACGGAGAAAACTTAATATTCTAAAAGCTTGTGAGAAAATTCATCAATTTGTTGATGAATTTTCTCACAAGCTGTTTGCTTGTTGATTCATCAATTTGACGATGTTGAACAAATATTGTAATTTAATTACGCTTGTTTTATTCAGAATGACCACAACATTATCTGCACACGTCATATATTGTTTTTGCCTAGTTACCATCGTTATTTCGGGTTTCGTATTATAGCTGGTATCAGCGTTCAATAGCGACACGTCATGGTCTCGGGGAATCCCCGTCTTGATACGAGCCCCTTATAAAGATTAGACTATCTGCTTGGGTTTTTTGCAGATCATATCGAACCAAGGAACTTATATACTATAACTGGAATTGTTACGAAGCAATATTTGAAAAATAAAAATGTACTTTATTTCGTAACAAATAAAGTTGACATTTGTTTCTTACATAACAGAGGGGAAAAACGTTCTGAGCAAGACAACGACAAGAGTGGATGTTGTCCCTTTCTTGCAATTGCCAGTGTAAATAAAACTATCTAGATGGTAGATTTTTACACATTCGGTAATCGTTAAATCCTTTTTATTCATACACGTCGATAAATACATTAGCATAAAATGTATTGTAATTAACTTAGTGAGTTCTAAAATGTGCTTATTTTAATTATTACGTAATTAATTATGCAATACAAAAACTGTTTCTCAAATTAGTAGAATTACTTAGTAGTAATTTGCAAACAAAGCATGGCCGCACTTATATATGGCGATTGGCGCTTTATTTAGTAGAAAGAGACACACTCCACCCATGTCGTGGTACTCTTCGGAACGATTTTGAAGCACGTGTGAACATTCCTAGAATATAACTTCCTTGTATCGAACGAATAGGGTAGAGTTCTGCAACGTCTCAACCGAGTTCGGTAACCACTGCTTTACCTATTCTTGCCGCAATAGCCGGGTTGCTTGCCGCAGTCGTGCTCTAGTTTAGAGGGTAAAATAGCAGGTGAACTTATGCATATGATATTCCGTTACCGCCGCACGGAGAGCAACGCACCATTAACATGTTTGGTGTTTATAGACGATGGTCATTTCTTTCCATCAGGATAACAAAATAAGTATCTTTACGCCCGTATCCCCAAAGAGATAAACAGAGGTACAACCAGTACATCCACGATTAGCCGAAGATGCCAGCCACATTGTGATAGGTGGCAAGGCTATCACTAACCGGGCACTTTTCCAATCCCGGGCAAAGTTGTTTGTATCAGAAAACTGAAAAAAAAACACATTTTTTAATTGTCCGACCCGGGAATCTAACCCGGGACCGGGTCTGGCTTTATTTTCTTGCCATACGAATAACAACTCTGATGTCTGCAAGCATCGCTTAACTTCTTTTACCTTCGTGTCTTTGTTTTCCTTTCTTTCTTCGTGTCTTGTCGCCCCGTTGGTCGAGTGATTAGCGACCCTGACTACGCGATCAATGGGGTCCGGGTTCGATTCCCGGCAGGGGCAGGCATTTGTGTGATGAGCACAGATGCTTGTATTTCTGGGTTTGGGTGTTTATTAAATATATTAGAGTATTTATAAATGTATTTCTATGTATTAGTATCGTTGACTGGCACCCGTACTACAAGCATATAATTTACTTACTTTGGGGCCAGATCAATTCGTGTAATTTGTCCAATGATATTTATTTATTTTATTTATTGTATACATCCATTTTGCTCAGTTTTGGGCATTCGCACATTGTGCATCCTCACGACCTCAAACCGATATGTTAACCTATAAGACTTGTTGGTCTTGTCTTGGTCTAAGTTCTTAACTTGGTCCCGAAATCCCGGATTCATTTCATGAGTCCGGCAAAATAATGTTAGGTTTTTCCATGGAGAAAAAAATCAGTAGCAGTCCAAAATCAAGCGGTATTATTGTATTAGCACTCATCGGAAAAACATGTTAAGCTAATGGTCCCGGTTATCGTAAATACATTGTGATAATCGTTAAGATTGACAAATGCGGTGATGAGGATCGCCACCTATTACGCCTGTTGAAAAATCGGTGATTCGTTCTGAATCTCAACACTGTTAGCATCAGATCTACTGATGTTCGATTCAGTCTGCATACCACTCAAGAGAATGTGTAGATTATTATTTATTTTTCTCTTACCACAAGGACGGCCGGGCCGTTTGCTCGTTAGCTACGCTGTAGTCTATACTATGTTTTAAATGCTATTCTGTGTTTTGCTGTAAAATAAACTCTCTGTATTGATCCCAGGCTCCTTTGAAGAATAGGCCAACTGCCGTTCTGCCAGGCAGGTCGTAAAAGCCGACCAATTGGTTTTACGAGTCACTACCATCGTGGCTACTAGGTGTAGAGTTCTGCATTGTCTAGCCCGGGTCTGGTACTACCGCCTTGACTATTCCTGCCGCAATAGCATCAGTGTCTGTCACTGTCGTGTTCCGGTTTGGAGGTAAGGTAGCCGGTAAACTTATGCATGTGGCTTTAGACCTCGCCACAAGATAGCAACGCACCATTAACACCTTTGGTGTCTATAGGCGATGGTTGACTCTTTCCATCAGGAGCCCGTCTGCTTGTTTGCTATCTTATAATATAAAAAAAAACTTCTTCTTCTGCTCTAAATAAACATGAATCGCTACAATATGTGTACGCGTATAACTTCGGAATAAATTCACTATGGATATTTTGTCAGTTGTATTCGTTATTGTCGGGACAAGGTTTGCATGAAAAAAAATGTTTGAAAATCGTACGAGATTTTTTAAACCTCATAATTTGCAAACTGAGTGAAGGAGTGGGATTGAAAATATGAGGAAAGATATTCACTATCTGATTAATGTTATAAATGCGAAAGTTTGGCTGACTGTCGTGTTATGCCTTCACCCTCTGCACCGATTTTGATGAAACTGGGCAGGAGGTCATTGTAGATTCAAATATAACCTATTTTTTGTTCAAAAATCGTCTCCTGAAGGGTTAAAATAGGGGTTAAATGATTAATATGAATGAAATGTGGAAGATATGAAACTTCTTACGTTAATGACCTGCTAATCTATTCGCGGGAGAAACTGCGCGTAATTCTTGTAACTTAAGATAATTTTTAAAGTTGTTCAGGTGGAGAATTTAAAAAAACAAACATAAAAAAATTCATAACTCGAAAACTGTGCAAAATCGCGGAACATACATAGGGGTGATTCGGATACCCCAAGGGGTGCCCTATCTTTGGAATTCCGCTTAACACTACTTTTTAGGACACCCGTATAGACCGTGTTCCCAGGAACATTTTTTGTAAACAGCTTCGTTTTAGCGAGACGCCCATTTGTGTCTTTTGGAAAAATCTCGAATCGGGTAAATAAGTTAGATTAATCAGAAAATTGTAGCTGTGTAAAAACTACGAGTTTGGAGTACCGGACTAGGAGAAGTTTCCATGTCACGTGTAGGACAAATTTGAGTTATGATAATAATTATCAAGCTATTAATCAATTTCAAAATCTCACAATTCTGATATCTTCAGAGTGGAATAGGACAAAAGTTTTTTTGTGTTTTTCATAAAATAATCAAGCGGTTAAAGTAAAAAAGTAATTGTTAGTATTCAATAATATTTTGCCTTCACCAGATTGACATGTTTGAACTTTTATTAGTTACCCGATTCGAGATTTTTCGAAGAAAGAAAAGTTGGGCGTCTCTTTTAACGAGACGCCCAACTTTTCTTTCTTCGAAAAATTCAGAAAATTGTAGCTGTATAAAAATTAAAAACTACGAGTTTGGAGTACCGGACTAGGAGAAGTTTCCATGTTATATGTAGTGACGCCTGTATCAAAATACCCTGGAAAATATAACATGAATATATTGTGCTTTCCTTTAGCATAATCTATATACATATAATAAAATCGTAGGAAAGTCAATGTATGTCCGGGGTAAACTCAAAAAGTACTGCATGGATTTACTTCAAATTTTGCATGAATATTACTAACAGGTCGGGTCAACATATAGGCTACATATTATCACGCTATCACCTACGCGGGAGAAGCTGTGAGGAGTAAACGAAGTCCGCGCGTACGAAGTCGCAGGCAACAGCTAGTCTATACATATAACTATACATATAATAAAATCGTAGGATAGTCTAAACTGCACATAGAATTTTTTTTTTAAAATACTTGGGGCGTGATCTATTAATCGATATCGAAGCCAAAAATATAGTTTTTAAAATTTTTGTCTGTTTGTCTGTATGTATGTCCGGGGTAAACTCAAAAAGTACTGCATGGATTTACTTCAAATTTTGCATGAATATTACCAACAGGTCGGGTCAACATATAGGCTACATATTATCACGCTATCACCTACGGGACGTCTGTAAAGCTAGAATGGTCAAATGGGCAGAATCACTAAAATTTTTGCTAAAAATTTAGTGCTTTTTAAGCGCTAATTTAGTGCTGCAAAATCAAATTTTACGCCCAAATAGGATGATCAAAAATTAGAAGACTGCTAGCTTATATGTAAGCTAGCATTGTACTCCCGGTTATGACGCTTCTGGTGTTGAGCAGAATTTCGCGTTAGCATTGATAATTTAGCGCTCATTGAGTGCTGACAATATATATAAAAGATTTGCGAAAAAAAAATTTTTTTCCGATTTCAGGAAATATTTTAGAATACTGCTAGCTTACAATTAAGCTAGCATTGTACTCCCGGCTATGACGCTTCTGGTGTTGAGCAGAATTTCGCGTTAGCATTAATAATTTAGCGCTCATTAAGTGCTGACAATATATATGAAAGAATTACAAAAAAAAATTTTTTTTCCGATTTTAGGAAATATTTTAGAATACTGCTAGCTTATAATTAAGCTAGCATTTACTGCCAGTTATAACGCTCATAGAGCTAAGTAGGACTGAATGCCAGGAGTAATATTTTAGTGCTCATTGAGTGCTTCTCATATATGTAAGAGAAATAAAAAGAAAATTGCAGAATCACTAAAATTTTTGCTAAAAATTTAGTGCTTTTTAAGCGCTAATTTAGTGCTGCAAAATCAAATTTTACGCCCAAATAGGATGATCAAAAATTAGAAGACTGCTAGCTTATATGTAAGCTAGCATTGTACTCCCGGTTATGACGCTTCTGGTGTTGAGCAGAATTTCGCGTTAGCATTGATAATTTAGCGCTCATTGAGTGCTGACAATATATATAAAAGATTTGCGAAAAAAAAATTTTTTTCCGATTTCAGGAAATATTTTAGAATACTGCTAGCTTACAATTAAGCTAGCATTGTACTCCCGGCTATGACGCTTCTGGTGTTGAGCAGAATTTCGCGTTAGCATTAATAATTTAGCGCTCATTAAGTGCTGACAATATATATGAAAGAATTACAAAAAAAAATGTTTTTTCCGATTTTAGGAAATATTTTAGAATACTGCTAGCTTATAATTAAGCTAGCATTTACTGCCAGTTATAACGCTCATAGAGCTAAGTAGGACTGAATGCCAGGAGTAATATTTTAGTGCTCATTCATATTTTAGAAGCACTCAATGAGCACTTAATTATTACTGCTAACACTTGGTTTCACTTAGCACTCTGAGCGTTATCACCAGTAGACTAATGCTAGCTTAATTATAAGCTAGCAGTTTTCTATGATCAAAAAAAAAGTTACTGCTGGGAGTTACTAAAATATTACTGCTAATATCTATTTCTGCTTAGCACTATTAGTATAACAGCTAGCAGTAGACTGTTAGAATAATTATATGCTAGCAGTTTTCTCTAATCGATTCCAAAATCGAAAAAAAATTTTCTTTTCATTTTTCTTGCATATATTTGAAGCACTCAATGAGCACTTAATTATTACTGCTTACACTTGCTTTCATTTAGCACTATGAGCGTTATAACCAGAAAACCAATGCTAGCTTAATTATAAGCTAGCAGTTTTCTATAATTAAAAAAAAAGTTACTGGTGGGAGTTACTAAAATATTACTGCTAATATCTATTTTTGCTTAGCACTATTAGTGTAACAGCTAGCAGTAGACTGGTAGAATAATTATATGCTAGCAGTTTTCTATAATCGATTTCAAAATCGAAAAAAAATTTTCTTTTTATTTCTCTTACATATATGAGAAGCACTCAATGAGCACTAAAATATTACTCCTGGCATTCAGTCCTACTTAGCTCTATGAGCGTTATAACTGGCAGTAAATGCTAGCTTAATTATAAGCTAGCAGTATTCTAAAATATTTCCTAAAATCGGAAAAAAAAATTTTTTTTGTAATTCTTTCATATATATTGTCAGCACTTAATGAGCGCTAAATTATTAATGCTAAAGCGAAATTCTGCTCAACACCAGAAGCGTCATAGCCGGGAGTACAATGCTAGCTTAATTGTAAGCTAGCAGTATTCTAAAATATTTCCTGAAATCGGAAAAAAATTTTTTTTCGCAAATCTTTTATATATATTGTCAGCACTCAATGAGCGCTAAATTATCAATGCTAACGCGAAATTCTGCTCAACACCAGAAGCGTCATAACCGGGAGTACAATGCTAGCTTACATATAAGCTAGCAGTCTTCTAATTTTTGATCATCCTATTTGGGCGTAAAATTTGATTTTGCAGCACTAAATTAGCGCTTAAAAAGCACTAAATTTTTAGCAAAAATTTTAGTGATTCTGCAATTTTCTTTTTATTTCTCTTACATATATGAGAAGCACTCAATGAGCACTAAAATATTACTCCTGGCATTCAGTCCTACTTAGCTCTATGAGCGTTATAACTGGCAGTAAATGCTAGCTTAATTATAAGCTAGCAGTATTCTAAAATATTTCCTAAAATCGGAAAAAAAATTTTTTTTTGTAATTCTTTCATATATATTGTCAGCACTTAATGAGCGCTAAATTATTAATGCTAACGCGAAATTCTGCTCAACACCAGAAGCGTCATAGCCGGGAGTACAATGCTAGCTTAATTGTAAGCTAGCAGTATTCTAAAATATTTCCTGAAATCGGAAAAAAATTTTTTTTTCGCAAATCTTTTATATATATTGTCAGCACTCAATGAGCGCTAAATTATCAATGCTAACGCGAAATTCTGCTCAACACCAGAAGCGTCATAACCGGGAGTACAATGCTAGCTTACATATAAGCTAGCAGTCTTCTAATTTTTGATCATCCTATTTGGGCGTAAAATTTGATTTTGCAGCACTAAATTAGCGCTTAAAAAGCACTAAATTTTTAGCAAAAATTTTAGTGATTCTGCAATTTTCTTTTTATTTCTCTTACATATATGAGAAGCACTCAATGAGCACTAAAATATTACTCCTGGCATTCAGTCCTACTTAGCTCTATGAGCGTTATAACTGGCAGTAAATGCTAGCTTAATTATAAGCTAGCAGTATTCTAAAATATTTCCTAAAATCGGAAAAAACATTTTTTTTTGTAATTCTTTCATATATATTGTCAGCACTTAATGAGCGCTAAATTATTAATGCTAACGCGAAATTCTGCTCAACACCAGAAGCGTCATAGCCGGGAGTACAATGCTAGCTTAATTGTAAGCTAGCAGTATTCTAAAATATTTCCTGAAATCGGAAAAAAATTTTTTTTTCGCAAATCTTTTATATATATTGTCAGCACTCAATGAGCGCTAAATTATCAATGCTAACGCGAAATTCTGCTCAACACCAGAAGCGTCATAACCGGGAGTACAATGCTAGCTTACATATAAGCTAGCAGTCTTCTAATTTTTGATCATCCTATTTGGGCGTAAAATTTGATTTTGCAGCACTAAATTAGCGCTTAAAAAGCACTAAATTTTTAGCAAAAATTTTAGTGATTCTGCAATTTTCTTTTTATTTCTCTTACATATATGAGAAGCACTCAATGAGCACTAAAATATTACTCCTGGCATTCAGTCCTACTTAGCTCTATGAGCGTTATAACTGGCAGTAAATGCTAGCTTAATTATAAGCTAGCAGTATTCTAAAATATTTCCTAAAATCGGAAAAAAAATTTTTTTTTGTAATTCTTTCATATATATTGTCAGCACTTAATGAGCGCTAAATTATTAATGCTAACGCGAAATTCTGCTCAACACCAGAAGCGTCATAGCCGGGAGTACAATGCTAGCTTAATTGTAAGCTAGCAGTATTCTAAAATATTTCCTGAAATCGGAAAAAAATTTTTTTTTCGCAAATCTTTTATATATATTGTCAGCACTCAATGAGCGCTAAATTATCAATGCTAACGCGAAATTCTGCTCAACACCAGAAGCGTCATAACCGGGAGTACAATGCTAGCTTACATATAAGCTAGCAGTCTTCTAATTTTTGATCATCCTATTTGGGCGTAAAATTTGATTTTGCAGCACTAAATTAGCGCTTAAAAAGCACTAAATTTTTAGCAAAAATTTTAGTGATTCTGCCCATTTGACCATTCTAGCTTTACAGACGTACCTACGGGGGAGGAGCTGTGCGGAGTAAACGAAGTCCGCGCGGACGAAGTTGCAGGCAACAGCTAGTCATATAATCTATCTTATCTTGTACTTTGGTACGTTTTATATGAACGTTATCAACGTGCAAGTTAAGACAAGCAATAAAAACAAGAATGTTAAATCCATTGGTGACTCATTTGATACGAGTCTAGGACGCAGCTGGCTGGCCTGGTGGATTATGTCACTCAATTATTTTAATGCTGCAAATGCTATAAGATAATCTTTGTAATTGTATGTATGTAACGTAATGACTGTAAGGATAATAAGCTTGAGTCACCAATAAATATGAACGGCTTTGTCGCTATGCTTTGCTATATCAAGCAAGCAGATAGCTTGTCTGATAGAAAGATACAACCATCCCCTATAAACACCAAAGATGTTAAGGGCGCTAGTCTATCCGTGTGGCGGACTACCCTCCAAATCAAAACACGGCAGTGACGAGCACTGACGCTATTGCAGCAGAAATAAGTAAGGATGTGGTGCTATATCTGGGCGAGACTTTGCAGAGCTCTACCAACTAGTAGTCACGATAGAAGTGAATTGTATAGCCAATCAGTCGCCTGTTACGAATTGCCTGGCAGAACGGCAGATGGTCTATTTTTCAAACTTACGCACATTCAAGAATGATCTCAATGCAGGCCAACTGTTGGGTACGTCTTGCTCTTTCAAGCATCCTTTCCAAAATGCCCGTGTCTTTAACAGCCGTTATTAATTTTTGAAGTTCTGGGATGCCAGTGTAAAAAAATTAGTTTGCACATATATAGCACTGTCAGGCAAAATCTTCGCCTTTAACGAATTGCCTGGCAGAACGGCAGATAGTCTATTTTTTAAAGTATGCCCGAACCAACAAGTGGGAAAACACGGGAGTTTGCATCAAAAAAATACATGAATATAGCATACGGATAGAAAACACGCAGATGAATGTCCTGCTGTTAAATAATAAGCATCGTTTATAAACATCACAGATGTTAATGATCCGTGTGCCTGAGATGTAATGTCACTTTTGTAAGTTCACCGACTACTTCACCCCGTGTTGGTTCCGGGCTCCTTTGAAGAGTAGACCAACTGCCGTTCTGCCAGGCATGTCGTAAAAGGCGACCGATTGGCTATGCAAGTCACTAACATCGTGGCTACTAGGTGGTAGAGTTCTGCATTGTCTCGCCCGGGTCTGGTACCACCGCCTTGCCTATTCCTGCCGCAATAGCGTCAGTGCTTGTCAATGTCGTGTTCCGGTTTGGAGGGTAAGGTAGCCGGTAAACTTATGCACGTGGCATTAGACCTCGCCACAAGATAGCAACGCACCATTAACACCTTTGGTGTCTATAGGCGATGGTTGACTCTTTCCATCAAGAGACCCATCTGCTTGTTTGCTATCTTATGATATAAAAAACAAACTTAACGTCTAAACTGGAACACGATAGTGACAAGCATTGACACAATTGCAGCAGGAATAAGAAAGGGGTGGCATCAAACTCGGACGAGTCGTTGCAGAACTCTACCACCTAGTAGTCACCACTATGGTAGTGAAATATTAGGTCAATCATTCATATTTTATGAACTGATATGGGCATGACGATTGACGGTATTTTTCATTATCGTAATAATCTTCATGAAACTTTACGCTTCACTCAATAATTCAGTTTTATAAATTCGGTATTACAATATATAATCGTGCACGTTATTAACAATTCTAAACATGTGATAATTTTTATTTAATTGGAACGAAGTTCCTTATCGCGCGTTGTAACTAAATATGACATACAAAATTAGTAGTATCGCTTTTGTTGAAGTATTGAGCACAATGAGTAGAGACTTATGTTTATCTTGGGCGTAATTGCATACAATTTTTGATATTATAGGATAGTAAGCAGATGGCTCTCCTAATGGGAAGAGATAACCCTCGCGAATAGAAAACAAGGGTATCAATGGTGCATTGCTATCCGCTTAGCGAGATGTTAATGACATATGCATTAGTTTAGTGGTTACCTTACTCCTCAAACCGGTACACGACAGTGACACTCATTGCGCTGAGAAAAGGTAAAACGACGTGCTAAATCCAGGCGAGACGTTGCAATCTGCGGAACTCTACTACCTAGTAGTCACGATACTAGTGAAATGGTAGATCATTCGTTTGTCTTTTATGAACTGAAACTTTGATTCTGAAATATTCGAAAAAAAGCCACGGATCTTGATATCCACTTTGACAGCGTCTCTAGCTTTATGACAAAAAAAAAATGTTTTTGGAACGAAGTTCCTTATCGCGCGTTGTGAAAGGGGGCTAGACGGAAAAAATTCTTACGAAAAGTTGTCACGACACTTTTTGCTATAGTAAGGTATTGTAAGCACTGAAATATCCAGCCACTTCCCTTTAGCTCGTGCATTGAAAGTGAGAGATTGAAAGAAGATATGGGGTTATCTATCTACTATTTGATTGAGTTTACTTTTTTCTAGTGCCAAATGTTCGACATTTATACAGAATTTCGACCGAATGTCGAATTTTGACCAAAAGTTGAATTTGGACGGACAGTTGAATTTCGAACAAGTGTCGAAATTCGAACGAGTGTCGAATTTCGATCGGTTGCCGAGTTTCGACCACCGGTCGAATTTCGACCGGTTGCCGAAATTCGACCGCGGGTCAAATTTCGACTGGGTGCCGAAATTCGACCGTGAGTCGTAATTCGACCGGGTTCCGAAATTCGACCGTGGTTCGAAATTCGACCGGGTGCCGAAATTCCACCGGTTCCGAAATTCGACCGGGTGCCAAAATTCGACCGTGGGTAGAAATTCTACGAAGTTCTTTATCGCGCGTTGTGAAAGGGGGCTAGACGGAAAAAATTCTTACGAAAAGTTGTCACGACACTTTTTGCTATAGTAAGGTATTGTAAGCTGTGCGGCGTGCGGATGTTTCTCTGTCTCTCTCTCTCTCTCTCTCTCTCTCTCTCTCTCTCTCTCTCTCTCTTATAGAAAGCAAGCCAGATATTTTCATTTCTATTTCGCATTGAACAGTGTGGTGTCGCGACGATTATTTTTGTTGAGTGTATACAGGTTTTTTGTAAATAATAATAAAAGGAACTTCGTTCCATCCGGGTGTCCCTTGACGCCTCTCAAGTTTTTTTTATATGCATGTGGCTTTCCTATTCCGCTACACGGATAACAAAGCACACAGATCTTTGGTGTCTTTAGGCGATGGTTTCTCTTTCGTTCAGGAGAGCCATCTTCTCGTTTGCTAGTTAATGATATAAAAAAACTTGTATGGAATCAAACGGGTATACCTTTCGAAACAAATAATTTTCCGTATCGGTGCACGTCTACCTATATAACGTGGGTAAAAATAGTTTTGTGAGTTATATTTTTTTAAATAATGACCCCCTCGTGGTCTAGAGGTTAGCCTGTTCGGTTTAGATCATAAGGTCCCGGGTTCTATACCCGGATCGAACTAATGTGTCATTGAGGTTTTTTCGAGGTTTTTCTCGAAAGTCCAAAATCTCAATAGCAGCTCGGAATCTGGCAGGTGGTGTGTTACCTCTCCCGTGTCTCAGATGAGCACGTAAAGCCGTTGCTCTCGGTTATCGCAACAAATACTCGATAATCATTATCAAGTCGATAAAATGCGGCGATGGGAATTACCACTCGTCTCGCCAACGAACCAAAGTCTATAAACATCCGGTTTACTCTGCCTACACCGCAACGGAACCGGGCATAATGATACTTAAAATAATTACTTTACATACGGAATTATGGACAAGTCTTGTGAATCATAACGATTCGCTTTTATGATCCAACCGGAATAAATTATTTACTAATTCTAATTACCTTACCTCAAATATCAAAGATTGGATTGTCATCTGCCTATTTGATGTCGTTCTCATTGAACATTTACAAAACTATTGCGTAACCAAGTTGTGAAAATTCAGGGAAACCGACGATAATAAGATACATGTAATATTGGCCGGTGCCCAATTTACTAGTCGGATGAAGTCGTCAAAAATGACTTATGATATTAGATATCAGTCAAATGAGCTGATCAAACGGAGGAGAGCCGTCAATTTCACACTTGCTTGCAGTAATTTCACTAGGTAGTGGAGGTCCGCAACATCTCACTCGGGGTTTGTAGCACCGCCTTACCTATTCTACCGCAATAATAATAGTGCTTTTCACTCATGGTCTAGTTTGGAGGGTAAGGTAGCCGGTAAACTTACGCATGTAGTATTATTACCATCTTGCCAGGCGTATAGCAATGTACCATTAACGTCAGTAGTGTTTATGGGGTTATTTCTTTACTTCGAATGAAAAAAAAAATTGCTTATCTGTGATAACTGGACCTAATCAGCTATGTGCTATGACGCGAGGGTATATTTATCTACGAGTACACTATCACCAGCTTCCATGCTGCTGTTGAATCCATCCTTGCCAATGAAAGTTTGTTGTGTGTCTGTTACGTTTTCACGGCTAAGCTGCTGAACCGATTTTGATGAAATTTCGCAAGGAGATAGTTAAAGACCCGGAGCCTAACATAGGCTATGTTTTTTAAGAAGTAACCCCTAAAGGGCTGAAATAGGGAATGAAATTTTATATGAAAAATTATATTGATGAAAGGTTACACTCCTTGTGAGCGAAGCTGCGCGGGTCTAGCAACTAGTCTTTTGTAAATAGAAAAAAAAAACATTATAAAAAAACTTCGGGGTGCGAATCAACGCAATCAAAGGGTATGAAAAACTGAAAAAACCAGCGGTTTGATTCACGTCTCGAAGGAAATTTTATTAAAATCTAAACCCGTTATTTGAGATTAAAGCAAAAAGGCAGTGAAAACTATTAAATATGCACTTTCGAGAAAATTCTGCTCACACTTTAAACGAGCATTTGTTGTACGTGGTATTGTTTTCTCTTAAAACATAGGTCTAACAATTTCGATAAAAAAAGTGATTTTCAATAGGGATTATTCTCAGTGAAGTAGATAATCTATACATATAATAAAATCGTATGAAAGTCAAAACTGTACATTGAATATTTTATAAGAAGAATACTTGGGGCGTGATCTACAATCGATATCGAAGCCAAAAATATAGTATTTAGAATTTTTGTCTGTTTGTCTGTATGTATGTCCGGGGTAAACTCAAAAAGTACCGCACGTATTTACTTCAAATTTTACATGAATATTACTAACAGGTCGGGTTAACATATAGGCTACATATTATCACGCTATCACCTACGGGGGAGGAGCTGTGCGGAGTAAACGAAATCCGCGCGAACGAAGTTGCGGGCAGCAGCTAGTATTGATAATAAAATTAGGTAATTCATAAAGCCAATGAACCTGTTTCGTGTTCCGTTTCAGTGTTTCAACTGACGTTCGTCAACATTTTTTTTTCAACGACATTTTTGAAGTGAAAACTTCTTTAGGCGCGTTGAGCGTTTTGGTAGAGGGTAAAATCCTTGGTTCGCGTCACCGACATGCTAATGATAATAGTATATCTATAGCTATATTTTGCATATAGTTTTAATTACTCTCAACTTAATAGTTCCGTTTTCACTTCTATCGGCAGTCCCACGACTGCTACTGTTTTTTAGAGTATTTAACTCTCTTCAAAGGCTTAAAGTTATACAGAATTTGAAGAATTAAGGTTTCTCTTTATATACTTTTGGTTGAAATTGGTTGAGCCATACATTTTCTTTCAACCGATAATAATACACAGCCGTGCCGTGGCGTGCAATAATAGTATACTAATCGACACATCTACTATTACTGAAAACAACATCTTTAAAAGAAATAATTTTATAGAATTTTTTCCCCGTGTTGGTCCGGGCCCCTTAAAAGAATAATAGACCATCTGCCAATTGCCATTTTTCCAGGCAATTCGTAAAAGGCGTACGAATGACTTTACGTGTACAGTTACTATTATATAGTGAAGTTTTGCAACGTCTCATCCAAATCTTGGTATCACCTACCTGTTCCTGCCGCATTAGCGTCAACGCTTGTCATTTTCTTGTCATTGTCATGTTTCGGTAAGGAGGAGTTTTATTTAAGAGAAAGGCATTACCTCCCCGCCTCACGGCTAGCAACGCACCATTTTCGTCTTTGTTGTCTATCTATAGGCGATGATTGTCTCTTTCCATTAGGAGAGCCATCTGCTTGTTTGCTATCGTAAGATATCAAAAAAAAAGATATACATCGATAACGGCTTTGTTTCAACGTACTATATGATTCACACTAGCGTCTGATAAGTCAACCTCTAAATACCTATCCAATCCTGATCATCCTATCACAGCCCGCACTTCACAATTCACACGCACATGCCAGAGTTGCTACCAGGCGGCGTTAATATAAAAAACCCAAGATACACAATCAGTGACACAAAAACGTCCTCTAAAAATGGGCGCAATATTTTAAATTGTGCGCTCATTTCAAATAGAATCGCGTCGATCGCTATAATGTCAATTTTATTAATCGTCGTACATTGCTTTTTAAAAACAATTATAAATCTTACGCTTAAGGTTGGATATGCAAAAACATATATTTTTGCCATATCTATAACTCCTTGTGTGAATTTAGCGACAGTTTTGAGTGTCAGTTTTGTTCGAGACTGTGCATCTTGGATTTTTTATATCAATGACGGGCGGCGTTATTAACAAGTCGAAATCCTCATGCCACTTACGCTCCCACTTTTCGTCAAGTCTCAAGATACTGTCCTAAGCCGAGGGACGGTCTCACAGGATACACCCTTAAGGTGAGCTCTTAACCCACTTAGTTTAAATTTTGGCTGAGCACTGCTCGCCTGAAACACCCGGTTTCACAGTAACGGTCATTTGGACCAATTCCTTAAGTTTATTTCAAAAAAAAAAACTTTAAAAAATCTCTAACGTTCGCTTTCTATGAGGCAAACCTCAGCATGGGGTAATTGCTGGTTTAAAACGAACGTCATTATTCGCAATATTGACTTGCTTACGCACGTGTTGGTTTATTTACCGGCAACGATTCGGAGAATTGTACGTACTGTCTTGTTATCCATTGTACATTTTTTAGTCGAATCGCGGCTTATCTAATCCATCAAGAACACTGCATCAATTTTTTCTATAGAATTCGGCCATTTGAACGATTTCTGTGAACTAAATTTGAACAATTATTTGTTATCGTATATCTATCTTTTGCCAGCAACTTACTGACTTTAGAACAGGACATTTACCCTAGGATGATCCGAGGCCGCTTTGAAAAATAGTCTAACTGCCGTTCTGCCAGGCAGGTCTTAAGAGGCGACCGATTAATATCTATACCGCCTTACCTATACTGCCGCAATAGCGTAAATGCTTGTCATTGTCGTGTTCCGGTCTGGAGGGTAAGATAGCCGATTGACTTATAAATATGGCATTGCCATCCCGCCACCAGGATAACAACGCACCATCATCTTTGGTGTCTATAGGAGGTGAGGTATTCTAGCAATAAAGATGCAGTTAGAAATACATGAATAAACTGCTGAAAAAACAGTCTAGTTTTGCGCGCAACATATCACTTGCTGATTATCCTAAGCGGGTTGGTGTGTATCGTTTTCCTTGTCTTCTGGAGACCTGTCTAGCCGTTTGCAATAAACACTAAATAAAATAAATGCATATATCGATAAAGATTTTTAAAATTTTGAGTTTGATGTGGAAAAAGTTTACAGTACATTGTATTTTATAGAAATTAATATTTGAGATGAATATTTGTATATATTTAATACGTTTCATTTTAGGATAGCGTGATAAAATTGTGAATATTTTTAAAGAACAAATTATGAGCAATATGCAAAAAAAGTATTTAGTTAAATAAAATTAATGATATTGAATTCTTGACAACGGCCTGTAACCCTAATTACTTCACTACATTGTATAAAACAAAGTCGCTTTCTCTGTCTGTCTGTATGTCCCTATGTACGCTTAAATCTTTAAAACTACGCTACGGATTTTGATGCGGTTTTTTTAATAGATAGATTGATTCTCGAGGAACGTTTTAGTATATAAACCTTTCCGATATTCCTACGGGAACAAAATATAATACTTTTACGAATTTCTTTACAAATATCGTCGCGCCTGTTCTTTGCGTGGCAGTGTGTGAATGAATACGTGAAAGGCTCTTCTACAATTCGTAGATTTATGGACTGTTGAAAATGGTAGTGATCCCATCGATTTTCTAAAGATGAACACTTTTCTTGTTACACAAATATAATTTATTTTTTATTTATTTCAGAAAGTGAAGAAAAATTAGAAAATTATTGTAATATAAATGAAAAATAAATTATATTTGTGAAACAGTACAAGCGTTCATATTTAGAAAATCATAAAAGGCCGGCAACGCAACTGCAAGACCTCTGGTATTGCGGATGTCCATGGGCGGCGGTGATCACTTACCATCAGGTGCACCTCTTGCTCGTTTGCCCCTTCTATAAAAAAAAATCAATATGATAAAGTTTCATCAAGTGCTGACGATGTAAAGCATAAATTATGGGTAGTGATCCCTTTCGTCTCGTTTTGCTGACTATCACTTATTCCATTCGGTTATTGTCAGTTTTACATGTTCATCCGAGGCACGTAAATGAGTGCTGAGAAAAACAGTTTAAAATTATTTTCTCTACGTACGTAACATCGTTGTTGCAAGCACTCTAATTATGGAAGTAGGTATAACGGATAAAATGATTCTTCGTAATATTTCTTTCAAATAACAAAATATCAGAAACGTGCTGATAATTGAAAATAATCCTTAAACAAAGTAATTCTGCGAAAGATAAAGAATAACCATCATAAAAGTTATCGTTAAGACTGAAAGGAACGACAAAATTGAATCGCCATTTCCTATTCGACATTATTAGTTGCACCTGTTACTAATGCGGTTGCTATTGTAATGTATAGTTTAATCAAGATGTTCTTCGAATTGATTTTACAACATAAAGAAATTTGCAACTGGATTCAACCGGGTTAGTTAGAAACTAGATTTTTTATGTCTAACAGATATGCTTTTTGTTGATAAAGGAAAAAATCTATAAAGAAACTCATCTCGAATGCAATTGAGTAATTCGTGGAGATAAAATATTTCTGAGAATATTTATTTCCCAATATTTATTCTCAATATTTTATATATTATTGGGTAACGGCGGCTATTGTTTATCAATAGAAGCAGCCTATCCCTTTCTTTTATTTCTAGATTTTTCCAGTATTCTAACTCTTAACTTTTCTAGATTATTCGCAACAATATAATAAACTAGCTGCCCGGCTTCGCACAGATAGGTGTACCTAATAAGTAATGATAAAAATGAGACCCAAATTCTTCTATTTACAGTACTAACATCCAATGAAGTAGAACTACTATTAAATAATTCCACAATACTTTATTGTTAATATATTGAAGATCTCCCCCACTATCTTCTATTTCACTTACGTACTTTTTATGGCGTGAAATTTTAAAATTTTTCCCGTACGATTTTAAACTATTTTTTATACTTATACAAACTTTGTCCTGGTAATAATGGACACGAAAAAAAGTTTTATTCAATTTGGTGAATTTATTCTTAAGTTATGCCCGTATTTAAGTGATTTATTTTTATTTATAGGTAATAATTATCTAATAATTCAAAATTCAATATTTTGGATCAATTTTATAAAAATGCCCATATTGAAACAAACAAGATAACAATTGAAATGACTTATAGGTAAGCAGTCCATATGAATATAATAAATGCAAAAGTCTGTTACGATTTCATGGCTAAATCACTGAACCGATTTTGATGAATTTTGACAAGGGGATAGTTGAAGACCCGAGATAAAGCATTTTTAAAAATCAGACGAAAGAAATATAATAATATTAGATGCAATATTGTATAAAGTTTATTTTAATGATAACCTATTAGTCGTGGGCGAAGCTGCGCTGGTCAGCAAGTCCTGCTTGAGCTACATATATATGTATGTATATGCGGGTCATACTTATTTAATATGACATACTTCAGAATGCAATTATCTATATATATATATATATATATATATATATATATATATATATATATATATATATATATATATATATATATATATATATATATATATATATATATATAAATACAAGAACCGATTTGGCTAATTTTGGTTTTGAATTAATTATTGAAGTCCAGAGGAAGGTTCAAAAGTTGAGAAAATATAGAAAAAAAAATATGAGTAGTTATAAAGGCAAAACAACGTTTGCCGGGTCAGCTAGTCGTTTATAAATAAAACACGTGTGCTCGTATTATTCAAACAAAATTTCGTCTTATCACGAGATCGTTCCTCCGTGTTAACATCATCCATATTATAAATGCGAAAGCCTGTTACGCTCCTATGGCTAAACCCCTGCAGTTTAACCCGCGTTAATAAGAAAATTGTAATAAAATGTTGCCTATGTCAGTGAGAACACTTTTACTTTTTACCGGTGAAAGAATTTTCATAAACGGTTCACTAGTTAAAGAGATTTATTTCTGCTAACAAACTGACAAAAGCTACAACAATCTAGCTTTTTATAATATTAATGTAGATTAAATTAAAAAATTCTAAAATTTATTTAATATAATAAACTGTGTATATTATCATGTATGTTACATGAACGTAGTGTGTGTATTTCTGTTGCATATTATTTAAAAACAGTAGGTTTCTCAGTAGGCTATGTAAACTTTAACCAAAATTCATACTCCTCTGTTCTCGTGATTGTCTTAAAAAGGGATACAACATTTTATTTCACGTATTAATATATTAATATCTGGTTGACCGAGCTTTGCTCGGTTTTTCACATACCCATATCTTGGGAACCGAGCTTTTCTTGGACCTGGAACCTTGATAAATCGATTCCTATAGAATAAATATTTTTTTTCTGTACCTGGTTGACCGAGCTTTCTCGGTTTTTCACATACCCATATCTTGGGTACCGAGCTTTTTTTGGACCTGGAACCTTGATAAATCGATTCTTTGACCCAAAAAACCCCTAATTTGGTACTTTCATGAAAATCGTTGGACCCGATTCCGAGATTCCAATTATATATATACAAGAATTGCTCGTTTAAAGGTATTAGATATAGATTGAATGTCAAATCATCGTCTCAAATCATATTTCCATAAAAGTTCTCCATTTACGTAGGTATTGTTACTTGACAATACCTATATATAGATAATTTATAAGCTATTGTAGGGACAATGACACCTTACTATAGGAAAGGCCGTTAACCTACTGTTTTTATATTCTATACTTTCCCTCGTCGGCACTTGGTGAAATTCCATTGTTATAAGACACTTTTATTATTGCACTTGTACATAAATTTCACTTTTACACGTATTTAAAAAAAAAAAAATATATATTACTCGACCGGTTTCACTTTTAAAGCATCTTCAGAATTCTACTTGTTTTTAAGTCAATTTATTGAACTATATAATTTTAACTTATTTTTAATATTTATTAGAAATAACATATAAAAGACTGTGAAATAAAAATTAACTCGTTTATGTAATTACTTGCATTCTTATTTTTCTTCGCTCTAGCCACACAAAAACAACGCATCTATAGAACTGATAGATGTTCCTGTTTGACAGTACCTATTCCTTGTTGTAAACTGAACTACTTTTCAATATGAAAAAGCAAAATTAATCATAAATATATTTTAAAATAGCTTAAAATAATTTTACGCCAAGATACTACCAAATAACGAGACAATAGCTAAAATTTAATTAAATTATTGAACAGAATATAACGTGAATTACAATAATATCACTTAATATAACCACTACTTATACATTATTTAATATGTAAAGTGGTTCGCCATTGTCCTTTGCAATCGAAAATCTTGCAAAGAACGAAAGCTTCGTGCACGTCTGATCCGAGGATGTATTCATAATAATTCTCGACACTATAACGATAATAATAGTCGTGCTCTGGGAGTCTGAGGTGACAATGATATAAGAATCATTTCGTGTTCTTAATATTTCGTCCATTATTAAAAATCCTTTATTAAATAACATTTTAATTAATTTTATTTTTATTTGACTAGCTGACTCGCACATCTTCGCCCGCGTGTCTAACATGTCATCAGTGTCATCTTTCATAGTCGTTCGTTCGCCTTTTACAAACTGCCTAGTGGAATGATAGAAGTTCTATTCTTCAAAGGGGCCCGATCCAACACGGGGTCGCTTAATAACTCTAAATAAAAGGGGCATTAAATCCAAAATACACTATCTACCATTCTGTCAGACAGTTCCTGAAAGGCGGACGAGTAGCCAAACGTGTCACATCCATCGTGATCACTAGGTAATGGAATTCCTCAACATCTAACCTAGGCTGGGTACCATCGTTGTAGTCGCCGTCGTCAGCCGTGTTCTAATTTGAAAAGTAAATTAAACTTGTGCATGCGTTATTGCCATTCTGCCATATGGAGGTCAACACACCATTTACAAACTTTGGTGTATATTTGCAGATTATCTCTTTCCTTCTGGAGAACCATGTCCTTGGTCCAAAAACTTGTAAGGCAGTACAGTTAGAACAACTGATAATAGAGAGTGAAGCCAGTTGTCAATGGCACCTGCGCCGCAACGAGTTCTGGCTGCAGCCTCCGTCAGACATTTGATTTTATTATACAACTCTTACTTTCGTATTATCTCACATCTTAATTTGGGGACATCTGACTTGTGTAGTTTTATTTCAAACTTTTATTAAAAACTAACAGTTCAACCCGGCTACGTAAGACTACCGAAATGTTAAAATATCATCACGCCGGTTCCCTTACGGGTTAGGCAGTGTGAACCGAATGTTTATAGACTTCCGGTTCACTACGATTCACCAGTTTTTCTGTAAACGTGATGAGTGGTGACCCTATCGCCGAGATTATCGCATAAATTTAGAACTAAAGAAATATGTAAAAAAAACTAAAAAGATTTGTAATACACTCCATGTTGGTCTGGGCCCCGCCTGAAGAATAAACCAACTGCAATTTTGCCAGGTAGTTTGGCAAAAATTGTCACTACCATCGTGAAAATTAAGTAGGAAAGTTCTGCAAGGATTCGCCCGCGTCTGGTACCACCACCTTACTTATTCCTGCCGCAATAGCTGTCAATGCTTGTCATGGCACGGCTATACATATCGGGCTACGGCAAAGATTCGCGCTAGCAAGATGTATCGGTCTATCGCGCAACTGCATCGAGAAGGGCCGTGTCGCGTCACTGCAGTGGGCTTCAAACTGCGGTCCGCAGGTTAATCCGCATACATAATACATGTAATAGTACATGAAATTACCTAAACATATGATGTTTAGGTAATTTCATGTACTCGTATAAGCTGTATTTTGTTATTGACCTAATTTATTGACGTATGCTTTTGTATTTTGTACCATGGTAGAAAAAAAATTAAATACAACGATATGACCTATCATGTTTACGAAGCTGTATTATAAGTTCGTAATCTTTGGGCGAACGAAAAATAGTACACAGTAGGTCATATAAAATTAAAGAATTTAAGAAACGAATGTTCATGAATTTAGAATTTGACAACAAAAGATTTTAATGAATGTTACAATATAATTCTTGTTTGCTTTGTCGTGGGTCGCGGGTATATTAAGTAGCCATGGGGTCACTGTCGTGTTTCGGATTGAAAGGGTAGATAGCCGGTAAACTTATGCATGTGGCAATACCAACCTGCCACACGGATAGCAACGTATAATTTCTTTGGTGCCAAGGCAGGCAATGGTTTCACTCAACATTAGGAGAAGCATCTGCTTGTTTGTTATCCTTGATATAAAAAAAAAACATTCTCGTAATACACGGTCTTTCTCATGTCATTCTCACTTTCATTCTTTGGACACCAATCAAAAAGGGGAAACGCTAAGAAAAGAAATTAAGGCTGTCTTTTATTATAAGCAAAGTCATTTATTTATTTGGTTTGCTATGCTATGATTTTTTTATATCATTTGATAGCAAACAAGCAGGTGGTTCTCCTCAAACAAAGAGAAACTATCGCCTTTATAGGCAATGGTTTCTCTTTTCAAACCACCACCATGTTAATGTTGAGTTGCTATCCGTACGTACGACGTGATGGCAATGCCACACGCATAAGTCTACCGGTTATCCTACCCTCCAAAACGGAATAAGGCAATAACAAGCATTGACGCTAAACGTTTTGGAACTCTACCACCTAATAGTCACAATGGTAGTGACACGTGTAGCCTTTACGACCTGCCTGGCAGAACGACACCTGGTCTATTCTTCAAAAGAGCTCGGACCGACATGGGAGAATACATGTAATAAATAAATACATTGTTATTAGCATTTTTACAAACAGCATCCGATGAGAATTAATTTGAACAATTAACATTTTCCTTAATGATGAAGTTACATCTCGTTAATGCATTCGGCGGTGTTCAACAAAAAACGTGGTCATTGCATTTCCAATAAGTGTTTAACTGGTTTACCGTGTACAGTGTACCGTTGTGTCGTTATTTGGTTGACAAAAGGGCTCGGTGAATACCTGGTCGGTCGCGGTCCGTATCTGCGAAGGTATCGCACGTCGCAAACCTGTATTGAGGCGTTTCCCGGAAGGTGCTTTGTTGAGAGCCGCAGCCGTCTCCCTCACTTCTCTTCCCCTTTGCCCTGTATCGTTGTACAGCCTTCAATGCAGTTACTTCTGCAGCTTGAGATTTTTAAATTTTACTATCCTGCTCCTGTTGTGTTTCAATGTTACGTTTCATTGAGTAATTTAGGGAAGATTATGTATCATGTCAGTCAAAATTTATTGATAAAGTCTCAGATTAAACAAAAGGGTCTCAGATTAAACAAAACCACCTTTTGGTAATCTGAGGCTGAAGTAGAAACGTAATTTCACGTCATACGCTTTACGTAGTTGGCAGAGAAAACTTGTGTGTCATACATCGTGTATACATACATTCAGACGAAGTTGCCTTCTTTTCTCTACATTCACAACTATTACGAACACGACAGTTATAGAGAATCTTGACCCCGCCTTTGAACATTATTTTCAACCGATTTGTTAAAAGGTTCTCAATTTGTGTATTATTTATGTTTGTTATCTCAGACTCTGTGATTTATTAAACGCTTTGGATATTCTGTTTGTGTTTGCGAGTGCATACTTCCATTTGGTTCCATATAAATAAACATATTTGGTGAAAATCTGATCCAGGTTTTCAGAGATACAGGAGATTGAAAGTCGATTGTTTCAGTTCAATACTACGTTTAAATTTTATTTTGAAGCAACGCTTAATCTACATTTTCTGGGCGTCCGAGCTTCGCTGAGATGATATTTTTTCATGTGAAAATGAATTATTACGAAGATAACACTTACTAAACCGGAGAAACTTACGGAAAACTTGTTTATACAACTATAATACAACACTATTATACAACTATATATAACTTTTACCAAATTTTACCATTTTTTTTATCAAGGTAGCAAACAAGCAAGAAGAAGCTCTCTTGATGGGAAGAGAAAAACATCGGCTATATAGACAATAGATGTAGATGTAAAGGATGTGTAACTATCCTTGTGGCAGAATCTTAATGCCACATGCATAAGTTTACCGGCTACCTTACCTTCCAAACCGGAATACGACAGTTACAAGCACTGACGCTGTTGCGGCCGGAATAGATAAGGCGGTGGTAATAGACCCGATCGAGATAATGTAGAACTCTACCACCTAGTAGCCACGATAGTAGTGACTCATATAGCCAATCATTCGCCTCTTACGAACTGCCTGGCAGAACGACAGAACACCGGGGGACTTTACACTTGACCAGTTTTACAGAAACCAATTTTTCTGGTACCTACTTATATAAAACCATATTTTAATAACTAGCTATAATAATAGTATAACACTTTTGCTTTCGCCATATTTTCACATTTCAAATAACGTGTAAAATATCTCATAATAATTAATTTATGGATACCTGCTGTTCGTTGATGTGTCAATACGATGTTCCCATCGGCTACTTTAAATTCAAGTCTTGAGACTATAAAACTTACAAAACATCTAAAGCGTCCCAGGGCCCAAAAAAACTGAGCTTGTCTTGACATGTTAAACGGCTCGATTTGTTGAACCGATAATTTTTAAGGCCACATTTTACAACCGACCGCTTACAGGTAGATCTGTGATACCAACTTAAAGGATTTAATTTAGATTATTGGTATATTACAATATACAACTTGATTGCCTCCTGGTCTAGGGGTAGTCTAGTCGGCTTAGACCATGAGGGCCGGGCAGTGTTATTGAGGTTTTTTCGAGGTTTTCCCGAAAATCTAATCCTCAATCGACAAACCGGGGAATCGCGGTGAACTGGAAACTATAGGCGTTCGGTTTACTCTGTCTACCTCGCAAGGGAACCGGGCGTGATGATACTACAATATACAATCTTCTTGTTCTGTAAAATACAGGGTATAACAAAAATAAGCACTAACTTTCAAGGGTATACGTGTACATGAACTAAACAAACACCTGGTAAAATATTATACCAAAAGGCACACATTTTTTGTTTCATATAAATTTAGTAAAATAAGAAATTAAAGTTTATTTTCACACCCCTACCTTGAAGATGGAAGTGATGTGACGTCAGCAACACGTTGAATGAATAGCGTGACGCACACATAGACATGAAGAATACCGCGTACTTGTACTTACACACATTTAATAAGCAATTTTTTACATATCACTTTCATCACTGATTAATTATTATACATTAATCCAAATTCACTATTTACAGGCAATAATAAAACAACACTGTCTTCAAATTAATTTATAAGTAAGGTTCAAAATGACCACCACCCTTCTCAATGCAAAGAGCAGTTCTGCGTAACATTGATAACCTTACATTATGCAACATATGTGGGGTTATGGACCTAAATGCTGCATTAATTTTACCTTCCATCTCTTCACGTGTATGACATTCCACAGAGTAAACTTTATTTTTCACATAACCCCATAAAAAGTAGTCTAGGCACGTGAGATCTGGAGAACGAGGTGGCCAAGGCACCGGGCCACTTCGACCTATCCACTCTGCAAATCGATCGTTTAAATAATCACGCACAGGGCGTGCAAAGTGAGCGGGTGCTCTATCGTGCTGAAAAATTATATTACGATATACATTCAGTGGAAGATTTTCCAGATGTTCTTCTAAATCCTCTCTCAGGTGTTGTAGGTACCTTTGAGCGTTAAGACCCTGAGGTAAAATAGTCGGCCCCAAAACATAGTCCCCAACGATGCCTGCCCAGACATTAATTCTCCACTGGTGCTGAAAGCTACTTTCACTCGAGGCATGCGGGTTATTATGTGCCCACACATGCTCGTTGTGCAAATTGAGCACACCATTTCTTGTGAAAGAAGCCTCATCTGTCCATAAAATATTAAAAGCAAATTCGGGATTTGCTTCAGCACGGTTCTGGTACCACCTACAAAAGTCCATTCTGGGCATATGGTCTGCAAGTCCTATCTCCTGAGTCCTTGAAAAATGGTAGGGATGTCGTCCATCATCCTGCAGAGTACGCCACACCACCATATGGTTTACATTTAACATAGCACTGCATCGGCGTGTGCTGGTCCGAGGATTCTCGTCAAAATGATTTAGAATCCGAGTCTCAATAGCAGTACCTACTCTTGAATTAGGACGTCCAACGTTTCGTTCGCGGTGGAAGGAACCAGTACGCTGAAGTCGTAAACACATGTTACGGAATACTGAGTACGGAGGTAAATGACGTTGTTCTGCTGGTGGCCTTCCATCAATAAACCGTTGTCGGTAAATCTCCCTCGCTTCATTAATGCTACCATTCCTAGCAGCACCAACACATAGCATCATTTCGTAAAATTCACTATTAGTGTAAAGGTGACGGTCATTATTATTTCTACGTGGCATTTTTAAAATCGCGATTTCCAATCAATGGGTATTAAGTAAGATTCATAAAAAATCGGCAATAATAGCAATAGTTACGCTCTCCAAAGACAAACGGCAACTGAATAAAAAAATAAAAATTCCTTTACAATTATCTAGGTACTTTTCCGAACTAATTAGGGTTCAGTGAAACAAATTTAAAAATAATCTTCTTCATCTTAGAGTTTATTCCGGTTATTCTCCACGCTTGCGCTAGGAACGAGTTTGAGTTTGCCGTAGCGACTGTCGTCTAACCTCCGAACCTCTCTGGAGGAAGCCGGTGCCAGGACCTCTTTCATTGTACAGCAGTCAGGTTGTCTTGGGTCCCGAAGGTGGTGGTGGGACCCCTTGCACCATAAATAAAAAAAAAAACAGTAGCAGTCGTGGGACTGCCGATAGAAGTGAAAACGGAACTATTAAGTTGAGAGTAATTAAAACTATATGCAAAACATAGCTATAGATATACTATTATCATTAGCATGTCGGTGACGCGAAACGAGGATTTTACCCTCTACCAAAACGCTCAACGCGCCTAAAGAAGTTTTCACTTCAAAAATCATTTCCCGTGTTAGTTTGAGTGCCTTAAGAAGAATTACCCTCCATTCTACCAGGCGAACTGAGAATCGAACCCAGTACCTTACGAAGAAACGCCTAAACCGGCATCACTCTTATCATAAAAGTGACAAAAATGTTGACTAAAACTATACGGAACTACATATTAGTATGATTTTACATAAAAACAAAATGGCAGAAAAAAGGGAGTGTCTTGTCTCTTTCCGAAAGTGGTCTTTTCGCCAATCAAAGCGTTTCGTTGCACTTTGTATAAGCCGCAAAACACGTGTAAGTTCTAAAGGCCTGTACAAACGACCGGCGGCGGCTTTAAAGTTAACTTAATACTTTTTCATTTCTAATCTAATTAATCTTTTTCATCAAAATATTGTTTATCATTAAACAATATTTTGATGAAAAAGATTAATTTTTCTGAATGAATGAACAGGTTGATATGTAATCCCGGCAATCGCTAAAATTAGCAATAGTTTTCGTTGGTTTCGCTTGCGTGGTTTATTTTTGACATTCACAAAAAACTCTAACCACGCGTGCGAAGCCGCGAGCAACGGCTAGTATTTTATAAAATCTTTGATCTAAAATGTAATCAAAAAAACGTAGTCAAAAATTATCTTTTTCCTGAAATAACTACTACTTAGAAAGGTCTTGCCAATTTCTCCCGTGAAACAGCTTTGCTGTGTTTCGGAGAGAAGGGCAAGACAGGCACTGTAATTACTGGCACCGAGACTTAACATCTTATGTCTCAGGATCTTAACATCTTATGTCTCTAACACATGAATGGAATACCTGGGCTAGTTCCAGCCCAGGTATCCCATTTTTGTTCATTAGCGACGTCGACCACTTACCATCAGGTGGCACGTCTGCTAGTTTGCCTATCTCAATAACATAAAAAAAGGTAAGAAGAGGCGCACCTAAAACAAACTTTAGGTAGGTACTAAGTTCCATCAGCCATGTAGTGATAGTGACAAACGAGCCTATCAACTCACCGGGAACATTCCGATTCTTGACATTTTTTTAGCAGTGCTAGCCATGTCAAATTTCATATGTAACGAAAATTAATTTGCGCAATTAAAATTCCCGCGGAAAATATTCAGTAGTGTGTGTGAGCAAGGCCTTAAGTCGGGCGCTTGGTTGAGACCGCGTTGCGCCGCGTTGAGACGCCTAGCGCGATGTCGGTAATACTTCAAATCAAAGGACTTCTAGGCTAATCAATGCGTAGGTTTATTTGTCAAAAATGCTTATAAAAGGTTGTGTTGTGTCTTAATTCTTAATGATAATGCATATTTATTTTGCGAAGTGTCGTGTTATCAACGAGAAAGTTTTACTAAGTTTTTAGAATTGTGTGTAAAAAAAGTGATAATAGCTATGATTTACCTGCTCAAAAACTAATTACCTATTTAGACACCTTGTTATGTGAAGTTAGAAGCAAACAGGGTAGGTACTAGAGGTAAGTATTATGCCATTAAAACAGTTTGTAAGTTAAAACCATGCCAGATAATACATTGTAAAATGCCTATGAATCACGGAATAGATTTAGGTACCTACACTGAAAACACATGTGAATAGTTGACTTTGAAGGTGGATATTGTGTGATGAAGTAATTTATGTAATGTGTTTTCATAACAAAAAGATACCTTAATTAGTTATATTGGATTATTTGCCACGATTGTTTTAGAATGTATGTACCAAACTAATAGTTTCACTCAGAGTTAGAAATAATAATCCAGGTCACAATAAATTTTAGGTACACAGCTGATATAATTTTGTTGCCAGGCGGGAGATTTTCCTGCATGAAATGCCTAATAGCCGCAGGTTTGCCTTACGTAAACTAGGTATGAGACTACTAGGTAGGTATTTACGATTAATAAAATTTTATGAGATTTTTTTTATTGAATATGAGTATAGTAATTAATAATTATTTTAATATGATCGTAATATGCTATCGAGTGACACCAATAGTCGGACAGTGTTTTTTTAACATAATGTAATAATTATGGCTATCAAAACCCAGTTAAGTTACCTATGAATCAAATTGTCCAGCCTGGTAATCAAACTAAGGACCCTCATGGGTTTATTCCAACATCAGTCCTGGTAGAAAAAAATATAAAAAAACTCTTTAAATAATATCTACATTATTTACTCTGTCAAGTAATTAGTACTTTGTTGTGCGTCTAGCAGTTCATTGACATCTATCATATGATTGTGACCTTTCATAGCTGCGTAAACCGTGCGCGTACGTTACTGCGTGCTATACTTCAGGGCTGCCACAGATCATTTTGAAAAAAAACTTTGACATTCATTTTCTCAGAAATTTCATAGTTTTTATTTATTAAAAATGTATAATTAAAGAGCTAACCACACATCCTGAACGCTCCTTCAGTATTAGTGCTTATTTTTGTTATACCCTGTATATTTGCAAATTGTGAATGGATATTAAGTAGGTAGTTACCATATTTTTTCTTTAATAAAATTATAGACACCAAAGGTTAAATGATGCGTTGCTATCCATTTGACAGGGACTTAATGCCATATGCAAAAGCTTATCAGTTTACCTTACTCTCCAAACCGTAACACGTGGTACCGCCACGAGGTGGAGTTCCGCACCGTCCGCGTCCCATCCGGTTTGAATAACACTGCTCCAATAACGTCAATGCTAGTTACTTTAATTTTTTAGAAAAAACGAAAATATTTGTTTTAAAGCTTAACCAAAACTAATTTATTAATTTACAAATGTAAATTACTAATTTTTCGCCGTGTTGGTCCCGGCCTCCTTTGTAGAATAGGCCAACTGCCGTTCTGCCAGGCAGGTCGTAAAAGGCGACCGATTGGCTATCGAGTCACTACCATCGTGGCTACTAGGTGGTAGAGTTCTGCATTGTCTCGCCCGGGTCTGGTACCACCGCCTTACCTATTCCTGCCGCAATAGCGTCAGTGCTTGTCGCTGTCGAGTTCCGGTTTAGAGGGTAAGATAGCCGGTAAACTTATGCATGTGGCATTATACCTCGCCACAAGATAGCAACGCACCATTAACATCTTTGGTGTCTATAGGCGATGATTGACTCTTTCCATCAGGAGACCCATCTGCTTGTTTGCTATCTTATGACATAAAATAAATAAAAAAAAATAAAATAAAAATGTACCTATACAAACAACATAACACAAATAAAACCCATGCAATATATATTTTACCGTGAATGAATATATCATAGAATATCGATTGACAATTTTTTTTGGATGAGCTTATAGTATTATATAATAAGCTTTACTTTAAATTATTTAGAGCATATATTAAATAAATTTAATAAAATTAAACAAAATATCTTCACACCCGTATCCCCGAAGAGGTAGGCAGAGGTACAACAAGTGCACCCACGATTAGCTGAAGATACTTGGTCCCACAATATGATAGGTGGCAAAGTCTTCGCCAACCGGGCACTTTCCAATCCCGGGCAACGTTGTTTACATCAGAAAACTGAAAAAACAACACAAAACAACAAAAATTAAATACTTTTTCAAAATCGTGATACCGCATTATAAATAGATCAGGTAAATTAAAGCTTTTGTCTAAATAAATATAAGGTAGTTTAAGATATCGGACATGGCAACACAGGAAGACTCGTATGCGGTCAAATTCGATTGTCTTATCGATAAAGAGCCTGTCCGCTTGTCAGCTCGTTACATAGATCTTCATTATGGGTTACAATTTCATGCATCAATGACAATGTTTTCGATAAGATTAGAAATGTTAAACACCTTAAAATTCGTTCATTATTTATCTTGCTAAAACAAACTCTCGCTAAAGAGGGATCTTGTTTTGCATATTATGTTTTGAGATTTTCCCAGATAATGTTTCTGACATAAAATGTTTGTGTATATATGTGTTTCTAAATGACAATTATTTTTTTTTTAACTAGCGACCTGCCCGCGGTTTCACCAGCGTAGCTTTTGTTTCTTTATTTGGAACCAACGTGATCAGTGATCTCTGATCAAGTTTATTATTTTATTTCTTATTATGTTAAAATACACTTGTACTGTTTTACAAAACATTTTTATTTACATTATCAACCAGTTTCGCCTTTACTGGCATCTTAACATAATATCACAAATGGAGTTTTACCAATTTTCGACGACAAAAAGTATAAAATCAATGACATTTTTTACGTTTTTAATATCTTTAAAATACAAATAAAAGTGATTGTCAACAGTGCCTAATACAGTCTAGTCCGATTACAAGAGTTCACCTCATCACAATGTGTATTCAAAGGAATTGACGCAAGCTGATCTTAAAGTTCAAACCAAGCTGTGGATTCCTACGAAATAAAATAAATGGAATGAAAGTCGGTCAAAAGTCAGTTTATTTCATACACAGGACTCAGCCACAAAAGCTGATACAACAATACAGAATTATCTGAACCGTTGGAGACAATCGTCAACAATATTCACAATGGTCCCTTATATTTATTTATCTACCGTATGATCTTCAAAATATTTTTTACCTTATTATAATGAAGGATACAATGCCTTTATAAATGTTTTTTGTCTGCATACTTGAATGGTGCAGTTATTGCCTATGCGTAGGGTTGTCAGTGTTATTTTTTTTATATTTTACAATATGTGGCTGCCATGCTGCAATGATATTTGGTACTTACTCTGTAGTAATACAGATGAAATAAAGTCACTTTAAAGGTAATTTTTAAACCTTATCATGTCATCCGGTACGATAAAACAGTACAACATGGTTTATTTCTATATTTTCACGGTACAATATATCTACAAATATATGACATTCTTGACAGTGATAGGAGCGTTTGCTCATATGCGCGGCTTCACGTTTCCTTCCGAATGGCGTGTCTATTAGTATTCGAGTGGTCTGTGGTTATCACCTAGGTATCTAAAATAAAATTTGTAGTTTAAAAATATTGTGGCAGCCCTAGCCATAAGTGTCTTCAGATTGTCCTGCGAAGCACACTCAATTATTATTAAAGCGTTATGAGCAGACTACTCGAGAATTTCTCACTCGTTTTTCATATGTTATCTATTTGTTACCCGCAAAGATTGATGGCGTTATGATTGTTATTAATGATATTATAGATTGTCATTTTAATATTGCTGTTTTCTATGATAATCAATCATTTGTTTAAACTAGAAAGAGAGAGTTTTACGTGGGAACCTACATATACCGTCCTGTTTTTTTACTTAAAATGTAGCTCTGGTAACATCTTTAGTATTTTATTATTTATAATGTATCTATAAGAAATAAAATAATAAAGAAAGAACTAATTTTCTTTTCATATTAACGCATCAACAGAAGATTAAAACAACTAAAGCCATAATTAAAATATATATGGACTGTAAATTTTATTTTAAAAGCCTAAATCGTTTAGGCTAAATGAAATGTGAGATAGGATAATTGATCCGCTTAAAGAAAGTAAAAAAAGTTCTTATATTACCTTCTAAATTTTACTTTCAGTTTAAACTAGGCGCATTCTCATCTCGCACGCCCACACTGTGATTACTGGCAGAGGACATTTAAATAAGCCTCCTAATTTGTGAAAGGCCACAAAGTACTACTTGTGTTATCGTTTGATATGTTTGGCGATGATCAACTTTATCATCAACAAAATTTACCATCAGGTTATTTGTCTCATATTTTTCCGTTTGTCTCATGTTTTTGATACACATTGACTATATTGAAAATATGTGACATAAAAACTTTGTAATCACCCCTTTTTCCGATAATTACGCGAACGATGTAGTATTAAATTTATATTGTGGAAGTTTGCAGAAACCTAATATTTTTATATAATATCCATTAGAGATACATTAAATTAATGAAAATAAACATTACACACACCACATTCATATGACATACATGATAATATACAAACATGGTACTTTATGGCTAAAGCACAGAATACTGGGGAAGTCTGTTGTCAAAGTTAAAAGAGATTTTATTGTTTAGTTTATAGACGAATTTCGGCCATATGCGATCGCAGGCATTACAGTATTTCCTATATTTTTACGGCATACACTACGGTATACATTATTACGGTAGATCCTATTATATGTGTAATTATTTTGCGGGTATTAATATATCTATAAATTTTAAACCACCACTTTAAAATACGATAGCATTTTTAATTTTATAAATGTAATTATTTCATTATATTTTTTTGATAATGTAATTGCTGCTCACTGTGTAGACAAATCTTATTTTAACGAATACCACCTAATACAGATTATTAAAAATCAGGATAACCTTTATTTACGTGTATTAACTATTGTTTTGTTTTACGTGTATTAACTATAAATTTCTTATTCATTACAGTAGACTAAAATTTGATTTACCACTCTAACGGCGTTTGCAAATTAAAGTACAATTATTATGACTGTTATTGCTTGCTCGTATCTGGTAATTACTATTGAAGAAAGCTCATAATCACATGCATTTACAATTTAGGAACGCCCAAGTCGATTGAATATTTCACTTTTATTTATCTCTGACTGACTCATTTCGTGATAAGTAATCATAAGCCTGATTATTTTATTTATACGATACTAAATCAAAATCGATACAACACCTTTTTTGGCCACTCTACATGTCATTGCCACGATACTAGATATGTATACATATTTTGTTTTGAGATAATTAACTTAAGGCGTAACGGCCCGGTCACAGCTACCCGCGGCGCGACCTGCGACGCGAAATGCGGCGCGGTGAGTCGCGCGACCATCTGGGTATGCCACAGCTCGACTTGTTGCGACCGCGGCGGCGTGCCGCTGAGCTGTCACACCTCGATACTAGCTAGTACCAGGGTCGGATTTTGTAATACTATTTTTACTATATTCTTTTGATGCATAGTATTTATGATCGTAACGTTAGGATTGTACACAAAAATACCATTATTGTTGATACTTACATATATTAATTACCTTATCATTGATCCCTCCATTCGAGATTTTTGAAGTTATATTTATTTAGGTGCGTAATATTTCTTTAGGCAGCGAGTGACTTTAAACTAGTGGATTTCAACTGGTAAAACTTAGAAGATCACATGGACGTCCTTCCGCTCTATCATGAGATACTGCTATGAAGCTATCCTATTTCACATTCCTTAAAATAAAAAATCAAACGAGTCCAAAATTGATGGTGTTGCTCAATTTCAATTCAAAGTTTTGATAACCTCCTTCCTGTTTCATCATAAGACCCTGTAAATCATTTAGCACCAGGGTATTTGTCAAAACAGAACAACTGAGTCCAATCTAAATGGGCTTTTCTTGTTTAGTTTATAACTTATCATGGCCACCTTCGAGTTTGATCGTTAAATCCTAAGTCATGATGAGCATCAGATCCTAGAAATCATCCAGCATCAAAATGTTTGTCAGTACAAGACAATTGAGCGCTAACTCAATAAACTTACCTTGTTGAGTTTAGAAGTTTATTATCTAAGCATTTTGCATCTGGATGCGAAAAGTTTCGATATTACTTTTTTCGGTTCCATCTTCAGAGTCTCGTAGTAATGAAAAATATATTATTGCAACGAAACGAACGGCTCCAAACTCTACTTACTATCTTAACACTTTCTTTCTGTGAGTTCCATTTCTCGTTGTTATGAGCACTAATTAACTTAGTACTTATACCAACAAAACCAATGATCCAAAATTTGGTTGCCTCGTCAAAACTCTACATCTGAGAGTTCTAATCCCTATATCCAGGCTACATCATGATATTAGCTGGATAGTACCATCATATTGCATTGTCATTGAACTTAAAAAAATTTGCCAAGTTTGAATACAAATATATATCAGGAAATCGATAAATATGGTTTGCAATATTTAGAAAATCTTTTATTTACACACAATATTGCTAGTTAAATAAAAGCTGATATCATCGAATGAAGGTATTGTAGCATCAGGTCTAGGTCACCATGTCATTACAATATAATTGAAATAATAAAACACAAAATTTAGCATCGATAGAGCCTTTACAAGTTGCTAAATTCCTTTTAGGTTAAAAAGAGCTGGTGAGCTTTCAACGGTTGCACAGATTCTATTGAATCAGAGCTAAGAACCATCTCGGAAAATAGGGCTTTCAAGTAAAAAAAAATCGCAACTAAATCGGACCATCCGCCAGAGCTAGCGCCCTGGCACGGACAGATACACAGACACACCTCTGAAACTTATAACAACCCTGGTTTTTGCGTCTGAGGCTAAAATAGTACTTAGTAAAAATTTTAATAAAATATAGTACCTATATAATTTCCATTGGTATTAATTTTATGTTATTCTGATTCCAACCCTGGCTTACTAGTGAATAAAACAAAAGTACTCTTTTGTTTAATTCGCTCATCATACCGCGCGGCCGGTCGCGCGTTTTTCCGCGCCGCAATTCGCGTCGCCGGTAGCTGTGGCATACTTCATACAGTTTCCTACATTTGTTTTCGCTCGCCGCGCCGCAATTCGCGTCGCCGGTCGCGCCGCGCGAGCTGTGGCCGGGCGGTAACTTTCGGGAAATCCATAATCTATAGCAGATAGCAGTGTAAGATTAATTAACCAAGGTAATTTATATTCGCAAAAAATTTCAAATAGAATTTGTGGTTTTATTTCTTAATATATTTTACAAAATTGGAAAGGATTTATTTTTATTTTTTGTATTATATTTGGTATATACGCGGTCTTTGAATTTTTATGCCAAAACACTTAAAATAAAAGTAACGACTCTGTTTACATAATGGTAATGTTGTAGACTTTAGCCCCGGAGATAGTTAGATCTACGAAATATACCTTACTTATTTCACTAGTTTATAATCTTAATAAAAATGGACCTGATAATTATTATGAATTAAGGAATTCTAGGTAAATTTCTAAATAACCGGCGTCATATTGCCGACTAACTTTTTGTGTTGCATATGTCCATAGGAGTAGTGATTACTTTCCATCAGCCATCACAAGACCCACTCACCACAAGTGAGTGAGCCAGCTGTGTCTTATCGATTCTGCCTGAGTGCCTGCAAATTCAATAAAAACTTCGGTGGACTAAAAAAAACTCATGCGGCATGTATCGTGAATCGCTAGTAATAACCATTGATTAACTCAGTGGTAATAACTCACCAATAGTAAATGTCCAGGTTTATCACTTTTTCCGGGATGAAAAGTAGCCTACGTGCTATTCCAGGTCATCATCTACCTGTGTGCCAAATTTCATTCAAATCTGTTCAGTAGTTTTTGTTTTTAGTTGCGTGATTAAGTAACAAACATCCATCCATCAAAACATCCAAACTCGCATTTATAATATTACTAGCTGCAGCGTGCAGCCCGCTGCATTATAACAGTTTATGGTGAATCCCGCGGGATCACCTAAATTTTCCGGGGTAAAAGAAAGAGGTAAGAAGCTTGACGCTATAGCGGCAGGAATATGTAAGGCGGTGGTACCAAATGCCCGGGCAAGATGTTGCGGACTACCACCTACTAATTCCAATGGTATTCGTATAGCCAGTCGGTCACCATTTACGAACTGTCTGGCAGATGGCAGATGGTCTATTTTTCAATTCCAGTATTCTGTGTCAAAAGGGGCTCGAAACAACACGGAGTATCAGTAAAACAATTTGCAAGGTAATTTATACATCTCTACTAATAAATAAAGTTGGAGTGTCTGTTTGTAATATTAAAATAACCGCTATTTACTAAATGCATTATGGATATATACACGAATTCAAAATAACATTTTTTACAATTTTTGTCTGTCTGCCTGTTTGTTTTTTCAAATAATCTCTGAAACGGCTGGACCTATTTTGACGGGATTTTCACTGGCAGATAACTGATGTTAATAAGGAGTAACTTAGGTTACTCTTATTTTCAGAGTCAAATAAAATATTATTATTTTAAGAATATTTCCTCGCCGACGAAATCGAGCTAGTTGAATTTAGAAGATACAAGGCTGTTATTCGTGATGTACGACACTGAAGCCTTTCTGCCTATCTCGTGAAAAATCTTGAGTGCAGATGTGTTTATATGTAATAAACAAACATCATACGTGGTAAAAGATATAGCTTCGCCTTGCATTTTGTTATTAAAAATAACACAAAGCTTTCGATATACGTGTATTATATAGGTTTAAGAGGATATGGTGGGTGTTTATGCTTGTATTCTGCGATAGACGTACAGTGATATTACAGTGCTTATTAAATTCACTTCACTGCAACTCCCAGGTAACAACGACGATTCACAATAAACCTAATATTGAGTTTCCAGGTAACCTCGCTGAAGTTCCGTTCATACTTAACATATAGGTAATTCTATTACAACTACAACACACCAGTATATCTTAATATTAATACGTGATGCAAGAACTTTGTGCCAGGGCTTGAAACCGGTTTAGAAAATACCGGTTAATAAAGGTTTTTTACCGGTTTTTACAAAAGGTTTTGTTCGGAGCATATCTGCATGAGAGTTATTCAAAAAACCTAAATAAACCGGTTTGAGCCAAATACCTACCTACCGCGAATGAAATTAAACTTCGTCGCACGGCACGCACAGGACGGACAGGTTACGAATTATCATTTTGTCGTTTTCTTTGCGCGCTTCATTGGATTGTAAACATCGCATTTGAAGCGTGCGTATTATTTACAGTTATTTTAATTATGATGAACGAAATAATAAAGTCCCGTTTTCATTTTGATTAGTGGGAGTGTGAGTGTTTAATGCATGCGCTTAGTATTAAAATACTTGAAGATAGCTGTGGATCAGTGCGAGTGAAATTTGTTAAAACTTTTAACTGTTCTTACAATTACAAGTAATCACATCAGAAATAAATACAGAATGGTGCTCAAAATTAAAATTAAAATGATTGATTGTAATTAAGTTTGGATACATAAATTTGAAAAAACGGTTAAATAATAATAAATGTCAATTATCAATAAAAAATAAAATAATTTGCGTTACATATCATGTCAATTAAACTTAAAGATACTTACAATAAATAAAACTTGAGAGGTGTTAAGGGACACCCGGATGGAACGAAGTTCCTTTTATTATTATTTACAAAAAACCTGTATACACTCAACAAAAATAATCGTCGCGACACCACACTGTTCAATGCGAAATAGAAATGAAAATATCTGGTTTGCTTTCTATGAGAGAGAGAGAGAGAGAGAGATAGAGAGAGAGACTGACAGAGAAACATCCGCACGCCGCACAGCTTACCTTACTATAGCAAAAAATGTCGTGACATCTTTTCGTAAGAATTTTTTCCGTCTAGCCCCCTTTCACAACGCGCGATAAGGAACTTCGTAGAATTTCGACCCACGGTCGAATTTCGGCACCCGGTCGAATTTCGGAACCCGGCCGAACTTCGGCATTCGGTCGAATTTCGGAACCCGGTCGAATTTCGGCATCCGGTCGAATTTCGGCACCCGGTCGAAATTCGACTGACGGTCGAAACTCGGCAACCGATCGAAATCCGACATTCGGTCGAATTCAACTTTTGGTCGAAATTCAACATTCGACTGAAATTCTGTACAAATTTCGAACATTTGGCACTAGAAAAAAAGTAAACTCAATCAAATAGTAGATAGACTCTTTCACTTTCAATGCACGAGCTAAAGGCAAGTGGCTGGATATTTCAGTGCTTACAATACCTTACTATAGCAAAAAGTGTCGTGACAACTTTTCGTAAGAATTTTTTCCGTCTAGCCCCCTTTCACAACGCGAGATAAGGAACTTCGTTCCAAAAACATTTTTTTTTGTCATAAAGCTAGAGACGCTGTCAAAGTGGATATCAAGATCCGTGGCTTTTTTTCGAATATTTCAGAATCAAAGTTTCAGTTCATAAAAGACAAACGAATGATCTACCATTTCACTAGTATCGTGACTACTAGGTAGTAGAGTTCCGCAGATTGCAACGTCTCGCCTGGATTTATCACGCCGTTTTACCTTTTCTCAGCGCAATGAGTGTCACTGTCGTGTACCGGTTTGAGGAGTAAGGTAACCACTAAACTAATGCATATGACATTAACATCTCGCTAAGCGGATAGCAATGCACCATTGATACCCTTGTTTTCTATTCGCGAGGGTTATCTCTTCCCATTAGGAGAACCATTTGCTTACTATCCTATAATATCAAAAATTGTATGCAATTACGCCCAAGATAAACATACGTCTCTACTCATTGTGCTCAATACTTCAACAAAAGCGATACTACTAATTTTGTATGTCATATTTAGTTTCAACAAGGTGTCTTCTAAAATTTCATCGTATGTTATTTTCATCGGTGATTATTAATGCGTTATTAAAAACATGTAACCCGATGCCTGTTGCTCTTCATGCACTTTACGTTCTTAGAACGAATAGTCGAACTCTGTGTCATCAATTGATTGTGTAAAACAGCGCGTGACGCTTACGTTGATGTTTAATGACAAAATGACACAAATACATATGTGTATATTTTCTGAATATTTGTATCGGAGTTGCAAGAGATAATTTTCTACTGACGAAAAAACGTAGGTTGTCAGTTTAACACGACGTATGTATGTAATAATGTTGGTATATATTTGAGTATGATGATCTATTTCAGGCTTTCCCAACGTTTATTTCGCCGAGCCTCCTCGAGCTAAAAATATTTTTTCATGCCCCCCTTCTATTCCTTATTGTTAATGTCTTGTTATATATTGATAAATAATCCTATTTGTTAATTTTTTTTGGAAATGTAATCTTACGTATTACGTACGACGACGCCCCCCCCCCCCCCTCCCCCCTCTAACATTTCTCTACGCTTCCCTAGGGGGGCGTGCCACCCTGGTTGGGAAGTCCTGATCTATTTAGACGTCCAAGTACGTTTAGTTAATTTCGTAAGTAATAATTTCGTAATAAGTATACATGCAATACTTGTTTGTATATTTGTATGTTTGTCCACGATTTTCTCGGGAAATAAAAGCCATATCGAGATATTTCTTTAAATCAGGTTTATTCCGAATTAGGGAATAGTCCAAGTTTCATCAAAATCGGTTCAGTAGTTTTTGAGGTATGAGTATAATTGATATTTGAGGTCTATTTTAATTTTTAAATCACTAACTACTTTAGTAATCGACCTAACTAGTAACTAGCTAACCCGGTAAACGTTGTTTTGCCATATAAATGATTGAATTAAAAATAGGGGTTGGTGATAGAAGGGCGAACATTCAGGATTATATGTATTTTTAATGTCGCATTATAAAAAAAATTAAAAAAATTGTCCAAAAAATAAAATATAACTACGTACTGAATATTCATATAAAAATTCATAAAAATCGGTCAAGCCGTTTCGGAGGAGTATGATAACTAGCATTTTGACACGAAAATTTTATATATTATATTAAATTATAAAAATATGTGTATTTGTGTATATTTGTAACGAATAAACTTAAAAGTAGTGACTGATATTAAAAATTTTTTTACCATTAGAAAGCTACACTATCTAGGTAGTGACATGGACTTTTTTACTCGACTAACTCAAAGGCAATAATGATTTTAAGTCACGCGAACGAAGACGCGACTAACAGCTAGTGATGTATAAATTTTTCTTTTCTGCACTTCCTCTCCACATAAACTAACGCAACTCCCTGTTTGTCGGGTGGTTAGCGAACCTCACTACGCAATTGACGGGCCTCGGGTTCGATTCCCGACAGTGACAAACATTTGTGTAATGATCATTACATCATAATCACATATCTTATTTTGGGATTAGATTAATCCATGTAATTTGTTTAATATTTAAAAAATCATAGTTTTCCGTGAGCGCAATTTTCTTGAAAAGAGATAACAAAATTTCACTTATTGATATATAATATGATTTATAAAAATCAAAACTTGTGTGTTGGCATTGGGTGCACTATAGTCGTTTTTTCTTATATATTATAAGATAGCAACCAAGCAGATGGGCCTCCTGATGGAAAGAGTCAGCCATCGCCTATAGACACCAAAGGTGTTAATGGTGCGTTGCCATCTTGTGGCGAGGTCTAATGCCACATGCATTAGTTTACCGGCTACCTTACCCTCCAAACCGGAACACGACAGTGACAAGCACTGACGCTATTGCGGCAGGAATAGGTAAGGCGGTGGTACCAGACCCGGGGGAGACAATGCAGAACTCTACCACCTTGCAAAATCCTACACCACATCTTCATCCTATCTTCATCATCATCCTATCTTGTAAAATACTACATGTACACAGTTCATCCTATTGGCATGAAACTTGCGCTCAACCGTATGGTGCCGCATCGCGTTTTGAAGTAGGTACATTCAATTTTGCACTGTATGATTGTAGTTACAAAGTTAGGATTTTAATGTTATTTGAAAATGCTTAGCTCTGCTCTTGGTGGTGGCTGACCCTTTACCTCCAAACCGCAACACGACAGTGGTAAATACTGTCGTTATATGACGCAGGAATTGGTAGGTACTGCGGTGGTACTAGACTGTAATCACGATAATAGTGACAAATTTGCCCAATTATTCACCTTTTACGAACTGCCTTGTGGGATCGTATAATGTAGTTTCTTCGAAAGGGGTTTCGTTCACCACAGACTTCTTTTTTGCGTACGCTGCCTTACCTATGAGTATGTCAGTACTCTATATTCGACGAAATATTATTAAAGACGACTTTTGTGTTAAAGATATAAATTGACGAGTTAATGTGATATGTCTTAAACATATTCAAATTTCAAATCCAATAAAACCACTTACCTATTGTCCAATATGTAACGGTTAAAAAAATGTTTTTTACCATTTTGTAACGAATTAAATTGACCGTCCTGTACTCTAGTGTTAACCTATTAGAATCAGATCATGAGATGTCGCGGATTCACTCCCCGAATTAAACACGGGGTCATTGGTGTTTTTCGGAGTTTTCCTCAAAAATAGACATCTCAGTGGCGACTCGGAAGCTGGTGATTGTTACAAGTTAAAACGTGAGCCCCAAATGGTCATGATTATCGCTTGAGATAAGCGACAGTCGTTATGAAGTTGGGAAAAATGCAACAATGGGATCATAACCCATCTCGCTTACCGACATACCGGTAAGGTAATGAGAATTGAAACGACTATTGACGTATACGCGTGTATTGACGTATATATTAGCCCTCCAAACGCATACGCGATAAAATATAGGCAATTTATAAATACTATAATTATTATAGTTAGCCATGAAGGAGTTGCATTCTACTAATTTATAACGTAAATTTTAGTTTGTAAAGATCAGGTGACCGTCTCCAGCCTCTATAGTTCACACAATTGGGCCGGCTGTTTAAATACACCGTTGTTGATTTAGTCTTAAATGACCCGACATTTAATTGAATAATTACCGCCACGTCGATATATTTGAAGTAGGCAGAGGGCTATATATTGTTTGCTAGACTTTCCATAATTTAGAAACTTTCACAATATATACTCGTGTTAGTCGGGCTAAATTAACAGAGAGGCAAGAAGAAGAACAGAATGGCAGATAGTGTATTGTTTATCAGAGGCCCGTTACCATCACGGGTACAATTGATATTTAGCTTTATACGGTCCTTCGAGACACAGACACACTACCAGTCTTATTTTGAACCTTAAATAAACCACGCTAACAGTTTTCGCGCAACCCAGGAATCCACCCAGCTCTAAAACCCAACCACATGATTACGCGGATACCTATCAGTATTAAGTGTGTATCGATTACGCGGATATCAATATTAGGTTTCTTTCAATTCTTGCTTCAGGACCAAATCGGGGCATTTCACGCCAAGCGGACAACGAAAAAATGTTAGGTCCCGGATTTTGTTCATACTTGGATTAATTATACTCCTAAATGTTCTGAACAGGTGTACGTCATTAATTTTTTTTATTAAGCTGTGTTGCCAGTTTTTATGAGCCTTTAAAAATTGACGAAATTTTAAAAATTGATTTTTTGAAAGCTATTGTTAGTATAGATTTTAAAAATGAAAATTTGTTTAAGGTAGTGTTATTTTAAGAATAACAAATGTTCTATCTGTAAATTATCACAAATTTGGATAAATAAAATGTTGTCGTATAGAAAACCGGAAGTAAATTTTTCAAACCTGATTTTACTTAACTTCGACATTTTTTAATTTTTTTAATTTTTATTTCAAAATGTAGCTTAAAGCTTACAAATTAGATGTTGAAAGTTGTAGAGTGGGATCTGCATACATTTTGGTAATGGAAGAAATAGAGTGTGGAGGTGTCACTCAAACTTCGTAGATTGGCCGTACGGAAGATTTCATAGATTGGCCGTTTTACTATTGATGGAGCAATTATTATTAAATAATAGATTAAATGAAAACAACCTGAAGTCTTTGTTATGAAATTATTCAATCAAAAATGTTAGCTTCTTGGTTTAGTTACACTCAATTTGTTCTTAAACATCATGCTCGATACATCAGATTACTACTAACACATAGGCACTAGTTTAAGACAAGCTGATTTCAGTTTCATCGCATCGTTTATATTATAGTAGTTGAGGTTGTTGTTAGGTTAAGTACTAACCTAAGTTTCTTTTGTAGTATCTTAATCGATTAGACCACGGTTCAAATCTGGTTCATGTATAAATAAATCGGTATCAAACTTTATCAAACCTTTTGTTACGCATCAGAAAATATCTTAAAATGAGTTTGTATATATAAATTAACTACTAACACCACGTAAGATATGAAATAATGATGTAATGCAAAATGTTTACATTCATACACGCAAACTTGAAAAATCGAAAAAAGAATTAAGATTTATTTCTGTTGTTTTCTTTGTCAGTCATGTAGTCCCACTTACTCCACTACAAGTATTTTATCAAAATAAGTGCAAATTTGACCGCAAACACATTTTAAAAAGAACACCACGAAGTCATGAACTTTCGTAAGTATAATTGTGGCTAGTGACCAACAACAATGTTTTGATTGCGCTTTGACTAAATACCTTATACTTTAAACAATCAATTCTTGTATATTTGTATGTAATTGGTATCTCCTTTGCTCCTGACAATATTTTCGAAATTTTGTGTTTAGACAATGTTTTAATATTGAAATTGATCTAGGTAAGTGGCTTCTCCGTGATAATCCGTTTTCACATAAAAAAATATCATCCAAAAGAAACTCGGTCGCCCAGCTTTTTATTTTATTTTAAAGTTATTGATTGTATTTATTACATATAACAAAATACGAAAAGAATATTGTAAACGCATTAACATTGACGTGATAGAATTTTTGTACTGTTGGCTTCTAAAACGTCCGTTCTACGAAATCGTCCGAACGGCAGTCAGAGTGACACCTTCACACTTTACTACTTCTTTCACCAAAACGTATGCAGATCCCACTCTACAACTTTCCGCATACAATTTGTAAGCCTCAAGCTACATTTTGAGATAAAAACAAAAAATTTAAAAAATGTCGAAGTTAAGTTAAATCAGGTTTGAAAAATTTACTTCCGGTTTTCTATACGAAATTTTTTTTTAATTCAAATTTGTGATAATTTCCAGATAGAACCTTTATTTGTCTTAAAATAACACTACCTAAATTCAATTTTAATCTTTAAAATGTATACTAACAATAGCTTTCAAAAAATCAATTTTTAAAATTTCGTCAATTTTTAACGGCTCAAAAAAACTGGCAACACAGCTTAATAAAAAAATTAATGACGTACATTTATTTAGAACATTTAGGAATATAATTAATCCAAGTATGAACAAAATCCGGGACCTAACATTTTTTTCGTTGTCCGCTTCGCGTGAAATGCCCCAAGCACTATAATCTATATATGTAGTTCAAATTCTCTGCTTGACTTGATGTTAACTTTGATGATTATCTGGTTAACACAAAGGAGGAGATTTTTTTAAGTCATTAAATAGCAAACAAGCAGAGGGCTCTCTTAATGAAAAGAGATAACCATTGCCTATTAACACCAAAGATGTTAATGGTGCGTTGCTATGGCAAGATTTACTGCCAAGTGCTGTTTTATGCATTAATCTTGCCATTTTTTTCTTGTATATTTTGTATGTGGTTCAATAAAAATAAATAAATAAAAATATGTCATACGAAATAAAAGGACCACCGACTCCGGTCTCTGAGACAATTAATTATGAATGAAATCACGCAACTTGGCTCCATTGTAATAGAGTATTTTATGATGGAATGAAAATTGAGATTAGTATGTTTGGAATGCCTGCTATTTATTTATTATACCTGTTATCTGATATAAAATTGATGTCTTTATTACAATTATATGAATAAAACATTAATATTAATAATCGAACAACTTAATAAAGTGTCAAAAGCATTTATTTATATTAGTGTTTGCTATTTTAAATATGTTTTTATATTTAAAATAGCAAACAAGCTGACAGTTCTCCTGACTACTAAGCTTTTGTAAGGATAACCCCAAACAAACCTCACTGCACTCGACTGCACTTTTGCTTTTGTAATAACAAAAACGCACACACAGGGGCCTCATAACCTCTGAGGGGCGGTTGTCCCCGAGATGCTGACCGAATGTTAATTTTCACGATGAAGCCATTAGGACGTGCTTCGCCGACATAACGACTCCCGCCGCGTTTCTGGAAATCCATATCCAATAACGACTATGCAATATCTATTCTCGCATCTATTAATATTTCTTTATTTTAATACTAGACGCGCCCGCAACTGGTTCTAATATTTAAGATTTTTGAACAATACATGTTTCAGAATTAAAAGTAGACTGTGTTTTTCTTTATATTTTTGTGTAGACCTCGCGTCTGGATATAGACAACACGTAAACCAAATGTAATTCATGTTTTATCAGACTGCGCTAAAAGGAGGGTTACGTTTTTTGAGTGTGTATGTATATCGCTTTGGCATCTCTATAGCCTTAGCCCTTAACGGCTTTATACACTTTAGCTTGAGAGTTGTGGATAGAATCATCTTAATTGTGAGTAACATAGGCTATATATCTTTTTATTACATAAAAATATTAGTTTTCTGCACTTCTTTTTCCTATATTTTTTTTAATCTGCCAATTTTTTTCATACTTAAAAGTTTATTTTTCAAAAGTTTTATAATTCTCAGTCTCCGCGGTATTTTCATAAAAACAAAAACAAAATATTGGTTAATCTGTTAAAATAGTAACATTTGTTAAACTGTTAAAATAGCAAAATAGTAACATGATTGAATAACCGATATCCAAAACTTTGCAGTTTGCGTCCTACATTTTTTGTTGAGTAAGGAGTTTTATCCCGGAAAAATAAATCGTTCATGGTTGACGAATGATATAGGAAAGGATGTCTTAGTACGGTAGGTACTAGATACCACATACAATACCTATCGTATATTCGTCATAAGTATAAAATCTTGGTTGTGGTTTTTCACTAGCCCAGTGGTAGGACGTTTGAAGGGGAGGTTATAAGGTCCCGGAATGGATTCTTACTCATAACAAAAATTTTAAAGTACAAATTTATGTCATTTTACAATTTAAACAAAACCAATGACACCTTATATGACAAAATCCGTCAAGCTGTTTGCAACTACCGAAAAAAATGGACGACCATACATTATACATACGTTAAAAAAATTACCTTATTTCTATACCTATCTAAATGTCTCCTTTACTATCTAAATATCTCGTCTTGGGACATTTAGGTAATAAATAATAATAAATTTGTTCAAATATGCGATTTTGACCTGTTATTCTTTTAAAGCAACAAAACGCAAATGGCGTTAAAACGTCACTTAAAAGTTCATACCTATTTAAATTAGGGTTACCTTGACAACAAATTGGAAGTACTTAAAAACAGTCGTGTATAAAGCTTTTTCATTAAAATAATAATGGAATGTCAGCCTTAAGGCAAATAATAAGAGTGGAATATGTAAAATGGGCACGTTGTGACATTACTCGTCGACCCTTGTAATTACGACTTTCGCAACTCGGTCAAATCAAATGAACTCGTGTAATGTGGCTACTTTTACAACCATTTTATTTTATTAACTCTTCTATCTGATGTATTTTTAATCAACGATAAAAAGGGGGTTATATAAGTTCAAGTTGTGTATATTTGTGTGTGGCGTCATAGCTCCCAAATGGGTGAACCGACCGATAAAAAGTGTATTTAATTTTTTAAATTAGTTTTTTAATCTTAGACCCTGTGAATTGAGATGGTTCTAAGCTCTGTAATGTTCAATAATATCTGTTCAGCCATTTCATTGTCACCAGTTCTTTTCTGTTTGGTGAAATGAGCTAAGCAACTTGTGCGTCCTGGTCGATATGAAATTTTATATTACTTACTTCAATGATATTGAATGACATGATAACCTTGCAGGATTCTCGTTCGAAGATTTACATTGATAGATTTACATACATTAGCATGAAGGTAATCTGGTGATAAAGGAGAGTGTGCCTTTTTTAATTTTTAGAGTTATCGTTAAGTGGAATTACCTACTTTTCAATTGTGAAATAATTTCAGGAAAAATTAAGAACAACCCCAGAATCGTATGACAATGAAAAAATTAAATAACATTTCATTGTACGAAAGAATCGATTTAAAAATCGTTTCTTTCTTGCAATAAAATATTATTTTTTATTGAAAACAAAAATTTAAAAAAGTTAATTTACTACTAACATAGCAGAGACTATTTCCATATATCCATATAAAAATCATGTGGAAGATTAGAAATATTATTACAAATTATTTGTTTTAGAGATTTTTTTAGCCTGTTTTCGGAATTTTATATGATGGAGTAAAGTACATTCTATCATGTAATAAGTTAGCACATTCCTTAGATATCTTCAGGTATATCGTGTAATTTATGTAAATTTGTTATTTAACAAACAATACAAAGAAAACGTGATTTTAGCAAACCAGGTTTTTCCCGTTTGTCCCGATGCCTCGTCTTCACGCAGTATTGCGAACCGCCTTAATTTTCCTGCCGTAATAACATCAATGCTGGCCGTTGTCGTGTTCCAGTTTGGAGAGTGTGGTAGCCGGTAGACTTATGCATAGTGCATTACCATCCCGCCACACACAGCATCGCACAATTATCATATTTGGTGTCCATAGGCGATGGTTACTCTTCCAGTTAGAAGAGCCATCTGCTTATTTGCTATGTAGGAATAATTTTAAAAAATAACTGATATTAAAAATGCTTTCACCTATGTAAGATGCATTATTCCAAAGTAACATGCCTATGCTACACTTCTTTCTGACTAAGCAAAAAGAAGTAAAAGCCACGGGCGACACCTAGTGAAAGATATTTATGTTCCTGTAAAGTTTATTTGAAAGGAAACTCGGTGTTCAGGCCTGGGGCCAGAGAATATAGGTATCATATTATGATCATGATCATATTCATATAAGTCAAGAACAAATTTATATGGGAATGACTGTTTTCCGAAATCCAAATTTATTATTTATGTCGGCAAGAGCGTTAAGCAATACATTAAATATAATGTCGCGAATTAATTGCTAAAATGCTTTAGAATAATAATCGTGGTATTAAAGCAGCTTTGATCGTCTTTACTTCTCGTTAGTGACAACCCTAAGCTATTCCCAAGCTTTTGTTCTTAAACAAATATTGAACCTGGCTCTAGACCTCCGATGTGGTCAGTGGTGTCGACTTCTTAGTATTAGTAAGTACATATCGTTTTTGACTCTCCGTAATAAATAGGTGTAATATCTTTCTGTTATATTAAATAAACTAGCTTTTGCCTGCGACTTCGTCCGCGCGGACTTCGTTTACTCCGCACTGCTTCTCCCCTGTAGGTGATAACGTGATAATATGTAGCCTATATGTTGACCCAACCTGTTAGTAATATTCATGCAAAATTTGAAGTAAATCCATGCAGTACTTTTTGAGTTTACCCCGGACATACATACAGACAAACAGATAAACAGACAAAAATTCCAAAAACTATATTTTTGGCTTCGGTATCGTTGTAGATCACGCCCAAAGTATTCTTTTAAAAAAATATTCAATGTACAGTTTAGACTTTCCTACGATTTTATTATACGTATAGATAATATAATACATTACGTAACGGGTTTTTTATATCAATGCGTAACGTCATGTTTTTGTTCCCCCAAGGAACTAACAGAAATTCTATTTATGCACACAGGATTAGATTACTGTCTTTCCTATGCCGTGAAAGATGGTTAGTATATCGAGAAACCCCCACTGTACATGTAGAGGAGCTACCCTGAAAAAAAGTATTTTTCACGATTTTATGTTACTACTTTGTTGACGTGACTAATATTTATATATTCGTGCTAAATCACAGCTCTAGTAATAAGGATCTCTGAGCAATCGTGCGGACGGACGGACGGACGTAGCGAATCTTTAAGGATTCCTAGTTTACTTCGGAACCCTAAAAAGGGGTACAAACTTTTTCCTTCAAGCATTATTTTATATAGATGTGCTCTAAAACAAAGAAAAAACATTTTCCGATGTTAGTCCATAATTGACATTTATCTACACAAAAAATACCTTTTTTATTTCATAGCATAACTAACAATAGTTCTCCTGGAAAGAGATAACCATCGCCTATAAACACCAAATATGATAATGATGCGATGCTAACTGTGTGGGGTAGAGTTGGAACGCCACATGAATAAATTTACCGGTTGGTTACCCACCAATCCGGAACACGACAGCGACAATCACCGACGCTATTGCAGCAGGAATACGTAAGGCGGTGGCACCAAACCCGGGCGCGACATATTAGACTTTTCTCGCCTTTTACAAGATGCCTAGGTATTTGTTATATTCCTTAAAAAAGTAACCCGTATCAACACGGTGAAAAATGTTCATCTATTTTTTTTGAATATTAAATAAGTTTTTATATGTCTAAATTAGAGACAACCGAAGCAAAACTATGTAGATATAAAAACTCAAAACTAAATTACATTTCGCCGAATCAATTAATTAAGCGTGTCGAACTTTATGTTAGATCCGCCAAGTTCTGCACTCGGAGCTTGAATTTGAGTCATCATCGTCGTAGTTCGAGGTCACGTTGTCAGATCATTTCTAATTACAAATATTGCGTCCTAGAGCGCTTTTTTTAGCATTGTCTATTTTGTCCGATACGCTTGAGTTTGTTCTTTTCCTCAACGATAAAACAGCTAATTACTCTATCTATATTATTATACTAGCTGCAGCGTGCAGCCCGTTGCATTATAAAAGTTTTTGGCGACAATTTTGGCGCGGGATCACTTAATTTTTCCGGGATAGCTGAACGTGTTATTACCGTCATGACTACTAGGTGGTGTTGTGCAGCGTCAACATATTCATTCAAATTTTATTACACTACTAGCTGTAGCGTGCAGCCCGCTGCATTATAAAAGTTTTTGGCGAATCCCGCGGGATCACTTAATTTTTCCGGGATAAAAACTAGCCTATGTGCTATTTCAGATCATCTTCTACCTGTGTACCAAATTTCACCCAAATCCGTTCCGTAGTTTTTGCGTGATTGAGTAACAAACATCCATTCAAACATCCAAACTTTCGCATTTATGATTTTAAATATAGATTACTAGCGACCTGCTCGCGGTTTCACCCGCGTAGCTTCTGTTCCCGTGAGAAAATCGGAAACGTTTATATACTAAAACCTTCCTCAAAAATCAATCTATCTATTAAAAAAAACTGCATCAAAATCAGTTGCGCAGTTTTAAAGATTTAACCATACATAGGGATATAGGGACAGAAAGCGACTTTGTTTTATACTATGTAGTGATTATTATTATTTATTATTATTATTAAATTATAATAAATTATATTATTAAATTAAATTAATTAATTATTAATTAATATTAATATAGATTAAATAATTATCTATTAACATGCCAGCTCCTTGCGGAGCACACAAAGTTAACCAAACATTTACCTTATGTGGTTCCGGATCTCCTAAGAAGAATATATTGTGTTTTTCGCTTGCTACTGCCTTGGTGTAAAATGTGGTGGACGGAGGTGGATAAGTGTTCCCCTAGGATATTCGTTATTTTTCAGGTGTACGGTGAGTTTGTTCCATTTCTTACACCGTTTTTTATTTTTTCCCTTTCAGTGGCATCGCAAGGATACACGTAAAAGTACGCGGAATTTTACAAATTAACTTGTTATCTTCGTTGTCCCAAAAAGAATAGACTACATGCAATTCTGTCAATTAGTTTGTAAAAGGCGAATGATGGCGAGATATACGTTATGATGGCGAGCTGTACGTGTCACTATCACAACTAACTGGTATTCTTAATAAATAAATAAAAAATATATCATAAGATAGCTAGCAGATGGTTCTGATAGAAAAAGACAACGTATAGACACCAAAAATGTTAACGGTGCGTTGCTATCCGTGTGGGATCTTAGTGCCACATACATAAGTTTATCGGCTACCTTACTCTCAAAACCGGAGCAAGACATTGATACTATTGTGGCAGGAATAGCTAAGGTGATGGGACTAGACTCGTGCAAGGCAATGCAGAACTGTACCACCTAGCAGCCACAGTGGTAGTGACTCGCTTCGCCAATCGTTTGCCTCTTACGTACTGGTAGAAAGGCAGATGGTCTACTCTTCAAAGGGAAACCGGACCAACACGGGGTAATCTTTAAATTCATAAAATTAAAAATATAAACCAGTTTTTGAATGTCTTGTAGTATCTGACAAGAAACGCTAGAGATAGGTAAAATGTGGCAACGGGAATCGCTACCATAAGCTGATCGAAAATCCGATGAATCGTCATGAACTGGAGCGTCTCTCCACGTTCTCTTCACACTGCCAACCACGCAAGCAAACCGGCGTGATGACATTTATTAATAGATCATATTTTGAAGATCGCTGTAAGTCGCCTTCAAATACGATTTCCTTTAAATTCTATGTGGTTTTTCCATACTTTTTTGATTACAATTATACATTTTTTGCTCTTGCGGAAAATCCGAACTATATTTTAATTATATATCAAATTTTCGTTACACGTAACCCGTTTATACAAAATGTCCGTCGCACGGATAACTACGTATTCGAAATTAATAATTTATTCGTCACTTTTACAGCGATAATAATGAATGGAACTATATTTAAAAATGTAATTAAATTGAGGTTTGAATCTATATTAATTAATTAATATTATAAATGCGAAAGTTTGTTTGTTTGGATGGATGTTTTTTACTCAATCACGCAAAAACTACTAAACGGATTTGAATGAAATTTGGCACACAGGTAGAAGATGACCTGGAATAACATACATATATATATATATATATATATATATATATATATATATATATATATATATATATATATATATATATATATATATATACGGTTGCCTTTTTCCATTAAGAGAGCCTTCTACTTATTTGCTATCCTATGATATAAAAAAATCTTATTATTTTATTATCGTAGTTCACATACGGGGAATGGACAGCACACCGAATATCTACACTTTCACTACAGTTTCAACTGATTCACGACAATTCTTATAAGTAATAAATAAATAACAATAGCGACTGGTAGCGAGTAACAGCTAGTCTTAGACTTTGCTAGAAGGAATAGTTCATCCTTCACGGTTGCGTGCGGGTCCGAAAGCCGCAGGGCGAGTCGGTCGGTGAATCTTAGAAACACGCAAGCATCTTCCGGCTAATCGAGCTGTATATCATTGGCTTTGGCAATTAGTCTTCTCGGTAGCAAATTTTATTAATATAGAAGTTGCGTGATTAATGTGGCTGAATAAGGAAAATGATGCAAAAACAATTTAAGGTTTATTTAGGTTCCTATATGATTATTTAAAAGGAAAACTGTAATAATCTTCTTCTATGTTCTATTTCTGCATATATACGATCACACGAATTCTTTATCTCTATATCATAACACGTTTTTATTATGAGATTAGGTATATTTTATTCGTTCTTTCTTTCTCCGGTTGCGTTGATTTCTTTAAATAATTGTCACCTTCATAATCATATAATTATCATCATTACATAGTATAAAACAAAGTCGCTTTCTCTGTCTGTCCCTATGTCCTTATGTCCCTATTGCTTAAATCTTTAAAACTACGCAACGGATTTTGATGCGGTTTTTTAAATAGATAGATTGATTCTTGAGGCAGGTTTAAGTGTATAAACCTTTCCGGTATTCCTACGGGAACAAAAGCTACGCGGGTGAAACCGCGGGCAGGTCGCTAGTTAGAAATAATATAAAATACTATTGCTTGACTGGGACCACAGAACAAATTAATTTCGTGACTGGGACAATTATAATTTAAAAATTCTAACATTGAGCTTAGTCAAAAAACTGAAAACATACTTCATAAGGTATGATTATAATTAATAACAAAAATATTCAATAACTTAAACTGTCAATATTTTAAAAGTTAAAGTATCTTACGTTTTATAAATATTTCCTGTACAAAAGAGCTTTGTCAAAGGTATATCTATAGTAACCTAAATTTTCTTACAAATAACAAAATGGTCGTGCACATAAAATAATGATTTTATAGGCAAATTTTTGACATCTTGGGTTACAATATTGTTATTTTCGGAGGGATCTCTAATTGAAGAAAATACAGCCTACTTTACTCGCTGATAATGTAGTTTCCTACTGGTGAAAGATTTTTTTTTTATCTTTATTGAACATTGAACAATAAAATGTACGGGGTACAAGTGACTAGCTTAATGCATAAAGTATATTCTACCAGCTAACCATAGGGCTAACCAGAAACTTTTTTGGTTTGAGCCCCTTTTAAAGAATAGATCAACTGCCTTTTAAGCAGTTCGTAAACGAGCTGTTAGCTGAACGTGTTATTACCGTCATGACTACTAGGTGGTGGTGTGCAGCGTCAACATATTCATTCAAATTTTATTACACTACTAACTGTAGCGTGCAGCCCGCTGCATTATAAAAGTTTTTGGCGGATCCCGCGGGATCACTTAATTTTTCCGGGATAAAAAGTAGCTTATGTGTTATTCCAGGTCATCTTCTACCTGTGTGCCAAATTTCATTCAAATCCGTTTAGTAGTTTTTGCGTGATTGAGTAACAAACATCCATCCAAACAAACAAACTTTCGCATTTATAATATTAAGGAATTAATATAGATTCAAACCTCAATTGAATTACATTTTTAAATATAGTTCCATTCATTATTATCGCTGTAAAAGTGACGATTAAATTATATATATATATATATATATATATATATATATATATATACACATCATGGTACATGCAGAGAAAAGTAAAAGTCCCAAAGGAATCCAGAAGATGCTTATCTCTATCAGGAGAAGCGTTTGTTTGTTTGCTGTCCTATGACATAAATAAGAGAATTACCTACGTTCAAATTTTGCCCGCTTAGCGATCACTGGTTATTATACTGATGTATAAGTATTATTCCTATATTTTTGTACTAAATGCTAGTTCTGCAACGCTTCGCTCAGGTTCGGTAGGTACTTCCGCTTTACTTATTCCCGCTGCAATAGCGATAATGCTTTTCGCTGTCATATTTGGGTTGGGAGGGTAAGTTAGTCGGTAAAATTATATATTTGACATTCCAGGCCTGCCACACGAATAACAACGTACTATTTACATCTTTGGTGTCTAGGCGATGGGTGTGTCTTTCCATTAGGAGAACCATCAGCTTATTTGCTATCTTATCATGAAAATCAGAGAATAAATAATTATCGATGGCCATTCACAGGTAATAACCTATATGTTTATATCGATATGAAAACTTGGTTGAATTATCTTTTATCGCACGTGCATCATGGCAGAGCCCATGACCGCGATCGGATTACTATGCTGCATTCGTGTGTCGCACGTCCGTTTGTCTGCATCTACCGCAGTGGTCACCCTGTGGAACATTTGAGATATTTAATGATAAAATAAATACCGTCACACCCATATCTCGGAAGGAGACACAAATTTAACTAGGTACACATTATTAAATATCAATACTTTATGATGTCACAGATAGCTAATTGACAAATCGGTGAGCTTTTTGGTTGTCAAAATGTAAGAGCTTTTTCGAAAACATTGATTGATCTGGAGTCAGACCTCAAGTCATGCGACTGCACCGAAGTCCGTGACGGGTACTGCTAGACTAATAAAGCGACCAGTGAAAAGGCAAACAGGCAAGATGCTCTTCTGAAGGAAAGCGATGACCACCTCCCACGGGCATGTAACCTCGAGTTTACCAGAGACGTGATGTAGTAGTATCACGTCTCTGTCTCTGTATATTTTTAGCATTCCTTACTAGCACACGCCCACGACCAAAGCCCTAAGTATTCCTATTTGATAGTAGGCGTTATACCGGATGTTCCAGACCATCCGTCCAGGCTGATTACTGTGGAGAGTTTCAAAAAAAAAACAAAAAAACACGTTTTCTATATTTTATGAAACTATCCAACCATGCTAAAAACAACCCCCACCCCTAACCGCCTATTAGGGTTAGAGGGTGCAACTTTGAAAAAATCAAATGGAAACCCCTATTTTTCATTGCAGATTTCGATTTGTGAGTTGGAAATTTCTCCATCTACTAAAAATCAATAAAAAATTTTTTAGACAAAATGTTTATCATTGGATTTTTTAAAGTTACACCCCCTACCCCTAACAGGGGGTTGGGATCGCGGGTTGTTTTTTGCCATTGTTGGATAGAGTTTCAAAAAATATTGAACACGTCTTGTTTTTTTTTTTTTTTTTTTTTTTCAAACTTCCCAGTAATCAGCCTTGGACGGGTGGTCTGGAACACCCTATATTTGACCAGTGTAAGCAGTTTATTTATAAATTATGATTTTATATATTGTTGTCAATACTTTACACAACATATATGAGTATATAGGGTCATCAATTTTTAAATTGTGTCAAAATAAAGCGGATGTCAATTCTTTACTAACACTAGCCGCACCGTGTGGCCCGCTGCATTATAAAAGTTTTTTGTAAATCTCGCGGAAATAATCCATTTTTTGGGATTATTGTAGCCTATGTGCTATTTCAGGTCATCTTCTACCTGTGTACCAAATTTCTTTTAAATCCGTTCAGTAGGTTTTGTGTGATTGAGTAACAAACATCCATCCAAACATCCAAACTTTCGCATTTATAATGTTAATATAGATTAAAATAATTTGTATATCATATGAAATGTTGAGAATTATTAATTATTTAACCAATTTCAAATTAATATTACCTTTGGCCTAAAATAAAGTCAAGTATTTGATTAAAATAATAATTAAACCAATAATCGACTAATAGAATAAAACTTTATGAAAAGGTCTAACAGATATGTTTTCGAGGTTCGTGTTTGTGAAATTGAGAAGTAAGGTGTGGTAATGTACAAGGAAGTGTAATCAGTTTTATGTTTTGTATTTAATATAACTTTCTATTTTTTCAGCTGTTGTTGTTTTATTAAATAAATCGTATATTTTTTACAAAGTGAAGCTTATAATATTTTTAATGTATATAATATTTATAAGCTATACTACTTTAAAGATAGATTTAAGTAGTTTTAAACCACAAATTTCAATATACTTTGTATAAAAATTTTCAATTTAACTATGGCAAAAGTTATTTAAAAGTAACAAAATAGTTTGGTGCAAGCGAATCTTAGCATAGGTATTTATGTAAAAGCGTGTATTCAATTTGCAACGAAAACTTCATGTTTTCAAGTTTTTTCAAGAGAAATATAGTAATAATGTGATCAGATTATTTGAAGGATACAATACAATACAATAACTCTTTATTGTGCACCAAAATATATGACAACATTATAAGTTACAACATAAAAATAATACAAGTAAGATACACAAAGGCGGTCTTATCACTAATAAAGTGATCTCTTCCAGACAACCTTTATAATAAGGATAAGAATATACTAGAAAAAGTGATATTACACTTTTTGCAAGATTAAGTCTTGATTTAGTACACTACAGAGCAAGAATATAATTTTTGATAACGGTTTTTTGAAACGAAGACAATCTCTGCATAGCGTTTTACGAAAATAGGAGTCAGAGTTATCTTTCAGGACTAATACAACCATTGTAATGTGCCAAAACATTGTATTTTATATATTTTTCCAACAGAATATATGGTCATAAAGCGCACTACAGAGCCAAAATGACGAAAATATTATTGTTAGATATTAAAAAATTACAAAATCAGTTCACTTTAATATTTTTTTTCACTAGTAAATATTTCTATAGAAACCTAAAATATTTATTATATGTGAATTAAGGTAATGCTTAATATACCGATTTTTTTTCAGTCTTTTATATGACCTCATTTATTTAGAAGAATTATTTTAAAAACACTATAAATCCTCGCACTCAATCGTTTACCGATTAAATTTTGAACCTGCTAATTCAAATAATCAGGACTTAATCTTGCAAAAACTTTAATATCCTTCTAATAATCTGCTTACATTATTACGATATTGTTGTGGAAAAAACTTGAAAACATGAAGTTTTCGTTACGAACCGAATACGCGCCCTGTCGGTTTGACCGCCCCGTTGGTCATGTGGTTAGCGACCCTGACTACTCAATCGACGGGGCTCGGGTTCGATCCCCGACGGGGACAAGCAGTTGTGTGATAAGCTTATACTAAATGTTTGTATTTCCGGGTTTGGGTGTTTATTAAATATATTCCTGTATTTATATATGTATTTCTATATATTAGTATCGTTGACTAACACTCACAACACAAGCAAATAATTTGCTTAACCCCAAAGTTAGATCAGTAAGTGTAATTTGTCCTGTGAATATTTATTATTATTATTCGTAGTGTAAACATGCGGTGAATCACCAGTAGATATATCTCCATAGAAACACTGCTGTAGAATGAACAAAATATCAAATATTCACGGCCGTATCCCTAAGAGGTAGGCAGAAGTACAACAAGTGCACCCACGATTAGCCAAAGATACTTAGTCCTATTAGTCCCACAATGTGATAGGTGGCAAGCCTATCCCCAACCGGACACTTATCCAATCCCGGGCAACGTTGGTTTTTTTATCAGAAAATTGAAAAAAACACATTTTGAATTGCCCGACTCGGGAATCGAACCCCGGACCTCTTGTTGTCAACACCGACTCCGGAATACTAGACCACAGAGGCGATACAAACATTCATACTTATAAACGCAAAAGACATAATACACATACAAACACACGGAAACCATTACATACTATCCAACTTGTGGTAACACCCCAACTGCGTAAGACAGTTAAAGCTAAAGTTTGCTATTATTAAAAGCAATGTGCATAATTCGACCAGTTTAAATATATCAAATCCCGTTGAAAGGAATGATCTTATCATAGTTTGGAGAAGAGCGGCGCCGTCGTGGTCTTCGACAGTCAAATCGATCATTTTACGCACCCGCTGCGCATAATGAAAGAGCCGTTTCCGGCCGTTTCGCGGGATTCGGTATTTAATATTTCGCACAATCGAATGAATGTTGGCGAATCACGCACAGACAACAGCGGCTGCCCTGCTTAACATTCGTCGCGTGTCATACAGCAATAATAAATTCTTGTGCACTTGCAGTTTCACGTAGTGCCAAGAAACCGCAACCGGCTACCGAATGCTAAATGTCGTACGTATTGTTCATTTCTTATAAATCATTTACTACTGAATGTACTGATTCAGAGATAAACTATCGATACATTGTATCTTGTGGTGCAGGCATTCTCGAACAAAGTACAGACCTACATGTAAAACAGCATAACATTATTTGCCTAATCACTATTTGATTTAAGGAAAACGATAGGTACATACTCAGGTTCTGGGCCAAGGGGGCCAACGGTAACATTTTAACATTATATTTTTATGTATAACAATAAATAATTAATAGAGAGTGTTTACCTCTCCAAGTTCCAAGCTCCCCCCCCCCTCCCCCCCGGCTGCACGCCGATGAATAGGTTTACAATATTAAGCTTTCGTGATTTACTTACGTTAGATTTAGTAAGGTGGTAAATTCGGATTTTTGTCTCGGTTAGCTCTTTTATTTTCCTTATTTTTCATACATATTATGTAATTAAAGCTAACAGCTATTTCATAGTATAGTACTGCAAACTTTCGCCTTGGTATATGGTACCACCGCCGTATCTATTCCTGCCGCAATAGTGTCAATGCTTGTCATTGTCGTTACTCGGTTCAAATCAGAGAACTAACAGTGGTGGAAAAGAGAGGAGAGCCCATTGACCTTAAAATTATCCGTAGGAAACTTAATATGATATGACATAAAAAAATACGGCGACGTGCTTGTCATTTTATATCAACAAAATTTGATAAAGAGACTTTCCGGTTACATTCACCTTATTATAATACAAAGGATTTGATTCAAAACCGGTAGTGTAGTGGAATTGTGTATAGGAACGTCCGCAACACCGGATATGACTCGTATTACATCAGTACGAATATTTTGTAAGAGCCACTATAATAATTTCCATAACCAATAAATCGTTAACGTGAAAAAATCATCCTCCGCTCAGCTCTTTTTGCTTACCTTATTAATGGATTTGGTCTGATTTATAATTACGTGCATCTACTTATGTTGTAATGCAGAAAATCCAGAATATAATATGGATGTCTTTAAGGGCCACGTTGGTTTGTCTATTTGAGTATTTTATTTCTGCGCCGAGAAAACGTTTGTCAAGGTATGCATATTAGAATAAACGAGATATCATTCGGCGACGACAAATATCTCTTCTTTCGCAGACGACATATCACACGTTTGAATAATTAGACTTAACTGGTCATCTAGTTGATATTTAAAAAGTAAGGTACTAGAGCATTAAGGCTATGACTTTTTGTGGTGGTCTATTACAAAGACCCATGTTTATACAGGTGTTTATTATAAACTAGCTGATATCCGAGACTTTGTCTGCATTGTATAAGTGTTATGACAACACACATTGCTGATCTCTCACAACTTTGAACCTAATAATATTATTATAAATAAGAAAGTTTGGATAAGTGAATGTTTGTTACTTATCACGCCAGAGCGGCTAAATGGCTTTGGATAAAATTTGGCACAGAAATTGATTATAATCTGTAAGTACATAGTGTAATTTTAATCCGAAAAAATAATTGTTCCCGTGGAATTAAATTCATCAATAACTTGAAGAATGCATGAAATAAGTTTTTTAAAAAAGGACCATGTATGTAGAAAATAAAACAAATAAGTATCGAAATTTGTCCGTGATGCGCGCACAGCAGCAGGACTTTATATTCTGTTTATGTAAATAAGTAGATAGATATAATCTGACTTGTTGTCTTTAGGCTTGTAAAAGACGAAGACACTTGATGCGAGGAAAACTATGGACTTCAATAACGTATTAAAACACACCACCCGCAAATTACGGTGAACACACTATGATTACAAATTACAATATGCATCTACAGTGCGATGTTTATAAACAGTTTAGCGTCTTTACAAAATATATTGCAGCGAACAATACCAAGAAAGTCGATATTGCCAATCTGTATCAAGTTTACAGATGTATAGCGAAGTGATCTGACGGGCCGTGCGTCGTGTTCCCATGCGAGAAGCAACGGCATTCCTTGCCCATACGCAGCCGCGCTAGCCATCTGTCTGCTCCGGGACGTTTCATTACGTGCCTCTAGATTACATTCCCTGGACATCAAGACAGTAATCACAACTGCTCTCTTCCTCTTGGCAGTTTTTCATCGCGTTTCCTGCGAGCTACCGGTGTTTACCGGCGATTCTAAATGCTACGTCGAAACTGTTTGCATCATTTGCCCACATAAAAACATTTAAACTTTCAACTACGTATTTATCTGTACTGATGTAATAGCTAAAGATTTTGTTTTCTTGTTTGTTTGTATGCACTAATCTCTAGTCCCAGTACTAGTCTGATTTTTACCAGTTGTTTATTGAAATGATTAATCATTTAAATTAGTATACTTAGCCTGCTTCCCATGTAACACTAAAAGTATCTGCACGCCCGTATCCCCGAAGGGGTAGGCAAAAGTACAACAAGTGCACCCACGATTAGCCAAAGATACTTGGTCCCACAAATGTGATAGATGGCAAGCCTATCGCCAACCGGGCACTTTCCAATCCCGGGCAACTTTGTGTTTATCAGAAAACTGAAAAAACATTTTTTTATGTGCCCGACCCGGGAATCGAACCCGGGACCTCATGTGGTCAACGCCAACGCTGGACCACTAGACCACATAGGCGACTCACATGTAACACTAATTTACAGATTCAGGTGTTACTTAGCGGACAACCGGCATATACAGCCTTACGTGTTCATCCGAGGCACGGGAGTGGTAACACACCAACACACCACCAGCCATACAGGCTCCGAGCTGCTACTAAGATTTAAGATCTTCGAGGAAAACCTCGATAAGACCTCAATAACCTTTTTTTCCCGACCGCGACTTGGGGATCGAACCTGGAACCTCATGATCTGTGCATGTTCTGTTAACGTTCTATATATTCTGTTAACGATCTATATTAATGTATATCTCATATCACATACTAATGTATATAATATACATTAGTATGTGAGGCGAAAATTTTGGGTTACTTCCGAAATTTCCAGTCCAGCACGATTCACCGATTCGGTGGTTCGCGATTATGGTGATGATATCATCGCCACATTTTATCGACCTGATAACGATTATCGCTTATTAAGTAGATACTAGCTATACCCCGGACCGACAGCATTACGTGCTCATCCATAGCATGAGGCTGGTAAGTGGTAACACACAACCCGCCAGATCCGGAGCTGGTACTGACATTAGATTTTCTAGAAAACTTGACCGATTTGAATGAAATTCGGCATACAGATAGATGATAATCTGCGGAACGCCCGCAATATAGATGATAATCTAGAATACGGAAAAAAATATAATTTTTATCTCGGAAAAATAAGTTGTTCCGTTGTAATTTACAAAAAACTTTTATTATGCACCGGGCTGCAGGTTGCAGCTAGTAAATCAAAAGAAGAGTCCGATTGCATAGAACATTTTCGGAAGTAGGTCAAAAATTAATAAAACTATTACGGTAGCAATAACAAACATCTTGAATGATGCGTTTAAATTGAAATTTGATTCACTTCCTAAATATACCCACAATTTAGGACAAGGTTGTCACGATTCGTGTTTACAAGATGTTAACAGATATAACGATCATAAACTGTTTGTTTTACGATTTTACTTTTTAATTATACGAGAAAAGTCTGTTGCTCGGTCACCTATAGCGGGTTGGTTTTTTATTTGAAAAGCACACAAGGCGGACGTAGGTTTGGCATGCGACTATGACCTTTGTGGTTTTCGCTTTAAGACCAACACCCGTACAACGCATACGGCTTTATGTTCTGAATAGTTTCCTGATCGTTTATTTCAACGTAAGTACTATTCCCACCGCTCATCCCTCAAGCCTAACTGTAAGAAATTGCTTTACTCGTTACGAGATGGCTTAGGGCTGCCAATAGTATTTATTTGGTCTCAGAGGAAACTGTATGGCATAAGACCTCGCCACAAGATAGCAACGCACCATTAACATCTTTGGTGTTATCTTTGGTGTCTATAAGCGATGGTTGACTCTTTCCATCAGGAGACTCATCTGCTTGTTTGCTATCATATACTTTAAAAAAAGAGGAAACTACTTTTATTGAAGGCTATAATTTTCTAAAATATAAATTTGAAATCCAAAATACAAATTCACGCCTTAAAATTCTTATGATGTAAGGAACCATGTGTTTTGCAGTAATTTTGAATCAACATATAAAAAAATAACGAGAATCAAGCGGCTCTCGTGGTGATAATTGATAAATTCCTCATCAAAACACAAAAACCTTATAATTGCCATCTGCGTTGCAATGTAGTTACTCCACAAACATAAGTTTACAGTAACAATACCTGCCAAGTTGAAACAATACAGGAACAAGCAGTGACATTATGGCGGCCGCAAAACTACGACCTGTATTGACGATGACACATTGACATAAGCTCTGCTAAATCCACGTGGTTAAATAGCAGAAATTTATCTGTCTTATGTTCCAAAACTTCTGTTCATATAAAATTGGATTTCTGCGACTTTTAATATAAAAAATACACGTCTATAATATCATCGAGTCGAGTGTGTGGAGTTCGACCTCCTTCTACCTCCACACATTCGACCACAATGTAAATAACTTAGCCATGGTAAAAGTTGGACGGTAAAAATGAAAATTTTGTCCAGTTCAAAATGTATAGGAACATACACCATAGAGACAAATACTAGAAGCATTATAACAGAAGTCAGACTTATAACTCTTTATTCGCACCTATTTATGTCTCTAGATTTGTATTGGTAATACAGGCAGTCCTCGTACTTACGGCATGTTAGGTGCTCGAAATACGCGACGTAAATCGAACCGATGTAAGTCGAGACATATTTTTTCATATGTTTACATGTAAAATTCTAGGGTTGGGTTCCACACGGACTCAAAATAAAAACAAAACTGCATTTATAACAAAGGAAAGGATACATACTTTATTATCAAAAGTAAGTTCTTAAAAATAATTATGTATGTACTTATGAAATTGCCAGTTATTTTTGGTATTTGTGTGTTATTAATTTTTGTTGTCCCTGAACTAACTAAACAAAATCAGCGGCATGTGCGTGGTAATCCCCGCTCGCGGACACCGCGCCACGTCGGCCCCACGGACATTGTCCGCGCAACAAGTGAATTCTCCTGTGCCGGAAATCGAAATAATTGACATATGCTTGAGGAATAGTGTCAAAACATTGTTCGACGTAATTTGAAACGACGTAAGTCGGGGACTGCCGTATAACGTATTACAAAAATAACATTACAAATTGTTACAAAAAAAAGTTATAGATTTTCCGACGGGCTATGCAAGGATAATCAGTGACAGAGAAAATTTCCATCGTACATTGCGTGCCGTTTTTTAACCTTCTTTCAACTTCTATATTCGACACTTCATTTTCGGTCAAGACATTTCACCATAATGCCGTTTTATGAAACGAATATTTAATTATTTATTAATGATTTCACCTCATACACGTTGGTAAACTCGTTAGGTATAAAAAGTGTTTTGGAGTTATTATATTTTTATAAATAACTAGCTTAAAGTAGACTATGTCATTCTCACCCTTCAACTTATTTCCACTTAAAAGATCACGTCAATTCTTCGCTTTGTTTTTCCGTGAAAGACGGACAAACAAACATACACATACGCTTTTCCATTTATAATATTAGTATGGATATACTATGGCTTAGTTAGACACTATACAATTACAAAGATATATAATTTTTACATTTTTAGTTGTTAGTTTAGTTTTAGTTGTTGTTGTACACAAACAGTGTATAGTATGTTGTGACATTTAAAATCCTTAGGAGGGTTAGTGATTACTGATTACGATAAAGGCTGCGTAGAAATCATAAGTGCTGTCAACCCTGATATCAAAAGCTCATTTCTAGGCACACTCTGGTAATATTTCTCCAACTCAGTTATTAATTGAAATGCTTACATGTAGTTCAACATTCTTTACTTGTGTATAATTACTTATGCCGACTTTGTAGTCGCTAACTAGTAGGTGTCCATAGTTAGTGTTGCAAAAAGTACACTGCTTCTTAATCGCTTTGACATTTAAATAAGTGGTAATCATTTCTGAAAATGAAAACAACTTGTTTGTCATATAATTCACTTTTGCTATTCATTACCAAAAGTTAATTATATGACAAATATCAGTGTAAATCTCATAATTGTTTGCAAGACAGACGTTACCATTGTCTATAAATACCGACATATTCCGCCTAAATAATTTGCGCAAATATTTAAATATCTACCAAATATAAATACATATGTGTATCATCTACTGAATATAAATTTGATTAATATTGTATATGTATTTATACAAGAATACTAGTTTGTTAACATTATATTTTATCCACAACATATTCTAGTACCACAACCACAACAAACAGTTTTTTACGAAAGTTCCATATATTGAAGTATAAAAAATAGAAACTTGCAAAATTTAATGCCTGTATAAGTTATTTAAAAAGTAACCAATATTTCATACTTATTTTAAATTACTAGAGATACTAAGATATATTTTTTGACATACAATATATTTTTTCTATTAATTTAAGTTTTTGCTTTGACGTCTTAATGCAATCTAATTTCTCTGTTCGGAAGATAAACGATTAACAAAACAGATATACAATGCGAATGTGGATGAATGTTGATAACGGGGGAGACCAAGATTTCAGAATCAAATTGGTTGGGTGCAATCCGAAGGTGGTGTCAAGAGTCTAAACTGGCGTGTTTGCATGAAGAGAGTTATGAATGTGCAGGAAGCAAGGCAAGTCTGTCTGGATCGTGACATATGGCACCTAATTCTCTCTGCCTACCCCGATTTGGTGTGAAGATATGTTGTTGTTGTTGTAATTTCCCCTATTATACATATTCCTAAATATGTATTATCGACCTGTTTAGAATTTGTTTCAAACTAATGCTCGTGTTTTTCTTTTTCACAAATATTTATACTGCCAAGGTGACATAGGTTAGGTATTAACACTCGATTAGGCACAGTTAATGGAGAGATGGAAAGCCGTCACGAAAAGTTACCAATATGTTTCGGGCTTACATAGATATTGTTTATCCTACATTTTATGTTTAGTTGACATCTTTAATGCTTTAAATCAGGACTTCCCAACCAGGGGGACACGCCCCCTAGGGAGGCGTAGAGAAATGTTAGGGGGGGGGGGGGGCGTCGTACGTAATATGTAAGATTACATTTCATTACAATATTTGCCCCTCTTGGCATGAAAAAATATTTTTTGGCTCGGGGAGACTCGGCGAAATAAAGGTTGGGAAATCCTGGTCTAAATTGTTCTAAACCATTGAAATCGTTTTATTTAACGGGATTCGTACGTCACGGGACGGAATACGTACGGAATTTTTATTAGACGGGTTAATTCGTTTCAATAAAATTATCTCTTCTATTTTTTTAGTGTTCATTTTTGCCATTAAATCTCCAAAGATATTTTCTTTAAGGCCTCATTTTTGACTCTTCTAGCTCAAAATTTTTGTTTAGTGATATAATCCGGATATAAATTTTTTATACGTGATGTAATCTGGATGTAAGTTGATGTACCTAGTAATTAATATATTCAGCACATTTTTTTGCGTTTTTGAGTTTATTTTTTTAACCGTTTATACTTTACACGCTTGTTAAGTTTTAAAATCGGATTTTTACTGCAGTAAATTATTTTTCTGATATTTCGGGAAAACTTACTCTTGATCAGAGAAAAATGCTTTTTCAAATACGACACGCGCCACACCTATTGAATGTTAATTGTACGATGCATATATCTTTCCCACTAGTGCAAACATTAAGCTTTAAATATTATAATAAAGAACTATATCCATAAATAATAGCACCGAAAAATCCAGAATAAAATTTACCACCTAACCGCGGAATGAATCCATGATTAAAACTTAATAATCTTCAGTCCAAATAGATATATCAATAATATTAAAAGGAATTATAAAAGAAAACACTATAAATTATGGCTATATAAGAATCCCGGTGTGCTGTACACATGTGCAATTGCGTGTTCGTGGGCAAGCGATCATCGACGCATTTCTTTTAGGCTCGTTAAGTTTACATCGAACGATGACACCGTTACAGGCAAACGAAAGTGCTTTCTTTTCTCGGTAATATACCTGCTGGACGGTTTACTAGTTAGAACTTAAAACAAAAATACAGTCACGATCATATTTTCGAAGGAGTAGAACTGTATTTAGTGCGCCTACGATTAGACAACGATATTAGGGATCCTGACGTTAGGTTTTGACAAAGGGCACACCTCTGTCAGTATTTTTACGTACTCGGGTTCGTAATTGTAAAAAAAAAACACCACTTATATTAAATCCGTGTATTTAGTATACAAATACACAAGACAACACAATGTAATACTAAAATACACTTTACACACTCGTCACTCATTATACAATCACTGAACTACACAATAAAACACTTCTCGCTTCGCACTGTTCACTTTAAGTATCGCTCTCGAGCGCTTTAAAACTGCCTATTTATGGCATAGCCCACGTCAACTATTTGTTTGTCAATAGAAGTAACTATCTCTTTCTTTTATTTCTAGATCTCTCCAGCGCTCCAACTCTACATGTTTCTAGATTATTCGTAAGAGTATTGATTAAGTTATATTTTTCAGAAAAAGTGACAGACTCATTCATTACATTTTAACAGACCTCACTCGAACCCAGAGCGTTATGCATCTTTACCAATTCTCAGACCTGTGAAGATGATAAACACATAATATTTGTATATGCCTTGGATTTGACGAAAAATCTAATCATGTAGCTGAGTACTGCGCGTAAGGCTGAGCGTTTAAATTGTTCTGGAGCTGTCCGGATTCTTGGTTTCCTCTCCGTCTTTTATCTAGCCGTTTGCCTATCTTGAGTAAAAGTTTGATATTCCTAATACATGAACTTATAAATCGTATTCGTGTGTATTTTATAACTAACAGGCGATCGCTTTTGGTGGAACTTTGACCATAATACTATGATCTCATTTGACCATAGACGAAACAAATAAAATCTCTTCTAAGTTTGACAACAGTTTTCCCACGTTAGTCCGGTCTGCTTTCGAATAATAGGTCATCTGCCATTTTGTCAGGCAGTTCGTAATAGGTGAATAATTGGCTAATATTACCACTACCATCGTGACTACCAGATGATCTGCAATATTGTTGCATGATTGTTATATATATATAGATTTATATGGATACGTTTCATGTCGTATAACTGTCAACAACTATATTTGTGATTTAAAATGTTCCCTATTTTACACAAGTTTACACTAGTTGTAATCAATTTGCTTACAGTCTTTACATAATAAATGTGTTCCTTTTCCCACAAACTATGGGTAAAGCAATGGCTGTTAGGATTAATTATCATCGGTGCGTGACGACTGAACATGTGATTACGGAACAAAGTGAGGGAGAGATGTTAGCTGTGACAATTGTCAGCAGGGACACATAATCACCGTAATTTCAAAGAAACGATCAACTATAAAAGCCAACAAAGAAAGTAGCAGTGCCTGTTTCTTTAGGCGTTGTCAATTTTGTGTCTGCTAGCCCTAATTACGTTTTCAAAGAACCTGAGGCGCATGTTCATTAGTACATTTTTTGTGGTCGACTCTTGTTATTGCATGCCATCTCTTGTAAAGCCGACGGAACCAATATTTCTATATTTACATATTTTCCTTTTTATAAATTTTAAGGTTTACCCTTCCTGTTGTATCTGCCATCAACGTGAACATTTCAATACGAATTACTCTGAGCACAGCAATTTCCTAAAAATATATCTTTCCGAGACCTTGTTATAAAGCATATAAATATACCTATAAACTTGCACATATATATTTTCTTTTCAAATTTTAAGTGCGTCTTTCGTAATATCCACCGCACACGTGAACATTTCTAAACTAGGTTCTTCGGAATAGCCGTACTCTAAACCGTCCTAAATCTTATCTGGCGGTTAGCCTATTCAGCTTCGATATCATGAGATTTTGGGTTCAGTCGCCGGGTTAGGCAAAATTTAAGGATTCAAGGAGAAGGCAAAAGGTAAGGGTATTATTTCGGGAATTTCAGTAGTAATTAGATTCTGTTAGTATATTACTAACATCTCGTTTCTTAGATCGATAAAATCGTCGGCACCAGAGATAAAATCCATCTCGCTAATAGACTGACTTTAATCGGGATTCGTGATGAATCGAGTCGTCTTTCGATGATAGGTTGACTTTCTTTCTTTGAGTATTACAATACTCAAGGCTTTGCTTACTCCGAAGATAATGATACTTCTATTTTTATATAATGTAGATTAGTTCGATTTTTAAAATATGTCACAATCATTATTCATTTATCGTTTATTATAGCCTGATAGAAAGATGCAACAAAGATGTTAATGGTGAATTGCTATTCAGGTGGCGAAGTGTTAATGCCACTTGCATAAGTTTACCGACAATCTTGTCCTTCAAAACGGAACATAACAAGCATTGCTACTTGACCGCCCCGTTGGTCGAGTGGTTAGCGGCCCTGACTACGCGATCGACAGGGCTCGGGTTCGATCCCCGACGGAGACTCATCACGCATATGTGTGATGAGCATCAATGTTTGTATTTCCGGGTTTGAATGTTTATTAAATATATTCTTGTATTTATATATGTACTAGCTGTTGCCTGCGACTTCGTCCGCGCTGACTTCGTTTACTCCGCACTGCTCCTCCCCTGTAGGTGATAGCGTGATAATACGTAGCCTATATTTTGACCCGACCTGTTAGTAATATTCATGCAAAATTTGAAGTAAATCCATGCAGTATTTTTTGAGTTTACCCCGGACAAACAGACAAAAATTCTAAAAACTATATTTTTGGCTTCGATATCGATTGTAAATCACGCCCCAAGTATTCTTTTAAAAAAATATTCATTGTACAGTTTGACTTTTCCACGATTTTATTATATGTATAGATTTCTATGTATTAGTATCGTTGACTAACACCCATAGCACAAACAAATAATTTGCTTACTTTGAGGTTTGATCAGTAAGTGTAGTTTGTCCCGTGAAAATTTATTTATTATTTATGCTACGCTATGCGGTAGGAATAGGTAAAGCGGTGGTACAAAATACCCCGGCGAGATGTTGCGGAATTCTACCATCTAGTAGCCACAATGGTAGAGACCCGTACCTATAGCTGATCCTTCACCTTGTACAAACTCATGGGCGTAGCGAGGGGGGGGGGGCAGGGACGGGCTGCTGCCCCCCTGGAATTTGTTTACCTCTTTACTAGCTATCTACTGTTGTAGATTACTAGCTATCTACTGTAAAAATATAATAACATAAAAATATAGTATTAAAATGTTACGGTTGCCCCCCCCCCCCCCCCCCTGGCCCAGAACCTGGGTACGCCCATGTACAGACTGCATGGCAAAATGTCAGATGGTCTATTCTTCAAAGGGGGGCCGGGCTAGGAAAAACTTAAAAACTTAATATTAAAGAAACAAAGAAAATTTTGACACGACTGGGATCTAACTAGCGACCATCTTGCATTAAGGCCAGGTAATGCTTTTCCCGCTGAGTGTCAAGAAAACGTTCAATGTAGCGAAATATATCGTGTCAAAGTTGTTCTCGTTAAAAAAAGTTTTTAAGGTGATATTATATTCACAGACACACAAAAACGTAAATTATACTGTAGGTATATTTTGTCTGAAGGATGCACGCGAATAATTTGTGGTTGTATTTGAGTGCAACCCGACACTCGGGTCAAAGACCGGTTCGCCTTTCGGAAATATTTAAGATGCATGAGACCAGCCTGGCAAATATATGACCTCATCTTGTGTGTCTACAGTTAAGTTTTCTTTGTGTTCTTATATCCGTTGATTTTAACATTTTTTTGTATTGGGTACCTATATAGTAAATGAACTTTTACGTTCTTGTTACAATCTACATGTTTGTAACATATTTTTATGACAATTTTCTTAAGTAATAGGAAGAGTATTGAGTGTCAGCTATGACCAGAACATCGACGATATAAGGATACGTCGTTGATAGTTTAGATTTAGACTATTCGTTATTCTCTTTATACTAATACGCCTTATTCGGAGATTCTGTCAAGACCACTGAAGGCGCAACTGCTAATCATATGATACTTATGAATAATAAATGCGATAATCATATGAATACGGAATAATAATTCCTCCGAATATTTTCAGTGGCTTAATCAATTAGAAAAAAAATACATCTTTTATATAAAATTAATTATGTATCAAAGAATAACAAACAAGCAGTTGACTCTCTCCCTCTGAAGAGACAGCAAGGTGTGTTGCTATCAGTGGCGGAATTGCAATGCCACAGGCATACGTTGACCGGCTACATTATACTCCAACCGTTATACGATAGTAACAAGCATTGATACTATTGTGACAAGAATAGGTAAAGCGGTGGTACCAAATCCAGGCGCAATGTTGCGGAATTCTACCAAATAATAGTTTTTCCCCGTGTTGGTCCGGGCTCCTTTGAAGGATAGACTAACTGCCGTTCTGCCAGGCAGGTCATAAAAAACCACTGATTGGCTATGCGTGTTACTACTATCGGGACTATTAGGTGGTAGTGTTCCGCAACGTCTCACCCGGATATATAGAACCACCGCCTCACCTATTCCTGTTGCAATAGCGTCAATGCTTGTCATTGTCGCGTTCCAGTTTGGGGCATCTTACAGATGACCCATCTGCTTGTTTGCTATCTTATGATGGAAAGAGTCAACCATCGCCTATAGACACCAAAGATGTTAATGGTGCATTGCTATCTTGTGGCGAGGTCTAATGCCACCTGCATAAGTTTACCGGCTACCTTACCCTCCAAATCGGAACACGACAGCGACAAGCACTGACGCTATTGCGGCGCGTATAGGTAAGGCGGTGGTACCAGACCCGAGCGAGACAATGCAGAACTCTGCCACCTAGTAGCCACGATGGTAGTGACTCGATAGCCAATCGGTCGCCTTTTACGACGTGCCTGGCAGAATAGCAGTTGGCCTGTTTTTCAAAGGAGACCGGGACCAACACAGTTGCCGTTTTTATATAAAAATTCACGCAGTCAAAGCCGCAGGCAGCTAATGTTATATAAAAACACCATTGAATACGAAGTATAAGGTAGTATTATAATAATTGCTAACATGTCGATCACCCGTACGCGCACATTTGCACCGACGGCAAAAACCTGTACGGGCCCACAAAGTGAGCCGCGCTTTGTCTGCGTCGATTCTTTTATTTCTTTTCCCCTTTCGCGATGTTATGGATTTCCGTTGGCGAAACCTTTACAGCGTACTTGTCTTACATCATGTTTCAATAATTTTTCTTCGAACCATCTCTTGCGGAAAAATAATACGCGTGACACACAATTACGGAGAAAAATGTTTCACTTACGTCTACCGTTACGAGTTTAAGCTTGTTCTCAAGTTTGTTTGTGTTTGTTAGTTGCTTTTTATTTTTTATTATTTTAGGTACCGATTTTCAATCATTTGATATTATTTGAAAAACTTTAAAAACAACAAAGACAAATATTGATACGCGAAATTTGAACCTGCGACCTCCCCGAAAGCCGGAGTGCTCTTCCACTGAGCTGGTGTCGACAGGCTCGACGTGGCAAATTTTTCTTTGCTATATGATCGATTACGATTGTGGTAAACAGTGTCATATATCGAGTGCGATAGAGTACAGGTTTGACCAATAAGTTGAACTTATATCTCGTTTAACGCCACGACAAACGTTTCCCCGTTGTGTCGTGTAGAAGAAACGAGATACAAGTTCTTTTTATTGGTCAAAATCTTAATAGGGGAGCTGAAGAGGGGGTTTCGGGATTTAATCGAACGCGTCAGTATTATTCGAATTCGAACGCGTTATTCTGAATAACACAGGGGGATACCTCGCATGCATCAAATATAAGCACTTTATATAGACTATAGAGCCTTGCATCTAGCAAGCATAGCTAGGTATCCAGCGCAATTAAAAAATAATTCTAATAACTTCCACTTGTCGTAATTGTCAGATAATATTTTTTTCGTTATTCTTACATCATTTCCTTTAAAATAAACCAAAATTAAACCGTGTTCTATAATGTTAAGACAACGATTTTTTTGCAACTTTGGAACCTTCACAATCCCTTGCATTACACACAAATCGTCAGATTTTCTGAACGTGCCTACATTTTTTAGCTCGCAATTAACCCAGCGTACCATAATCTGGCGCGTTTTAGTATTTCCATGTCGCTGCTTTTTTATATATTTTTAAAAATCTGTAGACGCTTCGACTTTCCCCACCATTGAAATGGTGAAAAACATTATATACCTAACTTTTTATTTTTCCTATCATCTAATCTACAAAATTCAATAGCTCAACGACGCTCGAGTTAGCCCCTATTTAGCATTTTAGACTCCTCTGTTATCTCTTCTATCGCCCGCGACATATCACACGCTGTTTATCCTAAGCGAGCTGGCAGTGTCCTGGTTGCTGGTTTCTCGAACTCAACAACAATGTAAACTATCAGTTTCAATATAACTGTTTTAAGCATAAAAAAATGTATACTGGCTGGATTCGAACCCGCGATCCCCGATGAAAGCAGGAAAAATGTATACTGCTGGGTTCGAACCAGAGACCCCCGACGAGAGTTGTCATTCGTATCGCACGTTCATGCTAATGAAATTAGGGAACGTACCCATACTACGTGACCCGTTCAGGGGGGGGGGGGGTCTTTAAAATACTACGGTCAGTCACAGGAGCGGGGGGGTGGCTCAGATTTTTGTCACGTAGTCGATTTTAATGAGAGAAATTTAATGAATGAAAATAATTGTTGTGTTCGTAAATTAAGTTACTGTAAGTTCCATACTGTATAGCAATATGTTTTCACGAATGTTGTTCGTTTTCATAATACATAATTCACTAGTAATTTAAGTATGCATGCAGTCTTATGCAATAAAGACGAGTATGAGCCAAATTATTTTTTTTTTTCAATTTTTGCCTGTGAAATGATTAAAAATCATAATTATGAATTACTACGTGAAAACTAAAGGAGGGGGGGGGGGTCTTGGCATATACTACGAGTGGTCACCGAGGGGAGGGAGGGGTCGAAAAATCTTAAAAAATAGGTCACGTAGTATGGGTATGTTCCCTTATCTCTTTGGTATCGGTCGTCGTTATAGCGCCTTGGACAAACGTTTACACTATCGTGGCAGGAATAAGTAGAACGGTGGTACCAAACCCAAAACAGACGTTGCGGAACTCTTATCACTCTACACATAGAATAATAACGCATAGAAACCAAGTCGACTCGCGCTATATTAAGCCATTTCAAAGAAGCCTGAAAAGGCTTCTTACGCTCGCCGGCCGCTCAGACATGTGACACGTGCCACACAGAGTACAGCTCTCGCAATTTCAAAAAAAGTGAGTTACTGTGTGGTGAAAGGTTGCCACCGTGCTTCACAAAAGCGTATAAGCGTAAAGGATCACATTTCACAGATAAAAACTACTTGGCATCGGATATTTTTGTATAAATTCCAAACAAATAAATCGTATATATCTAAGTTGAACGATATTCAAAATGTTGCCAGCCAAAGAGGAAAATATTCTACCACGTATTTCTTTTTACCTATTTTCATTATAATTAATAACGTGTGTATTACTACTTATGTGCGATATTACATAGCTTGGACTTTGCTTTTGCATAAAAAATATTTTTTAAGTGTTGGGACTTACCATTATACTGGCACAAATATTACAAAACCGTTTGTCAAACCAATATTACAAAGCTTATATTCGTGTATAATGAGGACTTTTAGAAGGCAAAAAAATTGTTCCAATTAGGCAGGAAGGCAAAAAAATTAATAGCATTCTAGATGCCGCAGTGATCACCAGAAAAATACTGTTCCTGCTAAAAAGACATATTTTTTTTTATTTTTCTTATGAAATAATATGCCATGGTACAGCATTATTTCGTGTTTTCCTAAGTGTCAAGTAGTTTTATTGGCGATATTTTCGAGTTTTATCGACGAAATAATGTAGGGTAACGTGCCCTAAAATCTGTCTGCGCCAAATGTTGGCCTCCTAATATGTTTATGCTCATAATTTTGTTTCAATTCTACATAGCTTGAAATTTATGTTGCGAATGACGATATTGCTCATACACGACTTAATTTGTGCCGTATACTCCAATGCATATATTATAGCACGTAGAAGCCAAAGAGTCGCCACAAAGAGCTGTATTGTTTCCGATTCAGCTAAAAACGTTAGAGGAGATTACTCACAGGGATTACGTTTTTCTATATTCTAAGATCTGAACCAAAACAGTTGCGCACGATAGGTGGTGCTCAAGTAGTGCACAGAGCCAATAGTAGCTTGACTCAATATAGTAGTCAGAAATATTATGTTTAGCTTAAAACATTTTAACTTTTGAAACTGATTTAAATAAATAATTTGATTAATAAGCATACCTATTCTTTACTTTTTACCTCAAAGTGCTTGTAAATATTGTTCCTGCTTGCCCGAACATCTGCTAACGTTCAAGCTAGTTTAGCTTTCACCAAATATATACATATACACACATACACGCACACAGACATACACATAAAGACACAGAAGCATTCGCCAAGCAATGTACAAATTTGTAATAACATTTGACCGCCTAGTTGGTCGAGTGGTTAGCGGCCCTGACTACGCAATCGACGGGGCTCGGGTTCGATCCCCGACGGGGACAAGCATTTGCGTGATGAGCATAAATGTTTGTATTTCCGGGTTTGGGTGTTTATTAAATATATTCCAGTATTTATATATGTATTTCTATGTATTAGTTTCGTTGACTAACACCCATTACACAAGCAAATAATTTGCTTACTTTGGGGTTAGATCAGTAAGTGTAATTTGTCCCGTGAATTATATTATATTATTATTATTGTACAATTATATTTTAGTAGATATATTTCAATATTTTTTTTTAAAGAATTACTTCAATAATGTAAACTTGTATTGGCCATATTTTTTATTTACGGTTGGTGCTGGTTGGTTACCGCTGTTTGATTACTGATATATACAAAAAAAATCTTGACTTTTTAACTTTTTTTTAAAAGTTTTCCCAGTAATTCTACTCATTTTACCTCACCGGGATAAAAAATGTAAGTTTCAAGTTTTTTATATGTCTAATAATACTATTGGAAAGAAAGACAATCTTTATTTTAATGAGGTAAAAATATTTTAAATTACAAATGAAAGCACAAAAACTAAAAAAAAAATATGGGGTTAAATAGCTTTGGAATATCATCTTGAGAACATCTAGAATATTTCTCGACATTTAAAATATTTTACGTAACCGAATAAAAGTATAAGTTTCAAGTTTATACTAAATGACTATTAATGTTATAATATGAAAGACTATTTTTGTAAGGTAGACCTATTTTATATACCGTTTTGGGAAAATATTTATTTGCTTGCAACATTATTCACGCAATAATGTGTCTTTGTGTACGTGTCAACGCAAGTAATTACACGAAGGGTGACGAAGGTCATGCACACATCGATACGGTTTTGGCTTAAAATATGAACGAAACGTTGAATGCAATTATCACTCTAAGCGTTATTACTCTATGACTCTACAGCTTTACGTGTTTTCCGCTAAAAAGACACCCTTTGTCATGTCACTTCGATTTGGGGATACTCTCCTGGCAGCCTCAGCTAGTATCGGGATTCTGGGAGTCACATATCGAATTACGTTCAGTTTCGCGGTCATTTGGAAGGTAAGGCTAAACTAGCCTCCAAAAAGTTGCCTAAACTGCCACGAATGTTTCTAAACTTGCCGGTAAAAAAGTTAAACTTTTTCATCAGAATAAACAGTGTTATAAAAAAATATCGTTCTCTATTTACACTTTTCTTGCCAATGTTACCGGCAAGTTTAGAAACATTCGTGGCAGTTTTGGCAACTTTGGGAATATTGGCGGCAATTTTCATCACTAGTCCGGACCAACATTTGTGTACTACCCTACGATAAATGAAAAAAAAAAAACAGAATCTCGTGTTTTTATTACCTAAAGAAAACTAATGAAAACGCGGACTTTGAGGAAAATCCAAAAGTTTCCGCGAGGCGTGGTTTATTAAGAGGCTATAAATATATGGGTAATGTGCTCCCGGTTAACCATTAAACGATACATTTGTGGGTTTATACTCGGTATTGAGTGTTTGGATTTGATGCTATATCTGAGCTAAATCATTTCTCTTTTATTTTATTATGTTTATTTATGATGATTGTTATATTATTATTCGTATTTTTTTTATAGAAGAACATGCTTGACTCTGGCTAAGCAGTCTGCTCGCCCAAAAATACTGATTTCGCTGTACGGTATCACCAGCGAACTCAATATACCTTTCGAGTTCGCTGGGTATCACAGATGAACTGTTTTAGTCATTTCAGAAAAGAAAAACAAAATTCAAATAAATTAAGTACTTACCTTAAAAAAGGTGAAGAAAAAAACATAAACCGGACCCTATTCTGTCTATCTGTCTGTCACCGGGCTGTATATCATAAACCGTGATAGCTAGAAAGATAAAATTTTCGCAAATTATGTATTTCGGTTGCCGCTATAATATCAAATACTAAAAATAAAAAATAAATGAGAAGATAAAAATTATATTCCATACAATAAACGTGTTTTTTCTATTTTTTGCACAATATTAATAACGGTAACAGGTAGACGCTTGAAATTTTCACAGAATATTTAGTTGCATATTACCTTTCAGAATAAATAATTATATAAAAATAGAGTAAATATTAAAGGGTGATAGCTAGAATGCTGAAATTTTCACAAATAATGTATTTCCGTTGCCGCTATAACACCAAATACTAAAAATTAAAAAAAAAATGAAAATATAAAAATTATACTCTTTTTAATTCTTTCTTCGACTCTCATACAACGAACGGAATTTTTAAGCAATTTTTAACTCGATCTTAATATTAAACAGGTAGAAACTTGAATATTTTCAAAAAAAGTAAGTGTTTAGAAATATATGTTAACTATAAAAATAAATACGTAATACATAAAATAAATATTTAAGTATACATACAGCAAACGTGATTTTCTTTTATAGATGATGGTACGGAACCCGTCGTGCGTGAGTCCGACTCGCACCTGGCCGGTTTTTAAAAAACCCCAGACAGGAAGGCAGTTCACCAATTTTTTGCGAATTGCTTTCCTGTCTGGACCCAACGAGCACGGTTGAAACCATGCACTAATAATGGTAAAATTATATTTGACTAACACTCAAACTCATAAATACAATCATTTACAACCAAAAAAAAACAGAATACATAATTTTCCTGTTGGCCATTGAAACCGAAGTCCTAACCTATAATCATAACTATTGCGTAGTCAAGGTCGCTAACCACTCGACCAACAGGGTAGGCAATATTTTAGATATTTGATTATCTATACATATAATAAAATCATAGGAAAGTCAAAACTGTACATTAAATATTTTTTTAAAAGAATACTTGGGGCGTGATCTACAATCGATATCGAAGTCAAAAATATAGTTTTTAGAATTTTTGTCTGTTTGTCTGTTTGTATGTATGTCGGGGTAAACTCAAAAAGTACTGCATAGATTTACTTCAAATTTTGCATGAATATTAGTAACAGGTCGGGTCAACATATAGGCTACATATTATCACGCTATCACCTACGGGGGATGAGCTGTGCGGAGTAAACAAAGTCCGCGCGGACGAAGTTGCGGGCAACAGCTAATATTAAATAGTTTTGTTACCATCTATTGCACCATATTAACTAACAATTTTATCAATCTGTTCGATAAGATATTCTCATGTCATACTATACGCATATTAGGTATTTCATACATTGATATAAAAAACCCAAAATCAGTGTGTCAAAAACGTCCTCCAAAAATGAGTGCACAATTTTAAATTGTGCACTCATTTCAAATAGAATCGCGTCGGCCGCGTCTCTGTCAGTTTTATTTATTTTCGTACATTGCTTTGTAAAAACAACTATAAGTCTTGCATTTAAGGTTGGATATGCAGACATATGTTTTTGCCATATCTATAACTACTTAAAATAAATTAGGGACACTTTTGAGTGTCAGTTTTGTTCGGGACTGTGCATCTAGGGTTTTTTATATCAATGATTTCACGTCAGCGAATATCAAAATGTAATGTATTATTAGTCCAGTAAAAAGTTTAATGAAACCATGATCAACCAGTTTTGGCGCAATGAGTAAAAATGTGTTCATTAATACTTAAATAATGATATTATGAAATAAATTTTTATTTAAAAAGGGGAAAGGTATTAAAAAAAATTAAAAAAGGGTTGAAAAATGCCTTTTTTTAAATAACTTAATAACGGTAGGAAATACAAAAAAAAAGTTTCAAGTAAAAGTTGTAGAGAAAAAAATTCTACATAAAAAGTTCCTCTTCTTTTTTTTGTTATCTGCTTTAGTTTAGCTACAAAAAATAAAAATTAAATTTGTAGTAAAATATGTAAAAATATATAAATATGGGAATACATGTGTAGTAATGTTAGTACATATTTATGTGATGCGCGCGCTGCATGGTACAGGGCCGTAATAATTCTGGTAAGGTTTTATAATTAATTACAAAGCAAATTTAATTTTTATTTTTTGGAGCTAAACTAAAGTAGATAACAAAAAAATGAAGAGGAACTTTTTGTGTAGAATTTTTTTCTCTACAACTTTTACTTGAAACTTTTTTTTGTATTTCGTACCGTTATTAAGTTATTTAAAAAAAGGCATTTTTCAACCCTTTTTTTATTTGTTTTCATACCTTTCCCCTAATTTTAAATCAAAATTTATTTCATAATATCATTATTTAAGTATTAATGAACACATTTTTACTCATTGCGCCAAAACTGGTTGATCATGGTTTCATTAAACTTTTTACTGGACTATATTTGTTAACTTAAAATTTACATAACAACATATTATATTGAGTGTACTTTTAAGTACTAAAACTGAAGTTTATTTTTTAAATACTACTAGCTTGCAGTGTGCTGGGTTATGAGTTTTTCGCGAACCTTGTCACCTATTTTTTCCGGGATAAAAAAGCCTATGTGCTATTTGAAGTTATCATCTACCTGTGTGCCAAATGTCATCTAAATCCGTTTAGTAGTTTTTGCGTGATTGAGTAACAAACATCCATCCATCCTTCCAAACATCCAAACTTTCGCATTCATAATATTAATATAGATTAGGTCAAAACGCAGATTTATAAAAACTACTTCTGTACCAAACTTTTCGGCCAAGCTGCTTGACCTTGATTACGAGCGGACAATACCAACGACATGTATGTCATTGTCATTAAATAAAATGATATCATAACTTTTTACTTGAAAGAGTGTGTAAGCTCATAACATAGTTTATTCTTAAGCTCGATGTTTCTACTGTTCTTTTTTTCGAAGTTGCTGTTCAGTGATTTGTTTTTTGTTCAATTCAGTTTCAAGCTCGCTGTTTCGACTAAAATTATTGATAAATCAGTCGTCACGAGCGGACATAATATTCTTTTCTTCTTCTTTTTTTATTTCTTAGGATAGGAAACAGGAAAATAGTTCTCCTGATGAAAAACACAACCATCGCATATAGGAACTAAATATTGTTATGATGATGTTGCGTTAACGCTATTGCGACAGGAATAGGTAATGCGTGGTGCCCAAATACCCGGGCGAGACGTTGCCGAACTCTACCACTCTCACGATATTAGTGACACGTGTTAGCCTTTGTATGTCGAAATTAAATAAAATGAAGCAGGTACAACTTTTTGTTTTAAAGACTATTTCATCACGTGATAAGGATCAATTCTAAAGTTAAATGACCCGGCCTAGTTCGTTTGTCGGTGGTAGTGATGGTGGTGGTGTTGACTCCGAGTCTTGACGAATTTCATCAAAGTCGATTCAGTTGATAATAGCCGTGACAGCGTAACAGATAGGCGGACAGTAACCGCTCCATTGGGAGGAAGGCAGATTGAACAGAACGTTAATAGACGTTTAGATTTACTTCGCTAGTTTTGACGACTAGCGAAATGTATGGTGATCATCATCACCACTTTTGCCACATTATTATAATATGTTAATACAATATCAATAGTCTTTACTGATATTAAGAAGGAAATAGTGTAGAATTCCGCAACGCCTCGCCCGGGTTTTGGTTCTTTACCTATTCCTGTCGCAATAGCATCAATGCTTGACATTGTCGTGTTCCGGTTCGGAAGATAAGGTAGCCGATAGACTTATGCATGTAGTATTGCCATCCAGCCATATGGATAGCAACGCATGTGGTATCTATAGGAGATGGTTCTATAGGAGTTTGTGTCTATAGGCGATGGTTTCTCTTTTCATCAGGAGAACCATCTGCTTGTTTGCTATCTATACATATAATAAAAACGTAACCTGTCTGTCTGTACATGAAAGATTAATGAAAAAGACTATGATGGGGGGCCTTTATAAACACAATAGAATCTAAAACAATGATTTTTAAAATTTTTGTCTGTTTGTCTGTTTGTCTGTTTATCTGTTTGTATGTATGTTTGTGCACGCTAATCTCAAAAACGACTGAACCGATTTCGATGCGGTTTCAGTACAATGTAGCTGTAGGCTTTACTTAACATTTAGAGTTTATTTTATTCAAATCGGTTCATAAATAAAAAAGTTATCATCGCAAATCGACCTACCAGTATAAATTTAGTTTAGATCTTATCTTATGTAAATAATTATTGTATAATAACGTATAAATAGTGTTCAGCTTAAGCTGGACATGCGTCGGTGTGATAAAGCGCGAATATTGTTAATTTTTTATTTTATTTTTTTATTTTTTTGCATAAGTTTGAAATGCATGTTTGATAGATTTTTTGTTCGATACAATGAAGATAGATGTCGTTGTTCAAAGTTGAATCGCGCTATGACGTGATAGGTAGGTAATTTGGAACACATTGTTCTATCTATATCTATCTATATATATAAAAAGCAAAAGTGACTGAGGTAAACCCTTAGGACTAGAAATTTGAAATTTCGCACACATATTTTCCTTATGATATAGGCATCCACTAAGGAAGGATTTTTCAAAATTCAACCCAGAAGGGGGTGAAATAGGGAATAAAAGTTTGTACGAAACTTTTTATTCCCTGGACATATTGGCATGAAACTTCGTATGAATTGAGTAAAAAATAAATAATAAATTAACATTTTTCAAAATTCGATCTCTAAGAAGGTAAAATAGGGGATGGAAGTTTCATATAACCGCACAAAGCATTGCCAAACCGTTAGTGTTAGACACTTGAAATTTTGCACACGTATTTGTCTTATGACGTAACAATCCGCTAAGAAAGCATAATTAAAAAAAAAGTTTTTCAAAATTCAGCCCCTTAGAGGATAAAATTGGGCAAGAAATTTTATATAAACGTACAGCCCAAAACCTTAAGACTAGAAACTTAAAATTTTGCACACGTATTTCTTCTATGATGTAAGCATCCACTAAGGAAGGGTTCTTCAAAATTCAACCCCGAGAGTGGTGAAATAGGGGATAAAAGTTTGTATGAAACTTTTTATTCCCTAAACATATTTGCATGAAATTTCGTATAAATTAAGTACAAAAAGAAAAATGAATTACGTATTTAAGCGTTTTTCAAAATTCAATCCCTGCGAGGATAAAATAGAGAATGAAAGTTTTATATAATCGCACAAGCCAAACCCTTAGGTCAAGAAACTTAAAGCTTCGCACACATATTTGTCCTTTGACGTACGCATCCACTAAGGAAGGACTATTCAAAATTCAAGGGGGTGTCGTATGGGATGAAATTTCTTTGAAACTTTATATTCCTTTGCCATATTTTTATAAAATTTCGTATCAATTGAGTACGGTAAAAATAATAAGTTACGTATTTTCTCATTTTCAAAAATTTAATCTCTTAGAGGGTAAAATAGGGGATGAAAGTTTTATATAAACTCACAGGTTAAGCCTTTAGGCCTAGAAACTTGAAATTTCGCACACGTGTTCCTCTTATGACGTAAGTATGCATGAAGAAATATTTTTTCAAAATTCAACCTTCAAAGGGGTGAAATAAAGGAAAAAAATGCTGTGTGAAACTTTTTATTTCTTGGACATATTTGCATGAAGTTTCACATGAATAAAGGAAAATTAAAAAAAAGTGTTTTTTCTAAGTTTTCGAAGTGTTCAACTAATCATTTTTCGACCTTCTACAATATTTTAGTACTGAACTACGTCAAATGCAGTTTCAAAAAACAAAATCGAATCACGTTTTCAAAAAACAAAAAACCTTTTAAATAATAATATTTTATTGTTTCCAGCAAACGCACGTAATATTTTCAAAATAAATTTCAGGCTAATATACCGATGGATTTTAAAAATCTAAACGAAAAAACAAAATAAAAAACTGCGTCCAAAACTGAATTTGATCAAAATTATTCCATTTATTTGGGATTTATCATTAACGATATTTTTAAAAAAAGGTTTTCTTGAATATTTTTCAAAAAAAATTCTTTGCTTAAGTATAGTTTTTGGTCTTTTGAGCTGAAATACCTCAATTTAGCAGAAGTTTCAGGAATGGCCTGCAGTGCCAATCAATTTACAGATTCTTAACTTCCCGCTACGTATGTAGATAAGAAGTTACTCATTTTGACCCGATTTTCGAAAATCAAGTTTTCACCAGATCTGCACGTTTTGACGTCCTAGGAACCTTTTACGACTATTTTCATGATGACTTCTGTATATCTGTATGTATGTATGTATGTGTATGGGAGTGTGTGAGTGTGTGTGTGAGTGTATTAGTGTGTATGCAAACATCTCATAACTTCTAAACGGCTTGACCGATTTATGACATTCGATTTAATTCTGCACAACTTGATTTTCTAAAAATTTGAACCGGTTCAACGTAGAAAACTTTAAGAAATTTTGAAAAAACCTCAAAAAAATTAGGCGAAACATTAGTTTTTTAATATAACTTTCAGATTTTTGTATAGATTGAGTACAAAATCTAATCAGCTCTTTTCCTCAAAAAACTGAGTGCAATGCATAAATTGCATCAAAATCGGTTTATCCGTTCGGGAGTTATCGTTGACGAAAACTTATGAAAAAAGTGTTTTTTCGACAAAACTTCTAAATTTTTTAAGCAACAATTTATTGATTTTCTACGTTACTTTGGTAGTAAGAAAACTACGCCAAATGCCGTTTCAAAAATTTAAATCGATTCAAATTTTCAAAAGTAACAAAGCTTTTCAAATATTAATATTGCGCTGTTTCCGGAAAAGTTACTTCGTATATTTAAAATAACTTTCAGGCTAATATACCTATTTAATTTAAAATCTGATCAGCTTTTTGCTTAAAAGACTGCGTTATATACAGTAAATCGAATTAAAATCGGTTGATTCGTTCGGGATTTATCAATGAAGAAAAGGTTCAAAAATTGCGTTGAATGTTATACGAAAGGTGAAAGTCAATCATCATTTTGGAAAAATCATCTTTTTTTTAAACACTAAATTAAATAACTAAGTATAATTTAAAAAAACTTTAGATATTTAAATTTTCGAACTCAAAACTCTATGCTTAAGCACAGTTTTTTCTTTGAGCTTAAAATACCTCAATTTAGCGGGAAGTTTTAGAGATGACTTGCAGGGTCCTGCTTACAGATTTTTTTAATACAGTTACGTTAGTTGGTTAGATAGGTGCGTTACATGCAAAGCAATCCTAATATTAAGTTTGTGGTATAGTTCGGTATATATAAAAATATTGTCATAGGTAGTTTAGGTTAGGTATTTCCTGTTAATTTCAAGTTTCTTTATAGTTACGTTAGTTTCTTCGAGGTTAGGTGTTTGAGGTATAGTTACTTACGTTTTTACTTAAATTATGATACTAAAAATATCGTGTATGTGTATAAGTAACTAAAATGAATATGAATATTATTTTTTTAGAATACTAGCGGCCCGTCCGACTATGTAGAGATTTTTAATAAAGTAGCTTATAAAGAAAGTTTTAATAATTTCTAATGTAAATAAGCGCGAGCGAAGCCGCGGGTAACAGCTAGTCTTATAATATAAAGAACACACCCATAACACTCTTTTTGACGTGAATGTGGAGACCGGACGACAAGTCAAGCCAAAGCAAAGACTACAATTTTATGAAGAAAAAATCCATGATAAAACTTGCTTTTGTTGTAAATTGTTTTCAAAGCGACATTTATTGTTGCACAAGTAGACATATCAAAGTAGCTACTCGCGCTTATAAATGAGTATTACCAGTGGTTTTATCTAATAAATGGATATTTTCCAGGTCGCCCCGCGGTTTCTCGGAAACAATCCCCACTCGGCCTTGCGGTGTAACGTGTAAATGTTTGTTTTACTTTCAAACGATTCAAAAATGGCTACCGCAAAACTTTAGTGTTCTTAGGAATCGTTAGATTCTCGCGACGTTTTGTTTGCGCAAGCACCATTCTGTGAACAATTTACAGCTGGCGCGGCTCAACCTAAATTGTGGGAATCTAAATATATGGTTGTTTATTTCGGCGTACCTATGAAGTTATGAGTATTTACGATTCTTATGGGTTTGACGCTAAGACGCGGCGTTGCCATTTGCCACCCCATCACACGAATAGCAACACACCATTAACATCTTTGATGTGAATAGGCGATGGTATCTCTTTTCATCAGGAGATCCATCTACTTTTTGCTATCTGTAGCGATTCAAGCAATCTATAATGATATAGCCATTGCTTGTTTACTATCTAAATAGTAAACAAGCAATGGCTCTCGTGATGGAAAAAGAAAACTTCGCCTATAGACACCAAAGATGTTAATAATGAATAATATCCGTGTGGTGGGATGGCAATGCTACATGCGTAAATCTACCGGCTACCTTAACCTCCAAACCGGAACACGGCAATGAAAAGCATTAACGCTATTGCGGCATGAATAGGTAAGGCGGTGGTACCGAATACCTGGGCGAGACGTTGCAGAACTCTACGACCTAGTAGTCACGATGGTAGTGACACGTATAGCCAATCGGTCGCCTTTTACGACTTGCCTGGCAAAACAGCATTTGGTCTATACTTCAAAGGAACTCGACCCAACACGGGACCACAAATGGATTATGTGTGTTAGTCAACGATACTAACACATATTTTAGAAACGCTTAATTATCAATTCTCAATACAATATTAAAAAAAACCATGTGGTGTCGTGGAACACCAGATAGAAACGAAGTTACTTACTATAAAAATCTCGCGCTTAACGTTTAACGTTACGGATGTTTTTGGCCGGTTAGGATACCCTTCCGCAACGCCCCATAAGGAACTATATGTTTAACAAATACCTTACAAACATCTCAATCGCATCTCAATCTCAACCGCTTGTCCTTGTCCAGAATCGAAGCCGGGTCGCTATCAATTAATTGTAATTACTTAATCAGGGTTATAAACCTTTCAAGCAACGGCTTTATGTCGTGTTGCTCGAAGCCAGTTTTAAAGACTAGACCTGCCTAGATCTGCCTTACTGGCAAGCAGCTTTACGTGTACCGGTGTGATTGGTAGATTTCTGCAATGTCCCGTCTGAAGATACCATCGGCTTACCAATTCCGACCGGTATAGCGGAGGGAGCGCTTATCACTGCCATGTTTGATTTGTGTTTTCTTTTTTTATGTCACAAAATAGCAAAAAAGCAGATGGGTCTCCTGATGGAAAGAGTCAACCATCGCCTATAGACACCAAAGGTGTTAATGGTGCGTTGCTATCTTGTAGCGAGGTCTAATGCCACATGCATAAATTTACCGGCTACCTTACTGCACTGCCGCTATTGCGGCAGGAATAGGTAAGGCGGTAGTACCAGACCTGGGCGAGACAATGCAGAACTCTACCACCTAGTAGCCGCGATGGTAGTGACTCGCATAGCCATTCGGTCGCTTTTTACGACCTGCCTGGCAAAACGGCAGTTGGCCTATTCTTCAAAATAGCCCGGGACCAACACGGGGGAAACGTAAGTGACGTGAGTGAGTTAACGAATAGCAATGCACTTTTCAATTTTCACAAATTTTTGATGCCTATAGGCGATGGTTATCTTTTCCGTCATTAGAGCCATTTGCTTGTTTGATACTATACGATATCTACACTAATATTATAAAGAGCTAAAATTTAATTGTTTGTTTGTTTATAAAGGACAAGCTAAAAAATTACTAGACCGATTTTTTTTTACAATTAAAACTACATTATAAGTTACTTTTAAACCCGATTGATTGAAAGGAAGGAAAAGGTGTCACACTAACGGAGTCGCAGCAATAGCTGTTCCTCGTACCTGTACACGTTAAATTAACGAGCCAGTCAAAACCGATTCGTTAAAGTTAAAAAAAAAGTATATTTACGCCCGTATCCCTGAGGAAGTAGGGAGAGGTACAACCAGTGCACCCACGATTAAGCAGATACTTCGTCCCACAATGTGATAGGTGGTAAGCCTATCGCTATCCAAGCACTTATGAAATCCTGGGAATCGAAATCAGACCTCGTGTGGTCAACATCGACACCGGACCACTAACACCACAGTTTATATACAAATTTAATATTGAAATATTATTTATATGAGATGTCCTGGTATAGCTCAAGACTCCAGAGCGGCAATCCAGGAAACCTATGGAAATGTTACAATGTCATATAGATACTTAGGTATGTAATAGTTTAGAAAACGAAATAATAAACATAATGGTGTCTTTGTCTAACATATGCAATGAAAACAAGCCAATTTTATACGCAACAGTTTTGTTTTACTGACAACATTTTACGTTACGTCACGAGTGTGCTGAGCCGCCATTTTTCGTCGCTATGTACTTACGTTGTAAACCATAAATATACTCTGTGGACACTAAAGGTATAGCGAACCGTATGCATTCGGTACTGAGTAACGGGTGCTCCGTCTAGTACCGAGTAACGTTACACGCGAATGCATTTCGTTACTCGCATTTTTCGCCGTATGGGTACATACTCCCCACACTGTTTCAGTTCACACAAGTACCGTTGACACATCTATTGAAACGATTATTGACCCTATGTTTTACTTTCACGTGTGCTTATTCGGTGAATTTAAAAACGTACGTTACAAAGAACGATGTTTGTTTAATAGGTATAATTTTCAAATTCGTCGTCCAAATTTTATACTGTTTATTGTGATATATAAGCTGGAGGTTAAAAAATTTTAAATAGTAAATCTATTGCAAATTTTAGGAGATTTAGCCAACAGTTTATTAAACCAAACTAAATTGAAAATAAGGTAAACAAGTCTGGTTCAAATTACGGAAAAGTAAGAAAATGCACCTTGCGCAGATTTGTATGTTATATAGATAATTATAAGTATGTTTTCTATAAATTTCGAATGATGCGACGTCATAGAGTACGCGTACGTAATCCGATTCGATTCAGAAGTAACGAGTAACGTAACGATACGAAAGTGACGAGTACTAGTTGTTGTAGTAACGAATACATACGGGTACTCTTTTTTTCGTTACTTTTACACCTCTAGTGGACACTACTAAACAGGCTAAAATATAATCGTTTATAATTTTAATATAATTCAGTAGTAGTTGTAGTAGTACGATAGTATCGTCACAATTGTCTACTGCTACTGAAACCGAGTCTTAGTGACAGAGTCCCATTTTACCTTTTGAGTATGGAAAACCCTAAAAACCCATTTTAACTAAGATAATGTCAAAGTGAACTTTATTACGAAATCAATATGATTCAAGGATAGTTTTATAGATAAGTATATACTGTCTATGGTAAAATACAAAATCATAGAACAATAATATTCTCCTCATGGAGTACCACACGGAGTATGTAATCCGTCATGTTTCGTTGCTTAGGTATGCACGTTTTTTTCGTAGGTATGGCATCTCCATAGGTTTCCTTCTCAGAGAATCAAACAAATCACGCGGATACGATACGACACATGAAGCCTACTATTTCCTTGTGCACGAGAGTTTAATAATGTTATGTTCAATTCGCGGAATAGCTGTCACCGGCAGCTGCATTACGCCACCGCGCTCGATTCTGCCCCACCGCCGCCGCTTACCCGCAAACATATTTATACACGTAGACTATACATTCATTGACAACCATTTTAACAATCCCTTTTAAGCAAAACTTAGCTATTCCGTAAAAAACAGAAAACATTATATACCACTGAAAATTACTATTAAAAAGTATCTTTACGCCCGAATCCCCGTAGAGGTAGGCAAAGGTACAACCAGTGCACTCACGATAAGCCGAAGATACTTATTTTCACAATGTGATAGGTGGCAAGTGTTTGGCTAGCGAGGACTTATCCAATCCCGGGCAACGTTGTTTTTATCAGAATACTGAAAAAACACAAATAATACTAGAAATGGTTTAGAATTTGTTTTTTCTAACCCTCTTGAACAAAACTTCCAACATACCCTCTAAGCTAGAATATTGAACGTAAAAAGCAGAGGCATTTTATGCGGACTAAACATCGCAAGGCTCTTGAGGTTTTTTATTTAAATTACCGTGAGTGCGAGTCATTATTACGTACTGCTAAGTCGTAGTAAATGCAATAAAATGAGCGCTAATTTACGCGCGCGCTCAAATGAGTTTATTAATCACATTATTAGTTATTTAAAAATATATAAATGTTTAAATTGTAAAAAAAATTATGCTTACTCAATAGACTGGACTGTGCGTCGTAAGTAGTATAATTTATTCTATATTTTGACTCTGATTACATACTTTTTTCTTAAATTATCTGCACTATATTACCACATTCACAGTATGCTTTTTACGGCAAAAAAAGAATTAATCACTGCAGGCAGTCGCGATAGTCATAGCGTGGTCCTACTTGCTAAGTAAAGTTTTCTTTGGATAAAATTCGTAGTCCAAAATTTTATGCGATGTGTTTGTGATGCTTTCTTGTGATTCATATTTGAGGAAAGTTGTGAAGCTTTTCACGACTTTCCTCAAATATGAATCATTTTTAATATGAATTTAAAACTCTTTTACCGTATTATATGTTAAATGTACAAATGTTGCAGAAACGACTCATCAGCGTGTCTAATGTCCATTTTCCCTATATCTTCATGTTGACAATTGTTTTATCCATACTAATATTATAAATGCGAAAGCAACTCTGTCTGTCTGTCTGTTACGCTTTCACGGCCAAACCACTGAACCGATTTGGATAAAATTTAGTACAAATATAGTTTGAGGCCCAAGAAAGGACATAGGATAGTTCTTATCCCGGAAATCCCACGGGAACGGGAACTATGCGGGTTTTTATTTTAGAATTTTTTCCACGCGAACGAAGTCGCGGGCACAGCTAGTGTTCAAATATCAGTTATATTGTCTGGTCTATGATGTATATGTACAAGTCTTTGCGTTCCCACCAGCTAGCCCACCGGAATGACGCTTCATTAGTCGCGAATTGTTTCCTGCATAGATGTTGAATAGATAATCTCATCACATAATTTCATAGCAATATATTAATGTTGGAATTTCGTCTGAGTACATCACTTTTTAGGTATTTAATTTTAGGAAGTGTATATATAAAATACCGCTAGCGGCACTGTATCGATACCAGTTACTGCCTGGTCACGGGAAATTCGCGTGCGCGAATTTTTGCGAAGCGTCTAGCACATTTCTATACATTTGTATTAGTTGCGAGACTACGCATTTCGCAGGGCGTGAATTCCCTGTGAAGAGGTCGGAAGAGGTGTTGCGTTTAGCGCCGATGCCGAAAATTGTAAACGACACTGCAATGAAGAATAATTCACTGTGCTTTAAATAGGGGCAACTGAGTGGCAACGACACTCTAAACCATTATTTTAATTACTAATCGCCTTTATGCACCAAAAATATTAATAGTTGCTATTCTTGTGCCGTCACACTTTTGATGCCACATGCATGAGTTTACCGACTCCCTTACCTTCCAAACCGGAACACGACAGTGACAAACACTGACGCTATTGCGGCAGGAATAGGCAAGGCGGTGGTACCAGACCAGCCAAGACGTTGTCGAACTCTACCACCTAGCAGTCACGATGGTAGTGACACATATAGACAATCAGTTGCCTCTAACGACCTGCCTCTCAGAAAAGCAGTTGATCTATTCTTCAAAGGAGCCCGGACCAAATACATCAAAAAAGTGAGCCGAGCTAACCGAAACACGACAGTGACAAACACTGACGCTATTTCGGCAGGAATATTTAAAGCAGTAATAATATTATTTGAATATTTAAAGCGGTTAAGGCAATACGAAACTTGTACCTGGTAGCTGTACCTGGTAGCCACGATAATAGTGACTTCCATTCCATATTATACCAAATTTCACGACGTTCCGATTGTCATCGAACATTTATACTTTTTATTATCGATAGGGAAGCGCTTGACCACGATCTCGCCTGATGGTAAGCTAAGATGCGGCCTACGATGGAACGCGTTTCCATAGAAGGTTCACTGTTTTCTTGCAGATCCCCAGATTGTACTCGTCGGGGAATACAGACTTGGAACAGGACAGTGGACAGACAGGAAGCATGTTCCAGTCCTTTACGGTTCGAATGAAGAATACATACTTACAAACGGTGGATTATACCAGTAGACGAGGAGAATATTGATCGCTCGTTCAATAATTTAATGTTCGTTTGTTACAGGTTCAAAGATGGCGTTGCGTATCCATGGTCAGCCGGCGTATCGAACTTAATATTGTACCCGGAGGCGGCAAACCAGACGCTATACACGAGACGAGCTGCTCGCGCCGATTCTGGCAACTACACCTGTCGCCTGAGCAATGAAACCCACAGCCAGACACACACTGTTCGGCTTGAAATATTAGGTAAGTATTCTTAAAACCTTAGTCATATTATGGGAAAAGGTAAATGTAACCCATTAACCTACCTCTTCAGAACCTAAAACAACCGTCAATAAACCTGGTTGTCCGCTGAAGTTAGATACAATTTGTTACAGCGTAAGGGAAACGACGTGAAATAAATATATTAATAATATCATTGGACAAATTTCACGAATTGAGGCTATCTGAAACTGGGCGCTTTACTTGTGTAGTAGATATAGGTAGATATAATCATAAAGTATACATAGAATCTCGTTGATTGAGAATGAAATTTAAATTTGGTACTCGCTTCTCTATCTAACCTATACTGTTTATTTAGATACACCAAATACTACTCTGTCAAGAAAGTACCGGGAAACTATCAATATTACACAAAGTGTTAGTTATCTTTGACAAGAGAAAGATAGTTTCCTTCATCTAAGTTAGTTATTCATCCAAATTTAGTTTATTCAAAGTATGCTCCTTCAGAAACGATACACTTACGCCAACGAATAATCCAATCATCAAAACATTTTCAAACGCTTTTTACAGAATTGAGTTCAGTTCTCGCCGCGAATTCTCCTTTATGTCTTCTAATAAATAAAAACGCATGCCACGAAGTGGTAATTTGAGTTTAGGAAAAAGGAAGAAGTCAGCTGTATCCAAATCTGGTGAATATGGTGGTTACTCGATGGTATTTGTTAATTTTTTGGTTAAAAATCGGTTCACAATGATGGCCTTGTGCGATAGCGCATTATTGTGGTGCAAATTTCAAGAAATTTCTTTCAACAAATCTGGCCTTTTTCTTAAATTTACTCTTATAGACGCTGCAAAACGCCCAAATAATATTCTCTATTTAGTGTTTAACCTTCTGGTATGAATTTCGAGTGAACAACATTGTTATAGTCAAATAAAACAGTCAACATAACTGACTGTTGATCGACTTTAGCGTGGTTTTTTCGCGGCAATGCACCACGAAATTTCGGACGAAAATGTGGCCCTAACATTAGACGAATAATGGCATGACCGAGAAGGTAACCATTATTTGATTAGAGGGCGAGTGAAATGAGGTTAGAGCGAGAAGTATTAATATTGCAAGGTATGTCCATCCGCCATCTGGCTATGACAAATAAAAATAACATGACTAAATCAAATATTCTGCGTATCTTCGAGTGTGTGCTTATTGCGATTAACGTCACTCGCAAGCCATTTCACAGAAACACTTCAGCAAAATGAAAGTGTTTTTTTGTAAAAACATTTTAATTTAAAACAACGCCAGGTCCATTTTTGTTGGAGCAAACAAGCAGGTGGCTCTTGTGTTGGTGGTAGACTACAACTCTCTACAGACATTTTTTACTAGATGCCCACCCAGACTTCGCACGGGTTATATTTTAAAAGCGTTTGCGTATGATTTTTAAATTTTCTTTCATATAAACCTGGTCCTGACAATAATGAACACAAAAAAAAAATATCCAATTTGTTGAATTCGTTCTAAAATAATACCCATACAAACATTTTGGCGATTCATTTGTGCTAGCGATCGCCTGTGGCCAAAAATCGACCATAGACGAAACAGTAAAGTCTCTTAGGTTTGACTTTAGCCGTAAAGTAAATAGTAGGTATACATAATAATAATAATAATAATTCACGGGACAAATTACACTTACTGATCTAACCCCAAAGTAAGCAAATTATTTGCTTGTGTTATGGATGTTAGTCAACGATACTAATACATAGAAATACATATATAAATACTAGAATATAGGTAATAAACACCCAAACCCGGAAATACAAACATTTATGCTCATCACACAAATGCGACAAGCATCGGGGATCGAACCCGAGCCTCGTTGATTGCGTAGTCAGGGTCTCTAACCACTCGACCAACGGGGTGGTCATATCATTTATGTCACATGATTGTAGTGTCTTGATGTTAACACTGCAGGGGACTGCAGAAACTTAATAGTTTTAAATAATATGCATTAGAAATACATTAAATTAGTAAAAATAAACATAACATCTCCCGTGTTGGTCCCGGGCTCCTTTGAAGAATAGGCCACCTGCCGTTCTGTCAGGCAGGTCGTAAAAGGCGGCCTATTGGCTTTGCGAGTCACAACCATCGTGGCTACTAGGTGGTAGAGTTCTCCATTGTCTCACTCGGGTCTATTACCACCGCCTTACCTATTCCTGCCGCAATAGCGTCAATTCTCGTCACTGTCGTGTTCCGGTTTGGAGGGTAAGGTAGCCGGTAAACTTATGCATGTGGCATTAGACCTCGCCACAAGATAGCAACGCACCATTAACATCTTTGGTGTCTATAGGCGATGGTTGACTCTTTTCATCAGGAGACCAATCTGCTTGTTTGCTTTCTTATGATATAAAAAAAAAACATACACTACATTCATGTGAATAGATGATAACTATACACACATGTATACTACTTTCTTTACGGCTAAAGTCAAACTTAAGAGATTTTATCGTTTAGTCTGTAGTAAAATCTAAAGTCTATTTAACTAAGTCGTTATTTTTTAATCCTACAATTTGTTTAATAAATGAGCTTCAACAGTATGATAGAATTACTATCGAGTTCCGACAAGAATGCGATAGCGATATTTTATTCCAGTAAAAGTGGTAATTATTTTTGAAATAATTATATCACGCGCTTAAGATACTAAAATGTAATAAGTGAATCATGTACTTTTAATTAAATTTAAAGGTATCATTTTGTTTCACAGAAAAACCGACGGATGCGCCAAAAACAATGTTCATTTCAAAGGACAGGTGGGTGGAGGCTGGGAGTAAAGTGAGACTGTTCTGCGAAGCGCTCATCGGTGAGTGTATCACAACATTAGCACGCCCGCACTAGTTACAGGAATCTGACTAACAAATATTTTCCATACCTAAATATTTGCCTGACTAAGCTAACTTTTGAAATTGTATTGCATGTACGTTAATCTGTAAAGTGGAAATATTTTTAGCATTTGAAATAACAGTTTCCGCCGATCGCCCCGATATAATTGATCGCACCGTTGGTCGAGTGGTTAGCGATCCTGACTACGCTATCGGCAGGGCTCGGGTTTTATCTTCGACGGGGACAAGCATTTGTGTGATGAGCATAAACGTTTATATTTCCAGGTTTGGGTATTTATTGTGTATGTAAGTTACTTATATAATATGTATTTCTATGTATTAGTAGTATCTTTAACTAACAACCATAACACGAGCAAATAATTTGCTTACTTTGGGGTTAGATCAGTAAGTGTAATTTTTCCTGTGAATATTTATTTATTATTATTAGTATAGGCAATCAGGTATTTTTCCTGCACTAGGAGGAGTTATTTTTTATAAATAGGTTTAATATTACGTACTGAATGTAAATGTATAAAAAATACTTACAGATTAGGATGCGGAAATGCCCCTATTTTTTTAAGCCAAGTTTTTGTGCCGCATATTTTTCTGCGTGTCGTTCCAGGTTCCATTGAGGAATAGACCAACTGCCGTTCTACTAGGCAAGTCGTAAAAGGCGATCCGTTGGCTATACGTGTTACTACCAACGTGGCTACTAGGTGGTAGAGTTCCGCAACATCTTGCCCGGGTATTTGGTACTACCGCCTTACCTGTTCATGCCGCAATAGCATCAATGCTTGTCATTGCCATATTCTGGTTTGAAGGGTAACTTTTTGAGTAAATAAGAACTTATTTTGGCTTGACCTGAGATTTGAATCAAACGTATTTCGAAATGTGCTTCAAAAATCATGTCATATGATTGCTTGACTGATGAGTTTTGATTGTTGCTTATAATTTCCGATTTTGTTGGGACATCACCAGCCTAGTCACCAACTATTTGTATACTTCATATCCAGTGAAGTGATACTTGAATCTCACTACCTTATCAACCTACTCGAGTTACATGTGAAAATATTTCTGTACAGGACATCATTAAGAACATACATGTGGGTATGTCCTTTAATACTGTTATCATTTCGACGATAGTGATAACGCGACACAAATATTAAAAGTCAATAAATAATTTCGTATACTTCAAATAGATTAATCTATCAATTCGAGCATTCATTTCTGACTGTTTTAGGATATGCAACGTGAAGGAAGAGATTTTTTCGTTGTTAATTAGTATCTCGTCGATCCTGATATGCATGCAACGTTGCTATTGTCTCGTCTTTTTATTGTCAAATTATTTATTTATTTAATACTTCTACATAAAAAATGGATATTTTACAAGTAAAAGAAAATAACAAAGGAAAACGTTTTAATTATCTTAGAATTTCTTGTACTGCTTAACAACTACAATATAATATTTATTTTAAAGCTAGACGGTTTCGCTAATTAGGGCTAAAAGCCCTACTTGTTTGTAATTTTACATAACTATACAACGTGGTCACATTAACTTGACGCATCTCTGGAATGGAAGGCGGGACTTCCCTTAACTCGCCCGGTTAATAATATAAGTGTCAGGGTGGCCATGGTAAGCATTTTTGCTACCGATACGCGCGTAGATAATTTGGTTAGTTTTCTGTTGTTAATATATTGTTTTTGGACATTATTGTTACGTTTTGCGCCAAATGACGTCAGCAACGGCATGCGTCAAGTTAATCTGACCGCTATGTACATATAAATACACAATAATCAATTAACAAGAACTCTAGGTATAGTAAACTGTTAACTACAGTACACAATTGAAGACAACGGCTTCAATGACGAAAGAACGAATCGACCAGATCTCACGTTACATATCTTAAGCGGGTTAGTTACGAACACACACACACACACAAAATTGGATACATGTATAGATTCCTTTGCCATAAGTCAGTGCTTAACATTTCATGGTCTGGCTATGGATTCATAAAAAACCAAACTAGAGATGGTTTTTCTTATGGAACGAACTAGCACATATAGACTCCACAAGTATTAGACGGCATGGTGCATTGATATCATCGTCGCAGGGATGTAATGCCACATGCATATGCAATATGCATACCGGCTACATTACTCTCCCAACCGAAACACGACAGTGACCAGACGAAATTATGGCAAGAATAAAAGTCGCGTAGTTTTACCACCATAAACACGATGGTAGTACAATCAGCCTTTCTAGTATGTTACGAGCTGCCGGCCAGGAAGGCAAGTCTGTTCTTCAAAAGCAGGAAAAATTTTTCTAGGCGATGGTTATCAGCTCGAATATTCTAATTTATAATATTCGTTGCCCTATGGATTCCAAAAAGAGGTCTAGTGTGATTTTGATGAAATTTTTAAGCAATCTTCAAATTAGCTCGGAGAATAAGTTAATCTTATGTCACTTGGCTATAGATAGCATGAATTCATTCCGTTCAGTACTATATTGTTGTTAAGATTAATTGATTTGATGGACAACGGGGGCGCCGTTGATCGAGTTCTTAACGATAGGGCTTGGAATCGATTCCCAACAAGAATTGTGCAATGAGCATAATTTTTTTAGGATTGGCTGTTTATTAAATATATTTCACTTTTATATATGTATTTCTTAGTATCTGTATTGTTGACTAACACCCTTTATCACAAGCTAATAATTTGCTTACTTTGGAGTTAGATCAATTCGTGTAATTTGTCAGCGATATTTGTAATATTTTAGTATAAGATATAAATAAAGATATATTTGTACATCCGCTATGCATCAAGACAGGCTATTGAAATCGATACGAGATGTCAATTTGATGCTTACTTGTGAGTTGCGGTCACGAAGACTCGCCATCTGGGTGGCCTTCGCAGAACCGAAATTAATATCTGTACAAATATTCAAATAAAAAATTACAATTCGCAATTCAATATTTATTATAGAACATCCATACGATACGTATTTCAATTTTTTTTATATCATAAGTTAGCCAACAAACACAACTAACTACATCCGCTAGAAGTCCCCCACGACTTTTTAAAATTGTAGGATAGCAAACAAGCCCTATTGTAGCTCCCACCCTTTGAAGAATAGGCCATCTGCCATTTTGCCAGGCAACGTGTAATAGCCGAATGATTGCCTATACGAGTCATTACTAAATATATGGACTACTTGGTAGGGTAGGTACTTACTTGGACTAGGTGGTAGAGTTTCACAATGTCTCGACCACCGCCACCACATAGTACCATATAATACCACCGCCTGATAAGTAATAAGTATATTCCTGCTGCATTGCATTGTTGTGTACCGGTTTTGAGGGTAAGGTAGATAAACATATTATGTACCTATGTGGCACTGCCATCTAGTAAAATGTTTCAGAAAGAAGTTATAGGACTTTAAAAAATCTATATTTTATGCAAAACATAAAATACGTATGTAAAGTACACCCTTACCCTCATGTTGGTTAGGGCTCCTTTGAAGAATAGACTAACTGTCCTTCTGCCAGGCAGGTCGAAAGAGGTGACCAATTGGCTATACGTGTCACTACCATCGCGATTACTGAGTAGTAGAGTTTTGCAACGTCTTTCCCGGGTGTTTGGTATTTATCTTATCTATTTCTGCCGCAATAGCGTTAATGCTTGTTATTGTCGTGTTCTGGGAGGGTAAGGTAGCCAGTAGACTTATACATGTGGCTTTGCCATCTCGCCACACGGATAGTAACGCACCATTAACATCTTTGGTGATAAACAAGGCGGTGATTTCTCTTTCCATCAGAAGAGCCATCTGCTTGTTGGCTATCTAATAAAGGTATATAAAAAAGCCGAAAGCTTTATTGATATAAAGAGTGAACCTTCACCTATAGATACTTAAGATATTAATGGTGTGTTGTATCTGCGTGACGGAATGGTAATACCACATGAATAAGTTTACTGGTACGAAACGGATCATGCCAGTGGCAAGCATCGACGTCGTTGTTACAGGTATAGGTCATGCACTGATGTCATATTTTGGCCAAGCTTTGAGGAACTCAACCGCTTAGTAATCACGATGGAAGTGACACGTTAGGCCAATCGTCCGCCTTTTACAAACCGCCTTGCAGAATGGGAGATAGTCTATTCGTTAAAGAGGGATGGACCAACTCGGCATATGTACCTACTTACTATGAAAGTTTTGTGCGTGGGAAACTAATACCAAGTTGCTTGATAACTCTAAACATGACCAGGGTTAAATTCAAAATAAAATTTTAATTGGCTGCCCCTTTTGTAATGTTCACCCTATTTAGTATTTACCCATGTCTTTGGTCACCAAATTATTTACACATGGGTTAACACAACAATGTCAGGCAATTAGTTCTATGGATCATTTGAATACCATCCAGCTGTCTTTTACAGGGTTGGCTAGAGTGAATTGAACATTTATTACGGCACATTATAAAATTCCATATCTAGTGTTACATCATGGAATGTGAAATCCAATATTCATTATGATACATAATACAATGTACTTTCCAATATTTATTTTAATGTTTCTAGGCTGATCAAAATTGGGAAATATAGTTTCTAGTACTGGCATATCCAAAATGTGTTACTCTATACCGAATATAGATCTAACTTTCAACCACGTGGTCTAGCTTGGTCGACGTAATTCATAAATTCCGGGTTTGATTCCCGTGTCAAAATAAAAATATTATTAGAGATTTTTCGAGCAAAAATTTGGGGAGCAGTTTGGAATGTGACGGATGTGACGAATGTGTTAACACTCCCGTCCCGTCCCGTGCGTTCGTGTGTTCGTCCCTTCTCAAACGTAAAGGTTTCGTAACGAACACGTCAAAAAACCTAAATTGTGTTAAACTAGGAGCGATTTACTTTACCGAACGCACAAGGGAACCAGCATGATAATATTTATATTTATATTTACAGGCCGTTCTTACTTGGCGGATACTCGTCGAGATCTCCGTTGGTGGAAAGTATGGCCGAATGGGACCGATGGAGAACTGTTACCGACTCAGAATGAAATCAAGACTACCCGGTGAGTTTTTTTAGTGAAAAGTTATTTAGCCGTGTTAGATGATTTTTGGTAGGGAAAATCGTATGGTTTCGCGCCAGTGTTAACAAATAGAACCGGGTGATATGCAACATAAGAAACTTGTTATATATGCATGAAAAATTCTTCAAAAATGCATAAAATATGCAAAAACTAGGTCACATGCACACACAATGCAAAATTAAATGATAAGTATGAGGATCCCCAAAAAGAAAAAAGTATTTTTTATTTTTTATAATCAGCATATAAAAAGTTAATTATTCATTGTTAGACGATAGTAGGTGAAGTCACGCTATGGCATTATATTACATTTCATTTTTTTAATATTTTTGAGAACGTATAAAATCGATTTATTGTTACAAATGTTCACAGGTAAGAATGTACCTTCGATCATTCAGATTTTGTTTTAATTGTTAAAGATTGCTCCACATTCAATAAGGTAACTGGGCAGAATACTTGTGTTTGTGTACTTTGGTACTACATATGTTAGCATTTATAATTTCTGTCAAAAGTGCTGCCATCCAGGTAATAAAAATATCGAAAAATATTGTAAATGTATCGATAGTTTACATCATAACTAGAAGTTAAATAAAGTATGGTGCCGCCGCTGAATATAAATAAAATAAGAATAGCTTACATATGCAAATGCCTATGCAAATATGAAAATGCATATAATATAATGCCCTTGTCATCAACACGCTATCGTTTAATGTTCCTAAATTACGGCCGGTTTTCGAACGCAAATTAGTTTTAAAAATCAATTAATCTGTGTTTAACAGATCATTTGTTTGTAAAAATTGTGTTAAATACAGATTAATCAATCTTGTAAAATTATGTTAAATACAGATTAATCAATCTAGAAAAATTGTGTTAAATACAGATTAATCAATCTTGTAAAATTATGTTAAATACAGATTAATCAATCTTGTAAAATTATGTTAATACAGATTAATCATGATCTGTTAAACACAGATTAATTGCTTGTTAAAATTAATTTGCGTTTCGGAAACCGGCTGTTTGTGTATTATAAACCCAGTAAATCTCACTATAATAAATATGTGCTTGTAAATACCGAAGAAGAAGAAGCTTGTAATATCGAAGAGGTACAGATAAAACTTTTCGCCTGGATTTGGTTTCACCGCTTTAGTCTTCTGCCGCAATAGCTTCAATGTTTGTCACTATCGTGTTCCGGTTTGGAGGGGAGGTAACCGGATTGAAGGGCTTGTACATGTGGCATTACTATTTCACCACACGGATGTTAAATGGTGATTTGATTAAGACATTTGGTGTTTAAAAGTAATAGTCATTTATTTCCATCAGGAGAGCCATTTGCTCGTTTGTTATTTTATAAGTTAACCTGATGTCACCAATGAATAGCTATCATACCAGCTCAATTAGTATGTGCAAGATGAGGTATGTTACACAGTAATTTTCCGTAGTTTTTGAAATGAATCACTTATATTCTCAAAGTGTGTAGGCGTAAAAAAAATTCTTTTCCTGTTTAAAAAAAATCCTTTGCCTATCCTTTTAGGGTTAAAAAATATCCTATATATCCTATGAAGTAAAATAGTACTTACTATACTATACGTGTGGCCAAAGTTGTCTATTATGAAAGTAGAAGTTACATCAAGTTAGAAAAAGATCGCAGCGAGGATGCTGAACGCCGCGACAAAAGATAACTTCTGTCACACGTATCGTATTTTATTTTATAGCTCGTGTTACATAAACCCGCACTTAGGCACGCTTTTCAGTATAAAATAGATCATTTAGGTCACGCAAAAGCGTGGCTAAATTACCGGTTTAGTCCACACAGTGCTATAAGATATGCACTTGATTCGATTACCTTTTTCATATTTATTTCAGTTGAAAATAATATAGGTAATTTTTTTTATGTTATTGAGATAGGCAAACTGGCAGACGTGCCACCTGATGGTAAGTGGTCGACGTCGCCAATGAATAAAAATGGGATACCTGGGCTGGAACTAGCCCAGGTATTCCATTCATGTGTTGCCTATCCTGAGACATAAGATGTTAAGTATCGGTGCCAGTAATTACACTGCCTGCCTTGCCCTTCTCTCTGAAACACAGCAAAGCTGTTTCACGGGAGAAATAAGCAAGATGGTGGTACCCATGGAGCCGGGAGCGTGGCACAGCGCATCCCTCCCACCGGTACCGGTAAATTGGATATAAAGCGCACAGGATGCACTTAAATAGTTGAACTAGTTATGAGTTATACCAGAAAATGACTTAATGCAATAATTTATACAATTGCATCGTTAGGTCACGTAATGTGCATGTGAATTGTTTCAGAGAGGATGTGGAGGACATAATCGGCGCTTACTTGAGCATCGACAGCGTGACCGCGCAAGACTACGGCATGTATGTGTGCGTGGTGCACAGCAACGACGTGGTCTTGAGGAACTATGTCACAGTACATTATAAAAGTTAGTTTATGAGTTAACCCTAGCCCGCTGCGTCATTTTTAACCGATTTCCCGAAAACGAGGAGGTTCTCAATTTGACTATTTTTTATGTTTGTACCTCAGAACTTGGTAAAATTATTTACTGATTTGAAAAGTATATGTAAGCGTTTTTGATTTAAGTTTTATTTTCTGCTAATTAGTGTTTGAGGTTTATAAAGTTTAAAGAGGTTTATTTTTTAGAGTTCCGAAGTAAACTTAACCCTTATAGTTTCGCCGTATCCGTTCATCCGTTCCGCAGCCTGGATGCCTAGATAGCTGTAATTTAGCATAAATATACATATTAGTCACGGTAACAAAGTGGTAAAATAAAATCTTAAAAAATATTTTTCAAGGATAACTCCTCGACGTGTAAAGCGGAGATGTTATTTTTTTTTCTCCCGTACCCCATAGTGTGTGGTATCGTTGGACGTTGGATAGATTCTCAAAAAATTTATTATGTTGTAGTTGTAGGTTTGTGAAAATAATTTTTCGATTAATCCGTTTTAAATTGAGCTTTAAAATCATTTGATATAAAAAGAGGAAGGTATGTTACCTAGTCACAGCGCTAGGTCCTACAGAACTAGGTCCATGTACACAGTGCTTGTAGTATGCCCCTCAGTCACTCGCGGGACATCGTAACATCGAACGCTTCTACTTTCCGATTGTTTTTACCATTAAACACGCTTCAAAATGCTTTCTTGTGTATTTAAATAGTGTATAATCACTCAAGGGAAAAAAATAAGACAGATGGGATTACTTTCCATTCGTAAGTAAGTACAGCTAAACATTAAATTTGTTTAAAAATAAGATTTTTCTTTGTTTATCGGTAACCATGGCGATGAGGTGGTCCGTGGCTATTGGCTAATGAAATTTCACTCGTACGAGTGTATCCGGCCTATCACTGATTTTGTTTATCAGTAACCATGGCGACGACGCGCGCAGTGGCTAATACCATTTCGCTCGTACGAGTGTATCCGCCCTATCTCTGTCTTTGTTTCCATGTTTATAATTGTGATAACAGATGTGTGTGCGTGTCGGTGTATATGTATTCTGCCAAACCTAGTTTAGTGAATGCGATATAAGAACGTAACGTATCTTTCTCTTTTATATCAATGTTTAAAATGCTAATTTTTGTAGTTTTGTGAGTCAATCAAGTTTACCTCTGCGGTCTGCTAGGTAGGTTTTGTGGGTGGGAAAAAAATTACGATGGTAGTAAATATAATGACGTTAAAGGTAAACCTAGTACGTTTAAGTAAGCTTTACAAGTTTATAAGTCGTATAATAGTCGTCGATCAACGTATAAAGTGTATGTGGAGTAGTTTAATGCAGTAAACATGTGATACGGATATATCCGTCATTAAAGTTAAATAAGTACAATAAAAATTCCTCTCCTTAGTTTGCATTATTCTGTGGTTAACTACGGAACCCTACATTGCGCGTGGCCCGACTCGCGCTTTGCTATTTTTTTAATCTAAATAACAAAATTTCTAGATACTTAAACAAGTAAATAAGATTTGAAGTTACTTTTATTAGGACTAGTGGCTAAAACAAAGTCGATTCTTAAAGTACCACTATGATGTTTCATAAAACAAAATGAGAGATTAATGAATCCCTCCCTTGTATTTAATATTACCTCTGGTCAGTTATAAAATTAAAAAAAAAATTGAGTGACTACTTTTTGGTATAAAGCAAGCGTTTCGATAGAAAAATACTGCAATCATATTAATACATTAAATTTTTTATCCTGTTGCCTCTTCTACCAACTAATTATCTCTTAACTATGATATCGGGTGTCACTGGGTACAATCTATTTCATCTAGTCGATAGAATTGCAAATCTTAAAGTGGTTTTTGGAGTCAAGGAATAAGGTCTAAATTTGTGTGTGTCGAATTTGAGTGAATGGCTGCGTATTACCCCTGTACTGTGTAGTAACGGGCTCCTCACACCTGTTAACTGAGCCATATACTGTTTGTTTTGCAGCGGGGTCTGGGGGCGAGGCGGCGTGGTCGGGCGCGGAGGCGCCGTGGCGGTCGCTGGCGCTGGGCGGCGCGGCGGGCGCGCTGCTGCTGCTGTCGGCGGGCGCGGCGCTGCGCCGCTGCGGCCCGCGCCTGCTGCTGGCCGCCCGGCACGCACGCGCGCGCGCCGCCACTGCCGCACACCGCGCTAGAGGTAACTTACTACTTATATACGTAATATCTAAATGACCGAGGTTCGCTTGATCATTTTTGAAGTGAAAACTTCTTTAGGCGCGTTGAGCGTTTTGGTAGAGGGTAAAATCCTCGGTTCGCGTCACCGACATGCTAATTGTTCAACGCTTTCCCAAAAATTTGCACGATTCACGAAGGTGTAAATAAAACTTCGTTACTCAGTGACTGGTTATAATTCTTAACAACGATAACAAAGACATTTATTGCTAATACAGAGTAATGAAAAGCAAACGATAACGCGATGTAATATTGTATAGCGACATCTGTTATCTTAACTTTTAACTAAATACTTCATCATTATATTTACTAATACAAAGTAACTTTATTCAAATACTATCGTGATTTAATTCGGAACAGCGTCATCTATCATGGTGTTCCAGAACTAAACACTAATGATAATAGTATATCTATAGCTATGGAGAGCCAGACTAGCGCACGCGCAGTAGCCTCTGTACACGTATACACTAATACATCGACTATTTCTGACTGTATTATGTGCGCGTTGGACGCTTTATATAGTTATATAATTTTAATTACTCTCAACTTAATAGTTCCGTTTTCACTTCTATCGGCAGTCCCACGACTGCTACTGTTTTTTTTAAAAAAACGACGTTATCGAAAGAGTGTAGGTAATTGAATCATGGATATATATTTAATAATAATGTGATGGTTTTGTTGTGTGTGCAGTGCTGGAGAAGGAATTCGACGTGATGGTGTGCTGGACAGGCGTGGACGGCGAACTAGTGCGCGGTGCGCTGCTGCCCACACTGGCGCTCAAGTACCGCTACCGCGTGCTGCCGCGCCTGCTGCCCGCTGCGCCTGACACCTGTGAGTCACGCGCACACACACCTGCACGCGCACGCATACACACGCACACACATACACACACAAGCATACACACTGTACACAGATTATCATAGGAGAAACAACTAGATTCTTCTCAAAATGGAAAATGACGTGAATATTGACTGGTTGACTGGTAAATGTCTACATATTGAAAGTTTAAACCACGGATTAAATGGATACGCCTTTCAAGACAATTCCTTAATTGTCAGTGTCAGTCAACTTGCATTTACATGTTTTTATATCGTAAGATAGCAAACAAACAGATGGGTCTCCTGATGGAAAGGGTTAACCATCGCCTATAGACACCAAAGATGTTAATGGTGCGCTGCCATCTTGTGGCGAGGTCTAATGCCATATGCATAAATTTACCGGCTACCTTACACGACAGTTTTTTTATATCATAAGTTAGCAAACAAACAGATGGGTCTCCATCGCCATGAGTCAAACATCGCCTATAGACACCAAAGATGTTAATGGTGCATTGCTATCTTGTGGCGAGGTCTAATGCCACGTGCAAAAGTTTACCGGCTACCTTACCCTCCAAACCGGAACACGACAGCGATAAACACTGACGCTATTGCGGCAGGAATAGGTAAGGCGGTGGTACCAGACCCGTCGAGCCGATGCAGAACTCTACCACCTAGTAGTCACCATGATAATGACGCACATAGCCACTCGGTCGCCTTTTACGACATGCCTGCCACATGCCATTACGGCAGAGCAGCAGTTAGCCTATTCTCCAAAGGAGCCCGGGACAAAAATACAGAGTTGTAGTACTAGCTGATGAAATAAAATCACTCCAAGCGTAATTTTTAAACCTTGTCATTTCATTCGATGCGTTTAAAGAAAACGTGGCTTATTTCTATTTTTTCTCGTTATAATATATTTACAAATGTATACCATTTTTGACAGTGATAGGAGCGTTTGCTGATATGCGCGGCGACACGTTTCCTTCCCAATGGCGTGTCTATTAGTATTCGTGTGGTTTGTGGTTTAAACAGAACCGCGATAGTTAAGGATCATATGTAACCAATAAAAATTAAATAAAATGAGAATATTACTTATCTATATAGTAAACCTCAACAAACCTAATGTATAAAAATATTTAAAAAGCATTGATATAAAAAAAGGAAGATATAATAAATAATAATAAATAAATATTCACGGGACATGGTACACGGTACATAGTGCTTGTAGTATGCCACTCAGTCACACGCGAGACATCGCAACATCAAACGCTTCTACTTTCTGATTGTTTTTACCATTAAACACGCTTCAAAATGCTTTCTTGTGTATTTAACCAGTGTTATAAACACTCAAGGGAAAAAAATAAGGTACATGGGATTACTTTCCATTCAAGAACAAATTTAATGTTTTAGCTGTACTTACATTCGTAAGTTTAAACATTAAATTTGTTTAAAAATAAGATTTTCTTTGTTTATCGGTAACCATGGAGATGAGGTGGTCCGTGGCTATTGGCTAATGAAATTTCGCTCGTACGAGTGTATCCGGCCTATCACTGATTTTGTTTATCAGTAACCATGGCGACGACGCGCGCAGTGGCTAATACCATTTCGCTCGTACGAGTGTATCCGCCCTATCTCTTTCTTTGTTTCCATGTTTATGATGTGATAACAGATGTGTGTGAGTGTCGGTGTATATGTATTCTGCCGAGCCTAGTTTAGTGAATGCGATATAAGAACGTAACGTATCTTTCTCTTTTATATCAATGTTAAAAAGTATGATCACGGCGCAGGGCACAGCAACTTGCTAACGAGTCTAGTCACGAGTTCGGTAAATCGCGCGTGTGTCTGTACGTAAATATTTTAATTGAATAATTAGACGACAATTTAAGCTCCTATTATTTTACCTTTTTGCAGTAAGAATCGAGCACTAACCATCGTCCTTTAAAGACTGTACATATATCTACTGATATTTGTACAGTCTTTTACTACCTGTCGATTTATATATAGTAACAATTAAAACACAATCATACTATCAAGCGGTGAAGGAGCTCACTCTTGATAGAGAAAAGTGGAGATCACTTCACAAACAAGAGCCTAGCTCTTAATTAAGAAAAAATCGGTTGTCTATAAAGTTGGTTTACAGACGATAGTTGAACGTGACAACGTCTTAAGAAAATACTAATGGAATGGTAGCATTTACGGAACGCCTCAGAGCGAGGTAACGCCGCATGAGTCATGTTTTTTCGTGCGTGCAGCCAGCTCTATCGAATTATAAGACGTTGTCACGTCAAAAAAAGACAATTATATGGCTGGCTTTGTAGGCTTGCTTGCTTAAATTTTGACAAAAATACACCAACACATAAAATGTTGTCTTCTCAGAAAGTTACCCACTACGCGGATAAAATCAGAATACTTTATTTCAATTAAACTTTTTACTTTTACTACTATTAAGTTATTTTAAAGTGTCATCAATTTAAAACGCGTCCCAACGGGCTTGTCTTTTTATATATTTATTTTTTTACCCATTCATAGCGGCCGACGCCGATGGGCGTTTTTTTGTTTCTTAACAGATACACTGGACGCCGATCGGCGCCAAATTCTTAATGAGTTTATTTTCAAAAAGAATTATTTTTCTTAAGAATTTCTGCAAGAAGTTTATTCTTCCAATACCTATGAAATTTTGAGCGCCGTTTCCGTGAAATCATCTCTTCGGAAATTCAAAATTATTGATAAATTGATAATTTTTTTTCAAAATTATTGAAAAAAATCAGAAATTAGCAACATTTCTATTTGTGTTGCTTTTATATTTTTGTATGCATACAGTTTTAAGGGTTTATGTACATAATTAAGACAATATTGTATATTTATGCATTGACCTGTAAGCTTATTGCACAACTCATCTTTATATCACCATCCGTTTTATTTGTTTGATAAGTGAGGGTTTTTTTTATAATTGTTAAAAACGATCATTTTTAACAACACATATTTGGCACAAAATATATCGCACCTTCGCTAAGACAACATGTACATTTTAAGAATTGTAATTTTTTTACCAAAGTTTATTTAGGTATTTTTATAATTATGACCCTAGAAATCGTAACTTAATGGAAATCTTTGTTATGGGAATTTCACAAGCAATCCTTCTGATAGGAATATACTTCAATATAACACATTAGCATGCATAACTTATTTAGGAATATATTCTATACTTTCCATCGTCGGCACTTGGTGAAATTCCATTGTTACTAGACACTTTTACTGTTCCACTTGTACATCAATTTCACTTTACACAATTTTAATTATATTACTCGACCGGTTTCACTTTTTAAAGCATCTTCAGGATGTAATATACTTATATGTATGTATATATATACAGAATGTAATAAACAGGAAGTATATTACATCCTGAAGATGCTTTAAAAAGTGAAACCGGTCGAGTAATATAATTAAAATTGTGTAAAGTGAAATTGATGTACAAGTGGAATAGTAAAAGTGTCTAGTTATTTAGGAATTTTTAATATTTATTTGCTCTTGCACCCAAAGGTACCTTTTAAGAGTAGATTACTATTCAAATAAATTCTTAGTTCCTAAATTAAAATATAGACTGTATTATATTGAAGATGTTTTTTTATTCAGTGGTGTCGCTAGTTGGCAGCTGTATTCCCATAGAAATTAATCTTATAAAAACTCAAATCGAAATAAAAAAACTTCTAAGAGCAAACCAAAAGTTATTTTCGGAGTACTTGTTTATTTATCAAAATACATAATAATCATCAAAAAAAGTTTGTGACAGGATGAACAGTAATGACTATAAAAAATATGCTACAATTTAGCTAAAACGATAATATTTTATGATTTTGCAGCTAAATATAATATTAATTTTAAATATAACTAAGAAGTTACCGAAGGTTGGTGTACTCTGGCAAAATCAATAAATAATAAGAAAATTAAAATTAAAGACAAATATCTAAATTAAATTAATTAAATACTAGGTGGTAGAGTTCAGTATCGACTCGCCCGGGTCTGGTACCACCGCCTTACCTATTATTGCCGCAATAGCGTCAGTGCTTGTCGATTGTCGTGTTTCGGTTCGGAGGGTAAGGTAGCCGGTAAACTTATGCATGTGGCATTAGACCTCGCTACAAGTTAGCAACGCACCATTAACATCTATGGTGTCTATAGACGATAGTTGACCCTGTCCATCAGGAGATCCATCTGCTTCTTTGCTATCTTATGATATAAAAAAATCTATTAAATATTGGGACCATTTGATGCAAAATGATTCATAATATATTATTTTACTTTTACTCACTGTTTTCTTACTTAATTTTCCACCACATCACTGATTTTTTAAGTTTTAACCAAGGAAGTTATATTCTAGGAATGTTCACACGCGCTTCAAAATCGTTCCGAAGAGTACCACGACATGGGTGGAGTGTGTCTCTTTCTACTAAATAAAGCGCCAATCGCCATATATAAATGCGGCCATGCGTTGTTTGCAAATTACTACTAAGTAATTCTACTAATTTGAGAAACAGTTTTTGCATTGCATAATTAATTACGTAATAATTAAAATAAGCACATTTTAGAACTCACTATGTTAATAACAATGCACTTTATGCTAATTTATTTATCGACGTGTATTAATAAAAAGGATTTAACGATTACCAAATGTGTAAAAATCTACCATTTAGAGTTTTATTGACACTGGCAATTGCAAGAAAGGGACAACATCCACTCTTGTCGTTGTCTTGCTCAGAACGTTTTTCCCCATGTTATGTAAGAAACAAATGTCAACTTTATTAGCTAGGAAATAAAGTACATTGTTATTTTTCAAATATTGCTTCGTAACAATTCCAGTTATAGTATATAAGTTCCTTGGGCATGACCAAGGAAGTTATATTCTACCCGGAATGCTTACACGCGCTTCAAAATCGTTCCGAAGAGTACCACGACATGGGTGGAGTGTGTCTCTTTCTACTAAATAAAGCGCCAATCGCCATATATAAATGCGGCCATGCGTAGTTTGCAAATTACTACTAAGTAATTCTACTAATTTGAGAAACAGTCTCACTATGTTAATTATAATACATTTTATGCTAATGTATCTATCGACCTGTATGAATAAAAAGGATTTAACGATTACTGAATATGTAAAAATCTACCATCTAGATAGTTTAATTTACACTGGCAATTGCACGAAAGGGACAACATCCACTCTTGTCGTTGTCTTGCTCAGAACGTTTTTCCCCTCTGTTATGTAAGAAACAAATGTCAACTTTATCTGTTACGTAATAAAGTACATTTTTATTTTTCAAATGTTGCTTCGTAACAATTCCAGTTATAGTATATAAGTTCCTTGGTTTTAACAGTTTATGTTTTTCAACTATTTGTGACAAAAATATATAATGATTTATAAAAATCTGCGTATATCTCTCTACAATTTACAAACTAACTGTAAGGTTAATCAACAAAACTAAGCAAAACATGCTGTGAAATCTTATTCGAGTGCTAAAAACGCCGATAGGCGTCTAAAAATTTTCATATCAAGTGCGGCGGGCGCCGATTGGCGCTTATTTAAAAATGACTGCCGCATCTGAGAAGAAATCGTAGTTTCGAACGGCGCAATTAATGGGTTATAGCAGACGTGTATTACACAAATTTTACAATAATAATAATTAAAAGGAGATAGTTGATTTGTGGAGTGTTAGTTCGGGCTCCCTTTGAACAATAGACCATTTGCCATTCTGCCAGGTAGTTCATAAAAGGTGAACAATTGAAAAACACGTGTCACTACCATCGTGACTGCTAGGTGGTAGAGTTTTGTAACGTGCGACTTTAGGTTACAGGAGGAAATAGACACAAAAGCATAGTGCAGGTGGTGGTGTTTTCTTATTGATCGGATAGGCTCGTTCGACCTACTAAGAGCTTAACGTGTCTTCACACAGTGAGATGATGGTTATTACCCAGGAAATAATGATCCACTTGAAGAGAGTTTACATAATTTATATTAATTTATCTTAACTGAGTATGTACAAATGGAGACATAGTAAATACCTTGACTTACGCGAACCCGGACTTATGCGATTTTCAAATCTCGTTGATTGATCTTTTATTTGACTTATTGGCTCCACACTAATGCTTAGCTAATGTACTTTTCCAGACAATTGAAAGACAAATTGTAGAAAATATGGACTCCAATGAAGAGCCTATTCTTCTAAAAAACAAGGAATAAAATAAAAATAGGTTTGGAAACTGCGAGGGAAAAATCAAGTCGTCAAACTACTTTGTTAGATTGTACGAAGCTTTCTATATCAAAATAACTTTGGTTGACGATTTTATATTTATATATTTTAGATCTTAATAAACATTTTTAGTCTTCGTGTATTTTTAAAAGCCACAACAAAAATACTTTATATGTGTTTATATGGGAAATTATACCCCGACTTACGCGAATTGGACTTACGTGGTTGTCACTCAGTCCCACCTATCGCGTAAGTTCGAGCTATTACTGTATTATTCAGCAACGTCTCTGCTCTGTGTACGTTCATGTGTAGCTTTCGCATTTCGATCACTGTACTGCTGCGCTAACCTGCTAATTTAATCGCCCGTAAGTGCATTTTAGGTGCAACAGAGTAAATCGCGCTCAATAATTTGCACCTTTATTTTTGACACTGCAAACAATCTATAAAAGACATGAAAAAAATAATTTTCAATACATGAAAAAAAGACGTCAAAAATAAAGGTACAAATTTTTTGGTGCGATTGTCTCTTTTGCACCCAATATGCACTTACGGTCGACTAAATTAGCAGGGTAGTGCGTCAGTCCTCACAAGGGGTCAATGTTTAGTTCTGAACAAGCCACGACACAGCCACTTCCGGATTTGTGGTCGATAAGTTAGTAATGTGCGGTGTGTCAGGGTACAACGCGGTGGTGGGCGACACGTCGCGGTGCCGGTCGCTGGTGGCGGTGGTGTCGCCGGCGCAGTACTCGGCGCCGCAGCTGCTGCTGGCGCTGCGCCAGCTGCGCGCGCTGCCGCTGCCGCCCGTCGTCGTGCTGCTGCAGGTCAGCCGCCCCACTACACTCACAATAACTACTGTTTTATCTACTACACAATCACTATACATACATACAATCAATAAAAAAGAACAAATGTACAAAAAAAAATGGGTGATCTTTTTTATGTAGGTATGTTTTTCTCCAATTACTCGAAGGCGCTAAGACTGATTTTGAAAATTCTTCTTTTGTATGAATCAGTTAAAAATTCTCTAGCTAGCTAGTAGCTATCTACTAATAATATCAATTATATTATTATTCATATAAACGTATAAAATAAATCCAGCCGTTTTAAGTGTGAAGAAGTAACAAACCTAAACACAAAAATTAAGCATAAAATGATATTATAGTGGAATGTATTTTTTGACAGGATTTACCAAAGCTGAAGCGGGAAGCGAAGGAGGCGGGTGAGAGCCTGGTGTGTGTGCTGCGACGGACGCGGCTGGTGGCCTGGCGGCACGTGCACGAGCGCGCCTTCTGGACGGCGCTGCGGCTCGCGCTGCCGCTGCCGCCCGCGCACTGCAAGCAGGTACCGACTGACGCCTGGCGCGCGCCACATACCGTGTCGACACCGCGGAACATGAAGTTAGCGCGGCACACGTCTCGCAATCAAGCAATTTATTTAGCCATAAGGGGCCATCCATAAATTACGTCACACGAATTTCATAATTTTTTGACCCCTCCCCGTCCTTGTCACATCTGGTCACATTTGTGAGACCCCCCCTTCTACCTAGTGTGATGTCACATATTTTACAATTTTACATTGGAAACATGATCTCCTTCGATTATTTTTTATTTATACAGGTATTATATTTTGAAAAAATGTGATGTCACAAAATTTGGGATCTTTTTCGACCCCCTCCCTCCCTCTTAACGTGTGACGTAATTTATGGATGGCCCCTAATCAATCTGAGGCCTAATTCACGTAATCAAATAGCAATCGAGTCGATGCGTACATGTTGTTACATATTATGCCGTCTCTTAGCACGTCTCGACGTTCTATTGTGTCTATATGTATGAGAACCCTAAGCGCATCATCTCAGTTACGTGAATTGAAAGGCTGACTTCATTGGCTACTAGCCAAAATATGGCTAGTCATCTAATGGTTAATTTATTCCGATCAAACCATGAGGTCCTTGTATCTGGGTGTGGATCTGAAACTGTGTTTAGACTTATTTGGGATTATCCTCTACAGCAGTTTGGAGTCTGATGGGAGATGTTATCACCCCAATATATTTCTTTTTATTTCATAAGTTAGTAAACAAGTAGAAGGTTCTCCTGACGGAAAGAGACAGCCATCGCCTATGGACACCAAAGATGTTTTACGTTGCGATCTTTGTGGTAAGATCTCAATGCCATATGCATAAGTTTACCAGCTACTTTATCCTCTAAACCGTAACACGGCAGTGTGATAAGCACTGACGCTATTGCGGCAGAAATATCAAAGGCCGTTGTACCAGACCCGAGCGAGACAATGCCGAACTCTACCATCTAGTAGCCACGATGGCAGTGACTCGCATAGCCACGTTCACTTCATACGAATTGCTTGGCAGAACGGCAGATTGTGTATTCTTCAAGAGGGGGCCCGGATAAACATGAAGGAAAACTACTTTCTCAATCTCGACGATCTAAGCAAACTTACCTTGCATCCTTAACAAGCTTACCTCTCTGTCTACACAAAAATCGATTACGAAGACAATTGACACCACTTCAAACAACGCCTGATCAATCTGATCATGGTCTCATGTATGTGGGAAGTCTCGGATTTCCCACATACCTTTATGTTTCCACAATCACAATTCTACATATTATGCTGTGTTAATATTTTATTTGTAATTTTTTTTAAAACCTACCAATTTTGCCCGACGCGAAAATCAAAGCCTGCAAGTCATATTCCGAGTCGAACACGCTATTATTATACCAATTAGGCATAGGTGATAAAAATAATATTGTTTAATTTTTTATTGTGAATTGTCTTTTGCCCCTGGCTTCGCATGTATAAAAGTTATTTTCTATTCTTTGGGAACTACTTGTTTTCTGGTTGACAGGTCCTCTAGGTCCCTTTCTGCACCCCTAACAACGTGAGTGAAAAATTTCAGCTTTCTCCCTTTATTAGTTACTCCGTGACGGTAAAAACAAACTCACTTTCGTATTTAACATTAGGATTAAATGTAACTTTTTTCCAACAGGAAAAATTGAGCACAGCTGAAGCTGAAGAAAGTAAAGAATCGCGCTCTGGAAGTATGACGGCTCTAGTGTGAACCCACCCTTATAGACCCAAGTGATTCACCGGGGAATTGATTGTGATATTGTGACTAAGTGAGAGCGAACGCTGAAATGCACCAGGCATGTCGAGTTTCCCTTCGCACACTGTGCTGCCAATTAGAATGAAGACTGTGAATATTTTTAATAAACTCATTTCGTATCACATAGATTTAGTCTACGAACAAAATATCATTAGGAACTGATTATAATCTTTATTAGGTGTTGACTGTACCTCACTTAAACACGATAATAATTATAATTTTGGTGTATAACTAACTGCTTTTGTAGTTGATAACCTTTTGAATAGTAATATTCCTTAGGAGGAATCCACAAATTACGTGAGATGTTTAAGGGGGAGGGGGTCGAGTCAAATCTCTTCTACTCTTACGTTGGAGAGAGGGAGGTCTCGGCAAATATCACGCAATTTTTTTCTGATTGAAACAAAAAGAAAATAGTATTTTGGTCCATTATCCAGATTGTACATGCTTAAGGTTTAATCTTAAGCGTAATCGTAATACGATTGAGATCATTCACTAATTCGTTCGAAAGAAAATAATTTCATTCATACTTCGACGTTATACAGTCTTAACTAGACGTAAATAAAAGCACGAAGTTTTTTTTTTTTTACAATAACAATCCAACACGTTAACGTATTTAAAAAATCCACATTTTGAAAAATCTCACGTGAGATTGGGGGATAGAGGAGGGGGTTGAATAAAATCTTATGACATATCACCAGGGGGGAGGGAGGGACAGAAAATTAAAAAAACACCTCATGTAATTTATGGAAGACCCCTTAGCAAAATGTTTCTATGGCGTTGTTTTCAAAATGTACGTTTCAATATTTCCTGTATTTTGTTCGTAGGATTTAGTTAAGTCATTTGAATTCTGTATACAGTTTTCTAAGATCTCAGTATCATTCTCTTAGTTAACTACTTCTCTTTCGTCTACCAAAGGGAATTTGCGAACATGACAATTTATGTTATTCTTTCGGTTGTAAACTATTTATTAATTCATGTTCTGTGTAACAGGATCGTATTTTTTTCGTATTTTAAAATAAATATTATTTTGAGATTCTGTCCATTTCTTTATTTTTAAGTTTTTTTTTATTTAATTATTGGTGTTCGAATTACATTTATGAGGTTTTGAGGTCTGTGATAATGGATATGAGGAATATGTGTCATTAAACTATGGAGTGTAGAAACGAGGAGAACACTATACGGCTTTTTAACTCAAGAAGTGTCCATGATATAACAATAAATACGGAAGGTATTGCGGAAGATATGATCAAAAGTAGTTTTAAAAGTATTAAAGTTTTGTTGAGCGGCAGTTTCAACTTTGATTATTTTTAGCACTTTACAAATAATTATCTGGTAAAAAAAAACGCCATCTTTCTTTATTGCTGTTTCAGAGACACTTATTTTACACAGAGATAATGTTTCCGGTCTCTATACGTTAATCTTAAGAATTATTTACAATGTGCAAGTTTTAGAATGGGATGTATTTTGGAACTGAGCATCTAATCTCAAAATGTAAACAAATCTGATACACGAGCATTGATATTCTTATTTTATCTTAGTGTTTGTTTTAAATCGATTCAAGTATAGAATGATTATATAGTCGAGATTAAAATATCAGAATATCATGATCGGTAGCTCATGGGTGTCCAGTCGTGTAAGGTTGGCCGTTGGATTTAAAGCTCATTCATTTCATTTGTGTATCAAACATTTGAATTAACAATGTATAATGAAAACCAAAAAGTTAAATTATTTAAATTGTAATTTTTTCATTATATAAGTAATTCCTTTTCGCTGTCATCCCATCCCACTCTAACACGTGTAAAAATAATTCTTCTATCTATGAAACAGTTGTTTCGTTTTGCTTTGGGCCGTAGTGGCAATATACTATTGAGTTTTATAATATGTTGTAACTGATTCTTGTGTATAATATAATCCAAAGGCATATTAAAATCTGTTCTTGACTGCAGTATAAAATCCGTTATAACTATTTTGTTTCTTTGATAATAGGCTAATTGACTAAATTTATTTACCTTATTAGGAATATTAACCAAAAACCTATCTTTGAATTTCGTACGTTTATAATAAAAATTTCGCCTTTAAAAATTAAAGTTGACCATGAAAACGCTCTGGACTGTCATGGCGTCTTGAATGACATTACGTTGGTTTCTATGAAAATTTCAAAAAAAAAATATGATATTTTATCACGGTGTGAAGTAACACTTTCAGATTGGCGTTTACGTCACATGACTTAATTTTTGCTGAAGTAGTTTAAGTTGTATCCTAAAAATATTTTGAATTCTTATCTTTTAAAATAAATGTTTTAGTTTTTGTTGTCCCCACATCATAATCAATATCAGATTGTAATATTGGTTGCTTGGTTTAAAAAAATAAAGCAAAGAAACAGAGATTCGGACAGTGAATTTTTGTTATACTGTGGTGGTTTATAAAAATGTCTATTAAGAAATTTCATAAGACTGTGTTTAATCAGTAGTAGCATATCGAAGTAGATTTTTATTTTATTACACTTAACTACCTTGGGTATACTGTCATTACAAACCAAATAAATGTACATTTTTAATTGTATTCTGTAACTTAATAACTGATGTGAACTGATTCATTAAATCTGTTTAGACATTTTTTTCACAAAGTAGGAAATTTTGAAAATTTTCTTTTTTGAAAAGGCGCAAAAATGTAAAATTGCCACTCATAACTAAAATGTAGTATTACTGTTTTAATAAACAGTAATACTACATTTCAGTTATGAGAGTAAACGTAATCGTTGACCGCTTAAATAAACAGATGAGTGAAAAGTGTATGCGCCATATTTATTGTTTTTATCGGCATTTGTTTGTAATTCAAATGCTTCAACGAATAATGAAGACGCTCTATCTTTGTAGCAACACAAAACTTACGAAACAGCCACAGAATACAAGAGACTAGCAGAAGTCTCTAGTAGTCCATAACTGGTGCGGAACAAACTGTCCCGAACCAGTCCGAGATATCGCGTCCGTGAGAGGTGTCTATGTGTGCTATGCTCGATATTACTTGTATGGAACATTGACCCCTATTAGTCTCCAGTATTCTGTGCTACAGCCGAGATTTCTATGGTGAAAGTAGTTGCTGTACACAAATTGTAGCAAGCCTAGGTAGTATCCTAAAGCTACGGGGAAGATAACACATAGTGAAAGTATTCTATACACTAGCTGTTGCCAGCGACTTCGTCCGCGCGGAGTTCGTTTGCTCCGCACAGCCCCTCCCCCGTAGGTGATAGCATGATAATATGTAGCCTATATGTTGACAGGACCTATTAGTAATATTCATACAAAATTTGAAGTAAATCCATGCAGTAGTTTTAGAGTTTACCCCGGACATACATACAGACAAACAGACAAAAATTCTAAAAACTATAGTTTAGCTTCGATATCGATTGAAGATCACGCCTCAAGTATTCTTTTAAAAAAATATTCAATGTACAGTTTTGACTTTCCTACGATTTTATTATATGTATAGATGATATTGTCAAAATGCTCAAACCTGCTAAACAAACTTCACAAAAGTCATAGTATTATAGTATCGGCCGCTAAAATTGTTTTTTTTTTTTTTAATTTGTGGTTGTATAATTCATACGTCATATTATGTCTATGAGATTTTTACATTTAAAAAAAACTGCGATTTATTTAACATAAATTTAAAATATACAGACTATGTTTGCGATGCCATCTTGTTTACTAAGTTACAGAATATTATGACAATAACCGTAGCATTTTGTCTTTTGAAGGTCAAGGCAGTTAGTTTATTTTAATATAAGAATGAGCAAGAGGCAAACTTTTACGATTATCATTAAACGTTACTTTAGGAATGTTAATTTTACGTATTTAATTTTTATGTAAATATTTAATACCTAAGTATTAACACGCTATAGTGTAAATTGAAGTTATTATTTTTTACTACAATATAATTGTTACATTCCACAAATATATCTACGATAGCCATAGGTTCTTAAGTTTAAATTTTTTGTCAAAACTTTCGTATAAACTGAAATAAAAACGATTTGTGATATTTGTCTTTGATTTTCAAGTTTTGTTTCCGAAAAGATGATATAAATTCGGCTGTATCTATTAATTACGTGTACATGGGGCACACTAAAAGTTTTGCACTTCTAGCTAATCGGAACTATTTGAATTTCGAATGTTATATTTTTAAAACGTTGCAAACTTCTTAGTAATAAAAAAAACAATTTTCGGGAAATGATTTGTCAATTGTTTTTTTATCACACATCAAAGTTCTACGTACGCAACGAAAATGGAATGCGTTCGAAAAGATTTTAGAGCGATGATTTTTTATGATTTTAAAAGTTCTCTTTCTCCGCAAGACTGCCGCTCGTCTTCAAAATGCTTTTGGGAGAAAAGCACCTTGTTTGAGCACCGTGAGGCGATGGTTTGCTGAATTTGAGAGAGGTTGAGTTTCTTTACATGATGAATTTCGTGAAGGGCGGTCTTCAACTACCGTCAACGAAAATAATGTGGCTACTGTTAAGCGGTTAATTAAAGAAAACCCCCGAGACAATTCAAGGACTATTGGGAATTGGTATGAGCCAAATTGAGAAAATTTTACATGAAGAATTGAAAGTTCGGAAACTTTGTTGTCGTTGGATCCCTCATGAAGTGACAGTGGAGCAGAAGCGGGCTCGCGTGGAATGGTGTTCACAGATGCTACTGAAGTACGACCGCGTACGGCCTTTTCTCATTTTCAAACGCGATGGGCGTTTGAAAATGAGAAAAGGCCAACAAAAGTGAGTGGTAAAAAAACGATCGCGTTTTTTTTCTCAGCTACGGGTCTCATCTGTACAATTCCACTTGAAGATCAAAAGAGTGTTAATGCCGAGTGATAGTCTACCATTTGTTTACCCAGGCCAGGGTGTCAGAAAAAGTTCGCGAAAGACGACCCAAAGGCCGCATTCTCTTACACCATGATAACGCTTCTTCACACACGGCCAACAAAACAGTCATTTTTAACTTCCGAAAAAGTACATTTCGTCACTCATCCTGCGCATAGCCCCGACCTAGCACCCTGTGATTTCTGTATTTTCCCCCAAATCAAAGATTTGATGAGAGGTTTTACTTTTACCAACTCCGAAGAGACATTGATAGCGTTCAATCAGCACGTAGAAAACATGCCTTCAGATCTGTGGTCCTCCTGTTTTAAAAAAATGGTTCGATCGCATGAAAAAATATTTAAAATGTAAAGGAGATTATTTTGAAAAGCAATAAACATAATATTTTTTTTATAACATGTTGTTATTTTTAAGTTACGCAAAACTTATGGTGTGACCTACGTATACTAAATCAAGAGTATTTTGAAATGATCTTACGCAGTCTTGAATATGGTGGTGGTTTCACGTGATACCGTGATTTCCAACGAGGCTGAACTTTGTTCGCGAAACACTCTCGTATTCAAAACATATTATAGTAATAGTATTAATGTTTGTAACAGTTTGGATTTACCGCCGGAAAATCCTCTGTCGACGCAGTGCTGTCTATGAGAAAAACGGTAGAATTGTCACGAAATAATTATGTTGTAGGTAATTTTTTGGATATTTCGGGTGCTTTTGACAACGCGTGGTGGCCGATGTTATTGTTGAAATTAAAAATAAGGGAGTGTTATTCAAATATATATATATACTAATTAAATCGTATCTAGAAAACGGTCATATAAAATTACAGCTAGGGCACTACGCTGTGTCTAAACTCCTTACTCTAGCTGCCCACAGGGATCAATACTTTCACCATATCTATGGAACTTAGGATTTGACGATTTATTCTCACTAGCCTTGCCGAACGGATGCTCGCTTATAAGGCAGAAATATACATGCCACGTAGTAGCACGAAAGCATGCTAGTTTCGAGCAAATTATAGTTTAGTAGCATATAAGTAGCACGTGTATACGAAAAGAGCATGCTTGTGAATAAGCACGCTATTTAATCGCAAGCCGGTCTATTTTTCGTGCTAATTAACACGCGATGTAAGGTGCGGGGGTGAAGGGGGTGGCTGCAAAGCAAACCTGAACGTATTCTATGCTACTTGGTTTGCTTACTAGCACTAGTTAGAATTTTTGGATGTTTGCGTGTAGGTATTTTACAATAGCTCGATGGGACAATGAAAAACCTTTAAATTTTATATTTGTTTATCAAAATTGTGAATGTTTGTGGAACGTACGTTCATCACAATATACCTCAAAAACAAAACAAAATCTCAAGAGAAAATGCGTACCTACCATATTAGCATCTCACATATAAGTGTAACTTTTTCTTATGAATGGTTCAATTTTTTTTTCAAGTTCATTAAATTATACTGGTTGCATTCGCAAGGGTTTCTTGAAACCACCAATATCGTCCTGCCTCATTTCATTTACTACCAAAGATGGTACCATTAGACATCAAAGATGTTAATAGTGCGTTATCTTGTGTCGAGGTCTAATGCCACATGCACAAGTTTATCAGGTACTTTATCCTCCGAACCGAAACATGACAGTGACAATCACTGACGCTATTGCGGCAGGAGTAGGTAAGGCGGTGGTACCAAACCCGGGTGAGGCAAAGCAGAACTTTACTACCTAGTAGCCACGATGGTAGTGAATCACATAGGCAATCGGTCGCCTTTCACGGCCTGCCTGGCAGAACGGCAGTTGGCCTATTCTACAAAGGAGCTCGGACTAACACAGCAGATTTCCTTCGTCTGTTGTTCTTTTTCATTAAAAGTGTCTTTATTAAATGTGGTAAAAGTGATAATATCAAAGAAATTAATTTATTCCACACACGATTCGGCATAGAAACGTCCATTTTGAATTCTCTAATTAGCACACATGTATTTCGCTTGTGCTAGAAAGAAGTATGCTCCTAAAAAGAATGCTTTTGAGGTCTGTGCTTTCATGAACAAATGTACACATTCGGAGAGTATGCTATAAATGAGCAGTATTATTTAAATGCCTGACTGAGTATTAAAATAATTGTAGGAAAGTTAAGATCCGTATCCGTATTCGCGGATCAAAGCAACAATTATCCGTCTCCGTATCCGCGGATCTAGCTTTTTAACGATCCGGCACATCTCTAGTCAGTTGTAGTGGAACCCGATCGCCATTTTTCGTTTCAATGAAGATTTATTTAATAGTACATTATTGCAAAGGCCGCGAAATTACGGCTCGGCCTTCAGTGGTAGAGAGGAAGCGATATATACCTGTTATATAGGACAGGTAGTGAGGTTCTACCGGTAACGTTGAAACTTTAGTGTCGCTTAAAACTCATATAATTTTCCAAGGATGTTAACTAATCGACCTCGAATCGATTAACCTTTCAACTTTCCATAATTGAGATCCAATTCAAATAAACAGACGAAGTTTTTTATAAAAAATAAAACAAATTTATGAAAATATAAAAATTTATTTTCAATATTTTTCAATTTCTCATTATTCCTAAGTAACAGGCACTGTAGACTCGCTTACAATTCAATATCACACTCATTTTGTAATGAACAAGATAATAAATAATTCTAAGTGCTGTAAGTATTCAAATCTTGACTCGTAAAAATCACATACAATTTTAATTATAAGCACACATTGGTAAGTACCGACACTCATGATTCAGTTGAGATTATAAACAGAAAATCTCGAAACATCAAAATCATGATGGCATCGAGCAAAATCAAATAACATCCAGAAATAAGTAGCCGCTTCAAATGACTTGGCTACAGCATATCTGCAAGTAGTATAAGGTAACCATTAATCAATTCGAGATAATTTTAATATTTGAACATTATCACAAACAATTTCACAATTAAACTATCACTATTCGATATAAATTATAAACAAACGTCCAATAAAAATCACAAGTCGTTTGTAAAATTAACCTACTTACGCATTCATTATTTTTCTTATCAATAATAATTAACTTCAAATAAGTACCTACAAAAGGAACATTTTGTATATTCCAAACAACAATTATCATGTAATGTACAATAAGTAGCATAAGATTCTACAGTAAAGTTGTACAAGTAATTTCTGATAAGACATATTTTAAAACGGATAAGAAGGAAATAGATTTTATCTATACATATATTACGAGATTCCGGTTCATATTATTGCACAATATGATCTATATACCAGTGTGTAAAAAACCCCATTCGATCGTCCAAGGCTTAATACAATCATATCTGTGTCATTATTTTATGGATATTGATAGATACATTTTCAAAATATTTGCTCGATTTAAGGGGAAGTTCTACAGTTTTAGTACTCAAATGAGGCGCTGTAAAATACATTTTTTATTTAAAAAACAGTAGCAGTCGTGGGACTGCCGATAGAAGTGAAAACGGAACTATTAAGTTGAGAGTAATTAAAACTATATGCAAAACATAGCTATAGATATACTATTATCATTAGCATGTCGGTGACGCGAACCGAGGATTTTACCCTCTACCAAAACGCTCAACGCGCCTAAAGAAGTTTTCACTTCAAAAAATATATATTTATTATTTTTTTTTTTTGGTTACATCATTGACCTACCTATATACCTCTGTCGGAACAGATAGGGTTTTTTACACAATATAATATGGTAAGACTCATAATGCAAGCGGAAATATTGAAATTTAAATAGTAAGTACATATTATTAGAGACTCGAGCTTTTATAAATCATTTTTTCCAAGTTTTCAAATTATAATATTTCTATCCACAATATGGTATTCGATAACAAGTTTTAACAATTTTTATGGGCGCTGTTACTTAGAATATTGCAAAGTACAGACAGATAAGAAACTAAGTGAGAAACAGTCAAGAAAACATTGGCGAAAAAAAGTTATATAAATAGAAAGTAATTACGGTAGGGGTTTAGACTTGATTTTATCAAGTAATATTTCAATTTTGAAATTTTAACCATTCGAGCAAATTAAACATAATTTTTCCAGTGTCTTTTACCTCTGTTACGTACTAGTTAATAAAAATATTTAAGTATTGGTCGTGCCCCGCAGCCAGTATTGAAAGTGATAAAAGATTTGAGAATCGCTTGGAAACAATGTATTTCAGTAACAATTGAATAAAACATAGTCTAGAATACATTTTTCAACATTCCATGGCACTAACAATTTATTATTAGAGATTTCAGTACTAATCTTCTATATCTATAGTAACATATGCATATTTTGCACACATCAACAGACGTTAATTAAGCAATTAACTTAAAAGTGTGTGCTTTTGTTCAGATTATAATAAAAATACGGTGTAAAACGTTACTGCAGAATCTAAGCTTATAGGAAAACTCCTTCATACTACATAAGACAATATTTAAAATTCGCCATTATTATAGTTCTATGTCAGTCGAGTTTATGAATAGAATTAAATCCAAAATCAAACGCAGCGACTAGAAAATTATTCTACGCTCACCACATTAAAGCTTGAAATAACTTTTTGACACAAGTATATGAAAGACAATTAATATTTATAATAAAAACATGCAATTGATTAAAATTTAAACTGTATACATGATATGTACAAAAGAATAAAATAAAAGATTTATAAATAAAAATAGCGTGTATTTATCGAAGAAGGTAACTAAAGACAAAAATACTATTAAAATGTTAGATGTCCAATCAAAAACTCGATTGTTAAGAACATTGAAGGGTGATGTCTTGTTATATAGAAAATACCTAACTTTAGTGAGAAAATCGGCGCAGTATAGATGTAGTATAGAAATTGAGATTTGCCAACAGGAACGTTTATTAAAATTAGATAGTAAGCGACAAATGTGTTAAATAATATCTCTCACTCTCATTTTCCGTCAAATGATTCCCTGATAGCTATTCTACATTATTATTGACAATAATTTACGTCAATTTGCGCTTCGTTTTGTTTAGATTTTTATTCATAATAAAAAATAGTTACTCGAAAACGTAATGAGGTCCTTTAAAACGTATTTATTAATGTGTTAAAAGGAGTGACTGAAAATAGCAGATTAGATTTTCAACATTTAATGTCGATAACACCAATCATCTTAAATATCCCGTAAGTACATATGTTAAGGGGTCCCTGCTTGCTGCATAGATGTTACTAAATATATAAAGTAACTTCCATCACTACTCCGCTAAAGTTCTCACCCGTGACTCCATTGTATAGTCATATTATACATAGTATTAGGTTAACAAATCAATGTCATTGTATACTTCGCAATACAGTTAGATATAGGAACAATAAATTATTGTACGTCGCTTATATTGGCAGTTAGCTTCAGTCGGTCGCTTCAATACCTTGGTTATATTTCTTATTGTATGCCTGAAAAAAAAATGACTAAGTATATATTCTATTTTGTGTTATCCGATGGTTTATGTTAGAGTATATATTCAACTTTTTTGTTATCCGATGGATTGTTGTTGTGGTGGTGGTGATGGTGTGGTCTGATGTGGTGTGGCGTGACGTGGCGTGGCGTAGCGTAGCATGAGTTGGTGTGGTGTGGCGGTGTACTCACTGCAGCGGCGATGCGCGCCAGCGCGTCCGCGGTGGCGCGGCCAGTCTGCTCGAGCATGCCGCGCAGCAGTGTGTGGTAGTGTGGTGTGGTGTGGCGGTGTACTCACTGCAGCGGCGATGCGCGCCAGCGCGTCCGCGGTGGCGCGGCCAGTCTGCTCGAGCATGCCGCGCAGCACGCCGTCCTCCCGCTGCAGCAGCACGTGCGGATGGTCAAACTCCACCTTCTGACCTGCGTCCATCACTAGCACCTATAACAATAAGTTATTTCCAATATGTACATATTAATAAACGTTGTTATGACAATTTTTTACGATCATAGACCGGAATAGATAGTGCAATTTGTCGGAATTACGTGACGTGATGTTTGTATGGATACGCCATTAAATCCCGCTAGTTTTTATTTAAGTAGATATTCCTTAAGGTGATTCAAATTATCAAAAACTGAGTTTTTACTCAACAAATAAGAGTTTTGTATACAATGAAGGCTGGCATACCTACTTTTTTTTATTTTACCTCGGTCACTATTCAAATGTACGCCAATCGTAAAATAATGGTAATAGAAATAGATAAGAAAGAAGTCATAGGATTTTCAAAAAAATACATATAAATTTACAATTAAAATACAACGTCAATGCTTGCCACTGCCTTGATCCGTTTCGTACCAGTAAACTTATTCATGTGGTATTACCATTCCGTCACGCAGATACAACACACCATTAATATCTTAAGTGTCTATAGGTGAAGGTTGACTTTTTATATCAATAAAGCTTTTGGCTTTTTTTATATACCTATATTAGATAGCTAACAAGCAGATGGCTCTCCTGATGGAAAGAGAAACCGTCGCCTATAGACATAAAAGATATTAATGTGGCGAGATGGCAAGGCCACATGTATGAATCTACCGGCTACCTTACCCTCTCGGAACACGAAAATAACGAGCATTGACGCTATTACGACAAGAACAGCTAAGAAATAGGTAAGGCGGTGATGCTTTGCATAAAATATGTATTTTTTGTAAGTCCTGTAACTTCTTTCTGAGACACGTTACTAGATTTTACCTATTTTTTTAAAATTTATGCTTTGAATAAAACATATATTTTTTCAAAGTCCTATAAATTCTTTCTGAGGCACTTTACTAGATTTTACCTATTTCTTTTTAAATTTATGCTTTGCATAAAATTTATATTTTTCAAAGTCTTATAACTTCTTTCTGAAACACTACTAGATTTTACCTAAAACGTTTTTCAACTATATCTTCATTACTTTATGATTGGCGACGCCAATACTTAAAGATAATACGACAATAATTTAAATAGTGACCGCGGCAATGAAAAAATGCCAGGATTAATTCTATTATCTTTAAAAAACTCTTCTCGGTTGAGTAAAAACTCAGGTATTGACCAACTGAATCACTCATTTTACAGGACATCATTAATTTTATTTTGCTTTGTATAACATGAATAGCGGGGTTCAATGAATCCTGCATCCCCGCCAATTGCACTACCCTGTGTTAGTCCGGGTCCGGGGTTCGTAAAAGACGAACATTTGGCTATATGTGTCATTATTATCGTGACAACCAGGTGGTAGAGTTGCGTACCGTCTCGCCCGGGTAAATGGTACCACCGCCTTACCTATCTACCTTATTTATGATACATATTAGACAGGACTCGAAAAGAGTATCAAACAGCAATACAACTACATAATCATTATCATTATATATAATAAAACTAAGTTAATAAAATGTGCGTGCCGATAAAACTTAAAAAGGAGTCCCGGCACGATAAAGGAACTTTTGTAGTGTGATAGCCCTTTATCCCCCCTTGGACAAGAAAGTTCCCGTTTTAACCAAAAGGGCGTATTTTTAAAAATATAAAGGCTTTTCCAACCCTTCAACTTGGAAATTAAGTATAGTGACGCCATCTGTTGTCGAGTATTTAAACTTCATTCAGAACAACGATTATTTGGGTTGCATTTCGAAAGGAGCTGCGAGCAATTGCAGCATGTGTAGTAATGGCGCGAAATTTAAAATTCCAATTTCAATAAAGTCTTGAATTACATTTGTTATATTTAAACTACCACGTATCTCATATCAACTCCCGAGCGAAGCCGGGTATCATAGCTAGTATTATAAATTTTGGTTACTAGCAATTACTCGCAACTTTGTTCGCGTGACTAAAAATCGTCACTTTCATTCAACCAGTCGGGTAAAAAAGTAGCCTGTGTCACTTTTGGGTAATTATAACTTCTAATGGTGAAAGATTTTTTAAATCAGTCAGCAGTTTTTTGAGTTAAATCGTAACAAATAAAAAATCAAATCTTTATATTATTTTTGATCACATATTTATCCGCATCATTATGCATTACTTGTAAAGAATATACTATACATTTTCTGAAGACCTTAGAATATTAAACTTTATAAGGAAAATAATATGTTGTATCATGAGACATGAAATGTTAAAAATTAAAAAATACATCCCTTTTCTATAAAAGGGATGTATTCTATAACAGACCTGCATTTCTGCCAGGCGGTTCCTAAAAGGCGACCAATTGGCTAATTGTGTTAATACCGTTGAGTGATAACATTAATTGAATGACGTTATATATTTTTATAACAAACAATACTTACCTTATCAGAATCCATAACTGTGTGGAGTCGATGTGCTATTGTTAGAACCGTGCAATCCGCAAATTTGTTCCGTATTGTGGCTTGAATCAGCGCATCAGTCCTAAAATAAATCATTTTAAGTAAAATTTTAAGGTTTCTGTTTTAACTTTATATTTAATGAGAAGTCAAAAACATTTTATAAATAATATGTTTTACTACATTTTATAACGTACATTTATAAAAAAAATATTCATGTATGCACAAACACATTTATTTGACGCACGACCGCACGGATAGCAATTAGCAACACTAAGATTCATTAGCTGATTGCATTGTTTAGGTAGCTGGTTTGAGTTTATCTTGACACGTTTGGAGATATTCGTTCGTTGCAAGTGTAGTTTTTTGTATTTCACATGCTGAATCGGTTTGTATTATAACTATATAAAAAAAATTTGTTCTACATAAACTCATTTCAAGACAAAATTAATGCAATATTTGCCATATATAATATGCATAACGCAATAGTAGCCAGATTTGCCATAAACGGACATAAGTATAATTGTGCATATAGATAACTCGTGTCCGCGTGTGTGTGTGTGTGTATGCATATGCGTGTGAGCTTGCGTACAATAGTAATAACGAGTCTCTTTGAGATAGTCTTCAGAAAAGAAATTATTTAATAGTTAAGAATACATATATGTAATGTTTAGTTTGATTGATTTTTTATAGAAAAGGGGGCAAACGAGCAGGAGGTGCGCCTAATCGAAAGTATTCACTGCCGCCCATGGATATCCGCAATACCAGAGATCTTGTAGTTCCGTTGCCGGCATTTTAAGAATGAGTAAGCTCCTTTCTTGAAGGTGACCATGTCGTATCCGTTTGGAAACGTCGGTAATCCGTCGATAATTAATTCCACAACAAAGTAGTGCGAGGAAAATAGTGGCGAGAAACGCAAGTGTTGGATTTCCAGACATTGAGATGGTTCGGGTGGAACTTCAAATTTTGTCCGATACTGGAATTCGGCGGCACAAATTATTCCAAACAACTCGTCGGAACACTCCCCATTATAAATACGACAGAAGACGCAGAGTGAACCAAAATCTCTGCGCAAGGCTAAAGAGTCAAGCCGTTTCAAAAAACCTGGTCGTCAAAGATTCGAACCGCTCTACGCTGAATGAAAAGAAGTTGGTACTGAGGAGCTCCGGCCCAGAGATGAGAACAATACTCCATGTGAGGCCAAATTTGTGCCTTATAAAGTTGAAGGCGATGGGCCGGCAAGAAATACTGTTTCGCTCTGCTGAGCACACCAAGCTTTTTAGAGGCTAGTTTAGTCTTAACTTCCAAATTAACGCGAAACTGTACGTGATTCGATATGTCGACTCCCAAAATCCCGACACTAGCTGTGACTGTCATGAGAGTATCACTAAACCGAGGTGACACGACAAAAGGCGTTTTTTTAGCGGTAAACACGCAGAGCTGTGTCTTCTTGGGGTTAACATTGACTAAGTTTTGACGACCCCTTTCAGAGACATCATTAAGTCGATTCCCAATTTTAAACACAAACTTGTTTCAGCACTCTTCGACGTGCTCCCGAGAATTACCGCTACGGCCGGAGTATGTTGCATCACCAGTACTGTCATCTGCATAGCAATGTATGTTGCGAATTCGCATCATGTCATTGATATGCAGAAGGAACAGTGTCGGTGATAGCTACCAGCCTTAGGGAACACCAGCATTGACAGATTTAAGGTCAGAGCACGCACCGTCGACAACGACCTTGATGCCCCGATCAGCCAAAAAACTGGTGATCAACTTGCATAATTTCTCGGGAAAGCCCATAGGAAGGCAGTTTCGCGAGAAGCGCTTTATGCCATACCCGATCAAAGGCCTTCGCTATGTCCAAACTAACTGCCAATGCCTCCCGCGTGGACTCAAGTGCTTCCGCCCACCGATGTGTTAGGTATACTAGAAAGTCACCAGCTGAGCAGCCACGACTGAAACCGTACTGACGGTCGCTAATCAGCTGGTGCTCTTCTAAATACTTGAGGAGCTAAGGGTTGATGATTGTCTCCATAATTTTGGAGAACAAGGAAGTTATGGCTATAGGCCGATAGACGGATTAGAGCGATCTCCTGTTTTAGGGATGCACTAAAGCTGTCTTCTATGAATTCGGTACTACGCCGAATGAGTAGGAGAGCCGGAATAGGCGTGTGAATACTGGCACAACACTGAAGCACACATTTTATGTACAATCGGAGGGATGCCACCCGGCCCACTCGATTTATGGACCTCGAAAGAAAAATAGCTTTACGCACGGAAGACTGCAGGAATTTTAATTCCATAATAGAACTATAACACTGTGGGATGGTAGATGGAGTCGAGTTGGCCGCAAAGAACGAGCCAAGAAGATCGGTCTTATCCTTTGCAGTATGGGCCAGAGAGTCATTATCTCCGTGTAAGGATGTAAAAGAAGTCTGTGACAAATTCCCTAAAACAGCCTTGGCGAGAGATCAGAACGCACGAGTTGCCGAAGAAAGGCAAACTAATTTCTCACCGATTCTGGTAATGTGTTCAGATTTTGCCTTGGCGATAGCTCTTTTGAAGAACCTCGAGACGGAGTTGTACTCCTTACGTAACGCGCTGGTATTCTGATCACGAGATGTTGTCGCTGCAGCCCAAGCCCGATAGCATTCCTGTTTTCGGCGTGAAGCCGTTTTGCAGGAGCGACCAAACCAACGCTGAGACTTACCGGCAACTGGTACCGCAAAAATTGGAATGAAAATTTTGATGCCCTGCAGCACCAGATCAGCAATAGGGTCAGCAATGACACTCCAATCATCAAGCGAGAAGCACACCCGCTATTATGGGTAAGACGCAAAGAAAGAGACCCCATACTGTGCCAATCTGCTGCTCGTAATTTATTTATTATGCACTATGCACTATTCAAGATTTTTCTCTCAGTATCAAGGAAAAGGAAATGATTAGTAGCATTAAATTGTGCCTTTGTACCATTTTTGTACAATAAAATATTTAAATAAATAAATTAAAAATATATATATTCATTATTAAGACGGCGGCCGTCTTATATGGATGTTGAATCGAATCTGGAGAGGGTTTTATTCTACTAACTGACTTTGGATATGTGAGTGATGTGTTCTCAATTAGCCTACAGTGGCAAGGTAAAAGGCTTAACTTACACTGCCACGGAATGGAATAAAAGCGACTTTTTGCAGTGAAATTGTACATAATATCATAATGAACTTTATGTCCATTGTTATAACATACGAACTGAATACGAGCCAAAAGAAGGTCACGCGTTTTTCGGAGAATCGTCGCGAATTTTCGAGAATCCCTCTAGCTACTGTTGGCACCCTCAGTGGATCCGTGGTGAATTGATATAAAGATCATTATGCTACGTATAAATTTATTGGAAAAAGTCGCTTCTGTTCCATTCCGCGGTAGTGTAAATTGAGCCTAACAGTACGATCTTTGATTTGTAGTGTGTACTGACTGTGAGTCCACGTTGGCAGTGGCCTCGTCCAGCACGAGCAGCCGGATGCGGCGCACAATGGCGCGCGCCAGGCATACGAGCTGCCGCTTTCCCACCAACAAGTTGTAAGTGTGTAGTGTGTAATGACTGCGGGTCCACGTCGGCTGTGGCCTCGTCCAGCATGAGCAGCTGGCACAATGGCGCGCGTCAGGAACACGAGCTGCCGCTGCCCAATCAACAAGTTGTAAGTGTGTAGTGTGTACTGATTGCGGGTCCACGTTGGCAGTGGCCTCGTCCAGCACGAATAGCCGGTTGCGGCGCACAATGGCGCGCGCCAAGCACACGAGCTGCCGCTGCCTTATCAACAAGTTGTAAGTATGTAGTGTGCACTGACTGCGGGTCCACGTTGGCTGTGGCCTCGTCCAGCACGAGCAGCCGGTTGCGGCGCACAATGGCGCGCGCTAGACACACGAGCTGCCGCTGCCCCACCGAGAAGTTGCCGCCGCCCTCCGACATGCGCGAGCTCAACCCCGCCGGCAGCTCCGACACCACCTCCTTCAGCTCTACCTAACATCACACTACCGTTAATTCTCATTCCATACGATCTGTGATTCCCGTCAAGTAAAGAGAACGCTGGCGGTGAACCTGCGCAGTATGCAAATAGACGCAACTGATGGTAAGAAGTGGTTGCGGACGGAGGACGCTCTGTCGCGAAGTTATGCGCGCACGTTATGGGTTTGTCAGTCGCTGTCACATTTACGTCGCGCGCTGAGTTGTGATTGGACGTGATTGTATCCATGCGCAGAACTTCCCCTCATCTACCATTCACCGTTCAAGCGAAGCAAGCGTTCTTTTACCTGACGGAACTTCACTCACGGTAGAGATTTTCGAGATTAAACAGAAGCTTCGCTCGTCTATTTAAACATTTGCAAATTCTTTTGTATAATCATATAGCAAACAAGCAGATGGCTGTCCTGACAAAAAGGGAAACCATATATATAGTCACACAATATTTGTCGTACATTGCCATCCATGTGCCGTGATGGCGATGCAATCTACTCTCCAAACCGAAACAATACAATGACAAGCCGCAACGCCATTACGTCAGGAATAGATAAGGCGGTGGTACCATACATCCGGACGAGACGTTACGGAACTCTACCACTTAAGTCATTTAGGTAATTACACGTATAGCCTGTCGTTACAAACTATCTGGCAGAATGGTATATGGTCTATTCTTCAAAGGAGCCCGGGATAACATGAGAAAGATCCGGTTTCAAATTTGACGGTTCCGTAACGCCATCCATGTGGAACGAACGGAATGCTTCATAAAATGTTAAGTGCTACTAAGCTATTACCTGCAACATTGAAATGCAACTAAGATAAACACTAACGCTATTGTGGTAGAAATAAATAACGTAGTGATATCACACTCAGGCGAGCCGTTGCAGGAAGCTACACTTAGTAGAAACAACGATAATAAACGTGGAAACCTATTTTAACTTTTACGAGTATCCTGGCCACTTCTATCCTTTCAATACAGTATACTATTTTATATCCTTTCAATACAGTCAAAGCCAATATGGAAAATAAATACATAAATTCTAAACTATTTACTCAAATTCGTCCAGCTTTCCATCATTAGAAGCAATAAACATACATACCAAAAAAAATCTAACGGTGAACCATTGTCCAAGATATTTGAGAATCAATTACAATCATTCGTCCATTGATATAAAAATTCCATGATGCACAGTCCCGAACAAAACTCACACTCAAAACTGTCCCCAATTTCACACAAGTAGTTATTGATATGGCAAAAATATATGTTTTTGCATATCCAACCTTAAGCGCAAGACTTAGGGCGGCTTGCACCAAAATGCTTAAGTGCATTTAGTCCCTTAAACATGTTTGGCAAATGTCAAAACACCTTAAAATCTGTCACTTTAAACGTATTTAATGACTTAAAATGATTTAAGCATTTTGGTGCAAGCCGTCCAAATAGTTGTTTTTACAAAGCAATATAAATGTCATAAAATTGACAGCATTGCAACCGACGCGATTCTATTTGAAATGAGAGCACAATTTAAAATATTGCGCTCATTTTTGGAGGACGTTTTTCAGACACTGATTGTGTATCTTGTGTTTTTATATCAATACATTCGTCCAAAGAAAAATACCTCTTCAAGAGCCCTCCACAGAACTTGATCCGGGTATTCGTCAAAGGGGTCGAGGTTGTGCCTCATGGTGCCAGAGAAGAGAACGGGTTCCTGTGGAATGATGGAAATCCGACTGCGTAGCTCGTGTAATCCCATCGATGATGTTTCTCGACCATCTATTATTATCTCTCCCTCAATCTTCGCTAGCCTGAAATGAGGTTATCCATACTAATATTATAAATGCGAAAGTCTGTCTGTCTGTTATGCTTTCACGGCTGAACCGCTGGACCGATTTTCATGAAATTTGGCATGGAATTTGGCTGCGCGGATCAGCTAGTTACGATATAAATATGATTAATATGTGACTGCAATTTTATAACAAAGTAGGCGTGTCTGATTTTTTTTTTCTTCCTTAAATTGCCTGCAAAGGAGACGGATACCCTTCCATAGATACAATTTTGGGCCCTCTTGTAATAAGATGAAAATTATGTCAATTAACAGCTGGTTAAACATAATACAAAAATACTGAATATTTTACAGATTTTAGCAATGTGAGAACAGATATATAAAATATTCAGTAAAAGTGAGGTTACAGGACTACGGTATAGTTTAACTATTTACTATTACATGAGCAACTGATACTTGTAATACAGACAACTATGTTTCATGTTTATAAATTGACACAATACTAAAGTAAGTCACACACTACAACTCAAGGAGCATCACACACTACGCAGATAATATATATTTTACCGTCAAGCATTTGCGGGCACCGATATATATCAACAGATGGTCTCAGATATTATCTGCGTATACAAATATATCCGCAGATAACATCTGCCAATGCAACAGATTTTCTACAGGTTATTTTGCAAGAAAATTTAATTTATTCTGAGCTGTTTTGCACTTATGGCGTGGCTACATATATCGGGCTACTACGGCTTATCGTGCTACTGTATCTGTATCTGAGGAGTGTCTGTAATATTATAATACGCGCTTTTTACTAAATGCATATGGATACATCCATGTATGTATGTATGTATACGGTACATGCGCCAAAATAATATTTTTTACAATTTTTGTGTGTCTGTCTGTCTGTCTTTATGAATAGAAGCGTGTTCTATTTTTTTGGTGAGTAACCCTGCTTCGCGCGCCCTTGATACCCCTGACTCGCGGCTTGCACTTGAACTTTTGTCGCGAGAACGCTCTACGAACCTTCGAATGATGGTGGCCAGTGGGGCCCTACCTATCTTAAACAAACGGCCAGTCGTTCTTCGGTAGAAATGCATTCTCGCATTTTAGTTTTTTTTATATCCCCTTTGATCAAGTCATAGATCGCCATAAATTTCGCCCTTGGGTTTCGGAAATATGTGTTAAATTTTGTATCGGATGGATCCTTGAAGAGATTAAATTCACCTTGATCATTGTTAAGTTTTATATGACTTTCCACCCAAATTCTTCGCCGTTTAGTATATTGTAACGCAACACGTGCATCAAATTCAAAATCAGAATCCTCTTCTAAGGAATTGTCTAATAAATCTAGAAGTAATAAATGCGAATTCATTGTAACAGCCTGTATAATACGATCAGCGTCAAAAAACAGTTGTAGCCAGTTTGAAGGATTCCGCGTGAATGTGTCGCTTCGTATATTATCGTATCTGTGAAGTGTGTGATACTTTCAGATAAGTTTTTATACGCAGATAAAATATTACCGTATCTGAGTAATGTGTGACAAGCTTAAACACTGATTTTTGGAAATTACAAATTAAAGGATAGGCATCCTTTCTCTGTAACTAAAAATGTAAATAGCCAGGAGTTGAAGTCTGCGACTTGCGAGTTGTCAGTGATGTCAGTTGTAATTGTCAATTTTAGCTGTATTAAATCCACAGACATTAAATCGTATTAAGGTCGATGTAATCGATTACTAAAATTGTTTTGATTATATTTTTTCTTTTTATATTATAAATTGTTTTTAAAATAATTATGGTACCTACTTGCTGTTGATTAAATTAAACATTAATCAAGAATACACTTTTACACATACTTACGAGCTTTCATTTTGATTAAAATTATCTAGATAAATCGATTATAATTTATCGATTATAGAATTTTAGTACTGCAAACTTACTTTCGTGATGTCTTTTTTCCCAGAAAGTGAACTTAGAACTTTTGAACTTTTAAATAGAAAAATAGTAAATTTTTTTCAACCACTCTTCAACCCCTACTTTTTTAACTTCAGTCAACATTTGGGCCCAAAAATCCCCCTCTCCTTTCACCCTTTAAGGGGGATGAATTTTCAAAAATCCCTTTTTTTAAGCTTCTTATACTAGGGATCTATATGTAACTCATTTAAATCCTAAACCAAACTTTATATCACCTTACTTTTATCATCTTCTCTTCTCTGTTCTGTTGCTTTGTGAGATAGATACATATAATTTTCTGTACATGTGTATGTAACTCCTTCTAAACGCCTGGGCCGATTTTGATGAAATGTTATGTTTTTAAGTGGATTCGTGAATGTTTCAGATTCATGAATGGATCTGGTAGGTGGCGGTTCAATCGAGTTTTAATAGTATCTTATTAACACTTTTGCAGCTTAATCACTGAACCGATTTTGATGATTTTTGGCAAAGAAATACTTGAACACCCGGGGTCAAACATTGGCTAAATAAAAAAATCAATGCTTAGCCCCCCTAAGGGGATGAAAGTTTGTATAACAAAATATCAACGATATCTTAATCTACTTACGGGCAAAATTGCGTGAGTCAGCTAGTTTAATATACATAAGTAACTGTCATCTACTGAAATAGATTGCCCGAATAGATGCACTCGGTTTTTGCACATCGGATGGATATTTAATCGATTTGCAATCAACCAGTGTTCATTTATCACATTTATGTTGGGAGTACTCAATACTCAATCATTTATTGCATTATATGTTACAAACAATTTTAGGTATTACAATAATAATTAGTAGATAGCGAACATATACACCCTATTAGGGTATTGAAATGTAGGACTAGACTGATCAATTTCATGAAAGATTTATGTGATTGTCATTAAAGAAGTCGTTAAAAGTGTAGTAACATTTTTCTATCTGGAGATTTTTCACAAGTTTTATAAATATACAATCATTTTCTTCTGATTTAATTTTATCTGATAATTTGTTATATATTTTCACACACATTATATTTGGTCCGGAACTATGCATTCTTAATTTTGATTGTGGCAATTCTAAATTATACTTAAATCTACTTTCGAAGCATCGTGGAATATCCATTGGATTTTTAAAAAATTGAGTATATTTTCTTATAACTTTAATTGCTTCCATAATGTACTGTATGTCAATGTACATTGACGACAACATTAATATTTTCAGGCCTGTAAAATATGGTTTGCAGCTTTCAGTGTCTTTGATATTCTTGAGAATACGTATACATTTCTCTTGGAAAATAAATATATCTTGTACTTTCACACTATTTCCCCATAGTAGATTGCCATATGTAAGCCATGAGTTTGCATGTGCATTATATGCAGACAATGCAGTGTTAAGATCCGTTGCTTTGCGAAGTTCTCTTAAAGCATAGGTAAAGCTTGACATTTTTGTTTTAATTTTTTTATATGATTCTTCCAGTTTATATTTGAATCTGTGTCCAAGCCTAATAATGTGAATGTATCAATGCATTCTATTTTTTTTAGTTTTTCCTTTTTTTAATAGCTAGTTTTTAGTTTTTGATTTTTTAATAGCTAGTTTTTGTATGTGATTTCCGTATCACATACAGTAATTAGTGTCCGTGTGAAATTCGTTTTTTATTAATATTAAAAAATCTCTGATAACTTTTTTTTACATTCAGTTTAAACGGTATATTCTGTCTCAAGCCAAGCTTTATTCATTAAAACTGCATTGCAATCCGCTCTGCAATTTCAGTTATGCACGAACTATCAGTCTGACAACAAAAAAGTCATATGTTTGTGACCTGTAAAGTTTAAATTATCGTTCACGGCCCGTTGGTCAAGTGGTTAACGATCCCGACTGTACAATCAATGGGGCTCTGTTTTGATTCCCAGGGACAGGCATATTATGTACTGAGTTCATTGATGTAGCAAACAAGCAGATGGGTCCTCCTGATGGAAAGAGTCAACCATCGCCTATAGACACCAAAGGTGTTAATGGTGTGTTGCTATCTTGTGGTGAGGTCTAATGCCACATGCATAAGTTTACCGGCTACCTTACCCTCAAACCGGGACACGACAGTATCAAGCACTGACGCTATTTCGGCAGGAATAGGTAAGGCGGTGGTACCAGACCCGGTCGAGACAATGCAGAATTTACCATCTAGTAGCCACGATGGTAATGATTCGTATAGCCGATCGTTCGCCTTTTACGACTTGCCTGGCAGAACGGCGGTTGGCCTTATTTTTCAAAGGAGCCCTGCACCAACACGGGGCAAATTGGGTGTATATTAAATATTTTTTAGTTTATTATATTTCAGTACTAAAGTATTTCTATGTATTACTATCGTTGACTTACACCCATATAACACAAGCAAATAAATTGTTTACTTTGGGGAATTCGTGTGATTTGTGCACTGATATTTTTACTATTTTTTTTATGGAATAGGGAGCAAACGAGCAAGAGGCTCACCTGATGGTAAGTGATCACCGCTGCTCATGAACAGCTGCAACAGCGGAGGTACTGCAGGTGCGTTGCCGGCCTTTATGGAATGAGTACGCTCTTTTCTTGAAGGCCCCTAAGTCGTATCGGTTCAGAAACAAATCCGCAATTCATTACTATATAATATTATTACATACTTTTACAGGTACAACCATATTGTATTGTTTTATCATAGTTTAGCAGTATCCATGAGTTTGTTTGCATGCACCAAAATATTACGTACTTTTACTAAGTCCACTAAAACGGATATTATTTCTGGATAGTCTAGCTTTCTAATTTAACCAAATAGAATTTCAAAATCAGCGCAATAACTTTTAAATTTATTTTACAAATGTATATGTTTGTCACCTACCTAAATAGCGCATTAATAAGCGATGATTTCCCAGCACCGGTCCTGCCGACGATACCAACTTTCTCCTTGGGAAGGATTTGCAACGTTAAATCCTTGAGAACTGGCGGTTCGCCCATCACATAGTACAGGAATACATGCTTGAACTCCAGTTTACCGGCTTCGGGCCATGTGGTTGGTGGTTTCTTTTCGGGTTCAGATTCTAGAGGTGGCTCTGATTCTATGGTCGAGTATTCCTGTATTCTGCAAAAAAAAATAATAAGAGAAAAATAAAATATTATAAACGCTTTTGTAACCCAATGGCAATGTAATCCAATTTCTAATACAGTATGCGACATGTAATCATAGTTGAACTCCATTGAAGATTGGTACATACAAGAGACTGTCCAAAACGTTACTTTAAACGAAATTCTGGCTGAGCACTCTGCTTGGCCCCTAGTTGTAGCCCTTCAAGCTATTTATATCATTCTAGTCCTAATAGAACTAACTCGCTGGGTTTTTTTTTATATCATAAGATAACAAACAAGCAGATGGGTCTCCTGATGGAAAGAGTCACACATCGCCTATAGACACCAAAGGTGTTAAAAGTGCGTTGCTATCTCGTGGCGAGCTCTAATGCCACATGCATAAGTTCACCGGCTACCTTACCCACCAAACCGGAATACGACAGTGACAAGCACTGACGCTATTGCGGCAGGAACAGGTAAGTGTAACGCCAAGACCATGGAAACTAGAGATAAGGAAGGCAGACTGTAAAAGTATCCATAATAAATTATCCAGTAGTGGTCGCGCATAAGAATTTTTAGAAAGGTGCTTTTAAATACATTTCCAGTAAACTGTTAAAACGGTATTTTTTTTGTAATAACGACAGGCATTTCCTTAAACAGAAAAACCTAGCTAGAATCGATTTACTGCCCCCAAAGCTCCCTGCATACCAAATTTCATAAAAATTGTTGAAGCCGTTTCCGAGATTCAGATATTTATATACAAGAATTGCTCATTTAAAGGTATTATAAATATTATTATGCTCAGCAATCAGCATACTTCCCTCGGTCTACAAAAGCTAACTTAATATCCCAGTTTATGCTACGTCGCCGCCATTCTGAGACTTTATTTTCAGTAAACAGCTATACGTTTTTACAACTGTCACCCTATATTTTTATTATTAAATGAACCACAGTATGCAAAATATGATATCGTATACATCTTGTGGTTGTGCCACAAGGTAGCATATTAGGCCCTATCTTTTTCATTCTTGGGATAAATGATCTGCTTAAAATTATAACAACATCAATGTTATCTTTACACTGATGATATATCTATTGTAGTATAGCGTAACAAGTCACAAATACTGTCTGATTGAAATAAGACGGAGAAATCAATGGTTGAACGGTTAACTTTTGCAGTGCAGTTGCAGTTTTAAGCAGTTGTTTGCTATCCTATGATATAAAAATTGGTAAAGTGCTTGTGGGCCACGCGCAATGTACGATTCCATTGTAGCCCATCACAATAATGCGGACTAGGAAGAGGGCTTTTATTATTTCATACCATAAACATTTAAACTATTTAACGTCAAAAACGGATATATCCGCACCGCAGGTTCATAACCTATAAAAACTTCTCCAAATAAATTTTTAAATTGGTCGACGACTACTCAAAAACTTGTAAAGCCTTTAGAGCAAACCCTAGTTTTCCTTTTAATTTTATTACTATTACTGTGATTTTTTCCACCCCTAAAATCAACCGTTTAGCTGGCAGAGCGGGGACGACGACGACGACGACGACGACAATTATAGAATGTCTCCTACAAATTTAATTATCAATATAATAATACGTTAAAAGAAACAAATACTTTTAATTTTATGTTAGATAAACACAGATATTAGAAAGAACATGTAGAAAAATAAGGTAAATACTAACGTTTATACTCATTATAGATTACGAAAGATATCTGGAGAAGGCATAGCGTTTTGTTGTATATTTTTGAGTCTGCTATATTTGTAAAAAAGAACACCCAATCTCTATTCTAGAATAGGATATAAAAACATCTTAACAAGTTATATATTAACATGAATAACTTTAAAACTAACGGTATCTATGACTGATGTGTGTTATTTATTTAATTTAAAAAAATCTAAATGTTTTAAAACATATTTAATTCATTCTATAAAACATTCTCTCTCACATAATTTTTACACAAAATAGTTATATGTTTCACTGGCAAATCCAGTCGTCTCACGACGGCTCACTTATTTTTATTTACCTCTCAACACTGGTCATCTGATTTTCGAGCTCCGTGGACTGTCTCATACCCCATTGGAACATTCCAGTCAAGCCCATTGCTTGCGTGATGGCCAAGCCCACACTGCCGCCGTGCTCTCCGCCGTCTGCAACATGAACGAACATTGTGGGCTTGAAATGGCGTTTTTAGAATACGTCATTTAGTATTTTATTTATTTCGTAGAGTAACAAACAAACTGAGGTTTCTCCTAATGAAAACAGATGACTGTATGATATTAATCATCCGTTGCTGTATTCTTTGTAACGGGGTTATTATGCCACATACATAAGTTTACCATCTACTTTAGCCCAAGGATTTATAACGATATAATTTCGATATTTTTGCTCTTTCGTGATGGGTTCCCTGCGTTTCATGCTGTTTCGTAATTGGTTCCCCAACTAGGGCTAGAACACAACGTCATAATATCATATACCATAACCAATCACAACGGCGCAAATATATCGAAATCATAACGTTTTAAATCCTTGCTTTAGCCTCAAAACCGGAATATGATTATGTTAACTGACGATATTTTGCCAGTAATAGAAAAACGTTGATAGCGAACCGAAAAAAACGGAGGAAACACTTCGACTTAATAGTCATGATGGTAGTGATACATTTGACTATCCGTTCGCAGTTTACGAACCGTCTAGTAGGAAGGAATACGGTTTGTAAAAGGCGATGATTAATGTATGTATGTATGTATCATCACCATCGTGAATATAAGGCGGTAGAGTTCCGCAACGCCTCCCCCGAATTTGATACCACCGAGTTACCTATTCCTGACGCAATAGCATCAGGCTGTTATCGAGTTTCAATTCAGAAGGTAAGTTAAACAGGTAAACTTAAGTATGTGGCATTGCCATCCTATCACATGGATAGCAATTTGCCATTAGCATATCTCCTACTCCATCCGGCCACCCAGGAGAGTCATCTGTTTGTTTGCTATATCATGATATAACCACCTATCTTCATCTATCGAGTGTCCGACACACCGCTATATCGTAGTGAATCAGAAGCGTTTTTAAGCTCCAGTTCATTCTTTTTACTCCACAAAAAACAACCGTTGTATTTTTTTATAATATTTTAAGTTATGAAAAACTACTTATTTTTATGAATACTAGATAAACAAGTTGACTGGAAAGACTGTACATACTAAACTGTGGTACCAGGATTGAGCACTGAATACACTACGTATTATAGTGCGCGCGGAACTAGTTGGCCGCGCCATACGTAATACGTAATACGTAAGGCGCGGCCAACTAGTTCCGTGCGCACTATAAGTACTCAATACTGATATCACAAAAAATTGTCAATTAAATTTTAACATGACTATATTTATCCAAGGAAAATGTTTATGTACGGAGATATGTACAATATTTTATCAATATACTATTATTATTACAGTTCGAAAAGGTCAAAATTTCGGTCCAAAAGAGGACAAACCTATGTATAAAATTAACTTGACTATATCACAAATAAGGATTTGTGATGTAGTCAAATTAAAAATAATAATCATAAGTAGTATAACGTCTCAAGTTTATAGTGATAACAATATTTAAAAACAAATAAACAATAAAAAGCTACCTTTGCTAAAGAGGAGAAAACTCAAGGTAACAACGGCAATGTAGATAACGCACACCAAGTCCAACCAAAACCCAAAAGCACGGGAGCTTGCAATAAACAAATACCTGAAAAAAAATAAAAATATAATCACAAGGGAAAACCGTACTTTTAATACTGACTAGCGACCATAGACTGAACGATAAAATCTCTTTTAAATTTGACAAGTGATTTTAGGCATAAAGGAAATTGTACCTGTACAAGTGTGTATTAATATCATGTGTGTCACACAAATGTAGCGTGGTAATGTTTTTTTAATTAAGTATTCCCCATGCATTTAATTTTTTTTATAGTATAAGATAGCAAACAAGCAGATGGGTCTCCTGGTGGAAAGAGTCAGCCATCGCCTATAGACACCAAAGGTGTTAATGGTGCGTTGCTATCTTGTGGCGAGGTCTTATGCCACATGCATAAGTTTACCGGCTACCTTACCCTCCAAACCGGAACACGACAGTGACAAGCACTGACGCTATTGCGGCAGGAATAGATAAGGCGGTGGTACCAACCCGGGCGAGACAATGCAGAACTCTACCACCTAGTAGCCACGATGTTAGTGACTCGTATAGCCAATCAGTTGCCTTTTACGACCTGCCTGGCAGAACGGCAGTTGGCCTATTCTTCAAAGGAGCCCGGGAACAACACGGGGAAAAATATTAGGTTTCTGCAGTCCTCCGATATGTAAACTTTATCCGTGCGAAATTTCTTATTGCACCGTTCGCGCAATTGTCTTAAAAAGGGGTACAAATTTTCCCTTTCACGTATCACCACATAGTATAAAATATAGTCGCTTTCTCTTCTATCCGTAAGTCTCTATGTATGACTAAATCTTTAAAACTATGCAACAGATTTCGATGCGGTTTTTTTATAGATCGATTGATTCTTAAGGAAGGTTTTAGTATATGAATCATTCCGATATTCCCACGAGAACAAAAGCTACGCGGGTGAAACCGTGGGCAGGTCCCTAGTTTATATATAGATAAAGTAATAAATAAATATTGACTCGGTCGTGTTCCGAAAGAAGTTAGCAGAGGTATAAGGTATCAACGTTTATGATTGTGACAGGTGGCAAAACGATCAATAAATCGGACACGTTTCTAATTTTCGCAAGATATGTTTTCCAGAAAAATTTAAATTAAAGATGTTATCTATACGTTCCTACGTTTATTGCTAAATCGTAACACTGCTAAATAAAATTAGCAGAATTTTCACTTAAATGTAAACACCATAATGGAATTTTCATACATACCAAGCAGAGCTATGCAGGTCCTGGTGGCTGTCGAACTCTCTTATGAGAGCTTCCTGAGCTCCAAAGGCGCGTATCGTCGTAATTCCTTGCAGTGACGCATTGAGATGAGAGAATACCGGACTACGTGCTAAAACAGAACATCTTTACTGTAAACACATCCATTTAAGAAATACATGTTTATTAATTAGCTTGAATGTGAATGTTACAAATGTATCAATATTTGCATATACAAATATCTGCCAATACCAATAAAAAAATCGCTTAAATTGTAGATATAGAGCATAGATTCTTATAAAATTTTGAGATGATGTAAAGAATTACTTTCAGTGACATACAAAAGGAATGCTGGCTAAAAACACATTTCTCATGATAAGACGGGTTCTTATCATGAGAAATTAAGAATTAATCTAACAAACTATAACCTGATTGTAAAATTATTACCCTGCCATCGCATTTCTTAGTTTTTTAAAAATACATCTTATAACGATTGCACATTGCACATTGCAATAAAGTTTATCTAAATAAATAAATACATAAATATCACTAGCCAAATTCACGAATTAATCTAACTCCAAAGAAAGCAAACTGTTTGCTTGTGATATGCGGATTAGTCAATAATACTAATATACAGAGATACATATATAAATACTGAAATATATATAATAAACACCCAAACCCAGAAACATATACATTACGCTTATCACACAAGTCCTGCCTGGTTTTTTTCTGTCTAAACTAAACATATTATATAGCGTAGACATAAACAGTATTATAATAACTACTCTTCTTTCGAGTTACATAGTCAGGTAATGAATTCTCAGTTCAACGTTGTTGAAGGCATCGTTTTCGCAAGGCTACCTTTCATTTCAGTTGCATCACAGCAGTTCCATATATGGTTTCGCGGAAATCTTGCAAATTGAATACTATGATTTCTTCTTTGCCTAAGAGTTTTTGCAAAGATGATCCACGTATAAAAATACTTTTAAGTAAGAAACAATGCCAAATATCGCAATAATTAAATAATGTTCATGATTAATCATTTTATTGAAATAAAGTAAGCTATAACTTTATATTTTCATATTATTTATTACATCTTATTATTTAGTTTTACAACACTATACTAAAATTCATACCTTTAATAACCCAATCTTTTGTACCTCTATGTAGTTTGTATTTTTTGTTTTTCAACAGGCTACGACCCCCTTTAAAAACTAACTCGATCCCCGCAAGGATCGCGACTCCCCCGCTTAAGAAACAATGGTTAAAATTATCAAAATATTTTACCATTAAACTTTTTTTCAGCATTATAAGATTTATGTATTGTGTATAAACAATGACATAAAAATGTCGTAAATTTCAACAAAACCCGAAATGAAAAAGTAAAAACCGTCCAAGTGCAAGTTGGACTCGCGCACGAATCGTTCCGTACCATCTATAAAAAACATACATCATCTGTGAAAATTTCAACTGTCTATCACGGTTCATGAGTTACAGTCTGGTGACAAACGGACGGACAGACAAACAGACGGACAGCGGAGTCTTACTCATAGGGTCCCGTTTTAGCATTTGGAACACTAAAAACGGTAGAGTTTCGGATATATCACTAAAAACGGCATAGCGCCTCAGAGATGACTTACTCACACCCTCGAGCCGCTTGATGCTGCGACTGGAGGAAATGTAAAAGATGCGCAGGCCGTAGAAGATGAATCCGATCGCCACCGTCGGCAAAATCAGCCAGTAGTTAACCGACGCCACGACGATCACTATACCGATCAGAGACAGGCCAATCTGTTCAAACAAAGCTATATTTATGTCATGTTTTAAAATTATGCATTAAAACCAGTTCAATCGACAGTATCACAAAATTAAGTACACATAAGCCACTTCCTTAATACCATTGTAGAAATGTCTACTTTACTTTCGTACCTATGAAGCGGATTTGCCTGTAAAGTCATTGAAAGAACTTTTAATTTTTAAATAACTAAGACTTATTACAATGAAAAAGGACATTCACAAGTGAATACATAGTCTAACCATAAATACTGTTACAATAAAAATAAACAAAATATTACATTTGTATTTCGAATCTGTCATTTTTCTATGATTTTTCATTGTGTTTTATTATTTTCGCGCCATTACATTGTAAATTATTTTGTGATAATAAAATGGAGTGGGGGTGATAAAGAGAATCGTATCGCTGTGATTGTATTGCATAAAGTAGGTATGGAGCCAAATACATATTTTAAAACTCGCCATATGCTTGGTATTAATCAAATGTTTGTGTACCGGGCTATTGATAGGTATAATCAAATCTTCTCTGTTCGTGACGGAAAAAGATCTGAGTGCTAAGTGTGAGTTTTTCTTTTCGCATGCGGTCGTGAGTGCGTTTCGAGTTTACTAGGAATTTGTATGTGATTTGTACAGCGCCACCTAGTGGTAAACTGGTTTCTCACGTTTACCACTAGGTGGCGCTGTACAAATCACATACAAATTCCTAGTAAACTCTAAACGCGCTCACGATCGAATTCGAAAAGAAAAACTCACACTTAGCACTCAGATCGTCCACGTAGTGTTTGTAAGTAAAACCCGATCAAAGCAGTAAGGGAAAGAATTCGAAGAAATTCTGTCCCAAACTAATAGATTTTATCTCTGGAGATGAAGATATCACCTAGAACCATGTCACATATTTTTACACATATTGTTTTACACATATTGTTTTACAATTAATATTGTAACAAACAAAATGACCATATTTATGCTCAAAACTCTAGGGAAGATAGGTACTCAATTAGTTAACACAGTACAACGTGGGCATTATTCGTCTTCAGTAATGGTTTGGTGGAATGTTAGCTATAAAGGAGTTACTGAGCCAGATTTTTGTGGAAAAGGTATCAAAACATCGGCATAAGTGCATTAAGATAGTTAAACCCCTTAACAACATCACGTTCAATAACCAAGAATGGTTCTTTCAGCCAGACTCGGCGCTAGATCATAAAGCTTGATCCACCCAATCTTGGTTAGAAACCAACGTTCCGGACTTCATCAGAGCTGAAAACTGGCCGTCATCTATTCCCGCAGGATCTTAATCTGCAGTCCTTGGTTTCAATACAATTTTAGTAAACACCTACCTAATACCGACTTTATATATATAGGAAGTGGGTCAGATGCGATAAATAAAATGCGGATGTGGTGATATAACAGCTCTTTATATTTTGATCAACTTTCCATTATTAATTACTAGTTCTCATTAACAATGTAAACCATAATTATTCCTTACTACAAATAAGTCATAATTTAAGCACTAGATAGTCAATTATAAATTGTACTGCAACTAATTTATAGTTGACAATAATAATTAACTTGTTTGCACAAATTAATTATCCAACAGTCAAGGATAAGCTACTAGCAAGATACAACAAGTGTACCGAGCCACGCCAGAGCCTAGACTGCCCGAACGGCGGGCGCTCAGAGCCTTTTATACAGGTAGCAAAACAATTTGAGTTGTAGGGATATCGAACGACGCGCTCGGCGGCTCAGCCCCCCTAGACAAGTGGCAAACGCTCAATAACTATTCAAATATAACGCTTTGGCGATATTTAGGCCAAATTGGTAGCCAAGTAGATCATGGCTTGTTCAACGTTTGTTCCATACGAACTTTACGAAGTATATCGAATATTGTCTCTGAATTGACGGTAAACGTCAGTTTGAAGTCTTATTTTCACCGAGATTATAAGTTTTATTTATATGAAAAGTGCATTAAAAGCAAAAAAGACTTACTCTCCAAGACGTGGCATCAACACTAGTACAATAGAAAGAGAAATGTATGGATCTGTCATAAGCTGTTGACACGAGCGTAAACGGATTTGTAATTGATAGCCAAGTGTCATTCGTGAAACGAAACGTTATATTGCATCGATCATTTTTGACAATTCTCGTACAAAACCTCAGCCAAGTGGCACTTTTGACAAGCAAAATAGTAGCGAATTATCCGATAATCAGCGAACGCTAGAACCCTGTAGATTACGCTTAAAATGGCGGTTGATCACTATTATTCAATCAGCTGTTCTAAAGCGTGGATAAAATCTGTGAGAATTTTTAATAATTTTAAAGTAAAATGAACGCAAATTTGAAGGCTTTTGGTGGCATATTAATAATGGTGCTTTGATATCCTTGTGGCGCGGGCGGGGTATTAATGCCACATGCATACATTTACCGGCTACCTTACCCTCCAAACCGGAGCACGGCAGTAACAAGCACTGTTGCTATTGCTGCAGGATTTATCATCAGCTTTCATAAATCTGAAACCTAAGTTTTGACTATCGATAACATTTTGTACAATTCTACGTTCACTTGTAATGTAAAGAGGATTTACTTAAAATACGTTAACACAATCAAATTTGATAGCAACGAAGATAAATACATAAATCTTGGTGACAGTATTTAATTTTATAACTCTTTAAATTGCTAGTACTGACAGAGTTCAATTGATATGTTAGCTATATAGAAACTTACGGCATGACAGTAATCGAGAAGAAAAGATAGTATATTTTATCTTATTCGCACTTACGCGGTACATACAGTCAAAATTGAATCAGATATAGCGACTCTGTTCTTATTATTTACATTATTTATATATTCCATCCATGTATATTATTCATCCGAGATTGATTCACGTTGTAAAAATAACACTTCAAACTGACATCGCCGTCAATTCACAGACAATATTCGATAGACCTCAATAGAATAAACGTTAAACAAGCCATGATCCACTTGGCTACCAATTTGGTCTAAATGACGCCAAAGCGTTATATTAGAATGGACAGAGAGCTCGGTTGGCGGTCAGAGCGTGCGCAGGACAGAAAAATTTTGATGGAAAATTTTAACCCTATATAACACCCCTTTTTATTGCACTATTGCGTGAAGGGGGTAAGGGACACCAACTTTTGTTAAGGTCACTTTACTTTGAGTTCATTCCCCGTGGAGTTAGGGGATGAAAACCGAAATCCATTACAAAGGCGTCTGCGGCTTAGAAAAAAAAATGTATTGAAATCCCCTTAGTTAGGTTAGGGCTCTTAAATTATGGCAATTTGCGTTCATTTTACTTTAAAATTATCAAAAATTCTAACAGATAATATCCACGATTTAGAACAGCTGATTGAATAATAGTGATCATCCGCCATTTTTAGCGTAATTTACAGGGTACTAGCGTTCGCTGATCATCGAATCACAATTTTGCTTGTCAAAAGTGCCACTTGGCTAAGGTTTTGTATGAAAATGATCAAAAATGATCGATGCAATATAACGTTTCGTTTCACGAAGGACACTTGGCTACCAATTACACATTCGTTTACGCTCGTATCAACAGCTTATGTCAAATCCATACATTTCCTTTTCTATTCTCCTAGCGTTAATGCCACTTGTCTTGGGGGGCAGGCGTACACCTGTTGTTTACAATATTCTTGCATTTGATGACGCGGACGCCGTCATATACTTATTTGGCAACCTAGTTCCAATGATGAAGAATGTAGAATATAATGATTCAAATTTAGGCGAGTTAAAAAGTAACATTAGAAAACCTTGTGAATTTCTAAATTAACTGTTGCAATAGTGGCGTTGACGTCACTGTACAAAGTGATGCGCAAGCTTAGAGAAATGTCTACAATAGAAGCTTGAAAATGTTATTGCTCATCTACACAAAATAAAACGTCTCGAATTAGAAATATAATAAAATAATGTCAATCATGTTATCCAATCAAATATAATAGTGTCTAGGATAAACGTAAAAACACAAACCAAAATTATAAATAATGAAACAATATTGTTACCTGTAAGACGTCTAATAAAGCCGAAGGCAGAACTTCATCCACCGCGCCCATGTCTTTGGAGAATCTGTTGAGAATGCGGCCTGAAGGGTTGGTGTGGAAAAATCGCATGGGCGCTCGAGTGATAGCCGCGAACATATTGTTGTGTAGCTTTGTGGACGCGCGCATCGCCATGAAGAAGAACATGAACGAACGCAATAGCGATATTGCTACTAGCGCCACCACCATTCCTGACGAAAAAAGGTTTTCATTTTTTAGCCAGTACAAACGCAATAAGTACGCAACGTTAACATTTTCGTTTAAATCGTACATAATCGTACATCCAACAAACGCCAGAACGATTACTTGCGCCTACCCCTTTTCATGTAAGGTATTCAGTTTCGCCGTGTTGGTCCCGGCCTCCTTTGAATAGGCCAACTACCGTTCTGCCAGGCAGGTCTTAAAAAGCGACCGATTGGCTATCGAATCTCGCCCGGGTCTGGTACCACCGCCATATCTATTCCTGCTGCAATAGCGTCAGTGCTTGTCACTGTCGTGTTCCGGTTTGGAGGGTAAGGTAGTCGGTAAACTTATCCATGTGGCATTAGACCTCGCCACAAGATAGCAACGCACCATTAACATCTTTGGTGTCTATAGGCGATGGTTGACTCTTTCCATCAGGAGACCCATCTGCTTGTTCGCTATCTTATAAAAAAAATTATTACTGTTTATGTTATTAAATGGTTTTCGTATCTCATCGTAACTGTTTACTTATTTTAGAAATTATTATAAAAAGCAACGACTCTGACTTTGCACACATTTACAATTTTTATATGTGTGTATCGTACATACCAACCAACTATAAATATTTTATTACAATTTAAATTACCTAACCATACTGCTTATCTGGGATCCACTAATCACCGGTCAAGTCACGAGCAGTCGACTACTTTAAAGTATTTTAGGGCCAAGGAAACTTCTTATTAAATAAAATAAATATATCTGAGGATCAAAAATTCCCGCTCATATAAGTTGCTATTGCTGTTTCGCAATAGCATTACTGTCGCGTGGGTGTGTAAGGTTATGATTGTATTTATAGTCTATGTCAGAGCTGTCTATTACACGGCCCGCGAGCCACATGCGGCCCCGGGTTGTAATTGTGCGGCCCGCGAAGTATTTTTAATATCTTCATATTTTATCCAAATCAGAACCGAAACTAATTTCAATGGTAATAATTAATCAGCATACTTTGACCGCTATGTTTGTACGCTGTCAAACTTACCTACTTAAGAATAAAAATATATTTATTTCTCAAAATTATTATATGTCCACGATGTTTAACTTTCTGAAACATGATGGCGAAAGTGCAGCTGAAATTAATTTATTCACGTCGGTTTCTTGTGGGGTATATAGATTAAACAGAACGTTAATACGCTTTCGGTTCACTTCAATTCACTGATTCGATGGTTGGCGAGATGGGCAATGATCATCATCGCTGCATTTTACCGGCTTGATAACGGTCATCTATATAGTTTATTTTTAACGATAACCGGTATCGGCAGCTTCACGTGCTCATCCAAGGCACGAGGATGTAAACACATTTCCATCAAACTCCGAGCTACTACTGAGATTTATATTTTGCCCTACCTGTTGCCCGCTACTTCGTCCGCGCGGACTTCGTTTACTCCGCACAGCTCCTCCCCCGTAGGTGATAGCGTGATAATATGTAGCCTATATGTTGACCCGACCTGTTAGTAATATTCATGCAAAATTTGAAGTAAATCCATGTAGTACTTTTTGAGTTTACCCCGGACATACATACAGACAAACAGATAAACAGACAAACAGAAAAAAATTCTAAAAATATATTTTTGGCTTCGATATCGATTGTAGTTCACGCCCCAAGTATTCTTTTAAAAAAATATTCAATGTACAGTTTTGACTTTCCTACGATTTTATTATATGTGAGTGGTTACGCAAAAAGGGACCTCAAGGGAAAATAATTGATTTCGAGTAAATCACGTTTAAAATGTTGAGTCGAAATGAGTTTCGCCACGAGTGCGGGAGAGAGGCGCGGGGTGTTTTATGTTAGTGTCGTTAGTGAGCGACTTCGTCAGTGAGAAATAGCACGTGTTTGCGATAGCTGTATTATTGGTGACTTATTTATTCATCTTTTACTTGTCTTTATGTGCGCGCTAGAAAAAGAAACTAGTGTGCGCTGTGTATAAGGTGTAATATTTTCAAAACTGCCTCGGCTTACATAAAAAATCATTAAAAAAAAACTACGACACCTAAAATTATTTTGATTAGAACAAAACAAAGATGAAGGATCATAGAATCAGAATTTATCAAAAAAAAAAACCGTTTCCAATCCCTTCAGGTCCCTTTTTGCGTAACCACTCACATATGTCTAGATAGATGACGGATGTAACTAGACTGCAAAATATAGAAATTAAGAAATAAACAACATCACACCGGTTGCAATCAGAAGTGGGCAAAGTTTGTGGGCGAGGCGGATGGTGATCGTCGTCTAAAGTTTTACATTAGATAACAAGCTTGATTACAGGCAACTGCATTTAGCTTATTATTTAAGTGACCTCCCAAGAAGGAGGAAGCTCCCAACTCAGCTGTATTTTTTGTTATCTCAGAACCAGTTCATTTATTAACCAATTTGGTTTTTTTTGTTTGGGTATATTTCGTATTTAGTGCTATAAAAAAATTGGTGATTTGCCAGAAGGTGCCAGAGTTACAGGAGTTTGATGTCATTTGTTGCAGTTTTATTGTGCTAAAATTAGTATTCTACATATGAAATTGCAGCCGTAAATATAAAATAACGTGCGAGTTTGCTGTCGTAAATTACGATACTTTTTTATATCATAAGATAGCAAACAAGCAGGCCTCTCGATAGAAAGAGTCACCATCGCCTATAGACAAAGATGTAATGGTGCGTTGCTATCTTGTGGCGAGGTCTAATGCCACATGCATAAATTTACCGACTACCTTACCCTCTAAACCGAAACACGACAGTGTCGCAAGCACTGACACTATTGAGGCAGGAATAGGTAAGGCGGTGGTACCAGACCCGGACGAGACAATGCAGAACTCTACCCCTTAATAGCCACGATGGTAGTGACTCGCTATAGCCAACCAGTCGCCTTTTACGACTTGCCTAGCAGAACTGCATTTGGCCTATTCTTTAAAGGAGCCGGAACCAACACGGGGGAAATACGAGTGTTATGTTATTCTATTCTAGTCTCGACGTAACTTACCTGTATATATGTAAATGCATTGGTAGCGTGTAAGGCCATTTTCAAATTGTGCATTATCACTAAGAGATCCAGATAAGAAATCCAACTTTTCTAGTGGCCCTGTCATGTTCTTCGAATCTAATGATTCAACTGCTGTTGTGGGATTTTTTTCTTCTAAATTTACCCTACAGAAAATGAAACAATTATTTTACTTTGATAATTGGACGTAGTTACACGAAAAGGTTCCAATCCACACAAAATCAGTTTAGAAATATTGAAGTTAGAAGTTGATTTTTTTTTAATTTTCTAACGTGCCATAAATGGGAGCTAGTTCTGACGTTGAATAAAGTAATAGAGAGCTAGTTTTGCTTAGATGTTTTTTACTGGCCAATTAGCATCAGTTTGGTGCACTTAACTCATTTTTGACCATATTGTGGATTGGATCCTTCTCGTTTAACTACGTCCAATTGATAAGTTGTAATAGCAAAAGATACTAAAATAAATTAAACACCAACGTGATTTTATTTAAATGCCAATACAAATAACTTCTGTGTAGATAAGAGTTGATAGAAAAAACGTGACCACATAATCTCGTACATGTAGGAGGTCGAAATCTTAAGGTGTTTGGTACATGCCGTTGCATCTACATCAGTCATTTTATAAATGACCAAACTTAAGTTTAACCTATATTGTAATAAAGTTTACTTCAATAACATAACAAAATACCTAACGCGTTTATATGTTAAAAATATGCTTAAAGTTCAATAACTCGTGTAATTAATAAACGTAAAAGTAAAGATAAGTAAAAGTTCTATTATTACGTCTTTGACCCAAGTGATAAGCTGTTTTTACATGCTTTAGTATATCTCGTAGTTTTATTTGAGGTAATTAAAAAAGAAAAGAAAAGTTTCGCTGGAAACTTTTAGTAGAGGAGACAGTAGGAGATCGTCCTTCACCGATCTGATAACCAGATGAGACGTATATTTTATCAAATATTATTTATAAACAAATATGCCTATAATTACTTGCCTATCCAAAAGTGCTCATGGCTATTTTTAATTAAATTAACGTTAATCGATTTTTTTTCATCACTTTCATACTTTTGATAAACAAATGAAATTTATTTCACTGATAATTTTTAACACACAGGAAATGCCTAGGTTGGCTTGCCTATTCATTTCTGTGTATGGCTACCTGGCAAGCAGGTGTGAACAGATAAGTCAATATAGGTGACTCCATCGATCTGCTAACTCATCGAAAGTTATATCAAATTTTAGATTATTTTATTACAAAATCAGTCACGTATACTTGCCTGCAAAAAATCGTACTCAAAGTACTGTTGCCAAGCTAAAAACTTGCTATGAGTACTTTTGGATAGGCAAGTAATTATAGGCATATTTGTTTATAAATAATATTTGATATACTTTTCATCTGGTTATCAGATCGGTGAGGGACGATCTCCCACCGGCTCTTAGACCATTTGTTTGAATCTACGGGTAAATGCCTAAAAATGTTTCATAGACAATGATATTTGACAACAATTGTCCGTGCACTTTCTTTGCCTATCCACAGAAAAAAAAGAACAAAATTGTGGATGAAAAAAAATTATTTTAGCCGATACCTTTTGGATAACTGAATAGGTACATGTATGTTTTTGTTTAAATGTAATAGTACTAAAATAAAAACACAATAGATAATTTGAATTGTTCTGCGTTGAATGATAAAAAATGTAATTAAAAAAGATCAATATTGCAATGTACATTCAATCATCATAAATAAAGAGTAATGCTTAATATTCATTGCAACTTTTTTTATCCATTAAACATGGTTGAATTTTTTTATTGATGGATATGAGCAAAAATATTATGCAAATACTTTCTATAATAGGTGCTTTTTTTTAAATTTAATTCTGCCATACAAATACAAATATCAGAACATTGGCCCAGTTGGGAATCAAACCTCGAATTTTGTATCGATCCTATCATTTACATAGTGAGGCTCGCTAATCATCAGGCGAGACGGTCCTGTTCATCTGTTCTATCTTCTACTAACCATCGAAGGTAAAGCTTATAAAAAATCTGTAAATGGTTGACCCTATGGGCCATCCCTGAAACTTCTCACTAAATTAAGGTATTTTAAAGCTCAAAAGAGTAAAAAATAAAAGCATTGATTTTTCTGTTCAAACATATATTTTGTTAAAAATGGCAATATATTAATTTTTGAAATGCTGTATATTTTGAAAACGATGATGGCATTCAACTCTATTTTTGAGATCAAAAATATTGCTTTAGCTAAGCTTGAAAAATTTCGATGCAATGTCAAAAAACATTTTATTTTGCATTTTTTTCATTGTTAATCTCAAGTTGACCAATTTTGATTAAATTAACGGCATTTAACGCAGTTTTTAAAGGAGAAAATCTGATAAGATTTTTAAGTCAATCGGTGAAGTAACTTTATTTTATTAATACTAATAATTATTATTATACTATTTAAAAAAATAAGTAAGTTTGCTAAAAACAACGTAATTTTAATATTTGAAAAGCTATAAGTTTTGAGAATTACATTCGATTTTGATTTTTGAAACGGCATTTGGTTGTTTTAGTACTAAAATAACGTAGAATACCAAAAAATTATTGGTTGAAAAATTTCGGAACTATGTCCAAAAAACACTTTTTTCAAAATTTTTCGTCAACGATTACTCTCAATTAATGTATTTGATGCAATTAATGTATTGGACGTAGTTTTTCGAGGAATAGAGCTGATTAGTTTTTGTACTCAGCCGGTACAGTAATCTGGAAGTTATATTAAAAAAATACTGTTTCGCCAAAATTTTTTTTGGTGTTTTTTCAAAATTTTTCTAAATCTCCTGGACCGAATCGGTTCAAATTTTCAGGAAGTCTAAGTTGAGTGGAATCCGGTCGAATTTTATCAACCGCGTTTCGATCGGTCCAGCCGTTCAAAAGTTATGAGATCTTTACATACACACATACATACTGACGTCATCGTGAAAATAGTCGGAAAAGGTTCTTAAGACCTCAAAACGTGGACATCTGGTGAAAACTCGATTTTCAAAAATCAGGGTACAATCAGTAACTTCCTTATCTACATACGTAGAGGGGAGTTAAAAAGAACTTACCAATAACCGGTCCACCAATCTGATCCCGATCCTAATAATTGGGCGAGTGTAGCCACGAAAATCATCAACGTGACCACGAGCGGATGGCCAGCAGCCCTGAGGTAAGCGCCGTACACGCGGCCCGACACCGCGCCCGCTGTTCGCAGTTCTGCGACACCACGCCCGCCTGATTCCGTAGATTCCATGGCCTCGCCCTCTGGTGGAGCTGTTGCCGTTAAATTGTCCACTGAACTTACCTGCAAGAAATCAATCGATTTTTAACCCAAAGGATAATCAGCAAACACACTTATTTCCTTAAAGGATAATCGTCTTCTAAACCATACCACAGTATACTGGAGATTAACAGTAGTCAATCTACATACATGTGATATTCGAGCAACGCACACATAAACACCTCTCACGGACGCGATATCTCGGAATGGTTCGGGACAGTTTGTTCCGCACCAGTCCGAGATATCGCGTCCGTTTGAGGTGTCTATGTGTGCTATGCTCGAATATGACTTGTATGAAACATTGTCTGCTGTTAGTTTCTAAGTATTCTGTGACCATACTCTATCGCTCTCTTTCTCTCTCTCTCTCTCTCTATCATAAATAGTTAATTTGAACAATAAATTCAATATAGTATACATATAAAAACGCACGGAATGAATGCTCATCTGTCGCTTTCTGAAACTGCCATGTAGAACTGACTCTTCAATTTCCGTGGAAGGCTTTTCTTCAGTAGTAGTTTTTTCTTCCTCCTGTTCACCTTTAGCAAGCAGTGATGCAAAATCGAGTCCTGATGCGCTAAGTGTTTCAAAATCACCAGCCGCTGCGATTGCACCATTTTTCAATATAATGATCTGTTGAAAAAACAAGAAAAATGTGTTACTACGTATCATCTATATAAATATTATAAATGCGAAAGTTTGGATGTTTGGATGGATGTTTGTTACTCAATAACGCAAAAAAATACTGTCCGGATTTAGATGCAATTTGACACACAGATAAATAATAATCTGAAATAGAATACTTTTTATCCTGGAAAAATGAGTTATTCTCGCGGGATTCACCAAAAACTTTTATGCAGCTAGTAAGCATATAAGTATTCTGCCGTCATACGGTAAAAGGGTGTAACTTCCATTTTTGCCAAAATCGAGTTATTAGGTGATCCTAAATCAGCAAAGAAAATCCTATCTTTTGGTATTTGTAAAAAGGTTCTATATCGTTTGCAATTAACAAAACGTATCGTTAAAAAGGCGCAATTTCGTATAGGACTAATGAATCTTTAAAGTTAAAAGCCTTAACTTCATTATTAGGGCTTTTCTTATTAGTAGTTACGTTTTATTAGAGTGAAAAGACGTAACTGTTTTTACGACTTTACACATTCTGATGTTGCTTGACATATTATATTGACACGGTAAATGAAACGGCGCAATTTGAAAATAGCGGCCTTTCATCTGAGTGCTAAGTGTAAGTTTTTCTTTTCGCATTCGATCGTGAGCGCGTTTGGAGTTTTCTAGGAATTTGTATGTGATTTGTACAGCGCCACCTAGTGGTAAACGTGAGAAACCAGTTTAACACTAGGTGGCGTTGTACAAATCACATACAAATTCCTAGTAAACTCCAAACGCGCTCACGATCGAATGCGAAAAGAAAAACTCGCACTTAGCACTCTGAGCAATATTTTACGAAACAAAAGAGAATTTGAATTTGACAGTTAGTTACGCCTGAGACTTTTTGCAAGGTAGTAGATAGGTAGGTAGGTACACGTTATTATCGCGCGCATAACGGCCGCGTGTAGAAATTCAGTTTAGTGTGACTTATGTTAAATTGTGGTAAGTTTTAATTATTCATTGTTTGTTTACTTATTTTATAACTTGTATTTTGTATAGTTTTGTATGGCACTTAAATAAAATCGAAAGAACTTTCAAAATGTTAACAGTTACTGTTCGTGACTTAAGGACGCTTTAAATGTCAGTAGATGTTTGGTGGCGCATTGTGCTGTGGGTAATTATAAGGGCATACTGAGAGAGTGATAGACTTTTCATACAGGTAACATGCATGTAAGTATCGACTGTCGCCGTGGCCACCCGGCCTGTTTTTTTTATGGCATAGGGACGGCAAACGAGGAAACGGTTCTCCTGATGGTGAGAGGTACCGTCGCCCAAAGATAGACATCATAGGTGTCATAGATGCGTTGCCGTCCGGGAGGCTGGGATATTAATCCTTGTGTGTAAGTCAAGCCGGATACCTCCGTGTGCCGATGACTTCACGGCAGGAATCAATGAGGCGGTGGTGATACTATCAGCATATAATATTGTACGTGGTCAAGGCCACTTAGTTGGACCAAGTGGTCCCAATGAAAGTGATATATTTTATCTTTGCTCGCTTCTTACGAGTTGTCTGGTAGGCAGGGCCTGATTAAGGGAAAGATTTTGAGGGGTGCTTAGTTTGAAAGCCATGATCTTAATGCTTCTAATTAGAACACTAATTATCTATACATATAATAAAATCGTAGGAAAGTCATGTATGTCCGGGGTAAACTCAAAAAGTACTGCATAGATTTACTTCAAATTTTGCATGAATATTACTAACAGGTCGGGTCAACATATAGGCTACATATTATCACGCTAGCACCTACGGGGGAGGGAGCTATGCGGAGTAAACGAAGTCCGCGCAGAGTAAGTCGCGAGCAACAGCTAGTTTGTAATATAATTTTTGTATGAGAAGGCCCCAAATTGTGTTTCACCCGGAGCGCTCAAAACCCTAAATCCGACCCTACTGGTGGAAGGCAGAGGTATATTCTACATGAAAATCCCGGACCAACGCGGGGGATGTCGGTCTGCAGTCTGCACTTATTTAGGGTCAACTAATTATACATTATTTCCTAATTTAATGAAATTAAAGTATGCATTTATATCATTTTAAGGCCACAATGAAAAGAAGTTATAGAAGTTCGAAGATAATGCAATTGTTAAAAACCGATTCTGCAGAAGTACAAAGCGAGTTGATCAAAGTTGCAACAATAAACTTTGTGCCCAACCATCTACAAGGTTTTCTGAATCTACACACTTTCAAAACTTAGACATTCATTACAACAAATACGAGCAATAAGATTTGCAACATCAAGGTATGAGGCACAGACTAGTGATGAAGATTTTGATTAGGATGATTTTATCTTTGACAAAGACTATGTACCACCAAAACCAAGTACAGTTATTGAAAGTAATACAGACTCGGACATATTTACACCAAATTCACAACAGATTATATTACCAGAAACGCCAGAAAAAATTACAAATATAGAAAACAATACCGTATCTCCTGTTATAGAAAATCTGACAGGGCCTGTGATCGAACCTGGGAACGCATCACGCGCAATCTCTGAAAAAAAGCAACTTGACTAAAAAAGGATTGGTAAGAAAACAAAAAATATATGAAACTAGTTTAGAAGAAATTTTTTATTATTGAATCATACACTTTAACATATATTAACAAAAAGCATTGCAAAAACCAGGTATCTCGGGTATGTCTGTAAGCTACATACAGTTGTGTCAGTACCAACGTATACGTGGTACTGACACAACTGTATGTTGCTTACAGACATGTAACCCCATTTAAATTATAAAGTTTATAGATTCGGGCGTTTCCTTAAAATTTAGCATTGTTATGTGTGGCGCCGCTGGTCTGTACCGTGGAAGGGTCGAAGTGATGGAACCAGCGAACTGTGGCGCCGCTGGTCCGTACCGTGGAAGGGTCGAAGTGATGGAACCAGCGGGCCAGCTGCTTGTCAGGTGACGTCATTACTGTGGAGGTTGATGACGTCACACAAAGACAAGGAAGGGAAAAGGAAGATCTTCCCAGCCAGGCAAGGTGTACTGCCTGGGGACCGAAGTCCATTTGAGAAACGTTGAAACTTGTATATAGTGTTACAAGATAAATAATTGTGATATCCATTTGTTATTGATTTTTGTCCATTTTTTATTATTTTTTCTTGTAGTGTTTGTGATTGTTTTGGGTCGCTACATTATGTGTTGACTTTTATATATGACTAGCTGACACGACAAACGTTGCTTTGCCATATAAATTATTTCTAAGTAAAAAATGTTAAGGGTGGACAACCCTTATCACCAAGAGGTATGAAAAATAGATGTTGGCCGATGCTCGGACTTACTCAATATGCTCACAAAATTTCATGAGAATCGGTCAAGCCGTTTCGTAGGAGTACGGGAACGAACATTGTGACACGACAATTTTATATATAAGACTTTACGAAGCCTGTAGCTTCTCTCACTCTCTGTTACAGACTTACTTTATTAACTCTTTATTACTTACTTTATTACTTTGAGGTGTGACATAATTGAAGGCCCCAAATGTATTGTGATGGTGAACAATGAACAGTCTGACCTGGTCCACGTCCCGCCAGAACTGCAGCTGGTGTGTGACAAGCAGGCTCGTGGCGACGCTACGTGTAACATAATTGAAGGCCCGAAGGTATTGTGGTGGTCTGACCTGGTCCACGTCCCTTAGGAACTGCAGCTGGTGTGTGACAAGCAGGCGCGTGGCGGCGCGCAGGTAGCCGGCCACGCAGGCCTCGAACAGGTGGCGGCCCACGTGCGCGTCCACCGCAGACAGCGGGTCGTCCAGCAGGTAGATGTCCGCGCGCTTGTACACCGCGCGCGCCAGCGAGATGCGGGCGCGCTGCCCTGCAACACGCACTATGCTTTACACCAGACCTTCACTAACTTATTTGTTTTAAGCGAGCCCGAGAGGGGATTTTTCCATTTACTAGAGCGTCCACATCGTCATTCATCTGGCATTTTTTCAACATGACCGCACCAAAGGAGCATACTCGTTTTTATATTGATATTTCCTTTTAAACCTAATCTCTCTTTTATTTAGTATTAGTATTTTAATATCATCTTATCTTAACCGCATTAGTCCTGCCTTAATACTCTTTCAGACATTTCCATTTTTATACAAATAATGTAGATTTTTGAAAATATAAAATTTTAAAAATATTATAAATAAATAAAAATTCGACAATGGGTGTAATCAAATCAGCAAAATCTTTATCCTAAGCGTGGACGACATCCTACTATTCAGACTAGTATCATGGGATCAACCTTACGAAATATACTTTTGATATCGCTTACGTCGATGGTAGCGCCCTCTAGTTATGGTAAACGCAGTGTGTACACAACAAAACCCCGTCCGTTCGTCTATGCATTATTTGATAGCTTAATTACAAACATAAATTATGTGTCATTAAGTTTTGGATATATAAATTTTCTCAATCAAAAAGATTTCAAATATTATCTATGGCCACACAAAATGTGACATGTAAGTCTCAGTAAAAAGTAGCACTTTGAACTTTAAAGCCGTAGCCGCCTTCTTGTTGAGTCGGCTACGACATCAAAGGCATCCCGTCGCTGACAAAACGTGGTAATGTCCAGTTTAAAATATTTGTTACATTTTAGAGACATGGCAGGATATATACGAATATTTTAAAATATCATATTTTTGTTTTCACAAATAATATCATTTCTTTATTTTTTTTTGTATCGATATCGAATTACGTACCTCCACTAAGACTAACACCTCTCTCTCCTACAATCGTCTTATCTCCCTGAGGAAATAGTGAAAAATCGCGATCTAACGCGCATCGTCTCACTACGGCGTTATAACGCGGCCGATCCATTGGTTGACCAAACAAAATGTTTTGTCGGACACTACCTGTAAGTATAAAATATAAACTATCGTTATACATGTCACTCATTTGCAAGCTGCAGGTTAGGTTGAGACTCCGACCACACAGCCCGTAGACGGTTAATGTTTGATTTTCCATATAGAATGCATTCTGGCAACTAGTTGAGGTAAGACGAAGCGGGGTTGCAACGCCATGATTGGTTAACTCAAGGCCATAGTGAAAGATAGTAATGTACAGAGCATCTCATTGGTCGACACTAATTACTCAATCAACACTCATTGGCGCGTGGACATTTATGTTGTTGTGTTAAAAGCAGCCATTCGCTTGTTATTAGGTGTCTATGGGCTGTGTGATCGGTGAGTTGAGAAAATTAAACGCTTTTAGACTCTGCTTTATTACCTTTTTTATATCATACGATAGCAAACAAGCAGATAATTGTAGTGATGGGAGGAAACGACCAATACTACTACTAGTAGTATTGATTTGTTGCCCAGATGATGCGTTAAAACGCGAAATCGGTTGGTGTTAATAAAGAAGAAACGACCATCGCCTATAGACACAAAATATATTAATGTTGTGTTGTCATCCGCATGGTATGTAAAACATAATAGTGACAAGCACTCGCATTATTAATCAAAAATATGTAAGGCAGTGAACCCAAAAACGGGCGAAACGTTGCAACAAAACTCTACCACCGTCAAACTAACAGTAGTTAAGAAAACAGTAACGCGTTTAGTCAATTGTTAGTCTTTAACAGACTGCCTGGGCGGAAAATAGATGGTTTATTCTGTTAAAGTGGCCTGCCTAACACGGGGGTTTAGAGATTAGCTTAGTCCATGTCACAGAATACTTAGAGACTAACAGAAGTCAATGTTACATACAAGTAATATTCGAGTATAGCACACATAGGCACCTCTCACGGACGCGATATCTCGGACTGGTGCGGAACAAACTGTCCCGAACCATTCCGAGATATCGCGTCCGTGAGAGGTGTCTATGTGTGCGTTGCTCGAATATCACATATAAGTAGATTGACTACTGTTAGTCTCCAGTATACTGTGTCCATGTGGTCCCGTATACATTCCGAGGTCGAGCAAAACTGTCGCCACATAACTCTACCACCGTTGAGGTCACGATATGATCTAATTCAAGTTTGGAATAGAAATAAGGGTGTTTATTACCTACAAAACGAAATAATTTGAGGTAATATCAATCACGTTGTGGGACTAAGTATTTTCTGCTGATCATGGGTGCACTGGCTGTACCTCTGCATACTACTTTGGGGATACGGGCGTGAAGATACTAACATCAATAAATTACCGTGTTTTTTTTTAATTTTTGGTTTTTGTTTCGTTTGTGCATTAATGCAGCTTAAAAAAGGTTGACAGCCCCTAAATTTTTCCATTTCACAGAATATTCAGAAAATGAAGCCTACAGGCTTGATTAACGTGGAAAATTTTAAAGATTTTGTTCAGGGGAGAACCTTTTAAAATGCAATTTGAGGGAAATATAACCGATTTAAAAATGACACGACTCGCGTGTCATACGCCATACGTTATAGAAAATCATGACACGACTGCCGTGTCATACGCAATGAATCGGTTAACAGTGAGGGTCATACCAAACGGACCGACAGACCTTTAAGAAATGAGATTAAACACTTGAAATGACAGGCAACGCAACTCTAAAACTTTTGTTTGAGAATCTGTTTAAGATGTCTATGTTGCAGTCAAAACTCTTAACCAGTTAAAAGTACTTTTGACTGAAAATATCAGTCAAAAGTAGTTTTGACTGGAAAGGTTGGCCAAAAGTAGTTTTGACTGAAAATTATTGGTCAATAGTAGTTTTGACTGAAAATTAATGGTCAAAAGTGGTTTTGACTGTCATTATTAGTCAAAACCACTTTTGACCGTCAAAGCATCGGTCAAAACTATTGTTAATGGTTTAAATGTAAAAATTAAAACAGTTATTTACCAAGCAATCGTTTATTAAGATATAATAAAATTAATGCAATGAAAACAGCGGAATTAAAATATTTGCCTAATCGAAATTGAATTATTATATTATTTGCTTGAGTTTAAATGATACAATTTAATAAAGCGAAATAATAATTAGTGCTGTAATCACAACTTATAAAATTATGCATGATATGTTTGTCTTAGTATTTAGACATTAGTTCAAAGCATAAGTATTAAAATGAATAGAAAGAATATGATTGATATCATAATCAAATTACATAAAAATAGATAAAGGCATTGTTACTTAATTATTAATTGTAATTAAAATAAAAAGCAAAACATTATTTTGATTTTTTAGTATAATCAGAACCTCGTTATTTAAGTTTGTAAATCAAGGCGAATCGCTAAAGCGATCAAGTTAAATAGCGCCCTCAATTGAATAAAAAAATTAAAGGCTATTACATAAGTTTTGGATATTCATGAATTTAAGTAAAACAAAATACTGTTGAGACAATTATATTATTGCTTGCCCAACTTGTCTAAAACAATTTCCATGGCCAGATCAACTCCAAGTTTCTGGTCAAACTGTGCAAGCATTACTGTCGTCTGTCTCAAATAGATGAATAATAATTATTATTATTACTTTGAGAAATTATCTCAAAAATACTTTGTTGCTTCCTTATATTAATGAAGATCCATAAATATCTAATAGTGTTTTCATTTCTCTAAAAAAAATTATACTTATTAAAGAGCGCCACTAAGCTTTACCATTTACATACATAAGTTTAATTACGACGAATATGACAAATCTCCAAATCAAAATAGTAATGATAACTTGGTATGGAACAGTAATTATACAACTAAAAGTTAAAAAAATATATATTTTTGCCAACATAATGAAAACCTTGTTAATTATTATCTGTAAACTTTTTAAAAAGTAAATTCTATTAAAACAGTACTTAATCAAATCTTTGAGGCTGTTATAACGCCATGTAAATTGCAACATTTCTAAATTAACAAACAAGGTTTTCATTCTATTGCGATAACTTATTTATTCGTACAACTCAGACTATTATGGCATTTAGAATTACATACTATGCCCTTTTTCTTGCACAAACATTTGTTGCTTTTGCAGCCAGTCTTAGAGCCTGCAGAACACATACAACGCAGATATCCTTGCCCTGTTCCTATAGCAGCGTCTTGCAGCTGTTCGTAGAGCAACGTCAGGCACCTCATCAGGAATAAATTTTTCTTGACAGCCATCGAATTCTGATCTGAAAAAATAAATAAATTTAGTTAGGTATACACTACATATGTATACCACACGTACTCACTTGTACGCGCGGCATACATGTTCGTTGACATAATTTATAAGCAAAAGGCTAAACACGCAAAACCCGATCCACTATAAGCATACACCCTACCTAACATATTCATTTCATACACACCATACAAGCCTTTTCCACGTCACGAACCGCTTTCCACGTAATATGGTATTCTAAATATGCTATTTTTACACAAATACATACCTGCAGTACAATTTGTCCAAAATACCACTCTTGGTACCAATCCTGTATAACTGCTCCGAATTAACCTCTAGTACAACACCAATTATATTGCGAAAGTCTGCTTTTCCTTTATCGACGTCCGGTACTGGTACGGTTACATTGTCTCCAGCTTTCAATGGTGGATGAGACTAATCACTTGCTGTCTTCATTCTTTTTGCTTGCTTTATCAAACTGGAATGGGCTTTTTCTCTCGCTTTCAATATAATTGAATCACTATTGTCATGATTAATAAATTCATCTTGTACATCTTTATTTTCGCTAACTTCTATAGATTCATTCTTATTCTGTTCATCTTTGTTCTCTTCGTTGACAGTAAAATTTTCATCCATTCCTGTGATTGCAACTTGCAAATCTTCTTCATTATTTAATCCATTTATTATCTCCAAAGGAATATTAGATGTTGTTAGTCCAACTTTAGGGTCAGTACCAAACATTGCCCGGTATGGAGACTGCTTTATGCCGGAGTGAAATGCTCTATTTTTCATAAATTGAATTTTTTGGGCACAACTAGTTTTGACTGCAATTTTAGTCAAAACTACTTTTGACCAACCTGTCCAGCCAAAACTACTTTTTTTTTTTTGTGGAAGCAAAATTGTCGTTTTTTTTTTTCATTTAATCAAAGTTGCTACGGTCCTTAGATTGTCATGACTTGATAAACAAATTCGCTGCTCAATAAGCTAGACAGAAGACAATTTGTGAATAACGATTCATTGTTACTCACAAATAGTAATGGTAAGAATTAGTATCTGAAATGCTAATTGAGGTGGTATCATTTACTATCGTTTTTTTTTCCATTTTAATCTTATTCTAGATTTAATTTATTTTTTTCATATGTTATAGCAAATTGCTATAAAATATGAAAAAATAAATTTTCGGGCGGAAAAAAGGCGGCAATCTTTCAAAGACCTTACGGCAGGCAACGTACCAAATCTGCCCCTGCTTCGAACCGATACTAGTAATACACCCATTACAATTCATTTTGATAAAAAAATCTTTTTAATCCATTCTGAAATTTGAAGCAGGAACCATGAAAAATTGAAAATTCTAAATTAATCTGGGAATAAACTATAACACGATTATAAAAATATTACGTGTCAAAAAATCAAATTGTACTTTAATGTAAGCATCTCAACTTACCTGCAAACAGCCAAGGTTCTTGACTAGCGTATGACACTGTACCTCCAATATGAACGCTTCCTGATAATAATGGAAGTTCTTTCAACAAAACGTGAAGCAGGGACGACTTGCCTGCACCGACTGGGCCAATTACAGCTATTAACCTAAAAAAGAAGCAAAATGTATTTAGACGTTTCATTGTAATGATAAATGCAGTCTATATTAGAACAAACAAAACATTTATTAGAACAATAGATACATAGTGTGTTACACAAACTTGCATCCCCAATTTCAGCCCCTTAGGAGTTGACTTTTAAAAAAAAAACATGATAAATTTCATTTAAATCAGTTCAGCGGTTTAATCGTGAAAGCGTAACAGACAGACAGATTTTCGAATTTATAATATTAGTAATTAGTACCAATGAAGATCTAAGGGCTCAACTGCTTACATGAAAATCCTGTTTCTTTTTGTACTATAGTTTAACGGGACGGAAGCAGTGAATGGCGACGATCGAATGCGATATTATCCGATTCGAACAGGTGTACAGTTCGAAAAGTAAATTTAGTGCTTTGTGCAAGATTTTGTCCCTTACAAAGTTCATAAAAATTTACTGCGAGGTTCTGGAGAAGCAGAAAATTGTAGGATGCTAAAGTTTTACTGTGTTTGAATTATTTCTAAGACAGACTTTTTAATAACTTACTTGCCAGGCTTGATCGTCAACGACAAATCAGATAATGTGTTCTCTGTATGCGACGCAATCCATTTGGCAGTCGCATGTTTCAGTCTGACGCCACGAGCATCATCTTCAACCCGAGTTGCCAATTCTTCGTCATCTTCCTCGCCGGATTCTAAAGGTGCACTTGCTTTACCTAAAAAGTAAATGTACTTAAATGAAAGAAAAATGAAAAAATCATTAATATAAATCTCAAATATAAAAAAAAAACATTACAGACAATGTTTAATAACTGATAATCATGTGAAAATTAACTAAATCAATTGTCCGAAATGACCAAGAACGACACAAGAAAATTATTATAAATAAACCTCTTTTTTACGAATAACCTATTAAAAACTTAACAAAGAAAGATTTTAATTATATTTTTTGTATCAGTAACCTTGCCTAAAGCCGAACAACGCTCTGACTAACTGAGCTAGGTGTTGGTGGTTCAATGTGACGAAAATACTCATTGTTTTTAATATCGATTCCATCGATTACACTGATCGCTAGATAAAATAATAATAATAAATGCGTATGTAGTTAAATGAGTTCATTCTTATATTTACGATTTTGATAAATATTTTTCCGTCGATTGTACTGATCGCTAGATATAAATACGCATGTACCTACTAGTTAAGTCTGTTTTTGCATGTGGGATTCACATTTACAATATTTATCAATACTTTTGCGTCGATTGCACTGATCGTTTGATATTAATACGTACTCCCTAGTTATGTGACTTCCTTGTTGTAGATGAAATTAACATTTATAATATTGATGAATACCTTAGTGCATCGTTTCTCAACCACTTTTATGTCGCGACCAACGAAGAAGGCAAAAAGTTAAGTAAAAAGTCTAGCGACCCCGTCACTTAAAATTTATAGTAATATGCGCTATATCCCTTCGGCCGCACTTGCGTGTATCGTGCCGAAGGTATTAGCGCGCTAAGACACACGCAGTTGGAATGTTTGCGAAGATAGCCGGTCACATCTGCGACGCAGATGCAGAATCTGCATGTATCGCGTCATTGCGCGAAGCTTTGTGACGATAAACGCAAGTACGGCCGCATCATATCAGGTATACGATATATTGACCTTCACTGGTTTTAACCTGCAGTGTACTTACACGAACTTGTCAAATAAGTCGCCGTTTGCGCATCCCTTAGTAAATACGTTAGGACAGGTTCGTTCATGTTAATTGCCTTTGCCGAGCTTCATTGTTATTTACATTTTTAGGGAAACAAATACATTCCACAACTATCTTATCTCACCTCACCCAGTGTTTAATTTTTATAAATAGAAAGCAGAAAAAAGTGGGTTAAAAAGTTAAATTAAAATGGACAATTATGTGACAAAACGAAATGCTCCTTCTACGTCTGGTGAAACGGTGAAAAAAAAGAACAAGTTATGTACACGAAGACACTGTAATGTATTTACTGTTTCTCAACAGACTGCGGCCCCCTTTAAGGCGATAGGTAATGCCAAACTACGAAATAGACACCTCTTTGAAAGCCTACTACTGCTAACTGGTTGGTCCAATAATTAAAAAAAAATATGCATTATGCGTATAATATAATTAAGTTTAAATTTTAAGTTCGTTTTTTCAAATTTTATTGTTATTATTGACGAAAAAAAATCGAATATCTTTCTTATTTTTACGCAAAAATTTGCTTATAACTTCCAAACTACTGTAACGATTTTGATGATTTTTTCTTTTTATTACAGACAATTTATTGCTTTATAAAATTTAAGTTCAAAATTTTACAAAATCATTATAGTGTGCTATTAAATCAATAAAAACCTTATTATTTAATTCGCGGACAGCGCTTGCGTCGTAAGTCAGTCTCCCGGTAGCGTTCATACGGGGAGGCTGTGTCGCATGTTAGCATGCTCCGCTCTCCATATTCGAGTCAAAGAGTAATAGTACAGATAGAACGTTTGGCACAATAGTAAGGTTGTGCCGTTTGGAAATTGAACATTTCGTTTACGCTTGGATGTTTTTTTATAGTAGATAATGAGCATGGTCCGAGAAGGCTGTTTTTTTACAGATGTTGTTCTTATGATATAGACAAGGAATAAGAAAGGGTTTTTTTAAATTCATCCTCTAAGATGGTAAAATAGGGGGTGAAAGTTTGTATGAAACTCTGTCATTTTTGAGTTGTAATGAATGATATGCCGTAATTAAATTATCCTTTATCTGAAAAAAAAATTAAATACAAATTTAATATTTTTTTGAATTCTAGCCCATAGAGAGGTAAAAAGAGACTTTAAAGTTTGTATCAAAAATGAAGTGTTTATTTATTGCATTACTATAAAATCTAAATTATTTTAATTTAGTATTTCTGATTTTTAATACAATTAAGAAGTACGAATTTTCGGATTTTTTAGTACTTATGCTCTTCAATCGAAATTGAAGAAACATACATGTAATGTTCGAAGTTTCATCCATTAAAGGAGTAAAAGTGTGTTTACAATTTATATGAAAAATCAAACGTTTATGGTCAAAATAATTTGAAATTCGGCACTTATGTTCTTCAACACAATTTAAGAATCATATATTTGGGGATTTTTTAAATTTCATTCCTTAAAGGGTAAAAAAAACATTGATGTTTGTATAAAAAATAGATTGTTTATTGTAGAATATTGTTGAAATTATTTAAAACTTAGTATTTATAATTTTTAATACAATTAAATGAATACGAGTTTAAGGTTTTCAAATGTTATCTCTTCAAAGGATGAAAAAAGTGGTAAAGTTTGTAGAAAAAATAAAATATGTTTAATCAAAATCTCTTCAAATTTATTAGTCACGTTCTTTAATTCAATTAAATAAACGTGCATGTAAGGATGCTGTGAGTTTTATCTCTTAAAGAGGTAAAAGAGGATATTAAAGGGGCTGAAAGCTAGTACTTTATAAATGGTTTTGTTTGCGAGTAGACGCTGAATAATATTTTTAGACTATTCATGTACTTACCTACGTTTACGCTTGAATGTTTTATTAGCTATAGATAGATAAGTATTTTGTCAATATTTTGTATAAATGTACAAAAATAAAAAAAAAACATATAAACAACGAAGATAATTCAAGCAAGCGAATAAAAAGCAAAACTCTAAGGAAAAAAAAAATAAAAACTGGTACTATTTGAAGGTAGTAAGGACTTCGCAACTAAAAATAAATAAATAAAATATATTATACATACAAATGGTCTAAATAAACCAACTTATTTAGTGCTTTCCTATATAAACATTAAATTAAATTATATCTCTACTTTTCTCTTACGTGATTTTGAAACAAAAACTAAGAAGCTAGTTAAAGTTTTAAAATATTATTCAAGAGATTACATTTTACAAAATCAAATTTTGAAAGGTTTTGTTAAATATTAATTGTTGATTGTATGTATTAAAATAAAGTGCTACACGGGATGTATTGTATATTACAACACTTTCAAAGAAATAGGATACGTAACTGTTATTATTGTGTAAATTGTTATATGATTTTTTGTCGATTTTCGGTATATTTTTTTTCTGTAGATATTTATCGTTTTTGTAAAATGAATGTATATGTAATCGATAAATGAGCGATTACTGTTTATTGGTTTTGAGTTTGACAACATTCAGTCGATTCACGATGATAAAAGTTCATATAGGTGAACGAAAATGTTAAAATGTAGGTATCTGCATCAACTGTAAATACTCTTTGATTTTGGAGCATGCCAGCGCGAGAAATAATATTTGCGCCGCTCCTGTTAGAAACTCAAGGTCGTTCGCAGCTGTAATCGCCTTAAAAACAAACTCGATCCCCAAACGTTGCGACCCACTGCTTGAGTAACGATGCCTTATTTTCTAGCTATATGTATAGGTATATATGTTTTAGCACTTATCCATTGCTTTAAAACTTTAAAAACTTAACGAAGAAATATGTTTACACAACTAGATTTGAATGAGCGACGTTGCCAGAAGCCAGGGAATGCTCTAACCAACTGCGCTACGTATCTGTGGTTAAACGTGGCGAAATTATTGAGAGCGCTGCTAAGAATGATGTCGTCACGTTTTTGCGAATTGAACTTACCGTTTCTTTAATCTAGCGAAGTCTTCTTTTGCTTTGTGCTTATCGATGATGATGAATTTGATTAATAAAGAAAAATTGCTAAAATATAATATAAAAAAGTAATGAAAAGTGCCTTCAAATACTACAAAAAAAAAACTCACCATTTCCTTTGGCTTTTTCTTTGTTATTCTCATCGTCCTCGGGTTCTATTGGTGTTTTCAAATCTTTACTTTGAATAGCTTCGTCTGAAAATATTTTAGTTTCCTCTTCATCAATTAATTCCTTTCCTTTACGTTTTGTTGAAGTTTGAATCTCTGCAAGCCCAGGCACCGGTTTGCTAGTGTCTTCGTATAGCATAAAGTTTTGTAAACGTTTTATAGATATTGTAGCTTCTGCTACTTGTGCTATACCTAAAAATAAATTTAATTTTAAGTTGATTTATAGAAAAAAAACATAACTATTGTCATTTATCACATATGAATAAATAAATGTAGCCACGCCCAATTTAGCTAAACAATATATACTTGTAGTGTAGCTTCGATAAAAATAAATATTTAATTTGTGAAGTGTGCAACATCCGCACAAACCTACAACGGGGCTTAAAAATGTTGAAAAAATTGTAAATTTGTGTAATTTATAGTTTAATGAAATAAATAAAAAAGTGACAACAGCTCTTTTAGTAATTGCACAACGTTTCATTCTGGTATCAACATCTTACTTAATATTGCCACAATAACTTAGTATTATTACTTTGTACACTCATATAATAGTTAAAGTTATCGAATAGAACTCCTCTTAGGCACTACTAATTGTTGAGACAGCTGTCAAAACTTTACGATCAAAACCATTTTTACAAGTTAACTAACGGGACTGACCATAATATTTCCATACTAGACAGAATAAATTGTGGTAGATTTCTGCAATATTATGGCTAAAATATGCGCTAACAAAAGCAATACATCCTTTTCATACGGATAGCTGGATGATTACGAATATAATAAGTCTAAAAAGTAACAATAGAAGGCCAACTTTGTAAAAACACGTGGAAACTAGCACGGTTAATCCATGCGTAGACATAATCAATTTATATAAATAAATATGATTGATCACTAAGCTCCAAAGAATCTCCTACTTCATCATGACTTTGTTAATTGGCGAGACATGTGGTGATCCACATCATCAAATTTTATCAACTTTTATCAGCTATCGTTTGTGTCTTATAACTGAGATTATTATATTATATATTATTATGTTATCTTCAATATGTTTTCGCTTATTGTAAGTCATAATTTTTTAACGCAGTAAAACTGCAGCAACAGAACATAACAGAAACCTGCATCAGATCTTCGTCAAATTTTCCAAACAAAAATAAAGAATTTTTAAAATCGGTACATAAACGACCGAGTTCTAAGGTCACAAACATAAAAACCTACAGCCGAATTGATAACCTCCTCCTTTTGTGAAATCGGTTAAAAATACAAAATTTACGTACGTGCATGCAAAGTACTACAAATATTTTCTCTTTCAGTATGTTATTTTGGTTGGAACCCCAGCTTTTACGAGTTATTCTGTTAGTTGTAATGTATTTAAACACAAATTTACCTTGAGGAAAGAAAACCGTCATTGTTTGCCGAAGCAAATTATAAAAGCTGGTGACGACGAACACTTGCTTAGCGCTTATCACGTTGTTCTCGAGCACAAATACGAGGATCGAGAAAAACAAACATATCCGCGTCGTAAACATGATGAACGATGTCAGAACACCGCGTATGTAGGACGTAGCACGAATTTGTTTAATTTCTTGCCTGCAAATAAAATCCATTTATGATTTTAGCCTAACGTATTCTTGTTTATCTAACATTAATACAGTTTATGTTACTACATTACCTAACCGAGATATTACTGTCGACATATGGAATATGATGAGTAACTATTTATAAAACATATATCATTACATTTCTTGACACACATATTTGTCTTGCTTTCAACAAAATTTGCCTTATTACTTCCAAATCCATAACTTTCTACATACAAACACGACGGTTTTATGGTGACTCTTGCCCGCTTAGGATAAACAACGTGCGGCTATATCGCACGCGACAGAAGACATGTTTTTCAAAGTCCATTGAAATATCTCGTTTACTTTAATATGCATTCTGCCACGACAAAAACATCCCATTGCAGCCACATATTACTCAAGTGAATGAACCACTATTGCTCTTAGAAAGCATCCATAATATATTCTTATTTCTGGTGCATTTCAACATTAAGTACCTACATTTAATTTGTGCTTAAACATTATTGCTCTAAATTTTGGTGTAATTACGACACTTAGGTGATGAAATTACAGTAACATGTTGTATGTATAAAATAAAAGTGATTGTTAGGTCTACTTTTGAAGCATTAGCAATCGCCCTCTGGTCGAAAATCGACTAGGCTACACAATAAAATCTTTACAACTAACAAAACAAAAATTAAAGTTTTTGGCGACTCCCCTGGGAGCACCTAATTTTTCCAGGATAATGAGTAGCCTATGTGCTATTCCAGGTCATCATCTACCTGTGTGCCAATTTTTATCCAGATCCATTGAGTAGTTTTTGCGTGATTGAGTAAAAAACATCCATCCATCCATCCAAACATCCAAACTTTCGCATTTATGATATTACTTCATATAAATGAGATTTCAACTAATATTTTTCTGTGAATAAAAAAATTAAAGAATAATATTAATGTCTTATACAGCACCGCGGCTGGCTGAAGATGACATATTGCTCCGCATTTTGCAAATTTATTTATTTGCATTTACCATGATTTTAAATTATAAAAGTAGGTACATATAGATGAACGGCTAGACTGATATATTTTACTGTTGTTTTATTGATGAATATTATATTTTAACACTTTTTAGCCTATTCCAGACAAAGACAACCCGAACCCATAAAAATCAACAAAGTTGGCCCCGGCGCGTCGTTCTTGACTTATAAGTGGTGTAACTAACACAATCTCGTGTCACAATGTTGGTTACCATACTCCTCCGAAACGGCTTGAACGATTTTTATGAAATTTTATATGCACATTTAGTATGTCTGAGAATCGGCTACTATTAAAAATAATATTATTATATACAATAATATGAACACTGAATATCGTCGGCACTTGGTAAAACTCCATGTTGACTTATACTATGTTAACTACTTTACTTACTTATGTTAACTTATATACGATATAAATATATTATTAGTACGTTATTTGTTGTTCAATAAATCAGCAATATTTTTTGAACAAATATTTTTTGCTCACATTACTAATTTTACACTTGTGATATGAAGTTGATAAGAAGCGCAATCCTATTCTCAGTTGGAACGTATAGTACAAAGTTTACTGTAATACAGAATAGCTAATAAAATATTTCTTATTCGACTTAAGTACATCAAAAATGTGATTTCTATTATTATTCCATAAACCCACTCGAATGTAGTGATCTCCAATTAGTTCGGATTGGCTGGTAGAAAGCGCTGTGTAGTATGTAGCATTACATTCAGATATTACATTGTGCAAAACATTTAGCAATAAAAAAAGAGATAAGTTTCATTTGCTACTTTATCCTTTAGGCTGGTTTTCCTGTCACGCTGACCGCACGCTGACGGCCGGCGCTGAAGGGTCAATATGTATGTAGTTGTAGGTAGCGTTTTTGAGTCGCGCTGATCGGCTGTATTAAAAAGCAGACAATCCCGGGATTTTAAACGCAAAGTTCCCGTTCCCGTGGGATTCTCGGGATAAAAAATCTCGGGCTCAAATGATCTTTGTACCAAATTTCATTCACATCGGTTTAGTGGTTTGCGCGTGAAGAAAAGACAGACAGACAGCCACAGTTACATTCTCATTTATAATATTAGTATAGATAAAGGCCCGATTTAACACAAAACATAACTTACTTTCTAGCTTTAGCGACTAGATCAGCAAATGGCTTCTCCCAAGTATACATCTTGATGACCTGAATACCCGACAGTATTTCATTCATAAGACGCACGCGCTCGTCGGTACGCATTGCCGTTTTCAGACGTAGGACTGATGTACGTTTGCCAAGATAAGCTGAAAGGAAAATTTTGGTTATTTTTATCGTATTAGATTTCAGAAATAATAGGATTCATTGAAGATCATTCGACGACGACTAAAGATCGCGCAGTGGTCGAAATTCCAACGTAATCCATAAGTAGTAGTATTATTATTATAGATGACACAACACGGCTGTTCTGATAACAATTATTGCCCGATCGCATAATAAATGAGTTAATAGCTATAATTTACATTATAAAATTTATAGCATTCTTAATTGTTAACAGCTGCTTACATAAAAGCAATAATTTTAATCTTTATAGTAGACCTTGAATCTTGACTAATTAACTTTTCTCTGTTCTATTATTCGTATGTTTATTTCAACAATGTAAAATTGAATTAACTTTTAAAATGTCAATAATCTTACAAATACAAAATACATGTCTTCTTCATCTTAATACTAATTATTTTACACAATCTGGATCGTTCTCGGCGCAAAACTGCTCATCACGCTCGCCGCGTTACCGCGTTGAATTGCAATGGCCCACCTTTGATCTAAAGCGGAGGCACTAGCCGTTTTTTATGGCACCAAGGTCAACCCATTCAAAGAGACCGCTCTTACCATCGGTTCTGCATACTTGACCTGGAGGCTCATGCACGCAAGGAACGTTAGTCGAATTGGCAGGTGGCGAGATGTTTGGTGATACTCATCGCATTATTCCGCCCTATAACGATTATTACTTGTTGACATGAGGGTGTTTTCGCCTCACCACCACCAGACTCCGAGCTGCTTTTGTTTTTTTTTTCATTGAAAAAAATTCAATAGCATTGTTTTTGTTCAATCTAAACAGTGGACCTCATGATCCTTGCTGAATAGACCATTAGGTATATTGCAGGCACGAGACAGTGCCTGCAAGATAAACATGTGACCAATAAGCCCTTTAGTATCGGGTTCCTATAATCAATGATTCGTCGTTTGTTGCAGTAATCATTAGCGATCAATAACGAACAATAACAATAACGAGGCGTATCACATAGTTTCATAAGTTTCTAGGACCATTTTGTAATGTCACTTATAGGAATAGTTTCAGCTTACGCCGATTTCCAATTTACTGTATATCTAGAACTTTGGATCAGATCTTCAACAAATTTATATGTAACTGTGGGTGGTAATCATGTCGAGATGACGTCATGGAAGGACGTAGAAGGGGAGGTCTTCTAAGTCAGCCCAGGTTTAATGCCAAGTAGCCTAAGCCAATGCGATGAAACTTGTATGTTATAGTGTGTACATGATAACATAATTGTGACATCGCAATTTATTTTTGAATTTCATTATTTTTGTTATTATTTTTTCTTGTAGCTTAGTGGATTGCTAGAACCGCTACATAACTAAATGGGAAGTACCTTTGTATAATATTGTTTACTCACCCAAAGTGTAATTATTAAATTGGGTAATAAATGACAAAGTTCTGAGGTAACAAAAAAAAAAACAAAAAAAAATGCAGCCGACTTAATAACCTCCCCCTTTTTATGAAAATGGTTTAAAATGCACTAATACAGTTTATTAAAGTGTTTTATATATAAAAATATTGCATTGAAATACCAGAAAAATATACTCATATATACATAATACACGGATATATTGAATTAATACCAAAAAAAATTTCATTTATCTCAAAAACTGTTCAACGCATACACACGAGCACGGAAGATGAATGCGTTTACTTTACGTAGGTACTGTGTATGTATTAAAATGAAATAGCGTCTCGCGTAACGTACTAAACGATCTTGATGCGATGGTTCGTTATTAACGTTGGGTCTAAATTAGAGCCATCATACTCAATTGACACATGTAACAGTATACATATCGTATACTGTTACCAATTTAATTTGTATTACTGATCTTAACCGACAGTTTCACAAATGACATTATAATTGAAAAAGAAAATAAAAGCTCCTATGAAATGGATTTTAAAACCGTTTGCATCCCCGTTCATCTCGTGTTGGGCCGGATCCCTTTAAAAGATTTCTCATCTCTGTCGTACATTAAAGGAGAACGATTGGTCAAACATGAACCGACTATAGGAATAACCACAGATCACACAAATACTAAGGGCCCTAACCAAGGAATTTATATACGATAACTGGAATTGTTACGAAGTAATATTTGAAAATTAAAAATGTATTTTATTTCGTTACTAATAAAGTTGACATTTGTTTCTTACTTAACAGAGGGGAAAACGTTCTGAGCAAGACAACGACAAGAGTGGATGTTGTCCCTTTCTTGTATTTGCCAGTGTAAATAAAACTAACTTATGGTAGATTTTTATATATATTTGGTAATCGTTAAATCCCTTTTATTCATACACGTCGATAAATGCATTAGCATAAAATGTATTGTAATTAACATAGTGAGTTCCAAAACGTGCTTATTTTAATTATTACGTAATTACTTATGCAATGCAAAAACTGTTTCTCAAATTAGTAGAATTACTTAGTATAGTGTAGCGGAGGCGTTTGTGTGGTGTGTGCCGTCGGTACCACTAGGCAATCATAGCGGCAGGACGGCACGCCCGCTAGCAATAGACTCCTGTAAGTAGTTTTCAGAAGGTCTCACCAGTTTGCAGGCGATGCAGAGTGAGAGGCTCGGCGAAGGTTCCACGGCAGCTGGCACGAATGTACTTTTAGGTTAAATGAAACGCTGGTTCTTATTTGCAGTAGAAAATATGAAGTGTGTTGTTGGTGTTTGATTCCAAATCTTCCCCGTAGCTAGTCTTCCTTTGTCGTGTTCGTCTCTTCTCGTTGGTAATAAAAGGTTATCAGGTAACAGGAAATACAGGTATTTAGGTTGTGCAAGGAGGTAAGGTACCAGGAAAATCGGAAAATCGTAAGTATCGTAAGTATACCCATAGAATAATAACGCATAGAAACCGAGTCGACCCGCGCAATATTAAGCCATTTCAAAGAAGCCTGAAAAGGCCTCTTACGTTCGCCGGCCCCTCAGGCATGCGACACATGCCACGCGGAGTACAGCTCTCGCAATTTCAAAAAATGTGAGTTACTGTGTGGTGAAATGGTGTCACCGTGCTTCACAAAAGCGTATTTAGGACTTGAAGATAACATTTCACCGATAAAAACTACTTATACTGATAAAATCCAAACAAATAAATCATAAATATCTAAGTAGAACGATATTCAAAATGTTGCCAGCCAAAGGAAAAAATATTCTACCACGTATTTGTTTTTACCTATTTTCATTATAATTAATAATATGTGTATTCCTATTTTGTGTGCGATATTACATAGCCTGGACTTTGCTTTTGCATAAAAAATAGTTTTTAAGTGTTGAGACTCACCCATTATACTGGCACAAATATTACAAATCCGTTTGTCAGACCAATATTATGAAGCATTTATTCGTATATAATGAGGACTTTTAGAAGACAAAAAAAAAATGTTCCAACTAGCATTCTAGATGCCACAGTGACCATCAGAAAACAACTCTGTCACTACCAAAGTCATTTTTTTTTAATTTTCTTATTAAGTAATATGCCATCGTACTGCATTATTTCGTATTGCTTAGTGTCAAGTAGTTTTATTAGCGATATTTTCGACTTTTATCCACGAAAACATGCAGGGTAACCTGCCCTAAAATCGGTCTGCGCCTAATGTCCTCCTCCTTCATCCTCAACCAGTTAATTTAACATGAACTAATGTATTTTATCTAATACGTTAACTTTGCTGGCACAGCACTACGACGTATTTTTGAAAACTTTTTTTCGTAGTACACATACCATTTTTATAAAAATTTAATAAACATTTCTTTGTATTTTTAGTAGATGTATACCAATTTCTTTTGCGGTTACGTCTAACTATGTCAATCCATCGATTAATTACTACAGAGTCGACAGGAATGCTTAAAATATATGAACCGCTATAAGGACACTATCAAAACAATAACTGACAAAATTTGATAAACGGTGTCGATTTTAGCATGGCACGGACTTATAGGTCTTAAAGGACCTATAGATCTTTAACATTAAATGAAAGATGAAAGAAAAAAAGACGAATAAAATAAATGCTGAATTATCAAAAAGTACCCTCGAGCTAAATTATTATAATAAGACTTATAACACAAACATTTTTAATCTCAATAATATTAATAAGTGTAAATAACAGTTAAAGCAAATACAATAATTAATTTTCTTAACATTAAGGTCTAACTAAAAATATTGTGCGCAATTTTTTTTCCACGACTAGCAACTGTATAGTGATAAGTTATGTGTTTCAAATTATCTATTTTTAGTCGATTTACATAACAGAAAAATTATAAATTGTAAGTACTTACCTGTGAAATGTTCACTTTTTTGTTTTTCTAAGGTGTTAGAATACTTCTTTATAATGCAATAAGTCATTTCGAATTATTTTTCGTGAACTGTGTCCGATATAACCTGATCTTATTAAGCATTGACAACTCGCAAAACGAATTGAGCCGTTTCTGGCTCAGTTTTATTTACTCGTTTTTTGTGGTTTCTAGGCGTTATTATTCTAAGATCAGAACCAAAACAGTTGCGGACGCTAGGTGGTGCTCAAGTCGTGCACAGAGCCAATAGTAGCCAATATAGTACGTTTAGCTTAAAACATTTTAATTTTTTAAGTTGATTTAAATAAATACTTGATTAATAAGTATCTTATTAATTTTTACCTTAAAACGTTCGTCTATAACGTAAGTATTGTTTCTGCTTGCCCACCCATTTGCTAATTTTCAAGCTAGTTTAAGGTTTAGAATCATGGCAAGATTTGTATGAAAGTTAAAATAAAAAGGTTCCAAGGTGAACAAACATACATACACATACACGCACACAGACATACACATAATTACACACAAGTTTTTGCCAAGCAATGTATTTCAAACATTTGTATGATATAGGATAATATATTAGTAGATACATATCAATAAGGTTTTTTTTTTGTAAGAATTACTTCAATCACTGTTTTTATAACTTAAATAACGTAAACTCGTATTGACCATATTTTTTATTTACGCTCGGTGCCGGTTGGTTACCGCTGTTTAATTACTGAAATTTAAAAAAAAATCTTGAAAACCTCTAAAACATTTTCCTGTAATTCTACTCATTTTACCTCACCAGAATAAAAATTGTAAGTTCTAAATTTTCTATATAACTAATAATACTATTGGAAAGATAGACAATCTTTATTTCAGTGAGGTAAAAATATTTTAAATCACAAATAAAAGCACAAAAACTAAAAAAATATAAGGTTAAATAGCTTTGGAATCATCTTGTGAACATCTAGAATATTTCCCAGCATTTAACTTATTTTACCTAACCGAATAAAAAGTGTAAGTTTCAAGTTTATACTAAATGATTAATAATGTTATAGTATGAAAGATTATTTGTATACCGGTCAGGTAGATATATTTTAAATACCGACTTGGGAAAATATTTATTTACTTGCAACATTATTCGAGTCTTTGGCGTATTTGTGTGCGTGACGACGCAAGTGATCACACGAAGCTTACACGGACATTGACACGGTTTTGGCCTAAAATATGAACGAAGCGTTGAATGCAACTATCGCTCTAAGCGTTATTACTCTATGAAGTATACCAAAATATATTATTATTAACCATCATGGTTAGAGATTATTAAAATAACCATTATGGTTGAAATGTAAGTGTGAGATTTTATGTGTTATTAACCATCATGGTTAGAAGCTATTGAATGTAGTAACCGTTATGGTTAAAACATATGGAAGGAAGGTTAGGGATTTTAGTGGATAAAAGAGATAATCGTCGTGGTTAGACTTCGAGATGACTGCCAAAGTCGCTAGAGGGCAACCATCGTGGATAGAAAGAGATAACCGTCGTGGCTAGACACCTAGGATGACCGACATGGTCATAAAGAGATAACCCACGCGGTTAGTGACAGATAACCGTCGTGGTTAGACATTTGATGGTGGTAGCTGACGGTAGTGCTGGCTACCGCCAAAGTACTGCCGGCCCAGTGAAGCATACTGGTGGCTTGACCAATCTTCCAGAACTGGTCCTCTTCTCAGGTGGTACCAGAGCTGGTGGTGAAGGTGGTTCACTAGAAGTCATCGGAGTGTTATTGTTTGAGCTAGTCGTTTGCAGGCTGTCGGTTGCTTCGTTCAATACGAAGGCTGGTTTTAAACGATCAATCGAAATGCATTGCGAGCGCCTTTCAGGCAATCATATTCTGTAGCATTTGTCGTCTCGCTCTAATACTTTGTACGGCCCTTCGTATGACGGTAGTAGGGGTTTCTTGACACCGTCATTTCGGATAAATACATAATCGCTTGATTGCAATTCTTTGTGAATGAATGTTGAGAGACAGTTTGAGTGCGAACTTGCTTCTTGTGGTTTGACTGCATTAATTATTTCGCGAAGTCTGTTTACGTAGTCGATATCCGTTTCTAGCCCCGTCTTAGGTTTTGTGTTGAAATAATCGCTGGGTAGCCGTAGGTTCATACCGTAAGTTAATTCGGCAGCGCTTACACCTGTGTCAGTGCGTGGTGCTGCGCGTAAGCCGAACATAACTGTAGATAATTGATCTATCCACGTTGTAGACTATGATAGGCGTGCTTTCAGAGCGTTTTTTAATGTTCGGTGCCATCGTTCTAGGATGCCGTTACTCTGTGGGTGTCTTGGTGTTGTGTGAATTCGTTTTATTCCCATTGTTAGTAATAATTTGTTGAATAGCTGTGCTTCAAACTGCCTGCCTTGATCTGTCGTGATGGTTGAGGTGCATCCGAATCTGCATATCCAGTTTTCATAAACTATTTTTGCAACCGACTCGGCTGTGATGTTATCCGTAGGTATGGCTTCAGTCCATCTGGTCACACGGTCTATCATCGTAACGAGATATCTGTATCCTTCTTGCGTGGTAGGCAGAGGTCCGACGATGTCTACATATAGGTGCTGAAATCTGTCCGTCGGTGGAAAGGTTCCGGTAGGAGCATGTGTGTGCCGTTGTACTTTGCATTGTTGGCACTTAATACACTGCTTTGCCCATAGGTTGATGTCAGTATTCATACTTGGCCAGAAATAGCGTTGAGTTATTAGTTTCCTTGTTGTTCTTATACCCGGATGGCTTAAGTTGTGTACTTGAAAAAATATTTCTTTCCTGAATTGTTGCGGGATGTAAGGTCGTATGTTTGACGTAGACATCTCGCAAAATAGCTGTCTCTGCGTGTTGGGAATGTTCAGTTTTTTTATTTTTAGGTTTTCTTGTGCTGTTAATTGTTGAATTGTGGTTAATTCGTTATTTTGTTCGTCTGCGATTTTCTCGTAATCGATCGTAGGTATAGTGTTTATTTCGTCGATTGGGGATCGGCTGAGCGAGTCTGCGACAACATTTAGAGGTTCCGTTGATGTGTCGGATATCTGTTGTGAATTCGCTTATGAACATTAGCTGTCTTGCGCGTCTTGGCGTTTCCGACGGTGATGATTTCTTCATCAGTGCGTATGTAAGTGGTTTGTGGTCCGTATAAATTGTTACGTGTTTTCCTTCGAATAACTTGCGGAAGTGCTTGATAGACATGTAGATAGCTAGCAATTCTCTGTCGATTGTGCTGTATCTGCGTTGTGTTGGGAAAAATTTTTTGAAAAATCAGCTAGCGGTTGCCATCCTTGCTTTGTTTTTTGTTGCAGTACGGATCCTGCTGCTAGGTCGGAAGCGTCTGTAAAAATAGCTAATGGTGCTTCGTGCGATGGGTGAGCTAGTAGTGCGGCGTTTCGAATGGCTTTTTTGCTTTCTTCGAAAGCGTTGATTGCCTCTTCGTTCCAGGTGATCTTTGTTTTGTCTTTCTTCTTGCAGTTGTGTAGAAATGCGTGCAGAGGTGCTTGTATCATTGCTGCATTCGGTATGTGATCACGGTAGAAATTAATCATACCGAGAAATCTACGTAGTTCTTGCACGTTTGTGGGCTTCGGGAACTTCGTGATGGCGATGACCTTTTCTGGTAAGGGTAGGATTCCATCCTTACTTACTATATGGCCTAGAAATTTGACCTTTTCTTGACCAAATACACATTTTGATGGATTAATAGTTATGTCATTTTCTTCAAATCTTTTTAGTAGAGTGCGGAGATGTTGACGGTGCTGGTCTTCATCAGCACTTGCTAGTAAAATATCATCAATAAAACAGAAGGTGAAGGGCAGCCCCTGGAGCACCTAAGCATGGCCGCACTTATATATGGCGATTGGCGCCTTATTTAGTAGAAAGAGACACACTCCACTCATGTCGTGTTACTCCGGAACGATTTTGAAACGCGTATGAACATTCCTGGTAGAATATAACTTCCTTGGCTCTAACCCACCGGGACGCCATAGCGACGTCGCCGACCACCGGATCCAAACAGTTTATATTGAAAAAAAATATGTCGGCTGGCTAATTCACTGACGTAGCCAATTCATAAGTTTCAATACAAATTGTTAGGATTCGTGGCCTGAGACGTTACCATGGCGCGGGCGTCCCGATAGACACGGACCGCCCTAATAGACACGGTATTGGGCGCAAAATGCCTAGCCATATGAGCGCAAATGTAAGTAAATATCAAACGTTTATAAAAATATCATGTACTAGCTGACCCGGCAAACATTGTTCTGCCTTTTTAACTACTCTTATATTTTTTCTATATTTTCTCACCTTTTAAACCTTCCCTGGACTGCAACAAAAATTCAAACCCAAAATTAGGCAAATCAGTTCAGCCGTTGTCGAGTTTTAGCGAAACTAACGAACAGCAATTAATTTTTATATGTATATACAAGATTTTAAGTACGTATTATGTTATTATTTTAATAGGCTCATAAATCTTAAGTTTCATTATATTGACATTTTAATATCAACAGTTTGTTTTCACATAGTGCATTAGCCATTTAACCTTAATAAATTCACAGGACAGCGTCTATTAAAGATAAAAAAATATAACAAGCTTTCGTAATAGGTTTTTTTATAAAATACTGATAAGCGGTGCTAGAAAATGCAAACAAGACCGATGCAATGTTATGCAATTTCAAAAGTAAAATATTATCACGCCGATTCCTAAAAGAGTAACCGATTTGAAAACAACATCTTTTTCTTCTAGTTAGAGCGCTGCCTGGTTCTAAGGCAAGGTCACTGGGTTTTTTATACCATAAGATAGCAAACGAGCATATGGTTTTCCTGGTGGAAACCATTGCCTACAGACACCAAAGATGTTAATGGGGCATTGCTATCCGTGTGGCGGGATGGCAATGCCACAAGCATAAGTTTACCGGCTATTTCCGATCCAATCCGGAGCACGACAATGAAAAGGATTAACAAAAAATAAATAAATCCCAGTTTAAGAAAAAAAACATAATTAGGATAAAATGTAGTAAGTGTTATAGCATTTTAGAAAGCCCACTAAGCTAAGCTTAGAAAGCCCACAAAGGCCACTTAATGCCACGTGCTGAACTAGCGTAGTACATTTTTTCAGCACACCCAGTTCAAGTTGAATGATGTAATAATTTTGAGTACATATATGGGCAAATCAGGGATACTTCCTCTGAAACCAACATAGTTGTGTTCAAATTTTGAATTGTAATTTATACTAGCATTATTCAGTAACAATTCCCATTTTGGAAAACATTTTGTAGTCATAGTACTTGAAAAATCGTAACAAAGTGTTGATTTTCACTTTTTTTAAATGGTTATAATTTTTAGAGCGCAGGTAAATAATTCTTTCGTATTTTTTTGAGAATCACCATCCCTTGGTCCGTCATCCGTTTTCGGCTTGACATTGATTTCCGGGACACCTGTATATTCGTTTGCCATTACAATAAATTATTTTTAAATCTATTTAACATATTATGTTTTATAATAATCATAATTTGCTAGCGTAATGATTGACACATTTTTATTTTGATAGACGATTTATTTAATAAATTTGATCGTTTGTTTAATAACACAAATCAACTGAGATTTTTGAGATAATATTTATCGTTTAAAAAATTAAGTACACAATATTTGCATATCACTTATCAAAATAGAGAGCAACATATTGTATCATGTATGTAATGTAAATCAATGATTGCAAATAAGAACATTGAAGTAGAAAAATTACAAGTTTGGCTAATCGTACGCCTTTTACCATCTGCCGGGCGGAAAAGTAGATGATGTATTTTTCAAAAGGTGGTGATGGCATTATACCTTATGCCTCGAATGAGCTGTAAAGCTGTCGGTCCCGGTTATCGTTAGAAATAAGAGGTAATCATTATCAGGTTGTTAAAATGCGGCGATGCAACGATGGCGACCATTTACTCAAAGACGAAATTAAAATATCTAATTTGCAAAATATCCGCGAATCTTATATAAAGCTTCTGTGATGCAACTGAAACAAAAGGTAGTGTAAGGAATGGGACAAACTTATCCGAGATTTGAAAATTAAATGAGATACAAGAGAATGAGCGGCACAATAGTCCACCAACATCCACCACACTGTTCTTCTACATCAGTAACAAACACACCAATTATGTACTCAACGCACGTCTCACTTCGTACCCAAACCTTCTTCAAGATCTTCGAATAACGCTTCACTCTATGAAGGGTAAGCATTAATGATGAAACCGACAAAACGGTGAATCGTGGTGGACCGTTTTGTCTGGACGTTCGGTTCACTTTACCTTCCTAGCAAAGGGATGGTCTTATGACCCATCCTATAGCATTCGTATGTTTGTATCCACAAAACTCAATAATAAGCCAATGGATTTGTTCACTATTTACTGATTTAATAGGAGAGTGCTTTTATATACTTTTCATTCTGTTTAATTCCAATGGAAACGAAAAATTCTAAGCATTTTCGAGTGACGAGCCACAGCAAAGAGAGTCGCATTCAACAAAATAAAAATTACCTTGAAGTGGTATAAAAGCAAGCATAAATCCGACCCCCACGACAGCTGCCCAACTGATTTCCACCCACATGAAGTATGTAACGATGATGGTAGCCAAAGGTCCGATCCAAAGATAGTGCAGGAATATCACCGCCACGTCGAAGCGGTTGACGTCGTTTGACAGGAGATTTACTACTTGTCCCACTGTCGTTTCTCCGAGCGCCGTCTTGGAAAGCCGCAGCGACTACAGAAAGAATAAACAAATTAATACATATTAAATTACATAAATCAAATAAACTCTAAACTACAACTTGTAAGTTGGTAGAGTGGTTAGTGATCTTGACTACGCAATCAACGGGATATATATATATATATATATATATATATATATATATATATATATATATATATATATATATATATATATATATATATAGGTACTCATAGAAATGAGGAATCGTAATAGAAATAATTGCTGTATGGATGGTGGTCGCAATAAACGGATGGATTCAAATTTTTTGTTTTTTGCTTTACCGAAAGATTCTGAAAGTTGAGAAATATTTATGTTTTGTTTAGTTTACTCATACATTTTTATAAGTTTTGTTTTTATAGAAAAAAGGGGCAAACGAGCAGGAGGCTCACCTGATCGTAAGTGATTACCGCCGCCCATGGACAGCCACATCACCAGAGGTCTTGCAGCTGCGTTGCCGGCTTTTTAAGGAGTATGCTCTTTTCTTGAAGGTGCCTAAGTCGTATCCGTTCGGAAACACCCCCGCCGGTAATTGATTCCACAGAGGAGTAGTGCGTGGTAAGAAGTGCCTAGAGAATCGCACAGTTGTGGATTTAAAGACATCGAGGTGATGAGGATGGAACTTTGAGTTTTGCCGCGATGTCCGATGATGAAATTCAACAGGAGGGATCAATCCAAACAGTTTCGTCGGAACACTCTCCATGATAAATGCGGTAAAAGATGCTAAGCGAACTTACATCTCTGCGTAAAGCCAAGGAGTCAAGCCGATTGGAGATTGCTTGGTCGTCAACGATTCGAACCGCTCTACGCTGAATGCGATCAAGTGGAAGAAGCTGATACTGCGGAGCTCCCGCCCAGAGATGAGAACAGTACTCCATGTGCGGGCGAATTTGCGCTTTGTAAAGTTGCAAGCGATGAGAAGGCAGGAAGTACTGTCTCGCTCTACTGAGCACACCGAGCTTTTTTGAGGCTAATTTAACCTTTACTTCCAAATGATCACAGAACTGAACGTTGTTCGATATGTCAACGCCAAGAATTCCAATATTGGCTGAGGTTGTCAGGAGAGTGTTCTCAGAGCGAGGTGATACGACAAAGGCCGACTTTTTAGCAGTGAACGCATACAGCTGTGTCTTCCTGGGGTTGAATTGGACTAAGTTGAGTCGACCCCATTCCGAGATTTTTTCGAGCTGAGTCTCGATTTCAGACACTAGTTTGTCCCGATTCTCATTGACGTGGTCCCGAGAAATACCGCTATGACCGGAGTACAAAGCATCACCAGTACTGTCATCTGCATAGCAATGAATATTACTAATTCACAACATGTCATTGATGTGCAGAATAAACAGTGTAGGTGATAGCACGCAGCCTTGCGGAACACCAGCATTGACAAATTTAAGGTCGGGGCACGCACCGTCGACTACGACTTTGATGCCCCGATCAGCCAAAAAACTGGTGATCCACTTGCATAATTTCCCGGGAAGCCCATAAGAAGGAAGCTTTGAAAGAAGCGCTCTGTGCTAAACCCTATCAAAGGCCTTCGCTATGTCTAAACTAACAGCTAATGCCTCCCCCTTGGACTCAACTGCCTGCGCCCAGCGATGTGTAAGGTATACTAAAAGATCACCAGCCGATCGACCGCGACGGAAACCGTACTGGCGGTCATTAATCAGCTGGTGCTCCTCTAAATACTTCAAAAGCTGGCAGTTAATTATCTTCTCCATGATTTTGGAGAACAAGGAGGTAATGGCTATCGGCCGATAGTTTGACGGATTCGAGCGATCACCTTTTTTAAGTATAGGGTGCACTAAGGCCGTCTTCCACGATTTCGGTACTACGCCAATTGAGTAGGAGAGCTGGAACAAACGCGTCAGTACCGGTGTCAACTCTGGAGCACATATTTTAAGCACTATCGGAGAGATGCCATCCGGCCCAGATGACTTATAGATGTCCAAGGAAAACAGTGCTTCGCGCACTGACGACTGATGGAATTTTATTTCAGACATATTGCTATCACACTGCGGGATGGTAGGCGGTGTGTTTCCTTGGTCATCCAGAGTCGAGTTAGCCGCAAAGAATGAGCCCAGTAGATCGGCCTTTTCCTTCGCGGTATGGGCCAGAGAATCATCTTCTCTGTGCAGGGATGGAAGGGACGGCTGACAGAAATTCCCTAAGGCAGCCTTGGCGAGAGACCAAAACGCACGGGTGCCCGAAGGAAGGCGAACTAATCTCTCACCAATTCTGCCAATGTGCTCCGATTTTGCCCTGTCGATGACTCTTTTGAAGGACCTCGAGGCGTTATTATACTCCTTTCTTAAAGCGCTGGTTTTTTCATCACACGATGCCGATGCAGCAGCCCAGGCCCCGTAGCACTCCTGCTTTCGGCGCGCAGCCGTCTTGCGGTGGCGACCAAACCAAGGCTGAGACTTGCCACCGATGGGAACCGCAGAAAACGGAATGTAAAGTTCCATACCCTGTAGCACCACATCAGCGACAGAATCAGCAACGACATCCGGATCATCCAACGAGAAGCATGTTCGCCTCCAAGGGTAGGATGCAAAGAAGGACCGCATCCCGTCCCAATCTGCTGACTTGTAATGCCAAACGCGGCGGCAGCCCACAAAAGGAGGCCGTGACGGGCGCGTAACCGGCTCTTTGGCCCGGATCAGGCAGTGGTCAGACGAACCGAGAGGAACGTCCACTGATATCGATACTGATCCGGGTGAGAAGTCAGCAGAAGGTCCAACATTGAAGGTGCATGGTCATCGACATCTGGAATTCGCGTAGGTGAAGTAACCAGTTGCGTAAGACCATACGCCAAAGCAAAATCGTGAAAAGACCTCCCCGCGTGATCGGTTGTACGTGAGCAGAGCCAGTCGGTGTGATGGGCGTTAAAATCACCTAGGATCACGATCTCTGCGGTAGGTGTCCTTTGAAGCACGGAATCTGCAGCTAATCGCAAATGCTCGACGAGCCGGTCGACTTCGGTATTCCCGCTATGGGACCTGTATAGGCACGCGTTGATGCGGGGGTGGTCGTCGCAGTCTACGCGTAACCATAAGATGGATAGGTCCCGACCTTCAAGACTGCCGAGGCGCCGGTAGCAGATATCTTCTCTGGCGTATACGAACACACCAGCCCGCGGTACAAAGGAATGTTCCAATTTGTACCCCGGACAGGCGAGGTAGGAAGTATCCGCCGGAGAAGATATCTGAGTCAAGAAAAGCAATGCCGGCTTAGCCGTCTCGAGGTGGTAATGGATGGCGTTAAGGTTTGAGTGAAGCCCCCTAATGTTGCAAAAATCCACGACAAGCGTGGTGGGGGATGCCTTAAGTTCCTTGCTTCGTTTGCCTCGTGCAGTGTGGTTAATGAGCGCAATCTTGCCCCCCCCCCCCCCCCCCCCCAGAGTACGCAGGGCAGCCTGAGCGTCCATGATTTGGCGCTTCAAGCAATCCAGAGCATGGACGCCCAGAGGGGGATTCTCCACCGCTAGTGCAAGTGGTACCCCCCTGGGGTAAAACACCTTTCAATTTCGCTTTCATGTATACTATATATATATATATATATATATATATATATATATATATATATATATATATATATATAGTACCTAGTTATTTCTTGTACATTTTGAAACCCTTGAACAATTCTGTGAACATTGACTAAACAATAAATCACTTCTTAGTTCGGCAACAGACTTTAGCCATAAACAAAATAGTAAATATGTACAAGGGTTCATGTGTGCATGTTAACATGATATGTCAAATGAATGAGAGTGTGTGTAGTGTTTATTTTTATTGATTTAACTAGCTGTGCCCGCGACTTCGTTCGCGTAGAAAATTTTCTAAAATAAAAATGGCCTAAGTTACTCCTTATTACGTCAGCAATTTGCTAGTGAAAGTCCCGTCAAAATCGACCCAGTCGTTTCAGAGATTAGCCGGAACAAGCAGACAGACTAATAAAAATTGTAAAAAATGTTATTTTGGTATATATATATATATATATATATATATATATATATATATATATATATATATATATATATATATATATATATATATATATATATGTAACGTGTTATATATCCAAATGCATTTTATATTACAAACAGATACTCCAATTTTATTTATTTGAATAAATGTGTTTTCAATGCATATTATTTGTATTAAAATACAAGTAATGCTTTCTGCACTCCTTCCCCACGTAACTATACCAAATTATATTTTTCTCCGTTCGCGTGACTGTCGAAAATAGGTACAAAATTGTTGCTTCACCTATTAATATACATACAGAAAATATACATATCTGCACACCACAACCTTTACGAGGTGGACACTAGACAGACAAAACTGAATGTCGTAATACAATATAAAGACCTTTGCATGTTGGCTTTGCTTCCTCCATATTCATGACCCTCTTCATACAAACAGTAGCTATAGCTTTAGCCAGCTCCCCAAAAACAAAGCTATAGCAAGCCTCTGACAGTCGCCTATACCTACTGCGATAAGCACCTACAGCGCGCGACAACGCAACATTGCATATCAGTCGGGCCTCGGGGCCGCCGGCCGCCCCGTGCTTATGAGTACATGTGTATCTGTACGACGGCATGTCGATCATCGTCGCAACGTAAGGTTTATTGCTGTAGGTACTCATAGAAAATGAGGAATCGTAATAGAAATAATTGCTGTATGGATGGCTGTCGCAATAAACGGAGGGATTCAAATTTTTTGTTTTTTGCTTTACCGAAAGATTCTGAAAGTTGAGAAATATTTATGTTTTGTTTAGTTTACTCAAACATTTTTATAAGTAGGTTTTAAGTAGGTAAGAATTTCGTAGATTTATCATGGCTTGGTATTATAACTTGAAATGCGCCATAAATTATATTTTAACATTAATTAATGATAAACAAAATTCATTTTCCCGTGTTGGTCAGTTTCTTTGAAGAATAGAAAAACTGCCGCTATGCCAGGCAAGTTGTAAAAGGCGACAGATTGGCTATACGTGTCAAATCCACCGTGCCTACTAGGTGATCTCTACCACCTATTGTCCACATTCCACATGGTTTCACCCAGATATTTGGTACCACCGCCTTACCTATTCCTGCCGCAATAGCGTCAGTGCTTGTCACTGTCGTGTTCCGGTTCGGAGGGTAAGGTAGCCGGTAAACTTATGCATGTGGCATTAGACCTCGCCACAAGATAACAACGCACCATTAACATCTTTGGTATCTATAGGCGATGGTTGACTCTTTCCATCAGGAGACCCATCTGCTTGTTTGCTATCATCTTATGAGATAAAAAAAAGCAAAATTTAGATTAAGGTGGTTGTCATATTGCTGCTACTTCTAACTAAATTCCTAATTTTTACCAATTACGGTCCACTGCCTTTCATAACGTAATGATCTAATAACGTTTCTTATCTTTCCTGTAGAATCTTTTAATCCATCCAGTAAAACCGGCAGCTCGACATTATTTACTTTAAAGCATGTCTTAACTACACTGCGCACACTACTACTAATAATAAGTCTACTTAATATTATTATTATTATGCTATTATATCGTATAAAAAAGTATCTCGCATTGCAGCGGTGTGTATAAAAACTCCGGCATAGAAGCCAAACAACTGGAGCTTAAGGCGATTAAATAAGAAATGTATGGACTATCTAAAAGGACTGCCCGCTGGACACTGGCCGGTAAATCCAATTTATTATTATTTAATACTGGGTTAGCAAAAAACATGACTATCCACATATTGAAAACCCCAAAAAATGTTAATGATGCATACCACCTGTATAACAGGGATACAACAAGCAATAAGTCTACCGAATAGCCGTCGAATGCTTTTTGACAGGAAAACAGGTGGTAACACAAAATACGCAACAACATGGGCTAAAATTACTGCGATAATGCAGCGAAATCAGAGGTATTACTATGTCGATGCGATAATGTAATAAAATACAAAACAATGATTTTTTAATGTTATATCTAAACTAAATGCTAGATTTTGTTTCCGAATCGTCCATATGACACTTCATTACAGTTTTCGTAAACAAACAACAGCAGAGCTTATTACAATTTAATAATAATTGAGGTGGTTGCCGGAGTTATTGATTGTGTACGATGGCTCTGCTATGTTAATTTTAATAATAGAAAAGGCAGTTAGGATTTTAGATGTGTTTATTTATTGAGCAAGCTCATTAACTCAACATCCAATGCCATACATACTGTGCAGAATAAGCAGAGCTATCAGTTAAGAAATTGTTACTTTACTGTTCTTTTTACTACGTAAGGCACCAAACAAGCTGATGGCTGCCTCGGAAAAAAGGTATATTCCAATATACTCCGCGGAACCCTAGGGCTCCGCATACGATTTGTTGGTGCCCCGCGAAAATATTTGTCATATTGAAATAAAATTACTAAAGTTAGTATCCAATAAGATCGCAGAATACAATTAATCTTAATTTTAGATTGATTTAGATTCTAAATATTTTGATCTTAAAGAGTAGCAATTGGTAAGTGTGAACTCAAGCAAGCTCACAAATAATAGTTTCATTTAAAACATGTATTATGATTTGATTATTAATAAACAAGACACATAAAATTAAGGGTTGTTTATTAATCTTTCAAATATTTGATTTTCCAAAAGGTCTTTAAGAACCAATTGTCAGCAGTTCTGTAGATAGATACCGATACCAAAGACATAAATGATGGATTGTAACTTATGTCAGAGATGTAAAGCAACATGCATATATATGCATGTTGCTTTACATCTCTGAAAATATTTTCTGGCTGATTTGCAAACTAAACCCAATTTCTACCTTCTTGAAAACTCCGAGCTATAACTACGGGTGCCGTAACTCACATGACCAGAAAGAATAGTTGTTTATTACGTGCGATGGCTTTATTTCGTTAATTTTATCACATAATATCAAGCTAGAAAACTCGGCTAAGGTGGATTAGATGTGTTTACCGTGCGACATTGAATTACTGAGGTAAAACGATTTAATTCTACGCTATGTATACACGAACGAGGACAGACCACAGAGATGTCCAAGTTTTGTAACCTTAAAATTGTCATATCGACTGGCGGGCGCCGCGCATAGATAATTAAATAAACTAGCGAATAGCGATCTTAACTTCTAATGAATAATATTATTTGAAAATATTACGTCTCTGCACTTTTCCGCAATGTAAACATTAACTGTGCCAAATTTCATGCTTCACCGCTCGATTAATTGTTTTAAAAAAGGGGTACAACTTTTTGATTCATTATTAATATAAAGATATACTCATAAACATCTGCGAGATTTTCTCGGTGTGTACATGCAAACGAGTGTCTGTGCGCGTGCGTCCATGCGTGCTTGTGTCTCATGTAGTTAAGTGCATTCGTATGTACGCAGTGTTGCCAACTCTACTGTTTTACAGTAGATTTACTGTTTTTGCCATTACATCCCTGTTTTCTGTTTAAGTTCATATTTCTACAGTTTTTTGGTGATATATCTAAATTTCGTACTTTTTCAAAAATCGCAACTTATAAGTTACAAACAAAATGTTAAACCTTTAACAAAAGCAATAAAAAAATTAATATGCGTTGGTTCCGCGCCTTATCAAAATTGATATCTCTAGCGGGCCTCTTGCGGTATAGGGAATTTAAAATTTAACAACGCTAAGATTTTGACATACAGTTAAACAGGATAGTTCAAATAGTATAGTAATAATTTAATTTATCTATTATTATTTCATGCAACTGAAGTGCATATGAAATAAATGTAATAAAAGCATGTACGATTTTAACAAGAAAAAGTTACCGAAAATGCCGAAGATCGCGAAATTAATAATGTTAATCAGTAAATTTTCCATGATAGAATAAATAATTTTAATTATGTAATGTTTTCATTTTGACTTTATTTACTTTACAATTTTCAGAAACATTAGTAATAAAGACTACTGTTAAAGTATATTTAACAGTAGTCTTCTATAGTGCGCACGGAACTAGTTGGCCGCGCCTTAGGTATGTGAACGGTGGGGCGGAGAGGCAGGGGCGCTTGCTGTCATTACTCAGTGCGGCGCCGTACTTTGCGACGGCAACACGCGTTGAAAGTTCCGGCTAGTTTAGACAAAACGCACATAAGATTGCAATAGCGAGATGAGTCCGCCGATAAAAAGAAAATCTAAGGAAATAATATTTAAAGTGCATACATTTTTTAATAAACGGAAAGCCGATGTCAATAGTTTAGAATATAAAACTGATGCGAATATACATAAACTAGTAGCAGAAGCAACAGGGATATCAGAACGAAGTGTTAGGAGAGTGATTGCTGAAAGTAAAAAATCGTTGCAAAATACAGGGGAAGCAAGATTTAGTTCTCCACGTAGACCAAAAGAAATAAAGAAGAAAATACAAGTTGATGACTTTGATTTAGCAGTGATAAGAAGAAAAATAAATCAGTTTTATATGGTAGAGAAAAAAATTCCAAGTCTACGAAAACTAAATGCTGTGTTAAAAGAGGATAATATTTTAGACTGCGGATTGACTTTTTTAAGAACACTTTTGCACAAACTGGGATATTCATTTAAAAAATGTAAATCGAAGAGATGCCTTTTAATAGAGAGACCAAATATTGTTGAATGGCGAGTGAAATATATGAGGGCTATAAGAAAATTCAGAGAAGACAAACGAAATATATTCTTTTTGGACGAAACTTACGTTAACCAAAGTCACAATGTCCAAAAATGTTGGCAATCTTCGTCGGAGCCTGGAATTTATACAGATATAGGCAAAGGAAGGCGTTTGATAATAGTTCACGCTGGTAGCCGGAACGGGTTAGTTGACGATGCTTTGCTAATTTTTAAATCAGATTCAAAAACGGGGGATTATCATGGAGACATGAACTCTACAAATTTTTACAACTGGGTTGATCAAAAATTAATACCTAAACTTCCACCTAACTCAGTCATAGTTATGGATAATGCTGCCTATCATTGTGTGCAAGTTGAGAAGAAACCGACTATGTCCAGTTTGAAAATTAATATGCAGAACTGGTTGCAAAATCATAATGTAACATTTTCTCCCACGATGATCAAAGCTGAACTCCTGAGGTTGATTAATGCGACCCAATCAGAAAAAAATATTCAAGATTGACGAACTTCTGAAAGCTGCAGGTCATACTGTTCTCAGACTACCTCCATATCATCCAGACCTCAACCCGATCGAGCTTGTGTGGGCAAATATTAAAAATTGCCTGGCCAGAGATCACATTAATGCTACATTGGACGAGAAAATGACAATACTAACAAGGCTATTTTCCGAATTCTCTGCCGAACAATGGCAAAAATGCGATGACCACGTACAAAAAAATGAACAGGAATACTGGAATCATGATATGAAATTTGATACTATGATGGACCAAATCATTATAAGTTTACAAGATGATTCTGAATCAGGTTCAGAGAGTTCAGAATCAAGTGATTCTGAGAATTGAGTTTGTTTGTTTGTTTGAACGTGGTAATCCCAAAAACTACTAAACCGATTTGAATAATTCTGATTTTTATTATATAATACACATATTTAATACACATCCATAACTCATCATTATCTCGTTTCGTGGTCATTTGGAGGCAAAAGCAAAGCTATTGATTTTATGAAAAAAAATATTAGTACATAAAGTGTAGGAAATTTCCTCTAATTTAATTTAGTACACGAATGTACTATCGTAAAATGCGTCGTAAAGGAGATATTCCCAAAAAACCATTTTTAGGCGCCATTTTTCAATATGGCGGCGCGAGTGGCGGAGATACGAGGTGGCAAAGTTGAAATTCAAAAAGAGCATACCGAAATCCATAAAACAAGCAATTTTCAAAACTACCGGAAAACTTTCCAGGTAAAACTACCAAATTACTGAACTAACATTACAAAGTTCAATTTGTATTTTATTTATTCTTTTCAATAAATGAAAAAATATTGTTCACGATATCTTCAGATTGGTCATCACTGTCTAAGCTCATGTGCATTGCGAGCAGTTGACAACCCGCCCCTTTACCCCTGTCACCACCTAAGGCGCGGCCAACTAGTTCCGCGCGCACTATAGCTATTTAATTATATATTATATATAATAACTGAAATTCACTTATAGTGCGCGCGGAACTAGTTGGCCGCGCCTTAGGTGGTGACAGGGGTAAAGGGGCGGGTTGTCAACTGCTCGCAATGCACATGAGCTTAGACAGTGATGACCAATCTGAAGATATCGTGAACAATATTTTTTCATTTATTGAAAAGAATAAATAAAATACAAATTGAACTTTGTAATGTTAGTTCAGTAATTTGGTAGTTTTACCTGGAAAGTTTTCCGGTAGTTTTGAAAATTGCTTGTTTTATGGATTTCGGTATGCTCTTTTTGAATTTCAACTTTGCCACCTCGTATCTCCGCCACTCGCGCCGCCATATTGAAAAATGGCGCCTAAAAATGGTTTTTTGGGAATATCTCCTTTACGACGCATTTTACGATAGTACATTCGTGTACTAAATTAAATTAGAGGAAATTTCCTACACTTTATGTACTAATATTTTTTTTCATAAAATCAATAGCTTTGCTTTTGCCTCCAAATGACCACGAAACGAGATAATGATGAGTTATGGATGTGTATTAAATATGTGTATTATATAATAAAAATCAGAATTATTCAAATCGGTTTAGTAGTTTTTGGGATTACCACGTTCAAACAAACAAACAAACTCAATTCTCAGAATCACTTGATTCTGAACTCTCTGAACCTGATTCAGAATCATCTTGTAAACTTATAATGATTTGGTCCATCATAGTATCAAATTTCATATCATGATTCCAGTATTCCTGTTCATTTTTTTGTACGTGGTCATCGCATTTTTGCCATTGTTCGGCAGAGAATTCGGAAAATAGCCTTGTTAGTATTGTCATTTTCTCGTCCAATGTAGCATTAATGTGATCTCTGGCCAGGCAATTTTTAATATTTGCCCACACAAGCTCGATCGGGTTGAGGTCTGGATGATATGGAGGTAGTCTGAGAACAGTATGACCTGCAGCTTTCAGAAGTTCGTCAATCTTGAATATTTTTTCTGATTGGGTCGCATTAATCAACCTCAGGAGTTCAGCTTTGATCATCGTGGGAGAAAATGTTACATTATGATTTTGCAACCAGTTCTGCATATTAATTTTCAAACTGGACATAGTCGGTTTCTTCTCAACTTGCACACAATGATAGGCAGCATTATCCATAACTATGACTGAGTTAGGTGGAAGTTTAGGTATTAATTTTTGATCAACCCAGTTGTAAAAATTTGTAGAGTTCATGTCTCCATGATAATCCCCCGTTTTTGAATCTGATTTAAAAATTAGCAAAGTATCGTCAACTAACCCGTTCCGGCTACCAGCGTGAACTATTATCAAACGCCTTCCTTTGCCTATATCTGTATAAATTCCAGGCTCCGACGAAGATTGCCAACATTTTTGGACATTGTGACTTTGGTTAACGTAAGTTTCGTCCAAAAAGAATATATTTCGTTTGTCTTCTCTGAATTTTCTTATAGCCCTCATATATTTCACTCGCCATTCAACAATATTTGGTCTCTCTATTAAAAGGCATCTCTTCGATTTACATTTTTTAAATGAATATCCCAGTTTGTGCAGTGTTCTTAAAAAAGTCAATCCGCAGTCTAAAATATTATCCTCTTTTAACACAGCATTTAGTTTTCGTAGACTTGGAATTTTTTTCTCTACCGTATAAAACTGATTTATTTTTCTTCTTATCACTACTAAATCAAAGTCATCGACTTGTATTTTCTTTTTTATTTCTTTTGGTCTACGTGGAGAACTAAATCTTGCTTCCCCTGTATTTTGCAACGATTTTTTACTTTCAGCAATCACTCTCCTAACACTTCGTTCTGATATCCCTGTTGCTTCTGCTACTAGTTTATGTATATTCACATCAGTTTTATATTCTAAACTATTGACATCGGCTTTCCGTTTATTAAAAAATGTATGCACTTTAAATATTATTTCCTTAGATTGTCTTTTTATCGGCGGACTCATCTCGCTATTGCAATCTTATGTGCGTTTTGTCTAAACTAGCCGGAACTTTCAACGCGTGTTGCCGTCGCAAAGTACGGCGCCGCACTGAGTAATGACAGCAAGCGCCCCTGCCTCTTCGCCCCACCGTTCACATACCTAAGGCGCGGCCAACTAGTTCCGTGCGCACTATAATAAATTATTTATTTATTTATTTATTTAACACTTTATTGTACACCGAAAATAACATTAATAAGATAATACAAACGTAACTATAGTACAATGGGCGAGCTTATCTCTACTTAAAGAGATTTCTTCCAGCCAACCCGTTAAAGGAAAATAAAATAATGAAAGAAAAGAAATGAGTAGACCTAGTGTACAAAAAAAGATACAAATTACATAACTAAACCTAACATATATTTAAGATTTTAAAAAAAAGTAAAGGAGAATCTCACTCGTCAGAGAATTCCACAATTTTACAGCAAGTACTGTGAATGAGTGCGAATAAGCAGCAGAGTTGCTAGGAGGAAAGCGTAACAATGTTCTAACATTAGAGCGACATGGGGAGTCAGGGGAGTGCAAAAAACTAAAGGAATCACGAATATACTTTAGAGATTGTGGATTGAAAATAATTTTATACAGTAAACAAAGTATATGCATTTTTTCTCCGCTGTCTTATTGGAAGCCATCCAAGCTCAGCCCGAGAATTGGAAATATGATCAAATTTTTTCATACCATAAATGAAACGGATACAAAGGTTCTGCAATCTCTCACGCTTATTTACCAAGTCTTCAGTTGCGTCAAGGTAACAAGAATCGGCGTAATCTATTATAGGGAGAATGAGGGTATGCAGTAATAAAATTTTTGTATTAATAGGTAAAAATTTTTGAAGGGGTTTAACGGAATGAAATGCATGATGTACTTTACGGCTCAAGTTATCTACATGAGAGTTCCAAGAAAAGTCGGAATTGAAAATTATTCCTAGATTAGAGGCAGAGGAAGAGAAAGGTATATGTGTATTATTATAACTTAATGTGGGTATGTCACTTCAGTTAATCAACTTCTTTATAGGTCGGCTTCCAAGAATCAGAGTTTGAGATTTATTTGGGTTAACTGCCAGACCAAAAGATTTAGCCCACTTATATATTTCATTCAAATCTTCGTTCATTTCCCTGACAGCTTCCACTATATTTCCGATACTAAAGCATCACTCAGCATAAAGATGAAAATTTGATTTAATTAAAGAAGTAATAGTGTTAATAAATGATGAAAATAAAAGTGGAGAAAGGACTCCACTTTTATTTTCATCATTCATCTATTTATCAATTCTATGAATGTAAAATCGGACAGTGAATTTGATGTTTTGAAATTACTATTTTACTGTTTTCTGCTGTTTTTTAAGTTCTATTTGCTGCTTTTTGCTTTCTTCGGGTTGGCAACACTGTGTGTACGTGCATATGTGTATGTTTTATCTTGCCTTAAATTTGAAGGAAACTTGGTACGCAGGTAGCCCCGTTGGTCGAGTCGTTAGCAATCCTGACTTCACAATCGATGGGTTTTGAGTTCGATTCCTAACATGGACAAGAATTTGTGTGAAGAGTTATTTCTGGGTTTGGTTTTTATAATTACTGAAATATATTATCAGTAATTATATATTATGTATGTCTATGTATTAGTATCGTTGAATAAGGCGCTCCATAGATCTACAATAATATTGCGCAATACTTTTTTTTGCAACTAGCTGTTGCCCGCGACGTAGTCCGCGCGGACTTCATTTACTCCGCACAGCTCCCTCCCCCGTAGGTGCTAGCGTGATAATATGTAGCCTATATGTTGATCCGACTTGTTAGTAATATTCATGCAAAATTTGAAATCAATCCATGCGTTTATAACCCATTTGAGTTTATCCCGGATATACATGACTTTCCTACGATTTTATTATATGTTATAATAGATAATATTGAATACCCCATTTGATTCCAAACGTTCAATAAATTCACTCAATAAAATTGACAAACCAGCCTGATTAATATTTTCATGCGAGCAACATGTCTGACGACGAAGTTTTGGCGGCAATCATGCTGGTGATTTTGTTAAATCTATCTCTATACAATTCTATGCACTCAAGTAAAAACTCCCGTTCTGTATCTTTTATAGCATGCTTGCTCGCCATTTTGCTTAAATTTACCTGTGTTTAATTATGACACGACCATAATTAAACACCGTGACTGACCGAACGCGACCAATCCAAACCATGAAGTGAAAAATATTGTGCAATATTAAGCCTACACAGTGCAAGATTAAAATATTGCGCAATGAAAAATAAACCCGTTCAAACTTTCGTTCAATCTTTGTGCAATCTTCAAAATTAACTCTAAACGGTCAATAATATTGCACAATACGTAATATTGCGCAATATTATTGTAGGTCTATGAGCCGCCTTACACCCATATCATTTGATTACTTTGGGCTTGGATATACTCATGCAATTTGTCCAACAATTATTTATTTATGACATTTATTTATTCAAAGCAACTCATTAAGTACTTTTGTAAATTTAGTCGATTTTGATTTAAGATAAATGGCAACCTTACATGTCTGTGCTTGAGCACAGACTTTTGAAGGGAATCTATACAGATGCTCTTCGCTTTCAAAATTTAAAAGCAAAGAGCATCTTTTTTTTATATATATCATCAGATAGCAAACAAGCAGATGGGTCTCCTGGTGGAAAGAGTCAACCATCGCCTAAAGACACCAAAAATGTTAATGGTGCGTTGCTATCTTGTGGCGAGGTCTAATGCCACATGCATAAGTTTACCGGCTACCTTACCTTCCAAACCGGAACACGACAGCGACAAGCACTGACGCTATTGCGACAGGAACAGGTAAGGCGGTGGTACCAGACCCGGGTGAGACAATGCAGAACTCTACCACCTAGTAGCCACGATGGTAGTGACTCGATAGCCAATCGGTCGCCTTTTACGACCTGCCTGGCGGAACGGCAGTTGGCCTATTCTGCAAAGGAGGCCGGGACCAACACGGCGAAAGAGATTCCCTCAATATGAGTATGTTTACTAAGTAAAAAAGGTAACTCAATACAGCAATATTATAACTCAATACAGTAAGTAACTTAATACAGCAATCATTAAAATATGTCATCGAAGAGTCAGATGCATCGTCATGGACTGAGAACTGTTAATTTGACTTTGGCAAGTTTTAAAAGAATAAAATAAATGAGCGTATTAATCAATGTTAATAATTTGTTTGAATAAATTTTATGAGCGTTAATATCAATAATATTCTAATAATAATTTATTATTAGAATATCATTGGTTAATATCCTAAGCTTATTCCTTATTTCTAGACTTGATCACTGCTACTCGCGACTCAATAAAGAAACCAGAACAAACTGAACAATACATACATATACTCGTAGTCTCGTACCAATGTTTACGTAAGCATGGAATTTGCTTACTTTTGTTGTCAAGAGGATGGAGAGGCTAATAATTGTAAAAAAAGCTTACGTAATACTTGAACGGCCCTTAGAACTATATCAACGTAATATGACTTGCCGGTTTTCAACAGATGTTAAAAAATATCAAGATTAAAACAACGAAAGGCTTACTTTAAATTCTTAGGGATGCATTCGGAAGGGCCCGAGTATGGAATATAATATAATAGAATAAATAAAACAAATATATTTCTCGTGTTAGTCCCGGGCTCCTTTGAAGAATAGGCCAACTGCCGTTCTGCCAAGCAGGTCGTTAAATGCGACTGATTGGCTAGATACGAGTCCACCATCGTGGCTACTAGGTGGTAGAGTTCTGTATTGTCACGCCCGGGTCTGGTACCACCACCATACCTATTCCTGCTGCAGCGATACCACTGCACAGTGACTAGCACTGACTCTAGCCACGACATTGACTAGCGTCAGTGCTAGTCACTGTCGTGTTAGGGTTTGGCGGGTAAAGTAGCCGATAAACTTATGCATGTCGCATTAGATCTTGTCACAAAGTAGCAACGCACCATTAACATCTTTGGTGTTTATAGGCGATTGTTGACTCTATCCATCATGGGACCCACCTGCTTGTTTGCTATCTTATGATATAGATATATTTAAATTTCGTCATTTTTTACATTTATCTATAATAACAATAGCAATTATTATGAATCTGTCGTTCGAAGTACATTTTTTCCTATCACTTTTAATTTGGTTGAAGGCTTAGAGGAATAACGCTATTATTCTATGGTTGAGGGCACTAACATATTTTAGTTTGAATTTTGCGTACCTACTTGAAATTATATCCATGCGTTTTGTTGTTTTTGTCGGTAAATTTTGGCAATAGGGTCGGATCTAAGGTCTATTTGACGTTTAATTCATTCTTCCTACCCAATAAAAAAACTTGCGTCAAAGCTTATCTGTACCAATATAATAAATTGTAGAGTTTGTTTGTTTGGTTGTACGCACTAATCTCGAAAACTGCTGAACCGATTTGAATAATTCTTTTTGAGTTGGATAGCCTGTTTATCGAGGAAGGTTATAGGCCATATATCATCACGCTACGACTAACAAGATCGAAGTATCAACGAAAAATGTGGTCTAAACGGGGATTTTTTTCCTTTTGAGAGCTTTCAAATCTTTTGAGAGCAAAAATCATGCATGATTGAATTATTCGTCTTAAAAAAATTAAAAAAAAATCCCACGATAGTGTACATCTATCTACTAAGGTACCCTTTTTATGGTAACCAAAATTATTCTAAAACAATGCATTATTTGCGATGGTGTTTTAATAAACATGGTATTATTAATCTTTATCTAAATAAATTAGTTATTCATCACAAGTATTCAATTTAGAATGAAATCGCTCTTAGCTTCATTTGATTTTAACCAATAACTTAGATATCACAGTTTTAAGATATAATATTACTATAGAGCACCACGCGAAGCATGCGTGCGTGGGGAAAATGCGGGGTAGCGAGGTCAGACAGTAGCCTGCTCTGCGAGATAGCATGCCGCATATAGTCAAAGTAGAAAACAAAGACTACCAGTGGATGTGTCAAACTGCTGATACTGCCCGTATTGGCGGCACGAAATAGTAGTGTTGACGAAATAATGACAGAATACTGAGTAAACTTCCAGGAGATAGCGTAAACTATACATCGATTAATACCCCAGTAGTGTTACCCATCGTTCCTTTATTACTCAAGTTCCCGTTCCATTTTTACTAGTTTCAGTCTTACTGATCATGATCATAGTGGCATGACTATATAATAAATATGTTTTTTTTTTTATATCATAAGATAGCAAACAAGCAGATGGGTCTCCTGATGAAAAGAGTCAACCATCGCCTATAGACACGAAAGATGTTAATGGTGCGTTGCTATCTTGTGGCGAGGTCTAATGCCATATACATAAGTTTACCGGCTACCTTACCCTCCAAACCGGAACACGACAGTGACAAGCACCAACGCTATTGCGGCAGGAATAGGTAAGGCGGTGGTACCAGACCCGGGCGAGACAATGCAGAACTCTACCACCTAGTAGCCACGATGGTAGTGACCCGCATAGCCAATCGGTCGCCTTTTACGACCTGCCTGGCAGAACGGCAGTTGGTCTATTCTTCAAAGGAGCCCGGAACCAACACGGGGAAAAACGGGGAAATATGTTATATTATACTCTTATCGTAGATATTAAAAAAAACATAGTCAAACTTCAAATTAATGTGTGAAACTTACAAACATCGCAGACATAGATACCAACTCTCCTGGTTTTAATTAGCACTGTAGGTATGATGGTTTCAATAGTTTTCAAGTGGTCCGTGGATTAATTACAGAAAGTTACAGTTCCTATATAATGGTATTATAGGTCCCTATGACCCACTCCCTCTTATGTTACGCAGACGAAGTTGCGCGGGTCAGCTAGATTAAATATAAAATTCATCCACATAGTCCGCAATGCAAACTGCCTTACATTACGTTGTTAACGTAACCCATAATTATGTGAAAATTTTGGCGATTTATTCATCAATCTGTTGACATGGATAAATAGGGTGAATATTATTAAAATAGGGCTGCCAAGTAATTATTTATTTTGTATTTTTAACCCTTGCTATATTTGGGATTACGAAGTGAGCGATATTAGTTTCCCGCGTACCAAACTTTGATAGTGCGAATAAGTACATATTATATTGAGACCAACCGTGTCCTTGAACATTTTTACCTATTCTGCTGAGGATGTCAAAGATAACTAAAAGTAAATCGCCATGATGCTATGTATAAGTGGTTAGCGATTGTGACTTTAATGTTGAAGACCCGAATCAGCTTCACATTAATATTAAGACTGTTTCCAAAATAGACTAATATTAAAGAAAGATGTTTACATTTATCGGAGAGTGTATTTATTAAACGTATTCGAACTATTTAAATGTGTATTTCTATATATTAATATCATTGAATGATAGTCTTATGGTGTGCGAAGTTTTATCGGGCTACGGTTACGTCTAGTAGGTACTATTCTATATTCTGTGCTACGGTGAAAATTCGTGTTGTCACGATGTGATCGGTCATGGCAGTGGTCATCAAACTGTAGCCTTGCAAGTGATATTTTTGCGACAAACAAACAATAATAATAATAATAGTGGACAAATTACACGAATTGTCCAGGGATGGTCCAAGGATATTCCGCTATTCTGCTCAAATTATAAGGTTTCTATTTCGACGCCTGAGTTAGGAAAAACTATTTTCTGAGGTTTCGCACGAATATGTGTAAGTATCGTGTAAACTCTTTAGCAGCTTAGAGTTTGGTAGTGGTGTGTCAACCCACCATAACTCGGATGTACACGTAAAGCTGTCGGTTCCGATTATCGTTAGAAGTAAGCAGTACTCGCAATCAGATTGGTAAAATAGTGGCGATAAGATCTTCCTAAATACAGTCGAGATAGTACGAAGCTAACCTTATAGATGGTGTTCACGCGTCATGTATAGATGTAAGTACAGGGAAATATTATTTTTTTATTTCATAGGATAGCAATAAGCAAATAGTTCTCCTGACAGAAAGAGATAACAAAAGCCTATCCGTATGGCGGGATAAGAATGCCACATGCATAAATTTACCGACTACCTTAACCTCCAAACTGGAACAGAGCAGCGACAAGCACCGACGCTATTGCGTTAGGAATAAGTAAGCCGGTACCAGAAAAACTAGGTCGAGACTGCATAACTATACCACCTGATGATTACAATAGTCACGATGATTACAAATTGGCTGGAAGTAAGGCAGATAGTCTATTCTTTGTAATAAGCCTAAATCAACTGAGGAATATCTATAGCGAGGCTGCAGAATATTCAGGCGACTATATGAATGTTAAATCTATATACATATAATAAAATCGTAGGAAAGTCAAAACTGTACATTAAATATTTTTTTAAAAGAATACTTCAATCGATATCGAAGCCAAAAATATAGTTTTTAGAATTTGTCTGTTTGTCTGTATGTATGTCTGGGGTAAATTCAAAAAGTACTGTATGGATATACTTCAAATTTTGCATGAATATTACTAACAGGTCGGGTCAACATATAGGCTACATATTATCACGCTATCACCTACGGGGGAGGAGTAAACGAAGTCCGCGCGGACGAAGTCATGGACGACAGCTAGTTATTCAATAAATAGAATATAATCGGCTTAATAGCTCATCAGGCTTGAAGTTCCGAAAACTTTACAAACATGACCTTCTTATATGCTTGAAAAATTTGGGTTAATTACTTAATTCACTTCCCCATGAAAATGTCTTTGTTTACTTTTTCAGACTTGGAAAACAGAAGATTATTAGTTTGACACGTAGTATGTAAATGTTATTTATCTGGATTTTCTAATGTACAGATTTTCTTTTACAATCTTTTTCAAATCGAGCTGTTCGTTTGTGGAAATCACTTCCTGAGAATATTAAGAAAGTCATCTCAAAATTAGCATTTAAGAGACAGTTAAAATTATATTTCGATGTTTCAAGTTAATATGAATATAATGAGTGATAACTTGTTCTTTGCTCATAGTTGTATGATGATTTTAATCATATGTATTTATAAATATATGTATGAATATAATGTAGGTATGTATGTATATATTTATGTATATGTATTTAGTATATAGATATGTATATGTATGTGTTACTTATCTATGTTTTATGTATAAATGTATTATATATGTATGTAGTATGTATATATGTATTGTATGTGTATTCCTTAAAATTTTTAAGTAAGTTTGTTATTTTATCTCTTCTGATTTGTTTTTACAATTTAAGATTACTTTGTTCTTAAGTAAATTAAGATGCACCACCTCCATCACTCATGTTTCTGTTTTTTGTGTGAAAGATGAACCCCGATCTGGAAGGCCTTCAGTGTCCACTACTGATGAAAATATTTAAAAAGTACTTGATTTAATTATGGGAGACCGCAGATTAAAAATAAGAGAGATAGCCGAGATTACAGGCATCTCTTATGAATGAACTCAAAATATCATAGTCAACGAATTGGGTTTCCACAAAGTGTCTGCGAGGTGGGTTCCGCGACTGCTTTCAGTTGAACAAAAACGGACGCGATTGACTATTTCACGTGACTGTTTGGAGTTATTTGAAGTCGATGCAGATGATTTTTTTAATCGTTTTGTTACAATGGACGAAACATGGATTCATTACTGTACGCTAGAAACAAAACAACAATCAAAACAGCGGAGAAGACCTGGTTCACCACCTCCCCAAAAAGGCTAAGGCGCTTTTGTCGGCAAATAAGGTAATGGCTTCAGTATTCTGGGACTCGAAGGGTGTGATTATGATTGATTATCTTAAAAGGGGTCAGACTATAAACTTTGATTACTACTGTGTCTTACTACGTCGTTTACGAGAGGAAATAAGAGAAAAACTTCCAGGAATGGTCAAAAGAAAAGTCCTGTTTCATCAAGATAACGCCCGTGTTCCACAATTGTGGCTTGTGACAAATTGTGTGAAATCCACAATTGTGGCTTTGAACTATTACCGCATTCGCCTTATTCACCTGATCTGGCACCGTCAGAATTTTTTTGTTCCCAAACCTAAAAAAGCACTTGAGAGGTCAAAGATTGTCGACAAACGACTAAGTCAAAACAGCAGTAGAAGCATATTTTGACTCTAAGGAAGAATCATTTTTCTTCAGCGGTCTAAATGCTTTGAATGGGAGATGGCAAAAGTGCATCGAACTTGATGGTGATTATGTAGAAATATAAAAATACTAGCAAAAAGCAGAGCTTTAGAAGGGCTCGCAAAGTTATACTACCTAGTAATATTGCTAAGAAAGTATTTTTTATGAGAATTACATCTTTTAATGTATGGACTTCATTTATAATTATCTAACCTAAAAAAAGCCAGCGTATTTTTACCCAAACATTATATTCCCATCAAAGGCGTCGCCAGGCTTTGATCTAGAAGGCGCAGGAAAATAAAACCAAAATAAAAAAACATGTTTCTAAGACAAATTTTTTTAGAACTTACAAGAAAAATTCTTTAAAATTTTGCTATGATAAGATAGATTTTCGAAATATTTTTACTTTAATTTAATTAACATTCAAAATTTTTAGGATTAATATTGGACTTACCGCAGGTACGAAGAATTGGCGGTAGAAACTCAGCGAATAAATTTTTCGAATTTTTCTCTTAGGGAAACCCTCGGGGTTCGATTCCCGAGTCAGACAAATCAAAAATGTGGTGTTTTTTTCAATTTTCTAATAAAAACAACGATGCCCGGGATTGGAAAAATGCCCGGTTGGTGATAAGCTAGTCACCTATCACGTTGTGGAACTAAGACGTATCTTTGGCTAATCGCGGATGCACACGTCGTACCTCTGCCTACTTCTTCGGGGATACGGTCAGGACAATACGTTTTTGTAGCTTTTTACCCTCAGGCTAAGATTGAAAATTATTCTCAATACAATATTAATCAATTAATACACTTGTACTGTTTCACAATAATCATATTGTCAAAAACTGTAATCGGTTGACCTTGCAGGCCATCCCTGAAACTTCCCGCTAAATTAAGGTATTTTAAACTCAAAAGAGTAAAAACTATAAGCATAGATTTTTTTTCAGTTCTAAGTAATATTGAAATATCCCAATTGCTAAGTCACAAAAAATAGCAAGAAAATACGAATGAACCAACGAAACAATCATACATGCAGTTTATTTTGATAAAAATGTCAGTACATTGATTTTTGAAAAACTGCATATTTTGGAAACGATGATCAAATTGATCAAATTTCAAATGGCATTCAACTCAATTTAACTATTGCTTTAGCAAAATAATCGGTAAGTTCAAAAATTTCGAAGCAATTTCAAAAAACATTTTTTCAAAAATTTTCGTCTTTGATAGATACCAAACAAAGTGACTGATTTTTATCCAGGTAACGGTACTTGACGTAGTTTTTAAAGGAGAAAAACTGATAAGATTTTGAGGTCAATCGGTACATTATCCTGAAAGTTATTTCAAAAACATTAAGTAAGTTTGCTAAACACAACGTAATTTTAATATTTGAAAAGCTGTAACTTTTGAAAATAAGATTCGATTTTAATTTTTAAAACGGCATTCGATGTTATTTTTTTAGTACTAAAATATTGTAGAATAATAAAAAATGATTGTTTGAAATATTTCGAAGTTATGTCGAAAAAAAGACTTTTTTCAAAATTTTCGTCAACGATTACTTCCAAACAGATAAACCGATTTGATGCAATTTATGCATTAAACTTAATTTTTTTTTTGAGAATATAGCTGATTAGTCTTTGTACTCAATCAGTACATTAATCTGGAAGTTATATTAAAAAAATCTGTTTCACCAAACTTTCTTTTTGGGTTTTTTCAAAATTTTATCAAAATCCCTTCGGCCCAATTGGTTCAAATTTTCAGGAAGTCTAAGTTGAGTGGAATCCAATCGAATGCCATCAACCGCATTTCGATCGGTCCAGCCGTTCAAAAGTTATGAGATGTTTACATACAGACATACATACACACACACGAACACACACACACACACATACATACACATACATACAGACACACTGACGTCATCGCGAAAAAAGTCGAAAAAGGTTCCTAGGACCTCAAAACGCGGACATCTGGTGAAAATTCGATTTTAAAAATCGGAGCAAAATCAGTAACTTCCTTATCCACATACGCAGTAGGAAGTTAAAAAGTACAAGTGTATTAATAGATTAATATTGTATTAAAATGGAGTGAATGAAAACGAATTAAATCTACCACGCCAAAGTAACATTTTAACTCGTTAGCGTTTTAACTCGTTAATTTCATAATAGATGGCGTTAGTAGTAATAAAATTCTAATACATGTATTTTTTATTTTTTTCTTAATGTTTATAAAATGGTACTTTAATAGTAGATAACATATCTAGACATGAATTATAAACTACCACGTCAAAGCTCAAACCTCGAAGTGCGATATTTTTTCAATAACAGATACCACAAAAGTGCATACAAAGTGGCCTAGTATAGGGCTCGCTTCGCTCGCCCTGATAACTGATTTAGTATGTGTTTATTTTCTTGGTTAGGCCGAATACTTTTCAATCCACCTTCGTATGTACTGTGTTGATAGCGCGTTGTGCGACACGTGCGTTCGCGCGGTGTCCAAGTATGACGCAGGTAAATATAGGATTCTCGGTGTACTGTTTACTAAGTTTACTAAGAATTATTTTAATATATATTTTTTCTCATCATATATGATCGCCAATTACTGTCACGTCTTTAAATATTGAAGGTAAATCACCAGTCAGTCTGAATATAGATGAACAGCTAGACTGATGTTTTATACTAACTTTTTTAATAAATAACTTTTTTTTATTAAAAAAATTAAATCATATGTACTTTAATTTCAATCTTGCACTTGTTTTTAGCCTAAGAAAAGAAAAATCCTACATACGATATATTTCTGAATATGGGTATTCTAATACGTACGCTAAAAGAATCGAAAGAAAATATAACAAGGAGTGAAACCCTATAAGCTTCAATCAAAAACAACAAGATTCATCGTTGCCTACAAACTCAGCGCAAGAAAATGGCTTCAGAATGATATATGTACAGAAACACAAAAATATCGCAACGTCAAAAAAGTACTAGTATAAGTTGTAGTAATTTCGACTATTGCTCCGCTTGCCCGACAAGAGCTCGTAAAATTTTAATAGGCATTTTGAAAATTCAACTTTAAAGTCATAACTTTAACGTTTAAAATTGTAAGTCACATTCTTCACTTATAAGACGTTTTTGGAACGTTGTTATGCGTCCGTACGTTGGCCGTGATTGGACGAAATTAGATACAGATTTTCAAGTTAAGGCTATCAGGAACTAACCTTAATAGCAACTGACTGGTTGATTGATTAGTTTTCTTACATTTGCTAAAGAGCTAAATTAACTAATACATTTTATAAAAGTGAATATTACTAGTATAAATGCGAATGAATATTTGTCTATTATGCTTTCAAGGTTGAACTGCTAAATCGATTTTAAGGATAAGTTAAACATAGGCTACGTTTTTTCAAAAATCATCCCCTATCTGAAAGACACCTAAGTGAAGAAATGAAATGAAATGAAAAATATTTATGCGCAAAAATATGGGTGTTACAAGTTATTGAAATTAATCAAAGAGTATGCTGGTAAGCATACTTTTCCATAATATGGCGTGCAAATATTTAAAAATTATTATATTTTCTATGTAGTTTAAAAATGTATACACACTTTATTTACAAGTTTGATGAAAGTGTGTATGCACAATTATGATGATATGCAATTCTACCGCGGGGGATGCTGAGCAGGCCATCTTGTATACAAATGAATAATTAATTATGTTGGTATAATTCAATAAATTTAAAAATAAAGACGCAAAAAACGATTAATTTTGTAGATGTTAATGTTATTAAAAGAGAAGCCATTAATTTATTATTTATACCTGTATTCATCAATTTTCACAAGAAAAAACAAGACACCAGTAGTAAAATTTTTACCCTAAAAAACAAGTTGGTTTTAAGTGATCGGAAAGGTCAAAAGACTTTAAAACAATGGGCATTTAGATAATCAAGTTCATAAACACAACATGTTCTAAATTTAAATTGTATTCTAAAAACACTCATCAAAAAAGACTAACAACATAAAATATACTACAGTACCCGGCGATAAATATTGCACATCGAACTTTGGAAAGAGACAATCGGATAATTTCGGCTTCGTAAAGCGTTATCTCTGTCCCACACTACCTATGTGACGTTTAGTCAGTCGTTGTTCAAGTACGATAGAGTGCAGTCGCGTCCCGAAAAAAAATATTTATTTAGAGTTGATAACACCCACAAATTTAAATAATTTAAAGTTGTAATATGGCATCTTTCGGAAAAAGAGGGAAACCTTTACGAGGTCAGTCACGTGAAATTATCTACAATGTTTATAAATACTTTGTAAGCGAAGCTGATAGATTTAAAAAAAAAGTAGATGAAAATGTAAGTTGTTATTTTAAGAAGATTCAAGAGCGAGTTGCAAATGCCACTGGAATTTCAAGAAGAACTTTGAACAATATATTAAACGAAGTCAGTACTGAAACACATTCGACTGAAATTAAGTTCAGCACTCCAAAAAAAGGGAGACCAAAAAAGCAATTTCGTTTGGATATGGACGATTTTGATTATGATGTTGTTCGAAGAATGGTGTATGATTTTCACTTACGATTTAATGAACTGCCAACAATAAAATCATTAAAAGCTAAGTTATCTGAAGCTATTAATTACAATGGGTCTGAAAAAACGTTGAGAAAAATACTTCATGACATGGGATTTCAGTTCACTAAAATGGAAGATAATCGAAAAATTCTAATGGAAAAGCACGACGTTAGTTTCAAACGAATGGAATACCTTGATAAAATACGCAAATTTCGCGAAACAGGAAAAAATATCGTCTACATGGATGAGTCATATATACATGCATCCCACACTAAAGGGAAATCTTGGAGTGACGATAAGAAAAAAGGAGTAAAAAAGCCAATTTCAAAAGGTCAACGTTTGATAATAGTTCATGCGGGAAATGAAAAAGGCTTTGTACCCGGTGCTTTTTTAACGTATAAATCCACGGACACTACAGGTGACTATCACAATGAAATGAATAACGATAACTATGAGAAATGGCTGGTTAACCAATTAATCCCAAATATACCCAGTGATTCTGTTCTAGTTATCGACAACGCACCCTATCACAACAAGTATGTTGAGAGACCCCCCAACTCAAACACCATTAAACGGGAAATGATCAACTGGTTAAACAGACATGAAATTCCAGTTGATCCAAAATTAACAAAAACCCAGATTTACGCTATTATATGTCAGCACAAGGAGAGGTATACAGAGTTTTCTGTGGACAAAATACTTGCCGAACATGGGCACACTGTGTTGCGATTGCCACCATATCATCCGGATTTTAATCCAATTGAAAATATATGGTCTCAACTGAAAGGCTATGTAGCCTCTAGAAATGTGGGTATGAACTTAACTACAGTAAAAACATTATTGACTGAAAAAGTAAACATGATCGGCGCTGAAGAGTGGAAAAAGGTTTGCGATCATGCAATCAAATGTGAGAATGAATATAGAAGCATTCAACACAGTTTAGACAATTACACTGATAGATTAGTAATAAATACGGCTGATAGTGACAGTGATATTGACCTCTTTGAGAGCACAGATAGTGAAATGGAAGTAATTGAGAATTAGAATTATTATTATTTTTATTGCAATGTCTCATTTTAGCAATAGGTATAATGGTGTTTATTATGTACACTAAAGCTGTAATGTTCCAAAATAATTAAATACGTAAACATAATGTAAAAATGTTTTTTTATTTTATTTTACCCCAACCTAAAGCCATCACTTATAGAAAAATTAGTGTATTTTATACAAAGAATAAAAATATCAAAAGAAGCAAATCATACTTGTTTTAACAGCTCCTAATAGGTACCGGACTGTTTGTATTTTGTGCGACAGAGATAACGCTCTACGAAGCCGAAATTAGCCGATTGTCTCTTTCCAAAGGTCGATGTGCAATATTTATCGCCGGGTACTGTAATTTGAATTTTAAATATTTTTATTTAAACAATATTTTAGTGTCTTATTTTTATTTCATCCGTTTATTTCAATCCGTTTTTCAAAGCGTAAATTAACAATATTTAATGTATGCTGCATCATACATAGTATAATAATTAGTGATCGGAAAGTACCTCAAAAATAATCAAAAATTGTCGGGTTTTGGTGCGTTTTTTTTGTTATATATTTTTTGGTATTGGCAATCGGTTGTTCTAGTTTTACTGCGTATCATTACCGTTTGACAATGAATTGAGAGAACGCTTTAAACATTTCACTTTCTTTCAGTAGCGAGGTCTTTCCACATCAAATTTCATTAAAACTGGACGTTGGGTTCCAGAGACAAAAGTTCTGGCACTCGTCTACGTGTTTTCGAGAAATACGTGGTCGAAGTATGAAGCATCACCAAAGGGCATACCATGAACTCTTATAATACTGGTCAAGTTCCAGGCAGTTCAACTATGTCAGGTTTCACGACCGTACCATGAACTAATTTTTGTTACGGCATAAGTCACGTGGTCACTGACTGGCCTGTTAGATAACGCTTTCATGGTACGAAATAGCAGGACAGTTCAATTATCGGCAAAATTGATCTGCTATAAAAGTTCATGGTAGAGCCGCAGTACTGTAATCTGCATAGCAATTAATGTTATTTATTCGCAATATTTCATTGATAATTGATATGTGGAGGAAATAGTGTAGGTGATAGCACGCATCTTGGAAAACACCAGCATAAACCAATTTAAGGTTAGAGCACACAATATCATCAACTGCGACTTTCATGCTTCTATTAGACAAAAGCTGTTTAGCCAATTGTATAATTTATTGGAGAAGCCCACAGAAATGAAGCTTCGAGAAAATAAATTTGCTGTCTTATCTAATACCTTTAAACAAGCAATTCTTGTATATATATAATTGGAATCTCGAAATCGGCTCCAACGATTTTCGTGAAATTTAGTATATAGGGGGTTTCGGGGGCGATAAATCGATCTAGCTAGGAATCATTTTTAGAAAATGTCATTTTATTCGTGTTTTATCCATAATCAACTTAAAAGTCCCAATTAAAACTGAAAAATATGACTCTTCCTGACATCTATTGGCGAATAATAATACTAATTTTTGTATTGTAAGTTATTCCAGCAGATGGCGTTGTTAAGTAACACGAAGCCAATGCGTGTTTGCTTTGAGGTTAGACTAAGAAAATCAATTGTTTATCTAATGTGAAAAACCGAGCAAAGCTCAGTCAACCAAATATTGTTTACATAAAAAGAATAGAAAGGATCCAGTTCTGATAAACAAGCCTTTTATGTTCAGACAGGGTGGAATGTGGGGTTGGATGTTCGCATTTTATTTTTTTAATTCTAAAAATCAATTGCAAGTAAGATATAAGAATGTCAGATCTTACCTTTCTGTAAATGAGCGAACAGCAAGCAACTCTGAATTTCATCCCCATATGCAAAATAGCCATCATATACGGATGCACCACAAACACGTTGAGAGCAGAACATAGGACCACTCCACCCGCGTAGAGATATGCTTCATTTGACTTCATTGTGTTCTGGTTCGGAGAGTAGAACTCTACTAGTTTTCCGAGAAAAACAGGCTGCATTATCCTGGCAAAAAATAAATTATACGTAAATATAACATCTTAATTTACAGCTATTCGTGAAACATACAAAAGGATGCACGTATCTAAACAGCACTAAGTAATGATACTCAAAACAAATTGAACGATTTAAAAACAATAAATAAAAATCCATCTAGGGTAAGCGGGTGTTTGATTGGCAATCAAAGAGTTCAACGATACAATGAGTATGAAAAGAATTCCCAACTAATGCATTTAAGTTGTGAAATTCAGACTTGAGGTGATGTTATTCAGCTTCTATACAAACACAGCGGGCTCTTTTCTTTGGCCCGTAGGTTTGACAATTAGTATTTTACACAATATTAGAGCTTAAATTCTGGCAAGCTTATATTGTAAAACTTCAAAGGTCTAACTAAAGGGTCCATTTTGATTATCTATGGATTAAAATTAAGTAGACGTAAAAAGGAGGAAAATTTTACTTAATAACAATAATTTCAGAAAACTCAATATTTCAAATGGTGTACTTCAAATATATAATCATGTCATCCATTAGTGCTGGTTCTAAGATCTATTTTTATCTATAGAAAATTGCGACATGCCATGACAACATAATGACTACAGACAATCTATTCCTAAACAATACAATGTATGTTGTCTTTTTAAGCCAAGTTTTTCTGAATCAAATGTACTAATAAAATGTATTTAAAATATTGTACACTATGATTACATTTCAAGATATAACTACACAATGTATGAAAAACATGCTACAGTCAATATGACATGTTTGTTTTGAGCTGAAATCTCAAAGCAACGTCCTTTTGTCCTCTCATAACTGCTTCTAAATTGCGGCGACAGTGAGAAGAAAATAGAAATAAACTTATTTCAATAAAAATCATACTGCTAGTTCTCTCATTTATGTACTTATATTACAGGTCACGGGTATCACTTATTAAAACATTATCAGGGATGCTTACAAACCAAATTCACGTCGATACTTTCACATTATAAAATAAGTATTACATACTATATTATGTATAATTTGAAACTAACTATGCTCACAAATCTAAAATGTCTACGTGAACATTGGATTTAGTCAAAAAAAATCTAGCTGATGCTGTATTTAGTTAAGTCAGTTACGTCTAACAAAAGTGGCAAAGAACTGAACTAGCAGTATAAGTTAATTTTATTCCAATAATTTTAATAAAGCAGCTTTATCAAGTGCCGATGATAAGGGCAAAATTTATAAAGATCGGATCTAAAGGATAAATAAACATCCTCTTCGTTGAAATTGTTTTTATAAATTAAATGCTTTAAGAAAATTGTTTGCTCGCTGCCCGGACTTTCCATGAGATTTCAGTTTCATATTAAAATTAATTTATCGCATATTGAGACAACGAGATGTAAAAAGCCCAGTATAGTTGGTTATATTTTAGTAAATACACTAATAATCTTTTCAACTTTATGGTTATTGTTTTGTACGACAATAACAGGTTTGATGTAGATATTGTAATAATTAGCATGACGGGTCAATGTTCTAAAAAAACTAGGCCTTTCGAAGAAACCGTAGAACGCAAAAAGTTCATATTTATAACCAGGGAAAATATAATCTTTACTATATTATATCAAAATTAATACTACCGATTTAGGAACATTTTTATCGTCAACAATTTACATAAAGTTTGGAGTGTAGAATTTATGTTTTTAAAACTTTATGTTTATAGTGTAATTACATACTTTTTATTTAATTAAATAACATAAAAAGCATTGATGCAAGATACCATATCAATTTTGTTTCAACTACCAAGAAATAAATACTCTTAATGAAATTTCTCACAAATATTGTAAGCCTCTATATAAACACACTTTTTCTCAATATGCGATTTTCTCAATAAGTGATAAATGATCATTCAAAATTCAAGTCTAACACATTCGCTCACTTCTTGACCGTACTATTATTCTGCGCTTCTAAAACTTCATCTTGCAGGTCCAAAAGTTTGTCATGCATAAATATTTGTTCATATTGTCCGAAGTAGCCGATGAAACAACCAAGCAATCTTGGTTGCTGGATACTAGGAAAGAATTAACAGAATTCTTATTATTTTTAAAGAAATACGACGGCTGGCTGACTAACGAATAGCAATTCGGTTTTAGGCTCAAGTCAAATAGGCGCGAAGACGCGCATGCTAAAAGAAAATCGGAAAACGTCTTACGATAGACATAAAGATTCCTTAAATAATAACACTGTATATGTTGCTTATGCAACACCACGGCCTTGATGGCAAGATTGTTTTCTGAAATGCCAGTAATGTGGCAGTAATCGCTTAACTTACGTGCTAAGAGTCTGACTTAATTATTTATGAGGTACCTATTACCATCACCATGCCATCACAATCACCATAAAATAAATAATAATGCTGATCATTTTTACTTATATCAAGAAATATCAAAAAAGTAAATGGCTCTCCCGATGGAAAGCAATATTTATCGTTTTTAACACTAACAATGTTAATGGTGTGTTGTCATTCACGTTGCGAGGATATAGTAACACATGTATAGGTTTACTGGCTATCTTATCCTACAAAATTGAACACTTCAGTGAAAAACACTGACTCGTAGACGACGCAGAACTCTACCACCTAGTAAACTACTAAAATTTAATTTTTATTTTAAATCAATATTTTTGTTTATGCCTTTTAAATAACTTTAAAAAAAATATATTAAAAAAAAACACACAAATTTATTTTAGGAAGTGTATAGTGTGCTAAACTCTCCCTATTCCGCTACTAACAATTTTGTTATATTTACGAATGCTTGTATGTGTATGCGGCTTTACTTTTGTATGTGTATGCGCGTTTGCGCGCGATTTCCTAACGCAAAATTTTCTGGCTAATTTTGGATGAAATTTTGTTTACAGGTACAACCCAACACTACTTTTTTCCCGGAAATTATTCCCGTGGGATTCACAAAAAGGTAAACACTCAGAAGGCTACGATACACAGCCATTAAATCATATTCGTCACGGTTGTTTTCTCGACTACACAGCCATGTTATAAATGAGTGCCTATTTAAAAAAAAAAATAATAAACAACAGTTGCTTACCTTCATCGCAAAATTGCAACTTTAAATCCTAAATAATTGCCTCGGCTCTGATGAACATTATTTAAATTATTTTTAAGCTGTATAGTATACATATATATTATAATATTATATTTCTGTTAAAGAAATGAAAACAGGAAATAAATTATATTAAATCCTGTTATATTAAGCATTCTTTTGTTATAAGGCAGCGAAAACGCAGATGGTTCTGATGGTGAAACGAACGCCCCTATAAACGCCAAAGATCCATGTGGAGGATTGAAATGCCACATGCATTAGTTACTAGTTACCTTACTCTCCAAACCGTAATATGTCTGTGACAACCATTGACGCTGAAATAGATAAGACGGTGGTATCAAACCTGGACGAGAAATTGCAGAACTATACAACCTAGATAGCCACAATGATAGTGATATGTTTAGCCAATCGTTCGCCTTTTGCGAACTGCCTAGCAGAAAGGCTGATGGTCTATTCTTCAAGAGACCATATCCAACACCATATATGGTCCCCTCTAGAGAACATAACATCGAATTGTCGAATTTACGTACGGCCTGGCAGAAAGTTCGATGGTCTATTATTCAAGAAGCCATATCAAACACCATATTTGGTCCCCTCTAGAGAACATAAAATCGAATTATAGAAAAACTAGCTATGCCCGCGACTTCGTTCGCGTGGAAAAAATTCTAAAATAAAAACCCGCATAGTTCCCGTTCCCGTGGGATTTCCGGGATAAGAACTATCCTATGTCCTTTCTTGGGTCTCAAACTATATTTGTACCAAATTTTATCCAAATCGGTTCAGTGATTTGGCCGTGAAAGCGTAACAGACAGACAGACAGACAGACAGACAGATAGACAGACAGACAGAGTTACTTTCGCATTTATAATATTAGTATGGAAAAGTATGGAAATTGACAGTGTTAGATGTCAGATTAAAAGGGCTTAATTAGTTGTTACATAAATATGCTCAGAGCTCTAATATTAAGTCACAAAAATTTTATTTTCTAAATTTTTGTGTTCATATAGACTGACTGGTGAGTTAGTTACCTTCGATACTAATTCTGGGAGAGTACTCGGTACTCTATCTCGTTAAATTGAAATAATAAAATTAGGGGTTTAATTTTTGACCTCATCGCCTCTGTGGTCTAGTGGTCCAGCGTTGGCGTTGACCACATGAGGTCCCGGGTTCGATTCCGGGTCGGGCACTTAAAGTGTTTTTTCAGTTTTCTGATAAACACAAAGTTGCCCTGGATTGGAAAGTGCCCGGTCGGCGATAGGCTAGCCACCTATCACATTTGTGGGACCAAGTATCTTCGGCTAATCGTGGGTGCACTTGTTTTACTTCTGCCTATCCCTTCGGGGATAGGGGCATGAAGATACTTTTGTTTTAATTTTTGACCAATATTTCTCTAAAAATAGGTAAGTGAAATGTGGATATTATACTCTCTAAGCACGCCGCGCTGTTTGTTTTATACCTATCTATGTATTCTGTGTTGATAGCGCGCTGCGCGACACGTGCGTCCACGCGGTGTCCAAGTATGACGCAGGTAAATATAGGATTCTCGGTGTACTGTTTACTAAGTTTACTAAGAAGTATATTAATGACTAATATTTATTTTTAATGTTATTTTTTTCTCATCATATATGATCGCCAACTATCATTTCCTTAAATATTGAAGGTAACTCACCAGTCTATATAATTTTATCGCAATAAAACTACAGTAACCGACTTCCCATTTCCTGTATCTCCGGAAACCTGCATAAGATCTTCATGAAATTAAATGGGGACCATACGGGGAGTATACCACGAAATAAAGAAAACAAGGGGAAGTGAAGATTGGGCGTGCCGCGTGCGTCACTATTATGCGCTTTTACTCTAAATTGCCTTAGTGATACTTAACATATCATTAGGAGATAGTCGTCGTTCGAAAATCTATTATACACTGAATTATGCCGTATTGTGCCGTTCTTGAATGCAGAAACGATAGTAGAATACAGATGATTAAAAATGGAGATATTTCATATCATTCGAAAGTACAATTTTCATTTTATTTTAATTAAATTCCTGATTTAATATAATCTCTAATGATATAATAGAAAGTCAAGCTAAAATCAGCCGTACACCTTACATATAAAGTTCATTTTAGGTTGACCTAATTTTTCTAGAAAGATATACGTAATGACATAGAATAATAACGCATAGAAACCAAGTCGACCCGCGCTATATTAAGCCATTTCAAAGAAGTCTGAAAAGGCTTCTTACGCTCGCCGGCCGCTCAGACATGTGACACGTGCTACACAGAGTACAGCTCTCGCAATTCCAAAAAAATGTGAGTTATTGTGTGGTGAAAGGTTGTCACCGTGCTTCACAAAAGTATATTAAGGGCTTGAAGATCACATTTCACAGATAAGAACTACTGGGCATCGGATATTTTTGTATAAATTCCAAACAAATAAATCGTAAATATCTAAGTTGAACGATATTCACAATGTTGCCAGCCAAAGAGGAAAATATTCTACCACTTATTTGTTTTTACCTATTTTCATTATAATTAATAACGTGTGTATTGCTATTTTATGTGCTATATTACATAGCTTGGACTTTGCTTTTGCATAAAAAATATTTTTGAAGTGTTGGGACTTACCATTATACTGGCACAAATATTACAAAACCGTTTGTCAAACCAATATTACAAAGCTTATATTCGTGTATAATGAGGACTTTTAGAAGGCAAAAAAATTGTTCCAACTAGCATTCTAGATGCCGCAGTGATCACCAGAAAAATACTGTTACTGCTAAAAAGACATTTTTTTTAAATTTTTCTTATGAAAGAATATGCCATGGTACAGCATTATTTCGTGTTTTCCTAAGTGTCAAGTAGTTTTATTTGCGATATTTTCGAGTCTTATCGACGAAATAATGTAGGGTAACGTGCCCTAAAATCGGTCTGCGATAAATGTTGACCTCCTAATATGTTTATGCTGATAATTAAGTTTCAATTCTTGAAATTTATGTTCAAAGCTTGAAATTTATGTTGCGAATGACGATATTGCTCATACACGACTTAATTAATTTGTGCCGTATACTCCAATGTATATATTATAGCACGTAGAAGCCAAAGAGTCGCCACAAAGAGCTGTATTATTTCCGATTCAGCTAAAAGCGTTAGAGGAGATTACGCACAGGGATTACGTTTTTCTATATTCTAAGATCTGAACCAAAACAGTTGCGCACGATAGGTGGTGCTCAAGTAGTGCACAGAGCCAATAGTAGCTTGACTCAATATAGTAGTCAGAAATATTATGTTTAGCTTAAAACATTTTAACTTTTCAAACTGATTTAAATAAATAATTTGATTAATAAGCATACCTATGCTATTACTTTTTACCTCAAAGTGCTTGTAAATATTGTTCCTGCTTGCCCGCCCATCTGCTAACGTTCAAGCTAGTTTAGCTTTCACCAAGTATATACATATACACACATACACGCACACAGACATACACATAAAGACACACAAGCATTCGCCAAGTAATGTACAAATTTAATTAACATTTGACCGCCCCGTTGGTCGAGTGGTTAGCGGCCCTGACTACGCAATCGACGGGGCTCGGGTTCGATCCCCGACGGGGACAAGCATTTGCGTGATGAGCATAAATGTTTGTATTTCCGGGTTTGGGTTTTTATTAAATATCTTCCAGTATTTATATATGTATTTCTATGTATTAGTATCGTTGACTAACACCCATTACACAAGCAAATAATTTGCTTACTTTGAGGTTAGATCAGTAAGTGTAATTTGTATCGTGAATATTATATTATATTATTATTATTGTACAATTATATTTTAGTAGATATATTTCAATATTTTTTTTTAAAGAATTACTTCAATAAATGTTTTTATAACTTCAATAATGTAAACTTGTATTGGCCATATTTTTTATTTACGGTTGGTGCTTGTTGGTTACCGCTGTTTGATTACTGATATATACAAAAAAAAATATCTTGACTCTTTAACATTTCACTGTAATTCTACTCATTTTACCTCACCGGGATAAAAATGTAAGTTTTAAGTTTTTTATATGTCTAATACTATTGGAAAGAAAGACAATCTTTATTTTAATGAGGTGAAAATATTTTAAATTACAAATGAAAGCACAAAAACTAAAAAAAATATAACTTAAATATAGGTTAAATAGCTTCGGAATATCATTTTGAGAACATCTAGAATATTTCTCGACATTTAAAATATTTTACGTAACCGAATAAAAGTATAAGTTTCAAGTTTATACTAAATGACTATTAATGTTATAATATGAAGGCTATTTTTAAGGTGGCCTATTTTAAATACCGTTTTGGGAAAATATTTATTTGCTTGCAACATTATCACGCAATAATGTGTCTTTGTGTGCGTGTCAACGCAAGTAATTACACGAAGGGTGACGAAGGTCATGCACACATCGATACGGTTTTGGCTTAAAATATGAACAAAACGTTGAATGCAATTATCACTCTAAGCGTTATTACTCTATGCGTAATGACAGTCATTACGTATATCGTTCTAGAAAGTACTCTACTCAAATATGATCAACTGAAAACGGAAAATCAATGCTGCCATCTATTGTAAAATAGCGAAACTATTACGATCTTAAGTTTCACTATTGTACAAATAGATGAGTCTATTTTGAATAGACTACAAAAGGACGTAAATACTCTTTTTTTTTTGTAGCAAAATAAAATTTATTGTAACGCAGTTTGGTATATTTTTAAATGTTCTGTTTGTGTGTTTCGGATTATTGCTGTTTAAAATGAAAACGACCAATGAAACAATGTTTGCATTAGTAGTTTATATGCAATAATGCTTATTTTATGTGTGAGTGTGGCGATCGCGGTCCTGATACAAATGTTTGTACTTGCCAATTCCGTTGTTTTCTTTATTTCGTGGAGTTATACCCTATCAAACAGAAAAATAATTTTCAAAATCGGTTCATAATTGATCGAGTTCTGAGGTAACAAACATTTTAAAAAAACATACAGCTTAATTGATAACCTCCTTCTTTTGGGAAATCGGTTGCAAAAACCTCTTTTTCGCACGAGTGTTACATTTACGTTAAAAAAAAATTCTAGGTCCTTGAATTAACCTAACGCTTGTCATTAGGGTCATTGAATTTTGTATGCATACTTAATTTACAATGGCTCCTCCTGAAGGACATACAATCAAGTTTTAAATATCAAAAAATGGGTTATTTCTTTATTTTCAGAGCGCGAAGCTAATGTGGTTTTAGGTTTTAAATTAGTTTCTTGGGTTTATATCACAAACCACATGAATACTAATAGACATGCCATTGGGAAACGTGTCGCCGCGTATATGGGCAAACGCTCCTATCACTGTCAAAAATTTCATACATTTGTAGATATATCGTGAAAAAATAGAAGTAAACCATGTTGTACAGTTTTATTCGTAACGAACGAGAAGGTTTAAAAATTACCCTTGAAGTAATTTTATGTCATGTGTAAGTAGTAGGTATAACTCTGTATTTCTGTGTGTAATTGCAAGCTACAGTGGCAAACTAAGAAATTGTCTTTAAAGTCGTATCCATTTAATCCGTGGTTTATATTGTCAATTTTTATTTCATAAGTTTGATGGCAAATTTTAAGTACATAATCAGATTTTAATTTTACAACTTAGATTCTTGTGTATATGTCGCAGTGAAATTGTCAATACCGTTAGATTATAATCTACCTAAGTGATATTATAATTTAACTGCTAACCTAACCTAACCAAATTATAAAATCCCTAGGTAGATTATAATTTAACGGCTATTGACAATTTCACTGCGACATATATATATATATATATATATATATATATATATATATATATATATCGTATCCATTTAATCCGTGGTTTATATTGTCAATTTTTATTTCATAAGTTTGATGGCAAATTTTAAGTACATAATCAGATTTTAATTTTACAACTTAGATTCTTGTGTATATGTCGCAGTGAAATTGTCAATACCGTTAGATTATAATCTACCTAAGTGATATTATAATTTAACTGCTAACCTAACCTAACCAAATTATAAAATCCCTAGGTAGATTATAATTTAACGGCTATTGACAATTTCACTGCGACATTATATATATATATATATATATATATATATATATATATATATATAAAGTCAAATGTTTAATACTAAAAATAATTTCAGAGCGCGCAATGAACGTAGGCAGGTTTTTTTAGTTTTTGAACTTAGTTTCTTGCGTTTGCATAAAATCCCTCTTTTTCATTTTGTACGTTACGTACTAAATACCTTTATGGTCCTACACCAGACATTACTGACCTGATCCTTGACCTTCTAACATGAAGTTAGAAGCTAAACGCCTTGCGATAATCTATGTCAATATTATAAATGCGAAAGTTTGCATATTTGGATGTATGGATGGATGGACATTTGTTACTCAATCACACAGAAACTACTGAAGAGATTTGAATAAAGTTTGACACACAGGTATATGACAACCTGGAATAGTACATAGACTACTTATTATCCCGGAAAAATAAATTGTTCCCGCGCGATTCACCTTAAACTTTTATACTGCAGCGGGCTGCACACTGCAGCTAGTAGACAAGTAAAGTCACACCTATTGTATATTATTTTATACCTCGTATGACATAAACTCGGAGCTTAGCCATAAATTTTAGTGGAAAAACTATTTAGGTCATGAAAAAGCGTGCCTAAAGTTCGGGTTAACGTCAAACAGTGCTATAAAAGTTATTTTAATTGGTTTGCAACAGAAAACAAGCTGATCTCTTCTAATTGTAAGAAATATCTGTCGCTTATAAACACGTTAACGGTTAACGGTTCTATCGGTGTAATGCAACATGCGTAAATTAATAAACACCTTACCCTTAATAAATACAACCTCAGGAGCTAGTGAGAAGCGCTGATCTTGTAACAGTATGAAAAGTGTAAACAGAACAATACGGTCCAGATTTTTTTTATTATTTATTTATACATTTACAACATCATTAAAATCATATAAAATTTTATAAACAAGTAGTCACGATGGTAGTTATGTCTGACCTGCGTTCCCTTTTTAAGTTAAAATTGGTGATTTAAATATTCAAAAGGGTGTGAAGCAACACATGGGCCCCGTGTACTAGCCACAGACCACACAAATACTAATAGATACGCTGTTGAGCGCAAAATGCGTAGCCGCTCATATGAGCAAATGTATGTAAATGTCAAACGCTTGTAGATTAGTTAGGCGATGGTTGACTCTCATCAGGAGACCCATCTGCTTGTTTGCTATCTTATGATATAAAAAAAAGGATTTACTGATTCTTTGGAGACAAGATGCAAATGTTATTTTGGATCATTAAACTTATTCTTTGAAGACGAGATGCAAATGTTATTTTCGATTATTAAAACGAACACAGAATCACTGAGTTTGAGTAAATAGAATAGGGAAGTCTTAAATAAATCCTCATCGTGACATGCCATTTTTAGATGACCACATTGGAAAAACATGGATTTTCCGTTAGGCAATACTTCATCGTCACATTAGCACAAGAGAGTTATTTCCGTATGATCGTCTCTTACGAATCACTACGACAATATGACGTATGAAAAATAACCAAGGTTAGACAATCTGAGTGCTAAGTGTGAGTTTTTCTTTTCGCATTCGATCGTGAGCGCGTCTCGAGTTTACTAGGAATTTGTATGTGATTTGTACAGCGCCACCTAGTGGTAAACGTGAGAAACCAGTTTTGTGAAACAGTGAGAGGCCATTAATTTATTTTAACTCACTATTGGTTTGGGCTCCTTTTGAAGAATAGACCAACTGCATCCATGCTGGGTAGTTCAAGGCGGATGAAACTCAAAAGTGTATGCCATCGTGACTTCAAGATGGTAGTCTTGTGACTACACCAAGATGACCTCGACCCCTGTACAGACAGACTCCGAGCTGGTATGGTACTAACCATTCCTTATTTTTACTTATCTCAAAACTGTCAATGCTTGTTACTCTCGTGTCGATTGCAGTAAAAGGTAGCCTGTAAACTTATTCATATAACCTAACATCCTTGCTAAAGGGATGGGACCGCATCATAATGATGATATTTGGTGTTTAAAGGCATAACTTAAGCCATATTTTCAAACCGAAGACCGATTTCGAAAAGCGAATAAAACTTTTTATAGAGGAATAAATTCTCAAATTTTCCAAACTCGGGAATTAAACCTAGGGTCCTGTAATCTTGACCTAATAGACTAATAACTAAACCAACGAGACAGCTAAATTCTGCACTTAATATTGATAAAAATATATTCTTGCTGCTACTTCGACCTTAATCTTGTACTATGCAGTGCGTTTTGTAATAAATAGCGGAGGTCGTTTGCAAATATGATGAAAAATTACGAGTTCATTCACATTTACGTTTACGTTTTATCTAAGATATGTATATTTTTTCGTGTTAGATTTCCAAATGTCCAAAAACAATTTTTTTCGCATAATGTTCTCGAATAGGGTTGCCATCCGTACTTCATAATAAAGTATTGTACTTTATTTTGGATAAACGTACTTTATTTATACTTTTTGAAGGCAATAAAGTACGTGAAAATACTTTATCATTTCATTTAAAAAACATTTAATACCTATAGAACAAGAAACTTAAACAAATAATTAAAATTAAACAAATAAATAAAAAATGGATCTTGCTTTAGTTTATGCGAAATTAGAAAGATATTTTATCATAGAATAAAAAAGTTCTTAGGTCCGTAACTGTATTTATATTATTTAACAATTTATAAGCTATGGAATTTCAAAATATGTAAAAAAAAATTAAAATTTTTATAAATAAATGCTAAAAGTAATAAAAAATAGTTACAGAATCGATTTTGAATTCATTTTACAGATAAATAAATCCTTTACAAAAATGACTTGAATGTTCTTTACCCTATCTCTAATAGTTTAAAAGTTATAACAATTTTTAACTTGATAAATTATGTAACGACTGTAATTTCATTATTATATAATATTTAAAAGTGTTGTAAAAATACAAAAAAAATATTTTCTTAACTTTGTTATATATGATAGATTTGTAATTTTTTGAAGTTTTCGAAAAAAAAATATAACGGTTAATATTATTTGTTTATAACAAATTGTTAAGTTAATAAACAATTAAATTATTTATATAAAAAAATTATTTCTCTGTTATTCCATTGAAAAGGGCCAATGATGATTTTTAAGAATAAAATAATTTCTTAACTTATTATTTAAACAATTGAAATAAAAAAAACGATTATAAAAAATAAAAATAAAAATATTTAAGAAAAAAATTTTTTTTAAAAAAAGTCATCATTTCATCTATGCTATAAGACAGTAAAAAAATCTTTTTTTAAACCCAAAAATAGTCTATTTGTTTATAAACAATTTCTTAAAAAATGACGTAAAATTTTTTTCCAATGTTTATTAATACCTATATCAGATGCGAAAACAGCAATAATAATATATTAATAAAAAAAAATTTTTTGATAACATTTTTTAGAAATTTCATTTATAGTTAGTTTTAAAAATATTATAATTAACGAAATAATTAATTTTAATAACTTTTTTTTGCATAACTTGATTAAGTATCTAAACAAAAAAAGCTCCACGAAGCGAAAAATTTATAGACCAATTATTTAAACTTTTATACCGTAATTTATAAAAACAGAGATTGGAAAAAATTAGTTAATTAACAATGGTGTAACTTTTTGAAAAATCGACAAAAAAATTTTTTTTCACCGAGGTTTTTTTCGTTCAAGTGTCTAGATTATACTATAATTTATTCAAATTTTTAAATTGTTATTTAATATTTAAAAAAAAATATTTTAGGTGATATACCGGCTTTTTAGTTGGCGCGCCTATGCCGTAACGCCCTCGCGGAGCCCTATTTCCAGCGTTAAAAAAATTTATAAATAATATAGATAGAGTTCCGAGAGCTAGGACTTAATTGTTGGAAATTTTCTCCTCTTTCAGGATCTTTTTTCAAAATTCCTTATATATAATATTTTAAAAGTTATTAACGAAAAACTAAATACCATTTTTTTAAATCTTATTTTGTTAATAACAATCGCAATTTTTTATGTGCTAATATAACCTTAAAAAACATTTTTCTAGACGTCATTCCGAATCGAATGAGCTATGGCACATATTTTTAGGAGCTTTATTTCTATTTAACACGATTTTGAACTTGTTGACTAGACTATAAGTAGACAAGTAAAGATATGACCAGCTTTAATGTTCAAAAACGAATTGTGTTTGAACTCCGTGTTAACGCGCACCGCTTTGTAAAATAGGTCATCGAACATTCTGCCAGGCAGTTCGTAAAAGGCGAACGATTGACTATACAAGTTACTAGCATCGTGACTATTAATTACGTGGTGGTTTACCACCACATAATTAATAGTCACGTCATAGTTTTGTAATTTCTTGCCTGGGTATGATATCACCGCCCCTATAGCTATTAGAGTTGTAGTACTGTGTTGTAGTTAGAGCAAGACACTGACTGATCTAGTTTGGACGGCAAGGTAGCCGGTATACTTATGCATGTGGCATTAACACCCCGTCACAATATGCTGGGGTCGCACTTGTGTCTATCTATCTATAGCAGCACATCATTAACATCTTTGGTGTCTATAGGCGATGGGTGTATCTTTCCATCGGGAAATTCATCTCTTCTTTGCTATTTTATAATATACAAAAATCATTGTACATTCTAAGACAATGGTTTTTAATCGATGATCCGCGGACCATTGGAATCCTTGTAAGCGTTGTAATCGTTGGAATCATCCGAAGTAGTCTGATGATGGTGTTACAGTTATAGCAACCGACTTCCCGAAGATAGGTATTCAGTAAAGTGGTCCACCAACACTTTTTAGGTTTAAGAACCACTGTTCTAAGTGGACCGGGGTAACCGGGAGCGTGTGGAAAATCCAACCATGTATCTTATGTTAAAGATACACTATCAAATGATATTTTTCCTTAACTCTTTACAGAAATTATGTAGTGATTTCATTGTTTGTTTATAGTGCTGGTTTTAAAGTGGAGATAGGGGAACAACAAGCAATATTTACTGGTAAGATGGTGCCATTATTTTTACACTTGTATTACATCTTAGCTATTGTCTGCGTTCGCCTTTGTAAAATTTACAACCTTAAAATTGTCTTATTGTTCAAGATTATCTTAAGAGGCAGTTTACACTTTAGACCAACTTTTGACGAGAAATCAAAATTTTCCAACTCCTAATTTTTAATATTATAGGGTACTTTTATTAAATTAAATGGTACCATTAGTTAGTTTTATCTTTTAAAATTGCCTCAATGAAACAGATTTTTTAATCATCATTTGTATTTCTTATAATAAATGTTCTCCGAAATCAAGTTTCGACAATTACGCAAGGAAGGTATTTTTCCAAAAGGTATTGCTACTGCTAGAATCAACAAACTTAATTAGAAAAAATACTAAATTACCATAAACATCCAACAATTGTGCCTGAATGGATTACTTTTTCCTAAAAGATCTATAACTATATCTAATTATTTAAACAAATATTCCTATTTAAACGAATATTAACGAAATATTAACTGGGTTTTTTGTTATCAAATAATGACATTTTCCTATAGAAATTGGCATAAAACAAAACTATATTCTATTCTTATGCAAAAATAAGTCATTTAAATAATATTCATTTATTTTTTATTTCAAAAATAAATAAAAGAGAATAGTATAAAATCCGCTACGTCCGTGTGCCAAAATTAAAAGCCGCGTAGTAATAATTAAAATATTAAAAGTATCAATACTATTTTCATTGCTGGTAAAGCACTAGGTGCACTATATGGACGTCGAACTCCAGCTCTCGCATCGATTAGAAAATACCTAAATTTCAGTTGGGTGATTTTGTAAAATGGCTCTTAAGTTATTAACTACATATAATTAATTATCCGACTACGCTAGGGGAAGGGTAAAGTTTTTCGAACGAGTGAATATATCCTAAATTGGCATGATGATGGAAACGGCGGTCTTAATTGGTTCTGAGCCACTGATTTGAAAACATGTCTACACATAAGTCAATACTAATAATCTGCAAATAGTCTACAAGAAGTACATTAAAGAAATATCAAGCTTGTACTATATTTTATTAATGAAAAGTGGAAGGAGGCCTCATAGCGGTCTAACATTTAGTATCCAGCGTGAGCGTTGTGACGGCAGAAATTTCAAAATAAAGGCACAATAGTATTTTCTAATGGCTTAATATTTGATTACTTCACAGTTTTACACTAAATCACACAGAACCGATAAGATTAAACTGGATAAGAGCCAATAGGTTAGCACGCGTCCACCTCGTATGCAACTTCAAAGTTCTGAAAAGCATATGCAGCGACAGGGATCACCACACTTTTAGCAGGCGACAAATCGATGAATCGTGGTGAACTACGAGCGTCTTTGGACGTTCTGGGGGCCTATTGCCTATCTTGAACTGACAATCAAAGTGATAATCACTGTGCAAAGTTGACATCAATTAGCTGTCAGTTCCCTTATTTCGTATTGACTAACATAGGTGATCAACGAAAATGACGTCACAAGAACTTGGTGTCGTCGAAAGTCACTATCGTGCACTGGAACGACACTTTTAGTATGGGTAGTTTGACAATTGGTATTGCGTATGCTTAGTGACCAACGAATGACGTCAAATCGTTGATCACTTTTATGTTTTGAAAGCAACTAGTCTAGAGTAGTGTTTAATGATCAAAATAGTGATTAACACTATTAACCGGCGACGTTTGAAAGGTACAGAAAATGTACTATTGACAATATATAGTTTGTTAATACCATTTTTAGAAGGTTATTATTGTTAAATAATAAATAATGTAGGATACATAAGTCATAACACAATACTGCAATAAAATTAGAATTACATAATACATAAAATTTCACATGGTAACAATAATGTTTTATGCAGTATGCTGTTTCTGCCGAAGAAAAAATCGACTTGTAAGAGAGTGGTAGAGGCTTTAGCATCTTTAAGCTTGCAAAGTGATTTTATTAGTGAAAGAAATGAGCTTCTATCACAGAACAATATAACTTGGCTTCTATTATGGACCTAATAAATGATAACCGATACTGATTTGATAGATGCTAAATTGAGGTAATTATCACCTGGCAAACCCTTCTAGAATAGTAATAAGTTGGAACTTTAATTTCAAAAAGGGATTGTACAAGAGTTTTTGATAATTATGGAAATAAATGGTTTGTTATATCACATTTTTAAGATCTTTAACATAGATGAAGAAGATATGACTTTCTTTTCTATGTGATCACAACCAATACTGAATTTGTAAATGCTAAATTTGCCAACTAATTTTATTAGTGAAAGAAATGAGCTTATTTTATGGAGGATTCTGCTAATTATCATCTGGCAAATTCTTATTAATTGTTCTAATCCCCTTGATTTAAAAATAATTGTGCTAGAGTAAGTGTAATCATCAAAATAATATATATACTTACATATTACTTACAAGAGTAATCAAATCAAAAAGCAATTTATCTGTATAAATTTAATTATTAATTTTGTTGCCTTTATGAACTTATGACTCTATCAATAAATTAGAACTTAGTGTTCTTTTATGTAGGTACTATTGAACTCCTATATCTAGCTATTATTAATTCTGAACATGAAGAGAGCTTCTCTTAGAAAAAATTATCATTGTGTTAAAGCTTAAAGTACCTACCATACCATATACTTACAATTTTTAATGATTAACATTCAGGCCCACAAAAATGGTCTGAGGATTAACCATTATACACTATAACTATAGCATGTTGATGCAGTGATGCTTGCATATACCATTTTAAATATTTTATTTGATTTTAGATTTAATATTTCATTAATCAGCTACAACTTCTTAGTCACAAAAGTTCTATGTTGATGTTTGCTGGTACCTACTGTACCATACACTTACAATTTTTAACGATTAACACTCAGGCCTACAAAAATGGTCTGAGGATTAACAATTACACTATTAACTATAGCATATTGATGCAGTGATGCTTGCATATACCATTTTAAATATTTTATTTGATTTCAGATTTAATATTTCATTAAGCAGCTACAACTTCTTAATCACAAAAGTTCTATATTGATGTTTGCTGGTGGGTCCTAACTACTGAAAAGTGTATAAGAGTGCAGAGAGTGAATTGGTAGTATTTAACAAGCAGAGTAAATTCGAACCCAATAACACTACTAAATAATATCCTAATACATACCTATGTTGCTCTATATGCCGAAGCCAAAACATCAAACACAACTGTTCCAATACAAGAGTTGCAGTACCTATCACATTGTGAATTGCTACCAGCAATACTAAGTGATCCAAAACAGCACCCTGACAGATCTATATAACTTGAGGCAAGGCACTAACAGGGAACCACATATGAGAAGGACAAAAGATTTAATATAATTGTTTTTTTTTTTGAATAAAGACTATGTGAAAAGAAAAAGCATTAACTTGCAGTTTTTATTTTTACCTTGTACCTACTAAAAAAACTTTACAGTTTTGTAATAATTATAACAAGATGTAAAATTTTTTTAGCTGAAAAATAACCAGCCATAAGATTTAATTTTATTCAATAATAATAAACTTCTACATTTAGAATACATTATACAAAATGTTTTCCAGCTTTTAAGTATAATGTGAATGCTACTTTACATAAGTAATATAAGCAAGACAGCATAGCTAGTTTACATTATTATGTAGCTTTACTGGCTTAGTAGGTTTTATGTATATTTGGACATATTTAAACCATAACACATACTGTGATTATAAATGATAAATTCAGACAGTTTCAACTGACAAAATCTTTAACTTTAAAATTTAAAATTATTGTGCAGGAATAATTTGGCACATCTAGCATACCTTTATGCAAATTGAATATATTAGTTGAAGATGTGGGTTTTTTTCTGTCTAATAAAGCATAGCCTATATTAATTTATAAATTGAAAATTTTGGTTAATATGTGGCAGAGTTTTGCATTGTCTTGCCCGGGTCTGGTATTACAGCCTTACTTATTCCTGCCGCAATAATGTCATTGCTTATCACTGTTTGTTTTGGACGATGAAATAGCTGGTAAAGTTATACATGTATAAGACTCCACCACAAGGATAGCAACGCACCATTATCATCTTCAGTGTCTATAGGCAATGGTTGACCCTCAATGAGGGGAGCCTTTGCTTGTTTGCTATCTTTTGATATAAAAAAGGCAGTTATCATCTGGCAAATTCTTTATTTTTTCTAATTCTTCAATTTTAAATTTATTTTCCTTTTTTTCCCCCCCTTAGTTTAAAAAAGAAAATCTGTGTTAGATTAGGTAATATTAAAACAAATACTTAGATACAATAGTAATAAAAGAAACAATCTATTCATATAAATTTATTTTATTATATGATCACACAGATAGTAATACACCATTAACATCTTTGGTGTCTAGGCGATTAATTCTTCCAAGAGCCATTTGCTTGTTATCCTATAATATAAAAAGAGAAACTTGTCTTATGCTATGCAAACAACTATATTTTGACGTAGGAATTAGTTCAATTATAACTGTTACGCTCATCACACACGGTTAAGATACTATAATATTTTATCTTAAGATACCCTAATATAAAAGTATACAGTATCTTAAGGTATCACACATGGCTAAGATACAATAATATTAAAATTTGTTCATTTTATCATGAGTCTGCCTTGTTGCCTCACATATTCTTTGTAGGAGTTCTATGTACAGCTGATTAACTATGAGTGATACGGTCTTACTTCTTGATTTGTTAGACAGCTCTTCAGACGATTTTATTATAGAATATAAAATGAAAATTGCAGTAGCACATTCCTAACAAAGTTAACTTTGGATGAAAAACCATCAAGACATGTCAATTGTTCAAGGGTGGACCCCTAGCTTGACATAAAAGGCAATAGCTTTCGTGTGTAGTTTTCCCGCCTCTCCCTCTTGACTGGATGCGGCACGAAGCTGGGAGCACCCGGCACTGTTTACAGTAGTAACTATTATAATACTAGATGCACCCCACATTAACATCCCAACTTTCACATTTGTAATATTACTAGCTGCAGCGTGCAGCCCGTTGCATTTTAAAAGTTTTTGGCGAATCGCGCGGGATCACCTAGTTTTTTCAGGATAAAAGTAGCCTATGTGCTATTCCAAGTTATAATCTACGTGTGTGCCAAATTACATTCAAATTCGTATCGTAATTTTTCCGTGATAGAGTAACAAACATCCATCCAAAGTTTTGCATTTATTATATTAATATATAGATTACTAGTTGTTGCCCACGACTTTGTCCGTGGGGATTTCGTTTACTCCACACTGCACCTCCCCCGTAGATGATAGCGTGATAATATGTAGCCTATATGTTGACGTCGGGTCAACATATAGGCTACATATTATCACGCTATTAGTAATATTCATGCAAAATTTGAAGTAAATCCATGCAGTACTTTTTGAGTTTACCCCGGACATACAAACAGACAAAAATTCTAAAAACTGTATTTTTGGCTTCGATATCGATTGTAGATCACGCCCCAAGTATTCTTTTAAAAAAATATTCAATGTACAGACTTTCCTACAATTTTATTATATATATAGATGAGGCACTGCGATCACCTATATCCCGAAATAAAAACATCATTTATTTTATGTTTTGTATCTTAAGATATGAAATATATATTTCCATATCGTTCGGTATCTTAAGATACTAAAGGTAAAATATATATTATCTTAGTTGTGTGTGATGGTGGATTTGTATGGTGTTGTATTTTGAAATATACATTAAGATATATTATATTAGGGTATCTTAAGATCAAATATTATAGTATCTTAACCATGTGTGATGAGCTTTATACATCTATCTAATGTACTAAATATAACATGTATACAGTATAACCACACAATGCTGAATGAAGATATGAATATTTTCATTTACCATTATTCTCAATTTGTTTAACACTTTTAAATTATCTTTTTCACCATTCCTTATGTGCACAATGTGCAAATAATCTGTTTCATGAGCTCAGCACACTTATTCCTAAGTAGGCTCTTAAAACACATTTCTTTATACTTTGAACACTGAACAGCATCGGCACTTGGTAAAACTCCATGATGATTTGTATTGATATTATTTTATAACAATTAGTACTGTTTTATTTAGTTTTTATTCATTTACACCAACCAGTTTCACATTTTAACCCTTTTACTGATGATAGTAACAAATCAATACCTTATTTAAATTATTGAGATTATTGTATTGATTTGTTACCCTGATGATGCACTATACATATCTTTATCGTTGCATTTGTCTCTGTTTGCACATAATTCAATTTCTGAAGATTACCTTAAACAGAAAAACTTTTGGTTAAAAACTTTTGTAAGCTACAACACAACACAAACATTGGGCGAATCAGAGTTGCAACTATGCACTTATTACTAACATGCAGTATGAGATTTTATGTTTTTTTCTTAACTCTTTTTATAAAATAAAAACAAACGGACTGTCTAATTATTTTGTCATATTGACAATATGGAAGTAATAAAAAAATTAAATTTGTATGTTTTTTTTTATTACTTCTTAAAGCTCTAGCTATTGGATAGGATCATACATATCTAGTTGTAGAAAATTTAGCACACTTTAGACACTTTCATTTGATTAAATATTAAATTTACATTACTACCTGTTAACTTCAATAATACCAATATCATGCCTTAGTCCTAACAGTAATCTAAAAACTATTATAATCAATGAATATAATATCTGCAAGTTAGGGGTTCTGCTATTTACCTCTTGGCTAGATTTATACCCATATCTTCATTCCAGATTATTCATGTTTTTCAATTAGATCATATTTGTTACTGTTTATATGCAGATGTTATATACTTTTATGTAAAAGGTAAGTAATACAATGCAATGACAATCAATAGATCTAAACTACTAAGTTATTACTCAACTTGCTCTCTGCCATTGAGTCTGGCTGGATAGAAAGCCTCCGGAGAAGTGACTGTAACATTTCGGTATCTTTTGGCAAATTCGACCGACAATTTAATTTCTTTTAACTATTAATTTGCTTCAAGAGAGCATTCTAAACTTATTATTATTATATTGGTTTGGTGGCTATCCAGTTAGTACGGATTCTGCCAATATCAAGTCAGTCATGGGAGAGACACATAAAAAGAGTTGTCCGGTGACTATATCAGTTACAAGTTGAGGAATCTAAAACAAAACAAACACAAAGATTAGTAAACTTACACAACTACAACATTATGGATTAGGAGTTAATACAATGTACATGAATCTATATACAAACATAAAAGTGGAGAAAGTGGGATCAACAAAGGAATTTTAAAGCTGAATAGTTAATTTTGTTAGTCTAAACTTATTTTTAGGTTATTGTTATTTGTTTATTGTTATGACATTTGACAATTGACATTAGTCTGAAGAATACAAACCGACCAAAACAAAGGACCATAATAAACCCTTATAAGTATTTGCGTTTATCTAGCTTTTTTATTTAGAAGCATAATATCGATAAAATAGTGCGGTCACAAGTCAAACCACTGGAACGAACGCTGGAAAGCGACGAAAGTCACCGCCACTAAAAGCGATACGCAATACCAATTTTCACTGTTGTCAGTTGCCAACCAATTTTGAGTGTTCATCAAATTTCAGTTGATCACTATAAATGTCAAAGATAGGCAATAGGCCCCCTGATCACTATGCCTATCGCACAAGGGAAACTTGCCACATAATGACATGCAAAGTAGGTAATGATAGAATTGGCGAAATAGTGATAGAAATATTTTCCGTGTCGGTCCGGGCCCTTTTTAAAGAGTATTTTCGTTCATACCAAGAAGCTCGTAAGAAACCAACAAAGGCTAAATATGTTGCTACTATCACACAGTGTTTTTTGACACGAAAAAGTGACATGCCTTTTTTAATCGATTTTAATACAGCTGTTAATGTTATAACTGTATGAGTAGAATCCCCGTGTACCGTTTTACTATAGTTTTCCCATGAAAGATATTTGAAATTTTTGAGACCTTGGTCACAACCTCTTCGGAGTTAGAATGTGGTTTCTTATGGGTGATAGACCACATCACCAGGCACTTTCCTATTTTTACCACAGCTTTTACTTCAGTTTAGGAATGGAAATAAAAATTAAAATGTAAATAGAGATAAATATTTTTTTAGAACAAATCAAACTTCTATTATATGCGCCTTTGACTGTTACATAAGACTACATTACGTTTCAAATTCCAAAGGTCTTAGTTTCTTTAGCAATTAATTTCCTTGAGACAATGACGAAGGTCACAAAAATTTCAAACATCTTTTACAGGAAAACTATAGTAAAACGGCACGCGGGGATTCTACTCATACAGTTATAACCATAGAGTAATAACGCTTAGAGCGATAGTTGCATTCAACGCTTCGTTCATATTTTAGGCCAAAACCGTGTCAATGTCCGTGTAAGCTTCGTGTGATCACTTGCGTCGTCACGCACACAAATACGCCAAAGACTCGAATAATGTTGCAAGTAAATAAATATTTTCCCAAGTCGGTATTTAAAATATATCTACCTGACCGGTATACAAATAATCTTTCATACTATAACATTATTAATCATTTAGTATAAACTTGAAACTTACACTTTTTATTCGGTTAGGTAAAATAAGTTAAATGCTGGGAAATATTCTAGATGTTCACAAGATGATTCCAAAGCTATTTAACCTTATATTTTTTTAGTTTTTGTGCTTTTATTTGTGATTTAAAATATTTTTACCTCACTGAAATAAAGATTGTCTATCTTTCCAATAGTATTATTAGTTATATAGAAAATTTAGAACTTACAATTTTTATTCTGGTGAGGTAAAATGAGTAGAATTACAGGAAAATGTTTTAGAGGTTTTCAAGATTTTTTTTTAAATTTCAGTAATTAAACAGCGGTAACCAACCGGCACCGAGCGTAAATAAAAAATATGGTCAATACGAGTTTACGTTATTTAAGTTATAAAAACAGTGATTGAAGTAATTCTTACAAAAAAAAAACCTTATTGATATGTATCTACTAATATATTATCCTATATCATACAAATGTTTGAAATACATTGCTTGGCAAAAACTTGTGTGTAATTATGTGTATGTCTGTGTGCGTGTATGTGTATGTATGTTTGTTCACCTTGGAACCTTTTTATTTTAACTTTCATACAAATCTTGCCATGATTCTAAACCTTAAACTAGCTTGAAAATTAGCAAATGGGTGGGCAAGCAGAAACAATACTTACGTTATAGACGAACGTTTTAAGGTAAAAATTAATAAGATACTTATTAATCAAGTATTTATTTAAATCAACTTAAAAAATTAAAATGTTTTAAGCTAAACGTACTATATTGGCTACTATTGGCTCTGTGCACGACTTGAGCACCACCTAGCGTCCGCAACTGTTTTGGTTCTGATCTTAGAATAATAACGCCTAGAAACCACAAAAAACGAGTAAATAAAACTGAGCCAGAAACGGCTCAATTCGTTTTGCGAGTTGTCAATGCTTAATAAGATCAGGTTATATCGGACACAGTTCACGAAAAATAATTCGAAATGACTTATTGCATTATAAAGAAGTATTCTAACACCTTAGAAAAACAAAAAAGTGAACATTTCACAGGTAAGTACTTACAATTTATAATTTTTCTGTTATGTAAATCGACTAAAAATAGATAATTTGAAACACATAACTTATCACTATACAGTTGCTAGTCGTGGAAAAAAAATTGCGCACAATATTTTTAGTTAGACCTTAATGTTAAGAAAATTAATTATTGTATTTGCTTTAACTGTTATTTACACTTATTAATATTATTGAGATTAAAAATGTTTGTGTTATAAGTCTTATTATAATAATTTAGCTCGAGGGTACTTTTTGATAATTCAGCATTTATTTTATTCGTCTTTTTTTCTTTCATCTTTCATTTAATGTTAAAGATCTATAGGTCCTTTAAGACCTATAAGTCCGTGCCATGCTAAAATCGACACCGTTTATCAAATTTTGTCAGTTATTGTTTTGATAGTGTCCTTATAGCGGTTCATATATTTTAAGCATTCCTGTCGACTCTGTAGTAATTAATCGATGGATTGACATAGTTAGACGTAACCGCAAAAGAAATTGGTATACATCTACTAAAAATACAAAGAAATATTTATTAAATTTTTATAAAAATGGTATGTGTACTACGAAAAAAAGTTTTCAAAAATACGTCGTAGTGCTGTGCCAGCAAAGTTAACGTATTAGATAAAATACATTAGTTCCTGTTAAATTAACTGGTTGAGGATGAAGGAGGAGGACATTAGGCGCAGACCGATTTTAGGGCAGGTTACCCTGCATATTTTCGTGGATAAAAGTCGAAAATATCGCTAATAAAACTACTTGACACTAAGCAATACGAAATAATGCAGTACGATGGCATATTACTTAATAAGAAAATTAAAAAAAAAATGACTTTGGTAGTGACAGAGTTGTTTTCTGATGGTCACTGTGGCATCTAGAATGCTAGTTGGAACATTTTTTTTTTGTCTTCTAAAAGTCCTCATTATATACGAATAAATGCTTCATAATATTGGTCTGACAAACGGATTTGTAATATTTGTGCCAGTATAATGGGTGAGTCTCAACACTTAAAAACTATTTTTTATGCAAAAGCAAAGTCCAGGCTATGTAATATCGCACACAAAATAGGAATACACATATTATTAATTATAATGAAAATAGGTAAAAACAAATACGTGGTAGAATATTTTTTCCTTTGGCTGGCAACATTTTGAATATCGTTCTACTTAGATATTTATGATTTATTTGTTTGGATTTTATCAGTATAAGTAGTTTTTATCGGTGAAATGTTATCTTCAAGTCCTAAATACGCTTTTGTGAAGCACGGTGACACCATTTCACCACACAGTAACTCACATTTTTTGAAATTGCGAGAGCTGTACTCCGCGTGGCATGTGTCGCATGCCTGAGGGGCCGGCGAACGTAAGAGGCCTTTTCAGGCTTCTTTGAAATGGCTTAATATTGCGCGGGTCGACTCGGTTTCTATGCGTTATTATTCTATGGTTATAACATTAACAGATATAGTTAAAACGATTAAAAAAGACATGTCACTTTTTCGGGTCAAAAAACACACTGTGTATCATAAATACGAAGTAATAGATTCTATCACAATGTGAGTGAGTCAGTGGTACTGCCTTGCCAGACGTTTGGGAAGAGCAAAGTGCTCAGTCTGAGTTTAAATTAAAATTGGGGCTATAAACGCCAGCTGTCTCCTGTAAGACCGGACCTCGGCTAAGTGCGGCATTCGCACTAAAAGACTGTCATTGTGTCAAATGCTTGTCATTGTTTATTTCTATATATCGTCAATGCATGTTACTGTCGAATTTCTTCTTAAAGGCTCATTTAGCCTTACATACATACCACGCGAAAAACAACTCGTTACTAACATCTTTGCTGTCTATAGTCGATAGTTGTTTGTTACTGTTGAGAGCAGGCTGTTTGACAGTTATCTGGATTCTGGTACCACCTGAAGTCATTATTGTCCTTGTTGTGACCGAGCTAACCGAAAGCGTTAAGTTTTCATGCGAGGCACGATAGTGGTAGCACACCACCCTAGAGTAGAAAAAAATCTCAATAAAATTTTTGGCCGACTCGGGGAATGAACCCGGGACCACATAATCTGAGCCAAACAGACTAACTCCTAAACCACGACACACAAAAAATCATACAAGAACAAAGTAAACACATAGACCGGTCCGGTTAGTACATTTCTTTGTATTTCAATTGTTTGATTATGTAAATACACTATTATGATTCACACGTTTTTCACGCTACTGATACAGCTCTTCCTGTTGACAAACCTTACGTAGGTATGTTGTCAATAAAGTTTAACTCGACTCGCAAGTTTAGTTCACATAAAAAATTAAAAGATGTAATTTTTCAGAGATTTTTTATAAATCAAGGTCTGATACCTATTTGTTTATATAATTGGACAGGAAACAAGCACCAAAGATGTTGTGTTGCCATCAGTCTAGCAGGGATGTAACATCACATGCATAATTGTCACGTTTTGCTCGCGTTGGTTTAGGTGCCCTTTGAAGAAAACACCATCTTTTACGAATAGATCTTCTTGGATCGACTGCCCAAACATGTCATTACTAATGTGCCTACTATGTAGGTGAAAGAGTTCTGCAAAGACTTGTCCGTGTTCAGTATATCCGCTTTACTTATTCCTGCTGCAATAACCTATTATTCGACTGCTTTTCACTGTCACGTTTCGTATTTTTTTTATATCATAAGATAGCAAACAAGCAGATGGGTCTCCTGATGGAAAAAGTCAACCATCGCCTATAGACACGAAAGATGTTAATGGTGCGTTGCTATCTTGTGGCGAGGTCTAATTCCACATGCATAAGTTTACCGGCTACCTTACCCTCCAAACCGGAACACGACAGTAACAAGCACTGACGCTATTGCGTCAGGAATAGGTAAGGGTGTGGTACCAGACCCGGGCGAGACAACGCAGAACTCAACCACCTAGTAGTCACGATGGTATTGGCTCACATAGCCAATCGGTCGCCTTTTACGACCTACCTGGCAGAACGGCAGTTGGTCTATTCTTCAAAGGAGCCCGGAACCAACACATTTTGCAACTTTCTGCGTGTTCTAATATGTAACTTTTGTAAGTTACTGAAACAAGAAAATAAGCTTAACTGAGGAAAGGGAAGGACATCCGTGCCTCTAAGGTATTATTCAATTCCCAAAATTTAAGTGAGTTTATCCCACTGACCCGCGCAACTTCACCCGCGAGAGCGCTTGTTAATCTAACATGTTGTCATATAGTTTTCTACAAACTTCCATCACATATTCTGCCTCTTGGGTTGATTTTTGAAAAAAAAAGTTAGCTTATCTTCATGCCAAAATTCATCATAATCGATTCAGCAGTTTAGCGGTGAAAGCGTAACGGACAGACAGACAGACTTTCGCATTTATAATATATGTATGGACACAAATATTAGGATACCACCATTAATTAACATATAACAGAGCCATTATAAATTTAATGAAGCCTAATAATTATGTATTAGATGAATAAACTCTAATTTATTACACAGAATCTTATTTATAGCACGTGTAAGCGACGTGACATTTCAATAAGATAGAATTACATAGTGATCGTGATTAGACCTCGAAAGATAAAAATCTATTGAAAAACTAAAACCCGTTGCCTTGCATGGGTAAGAATCAAAATCTATAAATCGAAATATACCTACGATTAACAATGAAAATGAATCGATATATTATATTTCATTTGCCAAAATCGCTGAGGTAGTTTTTAAGCTACGATCGAACTAACGATTCACTGTAAAAAATAGTATCATTGATTTATTTTATGACATTTTTTTAATAAAAGGCAGATTGTCGTGCCTATTGCCTATCCAGGCTATCGATATTTTTGACGAAAGTTTTGAACTAATACCTAAATAAGAAAACCCCACGCATATGATCGTTAAACGTTTGCATATTTAACATTGAGATAACACGATCGTACACACGTGTTCGTAACGTGAAAGTATAGATCGTGAAACCTATGTTATATTAAAATAGTCACGTTTATTTTTTTATGTATATATAACATAGTTATTACATTTTTACATCTTAATATTAACTAATAATCTATACATATAATAAAATCGTAGGAAAGTCAAAACTGTACATTGAATATTTTTTTAAAATAATACTTGGGGCGTGATCTACAATCGATATCGAAGCCAAAAATATAGATTTTAGAATTTTTGTCTGTTTGTCTGTATGTATGTCCGGGGTAAACTCAAAAAGTACTGCATGGATTTACTTCAAATTTTGCATGAATATTACTAACAGGTCGGGTCAACATATAGGTTACATATTATCACGCTATCACCTACGGGGGAGGAGCTGTGCAGGGTAAACGAAGTCCGCGCGGACGAAGTTGCGTGCAACAGCTAGTTAAACAATAGTAATAAACACAAACTGTGTAAAGACAGTTATTAAAAATATATTGAACGCAAATCCCTTATAACGCAAATCGCCCGATCTTGAGGTTCGTTTTTGATGTTACAAGCCATAGATTCAAACCTTAAAAATCAATTGTTCTGCTAAAAATTAAAGCGAAGACATTTGTTTATGTGGCTTTGCTCCGATCACCATATTTTAAGGTCTTAGGAACCTTTTCCGACTATTTTCACGATGACGTCAGTATGTCTGTATGTATGTAGATGTGTGTAATGTGTATGTAAACATCTCATAACTTTTGAACAACTTGACTCACGGATTTAACGGATGCGCCTTTCAAGACAATTTCTCAGTTTGTCAGTGTAGCTTGCAATTACATACAGAAAAACAGGGTTATACTACTTACCAATAAATTCATTTCAAGGGTAATTTTTAAATCTTGTCATCTCCGGTACGATAAAACATGGTTTATTTATATTTTTTACAATATTACATAACCTACAAATGTATGAAATTTTTGACAGTTATATGAGCGTTTGCTCATATGCGCGGCGACACGTTTCCTTCCCAATGGCGTGTCTATTAGTATTTATGTGGTCTGTGGCTTGACTGATCGAAACGCGGTTGATGGCATTCGATTGGATTCGATTGGATTCATCTTAGACTTCTTAAAAATTTTAACCAATTCGGTCTAGGAGATTTTGAGAAATTTTGAAAAACCTAAAAATAAATGTAGGCGAAACAGTGTTTTTGACCATAACCTCCAGATTAAAATCTAATCAGCTTTCTTTCCTCAAAAAACTGCATCCAACGCAAAAACTGCATCCAATTAAAGTATCATCACGCCCGGTTCGAGATTTTTTAACCAATCATTTTTCGATCTTCTACAATATTTTAGTACCTTACAACTAAGTCAATCCAGTTTCAAAAATCAAAATCGATCCAAATTTCCAAAAGTTACAGCTTTACAAATATTAATATTAATGTGCACCCCTTGCGCCTTTTCTGTTTGCTTTTAAGGTTGACTGGCGAGATTGCTCTTGTGCGTTAAGTCTACCTGTGCAAATGTATGCGTGCAAAATTTAAATAAATAAATATTTTGTTGTTTACAGCAAATTTACTTAATATTTTTAAAATAACTTTCAAGCCATTGATTTAAAAACCAAATCAGCTTTTTTTTCAAAAACCTGCGTCAAATACAGTAAATTGGATCAAAATTGGTCGATTTATTTGGGATTTTTGAAAAATATGTTTATTTTAATTTACTTCGACATTTTTCAATCTAAAGATTATGTTGCTAAGAAAACATTTAAAAGCTCAAAAATTGTTTTGAATGCTATTCGAAAGATCAAAATCGATCATGGTTTTCAAAATAAGTTATCGAAAATCAAGTTACCGTTATTTTTAACAAAATTTGGATTTTTGAACTCTGAAAAGATCTATGCCTAGGTAGAGATTTTGTTCCTTTAAACTTAAAATACCTCAATTTAGCGGAAAGTTTTAGGGATTACAGATTTTTTTATATGTTCATGTAGATTTTCTATAACATTTACAGATTTTTAAATTATTATGTTAAATACATTTGCACTTTTTCACAAAACACATTTGATTTATTTTATATCGTAGACCGGTTTCGTTTTTTACAGCATCTTTTGAGCTAATTTTGAATTATTGTCTAAAAATAAAATGGTATTTCATGACTAGGGAAAGGATTATATTGTTAATAAAACAATTAACAATTTCATATACTTTAGATAATAATTATAGGAATAACAAATATTGCAGGAGCCTTAAATATCAATGTTTACTATTGTTACATCATGTATAAACATACTCAGAAAGGATTATTTCAGTCTCTTTGTTTCGCGAGACACAGCATGTGTAAATGCCTTTCATAACTATCATTTTGAGTACGCCTTTGATTCTAATCTTTGTGTATTTATTGAAAGATAACAAATAAATCTTTTCTTATCTTAAGTACCTTTTAAATAAACTGTAGCTAGTAATATCTACTGTAAATCTGTAAATTTTCATTTTTATCTCACTCGTACAATCTTTTAATAACTTCCTGAGTCTCGTTGAAAAATTCTCCATTTATAGGTACTTTACTAGTTTTTACCAGTAGCTTCGCTCGCGTTAAAAGTGTTTAATCTATCCCTTGTGAATAGTCCCTAACTTTTTTTGCATGAAAGGATTCTTTTTTCTGAACCACCCGTGACAACGTGTATGCAAAATAATAAAATATTAAAATAATCGGTTAATTAATTATGATGAGAATGCTTTACAAACTCACTATAGTTACAACATCCAGAAACAAATAAAATTAATGAGTAATCGGTCATTAGTCGGAATTTAAAAACAATTATCAATAACTTTTTTTTTGATAAATTACAAGACTCGTTTTTAGATCCGTAAAAAAATATTTTATGTCACAATCAGACTTTGTCGTTTAATTTCAATGGGACCATTACAAATTATGAATTCGATCGCCTTTTGCGAATTGCCTGGAGAGAAAGCAATCTATTCTTCAAAAAGGGTCCAGACTAACAAAGGAGAAAAACTGTGATCCGATTGAATCTGCTGGCCATCCCAACAACTTTACGCTAAGTTGAGGTATTTTAAGCTCAACACCATCAAAAATATACCTAAGTACCTATAGATTTTTGAACTCGAAGAATAAAAAATCTAAAGTTTGTTGAAAACGACCCAATGTAATTTATTTATATCATAGATAGCAAACAAGTAGATGTCCTTCCTCGTGAAAAGAGAGAATCATCACCAATAGACACCGAATCGAAACACGACAATGACAAAATATTGAAGCTATTCCGGCAGGAATATGTAAAGCGGTGGTGCCAAAACGTTGCGGAACTCTACCCACGAAGTAGTCACATGTATAGCCAATCATTTATCTTTTACTAGCTGTTGCCAGCGACTTCGTCCGCGCGGAGTTCGTTTACTCCGCACAGCCCCTCCCCCGTAGGTGATAGCGTGATAATATGTAGCCTATATGTTGACCCGACCTATTAGTAAGATTCATACAAAATTTGAAGTAAATCCATGGAGTACTTTTTGAGTTTACCCCGGACATACATACAGGCAAACAGACAAAAAATCTAGAAACTATAATTTTGGCTTCGATATCGATTGTAGATCACGCCACAAGTATTCTTTTAAAAAAATATTCATTGTACAGTTTTGACTTTCCTACGATTTTATTATATGTATAGATGAAGTGTCCGGCTAATATCTATTTTCTTCTTATAACGGAAATTACTATTAGTGGAATATTTAAAACGAATCACGCAACGAGGGTGCTGCATCGCTCGTCATAATGCCTTATCAGCCATATTTGCGTCACATTTTGCAATCGATCTTTATTGCCAAAATACTAATGCCACCTTTAGGAATCCAGTTGCCCAGCTGCGTCTCGATGGCCACTGTGTTTTTTTTTTTTTGAAGTAGAGGACAGTAAACAAGCAGATTGCTCCCCTGATAAAAAGATAACCATCGCTTATAATCACCAAAGATATTAATACGCGTTGCAATCGTGTAGCGGGTTGAAAATTATTTTCTATTTTTTATTACATAAGATTCCATGTGGAGGGATGGTTATGGAACATGCATAAGTCTACCGGCTACGTTACCCTCCAAACTGGAACACGACAGTGACAAGCATTGACGCTATTGCGGCAGGAATAGGAAAGTACGGTGGCACCAAATACCCGGGCGAGACGTTGCGAAACTCTACCACCTAATAATCACGACGGTAGTGACATGTATAACCAATCGGTCGCCTTTTAGGTCCTGCCTAGCAGAACGGCAGTTAGTATATTCTTCAAAGGAGGCTGGACAAACACGAGAGAAATTTATGTATAAATTTATTTATTTAATTTGAAAACATTCACAAGTATAAGCTATAGTATTTCAGAGTGACCATAGGCTAAATTTTCAATCAAAAGAGAATCTACCCCAGGGGGGTACCACTTGCACCAGCAGTGGAGAATCCCCCCCTGAGCGTCTGTGCTCTGGATTCCAGCCAGGTCATGGATGCTCAGGCTGCCCTGCGTATTCTGGGGGGGGGGGGCAAAATTGCGCTCATAGACAATCCTGTCCGGGGCAAACAGGGCAAGAAAGCCATGGCACCCCCTACCACGCTTACTGTGGATTTCTGTAATGTCAGGGGGCTTCATTCCAACTTGAACGCCGTCCACTACCATCTCGAGACGGCGAAGCCAGCTTTGCTCTTTTTGACCGAGACGCAGATATCTTCTCCGGCTGATACTTCTTACCTCTCCTACCCGGGGTACAAACTGGAACATTCTTTTGTACCGCGGGCTGGGGTGTGCGCATACGTCAGAGAAGATATCTGTTACCGGCGCCTCGGCAGACTTGAAGGTCAGGACCTATCCATCCTCTGGTTGCGCGTAGCTTGCGACGACCATCCACGCAGCTACGCGTGCCTATACAGGTCCCATGACGGGAATACTGAAGTTGACCGGCTCATTGAGCATTTACAAACGGCTGTAGATTCCGTGTTAGGGCAGACTCCCTCCACAGAGATCGTGATCTTGGGCGATTTTAATGCCCACCACGCCGAATGGCTTTGTTCGCGCATCACCGATCATGCGGAGAGGTCTGTTCACGATTTTGCCTTGGCGTATGGTCTTACACAACTGGTAACTTCGCCCACGCGAGTTCCCGATGTGGATGACCATATGCCTTCACTGTTGGACCTTCTGCTGACCTCTCATCTGGACCACTATCAGGTATCGGTGGACGTCCCACTTGGTTCGTCAGACCACTGCCTGATCCGGAGTAAAGTACCGGTTTCGCGCCTATCACGGCCTCCTTTAGCAGGCTGTCGTCGCGTTTGGCACTTTAGGTCAGCAGATTGGGACGGGATGCGGTCTTTTTTTGCGTCCTACCCATGGGGGCGGTTGTGCTTCTCGCTGGATGATCCGAATGTCGTCGCTGACTCTATTGCCGATGTGGTGCTGCAAGGCATGGAACTTTTCATTCCATTTTCTGCGGTACCAATTGGTGGTAAGTCTCAGCCTTGGTTTGGTCGCTCCTGTAAAACGGCTTCGCGCCGCAAGCAGGGTGCTACCGGGCTTGGGCTGCAGCGTCCGCATCTTGTGATAAAAAAAACAGCACATTACGTAAGGAGTACAATTTCGCCTCGAGGTACTTCAAAAGAGCTATCGCCAAGGCAAAATCGGAACACATTGGCAGAATTGGTGAGAAATTAGTTCGCCTTCCTTCGGGCACTCGTGCGTTCTGGTCTCTCGCCAAGGCTGTCTTAGGGAATTTCTCACAGCCCTCTCTTCCATCCTTGCACGGAGACGTTGACTCTCTGGCCCATACCGCAAAGGAGAAGGCCGATCTCCTGGGCTCCTTCTTTGCGGCCAACTCGACTCTGGATGACCAAGGGAACGCACCGCCTACCATCCCGCAGTGTGATAGTTGTATGCCAGAACTACAATTTCGGCAATCATCTGTGCGTAAAGCACTGCTTTCCTTGGACATCCATAAGTCGAGTGGGCCGGATGGCATCCCTCCGATTGTGCTAAAAATGTGTACTCCAAAGTTGGCACCAGTATTAACACGCCTATTCCGGCTCTCCTATTCACTCGGCGTGGTACCGAATTCGTGGAAGACAGCTTTGGTGCATCCCATCCCTAAAAAAGGAAATCGCTCTAACCCGTCTAACTATCGGCCCATAGCCATAACCTCCTTGTTCTCCAAAATTATGGAGACAATCATCAACTCTCAGCTCCTCAAGTATTTAGAAGAGCACCAGCTGATTAGCGACCGTCAGTACGGTTTCCGTCGCGGCCGCTCAGCTGGAGACCTTCTAGTATACCTAACTCATCGATGGGCGGAAGCAGTTGAGTCCAAGGGGGAGGCATTGGCAGTTAGTTTGGACATATATGGCCTTTGATCGGGTATGGCACAAAGCGCTTCTCGCGAAGCTGCCTTCCTATGGGCTTCCTGAGAAATTATGCGAGTGGGTCACCAGTTTTTTGGCTGACCGGAGCATCAAGGTCGTTGTCGACGGTGCGTGCTCCGACCTTAAATCTGTCAATGCTGGTGTTCCCCAAGGCTGCGTGCTATCACCGACACTGTTCCTTCTGCATATCAATGATATGATGCGAATTAGCAACATACATGGCTATGCGGATGACAGTACTGGTGATGCTACATACTCCGGCCGAAGCAGTATTTCTCGGGAACACGTCGAAGAGTGCCGAAACAAGCTTGTGTCTGAAGTCGAGAATCGACTTACCGATGTCTCGGAATGAGGTCGCCAAAACCTGGTTACTTTTGCTGGTTAGCTTTGCGTGTTCACCGCAAAAAAGACGCCCTTTGTCGTATCACCTCGATTTGAGGATACTCTCCTGACAGCCTCAGCTAGTGTCGGAATCCTGGGAGTTGACATATCGAATTACGTTCAGTTTCGCGGTCATTTGGAAGGCAAGGCTAAACTAGCCTCCAAAAAGCTCGGTGTGCTCAGCAGAGCGAAACAGTGCTTTTTGCCGGTCCATCGCCTCCAACTTTATAAGGCACAGGTTCGGCCTCACATAGAGTACTGTTCGCATCTCTGGGCCGGAGCTCCCCAGTACCAGCTTCTTCCTCTTGATCGCATTCAGCGTAGAGCGGTTCTAATCGTTGACGACCAGGCCATTTCGAAACAGCTTGGCTCTTTGGCATTGCGCAGAGATGTAGGTTCTCTCTGTGTCTTTTATCGTATATATCATGGAGAGTGTTCCGACGAGTTATTTGGATTAATTCCTGCCGCCGAATTCCACCATCGGACATCGCGTCAAAACTTGAAGTTCCATCCTCACCATCTCGATGTCTGGAAATCCACAACTGTGCGTTTCTCCCGACACTTTTTACCTCGCACTACTCTGTTGTGGAACCAATTACCGGCAGAGGTATTTCCGAACGGATACGACATAGGGACCTTCAAGAAAAGAGCTTACTCATTCTTAAAAGGCCGGCAACGCAACTGCAAGACCTCTGGTATTGCAGATGTCCATGGGCGGCGGTGATCACTTACCATCAGGTACACCTCTTGCTCGTTTGCCCCCTCTTCTATAAAAAAAAATAAATAAATTTTTCTGAACCCACGTGGGTTCCGATGCCGCAGAAAAAAGTTAGTAGAGTTATACTCGGGAAACGGCTAGCCTTTATCTTTATATCGTATAAAACAAATTCGCTTTCGCTGTATGTTCGGTTAGATCCTTTAAATTATGCAATGGATTTTAATGCGGTTTTCATTAAAAGATAATGATTCAGGAGGAAGGTTTATATGTAAACTACTTAAAATAAAATAGGGCCCACCCCGATTTTTTTTCACAAAAAATAAGTGTCTTACCATAAACTTGAGATTTTTATGTATTCCTAACATTATCTTGAACAACCATACAGTTGAGATGTTTATGTATTCCTAACATTATCTTGAACAACCATAAACTTATGTATTCCTAACATTATTTTGAACAGCACTTTTTAATCTTTACCCTCAAGTGGGTAGATTTAAACAAATTCAGTTAAAATTACTCTGAACACAATTTCTTATTCACTTGTGTTTTAGACTATCGTTACGAACGTTCCTTGTTTTATTGTTTTTTGTAGTTAAAGCATTAAGTTTTATAACAATGTCACGCATTCGGCACCATATGAGCACGAAAACTGCTTTAAGAGCAGTGGTATTGCTGCAAGAGGGAGAATCTATCACTACGCCTATGTGTATCACGGCGAGCTGTCCGAAATGCTTGGGAACGCTACCAGGATACTGGTAGTGTTGTTAGAAGAAGCGGATCAAAAAGAACTCGGGCCACAACTATTCAAGAAGACCGATATGTTCGCTTAATTGCCCGCAGAGAGCGTGTCGTTAATGCTCGCGCTTTATAAAACCGACTACAACAAGCCACGGGTACACGAGTAAGTGACCAAACGATCCGCAACAGACTTTATGAAGATGGACAGCGATCCAGAATACGCGTGGTTCGCATAAAATTGACAAGGGCTCATCGTGCAGCTTGTTTGAGGTTTCACGCGAGTATTCGGACTGGACCATGGACAACTGGAGACTCTTCAAAGATGAGACAAAACTTCACTTTACGTTTTTGAGTGATGATAGGCGCGTTCGTGTGGCGAAGACTAGTGGTTTAAGAGCCCGCGACACTAAACCTAGTCCCATAAGACTACCGGATGGTATATACATAGTTAGATTCATCGTTAATTGGAGAATACGAAATGGCTATGCTGCAATGCGAAAAACCGGGTGGCGCTTTTAAAAAAAAGAAAAAAGAATGAAAAAAAAAATCGATTTCTGGTACGATAAGACTACCGAATTTCGTTTGTTCCTCGACATAGGGGAGGGGAAGGACTCTACGAAAATGCGGTGCTGCATGTCCCCATGACTGGCCTTATCAGTGGCAGCAGCATCATAAGTGACGCCTTGTACCTAGGTATCTAGTACCATCGGACTACCGAACGAACCAAAGTTTATCTGAAAGATCATCAATTTCTGTGTAAGAAAAACCACTGCTGCATCTTCGAAACAGTGGATGAGGTGGTTGCTGCAGCGATTGAAGGTCGCCCACTGCACAGCTTAAATCTGCGTTTATGCTCGGTTTTGAAGACAATTACCCGGTTTCTTTCGTCTGGTACTGATGGAATACCCATGCCACGATCAGGTACGAATAATTTGACTGGTCATTAACTGTTTCAACAAATGAAATTACATATTTTATGGGAAATTGTTGGATTTTTCAATCGTTTTCACTAGTATGTTTTAATTTTATGTCCTACTTAGAGATTTATAGGGTTCTGAAGTCAACTGGAAACCCTTATAGTTTCATACGTCCGTCCATTCGTCTATCCGTCCGTTCGTCCGCGCCTTAGCTCAGGATTCTTAATACTAGAAAGCTGTAATTTGGCATTTGTACCTATACATGTTAGTCATGCCATCAAAAACGGTAAAAAATAAATAAAACGTATATTGTTTAGGGTACCCTCTACAAGTAAAGTTTTCTCGCAAACCCTACGTGTAAAGTATCGTTGTATAGTTCTTAAACAATATTGCGTGTTGTCACCGTGACTTTTCAATTAATGGATCCGTTTGAAAGATATTAAGTTTTAAAATGCTAACGTTTGTTAGAATCGCTTGTCGTCGATACGATATACGATACGATATGATACGATTTTACGGTAGTAAGATATATTATAACAAAGTTTAAAGTACAACTACCCAGGCTAAGTACGCTTTACAAGTTTACAAGTAATTGTCGGCCTATTGACAAAATATACTTGGAGAAATTTTTATAGACTGTGAACCTGAATTGCGAATATATCCGCCATTGACTTTGAATAGGTTAAATGTTCAGAGTACAAAACTAAAACAAAATTCTCTTTAGTCCACATTATTGTGATGAACAACTAAGAAACCCCATATTTCGCGTGGCCCGACACGCTTGGCCGGTTTTTTTGTTGCAACAGGAGAAAAGCATAACTTGGTGTGATAACCCTATTGATTTTATGCTCTATGCGTTAGGGCTCTATTTATTAGAGAAATGTGCAAATTGGTTTAGTATTATAATTCTACGAATTACTTACATTTGATTATTTTATATGTAATAGTAAGAACAATAATTTTAAACGACTTGGTTGGAGATTTTTGGTTAGATTTTAAGTCTTGGCTTAAAATATCTGATAAAGGTAAGAGTTACCGTAAAATCAATAATGTGAAAAAGTACACACATTCCAAAATAGCATAATGAAAGCAAGGTATTGCCTGACTAAGTAAGTCACGGTGACAACACGCAATATTGTTTAAGAACTCTATACAACGATACTTTACACTACGGGGTCTGCGAGAAAACTGTACTTGTAGAGGGTACCCTAAACAATATACGTTTTATTTATTTATTACCGTTTTTGATGGCATGACTAACATGTATAGGTACAAATGCCAAATTACAGCTTTCTAGTATTAAGAATCCTGAGCTAAGGCGCGGAAGAACGGACGGATAGACGAATGGACGGACGTATGAAACTATAAGGGTTTCCAGTTGACTTCAGAACCCTATAAATCCCTAAGTAGGACATAAAATTAAAACATACTAGTGAAAACGATTGAAAAATCCAACAATTTCCCATAAAATATGTAATTTCATTTGTTTAAACAGTTAATGACCAGTCAAATTATTCGTACCTGATCGTGGCATGGGTATTCCATCAGTACCAGACGGAAGAAACCGGGTAATTGCCTTCAAAACCGAGCATAAACCCCGATTTAAGCTGTGCAGTGGGCGACCTTCAATCGTTGCAGCAACCACCTCATCCACTGTTTCGAAGATGCAGCAGTGGTTTTTCTTACACAAAAATTGATGATCTTTTAGATAAGCTTTGGTTCGTTCGGTAGTCCGATGGTACTAGATACCTAGGTACAAGGCGTCACTTATAATGCTGCTGCCACTGATAAGGCCAGTCATGGGGACATGCAGCACCGCATTTTCGTAGAGTCCTTCCCCTCCCCTATGTCGAGGAACAAACGAAATTCAGTAGTCTTATCGTACCAGAAATCGATTTTTTTTTCATTCTTTTTTCTTTTTTTTAATAGCGCCACCCGGTTTTTCGCATTGCAGCATAGCCATTTCGTATTCTCCAATTAACGACGAATCTAACTATGTATATGCCATCCGGTAATCTTATGGGACCAGGTTTAGTGTCGTGGGCTCCCATACTAAGGCGAACGATTTACCGACCCCTGTGCACACGAAACTAATCGGTTTGGGGGGCCAGTGTCATGGTATGGGGCGGAATCAGCTTATCTAATGACCAAAATGGAGCCGGTAATTCTTAACGAAGGTACCGCAACTGCTGCCAGCTACGTCGAGCATGTGGTCCAACCCCACATTACTAAATTTTTATAAAGAGTGGGCAATAATTTTGTCCTCATGCAGGATAATACTCGTGCTCATACTGCTCGCCTAACCCAGGCGACACTAACTGAAGCCAAAATCGTAGTTTTACCTTGTCCCGCAATGAGCTCCGATCTCAATCCAATCGAACATCTGTGGGACCAATTGAAAAGAAACTTAAAAGAAACTCATAGTGAAGTGAATAGTCAACAGGAACTCATAAACGCATTAAAAACTGTTGGGAGCGTATACCTCAAGAAGACTTCACCCATCTGATTGAAGGTGTCCCAAACAGGCTCAGAGAGTGCGTACGTAATCGACGAAGACCAACCCGATATTAAAGACGCCCCTGTATAACCAGCAATATTATTTTTTGTTAAAAATCAAAACTTCATGTAAATTGCAAATCAAGCAACTCTAAATACATTTTATTATCAATGTCCCTTGTATTTCTATTATGAATCAGTCAACGCGTAATATTTGTTTCACAGCAACCATCTTTAACAAATGATAAAACATATTTCAATTGAAAACAATCTATGTCAAGGGAATCTGGATGCGCATTAAACTTGCAGTTTCAACGAACTGACGAGTTTTACGTTTATCAAAATGCCAAAATAGAATAAATAGTAACATCGCGGCTAAACGTCAACGGATGATCAGGTTCATCAGTTCATGGGCTGGGGAAATGGATCATGGTCCCCATAACCAGGGTTGACAACTGCTTTTACGAGAAATAAAGTATATTAATTAGGCTTGATATGGATAAAAACAGTACTTTAGAAAACACATATATTTAATGCTTCTCCCACAAATTATCATATCACATCGCATGTCTATATCTCAATGAGAGTCAGTCTTGAATATTTGACATTGACAATCTGAAACGCTACTATTGTGGCTTAATTAAGTAATAATGTACGTTAAGTAGTAGTGTAAGTCTAGTTTTGTAATAAATATTGCTGTTAAGCCATTTTGTAAATTAATAAATAAATATTGTACATACTACATATTTATTTATTAATTTACTATATCTTAAGAATGTAATGTCAACTGCATGCGTGCGGTACATTATACATACATATATATATATATATATATATATATATATATATATATATATATATATATATATATATATATATATATATATATATATATATATATATAGTATTTTGTATTCCTTATTCCTGTTCAATAGTTGGCAGCCTTACCCATAGGCGCAATTATCACCATACTCGGCTATTGGTTGTTTTTTGGACTAGCATGCTTAATTCTGGAAAATAGGGGTGTTTTTTGAACTAAGGACCTAATGATCTGACACGAACAGGCTACCCATAAAACTCCACTTTTCACTCAACTGAACCCCATCGTTAAATTCTACCCAACAATTTGTATGAAACAAGCAAATCTTTGGTGAATCTCCAAAAAACAATAATTTTTTTTCGGTAATAAAATAATCAATGTCCTATTTCAGATCATAATCTATCATGTACCAAAATTTTGCATTTTACATGTTGCTCCTGTGGGATTCGCCAAAACTTTTATAACTGCTCAGTGCAGCTAGTATAATAAAGTATCGCGTAACACGTAATAGTCGCAAAGATATCACGAGTAATAAAAATATCGTTCACTAAACCATAAAAACTGCGGCTCATAATAATAGTTATCATTGCACTATTTGAATAACAGATTTTGTGTTACTGACCTATTATCGCGCTTTGGTTGGGTAAAATGTAATTTAAAAACACAAATATGGTAATAAAATTAATATTAATTATTAAATAATACTAATAACATATTAGTTGTTATTTCATAATTACAAAGTTGAATGAACAATATGATTATTCTATTTGTATTATATTATTTAATTAAGAATATTATTTTATAAGCTGCTTACTGGCCTGATGGTAATCGACAACCATTGCCTATAAGATGTTAAATGTGCCTTGGCATCCGTGTAGTAGCTTAAACTGCACAGTTGACAAGTTTCCCAGCTTCCATACTCTCTAAACAAGAACACCACAGTAACAAGCTTTAATGATATTACGCCAGGATTAAGTAAGGCCGTGGTATAGTGACATACTTGACGAATCGCTCGCCTTTTTCGAACTGCCTTGCACTAAGGCAGATAGAAGATTTTTCAAAAGGGCCCTTGAATAACAGAGGGGCAAAAATTTTTTTTAAATTTTGAGTGTTAGAATATTGTGATGAATCACTCGGCAGCACCTTTTGCTTGTTAGTTACTCTGTGTATAGTCATCGGTCCTTTCACTGCGATTGCACAATATTATTCAATTAATCATTTTAATCTAATTAATATTATTTTTTCGGAATAAAAAATATCCTGTCTCCTATTCCAGGTCATTATCTCCCTGTGTGCCCAATTTCATCCAAATTAGTACGACCGTTTTTGTGTGATTGCGTAACAATTAACAAAAATCCAAGCATACAAACTTTCACATTTATAATATGTATAGAATGACTAATATTGCGTGGACGATCGAGGTTCGTACGTTTTTTTTTCGGAACATAGTTATATTAAGATATCATAGACTGATTAAACCGTAATATCGTACTGGCCGTTTCCCACGGTATCAATCAGATGGGTCCCAACTCCCAATCCCGCGGACAAATTGGGATGAAGCGTAGTCTATGTTACTCATGATTAAGAAATAATATAGCTTTTTACTGGTGAAAATTTTTCAAAATCAGTTTACTATAATTGTTCCAGATAATCTACAAAATCATTTCACTCACTGATTTGAATGAATGACCAGGCATAACTTTTTACAGAGTGATCCGATTTTGATAATTGTTCCTTTTTGGATAGAATATACCTCGAGGGCTGTTCTATTAAATAAAAAAATATAAAAAGGGTACGAAAACAGAGGATGATTAATTATTCATACGCTGATTTTAATGTATAAATTTTCGTCGGTTTATTTTTATTTATTTAAAGGTAAAATATTATTATTATTTATTTAAAGGCGACTAAAATTTCAGTGTAGGTATCTGATACTTAATCGAATCGAAATTGATTTAAGTTTGTTAGTTTTTGTAAGCTTTATGTCTATCACAAGAATATCAATGATATCGTTTTTTATCGGTTCAACCCGAATAATGTAGGCAGATAAGAACTTCGTACTATTTATAAAGCTTTTTTAATAAATGTGCGGTTATTCTTCGCCTATAAATGTGGTAACATCCTTTAGAAGATCATTCTTTGATCGTGTACAGCGTATAAAGAGATATACCTCTTAACAATAAGTATGAGATCTGACTATTACAAATAGTTAAATGCAAAAAGTTCGCCTGAATAGGGCGTAAGGCAGGTACCAAAAGCAAAATTTATTTTTGCAAATCTTTTTCTTGAGAAAGATATTTGCAATATGGATAAAAATTCTGTTGTTGTTTAAATGTACGTCGTCTTTAGAAAAATGTTAAAAAAAATTCGTCAGATAATGAACTGGTAAAGCGCTTAGCGTCTTTTCACGTTCGAACCTACGACGTACCTAAAGTCCTAACCTAAGATTCTTTATATCATAAGATAACAAACAATCATATAATGGAAACCTTAGTAGAAATATATAACTATCACCTATAGACACAAAGATGTTAATGGTGCGTTGTTATCCGATGGCGCAGTTAAAACACCACATGCATAAGTTTACCGGCTACCTTACCCTCTAAACCGCAACCCGATCAAGATGTTGCCGAACTCTACCACTTAGTTAATAGTCATGTTGTTAGTGACACGTTTAAACCTTTTAATAGCAGTAGGCAAATTTTTCCTTTTTTTCCAAGTTTAAACCTTTTAATAGTAGTAGGCAAATTTTTCCTTTTTTTTCCAAGTTTAAACCTTTTAATAGTAGTAGGCAAATTGTTTTTTCTTAAAAAAAGGGGCTTGGATCAACACAGGGATATTAATTTTACTTCATACTGTCGCGAAACGTCATGGAGCAAAACATTGTACGTTTGGATATGTTATTAAAACAAACATTATCTCAGCCAGGCAAATGATGCCACCGCCTTACCTATTCCTGCCGCAATCGTAGTGTTCAGGTTTGGAGGGTAGGTGAGATAGCAAGTAGACTTATGCGGGTGGCACTGCTATCACGCCACACGGATAGCAACGCACCATTAACATCTTTGCTGAAGGCGATAGTTTCTCTTTCCATCAGGAGAGCCATCTTCTTATTTGGAGGGTAGGTGAGGTAGCCAGTAGACTTATGCAGGTGGCACTGCTATCAAGCCACACGGATAGCAACGCACCATTAACATCTTTGCTGTAGGCGATAGTTTCTCTTTCCATCAGAAGAGCCATCTGCTTATTTGGAGGGTAGGTGAGGTAGCCAGTAGACTTATGCAGGTGGCACTGCTATCAAGCCACACGGATAGCAACGCACCATTAACATCTTTGCTGTAGGCGATAGTTTCCCTTTCCATCAGGAGAGCCATCTGCTTATTTGGAGGGTAGGTGAGGTAGCCAGTAGACTTATGCAGGTGGCACTGCTATCAAGACACACAGATAGCAACGCACCATTAACATCTTTGCTGTAGGCGATAGTTTCTCTTTCCATCAGAAGAGCCATCTGCTTATTTGGAGGGTAGGTGAGGTAGCCAGTAGACTTATGCAGGTGGCACTGCTATCAAGCCACACGGATAGCAACGCACCATTAACATCTTTGCTGTAGGCGATAGTTTCCCTTTCCATCAGGAGAGCCATCTGCTTATTTGGAGGGTAGGTGAGGTAGCCAGTAGACTTATGCAGGTGGCACTGCTATCAAGCCACACAGATAGCAACGCACCATTAACATCTTTGCTGTAGATAGTTTCCCTTTCCATCAAGAGAGCCATCTGCTTATTTGCTATCTAATAATATATGATAAAAATCTACAATAGCAAAATAGGCAAGTGCATCATCGTCAAGATTCTATATTCCAGTGTGATCCTTGACCTTTAGTAAAAAATATACCTTACTTAAATTCATGTACCTATAGCAAGCAAATAAAATAAAATTCAGAAAATATTGAACAAATTTACAGTAGAAACAGTATCTTTGCGTCCATTTCCCAAAAGATGTAGGCAGAGGTGCAACAAATGCACCCACGATTAGCCAAAGATTCCTACCCCCCAATTCACGTACAAACCGCTTAGGGCTCTCACACACATAAACACCATAGAACGTCGAGACGTGCTACGACGCGGCATAATATGTAAGAAAATGTGTAAGTGCCTTAAATGCTTCGACTTGCTTGCCGCTTGATTACGTGAATTAAGCCCCTAGACTAGTCTCATAATGTAATAAGTTGTTAGTCTATTGCCAACCAGACACTTATCCAATCCCGGGCAACGTTGTTTTTATCAGGAAACTAAAAAACAAACATTTTTTATATTGCGCGACCCGAAAATCAAACCCGGCAACTCATACGGTCATAAACAGACACCGGACCGCTAGACAACAAGAGGCGATTTATCACTACACAGTATAAAACAAAGTCGCTTTCTCTGTCTGTCCCTATGTATGCTTAAATCTTTAAAACTATGCAACGGGCTTTGAAGCGGTTTTTTTAATAGATAGATTGATTCACGAGGAAGGTTTTAGTATATAAACCTTTCCAATATTGCCACGGGAACAAAAGCTACGCGCGAGGAACCGCGGGCAGATCGCTAGTAGTACTTATATAAAAATATAAATAACAGTATATACCTATAACGATAAAAATGAATTTGCAGTGAAATCACTGATGCTACTCGTTCGAGTGCGTCGAATTCGAGTAGTTTTATGAAGTTGAATTTATTTATTATGCTGTACATAATAATATGATGTACTTACCGTATTCCACATTCCATAAAAAACAGTACAAATCCGTAGAGCATACATCTTGCAGCATACGCTCGAAGAATAACTCTCAAAAGGCTGGGTGTCCTTTTTCCTCCCGCTCGTGCTACCTCTTCTTCCCACAGTCTCGCAAATTTGTCACCGAGTGGTCCTGGCATAATGGAAACCAGTTATTATTTTACTGACATTTATGGTTTATTTTAAGGAATATGCCATATAATACTACACCCAAGAGCGGCCTATTTGATGTCGTAGCCGCCCACCGTTTACGCGCAGCCTCTGACTCGACGTGGTGTTATTCATTTTAAAATACCTATTTCCGAAATTAAAGGGTAAATACGAGCATTTTAAAATTCTGTGATAATTTTATAAATACATAGAATAATTATTTACCCAAAGAGTAAAACGGGACCTTATTACTAAGATTTCGCTGCCCGGCCGTCTACCTGTCTGTCCGCCTGTCACCCGACTGTATCTCATGAACTGTGATAGGAAGATAATTAAAACTTTCACAGATGATTTAGCCGCCGATGCCGCTATTCCGTGCCGATGCCGTGTTCATGTGTGTAAGAGCCCTAGGCGCTTTGATTTGATTAAGGTTTTGTTACGTGAATTGGGGGTCTGGTAGTTGCTTGAAATATTCACAAAATATTTTGTTATACATATAGGTATATACTTTAAAAATAAATTAATTAAAATAAAATATTACTTTAAAAATAAATTAATTAAAATAAAATATATATTTAAAGGGAGCTCCCATATAAGTTTTTTTATCGATGATGGTACGGAACTTTATGCGCGAATCTGAGTCGCACTTGGTCGGTATTTGATAATGTCATTGACCTACCTACATAATATAATATATACACTCCTTTCGGCTTATACAGCTTTTGTTACCCACTGTATAAATAAAGTACGAATACCTTTTGCGTTAAAATAATCGCGCTTCGTAACACGTGTAGTAAGAGTACGAAATAGTAATTGGCCACTAACCAAAAAAAACTATGTTCAGCGATGTTCTGTTATACATTGTCGTGAGACCATGTTCCGCGAAAATCGCCAAGTCATAATCTATACATATAATAAAATCGTAGGAAAGTCAAAAATGTACATTGAATATCTTTTAAAAGAATAATTGAGGCGTGATCTACAATCGATATCGAAGCCAAAAATATAGTTTTTAGAATTTTTGTCTGTTTGTCTGTATATATGTCCGGGGTAAACTCAAAAAGTACTGCATGTTTTTACTTCAAATTTTGCATGAATATTACTGACCGGTCGGGTCAACATAATGTCTACATATTATCACGCTATCACCTACGGGGGAGAGGCTGTGCGGAGTAAACGAAGTCCGCGCGGACGAACAGGCAACAGCTAGTTATTTATACAAATAGAAATCAAGTAAACCTTTAACATTTTATCAATAACAAACTACTTAAGTGCGAATCGAACTCGTAGCGAACGGTTCCGTACTTATTGTAGACTGTAGTGCTTAAGCATACTTAACATGCCAAAAAAGCATGTTTCTTATATGGAGTCCCTTTTATTGCTAATTATCTTATTATTAGTCGTCATCTAGTAAAAACATACTCTTAAATCCTCCTACACACAACAGTTCTAAAGTGTTTTATGACTAATGAATATACTTTGTCAAGCAGCAGAGTAGGATTATTAGACAATATATGCTGAAAAGCCTATACTTAGACTAAGTAAAGGAGTTTCTTGAGCATCCTTTGGGTATGGGATCCTAAAATGAAGTGAAGATATCATATTCAGAATATGTAATTGGGTCCAAACAAAAGAGAAATTTAATTAGGTAAATTATTTGAAATGTTAAATTCAATATGCTGATCACCATAGCTAACTCTGAATATAAGTTCAGAGATATTGACATGTTCTGTTTTTTTATAATTTCTAGACAGAAAAAACTATTAGGTATAAAGATTCTAGAAAAATAATTTGGTATGTAAAGTTATATCATAAACTTAGTTGTGCCTGTGACATTGTTTGCTTGGAAAAGTTTCCAAAACAAAACTAGCTTAAGTTACTCCTTATTACGGCTATCTGCTAATGAAAGTCAAATTAAAATTGTTTCAGCCGTTTCAGAGATTAGCCAGAACAAACAGACAGACTGACAAAAATTATAAAACATATTATTTTGGTATATGTACCATGTAGGTATACATCTATATGCATTTAGTAAAATGCAGTTATTTCCTACACAAAATATGTTAATTAGGCATTGTAATTTATAACCCATGTATGTGGCAGGATTAGAATGTGCCATGCAATAATTGACCAGATGCCTTATTGTTTAAATCAGAACACAAATCTGACAATAACTAACACTATCACAGCAGAAATAAGTAACAAGATGGTATTAAACCTCGATGAGATGTTGCAGAACTCAACCACTTGGTAATCGTTACAATGCTAGTGACTTGGTTCAGCACTTAAAAAAAGCCTGGCAGGAACCCAAATGGTTGATTGGATCTATACAAATGTGACTAAAATGTTATTAGAAAAATAAATTTAATAGTGCAACATAAACACGGCAAGATAAATTTGCTACTCCCTTAATACTTGATATTAATTTGAAAAGCAGTATCCGCAGAATCACAATAATAAGAATCAAGAGTTTTAACCATGACCAAACAAAAATATATTCAAGTTAACGATTTCAACTTAGATTTTTTGGGATATTCACATGTTACATGAAGATCTCTATTCTAATAAAATGATTGTATTATCTTACCAGATGCATGTTCTTCAAGAGGTTCAAATAAATCTCCTTCTTCCAATTCTTTCTTCAAACCGCTCGAAAATATAGGCAAAGTCCAACTAAAACAAATAATAAATATATTTTATCTATAGAGATTGTATAGTTCCCTAGACAGAGAATAGTATAACATGGAGACGTAAGTGGATGAAGGTGATATGTCGCATTTTCGGATTTTCACTGTTATATGCATGAATGATGGTGTTATGTACATACAAACAATATTGAACCTTAAAACTACCAAGTATGTGGCTATTTTAGAACTTTACTACTTAATGGTGTCATGTACACACTTTTTTTATATCAATATTGGATGAATGTAGTATGTGCACTTAACATTTTTATAGAAGTTAAAAAAGTAAAAAGTTTACTTTTCTACAGTGGATGAAGGAGTTATGTTGGCATCGCATTGCACTTTCAGTAAGGTGTTATGTGCTGTACATGTCACTTTCATTCATAAAACAGCATCCGTTTATTCACACTCTTTTGACAATCAAACGCACCGCACTAGGCATAATTAGAAAGCAAATACTGGTAAATAAAGCTAATCCAATCAAGCAAATATTCACATCTATATTAACTAAACCAGGTTTGGGACCTCCCCTACTCCTCTGGAAATAGTGTGAATGTTTGTCTCGGCCCTGTTCCCCTTTAGAGGATGAAGTAGCTGGTAAACTTATGTGGTACTAGCTGTGCCCGTGACTTCGTTCGCGTGAAAATAATTCTAAAATAAAAACCCGCATAGTTCCCGTTCCCGTGGGATTTTCGGGATAAGAACTATCCTATGTCCTTTCTTGGGTCTCAAACTATATTTGCACCAAATTTTATCCAAATCGGTTCAGTGGTTTGGCCGTGAAAGTGTAACAGACAGACAGACAGACAGAGTTACTTTCGCATTTATAATATTAGTATGGATAGTATGGATTATATTATACATGTAGTATTGCTATCCCCACACACATTAACATCTTTGGTGTCTATAGATGACGACTATCTCTCTATAAGGAAAGCCCTCTGCTTATTTGCTGTTTCATGAAATTAAAAAAAAAAAAACATTTTTAGGGGATACTTGAGGAGGGAGGTGTCAACCTAAATCTCACTACATCTTACATTGGGTGACAGGGAGAAATGTTGAAAAATGCTAAAATCACATCTCATAATACCTAACTGTATTTTGAATACTACCTACTATGTTTTTAGGAAAACCTTTAAGGGGTCAAATTGCTCTTCCTGTTCTTACTTACACAACAATAATAGCATTTGTTCTAGGAAAATTATCCCAGATAATAATCATACATAGCTATAAAACTAAAAGTAAACTAACAATCTTTCTTTGTTTTGCTACTCATAGTGTCAATATCATTTAGATTTTTTTTTTATAGAAGAGGGGGCAAACAAGCAGGAGGTGCACCTGATGGTAAGTGATCACCGCCGCCCATGGACATCCACAATACCAGAGGTCTTGCAGTTGCGTTGCCGGCCTTTTAAGAATGAGTAAGCTCTTTTCTTGAAGGCCCCCAAGTCGTATCCGTTTGGAAACACCCCTGCCGGTAATTGGTTCCACAACAAAGTAGTGTGAGGCAAAAAGTGTCGAGAGAAACGCACAGTTGTGGATTTCCAGGCATCAAGATGGTGAGGATGGAATTTCAAATTTGACGCGATGTCCGATGATGGAATTCGGTGGCAGGAATTAATCCAAATAACTCGTCAGAACACTCCCCATGAAAGATACGATAGAAGACACAGAGTGAACCAACATCTCTGCGCAATGCCAAAGAGTCGAGCCGCTTCGAAATAGCCAGGTCGTCAACGATTCGAACCGCTCTATGCTGAATGCGATCAAGAGGAAGGAGCTGGTACTGAGGAGCTCCGGCCCAGAGATGAGAACAGTAATTATTTAACAGTCTTAATTTATTTAACTGCATATGAAATAAACCTTCATTTGCCAAGTTATTAATGTGTCATACTTACGACAATAATGTCATATATTAGGTATAGACCGAGATGTTACTTTGCAGAAATCCATACCTAATTCAGCAATGAAACTAAGGTTATTAGTTTGCAGATTTCTGCAAAATCTTATGTGTAACTTTTCCAATTTTTACTCAACGGGATAAAAATTGGAAATTCCAATGGGATATCCTTAAATTTTTTGACATTTGATAAGGTCATTCCAATACTTTTTGTTTCAGTGGCATCACAGCAGTCAAATACAAGATTAATGGAAAGTTAAAAGTTAAAGCAAAACAATTACCTACTTACCTTAATTTCATCCTTATCTAGATTTTATCTAGTCTTAAAAAGACTTTAGAACTCTCAAGGCTTATTTTATTCATAATCAGGTACAGTGGTTAGATACTAATGCCATGCCCATCTGCCTTAGATACCTAACTTTAGCAAATCTTAAAGAGACAGTAATTAACTTAAAGACAAGTAAATACTAAAATCAAAGAAATTACTTCAAAATATTACCAAAAGTTTTTCACATTTATATATTTCAAAGCTATAAAGAATTATGCTAAAAATTGTTTTCTTGTTGCTAGTAAATAATGCCATATAAAGCAAATACGATGATGATGTAATAATAATGTTTAGGTTAAGATGTTCAGCTTTGTTTGCACTTTTACTAGTTACCTTCGACCTGAACATGATGTTGAAAGAATAGTCTTACAACAAACATCCACTTGTTGATATATGTGGGATTTGGTGTCACATGTATTTTTATATTAAATTTATTGCTAACTTTTTACAAGCTTAAGCTTAGGTGGCAGGAAAATAGTCTTATTTCCGTAAGTAGACTGACTCAAGAGTTGTGTACTAAATATCGTCAAACAACTTGCCTGAATGTAAGAGCCGATAGAGGATTTGCGCGAGCTCGTGGATGTGGAGGGCGACCTTTTTTTCTAGTTGATTCCATTGTGCGATATTATTTATAATAAGTACTTCTGTATTCCAATATTTGTGTTTTAACATAAAATACTTTTAATAGTGAACATTTCACTCAAAATCATACCACAAAATGAGCACTTGCATTGAAATTGTTTTTAAAATTATGCGAACCCGGCAAATAAGACTTTTTATGCAAAGCATGAAATCTGGTTACAAAATTTTAATTTTGTGCCAAATTATTTTCTTCTACCCCACAGATTTATTTAAATTGTAATACAAACAATACTATTTATAATCAGACATCGATTGTTTTGTACATTTTTAATTACTTTGAATAAAATTAAGAAAATAATTTGTAGAAATTTGGAGGTTCGAAGCTTTTTGACACAATTATTTATTCACGCACACAACCTCCTCAAGACAGACAAAATTGACGACTGAGCAGGGCTGCCAGGCATGAATCATGAGATTACCCGCAACCAGTCATAAAAATACCCACTTTTACACGCCTTCAAACTTAAAATACCCGTAAAGAGGCTATTTTCAGTACTATTAACAAAACGATTTTTTTTGTAATTAATGCGCATAATTTTGAAACTTAACGAAAAATTTTGCCTATACCAACTTATTTATGTACCACAGTTATGTTTTTAGCATGTCAGCATTAGGTTGAAATACTACGATGCCACCAGATTTTCGAATACCTTCTCGTTTAACCCATAATGCAACAATACTGTCCGTATTTAGAAAGTTTTTGTTGTCTATTTTAATATTTTTCAGATCACTAAATGGTTTTTCAACTGATGTATTAGAAAAAAGTAGAACAAGTCATATAACTATTACTTCCTTCAGATTAACAAACACATTCATGGTATCATTATTTTAATATGAAATAATTAAAATAGTTCCAATCTTTGGTGTCTCACCATAGACAATATGCATTGCTTTTACATTGTAAAAATAAAAGCAATGCCTATATTTTTACTTAGCATCCAAATGATGTACAATACAAAATACCTGCTTTTACAATCAAGACAACAAATACCCGCGAAATTACCCGCCTTCTCAGTTCATCGTCAAATTACCCGCAATGCGGGTAATTACCCAATTGGCAGCGCTGAACTGGAGTCTGGACTGAACTGACTGAAATCTCAATGATGAATTTTTTAATTAACACGGAGGCGGAGGACGTCAAAGCCTGTCAAACTTAAAGCTGCCAAATATTTCAAGATATTTACCCTAGCACAAACATTATTTTTCCAGAATAATATAATGTTGTTACTAATACATATTTATAATGGATACTGTAAGAAAAGTGCGTAGTTCCCCGCGTGAATTTTTACGATATTATATATTTGAGTGTTCTGCCGAACGCTCAGTTTTTTGGGATTGTTTAGCGACTTTTGACCTTTGTCCGTAGCTAGCGACATCTAGCGAATTTTCAAGCTTACGCTAACGACTTTTTAACATATAGAGTTGGCAACACTGAACCTACTATGCAGTAGTACTCGTACATATATATTAATCTGTGTGCAGTAGTATTGTATCATTGACGTGTATAATATTACCACTGGACTTGCTGCTGTCAAAGAATTTTTGTGGCTATTTGAATATCGCCATTTTGGCGCTGTAGACAGATGTGAGCGTCCGTGGAACTAAAATTAGTGATGCCCACTTGTCGACAGCTTGGATAAGTTTATCGATTGTTCAATATTTACAACCAGGTGGGCTGTGGTTCATGCAAATACTATATAATTACTGTATTATTAATTTGCGCAAATGTACAAAATTAATAGGAATATTATGAAATATAGTGATTCCAGAGGAAGATTTATATGTACAAAATATTCTAGTATTTGGTATAGATAAGAAATTGACTCCTGCGAAGCAGGGACAGGTCGCTAGTAAAATTATACAAAAGAAACTCGATTCACCGGACTAATTGATAAGGCATCCATATACTTGAAAGTCCGGATAACTGAATATATTATGTATAAAGAAAAGTAGTTGCTCTTAATATTAATATGTATTGTCTACTCTAGGAAGAGTCTAGCCTCTCCCACTATCCTTGTAGTATGTGCACTGTTTATGAGCAAATGCAACTTTTATTTCTACATATATATTGTATATATGTATTAATACGTGAAGGAAAAACTTTGAACCCGTTTTTAAGCAATTGCGAGTACGGTGAGGTATGAAATTTGGTACAGTTAAAGTTTACATGGCGAAGAACTATATATATATATATATATATATATATATATATATATATATATATATATATATATATATATATATATATATATATATATATATATATATATATATGTGCATTACAAATACATTAAATTAATAAAATGAACATTACATTCTTCTGATATACATGATGTTATATACACATGCATGCATTGCTATTTTCTTTACGACTAAAATCAGTTGAAAAGTTAAAGAAATTTTATTGTTTTCGAATGTTTGTGGCGAATTTCAACCACAGAAGATCGCTAGTTGTCTTATTATGATAATGTTAGAAGCTTTCACGAGTAATAAATGAATAATTTATTTATATAATTATAAAATAAAAAGGGACACAATTTTTACTTAACTTTTTTCCTGTCTAGTTTAAGCCCCCTTTGAAAAATAGATCTGATTCTGCCAAGTTAGTTCAAAAAAGGCAAATAATAGATCCATAGTGTTATTACAGTAGTGAGTACACTGTTAGAGTTCTGCATTATCTCACCCGGGTCTGGTATCACCACCTTACTTACATGAGCTTTTTTACCATTTTGTTAATATAACAAAATGGTAAAAAAGCTCATGAACTACTTTAATTATTCCTATGACGGTTCTCTTTTTGCAATTAACTCGACGCAAGTAGTCTTGCCGCATGCAATTTAAGTTTACAATTACGTTTACTAGGGCACACATACAATTTAAATTTACTTACTTAAATGAAATTTATTTTCCCCCCAGATATTCTCGCTTAGCAATCTTTTGACCCCACATTGCTTTTGTGACTGGTGCTTTAATACAGAAGAACTTGTGCTCGAATTATTTTGCATTTCTAGTTGCGCTTCTTCTATTTCCATTCCTTTTTCTTCGGATACCTTATCGTTTGTGTCAGCTATTTTAACTGCTTTGTAAAACTTTGGGTCTGAAATAATTGTATACTTAATGAGGTTTATTGATACTTCTTAGCACTAAAATTAATACAAGTTTTCCGGTTTTGGACTATACAAACCTAACATAAAACCGAAATGGCTGCCAAACAATGAGTGGGGCTTAGAACCCCATATGCAGAACAATTGGTCTGGTTGGTCCGAGTCTTCCAAGGAAGAATAGACCAACTGTCGTTCTGTTAGGCAGGTTGTGAAACGCGAATGATTGGCTATACGTGTCACTACCATCGTGATTACTAAGTGGTAGAGTTTTGCAATGTCTCATCTGGGAATTTGGTACCACCGCCTTTCCTATTGCCTACCTGCCATAATAGCGTCAATGTTTGTCATTGTTGTGTACTGGTTTGGAGGGTAAGATAGCCGATAGACTTATGCATGTGGTATTACCATCCCGCCATACGGATAGCAACGCACCATTAACAGGTTGGATGTATATAGCTGATGATCTTTTGATATAAAAAAATGTGTAAGCGGTTGACCTTACAGGCCATCTGTGAAACTTCCCGCTAAATTCTGTAAATATTTCAGTTCAAACATATATTTTATTAAAATGGCAATATATTTATTTTTGAAAAGCGGTATATTATATACGGTATAGCGTCAGTGCTTGTCACTATCGTGTTTCGGTTTGGAGGGTAAGGTAGCCGGTAAACTTATGCATGTGGCATTAGACCTCGCCCCAAGATAGCAACGCACCATTAACCTCTTTGATCTATAGGCGATGGTTGACTCTTACCATCAGGAGACCCATCTGCTTGTTTGCTATCTTATGATATATATTTTAGAAACGATGATCGAATTTGGTCTTTCGAATGACATTCAACTCAATTTTTGAGATCTGAAATATTGCTTTATCTAAATAATCGAAGGGTTGATAAATTTCGGAGAAACGTTAAAAAACATTTTTTTCAAAAAATTTCGTCATTAATAAATCCCCAACTAATTATCCGGTTTTGATCCAATTAAAGGTATTTGACGCAGTTATTAAAGGAAAAAGCTGATAAGATTTTTAAATGAATCGGTAAATTAGTCTGAAAGTTATTTCAAAATTATTAGGTAAGTTTTAAATAAGCTAAAAACAACGAAATTTTGATATTGGAAAAGGCTGTAACTTTGGAAAATTAAATTCGATTTTGATTTTAGGAACAGCATTCCACGTAGTTTTTTAGTACAAAAATGTCGTAGAATACCAAAAAATGATTGGTTGAAAAATTTCGAAGTTAAATCGAAAAAACACTTTTTTCAAGGGGGGAGGAAGAGGGAGGGAGAGGGAGGGAGGGAGAGAGAGGGAGAGGGGGGGGTGGCTGGCGGGGAACAGAGTGAATAGCGTTAGTTTTAAGTCAGGGTGCCCCCCTTGCCTTGCATAATCATTCCTATGCCTGCCTATGCCTATCCCAACGATATTGAAACTGTGAGATGTTAGAAGGGCATGAAAATATAATCAACGCAGTCGATGAAACAAATAGCTATGAAAAATATGTCGCGTAACTCTCGCGGACCGGGTTCGTAATGTTGAAGTGAGAGAGAAGTTATGCTTGAAAGAAAGTGTTGGTGTAAAGATGAGAAAGGGCATGCTCCGTTGGTTCGGACATGTAGAAAGAATGGTAGGTGAAAGATTAACAAAACAGATATACAATGCGAGAGATGAAATACTTTATTATTTATTTTTCTATACATTAAAAGATTATAGACTTTATTATTATAATATATTTATTATTATATAATTAAAAGATGTAATTCTCATAAAAATAATTTTCTAACAATATTACTAGATAGTATAATTGCGAGCCCCTACAAAGCTCTGCTTTTTGCTAGTTATCAGCGTAATTACATACAAGTATACATTGCTCGGCATGTTAGATTAGATGAAACCAAATTAAATGTACTACTCACCTACACATAATCCTTCAAATATTGTTGGCACACTACCCAACTTCAGTGTTGTTCTATTGTAATGTTTGATAAAACATTTGTTATCAAAATGTTTTGAACATAGAGTAGGTATCTGACTCTTTTAGAGTCCAATTTACTGCTTTCATATTGTAAAGCTATATGTTTCTAAGCGTTGAATCTACTGGAAATTTACAAAAATAAACTGAATTAATATGCGAAGGAAATAAGGTGACATAAAGTGACTTAAATATGCAAGCATGTATAAAAAAAAACCACGTGGACTATTAAATATCAAAAATAAAATATCGATATTGAAATTATCGACATGACCTCTTGATATCACTAGTCAATTCTAAGCAAAACAATATTAAATACATATTATAAATTCTGCTAAAAATCTATATCGTTCTCGCTAATATATATTAAAATCAGATGCTTAAAATACAATTTCACTCAATTTTTGTTAAAAACAGCGTCTAAATGCACGTACCTGTGAAACGTTGTTTTGCTCCACTTTTGGTATCGAAGTTTACAAACTACACATTTCTTTTTTCTAAAACTCCAGAATAAACAAAATATGAATTTAAAAATTCACTATAACGTCCACAAATTAAAAAATAAGCTACTGTTTTTATTAATTTAAATTACCGCGGCAACCATATACAACATACGTAAAAACTAGTTCTCGGTACCTCCACCGATAGCGTTTCAAATTGACATATAAAAGTATCTGTCATTTGTATGTGATAACCTGTCCTGTGGTAATATTATCAGTGTTGCCAACTTAGTGGATTTTCCACTAGATCTGGTGGTTTAGACAAGTGTTTCGGCGGAAAAATATTTGTTTTAGTGGCTAGTGGATTTTTTAACGGATTAGATTTTTATGTTAGCGGTAAGTTACGAATTTAACCACTAACACAGCTCATAAAATACTGAAGTATACTTTCTAGTTGAAAAATCATTTAGTTTAAAATATTTTTGTTGTGTAGGCAACACCTAGCTCAAGCCTGTCGGGTATTCCCCGAAAATTGTTTACGAGTTTATTGAGTGAACGAACATGAAGTATGGGCTTTATTTGTAATACCTACTATTAGTTTGATTTGATTTGAAAGACGTATTGGTTATTTATTTACTCAGCCAGTTCATTAAACAGTACAAGCTTTGAAAAAATATTTTAGAAATAAAGTTTTAAAAGTTATTTAATTATTAATGCCCAAGCCACAGTACACTCAAAAGTTTCGTAATTGTTGGTTACGTGACCCAGGTTTAAAGGATTGGTTGCAAGTAGTCGAAAGCACTAGTGGTCCAGTAGCTAAGTGCAAATTATGTAGTTCATTATTAATGAATCATTATGGAGATTTAAAAAATCACGGATTATCTAAAAAGCACATGCAAAATTAAAAAAAAACATACTTGAAACTGATGAAAAGTATTCAAGGAATCAGTGTAAAAAACGCACTGTCTCATAACAAAGAACCGACTACTGAATTAGTGTTGCATTTTATTTATTTAATACTTTATCGTACACAGAACAATAAGAGTAAAAATATATAAACATAACATAAGTACAATGGGCGAACTTATCTCTTTTAATTTTAATAAAAACATGAAGATATTGCAAAAATCGATGAGCAGTGGCGTCAAATATGTCTACTAAGCTGAAAAATACAAAAAATTCTAAAGAATTTTGGTACGAGGTAATGAAATTTGAAGATATATTAGGTGAAAATAAATTTCAAGAATTAGCCACATTTGCGATATCCATATGTTTTACCGCACTCTAATGCAGATACATGTGGAGCGATTATTTAGTATGATGAACGTTGTCAAGACTAAATAGAGAAACCGGATGAAGTTCGATCTCCTTTCTTCAATACTTACAATTCGTGCAGGCTTATGTTGTAATACCTACCTGCTTATTGCCTAATTCAGTGATACAAAAATTGGCACAAAAGAAATTTATTCTTTAAAAACAGAGCAAGATGAAGATGATCATCTTTAATATGTATTTAGAATGGTACCTAATTGTTTTTTTTTAACATAAAATAATTATTTCATGGTAATAATTATATTGTTATTGTTTTATTTTAAAGTTAAATTAAGGTATGTAGTCATAGGCTTTGGGTTATCTAGCGGAATGTTGGTGGTTTGAGAGGGCGCTAAGTTTTAGTGTTTTCTGGTGGTTAACACGGCCTCATTTGGTGGTTTGGTAAAAATAAAGTTGGTAACACTGAATATTATATACACGTCAATATATTGTACAACTCTTTGATAATTGCAGTTATTAACAGCCCTATCAGGCTAGCATGGTGAAATCAGCAAAATTGCAAAAAAAAAATACATCAATTTGTAGCTAATTAGTTGCTAATTAGTTGCCAAAACGACGATTTTGTTGCTCGTGCCAATCCCTAGAAATCGTGAATTATGCTATCGTGATATCAAGGTAGCAAGGTAACTTAATGAATTATATTCTTTTCCGTTCATCTTTATAGAAGATTTAGTTACTATTTTGTTGCTATATCTTAGATATCGCAAAAATTTTTTTAATAATTGTTTTTTTTATTTTTTCTGTTCTTGCTATCTTGAAACTGGTTTTTCCTGGCATTAAAGAGTCTTTGAATTTTGTTGCTCATCAGGAGGCTACTCAAATACACTCAAACAACTAGCAACAAAATAGTTGAAACCGGTCAGCCGATTTTTGAATTTTTTTTTCATCTTCCTCATTCTTGCTATCTTGAAACTGATTTTTGTCGGCATAGAAAGTGTATTAAATTAGTTGCTCATCAGGAAAATACTCAAATACACTCCAAGTATCAGCAACAAAATAGTTGAAACCGGTCGGCCGATTTTTGAATTTTTTTTTCATCTTCCTCATTCTTGCTATCTTGAAAGTGGGTTTTCCTGGTAATAAAGAGTCTTTGAAATTTGTTGCTCATCAGGAGGCTACTCAAATACACTCAAACAACTAGCAACAAAATAGTTGAAACCGGTCAGCCGATTTTTGAATTTTTTTTCCATCCTCCTCATTCTTGCTATCTTGAAACTGATTTCTTTCGGCATAGAAAATGTATTAAATTTGTTGCTCATCAGGGGGCCTATTGCCTATCTTTGACATTTATAGTGATCAACTGACATTTGATGAACACCCAAAATTGGTTGGCAACTGACAGCAGTGAAAATTGGTATTGCGTATCACTTTTAGAGCCGGTGACTTTCGTCGCTTTCAGCTGTCGTTCCAGTGGTTTGACTTGTCGCCGCACTATTTTATCGATATTATGCCTCTAAATAAAAAAGCTAGATAAACGCAAATGCTTATAAGGGTTTATTATGGTACTTTGTTTTGGTCGGTTTGTATTCTTCAGACTAATGTCCATTGTCAAATGTCATAATAGTAAACAAATAACAATAACCTCAAAATAAGTTTAGACTAACAAAATTAACTATTAAGCTTTAAAATTCCTTTGTTGATCCCACTTTCTCCACTTTCATGTTTGTATACAGATTCATGTACATAGTATTAACTCCTAATCCATAATGTTGTAGTTGTGTAAGTTTACTAATCTTTGTGTTTGTTTTGTTTTAGATTCCTCAACTTGTAACTGATATAGTCACCGGACAACTCTTTTTATGTGTCTCTTCCATGACTGACTTGATATTGGCAGAATCCGTACTAACTGGATAGCCACCAAACCAATATAATAATAATAAGTTTAGAATGCTCTCTTGAAGCAAATTAATAGTTAAAAGAAATTAAATTGTCGGTCGAATTTGCCAAAAGATACCGAAATGTTACAGTCACTTCTCCGGAGGCTTTCTATCCAGCCAGACTCAATGGCAGAGAGCAAGTTGAGTAATAACTTAGTAGTTTAGATCTATTGATTGTCATTGCATAGTATTACTTACCTTTTACATAAAAGTAGTATATAACATCTGCATATAAGCAGTAAAAAATATGATCTAATTGAAAAACATGAATAATCTGGAATGAAGATATGGGTATAAATCTAGCCAAGAGGTAAATAGCAGAACCCCTAACTTGCAGATATTATATTCATTGATTAAAATAGTTTTTAGATTGCTGTTAGGACTAAGGCATGATATTGGTATTATTGAAGTTAACAGGTAGTAATGTAAATTTAATATTTAATCAAATGAAAGTGTCTAAAGTGTGCTAAATTTTCTACAACTAGACATGTATGATCCTATCCAATAGCTAGAGCTTTGAGAGGTAATAACAAAAACATACAAATTTAATTTTTTTATTACTTCCGTATTGTCAATATGACAATTAGACAGTCCGTTTGTCTTTATTTTATAAAAAGAGTTGAGAAAAAAACATAAAACCTCATACTGCATGTTAGTAATAAGTGCATAGTTGCACCTCTGACTCGCCCAATGTTTGTGTTGTGTTGTAGCTTACAAAGTTTTTAACCAAAAGTTTTTCTGTTTAATGTAATCTTCAGAAATTGAATTATGTGCAAACAGAGACAAATGCAACGATAAAGATATGTATAGTGCATCATCAGGGTAACAAATCAATACAATAACCTCAATAATTTAAATAAGGTATTGATTTGTTACTATCATCAGTAAAAGCGTTAAAATGTGAAACTGGTTGGTGTAAATGAATAAAAACTAAATAAAACAGTACTAATTATTATAAAATAATATCAATACAAATCATCATGGAGTTTTACCAAGTGCCGATGCTGTTCAGTGTTCAAAGTATAAAGAAATGTGTTTTAAGAGCCTACTTAGGAATAAGTGTGCTGAGCTCATGAAACAGATTATTTGCACATTGTGCACATAAGGAATGTTGAAAAAGATAATTTAAAAGTGTTGAGAATAATGGTAAATGAAAATATTCATATCTTCATTCAGCATTGTGTGGTTATACTGTATATATGTTATATTTAGTACATTAGATAGATGTATAAAGCTCATCACACATGGTTAAGATACTATAATATTTGATCTTAAGATACCCTAATATATCTTAATGTATATTTCAAAATATCGCTCACCATACAAATCCACCATCACACACAACTAAGATAATATATATTTTACCTTTAGTATCTTAAGATACCGAATGATATGGAAATATATATTTCATATCTTAAGATACAAAACATAAAATAAATGATGTTTTTATTTCGGGATATAGGTGATCGCAGTGCCTCATCTATACATATAATAAAATTGTAGGAAAGTCAAAACTGTACATTTAATATTTTTTTAAAAGAATACTTGGAGCGTGATCTACAATCGATATCGAAGCCAAAAATATAGTTTTTAGAATTTTTGTCTGTTTTTCTGTATGTATGTCCGGGGTAAATTCAAAAAGTACTGCATGGATTTCCTTCAAATTTTGCATGAATATTACTAATAAGTCGGGTCAACATATAGGCTACATATTATCACGCTATCATCCAAGGGGTAGGTGCAGTGCGGAGTAAACAAAGTCCGCACGGACAAAGTCGTAGGCAACAGCTAGTAATCTATATATTAATATAATAAATGCAAAACTTTGTTACTCTATCACGATGGATGGATGGATGTTTGTTACTCTATCACGCAAAAACTACGATACGAATTTGAATGTAATTTGGCACACAGGTAGATTATAACTTGGAATAGCACATAGGCTACTTTTATCCTGAAAAAACTAGGTGATCCCGCGGGATTCGCCAAAAACTTTTAAAATGCAACGGGTTGCACGCTGCAGCTAGTAATAATACAAATGCGAAAGTTGGGATGTTATTGTGGGGTGCATCTAGTATTATAATAGTTACTACTTTAAGCAGTGCGGGGTGCTCCGGCTTCGTGCCGCATCCAGGCAAGAGGGAGAGGGGGGAAAACTACACATGAAAGCTATTGCCTTTTATGTCAAGCTAGGGATCCGCCCTTGAACAATTGACATGTCTTTGATGGTTTTTCATTCAAAGTTAACTTTGTTAGGAATGTGTTACTGCAATTTTCATTTTACATTCTATAATAAAATCGTCCGAAGAGCTGTCTAACAAATCAAGAAGTAAGACCGTATTACTCATAGTTAATCAGCTGTATATAGAACTCCTACAAAGAATATGTGAGGCAACGAGGCAGACTCATGATAAAATGAACAAATTTTAATATTATTGTATCTTAGCCATGTGTGATACCTTAAGATACTGTATACTTTTATATTAGGGTATCTCAAGATAAAATATTATAGTATCTTAACCGTGTGTGATGAGCGTAACAGTTATAATTGAACTAATTCCTATGTCAAAATAAAGTTGTTTGCATAGCATAAGACAAGTTTCTCTTTTTATATTATAGGATAACAAACAAGCAAATGGCTCTTGGAAGAATTAATCGCCTAGACACCAAAGATGTTAATGGTGTATTACTATCTGTGGGTCATATAATAAAATAAATTTATATGAATAGATTGTTTCTTTTATTACTATTGTACCTAAGTATTTGTTTTAATATTACCTAATCTAACACAGATTTTCTTTTTTAAACTAAGAGGGGGAAAAGGAAAATAAATTTAAAATTGAAGAATTAGAAAAAATAAAGAATTTGCCAGATGAGAACTGCCTTTTTTATATCATAAAATAGCAAACAAGTAAAGGCCTCATTGAGAGTCAACCATCGCCTATAGACACTAAAGATGATAATGGTGCATTGCTATCCTTGTGTATGCATAACTTTACCTCCAAAACAAACAGTGATAAGCAATGACATTATTGCGGCAGGAATAAGTAAGGCTGTAATACCGGACCCGGGCGAGACAATGCAGAACTCCACCACATATTAGCCAAAATTTTGCATTTATAAATTAATATTGGCTGTGATATATTAGACAGAAAAAAGCCCATATCTTTTCAATTTGCATAAAAGTATGCTAGATCAGTAATATACCAAAATTATTCCTGCACAATAATTTAAAATTCTGAAGTTGAAGATTTTGTCAGTTTTAACTGTCTGAATTTATCATTTTCACATACACACCATAACACACAGTGTTATGGTTTAAATATGTCCAAATACCTATACATAAAACCTAGTAAGCCAGTAAAGCTACATAATAAGAAAACTAGCTATGCTGTTTTTAAGCTAAGTACATAAGTAGCATTTACATTATGTATTCTAAATGTAGAGGTGTATTATTATTGAATAAAATTAAATGTTATGGCTGGTTATTTTTCAGCTAAAAAAATTTACATCTTGCTATAATTATTATAAAACTGTAAAGTTTTTTTAGTACAAGGTAAAAATAAAAACTGCAAATTAATGCTTTTTCTTTTCACATAGTCTTTATTAAAAAAAAAAAAACAATTATATTAAATCTTTTATCCTTCTCATATGTGGTTCCCTGGTAGTGCCTTGCCTGAAGTTATATAGATCTGTCAGGGTGCTGTTTTGGATCACTTATATCACTTGGTAGCAATTCACAATGTGATAGGTAATGCAACTCTTGTATTGGAACTGTTGTGTTTGATGTTTTGGCTTCGGCATGTAGAACAACATAGGTATATATTCGTATATTATTTAGTAGTCTTATTGGGTTCGAATTTACTCTGCTTGTTAAATACTACCAATTCGCTCTCTGCACTCTTATACACTTTTCAGTAGTTAGGACCCACCAGCAAACATCAACGTAGAACTTTTGTGACTAAGAAGTTGTAGCTGATTAATGGAATATTAAATCTGAAATCAAATAAAATATTTAAAATGGTATATGCATGCATCACTGCATCAATATGCTATAGTTAATAGTGTAATGGTTAATCCTCAAATCATAGAATAATAGTGTTATTACTCAAAGCCTCAGACCATTTTTGTTGGCCTGAGTGTTAATCGTTAAAAATTGTAAGTGTATGGTACAGTAGGTACTTTAAGGTTTAACACAATGATAATTTTTTCTAAGAGAAGCTCTCTTCATGTTCAGGATTAAAAATAGATAGATATAGGAGTTCAATAGTACATAAAAGAACACTAAATTCTAATTTATTGATAGAGTCATAAGTTTATAAAGGCAACAAAATTAATAATTAAATTTATACAGATAAACTGCTTTTTGATTTGATTACTCTTGTAAGTAATATGTATACATATTATTTTGATAATTACACTTACTCTAGCACAATTACTTTTTTAATCAAAGTTAATCAAAGGGATTAGAACAACTAATAAGAATTTGCCAGATGATAATTAGCAGAATCCTCCCTAAAATAAGCTCATTTCTTTCACTAATAAAATCACTTGGCAATAGTTGGCAAATTTACCATTTACAAATTCAGTATTGGTTGTGATCACATAGAAAAGAAAGTCATATCTTCATCTATGGTTACAGATCTTAAAAATATGATATAACAAACCATTTATTTACATAATTATCAAGACCTCTTGTACAATCCCTTTTTGAAATTAAGGTTCCAACTTATAACTATTCTAGAAGGGTTTGCCAGGTGATAATTACCTCAATTTAGCATCTACCAAATCAGTATCGGTTATTATTTATTAGGTCCATAATAGAAGCTCATTTATTTCACTAATAAAATCACTTTGCAAGCTTAAAGATGCTAAAGCTTCTACCACTCTCTTACAAGTCGATTTATTTTTCGGCAGAAACAGCATACTGCATAAAACATTATTGTTACCATGTGAAACTATAAGTATTAGTCTTAGATATGTAATTCTAATTTTATTGCAGTATTGTGCTATGACTTATGTATCCTACATTATTTATAATTTAACATTAATAACCTTCTAAAAATGGTATTAACAAACTATATATTGTCAATAGTACATTTTCTGTACCTTTCAAACGTCGCCGGTTAATAGTGTTAATCACTATTTCGATCATTAAAAACTACTCTAGACTAGTTGCTTTCAAAACATCAAAGTGATCAACGATTTGACGTCATTCGTTGGTCACTAAGCATACGCAATACCAATTGTAAAACTATCCATACTAAAAGTGTCGTTCCAGTGCACGATAGTGACTTTCGATGACACCAAGTACTTGTGACTTCATTTTCGTTGATCACCCATGTTAGTCAATACGAAATAAGGGAACTGACAGCTAATTGATGTCAACTTTGCACAGTGATTATCACTTTGATTGTCAGTTCAAGATAGGCAATAGGCCCCCAGGAGACTACTTAAATACACTCTAAGAACCAGCAACAAAATAGTTGAAACCGGTCAGCCGATTTTTGAATTTTTTTTCCATCCTCCTCATTCTTGCTATCTTGAAACTGATTTCTTTCGGCATAGAAAGTGTATTAAATTTGTTGCTCATCAGGAGACTACTTAAATACACTCTAAGAACCAGCAACAAAATAGTTGAAACCGGTCGGCCGATTTTTGAATTTTTTTTTCATCTTCCTCATTCTTGCTATCTTGAAAGTGGGTTTTCCTGGTAATAAAGAGTCTTTGAAATTTGTTGCTCATCAGGAGGCTACTCAAATACACTCAAACAACTAGCAATAAAATAGTTGAAACCGGTCAGCCGATTTTTGAATTTTTTTTCCATCCTCCTCATTCTTGCTATCTTGAAACTGATTTCTTTCGGCATAGAAAGTGTATTAAATTTGTTGCTCATCAGGAGACTACTTAAATACACTCTAAGAACCAGCAACAAAATAGTTGAAACCGGTCGGCCGATTTTTGAATTTTTTTTTCATCTTCCTCATTCTTGCTATCTTGAAAGTGGGTTTTCCTGGTAATAAAGAGTCTTTGAAATTTGTTGCTCATCAGGAGGCTACTCAAATACACTCAAACAACTAGCAACAAAATAGTTGAAACCGGTCAGCCGATTTTTGAATTTTTTTTTCCATCCTCCTCATTCTTGCTATCTTGAAACTGATTTCTTTCGGCATAGAAAGTGTATTAAATTTGTTGCTCATCAGGAGACTACTTAAATACACTCTAAGAACCAGCAACAAAATAGTTGAAACCGGTCGGCCGATTTTTGAATTTTTTTTTCATCTTCCTCATTCTTGCTATCTTGAAAGTGGGTTTTCCTGGTAATAAAGAGTCTTTGAAATTTGTTGCTCATCAGGAGGCTACTCAAATACACTCAAACAACTAGCAACAAAATAGTTGAAACCGGTCAGCCGATTTTTGAATTTTTTTTCCATCCTCCTCATTCTTGCTATCTTGAAACTGATTTCTTTCGGCATAGAAAGTGTATTAAATTTGTTGCTCATCAGGAGACTACTTAAATACACTCTAAGAACCAGCAACAAAATAGTTGAAACCGGTCGGCCGATTTTTGAATTTTTTTTTCATCTTCCTCATTCTTGCTATCTTGAAAGTGGGTTTTCCTGGTAATAAAGAGTCTTTGAAATTTGTTGCTCATCAGGAGGCTATTCAAATACACTCAAACAACTAGCAACAAAATAGTTGAAACCGGTCAGCCGATTTTTGAATTTTTTTTTTGCATCTTCCTCATTCTTGCTATCTTGAAACTTGTTTTCCCTGATAATGAAGAGTCTTTGAAATTTGTTGCTCATCAGGAGGCTACTCAAATACACTCAAACAACTGGCAACAAAAAACAAGTTTCAAGACAGCAAGAATGAGGAAGATAGAAAAAAAATTCAAAAATCGGCTGACCGGTTTCAACTATTTTGTTGCTAGTTGTTTGAGTGTATTTAAGTAGCTTCCTGATGAGCAACAAATTTCAAAGACTCTTTTTTACCAGGAAAAACCAGTTTCAAGATAGCAAGAATGAGGAAGATGAAAAAAAAAATTCAAAAATCGGCGGACCGGTTTCAACTATTTTGTTGCTGGTTCTTAGAGTGTATTTAAGTAGTCTTCTGATGAGCAACAAATTTAATACACTTTCTATGCCGAAAGAAATCAGTTTCAAGATAGCAAGAATGAGGAGGATGGAAAAAAAATTCAAAAATCGGCTGACCGGTTTCAACTATTTTGTTGCTAGTTGTTTGAGTGTATTTGAGTAGCCTCCTGATGAGCAACAAATTTCAAAGACTCTTTATTACCAGGAAAACCCACTTTCAATATAGCAAGAATGAGGAAGATGAAAAAAAAATTCAAAAATCGGCCGACCGGTTTCAACTATTTTGTTGCTGATACTTGGAGTGTATTTGAGTATTTTCCTGATGAGCAACTAATTTAATACACTTTCTATGCCGACAAAATTCAGTTTCAAGATAGCAAGAATGAGGAAGATAGAAAAAAATTCAAAAATCGGCCGACCGGTTTCAACTATTTTGTTGCTGGTTCTTAGAGTGTATTTAAGTAGTCTCCTGATGAGCAACAAATTTAATACACTTTCTATGCCGAAAGAAATCAGTTTCAAGATAGCAAGAATGAGGAGGATGGAAAAAAAAATTCAAAAATCGGCTGACCGGTTTCAACTATTTTGTTGCTAGTTGTTTGAGTGTATTTGAGTAGCCTCCTGATGAGCAACAAATTTCAAAGACTCTTTATTACCAGGAAAACCCACTTTCAAGATAGCAAGAATGAGGAAGATGAAAAAAAAATTCAAAAATCGGCCGACCGGTTTCAACTATTTTGTTGCTGGTTCTTAGAGTGTATTTAAGTAGTCTCCTGATGAGCAACAAATTTAATACACTTTCTATGCCGAAAGAAATCAGTTTCAAGATAGCAAGAATGAAGAGGATGGAAAAAAAATTCAAAAATCGGCTGACCGGTTTCAACTATTTTGTTGCTGGTTCTTAGAGTGTATTTAAGTAGCTTCCTGATGAGCAACAAATTTCAAAGACTCTTTTTTACCAGGAAAAACCAGTTTCAAGATAGCAAGAATGAGGAAGATGAAAAAAAAATTCAAAAATCGGCGGACCGGTTTCAACTATTTTGTTGCTGGTTCTTAGAGTGTATTTAAGTAGTCTCCTGATGAGCAACAAATTTAATACACTTTCTATGCCGAAAGAAATCAGTTTCAAGATAGCAAGAATGAGGAGGATGGAAAAAAAATTCAAAAATCGGCTGACCGGTTTCAACTATTTTGTTGCTAGTTGTTTGAGTGTATTTGAGTAGCCTCCTGATGAGCAACAAATTTCAAAGACTCTTTTTTACCAGGAAAAACCAGTTTCAAGATAGCAAGAATGAGGAAGATGAAAAAAAAATTCAAAAATCGGCGGACCGGTTTCAACTATTTTGTTGCTGGTTCTTAGAGTGTATTTAAGTAGTCTCCTGATGAGCAACAAATTTAATACACTTTCTATGCCGAAAGAAATCAGTTTCAAGATAGCAAGAATGAGGAGGATGGAAAAAAAATTCAAAAATCGGCTGACCGGTTTCAACTATTTTGTTGCTAGTTGTTTGAGTGTATTTGAGTAGCCTCCTGATGAGCAACAAATTTCAAAGACTCTTTATTACCAGGAAAACCCACTTTCAAGATAGCAAGAATGAGGAAGATGAAAAAAAAATTCAAAAATCGGCCGACCGGTTTCAACTATTTTGTTGCTGGTTCTTAGAGTGTATTTAAGTAGTCTCCTGATGAGCAACAAATTTAATACACTTTCTATGCCGAAAGAAATCAGTTTCAAGATAGCAAGAATGAGGAGGATGGAAAAAAAATTCAAAAATCGGCTGACCGGTTTCAACTATTTTGTTGCTAGTTGTTTGAGTGTATTTGAGTAGCCTCCTGATGAGCAACAAATTTCAAAGACTCTTTATTACCAGGAAAACCCACTTTCAAGATAGCAAGAATGAGGAAGATGAAAAAAAAAAATCAAAAATCGGCCGACCGGTTTCAACTATTTTGTTGCTGGTTCTTAGAGTGTATTTAAGTAGTCTCCTGATGAGCAACAAATTTAATACACTTTCTATGCCGAAAGAAATCAGTTTCAAGATAGCAAGAATGAGGAGGATGGAAAAAAAATTCAAAAATCGGCTGACCGGTTTCAACTATTTTGTTGCTAGTTGTTTGAGTGTATTTGAGTAGCCTCCTGATGAGCAACAAATTTCAAAGACTCTTTATTACCAGGAAAACCCACTTTCAAGATAGCAAGAATGAGGAAGATGAAAAAAAAATTCAAAAATCGGCCGACCGGTTTCAACTATTTTGTTGCTGGTTCTTAGAGTGTATTTAAGTAGTCTCCTGATGAGCAACAAATTTAATACACTTTCTATGCCGAAAGAAATCAGTTTCAAGATAGCAAGAATGAGGAGGATGGAAAAAAAATTCAAAAATCGGCTGACCGGTTTCAACTATTTTGTTGCTGGTTCTTAGAGTGTATTTAAGTAGTCTCCTGATGAGCAACAAATTTAATACATTTTCTATGCCGAAAGAAATCAGTTTCAAGATAGCAAGAATGAGGAGGATGGAAAAAAAATTCAAAAATCGGCTGACCGGTTTCAACTATTTTGTTGCTAGTTGTTTGAGTGTATTTGAGTAGCCTCCTGATGAGCAACAAATTTCAAAGACTCTTTATTACCAGGAAAACCCACTTTCAAGATAGCAAGAATGAGGAAGATGAAAAAAAAATTCAAAAATCGGCCGACCGGTTTCAACTATTTTGTTGCTGATACTTGGAGTGTATTTGAGTATTTTCCTGATGAGCAACTAATTTAATACACTTTCTATGCCGACAAAAATCAGTTTCAAGATAGCAAGAATGAGGAAGATGAAAAAAAAATTCAAAAATCGGCTGACCGGTTTCAACTATTTTGTTGCTAGTTGTTTGAGTGTATTTGAGTAGCCTCCTGATGAGCAACAAAATTGAAAGACTCTTTAATGCCAGGAAAAACCAGTTTCAAGATAGCAAGAACAGAAAAATTAAAAAAAACAATTATTAAAAAAATTTTTGCGATATCTAAGATATAGCAACAAAATAGTAACTAAATCTTCTATAAAGATGAACGGAAAAGAATATAATTCATTAAGTTACCTTGCTACCTTGATATCACGATAGCATAATTCACGATTTCTAGGGATTGGCACGAGCAACAAAATCGTCGTTTTGGCAATTAATTAGCAACTATTTAGCTACAAATTGACGTATTTTTTTTTTTGCAATTTTGCTGATTTCACCATGCTAGCCTGATAGGGCTGTTATTAACGCCCATGCCAAAAAAAAAACTCTTTGATTGATACACTGTTATCTATGTTTCACGTTTCACCAAGGAAGTTATATTCTACCCGGAATGCTTACACATGCTTCAAAATCGTTCCGAAGAGTACCACGACATGGGTGGAGTGTGTCCCTTTCTACTAAATAAAGCGCCAATCGCCATATATAAGTGCGGCCATGCGTAGTTTGCAAATTACTACTAAGTAATTCTACTAATTTGAGAAACAGTTTTTGCATTGCATAAGTAATTACGTAATAATTAAAATAAGCACATTTTAGAACTCACTAAGTTAATTACAATACATTTTATGCTAATTTATTTATCAACGTGTATGAATAAAAAGTATTTAATGATTACTGAATATGTAAAAATCTACCATCTAGATAGTTTTATTTATACTGGCAATTGCAAGAAAGGGACAACATCCACTCATGTCGTTGTCTTGCTCAGAACGTTTTTCCCCTCTGTTAAGTAAGAAACAAATGTCAACTTTATGAGTAACGAAATAAAGTATATTTTTATTTTTCAAATATTGCTTTGTAACAATTCCAGTTATAGTATATAAGTTCCTTGCGTTTCACCAAGGAAGTTATATTCTACCCGGAATGCTTACACGCGCTTTAAAATCATGCCGAAGAGTACCACGACATGAGTGGAGTGTGTCTCTTTCTACTAAATAAAGCGCCAATCGCCATACAAAAGTGTAGCCATGCGTAGTTTGCAAATTACTACTAAGTAATTCTACTAATTGGGGAAACAGTTTTTGCATTGCATAATTAATTACGTAATAATTAAAATAAATAAAATAAATATCGAATTACGTTCAGTTTCGCGGTCATTTGGAAGGCAAGGCTAAACTAGCCTCCAAAAAGCTCGGTGTGCTTAGCAGAGCGAAACAGTACTTTTTGCCGGTCCATCGCCTTCAACTTTATAAGGCACAGGTTCGGCCTCACATAGAGTACTGTTCGCATCTCTGGGCCGGAGCTCCTCAGTACCAGCTTCTTCCTCTTGATCGCATTCAGCGTAGAGCGGTTCGAATCGTTAACGACCAGGCCATTTCGAAACAGCTTGACTCTTTGGCATTGCGCAGAGATGTAGGTTCTCTCTGTGTCTTTTATCGTATATACCATGGAGAGTGTTCCGACGAGTTGTTTGGATTTATTCCTGCCGCCGAATTCCACCATCGGACATCGCGTCAAAACTTGAAGTTCCATCCTCACCATCTCGATGTCTGGAAATCCACAACTGTGCGTTTCTCCCGACACTTTTTACCTCGCACTACTCTGTTGTGGAACCAATTACCGGCAGGGGTATTTCCGAACGGATACGACATAGGGACCTTCAAGAAAAGAGCTTACTCATTCTTAAAAGGCCGGCAACGCAACTGCAAGACCTCTGGTATTGCAGATGTCCATGGGCGGCGGTGATCACTTACCATCAGTTGCACCTCTAGCTCGTTTGCCCCCTCTTCTATAAAAAAAAAAAAACACATTTTAGAACTTACTATGTTAATTACAATACATTTTATGCTAATATATTTATCGACGTGTATGAATAAAAGGGATTTAACGATTACCGAATATATAAAAATCTACCATCAGCAGTTTTATTTTAACACTGGCAATTTTAAGAAAGGGACAACATCCACTCATGTCGTTGTCTTGCTCAGAACGTTTTTCCCCTCTGTTAAGTAAGAAACAAATGTCAACTTTATGAGTAACGAAATAAAGTACATTTTTATTTTTCAAATATTGCTTCCTAACAATTCCAGTTATCATATATAAGTTCCTTGCGTTTCACTATACGTAGTATCCCTACCAAGGATTTAAAACGTTATGATTTCGATATATTTGCGTCGTTGTGATTGGTTATGGTATATGATGTTATGACGTTGTCTTCTAGCGCTAATTGGCGAACCAATCACGAAACAGCATGAAACGCAGGGAACCAATCACGAAACAGCAAAAATATCGAAATTATAACGTTATAAATCCTTGATCCCTACCTAGTCTGTGCTATGTTTGGAACGTATAGTACAAGTGAAAAAATTAAAAAAGCTTGTAATAAATAAATTATTAGAATACTTTTGGTTTGTAAAATGTTATTACTTTTTACTGCAACTTACAAATAATAAACAATATTTTTCAACAAATATTAAAGTCAAAAGTGTATATTGCTTTCCAGTTTCTACCCACATAATATGATAACGTTTGGAATAGAATTGTATTTTGATTTAATTAATTTACTAATAACGTAATGCATAAAAAACGATGCGGTTCTAAGATAAAGGTGCAATTAGATACAACACCAATTACCAAAATGTAAAATTGGTAGCGAACACAATGTTCCGGGTTTTTATCCACAAATATAAAAGTATGATTTTAATAAGCTTATTATTCTTTTACTTTGGTTGTGGGATAACATTAAGTTTCATGCGCATCGATTGTGCAAGTGCATTAACATCTGTTGAAGAAAACCGATCTAATGAAAATCAAATCGAATATGTTGCACTTGTAATAAGTAGTCCAGAAAACGTTATACGACGAGATGCTATACGCACTACATGGGCTAATTTTGTTAATAATATTTTTATAGAAAATGGTGAGATATTGTATAAATGGAATCATACTTGGGTTGGTCAAAAAGCTGAGGAACAAAAAATTATTAAATTGTTGTTTGTAGTAGGCACTGTCGGCCTAGATGAAAATAAATTACGGAAACTTGAATTAGAAAATTATAGAACCCAAGACATGTTGCTTTTAAAAAGTCTGCATGATAGTTATAGTAATTTGGCCGCTAAGCTACTCCATTCCATCAAATGGATAAGTGAAAATTTTAAGCAAATGAAATATGTTGTGAAGTGTGATGATGATTCATTTGTAAGAATTGATTTAATTGTTAAAGATCTTGATGCTTTTGCACCTGAAATGAGTTCTTCTGAAATAGGTCACTATGTTACTTTTAAGGTAAGCGTTACTTTTTTAAGAGGGTTCTAAGTGTAGAGTGAAAGATTTGTTAATGGACCTAAATGATTTCATGTCTGGATGATTTTATAGTTGTGGCATTTTCATTTCAAATGTGAAATACAATAGAACCTCGATGCCAGCGTGAATGTTATATAATTTAATTTATTGAGTTTTTAACTTACTGAGGGTTTGAGTTTTCTCACATCTCACAGCAAATTTTTTGAACTCCCAGTCATATTTTTGCTTTAAATTTTCACATTACTCAAGACTAGGTCTGAAATTATGGATTCCCTGTACTTTAGCAGTTTCTTTTGCTTTATCTTTCAATATTCGTTAACTACAAAGAACTGCTTTTATTTAGACACTGAACCATGTTATTTAATACTTTACAATTTAGGAAAGTCAGAAATATGGCATCTTTTTTTTATTTCTATAGTTCAGATTTTCGTTTATTACACTATGTAACTTAAAACCCTAAAATAATTTTGTGGCCGTTGCTACAACGCTAAACTAACAATGTTAGTAATACAAAAAGCATTGTGAAAACTAGATTGTTTGACCAGGGGGCCTATTGCTTATCTTTGACATTTATAGTGATCAATTGAAATTTGATGAACACTCAAAATTCGTTGGCAACTGACAACAGTGAAAATTGGTATTGCGTATCGTTTTTAGTGCCGGTGACTTTCGTCGCTTTCCAGCATTCGTCCGTCAAACCACTGGATGGTTTGACTCTGTTTGACTTATGACCGCACTATTTTATCGATATTATGCCTCTAAATAAAAAAGCTAGATAAACACAAATGCTTATAAGGGTTTATTATGGTATTTTGTTTTGGTCCGTTTGTATTCTTCAGACTAATGTCAATTGTCAAATGTCATAACAATTAACAAATAACAATAACCTCAAAATAAGTTTAGACTAACAAAATCAACTATTCCGCTTTAAAATTCCTTTGTTGATCCCACTTTCTCCACTTTTATGTTTGTATATAGATTCATGTACATATTATTAACTCCTAATTCATAATGTTGTAGTTGTGTAAGTTTACTAATCTTTGTGTTTGTTTTGTTTTAGATTCCTCAACTTGTAACTGATATAGTCACCGGACAACTCTTTTTATGTGTCTCTCCCATGACTGACTTGATATTGGCAGAATCCGTACTAACTGGATAGCCACCAAACCAATATAACAATAATAAGTTTAGAATGCTCTCTTGAAGCAAATTAATAGTTAAAAGAAATTAAATTGTCGGTCGAATTTTCCAAAAGATACCGAAATGTTACAGTCACTTCTCCGGAGGCTTTCTATCCAGCCAGACTCAATGGTAGAGAGCAAGTTGAGTAATAACTTAGTAGTTTAGATCTATTGATTGTCATCTCATTGTATTACTTACCTTTTACATAAAAGTAGTATATAACATCTGTATATAAACAGTAACAAATATGATCTAATTGAAAAACATGAATAATAATAGTAAATAGCAGAACCCCTAACTTGCTTAAGATATTATATTCATTGATTATAATAGTTTTTAGATTACTGTTAGGACTAAGGCATGATATTGCTATTATTGAAGTAAACAGGTAGAAATGTAAATTTAATATTTAATCAAATGAAAGTGTCTAAAGTGTGCTAAATTTTCTACAACTAGACATGTATGATTCTATCCAATAGCTAGAGCTTTGAGAAGTAATAAAAACAACATACAAATTTAATTTTTTTATTACTTCCGTATTGTCAATATGACAAAATAATTAGACAGTCTGTTTGTCTTTATTTTATAAAAAGAGTTGAGAAAAAACATAATACCTCATACTGCATGTTAGTAAATAAGTTTATAGTTGCAGCTCTGGCTCGCCCAATGTTTGTGCTGTGTTGTAGCTTACAAAGTTTTTAACCAAAAGTTCTTCTGTTTAAGGTAATCTTCAGAAATCCAACTATGTTCAATCAGAGACAAATGCAACAATAAAGAAATGTTTAGTGCATCATCAGGGTAACAAATCAATACAATAACCTCAATAATTTAAATAAGGTATTGATTTGTAACTATCATCAGTAAAAGCGTTAAAATGTGAAACTGGTTGGTGTTAATGAATAAAAACTAAATAAAACAGTATTAGTTATTATAAAATAATATTAATACAAGTCATCATGGAGTTTTACTAAGTGCCGATGCTGTTCAGTGTTCAAAGTATAAAGAAATATGTTTTAAGAGCCTACTTAGAAATAAGTGTGCTGAGCTTATGAAACAGATTATTTGCACATTGTGCACATAAGGAATGTTGAAAAAAATAATTTAAAAGTGTTAAACATATTAAGAATAGTGGTAAATGAAAATATTCATATATTCATTCAGCATGGTGTGGTTATATTGTATACATGTTATATTTAGTACATTAGATAGATGTATAAAGCTCATTAAACATGGTTAATATACTATATTTTATCTTAAGATACCCTAATATATCTTAATGTATATTTCAGAATATCGCTCACCATACAAATCCATTGAACCATCACACACAACTAAGATAATATATATTTTACCTTTAGTATCTTAAGATACTGAACGATATGGAAATATATATTTCATATCTTAAGATACAAAACATAAAATAAATGATGTTTTTATTTCAAGATATAGGCAATCACAGTGCCTCATTATCTATATATTAATATAATAAATGCGAAACTTTGAATCTTTGGATCGATGTTTGTTACTCAATCACGCAAAAAGTACGATCCGAATTTGAATGATATTTGGCACACAGGTAAATTATAACTTGGAATAGCATATAGGCTACTTTTTATCCCGAAAAAACTAGATGATCCCGCAGGTTTCACAAAAAACTTTTATAATGCAACGGGCTGCACGCTGCAGCTAGTAATATTAGAAATGCAAAAGTTGGGATGTTTATATGGGGTGCATCTAGTATTATAATAGTTACTACTGTAAACAGTGCGAAGTGCTTCCGGCTCCGTGCCGCATCCAGGCAAGAGGGAGAGTGGGGAAAACTACACACGAAAGCTATTGCCTTTTATGTCAAGCTAGGGGTCCGCCCGCAAACAATTGACATGTCTTTGATGGTTTTTCATTCAAAGTTAACTTTGTTAGGAATGTGCTACTGCAATTTTCATTTTACATTCTATAATAAAATCGTCGTCTGAAAAGCTGTCTAACAAATCAAGAAGTAAGGCCGTATCACTCATAGTTAATCAGCTGTATATAGAACTCCTACAAAGAATATGTCAGGCGACGAGGCAAACTCATGATAAAATGAACAAATTTTAATATTATTGTATCTTAGCCATGTGTGATACCTTAAGATACTGTATACTTTTATATTAGGGTATCTTAAGATAAAATATTATAGTATCTCAACCGTGTGCGATGAGCGTAACAGTTATAATTTAACTAATTCCTATGTCAAATCAAAGTTGTTTGCATAGCATAAGACAAGTTTCTCTTTTTATATTATAGGATAACAAACAAGCAAATGGCTCTTAGAAGAATTAATCGCCTGGACACCAAAGATGTTAATGGTGTATTACTATCTGTGTGGTAATATAATAAAATAAATTTATATGAATAGATTGTTTCTTTTATTACTATTGTACCTAAGTATTACCTAATCTAACACAGATTTTCTTTTTTAAACTAAAGGGGGGGAGGGGGAAGGAAAATAAATTTAAAATTGAAGAATTAGAAAAAATAAAGAGTTTGCCAGATGATAACTGCCTTTTTTTTTATCATAAGATAGCAAACAAGCAAAGGCTCTCCTCGTTGAGAGTCAACCATTGCCTATAGACACTAAAGATGATAATGGTGCATTGCTATCCTTGTGGTGGGGTCTTATACATGCATAACTTTACCAGCTATTTCATCGTCCAAAACAAACAGTGATAACCAATGACATTATTGCGGCAGAAATAAGTAAGGCTGTAATACCAGACCCGGGCGAGACAATGCAGAACTCTGCCACATATTAGCCATAAATTTGAATTTATAAATTAATATTGGCTGTGCTTTATTAGACAGAAAAAAGCCCATATCTTCAACTAATAAATTCAATTTGAATAAAAGTATGCTAGATCAGTAATGTACCAAAATTATTCCTCCACAATAATTTTAAATTTTGAAGTTAAAGATTTTGTTAGTTGAAACTGTCTGAATTTATCATTTATAATCACAGTATGTGTTATGATTTAAATATGTCCAAATATACATAACACCTACTAAGAAAGTAAAGCTACATAATAAGTAAACTAACTATGCTGTCTTGCTAAGTACATAAGTAGTATTCACATTATACTTAAAAGCTAGAAAACATTTTGTATAATGTATTCTAAGTGTAGAAGTTTATTATTATTGAATAAAATTAAATCTTATGGCTGGTTATTTTTCAGCTAAAAAATTTTACATCTTGTTATGATTATTACAAAATTGTGAAGTTTTTTTAGTATGTACAAGGTAAAAATAAAAACTGCAAGTTAATGCTTTTTCTTTTGACATAGTCTTTATTCAAAAAAAAAATTATCTTAAATCTTTTGTCCTTCTCATATGGTAGTGCCTTGCCTCAAGTTATATAGATCTGTCAGGGTGCTGCTTTGGATCTCTTAGTATTGCTGGTAGCAATTTACAATGTGATAGGTACTGCAACTCTTGTATTGGAACAGTCGTGTTTGATGTTTTGGCTTCGGCATGTAGAACAACATAGGTATGTATTAGGATATTATTTAGTAGTGTTATGGGGTTCGACTTTACTCTGCTTGTTAAATACTACCAATTCACTCTCGGCACCCTTATACACTTTTCAGTAGTTAGGACCCACCAGCAAACATCAACATAGAACTTTTGTGACTAAGGAGTTGTAGATTAATGAAATATTAAATCTGAAATCAAAGAAAATATTTAAAATGGTATATGCAAGCATCACTGCATCAATATGCTATAGTTAATAGTGTAATGGTTAATCCTCAGACCCTTTTTGTTGGCCTGAGTGTTAATCGTTAAAAATTGTAAGTGTATGGTACTGTAGGTATTTTAAGGTTTAACACAATGATAATTTTTTCTAAGAGAAGCTCTCTTCATGTTCAGGATTAATAATAGCTAGATATAGGAGTTCAATAGTACATAAAAGAACACTAAGTTCTAATTTATTGATAGAGTCATAAGTTCATAAAGGCAACAAAATTAATAATTAAATTTATACAGATAAATTGCTTTTTGATTTGATTACTCTTGTAAGTAATATGTAAGTATACATATTATTTTGATGATTACACTTACTCTAGCACAATTACTTTTAAATCAAGGGGATTAGAACAATTAATAAGAATTTGCCAGATGATAATTAGCAGAATCCTCCATAAAATAAGCTCATTTCTTTCACTAATAAAATCACTTGGCATTGGTTGGCAAATTTAGCATTTACAAATTCAGTATAGGTTGTGATCACATAGAAAAAAAAGTCATATCTTCTTCATCTATGGTTAAAGATCTTAAAAATGTGATGTAACAAAACATTTATTTCCATAATTATCAAAAACTCTTGTACAATCCCTTTTTGAAATTAAGGTTCCAACTTATAATTATTCTAGAAGGATTTGCCAGGTGATAATTACCTCAATTTAGCATCTACCAAATCAGTATCGGTTATCATTTATTAGGTCCATAATAGAAGCTCATTTTTTTCATTAATAAAATCACTTTGCAAGCTTAAAAATGCTAAAGCCTCTACCACTCTCTTACAAGTCGATTTTTTCTTCGGCACAAACAGCATACTGCATAAAACATTATTGTTACCATGTGAAATTATAAATATTAGTCTTAGATATGTAATTCTAATTTTATTGCAGTATTGTGCTATGACTTATGTATCCTACATTATTTATTATTTAACAATAATAACCTTCTAAAAATTGTATTAACAAACTATATATTGTCAATAGTACATTTTCTGTACCTTTCAAACGTCGCCGGTTAATAGTGTTAATCACTATTTTGATCATTAAAAACTACTCTAGACTAGTTGCTTTCAAAACATAAAAGTGATCAACGATTTGACGTCATTCGTTGGTATACTAAAAGTGTCGTTCCAGTGCACGATAGTGGCTTTCGACGACACCAAGTTCTTGTGACGTCATTTTCGTTGATCACCTATGTTAGTCAATACGAAATAAGGGAACTGACAGCTAATTGATGTCAACTTTGCACAGTGATTATCACTTTGATTGTCAGTTTAAGATAGGCAATAGGCCCCCAGACAGACATATCTCCATCAACACTTTACTCTTCTATAGTCATTTCAAGATAAGTCAAAAAACAGTATATTACATTTGATCATAATAATATATGTTCATTGTGCATAATACATGTAAAATTATTTTTTGTAATTATCACTTTCTGATCTAAGGCCACAGAATTGTCAGTGTGTTGTAACTTGCACCTCTGCCTATCTCTTTGATAATATGGCCATGATGGTATTTATTTATTTCATTGCAAAAGTCTTTTTTTAATTCTGAAACATGTGAGATAACAAAATATGACAGTATTTCATTTTAACCTAGACACCAAAACGGGGTGCTATAATTTTAACATGTGTGTCTTTATTTTGTGTACTTGCATACATTACTTGTATTTACTTGTGCATAGGCATACTTAGGTTCTGGGCCAGGGAGAGGCAACCGTAACATTTTAAGATTATATTTTTATCTCCAACAGTAGATAGTTAGGAGAGTGGTAAACAAGGATGGAGAAGGGAGGGGGGGCAGCTGCCCCCTGCCAACTCCCCCCCCCCTTCGTACACCCTATGTACTTGTGTCTACTTGTATATACATGTGTGTATGTGTATTTTTCCTTTGTACTTGTGTCATTCCACCACATGAATGGCAACACACCATTAAAACTTTTGGTGTATAACTGATGGTTTCTCTTTCTATTAGGAGAGCCTTCTGCTTGTTTGCATACATAAAAAAAACTTTGTCACACACAGATGTCACATGGCTACAGTGTGACATTTTATATTTAAAAAAAAACGTGCAATTGCTTAGTCATCTACAAGTAATCACAAACCTTTAAAAAACTAATTTAATTTCCTCTTTCTTAAAATACAATGACAATGTCTATTAAGATATGTGTGTAACCTAAAAACCCTATTATTGTCTTAAAATACAGTAACCTTTTTAGTTTAAGAGAACCTAAATATACTTATATGCATGATATATGGGTGTCCTTATTTTTAGTTTTATTAAATCATGATAAAATGGGTTCTAAAATGAACTATCTGTTTTTTCTTTTAATTAACAGTTGGTCAATAATTGTTTAGACTATCTTATTTGTCATGAATTACCAGACCTGACTAACTGAGTTAAAAGGTATTCATAAAATAAGTATCTTCACGCCCGTATCCCCGAAGGGGTAGGCAGAGGTACAACAATGGCACCCACGATTAGCCGATGATACTTGGTCCCACAAATGTGATAGGTGGCAAGCCTATCGCCAACCGGGCACTTTCCAATCTCGGGCAACTTTGTGTTTTATCAGAAAACTGAAAAACACTTTTTTTTTAAGTGCCCAACCCGGGAATCGAACCCGGGACCTCATGTGTTCGACGCCAATGCTGGACTACTAGACCACAGAAGCGGTATTCATAATCTTGTTAACCAATCAATGACTATGTACCTATTCTCCTGGATGCCATGTATCAGGGCAAGTGTCTCCAAAGGTTATTTTGATGAATTTAAGAATGCTAATTATTTTGTGTTTTAGCACTCACCCCGTGCTTGGGAAAACTTGAAAAAAATTATAAACAACAAATAAAAATTTTGACACATGGTTCGAACTAGGGTTGTAACGGAACTCCGCCTCCGCCTGCGTTACTGCGGAACTTCCGCAAAGAATCGAACCTCTGCATCCGCATCCACCTCCGCCAAATTTATGCAGAGTTTTAACGGAGGTTTATTTACTCTAATATACAACGCGCAAAGAGCGACGCTGGGAGACGCGGCCGCACGGCTGCGTATTTGCGAGTGAAATGGTCAATATAACAGACCAATTAGAGCTGGTCAATATTTTGCTTGTGCCGCGGGAACACGGGCGGGCGGACGGTGATGGTGGCGTGAGTGAATGACAGAAATCAACTTGTCGAATCGTTCGGTACCGCGTAGTTGTTTTGTGTTTGAGCCATAGTGCATGATTTTTATGATGTACCCATTTGAAATAAATATTTTTGACTTTAATAAACCATAAATTTCTATTTTTTCTACTTCAAATTTCACCTCCGCCACCGCCTCCGTTAACCTCCGCATCTGCCGAGGCGAACCTCTTCTCCTCCGCATCCGCCTCCGCCTCCGCTAACAACCCTAGTTTGAACCTACGACTTTCCCTCTAGCCAAGACACTCTACCAACTGAGCTCGTGTTGACAGGTTCGAAGTGGCGAAATTCTTCTTTGCCATGTGATCGATTACGTCGATTTTACTGATCGCTAGATAGTTATAAACTACTCAAAACAAAATAGGGCCCACTTTGATTTCCACCTTTAAAATGAAAATGCATATTTTTTTGTAGTTTGTATGGATAGATATAGTTAGACAGTAAAGTTTTATTAATTATTCAAAAAAATAAATGATTTAAAAAAAATATACACATACAAATGAAAAAATAAAATATACCTTTAAAACTTTGAACTTTGTGATATAAAACAAGAAATAAATAATCACTAGACCCATAAGACAGTTGTTAAATTAACTACTCTTTTGTAGGATAATCAAGCACACAATAAAGGTTTATACTGGGGCTATTTTGATGGAAAAGCAAAGGTTTACCTCAATGGCAAGTGGGAAGAAAAGGAATGGTTTTTATGTGACACATATTTACCATATGCTCTTGGTGGAGGTTACGTTATTTCACGTAACATAGTGGATTACATTGCAAGGAATTATGATCTACTAAGGTAAAAATATTTTTTAATAAGAGAAAATATTTTTGAAGTAACAAGTTGAGATATAAGCTATCCATAGCTTACGTTGCACATTGACAAATGTTACATTGTGTGTCAAGGGGCTGGGTTAAAAATTTTTGTGATGTCATTTCCTAAAATCCTAAGAATTGTATTACTTCATTTTAGGGTTTTTGTTAGGAGCCATCAATTTTTTTCGATCCTCCCCTCCTTTGCCACAGGTATATATCTTTCTAACTCTCTTTCATAGGTTTTTTCATATAGTTCCTATGAATAAAAATTCCTGTATTGTTAATCTCGCTTGAATTATCAAAGTGGAATAAAAAAATAAAATAAAGAAACAAATCTCATTTTAATTCTTAAAATTTTTGAACTACTTATTATTTATGTTTAGGGTTCTGTAGCTCAGAAAGAAAGATAGGAACCATTAAAGGATCACTCATGTATCTGTCTGTATGCTACAGCCAATTTGCTTTGTAACTACTGAATCAATTGAGTGGGGACATACATGTAAAATTTGTTATCAAAATACAACATTTTGCAAAAGAATGGTTTTTACTATTGGGCAAAAATTAAAAGTAACGAAAATTATTTCCGAAATTACAAGCAGTTTTAAGGCATATTTTGAAAAAAATACATTAAGCAGTTTACAAGAAAACCCATAAAAAGTTTATGGTATAGGTAAATATTGAATATACGGAATTGAGTTTAACTTGCATTTGTGCTGTTTATTCAATAGACTTTCTTTTTTGTAAAAAATAAAAATTATACATTATAAGACTTGCTTCATATTTTTGCCTCAATTATTTTGCCATTACATTAACTTAGAAGCCATTAACCAAAAATTTAGTTCAAATAACTATTCCTATGTGATAAAAAGTGGCATCCCTGGTGATAATTGCATTAGATATAATATGATAAGTGATATTCTAGACAATGTGACCTTATTTGACCTTATTTTAATGATAATAGTGACCTTATTTTAATGATAAAAGGCTACTAAATTTAAGTGTACTTATTAACTATTATATAAGTGTAGGCACATCCAGATTGCTAAATTTGGTCGATTAACTTTCGTTTAATAAGCAACAAGCAACAACGTTTTTAGTTCGCATTTCGTTGTCTTCGGCACAGCGTGTGTGTTTCGTTACGCACTTGTACTCGTATGGCTTATTACATGCCATGCCATTACATGACAAAAAGCGTTTTAAGTGAATAGCCGTTTCTTAAGCGCGCTTATGAAAATAAGTACAACGTCTAAGCGTGTTTACAAAAATAAGCCGTTTATCACACCTCTGTACACAATACAACGTCGCGTTATGCTACATCGCAGCCTAATGTGTAAAAAATGTGTAAGAGCCCTAAACGCTTGAATTCGATTGACGTTTTGTTACCTAAATCAGTGCCCTGATGAGTGACAAAATGGTAAACTTCTTGCTCTACATGCACAATGTGCTTTTGCATTTAACTCCATTTAAGCTAGGGACGTTGATCATGGCATGAAAGATGATTGTAAGAATATGGGCTTGCAATTGACCTCATAGAAAACCAAAGTATCTATTGTTAATTAAAAGATAATTAGCCAAAAAGATGTAAGATTGTAAGCGAAAATTTGGCATGAATTTTTAAGAAAATTTAATATATTATAGCATACTTTACCGTTTATATGAAGGAGTTCAGAGAAGTAAAATTAAAAAAATAAGAACATTTCTATTCAAATATTGGATGTACATTATGTTTTTCATTCCAGCCTTTACCATTCCGAAGATGTCTCAATGGGTGTATGGACAGCTGCTCTCAATGGTATTAATAGAGTACATGATGTCAGGTTCGACACACAATGGAAATCCCGTGGGTGTGATTCAAATATGTTGGTACGCCACAAGCAAACTCCTCGCGAAATGTTTGATATGTATAGGACATTAGTTCATTCCCAAGGCAAAAAACTTTGTAAGACTAAAACAAATTTAATGAAATCTTATTATTATAATTGGAATGTATTGCCGAGTGCATGTTGTAAATGAAGAATTGAACTGATGCAATGACCTTTGAGATTATTTTGTAATATTGTTGATAATTTAAATCAAACATTTCTAGAATTCAGCATAATATCTAGAATGAGAGGGGCGACGGGCCTAAATACTAAACCATGTGCATACAGTAACTCATAACGTAGCTAAATAGGGCCTTGATAAGGGGAATAGCTTCTTATACAATTTTCTGGATACGAGAAGTATGAGCACATACGGTAGTGATATTAAGCTTACAATCATACTACACAATATGTAATTCTAATTATGTTTGGATGGATTTATATGCACATTAGACAAGGTCACTCTGTATGTCAATGAATTTTCCCAGTAATAGGTAAAATTGGCAATGTTGCAAAAATATTTTATAGGAAAAACTGGACCACATAGCTTTAAAAAGGATGTTATATTTACGTTATAATAAGTAAAATTGTTCGTTTGTTACACTGTCAGTCCGACTAACATATTGCCAATGCATAGAGCAATAATCTTTCTTAGTCCTTATATTGTGAATCATACATTATGTATAACAGTTAGATTTAAAATATGAACCTAAAGAGAGGAAAGTATATTGATTTGCGAATTTTTGCGGACTATTATAATGCCACTGAAAGAAAAAAAGCAGCAAGCACTGCTCTCATCTCTGGGCCGGAGCTCCCCAGTACCAGCTTCTTCCACTTGACCGCATTCAACGTAGAGCGGTTCGAATCTTTGACGATCAGGCTATTTCGAAACGGCTTGACTCTTTGGCATTACACAGAAATGTAAGCTCACTCTGCGTCTTTTATCGTGTCTATCATGGAGAGTGTTCCGACGAGTTGTTTTAATTAATTCCTGCTGCTAACTTCCATCACCGGACATCGCGTCAAAATTTGAAGTTCCACCCACACCATCTTGATGTCTGGAAATCCACAATCGTGCGGTTCTCCCGGCACTTTTTGCTCGCACTATTCTTTTGTGGAATCAATTACTGGCAGGGGTTTTTCCAAACACATACGACATGGGGACCTTCAAGAAAAGAGCTTACTCATTTTTAAAAGGCTGGCAACGCAACTGCAAGGCCTCTGGTATTGCAGATGTCCATGGGCGGCTGTGATCACTCAACATCAGGTGCACCTCCTGCTCGTTTGCCCCCCTCTTCCATAAAAAAAATAACTGTTAAATATTAATCAACTTTAACAACATAACAGTTAAGCTCGGGTTCGATCCCCGACGGGGACAAGCATTTGTGTGATGAGCATAAATGTTTGTATTTCCGGGTTTGGGTGTTTATTATGTATGTAAAAGTATTTATATATGTATTTCTATGTATTAGTATCGTTGACTAACACTCATAACACAAGCAAATAATTTGCTTACTTTGGGGTTAGATCAGTAAGTGTAATTTGTCCCATTAATAATATTTATTTAACCTATTTTTAACAATAATTTCCATACCTACTCCGTATCGTAGGTATATTGCGCGAATCTGTTAGTGCAGGGAAAAATATATTATACGTAGTCGCTGAGGCTGTACTTGATTTCCAGGTCTATGATGACTTGTTTTCCTTTGAAGCGCTGCTGTAATTATTTCATTTGCAGTGGTACTACAATAGTTAAACGTAAAAATCATGGAATGTTGCAAATTGAAGTGCTTTCATTTCTGATTTGAGTTATAATTTTCCCCAAATTAACATCTGTATCAATGTATTAAATATAGGCTTCTCTGTGCCCTGTATCTGCTTTTCTAAAATGCTTTAATGCTTTGATGATCTTGTAGTCGAATACCTTTGTAGTCTCTTGTTTTTATTTGATATACTGTATACAATTCATGTATTGTTTTCATGGAATGTTTTTTTAATCAAAGGAAAGCACTGTTCTGGAATCATTGGGATGTTGAAGTATGATTTTTGATTGATATTAAAAATTAAATTTTGTATTATGTGCCTATATTTTATTTATATATTTATTACATAAATAAACCTTTTTATTAGGTACCATGGAAGGGGACGTATCGGTGTTAGTCTCTTTTGTACTGCTTCTACTTTAACTGCGCTTCTGCCAAGCCCTTTGTAAAAGGCCAAATGTGTCACTACCATCATGACTACTAGATGGAAGAGTTCTGCGACGTCTAGCCCGGGTTTGTTATTCCTTTCTTTTATCATATTTGTCACCGTCGTGTTTCGGTTTGCACGGTAAAGTAATCAATAAATTGTATGTGGTATTTATTCCCCGCACCAATTGTTTTTTGCCAAGAATGACAACGAACTATTAATATATCTTCTTCCATCAATAGCCATGTGCTTCATGTCACCTACGATCATAGACCAATAAATATGGTCTCTGCCTACGATTTACCCATAAAAGTATTCTGCCACAATTGTGCAGAAGAAAGTTTATGTATAAGAATATATTGTCACGCAAATTATTCAAATCAAACGAAAACACAGAATTGTTTGGTAATACTTGGAATAAAATATATGCAGTTTGTACCATACAATGTTTTTTTTTAAATTACGCATATTAAAAAGTAAACTATCTGCTTGTTTGCTATCTTATAATATAAAAAATGTGTAGCTGTAACTTTTAGAATTAAATTCGATTTTGATTTTAAAAACGGCATTCGACGTAGTTTTTTTAGCACTAAAATATCATAGAATACCAAAAAATTATTGGTTGAAAAGTTAAGAAGTTTTGCCGAAAAAAACACTTTTTTCAAAATTTTTCTTCAACGATTTCTTCCAAACGGATTTTGATGCAATTTATGCATTTAACGTAGTTTTTTGAGGGATAGAGCTGATTAGATTTTGTACTCAATCGGTACATTAACTTGGAAGTTATATTAAAAAATACTGTTTCGTCAAAGCTTTGTTGAGGTTTTTTGCAAAATTTCTCAAAATCTCCTGGGCCGATTTAGTTCAAGTTTTTAGGAAGTCTAAATCGAGTAGATTTCAATCGAATGCAGTCAACCACGTTTCAATCTGTCAATCCGTTCAAAAGTTATGAGATGTTTACATACAGACATACTGACGTCATCGTCACAATAGTCGGAAAAGGACCTCAAACCGTGGAGATTTGGTAAAACTTGATTTTCGAAAATCGGGGCAAAATCTGTACTTAACTTCCTGATCTACATACGTAGCGGGAAGTTAAAAAATTTTAACGGCTACTTTACCCTCTAAATTGTAACACAACAGTGACAAGTAATGACGCTATGCGCGGCAGGAATATATAAGGCGGTGGTACAAGATACCCGGACGAGACATTGCGGAATTATTTTGCGAAACTATTTTAATAGTCCCGATGGCAGTGACACACAGTCAATCGTTGCGAACTGCCTGGTAGAGTGACAGATAGCTTATTTTTTAAGGGGGGCCCGAACCAATGCAGGAACCAACTTGATTAGTTCTGCACTGTCTTACCCGGGTTAGGTAAATACAGATTCAACTATTCTGACCATCGTATATCGGTGCTTGTTGTTAGGTTTCCCATTTTGAAAAGTATAGTAGTTAAGAAACATATGCATATACGTATGCACCTATATCGGTACAACCCTGATACTTGCACAAAAATTGTATTTGTAATATGTGTAAAAGTATGACTAATCAGTGTCATATTTTACAGTGTGTAACAAAAATCCTGTCCGATCATCAAAGGTATGGTTTGGTCACGGTAATGTTATCTACCAGTATTTTGACTCGGCCCTGTCCTTGAAATACCTACAGGCGGCCGCACCACGCTGTACGTAAAATGTCAGGGCTGTCCGCTTTCAATATTTTAACTAAATTTGTTTGTGCAGCGCAACCATCAGTCAAAAGTTTGTGATGATATTAGTATAAATATAAAGCTTTAACTAAGGATTGCTGTCATGGATCAGCGATGTGAAGATAGATATGTATCTGCCACAGAGCTTATAATTATTTAAACTATGACGCAAGTTCGGCTTCAATCTTCTGGTACCCCCGCATTTTTTCATTTACTTGACTGCGTTCCGATCCGGTAGTAATTATATAAACGTTGACTTAAAGTGCCTTTAAACATTTGAATCATTTTTTTGATTTTTGAGTTTTTTATAAGATAGGAATAGGAATTCAGGTACAATAGGACTAACATAAGTATGTTGTTACAATACAAATAAAAATGTTATTTTTCACTTTTTATTTAAATGTTACTTGTAAACCTCGCGAAAAAAGGCATCAACCTTGTTAAAATAAATTAATATTCATTTATTTACAATTTACAGTCATAAAACATCTGAATATTTAACAAAAACTATACTGTATAGTAAATTGTATAAATAAATCACACACTAAAACATTATTTAACAAATAAACATCATAATTTGCTTATTTAATCTTTTACTGGGTTGGGCTTTTTATAAGTAGGATCAAAACCGATTCTTAGGTAGAAAATTGTAGAGTAAAATTTTTGAGAGGCACGGGGCTTCGTGATGTGCGAGACGAGGCAATAAGACTATACATTAGATACAGTAGACAAGCCATAAGCGCGTATGTAAGTGAAAATGCCCCGTTGACAGAAAGAGAAACAACAGCCTTGGTAAATGTGTTTACGTCATTATCTGTGATAAAAAAATGATTACCAAAATTCATTTTCTGTCTCTCCACCGACGGAACTACTTTTTGCTTGGCTCGTTTACACTATTTATATTTTTTTATAAACAAGACACACTTGGGTTGTTTGTAGCAAAAAAATAAATTTATGGGATATGAAAGCGTCGACAATAGGGGCAGAAAAGCAATTTCGCTCTATCCTTAGGTAAGGGCTAGCGCCGACGCTAAATAACAGATTAGTATGGAACCTTTGCGGATCTTTATTCTTATTAAACATAAGAATTGTTAGCTCCAAGCAAAGCGTACATATTACTTAGCCATAGAGTATGGCTGAGTAATATGTACGCTTTGCTTTTTGTAAATTTGAGTAAACTTTTTTCTTCGGCCGTTTTCAGGTTTTAGCTGTGTCGCGCGGGCCGTTACCTAATAAATCACATCTGCTATTTTGGTTTTAATAAAAAAACATTATTAATTGTTTATTTATATTTTAGTGAGAACGATGGTATTGGGAACATTTTTTAACAAATTTCTAGTTCTGGCTTAGGTATAATTGCTACAGGCTACTCTTAATACGTCATCGAGATGAGAATTGTAAGCCGGTTTCTGTATACGTTTTTTGCATATTTCATTTTGGAATAAGATGATTCACAAAGATATGTCGAATCAAACAACGTAAGCAGAACTTTTTTAATTTCTTTCGTTTTATATTGATCAGGTACTATAGTCCAAAATTCTTCATTATCCAAAATATAACTCGTTGAATTTAGAGCTGCTACAACGGGCGGGCCATTTTCAAAAGCCTAGAGGGCCGTATACGGTCCCTGGGCTGCAGTTTTAGTATGGCTGATATTACTGCGTGTCAAAACGGAGCGCGCTTTACTGAACAAATTATCACACGTGTTTCTTGACCGTAGCAAATTATTAGGGAAAAAACCGGACAAATATCTGCACAAGCTGCATTTTTTAAATATATGGAACAGCAGCAATTTAATAATTAATAAATAATTACTAAATTTAATAAAAAAATGCTGCTGTTACATACCTTTAAAAAAATGAAGCTTGTGCAGATATTTGTCCCGATAATTTGCTACGGTCTCAAGAAACACGTGTGATAATTTGTTTAGTAAAGCGCACTTAAAATATTTAAAGCAATAGAAAAGTTATATACATACATAAATATATATTAAAGTTTTTTTTTATCATTAGGTAGCAAACAAGCAGATGGGTCTCCTGATGGAAAGAGTCAACCATCGCCTATAGACACCAAAGATGTTAATGGTGCGTTGCTATCTTGTGGCGAGGTCTTATGCCACATGCATAAGTTTACCGGCTACCTTACCCTCCAAACCGGAACACGACAGCGACAAGCACTGACGCTATTGCGGCAGGAATAGGTAAGGCGGTGGTACCAGACCCGGGCGAGACAATACAAAACTCTACCACCTAGTAGCCACGATGGTAGTGACTCGATAGCCAATCGGTCGCCTTTTACGACCTGCCTGGCAGCACGGCAGTTGGCCTATTCTTCAAAGGAGGCCGGGACTAACACGGCGAAATAATCTATAAACAAGTATATACATAATTTACATTCGGACTAAGGTCCATTTTTTGCATTGGCACATATTGGCCCAGTGTTTTTATTTCAGGGAATTTAGTTCAGTCTGGTCTGGCAATGTCCCGATCAGTAATTTTTTTATGCGATGCTTTTAGATGTTCACATGAATTATTTTATGGACTTGTATAAGTCATTTATTTCAGAGAAAATTTAAATGCTCCGAGGACTTATGTTTTTCGTCTACGGAGATCTTATGGGAATTTGCAAAAGCGCAAATCTAGGAGATTAACTATTTCAAACTGTTCCGAATTTGCGTCCATTTGAAGCCTACTAAGGATTTTAACAATATTAGCCCTATCAATAAACAGCGCATGGATTCCAAGAATATAAGAATTCCAAAACTAAACAGCATGACTATCCCTGAAATGAACAAAAAAAATGGTCTTTGTTTAAACACATTTAAAATATACATATATACATGAAACTAATAACACCTATTTAGGAAACTAAACAATAACTTTCTGTATCTAGATAGAAACCATATCTAGCATCCTTAATATATTCTTTCAATAAATTCAGATTCATTTAAAAGATTAAATGTATTAAATATAAAAAGGTTTTCGAAAAACGGAGGCTTATTCAATTTACGTTATACAGTCTCGAAATTTAAATGCTTTTGTATTAAGTAGCTCTTGTTACTAGTATTAAATACACATACGTTATTTTTTGCCATTTAGATTACGTCTTCAGAGCTTCCACAAAATAAAATTAATAGGACACCCAATTACTGTGCATAGTTTGTGATGTACAGTAGCGGTACGAATAGTTTCGTCAATTTTCAAATTGATTTATTTAACAAGCTGCGAGCACATATGATCTTTTAAAAAATTTTCCCATAATATACTGTTGCATAGAAAATTATGCTTAACTATTCGATAACATGGTTCAGACTTGCTTGCATCAACACTATTTCCTTATTTTATCTTGTGTAAATGATTATTATCTAAAGAGTTGCTAATGTTTCTTTTTTAATTAAAACCTTTTTATTATTTGACCTGCCATTAATATTTATGATAAAACTATTGTCATGGTTAATGTCACCGTGGTTATTTCTAGATTTCTAGTGTTATTCAATATTTTATTGCAAAAAATATTTGCCATAAATATAATATCCTTTATTTTCGTAATGTTATAAAAATGCTGAGACAATTAAGAATTGAAGAACGAGCAGCAATAATTATTGTTGGATAAACTTTATTTGATAGAAAACGTCACATTTATTTATTGTTAGTAGAACTGTTTTTGGTACTGGTATGTTGGCATGATTGATTCGCTTAGTAGTGCAAGCGAAATTAGATCTTAAAGCATTGATATAAAAAAACCCTAGATGCACAGTCCCGAACAAAACTGACAGTCAAAAGTGTCCCTAATTTCATTCAAGTAGTTATAGATATGGCAAAAACGTATGTCTGCATATCCAACCTTAAGTGCAAGACTTATAGTTGTTTTTACAAAGCAATGTACGAAAAGAAATAAAATTGACTGTGTCGCAACCGACACGATTCTATTTGAAATGAGTGCACAATTTAAAATTCTGCACTCATTTTTGGAGGACGTTTTTGACACACTGATTGTGTATCTTGGGTTTTTTATATCAATGTCTTAAGGTGACGATCTTATTTGTACCGTGACTATACCATGACTTTAATAGACATAAGTTTTTATAAAATATCTTCCACACGGGAATACCAGTCGACATGTAATAAAACGGCAACAACTGCCTTCCAATGTCTAGTATATAGTATTTCTGGAACCCTGAATCTTTACCAAAATATGGGACCCTTCCAAACAATAAAAAAAATAAATCAGTTTATCTAGCTCTGGAGTAAAAAATAAAAGAAAATACAACCGAAAAAATATCACGTACCTAAGTATAATTAAACTTACCATTCAATGCATATTTTTCCAAGTCATTAATATTGTACATTCTATGTATGTAAAATATAGGATTACCTTATTTTAAATTAGTAACAAACATTTTATTTCGTTTCCGATTAAGCTTCTCAAAACGTTCAATTAATGGGCGTGTTCAAGAAGAATGTGTAAATTCAGGCTTCTAACAAAATTGGCAAGTCTTAACTAAGACTATTCCTGGATATTGTATATAGTAAGATATTATTCACGTCTATAGTAGTGTGGACATAATCCGTTATTTTATATTTTATATTATAAGCGCCGTTCATTCCTTTATCATAGATAGTACATACATGTTTTGTCTTATCAATTATGAAAATTTTTAAAATATGTAAGGTTAGAGCGCGTCGATTATCTGAACTAATTGGGGGACATAGGTGTTCGGATAACCGGTTTTTTTCGGATAATCGAACTGTATAAATATAGTCATACATATTTATCCACGGGTGAATAAAAGCCGTATTTACATACCTTCATCTTTATTGAAAAATAGGAGTTTAAAAACAAATAAACTGCAGCCTTTGCAACAAATCATTCAACGTACAATATTGACGAAAATTGGGGCGTGGCAAGAGGTAGGCACGCGCGAGTCGAATTCTGATAAGCGATCGTTCGGTTGATCGACGTTCGGATAATAGACGGATCTACTGTATTATTATATGTACTTTTTATGATGTTCTGACTGCTACAACTTTTAGGGCCATCGCCCACGGTGACTTTTTGTAGTGATGTTGTCGCGCGTCCGCATCGATACAGTCGCGAAGCGGTCGCTAGCTGTGTGCCCTTGCCCACGGGCCCAGATTCAGTCGCGATGCAAACGCGTATTGTTATGTATAAATTATGACAAATATAGTTAAAAAGATAGCAAGCGTGTCCAGGATGAAACCGCCTCAGTCCAGATGCTCAGACTAAAATTTTGACATGTCTGACATGTGTTAGTAAGTTTGTTAGACGGCTGAGTTTAGACAGTCGTCTTGAATACACCCATTAATCTTCATTTTTACGGAATATAATGTCGCTATTTTTAATCTGTGCATATTTTATTTTTCATCTTCTTTTATTATTACTGTACCTTATTAAAAGTTATAGATAGTGTAAATTTGTAGATAATTACTAAATAAAGTACTATAAACTAAAATCAAGTTCTAAACGTTGGACACCCGAAAGCTATCATATTAAAAACCTACATAAATATCGAGAAAAATAGTATTTCTCATAAGTTATAACATAGCAAGGGAATGATCTATAAGCGGAACGCTGCAACATGTGTATATTGATATGAAAACAAATTTGCCGAATTCTAAAACACATTCTATTAAGAATGATTAAAGGAAGAAATATTATTTGGCTGCTTTGCTCGCGGCGTAGACAGCAGGAAATCAGTAAGACACAGGTTTGTTACCATTTACCGCCTTGCTGACTGGCGATATAATCTGTAGCACGCCATTTATATTTCTTAATTCCTCCCGCTTGTCACGATAATTGGGGAAAACATAAATGCTTATGCATACATTTTCGCTAAGAGGGGCAGGGGTTCCTGAGCTCCTTGCCGAGGATATCGGACGAGATTTGACAATATGCCTCCATTAACATTTAACTTACCGTGTGTAGCACATAAGAGAATCGAAGTGATAAATGAATTAAGAACACTTTTATTGTTGCATTCACATGGTGGTATAGCCACAAATGTGTTTACGTTTCAGTACAATCGGAGAAAAAATCATTCAACAGTAACTCAAGGATTTCGTCTCGATACACTTAATTAAAAATTAGTTCCGAAAGAAATGGGTATAGACTGCAGTCCATCAGATCTAAGATTGGGAGCCAAATTAACAATGGGAAACCTGCTTTTAGTGAAGTCAAAACTAAAATAGGTAAATTAAATTTATTACATAAAAAGTATTGTTTTAACCCCCGACGCAAAACGAGGGGTGTTATAAGTTTCAGGTGTGTATCTGTGTTTGTCCGTGGCATTGTAGAGCCCTGGCGAATGGTCCGATTTGATTGCGTTTTTTTTTAATTGAAGCCCTGTTTTGCGAGATGGTTCTTAGCTAAGATTCAATAGAATCTGTTCAGCCGTTTCAAGATAACCAGCTCTTTTCAAGTTGATGAAAGGAATTAAATAACTTGTAAATGCTTTATCAATACTAAATTTTGTGTTTTGCTACTTTATTGATATTGCAATTACATGGTAACGTTGAGCTAATACTTTGAGATTCTCATTCGAAGATCATCAGCGTCTATTTAACTGGCAATTTTCGTATTTAAATAATTGATTTTTTTAATACTACAAGCCACTTTTTAACGACTTTCTGATATCCGTGAGTACAAAAACTAGACAGACTTGTGAAGGAAATACAAATACTATGGTACCATCCAACTGAGCTCGTGATGTAGCCTGGATGTAGGGACTGGAACTGTCTGATGCAGAGTTTTAACAAGACAATCTTGCTTAGAATAAGTCTGGTTGCTATAAATACTAAGTTTGATTAGTGCTCATGATGACGAGGATTTGAAGATGGAGCTGATAAAGTGCTACCGAAACTCACGCGTAGAATGTAGAAAGAGATAAGATAGTCAAGTTCGGACTCGATGGATTTTTGATGATGTTTACTTTCCATTACATATAATGTCGAAGAACTGAACATGAAGCCGTAAGTGTCATTGTAACTCACAGAGAGAAATTGCTAATATAGTGGAGTTTGGAGCCATTTCATTTGTTACAGTAAGATCTTTCTCATGATGATATGGCTCTGAAGATTGAGCCGAAAAAGTGACATTGGAATTTCAAGAATCCAGATTCAAAGTTCGACTACAATGAACTCCTAAACTAAACGAGGTAAAGTTTTTGAATTAGTACTTAATTGTCTTGAATTGGCAAATATCTTAGTGCTGGATAATTTTTAGGATCTGATGATGGAACTGAAAGGTAACCATGAGAACTCCTAAACTAAATAAGATAAACTAATCGAAATTGGACTCATTTGTTCTATTTGGACACTCTAGTGCTAGACGATTTCCAGTCTCATGATAGAGTTGGAAATACTTTATGGGAACCTTGGAATAAAATTAGCAACACCATCGAATTTGAGGTAGTTTGTATCGTTATTTCAAGGGCTTTGGAGGGGAATGGCTTCCAGTGCCTGATGATAGAGATGAAGGATGTAACCAAGAACTCCTACACTAAACCAGGTTAACCCCTTAAGTGGGGAAAAAAATCAGTTTGTTTTTGCAAGCAATTTGGTGCTAGACGATTTTTAGTATCTAATGATGGAATTGGAACGTAGTCATGGGAACTTCTAAACCAAACAAGATAAATCTATCGAATTTCGGATGTTTTGTTGTGTTTTAACAAACATCCTAGTACTAGACGATTTCTGGGGTCTAATAATAGAGCCAATAATGGAGATCATGGGAACTTTGAAATAAAATGGAGTCAATTTTACAAGGATTTTGAAGAATGTTGTTTATCAGTGCCTGATAATAGAACTGGAAAAAACCTATAAGAACTTATAAGCAAATCCAAATAAAGTCATTGAGTGTGAGCTGCTTGGGTTTGTTTTGACATATGCTTTGGTGCTAGATAATTTTCAGGATCTGATGGTGAAACTAGAAGGCGACCATGATAATTTTTGAACTAAACAAGATAAAACCATTGAGCCCCGTGTTGGTCCGAGCTCCTTTGGAGAATAGGCCAACTGTCGTTCTGCCATGAAGGTCGTAAAAGGCGACCGATTAGCTATGCGAGTGACTACCATCCTGGCTACTAGATGGTAAAGTTCTGCATTGTCTCGCCCGGGTCTGGTACCACGACCTTACCTATTCCTACTGCGATAGCGTCAGTGCTTGTCACTCTCGTGTTACGGTTTGGAGGGTAAGGTAGCCGGTAAACTTATGCATGTGGTATTAGACCTCGCCACAATATAGCAAAGCACCATTTACATCTTTGGTGTCTACATGCGATGGTTGACTCTTTCCATCAGGAGACCTATCAGCTTGCTTGCTATCTTACGATATAAACAAAAGAGCTTAGATTCATTTGTTCTATTTTGACAAATACTCTAACGCTAGATGCTTTCCAGGGTCTTATAATGAAGCAGAAAGCAGAAAGTCTTTGGAGTAGAATGGCTTGTAGTGTGGGAAGAAGTCCATGAAAAATCCTAAGCTTACCCAGAAAAACCCATTGAGTGTGGGTTACTTCGGTTTGTTTTAGCATATTTTTGGTGCTAGATGATTTTTTGAATTTAATAATGGAAATTGAAGGTGACTATGGGAACCTTTGAAAAAAACAAGTTAAACCTATCGAGTTTGGACTCATTTCTTCTATTTTGAGAGTTATCCTGGTGTTAGATAATTTCTGTGGTCCTATATAAAGCAGACGATTTGGGGTTCATTTGGTTCGTTCTAATAAGGAATTTGGAACAGAATGACTTCCAGTTTCTCAAGATAAAACTGAAAGAAGTCCATTAAATCTCGCTAAACCAGACAGACCCATCGAGTATGGGTTAATTGGGCTTGTTTTGGTATACTGTTTGGTGCTTATTTTAAGAATCTATTGATGTAATTTGAAGGTGGCCATAGGATCTTTTAAACTAAACAAGACAAACTCAACGCGTTTGAACTTATTCTGTTTTGACAAATAATCTGGTGTTAGATGATTTCCAAGCTCTTACAATAAAGTGAGAGAAGGTCATGGAAACGAAACGAACGAACGGATGAAAATTGAGAAGCACCATCGATTTTGATCCCGTTTGAATCGTTCTTTTTTCTGTTTTCCAGTGTCTGATAATAAAGCTGGAAAAGGTCCGTTATAACTTTTAAGCTAATCTAGATAACCCATCGAATGTTGGCTAATTGGTTTATTTTGGCAAATATTTAGGTGCCGGATGTTTTTTCTAAGATAAATTAATAATGGAACTGAAAGGTGGCTATCGGAGAATGGGCTGATATCGTTGGCTTTCATTACTAGGAGAAAGTGGCCGTGGAACTCCTGATATAAACAAAATAAGCCCATTGAGTGTGGTCTCATTTGTTATATTTTACATACACTCTGGATCTGGACTGGACTACATAGTGGAGCTGGAGGCCATGGGAGCTTTGCAATAAAATAACTCAAGCTCATTGAGTAAGAAATCAAGGTAACCTTAACCTGATGCTGCAAGATCCCCTTTCGTAGATCATCAGGTCTTTTCACGTTTTACTCAAAATAATGCGTATTTAACGGAATGGCGGTCTGAGGACGTGTCGGGGGTCTTTGAAATTTTTAATTTTATCTTGTTACAAGAAATCTCAAAAATCGGTCCACGGATATTTTTTAAGAAAAGCATTATAATATATGTGCCTAGGTATAGGTATAGGAAATGGCAATTGTATGTTTCGCATCATTGAATACCGCGCCACAATACTCGACCTACAATTGGCTATTTCGCGGCCTTTGCAATAATGTACTATTATTTTATTCACGTTACTCATATCCGTTATGAGAAGAAGATAATATAAAACTGTACTAGAATGCACGAGGGAAGTGTCTTTTCCAAAACCTCGTGTTCGATAAGTTTGAGCATTCTTCGTTGGTAGAGTGGTTAGCGAATCTAACTACGACTCGATGGGGCTCGGGTTCGATTCCCGACAGGGATAAACATTTGTTGATGAGTACAGTCGTTTGCTTAACTTGAAGAAAACGACCGAAGACGTGTGGATGCTTTCGAGATGTGGTGCTAGAGGAGAATGCTCCGAATTCCCTGGACAGCGCAGCGAACAAACGCATCGATACTCGAGGACCTCAATGTGACCAGGAGGCTGTCATCCATCTGCCTACAGAGTCCTTGAGTATATTGGTCATATCACCCGCAAAGATGAGGGAAATCTTGAAAAGCTCGTCGTCACAAGCAAAATCGAAGGGAGAAGACCGCGGGGAAGAAGCCCAGTGCGCTGGGCGGACCAAAACCGAACAACACATAGTAGCAAAGTTTATAAGGCCATACACGCAGCCGACAAACGTGGACAATGGCGTAAGATTGTTAAAGAAAAGATGATCCATGGAGGGGGTCACGACCCTCAGCGATGAGGAAAAGACACGGGAGGAGGACAGTCGTTTGCATTTCTGGGTTTGGGTGTTTATGTTTGTAACAGTATTTATATATGTGTTTCTATGTATTTGTATCGTTAACTAACACCCATAGCACAGCCAAAATAATTTACTTGCTTTGGGGTTAGGTCAATTTATGTAGTTTGTCCAGTGATATTATTATACTAGGCCACTTTCTATGCATTTTTGTGGTACATTTTACTCAAAAATTATCGGACTTTTAGGTTTGTGCTTCGACGTAGTAGTTTAAATTCATGTCTAGATATGTTGTCTACCATAAAAATAGAGAGAGGGAGGGAGAGGGAGAGGGGGAGGAAGAGGGGGAGGGAGGGAAGGGGAGGAAGAGGGAGAGGGGGGAGGGGAGTGAGAGGGTAGGGTGAGGAGGGGAGGGGGAGAGGGAGGGGAGAGAGGGGGGGAGGGGAGGGGAGGAGCGGGAGGGGGGAGGGGAGGGGCGGGAGGGGGGGAGGGGAGGGGCGGGGAGTGGGAGGGGGCGGGAGGGGTGGGGAGGGGGAGGGGCGGGGAGGGGGAGGGGGAGGGAAGAGAGAGAGAGGGGGGGGGGGGTGGCTGGCTGGCTGGCTTCTTGAAAAACGAGAAGAAAGTACCTAATTCCAAGCGAACCAATATGCGGGCGGCAATTTTCTTTTTTATTGTATCTTCTTTTTACATTCTCTTCTGATGTCTATGTCTAGTAGCGAGAATGAAGATTTATTTACGCCGCCTGAATTAAAAGAAGGTGCTCAAACAGTCATTTTAAACCTTTTGCCAGAAAAGTCCAAGCATAAGTACAACAAAACATATGACAATTTCATGGAGTTTCAATAATTGTAATAATTTTAATATAAATTTTAACTAAAATGTTTTTATTTTCCTCATTGGTGTAGTATAAAGCAGCATGTATCACTCGGGAGAAAATGCGATATCTGAGTGTATTGAGGCCCCCTATAAAACTACACTCTCGTAAGGTATAGGTCATTTTCTCGCCTTGGTGAACAAACTACTATTATTTTTCTATACATTAAAAGACTTATAGACTTTATTATTATAAATAAAGTCTACACATTAAAAGATGTAATTCTCATAAAAATACTTTTCTAACAATATTACTAGAAAGTATAACTTTGCGAGCCCCTACAAAGCTCTGCTTTTTGCTAGTATTTATTTGTCATGGCAGTGCTAACCCAAGTAAAACTGACCGTATTAACCACTTTACTAAAGTTCTGTTTCTTTCAAAGATAAGATGTATTGCCCTCATGCGATCTCGTTTATGGCTTGCGTGGGCGGTGACAATGCCACAAACAAACGCTGCACGGCCTAGTGGCACGCACACGTTTCCCCAATCACCTAATATTATATTATACGGATACCAGAAGAAACGCATATTAAATTTGGCTTATATGTTTTACGGTTTTTAAAAAACATTCTTGCTACAAACACAAATCGCTATAACATAATTTTGTGCATTTTGACCATTGCTTAATCTTTTGCTTACGGCTAAGTGGCACGCACACGTTTCACCAATGACCTATTATTATATTATAGGCATACCAGTAGAAACGCATTTCCTTACAATTGGCTTACATGTTTTACGGTTTAGAAAAAAGCTTGCTGCAAACGCAAATTGTTATAACATAAGCTTTCTGACCATTGCACTGATGATCTTTTGGCCGCCAATAGATCTCCCCATTGCCGCTTTGGTAAAATTCGATATCCCATATCCCTAATATCACAATACAAAACTTATCTTAATCAATAGTGATTTTTCACTTTCACGTCCATATAAGTTTGATTGTTAAAAAAAGTCGTCCTTGATAATTCTTCTTTGAAATAGTCTATCGTTCTTTGTAAGCCATCTTGTAATGATACCTGAAAAGTATATAATTTTATTAGTGCGCTCTAAATACATGATGGAAAAGTTAAACATTAAGTTTGCAATGAAAAATATGTCTGTCATATTTTGTATAGTTACTTTGGGGGTCCAATTAAGATGTTTTTCCGCGACGGAGATGTCTGGACGCCGTCGCTGTGGATCGTCTTCTACGGCCGCACCTGTCGCTACGGTGCTCCGACATCCGGGGACTAGATTCTTTATTATTAAAGCAAATTCTGCAAAAAAGTCATACCAACTTTTAGAGGAACGGAATCTTTAGTCAGTCTAAACACAAAATAACAATATTTTTTATGTCGTGAAACCGTGAGATCACGAGAACCTTGGTGTAAATCTCAGATCAAACAATAACACGAATAAAAATAATTATTGTAGGCAGAGGTGCAACGCACACATGATTAACCAAAAGTAATAAGTCCCATTATGTGGTAAAAGGCCCAGATATGAACAAAACCGGACACATCCGAGATCTAGTATTTAAGGATCTGGCCCCTCTTTGCAGAATACACCATCTGCCATTCTGCCAGAAAGTTTGTAAAAGGCGAATGATTGGATGGTCGTTTTATTACCATTGTGACTTCTAGGTGGTATTCTCGCATGAGTGTTCGATATCGACCGCCTTATCTATTCCTCCTGCCATAGCGTCTAGGGTAAGGTAAATTTGTGCATAAAAAAAATATTCAGAACGATTTGTCCTCTGTTTATCCCAGTGTTGGTCCCAGGCTCCTTTAAAAAATAGGCCAACTGCCGTTCTGCCAGGCAGGTCGTAAAAGGCGACCGATTGGATATGCGATTCACTTCCATCGTGGCTACTAGGTGGTAGAGTTCTGTATTGTCTCGTCCGGGTTTCTTGTACTACACACTCAATGACAAGATAAATACCTAAACATAGACTACTAAGGAGATAACTAAATGTTTACGTTAACTTTACCTAAATTCGAACTTTTTTTAGCTAATATTCTATAAGTTTAAAAAATATTTATTAAATGCGGATAAGTTAAAGAGAAGATATAGAATCTGACGGTATAATATATTTAATTCAATTTTTACGTTAACCTTACCTGAATTTCACCTTTATTTAGCTACTTTTCTTCAAGTTTAAAATATATTTATTAAATGTGGATAAGTTAAAGAATAGAATCTGACAGTATATATTTAACTAAATTTTACCGTGAACCTTACCTAAATTCCAACTTTATTTAGCTACTATTTCCCAAGTTTTAAATATATTTATTAAATGGGGATAAGTTAAAAAGTTAATATAGAGTTCTACGGTATATTTTTTACTTTAAGGTATTAGCTAAGGAAAACGATGTATGACTCGCCCGTGTTCTTTGATAAAAACGTGCAAGTGGGGAATACCTATCGATCAGAATCACACATGTAGCGCTATCTATATTTGTAAGTAGAAAACAATTAAATTTGTCGCGCCAATTTCATACCTTGAAATAAGCCTCTATTTGAAATATATTACAAAGTACTCTGATGGGGAAACTATTGTGAAGGTGTTGTTTAATATTTACCTTCTATTGTGTGTTCCACAGGATTCCCAATATTTACAGGTTGATTATAACTAGAAGTCATTAATGCTAGAAGTCCATCTACTAAATCTGATACATAGCAAAACGAACGCGTTTGTTTACCATTTCCATACACCTGAAAAAAAATATACGGTAATTTTAAGGCTTTTGATGCAGGAAAATGGTTTCTGTTGTTTTGCACCAGTATATGTAGGACCCGTAGAATTGATTAGCCTTTAACAATAAACTAACCATAAAGAAAGCAAATTATATGGTTGTGAATGTGATATGGGTGTTATTCAACGATACTAATACATAGAAATTGTACATATAATCTAAGCCCCAATGTAAGCAAATACTGAAATATATCAATACAGTATACAGGGTTACTTCTAAAGGTCAGGCCAAATTTTAAACTTAGCAACTAAATATATTTATTTTACAATAATAATTAAAACGCAAATTCAGTGCGTTTTAATTATTATTGTAAAATTATTACAAGATAATATAAAAATATTCGTTTAAAAATATCCCACTAAATTCATGAATTGGATGCACCAAGTCTTGTGAATGAACTCACTAATGCTGGCAGTGTGTAATTTTACATTTACCTATAATTACAATAGTAACTATTATATGATTTGTCGCTATAAGCATATTTTTCCCCAATAACTTTTAATTTAGTTGAAGGCACTAAAATATTTTAGTTCGAATTTTGGGTAATTAAAATTATACTCATGCATTTTGTTTTTCGTGTCGTATAAAAATAAATTTTTTTTTTAGTACATTAATCGAACTTATCGCTTTGAACAGCCTCTGAAAATTTTGTTCGGATCTTTAAAGTAACCCTTTATAAATACAGGAATGTTTAAACACCCAAACCCAGAAATACAAACATTTATGCTCATTATACAAATGTTTGTCCATTGAAAGCTACATTATCCAGGAGTGACATAGGCTACTTTTTACCAAAGGCAAGATGATTTTTGATCACACGAACGAGGTCGCGTGTAGCTGCTAGCGTAACATGAAAACATACAAAATATTTTACTCACAGTAATAGTAAGATTTTGTATAGCTTGCATAATAAAATTAGAAACCACTCTCCCATCAGAGACATGCATCCTTGGGCCATATGTGTTAAATATTCTGGCAACTCTAACAGAAACATTTTCCTGCTTTGCGTATGAGTAAGCAAGCGTTTCTGCCACTCTTTTTCCTTCGTCATAGCAAGCTCTAGGACCTGAAAAATAATCTATGTTATTGACACTTCATTTCTATTTGAGGGATTGCAATTCATTTTATTAATTACATTATTTTTCTTGATCAACTTAATTAGTAATCAGTGATCAGCATATTCGCTTGATTTTGACATTAACATTGCTGTTAATTATGTAATTAGCCTAATGCTGTTAATTAGTTTTAGCTGACATAGTTATTTTATTGACATGTTTGTAGCTTTAAGTTTGTAGAATATAATTGTAAATTTTAAAAAATCTGTTTTTGGAGATAATCTTTTAAGCTGACAATAAATGACTGATATTTTTAAGCTTACCCCAGTGAACTTATTATTTAGGTCTAATTTTACAACAGTTAATGTTCATTTAAGTATATTACACTCTGAAGATGGTTTAAAATAATGAAACCGGTTGAGTAATGTGTTATAAATATGTTTGTGATTTGAAATAAATGAGCATTTAACTAATGTATTTAAAAATAGCAGTTTAAGTTGCCGAAAGCGGTAATGGGAATTGTAAACTACTGCTGCAGCCAACCAACCAGAGAAACCTGACCAGAAACATTTTTTGATGCTCAGCTGACTGCATACCCCGGGAAGCAGCTGGCATTGTAATCCATACTATTATAATAAATGCAAAAGTAACTCTGTCTATCAATCGTGTCGTTATCACTGGCAAATCGCTGGACTGATTGTGAAGACATATTGTTTTTATTATAGAAGAGCGGCCAAACGAACGGGATGTGCACCTAATGGTAAGTGACACCGCCGCCCATGGACATCCGCAATATCAGAGGTCTTGCAGTTGCGTTGCCAGCCTTTAAAGAACAAGTAAGCTCTTTCTTGAAGGCCCCCAAGTCGTATCCGCTTGGAAACACCCCTGCCGGTAAATGATTCCACAACAGGGTAGTGCAAAGCAAAAGTGCCGAGAGAAACGCACAGTTGTGGATTTTCAGGCATCGAGATAGTGAGGGTGGAATTTCAAATTTTGACGCGGTGTCCGATGGTGGAATTCGGCGGCAGGAATTAATCCAAATAACTCGTCGGAACACTCCTCATACGATAGAAGACGCAGAGTGTATAGCAACACTTTATAATGTTGGGATGACCATCTATTTTTTACTTATTTTGTCTACACTTCCATACTAATATTATAATGGCGAAAGTTTGTCTGTCTGTTACTCTTTCACGACTAAAGTACTGAACTGATTTTGATCAAAGTTGACATGGAAATATTTGAAGATCCAATGTCACACCTTTCTTTAAAAACAATAAACCCGTAAGGACCGGAAAATTTTTAAGAAAAGCTATATTGACGGCATGTTCATATACTCGCGGGAAAAGCTGCGCCAGTCAGCTGGTATACATATATTTTAGAGTAAACAACAATGCTCTCCTGAGCATATAATTAAGGATACAATAAAAACTATTTACAACCATAGTTTAGACATTTATCTTCACAAATTCGTTCTGATAAACTGATAGAAAGGTTTATATATTTTATTACCTATAGGATTAACATGACCCCAATATGACTCTGGCTGAGGATGAACCATGGGATCACCATAAACTTCTGATGTACTAGCTATTAAAATTTTCGCACCAACTCGCCTTGCTAAGCCTGGAACATTTAAGAGGACAACATTACTAAATAATTAATTAAATTATACTGAAATGTTTTTGCGTTTTGCAAGCCTAAATATTTCAGTCTGCTGCTTCTTTTCTTGTGATTTCTTGGTAAAGCAAATGGTTTTATTTAATGCTTTAAGCAGCCTGGACTCTTCTGCTAGTGTGTTAAAATTCCTTTGCCTTTGATTCTGAAGCTTATAACCAATAACAAGTGATATTCTTTTGATAACTGCAGCGATGGCTATTCATTTTCGCACCTAACTACATCTTTAGGTAAAAGAATGGACAAGCAGATAGCTCTCTTCATGGGAGACGATTATCCTATCTAAATTGTAATGTCTCTGCCATTCCGCTAGGCAGTTCGTGAATGGTAAACAATTGGCTGTAAGTGTCAAAGCTATCGTGACTACTAGGTGACAGAGTATCATAACGTCTTTACGTTTTTTTTGTATCACCGTCTTACATTTTCCTTCCGCAGTAGCATCGCGTCACTAGAATAGCAACGCGCAATTAACATCTTTGGTGTCTAGATGGTAGTCTCTTTTCATAAAAAGAGACGTCTGCTTCTTTACTATCTTATAATATTGTTACGAATAATCTAGAAGCGTGTAGAGTTGGAGCGCGCGCGCGCTAACTTTCTAGAAATAAAGGAAAGAGATAGCTACTCCTATTGCCAAACAAATAGTTGACCGGGGCTATGCCATAATGGACTTTGTGGGATATGGCATAAGGTTGAAAGTAGCGTGTACTAGGAATTATGACTCATAACATGTTTACGATAAGAAGTGATTCATTGTTTCCCGATACATTTAGATATTTCTGGATCCAGCTAGGACTTTTCCCTGCCTATAAATACAGAGATGTTGACAAACACAAAGCAGTTTTTGTCAAGCGATCGAGAGCGATACATCAAGTGACCAAGTGCGAAGCGAGAAGTGTTTTATTGTGTAGTGTTCTGAGTTCAGTGATAGTATAGCGAGTGACTATTGTGTAAAGTGTATTTTAGTATTACGTTGTGTTGTGTTGTGTAAATACACGGATTTAATATAAGTGGTGTTTTCTTACAATTGCGAACCCGAGTACGTAACAATATAATAAAAAGTGATGTAATCTTAAGTTAACTGGCAACCTTAACTTCTAAACTGGGATAGTTTTAAGCATTAACGCTATTGCGGCAGGAATAAGTTAAGCAGTAACACCAACATGGCTCTCGATTTTTACATGCTAGTTGTCTAGAATATAGATGGTTTAGTCTTGAAAAGAGGCCACATCTTCAAAAGAAAGAAAAGTATGGATCATCTCAACGAAAATACAAGAAGATATAAAACAAATTAATAGGTGGTATAGGTAAATACAGTGTAAACTGTATATGGCAGGAGTTGAGGTAAACATAAGAAACGAAAGAACAATTATTTAGAATCTTCAGTATATGTAATTACAGCAGTTGAAGTAAATAAACAAATTAAATTGATACAGCTGCAGTTTTTAATAATTTCGGTAACTTATCAAGTTACTGTTTATTGTCTAATAATGACATATTTTTGGTGTTATTTAGAGATTCTAAAATGAGTGTATTTTGTATGGACAAAAGGTAAACCAACCAAAATCCAGTAGCTTCAACGTTTTAGGAAGTTTGACGTTAAGTAGATTTTACGCTGTATTCCAATTATTTTTAAGAATAAATAGGTACCTATCTTTATTTTTAATAATAACTTTATCAGTTTATCCCATATAAATTTAGTGGAGGTAAGATTTAGGTTCCAGAAGATGATCAAAAGGAACTTTGTGCACAGCATTTGAAATATCTCTGTTAAAACTACTTATTGGTGTCAATAGTATCCGATGAGTGAGGGTGCTTTGAAAAAATTTCATGAATCAAATTGAAAGCAAAATATTGTTATGATTTTTGTATTTATAACTGATGTACTGCCATCCCCGAGGCTGGGGATGGTAATTTAAAACGCAAGATCATTAGTTAATCATAATAATTTCTACACTATCTTAATTAGTACTAATATTTATAGATAATCATAGTTCCTCAGTGTGGCTTTGGTTATCACAGATAAGTAAAATACGTATAGATTTTACACTTTCAATCGTCGGCACTTGGTGAAATTCCATTATTACTAGTTAAAACTAGTAAATAATGCACTTGTACCCTTATCTTACTATACATATAGTTATTATAAATTAATCGACCAGTTTCGATTTTTAAAGCATTTTGAGGACGTAAATATATTCTTTACTGACAGTTTAGTTCTATATATATTACATAAACGAACAAAGTATTTTTTACAATGGTAGTGGGTAAACTTAAAGATAAATAATTAAAATAAATATAAGACATCATACCTAGCATATTAATTGTTCCCAGTGTATTGGTTTTGATTGTCTTCACAGGGTTTTGCATATAATGTGGAGGGCTGGCAGGACTAGCTAAGTGGTATATTTCATCAGCCTGAAAATATTTCACAAAAGTAATTAGCATTATGTTTCAAGAAAGGTGTGGGGAAAAAAGAATATTAATACAGACACAGTGTCTGAATCTATGTTTCACTCCATTATGGGCAATGTTTTTATAGCATAATATGATAATATGATAGCATAGTAAGAGACAAGAGGTGGATAAATGCACCAAAGATGTTATTCACATGGTTTTAATAGGTTGTTATTTACATGGCTACATTAAGGAGCCAACATATACTTATATGTGTTTAGGTAAACATATATGTGTTTAAGTAAACACATATATGTTAAGTATTAACATATACTTATGTGTTTTTTACAAAGACCCCATATGAAAAATTAAATTAAGTTTATAATTCATAAGGTATTGTAAAATCAAAATTGATTGATTTAATATATAAAAGTTTAATTATTATTTGTAAAGATATTGAGTCACATAGACAAGTAATATTAAGTTCATAATCCCTAAAGATTTCGTAAAATTGAAAATTTTTGAGTATCTATTTAAAAATATTAGTTTAAAGGGTTCTTTGTATAGTTATTTGCCACTTATAACCTTGTCATTACACTTTGTTTGCCTCTTATGAGCTTATGAGCTAGTATCTCTAAGAAACAGGAAAGCAGGTAGTCTAATCCTTAAATGGGACCTGGAGCAACACCCGGCATAATCCTTGAAAACAACCCCAAGCATCTTGTTCCCTCAACATCATATACTAGGACAATAACTAAACGATAAAAAAGCTAATAACTAAATTATTTGTATAACTCGTCTATCTTGTAAACAATTTTGGAAAAATCAAAAGCTAATCTTTCAAACGTAAATATGCATTATGGAGTGTTTTATCACAATTTTCGTAAAGCATTTAATCTATTTATTTAGCTCACTTTTATATTTCTTTTCCCTCTCCCTTGTATTTGCATGACGTAGTAGTGTGAGTTTTTTAAATCTTTTATCTACTATCCTTCCTACATGTCAAAAGCATAAGAGCTTAGCCTATCTCTGCTTTACATCACTACTTTATTTGAATTCCAACCTCTACCTGACTAAAACACTACAAACATGGTCTATAAGTGTTACTAGATGAGAACATCATCTAAATCACTTTCATGATAAATTTGATATACTTAACATTCACTTCTACACAAAAGCAATTGTATGAAATAGAGTGTTAAGAAGCAATGGATTATGCAGAGGAAGACAAATAATGTATCTATTATATAATTTATTATTTAGTTGGTACTGCAATGGTAGCAATGTGAGAATAAATACATGAGACTTGCTGGATTTAAATCTGATGCTAGGCATTTGTTTCAGAATTGGATATAATAATAATTGTATTTTAACTGTTTTAAATATCTACTAGGCTTGGTTACTGTGTGTGAAACTTTTTTATATAGCTCAAAAATTTAAAATGTGATATCTCTAAAAACTGGATTTGATCTCATAATAATTAATAGTAATTTACCTCTACATACAATGGATTGACAATATCATGATGAATCATTTCAAAGTTTCTATGTCCAAACCAATGTTCAACATTTCTTTTGCGCCCAGTAAAAAAATTATCTACAACTATAACTTCATGTCCTTGCGTCATAAGAATATCAACTAGGTGGGATCCAACAAAACCTGCACCACCTGTAACCTACAAAAATTTACCATGTCAATAATATAGAAATATTTATATTATGAAATTGCCTTGTTTGTTTAGTGGTTACAATTTTTCTCTCAGATGATAAGGTAAAAATATGTCAGTCAAATTTTTATTTGATTTTTCTGTCAAAAAAAATCACAGGAGCAGCTGGGAATCTGGTACTGGTGAGTTAACAGTCCTGTGTCTCCTACGACTCTTTGCCCATGTGTAGGTAACATATCATCAATATAAAAAACTTCATAAAATCTTTTACCTTCATATGGATGGACTTTTGAAAAAAAGTCTGTTTGACATCAGGTACTATCTCCTTGCCAAATTTTATTTAAATCAGTTTCAACAGTTTGGCGACGAAAGGGTGACAGAAAGACTTTCACATTTGTAACATAAGCATGTATATTCTGTTAAATTTTCAATTTTGTCATCGTTTGTATCCCCCTCTCACTCATATATTTATGTTTACAAATTCAGATTTACAACGAAAAAATGTAAAATTTTCATTCTATTTAAAATATATTCAAAATAAATATAATAATTATTGTTGGAAATTATTCAATCTTTCTTGTCCAATTGTGTATTGAAAATTAATTATTTAGATTGGCAATCACTTATCAAAAAAAAAAAAAAAATTCAGGTAACAAGTGATTCCCTAATAATTTCAGGTCCCTGTGTTCGTGAAGCCAAATTCTATTGAAAAATATTTATTTAGACAAAGCGACATGTATTACCCCAATAATTTCAAGTAGCTGTTCGCGAAGTGTATTACAAATATTTATTATGGAAATTGCCAAATGTATTAAAAATATAAATTAGAAAAGCGAATCCTTGTAATACAAATATAAAAAAATAATAGTTGTTTTATTATGCCTGGACGAGGCCTCAATGTATTTATATAAGGAAGGTAATAATGGTCTGTGTGACAGGTACGATGGTTTGGTACCTGGTGGATTCTAGGTGTTATTTATGTATAACGAGCGCCACATCCAGGAGCGTCACACAGACTCCCTCCATATAGCCAGATAGCAAACATTATAATGAATTATTAGGTAACGGGATTCACACGTTACAATTGTTCATAAAATTAAAAAAAGTAGACCAAAACCACTAGAACTGTGACTACGATGTGGTTGACTTTTGCAACATCTTGTTCAGGTTTGGTACCCTCACATTCCCCTCACCTACCTCTATAGTACCGGTGCTTGTTACTGTTGTGTTCCAATTTAGAAGGCAAGATAGCCATTAAACTTATATATGTGACATTACATCTAGACAACACAGATGTAACGCACCTCTGACATCTTTTTTTCTACAGGTGAAAGTTATCTTTTTCCATCTCTACTCCATTTTGATAATTGAATATTTCTATCAGGAGATGGTAAAATATAATTTCTGATTTAAAGAGATTACTCACTTGTTTGCTATTTTATAATCATAAAAAATTCAACATGGTATTTTAATTTTTCCACAAACATTGCCATATCAAGTTATATCTGGTTGACCGAGCTTTGCTCAGTTTTTCACATATTTTTGGAACCGATCTTTTCTTAGACCTTGAACCTTGATAAATCGATTCCTATAGAATATATAATTTTTTTTTCTGCACCTGGTTAACTGAGCTTTGCTCGGTTTTTCACATACCCATATCTTGGGAACCGAGCTTTTCTTGGACCTGGAACCTTGATAAATCGATTCCTTGACCCGAAAAACCCCTAATTCGTGACTTTCATGAAAATCGTTGGAGCCGATTCCGAGATTCCAATTATATATATATATATATATATATATATATATATATATATATATATATATATATATATATATTTGTTGTTCCTATGTTTCATAAATGACAAATTGTAATACCAGACACTGTGTCCTATCATTCTATTTTACCATAGATCATTAACCTTTTCACAGCCACAGTTGGCTATACCCGACAAATTGTTTTGGACGTTCAAATGCCAATGTCGGGTAATGCCGGCACAAACATTATACAAAAATAAAACTACTAATGCAATATTTTTTCGCTGTATTTTTATCGTCTATAGCTTGTCAACCAATGTTTATTTATTATATTGGTTACACTTTCTCCATTCGTCATTTATATAAAATAAAAAATGCGACAATGTAACGATAATCCCAAACTGATCACAAAGTCTACAGCGGTAGCTCCATTGTCGTGTCATGCCGATGGCTATTGATGTAGAATAGGCATGTAAGATTTTATTTAAATATTTCATTACTTCTATGATTTTTAGAAATAATTGCCAAATTATTAACAATTCTGAAAGGTCTGACAAATATTTAAATAAAAACAACAAACTTTTATTAAAAATAATTCATAGAAACGAGAAGACAGCTAGACAAATAGAATTATCGACAATAGCAAAATTGCTATTTTATCCCGCACTAAATGCAATCGTCTTATCGTCGTCGGTATTACACGACAAATCGAGACGTCAGATACGCCCTAGCGAAGAGACTTATTTGAAAAAAAAATGAACAACAGTGATATGGACACAGACGAACTTTTAAAAATATATTATACTAGCTGTTGCCCGCGACTTCGTCCGCGCGGACTTCGTTTACTCCGCACAGCTCCTCCCTGTAGGTGATAGCGTGATAATATGAAGCCTATATGTTGACCCGACCTGTTAGTAATGTTCTTGCAAAATTTGAAGTAAATCCATGCAGTATTTTTGGGTTTACTCTGGACAAACATACAGACAGACAAAAATTCTAAAAACTATATTTTTGGCTTTGATATTGATTGTATATCGTGCCCCAAGTATTCTTTTAAAAAATATTCAATGTACAGTTTTGATTTTCCTATGATTTTATTATATATATATATTTTAAATATATTATTTAAAAATAAATATATTTAAATAGGTGTCCCAGTTTATTTATTTATTTGGTGGGACCGTGCCTACAAAGGATAGGCATGGTCAAAAATTTTATGTATTCAAGACATCCGTCAACGACATCTGCCCGCCCGTGCGTGCTGGATTGGGTTGGCACAGACTACAAACCTATTAGTAAATAGCGCATATAAATAATAGGTAGTATTTAATTAATATTAAATCTTTATTTTTTTTTTTTTACTTTTTTGTTTTGAAGTTGGTTTTTTAAACGTAGTTATTTTTATTTTAACCTTTTCACAGCCACAGTACGAAACAAAAAACCATGCCACCATGATTTATATTAAACAACACTGTGCAAAAATAGAGATGTGACCATGAGCATACGATGTAAATATAAATATGATATTAATAACTTTATTTTTCACATAGGCTTGTTTTATTTTAAAACAATTTACATCATCTCAAAAAGTAGTCGAATTAACAAAATTTCAAATGAAATAGCTTAAAAATTAGACCGAAATTTTACCAAAGTTCGTACTCAATTGAAAATTTTACAATAGCAGTGGCGCAACTCTAGTTCCCTTATGACGTCACGCGTTGTCGGGATAAGCCGACATTGGCGTTCCGAAACCACAGAATTTACCTAATATTAATGCTGGGAAAAGTAAATATCGTACTTTATCGATATTTATTTATTTATTGAACTACTCCTTATAGTTTAGATATTAAAATATTTTAATGAGCTATTGGAATAGTTCCTACCTATATACCCATTTATTTAGTTTCATATACACCTATTTACTGATGGTGGGGTAAGTATCTATATTCAAAATAAAATTAACTACGTTAAAAAAATACCTCGTTCAAAAATTTTTTGATCAGCAAAGATACAAGTCTTATCGTTTTAATGTCGATCTATAGTTTCTTATACTCTAAGTCTATTATTCTATATAACAAGAAAAAGAAAAATATTTTTAGTCTAAGATTTTTGTTTCTATATTACACTATTTATAAGACACAATACTCTAAACAACTATAAGTACAAAACAAAACAAGGTATAGAAATATAAAAATGCAAGACTGTACTCAATAGAGTATATACACTACAATCTCTCTCCCGATCACTATATGGGTCTGGCGTAATGTAATGTTGGTGTTAATATGCGCTTTTACTATTTAACCTTAAAGCTTTCAATTAGACTTATTTACATATAATTTTTTCTTGACTCTTAATACCCATAAAGGGTCTGGTGTGATAGTATTTGTAAGTGCTCTTTTTATTTATTATAATTGAACAGAAAGATCTGTTTACACTATCTAAAAGTTTTACTCAATTGTTTATATTACTCTTACTATGCCTCCAAAAATTTGGCGTGAAGATATTTTTCTATACTCGTTCTTTATATAATATAATTGGCAATAATTTGAGTTGCACTTTCCTAAAATCTGACTTTACTATTAATGTTGCTCTTTCTGCCCCACAAGTGATTCGGCGTGAAGATACCGTTGTGTATACTATAATTTCTCGTAATAATGGATATAATAAGCCTACGGTTAGCCACAGTCGGTTTTGTCCTATGCTATTATCACTATATTATACACTGTACACCCTACTAGGAGTTGGCGTGATGATATATCTAAGCACTATATTTGTGTTTTAACTATGCTACAATTTTTACATCTAATTTAATTTAATTAGATTACAGTTTAAAATTTATAATCAACACTGGTCACCCCTTTAAATTTGTCCTGCCGGGCGGAGTGGCGGGTGTTAGGTTTTTTCGTTACGGAATTTCTGGATTCGGTCTCCACGCTCAAGGCCTGCGATAGAAGCTATGCAATAGCTTAATAAATATGGATAAAGTATGCAATTTACTTTTCCCAGCATTAATATTAGGTAAATTCTGTGGTTTCGGAACGCCAATGTCGGCTTATCCCGACAATGCATGACGTCATAAGGGAATTAGTGCGCCACTGCTGTTATAAAATTTTCAATTGAGTACGAACTCTGGTAATATTTGGGTCTAATTTTTAAGCTATTTCATTTAAAATTTTGTTAATTCGACTACTTTTTGAAATTATGTAAATTGTTTTAAAATAAAACAAACCTATCTGTAAGATAAAGGTATTAATATTATATTTATATTTCCATCGTATACTCATGGTCACATCTCTATTTTTGCACAGTGTTGTTTATAATAAATCATGGTAGCGTTTTTTGTTTCTTAATGTGGCTGTGAAAAGGTTAAATGAAAATATAAACACATTGGCCATACAATTGATTTGGTTAGATATTCATTCTAATGTGAATTAATTTTTTGCAGCATTGCTAATCACTGATAAGACAGGATAAAATGGAAATTGCTTGTTTGTCAAAAATCTCCCAGTCCCAAGTTATGACAGTGAAGTCACATAAATGAAATCAAATCAGATATTAGAGTTCCACTTTTAAAACAAATCTATCATTAGATCTAATTTGTAATTATCTATCAGCTAAGTATAACAGAGTATGCTAATAGAAAAATATATTATTGTCTGCCAACAGGTAATTACTCTGTTTAAAGTTCATCAGCAATATGATTTTTACTTATTTAGTAATTAGTATCAATTATGAAAAATGGTTTTAAAAATTTACCAGAATTCTTTTTCTTTCCTTGTATCCAAGATACTTAACATCAGGAAACTTCTGAGGGATTCTCCCTTCTAAAATAGCTATTTTCTTTTCCAACTGCTCAATTCGGGCCTTAGCTTCTTTTAATTCTTGTTGAGTTTTGTCTTCTATATTACGAGACTCCATGTCGTTACTTTTTAACTTTATAAAATTAACCTCATTTTTCGCAGGTATTTGGTTATAGTTCGGGTTAGCTAGGCTCCGGAACTCATATTCTACTATTGGATGCTCTTTCGCATTTTCTTTATAATTCAATTTATCTTGCCTAAGGATAATAAATATAAAGATAACTGCAAAATAATCATAATTATTATTAAATATTGTGGCGGAACAATGAATCTAAAAGGTTAGGGTATCTGACAATTAAGCGGCTATTATTACATTAAATATGGAGAGAAACTATACTTACGAACAGTCAGAACGGTTATTATAGTTATTATTTTCCGTAACTTATATGATTGCCTTATCATCTCTGAAAATGACACAATCGGCTATTGTTTACATTTCATTTTACTTTATTTTAAGTAAGATTGCAAATATGAGTCTTCATAATTTTAGTAATATATGATTTCAAGTTTTATTTTTTACTTAATGCATTATTTACTTTATAATTTGTTACATTTATAATTTTGTTAATCAATCTGAATTCTGAGAACACTTGGAAGTTTTTCAGAATGAGATTTGAGTGCAATTGAGTGGATTTGTGTTTTGACAGCTGACGTTTATTTGGTTCTTTTCACGGCATGAAGTATTAGGTATAGGTGGAGCTAGCACTCGTATTAATCACTTGAGTTGAAACACATATTTACGTTATATCTGTCTGTGAGGTCTATCCATCTCTTTTTATACAGCTGTGCTAGAAAGAGAGGGTAAGACCTCGGTAGATGACAGCAGTATTTAAAATTGTGTTTCAAGTAGGTATTAGAGTGCTGCCTCCAGATACTACAGCTTCATGATTCAATTCATAATTCAAATGTTATAATGTCATACATATAATAGGTGTGTAATAGTTTAAAAGACAAAATAATAAACATAGAGGCGTCTTTGTCTAACATATGCAATGAAAACAAGCCAATTCTATACGGAATAGTTTTGTTTTCTTGACTACATTTTACCTGACGTCACGATTGTGTCAAGTCGCCATTTTTCCTCGCTATGTACTTACGATGTAAACCATAAATATATTCTGTGGACACTACTAAACAGTAGACATGCGCAAAACGGTACTTTGAAGTGTAATGCAACATCACACATCACCTTTGAAAAGGTAATATCACCCGCAAACATCACTCATCACTCATTACTCATCATATCACCTTAAGGAAATATCATCTCGAGTAGCGTTTAGTGTCTTGAGTTGCATGTGATGTTGCATCGCTTTTTTGTGCAAACTACGAGTCATTACACTGAGTATATATTTCTTTCCAAACCAGAGTTCCATAATAATTGATAATTAAACTGACTAATAATTTTAGTCTGATTGAAAGTTTTGTTATAACATTACGATTATATTAATCTTAATTACATTTTCAATTCGTCATGTAGGTACCTGATTTAAAAGTATCATCACGCCGGTACCTATGTGGGGTAAGCAAAATAAACCAAACGTCTATAGACTTTCAGTTCTCCACGATTCACCAGTTTCTTGGTTGGCAAACCATTCCGCCAGATTCCGAGCTGCTACTAAGATTTTAGATTTTCGAGTAAAGTATCTTCACGCCCGTATCCCCGAAGGGGTAGGCAGAGGTACAACAAGTTCATCCACGATTAACCGAAGATACTTGGTCCCACAAATGTGATAGGTGGCAAGCCTATAGCCAACCGGGCACTTTCCAATTCCGGGCAACTTTGTGTATCAGAAAACTGAAAACAACACTTTTATGTGCCCGACCCGGGAATCGAACCCGGGACCTCATATAGTCAACGCCAACGCTGGACCACTAGACCACAGACGCGATTTTCGAGTAAATCCTCAATAATACTTTTGCCCGATCGAGACTTCATGGTCGAAGTATGGCCGAGTAGTCTAACCCCTAGACCACGATGCATAAAACAAACGACGCGACGTGCGGCACACAGAACAATTAAAATGTTTTAACTCAAACAGTTATTGCATAATACCTAAGGGTACTCGTTTTTATTATTAGTAAGATTGTACATCTTACTAATAACAAATATGAACCGAATTGTTATCACCAAACGTTTCTAATTCAAATCATTCTAACATACTTAACGTACTCGTATACCCGTTGTCCCAGCTCGAACCAACGATCTCGGTATTATTCGATTTATTTTAGTTATACTGCCAGTTGCATATCTCCCGCACGTTGAGCACCACGCTCTTCTCTTGGTAGTATAATATGTGATACGGCCAGAAACGACACTAACCGAACTGTACCGAGTGATGAATGAAGTAATGTGTGATGGTTGAAACGCTAGTGTGATGTGTGATGTTGTATCACCTTTCCGAGTGATATTACTTTTGTGATATTACACGCATCACCTACCCATGTCTACTAAACAGGCTAAAATATAATCGTTTACTAGCAAAAAGCCGAGCTTTGTAAGGGATGGCAAAGTTATACTACCCTGTAATATTATTAGGTTAGGTTATTTTTACATCTTTTAATGTATGGACTTTAATTATAATTATCTAACTAACCTAAAAAAATCCAGCGTATTTTTACCCAAATATTATATTAGCATCAAAGGCGTCGTCAGTCTTTGGTCTAGGAGGACGCAGGAAAATAAAACCAAAATAAAAAAAACATGTTTTGAAGACTATACTTTTTTTTATTAGGTAGGTAGGTAGGTACTTACAAGAAAAATTCTTTAAAATTTTCTTGATTTATTAAAAACACGATTTTTATACTATGGCTATATACTAAAATTTTACACCATATTTTCTGGTCTACCTATAATATAGTACGGTCTACCTACAATATGTAGCAACTAAAGATCCATCTCGCGCCACCACTTCGCTCTTAAAGTCTAATATTGATAGAAATCAATTTTTGTAATAATGGTAGCTTTCTTGTAAAAGAGTTTTCAAGGAAACATGGGTATTAAACAGGAAAGTTGATCTAATATAGAAAAACACATTTTTAACATTTCGCTAAGATAAATATTTTTTATTCTAAAATCGGGAAGTCCTGGTTTCACGTCGATTTTCGAAATCAAAAAATGTTTTATTTATTTAACCTTCAACATTTTTAGGATTAATATTGGACTTACCGCAGGCACGAAGAATGGGCCGTTGAAACTGAGCGAAAAATTTTTTCGAATTTTTCTCTTAGAGACAGTTAGACATTTGGGGTATTTCAATTTTCTAATAAAAACAACGTTACTCGGGATTGGAAAAGTGCCAGGTTGGTGATAGGCTGGTCATCTATCACGTTGTGGGACTAAGACGTATCTTCGGCTAATCGTGGATGCACACGTTGTACCTCTGCCTACCTCTTCGGGTACACGGGCATGAATATACCTTTTTTTAGCTTTTTACCCTCGGACTAAGATTGAAAATTGATCTCAATACAATATTAATCAATTAATATACTTCTACTGTTTCACAATAATCATATTGTGAAAAAGCTGTAAACGGTTGACCTTGCAGGCCATCCCTGAAACTTCCCGCTAAATTAATGTATTTTAAGCTTAAAAGAGTAAAAACTATAAGCATAGATTTTTTTCAGTTCTAAGAAATATTGAAATGTTTCAACTGCTAAGTCACAAAAAACAGCAAGAAAACACTTAAACAATTGAGATCGATGAACCAACGAAACAATCATGTATGCAGTCTATTTTTATAAAAATGGCAGTATATTGATTTTTGAAAAACTGTATATTTTGGAAACGATGATCAAATTCATCAAATTTCAAATGGTCAAATTCAAATGGCATTTAACTCAATTTAACTATTGTTTTAGCTAAATAATCGGTAGGTTCAAAAATTTCGAAGCAATGTCAAAAATCGGTTGTCTGTAAAGTTGGTTTACAGACGATAGTTGAACGTGACAACGTCTTAAGAAAATACTAATGGAATGGTAGCATTTACGGAACGCCTCAGAGCGAGGTAACGCCGCATGAGTCATGTTTTTTCGTGCGTGCAGCCAGCTCTATCGAATTATAAGACGTTGTCACGTCAAAAACATTTTTATCAAAAATGTTCGTCATTGATAGATCCCAAACAAATTGACCGATTTTTATCCAATTAACGGTACTTGTCGCAGTTTTCAAAAAAAAAACCTGATAAGATTTTGAAGTCAATCGGTATATTAGCCTGAAAGTTATTTCAAAAATATTAAGTGAGTTTGCTGAAAACAACGTAATTTTAATATTTGAAAAGCTGTAAATTGGAAAATAAGATTCGATTTTGAGTTTTAAAACGGCGTTCGACGTAATTTTTTTAGTTCTTAAATATTGTAGAATACTAAAAATGATTGGTTGAAATATTTTGAAGTTATGTCGAAAAAACACTTTTTAAAAATTTTCGTCAACGCTTACTTCCAAACAGATAAACCGATTTGATGAAATTTATGCATTATACGTATTTTTTTTAAGATTAGAACTGATTAGTTTTTGTACTCAATCCGTACATTAATCTGGAAGTTATATTAAAAAAAATTGTTTCGCCAATTTATTTTTTGGGTTTTTTCAAAATTTTATCAAAATCCCTTGGGCCCATTTAGTTCAAATTTTCAGGAAGTCTAAGTTAAGTGGAATCCAATCGAATGCCATCAACTGCGTTTCGATCGGTCCAACCGTTCAAAAGTTATGAGATGTTTACATACAGACACACACACACACACACACATGCAGACACACAGACGTCATCGCGAAAATAGTCGAAAAACTTTCTCAAAACGTGGACATCGATTTTGGAAAATCGGAGCAAAATCAGTAACTTCCTTATACGTAGCGGGAAGTTAAAAAGTACAAATGTATTAATATTGTATTAAAATGAAGTGAATGAAAATGATTTAAATGAATTAAATCAATTAAATCTACCACGCCAAAGCAGCATTTTAAGTGGTTAGCATTTTATTAACTCGTTAGCATTTTAACTCTTTAGTCTTATAGCAGATGGCGTTAGTAGTAATAAAATTCTAATACAACATGTACCTTCTATTTTTTTTAATGTTTGTAAAATGGTATTTTAATAGTAGATCATATCTAGACATGAATTTAAACTACCACGTCAAAGCTCAAACCTCAAAATGCGTTACTTTTTTAGTAACAAATACCACAACAGTGCATCGAAAGTGGCCTAGTGTAATCATTTTAATATAATTCAATAATAGTTGTAGTAGTACGTTAGTATCGCCACAATTATCTTTTGCTACTGAAACCGAGTCTTAGTAACAGAGTGCCATTTCACCTTTTCAGTATGGAATCCTAAAAACCCATTTTAACTAAGATAATGTCAAAGTGGGCTATATTACGAAATCAATAAGCTTCAAGGCTAGTTTTTTTAGATAAATATATATTGTGTATGGTAAAATACAAAAGCATAGAACAATAATATTCATCTGATGGAGTACCACACAGAGTATGTAGGGGAGACCAGCCTAAAACGGGTACCCCGCCTAAAGCGGGTAAGCGTTATAAATTTCGCGCCTTTCGAATTTATTTCAATCTGTGCCCGTCGAAAGATAGCTCTGGCGCCAACCAGTCACATGCAGTGCAGTGGTAAACACAAGTCACGTGGTTGCAAGGTAATTTTTAGTTGAAGATTTTTGCTGTGTTTTATAAAATTTTTGAAGAATTTTGATGCCTGATTAGTGGATTTTGCTTTGTTAGGTCCAATCACTAGTTTGGTAATATTTTTCTGATGTGTTTGAAGTTTGTTCTCAGTGAAGTGAATAGTGAGCTGTTATTGTGGTTTTGAAGTTATGAATGTTCAAATAAAAAGTATGCCTTTGGGCAAATCGGGTAGGGGTAAATCGGTTACCCGTTTTACCCATACCCGATTTGCCCTTTTACATTTTCTAAAGATTTAAAAACTTAAAGATTAAAAAAAAAATCAAGCATCCATTTAAAGGCAAAACTGCTGGTGAAGACTGGTACATGGGTTTTAGAGTACGGCATCCTGATATTACACTGCGCAAGCCAGAACCAACATCTGTGACACGTGCGAGGGGATTCAACAGACCACAAGCCCAAAGATTTTTTGATCTTCTTGAACAAGAAATCCATAAACACAGCATCGACACCACTCGAATCTACAACATGGACGAAACCGGTGTCCAGACTTCAAGCAGCAAACCGCTAAGATTTCTATCTAGGGCAGGAAAAAACAAGTCGGCATTATATCTAGTGTAGAACGGGGCAAACTAACAACGGTGATTTGCTGCTGTAATGCAGCTGGTTCTTTTATATCACCATTTATGATTTTTGGTCGCAAATGAACGGTAGAAAGACTTCTAGATGGAGCTCCACCAGGTACAAGAGCTACTTGCAGCGATAATGGCTGGATAAATGGACCAATCTTTTTAGAATGGCTGCGTCATTTTGTGGAGATGACTAGACCCACTGCAGAGAAAAAGTTTTATTGGTATTAGATAATCATGAGTCTCATAAGTACCTTGAAGCATCAGAATATGCCAAGCAGAAACATGTGATATTCACCTCTCTTGCTCTACACACAACACACAAAATGTAACCGCTTGATACGTGTGTTTACGGACCCTTCAAAAATTATTTCGAGCAAGGAGTTTCTTTGTTCCAAAGGACACATGTTTGTCGCATCATTTCTCAGTGTGATGTAGCGAAATTATTTAATGAAGCATACATGAAAGCAGCTAGCGCCCAAAATGCTGTAAAAGGATTTTTGACTACTAGAATATGACCCACAAATAGGAATGTCTTTGAGGATTCTAATTATATGCCACCAACTGTGACTGATCGGCCAGAAACCACTCACGATTCAGGTGTCAATGAACAACTGTTGATATAACTAATGCCTCAAACGCCAATTTTATGGAAGTTGAAGTCTATCAAGTGACTCAGATCGCTCTGTCACCATGTCTTCTGGAAAATTTGGGTGGAAGTTTTAACAGTAAGACTCCAGAACCCACGTTAGACAATCAAGAAATCCAAACACCGGAAACCTTGGCATATGATCAACAAGTTGTTCAATATTCAATGGGCAATGTGACTCCTGATAAACGGCATAATAAAAATAAATATAATTTACATTCGACACCTCATGATATCCGACCAATACCAAAAATAGTTCCAAACAATAGTAAAGTCGTAAAATAAAAGTAAAAAGAGCTGAAATACTTACTAGCACTCCCATAAAGGAAAAACAAAGACAGAAAGCCGAAAGAACACATAACAAAAAAATCTAAATAACGATAATCCTTTGATAAGTATGAAGAAACAGAAAAATAAGACAAAACTGGGGACCAAAAAAATAAATAAAAATGATTGGTATAAAAACAGATGCCTAGTATGTAGCGAAATTTATGAAAATTCACCTACAAAAAACTGGATATAATGTGGTGATTGCAAAATGTGAGCCCATGAAGCCTGCACCTCATACTCGGGTAGAGGTTCCTACTACTGCGACTTGTGTCAAGGGTAGGAAAATTTCAAGAATAATAATGTTAATAAAAGGCTCATTTAAGATTATGATAATAATTATAAGACAAAAGTTGTCATTTTATGTTCTCATTAGTTGTATGTTGATTAATGTCGTTATTATTGCTATTACCCGTTTTGCCCAAAAGCCTTACCCGCTTTAGGCACCCCGCCAGGGCAAATCGGGTTTTTCGAACGTTTTTGTTTTTCAATAATTTTGTTATAATTACAAGATATTATTATAATTTGAGACTGAATTATGAAAGCTCTATAGGTAAAGAAGTATGATATTAGAAATAAAAGTATAAATATGTTCAAAACCTACTTTTTTTTTCATTCACCCTTAGCTTACCCGTTTTGGGCTTATCTCCCCTAATCCGCCATGTTTCGTTGCGTAGGTATGCGCGTTTTTTTTGCAGATATGGCATCTCCATAGGTTTTCTTAATCAGAGTATTCAAAGAACAATATATAGGTACCAATGACGTGTATACTAGTGGTAATACTATACACGTCATTGATAGGTACCTACACCCATGAAGTATTAGTATAGGTGGAGCTAGCACTCGTATTAATCAATTGAAACAAATATTTACTATATATCTCTGTCTCTGAGGTTTCCCCATCTCTTATTATACAGCTGTGTAAGAAAGAGAAGGTAATATAAAGTTATTTTTATTAGAGTTCAGTTTCCACACTCGGTACAACTTAACACATTTTTAACTAGGAAGATTACTGATTTTAAAGTAAATTGTATCAGCTCACGTAAAAATTTGTTGGAAAATAATATAAACAATACTTAAGTAATATAATGTTGTACTTTTATGAAAATTTATGTTAAAACTAAAATTATTTTCCGGTGTTTTAGCAGAACATATTGTTTTAAAGCGGACTAGCACATCGGGTTGATCAATAAATGCCCCATCTATTCCTGCCGCTAAGTAAGCCCTTAGTTCTCCTTCCAGATCACCGATTCCGTAACTCGTATTGTCACTTCGAAATTCTAGGGGTAAAAACATATTTTCAGCACGAAAAGTATATGGATGTACAGTTAATCCTAGTCTGTGAGCATCGGTAACAAATGATGTTTCTTCACCAAGATTATTATTGGCATTCCATGGAATAATATAACTTTTGTCTGGTCCAAGTGCAGACGCATATGTTGCAATTTCAGCAAGTCCTTCAGGTGTAGCCATTGCACCATAAGTAAGATTAGTGCCAAGCTGAGCTTGATCAAAAGGCCTATTCAGTTTGTTCGCACCAAATAATTGTAATAATCTCAGATTTGTTATGTTTTTCAATAGTTTTAAATTGTTTACCTCAAATGATTGAATATAAACCGGTGCGTTGGGCCCAATATATCCATTTGCATGAAAAATATCTACAATCGGTTGCTCCATGCCAAGTCCAAGTCGTTGGAAATAAGTAGCGTATTTTAGTTCTGGGTAAATACCGATGGTCCGGTTTTCACTTATTTCTAAACCCTTGACAAGATCAATGATTTCTTGAAAATGTGGTACATCGAAAGCGCTGTCCATTCGCATATTACCAGGTCTTATATTTGGTATGCGTTCAATGGATCTCAAAGTCTTTATTTCTGCAAGTGTGAAATCTTCCGAAAACCAACCATTAACATTTACACCATTTATGTTTTGTGTCCGGTATCTACTTACAAACTCTGGCCGACCTGCAATATCAGTGGATAAACTAAGCTCGTTTTCATGACGCGCTATTAGATATCCATCTTTGGTCATTACAAAGTCAGGTTCCACGTAATCTGCCCCCATTGTCACTGATAGAGCATAAGCTCCAAGTGTGTGCTCAGGCACATATCCACTTGCACCACGATGAGCCACGACCGTAGGCTTACAATCATCCGGACCATATCCAGTTTGGGAAAATAAACTAGAAAACACAATATTTATAAATGTAGTGACAAAAACAATAACTGTAAGTTCTGTACGTTTGCTCACTTCCATATTGGTCTAAATACTGTAGTAACAGCAGTGTTCTTGTGTATAATTCTTTATCTTTCCTACGTAGCTTAGTTTTGATCCTAGTAATTAAAGATATGGGGGCATGTTAAAGATAATAAAATTAGAGAAGCATAAATCTTTGCTTCTATTATAACTGTATTGATATATAAATTAAAGTCACATTTAATAAATTTGATTAATTACAAGTTTTATTTTGTTATAATGTTTAAGATATAAGAAGGTATCATTTTTTTAGTCTGTTTTTTCCATCATAGGGCAACAAATAAGCCATCTGGTTATTCTGATGGAAAAAGAAAACATCACATATAAATAAGTACCAAAAATTTAATGATACATAAATTAGCCGTCTACTGCCACTTCCCTGAACCATATTACGATAATAATTAAGCATTAACACGTAAAGTTGTTAATTTTATTTTATACAGGTACCAAAATCAAAAAAAAAAAACAAAACAAATGAACTTGTTAATAATATATTAAATACTAGGACTGATTATATCAATAACAATAACTAATTAATTTGAAACTGAAATGAGTTGATACAATATGTTTTAGGTACTCTTTACAAAAAAATATTTAATTTTCTTTTATAATTGATTACTTATAATAATAACTAATTGTTAGACACAATTAACAATGCACTTGTAGTTAATTTCACTTCACAAAATATATATTTTTGGTATATTACTCAAACGGTAAGTTGGTACCTATATTACATCCTGTAGATGCTTAAAAAGTGAAATCGGTTGAGTAAAATACCAAAAATATATATGTTGTGAAGTGAAATTAAAGTACAAGTGCATTGTTAATTCTGTCTAATAATAATGAAACTTCATCAATTGCCGACGTTGGAAAGTATTTATAACTAATCGTGGTTGTCGTCGCGGTTCGAATTGTCAACGACCAGGCTATTTCTAATCGGCTTGATTCTTGGCTTCGCAATAATGTAGGTTCGCACTGCATCTTCTATCGTACTAGTACCTATCATGGAGAGTGTTCCGACGAATTGTTTAGATTAATCACTGCTGTTGAATTCCGTGATCGGACACCGCGTCAAGATTCAAAGTTTTACCAATACCACCTCGATGTCTGAAAATCCATATCTTGCGTTGCGTTGCGTAAAAGTGCCGAGAGGGCACTTTTTGCCTCTTATTTGTGGAAACAATTACCGCGGGGGTATTTCCGAATGGATACAACTTGGAGACCTCCTGTAGAAAACTTACTCATTCTCAAACTCTATGATCCGTGATCTTACCATCAGGTGCACCTCCAGCTCGTTTGCTTCCTCTTTTTCTAAAAATAAAACTGGAAATAATAATGTCTGAAATCGTAGAAAACAACAAATTAATTAACGATAGTGTCCAACTATTAATTCTAAAGAAGTCAGTTATCATGTTTACATTGAAAGCATTTAATTATAACTTTGATCGACTCATTATTAAACGTCAATAAAAGTAAAACTAGTTCCATGTTACATGTTTGCTGGGACGATATACAGTAGAATATCTATTTGTTTAACCATTATGCTTGACACTGTTTCAATCTGTTTATAAAAAACTGAAGCGCTAAGCCACAGTATACCTACTGGAGACTAATAGTAGTCAATCTACATACATGTGATATTCGAGCAACGCATACATAGACACCTCTCACGGACGCGATATCTCGGAATGGTTCTAAAATTCTAAAATAAAAGTAGCCTAAGTTATTCCTTATGGCTTATGTAATCAGATATGTCAGAGAAAGTTTCGAAAATCGCTTTAGCTATTTTCTCATATCCCATGTGATAGTCTTGGCTCCTTTAAAGAATAGGCCAACTGCCGTTCTGCCAGGCAGGTTGTAAGAGGCGACCGATTTGCTATGCGGATCATTATTATCGTGGCTATTAGGTGGTAGAGTTTTGAATTGTCTCGCCCGGGTCTGGTACCACCGCCTTACCTATTCCTGCCGCAATAGCGTCAGTGCTTGTTGCTATCCAGTTTGGAGGTCAAGGTAGCCGCCAGCCGGTAAATTTATGCACGTGGCATTAGACCTCGCCATAAGATAGCAACGCACCATTATCATCTCTGTTGTCTATTGGCGATGGTTGACTTTTTCCTTCAGGAGACCCATCTATTGGCCCATCTATAGGACTTCTCTAATTTTCAGGCCTTGGGTAAGTTTGCCCTATTCCTTACACTAGGTACCTTTCATTTCCATTGCATCACAGAAGTTCCATATAAGATTGCGCGGAAATTTTGCAAATTAAATACCATAATTTCTTCTTTAAATTGTGGATTTCCGTGAAGTAACGCCTGAATCTATTGAATATCTTATAAGTTTTACATCTCAAAAATTGCGTTGAGTGCCCTTCGAAAGATTAAAATTGATTATCGTTTTCAAAATATAGTTTAAGGTAGAACGACCTTCATCGCGTTGGTAAATGGATGAAAAGTATTTTGGCTTTAAAATTTTTTAGTCAACTCATTTGCAATATATTTATTGACATATTTAATTAGATACAAAATACTTTTAATCCTATTAAAAATATATTATTAAAAATACTTTTAACCAGCTTGGTGAAGGTTGTGGGATTCATTACTAACGCAGCTTTAAAATTATTAAAATTTTCGTGAGACATTTTAAACTAATTAAAAAACGGCTACACTCACGTTTACATCGGTTCGGTACATTACATCGGTGTAGGTTTCGACTAGTTTCGGATCTATATGAGGTTCTTCCTCAGGGTGAGTGAGCGCTCGCTCGGTAGCGACCCGTCTCGAACTGCGGGTCGATGCTTGAAGTGCGCGGCTTGATGGCATTGGATGTATGAGAAGTGAGGTCGACGATGATGCTGTACCCAATGTGGTTGGCGCGTTTATATCATTAGTGGAATTTAAGTGTGCACAGAAAAAAAAAACAATATACTAAAATGTTTGAACTGTAAAAATCTGTGCGTATAGTTTTTACTCCTTTGAGCTTAATATAACTCAATTTAACGGGAATTTTCAGGGACGGGCTGCAGGGTCAACCGGATTACAGATTTTTAGTTCGTAATTGTACCTTAATCTGATGTACTTCAGTATTTCCATGTCAATGCTTTTTTTATCGTTTTGAACATCTGTAGACGCTTTCCGCACCATTGAAATGAAAAAAAAATATAATATAATCTTTGTTATTCCTATCATCTTGTCTACGAACCCCAATTAAAACCCAGTAAAACCCCATGACCACCAGTAAATCACCATGTAGCATCTTGGGCTACCCTACTACATAAGTTTAAAAAACATGATTTCCATCACCTAAATTATAGCCCCCGTGTTGGTCCGGGTTACTTTGAAGAATAGACCAACTGTCGTTCTGTCAGGCAGATCGTAAGAAGCGACCAATTGGTTATAAATGTCACTATTATCGTGATTACTAGGTGGTAGAGTTCCGCAACGTCACGCCCGAGTATTTGGTACCACCACCTTATCTATTCCTGCCGCAATAGCGTCAATGCTTGTCGTGTTCCGGTTTGGAGGATAAGGTAGCCGGTAGACTTATGCATGTGGCATTGCCATCCCGCCACACGGATAGCAACGCGCCATTAACATCTTTGGTATCTATTAGACGATGATTCTCTTCTCTCTTTGATATTAAAAGGAAACTACCAATCTGTACAGTTTTCTTTATTTTTATTATCAAAATAATAATATTAGAAATCATCTAAGAATTTAGTAGAATTCAACAAAAATATAGAGTGTCTTCGAGAACAAAACTTATTTCGATTACCTTGAAAATTATGTTTTTTATCTGCTACAAAATCCTTCGTAAGCGAGTCCGACTCGCTCTTGGCTGGTTTTTGTTAAAATTAGGTAGCTCATCTACTAAAGCTTAATGAATTAATAACTAAACCATGAGTTAAGATTCTTAATGTCATGGTGATTAGTAAATAAAGTTTATGATTGCTTTTAATGTATTATTTATTCATGTAGACAATAAAATAAACAGTATGCTTAGCATTTTGATTTAAATCAAACAAGTTCTACATTCATATACAAATTTTCCATAATATTAACGCTTGTGGTAATAAACTCCTTTACATAAATTTTTATATATATTACTTCATAAGCTAGCAAGCAATCAGATGATTGAGAGAAATAACAATACAGACATACTAAAGATAACGGTACGTTGCTGTTCGTGTGGCCTGCCACAGTGTAGAATTTATAAATGTGGCATTTCTACCAGGGTAGAAATACCACATTTATAAATTCTACACTAATACAAAATTATTTTCCGGTATTTTAGCAGAACATATTGTTTTAAAGCGGACTAGTACATCAGGTTGATCAATAAATGCCCCATCTATTCCTGCCGCTAAGTAAGCCCTTAGTTCTCCTTCCAGATCACCGATTCCGTAACTCGTATTGTCACTTCGAAATTCTAAGGGTAAAACATATTTCCAGCACGAAAAGTATATGGATGTACAGTTAATCCTAGTCTGTGAGCATCGGTAACAAATGATGTTTCTTCACCAAGATTATTATTGGCATTCCATGGAATAATATAACTTTTGTCTGGTCCAAGTGCAGACGCATATGTTGCAATTTCAGCAAGTCCTTCAGGTGTAGCCATTGCACCATAAGTAAGATTAGTGCCAAGCTGGGCTTGATCAAAAGGCCTATTCAGTTTGTTCGCACCAAATAATTGTAATAATCTCAGATTTGTTATGTTTTTCAATTGTTTTAAATTGTTTACCTCAAATTTCTACCCTGGTAGAAATGTCACATTTATAAATTCTACACTGTCCATCGTCAGCACTTGGTGAAATTCCATTTTAATGCAATATTTAACACGTTTCACCTAATTGTGAAACAGTACAAGCGTATAAATGATAAAATATTGCATTCACATTAAATAAGTTTAGGCCTCCAAAGCGGAAATTGATAACGAAAAGCACCGGCGCTATTGCGGCAGGAATATGTAGTGGTACCAAACCCGGTCGAGACGTTGCAGAACTCTACCACTCTCAAGAATGCTTTCTACAGTCTTTGTCTGCCACCAGTTACTAATCACGAAGCTAGTGATACATTTTAATGTCAATGCCTTCTGTTGCCTTTTACGAGATGCTTTACATTAAGACAGTTGGTCTAATCTCCAAAACGGAGATTGTTTCGAAATGAAATTGAGCAAATAGTCTAAATAACCCTTATCTATTGCGAAATTGGACTCCTTTGGCGAACAGAGTGCTCAGCCAGAGTTTAAATTAAGTAGGTTTAAAGCCTATACTAAGGATCTCCTGTGTGACTGAACCTCGGCTGTTGACAATTTCACTGCGACATATATATTGACTTTTGTTAATTTCCAGTATTCTGTGGTTTGGGGGTCTCATTATTTTTTTAGAGTGGCGTTGTGACATCTCTTTGCAGTATATTTGTAATGTCGGTAATTCTAGGTCTTTTTGAAGATCTTCAGAAAGGGAAAATGAGATGCTGTATTTATATAAACTAGCGATGCCCTCTTGTTGAAATTTGACCATCGACATAAACTATTAATCTCTTCCGAGTTTAACAACCGACTATAACCATAAACATCATAGTATATTAAATAAATTATGTTTAATGTGTCTTTATTTAATGTAAATAAGTTTTGGAAACTGAATTCGGAAAAATCTGCGACACCATTCCTGAAATATTTATACATATGTATCTATCTACATTTATACGAAACCCTTGATGGTCGAGTCTTAATTATTCGGTTTTTTTAAAAACCGGTACCAAGGAGTTTAATTATGGATAGGGGGACTTGCACAGGCGTGGATTGTTTAGTTAGGGTATCAAATAGTCTTAACCCAGCACTGCTGTAATTTTTTGATGAGTGTATTATTTATGTTTTAACGTAAATACCGAGCAGAGTTCGTTATCCCAGATACTAATTACTTAACAACTGAATACTTTTATTCAAAAATATTTTTCACAGTGACAAGGTTAACTGTGAAATATGAAGTGTATAAATATTTAAACAGCTACTTAAATAATATGAAATTATACAATAATATGATATATATACATGTTCGACATTAACGATTGATATGATCACTAAAAATTACTATTTTATCCTTGAAATTATCAAATTAAGGTGAGTACCTGAGTATCAAACAAAGCTGAAAAGGGTTAAAGGGGGAACCTACTACACGAAGCATTGGATTACAACTCCTTAATATGTTTAACATGAGCGATGACATACGTACAATTAGAAACTGCCTTATTAAAAGCAATATCGCAAAATAAAATAACAAAAACCATACTAAAAAATACACCACAACTGTATATTATAGACTGAAATAATAAAAATATAATTGCGTCTATTAACAGATGAAATATTCTATGGCGCCACTTGAAACAAACTCATTATGATAACATTTATCTTCTCCCTACCTTCCCGCTAACTTTCCACTACCTTTCCGTTACCTTTCTGCTTTTCCGCTATCTTTATACTACCTTATTACTACCTTCCCCTGCCTGCCCTCCATCTTCTCCCCACCTTCCGCTTCCTTCTCTTACATTAGCCTTACCTTCTCCTTAGAAGGATGGTAGGGAGAAGTTAGGGGGAACCCTAACTTCTCTCTACCATCTTTCTACCTTTCCATACCCTTACCTTCCCGTTACCTTCCACTTGCCTCTCCCCTACCTCTTTCTTACCTTCTCTCTACCTCCGCTACCTTTTCCGCTACCTTCCCACTACCTGTCCCTAAGTTCCACTATCTTCTGATTTCCTTCCCCTACCTTAACCCTATCTTCCCCTTACTTCCCCTACCTTCCTTTTACCTTTCCCTACCTTCCTCCTATCTTCCAATACCCTCCCGCTACCTTCCCGTTACCTTTCCCTACCTTCCCCTGCCTTCCTTTTACCTTCCCCTGTTTTCCTTCTCTATCACCTATCACTATCACTCTCTCCCCTTATCTTCTCTTCTATCTCTTCCATCCTCATCTCTCCCTATCTCCATCTTCCCCTTCTCCTATCTGCCCCCTCCCCCAATATCCTCTCCTTACTCACATCTCTCTCTCCACCGTTATCTCTCTCTCCACCCTTCCTACCCCTCCTACTAATTTTCCCTACCCATATCTCCCCTTCTCCCCCTATCTTTTACTCTCTCCCCTCTCTCTAGCTCCTTCTGCCCTATCCCAATGTCCATTCATTTCCCCTCTCTCATTATCTCTTGTTTAATTTTTCTTTAATTTTTGTACCAATTTTTTAAAAATACATTTGAAATTATTGTTTTTTTATTATTAATCATAATTATTGTACCCATTAGGATTCGAATCCTGGCCCCATTGATTTCATAGTTGACATGGTTCTTGTTCTATCGTCCAAGGAAAGCTGATATTGCTGACGCGGATCCATTTCATTTTCTCCTGCCAGAAATCTTCTAACGCGGCTAAAGAAGTTATCACTTAAAAAGAAAGGCTCTATATATATATATATATATATATATATATATATATATATATATATATATATATATATATATATATATACAACTTTTGATGAGACTGATGAGGATTGATGGTACATGCGGGATTTATGTGAAAGTCTCATTGTTAATATAATTTAATAACATTGTTAACCTTACTTAGGTGCCCCACAGACCTACAATAATATTGCGCAATAATTTTATTGTGCAATAATATTGAATACCCCTTTGTTTCCAGACGTTCAATAAATTCACTCAATAAAATTGACAAACCAGTCTGTTCAATATTTTCGTGCGAGTAACATGTCTGACCACGAAGTTTTGGCGGCAACCATGTTGGTGATTTCGTTAAATAAATCTATACAATTCTATACACTCAAGTAAAAACTCCCATTCTTTAACTTTTATTGACTGGTTTTGTTTCGATCAACACTTATATTGATTAGTGAAATGGCCTGTATGTCGAATTTCGACCGAATGTTGAGTTTCGTCCGAAAGTTAAATTTCGATCGAATGTCGAAATTCGGCGGAATGACGTATTTCGGTCAAATATTCAATTTCGACCGAGTGTCGAATTTCGGCCAGTGGTCTAATTTTATAATTAATTTAATAGTTCATTACTAGAATGGACCACATTCTAGTAATGAACTATTAAATTAAGATGAATAAAATTACCGCGAAATGACGAAAATTTCTTGCTCGCCATTTCGCTTAAATTTACAACACGACCATACATTAAACACCGCGTTCCAAGCTCTGAAGTGAAAAATATTGTGCAATGTTAAACCTACACAGTGCAAGAAAAAATATTGTACAATAAAAATAAAACCCGCTCAAACTTTCGTTCAATCATTGTGCAATCTTCAATATTAACTCTAAACGGTCAATAATATTGTACAATACGTAATATTGCGCAATGTTATTGTAGGTCTAGGGGCCGCCTTACACGAAGCCAATCCAAAAAGAAGTCTCGCTCATAATTGCCATTCGTACAATAAAGAAGAAGAAGACATTAGTTGAGCTGTTAAAAATGTTTGCATTTTAATTGGCATTTCACCAATCCATTACATTTTAACAAAACACTCAGAATTTTGCGGATATTTATGTTGTCGACTCGAAATAAAAAAAAATTACGCTTTATAGTTTTGGTAAGGTTTCGATCGAGTCTACGTACGGTAGACGTAGCCCTTAACGAAATTATTAATATATGTAGAAGAATCTTAAATTTTGCATTGCCAATGGAATTTTGGGTTCGGAATCCCCGAAAATGTTACATAAGGCTTATTGTGAATCGACTTATTAAAAACAAAAATTAAATTAAGATGAATAACTATAAGTATTATTGATCGTTTCCCGGTATATTATAAATAAATATTTCAAATAAAAAAATCTGTAAACGATTGTAATCCTGAAGGTCATCTCTGAAACTTCCCGATAAATTTAGTTATTTTAAGCTCAAAAGAGTAAAAACTATAATTTTTTCACTTCAAACATCTATTTTGTTAAAAATGGCAGTAAGTATATTGATTTTTTAAAAACTGTATATATAGACCGTGGCCCCAGAAACAAACTTTTTTTGATTAATAACAAGCTGAACTTTTGTGAACAGCTTTATTTTGACGAGAAGCTTTTCTATCTTCGAAAAATCTCGAATCGGGTAACTAATAAAGTTAAGGTGCTTCGAACATTTTGATTCCGTAAAGTTAAACATTTTTATTAATAACAATAATTGTTTTTTGCTTTAATCGCTTGATTATTTTATGGAAAACACAAAAAAACTTTTGTCTTACAAATTCGAAGGATTTTCCGACGAGTCCTCCACTCTAAAGATTAATAATAAAGAGAGTTAATTATTACTATGCGTTCCAACTAAGAATAGGACTGTCAGGATGAAATATTGCTCCGCATTTTGCAAAAACTTCATAAGTGATGAGTAAGGTGTGCAAAAAAATTCTAACAAGAAAATACTTCGAAAAAAATATTTTCATTCTAATTGGTATACTTTTTGTTTAGATTCCTATCAGATCATGTTACCATGTATTAAAAAACGTATATATTTCATGTGTATATATATATATATATATATATATATATATATATATATATATATATATATATATATATATATATATATATATATATATATATATATATATATATATATATATATATATATATATATAAAACGTTATTTGTTCTTTAATAAATCAGAAATATTTTTTGAACAAATATTTTTTTGCTGACATTACTAATTTCACACTGGTATGAAGTTGATAACAAACGCGATCCTATTCTTAGTTGGAACGCGTAGCACTATATCTACACGTAAAATAGAAAATTTTCTTAGTCCGACACTCTAAAGTTTCTTTTTTTATCTACTTTTATTATTTAGATTCGAGATTTTTCGAAGATAAAAAGGTAGGCGTCTCATCAAAACGAAGCTGTTCACAGAAAATTCAGCTTGTCAATAATAAAAAAAAGTTTGTTCGTGGGATCACTGTGTAGTAAATTTTGGAAACAATAATCGATTTGATTCGAATGGCATTCAACTCAATTTTTGAGATCTAAAATATTGCTTTAACTAAATAATCGATAGGTTAAAAATTTCGAAGCATTGTCAAAAAACATTATTTTCAAAAATTTTCGTCATTAATAAATCCCAAACAAATTGACCGATTTTGATGCTATCAACGGTATTTAACGCAGTTTTTAAAGGAGAAAAGTTGATAAGATTTTTAAGTCAATCGGTATATTAGCCTGAAAATTATTTCAAAACTATTAAGTAAGTTTGCTAAAAACTACGTAATTTTAATATTAGGAAAGTTGTAACTTTTGTCAAGGAAATCGTAGAAAAACGAAAAATGATTGGTTGAAAAAATTGAAGTTATGTCGAAAAAACACCTTTTTTCGAAATTTTCCGTCAAATATTATTTCCAACGGATGAACTGATTTTGATACAATTTATATATATGTACTCAATCGGTACATAAATCTGGAAGTTATATTAAAAAAATCTGGTGAAAACTCGATTCTCGAAAATCGAGGTAAATTGAGTGATTCGTTATACTAGTACTAACGTACTAAGTAGCGGGAATTTAAAGTGTTTAAGTCAAGGTGTTAAAACTTAACTCAAAGAATCCATTTCCAGCATTCTTTGAATTTTTGTCTGTTTGCCTGTTAGTCTGTTTAGTTGTGCACACATAACGTAAAAAGTACAAAACCAATGTAAATAATTTTTGTACATAAAAATTGTGCGTAGTTACGCAAAGTTTTGAGTAATATTTAGTTTTTGTTTGTGCAACTGTATGTTTCACTGCAATCACTTAACTCTAGATAGAGAAAAAAACTTAGATAGCAATATACAACAAGATTTCCGAAAATCGGAGCAAAATCTATAACTTCCTTATCTACATACGTAGCGGGATGTTAAAAAATACGGTGTATTTGTAACACAAAAAAGCAACTTTATACCAAGTTTTGTGAAAAAAAATCTATTTTTTTAGGAGACAAAAATAAAAACAAAAAGTCAGTTTTTCAAATTTTTCGCATAATTTTGAGGTTATTTGAAAAAAAGGTGCAAATACAAAAGTTGTATATCTTCTTATTGTCGACAATAGTTGTTTTTGTTATTAAACTTTTTTCGATAGGACTTGTAGTTTTGCCGAAAATCGTGATAAACCGTTTTTCCCCTTTCAGTCTCCCTCTCACTTCCCGAACTCAAATCGCCCGTAATTTATTTTTCCTCTTAAATTTTGACATTATTTTCTTTCCTTTTCAATGTGTTTCGTTCTACTGTTATTTTTTTCATTTTTAATTAATTTCAGAGGTATCGGCCCCGGTCTATATTCTTGACAGAGTAGTATAAACTACATACTCGTAGTAACAAAAGTATGTTTCTCGGTGTTGATCCGGTCTCCTTTTTTAAGAACAGATTAACTGCAATACTGCTAGAGAAGGTTAATACATATCACTTACTTCGTGTCTACTAATTTGGTAGTAGACAAAGACTACTAGGTGGTAGAGTTCTGCATTTTCTCTCCCGGGCCTGGTACCCCTGCCGCAATGGCGTCAGTGCTTGTCACTGTCGTGTTCCAGTTTGGAGGGTAAAGTAGCCGGTTAACTTATGCATGTGGCATTAGACCTCGCCACAAGATATAAATTGTTTGCTATCTTATATAGAAAAAAAGCACTTCTAAGAGTGGTAGAGTTCTGCAACGTCTCACGTCGCAATGGATTTGGTACCCTGTTTTTTTTTTTAATCTTTATTTTTCACGAGGACTTTTGGATATGCAATATCCATGTCAGTCCTGTAATCATCTTATACAATATTTATGTACTTATACAATAGTCTTAATTAGTCTAATCCATTTACATCTTAGTTACCTATTTACTTACTAACTAGATCATATAACATTCTGGCTGAATCGGATAGCGGTTCAGCCAAAATGCTACAGATTAAACCTATATCTAAATTATAAATTTTTAATTCTAACAAAATTAAGTCTCGTTTCGTTGCGTTCCGGCCGCATTCCAACAATACGTGATAAATGTCCTCCACTTGGTTGCATAATGTACAATTAGGGGAGTCAACTTTTGGTACCATGTTACGGTTGCGGCAAGAATAGGTATTCTTGTCACTGTAGCATCGATGCTTGTCACTATCGTTTTCTGATTTGGAAGTAAGGTAGCCGGTAATCATGTGGATGTGGCATTCCAGCTCCGTCATATAGATTATAGATAACAACGCAACATTAACATCTTTGTTGTTAAGGTGACGGTTAGGTATATCTTGTCATGAGGAGAATCATCTGCTTGTTTGCTATATTAACTTAATATCTAACACTTAAATAAACTTCATCCATAGATAGTAATTAAAATAAACTTATTTACACAAGGATAAGTTTATTTGAAATACCGAGAAACAAACAAACGCTAGCATGTCATGGCCCTTCAAACTAGGCAGTTTTACTTTTTAGTAGCATCAATACACAAGACACACAGAGAAAAAACTTTAAAAAATTAATAAATAAAAAATTTGACACGATTTTTTTTTTCCTAGCACGGGATAAGTGCCAAAACACCTATATATGTAGTTACAGAGTGTGAGTTTATATGATTGTGTGATTGTACATGTACAGTTAGTTAGTTCCATGAAATTGTGTAAATCTGCTATACTGCTAGATGTGTTAAATATTTAGTTTAGGTAATATCAAAGTAAGACCAATCTAAAGGATATAAAATATAATTCACGTCTCTTAGCTAAACGGCTTGTGTTCATAAACACGGACCTCTAAGTCGCAAGGGTATGTCAGGTTGATCTGAAAAGAGACCATCGATTCCTGCTGCTATATACGCTTGCAATTCACCAGTTAAATTTCCAATGGCGCTTCTTGCAGGGTCACTACTTTGGTATTCTTTAGGCAAAAAATCATTTTCAGCCCTAAATGTATATGGGTGAACTTTTAATCCTACCAAGTGACACTCGGCTACAAAGCTTGTGGGTTCACCAAGAGTGTTATCTTCATTCCGAGGTATAATATAGTTTTTGTCTGGCCCTACTGCTGCAGCATATTTTGCAACTTCTGCAAGTCCTTCTGGTGTAGCCATGTCACCGTATGTCAATCCTGTTCTAAGTAAAGCTTGATCTGCTGGTTGAAGGGATTTATCACTCTCATATAATTGTAATAACCTAAGACCAGTCATGTTTTTTAGTTCTTTAAGATTGTTTACTTCAAATGATTGTATATATACTGGAGCATTTTTACCATAGTAACCATTTTTGTGAAGCGTATTGACGACAAGAGCTTCCATAGCTAATCCCAAGTTTTTAAAATGTGAGCTGTGTTTGATTTCAGGATAAATACCAATTTTTCTGTGTTGGCTTCTTTCCAAACTTCTAACTAAATTAATAATTTCTTGAAATGTTGGAATTTGGAATGCACCATTCAGTCTAGCATTTCCAGGTCTTATTTCTGGTATTCTCTCTACAGCTCTTAATTCTTTTAATTCTGCTAGTGTAAAATCTTCTGTGAACCAACCACTTAGCTCGTTGCCATCAATAGTTTGATTTCTATACCGATGTGCGAATTCCGTACGTTGTGCTATATCAGTAGTTAGTCCGAGTTCATTATCGTGGCGTGCTATCAAATGACCATCTTTAGACATTACGAGATCTGGTTCAACATAATCTGCACCCATAGTTATAGCGAGAGCATAAGAGCCAAGGGTGTGTTCTGGTATGTAGCCGCTTGCGCCTCGATGTGCTATTATTGTTGGTGAACAGGCATCTGGTCCCGTTTGAAAGAGTGATACTTCTGTACTAGATTTAATTAATTTTGCTATGATCACAACGCATCCAACCAATATACTTTTCTTTATCTGTCGATAAAAAATATATTATTTATATATTTATGTAATTTAATAAATATTTAATTTATATATTTAATTATAAATGACTAGCCTTATTTTTCTTAGTCTTATTATAATACTAGCTGTTGCTACTTACTAGCGACTTCGTCCACGCGGACTTCGTTTACTTTGCACAGCCTGTCCCCCGTAGGTGATAGTGTGATAATATGTAGCCTATATGTTGACCAGACCTGGTAGTAATATTCATACAAAATTGGAAGTAAATCCATGCAGTACTTTATGAGTTTACCCCGGACATACATACAGACAAACAGACAAAAATTCTAAAAACTATATTTTTTTTTTCGATATCGATTGTAGATCACGCTCCAAGTATTCTTTAAAAAAAATAATCAATGTACAGTTTTGACTTTCCTACGATTTTATTATATGTATATAGATATGTATATAGATATAGAAGATACGAGTAGTATTTTAAAGATTAATTATTTAATCTTTAAAATACTACTCGTTTTTTTAAAAAGAATTACTTCAATCACTGTTTTTATAATTTCAATAATGTAAACTTGTATTGGCCATATTTTATTTACGCTCGGTGCTATTTGGTTACCGCTGTTCGATTACTGAAATATACAAAAAATAAATATCTTAAGAACACGAAATAAAGAAAACAACGGAATTGGCAAGTACAAACATTTGTATCAGGACCGCGATCGCCACACTCACACATAAAATAAGCATTATTGCATATAAACTACTAATACAAACATTGTTTCATTGGTCGTTTTCATTTTAGACAACAATAATCCGAAACACACAAACAGAACATTTAAAAATATACCAAACCGCGTTACAATAAATTTTATTTTGCTACAAAAAAAAAAGAGTATTTACGTCCTTTTGTAGTCTATTCAAAATAGACTCATCTATTTGTACAATAGTGAAACTTAAGATCGTAATAGTTTCGCTATTCTACAATAGATGGCAGCATTGATTTTTCCGTAGTTTTAAGTTGATCATATTTGAGTAGAGAACTTTCTAGAACGATATACGTAATGACTGTCATTACGTATATCTTTCTAGAAAAATTAGGTCAACCTAAAATGAACTTTATATGTAAGGTGTACGGCTGATTTTTGCTTGACTTTCTATTATATCATTAGAGATTATATTAAATCAGGAATTTAATTAAAATAAAATGAAAATTGTACTTTCGAATGATATGAAATATCTCCATTTTTAATCATCTGTATTCTACTATCATTTCTGCATTCAAGGATGGCACAATACGGCATAATTCAGTGTATAATAGATTTTCGCACGACGATTATCTCCTAATGATATGGTAAGTATCACTAAGGCAATTTAGAGTAAAAGCGCATAATAGTGACGCACGCGGCACGCTCACTCTTCACTTCCCCTTGTTTTCTTTATTTCGTGCTTGAGAACGTCTAGGACATGTCCCTGTAATTTTACTTATTTTATCTCACCGGGATAAAAAAATGTAAGTTTTAACTTTTCTATATGACTAATAATAATATTATTGGAAAGGTAGTAAGTTTATTTCAATGAGGTAAAAATATTTAAAATTAAAATATTTAAATAAAATCACAAAAACTAAAAAAACAAATAATTTTTTTTTCAATTTAACCTTCAATAGCTTTGGAATATCATCTTGAGAACATCCAGAATATTTCTCGGCATTTAAAATATTTTACGTAGCCGAATAAAAGTGTAAGTTTCAAGTTTATACTAAACTAGCGGCCCGCCCCGGCTTCGCACGGGAAAAAGTGATTAAAATCGATCCAATAGTTTTGATTTATTCATTACTGTCCGTGGCCCACACGCGTTAAATTTGGAGTAAAACAATTCCCCTTTCCCTATACCATGAAGATTTCGTGCTATCTTTGGAATATCTAAATTCATATATAACTACATTTTTAGTTTCTCATTTTTACCTATTTCTTTTATTTTTACAATTAATATATTACAGAATGTCTTTATATATCTTCTTCATCTTCTTTATATATACAACGTTCACAGCTTTGTTGCCATTAGACAATACGAACATGTTTTCTTTAGAGGTTACTCTTGAAAGATCGATATATAACAGGCCATGTGAAAAACAGTCAACGCTTAAATCTAAGCTTGAAACGTTGAAGGTTTAATTAACTCTGCGATTTATTAAGGCGAGGCATCGGAGCAAATGGGAAAAAATGTGTAAATGGTTGACCCTACGGGCCATCCCTGAAACTTCTCACTAAATTAAGGTATTTTAAGCCCAAAAGAGTAAACAAATATAAGCATAGATTTGTCAGTTCAAAAATATATTTTTTTAAAAATGGCAGTATTATTAATTTTTGAAAAGCTGTATACTTGAAAACGATGATGGGATTCAACTCAATTTTTGAGATCTAAAATATTGTTTTAGCTAAATAATCGATAGGTTGAAAAATTTCGATGCTATGTCAAAAAACATTTTATTTTTAATTTTCTTCATTGATAAATCTCAAACAAATTGACCGATTTTGATTAAATTAACGGAATACCGTTAATTTGACGGTATTCCGTTAATTTAATCAAAGTCAAATATAACGCAGTTTTTAAAGAACAAAAACTGATAATATTTTTAAGTCAATCGGTAATTAATTTGAAAGTTATTTAAAAAAATTAAGTAAGTTTTCTAAAAACAATGTAATTTAATATTTGAAAAGGTATGAGCTTTGAGAATTAGATTCGATTTTGATTTTTGAAACGGCATTTGACGTAGTTTTTTAGTACTAAGATATCGTAGAACACCAAAAAATGATTGGTTGAAAAATTTCGAATCTACGTCGAGAAAACACTTTTTTCAAAATTAACGATTACTCCCAAACGGATAAACCGATTTAGATGCAATTTATGTATTAAACGTAGTTTTTTAAGGAATAGAGCTGATTAGTTTTTGTACTCAATCGGTACATAAATCTGGAAGTTATATTAAAAAAATACTGTTTCGTCAAAATTTTTTTGTGTTTTTTTATATTTATCATAATATCTTGGACCAAATCAGTTCAAATTTTCAGGAAATTTAAGTTGAGCAGAATCCAATCGAATGTCATCAACCGCGTTTCGATCGGTCTAGCCGTTAAAAAGTTAGGAGATGTTTACATACACACATGCACACACACATACACCCACATACACACACACACACACACACACACACACACACACATACATACATACATACAGGCATACGTCGTCATCGTGAAAATAGTCGGAAAAGATTCCTAGGACCTCAAAACATGGAAATCTGCTGACATGAAAATCAGTAACTTCCTTACCTACATACGTAGTGGGAAGTTAAAAACTGGTTTGCTAAATCACGTTTTTTTACATTATCTAATTGGTAAATAACAATTTTACAAAAATTATACGATATACCTGAAGATATGTGAATGTGCTAATTTATTTATATATATATATATATATATATATATATATATATATATATATATATATATATATATATATATATATATATATATATATATATATATATATATATATATATATATATATATATATATATATATATATGGTAGAATGTATTTTACTTGCTTTTGCTTTTTTTGACATGCTTTTTATATGGTAATATTTAGTCACGCATTAACCGCATAAAGCCAAAAGACAATATATTTTTTATAGTTATTGGTCTTTTGTTTTTGGAAATGCTCAAGAGAACATCATCTATGTACAATGTACTCCCACAAACAAATACATTGTAATTTGGTGGTTTTGCAGATACGATTTTGTTGTCCAGATGATGACCTGGAATAGCACATAGGCTAATTTTTATCCCAGAAAAATTACGTGATCCCCCGGGATTCACCAAAAACTTTTTTAATGCAGCGGGCTGCACGCTGCATGTTTTATAAATGCGAAATTTTGGATGTTTGGACAAATGGAAAGATGTTTATTACTCAATCACGCAAAAATTACTGAACGGATTTAGATAAAACTTGGCACACTAGTAAACAATGACCTGGAATAGCACATATGCTACTTGTTATTCCGGAAAACAGGTGATATGGACCGGGATCCCAGGAACAAACTTTTTTGATTACTAACAAGCTGAATTTTTGTGAACAGCTTCGTTTTAACGAGACAACCATCTTTTCTATCTTAAAAAAATCTCAAATTGGGTAGATAATAAAGTTATGGGGCTTTGAAGATTTTGATTCTGTGAAGGAAAAATATTTAATAATAACAATTTTTTTTTGACTTAAATCGCTTGATTACATTATGAAAAACACGATGAAACTTTTGTCCTACACATTCGATGGATTTTCTGGCGAGTCCTCCACTCTAAAGTTTCGGAATTTTGAGATGTTTAAATTGATATTAATCAATTTAATAATAAGCTAATTTAATTATTATTGTTATTCAAGGGTAAGGTAGAAACTTTTCTAAACTCCAACATTCTAAAGTTAAAGTTCTAAAGTACACGTAAGGTAGAAACTTTTCTAAACTCCAACATTCTAAAGTTTTCTTATTTTATCTATCTTTATTAGTTACCCGATTCGAGATTTTTCGAAGATAGAAAAGATGATTGTCTCGTCAAAACGAAGCTGTTCACAAAAAATTCAGTTTGTTAGTAATAAAAAAAAGTTTGTTCCAGGGATCCCGGTCTAATCTTACGGGATTCACCAAAAGCTATTATAATGCAGCGGGCTGCACGCTGCAGATAGTTAACGAATAAATGTGAAACATACACCGTAAACATATTAAATTAACGTCATATAGATCCATAAATCACTTTAATGATTACTTGTCACGTTTTATCTATTCAAATAAATAATAAAACAATAAATGCTTACCATTTTGATTTAAACGACACAACTTCTGCACTCTGATTTAAGATAATACTGATGTTTGAGGCAATTGAATCGTTTACTTTAATACAGATATAAAGAAAACTGTATTTATATTGTCGTATTTAGATTTTAAAGTCATTCATAATATAAACGTTCCATAACCAAAGACTTCTAGTACATTAAAATCTCTGCCAGAAACACGTCTGTTAAATCCGTAATTACTAGAGACAATGAAGTTGTAGGTATTAAAATAAGAGGAAAATGTTAAGGTAAAAAAATATTAAGGTCGAGCGTAAATCGTTTACTTTTTATTGCATGCGACTAAAACAAACACGTGTTAAAGAAAAATCATTGATGTATATTATTGTAGATACTAGATGTACTATATGCATAGGCTGTATCTGTGGGACGGTACTCATTCAATTCCTAATAGACGTGTCTTGTTCGGATTCATAGAAATTAATCTAACCCCTTTATTAAATCCATAACTGCAAAATCTACTATGATAAAATAATTTAAAAACTGCAATAACCTTGAATCAAATCTTCACTAAAAGGTGAAATTAATTAAATTTGATATACTCTGCGAATTGTTTTATGTGACCTTCGCGATGCCACCGAAAAAAAGACGGCGGATTAATAAATGTATAAAACACATCGTTGGTCGGGACAAAAAGATCCCAGTGGCACATTCATATACTCGCATCCACCACACTTTCACCGACGTTTGCAGCAAACACAAAAGCATAAAACAAGGAAACTGGGCGTGATGATGATGATACAATTGGGAAGTATACACCCTCACAATTCAAATCGCTTCATAAATGCCTTAGTTGTTTGTCATAAAAAATATTAAAAAAAATCCAAACGAATTGGGAACCTTCTCCCTTTTGGGAAGTTTGTTGAAAATATAGATGTTAATTGAAAATTTGTATAAATACTTAATTATTATATATAAATATAATAGATGAGGTTATAATGTAGTCAAGTGGTTGTATTATTTGGCTCAGCTCATTTCGTCTTGGATTTGATCTCCGGTTTAAGCTGTCTGGCATCAAAAGTTCTATATTATATTATAGTTATATATTAATTAATACAAGGTCTATTCTTCATAAATCACTCTGAGCAGAGGCGCACTTTCCTTAACAGATTATAAAAAAAATTATAAATTTTATTATATTTTGCTTCATACTAAGCGCCTGCATTAAACACTCGCACTCGCACTAATCAAAGTGAAAACGGGGCTTTAGATCAAGTCACGATGCTAGTGATAAACTTATTTGTTCGTTCGTTTTTACGAATTGCCTGGAAGAAAGTAGTAGTTAGACGATGTACTTATGCTATTGAAAGAATCCTCGGCAACCGAGGAGATGTTAGATGTTGAAAAGAAGTGTTTTTACATTGCATCACGATTCATCGCGAGAAACAAGTGATGGGTCACACGATAAAGATCATGTGACCCATCACTTGTTTCACACGATAATCGCGTCTGACAACTTTAAGTCTTGATAGTACCATACGAATACAACCACTAGATTCTGAGTTGCTATTGGCAATTCTATTTTTAGGATAGCCCCAAAAAATCTCAAATAAACGATTAAACCTTCTCTAATCATCCTACTCTAATTCACACCGGACCTCGTTCGAAAATTATTCCTACAAGATAATAATCTTGTAGGAATAATTTTCGAAGATAATAATCTTGTAGGAATAATTTTCGAACGAGGTCCGGTGTGAATTAGAGTAGGATGATTAGAGAAGGTTTAATCGTTTATTTGAGATTTTTTGGGGCTATCCTAAAAATAGAATTGCCAATAGCAACTCAGAATCTAGTGGTTGTATTCGTATGGTACTATCAAGACTTCTTAACGCCCATGCCAAAAAGAAAAAAAAAAAAAAAAAAAAAAAAAAAAAAAAAAAAAAGTTGTCAGACGCGATTATCGTGTGAAACAAGTGATGGGTCACATGATCTTTATCGTGTGACCCATCACTTGTTTCTCGCGATGAATCGTGATGCAATGTAAAAACACTTCTTTTCAACATCTAACATCTCCTCGGTTGCCGAGGATTCTTTCAATAGCATAAGTACATCGTCTAACTACTACTTTCTTCCAGGCAATTCGTAAAAACGAACGAACAAATAAGTTTATCACTAGCATCGTGACTTGATCTAAAGCCCCGTTTTCACTTTGATTAGTGCGAGTGCGAGTGTTTAATGCAGGCGCTTAGTATGAAGCAAAATATACGTGAAGACAGCCGATGATCAGTGCGAGTAATCAGTAATCAGCGTAGTAAAAGTGAATAGACGCTGATAGCGATGTGGAAAATTTGAAAAAAAAAAGAAAATTCTTTTTTAACGTTTGTGAAATTGATTTATTTGATAACTAACCAAAGAGAACTCCAGAAAAGTTAAACAACAACAACATAACAACAACATATCTTCACGCCAGATCCCTTACGGGGTAGGCAGAGAGAACCGAGTGCCATACATCACGATCCTTGCAGGCTTGTCTCGCTTCTTCCACATTCATCACTCTCTTCATACACACACGCCGGTTGCGAAGACTCTTGACACCACCTTCGGACAGTACTCAATCAATCTGATCGTGGTATGTCAGTCTTGGTCTTCCCCGGTACCTACATCCTTCCACATTCGCGTTGTATATCTGTTTTGTTAACCTTTCATCTACCATTCTTTCTACATGTCCGAACCAACGGAGCATGCCCTTTCTCATCTTTACACCGACACTTTCTTTCAAACCTAGCCTCTCTCTCACTTCGGCATTACGAACCCGGTCCGCGAGTGTCACACCAAATATTTTTCTTAGCGACCTCATCTCGACCGCGTTGATTCTACTTTAATGCCCTTTCTGACATACCCAACTCTCACTTCCATACAATAGCGTTGGGATAAGCACATGATTATGCAGGGCTAGACGGGCACCCTGACTTAAAATTGTGCTATTAAGTAATCTCCCTAACGCTCCATTCACTCTGTTCCCTGCACACACTCTTCTTTCAACATCAGCGGTGTACCTTCCATCCCTGCTAAAAGCACATCCAAGATATACAACCTCATCCACTTGCTCCAGCACTACATCATCGACCACAACTCTTACATCCGAAGATATAGAAAAGTTAAAATCTAACATAATTTGAAAGTTTATTTAATTTTAACTTGTTTCGCATCGCCTAAAGTTGAGAAATAATGTTAAGTGAGTTATCATTTAGTTGTTTGTTTTTTCTTTTAATTTTTTTATCGTTTTACTTTAATTTATGTTTAAACACGATGTATATATCTTCGGTCAATATCACAAAGGATAAAAAAGGTTTTTTTTTAAATTTTCCACCTCCCTGTTTTTGATGGCTAATTTCAGCACCAAGCAGCCTATGAGGTCCAACTTTTGAATGATTAGAGTGTAGCAAATTCTCTGAAGCTTCTTTGAAATTAAGAAATTGCCAGTTTAGATTTTAAATTTTAAGTTGAAAATTAAATGATAACTCACTTAAATTTTCAAATTTATGTAATTTTTTAGTAACTTCCATTAAAGTTTTGAGGCTGTTATTTTGATGCATAAATAAATGTACAGTTTATAGAGATTTGGCAACAAAACAAAATAATCGAAGAAACCTTCTATTTTTTGGAAATTTTTGAAACACTACCGGTTACAATTTTACAAAAATTCATTAAAAAAATCGTAACTCAAAACTATGAAAAATCTTAGAATATACATAGGGGTTATTCAGATACCTCTCAACACAAGGCGCCTAAAAATTTTTTTGGACGTCTTTTTTCTGGCCACCCCTTATATTCGAGTTCGTTACGCGGCACAGTGTGTTAAGAACCCCGAGTTTGTTTCATTTTGTTTTTATTCGAAAATACTATAGTCACTATCATTACAAACGACGCGACGGAGTAAAACTCTCAATGCGGCACAGTTTCAAAGTTTGCCTATATCCGGGTCAAAAATTTACAAAATATTTTTTTGCAGAAAAACCAAATTAATTACTATAAAATTGATTATGCCATTTAATTGTGCACATATAACTATACTATCCTTAAAACATTTGATCATTTACTGTGGTCAGATAAAGTGGAAAATGTATTTTTATCATTTTCGGTCTTATTTATTTTTCTTGAGTATAACGCCGTAATAGAAAAAGATTTATACATGATTTGATAGGTTACATAAATGACTATAATTTGTATTAAAATCATATTCTAATTCCACGTTATTCAAAAGATAAACGACATTTAATTTTTTATTCAGAGTTGGCACTTTCAGATCCGGATAATAATAACATTTGGTTTTCGAAATATCAAAAAATATTTTGTAAATTTTGAAACCCGGAATAGGAAAACTTCGAAACTGTTTTTTTAAAAATCTAAAAGCTGTATCGCATTGAGAGTTTTACTCTGAGTTTTGTAGTGATATTGACTATAGTATTTTTGAATAAAATCAAATGAAACAAAAATCGAGGTTCTTAACACACTGTGCGCGGGTGAATCAAGAATTTCTCGGAACCACTACAAAGAAAAGAAAAATATAAAACAATTTTTTTATATCTCTACATAATTTCCTTTTACATGCATTTAGAAGAAGGCTTCTCTATTTTTTTTTGTTCTCTCAAAAAAAGTCCACTACTGCGACGAGGTTTTAAGTTCTATAGTGTGACAGACGCCTATTCATCTGTCACACTATGGAACGGAACATCGTCGGTTAATAATTGTGGATGCAATAGACCTCTGCCAATTTCTTTGGGGATATTGGCATGACGGTATTACTATAACGTCAAAATGATAGTCGAGCGCAATACAAAAAGTAGTGTTAGTTTCTTAGTTTAAGCAATAGGACAACAGCCTTGGATTGGAACCATTGTCTTAACTATTCCTAACGTATAACGTCCGGTTCGTATTTGTTCGGTTTGGTAAGGTAGCTGGTATATTTACCTATGCATATTACATCCTTGGTGGCGATGGTTAACACTTTTCAACAGGAAGGCCATCTGCTTGTGTACCATCCTATGTCTTGAAAAAAGAAGAGCGTTATTTTATTTAGTGACAACTAGCAACTATTGCTGGGTAGGTTGCCCAGTAATAGTTGCTAGTTGTCACTAAATTTTAAACCTACATAATATTTTCACCTACATACACTTTTTGATACAAGTGTACTTGTTCATTCGATGTGATAAGGTTGTGTTAAATGTGAAGATACATTTAATACAACCTTATCACGTCATATATTAGAATCGAATTTCAGATAAAATAATGTATCTTTATTTAATATTTATCGATTATGAAAAATATCTCAATTCTCAAATTTTTTTACTTTCGTAGTTTCCCTTAATAGACAAAGTGAAAGGAACGTCAAAGTACGTACGTACAACTTGACAAATTAGTGAACATGATTTACCAGCCTATCACTGTGAAGTGGACTATGGAAGTGGTCCGTGCAATCCCCATTGCACGTCTTCGTTGCATTTGTCAATAATTTTAAAATTATCTCTTTGTTTTTGCGATAATCAGGACCCAAAGGTTAACGTGATTTTCCGGAGTCAGATGATTGTGATGATGTGTTGATTTTAGAACCAAACGGGACCCCATTAACGCGGAATAGACTGGAAGCTGACAACGAATTTTGGGAAGGTCCTTTTGGCAGATTGGAATTGCGAAAAATGTAATTTCGTCAAATGCCGATACCAGGTATGCGAGTCTGGCGGAGCGTTTGCGGGTATTTCGCTAGGTACTGCGCAGCACATAACATTTACAAAAAAAAATTGTTTTTAGCTTGATTTTAATTCCATCTTTTAAATAAGGTTTTTTAGAATTAAAAAAAAATGTTTGTTGGTTATAAAGTATTCTGACACTTTCAGATACATTTTACGAAAGTTTCTAGTAAATTTATTTAATATTTATTTATTTATTTAACATTTTATTGTACACAACAAAATAATAAATATCCCCATGTTGGTCCGGGCTCCTTTAAAGAATAGGCCAACTGCCGTTCTACCAGGCAGGTCGTAAAAGGCAACTTATTGGCTATGCGAGTCATTACCATCGTGGCTACTATGTGGTAGAGTTCTGCATTGTCTCGCCCGGTTACCGTACTACAACCTTACCTATTTCTGCCGCAATAGCGCTAGTGCTTGTCACTATCGTGTTCCGGCTTGGAGGGTAAGATAGCCGGTAAACTTATGCATGTGGCATTAGACCTCGCCACAAGATAGCGACACATCATTATCATATTTGGTGTCTATAGGTGATGGTTGATTCTTTCCATCAGGAGACCCATTTGCTTGTTTGCTATCTTATGATGTTAAAAAATAAAAACATAAAAAATAATTCACACCTTTTAGTTAAACGGCTTGTGTTCATATGCATGAACCTCTAAGTCGCAGGGCTACGTCAGGTTGATCTGAAAAGAGACCATCGATTCCTGCTGCTATATACGCTTGCAATTCACCAGTTAAATTTCCAATGGCGCTTCTTGCAGGGTCACTACTTTGGTATTCTTTAGGCAGGAAGTCATTTTCTGCCCTAAATGTATATGGGTGAACTTTTAATCCTACCATGTGACAGTCGGCTATAAAGCTTGTAGGTTCACCAAGAGTGTTATCTTCATTCCGAGGAATAATATATGTTTTGTCTGGGCTTACTGCTGCAGCATATTTTGCAACTTCTGCAAGTCCTTCTGGTGTAGCCATGTCACCGTATGTCAATCCTGTTCCAAGTAAGGCTTGATCTGCTGGTTGACGGAATTTGTCACTATCATACAACTGTAATAACCTAAGATGAGTCAAGTTTTTTAGTTTCTTAAGATTGGTAACTTCAGATGATTGTATATATACTGGCGCATTTTTTCCATAGTAACAGTTTTTGTGAAACGTATTTACAACAAGAGCTTCCATAGCTAATCCCAAATTTTGAAAATGTGAACTGTATTTGATTTCAGGATAAATACCAATTTTTCTGTGTTGGCTCTTTTCCAAGCTTCTAACTAGATCAATAATTTCTTGAAATATTGGAATTTGAAACGCACCATTCAGTCTAGCATTTCCAGGTCTAATATGTGGTATTCTCTCTACAGCTCTTAATTCTTTTAATTCTGCAAGTGTAAAATCTTCTGTGAACCAACCACTTAACTCGTTGCCATCAATAGTTTGATTTCTATACCGATGTGCGAATTCCGTACGTTGTGCTATATCAGTAGTTAGTCCGAGTTCATTATCGTGGCGTGCAATCAAATGACCATCTTTAGACATTACGCGATCTAGTTCAACATAATCTGCACCCATAGTTATAGCGAGAGCATAAGAGCCAAGGGTGTGTTCCGGCACGTAGCCGCTTGCGCCTCGATGTGCTATTATTGTTGGTGAACAGGAATCTGGCCCCATTTTAGCCAGTGATACTTCTGTACTAGATTTAATTAATATTGCTATTATCATAACGCATCCAATCAACTCACATTTCTTTATCCGTCGATAAATATATATATATATATATATATATATATATATATATATATATATATATATATATATATATATATATATATATATATATATATATATATATATGTATAAGTTTTATTTATGTCATTAATAAAAAAAAAACAATTTATTTTATTTTAGTTCAAATATTTAATTGAAAAATGGCTTGGCTAGTTTTTCTTTTTCTATTTACCACAATGATCTTTGAAATATTTAAAAAAAAAGTATCTTCACGCCCATATCCCCGAAGGGGTAGGCAGAGGTACAACAAGTGCACCCACGATTAGCCGAAGATACTTGGTCCCACAAATGTGATAGGTGGCAAGCCTATCGCCAAACGGGCACTTTCCAATCCCGGGCAACTTTATGTTTCTCAGAAAACTGAAATACACTTTTTTTTTAATGTGCCCGACCCGGGAATCGAACCCGGGACCTCAGGTGGTCAACGCCAACGCTGGACCACTAGACCACAGAGGCGATAATATTAAAATATTTTTAGTTTTCTTAAATTAGGCGGTAACTAATTAGCCTTTCCTCATTGATATAAAAACCCTTACATTACAGTTACACTTAATAGTTTTAAATAAATAAATGATTTAAATAAATAAATGATGATGAATTTATTTTATTTACTTACTTAATAGTTGACCAATAAATGTGAATCTTTAACCGTAGACATATTAAGTAAACGTCATAAATCAATTTTAATGATAACTTGTCATCTATTCATATCACGGAATCATTCTATATATTTGTTCTGGAATTCATATAAATAATAAAATGATAAATATGCTCACTATTTTGATTTAAATTACACAACTTCGGCACTCTGGTTTAAGATAATACTGATGTTGTCCCTAATTGCTTCTGCCATTGACGCGTTTCTTTAATACTATAATTTAAAAATCTTTAGTCATAATCATAATATGAACATTAAGTAAACAAGTCTGTTATATCCACAATTTGAAGGGACAATGATGTAGTAGGTATTAAAGTAGGGATGAAGAAGGTATGAAACTAGGTTGAGCGTAGATCATTTTATTTTATAATAATCCAAATAAAAAGCGAAATTATCACATTTAAAGCGGGGAAACGCACACCAGCTTTCGTGCCCCCTAAATTAAATACCTACTAATAAATTATGGATTATTATCTGAATTAAAGAATTATTATTATTATGTTAAAAATTAAAATTATTTTCTCTGTACACTCAACCAAGGTACAGGTTTACCTCAAGCAGAAGCACAGTCGGCCAGAGGTCAGGAAGACAGGGACAAAAACCGTCTAACTATCCTAGCATTATCTAGTAGTACAGCACGCTGCAACATGGGGAGAATTTTTCCGGCGTGGAGTCCTAGCTTTTCCAAATAGGTGGAGTGAGATTTTGTGATTAGTCCATTAGTTGATATGGCGACTGGGATAATTTCAGTGGATGTTACTTGCCACATGTCTGTAATTTCGTGAGCAATATCGAGATATTTTATCCGCTTATCAGCTTCAGATTTGATAAGGTTCTCATCATAGGGTATGGTAACATCCACTAGAAACACTGCAGACTGAGCTCGATCCACCAAGACAATATCAGGTCTATTCGCTTGAATAGTCCTGTCTGTAATGATGGATAAAGCTTTGCCTGGCTACTGTCAAGAACTGGCTCCGGCACATACTGGTATTAAGGACATCGTTTTTCAATAATACGGAATTTAAGGGCAAGCTCTTGATGTAAAATTTTCGCAACTTGGTTGTGTCTGTGCAGGTATTCTGTGTTAGAAAGCATAGGACACCCTGATGTCACATGTTTTAGATTCTCACCAGGTTGGTGACATAGGCGACATAAATCTACTTTCCATCTTTCAGGATATACTTTCTGTAATTATTGGTTTTAATTACCTGATCCTGTATTGCACAGACAAACCCTCGGTTTCCCCAAACAAGTCCTCATATTGTAGCCAGTTTACAGATCTCTTAAAGTCAATGTAGGGCTCATGAATACTTTTGTAAAATCTACCGTGAAGCTCTTTATTTTTCCATACTGTCTCTCGATCCCCTTTACTAAGCACTATCGGTCCCTGCTAATCTGTTTTTGCCATGGACAATGGAGTAAGACCCACATCACATCCAATGACCTCGCAATGCATCAGACTAGAAGTTTTTGTCATAAAGTAGGCTACATACCTCTTTATTATGCAATGACGTAACTGAGAGTAAGCCACGTCCCGCATGTTTTCTGGGTATATACAGTCTCATCATGGAAGATTTCGGATGATGCATGCGATGATAAGTCATTGCCGTGCGAACCCTTCTGTCTAGTGCCTCCAGTTCCGTTTGAGACCATTTGAACACGCCGAATGTGTAAAGAAGAATGGGTATGACCCAACTGTTATAGGCTCGGATCTTGTTAACACCCGATAAATAGGTCTTAAGTACCTTTGCCAAGCGCTTAAAAAATACTTCACGAACCGATTGTTTCATTTCCGTCTCCCTTCCACCAATGCTCTGCGACATACCTAAATATTTGTAGGTTTCCGTTTCTGATAGGTGTTTTAAATGTGGAAGGGTTTCATCCACTGCGCGAGTTTGCACAACTCTTCCTCTTTCTACATGGATGACAGCGCACTTGTCTACCCCTAGCTCCAAACTAATAGAGTTACTAAAATCATAAGTGATTTTCAGCAACTTCTCCAGTCCAGTTGTATTTGGGGCAAACAACTTTAGGTCATCCATGTAGAAAAGATGTGCTAAACGAGATCCTCCCCTCCGAAACTGAAAACCCAAACCTGATTTTTCCAGTAATGCACTAAGTGGATTCAGTGCTAGACAAAACCACAGAGGACTCAAACAGTCTCTTTGAAATATGCCCCTTTTTATTAAAATTTGATCCTCTGCATCCGACAATCGCTGCCCAAATAGATACAAGTCAGTACTTCAACGCTCCATATACGCTCCCAGAAAGCCTCTTATTAAATCACTGATTTTACATAATTCGAGAATCCTCAGAAGCCAAGTATGGGGCACCGAGTCAAAAGCCTTCCTGTAATCTATCCAGGCTGCAGAGTAATTACGTCGGTTATTTTTTACAATGTGGCTTGCAACTGAGTCAATCAGAAGAAGTTCCTTGGTCCCACGGCTTCCAGTTCTACATCCATTCTGGGATGACGATAAAATGTTATTACATTCAATATGCCGTTCAATTCTGCTTTTAAGGATGGATGTTAACACCTTATAAATTGTGAGTAAGCATGTTATTGGCCGATATTGGGAGGGATTAGAAGTAGCCGTTGCTTTTGGCACCAGATGAGTCGTGCCCACTGTAAAGAAGTTGGGCGGGTTGCGGTTTTCTATAACCTGTAAAAACTGTTGGGCCAGCGTAGTGTGGCAGCTGTTAAAGTTTTTAAGCCAAAAGTAATGCAACCTGTCCCTTCCCGGAGATTTCCAATTAGCTGTTTTCCGCAGAGCATTAGCTATGTCTTCTGTTGTAATAGATACTGGGTCCATAGGAGTGATGAGATGAAATGAAATCTATACATTTTTTTTTAAAGAATACTTGGGGTGTGATCTGCAATCGATACCGAAGCCAAAAATATAGTTTTTAAAATTTTTGTCTGTTTGTCTGTATGTATGTCCGGGGGCGACAGGGAGAGAGACACATCGAACTGGGTACCGAGTGAGACTTCTACAGGAGTTTCAGCTTCTGGATCCATTGATTACGGTGACAGAACAAAATCTTTCTGACCGTGTCCGGTTTATATTGCGCTCGAATATCTTTAGCGCGGAAGATCTAGGGCGACTGAGAGATGAAGCTGGTTTTGTGGCACAATTGGAAGATGAGGCTGTCTCTCCATCCAAAACCGAGTGAAATTATATAATACCTGAAGCACACCAAGTTAATGACGAAAGTGCTCCAGAATTAGCGCCTGCCGAGTCAGAGCAAATAGGGAAAATTCTGGAAGAAAGTGTGCTAAAGTATAAATTGTCACTTATAAGTGAGAGATCACATTTATCCCGCATAAGGTTAAGTAAAAAAAATCGATTTGTGGTTAATACCGTAAACCAATTGTTAACCAGACACCTAGAGAACAATAAATCTCTAGATAAAACAAATTCAATCATATATGGAGCTGCTGTAACCGTGTGTCAATGCAAAGATTTTTCCTCCCACACGACATAGCAAAAATCAATCTTTCACCTCGAAACCCCAGTGGCAGATTCGGATAGAACGCCGTATAACAAAAGCACGCATTTTAATTGGAAAATTAATTAGCTTCAATACAGGAAATAGAAGACCGAGGGTCATGCGTTTTGTCACAGCCGCCTTTGCAGGATTAGAGTTTGATGAGACATCTCAGGATGCATATAAAAAGGTGATATTGCGCATAGACGAATTAAAACAAAAAATTGCGGCATGGAGTAAACGTGTCCGACGATATTCTGAGAAGATGCTAAGGAACCGTCAAAACACCTTCTTCAAAAAAGATCAGAGAAAGTTCTATAAGCAACTCCCAATATCGGCCAATAACATGCTTACCCACAATTTATAAGGTGTTGACATCCATCCTTAAAAGCAAAATTGAAAGGCATATTGAATGTAATAACATTTTATCGTCATCCCAGAACGAATGTAGAACTGGAAGCCGTGGGACCAAGGAACTTCTTCTGATTGACTCAGTAGTAAGCCACATTGTAAAAAATAACCGACGTAATGACTCTGCAGCCTGGATAGAATTATCCAAATTTCGCATTTATTATATTAATATCAATATAAAACAGGTGATGTTATAATGTGTCATCATAGATGTACTAAATAGTCAAAGGTCTATACGCTACATCGTGGTCTTGTGGTTGGACTATTGTCCTCGGCTCATTTAATCTCGGATTTTTTGTCGGATAACGGACGGAAAACGGATAAACCAATTTTGATGCGATTTATGCATTAGACGTAGTTTTTTTGATGAATAGAGCTGATTTGTTTTTTTTACTCAATCGGTAGGTACATTAATCTGGAAGTTATATTAAAACACCGTTTCATCAAATTTTTTTGGAGTTATTTCAAAATTTCTCAAAATCTCCCGGGCCGACTTGGTTTGAATTTTCAGGAAGTCTTAGTTGAGTGGAATCCAATCAAATGCCATCATCCGCATATCGATCGGTCCAGCTTTTCAAAAGTTATGAGATGTTTACACACACACACACACACACACACACACACACACACAACACATACACAAACACACACACACACATACACACATACGCACACACACACACACACACATACATTCATACAGACGTACTGATGTCATCGTGAAAATATTCGGAAAAAGTTCTTAGGACCTCAAAACGTGGAGATCTGGTGAAAACTCGATTTTCGCAAATCGGGGCAAACAGTAATAGTAGCGATCTGGAAATTTATGGACTTTATATTTTGATATATAATTTATATATTTTTCATGTATTTTTCATATATTTAAAATATATAATTTTTATATTTTAAAATATATTTTTTATATATTTTTTTTTCATGGAGGTTGTGTGGTTCTGATAAGAGTGAATTTAGATAGTAAACAGATGGTTTATTACAAATGTATTGTTGTAGAAGGATTGATGAATAGATTTTGAAGTATATAGCTTTTTAAAATTAGAATTAAAATTTTGAACAAATATATTTTGTATGCTAAGAGATAAAAATATAATAATAAACATTAAAAAAGAAATCTGGTTCTTTGAATTAAAAAAATCCATAAGTATAATTTAGATGAAAAATATAAAATATTTGTAACGTGATTGGTCAAATATATCATAAGCATGAATATATATATAATTCTATACTAACAGTTAGTTGCGCGCTTGCGATTAATAATTGCAATTAATAAAATAAAAAACCCAAAAGACTGCATATCTTTATATATTGTGTACATTGATTCAACTATTGTTCAGATTTTTCATCGTAATTTTGTGGAAATATTTTAATGCGTAGATACTTTATAGGCTGACGAATTACAGTCAAATGCTCTTTTCGGACAAGATTCGTTAGATTTAATAACATATACTTCAATAGATTTCTTCAAATTTGGCTTACGTGACTTATGTCAGGACACGTTTGTTTATAAATAACATCGTACCCTGATAGCCACCTTACCTATAACTTACTGTCAATCTACATCCGCAATTTGAAGCAAACTTGACGGAAAGAGTTGGCAAAGCGAGCGATTACCTATTAGTTACCTATAACTACAAATCTAAAAAAACTATTTTTTCAGCGTATCAAAAATTAGTCATAAACATCTTGACAGTATTACATATTTATACACTATATATTTTCGGTATTTTTGAATCGCTTGTCCTATTTTTCCTTGTTAGCCACCGGAAATCCCAGAAATTCGCTAACGAGATTATCAGAATTACCTAACAAGTATTTTAATTATAACTCAAAGTAGGAAATTTCGTTTGACGTCAAGTTAGTGTTATCAGGAGGTATATCGGTCTTTATAATTTGCCTATAACTTCCGTTAATTAGCCTAAAACCCAATAATATTCGATAACAAACCTCAAACTAGGGATGTACGATTCCAAAAAAAATCGATCTCGAGAATCGCGACAAATATTTTATTATTTGTTATAAATATTTTATTGACAGATATGAGTAGAGTGATTATCATTTTGATAAAGCACCCCACGCTTTTTTTAAAATAAAATATTTTTTTTTATTCACACTATTATTAATTTATATTTATTGAAATTTTCAACACTATTCTTAATTTAAATTTATTAAAATTTATTTTCTATTTTTTGCTTTGATTTTCTATAAAAAGCGTGCTTTTAGTTTTTTTCCTCTATTAATTACTTTTTACTATTATTTATTTTTTACTTTTTAGTTTGGTTTATTCATAAAAGCGTGATTTTTTAGTTTTTTAAAACTATTATTTGTTTTGTAAAATTAAAATTCTCCTTAGTATTCAAAAATTTGTCAATATTAGAGAAATCGGCTAAAGATAATTATTGGAAATTAAAATTAACATCAAGTCCTGTCTTATCGACTGTAGGAATAATTATAAAAAATTAAAATTAAGTTTCTTACCTTATCGACTATAGATGAAAATTATATAAAATAACAAAAATCATATTTTGCAAATTAAAAAATGGAATAATTTTATCAAACATACAAACATACAAAAGTACAAACGTACAAACATACAAACATACAAACATACATATAGGTGAAGCTAATAAAAAGTTTGTAAAAATTATATGTCTCAATTTTAGAATCAAATTTGTAAATTACTTAAAAAATACTTTTTTTGAAAATTCGGGAAAATTGAAAAATCGGGAAAATTAAAGTTATAAATAAGAGAAAAAAATCTATTAAACACTGCGTAGATCATTTAAAGATTAAAAAAATTCGATACAATCGAACGACAATCTGAAATTCGAAAATACGGTTATTTTGTAGCTTCTCTTTACATGCTATTTTTTAAAAATTTTGTCAATTTTTCAATTCTAAGATCATATTCCAGCTATGAAAATGCACTTGCAAGTCATTAACAATTGTGTTTAATAGATTTTTTTCCCATATTTATAACTGTAATTTTTCCGATTTTTTTTTTGGTATTTTTAGATTTTTTTTTAATTTTTAGCGCGCGCATAAAAAATTCTAGTAGAAATTTATTTCGATGTCGATGGTTCATTATTCTACATCGACCATCGATGTTTCGATTCCAAAAAAAATCGACCAAAAAAAAAGATGTTTCCCGGAAAAAACATCGATAGTCGAAACATCGATGTATATCGGCTATCCCTATTTGACTGCTTTAGTTATCAATTAACAGGAAAAACCCAATTTATTTTGCGCGTTATTAATACATTTTATGGTCCGTTCTCTGAGTTGAGGTTATCGCTGTTTTCGATATAATAAATTTATTAATATATTTTCCGTATTACATAGCTATTTTAAATATTAAATAAGCAAAGGAAAGTTTTGAGTTGATGAAAAACCAAATAATTTAGTTTAGTTTTGATTCAAAATGATACTACTCCACAGTCAGTATCCACTAAGAAAACAATAAAGCCCTTGAGTTTACAGAATGTTTTGCGTGACAAAAACATTTTTTTTTAATTATCAATTTTTTGGGTTCCAATTTCTAAATTTCGACATTGAAGCGAGCCCTGGCAAAATCAGTAACTACCTATCTACATACGTAGTGGGAAGTTGAAAATTAATAAACCCTCGATGTATAGGTATGTTTGAATGTGAAGAAGAACCAGAAATTATGCGTCTAAGATCCCTGCTGCAGTTATCAAAAGTCCTGAAACGGCTAAACCGATTTTGATAAAACGTGTCTGAGAATCACCGTGAGAAACGTGTCTGAAAGTTCGGAAACTTTGTTGTCGTTGAATCCCTCATGAACTGACATGATAGCGGAGCAGAAGCGGGCTCGCGTGGAATGGTGCTCACAGATGCTACTGAAGTACGACCACGGACATTCTAATGCTGTTTATGACATTGTCACAGGAGACGAAACGTAGATTTATTGTTTTGAACCCGAAAAAAAACAGTAATCTTGTGAGTGGGTGTTTGAAAATGAGAACAGGCCAACAAAAGTGAGACAGGAGATAAACGTTGGTAAAAAAATGATCACGTTTTTTTTCTCAGCTACGGGTCCCATCTGTACAATTCCACTTGAAGATCAAAAGAGTGTTAATGCCAAGTGGTATTCTACCATTTGTTTACCCAGGGTATTAAAAAAAGTTCGTGAAAGACGACCCAAAACCGCATTCTCCTACACCATGATAACGCTTCTTCACACACGGCCAACAAACCAAAGTCATTTTTAGCTTCCGAAAAAGTACATCTCGTCACTCATCCTGCGCATAGCCCCGACCTAGCACCCTGTGATTTCTGTATTTTCCCCAAAAGTAAAGATTTGATGAGAGGTTTTACTTTTACCAACTCCGAAGAGGCAGTGATAGCGTTCAATCAGCACTTAGAAAACATGCCTTCAGATCTGTGGTCCTTCTGTTTTAAAAAATGGTTCGATCGCATGAAAAAATATTGAAAATGTAAAGGAGATTATTTTGAAAAACAATAAACATAATATTTTGGTTATAACATGTTGTTTTTTTAAGTTACGCAAAACTTATTGTGTGACCTACGTCTAAAAGTCAAAACCTTAGGTGAAGGAATATCTTCTCTTGTCAAAGTTGTTAACAAAGTAACAGAGGACTCTTCTGATGGTAAGAAATTGAATTTGAAGAACAGATTTGTAGTAGATTTTGTGATGATGTAAATATTTTAGTATTGCGGATTTTGTAGAATGTTAAATTGGTCGGCTACAATTAGGTTTTTGCAAAAATAAATACTATAGTATACTTGTCCACATACATAACCCCTGTTAATCATATTAAAAATATTTGGAAATCTTAAAAGTAGCATTCAGGAAAAGGCCAAGGTGTCTGTATAAATATCTGTGAGAGATAAGTTAGTTGTTATTCTAAATAATAAGCCGCGGTAATGGTGTAAAAAGATAAAAAACAAGTAAAAGCAAGTGACAAGGCCACGGTATACCTACATGATGTTGATAACTGCTGATAAATGACACCTGTTGAAGAAGACGCGTCCTAATAACAGATATAGATAAAGAATTTTCAGTTTACTCTACTCGAAATTTCGAATAGTAACTGAAACTTTAGGTAGTAAATAAGAATCTAAAATCTTATTGAATACTTTGGTGCACAAAACTATGTATGTGAAAAAATAACTTTTAACAAGGGGTAACAACGTTTTTTATCTTAACTATTCTCTAAACTGACTGCCTATATTACTGTCCCTGATAGTTTTATATCTTTCCCAACATACTAATTTATCTATATTGTAAAAAATTTTTACCTACCGCTTTTTAAGACAATTGTGCGAACTGTGGCGTGTGAAATTTGGCACAGTTAAAGTTTATATTGCGGAGGACTGCAGTAATCTAACAGTTTTTTTAATAATATGCATTAGAAATATATCAACATAATTAAAATAAATATTACACGTACATGAGTACGTGAGAGAGAGAGGTTTTTGGGTTTTTTATATCAATGCGTCAATGATGACGCATTGATATAAAAAACCCAAAAACGTCCTCTAAAAATGAGCGCACTATTTAAAATTGTGCGCTCATTTCAAATAGAATTGCGTCGATCGCGACACTGTCAATTTTATTACTTTTTGTTCGTTGCTTTTTAAAAACAACCATAAGCCTTGCGTTTAAGGTTGGATATGCAAAAACAAATTTTTGCCATATCTAAAACTACTTGTGTTTTGTTCGAAACTGTGCATCTTAGGTTTTTTATATCAATGCATTGAGGAGTATAATACTACCATATTATACACGTCAATGCACGTACTACATTCATGTGACATACGTGATATCAATTCTGTTATCAAACTTAAAAGAGATTTTTTTATTACTTAGACTGTGGTCCAATTTCGACTACAGAGCCATCGCTTGTACATATTGAAATCTGCGTTAGTAATTAGTTTGATTTCAGTATCATATCGTAAAACTAAAGGACTATCTTAGGTCACACCACATAAATAGTAATAGGTCTACTTAAGATATAATTTCATTTAGCACTCATTGTTATAGCGAGAGAAGTCTGAGTATGTTATCACTCGGACTAGGATCAATTGGTCCTTATTCATATAAATTCATAGTTGTACCCGAGGTTGCAGGTAGTAATTCTGTATATAAAAAAACTTGCCTTACATTCCTTTCTCATCAGATCACCTTGCTTCTTTACGTGCATCATTTACAGAGAAAAACATGAAAAAGCAGCTGACGTTCTTCGAATGGGAATCCTTCAGTATCAGGTCAACCATCAGGTGAATTGAGAAATAATCGTTGCCTAAAGATATAAAAGATTTTATAATGCTTTGATATTCGTGTTGCTCGGATTTAAAACCACGAGCGTAAATTCACCATCAACCCAACTTATTATATCGTTACGCGACCGGTACAGCATAACGACAAATCTTTATTACGGCAAGCATAGCGATAACGTATTTGAATGAGAAGTCATAGAATTCCGTCATCTTGTTATGTTTAATAATGTTAGTGACATATTTAACTTTTGTCGATTTTTATGAGATATCTGGCAATAAACAAGATGGTCATTTCTTAATAAGAGGCCCGTACTAAAATGGAGAAAATATGTTACGATATAACGTTAGAATAAATGTATATTTGTTTTGCTTGGAGAAAATTTAATGAAAATATACAAAAGTAACTCGTCGTTGTTTTTCGAAAAAATGTCGATGAACTATCATTTACAACATAATAAATCTTAAATAAGTATATCAATATAAGTTATTAAACAAAGTGTTCCATTTGTCTGTCTATAATAGGCATGTTCATAATAAACTCAAAAATTACTGAATCGATTTGCATGCGATTTATATCAATAGACAGAGTGATCCATAAGGATGTGTGATGATAAGTATGGTGTATAATTTGTTTAGCTTTTGTGTAAATTGTGTGATATATTATGGCGATATTTTGAATATTCCGAAAAATGCACGTTAGTTACCTAATAAAGCATAGCACTTTACGCCATAAATTTTAATGAAGATCTTTAGAGTTATTGTAAAATAGAAATTGGCGTAAAAAATTCATGCGGTATCTCACCAACGTATGTTACATTGAAACCTAATCCTAAGACCAAAAAGCTACGACAAAACTTTAGTCATACGTTATGCTCTACTACCTACACGTGTGAAGCCGGGGTGGTTCGTACGTTAAAATAATTTCCTCTTGTATTAATAACATATACATATACCTACTTAAAAATCTTTTTAGGGGTCCAAGTCTAATAATGGTCAAATGCTTGTACTTTTTTTTTCGTATGATATTCGAACACAAAGTATATGAGAGTGTTTACAAGACACAACGTGTTGAGGATTTTGACACAGCTCCCCAATAACTGTCTCCCTGCTTAGAATCGGATCAACAAGGAATCCATATAAATTCGCCATATCGTCCGTCCGTCCGTTAGCAGCTTAACTTACATATTCTTAGTTCCGTGAGCTGTAATTTGGCATTAATATCCATATTAATCAAAAAACAAAGTGTAGAAATGAAATCTAGACAAAAATGTGTAAACGGTTGACTCTACGGGCCATCTCTAAAACTTCCCACTAATTTAAGCTATTTTAAGCTCAATAGAGTAAAAAATATAAGCAAATTTTTCAGTTCAAATATCTATTTTTTTAAAAATGGCAGTAAATTAATTTTTGACAATGATGGCATAAAACTCAATTTTTGAGATCTAAAATATTGCTTTAACTAAATAATCGATAGGTTGAAAAATTTCGATGCAATGTCAAAAAACATTTTTAATTTTCTTCATTGATAAATCTCAAACAAATTGACCGATTTTGATTAAATTAACGGCATTTGACGCAGTTTTTAAAGGAGAAAAGCTGATAAGATTTTTAAGTCAATCAGTGAATTAACTTAAAAGTTAGCTAAAAAAAATAAGTAAGTTTGCTAAAAACAACATAATTTTTAATATTTGAAAAGTTATAAGTTTTGAGAATTAGATTCAATTTTGATTTTTTAAACGGCATTTGACGTAGTATTTTTAGTACTAAAATATCGTAGAATGCCAAAAAAATTGGTTGAAAAATTTCGAAGCTGTATCGAAAAAAACTTTTTCAAAATTGTTCGTCAACGATTACTCCCAAACGGATAAACCGATTTTATTGCAATTCATGTCTTAGACTTTGTTTTTTGAGGAATAAAGCTAATTAGTTTTTGTACTCAATCGGTACATAAATCTGGAAGTTATATTAAAAAAATACTGTTTCGCCAACATTTTGTTTGGTGTTTTTTTTTAATTTTTCAAAATCTCCTGGACCGAATCGGTTCAAATTTTCAGGAAGTTGAACGGAATCCAATCGAATGCCATCAACCGCGTTTCGATCGGTCCAGCCGTTTAAAAGTTATGAGATGTTTACATACACACATACACACACACATACATACATACAGACAGGCTGACGTCATCGTGAAAATTGTCGAAAAAGGTTCCTAGAACCTCAAAACGTGGCCATCTGGTCAAAACTCGATTTTCGAAAATCGGGGTAAAATCAGTAATTTCCTTATCTACATACGTAGTGGGAAGTTAAAAAATGTATGTCATCTCTTATATAAGTAAAGTCATTCACATCGCTGGTTCAGTGACCCGAACTGGACCTTGGCCTCTATTTGAGTGTGAGACTTATCTATAAATGTGAAGCTTCTATGTCTCTCTGTCCTGCCAATTTCTTTTTAATTGACGACTTGAGGTTCACGCCAGCCAGCCGGACTATACATAAAAACGGGACGTATAAGGGGCAAAAGTGTTTTCGTATTGTTCATACAAAGTAAAATATTTTTTTAGATATAATTTATTATTTATTTATAATTATAATATGTATGCGCCGTTTTGATCGATGACTTGTTGCCATCTTGTGGGTAGTGCCATGATCCCATTCCTGTAGAAATTTTGATATCTTTGATTAAAAAATCCAACAGGTAGGTTCTTTTGAGGTTAGCGTTATGCTTCTTAAATAATTCAGCAATGACCGAAACAGATGGAAATCTTATGGAGCAAGGTCAGGGCTATACGGAGGATGCATCAATACATCCCAGCCAAGCACATACAAAGTAAAATATTTTTTTAGGTATAATTTATTATTTATTTATAATTATAATATGTATGCGCCGTTTTGATCGATGACTTGTTGCCATCTTGTGGGTAGTGACATGATCCCATTCCTGTAGAAATTTTGAAATCATTGATTAAAAAAATCTGACAGGTAGGTTCTTTTGAGGTTAGCGTTATGCTACTTAAATAATTCTGCAATGACCGAAACAGATGGAAATCTTATGGAGCAAGGTCAGGGCTATACGAAGGATGCATCATTACATCCCAGCCAAGCTCCCTCAATTTTTGCTGCGTGGCTATAGACGAGTGCGGTCTGGCGTTGTTATGGTGGAACACCACGCCTTTCCTATTCACCAGCTCCGGCCGGTTTTTCTCCATAGCTTTTTTAACCTCATCAGTTGCTGACAGTAGATGTCAAAATCGATAGTTTTACCCGGTGGCAAAAGCTCATAGTGGATGATTCCTTTCCAATCCAACCAAAAATACACATAGCATAACTTTGTTCCGAGTCAGGGCAGGCTTTGCGACGGTCTATGGGGCTTGTCCATGCTCCGACCATGATCTTTTTCGCACATTCGTATCGTAAGTCATCCATTTTACTGTTTATGAAATGGTTCGGAATTGTTACGTTTCAACAAAGAATCGCAAATAGAAAGACGTTGCATTAGGTTTCTCTCAGTGAGATCATGTGTACCCAAATATCAGTTTTTTTCTTGTACCTAGACTTTCTTAAATGACGTAAAACTGTTTTATGATCAACACCCAGTTCTTCAGCAATGTTGTAGCTACTAATATGTCGATCTTGCTCCATTTTCTCAAAGAAGTCACAGATAAAATCAGTGCGATTTTATCTGTGACAGGGCATCCAGAGCAAACCTCATCTTTCACACTAAAATTTACCACCACATTTGTGCTACTCCTATTGATACCGCATTAGGTCCGTAAACCGCACAAATTTCATTCGCGGCGCTTGTCACATTTTTAACTTTTTTTTTAATAAAACTTTAAAATGTACTGAATTTCTTCGTCACATACGTTCATTTTGCTCACTTGAAAAACAATTGAAAAATGGCGGGAACTATTTTTTTTGATTTTATTTATTACATCTTCAGAATGTCACATTTAATGGTATTAAAACCAACCAGTTACATACATTCAGTACGGCCAAAGAGGTTTGATTACTAAATACTAATAATACATTCAAAATACGAAAATACTTTTGCCCCGACCTATTATTGCCATGTTGTATATTTGTAGCGAGCTTGGTATTTCTGCTAAAAAAATTTAATGTAAGAACTTTAACCAAGGCTGTGCTGTAAGTCAACATTATATTGACAATTGTTTTAAATTGGTTTTAAGGAAATGTTTGTATGTTTTGATTGCTAAATCGATACTTATAAGTATGAAATAAACAAATTAAAAAACTTTAAGTAAATTCTGTCACGGGTCTTGATATTTTATTGATTCAGGTATTATTTTGCGGAAATCTAGTATTAAAAAGTGTAATTATTTAAATTTGCTATTATCCACGAACTGTTCTAAGTGTCTTTCGCGATGGCATAGAAAAGAAAGACGTCGATTTAATAAATAGATAAAACTCACCGTCAGGGCCAGATTTAAACTCAATGCCGCTCCTGGGCACCGGAAAAAAGTCCGCCCTATTACTAGAATTTTACTTAAGGGGGGAAATACGTGTAGAAAGACGTTTTCATGCTGATTTTTTATTAACTTTTTTAAGGTATGAAAACTAATGTTATATATTGAAACTATCAGGTTATTTCATACATATATTTACATATATTATCATTTTGATAATATATGTAAATATATGAATAAAAAAGCGTGGGGTGCTTTTTAAGATAAAAAGCACCCCACGCTTTTTTTTTAAATAAAATATTTTTTTTATTTACATTATTATTCATTTATATTTATTGAAATTTTTAAAACTATTCTTAATTTAAATTTATTAAAATTTGTTTTCTATTTTTTAGTTTGGTTTTCTATAAAAAGCGTGTTTTGAGTTTTTTTAAACTATTATTTATTTTTTACTTTTTAGTTTGGTTTATTTATAAAAGCGTGATTTTTTATTTTTTTTAAACTATTATTTGTTTTGTAGAATTAAAATTCTCCTTAGTATTTGTCAATATTAGAGAAATCGGCTATAGATAATTATTTCAAATTAAAATTAACATCAAGTCCTGTCTTATCGACTGTAGAGAAAAATTATAAAAAAATAAAATTAAGTTTCTTACCTTATCGACTATAGATGAAAATTATATAAATTAACAAAAATCATATTTTGCAAATTGAAAAATGGAATAATTTTATCAAATTAGTGTATTGTCATCGGTCCTCGATAAATCTACAAAGTTTGAACAAAATCTGGCCGTTTAAAGTGGGTCAAAATCGCGTCCAAAGAAGTCGGTTACAAACATACATACAAGTGAAGCTAATAAAAAGCGTATAAAAAAATATACGATTTCTCGTTGAAATTAAAATTAATTGGTGAAATCGATAAATTATAACATTTTTTTAATTGATTGATTGTTAAAGTTGATGTTTTAAGAAATGCAAAAAATGATTCCGAAATTTTTTCAATTTTTCAAAAATAAATACTAATTAAATTTCTTTAATTCCAGAAAATAGAAAAATCGATTATGATTTGAAATCTCCATGGAAACAAATTATTAATTTTTACTAAAAAAGTGCTAAAATTATAATTTGTAAATAATAAATGAATTGAATTTCTTGAATTATCAATTAAACAAAAAATTATAAATTAATAGAATTAATTAATTATATTGGGGAATCTCGATAAGACTAAAAAAAAATTTTTATCACTTTCAAAATTTTGCCGCCCTAAAACATTTGCCGCCCTGGGCACTTGCCCCGACTGCCCCTAGTGTAAATCCACCGCTGCTCACCGTTGGTCTGGACAAAAAGAATAGGTAAGTCATACACTCGCTTTGAGCATGAGTTTTATCCATTTATTAACATACGTCTTTCTTTTCGGTGCCATCGCGGAAACACTTAGAACAGTTCGCGGATAATATTAAATTTATTTCAACTTTTTTATGGATCTTGATGTTACAAGTTACAATTCGATATCCGAAACTAACATGTTTCGAACATAATACAGATATATTAGTTGCAAAAGCCTAAAAAACCCTTGGTTTAGTAATACGAGTTAGTAGTAGGCCATTATTACATGTAGATTGTAGGGTGTCTGTAGATACTGTATTTTTCACATATATACGAAGCGTATTTTTAAAAAATATTAAAAGAATTTCATAAGAATTCTTAACAATTAAACTTAGACTAAGTCTTTCTTGGTGTGTAGATATGTATAAATTATGTGTAAGATCATTGATGCAGTTATTGTTAAATGAATACGTTTATTAAAAAGGAGTACATCCCCAGAGGCAGTAAACATATCAAAGCCCCCAGTGTGTTGATATAAAGATTTTGTTAGCTAGGGTTGTACAATAAATATATTTCCAAGAAAATTTGTTCAATTTTTGATAAAATTTTATCGGTTGCATGGAATCGAATCGAGCGTGATTCCTTGGGCGAAGCTGATTTAATAATGTATTTAGTTAGAACAGCAGATTAAACTCTTAATTGATTACAGTACAGTAATAGTTGTCTTTGTTTCCCCATCAATCATAGAGGAGGTTGATCTGACGCATTACATTAGCCATTGAAATATTTTAATTTTAAAATATTCAGTTTTTTAGATGAGAAGTACGCTGGATTTCGGTTATCCAAAACTATTTAAAAAATTTAAAAGCACTTTAGCCTTAAGTGTTTTTGAAATTTTTAAATAGTTTCCACGTAACGTTTACCCGTTTTTGTTCTGCCCACCCTTGAGGAATATCTAGGTATTATTCTCCCAGGCACATCGTAAAAGGCGTATAGTGGGCCAAAGGCGTCACTACCATCGTAAATACTATGTGGTAGAGTTGCGCTTCGTATTGCCCCAGTTTGGTACAACCGTTTTAGTTATTTATTTCACAATAGCGTCGTTGTGGTCAATGTCGTGTTTTATTTTGGAGGGTAAAGTAAACTGAATAATGTTGCATACGACTCCCAAAACGAACAACAACGTACCATGAGTATCTTTGGTGTCTCTAGGCGATAGTTGTCACTTCCATCAGAAAATATATCTTTTTTATATATATTATAAAATAGCAAACCAGTAGATGAGCCTCCTGGTGGAAAAAGTCACCCATCGCCTATAGACACCAAAGGTGTTAATGGTGCGTTGCTATCTTGTCGCGAGGTCTAATGCCACCTGCAAAAGTTTACTGGCTACCTTACCCTCCAAACCGGAACACGACAGAGATATGCACTGAAACAATTGCGGCAGGAATAGGTAAGGTGGTGATACCAGACCCAGGCAAGACAATGCAGAACTCTACCACCTAGTAGCCACGATGTTTGTAACTTGCTAGCCAATCGGTCGCCTTTTACGACATGCCTGGTAGAACGGCAGTTGGCCTATTCTTCAAAGGAGCCCGGAACCAACACGGGGTAAGAAGCAAACAAGTAGATGGGTCAAAAAAGGTGTTAATGGTGCGTTGCTATCTTGTCGCGAGGTCTTATGCCATCTGCATAAGTTTACTGGTTACCTTACCCTCCAAACCGGAACACGACAGAGACATGCACTGACACTATTGCGGCAGGAATAGGTAAGGCGGTGTTACCAGACCCAGGCAAGACAATGCAGAACTCTACCACCTAATAGCTGAATATTATATAAATATCTGCTTGTTTCCTATCCTACGATATATTTTTTTACATTTTTGCTTGTTTCCATTTGACTTCACCGCTACACATTACTACAGCTGATTGGCAGGTTTATTTACTAATCAGCTGTTGTCCGCGACTTCGTCCGCGCGGACTTTGTTTACTCCGCTCTTACTGGTCGTAGCAAGTTGTTATATAGCCTATAACCTTCCTCGATAAACAGGCTATCCAACTCAAAAAGAACTATTTAAATCGGTTCAGCAGTTTTCGAGATTACCGCGTACAAAGAAACAAACAAACAAACTTTACAATTTTATAATATTAGTATAGATTAATTATACTAAAATATTTTAGAATAATTAATATATATTTGGGTCGCTGTAGTAGGCACAATTTTTTTTTTTTTTTTTTTTTTTTTTATATCATAAGATAGCAAACAAGCAGATGGGTCTCCTGATGGAAAGAGTCAACCATCGCCTATAGACACCAAAGATGTTAATGGTGCGTTGCTATCTTGTGGCGAGGTCTAATGCCACATGCATAAGTTTACCGGCTACCTTACCCTCCAAACCGGAACACGACAGCGACAAGCACTGACGCTATTGCGGCAGGAATAGGTAAGGCGGTGGTACCAGACCCGGGCGAGACAATGCAGAACTCTACCACCTAGTAGCCACGATGGTAGTGACTCGATAGCCAATCGGTCGCCTTTTACGACCTGCCTGGCAGAACGGCAGTTGGCCTATTCTACAATGGAGGCCGGGACCAACACGGCGAAAAGGCACAATTTTACCTACAGCTTTATAATTATAACATTCAGGTACTTAAAATTTTTATTTCTCCTTGTTTTTATGTTGTTTATAAATGTAATCTATTACATTAAATTAATCTACTCTTTATAAGCTAAGCTACATATTTAAACGACATGATTATCTAGTTTTAAGCCTATCTTTATATGTAATCTTATCGATAAGAGAAAATCGGAGATAGTGCGTGTTTGGGAATAATACGAATAAAACAATCGCATGTACATCACCTGATATACCTATGTAGCATATCAGGTGATGTACATGTGATAATAGTTATTAAGCAACGTCGTTTACGTTACGGTTCAGCGTTTCTCGTCACGAGTCCGTAACATTCAGAATGTGTTCTTTTTTAGTAAAACTGTTAGTTGTTATCATTTCAAAAATGATGAACTATTAAGAACATAAGACACGTCATATCCTGGTCCCCATTTAATTTTTTTAAGTATAATATCGTATGGATTGTAAATAGCATGTCGGTTAGAGTCTAACCATTAGACCTCTTTATTGAGAAAAGAGGTTCATGCTTATTTTTTCAAAAAAAAAAAATAACACCTTACATTTGTACACATCGTGTTTATGCGTTGGGAACCTAGGCTAGGTCATCACAGAGTCTAGCCTTGCCAGGCACATAGATACTGGGCTCAGAAACGTCAGGTCCTTTGATCTGCGTTTATTTTGCAACGAAGCTATCACAATTTACCAATCAAGAGCAAAAAATTTTCAATAAAAATTTAGAAATTTTACCAAAATTAGCCGATTAACTATAAAAATGATTAGTTTTACTATATTATGATGCAAGAAATACTTCGCCTTGCTTTTCACTTTTTCAGTCGAGCTATCGCAGCTTGTCGTTCAAACCCTTATCAAAAATATCAAAATTTACGATTAAAAATGCTATATTATGTCATGAAAGACACATACCAACCAACAAAAGATAAAAAGTAGGAATCAGGATGGAGTCATACATCACACAAATAAACAGCGTAGTCACTGGCCCACGCACACGTGTTTATAATATCAGCGTCATTTCATTTTTCGCAAAGTTCCAACTGCACTTTCTTATTTGGTCTGAGATCTCAAAATATATATTGGAAAAACTTTTTATTTTTTTAAATCCTAAATTTATAGTGACTAGAAAAATAAAGTGTCAACCCTTACCCAAGGGTGCTTTTAAATATTCCAAAGCGGGATCCCTTGCAAAATTTCGTTTGTTTTTTCCACTAACCCCCCGTCACTACGTGGCATCCTCTAATCCGAGCAGATCGAATTAATAAAGTTTGTCGTTAATCATTATCGTAAGCTGCGAATACGGAATTAGACATTGATTACACCAAGGGCGAATGGGTAAGGCGACTTTATTAGTCTTGTAGATTTACTGCTAAATAAAAAAGCTGATTATTTTTGATTCAGCGGCTTTAGGAACAACGATGGCATTTAATACCAGCCAAGGCTTTATTTATTTGGAATAAATTGTTTTTTGGCAATAATCTTATTGGGATTTGTTAAATTGTTTTATAGGTAAGTCTGGCTATTTTTATTCGCAAGCGTTGCATTTTTTGTACGACATTTGTGTCAAATTATTTTTTTTATATCATAAGATAGCAAACAAGAAGATGGCTATAATGATGGAAAGACCAATATAGACACTAAAGATATTAATGGAGCGTTTCTATCTTTAGTGTGGCGGAATAGCAATGCCACATGCATAAGCCTACCGGCTACCTTATCCTCCAAACCTGAACACGTTAATGACAAACATTGACACTATTACGGCAGGAGTAGGTAATGCGAATCGTTGCGAAACTCTACCACTTAGTAGTAGACATGGGTAGGTGATGCGTGTAATATCACAAAAGTAATATCACTCGGAAAGGTGATGCAACATCACACATCACACTAGCGTTTCAACCATCACACATTACTTCATTCATCACTCGGTACAGTTCGGTTAGTGTCGTTTCTGGCCGTATCACATATTATACTACCAAGAGAAGAGTGTGGTGCGCAACGTGCGGGAGATATGCAACTGACAGTATAACTCAAATAAATCGAATAATACCGAGATCGTTGGTTCGAGCTGGGAGAACGGGTATACGAGTACGTTAAGTATGTTAGAATGATTTGAATTGGAAACGTTTGGTGATAACAATTCGGTTCATATTTGTTATAAATAAGATGTGCAATCTTACTTATAATAAAAATGAGTACCCTTATATTATGCAATAACTGTTCAAGACATTTTAATTGTTCTGTGTGCCGCACGTCGCGTCGTTTGTTTTGTGCATCGTGGTCTAGCGGTTAGACTACTCAGCCATACTTCGACCATGAAATCCCGATCGGGCAAAAGTATTATTGAGGATTTACTCGAAAATCGCCTATGTGGTCTAGTGGTCCAGCATTGGCGTTGACTATATGAGGTCCCGGGTTCGATTCCCGAGTCGGGCACATAAAAAAGTGTTTTTTCAGTTTTCTGATAAACACAAAGTTGCCCGGGATTGGAAAATGCCCGGTTGGCGATAGGCTTGCTACCTATCACATTTATGGGACCAATATCTTCGGCTAATCGTGGGTGCACTTGTACTTCTGCGTACCTCTTCGGGGATACGGGCGTGAAGATACTTTACTCGAAATCTAAAATCTCAGTAGCAGGTCGGAGTCTGGCGGAATGGTGTGCCAACCAAGAAACTGGTGAATTGTGGAAAACTGAAAGTCTATAGACGTTTGGTTTATTCTACTTACCCCACATAGGTGCCGGCGTGATGATACTTTTAAATCAGGTACCTACATAATGATTTGAAAATAAAATTACGATTAATATAATTGTAATGTTATAATAAAACTTTCAATCAGACTAAAATTAGTAATCAGTTTAATCATCAATTACTTTTTCATTTACCATTTTCATTCAATCAATTACCAGGTACTCTGGTTTGGAAAGAAATATATACTCAGTGTAATGACTCGTAGTTTGCACAAAAAAGCGATGCATACATCACATGCAACGCAAGACACTAAACGCTACTCGAGGTGATATTTCCTTAAGGTGATGTGATGAGTAATGAGTGATGAGTGATGTTTGCGGGTGATATTACCTTTTCAAAGGTGATGTGTGATGTTGCATTACACTTCAAAGTACCGTTTTGCGCATGTCTTCTTAGTAGTCACGATGGTAGTGATACGTATAGCCAATCGATCGCCTTTTACGAACTGCCTGCAGCAGTTGCTTTATTCTTCAAGGACTTACTCGGGGGATTTCGTAGAAAAGCAAACAGTTTAGTGGTTATCTTATTCAACTCAAATAATGCGGTCCTGAGTTCAGTCCTTGGACCAGACAAAAGCGTAATTAAGGGTTATCTTGCAAAATTGAAATCTCAGAAGCAGTTCTGCACGTGAACAACCCTGTGGGTCGAATAAGCAGTAGCGATGGGAATTATGGTTACTTCTTCGTTGTGAAGTTGTTTTTGTCACTGTTATATCACTGTTGTCTCTTTCGCACGATGGATTTCAGTGAATTATAAATATAAGTAGTAGCTTCGCCCGCGTGAAATAAATTACGCTCCCATTACATATAACGAACGGTTTGATGCATATAACTGGTGTGACACGTGAATTATTGTATAACAAGTGATATAAACTAGTGATGCGTGAAATGTGCCATGCCTAATGAGCAGTGAAGTTAACTCTTAATTTTTATCAAAGGATAGTGCACAAGTAATTGGCTCTGCTTGTGGAAAGAAAAAAATGTCACCTATATACAACAAAGATTTTAATAGTGCGTTGCCAAGGGTGGATTGAAGTAGGTACTGTATGCACAAGCTTACTAGCCTCACCTTACCCTTAAAATGAGAACACGGCAGTGATAAACACTGACGCTATTGCGGCTGAAATAAGCACCTAATATGGTACCAAGAACTCTACCAACTTTACATATTTATTAAGGAGTATTTTTTAAGGGCAATGGGCCCACCTCTCGTTCGCACCACTGTAACTTCTGTAAACCAGTATCAACAAATTAAGGAATATTGACAAGTAAAATCACCGCATTCCTAGTTTTCACTGTGACTTCCATTTTCACGGATAACTCCTAACACAAAATGTAATTTATGCCCGACCCGGGAAACAAGGCTAAAACCTCATGATCTGTAGGTTAGCGAGTAGTTACCACTAGACCAGTATGAGTACACGTAACAATAATCAATATTAAATCGAGTAGTTAGTGACCCTACTACGCAACCTATGGGGCTCAGATTCGATTCCCGACATGGACAAACATTTATATGATGTGCACAGATGTTTGTGTTGTGTTTATTTACTATATTTGAGCATTTTTATATACATAAATTCTCAAATAACAACTATCGCCTATAGTTACTAAATATTTTAATGGTTCGTTGCTAATGCCACATGTATAAGTTTTTTTTTATATATCTATATATATAGCTGGCCAGGCAAACGTTGTTCTGCCTTTTTAACTACTCTTTTTTTTTCTATATTTTCTCACCTTTTAAACCTTCCCTGGTTAATTAATTCAAAACCAAAATTAGTCAAATCGGTTTAGTCGTTCTCGAGTTTTAGCGAGACTAACGAACAGCAATTGATTTTATATATATAGATATAATAATAAACAAGCAGATGGGTCTCCTGATGGAAAGAGACAACCATCACCTGTAGACATCGAAGATTTTAATGTTGCGTTGCTATCTCATGGCGAGGTCGAATGCCACATGCATAACTTTACCGGCTACCTTACCCTCCAAACCGGAACGCAACAGTGACAAGCACTGACGCTTTGCGGCAGAAATAGGTAAGACGGTGGTACCAGAACCTATATACACAATGCAGAACTCTACAACCTAGTAGCCACGATAGTAGAGGCTCGCATAGTTAATCGATCGCCTCTTACAACCTGCTTGGCATGAGGGCAGTTGGTCAATTCTTCAAAGGAGCCCGGACCAACACGGGGTTTATCGGCTACCTTTTATCTCCAAACCGGAAAACGACAGTGACATGCATTGGCACTGTTGCAGCAGAAATATGTAAGGTTGTAAGGTGGTAACAGACATGGGTGAGACGTTACAGAACTCTATTACCTAGGAAATTCGTTATTAATTATTCATATAATTAATGAATTTTCATATCTGTTTTTAGCAGATAATAATGTAGATGCTAACTTTGGGGTTAGATTAATTCGCATCCAGCGTAGTTTGTTATTATTTATTTTGAGAGCGGAATTGCAAGTCTATATTTAAGAGTAGCTGCAGCGTGCAGCCCGCTGCATTATAAAAGTTTTTGGCGTATCCCGCGGGATCATATAATTTTTCCGGGATAAAAAGTAGGCTATGTGCTATTCCAAGTCGTCATCTACCTATGTGCTTAATTTCATTCAATTCCGTTCCGTAGTTTTTGCGTGATTGAGTAATAAACATCCATCCATCCATCCATCCACCCAAACATCCAAACTGTGGCATTAATAATATTAACTAGCTGCTGCGTGCAGCCCGCTGCATTATACATTCCCGTGAATCTCGCCGTGTTGGTCCCGGCCTCCTTTGAAGAATAGGTCAATTGCCGTTCTGCCGGCAGGTCGTAAAAGGCGACCGATTGGCTATCGAGTCACTACCATCGTGGCTACAAGACGGTAGAGTTCTGCATTGTCTCGCCCGGGTCTGGTACCACCGCCTTACCTATTTCTGCCGCAATAGCGTCATTGCTTGTCGCTGTCGTGTTCCGGTTTGGAGTGTAAGGTAGCCGGTAAACTTATGCATGTGGCATTATACCTCGCCACAAGATAGCAACGCACCATTAACATCTTTGATGTCTATAGGCGATGGTTGACTCTTTCCATCAGGAGACCCATCTGCTTGTTTGCTGTCTTATGATATATATATTTTTTTATATCATAAAAAAGCAGATGGGTTTCTGGGATAAAAAGTAACCTATGTGTTATTCTGGATCTTCAGCTATCTACATACCAAATTTCATCGTAATCGGTTCAGTAATATTTGCGTGAAAGAGTAACAAACATCAATACATACATACAAACTTTCGCACTTATAATATCAGTAGGATATAGATTATAATATTAATATAGATAATCTAGAGAAGAATTTAAGGTATTTATTTTCAAAATTTCCACTAAATCTTATATGAAACTGCAGTGATGTAACTGAAACAATAGGAAGTGCAAGGAATGGGGAAAACTTATCTAAGTCTGAAAATTGAAGAAGACCCCAGCGGCACAATAGTCCACCCTGGTCACCATACTTTCCTCCTTTAATTTTCAGACCTTGAATAAGTACCTTTTGTTCTCGCTGCTTCACGGCAGCTTCATATAAGATTTCGCAAATATTTTGCAAATTAACCTTAAATTTTACTTCAAATATGAATTTCCAGTGAAGTAACTCCTGAATATATAAAATACCTACACAAATGTTATAAAAAGATTTTTTTATTATCGATAGGGAAGCGCTTGACCACGATCTCGCTTGATGGAAAGCTAAATTGCGGCCTAAGACGGAACGCGCTTCCCTAGAAGGTACCTGTTCCGTCTTCTTTTGAAGATCCCTAGATTGTACTCGTCGAGGAACACAGACTCAGGAAGCATGTTCCAGTCCCTTGCGGTCCGAATGTCGAGTCGAACCGCTTTGTCCGGGTACGTGGAACGTGCACCATATGGCGATGCCTAGAATCTGAGAGCCTCGACGATCGATAGAAAAATGATTTATTGATAAAGGATTTGTAACGTATGAACTAAAAGCTACTGGACTTATGTTATAAATTCTTTTACCATAAATAGGTACACTATCCAGGAGTAACAAAGTCTACTTTATTATCCGACTAAACAAAAGCAAGTGATGATTTTAGGTCATGTCGCGAGGAAAAGCTAGTCGAATATAAAAAGTTAGATACAAGTACAAGTCGTAGAGACTTAAATCTAAGTTCTGCGCCCATAATTCAGCGAAACGGCTAAATTTTATAACTTTCTCTGATAAAGATAAATTTTCATAGGCTTGGAAGAGCCTCATAAATTTTCTGAAGTTAAATTTTATTTTCAGCTTTCTTTCAGGTTGACTTTAACTTTTTGTATTACTTTTCTCTTTATCAACTATCAAAAAAAGTCATATATCTCTGCCTCTTTATTATAGTAGAGATACCGGTTTTGGCCATCTTATTATAGTTTTTGGCTACTTGAAATTTGAATCAATTTATAAAAAATTATAACGTTAAATATTTTTTATTAAATTTGCAAACGCACTGTAATGAATCAAATTTATAAAGATATTGCGTACACATAGAATTATTTTTATGGATAAATAATATTTAAGCCATAAATGGTACAGTGGCCAAAAGGTATTTTTACCTTACTTAATAGTTTTTGTGAAATGCGGAAAAATATGGCCTTCCGACAGTCCTATTTTTAGTTGGCACGCATAGAAAAGTTTTACTACTACTAGTGAGGAATTAGTTTCAGCCTCCTGTTGCTAGTTTAAGTTTTAAATATATTTTTTATTCTGCTGTTGTTTCTCCTAAATATGAAATGAATAAATAATTAATTAAATAATGTATTACCAGTTCGGGGTATATAGTGATAGCATTAGATTTTTGGTGTCTTCCTACAAGCCTTATAATCTGTCTCATTAATTCGCCTATCAAATTGAACGACGTTCCAAAACCGATATAAACAATTAATGGTCAATAATATATTGCTTTATGTGTTACAAAGTTTACGTTTCATTAGATTCTCGAACTATCGTCGAATAAACATTTATCCTAGTATTATTCCTATCGTCATTCCACATATGAAATGTGGAATGACGATAGGAATAATACTAGGATAGATTTTGAGAAGATCAACGTATATTTAGAAGAAAAAATTAAATGAATTATTAAAATGACCCTCATTTAATTACAGATATGTCGCAGTGAAATTGTCAATACCGTTAGATAACAATCTATCTAGGGTGTTTGTAATTTGGTTAGGTTAGGTTAGCAGTTAAATTATAATATTAGATTATAATATAACGGTATTGACAATTTCACTGCGACAGATATACTAATTAAAACTTTAACGGAGTGTATAGAGGTCTGTTCTATTACCACTACAATACCTAAAAGTAAGCGCTTTTAGGTATTGTATATATATAGCAATATATACAATAGGTACCTAAAATCAATACAGAGCTTACAGCGACAGAGAGTCGCTTGCGCCACTCTATAAAATTCCACGACGAGTGCCGACAAGAGTGCGACCACCAAGTTTTTTTTATATATTAGATATCACGTGTATTAAGATTACTGCAAAGTAGATAATAAGGTTCCCTTGTTATAAGTGTAAACACAACAGTGTTACATTAAGCCACATAATGAAATCTAATACTGCGACCCTTAAGCATTGCAATATTGGGAGTAAGTGAATCTCCCTTGTGACTCAAACAACTTGGTTACCCATGCACTGATAGGGTTGTAATTACATTATCAACACTCCCTTGGGTATCATTTTCTTTTATTATGGACTTGTTCCCACAAATTTGCTTTTTATAGCATTAAATGTTAAATATTTGCACATCATACCTATTACGCTGCAATATTTATTAGGAAAACTGTACAGTAATTATATAACTTAAAATATAATATTATTGTGGTACAAATGTACACATTTAGTAAGTTTTTGCAAAACATGTTTAAACAACTCTTGCCCGCAAATTATTAAAGAAAAGAAAAAATATCAAGTTTAGAGGTAAGTGAAGTTAGATAGTATGAAGTAGGAGTAAGAAAATAATTACTTTGAAATAATAATAATAAAGGATTAAAATAAAAATAACAAGAAATTTTTTGCTAAACAAAATAGATTTAATGTAAAATAATTATGAAACCATATTAAACCATTTTAAGTTAGTTTTGTATTTAATAGTAGCTGGCACAATATTAATTGGCACACGTTACTTAAGTTTTTTTTATATCATAAGATAGCAAACAGACAGATGGGTCTCCTGATGGAAAGAGTCAACCATCGCCTATAGACACCAAAGGTCTTAATGGTGCGTTTTTATCTTGTGGCGTGGTTTTATGCCATATGCGTAAGTTTACCGGCTACCTTACCCTCCAAACCGGAACACACGACAGCGATAAGCACTGACGCTATTGCGGCAGGAATAGGCAAGGCGGTGGTATCAGACACGAGCGAGACAATGCAGAACTAAAGTGTAAGTGTTTATATTTAAGTGTAATGGGAACCCTTGTATTCTTAGAGGAAATTTTTAATTTTATTTCAGACAAAGGAAATATGCTACCTATACTTATTAATTTGTTTATTAAGATTATAGGAAAGCGTTAAGCAGGGCTTGATTTTAAGAAAATGGACTTTCGGCTTGTGTAATAGAGTTCTGCTATGTCCCGACTGGGTTTTATTACCACAACCTCACCTATTCCTCTCCCAACAGCGTCAGTGCTTGTCGTTGCATATTCCGGTTCGAAAGGTGACGTAGCCGCTCAGCGTTCTCACTTGGCAATCATCTCTGCCACACGGATTCGTACCATTTGAATGGGACCAAATTTTTGGTTTGCTAATCTTTGATATAAATAATTTAAACGCGGTAAAACTGAACAAACGGCTTTTGATTTCTTGCACCTCTGGAATCCTACACCAGATCTTTGCCAAATTTAAACGGGACCAAATGGAATGTGTAGTGCCCCAACCATAACCCCCGAAACCAAGAAACATTTTAAAATCGTTTAATAAATAACCGAGTTTTGAAAACATCTTTTTACGGACTCAGTTGAAAAAAATTTAACCAATCCTCATAACTCCTTTCGGCGTCAACGACAATTAACAACATTGTATAGTGACAGTGATGAACAGTGACAGAGTAGGTAATTAATTGAATTGTGCTTGAATTCATTTTAATTACTTTACCCTTTGACTGGCTCGTGTGCTAAGGGTAGCCTATTCGGTTCAGATCATTAGGTCCCGAGTTCGATTTTCGGGTCGGGCAAAAGTGTTGAGGTTTTTTCGAGGTTTATCTCGAAAATCTAAAATCGTCAGTAGCAGCTCGGAGTCTGACGGAGCGGTGTATTACCACTCCCGTGCCTCGGATGAGCACGTAAAGCTGTTGGTCTTGGTTATCGGCTATCGCTTGAAACAGTCGATAATCGTTAACAGGTAGGTAAACGCGGCGATGATGATAACCACTTATCTCAACAACCCACAAACCAGAACCAGAAAGTCTATAGCCATTCGGTTTACTCTGCCTACCCCGCAAGGTAACCGGGCGTGATGATACTGTTTTTTACTTTACTATGTTGTGACTGTCTCGTAGTTTAGTGGTTAGCCTATTCAGCAGTCAGCTTCAGTAGTCCCAGTTTCGGTTTCAAGGTTAGTGACATAATTTCAGGGTTATTCTCGAAAATCAAAATCCCAGGGGCAGTTTGGAGACTGGTGGTGGTGACCTAAATTTCCCTTGCCTCGGATGACCATTTAAATCTATAATCGTTAGTTGATCGGTAAAATGCGACGATACCTACCGTCGCATTTTACCGATCCCATCTCTCCGACCACCAAGCGGGGGAATCCTGATAAAATGGGACGTCTACTGTGATTCTACCGTTCTGTCAGGCAGTCCGTAAAAGGAGAATGATTAACTATACTATGTGTCACTTCCATCGTGCCTACTAGGCGGTAGAGTTCCGCAACGTCTCGCCTGGGTATAATATGGTAACCACCGCCTTACCTATTCCTGCTGCAAAAGTATCCATGCTTGTAATTATCATGTTCTGATTTGGAAGTAGCCGGTTGACTTAAGCATGTGGCATTACCATCCCTCCTAACGAATAGCAACGCACCATTAAAATCTTTGGTGTCTATAGGCGATGGTTTTTCTTTTTCCACCTAGAGAATCATCTGCTTGTTTGTTATTTAATTATATAAAACTTAGTGGCCACAATGGGACGAAAATAAAATTCTACACACAAAAATATTAACACACACACATACAAAAACAAGTGGAATCTTATTATATCTAAAAATTAGAAAATGCTAATGGTTGCGCATTAAAAATAATGACGCCATTTAACGGCTTACTAAATCGTATACTTATAAATTAAATATGCAATAACAATATTTTTTTTATGTTAATTTATTGGACTACGAGTGGGCATATTATAACTACTAGTCAACTTCGCTGGGCATAAATTCATTGACGAATAAAATATATGGCCTATTATAAAACGTGGTCTCATTGTAATTTTCATCAAGATCGGGCCAGCTGTTCTTTAGCTATAACGGGACAACAGACAAACATACAACACTTTTAAAAAGTTAAATTAGTGTTAGTGACCGTAGAAACTGACCATTTTTTCGTTGTGCCAAAGCCTGACGGTTACGAAATTTCGTACATTATAAACTTTTTAGTTTCTTATTATTATGGCTTTGCATGCGTGGTGTTACGAGGGAGGGAGGGATTTTCTTTCTTAACAATGCAGAATTTGGTTAATCCTACAAAGTGTAATCTCTTTCTAACCACAAAACAAAAAGGTACAGAAGTCAATCTCATGCATTCTTCACTCTTCAAAGCTACGCTCGCTAGGGTTATCAACTTTGGCTAATGCACAAAAACCGGTAGTGACACTCGTATCTAGGTGTTTGATTTATTGTTGAGAATTATACAGGGAGAACGGATATGTAAACAAATAATAAAAACCGGCCAAGTGCGTGTCGAACTCGCGCACGATGTGTTCCGTACCATCATAGCAAAAAAAAAATACGAAAATAACACGATTATTTGTATGGGAACTTTAATATTTTCATTTTTTTTATTTTTATTTTTTTATTTTGTATTTGTTGTTATAGCGGCAACGAAAATACACAATTTGTGAAAATTTCAACTTTCTAGCTGTCACCTATTACCACCATAAGCTGACCTGTTTGTGCGTTTGTATTTGGCTGGTATTGATACTATTAAATATTAACATTTAAAAATAGAAAAAAGTTTAAAAAGTTAAAACAATTTCCCGCTTTTTGTCTATTGTTTTTCTGTCCAGCCAGTAATGTTTTTGGCAAATGAGTACATTTAACAAAAACATTTTATATTATTATTTCGAAGTTTTTTTTTTACAAAAAGGGAAACCCAACGCAATCCGTTAAAAATGCGTAGGTATGTTGTGACGTATATGAACTTGACGGAGTCTCAGTAAGAATAGCACAAAATTGGTCCAATCATTTTCAGGCCCTGATTTCGGATGCCAAAGATGACTCTTGACTTCTGGTCGACATGATACGAATAAAGTTGGTGACATTTTTGAAGAAGTTGACCAAAATCGGCGTATTGGTAGTTATAGTTTACATAGCAAAAGAGCTAAAGGCTGACTACAAAAGAGTTTTGACTTGTGGCACATTTTCAGAAGTCTGGATATAAAATTGCTACCGGTTTTTTGGTAAACGAGCTCACTGAAAGAATTCCAAGTCGTGTATCTACTTATTTGCGATTGTCTGTTAAAACCATCGACCACACAGCCTATAGACGCCTAATGTTCGATTTTCCGTATTGAATGCATTCTGGCAACTAGCTGAGCTGAGCTGCAACATCGTGATTGGCTTACAAGACCACAGTGAAAGATAGTGATGTACAGAGAATCTGATTGGTCGACACTGATTGGGTATTGGTGCATGGACATTTACATCGGAACTATAAGTCAGATGTGTTGACAGAAGTCATTCGCCTGTTATTAGGGGTCTACGGGTTGTGTGATTGGTGGTTAAAACTTAATGAAACTAAACCGTTTTTGAAAAGATTGTTCATTCACGACAAGCAGTACGTGCTTAAAAAAATATGGTCAAAGGGCAGTCAATTTCTACAACTACAGTGAAACTTGGATTAACTCGCAATAAAGTGATGCAGTGTGTATGCTGGGATTGGCTCGTTCATAATTTATCGGCTTTAACAGCCAGCAAAACCGTCGATTCAAACTATTCGTTGTGACATTTTTTTGAATCGTTCGCCCTTCACGAACTCCCTGGCTGTAAGGTTTATTCTTTACAGAGTGTTCAATCCAAAACTATAAGGGCTATATTTCACCGGGACACCACTGCGGCGCAACCAGTCGCCGCTACCAACATAATGTATTGGTGACGACCAATACATTGACCCTGAATGTATTATTGGTCGTCACCAACAATTTAAGGGCAAGCTCTTGTTGGAGCAGCATGTATTTGACTGTGTAACTTCCCCCAACTTTCCCTATCCAATGCCGCTTCCTTGATCTCGTACCACGACACTTATTTCTTCCTTCACTTGTGATATGTAATTTGTCCTTGGCCTTCCTCTACCTTGCTTTCTTTTTATGATATTATTAATAAAACTGTCGTGCCGTATTAGGTGGCCTATCATCTTCCTCTACGATCTTCCAACGTTCTTATCAGGCTCCGCGTCTTGTCTATTCTCCTTTAGCACTTCTTCGTTGGTCACCATAACTGCCCAGCTTATCTATTTGTTGTCATAGTATAAAAATACTGTAATTTACCGCGTTTATTAATTCTCTACATATTTGCATGTAAAATATTTTCGTGGAGCGTCTGATAGTAGGCAGGTAGGTACTCATTTTTAGCACTGTCGTTGTCGTGTTTGGGTTTGGAGGGTAAGGTAGGCGGTAAACTAATGCATGTAGCATTGCATTCCTGTCACACAAATAGCAACATAATAACATTTTTGATGCCTATACATTGTTATCATCTCTTTCCGTCGGGAGTATCTCCTTTGCTATCCTGTGATTTAAAACAATTACCTACTTCCATTGTTTAATAAACCTTTAACCCAATCAATTTTAATGGATATTTGAAACATTTAAAGATATACAGAAGTGATTCAGTTAAGTGGATAATAGGCGGGTTGGTCATCCCGGGCGGAGTTGCCCCGCCTCCCTGACATTGAGATACCTTTTATTTTTTTATCTAAAGGTTCACCTAATGATAAATAAATAAACAAGTCAAAAATGTCATTGAGTTAATGATTTATTTTCAAAGTACGCATAGAATATGTAATCGTCTGGCACCAGTTGTCATTAATCATGATATTTTCGAATATTATTTAAATAGATGTGATTTCTTGGGACAAAATAATAGGTTAGCTTTGCATTCAAACTGTAAAATTTATCACAGCTTTTATTCATTTGTATCTCTCAGCCCACCAAGTGATTAGATTTTTGTAAATCTCACAAAATTAGAACATTTTTCTGATTAAAAATAAGCTATATGTTAAGTCCGGGCATCGTCTACCTATTTTCAAAATTTTATAAAAATCGGTGCAATTATTTCAGCATCAATAAGTAACAAACATGCACAAACTCACATACACGTAATATACAAAAATATTTACATTTGTACCTAAGCCCTTGATTTATGATACGTTTTTGTGCACATATTTACTGATTTGGGAACTTATTCAGAGAATCGGAAAGATTTGGACCTTCCACTTTAATTTAATTAACCATCAAACTTTAAGCAATAGGTAAAAAGTGTTTTTTTCACTAAATTGAAAGGTTTATAACACGCCATCTGTTGACGAGTAGAATCACGTTATTGTAACAAGTGTCTGGTTTATATTTTGCTCATTTGCACAAGGTTTCCAAATTGACGATTTTTGAGTTAATGGTACATTCGTGGAGAAATAGCAGTGCTCCATTTATTGTAAAGCATCATTTTTTAGGCTCTATAGCAAGTGAGGGAGAAAATAATTTCATAGTTATTCCATTATAGTATTATCTTTTGCTTTGGTGATTTGCGACAGTAATAGCGCTATTGTAAAATGGTGTTTCTTGAGCATTGATATAAAAAACCCAAGATTAACAGTCCCGATCAAAACTGACACTCAAAATTGTCGCTAATTTCACATAAGTACCTAGTTATAGATATGGCAAAAACATATGTTTTTGCATATCTAACCTTAAGCACAAGACTTATAGTTGATTTTAAAAAGCAATGTACAAAAAAGTAATAAAATTGACAGTAATGCTATCGATTAATAATTTTAATTAATGCTATCGAATAAAAGATAAGCAATTTTATTTGAAACTAGCTGTTGCCTGCGACTTCGTTCGCGCGGACTTCGTTTACTCCGCACAGCTCCTCCCCCGTAGGTGATAGCGTGATAACATGTAGCCTATATGTTGACCCGATCTGTTAGTATATTCATGCAAAGTTTGAAGTAAATTCATGCAGTACTTTTTGAGTTTACCCCGGACATACATTGACTTTCCTACGATTTTATTATATACTAGCTGTTGCCCACGACTTCGTCCGCGCGGATTTCGTTTACTCCGCACAGCTCCTCCCCCGTAGGTAATAGCGTGATAATATGTAGCCTATATGTTGACCCGACTCATTAGTAATATTCATGCAAAATTTGAAGTAAATCCATGTAGTACTTTTTGAGTTTACCCCGGACATACATACAGACAAAAAGACAAACAGACAAAAATTCTAAAAACTATATTTTTGGCTTCGATATCGATTGTAGATCACGCCCCAAGTATTCTTTAAAAAAAAAAAAATTCAATGTACAGTTTTGACTTTCCTACGATTTTATTATATGTATAGACTAGCGGCCCGCCCCGGCTTCGCACAGGAAAAAAATGATTAAAATCGATCCAGTAGTTTTGATTTATTCATTACTGCCCATGGCCCGCACGCGTTTAATTTGGAGTAAAACAATTCCCCTTTCCCTATACTATGAAGATTTCCTGCTATCTTTGAAATATCTAAATTCATATAGATACTACATTTTTAGTTTTTACATTTTTACCTATTTCTTTTATTTTTACTATTAATATGTTACAGAATGTCTTTATACACAACGTGTACAGCTTTCTTGCCATTAGACAATACGAACATGTTTTTTAGAGGTTACTCTTGAAAGAGCTATACATTTTTGGTGTTAGATGTAGATATATAGTTATTAAACATATGTGTTTGAAAACGATGATGGCATTCAACTCAATTTTTGAGATCTAAAATATTGATTTTATGATTATAAATTGATTGAGATGTTTACATAAACACACACACACACACACATACATACATACATACATACAGACATACTGACGTCATCGTGAAAATAGTCGGAAAAGATTCCTAGGACCTCAAAACATGGACATCTGGTGAAAACTCGATTTTCGAAAATCGGGGTAAAATCAGTAACTTCCTTATCTACATACGTAGTTTTTTTACATTAATTGTTAAATAACAATTTTACAAAAATTATACGATACACCTGAACATATTATCTAAGGAATGTGTTTACTTATTACATGATAGAATGTACTTTACTTAATCATATAAAATTCCGAAAACAGGCTAAAAAAATCTCTAAAACAAATAATTTGTTAGTACTATTTTTAATCTTCGACATGATTTTTATATGGTGATATTTAGTTTAAAAAAAAGAATGTACTAAATTTTGGTTTTCAGCTGCAGTCCTATATTTATTTATCCGAAAATTAACACGTTTCCCAGCGCGGCGGTTTAACAGAACATACCGTGCGCGCGCCGCCACAGGCCCTGTAAATTCGGAACCGCTATGCCCCTACATTTTAAATCTGTAATATCTTCGAAAATATTCATTTAAATTACATGCTGTAAACGGCCATATTGATCTATATTAAATCAACAATATATTTAAGTTATTTAATTGGATAAGGATTAGTGCTGTATTGCTTAAAATTGCTTCGAAAAAAAGCGATTATTTCTCGTAAAAAGTAAATGACAAAAAAATGCTATTGTGGGTTATCCATAAGAGATAGACATATACCATCGCGGAGTTTTCTGTAGACCTTTTCAAGGTGTACAAACTCTTGGTACATTATTTTGATAAATCTCGTAGGGTTAACCTGCGTTTGCAATGTAAGCGAAAAAAAATATAATTATTTACGACATGACATCAGAAAACTCAAAAATTGCAGTATTTCTCTACAATATATTGAAGTTTGAAGTTTATATTACACATATAAACCTTCCTCTTTAATCACTCTATCTATTAAAAAAAACCGTATCATAATCCGTTGCGTAGTTTTAAAGATTTAAGCATACATAGGGACATAGGGACAGACAGAGAAAGCGCCTTTGTTTTATACTATGTAATGATAATAAATAAATAAATATAGATATAGATATAGATGAGCGCACTATTTAAAATTGTGCGCTCATTTTTGAAAGACGTTTTTGAGATACTGATTGTGTATCTTGGGTTTTTATGGTAAAATGGTGTTGTGGTAAAGGGCGATTTGTATTATCTCAAAAGTAGATAGAAAAAGGGGGCGCTATCTTCTGTTGAAGGGAATAAACATCTGAAATTTATAAAAAGCGAGTAAAGGTCGATCTTCCAGATATTTATTGTTCTAAAATATATGAACATGCAAAAGTTTATTCGCAGTGCTAAATCCAGGCTCCTTTTAAATGAACTAAATGCCATACTGCTAGTGCCATTGCATCTCGTAAGAGGTGAGAGAAGGCTAATAGATACGTGTCACTATTAACTAGGTGGTGAAGTTCTGCAGCATTGCTTGGGTTTGGTATAATCACCCTACCTATTCCTGCCACAATAGCGTCAGTGTTAATCGCTGTCGTGTTTCAGATCGGAGGGTCCCAGCCAGTGAACTTATGCATATGGCATTACATCAGGTTACGTTTCTACCACTGTGACTTCTGTAAACCAAAATTAACAGTGGCAACCGTCCTAATTTTGAGTGACTGAGTTGCGAGCTCAGGGTGCCCTGGGGTACTTGGGCGAAGTTAGAAATATACACGAGAAGTAGGAAAATACATATAGTTTCTTGTTAATGTCAGTCGATGGCTATCTCTTTCTTGATGATTCTCTCATCAGGTGAACTTACTGCTTGTTTGCAATTCTGTGATAGGTATATAAAAATTATGCCGTGGCCCGTGGCATATCTGACAAAATCTATTGTTATTTTTATTTCGATGTTGGTGTTTCGACCTCGGATGTCTATAACAACTAGGTAACATATAAATATGTAGGTACAAAAATAATCAGCGTTTTGAGGCGAGACCGTATCGAAAGTACCAATAGGCCAAATTAAAAGTTCATGTAATCGAAGGCGTGGAATATTAATTTATACAGCATTGTCCGAACGCCGTTCATTGCGTCTAACACAAGATAGTATCACGCGGTAAAAAACATTCACAAGAAGATATTTACAGCAACAACAAAGAAAACTTAATTATCTAAAATTGTGTTCCATTAGTGTTTTCTTACAATATGCATAGATATTTCAATAATATGTCAGTTATTGATTTGAGACATTAAGATATTTACTAGATGGTAGAGTTCTGCATTGTTTCGCCCGGGTCTGGTACCATCGCCTTAGCTATTTTGGCCGAACTAGCGTCAGTGTTTGTCACTGTCGTGTTCCGGTTTCGAGGGTAAGGTAGCCGGTAAACTTATGCATGTGGCATTAGACCTCGCCACAAGATAGCAACGCACCATTAACATCCTTGGTGTCTACAGGCGATGGTTAACTCTTTCCATCAGGAGACCCATCTGTTTTTTGCTATCTTATGATATAACAAAAATAAAAAAAAATATGAATAGGTTGCTTATTTCCGCGAAAACAAGTGCAAAGAATGTATTGTATATTAGTAAGTATATTTCATCTATAATATAATTAGCTGATCGCGCAGTTTTGCACGCGAGTAAAGTCGTCAATGTATTAAAGGAGACTGATCAGAACTCAAAGTGCTAGAAGAATATAGCGTCGGCCAAAATTTATTTCGGTTTGAAGGCTAACGGCCGGTTTTCGAAACGGAAATTAATTTTAACAAGCAATTAATCTATGTTTAACAGATCAATTTTTGTAAAAATTATGTTAAACACAGATTAAATGCTTTGTTAAAATTAATTTGCGTTTCGAAAACCGGCTGTAAGACAGTTGTTGCACTTATGCACGAGTCATTACCATCTACCACGCTGATAGCAACGCACCATTAACATCGTTGATATTAAGAGGCGATGGTGGTGTCAGGAGATCCATCTTATGACTTAAAGAAACCGATAATATTCGCCATCTAACCACCAGCTGAAACGAGAGATTTCGTAGTTAACAATTAATCTACTATTGGTTTTTACATTTTTCAGGTTCACATGTATATTTACTGTAAGAACATTAAGACTCTAGGGATAGCCTTTCTATTGCCGTTTACTCTGAAGGCCTTTTTGACGGAAAGAGAAACCCTCGCTAATAGACACTAAAGATGTAGTTCGTAATTGCTATCTGTGAAGTGGGATGATTATAATGCAACATGTAAGTATATGTATATTAGCGGCTATCTACCCCCCGAACCAGACAACGACTATATGACAAAGCAATGACATTTTATTGATATTTCTAGCAATAAAGTTCATAATAACTTATTGGTTATTTCAATTCTAAAACATGACCAAAAATAAAAAATAGACTTCATAATTTTGAAATAGGACAGAAAATAAGTTTAGATTTAACACAGGTTTTAGGACAGAAAGCGTTAAAAAATTATCGTTTCGCTTATAATATAAGTCGGTTTGGACGAGATCATTAACTTAGTAAAAAAAGAAAAAGTCCAACGAGATCTACTTCTATAAATCAATTACTTATAATCGATATTTCATTTTGTTGTGGAATTCTCAAGGCATGAAATTTAAACACCATAATACTTCATAATCCGTGACACGAGACCATCAATCATTTTAAAGCTCGCAAAACAATAATCACATTATCATTCTCCCATAATAACAAATGCATTCTCGAAATGCATAAAGAATTCGCTTTGTAAGTTTTTTATGTAAATAAAGAAATTTTGAGAAATATCGTCTCAGAGCCGCGTCTCGAAACCGAACAATGTAAACGTATAAGCGAACGTATTATTTATTGAAAGCAAGAAAAAAATGAATACGATTTGACATATTGTTAAAGGTCCTTATAAAATTATTTGCTATCACGCCATCCGGGACTTGATACGAAGAAGCAATCTTCGGAACGAAACAAGACTGCCCGGCGAATAACGCATACAAAACGACTTGTACACCAATAAAACGACTACATATTCGTACATGTACCTAAAACAGTCAGAGTAATTAATTGATGGAGGTTTGTAAGGGTAGGTAAGTAATTGCTATATTATACATATACTTGTTTGACTTGTTGATTTAATGTGTTAAACTGTGAATTCAAAGGTCTCATGTCAGTTCAATTAGATATAGTACTATTCAGTTTTTTTCTATATAAAACAACAAGCCGACCAGCGCAGCTTTGCCCGCATGTCATCGATAAAATTTATAAATTTGAAATAGAGGATGAAAGTTTGTATAAACAAACTTTCATCCTCTATTTCAGACCCATAAAGGTCGATTTTTAAAAAAGAGGATATTTTCATTTTAAAATTAGTATCTTCAATTATCTGAATGTCAAACTGCATTCGGCGGTTTAGCCGTTAAAGCGTAACAGTAGATAGATGGACAGACAGACAGACAAACTTTCGCATTGAATGGATATGGTTTTCCATTGTAAATTGAAGTCGGTAAAAAAGGTACTATTAATCCGGGCCTCGTTTTGAAGAATAAATCAACTGCCTTACTGCGAAGCATCTCGTAAAGGCAAGATTAGATATCATACATACATAGTGAATACTATCTAGGTGGTGGACCTCTGCAACGGGTGTGCTACCACCGCCTAACCTATTCGTGCCGCATTAGCGTTGATGTTTGTCGCTATAGTGTTCGGGTTGGAGGGTAAGATAGCCAATAGATATACGGATAGCAACGCACCATTTACATCTCTGGAGTGTATAGGTGATGTTTATCTCTTTATATCAGGGGAGGTACCAAATTAATATCAATGATATATATGGCCTAAGATTTATATATACAAATAAATAAATCTGGAGTGTCTGTAATATTGAAATAATTTTACCAAATATATATGATGTATATTGTATACACGGTACGTATATCGAAATAACATTTTTTTACAATTTTTCTCTGTCTGTTTGTTCTGGCTAATCTCTGGAACGGCTGGACCGATTTTGACGGGACCTTCACTGGCAGATAGCTGATGTGATAGGGAGTAATCTAGGAAACTTTTAACTTTCGAAAATTTCCCACGCAGAGACGCAAAGTCAGGCTCAGCTAGAATTATATATAAACTAACACTCGCAGAGCTCATCCATTGATGATAAAAAATACCCTTTCATTTGCGCAGTCAAATGTTATCAGTGTACTTACCCATACCAATTTTCATTCGTATCGGTCCAGCTGTTCATGAGTTATAAACGAGACGGACAGAAAGAAAGTTATAATAACAATATTATGAGGAAATAACAAATAATGTGGAAGATGTAGTCACTACAGATTTACATATACAGATATAGTGTCACAGATATTTTTTTTCTCAATGCTTTGAATATACAAACTTCTTTGATTCCCTTAATATAATATTATAATACTTAATTTAATGGCACCACTGTCTAAAATATATTAATTATAGGATCTCCTCTACCTAAAGGTTGTCTGGCAGAGATCGCACTTTAGCGATAAGACCGCCTTTGTGTACCCACAATATACCTAAATAATTATTGGCTACACTTACTCCGTGTTTTGTTTTGGTGCGTAATAGTTTTCATATAGTTAGTTTTCTTTGTTGTTTTTAGTTTTTTTTTATTAAGTTTTCCCATGCACGGGGTGAGTGATATAACACAAAAATAATTAAAAACACGAAAGTACAGATCAAAATTATAAATGAAAATTTCGTCTCTAACGATAAACTCATTTAACTAGTTATACGTATGTATAACTTATCAGTACGATCGACGGAATCGATCATATATACCAAAGAAGAATTTCGCCTGAACGTCGAGCCTGTCGACACTAGCTTAGTAGTAGAGCGTCCCGGCATGAGGGAGATGGACGTAGGTTCAAATCCTGCGTGTCGATATTTTTCTTTGTTGTTTTCCAAGTTTTTCAACTTTTCCCAAGCACGGGGTGAGTGCTATAACCCCATGACGTGTATAATTAAACACGTCATTGGCTATAATACAAAACTAAAGAGTATTAATTAATTAATTAATTCATTCATTCATTCCCTGTAAGCATGAGATGCCTATATTAGGATTACAGTTTATCACGACAATTAAAAACTTAAGTCGTATTAAACGAAGTACCTAAAACATTCACTACGAGGGAACTGGCGTGATGGTTTTCCTTTATTTTATTTTTTCTTCTTGCTTCAATAACTGTGTAGAACTCATTCCATAAACGTTATTAATAATGTTCGGAATGAATTTCTTAAATTCCCAAATGTCATCCGGCTTATTAACCGACCTCATTTTTTGTTTAGCTTTTATTTGTTTTGGATCGGGCTTTTTGGTTTTGGCGCGGTCATTTCGACCTTTTGTTTTTTGTTGTCTTGCGTCATGCCATCTTTGGGAGATGAAATATTGTTTACAGATAATTAGTTAAGATTCTGATAAAGTTCTTTTCTATGAAACTTATTAAACTTGTACCTTTGTGTTTAAGATAAAACTGAGTTAATTGTTTTGTTTGAATATGTTATACTCAGATCAACAAAAAGTTTTCTTAGACTGAGATGTTGTTTAAAATAATAGTGTACCAGGCTAATATTAATAGCTTCTCAGTGGTATAGCAGTATTGGTTTTGGTTTAGATGTAAGATGTCGTATGCTCCGATGTCCGATATATATGCACGATTTGTTAATACGTGTACGTTGGGCATTTGCAGTTCCGATTAGCTAGAAGTGCATATCTTTTAGTGTGCCTTTTATTGGATAATTATTGTTTTTTATTTCATAAGATATGGAGTTAAAACTATAATTAAAAATAGCAGCTGGTTCTCCCGATGGAAAGAGGAACAAAGTAAGAAGTGGTGCGTTGATCTCCGTATGGCGGGATGGCAATGCCACACGCATAACTCTACCGACTCCCTTACCCCCTAAATCGGAATAGATACGACAATGATCAGCATTGATGCTAGTCCACCATAGGCAAGGCAGTGGTACCAAATACCTGGGCGGGACGTTGTGGTACCTAGTAGTCGCAATAGTAGTAACACGTATAGCCAATCTGTCGAATTTTACGACCCGTTTGACAGAACGGCAGTTTGTCTATTCTTCAAAAGAGCAAATTCTAGTGGTGACTCGTGGTGTTTTAATAATCCTGTGGCTATCATGATACTGAAACGCACTGTTGGTCCGTTGGTGCCTTGCTTCTCAGCTTATTTTTCTCTAATGGGATATGGAATATGAAAAATATTCAGACAACGATATACTGCTTGGAACACTGAAAGTTTATTTTGTTCAGCTATTATTGAAATTTCATTCATATATTCTCCTAAAAGATTCTAAAGTAAGGTAACTGATACAATTCCAAAGTCAGTCCTATGTAATATTATTGGATATTTAACTAGAAATTATTCAGTAGCAGGCCGGATTCGAGTGGGGACTGGTGGAGCAATGGAGTGTTAATAATGATGTGTCTCTTGATACGGAAAGACACCATTGACCCGAGTTTCGTTGACACGTTAAATAATAACGATAAAAACATAATCCAAGAAATACAGTAAACAAAAGAAAATGAAATAGATAACAGTTTTTAAAAAACATTAACACTTAACACAACAATTTTACAGTACATGCAAAGTAAAAAAATAGAACATAAAATTTATAGTATAATAATGTTTAAGCCACTATATATATACGTCATTTTATAAACGCAGACACTAATACAAATTACCGAAGGCAAAATGTCTATGGATTCAATCGCGTCAATGTCTACTTGGTTGTTGCAGTAGGGTGACCATGATTAATAAAAAAGTATATTTTGATATTTTTTTTATAGTCGTATATTTATTAAAACTTGATATTGTGACTGTACACAAATTATAAAGGAATAATTACTGTCAGTCTTATGAATAATATTATCGTGCTTTTGTAGGAACTAATAAAACTCTACACTAAGTAAAGCTTAGTGGCAAATTTTAGTTTTATAAACTTACTTAAAATATTTATTAAAAGACACGGATACATCGTGAATAAAAGGTTGTATTGTTTTACGCGTGTATAGACTTGATTTATTCAATTGAAGTCAAACCACAGGTGTAAATGGAAGATTACGTTGTTTTGAGAGATTTTGAGTAGGTTTACAAAGTGCTTTCCTGAAAATGAGAGATGAATTTAGATGTTGCAAACCTTTTGTAAAATAAGTGTTAGAAAAATAAGTACAATAAAATATAGTTGTGGGTTTTTTGGTTTTGAAGTTCGTTCGATACGCAGCGTTTTGTAGTTACGTTATTGCGACTGGAGTAGATAAGACGGTGGTATTCGTGCTCATCGATCAAGCGAGTCGCCGCAGGACTCTACCGCCGTTAAGGTCACGGTATGATCTATTTCAAGTTTGAATTGGAATTTAGAGTGTTTATTACATACAAAACAAATAATTTGAGATAATATCAATTACGTTGTGGGACTAAGTATCTTCGGCTAGTCGTAGGTGCACTGGTTGTACTTCTACCTACTTCTTTGGGGATATGGGCGTGAATTTAATAACATTAATAAATTAACGATTACTTTGTTTCTTATTTTATTTTTCGTTTCATTTGTTAATATTAATGCAGCTTTTTAAAAGGTTGACAACCCCTAAGTTTTTTCATGTCACAGAATATTCAGAAACGAAGCCTACAGGCTTGATTTATGTGGAAAATCATAAAGGTTTTGTTCAGGGTAGAACCTTTTAAAATGCAATTTGAGGGAATTATAATCTATTTAAAAATGACTTTCGTATCATACGCCATACGTTAAAAACAATCATGACACGGCTGCCGCGTCATCCGCAACAAATTGGTTAAATAAGCACAATTTAAAATTAACAAAATATTGATAGTATGACCACCCCGTTGGTCGAGTGGTTAGCGACCCTGACTACGCAATCGACGGGGCTTGGGTTCGACCTCCGACGGTGACAAGCATTCGTGTGATGAGCATAAATGTTTGTATTTCCGAGTTTGGGTGTTTATTAAATATATTCCAGTATTTATATGTGTTTTTCTATATATTAGTATCGTTGGCTAACACCCATAACAAGCAAATCATTTGCTTATTTTGGAGTTAGATTGGTAAGTGTGATATGTTCCGTGAATATTTATATAATTTATTTATTTAAAAAAAACTAATATTTTTAAGCTAAAAGGTCGGTAAGTTAATCAAATCTACCTGATCCTTTGATAATATTGGATTAGTTACTATACTTTTTTCGGTATATTCCGTTTAGTTTCACAGGCAGGACAAAGATTTACGAATATGTTACGTTTCTCACAATGACAAATCGATCTTTAAGTTTGTACTGAATTTTGTCTCGCCCACCATGTTCACAACCTTTGTAAATATCCAAAATAATATCGTAATATTCCTCCAAAGGTACAATGCGAACGGTGGGGCTATGACTGTTGTTTTTTTAAATAAGATAGTCTTGACATCACATCATATCCAGAGCTTCAATAGTATTCAAATTAAGTCCGTCGAATACAAGCTTTCATGGACACCTCAGCATTTTTTATGCGCCGCATAACCTCAAAAAAAATCTGGTTATTCCACGGTGTTTTCACAGCCCCCCTTTGTGATTATTGTGTGTGTGTGATTATTGTGATATATATATATATATATATATATATATATATATATATATATATATATATATATATATATATATATATATATATATATATATATATATATATATATATATATATATATATATATATATATATATATATATATATATATATATATATATTCATGCCAATTTACAGCTTTCTGGTTAAGGATCTCTGAGCTAGACTGCAGATGGAGAGACGAACATAGCGAAGTATAACGGTTCCTAGTTTACTTCGGAACCCTAAACTGGCGACGCAGCAACCGTGTGTCATAATCGGGGTGTAAAGAAAACCCGGATCGGCATCCGAGAGAGATATATAGGTAGGTCAATGATATTATCAAAAAAAAACTTTTTATTAAAATAAAAAAATATCTCATTTTAAAGTGCCTCATTTTAGTACTAAAATTGAGCAACTTACCCTGCACTCAAGCCAATATTTTGAAAATTTATCTATCAATTTCTATAAAATAAGTATCTTCACGCCCGTATCCCCGACGAGGTAGGTAGAGGTACAACAAATGCACCCACGAATAGCCGAAGATACTGAGTCCCACAATGTGATAGGTGGCAAGCCTATCGCCAATCCCGGGCAACATTGTTTTTATCAGAAAACTGAAAAAATACAATTTCTTAGTTGCCCGACCTGGGAATCGAAACCGGGATCTCATGTGGTCAACTCCGACACCGGACCACTAGATCACAGAGGCGATTATTATAAAATAATAAAACAGATAATGCCTTTGATGATCTGACAGGGTTATACATATTATATATATTTATTTCATTTTTTTATATAAATAAAGGGTTCTAATCTGATCTATATCTGATTATTAAATAATATAATAAAAAGATTAAAAATTTAACAAAGAATAATTTTGACACAAGGAACTTTATCTTTGGTAATTTTTAACGTTTTCCTTAGCACGGGTTGAGTGTTATAAAGACCTATGATAAAAGATTAAAAGTAAAATATAAGATAAAAGATAGTTAAATATATTTGACCATGTAGTAGGTGACTCGATCATCTGATGATTAGTTGGCCTGCTAGGCTGTAAACAAAGACTCACGTTCAATCGGGTCGAGTAAAATATGGTACATAATGGGACTTTTTTCAGAAAAACGTTAGTCTGAGAAAAGCAGCTCGGAGACTCAAAAATAGCTGTTTTCCACAACACCTTACTGCAATTCTACATTGGAAAGCTATAAAACTGTCACATGCAACAAGTGACTGTCAAATGTGATGATGGGGATCATTACTGGCAAATTACATTAACTAATAAACCGTTGCAATATCGTGATAAACCTGCAGGCTTAGGATAAACAACGCGAGATACGTCTCGATCGAGAAAGTGACGTTTCCTCGACCTTGACTAATATCTCGATATTATTCTAACGTGTATGCCACGATAAATATTTAAAACGTCAGAGATAAATTGCTCAAAATTTACTAGAATAGAGAAACCAAAGTTGAATAGCAATTATAATATGACACTGCCATCATTATTAAATTTGTAGGTATATAGACTGGACCGAAGTCTCAAAAATAACTTTACTAAGGTCTCAATTAATTTATAATAACATGAGCGAATTTGATTAAATGTTAGAATAGAAGTTTATTACTATGAAACAATTACCAATATCTGAAGAAAGTGTCAAATCGATAAAATGACAGCAAGATTATCAGTCGGTAGAGAAAGCAACTACTGAAGAGCAAAAGTGATTATTTTCTCTTCTTTTAAAGTACCTATCATGTCGAATCAAGTATCCAATGCGTTAGAATTAGCGAATAGAGAAATTAACATAAATGTCAAGAAAATAAATAAAATTTCATCGATAAAATTTTATCGCGCCGCTTACCTTAAGCCTGCAGCAGGCTTAGGATAAGCACCACGAGATATATATCGATCGAGAAAGTGACGTTTGCTTGACATTTATTAATATCTCGATGGACGTTATTAAGCATGCCACGATAAACATTTAAAACGTCATAGATAAATTAAACAAAAAGTTTACTCGAATAGAGAAATAAATGTTGTCACTAAAAGACATAGATATTATACTAATTCTGATTTTTAAGATACACCTTTGGTGCATTTAACTTGTGTTAATCATTATGAGCTTTTGTTTACATTTATAACTTCCTGTCATCATTTCTCTTCTTTGTCAGAGTCGAAGGAAATATAACCAAAGCCTAGTGTAGCCGTACCTATTTACAATTGTAATTAAAGATATTTTACAGGTTTTTGAATTATTCTCTCTTTTTAGTTTTGACCATCAAAACTAGTTTTTTATTCTATAAAACTGAAACAATGAATTATGATTCATAAGATGTTTTAATGTAAAGGGCAATTAGGATGCCAGCGTGTATTTATTTCTGGGTATATAACTGCGTAACTAATTATGCGTAAAAGTGCGTAACAATTATTATTAACAAGCTATTTTTTTCCACTATAATTATTCCGTTCAATTATAATTCTAACATTATTGAGTAAATTAACATCTTCTTTTAGACTAATCAACCAACATTTTTGATTAATTTTTTTGATGAGAAACTTCCATAGAATTGTTGTGATTTGACAATGACACGAAAATGCATTACGATAAACAAACATAAATGTATAGTATTATGCCAACTAGAAAATAAGATAGAACAGAATACAATTCACAGTATTTTATGTTACAAATAATGTTATCTATTAATAGCTCCAAAATCAGCCAGATGCAAGCAATGCAACCTAAGACTTACTGTTAGACCGTGGTCTCCAAGAACAAACTGAATTTTTGTGAACAGCTTCGTTTTGACGAGACAACCATATTTTCTATCTTTGAAAAATCTCGAATCGGGTAACTAATAAAGATAGATAAAATAGGGATACTTTAGAGTGTCAGACTAAGAAAAGTTTCCACTTTATGTGTATGACAAAGTTACCGTTGAATTACAATAATAATTAACAAGCTGTTGTGAGAAAATTAGGTTATTTTTAAATTGATTAATATCAATTTAAAAATCTCATAAGTGGGATACTCAGAAAAATCATCAAATATGTAGGACGAAAGTTTCATCGTAGTTTTCATAATATAATCAAGCGATTAAAGTCGAAAAATAATTATTGTTATTAATAAATATTTATTATTTACCGAACCCAATATCTTCGCAGCATTAACTTTATTAGTTACCCGATTCGAGATTTTTCGAAAATAGAAAAGACGGTTGTCTCGTCAAAATGAAGCTTTTCACAAATATTCAGCTTGTTGTTAATCAAAAAAAAGTTAGTTTGTGGGACCACGGTCTGTGATTTACATCTCAAGAACGAAAAACATTTTTCTTCGACTTTTCAGTTTATCTCTCTTTGATTCAAAGACTTACTCAAAGAGTATATAAATTTTATTTTATTTTGTCTTCTTACATTTACTTCTAACGAAAAAACGAGTGTGAGCTACACTCGATTTTTTTGTTATTTTTGATTGATTAATTAATATTTTGATTATTATAATATGTTTTTATGTATTATTTTTCCTGAGTATATGTTATTAATAGTAACATTAAATAATACAAAATAAGCACCAGCTTTAAATTAACCTTTTATTTTACATTTAGTTTTCTACTGAATTTTGTAGAAAACCTTGTAAGTAGTTGTAATTTTGAACAGAGTTGGTAACACTGAGTAGCACGAGAATTCGTAGAATTATTTTCTCTATACGAAAAATTAAGTTTATTTACATTACGTCAAAAAGTATTGTACTTTAACTAATTTGTATTTTGTTATTAATTATAAATTAATTAATTATCTAACCATTACGTACAAGGAATTATTGATTTATACTGTTTGGTTCTCACATCTCTAAAATCATCATCATTCTTCCGATTCTAGTACAAAAATTGTGTTAGGTATGTGAAATGGGAACACAAAATAAAACGTAAGTAGTGTTCTTCTTTATACTTATATTTTTTAAAAGCCTATATAGGTTATTAAAAATAATTATGATTTTCTTTTCAGGATAAGAAGTAATAAGCATAAATTAACTTTGTCACCATGGTGGATTCATGGACTAGACTTGTAGCACCAAAGATTAAAGTCTTTAATATTGGGAAAGCATAATATAACACCATATATTCTACAAATACTTCATACATTATAGTTTCTAGAGGAAGAAAGGAAAACAATGGAACACTGTGTAAGTATTTATTTACATACATATCTCCATGACAAATCATCTAATAAGGTAGACTGAAAGAATCAAATTTTAAACATATTTTAATATATTTCTTTCATTGTAAAAGTTGTGGTTTTTTACAAAATTAATATCATAAATTCAAGATTATATCAAAAACTTGATTCTTGTAAAAAAATCCTGAATAATATGAGAAGCTTTCTCTGGAGAATAGTGTAGGCTTCTTTCACTCCCTTTTATAAATGTAACCAATTGTTTTTTCGACCCCATTATATAATTTACAATGCAAATCTATATAACACTACACAAAATGCAACATGCAAGACTGGAGTCATAAGTCCTGAGTTAACTGACAAAAAATATATTAAGTAAACATATATAACAACATTTTGATAAGATATATTTGTTTACAGGTTGACTAAACAGCGTGTAATGGAAATAGAATAAAGAAGCCTTTCTATTTATTACATTTTTTGAAATTGTTGATTAAGAAGATTTATAAGTTAATGCTGCATATTATATTTTTCTTGCTGTTTTTAATGGTTGTGCAAGATTGAAAAATAAATTTTAATTTGTAGAAAACAATTAAGTTTATAACATGATAGTCTTAATGTACCTAATATGTGTAATTTTTAAAATTTAAATTAATAGAAAGTTAATGTTACCTTAAGAAAAATATTTTACTTGTTGATTTTTTATTTTCAAGTGAAATTCCATACTACTCATACTATCTACTACTACTATCATAGTAAACTAATAAAACATACTACTATCATAGTAAACTAATTTTTGATATTGAATTTTCATTACTGATTAATTATGCGAGATAACAAGAGATATTTAAATTGTAGAAAACATTTAAATTTAAAACATAATAGCTTTAATATAGTGCGTGTAATCTTCTATAAGTTTGTTACATTAGTGAAAATTCAAAGATACATGTTAATAAATTTAAGTCATAAGGCGATAAATTGTGAAAATTATTTATCTATTCTGAGAAGTACAAACATTAATAATAATTGTTAGTTTAGCAAAGTAGATGTGTTTGTATATTTTTTAAAACTCAAATTTAATTTTCTTTACAAGACTGCTTCATATTACATACTTTTTATAATTATTCATTTTGTATTTTGTGTGATTTATTCATTTTGTAACTTTATTAAAGAAAATAAAAATTATTTTACAAGACTTTTCCATATAGTAAAATCTATGTTTGGCATTAAACATTAAGTACTATGAATAGTGTGTCATTAAACTTATACTTAAAATTAGCCATTGATGACTATAAGTTTCATTTTTATTATATAAAATTATTTAATACTTAGATAGAAGGTTTGCCTAGAGTATATTTTTTTTTAAATAAATCTTATACAACACTAAAGTATTTTATTATACCAATAATCCACTAAGTATTGTTACTACCAAAATCATTTCGATTAAAAAACAACAACAAAAGTAACAAAGTTAACACTTCTAAAAGAAAATACTTGTAATTATCATATCGAAGGGTCCTACGTATACTTGTGCAAGTGCAATGACACAACTTTACTGGAGGCCGGATTAAATGTTCTGTAGCTTGTAATCTATACCTTCATATAATAGAATCGTAGGAAAGTCAATGTATGTCCGGGGTAAACTCAAAAAGTACTGCATGGATTTACTTCAAATTTTGCATGAATATTACTAACAGGTCGGGTCAACATATAGGCTACATATTATCACGTTATCACCTACGGGGGAGGAGCTGTGCGGAGTAAACAAAGTCTGCGCAAACAAAGTCACGGGCAACAGCTAGTTTTGACATAAATCAATAGAAGTATTTGAAAATTTGTACAAATTTTCAAATACTTTATTACATTAGGACAAATATAAGGTAATTTTAAGGCTTTTGAGGCAAGAAAATGGTTTCCGTTGTTTTGTAAGTTGCACCAGTATACATAGGATCCGTCAATATCTTCTATTGTGTAGTCTTCGCATTTCATCCATTTCAATTATGCCATATGAGGGCATCATTTGTTCTTCTAGGATATTTGTCAGTAATATTAAAAATTCTGCAGTTGAAGTCTTATCTGCAAATAATAATTATATTTTTTATTGACATATATTATTGTAATAAACAATAATAACAAGAACTGACTGCCTTTCTGTATGGTAAATTATCTTTAAATGTAGACAAATATAAAATAATAATGTTTACACATGTAGGTACCTAGGTAATTGAGAACTACATGTGTCATATTGGATATTTTAAGTTATGAATATTACAGAAAATAATACATCATAGTAGTATGTTAATCATACATGGAACTTGGTCTGAAAATAACTGATTAAAACAAATACTTTTTTTGACTAAATATAACTTGAATGGGTAGTAAAAACTCCTTAAATACATAATCAATGCAAGCCTTAGAGGAATAACACATTTGCATCATTATTCTATGATGTAAGCATTGTTGTTGTTTGTTGGTATGTGGCTGTAAGTATTGTGAAAAGTTGACCACCAAGAGGATTATTACTTGTACCCAGCTGAAATTTAACATACACTTGACATGTATATGTAACATATTAACTGTTTAAAAAAGAAACTCGAAAAACTACAGATAACTTTTGAAAAAATATAACTTTATTGAGTTCACCTAAGTCAAATTAGTATTTACTACAAAGACATTCTGTTATTAAAGTTAATGAAGTTGGATGGCTGTCATATCTACTAGAAACTGAATTACAAGTCTCTTATGTTCACTTACCTTTAACTAAAGAGGCATGCCTTGATCGGTGTGTGGCTCTAAACCTCAAAATTCACAAGTGTCTATATTATTTAGAGAGCCATGGTTATTGGGTTTATTGAAGCGCTATAGTGATTGGAATGCTCCGTCCGTTGTGTAAAAAGATCACACAAATTTCCTATGTGCCTTCTTTGTATTTTGCAGGCTTGCCGTTAACCGTAGATATTTAGCACATAATAGGTATAATATGGAATAGACTTGCGCAAAATATATCCAAGAAAAGAAAAGAGTGATATGTATCTTTCAGAGTTACGGATATATATCACTCATTTATATCTTCAACTCCTTATAACTCAGTAGAAATCAGAGTGATTGGGATTGGTGACATATTTAGATTTAATGATAATATAAGGAAATGAAATGATTTACAGATTTAAAGACAAGATAAAGAGTTGAAATAAACGATATGTTTTTATGGATTCTGTTTGGTATTCTTTTACTTAATTATTTAAAAAGCAATCACGCTTGTTTTATTTGATAATAAGGATTGACCGCGGCTTCCACTGCGTGTGAAAGAATTATGTAAATTACATTTAACCGACTTTTAATGCTTTTAAAATGAGAAGTAGGTATATTCGCCGATGTATTAAAGATTTCAAGTTTCTAGTCTTAAGGGTTTAACCGGTGCGATATAATGACAAGATAAACAGTTAAAATAAATGATGTATTTATGGTATATCGAACAGAATCGATATTATTTTATTAAATTATTTAAAAACAAACGCTTATTTTTTATTATGCGTGCGTTTTTAAAACAAAGTACAAACAAAATAATTCTCATCGCTGTTTATTATTACTATCCGCATTTGAACAATATTAAATATATCTTAATCCCATTAGTTTAAGGTATAACTTTGTGTGTACAGTATGTAGTTCGATGCTACAACATTCTTCATTCCGAATGATGGTTTCCTCTCTTTCTACTCCCTGATAAACATATCATTCCTTTCATTCTATTCCGCTTAGATGAAATACAATCACTCTGTGATATAAAGATATAGAGAGTTAGTTTGAATACTACGGAGTTACTGATATATTCACTCCTTTGTAAAGATTATATCTTTTTGAGTTAATCACTCCTGAGTTACACAAGTCTAATATGGAACTGCCACCACTATTAAATACATATATGCCATACTGCCTGCCTGCCTGCCTGCCTGCCTGCCTGCCATACATACTACTGCCAACACTGGACCGAAATCTATATTTTATAAAATGAATAGAAATCAAAAAGTTTTGTAATTATTGTATAATTAAAGTATAATAATACGAAATAGTGGATAAGGTTATCAACATTTTAACCAAATTTTAACGAAGTGTCAAATGACAAATCGATAAAATGACAGCAAGACGTTTCGATCGATAGAGAAAATAACTACCGTCGAGTAAAATTGATCATTTTCTCTTCCTTTGAAGTATCATGTCGAATCAAATGTCAAATGCGTTAGCGAATCGAGAAAGTGACATAAAAGTCGAGAAAACGAGGTCGATAAAATTTTATCGTGTTGCTTATCCTAAGCCTGCTGGAATGATCGTTTTACTCTATCACCCTAACAAGAGAACTGGCGAATTAGTTATTTATTGACTAACTGCTATGAATGTTTCTGCGTGTATAAAGCATTTTGTGATCTATAAAAATTTTGCATTATATTTTATCTACTTTTTACACTACAACATAACATTTAATCTTATATTATGGTGTAAAATGTAGATTATACGTATAATGAGGGGTTAAATTTGGGAAAGACTACTTATATACCAAATTTCATATAGACCTAAACAGGTTTGGGTCAAATCGTTTGTGTGACTGAATAAATTAATTTGGTACTAATCTAACCATTTTCTTTACAATTAATGGTTATTTTCTTTGCATATAGATAGAGATTAAATATAGGCAAATGGTATAATAAACAGAGAAATAAGATGACAGTAACCTATGGTTATTTCCGCCCGATAACAAAAAGTTTATGGGGCGGCGCGGGAGTGTATTACAAGCCATTCTTCAGTCGGGTAGTATGATCATCATGATCCCTCTCTGAAGGTGTTAAGCTGGAGTAAAATACAGGTAATCATAGTATTGATAGAAAAAGTGTTGGTAAACTGATCCGGATGAGTTCTATAACTTAGTGGATATAATGTCAGTAAAATTAATTGGATTTAAAAAATGATCTTCCTTGCATTTTCTAAGTCGCCGGTTGAAGTAAATGGTCAATTTTCCATTATCAACATGGAAAAAATAAATAGCAGGCATATTATCTTGACGTCATTGATAATTTTAATTTTTAGTGTGTAAATTTACACAACTGTTGTTCTAAGTTATTTGTTCTTGTTACAGTTTACGTCATCCGCCATAACAATGAATGTATTAAGTCTAACAATTTGATGAAGAATCAAAACTAATTTCAATAAACACTGGAGTATATTGATTGTGGTAGTTATACTACCATAACATCCGCTCTACGTAGGTATGTGTAGACTTTACTATATTGTTCATATATTTCCTGGAACAATACAAATCAACTCAAAATTAAGTTTACAATAATGAAACATTAATTCTAAAGCTCATAGGTATCTGGTCCCGCAAAAAACATGCCACTAAATGAATAAATTAGATTCAAAAGCGCGTGATCGATAGATCTCTATATCTGATCTATAGATCAAATCGAATTCTTAGATGGAATGCGTGAGTAAGACAAAATATAATTAATGATCGGCCTTCGAAATTCGAATCGGTCTGTTGCAGACATGCTGGCGTCGTCACAATAAACAAAAGGCGAAATGTTTTATTTTTATATTTTTTCACATGTAAAACGTAGTTTGGTACGATTAATCATTCGGCTTTGTTGCATCTGTTGCGCCTGCGCCGGCTTGTAGATGAACAAGCTATTGTTGGAGGTGGACCTCAATGCCTTTGTTATGACGAAAAAGTTCATCACCTGTTAATAAAAATAACGGTTTCAATTATATTCAACAGTTAGATATAAAAGTATTAAATGATTATTTCATTTCTAAATCTGTATTAAAGTTATTTATGCCCAAAGCAATCATCATAGTACTGCGACACGTTTTTGATACTTTTAAGCTTCTTTTAAGCAAATACTCTTTGTTTATTTGATGGTATGAGATTAAAAGTGGCAAAAGGTCGTTCAATTTTTTTCTAAAATTAACAATGTTACATTTTTGTATACGTTGCACATTTTTTAATTCTACGTCGATTAGTCGAAATTAAACTGTAACTCTATTAATGTTAAACCACTAATTTGCTAATTTGTATGAGACAAATTGTAATTGACAATAAACAAACTATAACCCCCGTGTTGGTGTGGGCTCAAAGGAGTCTGGCAGAACGGCAGTTGGTCTATTCTTCACTTTGGACTCCTTTGAAGAATAGACCAACTGCCGTTCTGCCAGGCAGGTCGTAACAGGCAACTGACTGGCTATACGTGTCACTACCATCGTGACTACTATACTCGCTCGGGTAATCGGTGTCACCGCCATACTTATTATAGTTTGTGCCCTGTTACAATAGCGTCGTCTTGTCACAGACGAGCTACAATTTAGAGGGTAAGGTAACCAGTAAACTTACGTGAAACAACCATCCCGCTCAAGGATAGTAACGCACCATTACCATCTTTGGTGTTTATAGACGATGGTTGACTTTTTCCAACAAGTGAACTATTTGCTTGTTTGCTATCTTATAATATAAAAAATATAAAGAAATTACTAAGCGAATGTTGTTCGCTTATAATTAATTATTAAAAAGGTATACGACGAAATTACTAATCTATTATATATATAAAAGGCACAAGTGACTGACTGATGTATCAATACACATGCTAAACCCTTAGGGTTAGAAACTTGAAATTTCGCATACGTATTTCTGTGATGATGTAGGCATGCACTAATTAAGGATTTTTCAAAAGTCAACCCCAAAAGGGTGAAATAAGGGATAAAAGTTAAATAGGGGATGAAACTTTTTATTCTCTGGACATATTTGCATGAAGTTTCGTATGAATTGAGTACAAAAAATAATAATTACATGTTTAAGCGTTTTTCGTAAAATTCGATTCCTAATGGGTTAAATAAGGGAAGTAGCTTATAAAAAAGGTTAAACGAGTTCTAAATATACGTGAGCGAAGTCGCGGGTAACAGCTAGTTTAATAATATAGGTCATATTTATAAATCATACAATAAACGGAATCGAAATACAATGAAATAAGTTTTATAACATGTGGCTACGCCTACATTATTGGATGTAAGCAAGAGAAGCAACAATAATATTTTTTTGCTATTGCGGCGGGAATAGTTAAGGCGGTAGTACCAAAATCGGTCGATACGTTACAGTTACAGAACACGTTGAGAGATACCTTGCAGCAAGGCAATCTAATCCTCGATTCTTAACGGGGGATTATGGGTCGGTGCAGATAATGTGGTGTCAGTGACTGAAAAGTAGGGTTTTCAACCGGCCAGCGTGAGGCGGGCACAGTGGTGGATCCAGAATTTTTGTTTGGTGATTTGATTCCGCGAATTATTGTTTGGGGGCGAGGGGAGGGGGCTTAAATAAACTGAGGGGAGACTTTATCAAGGTAATCATCAAATTTTTCATGGTTTGGGGGTTTGAGTTCCGTGAAACCGCTACTGGGGGGAGTCTTGTTTTCACGGCCTAAATAATGCGTCCTGTCACCCGTGCTTTGAGTAAGTATTAAACCAACTCAACCCAAAGGTCCCGTGAGTCGTGTTGAAACGCTATTTGTTGCGCTCTAATGCCCGTTTTCTGAGGTACTTTTAGCAGTAGTTTATCCATTCGTTAACACTATCGGTCCGATAACTAGGTACAAGAATTTAAGGTTAAAAAGATAAAAAAATAAGACACACTTAATTAAGTCAAGTTACTGATCAAGATTGTTATTTACTGTTTAGTTACTGTTTGTGTTAAAGTTTTTACGATAAGTACCTACATAGATAGATAAGTTTTGTAGTTTTGTTGGGTATTTTATTGGGATAGTGAAGTTTAGTTTGTTTCTAACTTTAAATAAAACTTATAGAATTTGCAATTGTTTTTCACTTGTTTATGCATGTGTGTATAATATAAACCCCAGATTTTTTGGGCGAACAAGCAAGAGTTGCACATAATGGTAAGTGATCATCGCCACCCGTGGACATTGTAATACTAGAAGTCTTGCAGCTGCTTTGCCAACCTTTTTAAAATTAGAAACCCCTTTTCTCCAAGGCACCCAAGTTTGGAATAACCCACATGGGAGTAGTGTGAGGCAAAAAGTGCTAGGAAAATAGGACTAGAGCCTGGTCATCAATGATTCGAGTCGCTTTAGGTTGAATGCAATCAAGAAGAAGAAGCTGGTACAGAGTTTCGTACAGCGATGAGAACAGTACTCCATGTAAATCTGATTTTGGGCCCTGTGAAATTGGAGGCGATGGTCTAGAAATACTGTTCCGCTCTGCTGAGCATACCGAGCTTTTCTGAGGCTAGCTTCCAAATGACCTCCGTGCTTATTTTTTGCATTCAGAATGTAGGATTAATATATATTATCTTTGAAATCAAGCATTTAATACAAGCCATGTCACGTTTCTGTGTAAGTACATTGTAGTCTTAATGTTCTGTATAAAAATCAATGTAAAACAATAATTTCAAATTCACCCTTTTATATAGCAAAAAGGCGACCGCTATAATTTTAAGTCCAATAAAAAAGGTTTTTATAGCTTCGTAGATACACCAAAGCTTAAATCAAACCTTAAAATATCGATAAGGTATCTGGGTAAACATTTTTTAATAAAATATATCATACAGCTATCATATTAAAATTATAAGCTATAATTTAATTTTCAAAGTGTCTTACATAAAAACTAATGTTGGGTGTTGTCAGGTGAAAAAACACGCCGCACCTTCGTTTATTTTTTTAGCTAACCCATGTTACAGTTTAGTGGCTCGGAATAGATAAATTAACTACATTCTCAGAAAATCCACAATAATTTAATAGAGTTTTACGGTTTTGGGTGCTGAGGATAAAAGAATAAATGTCATTATCATTTTTAATTTTGAAAGGATGGTTTCAATTTTATTTTTTCAATATAAAATGCATGTTTATAAGAAAGTAAATTTTTATGACTTTAAAATGATATTAAAGTATTTTAAGAAGTACATTTTAGCCAATGAAAAATTTAGTATTAATAATAAACACAGATTTTTCATCCTAAATATCTGCCTATCAAAATTCAAAACTAGGAGATAGAGTTGGTATTGTAACACCTAGTTTTGAATTTGTAACTAACTCTACTCTTATTAAAAAGTTATATTTAATGTTTTGCCTGGATTTGGTACTTATTCCATATATATTTCTGCCTCAATAGTAGATATTACTGTTTGTCACTGACAAGTTCAAATTTGATAGGTAAGATAGCCGGTAAACTTATCTATATCTATACATCTATATACATATAATAAAATCGTAGAAAAGTCAATGTATGTCCGGGGTAAACTCAAAAAGTACTGCATGGATTTACTTCAAATTTTGCATGAATATTACTAACAGGTCGGGTCAACATATAAGCGACATATTATCACGCTATTATCTACGGGGGAAGAGCTGTGCGGAGTAAACCAAGTCCGCGCGAACGAAGTCGCGGGCAACAGCTAGTTATTAATATTATAAATGCGAAAGTTGGGATGTTTGGATGGATGGATGTTTGTTACTCAATCACGTAAAAAAACTGAATGAATTTGAATGAAATTTGGCACACAGGTAGATGATGACCTATAATAGCATAGGCTACTTTTTATCCCGGATAAATCAGGTGATCCGCGGGATTCACCAAAAACTTTTATAATGTAGCGGGCTGTACGCTGCAAATAGTGATTTATAAATATTTCGTCGCACGGCTACTAACACATCATACACATCTTTGAGTCTATAGGCGATGGTTATTTTTCCACATTGAGACCCATCTACTTTTTTGCTATTCTATTTTATAAAATAAAATATATCTAAAAGGATGACAATGTATATTTATGATTACTATTAGATATATTTGTCTCTGTTTATTCATAATAACCAGTATTGATGGACAGAAAATAAATACGTGGCCAAAATTTGCACCGCAGCCAACATCTACTGATATAAAAATACGTGTGTATTCTTATATCATTAGATAGCAAACAAGCAGATGGATATTCTGATGGAAAAGGAAACCATCGCCTATGGAAACCAAAGATGTTAATGGTGTATAAAATACTAGCAGTCAATCGTGACTTCGCTCACGTGATCAAAAAACATTACTTCTGTTTGCTAAGTTGGTTAAAAAATAACCAAAGTTAGTCCAGGATAATATAGCTTTCTAAACGTGAAAGGACTATTAATAAAATCGATCGAATACTTTTTGAATTAAATCGTTGCAAACAAACAATCAAATCCTTCCTCTTTATAATATTAGTATAGATATAATTATTGTATAATATCCTCCTCTCATCTAAAAATGTTTGCTGTGCCCTGCTGGGTCCACAATAATTGACAACTGTTTTGTAACTAACATATTATATTACATTGTGGAATGCAAATAAGTAAATAAATAAATTGTTATACATGTGGAAGGTTGGCAATGTCACATGCATAAGTCTACCGGCTACCATACCTTACAAACCGGAACACAACACTACGATGACAAGCCTTGTCGCTATTGCGGCAGGAATATGTAAGGCGATAATATCAGACCCGTAAGAGACGTTGCGGAGCTCTACCACCTAGTAGTCACGATGGTAGTGAAGTGTATAGCCAATCTTTCGCCTCTTACGAACTGCCTGGTAGAATGGCAGATGATCGACTCTTGAAAGGGAGCCTGGGCACACATGAATTCACTGTTAAACCGCTAATCAATTTTGATGAAAATTAACAAGTAGCTGAAGACCCGGGGTTTAGGATTAAAAAATCTAACCCCAAATGGCTTAAATAGTGGGTGAAAGTTTGTATGAAAGAATATATTAATGACACGATACTCCACTTGCTAAAAAGTTGAAATGCGCGGGTTTGCTAATTTTGAAATTATACTTCTTTTGGCGCGTTAGGGAAAAATGACGAGGGTAAATTTTTCCGAGGCGCTCACATATTGTCACGAAAAACCGATATCATGAAATAAGCTAGTCAACATTTTAGTTTTTTTTAATTATATACAAATAATCCTTTTGTTATATTAAAATATATTTTTAAACTAAATAGTGCGTCATAATAAAACTTTCTTTCAATGTATCAAATACCATTTTTTTTATTATTAGTGTCGTTTTATCTACAAATACAGAATCACGCAAGGATAAAATTTTTAGAAAGATTTTTAGAATGAAGTATAACCTTTTCAGTGCGTACATACACACTCACACTTACTCTTTTTTATAAAGTACACACTCACACTTTTTTATTTAAATAATTATTCTCTGTGTTTGTATGTGACTGAACTCCTTCTAAATGGCTGCACCGATTGTGTGTGTGCAAGTGGATTCAATAATGATTTAGATTCATAATTGATCCCGGTACGTGGCGTTGCGATTAAAATCTGGTAGTACCCAATATGACGCTTTTACGGGCTAATCGCTGAACCGATGTAATGAAATTTGGCAACGAGATAGTTAAAGACCCGGGGTCCAAAGATAGCTAACTTTTTAATAAATAAAATCAGCCAAGTGCGAGTTGTACTCGCATACCTAGGGTTTCATACAAACTTGTAGGTTACCTTAGTTACACATAAATTTCGTGATTCTCTAGGTCAACGGGAAGTGCTCCATAGGTTTTGATTCCCTTGAGAAATCGCAAAATATGCGATATAAACGGTCACGTCTTTTGATGGCGTTTTTTTTGTGATGTAGGTTAATAAAAATTACAGTTTTCGGATTATTTCCTTTAAATGTTCTTTAAGACATTGCTTCTTGCCAAATTTCTTCTAGGTCAACAGAAGTACACTATAGGTTTTGATTCTCTTTTGAAATAGCGGAAAATAGCAAAATAAACAACATAGGAGGTCATATCTTTTGATTGCGTTAACTTACAAGTTTAATTTTTTAATAGCTAAGAGGGACTATAGACCTAAGTGTGAAATGAATTTCAACTTTATACCTCAACGCGTTCCTGAGAAAAAGGGTCTTGACAGACGGGCAGACGGACAACATAGTAAACCTATGAGGGTTCCGTTTTTTTCTTAAATAACCTTAAAAATGAGAGAACCATAAAAACAATAATAACATTGAAAATGAACAAATAGGTAAATATAATGTCAACAAAAGTTGCTTTCGTTACTAAGGTGATGGTTAAATTAGAATAATATATAGTGGAGTGCTGTAAGGCATAAAAATTGTAAAACCTCGGAACCCAGGGCTAGTCTATAAATCTGTATAACAAGTATTTGACAGAATTTTTAAAGGCTCAAATTAAAAATTAAAAAAAAATTACCGATCTCGATTACAGAATTTTTTTTAAACAATTTCGTGAAAAATAGAGGTGGAAAGGGGAAGAAATTTTTAATAAAGATTTCAATTTAATATTTAATAAATTATATTTGAATAATAACTTTATCGTTAATTTATGAGATTTTTAATGGTTTTTTTAACTTCCTACGTACGTAGATAAGGTAAGATAAGATAAGATTCAACTTCCTACTGATTATGCCTCGATTTTTGGAAATCAAGTTTTTATCAGATTTCTACGTTTTGAGGTTCCAGGAACCTTTTCCGAGTATTTTTACGATGACGTCAGTATGTCTGTATGTAAATTAAAATTAATTTGTTCCAGGAGATTTTGAGAAATGTGGAATACCTAACCTAAAAAAATTTGGCGAAACAGAATTTTTTTAATATAACTTTCAAATTAATGTACCAACTAAGAACAAAATTTAATCAGCTTTATTCCTCAAACTACTAGCCCTGGATTCCGAGGTATAAATCTTACGGTGCTCTACTTTAATTAATTATTAAATATCAAATAAATTTTCACCTGAATACTTCTACGCGTTCCTGAGAAAAAAGGTCTTGACAGACGGACAATTGGATAAAGAAGTGATTATTATATAAGGGTTCCGTTTTTCCTTATGAGAAAAAAAAACTCCAAAAATCAACCCCTAAGTTTGAAAGTTTGTATGAAAATTTATATCGATGACATATTACTCTATTCGCGGGCCAAGCTGCGCGGATCAGCTAGTATTCTATAATCTTTAGTATCTTTTTAAAAAGGACAAATCTAAAAAGTTGAAATGAAATATTATTATAGGTTCATTAAGGGTTCGTTTTAAAGAGAGAGAGAATTAAAGTTCTCTCTCTCTTTAAAACGAACTTTACAATTTAAATATATTTCGATGTTTTATCTACAACTATCGACCTGCCCGCGGTTTCACCCGCGTAGCTTTTGTTTCCATGGGAATATTGAAAAGGTTTATGCACTAAAATCTTTCTCAAGAATCAATCTATCTAGTAAAAAAAAAACCGCATCAAAATCCGTTGCGTAGTTTTAAAGATTTAAGCATACATATGGACCTAGGGACATAGGACAGACAGAGAAAGCGAATTTGTTTTATACTATGTAGTGATGTAGATATGTGTAGATATATTTTGATACTGCAGATAACAAAATATGGCCATAGGTATGTGATTAAATTTTCTTTATATCTAAAACGTTATTGCCAAACGATCGCCGATACTTCAATAAAAAAATCTTATCTGATATTGCGTACATTATATCCATCGGTTAGTGTTAATTATTGAAAAAAACTATCTCTGATCTGAACATATAGAGAAGCAATAAAGATCCTATCTCCAAAGAAATCCACAGATTGCGACAGGTCCCTTGCGATCAAAGGATACGTTTACGACATTGTTTTTTGGTAGCGGTGAGTCTCTTTGACAAAAGACGATGATTGTTCAAGAATAAAGGAATCATAAATAACACTAGATTCACGGTAAACAAAAAACGCATATTTTCAATATTTTTACCGTATACTTTAAAGTTATTGTGTAGGTATTTTTTTTATTGTGTAGGAAATTTACCAATAAATAAATTTAAAAAATGCATTTAAACAAAACTGTGTAAAAAGGGGTTAATAAAATTTCTGGTTATTTGGGAGACAAAAGGACTTGGGATTGAGGAGCAATTTCACAATAATCTCATTATTTATTGTAACATAACATTATATACTGCAACATAATTCATTATTTATTGTAATATAAAACTGTAATGTAATTAATATAAAATATATAACGAGTCAACATTTTTTAAATATACATGTTCATGGGCGTACCGAGGGGGGGGGGGCAGGGAGGAGCAGCTGTCCCCCCCTGGAATTTGGTTACCTCTCTACTAACTATAGACTGTTGTAGATAAAAATATAGTCTTAATATGTTACGGTTGCCTCCCCCCCTGGCCCAGAACGATCGCCCTGTCGAAATTCAACCTAGTTCTGAACAATAAATCACTTTGAGTTTAATAAGAGACTTTAGTCGTAAAGAAAATAAACACGTGTGTATATTATAATGTAGGTATGTCACATGAATAGTGTGTAATGTTTATTTTTATTATTTTAATTTATGTCTCACGCTAATTGCATTATGTAAAAATTTAAAAATATTAGGTTTCTTCTTTATGTGGTCTGTGGTTTCTACAGTCTTTCGCAATGTAAACTTTAACTGTGCCGAGCTTTATGCTTCTTGGTTCGCGTAATTGTCTTAAAAAGGAGTACAAAGTTTTTGCTTCACGTATTAATAGGTATATAGATATTAAACTGCAAGCCACAATAACCAACTTAAACTAATACCTAAACAGACAAGGAATCAAATAAGGAAAATCTATCAAAATATGTTTAATGAATTTCAAGATTTTTGAAATGTTTGTAAATATCAAAATTGCAAGTCAAGACGTTTTTCTTATGGTGTCGGGGGACAAGGCGTGCGTGGCGGTTGCCTAGCGACGCGCCGCGGGTGGGCGTGGCAATCGATACAACCCCGAACCCAGTCACCTTCACCTCGACATCGCTTTTCCTTTCATCCGGCATTCATTGGGAAATCGCGAGGGAAACTTTTAACTGGAATCGGAGATTTTTGCATAACCTGTAGGTATTGAAAGTATGCTTTCTCCGTGTTGAAGCGGCCGGTTTCAAAAAACAGATTAAAAGTCTTACAGCTAGGCATCTTGTATAAGATGAGTAGAAAAGGCTCTGTGTCATTAACATTGTGACTAATAAGTAAGTGTTAGGGTATTAGAGTTCTGCTACGTCTCGCCCGGGTTTGGTCCCACGGCCTAGTTTATTCCTGCTACTAATGCTGTTAGTACTCGTCATTGTCGTGTTCGGGTTTGGAGAATAAAGTAACCAGTTTTTGTTTTCGAAATGAACTTAAGCAGTTGGTCCAAATGACCGTTACTGCGAAACCGGGCTTTTGGGGCGAGCAAAGTGCTCAGCCAGAATTAAAGTAACCAGTAAACTTATGCATTTAGTGTTCCATCCCTACCACACGGATAGCAATGTCTGTAAGCGATGGTTCATTCTTTTCATTAACCATCATGCAACGTGCAATCATGCTTGTTGGCTACCCTATTATATAAAAACATGTACCTACTACCAAGTTGACTTATGGCAGAATTCATATGGGTGGACAAAGGACAAAGGTCTTTGATCAAAAATTTTTAGTTGAAACTAGTTTATATTCACTAAATTATTTAATTTTATCGACCGGTTTCGCTTTTTAAAGCATCTTCAGGACGTAATATTCTTTACAAAAAAAATCTATTTGATCAAAAAGATTTTGATTAAATTAAATAGGATGTCAGAAAAAGGCTATTCACATTTAAATCAAGGGTGGATCCAGCCTTCGGTTCAGGGGGGGGGGTTACATATTTGAGGTTTAGACGTAATAGGCTCTAATCCTTATCTAATTCTATAAATAAATACCTAGACCCCTACCCATGGGATGTCATGACTCCCATGACCCCCCCCTAGATCCGCTCTTGATTTAAGTATAAATATGTTAAAGTAAAACTAAACCGCACGCGGAAGAAATGCGAGCAACATCTTATAATGCCAGGTTCCTATGATCAAAGATCATTTATAGCCAGTTTATAGCAGTAACCCTTGGTAACTAATTTAATAATAACAAGGCGTTCCACAATGGTTCACAAGTTGCTCAGACATCAATAGGAACAGTTTTAAATTACGCCTCGCAGGAATGATCAAGATGCCTGCTATTCGTAACTATAACGTGCCGTTTTACAGGAACCGGGCATTAATAAAGAAGAAATGAATTTATTTTGCAATTGTCTGCAGACTTTCATATGTGTCATTGAAACAAAAAAATAATTAAAGAAATGGAACCAACACACTGAAGGTCCGGAAATTAAAGATCACAGCGGCACAATTATCCACCCACATCCACCAGACTTTCCACCATGTCAGCAGCACTATCAAAAGTACACGGTACACACAGTATAGCACGTTTCACTTCGTAACCGAAATATCCTCAATAGAAACAACAATAACAAGAAATTTTCAATATCCTTAGATACTACAAAATATTAAACGCATTTTAGTCTAAATTTCCCTCATGCGAGGAAAGGACTGCACGCTAATACAAAATATTTTTACTGTCGCCTCTCTGTTAGTCGCTTCTGAGGTCTAGTGGTCCGGTGTCGAAGTTGACCGCATGAGGTCCCGTGTTCGATTCCCGGGTTGGGCAATTTAAAATGTGTTTTTCCAGTTTGCTAATAAAAACAACGTTTAACTAACGTTTTTACTACGTGGTAGAGTTCTGCATTGTCTCGTCCGAGTCTGGTACCACCACCTTACATATTCCTGCCACAATAGCGTCACTGCTTGTCACTGTCGTGTTCCAGTTTGGAGGGTAAGGTAGCCGGTAAACTTGTGCATGTGGCATTAGACCTCGCCACAAGATAGCAACGCACCATTAACATCTTTGGTGTCTGTAGGCGATGGTTGCCTCTTACCATCGGGAGACCCATCTGCTTGTTTGCTATATTATGATATAAAAAAAAACTTGCTCGAGATTGGATAAGTGCCCGGTTAGCAATAGGATTGCCGCCTATCACATTTATTTATTTTAATTTTGCACATATACATTTGCACATGTAAACAGGTAACGCCTAAGAACATTCTTTGCCAGTCAACCTAAAGTTAAAAGCAAACACATTATGGGACAAAGTATCTTCGGCTAATCGTGGATGCACTTGTTGTACCTCTGCCTACCACTTCGGGGATACGGCCGTGAAGATGCTAATTCTACTGATATGTTTTATTCTAGACAGATTTGTACATTAAACATCTTAGGATAAAAGATGTCAGTCGACGCCTCTCTTTGTCAAGGTCTCAGCATTATATGTTATTTTTTTCAATGCGTCTAAATTAATGAACGAAACGTTATACTTGCCGATGCACAAAATTTAAATCGTATTACTGTACTTGATTTACAAAAATCTCAAGAGTAATTAAAAAAACCTTGTTTATGAAATGCAATCTTCTTCAAAATGTCTAAAATACACCAATAAACTGTTGTAAGCCCCGTAAAATCTTTAATTTGGCTGTCAAAAGAAATTGCATTTCCTCCTCATTCCGCGTGTCGAGGACAGGTTGTATCGATGCCGTACGCCGTACCTACTATTAGTGCACAAAGGTCGCCTGTCGCACACACAAGCGAGCGAGAGGGGCGCGAATTATGAGCTGTCATTAACATGGACTCATCAGTACCTGAGACTAATTTAGATGTTTCCTTTGCAGGCATTACGAGCTCTGCGAAATATATATACTACAGGATCATATTATATATACCTACTCGAATGTAATAGTATTGGATAGGACTGCCTCGTGATATGGTGGTTAACCTATTTGGCTTACATCGTGAGATCCTGGGTTTAATCTTTGGTTCGGGAAAAAATTGTTATTGAGAAGTTTTTTCGAAGTTTTTTTTTTAAATTCAAATCTTGATAGCATCTCGGTGTATGGAGGTGGTGTGTCAACGCCCCTTTTTTATATCATAAGATAGCAGATGGGTCTCCTGATGGAAGGAGTCAACCATCGCCTATATTTACCATAGATGTTAATGGTGCGTTGCTATCTTGTGGCGAGGTCTAATGCCACATGCATAAGTTTACCGGCTACCTTATACTCCAAACCGGAACACGACAGTCAAAGGACTGACGCTATTGTGGCAGGGATAGGTATGTGGTGGTATCAGACCCGGGCGAGACAATGCAGAACTCTACCACCTAGTAGCCACGGTGGTAGTGACGCGCATAGCCAATCGGTCGCTGGAACATCCTGTTCCAAAGATGAATTGTTGGTTGGCAGGGGACACAGGCGATTGTAGGCTCTGGTAAGAACCCCTGCCGCAGTACGGATGTCGGCGACACGAGCGATGTTGTCTTGTCCGGGATGCAGGCGAATGACTCGTCCAAGGAGCCAGCGATTGGGTGGTAGGCGATCGTCCTTTACCACCACCAGGTCTCCCAGGCGTAGCAGTCTGCCATCTTTGCGTTGCCACTTCACACGTTTCTGGAGCTCTGAAATATATTCCTTATAAAATCTGGTCCAAAAATGAGTGGCAAGTGCCCGTACTCTCTCGTAACGAGGCAATGTGCTCATCTTTGCTTTATTTTCTTCTACGTATACCTGTGAAGAAGGCAACATCGTTATTGTTCGTCCCAGAATAAAATGTGAGGGAGTCAATGGAATGAGATCGTTAGGGTCAGATGACAAAGGGGTCAAAGGTCGAGAGTTTAGGATTCCCTCAATTTGAATTAAAACTGTGTTCATTTCCTCGTAGGTTAAATGAGCTAATGATAAAACTCTGCGTAAATGATATTTAACTGATTTTACAGAACCTTCTGCAAGGCCATTGAAGTGTGGGCTATAGGCAGGGTAAAATTTAAAGTTGATAGATTGATCTGCAGCATACGCACTAAGATCATTACATTTAGATTTTAAAAATTTGCGAATTTCGTTATAAGCTCCTACGAAATTTGTGCCATTGTCCGAGAAGATGTTGAGGGGTTTTCCTCTACGTGCAATGAATCTGTTTAGACAAGCAATAAAACCTTCAGTACTTAAATCAGTGACAAGCTCCACGTGTACAGCCCTGACAGCCAGGCAGACAAATATACATATATATGCCTTTATAATTTTGCAACCTCTACCTTTTCTGTCAGCCAAAGGGATTGCACCGGTATAATCGACTGCAGTGTTACTGAAAGGATATTCAGAATGTAAACGTTCAATAGGAAGGTTACCCATGATAGGTTGTGTTGATTTTCCTGAAAATTTACAACATGTTATACATTCATGAGTAATTTTTCTGGCTAAATTTCGACCTCCTATTATCCAAAATTTATGTCTGATTATTGATAAAAGTAACTGAGGTCCAGAATGCATCAAAAGCTTGTGATAGTGTTTGAGTAATAGAGTTGTAATGTGATGTGATGAATGAAGAAGTATTGGGTGCTTGGTGTCATAATCATAATTTGAGTTACTTAACCGACCACCAACACGAATGAGTTTATGTTCCCTTGACATAAAAGGATTTAAATTACATAATTGAGATTTCCTATGCAACTCATTATTTTTGAGAAAACCGTTGTATTCTTTTGTGAGTGTGTCCAGTTGTACAATTCTACATAAAGTGTAAGTAGCAGATTTTAATTCTGGCACTGTTAGAAAAGATTGTGTAAACTTGTTGTTTTTGTTGCGACAATTGTGTATAAAACGTAATAAATATGCTGTGATATGTTGCAATTTGCCAAAACTAGAATACTTATGAACAAAATTGTTTTGTTCAGCAGATACATTGCAAAGCAATTTAAGTTCAGGCAGTTCTGAAGGAATGTTAATTGGTTGTGTAGGCCAAAAAGACTCAGATTTGAACAAAAAGGGAGGGCCCGACCACCACAAATTTGATTTTTGTAACTGATTTGCATTACAACCCCTAGAACCTATATCTGCGGGATTTAATTCAGTGGGTACATATCTCCACTGTGTTTGGTTTGACTCCTCGGTGATTTCGTTAATACGATTTAAAATAAATTCCTTTAGGTTTGGTTTTGGTGTTCGGATCCATCCTAAAACAATTGTTGAGTCGCACCAAAAGGTACAACTATTTATGCTAAGTCTCAATGCTTGTTTTACTTTATTTGCTAACCTGACTGCTAATAAAGCACCACAAAGTTCCAACCGTGGCACGGTCATTCCCTTTAATGGAGCTACCCTACTCTTGGCTGTAACTAAGTGAACAGAAATGGTGCCATCCTTAGACAAGGAACGCAAATATATGCAACAACTATATGCATGTAACGATGCATCACTAAATGTGTGTAATTGAATATGTATTGGTAAGTCACACAGTACTCGACGCGGTATGACAATGTTATTAAGTTGAGGTAGGGATTTTAAAAAGAGTAGCCAATTATTTTCAATTTCTAAAGGTAATTTATCATCCCATGAGACCTTGGTGGCCCAAAGTTTTTGTAAAATTAATTTGGCATGTAAAATGCATGGGTTTATAAGACCAAGCGGGTCAAAAATTTGCCCAATTGTAGATAATATGGATCTTTTATTTACTGTCTTGTTATCAAAATTAATATCTATAGAGAATAAAAGATTGTCATCTTTGCAAGACCACTGAAGTCCTAATGTTTTTGCACTGACATCGTTAACTAATTTTAATAATTCATCATTATTGTCATTAGATTGTATTTGTTGCAATACTGATGAACAATTGGAACGCCATTTTCTTAAATGGAACTGTCCCTTTTTTAATTGATTAATTACACCATTGCATATGTGTACGAGTTCACTTTCAGAGTCATGACCACTTATGTAGTCATCAACATAAAAATCATGTAATATTGTTTCACGTACCGTGGGATCTAAGCATTCATTACCTAACTGTACAAGACACCTAGTTGCGAGATATGGAGCCGAAGCTGTACCGTACGTGACAGTGTTGAGCTTGTACAACTTCAACTTTTCTGACGGGTCGGAACGCCATAGTATCTGTTGTAACTGACGTTGCTTTTCTGAAACTATAACACACCTGTACATTTTCTCACAATCAGATGTGACAACATACTTATGTTGTCTAAACCGAATTAAAATGTTAATTAAGTCATCTTGTACATTTGGGCCTATATGCTGTATATCATTAAAAGACAGACCCGAAGATGTCACTGCAGAGGCATCAAATACCGTTCGCAATTTTGTTGTAAGATTTGTTTCTCTGAGAATGCCATGATGAGGTAATATGTAATAGGGTTTGTGTAGTTCATTATTATTGATGGACATGTGACCTAAGTCAATGTATTCTTGCATGAATTGACAGTATCTATGTTTAAAAACTGAATCTCTCATAAACCGTCTTTCTAATGAATAAAATCTGGTTAAAGCTTGTTGGTAAGAGTCACCTAAAACATCTGGTGATTGTTTTAATGGGATGTGAACTACAAACTGACCGTTTTTGTTTCGTGTCGTTGTTTGAGAGAAGTATTTTTCACACTCATTTTCATCTTTTGTTGTTTTCCGAGGTGAAGTTAGAGATTCTAATTCAAAAAATCTATCTAATTGAAGTTGAACTTGGATGTCATTGGAAAAATAGCAGTGGACTGTATCATTAGAAAGGTAAGTATGTTTTGTGTTATTTCTGTTGGTATACATGGTACCCGAGATCAACCAACCTAATTTAGTTTGATTAAGTGTTGGTTTATTTTTGCCTAATGTAATGCGCTTATTGCCTAAAACATTCCAAAATACCTCAGCATTTAGTAAAATGTCTATTTCAGATGGGTGATGGAAACCTGGGTCCGCCAACTGAACATGCGAAGGAATGTTTAGTAAAGAAGTGTCAATTTGTATGGGAGGTATTGATTGTGTAATTTGAGGTACAATAAAGCAATCAATTTTTTGTGTATAATTTTCAATAAGAGATGAAAATGTAATTGTTGAACGTTTATTAATGTATGATGTGTTTCTATTCAATCCTTCAACCTTTGTTGAAGTTGAATGGATTGGCAACTTGAGTTTATTGCTTAAACTTTCTGTCATAAAGTTTGTGGTACTGCCGTTATCTAATAAGGCACGTACCTTGTGTTTGGAACCATTGTTACCAACCACTTCTATGAGTGCGGTTGACAAAAGTACACAGCTGTTTTGTGTCATGGATGATAATGCAATGTTGTGTTGTAACTCCTCAGAAGAAGAGCAGTGTTCATTAGTGACCCTTTCATTAGTGGCTAGCACTAAACCCCCCTCAGCCGCATTCTTGCTGGACTGACCAGGAGTTGTTGAATGAGGGACGTTATCAAAGTGTAATAATGTATTGTGAAATTTGCCACATATCTTGCATGGCCCTGATTTGCACTGTTTTTCATTGTGACCTTGCCTCAAGCAATTAGCACAAAGTTTTAGTTGTTTCACCTTTTGTAGTTTTACATGTGAATTTAATATTTTAAATTTTTGACACAAATGAATAGGATGGTTTTGTTTGCAATAATGACATGAGTATGATGATTTTGTGTTCTGTGTGATAAATGATTTTGTACTGTTGGTAGGTTCACTGTATCTACGTTTAATGTTTGTTTGTTCGATGGTTTCTAGCAATTCAGCACGCTGCTTCAAAAAAGTGATTAAATCACTTAAGGTGGGTAAGTGTTTGAAAAGGTTGCAATGTTCTTTCCAATTCCTACTCGAAGTCGCATCTAATTTGCTAGAAACAAGGTGTATTATGAGTAGGTCCCAGTTTTTCGTATCAACTTCTAATGAAGTGAGAGCCCTTAAGTTCTTATTAATAATGTCAATGAAATTACGCAATTCGGAAGACGATTCCCTTGTTAAAGATTGAATGTCTAAAATGGCTTGAATATGATTGTGAATTAAAAGTTTATTGTTGTGATAACGTTCACACAACAATTGCCATGCCACATCATAATTGTTGGCTGACAATTCTAAAGAATTGATAACTTGTTTAGCACTGTCCTTTAAGGCAGATCGTAAGTAATGAAATTTGTTTATTTTTGGAATGCTATCATTTAAATGTATAAGAGAAATGTATGTATCGTGAAACTCCAACCAATTTTGGTACTGGCCAGAAAAGGTAGGAAGATGTATGATAGGTAATTTGAGGTTTGTACCACCTGTGGCAAATCCAGAACCTGTAACGGAGAGCTTGTCACCTGGCACCGGGTTTCTGCTCAACAGGTCTCGGGCTGTGGCAAGCGCGGTGAAGTATTGGCTCTCAAACTCATCCCGGTCCTGACCTTCAGGCGATGACTCGTCATCTGAAAGATCCGACAAAGCCTCTATACTACACTGTATTGAATCATATTCATTGTACATTTCTTCTATTTTGGATAGTCTCAAAGTAAGTTCAGTGACCTGAATGCTGTTCAAGCATTCACATGATATAGTAGCATCCAAATGTTTGATAAAAAGCGTAAGTTTGGATTTGAAGGAAGCGCGTTTCTTTTTTAACTCTTTTAATTGAGATGCCATAGCGAACTTTATATGAAAAAAGAGTAATGCAAAAATAGCAAGTAGTGCAAAAAATTAATAAATTAAAGTTAGATAAAAGGCAAATTATTTTAAAGTTATTTTTAGCAAAATGTTAAAGTTTGCAATATTGTAACTATAATGAAATAATGAATACTTTTAAGCGAAATGTTTTAAAGTTTGTAATGTCGTAACGATATAGGTATAGCGAAAAAAAAGAAGAATACTTAAATGCGTATGCGTGCAGAGTAAGAAAGACTAAAGGAAATTCAGCTGAGAGCAAGCTGTCATGCCACGTCACGCGGGCGCAATGACCTTGCACGTGGGTCGTCGTACTCAACCGGGCGACATGCAAGCGCCTCGGTTTGACAGCTGAAAGCAAAAATGATTTGAATAAATATGTTGAATAATGTAAAAGAATAATGTACCTATGTATAGGACTGGATATTTAATGTTAAATAAGCTAAGCTTCGAATAAATAAAGATGAGGGTGTATTTTGAAAAGACCTTGATTGGTTGTGGGTAGGAAGTTACTGTGTGTAACTTATATTTAATGAATTTTAAAAGCCGTAATTTATGAAAATGTACATAAATTAGCTTGTGTATAATGTATGATGAAAATAAATGCGAGTTTGCTACGTAGATTTATTGCTACGTAGAACAAAGAAAAAATGAATGTTTCGAATGTAGGTATGATTATGATTGAAAATAAATGCGAGTTTGCTACGTAGATTTATTGCTACATAGAACAAAGAAATAATGAATGTTTCGAATGTAGGTATGATTATGATTGAAACTAAATGCGAGTTTGCTACGTAGATTTATTGCTACGTAGAACAAAGAAATAATGAATATGTTTGGAATATAGGTATGATTATGATTGCGAAGTATTTGGAACGAACTCACGATTTTACCATCGCAGGATATACTTAATGGTCGTGGAAAAATGCTGCCGGTGATATGCTCGCCCCTTCTTCTAATCTTCCATGAAGCACGAAGTACGAACTGCACAGGGCGATGTCCACGTGGTCGTACCGCGTGGCTGCTTCTTTTTCATAAATCCGGCTCGAAGGACCATAAAACTGTTAGGGCGTTTGTCCCGGGCGATTTCCACGTGGGAATGACAACAATGGTGCTTGATGAAGTTGTTTATTCTTGAGTTTGTTCTTTCTTACATTGTACTAAGCAATCACCGTAATGTGAACGATAATGAGTATTAATGGATGTACATCGGCGCGCGTGCGGTGCGTCCGAGGACCCGTCGGTGAGTAGAGCGGCCGCCGGCGCGGGCGCGAGAGGGGGCCCGGCGCGGCGTGGGTTGCCCGCGCGCTGCGCGGCGTTGTGCGTTAACAGTCGCCTTTTACGACTACCTGGCAGGATGGTAGTTGGCCTATTCTTCAAATGAGCCCGGAACCAATGTGACTAGAATGTGCAGATAAAGCTGTTGGGCCGAATTATCGCTAATAATACCTAAGCGGTACTTAATCGTTATGAGGTTCACTAAAATACGGCGATGGGGATCATGAGCTTTTGTCGCGCCAAGCGATGATTCAGTGAATCGGAAAGTCTATAGACTTTTGGTTTACTCAACCAACCTCGCAAGAGAATCGACATGATGATGCTTTTTATTTTATAGAAATTTAACTTTTTTACAAGGTTTCTATAAACAATGGCTATGCGAAGAAGCGTCTGTATACTGTTTATGCTGGATACGATTAATGTACGAATGTCTAGGCCAAGTTATTTATTTTCACCTTATGTATTATTTTATCACATTGACCTTAACCATAGCTCATAGACACCAACTTACTAATGGTCCGTGTTATTTGTGTGGCGGCCGGTTGGGATCCCACATGCATAAGTTTACCGGCTAATTTATCCTCCAAACCGGAACAAGCGGCAGACACCATTTTGGCATGAATATGTAAGGTGTCCAAAGCTAATCGAGATTTAGCAGAACCATACTTTAGTTAGTAGTAGGCACGATATTAGTAATATCTTACATTACATAGTATCTAGTAAAATTTATTAGAATTCTTTCGCCTTTCATGAGATGTGTATGACTAAGGCAGTTGATATATTCTTTAAAAAGGGGATCGAATCACACCATACCCTCCCAAGTGGAATACGACAGCAAAAAGCATTGAAGCAGACGTAATTACTCACGAAATAAAGAAAACAACGGAATTGGCAAGTACAAACATTTGTATCAGGACCGCGATCGCCACACTCACACATAAAATAAGCATTATTGCATATAAACTACTAATGCAAACATTGTTTCATTGGTCGTTTTCATTTTAAACAACAATAATCCGAAACACACAAACAGAACATTTAAAAATATACCAAACCACGTTACAATAAATTTTATTTTGCTACAAAAAAAGAGTATTTACGTCCTTTTGTAGTCTATTCAAAATAGACTCATCTATTTGTACAATAGTGAAACTTAAGATCGTAATAGTTTCGCTATTCTACAATAGATAGCAGCATTGATTTTTCTGTAGTTTTAAGTTGATCATATTTGAGTAGAGAACTTTCTAGAACGATATACGTAATGACTGTCATTACGTATATCTTTCTAGAAAAATTAGGTCAACCTAAAATGAACTTTATATGTAAGGTGTACGACTGATTTTAGCTTGACTTTCTATTATATCATTAGAGATTATATTAAATCAGGAATTTAATTAAAATAAAATGAAAATTGTACTTTCGAATGATATGAAATATCTCCATTTTTAATCATCTGTATTCTACTATCATTTCTGCATTCAAGGATGGCACAATACGGCATAATTAAGTGTATAATAGATTTTCGCACGACGACTATCTCCTAATGATATGGTAAGTATCACTAAGGCAATTTAGAGTAAAAGCGCATAGTAGTGACGCACGCAGCACGCCCACTCTTCACTTCCCCTTGTTTTCTTTATTTCGTGTAATTACTGTACCACCCACAGAAATCTAAATATTAAGGTAGGATATATAAAAGCCACGGTAATATTGATACGTTTAGGCATCGCTCGCTTTTACGAGCTGCTTGTCAGAACCTTGTAAAAGTGAGCGAGTACCTGGAAGAAGGCAGATGTTTATTATTCTTATGTCAAAATGAACCTGAACTGGACGCGAGAAAATCTTTAAAGGTGCGTCCAAACTTGTAACATGACGACCGACCGGACTACGTGGCATCGCTACAGGACACGTTACGCTAAATGTGGACGATATAGGTTGTACTGACACGGTTCCAAGCCATATACGATGAAATGTTACCAATGTAGACGCATGGTGTCGAACTATATCGCGTGGCATGGCATCGCTACATGGCGTCCACTCCATGCCTAAATAATCAGTCGTCGTAATAAAAAACTAACAACGTATACAACGATGTTTATGTTGTTACGTTGTTATGTTACGTTGCGTGAATGAGCGGCAGTGAGGTGCGGGCGGGGGACGTACTGACCGGGACACGTCACGACTTGATCCACTCCTACCCGGTGTCTGTATCCGTGTCATCGGGCGTACTTCGACGCGTGTCATAAATGCAAGTGTGGACGTCTTTGGGTCCGCGGACGATAGCGAAAATACTTTGAAAAAACCGGCTTTAGATGGATCGGCTCGTAACACGTGGCTTAGATGCGTGACAGTACACAGACCAGCGTCCACACTGAGCCCGGCTAGTAGATCATAACTCCGTACATTGTCCTGCCGTTTATTTTGTGAACGGTAGTTTCCGTGTTCGGAATGGATCGAACCGTACTGCAGCTCGTGGCGATTGTAAGTGGAACAAAATACGTCCACATTAATCGTTACTGACACGTGTGTCTGATACGATCACGGGGTGATGTTCGGTAAATTGTCACAAGTGTGGACGCACATTTAGTCAGAGCTAAGTAGGCATTAATATACAATAGAATGTAGCTGGAGTAGGAAAAAGGAAAACTTCGCACAGTTTCCATGATAATTATTAAAGTTATTAGTTGTGGAAATTTGATGGACATCTACGGAACTCTGCACAACTTACGGTCGGACACATACTTGCCCTTTATTATTTATTTTATGTATCATAAAATAAGCAGAATGAACGCTAATTCAATCCTAAGGCATCGAATTAAATGTACTCTGTAAAGTATGTTATATTATTTCAATGTTCCAACTAACTGACTGACGAAATGATAGAATATTGAATATATTAATACGTGAAGCAAAAACTTGTTGCCCGTTTTTACAATAATTACGCGAACGGATTTGTATGAAAATTGGCACAGTTAAAGCTTCTATAGCGGAGGACTGCAGAAACCTGACATATTTAAATATCTGAAAATACAATATAAAAATAATCATTAGTTACACGCACTACATTCATGTGACAAACATGATAATATATACACATGTATACTAATTTCCTTACAGCTAAAGTTTGTTGTTAAACTCAAAAGAGATTTTATTGCTTTGTCTATGGTTGAATTCCGACCCAAGGAAGTTATATTCTACCCGGAACGCTTACACGTACTTCAAAATCGTTCCGAAGAGTACCACGAAATGAGTGCAGTGTGTCTCTTTCTACTAAATAAAGCGCCAATCGCCATATATAAGTGCGGCCATGCGTAGTTTGCAAATTACTACTAAGTAATTCTACTAATTTGAGAAACAGTTTTTACATTGCATAAGTAATTACGTAATAATTAAAATAAGCACATTTTAGAACTCACTATGTTTATTACAATACATTTAATGCTAATTTATGTATCGACGTGTATGAATAAAAAGGATTTAACGATTACCGAATATATAAAAATCTACCATTTAGATAGTTTTATTTACACTGGCAATTGCAAGAAAGGGACAACATCCACTCTTGTCGTTGTCTTGCTCAGAACGTTTTTCCCCTCTGTTAAGTAAGAAACAAATGTCAACTTTATTTGTTACGGAATAAAGTACATTTTTATTTTTCAAATATTGCTTCGTAGTAATTCCAGTTATCGTATATAAGTTCCTTGTTCCGACCACAGTGCGATCGTTAATATCACGGTTAATATACAGGGTGTTTTTAGCTATCGAATACACATATTAAAAAAATCAAGTGTTAAATAACCAAGACAACAGTAATTGAAATGTTGTCAAAAGTCTCGTGAATCATGGTTACCCTAGTCATCGTAGTTGATTCACGAATCATCGTAATAATATTATATTATATATAATAGATAATGTAAATGTAATCTACCTACCTGTTTTAAACTATCGTGAATTGTGATTCTATTTCTCTTCGTACTTTGTTCCTGGTTTATTTAGGAAGGACAGCCAAAATTATATAGGTAGGCACTGAATATTAAGAAATGTTTTTAAGCGTGTTGTAGTTTAAAAAATAAATCAGGCATAAATAAAAGTGTAAGACATAGCTAACATTTATCTTAGTATTTCTGGCGTAAATGGAATCAACCTCTTCACAATGATCGAACTTGATTTGACTTGAATTAATTGATTATTAACATTTTACATTAATCTCATAGTTGAATTACTCTTCTGTATTTGGCAATTTGTGCCACATAATCATTACGTAACGCATAGGCACGTCCCATATCCCAGTTTCCTTTGGAACGTTGATAAGATGACATTGTTCTTATTATTATTATTATTATTAACACTCACAAAAATATTATTGCGTTCGCGAAAACATATCCGGACATCGCGATTCACTGGCACTACTGATGGGCGCAGGGTTTCGCGACCGGCGCTCCCGCCACACTAACTATTATGTAATCTTGTAGTTCACTGACTCATGGAGCGCGTACATATGTATATATAGTACGCGCCGTATCTATGATTTAATTATTTTACGGGACAATTAGGTCAAAAATTAAGGTCATATATTTTATACATATTTGGGTTAAGATACTGATTACAAAATACTGAGTACACTCCTTTAACAGATCCCATGGCTAAAAAAAACAGCCTGTATATATTTTTAACTTTTTATTTCCTTTGTATCTCTTGATTTCTAATTTGATTTTATACGGTTTTATTTGTCTCACACATTTTATAATAAAAAAGATTCGATACAGACACAAAGAACAGAAATAAAATGTCCTAATTAAAAGTCCTTAAAGAAGGCATTAGCATTTAGTCCAATGACTCCTTTTTAGTCCGAATAAAGTTCACCGCTATATAAGTGTTGTCCTAGCCTTCGGCTGAACTATTAATGATAGTAATATTAAATATTATAACAATTTACTTTCAAAAAGATTGTACAATCTATCAAATAATGACATTATTGATTTATTGGCCAAAAACTATCTGAATAGGTAAAATTTTAAATAGTTCAGAGGTGAGGAAATTTCAGTGGAATTCTTTTCTGAGTGCATTTTATAAGTTTCTTCGACTATCATTAAATAACTTGTAAAGCCTTCTAAGCCGTGATATTTTTCCTTTTAACTTCATTATATTTACTACTACCATGAATTTTATCCCACTCTCAAAACCAAACATTTAGCCTGCAGAGAAGGACGGGACATTTGACTCTAACAAAATTAGTACTAAAAAGCTTAATATTTTACAAACGAGTCCTTTAATCGAAAACTTGTTTTTATAAACCTACAATATTTTTTAAAAACCTATTTAACATTTAACAATACATGAGAAAAAAATTAACATCCCCACTTTACATGTAGTGGAGCTATACTGAAAAAAAATATTTTCCAAGATTTTATGTTACCACTTTGTTGACGTGACTAATATGTATATTCGTGCTAAATTCCAGCTTTCTAGTAATAAGGATCTCTGAACTATCATGCGGACGGACGGACGGACGGACATAGCGGAACTATAAGGGTTCATAGTTTACTTCGGAACCCTAAAAAGGAACAATTTTGAACCAAATATTCGTATGCGTATCATACGCCGAGTTCATCTTACCTACCACGATAAGCAAAATAAATTTAAAGTGTTTTACCAAATACTGTTTGATATTTCTAAAGTTATGTTGTTGTAGGCTTATAATAATATTTATTAAGCGTAACGTACTCCTTAATAGTCCATTAACTTGAGAAGTAAGCATAAACACGGTAATTAATTGTTTTGAAACTTAAAATTACATACACAAATATAATCAAAGACTCCAAGATAAGAAGTAGACCGTCTTGTTTTGAAATAATTAATATAAATTGCCTTATTCACAGAGCTCATAATAGTCCCCCGAACCCTTCCTTATTGCATCCCGGGTGATTCCAGTGACGTTCTATCCATCCCAAAAATATATGGCCCATAAAACAACAATTACGTTTTATAAACACTACATTTATTACTACGTTATGATTGTATTATTTATTTTATGTAATATATTATGTTGCATTCGTATCTTTGATTTTTTTCTAAGGTTTATAATGCTTTCAAATATTTAAAATTTCTGGCGGAGCACTCCATTAATTTATAGTATTGGGACAAGTTATAATAGTATGGAAGAGGCTTCGTGAAATTCGTAAAATGATAAGAATATAAGAAATGGTCTGAATTGAACATAATGTTGTTTGAGGGAGGTGTCATACTCGTAATAAATAAATATATATTAAAGAAGATAATGTTTGGGTTCTATTTATAATTATGACTGTTTATGATAGCAAATGCATTTTGTCAGTTCAGGGTATTATTTTATCAATAAAAAAAATATCTTCACGCCTGTATCCCCGAAAGGGTAGGCAGAGGTACAACATGTGCACCCACGGTTAGCCGAAGATACTTGGACCCACAATGTGATAGGTAGGTAGGCCTATCGCCAATCGGGCACTTTCCAATCCCGGGCAACTTTGTGTTTCTCAGAAAACTGAAAAAACATTTTTTTATGTGCCCGACCCGGGAATCGAACCCGTGACCTCATGTGGTCAACGCTAACGCTGGACCACTAGACCACAGACGCGATATCAGAAAACTGAAAAAACACTTCTAAATTGCCCGACCCAGGAATCGAACCCGTGACCTCATGTGGTCAAGTCCGACACCGGACCACTACACCACAGAGGCGATTATCAATATTTTATAACAAGTTTACATCCACATGTCAGAGTTCTTTATTTATTATTTTTTTTAATACCAGTTGGCACAAGGCGCGTTGCTGCAACGAAATGCTCTTTCAAACACATTTACTGGCATTTTATGCGGCAGCCTTTCGCAAGTGCAAGCAACGAGTCAAAAAGTTTTATCTTAATCAGATGAACTGTTAGTAAGGGAGTGCTTTAAATACAGAAAAAAAAAACAAATATTAATGTATACTACATTAAAAATACACAAGAAATAAATATTGTTTTAAACAATACAATACAGGACCGTCCGTTGTACTCCAATAAAATAGATTTCTTCTGAGAGAATGTAAAAAATAATTATTGATTACAACCATCAATAGATAATATGAATACGCTTAGTCACTTAATAGCGAGAAAAATAATAATCAAGTTCAGAGCAAAATAATTTGAATTGTACAAGTGGCATTTTAAAAGGCTGCTAACACTTGATCTACAAGGCGATCAAGATGAATGCTAAACGTAGAAATTGCGGAAAGATAACCTGCTCTGGAAGGATTAATCTGTCCGCGTTCTATACTAAAAATATTTTTTCAATAAATTTATTTTATTGATTTGAAATACCTACAGGTAAAAGCATGGGTGACAACTAACAGATAGCAAATAATAAAACTGCAGCAACTGACTTTCCCTTTCCTATAACTCCGGAACCTTCAATCAAATCTTCACCAAATTAAAATGGGACTACATGGTGAGTACACCCTCGCAGATGAAATAAGAATCATTTAAATCACTTCATAAACGACGAAGTTAACAGCGTACACACATAAAAGTAGCATATATACGGTGGAATTGATAACCGGAGGGGGTTTTGAAAAGAATAACTAAGTCAAAAAAAAAATATCTTTAAGTATTATTAAAATACGACTGATAAATGCTATAATTTATATATATATCAAATCATGAAAAGGCAATAATTGGTACAGGCTGTAAGTTTCTTGTTTTATGATCGCTGGTTTTAGTTAGCGTTATGAGGGCATTTCCTTTTAAGCATGAAACTTATGAGCTTTTTATGCGAAGTATATGATTATGTTAATGTAAAATTGCTTAACATGGATTTTAATGTGTAGTTAATGTTTTTTTTTAAATTTTTAAATAGAATTCATGAACTACTATTCTAGTAGTCACATAAAAAAGCTGATACCTATTTGAAAAATAAAAATATGTGTAGTACCTACTAAGAATTTCATAAACAAAGATTATTTTGTATTAATGGATATACCGGTTGATTTACATAAGATAGCAATCAAGCAGATGACTCTCCTGATGGAAAAAGACAACCATGGCCTATAGATACCAAATGTGTTAAATATGCGTTGCTATCCCAGAGGCGAGGTCTTAATGTCACTTGCACAAGTTTGCCGGCTATTTTACCCTTCAAATCGGAACACAATAGTGGCAAACACCGACGCTATTGCAGCGGGAGTAGGTAAGGCGTTGGTATCAGACCCGGGCGAGACAATGCAGAACTCTACCACCTAGTAGCCACGACGGTGGAGACTCGCATAGCCACCCGTTCGCTTCTTACGAATTGTCCGGCAACATCGCAAATGATCTATTCTTCAAAAGAGTCCCGACTAGCACAGGAAAAAAATGTTTCACTATTTTTATAGATTATGAATTTCACCAATTGAAAGTGTAACTTTCAATTGGTGAAATTCCATTATTTTAGTTGAAAACTGAAAATAAAGTACAAGTGTGTGGTAAACTAGTTTCACTATTTTTCCCTCGTGCTAGAGAAAATTTCAGTATTTAAATTAAGATATACTTTTTTGTCACATGAACGATCAGCCAAACATTTCCCAGCCAATAATATATTATGAATTCTGAGTATACATAAGTGGATCTTGGACAGCTTTGCTGTTTGGTGCTTTTGCGTAAAAGTAGTATATTTAGGCGGCAGTTCTAACTAATCACCACTAAACTCTGCTCTTGATTTTTTTTCCAGTCAGTCGACGTCTGTCCTTGTCACTATCGTCCCAGTTTAAAAGGCAAGGTAACTAGTGGACTTATGCATGTGTCATTGCCATCCCGCCACACGGAGAGCAACACACCATTAACATATTTGGTGTCTATGGGCGATGGTTTCTCTTTCCATCAGGAGAGTTCTCTGCTTGTTGGCTAATAATATAAAAAACGAGGTAAATATTTAAAGTAGGTGCTTATATTTTTCTGATAAAATATTTACAAAATCAGATTCCATGCTAAGGTCGCACGCAGGCTCCAATGGCTGTAGTTGGGCCCTTACCGTCATAAGCACGAGCGGGATGCGCGCGCACTAAATTTAAATATTTTAATCCTTAATTTAAATTTTTGACATTTTTATTTTATGTTGGTATTCGTGTAGTTTCGTTCTTGATGTTATTTGTCATATTCAGGCGACGGTCCAACCTCCTGGCGCCTTGGTGCTGCGTTCATTGCTTTTTTATATTATAATTTCTTTTAAAAATGAAATGTATCCTTGTAATTAATTACAACCAAAATAAAAACTTTATCGGTAGAAGCAATTACAACTTTCGTCACATTGCAGCAGTAAGATATAGCTCAGATTAGTTATCTGAGTGTTAACTGCGCTGAAGAAAATGAGATCACTCGTTGGTTTAAATGCAGCTAGTAAGTTGGTTTAATTCCAACTTTTTTTGTAAATAAACTTATTGATTAACAAGTAACTATTATAGAAACAAAAACCTCTTGCAATCCAGCCATTTTATTTGTTTGTAAATAAACTTATCAAGAAAGGAGTAAATATTAGAGAAACAAAAATCTCTTGAAATTTTGAATTGACTACTGACTATAGCGTCTATGTGGCAAGATAGCTGGTAGTGGTAAACTTATACACATACTACACATATACACATACTACACATACTACAGCCCTGCTTTACAGAGAGCAATGCGTCATTAACATCTTTGGTGCCTGTAGGGCATAATCATTATCCATTTCCATCTGAAGAGATATAAGTTTTTTGCTATTCTATCCTGGCGTGGCGAGATGGTAAACCCACATGCAAGTCAACCGGATTATTTACCCTCCAAACTGGAACACCACAATTACAAGCAGGGACGCTATTGCTGCAGTAGAATAGGAAAGGCGATGGTACCTAAAATCCGGGTGAGATGTTGCAGAATACTACCACTTAATAGTTATGGTAATAGTAACAGATATAGCCAATCGTAACTATATTTTCATATATAGGATAAAAAAAAGCAAAAAACTGATGTCAATTTATGAAAAAAGTATAGGAATTGAACTAGACAACGGCAAGCTGTAACGTTATTGCAGCAGGAAAGACGGTAGCTTTAACCTGTGCGAATTTTGCAGAACTTTACCACCTTGTAGTGATGGCTTAGCAAATCTTTTACGATGTGTCTTACAGGAAGTCAGAAAAGTAAAAAATAAAGTTTTGTGGCGCCGCTGGTCCGTACCGCTGAAGGGTCATAGTGACGGAACCAGCGGGCCAGCCTTCTGTCAGGTGACGTCATAACTGTGGAGGTCGATGACGTCACACAAGGACAAGTAAGGGGAAAAGGAAGATCTTCCCAGCCAGGCAAGGTGTACTGCCTGGGGACCGAAGTCCATTTGAGAAGCGTTGAAACTTGTACATAGTGTTTGTTTGAGCCGCTACAGTTTTTTAAAAGCCACCGGATTATAATAGAGATAATTGTATGTTAGGAATATTTTAGTCAACTTGAATTTAAAATCTTTATTAATTTGTATTATGAAAAAGATTGCGATGCTTTTCTTTCATCATCATACATGATTAAGATACTATAATATTTGATTTTAAGAATTAAGATTCCCTAATATAAAATATCTTAAAGCATATTTCAGAATTTCGCTCACCACACAAATCCTATGAACCATCACACACAACTAAGATAATATATATTTTAACTTTAGTATCTCAAGATACCGAACGATATGGAAATATATATTTCGTAGCTTAAGATATTAAGATACAAAATATACGCATCTTAATATAAATACATGATGTTTTTATTTCGGAATATGCGCGATCGCAGTGCCTCATAATCTATATTATAATATTATAAATGCGAAGGTTGGGATGTTTGGATGGATGGACGTTTGGATGGATGGATGTTGGTTACTCAATCACGCAAAAACTACTGAACGGATTTGAATGTAATTTGGCACATAGGTAACCTGGAATAGCACATATGCAACGTTTTATCCTGAAAAATTAGGTGATCCCGCGGGATTAACCAAAAACTTTTATAATGCAGGCTGCACGGTTCTAATATGCATATATTATAATATAATAGTTCTAATATAATAGTTACTATCCTTCGTGTTGGTCCAGTCTTCTTTGAAGAATAGACCAACTCTCGTTTTGCCAGGCAGATCATAAGAGGCGACCGATTGGCCATATATGTCACTGCCATAGTGACGACTAGGTAGTAGAGTTCCACAACGTATTTGGTACCACGGGTATTTGGTACCGCCTTGCCTATTCCTGCCGCAATAGCGTCAATGCTTGTCACAATCATGTTCCGGTTTGGAGGGTAAGGTATCTCGCCACATGGATAGCAACGGACCATTAACATCTTTGATGTCTATAGGCGAAGGTTTCTCTTTCCATCAGGAGAGACATTTATCTACTTGTTTGTTATCTTATGATAATAAAAAAGCATTGCGGGGTGCTTCCAGCTCTGTACATTGTCCAGTCAAGAGGCAGAGGGGGGAAAACTACACACGAAAGTTGTCTTTTATGTCAATAAGCTAGGTGTCCGCCCGCAAACGAAGACATGTCTTGATAGTTTTTCATTCAAAGTTAACTTTGTTAGGAATGTGCTACTGCAATTTTCATTTCACATTCTATAAGAAAATCGTCGTCTGAGGAGCTGTCTAACAAATGACGAAATAAGGCCGTATCACTCATAGTTAATCAATCTGTGTATAGAACTCCTACAAAGAATACGTGTGGCAGCGACACAGACGCGTGATAAAATGAAAAAAATTTAATAATATCGTAACTTAGCTGTGTGTGATACTTTAAGATGCAATAATATTTTATATTAAGGCATCTTAAGATAAAATATTATAGTATCTTAACCGCGTTTGATGAGCTTAATTGAAGTTCCGGTTCACTACGTTATGAATTTTTATTATCTACTATCACTATCACTACGTTATTTAGTATCTTAACCGTTGTGAATTTTTTTTATATCATAAGATAGCAAACAAGCAGAACCCATCTGCTTAGGTAAATGTTTCTCTTGATGGAAAGATTCAACCATCGCCTATAGACACCAAAGGTGTTAATGGTGCGTTGCTATCTTGTGGCGAGGTCTAATGCCACATACATTAGTTTACCTGCAACCTTACCCTCCAAACCGGAACACTACAGTGACAAGCACTGACGCTATTTCAGCAGGAATAGGTAAGGCGGCGGTACCTGACCCGGGCGAGACAATACAGAACTCTACCATCTAGTAGCCACGATGTTAGTGACTCGTATAGCCAATCAGTCGCCTCTTACGACCTACCTGGCAGAATGACAGTTGGCCTATTCTTCAAAGGAGCCTAGGACCAACACGGGGTGAAATGGGTGGTTATCCTCATCGCGACATTTTACCGAACTAAAATTTAACCGCCCCGTTTGTCGAGTGGTTAGCGACCCTGACTACGCAATCGACAGGGCTTGGGTTCGATTCCCGAAGGGGACAAGCATTTGTGTGATTAGCATTAATGTTTATATTTCTGGCTTTGGGTGTTTATTAAATATATTCTAGTATTTATATATGTATTTCTATGTATTAGTATCGTAGACTAACATCCATAACACAAGCAAATAATTTGCTTACTTTGGGGTTAAATCAGTAGGCGTAATTTGTCCCGTGAATATTTATTTATTTATTAAAATGACATATCACATGTTTCTTGCGATAACCTGGAACGACAGCTTTACGTTCTATTCCGATGTACAAGAGTGTTAATACGGCATCACTAGATCTCAAGCTGCTACTGAGACTTTTTGTTGGTAGCTCCGAAAAGTCTGCATAACACTTTTTGTCGATGTAATTATTAAACTATAATTATTAATTTCCCTCCCTGTTTACTAAATATTAGTTGAGTTAGCCCACAGAAAATATATGTAGTTAGCCCCGTGGTCAAGTTGTTAGCGACACTGACTACATAATCGATTGGGCCCGGGTTCGACCCGTTGTCCCGACAGGGACAAGCATTTATGGTATGAGCATAATTGTTTGTATTTCTGGATTTAGGTGTTTATCAAAAAATATCTCAGTATAGTAGTTTTGCTTACTTTAGGGTTAGATTAATTTGTGTAATTTGTTCAGCGAAATTATTGTTTATTTATTTAACTTTTCCCGTCAATCATTTCAACATAACTGAGTGACAAACATCCAGACATTAATTGTTGATTCTACAATAAAATTTTAAATTATAAACGCTTGATTGTATCGAATAAAAATGTTCAAAAATCGTATGACATTTTAAGCTTTTGAATTATTTTTTTTAATTTTCGAATTGGGAATATAATAACTTATATTTAAAAACTGTATAGATATATTTAGAACCTAACTGTTCAAATTCAAATTCTCTGTTCATACAATATAGTGTAAAGATAAGATTTTGCGCACAATGTCTAAAAGTGTAGAAATTTTGGCATTCTAATATCATGCAAATTAAGTTACCTTATTTGTTTAGTTACATATGTTCGGCTTAGTTCACGAGGTACTGGGTACGTTATTTTGTTGTCGTTAAAAATTCTATTAGTTTTTTCATAGTTAGAATAATTTCAGTAGCAGCCTGGATTCTGATAGCGGTGTGTTGACACCCGGTGCCGCGGAAGAGCATCAATGTCTCTTGCTCTCAGTTGCCGAATACATAAGTGTTAGTTAAAATTAGTTAATACGGCAATGAAGATCACTACTTGTCTAGCCAGGCTACAAACCGTTGAAACGTGATGAGTCAGCAATGTCTTTGGATATTAAGTTCACTCTGGTAACCCTGCAAGGGAATGGGGAAAAAAGGAAACGAAGGGCTTTGAATGCTAAATATGTTAATTAAATTGATACTGTACAGTGTACGTTAACTTAATGTTAAAGTGAACGCATTCTGTTGCACGGCACATAATTTCTTTGATGCTAGTGACACCAGGTCATGTAGTCAGATTTTTGTGAACTGTTAAAATGTTATTTATAAAATGTATAACATATTATCTGGCAGATGCGCTAGAATACCACAGTGTGACCACAGCCTTCGTTCCGCCTGAACTCCTTATTGAAAATATGGGAGGAAAAAATTATCTCATATTTATTTCTAACTTTATTGTTTGTTAATAACCACACTTTGTATTCCGTCTTTATAATGATAAAGACTTTATGATGATAAAGAATTATCTAATTTTATTATCTTATAAAAAAGTAACATGTCTGCTATCTCTACAACAATTTAACATTTACGTTTTAATAAGATTTAGAGTACATTAACTACAACAATCTTTCAACTTTAACAGTAGCATAAATAATAAACTTTAATTATCTGTAAGTAGGTACCTACATGTTACCGTGTCTGAGCCCTCATCGCGTTATTACTTTTTATTGCGTCCATATTTTTTCATAATTTCACTTGTTTTCTCTGAAGACACTTGCTTATGCTTTCTTAGCAAATGATATTTATTTGACACTGCACTTGGACGTTATAACTGTTGTTAATGTCTTTTTTGAACACGACACGTGAAATGGTAATCCTCTTACAATATCAACAGCTTTTTGGTGTTAATTACCCATTTAATATAAGTATATTTAAATACATTTCGAGCATGGTGTCAGTTAGTAAAAACACGAAACCAAAGACGTCATAAGATAGAGAAAAAATAGGAAAAATAAATGTTCTTTTTTAGATATCTAATGATTTTTATATCGCCTAGTGGGCTAGTTGTACCGGCTTCGATAGAGCCACACAAGGTCCTGGGTTCGAATCCTAACATTTAATATTTATTTTATTTTAATTAATTATTTATTTTTAAAGTGAATGTATAAATAAATATTCTGTGAATATTACCAGAATCTACCAATTTTCGTTATTAAGGTCGTAAAAAAATTACAAAAATAATCACGTTTGTTGTATGAGAGCCCCACTTTAATATTTATTATATTCTGATTTTATTAAGTATTTGTTGGTATAGCACAACAGAAATACATTATCTGTGAAAATTTCAATTATCATGGATCAAGAGATACATCATACAGCCGGTTGACAGACGGACAGACAGACATACAGCAGACGGACAGACAGACGGACAGACAGACGGACAGACAGACGGACAGACAGACGGACAGACAGACGGACAGACAGACGGACAGACAGACGGACAGACAGACGGACAGACAGACGGACAGACAGACGGACAGACAGATGAACAGACAGACGGACAGACAGACGGACAGACAGACAGACGGACGGACGGACAGCGGAGTCTTAGTAATAAGGTCCCGTTTTGCCCTTTTGGTACGGAACCCTAAAAACAATAACAGTTTGCCCGACCCGAATTCAAACACATACATGACAATCTAAGCCGACCAGGCTAATAACTATACCAACAATAATACCAAAGTTAATTTTTAATCGAAACTATGGAAATTGTAATCCGAAATTTTGTTTAAAACCCGACCATAAAATTACTTATACATAATGTAGCCATAGTAAATTAGACTTTATTGGCCAATAAAACAGATGACAGGTATGAAATAAGTGATAGCAGCTTTACTATAATAATTAAAGTAACTGTCTGTTATATCCGGAACATTAATGCTCTGTATATGAGTATTTTGCTTTATAGCTTTTGACAGATGTTTATATACAGAACTTGGGTGGTTAGAATATGTTAATTGCTTTATGGTCTAGTAGTTTTCGTATTCTTGCAAATAAAATATTTATTCACTAATTTATTAATTAAAACAGCTCAGATTATAACCCTATAATTTGGGCCGAGTTGGGTGAAATTATTGAGGTTTTCGAAAATTCAAATTTCATTCTATCAAATCAATTTTTTATTCAAGTGTCTTCACGCCTGTATCCCCGAAGAGGTAAGCAGAGGTACAATTAGACATTACTGCATTCATGATAAGCAGAAAATACTTAGACCCACAATATGGTAGTTGGCAAACTTATCGCCAAAGGGGCATTTGTCTAATACCGGGCAGCGTTGCTTTTATCAGAAAAAACATTTTTGATTTGCTCGATCCGGAAATCTAACCCGGCACTTCATGTGGTCGACACTGACATCAAATCACTAGACTACAGAGGCGACTTTTTAATCTGAGTGAATGAAAGATTAAATGTTCGTTTATTAATTTATTCGTTCCTTCATCTCAGGTTATCTCGCCGTGTTGGTTCCGGCCTCCTTTGTAGAATAGGCCAACTGCCGGTCTGCCAGGCAGGTCGTAAAAGGCGACCGATTGCCTATCGAGTCACTACCATCGTGGCTATTAGGTGGTAGAGTTCTGCATTGTCTCGCCCGGGTCTGGTACCACCGCCTTACCTATTCCTGCCGCAATAGCGTCAGTGCTTGTCGCTGTCGTGTTCCGGTTTGGAGGGTCAGGTAGCCGGTAAACTTACGCATGTGGCATTAGACCTCGCCACAAGATAGCAACGCACCATTAACATCTTTGGTGTCTATAGGCGATGGTTGACTCTTTCCATCAGAAGACCCATCTGCTTGTTTGCTATCTTATGATATAAAAAAAAAGGTTATGAGGTCACGCGTTTGACCCTCGGATCCGGTTGGGCAAAAGTGTTAATGAAAGGTATCGAGAATATTCTTGAAAATCGAAATCTTTACAGCTTGGCATGTAATGGTAATGTTATTAACATCACCATTAGATGCCAAACTCTAAAAGATAACATGTAGCACACCTACTTCTAAACCACAAGAACGACAATACACTATTTTTTTTTAAACGTCGTCTTTGATGCCTAGAAGCGATGGTTATTTCTTTTCATTAGGACACATGACTTTAAACTCAGGCTTAGGTTTTTCAACCGACGAAGAAACGGAGGTTATCAGTTTGACATGAATGTATGTAATGTTGTTGGAATTGAATAATATTTATGTATGATGATCTATTTAGGCGTCCAAATACGAGTAATAATTTTGTGTGTAAAAAGTGTATGTATTTTTGTCCACCAATTTCTCAGGAACTAAAAACTATATCGAGATAATTCTTTTTGATTTAAAATAGGTATATTCCCACTCAGGGAAAATTCCAAGTTTTATCAAAATTGTTTTTTTTTTATATCGTAAGATAGCAAACAAGCAGATGGGTCTCCTGATGGAAAGAGTCAACCATCGCCTAGAGACACCAAAGATGTTAATGTTGCGTTGCTATCTTGTGGCGAGGTCTAATGCCACATGCATAAGTTTATCGGCTACCTTACCCTCCAAACTGGAACACGACAGCGACAAGCACTGACGCTATTGCGGCAGGAATAGGTGAGGCGGTGGTACCAGACCCAGGCGAGACAATGCAGAACTTTACCACCTAGTAGCCACGATGGTAGTGACTCGATAGTCAATCGCTCGCCTTTTACGACCTGCCTGGCAGAACGGCAGTTGGCCTATTCTTCAAAGGAGGCCGGGACCAACACGGCAATGAGATATGAGTAAAGTTGATATTTAAAGTCGGTTTAAATTTTTAAATTACTTTTGTTTATTTCTGACGCAATTATATGTCTACTAGCGACCTGCCCGCGGTTTCACCCGCGTAACTTTTTTTTCCGTACGAATATCGGAAAGGTTTATTAACTTAAACCTTCCTCAAGAATCAATCTATCTATTAAAAAAACCGCATCAAAATCCGTTGCGTAGTTTTAAAGATTTAAGCATACATAGGGACATAGGGACAGACAGAGAAAGCGACTTTGTTTTATACTATGTAGTGATGTTTGTCAACGGCGCGGCATGTTTCGGCTTGAATGGTGGAGAAGCAGGTAAACTTAAAGCATTATTACAAAACACTTGCACTGGTTTCATTTCAATATATATATATTATTTAAATTTTTGAAAAGTCTACCGGTTTCGTGTATTAACGCATCGTCAGGGCTTCAAGTTATTCGAGTTAAAGTCTACCGGTTTCGTGTATTAACGCATCGTCAGGGCTTCAAGTTCTTCGAGTTAAAGTCTACCGGTTTCGTGTATTAACGCATCGTCAGGGCTTCAATTTATTCGAGTTAAAGTCTACCGGTTTCGTGTATTAACGCATCGCCCGGACTTCAAGTTATTCGAGTTAAAGTCTACCGGTTTCGTGTATTAACGCATCGTCAGGACTTCAAGTTATTCGAGTTAAAGTCTACCGGTTTCGTGTATTAACGCATCGTCAGGGCTTCAAGTTATTCGAGTTAAAGTCTACCGGTTTCGTGTATTAACGCATCGTCAGGGCTTCAAGTTCTTCGAGTTAAAGTCTACCGGTTTCGTGTATTAACGCATCGTCAGGGCTTCAAGTTATTCGAGTTAAAGTCTACCGGTTTCGTGTATTAACGCATCGTCAGGACTTCAAGTTATTCGAGTTAAAGTTTACCGGTTTCGTGTATTAACGCATCGTCAGGACTTCAAGTTATTCGAGTTAAAGTCTACCGGTTTCGTGTATTAACGCATCGTCAGGACTTTAAGTTATTCGAGTTAAAGTCTACCGGTTTCGTGTATTAACTCATCGTCAGGGCTTCAAGTTCTTCGAGTTAAAGTCTACCGGTTTCGTGTATTAACGCATCGTCAGGGCTTCAAGTTATTCGAGTTAAAGTCTACCGGTTTCGTGTATTAACGCATCGTCAGGACTTCAAGTTCTTCGAGTTAAAGTCTACCGGTTTCGTGTATTAACGCATCGTCAGGGCTTCAAGTTCTTCGAGTTGAAGTCTACCAGTTTCGTGTATTAACGCATCGTCAGGGCTTCAAGTTCTTCGAGTTAAAGTCTATCGATTTCGTGTATTAACGCATCATCAGGACTTCGTATTCCTTTAAGTCCTGATGCTGCGTTAATACGCGACTTTTAAAAATTTGGAAATCGGTAGACTTTTAAAAATTTGGAAAGAATATAGATATATATATTGTGAAACCAGTTCAAGTGTTTTGTAATTGAAATTAAAATGTAGTTTCGCCAAGTGTCGACGCATATCAGTATATAATGCTTAAAGCATTAAAATTTAAAAAGACTATCAGCTCCGGCTCCGAAGTTTGCATGGTTGCTAATTAATCACTCAAAAAAGGCTTGAAATTCTTAATGTCATTCGGCACACGTAGATGATGACCTGGAATAACACATAAGATACTTTTTAAAACGGATACGAAGATATTGTTCCTGTGTGAGTCACAATTTTTTACAACGCAGCGCGCTGCTGGGTGCAGCTAGTAATATTATAAATACGAAAATCTGTCTGTTTGGTGCTTTTATAAGAAATACGGAAATGTGCGGTGCTACGATGCTATCCGACCTGCCCCGCTACGATCCGTCTTAAGGTCACAACACACATATCAACTTGGAAAGGGATCGGCACCGTATCGCCTTTCGCCTCGCCGTCAACCAGGTGTTAACCTAACGTATGTACGTAACCAAAGCGTATCAGCAGCTCTTATAAGTCAACTCGGCTACAGCTAGCTGGCGACACCGCGCTTACCTCAGAGAGGTTAACCCAAACCGATTTGACCTATGCTGACACGTGTGACTTTAGTGTTGTGGCGGGACCGCTAATTTAAATTAAATAATTAAACTCATGTCCTCGTATGTTTATTGCGTCTATATAAACATTATTTAAATTTTATTACAATGTAGTTTATTTTAGACTTATGATTTATTAAATATAATTGCCTCGTGTTTTGACATTACATTTCTATTAAAATGCCTTGCCACTTAAAGACTGTAAAATAATTAAATGTTTATTAGAATTATTGAAACTTGATATTATTACCAAGTATAAATTACTCATACATGCCTGTTTAAGACACGACATAGTTTTTTAACCGGACGGACATCCTCATAAAATGAGGTTTATGTTTTGATATAAAACTGAACGTATCTACTTATGTAGGTATTTTATGGGTGTTTTTTTACGGGGGCTTATTTTCTATTTTCAAACAAAAATTTTTGAACACTATTTAATTCAAGTACGATATTTTTAATGGTTTTCAATATTTTTTTAGAATATGATTTTGCCTTTTTTTAATCATTGTTTGTTTTTTCATACTTAAATCATTGTTTATTTTTATTTTCTTGTTACCGTTGTTGTTAAATATAAATTAAAATAAAATAATTTCTTTTCTCGAATAGTCGGTATAGGTAAAACTTATAATTTGCCTGAGCATACAAACCTTTTTGCGGCATGGCGGCGCAGGACAGACGCCACAAACATGGATTTATTGTTACACTAGCTGTTGTCTGCGACTTCGTCCGCGCGGACTTCGTTTACTCCGCACTGCACCTCCTCTGTAGGAGATAGCGTGATAATATGTAGCCTATATGTTGACCCGACCTGTTAGTCATGCAAAATTTGAAGTAAATCCATGGAGTACTTTTTGAGTTTACCCCGGACATACATACAGACAAACAGACAAACAAACAAACAAACAGACAAACAGACAAACAGACAAACGGACAAACGGACAAACAGACAAACAGACAAACAGACAAACAGACAAACAGACAAACAGACAAACAGACAAACAGACAAACAGACAAACAGACAAACAGACAAACAGACAAACAGACAAACAGACAAACAGACAAACAGACAAACAGACAAACAGACAAACAGACAAACAGACAAACAGACAAACAGACAAACAGACAAACAGACAAACAGACAAACAGACAAACAGACAAACAGACAAACAGACAAACAGACAAACAGACAAACAGACAAACAGACAAACAGACAAACAGACAAACAGACAAACAGACAAACAGACAAACAGACAAACAGACAAACAGACAAACAGACAAACAGACAAACAGACAAACAGACAAACAGACAAACAGACAAACAGACAAACAGACAAACAGACAAACAGACAAACAGACAAACAGACAAACAGACAAACAGACAAACAGACAAACAGACAAACAGACAAACAGACAAACAGACAAACAGACAAACAGACAAACAGACAAACAGACAAACAGACAAACAGACAAACAGACAAACAGACAAACAGACAAACAGACAAACAGACAAACAGACAAACAGACAAACAGACAAACAGACAAACAGACAAACAGACAAACAGACAAACAGACAAACAGACAAACAGACAAACAGACAAACAGACAAACAGACAAACAGACAAACAGACAAACAGACAAACAGACAAACAGACAAACAGACAAACAGACAAACAGACAAACAGACAAACAGACAAACAGACAAACAGACAAACAGACAAACAGACAAACAGACAAACAGACAAACAGACAAACAGACAAACAGACAAACAGACAAACAGACAAACAGACAAACAGACAAACAGACAAACAGACAAACAGACAAACAGACAAACAGACAAACAGACAAACAGACAAACAGACAACAGACAAACAGACAACATACAAACAGACAAACAGACAAACAGACAAACAGACAAACATACAAACAGACAAACAGACAAACAGACAAACAGACAAACAGACAAACAGACAAACAGACAAACAGACAAACAGACAAACAGACAAACAGACAAACAGACAAACAGACAAACAGACAAACAGACAAACAGACAAACAGACAAACAGACAAACAGACAAACAGACAAACAGACAAACAGACAAACAGACAAACAGACAAACAGACAAACAGACAAACAGACAAACAGACAAACAGACAAACAGACAAACAGATAAACAGACAAACAGACAAACAGGCAAACAGACAAACAGACAAACAGACAAACAGACAAACAGACAAACAGACAAACAGACAAACAGACAAACAGACAAACAGACAAACAGACAAACAGACAAACAGACAAACAGACAAACAGACAAACAGACAAACAGACAAAAAGACAAACAGACAAAAATTCTAAATACTATATTTTTGGCTTCGGTATCGATTGTAGATCACGCTCCAAGTATTTTTTAAAAAATATATTAAATGTACAGTTTTGATTTTCCTACGATTTTATTATATGTATAGATTAGCCTTCTCTTCTCATATAAAACATAAATTTGCGCACGCGTCACTAATATCGTGGCTACTAGGTGGTAGAGTTCTGCATTGTCTCGCCAGGGTCTGGTACCACCGCCTTACCTATTCCTGCCGCAATAACGTCAGTGCTTGTCACTGTCGTGTTCCGGTTTGGAGGGTACGGTAGCCGGTATACTTATGCATGTGGCATTAAATCTCGCCACTAGATAGCAACGCACTTTTAACACCTTTGGTGTTTATAGGCGATTGTTGACTCTTTCCATCAGGAAACCCATCTACTTGTTTGCTATCTTGACATTAAAAAAAACTCTGATTTTTGCAACATGTCACATTTTAATGGATTATGCTTCTAACATTAAAAAATAGTAGCTTGTAACAGCTACGTACCGTGTGTAGGTGGTACGTTCATTATCAATTCCTGGATTTTTTCAGCGTCTCACAAGCGTCATTTTCATAGGTTTTTATTTAATCTCGACAATCAAATACTTTAAATACTATAACTTTATAGACGTGGATTAGAAATTTACAGATTTGATCGGTGGGATATTCAACTACACGACTGACTTCTTGGTGAACCAAATATATTTTGATTAGCTTCGTTCCGTTCTTTGCACCACGTACCTACCACTTTTTAACTTCCCGCTACGTATGTAAGTAAGGAAGTTACTGATTTTGACCACATTTTCGAAACTCAAGTTTTCAACAGATCTCCATGTTTTGAGGTCCTAGGAATCTTTTCTAACTATTTTCGCGATGATGTCAGTATGTCTGTATTTTTTTTATGCCATAAGATAGCAAACAAGCAGATGGGTCTCCTGAAGGAAAGAGTCAACCATCGCCTTTGGACACAAAAGTTGTTAATGGTGCGTTGCTATCTTGTGGCGATGTCTAATGCCACATGCATAAGTTTACCGGCTATCTGGCCCTCCAAACCGGAACACGACAGCGACAAACACTGATGCTATCGCGGTAGGAATAGGTAAGGCGGTGGTACCAGATCTGGGCGAGGCAATGCAGAAATCTACTACATAGCAGACACGATGGTAGTGACAAGTATACCCAATCTTCGCCAAGGCTAACTCTTCCACATGACGGTATTTATTTATTTATTTCATTTCATAGCAAACAAGCAGGTGGCTCTCTTGATGCCTTGATGATGATGGTAGACACCAAAGCTCTAAATGTTGCGTTGTTATCGTTGTGGCGGAGTATTAATGCCACACACATTAGTTTACCGGCTACTTTGTCCTCCAAACAGTTACGACACTGACAAGCACTGACGCTGACAGCAATAGGTAAGGCGGTGGTACCAAACCTGGGCGATGCAACGCAGAACTCTATCACCTAGAAGCCACGATATTAGTTACACGTATAGCCAATCGGTTGCCTTTTACGAACTGCCTGGCAGAATATCAGATAGTCTAGCCTTCAAAGATCCAGGAACACCATTGGGTAAACCTAAAATTGTGACACTGCAATGATAATATACCTACTTGATAGATACTATTTTAAGGTACGGTCGTTCATGCTAATATGCCGTAAGCAACTTTCATACGCTTATAGCGGTATAGTGCCGCTAGTGGCTCACTTTTCAATAGACACTTCCCTAAATGATTTTTTTATAAATAGTCGTTTATTAAGTAATTGTTATATTTCAGAACGAACGAAGTTCAAACTTCGTTTCTGCATCACGCTTTTAGTATTAAACCAACTACTCAAAGCCATCAGGGAGCTATAATTTTTTCAATCACCCGTAATGTGTGTAGGTCATATATTATGATGTGTTCCGTTTCGTACGTTTTGTGAAGTTCAATTTAGATACATAAAATTTAATGATATGATATATAACATGTGATCTAGTATTTCGAATTACCGCGGCATGACGAGGTGGCCGAGTGGTTAAGGCGTTGGACTGCTAATCCAATGTGCTCTGCACGCGTGGGTTCGAATCCCATCCTCGTCGAAATGTTTTTAACTTTGTTTATTAGTTTTTTTTTTCAATTTTAAAAGATTTATATTTTATTTTAAACGAATGTGCGATTTAATCGTAATAATAAAATAAGTAGATAAAATGATAAGCATTCAATTATTTATCTTTTTACGTTCGTGCGAATCACAATACATGCCTTTTAAAATATTACCTATTACAAATAAAATTTATCATTTCTTATAATTAAATTTACAATTTAATTATAAAAAATGATAAATATTTTAAATAAAACCGGCCAAGTGCAAGTCGGGCTCGCGCACGAAGGGTTCCGTGCCGTTATCTATAAAAAAAAACGGCAAAAATTACTTTTGTTGTTTGGGGATCCCCTTAATATACCTTTTTTTAAATTTTTAGTATTTGTTGTTATAGCGGGAACGAAAATATATAATTTGTGAAAATTTCAGCTTTCTACCTATCACGGTTATGAGATACAGCCTGGTGACTGCTGGAGCAGCAGAAAACGGAGGCTTAGCAATAAGGTTCCGTTTTTTACCTTTTAGGTACGGCACCCTAAAAACGATGGAAAAATCAATATAAAAACTGGTCCCTGGATCAGTAGGTGGCGCTGCAATCGGCTTCGGGCAGGACAACGACTGCCAGTTTTGTTAGTCTACATTAATATTTGTATATCATTTGTTTATACTTAATAAACTCTAAATCTGATGGATTGATTAAAACAAATCAGTGAAACGTAATATTATCACTGAGAAACATTCTATAAGCTAGATTTTAGAGCTTTTATAAGCTTGGTTCGTATGTTTGTATATCATTATGTAACGAAAACTTTAAACTTAGATTTGACGTACTTTAAATTGTCGGATTAATTTTAAACTTTGCAGAGTTATCAGGGACTGATGACGATTCAATAATATAAATACATTATTGCATTGTCATCGATGACTATCTATAATATAAAAAATAGTTAGTCCTGTTATCCTTACCAGGATCTTCAGGATTGGCGATTTGTTTTCTTTACCCGATCAGCTATTTCTCTACTAAAAATGAAAAATAAATAGTAGTTAAAAAACTACGCATTTTTTTTGCAATGCAATATATTTTTTACTTATACTTATAGTGTAAACTATTTCGAAAGAAAATTTATTTTTAATTTTATTAGTTTGTATTTATGAAAGCGTGTTTTTTTTAGTTTTTTAACTATTACTAATTGATTGGGGATCTCTACGGATACTTCAATATTGCATTCAAAGTGTTAAAGCGATATATAAAAATTAAAAATACATCGCGTCACAGATTAATAAATAGTTAGGTACTACGAATAGCGTGCTTTTTAAAAGCTTTAGAACAAAATAATTATGTATAATACAGTTTAAAAAACTATTTTTTATTATGGATAGTAAAAAAGCAGATAGCTCTTCAGATAGCTTTCTATCAACCTTCACTATTGAAGGGTTGTCTATACAACCATCGCCTATAGACACTATTCACTAAAGATAATTATGGTGCGTTGCTATTCTTGTGGTGGGGTCTTAATAGCACATGCATCAAAGTTTACCGATTATGTTACCCTCCAAACCGAAACACGACAGTGACAAGCACTGACGCTATTGCGGCAGGAATAGGTAAAGCGTTGGTACCAGACTCGGGCGAGACAATGTAGAACTCCACCACTTAGCAGCCATCTTGGTACTGAATCACAAAGACAATTGCACACACGCTGATACCTAAAAATTTTTCAGAACATGTATTATTTTATTCATTTTTTTTTAAATTTATACACAAACATGAACAGAGGTGGACTTAGTGCTTACGATGGGGTGCACAGAGACACTCATTACAATCGTTTACTAATAACATACCTTCTTAAATATTATTAATTTAAAATTAAACAAAACAATAAGATTATTATCTTATTGTTACCGATATTTTAATATACTTAGATACAAATAATATATTACATATATAAAACATTATACATATACTTAGATATATACAAATATATATATACTAGCTGACCCGGCAAACTTTGTTCTGCCTTTTTAACTACTCTTATTTTTTCTATATTTTCTCACCTTTCTAACCTTCCCTGGACTTCAACAATTAATTCCAAATTAAAACCAAACTTAGCCAAATCGATTCAGACGTTTTCGTGTTTTAGCGAGACTAACGAACAGCAATTGATTTATATATATATATATATATATATATATATATATATATATATATATATATATATATATATATATATATATATATATATATATATATATATATATATATATATATATATATATAATATACATATTGGCTTAGACTTTAGACTACCGGATAAAAACGCGGTCACGCGGTGGTGGAAAGTATTGACATCATCGCGATAAGAATCCGTTAAGCGCTGAATATGAATACATGACAAACAACGACTGTCTGCATGGTCTACGATAATAATTTATATAATTAGGCGTTATTTTGCAAGATTCCATACTATATGTAGTTGTCAATTTTCCGCTTATGCCTATTGTATACCTATACAGGGATAGTTATATATCAAGTTATCCAATATGTGTATGTGTGTGTTTGTCCGTCTTTCACGCAAAACGGAGCGACGAATTAATGGGATTTTTTTGAATGGAGATAGTTGAAGGGATGGAGAGTAACATAGACTACTTTTTGTCTCTCTCTAACTTCCCATTCCATAAAATGGGGGATGAAAGTTTGTATGGAGCATTCCTCAATTTTAAAGGTAGAAAGCTACAAATTGGTATGCGGACTATTTTTGACAAAAAAGTGCGTAATTTTTTTTATAAATCTGCTCACAATCTCTTAAAAGAGGAGGTTAAATTTTATATTTAGTTAACGCGAGCGAAGCCGCGGGCAATAGCTATTTCTTTATAATGATAATTAACCTGTGTCAGTCCGGACCTTTTTTGAAGAAAAGACCATCTGACATTCTGCCAGACTATTTGTAAAAGGCGACAAATTTGTCAAACTGCTATCGTGATTGTTAAATGGTAGAGTTCTGTGCTGTCTAGACCAGGTTTGGTACCTGCGCCTTATCTATTCCTAAGCTCTACGTCCGTTCGCAGCTTAGCTAGGAGATTCTTAGGTCTAGAAAGCTGTAATTTATGAATGAACTATTTTTTTTTCGAAATTAACTTAGTAGTAGATGTAAATGACCGTTACTGCGAAACCGGGCTTTTCAAGTGAGCAGAGTGCTCAGCCAATGTTAAGTGGGCTAAGAGCCCGCCCTAAGGGTGTCTCCTGTGAGACCGAACCTCGGCTTAGGACAGATTCTTGACGATAAGTTGAAGAGTGGCTCTGAGATCTGGATTTCGATTTGTTAATAAACCTTGACCGGCGTCTCGAATGTCTGCGATTTTGGCGTGTGCTTGTAAATTGTCCAGTGTATATTGTGATGGGATCATCAGAATCGGATAGGAGAACTATGTTTTGTGTCTTGTATCCAGATCTATAATACAAAAAAAACTTTTTGTAAAAAATATCGTCATGCCCGGCTCCCTTGCTGGTTGGCACAGTAAACCGAACTTCTATAGACTTTCTAGTGCATTGTGATTCTTAGGTTTGTCAGTTGGTGAGACGAGTGGTTGATCATCATCCCGGCATTTTACCGATCAGCCCCTTAATTCACGTAATTGAATCCAAGCGCTTAGGGCGCTCACACACATAAACACGATAGAACGCCGAGACGTGCTACGACGCGGTATAATATGTAAGAAAATGTGTGAGTGTCTTAAATGCTTCGACTCGCTTGCCGCTTGATTACGCGAATTAGGCCCCTGGTATTTCGGCATATCGACTATTTCCAGCGATAACTGGGATCCAAGGATTTACGTGGTCATCCAAGGCACAGGAGTGGTTAATACACCAACTACTCTGTCAGACTCCGAGTTGCTGCTGAGAGTTTGGATATTTGAGAAAAACTGCGAAACAACTTCAATAACAATTTTGGCCGACTCGGGATTGAATCCGGGACCTCATTATCTGAGCTGAAAAGGCTATCCGCTTGACATCGAGACATACTTTTTATCTATATATTAATACGTGAAGAAAAATTGTGGACTCCTTTTCAAGACAATTGCGCGAGCAATGAAGCATGACAGGAGACTGGCGGTTTTCTCCCTGAACTCCTACAAAAATAAAAGTTATACGGAAAAAAGTATATTTTTATTTATAACTATTTTCATCAGTACTATTCCTGTCTTGTCTGAGTGGAGAAAAATAAACTGTAATATTGTACATGTTATGTGAATAACTAATTTTATCGATTTACGTCATTTTACTTTCACCATATAATTATAATTAATTAACCACTTTATATTTTAATCAGAGTAGATCCTTTACCACTTATATCCCTAAATATGTAAATACTTATGTAGGTAACAAGAAATATATTTTTAATTGCATTTACAGATTTTTATAATCGACTACTGAATCAATGTTTCATATTAATATAATCAATATGTTTAAATAAAATACATTAGAAAATCATTAAATTATTTTTACCCTATTTTTTAAACCCTATAGGCCATCTCTGAAACTTCCCGCTAAATTAAGGTATTAAAATTATAAGCATAGTTTTTTTTAAAAAAATGGCAGTATTGAAAAGTATATTAAAGAAAAGTACATTAAAAGTATATTAAAGAAAAGTACATTAAAAGTATATTAAAGCATATTATTATTTTTGAAAAGCTGTATATTTTGGAAACGATGATCGATTTTTATCTCCAGAATGGCATTCAACTGAATTTTTTAAATCTAAAATATTGTTTTAGCTAAATAATCGATAGGTTCAAAATTTTCAAAGCAATGTCATTAAACTATTTTTTTCAAAAATTTTCGTCTTTGATGAATTCTAAACAAATTGACCGATTTTGATCCAATTATCGGCATTGGATGCAGATTTTAAAGGAGAAAAGTTGATAAAATTTTTTTAGAAAATCGGTGTATTAGCCTGAAAGTTATTTCAAAAATACTAAGACTTACTTAACTTGTTTAACACACATGCATACTATTTTCTTTATGGCTAAAGTCAGTAGATTTGATTGTATGGTGTATGTTCGAAATTCGACCACAGGCGATCGCTAGTCATTATAAATATGGCAATAGTCGCCTTTGTGGTCTAATGGTCTGGTGTCGGTGTTGTCCACTTGAGGTCCCGGATTCGATTCCCGGGCCGGGCAATTCAAAAATGTGTTTTTTCAATTATCTGATAAAAGCAACGTTGCACGGGATTGGAAAGTGCCAGTTGGAGATAGGCTAGCCACCTATCACATTGTGGGGCTAATAGATAATTGCACTAACCTTGTCTTAACTTAGGACACTCTTTAGTGACATGTTGTCACATTCTTTTCATTTAAGACAAGAAGTGACCACATACTATGTAGGATTGTCCTAAGCAAAGATAATGTTAGTGCAATTGGCCATAAGTATCTTTGGCTAATCATTGATGCACGTGTTGTAATTCTGCCTACCTCCAAGGGCGGATCCAGCATTCGGTTCAGGGGGCTCATATTTGAGTTTCAGTCGTGATAGGCTCAAATCCTTATCTAATCCTATTAAATGCATACCTAGACCCCTGCCCGGGGGGGGGGGGATGACCCCCCATGACCCCCCCTCCCTCCCCCTGGATCCTCCCTTGCCTACCTCTTCGGGAGTTTTGGGGTGAAGATACTTTCTATGGCAATAGCGCTGCATAATTTATATCTCTTTTCGCCAGGAGAACCAAAGAAAGCAAATATATTTGCTATCCTAAGATATACTAATATAGTGTAATTGTGAACCATCAATTCACACCGTTTTTTGCATTGTATTAAATACATAGATATAAGTCATTCGGTAAAGACTCCGCTATGACGCCACGTACAGAACGCATGTCGGCTCCAGCCTTAGGGGTGGAATTATGATATGGCGGCGGAAGTAGCGCGTTTCCTGCCCTCGGATGTGCGCCTTAAAACGTCGCGCCGCCAAATCCGGGAGCCGAGAGCGTTCCTTTATATTTGCACTGTGATTATTATTAGGTAAATATAATAAATAATGCACTTATTCTTTTTTCGCGGATCTACGTACTATAGCTATCTTTAAACAGGCGTTCTTTTTTATATCATACGATAGCAAACAAGATGGCTTTCTTTATGAAAAAAGGCAACCAAAGAGTATTAAAAATAGTAATTATTCTGAGACAACTAGCGCCTGCTGAAAACAAAGATGTTAATAGTACTTTGCTATCTTTAAAGCGAGATGGTAATGCCACGTGCATGAGTATACTGGCTACCTTACCCTCCAAACCTGAACACGATAGTGATAAGCATAGACGCTATTGCGGCAGGAATAGGTAAGGCGGTGGTACCAGACCCGGGCGAGAAAATGCAGAACTCTACCACCTAGTACCCACGATGTTAGTGACTCGCATAGCTAATCGGTCGCCTTTTACGACTGCCTGGCAGAACAGCAGTTGATCTAATCTTCAAAGGAGCCCGGAACCAACACGGGGGAAGTTGGATAAAATTACAGATAGTTGTGGAATTTGATCAAAATTTGATCAGTTGTTTCGAAGTTTGTCGTTAACATATATCGTGACATGAGATTTTTATATATAGAGAAGATATAAAACACAAAAGTTGTTTCAACCTTTGTCCTTTTAAACTTTGAAACCATCCAACCGATGTGCCCCAAACCGGTTTCTTTTGGGAACCGAGCCCGAGCGAGACGTTGCAGAACTCTACCATCTAGTAGACACGATGGTAGTGACACGTATAACCAATCGTTTGCCTTTAACAAACCATCTAGCAGTATGACAGACGGATGTTAGAATCTCCCATCATGGGGTAAAATTATTTTATCGTGATCAAGAGATTTGATCCTTGGGTCGGGTAAATATTTTTATGATATTATTCTCAAATTTACATAAATTGAACTAACTCCAAAGTAAGCAAATTTTTTTTTGAAATATGAGTTTTAGTCAATGATATACATACAAATAAATATCTATATATAATTACGTGAAGCAAAAACTTTGTATCCCTTTTTCCGGCAATTACACGAACAGTTGAGTCTGAAATTTGGTTAAAAATAGTTTAAGTTGCTGTTAAAGTGTATTTCAGAAGAAAATCAGGGCTACATGTAGGCTTTCAAATAAACAGGCATTATTGTTACTATTAAGTTTATAGGCAGGCTAATCTAATACAAATTATGCTATTATATTTTATAGAATTAATAACTCACTTTTATCAGATCTCAATCATCTTCAATTAATACTTTAAAAGCGCCATAAATTTAAAATACGTTTAGTTTTAATGGAGATTTTAAAATTGTGTTTGTTAGTGATTCGTGCTATTTAACAATAAATTACTATGTGAATTTTGTGTCATAAACACTCTACGTTGTATAAATATATTTCTGTTTCCTAATTCTAAAGTTCATTTACAACTTTTGTTATTTAGACCGCCCCCTTTGGTCGAGTGGTTCGCGACCCTTACTACACAATCGATTTTTTATATTATAAAATAGCAAATAAGCAGATGGTTCTCCCGATGGAAAGAAAAAACCATCGACTTTAGAGACCAAAGATGTTAATGGTGCGTTGCTATCCTTGTGACAAGGTATTAATGCCAGATGCATAATTTTACTGGCTACCTTACCATTTAAACTGGAACACGACAGTGACAAGCAGTGACTATTGTATCAGGAAAATGTAAGGCAGTGGTACTAGACCAGGGCGAGACATTGCTGAACTCTACCACCTTATAGCCACGATGGTAGTGATACATATAGACAATCGGTTGCCTCTTACGACCTGCTTGGCAGAACGGCCGATTGTTAATTCTTCAAAGGGAGCCTTGGATTCGATTGCTGTGTCGAAATTGTTGTGTGATGAGCATATATGTTTGTATTTCTGGGTTTGGTATACTAGCGGCCTCCCTCTAGTCGAAATTCGAAAATCATACTATTAAATCGCTTCTAAATTTGATAACAGACTTTAAGCTAAAAATATATGTGACCATATAAATGTGTGTATATTATCACGTATGTATGTCAAATGAATGTTATGTATGACATTTATTTTTATTAGTTTAATGTATTTCTAATGCATATTATCTAAAAATAATATACCCACCTAGTTCAGCACTCCTCTGCAATGTTAAAATTAACAGTGCCAAGTTTATAAGAGCCATCGATTACACAGACTACACAAATACTAGACACGGCGTTGGGCGCAAAATGCGTAGCCGCTCGTATGAGCAAATGTATGTAACTGTCAAGCGCTTGTAGATATATTCAATCATAAAAAAATATAAATATACCATATTGCGCTATTTATTATGTTAAATAAAAAGCTAAGGCTTAAGGAATACATCTGGGGTGATTTTATTTCATCTGTATTTCTCTGTGTTAATGCAAGCGACGTTGACAACTTAAGATATTGCCATGAAAGGCATGTTAAGTGTAATCCGTGTTTTGTGTTGTATTTGTTTGTAAAATACAGTTTTTCTCAAATTATATTATGAAAGATTTCAATATTTACGTTTGTTAAGGAATAAAACAAACCATTTTTAATAACAGTAGATAATTAGATGTGGTGTAGAGGGTGTAGAGGTAGTCCGGCGCACGCGTCGCGGCGGCGTCGCCACGTGGCCGTGCCCTCCGTTTATTGTTATTGGAGTTATTTATGAATATTGTTGCACCCGCCGAATAGATCGCTGACACGCGTCCTCAAGCCTGACTCAATGTCTACATGCACTCTTGAACATTTGGTACAGCGTTGAAGTAGATTTCGCCAGGAGAGCAAAGTTAATCACTTTTTCAATAACATGCCTTTATTAAATCATATAAATATATATTATCACGCCCGGTTGCCTTGCTGGGTCGGCAAATTAAGCCGAACGTCTATAGACTTTCCGGTTTACCGCGATTCATCGATTTGTCAGTTGGCGAGATAAGTGGTGATCCTCATCGCCGCGTTTATCGATATGTTAACGATTATCAAATATTTCCTTGCGCTCATCCGAGGCATGGGAGTGGTAATACACCACTCCGCCAGACTCCGAGCTGCTACTGAGATTTTAGATGTTCGAGAAAAACCTCGAAAAAACATCAATAACACTTTTGCCCGACCCGGAAATCGAACTCGGGACCATATAATCTGAGCCGAATAGGCTACCCCTAGACCACGAGGCATATATAACTTGCGTATATCAACATGATCTAAGAGAAAATACTTATCTGCTTGTGGAATGTGGAGGATAACATATACGTACATAATTTAGGTTAAATAAACTTTTTACCTTTTTAATTTTTTTTTAAATTTTTGTTTAATATGTTTTAGTATTTGTATACGTACATCTACGTATAAGTATCATTGACTAACACCTATATCATAAATAAATAAATTGCTTAATTTGGGGTTATATCAATTCATGTGTTTTTTGTAGAGGTAGCTATTTATTAAGTTAATGGCTTAAACAAAAAGAATTAAATATAAAAAAGTTAATGTTGGATTTAGCTATATAAATAAAATGTCCAATCCATATTGTCGTGAGAAGCTGGTGCTACATGCCTCGCGAGTTGCGACATACCTAATATGAATTTGGCTAACGTCACTAGTGTCGCAGTCAGGCTAACTCGTAAGCTTTGGCCCTACCAAAAATCCCTCAACGTGACTAAAGAAATTTACACAAAAAGATTCCCAATAAATTATTTGAGTTTGAGACTGAATTTAATCCGTAACAGCAAAATCAAATAGCAGCAGTGTTATTAACAAACAAAATATATATGTTTTAAAATTGTTTATATATGTTTTAAAATGTTTTAAAATTTTAATCTATATGTTTAAAAATCAATTGCTGTTCGTTAGTCTAGCTAAAACTCGAGAACGGCTGAACCGATTTGCCTAATTTTGGTTTTGAATTAATTGTTGAAGTCCAGGGAAGGTTAAAAGGTGAGAAAATATAGAAAAAAATAAGAGTAGTTAAAAAGGCAGAACAACGTTTGCCGGGTCAGCTAGTCTATATATATAAAAATCAATTGCTGTTCGTTAGTCTCGCTAACACTCGAGAACAGCTGGACCGATTTGACTAATTTTGATTTTGAATTCGTTGTTGAAGTCCAGGGAAGGTTTATAAGGTGAGAAAATATAGAAAAAAAATAGCAGTAGTTAAAAAGGCAGAACAAGTTTTCCGGGTCAGCTAGTAGATCTATATAATACTATCTGATGCGGCAAACGTTTTTTTGTCATTTACATAAAATATTTTTTGTAGTAAATATTTAGCTAGAGTGAGAGATAATTAAGATAAAAACTATAATATATATATCTTTTAAGTTTTTTTTATATATCATAAGATAGCAAACAAGCAGATGGTCTCGGAAAGAGTCAATCATCGCCTATAGACACCAAAGGTGTTAATGGTGCGTTATTATCTTGTGGTGAGATCTAACGCCACATGCATTAGTTTACCGGCTACTTTACCCTCCAAACCGAAACACGACAGCGACAAGCACTGACGCTATTGCGGCACAAATAGGTAAGGCGGTGTTACCAGACCCGGGCGAGACAATGCAGAACTCTACCACCAACACACACTATCTATAAAAAAAAGATTGTCAATGCAATGATACTATATAATAAGTTTACCGACAACCTTACCCTCCAAACTGGAATTCTAAATTCACGATTGGTTAATCGTTCATTACGAATTGCCTAGCTGAACCTTCTACAAAGAGACCGAACACCTGGGTAAAATGGTATAACTCGAAGTAAAACTGTTAATTTTGTTTGACAGATATATGAGATAAAAAGTTCTATTTTTAATTAACGTTTATTGCGAAGTAGATAGAATAAACTGAACTTTACCAGATTCTAGATATAATTCACTAGATTGATAAGAGGTAAAATGGATGGTACTGCCTATCATCACATGTACCAATTTCTGTCATGGCTTCGTATTTGCGATTATCGGGACCAACAAATTTATTTGCTTTTTCTGGTCCTTTTCCCTCTAGTAACCTACGTGTGGCTTCTGAGATTTTCCGGGAAAGAAAAAATCCAACTATGTTTTGCTTGACTCGGCCAGCAAACCTGGAATCACATGATCTGTAGGGCTACTCTTAAAAACCGATTTCAATTTTAAATGAATATATAATGAATTTTGAAGTATCTCGTACTCTGGACAACTATATTCAATTATTGGATTAGGCGACAGCGCCACACGGATTTCGAAATTTTTTGGAACTAAGTACTCATTATTGCTTTTATTCGTTATTTTGTTTAAAATGGTACTTAAAATTTCCACTTGTAACATTTGCTTGACGTGTAACGATGACATCTATTACCAATAATTATGTCGTTACTATACTAATCAATATGGGCAATATTGGTTTCAAGAGTACCGTTTTTTGACGATACTCGAAACTTATTGTTTTTATCAATATTGGTTTAAGATTTATATTGTTTTCAAGAGTAGGCCTGCTGATCCGAACATGCAAACAATTACCTAAATCAACGAAGAAATCAAATATATAAAACAACTAGCTGACCCGGCAAACGTTGTTTTGCCATACAAATTACTTGTATTGAATATTTGGGTGGGGTGGGGGAGGGGAGTTAACTGAGATAAAAACTATCCTATCTCTTAAGTTGGACAAAATAGTAAATATCTATAAAATTTCATTGAAATCGGTTCAGTAGTTTCGGAGTCCATCGCGGACAAACAACTTGACACGTATATTATTTATCTTAAGATGAATTTTGTAAGTCATTCCAAATAGTATCGTCACAAATAAATGATTAGCTTTATTATTTTACTAGCTGTTGCCCACGACTTCGTCCGCGCCGACTTGGTTTACTCCGCAAAGCACCTCCCCCGTAGGTGATACCGTGATGATATGTAATCTATATGTTGACCCGAACTATTAGTAATATTCATGCAAAATTTGAAGTAAATCCATGCAGTACTTTTTCTGTTTACCCCGGACATACATACAGACAAACAGACAAACAGACAAAAATTCTAAAAACTATATTTTTGGCTTCGATATCGATTGTAGATCACGCCCCAAGTATTTTTTAAAAAAAATATTCAATGTACAGTTTTGACTTTTCTACGATTTTATTATACGTATAGATTATTTCCAAGCAAGAAATAAATCCATATTAAAAAATAAATGCGAAAGTCTGTCTGTCTGATATACTTTCATGGGTAAACCGTTATTTCAATAAAATTTCATGGAGAAAATTGGCATGGAGATAAGAGACAATCAGAGCAGACCAACGTTTTTTTTTTCAAAAATCAGCCCATAGGATCTTAAATAGTTAATGAAAGTTTGTATGAAAAACTTCATTGACGACATGGTCATATACTCGCGGGCGAACTTGCCCGGGTCAACTAGTGATAAAATAATAATATTAAAACGAGGCAGTCAAGTATATTGGAAAGCAATAAATACTGTTAATAATTTAAATAACACAACCATCAACAACTGACTTATAACTCTATTATTTTATTGTTCTCTAAACGTTTATTTCTTATAAATACATGATTAAATCTTTATAATAATACGTGAAGCAAAAAGTTTGTACCCCTTTTTAAGTTTATTACGTGATCGGAGTATGCAATTTGTCACATTTAAAGTTTACATTGCGGAGCATGAATCACCATAGGACTGTATGAACCTAATATTTTTAAATAATATGCATTAGAAATGCATCAAATTAATAAAAATAAACATTACACACACTACAACAATGTGACATACATGCGTATTCCTCACTCGCTCATTACCATATTCCATAGATATACTCAAAGCCATACTACTTGTTCTATTTTATATTCTGTGGCCATACTTACATGTACATATACTATTTCCTTTACAAGTCTGTTGTCATATATAAAACCTATTTTATTGTTGAGTCTATACCTATTCGAATTTTGACCAGCGGGCGATCGCTAGTGACTATTAAATTTACGTAGTTAAGACAAGGATTATTGTAAACCATCTCAAATATCACCAATAAATGACTAGCTCAACTATTTTATTGCGTCTCTGATTGGTATCGGAAGCAGGGCGGGATGGCAAGGCGTGGAGGGGCTACTTCCTCATTCCGGCCTCTGTACGCCACCGCTCTTCATAACTCATCATCAGCACTCCCCGGGAAGCGAACACCCTCACACGAACAAAGAAAAATAAAGATTTGTGTGAATTATATCCCTCTGTGTAAGCAAAAGGGGGAAACATTGGATATAAAAAATAAATCCACGAAGTTGAATACGTTTAGTTTGACGGGTGATAAATATCTTTTTGCTTTATAAATGTTTGTTTGTGTGATTTAAACATGCATATGTTTTAAAAATCTGTTAAAATGTTATTCGTAAAAAAAATCTTCTTTTTTCAGTCGTATGAATATACGACTAAAGTAAAGAATAATTTGGCAGAGCGACCGTAGTTGCTGGGATAATGTATACGAAAAAGTGCTAGTTGTTGTTTTATCTTCTTTCATTTTGGATCACACCTTTTAAATGTAAGTCTACCAATTAAACATTCAATCGAGTTCACATTCCTAGAGATGTGGCCGAGGAACTTAAGAGTTAGTGACCTTGGGCAAGTCTATTTTATTTTATTACAGTATAAGATCCCTCTATAGAAAGACCTTCACCGAGCTGATCACCGATATATATATATATATATATATATATATATATATATATATATATATATATATATATATATATATATATATATATATATATATATATATATGCCAAATAAATTATATATATATATATATATATATATATATATATATATATATATATATAATTTATTTGGCATTACATTGGCTTAATTTGCAATAATTTGCTATAAATCTATAAAACTCTATGTCTTGATTTCTTTGCAATTTAAATACATCTGTTCTACCTACAACTTATTTAATTAGGGTTTAACTATAACTACAGTTTGAGGAACCCTGGAGTCTATTCGGTTGATAAGAACTAAAGCACTTGTATTGATAGCGAACAATGTGTTCCTGGCTCCTGCTGGTATGAAACGTCAACGTCCTTGTGCGTCGCTCCATTTGTATTCCGACCACGATTGAGATGTTTCAATTATCCTCAAACACATTTCAACTTCCGTAACACACCAGGTGCCGAAAAACGTTTTATCAATATACAATGATAACCCATATATGTTGCAACTTTACGTTAAAGGCCTGATTTCTCTCTGGCGTGGAGGGTATATTCCATAGTATATTCTAACGGTTATAAGTTTAGCAGAATTTGGTTTTAATTTCTATTCAACTGACTTTGCAAACAAAAAGGAGTTTCACAGTTCGTCGGAATACTTTTTTATACATGTTCACCGAAGAAGAACCGATTTTGTCCCGGGTGGTCCTAGTTTAATTTGGTGAAAATCTGATTAACGATTCCGGAGGTACAGGAAATAGGATGTTGGTAGATTGCAGTTTTACTGCAATTAAATTATTTTTGTTGCATTCACGGTCCTAGAGTAGGTTTAATTATACAATTAGGCAAAACCGATAGACATAGTTAATTGGGCAAAGTCTAACCTACTAACCTTAATTATGTATCAAGAATTGTTATCTGTGCATGAAATGAATAAAAGGAATAATATAATTAAATATATATTTAAATGAATCCACATTCATTCCGGTGCCACTACCGGCCAGCCGGCCACCTCACATTTCAAACCGGAACACGACAATGACAAGCATTGACGCTAATGCGACAAGAATAGGTAAGACGGTAGTATCAGATACCCGGGCGAGACGTTGCGGAAATCTACCACCTAGTAGTCTTGATGGGAGTGACAAGTAAAAGCCAATCAGTCACCTCTTACGACCTGTCTTGAAGACCGGCAGATGGTCTATTTTTTTAAAAGGCGCCCAGACCAACACGGGTGAAAATGGTGCAAATTATTCATAGATCCTTGCATATTCTGCCATAATATATTGTTTCGCACAATTTAAATATCTTCTAACAAACTATTTTTGACTAAAATATTCAGAAGAAATAGTATAGCAGTTTCATCAAATTATTTTTAATTAAATTTAAAATATAATGAATATAAATATGAATATAAATATAAATATTTATATTCAATACATGTTATTTAACAATACAAGTTTATTTATTAATATTTGATTTTAAACGACAAATTTTTATGACATCCTAATAAATATTTAAAAGCGTTTCAAACAGTTTTGTAAAAATTCTATTCAATGGTAATGATTTAAAAATATTAAGAATAGAATGGTGTGTATGTTTGTTTGACTTCGCTGTTCTTTCATAATACGATAGCAAAAGCAGAAGGGTCTCTTTTTAGGAAAGAGTCAACCATTGCTTATATAAACCCAATATGTTAATGGTGTGTTGCTATCCGAGTAGCGAGATAAACCACATGCATACGTTTCTTAGCCTGTACTTACAGTCCAACCTGGAACACGACATGACAAACACCGCGACAATTGCGACAGGAATTAAATAGTTAAGGTGGTGATATCAAAAACCCAGACGAGACTTTGCAGTCTCCACCACCTAGTAGTCACGACGATAGTGACACTTATTACCAATTGTTCGCCTTTTACGATCTGCCTGGCAGAATGGCAGATGGTCTAATCTTTAAAGAGGCTTCGGCCAACACTGGAAAAGTTTATATACATAAATATATTTTTTTGGTAAGACACAAATAACTTTTCGCTAACTATAACGTAATAAATCTGCAATAACCGTGATACTCAAGGACATTGTGTCTTTTTAATTCTTTTTTGTATCATATAGGAAAAAGCAGATGGCACTCCTGATGAAAAGAAAAATCGTCGTCTATAGAATCTAAGTTGCTATCCGAGTGGTGGGATGATAATGCCACTATACAGAACAATGGGCCCACCTCTCGTTCCTATCACTAACTTAAGTAACGTGACATCTGAAAACCAGTGATTTGTGTACTCAGGGTCCCCTGGGGAGAAGCAAAGCTGTCTTAAACCCGCAAAGAAATTATTCAGAAGTATAAAGGCCTTCCCTAGCATGTCCCTTTTTAGCATGAGCCAACAAAGTGGTAAACTCAAGTCCAAGCGCGGACGCAGTCCTCACAAAAGCGGTCCTAAGAAACAGCCAAGTACGAGTCGGAGACGTTTTTTTTGCTTAATTCTAAGCACTTGTATTAAACACTCACATTCGCACTAATCAAGATGTAAACGGGGCATTCCAAAAAGTACGTCGCCGTCCATGTCAATATAGTGTAAAATGTAAATTAACAAAATTGTCTGCCTCGTGATCTAGCGTTTAATCTATTCGGCTCAAATCATGAGATCCCATGTTTGATCCCAAGGTCGGGCAAAATGTTTTATTGAGGTTTTTCGAGGTTTTTGTCGAAACCTAAAATGTCAGTAGGAACAGTAGCAGCAGAGCACTCCCATGCCTCGGATGAGCGCGTAAAGCTGTCGGTCCTGTTTATCGCTAAAAATAGGCGATAATCATTAATATGTCGGTAAAATGAGCCGATGAGGATCACGACTTATCTCGCCGACCGACAAACCAGTGAATAATACCAGTGGTAAACCAGTCTATAGATGTTTGGCTTACTCTGCCTACTCCGCAACCTGGCGTGATGTAACTTTTTTAAAGAAAATATCTCAATCAAGGTTGTGGGCATATATCCACTATGCGCATAACTCTGGATCTGCACTAGCTCAAGCCTGGTTTGGATCGGTTTCGTTAACCGTATAATGAATTAATGACGTCATTCAAGTCTCAACCAACAAGACAGTCAATTGAAACTTGATTCTACAAATTAGCACTAACGTATCAGCAGCGGAAAATGTTTATAGTTTTGTATGAAATTTAAAGGCATGTGGGATTAACACCTCGCTACACGGATAGCAATGCACCATTTATATTTGCGGTGGCTATAGGCGACGGTTTTTTTCGTTCCATCAGGAGTGCCCATCTGTTTATTTGCTATCTTATCTATACATATAATAAAATCGTAGGAAAGTCAAAACTGTACATTGAATATTTTTTTAAAAGAATACTTGGGGTGTGATCGACAATCGATACCGAAGCCAAAAATATAGTTTATAGTTTTTAGTTTGTCTGTTTGTCTATTTGTCTGTATGTATGTCCGTGGTAAACTCAAAAAGTACTGCATGGATTTACTTCAAATTTTGCATGAATACGTATACTACTAACAGGTCGGGTCAACATATAGGCTACATATTATCACGCTCTCACCTACGGGGGAGGTGCTGTGCGGAGTAAACGAAGTCCGCGCGGACGAAGTCGTGGCCAACAGCTAATGATAAAATAAATATCTGTGGGAAGATAATTTGGAACTAAAAACATACCTGCCTCTATTTAGTTCAACGGCAAGATTTTAGATGAGATAAATCCTACTAAAGGCATTGTGAATTAAAATGCAAAAACTAATAGAACCGACTTCCAAAAAAGGAGTTTTTCAATTCGGCTGTATTTCAGATAATTCAGAACTATATCAACTAGTAAAAAGCTGGTAAACTAACCATACCATAAAAGTTAGAACATAACCATAGAAGTTGTGTTATAAATTATTAACATTTTTTCAGTTTAGTTTTTCTACTTGTTACTAGATGGCGGTTGTTAACATTGTTGAAGCCAAGCCTTTTTTTCTGTAAAATGTAAATGGATGATACTGTAACACCTTCTTTGTGTTACAATTATTATAATAGTGTTGGCCACTTGTTTAATTTTAAATTTTTAGGTAAATATTGTAGAACTGTCTAGTATTTTTATGTTTTGTGATATAGGCAATTGTAATTTGTTTCTTATGGGGCTCGGACGTAAAGCCCAATAAAACGAAGTGAAGACCTAATACTTATTTTATTTAAAAGTAGTTTAGAAATTGATCCCAAGTACCTCTCGCGAATTAAAATCATTAAAGCAAGCAGTGGGGTGAAACCCCCGGTGACGACGAGGTCGTAACAATACCATGAACAAAAATATTATTTTAGTATGTATTTATTAATATTGATTCATAAAGCTATTGTCGATATATTTCAATTTTTAGAACTAGTCTTGGTTTATAAACTCATGTGAGTATTATAGATGTCCCGGTTTTGGCCATTGCACTATTTGTGGTCATTATCAACCGGCTTCCCAAAAGGAGAAGGTTATCAATTGAATGTTTTTTTATGTTTGTTCTCGGTTTTTTTTAAATATCATAAGATAGCAAACAAGCAGATGGGTCTCCTGATGGAAAGAGTCAACCATCGCCTATAGACACCAAAGATGTTAATGGTGCGTTTCTTGCGGCGAGATCTAATGCTACGTGCACAAGTTTACACTCCAAACCGAAACACGACAGCGACAAGCACTGACGCTATTGCGGCAGGAATAGGTAAGGCGGTGGTACCAGACCCGGGCGAGACAATGCAGAACTCTACCACCTAGTAGCCACGATGGTAGTGACTCGATAGCCAATCGGTCGCCTTTTACGACCTGCCTGGCAGAAGGGCAGTTGACCTATTCTTCAAAGGAGGACGGGACCAACACGGCGAAGGTATATATATTTAGTTTAGTTATGTAACCATAATATCTATTTTTTTTTGTACATCAAGTCTACTTTATTTGATTTCTTTTTTATCTCCTTTATCGGGTTGGCTGGAAGAAATCTCTTTAAGTAGAGATAAGCTCGCCCATTGTACTTATGTTGTGTTGATATATTTTTATTCTAATTGTTCTGTGTACAATAAAGTATTAAATAAATAAATAAACTGATTTTTTTTTTGTTTGAGAGGGTATACTCCTGTGTGGTTTTAATTAAGTGAACATTTTAATTAAATGAAGATTTAATGCAGGGTTGGAGATATAAGAAACGAGAACGAGAATATATTAATTCTTCTCGATTCCACTCGATTCTAATATACGATACGAGTAAGGCCATACTAAGTGCACTATGACCACAGATTAATGCTTTTCTCTCAATCACAATCCTTATTTATTGTAATAGTTTTACATTTTATTGTAAAACTAAACCCCGGACTTTTAACGAAAAATATTTTACTGTCGTTGTTAAAAAAATTAAACCTTTTTTTTAAAACAAAAGTGGTTTTTGGCCACATCAAGTGGGAATGCAGTAATTGGCAAGGTCCTTTCTTTTCAACATAAGAATCATCTACGACGTGTTTGCTACCTTTAATATGAAAAAAAAACACTGTATTTAATTTATTAATTCGCTTAACGAAAACTTATGGACATGTTTTTTGTGAAGTACTGTAACATTATAATTCTTGGACGGCAAAAACAATATTTTTGAAGTCCAGGCATTTGCATTTATATTACCGTAAGCGGTCTAGACCAATTTATATATGGCTACGTATTTTTTGTGACATACAAAAGACATAAGACATTTGGCTTTTAATAATTTGCTGATTCTAATAAATAAAGATTTCAGTCCTTACTCCTTAGTGAAAGGGTCCGCTCGAAAAACGACCGCCCGGGTTGCATGCATTAGAATTCAAACTCTATTGTATTTTATCATACATTCTTTTTTGCACCTCCACGGAATATATTTGCAATTTTAGTTGTGACGATTTATTATGTGGACTTTTTGTATGACGCTGATTGTCCTCCATCGGAAGTTTCTTTTAGTATCGATTCCTATGATAAAGAGTTGATTATGAATTCAATCGATCGAGCTAGAGACTACCTACATAAGCTTAGTTAGCCTTTTGTGTCCAACGCATCCAAAGCTCTTAGTTTCAAAATTAATATAATCATATGAATTAGTCATAATTTTTCATGAAGTATAAATGAGATGAACCAAATAGTATGATCTCACAGCATATATAATTAGCTGGTAAACGAGCAAGTGGGTTACCTGATGTTAAGTAGAGGGCATTGCCCATGGGCAATGTACATGGCAACATAGAGGGTTGTTGCCAATGCGATACCGGCTTCAGAAATGTTTGTTAATTTCCCTTTTAAAAGCATAGCTCCCCGGAAAAACCGAGCTAGAAAGGTTATTCAAAAGTAAAAGTAAAGTATCTTCACGCCTATATCTCCGTAGGGGTAGGCAGAGGTACAATAGGGGTTTTTATTTGTTCTAATCGACTATTAATTCCGTGATAACTATAAGTAACTGTAATTATTGTCCTGTCCTATCGACTGTAGAGAAACATTATAAACCTTATCGACTATAGATGAAAATTATATAAATTAACAAAAATCATATTTTGCAAATTGAAAAATGGAATAAAAAAGTATCTTCACGCCGATATCTCCGAAGGGGTAGGCAGAGGTACAACAAGTGCACCCACGATTAGCCGAAGATACTTGGTCCCACAAATGTGATAGGTGGCAAGCCTATCGCCAACCGGGCACTTTCCAATCCCGGGCAACTTTGTGTTTTTCAGAAAACTGAAAAAACCCTTTTTTTATGTGCCCGACCCGGGAATCGAACCCGGGACCTCATGTGGTAAACGCCAACCCTGGACCACTAGACCACAGAGGCAAAGGTTATTCAGAGTAGTTATATGTGTTTAGATGGTGCATTTGGAAGGCTGCAGCGAATAGTTCGGCTGCGAAATGCGTCTGGTGATAAGACTGATAGAAAGAGTCAACCATCACTTCTAGACACCAATGATTTATTAGTGCATTGCTACCTATGTGGCGCGATGCTGATCCCATTTGCATAAGTCACTAGTTATCTTACCTTCCAAACTGGAACATACCAGCGACTAGCATTGACGCTATTGCAGCAGGAATAGGTCAGACAGTGTTATCAAAACCGGCCGAGACATTGCAGAACTCTGCCACCTAGAAGTCACGATGTTAGAGATACGTATAGCTGGGCAATCATTCGCCTTTTACAAACTGCCTCACAGAAAGACAGATGGTATAATCTTCAAAGGGGGCCTGGACCAACACGGGGTGGTTTCGCTTCAAACCCTAATGTAACGTTTGTAAAATAATACAATGAATGTGTACTAAATCAAGATCTTAATAATAAACCCGGTTTATCTTAGCTGTAAATCAGCACTCATTTTGGCTCTTTCATTCAAACTTAATGTTTCTCTGAAACTTAGAATGAATGCAACAAAATAGAAGGCAATTCAAAAACAGAATCGAGCAGGTTTATTATTGAATTATTGGTGTTTTTAAGAGTGTAGATATGGATCTGCTTTCAAATCATGTTATGCCATACAAGCCTTAAAAGCCTTCCCATGATCGGATCCAACTACCAACCAAGGCAACCTTGGTTGCGTTGGAGTCAAAATCAACCGTGTATACAAGTATATGTTAGTCAATGTCAATATTTTGGTTGGCCGACCAAATGACGTTCCAATCACTTTGGTCGTGAGTGCATATCTCGCTAGCAAAAGCAAGATGTACATACGATCGTTTAGAACGAAGCCTAGTTTAGTACCCAAACATCCTTGGTTGGGTCAACTAAATTAGGTTTCGTAGTTGGATCCAATTGTGTGGAAGTATTTTTATTTTTCACATAGAATAGGTAAAAAGCAGATACTGCACTCTGATGGCAAGAGATAACTGATGTCTATTAATACCAAAAGTACTTCAATGATTCCTTGTTTTCTGCATTTATTGAGAGCTACAAGAACTGACGCATAGCATATAGCGGCTGGGCTTGGCTGGTAAGGATGTAGATAGACGACATTATTTGCCTTCTTTCACCTTTAACGAGATGCCTAGCAGTAAAGCAATTGATCTATTCTCTTAAAGGGCTCTGAGCAACACCGGGATTTTTTTTCAACAGAAAAAACATTTGCGCGTTTGATACATTTTGATATTAAAAAAAACACGGAATGTATGTGTATCCGCTTAGCGAAAACTTATGGAGATGTTTTTAGTGAAGTACTGAAACATTAAAATTCTTGGAGGGCAAGATAATTATTTTTAAATTCCAAGTATGTACATTTATATTACCGTAAGCGATATAGACCTTTTAATACGTGGCCACATATTTTTTGTGACATACAACAGAGACAAGACAGACAAGCTGCATTTCAACTGCACGTCAGTAGAAAAATTGTAGTTTTGATATAGTTCAGTTGACATAACTGCACTGAAACTGCCTATTATATATATATATATATATATATATATATATATATATATATATATATATATATATAATATATATATATATATATATAATGCACTATCGCTATACCTGAAGTTTTAATGACGACACCGAATGGCTAGTAGTTGACTTGTTATGGCGAGAATTATTAAATATGTAGTTAAAATGAACTTGCTATCATAAGCAATCATAAAAGCTACATACTCACTGCATACTGTGCAATACTGTGTAACCTGCCCAAGCACAAAAACTGTTTCCAAATTTCATTTTTGTAGTCGGCATGCAGTTCAAATGCATTCCTTCTGTCTAAAGCCTAGACGGTAGTACCGATTCCGAGAGCGTAGAGAGCAACAATATTTATTATTTAGTACTAACCTGCGATGGTATATTTAGCTTTTCTCGCATTTTATGACTTTCAAGAAGGCTTGCACAAATGTAGAATTGCATATTCAGTTTGTATTGTCATTAAATTACATTCGACATGAACTCATATTATTTAGTAGTAGTGTCGTTCCAATTTTAGTAAGTATATGTACTGCCGAAGTGAGTATTCTTTATTTGCAAATCCATTTCGATACTGAACGGAACCCCTAGATACCTCGTCGCAAGTTATGTGGATTACACAGAATTAGAGCGCCGACGTCACTCTCTATTACAGATTATATAAGTTACTGTTGTAATCTGTACGTTTTTTGCAATTACTTACCAGCCTTATTGATCAAGTGGTGAGCGACCCTCCCCGCGTAATCAATGGGCTTCGGATTTGATTCCCGAAAAGGATAATAAATAAATAAATATTCAAGGGACAAATCACACTTACGGATCTAACCCCAAAGTAAGCATATCATTTGCTTGAGTTATGAGTGTTAGTCAACGATACTAATACATAGAAATACATATATGAATACAAGAATATATTTAATAAACACCCAAACCCGGAAATACAAACATTTATGCTCATTTAGTTAGGGTCGCTAACCACTTGACCAACGGGGCGGTCTTTATGAGCGTACTGCGTAGGTTAATTTAATGTATTTCTAACGCATATTATTTTAAAAATATAAGATTACTGCAATCCTCCGCAATGTAAACTTTAACTGTACCTTTCATACGTTCCTTCCGCTCGGGCAATTGTCTTAAAAAGGAGTATAAAGTTTTTCCTTCACGTATTAATATATAGATTAATAATCTTTGTCTAACACCCATACCACTAGCAAATGATTTGTTTATTTTGGGGTTAGATTAGTTAGTATAATTTGTCCAGCGATATTTATTTAGTTTAGTTGATTAATTCTCCTTTCATTGGAAATGTTTCATCACTATCTCCAGTTGATCCTTCATTAATGATTTCGTCGCTGAATATTTGTTACTTCTATCCTCTTTTGGCGATCAGTAGCTAGATGTAACGGCGCACTGATTAGTATCTCCAGTAGTTTGGATACATAACATGACAATCTTTTCGGACTATGTTCCCTCGAACTTTTTCTTCAACCTTGCCTGTATCTATTTATTTTTCAAGGTTGCTAGGGTTTTCCCTTACTATATGACTAAAATACGGTAAGATTTGCTTCTTGCAAATGCTGGAAGGTCATTTGGAATGTTCGAAAATGTCTTATAACACACGTAGTGAGTGAGTTATTCACATCGTTAAAATAGAACTCACCTCCAGCATACATCATAATCGGCACCAACATCATCAAACCATCCTTATCAAGTGTATTCGAGTATTCTAAAATTTACGATATCAACTCAAACTCTAGCGGTTTTATTAATTAAATAAGTTCGATCGTGTAAGCGTCTTCGTGGGCGATGTGATACAATGAGTTAATATACATGCATGCTCAAATTGGATTATTAATAGCAGCATTGATTGGCACAGCGAACAGTTTCTTTTTCAACCTCCTGGTTCCATCATGAGACACCCAAGAGAAACTACAAATTGCGCTAAATTGAATTTTTCGTTGCCATCCAATTGGCGGGGTTGAAATGCCACATGGATAAGTTTAACGACTACCTTACCACCGACAGCGACAAGCACCGACGCTACTGTGGGAAGAATTGTAAGGCGGTGGTACCAAAACCCAGTGGAAGCGTTTTTTTATATTATAAGATAGCAAACAAATGGCTCTCCTTATGGAAAGAGACAGCCAAAGCCTGACGCCAAATATGTTAATAGTGCGTCGCTATCTGTGTGGCGGCATGGTGATGCCAGTTGCATAAGTTTACCGGCTACCTTACCCTCCAAACCCGAACGACATTACTTCTACTCAGTTAGTATCATAATGATAGTGACACGTGACTTTTCTCCCTTTTTATGAAATGCCAAGCAGGCAGGCATTTGATTTATTCTTTAATCAGGAACTCGGATTAAATGGGAATGGTACATACAGGTGAATCTATAAAAATTCATATCAAAAATAAGATCATACTTTTATAAACGACTTGCTGTACTCGCGACTTCGTTCGCGAGGAAAAATTTCTAAAATAAAAGTAGACTAATTTACTCTTTATTACCGTGCTTTAAAAGATACAGTCCCGTGGTTTTACCCGCGTAGTTCCCGTTCCCCTGAGATTTCCGGGATAAAAACTATCCTATGTCCTTTCTCGGGTCTCAAACTACGTTTGTACAGAATTTTATCCAAATCGGTTCAGTGGTGAAGGCGTGAAAAAGAGACAGACAGAGAAACAGAGTTACTTTCGGATTTATAATATTAGTATGAATTAAAAATGCTTAGGTACATATTTTTCTCCGTAGTATTGGTCTGGGCTAACATGGAAGACTAAATCATCTGCCATTCTGCCAGCACTACGTAAAAGATCAAAGATTGGCAAGAATTGTCCTACCATCGTGACTACCAGGTGGTAGAGTTCCACAAAGTATCCCATTACACAGCACAAGTAAATAATTATAGTCTTGCCAATGCCAAATTGCGCAATAGCGTCAGTGAATGTCACTGTCGTGTTCCGGTTTGGAGGGTAAGGTAGCCGGTAGACTTATGCATCAGGCATTACGATAACATCCTGCCAAACAAATAGCAACGCAATATTAACATCCACGAAGGACTTTAATATAACTCTATAGGCGATAGTTGTCTCTTTCCATCAGGAGAATAATCTGCTTGTTGGTATAATGTAATTGCGCAATAGCGTAATATAAAAAAAGCATAAAAGAATAATATAAACAACATCACATAATTAATTATAAGTTAAAATGCTATTTGTCTAAATTGTCTCCATTATCCTTAAATATATCCTTAAATATATTTACGGCTTTTAAATATTTAAATCAATAACGTTATACCAATTTCAAAACAATTTACGCGATTTCGTAACAAAAAACGTCTAATGTAGATGTACAGGGGAGACGAGGCAGTGTTGGTGTTTTTTTCGTATTAATACACATGGGTGCGTAAAAAAAGATAATAGTGAGGGATGTAAAAGGCGGGGCCAGGTGTCAGTTGCAGGCAGATCTTATCGCGGCGGGGCCGCCGACGGCCGATGTACTTCGGCTCCATGGGTCCCTCTCTAATCATGACAATACAATAGGTACTATTGAGCTGCGTACTTTTCCTTCCAAATTGACTGGGTTTCGTTTCGCTTTAAATGAAGTTTTGAAAGAAAATGAGATTAGTACTGAAAATATAAAGTAGTCAGGACGCTATATTATTTTTTTATCAAGAAACTGATACATTGACGTATGAGTTTTAATAGCAGAAATCTATTGCCACCTTGGAAATTCTGGATAGTGACTGATAGAAGGACTGATTACGATAAGTTGAAATTTTATTATTAATAATTTCTTAGATAATTTTATCAAAATCGCTCCTACCGTTTCGAAATCCACGAGGTTTGCATGTAAACACACATCGATTTGAATATATAAATATTTACAGTTTGCTCATTTTTACGTCAACCCAGTGTGAAGTTAGTTCTTAGCGGGTACCAGTCTGTCTGTGCTAAGCCACTGAACCGATTTAAATGAAATCTTGCAAGGAGATATTTGAAAACACGGGGTTAAAGACTTTTTCCAAAATCAACCCTTAATAGGCTGTTTAGGGTATATAACTTATATACATGAAAAATACTGTCGAGGACATGTTACTTTATTGATGGGGAGCTCTACATACATACATCTAACATGTGCAGATTAGCTAGTTATCCGTGTATTAATTCGTGAAGCAAAAACTATGGGTAATTTAGCATAATTAATGTTTTTATGAAGAAGAAGTGCAGAAAGCTAATATTATGTCGTCAAAGATGACCGTCACGTTGGTCGAGTAGTTAGCGACGCTAATTACACAATCGACGGGGCTCGGAACCGATCCCTGACGGGGACAAGCATTTGTGTAACGAGAATAAATGTTTGTATTTCCGAGTTTGGGTGTTTAATATATTCTAGTATTTATATATGTATTTCTATGTATTAGTATCGTTGACTAACACCGATAATACAAGCAAATAATGTGGTTATTTTGGGATTAGATCAATAAGTGTAATTTGTCCCGTGAATATTTTATTTATAAAGTTCAAGATGTAGTTATAATAAACACTACTGCCGTGTTGGTCCGGGCTCACCTGTGTTGATCCGGGTTTCTTTGAAGCATAGACCAACTGCAGTTCTGCCAGGCAGATCGTAAAATACGACCAATTGGCTATACGTGTCACTACCATCGTGACTAATAAGTGGTAGAGCTCCACTATGTCTCGTCCGGGTATTTGGTACCACCGCTTTACCTATTCCTGCCGCAATAGCGTCAGTACTTGTCACTGTCGTATTTCGGTTTGGAAGGTAGGGTAGCCGGTAGACTTATGAATGTGACATTAAGATCCCGCCACACAGAAAGCAAAGCACCATAAACATCTTTGGTGTCTCTAGGCGATGTTTTTTCTTTCCACCGGGAGAGCCATCTGTTTGTTTGCTAAAGAAAAGACTAACCCAGAAATAATAAAAACATTTGTCAAGATTTAAAACCATGTGCAGTCGAGTGTGAAATTATAGACCCGTGGTGGACTTCACCACGTGGTCACTTGACCACGTACACGAGGTACAAGTTTGCTTCTCGACCACCCCAATTACTCAACAAATGGAGCGTTATTTCTACCACGATAATGTTATTTGATTTAGTCTAAAAGATAATGCAGTAAATAAGAGCCTCAGAGATAGCAAATCGGGAACATATCAGTAACACATTTGTTGTCGAGGATGTTAGCCGGCGGTTAGTTCTTACCAGATTTGCTATAAACGTCTTTGAGTGTTCAAATTCACGCTACATTTTCTAAATCTTTCTACTTATAAAGAGTACCAAGAAAAGGAACTCATTAATATTTTGATTGTGTTGAGTAATCAACATATTAAACTTTAAGTCAATTGACAATAAATTCAAAACAGTCGGTTATGGGCGTGTTCTTTGAAACAATTATCGCTATCTATTCTTGTTTAAGCTTGGAAAGGCAGGTAATGGGCACCTTTTTCGCTAGTTCGGAAACTTATCAGCTTGTTTAATTCCAGTCGCCATTTTTTCAGTGACTTTATGCGAAATCAACTTTTTTCTATCTTGCTTTACTAAACACTGTTGGATTTGCCATAAAATTATGACTGGTTGGTTTCAAAAACGTTAAATGGTCGAAGAGCTCCCATTTTCCTGTAGGTGTTTTTAGGTTTACGAATAAATAATTCAATAACTCAGAGAACCTTGTTGAGAAAGCTATAATTTGGCCCAAATATACATACTAGTCATGTCTATGGTAACATAAAATCTTGAAAAATATTTGTTTTCAGGGTAGCTCCTCTACATGTTAAATAGGGATGGTAATGTTAAATGGGTCTCATTATGTGGGGTATCGATGAATAAATAGGTATTAAAGAATATTGTAGGTTTGTAAATAGTAGTTTTCGAATAAGGGACTCGTTTGTAGAATATTATTAATATCTTGATTGCTAATTTTGTTAGTCAAGTGTCCCCCCCTCTGGAGGTGAAACGGTTGGTTGGGGGAGGGGGATCATGGTGGTAGTAGTACCTAATATAATGAAGTTAAAAGGAAAACTATCACGGCTGAGAAGGCTTTACAAGTTTTTGAGTAATAGACAATAATCCACCTTATAAGATGTACCTGCAGAAGTTTTTAAAGGCGGTGAACCTGTCGTGCCGTTATATCCGTCATTGATGTTAAATAGATTAAGTTTCATAGTATGAAACAATAAAAGATTTCTTCTTAGTCCGCATTATTGTGATAGGCAACTTCGGAAACCTACATTGCGCGTGGCCCGAATCGCTTTTTACCAATTTTTTAAATTTATTATTATTATTACATGTAATTATTCTGTTAAATAAATGTATAATTACTAACCGAAAAATTATGAAAAATTAAAAAAATAATTAGGTACACAACGTACACGTTCGAGTGTCTCGTGGTCTATAGGTTAGCCTATTCAGCTCAGATGTGGTCCCGGGTTCAACCCCCGGGTCGGGCAAAAGTGTTGTTGAGATTTTTTCAAGCGTTTTCTCGTAAATTTATAATCTCAGTAGGTAGAAGCTCGGAGTCTAGCGGGTGGTGGTGTAGCGGTGGTGGTCCCGTGCCTCCATTGAGCACGTAAAGCTGTTGTTCCCGGACTCCTTTGAAGAATAGGCCAACTGCCCTTCTGCCAGGCAGGTCGTAAAATGCGACCGATTGGCTATGCGAGTCATTACCATCGTGGCTATTAGATGGAAGAGTTCTGCATTGTCTCGCCCGGGTCTGGTATCACCGCCTTACCTATTCCTGCCGCAATAGCGTCAGTGCTAGTCATTGTCGTGTTCCGGTTTGGAAGGTTAGGTAGCCGGTAAACTTATGCATGTGACATTAGACCTCGCCACAAGGCAGCAACGCACCATTAACACCTTTGGTGTCTATAGGCGAAGGTTGACTCTTTCCATCAGGAGCCCCATCTGCTTGTTTGCTATTTTATGATATATAAAAAATATATATTTTCTTATAATTTTTATTGATAATGTCATCAATCTTTTTATTTGACCCTTTCAGTTCGAACAGGGTCTTTTTATTCTCTGTATATTTGTTAATTACCTTTTTCTTCGTGAATTCCGATATATAAAAAATATGAAGATGATCTATGCTACATTTCCATTCTTGCTATAAGCAACGGAGATTTTTAATACTAGTTGTTAAAATATGCGTAGTAATCAATATAGAACTAAATATTCCATTTAATCCGTTTATATACTTACGAACAAGCTTCGTGACAGATTCCATTAACTCCGCAAGCCAATTATCTCCTGTGTTCTACGAGTCCACTCAACTTGATACCGTACAAGCGCAATATGTTAACATATTTTTTAATTTCTTCTTTGGACAGCTAAGGAGCGAGTACATGCGCAGGAGTGAGATTTATAATATGAAAATGTTCCTACCGCGCATGCACTATAAGGATCTATAAATCTTTAAGTACTGGATCGGCCAATCCACGTTGAGAAACGATAAATCATCGCCACGGATGGTAAAGAATTGAACACTGTTTTGTCTCGCTCACACTTTTAGAATCTCGTACTTACTACATCATTTATCATTTCGCTCTCTCATTCCACCTCAATGATAAATTCAATTCTCTTTTTGAATATGATTGTTCTTCGTTTTGTTATCTTTTGTTGTGGGTACCGTCACGGAGTTAGGTTTTTTGATCGGAATCCGATCGAAATGATCGCGGGAATTGGATTTCCATTTATGATTTCGTGTTATAAGTGATCAATCTGCCTTGACCTTTTTAAGAATAGATATCGCCGTCAAATTTGTCAGCGAGAACTTGGCGTACTTTACATACAAAATTATGAACATGTATTATCTAACATTCCAAATATTTATCAATACGCGTCCATTAAAATATACCTAACAAGTTTTATCCTATAATATCTAGTCAACAAAATCGATATGGCAAACTATAAATGTCTTTAATATTACTTTGCTAACAACGATGTATTGAATTTTAATTTAATTTAATATTTTCGGAGGTATTTCATCGCGATAACGCCTAACCATACACATCTATGGCCACTCAGCTAATATGCAAAGATCTTAGAAAGTGTCGATGCATCTATCACAGTGTCATATATCCCTGGCCTTACCATCGACATACATACATTGATTTCGCTGACCCTTACACTCTCAGATTTTCACATGTTTCGATCATCAAAATTCTTGTGTTAGCTACTGTTAAATTGTTTAACCGAAGTCCCAAAAGTACTTACACAATATGGCAACAAATTATCTAACAAAATGGAACATTGGAAATATTTATATACCTAGAAATGATGAAACATATAGAAATGAAATGTGTTATAAATTATAATCAAATTGAGTAAAATATGACCAAAATATCTTAAAGTTGTCTATTTAATAAGAAATTACTTTTCCCCGACCTATTGAGTTTCATACATTTCACATAATTAACATGTAATTATCCTATACTAGCGGCCCGCCCCGGCTTCGCACGGGAAAAAAATGATTAAAATCGATCCAGTAGTTTTGATTTATTCATTATTACCCGTGGCCCGCACGCGTTAAATTTGGAGTAAAACGATTACCCTTTCCCTATGCAGATTTCCTGCTATTTTTGGAATATGTAAATTCATATAGGTACTACATTTTTAGTTTTTACATTTTTACCTATTTCTTTTATTTTTACAATTAACATATTATGGAATGTCTTTATATACAACGTTCACAGCTTTCTTGCCATTAGACAATACAAATATGTTTTCTTTAGAGGTTAATCTTGAAAGAGCGATATATAGTTGGCAATGTGAAAAGCAGTCAACGCTCAAATCTAAGCCTGCAACGTTGAAGGCTTGACCCTGCGATTTATTAAAGCGAGGCATCAGGACAAACGGGAAAAAAATGTGTAAATGGTTGACCCTACGGGCCATCCCTGAAACTTCTCACTAAATTAAGGTATTTTAAGCTCAAGAGTAAAAAATATAAGCATAGATTTTTCAGTTCAAACATCTATTTTGTTAAAAATGACAGTATTATTAATTTTTGAAAAGCTGTATATTTGAAAATGATGATGGCATTCAACTCAATTTTTGAGATGTAAAATATTGTTTTATCTAAATAATCGATAGGTTAAAAAATTTCGATGCTATGTCAAAAAATATTTTATTTTTAATTTTCTTCATTGATAAATCCCAAACAAATTGACCGTTTTTGATTAAATTAACGGATCAAAAGCTGATAATATTTTTAAGTCAATCGGTAAATTAACTTGAAAATTATTTAAAATAAACTTAAGTAAGTTTGCTAAAAATAACGTATGAAGAGCTATAAGTTTGAGAATTAGATTCAATTTTGATTTTTGAAACGGCGTTTGACGTAGTTTTTTAAGTACTAAAATATCGTAGAACACCAAAAAATGATTGGTTGAAAATTTCGAAGCTATGTCAAAAAAACACTTTTTCAACATTTTTCGTCAACTCTCTCTTTATTCTTTCTGATTACTCTCAAACGGATAAACCGATTTTGATGCAATTTATTTATTAGACATAGTTGTTTGACGAATAGAGCTGATTAGTTTTTCTACTCAATCGGTACATAAATCTGGAACTTATATTAAAAAAATACTGTTTCGTCAAAATTTTTTTGGTGTTTTTCCAAAATTTCTCAAAATCTCTTGGACCGAATCGGTTCAAATTTTCAGGAAATCTAAGTTGAGCAGAATCCAACCGTCGGAAAAGATTCCTAGGACCTCTGAACGTGGACATCTGGTAAAAACTCGATTTTCAAAAATCGGGATAAAATCAGTAACTTCCTTATCTACATACGTAGTGGGAAGTTTTTTTTTTCAAATAGCCAATGTCACTCAGTGAAAAAAAATGAAAAATAAAATGAAAAGTAAGTAAGTAAAGTAGTAAAAAACTGGTTTACTAAATCACGTTTTTTTACATTGATTGTTAAATAACAATTTTACAAAAATTATACGATATACCTGAAGGTATTATCTAAGGAATGTGCTAACTTATTACATGATAGAATGTACTTTACTTTATCATATAAAATTCCGAAAACAGGAAAAATAATTTGTTAATACTATTTCTAATCATCCACATGATTTTTATATGGTGATATTTAGTTAAAAAAATGAATGTACTAAATTTTGGTTTTCAGCGAAAGTCCTATATTTATTTATCCAAAAATTAACAGGTTTCCCAGCGGTTTCAGAACACGCAGCGCGCGCGCCGCCCGACCGGCCGGTAACCGCTATGCCCCTGCATTTTAAATCTGTAATATCTTCGAAAATATTCATTTAAATTACATGCTGTAAACGCCCATACTGATCTATATTAAATCAACAATATATTTAAGGTATTTAATTGGATAAGGATTAGTGCTGTATTGCTTAAAATTGCTTTGTAAAAAATCCATTATTTCTCGTAAAAAGTAAATGACAAAAAAATGCTATTGTGGGTTATCCATAAGAGCTAGACATATACCATCGCGGACTTTTCTGTAGACCTTTTCAAGGTGTACAAATACTTAGTACATTATTTTGATAAATCTCGTAGGGTTTAGCCTGCGTTTGCAATATAAGCGAAAAAAGAAATATAATTATTTACGACATGACTTCAGAAAACTCAAAAATTGCAGTATTTCTCTACAATATATTGAATGTTATTATACACATAAACCTTCCTCTTTAATCACTCTATCTATTACAAAAAACCGCATCATAATCCGTTGCGTAGTTTTAAAGACTTAAGCATACATAGGGACATAAGGACAGACAGAGAAAGCGACTTTGTTTTATACTATGTAGTGATATCCGATCCTGATGATTTCATCACAGCTTAAAATTCATTATTTATAGCCACACGTCAATGTCGTCGCCGGCGGGGTTGTCGCGGGCTACTGTTGTTGTTGAGCCGCAAACAGTCGAGACCCAGGTCAAGAGTTATTAATAGTTGGAAATTCTGAAGCCACTTACTTACCCACTTATCGACAAGACACTGCCCTAAGCCGAGGTTCGGTCTCATAGGAGACACCCTTACTAGGGCTCTAAATCAATTTAACTTAAACTCAAGCTCGGTTTCGCAGTAACAGTCATCGGACTCACTGCTGGATCGCTGTTCATTTCGAAAGAAAAATGTAGTAAATATTTTACACAGTATTGAATAAAAATATTAAAATGAGCATACATACATATTTTTTAAATAAAATAACCGAATATCATCGCGCTAGCTCCGGACGTTCCGGTTTAGGTACCACAAATCACTAGTACATCGGTTGACGAGCAAGTGGTTATCTCCATTAGATACCATCAAGACAAGATCTACCAAAATCTTACCACACCTGAGGTCAATTCATTTAGCCGGGCAGACATTTAGGAGTCCGGACCTGAACCGTTTTACCTGGAAGCCTATTTTTTATTTTTTTCCTAAGATATTGGGACAGGAATAAGTAAGGTGCAGGTGGTTGCGAAATCAGGCGAGATGTTGCAAAAATCTACCACCTAGTAAGTAGTCACGATGTTAAAGATAAGCTTTCTGTCGCCTTTTGCAAGTTGTCTAGCAGTTGATCTATTCTTTACAAAAAGGGGCCGGATCATCAACATAACATATATGAGCACTTACCAAATTAAGTATATTCTTTTTTTTAAATTATTTATATACTTATGACCTGAAAATAATTTTATTCATTTATTCATTGAGACTCTATAAATCAAAATAAATATAGGTATATAGATAGATAGATAGATCATAGTAATTTCTTCTCAGAATGCATTTTATACAACATACATAATGGTAAATTTTATTTAAAATATGATTCTAAATAACCTTTGTTGAATATACCTACATAATCCATGTGAAGTCAATTAAACTAAGTTATAATTAATACAAACAACATCCTTGTTCATTTAAATGTTACATAAAACTCGAATTAATTATATTAATCCATTATATAGTTGCCAACGATGTCGAAATTCTAATTTAGTTCAATTAATTTTTACATTCAACAGGATTAAGACTAAGAGATTAATTTGCTAAAAACTCCAGTTATTTTAATGATTTTTATTATCGTAATACAAAAGATGCATAACATTACCATTTGAAGCCATGAAATACAAAAAAGGTAACGAATATATGTTTCTTTATCGATAAAAAATACAATAAGTGGCTTTAATAATTTAAATTTTATTAAACTACAACACTGGGATGCTGTAATGCTCTTTATGGAAGCTCAAATAAATATGCGCTAGAAAACAATTCATTAGCATCTAATTACCTAGACCTGGTAGTAGTAAAAGGTAATGTGTTTTAGAGGACAAGGGTCGTGGTATTAACTGACAAAAAATTTGCTGTTATTTATACGGCTAATATTATTATGTGATGTTTCGTAGAGCTAGATTTTTATGTCTAATTCCTTCTAGGTAAATTATAGCATCAGGAAATTTGAGTTTTTGTTAATAAAACAGTAAAAATGGAATAGGCTTTTATTTTTTGTAAATAGCTAATATTTACACGGCTGTAAAAAATACAATCAACATATACTTAAAATAGGTAACCTAGAGTACAATATATTTCAGTCATTAGTGTTGGTACGTGAAAAAATAGCAACATCTCCGTGGATTTAATATATAATAGTTTATTTATATAGTAGGCATACGTTTCAGAAGATCATAGTAATAAAATTGCTTAGCGACGACAGAAATAATAAATTTACATTAAACCATCCCTTATTTCTATTATCACGTGGTATTTCTTAAAATATTTACTTATATACACACAACTAAAATTCTTAAAGCTAACATATTGTACAATAATTATACAAATCATATATTATAAAAAAGGGCGAACGCGAACTGATGCATCCAAATGTTAATGTTCAGAAAGAGTTGAACGTAGAACAGTAGGTATCTAAGTACAGCATGTTAATATTTTATTTTATACCTATTTATCGCTTGTATAGGTATATTGTTTTTCTTTATTTAGTTTTAGTAAGCCTTTTTTAAGAGTACCTAGCAATGAGTACCATCCTTACAACCAATTAAAATGATTAAGTCTTCTGTGTCAGCAGTTCGTGTAGTGGTGTTTTTTAATATTATTTTCTATGAATGAGCACGTGGCATCCGTGCCACAATAATCAGCTAATTACTGTTCATGTAAGAGAGATACAAAGTACAAACATACCTATCACTTTCTCCTAAAAGTGAAAAATCAAAATATACTGTACTTGTATATAAGTCAGTATAATAAATATTTCGTCTGTCGCTACATACATTCTGAATAAAAATATATATTTGATTACGCTATACCCAGACATACGTATGGTTATGCAATCTGTGTCAAAAGAGGAGCTACTCTAGTATGCATTCGCTCTTAATTATATTTTGTGCTTTGGCCATAAGGTACCTAGATTTTACAGTTTTCAACAGTTTTAACATTTCATTACTTAAATAATCAATTGAAGTTAGAAAAGAGTATTAAAAGCTTCCAAGAATACCATAAAATTTGCATAAATTGCAGAAAATCTCATGCTCTATCTACATTTTTCGTGCCTTCTTAGCAAATGTTGGTTTTAATAGAACAGTGCAACAAATAATACCTAAGCATTTACACTGTTTCTGTTATCAATACATCAATCAACATAATATACAGTTAAAAAACCAAACTTCTTTAAATTTTTCATAGTAAAATCTCAAAAATCATTTTTAGCTTTGGCTTTTGATTATTATTATTTATTACGATACGGTATGTAAAGTTTTTGTAATATTTAGCTACGAGTATAAAGTTATTTAAGCAAATTGGTTAAATAGATTTAGTAATAAATAATAATGCGATATTTTCTTATTAGTGAACTTTTAAATGTATTATGTGATGACGCCATGAAATAGACATTTTCAGGTACAGAAAAAAAGTAAATGTTGTATGTTGTATTAAAACATAAGAGAAAATTCTCGATCTTCCTTGATGTTTCCTTCTTCATTCCTGTCGCCTGTAACCTGGGGGAGGTTGCAGGAAAGGGATTTCGTAAAATGTGATGGAAATGTATAACGGAAGCCGGGGAAATTTGCTCTATTTGAATTGCCCAATGAGCGCGCATTCCAGTAGAGTTGGCAATCACATTGTATCGACTAACTAAAATGTCAAATGTAACATATTAAACAGGCGGCTGTAAGGCTCGTTCGTTTTTTAAGAAAATTTCACGCACCGCTATTCTGAGATTTTGTAGCACGTAACGTTTAAATAATCAAGTGTAGACATTTATATAAAAATCATATAATCGAATTCCGGCCACTATGAGAACTTGTATAAAGACACAAAATTAAAATTCTTCTTATACCTGGCAGAGATTAAACTATTCAGCCTATTTATGAAATCAAATTCTTAAAAAGTTAAAAGAATCATAAATAAATATTTTGCAAAACTACTCAAAATATAAAAGAGTACCAAAAAATACTTTGTATACCGATTTTGATTAGGTACTATAGTAAAATTTTTATTCTATAAGACAATAATTTGATGTGGTCGTAAGTATTTGTTAAGAAGATTCAAGTGAATATTGTATAAAGCACGTAAAACGGAACATCTTGCTGTATTAGAATAAAAACAATTATTTAACAATTGCTAGCTTAGAAATTACAAAAGAAGACGTAATAAATCTCTGTCAACGATTGAGTTGACAAAAACTACGAAGTACAACGTATTGCATACGGTGTATCGGAATTACAATAGTTTGTATTAAACAATGTCTTATATAGAAAACAAAATAGTCTTTAGAAAAATATACAAAACTTGTGTGTAGGTATGAATATTTTTCATGTTATATACACAATAGAGGTATCTTGCAATATACACATATATTTTTATCGATTAGGATCCAAAAGGACGGCTGTAAAATATTGACTGTAATCTCTTTAAAGTTGACCAGCAATTTTATCGATCGTAAATGATTACACTAACTTAATTTTAAAAACAGGTGGCGCTTAAGTGAACTTTTCATTCCACGTTATAGGAGTATAAACAACAAAATATCTTTCCCATCTTGTAACGAAAATTAATGTTGTGTTAAACTTTAATTAAATAACTGTACATCAAAACCTCTTTTGTTCAGGTAATATTAAACGTTTTAAGTACTTTGGTAGGTATTCGAGTTAATTAAAGATAACTCTCAAAAAGGAATATTTTATACCGCCTTATTAAGAAGTAAGTATATTTATTTAATATGAAATCCCCGAAATTTGCGCTAAATCTCGTTCTCGTGCTATTGAGTACATACTGTATATTAAATTCACAGAATTTCTATTAAAAAGAGATCCTAATCCATTTCTTTCAAACTTTTTATCTACTACTAGCTGATCCGGCAAACGTTGTTCTGCCTTTTTAACTACTCTTATTTTTTTCTATATTTTCTCACATTTTAAACCTTCCCTGGACTTCAACAATAAATTCAAAACCAAAGTTAGCCAAATCGGTTCAGCCGTTCTCGAGTTTTAGTGAGACTAACGAACAGCAATTGATTTTGATATATAAGAGAAGATATAGAAGAATTAAAAGTTCTTTTTTTTAAATATTACGCATATTCATGTCTTTATATGCATTCTTGGGTATATGCTAAACCCAATAAACTATTATACTTCTTTTATATCAACAAATTATACTTTCGTGGAAATTAATCGACTATAGATAATGACTCTAATTGATTTACTATTTAATTGATTTGAATTTAAATATAAAAGACAAATACACAGTTGCAAAATCTAAACAAAAAAAACTGGCCTATAGTAGTAGCACTATTGAATTAGGTTCCTGTTACTCGTTTCCGATTAAAATTTTAAACCTGATAAAGTTTGTCCCCTCCGAACAAAGAACAAAGAGGGGAACAAAGTCCTCCGTGTTTATCCGGGCTCCTTTGAAGACTAGGCCAACTGCCGATCTGCCAGGGTGTCACTAACATCGTGACTACTAGGTTGTAGAATTCCGCAACGGCTCGCCCGGGTAATTGGTAACCACGCTTTACCTATTCCTGTTGCAATACCGTCAATGCTTGTCATTGTCGTGTTCGGTTTGAAGGGTAAGGTAGCCGGTAGACTTATGCATGTGACATTATAATATAAAAAAATATATTGTTTGTTTAAATGTTTAGATATTTGGATGATATTTGGACTTTATTACTCAATCATACAAAAACGGCTAGACCGATTTATTTATAATTTGGCACACATAGTGGATAACCTGATAATTTGAAAAATAAGTTATTACCGTGGAATAACAAAAATGGTTATAATGCAGCTAGTACAATTTTAAATCAGCATTTATCGGTTTATTTATCACTGACATCAATTTTACTATTCCGAAAATTTTGATCGTCTGTATGTCTTGTTATAACTCGAGAACGGCGTGACAGATCTTCATGAATATTAGCATACAGTGAGATATATTATAAGAGAATATAATATATAAATATTATAAGAGAAGAATTGCGCAAATAATAAGCATAAGATAAAGTCACAAATTAACAGCCATGTCAAAGCCTGCTAAGTGCATAATACCTACCTAAAATACCTAAATTGTGACATTTTGGAATGAGAAGTAACTTTAACGTGAATATATTGAGAAACTCGAAGATTCTTTAAGCGTCGAATGAAGAGTTCCCTAAGCGCGGTGTGGTCAATAAGCAGCTGTGGCACCTGAATGATGCATTAAATGGTGATGATGATAGGACTCTTGAGAAGGACACCACCAGTCTGGTACACCATGTGGAACACTAGGCGCTGGCTGTTGGAATTGACTCCAATGTCCTCCAAAGCCTAGTTTGTTATCCATCATACCATTCCCACCAATATTTGTTATATGTGGTGAATGAGAATGATGAGGGGGTGCTGGTAATCTTTCGTAAGGCTTTTGATCGTGAGGATTAAGGTATTTATCGTTAAGGCTTTCTAATTTATCTGTTATTGTTGGTTGGTGTTGAGTGTGGTGTGGTGGGATAGGTGCTGGACCTATTGGTGGGGGTGGGCCTGGTCCTAGTGGTGGGGGGATGGGTTCTGAAGGACTAGCTGCTCCAGCGGTTACGCTGACGCTGCCTGCTGAAGAAGAATCGTCCCCATCACTGTCGTACCGAGGTGACGCGTCACCAGCAGCCCCGTGTACCTTCATATGCTTACGTAGCGAAGATGGATGCGTGTAGGATTTATCGCACCCGTTGACTCGACAGTTGTAGGGCTTGTCAGAAGTGTGCACGTGTGAATGTTTTTTCCTGTCTGAGGAGTTTGCGAATCTTCGGTCACAGCCAGCGTACTCACATTTGAACGGCTTTTCTCCTGGAAAGAAAGGAAAACTTGAGATATTCTGAAAGATAATAATTATAGTGTTTGGCAACAACCGCCGTCCGCCTCGTTGGTCGAGTGGTGCGCGACCCTGACTACGCAATCAATTGGGCTCGGGTTATCCCGACTGGGTCAGGCATTTTGTGTGATTAACATAAAAGTTTGCATTACGGAGCTTGGGTGTTTATTAAATATACTCGTATACAGAATTTAAACACACTAGCAATCGTCCCATTGTCGAAATTCGACAATATATTAAACAATAAAACCTCTTCATGTTTGACCACAGGCTTTAGCCGTAAGAAATATATATGTGTTTATTATCATGTAGATATGTGTGTAGTGTGTAATTTGGTTCTATAGTCAATGTGTGTAATGTTTATTTTGATTATTTTAATGTACGTTTTGCGTTAATCTATACTAATATTATAAATACAAAAGGAACTCAGTTTGTCTGTCTGTCTGTCTCTTCTTCACAGGGAAACCACTAAACCGATTTGGATGAAATTTGGTACAAAGATAAACTGAGACCCGAGAAAGGACATAGGATAGTTTTTTATCCCGGAAATCCCATTGGAACGGGAATTATTTTTAACGGGTTTTATTTTAGAAGATTTTCACACACACACACAAGATATTAGATGTCTGCAGTCTTTCGCTATGTAAACTTTAACTGCGCCAATTTTTATACTCCAACATTCGCGTAATTGTCTGAAAAAGAGGTAGAAAGTTTTTACTTTATGTATTAATATATAGAATATATATTTCTATGTATTAATATCATTGACTAACACCCATATATAAGCAAATAATTTATAATTTTGGAGTTATAACAATACGTGTAATTTGTCTTCCGATGTTTTAATTATTATTGTTATAGATTTGTTCCATATTTTAAAGACTTTTACTTTGAGGAACTTAATTAAGGCGAGGTATTTGGCGCGCGCCAATAGGTACTATAGAAAGTGGGCGGCACGGTATCTTCTAAAACCGCTGGGAAACGGTGTAGTTTACGGATAAATAAATATAGGACTTCAGCTGAAAACCAAAATATAGTACTTATATAAATAAATAAATTATGATTATGATGATTACATTCTTTTTATCACCATATTTTGACCGTATTTGACCGCCTCGTTGGTCGAGTGGTTAGCGGCCCTGAATATGCAATCAACCGGTCTCGGATTCGATCCCCGACGGGGACAGGCATTTGTGTGACGAGCATAAATGTTTGTGTTTCCGGGTTTGGGTGTCGGGTCTCCGTTTTACAATACTTTAATAAATGCTCACTCTAAGGAAATATGACCGATTTGTCTGTCAGCACCGTTAGAATTTTTAATCACTATTTTAACAAACTACTTGATAATCCGAATTTTGCGGATATATGTTGTCGACTCAAAAATATTTTTTTTATGCTTTATAATTAAGGTAAGGTTTCGATTAAGTCTACCGTAACCCTTGACGAAATTATTAATATAGATGTTTATATTTGTACTTGGTTTAATTATTTATATTACTATAGATTATGATTCTTTTCTCTATATTAATACTGATATCGATATATGGTTGAAAAATTTGATTAATAATACACAAAAAGTTTACTGCCTATGTATGATAAAAAAATCAAAAATTCTCAATATAATTATAATTATGGCAACATAAAGCATTTCAGGTATACTTAAACATAAATATCGTGTGTCAAATGAAACATATTTTCTTGCTCCGTAATAAAGTTAATATTACAATGACAGGAGCCAGACACAGCTTTGTGACGGTAGTGTGACAAAATCTTCTTATAAAGATGATTTATGGCCGTGTTAAGTATCCCGCGCAATTGTTACGAATATTTATTTACAATCGTAAACTATAAACAAGGCGCAAATCTTATTATTTATTGCGTGAATGGACAATTCGATTCGCTGGCAAATGACGAAGAAGTTTTTATTACTTACGAGTAGATATTGAGATATTTGTGAAGCATAGCCTCAAAGGTACTACACTACGTGTTAGTTACATTTGCCAACCAGATTCATGAGCGGCTGAATCTAGAAACTAGAGTTGGAACCTTTAATCAAATGAACCATCCATTATTAAACTAAGGAATTAGTCTTTTACCCTACGGTTTTCTTGGTGGTAGAGTTCGGTAATACCTCGGCTGGGTATAGATAGTATTGCCGCTGTTGGCATAGTATTACCGCTCTGCCTTCCTGCCATGATAGAGTCAGTGTTTGTCACTGTCGTGTTATATTTTTGAGGGTAAGGTAATGGGTAAGGTTATGCATTAGCATCTTTGATGTCACTATCTCTCTTTCCATCAGGAGAACTATTTCACTTATGCCTATGCTATCCTGTGAAATAAGTAAAAGGAATGTGTATCCTCACATACCGATACGGAAATATGTAGTTTTTATAACTTATATGTTGTTAGATGTTTTTTTACACAAAAGTGATTGGGTTCAATTTGCAACAGGAACTAACAATAAAACGGTTAGTAAGTCTAGGATTGAGTGTTTATTATATAATTTTCAGTATTAATATAATATAATAAACAAACAGATGGATGGATGGAAATAGTAGGCCACCGCCTATAAACACCAAAGATGTTAATGGTGAGTTGCTATCTTGTGTCAAAGTCTAATGCCGCATACATGTTTACTAACTACGTTACCCTTCAAACCGGAACACGACAATGACTAGTACTGGCGCTATTACAGCTGGAATAAGTAAAGCGGTGGTGCCAGACCTGGACGAGACAATGCCGAACTCTACCACCTAGTAGGCACGATGGTAGTGACTCGCATAGCCAATCGGTTGCCTTTTACGACCTGCCTGGCAGAACGGCCGCGGCATTTGGCCTGTTCTTCAAAAGAGCCCGGGATTTATTCAGCAATAGGTAGGTATTAATTGTATTGCATTTATAATCCCAAGGTGATATCTGTGTATGTAATGGCAAGTAATCTGTGATAATATTTTTAGAAGTGGCCTGATAACATATTATCTGTTCTCAAAAATTTTAAAAATGAATTTTAAGAATACAAAAAATATATTTTAAATGAATGAATATTTTATAGTGTTGTTATTATACGGCCCACATGTTTTCGCATTGAGCGAGACACCATTTAATACTATTATATTATCTTGGGTTGCCATAGATCGCGTATTGTGATAAATTCCTCACGAGTTCATCGAATCGTGTGAGATGACGAGGCCATTCAATAAATGAATAAATCGGCTAGTGCTAGTTGGATTCATCTAAAGAGGGGTTCTGTACATTTTGAAACGTTGCCTTTGGTTACCAAAGTTATTAATATATTTTAAGGCGAGGCACCGAGACAAACGGAAAAAAACTGGTTTGCTTAATCACATTTTTATGTATTGACTGCTGAATAACGGTTTTACAAAAATTACACGACATACCTGAAGATATTATCTAAGGAATGTACTAACTCATTACATGATAGAATGTACTTTACTCGATCATATAAAATTCCGAAAACAGGCTAAAAAATCTCCAAAACAAGTAATTTGTTCATAATATTTCTAATTTTCCACGTGATTTTCATATGGTGATATTAGGTTTTACATACAAAAAAAGAATATACAAATTTTGGTTTTCAGCCTAAGTCCTATATTTATTTATCCGAAAACTAAACTGTTTCCCAACGGTTTCAGAACGTACCGCATCGCCCACTTTCTATAGTATTGGCGTAAGTCATAATACCTCGCCTTTAAGTTACATCTTTACATCTCATACATATTGCTGTTTCTTTTGATTGCAATATTTTGAAAGTGCTTTTTAAATTAGCTATTATGGACAATACTATACTATCTGTGTTTTTTTTTTGTTTAAGAGAATAGCAAACAAACAAACGATTCTCCTGATGGAAAGAGATAACCATTTACTATAAGATATGTACACTTGAATACACTTGTACTGCTTCAAAAAATAGTGTTTTGTGAAACAGTACATGCACTTGTACTGTTTCACAAAACACTCAATGTACATAATTAGAAATGGAGTTTCATCAAGTGCCGACGATAAAAAGTATAAAATATATTGCCTATAAACACCAAAAATGTTAATGGTGCGCTGACATCCGTCCGGGATGGTCGTGTAAGTGTACTCGTTGCCTAATCTTTAAAACTGAAACATGACAGGAATAAGTAAAGCGATGTTACTCTGGGATGAAACGTTGCGGAACACTGCCATCTAGTTAGTAGGTAGTCACATACACATTTTGCCTCCTCTCACTTTTACGAGATGCCTAGCAGTTAGGCAGGTGATTTATTATTCCAAAAGTTTTTGATGCAAAAAAACTTTATAAAATGAAAATTAAACTTAAATAAAACCTAAGATATGACAAATCATTTATTTTTTAGTATTGCTAAAACTAGCAAATTCGGTATTCAAACTATTTCTAGTCTGCCTTTTCTAGATCTAAGCACCAGCTCCTTTCCCAAAAAAAATTGCTTAGGAGAAGAAAAACTTACAGTTTTGAAAAATATTCTTGTGCAATAAAATTAATCAGGTATAACTGAGAGAAGGCAAAAATCACATCACGAGAGACACATTACAGCATTTCGGTGTGGAACCTTAAATATAACAAGTAGGCAGAATATCTAGTGTGACCGCAGTGAACACAGCTAACAATACACATTTCTTTGTCATGTTTACAAATAAACCTCTTCGGCGATAATCCCTTGTATTGTATAAGAAACTTGAAGATCTCGTGAAGAGCCACAGATGCTAATCTCAAGTGTCTGTTAACACGGCAATAATAGAGCTTTTTAGAGTTTCCTTACCGCGATTCTTCTACTACACATATATTCAATGAACAGATCACGTTCATAGCTTTTTCAATATGGATACTTACTTCTATTATTGTATTATTTATATCAAAATAAAAATGGTTACTTGAATATTGGTGCGCGAATAGAATGTTGAATGAATTGTATGCTCCCAAAAGCTTAAATACGCTGACTATAAGACTACATTTTATGACTATATTATTAGAAAGTTAATACTGTAATAAAAAATATAATTGTAAACTATATTTTAGAGTGTGAATTAAAATAAAAGATTTTTTCTTAATACAAATCGACAAATAGACTGCTTGATTTACGGTAAAAGTCGAGCTTCAGCTCATATCAGAGATCGGTAGTTTATATGTATTTGAAATTATTCTGATGTATAAAAATCTTGTGTCATGGAGTTTGTGACCGCACTTTTTTGTAGTTTTTGTAGGTATGAGAATAGATTGCAAAACTCGTACTAATTGATTAGGTTGTCCCTATCCAGACTTTTTCTACTTTTTGAAAATTTTTCTTTTTTTTGCATCAAGAAATACCTATATCCCTAAATTTTTACCCTACCTTCACCCTCTGTTAACCCTCATCCCACTAAAATATTTACTACAAATTTATATTCAAGAACAACGTTTGCTCGTTCAGCCAGTATTCATCCAATATTATGTTTATTACCGGATTTTTATTTTAATCTATATTTATAATATAAATTATTAACAGCGTGAGAGATTAGTAGACTCTCAGTCTGTCAAGATTACTAGAAGTACTAGTAGTCTACTAATCTCCTTACTATTTGTGTTCTTAAGCGGCCCAAATTTAAAAATACCTAAAATATTTAAGTCAAGAAAAATTGTTGACTTCTTAAAATAAAATACTTAATATTAATATAATATTGTATATATTTTTTTACATTTTTTTCGTGTTAACATTGCATATGTTTATATAGTATATAATAATATAATTTAGTTGTAATTATGATATTGTTTTCACCAAATCTTCTATTTATTTGTTATACTCGTTTAACGAATATTTTAATTCATAGTTAATAAAAAAAACTAAGGTATAACATACCTTTTAAACAAACACAAAAATTTAGTGATCAGCATTAAATATTTTTCAAAGCTAGCTAAGCAAAAATATATGTAAGGGTCCTTTTAAAATAAACAAAAATCAAAATTAAGATTATTGCGTAGGTATTTTATTGTTTTAGAAAATAGACTATTAACTTGTTGTCAGGCTGTCAGGTGAACGTAGGCCAAACATCACTACTATCGTGACTATTTATTTGTAATATGTATTCTGCAACGTCCCGCCCTGGTTTGGAACCAAAATCTTAGCTTTTTTTGCCGGAATAACGTCAGTGCTTGTCACTTTCGGGTTTAATTTGGAGGGTAAATCAGCGAGTAAACTAATGCATGGATTTTTACAATATAAAAAACCGCGCCATACGCAAAGAAGAGCGCACTTAACATCCGTAGTGTAAACCGGCAATAGAAAACTAACGAATGTGACATTTAGAGTAGTAGCTAGGTAGGGGTAGGTAGCACACAAAAGCAACACTAACAATTTTAAAGAAGCAACTATGGTATTTGTTTTTTAAATTTTCTGCAAAATGTTATATGGAACTGCTGTGATGCAACAGAAATGAAAGGTAGTGTAAGGAATGGGGCGAACTTATCTGAAATTAGAGAAGACCACAGCGACACAATAGTCCATCTACTTCCACCACATTTTCTTCTACGTCAAAAGCAAACGCACGCAAAATATGTACTTAACGCACGTTTCACTTCGCAACTGAAGTATCTTCAGAAGAGTCGAATAGAACTTCACTCTATGAAGGTTTAAGCGTGAATTGCTAAATTTTTAAATTGCTAAAAAGGCAAAACATTTCGCGGAAATTTGCAAATCAAATACCATAGTTGTTTTTTTAAATTATGAATTTCTGGAAAGTAACGCCTGAATCTATGAAATTAACATTTTTAATATCTATCATTTTTTTTGAAACTAACGTTTTTAAGATTATAGTGATGGGCGATGGGTATTTCTATGATGTATTGATCTATTGTATAAAATGTTATGTTATGAGATAAATCGGAAACGATTTTCGGCGAAATATATATGTAAATCCCCACATATTCGACAAATGCTTATTGATATCAAAGAGTTATAAAAAGGTCAGACAGAATAAAAATATCTTTCGGTGGTCTCATGTTGGCAATAAAATGTCCCAAAACCGAAACATAATGAGGCTAATACAAGATAAAAGAGTAAAACATGTGTTGCCCGTCTAATTACTAATCGAGCGACTCATCTCGGTGGATGACACAAAAAAGGATCAACGACAAATTCTATTAGTTAGTGATGTGTTATCTCTGCGCACGCGCCGCCGACGACGCTTTCTTAACGCGATGTGGTCACCAGTATAGATTTTTATATTTGTTTAACATTTTACAGATAAAGTTTGTAAAGGACAAATTAAGTCCTTTGTCGGAAGCTTTTTTTATGGCACAGGATATCAAACAAGATAGTTCTCCTGATGGAAAGAGAAGTCACGCCTATAGACACCAAAGTTGTTAATTATGTGTTACTATCCATGTAGCGAGTTGGTAATGTCACGTGCATATAATTACCGGTAATTTTACCCTCCAAACTGAAACACTATCAAGTGACTAGCACTGATGCTACTACGGCAAGAATAGGTAAGCGGTGGTTCCAAACACGGACGAGCCCTTAAAGAACTCTACCACCGAGTAGTTACGATGGTAGTGAATCGAATAGCTAGTGGTTCGCCTTTTACAAACTGCCTGGCAGAATAACAGATGGTCTAGTATCCACGATGGAAGTGACTCTCATAGCCAATCCATCGCCTCTTGCCACTTTCCTGGCAGAACAGCAAATGGTCTATTCTTCAAAAGAGAGGTAAAAGAATATTTCAATATCGATTATATTAAAATTATGGAATCTACCAACAAAATACTTTTTGTATACGTAAGTATATAAAGAAGATTTTAGTTGTGTAATAAATTTGGTATTAGAAAAAAAAACAAACTATAGGTACCTAATACCTATATGTAATGATAAAACAAAACGGAAAAACAACACGAGTTGAGAATGCACGTCGTGAATTCGTTGCATGCCACAAGGGGGCTCGGACTAGGGTCAGATGTTTATCTTAAACGCCTGTATCACCCACGGGAGACACTTTTTTGTAACAATATTATCGATGTGAAATTTTATCTCGAGATGTTGTCCAGAAGGAGGTTTTACATGATACTTGAACGATACAGGGGATATTATTACAAACAATTTGTGTTCATTCTTCAACCAACTTCATACAAATTAACAGTTAAACAATATAAATAAATATTCATGGGAAAAATATACTTACTGATCCTCAAAGAACCCCAAAGTAAGCAAATTATTTGTTTGTGTTATGGGTGTTAGTCAACTACACTAATACATAGAAATGCACATTATATCCAAATACTGTAACATACACAATAAACACCTAAACCTAGAAATACAAATATCTATGCTCATCACACAAATGTTTGTCTCTGTCAGAATCGAACCCGAGCCCCATCGATTCGTAGTTAGGTTCGTTGACCACTCTACCAACCTGGCGGGCAAAATTTTCTCACATTCTAAGCGGGGGTAGTCTAGAATATTAAATGTGCGTGCGTTTAAAAAAATTCAGAATTCGGAATTACTTTTTTTAGTTAAACATATTAAAAGTTATTTTGACGTGTCAGTAATTTTATAGCCACTACCGGAAACGTGGCCACACTCAGAAGATCTGGCGAAAGAAAAAAAGTTACTATAACACTAAAAAAAGTTAACATGGGGAACAATTAATCTCATGTTTTACTGTAGTCTATATATTCAGATATTCTAAAAAATACTTTTTTACACAATTTTATAATAAGGAAAGTGATTTTGATATTTGCGTAATCTCATGCAAAGATCGCATTTATTTTCTTTGGAAGTAGCCTCTGTTTACTTTTGGAAATTTAACTACACTAGCGATCGCTTTCTGGTAAAAACTAGAACATAATTCTATTAGTACCCGTATTAAAGAACAAATATATATTAATTAATTCGTAGTATATAACAGAACGTTATGAATAATGTTATTAAACTGTCACTAATTCTGTATCATTTTTTAATAAAGCTATGCTTGAAAATAACGAGCAATAGCTCGCGGCATGACATAACGTTACCACAAAATACCGATATTTAAATCCTTGCACATAAGCCTTCCTCTTGAATCACTCTGTTTATTGATGAAAACTTCATTTAAATCCGTTGCGTAATTTAAAAAATATACTTAAGCGAACATACGGCTGAAGTGACTTTGTTTTATACTATGTAAACACTTAATTTCCATACATATATAAAAACTAGCCAATAGATTAACATGTCACCAATGTAAGAAATTTCATAAAATATGCTATCTCCTATTTCAGCCCCTTAGCGGTTGATTTTTGAAAAAAAAATAGTCTAAGTTTGGCCCTTTGTCTTCAACTATCTCTTTAATAATTCCATCAAATTAATTCCATCGGCTGAGCTATTTACTGTGAAAATGTAACAGACAGATAGACGGACAGACTGACAGACTTTCGCATTAACAATATTTTATTAGTCTGGCAGTATGCATATTAGCTTTTTGCACTTTTTCTCAAAATAAACTGTAACTGTGCTAAAATCCATACTCATTTAGTGCAATTTCGTAAAAAAGAGTACAAGATTTTCGCTTTATATATTTTATTTGCGTACCTTACAAATATTTTCCCGTACGCACTTATTGCTTGTAAGTAATTTACAACTCTGATTGTACATCCGCAAATCAAAACATAGTGACTTGGCAAAACGCCTAGCCTGAATAACTTTGTTGTATTGAATTACCATTCACTACTTAAGTGCGCTCCGTTGAGAAAACAAGCTATTTGAAAATAGCATGAACGGAAACCTGAGCTACACCACCGAATTGCGTAAATGACATTAGGTGAGTTTACAGAAAAAACAATTTCGAGTTAGCTTATATCAAATTGCCTTGAGAGCTAGCAGTCGAGTAATTTGAAGTTTTATTTATAACTGCAATGGTGACAGATATTTGTTGAAACAGAAATATTGTGTTTTTTTATCATAGGATTAACAAACAAACAGATCGACGCTTCCGACAACAAAGGTCGTAAAAGCCATTTTGACGAAAATGAGTTTAGAATGCAGCCACACTTGATTTTTGGCGCTGCGGCGATCTAAAAATGTGAAATTAGAACTAAGCTTAAAAAAATACTTTTACACCCAAATTTAAAGAGATATCCCAAAAGATATAAGCCAAAAATTATTTAAATTTTGCTTTTCGTCAATTGCGTTAAATACTATTTTGGTGTTTACGTAACGACCTTTGTAGTCAAAAGCATCGAGATGTTTTTCATGATGGAAAGTGAAAGCCATCGCCTTCAGACACAAAGATGTTAATGATATGTTGATATTACCTATTATTCTTCGTGCTGCGATTACGGCAAAAAAAATGTAAGGCGGTGAAGATAAACCTGGGCGAGATGTCAGACGTAGAACTCCATCACCTTATTATAAAGACAAAGCTAAGGTATTTTGTGGTCCTCACCAGACTGTTGCTTAGCCAATGACAATTGTAAGATAAATTGTAGAAAATATAGACTCCAATGAAGAATGTAACTACGAGTACAAAAGAAGAAATAAAAAACTTGTTTGGGATTGGAAATTTTGGGGGAGAAAAAATCAAGTCTTAAACTAGGTACTTTGTTAGATTTTACGAAGCCTTCTATATCAAAATAACCTTGGTTGGCGATTTTATATTTACTAACTAGCGCCTGTGGTCGATATTCGACCATGAAATAAACAATAAAATCTCTAATAAGTTTGACAACAGACTTTAGCCGTAAAGAAAATCATATTATACCTACAAGTGTGTATTTATTAATTTAATGTATTTCTAATTATTTAAAATAAAAATTAACAGCTAATCATTTAAAAATATTTAAAATAATATTTTTATTAATTTAATGTATTTCTAATTATTTAAAAATATTAGGTTTCTATTTTATTTAAAAATATTAGGTTTCTGCAGTCCTCCACAATGTAAATTTTAACTGTGCCAAATTTTAATCTCCACTGTTCACGCAATTATCTTAAAAAGTGGTCCAAAAATTTTTCCTTCACGTATTAATATATAGATATAATTTGAGACATTAACAAACATTTTTTGTCTACGTGTATTTTTAAAAGCCCCAATGAAAAAAAATTTCTATATTTATTTATACGGAAAATTATACCCCGACTTATTCAATTCGACTTACACGCTTGTCGCTCAGTCCCACCTATCGCGTAAGTTCGGGTCATTACTATACCTTAATTTCGTCATTTCCGCAAAGTAACGCCTGAATCTATAAAATACCTAATTAGTACTTAAGACAGTAGTTACACGTTAAACATTTTCTCGCCTTTAACAAGATGCCCGGGCAGTTAGTCAGTAGGTCTATTTATAAAAAAAGGCTCAACACTGGGTTGACTTTACTGTAGACTTCCATAACGGATCATAAATCATGATCAGTACATATTTATTGCACGTATGAACATTATCGTTTCCATGATGTCCGTAGATATGTTATACATATTTTGAGTGTCTCGGTTAGCTCATAGTAAGTAGAAAATGTGTGATGTCTGTAAGATATTAAATTCTAAGTTCTTGCTATTATCTTCCAACACAGCTAACAGAAAAACGACGGGAAATGTTAACATAAACATTAACATCCCCACTTTACATGTAGAGGACCTATCCCTAAAAATTTTTTTTTAAGATTTTATGTTACCACTATATGTTACCGCTTGATATCGTAGTAGTTATAGTGTATAGTATTAATGGATAGGTTTTAAAAAATATTTTACATATATTAGGTTTTTGTACGTTTTTATAGTAGGTATATATAAGAAGTGCTCAAGGGAGTAGACGAGACACGGAGCCTGTTAAGAACGTTGGGAGACCGTAGAGGGAAAATGATAGGTTACCTAATAAGACACGACAGTTTTATTAACAATATCATAGAAGGAAAGATAGAAGGAAAGTGAGGTAGAGGAAGGCCAAGGATTAGCTATATATCACAAGTGAAGAAAAAAATAAATGTGTCTTATAGGGAGATCAAGGAGGCGGGCGGCGGCATTGAATAGGGAAAAATCACCGACCACACAGCCTATAGACGGCTAATGTTTGATTTTCCGTATTGAATGCATTCTGGCAACTAGCTGAGGTAAAACGAAGTGGGGTTGCAACGCCGTAATTGGCTAACTCAAGGCCACAGTGAAAGATAGTATTGTACAGAGCATCTGATTGGTCGACACTGATTACTCAATCACTACTCATTGGCGCGTGGACATTTACATCGGAACTATAAGTCAGATGTGTTGACACAAATCATTCGTCTATTATTAGGTGTCTATGGGCTGTGTGGTCGGTGGGAAAAATGGAAGAAATTACACGGTGAAATAAATGGTGCACCGACAAGAGCTTGCTCTTAAATTTGTTGATGATGATGATATATAAGTATATGTAATTTATATAGTAGGTATAATAATATATATAGATATATAGTAAATTTTCGGAAACAAATTTTCGATTAAGAAACTCGTTTGTGAAATATAAGTATATAAATATAATATAATATAATATGAAATATAAATATAATACAATGGGAAATACAGGAATAGTTCTGAACATACAGGGAGTATTGCGCGTGGCTTGACACGCACTATAGCAATTTTTTTATAATTTAATATAACAAGATATAGCTATTTTAGCAACTTGCTTTATTCAACTGATTAAGCAACTGCTTAATATTAAATAGATTTTATACTACACCTATTCGGAAAGCACATTAGTTCTTACTTGAAAAACGAGAAGAAAGTACCTAATTCCAAGCGAACCAATATGCGGGCGGCAAAAGTGTATGGGATTTACTTTCTTCTCTTGGGGAGAAAGTAATTTTCTCCCCTCCTTTAACTTTTTAAAATTCATAAGTTTGTATCTCGAAGCACATCAAAATGTTACTGGCCACTAGCATTTACTAAGGAAACTTGGCAGTATGTGCTTTATTTCATTTGCCTCCTCAATATTAAAAAAAAAAACGATTGTACGCGCGAATTTTCTTTTTTATTGTATCTTCTTACATTCTGTTCTGATGTCTATGTCTAGTAGCAAGGATGCAGATTTATTTACGCCGCCTGAATTAAAAGAAGTTGCTCAAACAGTCATTTTAAACCTTTTGCCAGAAAAGTCCAAGCATAAGTACAACAAAACATATGAAGAATTTATGGAGTTTCATTAATTGTAATAATTTTAATTTAAATTTTAACTAAAATGTTTTTATTTTCCTCATTGGTGTAGTATAAAGCAGTATGTATCACTCGGGAGAAAATGCGATACCTAACTGGAGTGTATTGAGGTAAACTACACTCTCGTAAGGTATCGGTAATTTTCTCGCCTTGGTGAACAAACTACTATTAACTTCTAAATAATGATGTCACTAATCATCTTCCGCCTCATTGGTCGAGTGGTTAGCGGCCCTGACTACAAAATCGACGGGGCTCGGGTTCGATCCCCGACGGGGACCAGCATTTGTGTGATGAGCATAAATGTTTGTATATCCGGGTTTGGGTGTTTATTATACATATACTAGTATTTATATATGTATTTCTATGTACTAGTATCGTTGACTAACACCCATAACACAAGCAAATAATTTGCTTACTTTGGGGTTAGATCAGTAAGTGTAATTTTTCCCGTAAATATTTATTATTATTATCATATAAAAATCAAAAATATATACATATAAATACTATAAATCTTTTACTTACGTAAAATTACAACATACAATATAAAATACATATAAACGTACTTAGCCACCTTGAAGCGCCAAGCCATATCTAGTTACATATTATGTATCCGTGTTGAAATATGCGTGGTCGAACGCGTTTATGTTGTTATTGTATTTCTACCCTCTTTGTCTTTGTTTTGTATAAAATCGCAGTACTTTGTGGATAAGTTACTTATTGTTAAAATGTATAATTTCTCACCTTAGTGAATTTGACAAAATTCTCTAACCATAATCAGTCTGAAAAGTCAAGCCAGGTGCAGATGAAAGAAAGATGTCTATTGCGGTAAACATCAAATGACAATATCAAGTCATTTAATGTTTTTATTAATGTAGTATTCTACTTTTATTAACAAACATAGATTCAAACATAATGGTACCTATCAATCAGAATTAATATTAATAGACATTCAAGTCATTCTAGGTCAGTGTCATTCTGTTTAACAGGTATTCATTAATGAAACTAGTTTACATTTGGTATATAGTTGCGCAAATAGTGGAATATGAAATTTTACACATTTAAAGTTTACAATACGGAGGACTGCAGAAACATAATATTTTAAAACTAGCTGCAGCGGGCAGCCCGCTGCATTATAACAGTTTTTGACGAATCCCGCGGGATCACATAACTTTTCCGGGATAAAAAGTATATTCTTCAGCTATCTACATACCAAATTTCATCATAATCGGTTCAGTAGTATTTGCGTGAAAGAGTAACAAACATCCATACATACATACTCACAAACATTCGCATTTATAATATTAGTGGGATAAAATGTATTAGAAATGCATTAAATTAATAAATTATGTGACACACACGTTTATAAACACACATGAATACTATTTTCTTTATGGCTAAAGTCAGTTGTGAAATTTAAGACTTTTAATTGTTTAGTTTGTGGTCGAATTTCGGCCATAGGCGATCGCTAATATATTTTAAAAAGCATGTTAATTATTTGCGTTGGTTGGTTGGTTTGGCGAGAAACGTTGGAAAAAAATGATCGCGTTTTTTTTCTCATCTACGGGTCCCATTTGTACAATTCCACTTGAAGATCAAAAGAGTGTTAATGTCAAGTGGTATTCTACTATTTTGTTTACCCAGGGTGTTAGAAAAAGTTCGCGAAAGACGACCCAAAAGCCGCATTCTCCTACACCATGATAATGCTTCCTCACACACGGCCAACAAAACAAAGTCATTTTTAGTCACTCATCCTGCGCCTAGCACCCTGTGATTTCTTTATTTTCCTCAAAATCAAATATTTGATGAGAGGTTTTACTTTTACCAACTCCGAAGAGGCAGTGATAGCGTTCAGACAGCACGTAGAAAACATGCCTTCAGATCTGTGGTCCTCCTGTTTTAAAAAATGGTTCGATCGTATGAAAAAATGTTTCAAATGTAAAGGAGATTATTTTGAAAAGCAATAAACATAATATTTTGGTTATAACATAAGTTACGCAAAACTTTTTTACCGGCCACTTTACCTTCCGAACTGGAACTCAAAAGTGACGTTATTGCGGCAGGAATATGTAAGGCGGCGATACAAGACCCGGGCGAGACGATGCGGAACGCTAACATCTAGTAGTCGCGATGGTAGTGACTCTTATAACCAATTGTCGCCTTTTACGAACCGCCTGGCAGATGTTCTATTCTTCGAAGGGGGCCGGACTAACACGGGGTAAACCTAACAAAGTATCTTCACGTCCGTAACTCCGAAGAGGTAAGCAAACCGGTACAACCCCGTGATGATCCCGGGCTCCTTTGAAGAATAGGCCAACTGCCGTTCTGCCAGGCAGGTCGTAAAAGGCGACCGATTGGATATACGAGTCATTACCATCGTGGCTACTAGGTGGTAGAGTTCTGCATTGTCTCGCCCGGGTCCACCGAACCGCCACCAGCGCCTTACCTATTCCTGTCGCAATAGCGTCAGTGCTTGTCATTGGTCGTGTTCTGGTTTGGAGGGTAAGGTAGCCGGTAAACTTATGCATGTGGCATTAGACCTCGCCACAAGATAGCAACGCACCATTAACACCTTTGATGTCTATAGGCGATGGTTGACTATTTCCATCAGGAGACCCATCTGCTTGTTTGCTATTTTATGATATATATAGCCCATTTATGTTCATTGGTGACGTCGACCACTTACCATCAGGTGGCACGTCTGCCAGTTTGCCTATCCTACTAACATAAAAAAACCACGATTAGCCGAAGATGTCACTACCACCGTGACTACTAGGTGGTAGAGTTGTGCGACGTCTCGCCCGGGTATTTGGTACCACCGCTTTACCTATAGGTACCTGTCGCAATAGTGTCAATGTCGTATTCCGGTTTAGAGAGTTAATTAGCCGGTAGACTTATGCACGTGGCATCTCCATCCCGCCACATGAATAGCAACTCACCATCAACATCTTTGGTGTCCATAGGCGATGGTTTCTGTTTCTATTAGGATAGCGATCTGCTGCTTTGCTATCTTACGATATATAAAAAAGATACTTAGTCCCACAATGTAATAGATAAGTTTATCGCCAACCGGGCCCTAGCCCAATCCGAGGTAACGTTGTTTGCATCAAAAACTGAAAAAATACTTTTTGTATTGCCTGACTCGGGAATCGAACACAGGATATATCATATGGTCAGCACTGATACCGGACTAGACCATAGAGGCGATAAAGAGGAGTAAACATAGTAGGTACTACTAAAAACCAACAATGCGTCATTTTTTGCCAAAAATGCCTGCTTTTTCTGTCTGTGGTCTTCAGCTAACACACATCAAAAAACGTCTAAGGTTACATTACAAATGGTGACATTTAACGTTATTAGCTCCTATTAAAGAAAATACGTATTGAATATTAATGGTAACATGATATTGTCCACACCTGCTTCCAAATAGGCGAACGAATGTAAGTCAGTCGCAAGTGTATTGTAAACGAGGCTAAATATATCTTTTTTATATATATGTAGTAATTTTTTAACCCACTTTTTTCTGAATACGCCACATTAATGCTGGAGCCGCACTTGCATCTTTCGCTTGCAATCTCGTACTACGCCGACCAAAACAATGTTATCGTAAATGATTGCGTATCACAAGTGACGTAATAGCACTTAAGGTTAAGTGCTAAGCATCGCAAATGTTGTTTTAGTTTTATATATACAACAATAACAACGAATATAAAACATCGTGAAAGCCGTGTATATTTTCCCTGTGTTAGTTCCGGGCTACTTTGAAGAACAGAACAACTGCCTTACTATGTTATATGCGCGCTAAGGCACACGCAGTCCGAAATGTATGCGAAAATAGTCGGTCACATCTGCACTTATCGTGTCATTGTACGAAGCTTTGTGACGACAAACGCAAGTGCGGTCGAGGCGTAAGGAAAATACATTAGACGGCAGACGCATACGCATTATTATCACACTTACCCTTATGTATATTTGCATATGCATCTAAGGCAGTGTTTCTTAACATGTGGTGGAGTATATGTATTGGAGTTCACCGTCTTATCTATGAACATTTGAATTAATGAATGTCAATGTTTTTAATTTCCCCCGTGTTGGTCTCGGGCTCCTTTGAAGAATAGGCCAATTATCGGTCTGCCAGGCAGGTCGTAAAAGGCGACTGATTGGTTATGCGGGTCACTATTGTTTGTTACCCTATGATAATCTATACATCTATGCAAATAAATAAAAATGGAATGTATGTTTGTAACATGAAAATAACCGCTTCTTACTAAATGCATATGGAAGTATACACGTACCAAAAACATACACATACCAAATAACATGTTTTACCATTTCCGACTGCCTGTCTGTCTGTCTATTTGTTCCGGGTAATCTCCGAAATGGCTGGACCGATTTTGACAGGACTTTCACTGGCAGATAGCTGATGTAATAAGGAGTCACTTAGGCTACATTTATTTAGGCTAGGCTAAAATTACACGCGGTCGTAGTCGCGGGCACAGCTAGTTAAAAGTGAAAAGGGCATTTCAATGTTATAGCGGTTACTACGTTAATGATACATGGTTAGAATCTTGGGTGAGACGATTGGTTCTAAAAAAGAATTCCTGGCTTGTTACATAAGTAACGTGCTCAAAATTTGATATGAACTCCGTTTATTGATATGTTAACCATCTATTAAATCATGAAATTCTACATTAGGCGTCTTCACTCTTTTAGTTTCATCGGCACACTTTCTCTCAAAGTTTCACGGCACACCAGTAAAAAGTAGCCAAGTTACCAAAAATGCCAAGCTTCTTGTGATGGCTTTTTTCCTCATGATTTCAATGCAAATTACAAAAAAAAAATTGCGGTTAAAAAACCAGTGCTTTACATCGTCAGCTGGGTGGGTTGTTGCACTGGTTACACCTCTGCCTATTGTTTCGGGAATATGAGTGACGGCATATATTGTTGAAATATGATTTAACAAAAATTGTATATATTATAATATTATATATATATATATATATATATATATATATATATATATATATATATATATATATATATATATATATATATATATATATATATATATATATATATAAATTAGAAAATTTTCATCAAGTGCCGACGATTAAAATTGTAAGAAAAATAAACTATTATAATCATTTGTATTATAGAAAACTTGAGTAAGTTAACTTATATACGCCGAATTTAATTTGTTTTCATCAAACATAGCCTTTATTTCACATTGATAATTTTTTTATATCAATGTTCTTTCACGAACTTTATTTGTATTTATCTACAAGATATGACTCTGCAGTTTGTGGCCAGTGTTGTTGCTACATTAACTATTATATTTTTATTGGGACGCTTTTGTGTGAGTTGGCAGATATTTATCGGGTATCGAAACATTATTCGGTCTGCTCATAATCGTCCGCATAAAGCACCTTGTCACACGGTCGTTGGGCGCCGAATGCGCCGTCCGAACCCCCATATTCTTTTTGTATTCACGGGACAAGGGCCTGTATTCTTTGAGAAGTGGAAAAAATGAAGATATTAATATATCTTTCTAATTCGAAATACGTTTCGGATAAAAGGAGATCATAAATCATGATGCGTTGTACGAAATTCTTTTTAAATACACGGAGAAAATCGGTTTTCGGAGAATTACCGATGTCGTCAATCAGCGCCCATCTGTTACGATACTGTGACACGTTTTATATTCGGTTTTAACCGATGTAAAACAAGGAGATTCTGTTTCTATCTACAGGTTTTTGTGTACTTCCAGAGACCCGTCTTTTAATCTTGTGTTGGCGAAGAAGTGTTTTTTTTATTTGGAAAAATCATAGTAGCAATTAAAGTGTAGTAAAGTAAAAGTATCTTCACGCCCATGTCCCCGAAGGGGTAGGCAGAGGTACAAGAGCACCCACGATTAGCCGAAGATACTTAGTCCCACAATGTGATAGGTGGCAAGCCTATCGCCAACCGGGCATTTCCAATCCCGGGCAACTTTGTGTTTCTCAGAAAACTGAAAAAACACTTTTTTTATGTGCCCGACCCGGGAATCGAACCCGGGACCTCATATGGTCAACGCCAACGCTGGACCACTAGACCACAGAGGCTTAAAGTGTAGTAGGTGGTTTATTACCATACTCGTGCTTCGGAAACTAGCATATACTTATTGGTCTGAGTTATTGCAATGTTACAGCCGATAGTCATTGAAGTTTGAAAATTCCGGATCACTCATCTTGTCAGGCAAAAAAAGTTTTTTTTATGTCATAAGATAACAAACAAGCAGATGGGTCTCCTGATGGAAACAGTCAACCATCGTCTATAGACACCAAAGATGTTAATGGTGCGTTGCTATCTTGTGGCGAGGTCTAATGCCACGTGCATAAGTTCATCGGCTACCTTACCCTCCAAACCGGAACACGACAGCGACAAACACTGATGCTATTGCGGCAGGAATAGGTAAGGCAGTGGTACCTGACCTGGCGAGACAATGCATAACTCTACCACCTAATAGTCACGATGGTAGTGACTCGTATAGCCAATTGGTTGCCTTTTACGACCAGCCTGGCAGCATAGCATTTGGCCTGTTCTTCAAAGAAGCCCGGGACAAACACGGGGAGAATCTTCATTTATTTAGCTATATTAACTTAAAATTAAACTTAACTTAAAAATAAAGTGGGTTTTGTGAATAGCAAAATGTTTAAGTATAACAATAGAAATCATTGCAGAAAGGAAGCAAAATTGTTTTTCAACTTTAGAGCACTCTCTAATCTAATGCGTTCTTTTAAAGGTGGTGCAATTTTAATTATTTCTATTTCGGTTTTCGTGTGGTAACTTTGTACATACAAATGATAACCTTTTGCGATTGCCTAATCGTTTTGTATATACGAAATGAGTTGTAGTAATCATTGTTTAATCGGTTAAGGCTATAACCGACCGGCGTATCCTAGTTAATTCAATCTCGACAGACAGCCGGCTAATGAATGACCGATGACTGGCCGTTTCCTGACACAATCGTCATCTTCAACATCATAGTGGGCCGTGTTCTAACTTTCATTAGATTTATATTTCTTTGTTAATATCCTTGTACCCAATTCATTGCGAGCTATGTAGAGTAACCTAAATAATACATGAACTTAAGTTTGTATTTTTATATCACAGGATAATATAATAACATCGCTGCATTAATTGCACGAATTGATTTTACCCCAATGGTAATGATACATAAAAATACATGTATAAATACTACTAGCAAAAAGCAGAGCTTTGTAAGGGCTCGTAAAGTTATAATCAGAAATCAGAAGTACTTTATTCAATAAAACTTTTTACAAGTTATTTTCACACGTCAACATATTATTATAAAAAAACTACTATGGAAACGCGGCCACTACCAAGTAATATTGTAAAGAAAGTATTTTAATGAGAATTACGTCTTTTAATGTATGGATTTTATCTATAATTATCTAACCTAAAAAATCCAGCGTATTTTCTCTTAAAATTATATTCGCATCAAAGGCGTCGCCAGACTATTTTTTTTTTGTACTTTACAGGAAAAATTCTTTAAAATTTTCTTAATTTATTAAAAATACGATTTCTATAATTATCAATGTTATCTACACAGAACAAATATAAAGGTTATCTTCATATTTTATACCATATTTTCTGATCTACCTTTTTTTATATCATATTGCAGCAGGAATAGGTAAGGCGGTGGTACCAGACCCGGGCGAGACAATGCAGAACTCTACCACCTAGTAGCCACGAAGTCACTAACTTGATAGCCAATTGGTCGCCTTTTACGACCTGCCTGACAGAACGGCAGTTGGCCTATTCTTCAAAGGAGGCTGGGACCAACACGGCGAATTGCAAAAGTTTGGATTTGGATTTGTTTGTAACTCAATCAGGCAAAAACTACTGAACGGATTTGAAAGATAGATGATGACCTAGAAAAAGCACATAGGATACTTTTTATTCCGGAAAAATTAGGTGATCACGCGGAATTCACCAAAAACTGTTATTGTGCAGCGGGTCGCACGCGGCAACTAGTATAAAATAAAAAACCGCGTAAATAATATCGACTTTTTGCAAGATTTTTTGTCATAAGATAGCAAACAAGCAAGCAAGCATTTTCCCCGTGTTGGTCCCGGGCTCCTTTTAAGAATAGGCCAACTGCCGTTCTGCCAGGCAGGTCGTAAAAGGCGACTGATTGGCTATACGAGTCACTATCATCATGGCTAGTAGATGGTAGAGTTCTGCATTATCTCGCCCGGGTCTGGTACCACCGCCTTAAAGTAGATGGTTCTCCTGATGAAAAGTGAAACCACCGCCTTTAGACTCAAGATGTTAATGGTGCTTTGCTGTTCATGTGGATGGATGGTAATGCGACATGCATAAGTATAGCGACTACCTCACCCTCGAATCTGGAACACGACAGTGTAAAACACTGACGCTTTTGAGGCAGAAAATGGTAAACCTGGTGTACCAGACCTGGGGAGATTTTACGAAACTCTATCTTTTAGTGGTCACGATGATACGTGATATGTTTGCTCAATGATTTGACTTTTACGAACTGACTGGTAGAATGAATTGATAAGGGCCTCAGACCAACACGGGAGCAACAATTTAATGCCATATTAATGATTCTTAAATTGAAATTAGTTTTATTTTAAACTACTTTTATATACTTCTATATATATATATATATATATATATATATATATATATATATATATATATATATATATATATATATTTACATTGAATATCTATAAACTGTTAAATTGAAGTATTCATCGCTAGTTTTTTAAATATATTATATAAATATATACAACATATCAAACACCTTTTATCAAACACCGTTTATTCCACCTCATGAAATGATTTAGTATCACATTTGCGCGTCTGGTAACACCGAAGTAAATTAAACAGCCAGTGTCGTTTTCCCTAGGAAACACTGGGACCACCATCTGTCTTGCTCTGATAACTATCTGCTGAATAGCCGAGAGAGGTCGAGAGATATTTCTATTCGCTCTTGAGATAATAAAATAGGTTCATTTACAGTACGAGAACTCACATATAAGATATAACTTAAGTTACGATATTGCTGGGGTCTGTCAAATCAGTCTTAAATGGGGTAGGAAAGTATATGTGTGTTTTAATAATAATCGTTTAATATTTGTATTGTTTGTTTAAACTACGTGAGTTTTAGAGTAAAACAATTAAAGTTTGATTGTCTAATGGTATTTTTCAAACATAATCATTAAAAAAAAGCGATAAATCTAATACGCGCTTACCCTAATCTTATGCGACACCTAAATTAAAACCTGTACATTTTAAACATTTCTAGTATTTTACAAAATTAATTGTATCAACCTTAAGTTTCTCGGGCCCGTTTAAAGAATATCTGCCATTCTGTCAGGTAGTTCCAAAATTGCGATCTACTGGCTATACGAGTCACTATCAGCGTGACTGCTTTAGTAGTTTCAATACCGGTGGTGAGCGGTATAGACTATAGTCTCAGTACAATTTATCGGCTACATAAACAAGCTATTTTTGTCTACCTGTCTAGATATAAACTAGAAATAAGTCGCATTGTAAGCATTGCGATGCGAATCCATCATAATATATATAAACTAGCTGTTGCCAGCGACTTCGTCTGCGCGGACTTCGTTTACTCCGCTCAGCACCTCCCCCGTAGGTGATAGCGTGATAATATATAGCGTATATGTTGACCCGACCTTTTAGTAATATTCATGCAAAATTTGAAATAAGTCCATGCAGTACTTTTTGGACATACATACAGACAAACAGACAAATAGATAAACAGACAAACAGACAAACAGTCAAAAATTCTAAAAACTATATTTTCGGCTTCGATATCGATTGTAGATCACGCCCCAAGTATTCTTTTAAAAAAATATTCAATGTACAGTTTTGAATTTCCTACGATTTTATTATATGTATAGATTACGTGTCACGATGGACTCCGAAACTACCGGACCGATTTCAATGAAATTTTGTAGATATTTACTGTTTGGCCTAACTTAAAAGATAGGATAGATTTTATCTCAATCAACTCCCCTCCCCCTATCTCAAGTACCTCACCAAAATATATAGAAATTATTTGTATGGCATAACAACGTTTCTCGGTCAGCTAGTATTATTATATATATTAAAAACACACAAAGATACATGCACACAAAAAAAACGGAAAAGTGAGACCTGTCAATTTCTGAAAATTATTTAATGTTATAAAGATGATGCAATATTAATAGCAACAGTGCATATAGCAAATAACGAAAAAAGGTAGCCGGTAAACTTATGCATCTGGAATTAACATACTGCCAACACAGATTAAATCCCTAATAGATACTTACTATCCCGCCACACAGATAGCGACCCAGTATTAACATCTTTGATATTTATAGGCGATGTTTCTCACTTTCCTTCAGATAGCCATCTGCTTGTTTCCTATCTTATAACGTAAAAATATAAAATTAAAATAGACTTTTAGATAGTCGTATTAAACTCGATTGAATCGCAGCCAAAGTTAAAGAGTGTAACTTCAAAGTTCTGTCACATTTCCGAAGTAGAATTTCGAATATATTGTCAATAAAACGTCAATAAAACAATTTATTTTGACAAATAGCCTTAATAAAGACCGGTCTGTTCGTCATAAGGAGTTAGTACTATAACACGGCGAGTACACGCTGGTTAATATTTATTTTTATAAATAGTTATGTCGAACAAAAATTAAATCAAACCGTTTTTTTGCGAAACATTTATTTCGTTTAACCAAAGACCGAGACCGAAATTAGCAAAACTTAGACAGTTCCCAGCGCATTATGATGAATAATACGGTGCAATACACCTGCGAGTATGAGAATAAGTATAAAACGACACCTAAAGTGGGTACGCTCGTCAATCTGTCCGTCAGGAGTTTTGACAGCCCAAACCGGCATCATCGCCGTGTTCCGAGCAATAAAAATACAACTGAAATGTATGACATAAACTAGTTTTATTCGATTTTTTTCCCATCATTGTGGCAGGTCTTAGAAGACAAAGATAATTGTAAGACTAAAGAATGTTTGGTATTTCGCTTCATTGATTTTGCGGTACCGGCTTTGGTATGTAAACGTGAAGTCATTGGTTCGAATTCTACGTCGGATAATTCCTTCTAAATATGTTTATGATTATATATATACGTTACGAAAAATATGTGGTGAAACACTTGGGGATCGCGTTCGTTATACCGCGGTGAGAAAGAGAAAGGAATGAAACAGCATCGGTGTAAAAATGAGAAAGGCCATGCTCCGTTGGTTCGAACATTAACTAAACAGATCCAAGATTCCCATATGGATGGATACCGGAGGAAACCAAGACTGACGTACAATGATCAAATTGTTCAGGCGCTGTCCGAAGGTAGTGCCAAGAAACTCCGAAACATTTACATGAAGAGAGTTATAAATGTGGAAGAAGCAAGGTAAGTCTGTCTGGGCCGTGATATATGGCACTCAATTCTTTCTGCCTATCCCGTAAAGGATATGGTGTGAAGATATATATGTTTATAATGATGTGTATGAAGAGTATTTAGGGCGGCTTGCACCAAAATGCTTAAATCATTTTAAGTCACCAAATACGTTTAAAGTGACAGCTTTTAAGGCGTTTTGACATTTGCTAAACATGTTTAAGGGACTAAATGCATTTAAGCATTTTGGTGCAAGCGGCCCTTAGTCTCGTAACGTTGATTAATCTTGAGTGTACTAATTGCAGTTCTGCTAACCACTTCGGGGAAATGGATGAACCGGTTTTTGTTTAATTTTCTTGATTCTTTTTATATTGTTATTTGGTACAGGGCTCCTTTGAAGAATAGGCCAACGATCGTTCTGTCAGACACATTGTAAGAGGCGACCAATTAGCTATGGGAACCACTACCATCGTGGCTACTGGGTGGTAGAGTTCTGCATTGTCTCGCCCGGGTCTTGTACCACCGCCTTATCTATTCCTGCCGCAATAGTGTCATTGCTTGTCACTGTCGTCTTTCGGTTTGGAGGGTAAGGTAAACGGTAAACTTATGCGTGTGGCATTAGACCTCGTCACAAGATAGCAACGCACCATTAACATCTTTGGTGTCTATAGGTGATGGTTGACTTTTTCCATTAGGAGACCCATCTGCTTGTTTGCTGATAGCTGCTGATAGCTTCCTCCCACGAACCATACGATTACTAACTTCCTCCTTTTGGGAATTCTGTTAAATTACAATTACAATCTGAACAAATAAATAAAATTGGCGTGTCTGTTTGTAATGTTAAATAACCGCTTTTTATGTACATATACCAAAATAACATTTTTTACAATTTTTGTCCGTTTGTTTGTTTCGGCTAATCTCTGAAACGGCTAAACCAATTTTGACGGGACTTTTGCTGGCAAATAGCTGATATAGTAAATTATGATACTTTTATTTTAGATTTTTTTCTACACGGACGAAGTCGCGGTCACAGCTAGTTGAAAATAAACGCAAAAAAGTTATTTAAGATAGCAACGAAGCCGATTGGTTGGTTGGTTTGATTGTGTCCGTTAGTCTAGTGGTTACCTTGTTTATATCACATCATGTCTCGGTTACGACTTCCGGATCAGGATTTTTTAATAGAATACCAACAAAGTTGATGGCTCTCCTGATGGAAAAAGATATGCATTACTTTTAGACTAACAAAAACCTATGGGCAACAAAGATGTTAATGTTGTGTTGCTATTCATGTAGCTTTACACAGGCAAAGTATTTTTTTAAAATTTTTAAGTATTTATCTCCACGCCCGTATCCCCGAAGTGGCTGTCAGAGGTGCAGTGCACCTATGATTAGCCAAAGATACTTAGTCCCACAATATAATAGGTGGCAAGCCTATCGCCAACTGGGCACTAATCCAATCAGTTATTTTCAAACAGAAAACTGAAACAACACAATTTTTGAATTGACCCGGAAATCAAACCCGGGACTTCATGTCATCTCAACACCCACACCGGAACACTAGACCACAGAGGCGAGGAAATCGGTTAAGTAGTTTCGAGTTTATCCATTGCAAACAATTTTACACATAATTAAATCATCTCTCTTTATAATATTAGTATAGACAACATAACCAAATCTCTCTTAATAATATTAGTGTAGACAAGTAGATAACATAGACGAAGTCACGGCAATCAGCTAGTGAGAAATAAAATCAAAACACGAGCAGAAATAATCAATGCGAAAAAAATTAAAACATCATTAGTAACTCAATATTCGAAAAGAATAAATTTTATAATTTTTGCATCATAATGTCGGGTGTCCTATAAATTTAATGAGCAATATATTTGTATGGGCTAAGCCGTGTCCACTCAACACCCACACGGGGTCAGATTTCAGCCCCTGGGCGCTTTTTTGGAACAAACCAATACATCTAACGAATATTAATAGCCGGTTTTGTTTTCATTTTGTTGTTTCTAATTTTTGTCTTTTTTAATGTGTTCACATTCTTTAAATGCTTTCGATTTAACTTATGTTAGAGGCTTCTATTTTGGGTTTTGGCTGTTTGTGGGAATTTAAGTTGTTATACAAAATTATTGCGGTAATGGTATAGACTTTTTAGCTTTGATCTTAGGTTTTGAGATTAGATCTTAAGTTTGATTTGTGGTCGGACAATTTGTATAAGTTATAAAATTAGTCCGAATAAACTTTGTTCAGAACTAAATAATGTAGTAAATAATGGTTTAGACTTTTTAGCTTTGATCTTAGGTTTTGAGATTAGATCTTAAGTTTGATTTGTGGTCAGACAATTTGTTTGAGTTATAAAATTAGTCCGAATAAACTTTGTTCAGAACTAAATAATGTAGTTCTGAACAAAGTTTATTCGGACTAATTTTATAACTCAAACAAATTGTTCGACCACAAATCAAACTTAAGATTAATCTCAAAACCTAAGATCAAATCTAAAAAGTCTGTACCATTAACACCTACACCAATTGCTCCACGAAGTCAGCGTAATTTTTTTTTTCGAAATGACAAATCGCTGGTAGTAGCTTGAAAGGAAACATCGACACAGTGCTAGGAAAACACCTCATCATTTGCACTGAATCAGCTAACCACTAAATAATTAATTATTAATAAAAAATCCCACTCATATAATAATTTTAAATAATATAAATTATATATTATGTATCACTTTCCTTAGTACCTATAGGTAATTATGGTTAAAGTATCAAAGGATTCTTGTTGTGAAATAGCGGTTCCTTCTAACACAAGTGCTAATATACGTTCATCACTCAGATTTTAGTATAAATAATGATACTGAATATTTTTTATTATATAATTATCAAACCCATTATTTTAAAATGTTCAGTGTATAAAACGTAAACATGATATTTTGTCACAATCCCAAGTCTACACAGTTTTTCGTATATCGAACACCTGAGAACAACGGACGGTTTGTCGGCTATATCACACGACAAGATACATATTGATAGCAACAAGGTGTCAACGAAAAAACGCATGAATGATGCAGTGAGACCCTCCGTCTTCGCCCTACAAGACGAAAGAATTTCGCGCAGTTAAAAGGCTCAAAGAGAAAATAGTTTTTCTTGATACATTGAAAACGCCTGATAGCTCGTTTCTTCAAACAAAGAATCTCATTTGGAATGTTTTTTTTACTAACGGACTTGTAAAAGTTTTTGGATGTCGATACTAACAACATTCGTGTCAAATACAAAATTGCTAGTCATTAAGATTTTATTAATACTATCTTGATTGGGAATTTAATTTAAAAAAAAGTTTGAGCAATGTTTTTTGTTTCAGTTTCAGTCGGTGAAGGACATCCTCACGCAGTTTCCCTTACGAGGTAGACACTTTACCTGACTTTTCCGGGACAAAAAGTAGCCTATGTGCTATTCCATCATCTATCTGTGTGGCAAATTTCATTCAAACCCGTTCGGTAGTTTTTGGGTGATTGAGTAACAGACATCCATTCATTCATCCAAACATCCAAACTTTTGCATTTATAATATTTCTAGCGCAGCGTGCAGCCCGCTGCATTATAAAAGTTTTTAGTGAATCCCGCGGGAGCAACTTATTTTTCTGGGATAAAAAGTAGACTATGTGCTATTCTATGTCATCATCCACCTGTTTGCTAAATTTCATACAAATCCGTTCAGTAGTTTTGGTGTGATTGGGTAACAAACATCCATCCACATTCAAACATCCAAACTTTAGCATTTATAATATTAATAATATAGATTACTTTAGGTTAAATATATAAATTACGCAGGAACAAAGTAAATAATATGAATCATATAATCTATACATAATATACATGTTCATGGGCGTATCGAGGGGGGGGGGCAGGGAGGGGCAGCTGCCCCCCCCCCCCCCGGAATTCGTTTACCTTTCTAGTAGACTATCTACTGTTGTAGATAAAAATATAATAAAATAAAAATATCGTCTTAAAATGTTTAGTTGCCCCCCCCTGGCCCAGAACCTGAGTACGCCCATATACATGTTCCTAAAGTATTAGTATCGTATAAGCTATGATAATAAGGTAGAGACTTGGTATAGGTGGGTGGACGTAGCTGGTTATTTTAAATGTTTGTAATAGAATTAATAACACTTTTAGGAATACAGAACAACTTGACTATTTCTTTGTGTTCGAATAGAAATAAAAAATAAGGAAAAATATTGGACAAAACACATAACGTATAAAATTCATTTTATGTTACTAAAATACATATTAGCGTCGTAGAAGCTAAGATAATAAGGTAGAGACTTGGAATAGATGCAGGTGATCATTTTACATGTTCTTAATAAAATTAATAATACTTTAAAAAAAGTATCTTCACGCCCATATCCCCGAAGGTGTAGGCAGAAGTACAACAAGTGCACCCACGATTAGCCGAAGATACTTGGTCCCACAATGTGATAGGTGGCAAGCCTATCGCCAACCGGGCACTTTCCAATCCCGGGCAACTTTGTGTTTATCAGAAAACTGAAAAAACACTTTTTTTATGTGGCCGACCTGGGAATCGAACCCGGGACCTCATGTGGTCAATCCCAACGCTGGACCACTAGACCACAGAGGCGATAATACGTTTAGGAAAACAAAAAACAAGTTAACTATAATTATTATGTTCGTATTGGAATAAAAAATATTGCCATTACCACCGTGACTAGTAGGTGGTAGAGTTCTGCAACGACCCGCCTGAGTTTTCTTTGGTACCACCGGGCACCGCCTTATCTATTCCTATCGCAATAGTGTTAGTACTAGACAGTGTCCTGTTCCATTTTGTAAAGAAGTGTAATCGGTAAACTTATACGTGTGGTATTACCATCCCGCCTACGAATAGCAGCTCTCTATTAACATCTTTGGTGTCTATAGGCGATGGTTTGTCTCTATCCATTAGGAGAGCCATCTGCTTGTTTGCTATATATACAATCTATTCTGTTTTTATATCTCCTATATATAGACTGAGCTATTTTAAAATAAATCTTTCGGGTCGTTAGACTCGAAGATTTTGTTATTTTAAAATTGTTTGCAGATTTTCGACTGTTATACTTACAATGTCTTCTTTTTAATTATGTTTTTCATTTAATAACACAAAAGAAATAGTCGAATTGACTCTATTTATTCTATTGTCGTAGCTATTGTTTATGCGGTACTAAATTATTAGTGTCATGCAAGCGAAGGTAATAAGATAGAGATGTAAAATGGGTAGGCGTAGGAAGGGCCGCCGTAGCCACATCCCGGGGCTGGACGAGTAGTTAGTTCACTTTTGGCTTTTGTTAGCATCTTACAAGATATCTAGTAGTCAGGAAGTCAGGAGGCATTTTCTAAATATAGGGCAATATTCATTAGTATATTCGGGTCGGGTAATGAAGTCCCGGGATCCAAGCCCCGAATCGGGCAAAAGTATTATCGAAGTTTTTTCGGATTTATTTATGAAAAGAATTTAGATGCGTTGTTCGCATTGCAAAATGGCATCAAGAAAGCAAGGAATTGCTTGACTTTTATTTAGTTTCGCACGTCATATGTCGTAACATATGTAGCTATAGTAACATTTACCCTCGCACTGTTTTAAATCGCAGTAATGTTGACGTATGACCTGTCGTAAAATATAATTGGAATTTTTCAAGCAGCTCGGCGTTTTGTGAGAGACGTTATCTCCGTACCTCAGATAAGCATGTAAAGCTGTCGATCTTTGATATCGCAAAGAACAAGCAATAATCGTTCAAAGTTTATAAACACCTCACCAACCTATAAATAGTTGAATACTGGCGAATCAGAACAAGCATTGACGTTCAGTTTAATCTGCCTACCTCATAAGAAAATCGGTTTGTTGATTTTTTCCCGTAATTCACTGACGTCTATTTAATAGACGTCACTGCCATAATTAAACTGCAAAGTCTTGTTAAACGAGTGTTAAAGCTTTTGACAAGAGAAAGGATAAGGACTTGGCATTAATTTCCATAAAAAATCAACATTATAAAATTGCATGCGTTCCAACGCTGAACACATAAAAATGGCTTTATCTCTGTCTAACAAGTTCGAATTTTCATAACAGACAAAACTACAAAAATTTTGTCAGTGTTCTAATTTCAAATCATTTAAGAAAATAACGTCAACTTAAACAGCTTGCGGGCAATACGCCATTACTAAAATACGCTGTCAATGCAGGTACATAAAATGTCAAATAATCCTTTGCTTACAAAATATAAATTGATTTGAGCGTTTATAAGTATTTTTCCATAATTTTACTGTGTACCTTAAATCTAAAATAAAAACTAATTGTAAAAGTAATATGCCCAATTGCCATATAATTTATCAATTACTATGTAGACAGTAAACAGCTGTTCTTAAGTCCGCCATTACTCGGGACGAAGTTACACAGTTTTCCTTTAGTTATTTCATATCTAGTAGTAGTTTCCTTCATCTAAGTTAAAACATACAAAGACACTTCGTACCTACTTTCATTGAAACGTCATTTGTTATAAATAATGTAAAAGAAATAAACAAATTTACGCTTAAAACTGCAATAACCGACTTCCAATGCCGTGAGACCCTGGTCTAGATTTTTAATAAATTTATATAGGATCAAATTGAAACATCCATAAAAAGCAGAATTTTTCAAATCGTTTCCGGCGTATTGAGCAATCGCAGAACAACATTAAAAATATTCCGACGAATTAGCAAAGGAGGAGGCTCCTTTTTTAACATTTGAAAAAAATAAGAAACTGAGCAGTAACTAAAAATATTATTCAAATATTTTTAGCAAGGAACAATAATGTTATAGAATGGATATCCCACACAATCATGGGATCTCAGGAAAATATTTTAGAATGCGATGTAAGCTCGTGTCACGAGAATCGCGACACAGTTTTTGCCCACGTTCAGAACCACTGTTCGCACCGTCAATGACGACCAAATTGCTATTCTCATGAACAATCCAAAATGTTTTTTACACCACGGCTGATGTATTTCAAATCAGGTGCCAAAATCAAGCCCGATCCCAATTCTATTCATAGTAGAGGAAAATTTAAACGGAGCTTTCTTTGTCATTCAAATCTAGGGATTGCATATAGAGCAACAAGCATACAAAGAACGATGTCATCACCTCGCAGTATTTGGAGGGGACATAGTGCCAACAGATAAAAACATAAACCTCTTTAAGCGGCTATGGTCGTTGCGTTCGACAATACGATAGCTTGGGGTGGCAAATGATTGGTGTGTGTGTGTCTATTTTATATTTGTTTGTGTAAATATTGAATAAAAGTACGTATAATGGTAACTTAGAACCACGCCCACGAAGTCAAGGATCTTTAGTTATGATAGGCTCATTAACGAGATCGTTTCTAAAATAATCTGTGTAATACGCAAAAATTATGAATACGTTTATAGATAATAGACCATCAGCGTTTCTCACGGGTGACTTGTTAGAAGCGAGTAATGGCTAGATTGGTTATTATCTATTATATTATGTAACCACTAGGATCATTCTCATATTTCATATCATAAGATAGCAAACAAGCAGATGGGTCTCCTGATGGAAAGAGTCAACCATCACCTATAGACACCAAAGATGTTAATGGTGCGTGTCTAGCTTCTAAGTTCTAAGCGTTCTAAGTTCGTTCTAAGCGAAGAAGCTAATCTTGTGGCGAGGTCTAATGCCACATACATAAGTTTACCGACTACCTTACCCTCCAAACCGGAACACGACAGCGACAAGCACTGACGCTATTGCGGCAGGAATAGGTTAGGCGGTGGTACCAGACCCGGGCGAGACAATGCAGAACTCTACCACCTAGTAGCCACGATGGTAGTGACTCGATAGCTATTCTAACTAATGTTTATGAGGTAACAATGTGTGGCCGTAAAAATGTCGACTCGTCGAAAGTGCCTGTAAAGGTTTGTTTGAATAAAGCATTTTTTGAGTTTGAGTTTGAACCACACACCATATGAATACTAATAGACACGCCATTGGGAAGGCAACGTTTCTGTTAGGCAGTTCGTAAAAGGCAAACGTTTTGCCAAATCATAAAGACTACTAAGTGGTAGAGTTCTGCAATGTCTCACCCAGATTTTGTAGGTACTGCTGACATTCGTACTATATCTGCAATAGCGTCAACTTGTTACTATCGCGTTCCGGTTTGGCGGGTATGATATCCGAAAATCTTATATATGTAGCATTACTATCCCGCGACACGTAAAGAGCTACATATCATAACATAGTCGGTGTCTATAGATGATGGTTGTCTTTTTTCATCAGGGGTTCTGCTCTCTGCTTGTTTGCTATCTTATGAAAAAAAAAACATGTTACGATCAAATTTCGAAAATGCATGCATCTGACATTCTTGCCACATGGATGTCAATACAACATTAATATCACCGATATCTGTAAGTGACCTCTTCTCATCAAGAGTTCCCCATCTGTTTGTTTAATATTCTATGATGTACACAATATAAAACAAAGCTAAGATGCACAATATGTGGTTACATTCCGACCACAAAGCGATCAATACAATAAATAAGTGATTGAGTTAGTCTCATAATTCTTTCATATATAACGTTATACTATTTTGTGAACAGAATTTTGAAATATTTTTATAATAAAATCTAAAGCACCCTAACAGGAGACACGCATATCGGCATATTGTAATGTTAGTGCTATTTTTTATACAATTTATCAATCCGAGGCAGATGGTGGCTGGCTCATATAAACAGCTTTGTAAAGGACCCGAGTATCATAGGGTTACAATATTATCATATGTGGACAAAATGGCTGTATTCTGTAAATACGTGGCGACAACACAGGGGAAGATGCTGTTTTTTAAACATAAGGGTAATAAGCACATACTTGTAATGCTTAGTTTTATATAGACAAGCGCAACCACGGGCAGGTAATAATTTTTCAATCTCTATATGTTTTTATAAGTGTATGTAAGTATATTTGACCGAACCTCTAGAACTAGAGATGTCAACAAAAAAGTTTCCATCGATAGATTCCTTATCTTATGTGATTTTTACAGATACAATTTATTTTTATCTATATTAATAATATTATAAATGCAAAAGTTTGGATGTATGGGTGAATCGATGGATGGATGGGTGTTTGTTACTTAATCACGCCAAAACTACTGAACGGATTTAGATGAAATTTGGTACACAAGTAGACGATGATCTGGAATAGCACACAGGTTTTTTATTCTGAAAACATGAACTGTTCCTGCTGAATTCACCAAAAAGGTTTATAATATAGCGGGCTGCACGCTGCAGCTAGTTAATACTATAAATTGGAAAGTCACGCAAAAATGGCTTAACCGATTAGGATGAAATTTGGCACACATGTAAATGATGATCTGAAATACCACATAGGTTACTTTTTATTCGAGTGTTTGTCTGTTTGTCTGTATGTATGTCCTGGGTAAACTCAAAAAGTACTGCATGGATTTACTTCAAATTTTGCATGAATATTACTTATAGGTCGGGTCAACATATAGGCTACATATTATCACGCTAACACCTACGGGGAAGGGGCAGTGCGGAGTAAACGAACTCCGCGCGGACGAAGTTGCTGGCAACAGCTAGTGTACAATAAATATTATTGTACCCCCATGAGTTGTCGCAATAACTAAGACGTAGCAATACGTGAAAATGAATAAGACAAAATCAGAGCTACACCGTGTTGGTCCGGACCACCTATGATGAACAGACCGTCTGCCATTCAGGCCTACAAAGGCCTGAAAAGCGAACGATTAACTATACGAGTCAGTATCAGCCCAACTAAAGAGGTGAAGTTTTGCATATCTCGTCGGCGTTTGGTACCACCGCTTCATCTATTCCCCGCTAGAAGTACTCCGCCGCCGCAATAACGTCAATGGTCGTTACTGCCGTGTTCCACTTTGAAAGCTAAAGTAGTTGGTTAACTTATGCACGGGGCATTAACACCCCGCCATACGGATAGCAACGCACTATTAACATATTAGGTCTCTATGGGCGACGGTTGTGTCTTTCCAACAAGAGAACTACACGATTTGTTTGCTATCGTAATATGATAGCAAACAAGCAGATTGATCTCCTGTGGAAAGAGTAAATCATCGCATATAGATAAAAAAAATATTAATGGTGAGTTGCTCCATCCATAGCCAAATACATAAGTTTATCGGCTACCTTACCCTCCAAACCGGAACACGAAAGCGACAAGCCGCGACACTGTCGTGACAGAAATAGAGGGTGTGGTACTTAACCCGGTCGTGTATTATTGTATTACTAAAATATGAAACAATAGATACAGTTTAAATCTAGAAAAAGTTTTGGCCTTGATATGTTCAAAGCAGAGTACTACCACAACGCTGCGATTATGAGGCGTGCATTGTCAAAGAAACATCGAAACGTTAAATTTTTTTTAAGGTAATTGAAAATATGAATAGTCGCTACTCGCTATTTAATTCAAAGTTCTATGTTAAATGGCGTTCAATGCACGCATATGTTAAGTCAGTGGCAATAAACCGTCGTAAGTGCTGCACTCGACGGGTGCACACAATGAATCGACCACAGGGGCGGAGCGGGAAGGGTTCCGTATTGTTTGCAAAATATTTTGAAAGCGTCATTTTATACGGCGTATTAACCGAGCACTGCATTTGATCTGGGGTCGTCTTCACTATTTGAAATCGTATCATCATTAGGGTATTGTGTAGATAAGCCACGCAACTATGTTTCTCAAGTGTGGGTAGTGGTGTCTACATCTTTATCATTTTTACCATTTTTTTTCCAATATTATTAAATAGCAAATAAGAACATGGCTCTTGTGATGGAAAGTAAAACATCGCCTCTAAACACTAAAGATATTAATGGTACGTTGCTATCCGAGTGGTGGGATGGTAATGCCCCATGCAAAAGTTTACCGGCTACCTTACCCCCCAACTTCTACCTTGCCCTAATCTACCTACCTTTCGGATGGTAGTGGTAGGTATAGCTAATCAGTCGCCTTTTACGACTTACCTGGCAGCATTAACGGCATTTGGTATATTCCTAGAAAGGACCTCGGAGCAATACGGGTATATCTTCTTTACATAATTTAAAACATAATCGCTTCCACGGTAGGTATGTTCACGTATATTTTTAAATTGCAAAACGGATTTTAATGCGGATTTCATAAATAGACAGCCTGATTCAAGAGGAAGGTTAATATGTACGTAGGTCACACTATAAGTTTTGCATAACTTAAAAAACAACCAAAATATTATATTTATTGCTTTTCAAAATAATCTCCTTTACATTTTAAACATTTTTTCATGCGATCGAACCATTTTTAAAACAGGAGGACCACAGATCTGAAGGCATATTTTCTACGTGCTGATTGAACGCTATCACTGTCTCTTCGGAGTTGGTAAAAGTAAAACCTCTCATCAAATCTTCGATTTTGGGGAAAATGCAGAAATCATAGGGTGCTAGGTCGGGGCTATGCGCAGGATGAGTGACGAGATGTACTTTTTCGGAAGCTAAAAATAACTTTGTTTTGTTGGCCGTGTGTGAAGAAGCGTTATCATGGTGTAGGAGAATCGGATTTTGGGTCGTCTTTCGCGAACTTTTTCTAACACCCTGGGTAAACAAATGGTAGAATAACACTCGGCATTAACACTCTATTGATCTTCAAGTGGAATTGTACTGATGGGACTCGTAGCTGAGAAACACCCATTCACAAGATTGCTGTTTTTTTTTTTCGGGTTCATAACAATAAATCCACGTTTCGTCTCCTATGACAATGTCATAAACAGCATTAGAATGTCCGTGGTCGTACTTCAGTAGCATCTGTGAGCACCATTCCACGCGATTCCGCTTCTGCTCCGCTGTCAATTCGTGAGGCATCCAACCACAACAAAGTTTCCGAACTTTCAATTCTTCGTGTAAAATTTTCTGAATTTAGCTCATACCAATCCCCAATAGTCCTCGAATTGTCTCATAGGTAATCCGGGGTTTTTTTTCAATTAACCGCTTAACAGTAGCCACATTATTTTCGTTGACGGCAGTTGAAGGCCGCCCTTCACGAAATTCAACATGTAAAGAAACTCGACCTCTCTCAAATTCAGCAAACCATCGCCTCACGGTGCTCAAACAAGGTGCTTTTTGAAGACGAGTGGCACAGTCTTGCGTAGAGAGAGAAATTTTAAAATCATAAAAAATCATCGCTCTAAAATCTTTTCGACTTAATTCCATTTTCGTTGCGTACGTAGAACTTTGATGTGTGATAAAAAAACAATTGACAAATCATTTCCCGCCAATAGTTTTTTTTTTATTACTAAGAAGGTTGCAACGTTTTAAAAATATAACATTCGAAATTCAAATAGTTCCGATTAGCTAGAAGTGCAAAACTTTTAGTGTGCCCCATGTATATACATGCATATTATAGTAGAAAAAATAGAGACTTAAAAATTTGTCTTAAAAACATATTTTTGTGCGTTTACATTGCACGCGTGTGAGTCGCTAGTTTTAAAGGGTTATTGGATGATTCGCACGAAAGCGAATCGTCATTTTTTAATATTTTTTTTCTGTGGCGATTCGCACGAAATTATTTTATTGGTGTAGTAGGCTATTGGCACACAAGTTGTGTTTTGTGCAATTCAATTATGATAAAGTAAACTCTTGTACTTACCAAAGTATTTGGGGTTAAATATTGTTATCAATATGGAATAAGACATAAATTAATCAAAAATGTTTTTATTAAAATATACATTTCTAAACGTTCTCTTCATTCGCTATGACATGATTTGAGGACTGAAAAATTATCAAATCTCATTCACAAAGCAATATATTATTCTATTTGAACATACATAAATCAAAAATATATGCTAAATGAATTAACACATCAAGATAAAATGATTATACATGATTATACATGTCAAGTAAAATAGCTGCTATGTAAGCTTCGATTAATTCTTCATATTCTTATTATTTCTGAAACGGGTGAAGATGACTGTACTTTTTATTTTGCGTTGTAAGCCTACTACATATTTTTGGGATTTCGACTCTCACACCAAAAAATGAACTTCGTGCGAATCACCTACAGAAAAAATAATATTATTAAAAATGTCGATTCGCACATTTCGTGCGAGTTAAATTCGTGCGAATCATCCAATAACCCGTTTTATTTTTTATTTTTTTTATTTTTTCGGAATGTCTCAATTGCTGTTAGCCTTATGGGCTGTTACAGCTTCACCGGTCGCGGGGGCGAGCAGAGTGCTCAGCCAGAATTTAAAGGTGTAGGGCTGTACGCCCTCCGCCCTAAGGGTGTCTCCTGTGAGACCGAACCTCGGCTTAGGGTGGGGTCGTGATTTGCGATGAGAGGGCTAGTGGCATTGTTTTGTCCGTCCGCCGAACCTTGCCCTTGGGCTCGGTTCGCCGAAGGGCGAAACAGGGGTCCTCGTCGCCGCCGGCGGCGACGGTGTCGCGAATGTAGGTGTGTAGTGTTTTCGTGTAAACCGTTGGCCAGAGTTATCGAGTCATCGGGATCGGTAAGAACGAGTTCCGTTTTATTGGATAATTATATACTATACCTAGATATATATAGTTATAGATTATACCTACTATCTATTGCCCGCGAATTCGTTAACGTAAACAGCCCTAATTTACTTTATGTACCTGCACGTTATAATTACCTATCGACCTCCCTACCACCTGTGAACATAAACTCATTGGTTACGATTGTAACTATTATATAATCTGTGGCGTGAGTCAAGAACCTTACTTAGGTACTTGTTTTTGCTTAGTCGAGTAAAAAAGTAGCTTACGATGGTCTTAAATCATCTTAGCATTATTGCTTTTCTGTTTAGGGCACATCGGTTGGATGGTTTCAATGCCAGTCGTCCCAATTGACTTAACGTGCTTTTTTAACATTTTGATAATGTCCGAGGCTTCACTATAGTATTACTTGTTGCTAATACAATATAGGACTTTCTAGTTATGGTTAGTTTCAAGGCTTTTTAGACAGACTTCGGTCCTCAGGCAGGAAAAATCTTTCCATTTCTATGTTTGTGTGACATCATTTTATCAACAAGACGACGCGACGTCACACAAAGATAGAAGTGGGAAGACACGACTGAACACATTACTATAAGACAAAACCGCTGCAAGCCCCACAGAGGTGATCTTCCGACAAACAACACGTAACTCTGTTGTTCTTTCCCTTTCAAAGAATAGACAAGCTTCTGGCAAAAGCAAATCGTAAGAGGCCAATGCGAGTCATTGCCATCATAGCCACTGCGATAGAGTTCTGCATTGTCTCGCTATTCCTGGCGAAATTGTATCAATGCTTGTCACTATCGTGTTCCGGTACAGAGGGTAAGGTAACTGGTAAAATTATGCATTGTTGACATGAGTATGGCATTAAGACCCCGTCACAACGATTTCAACGCAACATTAACATCCTTGGTGGCGATGGTACTCTTTTTTGATCAGGGGAGCAATCTCTTTGTTTGCTATCTTACGATGTAAATAAAACAACCTTCTGATTACCAATTGATAACCTCCTTACTCTCACCAACTTGTGTCTTTAAAAATAGGTATGTGAGATGGCAATACATACATACAAATATCTCCTACTTTGTATTAAATGATATTTATAGTACTAAACGGATCCCAGAGGAATTTGAAATCAATTTAAGGTATTTTGTAATTATAAAATCATTGTAACATTGGTGTGAAACTTTGCCGGCGGGTGATCGTTCCTACGAGAGCGCGAGCTAATCCTCTGGACATTTTAAAATGAAATAAATAAAATATGCTTAGAATCGAAATAGACATAAACATAATAACAACAATCTAAACTATGTGGATAGAGTGAAAACATATTTTGTTGGATTGTTCAAAAATGGTCGTTGGGAATGATTATTACAGTTATTTTAGCGCATTCATTCAGAAAGAGCCAACTTTCTAGTGACATTTTACTGAAGAGTTATAAAGCATTATTATGAAATGTTTAAGTTGATACAAAGTATGCGACGTAATACTTTACGAACGTTAGACGAAACACTAGTTTTTTCTTTTATTTGCACTCGTTACCCAATTATTTTTGGGTATTGCCAGGGGTACCACTTAAAAATGTGTATGCGAAATTTCATAAATATTGGTTAAGTAGTTAAGACGTTAAAGCGTAACCAACAAACAATCAAACTCATTGTTAAATTTTATGTTATACTAGCTGCAGCGTGCAACCCGCTGCATTATATTATATAAAAAAATTTAGCGAATCCCGCGGGATCCCCTAATTTTTTCTATTTTTTAGTCTATGTGCTATTCCAGGTGATTATCTACCTGTGTGCCAAATTTCATTCAAATTCGTTCAGTAGTTTTTGCGTGATTAAGCAACAAACATCCATCCAAACATCCAAACTTTCGGATTTATAATATTAATATACATAATATAAATTAACTAACTAGCTGCAGCCCGCTGCATTATAACAGATTTTAGTGAATCCCGCGGGATCACCTAACTTTTCCGAGATAAAAATAGCCTATGTGTTGTTCTGGGTCATATTATTATTAGCTATCTACATACCAAATTTTATCATAATCGGTTCAGTAGTATTTGCGTGAAAGAGTAACAAACATCCATACATACATTCTCACAAACTTTCGCATTTATAATATTAGTAGGATATAGATATAAAATAATATAATATAGATATTTTATATTAGCTGACTCGCGCAGCTTCACCCGCGGGACGCTAGATGGGCAGGGGAGGAGAGGCGGCTGGTCCGTTCCGGCTGTCACCAACTCTAAGATGACACCCGACCAATTTGAAAAAAATAATCTTTACAGCCGTTAAATTATAAAAATAACAAAAATAGTATCCAGGAACAACTAACTACTGTACACAACAACTGTACTAACGTACAGTACATTGATCTCTTTGCCCAGGAAGAATGACTTAATGTGCTTTCCAAAGAATTGATAGCGAACTGTGATATCAACATGTCACGTGAAAATACGAATTTGAAGCTTGGACGCTTTTACCACGCGGCTACACCGTCGTTGCTTCAACGCGCTTTGCTATCATACACTGCTTTCTAAACAGGGCTGATATCATAATGGCCGTACCGGGTAGAGTAACATCACAAAATAAGTAGTAACATACTTATCGTCAATACAATATTTCATACAAACTTATAACCCCTATTTAAACTTTTTATGGCTTGATTTAAAAAAACGATGTTTGACATATTATATTTTTATCTACAACAGTAGATAGTGGTGAAGTTAACAAATTCTAAAGAGGCCAACTGCCCCCCCCCCCCCCCCCCCCCTCGGTACGCCCATGCAGACGGACATAGTTTCGCAGTAAGCGTTATTTAGAAACTTAGGTTTCTTGGCGCCACAGGACCAAAGTATATCACTCGCATAATGCGATCTCAATAAAAAAATACGTACAAAACTAGCTTAATACAAACTTAGCACAAGTGATTGCAACGCAATTGATAACACAGTTGCTTTCTTATTAATAAACAAGTTCTATCGAGTGTGTAAGTCAGCGTCTATTTACATCATTAGATAGCAATCAACTTGTACATGTGGTATTGCCGTCCCGCCACACAGATAACATCACACCATTAACATCTTTGGTGTCTATAGACGATGGTTCCTCTGCATGTTTGCTATCTAAAGAAAAAAGAAAGCAAACAGATGGCTCTCCTGATGGCAAGAGAAACCATCGCCTATAGACACCAAAGATGTAATGATGCGTTCATGGGCCTACCGAAGGGGGGGGGAGAGAAGAGAGTAGCAGTTGCCCCCCTGAAACTTGGTTACCTTTCTACTAACTACGAGTACCTATCTACTGTTATCGCTAAAAATTATTATTATTATTAGCTTTTATTGCTGATACTAAACAATCATTTTATATACAGTAGCAAGTTGTTTTAACTTAAATCTAAAAATACAATAAAATAAAAATATCGTCTTAAAATGTTACGGTTTCGGTTTCGGCCGGAGCTGGAACAGAAGCTGAAGTTTCAGTTTCAGTTTAGGTTGAAAATCCAGTTCCAGTCGGTCACTGTTAACTGCTTTGCATGCTGCATGAATAAGTTTACCGGCTAAATTAACCTCCAAATTGAAATACGACAGTGACAAGCCCTGACGCTTTGCGGAAGAAATAAGTAGTACTAGCCCCTAGTGAGACGTTGCAGAACTCTACCATCTAGTAGTCACGATGGTAGTGACTCGTTCGCCTCTAACCGTCTTACGAACTGCCTGGCAGAGCGACAAAGGGGTTATTCATCAAAAAGTCCTTTATTCTATCTTGCTCTTTATCACGTATTGCAACGTCGTTGCTGAGTTGACTGAGTGCAAATCTACACGTATACACTATACACCATTGTTTATGATGCGTTGTCTGAATATGTACTTAAAATTATTCAGCTTTGCTATTATTTAAAAAAATATATAAAACAATCAATTAATTTTTTCATTCATTTCATTCATTAATACCATCACGTTTTTATCCTTGAAGAAGTAGGCAGTGGTTTAAGTATCCTACGATAAGCCAACTGTATTAATTTCCATGATCCCGTGTCCCAAGTTATGTTTTTTTTCAGAAAAACTGAAAAACTTATTTAGAATAAATAGCCAGATCAGATGCCGGCATACGAATCCGGGACCTCATGCATCTATACTAAAGGCAGTACCGTTAGACCATTGAGACGATCAACAATAAAACACAAAACAAATTGATATGTAACTGGAAGTCCTCAGCTGATAAATTCTGCTACCGACTTCCTAACGTGGGGTGTCGGGTTACATTTAAAACGCGTTTATAAAAATATCAATATCACGAAAAATGTTGCTGGACGACGCCACCAACTCGTTCGATACTATCAAAACACTTTTGTATTAATGTTACTTTGGTCAAGAGCAATTTTTTATTTAGAAAACGCTAAAAATCATTTAGATTTCACAAAAAAGCTTACATTAATGTTACCTTAGCAAAGAACAAAAGTTTCTTTTTTTTGTTGAGATGTTAATAAAAAGCAAATACTGATATCAGCGCAGCCAAGAACACTTTTTTATTTAAAAAAACGTATAATTTATTTAGATTTATACTACAAAGCTTTTAATAATGTTACATTGATTAAAAACACTTTGTTGTTATTAAAAAAGTGTAAAATTTATTTAGATTTTACTGGAAAGCTTATTAATGTTGTTGTGGCTAAGAGCACTTAGTTTTTTATTCAGAAAATGCTAAAATTAAGATTTCATAATAATAAAAATATATTATCTAAGTGTATAAAATTATGAAAGTATACACCGTTGTGAGGGCAACACGCAATTTCGAATATTTACTATATCCACAGTATTATACTGGTATTATGAAATATTTTTAAACTTGAGTAAATTTGGAGGTTATTCATTGTCCATGACACAGGACTTATTAGTGAAGCCTTAAATGTAGCCGTTTCCCGCGGTATAACACGCGTAGGTCACCATCCCACGAATTTACGGAACGGACGGAAATTAAGATAAAATGTAACTAATGTTACTGAGAATTAGTGTGGTTTTCTACTACGGGAAGAATTTGGAAAATCAATTCAGTACTTACTTTTAGAGATTACTTTCTATAAACAAACTTATAAACATTCTAGCTTTATAGTATTACTAGCTGTGTCCGCGACTTCGTCCTCATGGAATATATTTTAAAATAAAAGTAGCCAAAGTTAAGCCTTATTACATCAACTAGCTATCGGTCAGTGGAAGTCCCGTCAAAATCGGTCCAGACAGACAAAAATGTTTAAAAATGTTATTATATATTAGTTGGTATATGTACCGTGTGCATACCTACCATACGCATTTGGTAAAAAGCTATTATTTTAATATTACTAACAGACATTCCAATTTTAATAATTTGTATAGATAATATTAGTATAGAAGTAGGTACTTATAGATATAGACCACCATATAAATTTATACTATTCAATCGTTAAACATAATTTCTAATTATATTTTATTTCTAAAAATGTGATATAATTATTATATTTTAATACGTATCATATATGTAAATATTTACAGCTATGATCCGTCACTGTGGTCCGCCATAGTTAATTAATGTTGTAACAACACCAGGCTCCTAATTTTCTATTGCCAAACGGAATTCAAAGTTAATTTATAGCTACCCATCAAAAGATTCCTCAAACTCGCCCACAAAAAACCTTCTTTATACACCATCCCGTATAAGAGAATAGGAAACTGGGCACAGGACAAAAGTTATGCGCAATATAATGGTACAAAAAATATAATGGCAGATCTTACTTGTGTCGCCCAGACCCACAACTCCATATGAATCCATGACTTATTCCATAAACGTAAACATTTTAAGTGTCAATTAGGGGTGGAAAGAATCGAATGATTCTTCAATATCGAGAAATTGATTTAACTTTCTTAATTAACTTAACTTTCTTTATTCGTGATTGTTTTATTTATAATGTGGTGAATAATTATATAAATTAAAGCAGATAAATATACTTTAATTTAAAAAAAATGTCAACACTGGTTCCTGTGCATGTGGGTAGAGTAAACCGGACGTCAAAGGCCGTTACTTCTCACATAGATACAATGACTTATTTGCAGTGGGAGATCCTTACGATATCTGCGTTGAGATCTGTCTGTGAGTGCCTACACAGATCATCGGATCACCATAATTTGAGTCTGCGGAAGATTTTGAGATTATACCACGAAAAACTCTCATTAATATGTTATGCCCAGTAGCGGATCCAAGCTGGGGGGCGCAACACCCCCCCACCCACCCCCAACAGTTCCTGAACATGAGGTATAACCTCAGCTTAATCAGCCCCTCCCAACAAATATTCTTTATCCGCCGCTGGTTACGCCCGACCCAAGAATCAAACTCTATATCTTATGATCTGAACCAAGTCACAGGTTAAGTAATCAAACCCAAACTAGATCTATGGATCATTTTATTAATTATTATAATATAAAACATATATCTTGTCGTGTTATCTACAGAATTAGCATAAAGAACTTATTAATATATGATATCAAACTGCCCTGAAGCAGTTAAAATTAGAATAAAATAAGATTTCTATTTCACTCTTTTAATTAATAATATTAAGCTGTGGTTCTTAAACCCCTTTTTACTGACATTAAATGAATTTCACAAAATATTTATCATTCATCGATTTGAAATTAAACATCGTATGTCTGGCCATCCCTAAAGTGACTATATTTGTGGAACGTGCGAGTGAGACGAGAAAGCGAGTAGACAAACTGGACGTTTTAATTTATGGTTTTTTTCAAGCTGCACAATATACATGAATCTTCGACTACTAATAATAAATAAATTTGAAATTGAGTTCTGTTTCGAACGACTTTTGTCGATAGGCCATACTAAGAAATGGACTACACAAGTTGAGAATAATAGCATTTGCTACGGTGTTTTTCTTTAAGGTTATGTCTTAAAAGTCCTTTACTAGATTATTTAATGGTTTACCTATATTCAATATAAAACGTTTTTATAACATTACATGGAGGTGGTGGTAATAAATGATAGGCGCTGTTTAAAACTACAATATCCCGTGTTCATCCAGGCCTTTATGAAAATAGACCAATTTCCTTTTTTTAGTAAATTGTACCTCTAGGTCTACGGGTTCTCCTATTCGGCTCAGATCATAAGGTTTCAAGTTCGATCCTTGGGTTGGAAAAAAGTGTTATTGAGGTATTTTCGAGGGCTTTTTCAAGAATCTAAGCTCTCAGTAGCAGCTTAGAATGTGGCGGGTGATGTGTCTCCAATCCCGTGCCTGGGATGAACAGAGAGGGGGGCGTTAATTGAGATAAAAACTATCCTATCCTTTAAGATGAATCAAAATCATCTAAAAAATTTCATTAAAATCGGTTCAGTAGTTTCGGAGTCCATCGTGGATAAACAACGTAATACATAATTTATATATATTACAGATAACATCGACATTTACAACAAACGAAATTAACATCTTTACGTGACTAGAGTCGTGCTAGATAATCGAAAAATATCTAAGACGAATAAGGTGTAAACTAGACTAACTAAGTACTCAATGACTGCTATCCTGTCAATTGTTATTTTTTTATTAGATAACAAACCACCAGATGGCTCTCCTGATGAAACCATCCCCTGTAGGCACCTAAAATATTTATGGTGAGTTGCTATCTGTATTACGGGTTTGGAATGACACACGCATAAGTTTACCAGCTAACTTATGCTTCAATCCGTAACACGACAGTGAGAAGCACTGATTCTATTGCGGCAGGAATAGGCAAGGTGGTGCAACGGTACCATATGCCCGAGATTACCACCTAGTAGTCACGATGGCAGTGACACGTATAGCCAATCGTTCGCTTTTTACGAACTGCCTGGCATAATGGCCGATGATCTATCCTTCAAAGGGGGTCTAGACCAACACGAAGGAAATCTAACACGTGTATGTTTTGGCATATGACATTATTTTCAAATATTGGGCAATAATTAGTCAATCTTTAAAGTAATTATTCAAACCCACAAATTGCCTCTTATCAGATCAATGAAAGATCCCCTTTGTTTCGATTTCCTGACGTTAAACGGTTACCGTAACAGTAAAATTTGTAAATAAGCCATAAAAATCTAATAAAAACGTTCTTACCTGTATGGGTTCTTTTGTGAATCTTGAGGTTCTCAGAACGAGCGAACACCTTGCCGCAGCCAGGAAAAGGACAGGGGAACGGCTTTTCTCCCGTGTGTACTCTGATGTGATTAACTAACTTGTATTTGGCCTTAAACGGCCGCCCATTTCTGGAGCACCCCTGCCAGAAACACGCATGCGTCGTACATTCCGGTCCTCCAACGTGTTCCACTGTCAAATGCGTCACGATCTCGTGCATACTTGAAAACAACTTATTACACATTTTTCTAGGCGGTGGCTGCTCGGGATCTAGCCATTGACATCGCATGTCCCGTCGAGGAGTAGCTCGCATGTAGCGAACAAATGCATGGGGCGCATGTGCATGTGCGTGCGGGACGAGAGGGGGTGCTCCGCTTTGATAATGGACATCTCCTCGCCAATCCCAGCTTTGTTCTAAAGGTTGTTGTGGAAATAACTCTCCGCAGCCACCATATTCACGTAAATATCCTGGTTGGTAGGAATGTAGAGGGTAGTGTTGGTAGTGAGATGGGTGATGGGGCGGCGGATGAGGAGCGGCAGCTCTGTGCTGTGGCCCAACTCCGCAGCCCGGCTGTGGCGACATCTTTAGCCCATATGAGGCGAGGTGAGCGTGGTTTGTGTCGAGAAACGTGTTCATGGCGCGGGTGCCCGGCACCGACGCATAGCCCCATTCGCACGCCACCATCCACGCGGCGGGATATACCCGCTAGTAAATTATTTTTGTTGTAACTGACTAGGCATAAATTTATTTGTTCTCACTTCTTTGCATTCTTCAAGCCTTCTTAACACTCTGCAAAAAATAAATTCAGCATTAATAATTTATAATAATGTCTAGAAAGGTATTGAAGTATGTATGACACATGATTACTAGATGTACTGTTTGAGGTGATTTGTCAGTAATTAAGTTTTAACTTAAAAATCCTAAAAAAAATGCTCTGTTGGCAATAGGCTTACCACCTATCACATTGTGGGACTACGTATCTTCGGCTAATCGTGGATGCAATGGTTGCACCAATGCCTATTTATTCGGGGATACGGGCGTATAGATATTTTTTTAAAATCCTATTTGGATGGGTGGTTCCCATTCCAAAACTAATAAGTCTAACAGTACGAACGTTTTTGTACATTTTCAGCAATCAATATATTATAACTACCTACTACATGTATGAAAAAACAATTTAACATGTTTTTACATACATGTAGTAGGTAGGTATCTTTTCTAGGAGGGTATTTAAGAACGGACACTGGAGATTGTTCTTCTTGGGGCGATTTATTAGTAATGGAAGTTGGAAATTCTACTTCCATTACATTAGGGTGGTCCAATCGATAGATGGATTGTAAATAATGATGATGTTCGTCTGTACCAGCGCTCTTGCTTTATTTCAGTCGTAAATACATGCATAGAATCTAAACGTTTGCCATTAGTGATATGTAAAAAAGTATCTGCCGTAATCTAAATTTCTAAACGAGGAGGTATGATAAGGAAAAATATTTTTGTGTTTACTTTCGTAGTAGATAATCTTTAAAGTTATAGACTGAATTATTTTACATATATATTATAATAATAAAGCTTACATATCAATAAGTAAGCTACTTCATTTTATGCCTTAAAATTTTGATATAGGAATTTTTGAAAAAAGCTTGACTACGCGACTAAAAGTCGTTACTGTGTCCACATTCTTGTACTTTGAAGTGTTTATTTAGTAAATAATATGTTATGTTCAAATCTTCGATTTAACCTTTGGGTCCATTCAATCTATTGAAATTTAAAGCTTAATTTTATGTAGATTTGGTAATGATGCAATAAATATTTAACAATATTTCGGAAATCACATTTCATCATATTGAATTAAAATTGAAAGTATCATTCAGAATCGTCGAGTCTTTAAACATTATTTTTAACCGACTTTAAAATAAGAAGTTATTAGTTAGACCCGTACGTATGTATGTAATATTGTTGGAATTTGAAAATATTGATCTTATTAGTCTTCCCAGCACGTGTGCTAAATTTTGTAAGTGTATTTATGTTTGCATGTTTGTTTACAATTTTTTTATAAACAGAATGTGCTATTGAGATGTTTTTTTATTTAAATCAAGTAGGTACATTCCAAGTTAAGAAACAGTGTAAGTTTCATTAAAATTGGTTTTGCAGTTTTTGTGATAACCCATATCACCGCATAGTTGAATGATAGGTAGATATTGAAGTCGATTAGTTTTGTCAAATGACTTAAGTAATTGAAAATACTGTATGAAGAGTCAGGCCCGTTTGCACTATTTAAATACTTAAATGTATTTTACTATATATAGTAAAAGACATTTAAAAAGTATTTAAATATATTTTTAAATGTGTTTTACCATAGTAAAAGATATTTAAAAAGTATTTAAATGGTTTGGTGCAAACGGTTTAAATGATTCTAAATATGATTAAACAGTAAATATCTCTTCAATAAGTAAAACGGATCTCATTAGATGAAACGCAGGACTTTGTCTTACAAAGAAGTGTGTTTAAACTAAATGGTAGTTGCGCATCATCTTGGCCGGGCTTAATACCTCCTATTCTTACCATACCTACCTATTCTGGCCGCAATAGCATCAATGCTTGTCACGGCCATGGTCAATTTCTAAGGTAAGATATATATATATATATATATATATATATATATATATATATATATATATATATATATATATATATATATATATATATATATATATATATATATATATATATATATATACCAGACCCGGGAGAGACAATGCAGAACTCTACCACCAGTAGCCACGATGGTTGTGACTCGATAGCCAATCGGTCGCCTATTTTTCAAAGGAAGCCGGGACCAACACGGCGGAAAAATATATACTTATGCCTGTGGTGTTACTGTCTCGCCACATGGCTAGCAAAGCACCTTTAATATCAATGGTCTTTATAGGCAACGATTGTCTTCTCCCATCACGTTAGTCATCTGATTGTTTGCTATATTATGATATTAAAAACTTAAATATTTAAAAACAAGTATACACTTCTAAATGAGAAACAACAGTTTTGAAATGATGGCGAACAATAATTAAATATTAAAACACAGAAATATGGAACTCAGGCAATAAAATATGTATGCAGTCCATAACCCAGATGAAGGTAACCTTCCAGTACAAATTTAAAGTCATTTTTCAAAATAATAATACACATTCGAGCACCCATAACCGACATCGAACGTTTATTTATAATAAAAAATGTGAAGCAGGTACTATTGGACATTAAATTAAACTGTGGGTGAATTTATAGGACACTTTTATACGACTGAGACAAAAATTCCAATTGTGTCTGTGTATATTTAATTTCAGTTTGTTTGTGATGCTAAGTCCTTTCTGGTTAATTTTTCATTGGTTAACCTGTTCTGTTAAACTTTTAACTCTACTGTCTTAATCTTATAGTTTTCCTTTAATTTTACTTATTTATTAGTTATGTAATTAGCGCAAAGTTTATAAAGTCTAAATAGGCCGCTTATGGCCTGAGAAGATTAAAGACACTAGTTTTTAAACTTTTTAATATTCGAGATAGCAATCTATAAATCCGTCTTAGTTTTTAATTAGTGACTTATACCGTAAGAGCTCGGGTTTGATTACCGACATGGTATGATAAACATATATATTTTTTTAATTATAGAAATAAATAGTTAATTATTTCATTTTCGAACAATTTAACATACGAGTATTTATGTCATTAAAATAACTTAAATATTGCTCAATTTACTCACTCACTTTAACAAGCTACTTGAGAATTTTTAATATGAATTTTGTTTTATTTTTAGTTAGTGGCTGTATCTAGCAGATATCCATAATCGTTCGTCTTTTATAAGCCCTCCAGGCCTCTTTTAAAGAAAGGACCATCAATCTTCTTGCCAGGAAGCTGCAGCTGAGTGAAGGTCCAACGAGTATCAATGTTAATCTGCTCGTGGTTACGTATGCGCTTCTAGGTGGTATAGAGTCCAGTAAGGTCTCACCCAGATGTGGTACGGTCACATTTTCCCGTCACAATAGCATCAATGTTTGTGACTGTTGTGTTGCTTGGGAGGTAAAGACACACGCAAAATTTTTGCACGTAGCATTACGCAGATGGAGACGCACCATTAACACATTACATATTTGGTGTGTATACCTACCAGATCTTATTTCTCTGTCTGAAGTACCACCTGCTTGTATGGTATGCTAAAAAATTGATTGCCATGTCTTGACTTATATTAAATGGATTATTTCTGTATATTATAATAATTGACCTTAAAATATGTACAGCAAAACGATAAATCTCTGACATTATTAAACGGCGTAGGAAGTTTTTAATTAGGGTTTTAAATATCATGAAATCAATATATTATATTTTTATTGTTTATTGCAATAACAAGATTTTGAAGTGTCGATTCAATAACAATTGTTATCGTCCTTTTAGTCTAGAGGCTCTTGCCTTGGTCAAATATGAGATCATGGGTTCAAATCTCGGCCCGAGCAATTCACTCTGTTTTTTAGTTTTCTAAATTCTAATTATATTTGGGCTTTAGCACTCACCCCGTGCTTGGGAAAACCTGAAATTTGAACCTGTGACGTACCTTAAAGCCGGGACGCTCTGATCAACTTCAAGGTTATTTTTCGAATTAGAGCTTTGGGTTATTTGCTTTTTTCCTAACCAGTGTTAGTAGATCTGATGAATTGCAGTTTAAAAGAAAAGTATTGCCTCCGAAAAGCAGGTAGTGGAACACTAAATCAATAGCCTTAAAAAGTATCTTCACGCCCGTATCCTCTAAGAGGTAGGCAGAGGTACAATAAGTGCACCCACGATTAGCCGAAGATACGTAGTCCCACAATGTAATAGGTGGCAAGCCTATCGGGCACTTTTTCTAATCCCGGGCAACGTCTTTTGTCAGAAAACTGAAATATACATTTTTTTAAATTGACCGACCCGGAAATCAAACCCGGGACCTCATGTGGTCAACTCCGACACCAGACCACTAGACCACAGAGGCGACGATTAATTTATTTTAAAAATTTAACATTAATAATATTTTAGGTTATAATTACGGCAAAAATAAACACTGTCACATGTCAAAGACTAAAGTAACGAAAATCTGGTTGAAAAAATTGTTTACTTTATATTTTAAAATACTTTGATATCGCCATCTAAATAATTTAACTCTAGGTCAGTGCTTATGTTTTCCACTAAAAATATAGTTTATCAAACATTATAAAGTGTGTCCCGTGTTGGTTTGGCTAATTTTGAAGAATACTGCCGTCGTCATAAGGATAAAGGACGTTTCTATATGAAGTTTCGAACTGAGACGTCGTCAAGAATGTATTTTCTATTTAGTAATTAGCTGACACGGCAAACGCTGTTCTGCCTTTTTAGCTACTCTTTTTTTCTATATTTTCTCACCTTTTAAACATTCCCTGGACTTCAACAATTAATTCAAAACCAAAATTAGCCAAATCGGTTCAGCCGTTCTCGAGTTTAAGCGAGACTAACGAACAGCAATTGATTATATATATTAGGGTGGAGTGAAAAAAAATTATTTTTTTTTCTTCTTAGCCTGGGGGTCAAATTTGTAGCTTATAAAAAACAAAAAATTTTGAAAAAAAAATAAAATTTTTTACTCAACATCTTGAGGCAGCCCACTCATTTTTAAAATTAATTACGAGTAAAAATATTTGGTTGCAAAAAAAAAAAATTTTTGTCTTTTAATGTCTTAAAACATCCAAGAATTGGCAATTATGATCATTTCCAACTCAAATTTTATTCTAGTGCCCTAACGAGGAATGTTACTTTTTTGGATTTTTTTTAAATATTAAAACAATAGTCACAAAAATTTTTTTTAACTTGTGATTTTTAATTGGCATAAAAGAGGATATTTTGAAGTTTTTAGAACGCTTTTAAAAATTTTTTTTTGCAACCAAATATTTTTACTCGTAATTAATTTTAAAAACGAGTGGGCTGCCTCAAGATGTTGAGTAAAAAATTTTATTTTTTTTTCAAAAATTTTTGTTTTTTATAAGCTACAAATTTGACCCCCAGGCTAAGAAAAAAAAAATTATTTTTTTTCACTCCACCCTAATATATATATATATATATATATATATATATATATGTATATATATATATATATATATATATATATATATATATATATATATATATATATATATATATAGTCATATTGCAGATGCGTCCTATTTGAAAGTAAGATTTATGGGGTTGTATAAAGTTTAAGCTAAAATAAAAATATTGATAGGTGCGTCTTTTTTTCTGATGCCTAATATGTATCTAACTTAATGAGAGAAAAAATGTCAGAAACGTCTTTTTTCCTTATGACGGTAGAACAGATCATCCACAAGGCCATTCTTAAAAGGCTAACGATTGGCTATACGTTTCACTACTATCGTAACTACTGGTAGAGTTCTGCAACGTCTCGCCCGAGTTTTTGATATCACCGTGTTACCTATTCCTGCCACAATAGCATCAATGCCTGTCACTGTCGTGTTCACTGGTACAGGTTGGAGGGTAAGATAGCCGGTAAATTTATACATGTGCCATTACCATCGGATACCAACGCACCTTTAACATCTTTGGTGTCTTTAGGCGATGGTTTATCTCTTAACATCAGGAGAGCCATCTGCTTGTTACCTATGTTATATAAAAAAAAGTTTCCCTACCAATTTTACTACTAGGTAAAGCTCCGCAATATCTCGCCTAGGTTTGGTAATAACGCGTTTTTGTCGAGTTTGGAGAATAAGGTAGCTCATGAATTTTAGCATCAGGCATTAAGATCCCGCAAAATCGACGTACTATTAGCATCTTTGGTGCCTATAGGCGATGGTTGTCTGTTTTCACCGGGAGAACCATCTGCTTGTTTGTTATTGTATGATATAAAAACATAAACGTAAAATAACCCTTTCGACAACCTAACGGTGCACTATAACATGACAGATATACAAGCTAGGAAAACAAAAAATAATCGCATTAATGTAAATAATCTTGTTTGTATATTGTTTGAAACACTTCATTTTACACAGTCCGAAGTAAGGCTCTACCTGGCAGAGTTAAACAATGTCATTCCTTTAGATATTCATCTAATCTGTATTATCTGGCGGCTCCCTGTGGTGTGGCCGCTTCATCACAAAGCAACGGGTTGACAGATCTCTACTCACAGACATAAAGGAAATAGGATTACTGAAATTTTGACATTTTGTTATGATCGAACATATTCAATGCATTTTGTTCCTTAAATCCTTACACATGGGGATTTTTAGCTACGACTCAATAGATGCGAATAAAATTCAGTTACATCTGCACGCTACAGTTTGGAAAATGTAACGTTAATCACTAATCACATTAACAATATAATAGACATTTAAGCTGATAAGATTAAAATGATTTTCAGACAATAGACATTTAGTTGTTTTTTATTTTTATTTTCGACGTAACTTTTTGAATAGATTAAGTAGGTATAATTTAATTTTGCCAATTGATTAAATGTCAAAATGCCCACATATAATGAATACCTGTTATTTCTTTATCACCGAATCGAGTCAATAAGGGTTTTGAAATTGATCTTATGATTAATTGTTTGTGTGATACAAAATGATTAAGTTTACTCGACTCGAAGTTAAGCCGAACATTATTTTTATATATATAGGTATATATATTGCACGTATAAGCAAAAACAATTTATATTTATAAGGTACCTAGGTGAAACTGCTTGCGAGTGGCCTCTATAATTTATCATGTTTTTAGATATTATTGGATAGATAGTACATTGCAATAATTTTACAAATAAATTCTTAAGAACAATAATACATCGATGGCAATGTAAGAAAAAAAATATCATACTAACAAATTATTTAATCTCATCGTCATTGGAGTGGTAGCATACCTATAAGCTTAACGGCAACGATCGACTGATGTCCAGATAGGCATTAGTGGGTTGAGCATAAATGTTTGTGTTTCTAGATCTGGGACACTGTACTTATAGTACCTAACAATGTCTTCAGTATATAAATATTTTCAGTATTTAATTTATTAATTGCTTTAATTGTTATACTGTAATTTTTAGGGTTTTTTTAATCAAAGTGTACAAACCTAACCCTATTACTAAGACTCCGCTGTTCGTCCGTCTATCCGACCGTCTGTCACCAGACTCAAGGCTGTATCTCATGAACTGTGATAGCTAGACAGTCAAAATTGTCAAAGATGATGTATTTCTGTTGCCGCTATAACGACAAATACTTAAAACAGAATAACATATTTTTAAGGAGGCTTTATTTTATTTTAATTGCAATAAATACAAATATCGTCACTGTAGTTAAAAAATTAAATAACTCTGATTTTGTAGTACTGAGGTAAACGCGATTTAGTATTTTTTTTAGATAATGTACATTTGTTAAAAAATGACAATTTTTACTGTAGTAAAATTGTCTCACATTTTTTAACAAATGTATAATTGTTAATTTAATGGTATCCTACAGGTAGGAAATTTAATTTTTTGTGGACCTGATTATCATTAACAAACCGAACTCTATATTTTTTTATAACTAAATAACACATTAAAAATCAAGTCAATATCGCCAAAATCGGACTTATTTAATTTTCCCACTACGGGGACGATATGTAAAAAGTGTGAAGTGTTGTTATATACTCCCCTCACTTTACGTCGTAAATTTAGTGACGATAAAATAAATAAATGGCTTATATTTGCCCGAGGTATTCTCACTGTATCATCAATATCAGTGAAGGCGATTTTGAGTTATAAGTATAACGTGTATACAGACATACCAAAGTGTACAAAGTTATGGAATTGATGTGAGTGAGTCATATATCAAATATTTATTACGAAACTTTACAAAAAAAAATGAATCTACAGACACTGTAAATTTATATAGCAGTAAAGATTGAGGCCACCCGTGCGAAGCCAGAGAAGATGAACTAGTTAAAATATGACCGTGACATCATCCGCTTTAGTCTTAAAACAACCTAACGTAAAACAAACGATCGAATGATTGATGAATCGATTTAAATTAGGTTTCATTGTGTACCATAATATGTTAAGAGATCGTTTTGTTTTATTTTTTCATTTGAAGCGATGCATAATTCTCATTTAACCGAACCACCTTTCAATGTTCTTTGAGATTTTTTTTCGGACATTTTTAAACACAGTTAATTTTATGTCCACCGTGCAGATCTGGGTTCTTTTAAAGTCTGCCTTTCTGAAGGATAAAAACAGAGCTACCCATGTCTTCACCATCATGACTAGTAACTAGATGGTAGAGTTTTTATACTTAAAACTACTGCTGTCGCAATAGCGTCGTTGAGTGTTACTGTCGAATTACGATTTGGAGGGTAAGGTAGCCGATAAACTTTTGCACGTGACCTAACCATCTTGCCACATTAATTGCTCCGCACTATTATCACCTTTGATGTATACAGGCGATGCTTATCTTGTACCATCACGAGAGCCATTTGCTGTTTTTTCTATCTTATGATATAAAATAGCCGTCAGCTTGTTTCTTTTTTCTATATAAGCCAAAAAACTAAAACTTAGTGTATAAATGGCTGTTCAATAGGTCTGTGAAATACAGACGGACTGATAAATATCACAAAATTGTGGGGATTACGTTCTAGTAATGTTGTTACAGAACTCTAAAAATGCGAAAGTTGAAGCTACCATTATCAAATTATCACATATAGTAGCGAAAATTCATTTTTTAGTTTATTTAACAAAATATGCTTCCTGACTAACGAATTAATAAACTTTAGATACTCTTTTATTTGTAATCAGAATTAATTTATTAATCGCCACTATCTCCTCCCAAGGTGATCTTCTCATAAGTTGCTTAATAGGCTTATAAATAAACACAGAATATAAATATTTCCTATGTTTTAAAAAGAATACGTGGACTAAAGTAAGTTTTTTTGCAATTCGGTACTTCAATGTTCCCGTCGGCAAACGCGATTATACCTTGAACACAAATAAATAGTTGTATGTACCTTCGTTTGTTGAATTTCACTTTGGGTTTACTTGTACTTCTTAAATACATTTTAAAATATCAATTCATAGATAATTTTATTAATAATTTTACTTTAATTTTATCACTAAGCTTATCTAGTTTCACTTTTTACAGCATCTTCAGGGCTGTGATGGATCTTCACCAAGTGCTGATGGTAAAAATATACAAGAAATCAAATATTTTTATAGTAATTAAAAGTTTTCTCCCTTATAGTATGTAAATAATTGCAATAACGTGATTTTTATACGAATGATACCTAATACTATTAGGTATACCTACCTATATACCTAATAAATTATATTTTACATTGTTTGTTTTAAAAAAAGTATCTTCATGCCCGTATCCTCGAAGGCGTAGGCAGAGGTAGAACAAGTGCACCCACGATTATCTGAAGATACTTAGTCCCACAATGTGATAGCTGTGGCAACTGGCAAGCCTATCGCCAACCGGACACTTGTCTAATCCCGGATAACGTTGTTTTTTACCAGAAAATCGAAAAAACACATTTTGAATCGCTCGATCAATGAATCGAACCTGGGACCTCGTGTGGTCAACACCGACACCGGACCAAGAGACCACATAGGCGCCATTATTTGTTTTAATCTCACCAATATCTCAAATATATTTTTTATATATAAAACTAGCTGATCCTTGTGACTATATTTTCATACCTTAAAGAAATCGTAATTTATTTATTTATTTTTACTTCAAACTTTATAATACTTTATATTAAATGAAAAATGGGTTAATTTTCATAGATAAAGGTCTAGTATATATAAGGATTGAAACTAAAATTTGATAAAGTTTTTCAATGCAAGGAGTAAAATTAAAATTTGATGAACAATTATCCACTAGTTTTTTCCATGATGCACGCTCAAAGACAGACCTCTGCCATTTCATTTTTATAATTGATGTTTCAGACAAATCTTGTGGGAAAGTAACACCACTAAAATGTAGAAGTAAATATAAATTGTACAGTTTAAAATCACTGTTACAATAGTTTGATACGTAAAGAGATCGGTAAACAATAACTAGGTACGTGTATACGAGAGTTGTATCTGCTAAGAAACTGGGACGCAGTTTGACAAGATTATTCATAATTTATCACAAGTAACATAAATTATAGAAAAATTTAGCTATTGGTTTAGATATAAGAAACTTAAAAGACTACAGATGGATATCTATTTAATTGTTTTTGTATATGCATCTGTAAAGTTAATCTAATCCATAGTCCGTTAACAGAAATTAATCACTGCCCGTGTAAATACCTATTAGTGATGAAAAGCACTTTTTATGTAAACGAAATAAATGATAAGTAGGTTTATGGTGAAAAATATGGTGGTATGCTTATTGGAAAAATTAATATCACAATAGATATTTCCTTGAACTGCTGTATATATTGACTTTGTCAACATTTCAGCCACTTTTATTTTTTACATAAATAAAAACGCATGTTTTGATAAAATATCTATACCTATTAATTACACCTTCTAATAATTAGTAAATTTTATTGAAAAAAAATCAAAGATGAACACAAAAATATAAGAGAAAGTAAAAATATAATTTAATCTATTGTGATATTAATTTTTCCAATAAGTATACCATAAGCACAACATATTTTTCACCATAGAACTATTTATCATTTATTTCGTTTGCATAAAAAGTACTTTTCATCAATAATAAGCTCCTTTGAAGAATAGGCCAACTGCCGTTCTGCCAGGCATGTCGTAAAAGGCGACCTAGTGGCTATGCGCGTCACTACCATGGTGACTACTGCATCGGCTCGACCAGGTCTGTTACCACCGCCTTACCTATTCCTGCTGCAATAGCGTCAGTGCTATTCACAGTCGTGTTCCGGTTTGGAGGGTAAGGTAGCCGGTAAACTTATGCATGTGGCATTAGACCTCGCCACAAAATAGCAACGCACCATTAACATCTTTGGTGTCTATAGGCGATGGTTGACGCTTTTCATCAGGAGACCCATCTGCTTGTTTACTATCTTATGATATAAAAAAGTAGTTAAAACCAAATACTTTTTCTTTACTCCGAAAAGTTGTCCATTTAGACATTCTATAATAAAATAGTTTGAACTACAGATGTTATCTACTCACCTTTATGGGGTAATTTTAAGGTCAAGGAATAATTATCTGTTGATCATAAAATGTCTACCATAAAAATGGAATAAACGATGGCTAATTGGAATATCTTTAGTTGCTACGCTTATCAACTTTATTGACATCTTATTTCCAATACTTTTGTAATTGAATGGTGCATTTATAAATTAGGTTAGAGTGTTACTGACCTATTATGACAAAATATATTTGCAAATACGCCTATTCTTCTTTCGATAAATTTAAACGTAGGTAAATTTAAAGGTAAACGATAAATTTAAATGTGTGCTAAAGTTGCAGAAAATCAATTTCAATATCGTATAATACTTAAAAAGAACAAGAGATGATAGAAAATGTTTTATTGTTTGAAAGTGTAAGCCCACTCCACTAACATCTACAAAAAAAAATCCCATCACGCTATGGCCTTTTTAGAAACGAATTACACGCGCATGAAATGGCGAATACCTACTACTCGTATATTATTATATTTTAATTTATACCCATATACCTACATAAGATTTGTTGTACAGTTTCTTTTAAATAAGTTTCTATGTATTACTTCTCTTTTAATTAAAGCAATTAATAAATAAATAAGAATATCAATTATAAAAAAATATGTTCACGCCCGTATACTTGGAAAGATAGGTAAAGGAACCACCAGTGCACCTTATATGTACCTACATACTTACTCCCACAATGTGATAGGTGGCAAGCCTATCGCCAACCGGGCACTTATCCAACCCCGGGCAACGTGATTTTTATCAGAAAACTGAAAAAGCACATGGGAATTGCCCGACCTCGGAATCGAATCCGCGACCTCATGTGGTCAACACCGACACCGGATCACTTGACCCCAGAGGCGATTAATTTTAGGCGATCCGATAAATTATCACAAAATAGTCTTATAAGATGATGTTTTATGTTGATTTTCATTAAACAACAAAATTTAATAAACCTACTTAATATTAACTAGGTAACATAATGTTAATTTCATATTTTCAACTGTCGGCACTAGGTAAAATCCATTATAACTATAATAAATAATGCACTTATACTATTATTTTATTACACACGTACCTACACGTATTTTTAATACACTAGTTTCGCTTTTCCTTCTTCTTCATCGACTGTCATGATCTCAATCATTTTCTGCGCGTACCAATAGTTTTTTTCTTATTCTATGACAAGCGTAAATGTTTGTATTTCTGGGTTAGGGTGTTTATGAAATATATTTCGGCATTTAATCAATTATTTACATTTATTAATATTATTAACACCCACATCAAATTATAATATACGCAAATAATTTTGAAAAAGTTCTTCTATGCAACCTATTCTAAATACTGTTTTCATTTGATTTAGGTTCGCAACAAAAAAACAGTATTTAGAATTGGTGCATAAGTTTAAAAAAAAAATAATAGCTTACTTTTTGGGGTGCGATCAAAGCGTGTAATTAGTTAAGGGATGTTTATGTATATTTATTATTGGGTACATTACACCTACCTTACACCTACATAACTTATACCTAATTATAACAAACGTATCTAACATGTATAATTAAAGTAGATTAGATTAATATGGATTACACTTGATTATATTAAAATGAAATAAATATCTATTATAAAATAGATTTAATTATGTTTCTTTAGAGGTTATCGTAGTAGGTATTGATCTTGCTTATATTGTACATAAGTACCTACATGAAGCAGGGGTGTAGCTACCGCCGTATAAAGTCAAAAAGCAATCTCTTTTTTCAAAAAAAAAGGCAATGTGAGTGTTTATTGAATTTGAATAGATTGTAAAAATTTTGGAAAAGTGACAGATAATTATGATGAATAAATATTTCTTTAAATTTTATACAAACATTTTTTGTGAGAAATCTCTACGCTTTATAAGGGCCCCCAAAACAATTTTTATACGGGGCCCTGCCAAGACACGCTACGCCACTAACACGAAGGTATTTCCTTTTTTGTGTGTCTGTTCATTATAAAATGTCTACTAAGTAAATATCTCTGCACAAATGATCCAAATTGGGTGTTAGTCAACGATATTAATCCTATACATTACATAGAAATACTTGTTAATATTAATAGTGAAATAAATTTAAAAACAAACCAAGAAACACAATCACCTATCGTCATAATATTACATAAATGTTACATACATAAATGTTTGTCCTTGTCGTGAATTAAACCCAATTCCCATTGATTGCGCAGTCAGGGTCACAAACCACACAACCAACGGTTTTATCTATTTACTAGCTGTTGCCCACGACTTCGTCCGCGCGGACTTCGTTTACTCCGCACAGCACCTCCCCCGTAGGTGATAGCGTGATAATAATATGTAGCCTATATGTTGATCCGACCTATTAGTAATATTCATGCAAAATTTGAAGTAAATCCATGCAGTACTTTTTGAGTTTACCCCGGACATACATACAGACAAATAGACAAAAATTCTACAAACTATATTTTTGGCTTCGATATAGATTGTAGATCACGCCCCAAGTATTCTTTTAAAAAAATATTCAATGTACAGTTTTGAATTTCCTACGATTTTATTATATGCATAGATTTCTTTGGTTACGTAATCTTATCAATTTTTATTATAAATATTTTTTATTTCAGGTAAAATAAAATATTGATTGACCATATTTGTTATATTTTCTCATAAGATATAATAAATACTCGTACTACTATTAAATCCATAAATATTTGTGGATATACGTACATTATACTTTATTGAAGTTAAATTTATGGAAAACAATATTTAAACTATTATTTTAAATTTTGCACTTGTTCTCTTTCTCAATTCACAAACTGTAAAGCTATTTTTATTTTATTTAAGGTGGTAGAGTTCTGCATTGTCTCGTCCGGGTCTGGTACCACCGCCTTACCTATTCCTCTCGCAATAGTCTCAGTGCTTTTCGCTGTCGTGTTCCGGTTTGGAGGGTAAGGTAGCCGGTAAACTTATGCATGTGGCATTAGACCTCGCCACAAGATAGCAACGCACCATTAACATCTTTGGTGTCTATAGGCGATTGTTGACTTTTTCCATCAGGAGACCCATCTGCTTGTTTGCTATCTTATGACATAAAAAAAACCAACCGGTTCCACATTTTACTGCATTATCAGGGCTAAGAGCTTAAATTTTCTTAAGTTCCAGTTATTCATTTTAAATTCTAACTTAAAATATAACTTCTACCATAAAATTAAAGTTCTTAGCCCTGACGATACAGTAAAATGCGAAACCAATTGGCTATTTAAATAAACATAAATATATATAGTTTGTGTGTGTTTCTCCCCGTGTTGGTTCCGGGCTCCTTTGAAGAATAGACCAACTGCCGTTCTGCCAGGCATGTTGTAAAAGGCGACCGATTGGCTATGCAAGTCACTAACATCGTGGCTACTAGTTGGTAGAGTTCTGCATGTCTTGCCCGGGTCTGATACCAACGCCTTACCTATTCCTACCGCAATAGCATCAGTGCTTGTCACTGTCGTGTTCCGGTTTAGGGGGTAAGGTAGCCGGTAAACTTATGCATGTGGCATTAGACCTCGCCACAAGATAGTAACGCACCATTAACACCTTTGGTGTTTATAAGCGATGGTTGACTCTTTCCATCAGTAGACCCATCTGCTTGTCTGCTATCTTATAAATAAAATATATATATATATATATATATATATATATATATATATATATATATATATATATATATATATATATATATATATATATATATATATATATAGTTTGTGAGTTGTGAAACAGTATAAATGAAAATTTTAAATATTAGTTATGACGGAGTTTAACCAAGTGCCGACGACGGAGAATATAGATTATTTCATCATGGGATAAACCTATTTAATATTTATACTCTTCTGGAATAACTATTATTTAAAGGAGTAAGTGACTATATGTTACTCCTTAACTAAACGGTAGCTATACTTCTCATCTTACTCAAGATAAATAAATACCTCATAAAGAATACAAACTCGACTCGCCCGTGTATTAGACACCTACCACCGTCTTACCTATTCCTTCCGCAATAGCGTTGATGTTTGTCATTCTTGCGTTCCAGTTTGGAGGGTAACGAAGCCCGTAGACTTGTGCATATGGTATTTCCATCCCGCCACACGGATAGCAATGCACTTTTATCACTTTTGGTGTATAGGTGATAGTTATAATACACAATAGTTTATAGTACGTTATAGTGTTTCCTCTTCGATGTTTATACGCCATGATTGTCTTTTTCGACCAGAAGAACTATTTGCATATTCGCTATCCAGTTATATCTCTAATATCCAGCTATATCTCTAGGTAGAAAACAAGCAGATGGCTCTTCTGATGGAAAGAGATAACCATCGCCTATATAGATACACCGAAGATGTCAATGGTGCTTTGCTATCTGTGTGGGGGGGTTTTAATGTCACATGCATAAGTTTACCGGCTACCTTACCTAGTCTCCAAACTGGAACACAATAGTGAGAAACACTGACGCTGTTGTGTCAGGAATATGTAAGGCGGTGGTTTCAGAGTTCAGACCTGGGCGAGACAATGCAGAACTTTACCACCTAGAAGCCATGATGACAGTGAGTCGCATAGCCAATTCGCCTCTTACGAACTTCCTGACAGAACGGTAGATTTATATTCTTCAAATGAGCCCGGACCAAAACAGGGGACCAACATCTTAAACATTTCGTACAAAAAAGCTAATAGGCATAAGATTTTAGCTAAAATTAAAATGTGTATATGTATCAAAAGTTGAAAATTTAAAATACTTACATTTTAACTGTACGTAATATAAATCCACACAAATTTCAATAATGCTATGCAAACATAACATTCAAGGAAAGTTTTATATAACACAAAGAAAATCAATTCACTTCACTAAATGTAGGAATGGTTTACGAAAAATGAAATAATCCTCATGAAACTATGAATATAATCGATATCACAATAGTTGGCGCATCGTTATAATAATTTAGTTTGGATTTCACGTTTAGTAACTCTAGATAATTTACGTCGCATCGGTTTTTCGATCGAAATGTCACTCGGGGAATTTTTGTCGTTCGATGAAAGACTTCGCGGCGTGTGTCCTGTGACTCCGCTGAGGATCTCAGCATGACTGTGGGCTCCCGCAACGCCGCCCCTCGATACAGCCGACATACTGCTTCTTAGAAAAAAATTTGTACACAGGTTTAAAGGCGCGAACGCAGCCCCGCGTATCGAGATTAGGGCGTGTCGCTTAAAGCTTTTTCACCCAATCATACCGTACACGTATCGAAAGTCCAAACATCACACTGTCTCACTCTAACTCAGTAACATGCTAATAAATCCATGAAACAACAATATGGTATAGCAAACTGTATGATGAAGAAAATTTCTTTGTGTTGGTGTCGTCGTAAAGTGCTCACTTTATCAGATTTACGTTGAAAGCTCGCTGTTAACTCACGAGGGCGCTACATTTGTTTTCCTGTTCCTACGAATGCGATCAAGCGTAAGTGAGACAGAGATAGCAGTGGGCGGGAAATGTTGTAAACTAATGTATTTTCCTGTGGGAAGGAAAACACATGTCGTCGCTTTTAATTTAATACGTGTCATGCTGCGTTGTCGTGTAACATGTAAGGTTGGGTGTACTTTAATAGTGTTGATTATTATATATAGTATAAGATATATTTTTACTTTATCAATAGCATTTATTTTCGTAACTAAATACAAAGTAGTAGCCTCATTATATTTTGATCTATACTCTATTCTACTTACTGTACGTTAAGATATTGAAGTAGTGAGTTAAGTAAGGAATTAATAAAAGCTTTTTAAATTCGAATCTGGGCTGAACAGAAAGAATAAGTTATGCTGTTCTTCTATAAAAGAGAACTATTTTATACCTTATCATAAGATAGCAAACAAGCATTTTATTTGTTAAAACTACTTTACAATACACTTGTACTTTAATTCCACTATAAGTATCCACTAAATTATTTAAATTAATCGACCGATTACGCTTTTTAAAGCGACGTAATATTGTGTACATATTGTACACAATAATTTGCCTACATATTGTACTTGTACATATTGTATACCAATATGTACAAGTACAATATGTAGGCAAATTTAATTTAGTAATAATAGGCGTTTTTGACCCGTTTATATATTTTTAAAAATGATAGTAGAACGCGTTCTTATGAGTCGGCAGCGCATCTCTTCTTATGTTGTGGTGTCCGTGGGCCTTGGTGACCGCTGCCCATCAGTTGGCCCGTTTGCTAGTATGCTAACTTACCCTAACATAAAAAACATAAAATAAGTCCTGGGAATCACGGGCGCTAGAAATTAATCCTAAATAAGTTTTTCAGTTTTTATAGAAAACTTAACAACCCTATACTAGATAAATGCTTGATTTGTTCTTAAATAATTTTCCTTTTCCGAGCTCCTTTTGAAGAATAGTCCACCTGCTTTTTGGCTAGTAGTTGGTAACAGAAGCACGATTAGTCAAACACGTTAATGCGGTATTGACATGACGTGACGACTAAGTGGTAGAGATCTGGGATGTGCTTAGTGCGTGAACTTACATTTTACCGCTGCTATATCATCAGCATTTTTACTGTCATGTTCCAGTTTTGAGGGTAAGGAAGGTGACAAATTTATACATTTATTGCATTCTCGCCTCACGCTTCGCAACATCTTTGGTATCTATAAAATCTATGTAAAAATGTTTTATCGATAAACTTTGTGCCTATCCCTTTGTAAGACAATTACGCGAATGTAATATGAAAATTAGCTCATTTAAAGTTTACATTGCGGATAATTGCATAAACCTAATATTGTTAAATATTATACATTGTATATATATTAAATTGTTAAAAATTTAACATTACACCCATTAAATTCAAGTAACATACATAATAACATACCTACATACAGGTATACCTAATATATTTTTTTAACTAAAGCCCGTTGTCGTAATTAAAAGAAGTTTTATTGTTTAGTATATGGTTGATTATCGACCACAAGGCGATCGCTAGTTTAAATAAACCTTTCAGGCACTTTTTTGATTTCTCGCTACAAGGATTTTTTGATTTCATTCTGACTCTTGAAAATCAAATTTTCACCATGTTTATGTTATTTTCAGTAAATTATAACTTTTATAATTATAATAATACTTAAGATTATAAAAGTAATTTTCAAACTAATAAGTATATCAATTCATTTCACAACTTTATCAGCTTCTTAAAAAGCTGCGCCAAACGACGTAACTTTGATAAAAATCGGTTAATCGTTTGGGATTTATCAATGACGAAAATTTTTTGAAAAAAACATTTTTTTTGACATTACTTCGACATTTTACAACCAATCGATTTTGTTCTAAGACAACATTTTAAAGCTTAAAAGTTGAGTGGAATAAGACAACATTTTAAAGCTTAAAAGTTGAGTGGAAAAGATCAAAATCTATCATCGTGTTAAAATATAAAGTTTTGTAAAAAATAAAATACTGTCATTTTTATCAAGATTTAGATTATTGAACTCTGAGCTTAAAATCAATCCTTAGGTATATTTTTTACTTCTTTTAGGTAGCTTGTAATACCTTACTTTAACAGGAACTAACATAAGAAGATCCAGCAAAAAAATTGCATTTTTTATATATCTACCTAATAAATAAATAAAATTGGAGTGTCTGTTTGTAATTTTAAAGTAACCGCTTTTTACTAAATGCATATGTATGTATCTATACACGGTACATATGCGAAAATAATCTTTTTTGACAATTTTTGTCTGTCTGTTTGTTCCGACTAATCTTTGTAACGGCTGGACCAATTTTGAAGGGATTTTGACTGGCATATAGGTGATGTAGTAAAGAGTAACTTAAGCTACTTTTATTTTAGATTTTTTTCCACGCGGATGAAGTTTAGCTAGTGTGTTTATAAATTTAATGTATAATATTTGTTGATGTGTAACATCTTTCCTCTCGCTTTCTTGCAATCCAAAGAAGGAGTCGCTGAAGGGCACGCAATTAACATTGGCCAATGAGCAAGCATGGTAGGTAGAGTTGGCCATCAGAATACACCAAATTAAAAACTTAGATGTCAGAAATGTTCAAGTCGCTGCCATACGATAAGTTGGCATACGAGTCGTATCAGTGCACAACACTAGCGGCAGCGACATCATTTGTCCAATCCCAGGAAATGTTGATTTTATCAGATATACTGAATAACACATATTTGTGATAATAAAAATATAAAAAAAATATTGAAATTTAAATCACAAATTAGAAAATTAAAACTTCCTTAAGGTAGAAAAAAATTAAACAATTAAGTACTTTTATAATAAATCATATTTTAAACTGAACGTAATCTGTACATAGGATAGTACCGATAGGGTTCCCATTGGGACTATCCTATGTAAATAGGAATTAAAAGGGTAGGGATCCAGAATGAGAACAAATATGGACTTTATTGCTTTTTGGACATAAGTCCGATTTTTTGTAGAAATTATTTTTTTGGCTTTTCCTATTAACGTGCCAGGCTAATTTCGTTCAAAAGGGAAGAATTTTGAAGTTTAGTTATTTCTTATACCTTTAATAGATAGAAAATTTAGAATTACATTACTTATGTTGAAGGTCTAACAACATTTCTGCCAGACTTATTTTTTATGCTTAACTGATCAATACGCCTTCAAAGAAAAAGAAACATTCCAAAAAAATGGACAAGTTAATCGCCAGACCGATGAAGTCTAAAATGCAATATAGTCCACTATTTGACAATACCCGCTTAGACCAGGACTTCCCAACCAGGGGGGCACGCCCCCCTGGGTAGGCGTAGAGAAATGTTAGGAGGGGCGTCGTACGTAATAATAGTAAGATTACATTTCCAAAAAAAATTAACGAGTAGGTAAATAAGAAATATAAGGTGGGCATGAAAATATTATTTTTGGCTCGGGGAGGCTCGGCAAAATAAAGGTTGGGAAAGCCTGGCTTAGACCATAATGTTTTAGTTACAAAACAAGTTACTACAACAAATATAAAAGCAGGACTTACTTCGATGCAGATAACTAGATAATAGCTAAAAAATAATTGTCATAATTTATATGGTGTTGGTTTTTGAGTCTGCAATTAATACCTAAGTAAAAAATGACATTTCAATTGCTTAAGCAAACGACGAGGCACGTTTAAGGCCTAAGACACCGTTTTTTATAACTATAATAATAGGGATTATGCGGGCAATTTTATATAGCAGTATCTTGTGGATAGGTATGTAGGCACATTTTTGTGACATCTACCTATATTGTTGTCAATGCATGGTTGGCGTTGTATGAAATATTTTATTAATATGTCATTTGTAATCTAATTTTTTTCCGAAAAACTCCGGTTTTACAAGAAAGCGAATGCTGAACGATGCTTGGTTGTCCTAGTATCTACCTGCTAGAAATTAATTTAAATATTTAACATTTTAAAGCAATAGTTAGGGTCAACGGATATTTACATGACACATAATAAAAGAAAAAAACAGATTTCACTATCTCTCGACTATATGCCCATATCTCAAAAACTACTCAACCGATTTGAATGAAACTGAAACTGTTTCCTAAGTTGGATTATACCTGATTAAAATCAAACAGGTTCACCTTGTAGGTCTTTTAGTTTTAGATAAATTCGAGGACAAACGTACAAATACACAATCATACATAAGTACACTTACGAAATTTAGCACACATGCTTTGAAGCCTAAATATACAGTTATAATCAAAAATTATCTAATTCCAATAATATTAGATAGGTATATACAGAGCAAACTGATAACCACTTTTGTAAGTCGGTTAAAACTAATCAAAAATTTACTTCGAAGACTAAATAGACTAAATATATATTATAGTCATAAAAACTTCTATAATAATCATTTTACGTTTACAAATTAATAAATTAAAACATAAAAAAATAATTTGATCAATTAAATTAAGAATAATTCATAATTTAACCTGAACACAATCCCATCTATAATGCTGTTTTCTTCACGAAACATTTAACCATAGTAATGTAATGAAAACGCAGGACGTACCGCGATGCGGACAGCTAAAAAATAATTGTCATAATTAATTTGGTGTTGGTTTTTGAGTCTGTAATTAATGAGTAAAAAATGGCATTTCACGTGCTCACGCGAGCGGCGAGGCAAGCCTAAAGTCCGCATTGGTTGCCGCGCGTGCACAGCAGGGCGGGCAAATACGCTTTATTACCCAACTTTTATTACCATGGAAAACCTTCATTTTGTTTATACACACGTTTTAACATATCTACTTGATATATTCATGATATATCAAGTAGATATGTTGATAAATATCTATATATTAATACGTGAAGGAAATACTTTGGACCCCTTTTTAAGACAATTGCCCAGACGGTGGAGTATGAAATTTGGCATAGTGAATGTTTATACTGCAAAGGATTGCAGAAACCTAATTTTTAAAATGAAGCATTAGACATACATTAAATTAATAAAAATAAACTTTACACACACCATTTTCATTTTTTTTTTTATATCATACGATAGCAAACAAGCAGATGGGTCTCCTGATGGAAAGAGTCAACCATCGCCTATAGACACCAAAGATGTTAATGGTGCGTTGCTATCTTGTGGCGAGGTCTAATGCCACATGCATAAGTTTACCGGCTACCTTACCCTCCAAACCGGAACACGACAAAACACGACAGACATGATATTATACACACACGAATCTTTCCAGCTAAAGCAGTTGTCTAACTTAAAAATATATTTTATTGCTTAGTCTCTGGTCTAATTTTGGCCACAGGCGATCGCTAGTACCAATAATCAGCTCTTATACTTAAGTAACTGCGGCAAACACCATCAATAGGATTAAAAAATCGGTTGATTCATTTTTGATTTATCATTAACAAAATTATTTGAAAACATCTGTAAATGGTTGACCTTACGGGCCATCCCTGAAACACACCGCTAAATTAAAGTAGGTACTTAGGGTCAAAAGAATAAAAATTATGAGCATAGACTTTTTCATTTCAAACATCTATTTTGTTAGAAACGGCAGTATAGTGATTTTCGAAAAGCTGTATATTTTGGAAACGATGATCGAATTTGATCTTTCTAATGGCATTAAACTCAATTTTTGCGATTTAAAATATTGCTTTAGCTACATAATCGATAGATTGAAAAATTTCGGAGGGATGTCAAAAAACTTTTTTTCCAAAAATTTTCGTCAATGATAAAATCACAAACGAATTGACTGATTTTGATCCAATTAACGGTGTTTGACGCAGTTTTTAAATGAAAAAAGCTGATAAGATTTTAAAGTCAATCGGTGTTAGCCTGAAAAATATTTCAAAAATATTAAGTTGGCTAACAACAACGTACCTAATTTTAATATTTGAAAAACTGGAACTTTTGAATATTAGATTCTCTTTTGATTATTGAAACGGCATTCGATGTAAATTTCTTAGTACTAAAATATCGTAGAATACCAAAAATGATTGGTTGAAAAATTTCGAAGTAATGTCGAAAAAACACTTTTCAAAATTTTTCTGAAAAAGCTCCTCATTTTGATAAATACCATGTGTCCCCGACATCGTGACTACTAGATAGTAGAGTTCCTTACCTAATGCTGTCGCAATATCGTCATTGCTCGTCATTGTCATATTCCAGTTTAGAGGGTAAAGTAGCCCATAAACTGTATGCATGTACGTAGCAAAGCAACATTGACTTTGATCTCTATAGACATATATATGTATATATATATATATATATATATATATATATATATATATATATATATATATATATATATATATATATATATATATATATATGGTTATAGTTATATGCTCTTCGCAGTAAGACGTCTGGATGCATATGAATTTGAATTGTTGTACGGACAGTCTATGATAAGATACAGATAACTACCTATGTATCCTGGAAAAATGTTATATTTCTATAGGATTTTTAAAAAAAACTTCAATCACGCAGCGAGCTACGTAGCGGCTCGCTAGCGATATGTAATCTAAAAACCAAATTTAAAATATTCGATATTGTTATTCCTTATCCTTTTTAGTATTAATTGAAAAACATAAAACCAAGTAACTTTACTTAGCCTTGCGCGCGCGCAGCTTTTTGCAATATCCACCGTAACGTGATCAGTTTGCTATAAACACTTTTTGTCGCACGCCGTATCATGGGGTTTTATTGATTCCGACAAAACGAGTTGAGGCCGGCCTTAATGGCCGTCTCATTGTTGAATCTCCACGTTACGTGTTAAGAAAAAGAACTGAATGGCATTACTGTGTCCCTCCCCTACGGCTCAAATGTTTTAAATCAATTAAACTCATATGTGGTCTGCACTGAATAAGGAGAATCGTCAAGTTAGTAGAAAGGAATGTAACAATGTTTCTTTAAAGGAACATGGCGAGGAGATATCAATGGATTCCTTGAAGTTATTTTTATTTCATTGCTACTCAAAATATAATCGAGCTGATTTTTTTATTTCATAATATAACAAACAAGTAGAGGAGGGCTTTTTTGATGGAAATAGACACACATCGCCTAGAGATACCAAATATGTTAATGGTGCGTTGCTTTACGAGTGATAGAATAATAATAACAAATCCATACTAATATTATAAATGCGAAATTAACTCTGTCTGTCTCTTCTTCATGCATAAACCACCGAATCGATTTGGATGAAATTTGGTATATAGATAGTATGAGACCCGAGAAAGAACGGGAATTACGCGGGTGAAATCCCGGGACTTTTATTTTAGAATTTTTTCCACGCGGACGAAGTCGCGGGAACAGCTAGCAATAAATAAATGTCACTGGACAAATTGTACGAATTGACCTAACTCCAAAGTAAGGAAATTATTTGCCTGTGTTACGGGTTTTAATCAACGATACTAATACATAGAAATACAATAAGTATATAAATATTGTTACATACAGAATAAACACCAAAACCCAGAAATACAAACATCAATGCTCATCACACAAATGTTGTCCCTGTCGGGAATCGGTTCGCTAACCACTCACCCAAAGGGGCGATCGGAGCATATTAATGCAACATGCATAAATTGGCTGTCTACCTTACCCTCCAAATCGGAACAGGACAGTGTCAATGCATTGACGATATTCCGGCAGGAATATAAATAGTAGAAGCAAAAATTATAATAACGGTAGTATTAATTTCATTTTGGTTATTAATTCTTTAATTAGAAATTACCAAAATTTCCAAATTAAAAATTAATTGCTCGCCGAAAAATTGAGATTTATGTCGTGACCAAGCGCGTTATTTTCCCTATTCGTATTTCATTAAATTAAAAAACATTATTTGTTAGAACATTTTTTGAGAGCGATGCTAGCTACAAATTACCCTGGACAATGGCTCTGCGGGACACCGCTCTTATTAAGTAAAGCCCACCAGATGGCAACCATACCCTACGTACAGGCGAAATTTAAACAAAATCATTGTAATGCAACAAAATTATAATAATATTTAAATATATTGTTGGGTGTTGTTTAAAAAATACAAAGTAAAACTTAATATGTTACAGCTGTTGAAAATAGTTCATTTTTTTTAAATATAAGAAATAAATATACCGCAGTGCTTTTTGTTCAAATATTAAAGATTTATTCTATAAAACTAGAACAATACAAAAAACATATCTGTTTAGAATATTATTACTAATTACCCCCGTGCAGTTTCAATAGGTACTTTATAAACCTTATAAGGTAACAGATGAAATATCTGAAATCAATGAATGAATACAGAGCAAAATAAAAAAAAACAGTATCAACATTCAAACTACTTTTAATTATATTTTTGTGTTATAGCACCTCACTTCGCGCTTGGGAAAACTTGAAAAACTTGAATGATTTGAACCTGCGACCGTCTCCCTAAAGCCTGAGAATTAAAATACCTTAACTTAATTCTGAGGCTACTAATTAAAATAAGGCATTTTAATTCTCAGGCTACTTAGTGTGTCAAAGTTAATTAATTATAAATTAAAAGTACTATTAACATTGTCTGTGTTTATAAGCAATGGTTATCATCATCAGGTGAGTCACTTACTTGTTTGTTATCTTTCGATATGAAAGAAGAGATAAAGTGTATTGTGGCAACCAATCCTATCTATTTTCTTTGGAATCACACTCCTGTCACACGGATGACGAAATACCATTAACAAATTTAATTTCAGGTTTTTTAATATATTTTATGTAAAAATATAGCTTTAAAAAGATACGGTTTGCCTCCTGGCCCAGAACCTGGGTACGCCCATGTATGCGATGTTTCTTTCATCAGACGGCTATTATATTATATAAAAAACCGAACAGAGACGGATTGATTCACTAGCACATTAACAAAAACACATTGTGCTTATAGAATAGTGTTTTTCGTAGTGATTTAAAAACCACAGACAAATTTACGACTGAGAAAATTCAACGGAAGTGGCTCAAGTTAATAGCCATTTTTATATTCTAATAAATAATGGAAGTAGTGTAATTATATCACAGATTAGAAATTAATTGCATTAAATATGCATAGGCACAGTTTATGTTGCATTAATACTTATAATAAAACATATAAATTTTGGGCACCTGAGTGCATTAAAGACTAGTTAACAAGTGTTTTATGGGTCAAATTTTCTTCACCGCCTTCGAAAAATATTTACGAGGTATCATTCGATTCGGTATAGCGTGTAGATGATTTTTGAAAAAAATTCAAGAACCGCATGTAAAAATTGCAAATTATAAAAAATAACTGAAAAAGATGGTGCCTGATTCCTTGCAAATATCTCAAAAACTATTAGAAAATTTTCAAATTTGAAAAAAATCTCAAAAGGAGAAAGGCGTTTCCTTAAAGAGAGTCTTGATTTCTGGAACTAAATAGGACCAATATTTGTAACTGTCCCAGAGGGTTGAAAATACCGAAAGCGAGTTCTGCAGACCACGCTAATTTCGGGCCTTTTCAACCAATTTCGAAAAAAGGAGGAGGTTCTCAATTCGGTCGGTATATTTTTTTAATGCATGTACACCGATTTCGTCGAGGTTTCTGAACCGATTTACATGATTCTTTTTTTGTTCAATGCGAAATAGTTTCGAATTAGTCCCATAAAAATTTGATTCAGGTAGGCCTAGTACTTTTTATTTTATGAGCATTTTTTAATTACTTTTACTATGCCGATATCTGAAATCAAATCTCGTAAGTAAATTTGATTCACTTCCCGGTTACCGATTGAACTGAAATTTTGTATACGTATGTAAATTGAATTACAATGAAAAATTATTATGACATGCAGCTGATCAGATGATGGAATTGGAAGGTGGACACGGGAACTCAATAATTAAATTGTCTGTTAACGACAAAACTCTATCGAGTTTGGGCTCGTTTGATTCGTCTCGACGAGCACTTTGGTGCTTGGTGGTAACTGGTAACTAGGATCCTCCAGGGTCCGATGACCAAGCCAGAAGGTGGCCATAGGAACTCAGTAATTAAATTACACTACTCTATCGAGTTTAGGCTCGTTTGGTTCGTGCATGCGGTAACTATCGAGCACTTTGGTGCATGTGGTAACTAGTTATAAAAGGAACTACTCTTAACACAATTTTATTGTTCTACGTCTGTCAAGTCGATCAGTTCAGGAGGTAAAGACGTAACTTCCATGTTGTTCCAGTAGGCCTGAGAAGGAACTTTTCTTTTTTATGATAGTCGAGCAACGTGAACATATGATAATTTTGTCCAAAGCTACTAGCTCCTCCAGAAGGAAATCAAAACGTGACTAACGTCTGCTGTTTTGGAATAATAATTTCTTACAGATTGTATATAGTAGGTACTTCAGCATATTGATTTATGGTGGTTATAAAATTAAGCTCAGTGATTGAACTATGTGACGTCTATGTGACGTCTGACATGCTGCCGGTTCTCACGTTGCTGAGCAGACTCGGTTGCTTTACGGTTTCGTATCAATTCTAATCTATGAGCCATCTGCTCAACCGACTCGTTCGCTAAACGCTCATTAATGAGACCAATTCTTTGAGCCTTCTGCTCAGCGAACTCATTGATAAGACGCTCATTAACGAGATCAATTCTATGGAGCTCGGCAGACTCGTTCGCCAGACGTTCTTGGATCTTACCGAGCCTGGAATTATAGTGTTCAAGACTTTCTTGACGTAAACGTGATTTCATATATGCGATCACGATCTTTAATAGTTTCACAAGAACGTGAAATTGTGGTTCGAAGAGTATTTTTACTGAGACGACTTCTTTTATCCGTTTCCGTTTCTTGAGATCTTTGTTAAGGCGCGCAGCACCTTATGTAGTCTACCCATAACTAGTCGACAATACAACAATACACTAAAAAGTATTAAATAAAAATAACTACGTTAAAAAAACAGACTTCAAAAACTAAAAAGTAAAAAAAAAAAAAGTTTTGATATTAATTAAATCTTACTTATTATTTATATGTGCTATTTACTAATAGGTTGAGGTCAGTGCCAAGCCTCAAACAAATAATAATATTTTAATCACTTAAATGAATACGAGCAAATTAATACAATGAAATGCCTACTTTAATGATTAAGATACGTAAATAAACCTAATGAAGAGTAATTAAATCCCAATATTATAAGCAGATTCAATAAATACTAAGAATAATGAAAAAAATAATTTCGAAAATATATTCAACAAAATTCCTAAACTAAATGGTCATGTGAATTATGAAATGTCTACTTTAAAGATGCGTAAAAAAACCTAATAAAGAACAATTAAATCTTAATATTATAAGCAGCTTCAATCAATAAGAAGAATAATGCTTAGCTTGGGTAGCTTTTGTTCGAAACGAAACCACTCCAATCAGGTCACGAGCACGGCGAGTGTGCATTACACATATTATTTACTAGTTACTACGTAAGTACCTATTAAATTGGCTTGGTACCAACTTCAAACCTATTTGTAAATAGCACATAAACATATAGCATTTAATTAATATTAAATCTTTATTATTTTTTACTCATTACTTTTTGAAGTCGGTTTTTTTTAACGTAGTTATTTTTATTACAATAAAATTTAATTAAGCATATCACGGCCTCGCCACAGGGAATTCGCGCCCGCGATTTTTCGCGCGACGCGTACGGCGACGTGTCTGGCGTCTGAAACAAATGTATGGAGAAGTACTGTGCCTCAAGCACGAACTCCTTGCGAAAAAGTATTCGTATCGTCATCGAGAAATAAATGTATGAAAAATGATCAGCGCCCCTATCGTACGTAAATGGAACTAAATTTCGAAGCACAAGCAAATTATTGAACTTTCGTATCGCAAACGTATCGAGAAACACGTGAAACGTAACAAAATTCCGAGCACGAACGGCGTTTTGAAGTATCGTATCGCAAATTTCGAAGGCTGGGTATCGAGAGATGACGAATCTTTTTTCACTTACAAATTGCCGGTGAAAAAAGTTTCGAGTTGTTTAAAATTATTTATTACGCTCGTTTTTTTAAAAATTAAGTAGTTTTAGTTACTTCCGGATATTAATACAATCAACGGAAAGCTAAAAAATGCAAATACCACCTATATTTCAACGTAATTCTCTATTATATTCTCATTGGAAGTTTACTTCAAGATGAAGAAAATAATAGACGAGATTCGATATAAGCAATTTTTATTCTCATATTTTTATTTGTGGTAATTTTTCACTGTTTACATTTATATTACAATACTGGCTGTTGCCAGTGACTTCGTCCGCGCGGACTTCGTTTACTCCACACTGCTCCTCCCCCGTAGGTGATAGCGTGGTAATATGTAGCCTATATGTTGACCCAACCTGTTAGTAATATTCATGCAAAATTTGAAGTAAATCCATGCAGTACTTTTTGAGTTTACCTCGGACATACATACAGACAAAAAGACATACAGACAAACAGACAAAAATTCTAAAATCTATATTTTTGGCTTCAATATCGATTGTAGATAACACCCCAAGTATTCTTTAAAAAAATATTCAATGTACAGTTTTGACTTTCCTACGATTTTATTATATGTATAGATTATTTTTCAAAGAAGTTAGATGTAAGACTAAACAGAGAAAAATATTTGATCCTATGGATTTAAATGGTACCGAATTTAAAAATAAATATCGCCTCAACAAAGAGGCTCTTACATTTCTCTGTGAGCAACTCCGCCGAAAAACTTCATTAAGACTGAGTTCCAGGATAACTCTAGAGCTTATTTCCTTAGAGGAATCTTGTTTCTGGAAGAAAGGATCCAATCTTCACTTCACATCACGAAACAAAAAACTGCACATAATAAATAAGTTACATAAAACTTCCAGGACGTACTTTTCCATGAACTTCACCATAGTTATGTACTGCATAAAGCTAGTCTAGTTTTCATTTTATAATATTTTATTTATATTTAATGCGAGGAAACAATTTAAATGTAATGTTTTCGAGAGCCCGTACGATTGATTATAAACAAACTTGACCTTGTCTTTGTTTGGTATCGTATACCTAAATGAAGTGCCAAGCGGTCGTCTCGTTCAAAAACCGTAGAACAACGTAAGATCGTTGTTAGAATGGTTTCGTCAAAATAAATTTGATTTTTCTTAGAGTAGAGAATGCATTTCTTTATTTTTGTGTATTTTATTAATTATGCTTGAGTTAGGTGTGATTTTAGTTATCAATAAATATATTTCTATATAGAATATAATGAAACCGATAATATACGATTAAGTTTTTGAACGAAACTAGTACCTTCCTGCTTACGTTAGGATGACGTCACTAGCGTAATCGTATCGAGGTCTCGAGAGTCGATAGAAGGTGCTTCGTGCTTCCTACTATCGTCATACTCCGTTAACGTATCGAGTCCTCGATACGTTAACGATACGAAAACGCTTAAATTTCGTGCTTGAGGCTCTGAGCATGCCACGCGGTGCGGCGACCGGCGGGGCGACCGACGAATTTTGCCGAGGGAAGCGCGCGCGCTGCAGGGGACGCGGCAAGCGAGTGAAATAAATGTTAAATGTAGGAATTAGCACAGCGCATGGCAGCGGCCTCAGCAAATAGTTTAGGAACCAGAATAGTTTAGTTGTAGTTGACGAGAAAATACACTATGAATATTTTAACCTTAATTTTGCAGTAATTTTAAAATCTGGTCACGACATCATAAAAATAAACAAAGTCCAGAGATACCATTTTTCTTTCTTCCCACATTGTTGAATATTTATAAGAATAGAAGTAGTGTGTGTAAAAAATCGATAGTTTTAATCTAGAAACGCCATAACGTCGATAGTATTGAACGCTTCAAGTAAATACTATTAAATATTAAATAACTATGGATTGTGTCGATAGTATCAATCATTGGAGATAAACAAAGTATCTATTCTATCAATAGTATTGTTGGACAATATTGCATTGACTATCGATATATTCGATACTATCCGTAATTAGTACAATAACATCGGTCAGTATTAAAATAAAGTGGACTATCGATGGTTTTGATAGTATCGATACCATCGATGGTGATTGTGGTTAATGCAATATTAAATAGCAATACTATCAATAATATCGATTCTTATGATAGTTTATTTTTTAATCGTGAATGTTATCGATGCTATCGATTGTATTGCTTTTTATTGATCGTATTGTACGTCCTGACGTAATAAAATCCTATCGATAATGGACCATCAAACCAAGCATAATTATGATTACATAAATAAAAGGTTCCAACTTTCGACACTCATTCCAAAAATTTGTTTTGATATAGTATGTATTTATCATACTTCTGAAATTCATCGTCTATACTATACACCAATTCTTATTTAAATCATGTACTACACATTCTCTTCCAAATAGTAAGCGTTGAAGTACAAAACTACTCTCTCCAAGCAATATCGAGATAAAGTTGAAAGTAAAGTTTGAGTCATCTTGCTCTCGGACTATACGGTCGCGACGGTGAACGCAAGTCCCTGTCGCTTGAAAATCTACGCCGCGCGAATTTTTACCTAGCCCACCGCTGTGATGATGAATGAAATATTCTGTCACTTACTGGATACACGATAAATAGTAATCCACCGACAAAAACTGTTTATCGCGATTTCTTAATTAGTTATGCAATACTGAATTAACAATTTATTTTATACTTGAATGTGAATATTGCAAGTGCGATAATTAATTAATTAATAATAATAATATTGCTGAACAAATTACACAAATAATTGATCTAACCCCAAAAAAACAAATATATATGTATATGTCTGTCATGTTCAGGTTTAAAAAGTGGCTACGTTAACCTTACTTACCTTACCTTACGTTACCCATAGAATCAGCGAATTTGTTAAAAATAAACCTTAACTGTAAAATTATACATGTGGCATAAACATTGCTATATGGACAGTAACACACCATTAACATTTTTAATCTATAGACTTATATCTTGCTAACTGTCTACTGACATAAAAAAAATGCTCATTCCGGAAACAAAATCATGTTTTCTCGGTTTTTAGTAGATACACTCATCGAGATAGTCAAAAATTTATTTCGATAAGAATTGACGTATAAGTATATCAAGTCGTTAATCGAACTGACATGTAAATTGACACCGTGATATAACATATCACCCTCGGAGGTGTGACGTTTTTTGACACCTGCTGGGCGAGCTTTTGGTCAACTTATTAATTAATTTCTATTTTTAATAGTGTCCAACTTGAAAATTAACCTGTATAATTGTGAAACTCTTTATATTCTTCATCGTCGGCGCTTGGTAAAACTTGGCAAAACTCCGTCATGATTATTTAAAATTTAAACACTTGTACTGTTTCACAATTCAGTCGGCGCTTAGTAAAACTCTGTCATAATGTTTTTTTTTTAATAACGATAGGGAAGCGCTTGACCACGATCTCGCCTGATGGTAAGCTAAGATGCGGCCTAAAATGGAACGCGCTTCTTTAGAAGGTACCTGTTCACTCTTCTCTTGAAGAGTTTTACTCCTCGGGGAACAGACTCAGGAAGCATATTCCAGTCCCTTGCGGTTCGGATCAAGAATGTCGAGTCGAACCGCTTTGTGCGGGTACGTCGAACGTCCACCGTATGGCGATGCCTAGTATCTGTGCGTCTCGAAGATCGATAGAAAATCGGGAATGCCGGAATCAAGTCGTGAAATTCCGCAGCGCACTCTCCAAAGTGTATCCAATAAAAGACCGATAGACTAGCCACTCTGCGGCGATGAGCTAGGCTCTGGAGGTTTTTGCCTACCAGATCATCGTCGTTTATGAGCCTCTTGGCACGCCTCTATTCCATGCACGAATGGACTTGTGCTTGATAAAGATTGAGCAACTGTCCCGGGCTGAAATGCTGTCTCACCTTTGCCAGAATACTAAGCTTTTTTGAGGCAACTTGGGCTTTCGATTCGATATATGAACGAAAGTTAAGAGTAGGCGTTAAGGTGATACCAAGGAGCTCAATGTGGTCAGTTATCAGCACGGACACACCCTGAAAAGACGCAAACAGGTGGAATGGACTCCGTTTAGCGGAGAGTAGACACGCCTGAGTTTTTAGTCGTATTAAACTTGACCAGATTGGCATCACCCCAATCGTAGTCTGCCTGTAAGGACAGGACCATCGCCTCTCTGAGAGACCGGATCTGTGCCGTACTAGCTTGCCCGCTGGATGCTTACTCCCCACAACAGTGCTATCATATGCGTACCCGTAGATACCGGGCTTAAGTAGACCGTTAATATGTAGCAGGAATAGAGTTTCGGAAAGAACTGATCCCTGAGGGACTCCGGCATTTATAGCCATTTGGTCGGACAAACAGCCGTCGACGACTACTTCAATCGAATGGCCACTCAGAAAATCTGAGATCCAGGCGCAGAGAACAGTAGGAAGACCGTACTAAGGAAGCTTGCCAAGAAGACTACCATGCTTCTCGATGGCCTCGCTCCAGATGTAGGTGGCATTCGCTAGAAGGTTCCCAGTGGACTGATTTCGGCGAAACCTGTATTGGCGGTCATTGAGTCATAAAACACGGACCGTTACGCACACACGTCCCAAGGCCGTTCCGGTGAACCATGGCCACAAAAAATTTTTGTGAATTCTTAGGATTAAATCCGATACCGTAAAGCGTATATTTTTAGGAGGTCTTGAGCACTACAATACACTGGTGGGAGAATTGTTTCATTTAAATGGTTCAAACTACAAAATAATTCAGGTGTAACACGACACTTTGAGAAAAATATGACTACTTGAGGATGTTTAATTCAAAAAGTAAATCGATTACGTATTCTTTTTATATAATTGGTAAACATATACATACGGAAAAAAATAAATAACATATACTATAGCACAAAAATATTTATGTACATAAATATTAATATATTTTTTTTCATAATTGATACGTAGTTTTTTCGTAATTTTTAAATAATTTATTTCTTTTTCAATTTTAGAGCTACGTTTTTTTATATAATATAAGATGGCAAACAAGCAGATGGGTCTCCTGATGGAAAGAGTCAACCATCACCTATAGACACCAAAGATGTTAATGGTGCGTTGCTATCTTGTGACGAGGTCTAATGCCACATATATATGCTTACCGGCTACCTCACCCTCCAAACCGGAACACGACAGTCAAGCACTGACGTTATTACGGCAGGAATAGGTAAGGCGGTGTTACCAAAACTTTTTAAAAGTTATTTTTTTTAAAATATTGGTTAGAATATTTCATATTCACATCATATGATTTTTTTGAGATCATAGATATCAACACCAAAATGTAAGAAAATAGGTACCATCATACCCAAAGCGCTGGTACCATCAATTTGGTCGTTAACGGAAAATACGTTTTATTAATTGATATTTACGGTTTTTTGACAAAATTAGTATCTAAACTGTTAGACCTTGAACTAATCTTGATTACAATAACGTTTTACTTAATTAATCCACCAAAACACTTTTAAATAAACCTGTATCATTAACTGCAACCAACACATAACACACAGGACATACAGAACGAATAAAAATGGTGGACTAATTTTTTTTATTTTTCTCCAAGAGAGTACTTGAAAAAACAGTGCAAATTTGATGTTATTTTGTAACCAAGGATTTAAATATCGGTATTTTGTGGTAAAGTTATTGCTCGCGACATGACGTGTCAGGGTCAGTCAGGGTGCCCACCCTGACTTAAAACTCTTTTTTTAAGTAATTTCCCTAACGCTCCAATCTATACTGATTTTCGACTAATATATAAACTCATTTCTTTATTAATACAACCTTTAGCGCAGTAAATAATATTACAGTACATAATTATATTTACAGTACATAATATTACAGTAAATAATAATACAGTAAAAAAATAAAAACTTTTAGCGCAGATGAAAAGCCTAGCTTGAGAGTATTATTAGTTCGCAATCGCTCAAAATTATTAATTAATAATAAAGAACAAAACAAATTAAAAATAAATTTATGTTATTAATAAACTTGTTTGAGCATGCGTGTAAATTCACACTCAATCTCATCAACTACAACGGGCGACAATAGATAAAATGAAACAATACGTACAAAAACTTATAAGTAATAAAACCGTAACACTTTTAGCGCAGATGAAAAACCTAGCTTGAGACTATTTCAATTTCTATGTATTGTTAGATCAAAATAGTAAAAATCGTTTAAAATTTCTTTAAAGCTTAGATTTAGAAGTTATTATTTTTTAATCTGAAATTAACCGCTACCAATAAGCGGTAAATTGTGCTTTCCAACAGAGATTAGGTTGTTGACCTTATTTATCTAAAACGTGATCTTTGTGACATTTTCTTCGTCCATTGAAACACAATAAACAAAAAACATTTATTCAAACTTTGTTGATTTTTAAGCCTTAGCAAAAAATATTATTGTATCATGCTGATTTCAACAGTACGAAATAGAAGATGGAAGATCCTAAGATAAATATTTTTAATAACAATTATAAGTATCATATTCTTATAATTGTTATTATTCTCTATTCTTTACAAAACTGCGTTCAATGCTGCAAATTGCATCAAAATCGGTTTATCCGTTCGAAAGTTATCGTTGATGAAAAATTTTGGAAAAAGTGATTTTAAGGTTATGAAAAATCTCGAAGCTATGTTTTGACATAACTTTTCATCTAATTAATTTTTGAAGTTTTACAATATCTTAGAACTTGAAAATCTTCGTCTAATACAGTTTCCAAAATCAAAATCGAACCAAGTTTCCAAAAGTAACCGCTTTTTAAATATTATGTTGTTTAAAAAAACATTTAAAATAACTTTTAAGCTAATATACCGATGGACTTAAAAATCATCTCATTTTTCCTCGTTAAAAAATTGCGGCTATTACCATACATCTAATTAACATAGTTCAATTTATTTGATATTTATCAATGACGAAAATTTTTAAAAAATGTTTTTGATATAACTTAAAATTTTTGAACCTATCGATTATGTAGCTGAAACAACATTTTAGATCTGAAAATATTGCATTGAATGCCATTAAAAAGTTCAAAATCGGTCATCGTTTCCAAAATATACAGCATTCGAAAATTAATATACCTACTGTCATTTCTAACAAAGCAGATATTTCATATGAAGGAAATGTATAGTTGTAGATCTTATAGTAGGGGAGCCCAAGATGCTAAATGCGCAGTTCCTCGAGCGTCGTAGGGACCTATTGGATTTTGTAGACTAAATTATAGGAAAAATAAAAGATTATTAAGTGTTTTTCATTTCATAGGTGGAGAAAAAATCTACATATAAAAAAATGTTTTAAAAAATCAGTGATATGGAAACACTGAAGCGCGTTAGATTAGGGTATGGTGGGTTATTTGCCAGCTAAAATTTGGAAAATCTGACGATTCAAGTGTAGCGTAAGGGAGTGGAGGGTTACAAAGTTGCAAAGAAAATGTTATCTTGAGATTCTCGAGCGCGCCTACATTTTGTTTTGTTATGGAGGAAATGATGTAAGAATTACGAAAAAAGTATAATCTGACAATTTCTACAAGTCGAAGTTATCTTAATTTTGTTTTTTTCTGCCAGTTACCCCCCTCTATAGGAAATGCTTATATTTGGTGGTTAATCTGACGCGCTCGAGTAAATACCAAAATCCCCTCTTAGGCTACCCTACTATTACTCCTTTGAGCTTAAAATACCTTAATATAGCGGGGAGTTTCATGGATGGCCTGCAGGGTCAACCAATTTACAGATTTTGTGTTTGTAAAGGATAAACCTAAAACTGCTGGATTGATTTAAAAAATTTTACCGCAAATATCGATTGAACTACACTATCACTGAGTAATACAGGCTACTTTTTTACCCGATTGAGTTTTTATATTATATATTTTTTGTATCAAACTAGCATAATATATAAAAAACTAGCAGATGGATCTCCTGATGGAAAGAGAAGCCATCGCCTATAGACAACAAAGATGTTAATTGTGCGTTGCGTGTTGCGGGATGACAATGCCACATGCATAAGTCTATTGGGTACTTTACCCTTCAAATCAGAACATGAAAACGACAAGCACTAACTCTACTGCAGCAAAAAAGGTAAGGCGGTGGTGTCCAATACCCAGGCGAGACGTTATGGAACTCTCACGATGGGAACACATAGCCAATCACTTGACTTTTACGGCCGGCCTAGCCGAATAGCATTCGGTCTATTATTCAAAGCAGCCCGAACCAACACGTGGTAAAACAAATTAATGAATGTAGGTCACGCGAACGAAGTCGCAGTGAACAGGAAGTATAATATTATTGCAGTATATCATAGCCATAGTGACGACCAATAGTTCTTATCGTCCCATTACACTTCTGCCGTCCCTTGGTAAACTGTTAGAAAGATTGATAGTTCCTCGACTTCTACCACGAGGGCCCACGTTCAATAAACAACAGTTTGGATTTACCGCCGGAAAATCCACTATCGATGCAGTGCTGTCTATGAGAAAAATGGTAGAATTGTCACGAAATAATTATGTTGTAGGTATTTTTTTGGATATTTCTGGTGCTTTTGACAACGCTTGGTGGCCGATGTTATTGTTGAAATTAAAAACAAGGGGGTGTTATTCAAATATATATATAAGCTAATTAAATCGTATCTAGAAAACGGTCATACGAAATTGCAGCTAGGGCATTACGCAGTGTCTAAACGCCTTACTCTAGGCTGCCCTCAAGGATCAGTACTTTCACCATATCTATGGAACTTAGGATTTGACGATTTATTCTCATTAGCCTTGCCGGAAGGATGCTCGCTTATAGGTTATGCAGACGACGTTGCTTTAATGATACAAGCTAACACACGAGCACAGATAGAGTCGCTGGCTCACACTAGTCTTAATTTGATCATCAACTGGGGCTTGAGAAATCGTTTAAGCTTTGCGCCCCATAAAACGTTTTACTTAATATTAAAAGGTTCGCTCCTATCATCTCCCAGTATAAAAATAAATAATAGCACAATAAAGAGAAAGGAATCGGTAACATATTTAGGTTTGGTCATAGAAAAAAATTATACTTTTATAAATCATATTAACTATATCGGTGAAAAGGCTAAACGGAATTTCTTATCCTTTGCGGGCATATCTACCTCGACATGGGGTTTAACGTTTAACTCATTAAAGATAATTTATAACGCCACGTATTTAGGTTGTATCTGTTATGCTTGTTCAGCGTGGGCTGATAAAGTTACGTGTGGTGCGATCCGGCGCAAACTACTTCAAAATCAGCGTCTAGCACTAATATTTCTATGCAAAGCATATCGCACTGTAAGCTCCGAAGCTTTACCCGTTTTATCAGGCGTCTTACCATTAGATTTAGAAATTCAGCGTCGGGCTTCAATGTATTACAATTCTAGGAATTTTACTAACCCAGAATTTATCAACTCGCAAGCCCAAACAAAAATACGTCGCCTTTTTAATCCCGTAATCGACGTTACTAATGAATTAATTGATGAATGGCAATCGCGTTGGTCTTGTTCAACTAAAGGACGGCATTTATATAACTTTTTCCCGTGCATCCGGGATCGCTTAAGTAAAACCTGGATAGAAATAGATCATTGTGTTGCACAGTTTCTCACTAGCCACGGTAATTTTAAAGCTAAATTATTCTCGTTTAAATTAGTTCCTTCTCCCTTTTGCGAGTGCTCTACATTAAACTGTAAATATGAACAAACTGCACATCACATTCTTTGGGAGTGTAATCTTTGGCAAAACGAACGTCGTCAAATGCTTGATAGTATCCAATGTATATCCGGTGTAATTTATTACTCCGATCTTGTGGGTACACGTGGGAACTTCCGTGCCTTCAAACGATTTTGTCACACTTACTACTGGAAGCAAAATTAAGTAGGCCATTCTGGTAGGTCCCTAATTTCCAAACTTCCGTGGTGCAATAGCAATCAGGCTTAACCTGATTGTAAAAGTCTCATTTCGTAGCATTTTTATGCTTTTAACATTTTGCTGTCTCCTGCTAAAAAGGGAGGGAAACAGGATGTATTTTCCTACTCCTCCTATATACTTCTGATTAATTTCGTTGCGGGATCCAAGACAGCTTAGCTTTTCCCCAGGGCACCCTGAGCTCGCAACTCAGAGGTTATCAGGACGGTTGCCGCTGTTGATTCTGGTTTACAGAAGTTACAGTGGTGGGAACGAGAGGTGGGCCCATTGACGACCAATAGTATCTTTCAAACAGTATTTCACATCAAGCAGCTTTCAAAAAATATTTGGTTTGGAATTGCGACAATTTTACGAAAATTTTGAACAGATATGATTAAATGGATTAAATGGATACGCCTGCCAAGACAATTTCTTAGCTTGCATTTACACACAGAAATACAGAGTTATACTAACCGAGAAATAAAATCATTTCAAAGGTAATTTTTAAACCATGTCAGCTTATACGGTACGATAAAACAGTACAACATGGTTTATTTCTATTTTTTCACAATATAACCAACAAATGTATGACATTTTCACCAGCAATAGGAGCGTTTGCTCGTATGCGCGGCGACAGGTTTCCTTCTCAATGGATATCAATTAGTATTCATTTGGTCTGTGAATATGACCAATTCCAAGAATTCCAGATTATTGGCCAACGCTAACTGTATTTTAATACGTTTTTGGACTTTTTTAGTGTTCCACCCTTTTCTATAGCAAATGGCTCTTCTGTATTATGCTTTCTCTATGGTAACGACTAAGTATATATAAGACCTAGAAATGACACGCACGGTACGGTGCCAATGATTTACGATTTTCCGGGTTTTAGACTATAATATGTCCTAGACACGCGAGTCTTTGGTGTCTATATAAAATTAAATCAAAAAGGTTATTCCAATTAACTTCAGACACTTTTGACAAGTCAACAGTTTTATAACTACCACCAGATCGGAAACGCGACCACACTGGGAAGATCCGGTAAAACTCAGCGGGTTTATTTTTTATTTACATACATTCTTTAATGCAAATTTGATATAATGTAAAATTTGAATATAATAATCTAATACGTGGCTAACAATAAATTTTGAAATAAAGAAAAACTATTGGAGATTACCATTATTTACACGTAGTTAACATTTTTAAAATAGTACCTATTTTCTACCTATCTCTGTCATCGTCTATAAAAAAATCCATTCGTCTAAGTTCCATTCTTCAAATTATTATTATTATTATAAAGTCTAAACCAAGGATTTAAATTTCGGTATTTTATGGTAACGTTATTGCTCGCGGTATGAAATAACGTTACCATAAAATAGGTACCATGGTTACCATAGTTATGTTCAAGCATAGCGTTATCCAGAAGCAAGTTAACAGAATTTGTTACTGTTTAATAACGTTATTCATTACGTTCTTTTATACACAACGAACAAACGTTATGGTATATAGTATTATGACGTCTTCTAGCGCTAGTTGGCGAAGCAATTACAAAACAGCATGAAATCCACATACATATTATAACGTTATTTAGCGTTAAAAATTTCGTTCTATTATTTGAGTAGCGACACATATAGTGTTTGGAAATAGTTTTGTTACTGAGGTATCGCTACAGTAATAACGTTAACTATCGTAAAATAAGTTTTGTTATCTGATAACGTTTTAAATCCTTGGTCTAAACCATCTTTGGAAACACTTTCTTCAGTCTTGATCAGATAGATCAAAAATTGCAAGGTACTTCATAGGCAGCCACGGCTTCTTCAGCATTCTAAAAATTAGTTCCTTTTTTTATTTTATTTATTTACTGTCAGGAACCAAAATAAATCATTGGAAGCTATGTCAAGACTATAGATAGGGTTTCCATACCAGAATCTTCAATTAACACCTTTGTTCTGAAGGATGTATGCGAAGAGGGGTTGTCGTGATGGAGTATGATTTCCCGAATTCTATCTAGCCTTTGGTCTCTTCTCTCGCGTATGCATATGTACAGTCTATTTCTTTTTACGTGTCTTTTTAGGTAAACAAACTCCACTTGTTGTAAAAACACCAAAGTTTCACATCAATCATATACATTGAATTAAATATAATTAGATTATCGTATTTATTAATTATAAACGGTTTTTTGGCACTAAAAATGTTTCTAATAGATTATTTTATCATATTTAATTTACGAAAACTTATTAGAATACAAAATTTATTTCCACAGTTGAAAAATATCATATAAACTTGACATATCGAATATCCGATTATCTATGAAATTGATAGACATGTGCAATAATGAACGAATTTGAATGAATAATAGAATGATTCCTTATCAAAGACAAACGTTCATAAAATACGACAAATAGCTTATAATAATATATAGAAAAATATACAAACTGTCTAAATGTTAAATATAGATTTTTTGATCTTTAATGAATCATTATTATTTAAAGATTAATACTTTTAAAGTAATAATATAGTTTTACAATCACTTAAACGAGGATTTAAATATCGGTATTTTGTGGTAACGTTATTGCTTGTAGCATGACAAAACGTTAAAGCATAATATTACCCAAAAATTATACAGAATTCGTTACTGTTTAATAACGTTATTCATTACATTCTGTTATACACTACGAATTAACATTATATTATATATTATTATGACGTTGCCCCGGTGAACCAATCTGAAACAGTATCGGTATTATAACGTTATTTAGCGTTAACAATTTCGTTCTGTTATATGAGTAGTCATACATATAGTGTTTAAAAATAATTTTGTAACTGAGGTATCGCTATATTAATAACGTTAAGTATCGTAAAATAAGTTCTGTTATCTGATAACGTTTTAAATCCTTGCTCTTAAATGTAAATAATTTTGTAACAATAAAATAACCTGCTGTTAATAAAATAAAATCTTATTTTTATTAAAGGTAGGTTATTTAATCGATGCTAAAAAATCGTTGTATACTACAAGAATTCGATGACCTTGTAATGCAAAAAATATAAGTATTGTTTTTTTTGTTAATAGTTACATTTATATATATATATATATATATATATATATATATATATATATATATATATATATATATATATATATATATATATATATATATATATATATATATATATATATATATATATATATATATATATATATATATATATATATATATATATATATATTATATACATATAATAAAACTGTAAGAGGTCAAATTCTGTACATTGAAGATATTTTAAAATTTTTTTTTGGAAGATACTCTTTAATCGACACTGAAGCGAAAAATGTAATTTTTTTAATTTTTGTCTGTCTGTCTGTCTGTCTGTCTGTCTGTCTGTATCAAGGCCGCGCATCACGCCGAATCTACTGAACGGATTCAAATGAAATTTAGCATGGTTAAAATTGATACTCCGAAGAAGGTTATAGGATACTTTTTATCCCGAAATTCAATAAGGTTCCCGTGGAATAGGGGATGAAAATAAAAACGTATATTTAGCTTTAATTCATTAACCTGCAGTCCGAAATCCTTTATTATCTTTTTGTTCAAAAGTAAGTACTATAAAGATTATCCCTTAAAAATTTTAAAGTCATCAGTTTTATAGTTTAGAAGTTACAGACACATCACAAGTTTCAACGGTTTCCGGGTGGTAAGTCCAGTTAAACGTGACACCCGGATTGTATACAAAACCTTTGAACGCACGGCTCATTATAAGTTAGCGTTATCATTTCATAGTGTTTGTATAATGGACATAACCCGAAAGATCAGTTTAGAATATATACTGTTTTATTAAAATGTTATAAATGCAATTTTACTAGCCTAAAAATAAGTAAAATATGTGTAAAATGGAAACATAAACATTTTATTTATTTATATATATAAGAATTATAATATATTTGAAAATAAAACAGGTCATTTTTCAGTTTTTTGCTAAAATCTCAGAAAATATGCATCTAGTCGACATTAAGTATACTTACTAATAGAATTTGTTCTTTATAAAATTTTACGTAAGGATAAGCTATTGGGAAAATTCACTATTTTGTTTTTACATTACATAACGTAAAAAAGGGTAAAAAAAGTATCTAACCGCCCATACCCGGAATACGTAGGCAGTGGTACAAGAAGTGTACCCACGATTAGCCGTATATATCATCTTACACAATGTGGCAAGCCTATTGCCAACCGGGCCCTTTCCAATCCCGGGCAACGTTGTTTTATCAGAAAAGTTAAAAACACGTTTTGTTTTGCCCGACCCGGGAATCGAACCCGGGACCTCATATGGTCAACGATGACACCGGACCACTGAACAATACGGTGAATATTTCAAAGTTCTTTGAAAATGAATGAAACTTCTGCGAAGTGTAGATGTTGGAGTGCCTAAACTACTTAGTGTACTCATTAAAGTCGGACTCCAAAATACTTTTAAAAAAATTGTTAAGTAGAAAATATGAAAATATACTTATAACTTCAGTCCTGGATACGATCAACATCTTACAGAAAAAACTTTAAACAAAGATAATTTCATCAAAACAAATTCAATAAAAAGTTACGTAACTTTCCTTTATTTGTGAGAATCGAAAATCAAAAATGTGAAAAAAAAATACGTGACTTTGTTGTTTTTTATTGAAGTATCATCACTCCCGGTTCCCTTGCAGGGTAGGCAGAGTAAACTGAACGTCTATAGACTTTCCGGTTCACCCCGTTTCACCGGTTTGTCGGTTGGTGATATAAATGGTAATCCTCATCGCCGCATATACCGACACGTTAACGATTATCGACTATTTTTAGCGATAACCGGAACCGACAGTTTTACGTGCTCATCCGAGGCACGGGAGTAGTAATATACCACTCCGTCAGTCTCCGAGTTGCTACTGAGATTTTAGATTTTCAGAGAGAAAATCCTCGAAAATATTTCAATAACACAATAACCCGGGACCACATGATCTAAGCCGAATAGGTTATACCAAGATCACGAGGCAGAGCAGTTTGTTATTAATAAAAAACCCTTGACTGCTTATCTTGCTTATTGAAAATGATACAAATTTACATTAAAAACATCTTTTAGAGATTTAAAAATAATAATAAATTTAAGAAAAGTGCAACAAGATTTTTTTACTGCAAATCGTTTTCAATGAATAAAGATAAGCTTCTTAGTCAAATGCTATTTTGTTTTTTATTAATAACAAAGCCACATGTTAATTTATTTATTTTTATACTTCCCGCCGTAGCGCCTTTGTAAAAAGTGCCTTAAATAAAAATTATTAAAAAAATAAACCTGAATAAATTATATTTTTAAATTTCCGCTACGTGTCTAGATAAGGAAGTTACTGATTTTACCCCGATTTACGAAAATCGAGTGTCCACCAGATCTCCGCGTTTTGAGGTCCTAGGAACCTTTTTCGACTACTTTCATGATGACGTGTGTGTGTGTGTGTGTGTGTGTGCGTATGTGTGTGTATGAGTGTGTGTGTGTAAGTGTATGTGTGTATGTAAACATCTCATGACTTTGAACGGCTTGACCGATCGAAACGCCGTTAATAGGATTCGATTGGATTCCACTCAACTTAGACTTCCTGAAAATTTTAACCAATTCAGTCAAGGAGATTTTGAGAAATTTTGAAAAAACCTCACATACGTTTTTGGCGAAACAATATTTTTTTAATACAATTTCCAGATTGATGTACCGATAGAGTAGAAAATTTAATCAGCTTTACATCTCAAAAAACTGCGACCAATGTATAAATTGCATCAAAATTTATTTATCCGTTCGGAAGTTTATAGTTGACGCAAAATTTTGCAAAAGTATTTTTTTGACATAATTTCGAAATTTTTTTGAACAACCATTTTTAATCTTCTGCAATATTTTAGTACTAAAAACTACATTGAATGCCGTTTCAAAAATCAAAATCGAATCAAATTTTCAAAAGTTATAGTTTTCAAACAATAAAATTACGTTGTTTACAGAAAACTTATTACCTATTGTTTAAATAACTTTCAGGTTTATATACCGATTGATATAAAAATCGAATTCGAGTTTCCTTCTAAAAAACTGCGCCAAATACTGGAAATTGGATCAAAATCGTTTGATTTATTTGGAATTTGTCAATGACGAAAATTAAAAAAAAAGTTTTTTTTTTCCATTCAAAAGATCACAATCGATCATCAATTTAAAAAAAAATATGATGTATATTTTTCAACCATTAATTTCCTAAATATCATTTCATTTTTACAAACTAGATTTTTTGAACTCTTCGAACTCAACAATCTACACTTAGGTATAGTTTTTGCTTTTTCTAGCTTAAAATACTTCAATGAAGCGGAAAGTTTCAGGGATGGCCTGCAGGGTCAACCTTATTACAGATTTTTATATTCACTACATAAAATTATTATGAAAACGTTTTGATTACTTTTTCTCTCATGTCGATAACTTATTAGAATATTTGATCATTTTAAGATTTATATAATTTTGAAAAGTTTATCTTTTTACGTTGAATGCTAATTTTGCGACATAAAAACAAATATTGCAAATTTTCATAATAGCCTATCATTAAGTGAAATTTTATAGACCAAATACATTAATATACATGCTATCGATCGTCGAGGCACACAGATTCTAGGCATCGCCATATGGTGGACATTCCACATGCCCGGACAAAGCGGTTAGACTTAGCATTCTTCATTCGAACCGCAAAGGACTGGAACATGCTTCCTAAATCTGTGTTCCCCGTCGAGTACAATCTGGGGATCTTCAAGAGAAGAGTGAAGAGGTACCTTCTAGGGAAGCGCGTTCTATCTTAGGCCGCATCTTATCAGGCCGAGATCGTGGTCAAGCGATTCCTCATAGACAATTAAAAAAAACATGTCGATAACACGCATATTTTACGAAATATTGATAAAAAATTGCAAAAAGCCGTTTTTTAATTGTTTTAAATAAAATAATCCTAACCTCCTACACGGTCAACATATTATACTTAATAATAATAACATCGCAATTATAACCTTTACTGAAAGCAAATACTATTTATTTCTCCCTGACTAATAGGTCTGTCGTCAAATTTAGCCTACTGCAAAGGAGTCAGATATTGTTATTTATCAGACATACACCACAGATTTCAAACTAGCTTGCGTTGTCCATTAAGAACCTAGGTACAAGCAGATAATTTCACCTTCAATCTTTTTATCCGGTGGAAGGATAGCCCCGGCCATGCTTAAAAATGACAATACAGTTAAAGACTTGCTTTACGGTGTGTGATCTTTCTCCCAATAAAAAATAGGTTTTGTAAAAATGATCTTTAGTCTAATTTAGTCATATGGAATGAGTATATAATGTCAGGCAAATAAAACTGCAAGCATAACTGTAGAAAATAAAAGGCGAGGTGACTTCAGTTAAACACTGCTTAAATAAAGCCCTATAAGGCACAAGGGTCGTTATCAAAGTCAACGTGTTTTCAAATCCACACTAAAAGAATCCTTTCTTAATATTTCTCCTTTGATAAAAGTGCTTCGCCGTCCAAAGTATTGCTGAATACGAGAAATACTGTGGTCAAATACTAATAATTACTCTGCAAGGATGGCCAATCGCGAACGAAGTCGCGGGTACAGCTAGTTTACAAATAAAAACGATTACTGATTCCGTATCTTTATTTTATAAATCTATTTAAATTCTATATTTTTTAATTAATTTAATAATATAATATTATACAATTAATTTATTTATTAAGAATTGTACACATATCCACCATTATGCTAGTAGTAACAATGACACGATAACAGCAAAAATGACGCAATATTAACGAAGTTTGCACAATTTAGAATTTTGATAACACTTTAAATTAAGGTCTAAAAAAAGTTTTTTAGTGAATTTGGACTGTTTTTAGGACTTCGATCTCATTCTCAACTGTTTCACTTGGCTTGGGTTTAGTGGATTTCGATTTCTCTTGAGTATACTGACTGGCATAAAGATCAGAAATCGCAGAAAGTTCGATGCCTTTAGTGACAAAGAAAAATTCTGTGGCATCTACCACCAGAAGTATTTTAGTTTTTTTACAGCATAGTACAAACAAGTTTAACTTACCTAAAAGAAAGACAAACAAACAAACAAACACACTTTCGTATAACATACTAACTGCAGCCCACAGCTCTCTGCATTATAAAAAAATTTGATGAATCACATGGGAACTCAGTTTCCCGGGATAAAAAAGCTTAATGCTATTCTGGATCATCATCTACATGTGTACCAAATTTCATTCAAATCCGTTCAGAAATTATTTCGTGATTGAGGAATAAACATTCATTCATCCAAACATTCGTATCACTACATAGTATAAAACAAAGACGTTATCTCTGTCTGTCCCTATGTCCCTACGTATGCTTAAATCTTTAAAACTACGCAACGGATTTTGCTGCGGTTTTTTTTAATAGATAGATTAATTCTCGAGGAAGGTTTTATTATATATTATTATGATTATATAAATATAATTATAAATTATACGATATTCCCACGGAAACAAAAGCTACGCGGGTGAAACCGCGGGCAGGTCGCTAGTTTATAATATAACTAGCTGCAACGTGTAGCTGCTGCATTATAATAGTTTTTCGTGAATCCCGCAGAGCACCTAATTTTTCCGGAATAAAAAGTGCTAATTCAGGTTATCATCTATATGTGTGCCAAATTTCATTCAAATCCATTTAGTGGCTTTTGCTTGATTGAGTAACAAACCTCCATTCAAACTTTCGCATTTATAATATTATAATATGGAATATGGATAATATTAATATAGATAGATTAATATAGATTATAAAAATTGTAATACATTGTAATATAATAAAATGGATGAATAGTATTAAATATCATTCATTCAATTTAGTTTGTCACTTGTTCAATAGATCTTTCGATTTTTCACAACCATATTGATTGTCTATGACTAATTTAAGTTACTGGTCCGCCATTATTGTTTACTAAAATAGACACGTAAAAAGAAATAGACTGTAGCAGAATGGCGGTCTGAGGATGAGTCGGGGGTTTTTGAATTTTTTAATTTTATCTTGTTTAAATTGATCATCAAAGAGCATCTATTGAATTTATTGAGCTAACTAGTTTTTGTGTTCTATTTTTGAATAAATTTGCTTTTTAGGGTACTGAAGTAACCTAGGAACCATTATAGTTTCGCTACATCCATCTGTCCGTCCGTTTGTCCGCACGATAGCTCAGATATCCTTAGTACTACTAAAAAACTGTAATTTGGCACAAATAGACATATTACTCACGTCAACAACGTGTTAACATAAAATCTTGAAAAATATATTTTTTCAGGGTAGCTACTAGGTAGCCCCTACATGTAAAGTGGGGATATTAATTTTTTTTTCACGTACCCCACTGTGTGAAGTATCGTTGGATAGGTTTTTAAAAATATTGTAGGTTTGTGAAAACAAGTTTTCGATTAAGGGCCTCGTTTGTAAAATATTAAGCTTTGAAGTGCTAATTTTTTTTAGAGTCAAGTGGGGGACACTTGACTCTAACAAATTATATGGAACTATAAAAGCTCTCTTCTTAATCCGCATTACTGTGGGCAACTTCGGAACTCTACATTGCGCTTGGCCCGACACGCGTTTTTTAAACATATATCAATATCTATATTCTATATCTGGGTGATTCCGTTCTAACTGTGATATAATGTCAGTACCGTGTCATGTCTATTTTTAGAATTTATTTATAAATTGTTAGTTTTTTTTGTCGTAAACATTAGAATTTATGAGGTAATTAGTTTAAATCATTTATTACGACAAAATACTAACAATTTATAAATAAATTCTAGAAATGGACATGACACGGTATTGACATTTAAGTGATATATTGTAAGTTTTCTGTAAGTGGCAAGTTATATTATATGAAAATAATGTTGAAATATGTTTATTATTTTCCAATAAGTACAAAAATTTCATAAATTAATTATTAATTAACGACCTGTGAGAACAAACAATACAGGACATTGAATATCACAGTTAGAACGGAATCACCCATCTATAGTCTATACATATAATAAAATCGTAGGAAAGTCAAAACTGTACATTGAATATTTTTTTAAAAGAACACTTGAGGCGTGATCTACAATCGATATCGAAGACAAAAATAAAGTTTTAAGAATTTTTGTCTGTCTGTTTGTCTGTATGTATGTCCGGGGTAAACTCAAAAAGTACTGCATGGATTTACTTCAAATTTTGCATGAACATTACTAACAGGTCAGGTCAACATATAGGCTACATATTATCACGCTATCACCTACGGGGGAGGAGCTGTGCGGAGTAAACGAAGTCTGCGAGGACGAAGTCGTGGGCAACAGCTATAACATAACAGTTATATACAGATATAACAGTTATATATAAAAATCAATTGCTGTTCGGTAGTCTCGCTAGAACTCGAGAACGGCTAAACCAATTTGGCTAATTTTGGTTTTTAATTAATTGTCGAAGTCCAGGGAAGGTTTAAAAGGTGAGAAAATATAGAAAAAAATAAGGGTAGTTAAAAAGGCAGAACAACGTTTGCCAGGTCAGCTAGTATACAATAATATATCACCGGTAATTACATTTTCAAATTGAACATTTAAAACTTATTGAGTGAACTACACATAAAAAATCTCGTGTCGCGGTATTAGTGGCCGAAACGGCTTGACCGATTTTTTTCATATATTTGGTAGGTATGGAAATAGGTCGTAAAGTTTATTTCATACTGTCAAGTGTCCCTATCCAAATCAACTACGTCTGCGCTTAGGGCCATTATGGATAAGGCGTATAACTCAGAAGCGATGTACGCCTCATCCATATACTATGTTCATGCAATGTTTCTGGCCACTTTCGGGACCTTTGGCAATGCCTGATGGCCTATGATCATGTTAAAGGCCTGTGTGATCATGTTAAAAACATCGAGTCTGCCCGCCAAATCTTTACAAGATTTTGGCCAGCTACTTTGCACTTCGCGAAGTTGGTATGTTTGTCGGCGATCGCAGGGTGTGTTTTGAGGCCGGTGGTCTCGATAATTTGCAGGAGTGGCTGATGCCAGAATGTCTAGAAATAGTTGCGTACGCGGTTGGGGGTCACAAAAACTCTTGGAAGTCTTTTTGCCCAGCACTCTACACTATATTGTTGAAAGAGCGGCTGGTTGCGTTGGGAATGGGATTTAACAGATAGGATAAAATGCGTAAGCAAAGCGAAAGTTAGAGCTTTGAAACAGAGTTCAAAAACTTTAAAAAACATAAAGAAAATTATCGACACGCGGGATTTGAACCTGCGACCTCCCCTAAAGCCGGGGTGTTCTCCCACTCGCATGTTCAAATCCCGCGTGTCGATATTTTTCTTTGTTGTTTTTAAAGTTTTTCAAGTTTTCCCAAGCACGAGGTGAGTGCTATAACACAAAAATAATTAGAAACACGAAAGTACTCATCAAAATTATAAATGTGAATTTATCTGTAACGATAAACTCATTTAACTAATTATACATGTGTATATCTAACGATTAATACAATCGACGAAATCGATCATATAGCAAAGAGTCGAGCGTCGATCCGGTCGACACTAGCTCAGTGGGAGAGATCGACACTAACTCAGTGGGAGAGGTCGCAGGTTCAAATCCCGTCGATATTTTTCTTTGCGGTTCACGGGGTGAGTGCTATAACACAAAAATATAGTCATCTATATTATTATTCTATATTAATATTATAAATGCGAGTTTGAATGTTTGGATGGACGTTTGGATGGATGTTTGGATGGATGTTTGTTACTCAATCACGCAAAAACTACTGAACGGATCCGAATGAAATTTGGCATTCAGGTAGCTGATGACCTGGAATAGAACAGCGGGCTGCACGCTGCAGCTAGTAATATAATAAATATCAGTGGCATAGCGTGCCTTGGAGGGGCCCCGTACAAAAATTTGTTGGGGGGCCCTTATAAAGGGTAGAGATTTCTCACAAAAGAAAAAAAAAATGTATAAAGTTAAAAGAAATATTTATTCATCATAATTGTCTGTCACATTTCCCAAAGTTTTTACAAGCTATTCGAATTAAATATATGTACACCCTCATTGCCTTTTTTGAAAAAAAAATGTTTTTTTTTTTACTTTTGCCATTTGGGAAGTTTTTATTAATTTTTGCTTACGCACGTTGAGAGCCCCCGTGTCCCAGGATACGGCGATAGCTACGCCCCTATTATAATACTTACTGTCTTTTCATAATTTGACTGATTTAATTAAATAGTGCTTGAGCACACATCCAGCCTCAAACAATTTGTTTCTCAGGAAACCTCAATGTATACTTACGTATGAAATACGTAGATACGTAAGTTTTTATGATATACTCGCGTATCTTAGAAAGTGCTGGTTGTTTCTCAATAATTCGTTTTGTATCTAATTAGAGCACTTAAAATTTTGGACTTACATCAATATACATCAATATATTTTAAGGTAGAGTCTGCAGTTTTTATTCACATGAAAAGTAAGTTGAGTGTTGTTTGCAGTATTGGCAGTGATACTTTTAATATGTACTCTAAGTCCTGTAACTAATTTGATCCTGCGAGGGATGACTCATGAAATTGATATAGTTTTCGTTTCCTGTGAGCTCGCCGACATAATCGAATCGAATCGACTTTTTGCCGCGACGATTCAAATGATCTAAATACGATTTCTCATGATTGTCAATTTTACAATCTATCTTTTACCAATGATATTATATACATTTTTTACTTTATTTTTTGTGCTCTTGATGTCCTAAATTTGATAGACATAACCTAGAATTAGTCGGGTACATTACACATATCCCTGGAATGGCGGGCAGAAATGCAATAACTATTTAGGTTCGGTTAGGTTCGCAAATCACTGTCATGAGAAATGGAGTCATGAGAAATGGTGCGCTGTTGTCTCTTTTTGTGACAAAGTCATGTCACTATAAGAAGCGGCAGAGAGACCGAGAGAAAGGGATGGGGAAGCTCCAGGTATTCACCGTCGGAGAAGTACGAGGACAAGAAGGGAAGAAGCTTCCCTGTTCCATCCTCCATAGAGTATCCTGCGGACGGTGGGACTGGGATGCTCACCGTCCATTGCATCCAGGTTCCCGAGATACAGTGATGCATCGTAGTGTTTCGATACACCACTTGGTACAAACTCACATGCGACGTATTTCCGTAAAGACTCTACAAATGCAAATAAATGTCAGGGGGGTGTGGTGGAATGGGAACACTGATCCCATAGTCCTCCTATCTAGACAGAGCTGAGAACAACATGGGGTTTTAGTTGGTAGGCCTCCTCTGCCGAGGCAGTCCAACATAATCTTCTCGCACCTTCGAGAGGGTGCCCATAAAGGGTTTCCTCATGTAAAAAAATGTCAAAGTATTTATACATGAATTTCTATGTAGGTATTAGTATCGTTGACTAGCGCTCATGTCATGCAACAAAATTTTCACAAGCAAATAATTTGCTTACTTTGAGTTTAGATTAATTCGTGTCATTTGTCCAGCGATTTTATTATTATTTATAATTATAAAGAACTAATTAGTTCTTATATATTTTTATGTTATACTAGCTGTTGCCAGCGACTTCATCCGCGCGGATTTCGTTTACTCCGCACAGCTTCTCCCCCGTAGGTGATAGCGCGATAATATGTAACCTATATGTTGACCCGACCGAGTAATATTCATGCAAAATTTGTAGTAAATCCATACAGCACTTTTTGAATTTACCTCGGACATACATACAGACAAACAGACAAAAATTCTAAAAACTATATTTTTGGCTTCGATATCAATTGTAAATCACGCCCCAAGTATTCTTTTAAAAAATATTCAATGTACAGTTTTGACTTTCCTACGATTTTATTATATGTATAGAGATAGGTTAATATTTTTAATCATAGCAAACCTGTGTTGGTCCCGGGCTTTTTTGAACAATAGGCCAACTGCCATTATGCCAGGCAGGTCGTAAAAGGCAACCGATTGGCTATGTGCGTCACTACCATCGTGGCTACTAGGTGGTAGAGTTCTACATTAGCGCGACCGGGTCTAGTACCACCGCCTTACCTATTTCTGCCGCAATAGCGTCAATGCTAGTCACTGTCGTGTTCCGGTTTGGAGGGTAAGGTAACCGGTAAAATGCATGTGGCATTAAACCCTAACCACAAGATAGCAACGCACTATTAACATATTTGATGCCTGTAAGCCATGGTTGACTCTTTCCATCAGGAGACCTATCTGCTTGTATGCTATCTTATGATTTAAAAAAACAAATAAACAAATAAGCAAATGGATCTTCTGATTGAAAAAGATCCATCTGCTTCTTTGGCCTTACCTATAGCCGCAATAGAGTCGGTGCTTGGACTTTGTCACTGTTGTGTTTCATTTTGAAGGATACTATTCTCGCCATACCGATTATTACATATCATTAGTATCTTTGATGTCTATTGACGATTGTTATATCTTTCTTTCTTTTTTGCTTGTTTACTGTCGTATTAGATAAAAATACTGGCTGGATAAAAACCATCGAGCTTCGATCTGGTTATTTTCATCAACTAAGTTAAAATAATATTTATATATGTTAAAATAAAAAATAAGGCGTGTTACAATAAATACAATAGAAGACATACCAAAAAAATACCACATGGAAGCAATGACACCGTGGTCTGAGAAAAAGAAACACACAGGATTTTAGTGGTAATTTAAAAAACAGCCAATTGCTGCCATGGCATGGTCTTAGGGAGCTTTAGCACCAATATCAGCCTCTAAACTGCTATTGATTCTTTTCGAATCGGACCCTGGACTTCATAATCCGAGTTACACTGGCTCTCTTCTCGTACTCGAATAAATTTTAATAATCCTTACAATACATAGTGCCTCCTATACAATACTGGATCATAAAATACAACACATAAATATTGAATGCCGATTGAAACGAATAAACTAGCTAATGGTTAAAATGAATTAATGGCATGAGCGTATGCAATCTCCTGCAGGGACTTCATGACGGCGTACTCAAGAAGCTTCTCATACACGCATACATGATATGCGATATTAATTTAATACGCCATTCAATTCAGACTAAATTGAGCAATTTATACACCTCGTATTGCGCCCGCGCATTGGGATCTAAAAGTACCACGATTTAATAAATCTTTATTATTGTTCCATTGATGAGTGGTTACCTTAACTACGCAATCGACGGAGCTTGGTTTCAATTGCCGACAGAAACAAGTATTTGTATGATGAAAAAAAAGTTTTTATTTTTGGGTTTGGGTGTTTATTAAATATATTTCGTTATTAATATATGTATTTATTATGTATTTATATCACAAGAAATGTTCTATTTTCTGTCGGGTCAAATCAATTTGTGTAATTTGTTCAGAGGTATTTACAACAACTTCGTCCGCGTAAAAAAAAATCTAACAGCCCCGAGGCCTAACGCGCTTAATTGGTTCTGTGGTTAAGGCGTGAAGAAGAGATAGACAGTCTGACAGACAGACAGACAGACAGAGTTACTTCCGCATTTATATTAGAATGCATTATTATTTATTTAATACTATTATTTTTTATTTGTTGTTGTTTTAATATAGGTGTTTTTGTAAATTTATATCTGTTAATAAATTAACAGATACCTGTCCTGAGTAAAGAGACAACCATCACATGTAGTTTACTAAATATGTTAATAATGCGTGGCCATCTATGTGGCAGGGATGAAATGCCCCATCCATAAGTTTGACTACCGGTTTGAAGAGTAACAGGAATGAATGAAATGAATGAAATGAAAATGCCGTAATTGCCACAGACACAGGTAAATCGGTAATAACACACCCTGGCGATATCTTGTGAAGATCTACCATCTAGTATTCTCATGATATAAGACACATTTGGCCAATAGCTAAATAGCAATAGGATAGCAAATGAACTAACGACTCTCTTGATAGTACAAGTCTATAGACACAAATATGTTAATTGGTTAGTTGATGTTAATTGAGATAATTAAATAGTAACAGCAATGTTAAGCCACACGCACAAGGTCACCAGCTACATTCTCTTGTAGAAGCTAGGAAAGCCTCTACCAGGAAGGCAGTTTAACATAAAATGACAACTAAGCAGATAGAACTTCTGGTAGGAAAAGAAGCAACCATCATTTTAACACCAAAGACGACGCGTTGCTATTCGTGTGACAGGATACTACGTGCATACAAGTGAATAAATTCTACACAACAGTGGCAAGCACCAATTCTACTGCAAAAAGGAATGGACAAGGAAACTCATATCTCGACCAGACTATAATAGGCCACGCTAATAAAGACTCGGATGTTAGCTTGTAATGTAATAAGTGATAACTAAACTCCGTTATATATGTAGCTTATTGGTGGCAACTGATTTTAGGGATGGGGTAATTATAATTAAATAAATCTCTGTTTTTTTTATTTACATAACAAAATAAATAATCACAATAATATATTATTGAAATTGATTTTAATTATGAACTTTTTGCCAGTGACGTCGGTAGAAGTTGAAATATCATTTTCTTGCCTCAAATGGGTATTTTCAAGTAGGAGACAAAGCCTTACAAGTCATTTACTACACATAATGTCACATACTAAAGAAATATCAATGCCAATGATATATTATTATAATTATTTATTTTGTTATGTAAATAAAAAAAGAAAACAAAGATTTCCCATCCCTAAAATTAGTTGCCACTAATATGCTACATAGATAACGGGGTTTAGTGATAACTCTAAGTAAGTACTAATAATCATAATAAGGTGGGTGAACCATGAAAGGCCATGCTCTTTCGAAAGCCAATTATTAAAAACGCATAGTTATTGCCATGTGATGACAAATTCCTTCTATTCACAATAATATTAATCGAACTCAAAGATACAGACGTAGCGGTGATTCGTTTGTGCCACTATTTTGTCAAAAAGGTACTTTGCTAAACTAAATTCAGATATTGACGCGAAGTTAACCTTTAATTCGTATGAATGAAATTCGCACTTTTGTGTAAATATATTATTGTAAGCGTGTCGTTTTTCGTTTACCTGAAATACCTTTTTATGTAGTTTGTGTAATCAGATATTTTGTGTGCCATAACGTTTGTTTTAAGTTACAAAAAACAATTTATTTATTCCTTGTAAGGAACCTTGTTCTTAGCAAGACCGTTTAGAAGACTTAAATTTAATAAAAATAGTAATTAAATCTGAAATAATAAAAAAAGTATTTTATGTCGTAAGTGATAAAACAAAGCGATATTTAAGAACTTGTTTGTTTCATTTATCCAGTAAATAAAATAATAATAACGGTTTATTTGTTATAGTAACCTACCATGGTCCTTCGAAATCCAATTAAAAATGTGATTTGCGTAAACACACACTGTAAATCGCACTTATAAGTGAATAATGTTATTATAAGTATTTAATGTTTCATTTAAATAAAAGACCTTTTTATGTAGTTTAAGTATAAAGAGATGTTTCAATTGCCACAATGCCAGTTTTAAGTTAAAATACTGATATATTACATCGGCCTTGTATAAGGTTTTGTTCCTAGCAAGGCCGTTTGGAAGAGTTTATTAAAACATAAGATTAATAAATAGTGATTAAATCTGTAATAAAAAAAAGTATTTTACATGTTAGATGATAAAAGTGTTGTTAATATTATAATTTATTTATTTATTCAGGAAATATAAGAATAATAACTGCCTATTTGTTAACGTGGCCTTTCATGTATTATAACTACCATCCATAGTTATTATTTATATTTACATACTCATTATTATTATCAATACTAATATTATGATTGGGAAAGTGTATGTGTGTGTTTGTTTGTCCGTCTTTCACGGCAAAACGGAGCGACAAATTGACGTGATTTTTTAAGTAAAGATAGTTGAAGGGATGGAGAGTGACATAGGCTACTTTTTGTCTCTTTCTAATCCCCCACTTCCCATGTCAACGAAGCCGCGGGCGAAAGCTAGTATTTATTAAAACACTATGTGTTTACTAATCCAGGTGAATCATTCTACCGTAATTGGGCTTTAACTTTATAGAGAGCTGAGCTTAGTTCATCAAGGTGCATAAGGCCTAACGTGCCAGCACTTAGGATTCAGGTGATTTGCTTCAGTCTGATCGAGGCTTTAACTTTACAGATGTGCTTGATTCATCCAGATGCAGTAAGTCTACATCTCTAACCTGCATCTACATACACACACAAACTAGCAGTGTTAGCAGTTTGCTACTGCTAACTAGCTAGTAGTAGTAGTAACTAGCTAGCTAGCAGTAGCAAACTAAAAAGTGAATATGTATTAGAAAAGTATTTGTCAGTGGTTATGTAGATTAATTTTTAAATAAAACATTCGAATAGAACAAAATTAGTGAGTTTCTTATTACATACTAGTAGTTTTTAGCAAAATAAATGCGTACGGCACGGCGCGGCGTAAGTCAATTAAAATTGTTTTATAAAGTACCTACTTCATTTTACGTAAAACTACTTGTACTATTTTGTATTATGTGGTAAAACTCGTGCCAAAGTTTAATGACTTCATTACAACACTGTTTTATTTTTATATACGAATTATATATTACTCAGAATTATATATTATTATATACGAAATATATATACGAATTATTTATTAATATATAAAATAAAATTTAGCAGTCACCCGAATCGTAAGTTGTAAAGAACCCTTTAAAAGTGCATTTAGTTATACTGCAAGTTAAATAGGTAGAAATTAATTATTTTATACTTTCGATCGTCTTTGATAAGTACACTAGGCAAAATTCCAATAGTTATTTATAGTTACGTGTTTAATAAAAAATTTAAAGACGATAGGACGCTAAAATATGCATATATACCGCCATATATTATATTTTTTCATCAAGATTAATCAGCTAGTTGTTATCTTATCCTTAAAAATGTTTTATATATATATATATATATATATATATATATACATATATATATATATATATATATATATATATATATATATATATATATATACAGTAATACCCCGACTTACGCTACCTCGACTTACGCGAATTCGGAGTTACGCGATTTAATTTTCTTCGCGATTTAACCTTCTACATCAAAATAACTTCAGATTGTGTTTATACATTTTATTAATATAGTTTGTCATATTATCTAGAATTAAATTAAAATTTATTTCCTAAATTATTGTTTTATATTTCCTAAATTATAGTCTCCGGTCCCAATTAAACATACTTTGTATGACTTTATAGGTAGGAAATTCGACTTACGCGGATAGCGCTCGGTCTCACCTATCGCGTAAGTCCGGGGTATTACTGTATATATATATATATATATATATATATATATATATATATATATATATATATATATATATATATATATATATATATATATAATTGGAATCTCGGCATCGGCTCCAACGATTTTCATGAAAGTCACAAATTAGGGGTTTTTTGGGTCAAGGAATCGATTTATCAAGGTTCCAGGTCCAAGAAAAGCTCGGTTCCCAAGATATGGGTATGTGAAAAACCGAGCGAAGCTCGGTCAACCAGATATTATATATATATATCAAACAAGCCAGCCCAGCGCACTTCATATCGCCTTAGAATAAATAATTGTTGTGCTAAATGAATACAGGAAAATGAAACCTAAAAAAGAAAATTCGTAAAGTGCGCGTCGGGCCACGCGGAATGTAGGGTTCCGAAGTTGCCCATCACAATAATTTGAACAAAAGAGAGGGCTTTCATAGTTTCATACTATGAACATTTAAGCTATTCAACATCAATGACAAATATATATCGGCACCACAGGTTCACGGACGGACGGACGAACATAGCGAAACTAAAAGGGTTCCTAGTTCACTTCGGAACCCTAAAACACACGCCAAGCGTCAGGAGTTGTATCAAATTATACTCACCGCTTGATTTTCTTTCCCTTAATTTTTCAAGTACTATTATAAAGTATAAGGGCGGTGACAATGGCAACAAATAAAAAATCATAAATATTAGTCCGCTCGTTCTTGAGTTATAAATTGTGTTTCAAACCCAACTTTGTTTTATATAATAAATTTAAAAAAAAAACTACCTAACGTAGTCTGTAGCCACGTTAATTATTCTTATAATTATAATTCCTCACGCGTTTTAAAGTGACGCTTGTTCCGGGATGCGGAATGCGATAGCCGGCACCAATGATATTCTAACACGATTTGTAACTCATTATGTTGCTCTATTATTAGGATATTTTAATCAACTCGATGGTATAGAGTGTGTAGATATAAAAGAAGGTAATTAATAATAAGAGTTCGACAGAACTCGCCGGTGTTGCCACATGCCGCAGCAAAAACGAAATGGAAATGTAGCGATTCGAAACGGACTCCGTTATAAAACGATGACTATTGCATCGTCGCAGCCCTTTTCTAATTTTTTCAACGATTAAAGGTTAAATATACAATGAAATCCACTGCTTTCGTTGGGACCTGGAACTGGAAATAAATCTAATTAATTTTGATTTTAAGATCACCACGCGGTAATGTTCTTTGGTATCGAAAATAAAAAAGAAAATAGTTTACATATTTGCAAAAATATGGGTGTTACAAGTGTACAATGTACAAATTAATGTATAGTTACCAACATTTAACTACATTTGACTATTTTACAAATTTACATACCTTTTTACGATTCCGTACCTCGAAAGAAAAAAACGGAACACTTATAAGATCACTATTGTCCGTCCGTTCGTCCGTCTGTCAAGACCCTTTTTCTCAGGAACGCGTGGAGGTATTAAGCTGAAATTTATGTCAAATACTCAGGCCTATTGTCACGTGGAGCTGTGAAACCAAACTTCTAAGCCAACGCAATCAAAAGATACAGCCGTTTATATGGCAAATTTCCACAAACTTTCGAAACTCGCAAGGAAATCAAAACCTACAGGATTCACGAGAAATACCCCTGATCTCAGAATCTTTAAATTTAATACGAAGTTAATATCTTATAGCACAGATAAAGGAAAAATTGCGAAAACCGTAAATTTTCAGTAAAGTACATAATATAATAAAAATATTTTTAATAATTTTAAAGTTACTTACCTCATGGATGCGTAGAGGTATTAGATTTAAATTCATGTCAAATTCGCAGGTCTATAATACATTTTAAGCTGTGACTAAATCAAAGTTTGTACGGAGCCCTCGGTGCGCGAGTCCAACTTGCAGTTGGCTGGTTTTTGTATTTAACAAGACTAACTTTGATTTTTATTACTAATTTATTACTTACATCGGAATTATTATTTTTTTACAATATTCGATTAATATTTTATTTTATCAGATTTAAATAGGCTCGTTTCATTAAAAATGGCTATAAAATAAAATTGACGTGTACTACGACGATGACCAAAAGTTGTTTTTTTTATATCATCAGATAGCAAACAAGCAGTGGGCTCTCCTGATGGAAAGAGAAACGATCGCCTATAGACACCAAGAATGTTAATGGTGCCTTGCTATCCGTGTGGCGGAATGGCAATGCTACATGCATAATTTTACCGGTTACCTTACCCTCCAAACCGGAACACGACGATGACAAGCATTAACGCTATTACGGCAGAAATAAGGTAATGGCGTGCTTACTGCACGACGGTGTTGTTCTATAGATTTGAAATTTATAACGTTTGTGGTATTATAGTGTTTTTTTTTTTGTAATAATTATATTGTGACGACGACGTTCATGTGATAAGTTTAATAATAATTTTCTTGGTGTATTCTCTTGTATTCAAACTTAAATAAATAAATAATTTATCTTATTGGGCAGACAGACAATTTTTTTAAATTTTTTAAATTGATGTTTGTAAGTCATAAAACGAAAACTTCATAGAATTTATAGAACTCTACTAACAAGTAGGAGTGTAAAATTAATACATCGGTCGGTGCGTTTAATTTTTGTCCCAAATTTAATTATATGTTATCAATAAATTTGGGACAAAAATTAAATGTACCGATAGACACCACAAATTTATATATGTTTCGATGAATGATAATATATCAATTTTACACTTCTACTTATTAGTAGAGTTCTATAAATTCTATAAAGTACTCGCCTGAGCTTAGTATCTTACACTTACATACTTACGCAAGAACATCAGCGCTTGTCACTTCTGTCATGTTAAGCTTAGAGGTATAAACTAGGTAGTTAATATCTTCATTGTTTTTATAGAAAAATATTATCTCTTTCTTTAATGAGATACATCAGGATTAAATTAATTCTGTATTTGTTCAGCGACACTTGTTTGTTTGCTTGTATATGGCGAGAAGTAGACGGCTGAAATTTAATTTTCATTTCCTTGAATAGTTGAAAAGTAGGTAATTATATCTCATTATAGAAAGAGATAATCTTCTAAGAATTCACGGGAACTACCCGTGAACTCAGAATCTTTAAATTTAGTACGAAGTAACGTCTGATAGTACAGATATATATATATATATATATATATATATATATATATATATATATATATATATATATATATATATAATTGGAATCTCGGCATCGGCTCCAACGATTTTCATGAAAGTCACAAATTAGGGGTTTTTTGGGTCAAGGAATCGATTTATCAAGGTTCCAGGTCCAAGAAAAGCTCGGTTTTCTTGTATTGTATGAAGTTTAAACGAATGTGGAGGAAACAATATAAATTTGTACGAATTTTGACATATAATGGCATTCCATTCTCCTGCCTAACCTGTATGGAATCTGGCGTGAATATATGTCTGTCTATGATAAATGAGACAACTTTTGACGATGTTAAGTATATACTTTCATGCATAATTCAACTAGTAATTGGTGAGGGCAATCCAACCGAGCACAACCGTTCACAAAAACATATCAAAGTCGCCGGCCGCACCGTCGCCGATGAAACGCAACGAATTGTCACCATTTCGGAAATAGTACAGTCGTTTAAAATCGAATTTCGTGTCAGCACTCAGTACGCGGCAGTAAACGGTGCACAACGAATTAATAAAAGCGTCTAAAGGCCAAGCAGAGCTGCTTCAGTTTGTCATTTAGCGTCATCAAATAAAATATAAAGACGCTATTGACTGCAGCTGTGAATGTTTGTATGCATTTTCCTGTACGCAAGTTAGAAGTTGTCGGCTTTGTGGTCTAGTGTTGACCACATGAGGTCCAGGGTTCGATTTCCAGGTCGGGAAATTCAAAAATGTGTTTTTACAGTTTTCTGATAAAAACAACGTTGTTCGGGATTGGATAAGTGCTCGGTTATCGATAGGCTGGCCACCTATCACATTGTGGGGCTAAGTATCTTCGGCTAATCGTGGGTGCACTTGTTGCACCTCTGCCGGTAATACCTCCAAAGTTCATCATAAGAATCACTATTATGTTCATACAGGAACAATGAAAGACTAGAATATTGTTATTTCACTTCGGTATTTTTTTACTTGCGGGCTGTGACGTGAGGGACGGGATTCTATTTGAAGTGAACGCATAATTTTAAATTCTGCGCCCATTTTTAGAGGACTATTTCGAAACACTGACTGTGTATCTTAGGTTTTTTTTATCAATAGGCTAATAAACCATGGCCATGAATAGTCTGGTTGATATTTGCAAATATAACAAGAAGAGAGGTGTAATTCATTGTTTAACAATTATTTGTATAATAATTTATCCTCTTCACCAGATCGTTCACAGCCAAACCCCTTAAGTGTTTCAATTGTCTCAGAACAAGTTCATTCCGCAAGTTTGTGTGACGGTTTAAGTAATGTCCAGCACAGCACAGCAAGATTGTTTTTGTTCCTTGTATTTAGGGAGTGAATATCACTATTCTTTTTAAATAAGCAAATATTTTTACGAACGTACATCAAGGTTTCGAATATATACTGAGAAATTACAGTTAAGATATTGATTTCTTTGAATTTTTCTCTCAGGGTGGTCCTTGGACTAATATTGTAAATTGCCCTTATAGCCCTTTTTTGTAATGCAAATATAGTATTTATTTCAGCGGAATTCCCCCAGAGAATAATTCCATATGACATAACACTATGAAAGTAACTAAAGTAAACAAGTATCAACATCAGTAAGCTGTCTCATTTTTTTTACTGCGAATGCTGCTGAACTTAGTCTACTGGCCAATTTCACGATATGTGGTCCCCAATGCAATTTTATATCTACAGTAACCCCTAAAAATGTAGTAAAGTCCACAAGGTCCATTTTTTTACCATTAAGTTGTACATTGGTATCTACATGTGGCTGAATTGAATTGAATAAAGTGCTTCTGTAACCTGAATCTGAAACCTCTGAAACCGATTGACTTAAAAATCTTATCAACTTCTCCTTTGAAAACTGCGTCAAATATATTTTTTTGATATTGGATCAAAATCGGTCAATTTGTTTGGGATTTATCAATTACGAAAACTTTAGAAAAAAATGTTTTTTGAACGAAGTTCCTTATCGCGCGTTGTGAAAGGGGACGGAAAGACGGAAAAAATTCTTACGAAAAGTTGTCACGACACTTTTTGCTATAGTAAAGGTATTGTAAGCACAGAAATATCCAGCCACTACTTCCCTTTAGCTCGTGCATTGAAAGTGAAAGAGTCTACAGTACCCGGCGATAAATATTGCACATCGACCTTTGGAAAGAGACAATCGGCTAATTTCAGCTTCGTAGAGCGTTATCTCTGTCGCACAAAATACAAACAGTCCGGTACCTATTAGGAGCTGTTAAAACAAGTATGATTTGCTTCTTTTGATATTTTTATTCTTTGTATAAAATACACTAATTTTTCTATAAGTGATGGCTTTAGGTTGGGGTAAAATAAAATAAAAAAACATTTTTACATTATGTTTACGTATTTAATTATTTTGGAACATTACAGCTTTAGTGTACATAATAAACACCATTATACCTATTGCTAAAATGAGACATTGCAATAAAAATAATAATAATTCTAATTCTCAATTACTTCCATTTCACTATCTGTGCTCTCAAAGAGGTCAATATCACTGTCACTATCAGCCGTATTTATTACTAATCTATCAGTGTAATTGTCTAAACTGTGTTGAATGCTTCTATATTCATTCTCACATTTGATTGCATGATCGCAAACCTTTTTCCACTCTTCAGCGCCGATCATGTTTACTTTTTCAGTCAATAATGTTTTCACTGTAGTTAAGTTCATACCCACATTTCTAGAGGCTACATAGCCTTTCAGTTGAGACCATATATTTTCAATTGGATTAAAATCCGGATGATATGGTGGCAATCGCAACACAGTGTGCCCATGTTCGGCAAGTATTTTGTCCACAGAAAACTCTGTATACCTCTCCTTGTGCTGACATATAATAGCGTAAATCTGGAAAATTTGAACCTGCGACCATTTCCCGGCTTTAGGGAAATGGTCGCAGGTTCAAATCCCGCGTGTCGATATTTTTCTTTGCTGTTTTTAAGGTTTTTCCAGATTCCCAAGCACGGGGTGAGTGCTATAACACAAAAATAAGCGTAAATCTGGGTTTTTGTTAATTTTGGATCAACTGGAATTTCATGTCTGTTTAACCAGTTGATCATTTCCCGTTTAATGGTGTTTGAGTTGGGGGGTCTCTCAACATACTTGTTGTGATAGGGTGCGTTGTCGATAACTAGAACAGAATCACTGGGTATATTTGGGATTAATTGGTTAACCAGCCATTTCTCATAGTTATCGTTATTCATTTCATTGTGATAGTCACCTGTAGTGTCCGTGGATTTATACGTTAAAAAAGCACCGGGTACAAAGCCTTTTTCATTTCCCGCATGAACTATTATCAAACGTTGACCTTTTGAAATTGGCTTTTTTACTCCTTTTTTCTTATCGTCACTCCAAGATTTCCCTTTAGTGTGGGATGCATGTATATATGACTCATCCATGTAGACGATATTTTTTCCTGTTTCGCGAAATTTGCGTATTTTATCAAGGTATTCCATTCGTTTGAGACTAACGTCGTGCCTTTCCATTAGAATTTTTCGATTATCTTCCATTTTAGTGAACTGAAATCCCATGTCATGAAGTATTTTTCTCAACGTTTTTTCAGACCCATTGTAATTAATAGCTTCAGATAACTTAGCTTTTAATGATTTTATTGTTGGCAGTTCATTAAATCGTAAGTGAAAATCATACACCATTCTTCGAACAACATCGTAATCAAAATCGTCCATATCCAAACGAAATTGCTTTTTTGGTCTCCCTTTTTTTGGAGTGCTGAACTTAATTTCAGTCGAATGTGTTTCAGTACTGACTTCGTTTAATATATTGTTCAAAGTTCTTCTTGAAATTCCAGTGGCATTTGCAACTCGCTCTTGAATCTTCTTAAAATAACAACTTACATTTTCATCTACTTTTTTTTTTAAATCTATCAGCTTCGCTTACAAAGTATTTATAAACATCTATACTAATATTATAAATGCGAAAGTAACTCTCTCTGTCTGTCTGTCTGTCTGTTACGCTTTCACGGCCAAACCACTGAACCGATTTAGATAAAATTTGGTACAAATATAGTTTGAAACCCAAGAAAGGACATAGGATAGTTCTTATCCCGGAAATCCCACGGGAACGGGAACTATGCGGGTTTTTATTTTAGAATTTTTTCCAACCGAACGAAGTCGCGGGCACAGCTAGTTGTAGATAATTTCACGTGACTGACCTCGTAAAGGTTTCCCTCTTTTTCCGAAAGATGCCATATTACAACTTTAAATTATTTAAATTTGTGGGTGTTATCAACTCTAAATATATATTTTGATCGGGGCGCGACTGCACTCTATCGTACTTGAAAAACGACTGACTAAACGTCACATAGGTAGTGTGGGACAGAGATAACGCTTTACGAAGCCGAAATTATCCGATTGTCTCTTTCCAAAGTTCGATGTGCAATATTTATCGCCGGGTACTGTATCTACTATTTGATCGAGTTTACTTTTTTCTAGTGCCAAATGTTCGACATTTATACAGAATTTCGGCCGAATGTCGAATTTCGACCAAAAGTTGAATTTCGACGGACAGTCGAATTTCGAACGAGTGTCGAAATTCGACCGCGGGTCGAAATTCGACCTGGTTCCGAAATTCAACCGGGCGCCGAAATTCGACAGTGGGTCGAAATTCGACCGGGTGCCGAAATTCGACCGGGTTCCGAAATTCGACCGGGTGCCGTAATTCGACTGTGGGTCGAAATTCGACCGGGTGCCGAAATTCGACCGGGTGCCGAAATTCGACCGGGTTCCGAAATTTGACCGGGTTCCGAAATTCAACCGTGGGTCGAAATTCTACGAAGTTCCTTATCGCCGTTGTGAAAGGGGCCAGACGGAAAAAATTCTTACGAAAAGTTGTCACGACACTTTTTGTTATAGTAAGGTATTGTAAGCTGTGCGGCGTGCGGATGTTTCTCTGCCGATCGGTTGCCGAGTTTCGACCACCGGTCGAATTTCGACCGAGTGCCGAAATTCGACCGCGGGTCGAAATTCGACCGGGTTCCGAAATACGACCGGGTGCCGAAATTCGACCGTGGGCCGAAATTCTACGAAGTTCCTTATCGCGCGTTGTGAAAGGGGGCTAGACGGAAAAAATTCTTACGAAAAGTTGTCACGAAACTTTTTGCTATAGTAAGGTATTGTAAGGTGTGCGGCGTACGGATGTTTCTCTCTCTCTCTCTCTCTCTCTCTCTTATAGGAAGCAAGCCAAATATTTTCATTTCTATTTCGTATTGAACAGTGTGGTGTCGCGACGATTATTTTTGTTGAGTGTATACAGGTTTTTTGTAAATAATAATAAAAGGAACTTCGTTCCACCCGGGTATCCCTTGACACCTCTTCAAGTTTTTTTTAACACTTCTAAATTTTTCTAGCTATCGATTAAGCGAAAGTCTAAAGCAATAATTAGGTTTAAAAATTGCGTCGAAAGCCATTCAAAAGATCAAAATCGATCATCGTTTCTAAAATATACAGCTTTTCAAACATCAAGTGGTAATATTATACACGTCAATGTCTTTAATACTTAAGTCAGTTGTCAAACTTTAAAGAGATTACTGTTTAGTCTATGGTCGAATTTCGGCCACAGACGATAGCTATGGAGGCAACACTTCTAATACCTACTTGAAACACAACTTCAAATATTGCTGTCATCTTCTGAGGTCTTACCCTTTTTTTCTAACACAGCTGTATAAAAAGAGATGGGGAGACCTCAGAGAATGAGATATAACATAGGTATTTGTTTCAAATGATTAATACGAGTGCTAACTCCACCTATACCTAATACTTCATGGCTAGTACCACAGAAATCATATATAGGCTAGAACTATTAATTAGGTACTCGGTATTATATTTTAATAAAGAACCCCAAAGTATGGAAGTTATCAGCTATATAAATGTTAGTAAAAGATTCTAAAATGTAAATAGAAATACTGAAATATATTTAATAAACACCCAAACCCAGAAATTCAAACATTTATGCTCATTACATATATGTCTGTCGGCTGTCCCTGTTGGGTACTAACCCGAGCACCATCAATTGCATAGTCAGGGTCGCTAACCACTCGGCCAACGGGCCGGTTATCCTTATATACGCATTTGAGCGATGTTTTCGTCTTAAAATTATACCAATTTAACTTCAATGAAGGTTATTTTAAGTCAGGAATCAAGTCTCTCCTAATTTAGCAATCAGGCCACTTAAAGTTTTTCATTTGATTGAGCATTCTCCGTTTCAAGTTCAATTGGTAAAAGAGACAAAATGCCACTGAAAACAGACACGGGAATTCAAATAACATTAACATGAAAATATGTATATTTATGTTTAAGTCCATTATGTTAATTCAATTAACTTTAAATTGGTGATAAAATAAAAAGATTGACATAATCTATTTGTCCGTTTTTCACTTGAAAAGAATAAATTGCATGTTTTTATTTAATCGATTTCAGTAAAAATAAACTTAAGACTACATAGATAGAGGTCGTTGTTAAGAACAGACTTAAAAACGAATGCGCTTTATTGGTCTAAACTGCCTTTGTAAAAAGGTAATGAAGGCGTGGGTTCTAGTCTTAGTTCCGAGTCACAGATTATCCTGAAAACTAACTTGCCGGGATAATACATCATCCATACTAGTACTGTTAATATCACACATATAAAAATCCGTCTGTCTGTTTCACCTTAGCAGCTAAACCACAGAACCGATTTTGATAAAATTTGGCATAGCGATAATTTAATAGTCTGGGTCAAACACAGGTTCCCATTAAATCAGCTCGTAAGAAGGGGGTTGAAGTAGGGGGTGAAACATTAGCTTAGATAAACTATGAACTATTTGACCCCCGCAACATCGCCCGCGAGCATATTAGCAAGTCGTTGATGTAGTTTTACATACAAACCACAAAGCTTACATCCATCAAGCCTTTTAGGGCTTCTGAGCGTGCCAAGGAAAAATGTACATAAAACATACTTACTTGTATGTACATAATACATGCAATGTTTACATATATGTACATAATACATGCAATGTTTTAAAAATCAGAAAAAATAGAAACTGGTACCAACGCAGACTGGTACCAACTGGTGGTGGTAGAAAACAATTTATTTATGTTTATTTTTTTTTATTTATACTTAGAGAAGAAAAGAATTTAAGGAATGTTACAATATTCTTGTTTGCTTTGTCGTGGGCTGCCAGCAGGCCGCATAAATACAACCTGCGGGCCGTGGTTTGATGTCCAGTGATATTATGGCATGATTATAACGTAAGCAGTTACGTTATAATCATGTATCAGTAACGATATATGTAGCCGTTGGGTAATGCAGTCCATGGAGACCCATGCATGGTCTCAAGAGTGACTACTTAAACCAACATGTTCATGTAATTTTTCAGTAAAATTATCTGCACCTTCAACCTCGCTCTGATTTTGCAATTCCAAGCCGTTATCGCTGCACTCTTGCATAATTTAACCCAATTTCTTCATTATATTACACTTTTTTGCGAAAAAATTACGTGATATTTGACGAGACCACTCACTCCTCCTCGTGAGATTGGATGAGATTTGACTTGCCCCATCTCTCCCCCTAAAAGCCTCACGTAATTAAAGAACCTCATATTCTCAACTTAAAATTATCACTAGATTAACAGGAAACACAAGATTAACATATAGACACAAATAATATAGGGACTATGGATGTGCTACCAAAACACATTAGTTTTTATAGCCCATTAATTTTATTCTTTATTTTCTTTATTTATAACCGCACTTTTACATAATTCATTAAAATGTGTATTTGAAAAGCGATATACATATATCTTTAATATAATATGTTATTAATTTAAACAGCACCAAACATAATTTATCGGTATATAAACGTATACAAAATAAAATATTATAATTAAAGCAGTTTTTTCTATTCATTTCCTACCATTGAAGGTGTCATATTATTTCATAAAATATTCATAGAATCTACAGTGGCGATGCGAAAAAAATTATCATTGCGTAGGAACTTGACATAATTTTATCAAAGACTTGCAAATCAAAAGATTATCTAAAGTTCCGGATACGAGTTCCCGATTTGGCAAAAGTTAGTTTTTTAGAGGATAACAAGTATGAATATAAATAAACTTTATAATACATATTATTTCCATTTATATTTTTATAGAAGAGGGGATAAAAAGGGGTGGTCAGTGATTATATACAACCACGAGTGATTATAGACACTTAGAGACAATTACACTACCAGGCGTTTTGCAATTGCGACGCCAGCCGTTTTCTTGTAGGTCCCTACTCCCTAAGCTCTACAAGCTCAAAAATCTATAGTTTGTAAAAACGACACTATTTCAATTTTTAAAAAGATAAATGTTGATTGCGGTAATCGAATTTGGTCTATCGGACCGTATTCAAAGCATTTTTTTGTTAGACGCTATTGCGTCAGAAACGATATGGTACTTAAGCTCGGTCAGCCGGTTCTGAGTTGAACTCTACCAACTGGTTGGCAGTTACGTCGTTGCTAACACGTATACCTTCTCATAGATTTTACGAAATTCCTAGCAGTAATTGATCTATTCTTCAAAAAGTGTCCCAGACATGACCCATATCAAAACGAGGAATTTAAAAATATATCTCATTAATTCCGCTTTGAACCTCCATACACATAATGTCTATAAATAAAGATTCATTGTTATACAGCTGTAATACAAAAGTCCTAATCAGCAAAATCGTCGCAATCACGAAATATGGCGAGGTTACTTAGAACGAGTGTTATCAAGATTTCTCCAATCAGTACTATTGATGACATTTTATCGAAGGGGTTCGCATAATAGCGGCAGATAATATCGTTAGCTTGCAGATTACTGCTATTCAAGTAAACTAAGAAGATATGATCTATGAAAATTACACCAATAATATATTATTCGTACAAATATTAGGAGAATTCCGAAACGATCTCCCTCAACTGATATTTCCAAAGAGATTTGACATACCTAGCAAATTTTAAATGGCGATGTATTGACGGGTAACCCCGTTCGTTGCTAACGAGGTTAATGCTAATGTCAACGGGCAGTGGTGACTTTTTTCATTAGATGGCCCACTTACTCGTGTGTAGTCAATTTCTGTAAAAATACATTTTGAAAATTAAATAATTATTGATTTCATAGGATAGTACACAAACAAATAGTTTTCCTGATAAAAAAAACAATTTCCCCGTGTTGGTCCCGGGCTTCTTTGGAGAAAAGAACAACTGCCGTTCTGTCAGGCAGGTCGTAAAAGGCGACCAATTGGCTATGCGACTCACTACCATCGTGGCTAATAGGTGGGAGAGTTTTGCATTGTCTCGCCCGGGTCTGGTGCCACCGTCTTACCTATTCCCGCCGCAATAGTGTAAGTGCGGGAAAATGCTAGTTAAAAATACAAAAAAAACTTCGCCTTGTTTCAAGCAGATGGCTCATAACAGAAGAGAATATAAAAAAAGATTTAATAATGTATAACAGGATAGCTTTTTATTACCTAGTTTAATGCTTATATACCTAATATAAATACGATGGTAGTGACTCGCATAGTCGATCGTTCGCCTGCTTGGCAGAACAGCGGATTGTCCATTCTTCAAAGGGAGCCTGAACCAACACAGGGTAAACATTCATGCATATTGTCATACGTAGGTACATACTCGTACATACGTAAAAACATACACTCGAAAACCATAACCCTCCTTTTAGTACAGCTGGACAAATGCTATAATCGTAACAAAAATGTTATAAATCAATCCAATGAAACATTGTTTGCAATATGTATCTCCTATGTAGTCAATTTTTAGAGTTTTATATAATACTAGCTGACCCGGCAAACGTTGTTTTGCCATATAAATAATTTAATAAAAAAATAAGGGTTGGTGATAGAAGGGTAAAAATGTAGAGTTATATGTATTTTTTAATGCTGAATCATAAAAAAATAAAAATAAAAAAAATTGTCCATAAACTAAAAAAAAAAATTTTAGGGGTGGACAACCCTTAACATTTAGGGGGATGAAAAATAGATGTTGGCCGATTCTCAGACCCACTGAATATGCATACGAAATTTCATCAAAATCGGTCAAGCCGTTTCGGAGGAGTATCGAGACTAACATTGTGACACGAGAATTTTATATATATAAAGAAGATGTTGTAGTTAGGTACATATCGCACCTTTGGGAACAAAAGTGTCACTTCAGCATTTTTTATGAAACGATTTTTTCTTGTGATATCGTTAAGTATGCAGCAAAAACCGCGATAATCGACTCTATTTGCACAGCAAAAATAATAATAATTAATAATACTACGTTAATACTCTTAAGCGTTATTGAAATAATTAAGAAAAACGTATAGAAAAATACTATTTTGCTTTTCCTGTAAAGTTTGCAAACATGCAGAAGTGACACTTCGTTCCCAAAGGTGCAATCATGAGCTTTTCCCGAGCACGTACTCCAATACAATATCCCTACGTATTAGCCGAGTCACAATTAAATCGTTACCATGATGCAGTTAGGGATCTAGGGGTTACATTTACTCCGGATATTAGATTTCGGTTCCATATCACAGAAACTTGTAAGACTGCTAGGAAGACTTTGGGGTGGGTATTACGGCAGTCACAAGAACTCAGAGATCCACGCACCATAAAAATACTATATAACGCGTATGTACGAAGTAGATTGGAATGTAGTGCAATAGTCTGGGGGCCAACAGAAATTTGTTATGTGCTTATGGTAGAAAAGGTGCAAAGACTATTTTTGCGCTGTCTTTTTAAAAAAATGTATGGACACTATCCACGTCTCTGCCCTTCTATGTATGTTTTGGGTATGACGGGCTTTAACACTTTATTGTTGCGAAGAAATATATCACTATTACTTTATATTTGGTGTATACTGTCAGGCAATATTAGCTTGCCATCAATGCTGGAACGTATATTTTTTAATGTGCCTAATAGGGGATGCAATGTACGTATAAGTCGCATGTTTTGTTTGCCTTTGGCAAGAACAAACATAGAGTATAATAATCCAGTTTCGCGTGCTTTACGAATGATCAACGATATTGCTCGCTCAGTTGAAAGCGAAGTGGATATTTTTACTTCCAAAATGCAGGTAGTAAAGAATTGTACCATAAGACACTTGGAACGGTCACCATAGAACATTTAATTAATTAATTAATTACTTCACACATGTATGACTTGGAATTTATATTTTCTGTAATGAGCATGGTGTGTTTTATAAATAAATAAATAAATAAATATATCAAAATGTAAAATTTGTAAATATCGACTACATGGCAACAGATTATAACTCAATTAATTTTTTACTTTGTAGGGGCAGAACTGTAAAATGAATGTTTGTTTTCTTGTGATAGCGTTAAGAATTATGGAGTTGTGTGTTTAGGCTCAGGGGCTAATGAACAACCACGCCCGAGTCCGCCCCCGTCCGCCCACGTGTACCGGCTGCCAACTTCGACCACTGGACGAACAATTTATTGATTGATTTTTAATAATATTAACAATTTTATCCATTTTTGGTCTAGCGGTTAGTCTGTTCAGCTTAAATCATGAAGTGATGAAGAAGAATTTAATTTCCGGGTTGGATGAACTGTTTTTTTCTACCTAGAAAAATCTTAGGTGTCAGCTTGACATTTAGTGGTGTTGTGTAAATACTTTTTATGTTCCACAACAGAAACACATCACCACTTCACGTGCCAGAGATAAGTGATAAAGTTATTGGTTAATACCACTGCATTTCAAAGCATATTTTTTATATATATCATAAGATAGCAAACAAGCACATGAGTTTCATGATGGAAAGAGTCGACCATCGCCTATAGACTCCAAAGGTGGTAATGGTGCGTTGCTATCTTGTAGCGAGGTCTAATGCCACATGCATAAGTTTACCGGCTACCTTACCCTCCAAACCGGAACACGACAGTGACAAGCACTGACGCTATTGCGGCAGGAATAGGTAAGGCGGTGGTACCAGACCCGGGCGAGACAATGCAGAACCCTACCACCTAGTAGCCACGACGGTAGTGACTCGTGTAGCCAATCGGTCGCCTTTTACGACCTGCCTGACAGAACGGCAGTTGGCCTATTCTTCAAAGGAGCCCGGGACCAACACGGGAAAAATTCCTTAGAGTGTTAGTGTACCTTGCATTTACACCCAGATGTGCAGTGTTATAGAGCTTACTGATAAAATAAATTGACATCAGAAGTTCTTTTTAAGCCTTCTTAATTGGCACGATGAAATAGCACAAAATGGAATATTTCTATTATTCAATTTCTTACAAATGGACTCCTCAAAAGGAGTAGGAAAATTAAAATGAAAAGTATTTATTTGTAAGACTATGGGGGTTACAAGTTATTAAAATTAATCAAAAATGCCGGCATGTTCTACTATTATATATGTATGGTGTGCAAATATTTAAAAATTACTATATATTCTATGTTAAGAATTTTTATATGCATTATTTATTTACACATTACTATGTATTTACATTACTTATAATAAACTGAAATTGTATCAAATTATGTTTGGTTAGTAAAATGTGTCTTAATATTGAATGTAAATATTCAAATATTGTATATATAATATATGTATATATCCAAACGTTTACATTTTATTAACCAATTCAAGAAGTATTCTTTTCATGACCCATGTATTTATTCTTATTGATACGATTTCTTTAGACTTAGTACCAGATCGGAACGCGGCCTCACACTGAGAAGATCCGGTGGAAGAAACTCAGCGTGCTTGTCTTGTTTTTCTTATAATTTACAAAATGTCGTGTGTTTATTCAATCCAAATGTTTACATTTACACATTATTCAAATTACATAATAAGAAGTTCTTAGTTTAACATTTTAACTTGTCAAGAGAAATTCATTCAAATTTGGTTGTATATTTTTATGTGTGTGTTACCTCAGAACCGTGAAATATTAGGTATAGGTGGAGGTAGCACTCGTATTAATCACCTGAAACAAATATTTACGTTACAATCTCTGTCTATGAGGTCTCTCCATCTCTTTTTATGCAGCTGTGTTAGAAAGAGAGGATAAGACCTCAGAAGAGTACAGCAGTATTTAAAATTTGGTTTCAAGTAGGTATTAGAAGTGATGTCTTCAAATGTATTACAGCTTCATACTCAGAACTCGACCATTTGTGAACCGATTGTGAAAATTCATTTTTTATTTGAGAGGGTATACTTTACGTGTAGCCATATTTTAATTTGGTGAAGATCTGATGCAAGGCTTCGTAGACACAGGGGATGGGAAATCGAGTGATGCAATTTTACTGCGTTAAAAATATTTACAAGTATTATTTATATCTTATATATAAAAATCAATTGCTGTTCGTTAGTCTCGCTAAAACTCGAGAACGGCTGAACCGATTTGGCTAATTTTGGTTTTGAATTATTTGTTGAAGTCCAGGGAAGGTTTAAAAGGTGAGAAAATATAAAAAAGAATAAGAGTAGTTAAAAAGGCAGAAAAACGTTTGCCGAGTCAGCTAGTCCTAAATAATAATTAAGGATATACCTAATTCTTTTATATCTACAAGCGTTTGAAACTTAGAAGCACTTGCTCATATGAGCGACTACACGTTCTCCACTCAACACCGTGTCTATTAGTATTTGTGTGGTTTGTCTTTAACACAAATATTGTGCAATAATCGTTAATGTTGGCAAATGTGACGATGGAGATCGCAGCTCATTTCTCCAGACGAAAAACTTGTAAATCATAGTGAACCTCCAAGACGATATAATATATTTACAATTGATTTGTTTTACAGATTAACTGGCAAAAGATTGTACATACTGAAGGAACCCTCCCTCCGAATTTCAGTACTTAATTCTGATAAAAAATATGTGCCTATGTAAAAATAGGTGCTTAAATTTTTCACTTAATTATCCAATAAAATGTCTCTGTATTAACACCCGCGCATACATTACATTTTTTTACAAACAGAAATTTGCCAAACTCGCGACCCTAAATTCTTGAGCAGGCTACTCTACCCCGCGCGGTGACCAAACATTTTGAATATTACTACGCTAGTTACATTAAGATTTACTTAATAGTTGAGCAACATTTTATTATTTTAATTGCTTACATAAGTCATTGGTTGACAGGCAAAACTCACTAAGTACAATTTTGGGTGATATTAAGGTATTGATATAGAGACGTCAATTATTCTTTAAGCCGGGATTATCTTGAAAAATAAACTAAGTACATTACCCTTCCTTAACTTGACATAGTTGGATAAAAACAATTGACCTTATTGGGGTAAATTATACTTGTTCCAACACAACCCCAAAGCGTCGGTGGTGTAATATAGCCTCGATGTTGTCGTAGAAAGGCACTTATGGCCCAGCCGCGTTTTTCCCGACGTTATAGGCACTCCCGCGGCGCCCGGCGGGATCCCAGCCGCCCCCACTTAACGCAATTTATTACTCGTCCTTTAATAAATATATAAATAACCGTGGAAAATTCGATGAAGTACTACCAGCTCGTGCTTATATACCGCCATCTAATTTTTTCCTATTAGAAAATGATGTATCGTTTTAATTTTAGTAACGCAATTGGTGTCCTCATAAATTTAATTCTTTACATAGGTTTATATCAAAACATTAGCACCTGTTACCTTAATGGTTTTAAGGTACTGGTTACGAAGTTACTATTTAGTAATCTGTGGTACTGGCCTTAGTAACTGTTGCTCATTAATTCGCTCGCGTTAAACGATTTTACCACCTCAGGAGATAAATTTTCAAAAACTCCCCTTTAGCGTATGCGTACGTAATGCCAGCTCTTTATGGTGCCCAATTTATTAGTAATTAGTCAACGATATTATAATAAATTGTTGATTCAGTGAAATCAAATCGTCATTGTTCGTTCTTGACATTAAATACCTACCAGTCTGATTGCGGTAGTAGGCATCTGCAGTTATTAATCCGTTTATCCAGTGTTGGTTAGAGCTTCTTTTGAAGTATAGTCCACCTGCATATCAAAAATATATTATATTAACTTGTATCTCTATACTTACATGTTATGGCCCATCACCATCAGGCCGATCATAATCGGTCCGTAAGTAATATGGAGAGAAGATATCTGGCGACGCTCCGGAGGATTGAACACACTGAGATGGGCTGCAGCGAGTTGGGTCGGGCCGCAATGAAAAATGCAGCATAGCACATTAGGACGGGCCGTAGCGGACCTCATTGCAACGCTGCGCATTTCCGCATTTTATATCTTTTCAAATGTTATTTTTCTCTGTTGATCATCATAACGTGGATCTCGCAAATCATATAGCTTTTTATAGCCTTAAACTAAAATTATTTATCATTCTTCATCCAAACAGGGAGCAACATGTGCGCGCAATTCCGTTTGCCATCGTACAACGTACACTGCGGAGTGCGGCGGGACAAGGCGGACCACATTGCATTCACTTAAATCCGATGAAGCCCGATGCGCTCCGCCGCGCCGTAGTGTGCGATACTTCATATAAAATGTAGAGGCCCCGTTTACATTTTGATTAGTGCAAGTGCGAGTGTTAAATGCATATGCTTAGTATTAAGCAAAAAGCACGTGTAGACAGCTGTTGATTAGTGCAAGTGATTGGGAATCAGCGTCTATTCACTTTACTACGCTGATTACTCGCAGTTTTTGCAGTAAGGGTTTAACTACCTAAGTTCACTACAAAAAAAGCTTAAACAAAAAAATAACTATAAATTTGAATAAGCTACGTGGGTAGCTAAAATGTTTTACATCTTTTATAGATTAGAATTTAGGCTTTAGATCGTTTTATTCAAAACTACGCGGAGACATACACAAAAAGTATAAACTCATTAGTAAAGCGGACCAGGAGCTCAAGAATTAATGAAGGTGAACAATAATTTAGGGTTTAATTAAAAGTGCAGCCCCCCACGGCGACGCCTCTGCGCCCGACCGAATTATTATTTCTACATAATTTGTGAAAGCTGTAATTTAATAAAACTCACCCGCCTCCACCAACAATAGGACGATGAGTTTAAGAAAAATATGTAAACAACGAAAAGGGTGACGAAGATAGACATAACTTGATTTTGTATTATAGTGTCTAAGACACTCGGCGGTGTTTTTAATTAACTAAGTTTAAGATAAAATTAGTATAGATCACAAAAACCATTTAATGATATTTAACCTTATCTCTTCCTAGTACACGTTGATTTTGTTTGGCAGATATTTTGAGATAAAACTTTATTATTTTTTTGTATTTACTTACTGAATCGGCAAACTTCGTTTCGCCTAACAGTCAATAAATGAATAGATTTAGGATTTTAAAATTCATACAAAATTATTACGACGAATTTTTCAAATAAATATAAATACCTAAAATATAAAATTTTTAATTGATATTTTTTTATAAATGAATAACATATTTTAATGCATATACCTAATCGTATTCCGGACGATGACAAATCAAAAAAACACAACAGTTCATTGATATAAAAAACCCAAGATACACAATCAGTGTGTCAAAAACGTCCTCCAAAAATGAGCGCACAATTTAAAATTGTGTGCTCATTTCAAATAGAATCGCGTCGGCCGCGTCACTGTCAATTTTATTTCTTTTCATACATTGCTTTGTAAAAACAACTATAAGTCTTGCACTTAAGGTTGGATATGCAAAGACATATGTTTTTGCCATATCTAAGAAATTAGGGACACTTTTGAGTGTCAGTTTTGTTCAGGACTGTGCATCTAGGGTTTTTTATATCAATACAAAAATTACAGAAATTGGTCCGGCCGTTTTTGACTTACACGTGGTGTAACTAACACGACTTTGTTTCATACATATATGTATTGGTAGGTACATAATGGATGTGCAACTTATTGTACAATATATTAAAATAAAATTCCAGACTATTATCATAACAGGTTGACTGATAAGACTGTACACACTGATTAAGGAGGGTGTTTAGGACTCCTTTCTGATACTGAATATATAAAAAAATTGGTTCATAAATTTTAACCCCATTAGAACACGACTGGCGATGTAGCGGATGTAAAGAATTATTGACCTATGGGCTATATCGTTCGCAACAATAGCAGCAAAGATTTTTGACGGTTTTTTTTTATATCATAAGACAGCAAACAAGCAGATGGGTATCCTAATAGAAAGAGTCAACCATCGCCTATAGACACCAAAGATGTTAATGGTGCATTGCTATCTTGTGGCAAGGTCTAATGCCACATGCATAAGTTTACCGGCTACCTTACCCTCCAAACCGGAATACGACAGTGACAAGCACTGACGCTATTGCGGCAGGAATAGGTAAGGCGGTGGTACCAGACCCGGGCGAAACAATGCAGAACTCTACCACCTAGTAAAAGTAGTTTGCTTGTCAAGCAACATGCATTTAAAGCTACACTACAATCAGTTTGGTTATAGACCTATACTGTGTTTCAAGCATGCCGTACAAAATTATACAAGTAGAAACGTAGTACGCTTATTTTCATTTGTTTTCTGGATCTGCCTAAGGCGTTTGATCTGGTAGACTATGATTTGTTGTAGAATAAGCTACAGGGTAACACTAACGTGCCAAAAACATACCTGATGTTATGTAAGTATTGGTATGGAAACCAGCAGAATTATGTGAGATGGGCTGGTTCGTTATCGGATATGTATCTAGTATCTACAGTTTTTTTAAATATTACAATATAAACTGCTGCCGCCGTGGCACACGCAGCAACTTTTTAATCTATACTAATAGAACAATTTGTGTCATGCAAGATCTTGTTTTTGCTTATTTTTCCTAAATTGATAATGTCACGTTTATTTATTTATATTTATGCACAAACAAAAAGTACATAGATTTAACTTAACGCTTAAGGTCATTCTATACTAGTCAACCTCATGTGTTGATGTTAATAACTCATTCTTTATAACTCAGTCTTTTAAGTTGATAACAAGCTCTAGAACAGTTTTTTTTTTCTGCTGCGCTTGCTGTAGATGGAAGATTTGCTATATAAAAGATGTTTTATTTCTAGCTGACTGATATTTTTAAAATCTTAATTGATTTATTTATTTATTTTAACTTTATTGTACACCAAAAACATATCTACATTTTCGTACCAGAGCCGAACTTAATGCCTTAAACTAAACTTAATTTAATATTATATAGTTTGTTTTTACAGAAGAAAGTTTACCCCAAACGGATAAGAGGATCTCCTGATGGGAAATGATTATCACCTGCCGTAGACCACTACCTTGGGGTCTTGCAGTTGAGCTCTTAAAGATGAGTAGGCTCTTTTCTAAAAGGTAATTTAATAAATAATTCGACCGCCCCGTTGGTCGAGTGGTTAGCGATCCTGACTACGCGATCGACGGGGCTCGGGTTCGATCCCCGACGGGGACAAGCATTTGTGTGATGAACATAAATGTTTGTATTTCCGGGTTTGGGTGTATGTATATTAAATATATTCTAGTATTTATATATGTATTTCTATGTATTAGTATCGTTGACTAACACCCATAACACAAGCAAATAATTTGCTTACTTTGGGGTTAGATCAGTTAGTGTAATTTGTCCCTTGAATATTTATTTATTATTTATTTATTTAATCTCCTTAAAATCTTATGCTTGATACTTTAAAAAATTAACTATTATCGCATGTATTTCGCGATTTCTGTGTTTCATGGATTTCATTTTTTTAATTTGTCAACATAAAATGAGAACTTACTATTTTCGAGTAATTAAAGTGAACATTTTAATAAATAGCTTAAAATTTTACATTATGATGAATAAATAATTTTCAAATCCGAGTTCTTCCATTATTTTCCATTTTCTGCGAAAATTTTCCACAGGGTTGTATATTTTTGATACCATCAGAAAGTAGAGATTGTAAAGAAAAAACTAATAGCGATTTTTTAAAAACATCAGATATTTTGACGCGAGAATTTTCGATTGAAAATTATGATGTTTTCTTAATATTAAGTCAAAATAAGGAGAAAAAATTAATATTTTAAATTTAAAAAAAATACAGTGTATTTGGGATATAAAAAGGCAACTTTTTACCAAGTTTCGTGAAAAAAATCTTTTTTTGTAGGAGACAAAAAGAAAAAACCAAAAAGTCAGTTTTCAAACTTTTCGCATAATTTTGAGATTATATGAAAAAAGTGCAAATACAAAAGTTGTAGATCTTCTTATTGCCAATAACTTTGCCCTTCAACTTTTTTCGATAGGACTCGTAGTTTTGCCGAAAATCGTGATAAACCGTTTTTCCCCCTTAAAATCCCCCCTCTCACACTTCCCGAACTCAAATCGCCCGTAATTTATTTTTCCTCTTATTTTGGCTTTATTTTCTTCCATTTGCAATGGGTTTTATCCTACTGTAATTTTCATTTGTTTTAAAAATTATCTACCCTAGCCTATTGGATCTGTGGATATAACAGACAATACGGACATTGAACGCAAGCGCGGAGTATTGGCGGTGAGGACTCAAGGCCTGCTATGTATTTAAAATAAATACATATTTTTGGCTTAAATCAAAAAAAAAAGCTAACATAGTTCTTAAGTTTCTTTTTAAATGTGTTTCTTTTTAAATATGTTGTAACAATTTCTCTACATGTTATATCTGTTAAATAAATGAATTATTATCATTACTATTATTATTCAATAAAAATGTATAGTACGGACACCCGCACATACACATCGAAGTTCATTGTTCACAAACACCGATTTGCCGAACTCGTGACAGACTAACACTCCGCTAGGTGACCATACCTTTTTAATATTACTACACTCATTTCGTCGAGATTTATTATGTAGAGCATATTCTCTTTTTATTATATTTTTATCGGTTAGGTATATAATTATGACCATTATAGATAACTATCGTGTCCTTCAGTATGTACATTGTACAATCTTTAATCAGTCAACCTCTATAATCTATAGACTACATTGATAGGGTGAATTGATTGACTGGTAGATTTAAATGCGTATCCAGTTTAATCCGTGGTTTTAAAAACAATTTCTTAGGTAGTCAGTGTCGCTTGCATTTACATAGAGAAATACAGAGTTATAAGCAAAGAGCGATTTCATTCAAAATTAAATACTTGTGGTGAATACCTAATTTGTTTAGATAAAAATTAATATTATGTTTTTTAAAACATCGTCGCAAATAAAGGGTCATAAAATGTGAACTTTAATAGATAGATGTACATTATCGATGACTTTTTTTACAACTTTTTAAAATGAACAATTCAATCACATCTACACATTGATATAAAAAACCCTAGATGCACAGTCCCGAACAAAACTGACACTCAAAAGTGTCCCTAATTTCTTTAAGTAGTTATAGATATGGCAAAAACATATGTCTTTGCATATCCAACCTTAAGTGCAAGACTTATAGTTGTTTTTACAAAGCAATGTACGAAAATAAATAAAATTGACAGAGACGCGGCCGACGCGATTCTATTTGAAATGAGTGCACAATTTAAAATTGTGCACTCATTTTGGAGGACGTTTTTGACACACTGATTGTGTATCTTGGGTTTTTTATATCAATGCATCTACATGATTTTTGCGTATCTTTAACCGTTAACGCAGCAACGCCAAGAAAGCTCTCAAAAGGAAAAAAATCCTCGTTTAGACCACATTTTTCGTTGATACTCCGATCCTGTTAGCCCAAGTGAGATTGAATATAGCCTATAACCTTCCTTGATAAACAGTCTATCCAACTCAAAAATAATTATTCAACTAGGTTCAGCAGTTTTCGAGATTAGCGCATACAAGCAAACAAACAAACAAACTCTACAATTTAATAATATTGGTATATCCCAAACCCAGAAATACAAACATTTATGCTCATCGCACAAATGCTTGTCCCCGTCGGGAATCGAACCCGAGACCCGTCGCGTCGATTGCTTAGTCATGGTCGCTAATCACTCGACCAACGTCGGGGCGGTCGAAACAAGCAGATAGACTTTCCAGAAGGAAATATTTAACTTTCGCATATAAACACCTGTATGATGAGATGTTAATGACGAGTTATCATCTGTGTACCTAATGTAATGCTACATAAGTTTGCCAATTACTTTCCATCCAAATCGGAAAATGACAGTGATAAACACTGACGCTATTGCAGGAAAAAGCAAAAAATAAAGACAAGGTGACCTAGAAGAACTCTACCAGTAGGTACTCAGTATTTAACGGCATATCAGAAAGACATATAATCTTTCTTTCAAAAGAAGCCTTGCATTGTGTGACAGTGACAAGCTTACGTTACTGTAGCAGGCGGTAGTGTCCAGGTGAACTCTACCTTCTAAAAGGCACGATAGTAACGACGTTTTGGCCATTCGTTCGCCTTTCAAAAACTTCCTGGCAAGGAGGTTGATGGTCAATTTTTCTACGATAAAATACATAGTATATAGTAAGGAAAGCTGTAAGCGGAATCTTACACCGTGCCTTTACAGTTTGTGACTGCACCCTATAGAAATATATATTGTTAAGATCATCAGTAGATGTCCAAGGATGAACAGACGTCAGCCGAACATCTGTGTGTTACAGACATGAAAAGTAACTTTGCTTTGTAAATAATATTTAAAAACATATTTTCTGGGGAACAGCAGTGCCCCGCCACGATGAGCTAAACGAAGCGCAAAGGCACTACCTACTTTTTATACCTACCTTACCCGCCAAACCGGAATACGACAGTAACGACAGTGACAAGCATTGACGCTATTGCGGCAGGAATATGTAAGGCTGTGTAGTGGTAACATATACCTGAGCGAGGCGTTGCGGAAATCTAGTTCTTACCGATCCCGATGACCCGATAACTCTGGCCAACGGTTTACACGATAACACTACACACCTACATTCGCGACACCGTCGACGCCGGCGGCGACGAGGACCCCTGTTTCGCCCTTCGGCGAACCGAGCCCAAGGGCAAGGTTCGGCGAACGGACAAAACAATGCCACTAGCCCTCTCACCGCAAATCACGACCCCACCCTAAGCCGAGGTTCGGTCTCGCAGGAGACACTCTTAGGGCGGAGGGCGTACAGCCCTACACCTATAAATTCTGGCTGAGCACTCTGCTCGCCCCCGCGACCGGTGAAGCTGTAACAGCTCATAAGGCTAACAGCAATTGAGCCATTCCGAAAAAAAAAAGCGGAAATCTACCACGTATTTGACACGGTCGTAGAGACACACATAAAAAATCGTTTGCCTTTTACGAATTGCCTGGTAGAATGGACATTTCTTGAAAAAAAAACATTATTTTTCAAAGGAGGCAAGGACTGAAAATTTGTATAAAAAAATATTGTTCTTTTTGTTACCACTAGGTGGCGTTAATCTTACGATACTGTAGCTATTTACCGGGTATGTACAAAATATGAAAAACAATACGCAAACGCAATCTTGGTCATAAACTAAATATCTAATATTATAAGCCTTAATTTAGTTTGTGCTACCGGAATAAAAACAAACAAAACATGTATTTGCGTTAAACGTAATTTCTCACAGGTATCGAGTTGTATAATGCGCTTTTGAACGTGACCCTCGGTGTTAAGAGAATGGCGATAATTCCTCAAATCACAGTTATTACTGGACTACAATAGCGCTGCTGAACAAGGGATCTCGGCAAATTTGTAAGGTTATTGTAAAGAAATATGTTATTTGGAGTTACAAGTGCTATCTACAATAGTAATATGGTCTTATTTATGACAATAACAAAAGTTTTCAAAAGAAAATGACTAACGGCTAATAAACATAAATCTTTTAAGGACAAACTGACAAAAAAGCCACTGTACCACCACTAACTTTAAATAAATCTGATAGACATCTAGACTGAGCAACTTCTTTTATAACAAAACTGACCCTGCCGATTTGATATAAGACTCAAGCCAATGATCAAAGAGGTGACGAAATCCCTTTTTTTATGTCATAAGATAGCAAACAAGCAGATGGGTCTCCTGATGGAAAGAGTCAATCATCACCTATAGACACCAAAGATGTTAATGGTGCGTTGCTATCTTGTGGCGAGGTCTAATGCCACATACATAAGTTTACCAGCTACCTTACCCTCTAAACCGGAACACGACAGCGACAAGCACTGACGTTATTGCGGCAAGAATAGGTAAGGCGGTGGTACCAGACCCGGGCGAGACAATGCAGAACTCTACCACCTAATAGCCACGATGTTATTGACTCGATAGCCAATCGGTCACCTTTCACGACCTGCCTGGCAGAACGGCAGTTGGCCTATTCTTCAAAGGAGGCCGGGACCAACACGGCGAAAATCCTGTAATATAACTAAACAGAGAGCACATAGTAATCAAACAACTGTAATTCATTTCAGTCAGAATAAAACTTATTTCCAAGCTAATTTTTTAACCCTAGAAATAGACATAAAACTTAGAAGGTTACAAAACGTAATAGTTATTGCACTTATAAATTATGCCTTATATTTTTAACCAGGTGGTTTATTTTAAGCTGATGGTAAAATCTTATTATCAGTAGATCATGATTCTCCTTAATGGTGGCAAGAGATATTAAACGCCTATAGACACAAACCTTACGGGAGGTCGGTAGCCAATAATCTTAGACTTCCACGTAGCATCTTATAGAGTTGTAGCTATTTTTAATTAAGTTTATCTAATAACTAAGATTAGCTCTCAAAAAAAGAGCTTGATCATTCTTAAAAGGCCGGCAGCATATCTGCAAGACTTTTGGTATTATGGATATCCCTCAGTAGTGGCGCTTACTTACCCTCAGGCAAACCTTCCGCTCGTTTGACTCATTCTTTTATAAAAATATTAATTAATCGGCTATCTTAGATACTTTTTTCAGAAATACGTCAGTTTGCGAGAATCTTGTCAGGAAAGTAAATTTTTCTATGCTCTACTAAGGACCGGACCAATTCAATATAACTGACGTATCTCGATACGTTTACAAGAACAAAAAATATTCGATACATCACATAGCACGCGACGTCACCCTTGCCGAAACAATGAACATCGAAACGTAATTCGAAACCAAACGGAAGTGCAAGGACCCCCGGGATGCGGCGATTTTCTTGCCGAGAGGTGGCTCAAAGAGTGCCTTGTTATCGCAGCTCATTGAAGTCAACTCGCGACGTTCATTGTTCGAGCGTATAATTATCCAGTAGTTCTTTTATTATTGCGCATAAAATCAAAGAATATGTTATATTCACTTTCCCCTGACTTCTGACTTGGACCGTATTGAACGAACTCAATGGAGGACGGTTAAATCTTCTCACGAGCTCTTGACTTCATTGGCATTGTTCAGGTGTTTTCAAATTAATATTTTTTACTTTTAAAGCTTGCTGACATTGTTCTTACTAATTCAACGGCTGTTTTTAAATTGATATGATGAACATTTTAACTACTTTCCTATTTAATACGCAAAACCGGGAGACTTTTAAAAAATTTGGAAAAAATATTACTTACTAATTAATTACTTTCCTTTTGACTGAAAATCTACTAAATAAAAGTTTATATGTAACTAAACTGAATCATTGTTTATGATTCAGTTTAGTTACATCAGTTCGTCTATGGTTACATATAAACTCCGTGTTGGTACGGGCGTCCTTTAAAGAATAGACCGTCATTCTTCCAGGCAATTCGTAAAAGGCGGAACGATTGGCTTTACGTGTCACTAGAGTTCCGTAACGTCTCGCCCAGGTATTTGTTACCACCGTCTTTCTTATTTCTGCCGCAATAGTGCCAATGCTTGCCCTTGTCATATTCCAGTTTAGAGAATAAGGTAATCGGTAAACTTATGGAAGTGGCATTCATACCTCGCCACACGAATTAGGTACATACCATTACCATCTTTGTTGGCTAGACACGTAGTCTCTTTCGTTTAAGAAACCCATTTGCTTGTTTCCTCTGTAATGATATAAAAAAAATGAAAAACGTTAAAAACATTGGACGTCAATGATGTACCGAAATACTGAAAAAAATCCTCAAGTAGGATCAGGGGAACTTTGGTTCACTTTGTCCGTGCTCAGAACGGATATCGCTGATTAAAGTTCAGTCTGTGTAGAAAATTTTCTTTGTTTAAATAAATTTCCTAGGGTACTACTGTGTGGTAGTTCTAAACGTCTCGATCGGGTTCTGTATCACCGTCTTGCCTATTCCTGCCGCAATAGCGTCGGTGTTTCTTGCTGCCGTATAACGTCGTACCTAAATATGTGTTATAATTTAAGAAATAATTTATTTAATATGGACCTATTAGTTAAATTTTGTGAATTGCCATATGCTTCTCGAGTACGTTTTGTCAACGTCAAGTTCACCCCTCAAATTCCACAATTACCGTCACGTGCGCATGAGTGCTGTCGTACCACCTCGTGTGCTCACTTAGATTTTAGCTCGTGATCGTTGACTTCACTATGACACTTATAAAACTATTAATAGCGCACAGTCCTGTAATATTTACGTATTCATAACTCACTTGGAGGATATGAAAAATCGAGCTTTGCGCTGAGTTCAACAGATGGCGCCCTAATCGAAATGCATAAAACTGAAACTTTCATAAAGTGAAACTGATATAAAATGAAATTTTCAATTTTCGTCCAATTATTTAGAAATAGTTAGTCCCTATCCGGTCTACCAAATCATGATATGGGGAAGGTTGACCAAATCTCGGAGCTTTAGAGGAAATTACATTACAATTACATTACACTTAATGTAATTGTAACACATTACATTACACGTAAAACAAGAGGGGGGGGTCAACGAAATGTGACATTATGTGACAAGAAGCAGGTGGGGGGAGTCAAAAGCTTCGTGATGTCACATATTAATATCTTTTTTTAAAATTTATTATTAAATAAATACAAAACACCGAAACGCAAAATTTATATGTAGATACTTTAACCAAAAACTTATAAATATTAATACCTCGATCTATACAATATTATGTTTGTGCAAGTCTGTAAGCTCACTGTCATGCTGTTCCGTGTGTGCTGTTTAATTTATTTGCTATATAAAATTGAAAAATATGTGTCGTCACATCAGAGGGAGGAGGTTGCACAAGCAGGACCACGACGACGATAGGGCCTCCCCCGCTCCTCATAATTCCGAATCTTTAAAGTGGAGGACTCGTCAGAAAAACCATCGAATCTGTAGGAAAAGTCTAAGAAAAAGTTTTTACGTGTTTTTCATAAAATAATGAAGCGATTAAAGTCAAAAATAATTATTGTTATTAATCAATATTTGTTCTGTTAAAATATTCGAAGCCCCCTAACTTTATTAATTACCCAATTAGAGATTTTTCGAAGATAGAAAAGATGGGTGTCTACTGTCTCGTTAAAATGAAGCTGTCCACAAAAATTCAGCTTGTTGTTAATAAAAAAAAAGTTTGTTCCTGGGACCATTGTCTATAATACATAACCCGGTAATTTACTGCTAGGATAGAAAAAATATTTAAACAATTGATTTATTTAGTAGAATATACGTATATTAAACAATTAAATCTTTTTTCAACCGAGTTCCTAAAAGGAGGAGGTGGTCAATTCGGCTGTATATTTCGTTATGTTTATTACCTCAGAAATCGGTCATTTATAAACCGATTTTGAAAATTCTTCTTTTTTTCGAGGGGGTATACTCTCCATGTGGTTCCATTTTAATTTGTTGAAGATCTGATGTAAGGTTTCGGAAATGGTAAGTCGGTTGCTGTAGTTTTATCATGTTAAAAAAATATTCCTGGGCAGGTATTTAAATTGTCAATAATGTTGTAAGTAAAAATCAGTCAACCATCCCCGGTCTCCACTAAATAGATTTCCAGTAACTGCCTAGTTACACAAAGTATATGAATATATGTATAATGTATATATATAATAATACAAGAATTATTTTTTTAATGATACCAGATAGTACCTACGCAAACTTATTTAATATAGATACTTATTCAAAATTAACATCGGTAATGGCCCAGCTTTTTTTTGATAAATTTAAATAAAATAACAAATAAAATAGAAAATAGATAAATATTTCCTATTTAATGATCAAATGTTATCTTACACGGAATTAGTTGATGTTATTGTAACCTTAGATTTTATAGACCGGGATCCCAGGAACAAACTTTTTTGATTAATAACAAGCTGAATTTTTGTGAACAGCTTCGTTTTGACGAGACAACCATCTTTTCTATCTTCGAAAAATCTTTTCAAGATCTGATGCAGGGTTTTGGAGATATAAGAAATGGGAGCTCACTTGCTGCAATCTTCTAAAATCTAAAAATTATTCTATTCCCAATGCTTAAAATAGTACTTTTCATTTTCAGAAACAGTTTCTTTGATCTAGGGCCTATTCAGCTCAGATTAGGAGATACTGGGTTCAATTCCTAGATGAACCAGTGTTATTTTTTTTGACAACTTGAAGTCTGGTGTTAAAATAAAAATTCATGACAATTTCCATTGCCGAATTTGTAAGTAACTGAATTATTATTAATTTGAGCATCTATTGATGTTCATGTTACTCTACCTACTGGCAAGGGTATCCTTGTGTGGGAATGTAAAAAAACTTGGTGGCAAAAAGGTGGGAAGGACTAATCAGTAAGTGAATAGGATTGATAGTATTTATTTGAAGAAGTGGAAATCGATAGGGCCCACTGCCCAAGTTCGAATTCGTATAGAGAAAACAAGTTTGTGTTTCTGGGTTTGGTTGCTTGTTAAATATTTTCAGCACTTATAAAAAATGCCATAGGTAATTTAAAAAAATTGAAAACAGTGTTTTTGCAAAGGGCAACGAAAAAGGAACGAATTTTAATATTTTGAAGACAATTTAATTTTATCATTATTTAAGTCTCCATCAATGTGCCTTTCAACCTTCTCAAAGCCATAAATAAAGAATGAAGCACTAAAATTTAGTGTATTAAAATCCGAATAACTGTCAGAATGAATCGATCGAATAATCGAAGGAATTCAGCACGCCAGCATACGCCAAATATTTGATACTTTAATTATATAAAAAAAAAAACATGCAATACATACTTGAAACAATAAGGAATCTGAACTTAATTGTTACAACGCAATTACAGTCATGGAGATCACCACCTATTTCGGTAACTAGTGAACCGGTGAATTATGGCGAACGGAGTTGCATAGTTCTGTTTATTAAACCATCTTTATATCATAAAATACGTTTATAAAAACTTTTTGATTAAAGTCATTACACGTTTTAAATACAAAATTTTATTAACATTACCTACAGCAGATGTAAGGTTATTTAAACAAGCATTTTTATTCAGTACTCAACGTAATTTCAACTATACCATTTACAACAAATAAAATTTGTTTGATTTGTAAAGATTGAATGGTCGGCAGTCGGTCTCTGTTCGTCTCCACGTATCGCGGCATGAGCATTGTTTGGTCTTTGCGGGTGTTCCAGGAACCCTGCCATTTTCTCTACAGGGTTCTACTAAAGACCAACCATATTAATTTAGAAGTCACCAAATGCGCCCATGAAATGTCAGCACAGTATGAACTCTAGCTAACATTATAATCTGCAGATTTTGACAGCTATTAAAAATAACGTTACGTAAAATAGTAGATATTACAAATTCAATTGTAATTTTTTTGTATTTTATCAGGACGGCAACAAAAAGATGATTTTATTTGAAATAATGTCACAATAATTATTTTTATTTACATTCGCGCCCACTGCATTTTAAGTTTTTTTGAAAATTAATATTTTTTTAAGCAGATAAAATTAAATTTAAATATTTTTTATTTAACTGATTATTCAATTGAATCATATTATATGTACTTATTTAAATTAAATTTATAAATAAAAAAATAATAATGTAGGTTGATTTTATTTAGTACCTACTAGTTGACCCGGCTAACGTTGTTCTGCCTCTTTAACTACTCTTATTTTTTTCTATATTATCTCACCGTTTAAACGTTCCCTGCACTTCAACAATTAATTCAAAATAAAAATTAGCAAAATCGGTTCAGCCGTTCTCGAGTTTTAGCGAGATTAACGAACAGCAATTGATATTTATATATACATATATCTAGATAGCTTTAATTATTATTTTTATAACTATTGCATGTCATAAAGCAATTATTTGAAGCAGTGAAATTTATAACATGTTAAACGCCATAAAATTATTACTACAAAAACTAGACAAATAAACATGCAGACGGTTCTCCAAAGAAATATAAATCGCTAAGCCCGGTTCCCTGGCTAAGTAGGCAGAGAACCGAAAGTCAATGTGAATGTCAATGTATTATTTTCCTTAAAATCAACGCAATTTAAAAGTTTAAGCAAAATGAATAATTTCAATCGCCGTATTTGCCAACTTCAAGACTGGTATGTATCGAATACTTTACATACATTTTCAGGGCACGATAGTACGTAGTATTGTATACTCTTTGGTATTAATTATACACCAGTACCAGTCCGGGTTGCTATTAAGATTTTTCAAGACATAAGAAACTCCCACACAGCAGTTATATAACCCTATAAAACATTGTGTAGCACGATAACATTTTATAACAGTGTGTAAAATTTTGTTACAGGTTAAGAGTATCAATAATATTGCTACAAAATGTTATAAACCTTCCTCCACTGGCTCAGTTCGTTATATAAATCTATACTAATATTATAAAATTGTAGAGTTTGTTTGTTTGTTTGGTTGTACGCGCTAATCTCGAATAAACTGCTGAACCGCTTTGAATAATTCTTTTTGAGTTGGATAGCCTGTTTATCGAGGAAGGTTATAGGCATATATATTACACTAGCGGCCCGCCCCGGCTTCGCACGGGTATAAAATATTATAGCCTATGTCACTCAATGAAAAAAAATGATTAAAATCGATCCAGTAGTTTTGATTTATTCATCACTGCCCGTGGCCCGCACGCGTTAAATTTGGAGTTAAACAATTCCCCTTTCCCTATACCACGAAGATTTCTTGCTATCTTTGGACCAGTAGGAGCGGAGTAAACCAATATATAATATCATTGCGGGCAACAGCTAGTCATATAATATTCTGAAACTATCACTTTGGGTCTGCTTTTCGAGGAACCTGGCTCTAAATGAACGGAGTGCCTATTGGTTTGGGTCGAACGCAGGCAGTCTTCCCCGATAGTATGAAATAACTGTTAATTTTAAGCTGCCATGATGGCAGTTCATGTGATCAGATGAGTATGCAAGGGCGGATCCAAGGGGGGGTCGTGAGGGTCATGACCCCCCCCCCCCAAGCAGAAGTGTAGGTATGGATTTATTATTGCAAACTAAGGATTAGAGCTTATATTGACTGAACCTCAAATGTGTGAACTGATTGTGACTGAATCTCAAAAGCTGGATCTGCCCTTGTAAGTAAGTATAAGACTTTCTTCGTGAACGATTTATAAGCCCCGTGCGATAGTTCATCAGATACCCTACCTTTCAACACCACCAATGGCTAATTTAACGTCACTTACGTTAAATTAGCAATTGGTGTTCGCCATTCGCGGTACTCTAAAGGCCCTGTTTGACTTACGAGCCTATGCCGTGGTTTTTTTAAAGAACTACAGTTTTACTCACGGCTGCTCGTTGTTACTGATTGACTAGCGAGTATTACTGCCGCTCCTGAAGAATCGTAGAAAAATGTAGGAAATGACTAACCAAGAGACTGGCCCGTAGGTATATTAATAAAACTGCAGTATTGCAATGTTGCACCGGCGAGCTTTACCGACGAGCCATAAAACCGCTGTTTTAATCGCTTGTCAATCAAGAACAAAAAGTCATCACGCACTAATTTTACTTATTAATGGTCGTTAAAGGGGTTATGATATTTTTTTAACATAACATAAGAAAATGAAATAAATAAACAGGTGTTTCCGTACTGATGCAATTTGGGAACCTTCAAGAAAAGAGGTTACTTATTCTTAAAAGTCCAGCAACGCAACGTCCGGTCCGAAAGACCTCTGGAAATGCGAATGTCCACGGCCGGCGCGGCGGCTCTCAATTATTATTAGAAGCATTTTATGCTCGTTTACTCCTCTTCTATAAATTTTTTTCCTGTGTCCCGTTGGCCGTCATCTTGCAATCCAGATTCCAAAACAACATCCATACTAATATTATAAATACGAAAGTCTGTCTGCCTGTTTGCCTATTACGCTTTCACCACCAAACCAATTTAGATGAAATTTAGCAAGGTGATAGTTGTAGATCTGTGGATAAACTAAGGCTACTTTTTTTAAATTGGGGGTTTATTTTCCAACCACGGTCTTTTTTGAAGGCTGGATCCAAGCTTGCTTCACGTAGGTGTGAATTTCTTAAGAGCATTTTTTACATAGCATAAATAAGACAAAGGCTACTTTGTTCAAAAATAAACCCCTAAGGGGTAAAAAGGAATGAAAGATTATGCTACATGCTACTATTCTCGCGGGTGAAGCTGCGTTGGTCAACTAGTATGTTTTAGATTCATGCGTTACTTTTGTGGAATTCCATTACTCAAAGAAAACAATTCGTTTATGATGTTTTTATATTTTTTTATAAATAAATTAAGTACCATCGCGCACGGTTCCTTTGCAAATTAGGCAGAGTAAACCGAACGTCGATAAAATTTTCCGGTTCACCACGATTCACCAGTTTGCCGGTTGTAGAGATGAATGGTGAACCCCATCGCCGTATTTACCGCCCTAATTACGATTTTCGACTGCTTCTAGTCATAATCAGGGCTGACGGCTTCACGTGCTAGGAATTAAAATTCATGATCTGAGTCGAATATGTGGTCTTTATTTTTGGTGCGATATATTCAACTAGATACGTTTTGCATTAATTTTGCACGTACCTGAGTTTGTTGATATACCTAATAAATGTTGTTTAAATGACATGTTATATTTTAAGTAGGTTTATTTATTTAAATGTATGCAAAATAATTAACACAGGTGGACTTATGCTATACGCCAATCTCTAAAGTCAATCCAAATCAATTAAATAGACAACATATTATCTAGTTGTTCAAAAAAAGATATATCGTATTTACACAACATAAGCAAACCTACAAATTGAATAAACACAATTGACAATTGAATTTAAATTTACAAATAAGCCTTATTTATGTGTCAGTTGTAATAATGTGATTTTGTAATTTGTTTTTATTTAAATTTATTTTTTATATATATTATTTTTATATAAATTTGATAAATTAAGATATAATTAAAACAAATTAAGATATAATTGAATAAACACAATTGACAACTGAATTTAAATCTACAAATAAGCCTTATTTATGTGTCAGTTGTAATAATGTGATTGTGTAATTTGTTTTTATCTATATTATATAATATTATAAATGCGAAAGTTTGGATGTTTGGATGGATGTTTGTTACTCAAACACGCAAAAACCATTGAACGGATTTAAATGAAATTTGGCACACAGGTAGATGATAATCTGGAATAGCAAATAGGCTACTTTTTATCCCGGAAAAATTAGGTGATCCCGTGGGATTCACCAAAAACTTTTATAATGCAGCGAGCTGCGGCTGCAGCTAGTTTTATATAAATTTGACAAATGTGCTAAAATCGTAATAATTATTTTTTTCTTTCGTAATTAATTTAGACAGTGTATGAAGTGAAACCAGGTTTTATTAAGCGAGCCGCCGCGCCGGCGGCGACGCTGACGTTTGTGTGTGTTGCAGTGGTGGTTGCTACCGGGTTGCGTGGTGGCAGACCACCGTGCAAGCGACTGAATCGGTGTAGGTCACCACTGTAGCGGATGTCGTTGGTGACAGTAGTCGATCCTAGCAGCAGGACGACGTGTGCTAGCAAGTTGACTCATTGATAGTTGATCTCAGAAGGTCTCGCCTTCGGCGGGTAATGCAGAGAGGCTGGAGGCTCGGCAAGGCAGGCACAGCAGCTGGAGTAGGCGAAGTTTCGGTGAAATAGAATTAGCGATTCAGGTTTCGCAGTTAAAATTTATGTTTGTTTGTCTTCCACTGGTGGTGTTCAGGTCTCATCTTCAGGTTGGTAAAGCTGGTAAAGTAACAGTGTTTATGTTGAAGGTAAGGTATGGAGATAATTGTTTGATATAAAGGTAAGGTTCTGGTTTTTAAAAAAGAGGTAAGGTAATTTGGCCAAAGTTAAGTATTATTAATATATATTATGTTAACCATCATGGTTAGAAATTATGAAAGATAACCATTATGGTTAAAAATATGGTAAAATTGTTAGGAATTTAAGATGATTGTAAGAGATAACCATTGTGGTTAGAACATCAGGAATGACCGTCAGGAACGGTTGCAAAGAGGTAACCGTCGTGGTTAGCAAGATATCTATCGTAGTTAGACGTATGGATCGATGTATGATGATGGTAGATGATGGTAGTGTTGGCTAACGCCAAATGTGTGGGTGTGTGTGTGCGTGCGTGTATGCTTGCGTATGTGAATTGTGAAGTGTAGAAAGTGTAGACTGTGAGAAAGCACTGTAATAATTTTAGCCACACAGGCGATCGCAGTTGGACAGCCAACTAATGTATCAATTAGGATCCTCAAAATTGTACCTAAAGCGATTCTACTGGCTCTTTATACCAACAAAACTACTTCAAGCTTTATTGGCGAATGTCATGCTTCCCTAAACGAACAGACACTTTTTTCTAAAGCACACACTTATTGTACGTATGTACAATAAGTGTACGTATGTACAATAAGTGTACGTATGTATAATAAGTGTACGTATGTACAATAAGTGTGTTAGTATCAATGTTGGTATCAACGTAATTTTATTCAAGAGTATCGCATTTATTACTTAGTTTTGGTAAAATCCAGTACAAAATAATTTGTGCATATTCTCAAAATATTAGAATATGGTCAACAAATAACTGAAGTCCTGTTTAACAAATTTTTTGTAGTTCATTATCCATTTAAGCAATAAACTGTCACCTTTGCGTTTTGTTTAACTTGTCAATATTTTAGAAGTAACAATAAAATCTCAGTTTGCAATAGCCAATAGACAAAATATTTTGAGTTAAAGAATACAATATTCTTTTCAAAAGTGGATACTCCGTAGGAACCACGCAGAGATGGTTGTGAATAGCTGTTGGGTGCATTTCTTCAAAATTGTAGGTGACAACAACAGTGTGTAAGAATTATATATACGTGTTAACTAATTTACAAAAAGCAATTTTTGAAAGAAATGGATTGACAAAATAAAAATCTAAAAGTATGTTTAATATTGGGAATAGTCGTCATTTAAAGCTTAAATGGATTTGGAATATCCGTGTTGGTCCGGACTCCTTTGAAGAATAGACCAACTGCCTGTCTGCCGGGCAGATAGTAAAAGGCGACCTATTGGCTATACGTGTTACTATCATCGTGACTACTAGGTAGTAGAGTTCCGTAACGTCTCGCCCGGGTATTTGGTATCACCGCCTTACCTATTCGTATTCGTATTTTGGTTTGGAGGGTAAGGTAGCCGGTAGACTTATTCATGTGGCATAGTGATCCAGCTACACAGATAGCAACGGACTATTTACATATCTGGGGTCTATAGGCGATGGTTTCTCTTTCCATCAGGATATCCGTTTTCCTGTTTGTTAGCCAATGCAATAAAATTCAAACATGTTAGGTCTATAATGTACAATGGTATTTAAAGAATAATTTTGGTTGTTGTTTAAATATAAAAATGGATCCGACAAATGGGCGACCATTGAGTTGAGCTCAGTAGGAGCAGCGGGAGGTCCAAACGGTCTCCGGCCGGCCCATGCATAAATACAACAATTATCAAACCTTAGGCATATTTGTTTAAATATAAAAATAAATTCAATGTATTATGTATTTAGTTTGAGATGCCTTTCACTCCTCGAATTTAACCGACCGCCTCTGCTTAGATTACTTACTTATTTACTATTTTATGTGGCGTTACGTAATTACGGATTACTATAATAGGCCTTGTTTCACTTAAAATGAATCGGATGTATTGTAGTTTCTAAGGATTACCTAATTATGATATGGAGATTTTTTATATCACAAGAAAGCAAACAAGCAGATAGGTCTCCTGTTGGAAAGAGTCAACCATCGATTATAGACACTAAAGACATTAATGGTGCGTTGCAATTTTGTGGCGAGGTCTAATGCCACATGCATAAATTCACCGACTACCTTACCCTCTAAATTGAAACACTGCACTGACGCTATTGCGGCAGGAATAGGAAGGGCGGTGGTACCAGACCATTCCTTGTCTGAGAAGTTTGCCCATTCCTTACACTACCTTTCGTTTCAGTTGCATCACAACAATTTCATATAAGGTTTTGGAGAAATTTTGCAAATTAAATACCACAATTTCTTCTTTAAGTAATAAATATAATAAACTCCAAAGTAAGCCAATTATTTGCTTGTGTTATGGGTCAACGATACTAATACATAGAAATAACATATATAAATACTGGAATATATTTCATAAACACTCAAACCCGAAAATATGAACGTTTATGATTATTACATAAATGCTTGTCCCCGTCGGGGATCGAAACCGAGTTCCGTCGATTACGTAGTCAGGGTCACGAACCACTCGACCAACGGGGCTGTCAAATGTAATGTTAAACATGGTGACCGAAAAAGAACTATTATGTTACTGATGTCTTCTTAGATTTTAAGAGTTTCGGTGCGATTGTTCCATGTGTTATGCGGCTTGCCTCATTTCAGTGGCACTGCAGTTGTCTCACATTTATCAACAAGAATCCGTGGATTATCATAAATGAAACTATCTCAAATTCTCATTTTCATGTAACACTAGCTGCCCGCCTCGGCTACTTAATGAATGAAACTAAGACAAGACAAAATCTTCCGTTCAGGTAAAGCCGTGAATAAAACTCCAATATTTATTCTGACTGACAGATTGACGTTCAGATATAGGTTATTTTTGTTAATGCACTGACGATCTCCCCCATTATTTTCTGTATCACTAACACAATCACTTTTTATATTATGAGATTTTATAGGCATTCCCTTACGATTGTTAAACATTTTTTTTTATACACAACTTGTCCTGAAAATAATATTTTTGTAACGTAGTAAAACTGCAGCAACCGACTTCTCGTTTTCTGTATATCCAGAACCTTCCATTAAATCTTCACCAAATTAAATTGGACCACGCGGCGAATATTCCCTCTAAACCAAAAAAAAAAAAATTCTAAATGGGTTCACAAATTGTTTTGATTTCTGTTTGAATTCTGAGGTATAAAAAAGTACAGCTGAATTGAAAACCTCCTCCTTTTGAGAAGTCGATTGAGAAAGAAATATCTAATTTAGTGCATTTATTTCAAAGAAATAGTGAGAATATATTTTGCCGTTTCATTTTTATTTATATAAATTGTATGTCCACAAAAGTTAGTCCATGTAAGGCAATATTGTGTTTACGACTAAAAGAAGCCATTTTCATTGTAGTTTAATCGTGAAAATATATAAAAAACTAATAGCTAATAAATTGGCGACGAACACATTACACGCGGGAAATATGTTTTCAAAGTTTTCCTTTAACGATATTTGAGATAATAAACAAAGATTAATTGTCCTATTCAGTCTTCTCATGCGGCGACAACTGCGGAAACTCGAACATTAACTCTACAATGTAATTTATAACATGTATTTACGATAATAATAAAATTTATTTATTGGGATACTTGTTTTTATTTTATAATAGCTATTTTAGAGTATTTCCGTGAGAGAAAAAGATAAATAAATTTAACCGAATCCATTCTTGACAATGAAAACTTCAAAAGATAACCATCGATGTCTACTCGAGGCAAAGATCGAGGTTAAAAACGTTTAGAGTATTTAGTCAAACTCCGCTTTTAGTATAGTATAGCAAATGAGAAGAATATTTTGAGATATTAAAAAAATAATACTTTTATTTAGATGTAAGTGAAACGTATATATAATGTAATTCGAGATCAATAATGTAAACAATGGTGTATATCACAGTCATGTTTTTGTGATTTGTCAAACAATACTTAAATATCAAGATAAATTATATGTATGCCTTACGTTCATAAAACTAATATTGCAAATAGATTTTTTATATAAAATACCTAAAAATATGAACGAATAATAAAACTTAACTGTTTGAAATATACTTATTTGTGCAATTTTTTTATGATACAGGCCATGAGGAAGACGCTCTAAACATTAGGCTCTTCTTCTAAAAATATAAATATTACCTATTATAAAAGAAATGTCGATGGAATAATATAATTTAATGGTCGTGTATAGAAGACGTATACACATTAGATACACCTATAACTATATAGTCACCATTTTGTTCCTTAATTCGATATTTGACGTTTGTCGTGATTGGATTTGCTTATCCGTTATAATTTAAGGATTTCCATTTCTTGTTGGGTAGAAAGGGGTAATGGGGGTCATCACTTAAGCAATAATTGAAATAAATAAATAAAATTAAACTAAATCTCTATTTCAACTGCCTCATAATAAAATATACTTAATTGACTATCATTTGGAATCAGTAATGATCACTTTAATAATCATCTTTAGGAAATATAAAAGTAAAAAAAAATATCTATTTTGACTCCCATTGCACTGAGGTGAGGGTAATTGTGGTCACCTTGTGGGCAATGAGGATCATAATAAAATCTAACACAAATCGCAAATATAACCCTTGGGCGACTCCCACCTCTACAATCTGCGTGAGCTCATAAACCACATGAAGTACACCTGTACCAAACCTCATTATTTCGGCCGAATTCGTTACAGATTTAGCACGCATTTTTACTGCATCGTCAGCATCATCTAGCTCATCGTCTTGGCATAAACCATCAGTAGCCACGTCTGAAACAGAAGTATAATTTGATTCCTGGAGAACTTTCCTCTTTACTCTTTCGGTTTCCATCTTCGACACTTTAGTCTTCTTTCCTTGACCCTTTCCCTTAGTTATATTTTGTCCCTTACTTTTATCCTTGGCTTGGCAGAAGGCTTTTCTTATTTTCTTTTTCTAACAAGTTTTCTTTTGTTGGCGTGGATGTTAAAATTTTGGCATGCTGCTTCTGGCGACTTTGTTTAGCATTGTGGGTATTAGTTTTCTCTGGCAACTTAATTAATTTCGACACAATATAAAGACTAGAGGCTGCTGGAGCAACTTGCATTGATGTGTCAGGTACTGACAAGCTTTCTTGGTCTGACGCTGGGCTATTAATTTCAATCTAATCTGAGCAATTCGGCTGGTAGAAAATCTTCATCACAAAATACGTCTACATCTAAAATAAGAATACTTAAATTATATCGTGATCACTAGCGGGAAATGGGGGTCACCCGATCCTCATTACCCACAAGCATTTTATGAAGAAGAAAAAAGAAACAAAAAATATATTTAAGCAATATATGGGATTTGAATATAAAATCGTTATACTGAATATACGAGTAATGGCGTAAAAAAAACACATACTAGTAGATCAATAATTAGAATACCTACAGTTATTTTGCGTCCTTAAAATTTACATCGGCGAGCCGCAAAAACAAAATACACTTCTCATTTCCGAGATCGCCACAATACTAGCGCGGCGCTCTTGCACCGCTAGCGGGAGGACAAAGCGGGGCGGGGACGGTAGTAAACGTATTTCTAGCAGTTGTAGTTTTGGAGATATGTTGGTGACTACCATTGCCCGCTGATTCCCATTACCCGGTCTTCCCCTTCATGTTTTCTTTATTGTGTTTAATATGTTGGTCGTATTTCCCTAGCCTTATCTATATCTAATATCTATACATATAATAAAAGAGTAGAAAAGTAATTTCTGTACATAAAAGATTTTTGAAAAATATTAATTGGGTCGGTTAAAAGATCGATAACAGATGCGAAAACACTAATTATATTAGAATTTTTGTTAATTTGTCCGTTAATTTGTGCGTCAATCACGCAAAAACTACTGGACAGAAAATAATGAAATTTGGCATAGTGATAGCTGAGAGCCTGGAGCAACATATAGGATAACTTTTATCCCAGAATTACGCACCGTCCCCGTGGGATAGGGGATGAAGGTCAAAAAACCATTTTTAGCTTTAATTCATTAACCTGTAGCCTGAAACCCTTTATTATTTTTTGTTCGAAAGGAGATACTATAAAGATTGCTCCTTAAAAATTTCAAGGTCATCAGCTTTGTAATTCAGAAGTTACAGGCATTACAAGTTTCGAAGGTTGGCGGGTGACACATCCAGTTAAACGTGACACCGGGAATGTACAGAAAGCTTTGAACGTATGGGTCATTGTAAGTTAGGAGGCGCATTTCATAGTATTTACTTCTGGATACATCCCGTGATCAATTCGTTTGTAGTAAATGTTATAACTGAAATCTTACTAACTTAAAAATTTAGTAAAATATGTGTACGTGCAACGTAAGAAATCTCGACATCTTTGGAGGTCAGAAACATTTTTTATAGGAAAATAAAACGTGTCATTTTTCAGTTCTTGCCAATATCTCTCTATATAAAAAAATGATGTGGTGTCGCGGGACACCAGGTAGGAACGAACTTCCTTCGGCTAAACGGCACTACTCGCTTGTGTACGCGACTGTCGCGCCTGCGCACGTCTCATTTAACGCTTTTATTCCACGCATTTTTCTTACGGTTTTACTATCACATTTTTTCAGTTCGGTCGCGCAGCAAAATCCCTATCCCCTCCAAGCCTGCCGTAAGGAACTTCGTTCCAATATGCGTTTGATCAACATGAATTATACTAATCCAATTTGTACTTTATAAAATTTCACGCAAATAGCCTATTGCCAAAATTCGCAATTTTTTTTACATTGCACAAAATTAGTCTTGAACACAATGAGGGGTAATTTTTTTTAAGATTAGATAAATCAACCAGTTTTCTTTGAAAATAAATGAAACTTCTGGAAAGTGTAGATGTTTGAGTACCTAAAATACTTAGCATACCTACTCTCTAAAACAGACTCCAAAAAACAATGTCGTAACCTATTGAAAAATCGTTAATTAGAAAATAATAACGTGTAATAACTTCAGTCTAGAATAAAATATTGGCATTAAACAAAAAGTAATTAACATTCCTTTTTTTTGAGAAACAATTTTTTTAAATTAACATGGTTTTGTAGGTAGTTTGTTATTAATTAAAGACAAAAGGCCCTTGACTGCTTATCTTTCTTATTGAAATTGATACAAATTACAATAAAATCATCTTTTAGAGATTAAAAATAATAAATTAAAAAATACAAACAGAATATTTTTTATTTCAAAATTTTTCAAAGAACAATCAATATAAGCTTCTTTAGTTACAGGCTATTATGTTTTTATTAATAAAAAACTACAAATCCATGTGTTAATTTAATATTTTTTTATAAAAACTATCCTTATGCATGTATCCCCGAAGAGGTAGACAGAGGTATAACAAGTGTACCCACGATTAGCTGAAGATACTTAGTCCCACAACGTGATAGGTGACAAATCTATCGCAAAACCGGGCGCCTATACCATCCCGGGCATCGTTGTTTTTACCAGAAAACTGAAAAAAAAAATTCCGATCCGGGCATCGAACCTGGTACCTCATGTGGTTAACACCGATACCGAAATGTTGATATCTTATTAGAAAACTACATAATTTGAAGATTTGCAAAGATTTACAAAATTGGAATTTTGAAAGTTTACAATTTTACTGTGAATGCTAATTTGCGTCATAAAAACAAAATTGCGAATTTTCACAATAGCCTACCATTCCGTAAAATTTTATAGGAAAAATTTATTAATATACCTACTTCACTGTCGATTACACGGGTATTTTGCGAAATATTGGCAAAAAAACGCCTTTTTTTATAATTTGATATAAACAAAATCTTCCTGTCCTACAACATTAGGCATGTATTATACCTACATTATATGTTTGACTAATTCTTAAGCCAATAAAATTACAGTTACCGTTTATTGGAAGCAAATATTATTTCTCCTAGTCTAATAGGCCTGTTGTCAAATTAAGACTACTGCAAAGGATGTTAAATAATCAAAAAAAGTCAGTCTTTTTCTGTTAAAAAACTCTGTAAACCTGGATGACCTGGATGCAGATCATCCCTGAAATATTCCACCAAAGTTTTGTGAGCTCAAAAAAGCAAAAACTATACTAAAGAATATTTTTGAGCTCAATGAATTCAATAAGCTAAAATTTGTAAAAATAACATTATATAGTATTTAAATTTTTGAAAAGGTGTATTTTTTTATAGTAGAGGGGTCAAACGAGCAGATGGTGCACCTGATGGTAAGTGATCACCGCCGCCCATGGACATCCGCAATACCGGGGGTATTGCAGCTGCGTTGCCGGCCTTTTAAGAATGAATAAGCTCGTTTCTTGAAGGTCCCTAAGTCGTATCCATTCGGAAACACCCCCGAGGGTAATTGATTCCACAAAGGAGTAGTGCGAGGTAAAAATTGTCGACAAAAGCGCACGGTTGTGGATTTCCAGACATCGAGGTGGTGAGGATGGAACTTTAAATTTTGACGCGATGTCCGATGGTGGAATTTAGCGGCAGGCATTAGTCCGAACAACTCGTCGGAACACTCCCCATTATAAATACGGTAAAAGATGCAGAGCGAACCTGCATCTCTGCGTAACGCCAAAGAGTCAAGCCGATTAGAAATAGCCTGGTCGTCGACGATTCGAACCGCTCTACGTTGAATGCGATCAAGAGGAAGAAGCTGGTACTGAGGAGCTCCGGCCCAGAGGTGAGAACAGTACTCCATGTGAGGTCGAATTTGGGCCTTGTAAAGTTGGAGGCGATGGGCTGGCATGAAGTACTGCTTTGCTCTACTGAGTACACCAAGCTTTTTGGAGGCTAGTTTAGCCTTCCCTTCCAAATGACCGCGGAACTGAACGTTGTTCGATATGTCGACTCCCAGAATTCCAATCCTGGCTGAGGCTGTCAGGAGAGTGTTTTCGAACCGAGGTGATACGACAAAGGGTGTTTTTTTTTTGCGGTGAACGCACAAAGCTGCGTCTTTTTGGGGTTAAATGTAATAAGGTTTTGACGACCCCATTCTGAGACATCAGTTAGTTGATTCTCGAGTTTAGACACGAGCTTATTCCAGCCCTCTGCGACGTGTTCCCGAGAAATACCGCTACGGCCGGAATATGTAGCATCACCAGTACTGTCGTCCGCATAGCAATGTATGTTACTAATTCGCAACATATCATTGATATGCAGAAGAAACAGTGTCGGTGATAGCACGCAGCCTTGGGGAACACCAGCATTAACAGTCGGAGCATGCACCGTCGACTACGACCTTAATGCTCCGATCAGCCAAAAAACTGGTGATCCACTTGCATAGTTTCTCGGGAAGCCCATAGAAAGGCAGCTTTGAGAGAATATAATACAAATGGCATTCAATGCAGTTTTTCAGCTTATTAGCTAAAAGTTATAGAAGTAACGCATTGACTTACTAATTAGTCAATGAAGTAATATCAAAAAGCATTTTATTCATAAGTTTTTGGCTGGGCTAAATAGGTTGAAAAACTGATTCACTGAAAAATCTCGAAGTTTTGTCGGAAAACACTTTTTCAAAGTTTTTTGCCAACGATAATTTCTAGACGGATAAACCGATTTTGATGCAATTTGACGTATTTTTTAAGATGAATGAAAAAAAAAATAGATTTTGTACTCAATTGATACATTAATTTGGAAGTTATCATAAAATAACATTGTTTTTCCGATATTTTTTAAGGTTTTTTTTACAAAATTTTTAATTTAAAAAGGTTTAAATTTCACAAAATCTCCTGGGTTTAATCGGTTCTGATTTTCAGAAAGTCTATGTTTCGCGGAACCTAACCGAACGCCATTAATCGTATTTCGGTCGGTCTAGCCGCTCAAAAGTTATGAGATTTTTACATACATGCAGACATAATGACGTCATCGTAAAAATAGCCGGAAAAGGTTCCTAGGACAAAATCAGCAGTTCCTTATACTACTTACGTAGTGGGAAGTTAAAAATCTGTAAGTTGCTATGATAATATAATGTCTAAGGTTGTTGAAACCAAAAATACCTATTTTAATTTTTTGAAGTTGTAACTTTTGAACGTGATTATCGATTTTGGTCTTTTAAACAGCTTTAATTACAGTTTTATCGTGCTTTGAAAACGTTGCCTTGAGACAAAATGAACTGGTTGAAAAATCTAGAAATAATGTAAAAGCAATTTTTTCAAAAATTTTTGGTATCTACATAATAACTCCTGAATTAATGGTGACCGGGTCTACTGCTCTAACGCTGAAACGGGATATAACGCGACAGATATTGCACATCTATATCTATACAAATAAATAAAATTAGTGTCTGTTAGTATTATTAAAATATTCGCTTCCCACTAAATGCATGTGGATGTACATACAATAGATATGCCAAAATAACATTTTTTACATTTTTTTCCTGTTTGTCAGTCTGTTTGTTCCGACTAATATATTGCTTTGATTTTAGAAAATTTTCCACGCGGACATAGTCGCGGGCACAGCTAGTATACTATAAAATAGCCACTTTTTTATTTTTATTATAAATCAAAACATGATGATACCTCGACCGCCTAGAAATATGTTAAGTATACTTGAATGTTGGTCGATTTGGCGGCAAATGTAAATGACATTGACATGTTTATATTTTTGATCTCGAATTCCACTTCAGACAAGATAGGTACAACAAAAGATTTCTATTTTCTAAATGACTTTAGGCAGTTGGACTGTATTATCGTAATTGCGATGATGGGCGTTTGGGCAATCAGAGTGCTCGCCAGAGTTTAATTTGGTCAGCTCTGAGCCAACCCCAAGGATATCTCCTGTGAGAACGAACCTCAGCTTAAGGCGGTATCTTGACGTTAGGAGGAAGAGTAAATTTCATCAGGGGGCTTAGACAAAATAACAACATAAAAACAATAATGAAGTTAGAAAGGAATAAAATCTATAGGATTGACATAAGCTTAGCTTTAATCCTGTCATCACAAGTTGGCAGACAATGTTATAATTCGTAACGTTCATTCATAACGTTCATTGTATAGGTTTTGGTTTGTAGTCACATTGACTTTATATTTTTTTCTTAGCTAAAAATAATTTGACACAACCATCACGACAATAGTTTCACGTTGGCTTGTAAATGGATACTAGAAACGATGACGAATTTAGATATCGTTTCGCTACGAAGTGATGTTACTTTGTAAGCCCCCGGGATCGCCGAATGGAGGTCGCCGCCAGCGGCGTTGTTGGCACTTGGCATGTATGTGAAATTTGTGATGTGTGTTGGGAATGTTGGGATCATCAGTGGGATAAGACCAAATATATTAATGATATCTTGTTATTACTATGACATAATTAGTTAAATAGGATTACTTAGATTAATTTTGCGGCAGAATTACTAAGTAATTCTGCCGCAAAATTACAATGAATTGAGTTATTAAATAAGTTGATGGATTTAATTAGTATCTTCACGCCCATATCCCCGAAGAGGTAGACAGAGGTACCACAAGTGCACCTACGATAAGCCGAAGATACTTGGTCCCACAAATGTGATAGGTGGCAAGCCTAACGCCAATCGGGTACTTTCCAATTCCGGGCATCTATCTCAGAAAACTGAAATAACTTTTTTTTAATGCGCCCGACACGGGAATTGAATCCGAGACCTCATGTGCTCAACGCCAACGCTGGACCACTAGACCACAGAGGATTTAATTAGGTACTTAGATTAGTTGTGGGAAGGAATTAATTATACCGACTCCAGTAAAATAAAGTTTTAAATCAAAATATACCTACTCCTCTTTGCAGTTGGATATTATTTAGCCTTAATGATATAAACGATATGTAAAGGTTTTTTGGTCGGCCACTACCGGAAAGAGTAGAAAAAAAATTAAAGTACCTATTTTTTGCTATTATTATAATAAAGAATATGTGTAGAACTTATAACTTTACGTCAAAAAGGTTATATGACTTTTTCTTCTCCGGTCAAAGTTAACCGAGGTAGAGAGGTTTTTAAGCTTAAGGGGAAAAATCTGTATCCCTAAAATTAAAGAACAGAATAATTATGAATAAAAAATTGAAGAAATTATTACCAAATCCAAAAAAGTGCTTATTTCTACTAGCTATGATTTTTTAAGAGTTACTTTTTTATCTTAAATTTGAAAACCTCTCTAAATCGGTTAATTTTTATTTTAAATATCGTACCCTCTAAACCGGAATAAACCAGTAACAAGAATTGACGCTATTGCGACAGAAATAGATAAGGTGGTGGTAGGTACCCATACCTACCACCGCCTTATCTATTCCTTTCCTAAGATGTGGAAATCGTTCGCAAAATGGCGGATGGTCTATTGTCCAAAGGCAGCCTGAGTTCTATGATCGTACTCTATATCGATATTGTTATTATTTTAATTATTTTTTTCTTACTTGTTATGCATTGTATCTCAAATAAATGTATTCTTATTTTTATTCAAGGTACAAATGCAAAAAGGGGCGGTAATTGGAACCATAAATACTGGATCTCGGCAATTTATAATGCTCTGAGGGTAATCGATTAGATGTGCTGACGGGATTCTATTTGCGTCTGGACATTATTCATTATTTAATAAATTTGTGGGCGTACAGAGCATACGTAAAACATTATTTGCGTTCTTACAAACTGCAAATACGTTTGTTAATAACGTTTTTTTTTCACGGGCGGGTTTTCGAAATTCGATGGCTTAGCGCCTTTTTAAGATAAGGTTAGGGCCGACCCTACTCTTGATATCCTAAGATTTGGTGTGGAGAAAGCTTCAGGGAGTGACTTCTGCGATCTGAGATATCCCTCTTCAAACACAATTATTCGTCTTCATGTAAGCTCTGCATAGTCTGTCTGTAAAACCTATGTTACACACATTACATTGTTTAATTAGCAAATTATTTTACGGACCAATTTATAAATTTTACGGACATAGAGAACGTAACCACTACTTAGTATAAAACAAAGTAACTTTCCGCTCTCTGTCCCTAATCCCTATGTAAAACTAGGCAACGGATTTTGATGCGGTTTTTCTAATAAATAGAGTTATTCAAGAGGAAGGTTTATATGTATAATAACATCCATTATGTAGTAGAGAAATACTGTTATAAATATATTTAGCAAAACAACGTTTGCCGGATCAGCTAGTATTATATATAAATAAAAATAAATCGCTAAATGTGTGGCTAAGCGAAAGGCAAAGCCAATTCGGCTAATTATTTTTTGTAAATATACGTTGAAGTTCGAGGAAGATTTCATGGAAAGAAAAAATAGAAAAATTGCGAGGTAAATAATAAAAACAACATTATTATTTTGCTATAGAGTCAGTTTCTAGCTGCAAAATTTAAGGATTTTCGAGTTTTTCTAAGACGGTAACGAAATTCGCTATAAATAAACTTAATAAAATGCAGCTGGATTTTTTGATAGAGTTAGATTACTATACAAACTTATATACTTGTGTGTGTACTAAACCCAGGGAAACGTTGCAAAACTCTACCACCTCGTTAGTGGTAATTAGTACATGTTTAGCCTTCCCTTACCTTTTACGAGATGCCTGGCAGTAAGGCCCTACAAACCCCTTAAAAGGTAATCTCAGTATCATGGTCATCTCATCTAATAAATAAAAAAATGTTCACGGGACAAATTACACTTACTGATCTAACTCCAAAATAAGCAAATTATTTGCTTGTGTCATGGGTGTTAGTCAACGATCCTAATACATAGAAATACATATATAAATACTAGAATATATTTTAATAAACACCCAAACCCAGAAATACAAACATTTATGCTCATTACACAAATGCTTGTCCCGTCGGGAATCGAACCCGAGCCCCAACGATTGCGTAGTCAGGGCCGCTAGCCACTCGATCAACGGGGCGGTCATTTAACGAATACCATGTGGTTTGGTGATAAAGTTGTCAACGCGTAAGACCTAAAAGATGCTTATATATTATGTCACCGTAAAATTGTAAATGCCGTTAGATTAATATAATATACCGTAGAAATATTATGAACAGTTTGCTAATCTAAGCTAACCAAATTATAAACTCTATAGGTAAATTATAAACTAACGGATTTTATGATTAAATAAATATCTTGTAGTAGTGCCTACCGGTTTTGGAAATATTACGAGTACCTATTAGCGTTTGTGGCTACTTCAAATTGGAATCAATGTACAAAAAAATTACGTAATTGATTTAAATAACATTGTTATTAAATTTTCAAACTTTCGCACTTAAATGAATCTATTTTAAACGATACTAGCTGTCCCGCGCAGCTTCGCCAGCAAGAGCGCCTGCTATGTGATTGACATGCTAAATTAACATGTTCTTCATATTGTTTTTCGCACAAATTTTCAACCCCTATTTCAGCCTTTTATGGGTTGACTTTTTAAACAGTTAGACTATATTGGCTTCGGATCTTTAACTATGTTCATGCCAAATTTTACTAATATCAGTTCAGCGGTTTAGCCGTGAAAGCGTAAGAGACAGGCAGAATTTCGGATTTGTCATATTAAATATTGAAAGTATGAATATTAAAAGGCCGGCAACGCAGCTGCAAGACCTCTGGTATTGCAGATGTCCATGGGCGGTGGTGATCACTTACCATCGGGTGCACCTCTTGCTCGTTTGCCCCCTCTTCTATAAAAAAAAAAAATGAATTGTATACCTGTAGGGTTATTTTTATAAACATTTTGGACATTAAATGGCCACAGATGGGACAGTGGCCACATCCGATACTTTTACCCTATGTCAATAATTGAAATATATGATACTATTAGATTTCATACTTAATTTGCTACCGGAAACATTAGTAATAGTTCGCAGTCGTACCTACTGTTAATGAACCGTAATACTTTAGTTACAATTAATGATAATATTTATTATTTAATTTAATTATAATGTTACCTAATTTGAAAAATTAAACCGACTTTAAATATCTGTTAACTATAACCTATATCTCAAAAATTTCTGAACAGATTTTGATGAAACCTAGAATGTTCTTAAGGTGGAATATACCTGATTATATATGATATACATGATTGAAGAATTATCTCAATATCGCTTTTAGTTCCTAAGAAATTCATGGACAAACATAACTGGTTTTGCTGGAAGAAATCTCTTAAAGAGATAAGCACGCCATTGTAATAATATTTTTTTTTAAATAAGTATTGTTTTGAATTTCTGTGTGTACAAAAGAATAAATAAAACATACAAACATATTTACACTTACGAAATCCACTGCATGCTTGGATGCCTACATAGATAATCATTATTATATATTATTCAATTCCAACAACATTACATACATGTCAAACTGATAAGCTCCGTTTTCGCTTCGATTGAAAATAGATTAAAACCAGCGGAACATAGCGCAGATAACACGAAGATACGAAAATCTGGTCGAATCGTTGCAGAACTCTACCACCTGGTTACTAGTTAGTAGATAATCCGGTGTTAGTGATACCTACATGTATCAGCCTTTTCTCGACTTTAACGAGATGCTCAACAAAAAGACTGTTGATATATACGTCAAAAACTGACCCATATCAAAAAGGGTACCTGTAACTAGTTCTTAAATATTTGCTTACATCATTATAAGTTTTTTTATATCACAAAATAGCTAACAAGCAGATGGCTCTCCTGATTAAAAGAGAAACTATCACTTATAGACACCAAAATGTTTATGATGCGTTGCTATATTTGTGGCGGGGTCTTAATGCCACATGCATAGATTTACCCGCTAGCTTACCTCCAAACCAGAACTAGACAGTGCCTAGCACAGAAGCTATTATTACATTTAAGACGTTATCCAATGTCATTTTGATATTTTTTTTAAATGCACAAACTATTCAAAATTCATGTCACTATAATCGTAACTACTAGGTGGTAGAGTTCCGCAACGTCTCGAAGGGGTTGGCTACCACTGCTCTACCTGTTCCTGCCGCAATAGCTGACCGTCCCGTCGGTCGAGTGGTTAGCAAACCTAATCACGAATCGATGGAACTAAGATGCGATTCCCGGAAGAAACAAACATATATTTTTTATGAAAATAAGAATTAAAAAATATGCTTAGGATATAAATTCGGCAAAAATAGACGTGACATTTAGGGCATAAATAGTCACGTGACAGTGAAAACAAATCTGGAAGCGTTACATGGTATGGTAATGGTAAAACGTCACCTTAATGTCATTTCCATAGAAACCTCAGAGTATGTAATTTAGATAACAGATATTACCACGGCATGTTATCATAAGGACATCATGACAGTCATGACTCAAGAGTGTATTCGCAGTCAACTAACCTGTTAGGTATTGTGTTAGTATGAAGTATTTATATGACTAGTGATAGCCTTAATAATGTCAACGGTACTTCGTATAATCAGTAAATTATTCGTATTTAAAAAAATTTGGTAAAACACCTAGTCTATGGATATTACCAAAAATACATCTAGCAAAACCAGGTTGTTCTGATAAAACTATATTAGACAAGATATGATTTGGTAATAAAAGTATCAATTCATAAGACTGGAAGTAGAAAGAAATGGTTGTCAATCATTTCAACAGGAGGTAATTTTAGATTTCATCCTAAATGAGCCACCGGAAATATTAGCAATATATTTATTAGAGATGCCACGAATATTCGATTACTGTTCGGCATTCGGCCTATTCGGCTACTTTATTTGGTATTGGACATTAGGCCGAATATTAAGAACTATTCAGTCGAATTCCAAATACGTAATTATGAGGAAAAAACGCACATACCTATTACTAGTGGCGTAACGTACCTTGAGGAGGCCTTGTGTCAAAATTAGTTGTGGAGCTCAAATGAGAGATTTCTCACAAAAGAAATAAAAATGCTTGCATTATATTAAAATATTTATTGATTATAAGTTATCACTTCCCTCTAGCTAAATTAAGCTAACCAAACAATTCAAATTAAATATACACTTTTCTTGCCTTTCTTCGGTTAATTGATTTAGGTAGGTACTAAAAAAATTTATAGCTGAAAACGATTTCGGTGAATACATCACTGTATACATAGATGATACATGATATACATCTATGCATACACATACAATATCAAACACTAGAACATACGATGAGAATAAATACGAGTTTGCATATAGGTACTTAATATACCTACTTTAAGTTCAGAAAACCATTGAAATTAAACCCTGGTCTCTTCTTTTTTTGCAAAATTTCATCAAAATTGGTTTTACGGCCTTACTTAGCTTGTAAGACATACACTAACCTACAGAGGCATTACCTACAGAGGCATTTATTAAAATAGGTATAGGTATATACTGACAACAGCTAGGTAGGTAGACCGAGATTGATTTTTTATGTTATAGGATAGAGAACAAGAAGATGGCTCTCTATGGTTATAATATATTCTAAGTAAACGATCTACTCATTTGCTATTCTTTTAATATAAAACGTCACTTGAAATTACAAGAACTCGTACAAGACTTACGAAAAACTGGAAACAAATTTTAATTTTAATTAGTGTTAAGATTACAACACACTCATATCATCACGATATCCCTTTAACATTAGCATAGATTACCTACACATATACATCATAATATTAATCTTCATATAACACACCTAATGGGTACCTATGTCGTTCATACATACATTTATTTATTAAAAGAAGGCGGGGGCGTGGCCACAGTAAGAGCACCGCCCACTAAAAATACCGCCTTCACTCATTCGCAATTAACGTTCAGCTATTTTTGTTCCGACAATAACTGATTAAAACGATAAATAAATTAGATTTACGAACTAACCAAAATATTATTTTAAAAAATGTCAACTTTATGTTAATTGAAACAGGTGCGTTTCGAATAACAAAACAATATGTTGTTTAGTCTGGACATAATGTCATATTTTGTTTTATCTGAAGTAAACAGTTAAGAACATAAAGAAAAGAAAAAGACGAAGAAAAAAATGTCATTATTCTCGCTGATTTCCCTACAATAAAACCAAGGTTAACCTGCTTATTAATAATAGATATAGGTAGGTAGATACCTATCATCTGCCATTCAGCCAAGTTGTTCGTTTGGCTATAGGTAGCTACGTGTCACTACCGGTGTACTGGTCTACCACTAGTAGTCACACTAGGTAAACTCATTTATCTGCGCAACGTCTCACCTGGATAGGTATTTGGTATCACCGCCTTACCTATTCCTATCGCAATAGTGTCATTGCTTGTCACTGTCGTGTCCCGGTTTGAAGGGCAAGTTACCCGGTAAAATGCGTGTCACATTACCACCCCACATCATGGATAGCAACGCACCATTAACATCTTTGTTATCTTTAGGCGATGTTTGTCTTTTTGCATTGAGAACCATGTGCTTGTGTGCTATTTTAATAATATATAAAAAAAATTAGAGCTAGTGCCGGATTAGCCCATAAGAAATTTAAGCAATTTTTTAGAGCATCACGTCTTCGGGACCACTAGAAACAGCGTCAAAAACATTTGCTAATTGCTGTCACATGAGCGGTGAAGCTGCCAGAAAATCCGTGCGTTTTAAATTAGCGTTCACGTTCGGGGTCACGTTACAGTCTTATCTCGTTGTAATCTATAGGTACTTTATAATACCTGAAGGTATAAGGTATATGGTATAGTATATGATCTAACTCCCACACAGTAAGCTGTTATAGGCATATAGTAGTTAGACGCATTTAAAGCTTTTTCTACACGTTTACAGATAGGTCCGCGGACGTCATCTTCGGATGCGTCCACAAAAGTATAGAGAGGGCATTTTGCGCGTCTGATGTAGTTATTTAACGTGTGTAGATGCGTCTGCCTCGAATCCGATAGTTGTCGGTTTTTGTTGTTTTTGTTGCACAGATAAAAGAGTTTTGGCGCAAACGTTCGGTGTCTGTCTACACGTCTGACAAAGAGTATACAATACCTACTGACGTCTGACGACGCATCAGTATGGTATGATGAGAGTTGCGGTTGAGAATGTACACGTACTTCTGTTACTATATAGGTAGGTACGTAAAAGCACAACACTAGTAAAAACGATATGGCTAACAATATGAGCACCAAGGGAACCATTAAGTTCTTTGTTTGTTCTGTTTCTATATATGGCCAGCATCCACCACCTTTTTCTTTTTCATTTCTTTTTAATAACTTTACTTCAATGCAAACTCAAATAGAAGTTAAAAGGACTAAATTAATAAATAGCTGTGGCAGCTACGATCTCAATATCCCTTTTTTAAACGTCGCGAATGAACATAGACTGATCGACCTACAGATGTATGGACGGACCATGGTAATCCATCTGCTGATGCATGGCAGATGCATCAGCAGACGGATCTACACGTCTACAGAGCGTCCACGGACAAATCTGTAGACGTGTAGAGGAGGCTTAAGAAGCGAAGGTGAACGAGTGGTAAAAGCTTCCAAGATTCAAATTTCTATTCTCTTATATTATATTGATTAATGTACCTATCTAGGTAATCACCACTTGCTTTATAAAGAACATTAAGTCGTTCTTCTTGGTATTTTTTTAACTTTCCGCTAGGTACGTATGTAGATAACACAGGTTATTGAATTTGTCCCGAATTTTGAAAATCGAGTTTTCACCAGATCGCCACGTTTTGAGATCCTTGGAAAATTCTCCGACTATTTTCACGATTACGATTTTCATCAGTGTGTGTGTTTGTGTCTGGATGGATGTGTCCATATTTATGTACGGCACAGAGTCGTGGACATTAAGAGCTGCAGACAGACATCGCATCGACGCGTTTGAAATGTGGTGCTGGAGGAGAATGTTACGTATCCCTTGGACAGCACACAGGACCAACGCCTCCATTCTAAAACAACTTGGAGTAAAGACCAGACTGTCTACTACGTGCCTTCAGAGAATTCTGCAATTCTTCGGCCACATCTGTAGAAAGCAAGGAGGCAATCTCGAAAGCTGATCGTGACAGGGAAAGTAGAAGGTAAAAGACCGCGTGGTCGTACTCCTATGCGATGGTTAGACCAGGTCTGCACCAACCTCATGTCTAAAAAGTTCCACGATGCTCTGCACGCCGCTGAAGATAGAGTCCAATGGCGTAATATTGTGCGTTTAAGAACGATCCAAGAAGGAGGTCACGACCCTCAGTAATGAGGAACACGAAGCAAGGAGGAGGAGGTTTGTGTAGGTATGTGTGTATGTAAAATAACTTTTGTACGGCTTGACCGATCGAAACGCGGTTGATAGCATTCGATTTGGTTCCGTTTAACTTAGACTTTATGAAAATCTGAATCGATTCGATTCAGAATATTTTGAGAATTTTGAAAAACCTCAAAAAATTTTGGCGAAACGTTATTATTTTTAATTACTTCCAGATTAAGTACGAATAAAGTAAAAATTCTAATCAGCTCTATCATTTGAAAAACTGCATCTAATACCGTAAATTGCAACAAAATTGATATGTCTGTTTAGGTGTTATCGTTGACGAAAAATTTTGAAAAAAGTGTCTTCGACATAACTTCGAAATTTTTCAACCAATTATTTTTTAAACTTTTACGATATTTTAGTACTAAAAAAATTCTGTTGTAACAGTTAAAATATTGCAATAAAATAGAAATTCACTAAGTTTCAAAGACAAAAATTATAAAAATACTAGCGGTTACTCACGATTCCGTTCGCGTAACTCAAAAGTCAAAACTATAAGTTTGTGCTCAATTGGATAAAAAATAGCCTATGTCACAATTAGATACTGTAGCTTTCTAATCTATATATATAAAAATCAATTGCTGTTCGTTAGTCTCGCTAAAAAACAGCTCGGCTCGAGAACGGCTGAGCGGATTTGGCTAATTTTGGTTTTGAATTAATTGTTGAAGTCCAGAGAAGGTTTAAAAGGTGAGAAAAAAATAAAAAATATAAGAGTAGTTAAAAAGGCAGGATAAAGTTTGCCGGGTCAGCTAGTCCATAAAAATATTATAAATGCGAAAGTCTGTATATCCGTCTGTCTGTTACGCTTTTACGGGTAAACCGCTAAAACGATTTTGATGAAATTTGACATGTAGATATTTTAAGATTTTCTTAAAAGAATCACATCAAAGGGACGGAAATAGGGACTAAAAGTTTTCATGAAATATTTTATTGATGAGCTGCTACTCTTTTCGCGGGCAAATCTGAGTCGGTCAGATAGTGGTAAACAAATTTTTAAACCGGTCCAGTAGTTTGTGAGTTTATTCATTACAAACAAACATACAAAAATACGACTGTGTTCTTTTTGCAATAGTAATACAATATCATATTCCTAATAGTCTTAATCCTTACCTCAAACAACTATTTAATTTACTATTAGACAAATCATACTATATAATGTTAATATTTTTTTTCTGATAAAATGAAATATTTGTTTAATTTAAACTCTTTTATTGTATAATTATAAAAACAATGTAGTAATTAATAAAATAAAATTAACATTAATTGGAAAATTATTCTTGTTAAATTAAAAGTATGCAGATTATAAAATTGTCAAATGCAATTTGTACACCATATAGGTATTATGGTAGAATTATATATATATATATATATATATATATATATATATATATATATATATATATATATATATATATATATATATATATATATATATATATATATATATATATATATATATTAAATATATATAATTATTATATATATAATTATATATATTTAATATATATATATAATTCTACCATATATATATATATATATATATATATATATATATATATATATATTCTATAATTCTACCTACCTACTATTATATAATTCTACCATATATATATATATATATATATATATATATATATATATATATATATATATATATATATATATATATATATATATATATAAAATAATTATCAGGGCGAGCGAAGCGAGCCCTACACTAGGCCACTTTCTATGCACTTTTGTGGTACATTTTACTGAAAAAATATCTCATTTTTAGGTTTGAGCTTCGACGTGGTAGTTTATATTCATGTCTAGATTTGTTATCTACCATAAAAATACCATTTTATAAAAATAAAAAAATCGAAGGTACAAGTTGTATTAGAATCTTATTACTACTAACGCCATCTCTTATTAAATTAACGAGTTAAAATTGATAGAAGATACATTTCCTATTAGAATTTTTGACCTTATTAAGAGACTACCTACTTCATGAATTGTTTCTTCATATTTGACTGGCGGCGCGCGGTTATCGTGCCCTCGTATAAAGGCGAGGTTCAAGTATAAACTGCAATAGCTATAGGGCCATCAGTTTGATCAGTTTGGCATCGAAGGTGTATGATAAAATCATTGAAAGGAGAATGCAAGGGAAGTTCGAAGTAATATTGTGGGAGGCACAAGGAGAATTTAGGTCTACAGCAGGAATGTTTGCGGGAGCGTTAGAGAGTTTTACAATATGCTTATTGAGAAACAGTACAGATGTATTAATTGATTTACATTGTATTGAGATCAATTCCCAATCTTAGCCCGAGGGCGAGGGTAAAAAGCTAAAAAAAGGTATATTTACGCCCGTATCCCCAAAGAGGCAGGCAGAAGTACAACGTGTGCATCCACGGTTAGCTTAAAATACTTAAGTCCCACAATGTGATAGGTGGCCAGCCTGTCGCCAGTAGGGCACTTTTCCAATTCCGGGTAAAGTTGTTTTATCAGAAAACTGAAAAAACACATTTTTTCATTTGCCTGACTCTGAAATCGAACTCCGAGGGTTTCTCTGAGAGGAAAATTCAAAAAATGTATTCGCTGAATGTCTACCGTCAATTCTTCTTGCCTGCGTATTCCAAAAATTTTGAAGGTTTATTTAAATAAAACATTTTTTGATTTTGATTTCGTAAATCGACGTAAAACCAGGAACTTCCTGATTTTAGAAAAAAGAACAATTATTTCAGCAAAATGTCAAAAATGTGTTTTTTATAAGATCAACCTTCATTTATAATACATATTTTTCCTTGAAAATACCAACAAACAAAAACCAAATATTCCTAGTCCAAAGCCTGATGACGCGGGCCTTTGATGCGAATGTAATGTTTAGGTGAAAATACGCTGAGTTTTTTAGGTTAGATAATTATAAATAAAGTCCATACATTAAAAGATGTCATTCTCATAAAAATACTTTTATAACAATATTACTAGATAGTATAACTTTGCGAGCCCTTACAAAGCTCGGCTTTTTGCTAGTATATATATATATATATATATATATATATATATATATATATATATATATATATATATATATATATATATATATATATATATATATTAAATTGTACAACTTGTGACACACATATTGTTACAAATTAACTATGTATTATCTTTCTTCTTTCTTTACTTTGTAAGTTATGATTTTGATTAAATAAAAAATGAAATTTTATGAATTATAAGAATAAGTTTTGCGGTGTAAAATAATTCTTGTGAATGTGTAATAAAATACAAGCCCGCTGAGTTTATTCCGCCGGATCTTCTCAGTGTGTGACCGCGTTCCGATCCGATAGTAATTAAAAAAGAATCGAATCTTAGTATTTTAATATAATAGTATATACAATAGGGTGGATCGAAAAAAAATTTTTTTTCTTAGCATGGGGGTAGAATTTGTAGCTTATAAAGAAATAAAAATTTTCAAAAAAAAATTTTTTTTTCTCAACGTTTGGAGGTAGCCCACTCGTTTTTTAATAAAATAATGGATCAAATGGACTTATTCTAGCGAAAAAGTTTTTTTTTCCGTCAAATATATGGGTAAACATGAAAAAATAATTGAATATATAAGAAAAAAGGGCTTCTCAATTCTTCATTTTTCACTTAAATTACAAAAATAATAGGAAAAAAATTTGTTTCACTTTTAATGTTCATTTAGCTTTCAAGAGAACATCCCACAGATTTTAGAACATCGTTAAAATATTTTTTACCATCATTAGTTTTTTTTTAATTTTTTATTAAAAAACGAGTGGGCTACCTCCAAACGTTAAGAAAAAAAAATTGTTTTTGAATAATTTTTTTTCTTTATAAGCTACAAATTCTACCCCCATGCTAAGAAAAAAATTTTTTTTCGATCCACCCTAATATACATACTTATATTTTAAAATATTTGCACACCATATCATGGTAGAATATGTTGGTGACAATCAAATTTTAATAATTTGTAACTCCCATATTCTGGCAAATTAACAATTTCATTTCATTTCACGGATAAGAAAGTTAAGCTCAAATCGAACTTAGTCTATATTAATTGTAGAGCAGATGTCATTCACTATTACAAAGTCGTATAATAGCCCTTTAAAAATGAATCACTTAAACTCTATGACTGCTTAACTACCCGTTATATTCCTCTGCTCAAACAGAAATATCTGAGCATTTAGATCTGAAGTCACGTACAAGTTAGGCACTTGATAGTCAATTCGGCGCGTGCTCTGCCGGCAGGAGACCACGCGTGGTGGACCACCGTCGAGATACTTATTGATCCTTCACTCCATTGGCATTTGCAGCTGGTATTTTGAATAAAGGGTGTGTTACCTAACGGCCATTACATAACTCATAGAATGTCTTATATTTTTTGCCTCCATGGTAAAGGTGCCTTAAGATTTCCTTTGCATCTGTCTTATAAAGACGTTAAAGTATAATCTAGATCTATATTTAATAAAAAGTTCATCTAACTTATTGATCTATTATAATTGTAATAGCTGGTCTTCGCAGCCTGCTGCGTAAATGTTTTTTTGTGAATCCTACAAAACATTATTTTTTTTATAAGATAGCAAACAAGCAGATGGGTCTCCTGATGGAAAGAGACAACCATCGCCTATAAACACCAAAGAAGTTAATAGTGCGTTGCTATCTTGTGGCGAGGTATAATGCCACATGCATAAGATTCCCAGCTTCCTTACCCTCCAAACCGGAACACGACAGTGACTAGCACTGACGCTATTGCGGCAGGAATAGGTAAGGCGGTGGTACCATACTCGGTCGAGCCGATGCAGAACTCTACCTCCTAGTAGTCATGATGGTACTGACGCGCATAACCACTCGGTCGCCTTTTACGACCTGCCTGGCAGACCGGCAGTTGGCCTATTCTTCCAAGGAGCCCGGGACCAACACGGGGAATTCTGTGATAAAATGCAACACAAAATCTATACCAATATTATAAATGTGAAAGTAACTCTGTCAGTGTGTCAGTCTATCTGTCTGTCTCTTCTTCATGCCTAAACTTCTGAACCGATTTTTTATCCCAGATATCCCACGTGAACGGGAAACCCCAGGACTGTATATCGTTTAAACCACGGTGATAAGGAGTCATTTAGGCTAATTTTATCTTAGAATTTTTTTCACGCGGACGATGTCGGAGTTACAGCTAGTAGAAAAATATAGTTACCATGTCACCGGTTCTATTACAAAGTAGGAAAATTAAAAGACCTTTATGTTAACCATGTATCACCGGTATGTCATTGGCATAATAAGTAGTGTTCCAATTGTCCCATTCTACAAAGTACTGACCAGGTAACCACTATCACTTAATTCAACTTTACGGATTTAACCTATAGTCTGCTCGACAAGTTGATAATGGTCTTAAATAGAGATACTGCACTTAAAATTATGTGCGATAGCTCATTGGATCCGGAATCCTAAAAGCGTGTATTAGCACATAAAAAATTGCAAAAGTTATAAACAGTTAAAGATGAAAAAAATGGCATTTCGTTTTTTGCCAATATTTCATAAATATTTAAGAAATTTCAAGAAAATATTCGGAGAAAAGAGGAAATTTACAATAAAAAGCTCCCAGCTTCCAGAACTCTATCTACATTATTTATAATTTTAATTTAACGCTGAAAATGGATCTTCGCGCTACATTTTTAGGTTGCGCGCACAGCCTCAAAAGCGAGTCTGACGCATAAATTAATTTATTTAAGGTACTGAATATTCTTTTTTAAATTAAAAAAAATCTATAATGTATTCTAAACACTATAAATAATTTATTTCCGTTGGAAATTTTACTTAAAGTTAATTTTTCAACAAATTAAACGATTGTTAACTAACAAAATTTTCTCGTACTTCCGTCTTAATTGTAAATGAAATAAAAAATGTTTAAATAATTGTCGTAAAAATGTTTCGCTTCGTAGAGCCTTTCTTATATACATACAAGTACCTAATTAACAAGATCATGCCATAAAAGTTTAAAAAAATATCCGTACTTTGTTTATAATAATTTTGTACTTGAACAAAAAGTAAAAAATCCAAGTAATGTTGTTACCAATTTTTTTTTTCTTATTCATCATACAACCGTTTTTATTTAATACAAGATATTAATTGATCTGCAAAAAAAATTTCCGCCATTTGTTGATAATTTTTTTATAAACAAAATGATTATTTCAATATTTTTTTTTACAATTTTATTGTATTACAAATATTATGATTTTTCTTAAAAAAAAACCTTAATAACAATTTTAATTGTTTATAATCGTTTTCTTATATTTCTAAAGTTTAAATAATTAGTTGAGAAATTATTTTTTTCTAAAAATCATAATTGACAGTCCTCGATAAAGTAGCAAAAAAAATGTTTTTATCAACAATTCCACTGTTTATTAACTTACCAATCTATTAATATAAAAATCTATGCCACTTTTCGTTGTAATTTTATAACTCAAGAACGGGCTCACCTATCCAAACCAAATATTTAGGCTTTGTTAGGACTATTTAGTAGATGGTTTATCTGAAGTTTGCACAAAATTGGTAGACCGGTTCTTCATTTATCACATTTTTTGTAACAAATTTATTCAATAAATGGCGATACGTAGCGAAGCACGTAACTGGCCGCTAGTTCGTTATAAACAAATTTTTAACTTTGTTACATTTTTTTTCTGAAACCTAAAATTTACAAAAACAACCATATTATATAACAAAGTAAAGAAAAAAATTTTTGGAACTTTCTTGACTTCTAACTTTTTAATTTTTTTTTCTATACTTTGATATATGTGGTTGTTTTCTAAATTTAAGAAGTTAATATTCTATAAAGTATTGGCAAAAAACGAAATGCCATTTTTTTCATCTTTAATTGTTTATAACTTTTGTAATTTTTATGTAGTAATACACGATTTTAGGATTCCGGATCCAAAAAGCTATCGCACATAATTTTAAGAGCAGTATCTCTATTGTAGACCATTTTCAACTTGTTGAGTAGGCTACAAAGCATAGTTTTAACACACCGGTCAAACAACAGACTCTGAGCTGCTACTGTACTTTCAATGGTAGAAGACAATCCTGAAAAACCTCCTGTAGGAGGTGAGGACCCTACCCGGAGATTAAAATCAAAACCGAATTGCCTAGAGCCAAAAAGACTAAGCAATAAAACATGAGACAGGCACAAATCTGATTACACTTATTTTGCATTTCAGTTGAGAATATACTATAAATGTTTTTTTTTTTTCGGAATGACTGAATCGGGCCTTCACAGCTTCATCCGACGCATGGGCGAGCAGTGCCAGAGTTTTAAATTGCGAGGCTGTATGCTCTCTACCCTAACGTATCTTCTGTGAGACCGAACCTCGGCTTAAGGTTGGGTTGTGATTTGCGATGTGAAGGTTAGTGGCATTGTTTTGCCTATCAGCTGATCCACTCAAACTTTATTCCAGCCAAGCCTATTCAGCTGTAGGGCGTGCCAAGCAAATATACGCACAAAAACTTATTTACTCCTTTATTATATATCTACAATAAAATATTACAGTAGGTATACGAAATTAAAATATTACAGTAGGTATACGAAATTAAAACAGGTAAAACATGCAACCATGTGCATACTAATATTATAAACGCGAAAGTTTGTCTATCTTTCTGTCTGTGACTCACGGCTAAATCGCTGAAATGAATTTGATGAAATTTGGGAAGGAGCTATTTAAAGATCCGTCCAAAAAGCAGCCTTTAAAGGACTGAAATTAAACTGAAAGTTTCTTTTTTATAATCATAAGATAGCAAACAAGTTGATGGCTCTGTCTACCGGATACCTTACCATCCAAACCGGAACACGATAATGACAGACATTGACGCTATTGGGGCAGGAATGGGTAAGGCAGTGGTACCAAAAAATCCTAGAGAGACATTAAGGCCCTCTGGCTGAGAACTCTGCTCACCCCCGCGACCGGTAAAGCTGTGAAGTCTCTTTAGGCCAGCAGTAATTCAGGCATTCCGAAAAAAATGTTACGAAACTCTACCACCTAGTAATCACTATGGTAGTGACAAGTATAGCCAACCAGTCGCCTTTTACGTCCTGCTTCGAAAACGGCAGTTGGTCTTAACATTAAACGAGCCTGGATCAATACGGGAAGATAACTCCTAACGGTGATTTTTTTTAAATCGGTTGAGTAGTTTTTGATTTAAATCATATAATAACAAACAAACAAAAATCAAACCGTTCCTCTTTATAATATTGGCACATTGTAAAAAAGAAATAAGTGACAGGTTTTGATATTCAATCTAACAACTTTAGAACTCATTCGTAATAAATCACTCTAATAATGTCACACTTCCGGAATATTACAATAAGCCTTTTCAACATTTACCTAAGCTACATTTTAAACCAAATAGTCTCCTGGACATTCAGTAACAATATTATTAATACCAATTTGAAAGTGATATATGGTTTGTACAGCCCGGGTCCGTCACGGTGGCCTTGCGATTACTCACAAAATACTTTAAGAGTCCGTTTTCTCCAACCCTGGACGTAACATTGTTCTCATCACATTATTGGAAAACGTAACAATGTAATACCGGAACAATATGTTTACTTTGTTACATTACAATGTCTATTTACCATTTTGTCAACTCACTTGTCTTTGATTGTGTTTCCAGTTAAAATTTTATGAACGTGTGTTTTCAATTACCTTAACTAATTTAGATTTACAATTTTATATTACGAGTAGTGTCTCGTTATTTATGGATTGTTTGGGTTTGTATTAAAATTTGTATGAAGATTGGAGATTTATTGTATGGTATATATTAAATCATAAATTATTTTCTTTTTGTAAAACATATTATTTATTGGGTAAGTATTTTGTAAAATAATTATGTAATTTATTTACTCATTTCGTTGACTAATGATTAACTTGTTCTGCTCAGATAATTTGGTTCCAAGTTTGAAATTCTAGTCGCCCAGTAGCTACTAGTATTTATGTATTTGTTTTAAAGATAAACTTCAGTTGTTGTTTGCTCCCATCTAGGAGTCTAGGAGGCAGAAATCTACAACGACTTCACCAAGTTTTGTAGTAACGCCATTCCTGCCGCAATAGCGTTAATGCTTGTCGTGATACAGTGAGAGTTGGATATTTGGAATACAAAGGGAAGAATGAATCTAAAAGCGTGAAAGAAAATGTGTAAGGAATGAAGTGCACATGCACGAGTGTGAATGATGTGCATCTCCCGCGATTCGGAATAAACGCAGTCTGTAGATGTGACCACGAGATTGACATCGCTCTGGGTTGGTGGTGAGTTAGGAGTGTCGTGTTCGTCTTTGAAGAATAAAGTTCCTATCAGGCTTTGAAGAATAAAGTTCCTATCAGGGCTTATGCATGTAGCATCATATTCCCACTACAAGATTAAAAACGCACTAAAACATTTGGTGTTTATATGCGGTGGATAATATCTTCGAACCAGGAAAACTATCTGCATATGGGATACAAAAAAGGAATGTAGGTTATTTGCTTTGGAGAGCCAAGTACCATTTACCACAATTCTTTTATATGAACCCTTAATTTTCCGATCTGACAAACTGGTCATTCGCAGGGCAGTGAAGCATTTACCGATGTTTGGTTGCTTTTCCCGCACGTACCCCATGTGACAAAATTTATTTTATTATATTTATTATTCCTATGATGCTTAGATTATTCATTGATTTGGTCATTTAGGATTTTGGAATTGGTCAGGTCTATTGGTGCATCCAACTAATCCCACCAGTAACAACTGTTATTTAGAAAGAAATAAAAGTTCACTTAGTAATAAACTCATCTGTAACGATGAACTCATTTAACTAGTTATACGTGTGTATATCTAGCGATCAGTACAATCAACAGAATCGATTGAATAGCAAAGAATTTCGCCACTTTGAACCAGTCGACACTAGTTGACACAGTTGGTAGAGTGTCCTGGCTTGAAGGAACGTCGCAAGTTCATATCGTACGTGCCGAAATTTTTCTTTGTTGTTTTTAAAGTTTTTCAAGTTTGCCCAAGTACGGGTAGAGTGCTAAAACACAAATATAATTAATCTAGTGATCTTTAATAATTTACGTCTTCACTCTAATTTGTATAACGTGGCGGCTTTTTTAACCTTTCAATAAAGATAAAGAGGCTAATTGAACATTCAAATTCATTCATCCATATATATTTTTTTATTTTTCAGTAAGTATCCCTCACCTCGTGTTGGTCCAAGCTCCTTAGAAGAATAAGCCAACTGCCATTCTGCCAGATAGGTCGTAAAAAGCGGCTGATAGGTTATGCGAGTCACTACTATCGTGGATACTAGGTGGTAGAGTTCTGCATTCTCTCGCATGGATCTGTTAACAACGCTTTACGTATTCTTGTCGCAATAGCGTCAACGTCAATGGTTGTCACTGTCGTGTTCCGATTTATACGGTAACGAAGCCGGTAAACTTATGCGTATGACATTATACTGCACCACAAGATAGCAGCGCACTATTAACATCTTTGGTGTTTATAGGCGATGGTTGACTCTTTCCATCAGGAGACCCATCTGCTTGTTTGCTATCTTATGATAAATGTTTTTTTTTTAATCATAAGATAGCAAACAAGCAGATGGGTCTCCTGATGGAAAGAGTCAACCATCGCCTATAGACACCAAATATGTTAATATAATCTTATGATAGAAAAAAAACTCCCCAATTAGAGTTAAAGAAATAGTTGAATTGTACAATAATTCTTTAACCACGTCAGTTTTTCTAGGGTTGACTACGAATTTTCTAGGATAGGTATTGCATACTCCTGCTTGACTTTAGCTATACCAATGTCCTTACAAACCCTCCTGTTTATATAAAAACACTCCTCTACCACCATTGATTAAATAATATCCATATTTAAAACAAAACAAGATGCTCTATTATGCATTATTAATAATATTAAAATATTATCAAATTTCAAGTGTTTAATTTTTATAATTATTAAAAGTTTATGCTTTGAATTTGGCATATCCCAAGATCATCTCATACATAATGACTGTTTAATCGTTGCGATGAGAAATGAGATACAATCAGTCGAGTTGATTTATTGTAAACATGGGGCCAGCCGACGCGACGCGCGACGGCAAGTTATTTAGGAGTTTTGTTGTACCCGAACAGTTTGTTTGTCAAAATATTTAGAATTAACATTTCGAAAATCTTTATATACATCTTAGTATATATTAGTGGTCGTTCAGTGATTAAAATTTAACCTTAACTTTGTTTAGTTTACAGCCTCGCACGATATCATCACTATTTGGTTCTATAGGTTCTCACAAAAGAAAAAAAAAGTTTACATAAAGTTAAAAGAAATATTTATTCATCTTAATTATGACACTGACACTTTTTCCAAAATTTTTACAAACAATTCAAATTAAATACACACTCTCCTTGACTTTTTTTTAAACAAATAAGAATTTGTTTTTATTGACTTTTGCCTTTTGGGAAGTTTTTATTAAATTTGCTTTTTTTTAAGGCCAATGGGCCCACCTCTCGTTCCCACCACTGTAACTTCTATAAACCAGAATCAACAGCGACAACTGTCCTGATAACCACTGAGTTGCGAGCTCAGGGTGGATTAATTTTGCTTACGCACGTCGGGGCCCGGCCGTTGTCCGGGGGCCCCATATAATTGATATGGCAGATACGGCGGTAGCTTCGCCTCGGCTATGTATCCCAAATGTCAGTTTCTCCGTGATCATGATCGACTTTCATGACAACCGAATAGGCTAACCACTAAAACATACATAATACTTACTATTAACCGGGACAGACAGAGTTACTTTCACATTTATAATATTAGAATGGATGTATTTTTCTTCTTCTTTTTTAAATTTTTTATCGTTAATTCTACGTACCTGTATTTTTAGTTTAGTTATATACTTAGTTATGACATTAGTTTTTTAGTAACTTTAAAGCTGTTCCCGCGACTTAGTCCGCGTGGAAAATTTTCTAAAATAAAAGTCCCGGGGTTTTACCCGCAGTGTCTCGGTTCCTGTGGGATTTCTGGGATAAAAACTATCCTATGTCCTTTCTCGGGTTTCATAATATATTTGTACCAAAATTCATCTAATTCGATTCAGTGGTTTAGACGTGAAGAAGAGACAGACAAACAGACAGTTACTTTCGCACTTACAATATTGGTATGGATTTTTCATTTACTGATTGACCGAATGAAATCTCTTTAAATTTATTATAAAGATTAAGCTCTCCTATTGTACCTATTTATATCTGGTACTTTACGTCTTTCTGATTTTGGTAGGAATTTATTTTTATTTTGTCACTTTCTAATTTCTATAAACAATAATGTGTTAGACTAACAAATATACTTAGTAGAAAATGAACAGATCAACTGTTTTTTGTTTATTCTTATTCGTAACAATACCGGTATACCTGGGTACTTTGAGTTTGCAACAAATTATTATAAACTACCTGCAGCGTTGAGCCCGCTGCATTACAAATATTTTTGACGGATCCCGCGGGATCGCCTACTTTTTCCTGGATAAAAATTAGCCTATGTGCTATTCCAGGTCATCATCTACCTGTGTGCCAAATTTCATTTAAAACTCTTCAGTAGTTTATGCGTGGTTAACAAACATCCATCTAAACATCCATCTGTACATCAAAACTTTCGCATTTATAATATTAAATAATATAGATTTCCTATCAAACAAAAAGTAAGTATAGCGTATAAGTATATCCTTTTTGTCGATGTAAAGTAAGTACCTTAAAATTTATTGAATTTGTCAGATATTAGTTCAATAAACTTTACTTTGATATTGTTACATAACTAGATAATTTGGTACTTTTAGTATCCCATAACATAGTATCAGTCTTACCTAATTAAACATAAAAAGCTTTTGTTTAAAATATATGTCGGTATGAAACTAAAATATTAACTCCTAAATGATGCATTTTAATTTATACCATTGACGCGTCCCGCATGAGAGCGAATTTAATTATCTTTCCGTATACTCTATCATAGACCAATTAATAAAAATTACCTCTTACATAAAACTATTAACGTCCAACCGTGAGCGCCGCCGATAAACTGATCAAAATCATCTCATAGAACGATAATAAATTAATTGTTTTATTATGTCACTAGCAAGATGCGATAAAAAGACAACAAATTATTATTATAGAATTGAGACATCCCGCTATCTTTTTTATTACACATATGAAACAATATAATAGCAGTTATGAGATTAAAGTTATCATGAAATCAAAATAGGTGCATCGTCGAACAATTTTTTGCCTCAGCGTGAGTTTTATGCTAATGAGGCCCAAAAACAAACTTTGTTACAAGTTGAATGTGTAACATAAAATAAAAATAAATTAAATAATAAAGGGAATCGTTAAAATAGAAGAAATATCAGTAATTTATCCACGAGTCACCTTTTAAGCATTCCATAGATGCCTTCTCGGCGGGGACCCGCCTGCTCCAGACGCGATCTCCAAATAAAAAGGCGCCACGAAAAGATGTATTCAATAAACCATTGTCCATTACAAATGTAACCGATGAGATAAATTAATAATTATTATGAAATTTTGTAGATGTTTTGAACTGTGTCAGTATTGTCGCAAGCCGACGACAGCAGAGATGGTAAAGAATTAATCAAATCAAAAGAGCGAAACTGTCTTTGAGACCAAAATTAAGATGAAGGCTTTGTTTGTTTATAAAAGACTAGCTGTGCCAGCGACTTCATCCGTGTGGAGAAAAATTTAAAATAAAAATCCGCATAGTTCCCCTTCCCGTGAGATTTCCGGGATAAAAACTACCCTATGTCCTTTCTCAGGTCTCAAACTATCTTTGTACCAAATATCATCCAAATCGGTTCAATGGTTAAGGCGTGAAAAAGAGACAGACAGAGTTACTTTCGCATTTATAATATTAGTATGGATTAACTACTAAACCGATTCTTTCACAAATGGAAAGCTACATTATTCCGGAGTACCTAACATAAATTACTTTTTTACCCGACGAAGTCGCAGGTAGCAGCTAGTCCAGTGGCAAAGTTGGTCGGGCTCCTTTGAAAAAAAGACCAACTGACGTTCTGCCAGCCAGGTCGTAAAAGGCGACCGATTGGCTATACGTGTCACTAACATGGTAAATACTAGCGGAACTCTATTCCGCTACGTCTCGCCCGGGTATTTGGTACCACCGCCTTAGCTATTCCTGCCGCAATAGCGTCAATGCTCGTCATTGTCGTGTTTCGGTTTGGAAGTAACGCACCATTAATATCTTTGGTGTCTATAGGCGATGGTTTTCTTTTCTTCAGGAGAGTCATCTGCTTGTTTGCTGTCTAATGATTTAAAAAAAGATTCACAAACATGCTGGAGCATGGCTGGAGTCTAGAACAGCAGATTTTAATAGTGGCAATTTTGGAACAAAAACATTTTTTTGTGTCTAATAGAAGTTAGAAAGATTAGTTGACTCATTCGAATATTTTGCACAACAATAGGTAAGTCAACTAACAAGAAGTAATCCTACTTATAAGTATTATAAATGCGAAATTTTGTAAAGATGGATGGATGAATGTAGTTATGTTTGTTACTCTTTCACGCAAAAACGGCTGAACCGATTTGGATTAAATTTGGCACACGTAGAGAATTGATGACCTAGAATAGAAAATAGAGTACTCTTTATACCGGAAAATTAAATTGTTCCCGTGGGATTCATAAAAACTTTTATAATACAGCAAGCTGCAGCTAGTAAACTTTAAGACTGCGAAAGTCTGTATGTTACGCTTTTAAAGCTAAAGCCGCTGAACCGATTTTGATAAAATTTAGTATGGAGAAAGTTGAATTACCGCGGTCAAATTCGCTCACTATTTTTTGAAAAATCTAAGGGACTAAAGTAGGGGGATGATATATTTCAAAAATTATATCGACATGTTAGTCGACTACTTGCGAGCTATTTCTATTATTATAAATGCGAAAGTATGTTTGGATGAATGGATAAATGTTTGTTACTCTTTCAAGCAAAAACGGCTGAACTGATTAGAATGAAATTTTGCGCACATTTAGATGATGATTTGGATTAGCACATAGGGTGCTTTTATCTTGGAAAAATAAGTTGTTCCCATAGGATGCACAAAGAACTGATAGAATGCAGCGGGCTGCAGGGCGCAGCTAGTATATTACAAACGCAAAAGTGAGTTTGTTTGTTTGTTATGTTTTCACGGATAAGATGCTCAACCGATTTTCAGGTCAGCTAGTTTTTAAATGAATAAACTAGCAATAGTATTAAGCACTAAGAATTGACTTTGCGATTTTACATTCACTCTGGCGGGGTTATCACGTATCTCGCAATGCGCAATTATCATAATTTTTTAGTTATTGAAAAGCACATATCTAATAAACAGCCTTGTATATTAGTGGCAGTCGTTATAGCTTGATTATTTTTGATGCTGTGACATCGCAAAAAGTGTATAAAGCGACCAGCAAGAAATGGCGACGTTTTTGATATTTTTTTTGTTACGTTTAAGTCATGACTGATCGCCGGCTAATCGCAAATTTTAGGTGACGCGCCTGCGGAATGTAAGATCGCAAGGTCGTAGATTTCAAATTAGATTTTTAACCTCTTTTTCTATCCCGAAGTATCCCGTTTAGCCTCATGCTTGAATTTAACAAAACTTAAGTTATAATATCAGTGGACACATTATACAAATTGATTTAACCCCAAAGTAAGCAAATTATTTGCTTGTGATATTTTTTTATACCATAAGATAGCAAACAAACAGATGACTCTCCTGATGGAAAGAGAAACCATCGCAAACAGATAACAAAGATGTTAATGCTGCGTTGCTATCCATGTATTGATTGCCATGATATTGGATTGCCAATGCCACATGCATAAACCTACCGGCTACCTTACCCTCTAAACCGAAACACAACAAACCAGAAAATATAAACATCTATTGCACATCACACAAATGTTTTTCTGTGAAGGGAATTGAACCCAAACCCCATCGATTATATTAGTTTCGCTGCCACTCAAACATCGGGGCCGTCAATTATTTTATTAATTCGCACCTACACGACGCTCCGATCAACGACACTATACGATTATTCATCAAACAACCATTTACTTACGTGGGAACGCCACATGCATTAGCTTACCGGCTACGTTAACCTCCAAACTGGAAAATGACAGCGTCAAGTACCGCTATTGCAGGTAGAGTTAGGCCGATGGTAACAAACGTCAAACCCCCACTAGACGTAAAAGAACTCTACCGCCAGTCAGTGGTCACGATGTTAGTTCCACTTATTAGCCTTCCCTCGCCTTTTTTGGGAGACGCCTGGCAGAATGACTGATGGTTTTTTTTAAAGGTATGGATGGAGGATGATGGAGGTGATGGACAATTTAACGGATGTATTGGATGGATGGACAGACCCACATGAGAATTTTAAATTTTTTTTTACGACTAGCCGAGTGTAATCTTTGGCAAAACGAACGTCGTCAAATGCTCGATAGTATCCAATGTAAATCGGGTGTAATTTATTATTCCGACCTTGTGGGTACACGTAGAAACTTCCGTGCCTTTAAGCGATTTTGTCATACTTACTACTGGAAGCAAAATTAAGTAGGCCATTCTGGTAGGTCCCCAATTTCCAAACTTACGTGGTGCAATAGCAATCAGGCTCAACCTGATTGTAAAGTCTCATTTCGTAGCATTTTTATGCTTTTAACATTTTGCTGTCTCCTGCCAAAAAGGGAGGAAAACAGGATGTATCTTCCTACTCCTCCTATATAATTCTGATTAATTTCGTTGCGGGATCCAAGACAGCTTAGCTTTTCCCCAGGGCACCCTGAGCTCGCAACTCAGTTATCAGGACGGTTGCCGCTGTTGATTCTGGTTTACAGAAGTTACAGTGGTGGGAACGAGATGTGAGCCCATTGCCCTTAAAAAAAGCCAGCTACGTGATCATTTCCAAATTTATCTTTACTTACTTTAGGGTTCAAGGAAAAATATATTAATAGCCATATTCCTGTTTCTTAGTTTTATTGGTAAAATCACATTCAAATAATAGACCCGATGGTGACAGATGTTACAATATGGGACTTCTACAGATAAAATTTTGTAAACATTCACTATGATACTGTATCTGTATCTCGACTATACCTACTGCATTGAATAGCTACATTGAGACTTTAGTGCTTAAATGCTTCAAAACATCTTTGGAAACTGTGAGTCATAAAGAGAAAAATCAGAAAATAGACAAATCGAAAAACATTCGAACAAATCCACGATACAGATCAGACATCAAAAATATTTCTATATTAATAATAAGACTAATTTCACATTGTTACTGGGAAATCATAAAACTATACGCCCCACGACGCTAACGGATTTAAAAATCGCAACCGCTCTTAAAACGGGCATCGCAAAAAGAACCCGTGATGACGTCAATCACCAGCAACACGCCTGAGATTCAGTGCCCGTATTGCGTCCACGCATACGTCTATCGCACCGCTCTCAACAATCTTAAATTACCAACTACATATAAATAGTTACCGGTATCTGCAGGGACTTATAACGTTACTAGATAGTGCTACATTTTTATATTTAACGTTATTTTTATAGCAGTACTTCATCGATAAAAAATATTTCTGATTTACGAAATATCGTTACTAAAGTAACGAAACAAATAACATAATCTTAACGATATTTACACTTAGCGATTAAGGCCAAGTTTGACATTGCATCGCTAGCTCCCATTTGTAAGTAACAATATTAAGAGAGACAAATGTTAGTAACAAATAAATATAACGTAATATAGATATATTATTTTCTTAAAACATTATAATAAAATTGAAATACTATTGCATTATCGTTTAGCATGAAAATAACGTTAGAATGTATCTGAGCAAATAACGTTACCGGTTTTTAACGTTATTCAAGTCCTCAGTTGTTAGTCCAACTCTGAGATTAACAATAATTATAATCTAAATCTGCACGATGCTTATGTCAAGGATAAGCACGGACGCGAAGTTGGAGACGACGATGTCAGTCACAACTTGCGATATAGATATCAGCTGTGGTATTGGAAGCATTAGTAAGTCCGTAACTGTCAGACTGTGGCTCAGTCCGATTGAAATCTACGTGGAAATACATACCTCAGTTACGTTGTTTAACTATATACATTACAATTATCTACAAACTTAAGACAGGAAAAATTGTCTTATGATGTCAAAAGCCACATTTCTGGAGGGTAGATGAAAATAAATCTATTGAGAGCTACGAACAAGATATAGTAGGAACTCTTTACAGTAATTGTCATTAATTTCTTAAAAAATCGTCTCACACTGTCCGTAATTGCTGAAAATTATTTTCAAATCGAGTCACACTTAATAACAGTGTTCTATAAAACTATTAAAACCATTTGGCTACGAACATAATCAATTCTTGTATTAATACTCTGGGGTGGCAATTTTCGAAAGAAACTCTAAATACGGTTCCAGACTATATTTTGTCCTAAGGAGGGGTGAAATTACTACTACGTCATAGAGTAAACCGCATATATATTAATGGAACACATTTAATCGTGGCTTAATATAACCGCACCTCTTTGAAGTGCCGTGGAACAAAACGTGTTAGTGCTTTGAAAGCGTTCATATTTTCAACATTAAAAACAATATCAAATAAAATATCGACATAGGTGTATTAAGTCGGACAATAACGTAGCGGCAGGGGAACCCAAGATGCTAACTCGAGCGCACCGACCACACAGCCCATAGACACCTAATAATAGGCGAATGACTTGTGTCAACACATCTGACTTATAGTTCCGATGTAAATGTCCACGCGCCAATGAGTAGTGATTGGGTAATCAGTGTCGACTAATCAGATGCTCCGTACATTACTATCTTTCACTGTGGCCTTGAGTTAGCCAATTACGGCGTTGCAACCCCACTTCGTCTTACCTTAGCTAGTTGCCAGAATGCATTCAATACGGAAAATCAAACATTAGCCGTCTATAGGCTGTGTGGTCGGTGCTCGAGCGTCATAGAGACCTATTAGATTTTATAAATTCAATTATAGGAAAAAAAGGTTGTATGTTTTTCATGTCAATGGTGGAGAAAAAATCTACAGATAAAATGTTTAAAAAAACTGTGACATGGAAAAACTAAATCGTGTCTGATTAAGGTATAGTGGGTTAATTGCCACTTAAAATTTAGAAAATCTGACGATTCAAGTGTAACGGGGGTCAGAAATTTGCAGAGAAAATGTTGTTTTGACATTCTCGAGCGCGTTTGAATTTTTATATTTATTTTTATTTTAAAGGGCTTATTATTTGGTTGAGAGCCCTGACAGTATGCGAGTTTTGTGTTAATCTGACGCGCATGAGTAAATGTAAAAATCCCTTCTTGGGCTCCCCTACTATAGTGTAGATGTAAAACTATATAAAGTTTAATAAATAGTGAGGTTATTGTTCAGGCAGTCCTCTAGACGTAGTAGTGTGTGGGCGCGCTCGCCTACGAGTCCCACCAGTCGGGCCCGCCGCTGCTGCCGCCGCCGCCGCCGCCGTAAGAGCCGCCGTAGTTGCCCCCGTACGCGCCGCCGCCGTAACCAAAACCTAACGACAACATTGTTTAGTCATACTCAAGGAAGTTACATTCTACCCGGAATGCTTACACGCGCTTCAAAATCGTTCCGAAGAGTACCATGACTTGAGTGGAGTGTGTCTCTTTCTACTAATAAAGCGCCAATCGCCATACATAAGTGTGGCCATGCGTAGTTTGCAAATTACTACTAAGTAATTCTACTAATTTGCGAACAGTTTTTGCATTACATAAGTAATTACGTAATAATTAAAGTAAGCACATTTTAGAACTCACTATGTTAATTACAACACATTTTATATATATCTATCGACGTGTATGAATAAAAGGGATTCAACGGTTAACGAATATATAAAAATCTACCATCCGAAAGTTTTATTTACACTGGCAATTGCAAGAAAGGGACAACATCCACTCATGTCGTTGTCTTGCTCAGAACGTTTTTCCCCTCTGTTATGTAAGAAACAAATGTCAACTTTATTAGGAACGAAATAAAGTACATTTTTATTTTTAAATATTATTATTTTTAAATATTTTATTTTTAAATATTTATAGTAATTCCAGTTATCGTATATAAGTTCCTTGGTCATACTTGATTCATGATGATACATACACGAAAACTGTCCCACCCAGTCGATATTATCAAAAAAAAAGTGAAATTATTCTATTTATAAAAATTAAAATATAGTATTTTAAAATGCCCATGGTTATCCAAATCTAGCGAATATTTTAACCTGGACAACACTCTGTCGACTCAGTGGGCGCGGCCACCTTCATGTCGTAGTCACGTCTGTGTCTATTAAAATTTGTTGTCCGATATTTTGTGTGGCCATAATTAATATTCAAATATCATTTAGAACGAAGATTGCCGTTTTAATAGGAGGAAATTTATCAATCTATATCTGCAAAATAATAGCATAATATTTATGGCAAATATATTTTGCAATAATATATTGAATAACACTAGAAATTTAGAAATAACAACGGTAACATTAACAATAACAATAGTTTTACCATAAATATTAATGGCAAGTCAAATCAAAAGAAAAAGTTTTAATTAAAAAAAATAGCATCTCTTCAGATAATAATCATTTACACAAAATAAGGAAATAGTGTTGATGCAAGCAAGTCTGATCCATGTTATCGAACAGATGTGACAAATTTTCAAAAGATCATAAGTGCTCGAAACTTGTTAAATGAATCAATTTGAAAACTGACGAACCTATTCGTACCGCTACTATACATGATATTATATGATCAGACGGATCGGATGTATTATGATAATGTTCTTTATCGGCCATGGTATAAAGTTGATATTTTAATGCACTCAAGGTTTAGTTGATATTGATTATTCCATAAATGTTATTTTGAAAAACTTTAAAAATAACAAAGAAAAATATCGACATGCAGGGATTGAACCTGCGATCCTTTCCCTAAAGGCTTTAAAGAAAGGGTTGCAGGTTCAATCCCTGCAGTTTGTTTCAATTTAAGCATGGGTCGAGTGCTATAACATAAAAATAAAATCTTAGTTTATTTATTGGTTAATATGATTAATTTACATTAGTTAAATTTATTGGTTGATATTAGTATTAGTGATCTGTGTACCGGAGCCGAGGGGCGCAGGCCCGGCGGAGCGCGGCGCGGTGCGCGGCTGCGTGCGGAAGTCGCGGGCGCCGAAGCCGCCGCCCGAGCCGAAGCGGCCGCCGCCCGACCGCGAGCCCGCGCGCCGCCCGCCGCCGCCCGACCGCCCCTCCGCCGCCGTGCTCGTCAGCCAACTGGGGACACGCCAAAGTAGGTACACACTGTAACTTCATTTCGGAATTTGTGTGTTTCCACGTGTTGCTTCCGGGTTCCTTTGAATAATAAACCAACTGCCGTCCCGCCAGGCAGGTCCGTTATAGGCGACCGATTGGTTATGTGAGTCGATTGTGGCTACTAGGTGGTAGAGGTTTACATTGCCTCGCCCGGGTCTGGTACCACCGCCTAACCTATTCATGCCATAATAGCGTCAGTGCTTGTCGCTGCCGTGTTCTGGTGGTAGGGTAAGGTAGCCGATAAACTTATGAATGTGCGTTAGACCCCGCCAAAAGATAGCAACGTACCATTAACATCTTTAATGTCTATAGACGATGGTTGGCTCTTTTCATCAGGAGACCCATCTGCTTGTTTGCTATCTTATAATATAAAAAATATATACATTATTTTTTAATGTGTATTTATTCTCTTTTCTATTTAGTTCGCTTTTTGTCAATAGCTTTTAGGCCACATTTTTTGTTCATGTTGATTTCCTCATACTACGGTTAGCTGGAAGCAATCTTAATATGAACATTTTCCATATAAGATTTGTCACAAGCAAAAACAAAATGATAAAATTTAAATATATAATAAAACAAACATATGTTGATATACAGCAGTTTAATAACTCGACAGTAATGAGAAAATAATGTGAACGAAATCGCGGTTAACTAGTTTTGTTTAGAACTTACTTGGGCACGTCCTGTTTAGCCTCAACGAGTAATTCGACTAGATCACGAGCGAGGCCTCTGTTTGAGTCATTGAAGAAGGAAGTGGCAACACCCAGGTTACCCATACGGCCGGTACGGCCGATGCGATGCACGTACTCCTCCACGTCCGAAGGTAGGTCGAAGTTGATCACGTGACGCACGTGAGGTATGTCCAAACCTAAAAACGGTTTCATATTAAACTAGCTGACCCAGCAAACGTTGTTTTGCCTTACATATTAGGAACCCATAGCGGACAAACAATGTGATAATATATAATATTATAATATTATATATTATCACATTTATACATAATTTATATAAGACTACGGGATTGTTCTTTCACGCAGCCAAAATGGCATTAAACTTTATATGGTGGTTAAGTATTCTTAAATTTTCTAATTTTCCGCGCAATTTTCTTAATATTTTCTTTTATAAGAACCTTCTCCTTACAATTACTCTCCTTATAATGACCAAGGAAAATAGGGATTGATATATATATATATATATATATATATATATATATATATATATATATATATATATATATATATATATATATATATATATATATGATTTATTTTTTTGAAGCTATCAATCTATATACATGAAAATAATAACACTAAATAATAAAAATGTTGCTCGCCTAATTACTCTAATTGATCTAACCCAAAAGTAAGCGAATTATTTACTTTTGTTAAAAGGGATAGCAAATCATATGTAAATACTATAATATATAAACACCCAAACCCAGAAAGACAAACTTTTATATTCATCACACAAATGTTTTTCTCTGTCGGGAACCGAGCCCGAGCCCCATTGATTCGTAGTTAGATTTGCTAACAACTCTGACGACTCGAAGAAGCCAGGGAAGTGTGCGCTATTTGTGTATAATGAGCACGTGTTTTAGTATTGTCTAATAATTCGATTCATGCTCGTGGTGGTAGAGTTGACCATCAGACCTGACTACTGTAAGATCACTGGTTTTTCATATGTAATGTCTTTCCTCCCACTTCCTTGCAATCTATGAGATTGATTACCTGAAATGCGACGAAAGTATGTAATAAAGCCGTTGAGACGCGCGCTATTTAAATTAACTCTTACAATTGCCAGTGCAATAAATAAAAGTGAACAAATACATTTATCTCTGCAAGATTTACAGAAAATATATAGAAATGGGATTGATTTTTTGTGCCTCACAGAAACATTTATTTAAAAAGGCTCGGAATCTTTACTGAAAATACCAGGATATAAAATAACGTCATCTTTTTCAAGAAACAAAAAACGTGGTGGTAGTTATATTTTAGTAAAGAAAGAGATTGAATATAAAAGTATTGAATATTTAAAAAATATGGGTGTTATCGAGTGCTTTGAGTGCTGTGGTGTTGAAATACCCACTTATAACTTAATATGCATATACAGAACACCACAAAGTGACCCTTATGATTTTTTCCAAAAGTTAAATGAACTTCTCCATATATTGAATAGGAAAGGAAAAACTAAAAATATTGTTTTATGTGGGGACTGGAACATAGATCTGTTATCTAAAAACAAATATTCACTAGAATTAATTAGTATATTAGATAATTACAACATAGCTTCACATATAAATAGTCCTACAAGGTTAAATTCATGTATAGACCTTATAGTAAGTAACATCAAAACTGCACAAGGATTGACGCATCATCTAGCTCTTTCAGACCATGAAACCGGTCAGGTATTATCAATAAATGTTAAAAAAACTGATCTTAAATGTTACTGGAATGAATATGTGAGAGACTTCAGCATAGAAAATCAATCAAAATTTTTATGTTGCTTATCTAATTTAAAATTTTCCGACATATATGTATCAGACAACTTGAACGACTCTTTTAATTTATTTTTTGACACTTTCAAATTATTTTATGATCTATGTTTTCCAATAATTAAGGTTAAAAAAAGTAATGCTAGTCGAGAAAAAAAAACTGGATGACAAAAGGAATAAAAATATCAAGTCTGAAAAAGAGATTAATGTATTTGTCATATAGAAAGGCGTCTAAGAAAAATTACCATGATAAAAAACATATAAAATACAACAAGATTTTAAAACAATGTATTTACAAGTCTAAGCAAATACAAAATAAGAAAATTATAGTTAATCATAAAAATAAATGCAAAGCTACATGGAAAATAATAAAAGACAATATGATAGAAACTGATAAAAGACACGAGATCAAAGAAATTAAAAACGGAAATAATGTGATCACTGATCCAAAAATAATGTCTGAACTATTAAATGATCACTTTATAGATATATTAAATAATAAAAAAGCAAATGAACTAAAATCTAAATACAATAATAATAACAATAATAATAATAGTAATAATGATAATAATTATAATAATAATGGTAATAATATATGATTGATAATAATGATATGATAATAATAATATTAATAATGTTAATAATAATAATTGTAAATATAAAATAACAAGAAATAATAATTCAATCTTTCTATATCCTACGGATCCCAAAGAAATTGAAAAAAATTATTAAATCCCTAAATTCCACACAATCAGTGGGATATGATGATATCCGAACAGACATTATTAAAAAGTGTAATAAATATATTTGTGGTCCATTATCACATATAGTGAACCTGTCTTTTGAAAAAGGTGAATTTCCTGAGAAATTAAAAGTTTCAATAATAAAACCATTACACAAAAAAAATGAACCGTCTGACATAAATAACTATCGACCAATAACTCTTATACCTGTACTAGCTAAAATATTTGAAAAAGCCATGTTATGTAGATTAAATAATTTTCTTATAAAAAATAATATTCTAGCAAAAGAACAATTTGGGTTCTGTAATAATAGCTCAACTACGCTAGCATGCTATCATCTGACAAAACTTATTACTGACTCCCTAAATGATAGAAAACCAATAACGGCTATATTCCTCGATATGAGTAAAGCCTTCGATTTTGTTAAGCATTTAAATTTGCTAGATAAATTAGAAAAATATGGTATTAGAGGTAATGACTGGCAATGGATTAAAAATTATTTATCAAATAGAAAACAATGTACAGAAATAAATAAAACATTTAATGGAATAAAAAAATATCGCTCAAAATATAGACTTAATAATATCGGTGTTCCACAGGGTAGTATTTTAGGACCTTTACTTTTCCTTTTATATATTAATGACCTCCCAAAAGCAATCACAAATCCCTGTATATATATATATATATATATATATATATATATATATATATATATATATATATATATATATGTATATTATATGCCGACGATACGACAATACATATTAAATGTGAAAATATTAATAATTATGAAAATGAAGTTAATAAAACGTTAAATAAAACAATTGAATGGCTCCGTGATAATAATTTAAATATTAACATAAATAAAACCAAATTTATTCAATTTAATAATATTAACATGAAAAAAATACCATTACGAATAAGATACAATAACGAAACAATTGACGAAGTGGATAATATTAGGTTTTTAGGTATAATGTATGACAAATTTTGTAACTGGAAGTCACATATACATGTGGTTTGTGCAAAGATAGATAAATTTATTTACGCAATTAGACGTTTACGTCAAATAGTATCACGAGATGCAGCACTTAGTGCGTACCATGGTTATGTATCGTCTGTTCTGTCGTATGGCTTAATTATGTGGGGAAATTCAGTAGAAATGGATAAAGCATTCAAAGTACAAAAAAATGTGTAAGAGCTATATATAACTACACCCCGCTCGATATTTGTAAACCTTTGCTTCAAAAAAACAAAATACTGCCATTACCTTGCATGTACATTAGGGATATCTCAATGTTCGTTAAAAGATATCCTCACCTCTTCACATTGAATGTAGAGGGTAAACAAAGGTCTACAAGATATGCTGAAAAATTATTCTTGCCCAAATGTAATATAAAACTAGTTCTAAAAAATGTTCATGTAATGGCTATAAAAATATATAATAAGATTCCGAATGACATAAAAAAATTACCACTAAATCAATTTAAGAATAAACTATCGAAATGGCTGTTAGAGAAGTGTTTCTACGATATTAATGAATTATTTGTAAAAAAAAATATAATATAAAACTTTAATTCTAATTGCATCAAATAATTACTAAGATTTTTATTTTTATTTATTTTAATGTTAATGAATTTTTAATTTTAATTATATTATATTTTTTATTGTTATTATTTAAATTTATTTTGATTTAATGTATTGAATGAATATAAAGTTTAAAAACAAGATCATTAATTGAATTAAATAAATGTACTTACTAGGTTTACTTTAATGCATGTTAAAAATAACAGCAATAAAAATTTGTATACCAGTTGTCTGGTGAAATAAGTGAAGCAATATTAATATAAAAACATCATAATGTACACTATTTCAAACAAATAAAGAATTTATTATTTATTTATTATTTATTATTATAACAAATAACTGAGCGTGCGTTTTGTAAGAGACCAATGAGCATGTGCTATTCGAATAGGCCGATCAGTTTGTGCAGTGGTGGTGGTAGTGGTAGCGGTGGCGATGCCCATTAGATCATACCAAGTTAATCACACAGTTATCACATGTTTTATCACTAACCAAAGTACAGTTCAATGTTACAGATTTACTAGGTTAAAATCGACAAAGTTAAAAAAATATTGTAAGAGTTAAGGACAAATCGCTTAGAAAATTACTTTTAATATCAGACTCATCTACTTTTTGTAACATAACTTGTGTCATATCTAAGTGGCCACCTCTACCGCCACGCAAACTTCTATGCCTATTCAAATACCGTGTACTTATTAGTCAATTAAAAAAACGCGCACTCATTGGTCAATTTAAATAGAGCATGCTTCCCCGGCTTTGTTACACACTTCTGTTGCATTTCAGGTAATTAATTTCCGTTTTTTCAATTCTGTCTTTAACTCTTTATTATTCCAAATCTCAAATTTTTTATTTATAAACACACACTCATGTGTATATAAATTCATCAAATAATATAAAAGCGTGAAAATATTGAGATATTGAAAACACTTCACGTGAAAAACTGATCACACACACACACACACATACACATCTGCAATTTACTGGTACCGGCCAGCCGCATTCTTCAGACCATATTACATTGTACAGTAAATTACAGTACGTAAATTTTAGAAAGTATAATATGTAATTGAAATTACCTCTGGCAGCGACAGCCGTGGCGACCAATATCGGCGTTTGCCCAGAGCGAAACCGTCGCAAAGCATCTTCTCTCTCACGCTGAGAACGGTCACCGTGAATCGACGTCACTGGATACCCATCAGCATCAAGAAATTCCTCTAATTGATCAGCACCTGTAATTTAGATATTATGTAAACATATTAATAAATTTCTCCGTGTTTAAATGAGCCCTATTTGAAGAATCCATCTGCCGTTCTACTTTCACTAGGTGGAATGCCGCAACGTCTCTCCTGATTTTGGTACCACCACTTTACCTATTCCTGCCGAAATAGCGTCAATGTTTGGCACTATTACGTTCCAGTTTGCAGAGAAAATTTACAGATAAACTTACCTACGTGGCATTACCATCCCGCCAGAAAGATAGAAACGCACAACTTTAGTGTCTATATGTGATGTTATCTGTTTCCATCAGAAAAATCTGCTTGTTTGCTATTCTATTATATAAAAAAATGAGGGATGGGCCGAAATTCGTTTTACATTCGGTTTAACTGAATTTCAATGAACGACATTCAGCCGAAATTCGGTTTAAATGTCGAACAATCGGTACTAGAAAAAAGTACCTACTTGTACTATTTTATAGAAATCTACACTAATATTATAAAGAACAGATTTGTATTTTTTCTTTTATAGGTATCGAATTAACTGAAAACTACTGGACCGATTTGAAAAATTCTTTTACCATTAGAAGGTATATCATCCCCGAGTAACATAGGCTATATATTATACTTTCAAAAAATTTGAGATCCCTACCTAACCTTAGGTATCAAAATTTTATATTTTATCTATGTCATTATTTTGCCAAAACCATTAACGATATATAAAATAATTTAAGTAAATGTGTAAATAAGTCACGACGTGTCGCTCTCAAGAAAGCGCGCCAAAATTGTACTGAAGTTCGGCCGAAATTTGGTCGAATTTTTTTTCACAGAATGTTCTTCCGAAGTTCGAATTCGGTCCAAACCACATTCAGTCCATCTCTAATAAAATATATAATCTGCAACAAGGATGCTTAAATAGTAATAAGAAAATATACCAACCCTTTTTCGTTTCAACAAAAACGAGCGTCAACTGATCTTCCTCAGTTTGGGTGCGATGAAGCAAGTTCGACGCGTTCAATAAGTCCAGTAAAAATGATCGTTTGTCCGGCTCTTCCACCCATACAACCTGAATAAGAACAAAGTTTTTAAATTACTGAATTAAAATCACAAAAACATTGCACATATATTATTTCATATAATTTACACAGTCTGTCAGTTGGCAAGGAGGAAAATGGATCCGCTGATGCCTATTGTTTATGTCTCGCGATAAAAACATGGTTAAATTGTTGGTTAGTCTATTCGCTCACATATGGGATCACCGGGTTCCATCCTCAGTCCTGTAAAAGTTTGACTGAATCAGCATTGTGCATTCGAGCTTCGAATTAGCTTACAAGATCATTCGAGCTTTCAACCTAAAAAATCTAATTTTATTAGATAGAATAGATTGTTAGTAAACCACTTCTTTCAATATTATTCTCCAATTTGTCGACTGGTGATATAAGTAATGTTCATCACTCTGTTTCTCAACTTTAAGTAATATTATATGCTACTTGTATCATTCATTAACTACAGCTTTACTTTTCTCATGGCACTGGGTTGTCCATATACCATTGCTTTTCCATATTCTGGACAATTTAAAATAAAATTAAAATAAAAAAAGCCTTTTATTTCTTGCTACATAGTCTACTATGTAGCAAGATTGACGATTTAAAGAAATAACATTGTCAGTTTACCATTTTACTTAAATCTATTCACCCAAAAATAACAATCTGCCTTTTTTATATTGTTAAATAGCAAGCACGCAGATGGCTCTCCTGATGAAACCATTGCCTACAGACACCAAAGATGGTATTGATGCATTGCAATCTATGTGGCGAAATGGCAGTGCCTCATGCATAAGTTTACTACCTTACCCTTCAAAACTAAAGTTAGCCCAGACCAACATGAGAAATATTAGGGGCCTTATTTATTTATTTACTCGCTTACACAACTACCATTACCGGACATTGCCCAATGCGATAGCGCGGCATTACTACTAATAAACATTTTTAACACTTAAACAAAGAGATAAACAAAATTCTACTAACTAAATAATACAAATAAAAATCTACAAACCAAATATGATAGCGAAAAAAAAGGACGTTAAAAACAAGACAAAATTTAACAGTAACTAACAACATATAATATAACTTTCATTAATTCATTCCAATTGCAATTAAAAATATCTATTCTCTCTGGATCAAATTTATTATGTTTAATGCTCGAGTGATTGGTGTTTGTGCCATTAAACTAGTTTTAGCCCTGGGTACAGCCAATAGTGGCAGACAGCTTACTGTCAAGCAGTTCGTAAAAGGAAAATGTGACTACTACTACCATCGAGTAGTCTGCAACGTCTCTCGCTGGTTTGGACTTCTGTACCACTGTCTTATTTTCTCCTACCATGTCGTTGCTAGCTACTGTCATGTTTCGGTTTGGTGAATAAGACAGCCAATAAACTTATACATATTGCATTAGATCCACAACAAGGACTGCACAAGGCAATGGCATCTCTTTCCATCAGGAGGATCGTCTGCTTGTTTGCAATTCCATGATATAAAAAATACAATATTACTTGACTAAACACCGAAATGGAGATCACTATATCACATTAATAAGTCTATTATTTTCTAGAATAAAATATAAAACTGTTTTTTACTTACCTTTTGTGTAATGTTTTCTGATGTAGATCCAACTCTGCCAACAGCAAGGAACACATAGTTGTGTAAGAAATCCTGTGCCAACACTTGTATCTGCTTGGGGAAGGTAGCGGAGAACATGAGCGTTTGCCGCTCACCCGTCTTCGGCATAGTGTGGCATTCAACTATCTTACGGATTTGCGGCTCGAAACCCATGTCCAACATGCGGTCGGCCTCGTCCAACACAAGGTGGCGACAGTGGTCGAGGGCAACTCGCCCACGAGCCAACATGTCTACGAGTCGCCCAGGCGTTGCCACTAGTAGGTGGCAACCGCGCTCTAACTCGTGAATTTGCTCTAAAATAGGTGATCCACCATACCTGCATGAAATTATACAATAGGTACATACACATTGAACGAAATAAACCTATTCTTAATAAAGATTTTATATCTATATTAAAATTATTATAAATGCGAAAATTTCGATGTTTGGATAGATGGATATTTGGATGGATGGATGTTTGTTACTCAATCACGGAAAAACTACTGAACGATTTGAATGAAATTTGGCACACAGGTAGATGATGACCTGGAATACCACATAGAATACTTTTTATCATTTTTTTTAGAATTGTAAAGATGGGACCCGTAGCTGAGAGAAAAACGCGATCATTTTTTTAGCAACGTTCCTCGCCTGTCTCACTTTTGTTGGCCTGTTCTCATTTTCAAACACCCATTCACAAGATTGCTGTTTTTTTTTCGGGTTCAAAAACAATAAATCCACATTTCGTCTCCTGTGACAATGTCATAAACAGCATTAGAATGTCCGTGGTCGTACTTCAGTAGCGTGTAATGAGCACCATTCCACTCGGGCCGCTTTTGCTCTGCTATCAGTTCATGAGGGATCCAACGACAACAAAGTTTCCGAACTTTCAATTCTTCGTATAAAAATTTTCTGAATTCGGCTCATACCAATCCTCAATAGTCCTCAAATTGTCCGTAGGTAATCCGTGGGTTTTCTTCAATTAACCGCTTAACAGTAGCCACATTATTTTCGTTGACGGCAGTTGAAGGCCGCCCTTTACGAAATTCATCATGTAAAGAAACACGACCTCTCTCAAATTTAGCAAACCATCTCCTCACGTTGATAAAACAAGGTGCTTCTCTCCCAAAAGCATTTTAAGACGAGCAGCAGAGAACTTTTAAAATAATAAAAAATCATCACTCTAAAATCTTCTCGACTTAATTCCATTTTCGTTGCATACATAGATATTTGATGTGTGATAAAAAAACAATTGACAAATCATTTACCGCCTTTGTTACATTTACCAATTGTTTTTTTTATTACTAAGAAGGTTGCAACGTTTTAAAAATGTAACATATGCTATTCAAATAGTTCCGATTAGCTAGAAGTGCAAAACTTTTAGTGTGCCCCATGTATGTTTTTGTATGTATGTATGTATGTTGCCATCTTTATTCTTATATAATGCGGTAGGCTTGTCACCTATCACATTGAGAGACGGCTGGTTTCCGAAACGCAAATTACTTTTAACAAGCAATTAATCTGTGTTTAACACATAATTTGCTTGTAAAAATTATGATTAAACACAGATTAATTGCTTGTTAAAATTAATTTCCGTTTCGGAAACTGGCCGTTAGTATCTTCGGCTATCGTAGGTGCACTGATTATATCTCTGCCTGCCTCTTCGGTGATACGGTTGTGAAGATCATTTTATTCTAAGCCTCTTTCATTTATACATAAATTCTTACAATTATTATCTTTTTTTTAAGATTGACTGGTAAAAGACTGCACATACTGAAGAAGTATAGTAGTACACGATTCTGATACCAAATAGGAAAAAAATTTTTTACCTAATCTATGTATATATATATATATATATATATATATATATATATATATATATATATATATATATATATATGTATGTATGTATATGTATACATACTAAGTTGCTGTTCGTTTATCTCGCTAAAACTCGAGAACGGCAGTTAATCCCGGGCTCCTTTGAAGAATAGGCCAACTGCCGTTCTGCCAGGCAGGTCGTAAAAGGCGATCGAGTGGCAATGCGTGTCACTACCATCGTGACTAAGGTAGCCGGTAAACTTATGCATGTGGCATTAGACCTCGCCACAAGATAGCAACGCACCATTAACACCTTTGGTGTCTATAGGTGATGGTTGACTCTTTCCATCAAGAGACCCATCTGCTTGTTTGCTATCTTATGATATAAAAGAAAAAAAAGAAAAAAAGAATCTTCACGCCCGTATCCCCGAAGAGCAACAAATGCACCCACGATTAGCCGAAGATACTTGGTCCCACAAATGTGATAGGTGGCAAGCCTATCGCCAACCGGGCACTTTCCAATCCCGGGCAACTTTGTGTTTATCAGAAAACTGAAAAACACTTTTTTTTTAATGCCCGACCCGGGAATCGAACCCGGGACCTCATGTGGTCAACGCCAACGCTGTACCACTAGACCACAGAGGCGGTAAAGAATCGATTTAGCTAATTTTCGTTTTGAATTAATTGTTGAAGTCCAGGGAAGGTTTAAAAGGTGAGAAAATATAGAAAAAATAAGAGTAGTTAAAAAGGCAGAACAGCGTTTGCCGGGTCAGCTAGTTATCCAATAAAAATATTAAGTACAGACACCATTGTTTACAAATAGCGATTTGTGATGGCGGCACATGTCAGTTACGGTGCGCGCCTGTCGCCCCCCGCACAGTGACTATTTTTTTTTTGAATATTACTACAATAATTAATTCGTTGAGATTTACTATAAATTAAGCAATATTCTCTTTTTATTATATTTTTATTGGTTACATATGACCATTACCTATAATTTTTCCCATTTTGTAGTATTTTACAAGTCAACCTGTATATTTTTAAAATAAACCACTCAATGAGCAAACTGATATGATAAAACCGGCGAATATTCATTGATCTCTATACAATAGATTGCTAACAGTTATTTCAGAGTTATATACTAATATTAATTGCTGATTGTATTATAAAACTTACACAACACAAGGTCGAACACGCGAGCGATAAGCGAATTTCCTAGCTTCGTCGTATATCTGCGTGGCGAGCTCCCGCGTCGGGGCCAATACTAGCCCTAATGGATACTGTTTACGTCTGTTGTAGGGCCTGAAAATGAAAAACCATCACTGTTACATAATTTTTTTCGACCAAAACTAAAGAAGTGTATAGAATGCCGATAGCTGACTATAGCGCTTATACTTTATACTTTTTGTCGTTGGCTTTTGGTGAAACTCCATTTAATTTTATGTTAAAATGCGCTTCTACGGTTTCACAAAACACTTTTTATTTAGTATATATCACAATTGCCCTGCCGCAACGGAAAGGCGAAACGAGTTTGCGATATAAACTAAATAAATAGTATTTTTGTAAAATAGTACAATTGTATTCTAATATAAGTAAAAGGACCGCACTGTAAAGAACCGAGCAAATTATGACGGGCCTAAACGGGCCGGGCCGAGGCGCGTTGTAAGAAACTGCCTAGATCGTTTTCATACACTTTATATAAAGTATCGCACACCATGGTGGGGGCACAGCAGACCGCATCTAAGCGGATTTCAGTGAATGCGATGCGCTCCGCCCCACCCGATGTAACTATTAATTTATGAAATAACGTGATTATTGCTAAAGCACAGTTAATATTTTAGTTCAAGGCTACAAAGAGCTATATGATTTGTAAGAACCACATTATGATGATTAACAAAGGAAAATAACATTGAAAAAATATACAAAAATGCACTGTGTTGCATTGCGACCTGCTCCGCTCCGCTGCGGCCTGTCCAAATGTGCTATGCTATGCATTTTTCGTTGCGATGCGGTCCGCTCCGGACCGTCTCAGTGTTCTCGATCCATAAAGCCTATGCATGTTTCTTGCACAAATTTAAACAACCGTTTAAAATACTGTGTAGTGGCCTTCATTACAATACCACTTAAATTTTCGGTGTCAGGGCTACAGGAGTAAAAACTGACTTATAACATATTTGTGTAACAAGTCAAGTAGAGTTCTAGCTCTTATTTTAACTACTCATTAATGTAACAGTTCAGATAAGGTAGTCGACGTAACTCGGTGCAGCTGAGCTTTTTCTAGGTGTGGGACTTAAAAGCAGCCTACCTACCAAACCTACTTCCTATATATGTAACAAGTCAAACAATATTTGCGGCTATTTCGAGCTATGTACTAATATTACACAATTTACTGCACTAACTGATAGCGATACAGAGCCCCTAGTGATACTACACTTCCTCTATTTAAGTAGTTTTACGCGTATTGCTTTAGTGCGTATTTCACAATAACTGTACGATTCGGAATATTTCCTTTTATTGCTTAATCCTCTGCCACTCCATAGGTCGAGTGGTTAACGAAATTAACTACGAATCGATGGGGCTTGAGTTCGTTTCCCGACAAGGACGAACATTTATGTGATAGACATATATATTTCTTCATTTGTATTTATAAATATGTATGTTAACATACTGTATTAACAAATATTTATATATGTATTTCTATGTTTTTGTATCAATGAATAACACCCATAATTATCTTACTTTGGGCTTAGATTAATTTGTTCATAAATCAATATATTTATACACGTGAGTACATGCGAGATACGTGCGTACCTGCACACATACTCTATATACAACTATGTACTCACTGCTATTTTTATAAATACTTCAAAATAAAATTTTGACAAAACAGGAATTCTTCTTTGAGTTAAAAAATTTCTCCCTAGCATAGGATAAGTGCTAAAACACATAACGTTACTAACCCCATATGCTTGACAGGCCCGGCTTCATACATCTGGTTGAGTATTGGCACGAGGAAGGCAGCCGTCTTGCCCGAGCCGGTCTGCGCGCACGCCATGACGTCACGCCGCCCGAGCACTATCGGGATCGCGTACTTCTGCACCGGAGTCGGCTTGTCGTAACGGGCCAGAGATATGTTCGAGCGCATTAATTCCGTCAGGTTAACATCCTCAAACTGTTAAACATATAAATATATGTAAAGATATAAAAACAATTTTAACGCAGCAAAACTGCAGCAATTGTCTTCGTATTTCTTGTATCCCCAGAACCCTGCTTCCGATCTTCACTTAAATAAAATGGGATCACACTGAAAGAATACCCAACGTGCCTCACACAAAATATTTTTTTTAAATCAGTTCATAAAAGACCGAGTTCCGTGGTAGCAAACATAAAAAATACAGCCAAATTCATAATATTATCCTACTATTGGGAAGTCAGTTGTATTACCTGATAAGATTTAAGTTGTGCGGTTTTTTTAAGAAGACTTATAACCAGTCATTGATTATATTAGAAGTTTGTTATAAATGTTCCTACCATAGGAAGAACATTTCACCCCAATATTCAAAAATCAAGTTTTCATTGGATTTCCACTTTTTTGTCGCCTCTGTGGTCTAGTGGTCCAGCATTGGCGTTGACCACATGAGGTCCCATGTTCGATTCCCGGGTCGGCACATAAAAAAAGTGTTTTTTCAGTTTTCTGATAAACACAAAGTTGCCCGGGTTTGGAAAGTGCCCGGTTGGCGATAGGCTTGCACACATTTGCGGGACCAAGTATCTTCGGCTAATCGTGAGTGCACTTGTTGTACCTCTGCCTACCTCTTCGGGGATACGGACGTGAAGATACTTTTCCACATATTCAGCTCCTGATAACGCTTAAAAGGTTTTACAAATTGAAACGTGGTTAACGACATTCCATTGTGTTCGACTTAGTAGATTTTTAAAAAGCATAAAATAAATTCGCCGCAAAAGCCTCTGTTAAGGCTTGCGGGAAATTTCAGGGATTTACAGGATCAACAAGTTTCCGGATTTTTTATATAAAAACCAATCTTCATACTTCAATTAAGGAGTTACGCGATATAGACAATAATAATAAACAGATTCTACTATATGAATAAGATAAACGTACAAATGTTTATATTATTATAAATATAACATTAATATAACATGAATATAAATATAATAATATGAACACAAAAGTTTACACTTAATATTATAAAGAAAATCATAATTACGCTATTAATGCATTCCGGCACGTTGTCTCCACTGGCCTCAACTGGTATATCCTCATATTTGGAAAAGTTGATTCCTGTGTTGCCAGTGCCAAAGAGCTCCAACTCCTGCCGCTCGTCGCAAGGTAACGGGATTGTCCAATCATTCTGCATAACAAAAAGAATAAGAAAATTGTCACAATATATTAATTACTGTAATGCCCTCGTAGTAGCAGAAAGTCACTCCACTCAAATAAAAAAAATGCCATTGGCTTCTTTAGAAAAAAGTCCAATACTTTTTATCCTTTGTCATTGTTTTCAAGCATTGTGTACTTTTTCTTTCCACTGTTTATAAGTATGTAAACTTTTAGACGGTGTTTAGTACATCTAACCAAAGACGTCTAGCCAAACAATTAATTCAAAACCAAAATTAGCCAAATCGGCTCGGCCGTTCTTGAGTTTTAGCAAGACTAACGAACAGCAATTGATATATATATATATATATATATATATATATATATATATATATATATATATATATATATTAATTATTTTATTCAGATAAGATTCCAGAGGTATAAACCTTATAAAGCGTACAGCACACGTCACTTTTAATGACCAAGCTCAACATGCATAAATATTTTTCTTAATCAATATGCCAATTTACATACTATCAAAGGACTCAGACATAAATGATTGGTGTTTATTAAGACTAGTGTAGCCTGTAAGGCTGGGCTAAGGCAGGGCATTATCCTGCACGTTTTTGTAGTATTTAATTTAAACACATACCTACTAAGCTAGGTAGTATTCATGCGGTGACTTTATTTTTGTATAAACGAAAAGCTGCAGTTTTCACATAGTTGACACAGTGAACTGTGCAGCACTGCAAGCCGAATATGTAGAGCTCATTCGATTAGCTTGACAGATCCGGTGAATATTTATTTAAACATATAAATGGTGTACAATTTTATCTAGTACAAGAGTTCTTTACACAAAGTATATTTCACTATGTACGAAGGGGAATTATGGTTTTGGGTTGTAGTTACCCCCTTTTTGGTGATGTTGGTTAGATGGTTACGGAGACTAAATGAGGAGACTAGAATTTGTGGCTATTGCTATGTATTTCCAGCGGTTTACACTAACTTTACAACAATCAGTTAAACAATGGTAAATTTGGTAACGGTAAATGGTAAAATACTCGTAAATGGTGTAAGCACGAGGTGTCATAATGATATCTCGCGACGGAATCCGAAACTTATTGAACTGAACATAAAATATAAAATATAAAAACGCTGAGTTGTTCGATTGCGTAGTGCTCGAACACATGTATTTGGCAAGACAAATACTGCAAAATGTACATGTCATGTACCTGTCCTACTGTGTGAACCCAGCTTAAGGCCTCTTACTAACTAGGCTAGTATTTTAGTTGAATAGTAAATTATTTAGTAACTAAACTTGTCTGAACACCAAAAAATTTTGTCAAGTAGATAGTGGATAATTTAATTCAGCCCATCCATTTATTCTATTTTTCTTGGGCGAGTAACGCTCCCCACCACATGCCCCGTTTACTGGCCCACCAACTAATCAAGTGTGAACGTCTGGTTTTGGTCGAGTTTATTAGTTCTATTACACTGTGTTTTCGTGTGCCTGTTACTTTATAGGATGTTTATCTTGCGAAATACAACTTGCTTGTGAACTGTACTCGACAAAAGTGTGGACGATTTTTTTGCAGTAGTTAATGTTATAGCTACTAAAGTATTCTTCACTCGACTAAATATTGAAGTAGTGTGAACTAGAGAATGTGCGTGTGTCGTAATACCGAGATCATAATGATGTTGGGATTGAAAGACAGTATTGGTGTAAAATTGATAGGATGCTCTGTTGGTTTGGTTATGTTGAAAGAATGGCAGTTGAACGATTAACAAAAGAGATAGGTATACAATGAGAATGTGGATGGATGTAGGTACTGGAGGAGACCAAGACTGACGTGCCATGATGAAATTGGTCGAATGCTATCCGAAGGTGGTGTCAAGAGTCATCGAAACCGGCGTGTTTTTATGAAATGAGTTATGAATATGCAGGAAAGCAAGGTAATCTGTCAGGACTATGACATATGGCACTCACCTCGTCCCGGCGCGACGAGGAGCGGCGCACGTCGTCGGAAGGCCAGCGCGAGTGTGGGCGGTCATCGGCGCGCGGCTCCGGCTCCTTCCAGCGATCGTTGCGCGGCGGCGGCGGCTCCTGGTAGTCGTCGTCGCGCCGCACGTCGCGTGCGGGAGCGCTCCGGCCGCCGCCCCCGCCGCCGCCGCCGCCGCTGCCGCCGCTTCCACCGCTAGGGCCCCAGCGGTCATTCTCTGGCCAGCGCTCAGTGTCGCCATTTTGATATCCGGAATCACGACCTGTATCGATAACTTAATTTTTTTTACGGTGGTGGTCCACCTAAGGCTAACACAAACTGACAAAATACGGTGTCGATCCGAGCCCCTTTATAAAGATTATAATATGCAACACGTAGGCTGAAAAATTCGTAGGCTAGAATAGAAAAAAACTTTTTTTGTTAGAATTGATTTTATTATTCAACTAGCTGACCCGGCAAACATTGTTTTGCTATACTTATAAGGAATCCATAGAGGACAAACAACGTGACACGTAATTTATATAAGTATACGTGATTGTCCTTCCAGGCAGCCGAAAGTGCATTGTACTTTATATGGTGGTTAAGTATTCTTAAATTTTCTAATTTTCCGCGTAATTTTCTTAATATTTTATTTTATAAGAACTTTCTCCTGACAATTACAACCACAACAAAAAAGAATTAACGATGTCGGTCCAGCCATTTACGCGTAATGTCACGACATTAGGATGTCATGAACCATGGAAAATAGGAATTGATTTATATATATATGTAGGCAGAACCCTATATTTGGCAATTAAAGTGGTGCATGAGAGAATATAATTTAGTAGCTATGGCAACGGCCAGGTTCCGCCCTTGTATTAAATATTAAGAGCTGCCTTAACTAATTGAAACTACGTAATCAATTTATATTACATTTGTATTTTCTTTTCACATTGTTCATAATTCTAATAACGTTATTTTATTTTTTAATTCTACATTCTATTTATCCTTATACTTATAACATATATAATGAAATATAATTTATCAAATACATTACCTTAAATTATTTATGCACGTTCAAGAATGATATCAATGGAGGCCAACTGTTAAGGACGTCATGCTTCTTCGAGTATCTCTTCCAAAGTGAACGTCTGTTAAAAATATTTAACAGACGTTTTTGAAATTTAGGGATGCCAGTGCAAGAAAACAAGTTCGCACATTTATAATATCGGGCAAAATATTATTTTATTAAATGAAAACCTAACACTCGACCATCCTGACCTTTCCAAAACCTAACACTTGGCCTCCTTATTATTTGCTTATCTACCTAGCAGAGCTATTTGCAAGAATATTAATTACAATGTTTAATACATTTTTATACATATTTGTAAATAAATAATTGCTAGCAACTGAATCCACACATAAGCTTAATATATTATAACAAATAATTGGTCCATAATTGCGATTGTACTATATTGTAAAGCGAAAAATATCTTTAAATATACTTACTCAACATTTTTTCACACTTTAATACAATACAATGGATATCCAGTTAGCGGAGTTATTTACAAGATTTTTTCAAGAATTTACAAGATTTACAAGATTTACAAAATTTACAAAAATTTACAAGAATTTACAAGAATTTACAAAATTTGCAATGCAATAATTTTTATCCATATTTATATAGGTACCAATAATTATTAGCCACTAAACCCTAAAACCATACATATAAACCTGATATTTTAAAACAATTAAATAATCAGTAATAAGAATTGAACTATAATAACTTTAAGTGAAAAATATCTGAGTATGTCTACACTAAGATCAACATTTTTTTCATATTTGCTTACGACTTTAATACAATACAATGAATAACAAGTATCTACTTAGCGGAGCTATTTACAAGAAAGCTAATTACAATGATTTAATGCACTAATTTGATACATATTTGTATACTAATAATTACTAGAGACTAAAACCATACATGCAAACCTAATAAATTATAGCAGTTAAATAATCAATAATTACGATTGATCAATAATTACAATTAAAATATAATGTTATGCGAAAAATATCTAAAATATGTCTACACTTACATTTTTATATTTGCTTACAATGTTTACTTTAATACAATACAATCGATATCCATTTAACAGTGCTATTATGAATTATAACGTTTTAATACTATAAATTTTTATATACTTATAATTTTTTTTTCACAATTCCTTTTATTTCCCTTTCCAAATGAGAAATATTCTTTTAATGAATAAAACCAACACTTGATTAAATAAATTATCTCTAAAGGTTTACTTTTAGGTAGAGCGTTGCTGTATGTCTTTATGTTACAATCTTGTTTGTAGAATGTACCACATTTCCTATTCATACCCATTTCCATAACAATTCATTCGATTAATATATATTATATATTATATTTGTTTACAAATATTGCCTCATGGAAATCTACATGCAGCAGCTGTACATTTAATAATTAAATCAACATTTTCAATTTTTTTTTCTTTCATGTATTTAATTTAACAAGTATATAATTTTATAACCAAACATATTTTAATTTAATTTCAGATCTTTCAAAACTTATGCTTATATCAATATGATTTATAGTTGTAATACGATATTAATCGTTAATTAAATTAAAAATAATTTTTAATACATATACTCGTACAAAAAATCATTTAACAATGTGATAAAATGTGGAAATAAAGCCAATAAAAATCTATACTATGTCAAATATTTTAATTTATTAATAAAAGAAATAGTATTTTTTTTATATAATTCAAGGTTCTCCTATTCTCTAGTAACAATTTTATGTCACAACAGACTCGATAAACCATGTGAGGGTAATAGAGTTCAAAGTTATAAAGAAACATAGTACTTTCAATCACTAAATTACAAAAGTGGCTTTAAACAACCTCCTTTTTTAAATTGTTCTGGCATTTTATTGGTATTTTTCGATGTAAAAAAAAAATTTTAAAATAAACTTTAATGCTCATCAAATAAGCAACTCAATAAACAATCCAGAAAGTTTTTTTTTTATACTACATATATCAGAAACTCTTTTGATACATTTGGCAGATTCTAGAATATACATAACTGTCAAGATTAATATTATAATAAAAATAAATATATAGATTCTATCATATATTTATTTTTAATACGAGTCTATTCAATACTCTACAAATTATTTCACCCGTGTCTCTTATTCTCATGTTATACGATCACAATATTTAAGTCCTCCCGGCTGAGGCTGAGGGCCTCATAGCTATCAAATAGATGTATCTACTTTACAACATTAACTTATTTTTCCCAAATAAATTAAATAATCATACATTTTAATGATCATTTTTTTTTTCATAACCATTCATCATAATATACTGTTGTGACTCTCCCGAACTACAAAGTATATTACGTAATCCTCCGTCTATGTTAGTGGAGCGAGTTTTCCTATCTCACAACCAGAACCATAGTATCATACATATCAATTACATAGGTACATTAAATAAACCATCCCCCATAATACTGTTGCGACACCCGAGTCTTACACCAATAACCACCGGGTCTTACACCAGTTTTATCATATTAATCGTAATCCTCCCGAATCACGACCATATATCACATTCAAATATTTTTATGTTCACCTTTCCTCATTAAAATCGATTAATTCTTACATTAATTATTTACTGATATGAATTCAAGGAAAGTCATTAAATACTTCTACACTTTTTATCGTCGGCACTTGGTGAAACTCCATTTTAACACAATATTTGCTAGCTGATCACACTTGTACTGTTTCACAATATAATATTACATTTAATTTCATACCGGTTTCGCTTACACAAGCATCCTCAGGGTATTTTATTAAATACTAACTTTCATTTATTTTACTATTGAAATAAACAATCGTTTTCACTAAATTTATCATAACATAATATTAAGCTTTAACTTGGCATCATTCTGTAATACTTGAAAGAGATCTATGCAAAGTATACAGAACTCCCCCTTTTTAGCCGTTGTAGTTGAAAATAGTTTTCATGATTATTTTGACTTCTTTCGCTATAACGAGGAGAAAGGCCCCTATTTCAATTGTAAAGCCCCGTGTGTTTAATCTGATGTATCGAACGCTATTGTCTCAGACCTCTTACGTAATAATAGTGGGTGACTTATAAAATCTAGCTATTCTCTAATTTTCTTCATATCTGAAGAAAAATAAAAAAACGACATCTCGTACAAAAATTGCATTAATTAATAGAATAACGCATCCGAAGAATCCGAATGCCTTTCATCATTACTTTGGCTTTGCACAGTAGCAAATTTGTAACTGGTCAATACGCGTTGCAGATTTTAATTAAAAACAAATGAAAAGTCATTACTTGAGAAGCAGATTTCATTTTTGTTTTGTCCTCTATTGTACGTCGAGGAGTTTCCATCGATATACTACTAAGGATTTAACCTAAAATATAGGCTCCATTGTACTGCAGAAAATTTTTATGTTCTTAATATTTTAAATTTAATATTATTCCTTATTTCATCCAATGAAATTTTCTCTTCCTATACAGCTATATCTCTTTAATGCAATCGTTATATCTAATATAATTAACTTATTTATTGTGCTATCGTCTATTATATAATAGGCTATTATTTATTATTTCTATCTATTCTTATTATTGTCTGTCAAATCTAAAGAAAGTGAGGTTTCACAAATCCTATGCAATTCGAAATGGGGCCAATAGCCAATTTTCAGCTTTTAATGACATAAGTGGTGAAAATTGTCCAAACTACAACGATTACCTATGCTACAGTTAGTATACTGGGTGTCTAGGAGTTCACGCGAGACATTTTTACTTCCGGTTGATATACCACATACAGACATTTGTAACAAGCTTCCATACCATCTTGTTATACGAGAGACAAATTCATATTTGATAAATGTTGAACTCACATAGTATACTATTATTTATTTGTGGGCTTAGTAAAACAAACATCTGCCAACCTTACAAATAAAAACGTATTTATATATATTTTATTCTTATGATATATTGCATACTAAAGAAAACTACTAGATGGTAAGGCTTTAAATTCACGCAATCTCTGTAGCAATACACCATCGTTGCTTAGTTTTCTCCCATCCAAAAGCAGTTCAATTTGTACTGTCGGGTCACAAGGCAATAGTGGTAGCGTAGCTAAATTGTTTTTCAAATACCTAAATGGCTATTCATGCTCGTTACACTATCTATTTATGGCATCCCTTTCCATAATTATTAATGAGACAAGATAACGAGACCTATAAATAGACCTATAAATACAAACATTGTATGCATTGTAATTTAATTTCATAATAGTTGAATCACGGTTGAAATTGCTTTTAAGACAAATATTTAAAATGGGGTGCACAGAGTACTTATCGCTGACAGTAACCGAGTTTCATTCCTAAATATTAGAATTATCCCTCAACTGTTCAATCTCACCAGAAACATATACTCTGTAACTATAATTTCAATACTTTGATGAATCAAAAGTAAAAATTTGCCAATATGTCTATTATTTCAAAATTTTCTCTATTCTTTTTAACTATCACCAATTTTATCAAATTTGGAATCTGATTCGTAAAAATAGCTACCCTGACGTAGATATTGTAGAAAATTTACAAGTAATTTAATTAGTAAACTGAACTTTCATACTAAAATCAGTCTTGGCTGTAATAATACCATGTCAAGCCCCGGACTACATGATACATTAGAACTCAAAGATCCAAAAATGTACTTTACATTGTTAATCACTTACATACCACTGAGCACCTATGCAGTAATATGTGGCTAGTATAGAGTGCACGCAAGTCTTTAGGACAGATAAAAAAATCTAAAAACCCACAGGTGTGCTTCAGTCAGAGTTGCAGTATTAAGAAAAATATTAGTTTTTTTTTTTTTTTGCCTAACTATACCCTCACTGTAATATGCGTCAAAGCTGTAGACCGATATTCCAATATAAACAAAATTCGATATAGAAACCGAAATATGGTCCAGCTATCGTGACTCACATTGTTTACATAATATTTTTGTTGTGTGAAGGTAGTTGCTAGAAGTTATTGCGTATGGAATATTTTAACTACCATGTTATAAGTTATTTATTTAAATAGAGAAAACCAAATTAAGTAGAAGTGAAAAGTGAAGTGTTAAATTATATTATAAAACTAAAATAATGTCATATATAAGAGAGCAATATGTCTGCCGATAAACTGCTAACGGTTCGGCGGAATTGTAAGTTTTTTTTCTTTTATGATATTATTTTTATTCACAAAAAAAAAGGCACCCGTTACGTCTGTTTTGAAAATCATCTTTTAGCAGCACATTTTAAAATTATGACTAACTATAACTATTGCTCCATAACAAGGTTAAACGGGAAAAACAATAAATCTGATTATTCTGGGTTCAATCAAGGGATTTTCTAGTGGAATAGTTACTAAAAATATATTATTTGTTTCCGTTTCCTATTTTTTTTAATTATCATAAGACAGCAATTAAACATATTGATTTCCTGATATAACCAGAATCATCATCTATAAGTACTCTGTCTGAGAAAAACGACACTAACATGTTACACGAGATCTTTATAGTTACTTTACCCTCTAACTAAATTTAAAAGAATTCTGTCTTTTGTATCAAATTATGCCAATCTACGGAAAGTCTTAATTTTAAACAAAACATTTATTTAATATCCTAATTTGAACGTAATAAAGGCGGCGGTTAGATAAACAGATACTGGGCGGTGACGAATTGCCTACTGACACCGATTGGAGTTTTAATTTATGGAAGTAGAATATCTAAAGGATATGGAAGTAAAATATCTATCTAATTAGTGTTCCTACATGTCACCTCTATTCGCAGTTCGCAGCTTCACAACCACCTTATTGAGAATTCTAACTATGTTTCTTAATGATCCTCCTTGTTAAATCATCAAAGTAAGTTACCTCTCCACTCATGCTCTACTTCATATCCGTAGCAAAAGATGTTCTGCTTACACGAGGAAAACGGACTCTGGTGACAGCAACAGCACTTATTAGGACTGCAACTATTTCTTATTCAACACCTTCATGTTCTTGTGACCACTCCACTGTTACGAGTGATTCATTTCAGAGAACTCATCGATCTTCAACGACGTCGCATTATCTGAAACTTAAAGCGACAAAGCATAGTATATTCTTCGTACCTCCGTCCTATCAGCGTCCGTTTTTTTTTGGGACCAGTAGAAAAAGGGGAGAAAATAAATTGACTGTTATTGACTTATAAGAAAAAAAAATAGTGAATTATATCGTTTTAAAAATAATATTTAGTGCTTTAACAGAATATAGAAAAATAAAATATTTTTCATATAAAACGGTTACGGCGCAAAAATATTATAATATTTACAAAGGTGTTACATATTTCTAAATCAGCATACTTCACCAGTAATGCTCGTGTGCAAAATATTATAAAACAAAAGTTTTACAGATTTCTAAATCGCCATAGTCTACCGGTAATGCACGCGTGTGCAAAGTTATAATAAGTCTACTTTTTACTAACCAAGAAAAAATGTATAAAAATAAGACTCACTACATACGAGAGAATGTCACATTATATATAATTAGTATTATTACCAATTATTAATATTTACAATTAATTCATTTATAAGCGTGGGGTATGACACTTCTGAATTGTAGGCAGAACCCTATATTTGGCAATTAAAGTGGTGCATGAGAGAATATAATTTAGTAGCTATGGCAACGGCCAGGTTCCGCCCTTGTATTAAATATTAAGAGCTGCCTTAACTAATTGAAACTACGTAATCAATTTATATTACATTTGTATTTTCTTTTCACATTGTTCATAATTCTAATAACGTTATTTTATTTTTTAATTCTACATTCTATTTATCCTTATACTTATAACATATATAATGAAATATAATTTATCAAATACATTACCTTAAATTATTTATGCACGTTCAAGAATGATATCAATGGAGGCCAACTGTTAAGGACGTCATGCTTCTTCGAGTATCTCTTCCAAAGTGAACGTCTGTTAAAAATATTTAACAGACGTTTTTGAAATTTAGGGATGCCAGTGCAAGAAAACAAGTTCGCACATTTATAATATCGGGCAAAATATTATTTTATTAAATGAAAACCTAACATATACGTATACTGTCGTCGTCACCGTTGCTGTCGAGGGCGATACAACGATTAAAGAGATATGTCTTTAGCCTTAAAATAGGCTTCACTTTCGGCGATTACCTTTCCATTGGTGAAAAATTTCTGTCCAGCAAGCATCTATTTGAGGTCTGAGAACAGGTAAATGCAACTGGGGACCAGATTTGGAGAATATGGTGGATCCACAAGCAATTCGAAACCCAATTCCTGCAATTTTACCATTGTTTTCATTGATTTGTGACATGGTACATTGTCTTGATGAAACAGCACTTTCTTTTTCTTCAAATGGGGCGTTTATCCGCGATTTCATCCTTCAAACGCTTCAATAATGCTACGTAATAGTCGCTGTTTATGGTTTTTCCCTGTTTAAGATAGTCGATGAAAATATTATACCATGTGCATCCCAAAATACTGATGCCATAACTTTGCCTGCCGACTTTTGTGTCTTTCCACGTTTTGGAGACGGTTCATCACGTGCAGTCCACTAGGCTGACCGTCGATTGGACTCTGGTATGTAATGATGGAGTCATGTTTCATCTATTGTCACATATTCGGAAGCAAAAATTTGGATTTATTACAATTGAAAAACTCCAAACACTGCTCAGAATCATTAATTCGTTGTTGTTTTTGTTCGAGTATAAGCTGACGCGGCACCCACTTTGAACAGAGCTTTCGCATATCCAAATATTCACTGACGATATGTCCAACACGACCTTATGATATATTTAAGGTCTCAGCTATCTTAATGAACTTTTACGATTATCCAAAATTATTTTGTAGACTTTTTTGATGTTTTAGTCAGTAACAGCATCTTTGGGGCGTCCGCTGCGTGCATCGTCCTGTGTTCTCATTTTGCCTCGTTTAAACTTAGCAAACCACTTCTTAGCTGTTGATTTTCCTGGTGCAAAATCGGTGTTTATCAAGCTAAACCTTGGCTTCAATAGTATTTTTTTTGCCAAAAAGCAACGCTTTATTAACACACGAAATTCCTTTTTATCCATTTTTTCAGACTAGTAAAATAATTTGCTTCACTCAAAGTGCTATAACTCAAACTAATAGTACGACAGCTGTCAAATTTATACAATACTAGCTGTGACCGCGACTTCGTTCGCGTGGAAAAAAATCTAAAATAAAAACCCGCATAGTTCACGTTCCCGTGGGATTTCCGGGGTAAGAACTATCCTATGTCCTTTCTTGGGTCTCAAACTATATTTGTACCAAATTTTATCCAAATCGGTTCAGTGGTTTGGCCATGAAAGCGTAACAGACAGACAGACAGACAGACAGAGTTACTTTCGCATCTATAATATTAGTATGGACGTGTCTTTTGAAGGTTAGGGCTAACTAAAAATCATATGAATTTAATACTAGTACCGCCATCTATGTGTTAAGCCTACGAACTTTTCAGCCTACAGATTATATTTAATAAATCAACTACCTCACTGCTAGGCATCACGGCAAAGGCGAAAGGTTAATACGCGTCACTATCATCGTGACAACCAATTAGGTAGTGGTGCAAAGTCTCGAGCGAATTTTGATTCCATCACCTTATCTATTCCTGCCACAAAAGCATCGGTTTTTTTCGCTGTCGTATTTGGAGGATATTAGGCCAGACAACTTATGCAAGTCACATTCCTCCACCCACACTACATGGATAGCAACACACCATTGACATCTTTGGTGTCAATAGGCGATGCTATCTCAGTATCAGGAAAACATAATGGAGAAATAAAAACGCAAATACAAAACCGCCAACATTACGTCGGCTCTTTTGAATACATTATTCATAATCATGACGAAAGCAATTAATTAGCCATATCATTTAATTATTAGTTTCAATTATGACTTTTTGATTGATACATTTAATAATTGGATAAAGGGACCATGCAAAGAAACAAGTATAAGTGGCGAGTGGAGAGAAATATAATGTTATTTTTGCTCCATTGGTGGAGTAGTTAGCAACCCTGACTACGCAATCGGCGGGGTTAGGGTTCGATCCCGACGGGGACAAGCATTTGTGCAATGAGCATAAATGTTTGTATTTCCGCTTTTGGGTGTTTATTTATATATGTATTTTCTATGCATTAGTATCGTTGACTAACACCCATAACACAAGCAAATAATTTGTTTACTTTGGGGTTATATCAGTGAGTGTAATTTGTCGCGTGAACATTATTATTTTATTAAAGATTTTAATTATTTAAAATGACTGATTTTTTTTAAAGATGTTAATAAAAAAACCAGTATAATCATGATTGATTTCAATATGTTTGATATTTTTCAAACATATTGAAATCAATCATAATTATTTGATTATGACTAAACCTAACAAATCACTATACTATTTCCATTTCTTTATTTTCTCGATTCCATTTCTTTATTTGATAGTTGTAGTGTTGTGATCAAATAAGTAATGATATCGATCGCATATATTTATTATATTTTTAACAAAGACAAATGTAACAAAAACATTCAAATATATTTTTCCGAGGTAGGAACACTCAATGGCCCAGCGCCATTTTGTGTTTGTTTTAATCTTTCACTCGCAACAACACAGTCATGCTAGTCAATACACTTCTGTTTGCTGAGTTTTTTTTTTTCACATTATCCATAAGTTACGTTGTGTATTTTGTGTTCCTCCGTGTTGTTTGCTGGCCAGCTGTCAAATATCAAAATGGCGAAAGGATCTGTTTTAAAAACCTATTTTATCAAAGTGGTGGCCCGCTTTTACCACTGTCGCAAAAAAATCGGACAAACGTAAAATATTAATGGAGCGTCACGATGTTTCTATGGCTCGCTGCAAATTTTTGAACGAAGCCAAAAAGATATCAGATTGGTCAAATGTTATTTTTACTGACGAGACTTGGTTAAATGCAAACCACACAGTATCTAAGCACTGGACTGACGACACCACCGCTTCCACTAGCTCAGTGCCAATGGGAAACAGTGAACGCCTTATCATATGCCTCGCAGTGTCTATATGTGGATTCGTGTCAAGATGCTTTACTGGCCTTTAAATCCAAGAAAACAGTGGACTATCATGAAGAAATGAACGCGGAGATTTACGAAGGATGGTTTAAAGAAATGGCGCAATCACTGGAAGAGCCGTCCATAATTATTATGGACGCTACATATCACTCCAGACATCTTGATAAAATGCCGACACAGGCCAATAAAAAACAAGAGATAATTGACTGGCTCCAACGTCATGGCGAAAATGTGAATAGTACTTTTAATAAAGTACAATTAATAAATATTTTTAAATCGAAAAAGCCTCCCTAAAAAGATATGTTATGGACGAAATAGATGCCGAATGTGGTCATTGGGTTCTTCGACTTTCGCCGTATCATTGCCAGTACAATGCTATAGAACTATTATGGGCACAAATCAAAAGGCACGCCGCTCGAAACATACCTATCCCCTTTATACGGCAAACAAGATGTTAAATTTATTAAAAAATGCTTGTGCGGAAGGAACTGCCGAAAACTGGGAAAAAGTTGTGAAAAGAACCCATGTACGAGCCAATGCGTCATTACGCTCGTACGTCACATTTGCCTGAGTATGCATTTCCTAATATTATATTAACTGTTATAATATTGAATAAACGCAGTGATCAATAAGCAGTCAATCGGGTTTCATTTTCCTCCCGTATATCATATATCATCAGCTGCAGAATCACTCGCCTATCAGATTATCATTTATCAGTGTTATATCAGTCATATCATTAGTAGGAATAAACCCCTACATTTTTTTTGGTCCTTTAAGCGTCAAAATCAGTGACTTGTGGATTATTAGAAGACGACATCATCATCGAAGAGAAGACCTCATCATCTGCACTACAATTAAGAAGATATTTGCAGAAAAATATTTATCAACATATTTATCAAGCATTGTGAATTTTCTTCGAGCTACGTGTTTGGAGAAACATACCTATTTATCATACATATATATCATAACAGTCATATTATTGATTTCGTGTATTTGATTTCTCGTTGCGGCAGCGAATCGGCTTAACCGGTCTCCCAGAAGCGGGTCGCCCCGGGAAAGTTGAGACAGTACGCACATGCTGTAAAGGGATTTTAGATACACCGAAAATATCATCATTTATCATCATGCAAGAATTACTAGAAAGGCAAAGTGCTATCATGAAGGATATCGAGAGGATCTACGGAAATTATAAAAAGGATTCCGCAGATCGAAAAACACCGGAATACTTTGCGAGGCGCATCGAAACTATTGACAATCTGTGGGGGGAGTTTGAGCACAACAACAAAATATTAGAATCATCTGAAGATAAGACTTCTGACTATTTTAAAAGGAACATTTATATCGATGTTATGAGTTTTTACACTACGGCGCGATCAACACTGAAGTCGGACTCCGAACGATCTTCTACTCCCAAAATAACGCAACCATCAACATCAAAAGGCGGATATACCACACCCATGGAACAAACGCCTTCGACGTCTAGAACAACACAGTTTCAAGTTCCAAAAATTCACATCGAAAATCCAAGCAAGGACATTCAAGATCTCTTGGTTCAGCAGTATGCCAATTTCCGAGCATTGGAACGACAGATGAAACGCGTTAAAGACCAGAGCATTGAAGAAAAGTGGGAGATTGAAGACGAGTTGCGTAACCTGCAGCATCGCTGGCGTAACATCGATGAACTGCATTTACGCATCGACATTTTATTATCTGGAGCCGACATACAATACGAAGAAAAATACGGTGACATTGAGAGCCAATATATCAGTATCAAACGCAATTTAAATCAGAAATTATGTTCGAGTGCACATTTACAGCAGTGTCTACCCCAAATAGACATACCTATATTTACAGGCGATTTCACTCAGTGGCCTACATTTTGCGATCTATACACCGAAGCCATACATAATAACAAATATTTAAGCAACGCTCAAAAAATGCAACATCTAAAGTGCAAAGTAAAAGGGGAAGCAGAGCGCATCATCCAGCATCTTCACGTCTCAGCAGAGAACTATGAAACTGCTTGGGAAATCTTAAATCATCGCTACAGCAATCCACAATTACTTTTCACTAGACAAATTGAAATTTTCCTCAATCAGCCTAATATACATAAACAGTCATCGTATGAATTGAAAAGGCTCTACGACACCACCACAGAATGTATCCATGCCATACATAATTTGGGGGTGGACACCAACAGCTGGGATCCATTAATAGTGCATATTTTATCGAAAAAGTTAGACATGGATACCTACAGCGACTACAAGACGTCTCGCAAGGAGCCGCGCACTCTGCCTACATATGAAGAATTTATGTCATTTATCGAAAATAAATTTATGGCGCTCGAACCTATACAAAGTCAAGAAAGGGAGAATGGTCAGAGTACGAGCAAGCCAGTCTATCAAGCACAGAAATATTCCAACAAAAACAAGGCCGTCCCAGCATCTCGCTATCAGAATCAACCCTTCCGCAAAGGATTTTATCAAGCAACACCTGCATATTATACAAGGAAACCATGTATTATTTGTAGTTCATTCCATGATTTATTCATGTGTGAGACATTTTTCAATTTACCAGCCAAGGAGCAGATGGAAATTATTTTTAAGCATAAAATCTGCCCTAATTGTCTTTACACACATTATGACAAACCATGTAAATCAACTCGGCGCTGTAAAAAGTGCAATGAACCACATAATACAAAAATACATGAGACAAGTATTGCAGAAAAAATAAAGTCAATAAGCAAATTGCAAGCGATTCAAAACGTGCGCGCACCGCCCTCCCCGCACGTGCACGTGCCGTCGCAACCCGCTTCGAAAACATCGCTATCAGCTTTAAGCGAACTGAATTCGAACCTACTACCTAAACGACATGATGCACCCTATGTCTCCATGAGTGATGAAGAAATATTGCTTACAACAATATTAATTAAAGTACAGTCGGCAGACGGTACCTACATCACCCTAAGGGCGCTCCTAGACCAAGGGTCTCAAGCAACCCTTATATCAAAAAACGCAGCTCAGTTACTAGGATTACAACGCCAATATTATCCCGCATCGGTGTCCGGAATCGGAACAAGTTCAAAACAGAGCAAAGGCATGGTATCCCTGGTCTGCAAATCAATATATGAGGACTATGAGTTTACTACTCAAGCACTCGTGATATCACGCGTAATCAACAACCTGCCTAATGCATCATTCAAAAATAAAACCTGGCCTCATATTCAAAATATCAAACTCGCCGATCCAGAATATAATATTTCGAAACCAATCGATTTATTACTAGACGCCAGTGTATACTCTGACATTATCATGGATGGCCTCATAAGGGGTCCACCATTAACTCCCATTGCTCAACTCACAAAGCTCGGATGGATCCTATCAGGCAACGTGAAAACCGTCGGTTGCAATGTTGTCATCAAAAAGGTCCAAAAATTACCTAAATATTGGGAAATCAAAAATAATCAGAAGTCACCCATAAAATTGGCAGTATCAGAGCAGAAACACTATTATGAAGATTTATACCAATCGAAAAGACGCCTCGAAGATGGTAGATACGCAGTAGCCATCCCTATGAAACAAAATTTTGAACAAATATTGGGTCGCTCAAAATCAGTCAACTTGACCAGATTTGCAAAACATAAATCATTATCAGATGGTTATAAACCACTTATGTATGAGTCATTAAGACATAATATGCGAGAACTGAACAACCCTCCATGTGGGAGCAAGACAGCATGCTACATGAAACCACAATCCGCTACTACAAATCTACGCGTTATTGCAACGCGTCATCAAAGACGTCATCAGGTCTCAGCCTAAATAACATGGAGAGTGGACCTAACCCTGTCGCCTGGCTGTCTCCACTCACAATCAAACGAAAAAATTATTTTAACAAACATATCTATCAAAATTATCCTGGAATGACAAGTTATCAAAATCAATCCAAAATTAATGGAATGAATTAAAAAAAAATTATGAACATAAATAGTTTTCAAATTTCACGTTATTTGGGCCACAGAAGTCATTCACTTCAGAGACACGAATTTTGTGCTGCATCAGAGAGTCTTACGCATGTGCAATTTATTTTGTAACAGACTATAAAGGTGTGTGCATACCGAGACACACTAAAGTAAAAATAAAAGTCGTTCGCAGGAAGAATATCAAATAGAATATCATTATCAAGTATCATTACCTAGGTTGGAATTATTATTATCATTTCAATTCACGAAGAAACTCTTAGACACCATTTCTTCTTCATGAAAAATCAGTATACATGCACGGACGGACTTCGTTATAGTTTTTGGGTTACATGGAGTTATTTCAAAGTGGAAGGAATCGTCGCAAACAGAATACGACGAATCACGCATATCATTCCTGCCAAAAATTGGCATCATATAAAGTCTGAAAAAAAAAACGCCGCCGACTGCGCTACAAGGAATACCTACAAGCAACACTAATATTTTTAATTACTTTTATGATGGAAAGTTACTAAACCAACATCAACAAAAAGAGTATAAGACATATCAGGAAAGTGTGCACACAGCTTTACAATTAAAATGCAACTCTATCATTTATTGTTTATTAAACTGAGTTCTGTCACCCGCATTACGAGAACATGCTTGGGTGTTAAGTTTCACAATCCGAACACGCACAAAGCAAATACCTATCACCAAGTGAAATATATAATTCAATTACATAATTATATTAACAGTTCAATATTTTGAATTTCACAAAGAAATATCATCTTTGAAGGAAAAAAGAGTATTGAAATCTAACTGCAAAATTTTGAATTTGAATCTCTATTTGGCTGTAAATGGCAACCTTGCAAGTGGATGGACGGATTAAAACAGAGTTTTACGTTATTCTACGAGCACCCTATCACATTGTCCTCCTCCGATGGGTGTACGGAACTTCTCATTATCAATACGAAGAACATATACAGTGAAATTCTTCTTCAACGCACTTTAGCGCCCCGTCTTGGCCATCAGCAGGAAATCTTTGAAAGGCCGCTGTGAAGAGCCTCAAGCAACAACTTAGGAGGAATGGGTCAGCAGACAACTGGGATACGAAGAGCTCACCACCTTGTTACATCAAATTAAAGCGTGTATGAGTTCATACGTGCTCGTCCGCTCTGCGCTCTAATCAAAAATCCAGACGACATGTGTCTCACTACAGGACACTTCCTTGTCGGTGGCCCTATCTTATCGAGACCGCAAACAGACCCAGATACCTATGACATATTTAACATCGAAATGGCAACTACTGCATGCTACGAAAAAGTAAATTTGGAAGGGACCAACCCTTCAAGGACGTTGAATCAAATAACATTTGTCATTATCAAGGAGGAAAACGTGTCCTCTGGAAAGTGGACATTAGCACGTGTATGCGAACTCCACCCGGAAGGGACAGACATATCCGGGTGGTAACATTAAAGACATAAAGTAGCATCATTAAACGACAACTTAATTATATCATCTGTTCAAGAATATGTACTTATAACAATTTAAAATATTAATAGTCAATTACGAACCTCAACAAAGGAGGCGAATATAAACATATATCAGCTTACATAACAATGAACTGGAATATTATAAACATTGATAACATGGTTTCAAACACCCATCGCGCGCAAGAAAGCCTTCACCGAACTTAATGGATATATATGTATATCGAGGATAATTGGATATCCGCATAGAATCACCTGGCCAATTATGGGAGCATTGAAATTAATTTTCTGGTCAATTAAATGGAAAAAAATATAAAATACTTATACAAAACTCTATACGTCCGAACTAAAGTCAAATAAAAGCTTTATTCAGTTTTATTGTGGGAATAAATGTACGTCTAACTACGAGTGAAAACTACGAGTTGATTCACGTTATCAGCCTATCTATATCAGAAAAATATAATATGTACATCATATTATACAATCCTGAAGTTCGTGGCATGTCGCAGTCTGAGATACTATCATGCACAAATATCACATCAACAGACTAAGTGCTTTAATAGCTCCTATATATCAACATAAATAAAACAATAAAATTGAAATCATAATCGCTTTATAAAATAAAACAATGAAAATGTGAATCGAATTGCACTCAAGCGCCGGATACATGACGTTTGTTGTACTAGGTCAGGACTGAGACACGATGTAAGGAGACACCTAACATTCTTGGACGTCAGGATACCGGAACAAAATATTATATTATTGATAATCATTTATACTACTTTATACCTTTTACATTTTATTGTTAATTGTTTAATTTTAAGTATCATTTTGTTAATTCTTCTTGTTTGCTCCTTTTTAGACAGGCAAGATGTACGAGCCAATGCGTCATTACGCTCGTACGTCACATTTGCCTGAGTATGCATTTCCTAATATTATATTAACTGTTATAATATTGAATAAACGCAGTGATCAATAAGCAGTCAATCGGGTTTCATTTTCCTCCCGTATATCATATATCATCAGCTGCAGAATCACTCGCCTATCAGATTATCATTTATCAGTGTTATATCAGTCATATCATTAGTAGGAATAAACCCCTACATTTTTTTTACATGAAGAAATGAACGCGGAGATTTACGAAGGATGGTTTAAAGAAATGGCGCAATCACTGGAAGAGCCGTCCATAATTATTATGGACGCTACATATCACTCCAGACATCTTGATAAAATGCCGACACAGGCCAATAAAAAACAAGAGATAATTGACTGGCTCCAACGTCATGGCGAAAATGTGAATAGTACTTTTAATAAAGTACAATTAATAAATATTTTTAAATCGAAAAAGCCTCCCTAAAAAGATATGTTATGGACGAAATAGATGCCGAATGTGGTCATTGGGTTCTTCGACTTTCGCCGTATCATTGCCAGTACAATGCTATAGAACTATTATGGGCACAAATCAAAAGGCACGCCGCTCGAAACATACCTATCCCCTTTATACGGCAAACAAGATGTTAAATTTATTAAAAAATGCTTGTGCGGAAGGAACTGCCGAAAACTGGGAAAAAGTTGTGAAAAGAACCCAAAACATTATAGCGTCGGATTGGGAATTCATGTCGCATTCGATAATATACAAGAACAGAAACTTATAATAATTATTAGGGAGAGCTCATCGAGTGACAGTGACGATTCATCAGATTTTGATTAAAATAAATAAATAAAGATTAAATGTCGTTATATTAATTATATCGTTTCACTGTCAAGTACCTACCTATACCTACTTATTTTACAACCACTCCGAAAATTTTAAAGAAGTAGACATTTTCAATCAAAATTTTATATGTGTAACATCTTGTAATGAAATATAATATTACTAGATGAAAACCCGTCTTCGCTCGGGTAAAATGTAAGTTAATACACTATCTTAATATACACTATCTCAAATAGTAGAAACTAAAAAGCAGCAATGGTCTAGTGTCGTTATCTTTTAAATATTACGTTGATTTCGTAGTACGCTGATTGGTTTGCGGTTGATTTAAAAGTGACATGTTATTTGAAAGGGATGATAACACAGTGTATTTTTTAATTTCTACTCTTTTATGAACGAAGATAAAATAAGTTTCACTATAATCTACGCTCCGTTTCACGATATTTTAATAAATGCTCATATGATACAAAATTTTACTCGTTACAGTTTTATATAGTATTAACATGACGAAGTTCTCGATCTGTTTGTTACTGGCGACATGTATTGTGCTCCATACTTTGCCATTAAAAAAAATTATGGTCATGGGTTGTCTTAAGTTAGCGGGTAGAAATTGATTTCTTAATACTTTTTTTGCTATTTCAATTGCTCGTTAACTGTTCTTAACTGTGCGATTAAAAATTTTTTTTATTCGTTTTTAGTTATTTTTTTAATTTTCAAAATAATTTACTCTTAAGTTTGCGAGGGTAAATTGACTTTTTATTATTTCCTTTTGCTATTTCAATTGTTCGTTAAATGTTCTTTCTTAACTGTGCGATCAAAAATTTTTTGTTTTTAGTTTTTTTTTTAATTTTCAAAAATTGATTTTAGTTGGCGGAAGTAGATTTTTTATTTTTATTTTTTTGCTATTTCAATTGTTCGTTAACTGCTCTTAACTGTGCGATCAAAAAAATTTTTGTACGTATTGTTTTTTTTTTTTAATTTTTAAAAATTCACTCTCGCAAGCACCAACTAATTTTTTTTTTTACATTTTTTATTTTATTTTAATAATTTAAAACTATCTCTTAACTGTGCGTTAAAAAAACTGTAATCCCATGATGACCATGCACACCATTCCTTTGCTAAGCTAAAAAAGTAAAAAGAAAAGAAAGAAAAACGAAAAAAGAAAGAAAAGAAAAAGAAAGAAAGCATAGATTTATTCAGTTCAAACCTTTATTTTGTTAAAAATGACAGTATATTTATTTCTGAAAAATCTAAAGATAGTATATTTTGGATTTTGAAAATTTTCATTAATCTAATATCTTCATTTTTTTGGTTTTGGCTTTAATTTTTAAACTTTGACATGAAAATTAAAGAAAAAAAAATTATCATCACGCCAGGTTTTCCTTGCACGGTAGGCAGAGCAAACCGAACTTCTATGGAATTTCCGATTCACCACGATTTACTGGTTTTTCGGTGAACTGTGGTAATAAATTGAAGAAAAAAACAAAAAATCATGATATTGAATGAATTAAATAAATGTTACAAAATCTAAAAAATACCACTTTTAGAATATTAAAAATAAATATATGGTATGTTTTTTTAATTATTTATCTTCATTTTCAAACTTTGTATCCCGTCAAACTTTTTAAGAAAATAAAAAAAGGATATTTAATAAAGTTATGAAAATTTTCAAAATCCAACAAGTACCATATATTATAGATTTTTTGAAAACAAAAGGATGTTTTTTTTTTTACTTTTCAAATAATGAATTTTAAAGTAGCTATAAGATGCAGAATTTTCTGATCTGATGTATAAATAAAAAAGTAATGGAAACCATGCCTTTGAAATTAAAAAATGAGTTCAATTACAAAATTTCATAAATTTCTGCTGTCGGGCGGCTTGACCGAGCAGTGGGCGGCGGGCAGCGGTGAGCGCTTCCCAAAATTTTGTTTTTTTAATTAAAAAAAAATCAGAATTGAAATAAAAATATCCCGTTTATTACCATATGCCGGTAATTTGGCGAAAAATAATTTTCTGTTTGGTACATGTCATAAAAACGCTTCAACGCAGAATCAAAAGTTATGAGATGTTTACATACACACATACACATATACAGACATACTGACGTCATCGTGAAAATAGTCAGAAGTTTCCTAGGACCTCAAAACGTGGACATCTGGTGAAAACTCGATTTTCGAAAATCGGGGCAAAATCAGTAATCGAAAAAGAATGGAAACCCATGAAACAGTATTTAGCAATGACGAACAGTCATTGTCGAGTAATTGAATAACGATTAAGTTAGGACTACCTACTTTAAAAAAATATATATATTACTACTAAAGGGTAGTTAAGGCCGAACAGATGTTTTTCTTTAAACGCACTGTTAAGAGATAGTTTCAAAGTATTAAAATAAAATAAAAAAGTGAAACAATCTATAGTTGGTGCTTACTTAAAAGTCAAATTTTGAAAATTAAAAAAAACTAAGAATGTAAAAAAAAATTTTTGATCGGACAGTTAAGAACAGTTAACAAAAAATTGAAATAGCGAAAGGAAATAATAAAAAGTCAATTTCCCCCCGCCAACTTAGAGTTAATTTTTTTAAAACTTAAAAAAGTTAATTAAAAAAAAACAAACAAAAAACGTACAAAAAAAATTTTTTGGTCGAACAGTTTAGAACAGTTAACGAATAATTGGAAAGTTAAAAAAAAAAATTCTCCACCAACTTAAGACAGCCATGCTCACGCCATCTACACCACATATTTGTAACCTTGAAAGAAATATGGCCGATTGGTCTGTCAGCACAGTCAGAATTTTAATCACGATTTTAACAAAATACTCGACAATCCGAATTTTGCTGATATATGTTGTTTACTCGAAATAATTATTTTTTTACACTTTATAATTCAGGCAAGGTTTCAATCGAGTCTACCGTACCCCTTGACGAAATTATTAATATAGATACACGGTGGATAGATAGGATAGATAGATATACGGTGTGTAAAGAAAACCCTGTCCGATCCGAAAGAGGCATATAGGTAGGTTAAAGGCATTACTGAAATAATATGAGTTTTATTTGGCAAAATAAAAAAGATATCGTTTTTTTAATATTCGTATATTTACTTATATTTCCCTAGAGTTAAGCAAATATTTTAAAAATGACAATACCTTGTCGCTGTTTGTTTCATTGTTTCGCTTTGGCGGGTTTCGCACAAACACCACGAGAAGGCGCGCTATTTGTTTTTCAGCTTTTTACAAAGGGCCGTTAAACACAAGCGCTTATGCCTTCGGTAGCATCCGACTTACGCGGCATTCTTTGATAATAGAATTTACTTATTTGTAGGTTTTGTCATACTTAATGTATGAAAACACTATTTAAGATTATTTTTTATTGGGAAAACGAATTATTTAATATCCATAAAATAATTACACATATGTAACTATATTACGGTACCAAATAACACCTTTAATTATCTGACAGGGTTTTCTTTACACACTGTATAATATAATATTATAGTTCATAAATTTGTACAAAAGTATCCGGCAGTAGTTTAGTTTCTTACATTTTAAAAAAAACGGGTCTGTTACCGTGTTACGTTTATCAATATAGCTCCTACAGTTATCATTATGTGTAGCACATCATTACCCATCCATGAAGTACAGTATTATTTGTGAGACATTTTAACGTAAACAACAAAATACATGGGGGACACTAAAAGTTTTGCACTTCTAGCTAATCAGAACTATTTGAACTTCGAATGTTATATTTTTAAAACGTTGTAACCTTCTTAGTAATAAAAAAAACAATTGGCCGGAAATGATTTGTAAATTGTTTTTTTTATCACACATCAAAGTTCTACGTACGCAACGAAAATGGAATTAAGTCGAAAAGATTTTAGAGCGATGATTTTTTGTGATTTTAAAAGTTCTCTTTCTCCGCAAGACTGTGCGGCTCGTCTTCAAAATGCTTTTGGGAGAGAAGCACCTTGTTTGAGCGCCGTGAGGCAATGGTTTGCTGAATTTGAGAGAGGTCAAGTTTCTTTACATGACGAATTTCGTGAAGGCCGGCCTTCAACTGCCGTCAACGAAAATAATGTGGCTACTGTTAAGCGGTTAATTGAAGAAAACCCCCGGATTACCTATGAGACAATTCGAGGACTATTGGGGATTGGTATGAGCCAAATTCAGAAAATTTTACACGAATTGAAAGTTCGGAAACTTTGTTGTCGTTGGATCCCTCATGAACTGACAGCGCTGCTCGCTCGCGTGGAATGGTGCTTACAGATGCTACTGAAGTACGACCACGGACATACTATTGCTGTTTCATTGTCACAGTAGACGAAACGTGGATTTATTATTTTGAACCCGAAAAAAAACAGAAATCTTGTGAATGGGTGTTTGAAAATGAGAACAGGCCAACAAAAGTGAGACAGGCGAGAAACGTTGGTAAAAAAAATGTTCGCGTTTTTTTCTCAGCTACGGGTCCCATCTGTACAATTCCACTTGAAGATCAAAAGAGTGTTAATGTCGAGTGGTATTCTACCATTTGTTTACCCAGGGTGTTAGAAAAAGCTCGCGAAAGACGACCCGAAAGCCGCATTCTCCTACACCATGATAACACTTCTTCACACACGGCCGACAAAACCTAGTCATTTTTAGCTTCCGAAAAAGTACATCTCGTCACTCATCCTGCGCATAGCCCCGACCTAGCACCCTTTGATTTCTGTATTTTCCCCAAAATCAAAAATTTGATGAGAGGTTTTACTTTTACCAACTCCGAAGAGGCAGTAATAGTGTTCAATCAGCACGTAGAAAACATGCCTTCAGATCTGTGGTCCTCCTGTTTTAAAAAATGGTTTGATCGCATGAAAAAATGTTTAAAATGTAAAGGAGATTATCTTGAAAAGCAATAAACGTAATATTTTGGTTATAACATGTTTTTTTAAGTTACGCAAAACTTATAGTGTGACCCTACGTATTACATGGGCGTCAATCTGTCATCGAGAAAATAAATAAATGGAAATAGTATAGTCATTAACCATAATTCACATATTCAATCATTCACACATATTCATTAATCATAATTCACATATTCAATCAAACACTAGTTCTTGGTCGGTGGTTACACTCCCCTTCAAAACGTAACATGACAATAACAAACACTATTGCTATGGTGGCAGGAATATTAGGCAGTGCTACATTGAGTGCAGAGTTTTTTGCGTAACTTTAGTACGTATAGAGTTGATGGCGTAAGTAGCATTGTAGCTATTGTAAAATCACATTTGGTCACCTATTACGAACTGCCTAGCAGGTAGACAAGTGGTCGAATCTTTATAAGAGGTCTGGACTACCACAAGGAAAATTTTTGATATATTACTGTTAAATGTATGTTTTAAAACAATTCCGGACCTAAAAACAATTTTTCATATTTTTCGGGAATTCTGCTTGCTGCGAATTGATTGATGTTATTTTAATTAAGGATTTATTTTTTATTTTAATTAAGGATTTATTTTGAACTGGATTTGAGACCTATATATCAGTAGATTGTACCGAAAAGTTGTTTATATTATGAGATTGTTGGCACTAGTTATATCTTTTCCTACTATTTTAGAAATATGGGCGTAATGACTTTTTCTTATTAAGATTGTATCTCCCGTATTGGTTTGGACATCTTTGAAGAATACACCATCTGCCATTTTTCTGAGAGTTCATAAATGGTTAACAATAATTGGCTAGGTATACAAGACCCTGTCAGAAATCCAACCCCACTCATCCATTGCGCAGTCTGGGTTGCTAAGCACTCGATTATAATTATATCACTTTATAATTACAACATACATTTTTTTAAACTTAATTTTGCTATATTTATTAAATATAGCTAATTAATGTATTATAAACGCAGTATAATATATAATTATAATATGTTAGTTACCGCGGTTTCTTCGCGGGAATCGCGAATCGTAGCCGCGATCGTAATCACGGTCGCGGTCACGGTCGCGTTCGTCGCGCCGACCACCACGGTCGTAGCCTCTAGAGTTGCTTCCAAATGATGAACGATTGTCCCTTGTGTCGTTAGGACGAGAATCTAAGCTTGATGGCTTAGGTTCTTCTCCTGCGGAACAATTTAAATGACTAATATAATTATTCATTTCTAATATACATAACACAATATAATAAATATTTATTAAAATCTCCTTGAGTTTATTACCAAGATAAAACTAGCAAATTTTACATAAAGCGGCAATCCTCAGTAAAATTACAGCTATAAATTAAAAAAGTTTTAATTATTTGAATTTATGTATGTACATTCCAAGCCAAATTATTCAACTATACAATTAATATAGTATAAAATTTGATTTAATTTTAATTAATTACAGTGAAATGTCTGTGACCCAATTTCAAATAACTTTCACTATTAATTCATCTATACGATATAAATATGTGAAGAAAAACTTTATACGTACCCCTGTTTATAATAATTATGTCATGGTGGAGTGTGAAATTTGGCAAAGCTAAAGTTTATATTATGAAGAACTACAGAAATCACATTTTTTTAATAATATTCATAAGAAATATGTTAAATTGAAAAAAATAAACATTACACACACTACATTCATGTGACATACATGATTAATATACATACATGTATACCTACTAATTTCTAGAGATGCATCGATGTGCACTTCAGTCGATACAATACCAATTCCTATATCTGTAAAAAAGTATCGCCAATACTAATACCATATTGGATAGTAAAATAAAAGTTGTGAATTCACAAACAAAATGACTCATAATTACATTTATTAAGTATGTTAACATTATATATAAAATTGTTAACAGATCAGAAATCAGAAAACAAAAATTAATATTTAAAATTAACAGTTTTAAGATTTTTTCAAGAAACACATTTTCAAATTATTTGGTGAAACCCATTGATATAAAGTACCCAAGATACACAGTTCCGAACAAAACTGACACTCAAAACTGTCGCTAATTCAGTCTAAAAAGTTTATAGTTATGGCACAAACGTGTTTTTGCATATTCAACCTTAAACGCAAGATTTAAAGTCATTTTTAAAAAACAATGTACAAAAAGCAATAAAATTTTTGACTTAAGTTAGCCGGTAGGACAAGGCACATGTGGAGTCGAATATAAATATTTTTATGCATTAAGGTAGTATTTTAAGGGTTTGTAAAATTTACATTAAAAAAAAAATCTTGTCGAAAATCTGTTTTTGCGTAGAACATTTATATATCAATAAAACAAATAATGACCATTAAAATAATTTATTTATATTTCAAAAGTTATAGGTTATTGGTTCTATTACACAGAACCTACACATATAGGCAAACTGTGGGTTTATAGCCATGTAGTATTTGACACTTGATATTGATACATTTAGTTTGCATAGTCTAACAGATTTAGAATATACTGAAATTGGAAATTTACTGCAATGGTGACTATGACTACGTTATAAATTTCATAGATTCTTACATGATAACAGACACGATTTTTTTTCAGACTTATTATGTAATGTATCGACAATATAGTAAGGAAACGCATTAATTTCCTAGAAATAAGTTAAGCTTTTCGTAGAATTCTCGTTTTGAATTAGATTTCAGTTTTTGTTTTTTTTTTGCAGTATTATGTAAACGAACATTTGTTTAGTTATAGTATCTGCAGACGTACGAGCGAATACTGCCCATAGACATTTGAAACAAAATAGGTTAGTTGCTAATGTTGGTCCCGGCCTCCTTTGTAGAATAGGGTCTGGTACCACCGCCTTACCTATTCCTGCCGCAATAGCGTCAGTGCTTGTCGCTGTCGTGTTTCGGTTTGGAGGGTAAGGTAGCCGGTAAACTTATGCATGAGGCCACGGGATAGCAACGCACCATTAACATCTTTGGTGCCTATAGGCGATGGTTGACTCTTTCCATCAGGAGACCCATCTGCTTGTTTGCTATCTTATGACATAAAAAAAAAAATGTCGGTTTCTGAAAATTTTATTGACCCTCATATAAAAAATTCCAATAAAACAATTTAGAGCTAAACAATATAATAATAAAAATATACATCTTTTCAAATACTGAATAACTAAGTATCATTTAAAAAAAAAAATTTGGATTTTTGAACTTTTTTAATTCAATAGTCTATGCTTAGGCATAGTTTTTTCTTTGAGGTTAAAGTACTTAAATTTAGCGGGAAGTTTCAGGTGGCCTGTAGAGTCAACCAACTCACAGACTTTTTTAATATAGTTACATTAGTTGGTTACATAGGTGTGTTACATACACAGAAATCCTAATAGATACGTATATTTAGTTTGGAGTATAGTTTAGTACATTTAATATTATTGCCAAAGGTAATTTTAGATTAGATATTTCTTGTTAATTATAAATTTCTTTTACAATTACGTTAGTTTTTTCGATAGGTGTGTTACTAATAGGTATTTTTAGTTTAAGGTATAGTTAGTTATGATATTAGGTATAGAAAATTTAGAAGTTATAGAAAGTTCAGGTCTTACGTTTTTTACTTACATTTTAATAACAAAAATGTCGTATATAAATAATTAAGATGAATATGTAAACATTATTTTTAACGTACTAGCGGCCCACCCGGCAATGTAGAGATTTTTAATAAAATAAAGAAAGGTTAAATAAGTTCTAAAGTAAATATGCGCGAGCAAAGCCGCGGGTAACAGCTAGTATGCAAATAAAACAACTCGTACATATAAACAGTCACTTAAAATTTATACGAGACTAGCTACAGATCTCTGCATTAGGATAAAAGTACTCTATGTGCTATTCCAGGTCATCTTATATCAGAGTCCAAATCCAAATTGGTACAGCCATTTTTTACGTGATTGATTATCAAACATCCAAACATACAAACTTTAACATTTATAATATGTATAGTATAAGATATCCACAATCAAAAACAACATTTTATTAAAAATAAATTATTAAATCAAAAAATAAACATTCTTAATGCAACCTGCGCCTTCCACTTAATAAATCGTTATCAACAACACGTGTAAACAGAACAAAATTCGATGCTACTTATGATTTCTTTTGTTATATTAAAAGTTTCGTAATATATCTCCAAAGTTCATCGTAAGAATCACAATTATATATTGTTATTTTATATTCGTCCAAATAGAATAAAAAAAATCACCTAACTTGGTCCTCAAAATAAGTAATCAATATAATCAAACATTTTAAAATCGTCAAATTGATGTCCTCTTCTCTTTTGGCAGTTGGTTAACAACTATAAAAGGTATTCAAAATTATTAATGAAAAAAAATTAATCTTATTAAAAAAAATTAACTTATTAATGAAAAAAAAATCGACTCCACTAATAATAACAGGATCAATTTGTATTATTCGACTAAATTAAAAGGAGGTTGTAATGCACTGTCCTTTTCCTGAAAAAGTGACCATTGAAATTTTGTCGTATTATATTTGGAGCGTCGAGTACATTTTTAAGACAAATAAAATGAAAATCATACATTACACCCTATATTTATTTATAATATAAACGACAAAAATAAATCGATAAACTCTTATACTTACCGAAAATACAATATCTTATATTTTTTAACATTCATGATGCTGTATTTTACAATTTATCAGAGAACAATTCTGTATTTTTTAACGCGCGGGCAGTGACGTGAGCGACGGGCTTCTATTTGAAGTGAGTGCACAATTTTAAATTTTAAATTGTGCACTCATTCTTAGAGGACGATTTGAGACACTGATTGTGTATCTTGGGTTTTTATATATCAATAGTGAAACCCAATTTTGTAAGTCTATCTGGACAAGATTTGCTATTGAGATTAGTATTTTTCAGATGCAACAAAATAAAACTCGTTTGTGATATTTTTTTTCAAATATGGAAATGGAACATCATTGCACCAGAAAACCAAAAGTTCTAACAACGCAACTGGCAAAAAGATCATATTCAAAATTAATATCAATAATATACGAGGGTTGATAGAAAAGTATTCGGCCTAACCAAGAAAATAAATACATACAAAATCAGTTATATTTTTATTTTTCTACATAATCACCATCAAGTTTAATGCACTTTTACCATCTCCCATTCAAAGCATTTAGACCGTTAAAAAAATTTTTCTTCCTTAGAGTCAAAATATGCGTCTACTGCTGTTTTGACTTTGTCATTTGTCAAAAATCTTTGACCTCCCAAGTGCTTTTTTTAGGCTAGAGAACAGAAAGAAGTCTGACGTTGCCAGATCAGGTGATTATAAGGCGGATGCGATAATAGTTTAAAGCCACAATTGTGGATTTCAGCCATTGATTGCACAGACATGTGAACACAGGCATTATCTTGATGAAACAGAACTTTTGTTCTGAGCATTCCTAGACGTTTTTCTTTTACTTCCTCTTATAAACGACGTAGTAAGACACAGTAGTAATCAGAGTTTATAGTTTGACCTCTTTCAAGATAATCAATCATAATCACACCCTTTGAGTCCTGCAATACTGAAGCCATTACCTTATTTGCCGACAGAAGTGCCTTAGCCATTTTGGGGGGTGGTGAACCAGGTCTTCTCCACTGTTTTGATTGTTGTTTTGTTTCTGGCGTACAGTAATGAACCCATGTTTCGTCCATTGAAACAAAATGATTCAAAAAATCATCTGCATCGGCTTCAAATAACTCCAAACAGTCACGTGAAATAGTCAATCTTGTCTTTTTTGTTCAACTGAAAACTGTTGTGGAACCCACCTCGCAGACACTTTGTGGTAACTCAATTCGTTGACTATAATATTTTGAGTTCATTCATAAGAGATGCCTATAATGTCGACTATCTCTCTAATTTTTACTCTGCGGTCTCCCATTTTTAATTAAAATCAAGTACTTTTTTAATATTTTTGTCAGTAGTGGACGTCAAAGGTCTTCCAGATCGGGGTTGATCTTTCACACTCTCTCGGCCACCCTTGAATTCTGCTATCCATTTTTTGACGGATAAATAAGACAGAGCAGAATTCCCAAATGTACTGACCATATCATCATGGATGGCACGCTGCTCGATTTGCTCCATTTGGAGAAAGTATGTCCGATTGCTTTGTAAAAAATTTATAAAATCACAACAAATTATTGCACACATTTCGAACTTCACACAATTAACTACTCTGAACTGAACTAAATAATGTGGGTAGATTTGATTTTTAGAATTGAATGTATCTGTGTTAGGCCGAGTACTTTTTAATCTACCCTCGTATTATTGTAATTATTTATTTTCTTATATGTAAATAAAAAATAAAACAGAGATTTATTTAATTATAACTACCCCATCCCTAAAATCAATTGCTACCAATATGCGACAGATAACGGGGATAATTAATTACCAAAATCCCCGGGCCCTATTTTTATCAACACTAAAAGACAGTTCACCAAGCATTTAGTAAAAGATTAAAAACAAATCTATTATTGATAATATAAATATAAAATACTAAATATCATATCATAAATAATATAAAATTTTAAATGTGACTCAAAATAAAAAAATAATCATTATAAATAAAAAGAATAAAGATAAGGTTATGAATAATTTTGTCATCCTACCTTTGGCCTCCAATTGCCTACGCACATGCGGAGGGATGTAGCGGCCAGCACTCTTAGGAGCCTGAGGCTGCAAGTCCAGACCAGCAATCTATAACCAAATAAATATATATAACAACTAGCGGCCTGTTACATGCTTCGCTACGTATTGCTAATTATTGAATTCATTTGTTGCAAAAATTGTGATAAATGAAGAACCGCTCTACCAATTTTGTGCAAAGTTCCCATAAACCATCTACTAAATAGTTCGTTCTTGAGTTATAAAATTACAACGAAAAGTGGCATTGATTTTTATATATATTATTAGATAGGATAAATAAGACAGAGCAGAATCAAACAAGCAGATTGATTTCCTAATTATTATTTTTGTATAATAAAAAAAAAAGCTATATACACCAAAGATGTTCATGACACAGTGCTGTCTCTGTTGCAGAATGGAAATAAGCCCCTCCAAAACCCGAACACAATGACAAGCACTGACACTACTGCAACAGGAGTAGGTCAGGTGGTGGTGTCAAATACCTAGGCAAGGCGTTGACGTATACTACTACCTAGTATATGTCAGACCTATACGTCAGTCCTACAGAAAACACAGTAAAAAAAGTGTGAAAAAACTTAAAACAATTTTTTCATACATCTTTTTTTTTAATCTTTTTCAAAAAATATTTGAGATAAAAGTTGTACTTTGTAAATATTTCTAAGCAAATTGAGAGGGACAAGCTATTTTGTCTATGGACTACAGTTTAAAAAAATTAATGACATGAAACCTGAAACTTGGTATAGAGGTCGCTGAAATTGATCAACAAGTAATTACTGTGATAATTGTGTTATTATTGTGATACCATTCAAGTGAAAAAGTGAGACTGTACAGTCTATTTCTTTTTACGTGTCTATTTTAGTAAACAATAATGGCAGACCAGTGACTTAAATTAGTCATAGACAATTAATATGGTTGTGAAAAATCAAAGGATCTATTGAACAAGTATGACAAACTAAATTGAATGAATGGTATTTATTGTAACTATCCATCCATTTTGTTATATTATTACAAAGTATTATAATTTTTATAATCTATATTAATCTATCAATATTAATGTTATCCATATTCCATATTATAATTTATAATATTACACATGCGAAAGTTTGAATGGATGTTTGTTACTCAATCACGCAATAACTACTGAACGGATTTGAATGAAATTTGGCACACATATAGATGATAACCTGAATTAGCACTATTTATTCCGGAAAAATTGGTTGCTCTGTGGAATTTACCAAAAACTATTATAATGCAGCAGCTGCACTTTGCAGTTAGTTATATTATAAATACGAAAGTTTGGATGGATGTTTATTACTCAATCATGAAATAATTTGTGAACGGAGTGAATGAAATTCGGCACACAGGTAGATGATGATCTGGAATAGCATTAAGCTTTTTTTATCCCAGAAAACCGAGTTCCTACGTGATTCATCAAATTTTTTTATAATGCAGAGAGCTGCGGGCTGCAGTTAATATGTTATGCGAAAGTGTGTTTGTCTGTTTGTCTTTCTTTTAGTTAAGTTAAACTTGTTACTATGCTGTAAAAAAACTAAAATACTTCTGCTGGTAGATACCACAGAATTTTTCCTTGTCACTAAAGGCATCGAACTTTCTGCAATTTCAAATTTTTGTGCCAATGTCAGTACACTCAAGAAAAATCAAAATCCACTAAACCCAAGCCAAGTAAAACAGTTGAGAATGAGATCGAAGTCCTAAAAACAGTCCAAAGTCACCAAAAACCACGAAAAACAGCTGAAAACACAGAAACCACATTCTCGCAACAGAGAAGGAAACGGAATGAGTAAATTTTACTTTCACTTTTTAGACCTTAATTTAAAGTCATCAAAATTTTAAATTGTGCAAACTTCGTTAATGTTGCGTCATTTTTACTGATGTCGTAAGTGTCATTGTTACTACTAGCAAAATGGCGGATTTGTTATAATTCTAAATAATTTAATTATTTTTTTAATATTATAAGACAGATGAATTTAAATAGAAAAACAATTTAAAAAAAAACCAATAACTTTTTTCTAGAAAATAAAGACACGTAATCAATATCGGTTTTTAATTAATTAGTAAAATAGTTTAGAAAAATAAGTATAAAAACTAGAAATCTTCGCAGGATGGGAGGAGTATCATTAGATACATACATCCTAAATAATTTAATTAATTTTATAATATTATGGGACAAGTGAATTTAAATATAACTATTAACAAAAAAAAAATACTTACGTTTTTTTGCATTATAAGATCATTGAATTATTGTAGTATACAATGATTAAATAACCTGCCTTTAATAAAAATAAGATTTTATTTTATTAACAGCAGGTTACTTTACTATTACAAAATTATTTAGATTTAAGAGCAAGGATTTAAAACATTATCAGATAACAGAACTTATTTAATTATACTTAACGTTATTACTATAGCGATACCTCAGTTACAAAATTATTTTTAAACACTATAATATGTATCGCTACTCATATAATAGAACGAAATTGTTAACGCTAAATAATGTTATGATACTGTTTTGTGATTGGTTCACCGTGTTTCATGCTGTTTTGTGATTGGTGCGTCAACAAGCTCTAGAAGGCAACGTCATAATACCATATAACATAATGTTAATTCGTAGTGTATAAACAGAGTGTAATGAATAACATTATTAAACAGTAACAAAATCTGTATCATTTTTGGTTAATTTTATAGTTGAAAATAACGTTTTGTCATGCTACAAGCAATAACATTACCACAAAATACCTATATTAATAATCTCTTAAACAAGGATTATATATTTAAATCCTTGTTTAAGAGATTGGAAAACTATATTATTACTTTAAAAGTGTTAATCTTTGAAAAATAATGATTCAATAAAGGGGATATTTTAAATTCTACAAGTCAGTATTTAACATTTAGACAGTTTGCATATTTTTCTATATATTATTATAACCTATTTGTCGTAGTTTAGGAATATTTACCTTTGATAAGGAATCATTCAATTAGTCATTCAAATTCGTTCATTAATGCACGTGACTATCAATTTCATAGACAATCGGATATTCAACATGTCAAGTTCTCATGGTATTTTTCAACTGTGGAAATAAATTTTGTATTCTAATAAGTTTTCGTAAATTAAATATGATAAAATAATATATTAGAAACAGTTTTTAGTGCCAAACAAACAGTTTACAATGAATGACTACGATAATCTAATTATATTTAATTCAATGTATATGATTGATGTGAAACTTTGGTGTTTTTACAACAAGTGGAGTTTGTTTGAGAAACTAAAAAGACACGTAAAAAGAAATAGACTGTAATATAAGATAGATAGACCTACCTATATTCAAACAGAAAGTGAAACGTTTTTGCACACATCACATTGGAATACCCCTAGAGACTGCATTTTTTTTTTTTATTTGCATGCCTTATATACCAATTCAATATCAGTCTAATAGAATTTACTCTGTATGTATGCTTATATTGTGGCGGACTGCAGAAACCTAATATTATTTATTTCTCTCTATTTAAAATGTCATCTGTTTAAGGCGATAGGTAATGCCAAACTATGAAATAGACTCCTCTTTGAAAGACTACTACTGCTAACCGGTTGGTCCAATAATTCATAAAAAATATATATTATATGTATAATATAATTAAGTTTAAATTTTAAGTTCGTTTTTTTCAAATTTTATTGTTATTTTTGACAGAAAAAAATTAAATATCTTTTTTATTTTTATGCAAAAATTTGCTTATAACTTCCAAACTACTGTAACGATTTTGATGATTTTTTCTTTTTATTACAGACATTTTATTGCTTTATAAAATTTAAGTTCAAAATTTTACAAAATTATTATAGTGTGCTATTAAATCAATAAAAACATTATTATTTCATTCGCAGACAGCGCTCGTGTCGAAAGTCAGTCTCCCGGTAGCATTCATATTGGGAGGCTGTGTCGTATGTTAGCGTGCTCTGCTCTCCATATTCGAGTCAAAGAGTAATAGTACAGATAGAACGTTTGGCACAATACTAAGGTTGTGTTTGGAAATTGAACATTTTGTTTATGCTTGGATGTTTTTTTATAGTAGATAATGAGCTCAGAGCGAGAAGGCCGTTTTTTTCAAGGTTGTTCTTATGATGTAGACAAGGAATAATAAAGGATTTTTTTAAATTCATCCCCTAAGATGGTGAAATAGGGGGTGAAAGTTTGTATGAAACTGTCATTTTTGAGATTCAATGAATGATATGCCGTAATTAAATTATCCTTTAATTGAAAAAAAAATTTAATACAAATTTAATATTTTTTTGAATTCTAGCCGATAGAGGGGTAAAATTTAGATTTGTTTTAAATTTCATTCCTTGAAGAGATAAAAGGGGTGTTAATGATTGTATTGAAATAGTTTATTGTAGTTATTACTTAAAATTTAGTATTTATGCTTTTGAATATGATTAAAGTACGCATTTTTTAATTTTATTACTTAAAGAGGTAAAATGAGCGTTTTGTATGAAAAATGAATTGTTTGTTGCAGACATTACTTAAAATGTAGTATTTAGGCTTTTTAATACAATTAAAGAAATACGTATTTTAGAACTTCTTATAATTTCATCCATTAAAAGAGTAAAAATAAGTATAAAAATTTGTATGATAAATAAAGTTTACTATCAAAACTCTTATAAAATTTAGTACTTATGCTCTTCAATCGAAATTGAAGAAACATGCACGTAATGATGTTCAGAGTTTCATTCATTAAAGGAGTAAAAGTGGGTGTTACAATTTATATGAAAAATCAAATGTTTATGGTCAAAATAACTTGAAATTCGGCACTTATATTCTTCAACACAATTTGAGAATCATATATTTGGGGATTTTTAAATTTAATTCCTTAAAGGGTAAAAAAGCATTGATGTTTGTATAAAAAATAGATTGTTTATTGTAGAATATTGTAGAAATGATTTAAAATTTAGTATTTATGATTTTTAATACAATTAAATTAATACAAGTTTAAAGTTTTTCAAATGTCATCTCTTCAAAGAATGAAAAAAGTGGTAAAGTTTGTAAAAAAAAAATATGTTTTATCAAAATCTCTTCAAATTTAGTCATGCTCTTTAATTAAATAAACGTGCATGTAAAGATGCTGTGAGTTTTATCTCTTAAAGAGGTAAAAGAGGATATTAAAGGGGCTGAATGCTAGTACTTTATAATAGTTTTGTTTGCGAGTAGACTCTGAATAATATTTTGAGACTATTCGTGTACTTACCTACGTTTACGCTTAAATGTTTTACTAGCTATAGATAGAATAGATAAGTATTTTTTCAATATTTTGTATAAATGTACAAAAATAAAAAAATATAACAAAAAATGAAGATAATTCAAGCAAGCGAATAAAAAGCATAACTCTAAAAAAAAAGAAATAAAAACTGGTACTATTTGAAGATAGTAAAGTCTTCGCAACTAAAAATAAGTAAATTAAATATATTATACATACAAATAGTCTAAATAAACCAACTTATTTAGTACTTTTCTCTATAAACATTAAATTAAATTATATCTCTTCTTTTTTCTTACGAGATTTTGAAACAAAAACTAAGAAGCTAGTTAAAGTTTCAAAATATTATTCAAGAGATTACATTTTACAAAAATCAAATTTTGAAAGGTTTTGTTAAATCTTAATTGTTGATTGTATGTATTAAAATAAAATGCTACATGGGATGTATATATTCAAAAAACTAGGATACGTAACTGTTATTATTGTGTTGTATGTATATTATTGTTATAATATGATTTTTTGTTAATTTTCGATATAATTTGTTTCTTTAGATATTTATCGTTTGAATGGATATGTAATCGATAAATGAGCGATTACTGGTTATTAGTTTTAAGTTTGACAACATTCAGTCGATTCATGATGATAAAAGTTCATATAGGTGAACAAAAATGTTAAAACCTATCTGCATCCACTGTAAATACTCTTTGAGGTCGGGGCATGTCAGCGTGTGAAATAGTACTTGCGCTGCTCCTGTCAGAAACTCAAGGTCATTTGCAGCTCTAATCGCCTTAATTGTATCAAACCCAACTAGATACAAACAATACAACCAGAAATTTGACTGTAACTTTTTACTTATAAAACAGGTAAAATCAACTTCAATGTAAAAACTTAAGAGCCATTTCACAAAATCACCCAACTGAAACTTGGTATTTTCTGATCAATGCAAGAGCTGGACGTCGTCGTCACTGTAGTGCACCTAGTGCTGGTAAAATAAAAATAGCATTGATAATTTTAATATTTTAATTATTACTATGCGGTTTTAATTTTGACACATGGACGTAGCAGATTTTAAACTATTCTCTTTTATCTATTTTTCAAATAAAAATTAGTTTTATTTTATGTCAATTTCTATAGGAAAATGTCATTATTTGATAACAAAAGACCCAGTTAATGTTTCATTAATTTTTGTTGAAATAGGCATATTTGTTTAGTTAATTAGATATAGTTATAGATCTTTTAGGAAAAAAGTCATCCATTTAGGCACAATTGTTGGATATTTCTGGTATTTAAGTTTGTTGATTCTAGCAGTAGCAATACCTTTTGGAAAAATAGCTTCCTTGTGTAATTGTCGAAAAAATCTGCTTCATTGAGGCAATATTTAAAATATTAAACTATCTAATGGTACCATTTAATTATAAATAAATAAAATAAAAGTACCTTATAATATGAAAAATTAGGAGTTGGAAAATTTTTATTTCTCGTCAAAAGTTGATCTCCTCATAGATTACATCACATGTTAAGGGGGGAAGGAGGGGGTCGACAAAGTGTGGCATTGTGTGGCAAGGGATAAGGAGAGGTCCCAAATTTTGTGACATCACATTTTTTCAAAATATAATGCCTGTATAGATAAAAAATAATCGAAGATCATTTTTCCAATGTAAAATATGTGACATCACACTAGGTAGGAGGGGGGTCTCACAAATGTGATCAGCTGTGTTGTAATTTATGGATGACCCCTAATTGGGTGATTTCAACACCAACTGTCTGATAGAAATCGCAGATCAGTGTTTTTAACATTCCTCTTCTAGACAGGCATACCAGCATTTCTAGGCATTGTACTGTTGCTGTCCACACATCATATAACTTGATGCTCCAAACAAAGAGAATTGGCTAGAACTAAGTTGAATGTCTTAACTTACATAATATACATGTGTATGTGTGTATAATCCATACACACCGTGATAATCATCCTAAAGCCTTATTTTATTACATTAGGTTATTTTGGATGGCATGATTTAAAACAAATGTTATACATGTTGCAAAGGTATATATACAATAATGCAGAGTCAAATTCAGATGTTAAGCAATGGATTAATATAAAATTCCCATATATTATGTAGTTTGTATTTGACTTTTTTATACAGTTACACCAGAAAAGAGAAAACAAAAGTTATTCTGATCAGATCGCAAGTAGTAGTACTATTATATGAAGATTACTTTATGAAGAAGGCTTACAACTTATTGTTATTGATTATAACAGAAAATGATGTATGATAAGTTCTAACTTTTTCCATTAGGAAAATCGTATTGACAGAAAAAAGTCATGAAATATATAAATGTGACAAGAAACTTTTCTTTGAAGTCAGTTCCTTATTTCTGAGTATTTAAAACCTAAAAACAAAATGTATTTTAGGCCATTCGCTGTGAGTCACACTAAGGTCATTACTATATGTTAAATTCTCGAGAATTTATCAATAATGACCTTAGAGTTGGGTTCAACACCACAATTTAGAATAGGCCAAATAATAGTAACGACGTTAAAAACTTCGGCTATATTTAAACATTATATCTATTTCATTGCTTTTAAAAACATATAACAAAGTTTATCTACAAAAAATGTTAAAATTGGTATGCAATGAAAATCACATTAAATTAAATTAACGCAATAGTAGAAACTTACTTTCTCATGATAATGTACAATCAGTAGTAACATGTAAATTTCATGATGATTGTTATTAAAAAGGTGCTCTCTGTAGGGTACAACCTTTCAAATCAATCCTGCTCCAATAGAGCCAGGTCGCCATGTTGGTTATAAACCCATACACGTAAAGTATATTAGAACGGAATCTTAGACTAATATGCATTGTGATAAAAAAATTACACAAATTTCAATACAATTCATGCAACCAAATTAAATAAATCATTATCTTCATTTAGTAAAAGAAAAATCAATACAAAGTACATGAGGCACCGACCTGCTGCTCTAGACCTGTTCCATTTTGGTTGGTAACATTACTCATATTACTACCAAGCGGTACGTGTTTTTGGGAACTTTGCTCCGAAAATATTAAACAAACACAGTCTACAATTAATTTTGCACAAACACAAATTCACAAAATCACATGAAAAGGCTTTAATTTTACTCCCGAAAATCACTTTTCATTCGCAGTTTTTGTTCTCGATAATAAGTGTTGCCATAAAATCTTCATTCAAATTCTTAATATTAATATTGCTACACCTAACCATTTCTTTTACAACAAAATTATTTTATAAACATTTCGTCCTGGCACCTAATACAAATATTTTACTCAATAAATTGACTAATTTAAAGTAAAATGCAGTAATTACAAAATTGCAAAATCTAAAAAAACTGATCCAAATTGCGAATAGTAATCTTTGCTGTTAACCTTTCTGCTAACAAATTAACGTTATTATTTCCGTTACCAGTTTGTTAATGGTTATTAATACTTATTAGCATGGCTTATTATGGATTATTGACCACCTAACACATCTATACTAATATTATAAGTGCGAAAGTCTGTCTATCCGTCTCTCTGCCTGTCTATCACGGCAAAACCGTTGAACCGATTTTAATGAATTTGGCATAGAGATAGTTGAAGATATGTTCGGTCAAGCAAAATTTACAAACACTACAAAAGTAATAAAAAATAAAATAAAAACAATAGTAAAATCCTGAATCAATATATTACAATTATAATATATTAGGTATCTTGTAACACGATATACCTACATGTTTCAACGCTTCGTATATGGACTTCGGTCCCCAGGCAGTACACCTAGGCTGGCTGAAAAAAAAATTCTCTTCCACACCCTTCCGTGACATCATCAACATTCACAGTGGTGACATCCCACAATGTGATAACCAGTGACGCCACGTAATCACCACCCTTACAATGGTGACCCTAAGCAACAACCTTCTGACCATCAACGTCTATCAATAATCCTCTCCGCTCTCAACAGCACCTGCCAGCTTCACTAGCTTATGCCTTAACTGCGTTTTTCGGAGTCCTCCACATCCCGAGAGACCGGGAACCGTGAACATTCTGCTTCACTGGTTGAACTAGATCGACCTTCAGTCTTAGCACAGTATAAGGATATAGGCACAGTATGGAAACTAAGCCTAGTTGATAAAATAATAACCTACGCTCCGTTGAAGCAAAAGGGTTGTCACTTTTAATGTTTCGTGGTATTGTTTTGACGTGAATAGGTACGTCTTTAAAATTGCCTACGTAGGAGAGACAGTTCAAAAAACGGATGATAACAAAATTGGAGGATACAGTTTGGTGTTATAGCTACATAACTACTTATCACTAACATCCAAAATCTAATTATACCACTGGATAGCTAAAGAATCACAGAATTTGATAAGCTGAACGCGGATTACGATGCTTCGCGGGGCGTGGAGTAGGAAGTGCCGCCATTTTTAGTAAAATTTACTGCGTTACATATTTTGCATAATATGGTATATCTTTAGACTCAGAGCAACTATAAAATTCGATTAAGTTTTATTCGAAATTTCTTGTAAAGATTTACTGATTGTATAATTTCAAAAAATTGTTTTCAGCGCTAATAGTAAATATATATGGCACTTAAGTGAAAAATTCATTGCAAAATTGTAATCAGCTAAAAAATCTTTTAGAAACCAAATGTTAAATTCAGGGAATGTATAACGTCTGAAAGAGATTTTAAGTAGCAATCTAATGATACCCATAAATCCCCATGTGAAAAAGTGAAGAAGTGTCGAGAACGCAAAAAGAAGAGGTATCCCGAACCGATCGAAGATGGCAACTGTACACTGCTGACCTTAAGAGCCTTTACGGCTTCACCAATCGTGGGGGCGAGCAGAGTGCTTAGCCACAGCTTAAAGATATGGGGTCATACACCCTCCACCCTAAGGGTGTCTCCTGTGAGACCGATTCTCAGCTTAGGGGTGGCGTCGTGATTTGTGATAAGTGGGTTAGCAGCATTGTCCCTGTGTGTAGTGTTTTGTTATGTTTCTTCTTCTTTCTTTCTCTCCTTCTCTTCTATCTTTGACCACAGTTATGTCGTCGGGATCGGTGAGAAAGTGGCGGGGCCTATGTAATTTGGTATCAGGATTAGGATCTGGGATATAGTCTGCCGCAGTAGGTTAGGGTGGGAGTTAGTGCGATTAAATATCTTTTGGAAATATCTTGAAATGCCTAGGTAAGCTCGGCAATTTGAGATACGCTAGTATTTGTTCTGTACTACTTGCAACGGATACAAATTTGTACCGGAGAGATGGGCATCGTTACACAGGCGTATGATAGAATAGGCCTTACGCAAATGTTGTAAAGTGTCACCTTGTGTCTAAATGACACGATTGCGGGACACCTGCTGTGATCGACCTATTGATCGAATTGAAATCGACGGTTGGTTGGTTACTCTAGTATGATGAGTACGAGTTTGTCGGGCACTCCCGGCATAGCATTCGGCATAGCTCGTATATTAGGCCATTGTGCCAGATCTTATCGAACGCCTTCGTGAAGTCGAAAAATAGAGCACCGCCGGCGGGAATTTGCAGCCCCTGGGCTGCATTTAAAGAATTTAAAATGTGAGTCAGGGCACTTAAAGGGTGCAAGAGTGAGTAAGCCGCTCGGAAACCGAACTGCTCATTTATTATGGGACCTTTCTGGTAAACAAATTCCTTAAGGCGTGAAGGTGTGATTTTTTCGTAGATTTTGCCTAACGTATTGATTAGGCTAATGAGACGTAACTACTGACATTATTTCGGGGGTTTCCCGGCTTGTGTATTCCTATGACGGTGGCTTCTTTACACTCGTCCGAAAACGCACAACCAGCTAGGATGCATTGAAGATGCACACTAGTAGGTATATAAGGGAGAGAGGGAGGTATTTAAATACCTTATTTGTGATTTTATCAGAACTCCAGACTTTTTATTGCGTAGGTTTTTGGTTATTTTACCTACTTCTTCGGTATCGGTCACAATCTGATAGTACGTGTAGCGCCACCCTACGCTCTACTTCGCTATCCACAAGATGGATGTGGTCTAGACTATCTAGATCCGTAGACTAGAATTGACGAGGAACATTGAGATTGGAAGCACGATTAGAAAATGTTACCATCGCAAGATGTTACGCATAACGTAGGCAATTCACGTAAAAGATGCACAGCTGTGTCAATGACACAGCCACAGCCCGTTTTTTATAGCCGATTTGCACATAACATTTAAATAGGCGTTTCATTTCTTTTAATCTCGGTTTTTAAAAAGATCGTGGAAATAAACTTAAACGTCACCACTCGTCTTGAGCGGCACTCACTACTGGCAGCACCGCGACAACCGGTTAGGGGTCTCGTCGACGTGCATGTTTGTGTGAGTGAACTGTTTCCAACGTTTATGGGTAGTTTCCGTACTGCTTACATATTTATACATATACATATTTATAGTACTGTAGCGGTCCAACAAAGTCCTTTTCAAGTAAAAATAAAAAAAGGAATAGATACAAGAAAAAATAAAGAGTAAACTCCTGGATCACGATGTAACAATTATTTATCTCGTAACACTATGTACAAGTTTCAACGCTTCTCAGGTAGACTTTGGTCCCCAGGCAAGACACCTTGCCTGGCTACGAATACCTTCCCATTTCCATATCCTTGTGCGACGACTTCAACCTCCACAGTTATATCGTCATCCTGACAACGCAGAACAAAATAATAATTCCGTGCTAGACATATTTCTTAATACTTAAGTATTCGTTCCTTTTCAAATACAAGTTACAATATTTATTTCTTTGAATTTTTCTCTCAAGAAAACCTTTGGGTAGGATTATTTATTCGCCCTAGGTATAGTTTTTTCTGCAAAACAAATTTTTCAATTTCTTTACCGAAAAATCCAATATGACATAGTGTGGAATTAACTAAAGTATATGATTCTTCATTCTTGCAATATCGACATCAATAAACTGTTCCATTTTTAACTGCAAAATCTGTCGAACATGCTATGGTAATTTAGTACTATAAAATATTTGATAATTGTATTGAAAATAGCGTAATCTAGGACACGAATTGAAAAAGATTTTATTTCTAATGTCTTAAGATCTGGAATCAAGGTTTTTGCCACTACATACAAATATTAAAAATAACCTTTTAATGTCTTAAATATATATATATATATATATATATATATATATATATATATATATATATATATATATATATATATATATATATATATATATATATATATATATTTTAAATAAGATATTACATTACATTATATTTTTTAACTATCTGAATTATAAACATATATTGTTTTGTGGTAAATACGCTTATTTTTCAAAATAACAAAGTTTGGCCAATCTATCAAACAAAAAACACGCCAGTAGTACGCCATTAACGATTTAGAAAGTTGCCTATCTATACCTATAGTAATACAAATATTTATCTATGCTGTCGAACTAATTCTACTCATTAGATTTATGTAATTTTATCTATAGTTATACCTACAAACACGGTGGAGTCCATGAAGTATTAGGTATAGGTGGAGCTAGCACTCGTATTAATCAACTGAAACAAATATTTACGTTACATCTCTGTCTATGAGGTCTCCCCATCTCTATTTATACAGCTGTGTTAGAAAGAGAGGGTTAGACCTCAGAAGATGACAGCAGTATTTGAAATTTGGTTTCAAGTACGTATTAGAAGTTTTGCCTCCAGATATAATACAGCTTCATGGTGGGGTCTATCAGATTCAGATTATTTCCATTCAGTTTTACATTGCTATTTATGTGTCTTACACGTGGCAATGAGAATTTAATAATCTTGGTTTTGTTGTCATTTAATAAAAGATATTTGTGTCTGATTACTCTACAAAATTTGAAATCGCATTACTAACTTACCAACTCTTCTTTTCACTTTGACCAAAAAAAATAGAAGTCCAGCATCTTGCGAGTTACTTCGAAACACGAGTGTGTTACAACGTTCACCTTTTATGCCTCATTTGCGCCAAAAGCAAAAGAGCGAGACGAGACGAGAGCTCTATTGTACACACTCGCTCTCTGCATGTCTCGGGGTATCACGCCGAGTGTGTACAGCCGGGTTTACACACGCGTACGAGTCGCGAGACAAGCCACGAGCCGAGGCATGAGATGAGAGTGTAAATATACGTAGTTGTGGGCGTTTAAACGATATAGGCTTAAAAAATTAGGCTTTTCAAAATAAGCCTATAAGCGCGCTTACGGATTTAAGCAGTTTTCGTTTAAACGTTGATGTTTAAGTTACAAAAATTTAAATACCATATTATCATGTTTGACGAAAAGTAACCTTATTTCAATAACGTTAAAAATCAAAATAAAATAGAATAAAGAACCTAATTTCTATACTCTAAGACTCAATATAATTTTTCATTGATTGGATTAACAACCTTATTACTATTGCTATAAGAAACGATAACAATTTGGATTGGTTATCGTATTACGCGGCTAAATTATTTTCTAATTGTTTACGCATTATTTGTGTCGGACTGAAAACGCTCCGTTTTTGGTTGGTTAGTACTTTTTACAACGAATTAACAACATACGTTTTTTCAAGTTCCAGTAGGTACGCTTTTCGTTGTTGAAGAAATTCGACGCGTTCATCAATTGTTTATTTTACTTAGCGCGCGTATGAACATGACACGAATCCCTTTACAAATTTTCAAAGTAATTTTGTTTATATTAATTATTATTGAAATTAGGTTATGGATAAAAAAGTGTATATTGTGTTACTATTCATTTCAGATATTCTCGTGTTACAATGTTATTTACCATACTCCTCCGAAACGGCTTGACCGATTTTTATGAAATTTTATATGCATATTCAGTAGGTCTGAAAATCGGCTACTGTTTATTTTTTTATACCCCTAAGTGATAAAGGTTGTCCACCCCTAACATTGTTTTTTTTTTGTATGTATTTTTGTTTAAAAATACATACAACCCTAATATTCACCCTTCTATCATCAACCCCTATTTTTTAATTCAATAATTTATATGGTAAAACAACGTTTGTCGGGTCAACTAGTATTGTATAACAATTTGTATTGTATTTGATAACACGTTATTTCTATAAGCTAGTAATAAGTAATAACACTAACAAAACCACAAAACATTGAACGCTTTTTTCAGCTCTCGGCTTTATCGGTCGCCACTAATTCACTTAAATCTTCGTTTTATAATCGACTTTCTCAACGATCAACAACTTTTGTTTAAAATAGCGTTTAAACGAAAGGCGCTTTTTTAAGCACGCTTAAAAGTATAAGCAAAACGTTTAAACGTGTTAATAATTAAAAGCCGTTTATCACATCTCGAAATATACGCTCGCAGCTCACCTCGCGTCTCGTCTTACGCCTCGCAGCGCTCGCGCCCTTAGCGGTATTTTGGGCATGAGTCAAAGGACCTCGCAACAAATGCCAGCGTGATGTTTACATTCGCGCTCTCGCTTCGTCCGAGTTTTTACCTTGTGCGCGTAGGTTGTGGCTTGCAAACTGCCGAAATGGAGTGGTCCGAGAAAGAAACGTTCCGGTTTTTGGGTCTATTCCAAAACTAACCCATAATTTGGGATCTCAAACACAAATTTCATGAAAATAAACAATAAGTGAACGATGCTTGGGTAAGATTAAGTGAATAAATGTACCTTCAACTGACTTAAAAAATTTAAAAAAATCTTGAGAGAATGGCAAGTGGCAACTTTTCGCCAGCATCTGCGGCGCAAAAAATAATCATTAAAATCCAGCACAGGAGAAGATGATGTTTATAAGCCAGTGTGGCTGTACTACGATCCCATGGAAACATTTTTGGCATATGTTTATATCTGTTATATAATCTGTTGCCGCTAACACTTCAACGTCCTCCATTGTGGCTACTGGCTAGCTTTTTTTTTATATATCATAAGATGGCAAAGAAGCAGATGGGTCTCCTGATGGAAAGAGTCAACCATCGCCTATAAACACCAAAGATGTTAATGATGCGTTGCTATCTTATGGCGAGGTCTAATGCCACATGCATAAGTTTACCGGCTACCTTGCCCTCCAAACCGGAACACGACAGCGACAAGCACTGACGCTATTGCGGCAGGAATAGGTAAGGCGGTGGTACCAGACCCGGGCGAGACAATGCAGAACTCTACCACCTAGTAGCTTGAATACAAATGAACTTACTACGAGAATGTGAACAGATTAGGCATGGATCATTTAACAGTTAATATATTACTTCGTACTAAATTTTTTTAACAATTAACAACTGTTATTTATATTAGCAAATACTGTTAAAAGTAATTTTTATGCATTACTATAATTACCAATAACTTGATATATGATAATAATGTTACTTAAAATATTTGAGAGAGCGATTTTTTTTTTCGCTAACTTGATTTATAATAACACTGTTATTAAAAATATTTCGAGTGACCGTGATAATAATAACTTAAAAGTTATCAAAACTATTCTAGAGGAACTTTTTTTTGGTAGCTTCGTGTTTTTACTGCTTCTAATACTTATTATATACAGGCAACTGATATAATATCTATACATATAATAAAATCGTAGGAAAGTCAAAACTGTACAACAGTAATAGTAGCGATTTGGAAATTTATGGACTTTATATTTTGATATATAATTTATATATTTTTCATGTATTTTTCATATATTTAAAATATATAATTTTTATATTTTAAAATATATTTTTTACATATTTTTTTGAAGTGAAAACTTCTTTAGGCGCGTTGAGCGTTTTGGTAGAGGGTAAAATTCTCGGTTCGCGTCACCGACATGCTAATGATAATAGTATATCTATAGCTATTTTTTGCATATAGTTTTAATTACTCTCAACTTAATAGTTCCGTTTTCATTCTATCGGCAGTCCCACGGCTGCTACTGTTTTTTTTTCATGGGGGTTGTGTGGTTCTGATAAGAGTGAATTTAGATAGTAAAAAGATGGTTTATTACAAATGTATTGTTGTAGAAGAATTGATGAATAGATTTTGAAGTATATAGCTTTTTAAAATTAGAATTAAAATTTTGAACAAATATATTTTGTATGCTAAGAGATAAAAATATAATAATAAACATTAAAAAAGAAATCTGGTTCTTTGAATTAAAAAAATCCATAAGTATAATTTAGATGAAAAATATAAAATATTTGTAACGTGATTGGTCAAATATATCATAAGCATGAAAATATATATAATTCTATACTAACAGTTAGTTGCGCGCTTGCGATTAATAATTGCAATTAATAAAATAAAAAACCCAAAAGACTGCATATCTTTATATATTGTGTACATTGATTCCACTATTGTTCAGATTTTTCATCGTAATTTTGTGGAAATATTTTAATGCGTAGATACTTTATAGGCTGACGAATTACAGTCAAATGCTCTTTTCGGACAAGATTCGTTAGATTTAATAACATATACTTCAATAGATTTCTTCAAATTTGGCTTACGTGACTTATGTCAGGACACGTTTGTTTATAAATAACATCGTACCCTGATAGCCACCTTACCTATAACTTACTGTCAATCTACGTCCGCAATTTGAAGCAAACTTGACGGAAAGAGTTGGCAAAGCGAGCGATTACCTATTAGTTACCTATAACTACAAATCTAAAAAAACTATTTTTTCAGCGTATCAAAAATTAGTCATAAACATCTTGACAGTGTTACATATTTATACACTATATATTTTCAGTATTTTTGAATCGCTTGTCCTATTTTTCCTTGTTAGCCACCGGAAAACCCAGCAATTCACTAACGAGATTATCAGAACTACCTAACAAGTACTTTAATTTTAACCCAAAGTAGGAAATTTCGTTTGACGTCAAGTTAGTGTTATCAGGAGTATATCGATCTTTATAATTTGCCTATAACTTCCGTTAATTAGCCTAAAACCCAATAATATTCGATAACGAACCTCAAACTAGGGATGTACGATTCCAAAAAAAAATCGATCTCGAGAATCGCGACAAATTTTATCGAAAGAATCGATTCTCGATAAAATCGAGTGTAGAAGAATCGATCCATTGATAATCGATCGTTTGAATAAAGGCGTAATTTTCAAATTTAAAGAATTCCGTATCATTGTAATGAACTAATTTAAAAATTAATATGGCTTATACTAATGCATTTTCAATTATTAAAATAAACGTTTCTTCTAGATTGAATATAATATTTTATAGCACTTAATAACAGTAAATTATAATTTTTTTACTAAATGCTTTCTAATATTTAAATGAGTTAATTAATTATTAATTAAATTGATTTAATTAAATAATAATACTACTATTAAATGTAAATCAAATAAAAAGTATTATTAGTAAAATGTATATTTATTTTAATAAAAAAATTTTCAACGACACAGAATTTATTAGATATTACACCATATTTGTATTTTATTTATATAGTGAATGAGTTTTAAAAAATTACACTTGTTGATTTAAATAATTTCTGTATGTGGAATTTTTTCTCATTTTAACTGCTACAATTTATTTGTTATAATATTTAAAAATAAATAATAGTTTAAAAAAACTAAAAACACGCTTTTTATAGAAAATCAAACTAAAAAATAGAAAATAAATTTTAATAAATTTAAATTAAGAATAGTGTTAAAAATTTCAATAAATATAAATTAATAATAGTGTGAATAAAAAAAAAATTATTTTATTTTAAAAAAAGCGTGGGGTGCATGGTGTCAATAGTTATAAATATTTTATTGACAAATATGAGTAGAGTGATTATCATTTTGATAATATCTTAAAAAGCACCCCACGCTTTTTTTAAAATAAAATAATTTTTTTTTTATTCACACTATTATTAATTTATATTTATTGAAATTTTCAACACTATTCTTAATTTAAATTTATTAAAATTTATTTTCTATTTTTTGCTTTGATTTTCTATAAAAAGCGTGCTTTTAGTTTTTTTAAACTATTATTTATTTTTTACTTTTTAGTTTGGTTTATTCATAAAAGCGTGATTTTTTAGTTTTTTAAAACTATTATTTGTTTTGTAAAATTAAAATTCTCCTTAGTATTCAAAAATTTGTCAATATTGGAGAAATCGGCTAAAGATAATTATTGGAAATTAAAATTAACATCAAGTCCTGTCTTATCGACTGTAGGAATAATTATAAAAAATTAAAATTAAGTTTCTTACCTTATCGACTATAGATGAAAATTATATAAAATAACAAAAATCATATTTTGCAAATTAAAAAATGGAATAATTTTATCAAACATACAAACATACAAAAGTACAAACGTACAAACATACAAACATACAAACATACAAACATACATATAGGTGAAGCTAATAAAAAGTTTGTAAAAATTATATGTCTCAATTTTAGAATCAAATTTGTAAATTACTTAAAAAATACTTTCTTTGAAAATTCGGGAAAATTGAAAAATCGGGAAAATTAAAGTTATAAATAAGAGAAAAAAATCTATTAAACACTGCGTAGATCATTTAAAGATTAAAAAAATTCGATAAAATCGAACGACAATCTGAAATTCGAAAATACGGTTATTTTGTAGCTTCTCTTTACATGCTATTTTTTAAAAATTTTGACAATTTTTCAATTCTAAGATCATATTCCAGCTATGAAAATGCACTTGCAAGTCATTAACAATTGTGTTTAATAGATTTTTTTCCCATATTTATAACTGTAATTTTTCCGATTTTTTTTTTGGTATTTTTAGATATTTTTTTAATTTTTAGCGCGCGCATAAAAATTTCTAGTAGAAATTTATTTCGATATCGATGGTTCATTATTCTACATCGACCATCGATGTTTCGATTCCAAAAAAAATCGACCAAAAAAATCGATGTTTCCCGGAAAAAACATCGATAGTCGAAACATCGATGTATATCGCCCATCCCTACTCGACTGCGTTAGTTAACGATTAACAGGAAAAAACCAATTTATTTTGCGCATTATTAATACATTTTATCGTCCGTTCTCTGAATTGAGGTTATCGCTGTTTTCGTTACTAATAAGTTTATTAATATATTTTCCGTATTACGTAGCTCTTTTAAATATTAAATAAGCATAATGATATTTTTTTTGGATATTAAAATAAAAATTCGCAACATTTTAGACTTTTAATTAGTAAAACACCCTTCAAAATATTCCATGAAAGTTAATTCAAAAGAGAGGAAAGTTTTGAGTTGATGAAAACCCAAATAATTTAGTTTAGTTTTGATTCAAAATGATACTACTCCACTATCAGTAGAAAACAATAAAGCCCTTGAGTTTACAGAATGTTTTGCGTGACAAAAACAATTTTTTTTTTAATTATCAATTTTTTGGGTTCCAATTTCTAAATTTCGACATTGAAGCGAGCCCTGGACATTGAATATTTTTTTAAAAGAATACTTGGGGCGTGATCTACAATCGATATCGAAGCCAAAAATATAGTTTTTAAAATTTTTGTCTGTTTGTCTGTTTGTCTGTTTGTTTGTCTGTTTGTCTGTATGTCTGTTTGTCTGTATGTTTGTCCGGGGTAAACTCAAAAAGTACTGCATGGATTTACTTCAAATTTTGCATGAATATTACTATGAGGTTGGGTCAACATATAGACTACATATTATCACGCTCACTTACAGGGGAGGAGCAGTGCGGAGTAAACGAAGTCCGCGCGGACGAAGTCGCAGGCAACAGCTAGTAACATAAATAAATACATTCTTAATTAAAATCATAATTAAAAATTGTTTTTTCACTTTTTTTTGTTTAAGCACTTTAAAACAGATTTTACCGGCTGCAGAAGTTTTGTTAACTTTTCTGAAACTAAGCTAAATATCATTTTCCTATCGGAAGGCAGTATTTTGGTTGGCAGCAAGGCAATACTTAGAGTTTCACATTTGTACTAACAGAGTTCAATTTAATAATCAAATTGTAATCAATTTAATTCCCTTTCCGAGTTAACCTGCTTCCTACAGTCAGAGCCATATTTAAATTAATGTTATTGGAAAACTAATTTAATTTGTAACTAAATTGCCTAAAGTGTATAAAAATTGGTACATTATTATCATAATAAGAGGTTCGTTCTAATGTAAATAATATGCCAAGTATTCTAAAACAACTGATAGCATTCATAACTAGTTCGGGGATTCTCCTAATATAGAGAATCTAAATTATTAATTCTGAAGAGTAAAAAGTATCGAGTACATTCGAAAGTATCGATACCTAGTAAAGAATCAGAACAAAAGTATCGAGTACGAAAATACTAGGTATCGCAACCAAGGAACTTATATACGATACGATAATAACTGGAATTATTACGAAGCAATATTTGAAAAATAAAAATGTACTTTATTTCGTTACTCATAAAATTGACATTTGTTTCTGACATAACAGAGAGGAAAAACGTTCTGAGCAAGACAACGATAAGAGTGGATGTTGTCCCTTTCTTGCAATTGCCAGTGTAAATAAATCTATCTGATAGTAGATTTTTATATATTCGGTAATTGTAAAAATCCCTTTTATTAATACACGTCGATAAATACATTAGCATAGTAATTAACACAGTGAGTTCTAAAATGTGCTTATTTTAATTATTACATAATTACTTATGCAATGCAAAAACTATTCTCAAATGAGTAGAATTACTTAGTAGTAATTTGCAAACTACGCATGGTCGCAATTATATATGGCAATTGGCGCTTTATTTAGTAGAAAGAGACTCACTCCACCCATGTCGTGGTACTCTTCGGAACGATTTTGAAGCGCGTGTGAATATTCCGGGTAGAATGTAACTTCCTTGATCGCAACCCAAGTATCGATACTTTTTGCGAATCCCTAGAAGTGTGAAAAAAACATTATATTGACAAGTGATAACCATCGGTCTAATAACTAATTAAAGTTGAAAATTTAATAAAAACCTAGTACTTATTGAATATAATATAATACACTCTGGTCCATATAAAATAAAGCGAAACATACAAAATATATGTTCAAAAAGTTTTATGTTTCTTTGTACAATATTTCAGTTTAAAATTTAACATAATTTAGTATTAATTAATTTTTGTTTCTTTTTCTGGTAAGTTATTTTTAATTATCAAACAATATTAACATAATTAAGACTAAATTCCATTAATTATTCGATTTTTATAGCATATTATTTTCTAATTGTAACAGTACTGTCGGACAAATTAGAATAAATTGAAAAGTTATTACGAATTTTCTCCTATTAGTTAAGTTAGTTTTAAAAAGCCAAAAAAGAGGATTGCATCAAAACATTGTTTATTAGCATGGCATCAACGATTTTGATGTACTAACATAAATAGTCCATTAATCTCTTTGTATGGCACCCTAAAAAGTTTATACTTTAATGTAACTTTATTTTATTAATATATAACTTTATTCTACTTAAAACAAAGATAAAAGAAATCACCAAAATAAGACACAAAAAATATTAATGCGAACCAGTTGTAGATAAACTGAGCAGGCATTTCTGAGTTTAATCTGATCTGACAAGAAAATCGATTAAACTACCCTAATTATACATAATAAAAATAGATAACAAGGCACTGCCAAATGGATGAACACATTCATGCCATGGGATTAATGGACGGTCCCCTGTGTAGGGCTTGCCTAAACCATGAAACCCCTCACCATAATGCCTTATGAGTTTGAAGAAATTCAATACCTATAAGAACCCAGTTGTTCAAACACAGTGAAACATACAAGGAACAATTTGTGCCTCCATCTAAGGTACTCTGGATAAGCTTACCTTAGATGGATGCACAGATCTCTGGAATAAGCTGGGTTGGCAGGAATAGCAGTGGTTTTTATTAAGGCATAGTGATACCTTTTGCACACAATGGCCTTTTCTGTGACTAAATGCGGAATGTCCCACATTGATATATAAACATAATAGAACCAAATTTTTGTATCTATAATCTATACAAAACTGCACTTATATATAGAACTCAAGTTTATTGTTAAAAACCTGATTGACAATATTTTATTTAACATGATGCTACCTATAAATTGTCATGGGCATTTTATACTATAGCTAGTTTGTAGAACTAGTCATCGCATCAGTAGCAGGTGTCTAAAGGTGTCTTCTTTGAGTCCACTCTTCTTGCCCAAAATCCCAATTTTGCAGTAACGGTATATACTAATACAGATTGACTGCCTAAAATGACTATGTTTTTTTTTATTGCTAGTGAACTGCCACATATCCCACTGCAAATGTGCGTTAATTATTTTTATGATACATTTTGTCCAGAAGAAAACTTGATTGTGTGTAAGTGTGAACAAAGCCTTGGTACTTGTTTTATCCAATTTCATCTAAATCCGTTTACATTTTTTTATGTGCAGAGGTTACAAACATTTACACATACAGTTCTCATTAACAACTTGACTGGTAAAAACTGTAAATACTGAAGGAGGTAGTTCAAATCTCGATTCTGATACAGAATGTGTATAAGATATAAACACCTACTTAAATTTTGGCTTAATTATCTAATACAATATTTATATTGAGTCTGTGTCTAGCTAATAGTAGGCGCACTTTTCTACCTCCCTTCATCTTCGGGAATATGTATGCGAAGATACTTTACAATGTTTATATATCGACATCTGCCTACAGATATGGAAGTTAATGGTTTAGACTTACAAGCATAGCTGTCTCCCACACCATACTTCTAGAATATTGCTACATTGATTATGTTAAGGTTTAGTAGTTCAGCAACATTTTCTTTTTATTATATTTTTATTGGTTACATATGACCAGTCTTTTACCAGTCAACCTGTACAAGTATTGCTAGTGCATTTTTTTTTTATCAATTAAACATTAAATAAATTCTGCTAATATTCAACTGGTTTTGCTTACTTATGCTTTTGAATCAGGTTTTTACTGATTCTAAATGTCACAATTTATCACTAAGTGTCAAAACACACTATACTGAAGGTACGCGACCGAAGGTCGCGGCTGATTTTACATTCCGATTTATTCGGCTGATAAGACACAGCATAGATGCCGAACTTATGCGGTAGTAGTACAATTGCACAACTTTGTGTGTATTCAGTGTCTCGGGCGCAGTCGTGACATTGTCTCGTGTTATCTGAACAACCAGACCACAAAAAAAATAGGTACAGAAGTCAATCTACATACAAGGGGCGTAAGAGCAACACACACATAGACATCTCTCACGGACACGTTGGAAATAGTGCAAGCACGACGGTCACTCGCTTGACACATGTGTTGTGAACATTTTGTGTAGAATATTTGTAACAGGTTATAATAACATTAAAATATATTAGTCACTAGCTGTGCCCGCGACTTCTTTATTAAACATACAAAAGAATAACTAATTTTGCTTAATGTTTCCTTAAATGTATATTCTAATGATATATACCTACAACTATCGAGGTCAGGCAGTGGTATTATATTAAATTTTTTTTATATACAATTATTACATTACCTATTTTTGTTTTTATACCTAGTACCTATGTGGTTTGCGAAATTTGGATGAATTATCATTTCTTTTTTTTTTAAATTCTTTATATATACTTCTGTTATTTATATTATACTAATTCAATTTATATATTTATTTTATTGCTTTGTTGATATAAGCTTCGGATAGCCTTCTCAAGTGACAGTTAGTCAAAGGTAGCCCAGAAAATCAGCTGTAGGGTTGATAATACCTATCACCCTACGTGTTTGCTGAGTGGCTTACCGTTTTACCATCATGATGCTATACAAAAACATTACTCAATCTCATGTTATTTTTTCTCTTTCTTTTTTTTTCATGCATGTAATTATTCTGTAATGTAACGTATTGTAATTATTTGTCTTTCAATGTGTTTTTATGTTTTTTTTTTGTTTTGATTATTGTATTTGTTGGCGTTGTGTTTTTTTTGTTGTATTTATAGTTTGCTTTTGTTATTTACTGTATTTGTATAGTGTTATATGGTAAATAAAGCAATTCTTATTCTTATTCTTATTCAAGAGTTACTTTCGCATTTATAATATTAGTATGGATAGTATGGATTATTGGTTTGCATTTCCGTTCTTGCTGTTTCATTCTTAATAATAAATAAAACACCTAGATACAAGTGCCACTACTAGTTTTTTGTGCATAAGCCAAAGTTGTTATCCCTACCGTGACCGCCAAACGTAGTTATGAAAAATGAATTACATTTACATGAGTTTTATTTATGTACTAGCTGTTGCCTGCGACTTCGTCCACGCGGACTTCGTTTACTCCGCACTGCTCCTCCCCAGTAGGATAGCGTGATAGTATGTAGTCTATGTGTTGACCCGACTTGTTAGTAATATTCATGCAAAATTTGAATGATTTACATCCATGCAGTACTTTTTGAGTTTACCCCGTACATACATACTGACAAACAGACAAAAATTCTAAAAACTATATTTTTGGCTTCGATATCGATTGTAGATCACGCCACAAGTATTCTTTTAAAAAATATTCAATGTACAGTTTTGACTTTCCTACGATTTTATTATATGTATAGATATCGCACTTCCGCTCAAATAGTATCACAAGTCAAAAAAAGGTTCTCGAGTAAAAGGGGTTTAAAGTTGCTTCTGTCTATTTTTATAACGTCACTAGCGCCGTTATAGTGTCAAATCATTGAAAACGGTAGTAGATTACCATTCGAGATAAAACTATGGCATAATACGATACGAATGTTACAAAAAAGTGATTTTTACGATTTTTTGAATTGTTACACTATTTGAGTGGAAGTGCGATATATTTGTTTTGTGGCCGGACGACAAGCGCAAAACAAAACAATCCTATTAGCGTTCCGTAATTACTTTTTAAGTGCGAAATCCGAAAATGTACTATTTTACAGTAAAAGCAAGTGCAGCGGTGTATTTGTCGCTAATCAAATCAAACTTCGATCGCCTATAATGTGTGCTCTTTAGAATACGTTGCCATAGACTTGCCGCTGAACTTACGTGCGACTGAAGTTCGGCTGTACACTATAACGCAACGTAATTTCGGCATGTGTCGTCAATAATTCAAATAGCATTGCAGGCGTACTTAATCATACCTATCTTCGGTGATCGGCCGCGTATCTTCAGCATAATGTATTTAGACACTTATAGATTGAAGGCAGATGTACATACTTCCTTCAACAAAATATTAATACGTAGGTCACACTATAAGTTTTGCGTAACTTAAAAAAACAACATGTTATAACCAAAATATTATGTTTATTGCTTTTCAAAGTAATCTCCTTTATATTTTATCATGCGATCGAATCATTTTTTAAAACAGGAGGACCACAGATCTGAAGGCATGTTTTTTACGTGCTGATTGAAGGCTATCACTGCCTCTTTGGACTTGGTAAAAGTAAAACCTCTCATCAAATCTTTGATTTTGGGAAAAATACAGAAAACACAGGGTGCTAGGTCCAGGCTATGCGCAGGATGAGTGACGAGATGTACTTTTTCGGAAGCTAAAAATGACTTTGTTTTGTTGGCCGTGTGTGAAGAAGTGTTATGATGGTGTAGGCGAATGCGGCTTTTGGGTAGTCTTACGCGAACTTTTTCTAACAACCTGGGTAAACAAATGGTAGAATACCACTGGACATTAACACTCTTTTGATATTCAAGTGGAATTGTGCAAATGGGACCCGTAGCTGAGAAAAAAACTCGATCATTTTTTTACCAACGTTTCTAGCCTGTCTCACTTTTGTTGGCCTGTTCTCATTTTCAAACACCCATTCACAGGATTTCTGTTTTTTTTCGGGTTCAAAACAATAAATAAACGTTTCGTCTCCTGTGATAATGTCATAAACAGCATTAGAGTGTCCGTGGTCGTACTTCAGTAGCATCTGTGAGCAACATTCCACGCGAGCCCGCTTCTGCTCCGCTGTCAGTTCATGAGGGATACAACGACAACAAAGTTTCCGAACTTTCAATTCTTCGTGTAAAATTTTCTGAATTTGGCTCATACCAATCCCGAATAGTCCTCAAATTGTCTCATAGGTAATCCCGGGGTTTTCTTTATTTAACCGCTTAACAGTAGCCACATTATTTTCGCTGACGGCAGTTGAAGGCCGCCCTTCACTTAATTCGTCATGTAAAGAAACTCGACCTCTCATTCAGGAAACCATCGCCTCACGGTGCTCAGACAAGGTGCTTCTCTTCCAAAAGCACTATGAAAGCGAGCGGCACAGTCTTGCGGAGAAAGAGAACTTTTAAAATCATAAAAAATCATCGCTCTAAAATCTTTTCGACTTAATTCTATTTTCGTTGCGTACGTAAAACTTTGATGTGTGATAAAAAAACAATTGACAAATCATTTCCCGCCAACTGATTTTTTTTTTATTACTAAGAAGGTTGCAACCTTTTAAAAATATAACATTTGAAATTCAAATAGTTCCGATTAGCTAGAAGTGCAAAACTTTTAGTGTGCCCTATGTAGTAATAGTAATTAACGAAATACTAACTGTAAGATTATCAACAAAATGTGTTGATGTTTTCCCCACAAAAAGGGGAAGTTTTAGATGGATGAGAAAATTGTTCCACGTCACTAAAAAATTAAATTAAGTGAAAGAAGCATTTTAAGCATGTCAGATTGTAGCTAACATAAAAAAATGTTTTTTTCTTTATGTATCATGAGATAGCAAACAAACAGATGGGTCTCCTGATGAAAAGAGTCAACCATCTCCTATAGACATCAAAGGTGTCAATGGTGCGTTGCTATCATGGGGCGAGGTCTAATCCCACATGCATATGTTTACCGGCTGCCTTACCCTCCAAACCGGAACACCACAGTGACAAACACTGACACTATTGCGGCAGGAATAGCTGCGGCGGTGGTACCAGACCCGGGCAAGACAATGCAGAACTCTATCACCTAGTAGCTACGATCGTAGTGACTCGCATAGCCCATTGGTCGCCTTTTACGATCTGCCTGGCAGAACGGCAGTTGGCCTATTCTTCAAAGGAGCCGGGACCAATACGGAGAAAACTACTGTCGTGTTTATTACTGCCATGTTTTCATAGATATGGATGTGGAAGATCATCAGAAGCAACCACGTGTAAGACAGGCACCTCCTGAACCTCGAGTCCGGAATCGACCCCCAGAGCCCAGGGTTCGTCAACCGCCCCCAGAGCCCAAACGTGCCTCAGCAACACCCCCAGCACCCCCTAAAGAACGCCAGGCGCCACCACAGCCACGCCAAAGGCAGCCGCCACCACAACCACATCATTAATCCAGATTATTTTAAGCCTACACGATCTACCTCTACCACCGCAATCACGAATCTAATAAACTATGGGGTGTAGAGAACAGAGCCAATATTATACGGCTTTTTAACTCAAAAAGTGTCCATGTTGGACATAGAAAATACATGGACATAGAATGGCATTATACGAAAACCAGACTGGCGCTCCGAAGCGGACGTATGATCTGAAATGAGCTGTTTTAAAAGGATTGAAGTTTGTTGATAGGCTGTCTCTACTTCGTCTATTTTTGGCGCTTTCTTTAAAAAAAATATTCTTGTACAGTAACGTCATCATTCTTTAAAGCTGTTGCACAGACTTTGGTTTGACAATGAGATTGTGCTTCTGGTCACTATTTAGGAAACAAATGCGACGGTGACCCATATATTCACTGTATGTAATGTATGACACTACTTCTTTGGCAAGGTTAGCGATAGATTCGCGTAGATTCGGCTGGACCTTTAGGTTGAATTAATGTTTTTGATTAATATCGTTTTTATATTTTTGTATCAAAAATACTAACATTTAAAAGTGAGAAGCTCGTTGGTTAGTTTTCTTATCATTATTGTAAATGCTCATCAGCGATGGTTTCCGTTTAATATCGAGCTTGCGTATATTGGCGGCCTCTATAAAAACATGTAGCAGAAACATTTGTGTTGATATAATGGAGATTTTTAAAAATTCAGAGTTTAAACTTAGTGTGTGTTAAAGATATATTTTACATTAAGAATATACAAGTTAATATTTATAAATGTCAGGGCATGATCATTTCTACGATTATCACATACCTATAACGAAAAACAAGAGAATTTAAATAAAGCCCTAACTGTGAAGCACGACATGATTGTAATCATGGTCTATTATTAACGCCAGTTTGATTGTGACTAAGGAGCAGCTAAAATTTTTCTGCTGTGTTTGTGTGTGTGTGTGTGTGTATGTGTGTGTGTGTGTGCGTGTGCGTGTGCGTGTGAGTGTGTCTTGAATTATTTAGGCAGGATATTAAGTTAAACCATTGAGCGTATCCCAAAAAAGTATATTAAATCTATAACTTATAAGTTGCCACTGTGGTCTAGTGGTCCAGCGTTGGCGTTGATCATATGAGGTTCCGGGTTCGATTCCCGGGTCGGACACATAAAAAAGTGTTTTTTCAGTTTTCTGAGAAACACAAAGTTGCCTGGGATTGGAAAGTGCCCGGTTGGCGATAAGCTTGCCACCTATCACATTTGTGTGACCAAGTATCTTCGGCTAATCGTGGGTGCACTTGTTGTACCTCTGCCTACCTCTTCGGGGATATGGGCGTGAAGATACTATAATTTTTAACAAGTTAATTCCTTAATTGCGGCGTTGCATTGTAGTTAAGGCACAAAAGCCTAATTCTTAAGACAGACTTAAGACTATTATAGGCACTATTATATTATATTATTATATTATTATTATATTAGGCACTATTATAACACCGTTACCACACGGTACTGGCCCGGCACCACCTTAAATAATTGAGTGAATTTAGGGTGCTGACCACGCGTCGCCTTCGCGCTGTAAGCATGCAGTTGCATTGCACTCGCAACGCGCTGGCCGTGAGGTCCAAGTTTTTAATTTATTATTTAGCGCAGTTGGCTATAAGACGCTAAATCACGGCGACTTGTAAGCACATGGTCCGCTTGCTTGTAATGTATCTATGTCCATTCGTATAGGAGCGGCAAGAGCGCCGACTGTTATCTGTTGCCTTTTAAATACATTTAATACAACACATTTAGGGCGGCTTGCACCAAAATGCTTAAATTATTTTAAGTCACTAAATACGTTTAAAGTGACAGCATTTAAAGGCGATTTGACATTTGCGTAACATGTTTAAGGGACTAAATACATTTAAGCATTTTGGTGCAAGCCGCCCTTAATACATAAAAGATAACACAACACATAGGGATTTGTTACATAACGTGCCATGATAAATGTACTAACACTTGCACCAATCCTTTTTTTTATATCATAAGATAGTAAACAAGCAGATGGGTCTCCTGATGAAAAGAGTCAACCATCGCCAATAGACACCAAAGATGTTAATGGTGCGTAATCTTGTGGCGAGGTCTAATGCCACATGCATATGTTTACCGGCTACCTTACCCTCCAAACCGAAACACGACAGTGAAAAGCCCTGACGCTATTGCGGCAGGAATAGGTGAGGCGGTGGTACCAGAACCGGGAAAAACAATGCGGAACTCTACCATCTAGCAGCCATCATGGTAGTACTCGTATAGCCAATCAGTCCGCCTTTTACGACTTGCTTGGTATTACGTCGACTAAATGACAGTCACACATCGGTTGATAAATGTGTTTTATTAACTGTAATTAAACTGGGTTTTACATTAATTTTATGTACTAGAGATTCACGTGTACGCTGCGTGATGAAATGTGATAACGATGGTATCTGTGCGCGATAAGTGTGAGCGTGTTCTATTGTTACACGTTACACTTGGCAGAACGGCAGTTGTCCTATTTTCAAAAAAGCCCGGGAACAACAGAGGGAAAAAATCATGCGATTAGGGGTAGATTGAAGTGTTCTTTTATTTATTTATTTAAACATGCATATGCCAAGTGTACTGACCAAATATATGTCAAGTGTATTAAATATATATTAATTTTATTCTATAATAGCTGACCCGGCAAACGTTGTTCTGCCTTTTTAACTACTCTTATTTTTTTTTCTATATTTTTTCACCTTTTAAACCTTCCCTGGACTTCAACAATTAATTCAAAACCAAAATTAGCCAAATCGGTTCAGCCGTTCTCGAGTTTTAGTGAAAGTAACGAACAGCAATTGATTTTTTATATGCATATATATAGAATAAGCTAACGTGATGCTTACGTTGTGTAATAACTAACTCTTTAAATTTTGTTGTGCTTTCTGTCGAAATTTGAAGCGTGAACTTACTTTAATTTTCTGCAGAAAGGTGTTTAAGAATGTTGATATTTCAAAAAATAGATATATGTAATGTTAATTTTCATAAATATTTTATATTTTTTCAATAAATATTTAAAATTAGATACGCTTTTATTCTTCTTAGCCCGGTCACTTCATCACTACGTGATATTCAGATGCCGCCCAAAACGGTACATCTGCACTGGTCGCCTTGCAGCGCGACCACAGAATACAATATAATAGTACATTGTACAAGTAAGAGACACTCCGACAAGTCGTTTAAATAAATAGGGACTCATGCTAAGTTGCTACAATACAATTAAGTTGAATTTAGATCGCGCGGCGCTTGATTACCTTCAGTTATATTTACCTAGAAGTTGCATCTCTTTCTATCGCGTAACTCTTGTCCTTTTAATGAAATTAGGGTTGACTCAAAGATACTCTAAAGCAAAAAAACAAAAACTTTGAATTGCTCTGTTTATTGCGACAGCCACCCATACGGCAATTATTTTTATTACGATTCCCCATTTTATTATACAATATCTGGTCGACCGAGCTTCGCTCGGTTTTTCATATATTTTTGGAACCGATCTTTTCTTGGTTCTTAAGTTCTCTTCTTGCTCGGTTTTTAAGATACTGAAAATAATAATTAATTTGTACTTTAAAATCAGTCTAAATCTCTTAAATATGTAACGATACGTAATTATTATTTTCAATATGTTACATAATTTCTCGACAAAGATGATCATATTTAATAATTGTGTAATAACGAGAAAGTTTCAGTTCATAAAGGACATTCATCACCATCAGTCATTCATTTTTGGTTCATTTCGATACATTTCTGTGTTCAACCTCAGTGTTTATCCACGCCATCGTAACTCGGGAACAACAATTTAATTCACGCGCAACACAATCGTCTTTTTTCGCCAGCGAATGACAACGAACTAAATAAGAGGCCAACGTGTGAACGCCGTTTGCGGAGTGCGCCAAAATCCTTGGATGTGCGCACGAAAAACCGACAACATTCGCTTGGCCGGCCAATGTTGGCGCCAACTACCAACATACCGCCAAGTAACTTTCTACACGTTGGCCCAACATGCTGGCCCAATACCTTGGCCCAATGTTTACAGCCGCCTTTAAGATGGCGTTCACACGTTGGCATCTTATTCAGTTCGTTGTCATTCGTCAATAAAGACCACGGATTAGAAGAATATGGCATATGCTCAAATATGTACTGGAACCGATGTCGCCGTTTTCATTTAGCTGTAGCCATAGTATTCCCACCCACACTTAAAAACTTTTGAACTGATTGGCTGCCAACCACCAAGTCTATTAATCTTTTTTTTTTTTTTTTATATTATAAGATAGCAAACAAGCAGAAGGGTCTCCTGATGGAAAGAGTCAACCATCGCCTATAGACACCAAAGATGTTAATGGTGCGTTGCTATCTTGTGGCGAGGTCTAATGCCACATGCATAAGTTTACCGGCTACCTTACCCTCCAAACCGGAACACGACAGCGACAAGCGCTGACGCTATTGCGGCAGGAATAGGTAAGGCGGTGGTACCAGACCCGGGCGAGACAATGCAGAACTCTACCACCTAGTAGCCACGATGGTAGTGACTCGATAGCCAATCGGTCGCCTTTTACGACCTGCCTGGCAGAACGGCAGTTGGCCTATTCTACAAAGGAGGCCGGGACCAACACGGCGAAAATCTATTAATCTTATAAGTCAACTTTATACATACTTAGGGAACACTCGTCACTCAAATACCTTAAGATACGCCTTATTTTCTTTAATCTTTAGGTGCAACTGATGACGACATTTTAATTCTAAACGAATTAATTAAATTTTGCGCCATCTCGTGAACTCAAAAAAACTGAAGTTTTCTTTCAGTTAACGAGATGGCGCAATTTCACATTTCAACTGATTTAAACATTACTTTATTAGTAATATAGATTATTTTTGCGTGACTGAAAATAGTATCTCCGTGCCCGGAAATGACGTTTTTGATAATGAATAGAGATGTGACTTGTTTCTACAACTTATCGACATTTCTACGCATTTAAACATTTATGCATGAACAAGAACAACTCATAAAACTAGTTTTTGAAAACAGCTAAAAATACCGGTTCGTAGGGCTTTTTAGCGAATTTTATAAAAGAGCGTATCTGAGACGAGAGCGCTTTATGAACCTACATGAACTGGTTTAAGCCGAAACCGTGGAATGGTACGTCATCCACGGTGCATACAAAAATTGAATAAATATCAAACAAATATTTGAAATAATTCTATAAACCGGTTTGTTTATTCAAAACCCTTATAATTTTGCTTCAAAATGAAACCGATATTTTTGAGGTTGAGGTAGAGCCAAACGCTTACAAAACAGTACTTTTGTATATGCGCGGATTTCAGTTTGAAAATTAACCGGTTATCCAAACCCTGCACGGAACTATAATCTTTGTTGTGGTAGAGACAAATCAATCACAGGAACGAAACAATCGTAATGATTGATTTAATTCATTGAAATAAAACAAACATTGGATTGCATTACAAGATTTATTGAACTATTTTTCGAAATGACGATAGCTGATAGCCAGAAGGGTTGCAATAACTACATAGGGCTAAAGGAAGGACAGAAAGACTAAACCGCGAAGACTTCGCGACTAAACCGCGCATCTGAAACGTGTCTTAACCGCTTGTCTTAGAGCCGCTCGTCTAGCCACGTGATTTAACAGTGCGTCCGAAATGCGCGTATTAACCGCGCGATTTAGCCGCGCGTCAGACATAACGTGACCACCACAGAGTACTTTGTAAATATACCTAAAGTGACCACTTTGTTTTTTTGTCAGAGTTGGAAACCAACCATTTAATTGCATTAATTTTTTCCTACTTTCGTATTATATCGAATTTTTATATCCTTAACTTGAGAAGTATTATGTTACCTACTCATAACAGAAAATATAGTTAGTAGACAGTAGTACAGTTTGGACATAAAATTATGAATTTAGATATCAGCATAAATTATTACTGTAATGTAATTTATTTAAAAGGACGCTTCGTTCATGATTAAGATAACAAGAAATATGTAATTTTGCGTAAGCGGACTGCGTGGGCTGGATTAACGGAAGCTCGCAATTTAACATTGGGCTCAGATAACGTTACACTATATTGTGGAGTAGAACTAATTAAACTACTCAAAAATGTGGATAAAATTATTATATTTTGTATTATTCGTAACGGTATTATTGGATATCGTTGAATCATCAATTTTGAGATACGACAAAGTTTTACAACCAGTGCAAGAATACGATTTTGTAATAAAGGATGTACAATTTGAAGATTCTCCGGTACAGGCTATGAGATGTCCTAGTGGTCTTCAGATGGATATATATGGTATTTGTCGTGATGTATGGTGATTTAATGCAAAACAGTACTATTTGAGTTTGTCGATCAATTATTATCAATTATAATTAACATGTAATGCAGATTTGTTTTAATGAAAATTCTTAGATACCTGTTATTGTTTCCATCGTCGTTACTTTGTGAAATCCACCGCTCATAAGAATACAGTTGAGAAGCTTAGGATAGCCCATAGGCCAACGATTCGTACGTACAACATAACTACCTAGATAAAATTATTCTCTTGATACCTACTTACGATTTTTACGCTAATGCCACTAAACCTCAGCTTTTTACAAAGCCCTCCCCGCGTCGCTTGTAAATAGAACTATCCATCACTTGCTTTTTATTTGTAGTATAAAGCTCATCACACACAGTTAAGATACTATAATATTTGATCTTAAGATGCCCTAATATAAAATGTTACAGTATCTTAACGTATCACACACGGCTGAGAGCCTAAGATACCTACGATAATATTAGTCTGCGTTGTTGGAGTTAAGCTATATACAGGTTGATTAACCATGAGTGATACGGCCTTACTTCCTGATGTGTTTGACAACTCCTCAGACAACGAGTTTGATATAGAATAATATGAAATATCCCTCTTGTCTTATAATTGGTGTAACTAACACGACTTTTTTATATATATGTTTTTTACATTTTTTTATTGATGAAAATATTTTTTATATACATATAAAACAAATATTTTTTGCTGAAATTACTAATTTCACACTTATGAAGTTAATAAGAAGCGCGATTCTGTTCTTAGTTGGAACGCATAGTAACTATTTATTAAAGGTACTATGTGCACCGTGCAGCCCGCTGCATTATAAAAGTTTTGGTGAATCCCGCGGGATCACTTAATTTTTCGGGATAAAACGTTGCCTATGTGCCATTCCAGGTCATCGTCTACCTATGTCCCAAATTACATTCAAATCCGTTCAGTAGTTTTTGCGTGATTGAGTACTCACATCCATTCATCCAAACATCCATCCATCCAAACATCCAAACTTCGCATTTATAATATTAATATAGATAGATGATATAGATAATGAGGCACTGCGACCGCGCATATTATTCCAAAATAAAAACAGCCTGTATTTATATTAAGATACGAAGATCATATCTTAAGATATGAAATGTGTATTTATTCGCATGAAATATATATTTCTACGTCGTTCGGTATGTTAAGATACTAAAGGTAAAATATATATTATCTTAGTCATGTGTGATGGTTCATACGATTTGTATGGTCAGCGATTTCTGAAATTTGCTTTAAGATATATTAAGGCATCTTAAGATCAAATATTACAGTATCTTAGCCATGTGTGATGAGCTTATAAGTAGTGTGAATATTCTTTTTAGCATGGATAGCAAACATACTGTTCCTAGTGAAAAGAGATGATGACCGCGTTGAGACATCAATAATGTTAATGACTTGTTATTCTCAACATTGGGATGCAAAGGCGCACGCGCAAATTTATCGTTTATGTGTCTAATACTCCAAGCCGGGTCAGAACGAGAACTCTGTGATGATTGTCTTGAGTCGAGAGTTATATCACCTATAAAAATGTTAAGTCAGAGCGCTTATCTTGACATGACAGATGGTCTATTACTGAAAATGGGTCCTATCAGAGTGCTAAGTGTGAGTTTTTCTTTTCGCATTCGATCGTGAGCGCGTTTCGAGTTTACTAGGAATTTGTATGTGATTTCACACGTTTACCACTAGGTGGCGCTGTACAAATTACATACAAATTCCTAGTAAACTCGAAATGCGCTCACGATCGAATGCGAAAAGAAAAACTCACACTTAGCACTCTGGTCCCGGGAAGTGGAAGTTCCGTAGACAGTCATAACTAGGGAATTATAATAAACATTCGTGCTAGTCAAAGTATTTTTTTATTACATATTTACACTAGGTCTCGGTTTATAAAATCACATCAACGGTTCGAGGTACTTCCAGGTGTCGAGCTGTTCGAGGATGGGGTTTCCGTGGGTGATGATCAAATTTGTGGCGACATTCACTACTGCGCCGTGGAACCGCCTAATGTAGTCGACGATCACCTCTTCAATCACCGCATTAACTATGTGGTCAATGTCTCCTCCTCCAATCGCACCCGTGATGTCGGACTGAAAACAAAATGGAAGTTTTTAGTCTCTGCTATTATGGCTACTGCCACTAGATAAATTAATATTTAGATATTATAAGTGTTAAAGACAAATGAATGAAATGAGTGAATGAAAAGTTTACATATTTATACCTATAGTATTGAATGATTTAAATATAGTATGAACAGTCAGTAACCTATACAAGGTGTTTCTTACTTGATATAGGTAAATGCCGAAATTACCGAGGTTGTATAGAATCAGAAGGAAAAACGATTGCAATAGCTTTTAAAGTATGTTATGTTTTATCTCGAAAATCTATAAAAATTGTTATGTTGCAGACACACTGGTTGTTTTTCTAACTTCCCGCTACGTATACTACATATAGATACGGAAGTTACTGATTTTAATAGATCGAGTTTTTACCAGATCTCCTCCAGACGTTTTGAGGTCCTAGGAACCTTCTCCAACTATTTTCACAATGACGTGAGTATGTCTGTATGTATGTATGTGCGTATGTAAACATCTTATAACTTTTCAACGGCTAGACAGATTGACACGCGGTTGATGGCATTCGATTGGATTCCGCTTAACTTAGACTGCCTGAAAATTTGAACCAATGAGACGGCCCAGGAGATTTCGAGAAATTTTGAAAAACCTCAAAAAAAATTTTGGTAAAACAGTATTTTTTAAATATAACTTGCAGATTTATGTACGCATAGCCCCGACCTGGCACCCTGTGATTTCTCTATTTTCTCCAAAATCAAAGATTTGATGAGAGGTTTTACTTTTACCAACACCGAAGAGGCAGTGATAGCGTTCAATCAGCACGTAGAAAACATGCCTTCAGATCTGTGGTCCTCCTGTTTTAAAAATGGTTCGATCGCATGAAAAAATGTTTAAAATGTAAAAGAGATTATTTTGAAAAGCAATAAACTTAATATTTTGGTTATAACATGTTGTTTTTTTAAGTTACGCAAAATAGTATACCTAGACTAGACCTACGTACCTATACGAGTATTTTTAACAAAATAGATGTTTGAACTGAAAAAACATTTGCTTATAGTTTTTACTCATTTGAGTTTAAAATACCTTAATTTAGCGGGAAGGTTTAGGGATTGCCTGCAGGGTCAACCGTTTACAGATTTTTTTTTTGTTTATTTATATATTACATAAAAGGCAAAAGTGATTGACTGAGGTATCAACGCGCAGGCCAAACCCTTAAGGCTACAAACTTGCAATTTCGCACATGTATTCCTCTTATGATGTAGGCCACTTAGGAAGGATTTTTTCAAAATTTAACCTCGGAAAATAGGGGTTAAAAGTTTGTATGAAACTTTTTATTCCTTGGACATATTTGCATGAAATTTCGTATGAATTGAGTACGAAAAAAATAATAAATTACGTGTTTAAGCGTTTTTCAAAATTCGATCCCTAAGGGGGTAAAATAAGGGAAGTAGCTTATAAAGAAAGGTTTAATAAGTTCTAAAGTAAATGTGCGCGAGCGAAACCGCGGGTAACAGCTAGTTATAATGTATATGTATTATAATTTTGTTTATTTATCTTATTATTCTTTGCTTGAATCACCAAAATTTTTAAAACTTAACCATTCTCACAGTCCAATGCACGCAAGCAAGTAAACATTTGGTGATTCAAGCGAAGGATATAAGGTAAATAAACAAAATTTTGAAAAAAATGTGTGAACGGTTGACCCTACGGGCCATCCCTGAAACTTCCCGCTAAATTAAAGTATTTTAAGCTTAAAGAGTACAAAATATAGGCATAAATTTTTCAATTTAGTATATTAATTTTTGAAATCTATATACATATATATATATATATATATATATATATATATATATATATATATATATATATATATATATATATATATATATATATATATATGTATATATATATATATATATATATATATATATATATATATATATATATATATATATATATATATATATATATATATATATAATGCCACCTTTCGTTATAATTTTATAACTCAAGAATGGGTTCACCTATCCAAACTAAATGTTTATGTTTAATAATATTTTGTTCGGACTATTTAGTAGATGGTTTATGTGAAGTTTGCACAAAATCGGTAGAGCGGTTCTTCATTTATCACATTTGTAACAAATGAATTCCATAAATGGCGATACGTAGCGAAGCAGGTAACGAGCCGCTAGGACTGTATATTTTGAAAAAGATGATGGCATTCGACTCAATTTATGAGATCTAAAATATTGCTTTAGCTAAATAATCGATAAGTTGAACGATGCAATGTAAAAAAAATATATATTTTTATTTTTTTTATTGATAAATCCCAAACAGATTGACCGATTTTTATTAAATTGACGGTATTTGACGCAATTTTGAAAGGAGAAAAGCTGATAAGATTTTTAAGTCAATCGGTGAATTAACTGGAAAGTTATTTAAAAAAAATTAAGTAAGTTTGCTAAAAACAACATAATTTTAATATTTGCAAAGCTATAAGTTTTGAGAATTAGATTCGATTTTGATTTTTGAAACGGCATTTGGCGTAGTTTTTTTAGTACTAAAATATCATAGAATACCAAAAAATTATTGGTTGAATGATTTCGAAGCTATGCCGGAAAAACACTTTTTTCAAAATTTTTCGTCAACGATTACTCCAAAACGGGTAAACCGATTTTGATGCAATTTATGTATTAGACGTAGTTTTTTGAGGAAAAAAGCTGGTTTGTTTTTGTACTCAACCGGTACATTAATGTGGAAGTAATATTAAAAAAACACTGTTTCGCCATAATTTTTTTGGTGTAATTTCAAAATTTTTCAAATCTTCAGGATCGAACCGGTTGAAATTTTCAGGAAGTCTAAGTTGGGCGGAATCCAATCGAATGCCATCAACCGCATTTCGATCCATTCTGCCATTCAAAGTCATGGATGGAGAAAGGACATACACACACGCACACACACACACACATACATACAGACATACTGACATCATCGTGAAAATAGTCGGAAAAGGTTCCTAGGACCTCAAAACGTGGACATCTGGTGAAAACTCGATTTTCGAAAATCGGGGTAAAATCAGTAACTTCCTTATCTACATACGTAGTGGGAAAAAACAAACCAGTGTAAAATACTATTTAAAATATGTTAATCTAATATATTGTTTTGTAATTACTCCTCCATAAACGTCACTATTAATTTAAATTGTGATGCACTCGTGTTTATTTTTAATTTTTAATATGAATAATCTCAAGATTCTCAAGACATCTGCGATCGACAAAAACGAACAATTTTATTTTGTAGTAATCCGTATAAGTTTAAAACATTATTCCTTTGGTTATAACCACTCAATAATTGTGTACTTCTGAAAACGGTTATTCACTCGGCGCTAACGCACCACCCACATTACAAAACGCAAATCGAGTGGTTTGGCTGAATGGTGACCAACACTTGCTCATTCTTGATACTCGATAAATAAAAAGTTTAGTCGATTAACGCGATGGTAAAGTTATTCGATCACTTTTGAGAAACTCGGACTCGGCACTGATCTCATGTAGAACCAAACTTCTGACTCCAAACGCTCTAATTACAAGCCCTAACGTCACAAACTCTGCAGCTTAGTCAAAATTATTATTACCACAAAACTATTAAGTAACAGAAAAGTAATCATGCGTGACTAAATTCACTTTACGCCCATGTTATGTAATATGTAGAGTAACGGCCAAGCCACATATTTTGAATAAGTTTGTGAAGTTAGGGCTAGTGAGTAAGAGCGTGGAGTTTTAGAAGCTTACAGTGTACTCGAGATCAGAGTGCTAAGTGTGAGTTTTTCTTTCGCATTCGATCGTGAGCGCGTTTGGAGTTTACTAGGAATTTGTATGTGATTTGTACAGCGCCACTTAGTGGTAAACGTGAGAAACCAGTTAACCACTAGGTGGCGCTGTACAAATTACATACAAATTCCTAGTAAACTCGAAACGCGCTCATGATCGAATGCGAAAAGAAAAACTCACACTTAGCACTCAGATAACTTTTTCACAGTGCGAGCCGTACGCGTCTCGTCGCGTCGCGTCGCGCCGTGATCTCACGTAGAACCAAACTTCTAACTACAAATGCTCTAACTTACAAGTCCTAACGTTACAAACTCTGCACCTTAGTCAAAATATGTAGCGTGGCCGTTTCGTTACCACAAAAACTATTAAGTAACAGAAAAGCAATCAACCGTGACTAAATTCACTTTACGCCCATGTTATGTAATATGTAGAGTAACGGCCAAGCCACATATTTTGACTAAGTTTGTGAAGTTAGGGCTAGTGAGTGAGGGCGTGTAGTGTTAGAAGTTAGCAGTGTACTCGAGATCAGATAATTTTTTCACAGTGCGAGCCGTACGCATCTCGTCGCGTCGCGTCGCGTCGTACATGAAAATGTTTTTGTTGGGTTTTCATTTCATTTGTAGTTGCTTATGAAAATATTTTTTCATACGTGTATTGTTTAATTTGCAGTAAGAAGTATGTAGTCTTGTATAATTATCAGATGTTTAGCATGAAATTCAGTTTCTATGATAAGAAAACCCATACAAACTTTCATCCTGTGTTGGTTCGGGCCTCATTTGAAGAAAAGACTAACTGCCGTTCTGCCAGGCAGGTCATAAGAGGCGATTGGCTATACGTGTCTACCATCGTGACTACTAGGTGGTAGAGTTCCGCAACGTTCGGCCCGGCTACCACCGCCTAGGATTAGGTGCTCGTAGCTACCGCCTTACCTATTCCTGTTGCAATAGCAGCAATCTTTGTCATTATCATGTTCCGGTTTGGAGGGTAAGGCAGCCGATAGACTTATGCATGTGTCATTACCATCCCGTCACACGGATAGCAACACACCATTAACACCTTTGATGTCTATAGGCGATGACGTCTCCTTATATCAGGAGAGCCATCTGCTTGTTTGCTTTCATAGATATAAAAATCCTCTAATCTAAACCTGGGGGGTAATATATTAAAAATCCTGAAAAACGTATTTTATAATTTAAGACAAGGAGTTCCTATAACGATTCTCATACAAAATTCCATCCCCTAGTCTGAAGTTTTAGGGGCAAAAACTTTTACATTTTAGTTTTCTTGTTGTTTGTGTACTACTGTGTGAACTTACATACCAAATTTCAGCTATCCAGGACTTCAGGAAGTAACCTAAGAATTTTGATGATCATGAATGAGTGAGTCGGTGTCGAAATCGGTGTTTTTAAATATCAATAAAATCTAAAGTGTAAGAATTATACTATTGTAACTTTATATGTTCAATGATTCCACCATTGACATCATATCCCGTGAATATTGTTCTAAATGTTCTTATTCGGGCCCTAGTTATGAGATTTCAAAAAACGATGAAGCGCTTCAAGAAAAGTTAGGTAGTCTTGCGCTTCGCTTGACTTGTCGGCACTCGGCCCAGGAAACTATTAATTTTTCTGCTATGCCAAAATAGTATTACTTTTCAATTATCATACATAAGAACCTACACACACATGCGCACATACACACTAACTTCTTTCGAGCTCAAAACTAACCTACGATTAGATACATCTTGGAATACGAGTGTAAAGTTATTTCTGATTTGTAATTAATGATTGTGGTCTTGTGATCTTTATTACCGTAAAGTGGGGAAGTTCGAATCCAGCATCTACAATTTTGTCAATTATAACAGAGTTTCCATCGGCGGACTGCTTCAGCATCAGTTTACCTCGGAGACGGAAGTTTTCAACAACAAACCTGTGAGAAGACGTAGAACAAATGTTAGGAGGATACAGTAAGTATGCTCACACAAATGGCTTATATATTCAGTAATCTCCTCTCCCCCTTGTCGTATACAGGGATATCGGAAGGTGGGTCGAAAGACTTAGGCTAGTGTCTAGTAAGTGCTGCTGGCCGCGTAATCCTAGAATATGTAATTAGTTTCTATATAACCGATTTATTTATTGCAAGTTCTGTCTTTTGACTCGAGGAATAGTTATGGTTTGATTTTACAAAAGTTTCAGTTTCATGAGAATCCATGGGATTCTATTTAAACGTCAGTTGTGGAGAAGATTCACATTTTTTTATATATTACGAATTACAAGAAAGCTAACAAGTAGAGCTCTTCTGATAGAAAGAGATAACTATCGCCTATAGACATCAAATATGTTAATGGTGCCTTGCTATCCTTGTGGAGGAGTCTTAATGTTTACCGGCTACTTCACTCTCCAAACTGGAACATGACAGTGATAAGAACTGACGGTATAGCGGCAGGAACAGACAAGGAGGTAGTGTAACGCTCGCCGGGCGATATAACAGCCGGCCGTGTTACTCCACCAATTGTAACACCTTTTGCCCGGGGGATTTGCTTTAACCTGCTTGGCTCCTCGAGGCACACGAAGATCGACGGGATTTCGTATTATTTCCAATAATACACGATTTTTATAACTTCATTTATTTTTCGGGCATATGTCGTTTTCCGTCAAGATTATTTCGAACACTCTTATTCTATACACGTTCCATATAAAAACTAGACAGTTCTACGTTTAAAAGTAGACAAAGCTGCCAGTGTATATGTAACACCATAAAGGTATTACAGTAGTATCAGACCCGGGCAAAGAAATGTAGAAATCTACCATATAGCCAATCGTTTGCCTCGTACAAATTGCCTGGCAGAACGGCAGATAGTCTATTGTTCAAAGAGAACCCGGACCAACAAGGGGAAAAAGTTAAAGCTTTTAAGGTGTAAATACCGAGTAAATAAATGTAATTTTCACAGCAATTGGGTAATGTTAAATGTGACCCGTTCTTTACTTTCCATTTTGTTAAGAGAACTTGATAATGCAAAACCCCCGTTGGTCGAGTGGTTAGCGAACCTGACTACGCAATCGACGAGGCTCGGGTTCGATCCCCAACGGGGACAAGCATTTGTGTGATAAGCATAAATGTTTGTATTTCCGGGTTTGGATATTTATTAAATATTTTCCAGTATTTATATATGCATCTCTATGTACAAGTATCGTTGACTAACACCCATAACACAAGCAAATAATTCGCTCACTTTGGGATTAGATCCGTAAGTATAATTTGTACCGTGAATATAAAAAAATAAAAGTTATATCAGAATCTCAGGCAATAACTTACTCTGCTTTTCCAAATCCGTAAATCGGGATGGCAGTCAGAATGTCACCAGATAGGTTGTAGAGATCTGTAAAAAACAAAATTAAATTTGTAATAAAATATGTATTAAAGCACCATTTCCGTGCTTAATTAACATATCAACGCTATCACTGTTCAATTCAAATTGCGCTCCCTGTTTCGGCTGCCTACAGTCTGTTGTACACTTGAGTCGCATTTCATGGAATCGCCCCCAGAGAGAAAAGCGAGAGGAAAGATGTTAGTTGTTACACATCAAAAAACATGTAGATCAAAAAATAGTATCATCACGCCCGGTTCCCTTACGGGGAAGGCAGAGTAAACCGAACATCTATATAGGTACTTTTCGGTTCACCATAATTCACTGGTTTGTCAGTTGGCGAGATAAGTGGTGATTCTCATCGCCGCATTTTACCGACATGTTAAAGTATTTCCACTATTTCTCACGATAAACGGGACCAACACTTACGAAGTAACTGTTTAGTAATCTTTGCCAACACCTTTACGTGCTAATCCAGGCCCGGGAGTGGTAACCACACCGCTAGACTCCAAGCAAATACTGAGATTTTAGATTTTCGTGTGAATCCTCGAAAAACCACAATAACAACTTTGCCTGACCCGGGGATCGAACCCGGACCTCATGATCTTAGCCAAATAGGCAAACCCCTAGACCACGAGGCAGTTAATATTAATAATGTGTATTATTTATAATGTTTATTATAATGGTAGTGAACCTAAGCGTCTAAGTTTTCAAAGAAAAACACAGTGCTAATTTTTGTAAGAGTCAAGTGGTTTCCCCTCCCCTTTCCCAGCTAAGCGGTTGTTTTTGAAAGTGGGAGAAAATTCACGGTAGTAGTAAAATAATAAAATTGAAAAGGAAAATGATCACGGCTTAGAAGGCTTTACAAGTCTTAAAGGCGTGGTGCGGATATATCCGTTATTAAAATATTCCTGGTATGAAACAATAAAAGCCCTCTTCTTATATCGCATTATTGTGATGGGTAAATTCGGAACCTTACATTGCGATTGCGGCGTGGCCCGGCACGAACTTTACCAATTTTTATTTAAATTTATTTATTGGTAGATTTCTTAAAGCTTACATCATAATCATCTTTCGTGTCTGTGGACGGAGGCGGTATTAGGCGTGGGCGACATGGGCCACGGCCAACGGCCTCGTGGTTCGACGAGCCTCGCATCACGGAGATTTATGTATTACTCAAAAGCCCTGAACGCGCCGAAAAAGTGCTTGCGTCGCTATCGCTCGCGAAATCCCCGCTGCGCGTCGCCGCCGCGCCTGGCTTAAATAGGGGAATTCCCCGAACTTGCGTTGCGAGCAGAGGGCCTCGCAAAATGTATCTCGCCCACATAAATGCACATAAATTTATGATGAATGATTAAGCGCCGCCACTGTCTATGGACGTTGGCTTTCTCTTTCCACCAGAAGAACCATCTGCTTGTTTGATATCTTATGAATAAAAAAAAATGTATAAAGATTTTTTTACATACCACAAGCCACGGTAATGCGAGGCACAGAGATGTCAATATCGAAAGATAGATCAGAAAGATTGAGGTCGCTTTTGTGAACCTCAAATCCTCCTATGCCAGTAGCTACACCGTCTTTGATTTCCAAGTTCATACTGAAAAATATTTACTAATATTATAAACAACTTTGTTTAAAGCCCCGTTTTCACTTTGATTAGTACGAGTGTGAGTGTTTAATGCAGGTGCTTAGTATTGAGATAATTTTTTTTTTATAGAAGAGGGGGCAAACGAGCAAGAGGTGCATCTGATGGTAAGTGATCTCCGCCGCCCATGGACATCTGCAATACCAGAGGTCTTGCAGTTGCGTTGCCGGCCTTTTAAGAATGAGTAAGCTCTTTTCTTGAAGGTCCCTATGTCGTATCCGTTCGGAAATACCCCTGCCGGTAATTGGTTCCACAACAGAGTAGTGCGAGGTAAAAAGTGTCGGGAGAAACGCGAGATGGTGAGGATGGAATACGTCAAGACAGCCGTTGATCAGTGCGAGTGATAAGTAATCAGCATCTATTCACTTTTACTAAGCTGATTACGAATCACTCGCAGTGATCAGCGGCTATCTTCACGTGTTTCAAATTTTGCATGAATATTACTAACAGGTCGGTCAACATATAGGCTACATATTATCACGCTATCACTTGCGGGGGAGGAGCTGTGCGGAGTAAACGAAGTCCGCGCGGACGAAGTTATGGGCAACAGCTAGTATAATATATAAAGTAAAGTATATAATGTATCTTTCTTTTTTTCTTTTTTCTTCTTTCTGTCAAACTGACGAATAACTCAATATCACGTTAACTCATTTTGATGATTCATCGGTCATGTTCTTGAAATTTATATTGAATATATATATCTATACATATAATAAAATGGTAGAAAAGTCAAAACTGTACATTGAATATTTTTTTAAAATAATACTTGGGGCGTGATCTACAATCGATATCGAAGCCAAAAATAAAGTTTTTAGAATTTTTGTCTGTTTGTCTGTTTGTCTGTATGTCTTTTGTCTTAAAGAGTACAAAATATAGGCATAAATTTTTCAATTCAGTATATTAATTTTTGAAATCTATATACATATATATATATATATATATATATATATATATATATATATATATATATATATATATATATATATATATATATATATATATATATATATATATATATATATATATATATACATATAATAAAATCGTAGGAAAATCAATGTATGTCCGGGGTAAACTCAAAAAGTACTGTATGGATTTACTTCAAATTTTACATGAATATTACTAACAGGTCGAGTTAACATATAGGCTATATATTATCACGCTATCACCTATGGGGGAGGAGCTGTGCAGAGTAAACAAAGTCCGCGCGGACGAAGTCGCGGGCAACAGCTAGTACCTAATATATTTCTATATACATTTTCCTGTGAAATTGCTTTCCTGTGAAATGTAATAAAATATAAATAGGTATGTCTACTTACTTTATAAGTCCAAGGGGTAAGTCTAAATGGATGTTTTCCAAGTGCAGAGGGTCCAGCGGTGGTACGCCTAACAGATCTGAGCCATTGTTGATTACACGCCGAATAAATGCTATCAGCTGTCTTATTAATGCATTCACGAGGAAATTGCGGCTATCTGCGCTAGGCTCAGCAGGAATATCTAAAAGACAAGTTTGAAAGAATTTTAATTGTATATCTATAATCTATTTTAATATTAAAAATGTGAAAGTTTGGATGTTTGGATGGATTTGTTATTCGGACGACTGAACGGATTTGGATGAAACTTGGCACACAGGTAAGTGATGACCTGGAATAACTCATAGGCTTCTTTTTATTCCCGACTCTTTAATAAAAATGTGTGGTTTCCGCGGAATGCACCAATAACTTTTATAATGCAGCAGGCTGCACGGTGCAGCTAGTCTACATAAAAATCTGTAATGTCATTTAGTAAATTCAATTTAAATTCCCATCACGTATGTAGATAAAGTATTTACCTACTGATTTTCCCCCGATTTTCGAAAATCGAGATAAAATCAGTAACTTCTTTTCTAGGTAAACTGTTATTAACAAAGTGAAAATTAACAATTTTTTAATTTTTCCAATGGGAATCTCTTTTAAAGCCTTTGTAAAATAACTATGAAAGGAAAAAATCCAGATTTATAGTTTAGCAATTATCGCACTTTTAATGTTATTAACATTGGTACTACAAAAAATTGTTGGTTAAATAGTGGATAGCTACTTGAAAAATCGCGATAAAAAAAGTTTGCCGGCGGATTATTGTTTATTCATCTATCTTGTGGGCGTATGATTTTTTTAAATTAAAATATTATTAAGAATAAGTTAAAATAATATTTATTCATTAAAAGTCCAAAGTGGGAGTGGCTTGCGCAAGCCGGAGTGTCCGTTTTCGGGCATATTTTCAACCCTTTTGGAAAATTATAAATTTTTATCCTACAGTTCCGGGAGTGAAGACTTTTTTTGGGATTTTTCCTTTTCTCTTTGAATCTCTTTCAAATTTAAAAAATCTCAAATAGTTTTCGAAATATTCGTGAAACCCCAAACCCCCTTTTTGTTTTTCACTTAATTGTTTATAACTTTTGCAATTTTTGCGAGCGGCCCTTCAATTTTCTCAAAAAGTTTCTACGTGCCATTTCGAATCGAATGACACCTAAATCATAGTTTTTAGAGAATTAGAAAAAGTTTTCACCTAAAAAGCACTTATTAGCTAGAGTAACAAGGGTGAAATTAGTAATTTCAGCAAAAAAATATTTGTTCAAAAACTATTGCTGATTTATTGATGAAAATAATAATATTATTTTCATCAATAAAAAAATAGCAAAAAACAGCAGTCTAGCTGTTCATCTATATATAAGTATATATAAAAGAGTCGTGTTAGTTACACCACATATAAGTCAAAAACGACGGGGCCAATTTTGTTGCGATTTTTGTGGGTTTGGGTTGTCTTTGTCCAGAATAGGCTAAAAAGTATTAAAATATAATATTTATCAACAAAAAACAGTAAAATATATCAGTCTAGCCCTTCGTCTATATATTACACGACTTTTATATATACATACATATATATGTAACAATGTAATACATATATATTAACAGTCGTGTTAGTTATTTTACACGTTATTTCAAAACATGGCAACATAGTCTGACGGGAACCTAAATAAAAAATATACCAATTAGGTAGAATGAAAATATTTTTTAAGTAAAATTTTTTGCACACCTTACTCGTCACTTATGAAGTTTTTGCAAAATGTGGAGCATTATGTCATTTTGACAGTCCTATTCTCAGTTGGAACGCATAGTAAAGATGCATGTCAACAGTAACGATGACGTGCTTCAACATGACATGATTTCAGTCATCGTCATCGTCGGTCGATTCGTGGTTAGAGGCAGATTTTTTTATTTTTTCCTCATACTGATTTTCTGCTTTATTCTGTCACTTACTCATAAGATAATTTAGTCATTCGTCTATGACGTGATCACTTTTCAGGGTTTCGAAGTAAACTAGGAACCTTTATAGTTTCGCTATATCCGTCCGCCGGCACGATATCTCAGAGGTCCTTACTCTATAGTACTAGAAAGCTGTAATTTGGTATGAATATAGATATAATTAGTTACGGCACCAAAGCAGAGTACTATCAAAGTAATCTTAAAATTTTTTGTTGATACCTCCTCTACATAGTATATGTAAAGTGGGATTGTTATTTTTTTTCTCGTGTACCTTATAAAGTGAGATTTTTAAAAATATTGTAGGTTTATTAAGACAATTTTTCCATTGAAGGACTCGTTTGTGAAATATTAAGCTTTAAAGTGCTAATTTTTGTTAGTCAAGTTTTTGTTTCTTTCCTTGTTTTAAAAATTAAGGCGAGGTATTTCGACGCGCGTTAATTCTATAGGAAATGGGTGGCACGGTATGTTCTGAAACCGCTGTGAAACGTGTTAATTTTCGGATAAATAAATCTAGGATATCATCTGAAAACCAAAATTTAGCACATTCTTTTTTGTATTTACAACTAAATATCACCATATAAAAATCATGTGGAAGATTAGAAATATGATTAACAAATTATATGTTTTAGAGATTTTTTGCCTGTTTTCGGAATTTTATATGATCGAGTAAAGTACATTCTATCAGGTAACAAGTAAGCACATTCCTTACATAATATCTTCAGCTATATCGTGTAATTTTTGTAAAATTGTTATTTAACAATCAATACAAAAAAAAAGTGATTGAACAAACCATTATTTTTCCGTTTGTCGCGATGCCTCGCCTTAAATAAAGTAGTCACGGGCTAGTGATTTTAGTCAATTTGGTTACAATTTTAAAGAGACTAGATTTTGATTACCTACTGGACTACATAGTTTTGAACGTGGGTGTTTGAATGTTGCTTGCAGAGTTCGATATAGACGCACCAGCAGGCTTAGGATAAGCACCACGAGATATATATCGATCGAGAAAGTGACGTTTGCTTGACATTTATTAATATCTCGATGGACGTTATTAAGCATGCCACGATAAACATTTAAAACGTCAGAGATAAATTAAACAAAAAGTTTACTCGAATAGAGAAATAAATGTTGTCACTAGAAGACATAGGTATTATACTAATTCTGATTTTTAAGATACACCTTTGTTGCATTTAACTTGTGTTAATCATTATGAGCTTTTGTTTACATTTATAACTTTCTGTCATCATTTCTCTTCTTTGTCAGAGTCGAAGGAAATATAACCAAAGCCTAGTGTAGCCGTACCTATTTACAATTGTAATTAAAGATATTTTACAGGTTTTTGAATTATTCTCTCTTTTTAGTTTTGACCATCAAAACTAGTTTTTTATTCTATAAAACTGAAACAATGAATTCATAAGATGTTTTAATGTAAAGGGCAATTAAGATGCCAGCGTGTATTTATTTCTGGGTGTATAACTGCGTAACTAATTATGCGTAAAAATGCGTAACAATTATTATTAACAAGCTATTTTTTTCCACTATAATTATTCCTTTCAATTATAATTCTAACATTATTGAGTAAATTAACATCTTCTTTTAGACTAATCAATCAACATTTTTGATTAATTTTTTTGATGAGAAACTTCCATAGAATTGTTGTGATTTGACAATGACACGAAAATGCATTACGATAAACAAACATAAATGTATAGTATTATGCCAACTAGAAAATAAGATAGAACAGAATACAATGCACAGTATTTTATGTTACAAATAATGTTATCTATTAATAGCTCCAAAAATCGGCCAGATGCAAGCAATCCAACCTAAGACTTACTGTTAGACCGTGGTCTCCAAGAACAAACTGAATTTTTGTGAACAGCTTCGTTTTGACGAGACAACCATATTTTCTATCTTTGAAAAATCTCGAATCGGGTAACTAATAAAGATAGATAAAATAAGGAAACTTTAGAGTGTCAGACTAAGAAAAGTTTCCACTTTACGTGTATGACAAAGTTACCGTTGAATTACAATAATAATTAACAAGCTGTTGTGAGAAAATTAGGTTATTTTTAAATTGATTAATATCAATTTAAAAATCTCATAAGTGGGATTGTCAGGAAAATCATCAAATATGTAAGACAAAAGTTTCATCGTAGTTTTCATAATATAATCAAGCGATTAAAGTCGAAAAATAATTATTGTTATTAATAAATATTTATTATTTACCGAACCCAATGTCTTCGCAGCATTAACTTTATTAGTTACCCGATTCGAGATTTTTCGAAAATTGAAAAGACGGTTGTCTCGTCAAAATGAAGCTTTTCACAAATATTCAACTTGTTGTTAATCAAAAAAAAGTTAGTTTGTGGGACCACGGTCTGTGATTTACATCTCAAGAACGAAAAACATTTTTCTTCTACTTTTCAGTTTATCTCTCTTTGATTCAAAGACTTACTCAAAGAGTATATAAATTTTATTTTATTTTGTCTTCTTACATTTACTTCTAACGAAAAAACGAGTGTAAGCTACACTCGATTTTTTTGTTATTTTTGATTGATTAATTAATATTTTGATTATTATAATATGTTTTTATGTATTATTTTTCCTGAGTATATGTTATTAATAGTAACATTAAATAATACAAAATAAGCACCAGCTTTAAATTAACCTTTTATTTTACATTTAGTTTTCTACTGAATTTTGTAGAAAACTTTGTAATTAGTTGTAATTTTGAATAGAGTTGGTAACACAGTGCTGAGTAGCACGAGAATTCCTAGAATTATTTTCTCTATACGAAAAATTAAAAGTTTATTTACATTACGTCAAAAAGTGTTGTACTTTAACTAATTTGTATTTTGTAATTAATTATAAATTAATTAATTATCTAACCATTACATACAAGGAATTATTGATTTATACTGTTTGGTTCTCACATCTCTAAAATCATCATCATTCTTCCGATTCTAGTACAAAATTAAATTGTGTTAGGTATGTGAAATGGGAACACAAAATAAAACGTAAGTAGTGTACTTCTTTATACTTATATTTTTTAAAAGCCTATATAGGTTATTAAAAATAATTATGATTTTCTTTTCAGGATAAGAAGTAATAAGCATAAATTAACTTTGTCACCATTCATGGACTAGACTTGTAGCACCAAAGATTAAAGTCTTTTATATTGGGAAAGCATAATATAACACCATATATTCTACAAATACTTCATACATTATTGTTTCTAGAGGAAGAAAGGAAAACAATGGAACACTAAGTAAGTATTTATTTACATACATATCTCCATGACAAATCATCTAACAAGGTAGACTGAAAGAATCAAATTTTAAACATATTTTAATATATTTCTTTCATTGTAAAAGTTGTGGTTTTTTACAAAATTAATATCATAAATTCAAGATTATATCAAAAACTTGATTCTTGTAAAAAAAGCCTGAATAATATGAGAAGCTTTCTCTGGAGAATAGTGTAGGCTTCTTTCACTCCCTTTTATAAATGTAACCAATTGTTTTTTCGACCCCATTATATAATTTACAATGCAAATCTATATAACACTACACAAAATGCAACATGCAAGACTGGAGTCATAAGTCCTGAGTTAACTGACAAAAAAATATATTAAGTAAACGTATATAACAACATTTTGATAAGATATATTTGTTTACAGGTTGACTAAACAGCGAGTAATGGAAATAGAATAAAGAAGCCTTTCTATTTATTACATTTTTTGAAATTGTTGATTAAGAAGATTTATAAGTTAATGCTGAATATTATATTTTTCTTGCTGTTTTTAATGGTTGTGCAAGATTGAAAAATAAATTTTAATTTGTAGAAAACAATTAAGTTTATAACATGATAGTTTTAATGTACCTAATATGTGTAATTTTTAAAATTTATATTAATAGAAAGTTAATGTTACCTTAGGAAAAAATATTTTACTTGTTGATTTTTTATTTTCAAGTGAAATTCCATACTACTCATATTATATAGTAAACTAATTTTTGATATTGAATTTTCATTACTGATTAATTATGCGAGATAACAAGAGATATTTAAATTGTAGAAAACATTTAAATTTAAAATATAATAGCTTTAATATAGTGCGTGTAATCTTCTATAAGTTTGTTACATTAGTGAAAATTCAAAGATACATGTTAATAAATTTAAGTCATAAGGTGATAAATTGTGAAAATTATTTATCTATTCTGAGAAGTACAAACATTAATAATAATTGTTAGTTTAGTAAAGTAGATGTGTTTGTATATTTTTTAAAACTCAAATTTAATTTTCTTTACAAGACTGCTTCATATTACGCACTTTTTATAATTATTCATTTTGTATTTTGTGTGATTTATTCATTTTGCAACTTTATTAAAGAAAATAAAAATTATTTCTCAAGACTTTTCCATATAGTAAAATCTATGTTTGGCATTAAAACATTAAATACTATGAATAGTGTGTCATTAAACTTATACTTAAAATTAGCCATTGATGACTATAAGTTTCATTTTTATTATATAAAATTATTTAATACTTAGATAGAAGGTTTGCCTAGAGTATATATTTTTTTAAATAAATCTTATACAACACTAAAGTATTTTATTATACCAATAATCCACTAAGTATTGTAACTACCAAAATCACTTCGATTAAAAAACAACAACAAAAGTAACAAAGTTAACACTTCTAAAAAAAAATACTTGTAATTATCATATCGAAGGGTCCTACGTATACTTGTGCAAGTGCAATGACACAACTTTACTGGAGGCCGGATTAAATGTTCTGTAGCTTGTAATCTATACCTTCATATAATAAAATCATAGGAAAGTCAATGTATATCCGGGGTAAACTCAAAAGTACTGCATGAATTTACTTCAAATTTTGCATGAATATTACTAACAGGTCGGGTCAACATATAGGCTACATATTATCACGTTATCACCTATGGGGGAGGAGCTGTGCGGAGTAAACAAAGTCTGCGCGAACAAAGTCACGGGCAACAACTAGTTTTGACATAAATCAATAGAAGTATTTGAAAATTTGTACAAATTTTCAAATACTTTATTACATTAGGACAAATATAAGGTAATTTTAAGGCTTTTGAGGCAAGAAAATGGTTTCTGTTGTTTTGCAAGTTGCACCATTATACATAGGATCCGTTAATATCTTCTATTATGTAGTCTTCGCATTTCATCCATTTCAATTATGCCATATGAGGGCATCATTTGTTCTTCTAGGATATTTGTCAGTAATATTAAAAATCTGCAGTTGAAGTCTTATCTGCAAATAATAATTATATTTTTTATTGACATATATTATTGTAATAAACAATATTAACAAGAACTGACTGCCTTTCTGTATGGTAAATTATCTTTAAATGTAGACATATAAAATAATAATGTTTACACATGTAGGTACCTAGGTAATTGAGAACTACATGTGTCATATTGGATATTTTAAGTTAAGAATATTACTTATGTAATATAGTTGTATGTTAATCATACATGGAACTTGGTCTGAAAACAACTGATTAAAACAAATACCTTTTTTGACTAAATATAACTTGAATAGGTAGTAAAAACTCCTTAAATACATAATCAATGCAAGCCTTAGAGGAATAACACATTTGCATCATTATTCTATGATGTAAGCATTGCTGTTGTTTGTTGGTATATGGCTGTAAGTATTGTGAAAAGTTGACCACCAAGAAAAGGATTATTACTTGTATCCAGCTGAAATTTAACATACACTTGACATGTATATGTAACATATTAACTGTTTAAAAAAGAAACTCGAAAAACTACAGATAACTTTTGAAAAAATATAACTTTATTGAGTTCACCTAAGTCAAATTAGTATTTACTACAAAGATATTCTGTTATTACAGTTAATGAAGTTGGATGGCTGTCATATCTACTAGAAACTGAATTACAAGTCTCTTATGTTCACTTACCTTTAACTAAAGAGGCATGCCTTGATCGGTGTGTGGCTCTAAACCTCAAAATTCACAAGGGTCTATATTATTTAAAGAGCCATGGTTATTGGGTTTATTGAAGCGCTATAGTGATTGGAATGCTCCGTCCGTTGTGTAAAAAGATCACACAAATTTCCTATGTGCCTTCTTTGTATTTTGCACGCTTGCCGTTAACCGTAGATATTTAGCACATAATAGGTATAATATGGAACTGTCACCACTATTAAATACATATATGCCATACTGCCTGCCTGCCTGCCTGCCATACATACTACTGCAAACACTGGACCGAAATCTATATTTAATAAAATGAATAGAAATCAAAAAGTTTTGTAATTATTGTATAATTAAATAATATGAAATAGTGGATAAGGTTATCAATATTTTAACCAAATTTTAACGAAGTGTCAAATGACAAATCGATAAAATGACAGCAAGACGTTTCGATCGATAGAGAAAATAACTACCGTCGAGTAAAATTGATCATTTTCTCTTCCTTTGAAGTATCATGTCGAATCAAGTGTCAAATGCGTTAGCGAATCGAGAAAGTGACATAAAAGTCGAGAAAACGAGGTCGATAAAATTTTATCGTGTTGCTTATCCTAAGCCTGCAGGTCCTGGGGTCGAGTCCTAGAATGGTTCTCAGTATGGATGGATATGGATATGGGTCCGATTTTTTGATAGCTACCTGTCACGCCAAAGAAAATTTTATCATGATTCAGAACCTCCTCCATTTATGGAAGTCGGTTGAAAATAAACTTTTATTCTTTCCTACTTCTGTATAAAAGGGATGAAGAAATAAGCTAAGGTGACTAACGTTTAACTAAAATATTATTTTAAGCGATGTAAGTAACTGTATACATTTTTATGCGAACGTACTTGTATAAGCTTAACTAAAATATTGATTTGAAAACTTGTCCACGATTACATTTCATTGTACGTGACTGTACATATTCAATGACGATCACTTTACGTGCAGTCCAAGATAGGTGCATGTTAATAAACCCCCATTTTTAAATCTTTGGGCTGTTATTAACTTTTTTCTAAATAAGACTCACAGTAACACATTTAACTCAATCCAGGAATCAAATCTAAATTCTCGTTTCAGTAAAACATACTACTAGACCACGGTTCACAACTTACTTGTTGAAAATTCAACTTACTTAACGCTGAAACATCAAAATGCTGGACCTTATGATTCGTGTGTGGGGTCGCTGCAGCAAACGCGCAAAGCAAAAGTATCGCTAACACTTTCATCCTGAAAATAAATGAATTATAAATATTAGATACGCAGATATTGAATATGATTTTTCAACCAGCTTGCTTAGGTTGTGCCATATGAGAAAAAATTGCCGTTTTTTCGTCATTGATGCCATCTCTACACGCCTACTGCAATATGTAGCTAACACGAATATTGATTATAATATTAATTACACATACATACGTTTTATTATAGCAGATGGCTCTCCTGATAGAAAGAGAAACCATCGCCTATAATCTATATATAGACCAAATATGTTACTAGTGCGATGTTATCCGTGTGGCGGAATGGCAATGTCACATGCATAAATCTACCGGCTACCCTACCCTCCAAACCGCAACACTTGAATTACTGATTAAAACTTTGAATGACTTATTAAATTATCTTGTATATGCATTAAAAGTAAGAAGCTACTCATCTATTAAAAAAACTTACAAATTCGTAATATTTTGATCAAGCACATTTGAGAAAACGCAGCGTTTTCGCAAAGAGAGAAGAAAGTTTAGTTACGACTCGTCAACATACAAATACGCTAAAAACTAATACAGAGTACAGACGGCCAAAAATAATAAAAAATGTTGTTATGGCTTCAGATGCTCTGTATTTGTTAATTTTATCTCGAAATTCTGTATGGGGCATTACATTTTAATAACATATTACCTTTATTTACATAGGTATTAGCATTTATTTCTACCGATTATTTTTAATCATTCCATTTAATGTCCAATATTACGAGTATTTGTATGAAACGAAACGTGAGCTGTCTAAAACCATTAAAATGGACAAAGTATAATAAAGATTCAATATCAGTTTTTCTTCAATATTTGCAATGTAGAGACAATCGATCTGTTATAATTTTAGTACCTATAACAAGTTTTATTATCCTTACAACAATATTATAAATATTATAAATAACAATATTATAAATGCGAAAGTGTGTTTGGTTAATTGTTTTATGCTACGTTTTCACGCCTAAACCACTATCGATTTCAAAACCCCTTTCATCTGTAGTAGGCACTAGGCTACATTATCAGCGAGTAACATACCGATGCTGTTTTATTTTTAATTAGAGATCCCTGCAAAAATTATCAAGGTGTCAAAAATTTGTCGGTAGTAGTACATGAAGTACTAATAAATTATACCTTCATGGTAGTAGTACGTTAAACTCTATAAAGTTTACTATTCTCGGATGAATAATATAGTACCATGTGTTATGGAGATGCCTTTAGCATTTTATTTGACGTGCGCTGCAATTTTGTTATTTGTTAGAAAATAAGTTACATATTGGATTTTTGTTGTTTATTATTATAATAAAGTATGTTTTTAGTTTTTTTAAGCTAAGCTCAATTTTAGAATGTTTAAATTTTAACGGTCCCAATCAAACAATAAAAAATCATATTATTTTGTTTAATTTCTATTTTCTGAAGATTATGACTTTGACAGTTATTCATAGACGCGAGCGAAGCCACGGGCAGAGCTAATATGTAATAAATAAGTCAAGCGACAATTTTGGATTGCTTTTTTTAAAAAAAGCGGACGCTCTCTCACTCTTCAGAGTGGAGGAGGAGAAAATTTGGAACACTTGACGTTCATATAGAGGTGTGCAGAAAGTTAAAATCCATACTAATATTATAAATGCGAAAGTAACTCGGTCTGTCGGTTTCTTCTTCACGCCTAGACCACTGAACCGATTTGAACGAAATTTTGTACAAAGAGTTTTTATCTCTGAAATCCCACGTAAACGGGAACTATGCGGGTAAATACCCGGGACTGCCTCTCTTTTAAACCACGGTAATAATAAATAACTATGCCTGAGTTTTTATTTCAGACTTATTTAAGAAAATTTTGAAGGCAGACGAAGTCGCGGACACAGCTAATGTATATATAATTTAATGTCGAATTTTCTCCACTATACAAACACTAACAAGTTTTCAGCGACATATCTCACGTTACAAGACCACCAAATCGAAAAACGCTGACACTCTTCCTTGAGAAAACGGGAAAGCGATATTACAATCCCTGGTGAGAGAGACGTTGTAAATCTCTACCACCAAGTATGTATAATGGTAGATGGTAGAGATGTGATGCGATATTTTTCCTTTACTAACTGCCTAGCAGGAAGGAAGGCAGGCCGTTTCCTTCCCGACAGAAGTCTATACCAATACGGGAAAATTATTTTTTAAGTAACAAAAAGTATTTTACCGGCATTAAGCATTTTTAAATTCTAATAACACTATATTTAATTTTTAGCAAAAATATAGTACTGTAAGTTCAAGCACTCTAAAAACACAATAGATTTTAGCCGAGGAAACATATTTTCCAGTAATTAGTTTCTGATTTCGATTGAAACTGATAAAGTGATTTAAATCTTGTTATGATCGTTGACATTGATATCGAACTGTAGCTCTATGTGCGCTGAAGGTCAAATTGTATTAAAATTACATGGCTGAAACATATATCATAGCTATATCTAATCATAGATTATATCTATTAGGATTCCGTAGCCAGATTTTTAAAATGGATGTCATATAGACCTTATTTTTAACCCACTTTATAGGCAATTATAGATTGTTTATTGTTAATTCGATACTTACGTATTATGTAATATTTACTTTGATCAACGATTGACAAAAATTGTCAATTCATTTACAAAAATGAAAAATGATTGATAGGCTCACTGCAAATGCTTAGGTGATCTAATGTTTGGTATAGACTTGATAATGAAATCATAATTCGAAAATGATGAATCCTCAAAAAGTATTGTGTTTTTATTTTTCATTTTTTTGATATGAAAGGGTGTTTTGCGTTTATAATAAAGTGAATATTAAGTAAAATTTAAGCGAGATACCGCTAAATGACTACCAGATTTCTGAAACTATATGTCCTAGTCATAATTTGATCATTTGGTAGTTTTGTAGGTTTCATTTACCTTCCTGCCAACCAGCTCGTAAACGATTGGTCGAATTTATGACTACCGTGTGTACTGTACGAAAATGCCGTTTTTTTTTCCAAATGACTGATACAGTTTACCCTACGAGTCTACACTGTGAAACCGGATTTTTGGGGCGAGCAGAGCGTTCTGCCAGATTTTAAATTAAAAATTGGGTTACTAACGTCCGCGGTAAGAGCTATCTCCTGTGAGACCGGACCTTGGTTTAGTGCGGCGTTCGGAGTAAATGTGAAGGGCAGAGTCGTTGCATTGCGTCCATTGGGTGTTGGAGAATTCTTCGTCGTAGACACCGGCGGCGACGGAGTTGTGTTGCGTGTGTGTCGGTTCTAATGGTATTGGGATCGTCCGGATAGGAGAGTACGTGGCGGAGCTTCCTGAACCTGGGTATAGCTGCCGCGTTAAGCTCGCAATACCCCGCAGTTCGAAATAGCGTATCGATAAATATTTCATGTGTTGCATGATGGTTGAGAGCTCGAAGTTCCGGTGGAGATCTACATTACGCATGTACCATAGAGAACCAGTAGCAATGTGCAAGAATTTATTTTGCTCAACCTTCAAATGGACAGGTTGCGAGGAGCAACGAATGCAAACGCTACGCTTGCATGAGACAGTACGGATCTTAAACACATTTTGTAAAGTATTACTTTGTTCCTAACTGACATTTTACTACGTCTGTTTAGCAGGAAATACAGGTTATTTAATACCATAATGGCGTGTTTCTAGAAAGAAAGAAAGAAAATATTTATTTGCAAGAATATGGGTGTTACAAGTTGTTAAAAATAAATTAAGTTACCAACATATTCTACCATTATATGGTGCGCAAATATTTAAAAAAATTATCATTATAAAATATTACATTTAAAAGATTCTATCGAATATTTAGAATTACTACCGGATCGGAACGCGGCCACACACTGAGAAGATCCGGCGGAAGAAACTCAGCGGGCTGGTCTTTTTTCTCTATTTTATGTACTTGTTATAAATGTACAATTTCATATTACAAAAGAATTTTTTATATTTACAAGTTTCATATTTTGTGCAATTAAATTTTTTATAATTTACAAAATGTTCACTATTTACAAAATTTTACTAGGTACATTGAAATTTTTTAAGGACAATTCAACAAACTTATATTTCTATCCATTAATATTTAATTTTATCGGCTAAAAATTCTTTAATATCATAATAAGTTTTATCTAACAGCAAATCAAACAACTTTTTGCGAAATTTATTTATAGGTAATGATTTAAGACTATCAGGAATATGATTGTATATAATAATAGACATACAATACACATTTTTTGTAAAAATATTTAATTTTTGATTAGGCACATATGATTTTTTACTATTCCTAAAATATGAGTTACCAGTGACTTCAGCATTTGTTTTAAATAACTTTTGATGCTTTTTTACAAATAAGCATACCCCTAAAATATACAAACATGGTAAGGGAAGTACCTTAAGAGACTTGAAAAGTGGTTTACAGGAATGTAACTGATTAACACCACATATTGCTCGAATACATTTCTTTTGGACTCTAAAAATTCGTATCAATTCAACAGAATTTCCCCAAATAGGAATTCCATATTGTAAATTAGAAGAGACATATCCATGATATGCTAATAGGAAGGCTTTTACGTTTCCTACTTGAACGTTTCTGAAATGAACTTAAGCAGTTGGTCTAAATGACCGCTACTGCGAAACCGGGCTTGACTCTTAATAAGTGCTTGTCGCTGTCCTATTCCGCTTTGGAGGGTGACATAGACGATTAACTTAAGCATGAGTCCTTAGTCCTGAGGTCCTGAGGTACTAAACTGATGGTAAGACATTTAGGCATTTTTAGGCGGCAGCGGGCTGCACGCTGCAGTATAGCTTCATATAATAAAATCGTAGGAAAGTCAAAACTGTACATTGAATATTTTTTTTAAAGAATACTTGGGGCGTGATCTACAATCGATATCGAAGCCAAAAATATAGTTTTTAGAATTTTTGTCTGTTTGTCTGTATGTATATCCGGGGTAAACTGAAAAATTACTGCACTGATTTACTTCAAATTTTGTATGAATATTACTAATAGGTCGGGTCAACGTATAGGCTAGATATTATCACGCTATCACCTACGGGGGAGGGGCAGTGAGGAGTAAACAACCTCCGCGCGGACGAAGTCGTTGGCAACAGCTAGTATTAATTAAAATAATTATAATATTAATATAGAATATAGATATTTACTACTACCGTCAATTTTACCAATCCCTGCAACCAATTGTTTAGCTGACAGAGGGGGGACGACGTGACTAATCCATACATATAATAAAATCGTAGGAAAGTCAAAACTGTACATTGAATATTTTTTTTAAAAAATACTTGGGGCGTGATCTATAATCGATATCGAAGCCAAAAATATAGTTTTTAGAATTTTTGTCTGTTTGTATGTTTGTCTGTATGTATGTCCGGGGTAAACTCAAAAAGTACTGGATGGATTTACTTCAAATTTTGCATGAATATTACTAACAGGTCGGGTCAACATATAGGCTACATATTATCACGCGGACGAAGTCGCAGGCAACAGCTAGTATATATATATATATATATATATATATATATATATATATATGTGTATATATATATATATGTATATGTATATATATATATATATATATATATATATATATATATATATATATATATATATATATATATATATATATATATATATATACATATATATAAAATAATTTTCTAAAAATTTCTAGGTGATAAACGTATATCGCAATTTTGAAAAGCGAAGTTTTACTGGTAGTTTGTTGATGTTAATTGCTGCCGGAGAAAAGACTACTCCTAATTGTGAATTGAGGCCAAGTGTTTTTCTAGTGTATAACCACTAATAACCAGTGTGAGTTGTTACTGAAAATGCACTTCGAGTTTTTGGCCGGTATTGTCTTCGTAGAAATATCGAATAATCTTAAAATCTGGCGATAACTATTATTCGATGATCAATTAACATTTTCTAGAAGTTTATAATTTAAGCATATAAAATATATAGCTAACTAAATGTTTTAATATTTTTTAATTTGAAATTTAAATTCTCTTTTAGTTTTATTTGAACACTCACCTTGCTGTCTGTTGTTTTGTGTTCTGCGCAAACACAACACTGCAAATCAGTATGATACGAGCCGTTAATAAAATTAATTATTATCTATAGCTATCTTCTGGAGATTAATATCAATCACGACGCCTATTATGTTTGTTATATGTGATAGTATTTTTACATGCTAAAAATAGGAGGTGTACAATTATTACTTCTGTCATGTTTGTTTGTTTCACATTACATCTTTGCGAAGGAGCCCTGGTGTTAAAATAGGTAGGTGCTTGAGATTGTGAAGACCTATTGGATTTTGTAGATTAGATGATAGCGAAAATAAAAGATAAATTTAATGTTTCTCAATTCAATGGTAATCAAAGCATCTACAGATAAAAAAATAAGAAAAAACCACTGAAATGCGTTAGCCTAAGGTATGGTGGGTTATAGCCGAGCCACACTGTTGGAAACAAGACCTCCACATGGGTCACCACCGGCGGTTTACAACAGTGTAAACACTTGTTTGCAACAAAAAATCGTCTGAACTCCACAAGCCTCCCACCAAGGTCACCCGTGTCGAAAGCTTGTTTTCAACTGTGTGGCCCGGCTAGTAATTGCAAGCCAAAAATTGGAAAATCTGACGATTTGAGTGTAGCGCAAGAGAATAATGAGGGTAACAAAATTGCAAAGACAATGTTGTTTTAATATTTTCGAGCGTGGTTGAATTTTTTTTAATTTTGAAGGAAATGATGTAAATAACGAAAAAAAAATATAATCTGACAATTAATATATACTTAAGTCGTTATCGCCGCTGTGGTCCAGTGTTCCGGTGTCGGTGTTGACCACATGAGGACCCGGGTTCGATTCCCGGGCCAGCCAAATCAGTATACTGTTCAGTTTTCTGATAAAAACAACGTTGCCCGGGATTGGATAAGTGCTCGGTTGGCGCATAGGCTTGCCACCTATCACATTGTGTGGGAATTACGTATCTTCGGTTAATCGTGGGTTTACTTGGTTGTACCTCTGTCTAACTCTTCGGGGATATCGGCGTGAAGAATTATTTTCTTATAAGTAGAAGTTGTCGGTTTTTTCCTACTGACCTAGATGTCCGGGTCTGTATACAGAACTATATTTTGTGCAGAGCATTTATTAATCTAACTCGCTCGAGTAAATCCCAAAATCATCGCTTTGGTTCCTATTTAGCTCAGTAGTGCTTAACCTGATGTTTATATACGTATAAAATTTATACTTGTTACGCCTTATATGTATCAGTACTAGATATAGTAATAGATAGCTCTCCTGATGGTAAGAGTAGCCATCACTTATGGACACCTAAATGTTAATGGTGCGTAGCTATCCGTGTCTATGGTGACAATGCCACATGTATAAGTCTGCCGGCTACCTTACCCTCCAAATCGGAACGACATTAAGAAGCGTGAAAGTTATTCCTGTAGGAATAGGTAAGGCGTTGGTACTAAATAGGAGCGAGACGTAGCAGAACTCTACCATGTGGTAGACACGACTTCACTTCACATTTTACGAGCTAATTAGTAGAATGGCGGATGTTCACCAAAGCTGTTAATGGTGCGTTGCTATCTGTGTGGATAGCAATGCATAAGTCTGCCGGCTGCCTTACCTTCCGAACTGAAACACGGCAATGACAAGCAACATGTTGCATTTTGAATGCAAAAAATCGTACGGTGTTTTTAAAATCTAACACTAAATCCGGGCGGCAAGCTAGTTAATAATAATTATCACGCGATTTATATCGGGGAAGGTACTACGACATACGTACGAAGAGATTAAAGGTACAACTGCCAAATATAATGATAAGAATTAGAAATCAATGTAAATACTTCTAATGTAATCAAATGGTAGGTACTGAAAAATTTGCACACTTGACTCTGTAATTCTAGATTTCATGCTCAGTACCACCTGCAAGGTCCAAAATAAATCCCTAATAATCTTTGAAATTTACATTCATAAGGTACTATAAAACAAACAGGTAAATAGGTAAAACAAATAGGTAAATAGGTACCTATTTATTTTGTGGTAAAATTGCAGCAACCGACTTCCCTTTGCCGATCTCCGATACCCAGCATCAGATTGTCTATACGAGTCACTATCATCGTGGCTACTAGGTGGTAGAGTTCTGTATTGTCTCGCCCGGGTCATGTACCACCGCCTTACCTATTCCTGCCGCAATAGCGTCAGTGCTTGTCACTGTTGTGTTCCGGTTTGGAGAGTAAGGTAGCCGGTAAACTTAAGCATGTGGCATTAGACAACTCGCCACAAGATAGCAACGCACCATTAACACCATTGGTATAGGCGATGGTTGACTTTTTCCATCAGGAGACCCATCTGCTTGTTTGCTATCTTATGATATATATAAAAAAAACATTAGTTTACATTGTACTTCTACGTACAACGGATGCTATTAAAAAAGTTTCAGGCGTTAAATAAGATTTTAAAGAACATGGCAAAAAAATTTAAAAAGTACCATTGGATTATTCATTTAAATGTATATACAATTAAGTACGGTATATGGGAATTGGTCAACAATCCCTTGAAGGAAGTCATCGGGTTATATGGACTCTTTGTCACTGGATTCAGTACCCTTTACTGTTTCACATTCACGGGCATTATCAGAAGCAATGATATTTTAATATATATAATATCATTGACCAGAAGTAGATGCTAAGTATAAGTGCTGGTTATTGATTTGACATTTGCATTATGGAGGTTGACGAGTCATGCTGTAATGGAAAAGTAAAGATAAGCAGACAAGCAATGTGTGCTGTGTGTGTGAATGTTTGTGTCGCTTCACAGCTTCATCAGGCGCGTGGACGAGTAGAGTACACCATCACAGTTTTTTTGGATTGGGTTGTACCCTCACCGCCTTAAGAGTGTCTCTTAACCTAACCTAGACCTAGGGTGAAGTTGTGATATACAAAAAGGCATTGTTTGTGGTATTGTTTAAACCTTCAGCTCCTCTTAGAACTTGGTATCGTTTCGTTGATGGACATCTCGTCGCCGCTGGCGGGGTCGGCGTCACAAGTATGGGTGAATCGTGTTGCTGTGATCCGTTGACCACTTATTGGCTAATCGGGATTGTTATGAACGTAACGTAGCCTACGTATTACGGGATAGGGATTTAGTTCTGGGATGTAGTTAGCCGCGGCTACCACCAGTGGGATAAATGCTAACATTGGTTTATAAACGATATATCGTTGCAAGATAAATAAGCATGATTTTGGTTTTGCTTGAATACCTACTGATGTGGCGTTGAAGGTTGCCTAAACGTTGTACTTACTTCTCCCGTTTAAACCGGGGTCTGTGCGACAGTTACTAAGAAACCAGGCTTTTTATTTTTAAAGGTACCAGACCTGGGTGAGACGTTACAAAACTCTACCAACTAATAATCATGATGACAGTGACTCGTTTGACTCTAACAAATTACCTGGTAGATTGGCAGGTGGTCTTTTTTTAAAGGGAGTTTGGGCCAATATGAGACAAAATTTTGTGATTAATGTATTTTAAACACAAATTGAGTGAAAGTAAATTCAAAGTTATTTTCATCCAAATTTAACAATATCATGTAAATATCTATTATTAATGGCATCAATACATGTTTCAAAGCATACTATGTTCGGTTGGTATCCCGGGGATCGTTCCCGGGACCGACATGGTCCCAGGTACGATCCCATGGGATTTGAGTGGAAAAAGCTAATCACTAGACCAAAGGCTGGTTGCATTTTGACTTAAAAATTGGTTTCATAATCATCTCAAAGGTCTGACACATTTCGTAAGCATTTAATATTTCCTTATTATAAACAAAAGAAAGTTAAAAACTTGATTACCGATTGCTTCACTTATAATTCCACGGTAGTGGCTGAAGTCTTTAAAAGTAATGTGGCAATTTAAACTTTCTTTTCAAAGTTTATCAAACTCCTTCGATACCCGCAAATCTTCCTTAATTTTGAAATATAAATCCATTTACTTTAATTGGTATTTGTGTTTCAAAATTCATTCTTTGTTTGAGCCACAAGTAATATATTTTTTGTAGATTTTATTTGAGTGTAGTTTTTTAATCGAAAATCCTGTCCGTCATCATCAAGATCATCGGCTATTTTCAACCGACTTTCCGAAATGAGGGGGTTATATCAATTTGTCTGTATGTTTTTTACCACTTATCTCAGAACTCGGTCATTTATGAACCGATTTTATAAATTCTTTTTTTGTTTGAGAGAGTGTATTTCCCGTGTGGTTCCATTTAAAAATTTGTGAAGATTTGATGCAGGGTTCTGGAGATGGGAAGTCAGTTGTTGCAGTTTTACTGCGTTTAAAAAATTGAAAGAAATTATATGTATAGTCCTAATCAATACGAAGTCTCATAATTTTTGAATTGGTATTTTAAAGATATTGCAATGACATAGTAATCTTGATCTTATGCTGTTTTTTTTTTCATATTTGCTTCTCTGTACATGAAACAAGATTGTAATGACGAATAAATGTTTTGCAGCATTACAGCGATATCACCACAATCGGTTAACCTTTTCCGCTCAGATAATAAGTTTATTTGTTATATAAAAAAATAACGAACAAATAGTTGATTCTCCTGATTAAAAGATATAGCCTATAGACACCAAATATGTTAACGATACATTGCTATCCGTGTGGCGGGGTTAGAATGACACATGCATAAGTTTACCTGCTACCTTATCCTCCATACCGGAACATGAAAGCGTCAAGCACCGACGCTATTGTGGCAGTGCTAGGTAAAGTTCTGGTACTAAACACGGTCAAGTCGTTGCATAAATCTACCATCTTGTGAGTTCTCACGATGCTAGTGACACGAATTAGTCTCATCTCGGTTTTACGAGATGCCTAGAGCAGTGACGCAGTTGATCTTTTCTTCAACAAGGGGCTTGGATCAACACGGGGTTCAATTAAGTGTAAGGATGGAATTAAACATCAACAATCATGAAGCAAGTGTTCATATATATTTAGAAGTACCTACCGGTTGTGGCCGCTATATTATTTGTGGTCATCTATATTAATATTTCAATCGCGAAGGTTTGGATTTTGCATGGATGGATGGATGTTTGTTACTCAATCACACCAAAACTACCGAAAGAATTTAGATGAAATTTGGCACACAGGTAGATGATGAACTGGAATAGCACTTTTTATCACTGAAAAATGAGTTGTTCCCGTGGGAGTCACCAAAAACTGTTATACTGCAGCGGACTGCAATCAGCAGCTAATCTATCTATATGTATAAAAATCAGTTGCTGATCGTTAGTCTCGCTAAAACTCGAGAACGGCTGGACCGATTTGGCTAATTTTGATTTTAAAATTCATGAGGGTTCAGGTTTGGTTTAAAAGGTGACAAAATGCAGTAAAAAAAAGCTAGTAGATACATATATATATATATATATATATATATATATATATATATATATATATATATATATATATATATATATATATATATATATATATATATATATATATATATATATATATATATATATATATATATATATAAATCAATTGCTGTTCGTTAGTCTCGCTAAAACTCGAGAACTGCAAGGTTTAAAATAGAAAAAATAAGAGTAGTTAAAAAGGGCAGAACAACGTTTGCCTGGTCAGCTAGTGTATAATAATTATTTCACGCAGTAAATTTCCAGCAATCGACTTTCCATTTCTTGTACCTATCTCCGGACCCTTGCATCAAATCTTTATTTATTTATTATTTAATAAAATAAGTACTGCCAACAAGACAAGACAGACATACATTATTACATTCGTTATGACAGCCATTACAAAGCAAATGTTGTCTCAATTACAGGCAATGACTAAAAACACAACTTGAGTATTGTTATTACAATGTATAAATTATAATAATATACATCTTCATTGTTATTACAATATATAAATTATAATAATATAAATTGTCACCAAATTGAAACGGAACCAAACGGTGAGTATCTCTCCAACAAGAACTTTTAGAATTGGTTCATAAATGACTGAGCTTTGAGGTAACAAACAGAAAGGAGGAAAAACCTTCAAGAAAAGTATGCACTCATTCTTAAAAGACTGGCAATGTAACTAAATCTCTTCTGATAGTGTAGTTGTCCATAGGTGGCGGTAATCACTAACTACCAGGTGAGCCTCCTGTCCGTTTACTCCTATAAAAAAAACATACACCCGAATTGAGAACCTTCTCCCTTTGAGAAGTCGTATGAAAACATGGCCAAAACCGTTACTATCCAAAAGGCATAGAAATACTATACTTGCAGAAATCAATCTATTACAACGATAACGTATTTGCGGGGTATGTAAAGTGAATCACCGTTTCACCACAATTATCGCAAGTTAGTAATAAGGACACTGATTGCCATCACCGCATTTTATCGACCTGATAACGGTTATAGCTTATTTTTTGGGATTACTGGGACTGATAACTTCATTTGCTTGTCTATGTTACCGGGGTGTTTACACTTCACTAGGGAATACAATACCGGAATCCTGCATGCTATAGGCGGGACTTATCCTGGTTGTAAATTGTACATGATCCCGCGTAGGGTTGGCGAGATTGAAGAAAAGCGAAAATCATTCGTATTTACCACACAGTTATAGGCTACAGCACTCGGTGGCCACTTTTGATATTTCGCTGCTGGTTGTATAATATTATGCAAAGTCAGGATCCGTTTAGTTGATGAAATTTTATATAGGTACTTTAACGTCTTCTAAAAGCTACTATCAAAATAATGTTTAATTCTTAATTAATTATTAATTATTATACTTTCAAAATCTTTTAATTTTCTAAATAGTAAAACCATATTTTTGAAAAAAAAGTGAATTCTTAGAATTTGATTTTATTCAGTATCTTCAAAGGTTGAACTTGTTCATAAATTATTTGCAAAGTCTAATTAATCACGGGATTGAAATGTACAGTCCCACAAATACCGGGATTGAAAATTTCTTACGGGATTGAACTCTACGCATCACCAGATGCAGAGCTGTTACTGAGCTGATAATCACGTAAAAACTTCAATAATAACTGAACTAGAGATCGAATTCGGAACTTATCATCTGAGCTGAACAGTCTTAGCTGTAGTATATGAGGCAGTTTATGACTATGCCTATAATTTAGATTTAGTTATGTCGTAATATATTATAAATGAATAACAAATAATGAAATCTATTGCAAGAGATAAATCTAATAATCATCGATATGGTTTACGGTCTGTGGTGAATTATAAACAATATTTTCATCGTATCAGCTAATCAACTAAAAAGTCTCCATTAAGATTAGATAATATAATTAATAGTATAATTACTTTTATCAACATAATGTACGATGAATACGGATTTTGATTCACAAGCTAAGTAACGTAAGTTAGGCGTAACTTATTAGTACTCTTAAGTACCTAATTGCTTTGTAAACTATCAGAAATCAGAAATCAGAAGCACTTTATTTAATAAAACTTTTTACAAGTTATTTTGACGCGTCAACATTTTTTTTAAACTACTACCGGATCAGAAACGCGGCCACACACTGAGAAGAGCTGGCGGAAGAAACTCATCGGGCTTGTTTTTTTTTAACTATATTTCCTAAAAACAAACTCACAAACTTATAAACTTTACCTCTTTATAAAATTAATGTCTGTATGACTGAGATTCGTCCATCATGTTTGCAGTAAAAACTTGTTTAAGTGCCTTAAACAATTTTTGGTAGCTAAGGGGTAAAACTTACAGATTCACGTCATTATCGCGTTGTGACATAAGCCAAATCCTATATTGACGCAAGAGTTGTAGCGCCACAAATTTCTTGGGACAGTATAAACTAAGCTGTGTGAATTAATTTTAACTGTTTGCTTGATATGAAGTAGAGTAGCGTTGGGTAGGAGTTAGAGTGGTAGGTTAAAATGGTAAGACAGATAAAGTAGTAGATGGCAAAAATGTTGTCATGAAAAAAATTATAAACCCGATTTTGATTATTTTATATAAGTACAAAGATATTATGTAGTTTTTATAATTTTTTAATAATATATAATATTATTAAAAAATTGAAGACGAAATATAGCTACGGCGTAGACGAATTACCGCCAGTATTAATAAAACACTGTGCCGAAGAACTAATCGTAACTTATTGCATACTAATAAACCAATCCTTTCAAGAGGGTTGTTTCCCTGATCAACTTAAATTATCAGTTATCAAACCCTTACATAAAAAAGCATCAAAACATGACCCAAACAACTACAGACCAATAGCGCTGCTTTCCACCTCATCTAAATATTTGAAAAAGCCATGCAAATACGCTTAAATTCCTTTTGTGAAAAATATGAAAATTTCATGATTCGCAAAACGGCTTCCGGAAAAGTCGCTCAACTTTGCTGGCCACTTATAAATATATAGATAAAATACTAAACACAATAAATGAGAAAAAATACGCCCTCGGTATCTTACTAGACATGTCAAAAGCTTATGACAAAGTAAAGTTCGATATATTATTAAAGAAGCTGTATGACCTAGGGATTGGAGGTGTACCTTTGCAATGGTTTACATCTTATCTGTACAGTCGTAAGCAGCTCGTAGAAGTGGAAAATTATGACTTTAATACCGGGAAAATTTGTATGGTACGATCAGAAATTATATAAACCGAAAACTCCATCCCCCAGGAAAGGGGCCTCGGATGTATATTATTTCTATTATATATTAATGACCTTCCTGAAATATTAAATAATTATTGTGTATTATTCGCGGATGACATTTTATCTTACATGACATTATATCTTGACATCTTATAATAATAATAATAATATTACTGAAATTTTTTTGACATCTTAAATAATATAGTTAATTGGATGAATGACCTTAACGACATAATTTTTTTAAAAACTAAATTAATGCAATACAGACCTTAAAAAAAAGACTCTTGACAAATTTTAAATATAAAAATACCACAATAGAATGTGTAAATACATTTACGTTGTTAGGTTTAGATATAGACACTAATATAAGTTGGAAAAATCATGTATCTAAATTAAAAACCAAACTATTAAGCTTTACATATGCACTAAGGGAACTCCGAAAAGTGACCGACCAACATACAGCCTTATCTGTTTACTACGCCTATGCCTATTCGTGATTAACATACGGCATATACTATGGGGCAATAGTGTGAACGTAACGGATCTTTTTATATCCAAAAAAGTGCATCCGCATTCTTGTTAACATTAAAGAACCAGAAAGCTGTAAACCGTATTTCAAAAAACTAAGAATATTAACGTTTCCTTCAATTTATATATTCTTAATACTAAAACTTGTTAAAAAATATCCCCAGTTCTTTAAAAAACAATTTGAATACCCACGAAAATTTACAACGAGATTCAAACACAACCTAGAATTACCAATCTCAAACCTTAAAATGCACAGCTCGGGGCCAAACGTTATGGCTGTAAAAATATTTAATAAATTTCCCGAAAAACTTAAATCGGAAGAAAATTGTAAAATATTTCTACGCGATGTTAAGAACCTATTGATAAATAAATGTTACTACACCTTAAGCGAATTTTTGAATGATAAATTTTAATAAGAAACATATTTTATTCAGAAAAGTGAATCAGTCCGCCTCTGCATTGCTACACCCTATCAGGGTACATATGTTGTTCCTAGAATGTATACTTAACACCTATAAATGTATAACATATGACGCAATAAAGTATTGTGTATTTTATTTTGCGATGCATTTATTCTGCGATGTATGCTGCGAATATCTAAGTATCGTTAGTGATAAAAATGAATTGCATAAACACATCCCTAGTCATGTGGCACTGACAGATGTCAACGTCATATAGGCAACTGTCACCCGCACCATGCTACAGCGCAAATAGTTAGTAGCAAATAAATAGGTACCAATATAAAAAAATAAGAGTTTATTGTAATCATAATTTTAATCTAATATAAAATTTATTTCCCTATTTTTCATTTCTTAGAGGTATTTCTTCTAATTTTCAGGGCAATAATCAGGAAGTTAAAGGATTTTGCAAATCGGTTAATATTTTACCGAGTTCTGAGTTGAGAGTGGTTGAGATGCCACGAATATTGATTTTCCCCAATACGTAACCGGCCAGACCCGTGGCTGAATACCAAAAATTCGGCGGTGTTTTTGTTTCACTAGCGAGTTAATTGTACTGTGGTGCAAAAAGTATTATAATTATTCATATTATTATACTCAATAGTCTTACTGTAGTGTATTGTTAAAAGTACCCATAACTGTCAATCCAAAAATAATCCGTACAAAAATGCTGAAAAAATGTTTCCATTCATACCGACTCATTACCGATAAATTTTAAATATAATTCTGATGTTTCATGGTAAAATATATTAATTTTTTGAGTGACTTCTTATTCTTATTATTAGGTATTCGGTATTCGGCCTAACGATTTTCAATATTCAGCCGAAAAACGAATACCAAAAAGAGTAGCTGATTAGGCCGAATATCGAGTACTACCCGAATTTTCGTGGCATCTCTAGTTTTGAGGTGTTCAATATAAAAATTAGAACCATAGTTAGAATCTTCGCTCTTTTTAATAGTTTCATTTACGTGTTTACATATTTTTTATACTTCTGGGCTCAAGTATCCGAAGTCACCATACATCTAGTTTATTTATATAGTTATTAATTGCATTTATTAGCTGTTCCGTATACTTATAGGTAATATATTTACTAAATCTGTTGAGATACAAAGGAACAATATCTTGTATGGCAGCGTTTGCAATTATGTCTATGTTCTTATCAAATTCTGTGTTCGCCTGCAAATAAAAAAAATATATACTTAGTACGAATAGTCACATAACATTTGGCTTCAATCAAGCTCACGTGTAAAAACTTTAAAAACGAAGTGTGTATTACACACTAATGTGACCACAATGTGACAAACAAATGTAGTCCTAATTAATTATTTTTGATATCTGTTTATGAGGAAAATACCTATCATTTTATCAAATCTATAACCAAAGATCTAACAAATATTGATTAACGTAATACGTTGGTGAGTACTCAGTACAATATAATTTAAAAACAACAAATAATTTTGTAAGATAAATAATTATGTACTTAAGAATTTAGTTACATTTTATGCGTGTGCCTTAACAACCTGACCATATGTACCTATACCAATGTATCAATAACATTTTTACGACTGTAGGAGGTTGTGTCTTAGCATCTGGAGAGCCGCCTACTAGAGGTGTGAAACTCCGGAGGTACTGAATCAAAGGTACTGATTCCGGAGGTGGATACTGTTACGAATAATCTAGAAAAGTGAAGAATTAGAGCGCTGCATAAATCTAGAAATAAAAGAAAGAGATAGGCTGTTTCTATTAATAAACAATAGCCGCCGTTACCGAAATAGCTATGCCTTAAGGGATCTTCTGTTATAGAAAATAAGGGTGAAAATAGCGTGTATTAAGGTTTTGTTTACATTAAAATTATTGTTTAGGTGATGATTTCGGAACATTCGGGATTGTAGTTGAACTTTATCGTGGAAAGCCTATGACATTGTGGGACTACCTAGGCCTATCACCAACTGGGCACTTATCCAATCCTGGGCAACGTTGTTTTTATCAGAAAACTGAAAAAATGTATTTTTTAATTTACTCGACCCGGGAATCGAACCCGGGACCTCATGGACACCAACATTGGCACTGGACCACTAGACTGAACCACACAGGCGAGGAGTTATCCTTAATAACTGCAATATTCATTGTAATTTTCTTGTCCACAACAGTTCTAAACATGTTTCATAAATAACTCTTTTTTTATAAGATAGCAAACAAGCAGATGGTTATCCTGATGAAAAGAGTCACTCATCGCCTATAGACACTAAAGGTGTTAATGGTGCGTTGCTATCTTGTGGCGAGGTCTAATGCCACATGCATAAGTTCATCGGCTACCTTACCCTCCAAACCGGAACACGATAGTGGCAAGCACTGACGCTATTACGACAGGAATAGGTAAGGAGGTGGTGCCAGACCCGGGCGAGACAATGCAGAACTCTACCACCTAGTAGCTACGATGGTAGTGACTCGAATAGCCAATCGGTCGCCTTTTACGTCCTGCTCGGCAGAACAGCAGTTGGCCTATTCTTCAAATGAGCCTGGGACCAACACGGGGGACTAAATAAAACTCTAAATTAAACATTAAAAACCCCAATATAATATAAGACAACTTTCCTAGGCTATACTCGTAATATTCTAAAAAAAACTTTTTAAAATTTTCGATTGTAGGTAGGCGCTATGAGCGGATAACGAGTAGAAATACGCAATTGTCATCTCTTTCTGCTAAAAATATGTAACATCTAATATCTATTTTCATATTATTAAATCACTGGTCCCTTGCGGAGTAGCTAGAGTGAACGGAATGTCTATAGATTTTTCCGATTCACCATGATTCATCATTTTATCGGCTGGTGAAATGAGTGGTAATCACCATCTAATAACTGTCGGCTATTTCTAGCGATTACCAGGACCGCCAACTGTACAGTCTATTTCTTTTTCCGTGTCTTTTTAGGTAAACAAAGTCCACTTGTTGTAAAAACACCAAAGTTTCACATCAATCATATACATTGAATTAAATATGATTAGATTATCGTATTCGTTCGTTGTAAACGGTTTGTTTGGCACTAAAAACTGTTTCTAATATATTATTTTATCATATTTAATTTACGAAAACTTATTAGAATACAAAATTAATTTCCACAGTTGAAAAATACCATGTGAACTTGACATGTCGAATATCCGATTGTCTATGAAATTGATAGACACGTGCATTAATGAACGAATTTGAATGACTAATTGAATGATTCTTATCAAAGATAAATATTCCTAAACTACGACAAATAGGTTATAATAATATATAGAAAAATATACAAACTGTCTAAATGTTAAATACTGACTTGTAGAATTTAAAATATCCCCTTTATAGAATCATTATTTTTCAAAGATTAACACTTTTAAAGTAATAATATAGTTTTTCAACCTCTTAAACAAGGATTTAAATATATAATCCTTGTTTAAGAGATTAATAATATAGGTATTTTGTGGTAACGTTATTGCTTGTAGCATGACAAAACGTTATTTTCAAGTATAAAATTAACCAAAAATGATACAGAATTTGTTACTGTTCAATAACGTTATTCATTACACTCTGTTTATACACTACGAATTAACATTATGTTATATGGTATTATGACGTTGCCTTCTAGAGCTAGTTATAGTTTCCTTCTAGTTCTAGAGCTAGACGCACCAATCACGAAACAGCATAAAACGCGGTGAACCAATCACAAAACAGTATCGGTATCATAACATTATTTAGCGTTAACAATTTCGTTCTATTATATGAGTAGCGATACATATTATAGTGTTTAAAAATAATTTTGTAACTGAGGTATCGTTATAGTAATAACGTTAAATATCGTTAAATAAGTTCTGTTATCTGATAATGTTTTAAATCCTTGCTCTTAAATCTAAATAATTTTGTAATAGTAAAGTAACCTGCTGTTAATAAAATAAAATCTTATTTTTATTAAAGGCAGGTTATTTAATCATTGTACACTACAATAATTTGATGATCTTTTAACGCAAAAAAACGTAAATATTGTTTTTTGTTAATAGTTATATTTAAATTCACTTGTCCCATAATATTATAAAATTAATTAAATTATTTAGGATGTATGTATCTAATGATACTCCTCCCATCCTGAGAAGATTCCTAGTTTTTATACTAATTTTTCTAAACAATTTTAGTAACAAATGAAACCGATTATTGATTACGTGTCTTTATTTTCTAGAAAAAAGCGATTATTGTTTTATTAAATTGTTCTTCTATTTAAATTCATCTGTCTTATAATATTAAATAAATAATTTAATTATTTAGAATTATATACAAATCCACCATTTTGCTAGCAGTAACAATGACACTTACGATAACAGTAAAAATGACGCAACATTAACGAAGTTTGCACAATTTAAAATTTTGATGACACTTTAAATTAAGGTCTAAAAAGTGAAAGTAAAATTTACTCATTCCGTTTCCTTCTTTGTTGCGAGAATGTGGTTTCTGTGTTTTCGGCTGTTTTTTGAAGTTTTTTCGTGACTTTGGACTGTTTTTAGGATTTCGATCTCATTCTCAACTGTTTTACTTGGCTTGGGTTTAGTGGATTTCGATTTCTCTTGAGTGTACTGACGTCGGCACAAAAATTTGAAATCGCAAAAACTTCCATGCCTTTAGTGACAAGGAAAAATTCTGTGGTATCTACCAGCAGAAGTATTTTAGTTTTTTTTTACAGCATGGTAACTTTTAACTTAACTAAAAGAAAGACAAACAAACAAACACACTTTCGCATAATATACTAACTGCAGCCCGCAGCTCTCTGCGTTATAAAAAAAATTGATGAATCACGTAGGAACTCGGTTTACCGGGATAAAAAAGCTTAATGCTATTCCAGATCATCATCTACCTGTGTGCCGAATTTCATTTAAATCCGATCAGAAATTATTTCGTGATTGAGTAATAAACATCCATCCAAACTTTCGTATTTATAACTAGCTGCAAAGTACAGCTGCTGCATTATAATAGTTTTTGGTGAATCCCACAGAGCAACCAATTTTTCCGGATTAAAAAGTGCTAATTCAGGTTATTATCTATATGTGTGCCAAATTTCATTCAAATCCGTTAGTAGTTTTTGCGTGATTGAGTAACAAACGTCCATTTAAACTTTCGCATGTGTAATATTATAAATTATAATATGGAATATGGATAACATTAATATAGGTAGATTAAAGATTACAAAAATTATAATACTTTGTAATAATATAACAAAATGGATGGATAGTTGTTACAATAAATATCATTCATTCAATTTAGGTCGTCATACTTGTTCAATAGATCTTTTGATTTTTCACAACCATATTAATTGTCTATGACTAATTTAAGTCACTGGTCCGCCATTATTGTTTACTAAAATAGACACGTAAAAAGAAATAGACTGTACGTACTATGCGTTTCAACTAAGAATAGGATCGCGCTTGTTATCAACTTCATACCACAAGTGCCACAAGTATGAAATTAGTAATGTTAGCATAAAAGTATTTGTTCAAAAAATATTGCTGATTTATTGAAGAACAAATAACTTTTTAATAATGTTATTTTCATTAATAAAAAAATATTAAAAAACATCAGTCTAGCAGTTCATCTATAAAAATGTAAAAATGTCGTGTTAGTTACACCGCTTACAAGTCAAAAACGACGGGCGCAATTTTGTAGCGATTTTTGTGGGTTTGAGTTGTATTTGTTCAGAATAGGCTAAACAATTTTAAAATATAATATTCATCAATAAAAAAATAGTAAAATATATCAGTCTAGCCGTTCATCTATACTACTATATAAAAGTCGTGTTAGTTATTTTACACCTTTTTTCAATACATGGTAACATGATTTGATGGAAATCTTAATAAAAAATTTACCTATTATAATAAAAATATATATATTTTTAAGCATTTCTTTGTTAGAATTTTTTTGCACACCTTACTCATTACTTATGAAGTTTTTGCAAAATGCGGAGCAATATTTCATCCTGACAGTCCTTTTCTCAGTTGGAACGCATAGTATTCATCGGCCCGGTCATATAGAAAATAGTATAGGTAGGTACATGTGTATATAATATTGTCACATGAATGTAATGGAGTTATTCTATGTCGATGATGTAATGTAATGAAAATAAAACTTACGCACACTATATAATTATATCTAATGCATATTATTATATATTACTATATATATTTAATGTATATAATTAAAATATATTAGGTTTCTGCAGTCCTCTGCTTTTCAAATATTAAAATAACGTTGTTTTTATTAACTTACTTAATATTTTTGAAATAATTTTCAGGTTTCTCCCCGTGTTGGTTCCGGGCTTCCCCGTGTTAGTTCCGGGCTTCCCCGTGTTGGTTACGGGCTCCTTTGAAGAATAGACCAACTGCCGTTCTGCCAGGCAGGTCGTAAAAGGCGACCGATTGGCTACGCGAGTCACTACCATCGTGGCTACTAGGTGGTAGAGTTCTGCATTGTCTCGCACGGGTCTGGTACAACCGCCTTACCTATTCCTGCCGCAATAGTGTCAGTGCTTGTCGCTGTCGTGTGCCGGTTTGGAGGAGGAGTAGGTAGCCGGTAAACTTATGCATGTGGCATTAGACCTCGCCACAAGATAGCAACGCACCATTAACATCTTTGGTGTCTATAGGTGATGGTTAACTCTTTCCATCAGGAGACCCATCTGCTTGTTTGCTATCTTATGATATAAAAAGGGGTATAAAGTTTTTTCTTCGCGTAGTAATATATGGATTTATATAGTTACAGCTTACCTTCACTTGCCGTATATTGTATTGTGGATCGCTCAATTTATCGATTAATATATGTTTGTCATTCTCTGATTGCTTCAAATAAATTTTGCCAGAAAAACTCAAATCTATAAGGTTAATTCTGAGAAAAGAAAAACAGGTGGTTACGGCACAAAACAAATAAGCACAGAAGTCATTCTACATACGAAGAGCGCGCGAGCAACGCACCCATAGACATTTCTCACGGACACGATATATCGGAATGGTTGGGAATAATGCAAATGCGAGTTCCAACTGTTAGCGACTTGGACATACTCAGTGAACTTTTTGTGCAGAAAATTTGTAATATGTATAACAATATCATTAAAATACTTTATTTATTATTAATTTACAATTCCGTTCCTACTGTTACATTCTCAACAATAAATCAAACACGTAGATGCGAGTGTCACTACCAGGTATTTGTACGTAAGCCAATGTTGATAACCCTAGCGTGACCGCGGAGCATGGGCATAAAAAGTGAAGTACGTACATCTTTGGCATGGTAATGTTATCTACCAGTATTTTGACTCGGCCCTGTCCTTGAAATAAATACCTACAGCCGGCCGCGCTGTGCTGTACGTAAAATGTACATGCCGAACTCCGAGCGCGTAGATATAACTCGCACTCCACCCATTTGTATGAAGATAAAATACTGGTAGATAACATTAGCGTGTCTTTGGTGTCTATAGACGATGGCTGACTCTTTTCAGAGAGAACAATCTGTTTATTTACTTTTTTTGTTGTTGTTTTCTGTTATGATATAAAAATCTACATAAGATTGACTTCTGTATCTATTTGTTATGTGGTTATGGTAACTACCAACAGAAGTGAAAACTTAAAACTATAGAATTGCTTTGTCTTTTTTTTTTGAATTTTTTCTACGTTTACGGTTGGTATTCGAATAATATTTACAAGCAATTAATCTGTGTTTAATATAACTTTTACAAGCAAATGATCTGTTAAACACAGATTAATTGCTTGTTAAAATTAATTTGCGTTTCTAAAACTGGCCGTTAATACTCTACATTTCCTACTGTACCCTTCTACTAGCCTTCGTCAATGCTTGTCATTGAAGTGTTTCGGTTTGGAGGGTAAGGTAGCCGCCAGCCGGTAAACTTATGTATGTACCTATGTGTGTGTGGCTTTGTCATCCTGCCAAACGGATACCAACGCAATATAAATATTTTGGTGTCTATAGACAATGGTTTCTTTTCCATCGTGAGATTCATCTGCTTATTTGCTATTTTATGATAAGTATAATATTATTAGTATATAGGATTACTTTTAAAGGTTCGCCTAAATTTAAAATTAGGAACTAGTTATTGAAAGGACGCACTTTGCTTTTTAATTATAATTGTAAAATTATTACAAGATAATATAAAAATATTATTTTAAAAATATCCCACTAAATCCATGAATTAGATGGACCGAGTCTTGTGAATAATCTCTGTAATGCTGGCATTGTAACGTTTTACATTTAGATGTAATATACGATAGTATATTATGTAATCTGTCGCTTAATACATTTTTACCGATCACTTTTAAAATATTTTAGTTCGAATTTTGCGTAATTGAAATTATTTCCTTGCGTTTTGTTTTTTGCGTCGGATAAAAATGAAATTTTAATTAATGAAATTACTTTTTATTACATAAATCGAACGTATTATCGATTCTGAACAGTCTCTGAAAATTTAGCCGGACCTTTTAAAGTAGCCCTGTATAACAAAAGCACAAAAGGTACATTTTTATTTTTTAAATACACTTGCTTTTACTTACTCAAATCTTCCACTACCAGCTATTGGCATTGCTCCAAACAAATTACCTTCCATTTCGTAGTAATCTGCAAAATAAATATCTAATCATCTCTCAATAATCTGTTGGCAATATTATTTGCATATTATTTGCACGATGTACAAATAATATGCGAAGCATTGGAGAGTGTTCTACGATAGATTTTTTGCCTCCTTTTTTGCAACTACTTCTACTGTTATTCCCTTTCTAGTACACATAACCTCCTTAATTTATTTTATTTTCATTTATTTTATTTTACTTTTATTTTAGACATAAAATCCACATCAAGGATGTATAGCATACACACATACACACACACACACACACACACACACACACACACACACACACACATACGCATATATTATTATACATATAGCATACATTATACGCGAAATAACGAAATAAACCAAATAAATCAGCTAAATATCAGCTAATTATGGATTTTTATTACACAACTGACCTTTTGTAGAGTAAATTGACAATGCAAGTCAAAACAAAAAAAAAAAACAAATAACGGATAAAATTAAACAAAAAGAAAATAGTAATCTATACATATAATAAAATCATAGGAAAGTCAAAATTGTATATTGAATATTTTTTAACAGAATACTTGGGGCGTGATCTACAATCGATATCAAAGCCAAAAATATAGTTTTTAGAATTTTTGTCTGTTCGTCTGCTTGTCTGTATGTTTGTCCGTGGTAAACTCAAAAAGTACTGCATGGATTTACTTCAAATTTTGCATGAATATTACTTATAGGTCGGGTCAACATATAGGCTACATATTATCACGCTATCACCTACGGGGGAGGAGCTGTGCGGAGTAAACGAAGTTCGCGCGGACGAAGTCGTAGGTGGAAGTCTCTAGGATAACTGGGACTAAAGTAGGATTTTCTATTTTAAGTGGTAAAAAACTAAACTAGTATTTTCCTTAAACGTTGGCATGAATAATAAAATGGACATTTGTCTTGCCAAATGGGCTTGTGTATTTTGCTCATATTTTTATCTCTTTAATTAATTAAAAAGTTGTAATTTAGCATAAAATATACATATAGTCACGGTAACAAAGTTGTAACATAAAATGTAGAAAAATAGTTTTTTATGGTAGCTCCTCTACATGTAAAGTGGAGACGTTAATATTTTTTGGTTTACCCCATAGAGTGGGGTATCGAAGTCGGCCCATCGGCTAGGTTTTTAAAAAATATTATAGGTTTGTGAAAACAATGTTTAGATTAAGGGACTCGTTTGTGAAATAGTGCTAATTTTTGTTAGAGCCAAGTGTGCCAGCTAAACTGCTGGTTTTAGGGGTGCAAAAAAAATCATGGTAGCAGTAAATCTATACATATAATAAAATCGTAGAAAAGTCAAAACTGTACATTGATTATTTTTTTCAAAGAATACTTGGGGCGTGATCTACAATCGATATCGAAGCCAAAAATATAGTTTTTAGAATTTTTGTCTGTTTGTCTGTTTGTCTGTATGTATGTCCGGGGTAAACTCAAAAAGAACTGCACTGATTTACTTCAAATTTTGCATGAATATTACTAACAGGTCGGGTCAACATAATACCTACATATTATCACGCCATCACCTACGGGGGAGGAGCAGTGCGGAGTAAACGAAGTCCGCGCGGACGAAGTCGCTGGCAACAGCTAGTATAATATAAAGTTAAAAGTAAAAACTGTCACGCCGAAGGTTTTCCAGGTTTTTGAGTATTAGTCGATCATTAATAAAATGTACTTGGAGAATTTTTATTGGCGGTGAACCGTTGGTGCAAATATAACCGTCGTCGTTAAATAAGTTAAATGTTCATATTATGAAGCAGTAAAAGCCCCTCTTCGTCCACATTATTGTGATGAGCAACTTCGGCACCCTACGCGCGTTTGCCGATACGAACATTACCAATTTTTTTTAATAGCTTTAGAGTGACTGTTTGTTTACTATTGAAAATTACTATCTTAGTCAGTGCTATTTAATTATTTTTTTAATTTAAGGAGCGTTATGACTTATGAGGCGTGTACTTTTGGATTTTCCAAATTTTTTATACTTACTTTTTATCATCGTCACCGGCACTTAATAAATACTGTAACATATTAATTTTTCGTACTGTCACTAATTGTTTAACGTAATTATAGTTATATTATTATATTATAGTTATATTATAGTTATATTCTTTTTTTTTAAATTAAATTAAATTTATTTAATTCAAAAAAAGTATAGTTTAATTAAAGTATAGTTATATTATAGTTATATTCTTTTTTTTTGAATTAAATTAAATCTTCTTGATAAAATATGAAAGCATTTTGTTAAATATTTCATTTAATGAAGCGAACATTTTAATATTTAAATAGACCTAACTATTGGGCTGTAAGACGAATAAAACGTAATTTAGAAATAGTACACGAGTTTAATTTATGGAAATAATACTATTGTCATTACACTATTTTACTATTATTTGGTTTCTAATTTAGGTATTAGGTATGTTATTGTGAAAATTAAAAACTAAAACAAAGTAAATTATTATAAACCAATTTACTAACTACTCCCGACGAGAATCCCGAGAATAATATATAAGACTTTGATTTTCCTGGATTTCCCGATAACTATTCCATGCGTGCCTGGCACTTGGGTCGCATTATTAACAATGACGGCGACGGTTATCTCTAATATCTACCAGAAGAAAATCCGTCTACACCTTGACTATTCTATGCTATGAAAAATATAGGTAGATTACCTGACTTCAATGTTATCGATGGGAGAAGGAAACCCATATCTAGGGCTACTTCGTCTTTTGAAAATTCGCTTTTGGGTACATTAAAGTCACTTAAGCCAGTGATTACTCCGTCAGTAAATAGTATATTTGCTCTGAAAAATAGAATTATTAGATTAAACTAGCTGACAAGCTCAGATTCACCCACGAGTAGAGTAAACTTTAATAAAAATTGTCAGCCTCTTTTTTCTCTCTAAGGGGTTGATTTTTGAAAAAAACTATTCAGTTTTATCAAAAATCAAAAAATTTCAGTCTCTTAGGGGTTGATTTTTGAAAAAACTAGGCTTTGTAAAAACATAACAGACTTCGTGTCTTCACGTATATTTTTGACAGTCTACATCAAAATCGATTCAGCAGTTTAGCCGTGAAAGCATAAAAGACAGACAGACTTTTGCATTTATAATATTAGTATGGATGTACCTATTGATATACATAGTTTAATATAATTATGTACAAACATAAATATCAATACGCCAATATCTTCGAAAGGATAGTCAGAAGAGCAACGAACTCACAATTTACCCAACAGTATTAAAAGATTACGCGTGTTGGTTCAGGCTCCCTTTAAAAAATAGACCATCTGCGGTTCTGCCAGGCAGTTTGTAAGAGGCGAGCGATTGGTGGTGGGATGTCAATTTTTTTATATTATAAGATAGCAAACAAGCAGATGGATCTCCTGATGGGAAGAGTAGACCATCGCCTATAGATACCAAAGATGTTAATGGTGCGTTGCTATGTTGTGGCTAGGTCTAATGCCACATGCATAAGTTTACCGGCTACCTTACCCTCCAAACCGGAACACGACAGCAACGAGCACTGACGCTATTGCGGCAAGAATAGGTAAGCCGGTGGTACTAGACTCGAGCGAGATAATGCAGAACTCTACCACCTAGTAGTCATGACGGTAGTGACTCGCATAGCCAATCGGTCGCCTTTTACGACCTGTCTGGCAAAATGGCAGTTAGCCTGTTCTTAAAATTAGCCCGGGACCAACACGGGGGAAGATGACACATACATAGATTTACCGACAACTTTACTTTCCAAATCAGAACTTCCATCTCATCACACAGATAGCAACTCAAAACTGACTAATTTTTGCTGTCTATAGGTATGCGATGGTTGTCTCTTCACATCAGGAAAACTATCAGCGTTTTTGATATCCTTAATGATATATATATATACATATATATATATATATATATATATATATATATATATAATATATATATATATATATATATATATATATATATATATATATATATATATATATATATATATATATATATATATAAAAGATTAATGGTGCACTAACCTCAATACATTTTCAACATCGATTTCTGTATAGTAACTGAAAAATTCGAATGGATCTAAAATTGGAATGCCTATATCATCGCTTCCATATTTTATAAAATTTCTTAACAATTCAAATATCTCCTCAAATATTGCGCTCTCGTTGAACCTATCATGTAGGTAATAAATGGAATTATCGCCTAAAACCAAATTGTCGTACATAAACGTTAATTAAAATAAAATAAGTTTCAACTAAATATATTATATCCGTGAAATAAAGTCGACGTCACGGGTCGACGTACACTAGCTAGGATGACAGTCATTTTCAACTAAAAATAGAAATTCAGCTATGGTTTTTATGTTTAACTAGCTGTTGCCAGCGACTTCGTCCGCGCGGACTTCGTTTACTCCACACAGCACCTCCCCGCTAGGTGATAGCGTTATAATATGTAGCCTATAATTATGTTGACCCGACCTGTTAGTAATATTCATGCAAAATTTGAAGTAAATCCATGTTGTACTTTTTGAGATTACCCCGGACATACATACAGACAAACAAACAAAAATTCTAAAAACTATATTTTTGGATTCTATGTCGATTGTAGATCACGCCCCAAGTATTCTAATATTCAATGTACAGTTTTGACTTTCCTACGATTTTATTATATGTATAGATACTTCAAAAATAGTGATTTATTAACCGATTTGGAAAACAACTTGTTTTGTTTGATTGTATCATAAAAGTAATCAGAAAGTTTAAAAATTTACATCAATCAGAAAATAAGGTTACCAATATTTAAAACGCATCGCAAATGCAAATAAAAAATCGCAGATTCCCCCGTGTTGGACCGGGCTCCTTCGAATAATAGGCCAACTGCCGTTCTGCCAGGCAGGTCGTCATTCTTCAATAGCGTCAGTGCTTGTCACTGTCGTGTTCCGGTTCGGAGGATAAGGTAGCCGGTAAACTTATGCAAGTGGCATTAAACCTCGCCACAAGATAGCAACGCACCACTAACATCTTTGCTGTCTACAGGCGATGGTTGATTCTTTCCAAGGAGACCCATCTGCTTGTTTGCTATCATATGATGTATAAAAAAGTGACAACTCGGAATCTTGCGAGTGTGTTATCACCTCCGTGCCTCGGATGAGCACGTTACTCCGTCGATCTCTAGGTTTAGCGGTAATCATCACTAGAAAAAGACAATAATAGTTATCAGGTCGGTAAAATACAGCGATGGGGATCACCACTCATCTCGTCAACTAACAAATCGATAAATCCTTATGAATCAGAAAATCTATCGACGTTCAATTAACTCTGCCTACTGCACAAGGGAAACGGCGTAATAATACTTTCTCCTTTTTGGAATAATCAGTTGAAGATTAATAAACACAAAGTACCAACCATTGTCGTAATTAACACCAATTGCCGCTGTAGTTATCACCAGAAATGAGAGTATGTAAAAGATTTTCATCTTGCTAGATTTCCCACACCGATTATGGTATACCTTTATGCTCTAAATTTGATTATACCTTGACTTGCTGTTTTATTGGGTGCGTAAACTGTCTTTCGAAATATGTTTATCGGTCTTAATCGATAGATTAATTTTATAATGTTTCGCAATGTAAAATGTAGTTGTATTGTTCTATTATTAGGGAGCTAAGACCGCTTAGATAAAGTAACATCGTTTCCATGGATCGTTTCGTAGTGAAACGATATTTAAATTCGTCGTTGTCTCGTGGTCTTCTCTGACAATAAGGATACTGATGACGATTGACCACGTGATTTAGCGCGGCTTATGTTAATCCCATACATTTTATTCTTTTCTACCTTCGTTATTATTTTTATGTTGTTACTTTGCTTAAGCCCCCAGAGACGTCTTTAGCCTTTTAAAGGCTCTGGGGCATTAAAATAATATGACTTTGACGCAGCACTATTTTGTTAGTATTGGTGCGATTTGCATACCGAAATCGGAAATCCTGATTTTTGGGCGAGAGTAATGCAAAAGCTTATAAGATAGATATTGTAGTTAGTCATTATATCGTCTGATTTTTTCGAAATAAATATGGTTTTCGGTAATAAATATCAGTAATCATATAATATATATCGGTATATAATATACTAGCGGCCCGCCCCGGCTTCGCACGGGTATAAAATATACAGACTGCAAACAATTCCCCTTTCGCTATACCATGAAGATTTCCTGCTATCTTTGGAACATCTAAATTTCCTGCTATTTTTAGTACTTTTTAGTACTACATTTTTAGTTTTTACATTTTTACCTATTTCTTTTACTTTTTGCAAAATGTCTTTATATACAACGTTCACAGCTTTCTTGTCATTAGACAATATAAACATGTTTTCTTTAGAGGTTACCCTTGAAAGAGTGACATATAAGTTGACCATGTGAAAAACAGTCAACGCTCAAATCTAAGCCTGCAAGGTTGAAGGTTTGACCCTGCGATTTATTAAGGCGAAAAAATGTGTAAGTGGTTGACCCTGCGGGTCATCCCTGAAACTTCTCACTAAATAAAGGTATTTTAAGCTCAAAAGAGTAAAAACTATAAGCATAGATTTTTCAGTTCAATTTTGTTAAAAATGGCAGAATTATTAATTTTTGAAAAGCTATATATTTGAAAACGATGATGGCATTCAACTCAATTTTTGAGATCTAAATTATTGTTTGAGCTAAATAACCGATAGGTTAAAACATTTCGGTGTTATGTCTAAAAACATTTTATTTTTAATTTTCTTCATTGATAAATCCCAAACAAATTGACCGATTTTGATTAAATTAACGGTATTTGACGCAGTTTTTAAAGAACAAAAGCTGATAATATTTTTAAGTCGATCGGTAAATTAAGTTGAAAGTTATTTAAAAAAAATTAAGTAAGTTTGCTAAGAACAACGTAACTTTAAATTTGAAAAGATAAGTTTTGAGAATTAGATTCGATTTTGATTTTTGAAACAGAATTTGACGTATTTTTTTTAGTACTAAAATATCGTAGAACACCAAAAAATTATTGGTTGAAAAATTTTGAAGCTATGTCGAAAAAACACTTTTTTCCAAAAATTTTTCGTAAACGATTACTCCCAAACGGATAAACCAATTTTGATGCAATTTATGTATTAGACGTAGTTTTTTGAGGAATAGAGCTGATTATTTTTTGTACTCGTTACATAAATCTGGAAGTTATATTAAAAATACTGTTTCTTTTGGTGTTTTTTCAAATTTTTTTGGTGTTTTTTCAAAATTTCTCAAACCCTTCTAGACATTCGGTCTAGAAGAATTTGGTTCAAATTTTCAGGAAGTCTAAGTTAAGCGGAATCCAATCGAATGCCATCAACCGCGTTAGATCGGTCTAACACACACACACACACACACACACACACACACACACACACACACACACACATACGTACATACAGACATACTGACGTCATCGTGAAAATAGTCGGAAAAGATTCCTAGGACCTCAAAACGTGGACATCTGGTGAAAACTCGATTTTCGAAAATTGAGGTAAAATCAGTATCTTCCTTATCTACATATGTAGTGGGTAATTAAAAACTGGTTTTACACACATTATACGATATACCTGAAGATATTATCTAAGGAATGTGCTAACTTATTACTTAATAGAATGTACTTTTCTTGATCATATAAAATTCCGAAAACAAGCTAAAAATCTCTAAAACAAATAATTTGTTAATACTATTTCTTTCTAATCATCCACATGATTTTTATATGGTAATATTTAGTTAAAAAAAAAGAATGCACTAAATTTTGATTTTCAGCTGAAGTCCTATATTAACGACGGGTCCAAAGAACAAAATCTTATAGAGAGGTCAGACTAAATTGGTTTTATAATAAAATTCGCATTAAACACGCATAAAGCTACAATATACTTTTTATATTTATTGATCTTTTTTTGTGGAAATAGTTACTCAAGTGAACATCATCTTATCTGCAATGTACTCCCACAAATAAACATATTGTAATTTGGTAATTTTGTAGATACGATTTTGTTCTTGAGACCCGTCGATTTATTTATCCGAAAATTAACACGTTTCCCAGTGGTTTCAGAACATGCCGCGCGCCACAGGCCCGTAACCCCGCAACCGCTATGCCCCTGCATTTTAAATTAAATCTGTAATATCTTCGAAAATATTCATTTAAATTACATGCTGTAAATGGCCATATTGCTCTATATTAAATCAGCAATATATTTAAGGTATTTAATTGGATAAGGATTAGTGATGTATTGCTTAAAATTGCTTCGAAAAAAAGCCATTATTTCTCGTAAAAAGTAAATGACAAAAAAATGCTATTGTGGGTTATCCATAAGAGATAGACATATACCATCGCGGAGTTTTCTGTAGACCTTTTCAAGGTGTACAAATACTTAGTACATTATTTTGATAAATCTCGTAGGGTTTAGCCAGCGTTTGCAATGTAAGCGAAAAAAAATATAATTATTTACGACATGACATCAGAAAACTCAAAAATTGCAGTATTTCTCTACTCTGTATTGAATGTTATTATACATATAAACCTTCCTCTTTAACCACTCTATCTATCAAATAAAACCGCATCCTAATCCGTTGCGTGATTTTAAAGATTTAAGCATACATAGGGTCATAGGGATATAGGGACAGACAAAGAATGCGACTTTGTTTTATACTATGTAGTGATATCAGTATAATAATATAATATGTATAATAAATATCGGTAATAATATAATATTTCCGTTTGGTGATCTAGCAGGAACTAGGAGTCCCTTGGCACATACCTAGAGTGTCAAGTGAAAAAGAGGCACCTAAATATTATTGTCATTTAATCTCGTTTTTTTATTAATATCATAAGATAGCAAACAAGCAGATGGGTCTCGTGATGGAAAGAGATAACCATCGACTAAAGACACCAAAAGTGTTAAATGGTGCGTTGCTATCTTGTGGTGAGGTCTAATGCCACATGCGTAAGTTTACCGGCTACCTTACCCTACAAACCGGAACAAGACAGTCACAAGCACTGACGCTATTGCGTTAGGAATAGGTCAAGCGGTGGTAACAGACCCAGAAGCAGAAAGGTGATCTGATAAAAGAAGAACGTGTAGGGGATGTTTAATATTTAATTTAGAGTTAAATTTTAACGAAAGATAGCTTTAGTACATGCATCAGTTTACTGGCCACCTCATACTCTAAACAAGAATGCAGCAGTGATCAGCACTGATGCTATTGCGTCAGGAATAGACAAGGCGATGGTATATTATATCCGTGCGAGACATTGCGGAACACTACCACCCAGTATAAAACTTATAAACAAAAATCTAAGTCATAAAATAAAAAATATTTAATCACCATTTAAATGAGACTGTTGAAAATTTTAAATAATTACGCATTGACATAAAAAAACCTTGCTTTTGTAATGTAATTACGCTAACAAATTTCAACGTTTTTAACAGTTAACATATCCTCGGAACGTTAAAAATTTACTTTAAACGTATAAATTCCTCTGTTGACTCCTCCTCTAAAGAATATACAATCTGACATTCTGCCAGGCATTTCGTAAAAAGCGAACAATTGGCTATACGTGTCACTACCATCATCGTAACTACAATGTGGTAGAGTTCCGCAATGTTCCACCCGAGCCTGGTATCACCGCCTTATCTTTTCCTGCCTATCTGTTCTGAACTGCTATATTCCGGTTTGGAGGATAAGGTAGTCGGTAAACTTATGTAAGTGGCATTGCCGTCCCGCCGTACGGATAGCAACAATGCATCATTAACATATTTGGGGTTTATAGGCGATGGTTGTCTCTATTTTTTCAATCAGGAAAGCCGTTTGCTTGTTTGTTATAATAAAAAAAATGATTTCGTTTTTATAATTTGTGTCGAATACCTATAAATAAAAACAATATTTGTAACAACCCTATCTTTTAATTTTGTTAGATGCATGTTAATTGAATTAATTCCATGATAAAAGACGAAACCACAATAGGCGCATGAATTCTATGGGTTTTTAAATCCTTGACACAAATCGGTCGGATAACGTAATTAATTAACGTGGGCATATCAGTGCGCCTATCTTATGCCTTTTGAAACGTAGAATAGGGCATTGTGTGTGTAAGACCATAGATTATATACAATTTATAAGACCGTATACAGGCGGAACTATTGTCTGCGCCGGATTTGTTGTAATTGTTATGATACATGTAAAACGTGACTATTTTGTTATTGAGACAGAAAGGGACGCTTACGAAATCTAGTAAAGAACACAGGCGGTTTTGGTTTTGTACATCCTTATGTGTCTTTCGGAGTGACGAATATTAGATAAACTAGAATCTATATATATATATAAAAATCAATTGCTGTTCGTTAGTCTCGCTAAAACTCGAGAAAGTCTGGACCAATTTAGCTAATTTTGGTTTTAAAATATTCATGGAGGTTCAGGTTAGGTTTAAAAGGTGAAAAAATGTAGAAAAAATAACCGGAAAAGTAGACACAAAGTTGGCAGAACAACGTTTGCCTGGTCAGCTAGTAATTAAATAAAAATATATCGCTAGGAGCAAACATATATAAAAATATAAAGACTTTAATTTGATCGACTTCTGTCATCATACTTAAGTGTTACCATTCTATAAAATTTTAAATTACATTAACATTAAAACAGCAATAAATTTATGTACCATAATTTTCACTGTTTTTGTACTAAAGAATAGTTTAAAGTTAGTTTATTTTTTGTTATTTTAAGTATCTAAAAAGCTATATATTTTTTCTGTGCTTAAAAGTGTTTTGGCAAAATCTTAGCTCACAATTTTGTCAATCAGCAATTAGATTTCTGAGATTAGAAGTTGTACTAAAGACACCCAATGACTAGATAAATATCTAAGCACAGACTACTAAGGCGATAACTGAATGTTTACGTTAACCTTACCTAAATTCCAACTCTATTTACCTATTATTCCCCAAGTTCAAAAAATATTTATTAAATGCGGATAAGTTCAGAAAATGAAATAGAATAATAATAAATGAAATGAAATAATAAAAAAAGATGCATGAAGTCGCGCTCTGTTCTTTGAAACTCTTTACTGATATTAAATTGAGAAAACATTTGGAATGTTTTACACAATCATGTAAAAAAAGTCATTGGTTTAACAATGTTTTATACATATGTATATGTAAAACCAGCGACAAGACCTTATATTATATTATCTTGTCGCTGGAAAACATTTGTATTTTTTTGTATGTTTTTAATAAATAAACTCAAAAACTGCAGGACCGAACCTAAAAATTCCTTTAGGTACTATCAAAAAGCTACACTGTCGTACAATAATTTACTTTTTTACTACCTAAGATAAAGTAAGTATTGATATTGGTTTACGTGAACGAAGTAAGTCGCGAGTAACAACTAGTAAATAATGAATGCGTAAAAAATATTATTTAGGTAATATCATTTGGATACTTCAAAAATGATCATATTTTGACCTTAAGCGAAGATGATATGGTACATTTAGTAATCAGTTAGATATCAGGCACAAATGATATAAATAACTTACGATTAGTTTTTAATTGTGGCTTCAAATGCAGTCCTGTGGGAGTGGATAGGGGGAGATTAAGTATATAGCCTATGTTCTCTCATAGCAACCATTAAAATGAAGAATCCGATGGCCGAAAATAAGTAGATACAATTATATGTTATGTTATATCCACAACTTGAGAAATAATTGGTTGTCTATTTTCTTCCTTCGATTTTATTTTAATACTAACACTCCCATTTACATTTCCACAGGACTAGAATATACAACTAGAACACGTAATTTCTTCATTAATATGACATTTAATGCCATCTTTTTGTAACATAGGATCGCAAATATGTAAGTGGGCAGATTTCCTGAGGGAAAAAGATAACATTATGCCTATAACACCCAAAATGTTAAATATACATTGTCAGTCGTGAAAAGGGATGTAACAATGGCATATGTGTAAGTTGGCCGGTTATCTACCCTCCGAACTAAAACGCGACAGTGACAGTCTAATACAAATGTATATTTTGTCAGTGACAAACATGAGCAACTTGTTATGGAAAAAAGTGAAACCAAACCCGGGAGAGATCTTTCAAAAATTTACTAGCAGATATGATCCGGTTATGATGATATAGATATTATGTTTCCTTCACCTTTTGAATTCTGCATAAGAGACTCCAAAACTTGGAGAATTTATAATATTTTATTTATTTTAACCATTTATTGCACACGAATAACAAAAAGCAAACATAAAGACAAAATTAGTACAACAGACAAGCTTATCTTGAATGGTAGAAACACGCGTGTACCAAGCAAAAGAAAAAAAACTTAATAGCAAACAAGCAGATGGTTCTCTTGATGGAAAGAGAAAATATCTTTGATAAATTTGTGGCGGGATTTGAATGCCACATGCAAATTTCCCGGCTACCTCACCTTCCAAACCGGAACACGACAGTGACAATCAGTGGCGCTATTGCAGCATAAATAGGTAAGGCGGTGGTTCCAGAGCCGGGCGAAGACAATGCAAAACTTTACCACCTAGTAGTGCGATGGTAATGACTCACATAGCACAATATATAAGCCGAAGTTCGGTCTCACAAGAGACACCGTTAGGGCGGGCTCTTAGCCCATTTAACTTACATTCTTGCTGAGCACTTTGCTCGCACCAAAAGCCCGGTTTTGCAGTAGGAGTCATTTGGACCAACTGCTTAAGTTCATTTCGAAAAAAAAAGTTGCTCGCCATCAATGCTTCACCCTTCATAGAGTGAAGTGCTATTCAACTCCCCTGAAGATGATTCGATTGCGAAGTGAATCGTGCGTTGAGTACATAACTTGTGTGTTACTGCCTTTGCTTCTGACGTGGAAGAAAGTGTCGTGGAAGTGGGTGGATTATTGTGCCGCTGCAGCTGTGGTCTTCTATAATTTCAGACTTTGGATAAGTTTGCCCTATTTCTTACACTACCTTTCATTTATGTTGCATCACGGCAGTTCCATATAACATTTCGCGGAAATTTGCAAATTAAATACCGTAATTTCTCCTTTAAATTATGGATTTCCGCAAAGTAACGTCTCAATTCTATTAAATATAGATTAATATTAAAAATTGCAATTAGGGGCTTTTTTAGGATAATCTTCATGACATTCATATCGTTTAATCATCATCGTTTAATATACTGAAACTTTTAGTTGCATGCATTTGACAAATTAAATTGCCGCTGTTGTTGAGAAGATGCATAAGTATCTAAATACATATTTAATCGGTTCACGCCAATGACTGAAAGCGCCATTAACATTTTCAACCTTCCACAATATTAAGCGCCGATATTAATAGGTGGTGCTGTTATTTGTTGATGCCAGGCGCGGATCCACTTTTGTGGGCATGGTGGGCATGCCCACAACTCCAATAGACTTCTGACGTCACACTTTTACTGGCTATTGCGATTTCATATATTGCACACCCATGGGCGTACCCAGGTTCTGGGCCGGGGGGGGGGGGGGGGGGAGCAACAGTAACATTTTAAGACTATTTTTGTCTTAATATCTACAACAGTAAATAGCCAGTAGAGAGGTAAATAAATTCCAGGGGGCGCAGCTGCTTCCTGCACCCCCTCGGTATGCCCACGTGCACCTAGCTAGATCTAAACTGCGATAACTCAAAATACAAGCGGTGGTGGTCAAATTAATAAAATTTTAGCCCCAGCTTTAAAAACAGTAATATTTTGCAAGCTATTTATTGTCAATAGAATCCTTTGACAGTAGTTTCCTTAACCTAAAATAGAATCAAATAAGTACTAGTACTTAAAAAAATAGAGATATCGTTTATTTCGTCAACTGAAAAATAATCTTTTTTGTGTTGTCTCAGTTTAGATCTAGGTGTGCGATATTTAGATATCAATAACAAAAATAATAATATATATCAATAATATATTTAATAATTAATCACCGAACAAACTAACATTTTACACGTTTATTATATTACTCGTATTTGACCTACGGTTTTGTCTGTGTTAAACATTAGATAAATTAAAAGATACGGTGTACAAAATCTGGGTCAGGGCGTCATACCATCAGGAATGCACCACATCGATTATGAACTAGTTAATACGCCGACTAGCGTTTGGCTGATTTTTGGGTGGCTATGCCCACAACTTTTTTTTTTAAGGCTGGGCCCGTGCCTGGTTGATGCGTAGATTTATACTTTGTTACCTATAAACAAGCAAAGTTCGATATTTTTTTGAAAATCGATCGAAATTAATTCAACGAATTCATTCTTTAATTTCATTGTTGGTATCTTGAGTGCATTGCGAATTGTTATTTGTCAGTACCATAATTATCATACGAAATGCGTATTGTCCGATTAATGTGATTCATTGTTTGTTGGATTGGAAAATTTGTAATTGGAATAATTTGTATTGGACTCTCCGGTTATCTTGAACTTATTAATTAGATGGCAAAGCCCAACACACAAGCCATCTCACCATCAAGACTTAAATTACAGCTGGCTCTTTGAGAACGGTGATAACTTAGGGCAGACCGGTAAGTGATAGTTGACTAATTTTTTACTTGAAATCTAACATTTTCGAAAATTTTGAATTTACGGAGGAGATCAAATAGTAGGTATATTTTGATACACATCTCGACATAAATTTTTAATAACTATGTTAAAGCCGACCACAATGTATGCACTTTTGTGGTAAGTACAAGTGTATCAACAAAGTCACAAATTGTGAAATTGTAAGTGTAATAATCAAACAGATAATAAGCGTGTTCCTCTCACCTTGTCTGACTTATGTCTGTCTGACCGCCTACCAAACTTACTTAGACCTATCAGACTAAACAAAATTAAATTCTGAGCATCTGAATCAACAAAAACAACTCGGTTTCAACCAGGACACACTTCCTATATTTAACTGCCTAAACCTATAGAAAAATAGTTGTCAGAATTATACAATGGTTCCTTGACTTACACTGCAAAATGGCGGCATTGGAATATGTCCCAAAATGACAGTCTTCCGTGTTGGTCCGGGCTCCTTGAACCACCACCTTACCTATTCCTGCCACAATAGCGTACAGTGCTTGTTACTGTCGTGTTCCGGTTTGGAGGGTAAGGTAGCCGGTTAACTTATGCATGCGGCATTAGATCTTGTCACAAGATAGCAACGCACCATTCACATCTTTGATGTCTATAGGCGATGGTTGATTTTTTCCATCAGGAGACCCATCTGCTTGTTTGCTATCTTATGATATAAAAAAAATTCCTGGTAAAATCTTACTTTGGCCGTAATCTTATGTAAGACCTTGTTTGTCTAAGTTCACAGGAACACACCCAATGATTGAAATGATTTTTGTAAGAGTTGTCTGCGATATACTAGGGAGTAACTATGTTACAACAAACTATAGTGTACATTGGTACTTCGACCAAAGTAAAATAAATTATTTTGGTTGAAGCATAGGTAGGTAGGTATATATATTTGTTTGCACATCACCCACAAATACGAATTTTATAGTTTTCACAGTTGTACTCCTTTCAGTTTATCTTAAAATACAGATATACGTACATTTTGTACTCATAGATTCCTTGGTAGAACTTCCTTACATTAAGATACGCATACAAAGCGGGTTCAACTTAGGTATATTGTGTTAATTAATCTATATACATATAATACAATCGTAGGAAAGTCAAAACTGTACATTGAATATTTTTTTAAAAGAATACTTGGGGCGTGATCTACAATCGATATCGAAGCAAAAAATATAGTTTTTAGAATTTTTGTCTGTTTGTCTGTATGTATGTCCGGGGTAAACTCAAAAAGTACTGAGTGAGTGAAATTTTGCATGAATATTACTAACAGTTCGAGTCAACATATAGGCTACATATTATCACGCTATCACCTACGGGGGAGGAGCTGTGCGGAGTAAACAAAATCCGTGCGGACAAGGTCGCAGGCAACAACTAGTGTACTCTAAAATAATAGAAATAAAACTTAACCCGAACGACATCGCGGACTTTAATATAAGACTAGTTAAACTAAACCATTAATTAAAATATTCGACAGATCGCTTGGTTGTTTGAGACGAGATTGATTTTTATAGTTTTAAATAGGCCAGCGGTTGATTACTGAAATAGAGCATGACGAAAGGAAGCCCAAAGAATATTTTATAATCAATCTTTCTAAAACGAGTTGAAAGGTTACAATGAGCACGATGTGTGACAGAAGACAGTCGGAAAAGAATTTAGATCTACAGAGATATTTGGTAGGTATTCTCCCGTGTTTGTTTGCGTCCCTTTTAAAAAAGCGTATCTGCTACCTTGCCAGCTAGCTTATAAACAAATGTGAGTCGAACTATCTATAAAAAAAGGCAAAACAATCACGTTTACTGTATGGGAGCCCCTTAATTTTTTCTGTTTTTAGTATTTGTTGTTATAGCGGTAACATGTATTTCATCTGTAAAAATTTCAACTGTCTAGCTGTCACGGGTCTTGTTGAGATACAGCCAGAGGATGGTCAGCGAAGTCTTAGTAATACCTTTTTAGTTTGTACCCTTAGGTCTCGGAACCCTAAAGAAAGGTAATGAAGGTTAAATGAACGTTGTTTCTCTCGCCTTGTTTTTGCTATAATGAAGTAGATATAATGATTTATTTATGCGTCAAAGCACGCGTAGTCAAGGATTGAAATACCGGTATTATGTGATATCGTTATTGCTCAAGGCAAGACATAACGATATTTTCAAGCATAGCGCTATCCAATAATGATACAGAATTTGTTACTATTTAATAACGTTATTCATTACGTTTTGTTATATCCAAAAATTTTCGTTATGGTTTATGGTATTATGATTCACTCATTTGTGCTCCGCTTGTTGTATCTTGTACTTCACATATCGGACAAGTTAGATTTAAAATTAGACGTTTTCATCAGAGTTTGAAAGATTTTGTTGAATGTACCAGTTTTTGGTACCATTATTTTAAAAATACTGTTTTTCAAATTTTTAAATAATTAATATTACATTTATATTTCGTGTGAAGTTTCGTAATTATAAACAGGAAAGTACCTACCTTTCATAGCGAGAATAGCTGTTACCCACGGCTTCGCTCGCGTATATTTATTTTAGAACTTTTTTTTATGTCATTAGATAGCAAACAAGCAGATGGGTCTCCTGATGGAAAGAGTCAACTATCGCTTATAGACACCAAAGGTGTTAATGGTGCGTTGCTATCTTGTGGCGAGGTCTAATGCCACATGCATAAGTTTACCGACTACCTTACCCTCCAAACCGGAACACGACAGTGACAAGCACTAACGCTATTGCGGCAGGAATAGGTAAGGCGGTGGTACCAGACCCGGGCGAGAAAATGCAGAACTCTACCACCTAGTAGCCACGGTGGTAGTGACTCGTAAATCCAATCAGTCGCCTCTTACGACCTACCTGGCAGTTGGCCTATTCTTCAAAGGAGCCCGGGACCAACGCGGGGTAGACTTATTTAACCTTTCTTACAAGACATCTTATTTAACCTTTCTTTATAAGCTACTTTATTAAAAATCTCGACATAGTCGGGTGGGCCGCTAATATTGTATAAAAATAATATTAACATGTTCATATTAGTTATTTATTAAAATATATTTTATTATCAAAATTTAAGTAAAACACGAAAAATAAAAATAACTATTGGTAACATACCTATCGAACATACTAAAGTAATTTATACAAATATATAAAATTGGAGTGTCTGTTTGTAACATTAAAATAACCGGGTTTAACTAAATGCATATGGATGTATATACACGGTACATATAACAAATAACACTTTTTCTTGTCTTAAACAGACAGACAATTTTACTCAATTCATACGAAATTTTATGCAAGTATGTCCAAGGAATATAAAGTTTCATACAAACTTTTATCCCCTACTTCACCCTGTGTCACTACCATCATAACTACTTGGTGGTAGAGTTCCGCAACGTCTCGCCCGTGTATTTGATACCATCGCATTAGCTATTCCTGCCGCAATAATGTCAATTTTTTTATATCTTGATAACAAACAAGCAGACGGGTCTTCTGATGGAAAGAGCCAATCATCACCTATAGACACCAAAGATCTTAATGATGCGTTGCTATCTTGTAACGAGGTCTAAGGCCACGTGCATAAGTTTACCGGCTACCTTACCATTCATACCGGAACATGATGATGACAAGCATTGACTCTATTGCGACACAAATAGGTAAGGCGGTGGTACCAAATACGCGGGCGAGATAAAGCAGAAATCTACCACCTATTTGTCATTGTCTTGTTTCGGTTTGGAGGGTAAGGTAGCCGGTAGACTTGTGCATGTGGCATTGTAAACCCGCCACACGGATGGCAACGCACCGTTAACATTTTTGATGTCTATAGGCGATGGTTTCTCTTTCCATCAGGAGAGCCATCCTGATGCAAAGAGAAACATCGCCTATAGACATCAAAAATGTTAACGGTGCGTTGACACAAATAGGTAAGGCAGTGGTACCAAATACCCGGACGAGACAACGCAGAAATCTACCACTTGTTTGTTATTGGAACGAAGTTCCTTATCGCGCGTTGTGAAAGGGGGCTAGACGGAAAAAATTCTTACGAAAAATGGTCACAACACTTTTTGCTATAGTAAGGTATTGTAAGCACAGAAATATCCAGCCACTTCCCTTAAGCTCGTGCATTATATTTGATTGATTGTTTACTTTTTTCTAGTGCCAAATGTTCGACATTTATACAGAATTTCGACCGAATGTCGAATTTCGACCAAAAGTTGAATTTAGACGGACAGTCGAATTTCGACCGAGTGTCGAATTTCCATCGGTTGCCAAGTTTCGACCGCCGGTGGAATTTCGAACGGGTGCCGAAATTCGACCAGGTTCCGAAATAGGACCGGGTGCCGAAATTCGACCGTGGGTCGAAATTCTACGAAGTTCCTTATCGCGCGTTGTAAAAGGGGGCTAGACGGAAAAAATTCTTAGGAAAAGTTGTCACGACACTTTTTGCAATAGTAAGGTATTGTAAGCTGTGCGGCGTGCGGATGTTTCTCTGTCTCTCTCTCTCTCTCTCTCTCTCTTATAGAAAGCAAGCCAGATATTTTCATTTCTATTTCGCATTGAACAATGTGGTGACGCGACGATTATTTTTGTTGAGTGTATACAGGTTTTTTGTAAATAATAATAAAAGGAACTTCGTTCCATCCGGGTGTCCTTTGACACCTCTCAAGTTTTTGTCTTGTTCCGGTTTGGAGGGTAAGGTGGCCACACCACCAAACTGCAAACAACATCCACATTGAGGGCAACGCACCGTTAACATTTTTGATGTCTAGAGTATAGGCGATGGTTTCTCATACCATCAGGAGAGCCATCAGCCTGTTTGCTATCTTATGATATAAAAAACAAATATTCATTTTGAACACTAATCATCTAGACTAACAACAACTTGTTTTTTCGTTTCACATCTGTAAATTATTTTGTATAGAAACTGGCTGATAAAAACTATATACTAAAAGAGGGTATTCAGTACTCGATTTTAATACCGAATATGTAAAAAAAATTAGGTACTTAAACGTTGAGCTAATTATCCAATGACATGTTTGTACTTATACGAACGCCCGCGCATAGATACAAAACATGTTTATTCAAATTCTCTTTTATAGGCACCATCGAAGTTCATTATTTACAAACAGTGATTTTCCCAACTCGTGACTAGACTCATTTGTCAGTAGTCACCGCGCGGATGATAACAACGCTATTACACGCACAGTGACCGTATTTTCTTAATATTTCTTTACTAATTTGGTTGTGGTTGACAACATAAGACTTAAGCAATATTTTGATAACGTCATTTTCCTCGCCGAGTAAATTTACCTTAAAGTAGTCCTAAGAAAACTGGTATTTTTCATTTTGTGTTTCTTTTATCTTGCGGGGCTGCCATCATATAAAGAAAGCAATATTTTATTTATTTACTTATTTTAATTTACTTTCTTTTGTACTAAATCAGGGCGGTCGCAAACTAACATCATAATTTTCTACCAAAGTGAGTTTGCGATCACCTATTTTAGTGAGTGAATTGAAAAAAGTTCTACCAAGAAAACATTTGGTCGTAAACTGATGACATGCATCTTTATGCTTCTACAACATCAGATTTTAAATTATACAATCATAAAAGCATCATTGAGATTATAACAAGCAAAGTATTATGTAGCTTTAAGTGTCAGAATGCGACCACCCGGCCACTTTCTAGCGTATTAGATTTTTATGTACTTCAGTTTGCGACCACTGGATTTAAAAAAAATATAAGCTAAAAAATGATATGACTACAAATTTCGAAACATTGCTCTATAATTGAAGTAATAACGCTTCTTGTTTGAGTGTAACATTAGTGTAAGGTATCAAAAGGTAACTTTGTTCGCCGCCCGGCGTGGTATTTTTGCAGCACTACGTGACACATAAACACACCATTGGGTCATCACCCGACTCAGGCACTATTTTCTAGATTTGGGTTAAGCCCGATAGATTTAAATTTATGATTTCCTTATTACATAAGTATTCAATGAATATTTAATGCTTACTAATCATTGTTTTCTCCTGAAAAAAAAAAACGGGTTGTGGCTGTGTTGAGGACACAGCCGTGCATCTTTTACGTGAATACGACGACGTCACGGGTAATATCTTGCGATGGTCACATTTTTCATTCATCGTTCCAATCACAATGTTCCCCATCAAACCCGCCTACGAACCTAGACCACGCCCGTCCATCATTTGGATAGCGAAGTAGAGCGTAGGGTGGCACTACCACCGTAAGGTACCACCTATTACTTACGAAAACCGAAGAATACAAAAACCTTCACAATAAAAAGGCCCCGGGGCCGGATAAAATCACAAATATGGTAGTTAAACACCTCCCTCCTCTATATACCTACTAGTGTGCATCTTTAATGCACTCCTAGCCGGTTTTGTTGTTTTTAAGGTTTTTCCAGTTTCCCAAGCACGGGGTGAGTGCTATAACACAAAAATATTTAGAAATACGAAAGTACTGATCAAAATTATAAATATGAATTTCATCTGTAACAATGAACTCATTTAACTAGTTATAAGTATGTATACCTAGCGATCAGTACAATCGACGTATTCGATCATATATCAAAGAAGAATTTCGCCGCCTCGAGCCTGTCGACACTAGCTCAGTGGAAGAGCGTCCGGGCTTTTGGGAGATGGTCGCAGGTTCAAACCCCGCGTGTCGATATTTTTCTTTGTTGTTTTTAAGGTTTTTATATATTTTGGATGTTGGTGATAGTTATGTAGCAATAACATCAAACTGTATTCCCCAATTTTTTTATCATCAGTTTTTTGAACTGGCCCCTCTACGAAGGCAAATTCAAAGACGTATTTATGTCAAAATGCTATTATCTTTAATTAGAGAAACCTAGCCCCTCAAGTGGTCGCATACTGGAGGCGGTCGCGTTACCGACGCAGTGACCCTACATCGATATTTTTTAATTAATAAATTTTGTGACTAAGAAAACATTTTACAGTTCAAAAAATTGATCATCGTGCTTAACAGCTTTAATTCAAAAATTATAATAAAAGACAAACAAAAATCTATGCTTAAATAATTTAGCGGAAAATTTCAGGAATTATATTTTACAGATTTTTATATTTTGCTGCTGCTATAAGCCACGCTCTTCAATAAATTCAATAATATGCATACTAACCTTACAGAATTCTCACATTACATAATGAAAATTAAAGTGACGTCTACTTGTCCGTCTATTTGTGTTTCTTTGTAAATGTATGATTCATGGTCATGGTTAATCTGCAAAGCTGTTTGTGATGATATTTCAAATGGATAGGCTTAATTCTGGGGAAGGATATAGGTAGGCTATTTACTACTAATACTACGCGGGCGAAGCCGCGGGCGAAAGCTAATTAATAATTAACACATTTGTTTGAAAAAAATCATTTTTTTATATCTTAAGATAGCAAACAAGGAGATGAGTCTCCTGATGAAAAGAGTCAACATCGCCTATATACACCAAAGATGTTAATGGTGCGTTGCTATCTTGTGGCGAGGTCTAATGCCACAAACATAAATTTACCGGCTGCCTTACCCTCTAAACGGGAAGACAACAGTGACAAGCACTGACGCTATTGCGGCAGGAATAGGTAAGGCGGTGGTATCAGACCCGGGTGAGACAATCCGGAATTCTACCACGGTAGTAGTGAATCGCATAGCTAATCGCTCGCCTTTTACGACCTGCCTGGGAATACGGCAGTTCGTCTATTCTACAAAGGAGCCCGGAACCAACACGGGGAAATTACGTTAATAATTTGCATTTTAAAGAAAACTTAAGATACCTAGTAACATTTCTTATTACATAAAAACCCACGGGAAAAAAAAACATGTTTCATAAAGATACATTGTCTTATGTAGGTATAATAATATGTATTAAAAGTTAGAATTGTTTTCTAATTATATGTAGGTTGGAATCCTTTAAAAATAATTATTTGAAAACCATGCGTACCGCTTGTAAATATTTTTAATGCGTGTCTCATAAATCGTAAATCGCGATGTCTCATTACATCAAACTTGTAAATTTGCGTAGGTACCTTGTTGCCAACTCGCAGTCATGGTAGTACGAACGACCAATCACGAAACAGCATGAAACGCGGCAACGTCGCATAAATATCAATATTTATAACGTTATTTACCGCTCATAATTTCGTTCTGTTATTTTGGTAGCGATACACATAGTGTTCTAAAATAATTTTGTTACTGAGGTATCGCTATAATAATAACGGTATGTATCGAAAAATTTGTTCTGTTATTTGATAACGTTTTAAATCCCTGCGCGTAGTGTGTTAGAAGGAAGTGTATGTATGTTTATGTTTGTCCACGAACTTTTCGGGAACTAAAAGCCATATCGAGATAATTTCTTTTTGATTTAAATCAAGTATATTCCAAGTTAGCGAACAGCCCAAGTTTCATTAAAATCGAGTTTTTTGAGATATGGGTACAGTTGACAGATATTTGAAATTGGTTAATTTTTTAAAGTCTTCTTAAGGTCTTTTAAATAGGTAAGAAAGTGTTACATTACTGGGGACGTTTTTTCAACTTTCTTTCTTCTCATAGTGTAGTCATAATTTTTATTGACTGTACTATATGTACATAGGTATAAAGACCCATTGATACACAGAACGTTTACGGAAGAATTTGCGAATACATTAACATTTTTCGCACCATGTGTGTTTTTCTGGCGCCTTCGTGTAAACATTCCATCATCACCGACTGTACTGCCCTACAAATAACACCAAATTATTACTAGATAGGTTAAATAGTTTAGATTTTCAGTCTAAACTATTTTGATTTCTATTTGTTTAGATTTTCCGTCAAAACGTTGGTTAAAAATATTTTTGAGGTATTTGCCTTAATTTTTCATTGTTTACAGAAGAAGCTACGGTCTATTTTTGGTTTCTCATCTCCTCGCTTCTCATTTCCCCGTGTCGGTCCCGGGCTCCTTTGTAGAACAGGCCAACTGCCATTCTGCCAGGCAGTTCGTAAAAGGCGAATGTCAGTGCTTGTCACTGTCGTGTTCCGGTTTGGAGAGTAAGGTAGCCGGTTATCTTATGCATGTGGCATTAGAACTCGTCAAAAGATAGCAACGCACGTTTCACATCTTTGGTGTCTATAGGCGATGGTTGACTCTTTCCATCAAGAGACCTATCTGCTTGTTTGCTATATTATGATATAAAAAAATATGTCCTATTTCGAACCGACTTCCCAAAAAGGAGGATTATTTCAATCCGGAGGCTTAAATATGCTTTTTTGCTCACGAGCGTAATTCCATTATGTATGGAATCATTTAGAAAAATCATTCTTTGTTTGGCAGAGTATTCTTTCAATTTAGTCCCTTAATTATTAAGTGAGGATATGATTCAAGTTTTCAGAGGTACAGAAGGTTAGAAGTGTTGCAATTTTACTATGTTTAAATTAGTAGCGGGTTGAACTTAATAGTTTATTAAAATCCTATAATTATTGAAATTTATTGATATTGATTGATTTTATCAAATGTTACTACCAATAAATAGATTTTGGATAACAGAACATTATAGTGAGTGAAAAAAATATCCATACTAATATTCAAACGAAATTCTGACTGTATGTTAGGCTTAGTTAAACCAATTTTGATGTAATTTGGATGGAGATTGTTATAAATCCGAGGTCAAACATAAGTTAAAGTTTTTGTCAAAAATCAACCCGTAAGAGGCTACGAAAAACTATATGATGTTAATCTAGCATGTCGTCCATACAGCGGGCGCTCCCGCAGACGAAGTTGCACGGGTCATCTAGTTAGAAATAATTTAAAAAAATTAAGTAAATATTGCCTTTTGTACTAATTTTATCATTACGTTCTCCTTTTTTTAATTGTGTGCAATAAATGGTTAAATAAAAAAAGAAAAATATAACATCATTATGTTATATTTTTCTTTTTTATGGTGGGCCCATTGGCCCACCTCTCGTTCCCACTACTGTAACTTCTATAAACCCGATTCAACAACGGCAACCGTCGTAATAACCACTGAGTTGCGAGCTCAAGGTACCCTGGGGGAAAAGCTAAGCTGTCTTGGGACCCGCATCGAAATTAATCAAAAGTGTATAGGAGGAGTAGGAAAATACATCCAGTTTCCCTCCCTTTACAGCAGGAGACAGCGTAAAGATAAAACAAAAAACTACTAAGAAATGAGACGTTTACAATTAGGTTAAACCTCATTGCTATTGCACCACGGTAATTTAGGTATTTGAGGTTCTTCGAAAATGGCCTACTTAATTCTGCTTCCAAAATATAACACAGTAACACAGTAAAACTGCAGCAACCGGCTTCCCATATCCTATATCTCCGGAATCCTGCAACAGATCTGCACCAAATTAAGGTCTGACCACACGGGGAGTAAACCCTCTCAAATAAAAAAAGGATTTTTAAAATCGGTCCATAAAAGACCGAGTAACAAACATAAAAAATATTTAAAAAATACGTACAGCCTAATTATTGATAACCTTTTTTGTTTTGGGAAGTTAGTTGAAAATATATTTGAAGGACAGCAGATAACATAAATTCGCCATGTTGGTCCCGGCCTCCGATGAATCATTCTGCCAGGCAGGTCGTAAAAGGCGATCGATTGGCTATCGAGTCACTACCATCGTGGCTACTAGGTGGTAGAGTTCTGCATTGTCTCGCCCGGGTCTGGTACCACCGCCTTACCTATTCCTGCCGCAATAGCGTCAGTGCTTGTCGCTGTCGTGTTCCGGTTTGGAGGGTAAGGTAGCCGGTAAACTTATGCATGTGGATTAGACATTATTATTATTATCATTAGACCTCGCCACGAGATAGCAACGCACCATTAACATCTTTGGTGTCTATAGGCAATGGTAGACTCTTTCCATCAGGAGACCCATCTGCTTGTTTGCTATCTTATGATATAAAAAAAATGGATTCTTTTATAACTCGTATTGTATTTAATCATTCATCTCGTACCTACATAAAGAATGAAACTCTAAAAGATATAAAGGTTAACATCACATTCATACTGTATTCTGAATTTTTACAGGGACTCATAGAAAAGGCGATGCAGTCCATTAGTTTCGACGAAATGATTTTTATACATCGGCGGTCGGTACATAACACACCTCTGTATTCGTTAGGTATTTATGAACCAACAGATTTCATCTAGTTCAGTGTCTGTGTAGATCTCTCAGATTACACGACGTTTAATTTTTTCAGCAACAAAGTTGACATTATATCGTGGACTTTAGAATAAAGACTTTATAACAAATTACGTACAGATTTTTATAAAATAATATATTAATGTTGTAAAAGAAGTTTTTGGAGAATATTTTTGTAATTAAAATGACAGCAATATTTTAAAAAGTATGTGGAAATCTGTGGTCAGCTGGAGCTTCTTATTTTATACAGTGGTTACAGTAATAACGGCCCCAATTAATTCACACTGTAAGTTAATTTGTTTTTTTTTTCATATATATAGTAAGCAAGAAAATTTAATTTCTGATGGAAAGACACCAAATATGTTAATGATGCGTTGCTATCCGTGTGACGGGATGGTAATGCCTCAAACATAAGTTTGCTGGATACATTACCCTCCAAAATGGAACAGGGAAATGACAATATAAAAATAAAATACTTATATAATAAATTTATGTTAATTATAAATAACAAAATTTTTAGGTCGCGTCATTGTTGAAGACTAGACTCATTTGTCTTTGACCAAATCTTTTACTATTAATTGTTTACTTAAGATAAGAAAAAACCGGCCAAGTGCAATTTGGACTCGTATATCGAAAATTCCTTATAAACTTGTAGGTAACCTTAGGTAACATTCTAAGTCAACGGGAAGGTTATAGGTTTTGAATCTCTTGTGAAATCGCAAAATATGCGATATAAACCATCATATTTTTGATAGCGTTTTTTTTGTCATGTAATTAAATATTTACGGTTTTCGGAGGTTTTCTGTTAGGTACTTGTGCTGTAAGATATTGCTTCTTGCCAAATTTTATAATTTCAGGTCAACGAGAAGTACCTTAAAGGCCTTGAGCCCCTTTTGATATCGCAAAAATAGCAAAATATGCGACATAAATGGTCATACCTTTGATCGCGTTGACTTATAAGTTTGATTTTTTTACAGCTAAGAGGAACCGTAGACCTGAGTATTTGATATAAACAACTTAATACAACGTGTTTCTCAAAAAAGTCTTGACAGACAGACAGACGGACAACGAAGTGATCCTATACGGGTTCCGTTTTTTCCTTATGAGGTATAGAACCCTAAAAATGGCCAACACCGATAATGGTTTAGACGCATTAGGTCCAACCGCGTAAGATAAATAGCATTTAACGTAGAGACACAGAATACTGGAGACTAACAGAAGTCAATGTACATACAAGTAATATTCGAGCAACGCACACATAGTCACCTATCACGGACGCGATATTTCGGAATGGTTCAGTACAGTGTGTTCCGCACCAGTCTGAGATATCGCGTCCGTGAGAGGTGTCTATGTGTGCGTTGCTCGAATATTACTTGTATGTATATTGACTTCTATTAGTCTCCAGTATTCTGTGGTAGTTTAAGTGTGGTATTTCTCCATTACACTTTTGTGGAATCAATTGCCGGCGGGGATGCAGGGGACCTTCAAAAAAAGATGTTACTCATTTTAAAAGGCCGGCATCGCAACTGCAAGATCTCTCGTACTGCGGATGCTCATGGGCAGCGATGATCACTTACGATCAGGTGCACCCCCTGCTCGTTTGCCTCGTCTAATATAAAAAAGCATGTGATTCGTCCTGGAAAGAAAAGAGATTTGATGATTTTTTTTTTAATTTATTTTTTCCAAAACTTAGCCTAAGGTTTATACAGTTTTTTTCATCTGCCAAACTGCATCGCAGTTTGTCGGCAGTAGTTCTCGTTTAATAGTGCATACATTACAGTAATTTTTCCATCTAGTTTTATTTTATTAAACAACACACATATCTTATCAAAATCCGCTCAGCCGTTGCGAAGTTTACAATACAGTTTTTTTTTCCAATACACGCCCAACATACATATCGAAATCTGCTCAGCCGTTCTGGAGTTTGCAGCAGGCATAATAACCTACTACTTTCTTCACATTACTACCTAGTTTATACTGAACTTACAAGGATCTTACATATTAATATTACATTTTACCGAACCTTAACTATATAAGAACAGCTAAGTAATATCTCGTTTCTATCACGAAAAAAAATGTTTGTCGTGGCATCGCAAACATAAGAATAAGCGAGATGTTAGTTTTTATTTTTCCAAATCTCTAGTTTTTTGCCTGTGACATATCTGTATTGATATGTCACAGGTGTAGGTTTAGGGGCAATCCATAAATTACCTTACACGAATTTCATGATTGTTTACCCCTCCCCCGTCCTGGTCACATTTGTGAGACCCTCCCTTACTTAATGTGATGTCACATGTTTTTGATGTTTTACAATTTTACATTTGAATAATTAACTCATTCGATTATTTTTTAAATTTAGTGTTGTAATATTTAGTTATAAATATTATATTTTGAAAAAACGTGATATCACAAAATTTCCCCTTCCCACCTCTTGTCACACAATGTCACACTTCATCGATCCCTTTCCTCCCCCTCCCCCTGTGTGTGTTTATGGATGGCTCCTTATCTAACCGTTTACCGTTTAACGAACAGTCTGTCTAGAAATTCGTTTTCACATAAGACTGATTTAACAGTTGATAATTGGGGATTCTAACCAATATTTAATACCGTTAGAAGGGTTGATTGTTAACAGATTGTAAATATCAGAAGGGTGTTCACTTGTTCAGTACTTGATTCTGATACCGAATACCTATGCAAAAATAGGTAGGTACTTAAACTTTGACCTTATTAATACCAACCTAATAAAAATGTTTAGTACAGATACGCTATTAATATAGTTTAAATGATTATTTATTTTAAATTTAAATTTAAATGAGTACATTCACCCGCGCAAGGCGCATAGAAGTTCATTGTTTACAAACAACGATTTACCGAACTTGCGTCTAGACTCGTTGGTACGACATGCGATGATCATACTTTTTGAATAATAATACGCTAATTTCATTGCGGTTTACTATGTGGTTAAGCCATATTATCATCTATACATACCTACATATAATAAAATCGTAGGAAAGTCAAAACTGTACATTGAATATTTTTTTAAAAGAATACTTGGGGCGTGATCTACAATCGATATCAAAGTCAAAAATATAGTTTTTAGAAATTTAGTCTGTTTGTCTGTTTATCTGTTTGTCTGTATGTATGTCCGGGGTAAACTCAAAAAGTACTGCATGGATTTACTTCAAATTTTGCATGAATATTACTTACTGGTCGGGTCAACATATAGGCTACATATTATCACGCTATCAGCTACGGGGAAGGAGCTGTGCGGAGTAAAGGAAGTCCGCGCGGACGAAGTCATGGGCAACAGCTAGTTTTATTATATTTTTATTGTTTATTTATGGCCATTAAATGTCGCGTTCTTCAATATGTACAATATTTGACTGTTAATCAGTATAATCAAGGGTGTAGTGGCGCATCTTTATTTACCTACCCCAAGTTTTAAAGACTGTAATCGTTGTGAACCTATCTTATAATTTTCTGTTAGCTCTGTCTTATCCGTAAGATTACCAGTGTGATGATATTAATTTTCAAACATAAATACTAGCTTCTAGAGATCCAGACTATAAATTTTTTTTGCAATCCTAATTTAATTTAATGAGCTTAACTGATAAATATCTATCTATATTTTAATATAGGTATGTAGGTAGGTACTTCATGCTAATAATGACTCGGTCGACTAGAATTTAGATAAAGTGTTGACCGAATCAATTGAGTTTCCAAGAAAAAAAGCGACAGGAATATCCACATTTATATTATAAAGAAGTAAGATGGTCTGTTTGTTTATCTGTATATTATATAATAAAATCGTAAGAAAGTCAAAACTGTACATTGAATATTTTTTTAAAAGAATACTTGGGGCGTGATCTACAATCGACATCGAAGCCAAAATATAGTTTTTAGAATTTTTGTCTGTTTGTCTGTTTATGTGTTTGTCTGTTTGTTTGTCCGGGGTAAACTCAAAAAGTACTACATGGATTTACTTCAAATTTTGCATGACTATTACTAACAGGTCGGGTCAACATATAGGCTATATATTATCACGCTATCACGTAGCGGCCGGGTGCTGTGCGGAGTAAACGAAGTCCGCGCGGACGAAGTCGCTGGCAACAGCTAGTACGTAATAATCACAACCTGTCTTACGATTTTCGGGTAACTCTATATTTATTCTCGTATAAGTTTAGTAGTAATTTTTAAAGCATAAATTCTACCATTATTATTAATTTTTAAAAACATAAATCATACCATTAACACTTTTGGTGTCTATAGGCGATGGTTTATTCAGGAGACCCATCAGGAGACCCATCTGCTTGTTTGCTATCTTATGATATAAAAAAAACTTTCTAGAACTCCATAAAATAGTTTTTTACTGCAATTTTAAACTAATTTATTGTATACTCTATATAAAAATAAATACAATTGGAGTGTCTTTATTTTTATTTTTTATTGTAATGACTAAACACAACCGGTCATAAGATTTCTGTATAAATGTGTCTTATCCGTAAGACTAGTAGCGTTGAAACATAAATTCTAATTTCTAGAACTCCAGATAATATTTTTTTATCGCAATCTTAAAATAATTTAATGAACTAATAAATGTCTACTTATACTTTATGATATAATACCGTATAGCCATGGTCGTTCGCCTTTTACGAACTGCCTGGTAGAGTGGCAGATGGTCTATTCTTCAAAAGGAGCCCAGACCAAACAGGAAATATTTCGACTATTTTTGTTTCTGTCAATGTTTTGTACTGATTAATGTCGGGCTACGCTGATAACATAGATACTGCGTGTACCGTTATTTGCGATTGGGAAACATTAAATTAATAGAGTAACCAATTGTTTGCATACAAAATTATTTTGTTTCCAGCACGTGGCCCTCAGTATACAATAAACAATGTTCCGGGAAAGCAGCCGTACTTGGAGGTGAGAAATGCCACGTATCACGGAAGTGGACCAAGAGAGGAGGCCCGGGCGATGTGCTCCGTTAAGACTCAGGAGGTTAATGCTACAGCCAACGCCACTATCACGAGGAGACTGCATGGAGTCGCCACATCAAGTATATGTTTTTTTTGCCCCGATTATATATAAATATATATATATATATATATATATATATATATATATATATATATATATATATATATATATATATATATATACATATAATAAAATCGTAGGAAAGTCAAAACTGTACATTGAATATTTTTGTAAAAGAATACTTGGGGCGTGATCTGCAATCGACATCGAAGCCAAAAATATAGTTTTTAGAATTTTTGTCTGTTTGTCTGTATGTATGTAATGAGGGGTAAACTCAAAAAGTACTGCATGGATTTACTTCAAATTTTGCATGAATATTACTAACAGGTTGAGTCAACATATAGGCTACATATTATCACGCTATCACCTACGAGGGAGGAGCTGTGCGGAGTAAACGAAGTCCGCGCGGACGAAGTTCCTTGTGCGTTCCCCTGAATTGAAACGTTCAATATATCGTAAAGCATATTTTGCTGCAATAAAACCTCCGCATTCAAACTACCATTATTTTACTATAAAATCTTATTGCTTAAGCCTATTTAAGCATGCTTGTAAATTAGCGGTCATTATATCGCATCATACAGAATGAGTGCTAACTTAGGTCTACTATCAAACTTGTTTATTCATAATACCGTATATGATTTCAGGAGAACTCCATAATTCAATACAACGCTTGGAAGTGATAATTTTCGGACAAATGCAGCAATTGTGGCAGAGCCTTGATGCCTTGAGGACACAAATCGCGGGAAGTTCGCATACTTCATATCCCGACCGCCACAGCGTATCTTTTAGATTTAGACCTAATTCTTATTAAGTTATTGTGCCATGAAATTTAAAATAAACTTTACGGTAATCGCTTGGTTGTATATTATTTACATGTACTCAGAATTATCAAGCCGTCTCATACACCCTAAAATATAAATAACGCACAGATGCAACGAGCTCAATAGCGGTAGAATCGAATATATCAGCGGTAAGATCATTTGGTATTTTCCTGGAACCAATTTTGCTAGGGGCTGGTCTGCCTATGTAGTCTTTAGTCGCTTATAGCGCTACATACATTCGAGTTTTTTAAAACATAGTCAAGGACGAGTAAAAAATGACACAAGTACGTTGATTATATAATTTTTGTCAACTTGTCGGTGATTATGAAAAATTTATATCGTCACAAACAAGTAGAAGCAGAACAGAGTAGGTATCTTAGTATCTAGGTGATCTACTTAACATGGTAGTAAATTGGATACTTTCCGTTTTGACGAATCCATTTGAAAATTAGTATAAGATTTTAAAACATCTTTGATGACGCTGTAATTAGCGAAACCGGTTTGGTGTAAAATAATATAAACTGGATGACCGAGCTTTGCTCAGTATTTTTTTTATAAAAACGACGTTTTCTAAAAATAAAATCATGCTAAGTATATAGATTTTTCGCCCCCGAAACCACCTGCGTACTTACTAAATTTCATGAAAATCGTTGGAACCGTTTCAGAAATTCAGATTATATATTTATATGTATACAAGAATTGATCGTTTAAAGGTATTATTATTAGATAGATAGATAAAAGATAAGTGAACTGGAAGTATTCAGTTTATTTGAAACATCTAAAATAGATCACGATTAATAACTAGATTCTTTTTAATAATAAGCTCCGTTTGCCGCAGCAAAATTAAGTAATTATTATTTTATACTAGGCAGAGTTAACCTAACGTCTAGATAGGTAAGTTGGGTGGCTTAGTTGATCTCAGCCATCGTATTTGGCAATTTTAACGATTACCGTTTGTTATTTACCATTACGCATGGTAAAATCCCAATTACGCTGTGCTCGACCGCCGGGTGCCCGGGACTTGTACTATTAAGTATTCTGTGCCCGGGAATCGATCACGTGTTCTCATGATCTAAGTAGAAAAGCAAACCACTAGATTAACGCTACGTATGTAGATAAGGAAGTTATTAATTTTGCCTCGGTTTTCGAAAATCTAGTTTTCACCGGATCTTCACGTTTTGAGGTCCGAGGAACCTTTTTCAACTATTTTCACAATGACATCAGTATGTCTGTATGTATGTGTGTGTTTATATGTAAACATCTCATAACCTTTGAACTGCTAGATTGATCGAATTGTTGATAGCATTCGATTGGATTCCATTAAACTTAAACTTCCTCAAAATTAGAACCAATTCAGCCCGGGAGATTTTTAGAAATTTTAAAAAAGCCCTACACTAAAATTTTGGCGAAACAGTATTTTTTTTAATATAACTTCCAGATTAATGTACCGATTGAGTAGTGAGTACAAAAACTATTCAGCTTTATTCTTCAACAAACTACGTCTAATGCACAAATTGCATCATAATCCGTTTGGGAGTAACGAAAAATTTTGAAAAAAGTGTTTTGTCGACATATCTTCGAAATTTTTCAACCATTTTTTAGTATTCTACGATATTTATGTACTTAAAAACTACGTCGAATGCCGTTTCAAAAATCAAAATCGAATCTAATTTTCAAAAATTACAGCTTTTCAAATATTAAAATAATGTTGTTTTTATTAACTTACTTAATATTTTTTAAATCATTTTCAGGTTTCTCCCCGCGTTGGTTCCGGGCTCCTTTGAAGAATAGACCAACTGCCGTTCTGCCAGGCAGGTCGTAAAAGGCGACCGATTGGCTATGTGAATCACTAACATCGTAGCTACTGGGTGGTAGAGTTCTGCATTGTCTCGCCCGGGTCTGGTACCACCGCATTACTTATTCCTGCCGCAATAGCGTCAGTGCTTGTCGCTGTCGTGTTCCGGTTTGGACGGTAAGGTAGCCGGTAAACTTATGCATGTGGCATTAGACCTCGCCACAAGATAGCAACGCACCATTAACACCTTTGGTGTCTATAGGCGATGGTTGACTCTTTCCATCAGGAGACCCATCTGCTTGTTTGATATCTTATAACATTAAAAAAAAAAGGTTAATACACCGATTGACTTAAAAATCTTGTATATCAGTTTTTCTCCTTAAAAAAACTTTGTCAAATACCGTTAATTGGATCAAACTCGGTCAATTTGTTTGGGATTTATAACTATCGTATTTTTTTGAAAAAAAAATTTTTTGACATTGCTACGAAATTTTTCAACCTATCGATTATGTAGCAAAAGCAATATTTTAAATCTCAAAAATTGAGTTGAATGCCATTCAGATCAAAATCGATCATTTCCAAAATATACATCTTTTCAAAAATCGTTATACTGCCATTTTTCACAAAATAGATATTGAACTGAAAAATCTATGCTTATAGTTTTTACTCTTTTGAGCTTAAAATACCTCAATTAAGCAGGAAGTTTCAGAGATGGCCTGCAGGGTCAACCGTTTACAGATTTTTTTATGAGAGAGCATACAGATGTTTTTAGCTGTCTCAGGGAGCGACGCGGCGCCCCCTGAGACGGCGGCGCCCGTGTGCATTGCACACTCTGCACTATAGGTTAAGCCGCCCCTGAATATTATAGTATTGATAGTAACACTATAAAAGGCATTGCACCTGTGTGTGGCGCGCTCATTTTGGCCAAAGAGTATAAAATACTACGTAACTTGGCATTAGTGCTCGAGGCATTCACATGTGCCAAACACTCGCATTATTTAGCAGTGGCGTGCACAGGATTATGAGACTGGGTATGCGGCGGAGTACTTTTATATAGATTTTTAGCGTAGCCTCAGCCACGCGACGGATCTCTAAGCCGGAAATCATGCCAACAGAACATGTCTTACATGTACTACTATTTATCTACATCTTCTACGGTAACGCAGAACTCCATCATACTTGGCTAATAAATCTACTATTTCTAAATAATTACCCCTATTCAACGACGAAACTGACTCGTCGTGGCCGCGAAAAGCTAATTCTTGTTTTCCCAGAAAGCAAACAACATCGATCAGCCTTTGAAAAATGTTTCTATTGCGATCGACTTTAGCATTATGCCTCTCAATATTTACTCGTAACTGACTGTTGATACTCATTTCAATACGAGATTTACCAAAAGTATTTAATTTTAAGCAGGCCTCCAGATGTTTTTCTGTATGGTCATGCTTCTTTGCCGCGGAATGGAAATTATTTAAATCTGAACATCCAGAATCAGTCCACACTGTACTAGAATTACTAAACAATATGCAAGGAAAACAAAATAATTTAATCATATGGAGACAACCACACAGCCAGTCATACGTTCATAACTTTTAACATGAAAGTTGCCAGTTACATTTCCTTTTTGCTGGTTTAATTGTAGTAACTCGGGTATACACCTACCTTTAGATACGATTTGAATCTTTTCACTAAATGACAATTGTGAGAACTTGTTACTTTTAATTTTTAGTAAGCACACATTATCAAAACATACCTCACAATCAAATAACATTTTAAAAAATCAAAAAACACGCTAGATTAAACAAATCACTAATTATTTTAAATATATATAACTGTTTACTTTAATTATTTACTGTTTATTTAATTTAATTTACACACTTTCAAATGTTAAAATAATAATATCATTAATATATATTTTAAGAAAACATATACAATAATACAACATAATAATACACAATGCATATCACGTATCACATAAAAATTTAAAATGGTTTCACTTTTTAAAACATTTCAACAAATAAAACTTTACTAAACAAAAATGCATAATGTGAACATACTGTTTGTCAATAATGTTTCGTCTATTATCTTTACCCGGATTATAGAACAAGCTCGCAGTAGTTGCTATACAAAATAGCATGATTGTGTGAGTGAGCCAATTACGTGCGGATAGGTAATTATGTCTCTCACACATTTACAATGTGAGGCAGAATCTTAGCGGCAGGACTTTGCGTTCAATATTATTTATCGTTTAATAAACGCCTGGCAAACATAATGTTTGAGTGCTGTGCTTGCAAATAGGTGCTATTTAAAAATATTAGGCGTTTTTAAGTTATTATATTTTGTTTATTCATTTATTTATAATTAATTAAAGTCATCTAAAACGTATGAACGTTTTATTAAAATAAAGGTAAAGCAGTGCTTTTTTGCCTCTATACAGTGCACGCCCCTGTTATTTAGTTCAATTGCAAAATATCATTCATATTTCTATTCTAATCGCTAATTTACTGTTTAGGTTATATTTTCAGTTAAAAATAATGGAAGCAGGTAACAGTATTTTATTTATATGAGAAAATATTTCGTTTTTGAATTGGCAATTTTTTTATAAGGGTAAGCTTATAACAAAAAAAACAAACATTTGTGGTAATAATTTTCATTTATTAACAATTAGTAATCGTAATTTCACCAAATTAATATAGATTATACGTGAAATATACTTCAAGTTTCCTTAAGCATTTGATACATAACTTCCTTGTGGAAGTTATGTATCAAACATTTATTGTTATTTTAGACATTGTTACTGAAAGAAACGTATATTTCGCGTATAATCACATTATATGGTTGCTATAACAAGAAACTAGTTAGTTACAACAGTTAGAGAAGAAAAACTAAATAAATCATTAATAAATATTATGCATTTCTATACTTGCATTAGAATGTACTCTTAAGAATTAAACATATACATTTATATAACATGTTTTGATAATTAATGTGGAAATGATGAAGAAAAAAGAAAGAAAACAAATTATTTATTACTTATTAAAGATGCACTACAAATATTTTTAACGGAACAAAGTATCACATTAAAATTGCTATCCGATAACTTGTTCGGAATGAAATGTCGTCTCATAATTGAAATGTCGTCTCATAATTGAAATGTAGTCTCATAATTGAAGGATTGTAATACGATGAAGTTATTTGCGAATTAAGGTTTTTACTATGGAACAGTCTAAGGATATTTCAAATATAATGTGTAAAGAAATTTTGCCCATAGTAAGCTTTAGCTCTTTAGCCTGGATTAATTATCAAAACTTGTCAAGCTATATATCAAAGTTAAAAATGGACGGATATTCGGATACCTAATGTTCTAATCAGTCATTGTTAAGAAAATTCATGAAAATGATTAAATTGACGTTTTAGATATTTAATTCTGATTAGTTTATTTTTTTTAACATGAATACAAAAAATACATTAAGGAATGCCTCTTTTAACGTTACAGTATATGGCCTTTATTATTTTATTAATAATATATCACAAATCAACTGTCAGTACTTAGAAAATTCTTTAAAAATATTTTCAAAAAGTTGGCCTTGTATTGGTTTAATGCTAACAAATTAAGCGCAAAGAAAGTAAAACATGCGTAAATGTGATCTTTGAAAAAATCTTGGAGAAGCTAAACCATAACTAATAAATAATAATACTTTTAATTTAAACTTTAAAATGATTTTCGCATAAGGTAAAATGTTTACGGCTAAGGAATAATATTTAATTGGAGATTATTATCCAATTATATTATGATTTGATCACTATTACGTTCCATATACGGAGTAATGGTTCTAAACCTTTTGAGAATAACAATCTGAAGATGATCACGATTTTAGCTTGCTGTGACCACTTGACCACTTGATATTTATTTAGCAAATTGATTATATCTCCTGCTTGTAACAATACCAAAGGATTGACGACGTCAATTTGACGTTAGTCTAATAAATTAATTATATCAAAGTACAACTCTTCTAAATTAGAATATTATAAACTAAGGAAATATTCTTTTCAGTTATGTAAATTTCAAAATATTAGGAATCACTTTTCAACCCTGTTGATTATCAGGTGGTCTGCGGCGCAAATATTCAGAACCATTGAGATAAAGTGTTAGTAGTCTAGAGTCTAGACGTGCTATTCTTTAAAATCCATCTGAACAAAGGCCAAATTATCATGGAATATAAGCAAATTTCACTGAATGGTAACATTTTTTGAAAATTTCAAGTATGGGGATTTAACATCGGTGGATATGATTGTGAAAGCATATAATACAGTTGATTTTTGAATGTATATTACAATTGGACACGAATTAAGCGGCGGTGGCTTGTAAGTATCTGCGTAGTTCTTCTTGCGTGTCGAATATCATGACGGGGAACGGTGAGCCGGGCACATGGCGGCCCGCCCACCGCACTTCCACGCGGTAGTCGCCGGGCTCGGTGGGGGAAAACTGGAAACATGTCAAAAACTTTGAATATTGCCGCAATATTACAATCCATATTAATAAGTACGAAAGTTTGTCAGTCTAATACCCTTTCACGTCTAAGCCGCTGAACCGATTTCGATGAAATTTGACATGGAGATAGTTCAAGATCTGGAGTCAAACAAAGGTCAACTTTTTGAAACAAATAGATATCTATGGGCCTGAAAAGTTGGCATGACAAACTAAAAAACTATGCGACATATATTAACGACATGTAAATCTAGTCGCAGGCTAAATTACGCGGGACAGCTATTATTTCATAATTTCTTGCTATTTTAATTACTGAAATAAAATAAGCTTTAATATTTTAAAAAAAACGTGTGCATCTCAGGACGCCCGACAGAAGTGATATATTAAACTAATCTAAGTTGAACTATTAGCAGTCTACCTGGCGCTGCCGTACGCGTGATACTGCGGCCGCAGTTACGTCTATCGTCACAAAGCTTCGCGCAATGACACGATAATTCCAGAGGTGACCGGCTATTATCACACATTCCGACTACGTGTGTTTTAGCGCGCTAATATCTTCAGGAAAAAACACGCAAGTGCTGACGAAGGGTGAGAGAAAAGGAAGCCAGACAGACTGGCACCGTAAATGCGTTACGTAACGAAGCGGTTTACCCTTCTGTAAAAAGTTATCACTTCAAAAATAACTTACGGACTGTTTGGGGCAACTTTTGTAGAACAAATCATCTACCTTCCTACAGTTTGTAAAACATTACAACAACAAATAGGTATTTGTAATCGAGTCTTTCAGTCACATAAAATCGATTTTCATTATCCTTTGTTCGTCCCGGGCTTCTTTGAAGAATAAGCCAAATACCGTTCTGCCAGGCAGGTTGTAATAGGGGACCGATTGGCTATGCGAGTTATTAACATCGTGGCTACTAGGTGGTAGAGATTTGCATTGTCTCGCCCGGGTCTACTACTATTTCCTTAATTATTTCTGTCGCAATAGCGTCAGTGCTAGTCACTATCGTGTTCCGGTTTGGAGGGTATGGTAGCCGGTAAAATTAAGCATGTGGCAGTAGACCTCGCCACAAAATAGCAACGCCCCATTAACATCTTTGGTGTCTACAGGGGATGGTGGATTCTTTGCATCAGGAGACCCATCTTCCTGTTTGCTATCTTATATGATATAAAAAAAAACATTGGATATCGTACAGTGTATTATAGTCGTGTATAAAGTAAAGGCGTGGTGTAGTTGGTGTGTGTTGGGGTTGTGCCGCGGCGTACCTTGCAGACGATGGTGCGGTCCTTCTGCGTCTCGCGCTGCATCTCGACGCGGAAGGCGCCCTTGGGCCCGCGCACGCGCACGGTGAGCTGGCCCGCGCCCGCGCCGCGCGTGTCGCACGTGAACCGCGACTGGAACGTCGCCAGCACGCCCGCCTCCACGCCCGGCCCGTACACGCGCACCTGACACACACACACACACACACACACACACATATACATACACTGTAACCATTCCTGTCCAACTCATTGCTCGTTACCACCGACCACATAACCCATAGACTCCTAATAACAGGCAAATGGCTTCTGTCAACACATCTGACTTATAGTTCAGAGTAAATACGCGGAAATACTCAATCGGTGTTGACCAATCAGATCCTCTGTACATCACTATCTTTTACTGTGGCCTTGAGTTAGCCAATCACGGCGTTCCAACCCCGCTTCGTCTTACCTCAGTTATTTGCCAGAACGCATTCAATACGGAAAATCAAATATTAGGCGTCTATGGGCTGTGTGGTCGGTGCTTGTCCCGTTTACATTTTGATTAGTGCCTGCGTCTATTTTAACTAATACTACGCTGATTACAAATCACTCGCACTAATCAACCAACTACTAAATGTTAGTTTTATCATTCTGTGGAAGGTTAAGATTGACATGCTATGATTAGATTGAACTGTCCATCCGAAGTAGTTGTTAAATAGTAGTTTGTTCAACAAGGCGAGAAAATGACCGATACATTACGAGAGTGTAGTTTGAGGCCCGAAGCGCAGCTGAGGGCCTCAATGCACTCCAGTTAGGTATCGCATTTTCTCCCGAATGATACATACTGCTTTATACTACACCAATGAGGAAAATAGAAACATTTTAGTTAAAATTTATATTAAAATTATTGAAACTCCATAAATTCTTCATATGTTTTGTTGTACTTATGCTTGGACTTGGCAAATGAAATAAAGCACATACTGCCAAGTTTCCTAAGTTAAAGGAGGGAGGAAAATTACTTTCTCCCCAAGGGGAGAAAGTAAATCCTATACATTTCTGCCGCCCGCATATTGGTTCACTTGGAATTAGGTACTTTCTTCTCGTTTTTCAAGTAAGAACTAATATGCTTTCCGAATAGGAATAGTATAAAGTATATAACTGACTTGTTTGTGTAAAGAATATCAAGAAAATGAAAAATGAAACCGGTTGGCGACATAAACAAAATAAAAATTGTTTTGTGAAACAGTACAAGGGCATTTACATAATAACATAATGAAAAACGAGGCAAATCTGTCTGGACAGTGCTACGATAGTGATTTGGCGTGAAGTTATGACAAAGATAAGGTAATTATGAGACATAATATACAAAATATTAGAAAGCAAATTTTTTATACTAATGTACTAACCACACACCATATCATATCAAGAAATACCTTTGATGGATCAGCAGCACCGGCGACTTTGAGTATGAATGGCGAGCCAGGAACGTGTTCGCCCGCGAACTGCACGCTCAGTACGTGTCTGCCCGGTTCAGCTGGTTTCACGTTCAGTGAAAAAGTTCCGTCTCCGTACTCGTACAGTTCGCAATACGCAACCTTTGAAAATAATACGATATAACTTTTAAACATCGGCCAAAATCCAAATTATATTAAAACTACATTTCAAAACATACCATTTTAATAGGGAAATATTAAATAATGCGAAATCGAGCTAATGGATTGATCTATTAAACACACATTTAACGCGTTCACGTTTTAAGTACTTAAACCATCGTCATGAAAATTTGCATTTTCGTTGTCTGGTGTTCATAAATAACACAGGGTACGTCTGATTTAGAAGTACTCTTCTCGATGACTACAATAATAACCTTTAATACGAGCAAAGCCGCGAATAAAACATACTATGACCTCAAAATATGAACCCTGCTTATAATATGTGTGTAAGTATAGTAACTATGTTTAAATTGTGATATTTACATCTATATAAATATTATAAATGCGAAAGTTTGGATGTTTGTTACTCAATCACGCAAAAAGTATTGAACGAATTTAAATGAAATTTAGCACACAGGTAGATAATAACCTGGAATAGCACATAGGCTACTTTTATCCCGGAAAAATTAGGCGATCCCGCGGGATTCACCATAAAATGTATAATTCTGCGGGCTGCACGCAGCAGCTAGTATTATCATAAAGCTGAAGTTTTTTTTATTTTGTTTTAATTTGCCGCTTGTCAGTAACTATTTATTCATCTATAAATCATTCTGGATGAACGGATAGTTGCGGACAAACATTTATTTATTTATTTCATACTTGATTGTATACATAAAGGTTTTTATTTTTAAACATATTACAAATTGCTGGAAGAAATCTCTTGCAAAGATAAGCTCGCTTATCTCTGAAAGAGATTTTTTTCAGTAAACCGAAAAAACAGTGGGAACGCGTGAAAGAAATGTAGAATATAGAGTGTACAAATTATCAATTTAGAAACTTACAACTTAAAAATGACTAAAAATTCTTATTTTAATTAACATAATAGCATTTATTTAGTGATTAATTAGAGCTAGGTCTTAAGTCATTTTTATGACGTACTGTTATGAGCAAACCTTATATGAAGTAAATGCATATGCAAGCATTATGTCACTTCAATAAAACTGATTTTTATGTTAATTTCTAGTCTTCCTCCAGATTTTGTCCGGTTAACACATAACTTTGTAAATATTAAGCAGTGTGAATATACATTAGTTTCAGCCGAATTAAAGTGTTTTTTTTAAAAAGGACTAACAGGCCGCCATCCTTACAAATTTGGTGTCAGAAGTGGTATATCCTGGATTCCGAATTCCCAGGATAATTTAGGTGTTAGGCGTCGCGATTTTCGAATTCCGCCTGACAACCATTTTGTGGCCCTGTGACTTTAGTCTTTAGCTACGTGCTAGTTCGCCGACGGTAAGCCTTGGCACCGTATGCCTAAGCCCGCGCTACTGCACCCTGTGGTCGACGAGTAAGTCTTGAGCATCATCAGCCAAGCCCGCGCTACATCACCACATCACCTACTTCGCGCTGTCAACTTTGATCGACGTGTAGTCTCCGCTCTATAGCGTGAGCCCGCATCACCTCGTACTGCTTAATTCATCATCGACGGACAAGAAGACTCGTCATCATCACCGAACCTATAAAACGAAAGGCATTTCAACGTGACTTCGACGGAACTGCAATACGACTCCGTGAGTCGCCGTGCCGGTTACTCGAAGCTGTCGCCAGGGACATTCGCTGCGCTCTGCATTCTTCGTTGCCATGCACAATACCTTCAAGGTTAAGATGTTCCTGCGGTTCGTGATTATTTTTCTGTGAGTTTTATTTTTTCCAATTCAAAGTGTAAAGTGAATTTTCATTTAAACATCAAGATTTTATTTTTCAAGATTTTATATTTCTAGATTCAGAACTTTTATTAGAACATTATTTCAGAGTTTTTAAATAACTTTTAAAGTCATATAAATAATTTACTACTTATACAATTTTATACAATCTTATTGCTAACTTATATGATATTAATTTACATTTTCTATAATTTTTCTATTTACGTTTTTGTGTGTATATTTTCTGATGTTCTGTACAGCTTTTTAATTTACAATTATTGATGTTTAAATTTAATAAAAAAGAACAGACTACTGAAGTCGATACTAATACCGACTCAGACAGTTCTCTATCGAAACCATTATCTCAAAGGAAAAAATTAAACATGAGTGATAAAATTACACTCTCTGTTCTTACCAAATTCATTAAACCATATAACGGGGATCGGGAATCCCTTCCCGCGTTTTTAACCAATTGCGAAAGTGCAATTTCTTTAGCGAGTACAGACCAACAGAACTTTTTAGTCAAATATATCGTGTCACAACTTGAGGGCAAGGCTCAGTTAGCTTGTTGTTTGAAAAAATTCGATAATTGGCTTGAAATCAAACAGTTTTTAAAGGTAACTTTTGGAGAAAAAAAGCATTCAACACACCTTTTAGTAGATTTACAAAACTGCAAGCAATTACCCAACGAAGATGTGACACAATATTCTTTAAGGATTGAATCCTGCCTTACGCGGCTTCAGTCCGATATTCATTACAGTTGTGAAAATGAAAAGGAACTTATGGGCAGACTTACCGCCATGGAAGATTTGGCTTTAAATACATTTTTATTAGGTATGAACTCAAACTTCTCACACATTGTGCGCTGCCGGAATCCTAAAGGACTTTCCGAAGCGATCACTCATGCCATTGAAGAAGAAAAACTGTTTAAGCTATCTAAACTATCTCAACGACCTTCTTCTTCCTCTAAACAATGTTCAATATGTCGAAAGTTTGGCCATAGCTCTTCCGATTGTTTCAAAAATAAATCTAAACATTCTTTTACAAACTCTTACCACGTAAATTCGAATTTAAATCATCGTAATAATTATTCTAATAATTCTACAAATAAAAATAATTACGCTTCGAATCAAATATGCGCGTATTGTAAAAATCGTGGTCATTTAATAGGCGATTGTCGGAAGCTTAAATATAAAAACAATAATTATATGCACCGCGATCTGCCACGCAACGTGATACCTTCAAGTTCACGGTCGCCGACGAGCAATTCGTCTAATCATAACGTTACCAATAACAATTCTAATATACACGTTATCTCTAACGAAGATAATTTAAACTAAATTCGGTTTCGATGCCGTGTCTACCGAAACCTTTTGCAATTCGTAACGACACGAATAGTTCTAAGACAACAAAAAACTACGGCAAAAAGCCTAAATCTAATGAGTCCTTAAAGGGGTCTAAAGGACATTCTTGTGGTCAATTCACGGTTGCACAAGATGTACCTTCTGTTTATTCTATAAACTCTAATTTTAATAGGCTTCAATCCTGTGTTCCTAAATTATTTTCCGCACAGGCTAAAGTAAAGACAATGACTCGTAATAGCTGTGTTCCTAAGTTATTTTCTACACAGCGTAATGGACGATCAGAGATTTCTCAACCTTGTGTTTCTAAATTATTTCCTGCACAGGTTAATGAAAATACAGAGTATTCTAAGTCAAATAATTATGTTAACGTCTCTGACGTCACTCTTAAGAAATCATTAAGGTTCTCGAACCTTTCGCAACGCAACCCTTTATCTCGTGAAAAATCGAGTTCTTTTTCAAGGGATTGCTCTTATAATAAAACGTATTCTATAAATAACGTAAATAACAAAGTTTCTCTTCCTCATGTTTATCTAAAAACCAATATGAATGATAAGCCTCTATGTTTATTAATTGATACTGGTTCCTCAGTTTCAATCGTGAAACTCTCAAGTTTATTAAAAGGTCCAGTACTTAAAAATAATATCATTACACTCAAAGGATTAAGTGATAACGACTCAACGTGTGAATCACTCGGTTCTATTAAACTTAATTTCGAATATCAAATCTCATCTACACGTAAAATTGCTTTTGATTTTGTGTTTCACGCTATTGACGATGCTATTCAATTAAATTATGATGGTATAATTGGTAGTGACTTTATACAACATTTTAAAATCAACATACAATATACTAATAATTCATTAAACTTAGAAGGTTACTTAATACCTATATGCTTTAGTAAATCATCATATGTTATACCTGCGAGATCAGAAATGGTAATCGAATGTCCAGTCAGTAATCTACGTGATTTCGTAAATAAACGCGAAGCTCTAGTACTAGATCAGAAAATTTGTGAAGGTGTATTTTTAGCTAACGCTATTGTAAGTTTAAAATCAAACAACAGAGTTAATGTTACAGTTTTAAATACCACCGAATCTGAAATCGAAGTTGATAATTTTCAGGTACAGTTAACTCCGTTCGATTTACTAACTTCAAAGTTAGATGATTCTCAACAAGAACTTATTCATCAATTAAATTCTTTAAATATAAATAGATCTCAAAAGGTTTTAGATCAAATTAGAATATCTCATTTAAATCCTCAAGAGAAAAAGTTATTAATTAATTGTATTTCTAACTATACAGACATATTTCATCTCGACGGAGAATTTTTGACACATACAGATGTTATTAAACATTCTATTAATACTGGGGATGCGCCCCCGATTCACGTAAAATCATACCGTTTCCCTGAAGTTCATAAAGATGAAGTAGAAAAGCAAATTAGAAAAATGCTTGATGAAAATATAATCAGACCTTCTACGTCACCTTGGTGTGCTCCCGTTTGGGTAGTACCAAAGAAGCGTGATGCTTCTGGTAAACAAAAATGGCGTATCGTTATCGATTATCGTCGTTTAAATGACGTTACTGTCTCTGAAGTTTATCCTCTTCCACTTATAACGGATATCTTGGACCAATTAGGTCATTCGAAATATTTTAGCACGCTAGATTTAGCATCTGGTTTTCACCAATTATTATTAAATCCTAAAGATATTGAGAAAACCGCATTCAGTGTTTCTACTAATGGTATTTCTGGACAATTTGAATTTTTGCGCATGCCATTTGGGTTAAAAAATGCCCCTAGTACCTTTCAAAGAATGATGAATTTAGTGCTTACTGGTCTACAAGGTTTAGACTGTTATATCTATTTAGACGATTGCATTATCTACTCTCACGATCTTGAATCTCACATAATAAAGCTAGAATCTGTATTTTCTAAACTTAGAGAGGCAAATCTTAAACTCCAGCCCGACAAATGTGAGTTTTTGCGACGTGAAGTTGCGTATCTTGGGCATGTTATTACAGATAAAGGTGTTTCGCCTAACCCTGACAAGGTCAAGGCTATTTCCGAATTTCCTACACCGAAAACTCCAAAAGATGTCAAATCTTTTCTTGGGTTAACTGGTTACTATCGTCGTTTTATAGAAAATTTCTCTCATATAACTAAGCCTCTAACTTCGTTATTAAAAAAGGATGTAAATTTTCATTGGTCAATTGAACAGGAACAATCTTTTAACACTTTAAAGCAAAAACTTATTTCTGCTCCCTTGTTACAATACCCAGATTTTTCGCAACCCTTTATTGTTACAACTGACGCTTCAAATTATGCCGTTGGTGCTATTTTATCACAAGGTGAAATCGGTAAAGACAAACCTATTGCATTCGCGTCTCGTACTATGAATAAACAAGAAGGCAATTATTCAACGACAGAAAAAGAACTTTTAGCAATTTTGTTCGCTGTAAATACATTTCGACCTTATTTATATGGGTATAAGTTTAAAATTGTGACAGATCACCGTCCATTAACATGGTTGTTTAACGCTAAAGATCCAGGTGGACGCTTGCTTAGGTGGAGGTTAAAACTCGAAGAATACGAGTACGAAATTGTATATAAACCAGGTAGAATAAATAGTAATGCAGATTGTTTATCTCGTTACCCAGTAAATGCTATCACTAATTCTAATATTAATAATGATACTTATGAACAATATTTTAAAAAGCAATTTACTAAAACTACGCCTAATTGTGATACGCAAATTGAAGAACACAATCAAAGTTTATATTTAGCCAAACAAAAATCAATTGCTTGCCCGATGTCTCTAGACCTTGATTACTCTATGCCATATTGCGAACAGTTCTTATCAATGTTAGATGATTCCATTTCATTCCGCGAGTCGGAACGGACACCTGATACCATACAGGTTGTCGATTGTAAAAACAATTTAAAGCTTTATTTCTTATATTCTAAGGTTCATCATTATGACGAAATTAGTTACAAAACTATTTACAATTTATTAATTAAACTAAGAGACCGAATTATTTCTAATAATGACTATGATAAAGAATTAGCTATTTCCGATTTTTCAGAACCGTTTTCAAAATTTGTGTATGTGAAAATTTATAACATGATATCTTATATTTTTAGCGGCACAAATATTAAAATTCATATATACAAAAATCAAATAGTTTATCCTACTCCGGCCGAAATACCGAACATTTTAAAAGAAAATCATGGTACTACTATCGCCGGTCACCCCGGTATCAAACGCATGCTAAGTAGAATCAAAGCTTTCTACTATTGGAAAAATATGCGATCTGATGTTGAACGTTTTATAAAAGACTGCAAAATGTGTCAAGTTAATAAACCATTACGACTCTCTAATAAAGCGCCTATGGTAATTACTTCCACTAGTACTAGGCCATTTGAGAGATTAGCTCTCGACATGGTTGGTCCCTTTCCTGAAGCCGGTATTCAAAAATTTAAATATATCTTAACATTACAAGACGACTTAACTAAATTTTCTAATGCTTATCCCATGATCACGTGTACAACCGACGAGGTTGCACGAAGTCTTATTCATTTCTTTTCGTTATTCTCGTTTCCAAAAATGATACTCACTGATCAAGGCACTACTTTTACCTCTGAATTATTTAGGCAACTGACAGACATACTTAAAATAAAAAGTCTCTATTCTAGCCCGTATCATCCTCAGACTAATGGCTCCCTTGAAAGATCACATGCTACACTAAAAGAATATCTAAGATCTTTCGTTAACGAAAATCAAAGCGATTGGCATTGTTACCTTGCAACCGCTATTCTATCGTATAATACTACTCCTCATTGCACGACGGAGTTTACACCATTCGAATTATTATACGGTTATAAGCCGTCCATACCTAGCAGCATTTATGAAACTGATAACAACACTACCTACCAAGAGTACATTCGCGCACTGCAATATAGAATGAAGTATTCTCGTGAAAAAGCTATTGAAAATATAATTAAAAGTAAACAAGCCTCAAAAAAATATTATGACGTCTCTTCGAGAGAACTGAGTTATAAAACAGGTGATATGGTTTATGTCAAACATCACCACAGACTTCGTAAAGCCTTATCTCCAGTGTGGAAAGGCCCTTTTAAAGTTATTAAAACACATGGTAAAAATAATGTTACTATATGCATAAATAGAAAACATGTTAAATATCATGTTAACGAACTAAAGCCGATGTAAACTTGTATAATTTGTTCCAGGTATGTAATCGATCCTTGCGTTTCGAATCCGATTGAATTAGTAACAAATAGCCCAGGTATTTACTTCGACCCTACTTCTGTTGTGTACTTTCAAAATGACAACTGGAATGTAGTAACCCACATCGATATTTTGCCTATTTTTCCTTACATGAAAAAAATCAAAACTTCAATCCAAAATATTTTATTTCTATGCAATAAAGCACAAAGATTAAACTTAGTTAATTTCAAAATTGATTGTAACGACGTTTTGAATCCTCTAGAAATATTAATAAATTCAAATGAACTAAAGTACCAATCTATGTCTCACCTTATTTTTGATCAAAGAACAAAACGAGCTCTTGAATTTGGAGGTGAAATCCTTAAATTCTTTTTTGGCACTTTAGATGCAGACGATGCACGAAAATATGACGAAGCAATTTCGTCGTGTCAGCAGAATGAAAATGAAATTTATTCCCTTATGAAAGACAACATCCATATTGTCCAATCTACGATTAATAATTTTAATACTTCTATTGAAAAATTAAATAATAATGAAATTAAATTAAATAACCAGATAGAAAAATTAAATTTCATATTTTTAAACAGTACAAAGACAAATATAGAATTAATGAACTTAGAAAAATTTAACTCTATTTTTAATATTATTGAAGGTTCTTTATTATCAATTTCTAATATTCTAGATACAACTTTAAATTCAATTTTATTCGCAAAAGCAAATATTTTACACCCTTATGTCATTACACCTACTAAATTATATAATGTGTTATCTAACAATATTAAAATGAAACGAACTTCTGAGTTCCCTATTTCGCTTTCCTTAAAAAATATACACACGATTATTGACTTAGCGAAATTAACATCTTATTATTATAAAGAAAAAATTGTATTTGTTATTCAAATTCCTTTAATAAATCCTGTTAAATTTAGTCTTTATAAGAACTTGGCTTTACCTACTCCTCATGAAACAAATAATTATAAAACTTATGTGTTAATACACCCTTCTAAATTGTATTTAGCCGTAACGGATGACAGATTGAACTACGCTTTATTAGATAGCATAAGTGATTGTAAGCGTGTTAATGACGAATACATGGTATGTCCCATGGCTTCGATATCGTCTACAATTAATAATCCTATTTGTGAAACTAAGTTATTAACTGAAGTTACTCTATCACTTCCTGAAGTTTGTAATTCTAATGTCATTTATGGTAATATTAATGTATGGCAAAAACTTAATGATGGTAGATATATTTTTGTTCAATCTAAGCCTAACAAATTGACTTTGAAATGTGACGATAAGATAAGTGATTTTACTTTGCAAGGCACTGGTATTTTATCATTAGAGAAAAATTGTATTGCCTATTTTCAAACTTTGCAATTTGTTCCTTCTACTAATTATAAGACTATTTTACCAGCTCAACTATTACTTAATTTTAATATTATCAAAGATGATTGTTGTAAGTATAATCTAGTAAATGAGACATATCAGTCTTTATCTCCGATAACTTTATCAAATATCGATTTAGAATCATTAAAATTTGCATCTCATAAGTTAGACCATTTAGAAGACCAAATAAACCAAGCGTCTAATCAATCACATATCATGAAATATGGTCACTATTATTCTGGTATGACTTATTTTATATTAACTGTAATTATTTTATATATTTTGTATAACATTTATAAAAAATGTTTCTGTAAGTCTACTAGCACCTCATGTTGTATTCAAATCTATAATCAATGTCATAACTCGCATAGAACAGTCAACGACAGGACTATGAATACGTCCATCGAGCTAAGTGATATTTCTAATGAATCAGAATGCGACCAGAGACCTGTTAAGAGTCTCCCAGCAGAAATAGAATTTAATAAAAATTCGAATAAAGTCCTATATAGAAACTTAGGCAAATCTAACCGTAACTTAACCAACCATTAGAAAAAGCGAATAATGTTTTACATCTATTTTATGTACTTTATAGGTTAACCAACTATCATAAAAGGTGAATAATGTTTTACATCTATTTTATGTACTTTATAGGTTAACCAACTATCATAAAAGGTGAATAATGTTTTACATCTATTTTATGTACTTTATAGGTTAACCAACTATCATAAAAGGTGAATAATGTTTTACATCTATTTTATGTACTTTATAGTTTAACCAACAATTAGAAAAGGTAAATAATATTTTACATCTCTTTTGTACTTTATACATTTCATTTTATTGTAATCATAATTTTACCAACTATTAGAAAAGTAAGTAATGTATTAACGTCTCTTTTACATTCTTTATACATTTCTTTCTATTTTATTTTCAAATACTACTAAGTTTTATATTTCTTATAAATTCTAGAAAAGAATTTTGTTTTAAGACTAAACGATATCGACTTCTACTTTTATACATGGAGACATTTATTATAAGTTATTGTATTAATTTGAATTATATAGCAAATAGCTATTTTTAAATTGACTAATTATTGATTCACTGAGTTTTATCTTTTTACATATTGTTATTTTAACTCACTCTGATTTCTTATATTATCCTTCGCTTTATTAAAAAAAAAATAATAAAGCTCAGTCTTAAGGGGGGAGATGTTATGAGCAAACCTTATATGAAGTAAATGCATATGCAAGCATTATGTCACTTCAATAAAACTGATTTTTATGTTAATTTCTACAGTCTTCCTCCAGATTTTGTACGGTTAACACATAACTTTGTAAATATTAAGCAGTGTGAATATACATTAGTTTCAGCCGAATTAAAGTGTTTTTTTTTAAAAAGGACTAACAGGCCGCCATCCTTACAGTACGCTCATTCATAAATTTTAATCTATTTGTTACATATTTGTTCAAGAGCTTTGTTTTTTTTTCAGTTTAGTTTTTCTTTAGAAGTCCTGTCATTTAAGGCTACAGTTTAAGCAAACGCGCAACTTATTTAAAATCCATTCTACCTATTTTTTAATAATATAATTTGTAGGAGACAAGATATGTGCAATTCATCTGTAGGTTGTCTACATATCGATTAATTGGGATCTAATCTGTTGTTACATAAAAAATACCTCTAAACGCACAGGATACCGTGTTATTGCCTTCTAATCATTAGTAGATTCGTTGCAAATCTATTTAGCTCTTCGGGATGAGGTTTTTAATATATTATTACTATTTGATAGCTTAGTCTGATGGCACATTTCTCAACCGATTAAAAGAGTTACCGAGAAGCAGTTTGGCCAAATAAAACACTTGAATTACTTTTACATGCACAGTATAATTTTTGGGCAGAGTAACGCCCTCAATAAGCAATATAATTACAATGAACCGAAAACATTTGTTAACCCCGCCTATTTATATTCTTTATATATTTTGTTCATTGTTGTTATGACGTCATTATCTCACTATAATAAAGGCATAACACAGGTTCGCCAAACATCTGGCTGGCTGGTACTTGTCGTTAAGCGCAGTTGCTAACAAAAGTGTAAATGCTTTTTAAGATAGTAGTGCGCTACTTCGTATACAAAGCTAAGTCTGTGGTATATTGCGTATCATGTAAAAATTACAAAATCATTACCTTATTAGGCCCAGTACAGTGAGCAGTCAGTTCTCCAGGGCCAGCCCTTCGGGTGTCGATCCAAGAGCGGATGTCTTTGCCCACCACTCCTCCGGTCAGGCCCGTGCCGGAACACACAACACTAGACGCGTCACCGGTTTCTAAGCCTGGCGTAACGTTCACCGTGAGGGGGCATCCTGCAAAGCACAATGTTATATTAATAATGCATCCCACAATGTTATAAATAGGGAAATCTGTCTGTCTGTTACCAATTTAGCAATGGGACAGTCCAAGAAAAAAGTCAAATGAGGTTTCTAATAAATATTTATGACATTAAATGTATTTCTTTTTTCTGCACTTGTCGGAGCCTAGTCCCAGGCTCTTTAGTGTATTCAATAAAATCATTCGAAAGCTTATGAATTCCTGCTCGACAAATTGCTGCATATTTAGTGTAACTGTCAGGTTACCACAATAGGCATAATGCTTGTGTATAAACAGCAGTCGTGACAAGCAATATGCGTATTGCATCACCAATTTGGAAGATAATATAGCCAGTAAACGACGAAGATTACAAATAACTTATCTCTTACAAACCAACCGACCAACTTATATAGTTGTAAAACTATCCAGGAGTTTACTAAAAATAAAACTTTAAATACCTACCATAATTAGCGCTGGTGTAGAATAAACCACGATATGAACATAGTTGTTGTAGACGGAGTGAAGTGTACCGAGCTCAAGTATTTACAATTTGTTTGTAACTTTGTTTTAAAAATTCAACGTGTTTAAAAGCGCTTTAACAGGGTTCTTTCTAAAAATTATTATTCGATGGCGGCGTGAACACTATTAAATGCTTTTTGATAGACACACTTCTTTCCACAGAGTTGGTCCGGTCCTATTTATCCTTATTCTCCATGCGGTAATCTTATGCGTATTGTGGCGTTTCTATCGCACCACACAGATGACATTTTGGTTTCAATAAGCATTAATTATCATTTTTTTTACAAGACCCCAGATCTTGGGCTGTGGCGCCGCAGGTCCGTGCCGCTGAAGGGTCATAGTGATGGAACCAGCGGGCCAACTATTGTCAGGTAACGTCATAACTGTGGAGGTTGATGACGTCACACTAGAACAAGGAAGGGGAAAACGAAGATCTTCCCAGCCAGGCAAGGTGTACTCCCTGGGGACCGAAGTCCATTTGAGAAACGTTGAAACTTGTCTATAGTGTGTTCGAGATAAATAATTGTGAATATTGCCATTCAGGACTTTATTTTTGAATTTCACTATTTTCTATTTTTCCTTATTTTTCTCCTAGCGTTTGTAGATAGCTTGAACCGCTACAAGGATCAGTGCACTTTGAGCAAATGGTTTGTGGATTGTCTATTGGCATAGACGGGTGATATGGTGTGAGTGTGGTACCTTTGACGAGTCTGTTGGCCCAGAGCACGCTGAGCTGGTGGTCGCCGGCGCGGCGCGGCGTGTAGGCGGCGCGCCACAGACCGCCGCCGGCGCTGGCCAGCGTCACGGCCACCAGCTCCCCGCCCGGACCGCGCATGGACGCCTCGGGCGCGCCCGGGCCCGCCGCGCTGCCGTCTGAACACAAACATTATAGTAAGCCCAACATGCTAAATGGGTAGTTACTAGAGCGTCGAAAATCCAATAGGGGACCTATTGGATTTTGTAGATTAAATTATGGAAATTAAACTATTATATTATAACGTTTTTTATTTCAAAGGTGGGGAAATAATCTACAGATAAAAAAATGTTTAAAAAAACTATGACATGGAAACACTAAGTTGCGCCAGATTAAGGTATGGTGGGTTAATTGCCACCTAAACTTTAGAAAATCTGCCGATTCAAGTGTAGCGTAAGGGATTGGAGGCTCACAAAGTTGCAAAGAAAATGTTATTTTGACATTTTAGAGCGCGTCTGAATTTTCTTTTATTATATAGGAAATTATGTAAGTTATTGGAATTTTGGCTCTATATGAAAGGTTTATATTTGGTGGAGAGCCTCAACAGTATGAGAAGTACCCCCCCTATGTTAATCAGACGCACTCGATTAAATGCAAAAATCCTCTCTTGGACTACCCTACTATAAAGGTGAAGCCTAAAGAGCATCATTTTTGAGCGGTGAGTCACATATTCGGTTTCATATTATAGTCCTGTCTGTACCCTCACGATGACGAAAAATGAGCTGTATGCTAACTCATGCGCATTGTTTCAACTGAATTAAGTTCGGGTGGGGGACGGGAAAGAGGCGAGCGTCATTACTATACTGTTTGATTCATCAGTTAGTAACAGAATGCGGGAGAAGCTACAGGTTTTTTTTTTCGACACGGAAAAACTTATTATTGAATTTGGCCACAAATATGAAATTTATTAGAAAAGACATATATGAACGTAGAGAGATACCGAGCTTCCTTCATTTAATTCTTCACAAATGCCCTTCTGGGGCCTTCTTTTAATTCATATCCATTGCACGATTCAAGCGCCCCGTAAAAATATTGGATAGCAACTGAAATTATGTCCGACCGTCTAGCAGCTTGAACGGATTTTACTTGAATCTAAATTGCGGAACTCAAAATATGCTACTCACATCTCACAAAATAACGCTCGTTTGGACTCGCCCTTTCAAAAAAAAACATAACTTTGCCTCTCGATTATTACAATACGCGTCATGTAAAAAAGAATGCTGAAAAAAAATGGAGGGGTTTGTTTGCGCTTGGGTACATTCGCGCACACAAGTATTAGCCTATTATATCTATAGTTTTATTTTTAAACTAGCGAAGAACTATTTACAATCCGCCTCACTGTAAACTCTGAACATTTTGTTGCTTCTGAAGTCATTTTCGTACATTGTTTTAAATTATCAACTGCATTTTTATTAGCCTCTCTCTTCATAAAACAAAAGACATTATAAATGTTATCTTTTCTGAACTTCACTTTTATAGTAAACGAACGTAATGTGAACATAGCCCAGAGTGTAAAGGTCAACTTACAAACCAATAGTGAACCAGTATGCAAGCGACGTGTGTCTCGCCCGCCCCGCGCAATACCACATAGACTAATAAATCTCCTAATACGCAGCGTGACCACCAGCGTTCTTTTTACACGAGGCGACCTGTAATGCCCCTTCTACACATCGACAGACGTGTCCGCGGACGTCGCCAGATGCATCGGTAGATAGATCACCACGAGTCGTCCACATGCCTGCAGGTCGATCAGTCTATGCTCCTTTGTGACAGTCGTAACTTGCCGTTTAAAAAATGGACATTGAGATCGTAGCTGCCACAGCTATTTATTTATTTAGTACTTTTAAGTTCTATTTGAGTGTGCGTCGTAGTAAAGTTAGTATTATTATTTGGTTATTTTCATATTAGTAATTTCGTTTTTACGAGTACTGTGCATAATAAGTGCATAAACTAACAGAAGCACGCGTACATTCTCAACCGCAAATCCAATCATACTGATACTGATGCGTTGTCAGACGTGTGGACAGACGCTGAACGTTCGCGCCAAAACCCTATTATCTGTGCCACAAAAACAGACAACAATCGGATTCGAGGCGGACGTATCTGCAGACATTAAATGTCTACAACAGACGCGCAAAATGTCCCTCTTTACGTTTGTGGACGCATCCGAAGATAACGTCCACGGACCCATCCGCAGACGTGTAGAGGAGGCTTCAAGCACATGAGAGGGAAGTGAGTGGGGACTGACCGATGGTGAAGGCGGCGGGCTGGTGCGGCGCGGCGTGCGCGAGCCCGCGGCCGGCCAGCGCCACGCGGTCGGCCGCGCCCGCCGCCGCCACGAGCGCGCGGCGCGGCGCGCCCGCCACCAGCGCGCCGTTGTACGTCAGCTCCAGCTCCTGCTCGCCGCCCGCGCCAGCCTCGCCCGCCGCCAGCGACACCACAGCGCGCCCCGCCACCGTCTCCACACCTAACCAACGTTATTTCGGTTTTAACATGCAAGTACCGGTTTTGGCCACCTTAGTACTCTTTTTGACCACATCAAATTTGAATCAATGTATAAAAAATTATAATGCTAAATAATATTTTTATTAGATTTTCAATAAATCAAATTTATAAGGATATTTATTGTAAACGTGTAAATTTTCATAAAACGTGAGATTAAACGCAAAGGTTTTTTAGTACGTAAAAATCTTTGTGTTTAATCTCAAATTTTTTATTAAAATATAAAAATACTAGACAAGGCATGTGCCACGTTAAATTATTGTAGTTTTTTTAATTGTGGTGTGTACTTTAAATATAAATTGCAGCATTATAGGATGTAGAACGAATAATAGAACGAAATTACCAAATGAATCATTGCACCAGTACGTACCGTTTAAGTGTATTTGACACTTAAATAAAAACGTCTACGTGTTCTGTTTTTCATCGATGTTTTATTCAATCCTGTTTGAACTAAAGAATATTAAAAATATCGATAAAACATCGATATTTTTTTAGATCTAAATCTTGACATTTTGTCAATTGTTATGAAGAAGATAAAATATCGATATTTTTTGGATCTAAACCTTGACATTTTGTCAATTGTTATGAAGACAGCTGTACTTAAATCCCCCATTACACGATTTTTCATTAGGTATTTCATATCTAGTCGTTTCCTTAATCTAAGTATTTTACTGTATAGTTGTATTTAGATAATTACGCTAATAATATAGTGCATCCCTTATCCGCATTGCTTATGTCTAGTAAACACAACATTAGTTTCGAACGAGCTAGGACTATTTCTGCGTTTTCTTTACTCAATTCTTGGCACTAAGTCCCGAGTTTTTAAAAATGTTAGGAATAAGCATAAGTAGTACTTACGTTGATGTCGACCCGCAAGTAAGCACTCTAATGTACCTGGACCAGCATTACTTGTGTCCAATACAAGTTTAGAAGGAGCTCGGACTCTGCCGGCATTATCAGTGCCCCATCCACCAACAGGAACTATTGCTGATGTGTCTATTACCTACGTAGGGTAATATAAACAGTTATTCCTCATATAAAAGATCAAAACAATGTGTGTACGAATTGTAGACTCGTATGTGAGCTATAAGCTGCAGTTCGAGGGCTATGAAAGTTAACTATTTATTGCCTTATATTGTTGAAGTTAGTTCAGCTGTAAGACAATAATTAAAATACTAATGCGCTTCAACATTTCAAACACGTTAAAAACACATATACAAACTTATTCGTGAAGCTCGACGTTTTTGAACCGTAATTATTTTTAAGTAACAATGGAAATATTTTTTTAAAATACTCTATGATTATTTTAAATGCTTTTAAGTAATCTGTAATAAAAATATAAAAATATAGGTAACATTAAAAACACTCACTTTTACAGAAAACGGGCTCCCGGGTAGCGGCCCAGTAGATGTGAATATTCTAACTTCATACAATCCTACTGATAGCGGGATGTATGCGCAAAGCCATTCCCGAGCAGCGCCCGGAACTACTCTACACTCTAATAATCCGGAGTCCGTGTTATCTTCTTTAGCATTATCTGTTAATCTCTCAACCTGTAACCATGACGGTAAAAAATACCAATGCTTAATTATATTTAATTCACCTACCAGTTCCAAATATCACATCATCAGAACTTATAAGTCCTACAAAGATTGATTTTAATAATAAAGATTTCTATTATTTCTTTAAATTTAAAATTTCAGCTAAATTTTTTATAGGATAGTAAATAAGAAGATAGCTCTCTTGATGGAAAGAGAAAACCATCGCTTATAGACACCAACGACGTCACTGGTGCGTTGCCATCTATGTGGCGGGGTGTTAATGCTACATATATAAGTTTACCGGCTACCTTACCTTCCAAACCGAAACACAGCAGTAACAAGCACTGACGTTATTTACAGTCAACAGTTCGCTTTTTACGAAACTTTCTGGCAGAATGACAGATCATTAACGATCTGCCTTATTTCTTCTTTAAAGGGGGTATGAAACAACATGGGACCATGATCTCATAATTAATGAATGACTTCCATTCATTAATCGATTCGTTGCGGTGCATATTAAGTAGGCTGTAAACGCTCAATTTGTCAAATTTTACGTATTTAGCAAATTATTTGACAGTCGACAGTCACGTTTGACGTGTTGACAGCAAACTACATGTTTGGCTGAATGTTTGAAAAATTTGATTGACGGCGTGCTTGTCATATATGTTTAAATGTGTACTGTTATGTTTGTCAAACAAACTCGCAATTTTCGTGCGATCGCCGACGAGACAGGTTGTTACTGAATACAAAAAAATGGCTCACTCTCGGCGAAATTGCTTTAAAAGTGAAGTTTTGTTTGACAAACTTGTTGATATGTGTGCGCTGATGTTTGATGAAAACGTACAAACAAAACGTAATGTTTGACAAATATGTTCGAACGTTTACAGCCTGCTTTAGAAGTAGACGAACCTGTACAGTGGGGTGATTGTCGTCCGGGCAGTGTATGGTGAAGGCGGCCTCCTTGCCGACGTGCGCGTGCGCGAGCCCCGTGCCCAGGCAGCGGGCGGCGCTGCTGGCGCGCACGCTCAGCACGCCCAGCGACACCGGGCTGCCCACCACCGCCGTGCCTGCACCGCACCACACATCAACACCCTAACATATATCATTTCCGAATATCGCATTCCTCAACGCCAAGTGTCGAGTACTTCTCTACTCTGACCTTACCAAATTTTTTTATATCATAAGATAGCAAACAAGCAGATGGGTCTCCTGAAGAAAAGAGTCAACCATCGCGTATAGACACCACAGATGTTAATGGTGCGTTGCTATCTTGTGGCGAGGTGTAATGCCACATGCATAAGTGTACCGGATACCTTACCCTCCAAACCGGAACACGACAGTGACAAGCACTGGCGCAATTGCAGCAGGAAAAGGTAAGGCGGTGGTACCAGAGCCGGGCGAGACAATGCAGAACTCTACCACAATGGTAGTGACTCGCATAGCCAATCGGTCGCCTTTTACGACCTGCCTGGCAGAAGGGCAGTTGGCCTGTTCTTCAAAGGGGCCCGGGACCAGCATGGGGGAAAATCAAACAACATGTCAATGTCAAGAAAAAACACTCGTTTATAAATTTAACGCATTTGATATTAAATAAAAAACAATTATTTTATTTAAATAAAAAAAAAAATTGAAAAAAATCCGAGTCTCCGAATGTCAGTGTGTACGGTATGTATACGATATTTACGGTCGATTACGATCGACAAAATTATGGTCAATCAACCTGGGTCATTATATACTACATATATAATTTACGGAAAAAATACAAAGGTGATGTTGCTTCCCTGGACTTTGTTGGATTTGTCAATAATAATAATATTAGTGGCGATTTTTTGCGTGGATGCATCAAATCGTAGGACATGATTGGATGTAAATGGGTGCATAAATATCAGATTCTTATGCATTACAGGACAAATAGACGTAAAGACTGAATTTGTATCACTAAGCTGAGATTGTGTGTTAGATGGAGTGATCCAATTGTCGATAAACATTCCTGTTTATCAGAATTTACCGGTTTGTCGACTTGCAAGATGATCTTCAGCATGGCATCATCGTACATAAAGACGTTCGTTGGTTATTTACAATCAGCGGAACAAATAGCGTTACGTGCAGTCAAATACATGGAAACATATATTAGGTACATTAGATTTGCCAGATTTCCGATTGTTAGTGCCATTTTAATAGAGAGGGAATACCGAAATAGCACTTTCTCGACCCTGGGATCTAATCCGAGATATAATCTACATTCAACCCAGCTTAATAATACCAGAACAGAAGAGTTACACTTAGAAGGTTAGAAGTTCCAGACTTTATTATGATATTAGAGATTATGTAGTTGATCATACCTCCATATGTGATGTATATCCTGTAATGCGCGGGAACGGCAGGCCGTAACCGCACTCGGTGGGTGTGTCCATCTTCGCGAATGTCAACGGGAAGCTTGACTCGCTTTTCGCCAAGAGACTCGCATGTGACGTCTAGCTCGCTAATACCTGCGTCTTTTGTATCCACTAAAACAAAAGAACATTGATTGGAGGACTGGTGAAGGAAAATATTTAAATCGTCACTACTTATGTAATATATATATATATATATATATATATATATATATATATATATATATATATATATATATATATATATATATATATATATATATATATATATATATATATATATATATATATATATATATATATATATATATCCTTTAGGTTCTAAACGACAACTTCCCAAAATGTTCACTCTCCCAAAACGTCCTATATATATATATATATATATATATATATATATATATATATATATATATATATATATATATATATATATATATATATATATATATATATATATATATATATATATATATATATATATATATATATATATATATATATATTACATAAGTAGGGACGATTTAAATATTTTCCTTCACCACCATATATATATATATATATATATATTTATATATACAAATGTAACTTTTTTTGGTACGCTTTTTGCTGTATTATAGTTATGGTATTTAAAATTAAAACACTTGCCTGTAAAGCTGATTGCAGTTGGTGCTACTGCGTTTCCTGTGGGAAGTCCAGACAATACAACTTTGTTTGGGTCGTATGATTCGCATGTGAACGGACTTCCAGTTACAGGTTTCGATAAGTGAAGTACTTCTGCAAGGAAAAAGATAATTTGTGAAATACGTTTATACAGCCTGTTAGATTAGTCGACCTAAACCTTGAAGGGGGTAATAAGGTATCTGATTCTCATTACAAATAAATAAATAAAATAGTCTTAGCGTATCTATCTATTTAAATATGCGCGTTACTTGCGCGAATGTATTGGTGCGTATAAATTATGAATTTATTAATTAGGTTAAAATTTAAGGGTATATTTTTTTAATTCATTTGGAATGAGGATCAAATAGTCTATTATCCCCTTCAAGGTTTAGGTCGACTTACCTAACAGGCTGTATATTATAAATTTTAAAAATTTTTGATGGATACTTCTATCCACGGAGTTGGTCTTCTTTACCTCTAAGCTCCATGCATACAGGGGCAGTATTACATTTTTTTTACAATTTAAAGGTGCTATACCTATAGTGCTTTGTCCAACTTCTGTGATTGTATATTCAGCTTGCAATAGTCCAGATTTTGTTTGATAACATCTGACAGGCAGTGCTCTAGAACCGGGTCCAGAGACGACCACATCAAATTCCCTCGCCGGTCGTCCTAATGTGTCTATACTAAATGACGCTACTTTGCCCACTTGAGCTTGGTAAAGTCCCATACCACTCGCTGAAACCTAAAAATAAATGAAGTTTGTTATAAACGTAGTCTATAATATGTGAAGTATTTTAAAGTATTAAAGTTTTTAGTTTTGTGTTAATGCTAAAACGGATGTGATTTTTTTTAATCAACTTCGAAAAAAATCGGCCGAATCTAAAAAACTATCAAATTTATCTAAGTAATTGTATGCGGAATTCAATTTTCTTCAACTAAATTTGGTTACATGGTTGAGTAATAGCCTCTAGTTAACGGTACAATTTTCCTCGTGATATACGAGTATAATATTTTAATTAATTTTCATATTCCCAAAGTTTAGCTGACAGTGGTCTGTACAAACTTTATTTCACAACTAAAAAAATATTTTATTCGTAAAAATAAAAAAAAAATTAAGTCCCTTGGTGGCAATATCTTTGGTTAGACGTAATGAATGCTGTGTTGAAATATGGTCACCTATTTTGAAAGGACCTTATATACAATTGATTTAAATAAAAAGTCATTACAACAAATTAATTATTACAATAATAAAACGTGAGAACGATCCGATTCGATAAAATTATATAGCTTAAGTCAGTTTTAAAATTAAGTCGAATCTTATGACTCTTTATAAGCTTAATCATTGATCAAGCCGTTTAGGGTACGGAGTATAATAATGAAATTCAAATATACAAAACTAAAATACCAATCTAAAGAGATAAGAGATAATAACGTAACGTAACACTTATCTAAAAACATAAGCGATAATAATGTATATATTTTATTGTATGTTTAAAATTATGGCCATGATGTGTCATTTTAGAATTCTCATGATGAGCTCATGAGCTCTTTGATTTTCATATTGCAATATTCAAGAAACATTTTGTTTAGTATAAATCATACCAACTCACATTTGTAACGTTGTTTTTTTAACGTCATTTATCCTAAGAACACTTGGGTCATCAAGGTGTATCAATATAAAAACAATTGGGTTATCAAGACATTTTAACATTATAAATTCTTTCAGTAGCTTGGAAGATATGAGATAAATAATAAAGAATATTATATTATACATACAAGATACACGCGAAAAACATAAGCCCTCCCTTGCCATCTGGTAAAAAGGTACTCGTTCTCCGCATGTACATAGAATACTGGAGACTAACAGAAGTCAATCTACATACAAGTAATGTTCGAGCAACGCATAAGTAGACACCTCTAACGGAAGCGATATCTCGGAATGGTTCGGGACAATTCCGCACCAGTCCGAGATATCGCGTCCGTGAGAAGTGTCTATGTATGCATTGCTCGAATATTGCTTGTATGTAGATTGACTTCTGTTAGTCTCCATTATTCTGTGGTGTGTATATGTATATTGTATACCTCTTGTCCGTGGTGCGGTGGCAGCACGTCGACAAGCAGCGGGTCGGCGACTGGCACGCCGCTCCAGGTGAGCGCGAGGCGGTGCGGCGCGGCGCGCGCGGGGTGCCACACGAGGTCCGCGCGCGCGCCGCCGCGCCGACGCACCGAGTGCGCCGCCGCCGCGCCGCCGCACCGCACCCGCCCCGACAGACGCCCCGCGCCCGCACCCGTCGTGCTCACTGCAACACATTTCATTGTTTATATATACCCATAACAAAAATAGTTTTCTAGCATATATCCAGTGTTTTTGCCAATATTTAGATTATTACCTCACGGATTAAATGTATACACCTTTCAAGACAATTTTTTAGTTTGTCAGTGTAACTTGCAATTACACACAGAAATACAGTTATACAACTTACCGATGAAATAAAATCACTTCAAGGGTAATTTTTAAACCTTGTCATCTCATTCGGTACGATGAAACAGTACAACATGGCTTATTTACATTTTGTTCGCGATATATCTACAAATGTTTGACATTTTTGACAGTGATAGGAGCGTTTGCTCATATACGCGGTGGAAGAGCCTTCTGCTTGTTTGTTATCCTACGATGTAAAAAAAACAACAAGAATTCGTTGGGTGAGTTGCATAACAGCTCTTTGACAGATAGAACAGTCAGTCACTGCGGATGCATTATATATTCATGGACATCTTGGGTGCATGTAACATCGCGTAGTGGCTTCTTGGCCAAATTTGGTGAGCAATCTCACCAGCTCGCCAAACATCTATAAAATGTTGTCAGCTACTTTAGACATGTGCGGGTGCATGCTCGTTGACGCCTAAGTAGCTAGTAGAGTGGGATATCCACAGGATTCAGTATTAAGTTATGATTTTTCTAGATGACCCTATAGGCAGGCCGCCAATGACCAGTTGGGTTAAAATCATTGCTTACGTGAACGACGTCACAGTTGCGACAGAGGTTATATCACACGGCGAAACAGAATACGAAGCAGCAGTTGCTCCAGACATTTTACTTGTAGAGTACAGGCGGATAAGGTTAGTATTCTCGTCTAAAGAGACACAAACTTACCAGTAACAACAGCCGGCCGATGCGCTACTGCATCGCCGATAGATAATATTTTGACCGCCGATGCATCAATAGCTTCCACTTCAGCAACGGGGCCTTTAGTGCTTCGGACGATGTATCTACCAACACGGTTGGCTGGGAAGGTCAATAGGCCAGTGTCTTCTAGGTGCATTTCTGATATTCGAGTTCCCGTTGGAGAAATCACTTCCACGTCAGACAAGTTTTCATCCAGTTCAACAGTTGCAACACCGCCTGTTATAATAGTTAAATGGTATGGATCAAAGAATATCCCTTCGTTATATTTATACCGGTATAGTTACAGATGCACAAAGTTGTAGGTCTGGTGTCAAGACCCTTTATCATAATTTTCTTTTCATTGCTTATAAACTTATTTCGATCATAATTTAATATAATGGAACCAATTGATCTTATTTCCTGATATTATGTATATATCTATAAGTAACTTATACAAGTAACTTATAGTATTTAAAAAACCCTGTACAATCGTCAAACGCATTATTTGGCAGCTTAACACAATCACATATGTGTAATCATTTGAGGGATATTGATAAATAAATTTTCAAAATATTTGCTTGATTTAAGAGGAAATTGCTCAAGTTTAGTACCAAAATGAGGCACTTTAAAATATTTGTCAATGTAATTTTTTTTTTGATAATTACTTAACCATATATAGGGTTATAGGTAACCATATATAATAGGGTTATATAGGTAATATAATATATAGGTAATAGGGTATTTTTACATATGGTATAAACAGAGTATTTAGACAATATAATATGATAAACGGCATTATTATTATTATTTAATACTATCTAAAATATGGACATTAAATTTTAATAGCCACACAACTCTAAAAATTTTAAGATAATAATCTTTAGCTATCGAATATTTAGTGCTTATATAAGATATAGTTGTAAAAGCATACAGTATACATGATATGCAGCATACATGATATGGTTGTCAATGCATACAGCATATTTTGTAGAGATGTAATTCCGCTACAAAAAGACAAACACATGTAATTTGTATTATAGGAGAATATTAGTTTTCATCAAAATTTCCAAAATAAAGGCGTATTAGGAAAAACAAATGATTTTCAAATGATAATCTTTGTATAAGAAATTATATTTTGAAAAACAATGCTTTTATGATTTTACTAAGTAATAAAGATGCAGCATTTAAAAGGTTTCAAAGGTCATATAGAAAAGTTGCTAAAATTAGGTAACTTAATCATTAAAATACAATAATTTTCGGAAAAGTATCATGATATGAAAACAGTCAAGTACGAGCCTAATTAGTTATATAGTCTTTAACGACACAAAAGACACAGCTTCTGAATTGTTAGGCAGATAAGCAAATAGGCAGACAAACAAAGAAAAATATAGTAATTTTATAAGAGAAACCTTTTCGAATGAAGGTGAACGTCAACAGGCCGTTGGTCTGTACTGAAGAACAGTACTTTTAGTAATCTTTATGTATCCTTAACGACTATTGGTATTCGTGCACAAATTTAAAAAAAAAACGCATTTGCATTCACCTACCAATTTGCACGTACGTGTGGGGCTCGCTGACTCGACACACGAAGGGGCTGCCGGGCACGGGCTGCTCGTTGAACGTCACCGACACCCGGTGCGGCTCCCGCGACACCGGCACAAACGTCACGTCGTACAGACCGCGCGCTACGGCCACTACCTGGAAACATTTTTAACATAACCATTATATTTATATATAACTAGCTGACCCGGCAAACGCTGTTTTGCTTATAAATTATTATATTTACATATAAACTTTCTTCTTGAATCATTCTATCTATTAAAAAAACCGCATCAAGATCTAAGCATACATAGGGATTAGGGACAGACGGCGGAAAACTACTTTATTTTATACTATGTAGTGATGACGAGTTTTTTAAAATGTCCTGTTAAAAAAAAAGCGTATATTTCAAGCTAGCTAAACCGACGAACTTCTTACCTTCTTCGTTTGGCAGCTAGAAACTGTATCCATAGAAAAATAAAAGTATTTTTATTATTTTGCTCACAAGTTTTTTCTCTCCATAAAAACCTTCCGCTGACTTCAACCGATATTTAAAAAACAAATAGCCGGATTGGGCCAGCCGTTCCGGAGTTTTACACTTAGCAACACATATCGATTTATTTTTATTATATAGATTAGAGATTACATTTTGAATGATATTATATTAACAATAAACAATAAAGAAACGTGTTTTATCATGAAACCTTAATTACTTGAAATTAATTATGTTTATTTAATTAAAGATTCAAATACTCTATTGAAAACTGAAACGTAGCGCAAATTTATATTTCATAGAAAATATAACTTACACAATCAATTGTTGTTCTATAGTCTCGCTAAAAGTCGAGAACGGGTGAACCGATTTGGCTAATATTGGTTTTGAATTAATTGTTGAAGTCCAGGGAAGGTTTAAAAGATGAGTAAATACAGAAAAAAATAAGAATAGTTAAAAAGGCAGAACAACGTTTGCCGGGTCAGCTAGTTGTAGATAAAACAAAAGTACAGACAGTTTAAACTCAATGTTATACATTGTTATAATGTGTAATACCTATACCTACCTACCTACCTACCACAGGACCGCTCAGCGGATAAACAATACCGACTATATATATTTTTAATAAAGTCTATCTTACCTTTATGTTCCTTAAGCTCTATAACAATATTGACTATACATTTTTAATAAAGTCTATCTTACCTTTATGTTCCTTAAGATCTATATGCAATACAAAGTGATGACATAGAAATAGTATTAGTAACTTACCTCTGCCTTGACAGTAGTAGATGGCGTAGAGACTACAAGCTCCAGAGTTCCTTCGCCAGCACCTGCTGCGTCCACGCTGAATGTCACCGGTTTACCCACTTCTACCCCTCGCTCTTCTTCTCCACTCTCGTCAAGGTTTAATCCTTCTAATGTGCCTTCTAACTCTGTAAACATTTAAAAAACATATTAGGTTTGACATTATCTATATTAAGGTTAACTTTCGAGCCAAGCGTGCCAAGTCAGTGCCGCTGCGACTGTTGCGCCACAATCGCAGCGACACTGACACGGCGTCAAGCTAATATTATAAGTGACAGTATGTTTGTTACGCTTTCACAGCTAAACCATTTAATTAAAATTTGGCCAGGAGATAGTTAAAGACCGGGTCAAAGATGACCAAAAATCAACTCCTAAAGAGGCTGAAATAGGATGGTAGATAGATAAGATATATTGTATGGTTTTTGTTTTTTTTTGTTGTTTTTTTTTTGACCTGCTAAGATTAGCTCGGATCTACGTACGTAAGAGTATCTACTTGCGGGCAAACTGCACAGCTCTACTCGTAGGTGCATAAAAAATAGAATTCCGCGACGTTCATCGCAATGGCATGAATGAAATAGTGCTAATTACCTCCAGGCCCAAGGCCTGTGACCCGGACTTTCCGCACGTCGTAGACGTTGCAGAGGAAGGGTGAGCCAGGCACGTGTCGGCCGGCGCACTGCACGGCCACGCTGTGGCGGCCCACGGCCTCCGGCGTGTACGTGCCCGTGTAGCGGCCCTCGCCCGCCGCAGACACGCGCGACCGCACCGTGCTGCCGCCCGGACCGCTCACGTAGATCGATGGCTCGCCCGCTGTAACCGATAACTCACATTCTAACTTTCAAACATACACTCGTTTTAGCCCTTTTAATTTTTGACTTTAATACTTCTAGCGCCGCATTTGGAAAAATGAGAATAAAATATTTTCAATGCGCATGCAAACTGACAGCCAAAAAGCAACATGATAAAGTAAGCTGAAATGACTATTTTAAGTTTCCATGAAAACTCATAACATATTCGAAATATTTGTTTTAAATTTTATTAATTTATTATACGTTTTACAAACAAAGAGTAGCGGGATTAAGTTTATAGCTATTTTTGTTCTGTTACACCAAAGAATTATAACTTATTTCGTGCGTACATTAGTACACACACATTTATTTTACGATCCGATCTAGTCCCGCACTGCCCTAAAATGAATTTAACGCGAGCGAAGCCGCGGGCAAAAGCTTATTTATTATAAGTCCTGGCCGCCCAGTTACACTGGTAGTAGGCTCTCATTTACTCCGATAGAAATAGACAGATTGCGCGTTTTAGGTTATGACAGCGTTTAAAAAGATATAGAGTCCTGGGGTTATACCCGCTTAGTTCCCGTTCCCGTGGAATTTTCGGGATAAAAACTATTCTGTTCATTTTCACAGGTTTCAAACTATCGCTGTACCAGACCTTATCCAATCGATTCAGTGGTTTGAGCGTGAAGAAGAGACAGACAGAGTTACTTTCGCATTTATAATATTAGTATGGAAGTATGGATATAATACCATAAATATAATAAAATCGTAGGAAAGTCAAAACTGTACATTGAATATTTTTTTAAAGAATACTTGGGGCGTGATCTACAATCGATATCGAAGCCAAAAATATAGTTTTTAGAATTTTTGTCTGTTTTTCTGTATGTATGTCCGGGGTAAACTCAAAAAGTACTGCATGGATTTACTTCAAATTTTGCATGAATATTACTTATAGGTCGGGTCAACATATAGGCTACATATAATATCACGCTATCACCTACGGGGTAGGAGCTGTGCGGAGTAAATGAAGTCCGCGCGGACAAAGTCGTGGGCAACAGCTAGTAATACCATAAACAGAATCTTCTATACACGAATCCAAAGCTTTTAATTCACTTATATTACATGAATTACACTGACATTTTATTTTAAAGACACAAACAATGTTTTAAAACAAAAAAAAATCATTTATATTTCATGCTAATATAAAAATACACACTTCTTAAAAGATAAATCTTAATTTTATTCGCTGTCGCTATTTTGTATATAACTTTGAACAATATTGCATATGCCGCCATTTGAATTGCACCGAAATCTGGTTACTAATGAATACAGTTTGTTTACATTGATATCAATTGTGAAATAGTTATATGCTAACAATTGCTTTTCAGTAATTAAACAATGATTGTCAGACATACCTACAAAACATAAACGATTAGCTCTGTTATGCATCAGTATTATCGTTTGTAATGTTTCTGAAGTAATGAAAATTTGGAAATGGCAATAAACTTTTTTGAGAATGAAAAAGCAGCAGTCACGGGTGTAGGTGTACACATAAAAAAGAGGACAAATTGAATATATTCATTGCAGCTAGATCTCACGGTATAATATTTGATCTAATAAACCTGCAACTGTTGAGGTTAGTATAAATAATTGCATTATTGTCAATGTTATTGCTTTGTCTGTGTTTACGAAGAACGCAATTGTAGAGTATGATAATAGCTTTTGACAGATTTAGAGACTTGTATGATCTGTGTCAACATAAAAAGCTGGTAGTTTTGATTTGTTTAAACGCGCTAATTTCCCGAATTAACTCTTGGAAATTGTGTATGTGAGGAACCGGTGATCAGTATCTCGGCGGGCTCCCCCCGCGGCCAGTGTGTGAGGTACTCACAGTGGCAGCCGCTGATCAGTATCTCGGCGGGCTGCCCCCGCGGCCAGTGTGTGAGGTACTCACAGTGGCAGCCGGTGATCAGTATCTCGGCGGGCTCCCCCCGCGGCCAGTGTGTGAGGTACTCACAGTGGCAGCCGGTGATCAGTATCTCGGCGGGCTCCCCCCGCGGCCAGTGTGTGAGGTACTCACAGTGGCAGCCGGTGATCAGTATCTCGGCGGGCTCCCCCCGCGGCCAGTGTGTGAGGTACTCACAGTGGCAGCCGCTGATCAGTATCTCGGCGGGCTCCCCCCGCGGCCAGTGTGTGAGGTACTCACAGTGGCAGCCGGTGATCAGTATCTCGGCGGGCTCCCCCCGCGGCCAGTGTGTGAGGTACTCACAGTGGCAGCCGGTGATCAGTATCTCGGCGGGCTCCCCCCGCGGCCAGTGTTTGAGGTACTCACAGTGGCAGCCGGTGATCAGTATCTCGGCGGGCTCCCCCCGCGGCCAGTGTTTGAGGTACTCACAGTGGCAGCCGGTGATCAGTATCTCGGCGGGCTGCCCCCGCGGCCAGTGTTTGAGGTACTCACAGTGGCAGCCGGTGATCAGTATCTCGGCGGGCTGCCCCCGCGGCCAGTGTTTGAGGTACTCACAGTGGCAGCCGGTGATCAGTATCTCGGCGGGCTGCCCCCGCGGCCAGTGTTTGAGGTACTCACAGTGGCAGCCGGTGATCAGTATCTCGGCGGGCTCCCCCCGCGGCCAGTGTTCGAGGTACTCACAGTGGCAGCCGGTGATCAGTATCTCGGCGGGCTCCCCCCGCGGCCAGTGTGTGAGGTACTCACAGTGGCAGCCGGTGATCAGTATCTCGGCGGGCTGCCCCCGCGGCCAGTGTGTGAGGTACTCACAGTGGCAACCGGTGATCAGTATCTCGGCGGGCTGCCCCCGCGGCCCGTGTGTGAGGTACTCACAGTGGCAGCCGGTGATCAGTATCTCGGCGGGCTGCCCCCGCGGCCAGTGTGTGAGGTACTCACAGTGGCAGCCGCTGATCAGTATCTCGGCGGGCTCCCCCCGCGGCCAGTGTGTGAGGTACTCACAGTGGCAGCCGGTGATCAGTATCTCGGCGGGCTCCCCCCGCGGCCAGTGTGTGAGGTACTCACAGTGGCAGCCGGTGATCAGTATCTCGGCGGGCTCCCCCCGCGGCCAATGTTTGAGGTACTCACAGTGGCAGCCGGTGATCAGTATCTCGGCGGGCTCCCCCCGCGGCCAGTGTTTGAGGTACTCACAGTGGCAGCCGGTGATCAGTATCTCGGCGGGCTCCCCCCGCGGCGCGGACGTGAGGCCGGCGCCGGTGGCCCGCGCATCAGCGGCGGCGGCCGGCGCCGTCACCACGCACGAGAATGGCGAGCCCGGGACCGCGTGACCGTTGAATCGCACCGACAGCGTGTGTGTAGCGGCTTCCGTTGGCTTAAAGTTTACCTGAAAATAGCTTTTATGTTTATAACAATATCTAAACACTCCCCGTGTTGTCCAGGCTCCTTTGAATTTCAACTGCTGTTCTGCCAGGCAACTCGTAAAAGGCGACCGATTGGGTATTGACTCACATAGACAATTGGTCGCCTTTAGCCATCGTGGCTACTAGGTGGTAGAGTTCTGCATTGTCTCGTCGGTGTCTGGTACCACCGCTTTACTTATTCCTACCAAAATAACGTCTCTTATAAGTACTTGTCTCTGTCGTATTCCGGATTGGAGAATAAAGTAGCCAGTCATGCATGTGGCGTTAGATTTCGCTACAAGATAGCAACGTACCAATATCAAATATTTCTCTTTTCCTGCCACCGCCCACACAACCCATAGACCCCTAATAACAGGCGAATGGCTTCTGTCAATACATTTGACTTATAGTTCCGATGTAAATGTCCATGCACCAATACCCAATCAGTGTCGACCAATCAGATCCTCTGTACATCACTATCTTTCACTGTGGCCTTGAGTAAGCCAATCACGATGTTGCAGTTGTTGAAAATCGAACATTAGGCGTCTATGGGCTGTGTGGTCGATGGTTCCTGCATACACCACAAATTTCTATGGGAACTCTCATGCAGCTTTTGTAGCTAAACTTTAGAACGAGCTCTCAAATAATATTCAAGATTGTGAGACTACGGGTTGTTTAAACATAGAATTAAAGGACATTATCTTTTTGACAGTTAATGTTCTTTATTTTGCCTTTAATCATATTATATTTATGGCTGACTCTTTTCATCAGTAGATCCATCTGCTTGTCTGCTCTCTTATTATATAAAAATATCTTATAATGTAACGATTTCACTAAACAATAGTACATAAAACATTAAAATGTAATAACAAAAAAAATGACAAAAAAGTTAAGCAGTAAAGAACTCCGTGTAGGCTTCTCTGAAGAACAACAAACTGGACTTCCATTAGGCAGTTTTAAAAAAAAAAACGTAAAGCAAAACATATCACTATCGTAACTACTAGGTAATAGTTTCATAACGTCTCACAATTGTGTCAATATATGCCATTGTCTTTTTCAAAAGTATTGTATACTCTTTGGTTCAAATTTGGAGGGTAAGACAGCCAGTCAACTTATACATGTTGCATAATCATCCCTCCACATTTTTAACAACGCTCTAATAACATCTTTGGTGTTTATAGGCGACAGATTTTTCTTTCCATTATGAGAGCTATCTGCCTTTTTGGTATCTCATGATATAAAAAATTGGTTTTCTTATTCGGATCGTGATCGAAAGTTTCATGAAACGAGAGAGTATTATGTAGTCAAAACTAAAGCCCAATCACTTGGCTAGAAAAAAATCCAAACCAAAATCAGTCAAATGTTTAAACGCTTACTGTTTTGTTGGATAACAATGTCATGATTTGCCAGTTACAATCTCAAGTTTTTACGAGAAGGATGAAGAGTTCATGAGAAATATTGAATTGATGCATTTTTCACGTGAGGCAATACGACATAAATGGCCAGGCATTACACATAACATTTTAAATTTGTTCTAGAACAATCACTTGTGGATATTGCAGCATGATAATGCATCAGCTTGTACATAAGTACCAAAAAAGACACCACTATCAGCCAAAGTATGGACAGGACAACGCTCACTTATTTGATCCCAGAATCAAAAGAACTGACTTATTGAAAGATTATTTTGTCAAAATTGAGGGAGAAAAGACCATTATTCAACGTCATTCTAATAGTAATTCTTAGAGGGTTGAAAAAAGCGCTGGCACACATATAGAACAGAATAGAATAAACTTTTATTCAAAATAAGTATTTCACGATACATTTTTGAATGTTAATGTTAAAAGAACATATAATACAAATATAATTAAAAGCTTTGTTACATAGTATCTGCAACAAAACAATTTTAAATTAATATGAGCGTACAGTGGACACTTAATACAATAAAAAAAACGAAAGAAAATACGAAACTTACAAATAATATTAGTATAAATAAAATGTCAAATACAAGGTCAATCATAATCGCAAAAGAATGAAGATATGTAAAAGATTTATAATTCTATTAAAATACTAAAATGTAAGAAATGACAAAAAATATTATTAATAATATAAAATATACAATCAAAATATAGTAATGTTAAACAATGATTTATGCTAACCAAACATTAGTATCGTCAAAATATTCGTTTATATCATAAAACGCTTTTTTTTAATGAATGTTTTTAATATGAACTTTACATTTTTTTTGGCAACTCTAAAACCTCGAAGAGAATCTTATTATATACTGGCCGACCCAGCAAACGTTGTTCTGCCTTTTTAACTACTCTTATTTTTTTTCTATATTTTCTCACCTTTTAAACCTTACCTGGACTTCAAAATCAAAATTAGACAAATCGGTTCAGCCGTTCTCGAGTTTTAGCGAGACTAACGAACAACAACAGATTTTTATATATAAGAAGACACGAGCATCTACAAAAGATTTGGTCGATTTCTATACGTGTAGGAGATTGCTTGTAAGTATCCAAAATAAATATTTCATTGAGTATTTTCCCTTTTGAAATTGTTTGATGGATAAACAGATATTTTTGGAGAAAGTAAAGTTGTAACTTTTTAACAAAATATTTACAAGGTGATGAGCTGCAGATTTAAAGATATAATGAATAATTTTACCTTGAATCTTGCATTTCCTTCACTTTGTACATAATTAGGAACATTCCTTCCATTGACTGCAACAATTATCTCAAGATTGCCAGCACCTAAAATTTTGTTATTTAGTTTTATAATAAAGATTATTCAAATAAAATCACCTGTATAACTAGATCTGTCTTTTTATCACTAATTTTTACACCAAACCGCTATGGCTCATAACAGCATCATTGGAGAAGACTTGTGTAAATTTGATATATTGTAAATATGAGCCTTATACCTCAAGGTAGACAGACAGCATATTTAAATTTTTAATGTAGTATGTGTACAGTTTATTAGAAGTAAACAGTACACACACTTCATAGTGACATAGATTTTTATATACACACATGTATACAATTTTCTTTACAGCTAAAGTCTGTTGTCAAGCCCATACAGAACTCTACAACCCAGTAGCCAGAGTAGCCTTTTACGATCTGCTTGGCAGAACGGCAGTTGGCCTATTCTTTAAAGGAGTCCGGGACCGACACGGGAAAAACGTCTTAATAATATGCATTACTCATGGAACACAGAAAACAAGCGGAAGTGGGATGTACAAACATTTGTATCAGGACTGTGATCGCCAAACTCACACATAAAATAAGCATTATTGCATATAAACTACTAATTCAAACATTGTTTCATTGGTCGTTTTCATTTTAAACAACAATAATCCGAAACACACAAACAGAACATTTAAATAATATCAAACTGCGTTACAATAAATTTTATTTTGCTACAAAAAAAAAAGAGTATTTACGTCCTTTTGTAGTCTATTCAAAATAGACTCATCTATTATACAATAGTGAAACTATAATCTTAATAGTTTCGCTATTCTACAATAGATGGCAGTATCGATTTTTCCGTATTTTTCAGTTTGTCATATTTGAGTAGAGAACTTTCCAGAACGATATACATAATGACTATCATTACGTATATCGTTCTAGAAAAATTAGGTCAACCTAAAATAAACTTTATATGTAAGATGTACGGCTGATTTTAGCTTGACTTTCTATTATATCATTAGAGATTATATTAAATCAGGAATTTTATAAAAATAAAACGAAAATTGTACTTTCGGATGATATAAAATATCTCCATTTTTAATCATCTGTATTCTACTATCATTTCTGCATTCAAGGATGGCACAATACGGCATAATTCAGTGTGTAATAGATTTTCGCACGACGACTATCTCCTAAAGATATGTTAAATATCACTAAGGCAATTTAGAGTAACAGCGCATAATAGTGGTGCACGCGGCACCCCCACGTTTCACTTCCACTTGTTTTCTTTGTTTCATGGTATTACTAGTATATCCTTGACTATTTGCTTTTTTATTGTAAAACGAACTAGGCGTATGTAACTAACTCCATTGTTTATTTAATCCAATAGGATTAGGTGCTAACAGTGAAAGTTGAGAATTTCTGTACCTGCATGTGATGCATTGATAGTGAAGGACACGGGTCGTCCGACTACTCCTGGTGAAATATCCGTTACTGAAACTCTGGATGCGCTGTACGCCTTCACTAAAAACGGACTTCCTTCCACGTGGCCACCCATAGCCCCGGCTCGAACCTACAATAGGCAAAACATTAATAGAACAAAAGATGCAGTTTGAAATAATATCTAAGCCTGGTTCTCTTTCCGTACACTTTATGAAGCCTAGACTAATTGTGGTGTTTCTTTTGAACAGTAGCTAAAATTCAATCTAAAAGTAAATATACCACTGCTATAGTAATTATTATACATTACTATCTCATCTATTCCTGCTGTCATAGTATCCGTGCATTATGTGCATGTGTATTATTAGAATTCGGTAATGACAGCATTTCCGAGTTCCAATAATCCAGATTCAAAAGAACAAAAATGGATTTTATTGGTTTTTGGATATTAGGTAAATAATAATTCATCGGTGTAGCGATTTGTAAATAACCTATTATTTTTTATTTTCTTTTTCTATTTTTTTTGTAAAATTGACGTGTAAGACACAAATAAAATGTTTTAGCATTTAAAGGTGTTTTGATCAGTAAATTGTTCTAGAGTATTTATTGCAAAGATTTTTAAGACTAGATTCTGTTGCAATATAATTTATTCTATAAAAGTCCCGTTGAGAACGAAAAACTCAAAACAAAATGTCCATCGAGTTGACATTTTAAAAACATGCTGCAGATAAAAACATAAGTACAAGCTTTTGTAACACTAATAATTATAACTGATGTTTTAGTTTCTTTTTCAATTTTAAGCATCTATGTCAAGAATAAATTATAGCAAATTATATTTAGTTGTATATATCTACCTAGTTTGAATTTTTTCGAGCAACAATAACACAATATAATACACCACATTTTCGAAAAATACTAATTCTGATTATTTACCATAAAAATCCAAGCATATTAAGTATTTGTCTTGGATGTGAAGAAGGGATTAGCTGTAAAAATCACATCATTATCATCCTAATCAAAACTTCAATACAAAGCAAATGTAAACATTAAACGTTTGACGTTACACAATACGTATTTGCATAGAGAATCTAGAGTAGGAATCGGATATCGTTTTATTGCAGAATCGGTACTCGAAATTAAATCGATATGTGCACTGATAAAAAATTGAGATAATTGGAGTTTTTCATTATAATAAGTTAAATCTTCTATATCTATAAAAGAGAAAGTGTGTGTGTGTATGTTCCGTATAGGCTCCGAAACGGCTGGACCGATTTCAATGAAACTTTCAGGGAATCTCCAGATTGACCTGGCGAGTAATCCTGTAAAGTTTGGTGACGATCGGAGCACTCCTAATTTTGAACTGTCAAATAGAGGTTTTATTTACTATGATGATATTCTATTGTTTTATAACCCAAATTTGTATTGACACATGCGTTGTGTATATTTATGTCATTGTGAACCATGTAGAATTATAATGGAGTATATTGAAGTATAATGAAGCATAATAAATGTAAAAACTAAAAATGTAGTGCCTATATGAATTTAGATATTTCAAAGATAGCAGGAAATCTTCATGGTATAGGGAAAGGGGAATTGTTTTACTCCAAATTTAACGCGTGCGGGCCACGGGCAGTAACGAATAAATCAAAACTACTGGATCGATATTAATCATTTTCTTCCCGTGCGAAGCCGGGGCGGGCCGCTAGTACTATATATAATTATGTGACAACTATTAAATATCCTGGTAATGCTTATTTTTTTTATATAATTTGTCAATATTTTGGAGTCATACTTAATATATTTATATAGTAATATTCTAGACTCGGTAATCAGCATCATACCTTATAAAACAAGTCTGACTCAAGAGTAAAAACTGTTTCAGGAAAGTGTTTACTATTTAATACCATATTATACCCAAAATCAGTAGTTAGCTGAAAACCTATTGTTAATCAAAAAAAAAATTTATTAAAATATTTTTTTCATATACTCCAAATATCATAGGAAATCGTGAATTGTTACCAAAATTACCTAATTAATTAATATTGTTTAATAGATATTTAAGTGAACGATCCAACCGATAAATTAATTCTTCTCGATTCCACTCGATTCTAATATACGATACGAGTAAGGCGATACAATATGCATATGATCACAGGTTAAATCATTTTTATGATAAATATGTCATATAATCAGCGCATGTAATGTACAAAATGACTCAATCACAATCCTTATTTGTTGTAAAAACCTTGACTTTTAACGAAAAATATTTTACTGTCGTTGTTAAAAAAATTAAACAGTTTTTTTAAAACAAAAGTGGTTCTTGGTCACATCAAATGGGAATGCTGAAATTGGCAAGGTCCTTTAAATTTTCTATATAAGGTTTAAGAAAAAACTATAAGTCTAAATTTTTTTTATCTCTTTTGAATTAAATTGGTCTCTTTTTCTCTTTTGAATAGGTTAAAAAATAGGTAATAAAAGTTTCTGAAAAATAAAAATTGGACAAGTTACAGAACGCCAGACCGATTGATTATTATTTGTCTAATGATAAAAAAGCAATAAAGGCTATTTTTGTTTTTAATCTAGATTATCACCCTTTTTGACGGTCTCCGTTTAAACTAAAAGAGTAAATCGAGGGCTCTTAATAACATTTTTGCCCGACTCATTGATCGATCTCGGCACTCATCATTTAAGTCAAATAGACTATAATATATTTATAAAAAGTAAAAACCCATCGTAAGAAATATGTTTGTTTAAAGATTCCTACAATATTTTTGCATTAACTACTAAGCGACATTTTACTTTATATATTGTCGCATTTCATGTCTATTAAATTATAAATTTTCTAGGAAATTATCGAGTAATAAAAACTAGTGATAGTAGCTAGCTCGACATTTGCCCACATATATTTTTCAAGTAATAGAAATTGACATACAATTACCTCAATACTGTGATCTCCAACATCAACTGGTACAAATGAGATAGTATATCGCTTACTGGCTTCATTTTCTCCGATAGTTTCTTCAGCTGAAATCTAAACAAAAAAACAGATACTTGTAAAATATTTCAAAAACAGTAAAACTTCCAATTTCCTGTACCACTGGAATCAAAAAATTTCATATAAGATCAAATTGGATGGGGACTACACCCTCAGAAACAAAAAATAATTTCCAAATCGATTCATAAATGACAGTGGAAAGTCGTTTGATAAGTCCCCCAACTCACTCTTTTTTTATATCATAAGATAGTAAACAAGCAGATGGGTATCCTGATGAAAGTCAACCATCGCCTATAGACACCAAAGATGTTAATGGTGCGTTGCTATCTTGTGGCGAGGTCTAATGCCACATGCATAAGTTTACCTGCTACCTTACCCTCCAAACCGGAACACGACAGCGACAAGCACTGATGCTATTGCGGCAGGAATAGGTAAGGCGGTGGTACCAGACCCGGGCGAGACAATTCAGAACTCTACCACCTAGTAGCCACAATGGTAGTGACTCGATAGCCAATCGGTCGCCTTTTACGACCTGCCTGGCAGAACGGCAGTTGGCCTATTCTTCAAAGGAGGCCGGGACCAACACGTCGAACGTACCAAAACTTCAATCGAGTCGTACTATTTTGGTCTCCTATACACAAACATGATACGACGTCACGTCATACTACGAGGGGGCATAATATGTAAAAAAATTGTGTACAAGGTCTAAATGCTTCGACTCGATTTTGATCTTCCGAATAGCGTTCAACTTAATCTTTAAGCCCTAAATGCTTCGACTCGATTTTGATCTTCCGAATAGCGTTCAACTTAATCTTTAAGCCCTAAATGCTTCGACTCGATTTTGATCTTCCGAATAGCTTTCAACGTAATCTTTAAGCCCTAAATAGTTTTGTTAGCTACAAAATCGATAGGTTAAAAAAGGTCAAAGAAATATAATATTTTCCAAAATTAAATTAAATATAACTTCTTTCAAAATAATCGTCATTGATAATTCCTGAACGAATCAAGCGATTTTAATACGATTTACGGTATTTGGTGCAGTTTATTTAGTAGGACTACAATTTTTAGTAAATCGGTATAGGTTTATTAAGTTATTTTAAAAATATTAAGTAATTTTGTTGTGAACAACTTAATTTAAATATTTAGAAAGCTGTAACTTTCGAAAATTTGATTCGATTTTAATTTTTAACACAATATTTGACTTTTGAGTAGTCTTTTTTAAGTATTAAAATATTGCAGATCATAAAATGATTAGTCGAAAAACCATTTCAAAATTTCTCAAAATCTCCTGGGCCTAATCGGTTCAGATTTTTATTCAATCTAAGTTAAGCATAGCCCAATTGAATGCCATCAACCGTGCTTCGGTCGGTCGAGCCGTTCAAGTCACATAGACATACATACATACATACATAGAGACATACTGACGTCATCGTGAAAATAGTCGGAAAAGTTTCCTAGGATATTTTTGCGGTTATTACGTAGGTCATGTAACTCTCGTATTCCAGGTTGAAAGGTATGTTGCTGGTCAACTGAAGCTTGTGGCTTTATATTTCTACCAAGTGAAAGTAACTTACCATTTACAACTTTAATATCTATAGAGAACATTGTATCTTCGTACTGTGGTGATTTGGAAATAATGGTTGGCAACATTAATATATTTTTTTTTTATCATAAGATAGCAAACAAGTAGATGGGTCTCCTGATGGAAAGAGTCAACCATCGCCTATAGACACCAAAGGTGTTAATGGTGCGTTGCTATCTTGTGGCGAGGTCTAATGCCACATGCATAAGTTTACCGGCTACCTTACCCTCCAAACCGGAACACGACAGCGACAAGCACTGACGCTATTGCGGCAGGAATAGGTAAGGCGGTGGTACCAGACCCGAGCGAGACAATTCTCTATCAAACTCAATATTTCACATCTACCGACCATTATTAACAATTCCTAACACAACGTATTTGTTGACAATTTAAGTTTTAGTCCTGATGATGCAGTAAAATGCGAAACCGGTTGACTATTTAAATAAAAATGTATATATTATATATAATTAGTGAATTGTGAAACAGTACAAGTGTAAAATTTAAAACAATAATTATGACGGAGTTTCACCAAGTGCCGACGATGGAAAGTATAAATTATATAGAGAACAGTTTCATATCGTTACGAAGTAAAATAAATACACACAAAGTTGTTATTATTACCTGTACAGAAACAGGCCTTCGCGCCGGTCCTAGAACTTCAACGTGAGGCGATGTCGGCGAGTCGACGCTGAATGTGTACGCGTCTCCCACGGACACCTTGTCGGGGGACTCCCCCGAGCCCGCGCCAATTACGCGCGCCGGCGCAGACACATGGCACACGAACGGACTACCTGCAATCATAATATGATTTAGTTATGTGATAGCCACCAACCTAGCCAAGCCTATAGACTCCACCTAATAACAGGCGAATGTCTTCTGCCAACACATCTCACTTATAGTTCCGATATAAATGTCCGCGCGGAAATACTCAATCAGTGTCGACCAATAAGATCCTCTGTACATCTTCACTGTGGCCTTGAGTTAGCCAATCACGGCGTTGCAACCTTGCATTGTCTTTCCTCAGCTAGTTGCCAGAATGCATTCAATACGGAAAATCAAATATAAGGCGTCGGGCTGTGTGTTTGCTATCACCACCGACCGGTGGTGATAGCAAAGCAGTAGTCTATACTATTCTTTGATATCCTACGACAGCGACAAGGACCAGCTAGCTCTACTGTGGCGAGAAAAGGTAAGGCAGTGGTATTAAACCACAGCCGTAGCTAGAGGGGGGGCTTAAAAATATCAAAAACTAAGATAAATTATTATAATTAAACTGTTTATTCATAGTTTAAAATCAAAAAAAAAATAGCGATAGGTACATCACTGACCTCTAACAGTCAGTCAGTCAAAGCCATAATTTAAACGTGAAAATAATTAATTTAAATTGTGTTGCTGGGGTCTTCTTTATTATTCGGACCTTCGGTGAGTTTTATCCATTTATTAAACTGCAGTGTTTCTTTTTGGTGGCGTCCCGGAGGTCACCGGAAACAGTTCGTGGAAAATAGCAAATTTAATTTAATTAATTTCAACTTTAATTATAAAATTTCAACTGTAATATTTATTTTTATAATACTATTTTTCTGAGAAATGCCTGAAGCAGGTTCAATAAGGATCCCTGATATAGCGGATAAAATAATAATAATAATATAAAAGCCCTGAGCTTGTATTTATTCTCTAATAAACATAACATGAATTACATACTGGCAGTATGCATGATATTAATAAGTAGCTGTGTCCGCGACTTCGTCTGTGTGGAAAAATTTCTTGAATAACAAAAGTAGCGCCCGTTGTCAGTTTTACCCGCATAGTTCTCGTTCCCTTAGGATTTCCGGGATGAAAACTATCCTATGTCCTTTCCCGGGCCTCAAACTATCTCTGTACCAAAGTTCATCAAAATCGGTCACGTGATTTGGCGTGAAGAAGAGACAGACAGAGTTACTTTCGCATTTATAATATTAGTATGGCTGTAGTATATTACAATAGGTGTTGAATGAGTTTGGAAATGCTTTGAGTTTATAATATTCCGTTTTTACTGATTTAGGAATGTGATAAAGTGACAATTAAATAGCATGTAAGTTGTAACCCAAACTTCATCAACCTACTTCTCATAAGGAGGAGGTTACAATTCGTCTATGTTTTTTTTAATGTTTGTTACTTCAGATCGGTCATTTATGATTCGATTAAAAAATTTTTGAGAGGATATACTGTGTGGTTCCATTTTAACTTGGTGAAGATCTGATGCGGGGTTACGGAAATAGGCAATGGGAAATAGGTTGCTGTAGTTTTATTGTGTTAAAAAAAATATTTATAATAAGGTAGATAGTTACACGATTTGATCTTATCCAAAAGTCAAAGATATTAATACATATAAATACATATATAAGTACTGAAATATATTTAATAAACACCCAAACCCAGAAATACAAACATATTATATGCTCATCGCACAAATGCATGTCTCTGTCGGGAATCGGACCCGAGTCCCAATGCTTGCGTAGTCAAGGTCACTAGCCCTCGGCAAAAAGGGCGCTTTTAGAGCCCATAAACATGGCGCGTTGCATCGTTCCAAAGCAAAAATTTCGATGTATTGTCGACAACGCGGGCGCTGCATCATCGTATTACAACAGCACTGAGTGTACCCCTGCCGCTTCATATCGGAGGGCTGCAGTCAGTTGTGCATGTGTATGCGCAATTTTTCACTAGGTCTTAATGAACAGGTAGAAACTTGAATAGGGATGGTACGGAACCCTTCGTGCGCGAGTCCGACTCCTACTTGGCCGGTTTTTAAAGTTTAATAAGTTTTCTCAAGCATGGGGTGAGTGCTGAAACACAAATGTGTAACATTACCAGGCACGTGGTCTCCGTTGAACTTGAGCTCGACGGTGTGCGGGCGCGGGTCGCGCGGCGTGAAGCTGATGGCGTACGTGTGCGCGCCCTGCGACGCGGCCGCGGTGGGCACGCGCCCGCCGTTCACCGTCACTTCCAAGTTGCCCGGACCCGCTGCCATTGTTTCCACTAAAACAATGGTACAATTTTTGTAAATTTTACCATTACTACTTTAAAATCAATACCTATGAAACAAAGTGCATCGCCATATGGTGGACGTTCCACATACCCGGACAAAGAGGTTCGATTCCACATTCTTCATTCGAACCGCAAGGGACTGGAACATGCTTCCTGAGTCTGTATTCCCCGACGAGTGCTATCTAGGGATCTTCAAGAGAACAGTGAACAAGTACCTTCTAAGAAAGCGCGTTCCATCTTAGGCCGCATCTTAGCTTACCATCAGGCGAGATCGTAGTCAAGCGCTTCCCTATCGATAATAAGAAAAGTACCCGTCGCGTCTATCTTTATGTCAGAATTTTTTTTTATATCATAACATATAGAAACAAGTCGATGGCTCTCCTGATGGAAAGAGACAACCATCGCCAAAGATGTTAATGGTGCATTGGTATCCGTGATGGGATGATAAAGCCATATGCATAAGTCTACAGGCTACTTTATCACCCAAACCAGATCACAAAAATGACATAGCATTGACGTTACTGACACATAGCGTTCATGCTACTGACACAACATTCACGCTACTGACACACAGCATCCTTGCCACTGACACAAAGCATTGACGCTACTGACACACTATTGACGCTACCGACACACTATTGACGCTACTGACACATAACATTCACGCTACTGAGACATAGCATTGACGCTACTGACACATAGCGATCCGTGGCCAGTCTCATGTTTTAAAAATATTTTAAGATTACTTACCTAAAAATGTCACTGGCTTTCCTACAGTTCCATGCGCTACATCTTTAACTCTTATTGCTGTGACATCATAAACCTGTAAATGAAAAAGTACATTACAATATCTACTTTGGCTAAAAAAGTATAAAGCTGACGGAAGGGTAAACCATCCCCTACAAACACTAAAGATGTTAATGGTGATTTCTATCCGTGCGGCGGGATAACAATGCCACATGCATAAGTCTACCTACTTAAACCTCCAAAACGAAACACGAAAACGACAAACATTGACGACGCTGTTGTAGAAGGAATAAGGTAAGGCGGTACCATATACCCGTGCGAGATATCGCAGAATTCTACCAATTAATCATGTCTGATAAAATAAAGAATTTCTATTGTTATTATCAAAGGATAACATTGTTACGATAAGAAATAAATTTGTTATTGATTTTATTGTAAATAATTTTAAATAAAAAAATATTTAAAACAAGCATACAAATAGCTGTTTTATTTCTGCTAAACAGCTTATTTCTTCTAAGGAGAAGATAGTTAATAGGGAATATTAGCAATATTTCATTCTAAAGTTCTTATTATAAATATAACATTGATTGGACGAAGTAGCTATTTTGTGAAAAGTAATTTAATAAACACAAATAACAGATGAAAATTTATACATAACATTTCCTCCCTCCCATTCCTCACTATAATATTTCTTATATTCGGGTCCTTTTCAGTTAAAGCTTTAGTTAAATCTTAAGGCTAAATATAATACTATAATTGTTACTACTGCATAATAAAGTTCTGCAACGTCTCGCCCGAATTATTGTCCTCGCATTAATATACCTATCACAGTTTTGTAAGTTCTTGTTATTATCGTGTTTCGGTTCGAAGCAACTCTTCCACACGGATAGACACTCCCAAAAACCATCTTTGGTGGTATAAGCGATGATTATTTCTTTAGCATCACGTGAACTAACCTAAAATTTCAATATTATGAATAAAATGTTAAGTGGAAAAGTCATGTATAACAGTAGTAATTTAATTGTTACATACCTTTAAGTGGAACGGGCTAGCAGGCATTGGTGTAGAGTCTACGAGCACACTGAGGCGATGTTCGCCGACGGCGCGGGGAACAAACTCGGCGCGGAATACTCCCGCGCCGGCCGCCAATACCGCCGCCGGGATGGAGGCGCCGTTTGGACCTACGCGTCACCATGCCTCAGCTCACCGCTTCACCCTAACCCCACTATCTCTACCTACCCTCAAGTATATTAAAATATGTGTACAATACCCAGCTCCTAACCTATTTTTAGAGGTAATTTTGGAGCCTACATAAAATCCCCAATATATAGAAATACTTAAAAAAATACTAGATTCCTACACTATGAAACTATGGATCTCTATCCTAAACTTTTACCAACACCCAAAATAATGTTTATGAAAATATATAACAATAATTCCTTTATTCCAAAAAGATTAGTAGCGTGGCTACGCTAATCAATTTTTATCTGTTGATTACATTATAAAATCTTTGCCTAGTTGCAAATTGAATAAAAAAAATGTTTGATCCCTTAATCTTGCATCAATATGAAAAAAAATAATACAGTTTTACATAAATCAGACCCCACTATTACGAATTTAGTAATATGTACTTTTCAGGGTCAGACTTAATAAAAAAAACCCAACTCCTTTGGTTAAAAACTACAATTTTCTAAATTTCCCTCAAAAAGTAACTATCCCTTCGGATGTTAGGAGTTAGGGCAAAGCAGATGAGCATTGTAGAAATAAAAAATACATTACATATTCATGAATATCCTGTTATAAATAAATGAATGAGCAGTCCATTAAATATTCTTAATCTAAATTAGAAATATTACATATTTATATGAATTGTGTTATTATATTAGTAATTTAAACTAATAATCTAATATTATAAGTGTTAGAAATGAATATGGTTAGTACAGCAAAGCATTGTCCCCTTTTACATCTTTCATCTTATTCTTCCAATCATAAAGTTTAGGGGATTTGTTCCCTTTTATAATTGCCCCAGAATGTGGCTTGATTTTCTCAAAAAAAAAAAAATAAATTTCTCTCATTTATATCGCCCTGGAAAGAATCAAAACGAAAACATAATAAAATCTCAGAAGAGTTTTAAGTTTCAGGTATTAATTATTGGAATCAATCAATATTATTGTGTTTTAACATATAAATAAAGCAAATTATAATTTCTTATTAATTTAAGAAGAAATGCACTTGCAGATAATATAAACAGAAACATTGTAAGAAGAAAATCTACGAATCAAAGTCAGCTTTGAAATAAATGCTAATAATTTATGTTAATATGTACTTTTGTACAATAAAGTTTCATGATATTTAAATTCATATTACCAAAATTTACAAAAAAAACACCAACTATAATATTCGATTTTCTAAATGATAGGATAGAAACATACATACACACAAATATTCACTTCATTTGTGTTGTCAATCTTTCATCTGCCATTCGTTCTATATATATCAACCTTTATATTTTTTACCAATACATTCTTTCAAACACAACCTTTTTCTTATTTCTGTTCATAATATGAACAGAATCATTAAGTGTTACACATACAGTTTTCATAACACTCTCATCTCAACAATAGAAAGTTAGTTTTATGCTGCTGGTTTGTATTGCATATGGAAAAGTATATCAGCAAGTATTTTATATATTACTTTACTTTTAGCTTATGTATAGCAATAAAACACAGTAATTTTATATTGCTGAAATATTTGTTTCATAACTTACCCTCAACATTAACTTCAATTTGATCGAGAGTGGCAGTTGGATGATGAAGGGTGAGCGCTGTTGGTTGGTGAAGGGGCACTGGTCCAGGTAGAGTGACTCTGGCGCCACTGACTCCACCCTCTGATACTATAATGACTAGAGGGCAGCCAGGTACTCTCATCTAAAATTATGAATGTGTGTAGTTGACGTCACTATTATTTACACACTGACACAATAGTATGTAAAATAAAATTCATTTTTAATTTTATTATTACCTTGTTAAAAGATACATTGACAATATGTTCACATGCTTCCGTTGGTGTAAATGACACGGTGAATCTAGCATTCCCCTGAAACACAGAAATTTTAAAATAATGTTAGTTTTAAAATCAATCAACCGGAACAAATTTAATTGATATATTTGGCATGTTATAGATAGCTGAGGTAGTAATAAACAGCTGGTTACCTTTATAGTAAAAAAAAAGAAATTTAAAAAAAAAACAAAAATGTTACTATTTAATTTAAGAACTTGATAAGGATTATCCTTCCCGTGTTGGTTCCAGGCTCCTTTGAAGTATAGACCAACTGCCATTCTGTAAGGCAGGTTGTAAAAGGTAACCGATTAGCTATGCAAGTCACTACTATCGTGACTACTAGATGGAAGAGTTCTGCATTGTCTTGCCTGGGTCTGGTACCACCGCCTTACCTATTCCTGCCCCAATAGCATCAGTGCTTGCCACTGTTGTGTTCTGGTTTGGAGGGTAAGTTAGCCGGTAAACTATTGCTATCTTGTGGCATTAGACCTTGCCACAAGATAGCAACGCACCATTAACATCTTTGGTGTCTATAGGTGATGGTTAACTCTTTTTATCAGGAGACCCATCTGCTTGTTTGCTATTTTATAATATAAAAAAAGTAGAATTAGAAACTCTTCTCTGAGGAATCATGTCATATTTAAACCTTACAAATATATGTATTTTGTTATGTATTTTTATATATTCCATATCAGGTTTAGGGTAAACTTGCCTGTGGATGAACTTGTGTTGGTATATTTAGTCCTCTGGCTGCAACTGTGATTTCCAAGTTTCCTTCCCCAGCTTGAGCCGCATCCACTGCTAATTGTACAGGTACACCAACTCGTGCATATGACCCCCCAGTGACACTCACTAATTTGCTGTCATATGCTTTGCAAACAAATGGTGTGCCCTGTAAGAAAATATGTTTGGTTATGGTCTATTGAAAATTAAATATTGTATAATATTATACAAGTTGCTCCAACATTCAAGTGGGATTCAGGATATTGTTTAGTATGTGACATTTAAACACATACATACTTTTATTTTAAAAAATATTGTCTTTTTAAATTACTCAATTTATGCAGAATAAATGTCAAAATTATTTAATCTGTTGGAATAAGTAATTAATGTTTAAATGACAAATAAATTATGCTAATTAAATATTGTCAAAATTATTTAATCTGCGTAAAGGGTAAAGAATGCATCATGACATTCAGGGCTTTATATGTAGCAAGCTGATCTATATTGATACTTTTGTATGATCTATTTTCATACTTTTGGGCGTTTATTTTAATTCTTATCAAAGACATAATACATAGTTTAATTGGTAAGACCCTTTTAGATATGTAAGCAATTACACAACTCAATTTACCATCTTACTAATTCTACTCCTATCAATACAGAAATCATTTAATTTGTACAATGAGTAATGTAGATGTTTGTGAGTTCAATATTTTATAAAATTCTGCATAATAAGATGTTAAAATATATTTGTATACGTTGCTAAAATTTAAAATTTACTCACAGGCACTGGTTGATTATTGTAATGTGCGGTTAATGTATGCTGTCCAACTTGTTTAGGCGTAAAACTAGCTATCAGGCCAGTAACGGCTTCTCCTGTAAGTCGAACTGGCACTTCGCCTCGAGGTCCTCGTACAGTAACAGTAAGTTCGCCACCTCCTGAACCTTCCACCCGAACAGAGCATGATGCCACCTCACCGACAGGAATTAACTCTGTAAAACACCAAATATTTATTACAATTATGCTAAAATTTTAACAGGTTCAAAAATACAAACATATTTTGTATAAGTTTTTAACGAACTATTTGTTTATAATACACAAACGAAGTACACAAAATGCAAATATAATTCAATTCAATTCCAGTTTTGTGTTCTAAAAAACGTCAAGTGTCAACTGTCAACACTCAACGCTCGATGTACAATATGTATCGAAATCAGCTGTGAATTAAAGTGAAGTTGTCCGGTGTCACCCGGGGCAGCCCGGGAAATATAGATTGTATAAGTACTCTCTGCCCGGGGCTGGAGCTGTTTCGGCAGTTTATCAGAAAATAAATGCTCTTGTATTCAGCGCGACTTATATGAATAATAATGTTAGTAATTTGATTTGTAATTAATTTTGTCAATAAAAGGCTGAATTCGAATTCCGCATTATTTGGGAAATTATTAGGTACCTGTAGGTAACAATACTTGTCCATTTTCGGGTAAGGTGTAAGCCGAAAAGGAATAGGACATACATAGGTGTTGTTTGTTTGTTCAAATACATTTCATATTTCGTTTACAATAGTAGGTACTTTGCCTTACAACGATCTTTTAGGTACCTACTTATTATTATTATGTAATCGCAAGCATTCATTGTTTTTGCTGATAGCGCCAACGTAAAGCAAAAACAGCCAGGACACAATATATAAGCAAATTACATACTTACCTACCTGTTTAAAAAGGAAATTGGTTTGTATGAATATCTGTATTAACACAAACGAATATAAAACTGAAAGCAAAAGTATTCTTTAAAGCTGACCCGTAACAAAATGATTTTCTTATTTTTATTGGTCTAACTCTAGTGGCTACTAGCATCGATGTTGTATTCTTAAGATATTTGGGTGTTAAAAATCACGAAACTTCACCACAAGGATAGAAAAAGGCGTATCAGCCCAGATATTACATAAAAGGTGACATGACGCACACGAGGAAAGATATTTTGTTAAAATCGGCTAAAATTTCGTTTATTCTAACACTAGCGGCCCGCCCCGGCTTCGCACGGCTATAAAATATACAGCCTATGTCACTCAGTAAAAAAAAAAATATTAAAATCAATGCAGTAGTTTTGATTTATTCATTACTGCCCGTGGCCCGCAAACAATTCCCCTTTCCCTATACCATGAAGATTTCCTGCTATCTTTGGAACATCTAAATTTCCTGCTATTTTTGGAACATCTAAATTCATATAGGTAGGTACTACATTTTTAGTTTTTACATTTTTACCTATTTCTTTTACTTTTTCCATTAATATATTACAAAATGTCTTTATATACAACGTTCACAGCTTTCTGCTCATTAGACAATATAAACATGTTTTCTTTAGAGGTTACTCTTGAAAGAGTGACATATAAGTTGACCATGTGAAAAACAGTCAACGCTCAAATCTAAGCCTGCAACGTTGAAGGTTTGACCCTGCGATTTATTAAGGCGAAAAAATGTGTAAGTGGTTGACCCTGCGGGCCATCCCTAAAACTTTTCACTAAATAAACGTATTTTAAGCTCAAAAGAGTAAAAACTATAAGCATAGATTTTTCAGTTCAATCATCTATTTTGTTAAATAGATGATTGAACTGAAAAAGCAGTATTATTAATTTTTGAAAAGCTGTATATTTGAAAACGATGATGGTATTCAACTCAATTTTTGAGATCTAAAATATTGTTTTAGCTAAATAACCGATAGGTTGAAACACATTTCGGTGTTATGTCCAAAAACATTTTATTTTTAATTTTCTTCATTGATAAATCCCAAACAAATTGACCGATTTTGATTAAATTAACGGTATTTGACGCAGTTTTTAAAGAACAAAAGCTGATAATATTTTTAAGTCAATCGGTATATTAACTTGAAACTTGAAAGTTATTTAAAAAAAATTAAGTAAGTTTGCTAAGAACAACATAATTTTATTTTTAAAAAGCTATAAGTTTTGAGAATTAGATTCGATTTTGATTTTTGAAACGCCATTTGACGAAGTTTTTTTAGAACTAAAATATCGTAGAACACCAAAAAATTATTGGTTGAAAAAGTTTGAAGCTATGTCGGAAAAACACTTTTTTAAAAATTTTTCGTAAACGTTTACTCCCAAACGGATAAACCGATTTTGATGCAATTTATGTATTAGACGTAGTTTTTTGAGGAATAGAGCTGATTATTTTTTGTACTCGTTACGTAAATCTGGTAGTTATATTAAAAATACTGTTTCTTTTGGTGTTTTTTCAAAATTTCTCTAAATCTTCTTGACCGAATCGGTTCAAATTTTCAGGAAATCTAAGTTAAGCGGAATCCAATCGAATTCCATCAACCGCGTTTCGATCGGTCCAGCCGTTCTAAAGTTATGACATGTTTACATACACACATACACACACACACACACATACAGACATACTAACGTCAGCGTGAAAATAGTCGGAAAAGATTCCTGGGATCTCAAAACGTGGACATCTGGTGAAAACTCGATACCTTTTTTTCCTTACATATGTAGTGGGAAATTAAAAACTGGTTTACTAAATCACGTTTTTTTACATTGATTATTAAATAACAATTTTACAAAAATTATACCATATACCTGAAGATATATATCTAAGGAATGTGCTAACTTATTATATGATAGAATGTACTTTACTTGATCATATAAAATTCCGAAAACAGGCTAAAAATCTCTAAAACAAATAATTTGTAAGTACTATTTCTAATCATCCACATGATTTTTATATGGTGATATTTAGTAAAAAAAAAATGTACTAAATTTTGATTTTCAGCTGAAGTCCTATATTAACGACGGGTCCCAAGAATAAAATCTTATGGAGAGATCAGACTAAATTGGTTTTATAATAAAATTCGCATTAAACACGCTACAAATATACTTTTTATATTTATTGGTCTTTTTTGTGGAAATACTCAAGTGAACATCATCTACAATGTATTCCCACAAACAAACATATTGTAATTTGGTAATTTTGTAGATACGATTTTGTTCTTGGGGCCCGTCGATTTATTTATCCGAATATTAACACGTTTCCCAGCGGTTTCAGAACACGCCGCGCGCGCGCCGCCCGACCGGCCGGTAACCCCGCAATCGCTATGCCGCTGCATTTTAAATTAAATCTGTAATATCTTCGAAAATATTCATTTAAATTACATGCTGTAAACGGCCATATTGCTCTATATTAAATCCGCAATATATTTAAGGTATTTAATTGGATAAGGATTAGTGCTGTATTGTTTAAAATTGCTTCGAAAAAAAGCCATTATTTCTCTTAAAAAGTAAATGACAAAAAAATGCTATTATGGGTTATCCATAAGAGATAGACATATACCATCGCGGAGTTTTCTGTAGACCTTTTCAAGGTGTACAAATACTTAGTACATTATTTTGATAAATCTCGTAGGGTTTAGCCAGCGTTTGCAATGTAAGCGGAAAAAAATGTAATTATTTACGACATGACATCAGAAAACTCAAAAATTTCAGTATTTCTCGACTCTATATTGAATGTTGTTATACACATAAACCTTCCTCTTTAACCACTCTATCTATCAAAAAAACCGCATCATAATCCGTTGCGTGGTTTTAAAGATTTAAGCATACATAGGGACATAGGGACATAGGGACAGACAAAGAATGCGACTTTGTTTTATAATATGTAGTGAAGCTTCTCACGAGATAGGTACCTACGTATTTCTACTAAGGGATGAAAGAACTACTCATATCTGATGACTAATAATTAATACCTACTTAATAAGCGTCAGTTGTCATTTAGTCATTAAATACCATTATCTCGACTTTTGACGTGTTAAGTCGAATAATATGTGCAAAGATGTTAACTACAGTTGACAAGTAGAGATATTGACTTCAAATAGAAAAAAACGAGTCGATGTTACATATATACCTAATAAATTGGCTGCAGAAGTGTTTTGAGTGAAACTGAGCAAATTGGTAGGTATCTAAACTATTATCACATAATTAAATAATGAAAACAATTTTATTAATCAGTTGCGATTTTTTTTAACTTACCTATCTGCGAAGTATCTATTGTGATCCTCTGAGCAGGTGAAACATGAAAGACAAATGGCGATGACGGTACTGGCTCTCCGTTAAATTTGATGTCTACTCTATGTGGAGTTGGTGTTTCCGGTCGCCATGACACAAGGCATCGACCTCCGCCCACAACCTAAAAATAAATAACGTTAACTTAATTTAATATTGTGATATATCAGAATGGTTTTCGAAAGTAGATTAAAATTTTTGTAAAGTACCTATAGGAAAATTTTCGTTGAACCTACAGTTAAAAAATTGCATTCGTAGATTCTCAAAACTTTTTTTTTGTTGTATTCTTGGCTTAGGGTCTATGGCAAGACGATGATGTAATATTTGGTATCTATACTTTCGCATTTATAATATTAGTGTGAATTTTTGTATGTATGTAACGAATAGACTCTAAAGCTGCTGAACCGACCTTAAAATTCTTTTACCATTAGAAAGCTGCACTACCCAGAGTGATATAGGCTAGGTACTTATTTTACCCGACTGAAAAATGGAAGTAATGGTTTTTGGTCACGCGAACGAAGTTGCGAATAACAGCTGGTAATTAATTATACCAGCTGTTATTCTTTTAAGCTTTACAATATATATAAATATTGTAAAGCTTTAATTGTGAATTTCTTACAATTCAAATACGTGTGTCAGTAATGTTAGTCGTTTTCTTAAACTACAAAGCGTTTGGAGTTCAAAATAACGACTAACATTATTATCCAAAAAAAAAACATACAAGTAATTTTCTGTTCCTGAACAATGGAATCCGTCCCGGAACAAACTGCCCCGAACCATTCCGTGGTGTCGCCTCCGTGAGAGGTGTCTATGTGTGCGTTGCTCGAAAATTACTTGTACGTACATTGACTTCTGTAGCCTCCAGTATAATTTCTGTGGTATCGGTAAGGATACATTAGGGCGATGTCAACCCTGGGTGCTCTGATCGATATCCTCTGTGATTTGAACCCGGGTTCTTTCTTAGGATACGTATTTTAGTGTTTTTGAATGACATAGTATGCCTAAGACTGGATAATATGTTATCGAATTGTTGAAAGGTTTGTAAATTGGTCATATTATACGACTTAACTGTCTAAACTTTCGGTGTATTCGGGTGTCAGCTTTTTACCGAATGGCGTTCGATATTAGTGTATTGTTTGCTTAGATATAGATTAAATCGAGTTTAGAAATATTAGCGAATGTAACATCATAACATTGTTGGCAACAATTATTAATTTAATTTATAATTGTTTAATGTTCTCGACTGTACTTATAATAACACCGACCGATTGTATCTACGTAGGTACATAACTTGTTAGACTTACTTGTACATGATTGGGAACTTCACCCTCGTTGATTGAAATTTCTAATTGCCCTTCACCGGCAGCGCTGGCGTCCACTGTTAACATAAATGAAATCAAATTTAATAGCGAACATTTATTGGAAAACAAAAATAATTACAGTGTAACTTCGAACGTTTATAATATAATTTTTATTTTAAAAAAACGTTACACAGGTAAGTAAAAAAAAGTAAAAATACATTACAGCAGCTGACGGCAGTCTTGATAATGAAAAATCATTATTTATCGTCGCTCATAAATCGCATAAAATATGATAATGGTGAGTTGCTGTCTAGAATGTAATAGGTATGTAAGATCACATGCGTAAGTGAAATTTGTAGTAGTAGTTTATAGAAATTTATAAAAGTATAGCTTGGACTATAAAGTTATATACATGGGGCACACTAAAAGTTTTGCACTTCTAGCTAATCGGAACTATTTGAATTTCGAATGTTATACATATTTTTAAAACGTTGCAACCTTCTTAGTAATAAAAAAAGAAAACAATTGGCGGGAAATGATTTGTCAATTGTTTTTTATCACACATCAAAGTTCTACGTACGCAACGAAAATGGAATGTCGAAAAGATTTTAGAGCGATGATTTGTTATGATTTTAAAAGTTCTCTTTCTTCGCTAGACTGTGCCGCTCGTCTTCAAAATGCTTTTGAGAGAGAAGCACCTTATTTGAGCACCGTGAGGCGATGGTTTGCTGAATTTGAGAGAGGTCGAGTTTCTTTACATGACGAATTTCGTGAAGGGTGGCTTTCAACTGCCGTCAACGAAAATAATGTGGCTACTGTTAAGCGGTTAATTGAAGAAAACCCCCGGATCACCTATGAGACAATTCGAGGACTATTGGGGATTGGTATGAGCCAAATTCAGTAAATTTTACACGAAGAATTGAAAGTTCGGAAACTTTGTTGTCGTTGGATCCCTTATGAACTGACAGCGGAGCAAAAGCGGGCCCGCGTGGAATGGTGCTACAGATGCTAAGAAGTACGACCACGGACATTCTAATACTGTTTATGACATTGTCACAGGAGACGAAACGTTGATATATGGTTTTGAATCTGAAAAAAAAACAGCAATCTTGTGAATGGTTGTTTCAAAATGAGAACAGGCCAACAAAAGTGAGACAGGCGAGAAACGTTGGTAAAAAAATTATCGCGTTTTTTTTCTCAGCTACAGGTCTCATCTGTACAATTCCACTCGAAGATCAAAAGAGTGTTAATGCCGAGTGTTATTCTACTATTTGTTTACCCAGGGTGTTAGTAAAGGTTCGCGAAAGACGACCCAAAAGCCGCATTCTCCAACACCATGATAACGTTTCTTCACACACGGCCAACAAAACAGTCATTTTTAGCTTCCGAAAAAGTACATCTCGTCACTCATCCTGCGCATAGTCCCGACCTAGCAACCTGTGATTTCTGTATTTTCCCCAAAATCAAAGATTTGATGAGAGGTTTTACTTTTACCAACTCCGAAGAGGCAGTGATAGCGTTCAATCAGCACGTAGAAAACATGCCTTCAGATCTGTGGTCCTCCTGTTTTAAAAAATGGTTCGATCGTATGAAAAAATATTTAAAATGTAAAGGAGATAGTTTTGAAAAGCAATAAACATAATATTTTGGTTATAACATGTTGTTTTTTAAGTTACGCAAAACTGTGTGACCTACGTAAACAGATACACTGTTATCTATGATAAAGTCCAAGCAGGGACCGTCAAAAATATCCAGAATTTGAACAAAAAGGGTGGTGATCCAGAATAAGAACAAAAAAGGTCTGTATGGGTTTTTAGACATTGCACTAATAATAAATAATCCATCAGTCTGGCGATCTGTATATTGACCATTTTTTTAGGAATTTTCTTTTGTTGTTTTTTTTTTAAATTGACGAGTAAGGCATAATCACTACAAAGTATAAAAAAAAGTCGCTTTCTCTGTCTGTCCCTATGTATGCTTAAATCTTAAAAACTACCTACCTAACGGATTTTGATGCGGTTTTTTTGATTCTTGAGGATTTTTTAGTGTATAAACCTTTCCGATATTCCCATGGGAACAAAAGCTACGCAGGTAAAACTGCGAGCAGGCAGAGCATCCCTATTTTCCGTGGTCACAACAACACGCGTTAGTGGCTGGACCGATTTGCTTATTTTTTTTGTTTTGTTTGTAATTGTCAGAAAGTTTTTATAAAAAAAAATATTAAGAAACTTGCGAGAAAAATTAGAAAATTTAAGAATACTTAACCACCATATAAAGTTTAATGCCCTTTCGGCTGCCGGGAAGGACAATCCCGTCTACTTATATAAATTACGTGTCACATTGTTTGTCCGCTATGGATTCCTGACATGTATGGCAAAACAACGTTTGCCGGGTCAGCTAGTTACTTATTAGTAAAATGTTTTACCATAAAGGTGTATAATAAGTAAAACTTAAAAATACAAGTCTAGCGCTGTTGTTCCTGACACAACTGTTACACCACCCTCAAAGTATTTATTGCAATTCTAAATGTACTGTACAATGTTTAGGTAAACATTTTCGTTTTTCTTTTTATTATTTTGAATGATGTTTTGAATGTGAGTTTTGAATTTACTAGGGGTTGGAGTTCTGCATTTTCTCGCCTGGGTCTGCTACCACCGTCTTACCTATTTCTGCCGCAATAGCGTCATGTCTATGTCGTGTTCCGGCTTGGAGGGTAAGGTAGCTAGTAAACTTATGCGTGTGGCATTAGACCTCGCTACAAGATAGCAACGCACCAAAAAATAATTGAATTTGCCTGGCATATTAATAGGAAAAAGATTAAAAATAAAAATAAAGTTTCTGTAAAAAATTGGACAAGTTACAGATCACCAGGCCGATGGATTATTATTTTTCTAATGCAAAAAAATCGATATGCAGTAGAAATTGCAGTCAATGCCACCAATCGTAGTATGACGTCGCAGAACTCAGAATTCGATTATCCAGTACGACGAACGTGACGTTCATTTTGGCTTGCCTCTAACGAGCCTCTAGCAAGAAGAAAGATGGTCTTAGAATGGGTCCGGACTAACAAGCAAAAGGAGGAAGAGTAGAAAATAATTTAAATTAAAGAACAACATGCACATCCTATCCCAATAGTCCTACCAATGTATATTAATATTGTTAATTTTTTATATTACTAGCTGTTGCCAGCGACTACGTCCGCGCGGAGTTCGTTTATTCCGCACTGCCTCTCCCCCGTAGGTGATAGCGTGATAATATGTAGCCTATATGTTGACCCGACCTATTAGTAATATTCATACAAAATTTGAAGTAAATCCATGCAGTATTTTTTGAGTTTACCCCGGACATACATGCAGACAAACAGACAAAAATTCTAAAAACTATATCTTTGGCTTCGATATCGATTGTAGATCACACCCCAAGTATTTGTTTTAAAAAAATAATCAATGTACAGTTTTGACTTTTCTACGATTTTTTTTTATTTTTTATTATCGATAGGTAAGCGCTTGACCTCGATCTCGCCTGATGGTAAGCTAAGATGAGGCCTAAGATGGAACGCGCTTCCCTAGAAGGTACCTGTTCACTCTTCTCTTGAAGATCTCCAGATTGTACTCGTCCGGGAAAACAGACTCAGGAAGCATGTTCCAGTCCATATATATTATATGTATAGATTAGATAGCAAACAAGCAGATGGGTCTCCTAATGGAAAGAGTTAACCATCGCCTATAGACACCAAAGATGTTAATGGTGCGTTGCTGTCTTATGGTGAGGTCTAATGCCACATGCATAAGTTTACCGGCTACCTTACCCTCCAAACCGGAACACGACAGAGACTAGCACTGACGCTATTGCGGCAGGAATAGGCAAGGCGGTGGCACCAGATCCGGGCGAGACAATGCAGAACTCTACCACCTAGTAGTCACGATGGTAGTGACTCGCATAGCCAATCGGTTGCCTGTTACGACTTGTCTGGCAGAACGGCAGTTGGTCTATTCTTCAAAGAAGCCCGGGACCAACACGGGGAAAATGTGAAAGTTTAAACGTTTGGATTTATAGATGGATGGAAGGAAGTTTGTTATGCTATGCTCACATTTGCGTCTATCGTCACTAAGCTTCGCGCAACGAAACGTTACATGTAGATGTGACCGGCTATTATAAGCTATCTCAGCCGTTGTTTTCGATCAGTACAAAAGTATGCGGGTGGTTGCGTAAAATGTAGTGGCACGATGAAATAGTACTACAATTCCTCCGTAATTAAGGAGTTGATCCCATCATACAGGTCCAGGATCCCAAAAAATGTAAATCCCAAGAAAAAAACATTTTAGCAGTTAATTGTTGGTATACATAATACATATAGAAGTAAAGAAATTCGTCCATAGTTACACGTTTGAAAATGATTTCAGCCATCTCGGATTATTGCACGTGATTAGTTCGTGAAAAATATCGTTGCCGCTAATATGACCACATATTTTATCGCGATAATTTTTTAGAGTTAAATCGTACAAAGTCGATAGACGCAAGTGCGGTCTCAGCATTACTCAATCGCGCAAAAACTATTGAATTATACAATTATATTATTTAATTGTTTTTTATTTGATGAAATTTGGCAAACATCTAGATGACTTGGAGTTGGGCTACAGCTACTTTAAGGTAATATAATTGAATCTCAGTATGTCTATATATATATATATATATATATATATATATATATATATATATATATATATATATATATATATATATTTCCGTCGCGGTAACTATGCTGCGCAACGTATGGTGATTTAAACCGATGATATTGCGTCCGAGCTTCGTCCGAATCATCAAGTTACTCGCGTTTAGTTTAGTTAGGAGACAATATTATGCTAAAATAATTAAAAATAATGGTAGTAGACACCTGACGTCACTTAAGCCACTTGTCCAAAAACATTGCTAACCTCCGCCTTTCTACTTTCAGTCTGCGTCAATTTCTATTTAAAAGTTTTCATTTAACAGTAGAATAATGAACAAAAGGAAATATTGTGTCTGTTAATTTTAAGCGAAATGTTAACTGACAGAAGGCCCCATTCGAAATTATTATTCTATTTGAATGTAGTGTAGAATTACGTTTAACGCTTGTGTAGAATAATGTTTTCAGAAAAGGGTTTAAGTTGAAACATGAGTTGGGAAAATCAGCTTAATATTTTATGTTGCTTGTTCTGTAAATAAAGGGTATTTTATGAAAGTATCCACTTATGACTTGGTATTTTAGGTTCGTTCGTTTCGTACAAATTAATGAATTAAACCCTTGAATAATACAACTGTAAACTGACCGCATATAAAACTAAATATCAGTATGAAATTTGAAATATTAAAAAAATGAACGGGTCAAAACGCGTACATATTGCATAGAACTCAGAGATCTATATGATATGTACGCGTTTTGACTTTTAAGTTTTGGTGAAGTTATATTGACCGCGGCCACGAGAGGACTGAAACCAAAGAGTATACAATACTACGTAAGACTGAAACGTTGAGCTTACACGTTTTTATTAATAAGTCAAAATATACGCGTAATGTATGTATTTTTGACACATCACTTCTTAAGTAGATTAGCACGTCGTCAAGATAGCTTTCATAAAAATTTCATGTCTTATTTCAACTCTTTAAGGGTTGATTTTTTTTTTAAAAATAGCCTATGTTTGACCCCGGGTCTTCAACTGCTTCCATACCAAATTTCAGGAAAATCAGTCCAGCGGTTTAGTCGTGAAAGCGTAACAGACAGACAGACAGACTTTCGCATTTATAATATTATTAGTATGGATTTTCTAAGCGCTGTATTCACTGATAGAGACTACAGAACTACTACTACTTTTCTACCACATGGTTAGTATTCACGATGCCAGAGACACGTATTAGCCTTTTTTCGCCTTTTACGAGATGCCTAGCAGTAAGACAGTTAATCTATTCTTCAAAAGAGTTCAACACGGGGAAAAATCTCTAATATTATTATAAAGAAAAAACAATTTGTCTTTATGTATCTTTGTAAGGAATAAACTCAAAAACTACTGACCTTCTGATTCAAATAATTAATTATAAATTAAAAATAAAATACATATTATTATTTTACCTATTACCTACTTATATATTCGCAAAATTCTTTTATTCCATCGACATATGAACAATTAAAGTATTTGGTTTTAAAACATTCAACATTTCTGACGAGCTTATTTAGCGTCCGCTAAAAGCAAAATGGTAATTAGAATTGGCGGAAGTTTAACAGAGAAGTTTGAAGAGTAGAAACCGATCTAAAACGGAACCGGACGTTCTATTCGTGATGCTATTTAAGGCGAGGCACCAGAGACAAACGGAAAAAACTGATTTGCTTAATCACATTTTTATGTATTGATTACACACACGACACGATATACCTGAAGATATTATCTAAGGAATGTACTAACTCATTACATGATAGAATGTACTTTACTCGATCATATAAAATTCCAAAAACAGGCAAACAAATCTCCAACACAAATATATATATATATATATATTAGACTGGGCCAAAAAAACGACTATTTTTTTTTTTCTATCGATACTGTGAAAATATCATTCATGATGATAAAAATTATGTATAATGTAAATTAAAAAAAATATGTATATTAAATATGATTATAAAAATTATATATATATATATATATATATATATATATATATATATATATATATATATATATATATAATTTTTATAATCATATTTAATATACATATTTTTTTAATTTTTATCATCATGAATGATATTTTCACAGTATCGATAGAAAAAAAAAATAGTCGTTTTTTTGGCCCAGTCTAATATATATATATATATATATATATATATATATATATATATATATATATATATTTGTGTTGGAGATTTGTTTGCCTGTTTTTGGAATTTTATATGATCGAGTAAAGTACATTCTATCATGTAATGAGTTAGTACATTCCTTAGATAATATCTTCAGGTATATCGTGTCGTGTGTGTAATCAATACATAAAAATGTGATTAAGCAAATCAGTTTTTTCCGTTTGTCTCTGGTGCCTCGCCTTAAATAGCATCACGAATAGAACGTCCGGTTCCGTTTTAGATCGGTTTCTACTCTTCAAACTTCTCTGTTAAACTTCCGCCAATTCTAATTACCATTTTGCTTTTAGCGGACGCTAAATAAGCTCGTCAGAAATGTTGAATGTTTTAAAACCAAATACTTTAATTGTTCATATGTCGATGGAATAAAAGAATTTTGCGAATATATAAGTAGGTAATAGGTAAAATAATAATATGTATTTTATTTTTAATTTATAATTAATTATTTGAATCAGAAGGTCAGTAGTTTTTGAGTTTATTCCTTACAAAGATACATAAAGACAAATTGTTTTTTCTTTATAATAATATTAGAGATTTTTCCCCGTGTTGAACTCTTTTGAAGAATAGATTAACTGTCTTACTGCTAGGCATCTCGTAAAAGGCGAAAAAAGGCTAATACGTGTCTCTGGCATCGTGAATACTAACCATGTGGTAGAAAAGTAGTAGTAGTTCTGTAGTCTCTATCAGTGAATACAGCGCTTAGAAAATCCATACTAATAATATTATAAATGCGAAAGTCTGTCTGTCTGTCTGTTACGCTTTCACGACTAAACCGCTGGACTGATTTTCCTGAAATTTGGTATGGAAGCAGTTGAAGACCCGGGGTCAAACATAGGCTATTTTTAAAAAAAAAATCAACCCTTAAAGAGTTGAAATAAGACATGAAATTTTTATGAAAGCTATCTTGACGACGTGCTAATCTACTTAAGAAGTGATGTGTCAAAAATACATACATTACGCGTATATTTTGACTTATTAATAAAAACGTGTAAGCTCAACGTTTCAGTCTTACGTAGTATTGTATACTCTTTGGTTTCAGTCCTCTCGTGGCCGCGGTCAATATAACTTCACCAAAACTTAAAAGTCAAAACGCGTACATATCATATAGATCTCTGAGTTCTATGCAATATGTACGCGTTTTGACCCGTTCATTTTTTTAATATTTCAAATTTCATACTGATATTTAGTTTTATATGCGGTCAGTTTACAGTTGTATTATTCAAGGGTTTAATTCATTAATTTGTACGAAACGAACGAACCTAAAATACCAAGTCATAAGTGGATACTTTCATAAAATACCCTTTATTTACAGAACAAGCAACATAAAATATTAAGCTGATTTTCCCAACTCATGTTTCAACTTAAACCCTTTTCTGAAAACATTATTCTACACAAGCGTTAAACGTAATTCTACACTACATTCAAATAGAATAATAATTTCGAATGGGGCCTTCTGTCAGTTAACATTTCGCTTAAAATTAACAGACACAATATTTCCTTTTGTTCATTATTCTACTGTTAAATGAAAACTTTTAAATAGAAATTGACGCAGACTGAAAGTAGAAAGGCGGAGGTTAGCAATGTTTTTGGACAAGTGGCTTAAGTGACGTCAGGTGTCTACTACCATTATTTTTAATTATTTTAGCATAATATTGTCTCCTAACTAAACTAAACGCGAGTAACTTGATGATTCGGACGAAGCTCGGACGCAATATCATCGGTTTAAATCACCATACGTTGCGCAGCATAGTTACCGCGACGGAAATATATATATATATATATATATATATATATATATATATATATATATATATATATATATATATATATATATATATATATATATATAGACATACTGAGATTCAATTATATTACCTTAAAGTAGCTGTAGCCCAACTCCAAGTCATCTAGATGTTTGCCAAATTTCATCAAATAAAAAACAATTAAATAATATAATTGTATAATTCAATAGTTTTTGCGCGATTGAGTAATGCTGAGACCGCACTTGCGTCTATCGACTTTGTACGATTTAACTCTAAAAAATTATCGCGATAAAATATGTGGTCATATTAGCGGCAACGATATTTTTCACGAACTAATCACGTGCAATAATCCGAGATGGCTGAAATCATTTTCAAACGTGTAACTATGGACGAATTTCTTTACTTCTATATGTATTATGTATACCAACAATTAACTGCTAAAATGTTTTTTTCTTGGGATTTACATTTTTTGGGATCCTGGACCTGTATGATGGGATCAACTCCTTAATTACGGAGGAATTGTAGTACTATTTCATCGTGCCACTACATTTTACGCAACCACCCGCATACTTTTGTACTGATCGAAAACAACGGCTGAGATAGCTTATAATAGCCGGTCACATCTACATGTAACGTTTCGTTGCGCGAAGCTTAGTGACGATAGACGCAAATGTGAGCATAGCATAACAAACTTCCTTCCATCCATCTATAAATCCAAACTGTGAAAATATCATTCATGATGATAAAAATTATGTATAATGTAAATTAAAAAAAATATGTATATTAAATATGATTATAAAAATTATATATATATATATATATATATATATATATATATATAATTTTAAGTATTTGATCTTTTAGGTACGGAACCCTAAAAACTAAACGGTTGTTATAACATTTGGAACAATCTTTGCAATAATATTTTATGAACTGTAAGTGCAGCGAAGTTGCTTGCGATTCGATATTATTGACAGCCTCCGGGTCACTGACTCAGCCGACGTAGAATTAGATTATAGGTGAAGGCATTAAAATCTCATTGCCTGAAACGAGGTAGGTAGTACTAGATTGTTGGTGAAATTATTACGACGAAATTACAACGTATTTACAGTTGTGTAAAAATTGAGAAATTGGAAAAATATTAAATATGTCTAAACTATTAAGTTCCTTGGGTTATTTTTTGGGTGCAGTCTAAAAATATTTCCCCGATGTATTAAACAAGTGGATACCGACTGTTTTCGCTTCGTTTATATAGACAGTTGAGCGCGATTGACCCTTTAAAAAAAAACAATTACTAAAATATAACAATTAGTTTGGTAGTAGTAAGGCGAGAAGTTACAATTTGTACAATATTATTTTAGTTGGTATGCTAAATGATTTGATTATTAAACAGGTAAGTACATCGAAACGTTCAATGTTTCAGATTGGGGGAAATAAACTCCACGCTAATACATGTTTAAATTGATGATATTGGGTTAAAACCACTACAAATTAGTTAGTGTCAGTGTGTTTGCCACAACATCAATTAATTAATTGTATCAAAGTCAAAGTTTGATATAGGTCTGTGCAAAAGCTGAAATACACACTTCAATTAAAATTTGGTGTATTATATAATTTTGGAACTTTGTAGAAAATGTGTTATTGTACTATAAAGTCTGTGACATATTATATATTATATGTATCAATATAAATAAAACGAATCGCCGACATGTTTGTACGCGCATAACTACGGAATAAGTGCTTGGTGCATTTATTCCGAAGTTATGGAATTGGAATATTTTTTGTGATATCAACAAACGTGTAAGGATAAGGTTTGTTTGAAAGAAAATATTTAAAAATAGGACGACAAAATCTTAAAATATGGAAAATGACTGATTGACTGAGATAGAAGATTTTGGGGGAGTATCTTCAATATATTATGGGAATTATTAAATAATCCTATTTATTTAACATGACCACTTTGTACGGTAGAGTTTGTCATATATTTTTTGTTATATAAGCAAGGCAAGCAGCTTCGCAAGGGTGGTATTGTGAAGCTGGGGCAAGTAGCGAGTAAGAAATAAAAATACTCCATTCTTACACTTTCACAAAAAAGTAAAGACGCTTTGACAAAAAGATAATTCAAACGCAAAAAAACTGCAACAACTGACTTCCTACATGCCGTATCGCTGGAACCCTGAATTCTTTACCAAATTTATATTAGATCTAACAGAAGGTATACCTTCCCAAACAAAACAATCATTTTCTAAATCGGTCAATAAATTGCCGAGTTATGTGAAGTAACATGAAAAAATACACTCGAATTGAGAACGGAAAACGGTTGAACGGAATTGAATAAAATAGATTACAAACTGGATAATCAAATTGTATAGTTTTTGGATTAAAAAATAGAAAAATCCTCTGTTCTCGCAGGATTCACAAAAACTTAAGGGCCTTGAATCACCAAATTAGACTTAAATTATTATTTTTTACTTTGGAATACTCTGATTCCTTGTGGGTGTGCCGTTTTGAGTAGGATGCAACTTTAAAAAGTGTAGTGTAGTGTAGAACGCAAAGTAATCGTGTTCCCTTCATCCACGTTGGTAACTAAAATTACCTAACCAGTTACAAGAAAAGATTTTTAATATTAGCTGGTAAATAGGGAAATCGTTTTTTGGTTATATTTTTTTCGGAGTGTTAGTAAAAGGCGAATGATTAGCCAAATTTGTCACTACAATCGGGATTATTAAGTGGTAGAAATGCGAAACCTCTCATTCAAGTATGTTACCATCACTTCACCTTTTCTTGCTTATCTATCTTATGAGCTTATCATAGTTGGAGGGCAGGGTGCCAGGCTTTGAAAATACAACAGCCAGCGACGTAATGCTTGTGTTATAAGATCTCTGCTACACGGATGACAATTCACTATTGATGATATTTATTTTTCCCAACCAGGAAAACCATGTAATTGTTAAAAAAAAGGATCTTCACGCCCGTATCCCCGAAGGGGTAGGCAGAGGTACAACAAGTGCAACCACGATTAGCCGAAGATACTTGGTCCCACAAATGTGAATATGTAGCAAACCTATCGCCAGCCGGGTACTTTCCAATCCCGGGCAACATTGTTTTTATCAGAAAACTAAAAAACACATTTTTGTAATTGGACGTCCCGGGAATCGCTCCCGGGACCTCATGTGGTCCACGCCAATGCCGCGCCGGCCTGCTAGACCACAGAAGCGATTAATCTACTTGTTACTTCATGTTAAAAAAAACTACACTGAAAGCCATAAAACTATTACAGGCATCATCACAGCTTTTACTTAATTGAAATAAACCTCCCATAATGAATAGATACTATTGTAAGAGTAGGTATGCAATAATCGAAAAACCTTCAGTATTGTAATAAATATGTCATGTGATGTATGTTTTTTAATAAAAAATACAGAATCTATCAATGCTCTAAAATGCAAAACCATGAAGAAGTATCATGACGTCCGGTTCCCTTGCGGGGTAGGCAGAGTAAACCGAACGTCTAAGTTTTTCCAGTTCACAGCGATTCACCGGTTTGTGGGTTTTTACCGACATTTTACCGGATATCTATTTATAGCGATAACCGGGAGCGACAGCTTTACATGCTCATCCGAGGCACGGGAGTGTTAATACACCACTCTGCCAAACTGCGAGACATTAGACTTTCGAGAAAAACCTCGAAAAAACCCCAATAATACTTTTGCCCGACCCGGGGATCGAATCTGAGACCTCATGATCGAATAGCCGAATTGGCTACCCTAGTCCATGAGGCAGTCAAAACCATGATTAGTTTGAAAATTGTAAAAGCAAAAAAAAATTCGTGCCAGACTACTAAATAACCTCTTCAAATGTGGAGTCTTCCAATAAGTTTGGGTTGACTCGTAGAGAATACCAGTATTAAGTCCACCTATGTATTCAATTGTGCATAAATTTTTAAATAAATAAATAAGGCCCGGCCTCCTTTGAAGAATAGGCCAACTGCCGTTCTGCCAGGCAGGTCGTAAAATGCGACCGATTCACTACCATCGTGGCTACTAGGTGGTAGAGTTCTGCATTGTCTCGCCCGGGTCTGGTACCACCGCCTTACCTATTCTTGCCGCAATAGCGTCAGTGCTTGTCGCTGTCGTGTTCCGGTTTGGAGGGTAAGGTAGCCGGTAAACTTATGCATGGGGCATTAGACCTCGCCACAAGATAGCAACGCACCATTAACATTTTTGGTGTCTATAGGCGATGGTTGACTCTTTCCATCAGGAGACCCATCTGCTTGTTTGCTATCTTATGATATAAAAAAAATTGTCTTTAAAAATTTAAAATGTGTTAACACGTATGTTTTTTCTTGCCAGACGTGTATTTATATTATTCTATTAGCTGCAGCGTGCAGCCCGCTGGATTATAAAACTTTTTGGAGAATCCCGCGGGATCACCTAATTTTTTGGGAATAAAAAGTAGCTTATGTGCTATTCCGGGACATCATATACCTATGATACGATATATGTATCATCTACCTATCCAAACATCCAAATTTTCGCATTTATAATATTAACTAGCGACCTGCCCGCGGTTTCACCCGCGCAGCTTTTGTTCCCGTGGGAATATCGGAAAGGTTTATACAATTCAACCTTCTCAAGAATCAATCTATCTATTAAAAAAAACCGCATCAAAATCCGTTGCGTAGTTTTAAAGATTTAAGCATACATAGGGACATAGGGACAAGACAGAGAAAGCGACTTTGTTTTATACTATGTAGTGATATAGATTTAAGTGCAAAAAAGTTAAGTGCATAATGAATATTATAGAGACATTTTTACTTTAGAAATTTGCTTGATGTTGGTAAGGTGACAGTAGATCAGGGACCTAGGGACCTAAGGACCACACATTTTACGTTGAGGCGTGCAAAAATACTAAACTCACGACATTTTTAATTGCCAACAGTCGTAACAGTTTAAAGTTAATCCGTTACCTTTGAACTGGCATTGTTGTCCAACAAGCGCATTCCCCACATCTGTTACTTTGATGAGACTTGAGTCGTACACTTTAGCTACTAATGGTCCGACCGACATTTTGTCTTCACCAATAGTGACCTGAAAAATAAAAAAATATATACTAAGAGGATGTAACATTTTATGGAAACATAATCCATTTATTTACTATATAAAAATCTTGTGTCACGGTGTTTGTGGTCGCGTTCCTCCTATAATTGGTCGATTTGTATGTTTTTTTGTATATTTAGTAGGTATGACAATAGGTTTGACGAAATTACTTTTGTATACCCCTACCGCCATCGTTTATTTACTAATTACTCCTACCCTACCAAAATATTCACTACAGATCTAAATATTATAAAGAGGAAATATTTGATTTGTTTGTTTGTTTGTTTGTTTATTACGATTTACCTCAAAAACTACTCGGTCGATTCTAAAAATTCTTTCACCTTTTTAAAGCTACTTTATTCAGCAGTGGCACAGGCTACTTGTTTACGCGACTGAGCAAAGGGAACTGATGATTTTTGGTCACGCGAACGAAGTCGCAAGTATCTAACTGTTAGTGATTTATATAGCAAGTTAACATTGGCGTGATCAGCCAATAATTAGTAAAAATCAGTAGAGGTTAGGTTCTGCGTTATTTAAACGTCATTGAGAGTCTTCCAAAATAGCATTTGCTAGCTTATTTGTCGATACTTGTCGTTTAACCCTTTCCGCTACAATATGAAATTGGCATCAACTGGTTTAATCATTACTAATGTTGTAATTTTGCCAAACTTGCGAAATATAGGACCTAGACCAACAACATTGTAGGCTAATGTGGATAAGGATAACTAATCTCTTTTCATGCTGGGACATGATCTAATAATTCACAAGTTAATTAATAAAAATTAGAATCCCGATCTTCAATATATCAAGTCATATATTCGACGGCTGCTTTAAAATATACCTTATATTACCTTTTTACTTCAAAACAAAAATCGAGGGCCAATACAGTACGTATATACGTACAAGAATGTTAGCCTGTAGGTAGATGGTATTGCCACATGCATAAGATTGCCGGCTGCTTTACACGCTAATGCTTAAACCCGAACATTACATTGACAAGCACTGACATTATTACGGTAAGGCGGTGGTACCAGATCCAGGCGAGACGTTCCAAAATTCTATCACCTAGTATTCACCTCTAACGAACTGTCTGGCAGCATGGCAGAAGGTCTATTCTTTAAAATGGGCCTGGAACAACACGGCCCATTATAGAGTTATGTACAATATCGCTCGCTCATTCCAATTATCATTCATGCGACATGTAAAGAATAATGATGATACAGGAATGCATTTTTTCCCTAAATGAAGAGAGACTCAAAAAAATGTTTAATTTGTAATTGTAACGTTCTAACTATACCATTATTATCCTTTAATCTATAGGTTATATAATATTTCACATTAAAGAATATCGGAATCATGATCATTCTAATTGTCACAAATTATATTGGACATATGACACTCTCAATTTCGAAGTAAGTATTTACCATTACTTGCAAAGAAAGTTGGCTAACGGTGTTCCAAATTTACATTTTATATTTTATTCTCAAAGGTATCGCATGCACCAAAATTTGGAAGAACTTTATTCCTGATTTATTTCAAGGAGAAATGCAGCACAACATTCTAAATTGCGAGTTGAATCAAACACCTGCTAGAAATTGATCATACATATGTTATAAGGTCTAGGTCCTTTGGTGCGAATCCCAAAATTGAAACAAATTATATAAAAGCAAAGCAATAACATCTTCGTACGAATTTTTTTAACAGATTTAATAACACAAGTAGGTATTTTCATTAAATAAAAACAAAAACTTCTTATTCTGTATCTCTATACAGGGTTATTTTTTTATCACCTGCCAAATTTAAATAGGTGGTTCAGACCATGAAGGTAAACAACTTTTCAAAAGAAACATGGGTCGAAAAGTGAAAAAAAAAATTCGACCATCCCATAGAACACTGCTCGATCACGTGGTCAATTTCGTATGGAAGGTCTGAATTTTTTTTTTCACTTTTCGACCTGTGTTTCTTTGGGAAAGTTGTTCACTTTCATGGTCTGAACCACCTGTTTAAATTTGGCAGGTGATAAAAAATAAACCTGTATAGTAAAATAGGTATGTAAACAGTGGCTGCCACTTTTATATTTAGCTGTAGGTCGCATCGTGACTAGCAATATAAGCGTGAATGGATACACTTGTATCAGGGATTGGTTTTGACTTTCCACCATTTACCTATATGAAGTTGAGCATACTAGTAGCATACTAGTATGCTCAACTTTAGTTTTTAGATACATATGTTAGGCAACCACTCTGCTACTATGAAGCATTCCATAACAGTCTTATCTTTATTAATAAAAGGTAATAATTTTATTTAAATAACTATTATTTAAAAAAATAATTACCTTAAATTAATAAAAATATAAAACAAGTTTTTCTTTTTTTTAAATTTTTATTCAAAAAAGAAAAACTATAATTTTATCCTAATGGCATATGTGCCAAACAAAATACTAGGATGACATTAAATTAAACGTATACTTGAATGTCTAAACGTTATTTCTGACTTATATCAGTTTTTAAATCTATATTTCATTAATAACACTATAAGTATTTATAACACAAAAATTACAATTGTATTGAATGTGAAATTTAATTTTTTTAAATTACAACACATGCTAACAACAAACTATTTATGGTTCTTCGTGATACCATTTTTTTAAACTTTAAGAATTAATAAACAAAGAACTGCTGTATATTTTAAATAGGTTTATTCTTAGTTATTTTAATCATAAAATAGCAAACTATAAGAGATGGCTCTACTGATAGAAAGAGAGACACATTTATAGCCTATCACAGACACCAAAGATGTTAATGGTGCGTCACTATCCATGTGGCGGGAAGACACTGCCACATGTATAAGTCCACCGGCTACCTTATCTTCCAAACCGAAACACGACAGTGACAAGCATTGACGCTATTGCCGCAGGAGAAGTAAGGTGGTGGTACCAGGCCCGAGTGAGACGTTACGAAACTCTACGATTTAGTACTCACGATGGTAATGACACCCATAGCCAATCGGTCGCCTCTTACGACCTGCCTGGCAGAACGTCAGTTGGTCTATTCTTCAAAGGAGCCCGGACCAACACAGGGGAACACGGGAGAATATAATAATAATAATTAATATTATAGATTAAAACAGAACCAAGTGGTATCAATTAAAAGAATTTTAATTTTGTTTAATATATGCTTAGTATGACGCAACGTTTTGCCTAGGTACCACCGCCTTACCTATTCCTGCCGTAATAGCGTCACTGCTTGTCACTGTCGTGTTCCGGTTTGGAAGGTATGGTAGCTGATAGACTTATACATGTCATTGCCATCCCGCCGTACGGATAGAACGGCACCATTAACATCTTTGGTGTCTATAGGTGATGATTTCTCTTTCCATCAGGAGAACCATTTGTTTGTTTGCTATTTAGTATTAAAAAAAACTAACTGGATAAAATGAATGACCAAAAATCATTAAATATATGCAAATTGATCAAGTTGCGCTACATTTTTTGACATTTCTGTGACAAATTTCCCCGTTCCTTTTTTACATAATACACCATCTCATGAGTGTATCGAGGGGGGGGAGCAGTGAGGGGTGGCTGCCCCCCCTGGAATTTGTTTACCTTTCTACTAACTACATACTGTTGTAGATAAAAATATAGTCTTAAAATGTTATGGCTGCCCCCCCTCCTGGCCGAGAACCTGGGTACGCCCATGCACCATCTGCTATTGCCAGGTAGTTCGTAAAAGGCGAACGATTGGGTATACAGGTTTCTACCATCGTGACTACTAATTCTGCAACATCCCGCAACGCACTATTAACATCTTTGATATCTTGTCTCTTTTCATCAGGAGAGCGATTTGCATACTTCTAATCTTATGATATAAAAAAACTAATAACAATAATGGAACCGACCAATTGGACTCGCACACGAAAGATCACAGTTCAATAGGTATTGGTAATATATACCAAAACTAGACAGGCAATTGAAATGAATTTAAAAATAATAATACCTTTTAAGCAATGATAGAAATTCAGGTGATATCTCGGCTGAATAAAGATAGCCTTTTGCACACAAATGAATTTTGTTAACAAAAATATACATGAAGTAGCCACGTTACAAGTTGAAGTTTGTTTTACAAAATTATTGTTATATGGCCAAAATATGACCACATTAACGTTATATTTAGAACTAGCTGTTGCCCACGACTTCGTCCGCGCGGACTTTGTTTACTCCGCACAGCTTTTCCCCCGTAGGTGATAGCGTGATAATAATATGTAGCCTATATGTTGACCCGACCTATAAGTAATATTCATGCAAAATTTTAAGTAAATCCAAAAAGTACTGCATACTTTTTGAGTTTACCCCGGACATACATACAGACAAACAGATAAACAGACAAACAGACAAAGATTCTAAAAACTATATTGCAATCTTAATTGCCATGTAATATGTCAATGACTATTTATAGTTATTTAATGACGATAAATTATGAAATTTTGAAAGTAATTTTAAATTATGTATTATATAAAGAGTTTCACAGGGTAAAATAAAACGGAAGTTTAAGGTTTTAGCTTAAATAACACGTTAATCGTGGAGTTTAATGACACTTTGCCCGGTACTAAAATTTATGTTATGCGCCTCGGCCCCTACCCCAAACCTTGCCTTTCTTCGTTCTACATACAAATAAACAAAGATAGACGTACCTAAGTATTTTCGTTTTGTCTCATTGGTCGAGTGGTTAGCGACTCTGACTACGCAATTGATGGGTCTCGGGTTCGATTCTCGACAGGGACAAGCATTTGTGTGATGAACATAGATTTTTGTATTTACTGGTTTGGATATTTGTCCGCTTAATTGATACAGCGCCTTGGGAAAAAACTTTTTAGATCGCACATAAAAAAACCGCCCCAGTGCGAGTCAGACTCGCGCACGAAGGGTTCCGTACCACCATAGCAAAAAATTAAATTAAAAAATAGCAAAAAAATACGTTTATTGTATAGAGACTCCACTCAATATTTTAATTTTGTTATTTTTAGTATTTGTTATAGCGGTAACGGAAATACATAATTTGTGAAAATTTCAGCTTTCTAGCTATCACGGTTTATGAGATACAGCCTGAAGACAGACAGACAGACGGACAGACAGACAGCGGAAGCTTAGCAATAAGGTTCCGTTTTATCTTTTAGGTACGGAACCCTAGAAATAACCTAAGAAACTCAGTAGTGTAGACATAGGATAATTTCTTCGATTCCACAGCTTTTACACACGATTTATATTCTGTGTACTAAGCGTTTCAATTTCGTTGTAATTCTTTCGATAATAATGTAGTACTACGTTAGTTTATACATGAGGTTGTAAATTTTTCGCTTACAATAACTAGTACTAAATCGACCGAAATAATGGTATTGCAAAAGATAAATAATCATGCGTGACGATACTGCAATTAATGTGTTTTTATCCATATCAATACAAGTAAGTACACAGACTTCTTTTTACAAATAAAAAGAATATATGTTTCAGGTTTTTAAAATGAAAGAAAAAAATGAACAAATTAAAAAAATCATAAGCAAATTACACAAAGAAGTTAAAACCCGCAAACACATTTTCATGTAAAATGTTGCCAAGATGAGACTGCATTGTCAAAAAGATATCAGATATTATGTAGAGCCAAGATTTTACCTAGCCTAGTTCTACAAATCCTTATTGCACAAACTATCTTAGTCAAAATATTCTGTGACTTTTTATATCGTAAGATAGCAATTAAGCAGATGGCTTTTCTGATGAATGGTGGTTAATATAACGCATAGCGTTATATTATAGCGCGCTATGTATAGTCAACCAATAGCGTACGCTATTTAGACGACGACGCATTCGGCGCTATAACATAACACCACGCTATATACCTAGCGGCTAGCGTAGGCCGTAGTTATAACGTTATAACCTACGAAGTCACTAACTACGCGATCTAACGAGTAACGTACTAGACTGTAGACGCTAGACGTTATAACATAGTTTATAGCGTTATAGCGCTGTCGCTTATAGTGACGTTGTGATGAATCACGCGCTATCTCGGCCGGCTCTATATATATACCTAGTCTTTAACGTAGCGCGCTAGATAAATATTGTTTATAGTCTACAACGCGCTATTATAAAATAGTTTATTTGAACAATACTATTTCTGATGGAAAGGAAACCTTCGCCCATAGTCACCAAAGATGTTAATGGTGCATCGCTATCCGTGTAGTGGCATTGGTATGCCACATGCATAAGTCTACCGGCTATCTTACCCACCAAACCGGAACACGATAATGACAAGCATTGACGCTATGGCGGCGGGAATAGGTTAAGAGGCGATACCAAATACCCGGGCGAGACTGCGGAATTCTACCACCCAGTAGTCACGACGGTAGCGACACGTATAGCCAATAGTTCGTTTTTTATGACTTGCCCAGAAGAATAGCGTACTTGATATTTTTATTAGTCAAAATATAAGTTTTTTTACATAGTAAGATAATACATATTACAATAAACAAGCAAATTGCTCTTCTGATGGAAAGAGAGGACGATCGCCTGTAAACGCTAAAGATGTTAATAGTGCGTTGCTATTCTTGTGACAGGGTGCTAATGCCACATGCATAAGTTTATCGCCTACTTTAGCTTATAAACCGGAACACGACAGTGACAAGCACTGACGCTATTGCGGGCAGGAATAGGAAGGCGGTGATATTATACAAAAAAGTATCTATTTTTTTATATATTCGGTATGTAGAATTTATTAGCAGTCAACATGCATATTATAAACAATAAACAAATATCACTGGACAAATTACATGAATTGAACACCCCGTTGGTCGAACGGTTAGCGAACATGACTACGCATCGATGGAGCTCGAGTTCGGTTCCCGGCAGGGACAAACATTTGTGTGATAAGTATAGAATGATAAGTTGTATTTCTGGGTTTGGGTGTTTATTAAATATAATATTTGAGTATTTATATGTATATATATTTCTATATATTAATATCGTTGACTAGCACCCATACGAGTGTTATAAGCAAATACATTGCGTGCTTTGGGGCTAGGTCAATTCGTGTAATTTGTCCAAAGTTTTTTTAAATTTTATTTTATTTATCTAGCCCCAAAGTAGGTTAGTAAAGTAATATGGGTAACAAAACTAAACATGCATAAATAAACACCAAAATCAATAAATACAAACATCTATGCTCATCACTCAAACGTTTGTCCTTGTCGGGAATCGAACCCGAGCCCCATTGACTCGTAGGAAAGTTCGCTAACCACTCGACTAACGGATCAATTATATTACAAATGTAAAATTATATTACAAAACATTTCAAATTATAAACTGGTTATCGGATAGCATTTTCAACAACCGCAACTTCACGCAATAAATCATCAGTATTCATGTTAGAAATTTAAAGGGCAGTCCTTCCGTAGCGCCATTCGAATGCTCGTACGAATATTATTATGTAAATGGGTACAAAGAGGGATGATTAACTTCAATGACTATCTATGGAAATGCGACCCGTACATCGACTTTACGGTTCCCTTTTGGATACTAGATACATATACCACCAACCGAGCCATACATTTGTTGTTGTCATTTCTGCAGGTACTTGATCCGTTTACGTACGTACGTTTTTAACTTCCCGCTACGTATGTAGATAAGGAAGTATAAAAAATGCTAAGTGATATGCCATTTTTGGATGTTGGCTTTATTCACTGTTACTGCACAATTTTTAACCTGTTTTTTTTTTTAACTTCCCACTACGTGTGTAGATAAGGAAGTTACTGATTTTGTCTCGAGTTTTCACCAGATCACGTTTTGAGGTCCTATGAACCTTTTCCGATTATTTTCACGATGACGTCAGTATGTCTGTCTGTATGTATGTATGTATATATGTGAGTGTGTATGTAAACATCTCATAACTTTTGAACTGCTGGACCGATCGAAACGCGTTCGATGGCATTCGATTGGATTTCACCTAGACTTCCTGAAAATTTGAACTAAGCAGCCCAGGAGATTTTGAGAAAATAAAAAAAAACAAAAAAAGTTAGGCGAACTAGTATTTTTTTAATATAACTTCCAGATTTATGTACCGATTGAGTACTAAAACTAATCAGCTCTATTCCTCAAGAAACTATGTCTAATACATAAATTTTATCAAAATCAGTTTATTTGTTTGGGAGTTATCGTTGAGAAAAATATTAAAAAAAAAGTATTTTTTCGACATAACTTCGAAAATTTTTAACCAATCATTTTATGGTATTCTACGATATTTTTGTACTAAAAAAACTATGTCGAATGCCGTTTCAAAGATCAAAATCGAATCTGATTTTCAAAATTTACAGCTTATCAAATATTAAAATTAGGTTGTTTTTAGCAAACTTATTTCATATTTTTGAAATAACTTTCAGGCTAATACACCGATTGACTTAAAAATCTTTTCAGCTTTTCTTCTTTAAAAACTGCTTCAATATCGTTTATTGGATCAAAATCGGCCAATTATCAATGACAAAAAATATTGAAAAAAATCCTTTTTGACATTGCTTCGAAATTTTCCAGCCTATCGCTTATTCGGCTAATTTTAAATTCGGATAAATTTTTTTAAATTCGGATCTTAAAAATTGAGTTGAATGCCATTCGAAAGATCAAAATCGATCATCGTTAGATAGATATATAGAAATAACCTTAAATGAATTAATAATAGACGGAATTAATAAAGACAGAATAAATTGTAAAATATAAAGAATGAAATATTGTAAACGTAAGTAGTAAGAAATATAATTGCAAAACTAAATATTAGGCAAATTGAAATTTTATTGAAATATAACAAAATAAGAAAATAAATAATAGGAACAACATATAAAAATAAGTATTGTATTAACATTAAGATATCTAACGGCTGTGATTAAGTTAGAGGAACTAGACTTAAGAGTATTGTGGAATTGACTATATACTCCCCCAGGGGGCGGATTCACCGTCCTAGGGAAAACTAAAAATAAACCCTGGGAATCGAACCAGGGACCTCATGTGGTCAACAAGACACCGAACCATTAGACTACAGAGGCGACTATGTCTATAGGTGATGGTTATCTTTCCCTTCGGCTTACAGACAATCATATTTTAATATCAAAAATAACTGAACAAAATAATAGAGCACTCAGTCAGTTATTGATATTTACCGCAACAAAAACATCAAATAAAAGCTACTAGATCTTAAAATGTTGACATAATAAACAGTTATGAAAAAGATCTTAACATGAATGAATAAAAAATTCTCACGGTTCTTAAGTGTATATTTATGGGAAAGTGGGTGATTTAAGTGGCAAATTATATATTATTATTTTTTTAGTTGTAACTTAGTTAATGTGAATTAATTCATTGTTTTAGTTAAAATAAAGGGTATAAAACACTACACATTGTTCATTCGTGAAATAGTTCAACCACTTTTGGTTTTAGAACTAATCATAATTCATTAAATTTGCCTTTCCTTTGAATTTACAAACTACAGACAAACGGCAGACAAAAATCTAGTTGCCTATTTTTAAATCTCGACTATATTGCATCTATATTATAGGTTAAATAATCTACTGATGATAATTTTCTGAAATATCTCGGTTGGGTTTAGTTCCATCGCCTTACTTATTCCAGCTGTAACAGTGCTACTTATTGTCATGTTCCATAGGGATATAGAAGCCGCAAAATTTCCGAATGTGACTTTACATTTCCACTTTATCTGAGAAACGTACCACTAACGTCTTCAGTGTTTAAAACAATGATTGTTTTTATGAAAGATATGACGATAATGAAAGATATATGTGTCTCGGACAAAGTGAGCAAGGCTGACTTCACCGTCTCCAGATGGTAGTGGACGGCGTTCAGGTCGAAATGAAGCCCCCTGATATTGCAGAAGTCCACGTTAAGCGCGGAAGGGGGTGCCATGTCCTTGCCTCCCCCCCCCCAAATACGCGGGGCAACCTGAGCTTCCGTGATCTGGCTATTTAAGAAATTCAGAGCACGGATGCCCAGATTCTCCACCGCTAGCGCAAGTGGTACCCCCCTGGGGTAAAATTCCTTTAAATCGCGCTTTCATGTCGGCTGGGGGGTGGGGGATGGGGGGAGGGGAGTAGGCCTCCGGGACTCTCACAAACCGAACGAAACACAACAGCTAAGCTGTTGCTTCATGTCGGTATTAAGTAAGAGAGTGGTATCTCCCCGGGCTTGCCGGCTTATTCAGCTGCTATTGCAGGATGGCACTACCACTAATCTGGTTGACTGACTGCACCGGTGGAGTAACTTTGTAACAAAATTACCACCCCGGTGAGCGATGGGGTCTTCACGTCCCTACGCCGGCAAACACACAGCAGGCAGTAACTTTACACAGTCCTACTGTTTAACATGCAAGGATTTAATCATATTTCTTATATATTTTATGAGTTCCCTATTCTATAGTGATCCGGTGAGTTTTGGTTAGTTATTAACATCCAATTATCCTTTATTAATTACATCATAATTACAAATGCATCTTCCATAATATGTAGTATAACTGCACTGCCCTAAGTAATCACATTTCATGTAGAGCCATGATTCTAACTCTACGTGTCCTAATTTTACAAAATCTAGACCGTATTCAAAATATGTCGCTTGGTCGTTTTGTTACTACAAGAACTATTGTGAAAAGTAATGAACAGTGAATATATTTCGCCTTACGCCCATCTGACAGTTACGAAATGGCCAAGCAATGTTTGTGGAGAGATGTAGGGCGTGTGGAGTTAGAAGCTTAGCTCTACATGAGATCTGATACATTTTTACAGTGCGAGCGACAGAAAGGGTCTTATTTTGGAAACATTTTACATAAAAAATTTGATGGAATTTTAAATCTTTTTGTAAGTGCTTATGATATTTTTTCTTTTGTTTATTTTTCTTCCATTTTTTTTTTAAAAACCTGAGACATATATTTTTTGAATTTGTAATAAAAAGGCTGCGTATTTGTAAAATTTTCAGATCGGTAACATGAAATTTTGGTATTGTAGGAAAACCCATTAATTTTCACTTCCGAAATTTAAAAGTATGGGAGTGATATTAAATGGGAGATATTAAAAATCCTCAACAACAGTAACAACAAATCCCTATATAAATTTTTAGTTCTAGCAGCATTCAAAACGGAAGTCTCATACAAAATTTAATTCCCTAATTTAAGGGGTTAGGGGATCAAAGTTCCAAGTTTTAGATTTTTTTTGCTGTTTGTGTAGGAGCTTAAAGAATTTATAAAATCTTAAACATAAGAGTTATGTAATTGGAACTTTGTATATTTAATGAATCTATGTACTATTAATATTATATTCCGAAAATGTTGTTTATCTTGTGTAATCCAAACCTAAGTTATAAGAGTTCTAAAAGTTTCGAAGCGCTTTGAGAAAAAGTAGGTAGCGACCATGTGCTTTGTGAGACTCGCCTTAACAATATAAATGCGAAAGTCTGACCACTGAATCGATTTTGATGACATTTGGCAAAAAGATAGTCGAAAATTTAGGATCAAATATAAACAATTTTTTTCAAAAAACAATCTCGAATTCAAAAATAGGGTACGAAAGATTGCATGGAATTTATTAATCAATAACTTGTTACTCTACTCTTGAGCGAAGCTTCGTGGTCAGTTAGATGAGTCATATGAATCATTCATATTTAAAAAAAATTGGCAGAACCATCTATAGTTACGGCCCAACGAAACCACTCAGCCTCAAGTCTCGTAGAAGAACAATTACGCACATAACGCCGAAATTTCAGTTGTTAATATTTGTGGTATTTGTAATAATAAACAATCTATCAGAAATATGGCAAGTAAAAAAGTTTATCAGAAATTTTAGTTGTGAATATTTGTGGTATTTGTAATAAACAATCTATCAGAAATATGGCAAATAAAAAAGTTTATCAGAAATATGGCAAGAAGATAGCTAAAAACCTCGGTTCAAACATAGTTTATTTTCAAAAATCAAACGATAAAAGTTTCTGTGAAATTTATAACATTGATGTTGAGTAAATTGCGCTGATAGTCATGTAATAAATATAAAGATAAAACTTAGTTGAACCACTATCAATAGTCACTCAATTTCAATTCTTGTGGGAGAACTAAAATTTCCGATGCGAATATTTAAAGTATTTGTAATAAGCATAGATCGAAATAAAAGTAGTGTCAATCGGGAATAGGCACTCAATGTCATCCGACATGCCGAATTCTTTTGCAAGATATTCAGAATGAAACTGGTTTTATTAATCGACAATTGATGACATTATTGGTATTTTAAAAAGCTTACAGATATTAATGCTTCTTATTTTTTTATATGAAACCAGATAGCCGAATACCAGTTTCGTAATCGATTAACGTTTTTTATTGCTTGTTACCAAATTAGAGAATTAACGGTAAGACCGTTAGCTTTTCTAGTTTGAAAGAAAAGCGATAGTCGTTAGGAATAGCTTTTATTTAACATTAGATTTTTTATACTACCTATACCCGCTAATAAACCTGAACCAGTGTATATTTCGTTATTATTGCAGTGGTTTATAAAAGTACCCAGAGTTAAGTTCGATAAAATAATAATTAATGTCAAAATCTTATCTGACAGTCATTTATTAATTACAATTGAAATGTTTACAAAAACACGCTGGTCAGTGCTCTCTAATCCATACAGACATATATTATGTATTGTTAGCTCGCCTTTTATTTTGTATGTCTAAATGTCTCCAAAACTAAAGATGTAGAGATGAACTGCCTACTTTAAGGAGATGCAGACAACGCGCAGTTACCACACCTGTCCATATAGCTTAAAGCTGTGGTAAAACATTAGCCATAATTATGAAAGATAGTTGGAAATAAATATATGAGCTAAAATTTAAATGAGAAGTAAACTACAATATTGATATTTAAAAGGTAAGTTACCAAAGCTACCTTTAATGACAGGCTTCTAATTGTATATCTTGGATATTATTACACTAGGGATGTGTTATACCACTGATAAAGAAAGAAGGGTGAATGCAGGAAATAGTGAATGGAACATTAGAAGTATTACTTAAAAACACAATCTAGTGCAGTCAAAATGTGTTAGTGCCTGGTTTGCTTTGCGTAACGCTGCACTTATTTCCACATTGGTATAACAAAGCATGAGTTGGGTATGTCGACTGGACATAAAAGTAGGAGACAGTTAAGATTGAGACGTCTATACGGAAAACGCGTCCACTAATAATCTGGGCACACAGTAGCAATACGAGTCTAGTGAAGCGCAAAGGTACTACCTACATTTTCTCGAACGGCTGCGGCGTTTTTTGAACCCTCATAACTTGGTTTTGGATCGGTTAGGATTATATCAGATAAAATCTCGGGACCTGATTTTAAGAGTGTGCTAATTAAACATATTAAATGTTTAAATGCAAAGCTCTTATAATAGAATAATATAAAAAAGGGAAACCCCACCAAAGACATATTTATGTAAAATGTTGCCAAATCGACCATATAGTACTAATTTATAATAATATTTACAAGCCGTTATTGTCATAGACGGCGGAGGCATCAGCAGTTGTAACATTTTTAGTTTGTCTGATGTCAGATTTTCTTTTAAGATTTTTTGTCGTTATCTCATACTATCAGAAGACAAATACAAAAACTGTATAGAGATTTTTTCTAATAGCTGGAAAATCTTAAGAGTACGTAGAACTATTGACCTTAATTATTACCAGCGATATCAGTCAAGTTAAGGTCGACAAACGCGCGATAGAGTTTCTCACTAAACTCGCTAGCTGGCAAAATCAGTAAATGGAAATCAACAGAACTGTCCCACGACGCGTAATTATGGATGGAGTACACGGAGACGAGCTGCAGCGGGCCAAGTAGGCCGCATCACGACATATAATGCTAGTTTAGTAAGTATATTAGGATGGGCTGCAGCGGGGTGAAGCGGGCCGCAGCGGGGCGGATGGGGCTGCATCGTAATATAGCACAGTTACGTATTTCTTTCTAAATGTTATCTTTCTTCTGTTGGTCATTGTAACGTGAATCTTGCAAGTCATATAGCTCTATGTAGCCTTGAACAAAAATTATTAATCGTTCTTTAACCATAATTATGTGCTTTTATAAAAAATGTGTGTGACTCAAAACACATAGAATCCACACCATGCAGCGCATTCACTGAAACTCGCCGCGGCAACCTCTGCTACGAGCCGGTCTAGTGGGCGATAGTTCATATAAAATGTATGCAGGTTTTCGTGATGCGGTACGGCCTATTGCGGCCCGTCCAAGTGTGATCGATCCTTTACGATTAATTTTGCTCTTTGCATTATTATATACATAATATGTTTATTTTTTTCTTGAACTTCCTTGAAATTATAGCGTACAGCTAAAATATTTTTCTACCTATTTTAACGGTGAATTATAGTAAATTACAGCGTCTTTGGGCGTTCAGTTTCCTTTTTTCTACCTCGCAGGAGAACCGACGTGATTATATTTACTAGCGATCACCTGTGGTAAACCATAGCTAAAAAATAAAATCGTTTGAAGACAGATTTTAGCCGTAAAGAAAATATTATACATGTGTGTTTATTATCATGTATGTCGCATGAATACTAGGTGGTAGAGTTCTGCATTGTCTCACCCAAGTCTGCTACTACCGTCTTACCTATTACAGCCGCAAGGCATCGGTGCTTATCATTAACGTGTACCGGTTTGGAGGGTAAAGTAGCTGGTAAACTTATGCATGTGGCATTAGACGTCGCCACAAGATAGCAACGCACCATTAACATCGTTGGTGTTTATTACGTATTAATATTAGATTTCATTTATAACATGTTTTGGTCATCGGTCGAGACGTAAGACAGAAATGCAGTCAAATATTTCTAACTAGCACTAGAGTTAACACGAAAGTAAATATAATTTATATTGACTCCGTATTGCTTTCCAATTTGTCGAATTACATGAAATATTTTAGTTGTTAAATTTTAAATGTCACTCAACGTCACCTAAATAGTATATCTGGTACATGGAAACTGACGGGAGAAATTAAATAAGTTCTAACATTTTAATGATGACAGGTTTTACTTTGTCATTCGAAAATTTTAATCAAAACTTTAATTAATTTTAATATTATAAGCAATTTGTATTTATTTGTTCTGCAAGTGTTTCATTAAATTAAATTCTTTACGTTACTAATAAGTTTTCACGGTATTCATATTTCGTCATATTTGAACGAAATCGGTACTCAGATCATGACATCTTATATATATTAAACTTAAGTTTTCAAGTCAAATAAATATGTAATTTATTAGATAATAAATTTTATAGGTAAGTAGATTGGAATCGGGTTATAAGGATTCTTCGCCGCTGATTATTTTAAATATATAATTTTTGTATGTATGTATAGTACATAGTAATTATGTTTAAAAAGGACCTTGTAAATATGTATTGAAAACCACAGACCACATGAATACTGATTGACACGCCATTGGGAAGGAAACGTGTCGCCGCGCATATGAGCAAACGCTCCTATCACTGTACAATATAAGAATATTATATATATATATATATATATATATATATATATATATATATATATGTATATATATATATATATATATATATATATATATATATATATATATATATATATATATATATATATATATATATATATATATATATATATATATATTCTCTCTGTCTCTGCTCTTTTTGTCCTGGCGAATTCCTTACGTCCTCGCTTGGACGCTCTGCTAGCACTACGAGATGTATAGGTATGTCATGGTCGGATCTCAGAATTAACCACATCATGAAGTGTTTGAGATTTCATGAAATCATCTCATCACATCATGAGTACGCCATGATGTTGCTAGATCAGATTAATGATAAGTAATCATTTATCGATATGGTAAACTAAACGCGCGACTACTTCATGAAATGGTCAAACTTAATCGATCATAATATCGTAAAATAATACATTAACTACCGATAGAGGCGCTGGAAGCACTTTGTTTATTCGTCAATAGTCATGGGCGTTTAAACGATATAGGCTTAAAAAATTAGGGTTTTCGAAATAATCCCATAAGCGTGCTTACGAATTTAAGCTGTTTTAGTTTCAACGTTGATGTTAGGCAAAACAACGTTTGTCGGGTCAGCTAGTATTGTATAATAATTTGTATTGTATTTGATAACACGTCATTTCTATAAGCTAGTAATAAGTAATAACACTAACAAAACTCCAAAACATTAAACGCTTTTTTCAGCTCTTGGCTTTATCGGTCGCCACTAATTCACTTAAATCTTCGTTTTATAATCGACCTTCTCAACGATCAACAACTTTTGTTTAAAAAAGCGTTTTTAAGCACGCTTAAAAGTATAAGCAAAACGTTTAAATGCTTAAACTGTTAATAATTTAAAACCGTTTATCACATCTCTATGTATCAAGAAGGTAGCAGTTTCAAAACTTAATGATCTGAAAACTATGTTGAAAGGACTTTTAATTTTACCCAGAGTTCCTAGTTTTTCAATAATGCCACTGATTTTTTTTAAACATTTTTCTTATCCGCGATCTGCGATGGACTCCGAAACTATTGAAATGATTTCAATGAAATTTTGTTGATATTAACTGTTTGATCCAACTTAAAAGATAGGATAGTTTTTCGGCCGGTTTCTCAAATGCACATTAATTGTAACAAGCAATTAATCTGTGTTTAACATAATTTTTAAAAGCAAATGATCTGTTAAACACAGTATAATTGCTTGTTAAAATTAACCGACTTTATATCTCAATGAAATACCCACCAAAATAATTATTTATACGAATCAAAAAGTTTTACCCATTGAATGATATCTATTGTCATTCAAGGGTGTAAAACTGTCATGAAAATTGTGGTTGTTGAGATACAAAAATCCTAGAACTGGGATTACATAGTGGACTAAACAGCATTGGACAATCCACTGCCAGATGAACCGATGGTCTGATCGAAATAACTGGAAGCTGATTAATGCAGGTGTTGACAGATAGTTGATAGAGAGTTGTGGCAAAGTTTGTGAGAGGCTTTTATTCAGATGTGGACATCACTGGGCTAAGATAATGATCAATAAATCTCATTACTTCACAAATGGGTAAACCATTGACGAATCTGCTATATATTTGTTACAAGTTATATGAGAGAACATTAACTTATGACAGTGAATTGCACTAGAGAATTGCACCTTAAGGCCCTCATGAGTCTTGTAATTTAATCGTCTGTACCTTAATTGGTGCCACTAGATAACGAAAAAATAAATATTTTATAGTTACTTACATCGATTAAATGTGTTCCTACTTCTTCAGGTGTGAATTCAATACGGTAAACTCCTGGTCGTTCCGCTACATCTAGAACGCGGGCTACAACTGGCCGCCGCGAAGGCGCGGTCACTGCTACTCCAACCTTATGAAGAAAATTCTAAATTAATATCATTGGATACACATATTAATAAACTAAATTCAAAACGATGTTGTATATTTAAATAATTTGAAAGCAAATAAGCAGATATCTCTACAGATTCTCTATAGCGGAACACAACAGTGACAAGCATAGACGCTATTGTAGCAGGAATAGGTAAGGCATTGGTGCCAAACCGGGTGATACGTTGCGAAACTCAATCCGCTGTAAGTCATTATATTACTGATAAATTTGGGCAATCCTTCGCCTTTTACGAACTGTCTGGAAGAGTGGCGAATGATTTATTCTTCAAAGGGCGCCCAGGTTAGCACGTGGAATTTTGTACTGGCTTTATAACTGTGAACGCAGATAATAAAGCAATATTGTCTTATGTCAATTATGTCAAGATTATCTTGATATCTACTTATTACGGATCGCTCATACTGGGACAGGTCGCAACGGGCCGGGCCGTATCGCCAAAATCCACCTAGATCGCTATAAACTATCGCACACTATGACGCCCTGCTGCGACTTGTCGTAATCTGCTAAGCCAGCATCTTACATTGCGATGCGGCCTGCACCAGTCAGTTGCAGCCCGGCCCAGTATGTTTGATCCTTTAAAAGACGATTGTAACTTTCCAAAACCAGTTTATGTTATATGTCATTTGAACATGTTAATCAGTAGATCACGATGCGAGTATTCACGAGGAGAGTATTAAATAATTTTTCAATTTTCTCCGCGATACTTTCTTGGAGTCATAACACCCAAATTCCAAAGGTTATTATTCGAAAAACATACAAAATGTTTGTCGAAATAACTAGCAGCATGGAGAATAATCTTATCAAATAGTACTTACATACATACATACATGTCCTAACGCCAGATCCCTTACGGCGTACGTAGAGGGAACCGACTGCCATACATCCGTATCCTTGCACGCTTGTCTCCCTTCTTCCACATTCATCACTCTCTTCATACACACACGCCAGTTGCGTAGAATCTTGACACCACGTTCGGACAGTACTCGATCAATCTGATCATGCTATGTCAGTCTTGGTCTTCCACGGTACCTACATCCTTCCTCATTCGCATTGTATATCTGTTTAGTTAACCTTTCACCTACCATTCTTTCTACGTGTCCGAACCAACGGAGCATGTCCTTTCTCAATAGGTACGTTCATTTAAATTCAATGTGATTATTATCTACTGGCATTGAAAAAGTTCTAGTATTGAGATAATATATTTTCTTCTTTTTATAATGTACTAGCTGACCCGCGCAGCTTCGCCCGCGAATAGATTATATTTTATCATGTCGTCAATACAGTTTTTCATAAAAATTTTACATTTGACCTCCGATCTTCTGATCATCGCACAAATGCTTGCCTTTGTCGGAAACCAAACCTGAAACCCGTTTGCGTAGTCACGGTTTCTTACGGTCATCAACGGGGCGGCCCGTTAATAATTAAATAATAAAAAAGTAAGTAAAATACTAAAAGAGCGAGTAGAATTTTAATGGACCACCCTTTAAATAATTTGTAGTAATGTAATGTAATAAATAATACTCGCGATAACTACTCGTCTACTGAAAAGTTTTTATGAAGTTCATCTAACTCGATACAACTTATAAAAAATTTGTAAAAATGCGACCAAAAATGTCTATTGTAATAAAGAATATTGACATTTTAATATTGAGCGACAGGGTTTTAATGAATATTGGATCTCTATGTGTCTCATCCATCAAAGTGGTATTCGGTGTTCACAGGCTGGATAGTGAATCGTCTATTGAATGGAGTTTAGAACGTTCGTTACGCTGTATTGTTATTGCATTACGGAATAATTAGGATTCTACTCGCATTTCATATAGCGAGATTTTTCGTATATGTTTTTTGAAAAAACCAAAAATTAGGAGATAAACATATTCAATAATTTGAAATATAAAAGCACACGAAACTTTTTTAGTACTTACGCTTTATTATCATTTGTTTGAGTAGTGAAATATGTAAAAGTATCATCACGGCCGAATCCAATAACGCATAGGCAGGGGTACAACTAGAGCAGCCACGTTTAGCCCAAGATACTTAGTGCCATAATGTGATAGGTGGTAAGTCGGCAACCGGGCACCTGTCCAATCTCGGGCAACGTTTTTATCAGAAAACTGAAAAAAACACTTTTTTGATTGTCCGACCCCGAAATCGAGCCCGAGACCTCATGTGATCAACACCGATACCGGCCCACCAGTACACATACGTGACAAAAATATGTACGTATCTTTATTCAAGCATTAGATTTTAGACCCTTTTTTACAACAAAAACAGTACCCCCTTAATTAATACAGAAACTTTGGAAGAGTTTTTTCAGACTATACAAAAAAAAAAAATAACCCAAGAAACTCAATGGTTTAGACACAAGATACTTTTTGCGATTTTATAATTTTTATAATAATTTATACTCTCCATCGTCAGAACTGTGAAAACTGGTGAAACCATCATAATTATTATTTTAAATTTTGCACTTATGACCCTGATGATGCAATAAATTGTGGAATTGTACAACCAAACAAACAAACAACTTTGTTTGTTAAATGATGATAAATAAATATAGGACATCAGCTGGCAACTAAAATTTAGCACATTCTTTTTTGTATTTAAAACTTAATATCACCATATAAAAATGATGTGGAAGATTAGAAATATTGTTAACAAATTATTTGCTTTAGAGATTTTTTAGCCTGTTTTCGGAATTTTATATGATCGAGTAAAGTACGCTCTATCGTGTAATGAGTTAGCACATTTTTTAGAGTACATCTTCAGTATATCGTGTAATATTTGTGAAATTGTTATTTAACAATCAATACAAAAAAACGTGATTTAACAAACCCTTTTTTTCCCGTTTGTCGCGATGCCTCGCCTTAAGTTATTACTTTAAATAAAGGTTTACTTAAAATATTATTTTAAATAATAAAGGGTTTTAGTTAAGTTATATAGTCTTATTTATATCTGTGTACTTATATTATTGTATTGATTACAATATATACAGTTTAAGTTCAGAAAAATACTTGACTGACATTTGGAGAGTAGAGCACTTCTTAACATTCAATTACTACAAGCATAATATGAAATCTTTTGGATATTATATTAGCTTGTAATTTTTTGTATTGAGTCTATTGATTTTTAGAGTGAAATAGACGGAATAAAAATTCTTTCAATTTTTCAGCTCAATTTTTTATTATTAGGAGCAAAATTTGCTTTCGTCATTAGTTTTACGCTGTGTGAACATATCAAATTATACATAACTCTCACTTTTACTGTTTGTATTTGTTAATATGTATTTAGAAATGGAACTAGGGATTGTGTGCAACTGTTCTGTAAGATATGATAATTGTCTTAACAATACGATTCTAATTTCCAAGATCCAACTCCGAAAGTATTTATTGCACTAGCCTCAATATAGATGCCTGAGGCATGGGTTTGGATCGTAGTTCAGGCGATTCGTTCTTAGTAAGTTATTTGAATATTTTCGAATTTAACGAACAAAAAAGTTTGAGACTGATATTTATAAACCGTGGTCCCAGGAACAAACTATTTTTTGATTAATAACAAGAAGAACGTTTGCGAGCAGTATCCTTTTGACGACACGCAAATCTTTTCTATCTTCGAAAAATCTCTGATCGGGTAACTAATAAAGTTAGGTGGCTTCGAACATTTTAATTCGGTGTAGAAAAAATATTTTATTAATAACAATAATTATTTTTTAGCTTTAATCGCTTGTTTATTTTATGAAAAACATGAAAAACGTTTGTCCTACACGATCGATGATTTTTCTGACAAGTCCTCAACTCTAAAGATTCAGAATTATAAGCTTAAATAATGATATTAATCAATTTAAAAACAACCTAATTTTTTCATAGCAACTTGTTAATTATTATTATAATATAAGGGTTACTTTTCTTAGTCTGATACTCTATCGGTTTCCACTTTAAAGTTTTCTTTTTATCTATCTTTATTGGTTACCCGATTCGAGATTGTTCGAACATAGAAAAGTTGGGCGTCTCGTCAAAATGAAGCTATTCACAAAAATTCAGCTTGTTATTAAAAAAAAAAAGTTTATTCCTGGGACCACTGTCTATTATAGATAAAGAGTTATTAACTATTATTGTCAACAAACAAACCAAACATAATTAGTAATTATTTCATTTTTTCATTAATCTAAATAGCGGTCTTTATTTTAGATATATAATAAATAAACTAGTTCAATTATTTGCTTTGCCATCGTCATTGCTCTATAATGTTCTTCACCTCGATAGATAATAATAGAGATATACTCAAAGTCCACCTCTAGTACCTCGTGATCGATAGCGTATCAAACTAAGAACGACTTAACTAAATTAATACGTAATCAGACAGAAAAAGTAAATAATAAAATTGTATTCGTATAAAATATAAACCGGAGAGCTACGATAATTAATCGACGCAATATTATTGTTCTATATTTATAATTTATTTATTTATATATTTATATTCATCGTATTATAAATGCAAAAGTTTGGATGTTTGGATGGATGTTTGTTACTCAATCACGCAAAAACTACTAAACGGGTTTGAAAGAAATTTGGCACAAAGGTAGACGATGACCTGGAATAGCATATAGGCTATCCTAGGCATCCTGGAAAAATTAGGTGATCCCGCGGGATTCGTCAAATTTTTTATAATGCAGCGGGCTGCACGCTACAGCTAGTATATTATATATATTCCGCACACAGGTACATCAAGCGCATCTACAATAACACAAAAAGTTTAAACTCCATGAACTCTCGTTTGTTTTTTGTTTTTCGTTTCGAGAAGATCGTTTTGTAGCAATTCTTCCTATTCATTCTACTTTTTTTGATTAAGGAAATTGTTAATGCCCCAGGACAGTTTTAGATTGTCTCTCGGGCTCATTAAGTTTCATTGCTTATCCCTACATTTCCGTTAATGTGCGCCCTGTAATGAAGTGTCTTTACTTTGTAATAGAGGAGTAGAAATAAATTAGATGTAACATAAATAATACGACTTCAGTAATCTATATCAATTATGTTTCAATCTTTGTCAAATTATGCACAGGGCGATTAAAAAAATGCCCTGGGCATCATTTGATTTCAATGAATATTTAGGAAATATTAAAATTTTGAAACAATTCCGCAAAAAATAACGATTATCTTCTTCTTCTTCTTCTTAATGGGCGGGTCTCCGCAACTCGACGACTAGTGCCTTTTTTGCGTGTGGTTAGGCTGGTCCTATTCTTGCCATCCCAACTCCTCCAGGAAGCCTAGTAACCCCTTGATGTGGGAGAAGGCTCCGGGGAGAGACCTCGGAGAACCGAAGACCTACTTCGACTTACTTGTCTCTGTACGATTAAGTATTACACACGCATATTTTATTATGTGCAAGTGTTCACCCCTAATTACCCCGTGGATCATAAGGGGTGAGGGCACTTAACAGCTCTTGTAGCGCTGTTTTAACAGTTTACCCGAAACATATTTAAAAGCGTTTTTAAGGCTTTCATTCTAAAAATCCTCGTGCGACGGTGGCGCGATCACTATTATATGCTAATCGATAGACACTTTTATCTATAGAGTATGCACTCCTTAAATGTTTAACAACGACTGTATTTGAATCAGCAATCATCTTGTTTTAAATCTTGGCGACGCTTTTATTGCTGAGCTACGTGTCTATGGTTTCTGTCAAAATTCTGCTTTGCTTTATTATCAATTACGTCGATTCTACTGATCGCTAGATATACATATACATGGGGCACACTAACAGTTTTGCACTTCTAGCTAATCGGAACTATTCGATTTTCGAATGTTATATTTTTAAAAAGTTTCAACCTTCTTAGTAATAAAAAAAAATTGGAGGGAAATGATTTGTCAATTGTTTTTTTTACCACACATCAAAGTTCTACGTACGCAACGAAAATGGAATGTCGAAAAGATTTTAGAGCGATGATTTGTTATGATTTTAAAAGTTCTCTTTCTTCGCTAGACTGTGCCGCTCGTCTTCAAAATGCTTTTGGGAGAGAAGCACCTTGTTTGAGCACCGTGAGGCGATGGTTTGCTGAATTTGAGAGAGGTCGAGTTTCTTGACATGACGAATTTCGTGAAGGGTGGCTTTCAACTGCCGTCAACGAAAATAATGTGGCTACTGTTAAGTGGTTAACTGAAGAAAACCCCCGGATTACCTATGAGATAATTCGAGGATTATTGGGGATTGGTATGAGCCAAATTCAGAAAATTTTACACGAAGAATTGAAAGTTCGGAAACTTTGTTGTCATTGTTTCATCATGTTCATCGTAACTGATGAAAGTTACATAAACAACATTACATTTTAGCACTAATCTTTACGTTTTAGCACTAATATTTACTTTGTTTAAAAAGTTGGTTAATTCAGAATTCGATAGGCGATAATTTTTTCATATTTTTTTTTTATAGTAGAGGGGGAAAACGAGCACGGGGTGCAACTCATGATAAGTGATCACCGCCGCCCATAAAAATCTGCAATACCGGGGATCTTGCAGCTACTTTGCCAGCTTTTTAAAAATAAGTAAGCTTGTTTCTTGAAGGTCCCCAAGTCGTATCCGTTCGGAAACACCCCCGTGGGTAATGGATTCCACAAAGGCAAGAAGTGAAGAGAAGAGGTGGTGAGGATGATACTTTCAATTTTGACTCGATGTCGGTTGATGGAATTTAGCGGCAGGAATTAATCCGAACGACTCGTCGGAACACTCCCCATGGTAAATGCGGTAAAAGATGCAGAGTGAACCTACATCTCGGCGTAACGCCAAAGAGTCAAGCAGATTAGAAATAACCTGGTCGTCGACGATTCAAACCGCTCTACGTTGAATGTGATCAAGAGGAAGAAGCTGGTACTGAGGACCTCCAGCTCATAGGTGAGAACAGTACTCCATATGAGGTCGAATTTGGGCCTTGTAAAGTTGGAGGCGATGGGCTATAAGGTGAAGTACTGCTTTGCTCTGCTGAGTATATCAAGTTTTTTGGAGGTTAGTTTAGCCTGTCTTTCCAAATGACCGCGTAACTGTACGTTATTCGATATGTCAACTCCCAGAATTCCAACACTGGCTGAAGCTGTCAGGAGAATGTTCTCGAATCGAGGTGACACGACAAAGGGTGTCTTTTTTGTGGTGAACGCGCAAAGCTGCGTCTTTTTGGAATTAAATGTAACAATAAATCTAAGCACTTAAAGCGAAGCGTAAAGCAAAATAAATGGCTATTATTCACAGAGGTTAACAATATATTATTATTGTTAATTACTTTTACAACTTGTCCATAAATAGGGGCCAACTATAACGTCAATTTAGGAAAGGAAAACTTTGCACAAGGAATTAAATCTTATTAGGAGTAGTATGTTTCTATTTGTGTAAGACAAGGGTTGAATCACCAGTCCTATTGCTATTCGCTACATTTCGAAATTTATTTGACACGGGTTAAGCGAATTAACATATAGCAATTTATATCGGATTATATTGTTGTGTGTGGTTAACAATGTGTATAATTTATGTTAATTAAAATAATGTATTATTTTCGATTTAATGTTATTAGTTATGCTGCTTATTACAACAATATAATATTATAATATCTTGTAAACTTTTTAAAATGTAATGCTAAAATTATTTTAGGAATTTCAAAATTGGGACACAGAAAAATATAGTTGGTAAGTAAAAGTAAAAACCTATTATCTACAACAATTATTCGACGAGTTATCGTAATTTATATAGATTTTACATATTTAAACTAAATATTACGTGGGCATAACATTTTAGGTCAATATTTAACAATCCTATTCCAATATCCCGACTCCCATCACAATAATGCGGACTAAGAAGGGTACTTTTAGTTTCATACTATGAACATTTGAGTTATTTAACGTCAATGACAAATATCTACCCGCACCACAGGTTCACCGCCTATAAAAACTTCTCTAAGTACATTTTATAAGTTGATCGACTATTACTCAAAAACTTGTAAAGCCTTCTAAGCCGTGTTAGTTTTCCTTTTAACTTTTATAGTAGAGGGGGCAACTTTTATAACGAGCAGGTGGTGCACCCGATGGTAAGTGATCACCGCCGCCCATGAACATCTGCAATACCGGGGGTCTTAAAGCTACGTTGCCGGCTTTTTAAAAATGAGTAAGCTCGTTTCTTGAGGTCCCCAAGTCGTATCCGTTCGGAAACACCCCCGCGGGTAATTGTTTCCACAAGAGCAGTGCGAGGCAAGAAGTGTCGACAAAACCGCACGGTTGTGGATTTCCAGACATCTAGGTGGTGAGGATGGAATTTTAAATTATGACGCGATGTGAGATGATGGAATTTAGCGGCAGGAATTAATCCGAACAACTCTTCAGAACACTACCCCGTGATAAATGCGATAAAAGATGCAGTGCGAAGCTACAACTCTAATTTTAATACTAAAAGACTAATTACAAAATTTCGCAAAATCGTTAGAGTTATTTTGGAGAAACCTATTCATTGTATACAAGAATTGCTCGTTTAAATGTAAGATCTAAATACTCAAATACATTTAACAAACACGCAATTCCAGAAATACCAACATTGGTGCTCATCACACAGACGTTTGTCTCTGTTGGGATTCGAAACCGAACCACGTCGATTGCGTAGTCAGGATCACAAGACCAACGCGATGGGATGGTCGAATATGCCGGTATATACCCTCTATATGTATAATCAAAACATGCAGAACTACACCACTTAAAAACTTTCACACGATCAGATCCATCCACTAACCAATGACACCTGATTGAGTCATCCAAACTGGGTTTCGCGCTTCACGATTGAACTTGTTTTTGGTAATGAGAGATGCGTTCCCAACCTAAGTGGTTTAACGTCATTTGGTTGGCCAACAAAAATATTGACGTCAACCAACGTTTACAAGGTTTAGACTTTAACTCAACCAAGATAACCTTGGCTGGTGGTTGGGTCTGATCATGAGGAAGCCATATTGTGATCACGAATAGTAGTGAATCATATGGCCAATCAGTCACCTGGCAGGTATGAAGAACTGTTTGATAGAAAACCAGATATAGTCTTTTTTAAGGGAGGGCCTGACCGACACTGTTTTGTCTATGTAGATAACATCAAAGTAAACAAATGTTTGTATACATTATTGGAATCATCTGTATTTATTGAGCTTGTCGTGAATACTTTATTCATTTTAATACGAGTAATATAACTTCTCTTATGACTTTCTATAACATCGGTCCGTAGTTTACAAACATTTGCAATTCGATACAGTTACACAAAATATTGCACAATCGATTCCAATATGTAACGATGTAAAATACTTCACGTTTTCTGTGAAATACTTTCTGGAATTGCCGGTTACATTCACAATTCATAGAAGCGATTTAACTGTTATCTCATAATCAGTAAAGCCTAACTAAATGCCGTGTTAAGAATGATATTATGTTCGAAATTATTAGTCCGCACATAGACTATTCAAATACATAAACAAAGAACTGGTGCCTGGGCTGGGTGGATTAATGTTATATTTCATGACTAGCTGATCCGCGCAGCTTCGCCCGCGTGTAGATTAACATGCCGCCACTAACATCGTGGCTACTAGGTGTGGAGTTCTGCATTGTTTCGCCCGGGTCTGGTACCAATGTCTCGCATAGCGTCAGCGCTTATCACTGCGAAATTTATATATATATATATATATATATATATATATATATATATGTATATATATTACTTAAAAGACAGGATAGTTTTTATCTCAGTTAACCCCCCCCCCCCGCTCCTCTCCAGCACTCCATTAAAATATTTAATACAAATTGTATGGCAAAACAACGTTCAGCTTATAGCAGTTCAGCTATAAGTATCATATAAATATTACAACTCCCTTTGCAATATTTGTTAACTAACCTAAGTTCATAGACATCACTCACGGTATGTTATCATTTACATTTATGAACAGACGTTATACTAGATTGTATTTACGTGGATCAAGCAAAATCTCATTGCAGTCAAGTCAAGGCTCAGTAGCCAGCATAGACCTAAATTGTTAGTGAATGAATTACAATGAAATGATAACGTTTTATGAACAGAAACAAAAACAGCGTGCGTAAAAATTATAAAATAGAAAATTATCATGACGTGTCTAAGCAATTGAGTTGCTTGGGTTAATATTTTCAGCCCCGACGCGGATCCAGTATTTGGTTCAAGGATTCCAGCTCCTCTTATCTATCTTAGCTTGTTTCACCTGATTAATCTTCTAGAAAAATGACGAATTAAAAAAATAGGACGATTCCAATAATTTGAAAAATTAGACGTAGCAAGGGGGTGGGGGCAACTAGGCCTAATTATTCAAATTATTGGAATCGTCTTATTTTTTTTGATCCGAGCCTGATTAATTAAGTGGGCCACTTGACCCTAGCTGAGAATAACTGCATCCTATTACGGTTCAAAAAATACAGCCCACAGGCAGACGGACAGATACCGGAGTCGTGTGCCTCACTATATAGTCAAATATTGGAGATATCGAAATTCTTATAATATAATATATCGTTAGTGCCTAATCTCGGTTTAAAGGCGCCATTTATGATGAGCGTATTGCCAATTTTGAATTTTTAAAATATAAATAAAGTATAAGCGATGTATTAAAATAAAATAAATAAATAAAGTTGAAATAACATTTGAATACATTATTTCTTTTTACGAAAAAAGTAAATTAACGAGTCTAGTTGTTTTAAATTTATCATAATAGGTATAAGCTGTGTCAAATATCTCCAGCTTAAGGTTTCTTGCTGAATTTTATTCACAATTTTATAATTGTAATTATAGTATATTATAAATTAAATTTACATTTATAGATCAATTTGTTTCAAAAATTTTACATCGGGCATTTGCTTAATTTGGAAGATAAAAGCATGTATTGCAAGAACTGAAATAGCGTCCAGCTCTTAAATTGACAGAATCGAAATGCTTTATTGCAAATATTAATTGCACAATTTTAATAGTTGGTTTAATAGTTCGTTCATCTGCTCTTTAATATATATTTTTATAAAAATAGTTCTTCTTATTATGAAATTTAAAGGTTTTATCCGTAAAGGTTGTATCCGTAGCCTAAGTAATGGGGTCCCGCAAGCACATTTTAGATGTGGAAGTCTAATAGATGGTTTAAATAGAAAAAGAAGGTTTAAATAGAAATAAAAGAAATAGAAGATTTAAATAGAATTTAGTTAATAACTAGCTGTGCCCGCGACTTCGTCCGCGTGGATTTTTTTTAAAATAGTAGTTACTCCCTGTTACATAAGCTATCTACCAGTGAAAGTCCTGTCAGAATCGGTTCAGCCGTTCCAGAGATTAGCCGGAACAAACAGACCAGCCGACAGACAGACAGACGGACAGACCGACAGACAGACAAAAATTGTAAAAAGTGTTATTTTGGTATGTGTACCGTGTATATATCCATATGCATTTAGTTAAAACCGGTTATTTTAATATTACAAACAGACACTCCAATTTTATTTATTTGTATAGATGTATCTAAGATAATAATAACAAGCCATTGCACTAACATTATCTTAGCTTAGGACAATCCTATATAGTATGCTGTCACTTCTTGTCTTAAATGAAAAGAATGTGGCAACATACTATTTAGGACTGTCCTAAGCCATCGACCACACAGCCCATAGACGCCTGATGTTCGATTTTCCGTATTGAATGCATTCTGGCAACTAGCTGAGCTGAGCTGTAATATCGTGATTGGCTTACTAAAGGCCACAGTGAAAGATAGTGTTGTACAGAGGATCTGATTGGTCGACACTGATTGGGTATTGGTGCATGGACATTTACATCGGAACTATAAGTCAGATGTGTTGACAGAAGCCATTCGCCTGTTATTAGGGGTCTATGGGTTGTGTGGTCGGTGTCCTAAGCTAAGACAATGTTAGTGCAATTGATAAGAGCTCAAGGCGAAACTGCTAATTTCTATACTTGAACAGATACATCCAAGTACCTGTGTTCAAGTGTGAATAGTAGGATGTGGATGGACCTTTGATCAAAAGAGCGTCTTCATTTTTAGTGAATATATAATTCCCATTTTTAATTTAAATTACAATATAACTAAGACCTTTAGACCGCTTTTTTGCCAATCAAAAAAATGTATTTTTCAGTAATAATAATGATTAAACGAAATAATAATATTAAGATAACGCTTCAATCCAATGTAGAACAATAAATAATTAAAAACAAATAATAAATAAAGGTCGCTGTATTCTACTATAACGCTACTAATATTAGAGGAATTGTACATTAAATACGCCCCGGGTTCTGTCAGCTCGTTACATAAGCTTGTGTCTATAGACATCGTTAATCTCCATACTAGAATTGCTTGACAGCTCAAATATCACATAATATAGATACAACATGACTGCTGCACCGTTCACTCCTAGCATCGGTTTATATAATATCTCATTTATTTGCTAGGAACTCGTCTAGACAACATGATTTAAAGTATTTATTAGTTTTCAACCGACTTTCCAAAAGGAGCAGGTTATCAATTCGGTGGTATCTTTTTTTATATTTGTTACCTCAGAACTCGGTTATTTATGACTAATTTTGTCAATTATTTATTTTTGTTTTTGAGAGTACTCCCCATGGAGTTCCATTTTAGTTTAGTGGTGCTTTGATGCAGGTTTTCGGAGATATAGCAAATGGCAAGTTGACTGCTGCAGTTTTACTGCGTTTAAACTTATGTGATTAATCAAGTTAGTTTTAACCTTTTCGATATTGTTTAACCATGTAAGTGTTAGCAACTAGTGCTAACTCTGTGGCCTGGGGTAGAGTGAGAGGAGCGGGCACTCTAGAACCTAATGATAGGCAAAAAATATAATTATAGTTGCGGTAGGCGGCAAGGGGCACGAAATTGCTCCATCCAAGAAACAATTTAAAGCGAATCATTAAATGTTAATGATGAAAACGTCCAATAATAAAAGGCTAAACTACAACCAGCCACCCAATTTATGTAACTGACTCAATGTGCTTACGGAACTCACATACGTGAACACTATATAGAACGTCGAGCCGTGCTACGACACGGCATAATATTTACGAAAATGTGTAAGAGTCTTAAACACTTCGACTCGATTGCTATTTAATTACGTGAATTAGGCCCCTATACTATCATAATCTAAAGCCAGTGCTGTTAGCAACTATATAAAAATATAGGTTTTTAGGGATATCAATGACAATATGTAGCGTGATGAAAAACACTGGCACTTTTGCATGATGGGACGTAGAAGAATCTAAAATACATCGGAGGACCTATTCGAAAGACATTATTAATTGATCAGTCCCCTGGTAGCAACCATTTAAATAGCCTAGGTTTTGCAGGCCTTTAGGATGTGAAATTTTGCTTTGCTCTAAAGAAATGTTGATTTGCAGAGGGCAGTTAACCAATTCCATAATTTACATGGTATAACGGGATTAACTACAATAATGAATACTAGTATTTGTCGCTTAGCGTGGTTGTTAAAGTTACTATGGGATATATAAAGTTGATACTTGTATCTAAATTGAGATGGACTAAGCCTCTAATATTGATGAAGACTAGGCTTCAGTGATGTGATTATTCTGTTGCGATTTCTAACTGTCTACCTCAAAGGCTCCATCCAAAATTTAATTCAGTACGGTACTCTGCATAAGACTAAAATAAATATGGGTTTATAAAATATGTCAAGAGAAAATATCAATGGAGCAATACCTATAATGATTACTTAGATGTGATAAGTAACCGTTAATTGGTACGTCTTCAACTAGTCAAAATCGTGATTTCTTGTCAACAGAAATAAATATGTATGACTGTTCTACACTAACACTGTACTTCGATGTATATAGTTGAACATTAGTGTTTACTTCGCATCGTGCCGTTGTATTTAAATCATAACACGATTTCAAGTTCAAAGTGACAAAATTCATGTTTTTTGTTAATAAACTGTTAAGAAGTTAAAGTTAACAATATATAGTTATATTATATAGTAATCTATAAGGCATAAAATATCTTAATATAGTTATACTTTATAGAACGTTAACGTAAAATATATTAAGCATTCTGTATCAAGTTTTCTTATTATTTCTAATAATTTTTTTGGTAATATATATTTTAATTAGCGTCGCATAACGAACTTAAAAATAGTTCTTAAACACTTGGGAATGTTACCTCATTTTTATTAAATGAAGGTGTGCCAGGTGAGGTTGATATTTCGAAGACGGCCGGCACCCGAGCGGGAATCAGCCTGGTGGGCTCGCCACCACCATTTCCCGCTGGACCTGCCATCACTTCTACTTTCCAAGGAGATCCTGAAACAATTATGTAAATTAATTTAACTCATAAAAATTAAATTATATTAAATGTTATCAGGATACAAAGCATATAGTTTCCGAGGGTCACATACATGATTATTTAAGTTCCATAATTATCATAGTCTCCCCGTGTTGGTTTTGGTCTCTTTTGAAGTATAGACTGTCTGCATTCTGTCAGGAAGTTCACGAAAGGTGAACGATTGCCAATAAGTGTCACTTAACCATATTGACTTCTGCAACTTCTCGCCCGGCTATATAGTACTACTGCCTGACCTATTCCTGCCTCAATATTCATTGTCTTTGCTTGTCATTGTCGTGTTCCGGTTGAGAAGGTAAGGTAACAGGTACATGTGACATTGTCATCCTGCCATACGAATAGCAACGCACCATTAACATCTATGGTGTCTATAGACAATGCTTTCTCTTTCCATCAGAAGAGCCATCTGCCTGTTTGCCATCTTGATATATAATTTTTTTTGTTTCTGGTAAACTTACTTAAATTTTTATAAAGGTTTTCCTGTAATCTATAGATTAATAACAATTGTCTAAATGTATTTTTTTAAATTTTGGCCTTAGGGTTCTGGAGATAGCCCGCTTTTACCTTGGAACTTTACGTAGCACTTGAAAATGTATCTTTATAAAATTATTTGAATTAAATCAGATATTTTAATATATTGTATGTCTCATGATTATTTACCAACATTTAGTGAATTTAAAAATGGGTTCAGTAAATTATAAAGACGCAGTGTTGATATAAATAATAAATTTCACGGTCCAACTGTTTAACAAATGAATCAGGAAATGCTTTATAGCTTTGTTCGACCCATCCCATGAGGCGCACCTCTAATGGAATTGGAAGTATTTATCAATTCCTAAAATAACAGCCATTGTTGAATTGACATAGCCCCGTCTGCGGAGTAGCTACTGGAACAGTGTTCTTAATAAATCAGCATAGATGAAATTTTGAAAGTTTTGAAAATTAGTCACCATTATTTGTATTTAAGATTTTTTGCAATATTCGGAATATTATATTCCCACAAAACTTATGGAAGCGTAGTATTTATTTACCATGCTTATATAAATGTTGTGTCATATTTATCATAATATGATGTTATATTATAATTATTTTACATATGATTTAAATGATGACGATAGCTGTGGGCGTACCTACAGTGGAGCAAGCTCAAGCATCTGCCCTACCCTGGTTCCTGAGTCGAAGTTAGGAAAGTCGAAATTGAAATTATGAATTTAAATTGTGTGAAGTAGTATTAGCAATATACATTCATTGGAAAATTCGAATTGCCGTGCAAAATAATGCAGTATATAGAAATCTACCACCTAATAACAGTCGAAACGTTTGGCTATTCGTTCGTATTTACGAAGTGCTTGGAAGGAAGGTCACTTAGAATTAGAATACAATAGAATCATTGATGTTATATCTCGACAAAAAACAAGCTTTTTCTATTTCACTTATGCTGCGGCCGCACTTGCGTCTATCGTCACAAAGCCTCGCATAATGACGCGATACATGCAGACGTGACCGGCGGGGAGATCACGTAACTCGCAATGCGAAGTTATCGTGATTGTTTAGTTATTGCAAGATACATAATAGCCTTGTACGTTAGTGGTAGTCGCTGCTGCTTGATTAGTTTTAATGCTCTGACATTGAAAAAAGTGCATCTAGTGACCATCAAGCAATTGGCAACGTTTTTGATGATTGTTTCGTTACGTTTAAGAGTCATCGCTGATCGCTGGCGAATAGCAAACATTAGGTGATACGCCTACGGGGATTATCAGCTTTCGTCATAAACATTCAGACTGCATGTGCCTCTTTGCACGGTTGGCGGTACGTCAGCGTTATTGCGCGCTAATGTCTTCGGAAAGATACACGCAGGTGCGGCCGAAGGGTTACACAAAGCTGCACAACATGAATTGTTGAAAGATGCTTATATATATATATATATATAAAAAAAATTATACTCGTTTTCGAGTTTCTTTACTAGTACCCCACTTCTAAACTCCTAAATATGACCATGAATTGATAGAAGGTAAAAGGGAATATACATAGTTTATTTTACATCCTTTTTCTAGACAGCTACTTTATTTTAGATGAATACATCATATTGAAAAAAAATCAACACATTCACCTCATTTGGTGAGCTGCATAATGCTTCAATACGACAAATAATTTAGAATGCAGACAAAAATTCTCGTCAATAGTTGCCATAGCATCGCCTAATAATTCATTTATATGACGAATGCCTTTTCTGAAACGATATTTCGATTGGCAAACAGAGATGAAATGGATATTGATTTGACTGGATACCGGATATCGGTTATTAGGCAAGCCTTAGGCTTAGAGGAATCTAGTAAGTTTTCGTAGCAATTGTGAAAGAAGTGTTAACCAATATCGAACTCTGATCTAATGGTCCCTAGGATTCAAAATCCTAGGTTAGATCATTTAAATGTTTGACAATTGACAGTAGTAAATAAACAGTGTATCTAAAAGCCAGATTTTGGTTTGATTTGTATTGTTATCAAGAGAAACTTCCAAAACTATAAATATTTAACTCTATGTTGGTCCAGTGGTTAGTCTATTCGACTTAGTTTATTAAGACTCGGTTTCGATTCTTAGAGTGTTATTATTGAGGTTTTTAGGGGGTCATCCCCGAAAATTTAAACTGAGATTTAATGAGCCTTGTCTAGCCTAGAGCCTAGAACCAGTGCAGTAGACGGTTGATCTTAGTTTTTTTACAATAAGCAAGCGATATTCCTTGTGCTATTTGATACGGGCTTTTAAAGATTAGATAAACCGCCTTACTGCTAGGCATTTTATAAAAGGCGAAGAAGAAAGAAGAAGAGAGAAGAAGGTGGTAGAATTCTGGAACGTCTTGTCTGGGCTTAGTATCGTTGCCTTACCTATTCCTGCCGCAACAGCATCAATTCTTAACGCTATCCTGTTCCGGTTTAGAGGGTAAGGCAGCCAATTACTTGTATTTGTGACACTTCAATCCTGCCATCCAACGCATCATTAACATCTTTTGTAACAATAGGCGAAGATTACTCATATGAACCATTTGCTTGTTTGCTAATACTACGATATAAAAAAGAAAGTTATCAGGTTGGTAAAAGCAGCGATTAGAATCACCTATATCTCGCCTACCGACAAATTTAGTGAATTATGTTTTTGGAACGAAGTTCCTTACGGCAGGCTTGGAGGGGATAGGGATTTTGCTGCGCGACCGAACTGAAAAAAATGTGATAGTAAAACCGTAAGAAAAATGCGTGGAATAAAAGCGTTAAATGAGACGTGCGCAGGCGCGACAGTCGCGTACACAAGCGAGTAGTACCGTTTAGCCGAAGGAAGTTCGTTCCTACCTGGTGTCCAGCGACACCACATCATTTTTTATATCATAAAATAGCAAACAAGCAGATGGATCTCCTGATGGAAAGAGTTAACCATCGTCTATAGACACCAAAGATGTTAATGGTGCGTTGCTATCTTATGGCGAGGTCTAATTCCACATGCATAAGTTTACCGGCTACCTTACAGTTCGACGAGTGGATAATGTGGTTATAGTGACTAGAATTATATTCCTCGCTATATGACTGAAATTAATGTTCCATTGCGCTGCCGCTCCGCTAGTATGCCCGAGATTCGACATAAACATACATCTGAGGGGACTTATCGTAACCTAAGCAAGACTAATCTCGAATTTAGAATGAGTTTAGAAATTAAACTTTAATTAATATTGTCATAAGAGTATTTCATTGAATATTTGTTTAGTTCGGAAGTTTTTATATGCAAGACGCCTTGGAAATTTTAACCCATTTATGCCGGGTTACTATAATCAACGATCCGTATTTCGTTATTATAATGATTCGTAGCAATAACCATTACCAGCCAATTCAAAAATAACGAAGTTTTCAAGCTGTTTGTACGTTTGGTAATTTGACATTTTTAGAAACAGCTTTAGTTTACGCCTCGTAGAAAATGTAGTATGTCTAAAATGAGTCGTTTTATTGATATAGGATACCGGCATTAGTAGTCTTTGCAGTTCACAAGTTTAAAAACGTGTCAATTCTTGTAATAACTTTCTTGTTTTTAAATATATAAACGGGTCAATAACGCGTACATATATAGAACTTACTTGTAAAGCTCGACGTTTCGGCCAAGTTACATTGACCGTGGTCACGAGCAGACCGCTCGTGGTCTGCTCGTGACCACGGTCAATGTAACTTGGCCGAAACGTCGAGCTTTACAAGTAAGTTCTATATATGTACGCGTTATTGACCCGTTTATATATTTAAAAATGATAGTAGAACGCGTTAGTTTAAAAGTTCATAACTTTCTTGTAATGTAGGCGATAGCTCATTGAGTTTAGAATGATGCTTGGTGAAACATATTGTTACGAACAATCTAGAAACGTGTAGAGTTGGAACGCTGGAGAGATCTCGAAATAAAAGAAAGAGACAGCTACTCCTATTGACAAACAAATAGTTGATCTAAGCTATATCATAATGAACTTTGTGGTATAGGGCATAAGGTTGAAAGTAGCGTGTACTAGGATTGATGAGTCACTTGTTTATCATAAGTTGATTACAATAAGAAGTGATTCATTGTTTACCGATAAATGTAGATTTTTCTGGATCCAGGTTGAACTTTACACTGGGTATAAATAGAGATGTGTTGACAACTACAGGGCAGTTTTTTAAAGCGATCGAGAGCGATACTTGAAGCGACCCGTGCGAAGCGAGAAGTGTTTTACTGTGTAGTGTTCTAAGTTAAGTGATAGTACAGTGAGTGACTAGTGTTATTCAGAGTATTTAAGTATTACATTGTGTTGTGATGTGTGTATTTGTATCGTAAATACACGGATTTAATATAAGTGGTGTTTTCTTATAATTACGAACCAAAGTACGTAACAATATTAAGACGTTTTATCAGCTGATAAAAAATTGTAAAAGTTATAGACAAATTAAGATCGAAAGTAATTCTTTTAAAAACAAAAAAAAGACTGCAACGCGATCCAAATATAAATAACCCTCCTTTTAGCGTAGTCGGCTACAAATTATATATGTTACATTTAGACAATAATACTCTAATGACATTCCTTCTATTAAGTCAAGGTACAGAGTGTGCCAAAGAAATATACCTACATACATTTTTACCCCCTGTTGGTCCGGTACCCCTTTAAAAAAATAGGGCGTCTGCCATTTAACCAAGCAGTTCGTAAAAGGCGAACAATTGTACGTGACATTACCGTCTTGATTATTAGGAGGTAAAATTCAGCAACGTTTCGCTCAAATCTGCTGCCACCATCTTACTCCTACTTCAATAGCGCCGATGCTTGCCACTATCATGATCAGGTTTGGAGGATAACGTAGTCGGTAAACTTGTGCAATACGCATGTGACATTACATTCATCATACGGATTGTAACGCACCGTTAAAATCTTTGTTATGGGTGAAGCGATGGTCGTTTCTCCATCGGTAGAGCTATCTACTAGTTTGTTATCCTATAATATTAAAAAGCTTTTCAGAGCAATGAGAGAATTAAAGTCAGTTGTAATTTTACTACGTGTGGTTTAAATCATTATTAAAAGAAAAATTATTATTTAGGTATATTAGTTTTTTTTTTTTTTAATTTTATGTTGCTCATTTTTTTTTTCTAACAGAAATGTTGATATAGTGAAATAAGAACTTTGTACCACCTTTTAAGACCATTATGCAAAAGGAGAAAAGTGAAGTTTGGCACAGTTAAAGTTTATATTGCGGAAAACCACAAAAACCTTTTTTTTTATTATCGATAGGGAAGCGCTTGACCATGATCTCGCCTGATGGTAAGCTAAGATGCGGCCTACGATGGAACGCGCTTCCCTAGAAGGTAACTGTTCACTCTTACTAACCTAACATAATATTTTTAAACAATGTGCATTAGGAATACATTAAGTCAATAAAAAAAAATTACAGACACTAACATTCATGTGACATGCATGATAATATACACACATGTGTACCATTTTCTTTACGACTAAAGTATGTTGTCAAACTTTGATATTTTCTTTAGTCTAGTAAAGAAAATCCAAAGTTTAACTTTGAGAATTTCTTTACTAGACTAGTTAGTTTACTAGACCAGTATACTGAATGTAATTCAAATATTAGGTAATATAGGAGGAGGATACACATACTGATAGAATCAATAATTCGCACTCAAAATAAATAAATATTTATTGTATACTAGCTGTTGCCAGCGACTTCGTCCGCGCGGACTTCGTTTACTCCGCACTGCTCCTCCCCCGAAGGTGATAGCGTGATAATATGTAGGTATTATGTTGACCCGACCTGTTAGTAATATTCATGCAAAATTTGAAGTAAATCCATGCAGTACTTTTTGAGTTTATCCCGGATATACATACAGATAAACAGACAGACAGACAAACAGACAAACAGACAAAAATTCTAAAAACTATATTTTTATCTTCGATATCGATAGTAGATCACGCCCCAAGTATTCTTTTAAAAACATAATCAATGTACAGTTTTGACTTTTCTACGATTTTATTATATGTATGTATAGATTCTATGTTTGAATATCGACTACAAGGCGATCGTGAGTACCTATATTTAAAAACTCATATACCTATTGGCTATTGGTCGTAAAAAGAACTTATTTATTAAAATGTAACATGTAATTATTTAAGAAACGTTTGTTAAGTATAAGAAGAACAAAACAAGCAATCAATCATTTGATAGACGTGTTTACTGTTTGACGGCTTGAGAAATTGGAAAGGACTAAAATAAATTGAAATCTGGATGGAGGGTTTTATTTATGAAAGCAGATTATTTTAGAAGTTTTCCCATTGAGATAAATCTAATATCTAGTTCATATTACAGCACAGGAAAGAAACAGATGGTTCTCCTGATGGAAAATGTTAATGTGTTGCTTAATAAATAACATGTTTTTTTAATATCATAAGATAGCAAACAAGCAGATGGGTCTCCTGATGGAAAGAGATAACCATCGACTATAGACATCATAGATGTTAATGATGCGTTGCTATTCTTGTGGCGGGATCTTAATGCCACATGCATAAGTTTACTGTCTACCCTACCTTCTAAGCCGGAACACGATAGTAACACGCATAGACGCTATTGCGGCAGAAATAGGTAAGGCGGTGGTACCAGACCCAAGCGAGACAATGCATAAATCTATCACCTAGTAGCCGCGATGATAGTTACTCGCATAGCCAATCGTTTGGCTCTTCCGAACTGTCTGGCAGAACGGCAGATACTTTATTCTTCAAAGGAGCCTGGACAATCATGGGGAAAACTAGTGTGATGTGTGTATTTTCATGTTTTAAAAACGGGTTTTTACCGCTATAATTTAATAGATTGTTTTCTTAATATTTCATTTTTGTGAAATACTATTATGTATTATATAAAAATACAATAAATTACACATGTATACGTCTATACATATAATAAAATCGTAGAAATATCAAAACTGTACATTGAATATTTTTTTTAAAACTACTTGGGGCGTGATCTACATTCGATATCGAAGCCAAAGTATAGTTTTTAGAATTTTTGTCTCTTTGTTTGTCTGCATGTTTGTCCGGGGTAAACTCAAAAAGTACTGCATGGATTTACTTCAAATTTTGCATGAATATTACTAGCAGGTTGGGTCTACATATAGGCTACATATTATCACGCTATCACCTACAGGGGAGGAGCAGTGCGGAGTAAACGAAGTCCGCGCGGACGAAGTCTCAGGAAACAGCTAGTATATAATAAAATAGTATGAAAGTCAAAACTGTACATTGAATAGTTTTTAAAAGAATACTTGGAGCGTGATCTACAATCGATATCGAAGCCAAAAATATAGTTTTTAGAATTTTTGTCTGTTTGTCTGTATGTATGTCCGGGGTAAACTCAAAAAGTACTGCATGGATTCACTTCAAACTTTGCATGAATATTACTAACAGGTCGGGTCAACATATAGGCTACATATTATCACGCTATCACCTACAGGGGAGGAGCTGTGCGGAGTAAACGAAGTCCGCGCGGACGAAGTCGCGGGCAACAGCTAGTGATAAATAATATTAATGTGTAATTTATCTATACATATAATAAAATCGTAGGAAAGTCAAAACTGTACATTGAATATTTTTTAAAAGAATACTTGGAGCGTGATCTACAATCGATATCGAAGCCAAAAATATAGTTTTTAGAATTTTTGTCTGTTTGTCTGTTTATCTGTTTGTCTGTTTGTATGTATGTCCGGGGTAAACTCGAAAAGTACTGCATGGATTTACTTCAAATTTTGCATGAATATTACTAACAGGTCGGGTCAATATATAGGCTACATATTATCACGCTATCACCTACGGGGGGGAAGCTGTGCGGAGTAAACGAAGTCCGCGCGGACGAAGTCGCGGGCAACAGCTAGTAATAAATAATATTATGTGTAATTTATTAGTAGTAAATATGATTGGATAATCGCGAAAGTGCTAATTGCACCTCTGTTTTGCTAGTAGAAAGTATTGACGTGTCGATGTTTAATTGAGAAAGAAAGACACTGGATAAGTACATCGTAATATTACAGAACAAAGTAATTACAAAGGTTATTCAAGCAAGTGATGTCGAACCTGTTTGATTCTCTTCGTTAACTTCGCCCTACTAATTTCACTACGTAACGGAACGAGGTATTCAATGCAACGTCGGGACTAATTAGTGGCCTAACATAAAGAATAATGGTGTGCTTTTATGAGTAGCTACTCTATTGGCTATAATAAAACTACTCTTAGTACCGAATATAAAAGTTTTATGATCGAATTTTGAAACGTTGATTAAAGGAAAGCAGTCGTTTTTATATTCACGTCAACATAGTTTCCAAAATATGGTCGTAAGTGTATTTGCCTTAGTATTAAAGAGCGAAATTCATAGATTTACTGTTTGAATAATTATTAATGATGTTAACACGAAGTAGGTCCATATTGAACCAACTTGATGTTAAGATCTTGGGATCAATAATAATCTATACGTAAATAAACAATAAAGATATTTTTATATTAAAAAGCAGCAGTTAATATGGCTCATTCAATGGAAAGAGATATTAATTTTACATAGGCATCCATTTTTTTAAAAGGCTATTTATTAAAAAGCATAAAATATGTTAATGTTGAGTTATGCCATCCATATCACAAGGTCGTAACATATATTATTTTATCGGCTTCCTTACTCTCCAAATCCGAACAAGACAGAAACAAGCACTGACCTTCCTTACTGACTTCGTAAGCAAAGACGTTATTGATATAATTATCAATAACGTCTTTGCTTACGAAGTTTATAGTTCAGGTGATGCTAAATCCATGTGCGTTGTTATGGAACTGTATCACCTAGCAGTCACAATTGTATCAAAACATTTGTGCAATTGTTTGCCTTTTATGCCAAATCCAGGTGTGATATTGTAAAATTATCACCTAGCAGTCACGATGGTAGTGACATATTTGCGCAATAGTTCAACCTTTGATGGTCTATGAGGCCTAGAACAATGCGGGGAATATAAATTAATAATTAAATAGAACGGCAAAGTTAAATTTAGTCAAATATAAAAACTGAAGTCTACTAATTTTATTGAGTTACGTAATTCCGCCGTGACAGATATCAAAGTCGCAGAGTGTTCACATGCGGCAGTGTACGTTTCAAATATAATAAAGCTTACGGTTCTGAACGCGATTCGTTTGCCCTATTACTGAGAAATAAGCTGAATCTTTGTTCATCTTTACTTACTTTGATAAGTAAATAGAAATTATAATAAAGGCAATTAGTACAATCACGTTTAGTAAAATGTAATCCTGTCTTACGTTAGCTTCTTCTTTGACACGTTTCAGATTTCTGTATAGACTGGGGACTACCGACAAATTTCGGGGAAGTCCTGTTGGCAGATTGGAATTGCGAAAAAATATAATTTCGTCAAATGGCGATACCAGGTCTGCGAATCTGGCAGATCATTCGTGGTTATTTCGCTAATGCGCAGTATATAGCATTTTCAAAAAGAAATCCTATGAAATGTATTTTTGCCCACTTGATTTTTATTTCATCTTTTTATTAGGTTTTTGTAGAATTCAAAAAAAATATATATCCCAGACATTTTTGTCGGTTATAAAGTTTTACCAGACACCTTCAAATATATTTTACGAAAGTTTCCAATTTTATTTAATATTTATTTCTTTATTTAATATTTTATTACACACAACAAAATATATTTTAAATAAATAAATATCCTCCGCGTTGGTCCGGGCTCCTTTGAAGAATGGACCAACGACCAACCAGTAGACCAACCTTTTACGTTCTGCCAGGCAGCTCGTAAAAGGCCACTGATTGGCTAAATGTGTCACTACCATCGTGGCTACTAGGCGGTAGAGTTCCGCAACGTCTCACCCGGGTATTTGGTACCACCGACTTACCTATTCCTGCCGCAATAGCATCAATGCTTGCCATTGTCATGTTCTGGTTCTGGCCTGGCCATGGCTGGTTCTGGCCATACTCAGTACTTAGTATTTTTTTAAAATATTTTAATATTAGCGTACCTGTAATAATATTTAACTAACGATTTTCCGTAATTCTATTTATTAAATAACAGTGTTCGCGTTGAAGATTTTACACGGTGTAACAACCTTAATGAGGAGACTATTGAATTGGACGATTAGTTCTGTCCGAAAATATATTGAGCAATGTTAGCTCTATTAGAACTAATATGTACCTGTATAAAATTTAAAAGATCACAAGGTTCTAATTCAACTAATGAACTACAAAAGTTAGCTGGCAACCTATATTTAAATGTAAAGACTAGCAAAAAGCAGAGCTTTGTAAGGGCTTGCAAAGTTATACTATCTAGTAATATTGTTAGAAAAGTATTTTTATGAGAATTACATCTTTTAATGTATGGACTTTATTTATAATTATCTAACCTAAAAAACTCAGCGTATTTTCACCTAAACATTACATTTGCATCAAAGGCCCGCGTTGTCAGGCTTTGGACTAGGAATATTTGGTTTTTGTTTGTTGGTATTTTCAAGGCAAAATATGTATTAAAAATGAAGGTTGATCTTATAAAAACACATTTTTGACATTTTGCTGAAATATTTGTTTTTTTTTCTAAAATCAGGAAGTTCCTGGTTTTACGTCGATTTACGAAATCAAAATCAAAAAATGTTTTATTTAAATAAACCTTCAAAATTTTTGGTCTACGCAGGCACGAAGAATTGACAGTAGACACTCAGTGAATACATTTTTCGAATTTTTCTCTCAGAGAAACCCTCGGAGTTCGATTCCAGAGTCAGGCAAATGAAAAAATCTGTTTTTTCAGTTTTCTGATAAAACAACTTTGCCCGGGATTGGAAAATTGCCCTACTGGCGATAGGCTGGCCACCTATCACATTGTGGGACTTAAGTATCTTCAGCTAACCGTGGATGCACACGTTGTACTTCTGCCTACCTCTTCGGGGATACGGGCGTAAATATACCTTTTTTTAGCTTTTTACCCTCGCCCTCGGGCTAAGATTTCGAATTGATCTCAATACAATATATATCAATTAATGCATCTGTACTGTTTCTCAATAAGCATATTGTGAAAGTCTCTAACGCTCTTTTTACTCTGTTCCCAGCAAACATCCCTGCTCTAGACCTAAATTCTCCATGTGCCTCCCACAATATATATTACTTCGAACTTCCCTTGCATTCTCCTTTCAATGATTTTATCATACACCTTCGATGCCAAACTGATCAAACTGATGGCCCTATAGCTATTGCAGTATATACTTGAACCTCGTCTTTATACGAGGGCACGATAACCGCGCGCCGCCAGTCAAATATGCAGAAACAATTCATGAAGTAAATCTCTTAATAAGTTCAAAAATTCTAATAGAAAATGTATCTTCTATCAATTTTAACTCGTTAATTTAATAAGAGATGGCGTTAGTAGTAATAAGATTCTAATACAAATTGTACCTTCTATTTTTTTATTTTTATAAAATGATATTTTTATGGTAGATAACAAATGTAGACATGAATATAAACTACCACGTCGAAGCTCAAACCTAAAAATGCGATATTTTTTCAGTAAAATGTACCACAAAAGTGCATAGAAAGTGGCCTAGTGTAGGGTTCGCTTCGCTCGCCCTGATAAATAGATGCTTGAAAAAAAGTGCTTATCGACCAAAATCAATATTACAGTAACTTTTTGTAAGGAAATAAAAAATGAAATTTAGATTTTAAATGAGCATTGCTTTCTACACTTTTTATCGTCTACAATATTTGAATTAGATTAGAATATTTGAGGGTATGATGTGCATTTGCCTTCAAATTTGTTATTTTGTTGACATTTAATTTTGTGTTTAGTTTGTAACTATAAATTGCCCTGATGATGCTTGTGTAAGCGAAACCGGTTGGTAATAAGTGATAATAGCTTTATAGTGAAACAGTACAAGTGTATAAGTGATAAAATATTACATGAGCATTGCTTTATTTATTTTTATTTTTTTATATCATAAGATAGCAAACAAGCAGATGGGTCTCTCGATGGAAAGAGTCAACCATTGCCTATAGACACCAGAGGGGTTAATGGTGCGTTATTATCTTGTAGCGAGGTCTAATGCCACATGCATAAGTTACCGGCTACCTTACCCTCCAAACCGGAACACGACAGTGACAAGCACTGACGCTATTGCGGCAGGAATAGGTAAGACGGTGGTATCAGACCCGAGCGAGACATTGCAGAACTCTACCATCTAGTAAATATATTTTTTTTATTATAAGCTTTATTTTTATAATGATTCTTTGATAAAAATGTATTCAAGAGAAAGGTAGAGAAAGGTAAGAGAAAGGTAGGGGAAGTAAGGTAAAGATAGGGGTGAAAGGGAAAGATAGAGGGATGGTAGCGAGAAGGTAAGGCCAAGGTAGTTTATCTCGCCCGGGTACCTGTTACCACTGTCTAACCTATTCCTGCCGCAATAGTGTCAATGCTTATCATTTTCGTGTTCTGGTTTAGAGGGTAAGGGAGCTGGTAGACTTTTGTGTAATAGAATATTATATATTAATTTTATTATACATGAATTCAATGGAAATAGCTGTAATTTTTTCTCTGTAATACTTAATTGGCAATAATTCTCAAGAGTCCAGAGACTTTTATTAAAGTCGATTTCTTTATCACTGATAACAAAAAGTAAAAAATTCGACTATTTAATTAAATTGATTAATCTGGGTCATAGTTTGGCAGAACAATGTTTTTTTTACATCGGATAGCAAACAAGCAGATGGATCTTTTGGTGTAAAGAGAAAACAGTCAAATATCAATGCTGTATATTAAAGAGGCTGTTAAAAATATTTATGGCCACCAAACCATTTATTTTTAGCGTAATAAATGAAACGTGGTGTATACAATTAGAATCAGATGGTATGTTGTAAATCACCATAACTGTTAATGCAATAGTATATTAGAGGCGGACATGCGTTTTATGGAGTTCCCAGACCTTGTTTGTAATGAGATACTTGAGAAATACAACTTTTGTTGGTTCTGACGCCTGGTGTACGCATTATTATTAATGTTCGTGTTTAATATGACTGTACTTATTTCATTCGGGTTTTTATAGTTTTACCGCCCATGTCTCATAACGAGGAAAACAAACCTTTTCTACACAATTATTTTAATAATTTTGATTTATTTGTAATTAAAATTGAATTAATTTCATCGGTAAGTACTGTAAACTTTCCCCGTGTTGGGCCCGGGCTTCTTTGAAGAATAGAACAATTGCTGTTCTGCCAGGCAGGTCGTAAATGGCGACCGATTGGCTATACGAGTCACTAACATCGTGACTACTAGGTGGTAGAGTTCTGCATTGTCTCGCCCGGGTCTGGTACCACCACCTTACCTATTCCTGCCGCAATAGCGTCAGTGCTTGTCACTATCGTGTTCTGGTTTGGAGCACTGTCGTGTTCCGGTTTGGAGGGTAAGGTAGCCGGTAAACTTATGCATGTGGCATAAGATCTCGCCACAAGATAGCAACGCACCATTAAAACCTTTGGTGTCTATAGGCGATGGTTGACTCTTCCCATCAGGAGACCCATCTGCTTGTTTGCTATCTTATACTATATAAAAAAACTCTGTATTTCTGCATGTAAATGCAAGCTACACTGACAAATTAATAAATTGCCTTGTATCCAGTTTTAACCGTGGGCCCACTTTTAGTTCCCACTACAGCAACTTTTGTACCACAGCGGCAACCTATTATTAACTGCTGAGTTGCGAACTCGGAATGTCTCTAATAAAAACAAAGCTGTCTTGGAACCCTTAATGAAATTACTCAGAAGTATATAGGAGGAGTAGGATATACACCCAGTTTGTTCAATACTGTGTTTCTTAAGTTATTTTGCTGAAGTGTGTTATATCGTGCCCAAAAAAGAGATATTTTACTAATAAGGAGATCGGAGAACTAATATCTCGCTTATTCAAAATATATGTATGCTACGTAGGTTGCACTATAAGTTTTGCGTAACTTAAAAAAACAACATGTTATAACCAAAATATTATGTTTATTGCTTTTCAAAATAATCTCCTTTACATTTTAAACATTTTACATGCGATCGGTCAACAGGAGGACCACAGATCTGAAGGCATGTTTTCAACGTGCTGATTGAACGCTATCACTGCCTCTTCGGAGTTAGTAAAAGTAAAACCTCTCATCAAATCTTTGATTTTGAGGAAAATACAGAAATCGCAGGGTGCTAGGTCGGGGCTATGCGCAGGAGGAGTGATGAGATGTACTTTTTCGGAAGCTAAAAACGACTGTTTTGTTGGTCGTGTGTGAAGAAGCATTATCATGGTGTAGGAAAATGCGGCTTTTGGATCGTCTTTTGCGAACTTTTTCTAACACCCTGGGTAAACAAATAGTAGAATACCACTCGGCATTAACACTCTTTTGAACTTCAAGTGGAATTGTACAGATGGGACCCGTAGCTGAGAAAAAAACGCGATTTTTTTTACCAACGTTTCTCATCTGTCTCACTTTTGTTGGCCTGTTCTCATTTTCAAACATCCATTCACAAGATTGCTGTTTTTTTTTGGGTTCATAACAATAAATCCACGTTTCGTCTTCTGTGGCAATGTCATAAACAGCATTAGAATATCCGTGGTCGTACTTCAGTGAGCACCATTCCACGCGAGCTCGCTTCTGCTCCGCTGTCAGTTCATGAGGGATCCAACGACAACAAAGTTTCCGAAATTTCAATTCTTCGTTTAAAATTTTCTGAATTTGGCTCATATCAATCTCCAATAGTCCTCAAATTGTCTCATAGGTAATCCGCGGGTTTTCTTCAATTAACCGCTTAACAGTAGTAAAAAAATTGACCTCTCTCAAATTCAGCAAACCATCGCCTCATGGTGCTCAAACAAGGTGCTTCTCTCCCAAAAGCATTTTGAAGACGAGCGGCACAGTCTTACTTTTTGCATGCATACAAGCATTGTAAAAACATTTTATTCTTGTGTTTGTAATTCAAGCGTTCACATTGATGAAAATAATATCCTACTAATATTATAAGTATGAACATTTGTACGTTAGGATGGTGTTATTTATTATTGTAAAAACAGCTAGTCCGAATTCATAAAATTTGGTGTACGGGTAGGTACATATTTTTCTCCACGGGTCCGTTTTTAAAGAATAGAGCGTTGTTACCATATTATTTGTAATGGCGAACATTGGCCAACTATGTCATTACTATCATGATTACTAGGTAACAGGCTTACGTTAGTTCTGGTCGGAATTGATACAATGTGGATACAACCATATTACCTATTCCTGCAGTAATATCGTCAGTGTTTGTCCCATGCTCAATGTTCAGATCTATATTTTATATAAAGCGATATTTAAAACTAAATATGCTAACTAAGGAGCATAAAATTTGGTAGGGCTTAAAATTACAAGGAGAAGTATTGCAGTAAGCAAATATTTTTTTGTATAATATGCGGTATGCGTTAAAAACACTATATATTCTTAAAAATAAACATAACATCTAACACATAACATTTATTTTCTTGTGGGGTAAATAGAGTGAAACAAACGTGAAAAGACGTCCTGTTTCAACAAGATTTACGGTAACGAGAACATAGACACAAAAAATAGGTACTTTTCTACTTTTGTGTCAAAACCGAACCTCATTTAAATTTCACCGGTTTACATTTCTATGAATGATATGTGGATATTACCAATTCTTTTAAACCGTTACTTAACGATGAAGTCGATAAATTACAATTTATAAACGTTTTTCCCATTAGTATACATGTAGTAAACATTGGCCACAAATGAAATATTCAATAAATGGGTTTATAAATTAATAATTTAATAACTGCACGATAAATCATCATACACCCATAAAATATCACAATGGAAAGTTGTTTTAATTATTTCCAATATATCTTAAAATTAGATCGACAGGGAATGTTACTATTAAAGATAATCAAATCGTAGCTATAGTAAGTACAATTAAATAGATCGACAACGAGCAATGTAGGGTTTCGTAGTTGCCCGTCACAATAATACTTACTGAGGACTTTTTAATATGACGACACTGTTAGTTAATAAATCGTGGTGATTTTGAGCGTTCGACTCACTATCGTATGTAGCTTACATACTAACGTAAATATATTTAGTACTAGCTGTTGCCAGCGACTTCGTCCGCGCGGACTTCGTTTACTCCGCACTGTTCCTACCCCGTAGGTGATAGCGTGATAATATTTAGCCTATATATTGACCCGACCTATTAGTAATATTCATGCAAAATTTGAAGTAAATCCATGCAGTACTTTTTGAGTTTATCCCGGACATACATACAGACATACAGACAAACAGACAAACAGACAAAAATTCTTAAAACTATATTTTTGGCTTGTAGATTACGCCCCAAGTATCATTTAAAAAAAATATTTAATGTACAGTTTTGACTTTCCTACGATTTTTTTATTTTATACAAATATTTTATTTGTATAGATTTAACTTATAGACAGTGAAAAAAGTCTGGAAAGTGGTCAGTTATTCGAGTCATCCCTGGAACCTCTCACTCTACAAGCAAATTTATAGAGTTCGTTTTGTACATGTTGGGTTGCTCGAGATAAGAATCTAACAAACATTCCGCCGTGTTGGTCCCGGCCTCCTTTGTAGAATAGGCCAACTGCTGTTCTGCCAGGCAGGTCGTAAAAGGCGACCGATTGGCTATCGAGTCACTACCATCGTGGCTACTAGGTGGTAGGAATTCTGCATTGTCTCGCCCGGGTCTGGTACCACCGCCTTACCTATTCCTGCCGCAATAGCGTCAGTGCTTGTCGCTGTCGTGTTCCGGTTTGGAGGGTAAGGTAGCCGGTAAACTTATGCATGTGGCATTAGATCTCGCCACAAGATAGCAACGCACCATTAACATCTTTGGTGTCTATAGGCGATGGTTGACTCTTTCCATCAGGAGACCCATCTGCTTGTTTGCTATCTTATGATATAAAAAAAAACATAAGTAAATAATTTTTTAACATTTGGACTGCAATAATTCTTTGAGAGATGAACCAGGGTTTCTCAAACTAATATCTCAATATCCTCCGTTAGTTTTTCAAAACAACGAAAAACCCGTTATGAAACAAACTGTAGATAGAACCGAAAGTGTATTTGAATAATGAAGAAATACAGACGCAAGAGAAAAATGTTATAGAATTATTCAATTATTTGCGGACTGAGGTTATTTTAGTCACAAATTGAGCCTACTTTATGAGCAATTTCGCTCCAAATACGTATTTAGCATAATAATTAATTGATTTGTTACACAATAGAGTGCAATTATTTAATTTTTGATTTCTCAACTAGAATGTAAACTAAGAAGAAATTGTTATGAACATTCCACCTATAGCGTACCCCAATGGCGTACCTCTTATAATTTCCTGGTGTACCCAAGGGCTACCCTACTTTAAGACAATTTAAATCTAAGATATTAAGCGATTTTGATAGAGCTTGCGAAAGTCAATACATTTATTGAAGTTATACAAAATATCTTTATCCGAAAAACTGATAAGAAAATTGGAAATCAGCCTGAAAAAAAAACATCAAACTTTGAAAATCGTTAACTAAGTATAAAAAAAATGTGTTGTAAATTCGCTAAGACTAATAAATTTTATTTATTTAACAGATAACAGCATAATATTACATCAAAATTCAAACGCCCCTGACACATTATTTTATTGCGTGGTCACCCTCCTGCTTCATGTCAATAATTTGCAAAATAAAAATACCCTGTCTAACGAGCCCAAACATATTAACTGCAAGTTATCGCGGAATCGAGCTAAACGCAGACTTTCTTCATTGCATTAGGACATTAGAACCAGCCATAGTACCATTGAGTTTTAAAAAGATTTTGATTGGAAAGCCGCACTTAAATGAGTCTGTCCGTTTGGGACCTACAATGATTCACATGCATGCAAACACACACACAGAGAGAGAGAACCATAAAAACACACAGATAACCTTGTTTTTGTATCGGGAGTTAATAATTATGTTATCGCGGTGAGTATTCACTTAATAATATATAGCCAAATGAGGGCTTTCACATTGTTATGAAATAAATAATATTATTGTGTACTTCAATTTATTCACGGGCTGCGGTTAGCATGAATTGGTTTGTGTGTTAATTACCTCACAGAGAATAAAGTGCTAATGAATCAAACTTTATCAGTACGTATAGCGAGCCTTTGTGTATTCCCCGAGCTGTGGAGTATTGTAAAATATTTTTGTTTTACAGGAAAAATCGGTTAAGTACAGAAGCATTGTTCTATTGAATAGTTCATTCCACAAGATTTTTCAGTTAAAGCTTGCGGTTTTTGTTATAAAAAGGGATGTACTACTTCTCGTTGGTTTATGATAATTCTATTTTCTTAGATCTGGCACTTCATTGAAGGAAATTTAAATTTTTGGATATATAATATTGTAAATATGTATTTAACAAATAAAATAAAAACAATACCAAATAAACAACCCGGGATAGATAATTTTAATAGCCTTATGACGATTTCTTTAATCATACATAGGATAGTAAATTTGAAGATGGAAAGAGACGATTATCGCCTATAGACACCACATATGTTATTGGTGATTTGTCATCCATGTGACGGGATGATAGTATTATGGAACGCAAGTTTTACCAGCTATCTTAGAAGTTTACGTCTGGAAACACGTAGTAAATGTTTAATTAATAATAAGCCTTCTGTGAGATGTTTCTCAGTTGGTTAGGTTCTTTAATTGTTTTATTGGCTGTAATATCGCTGTGCTTTTTTATAGAAAAAGCCTCCGCTTTTCTTTCTCTGGCTAATTATGTCCAAGTGCCGCCCGCCACTGCTTTATTTCGTCGAACCATCTCCTAAGTAGTCGGTCTCGATTTTTTTTCTTGTTCCCTGTGTACTAGTCATCACTAATTTCGACCACTTGTCTATTCTTCTAGCAGTATGGCCTGCCCATTTCCCCTTGAGCCTTTTATGGTTATCGTGACATCTTTTGTTCTTGTGGGTTTCCTAACCATTGTAGTTCTTATTTTGACTTTTAGTCTTTTACATTTTGTTTTGTTTTGTGTAACAAATGTTTTATTAGTAGATATAAAAAGTCAACCATCGCCTATAGACACCAGATATGCTAATTTTGTATTGCTAACCGTGTGGTAAGATAGTAATGCCACACGTATAAGATTGACTACTGGCTAACTAACCCAAACCAAGTGACAAGCACATACGCAATTGTGGCAGAAATATAAAAGGCGATAGTAACAAACCTGGAAGAAACATTGCAGATCTCTACTACCTAGCAGTCAAAATGGTAGTAACACGTGTGGCTAAACGGTTGCCTTTTACGGCCTGCCTGGCAAAAAAGCAGATGGTTTATACTTCGAGATCCAAACGAATACGGAGAACTATTTTTTTATATCATAAGATAGCAAACAAGCAGATGGCTCTCTTGATGAAAAGAGTCAACCATCGCCTATAGACACCAAAGATGTTAATGGTGCGTTGCTATCATAAGGCAAGGTCTAAGCCATGAGGATAACATCGCACTATTAACATTTTTGGTGCCAATATACGATGGTTTATCTTTCCATCAGGAAAGCCATCTGCGCTTGTTTGCTATGTAATGATATTTAAATGCCTATATCTTAAGTTTGGAATTATGCTAATGTCTGTGTGGTCTTGTGGTCCGGTTTTGGTGTTGATCACTAGAGGTCCCGGGTTCGATCCCGGGTCGAGGAATTCAAAAATGTGTACTTTCAATTTTCTGGTAAAACATCGTTTGGGATTTGGTAAGTGCTCGGTTGGGGGTAGGTTTGCCACCTATGATATTCTGGGACTAATGGCCAATTGCACTAATATCGTCTTAGTTTAGGAAAATACTAAGTAGTATGCTGTAATTTTTTGTCTTAAATGAAAATAATGTGACAGCATGTTTTTTGCATACAGCAGACAAATTATTTTTGACTTCCGACTCAAAATGTTACCAACCCTGGCTTAGACCAATACATTATTTGTCCACTGGAAACAATTCATGGGTGTAGCTAAAGCTTTGTTATCCCCCATAATAAAGGGGAGGTGTAAGGGTTATAAACGTATAAAAACTAACTAATTGTACCACAAACTAAATCTCGCTAACAACTCGACCAACACAACGGGGCGGCTTATACGTGAAGCTTTTAATAGTCGAATAGCTGACCCGTGCAGTTTAGCTCGCGAATAAATTAATATATCATCAGTGTAAGAACCATTTCCGGCACTTAGGCGTTGATTTTTTTGGAAAAAAGTAGGTAGCCTATGTTTGACCCCGTCTCTTCAACTATTACCTTGCCAAATTTCATTATAATTGGTTCAGCCATAAAGCGTAACAGACAGATAGACAGACTTTCGCATTTATAATATTAGTATGGATTTTATAGACTGATATGACCATATACGTATAGTGTGTGATGTGATTAAAATCACGAAAATCATGATTTATTTTTAACAAAGAATAATAATCAACAACAAATCAGATGGTATTTCCTAGATTGCCGTTTAAGGTGATTCATTAAAAATGAATATATTAATGTCGAAATGTTTAAACAAGTTTCTTGTATTTTTTTGATAAATAATAATCTCATCTATATTTAGTCGCCGTTTCCGATCAGAGTGCTAAGTGTGAATTTTTCTTAGCGCATTCGATCGTGATCGCGTTTCGAATGTGAAAAGAAAAACACTTAGCACTCTGGTAGTATTTTAAGAAATTGTTAAAGCGTCAAATAACTTGTAAATAGTTTATCTAATGGGATTGTACTTATTTCTGATTTCTGATTAAGTATCAATTAAAAAAATTGATATAAAATACCCAAGATACACAGTCAATGTCTTTAAAACGTCCTCAAAAAATGAGCGTACAATTTAAAATTTCAAATAGAATCGAGTCGGTCGGGATACCGTCAATTTTATTAGTTTTTGTACATCGCTTTGTAAAAACAACTATAAATCTTGCGCTGTGCAAAGACATATGTTTTTGTCATACCTATAACTGCATATGTAAAATTAGCGACACTTTTGAGTGTCAGTTTTGTTCGGAACTGTGCGCCTTGGGTTTTTTATATCAATGATTAAAAATTTCAATTTTCCGTTACCGGCATGTTTGCATAAAGTTTCATAATGTGGCGGAAGCAAGTCATTTATTTTATTTGCTACTTATTTATCTCTTTCCATCAGCAAAACCATCTGTTTGCTTTCCTATGATATAAAAATCATCAATTTCAAGAAATTAAAGCCAGGTCAACCGATCAACCGTCTATCTAGCTCATGGCAACCATCTTGCCTTAACTTCGAACTGTTCTTTTGGTTATGCCTGGCCTACGTTTTTCCACTTTAGCTTAGCGTTGTTGCTATCCCGACAATAGTGTAAATACGAAAAGTTTCTATATTTGGATGTTTGTCACTCATTTGTACAGTCTTTTTACAAATGTGTCTTTAGTGACATGCTGTCACATTATTTTCATTTAAGACAAAAATTACATCATACTTCTTAGTATTTTCGTAAGCTAAGACGATGTTAGTGCAATTGGCCATTAGTCCAATAATATCATAGGTGGCAAACCTATCCCCTACCGAGTACTTACCAAATCCCAAACGATGTTTTTACCAGAAAATTGAAAATACACATTTTTGAATTCCTCGACCCGGGATCGAATCCGGAACCTCTAGTGATCAACACCACAACCAGACCACATATATATATATATATATATATATATATATATATATATATATATATATATATATATATATATATATATATATATATACATATATATATATAATTTTTTTTATTAAAAAATATATGCTAATGGAACTAAAGAACCGCAACTTCATATCCAAAGAGCCGCATGTAATTGCCGACCCCTGGTCTAACCTAACCTGAAGTTCCTAACCAAATTACTTAACTTGTTAAATAGTTTCAGTTAATGATATTTTAACACACCATAATACAAAATATCCAAACATTTTCAATAAACACACGACCTAGAAATACAAACAATCATTTTAATCAATCAAATGCTTGTCCCTGTTGGGATTCGTTCGTCCCGATCCTTGTCTCACTCGGCGTATCGAGTGGTTAGGGTATATAAGGCGTATACGCTATCCACCTAAATAACTAGGCCGCTTTATTTGTAAATTTTTATATTATAAAACAGTTTAGAAAAACCAAGAGTGCATATTACAAAAAAAAGTATTTCTGATCGCCCCGTTAGTCGAGTGGTTAGAGATCTTGACTACGCAATTGACGGGACTAGGGTCGCTTTGGGACAGGCATTTATGTGATGAGCATAGACGTTTGTATTTTTGGATTGGGATGTTTATCAAACATATATATTTTTTTACCATATATATTACATATATATCTAGGTAGTTCTATGTATTAGTATCGTTGACTAACCTCTACTTTACAAGCAAATAATTTCCTTAATTCTGGATTAGATTAATTCGCGTAATTTGTCAAGAGTTATTATTGTTTTAGTACCTAATTGTCTTTAGCTCTAAAAAGGATTCAAATACAATTTAAACGCAATATATGCACAAATTTTTTTGCCTGTTTAAAAAAAATCTAAAAGTCAAATATAAAAAAATCAATACGGTATAGCCGTCGATCATAGGCTGGACCGTGAGGACAAAATAATTACTGTCGTTGAGTTTTATTTTGACATGTTATAGAATATGGAGTCTTCTTCTTCTCGTCTTAGGAAGTTAGGCCTTTATATTTTACTAGCGACCTGCCCGCGGTTTAATCCGCGTAGCTTTTGTGCCTGTGGGAATATCGGAAAGGTTTATATATTAAACCTTCCTCAAGAATCAATCTATCTATTAAAAAAACCGCATCAAAATCCGTTGCGTAGTTTTAAGGATTTAAGCATACATAGGGACATAAGGACATAGGGACAGACAGAGAAAGCGACTTTGTTTTATACTATGTAGTGATTAGACCAAAACCGCGCCACAGCTACGACAGCGTCATTGGCTTCGTTAAGGTCGTCCACCGTGCAGGTATTAGGGTACGATGGACATGATAGGTGCTCCATTGATTGGATTGGGGCCCCGCAATCACAACGCTCCTCTAAAAAGAAGCCCCACCGGTACATATTTTGGTTGCAGCAGCCTACTTGAGTCCGAAGTCGGTTAAGTGACTTCTAGTAACCCACTGCAAATCATGACCGGGGGTAGCTCCTCCTTAACGGGCACAAAGTTGGATGGAGAGGGGTGTTTAATTTTCCATCTAGTAATTCTCTCCTACGCTGGACTACCTGTTGAAGCCTGTATACTTTGTAAAAAGTTTTTCCGGATTTTGAGTCTTGGCGGAGGAGGAATATGGTTATAGAGGGGATGTCGGTCGTCGAGCTCCTGCTTTTTCTTCTCAATACAATAAACTACTTCCCTCCTGACGTCAGTTGGAGCGATGCCAGCCAACGGGTACAGCTTATTAAGGGGAGTAGGTTTGAGGCATTCAGTAATAATGCGACATGTGTCATTTAAGGCTATGTCAACCTGTTTCGCGTATGCGGATCGATGCCAGACCGGGCAAGCAAATTCCTCGGCAGAGAAACATAAAGCAGTGCCAGTTGTGCAGAGTATATGTGTTGTTGCTCCCCATTTTGTGGTAGTGAATATGGAGTTATGGACTATTTATCATTGATAAAGAAACCGGAAAAACATTTAATTAATCGTAATTAAACAACACCGAGTTACGTAGCCAAACTATGCAGTATAATTCTAAATCTTTAGATAGTGATAGATGCTAGCGACACTTTATCGCCTGCCTTAAATAATTTAAATAGACAATTCTTAAATATAAAGTAATGCGTATCTTGGGAATGGCTCTTTCGGTTTGAATATTTTTTATTTATTTACATAAGGCTTTGCTTCTTAAGTTTAATGTAGTGATTAAATTTACGTAAAAATATATAGAGCGTAAATTTTTGTGATCGTCAACTGTTACTTCAAACATTTGTGACATATTCATGTTTAAATAATATTTTATTCATATCTGAAAACAAAAACATTTCCGAAAAAAAAACATTTTCAACTGATTTGCCAAAAAACATAACTATGCCATTTATTAACTATTTTACCCGCGCAGCTTCGCCCACGAGTAGAGTAAGACGTCACGGATCAGAACTTAAAAACAAAAAATATAATTATTAAAATCCACACAGTTATTAGATTTTTATATAGGGAACACATTTTTAAATTATTTGGTAAAAGTCGTTTATGTAAGTCTGTTTAAGACTTGCTGTTGAGAATATTATTTGAGATGCGACAGTACTTGTTTATAAACTGAAATATAGTGCCATTTTGCGCCAGGACGCGAAAGGATCTGCTTTTTTTTTCAAATATATATACAGTTTAAAGATAACCCTGTCCGATCGTCAAAGGCATTATTTGGTAACTTAATACAAACATATTTGTGTCCATTATTTTATGAATAAATTTTCAAAATATTTGCTTGATTTAAGGGGAAGTTGTTCAATTTTAGTACTCAAATGAGGCACTTTAAACTAAGATATTATTCTTATTTTAATAAAAATAATTATTTTATTATTTTAACTTTACACCCTGTTTATTACTAATATCTGTATGGATTTGGAAAAATCGTGATTTATTTGAGAGGGTATGCTTCTCATTAGGTCTCGTACGAATTTAGTGAAGATCAGGTTCAGGGTTGAACGATACAAAGCGGCTACATTTTAATTGCGTTTAAATCAAAAATCTTTTTTTAACGCAGCAAAACTGCAGCAAGAAATAATTTTCAAATCAGTTCATAAATGACCGAGTTCTGAGTAACAAACATAAGAAAAATACAGCCGAATTGATAACCTCCTTTTTCGGGAAGTCACCACACTATTAGGCGCGGCGCATACGTCGCGGCGGGGCGGGCGAGCCGGCTAATTTCTCGCGAACGATAGCACAAAGGGAATTTTATACTACTTTAGGAAATATTTTCAGTGACAAAAATAATAAAAAATTAAACAGACTTCAATATCTGTAACTATACCCATATCATATAGTTATGGTAATGAAATTTAGATTGTTACCTAAGTTGGAATATTTTTGATCTAAATCAAAAAGAATCATCTCGATATGGCTTTAGTTTCTAAGAAATTCGTGGACACATAAAAATACTAACAGTTAACTGCGAATTTGGGTGACCAAAATTGACACTTCTCTTTGCTCAATCTTGTGAAAAATAGCCTATGTTACTCCTGGATAATGGAATTTCTAAAGCTGAAAGAATTTTCAAAATCAGTTCATTAGTTTTTGAGTTAAATTATAATAAATAAACAAACAAAAAATCTAGTTTTTTCTGTTTACAATATTAGTTTAGACAAACATATATACACTTACGAAATTTAGCACACGCGCTTAAAATCCTAAACAGATCACCATACTCAAATATTATTAAATTCTACTATATTACATAAAAACTATATTACATACATGCAGGTCAAACTAATACCGTCCATTTTTGAAGTCGGTTGAAAATACTAAACCAGAACGCGTTCTAAGGTTTAATATTTTAAAGCACTAATACGATAACTGCTTTGGTATCTCATTAATGTAATTTATACAGTGCTGTGTAGTAACACAGCATAATTTTCATAAACCTCGTGGTTTGCTTACGTTAATGCTACGCTTCAGATATTGTGCCAAACTTTGTTTCAAAGATTATAATGTTTTGTTTGTCTCCGAGTCCATATATTTAATAGCCAAATTTAATCTTACGAATTATAACGTACAAGAAAATCCTAAATCGCGATATTACAACTGTTTATGTTTTAATTAGGGATGCGTTAGTTATCGGCGATATCGCAAGTTTGCCGATATATAGGAGTCGGTGATATTAATTTGTTGTTACACCGATATATCTTTAACTTCAGAGATATCTGAGAAAAGAAGCAGATCCTCTCGTTTTCTGGCGCAATGTACCAAATACTAAGTTTTTGAGATTGACCAAACAGGTTTAAATTTATGCAGCCGTCAATATTACTTTATTAGTTCAACCTTATATAATAATATTAATTACAAATTTATGAACTACTCTTGGAACTGTATTGAATGAGTGGCTTCTAGAGCTTGATTATGACGATGTCGAGCTACTATTGGAATAAAACTAGACGTACAACAGTTCCACACACAAACTCAAACATACACACACAAACACGAACACATACACAAACATACACATACACACACACACTTTTTTGCAATATTTGTTGCATCAGTACCTGTAGGGCTACTCTTGAAAACCGATATAAATTTTAAATAATATTTAATGAGTTTTGAAGTATTTCGTACTCTGGCAAACTATATTCAATTATTGGATTCGGCGACAGCGCCACACGGTTTTTGAAGGTTTTTGGAACTACTCATTATTGCTTTTATTCGTTATTTTGTTTAAAACGGGACTTAAAATTTTCACTTACAACACTAGCTTGACATGTAACGATGACATCTATTTCCAATAATTAAGTCGTTACTATACCGAATCAATGTGGGCAATATTGGTTTCAAGAGTACCGTTTGTTGACGATATTCGAAAGTTATTGTTTTTATCAATATTGGTTAGATTTAAATTATTTTCAAGAGTAGGCCTTAATTTTTTTTAGTACCTATTTGTTGTTGTAGCGGCAAAGGAAATACATAATTTGTGAATATTTCAGCTTTCTACTCATGGCTATCACGGTTTATGAGATACAACCTGGTGACAGATAGACAGACGGACAATCAGATAGCGGAGGCTTAGTAATATGGTCCCGTTTTTACCTTTTAGGGACGGAACCCTTAGAATGTACTCTACAAAAATGACTGTCTACTCAATTGATTTATTGAAATAATAAATATAATTCTAAAATATTGTCGTACAAAATATTTGGGTATTAACCACATATAACGTTATACAGATATTTTAATTAACCTCAATTCGGTGAGTTACGATGACTTTAACTTTACAGGCTTATAGGTTAAGTACATCATAAATAATAATAATAACACATATTCGTCATAAATAACTTGTCTAAATGATTTTTAAATTGGTATATTAAATATATTTCATAACTTGTGTTATTATACAGGAAAGAGATAAGATAATTATAAGTTTTATGTACCTATTTGGATTTAGCCTAAATGACAGTAAAATTAGCAGTGTACCAAAAATATTAAACATCATCAAACTTTAATCTCAATATTTAAAAAAACGGTCAAATGCGAGTCGGATTTGCGCACGAACGGTTCCGTACTATCATATATAATAATAATAATAAATAAATAATAAATGTTCACGGGACAAATTACACTTAGTGATCTAACCCCAAAGTAAGCAAATTATTTTGCTTGTGTTATGGGTGTTAGTCAACGATACTAATACATAGAAATACATATATAAATACTGGAATATATTTAATAAACACCCAAACTCGGAAATACAAACATCATCTCATCACACAAAGCTCATCATACAAATGCTTGTTCCCGTCGGAGATCGAACCTGAGCCTCGTTGATTGCGTAGTCAGGGTCGCTAACTACTCGACCAACAGGGCGTTCATATCTATAGAAAACTGCAAAAAATCACGTTTCTCGTATTGGATATATTAGATAGTTTATTATAATTTAATTATTTATTTTTAAAGTGAATACATAACTAAATATTCTGTGAATATTTCAAGTATCGACCGGTTGCGTTAAGATCTAGTAAGAAATTGCAAAAAATCACGTTTATTGTAAGGAAGTCCTCTTAAATATTTATTTTATCCTAATTTTAGTGTTTGTTTTTATAGTGGCAACAGAAATACATTATTTGTGAAATTTTCAAACATGTCGGTTCACGAAATACAACCTGGTGACAGACTGACGGACGGACGGACAACAGAGTCTTAGTAATAGGATCCCGTTTTACAGTTTGGGGACGGAACCTTGAAAAACCTTATGATTTTTGTTTTATTACTTAAGACTTGTGATTTCATAATATCTCGTTGCCCATTGTAACTATTATTTTTATGGCAAAAGTAATTCCTTTTGATAAGTTTTTTTTAAGTAGCATATTAGCAACAGCATCATTGCTTGACACTTTTTGTTTTCCGGTTTGGAGGTATGAGGTAGCCAATAAACTTATGCAAGTGGTATTAACACCTCGCCACACGGATAGCAATAAAACATTCACATCTTTGGTGTCTTTCCATCATGAAATTCATCGGCTTGTTTGCTATCATTTGCTATAGCAACGCACCATTAACACCTTTGGTCTATAGGCGATGGTTGACTCTTTCCATCAGGAGACCCATCTGTTTGTTTGCTATCTTATGATATAAAAAAAATGTATGATGTAAATAATAATGTACAATCGTAATCGTAATACGATTAAAATCATTCACTAATTCGTTCGAAAGAAATAATTTCAATTATACTTCGACGTTATATAGTTTAAACTAGTCGTAAATAAAAGCACGAAGCACTTTTTTTTTTCTTTTTACAATAACAATCCAACGCGTTTACATATTTGAGAAATCCACAGAAATCCACATATTCAAAAATCTCACGTGAGATGGGGGATGGGGGAAGGAGTAGAATAAAAAAATCTCACGACATCTTACCAGGGGAGGAGGGAGGGACAGACAATTTAAAAAAAACACCTCACGTAATTTATGGACGCTCCCTTACAAATTAGGGGGCCTTTTGAACCCTGAAATTAGGCTCAAATTCACGGTTACGAAGATATAAGCAACGGGGTTTTGCTAAATGGTGGCACTTTCGTCCTCTAGTTTGGATTTTTTTAGTGCATTTACATTCAGTACGTCATATTGAACCTATGTATAACAAGTAATTCCTGCAATTTAGTGCAGGAAAAAATTATCTATTGACTAATAAAGTTTATATAAGTATATGCTAATAACACAAATCTAATAATAACTATCTCACTAGTACCTAGGCATACAGTAATACTTGCAACAAAGAAATATGTTACTTACACGGTTGTTAACACATCCCCACTACGTTGGTTAAATAAACTGATTCACCGTTACCTGCACGAAAAGTCTCCAGAGTGCTAAGTGTGAGTTTTTGTTTTCGCATTCGATTGTGAGCGCGTCTCGAGTTTACTAGATGTGATTTGTACAGCGCCACCTAGTGGTAAACGTGAGAAACCGGTTTACCACTAGGTAGCGCTGTACAAATCACATACAAATTCCTAGTAAACTCGAAATGCGCTCACGATCGAATGCGAAAAGAAAAACTCACACTTAGCACTCTGTACAGGCAAGCGATTCGTCAAACGTATCACTACCATCTTGACTACTAGGTGGTAGAGTTTTGCAATGGACCCCTTGAACTTAGTGCCACCGCCTTACCTATTCTTGCCGCAGCTGCATCAGTACTTATCACTGTGGTGTACCGCTTTCCTATAGGTTGGGTGGTCGATAAAATTAAGCATAATTAAACCAGCCAGATGGGTAGCAACGCATCATTAATTTCTTTCGTGATACATTTGTGATGGTTCTTTCTTTCCTTTTCCAAACCCATGTGCTTGTTTGTTATTCTTTAATATAAAAACCCAAATTACTAGGTCTTAACCTAATTACCTTCTCAGTCATTTGAAGGTAATAAATTCGTAAGTCTTGAGTATAGCAAAGAATTTGAAGATATATATTATAGGTCAAATATTGCCATGTAATGTAATAACAAGATATTTAACTTATATTGAAAATGCGTAAGTTGTATGTATGTGCATGTGTGTGTTTGTAACTGATTCACGGAGATACGACTTATTAGATTTGGATAAAATTTTGCTGCAAAACAAATGTCGGCTTTAATTTCTCGAGGCGCGAGAGTCTAAAGTCGAACCTGGGACTGAATGATCAGAGCCAAATAGCTTAGTCAAAAATCCATGAATTACCTTCGAAATTACATATTTATGGAGCAACAATGAAAGTCTGCAAACAATAAGATAATAAAATCATACACGTCACAAAGTCGGCTTACACGTTATAGAAGGCAAAAATTCAGTTTAATAAAACTTGGCCGCCTATTACGTCTGAGCACACTTCCGGTAATTTAGTTTTCTCTTTTTCTTTCATTTCCTCGCATCGTGAGTTTTTCTAATATGAAAATATAAATGTTGATCGTGTAATATTGAAGTTCATAGTTCGTAATATTCTTTCTACTTTTTGCTTATTAATCGGAATTATGTATGTAATATAAAAAATAATATGGGCCCGCCAGTCTTGTTCAGCTGCCGGGTTTCAGCGAACATCTGTGGTCTACTGACGTCTATCGGTTTGTAATTTGATGAGATGGGAGAAGATCTCCGTCACATTATTATTGGTTAGGATTTTTATAGTAATTTCTAGAATTATTCAGTCATTTATGTCCCTAGCATCATAAAAACTATGTAGAAGGGTTCCGCAATGTTCGGATTTGGTACCATCCTCTTAACTTGTCCTACTGCAACAGCGTTAGTGATTGTCACTGTCGCGTTCTGGTATGGGTAATGGAAGATAGACCGTTAGTCTGTACATGTGTTATTTCATTCCTGTCATACGGATGACGCCACTTGCGTCTTTGATTTCCATATACGATGTTTACTTCATTCTATTAAGCATCACACATCTAGTTTTTTTTATCCTATGATATAAAAAAAATGGAAAAATCCGTGTCGGGATAAGCACAATGTATGTTTCCGAAGTTGTCCATGACAATAATGGGACTCAAAAGAGGGCTTTTGTAGTTTCATACTATGAACATTTAAGCTATTCAACGTCAATGATAAATATATTTCTACACCACAGGTTCACGGCCTATAAAAACTTCTCTGAATACATTTTATAAGTTGGTCGACTATTACTCAAAAAATTGTAAAGTCTTCTAAGCTGTCATAGTTTTCCTTTTAACTTCATTACATTTACTACTACCATGATTTTTTTCCCACCCCCGTTTAGCCTCTAGAGGGGAAGGGGAAACTTGACTCTAACAAAAATTAGTACTTCAAAGCTTAATATTTTACAAACGAGCCCCTAATCGAAAACTTGTTTCCAAAAACTTGCAATATTTTTTAAAAACCTATCCAACAATACCCTATACAATGGCGTACGTGAAAATAATTAACCTCCCCACTTTACATGTAGGGGGTAGCACCCAAAAAAATATTTTCCAATATTTAGTGTTACATCTCTATTGACGTGATAAATATGTATATTGGTGCCAAATTAAAGTATCTAGTAATAAGGGTCTCTATGCTATCATACGGACGGATGGACGGACATAGCAAAACTATACGGGTTCCTAGTTTACTTCGGAAACCAAAAATCAAAAATTTTCACAATAACTAGCAGTTAATCGGCAATGACAGCGTATAGTCATGTAAATTGACGATGGTTATCTCTTTCAATCAGAATAATTTATTTCATTGCTATCCTTTGATATAAAACAAGAACAGACGTTTTTCCTAATAACTAGTTAAAAAATCTGTAAAGGCAACATGGAGCCTTTGCAACACCAAAGGTGCAATCCATACATAGTTCATCCAATCGTAAGTTCAATCCATATCGTAAGAACAACCCCTATGAAAAATTTCAGCCTTCTTGGTTCAAGGGTTTAGGCTCCTGACATGATAGTCAGTGATTCAGGACGGTCTGTCATATTAACGTCCAGCCTACTAATCTCTGTCAATAAAAGTGTTTCTCATAAATAATGTGGTCGTTACTGAAAAAAGAAGATTCATTTTTAAATAAAAGTCAAGAAATAGGTATCAACCATGAAGCTGTATTATATCTGGAGGCAGCACTTGTAATACTTACTTGAAACACAGTTTTAAATACTGCTGTCATCTTCCGAGGTCTTATCCTCTCTTTCTAACACAGCTGTATAAAAAGAGATGGAGAGACCTCATAGACAGAGATATAACGTAATGTGTTTCAATTGATTAATATGAGTGCTAGCTCCACCTGTATATACTTCATGGTATAAACGGACGGTGCTGATTATGACGAAAAAGGTTCTAACAGAGTTTTACATAATAGCCATCATTGCACTGAAAAACTATAATTTTGTTTTTTACTTAATTTAAAAGTACTGTATTTGAATATTAGAACAAAACTTTAAAAAACAACCTTACGCAAAAGCACGGAGTAAAATTACATAATACTAGACAAACTTATAGCATAATTACTTTGAAATGAATCTTCAAACTTCACTTTTTCTAGAAAAATTGATATCGTTGTACAACATGGACAGAAATGTTTATGACACTGCAAATGTATCATTTTACAATTTCTTAGAAATGAAGTTCTGTTTGTAATTTAAATTATTCCTTGAAAGTGCTTTATATTACGTTCCTTGGAAACCTCTCAGAACTTTCATAACAATAAGAGTTTTAAGGAAGATTCGAGAATTTTTATTTGGTATATTTTTCTTAAGAAAAAACTTGTATAATCCTATCAACCTAATGCTTAAACAAGTTTGATAAAAATAATAAAATGTTTAATATTTTGGTTTACCAGGTGTAGAGTTCCGCAACATTTTGTCCTAATTTCCTTTATTTTCGTGTCGCAATAGCTTTCTTGTTATTGTCATATTCCTGTTTGGGCGGTAAGGTAGTCGGTAAATTTTGCATTAGTAGCAGGGATGCACCCTGCTACAAGGTCATTATAATGCACTCTTAACTTTTTTGGCGAAAGAAATCTTTTTCGCCTATCGCCTCTGTGGTCTATTGGTCTGGTGTCGGAGTTGACCCCATGAGGTCCCGGGTTCGATTCCTGGGTCGGGCAATTCAAAAAATGTGTTTTTCATTTTTCTTGTAAAAACAACATTGCCCGGGATTGGAAAGTGCCGGTTGGCGATGGGTTTGCCACCTATCACATTGTGGGACCAAGTATCTTCGGTTAATCGTAGGTGCACTTGTCCTACCTCTGCCTACGTCTTCGGGGATACGGGTGTGAAGAAATCTTTTTCCATCAGAAAAGTCGTCTGCCTGTTTCCTGTCTTTTTCATATAAATTTGGTTCAGAAAAAGTAACCATCATTTATGTTTTGCATGTGTGTGTGTTACTCGTATGTTGTCAATACACACCACTTTTTAGTTTATTAGTTTATTTAGGTTTTTTTTAATAGTTTAGCTGTTTTATATTATTAAATAACATAATGAGTGAATACTCAATTTAATGAAAAAATGTTGTAGGTACTCGTATTTACCTTTTAATTTATTAGGACTTTCTATTTCCATATTTGTGTAAGCTACGCTAAGCGATAGTTATACAAATAAGTATTTGTACACATACGCTATAATATAAGGAAGAGTTATCTGTTTATAGAAATTTAGAAGATTCTGGTTATTTCATAACATCTTAAAATATCTACTTTATCTACAGATCATAATTTATAAAAGATATATGTATATTTAGCACTTTGCTGCATGCAGGCTAGATAGGTTAGCTTCGAGTTAGACTAGCTTGTATCTAACTAAACTAGCTTTACTAAGAGTACGCAAATATTTTATAGATAGGTGATAGAGGTATGCAATACTAGGTGGTAGAGTTTTGCAACCTCTCACCAGGGTTTATGGTACCACCACCATACTTATCTTGTCGCAATAGCGTCAGCCGTCAATGCTTGTCATTGTCGTAATTCGATTTAATGGGTAATGTAGCCAGTAAAATTATGGATGAAGTATTACGATCCCGCGACACAAATAGCTACGTACCCTTAATATTTGGTGTCTGTAAGCGATGGTTTGTCTCTTTCCATCTACTTATTTGCTATTTTATGATATTAAAAAAAGGGTAATTTTTTAAACATTTTTCAGAAATGGTTTTGTTGTCCGGGAAATCGCTGAATTCATGTCAAAAAAAACACGACTTTCCGCTCCTGATATTAATTGCAAAACGCTGTTTCAAATAAAGTTGTAATCGTAAAATGCAAATTATGGTCCATTTATATCAACATTAAAACTTTTTGAAATAGAGAAAACTTTTGGCCACAGGATCAGTGCTAAAACAGGTATATAATAAAAAATAATTTTAAAAATTGGGTAAAGAAAAAGTTAAAAGTTGAGCATATATTTTAAAAACCTTATAACCTTAATTTGACCGCCCTGTTGGTCGAGTGGTCAGCAACCCTGACTACGCAATCGATGAGGCTCGGGTTCGATCCCCGGCGGGGACAAGCATTTGTGTGATGAGCATAAATGTCTGTATTTCCGGGTTTGGGTGTTTATTAAATATATTCCAGTATTTATATATGTATTTCTATGTATTAGTATCGTTGACTAACACCCATAACACACACAAATAATTTGCTTACTTTGGGGTTAGATCAGTAAGTGTAATTTGTCCCGTGAATATTATATTATTATTATTAATTAATGTTAACTAGGGATCGCCTGTGGCCGAAATTCGACCATAGACTAAACAATAAAATCTTTTTTAGTCGTTTAGCGACTAAACACTGAATATCGTCGGCATTTGGTAAAACTCCATGTTAACTTGGAATTACATTGTATTAAAATCACTTGTACTGTTTTACTTGACATTTTATTTATTAAAACCAACCGGTTTCGCGTTTTTTCGCATCATCTGGGCAAAAGTTGCTATTGTTTAGTACAATTGACAATTTGACAACAATATATACTGAGGGTACTTAGTATGACATTTTTTTTAATTAAAATTTTTTAAAATAAAATATTGTTATATGTCAAATTGTCAATTGCACTAAACAATACTAACTTTTGCCCTAATGAGTGATGATGCGTTAAAACGCGAAGCCGGTAGGTTTTAATAAATAAAAAGTCAAATAAAACAGTACAAGTGCTTTTAATACAACGTAAATCCAATTTAGCAACTGACTTTAACTAGAAAGAAAACGTTACACATGTGTGTATAATACTATGTATGTGATGTAAATTTAGTGTGTGTAATGTATATTTTTATTAATATCATGTATTTCTAGTGCATATTATTTAAAAATATTAGGTTTTTGCAGTCCTCTACAATGTAAACTTTAACTGTGCTAAATTTTATAATCCACCGTTCGCGCAATTGTCTTAAAAAGCGGTTCAAAGTTTTTCCTTCACGTAGTAATGTATAGATAAAAGAAGTATCTTCACGCCCGTATCACTGAAGAGGTAGGCAGAGGTACAACAAGTGCACCTACGATTTGCCGAAGATACTTAGTCTTACAATGTGATAGGTGGCAAGCCTATCGCCAACTGGGCACTTTTTCCAATCCCGGGCCACGTTGTTTTTGTCAGAAAACTGAAAAAAATACACATTTTTGAATTGCCCGATCCGGAATCGAACCCCGGACCTCATGTGGCTAACATCGGACCATTAGACAACAGAGGCGACTAATAATATATATCTATATATTGGGCGTACCCAGGTTCTGGGCCGGGGGGAGGGGGGGGGGGCAACCGTTAGATTTTAAGACTATATCTTATTATACTTTTATCTACAACAGTACATAGTTAGTAGAGAGGTAAACAATTTCCAGGGGGGAGGGGGGAAGCTGCCCCTCCCTGCTCCCCCCTCCGTACGCCCATGTATAGATATATTATTTAAAACTTCACCATGGGCCACATACTTGCGTTGCTTTAAATAGTCTGTCTTACAATCAACTATCGGACCGGACCGGACCTTTATTTTAGCTGCCCCGTCGGTCAAATGGTTAGCGAATCTAATCACAAATAGATGGACCTCGGGTTCAATTCCCGACAGTGACAAATATTTGTGTGATGAGCATAGATGTTTGTTAGAGCATAGATATCTGGGTTTGGGTGTTTATAATGTTGTTACAATATTTATATATTATGTATTCTATGTATTAGTATCGTTGACCGACATCCAAATCACAAGTAAATAATTTGCTTACTCTGGGGTAAGATTCATGTAAGTTGTCCATCGATATAATTATCTTCACGCCAGTATCGCCAAAGAAGTAACGGCCAAGAACAACCAGTACATCTACGATTAGCCAAAGATACTTTGTCCTACAATGTGGTATGTAGCAAGCACAGACCACATGAATACCGCAAGCCTATCGCCAGCCGGGCATTTATCCAATCCCGGGCACAGTTTTTTTTATCAGAAAAATTTTAAAAAAAACATATTTTTGAATTGCCCGCCCCGGGAACTCAGACGATATTATTATTATTATTTCAATTTATGGGCTACTAGCTTAGACCCGTGCAGCTCCGCCCGCGAGTAGATTAACATGTCGGTATAATTTTTCATACAAAGTATCATTTTCTATTTCAGCCTTTTACTTGATTTTTGAAAAAAAAAATTGCCTATAGTTGATCACTCCAACTATCTCAATGCTAATGAATATAATTTAAAAATATGAGATATCTGCGATGTAAACCACAACTACAAAATTTTTTTTTCACGTACATATATTATGCATATATATGATATAGCAATTTGCGGTCAACAGACACACACACATACAGATATATATATATATATATATATATATATATATATATATATATATATATATATATATATATATATATATCTGTATGTGTGTGTCAAAAAGTATTTAACAAAAAATATTTCTTTTGCTTCATATAAATGTACAACTGTTAAGTATGCTAAATTTCGATTCCCGTACAAATATTAATTTCTTAAAAATAGATTCAAAGTTGTCGTTTCAGGTATGTAAATTTATTTATTCACTAGCTGTTGCCCACGACTTCGTCCGCGCGGACTTAGTTTACTCCGCATTGCTCCTCCCCCTTTAGGTGATAGCGTGATAATATGTAGCCTATATGTTGACCCGACCTGTTAGTAATATTCATGCAAAATTTGAAGTAAATCCATGCAGTGCTTTTTGACTTTACCCCGGACATACATACAGACAAACAGACAAAAATTCTAAAAACTATATTTTTGGCTTCGATATCGATTGTAGATCACGCCCCAAGTATTCTTTTAAAAAAATATTCAATATACAGTTTTGAAGTTCCTACGATTTTATTATATGTATAGATTATATTTACATCGTATCAAAGTTCGTGTACATCGGTCAGTTGTATTATTTTGGTTTCGAAATAAAAAGGTCATAACATCAATAGCAACTGGCAATCTCCTAAAATTGTGAAACTGTACATAAAAGACAAACGTTTCAAATGACACAACATTTACTGTCGCTTGATATTACAAAATTTAACGGAGACAGGAAGCGGTTTTATCGACTGACTTAAAAGTAAAAGCCTCCTTTTATTTTTTATGTTCGACGCGTAATTTTTATGTGAACACCTATTTCTCCATCACCTTTTTGTTTGGAACTGCACTTACTTTACTGTATGTGTACTCACTAAACACGTTTACAGTATAAAAGATGAAATTAATTAAAGAACACGAGCAGTTTTGGTTTTGTACATCCCTTGTGTATCTTTTGGAGTGACGAATATTAAATAAACTAGAATAATTTTATACGTTTTTTAAAATAATTATATAACATATATCACTAGGAAGAATCAAATTAAAAATATTGAGACTTAAATTTGATTGATTCCTATCATCATACTTGTTATCATTGTACAAAACTAACTACATTTGCGTTAAAACAGTTTATATATAATATAATAAGTTTATATACGAGTAATATATAAATAAGTTTATATACGAGTATCATAATTTTCTTTAAAAGCATCGAATAAAAATTCTCACTGTTTTTGTACTAGTGTGTAAAATAGTTTAAAGCTAATTTCTTTTTTGTTATTTTAAGCATCTAAAAAGTATCTTGGCAACATCTTAGTTTATAATTTTGTCAATCTAACTTAGATTTTTAAGATTAACTGATGTAATAGACACCTAATAACAAGATAAAAAACCTAAACACAGCCTACTATGAGAGAACTGAATGTTTACGTTAACCTTATCTAAATTACAACTCTATTTAGCTACTACTCCTCAAGTTTAAAAAATATTTATAAAATACGTATAAGTTATAGAGTTGATATAGAATCTTATGGAATATATTAAACTTTAAGGTTTAAGTTTAAGAAAAACGGTGAGTGAAATCTTGTCCGTATTCTTTACTATCCTTCGCGATTTCGTAGTTTTATTACGGATTTCCGCAAGGTTGATTGAATAGTTACGAATACGTACGCCTGATTGAATAGTTTTTATTTTTATTTTTAAATAGTTCTTGCAAATGTTGTTGAATCAACTGCCGTACTAAGGAGCTCTCCTGATAGAAAGGGACAACCATCGCGTATAGATACCCAAGATGTTAATGTTGCGTTGCTGTCCTTGTGGTGGGGTCTTGGACCCACATGCATAAGTTTGCCGACTACTTTACCGTCCAACTCGAAACACGACAGTGACTTTGCGGCAGTAATATGTAAGGCGGTGGTACCAGACACGGGCGAAACAATCTAAAAAAAGCTGCCACGACCTTAGTGTCTCGCATGAGCAATCGTTCGCCTCTTACTCGAAACCATGACCACCTTACTCGAAAAAATGACCACGAATTAAAAAGAATAAACATGTTCCGGTCAACGTAAAAGGTGGCAAATTTTTACAATCTATCGGTATATTTTTCCGATATATCTGTCAAATTTGCAGAACTTTTGGAACGTTTTCCTTCAGTTTAATAAAAAAAACATTAATTTTTAATAACAAAAAATGTTCCGTACACTTGAATTGGTTGCAAATTTGACACGTGATGTAAAATAATATATTTAACACCACTCCAACTTTGCAGAACTTTTGGAATTTTGGTCTCAAGAACTGAGCAAATTATCATTTATTGCATTTGTAACAATGTTCCGGACCGCAGAACAGGTTGCAAAATTTTATAGTTTGTTTTAATACCATTCCCGACCTTACATCAAAATTTGAAAACTTTTGGAATTATAATGAATTAATTGTCTTGACTGACTGGACTATCTTACGAAGTGCCTGGTAAGACAACAGATAGTCTCTTCTTCAAAAGAGCCCGGACCACGGGGAAAAAATCAACCCCAACGAGACTAAAATAGGGGATAAAAGTTTGTACGGAAAACTATTTCTTATACTTAATCTGTGGCACAGTATACTTTCTGATCCCACAGCTCCAATATATCTCAAATCACTATCCTACATTGTCAAGACATCATTGAATGCTCATCTAAAACACGTCTATAGAAATTCCCTCAGTATCATTCTACATTTTATAAATTTTCTTTCACCATCTAGACTATCAAACTATTAAATTTGTTGCCTGTAATCAGAAAGGCAAGCGGCAAACCTATGGTTAAAAAAATATTATTCGAATTTCATTTAAAATCTTGTACCTTCTAAAGAGTTTTTCATTCACTGTTCAATTATTTTAAGTTATTTTGTGTTATGTATTTTCTTTTGTTATAATTGTACCTTGTACTTGTTGTATCTATTGATTGTAATTTAGTTGTCTGAAAGAGAACGCCTGTTAGCGATAAAACTGCCCGTTGTTCTCACTTGTCTATTCACTGTTGTATTGACTGTATGAAATTGTAATCCATGTTTTGTCATATTTCTTTATGTGGTATAATAAAGGGTATTATTATTATTTTTCTTTATAATAAAGAGTACTACATATTATTATTATTATTATTTATTTTGATATCATGTTAATCTACACACAAGTGAAGCTGTGTGGGTCAGCTAGTATCAAATATGTGATTAACTGCTTGATTCGGACTGTTAACATTTATGCGTGTTACAAAATAACAGCTATTTGCCCTTTACTTTCATTATTACGTCGTTAGTAATTATGAGCATTGCGAGTGGTTCAGAATAAATTAAGTGGGATTTACCTTGTGGATAATACATATACGTTTATAAAAGCTACAAGTAATTATTGTACAAGTAACTAAGAAATAAGTGACCTATTATTATAAATGCAATTATAATAGAAACGACCCAAACCAAAACATACACAACTCCCATTTTAGACCAATTAGGTGTAAATTATAAGCTTGTCCCTGTAACGATTAAGACAATAAATCTAATCGTCATTATGGTAGTGACCGGCGTGGCGTGATAATATTTTTAATTTTTCCTAATAGTTATACAGCATTAGCAAGCAACGAGCATAATACCATATCTACTTCTAATATTTTAATAATATAGATATGTTACTATTTTAAGGATCTTGAATCGTAATTTTAAATAAAAGTGGCTACCGCGCTTTCATTAGATCATCTATGTTGCCTGCTGGCATTATCTAAAACTGACTAAGGCCGGGTTTCCTTCGAATATTTTGCTATAAACACTGCACAAAAACATCGAAGCAAAACATTCTTTCGCAACAGCGTATATTGAATTTATACCTTTAAATAACGCTCATGACGTCAGAGAACGTGTTATCGTCTTGTTTCAAATCCAAAAAGCAAAAATCATTTAATTAAAGCGTACCTTTACCTAACATTTGTAGCATCACTGGCGCGAGTTGACATCGGGTATATTTCAGCCTTATGATATTCCCGCGCAGGTATTTTAAAACATACCCGATCACAACAACGCAAAATGTTATTTCTCGTCATTCTATTACTATATAAGTGTGAGTCAGTACCTACTGTCTAAATTATGATTTCAAGTACATTTAATTTAAAAAAAAACAGGAAATAAAGTGAATAGTAGGCAAAACTTCATTTTACATCAGATAATAACTGCAATGCATGTATCAAAATTAAAGTTGAAAGCACAGCCCTTGAGTCGATGTAAAGACAGGGGAATAGGAAAGAATAAATCTAGGATTCAAGCTGGGCGGTATCATATTTTGAAATTTGTAATTTGTATTAGTGCTTGCCAATTGTATTTTTATAATAAGTTCATTTCTTGTTGTAATAATTTTTTTATATTTTTCTTTTTTCTATAATCTCAGTTCTAACATACAAAACAAAACGTGCATTTTAGCGTCTTTGTATTTATTAACATCGTCAAAAATTGAGAGACATTGAAATGTGTATACTTTACAGTGCGACCAAATAGACCATAAAATATACCCCAGAAAAAATGTTGCGGTCGAGTATATTTTAAAATCCTTAACAAGGCTGTATATATTTTATTGTTGTATAGCCGAGCTCTACACTATAGAGTATAGAGCGTTGTGTGAAGGTATAGATTACATATACGCTTCGTAACACCACTTTCTGTTGATTGAAATCATGTTTTATGTTTATATTAAATATGATTTTGCTTTCCATGCCTAATCAGTTGCATCTCTACTCTCTAACAAAGTTACGGTATTAACGTGCTTCGTTGATAACTGATGTGTTAATTCCGTTTGTTATCCCACCAAAAATATTTTCATGTAAAATGTTGCCACGATGAGATCATATGGTTCGCAATATTAAAAATTTATTAGATCTTTAGTAGAACCAAGCTTCTAACTCCATACGCCGCGCCCTCACTCTACAAGTTTTAACGTCACCAACTCTACACCTTAGTCAGAATGTGTATGTGTTGTTATAAACACTACTTTAAAGTTCAAACATCAGGAATATTTGAATGAAGTTCAGTACGATACCCTGATAAGTGCATATACTTGTATACTCGATTTTTTTTATATTTCTAAAAATGCATTGCTTATTTAGAATTCACAAAACATTTGCCCATGTTGGTCCGAGGCTCCTGTGGTAAATAAATCATCTAGCATTTTGCCAGGCAGCTCGTAAAAGGTAAAACTACCATTTCGACACGTATAGCCAATAGATTACTAGGCGGTAGAGTTGCGCAACGTCTTGCCCGGGTTTTGGAACTACCGCCTTACCTATACTTGTTGCAATAGCGTCAATGGGATTGCAAACAAGCACTGATGAGCATTCTTCTGATGGAAAAGACAACCATCATCTATACATATAAGGTCTTTCCAGAATAGGTGAACATATTTTAACACAGCGTTCGGTACGTGTAACCAAAGTTATCCACGCAAAAATAATCAAGGGACTAAAACATTTTGATTTTTACGAAAAAATAATTTTGTATATGTATTTTGTGTGTGTATACGAAGGTCACACTATAAGTTTTGCGTAACTTTAAAAAACAACATGTTATAACCAAAATATTATGTTTATTGCTTTTCAAAAAATCTCATTTACATTTTAAACATTTTTTCATGCGATCGAACCATTTTTTAAAACAGGAGGACCACAGATCTGAAGGCATGTTTTCTACGTGCTGATTGAACGCTATCACTGCCTCTTCGGACTTGGTAAAAGTAAAACCTCTCATCAAATCTTTGATTTTGGGGAAAATACAGAAATCACAGGGTGCTAGGTCGGGGCTGTGCGTAGGATGAGTGACGAGATGTACTTTTTCGGAAGCTAAAATGACTTTGTATTTTTGGGCGTGTGTGAAGAAGCGTTATCATGGTGTAGGAGAATGCGGCTTTTGGGTCGTCTTTCGCGAACTTCTTCTAACACCCTGGGTAAAAAAAATTGTAGAATACCACTCGGCATTAACACACTTTTGATCTTCAAGTGGAATTGTAAAGATGGGAGCCGTAGCTGAGGAAAAAAACGCGATCATTTTTTTACCAAAGTTTCTCGCCTGTCTCACTTTTGTTGAGTTGTTCTCATTTTCAAACACCCATTCACAAGATTGCTGTTTTTTTCGGGTTTAAAACAATAAATCCACATTTCGTCTCCTGTGACAATGTCATAAACAGCATTAGAATGTCAGTGGTCGTACTTCAGTAACATCTGTGAGCACCATTCCACGCGAGCCCGCTTCTGCTCCGCTGTCAGTTCATGAGGGATCCAATGACAACAAAGTTTCCGAACTTTCAATTCTTCGTGTAAAATTTTCTAAATTTGGCTCATACCAATCCCCAATAGTCCTCAAAGGGAGAGAAGCACCTTGTTTGAGCACCGTAAGGCGATGGTTTGCTGAATTTGAGAGAGGTCGAGTTTCTTTATATGACGAATTTCGGGAAGGGCGGCCTCCAATTGCGTCAACGTAAATAATGTGGCTACTGTTAAGCGGTTAATTGAAGAAATGCCCCGGATTACCTATGATGTCTCTTAGAACAAATTCAGCAAACCATCGCCTCACGGTGCTCAAACAAGGTGTTTCTCTCCCAAAAGTATTTAGAAGACGAGCGGCACAATCTTGCGGAGAAAGAGAACTTTTAAAATCATAAAAAGTCATCGCTCTAAAATCTTTTCAACTTAATTCCATTTTCGTTGCGTACGTAGAATTTTAATGTGTGATAAAAAAACAATTGACAAATCATTTCCCGCCAATTGTTTTTTTTTTTATTACTAAGAAGGTTGCAAGGTTTTAAAAATATAACGTTCCGATTAGCCAGAAGTGTAAAACTTTTAGTGTGCCCCATGTATATTTAAAAAAACATATCAAAAGAGACTCATAAAATTAATAATCCGCGAGGTTATTTACCTCACTACTTACAACGTGAGTGGTGCGTTGTTATGTATAGGGTGAGATGGCAATGCCATATATATAAATTTATTGGCTAATTGATCCTCGAAACTGGAACACAATAGTGACAAGCATTGACGCTATTGTGACAGAAATAGGTTAAAACATATGTTTTACCCGGCAGAGAAATATGATCCACATTCAAACCGATTGATTACTAAAGTCAGTACCTCTAATCGATGCCAAGGCAATTTCGAATTTTTAATATTCAAACAAGTGATCTTCCCAACGATATTTAAAATAACAAACGTACATACACACGCACACACAAGACTCGGGATTTTTGTGCATTTTGCGGAATTTTAAGTCTTTCTTAAGAGGCGAACGATTGGCTATGCCAATCACTGAAATCGTTGTTACTAGGTGTAAGAGTTCTGAAACGAAATGAAAATATTTATTTGCATTATCTGCGATATCTCTGGGGGCCGGTACCACCGCCTTACATATTCCTGCTGTAATAGCGTCAGTGCTTGTCGCCACAAGTATAACAACGCATAATTAAGGTCTTGGGTGTCTATAGGCGATGGTTGTCTCTTTCCACCAGGAGAGTCATCTATCCGTTTTAAACTTATGATTTTAAAAAATAATCTGAGTGCGATATTTTATTGCATTATGTGTCGTACATACATCTAAAAATTCTTTGTTATATTGGTTGCCCGCATAAATGTGACCTTCAGATAGCTGGCAATTAATGTTATATACCTAGTAATCGACACTTGCTGGTTAAATGCAGGTGATCCTAAATTTAGAGGTACTAATGGTGCGGCTACATTATCGCTTCACGGCGAAGATTTGCATTATTTTTGCTGTTTGGTATTTGATTGAATATTAAAAATTATTCTGCCGAATATCAAATACCTAATCTTAAGAAAAAGTCGTACTTAGTGCTCAAAAAATAAACATAGTTTAGTAATAAACATTAAAAACACACAACACAAACTTATTATTTATACTTGTTTTTATTCACAACAACTTTTATCTAGGTATATTTTTATAAATAAATCCTTTTTTTTTAGTATTTTTTTATTGTTCTTTGGATAATTAGATAGAGAATATTTTTAGCGCTACAATACACCAAAAATGCTACTTACTGTATGTATATGTAACTACTAGGCCACTAGCATCGACCTACCATCACGAGTATATGGTGACTAGACAATATCGGCGCCGATATTCAGCCTTCGAATTATTGATTTAGTTTCGGTCAAGAGCCTAGTCGGATATCCGGTATTCACTTTTCGTGGTATCACTAGAATAAGTGACCGCCTAGTCCGCCGTGTTAGTACACAACCACGAAATTTTATTGCGACAACGCACAACGAATCTTCGGGCGATAATGTGGTCTGGAGATATTGCGAATACGTTTAACTTGTTTTGCATGGTCAGCGCATCATTGATTAAGATAAAGGAAAATTTTGCTATTTTGAACTAGCAACGCTGTGGCCGAACAGTACGTCGAAGATCGCTGATTCAAATCCAGCCAGCAAGGTTTTCTTAGTTAAATATGCTTGTACATAAGCAAAAAGATTTTCAATGTAATTAATTTTGATTACTTAAGCATTACATTTTTAACTACCTATACTCGATCCTCTAATAAGTAATAACCTTCAGTGAATATTTATTTACATTTGGTAATGTTTTAACTTAATTGATAGAAACTGGAAACAAGAATTAAGAATAAATTAATTTTAAATTAGTGCACTCACCTCAAAATTTTTTTTAGCTACATGTCTATAAATTTATTTTAAATGGTAGGTATTGATAAAGCTTAAATTATATCGAAGATTTAACAAACAAAAAAACGTGATCTGAACTTTTCTACTAGCTGTATTTATTCCAGTAATACTATTACGAGAATACTTCAAGTTCTCGTAGTGGTTTTGATGACATGATCAAGGCTTTTTATGTTGTGGTTTGAAATAAGATATTGACGTATTATTGGCAAAGAAAAATCTGCGGTTAGCAGTACACAATGTGGATAGAATGATATTAAACTTAATAATATTAATCGTTTTTTAACTTATAATAGATTTTCTACGATGTAAAAGACAGATGGAACATCAATTAACATTTTTATTATCACAGGATAATTTCATAAAAAAAATATTATTTACGTAAATATAGTTGCACTCAAGGAAAAATATATATTTTATAAGAGCTAAGAACTTTTCGTTTTTTTATTTCAATAATCACATAATACGCTCATATAGTCAATAACAACAAAACGAACATACCGTTAGTGAAGAAAAAAAGCAAATAAAATCCAACGAATACAGTAAATTAAATAAAAGACTTAAAAAGCCATCGACAATAATGTTTACGCATAGCAGTATGATGGTATAATAATAAGACCCTCAGTAAACACACAGGGTGACAAGTCACATCGACCCTACAGCCTACGTATGATATTCTAAGCCACTTTGCCTAACTGAAACTTGAAATGTTTACGCAAACAAAAATATATTAGAACTGTAAACGATAAAAATATAAGTAATCGATATAATAAATACGAGAGATTATATACCTCTTATTACTACGTGAACGGAAGGTAATGAAATTTGACACAGTTTGATGTAGTTAAAGTTTACATTGCAAAAGAGTACAAAAAGTTAAAATATTTTTATATAATATGCTTTTGAAATACACAAAATTAATAAAAATATGGTTATTTTTGTTAACTTTATTGATATTGATATATATGAATTTCGACCAGAGGGTGATCGCTAGAATTAATTAATGTGACAATGAATTAGTTTGTTACGCTTTTAAGTAATCGTAATCGTAATCGGTCAATATTAAATGAATACGTTATCTAGAGTACAGGAAAGAGCAATGTATCCTACATTTAATCCAGAAAAAAGCGCATACTGTTTCCGATATATAGAAAAAGAAATTTTACTGCGACCGAAGCTACGGGCATTATCTAGTAGATTATCAATTACAACAAAACATGAAAGTTATAGCATACGAAAGTAAAAACTTTCATGGCGTGATTATTGATGGGAAAGTAATAGTATTTATTGCTATTTGCAAAGTTAAAGCTTATGTTTAGTGTACTTTATGATTGTAATGTAATCTATACGACTATAATAAAAATCTGTAGCATCTATTTGTTCATTTAATTTTACGAGAAATGCGATAAAAATACGTTTTATGACTGACAGATAATTATTACCAATTTGAAAATTGTTGTCTGTCTTTATATCCCCTTATAACTCAAGAACGGCTTGACCAATCTTGATGGATATTGGCATATAGTGAGATACGTATATATATAGCGCAAATAATAAGCGATACAAAGTCTTTCACACTGGATGATTGATAGTAAAGTTCTGCAACGTCTCGCCCAGATGTTTGGCATCGACGTTTATATGCCCACGTTTAAATGGCTGCCGCAATCGCGTATCGATGTTTGTCATTATCGTGTTCCGGTTTGAAGGGTAAGGTAGCCGGTAATCATAACGTAACATTAACATCTCTCCACATGGGTAGTAACGTATCATTAACATCTTTGGTGTCTATAGATGGTGGTTGTCTCTTTCCATCAGGAGAGCCATCTGCTTGGTTGCTATCTTGTGATATAATGTCCGATATATTAGAGTTTCTCGTGTACTCAAATTTTTGCATTGATGTTTTAAATAAATGCAGGCTAGATTGTAGAAAGTTGCATATATGTAATTTGTTTTCTAGTGTTCCGAAACTTTAGAAAGCATACTCAGTTTATTACCGAATATTCTACCGAATTTAGCTTGTCATTAACATTATGTAAGAAGTACTCGTAATAAAAAGTTATAATGGTGTTTGGGTTACAGCACATACAAGGAATTAACTTGTATAAACAATTTTACAATATGTTTTCAGTTACTTTATGGTAAACTTTGGGCAAGAACTTTAAGGAATCGTGCATTTTTTAATTTCCCACTACGTATGTAGATAATGAAGTTACTGATTTTACCCCGAATTTCGAAAATCGAGTTTTCACCAGATGTCCACGTTTTGAGGTCTTAGGAACCTTTTCCGACTATTTTCACGATGACGTCAGTACATATGTTTGTGTGTGTGTGTGTCTGTGTGTATGTGTATGTGTATATGGAAACATCTCATAACCTTTGAATGGCTAGACCGATCGAAACGCGGTTGATGGCATTCGATTGTATTCTCCTCAACTTAGACTTCCTGAAAAATTGAACCAATTAGGCCTAGGAGATTTTGAAAAATTAAATCGTTCGCGTTAATGAATTAAACTTTCAGTAACGCTATTGCGGCAAGGATAGATAGGGCGGTGGTGTCCATGAAGCTGTATAATATCTGAAGGCTACACTTCTAATACCTACTTGAAACAAAATTTGAAATATTGCTGTCATCTTCTGCGGTCTTACCCCCTCTTTCTAACACAGCTGTATAAAAAGAGATAGCAAAACCCATAGACAGAGATATAACGTAGATATATGTTTCAAGTGATGAATCCGAGTGCTTGCTCCACCTTTACCTAATACTTCATAGTGGTACCAGACCCGGGTGAGACGTCGCGGAACTCTATTTTTTGTTGTGTTGGTCACATATAATAAAAATATGTAGATACTCGTATACAAATATTGAATCACATTAAATAAAACGCGCATGAATCGTAATATACTTTTGTATTTAGCCACACAAATGTTTGCCTCATTTGATAATAAATATCACTGGACAAATTACACGAATCGATTAACCCCAAACCGGATTATTTGCTCGTGTTATAGATGTTAGTCAACGATACTAATACATAGAAATACAAATATAAATACTGTAATAGTTATACATAATAAACACTCAAACCCCGAAATACAAACATCTGTGCTCAACACACAAATACTTACCCCTGTCGAGAATTGAACCCGAGCTCAATCACTTGCATAGTTAGAATCGGTAACCACTTGAACTCGGTTGTCGCCTCAAAAATATATTCACAAAGGTAGGCTGCGTTTTGAATGTGAGCATAAACTACATACCTGTGCAACAAATTTCCTCGAATTTTGATTAGCCGAATTAGTGGAGATTATACAATTACAAACACAGATAAAAACACAAAACGATCATTTTTATGATGATATAATATATTAAATATCAGATAAGCAAATATTCGTATTAGTGTGATTATGAAACGGTTTTTCGTAAGCTAATAAGCAAATAGTTTTCATGATGAAAACAGATAACTGTCGACTATAGACAACAAAGACGATAATTATGTGTTGCTATTCAAGTAACTGGCATGTAATACCATATTATGCATAAGTTTATAGACTATTTTTTATCTCCCAACGGAAGGCAACTACAATGATCATTGATGCTTTTACAACTGAAATACTTAACGCGGTGGTACTAAATAGGTGGTAGAGTTCTACAAAATTAACACTTTGCAGAACTCTACTATCTAGTATGTAAGTTGATAGTGATATTTTTGATCCCCTCTTACATTTTACGAGATGCTTAGAAGGTGTTTAGTAGGAAGACAATTATTCAAAAGGGTTATTACAAAGTGGCAGAGTTTTGCAACGTCTTGCCTGAGTTCGTATTTAACCACTACATTCCAGCCTCAATTCTTTCGCTGTCAAGTTCCGGTTTGGAGAGTAGGTTAGCCGGTAAACTTATGCGTATGTATTTTTTTCTTTCCATAGTAACGCACCAATTTTATCTTTGAAATCTATAGCGAAAGTTATCAATTTCTATTAGCAGAGCCACTGATAGTAGAATAGTAAAACGTAATATATCGGATTTTTAATTCATATAATGTATTTACGGAGCCGGGTCTCTAATAAAATCAAGATAAAACAAATAGTGTTTAGGTATATACAAAGATCATTACCAGCTCAGATATAAATTTTTAATGTTTTCTATAAGTAAACATAAATAAAATTGAAGTGTTTGTCTGTGATTTCAAAATGACAAGGTTTTCTCAAGCGCAGTGTGTTTTTTTACGATACTAATAATTAAACAACCAGTTTTAAATTTTCTGTCGGTTTTTCTGCCATTCTGTTTGTACGGGGTAATCTGTGGAACGGCTAGACCGATTTTGATATAAGTTCACTGAAAGAAATAGGAGTTTATAGGGAAGGACGTAGGCTACTTTTTACTTGAGTGAGCAAAAGGAAGTAATGATTTTGGATCACGCGAATGAAATCGCGAGTAATAACTAGTAAAAGTAATTTGGAATTATTTATTTCATTTCAAATTTAGTAATAAAATAAAATAAATAAATACACAAAATAATAATAGTAAATAAATATCGTTGGATAAATTGTACGTATTAATTTAACCTAAAAGTAAGCAAATTATTAGCTCGTGTTATGGGTGTTAGTCAACGATAATAATAAATAGAAATACATATTTAAATATTATATCATATGCTCATCTTACAAATGTTTGTTCCTGGCGAGAATTGAATCTGCATCCTATCGATTCGTAGTTAGATTCGCTAATCACTCGAGCAACGAGCAGTCAATCAAAGTGTAAAGAAATATTTTTTTGTGTAATGCGCAGGAGACCTAGCTTTATACAACATACATTAATATAATATACATACATATATAATATAAGGACATGAATTCTTAATTTCGTGCAAATTTGCAATTAACCATTGCTGCGTGTTTGTAACGGACATACCCTATACATAATACTTTCGCATTTATTATATATGCATAAGGTATATGGGACGCAGACACATGTCACGCAACATTGGTCAGTCCGTGTTGCAATAGTAATTGTACCTGCGAAAACTACCATCCGTTATAACACATACTTCAATCAATATCCATCTTTAGGTTATTACATTAAAGATCATTTTAGAATGTAACATTATCAAATAAGATAAGGGTGAGAAGCATTCCCTACAAAAGAGTTCAACGATCGTCTACTCATTGTTTATATTCAGTGATGTGTAACTCCGGGTTGAGACGGGATATCCTGTAATGCTGTGTACATTTTATTTAATTGCGGAAAATATATGTTAAATACTTTAAATCGGTAATAAAATCAGGACTAAAATCTCCTTCCCCAAATGGTAGATTTTATTTTAAATATTTATGTAGACAAATTTTGATTATATATTTTCTAATTTAATAAACTGTTTTATGAAAACTACTCTAAACTAAATATAATAATAGAAAAAAAAAATGTACTCGATTAATAATTTATTACAAGCTGTGATTTTTTCACGGTAAGTGGTTTTTGAGTGTAGACATTTTGTTATTTGCAGAGTAGGTATATCAATGATTTAACAAGATTTCATAACAAGATTATAGTTAGACATAATCTTGTTATGTAATATTGTTAAATTATTTTATATTTTGGAATATTATAGTAAAACTTATAATATGAAGGTATTATGCACTCATGCCAGCGAAGTAAAAGTTTGGGAACGTCGATATATGAAATTTAATTTCATGATCACTAGTTGGCCTTGTCTGTCTACGAACTCGTTCTATGACTTAAATAGCTATTGGAAAAGGTTTTACTCAGGTGACGTGTCTCGCCCACCACATTTCTGTATACAGACGGATGTGAGAACTTAATACATGCAAACTTACTTATTGGGGTCAAGCAGTCAGTAGACTTTTAGTTGCCTGGAAATAATCCTTAAATGCAAGTTTTGTAGGCCACTAAATAATGAATACCGTGATGAAAACACTATATTAACACAATTGAACGACACTCATAACACTTAAACTAAAATACACTGTCTTCTTATACTAGCTCAACTGTTCTTAAAATCAAAAGAGCAGAGAGATAATTATTGTTAGTATATTATTAAATGTTATTATTTATGTACGCGAAAACAAAAGCGGCAAAACTTCATTTTGTGTGTTTAGTTCCATCGTCTCGTTTGAACGCGAGTCGCGACTGCGTACCAAATGTCAGTCACGGAGGTGCGCAAGCGCAGCTATTCGCCCGCGCCCAGCCACGTGACGTCACTCTGGTATTCAAAATGGCGGCATGGAATCCGAGAGCCTACGTACCGACAGCACTTTAATTATAATAAATTAAGGTTCGTTACAAGTGCTATAAATAAGCATGATATAACTTTTCCAAATGTACAATATGTACCTATTTGTGTAGTGTCTTTTCACAAATCAATTATAACCTTTTAATAATCATTTGAAATTACTGCAGATGCCTTATTTAAGCTACTAACGAGTACCTACCTATTTATATCATTACGAATGCATAAAGTTTTTAAACATATATAAATGATGATTCACTTCAATGTTATGTTTACGGGTAAATAACATTGATATATATTTTGTTGTGTGTTGTGTGTGTTAGTGTTTGTGTGTTGTATGTGTTTTATCAGTTCTGATAAAAACAAAGTTGCCCGAGAATGGATAAGTGCCCGGTTGGCGATAGGTTTGCCACCTTGCCACCTCACATTGTGGGATCAAATATCTTCGGCTAATCGTGAGTGCACTGGTTGTACCTCTGTCTACCTCTTCGCGGAAAGGGGCGTGCGTAAATATAATTTTTTTATAAATCTGTACTCTGACCGCTATTCCTTTAAGTATACCAAAATGACGTTCGGTTGTGTTCATTTTAAATAGCCTTTTGTTAACTAATTTTATCAATAGATAAAAACTAGTTACCCTGTGTTTTTTCTGGATAACACCACTAAAGGTCGCCTTGAGCTATTTTAATACTATTATACTAATAAAGCTAAACAAAAAAAGAAAACACAGAAGAAAAAAAACTTGCAGCATCTTGCCTCTACTTTTTCTTTTATTATTATTTTGTGAATCGCTCATGTCGTTTTCGTTTCTTAACATTTACCAAAAGCCTTCTTGAGTATAGTTTAATGTAAGAAGAGCGGACATACGAAACCGCTTTCGCACATATATTGACAGACTATTTAGAACCTTATCCTACAATTAATGGACAAAACTACTGGTTTTAGCACTCATACCGTAGAATCTGGTATTACATTATGTACTTGATATCTACGATACGTTAAACTATTTGCTTTACAAATACTAAGTTCTATTACAGTTTTTTTCGAATCACCTTTGTGACTTTTGGCAGGCCGTTTTGCAATCGTGAGCGAGCCACGTCATATGTGGTGAAAAGTTTATTGCGTTTCATCAGTTCGTCAGCAATAGGTGGGGATCCCCATCGTTGCATTTTCCATGTTAACTAAACCTCAGGCTGCTACTAATATTTTTTTTATTGAAAAATCTTTAAAACATTTTATTTGGGGCCTAGGACCACATGATCTGAGCCTAGTTGACAAAAAATGAATTTAACCTTGCAGATTTGTTATATCGTAAGATAGCAAACAAATAGAGAGGACTTCTGACAGAAAACGAAAACCATAACCTGTAGATATTAAAGAGGTTAATTTTGTGTTGCTATCCATATAGTGGGGTGTTAATATCACATGTATGAGTAGCGGCCACGAAATAAAGAAAACAACGGAATTGGCAAGTACAAACATTTGTATCAGGACCGCGATCGCCACACTCACACATAAAATAAGCATTATTGCATATAAACTACTAATGCAAACATTGTTTCATTGGTCGTTTTCATTTTAAACAACAATAATCCGAAACACACAAACAGAACATTTAAAAATATACCAAACCGCGTTACAATAAATTTTATTTTGCTACAAAAAAAAGAGTATTTACGTCCTTTTGTAGTCTATTCAAAATAGACTCATCTATTTGTACAATAGTGAAACTTAAGATCGTAATAGTTTCGCTATTCTACAATAGATGGCAGCATTGATTTTTCCGTAGTTTTAAGTTGATCATATTTGAGTAGAGAACTTTCTAGAACGATATACGTAATGACTGTCATTACGTATATCTTTCTAGAAAAATTAGGTCAACCTAAAATGAACTTTATATGTAAGGTGTACGGCTGATTTTAGCTTGACTTTCTATTATATCATTAGAGATTATATTAAATCAGGAATTTAATTAAAATAAAATGAAAATTGTACTTTCGAATGATATGAAATATCTCCATTTTTAATCATCTGTATTCTACTATCATTACTGCATTCAAGGATGGCACAATACGGCATAATTCAGTGTATAATAGATTTTCGCACGACGACTATCTCCTAATGATATGGTAAGTATCACTAAGGCAATTTAGAGTAAAAGCGCATAATAGTGACGCACGCGGCACACCCACTCTTCACTTCCCCTTGTTTTCTTTATTTCGTGGTAGCGGCTTATTGTCTAAACCAGAATATGAGAATGACAAACATTGACGCTATTGCAGCAGGAATAACCGAGGTGGTGGTACCACAAACTAGCGAGATGTTGCAGAGCTCTAATACCTAGTAGTCACGATGGTAGTTACTCGTACTATGCGTTTCAACTAAAAATACGATCGAACTTGTTGTCTACTTCATATCATAAGTATGAAATGAGTAATATCAGCAAAAAAAACATTTGTTCAAAAAGTAGGCCTGATTTATTGAAGAACAAATAACATTCATATAATTCCTTAATAATAATATTAGTTCCATATCATACTACATGTACCTACCTAAGTGTATCTATTTAATTAATGTCATTATAAATATAATTTGAAAAAAGTAATTAATTTTAAATTTATGCAATATTATATGATTGGCACCCTAATGATGTCGGCGACAAGTCATTTTAAGCGGGGTAGAGGATTTCAAATCCGATTGAGACATTTTATTTAGTATTTTGTTTTATAAAAATAAATATATTTGTATTTTTATATTTTGTTTTCTTTTCTATACCTTACTTTAACACTGTATTAGTATACAGGGTGAATATACATAGGTGAATAGGAATCTGAATAGAAATGTGCAAATTAGAACGCAATTTTTTTTAATGAATTCCTTTTTTGCTCACCATACTCACCACTAATGGCCTTTTTGCAAAATGCGGAACAATATGGCATCCTGACAGTCCTATTCTTAGTAGAAATGAATAGTATAGCCATTCGTTTGCCTTTTGTAAACCGCCTGACAAAATGGCAAATGGTCTATTCTTTATATCTGGAAACATACATGAAAATGTAGTTAAGTTCAAAACTCTGTTGCTATTGAAAATGCAAGTTATCAGGTATAGACATAATGATTGTACACTTTATCTAACAGATGGATAATAAAATTCAGAAAGTTAGCATTTGCATTTTTTATGATGTAAGACATAATGTTGCTAGTCGGTAAATATCATTGCCGGTGTTTTTACTTTGGCCATTTAAGCAATTACGTAATAAAATAGTTTTTTCTATTATCCCTAAAATTAAATACAGAAATATCCCAATTAATTATACTGATCAAGTTAAAAATCCAGGCCTCATAATGGATTGTCATCTATCTTGGGCTTCTCACATAAATGAGCTGAGTAAACGGTTACATTACTCACTTCATTCCTTAAAGCGATTACAAAGTTTCCTCCCTCATCAAACGAAAATTCTATTAGCTCAATCGCTGCTTCTCCCTTTGCTCGACTATGCTGATGTTTGCTATTTGGATGCCACGGAATAATTGTTATCAAAACTTGAACGGCTTCAAAATTTGTGCATTCGTTTCATATTCGGATTACGGAAATATGATCACATATCGAGTTTTCGCAAACAATTACATTGTCTCCCTATCCGCCAACGACGAAATGCGCATGTTTTGAATGTACTGTTCAATGCAATGCATAAATCTTGTCCTGCATATCTTTGTGACAGATTTATATTGGCTCCTTGTACGCTCCTGTATCACCCCAAAGTTTTTCTCTATACCGCAGTGCAATACAAAATTTTTCAGCAAGCCCTTTACCGTTCATACAGCTAATTTATAGAATGATCTCCCACGACATATTCAGGATATCCAGACCATAAGCTGTTTTAAAGTTACAGTCAGGCAGCATTATTTGTTGCTTTTTATTTTACCTTTACCTTGCATTTGATGTATTTATCCTTGTTTGTTTTGTTAAAATTTATTTTAGTTAGTTTTAATCTCAAATGTACACAATGCCTGCTGTTTACAACTAGTAATTTTTTTTAACAACCTGTATGGTTGGTTTTGCTGGAAGAAATCTCTTAAAGAGATAAGCACGCCATTGTACATATATTTTCTTTTAAATAAGTATTGTTTTGTATTTCTGTGTGTACAAAAGAATAAATAAATAAATAAATATCGAGAAACTGGCCAGTAGACTCCGTTCAGCAGCATTCGCAGTGAAAAAAATGAAACAGCTTACTGATGTTGACACTGCGTGTCTGTTTCCTTTGGAAACATGGAATTCTTCTCTGGGGAAATATTTGTATTTCAAAAAAGGGTAATTACAAACTCAGTCCAAGTCCAAGTCTCTATGACAGACAAATTGAAAGAAATCAATATTTTATCTATAATTTCGCAGTATATATTCGATAACTTGATGTATGTACGTAAAAATATTTGCTTATTTAAAAAGAATAGTGATATTCACTCCCTAAATACAAAGAACAAAAACAATCTTGCTGTACATGTATGGCAGCAGGGTGCAAGGGGGTGCAAATGCACCCCCTGGCAGGAAACCAAATATGTTTAAAAAAATAACAATATATGTATTATTCTTTATTTTTTAGTGATTGGTATGATGTGTAGATGCTATGCACCCCCCTGAAAGTAATCCTCGCGACGCCCATGATTCCCACATTCAACTAACCGTTCAAGACACTTATCCAAATATATGATAGATACTAGGTGAGCTGAGAACACATAACCTTGTTTGACGCAAATATTAACATCAAACTAGGGTAATATTTTGCTTTCCTCCCGTACACACGATTTGCTATCTCTTATTGTATTAATAATAATATACTTCGTAACAAAGTATGAGCAGCTTTGTCAGCTTAAGGTCACTGGCTCGAATTTCGGGCTGTGTGTATGTCAAAAAACATTTAGATTTTATTTAGCAAATCGTCAGTCGCTTGATTATACACTGATGATAATATAGTAAAATTACATTATTTAATGCAATCAATTTTTTTATATTAAGATAAACAAGCAGATGGCTCTTCTGATGGAAAGAGACAACCATCGCCTATAGACACAAAAGATGTTAATTTTGCGTTTCTATCCTTGTGGCGGATTTTAGTGCCACATGCATAATTTACCGGCTTACGTGCATAAATGTTAACATTGGTTTGTTTAAAATGTATGTGCAGTTACTTATATTTTTATATTGTTATGGTATAAGCGCAGCGTCCTTGGTGTTAACCAAGTGACCGCATCAGGAATAGCACACTGCGCTCCAAAACACAGATCACAGACATTGGTCATAAAGAAGCCGAACTTAAGTGGAACTGGGTAGGTCACATTTGCCGTATGTCAGATGACCTATAGGCCAAGCGCACCAATAAGTGGATCCCAAATAATACAACACGACGTCGCGGCAGGCCCACGCGAAGATGGCGGGACGATTGGCATGATTGGCTGGCTAATAATAATAATATTTGAGCGTGGTAATTGATCTTTTCTTCAATTAAAGACCGAGTATGCATCTTATTTATCTTTATCTTTACATCTTGACATAGTATAAAACAGTCGCTTTCGCTGTATTTTCGCCTCGTATCTTTTAAGCTACGCAATGGATTTAAATGCGGTTTTCATCAACAGACAGTGATTGAAGACAAAGGTTCATATGTAAAATACATGCATATTATAGTAGAAAAAAGTCCAACATTTAAAAAAATTGTTGTATGATTTTTTTTGCAACAAGTGCGAAGCTTAGTGGTAATTGATTAGCCTAGTCTTGCTAGTAATTATATATAAATTTTATAAGTTGAGCTAATTTGATTGTATTTAATATGCATACCTCGTTTAAGGTTCATTTACAACCCCTTACTCTTAAGAATTGCTTATCGATTTTTTATCGTATACGTTTTGGAGAGTGCGCTGCGGAATTGCACGACTTAATTCCGCCATTCCCATTTTTCTATCGGTCATCGAAGCGCACGGATTCTAGGCATCGCATCGCCATATGGCAGATGTTCCACGTACCCGGACAAAGTGGTTCGACTCAACATTCTTCATTCGAACCGCAAAGGACTGGAATATGCTTCCCGAGTCTGTGTTCCCGGACGAGTACCATCTGGGGATCTTCAAGAGAAGAGTGAACAGGTACTTCTAGAGAAGCGCATTCCAACTTAGGCCGCATCTTAGCTTACCATCAGGCGAGTTCGAGGTCAAGCGCTTACCTAACGATAATAAAAAAATTGCTTCTAAACAGTTAACAGTTCCTACTAGCAACTTATTAAGTTGCTACTAGCAACTTATTACGCTTCTTGAGAGAAACAGAAGTAAGCAAAGAAATACTTGTGAATCAGCTGACCTAGGCATGCCAATACAGTAACTAAACGTTTTCTTCAGAATAGCAGTGACAGGTATTATTATTATCGTGGTGAACATGGCGGTACGGCGGGGTGCTGATAAGCCGTAGTGAGATATTTCATCCACACATTCAAGATTGTTCTGTGACTGTTTTATTCGCTTGTACTTTTCTTGTACAATCATTTAAATAGTACCTATACTTAATACAGTTTTGCGAGAAAAAATGATAGTAGAATTGTTAAGGGAAGGATTATAAAGTTACTGAAATTGCAAAGCATGTATGTGGGTGGACGGCAACATATCGTCCTGGTTCGATATCAATATTGCCGTCAAGCAGGGTTGTGTTTTTTCAGCTCGGCTATTTATCTTATATCTAGATAAGTGTCTCTAAAGATTAAGGTCATTGAATGTGGAAACGCGCATGAGTGATCTAGTGGTGAACTGTCTGTTTTATGCAGACGACGCTGTACTTTAGGCTTAATTCTATATATGCTTCAAACACTGGTCACAGTTATGAATGATGATTGTAAGAGTATGGACTTACATTTGAATGCGAAAGAAACTAAAGTTCTAGTATTTAAAAGAGAAGCAACCAGAACAGATGTAAGAGTTGTGGTCGATGATGTAGCGCTGGAACAAGTGGATCAGTTTTTATATTTTCGATGTGCTTTTAGTAGGGATGGAAGGTACACCGTTAAATTCAAAAGAAGAGTGTGTGCAGGGAACATTGTGAACGAAGCTTTAGAGAGATTACTTAAAAGCACAGTTTTAAGTTATGGTGTCCGTCTTGCCCTGCATAATTTTGTGCTTATCCCAACGCTATTGTATGGAAGTGAGAGTTGAGAATGTCAGAAATGGCATGAAAGTAAAATCAACGCGGTCGAGATGAGATCGCTACGAAAAATATGTGGCGTAACATTCACGGTTACCGAGTCCATAATGTTTAAGTGAGAAAGAGGTTAGGCTTGAAAGAAATTGTCAGTGTAAAGATTAGAAAGAGGATGCTTCGTTGGTTCGGACATTTAGAAAGAATGGTAGATGAACGGTTAACAAAACAGATATACAATACGAATGTGGAAGGGTGGAGGTACCGGGGAAGACCAAGACTGACGTAGCATGACCAGGTTGATCGAGTACTGTCTGAAGGTGGTGTCAAGAGTCTTCGCAGCCAGCGTATTTGTATGAAGAGAGTAATGAGGGTTGAGAAGCGAGACAATTTTGCAAGGATCGTCATGTATGACACTCAGTTCGAATTTGGCGTGAAGATATATATATGTATGTATTACCAATTAAAGAATAGATATGTTTGTTTAATAGTTATGTTATTAGCGTTTTGATTTCGTTCGATAAACTTGTCTCATATTTTATATAATACTTATACTTTTCACTTTTTATGAATGCATACTTTTAATCAATATAATATATCGATTTCTGCTTAGGCTTATTGCCGACTAATAATAGTAAACTCTTAGAAATAACGTCCTGTTATTAGTAATAAAATCTACAATTCGAGGAGTTTTAAACTTGTATCCGTCTAGTTGGTGAGCATGTGCTGTTCTACATATTTAATTTAAAACACTTGTATTAAGAGCTGTTACACACTGCATCTAACCTGAATCTGAAAAAATACGAATCTAGGAAAAGCGGATCGAAACCTGACACTGCATTTCGCACTATATCGATCCAAATCCGCAAAAGGAAAATGCAATTCAAATTAAAGAAATTTATCTTTTATACAGAGGTATAGCTGTTTCACATAAATCATTATGTGACCTTTGAATTGACATTAAATTTTGGTACTGCTTTTATACATTTTCAGCATTTTCCAAATTCCTTATTATAACTACTTTGGAGTTGTACCTATTGCTCCAAATTGGGAAAATTCTCAAAAGGGTAAAAGTAATCGGATGACGATGCTCGGATTTAGTGCATATTTTTTCGTACAAATAATTCTACGTCTACTTCGTAACAAAATTTCACGTATTCGGATCGGATGCAGTGTGAAATCACTCTAACGGTTAAGGTGCTAAATTAACAGAACGCAAAGATACAAGTTGCGTTTCATGTCACGAGCTGCATTCACAGCAAGGTGATAATGTTTCGGTGCACTTTGTAACTACAATGTTGTGTATTCACATAGTGGTACAAACTATTAGTACTGTAAAAGATAATAATAAAATATTAACCACTGTATGGCATTGTGAGTAATAGCTTTCATTTTATCTAAACTTTATGAAGATTTTATGGTTCGTTTAACTTTATGGTCCTTAAAATGTTGAATAATTCACGAACAGGCCACGTAGAGCTTTATACCGTGATGGCATAGCGGACACAGCGGAAGAGGCTTAGAAATGTTACTTCCGCCTTTCAGCATGAGCGCGTATGTCGGTACGATGCTAGATAAACGTGGCTTGTTTAATGCTGTTTTATTGCGCAATAATTATGCCTTGGTATATTTAATGTTGTGCCTTTATAATGGTTATCCTAATATTATAAAAGTGAAAGTAAGTTTGTTTGTTTGTTACGCTTTCACGTAAGAACTACTTAATCGGTTATAAAAAAAGGACATAAGGAACCATTCTTAGAAAGAAATATAACGCGAGTGAAGACGCGGTCAAAAAATTGTTACCATATAAATTCAATTTGTGAATAATATTTCATAACTTTTACCTTTTGGGTATATATAATGTCCGTTTCTCCAGTTGACGGAAAATAGCAAATTTAATTAATTTCACATTTTAACTATGGATTTCCAAAAGGTAATGCCTGAATGAATAAAATAAATATATATCCTGGCCTGTATATATGTATGGCCTGAATATGTGTAAATAAATGTATATCCTGGGGAATTTATTTATTTATTTATTTACTTTTATGCACTAAAATTGTACAATGGTTAAACTTAATGCTATAAATGCATTCTCTGCCAGTCAACTAGCAAGTGGAGCAGAAAAATTTCAATAGGGGGTGCAAATAAATATTTTAAATGGAAATAGGAAACAGTATGATGGGCTAAACGGAACAAAAATATAATAATTACTAGGAAATAGAAAATATAAATAGATACATATAACATATTTACATAAAAATATATTATTAAACACATAATAGACTATATACATACATAGTACATATAATAAACAAAATATTTAACTAAGCAAGTAAGTATAACAAACGTATTTAGTAATGTCTGTCTGTAGATAATTTCAATTTCTCTTAGATATTTTGTTGATAATTAACACCGAAAACTAAGTGTTAAGATAATGGGTCGTCAAAGCACGCTTGAAAGACCACTTAGAGGAAGATTTCCTAATGTCAACTGGAAGAGAATTCCAGAGTTTAACGGCTTGAATAATAAAAGATTTGTAAAGAAAATCCGTTCGAGAGAAAGGGATGTAAAGAGAAAGATCATTATCAGAACGGAGGGAACGATCATGAGTGCTACACTGAAAGCAGAATTTAGATTTAAGGTAAGTGGGAATATTTGGGTCATTAACAATGGAATATAACATGCGCAGCATCCTAACTTCTCTATGTTTAGCAAAGGGTAGCCATTTTATTTTTGAACGAAAGAACGAAATATGATCAAATTTGCGTAAACTAAAAATAAAACGTATGCAGTTATTAAAGAGAATCTCTAATCTATTGAGTAGATACTGAGTGAGATCTGAATAGCATACATCAGCATAATCTATAATAGGAAGCACAAGAGCTTGTATTGTATTAGGGAGGGAATCCCCTAGGGATACGCACAGTGAATCGAACGTCAAGAGTTTTGGTTCACCATGATTCTGTGATTCAATGATAAATATTAGTGACCACGACCAACTTTTTGATCAGCCAGATGATGGTGAATTCCATCATCATATTTTACGGATCTGATAACGATGATTGCTTGTTTATTGCGATACTTAGGATCGACGGCTTTATCTGGTAATCCGAAGCTCGGGGAGCAAACACGTCACTACAAGAATATTGCCTGATCTGAAGACCAAATCCGAGACTTCATTACATAAACCAAACAGACTAACCACTCATTAAATGACGCAGTCGAATTTGTTACAAAAGAGACCAAATATTAATGTTGTCAGAAGCAAATCCCCGTTATCTAACGCAAAAAGTAGGTTTAGTAATGCGGCTAGATACGGAAATAGTCAATGTGATATAATATATTACTAGTATGTGTGATTGGGTACCTGTAAGTTGCGCAGTTTCGTGTTATTAAAAACATAACACCATTTCTAATTAAATGTATCGGAAAAAATGATTTTATAAGATAGCAAAGAAGCGAATGTTCTGGTACAAAAAATAACTATTTTCTAAAACTTCTCCAAAAACACAAATGTGAGTGGTTACGCAAAAAGGGACCTGAAGGGATTGGAAACGGTTTTTTTTTTTTGATAAATTCTGATTCTATGGTCCTTCATCTTTGTTTTGTTCTAATCAAAATAATTTTAGGTGCCGTAGTTTTTTTTTAATGATTTTTTATGTAAGCCGAGGCAGTTTTGAAAATATTACACCTTATACACAGCGCACACTAGTTTCTTTTTCTAGCGCGCACATAAAGACAAGTAAAAGACGAATAAATAAGTCACCAATAATACAGCTATCGCAAACACGTGCTATTTCTCACTGACGAAGTCGCTCACTAACGACACTAACATAAAACACCCCGCGCCTCTCTCATTTCGACTCAACATTTTAAACGTGATTTACTCGAAATCAATTATTTTCCCTTGAGGTCCCTTTTTGCGTAACCACTCACAAATATGTTTTCGATGTTTAGAACGTAATTCAACTGGTATAAATTATTTCTACCGCTTTTACCTTTTTGTTTTTCTTTTGTATTTTTTCACGCGAGCTCTTGTTCTTATTTATTTTCTTATCGTGAAAACTTAAAATTGGCAATTTTTTTATAATTATAATATATAAGTTATATATGTAAAATTTGCTGTAAGTTTTCCTTTAAAGTAAAATAGAATAAAATTATCAGCGATGTTAGTGCTAAGTGTATGACAGGGATGTAATATGATGTTTGTAAGTTTTACCCTTCCCGTTGTTTCACCCTCCAAGCCAGAACACTATAAAGCTAAGCAACTATATCATATTGTGTCAAAATAGTGAGGTGGTAATACCTAAACCAGCAGGACGTTGGATAACCCTAGTACTTTTTACAACAGTGACAAGTTTATCCTTTGCTTACCTATAACGAGTTCCTTGCCAAAAATTCAAGATGATCTATCATTAGTGTGTGGGGTTTCAACAGAGAAAAAATGATGGCATTAAAATACAAACTAACATTGTATTGGTTAACAAGCTCGCTCCACGGTGCGTTACATAACTTCTTCCAAAACAAACCTAGATATTCTGTGTATTAGTCATAATATTATGATTCTAATAATTCCAAATGCAGAACAATAATTTTGCGAAATAAATGGAACTTATTAGTTCCAAGCAAAGACTTCTATGTACTATCGTAGTACATTAAACTCTCTGGTTCCAAGATTAAATTTGGGCAATAAATGTTGCAGATTATTTTTAGATAATTGTGTCAAATTTCACTATGATAACAATAATAATTAAACGCTACTAAAGATTATTAACTTACGTTACAAGCCTATAGTTAAAAGCTTTTAGACAAGTAAATTATATTAGAGCATACAAGAATATAAAAAAAACTTATTTTATATCTCAAGATTAACAAGCAGATGGATCTCCTGATGGAGAAAAAGTTGATGGCGCTTTGCTATCCATATGTAAGTTTACCCTATGCATGTAGGTAACATTACCATTATTCTTCTTTCAAGAAAAGACCACCTACTTATCTGCCTTACTGTTCGTAAAAGGCAAACAATTATTGGCTATACGTGTTACTACCATCATGATCACTAGGTGGTAGAGTTCCTGAACGTCTCACCCAGGTATATGGTACACACATATACACATATCTTCACGCTAGATCCCTTACAGGGCAGGCAGAGAGAATAATTTTAATAGGTATATGTTATAACCACTTTATCTATTCCTGCCGCAAGAGCGTCAAGGCTTGTTATTGTGTTCTGATTTGGAGGTTAAGGTAGCCGGTAGACTTGTGCATACGGCATTATCATCCCCCTTTACCTACAAAAAGCAACGCACCGTTGGTGTCTATAGGCGATATTTTGTTTTTCCATCAGAAAAGCCACCCACTTGCTTGCTTTGCTATCTTATTATAGCATAATAAAACTTAAAAGTATTTTATTTACTTACATACGTGTAATAGATTTACTATATTATGCATATATAAATTATAGTTGTAAAGTATAGAATGTACATCATTACTTTCTTTTATATGTATATAAAACTACATAACATTTCTACTGTAAGTAGGAATGTTATGTAGGTACTCTTTGCATAATATGTATTGGAAATACCAACTTCAAGATTTTTAGCCGATATCATCCTCGTAAATTGACTTTGCTGATCCTCGTCAAATAAGCCTTCCAAACTAGTGGTAATTTAATTATTTCAACGATCTATCAACGCTTTTGAGTAAATAAAAGTTTTTTATAATAAACTCTACTGACCTTGTTAAATATATCGGTTATATAAATTGAAAATATTGACAATTCCGTAAAATTGGACTTTGTTCAATCTTGTCTTAAAAACCAAAATTGCTTAGAATCTTGATAACCTTTCGCATAGGATGTCTACGATTGCTTCAAGACTATACTCACATTATAATGGTCTAAGGGCGGCTTGCACCAAAATGCTTGAATACATTTAGTCCCTTAAACATGCTTAGCAAATGTCAAAACGCCTTAAATGCTGTCACTTTAAACGTATTTAGTGACTTAAAATGATTTAAAGATTTTGGTGCAAGCCGCCCTAAGAGCTTACCACAAAAAACCTAGTCCTACAAGACTACCGGATGATATATACATAATTAGATACATCAATAATGGAGGAATAAGAAACGGTTATCCTGCAATGCGACAAAACTGGCAGCGCTATTAAAAATAATAAATGAAATAAAAAATATCCGATAACTAGTATATTTGAAAATTTATCATGTTTATTATCATGCTTGTGTCGGGCTCCTTTAAAGAATAGGACAACTGCCGTTCTGCCAGGCTGGTCGTAAAAGGCGACCGATTGGGTATACGAGTTATTACAACGTAAGATTATTCAAAACAGTAAACTACCAATAAGATAATTAAAGTATTATGGATTATGTAAACATCTAACTAGAAAAACTTATTATAATATTGCTGAATATCTAAACGATAAACTTGTTACATGGTAATTGTTTTTCCTCATATTTGCATAGCATGCATGAATTTATGGTAAAATGTAACTGTAATAATTTATTATTTTTACATTTTAATTTAATGCACATAAATAAATAATTCAACTTTTTACATAGGTGTTATTATACAAGTATTTTTTTAGTTTTATCTCTTATATATAATATTGTATCTACACCAAGTAATGTAATTTAAAGATTTAAACTGGCTTCAAATATCAATTTACTCATATCTCAAAAACTGTTGAACCTATTTTGCTGGAACTTAAAACTGTTCTCTGAGTTAGAATATACCTGATTTAAATCAAAGAGAATTATCTCGACATGGATTTTAGTTCCTGAAAAATTCGAGGGTAAACATACAAACATAAAAAAGTGTCATCACGCCCGGTTCTCTTGTGGGGTAGGCAGATTTAACCGAACGTCTAAAGACTTTTCGGTTCACCACGCTTCATCGGATTTTCAGTTGACGAGATGATTAGTGATCCCCATAATCGCATTTCATCGACCTCATAATTATCGACTATGTCTAGCAATAAACTAGATTTTTAATTTTTGAGTTTTAAAAAGCTGTAATTTTGAGAATGATGATTTTGATCTTTTGAATGGCATTCCAAGCAACTTTTAAGCTCTAAAATTTTGTTTTAGATACAAAGTCGATTGGTTGAAAATGGCGAAGAAATGTAAAAAACACTTTATTCAAAAATTTTTTCATTAATAAATAATCGCGAACCCCGACGGTTTTTTAAGCAACGAAGTAAATCATAAAAAGCATAAAAAGTGTCAGGTTTTATCCAAGAGAAAACACTTATTAACTAATTATACCTATATTAAAATCGATTCCCTAACTACATAAACCGCAGCGAGTCTAAACTAACTGTGAATGTCGCACGAAGGTATTTTGCGTATTATATATCCAAAAAGCCTCAAATGAAAGGAAAATGTTTAACGTACAAAGAGAAAGTTCAGAGCAATTCTAGCGACAATTTTTCCAGTTGCCACTTTCATGTGTTACGCCATGGTTGACCTGATGCAGTACGATTTCATTTAGACGCAGTAATTACGTGAATTACACGCTCCAAACACACTACTTTCTAGGCCTATTTTACTATTATATCTATGGCGTTATAAAATTCCACATTTTTATATCGGTACCATGACATTAACGATCGTTAAGTCGAATATCTGGTCAGCCAGTTTGTTCTACAAACTTAACATTTTTTTCGAGGCTGTATTATTTCGAAGATAGAAAAGATGTGCGTCCTGTTCAGAACCTGTTCAGGAAAGTTCAGCTTGTTATTAATAAAAAAAAAGTTTGTTCTTGGGGCCATGGTCTATATGTTTTATTTTTAGATAACAAAGTTAAGTGCCGTACTATTAGCTACGTGCTAAAATTAAAAAGATGTTTTTTTAGAATTGCACCCTATGAAGCCTTTGAAATGCGTAAATGCCGAGAAGAATTAAGCCCTCAATTTACTATCATAGCAGCGTAAACGTTTTAGTCCTCGGTGTCTGTTTAGAAAAGTAATGTAGATAATATTTTTCAGAGAAACGAACAGTGAAAATATTTTGAAGTAATAAGAATAATAGCATATAATTTTCTCGTGGTCTAGGGATAGCTATTTCAGTTCAGATTTAGTAGTCGTGTGGTCTGTGGTTCAGATAATGAGGTCTCGGATATGACTAGATGGGCTAAAGTTTTATTATTTAAAGCCAATTTCTAATTTTTTTTTACCTACCAGGACTAAAAAGGCAAAAAGCATTAAATTCTTTAGTATCCACATAAATGATATAAAAAGTTCAGTATATAAATTAATCGAGAAATAATAATCCGAAAATGCAAAAGTTTGTCTTTTTGTCCTACACTTTCACACACCTAAAGGCTCGACCGATTTTGGTAAAATTTCGTAAGGAGATACTTGAAGACTCGGGGTCGAACAAATACTACAGTTTTTCAAATATCAACTACTAAAGGGCTGAAATAGGGGGTGAAAGTTTGTATGAAAGGTAGGGAGTCCATAAATTACGTAAGGAAATTAAGGGGAAAGGGAGGCTTGAGCAAAATCTCACTAAATCTCACGTAGTCGAGTAACCCCTCTGGGTTACTCGTCAACAACAAAAAAAATTACGTGATATTACGTAATTTTTTTTCCGCAAAAAAGGTAAGTAAATAAAATTAATGGAAAACTTGCTTAAATTAATTGTAACATGTGTGGTAGCCCAGTTTAGGTAGGTAACTAAACTGAGAATTCAATGGTTTGACCGCCCCGTTGGTTAGCGACCCTGACTACGCAATCGACGGGGCTCGGTTTCGATTCCTGACGGGGACAAGTATTTGTGTAATGAGCATAAATGTCTGTGTTTCCGGGTTTGGGTGTTTATTAAATATATTCTGGTATTTATATATGTATTTCTATGTATTATTATCATTGACTAACACCCTTAACGCAAGCAAATAATTTGCTTACTTTGGGGTTAGATCAGTCAGTGTAATTTGTCCCGCGAATATTTATTATTTATTTATTTATTATTTGTTAATGGTTCCTTTTGAAGTATATAAGTGTTAGATTCTCTTATTATGATTTAACTAACCTCACTTTTAATTAGAAATTTAAATACCAATTGACCAATTGAGACTATCAATTGGTTTTAAGGACATTAAATCTTGTTAGCAAATATGTTTTTTTAAATAATTTATTAACACGAAAAATACATTTAAAAAAATTCTAATGTGAGATTAGAGGGGGGTTAGTGAAAAACCTCCTATATCTCATCAAGGGCGGGTGAGGGTCAAAAAACGCCACTTTATTCGCTGACGAATCTGCGCAGATCAGCTTGTACTAATTGTAAATGTAAATAATAAATGCTTGTGATCGTAAATATGTTAATAATATATTCATATAAAAAGTATTTATCAATTTGTATTTATATAAAGACAACTAATGCAACATTACGGAACCACCAAAAAATAACTTTCTTTTACTTCACACTGAGTATATGGAGCACAATATATATATATATATATATATATATATATATATATATATATATATATATATATATATATATATATATATATATATACATACATATATATATATATATGTGCAAACTGACAACTGACAACGGCAAACTGACAGGAGGTGCGTTGCCGGCCTTTTACGAAAGAGTAGGCTCTTTTCTTGAAGGTTCCTAGGTTGTAATCCGTTCGAAAAAACTCCTGCCGGTAATGGGTTCCACAGAGGAATAGTGTGGGGATAAAAGTGCCTAGAGACTCGCACAGCTATAGATTTCCAGACATCGAGATGGTGAGGATGAAATTTTGAATTTTGTCGCGAATCGCGATGTCCGATGGTGAAATCTGCGGTAGGAATTAATCTAAGCAGTTCCTCGGAACACTCTCCATGATTGATCTGATAGAAGATGCGAAGTGAAGCTACATCTTTATGTAATTCCAAAGAATCAATCTGATCAGAAATAGTCTTGTCGTCGACGATTCAAGCCGCTCTACGTTAAATGCGGTTAAATTGAAGGAGCTGGTACAGAGGAGGCCTCGCCTACAAGTAAGAGCAGTACTCATATGAGGCCGGATTTGCGCCTTATAAAGCTGTAACCGATAGGTCGGTGTGAAGCCTGGCCCTGCTGAGAACACCCAGCTTTTTGAGGCTAATTTGGCCTTGCCTTTCAAGTGACCACGGTGTGACCAAGTGACAACGTTCAATTACGTTGCTCGATATGTCAACTCCAAGGAGCTCAAGACTGGCTGTAGCTGTTAGGGAAGTTTTTTCGAAGAGAAGCAATACGACAAAGGGAGATTTTTTAGTGAAAAACGCGCAAACTTGTGTCTTCTTGGGGTTAAAATGGACTAAGTGAAGCCGACCCCTGTTTGAGGCCGTGGAAGTTGATTTTCGAAAAACTTTGTATGGTACCAAGTTTTCAACTGTCTCCTCGCCAAATTTCACACTTATACAAATATACATTATACATTTTATATAAAATACAATTATATATACACACCCGTACAAATGAAATGCATGTAATGCTACAAAAAAAAGATTGAATGTTTTAGACGACACCGCCAGTCCATTTTAATTACCATAATTTCATAGCACAATGAGAATTATTAGAATAATAATATTGTAAAATTATTATTATTATTATTTGAAATTGTGGTAGCTCCAGACCAGGTTGATTAGAAATAAACAGTAATTTATTAACACCAATCAATTAACAGCATCTCCTGATTAATACCGCAAAGCAAGCAGTGAATTATCGACGATATGTCTTTTGTAATTTGAGAATCCACGAAGAAAGAATGTTATTAAATTTCGACATTTGAAGGCTGAAACCGGGGCAAAGCTTATATAAATGTGATATTTTAAAACATTGTATGTTAAAGCCACGCTGAAATGCTAGATATAATTTGAATATTTTTGGTATACTAGCATAGTCGCTAATTGTGTTAAGCGTTTACTCTACCTCGGGCTTAATTTTAGCAAAATATACAAATTTCACGTGTATCTTGCAATTTCTTGCATATTATATTTAGGTTATTTTACGGAACCGTTTTACGAATTCTGTTAAAAATTTATCTTAAAAATATTACAAACTTCATTGCGTTTTCATAAAATAGTAAACAGACTTATGACTTTCGTGATACAGACCTTGACAGACAGACAGCGATCGTTGAAAGTGAGGTCACTTTATTACATTACGCTATTACGATAGAGATAGGTAATGATAATCTAATAATATCAGTGGAAAAATTACACGCATTGATCTAAGCTCTAAAGTAAACAATTTATTTACTTCTGGGTGTTAGTAAAGGGTACTAATGCAAACAAATTCATCTATAAATAAATTTATAAGCAACCAAACCCAGAAATAAAAACATCTATGCTCATCACACAAATGCTCTTTCAGGATTCGAACCCGAGTCCCATTGACTGCGTATTTTGGTCGCAATCTACTGGACTAGCTGCAACAGGGCACTTACGGTAAGACAGCGGTACCAAACTCGAGAGAGACATTACAGAAATCTACCGCTTGGTAAAGTATATGTAAAGATTGATTTGATTTTATTTCTAAAATAACTAAACCCTTTTTAACCATCGTTTGCTCAACTCCTATATAAGCATCGTGATGTGTATCGAGAAAAACACTTGAGAAATATATGTAGACATGTTGCAATGGTAATGCATACATATATACATATAGATACATTTCTTCACGTCAGATCCCTTGCGGGGTTGGCAGAGAGAACCGAGTGCCATACATTACGATCCTTGCAGACTTGTCCCGCTTCCTCCACATTCATTACTCTCTTCATACACACAAGCCGATTGTGAAGACCTTTGACACTACCTTCGAAGAGCATTTGATCAATCTGATCATGGTACGTTAGTCTTGGTTTTCCCCGGTACCTGCATCCTTTACCTCATTCGCATTGTATCTCTGCTTTGTTAACCTTCCATCTAAATTTTTTTCTATATGTCCAAATCAATGATAACGCATATTTGAGATATCGATCGTTGAAGGTGAATAGACATATAAACTCAGTAGTAAAGTTTTACTAAATTTAAAATATTTTTGCACGTGTTGGTTCCGGGCTCCTCTGAAGAATAGACTAACTGCCGTTCTGCCAGGCAGGTCGTAAAAGGCGACTGAGTGGCTATACGGATCACTACCATCGTGACTACTGGGTGGTAGAGTTCTGCATCGGCTCGACCGGGTCCGGTACCACCGCCTTACCTAGCAATACCGCAATACTATCTACCGCAATATTACCGCAATAGCGTCAGTGCTGGTCACTGTCGTGTTTCGGTTTGAAGAGTAAGGCAGCCGGTAAACTTATGCATGTGGCATTAGACCTCGCCACAAGATAGCAACGCACCATTAACACCTTTGGTGTCTATAGGCGATGGTTGACTCTTTCCATCAGGAGACCCATCTGCTTGTTTTCTATCTTATAAAAACATGTTTAATTTTATATCATATAATAATAACAAACAAGGACCCTACTCAGTTAGGCACCAAAGTTGTTACATATGCACACAATAATCATAAGAAAAACTAATAGACTGTTATTAAATAGGAACCTAAAACACTTAAATTGCTAAGCAATGTGGTAAAAATATATAATGCCCTTTCATCTCACATATTTAAGATTTCTAAGAAATAGTTCAACGTAATTTTGAAAAAGATGATACTTGAAAAGAATGTACTGTGTTAAAATCACTTTAAAATATATAAATTAATACGCGAAGGGAAAACTTTATACCCTTTTTTAAGACAATGCGCCAAATTTTGTCCTCCACGTATGGGCACAGTTAAAGTTTATATTTTATTTCAGCAGCAGCCTTTCGCTACTAAATATAGTTATTCCTAAAAAATGAAAACACGCTAAATATATGTAGTATCAGACAATAATATTTTATACCTACCACATGTTTAATTCATGTTTAACATGTTAAACATGTTTGGTTTCCGTCGCGGCCGCTCAGCTGGTGATCTTCTTGTATACTTAACACATCGGTGGGCGGAAGCAGTTGAGTCCAAGGGGGAGGCATTGGCAGTTAGTTTGGACATAGCGAAGGCCTTTGATAGGGTATGGCACAAAGCGCTTCTGGCGAAGCTGCCTTCCTATGGGCTTCCCGAGAAATTATGCAAGTGGATCACCAGTTTTTTGGCTGATCGGAGCATCAAGGTCGTAGTTGACGGTGCGTGCTCTGATCTTAAATCTATCAATGCTGGTGTTCCACAAGGCTGCGTGCTATCACCAACACTGTTCCTTCTGCATATCAATGACATGATGCGAATTCGCAACATACATTGCTATGCAGATGACAGTACTGGTGATGCTACATACTCCGGCCGAAGCGGTATTTCTCGGGAACACGTCGAAGAGAGCCGAAACAAGCTTGTGTCCGAAGTTGAGAATCGACTAACCGATGTCTCGGAATGGGGTCGTCAAAACCTGGTCACTTTTAACCCCAAAAAGACACAGCTTTGCGTGTTTTCCGCTAAAAAGACACCCTTTGTCGTGTCACCTCGATTTGGGAATACTCTCCTGACAGCCTCCGCTAGTATCGGGATTCTGGGAGTCGACATATCGAATTACGTTCAGTTTCGCGGTCATTTGGAAGGTAAGGCTAAATTAGCCTCCAAAAAGCTCGGTGTGCTCAGCAGAGCGAGGCAGTACTTCTTGCCGGCCCATCGCCTTCAACTTTATAAGGCTCAAATTCGGCCCCACATGGAGTACTGTTCTCATCTCTGGGCCGGAGCTCCTCAGTACCAGCTCCTTCCTCTTGATCGCATTCAGCGTAGAGCGGTTCGAATCGTTGACGACCTGGCTATTTCGAAACGGCTCGACTCTTTGGCATTGCGCAGAGATGTTGGCTCACTCTGTGTCTTCTATCGTATCTTTCATGGAGAGTGTTCCGACGAGTTATTTGGATTAATTCCTGCCGCCGAATTCCATCATCGGACATCGCGTCAAAATTTGAAATTCCATCCTCACCATCTCGATGTCTGGAAATCCACAACTGTGCGTTTCTCTCGACACTTTTTGCCTCGCACTACTTTGTTGTGGAACCAATTACCGGCAGGGGTGTTTCCAAACGGTTACGACTTGGGGGCCTTCAAGAAAAGAGCTTACTCATTCTTAAAAGGCCGGCAACGCAACTGCAAGACCTCTGGTATTGTGGATGTCCATGGGCGGCGGTGATCACTTACCATCAGGTGCACCTCCTGCTCGTTTGCCCCCTCTTCTATAAAAAAAAAAAAAAAAAAATTTATTTTATATATAAGGGTGTTGTAGTGATTCCTAACTTTTATGTTTTTTTTTTATGTAATAAGATAGCAAACAAGCAGGTGGGTCTCCTGATGGAAAGAGTCAACCATCGCCTATAGACACCAAAGATGTTAATGGTGCGTTGCTATCTTGTGGCGAGGTCTAATGCCTATAATAATGTTTATATAATGTAGTGATTCCTTACTTTTATGTTTATGTTTCTGTATTTTGAATTTGTCTTACGAAAGTTATTTGGCTACTTACATTTTTTATGTATTTTGGTTATGTTTTACTTTCTATTTCATGCTGTATTAATGTTTTTATTTATAAACGTTTTCCATTATTTTGATTTTCATAATTTTGACATGACACAATGTATGTCAAAATTATTTTCTAAAAATTTGAAATTATGTCTTCTAATGAGTTCCTAATAAATGTACGCCTAATATAAAAATATAATTCGAATATCTTTAAGTTTCGACATTGTTCCATCCTTGGGCCTATAAATACCCAAGTCGGCCATCATCCAGTCAGTCATCGCCGGGAACTTGTATCTAAAAGTATCAGGAAAAAGTCTTGAAGAAAAGTTTTGAAGTTGCAGTCTCCGGAGCCTTCTCTGCTGGAGCCGGGACAGTTCGGGCTAAAGCCATCAAGACGTCCTCTACGCGCGTGCCTGAGCGCGCGCACCTCTACGTGCGTGCCAGCTGAGCGCGTGTCTGAGCGTGCGCCCTTCTACGCACGCTGTGTTTACTGAGCGCGCGCCCTTCTACGTGCGTGCCAGATGAGCGCGCGCCCCTCGACGTGCGTGCCAGTTGAGCGCGCGTCCTCCTAACGTTACAGGGTCCATCCATAAATTACGTCACACGTTAAGGGGGAGGGAGGGGGTCGACAAAGTGCGACATTGGGTGACAAGGAGTAGGGAGGAGTCCCAGATTTTGTGACATCACATTTTTTTAAAACATACTATTTTATATCTAAGTATTACAACGCTAAATTTAAAAAGCTATCTATATAAATAAAAAGTAAATGAATGAGATCATTATTCCAATGTAAAATTCCAAAATATATGACATCACACTAGCTGTGACAAGGACGGGGGAGGGGTCAAAAAACATGAAATTCGTGTGACGTAATTTATGGATGGCCCCTAATAAAGAAAATATAATTATCGCTTATGTGGTTTAGTGGTTCGATTCCCGAGTCTGGTAAATAAAAAATGTGACTTTTCAGTTTTCTGATAAAAACAACGTTGCTCAGGACTGGATAATATAATATATATACTGGATATAATATAATATATGTACTGGATAACTGCCCGGTTAGCAAAAAGCTTGTCACCTATCAGATTGTGGGACCAATTGTATCTTCGGATAATAGTGTGTGCACTGGTTGTACCTCTGCCTACCTCTTCGGGATACGGACGTGAAGATACTCGTATAAAAAATTCATAACATCTAGGTTAATCATAATATGTATATTTAAATAATTAATCTTCATTTTGTTTATACAATAAAATATTTTACGGTTAACATTTAACGTAGAATTAAATGTAGGTATGGCTTATTAATATCTTAATTGAATTGCACGCCAACAAAGCCAAATATTAGTACTGGTATATAAAAATAATGTAATATCTATATTACTTGATAGATGCAATAAAAGGTTGATTTTATTTGATTGATATCTATGTGAGGTGAGGTAAGGTGAGGTGAAGATGTTATGCCATACACATAAACTTTTTCTCTCAGTTCACGACGCAACGAAATTTTTGTGAGCCTCACGGCATATTTTTATTTTTCGGGGAAATAATATTTATTACAATAACAACAATTTTTAAAACACATGTTTTGATGTTACTTCGACATTTTTCAGCCTATAGAATATGTAGCTAAAAAACATTGTAGACCTCAAAAATTGCGTTGAATGCCATTCAAGAGATTAAAATTGATCGTCCTTTCTAAAATATACAGCTTTTCAAAAATGAAATTACTGTCTGTTATAACAAATACCGTAAATTGGATCAAAATCGATCGATTTATTTGGGATTTATCAGTGGCGAAAATTATTTGAAAAAAATGTAAATGGTTGACCCCACAGGCCATCCCTAAAACCGCTAAATTAAAGTATTTTCAGCTCAAAGGAGTAAAATTATAAGCGTAGATTTTTTAGTTCAAACATCTATTTTGTTAAAATTGGTAGAATATTGAAAAGCTGTATATTTTGGAAACGATGATAGATTTTGATTTTTCGAATGGCATTTAACTTAATTTTTGAGATCTAAAATATTGCTTTAGCTAAATAATTGATAGGTTGAAAAAATTCGAAGCAATGTTAAAAATCTTTTTTTTTCAAAAAATTTCGTCATTGATTGACCAAACAAATTGACCGATTCCGATTCAGTTAACTGTTTTTGACGCAGATTTTCAAGGAGAAAAGCTAATAAGATTTTCAAGTCAATCGGTGTATTAGCTTTTCAAGGAAAAAAGCTAATAAGATTTTTAAGTCAATCGGTGTATTGCTGTAAACAATGTAATATTAATATTTGAAAAGCTGTAACTTTTGAAAATTTGAATTGATTTTCATTATTGAAACGACATTTGACGTAGTTTTTTTAGTACTAGAATATCGTAGAATATAAAAAAATGATTACTTGAAAAATTTCGAAGTTATGTGGAAAAAACACTTATTTCAAAATTTCTCGTCTACGATCACTCCCGAACGGATTTACCGATTTTGATGCAATTTATGTATTAGATTTTGATTTGATTTAGAACTGATTAGATTTTGTACTCAATCAGTACATTAATTTGGAGGTTATATTAAAAAAATACTGTTTTACCGAAATTTTTTTTGAAGTTCGCCTCTGTGGTCTAGTGGTCCAGCGTTGGCGTTGACCACATGTGGTCCCGGGTTCGATTCCCGGGTCGGGCACATTAAAAAAAAAAGTGCTTTTTCAGTTTTCTGAGAAACACAAAGTTGCCCGGGATTGGAAATTGCCCGGTTGGCGATAGGCTTGCCACCTATCACATTTGTGGGACCAAGTATCTTCGGCTAATCGTGGGTGCACTTGTTGTACCTCTGCCTACCCCTTCGGGGATATGGGCGTGAAGATACTATACTTTTTTTTTGAAGTTTTTTTAAATTTTCTAAAATTACGTACTGTCATTTAAAACAAAATTTAGATTTTTGAACTCTCAAAACAACTGTGCCTATGGTTTTTGTTACGTTCAGCTAAAAATATCTCAATTTAGCGGGAAGTTTCAGGGATGGCCCGCAGGGTCAACCTGTATACAGATTTTTATACCGGCGTAATATATTGTTCCCATAGAATTCACCAAAAACTTATTTAATGCAGTGGGTTGCAGGGCACAGCTAGTAGTATCATATTATGTGTTCAGTCTGAACGGATTATATAATATACAAAATTTAAATTTGTCCAGCCGTTAAGGCATGATTAAATAACAAACACACATCTTAGCCATTATAATCTAAGCTAATTTAAAATATGCTTTAAATGAAGTTTTAGACGTCTAATGTCGGACTTTAAGGCGATAGGTAATGCCAAACTACGAAATAGACACCTCTTTGAAAGCCTACTACTGCTAACCGATTGGTCCAATAATTAAAGAAAAATATGCATTATACGTATAATATAATTAAGTTTAAAATTTAAGTTCGTTTTTTCAAATTTTATTGTTATTTTTGACGGAAAAAAATCGAATATCTTTCTTATTTTTACACAAAAAATTGCTTATAACTTTCAAACTACTGTAACGATTTTGATGATTTTTTCTTTTTATTACAGACAATTAATTGCTTTATAAAATTTAAGTTCAAAATTTTACAAAATCAGTATAGTGTGCTATTAAATCAATAAAAACCTTATTATTTAATTCGCGGACAGCGCTCGCGTCGAAAGTCAGTCTCCCGGTAGCGTTCATACGGGGAGGCTGTGTCGCATGTTAGCATGCTCCGCTCTCCATATTCGAGTCAAAGAGTAATAGTACAGATAGAACGTTTGGCACAATAGTAAGGTTGTGCGGTTTGGAAAATGAACATTTCGTTTACGTTTGGTTGTTTTTTTATAGTAGATAATGAGCTCGGACCGAGAAGGCTGTTTTTTTACAGATGTTGTTCTTATGATATAGACAAGGAATAAAAAAGGATTTTTTTAAATTCATCCCCTAAGATGGTGAAATAGGGGGTGAAAGTTTGTTTGAAACTCTGTCATTTTTGAGTTATTACAACTCAAATAGAATGATATGCCGTAATTAAATTATCCTTTAATTGAAAAAAAAAATATAAATTTAATATTTTTTGGAATTCTAGCCTATAGAGAGGTAAAAAGAGGCTTTAAAGTTTGTATCATAAATGAATTGTTTATTTATTGCATTACTATAAAATCTAAATTATTTTAATTTAGTATTTATGATTTTTAATACAATTAAGAAGTACGAATTTTTGGATTTTTTAGTACTTATGCTCTTCAATCGAAATTGAAGAAACATGCATGTAATGTTCGAAGTTTCATCCATTAAAGGAGTAAAAGTGTGTGTTACAATTTATATGAAAAATCAAAGGTTTATGGTGAAAATAACTTGAAATTCGGCACTTATAATCTTCAACACAATTTAAGAATCATATATTTGGGGATTTTTTAAAATTTTATTCCTTGAAGGGTAAAAAAAGCATTGATGTTTGTATGAAGAATATTGTAGAAATTATTTAAAACTTAGTATTTATGATTTTTAATACAATTAAATGAATACGAGTTTAAGGTTTTCAAATGTCATCTCTTCAAAGGATGAAAAAAGTGGTAAAGTTTGTAGAAAAAATAAAATATGTTTAATCAAAATCTCTTCAAATTTATTAGTCATGATCTTTAATTCAATTAAATAAACGTGCATGTAAGGATGCTGTGAGTTTTATCTCTTGAAGAGGTAAAAGAGGCTGAAAGGTAGTACTTACTTAGTAGACGCTGAATAATATTTTGAGACTATTCATGTTTACGCTTTCCTACGTTTACGCTTGAATGTTTTATTAGCTATAGATAGATAAGTATTTTGTCAATATTTTGTATAAATGTACAAAAATAAATAAAAAATAAAACATATAAACAACGAAGATAATTCAAGCAAGCGAATAAAAAGCAAAACTCTAAAGAAAAAAAAAACTGGTACTATTTGACGGTAGTAAGGACTTCGCAACTAAAAATAAATAAATTAAATATATTATACATACAAATAGTCTAAATAAATCAACTTATTTAGTAGTTTCCTCTATAAACATTAAATCAAATTATATATCTTCTTTTTTATTACGAGATTTTGAAACAAAAACTAAGAAGCTAGTTAGTTTTAAAATATTATTCAAGAGATTATATTTAACCAAATCAAATTTTGAAAGGTTTTGTTAAATATTAATTGTTGATTGTATGTATTAAAATAAAGTGCTACACGGGATGTATTGTATATTACAACACTTTCAAAGAAATAGGAAACGAAACTGTTATTATTGTGTAAATTGTTATATGATTTTTTGTCGATTTTTGGTACATTTTTTTTTCTTTAGATATTTATCATTTTTCTAAAACGAATGTATATGTAATCGATAAATGAGCGATTACTGGTTATTGGTTTTGAGTTTGACATCATTCAGTCGATTCATGATGATAAAAGTTCATATAGGTGAACAAAAATGTTAAAACGTAGGTATCTGCATTCACTGTAAAACCAAACAAATTGACCGATTCCGATTCAGTTAACTGTTTTTGACGCAGATTTTCAAGGAGAAAAGCTAATAAGATTTTCAAGTCAATCGGTGTATTAGCTTTTCAAGGAAAAAAGCTAATAAGATTTTTAAGTCAATCGGTGTATTGCTGTAAACAATGTAATATTAATATTTGAAAAGCTGTAACTTTTGAAAATTTGAATTGATTTTCATTATTGAAACGACATTTGACGTAGTTTTTTTAGTACTAGAATATCGTAGAATATAAAAAAATGATTACTTGAAAAATTTCGAAGTTATGTGGAAAAAACACTTATTTCAAAATTTCTCGTCTACGATCACTCCCGAACGGATTTACCGATTTTGATGCAATTTATGTATTAGATTTTGATTTGATTTAGAACTGATTAGATTTTGTACTCAATCAGTACATTAATTTGGAGGTTATATTAAAAAAATACTGTTTTACCGAAATTTTTTTTGAAGTTCGCCTCTGTGGTCTAGTGGTCCAGCGTTGGCGTTGACCACATGTGGTCCCGGGTTCGATTCCCGGGTCGGGCACATTAAAAAAAAAAGTGCTTTTTCAGTTTTCTGAGAAACACAAAGTTGCCCGGGATTGGAAATTGCCCGGTTGGCGATAGGCTTGCCACCTATCACATTTGTGGGACCAAGTATCTTCGGCTAATCGTGGGTGCACTTGTTGTACCTCTGCCTACCCCTTCGGGGATATGGGCGTGAAGATACTATACTTTTTTTTTGAAGTTTTTTTAAATTTTCTAAAATTACGTACTGTCATTTAAAACAAAATTTAGATTTTTGAACTCTCAAAACAACTGTGCCTATGGTTTTTGTTACGTTCAGCTAAAAATATCTCAATTTAGCGGGAAGTTTCAGGGATGGCCCGCAGGGTCAACCTGTATACAGATTTTTATACCGGCGTAATATATTGTTCCCATAGAATTCACCAAAAACTTATTTAATGCAGTGGGTTGCAGGGCACAGCTAGTAGTATCATATTATGTGTTCAGTCTGAACGGATTATATAATATACAAAATTTAAATTTGTCCAGCCGTTAAGGCATGATTAAATAACAAACACACATCTTAGCCATTATAATCTAAGCTAATTTAAAATATGCTTTAAATGAAGTTTTAGACGTCTAATGTCGGACTTTAAGGCGATAGGTAATGCCAAACTACGAAATAGACACCTCTTTGAAAGCCTACTACTGCTAACCGATTGGTCCAATAATTAAAGAAAAATATGCATTATACGTATAATATAATTAAGTTTAAAATTTAAGTTCGTTTTTTCAAATTTTATTGTTATTTTTGACGGAAAAAAATCGAATATCTTTCTTATTTTTACACAAAAAATTGCTTATAACTTTCAAACTACTGTAACGATTTTGATGATTTTTTCTTTTTATTACAGACAATTAATTGCTTTATAAAATTTAAGTTCAAAATTTTACAAAATCAGTATAGTGTGCTATTAAATCAATAAAAACCTTATTATTTAATTCGCGGACAGCGCTCGCGTCGAAAGTCAGTCTCCCGGTAGCGTTCATACGGGGAGGCTGTGTCGCATGTTAGCATGCTCCGCTCTCCATATTCGAGTCAAAGAGTAATAGTACAGATAGAACGTTTGGCACAATAGTAAGGTTGTGCGGTTTGGAAAATGAACATTTCGTTTACGTTTGGTTGTTTTTTTATAGTAGATAATGAGCTCGGACCGAGAAGGCTGTTTTTTTACAGATGTTGTTCTTATGATATAGACAAGGAATAAAAAAGGATTTTTTTAAATTCATCCCCTAAGATGGTGAAATAGGGGGTGAAAGTTTGTTTGAAACTCTGTCATTTTTGAGTTATTACAACTCAAATAGAATGATATGCCGTAATTAAATTATCCTTTAATTGAAAAAAAAAATATAAATTTAATATTTTTTGGAATTCTAGCCTATAGAGAGGTAAAAAGAGGCTTTAAAGTTTGTATCATAAATGAATTGTTTATTTATTGCATTACTATAAAATCTAAATTATTTTAATTTAGTATTTATGATTTTTAATACAATTAAGAAGTACGAATTTTTGGATTTTTTAGTACTTATGCTCTTCAATCGAAATTGAAGAAACATGCATGTAATGTTCGAAGTTTCATCCATTAAAGGAGTAAAAGTGTGTGTTACAATTTATATGAAAAATCAAAGGTTTATGGTGAAAATAACTTGAAATTCGGCACTTATAATCTTCAACACAATTTAAGAATCATATATTTGGGGATTTTTTAAAATTTTATTCCTTGAAGGGTAAAAAAAGCATTGATGTTTGTATGAAGAATATTGTAGAAATTATTTAAAACTTAGTATTTATGATTTTTAATACAATTAAATGAATACGAGTTTAAGGTTTTCAAATGTCATCTCTTCAAAGGATGAAAAAAGTGGTAAAGTTTGTAGAAAAAATAAAATATGTTTAATCAAAATCTCTTCAAATTTATTAGTCATGATCTTTAATTCAATTAAATAAACGTGCATGTAAGGATGCTGTGAGTTTTATCTCTTGAAGAGGTAAAAGAGGCTGAAAGGTAGTACTTACTTAGTAGACGCTGAATAATATTTTGAGACTATTCATGTTTACGCTTTCCTACGTTTACGCTTGAATGTTTTATTAGCTATAGATAGATAAGTATTTTGTCAATATTTTGTATAAATGTACAAAAATAAATAAAAAATAAAACATATAAACAACGAAGATAATTCAAGCAAGCGAATAAAAAGCAAAACTCTAAAGAAAAAAAAAACTGGTACTATTTGACGGTAGTAAGGACTTCGCAACTAAAAATAAATAAATTAAATATATTATACATACAAATAGTCTAAATAAATCAACTTATTTAGTAGTTTCCTCTATAAACATTAAATCAAATTATATATCTTCTTTTTTATTACGAGATTTTGAAACAAAAACTAAGAAGCTAGTTAGTTTTAAAATATTATTCAAGAGATTATATTTAACCAAATCAAATTTTGAAAGGTTTTGTTAAATATTAATTGTTGATTGTATGTATTAAAATAAAGTGCTACACGGGATGTATTGTATATTACAACACTTTCAAAGAAATAGGAAACGAAACTGTTATTATTGTGTAAATTGTTATATGATTTTTTGTCGATTTTTGGTACATTTTTTTTTCTTTAGATATTTATCATTTTTCTAAAACGAATGTATATGTAATCGATAAATGAGCGATTACTGGTTATTGGTTTTGAGTTTGACATCATTCAGTCGATTCATGATGATAAAAGTTCATATAGGTGAACAAAAATGTTAAAACGTAGGTATCTGCATTCACTGTAAAACTCTTTGACGTTGGAACAAGCTAGCGCGCGATATAATTTTTGCGCTGCTCCTGTCAGAAACTCAAGGTCGTTCGCAGCTGTAATCGCCTTAATGTTTTAACATTTAGATATCGATTCCCCAGAATTGCTACACTACTTGTAAAATATTTGCCTATATTGATTCAATAGTTGTTATATCCAGTTATTGAACAGTTTGACGTATAATTTTGGCTTTACAGTATCCGGTGTATAGTCTTGAGTCAGTGCAAGGCAGGCAGTATGTATTTTAACAAACCCTAAATACTTAGCGAGCCTCAATGACTTAAGGGATTTAAAATGCTAGAGATGATAAAAGAGTTACTTTTTTTAAAACATACCTAACTTTAAAAAAAATTGTCGTAAGATTTTTTAGAACTGATACAAAATCTTGAATGGAAATGATGACTGCACATTATGTATTTTAAAATTATTATTAATTGTTGTCATAAATTTAATTTACTATTTGATATAAAATTGTAACAGGTAAATAAATATATACTACATGATCTTATAACTCATATCCAAAGCTTTGACTTATTTCAGAAAAGGAACAAATAGTTGGAATTCGCATACCATAAAAAAATTAAGAACTCACGCCATGTTGCATTGGTTCGGATATACAGAAGAAAGACTGGTGAACGATTAGTAAATGATATACGAACAAGAGAGGTGGTATGTATCCAAGAATACCGAACGATGGTTTAAGATTATGTCAAGAGTCCATATAGAGGAGCAATTTCGCTCAGATCATGATTTATGACTCTTGATATTCCCCAAAAAAGGTTTAGTAGACTTACGTATTTACGTACCAATGTAGGTTTAATTTTAACTTGCCATTTAATGTTTGGAAGTTAAAATATAATAAACTTGGCTTTGTTAGAAATGTTACGATTATAGCACATCCAGGTCTATAATACTTTCACGTGAATTAAAAAGAAAGGCTCAATATTCGTAGTAAGTGCAGTACTTACACATTTTAGCGACGTCATAAAGGCGTGCAACGAGCTGTTACATCCTTTTATAGAATCTTAAGAGGATTTTGCTGTAAAAAGACTGAAAGTTGTAATAAAATTGACTTACCCAGCACATGCTCGCCATTGAAACTAACTCATACTGAATGCGGTCGGAGTACGATGTAATGCAGCTTTGTATTCGAGTCAACGAAGTGGATGGACCGAGCAGTATGCTCAAATATACGAATTATTGGCGCGAGATCTATATGAAATTGCATTTCCCTTTTCTCGTTACTTAACTTTTTCTTATCGCCTGTGGTCTAGTGGTCCGGTATCTGTGTTGACCACATGTGGTTCCGGGTTCGATTTTTTGGGCGAGCAATTCAAAAATTTGTTTTTTCAGTTTTCTGATAAAAACGTGTCTCTGGAAGATAAGTGCTCGGAGGCTTGGCACCTATCACATTGTGAGACTAAGTGACACCGGCTAATCGTGGATGCACTGGTTGTAACTCTGCCTACGGGGCGTAAAGATTTTTTTGTTTATTATCCTTATTTTTGATGTAAAGATAAGTTAAAACACGTGCTAAGCTGGCCGTGGGCGTTAGAGTTCTAAAATTAACAAGTAATAGCTTTGTTATGGGGGGGTGTTCAAGAGTTCTAAAATGTTCAAGCTATAGCTTTGTTATCGGGGTTGTTTTTTAGATAGCAAACAAGCAGATGGCTCTACTGATGGAAAGAAAAACCATCGCCTATAGACACCAAAGATGTTAGTGGTGCGTTGCTATTCATGTGGAGGGATGGTAATACCACATGCACAAGTCTACTAGCTACCTAACTCTCCAAATTGGAACACGACAATGACAAGCATTGACGCTATTGTGAGACGTTGCGGAACACTACCACCTCGTAGTCACAAATCGTAGTTATACGTATAGACTGATCGCCTTTTACAACCTGCCAAGCAGAACGGTAGTTGGTCTATTCTCCAAAATAGCCCGGATCAATAAGAGGGATGCTAACGTACTCAAACTTTTATCGGTCGTTGAAATATTTCCGTTCTGCCAGAAAGTTTGAAAAAGGCGAATGTTTGACTATACGTTTGTCACTACCATCGTGACTACTAGGTAGCAGAGTTCTGCAGCGTCTCGCTCCTTACCTATTTCTGCTGCAATAGTATCAATGCTTGTCACCGTCGTGTTTTAGTTTGAAGAGTAAGGTAGCCGATAAACTTTTGTACGTGGTATTAATGCTCTGCTTTGGATAGGAAAACACCATTAACACTTTAGTGTCTTTAAGTTACCGTTGTCTCTTTTCAACAGGAGAGTCATCGGCTTGTTTGCTATCTTACGATATAAAAAAGTGAAGTTTTAGTATCAAAAATAAACTTACTGAAATTGAATGTGGTAACAATATCATCATACCCAGAAATACAAACATCTACACTCATCACACGAATATTTGTCCTTGTCGGGAAGCAAAACAGAGACCCATCGATTCGTAGCTTTGCTAACCACTCGACTAACAGAGCGATCAATAGAAATACTTTTTTCGCATTACTTAAATTATTTTTATTTTTTAACGTGAAAATATGTTATAACATGTGTGCCTAACACAAATACGGGTTCGTGTTCACGGAGCCGATGGACCGAGGTAAAAGATAAATTATATGAATTAATGGCGTGAGATCCATATGGAATTACATCTCCTTTTTCTCTCGTTACTTAACTTCCTTATTTTTACAAAGTGAAAATAAGTTATAACTTATACTGAGTGCGGTTGGAATGCTCTGTGTAACATAGTTACGTTTTCATATCTCCGGAATGGACCGAGTAGCAAGTTCGAATTTATGATTAGTGGGGATGAGATGTATGTGGAAATAATTTCTGTTTTCCTTGTTAGTTTACTTTGTTTTATTTCAACGAGAATACATTGAAAATTGGCATTTTAAAAATATACTAGCGACTTGGCCTTACTTTACATGGATAGTATACCGAGTATTTAATTAGATAAGGATTTGTTAGTTACCATCGTGGCTACTAGTGCTTATCGCTGTCGTGTTTCAGTTTGGAGGGTAAGATAGTCGTAAACTCATGCGTGTAATGCCACATGCATAAGTTTACTGGCTATGCCTTGCTATAAAGACAGCAACGCGCCATTAACATCTTTCGTGTTTATATGCGATGGTTGTCTCTTTCCATCAGAAAAGCCATCTGCTTGTTTGCTATATTATGTAGGTATATGATAAAATGTAGATGTTTTAAAAGTATGTCTTGCCTGTGTTTGGAACCACCAAATTTCCTATTCCTACCTTGTGTATATAGCATCGGTGCTCAGCAACAACCGTTATATATCGATGGTTTCGTTGGCTAACCGAGATGTTTGCCAACTTAGATATTTTAACTATAGACGTGCCTGAGACGCTTCAGTGTATTCACGTCACTGTTTTTTCACATTTTATTAATTGTAGATGCTTTCCCCGTAATTGAAATGAAAACCATTAAATAACCTTTTATATTTTCTATCATCTAATGTACAAAGTGCAATAGGTATTCACGACGCACGAGTAAATTATCATTTAGTATCTTGGGCTTTCTTATTATAAGATAAAGGCATTACTTATTATAAAATAGGTGTAAGCCACTCACCAGGCACATGTTCGTCGTTGAAAGTGACACGCACTGAGTGGGGTCGAAGCACGCGTGGCGTGAAGGAGGCTATGTATTTGTGTCCACCGAGCGGGCGGACCGAGCTTGCCACTAGAGTTCCATTACCGCCAGATACTTCCAGCTCCAGTTGACCCGGGCCGGCACTACTGGCATCCACTAGTAATCAAATAGTATTGTTAGACAACAGTTTTTATTTATTGTTCAAAAATTTTACATATATATTTTTTTTATTTTTTTTGTTAGTTGATCGAGTGGTTAGCGATCTTCATTATGCAATCGATTGAGCTCGCGTTCGATTTCCGACAAGGATGAACATTTGTGTAGTGAGCAAAGATGTTTGTATTTTCAGGGTTGGGATGTTTATTAAATACAGTAACTGTAAGTGTATTTGTATGTATTAATATAGTTGACTAACTCCCATATTATGAGCAAATAATTTCTCTTCTAAAAAAAGAAAAAAATCAAAACTAAAAGTTAGATCAATTTATTTATTTATTTATTTATATTTATGCACAGACAAAAAGTACATAGGTTTAACTTAACGCCTAATGGCATTCTATACTAGCCAACCTCATGTATTAAGAAAATAATTAAAAGAGGTGGTGCATCTTAACTCTATTCATGTAACTTAAACTTACTATGAAAAGACAAAATTAATACAGAGTAATAAATAATTTACAATATAAATATCAATTTGTGTATCGCTGGATAGATATTAATTTATTTTAAAAATGACTATGTGCCAAAACTGCTAGAGAAAATGCAGCCGCAGTTTAGAGTCGTCTGTGATTATCTTTATGCGTGATTCTTGACATCCATATTATAGTATTTTTTTAAATTGTTTTATTTTTTTTCTCAAAAAGAAAAAACAATGTAACAAATAAACAAAAACTTTTTGATCGATTTTAAAATTTATTATATCATCCGAAAGCTGCACTATTCAGAAGTGACATAAGTTACTTTCTACCTTTCTGAGTAAAAGGAAAAAGTTATAAACACGCGAACGAAGTCGTGTCAAACAGCGAGTAATTATATAATAATTATTATCTACATATTTATTTACTTCAACGAATCTTATCGGAAACTTGCCGCTTTCCGATAAGATGCGTTGAAGTAAATAAAAAAATATATATTTTTATATGAATTTTAGATTCAAAGTCAAAGTCAAAGTCAAAACATTTTTATTCAAATAATCCTTTACAGGCACTTTTGACGAGTCAACATTTTTTGAGTTACTACCGGATCGGAAACGCGGCTGAGAAGATCCGGCGGAAGAAACTCAGCGGGCTTGTCTTTTTTTGTGCATATACATTTTTTTAAACAATGTTTTTACAATTACAATTACAATGTATTTATGAATAATATATTATAATTATTATGAGACTGCTATGAGGAGCAATTAATCCCATGCCTTATTATCATCCAAATATTCAGATATTTTATAGTAACCTTTTTCACAAAGTTTAGATTTGATACATTTTTTAAATTTGTGTATTGGTAGATCTTTAATAGCATTTGGAAGTTTATTGTAAAAGCGTATAGATTGCCCCATAAAAGAGTTACTTATTCTGTGGAGACGTGATACATGCAGAGCAAGATTGTTTTTGTTCCTTGTGTTTACATTATGTACATCACTATTTTTCTTAAATGAAGAAATATTTTTACGAATATACATCAAGTTTTCAAATATAAACTGTGATGGTACGGTTAAAATATTAATTTCTTTAAATTTTTCTTTTAGGGAAACTCGTGGACTGAGATTGTAAATAGCTCTTACAGCTCTTTTTTGTAAAACAAAGATTGTATTTATATCAGTGGAATTTCCCCATAGTAGAATCCCATAAGACATAATACTATGAAAATAACTAAAATACACAATTTTCGCAGTGTCTACGTCACTAATCTGTCTCATTTTTTTAACTGCAAATTTTTTTTTAACTGCAGATTTCTGCTGCTATTCAATTAGACTCCGTTGTTCAATGTTTTTAAAAAGTGAGTCAAATATTTTCGCATCACTATTAATATGTATACAGGCATTAGGTATACAATGTAAGAATTTTACTCACCAATAAACTCAACAGGATGTCCTAATATTCCTATATGATTAGGCTTAATAACTATTGCTTTGGCACCTCTCTTAATATCCCATAAAATTGGCCTGTAATAAAAAATATAATTAAAATTGCGAAAAATCATAGCACGATCTATCGGTAACACTTCAATTCAACCAAAACTTATGTACTTTTTACAACATTTAATATAACACAAATTTTCCTTTGAATATAACTCTAAATTAAAAATTTAAGCAATTAGTAATTATTTATAAAAATAAAACCACAACTGTGACACATGTACATACAAACACTCGAAAAATATAAACTTTTATCAACCGCAGTCTCTCAGTCGCAGTCAACCCTGACACAACAGGCGTATACACAGACTTTCGCAATTAATAATATTAGTATGTATTTGACTGTCGTAGATTTTTTTGTATTTATAAGATTTTTATGTTAAACTATAATTCTGTGAATTGTATTTCATTACTTTCTTATTTTAGGGATTCGTTTTTGAAAAGGGTGTAAAGCCAGACAGCGATACAAGTAAAGACCTCGGAGTGGCAAAAAATTGGATTTACAAATTCAATTTAGAAATAAAAGTAACAAGAAAACTCTCCATAATAGTGTTGTTGTTCCCAATCTTTTAAGATGTATTCACGCTCCTTTCAAATAGGTATAACTTTATTTTATGTGCCATTGTAGTCTAGTTTTATTGAGTTTTTTAGAAGTTATCTTCGAAAATCCAATTCTCATTAGTCTTGTTGCTTATAGAAAAAAACATTTATTTAGCGGAAAAGTGAGTTAAATCTAGATCACCTATTGTAAGCTTCAGTAAAATGTTTAAACTAAACAAAAAAATTAAGCCATCACAAAAAGTAAAAAAGAAAAAAAGGAAAATTCTGTGGTATATATAATTCGCTATTTACTGCGTGTTTAATAAACCTTTTTTCTTTGAACTGAATAACCAAGTTCTATAATCTATACATATAATAAAATCGTCAAAACTGTACATTGATTATTTTTTAAAAGAATACTTGGGGCGTGATCTACAATCGATATTGAAGCCAAAAATATAGTTTTAAGAATTTTTGTCTGTTTGTCTGTATGTCTGATTGTCTGTATGTATATCCGGGGTAAACTCAAAAAGTACTGCATAGATTTACTTCAAATTTTGCATGCATATTACTAACAGGTCGGGTCAACATATAGGCTACATATTATCACGCTATCACCTAGAGGCCAGGTGCTGTGCGGAGTAAACGAAGTCCGCGCGAATGAAGTCACTGGCAACAGCTAGTAACTAATATACCTATTGTATACGTAACCTAAGTAACTTTGAGTTGGTGACAAACAATTAATGTACTAAGATCATTAAATTACCTCGAATGGTCATCCCTATCTTCTTACCCTTATGAGTAGTTCTTCAATTTAAAAGGGAGAGAATGACGGCTCTTTACACAAGTCAGCATTAAAATGTGTGTGCAAACTATCAATCATCCCCTATTTTCCGACCTTCGAGTTTGGGTCTTTTTTAAAATTTATGGGAAATCATAGTTTAAAATCAGTGTATGTAAGGCAAAAGTAATGCAAAGTCATATATTTAAATCAGTGAATGAACAATCAATCATCTCTTCTTTTCGTACACTTATTGTTAACTAGCTGTTGCCTGCGATTTCGTCCGCGCGGACTTCGTTTACTTCGCGCAGCTCCTCCCCCGTAGGTGAAAGCGTAATAATATGTAGGTATTATGTTGACCCGATCTGTTAGTAATATTCATGCAAAATTTGAAGTAAATCCATGCAGTACTTTTTGAGTTTACCCTGGCATACATACAGACAAACAGACAAACAGACAAAAAGACAAACAGATAAACAGAGAAACAGACAAAAGTTCTAAACACTATATTTCTGGCTTCGATATCGATTGTAGATCACGCCCCAAGTATTCTTTAAAAAAAAATTCAATGTACAGTTTTGACTTTTCTACGATTTTATTATATGTTTAGATTTTAAAAAAAATGGGCTATCCTCGAGGCTATACACCATCTAATAAATAAGAATTATTTTTTCGTCGGTTGAAAATCTATATACTTAAATAACAATAAATCGCCAACGTAAAACTAAACGTAAAACTCGAGAACAATTAAACTGATTCCGTAATTTTTGGGTTTGAAATGTTCGTTGATGTCCGCGCAAGGTTTTTATGGAAAGAGAAAATTGAAAAACTGCGACGAGGATAATAAAAACAGCACTTTTATTTTCCTGTAGAAACAGTTCCTACGTGTCAAAAAATTGTTTTAATTTCTAACGCGGTACAAAGTTCGCTAGCTTAAGTACTTTAATAATAGTAATACATATATAAAATTTTAAACCGACTACAAATATCAACTATAACCATATCTCAAAAATTACTGAACTGATTTTGATAAAACATGGATTGTTTCCTAAGTTCTAACTTACCCGATTTAAATCAAAACCATTTATCTAGATGTAGCTTTTAGTTACCGCGAAATTCGGTAAATAAGCCTCTGAGGCCTAAATAGATCATCAATTATTATATTCAAATATTATCTAATTCCAACAATACTACATATTTACAATGTACATACATGTCAAACTGATAACTTTCGTTTTTTCGTCGCTTGCAATGGTAAATATGACTATCCAAAATGACGTTACACTTACGCGCTACACCGTTGTGACGTTACCTTAACAAGTGGTAGATCTAGTGGAAGACCTAATCAATAAATTTACCTAGAGCCTGAAAATTAATTCATAAACTTTCTGTTTATAGTGCTATGAATTGCAGTATCTAAAAGTTGGTTTAAACTTTTCCTACATTTTGAAACGTCTAATCAAAAGTTTGAGGAAGAGTAGCGCTCTTATTTAGTACACGTACACAACGTAATACCGACTACCTCAGGGATTTTCTTGGAAAACTTGGATAATATATATATGTGAACGTTTGTACGTTTGGATATATGTTATTAAGATCGTATAACCGTAGCATTACCAGGATTATAGGTGTATGTTACTAATGTGTAATTGTTAGTATTAACGGGATGCTTTGTTGTGTTCGTTGGGGCCTCCTTTGAAGAATAGATCATATAATATTTTGACAGGTAATTCGTAAAAACCTAACGATTGTCTTTATGTCTCACTAGTAATTTGATTAGTTAGATAGTAAATAGGTGGATGGCTTTCGTCCTGGAAAGAAAACCATCCCCTATAAACAATAAATATTATAATAGTGCATTTAATTGCATTTTCTCAGGCAATTCGTAAAAGTTGAACAATTGGTCAAACAATACTACCGTCGTGACTACTAGGCCGTAAAGTTCTGCAATGTCTCGCTTGGCTTAGGCCAGAAGCGGTAACCTTTGGAGACTGAAGTCAAAAATTACAATTTACAAAATTTCAAAGTTTTTAAACAGCCACAATTTTTATCTAACAATAAATAGTACTTGCATAAATATACCTATTTGTTAAAAAAACAATCTATTTATTCATATATATGGGAACCACCCCATTGGTCGTTAGCGACCCTGACTACGCAATCGACGGGGCTCGGGTTCGATCCCCGACAGGGACGAGCATTTGTGTGATGAGCATAAATGTTTGTATTTCCGGGTTTGAGGTTTATCAAATATATTCCAGTATTTATATATGTATTTCTATGTATTAGTATCGTTGACTAACACCCATAACACAAGCAAATAATTTGCTTACTTTGGGGTTAGATCAGTAAGTGTAATTTGTCCCGTGAATATTTATTATTATTATTATATAGGTTGTGTTTATACTACAAGCTAGATAATATACATATGGAATTATTAGACAATCACTTATTATTTAAAAAATAAAACAATTAAACATCTACTTACAAGTATAACACTAACTTGTACTTCAATAACAAACAATAATTGAGCAAATAAATTCAGCAAACAAAAGAGGGATGCCTTTGCATGGTTATTCAAGTAGGCAAAATTTTTAAATGTTTTTTTACAAAATAAATAATAACTAAAGAGCCGCAGCTTCACAAATCACATCCAAAAGGCCGCATGTGGCTCCCGAGCTTCAGGTTGGCGACCCCTGGGTTAGGTTAGTTCAGCGTTACCTATTATTTTTTTTTATTTTATTTATTCGGAACAGTAAACAGCATACATTAAAGATTATTATTATAACACATAAAATTCAACAAAAAAAAACTATTTAATAAATACATTCACATTAATAAAAATTCTTCAGCTATAGAGCTTTTCCGCCGTGTTGGTCCCGGCCTCCTTTGTAGAATAGGCCAACTGCCGTTCTGCCAGGCAGGTCGTAAAAGGCGACCGATTGGCTATCGAGTCACTACCATCGTGGCTACTAGGTGGTAGAGTTCTGCATTGTCTCGCCCGGGTCTGGTACCACCGCCTTACCTATTCCTGCCGCAATAGCGTCAGTGCTTGTCGCTGTCGTGTTCCGGTTTGGAGGGTAAGGTAGCCGGTAAACTTATGCATGTGGTATTAGACCTCGCCACAAGATAGCAACGCACCATTAACATCTTTGGTGTCTATAGGCGATGGTTGACTCTTTCCATCAGGAGACCCATCTGCTTGTTTGCTATCTTATGATATAAAAAAAAAAAAAAAAAAAAAAAGAATTATTGTTTGTCGCTATCGTGTTCTAGTTTAGAGGACAAGGTTGCCGGTAAACTAATGCATGTGACTAACATCCTGGCACGAATAGCAACGCACTTTTAACACTTTTGGTGTCTATAGGCGATTTTTACGGAATCATCTACTTGTTTGCCGTCATATACGAAACATACATACATACGTCACAATAATTGCCAGTGTGGTCTAGTGGTCCAGAGTCGGCATTGACCACACGAGGACCTGAGTTCGACTCTCGGGTTGCGCAATTAAAAAATGTGATTTCTCAGTTTTCTGATAAAAACTTTGTCCGGGATTCAATAAGTGCCCGGTTAGCGATAGGCTTGCCACCTATCACATTATAGGACTAAATGTTTTTGGCTAATCGTGAGTGCACTGACTGTACCTCTGCCTACCTCTTCGGGGATACGGGCGTGAAGATACTATTACGTCAATATACGAAAAACTCACCTGAAACGGGCATGAGCTGCGTCCGTTTCAGTAAGGGCCCCCCCGGTCGGGTCGCGGGGGGGCCTATTGGATAAAAAAGACTGCTGTTGTTGGTGCTTCTCCTCCACGCTGCTGTATGACGAGTCTCGCACCACGTACGAGCTCTTCACTTCACGTTTTGTGATTTCTTGCTGCAAAGAAATATAAACATGATAAGGTAAACAAAGAAAATAATTTTGACAAAATTACATACATACATAATTTTATTTTATAAAAAAATCGTGTTGGGTTGGTCTCTCTTTGAAGAATATACCATATGCCATTCTATCAGATAGTTTGTAAGTGGCGAACGAACTCTCTCTCGCCCGGGTCTAGTGCCAACGTGTTACCGTTCTTGAAGCAATAGCGTCAGTGCTTGTCACTGTCGTGTTCCGGTTTGGAGGGTAAGGTAGCCGGTAAACTTATGCATGTGGCATTGGACCTCGCCACAAGATAGCAACGCACCATTAACATCTTTGGTGTCTACAGGCGACTGTTTTTTTTTCTCAGGAGGCTCATCTGCTTCTTTTCTATCTTATATATAGAATATACATAACTAATTAAAAAAACGATAGGCGTCGTAAACCACTCGGTAAAAATGAAGTTCCTCTTGCCTCGGCCAATTTTATAATTATAGGTACCTATATAGAGGTACCTATAGTTATAAAATAGGCCGAGGTAAAAGTTATTCCATATTTTTCGTATAAATAAAATCTTTTTCTTCTTTTTAAGAAGTTCACCGAAATAATTTGTGTACCAAAACAACATTTGCTGGGTCAGCTAGTAATTATACAATTATATATGTGCCATTTTGTAGTAGTGACATAATCCTACAGCTGTATAAGTGTTTTTCGCACCTTGTGTGGCATGCTCCCTTTCTTTTATAATAAAACTTCAAAATGTATTTAATCTCTTCATTAGATTCACTCATTTTCAACAAACAGAAAAACACTAAAATTGGCAGGAGACCGTTTTTATTTTCTATTTTTAACATAGATACGTTCGTAAAGTGTGATTGATTTAACTTTCCCCTTGTGTTACCAGGTTTCTTGAGTTGTTCATCTCTTGTGACGGGAATCCTCTTCTACAGAGAGGCTCTTACGTTACACTTAATCTTAGCTAAATAGGATATAGGTAACAGTTGTTATTGAACGTAATATATAATGTTAATGTTAATGTGAAGACATTATTGATATCCCTACACTTAACTACGACATGTCGCATTATATTACCGTCTCTCACAACAATAATTTCACTTAATTGATATCAATGAATCAGTAGATTAATCAGGCATCAGTGAACTTACGCGGCTGGTATACGTGTCGGAGTCGGGCTCGTCGGCTAACCGATCGAGATGTCGGTTGAAGGAGTCGCGCGAGTAGTCGATGAACTTGTTCATTTGAGTGTTCCTTTGGGTCTCTCGCTCAAGAGTGTTTTGTCCAGGGCGTTCCTTTGGTGAATCTAAGCTAAATTAAAAAAGTGAAAACACATTTTAAGAGCCTACTCATTCTTAAAAGGCCTACTTATTCTTAAAAACGTAAAAACACATTTAAAGAGCCTACTCATTCTTAAAAGGTCGGCAAATTAATTACAAGGCGCCTAGGTAGTGTAGTTGTCTATGGGTGGCGGTAATCACTAAACATCAGGTTAACCTCCTGTCTGTCTCCTTTTCCATAAAAAAAATATTTTTCAGAAGATCACATTAATTACACATTATATTATTCTAAAAGTGCAGTGTGATTGGCTATTCGAGTCACTTCCATCGTGGCTTCTAGATGATAGAGTTCTGCATTGTCTTGCCCGGGTTTGGTATCAACACCTCACATAATAATTCCTGTCGCAATAGCGTCAGTGCTTGTTACTGTCGTTTTTCAGTTTGAGGGTTAACCGGTAAACTTATGCATGTGGCATTAAACCTAGCCACAAGATAGCAATGCACCATTAAAATCATGTGCTTATCCCAACGCTATTGTATGGAAGTGAGAGTTGGGTATGTCAGAAAGGGCATGAAAGTAGAATCAACGCGGTTGAGATGAGGTCGCTAAGAAAAATATGTGGTGTGACACTCGCGGACCGGGTTCGTAATATCGAAGTGAGAGAGAGGTTAGGTTTGAAAGAAAGTGTCGGTGTAAAGATGAGAAAGGGCATGCTCCGTTGGTTCGGACATGTAGAAAGAATGGTAGATGAAAGGTTAACAAAACAGATATACAACGCGAATGTGGAAGGATGTAGGTACCGGGGAAGACCAAGACTGACATTCCACGATCAGATTGATCGAGTACTGTCCGAAGGTGGTGTCAAGAGTCTTCGCAACCAGCGTGTGTGTATGAAGAGAGTGATGAATGTGGAAGAAGCGAGACAAGCCTGCAAGGATCGTGATGTATGGCACTCGGTTCTCTCTGCCTACCCCGTAAGGGATCTGGCGTGAAGATATGTATGTATGTAAAATCATTGGTGTCTATAGGCTAGGGTTGACTCTTTCCATCAGGAGATCTATCCACTTGTTTGCTATCTTATGTTATAAAAAAGAAGATTATTAAGAGATATTTTTACTTTACTTTGGAAAGTTGCTTGATTTTGGTGAGAAAAGAATAGATCACTACCCTATTTTTGCGTTTAGGCATGGAATTTAATTAATATGTAAATATATAATAAACATACCTATTATTACTAAATTTTTCTCTAGTTCTCTCGACAGCATCCCACGTGTCGTTTCTAGTGGAATACGACTTTCTTCCTGGGTCTGGGTTGTCGGCTACAGCTGTTTTATAGAAATAGAGAATTTTTACAAATACACTAAATAAATAGTAATGTATAACTCTTGATTACGGATATCGCATTACATAAATAATAATCCTCACCATGCCAGCCCGAGCCTATTTTAAAGAAAAAACTCACTGCCTTCTCGTCAGGTATTTTGTAAATAAATAAATTAATATCACTGGACAAATTACACGAATTGATCTAACCCCAAAATAAACAAATTATTTGCCTGTGTTAAGGGATGTTAGTTAATGATACTTATAGAAATACATCATCATCATCATATAGGTATACATTATTTCTAAAAGGTGTTTTTTCCTGGAGTGACTCGATCACATCACAAAAAAAGTACCCAATTAAAGCTTATGTTTCTACTTTGGGCAAAAAATATAAAAAAAAATCGAAAAAACTTTTTGTTAATAAATATGCAGTGATTTTGTATTATTACTATTAATGAAATCTGCACGCTGCAGCTAGTTAATCTATATCCTACTAATATTATAAATGCGAAAGTTTGTGAGTATGTATGTATGGATGTTTGTTACTCTTTCACGCAAATACTACTGAACTGATTACGACGAAATTTGGTGGAATATATAGAAATTTAGAATTAGAATATAAATTTGGTAATGCAGCGGGTGCACGCTGTAGCTAGTTATCTATATTAATATTATAAATGCGAAAGTTTGGATGTTTGGATGGATGTTTGGATGGATGTTTGTTACTCATACACGCAAAAACTACTAAACAGATTTGCATGAAATTTGGCACACAAGTAGATGATGACCTGGAATAGCACATAGGCTACTTTTTATCCCATAAAAACTAGATGATCCCGCGGGATTCGCCAAAAACTTTTATAACACAGCGGGCTGCACGCTGCAGCTAGTTAATATTATAAATGCGAAAGTTTGGATGTTTGCATGGATGTTTGTTACTCAATCACGCAAAAACTACTGAACGGATTTGAATGAAATTTGGCGCACCGATAGGTAATGACCTGAAATAGCACATAGGCTACTTTTTATCCCGGAAAAAAATCGGTGATCCCGTGGGATTCAAGTTCAAGCTCGGAGTCTTATAGTACCGTGGTAACACCCTCGTGCTTCTCATAAGCATCTGAAGAAGTCGGTCCTAATTATTGTTAAAAATAAGCAATAAACGCCAACCGACAAACTGGTTAATCGTTGTGAACCAGAAACTCTATAAACGAAATAGAGAACTGGCTTGATGGTACTTACTGGGGCTTCCATATCTTTTAATTCTATCAGTTTCTAACGATGATAATGGGCTGGTTTGGTCTATGTTGTCTTGCGATCCACTGTACGAGCTGTACATTTTGTAATTTGATCGCTTTTCCACGACTCGCTTCGTTGTGGTGACTGGACTGTAGCGTTCCGTGGGGCTACTTACTCTGCAAAAATATATTGCATTTATTTAAAAAAACAGGTATACACGATATAAAATTGTGAGTTTCAAAAAGTTCCTAAGCCACCAGTCTCAACTTTTCCCAATATTTCGGACTCCATACTTCTTACAAAAACATATTTTTTGTAAGAATTTCATGAAGACTGGTTTATTAAACTTTGTTTTTATTGATCTTAATAGTCTCTTTATTATTTGCTTTAGTTTAGCTACAAAAAATAAAAATTAAATTTGCTTTGTAATTAATTATAAAAACTTACCAGAATTACAGCTACATATGTTTTCCCATATTTATGTATTTTTACATATTTTACTTCAAATTTAATTTTTATTTTTTGTAGCTAAACTAAAGCAGATAACAAAAAAATGAAGAGGAACTTTTTTGTGTAGAATTTTTTTCTCTACAACTTTTACTTGAAACTTTTGTTCTATTTCTTACCGTTATTAAGTTATTTAAAAAAATGCATTTTTCAACCCTTTTTTATTTTTTTTATCCCTTTCCCCTAAATTTAAATCAAAATTTCTTTCATAATATCATTATTTAAGTATTAATGAACACATTTTTACTTATTGCGCCAAAACTGGCCAGATCATGGTTTCATTAAACTTTTTACTGGACTATAAGTTTTTCTTGTGTTATTATTACGAGTATTAAGGTATTCAGGATGTGTTTTTTTTTAAATAAAATCTCCATAAAATAGTGTTTCATTATCACCGAAGGAATATTCAATATACTTAGTGCAATAAGATTTAACTAATAAATCTATCGTACTAATATTATAAATGCAAAAGTTTGTGAGTATGTATGTATGGATGTTTGTTACTCTTTCACGCAAATACTACTGAACCGATTACGATGAAATTTGGTATGTAGATAGCTGAAGACAATTTTTATCCCGGAAAAGTTATGTGACCTCGCGGGATTCACTTAATGGAGCCGGCTGCACGCTGTAGCTATTATTAATCTATATGGAAGTTTGGATGTTTGGATGGATGGATGTTTGTTTCTCAATCACGCGAAAATTACGAAACGGATTTACATGAAATTTTGCACACAGAGAGATGATGACCTGTAATAGCATATAGGCTATTTATTATCCTGGAAAAATTAGGTGATCCCGCGAGTTAGCTAGGTTAGAAAAAAAATAAGAGCAGTTAAAAAGGTAGAACAACGTTTGCCGGGTCAGCTAGTAAATTATAAATATAACTGGACAAATGACACGAATTGATCAAACCGCAAAGTAAAAAAAATATATTTGCTAGTAATATTGTTAGTCAACGATACTCATACATAGAAATTAAAATACAAACATCTATGATCGTCACATAAAATGTTTCGCCTATCCATATTTTATAGATTATACCTAATATTGATGATGGAAATTTATAAATGATAAATTATTGCCTAAAGCAATAGCTTATTTAATTTGTAATACAGCAATAAATAATTTATATAATTGACTTGAGCTAATAACTACATTATCCCAACTATTTTGATTGATCATATCGTTGTTTCATATGATATTTTCTAATAAATTATTGCTACTAAATGATTTGTAAATTTATTTGATTCGATTTATAACAATGCTAATAAAGGAATGTACCCTGTGTATCTGACTGGTGCCACCGTCTCGCTCTTGACTAGATGAAATGATTTTGAATTTTTCCTATTTTTTGCATTAAGTACATGACAGTTAATAACAAGATGGCTATTCTAATTAACGGAAATGATTATCGCTCATAGACACCGAAGATGGTAATGGTGCCCCAAGACTTGTGTGATTTATGTAATGTCATGTGCATAAGTTAAACGTCTACCCTACTTTACAAATGGAAACACATTTTCATACACACACTTATATCTTCGCAGGTTTGACTTGCTTCTTCCACATTCATTTTTTACCTAAAAATTCAGACCACAAAATATAGAGCCAAACGCCGCATGCGACCCAAGGGCCTTGGGTTGCCGACCACTGCGTTAGACCAGGAGGCAGTTTTCATTTGAATTACAGTTACATTTTCTTCCTTAGTTCAAATATTATAAGCTAAGGCATGATTGCTTTACAAACATATAAATGCCGCTATATATTTTATGCACGCATAAACGGCCGGGAATCATAATAACTGCACCGCTGCCATTCATTTAAAAATTTTTCATTTATTTGTGTATTATGCCTATTTAAAAATTAAATCATGTTTCGTTTGATTTTAATTTAAATTAAATAATGAATTTCCTACTAAAATTGTATGATGAAATTTGGTATGTGAACAGCAAATGGACACTAAAGATGTTAAAGATGTGTTCCTATTTGTAAAGTGGAAATGCAATATCATATACATAGCTTAACCTCCTACCTTGCTCATTTGACGGAACTCAACAATACTGACGTTAGTTACAGTCGTGGCGTGGAAAATATAGCAGACTGCATACATAGCTTACAAAAAAGGTAAATAAATGCGAATGTAAGTTTGTTTGTTACGTTTTACGCGAAAACTACTAAACCAATCATTATGAAACTTCGTACACGTATTCTCGAAAGTATCACAAGTAACATAGGATACTTTATATTTATAAAAATATTTCTTTAATGGCTTAAATGCGAGTGAAGCCGCGGCTAAAAGCTAGTGACAATAAATAAATAGTTAAATAATATACAATAAATAGATAATAAATAATCATACCGATTAATTGGACTAGCTGTTCTGTTCAAAGGGCTGTCTCTTGTTAGTGGGCTAGTTCGCCCAATCGGACTTGTTGCTCTGTACGGGCTACTAGCTCTGTAAGGGCTGTTTGACCTCGCAAAATCGAGCCGTGACCCGTTGCCTAAATATTTCGATGTAATCGGACTTGCTGTTCTATGTTTGGGACTGTCAGAGTCATATGATGTACTATAGCTATCCTTTTTGTGCAATTTCGACGTTGTTGTGTAAGAATCTGTGACGTCATATGACTTATCCCTATTTTCCGCTCCATACATCGATTTGTAATAATCTGTAGAACTTCCTCTTTCTTCCCGGCGATCATTGGAACTCAGATTGTGTTTAGTTGTATTTGTTTCGTATAAATTGTAATTGTTATGAGGACTATCGGATCTTAATCTTGATACTGAAAAAAAAAACAATATGTTAGTGTCGCAAAATAAAATATTGTACTCTCCACTTCTTTATAGATTCTAGTCTAATTTGTAAAATTCAAAAAATATTTTTCTTAATCTTGAGTGCTTGGTAAGTGCATATGTATATTAAGTGACATATCATCTTATTCTTTATGCATCAATCTAAATATATAAATCATGCATTCGTGTATTAGTTATTTAAAAACTTAGGAATATCTAATCCGATTAGGACTGTCCGATTCTAACTTTTTGTGTGTTTGTGTAAGTACCTGACTAAACTATTTAAGCACTCACTCAGACAATTGAATTCGATAGTTGGAGCTGTAATTAGGATTAGAATATGACGGGTAGTTTATTATACAACTAAAAAATAAATATTAAAATAACTTGATTAACAAAAATACGTTTACACTTGAAATATACAAAATTTATTTATAAAAAATAAATGGGGTTCACCATCATCGGTAACCTGGGGACATGGTAAACCTGTAAGTATAAAGATGTTCAGCTCACTCTGCCTACCCCGCATGGGAACAGGTGTGATAATACACCTATTTGTTAATATAAAGACTATTTACCTGGACTAGATATTCTTGCATATGATGGACTTGAACTTTCCCGTATCTTTTTGGAACGAGAACCAACCCGAAACACGTGAGGCGAGCCCGTTACATCATAGCCATTGAAGTAAATGTACAACTGAAAAAAAGGTCATATTAATACAAATAAATATTAAAAGTGGTATCAAGTAGTTATCCTCAAATATCTTTTCGAATATACAATTAGCTTTATTTATCAACCGACTATCCAGAAAGGATGAGGTTCTCAATTCGGCTGAATTTTTTATACCCATTACCTCTGAATTCATTTATTCGTCCGCACCGCACCGTTGTTCGAATAGTTAGCGAACCTGATTACGCATCAATGGTGCTCAGGGTCGATTCCCGACAGTGACAAACATTTATGTGATGAGATTACAAGTTTGTATTTCTGGTTTTGGGTATTTAATAAACACATTTGAGTATTTATATATGTGTTTCCTATATATTAGTATCGTTGGCTGGCACCCATATTACAAGCAAATATTTTGCTTACTTTGGGGTAAGATCAATTTCGTGTTATTTGTCGAATGCTATTTATTTATTAAATGACTTCAATTTGTTTTGTTTTGCACGGATGGGTATAAGTACTTCCCATTTTGTACCGTATAATGAAGATCTGATACGGCCATCTATCAGATCTTCATTATACGAAACTAAAGAGATACTAAATATTGGAAGTGAGTTATTGCAGTTTGACTGCTTTTACATTAAAAATGATTAATATATTTGAATAGTGGATTACGCAAAAATTCTTTAACTGTGTTAAATCTTATTAAACAAAGTGTAGTTCTCCTATGTATTAAAAAGTGAATCGTTCGTTGAGTATGTTAGACTTTGGTCTTACGAACAAGCTTTTTTTTATTAATAACAAGTTGATTTTTTGTGAACTGCTTCGTTTTAAGGATACAACAATATTTTCTGTCTTCGAAAAATTTCGAATAGGGTAACTAACATAGGTAGATAAAAAATAAAAGTTTAGAATATCGGACTAAGAAAAGTTGGAAACTTTACGTGTAAAACAAAGTTACCCTTGAATTACAATAATAATTAACAATCTATTGTAAGAAAATTAGGTTGTTTGTAAATTGATTAATATCAATTTAAAAATCTCATAATTCTGAAACCTTAGAGTAGAGAACTCGTTAGAAAAACCACCGAATGTGTAGGACAAATGTTTTATCGTGTTTTTCATAATATAATCAAGCTATTAAAGTCACAAAATAATCATTGTTATTAGTAAATATTTTTTTGCCTACACCGAATCAAAATTTTCAAAGGCCCATAACTTTATTAGTTTCTATCTACACTGTCTTTTTGTTACGCGAAATTGAAAGTGTAGTGAAAATGGATGTAGTTCTCTTACTACATATAATATATATACAAATTGTGCCATTAGAGTCATAATTTTACTACACAAGGGTTACTAAGTGGCGGACCGCGGTCCGGATACGGAACTTCGAATTGGGAACAAAAAAATCACAATCTATCTGTGCCTTTTTTAAGACTAAGAAATAACGAAAATATAATTTAACCACGTAGCTTATAATTTTCACTGAAGGAGATGAGAAAGTTTTATAGTACTTAAGTGTAATCAAGTTTTGTCAAAATTATTACAGTAGTTTTTGGATTATTCTTCAATAAAAAGAAAAATATTTGTACAATAAACTGATTCGTAATTCCAAAATTTGCTCGCTTCTAAATCGCAAGTGTATTGCGCGTATATTTTTAGGCTTAAAACAGACTGGGAGTCAAATGATTACTGGTGATCCCTGTACTAAATTATCGGGTATACTCAATTCTTCTTAACATATTATTATAGATTTTCTTGCCTTACCTATTCCGGCCACAAAGGCGCCAATGCTTTTCACTGTCCTGTTTCGGTTAGGACGGCTAAAATAGCCGGTAAACTTATGCAGGTTTTTTGTTTGTCTATAGGTTGTGTGAGTAACCTATTCTGATCGCCAAACCATATGTGTTATTAATTGTTTTGTGAATATTTATAGATAAATTTTCCCCGGTCAAAATAGATAATTTTAGAAATTACCTATGGCAATAAAATATGTCGGTCTTTTTACAAACACTGAAACGACAACGGTGGCTTCGAAAGCAAAGACGCCGCCACCGCTAACAATAATATGTTTAACCCAAATATGTCAATTATTTATCGGTGGGAGGAATGCGCTGTGTTGCGCTCCCGACTGCATGGGTACCACCATCTTGCTTGTTTTTCACGAGAAACAACTCTGCTGTGTTTCGGAGAGAAGGGCAAGACAGGCAGTGTAATTACTGGTACCGAGACTAAACATATTATGTCTTAGGATTGTGTTTCCTACATAAATATAAATGAGTCACTTGGGCTAGTTCCAGGTAAACTATTTTAGTTTATATTTATTGGCGACGACGACCACTTACCATCTTCTGCCAGTTTGCGTAACATAAAAACAAATAATATAGTCTCAGAAGAGTATTTAATTAAACAAAAAATAATTACCCTGTGCTTTCCAGGTGCCTTAGGCATGAATGTTGCTCGATATTTAGTTGATGATAACTTTTCTAACGCGCACATAACACTTCTTTTGTCATGAACAATGTCCAACTGCAGGTCGCCTTTCACGCCGCAACCGCTAGTGTCCAGGTCAAAAGAATGAGGTTTCAACGGTTCAGCTCCTTCCAGCGCTCCGGGACTTAATCTAACTCCAGCTGGATCGAATACCTCGCAGGTAAATGGACCTCCCTGTAAAAATATTAAATTAGTGTGCACGCTTTTTTCTATAATATAGGATAATAAACCCCGTGTTGGTTCCGGGCTCCTTTGAAGAATATACCAATTGCCGTTCTGCCACGCAGGTCATAAAAGGCGACCGATTGGGTATGCAAGTCACTAACATCGTGGCTACTAGGTGGTAGAGTTCTGCATTGTCTCGCCCGGGTGTGGTACCACCGCCTTACCTATTTCTGCTGCAATAGCATCAGTGCTTGTCATTGTCGTGTTCCGGTTTGGAGGGTGGGGTAGCCGGTAAACTTATGCATGTGGCATTAGACTTCGCCACAAGAGAACAACGCACCATTAACACCTTTGGTGTCTATAGGCGATGGTTGACTCTTTCCATCAGGAGACCTATGTGCTTGTTTGCTATCTTATGGAATAAAAAAAGCAGACACGGAAAAATGCTTTAATATAAATAAAAATGAAATGCTTGTCGCCTCTGTGGTCTAGTGGTCTGGTGTCGGTGTTAACCGCATGAAGTCCCTTATTCAATTCCCGGGTCGAACAATTCAAAATTTTAATTTTCTAATAAATATAACGTCTCCCGGGATTGGATAAGTACCTGGTTGGCGATAGGTTTGATACCTATCACATTCTGGGCAAAATATGTTTGGTTAATCGTGGGTGCATTTGTACCTCTGCCTACCTCTTCAGAGATACGGGCAAGAAGATATTTTTCTTGTGTGCATGCTTTTTTTTCTATTATTGGATAATAAACAAGCTTATATGGAGAAAATGCTATATGTTATAATATAAATAAAAATGAAATGCTGTCCTTTAAATAACGCAGTATTTGAGGTTGCCAGTCTAATTTGACTAATTTAACAAACTTCAAGTAAGGACATAATTAAAAATGAAATGAATTAACATTTATTTGTACGTCAGTTAAAAGAAAAGTTTAAAAAAATCAGCATCACGCTATATCACTTGCTGGATATGTACAGTGAACTAAACGTTCAAAGACACTGGGTTCACCATAATTCACCGGTTTGACGGCTGGCAGTGTAGGTGGTGGTACTATCGTATTTTCAAATACACAAAATCCAATCAGGCGTTTCCTACTTGATAATATAATTTCTGATCTAATGCTGTGACCATAACAGGCTAAGCACTTGACAAAGGAGGTAGACAAGTAATGCGTTTTTTACCCGCCTGTATGTCTTTTTATTCCTATGTTTGTCATATTTATCTGCCATTCTGCCAGGTAGGTCGTCAAAGGCGCACAATTGGCTATACGTGTCACTTCTATTGTGACTACTATGTGCTAGAGTTCTGTAACGTCTCATCCGGGTATTTGGTATCATCACCTTTTCTATTTCTGCCACTGTCGTGCTCCGGTTTGGAGGGTAAGGGGATTAGTAAAATGTATGTGAAATCAGCCCACCACACGGATATCAACGTACCTTGTTTTGTTTTTGTTGTTTTTTTTTCATTACGAAAGCTACGTGTTTGTTTGCTATCTTATAACTTTAAAAAAAAGTGATAAGTTACGCCTCTATGTCCATGTCTAGCAGGAATAAATATACCAAAGCGATCCATTTAACTTTGTTCCAGTGCGGTGATACACCACAATTGTCAAAAAGACAAATTGACGCCCTCTAAGTAATTTTTTTTTGGTTTTAGTACAAAATTGGAATTATAAAATTGGACGATATTACTCATGTTTTAAAAGTGCCTCATCGCTGAAATATTTTGCAGATGGCCTCTGTCGGGAGGATTACTGTCTAATTAATGAAACCAATTAAACGTTTAGCTAGATATATACTAGTCACTATCATTCTGACTAATAGGTGGTAGAGTTCTACAGCATCTTGTCCGGAATTGGTACCGACGCCTTCCTTATTCCTGATGCAAACAAAAGCGTCGAGGTTTGTTTGTCATTGTCTGGCGCCGGCTTGGAAGGTAAAGTAGAAAACAACCATAATTAGCGCCTATATACACCAAATTAATTGATGTCTATGGGCGATTGTTATCTCTTTTCATCAGGAAAGGAAGCTGCTCGTTTGCAATCTTATGATATAAAAAAAAAAATTTGGTGCCTATTGGCGATGGTTGGCTTTTTCCATCGAAGAATTATTTGATTGTTTGCTCTCTTATGATATACAAAACAAAAATTTGATTCTATGAAATAAGTAATACTGTGGATCGTATCATCTTCAAAGAAAGCTTATATGAGTGTATTTTCCATATTGTATGGATGTAATATTCTTTATTCCCTTGGATTGTTCAAATCTCAGGTCGATTTGATATGATTAAGATATCATTTGATTTGCTATCTGCTTCAAAGATTTACATAAGTATATGAGCTACTAGTTCTATTAGATTATAAAAAAGATGAAAAATATAAATACTGTTCTAAGCAATCGGAATTTTATTACAAATGCGATTTATATTCTATATATTCTTTTATTTTGTATACAGTAATGAATATTTATATGTATTACTTGACTGTGTAATAAAAATAAATTTTATTTTAAATGTAATGGTTGGCTTTTTCCATCGAAGAATTATTTGATTGTTTGCTCTCTTATGATGAAAGCGAAAAAAACTATATTTATCAGTAACACAGACTTATTTATCTGCTTTACTGATAAATATAGTTCTTTTGTTGTTAAATATTTTCCTGTTATGATATACATGTCATAAATTTTAATAAATACCTGAATGTGTTCTCCTTTATACGTAATTGCTATTGTCCATACTCCTGCTTCATCTGGCTGGAATGTGGCACTAGATGCAGTGGTTCCTGGCGCTGATGGTGGGGGATGGCGGGGCTGTAATCGCACAGCTCTGCCGCTAGGGGAGTGCGCTGTTACATCAATATCTTCTCTTCGCGGTGCACCTATTCAAAATGTAAAAAAGAAGCACCTATTAAATGGTTTAGTTTGTGCGCTTTCACAGAGTTATCCGTGTAATTAATAAACTTCCTTTATGTTAGCCAATCAAATTAGTCCGGGGCAAACAAGGCAAGAAAGCCATTGCACCCCTACCACGCTTACTGTGGATTTCTGTAATGTCAGGGGGCTTCATTCCAACTTGAATGCCGTCCACTACCATCATCAACACTTAAAAATCTTGATGTTTCTGTACGTGAATGTGGTTTATTTCATAGCCAAAAATCGTTATTAAACTTGGTTTTGAAAAAAATTGGATTTTATTATAAAAAATCGGACAAACGTAAAATATTGATGGAGCATCACGATGTTGCTATGGCCCGCTGCGATTTTTGAATGAAGCCAAAAAGATATCAGATTGGTCAAATGTTATTTTTACTCACGAGACTTGGTTAAATGCAAACCACACAGTATCTAAAAACTGGACTGACGACATTACCGCTTTCAATAGTTCAATGCCAATGGGAAAAGATGAACGCCTTATCATATGCCATGCAGGATCTTTATGTGGATTCGTGTCAGATGCTTTACTGGCCTTTAATTCCAAGAAACAGTGGACTATCACGAAGAAATGAACGAAGGATGGTTTAAAGAAATGGTGCAATCTCTGGTAGAGCCGTCCATAATTATTATGGACAGCGCTTCATATTACTCCAGACAAATTGATAAAATGCCGACGCAGGCCAATAAAAAACAAGAGATAATTGACTGGCTCCAAGGTCATGGCGAAAATGTGGATAGTACTTTAGTAAAAGTGCAATTAGTAAATATTTTAAAATCGAAAAAAAGCCTTTCTAAAAGATATGTTATCAACGAAATAGCTGCCGAATGTGGTCATTGGGTTCTTCGACTTCCACCGTATCATTGCCAGTACAATGCTATAAATTTTACAAATAGAACTAATATGGGCACAAATCAAAGGACACGCCGCTCGAAACAATACCCATCCCCCTTTTATGGCAAACAGGATGTTAAATTTATTAAAAAATGCTTGTGCGGAAGTAACTGCCGAAAACTGGGGAAAAGTTGCGAAAAGAACCCAAAATATTGTAGTGCTGGATTGGGAAATTCATGTGGCATTCGTTAATATACAAGAACAGAAACTTATAATAAATATATATTTTAATAAAAGTTGGGGTGAGCTCATCGAGTGACAGTGTCGATTCATCAGATTTTGATTAAAATAAATAAATGAAGATTACCGGTCGTTATAATCTATATATATTATATACATATAATAAAATCGTAGGAAAGTCAAAACTGTACATTGAATATTTTTTTAAAAGAATACTTGGGGCGTGATCAACAATCGATATCGAAGCTAAAAATATAGTTTTTGGAATTTTTGTCTGTTTGTCTGTATGTATGTCCGGGGTAAACTCAAAAAGTACTGCATGGATTTACTTCAAATTTTGCATGAATATTACTAACAGGTCGGGTCAACATATAGGCTACATATTATCATGCTATCACCTACGGGGGAGGTGCTGTGCGGAGTAAACGAAGTCCGCGCGGACGAAGTCGCTGGCAACAGCTGGTTATAAATAATTAAATAAATTATTTCGTTTCATTGTCGAGCACTTACTTATTTTACAACAGCTCCGAAAATTTTAAAGAAGTAGGCATTATGAATCAGGAAGTTATACGTGTAACATCTTGTAATGAAATATAATATTATACTTATACAATATAATATTATACTTCATAAATCTGTACAAAAGTATCCAGCAGTAGTTTAGTTTCTTACATTTTGTAAAAAAAATGGGTCTGTTGTCATGTTACGTTTATCGATATAGCTCTTATAGTAATCATTATGTGTAGCACATCACTACCCGTCCATGAAGTACAGTATTATTTGTGAGATATTTAACTTAAACAACACAAAATTACATGGGCGTCGATCTGTTATCGAGAAAATAAAGAAATGGAAATAGGATAATTGAAACGTCAACGAATGTGTTTAATATTATTCCGATTCAGACTCAATGTATTTTTCTATTTAGACTTCTTTTGCATCAAAAGGGTCGGACTTTCCTTTTCTTAAGTGATTTGGAATATTTCATTGTGGACTTCAAAATAGTTTTGCTTTGTCCCTGTTACATTCACAGGTCACAAGACATCATAAGGTTTTCGGCCTCCACCCAGCGGAGCCTTTTCATAACATGAAAGTGCCTTTTAAATACAATGTATATTATACTTGGGATATTATTATTATGAAGAGTTATTATATGTCAATTTTAACGACATTAATAGGCCATATTAATAATCATACTAATATTATAAATTCGTGAATCTGTCTGTATGTCTGTCGATTGCGTTTTCACAGTTACACTAAACTGATTTCGAAAACTTTAAATTTGGTTAAGAGATATTAGAAGACGCGGGGCTAAAAATAAGCTTCTTTTGTTTAAAAAAAATCAACCCCCAAGAGGGTGAAATTAGGGGATGAAAATTTGTATGAAAGATTATTGATGACACGTTATTTTACACGCGGGCGAACCTACACGGGTCAGCTAGTTATAAACCATTTGTATTTTTCAACCGACTTTCCAAAAGGAGAGGGTTATCAAGTTGGCTGTATGTTTTTATGTTTGTAACCTCAGAACTCGATTATTTATGAAGCGATTTTGATACAAATTTTGTTTGGGATGGTGTTCTTCTTCTTTGTCGTCACACTTTTGGCATAAGGGTCATGGTCGTCACGACAGGAGTGATGACGACCACGACAACTTCAAAATTCGTCGTTTCCTCTCGTACTGCTGCTTGCCTCGTGCATTTGGGGACTGGACCATTTAGTAGAGTTTTGATTTGGTCGGCCCAGCGCATTAGTGTCTACCGTGCGTCCTTGTGCTCTTAATTTGCCTTGAACCACAAGTCGCTCTACAGACGTGTCTTCTCGAAGTATAATATGTCCACAGAAACTAAGAATACGAATTTGATCGATGGATGAATGAAAGATGGTATAGTCCCATTTTAATTTGGTGAAAACAGGGTAGGGTTCCAGACATACAAGAAATGAGAATTCGAGGGCTGCAGTTTTACTGCGTTAAAAGATTATTTATTCTTATAACGAATAAATCCAAAAATTTCTAGACCAATCTGCAAATTTCTTTCACCATTAGAAAGCTACACTGTCCAGGAGTGACAAAGGCTTTTTTACTCGACTGAGCAAAATAAAGTAAAGATTTTAGGTCACGTGAACGAAGTTGCGAGTAACATTTAACATATAACAGTTGGTAATTAATAAAGGGTAGTAAAATAAGGATTATAAGTTCTGTTCTATCTCAAAGAGATATTTAAATATCATAAAGCATTTAGTTCTGTTCCTATAATAATCCAAGTATAGTTTTCGCCCGTTAGTCGAACAATTAGCGACCCTGAATACGCAATCAATGGTGCTTGGGTTTGATTCCCCTCAGAGAATGGCATTTGCGTGATGAGCATAGATGTTTGTAATCCTAGCTGTGTGTTTATTAAATACATTTACAATATTTATATCTTTATGCATTTCTATGTGTTAGTATCGTTGACTAACAATCGTCACACGCAAAAAATTTGCTTACTTTGGGGTTAGACCAGTCTGTGTAATTAACCTACCGATATTATTACTAAATTCTTACCAGTGGCACTGACTAGCACTTCTACAATACTACCCGCAGCACAAGGCGCCATTCCAGGGGGCGGCACCGTGACCAATCTTGGTAATACTCTGAAGAAATATCTTCCATCAACTCTGTAAGTAAAATGGTTAAATAATATATTATGTTTATACTTAACTACACACAGCGTCCATCGTTGGCATTTCTATAAAGATGGTAAAAATTATTTAATATCATTGGCTATGCCCGTTGGTTTGTTTGCCATCGAACTTTATAAATCAATATAGACCTATATGAAAGAATATTAAAATAATTTTCAGATGTCAGACGCGTTGAAGAGGGTATGTTAGTCCACTAAGTATTCATAATCCAATAGAAGATGATCGATAACTGTTCTTGAAGAAAATAGCATTATTTATTATAACTAAGTACAACATATTTTTGTATAAGTATTGTTTTATTTATTTAGATTATTTTTAAATAAATATTATTATTACAAAAATATTTTAAATTAGTATAGGCACTCTTTCTGCTTGAATACCATTATTGAACCACCTTTCAGATCTAATTTATAACTAAGTTTTAAACTTGATTATGATATCTTTTGATTCTGTGGATCGAGTTTTATAAACAAAAGGGATGCTAAAAATAATGTTCATTGGATTGAAAATGTAATATGTTTTAAAATATAATTCCGTGACTGGTTTTTACGTGATATGCAAAAAAGTAAAGCGACAAACATACAAAAAAATACGAAATGTTACTTATTTATCTTATTTTCCGTATATTAAATCTCTAATATAAAACCTATGATTAAACTTTGTATAAAAAAAGACTAATAATTTCCAAGCAGCTTTCTGCGTGATTTTCAAGTTCTTTTAGACTTACATTAGTAATGTATTTTTCCAGTATTAATATGTTTTTTTAGAGAAGTACTAAATAGATACCCACTCTCACATATTTTCGAGTATATAATATTATGGAGATAAACTTTTTATGTTATTCAATTTCAAACCAAGAAAAAAGGTTATTGCAATACAGACGACTTAAAAAATCTCCAACAAGTTACTGCAACTAAGGTTATTTTTTCTGTTGCTTGGAATGAGGTCTAAAATTAAATAAATTTCTTAATAACTGTACCTCGACACTTCGTTTTCGTAAACAATACACATAACTTTTTTTTACTCATTCTGTAAAAGCCAATGTAATTCAGTGATAAATGATAATGTAGCTATCTATATATTGAAAAAAAAAAAAACCAGTTCAGTAGTGTTTGAGTTTATCCATTACAAACAAACAAATCTTACATCTTTATAATATTAGAATAGATTTGAACCGTTAATGAATGAATTCAGTGCAAATTTGGTACACTTCAGTTTATTGTTTCACAACACTAAATATTTTCTTGGCTAGTATCAGATTTTAAAATACTATCTCCCATTTCGAGTATAACCAGTTATATGTGAAATACGAAGTGACATAGTTCTGATGCCAAAAATTAAAGCAAGAACTTTATTTCCACTCCGCTTTCTCAAATAAGACTTGAAGCTTAATTGATATGACATTTTGATAAAGTTTTTGTTCTTGCTTTAAAGAAACTTGGCCTTTTTTATTACAACTTACATATGTTGTGATTTGAGTTTTTTTCTAAGGTGATATAGAACAGCCCACATTATAAATATATTTAAAAAGCGTGGTGACTTTAACAAAGTAGTTAGATATTTTAAAACGCGCTGGGTGAAGACTGCGGCCGACTATAACTTACGGTTTTGTTTACAGCCGATAAGTTTATTAGTCTACGCCACGTTCTATTTGATCCTAATGATCCAATGACATTTTATACTTCACAGTTCACACATATATACACACGTCTGATTTGTTGTTTGTTGTTAGGTCTCTTCTGTTCAAAACTTTTAAGCCTATAACGACTCGATACGAACGAACGAACGAATAAACCTAGTCGATGAAATTTACTTTCCCATCAATCGTTTATGTAACGCCCTAAGCAGAATTCTACCTAATTTTACTACTTAGTTGGTACCAATGCCAATTTGGTCAATAATTTGCTTCCTACGAAATGTCTTTTTCACATTATATGATAGCAAATATGCAGATGGTTTTCGTGATGCAAAAAGAAAAATATTGCCTATAGATACCAAAAACGTAAATAATACGTTGCTATAGATGTGGCAAGGTGTTAATATTACATTCATAGGTTTACCGCCTAACTTACGCTCCAAACTGGAATACGACAGTGTCACGCATTATTGCTATTGTTGCAGAAATAAAATAAAAAAAAATTGTTCATAAAATAAAAACTACTAGGCTTACCTGAATCAAATTTTTATGGGACCAATTCGAAACTATTCGGCATCAATCAAAAAAATAATCACGTTAATTGGTTAGAAACCTCGGCGAAATCGGTGTACATACATAAAAAAAATATAACGGCCGAATTGGGACCTCGAAGTCGGTTAAAAAGGTGGTTGGAACCAGACTAGTGGTCACGATGGTAGTGACACTTAAAGCCAATCGTATGCTTAATACGAACCACGTGATATAGTTGCAGATTGTCTATTCTGCAAAGTGGCCCGGGCTAACATAGTAAACAATATATACAGAATGTAAAAAACCCTGTCTGATCGTCAAAGGTATTATTTAGTAGCTTAATACAATCATAATAAATACTTATATGTAATTAGTTTATGGATATTGGTAGATTAATTTAAAGGCAAGTTCCTCAGGTTTAATACTAAAATGAGGCACTTTATTTATAATTGATTATAATATAGAAAACAAGCAAATGGGTCTCCTGAAGGAAAGAGTCAACCATCGCTTACAAAAGGTTTTAATAGTGTACCAAAGGTTTTAATAGTTCCTCGTGTTGGTTCCGGGCTCCTTTGAAGAATAGACATTGCTGTCTTGTGGCGAGGTCTAATGCTATTTGCGTAAGTTTACCGCTACCTTACCCTCCAAACCGGAACACGACAGTAACAAGCACTGACGCTATTACAGCAGGAATAAGTAAGGATGTGGAACCAGACCCGGGCGAGACAATGCAGAACTCTACCACCTAGTAGCCACGATGGTAGACACTCGCATCGGCAATCGGCCGCCTTTTATGACCTACCTGGCAGAACGGCAATTGGTTTATTCTTCAAAGGAGCCCGGATCAATACGGGGTAGTAAATTTTATTTTTATTTTTTATAATGTCATTGACCTACACTTCTGATTGGACAGGGTTTTTTTACACATTGTATAAGTAAAAAATTATTGTGGAAATACCTTATATCATCAACTGTGAGTACAATTTCGTGCATGCCTGCATGTTCTGGGACGAATTCTCCAGCACCTTTAGAATCTAACCTCAGCCTGGATTCTTGCTCCAACGGGTTAACTATTGAAACCTTTAGATCTGACAAGCTTATCTCGTTCGAAATACTTTCCACTTTAATGTAGGTCTGAAAAAGGTAATTTAAGCAATGTTTACAAATACATTTCGCAAAAGTAAAAAGATTTCACAAAATAATAATTTTATTGTTGTATCTCTATTCACCCCATTAGATCTAACCCCAAAGTAAGCAAATTATTTTCTTGTGTTATAGGTGTTAGTTATCGATACTAATACATAGAAATACATATATAAACATATACAAACCCGGAAATACAAACTATCCTCATCACACAAATGCTTGTCCCCGTCGGGGATCGATCCCGAGCCACGTTGACTGCGTAGTCAGGGTCGCTAACCACTTGACCACCGGGGCGGTCATAAATATATTTATGCCAACAAATCAAATTGGAGTGTCTGTTTGTAATGTGAAAGTGACTGCTTTTTACTAAATGCGTATAGATGTTCACATGGTACATATACCAAAATAACACAAAACAAAAAAAAAGATAAAAATTGTATTATTCCAGGTTATCATCTACTTGTGAAAGGATTTCACCCATATTCCTATCAGTATTACCCTTATACCTTATACCTTACCCTTATACCCTTTCAGTAGTTTTTGCGTGATCAACATTTATCCAATTCATACATCCAAACTTTCGCATTCATAATATTAATAAAGATTATTTAATTATCAATAAACAGGCCACATAGAGCTAGGGTTTGTTCTATTAATGGCTCCGTCAACTATTTGGTTATCCAAAAGGATTCCATCTCTACATAAGTTAGGGAACCGCTGGTTTAAAAGTTTGTAAGCTTATAGTTTACTAGCGACCCGATACGTGCTTCGCTGCGTATATAAAGTGAAATATAAAAAAAATTGGAACATCAAAGTAATGACAGCAGAATCCTCATCAATCAATCAAATAATTTACAAATCTATCCGCCATTTATTGAATTCACTAGCTGTTGCCCGCGACTTCGTCCGCGCGAACTTTGTTTACTCCGCTCCTACTGGTCGTAGCATGATGTTATATAGCCTATAACCTTCCTCGATAAACAGGCTATCCAACTCAAAAAGAATTATTCAAATCGGTTCAGTAGTTTTCGAGATTACTGCGTACAACCAAACAAACAAATAAACTCTACAATTTTAAAATATAGATTATAATATAGATTTTATAATTTATAATATAGATTTTATAATATAGATTAGTATAGATTTGTTACAAAAAATGTGATAAATGAAGAACCGTTCTACCGATTTTGTGCAAACTTCATATAAACCATCTTCTAAGTAGTCCGAACAAAGCCTAAACATTTGGTTAGGATAGGTGAGCCCGTTCTTGAAATATAAAATTACAACGAAAAGTGGCATTGATTTTAATATATATTATAAACATACAAACACTCAAATCTTTCCTATTAATAATATTAGTTGATGAAATATCTACATTAATATACTAATGTAGAAATATCTACATTTCAGGTGATATGTTAGGGATAGACAGAAACATTAATTATACAGTGGTTTCGTAGTTCGAAAATGAACATTTAAACAAATGTAAATTTAGTGATTATCACATTGCAATCTAAAATGAGCATTCCCAGATTACAGATCTTTGATCTACTTTAAGTGAAATGAACTCTGAACTCGATTAGCATCCTCAATATGATTACGCAGAAATTCTACTGTCGTGTACTACTTTTTTCGGATTGCAGCATTAAGTCAGGCTCGTATATTAAAATATATATTTACCAACAGATTTAAATAAAATCTTTCTTTGCATTTGTAAATCGATTATAATTAATAGAAAATGTTTAAAGTTCAACCAGCGGCATTGTATGGCTATCAGTTATAGTACCTACCATAAATTACGATTTTTAGGACGTGGCTTGCAATAGCCGTAAGTTGTTGCAGCCGGAATTGTTATATAAATATTAAGTAGGTTTGTTATGTTGCATGTATTAGGTTTCACACTGAAAGTTATAATTAGCATTGCAATGAAGTATATAGAAAAACTACTTTAGGGTACTTTAAAGCTTTTTTAAATTTTACAATATACAACATGCATACTATTTTATTGATTAAGGCATGATTTTGCGGAAATAAAATGTATAATTAATGTTCGCTTTTTTCCGTGAACTGGCAATATCGATGCCATCAAAAAAAGACGGCGGTTTAATAAATTATTGGCATCGCGGAAGTCACATTAAACAGTTCGCGGAAAATAGCAAGTTTAATCAATTTCACCTTTTTTAAATGTGTATACTCTTTATAACAGCGTCAACTAATATTATTATTTTTTATTTAACCATTTATTGTACACAAATAATAAAAGTAAAACTAAAGACAAAATTAGTACAAAAGGCAAGCTTATCTCTAAAGAAATTTCTTCCAGCAAGCCCAAAATAAGAGAAAAAAAAAACATAAGGTAGAAAAACATCTGTACAGAACTATAGAACAAAGTAAACAAAATACAAAGAAACTTAACTACTAAACTAATATAACTCTTATGACTACTTACTATGTCTACAAACTAAACAAACTATGAAATGGATAAGTAGTGCTGTTTCAGGCGACTCTTGAGATTCACATATTCTAATGAATGAGGCAAAGAATTCCAGAGCCTAACGGCACGAATAGTAAAAGAAGAGGAGAAATAGGTCGTCTTATGTACCGGAACTCGCAAGAGAGCACTTACACAAGGACGACAAGGACGGTCTATTGGGGGAAGAAATTCAATATTATTAATTTAATATTATCATCACCTATACTGCAATACCTACGGTACATTGAAATCAATAGTGATTATTGGCACAGCGCCTTTAGCGGTGATTTATATACTTCCTAATTAATACATGATACATATATATTTTCACACCAGATCATTTTTGGGGTAGAGAGAACCGAGTGCCATATGTTTCCACATTCGTTATTTTTACATACAAACACGCCGGTTGCGAAGACTTTTGTCACCACCTTCGGAGAGTATCTAATCAATCTGATCATGATATGTCTATTCTTCAGGTATGTTAGGATCTTTCACCTACCATTCATTTTACATTTCTGAACCAATAAAGCATATCTTTTCTCATTTTTACACCTATACTTTCTTAAATACCTAACCTCTCCCTCGCACAATTAATATTGTAATATACTTATAAAATTCAAATCCTCTATTCCACAAATACGATTTTAAAAAATTTCATTGTAAGAATGTTTAACGATGTGCCTTATCCAGCAATTCAGCGTCTTGTCAGAATTGTAACAATGTAACAAATTGAGCATTCATGTTTCAAAAGAGGAAATCAGGAATTATAATATTTTAATAATTTATGATATTATTCAAGTATATAGAGTAAATTATTTTTGTGGTCTAGTGGTCCGGTTTCGGTCAGGTTTCGGTCCGGTCTGGTGTTGACCTCATGACTCATGAGGTTCCGGGTTTGATTCCCGGGTTGGCTATTTAAAAATATGTTTTTTCAGTTTTCTGATAAAAGTAATGTTGCTCGAGATTGGATAAATGCTCGGTCTGCGATAGACTTGCCACCTATTACCTTGTGGGACTAATGGCCAATTGCACTAACATTGTCTTAGCTTAGGACAATCTTAAATAGCATGCTGTCACTTTTTAACTTAAAAGAAAAGAATGTGACAGCATGCTATTTAGGATTGTCCTAAGCTAAGACATTGCTAGTATATTAGTGTAATTTGCCATAAGTATATTCAGCTAATGGGTGCACTGGTTGTTCCTCTTATTCGGGGATACTTTTTAGATTGAAAGGTTCCAGGAACTATAGCAGACTTATTCCTCTTTTTGGACTGTATTTTTCACACTGATAGCATTTGAGTATGGGTAGGCATATTTAGATCTAACGCGGACCCAGCGTTGTTTTTACGGTAGTCATGGCAATATACTTATGGTATATCCAGCCTCTAGTATTCTTTTTGTACAGATATAAAAATATAATAAATATTTTAAAACACAGTTAAACTGCAGCAATTAACTTCCCATTTCCTACATCTACGGAATCCTGCATCAGATCTTTACCAAATTAAAATGAGACCACATGGAAAATATTTCCCTAAATCCCCTACCAAAAACAAATCAATACGGTTCAGAAATAACGGAGTTCTGGGATAACAAAAAATGTACAGCCAATTTGATGATAACCTTCTCCCTTTGGGAAGTCGGTTAAAAAAACTTGATGTACTCGACCTTTTTCGCAGTTGCAAGGTTTTCTGCCGATTCCAAAATAATCAATCGAAAAATGTTTTATTCAAATATTACTTTTATAATGGTTGTCTTTGGGAAAACAATATATTATCTATTGGGAGCGGGTCAGTGGTCGACTCGCACTTGGCTGATTATTGGGTGGCCGTAGCCACAACATTTTTGAATTTTTGAATGAATGTTGGGTCCGCGTTTGGTAAGAATGATGTTTAATAAAACAAGATAAAGTCAATTTTAAACCGAATTAGAAGAGAAAGTTTTTTAGGGTTCCGAAGTAAATTAGGAACACTTATGGTTTCGTTATGTTCCTCCGTCCGTCCGTACGGTAGTTCATAGATCCTTAGTACTAGAAAGCTGTAATTTGGCACGAATATACATATTAGTCACATCAACAAAGTGGTGACATAAAATCTTAAAAAATTTTTTTTTTCAGGATAGCTCCACTACATGTAAAGTGAGGATGTTAATTATTTTTTTACGTACCCCATTGTATGGGGTATCGTTAGATAGGTTTTTAAAAAATATTGTAGGTTTGTGGAATCAAGTATTTGATTAAAGGACTTGTTTGTAAAATATTAAGCTTTTAAGTGCTAATTTTCAAGTTAGAGGCAAGTGTCCCCCACCTCTACAGGTTAATCCGTTGGTTTTGGGGGTGGGAAAATATCATGGTAGTGGTAAATATAATTAAATTAAAAGGAAAACTATCACGAACAAATCAATGCCTTCTAAGCTTAACAAGTTTTTGAGTAATAGTCCACCAACTTATAAAATGTACGTAGATATATGTATATATATATATATATATATATATATATATATATATATATATATATATATATATATATATATATTTTATTTATTATTAAATGTTCATAGTATGAAACAATAAAAGCCTTATTTTTGTGATCGGTAAATTCGGAACCCTATATTGCGCGAAACCCGATGCGCACTTTACCCATTTATTTATTTTCATTTATTATTATTATATTTATTATATTCACCCCGTGTTGGTCCCGAGCTCCTTCGAAGAATAGGCCAACTGCCGTTCTGCCAAGCAGGTCGTAAAAGGCGACTGAGTGGCTATGCGCGTCACTACCATCGTGACTACTAGGTGGTAGAGTTCTGCATCAGCTCGACTGGGTTTGGTACCACCGCCTTACCTATTTCTGCCGCAATAGCGTCAGAGCTGGTCACTGTCGTGTTCCGGTTTGGAGGGTAAGGTAGCCGGTAAACTTATGCAGGTGGCATTAGATCTCGCCACAAGATAGCAACGCACCATTAATATCTTTGGTGTCTATAGGCGATGGTTAACTCTTTCCATCAGGAAACCCATCTGCATGTTTGCTATCTCATAATATAAAAAAAAAAATAAGATAACAAACAAGCAGATGGCTTTCTTGATAGTAAGAGACAACCATCGCCTATAGACACCAAAGATGTTAATGATGCGTTGCTGTTCGTGTGACGAGACCTCTGGAAACAATTGGCGGTAAACGCCAATTGTTTCCAGAGGTGTCTTGCTATCAATCGTCTAAGTCTCTAAGAAATACAAACGTTTGCCCCTATTAGGAATCGAACTAAGCCCCATCGATTGCGTAATCATGGCCACTAATCACTCGACTAATGTTAAAAATATTATAACCAAAAAATGTGAACTTAAGATATCTTTGATGCAATAAAATATCGTATAACGTTAATGTGCCTTTTTACAGAACAAGACAAAGTATTTGTAGTTAAATTACCCATTTTTTTATTTCATTTCATTAATTATATTTCAAAAGTTTTCTCGTAGTTTAGAAATCAGAATTTAATTATTAAGGTTTTTCGCTTTTCAAGTGAATTCCTTTTTGTGATTCGTCTCGTCATTTTTCGTCTCAATTTTTATTAAAAACCTTTGTAAATAAAGTGTTTAATAACTTTATACAGCTTGACTGGTAAAACACTGTACATATTGAAAGACACAATAACAATAATTTTCCCCCGTGTTGGTCCCGGGCTCCTTTGAAGAATAGGCCAAATACCGTTCTGCCTGGCAGGTCGTAAAAGGCGACCGATTGGCTGTGTGACTCACTATTATCGTGGCTACTAGGTGGTAGAGTTCTGCATTGTCTCGCCCGGATCTGGTACCACCGCCTTACCTATTCCTACCGCAATGGCGTCAGTGCTTATCACTGTTGTGTTTCGGTTTGGAGAGTGAAGTAGCCGGTAAACTTATGCATATAGCATTAGACCTCGCCATAAGATACGAGTAGCAACGCACCATTAACATCTTTGGTTATTGGTACCTTACTATATATGCATATAGCATATAGTATACCTATATATTAACGCATCATCAGCGCATCAAATAAAACAGTATTGATTTGTTGCCCTGGTGATGCGTTTAAATGCGAAATCGGTTGGTCTTAATAAATAAAAACTTAGTAAAACAGTACAAGTGCTTATAACAAAATATAAATACAAGCATGAAGTTTTACAAAGTGTCGACGATATTCAGTATTGAAAGTTTCAGGGGTTTAGTCGCGAAAGCGTAACAGGCAGGCAGACTTTCGCATTTATAATATTAGTAAGCGTAATGCGATTATAATAATCTAAATATAAACTTAATTGTTTGAATCACCTGATTTAAATATGATATATATGGGTCACTTAATAAGTTTAGAAGAAAGAAAACCTATTGAAGATATTTATTTTAGATTAGCTGTTGCCCGCGACTTCGTCCGCGCGGACTTCGTTTACTTCGCACCGCTCCTCCCCCGTAGGTGTTAGCGTGATAATATGTAGCCTATATGTTGACCCGACCTGTTAGTAATATTCATGCAAAATTTGAAGTAAAACCATGGAGTACTTTTTGAGTTGACCCCGGACATACATTGACTTTCCTATGATTTTTTTATATGTATAGATTTTTCAAAGTAGTACCGTACACTTTCTATACAAAGTTCGATACGTCTTAAGTTTAAACCAATGAACTACTTTTCCAGTTTTGATACAATAGGTCAGGGACGACTACTTTTTTTTCGAAATGAACTTAGGCAGTTGGTCCAAATAACCGCTACTGAGTTTTGATACTAGAATTCTCAATAAATATATTTTTTCTCAAGGACGTACATATATGAAGCAGCGTTGTCGTCATGGAGCACAATTCCCTGAAGTCCAGCCTTAGGTCTCCTCTGTCCCATCGCTTGGAAAACTTTTGGTAGAGTAATTTAATGCAGAGCAGAAAGTTTATACAGTTCAGTTTGTGTCTTTATAATTGCTATCAACTTTTGACATTGCTATACCCATGTCCCCACATATGATGAAAAATTATTATAGTCTAGGTTAGAGCGACACTGTTGTAATATTGTATGATACTTATTTCCTGATAGTTTATTTTGTAGGATAATAGTGAAATAACAAAAAACTTACGGGTTCCCCTACTCTGCCAGAAGTGGAATCCAAGGCCACTCTTAACATGTCGTGTATTGGCGGACGCGGGGGCACGTTACGGAACTGTGCTGCCCAAGCCATCACACCTAAGTGCTCAACATCACTTTGGCTCATATCTTTAGCGGACAGAACAGGCTGCACTCCTAAAAAAGAAAAAGTATCTTTACATTTAAAACATACTAAGTCTGTTTTTACGTAAGATGGGTACAGTCAAAGAAAATAACTATATATATATTTTTATAGCAAACAAGCAGATGGGTCTCTCGATGGAAAGAGTTAACCATCGCTTATAGATACCAACGACGCCTATGGTGCGTTGCTATCTTGTGGCGAGGTTCAATGCCACATGCATAAGCCAACCGGCTACCCTACCTTTCGAACCGGAACACAGCAGTGACAGGCACTGACGCTATTGCGACAGGAATAGGTAAGGCGGTGGTACCAGACCCGGGCGAGACAATGCAGAACTCTACCACCAGTAGCCATGATGATAGTGACTCGCGTAGCCAATCGGTCGACTTTTACGACCTGCCTGGCAGAACGGCAGTTGGCCTATTCTACAAAGGAGCCCGGGACCAACAAGGTGGATAAAATAAGTACCTATTACAAAAAATACCATTTCCAACTATTAATATAATATAATATGTAATTCTCTATTAATGAATACTAGAGATCGCCTGTGGCCGAAATTCGACCATAGACAAAACAATAAAATCTTTTTTAAATTTGACAACTGGGCTTAGCCGTAAAGAAAATAGTTTGGTATACATGTGTGTATAATATCGTGTATGTCACATGAATGTAGTGTGTGTAATGTTTACTTTTATTAATCTATACATATAATAAAATCGTAGGAAAGTCAAAACTGTACATTGAATATTTTTTTAAAAGAATACTTGGGGCGTGATCTACAATCGATATCGAAGCCAAAAATATAGTTTTTAAAATTTTTGTCTGTTTGTCTGTATGTCTGTTTGTCTGTATGTATGTCCGAGGTAAACTCAAAAAGTACTGCATGGATTTACTTCAAAATTTGCATGAATATTACTAACAGGTCGGGTCAACATAAAGGCTAGATATTATCACGCTATCACCTACGGGGTAGAAGCTGTGCGGATTAAACGAAGTCCGCGCGGACGAAGTCGCTGGCAACAGCTAGTTTAATATATTTTAATGCGTTTTACATAAAAATATTAGGTTTATGCAGTCACTCGCGATGTAAACTTGAATTGTGCCAAATTTTAAACTCCACCGTTCGCGCATTTCTCTTAAAAAGGGATCCAAAGATGTTCCTTCACGTATTAATATATAGATATATTTGACAGAATGGTATGAACTATATTGCTCAGTTAATGGATTCCCTAAAAAATGTCTTCGTAGATATGATATGGATAATATTCTCTATATTAAATGGAATAAAAATTTCGAATTCCTTTATAAAATAGTAGGTGTTATTTGCGGCTTCACTCGTAACCAATGTGTGTTATGGTATATGATCTAAAATTTCCATGTTTTGGTCTGAGCTCCGGAGAATAGAGCATTTATCATTCTGTCAGGCAGATCGTAATGAATTATCGAGTCTGCAAGGTGGTAGAGTTTTTCATCGTCTTGCAGGGGTTTGGTACCACCGCTTTACCTACTGTTGACGCAATAGCATCGTTGCTTGTCATTGCCGTTTTCCGGTTTTGGGGCTAAGGTTAATTTATGCATACGGCGATAGCGTCGCGGCATACGGATAGCAGCCTATCATTAACATCTTTGCAATATTATACGGCTCAGTCAAATTTATTTTTATAACAGTTGATGTTGAAAGCGTATTTAGAAATGATAAATGTAAATGTTTGTTTAGTTCGAATGCTCTTTTTATACATCACTAATATATTTTATATATTTTTATATTAAAAGTTAGCAACAAATAATATACCAAAAGATGGTTCATCTTATGAAAAGTGATAACTATCGCCTATAAACACCAAAGATGTTAAAAATTCTTATAAGAAATGTCACATTCATAAATTTCCCGATTACATTTTCCTTTAAATTGCAACATGACAGTGACAACCATTAACACTTGTGGCAGGAATAAGTAATGCGGTGGTATCAGAACCCATGCAAGACGTTACGGAACTCTAACACCTAGTAGTCAAGATGCTAGTGACACTTATAGCCAGTTGCTCGCCTTTTCCAAACTGCCTGGTATAACGGAAGATAGCCTATTCTTCAAAGAGGACCCAGTTAACCGTGTGGTACCAGTTGTGTGACAGGCATGTAATGGATGGTCTATTTATCAACGCGGATACTGTTAATAGCTGGCTTTTGACAAAACTTCATTGCTAATACCTTGAGGTATTTAGCCTCTTTTCACTCAAAACATGAGGTCCTGGATTTGAGTCGGGCAAAAACTGTTGAGGTTTTAAAATCTCAATAAGAGCTTGGAGTCTAGTCAAGATGTCCCTTGCCTCGGATGAACAAGCAAATGAGTTTGTCATGGACGTACCTAGGGAGGAGGGGGGGATAGGTAGGTACAGCTGCCGTCTGGAATTTATTTGCATCCCTACTAACTATCTCCTGTTGTCAATAAAAATGTAATAAGATAAAAATATATTCTTTAAATGTTGCGGTTTCGGTTTCGGCCGGAACTGGAACAGAAGCTGAAGATTCGGTTTCGGGTTCGGCTGAAAATCCAGTTTTGGTTGGTCACTATTTATTATCAATTTTGCCCCAGCTAGCCCAGAACCTTGGTACGCTAATATAGTTGGTACCAGTTTTTAAATATGACTATTAATACTAGTGGCACAAGTTTTAACTTCTAACAAATTAAAATGCTAAGCGAATGTAATTGCATTTAATTTGAGCATTGTAATAATGATTGTAATGATTTTATTACAGTGTTATCGCTTACACTGCAAAGTCGTTGACTTTGATTCGGTTGTAGCTATTGCATAAGAGTCTAGACGAGCGCAGATCCATTTGCATTTAGCTTTAGATTATCTCTTATCGAGTATAAAAATCAATAGTTTTGTATTGGGCACATAACAAGCAGATGCCATGTCTCACTAAACAGTAGTACGTGGGTGACCAAATTTGGCTAAGTATTTTTATTAACCGTCGAAAAAAAGTCGGTTAACAGTTTGTAACGTATGTATGTAATATTGGAGTTGGATAATGTTTGTGTATGATAATCTATTTCGGCGTTCAAGCAACCATACTAATTTCGTAAGTGTGTGTATGTTTGTCCGCGAATTTCTCGGGAATTAAAAGCTATATAGAGATCATTCTTTGTCTATTAAATCAAGTATTTGATTTTTTTCAATAAATCAAGTTCGATTTCGATTCGAACTTAGGTAACAGTCTAAGTTTAATCAAAATCGGTTCAGTACTTTTTGATATATTATACGGTTTAATTTTTTAAATTTAATTGTTTGCAAAAGCTAATACCAAATTCGTCTGCATTATTATATTTAACGGATTAAACTAGATACGGCTTTCACGGCAATTTCTTAGGTTATCAGTGTAGCTTGCATTCAAATCCAGAAACACAGAGTTATAGTACTTAACGATAAAATAAAATCACTCCAGGGGTATTTTTTAATTTTTTATTCGGCACGATAATATACTAGCAATATTTTTTCATCTATTTTTTACGATATACTGTATTATATGTAAGGGACGGTCTACCGAAAGTAGAAACCATAAATTTGGATGATTCTAAGACGCTAACCGGTCGAACCGAACTGGACCGAAATTTGGGTGGGAAATTTTGATTTTTTGATGGTTTTTTACCCTAATTTTGTATAATTTGATTTAAAAATACCGTAAAGTATCTAATTTTCTTCTTTTTAATTTTGTTTCCAAAACATTGTAAAATTCAAGGAAATACACAAAATAAGCAATGTATTTTGCGCGGAATGTAACCGTGCAACGAGAGTTCCGCGGGCACGACGTGCATGAGCAATGTACGCTTTATATTGCGTGTCGTGCAAATTAGAAAACATCATAAAACGCAAGTCTTATATTTCTCATAAGAAAAGGAATTGCCACCATAGAATGTATAAAGGCATGTTTTCTTAAGTTTTGGGTACACTTACACATTCTATATCCGCTAAAGTTTGACACTGAAGCATTTGCTCATGATAGGCTGCCGGCTACACATTCTCCGTCCACCACGGTGTCTATTAGTATTTGTGTGGTCTATAATAGTTTAGCACTTATCGCTAGGTTAAAAAAAATTTACAAGCACTACGAAGCAAATAAAAATGTTGCACCTTGCAGCTATAATGTAGCGGACATTATAAAGTTTATGGTGAATCCCGCGGGAACAATCTATTTTTCCGGGATAAATAGTGTCCTATGTCCTATTCTAGGTTATCATCTATCTGTGTGCCAAATTTTACTCAAACGTACAAACTTTTACATCCATACTAATATTAGCTGCACCCTGCAGCCCTTTGCATTATAGCAAATTTGGTGAATTCCACAAGAACAACTTATTTTTCCGGAATAAAAGGTATATTATGTGTTATAACAGGTTACTATCTACTTGTGTGCTAAATTTCATCCAAATCGGTTCAGCCGTTTTTTGCGTGATAGTGTAAGAAACATCTAAACATACAAACTTTTACTTTTATAATGTATGGGATATATTTTGAGAATATCTTTATATCTGTTACGCTTTCACAGCTAAATCATTGCACCGATTTTGACTAATTTTGCGTGAATATAGTAAAAGACACGGAGTCAAACTTGGCATACTTTTTACGTCATAAGATAGCAAACAAGCAGATGGGTCTCGTGATGGAAAGAAAAACCATTGCCTGTAAAAACCAGATTTTAGTGATGCGTTGCTATCCGCATGGCGGGATGGCAATGTCACATGCATAAGTCTGCCGACTACCTTACCCTTTAACTGGAAAACGATAATGACAAGCATTGACGCAATACATCTTTATTGACGCTAGACGCAGGAATAGGCAAGGCAGTGGTAACAAATACCCGGGCGAGACGTTGCAGGACTCTACCACGTAGTAGTCACGATGGTAGCTGCAAGTATAGTCAATCTCGTATCTTACGACCTGCCTGGCAGAACGGCATTTGGTCTATTCTTCAAAGGAGCTTGGACCAACAGGGGTAAAAAGGGGGAAACTTAAGGTAGAGAGGTATAAGAAAATTTAAAACCAAAATTATAATACAATACAAAATTATAACTAAATCTTAGACCCGAGACAAGCAATTTTTTTATATCATTAGAAAAACAAACAGCTAGTTCTTCAGATGGATAGAGAAACTATCGCCTAAAGACCCCAAGCCTAACCCTTCAGAGCGGAACACGACAATGACAAAAGTTGATGCTATTGTGGCAGGAATAAGTAAGGCGGTGGTACCAAATACCTAACCGAGAGGTTGCGAAACTCTACCACCTGGTGATCATGATGGCAGTGACACTTGGTGGGGAAGGGATACTCTGCGTGCGATTTCTCGAGGTACTTATGTACGAAGTTTTACTCTGTTTTACTTTTTAAATATTATATCACAAAACACATAGACGTGGTGTCTAGCCTGGCTACGATTTTATAATTTAACTAGCTGTTTCCCGCGACTTCGTTCGCGCGGACTTCGTTTACTCCGCACAGCTCCTCCCCGTAGGCGATAGCGTGATAATATGTAGCCTACATGTTGACCCGACCTGTTAGTAATATTCATGCAAAATTTGAAGTAAATCCATGCAGTACTTTTTGAGTTTACCCCGGACATACATTGACTTTCCTACGATTTTATTATATGTATAGATAAAGCACTGCTTAGTCGCATATTATCTTTCTCCTTGCGAAATGATAATTGAGAAATGAGAAAAATTTAATCCTGTCGACTCAGTGTGCTCGTTGTAACTTGCGTAGATTAAGTTTTTATATCTTGACTTCTTATTGATAGTCTCGGTGGTAGTATAACGTAAAGCCTTCTCATCTTTTACGAGATGCCTGTCAGTAAAGGTTGATAAAGGTTGATTTATTCTTCAAATGGTATCCAGATAAACATTAATACGTTTCCTGTCTCCTTACGACCAAAATGAGCGCGTATTTGCGTTGCGTATATGCAAGATTAAACAAATTTATTTAGGGGGCCGTAAATGTTTATGGACATGTAAATTTGATAGGATATAAATATGTTGTCTCTTTTCAAGCGACAAAAAATGGAGGTCATCAGTTTGACTGTAATGTTGTTGGAATTTGATAATGTTTGAGTATGATAATCTATTTCGGCTCGGATGCGCACGCTAGCCGTTAAGGCCTTATGCTTGCTGCGGAAGCCATCCAGGCCTGTCGGAGCTTTACGCATGTCGCGGCAGCCGATGGTGCCGATGGCATGCGTGGGTACTCGTATATCACAGCTTAAATGACCTGAATCCCTGCGCTACTCATCTCCGTTTGCATTCCGTTTCAGTGCGTTACCTGCTATACCTACGTGCCGCGGAATCAGGTCGGAGCCAAACATAGTCATCCAGAGATGTGAATGTGACGGAATTATGAACTGTAATTCTGGTTCACACATTTCAATTTTCTTTCTCGCATTGTAAAATACAGTCTCGCCCAGAAGATGTAAGCCGATCGGTCTGAATCGTACCTAAGACGAAAAGACGCAATAGCGATCTACCACAGATTAAACTGGATACGCTGTTTAAGGCAATTTCTGATGTCATCAATGTAGCATACATTTACGTTTTTTTTTTATATCATAAGATAGCAAACAAGCAGATGGAAAGAGTCAACCATCGCCTATAGACACCAAAGATGTTAATGGTGCGTTGCCATCTTGCGGCGAGATCTAATGCCACATGCATAAGTTTACCGGCTACCTTACCGTCCAACCCGGAACACGACAGCGACCAGCACTGATGCTATTGCAGAACTCTACCACCTAGTAGCCACGATGGTAGTGACTCGATAGCCAATCGGTCGCCTTTTACGACCTGCCTGGCAGAACGGCAGTTGGCCTATTCTACAAAGGAGGCAATATATAGTTATAATATTAACCGATGAAATGAAATTATTCCAGGGGTATTTTTTAAACCTTGGCTTCTTATTCGGCAGGATAAAATAGGACAACACATCCCATTTCTATTTTTTACGATATATTTACAAGCGTTTGACAGTTACATACAGTTGCTCATACGAGTGGGCATGTATTTTCCGTATTATGTATGTCTATTGGTATTTACGTGGTCTGTGCCATGAAGCTGTATTATATTTGGAGGCAGCACTTCTAATACCTACTTGAAACACAATTTTAAATACTGCTGTCATCTTCTGAGGTCTTACCCTCTCTTATTAACACAGCTGTATAAAAAGAGATGGAGCGACCTCACAGATAGAGATATAACGTAAATATGTATTTCAAGTGATTAATACGAGGGCTCGCTCCACCTATACCTAATACTTCATGGTCTGTGCGTAGGTATACTCATGAAGCTGTATTATATCTGAAGGCAGCACTTCTAATACCTACTTGAAACACAATTTTAAATACTGCTGTTATCTTTTGAGGTCTTAGTCTCTCTTTCTAACACAGCTGTATAAAAAGAGATGGAGGGACATCATAGACAGAGATATAACGTAAATATGTGTTTTAAGTGATTAATACGTGTGCTAGCTTCACCTATACTCAATACTTCATGGGTACACTCATGAAGTGGTACACTAAACGAAATATACGTCAAATATGTCACTAGTTGTCACAATTACGTTACGTAACGTGCACGTTATTTATCAAGCGGGATTTAGTAGAATTATCACGTGCGAAATTAGAAATACATTGCGATAACGCTGTTTAATGTTATATGTTTTCCCGAGTGAGTTTAGAATTCAAATGATGATGAGATGCGAAATACAAACCACAATGTTATGTTAACGGTAAATATAAATTTCTGTAATCCGAAAACTGACGCAAATTGTGTATATTGTATTCCCAGCAATGTTATGTAACAGCAAAATGTATTTTTACATTATATAAAGTCATCTTTCTCCTCTGATGGTGAAAGACTAATATGTCCTAAGGAAGTTAAAAATAATTAATAACTTAGGTAAGCTATTAATTATTTTTAACTTCTCGCTACGTATGTAGATGATGAGACTGTTTGTTTTACATCATAAGATAGCAAACAAGCAGATGCGTCTCGTGATGCAAAGAGTCAACCATCGCCTATAGACACCAAAAATGTTAATGATGCGTTGCTATCTTGTGGCGAGGTCTAATGCCACATGCATAAGCTTACCAGCTACCTTCCACTCCAAACCGGGACACGACAGCGACAAACACTATTACGGCGCTATTACGGCAGGAATAGCTAAGGCGGTGGTACCAGACCCGGGCGAGACAATGCAGAACTCTATCATCTAGTAGTCACGATGGTAGTGACTTGCATAGCCAATCGCGTTTCACGACCTGCCTGGCGGGACGGCATTTATTCTATTCTGCAAAGGAGCCCGAGATCAACACTGGGAAAATTTTTGAATCGATTTTTGAAAATCGAGTGTTCACCAGATCTCCATGGTTTGAGGTTGATTTTCAAGTGATAACCCCGTGCCGACATTCGCAGTTCGGTCATAAAATTAAAATTCCTGCCGTAATAGCGTCAATGCTTGTTGTGTTCCGGTTTGGATGGTAAGGTAGCCGGTAAACTTATGCATGTGGTACCAGATCTCCCCAAAAGATAGCAACGCACCATTAACATCCTTGGTGTCTATAGGCGATGGTTGACTATAGGATAGTTAACTTCTTTGGTTATAGGCGATGGTTTCTCTTCCTATCAGGATAGCCATCAGTGTGTGTTGTTTGCTATCTAACAATTTAAAAAACAATCGCCTCTGTGGTGTAGTGGTCCGGTCACGGAGTTGATCACAGAGGTCCCGGGTTCGATTCCTGGGTCGAGCAATTCAGAAATGTGTTTTTTCAGTTTTCTGATAAAAACAACATTGCCCGGGATTGGAAAGTGCCCGGTTGGCGATAGGCTTGCCACCTATCACATAGTGGGACCAAGTATCTTCGGCTAATCGTGGGTGCACTTGTTGTAACTCTGCCTACCCTTTCGGGGATACGGGCGTGAAGATAATTTTTTTTAAATACAAATAAGTGATGCTCTAATTAAGGGGGGGGCCAAGCCCACCCTGCGCATAGGGCTCTTAATATCGTTTATATAGATTTCAGGTAGCTAAGCAGAACGATACCATCCAATCAACCTAAATCGAAGCCCCTTCTCCCTAAGGCTTATAATGCTGGCTTTAATTAACAGAGCCCCTTGTTTTGACAAGATCTTTCTTAGGTCTCATGATATTGAGTAATGAAAAATGAGTTTTTCATTACTCAATATCAAGTTATTATAAAGCTTTTTACTTAGTAGGTAAAGTTTGATATAAATAGTTTAATATCGAGAGTCATGTAAACCGTTATCAAAATAATAATTATTAAAATTGTTAGTTTTTAGCAGTAGTATAGATGGCGCTTCATCAAATAAATTACAGCGCAGGATAACAACTAATGTGTACACTGTACAGCATATTGATATGCATTTGTTAGTAAAAACATTTTTATATGTCATAAGATATTAAACAAGGTCTCCTGACGGAAAGAAAATCGCCTATAGACACCAAAGATGTTAACGGTGTGTTGCTATCCGTGTGGCAGTATGCAAATACCAAATGCATAAATCTACCGGCTACCTTACGTCCAAATCAGATATGACAAATATTGTCACAATTGCGGTAGGAATAGGTAAGGCAGCAGTACCACATACCCAGCTGGACTTTGCGAAATCTACCATTAAGTAGTTACGATGGTAGTGACGTGTATTGCCAATCCCTCGTCTTACAAATTGCCTGGAAGAATGGCAGATGGCCGATTCTTAACATGGGCCCAGATCAACACCGGGAAACATTCCTTAAGCTTTTTAGATAACTACAGTTACATTATGACATAAATAAAAAAAAAATGTTAGCGGGTTTTTAACTGTTAGGATAACATGCATTTGGTTCGACATGCAAAAGCTTCATGTTATAGGATTTACGTTAATTGCACATGATTTAAAAGAAACATAATCGAGAACATACTTAGAAACACAGCATAAATAGTAGTTAAAATGGTGAAAGCTATAGCGCAACATAGTAAACTTTCCAAAATTTAAGCATGTAATCAATTGGCCTAAAGTCAAAATAACTTGTAAAAAGTTTTATTGAATAAAGTATTTCTGATTTCTGATAGTGACAAAAAACTCGACTAAAATTAATATTGATATGATATGTGCGAGAATAATATCAATTTGGAATTTGGTAGTTAAATAATTATATACTATTCATACTGTGTTTTTACCTCCATCACCGAAGTTGGCATTTGGTTTTACTCTAGAAATTAATAGACATAAAACTTAATTGTATTTATTAGTAAAATGGTTAACCCAACCCAATAACAATGAATTTTAATAATTGCCTAATTTTTTGCCAGCGTCGATAGCCATCTGATTATTTTCTTCCCATCTTGCAGGGTCCCGTCGAAGTCTACTAGGCGGGGGAGCCGGCCCACCCATAGACCGTACGAGTTCATTTGCAACACGGCCGTCATTCCAGTCGGTCTAAAATGAAAAGACAATAGAAATTATTATCACATATACTGTAGATATTCGAGATCTAGTTATCAGAGTAAATAATCTTTTGATTCGTGTGTTTCATCCAAATATAAAATTTCTGAAATATTAATATTGCGTTTGTGGACTTATATTGTAAATGCTTTTAGCAATCAGATGTTTTTTTATATTATAAGATGGCAAAAAACTAATGGAAAGAGTCAACCATCGCCTATAGACACCAAAGATTTTAATGGGGCGTTGCTCTCTTGTGGCGAGGTCTAATGCCACATACATAAGATTAGCGGCTACTTTACCCTCTAAACCGGAACACGACAGTGACAATCACTGACACTATTGCGGCAGGATTAGGTAAGGCTGCAGCAGGAATAGGTTGTACCAGATGGGCGAGACAATGTAGAACTCTACAATCGGTCGCCTTTTACGACCTGCCTGGCAGAATGGCAGTTGGTCTATTCTTCAAAGGAGCCCGAAACCAACATGTCTTTCCAAATAGTAAGCAATAACCATCATCTATTTAATATTTATTGTTTTTATGTTTGTTTGAATATATTAGCGTGACTAAACCAAGAAAAAAAATGACCAAATAACACATTCTATGTATGGAGATTCCCCTTCATTTCGTTAATTTTATTTTTATTATTTGCTGCGGTTGTAGTAATAGACAATCTCTAAAATTTATCATCCTTGTAACACGCGGACGAACAGACGGATTCTCCTAAGGACTGATAGACGGATACAGGTGTCTATTGTCTAACTTCAATTGAAAACTTTTGGGTATGGACCTTTAAAAATAATATTACGCATTCACAAAAGTTTTGATGGACATATATAATACAGAGATACCCAATGAATAAGTATACGTACCACGGGATATATAAAAAAATGATTTCTATACATCTTAAAATATATCCGTACATTTTAAAATTTTATTTAATGATTTTTTGAGTCGATGTGATTGATGCATACCTTATTCCCATGCGAAATAACAGCTTTTTCGTTTCAATAGCATCTAAAGAAAGCTCCGTACCGACAAAGATACTTATGAAATGATAAGAATTCTCTGTTTTACAACCGAACCCTAGAATGTAGTATTTTTTGCTTAAAATTTTGCTTCCATAAAGCAAAATAAAACAATTAGTTGCCTCAAATGTAGGCGAAAGTTTCTAAGTGTTATTTTATTTATGACACGAAAAGCTAAGCTTATTAGATGAAATCATGTGTGGTCGACGAATAAAAGTTGAAAATAAATTCAGCGTTATACCGTCGTCGGTGCATTTTAGATATGAAAATTTGTTTGTACAAGAAAGCTATATGTTTGAGAGTGGAATCTAGGATAGAAATTCGAATATTATTTTTTCCTTTTCTAGCTGAGAAAGATTTTAACCAAAAATAGTCTAGAATTTGTAATATAGTATAATATGCAGATGCAGACTATACAAAATAAGTAGAGCGGTTCGAATCGTTGACGATCAGGCTATTTCGAAACGGCTTGACTCCTTGGTATTACGCAGAGACGTAAGCTCACTCTGCGTCTTTTATCGTATCTATCATGGAGAGTGTTCCAACGAGTTGTTTGGATTTATTCTTGCTGCTAACTTCCATCATCGAACATCGCGTCAAAATTTGAAGTTCCACCCACACCATCTTGATGTCTGGAAATCTACAACCGTACGGTTCTCCCGGCACTTTTTGCCTCGCGCTACTCTTTTGTGGATTCAGTTACCGGCAGTGGTTTTTTCGAACAGATACGACGTGGGGACCTTCAAGAAAAGAGCTTACTCATTTTTAAAAGGGCGGCAACGCAACTGCATGGCCTCTGGTATTGCAGATACTGATATTGCAGGCGGTGATCACTCAACATCAGGTACTCTGGTATTGCAGGCGGTGATCACTCAACGTCAGGTGCACCTCATGCTCGTTTGCCTCCTCTTCCATAAAAAAAATATGTAATCGACTTTTGGACGTCCCCGTGAAAAAAAAAGACTTTCGTATTTATATTATAAACATGGATTTATCATTTCTTAGAAGATCTATTTCTTACTGGGGCCGGCTTTTGGAAATTCTTTATCCTCGTTTCAGTAGCATCAAACCTCGAGCCCATGAAAGTTTACCTCTGTACCTCCGCTTATATCTACAGATTCTATGCGAAAAGTTTCTGGTAAAATCTAAAAATGAAGGTTACTGGAGTGACAAATTTCTTAGCCGCGTTGAGTGGTTACAGATTCTATGCGAAAAGTTTCTGGTAAAATCTAAAAATGAAGGTTACTGGAGTGACAAATTTCTTAGCCGCGTTGAGTGGTTTTCAATGTTGGTGACGTAATGTCCTAGACTTGTGACGTTAGGCGGCCTGTGTATAATTTAATTATACTAATAAATTCCATCCATTGTTTTGGTTTTTCTTTTTGTCGGCAATCCTCCTTATCTAATTACTCCTTATGATATTGTGCTGTTATTGTTTAAATAATAATCCATCACGTACTCGCACTAGCCCTTTCACCAATTAAGTTGTCCTCGGAAATCTTAGCAGTCATCGCAAAAAGTATTTGGGTTATAGGGTCATTGAATTTGCAAGAAGAACTACACATGATTTTACTCTGGCAGATCGTCAGCATCTGTTGATAATATTGCCAACTGGCATGTTTGACTCAGCAGATCATACTGGGGCAGATCCTAATTAGACGATCTCCTGATAACACACAAGGTACATATTTTAAAAATGTTAGTCACCGATAACGACTTTTTAAATGGCTCTATGGCTTCGTTGTCTTTCGAGCAGTTTCGCAGCGCAAAGCAGTGTGATAACCGCCTAGATGTAATAAATTTACCCGCAATTAATCTATTTACCACCTCCAGTTTCCATCACAGCCCATCTTCGAGCATCTACGGCTTAATTTAGGTAATAAATACAGCTGATTGATGCGTTCCGTAATGCAATAGTGTAGTTCGCAAGCTTATCGACAAATTGGGCAAATATTAATCCTGGACAAATGTTTATTTCACATGTTTTTAATTTTATTTACAGGCACAAGATATGATAATTTAGAATAATTAATTGCCTGCTATCTGACACCATTTTCGAAATAATTTTTTGTCTTCTCTTTTAAAACCTCAATATTAAAACTCGTCGGAAAACTGAGTGGGGTTTGAAAGTTTTATTGTTTTTATTAGAATATCACGGGTAAACTTAACAATTAAATTACCAAGCCTTGATGTGCAAAGAATAAAAAGTCTTTCATATCAAGAGTCCACTTGCCTTCTTTTTCAACCGACTTCTCAAAAGGTTATCAATTCAGCTATATATTTTTTATATTTGTTACCTTAGAATTTGACAATTTGCGAAAAATCTTTTTGTTGGAGAGAGTATATTCCCCGTGTGTCCCATTTTAATTTAGTTAAGATTTGATGTAGGTTTTCGAATACAGGAAACGAAAAATCGGTTGCTGCAGTCTTTAAAATATTTGAGAATGGACTTCATCAATTAAGAGAGCAAAGAGCATTAGCGTCGCCAGAATTGCTTTAAAGGGGGGATGCTATACATCATGCCATTAACTAATATAAAATATATAATAATGGGTACATGTATTCTTTCATGTGGATAAATGTAATGTCAAATTGTTTTTGACAATGTTATGATAAATTTGGACAGTAACCGTCTTAAATTTTTATTCAAATAGAAACTTAATATTATTTTATACGTATTTTATTTCCTAACAGGGAACAAGTATGATAGGCATAATATGCTAAACGCCAAAGAAAGTATTGTTTATTTGTCTTATAGAAATAGTACTTAAAAATTTATCAACAGGGATATTTCTTGCCAAAGATGGACAGGCTTTGTCCATTTTTCCACACGTCGATAACTGACGTACTCAAACGTAAACGCATAAGGCTGAAGCAAAATAAACAATGATAATATGTTCAAAATGCGTCTTATCTAAAATACTTGACAATAATAACATATCTTTTAGTTAAAATCGTCCTTTTATATCCCGCCTCTAGGCATGGCGTGTTATCCTTGACCGAAAATTCCCGAGACATAATTTTGGAGTTTCTCTTAATAGCATTATTGTTTATTTAACATATACAAGGAAAATAATTGCCATTCATTTTATAAGTATTAGATGGTGAAGGTATTGTTTCAGCTTTGTATTGTTAGTAGACCCAGCACTTTTGAAGACAAAGCTTGTTAAAATAAATACAACCCTTTACATTCTCAAATATTGTATAATTTAATTATTTTAGCGTTATCATTTTACCAATAGTAATATAACAACAAATACTTTGTCTGTTTCGTCCTTGCGGAGATGTCCAGCAATTAAGTAATCAATTGTTTCGACCCCAACTCCCCACTTGGTGAGATGCCGTGAGACTTTGCTCGACCCACTACCCTCCCTTTAATCTTACGTCATGAGATTTCTCAAAACGAGATTAAAATATATACATTTTTAGTTAATATATTATCTAAATCTAAATAAAGAATAATTATTTTACTTACAAGATTTGATTTTATGATTAAGATATTTTCGATTTAACTACATGAATATTACAATGGAGACAAATAAAATAAAATCTTAATTTAACCCATTTTTTTTCTGAATTTATTACTATTTATTGCGGAAAAAATTTAGGTGATATTTGCCGTGTTCCTTCGCCACATTTGCCAACCAACCATTACTTCTGCTATATTCGACAGCTAAGAGAAAAATGAGTACGTGATTTTCGGAGATAAAGGTGCACAACCACCATCCGACTCCAAACTGAGATTTTTCTGTATATTTCTGTAGAATAACATTTTTGTTTAACCCAGGATTCAGAGACATATTTCATGATCTATATCCCAACCACTTGCCACTAAGCCAAAGAGAAAGAGACACAAACTAGATTAATACTTTGCTATTAATAAAACCTCACAAGATTATAGATACTTACGAATACGTGAAACGTGATACACTTTTTTGGCAAGCATGTTGTGGATTGATAAATCCTTAGAGCGACATTACAAAACAAACATTTGTTATTATTATGTACAGCTCTCTACGTAAACCATTAGCGAGGTAACCAGATATTTTTATCATTAGGCCTAACAATAGCTAACGTCTATTGTGAAACAAGATTGGATACCGACTAACTTTATAATATATCTAGACAAACAGTGGCGTAGCGTGCCTTGGCGGCGCCCCGTATAAAAATTTGTTTGGGGGCCCTTATGAATGGTAGAGATTTCTCACAAAAGAAAAAAAAATGTTTGTATTAATCTGTCACTTTTTCCAAAATTTTTACAAACTATATATATATATATATATATATATATATATATATATATATATATATATATATATATATATATATATATTAAATAATACTCTCCTTGCCTTTTTTTTAAAAAAAATATTACTTTTTTTGACTGGCCATTTGGTAAATTTTCATTAATTTATGCTTATGCACGTTGGAGGCCCCCGTGATTTTGATATGGGAGATACGGCGGTACTGCAGTGTTGGGCAAAACTTAACTGCAAGAACAAGGAACATCTCGCGATTCAGCCAACTGCGTTATAACTTTTTGGGAATTCCAGGTAACCTATGTGTTTCGTTTCCCTTTCTACTTTTTCGAGTTATAATCTATAGTCATAGGTAATTGTTGTCTATGCAACTTTCTTCAGTCTCAGTCTATCAAACTCTCTTCAGTCTATCAAACTGTTTCAACGCGAATAACAAAACATATACACACATACTTTAGTATTGTTTGTATGTAAACATTTAAATCAAAATCCAATCAAACATTTTCTCACTTAAACTAATATTTTCAGGCACTTTTTCGTACCGGATAAAAACCGCGCCTCAGACTGGCGGAAGAAACTCAGCGGGGTTGTCTTTTTAACTGTTTCTTTTTTCTATTTCATGTTGTGTGCATTTTTAATCAACTAGCTAACCCGGCGAACTTTGTTCTACCTAACAGTCAATAAATAAGGAGATTTAGCAATTTAAAATTAATACAAAATTATTAAATTATTTTTTATTAGGATAATATTAATTAAAAAATCAAATGCCATAATGACGTGTCAGCAAGATACATTTTTTTATTGATGAATATCATATTTTATTACTTATTATCCTATTCCAATGAAAACGAATCCAAAAATTAAAAAAGTGCGTTTTGCCCATCACGAAATAAGAAGAGAGCTTTTATTGTTTCATATTATAAATATTTAACCTATTCGTCAATGATGGATATATTTGCACCACGGCCCACGCTTATTCCAAACGATATTTTGTACCCCGGATAAGAGAGGTAGGAAGTATCAGCTGGAGAAGATATCTGTGTCTCGGTCAAGAAGAGCAAAGCTAGCTTCGCCGTCTCGAGGTGATAGTGGAGCACTACATCTACAAACGATATTTTGTAAGTTAATTGATTATTACTCAAAAACTTGTGAAGCCTTCGAAGAAGTGATAGTTTTCCTTAAAATTTTATTATATTTACCATTGCCGTGAATTTTTTCCATCCCCAAAACAAACGTTTAACTGGCAGGGTGGAGGGACATTGGACTCTAATAAATATTAGCACTTTAAAGCCTAATAATTCACAAACGAGTCCCTTAATCGAGATATTATTTTTACAAACTTACAACATTTTTTAAAAATCTATCCAACGATATTCGACACTAGGGTACGTGAGAAAAAAATTAACATCCCCTCTTTGCATGTAAAGTAGCTACCCTAAAAAAATATTTTTCAAAATTTTATATTTTTATATGGACGGACGGATAGATATATGGATGGATGGAGACATAACAAAACTATGTATAAAGGTTCCAAGTTTACTTCGGAACCCTAAAAACAAAAAATCATAAAAATTGGTCCAGCCGTTTTTGAATTATAAATGGTATTACTAACACGACTTTTTTATATACGTAAATTACCATAAATATAAGAGTGCATTTAGTCTCAATCATTTGTAATATTAGTATCGTTAAAAACTCGGTCTAGGGGTAAAGGGCCTTCGGCTTTAAATGCGATGTGCTTTACGCCCAAAATGAATCCGAGCCTCATAGGCTCAGATTCATTTTGGACGTAAAGCACGAATGAAAAAACAGTATTCTATACGCCCTAAAAATAAATATTATATAGGCATATTATGTAGATATAAAGCTAATTAGAAAAATATAATTAATCTTATATTTTGAACTAAAGAATTAACTTTGATTATAATTAGGCGGTAAAGTGTACATAGACTACAAGCCATTTTAAATAACATGGAATTCTAAATAGTCTAAGTAATAAATACGCATTTTTAAATATTATCTTGAATATAGCATAGCGAATAATAGAAATAGAATATCATCAGCGTGGGTTTTATCAAGTAACTATACGTTGAGTAACACTCCTCTTAACACTCAACTATTAAAATTAAATAAAGTAGGTAGGTAATATTGAGACATACTGTATGTAAGTAGGTAATATATTAATGACTGAAATAATTGTATTGTCTTGATCAAATTTGGTAGGTATTATTGTTATATTGTTTGTATAATAATATTATTATTTGTATAAAAAGGTAATATTGAGACATACTGTATGTAAGTAGGTAATATATTAATGACTGAAATAATTGTATTGTCTTGATCAAATTTGATAGGTATTATTGTTATATTGTTTGTATAATAATATTATTGTTTGTATAAAAAGGTAATATTGAGACATACTGTATGTAAGTAGGTAATATATTAATGACTGAAATAATTGTATTGTCTTGATCAAATTTGGTAGGTATTATTGTTATATTGTTTGTATAATAATATTATTGTTTGTATAAAAAGGTAATATTGAGACATACTGTATGTAAGTAGGTAATATATTAATGACTGAAATAATTGTATTGTCTTGATCAAATTTGATAGGTATTATTGTTATATTGTTTGTATAATAATATTATTGTTTGTATAAAAAGGTAATATTGAGACATACTGTATGTAAGTAGGTAATATATTAATGACTGAAATAATTGTATTGTCTTGATCAAATTTGATAGGTATTACTGTTATATTGTTTGTATAATAATATTATTGTTTGTATAAAAAGGTAATATTGAGACATACTGTATGTAAGTAGGTAATATATTAATGACTGAAATAATTGTATTGTCTTGATCAAATTTGGTAGGTATTATTGTTATATTGTTTGTATAATAATATTATTGTTTGTATAAAAAGGTAATATTGAGACATACTGTATGTAAGTAGGTAATATATTAATGACTGAAATAATTGTATTGTCTTGATCAAATTTGATAGGTATTATTGTTATATTGTTTGTATAATAATATTATTGTTTGTATAAAAAGGTAATATTGAGACATACTGTATGTAAGTAGGTAATATATTAATGACTGAAATAATTGTATTGTCTTGATCAAATTTGGTAGGTATTATTGTTATATTGTTTGTATAATAATATTATTGTTTGTATAAAAAGGTAATATTGAGACATACTGTATGTAAGTAGGTAATATATTAATGACTGAAATAATTGTATTGTCTTGATCAAATTTGATAGGTATTACTGTTATATTGTTTGTATAATAATATTATTGTTTGTATAAAAAGGTAATATTGAGACATACTGCATGTAAGTAGGTAATATATTAATGACTGAAATAATTGTATTGTCTTGATCAAATTTGGTAGGTATTATTGTTATATTGTTTGTATAATAATATTATTGTTTGTATAAAAAGGTAATATTGAGACATACTGTATGTAAGTAGGTAATATATTAATGACTGAAATAATTGTATTGTCTTGATCAAATTTGATAGGTATTATTGTTATATTGTTTGTATAATAATATTATTGTTTGTATAAAAAGGTAATATTGAGACATACTGTATGTAAGTAGGTAATATATTAATGACTGAAATAATTGTATTGTCTTGATCAAATTTGGTAGGTATTATTGTTATATTGTTTGTATATTTATTAAAGTTTAGATAGTTTTATGATTATAGAGACCACAAAAAAAAATCGACAAAACTAGTACTACTTATTTACTAAATTTAGGTTTTTGGTGTTTGTACTCTTTGCTAAGTTTAATAAAGATAGATTATTACTAGAAAGAAAAACATTTTAAAAAATCCACAAGCATTAACATGATTATTTACGTTACATTTTCAATGAGTCTAAAATTGTTATTAATGGCCGCATTGCTACGTTGATTAGACGAAAAAAAAGAGAAATAAAAAACAAAGTAAGATGGCATTCATAACTCATTTTAGCCAAAATGTGCTTTACGTCAATCGAAATTACAGGTATCGATAAAGTTAAATCCATGTTTGCGGACTTGTAACCCTTTTCCCATTTTTTCGCTACATTAAACAAAACATTCGTTGCACAGAAAATTTTTGAAAATAGCTTTGGTTCTTAAACAAATGGTGTTGATAAACAAATTAAATTCTACAAAAGTTGCTTAACGTTTGGCCGTAGCAGCAAAAAATATCGCTGGATCGTTGGGAAAAACATACGAATCGATTTAACCTCAAAGTTAAGCTCAAGCAAATTATTTGCTTTTGACGTGGTGGCTAGTCAACGATACTAATACATAGAGATACGTATATAAATACTGTAACATACATAATAAACACCCACAACCAGAAATACAAACATCTATGCACATCACATAAATGCTTGTCTCTGTCGGGATCGAACCCGAGACCCCATCGACTGACCACTCAACCAAGTTTTTAACAATAGTACTTAGTTAATTTTTTTCTAACAAAAATTCGTACCGTAGTACTACTTCTAACTCACCTCGGTAAAAAAAAACAATAGGGTAGACCGTTGCGTATCGGATAAATTGAATTGGGGAATAAAAAATTATATTAAAGTGCTACCTATTATATTTTAATTGAGGAAATCGTAAACAGAAACTATTAAGCTATAAATTAAACATTTAAAGTTGTAAGTAATTTACAACTTTAAATGTTCTTCTGCGAATTAGAGATCTAGCAGTAAAAATATGCAAAACGGTTGACCCTACAGACCATCCCAGAAACTTTCCGCTAAATTTAGGTAATTTAAGCCCCAAGGAACAAAAATCTATACTTCCAGATTTTTTCAGAGTTAAAAAATCTAAATTTTGGTAAAAATGACAGTAATTTGGTTTTTCGAAAAGCTGTTTATTTTGGAAATGGTGATCGATTTTGATTTTTCGAATGGCATGTAGTGCAATTTTTGAGCTGTAAAATGTTTTCTTAGCTACATAATCTATAGGTTGAAAAATGTCCAAATAATGTCAAAATACATTTAAAAAATAATTGACATGGACAAATCCAAAATAAATCGACCGATTTTGGTTCAATTTACGGTACTTGGCGGAATTTTTGACGGAGAAAAGCTGATTTGATTTTAAAATCAATCGGTGTACTAGTCTGAAAATTATTTTAATAATATGAAATAAGTTTGCTGTAAACAACAAAGTATTGATATTTTAATAGCCGTATCTTTAAAAAACTTCATTCGATTTTGATTTTTGAACCTGCATTTAATGTATTTTTTAATCACTAAAATATTGTAGAAGGTCGAAAAATGACTGGTTGAAAAATCTCAAACTTTTTTTTAATTTTTCGTCAATTCCCGAACAGATAAACCAATTTTAATGCAATTTATGCATTAGAAGCAGTTTTTTGAGTAATAGAGTTGATTAGATTTTGTACTCAATCGCTACAATAGTCTAGAAGTTATATTAAAAAAATATTTTTTCGCCGAAATTTTTTGAGGTTTTTTAAAATTTCTCAAAATTTCTTAGACCGAATTAGTTCAAATTTCAGAAAGTCTAAGTTGAGCGGAATCCAATCGAATGCCATCAACCGCGTTTCGACGGTCAAGCCATTCAAAAGTTATGAGATATTTACATAACTAACATATATAACGATACATAACATAAACTCTCTGCTTGGCAGAGTGACAGTCATAACCGCAACCTGCGTTCTGATGAAAATTTGTCACTACACATTCCATTTCGTCGTTCAGAATTGCTTCGTCAATCTTTTTTACATCGTGCGATTCGTTTGTGGAATGCACTTCCCGTCGATATGAAAAAAAAACCTTTAAACTGTCGTTTAAAAGACAGTTTAAAAGACAGAAAGACAGAAATTCATTTTTATGCTTTTAAATAGTCGGGTGACTTTAAATACAGTTTAATTTTTTTTTTTTTTTTATAGAAGAGGGGGCAAACGAGCAAGAGGTGCACCTGATGGTAAGTGATCACCGCCGCCCATGGACATCTGCAATACCAGAGGTCTTGCAGTTGCGTTGCCATAATTATTTATTGTTACTTCATAGCTTTATATGTAATATAAATATAAATTATATATAATTAATATTATGTTTTTTTTATTTGTATTTATAAATGTACGTATGTATATTATGTGTTATGTATGTTAATATGTATTATGTGTATGTATATGTGTGTATATATATGTATATATTTATATATGTAGGTATACAGATTATGTATGTATAATATACGCCCCGCCCCGTTGGTCGAGTGGTTAGCGACCCTGACTACGCAATCGACGGGGCTCGGGTTCGATCCCCGACGGGAACAAGCATTTGTGTGATGAGCATAAATCTTTGTATTTCCGGGTTTGGGTGTTTATTATGTATGTAAAAGTATATATATATATATGTATTTCTATGTATTAGTATCGTTGACTAACACCCATAACACAAGCAAATAATTTGCTTACTTTGGGGTTAGATCAATAAGTGTAATTTGTCCCGTGAATATTTATTTATTTATTTATTATATACATATGTATAATTTGTAGTATATATGACATGTGTAATGCTTTAAAGTAATGCTTCTGTTTTTTTTTGTTTGATTTATCTTTACACAGTAAATTTGAATTACTTTGTTACTATTTAAGATGCACCACCTCATTTATTCTTTCTTTGTATTACATGAGGTTGGCTAGGATAGAATGCCCTTAGGCGTTAAGTTTAACCTTTGTACAGTTTTTTTGTGCATAAATTTAAATAAATAAAAATACACACACAGATACATACATACAGACATACTGATGTCATCGTGAAGATAGTTGGAAAAGGTTCCTAGGATCTCAAAACGTGGAGATGGGGTAAAACCTTGATTTTCGAAAATCGGGGCAAAATCAGTAACTTCCTAATTTACATAAGTAGCGGAAAGTTAAAAATATCCAATTTGCCGTAAATTAAGGGGCGAATCACATCATACATATTAAAGCAATTATTTTGGAGTTTTTTAACTCAGTAGCTTTGGAATCATTTCCAAATATTGTTATCATTAATCACTATTATATAAAATTAAATATTATAGAAAAATATACTTTTTCATAAGCTCGTGTATACTAAATTTTAGCAGCCCGGCAGTGTTAACGATTTGGCAAAGACTTTATTAGCAGCCTCTCTTACATAAAGTTACCTAAAGTTTCCTTTTGCACCTGCACATCTGAACTTAATTAAATGAAATGAAATTGAATTAAATTGAATTTAGATATTGAAAAAAAGTATCTTCACGCCCATATCCCCGAAGAGGTGGGCGGAGGTACAACACGTGCACCCACGATTGGCCGAAGATACTTGGTCCCAAAATGTGATAGGTGGCAAGCCTATCGCCAACCGGGCACTCTCCAATCCCGGGCAACGATGTTTTTATCAGAAAATTGAAAAACACATTTTTGAATTGTCCGACCCAGGAATCGACCCCGGGACCTCATGTGGTCAACTCCGACACCACAGAGGCGATTAATTTAGATCTTGAACAGGCAACAAATTAAATTTAATATTTAATCATCTCTATATTAGTGTCTTTCGTAATATTTAAAAATAGTAATACTCTCTTAGATTTTATTATAAGGTGAAACTGTTATCTGTTATTGATATCTTCTGGACAAAACAAACCAGTAAAGTTATAATTTTAACCCAACTCCTTAATACGAAACAAAGAATTCGTAGATACTATTTATTGATATTTCTCATTTCTGTGATTTATTTTTGTGCATGGGCTTTAAAAATATAAGTAGTTATATATTTTATTTTCTTCCGTGGTTAACTGTCGTTGTTTAAGTTTTTAAGATTTTTAATATTGCGGATAAAGACATATTTCTTTTAATTATTAATAAAAATACATTGAAAATGTCACCTCTGAGCTCCTCCACTGAGCGTTTCTAGAGATCAAGTATAATGCCATCTTAAGAGTTTTAGACAATTGGTAAGTTCACGGAGAATCACTATTTTTCGTAAACTTACCAACTGTCTAAAACTCTTCACCACTGTGCAGTAGTGATTTAAAAGATAAGATTTTTCTGAAATTAGCAAGCTATTTTGGTCACTTCCGTGGATCACATGTAAAAAAGTATTTATTACAATAAGGTACTACAGATAACGTTAAATAAGAAACAGTTCGACTTATTGTTTAGCTATATTATTGTAATTTGTATGTAATAAGCAAATTTTTAACAAAAAACATGCAACTTCCATGGTCTCGTGTCATTTCCGCGCTCCGCCCATCTCCCATGGGGATATATTCTTTCTTTTTATTTTTCATGGAATCGAAAAAGAAAATAGCTCTGTACTTGAGTGGAAAATAACGTAGGATACTGTACCATTAATAAGAAACCTATTTTATTTTTGACAAATTTGGTCTGTTTTTGAGAATGGCACTTATAAATAAACGCTAAAGCAACGCTCGTAAACTTTCAGCTCGCTGGTGAGTTACACTGACATTCAGGTGCAAGTGGAATTAAAACAACGATTATGTTAGAAGATGTGGGACTAGAAGAGAGAGAATGTAATTCACAGGTTGGATGCGTTCCGCGGTAATGTAATATGAACAGATTTCTTATTTTGATCCGAATCGCCCCACGATTCTATTAGTTCCGCTCTACCCTTCACTCTATTTTTCCCCCGAATACGGCTAGGAAGCAAAACGAAATAAATTTGTAGAGTGAGATATATGCACGCAAAAAGTACGTTAAGTATGTGTTATGTTTATTTTAAGTATTATGTAAGTGTGCTTTAAGTAGAAAATAGTGATATAGTTGGAGAATCACTTGTATTATATAGACGTGATCTTAAAGAATATATTTCCGTCACCTATTTCAACGTTCATGTAACATTTCCATTCTATAATTAAACATGAAATAATATATCTATATTTGAGAGTTTTGGTCTAAGAGATCAACGGCTTAATAAATTTAGCTGACATTTAAAATTACAAAGATATACTTAAGTATAAAAATATCTTTTCAGAACATAGTACATAATATCTCGGGAATGGGTGCTAAGAATTAGCAGGTGAAATAGTATACAAACTAATTGTCAGATATGGACTAAAAAATTGTTATCTACAAATATGTATACAAACTCTATTTTACTGTAAAAAGCTTGCCTTAGAAACTTAGGTAAATAAGTCGAAATAAAAACTCTGAATTCTGTTTGCGATCGACTTAAGCCAATTTTATAAGCAAAGAAATATTTCCTCACATCCGAAAAAAGCCTAGAAAAATAATCTCAGCTAGCACCAGTTAGGCGAGCTGTCGAGCGGAGAATGAAAAAATCAAATATTTCCATTTTGCAGCCTTCTTTATCGACATAGCTCTTTGCAAACAATTCGAATGTAATTCCGACGAATGTGAGCATTCTAGAATAATTAGGAAACAACGTTTTAAATCTTTTAGTTTCGAAATAACACTACCAGTCTTCATTGAGACACCGGACATTTGGAGTGAGAACAGTGCTCAGCCAGAGTTTAAGTTAAACTTGGGGCTATTAACGCCCGTGCTAAAAGCTGTCTCCTGCGAGACAAGACCTCGGCAAACTCCCTTAATTTTTGGGATCTAAGAAAGACCTCTTTAACCATATGACTTTAAATTTGAGGCACAAGCAAATTAATTTTTAAATAGAGTTCTTTACATTATCTTGCATACGAATCTTGTTCTGACAACAATGAACATAACGAAAAAGAATTATCCAATTTGGTTTGGACTGACTCAGGTATCAACGCACAGACCAAACCCTTAAGGCTAAAAACTTGAAATTTCGCACACGTAATTATGATGTAGGTATCCACTACGGAAGGATTTTTCAAAATTCAACCTCGAAGGGGGTGAAATAGGGGATAAAAGTTTGTATGAGACTTTTTATTCCTTGGACATATTTGCATGAAATTTTATATGAATTTAGTACAAAAAAATAATGAATTACGTGTTTAAGCGTTTTTCAAAATTCGGTATACCCTAAGGGGGTAAAATAAGAGAAGCTTATAAGGAAAGGTTAAATAAGTTCTAAATATGCGCGAGCGAAGCCGCGGGTAACAGCTAGTTTATTAATATGAGCGCACCAACATTTCGGCGATTCATTCGTATTTATATAGATTCTTTAAAATAAGGCATCTTATCTGCTCTTATTGTGACCACGTAGTTATTTCGTAATCAGGGTTGTCAACTGTATGACAACAATTCTGTAATACAATATGCTATCCAACTTACCGTAAAATTTGTTATAGCTCGCTCAAGTCTAGAGTTGACCCATTCTAACGTTGATCTAACGCCTGGAGAGTCAGGCTTCATAAAGTATGATAAATAGGTCATGCCAGATAATTCATCTAGCCAAGGCGAGGCAAGATATTCCGGCTCCAAAACCATTGGTACGTCGAATTCTCTATGCGCTAGTTTCATGGCTCGCCGGCAGTTCTCAATAGCTTCATGTCTGTCTGAAAATAATATATTACAACAGAAATATTATGCAATATGAATTATTGTCCATGTTATTATGAGTATAAAGAAAATATCCATAAGTGTTTGTTTCAGAATTTGTGTAATATCTAAAAATATAGACATTTTTATAGTTAGTGGGAAATTGCGTGAACTCATCTGAGATGTTCCTGTACTTTACTCACTCACTAAAAGAATGACGTCACATATTCTATGATTTTTTTATTTTATTTATTTTTCAATTTGTGAAATTTATTATATACGATATATGAGGTAGTCCAAAATATTTCGTAACGGTTATATGCAAAATCTCAGAAGCACAGGAATTTGTAAGGAATAATTTTACACTCTTTGTCGTCGACACTTGGTGAAATTCTATTTCCATCGCAATATTTTGTAACACTTCTACTGTTGAAACAGTTGTAGTAAACATCAAAAATATTTTATATCAAAACAGTTCAAGCGTTTATACATAAAGTGTTGCTTGTAAGAAAATTGTAAAAAAAAGTAAAAATATTTTCATCCCATAGTGATAAACTTAAAAATTAACTAAATCTCATGTTTAAGAAGATATTCTAACACTTCTACTGTTGAAACAGTTGTAGTGAACATCAAAAATATTTTATATCAAAACAGTTCAAGCGTTTTTACATAAAGTATCGCTTGTAAGAAAATTGTAAAAAAAAGTAAAAATATTTTCATCCGATAGTGATAAACTTAAAAATTAACCAAATCTTATGTTTAAGAAGATATTCTAACACTTCTACTGTTGAAACAGTTGTAGTGAACATCAAAAATATTTTATATCAAAACAGTTCAAGCGTTTTTACGTAAAGTATCGCTTGTAAGAAAATTGTAAAAAAAAGTAAAAATATTTTCATCCGATAGTGATAAACTTAAAAATTAACCAAATCTCATGTTTAAGAAGATATTCTAACACTTCTACTGTTGAAACAGTTGTAGTGAACATCAAAAATATTTTATATCAAAACAGTTCAAGCGTTTTTACATAAAGTATCGCTTGTAAGAAAATTGTAAAAAAAAAGTAAAAATATTTTCATCCGATAGTGATAAGCTTAAAAATTAACCAAATCTCATGTTTAAGAAGATATTCCTTGTTTAGTTTTACTAGAAATGTTAAATCTGTCAAAACATTAATTGATTTTTGCAGACCGGTAATCAAACCTTAGGGGTCGGACTCGGTAAATGGTTATTGTTTGGTCTTATAAAAAATCTAAATGGAAGTCATCAAGAACATAGCGGTGCAAGAATTTTTCTTTAAAGAGTATATAAACGTGACAGTCTCAAGTATCGCTATTAATAAAAGGCGGTGATCGCTAGCTTTACTTTTTGTACCTTCTTTTTATATCATATGATAGCAAACAAACAAATGCTTTCCTGATGAAAAGAGACAGCTATTGTCTATAAACACCAAAGATGTTAGTGGTGCGTTGCTGTCCTTTTGGCGGGGTCTTAATGCCACATAAAATAAGTATAATAACTATAATAAGTTTACCGGCTACCTTACCCTCTAAACCAGAACACGACAGTAATAAGCCCCGATGTTATTGCGGCAGGAATAGGTAAAGCTGTGATATCAGACTCGAGCGAGACAATGCAGAACTCTACCATCTAGTAGCCACGATAGTAGAGATTCACTCTCACAACCAATTGTTTGCCTTTTATTAAGTGCCTGGTAGAACGGTAGATTCATTATTTCATCCTCATCATGCATTCTTCAAAAGAAGCACGGGCCAACACGACGAAAAATATACACTATACAATATATAAGTATAACACTATGCAACATACCTATACACTATACAATTCACAAGTATAACTTTATACAATATACAATTATACAAGTACACACTTACAATAGCTCACTTGCTTATTTGAAATCTTAAATGGGCACAAAGTGACGCTTAATTCTATCAATGGCGTTTACTAATGTGCAATTTGTGTATACCAAGCAGATGGCTATCCTGATGGAAGAGACAAAGATTGCGCTTAGACGCTGGTTCATTCTCAGTTAGTATCATAATTTTCTTTGCTTAAAATATTTACAGAGAGAAGATCTATCTTTCTATAAACTTCGTCTATAAAAACCAAAAAATACTATATAACGTTACATAACCACGTGGCGGTATGGTAATACCACGCTTTTGCATCAGTGATACCTAAAGCAGTGATTATAAACTCGGTCATAGTGGAATGTTTTGTATGCAATCTGCGTGATTCACTTGTAGCTAAGAGTGAAGAACAAGTAGATATTTTATACCGGCGAGCTGTTAGTGCCATATACATTTGTTTAAGACTATAGAAATACCAATAACATATAAGTTGTTAAAAATAAATAAAAGGTTTTATCTTTTTTTATTATAATAATATTTTTCAAATCAACATTAGTACTTACTAAAATGTAAGTGAAAAAAAAGACTAAAACTAACTTAATTCGCGCCAATGCGGGAAAATTCCGGGCTTGCAGTAGTCGAGAAGAGCTGATAGCAGAACTCCGCTGTTCCAATCTGTCGTTAGGTTGCTCACGCGACATTCCGGCAACGCTGACTGCAGCCACGATAACATCAGTTTTCTATTGTGAAAACAAAACAATTAATCTTCAGCGTATCACTTAAAATAAATTGAGTGTGCGCAGACAAAGCAGTTACCCCAATTTATTTTAAAAGACTTCGTTTAAAACAAATTGGGATAACAGATCTTTGGTTAAAAACTTCATGAAAATAAATCTAGTATTCTTTATAACAAATTGCATTGGGCATGGTTATGTTACAGCAATATACAATGCGGTCACATTAGCTTGACGCTTAGTTTACGTTTACATTTTTTAAGTTCGTTAGTAGTTTAAGTAATTTTTTTAAAGTACAATATTTTTACGGCTCTGGTTTAATAATATTTTTTACGGGTCTGCGAATACTGTGATTTTGTTGTCTGCGATGACTAAACCCCGTTATCTGTGTAGCATATTGGAGGCAACTGAATTTAGGGATGGGGTAATTATAATTAAATAATGTCTGTTTTCTTTAATTATTTACATAACAAAACATATATTAATAATATATTATTATCATTGACATTTGCTTAGTATGTCACACTCGTGGTAAATGACTTAGATACATTCTATATTAACGGAAGGCTTATGTCTCCTACTCGTAAATATCCATTTGAGGCAAGAAAGTGATCTTTCAAGTTCTACTTACTTCACTGGAAAAAGTTCATAATTAAAATCAATGTCAATAATATATTACTGTAATTATTTATTTTATGTAAATAAAAAAAGAAAACAGACATTTATTTAATTATAATTACGCCATCCCTAAAATCAGTTGCCAACAATATGCTACATAGTTAACGGGGTTTAGTGATGACGATGAAATGTAAACGTGAAACAAACGTCAAGTTAATGTAACCCTGTTGTAAACATCGTTACTTTTGGTATACATAGTTTATAAAGAATATTTTACATATACATATAACCCAGTTCAATAAAAAATATACAAGATTTTATTTGCACTAGGAATATTTTTGCTAAATTTTGTAACTTTATACAATTAAATATATGCTTGAAAGTATTAGATTGGTTCTGGTACACCAAAGTGTATTTGAGTATTTGCAATAATAGAGACCTTGTAATTCCCAGTTATTGTTAGTTTTAAATTAGAAATCGTCACTTTAAGTATTAGACAGAGTATATTTGTAGGCCATTTCGTAAATGCGGATGGATAAGTTGGGAATGGATAAGTTAAAAGCTAAGCTTTTGAGAGCGTATCTATACATATAATAAAATCGTAGAAAAGTCAAAACTATACATTGATTATTTTTTTAAAAGAATACTTGGGGCGTGATCTACAATCGATATCGAAGCCAAAAATATAGTTTTTAGAATTTTTGTCTGTTTGTCTGTTTGTCTGTATGTATGTCCGGGGTAAACTCAAAAAGTACTGCATGGATTTACTTCCAATTTTGCATGAATATTACTAACAGGTCGGGTCAACATAATACCTACATATTATCACGCTATCACCTACGGGGGAGGAGCAGTGCGGAGTAAACGAAGTCCGCGCGGACGAAGTCGCTGGCAACAGCTAGTATGAACATAAAAATACATTTTTTCACAGTCGTTTAGAAGGATACTCTGATACTCTAGAATATTACATTAAGTAGCATGGTGAATACTTCCAGTATCGTTAAATAAGAAACAAAATCAGAGTAAATTGAACCGAAATATGATGGCTTTATAATCACAATACTGTTGGTCTTTACAAGATTTATTTACAATTCGTCGATGAACAGGCAGGATTTAAATTGCAAAGATTTATTGGATCGCTATGCATTTTCAATCGCATTTATCATACGTAGTTTTTTTGAGAGCTATTTGGATAAATCCTTACCACGGAATTTCACCCTCGAATATATCCTTAAAATTCTAGTAATGCTTGCCTACCTAACTTGTAAATAAAAATGGTGTATAAACGGTAAGATCTAGTTATGCATATCTAACTTGTAAATGAAAACTATATAAACTGTATAAACCATCACAGTTTACCATATTTTATCCTTTTTTTTTAGTTCCATGATCAAGTTCCATGTGTATAACTAATATGGGAACTAAGGTTATCCCGTTGGCAACATCAAAATCGTAATTAATTATTCAACTAACTTTTTTAACTAAACCCACCACGTACATACGTGAGATAAGGAAGTTACTGATTTTACCCCGATTTTGGAAAATCGAGTTTTCATCAGATGTCCACGTTTTGAGGCAGTAGGAACCTTTTCCGACTATTTTCACGATGACGTTAGTATGTATGTATGTGTGGGTGTGTGTATGTGTGTATGTAAACATCTCATAACTTTTGAACGGCAGGACCGATCGCAACACGGTTGATGGCATTCGATTGGATTTCCCTCAACTTAGACTTCCTGAAAATTTGAAGCGATTCGGTTTAGGAATTTTGAGAAATTTTCAAAAAACGCCATAATTTTTTTTTTATTCTACGATATTTTAGTACTAAAATAATTACGTCAAATGCCGTTTCAAAAATCAAAATCGAATCTAATTCTCAAAACTTATAGCTTTTCAAATATTACAATTACGTTGTTTTTAGCAAACTTATTTATTTATTTAAATACTTTATTGCACAATTGAGTACAAAGGCGTAACTTAATGCTATAAAGCATTTTCTCACAGTTTACCTCTGGTGATGCTGAGAGAAAAGGCTTGGGTAGTGCCTAATAAGTTATTACGAAATAATGATTAAGCTATGTATATTTAACTAATACTTGTTCGCTCCACTTGGTAAAACGGTAAAAGATTTATTAATTTAAACAACAACTGACGGAATATTGAATTATATTAAATACAAAATACATGACTGATGACACTTTATTGTAGATTACGACACTTCACTTCTCAGTTTCACAAAAACGAATGCTTTGAAACATATCGGTCAGGCCTTTATAATATTTTATTGTAATAGTTTATTGATTTTATAATTACCTTAATCAAACAGTTGACTTTATATCAGCTCAAAAATCATATTAATTTAAAATATGTTAAATAATTAACAATACTTAATATTTCATTAGATATTTTAATAAAAGTAAGTATCTTCACGCCCGTATCCCCGAAAGAGTAGGCAGAGGTACAACAAGTGCACCCACGATTAGCCGAAGATACTTGGTCCCACAATGTGATAGGTGGCAAGCCTATCGCCAACCGGGCACTTTCCAATCCCGGGCAATGTTGTTTTTATCAGAAAACTGAAAACACATTTGTGAATTGCCCGACCCAGGAATCGAACCCGAGACCTCTGTTGTCAACTCCGACACCGGACCATTACACCACAGAGGCGATAATATAGATATAGAAAATATTTTAATAATAAGTAAAAATTAATACTTCATCTTTATTTTGACATAACAGTTTAGAAATTGATGGCCGCATATACTCATTTTAAATATGTTTGTGTAAAATATTGACAACATACTTAATAACCCTCTTATTATGATTAAATATGATTAAATTAAAATAACAAAATAACAACTATAAATTATATAACATACATATACTTACATACCATATATACATATAAACTATCTACTTATATAAATAAAAATACACTAATAAATACTTAACATATAACACAATACAATACTTATCTTTAAGTACCACATACATGCAAGCATTACATAAATACACTTACAAATAATAAAATACAATTAATTTTAATATAATAAAATACGGTTACAATACTTACAAAGTTTGACATGTAAAAAAATGATCGTACACTCGATTTTTAAAAATGGATAGGGACGGTGCATCAAGTAATTTACTTACTTAATTTTTTTTAAATAATTTTCAAGTCAATTCACCGATCAGCTTTTCTCCTTTAAAAACTGTGTCAAATACCGTTAATTTAATTAAAATCGGTCAATTTTTTTGGAATTTATCAATGAAGAAATTTAAAAATAAAATGTTTTTTGACATCGCATCGAAATTTTTCAACCTATCGATTATTTAGCTAAAGCAATATTTTAGATCTCAAAAATTAAGTTGAATGCCATCATCGTTTTCAAAATATACAGCTTTTTAAAAATTAATATACTGCCATTTTTAAGAAAATAGATGTTTGAACTAAAAAATCTTTGCTTATATTTTTTACTCTTTTGAGCTTTAAATACATTAATTTTGTGTGAAGTTTCAGGGATGGGCCGTAGGTTCAACCGTTTACACATTTTTTATATTATTTTTCAAATTTGTACAATAGTTTCTGTTGAAAGTGATTTTTAAATTATTAGTTATATACTTTGGTACTAGGTTGTGTCTCTTGTATTTATTATTAAAACATAAATGTTCGTTTACCGTGACAAATTTTATTTTAAGTTTTCTATAGAAGACGACCTTATCAGCCGTTTTTGCTGTTTTAATATATTTTATACTAATATTGTCGTCGGCACGATAAAACTTAATATGTAATTATGTAAAACACTTGGCAATATGCCAACCAGTTTCGCTTTTAACGGCATATTTGATATATTTATAAAAGTCTCCATAGTCTTGTAGAGTATGGACAAAAAATAAAGCAATATATCGTGAAAAAATAGAAGTATGCCATATTCTGCTGTTTCATCGTGCCGAATAAGAGGCCAAGGTTTAAAAAATAAACTTGTAGTGATGCAATTTCACCGGTAAATACTATAACTCTGTACTTCCAGGTGTAAATGCAAGCTACATTGACCATTTAAGAATTTACTTTGAAAGGTGTATCCAGTTTAATCCGTGATATAAGGATCCGTAGGTTCTAGCTTGTAATTGAAAATTACCAAATGACATAAACAAACAATTATTCTGATGGCAATGGATTAATGCAAATATGTTAATGATACAAGGCTATCCTTGCGACTGGAATTTAAATACACGAGAATAACGTCTACTTTACTACGGAATAGATATGAATAGTGCTTGTCACTGTGGTTGTCACACACACCAACTAACTATATTTTCATATTATAATTGAATTGGAAAAAATTAAACCGATGAATATCTCAAAAATACTGCATCGATTTTGATGAAACTTAAACTGTTCCCTAAGTTGAATCCCTAACATAAATCAAGGATACTTGATTTAAAAAAAGAAAAACTTTCCAAACCCGAAAAAAGCTCAAAAAACTTTTCCTGTATTGATCCCGAACTCCTTTGAAGAATAGGCCAACTGCTGTTCTGCCAAGTAGGTTGTAAAAGGAGACCGATTGGCTATGCCAGTCATTACCATCGTGGCTACTAGGTGGTAGAGTTCTGTATTGTCTCGCCCGGCGGGGGATTACGTAACTCGCGATGCGAAATTATCGTGATTGTCTAGTTATTGCAAGACACATAACAGCCTTGTAAATTAGTGGTAGTCGTTGCCGCTTGATTAGTTTTGATGCTGTGACATTGCAATAAGTGCATCTAGTGACCAGCAAGCTATTGGCGATTTTTTCATTATCTTCAAGAGTCATCGCCGATCGCTGGCGAATTGCAAACGTTAGGTGATACGCCTACGGGTCTGCTACCACCGCCTCACCTATTCCCGCCGCAATTGGGTCAGTGCTTTTCGCTGTCATGTTCCGGTTTGGAGGATAAGGTAGCCGGCAGACTTATGCATGTGGCATTAGACCTGGCCACAAGATAGCGACGCACCATTAACATCTTTGGTATCTATAGCCGATGGTTGCCTCTTTCCATTAGGAGACCTATCTGCTTGTTTGCTATCTTATGATATAAAAGAACCTAAATTAGCGCAAGTATATAAAGAACATTTTGTTAAGGTTGGGTCTGCCTTAACCTGAAAAAAAACTAAAAGAACGAAATTATAAGGGTATTGAATCGATAAATCGGTTTGTAGAGGCTTTTTAAAAAATATTTGTTGTTTACCGCTCCTAATGTTTGCCGGCATTATACGTGACGTACCATCTCAGTTACGCTCAAAAAGAAAAAGAGAATACAGAAGAGATTATTGTTAATTTTTTATATATTTGCACACCATATAATGGTACAATATGCTGGTATCTTTGATTAATTTTAATAACTTGTAACACCCATATTCTTGCAAATAAATACTTTTCATTTTCATTTTTCAAAGAAAACTTCAATAAACCGGTAGAAAACCGCTATTAACCGCCCTGATCATGATATATGACACTCTGTTTTGTTTGTTTACCATAGCATATGTAAGAGATCTTGTGTGAAGATCGTAGATGACTTCTAATTTGTTCAGAATACAAAATATTCCAGATGACAGAAGTACATTTTTATTTATGTGAGCAGTTTCGTTAAAAAATAAAAATCTAGCATCAACAGAATTTTTTTTCTATAAAAAAAATCATTTGCTTGTTTAGTAAAAACCGGCCAAGTGCGAGTCGGACTCGCGCATGAAATGTTCCGTCCCATAATCTATTAAAACGGCAAAAAATCACATTGGTTGTATGGGAGCCCCTTTAAATACTTATTTTCTTTAAAGTAAATATACAAGGACACTAGCCTATGTTTGACTCCGGATCTTCAACTATTTGCATGCCAAATTGCATGAAAATCGGTCCAGCGGTTTAGCTGTGAAAGCGTAACAGACAGACAGACTTTCGCATTTATAATATTAGTATGGGTTCCATAATAAGTGAAAATATTTTAACCCAGCATTTGGTATGTAAAACTTTTTGATTTGTACGAATAAAATTTCGTATAAGAATAAAATTTCATATAAATAAAAAAGTTTTAAACCCCTGAATGACGTTTGTTTTTAGTTGGATCTCTTTGGTTAAACGTACCGAATGCTGTGTTAAAATATTTTAACCTATTATGGAATATAACTAAATATTCTGTGAATATTTCAAGCATCTACCTGTCATCATTATAAGGTCAAGCAAATATTGCGAAAAAAATCACATTTCTGTTATGGGAGTTCCCTTAAATATTTATTTTATTGTGTTTTAAGTATTTGCTATTATAGCGGCAATATAAATACTCGTACATCATCTGTGAAAATTTGAAATGTCTATCACGGTTTATGTGATAAAGCCTGGTAAAAGACGGACAGACAGACGGACGAACAGTGAAGTCTTAGTAATAGGGTCCCGTTTTACCCTTTGGGTACGGAACCCTAAAAACTAGCTCTCTACATTGAGTTCATACCGATGCGACGTATATGTAATGCCATCGTTAGCCCACAGTATCGCTAAGGTGCGGCGTGGCGTGCTAATTGCTTGTTCTCGCATTGCGCCGACGCATTTGTGACTTCAGATAATAAATACAATTAGCGTTGGCTACTACGTTTTAAAATCTGCAACATTTTATTTATTGCTAGCTGTATACTTGATTATTTTTATCCCCTATAAACTTTCACCTCTGTATCACCCTTTTAGGTGAATTTTCTAAATTACTTTCTCAACCATGTATACATTGTAAGAGGAACTCCTTAACAAAGAATGAAACTTGAAAAAGTGAAACTTTTTTCATGATTCTAGGCCCAATACTTTATATTGCATATACCTATACCGTATAGTTTGTCAATCAGGCAACGTATATATGATATATAAGTAGGTATAAAGAGCTTATTATAGACCACATACTAAGGGAACTTTTTTTCAGGTTAAGGCAGACACAACTTAAACAAAATGTTCCTTATGTACTAGCGCTAATTTAGATTTTTTTAAATCATAATATAGCAAACAAGCAGGTGGATTTTCTAATGGAAAGAGGCAACCATCGGCTATATATACCAAAGATGTTGATGGTGCGTTGCTATCTTGTGGAGAGGTCTAATGCCACATGCATTATTTTACCGGCTACCTTTGGTAAACCGTAACACGACGGTAGCAACCACTGACGCTATTGCGGCAGGAATATAATGGTACCACCGTACCAGACCCGGGTGAGCCAATGCAGAACTCTACCACCTAGTAGACACGATGGTAGTGACTCGCATAGCTAATCGATCGCCTTCTACGACCTCGCCTGGCAGAACGGCTGTTGGCCTATTCTTCAAAGCAGCCCGGGACTAATACGGGGGAAAACAGGGCCAACACGGCTACTAGGTAATTGAGTTCTCGCTCTGGCCTGAGACCGCCGCCGTACCTATTCCTGCCGTAATAACGTCAGTGCTTGTCACTGTTGTGTTCTGGTTTGAAAGATAAAGTAGTCGGTCAACTAATGCATGTAATTAATGTGTGTGGTCAACATCTTTGGTGTCTACTTATAGGTGATGGTCGTCTCTTTCCACCAGAAGAGCCATCTGCTTGTTTACTGTCTTATGATATAAAAAAGCTAGATCAAATAACAAGCGATAATTTTAAATATTGCCAAAGGCGTTGAAGAGGGGCACCACCCATTTAATCTGCCAACAAATTGGTCAATCGTGGTTTACCTCAGTGTTTATAAACGTTTGTCCAAACCGCAAGAGAATGTTTTTGAATATAAAAGAGTAAATATTAGAACAATATATTTGAATTCTGGCGTCGTGAAACGTGGGTGTCGGCAGAATTATGTAATTTATCTGTTTCATTTGCTGGCAAGTTTAGCGTCAGCCTCAATGTTTGCTTTTCTAAACGAAGGATTATTGTTATTGATATAAAAACTAAAGATGCACATTCCCGAACAAAATGGACACATAAAAGTGTCCCTAATATATAGTTATAGATATAACAAAAACGTATGTCTTTGCATATCCAACCATAAACGCAAGATTATAGTTGTTTTTACAAAGCGATGTACATAAAGAAATAAAATTGACAGTGTCGCGACCGACGCGATTCTATTTGAAATGAACGCATAATTTTAAATTGTGCGCTCATTTGTGGAGGACGTTTTTGAGACACTGATTGTGTATCTTAGGTTTTTATATCAATGATTATTGTTCCTAAAATTTATACAGCGTACCAGGAACGGTCTACCGAAAATCAAAACTGTGATCAAAATCATAGACTTGGACTATGATTCTCAGATGAAGGCCGTGGGAAATTTGTATCGGAGTTTTTTTTTGACGAATATTTAACCTTAACTTAATATAATTTGATTTATTTTAATACTCTAGTGTTTAAGATATAGTAAAATTAAAGAAAATATACAAAATGAGCAATGTATTATGTTTTTTAACTTCCCGCTACGTATGTAGGATAAGGAAGTTATTGATTTTGCCCCGATTTTCAAAAATCGAGATTTCCCCAGATTTCTACGTTTTGAGATCCTAGGAACCTTTTCCGACTATTTTCACGATGACGTGTGTGTAAACATCTCATAACTTGAATGGCTAGACCGACCGAAACGCAGTTAATGACATTTGATTGGATTCCACTCAACTAAGACTTTCTGATAATTTGAACCAAATCGGCTCAGTAGATTTTGAGAAATTTAAAAAAAAGACGCTTTTTTTACCGAAAGTTTTTTTTTTTAATATAACTTCTAGATTAATGTACCGATTGAGTACAAAAACTAATCAGTTTTATTCCCCAAAAAACTACGTCTCATGTACAAATTGCATCAAAATCAGTTCATCCGTTTGGGAGTAATCGTTGACGAAAAAATTTGGAAAAAGTGTTTTTTCGACATAGCTTCGAAATTTTTCAACCAATCATTTTTTTTTAATTCAACGATATTTTAGTACTAAAAAAACTAAGTCGAATGCCGTTTCGAAAATAAAAATAGAATTTAATTTTTAAAAGTTTTTCAAATATTAAAATTACGTTTTCTTTAGCAAAGTTAATATTTTTGAAATAACTTTCAGGTTTTAGGTTGACTTAAAAATCTTATCAGCTTTTCTCCTTTAGAAACTGCTTTTAATACCGTTAATTGAATCAAAATCCAAACGGATGGTGTTTCCAAACGGATACGACTTAGGGACCTTCAAGAAACGAGATTATTCGTTCTTAAATGGCCAGCAACGCAGCTGCAAGACCCCCGGTATTGCAGATGTTTATGGGCGGCGGTGATCACTTACCATCGGGTGCACCACTTGCTCGTTTGCCCCCTCTGCTATAAAAAAAAGGTTGTTGTAAGGATAATCTATATTTTATTTACACTTAGTGAAATTCCATTATTATTAGTTGAAACTAGTTTATAACACATTTGTACTTTTATTTCACTATACGTATAGACTGAATTATTTAAATTAATTGACCGGTTTCACTTTTTAAAGCATCTTCAGGGCGTAATATTCTTAACTTTAAAGAATATTACGTCCTAAAGATGCTTTATAAAGCGAAACCGGTCGATCAATTTAAATAATTTAATCTACTAGCTTTTGCTTGCGGCTTAGCTCGCGTAAAAAAGAGACAAAAAATAGCCTGTATCACTCTCCATTCTTTGAACTATCTTCACTTAAAATTCACGTCAATACTATCCATACTAATATTATAAATGGAAAAGTGTGTGTGTTTGTTTGTCCGTCTTTCATGGCAAAACGGAGCGACGAATTGACGTCAATAATAGTATACTAATAATAGTATCAAAAATTCCTTACCGTGGTGGGAATTTGCTTCTTCCAATCTGATATCGAACGATAAGTGACCAAATTAATCCCAATATTAACTTCAAATTTCCATTAACTATGTCCACATTGCCTGAAACAAGAAACTGAAATTAGTTCGCTTGAATTTTAATTAAGATGCTCCTTTAAAGCGATCCTTTGATCGTATGTTTGCAAAATAAATGAAAGTTTAAAAGTATAAAATAAACAGTTCAAGTTGCAGTATTTAAAAAGAGGTTTTATTTTCCTAAAGTTTTGCTAAGCACGCTTTCGTTAGCGCGCAGTATTTTGATACAAATGTGAATCAACTTTAAATACAATTTTAAATTAAATTTTGATTTAACGCTATTGAAGATATTAAGCTTTTATTTTTAGAGTAATGTAAATTTCTTGTTTTCAATGGAACCCTAAAAATATTTTTAATTTGGCGTGTTCGTCCATCAGTCTGTATCTCCGCTGCATGGCTTAGCTCATGAAAAGTAATTTTAGTGTATCACCTCTCCGTGTCAAGAAATGTTTTTTCCTCACATGTCACGAATGAGTACGTGAAGCGGTAAGAAAGAAGTGATAGTCGTTATTTCATCACATCACCCTAGTTCTCCCACAAGGAAGTCATAGTGAAGCTACTGTTTCGCAGCAAATATAGTAATTACCAAACTTCAACTATAAATAAAAAACTTACCGATGTTTACAAGTTTAACGCCGTCATCTTCTATCGCTTGTAATGCAGTAGTAACATTTTCTAGTTTGTGATGTTGGTTAGTGGGTTTAGAATTCCAACCCTTTATTCGTCGGCCTTGTAACGCTTCTACTAGAGAACATAGAACAGTACCATCTCTTAGATCTTCCACCAGATCTACCACCTGTTGATAAAACAATACAAAATTACATTTGAATAGATATAAATATAAATAACAAAATATATTATAATGCTACCTCCCCTAAAGAGGAAGGAAGAAGGAAGAATCTGAATGATCGGAGATGCCCCGGTTCACCATAGTATACTGTTCGTTCGCTGATGAGATAAGACCCCAATTTCTTTGCGGCATTTTGATTTTTCTTTAAACGACAATCTCTTATGTTTGAAATCCCTCCACCTGTCATGGTAATCGAATCGTATAACAAAAACTTAAAGTTATAAATGAAAATACCGCCTTTTTACTCCAAGCTTACTGCGCAAAGCAATTACTGCAGTCAGACAATGTTCAATGTGGTTACGTCTAGCTTGAATGAATGATAAAACTCCATACTTCAAAAGAGACATTGAACTATCGGTCCCAGATATCTCCAAACTTTGGTTATTGAACTAAGTTATCGTTTCGAATTCTAAAGCACATTTGTCAAGTGATTTAAAATCTATAGATGAGACTTGGTGAAGTTGCATCATTAAGATTATCTAATTGTAATTACTTGTACAAGTATTACTACTTTACGTCTTTATATTTACACGTCAGTGCTTGTCACTGTGGTGTTCCGGTTTGTAGGGCAAGTTAGCTGGTAAACTCATGTTGTGATTATATCCGTCACTCAAACGGACATGCACCATTATTATCTTTGGTTTTTATAGGCGATGGTTAACTCTTTCTTCGAGGAGAGCTATCTGCTTGCTTGGTAATCTATGATATAAAAACATCACTTAGTTAATTACAAATCTGAGGGCTCAGGCAAAGTATTATGGCTTCGTTATGAAACGATATTTAAATTCGTTATCATCTCTGAACATAACATTGCCGATGAGGATTGACCACGCGATTTAATGCGACTTATAACAATCTCATACATTTTAGTCTTTCTAACTTCAATGTGGTTTTTATGTTGTCACCTTGTCTAAAATCGTCTCGCTAATTTCAGCATAATGATAAATGTATTACTTAACACCAATTCATGATACCAGTACTATTAATTTGTAGTGAGAACATTAAGTGGAGGATTTGCTCATAGATCAAACATGCGTTATTAAGATATTTTTTGTGCTGAACGTATTCAGCTAATATATAGAGGAATATGGTACGATCTGGTGGTTGTAATTGAAAATTCAACAAAGTGTGATTGAAATTTTTTTTTTATATAAAAACTATTTAATAACTTGGTGTTGGTGGCATGGTAACACCTCCATCCTTCTAATAATTACATATAGCTGTCAACTTCACTTATCGCAAAAAACAAATGATGGTCGATATCTGGTCGATAATTTGTGATAATAGGTGTGAACTCAACTAGTGAAAGTTTATTTACATTCGATTCAGTCTGTACACCACGTAAGGAAACCGACGTGATAATATTTTTTCAGAAATAGAAAAGAGGTGAAAGATAGAAAAAATAATAAGGAAATGTAAAATATGAGTACGTAAACATATATTTACACATTTCAGTGTCGACATTTCGTTTATTAGGTAAATAAGTTTTAAACTCTTAAATAAATAAGTTTCCTGTTATGATATAAGATAAGTACAACAGTAGACAACTTTTAAAAAACATATACGTAAGAAATCTATAAAAAAAGGTAAAAATAAAATGTCTGGACGACAAGAAAGCCTGGGATTAATCGCTCCTTATACCAACCTCCCATGGTACAAATAAAAGATTGTGAATATCTTGTAAAAAAGACAGGCCATTGAGAGTTTTCCGCTGGATTTTCGCAGAATGTGGCTTCGTTTCCGATCCTTAAGTAGCTTAAAAATTGTTGACTTGTTAAAACAAGTGAAAATTTATTTCTAAAAAAAAAGTAAAAAGTTCTGATACCATCGCTACCTCACGGAGAGCAACAACTACTGTCTATAGAAGTTAAAGAATAATTAAATGTTGCTCTTCTATCGGAAGAACTATTTGCTTGTTTGCTATTGTATGATGTAAAAATAAAATCGTCTTTACACAGTGAAATCCAATTACTAAAGTATCTTCACGCCCATATCCCCGAAGAGGTAGGCAGAGGTACAACAAGTGCACCCACGATTAGCCGAAGATACTTGGTCCCACAAATGTGATAGGTGGCAAGCCTATCGCCAACCGGGCACTTTCCAATCCCGGGCAACTTTTGTGTTTCTCAGAAAATTGAAAAAACACTTTTCTTATGTGCCCGATCCAGGAATCGAACCCGGGACCTCATGTGGTCAACGCCAACGCTGGACCACTAAACCACAGAGGCGACAATTACTAAATATTTAAAATGACTAAATTTACGTCCAAATGGTTACCATTTGGTCCACTACTGATTAGTTTCGGACATATTGGAGGTCGGTCGGTTATTGCTCATCTCGTACTACGCGCTTGTGCTTATAACTGTTTAGTTAGTAATGTTTTACGATGGTTGTAATAAATTAAAACCAATTACCTTTATATTAACAGGTTTAAGTGTTTCATTCATCCAATTCCTAAATGTGTTAGCTTGAATCTCTACCCATAAATCCTCGTGCCCCTTTATAGCCATGGCTTTGGCAGCGGTACCCTCAGGGCTACGAGCTGCTAGGCCGGCTTGCGTTATTCTCCCAGCCGACCCTTCAGGGGTATGGGCTTTTAACCCCTGGTGAGTCACGCGGACACCTTCCATTTTTGCTATGTTATATGACTTTTTTAAATTCCAACATATCGCTGTTCTTCACTCTTGTATCGTTTACCGGAAACATCTGAAAGCAAAAGAGATGAATTACATAAATATAAAAAAGGTATCAACATGCTAATTTGATGGAAGGAGTCAACCGTCACCTACAGACACCAAAGATGTTAATGGTGCGTTGCTATCTTGTGTGCTACGTTGTGGCGAGGTCTAATCTCACATGCATAAGTTTACCGGCTATCTTACCCTCCAAGCCGGAACACGACAGTGACCAGCATTGGCGCTATTGCGACAGGAATAGGTAAAATGGTAGTACCAGATCCTAGCGAGACATTGCAGAACTCTACCACCTAGTAGCCACGATGGTGGTGACTCGCATAGCCAATCGGTCACCTTTTACGACCTGCCTGCGTTACGTATTTTGGGGTTAGAACAAACCATGTAATTCTTCCAGTAATACTTATTTTAATATTATTTTTATATCATAGAACAGTAAGCAATCAAATATTTCTCGTGACGCAGAAAATCATATATGCTAGGAATGTAATGTCACATGCATAAGATTACCAGCAGGTACGTGGTAGCAATCTCTCGACTAGCGCGGCCGCAATAGCCATAGAAATAGATGAGGTGGAGATACCTAACAAGGTACGATTGTTACAGAACTCTGACATGTAGTAAGAAGTCACGACAATAGAGACATAGCTTACTCTCACCTCTCACAAATTACTTCGAACTTCAGCAGAATATAAATACAATATAATGATTAATGACTCTTGATTGTGCGCCGAAATATATGACAACATAAATGTGAAATAAAATTTTCATACACGTTAGATACACAAAAGTGGTTCTATCTATAATTAAAAAACTGGTAAAGTGACACGTATAGCCAATCGATCGTTTTTCACGACCTGCCTGGCAGCACGGCAGTTGGTTTATTCTTCAAAGAAAGACCAACACGGGAAAAAAGTTATCTCTGATGTTTGTAAGCGAAGACCATCAGCTTGATTGCTATTTGTGCAGCACAGACACGTTTTATTGTAAATATTAATGTAAATAGATAGCAAGGCAGGATAGAATTGTATGTTTCGTTTAGTTCGCGTTTAGTTCGTAAGTTGTTTGTAATAAATAATGTTCGTTTTAGCCTTTTATTCGCCCTAAGACCTACATACAGCTTTGTTGTATAGAAATAATAAGGCTTTATGTAGCTATGATCTTTGCCTATTAGGCATATTACGAATAAAGCGAGCTCCACGCAGTCGACGACACTACGAGTCGACTCTTGCGAGATAGTATTTATATGCGGGAACTCGCTATTACGAAAATCCGAAAAGTGCAAATTCTGTATGTAAACAAATGTTTTATGATTGTAAATAGTATGCATAATGTAAGTATAAGCCTTAGGCATATGTTTAGACACTTTTCGGTACCATAAAGATAGTTTACAGGATAGTACGACCTGAAAAGGCGTACAACTCTGTGATTATAAGAGTTTCCGAGGTCCTGTAAGAACAAATAATGTATATAACACTCTTGTTTGTTATTGTATAAGTGTATTTGTATTAGATCCTTGTATGTAAATAAGAAATAATACATTGTAATTAGTTTTCGGTAGGTCTTAGGGCATTACGTACTTTGTTTTGCATATATCTGTAAAAAGGTAGTACCGTTGCACTCGCTAGAGGGCCACACTAGTTGATTAGAGGTAGGAAAAGCTACCTAAGGTAAAATTATTAAGATTAGATTATAAAAAGTAGGATTTTAACAAATCCAGACATTGTGGCGCCACACCCGGCGCCGATTGTCTTTGTAGATTTCCGCCGACCGTCTGGCCGCGCACTATAAATATCGGAGAGCGCGGCCATACATTTAGTTCCGTTCCAGTAAAGTAATAGTTTCGTTACGACTCAATAAGTTTCCCAGACAAGTTCCTGGGCTTTAGTATATATCCATAAGGTACCGGCTTTAGAGTAGGGCAGTGCTAGGGCAAGTACTGGCTCTCCATAGAATAGGTTAAATATTTGCAACGGTGCTAGCTTTATTGCTATTTCGTTACAATAAAGCACCTTTGCAAGGAAGTTGTGGTCTCAATTATTTCCCCGGCAGACCCGGCTCACGGCCAGAAGCACTGCGGCTGGTGGGGCGTCGAAGAAGAAGAACCAGATATACAGTCCGCTGGCTCCCCCGGCTGTAGTGCACATTTTCTGGTCGCATTCGAGCCGGATCACTGAACCATGCCGATCGAAACAAGAAGTACGTCGAGTCGCCGAGAGGAAGAGGCCGCTAGTCACGAGGAGGAAACGAGCGGTACCACCACGTCCGCTACGGAGACTAGCGTTACAACAGAAAACACCGAGGCGACCGAGACCACAACGAGCACCGTTGCAAATAGTGAAAAGCCGGTACCATCCGCAGTCGAGTCGCCGCGTATAGTTTATCTACGCGCCAAGTTAGAAGAAGCGCGCTTACGAGCAGAAGAGGCGCGCTTACGGACGGAACTCGCGCGCGCTGTTTATGAAGAAGGGCAAGCAACTGCCATTACGAGGGTCGAAGATTGGATGGACTCCGCTCGGCCAACCCATACGGATCGCCAGCCGGCACCAGAGCCGCTGGCAATCACCAGTTCGGTGGCACTTATGCCACACCCAATACGAGAGGCGGCACCTAGGCCGCAATACGAAGAGGCGGCGCACGCGCCGCACCAAGAAGATTCGGCGGGCCATGAGTCGCCCGCACCACGAGAGGTGGCCCAGGCGCCACAAGCTACGTCGCCCGCGCATTTGGCGGGCATTCCAGCGCGCGCTGTACGTCCGGCGGAAGATGATGTGTCCGTCGTAGAGAAGGCGAAGATTTCGACGCCTATTGAAAATACGGCACCAAAACAAGAGTCTGGTGCATTGAAGGCCGCAGATATCACCGCGCTCGCGTCCGCCCTGGCAGAAGCATCACGAGGGGCGCCGCGCTATAGTATGGAGTTGCCAAGTTTCGATGGCGCTGGTGAAGAATGGTTGCAGTTTAAAGCGGCGTATCGAGATACGGAGAAATATTTTAGCAAGGCGGAAAATCGGGCAAGAATTCGAAGATGTCTACGTGGAAACGCCAAAGAAGCCGTCGCCTGCATGTTTTACGGGGAAACCGACCCAAGTGAGATCGTCAACCATTTGGAAATACAGTTTGGTCGGCCCGACGCACTAGTGAACGCCGAATTAGAAAAAATCAAGTCATTGCCGCGAGTGAAAGAAAGTGCGCGGGAAACGTGTGTGTTTGCCAGTAAAGTGAACAATATCGTCGCTACGATTCGAGCTCTCAACAGAGAGAGCTATCTACACGATACGGTGGCAGTGAATAGTTTATTAGCGAAGTTTAATTATACGTTGCAGCACAGTTGGTTCCAGTACGCAAGACGGGAAGATAGAAAACCCGATCTACAAATGATAAGTGAATTTTTAATGAAAGAAGCCGAGATGTGTGCTGCGTTGGTGCCACATGAACCTACGAAAGAAAATCAACAAGTTTTTAAGAAAACACAGCGAACACACACACAGAAATATGAACCACAAGTGAAGAGAGATAAATGTGCGATATGTCAAGATGCACATACTAGCTCTATATGTGAACAGTTTACGAAAGCTAGTGTTGACGATAGGTGGGCTATGGCAAAACGTAATAATTTATGTTTCAGGTGTCTACAAAAAAGAAAGCCAAAACACGAGTGCAAGTTTCGGCAGTGCGGCATCGACGGGTGTAAGAGTTCGCACCATCGGCGGCTACACAATAGCCGCAACAATTATACGAAGAAGACACCTGAAGATGAAGTAGAAGACAGCGACGCCGTGGTGACGTCAACGCAGTCAAGCGCGCCACGCGCCTACCTTAAAGTAGTACCGATTGTCCTGACAGGTTCCAGGGGCAGCGTGAATACATACGCACTATTGGATGAAGGGTCCACAGTCACGCTGGTAGAAGAGAAGGTGGCTGCACGGATAGGAGCTCGCGGGCCGGTAGAGCCGTTCCGCATCGAGACAGTTGGCGGCACGCGACTCAACGCAGAGAGGTCGCGCCGCATCGCAGTCACCATCAAGGGCCTTCATCACCATCAGCGACATCGGATAATAGGAAGAACTATAGGTAACCTTAACCTATCGCCACAGTCTGTTAGTAGATCCATCGTCAACAACTGCAGACATCTGGAAGATATAGAAGAAGATGTCATCATGGAGTGCGCCGTGCCAACCGTGCTCATCGGCCAGGACAACTGGCACCTGATCGTGACGAGGGCTGTGAAAAGCGGAAGACGTGGACAACCAGTAGCATCGCTCACGCACCTTGGCTGGGTGCTACATGGTGTGGACTACCGCCACAAGCAGCGAGTCCACCTAGTGCAGAGAGCTGCCTATGCCGAACAGGATGAAGATATAGAAAAGGTAATAAGAAATTATTTCGATTTGGACAGTGTCGGCATCACTCCGCGCCAGCCCATCAACAAGAACGAGCAGCGAGCCCTGCAAATTTTAGAAAATACGTGTAAGCGTTTACCTGACGGGCGCTACGAGGCAGGTCTATTATGGAAAGAAGATAGCCGCGAGTTTCCTGATAGCCGCGGCCTGGCTATGAAAAGATTGTATAATACAGAGAAGCGTCTGGACAAGGACCCCGCGCTAAAGGAGGCATATGAGAAACAGGTACAACATTTATTAGATAGTGGTTACGCCGAACCTGCCTACGAGTCACCTAGCCAAAGCAGCTGGTACCTGCCTCACTTTGCAGTAGTGAATCCTGCAAAACCTAAGCCGCGAATAGTTTACGACGCAGCTGCGCGGGTCAATGGAGTAAGTCTCAACGACATGTTATTAGCTGGTCCAGACCTTCTGCAGAACCTACCCGGAGTGCTAATGAGATTTCGACAGCTGCCTATCGCCGTGACAGCAGACATAAAAGAAATGTTTCTGCAAATACGTATACGACAAGAAGACCGGGACGCATTACGTTTCCTATGGCGAGGAAGCGACAGAAAAGATTCGCCACGTGAGTATAGGATGACCAGCGTCGTATTTGGAGCTGCGTCATCACCAAGCACCGCTATCTTCGTAAAAAATAAGAACGCAAAAGAGTACGCGAACCTCTATCCTGACGCCGCTACAGCCGTGGTAAGAAACCATTACATGGACGATTACCTGCAGAGCTTCGATAGTGAGGAAGATGCCATAAGAATAGCCTCGCAGGTTAGCCTCATTCATCAACAGGCGCATTTCCAGCTGCGCGGATGGAAAACGAACAACTCGGCCGTAGCTAAAACGCTACTAGTAGCGCCATCTCTGGGCGGCGATTGGGAACTAAGCACAGAAAGCGAGAAGGTTTTGGGATTAAAATGGAAACCTCATAACGATAAGCTGGGTTTCAATGTTAAAGCGGTGTATAACGAAGATAAAACACCTACGAAGAGACACGCGTTACGGGTAGCTATGTCTATTTTCGATCCTTTAGGTTTAATTACACCTGTAACCATTCACGCGAAACATTTACTTCAAGAAACGTGGCGAATCGGACTACCATGGGACGAGCCTTTACCTGCGAACTTGGAGAAGACATGGAGAAGCTGGCTTCAAGATGTGAGAAGAATGGAACATCTGGAAATACCTCGCGCACATTCTAACCTGGCGCGAGCGCGAGATCGGCAGCTGCACATCTTTACGGATGCCAGTGAGTCTGCCTATGCAGCGGCGGTCTACTGGCGCATAGTCAACGAGGACGGCGAAGTCAGCGTCAGCCTAGCAGCAGCCAAAGGAAGAGTCAGCCCGCTCAAGTTTACCTCCATACCAAGGTTAGAAATTCAAGCAGCTTTACTAGGTGCCCGCCTAGCTCAGCACGTCATGGAGGAGTACGAGTATCAGCCAAGCCGCAGGGTGTACTGGACAGACAGCCGCACCGTTCTATCGTGGCTACGCACAGGCTCGCGAGCATTCAAGCCGTTTGTTGCCCATCGAGTAGCAGAGATTGAAGATATTACGAAGGTCGCAGAGTGGCGATGGGTACCGTCTCGCGACAATGTAGCTGATGATGCTACTCGCCATATCCCGGAAGAATTTGGAGGCCGACATAGATGGTTCGTTGGTCCGGCCTTCCTATACTTAGAAGAGGACAAGTGGCCGCAAGATGTCGCTACCAGTAGCGAAATAACAGGCGAAGAAAAACCGTCGGCAGCTGTAAATAATGTAAATATTGTAAATAACGTTAGAAAAATTATATGTATTACAGAAGCACTTCCGGATGTGACAAGATTTTCGTCGTGGCTTCGACTGGTGCGCGCAACAGCGCGCGTGCTGCAGTTCATCGAGCTCTGCAGACCAAGTAAGCAACGTGTCGCCGGTGTGCGTAAACGCACAGCTCCGAAAGCCTCCAATGATGAAGATTGGGGAAAAAAGTGTACGAAAAGCTCGAGGAAAATAGAGAAAATTAAGAAGCCACGAAGTTTGGAAGAAAAACGACGTTACGTGCCGATAGATGGCGCTGATATCATTAGCGCCGAGAAGTTGTTAATAAAATCATCACAGCAAGAGAGCTTTGCTAGCGAAATAGAAGCTATTACGGGCGGGAGCGCGATAGCAAGAGACAGCCGGTTGAAACAGTTATCATTGTTCATCGATGAAGAAGGCATTTTGAAAATAAAGTCACGAATAGCGGCGGCAGAAGAGATAAGTGAAGATTTACGAGAACCGGCCGTACTAGATGGCCGTCACCCATACACCCGCCTCTACATAGAACATGAACACCGGCGTCTTCACCATAGCGGGGTAGAAGCAACTACGAGCGAGATATTACAGAGATTTTGGGTTTTACGGCTTCGCCCCACCGTGCGCGGCATAGTAAAAAGCTGCGCGCTTTGTAGAAGAAGAAGCGCTATCCCGCCACAGCCGCCTACAGGCGACCTACCGAAGTCCCGGGTCGCGCACCATCAGCGAGCCTTCACCTACGTGGGCCTGGACTTTCTTGGGCCATACAGCGTGACCATCGGGCGGCGCCACGAGAAGAGATACGTGGCGCTTTTCACCTGCCTTACTTCAAGGGCGGTTCATCTGGAGATAGCCGCCAACCTGACTACGGACTCCGCAGTAATGGCACTGCGGCGCATGATGTCGCGCCGCGGGTGCCCCACCGAGGTTTGGAGCGACAACGGCACCAACCTGCGCGGCGCTGATGCAGAACTGAGGCGCGCCGCACTAGACGCCACTAAGGAAGCAGCAGCCAACTACGCAATCAAATGGAAGTTCATCCCGCCGAGCGCGCCATTCATGGGAGGCGCATGGGAGCGCATGGTGCGCTCTGTCAAGGCTGCACTGTTCGCCGTGCTGCAACAGCGGCATCCACCAGAAGAGGTACTGCACACACTGCTGGTAGAGGTCGAACACACGCTCAACAGCCGACCTCTCACTCACGTGTCGGTTTCACCAGAAGACCCCGCACCACTGACGCCCAATCACTTCCTGCTGGGCGGACCATCACGCGTGCCTGTCCCGGGCGCGTTCTCCGAAGGCGATACCATCGGCCGCCGCCACTGGCGGCACTCACAACAGCTGGCCAACCACTTCTGGTCACGCTGGGTACGAGAAGCGCTTCCGCTACTCCAAAAGCGGCGGGAGCCTCACGGAAGAGGAGCAGAGCTGCGCGTCGGCGACATCGTGCTCATCGCTGACGGCGCGCTGCCAAGAAATACGTGGCCAACGGGGATCATCGAGGCAGTACACCCTGGAGCAGACGGCGTGGTACGAGTGGCTGACGTACGTACGGCTGCGGGAGTCATGCGAAGACCGGTTAAGAAGTTAGTCTGGCTGCACCATATTTAGTATAACACTGCGTGTTATAGGCGGGAGAATGTGCAGCACAGACACGTTTTATTGTAAATATTAATGTAAATAGATAGCAAGGCAGGATAGAATTGTATGTTTCGTTTAGTTCGCGTTTAGTTCGTAAGTTGTTTGTAATAAATAATGTTCGTTTTAGCCTTTTATTCGCCCTAAGACCTACATACAGCTTTGTTGTATAGAAATAATAAGGCTTTATGTAGCTATGATCTTTGCCTATTAGGCATATTACGAATAAAGCGAGCTCCACGCAGTCGACGACACTACGAGTCGACTCTTGCGAGATAGTATTTATATGCGGGAACTCGCTATTACGAAAATCCGAAAAGTGCAAATTCTGTATGTAAACAAATGTTTTATGATTGTAAATAGTATGCATAATGTAAGTATAAGCCTTAGGCATATGTTTAGACACTTTTCGGTACCATAAAGATAGTTTACAGGATAGTACGACCTGAAAAGGCGTACAACTCTGTGATTATAAGAGTTTCCGAGGTCCTGTAAGAACAAATAATGTATATAACACTCTTGTTTGTTATTGTATAAGTGTATTTGTATTAGATCCTTGTATGTAAATAAGAAATAATACATTGTAATTAGTTTTCGGTAGGTCTTAGGGCATTACGTACTTTGTTTTGCATATATCTGTAAAAAGGTAGTACCGTTGCACTCGCTAGAGGGCCACACTAGTTGATTAGAGGTAGGAAAAGCTACCTAAGGTAAAATTATTAAGATTAGATTATAAAAAGTAGGATTTTAACAAATCCAGACATTGTGGCGCCACACCCGGCGCCGATTGTCTTTGTAGATTTCCGCCGACCGTCTGGCCGCGCACTATAAATATCGGAGAGCGCGGCCATACATTTAGTTCCGTTCCAGTAAAGTAATAGTTTCGTTACGACTCAATAAGTTTCCCAGACAAGTTCCTGGGCTTTAGTATATATCCATAAGGTACCGGCTTTAGAGTAGGGCAGTGCTAGGGCAAGTACTGGCTCTCCATAGAATAGGTCAAATATTTGCAACGGTGCTAGCTTTATTGCTTTATTTCGTTACAAATAAAGCACCTTTGCAACGAATCGTTGTGGTCTCGTTTATTTCGCCCACACATCCGGCTCAACAGAAAAGCACTACGGCTGGTGGGGCATCGAAGAAAGAAGAACCAGATATACAGTCCGCTGGCTCCCCCGGCTGTAGTGCACACTATTCATAGAATATCAAACAAGCTGATGGTCTTCGCTGGTAACACCTGTCAAGCCGATGTTTACATAAAAATGTAAACATCGGCTTGACAGGTGTTACCAGTTAAAATCCAGAAATATTTATAACCCACTCATAGCCATGTAATACATTAAACGTAGTAGGTATTACTCGTCAATGTCATTGAAGTAGACGCAAAGAGTTTTAAGCAAATTGATGACGTATTATCACTCAAGCTGTGATTGATGATGCTTTCTAAGTTGTTTTGGTCGAGAACACTTAGCGAAACAACATTTATATTCCATCACGAGGATAATTTACAAGAGAATTTTATACGTTATTTTGTATTGAGTGTTAATAATTTTATTATTTTACCATATTAACGCCTCTGTGGTCTAGTGGTCTGGTATCGGTGTTGACCACATGAGGTTCCGGGTTCGATTTCCGCGTCAGGCAATTAAGTAAATGTATTTTTTCAGTTTTCTAATAAAACTCTGTGGTCGCTTCTGTGGTCTAGTGGTCCAGCATTGGCGTTGATTACATGAGGTCCCAGATTCGATTCCTGGGTCGGACACTTTAAAAAAAGTGTTTTTTTCAGGTTTCTGATAAACATAAAGTTGGCCGGTATTGGAAAGTATCCGGTTGGCAATAGGCTTGCCACGTATCTATCACATTTGTGGGACTAAGTATCTTCGGCTAATCGTGCGTGCACTTGTTGTATCTCTGTTTACCCCTTCGGGGATACGGTCGTGAAGACACTTTGTTTTACTTTCTGTCTTACTTACTTTCTTTCTTTCTAATATGTTTTATCACGTTGCCCGGGATTGGATAAGAATTGCCCAGTTAGTTTGCCACCTATCACATATCAAAACTGAAAAAAACACGTTTTCGGATTGCCCGACCTGGGAATCCAACCCAGGACCTTATATGGTCAACACCGATACCGAACCACTAGACCACAGAAGCAATTCCCCCATTCAATAAAGAACAAAATCTAATTATTTATCTGAGGAATTCTCACACAAAATCACATTAGATATATTGACGTTTGAAATTTAATAGATTTTGGATTAGTTTTAATGTTTTTATTGAAGTGTTAATATAAATGCTAACTAATTTTAATTAGGCAAAAGAATTTAATTTGTTTATCCTAATAAAATTAAACTTGTTTATCCTATGGAGAGGGGAGTTGATGGCTGCGACTCAGTTATTTTATTTTTGTAGTTATCATCATTCAATTTTATTTCTTGATGTATATTTTTCTGGTAGCAAATAAAATATTTTTATTAATTTAGACTCCTTGACATTGAACTAAATTACCAGCAGTAGTACCTCAGTGCTCCTTGATTCATTTTACTTAAATATTACCAACTGATGGTAATATTGGTTGTAAACCAGGAACGTTGGATTATTCAAACGTGCCACACATGGGGACTAGTTCTGACGTTAAATAAAGTAATACAGAGCTATTTTTGCTTGGGTCTTTTTTACTGGCCAATATTATTGATATTTAGCATCAGTTTAGTGCACTTAACTCAATTTTGGCCATATTGTGGACTGGATCCTTTTCGTTTAACTACATCCATTCTTTATTGATATAATGTCTAGTCGCTTAGAAATTTAAACGTGAGAAAATAAAATGTTATGGCTATTTAGTTGACCTAACGTGGCTCCTAACAAGATTCGACGTAATACGCCAAAAGTAGAGATTATAATATCATTTGCATACGTGATGTCATTATAATTACAATAGGCAAATAAGATATTTTAGACATCGATAAATAATTCATTTTTCATGCGTGATATATTTAACACGTAATATAGGATGTAAGTACCGGTTGTGGTCACTACTATTTGTGGTCATTTACGCCTTTATCACACCGTCGCGGCGAACTGTGGTAAAGAAACGCATTCCCACGTGAAAAATCGAAATATTAGCGATACGAAGCGGTCGTTTTCACACCATTTCCCAATTTGACATTTTGCCATTGCCATTTTAGTACACACGTCGTTGGAGTCAGACTGCTCTGAAGCGCTGAAGAAGAGTTATTACTTTTTATGTCGAGATAAAAAAAAAGACATAGAATATGGGTTCATAAAATAAGTCAAAAGAGAAAGAAGCTTGAAGAAAATAAGTTGTGCAAAGAACGACAGTCACATAACTTTTTCTTTTTTATATAGATTGTATATATATGTTGATACAAATTGAATAGCAATGTATTTATATGCAAATTTCCTGACTATCTTAGACTTCAAGCCGCAGCGCGATACTTCCCATTAAGTTCAAAATGTATCATTTACCACAATCCAGTACCAGAACCCTTATTTTCATCTCACTGAATTCTGTTTAATTTTTTGCCCCGCGGTCTAGTGATAAACCACCTCGCTTCAGTTCGTGAGATCCCGGATTCGATCGAACAAGTGTTTTTGGAATTAGCCTAGAAAATCAGTCGTGTAGCTGAATTATGCTACGATAAATCGATCAAGATAAAATACCTAACCAACGTTTTCAAAATGTTTCGCTAATTTCGTCACAACTTCCAGAATATATCGACTAGAAACTGCAATATTATCTTAGTACACGTGCGACTCAGTCTACTCCAACCACATAATCATTCTAGATGTTTCTTGAACAAAAGTTCTGATTAGTGACCGTTGTTATTTTAGTATGCTTTGCTTTCACAGTTTTTTTTTATTTTATCCCATGGTTAGCATTACCTTAGTTTTCAATTTTTTTTACGTACTGGATGACTTAATTTTTTGCCGCCCGGTTGGTCGAGTGGCTACCAGACCTAATTATGAATCGACAGGGCTCGGGTTCGATTTCAGACAGGGAAATACATAATATGTGGAATGAGCATAGTTGTCTATATTTCTGGGTTTGGGTGTTTATTATGTATGTTACAGTATTTATATGTGTATTATACGTATATTGTATAAATATTGGTACCTATCGTTGACTAACACCCAATCACAAGCAAATACTTTGCTTACTTTGGGGTTAGATCAATTCGCGTAATTTATCCATCGATTTTTATTGATTATTTATTTATTTATAACGCCTGTTGACAATCTCAACTAGTCACTACAAAAAATCAATCTCGACACAAATAGCGATATGACAATGGATAAGACAGGAGTTTATCTCAGTTAACATTAGTTTATCACTATCGGCACTAGTATTTAACGATTTAGATATAATGAAAAAAAAGTCGATTTGTGATCGAGGGAAACGTCGATGACAAAGACGCTGCCCAGACGAGATTAATTAGTCGGTCGTCCTATTTACCTCAATGTTGGCTTGCACTGAATAGGGAATGTATCATCCTATTCGTCAACTGCTTAAAATAATTTAGCATTGAGTCCTCATCAAATTTTATACACCATAATAGAAATTTTAAGGACTTAGGAGCACAATTACAATGTACCTAGATCACAATTTTAAATTATTAATTTAGATATGGGACGGCTCGTTTTTTGACCGCCCCGTTGGTTGAGTGGTCAGTGAATGGACGGGGCTTGAGTTTGATCCCCGAAAGGGACCAACATATTTTGTGTTATGAGCTTAGATATTTGTATTTATGTGTTTAGATGTTTATTAAATACATTTCGATATTTATTATTATGAATCACTATCAGTATCGTTTACTTACAACCATATCACAAGCAAGTAATTTGCTTACATTGTGGTTAAATCCATAGTTGTACATATATTTTACAAAATTAACCATTACGTGAAGGCTGCGTTCAAATGTATTGTATAGCGTAGAATGTGGCGAAATAAGCTTGATTCTAGAAGCCCAGGGTAGGGTGAAGTGATGGAACAAAAGAGACTTTGATAAGCAGTTGGAAAAATGGGCTAATAAAGACATAATTAAGATGAGTACGATATCTTAAGCAATGGGTTGTAATATTGTTGGCATGAGTGTGGCGAAATAAGCTTGATTCTAGAAGCCTAGGGTAGGGTGAAGTGATGAAACAAGAGACTTTGATAAGCAGTTGGAAAAATGGGCTAATAAAGACATAATTAAGATGAGTACGATATCTTAAGCAATGGGTTGTAATATTGTTGGCATGACTGTGGCGAAATAAGCTTGATTCTAGAAGCCTAGGGTAGGGTGAAGTGATGGAACAAAGAGACTTTGATAAGCAGTTGGAAAAATGGGCTAATAATGACATAATTAAGATGAGTACGATATCTTAAGCAATGGGTTGTAATATTGTTGGCATGACTGTGGCGAAATAAGCTTGATTCTAGAAGCCTAGGGTAGGGTGAAGTGATGGAACAAAGAGACTTTGATAAGCAGTTGGAAAAATGGGCTAATAATGACATAATTAAGATGAGTACGATATCTTAAGCAATGGGTTGTAATATTGTTGGCATGACTGTGGCGAAATAAGCTTGATTCTAGAAGCCTAGGGTAGGGTGAAGTGATGGAACAAAGAGACTTTGATAAGCAGTTGGAAAAATGGGCTAATAATGACATAATTAAGATGAGTACGATATCTTAAGCAATGGGTTGTAATATTGTTGGCATGACTGTGGCGAAATAAGCTTGATTCTAGAAGCCCAGGGTAGGGTGAAGTGATGAAACAAGAGACTTTGATAAGCAGTTGGAAAAATGGATTAACAAAGACATACTTAAGAAGAGTACGATATCTTAAGCAATAGGTTGTAATATTGTTGGCATGGCTGTTGGCATTAGATTCACCTCTGCCTATGGCAAGAATAACGGTAATAACGTAATTAATAGTTCCAAAATTTGAAAAACTTATGGTTTAAGTATATTCGTTTCATTTTATATAATGTGGTGAATCAATCACGTCGTAACTAAGTTTTCTCATAAAGAACCTGAGTTTTAACAAAATAAATATTTCATCGAGCTCTTCGTGTTGTAGTCAGATGTCTCAATCAATAAGTAAAAGCTTTCAAACGATAGGACGGTTCGCTGTTAAATAGAAAAGAGGACGTAAAATGCTACATAAAATCCCAATAGATTTAAAACAGGTGGGTCCGCATTGGTCGGATTGTCCCATTTAAGAATTTCCGTTGAAATCAATATTGGTTTCCAAGTCTTCGTCACTCCAATAAAATTGTGAATGTATTGAGGGACTCTTTGCGTAAAACAAATGTGTTTTACTACGCTTGCCAGTAAAGTTTATTATACGTTCTTAAAGTAAGAACCTTTTAACTAACTGAAGTTTTGCACGGATGCAGTTGTATAAATTGGAAAAATTTTGCGATCAAGTAAAATATAACATTAAATAACTGGAGTAATAATTTAGAGTATTATTATTCTAGATACTAATAAAGAGGTAGAATTCATAAGTTTGTTTGAAAGAAGTAATCTCTGGAACACTGAACCGACTATAGAAATTCTTCAATAGAAAGTTACATGATTCTTGATTGATATAGCTTTTTTATCCCAATTTTCCAGCGGAATCGGCCTATGCAGGTTATATCGCTAGAGCCAGCTTTACCTCGTGTTTGTCCGGGTTTCCTTTTGAAGAATAGACCATCTGCCACTTCGCCAGGCAGGTTATAGGTACGTGTCACTTCTATCGTGACTAATAGGTGGTTGAGTTCCGCAACGTGTCACCCTTTTACCTATTCCTGCCATTATTGTTTGTCATTGTCATGTGCCCGTTTGCAGGGTATGGTAGTAAGTAGACTACATGTGACATTGTCATCCCGCCATACGGATAGCATCCCATCAATATATTTAGTGTTTATAGGCGATGGTATCTCTTCCTGTCAGAACAGTCATCTGCTTGTTTATTAACCAACTAGCTGTTGCCCGCGATTTCGTCCGTGCGGATTTTGTTTACTCCGCACAGCTCCTCCCCCGTAGGTCAGTGATAATATGTAGCCTATATGTTGACCCGACCTGTTAGTAATATTCATGCAAATTTGAAGTAAATCCATTTAGTACTTTTTGAGATTAGGGCGGACATACATACAGACAAAAAGACAAATTCTAAAAACTATATTTTTGGCTTCGATATCGATTGTAGATCACGCCCCAAGTATTCTTTCAAAAAAATATTCAATGTACAGTTTTGTCTTTTCTACGATTTTATTATATGTAATAATAATAATATAGTTGATAAAAAAGCTAATTTTAGAATAATTTATAATAAATATATAATAGATACAGCGTGGTCTTTATACTTTTTATTTTAAAAGATGGCTAGCCCCAGGTGTGATACTGTGCCATGACAAAATTCATTATAGTCTCGTTACACTCGTCTAGCTCGACCGTTCGGGTTTTAAATCAATACTTTCTACGTGGCTGAGTTTTATGTAGGAGGAATATAAAAGACATAACCGACGGTTTATTTATTCCTACGACCAGAAAGATAATATTTGCACAGCCTTGTAAAGATAGACGTTTTTATTTCAAATTTTAAATCATACTATAACAATAATTTATCTTGGACGATATATACATTAGAAAGGTTTCAATAATTCTGAAATCAACTTCAGTTTGCAGGTTGTTAGTGGCTGGGAAGATCTTTTCTTTTCCATATTTGCATGACTTCAGCAACCTTAACATTAGTTTATATCTGATTCCTATATCCTCTACAACTACTCTTTTAAATTCTTTAACTTTTTTCTTATGAAGGATTAACACGTGAAACTTATTAACTAATTGAACACAACAAGTTCCCTCGTGTTGGTCCGGGTTTCTTTGAAGAATAGGCCAACTGTCGTTCTACCAGGCAGGTCGTAAGAGGCGACCTATTAATTATGCGAGTCACTACCATTGTGGCTACTAGGTGGTAGAATTCTGCATTGTCTCGCCCGGGTCTGGTATCACCGTGCTGTATCTGGTATCAGCATCTGTGCTTGTCACTGTCATGTTCCGGCTTGAAGGTTAAGGTAGCTGGTAAACTTATGTATGTGACATTAGACCTCGCCACAAGGTAGCAACGCACCATTAACATCTTTGATTTCTGTTGGCGATGGTTGACTCTTCCCATCAGGAGACCCATCAGCTATTTTGCTATTTGTATTTTTTTATATCTTATAATATAAAATACAAATAGTGATGCCAGTACACGTGCATTATTAATGTCATCGTTAAAAAGTGGCTTTACCACGTGCTGGCGGTAAAAATTATAATATTATTCATTGATAAATGAAGGCCTTAGTGATAACTTTAATAATAACAATGATATAAAACTAATGTCAATACTATCATTATTCATTTTTTCTTGTATTGATCCAGACCCACTTTGAAGAATGGACCATATATCTTTCCACGAGACAGTTCAGTAAAGGCTTGCGAAGGGCACACTACCCTGCCATTGCAGTAACTAGGTTTTATGGGATTGGTACTATGACCTTACTTATTTCTGTTACAATAGCACTACAGAGTAATGTGCTACATCCATAAAGTTATCTTGGGATAGCGGGAAAAGTTCTTTATCGTCATAATATACATTAGCACGATAATTGCATATGTAAACACTACAAACGCTTACAAGTATTAGTGTTAATATTTACTTTTTTATTTGTATACTAGCTGACCTCGCAAACGTTGTTCTGCCTTTTTAATTACTCTTATTTTTTTCTATATTTTCTCACCTTTTAAATCATCCCTGGACTTCAACAATTAATTCAAAACCAAAATTAGCCAAATCGGTTAAGCCGTTCTCGAGTTTTAGCAAGACTAACGAACAGCAATTGATATATATGTATATATATATATATATATATATATTAGGGTGGAGTGAAAAAAAAAATTTTTTTTTTCTTCTTAGCCTGGGGGTCAAATTTGTAGCTTATAAAAAACAAAAATTTTTGAAAAAAAAATAAAATTTTTTACTCAACATCTTGAGGCAGCCCACTCATTTTTAAAATTAATTACGAGTAAAAATATTTGGTTGCAAAAAAAATTTTTAAAAGCGTTCTAAAAACTTCAAAATATCCTCTTTTATGCCAATTAAAAATCACAAGTTAAAAAAAATTTTTGTGACTATTGTTTTAATATTTAAAAAAAATCCAAAAAAGTAACATTCCTCGTTAGGGCACTAGAATAAAATTTGAGTTGGAAATGATCATAATTGCCAATTCTTGGATGTTTTAAGACATTAAAAGACAAAAATTTTTTTTTTTTTGCAACCAAATATTTTTACTCGTAATTAATTTTAAAAATGAGTGGGCTGCCTCAAGATGTTGAGTAAAAAATTTTATTTTTTTTTTCAAAAATTTTTGTTTTTTATAAGCTACAAATTTGACCCCCAGGCTAAGAAGAAAAAAAAATTTTTTTTTTTCACTCCACCCTAATATATATATATATATATATATATATACATATATATATATATATATATATATATATATATATATATATATATATATATATATATATATATATATATATATATATATATATATATATATATATATATATATATATATATATATATATATATATATATATGTAATATAATATATATAGATTATTTACATTCATTTATACCGTACAAAACCAAAAATTTGACTAAATAAAAAATAATAACCTTTTTGAACATAAATTTTACAATACTAAAATAAAATATGGAGCTTTATGATATTAGTATTAAGTGTAGTTGGACAAGAGTACCCTTGCAAATAAGTTGAAAAACAATTCAGTAATAAAGTTGTAACATAATTGAAAGCAATCAATTCTCAATTCTAGAAAACATTTCAAGTGAGTTCAAAAAATGGAAGCTATTGAAAATTTTCTTTTTACACCTTCGGTTCCATCACCAGATCAAATCGAGGTACATAAGTTAATGTCATTTCGTCAGTATTACACAAACATCCACGAAGTGTTAAATCAATAAAAATTGGTGAAATTTGACCTCCGATATTTGTTTATATTCTAAACAAGGTTATAGGTAGAGCAAACGGACGTGTAAAATTTTTTAATCACACTAATACTGCCTGCGGTTTGTACATTTTTACGGGCCCCTTTTAAAGAATAGATATCTGCCTTTATGACAGGAGTTTGTAAAAGGCGAGCGACATGTCAAATATATCAGTAATGTAGTGACTACTAGGTGGTAGGAGTTCTGCAACATCTAGCTCGGGTTGGTAACCACTGTCTTACTCATTCTTACTATTATAGTGTCAATGATAGTCATTGTCGTACTCCGGTGTCAAGGATAAGGTTCCATATGTGCATGCGATACTACCCCACCACACAAATAGCAACGCAACAGTTACATCTGTGGTATCTATAGTAGATTCTTGTCTGTCAGGAAAGTCACTTGATTGTTTAATTTTTTTATAATATAAAATCTTCTAAAAAAGTTAAACATGCAAACAGATTTCCTGACAGTAGACTGACTATAGATACCAAATTTTATATTTTATATAATATATAATATACATATAATATATAATATAATAATATATATATAATATAAAATCCGAAATTTTGTTGGAAATACACCCAAAAAAATTCCCTGAAAGTATGAGCCCTTAATATTAAGTACTCCTACACAGCGTGTGAAGATTTCCCATTTGAAATATACGAGAACTTTCATTTTTTTTTAAATTTCTATAGCTCAGTGGCATTTCATAGCATTGCTTTGACCATGGACGGGTTTTTTTCAGAATTGAATGCTCTACAAAAGTGTCCATTGTCGCGAAGTCGTAACTCATACTGGCGGGGAAGTACGGACCGCCAAACCGAATTTTTCATAGAATTCTTGTTTTTTCACTCATTATCTCATAAACAACAAGACATAAAAAAAATGTAAATGATAATTTTGTAGGAAATTCAATTCTCTACAAAAAAGGTCCTTAGCACCAAATCACTAAGATCGATATTTTCTGAGATATTAGTCATTTAAGTTTACGAATTTCCTTGAAAATATAGAAAATATTCATTGAAAATATAGAAAAAAATAAGAGTAGTTAAAAAGGCAGAACAACGTTTGCCGGGTCAGCTAGTAAAAAATATAAAATTCTATAGTCGATTTATGTCTGTTAGGAAAGCCATTTGCTTGTTTACTATTTTATAATATAAAAAAATGAGTTTTTTCATTTTGCTATTTCTTTTCACGTTTGCCAACTTTTATGTCATACTGTTTTAAGAGTAAATACATAATAGTTTTAACTTGATAATTAATTATCTTCTACGAGGGTGGATTCTCTGTGGTGTTAAACTACCAATAATTATTTAGATTACAAATATGATATGAATATTTCATCTGACCGTGGGCAGTCGATTTACCGTGCGCTCATTGTGACTTGACGTCTCGTCATCTCTATTTTAGTTGAGTATGATTATGTCATAATGACATTTTTTATTTCGTATCGTATTTAGCTAGTATTATTTTTTATTTCAATGGCCATACAATAAAATATGTATCCCAGACAAAAAATCTTTTATAAGGCTTGTCGAATTTTTTTTATATTGGCTATTTTTTTGATGAATACATCTTGGATATACATATATGGTTTTAGGGGTAACAGGGATGGAAAAAGTACATCGCAGATATAGAAAGTATGAACCGAAAATTGTGTGAACGGTGGTTAAGAAAATTATTTGTCTACTAAATCTGGCGTGAAGTATAATATATACCCGCATTTTAGGATTCCGTACCTAAAAGGTAAAAAGAAACCCTATTACCAAGCCCCCATTGTCTGTCTGTCCGTCTATTTGTCTGTCACCAGGCTGTGCCTCATAAGCCGTGATAGCTAGAAAGCTGAAATTTTCACAAATTTTGTATTTCCATTCATGCTATAACAACAAATACTAAAAATTATAATACCCATACAATAAATATGTTTTTTTCGTATTTTTTAGCTATGATGGTACGGAACCCTTCGTGCGCGAGTCCGACTCGCACTTGGCCAGTTTTTTATTTTTTTACGTAACATTCATTATTATTGCATTCGTATTTTATAAAGCCTATTTCCAATATAGCCAAAACACAAAGAAAATATTTCTCTTGATTGTTTTAATTAAAGTCTGTGTTCAGAAAAGCGATTTGCTTGTTCGTTATTCTATTAAAAATATCGATGCAATTTTCCAGGATATAAGCTTGTATATAGTTTACATCTATGCTGAATTTCATCTAAATCCATTTAACTGTTTCAGCACGAAAAAGAAATAAAAATAATTTCATCGCCTCTTTGGTCGAATGGTTAGTGAACCTGGGTGGGGCTCGGATCCAATTTCCGACTTGAATAAACATATTTTGTGTGATAGTATAGATATTTGTATTTCTGAGTTTGGGTGTTTATTATGTATTTAACGTTATTTATATATGTATTTCCATGTTTAAGTATCGTTGACTAACACCTATAACACAAGCACATCATTTGCTTATTTTGGCGTTAGATGAATTTGTGTAATTTGTTCAGAGATATTATTAATAAATAAATGTAGGTACATATAAATGAATATCCACACTTGTGAACTTTTGCATTTATTATTTTAATGGGATTCTTGCATATAACTTACTCGTATGTTATAAACAATTCACACAAAGTATAAGCAAAGTGCCGAGTATAGAATTAACAATATATAGCTACATTTTCTAGTAGTCATAAAATAATTTGAAATTGTGTTACAGCGTTCCGTACTGCTGTTTTGTATTTATTTACAGGAATGTGTTAGTGTCGCCCCACAGCAAGGCAAAAACATTAGACATTGGAAAATGGATTGTTATTTTATGTCTCAGAATGATAGTAAAATGCTGCGACCGTATTGTGGAATTGTGTATTTTTCTGGGAGCTAGGTTAAATAAGTATTTATTTAATAATATCTGAGATATCCTTCGCTATTAAAAGAAGGGCATTTCTTTATAAAATCTTAGATTTCCTTTTCCAAGAAAATTCACCATTGAAAAGTAATGTTTTTTAATTTATCATAGGATAGCAAACAAGCCGATGGCTTACTTGATGTAATGAAATAACCATCTTCCAAAGACACCAAAGATGTTAATGGTACGTTGCTAACTGTGTAGCGAGATGGTAATGCCCCATGTAATAAGTTTATCGGCTTTAAGGAAGCCTGGAGGATAAGGTCCTCCAAGCCGGAGTATGACAGTGACAAGCACCGACGTTATTGCAGCAGGAGTAGTTAAGACGGTGGTACCAAACCCGATCGAAACGTTGCAGAACTCTACCTTCATAGTAGATACCATGATAGTGACATGTATTATCTTTTTATCATTTTTAGGGGTAGGAGGGAGAGTGGGTCCCCATACAATAAACGTGTTTATTTTTTTTTGCTCAATATTAAATAACGGTAACAGGTAGACGCTTAAAATTTTCACAGAATATGTAGTTGTATATTGCCTTTGATTATTAATAAATAATTAAATAAAAATAAAGTAAATATTAAAGATCCCATACAGCAAACGTAATATTTAAGCAATTTTTTACTCCATCTTAATTAACAGGTAGAACTTAAATAGGAATGGTACGGAACCCTTCATGCGCGAGTCCGACTCGCAATTGGCCGGTTTTTTACTGTGATGGCTGGTAGTGCGTCAACTGGTCTATTTATCAACAAGTACTTGGATCATTTCAAAATGTATCTTTATTTTATTTCAACAACATCAACTAAATTTACTTACCTGAGCCATCTAGCACTCTCGGTACGTATAGACCACGGATTAAATGGATACCTCTTTCAAGACAATTTCTCAGTTTGTCAGTATAGCTTGCAATTACACACAGAAATACAGAGTTATACCACTTACTAATGAAATAAAATAATTTCTAGGGTAATTTTTAAACCTCTTGATCTCATTCGGTACGATAAAACAGTATTACCTACCTACTGTTTTATCGTACCGAATGTAATGTAAAACATGGTTTAATTCTATTTCACAATACAATATAACCTATAATTATGTTAAGTAGGTAACAGGAGCGTTTGCTCATATGTGCGGCGACACATTTCCTTCCCAATGGCGTGTCAATAAGTATATGTGTGGTCTGTGGTATAGACGATTGAGGCTCTGGATTTGAATGCTAAGTTGCAAAATTAGGTCTAAATTGTTTTTTAGTTTTTTTGATATAAAACTGATTGTTCTGAAACGGGATATCTTGGGACAAAACACGGTTAACTAATCGTCAATGCACTAATAATTGCACCTCACTATACTCCTGCGAGGATTTGTGATTGATGGTATTTTTTAACTGTAATTGTGTTCATCGTTGTCATTCGCTTCGCTTCGCGTTCGCGATCACTTTTATTTTACGAACACAAGTTCATTCAGTTCTAGTAACTGATAACAATAAAAAAATGTAATAAATACATTTTCGTCATTATTTTTAGTTATTCAGAAAAAATAAAAATAACATACTGTACCGTATTTTTGTTTCAATACGAAATGTCCATAATCTCACATATATATTATATTATCTATACATATAATAAAATCGTAGGAAAGTCAAAACTGTACATTGAATATTTTTTTAAAAGAATACTTGGGGCGTGATCTACAATCGATATCGAAGCCAAAAATATAGTTTTTATAATTTTTGTCTGTTTGTCTGTATGTCTGTTTGTCTGTTTGTCTGTATGTATGTCCGGAATAAACTCAAAAAGTACTGCATAGATTTACTTCAAATTTTGTATGAATATTACTAACAGGTCGGGTCAACACATAGGCTACATATTATCATGCTATCACCTACGGGGGAGCAGAATTAATTTTATGGCCACAGTCTACATCAATGCCGGCGTAGGTACAATTAAAATCTGCTGTTTATAGGCTCCGCCTGTATCTTTCATCAAAGTTATCTTGTTTCATGCCACAAAAAAATCATCTTGTTTGCTATCCAATGATGTATCTAAACTAATATTATAAATAGGAAAGATTTGATTTGTTTTTTGTTTGATTGTTTGTTACAATTTAACTTAAAAATTACTCGACCGATTTTACCAAATCTTTCATTTTTAGAAAGCTACATTATCTAAGAGTAACATAGGCTACTTTTTTACTTTACTGAGCAAAGAGAAGTAATGATTTTCGGTCACACGAATTAAGTCGCGAGTAACTGCTACGAGTAAAAAATAACTGCCTATATCCTAGACCCACGAACAAACTTCTTTTTGATCAATAACAAGCTGAATTTTTGTGAACAGCTTTGTTTTGACGAGACAACTAACTTTTCTATATTCGAAAAATCTCGAATCGGGTGGGTAACTAATAAAAAAAGATAAAAAAGAAAAGTTTAGCTTGTCGGACTAAGAAAAGTCCACTTTACGTGAAGGACAATGTTACCCTTAAATTACAATAATAATTAACAAGCTGTTGTGTGAAAATTGTTTTTAAATTGACTAATATCAATTTAAGAATCTCATAATTCCGAAATTTTAAAGTGGAGGACTCGTCAAAAAACCATCGAATATATAGAACAATAGTTTCATCGTGTTTTTCATAATACAATCAAGCGATTAAAGTCTAAAAATAATTATTGTTATTAATAAATATTTTTCCATCACCGAATCAAAATTTTTAAAGCCCCATAATTTTATTAGTCACCCGATTCGAAATTTTTCGAAGATAGAAAAGATGGTTGTCTCGTCAAAACGAAGCGGTAAACAAAAATTCAGCTTGTTATTAATCAAAAAAAGTTTGTTCGTAGGACCACAGATAAAGAAAAGTGAAAATCGTACACGATCGCATGCTCGCATGTTTAATGGGATGCGTATGCGAGATCTCCTTAAAAAGGCATGTCATTAACATGGAGGAATGCGAGCTGAAGCTAATCTCCATAAATGACTGTCGGTTGTACATCACGTAAACATTGAGTCACGTATAAGTCATTCTTTAATAGAAATAGATATTGTTCAATGAGTAACTTGGTCAAGTCTATTAACTGGTTCCAATTCCAGATTTTACTTGCTAAAGTGCAAGAAAGCGTATAATTAATCCATAGTTTTATTCATTGTATACAATTTATTAGTGATTAAATTGAATCGTAAGTTATATACCTAATAATTTTGAATGTACACTAGTTATCCGCAGAACTTCGCACAAATCTTAAAAACTACTGAATCGGTTTAGATGAATCTTAGATTATTCCCTTGTTGGAAGATGAAAGTTGAAATATACTCTAGATGATGGACAAACATACACTTTCGAAATTTAGTACACGTGCTAAACTCCTAAATAAATCATCATAATCAAATATAATCCACTTATAACAATATTACATACAAACATACATGTCAAACTGATAGCCTAATTTTTCGTCGGTCGAAAAATAAGTTTTTTTTTTTTATATCATAAGATAGCAAACAAGCAGATGGGTCTCCTGATGGAAAGAGTCAACCATCGCCTATAGACACAAAGATGTTAATGGTGCGTTGTTATCTTGTGGCGAGGTCTAAAACCATATGCATAAGTTTACCGGCTACCTTACCTTCCAAACCGGAACATGACAGTGACAAGAACTAAGAATAAGTAGGGCGGTGGTACCAGACCCAGGCAAGACAATGCAGAACTCTACAACCTAGTAGCCACGATGGTAGTGGCTCACATAGCCCATCGGTCGCCTTTTAAATACCTGCCTGGCAGAACGGCAGTTGGACTATTCTTTAAAGGAGCCCGAGACCAACATTGTATATATTACAATAAAGAGTAGTCGAATTATTTGATTGCAATTTTCATGGTGGTCTGTGGTATTAGTATATCTTAGTATATCTTAGTCAACTTAAAACTTGTAGTCTTCAGAGTCGTGATAGTTTTTCTTTTAATTTCATTATATTTACTAATACCGTAAATTCTTTCTCACCTGCAAAACCAACCGTTTAGCTGGCAGAGAGGAGGGGGGGGGGGGCGACGACACTTAACTGTAAGGAAAATTAGCACTTTAAAGCTTAATATTTCACAAATGAACTTAATTCACATTTTTCACAAATGAACATATTTCACAATTAAACTATAATGGTTCTTATACTTTACTTCGGAACCCTAAAAATGGCGCGCACAAAGAAGTTGGAAGTTGGCATAAACTTAATCGAAAAATTGTCTGCACAAACCTACAATTGGTTTTAAAAATCCATCCAACGATACCCCACACTATGGAATACACGAAAAAATTAAAATCCCCACTTTACATGTAGAGGAGCAACCCTAAAAAATATTTTTCAAGATTTTATATTACTACTTTGTTGCCGTGACAAATATTCATGCCAAATTACAGCTTTTTAGTACTAAGTATCGCTGGGCTATCATGCGGATGGACAGACAGACATAACGAAACTATAATGGTTCTTATACTTTACTTCGGAACCCTAAAAATGGCGCGCACAAAGAAGTTGGAAGTTGGCATAAACACTTAAAGTTTTACTGGAGAAGAAGTGCAAAAAGCTAAAACTGTTTTAAAAACTGAAGAAAGCAAATATTAATACGTGAAGCGAAAACTTTGAACAACTTTATACGAAAATAACTCGGACTCGGAGGAATGTGAAGTTTAGTTCAGTAAAAAATTATGTAAAGGATGAGTTATGCAGTATGCATCAGAAATAAATAAGTACAAGAAAAATTACACATTTGATGAGTCAACAATTTTACAGCTACAATCGGATCGGAACCGCGGTCGAGCACTGACAAGTTTTGGTACGAGAAATATAAATCTACTAGCTGTGGCGCCGACTTTGGCCGTGTGGAAACATTTCTAAAATAAAAGTAGCCTAAGTTACTCCTTATACCGGATAAGCAGGCTGATTCTTGTATTGGTTGGCCTGTTTGATCATTACAGGGTAATAGAACATTACAGAGTAGATAAAATTAATGCATCATACTTATTATTGTTCGGATCTCTTGAATATGATTCCGCTGCAAAGTGATATTTTAATAGCAACTATTAAGCAACAGCTTTTAATTTGTCATATGCGGTGATTTACACACATCTCACCAGCTGTTTGCCGGTGAAACACGATGAATTTAAGTTCCTGTCAAATTTGGCTTACCCTGTCCTTTTTACAAGAGAACTAATGAGATTTTATTCATTTATTTAAATGCAGCTTAATTTACCTATAATGTCCGTATTCACTGTATAAGTAAGTCCTTCAATCGGATCTGATGAGGTCAGAAGGATAATGTTAGCTTAAGGAAACTTTTTATTTCCTTAATTATTTCTTGGTCATGTCATTTACGACTTTACAAACACTTACGAAGTAATAAATATAGTATCATTAATTTTATTATATGAATAGAATGTCATCATCATCGTGAAAAATTTACAGTTTCAATTGTGTTCAGTTTATTTCTATTTTTACGTTTAGATACTTGGCCATTAGCTAAAAAATTAACACAATATCACCATTTAATATTAAGTTAGTCTAGTAAGGTCTAGTGGTCCGGTGTCGTAGTTGACCACATGAGGTCCCGGGTTTGATTCCCAGATCGGGCAATTAAAAATGTACTTTTTCAGTTTTTTGATAAAAACAATGTTGCATAGGATTGGAAAGTACACAGTTTGTGATAGGCTTGCCAACTATCACATTGTGGGACCGAGTATCTTCAGTTAATCGTGGGTGCACTTTTTGTACCTCTGCCTACTTCTTCGGGGATACGGGAGTGAAGATACTTATTCTTCTTAATATGAATTTACCACAGCTTTAACAAACTAAGGTTTTTTATTAATACTACCAGTAATATTACTACGTGTAGTAGTAGATATTTCTCGAAAATATGTATTCTCCACAAAATCTATGTATTTGTATATAAATACCTATGTATTACAGCTGCAGTAGAAAACTGACAGCCATTTCTTACTAATAGCCTGGTTCACATGTACTATTTTTTAGTAACTTTTTATAAAGTCTCCTTAAATTTTAGTTTATAAACCAAACCCTAACTTAAAAGTTAGGGTTTGATTTTTGAATATCAAGAAAATTTTCGAACTTTTAAAAAAGACCTAATAAGACCATCAAATTTGCTAAATAAAAGTTACAACTTCAGGTACTTCTAATATTTATAATTTTTGCAGAGCCCTGTAAATAGAGCCTAAAACGGCTAGTCTGTCTTAATTTTTACATTAATTATGCAATTTGCAATTAATTGTTTTTTCTAAATTTAAAGTTAAAATAAAAACCCCGACAATTATTATCAAACTAAAACCCTAGATTTTTTTTTCACTTAGTGAAGTTATTTTTAATAGACTAATGAATAGATTACCGTTACAAAAGTTACAACATTTTTATTTTCCACTTCTTTATTAACAATTGAAAATTATAAATTAAAAAAGTAAATAATAATTTTTAAAATAAATGTTGTAAGCAAAATATATTCTAGCTTTTATTTGATGTGAACCATCTAGCGCCGGACCTTGGCCGTAAAATCGACTCGTATACCGAGACACTAAACAGCATGGTGCTCTTTGATGTCAAAAAATTACAAGCGGAAAACGCTTGTAATTTTAAACAAATTTAAAGGAAATCATATTTTGATGTTGGTCATGCCATATTTATTACTAAAACTGCAAAAGTTTACTTCGAGCTGCCTATTATATTAGAAAAAAATTCTTAATTTTCCAGATAATCAGGTCAAAATCTCATAATGGCATAGCTCTTGATATAACGATATAACGACCTAAAAGCATAGCCTATTCAACTACAAAAAAAAATTCAAAATCAGCCCAGCCGTCTTCGAATAATGAGAGAAGGTTTACAAAAAACAAGATTTCGACTAACAGAATGTCCGAGCTCCGCCTTCATTAAAGTTGGTTGAAATTATGCTGTTGTTGATTTTAGCTGTTTTTATATGTTATTAGATAGCAAATAAGCTGATAAAAAAAGAAACTATTGCCTATAGAACAAAATTATTAATGGTGCCTTGCTATCCGTGTGGTGGGATGGCAGTGTATAAGTTTACCGGCGACCTTACTCTCCAAACCATAACATGACGATGACAAGCGTTGGCGTTATTGCGGCAGATATAAGTAAAATGTTGGTACTATATATCCGGGCGAGTCGTTGCGGAACACAGCTAAATGCTAATCTTTTACAATCTCCCTGGCAGAATACCAGATGGTCTATTTTTACCGAGACCAACACGATCTTAACAGGTTTTTTACTAACAAAGTTGCGAAAAGCAAAATATTATATATATCACAAGCACTTATTACTTTTTGCTACGTGACTAAACCAAATATAATGCGTAGAATGCTTAAGCATTCCATGTTTACAATTTACCTCAGTAGTTCGTATGTGGTCTTTAATTATGTATGGTTGAGGGCTAAGGCATACCGTTGAACAAACATGTAACTCAAAATACAACAACTCGGTGGTAAACACAAGCCCCTCAAACACATTCCGAATTTCACGAGATTATTTAAATTTTAGGAAAGTCTACAACAAAATAAATAAAATATATCTATATTTAAATAGTCAAAATAGCTAGAAGCTTATCTTATATTACGACTTTTTCTTACAGTTTTCTGTATTCGATAAAATTAATTAAATAATCTTTTTTAGCTTTTTTTTCAAAGCAAAATTTGTTACATGAGCTTGCCTGGTTCCTTACATGCTTAGAAATTAATTAGTATGTTTTGATATTAGATTCATATGTTGAAAAAACATATTTGAACTATTTTTCATGTAATTAGATGGCAAGCAAGAAAAAAGCTCTCTTGCTGGAAAGCCATTGCCTGGAAATAAATAAAAAATGTTAATATATTCCCATCCGTGTGGCGGGATGGTAGTGCCACAAATATAAATTTCCTGGCTACATTACCCTCCAGACCGGAACATAGCAATGATAAATAGGGACGCTATTGTGGTGTTCCTACGAATAGCTTAAGTACTCAACCTGGACGAGAACATTGCAACATGTCTTAAAGAATTTCAACTATCGAGATAACTGTCGAATGCTTCAATTCCCCGTTTTCCCCGTGTTGATTCCGGGCTCCTTTGAAGAATAGACCAACTGCCGTTCTGCCAGGTAGGTCGTAAAAGGCGACTGAGTGGCTATGCGCGTCACTACCATCGTGACTACTAGGTGGTAGAGTTCTGCATCGGCTCTACCGGTTCTGGTACCACCGCCTTACCTATTCCTGCCGCAATAGCGTCAGTGCTGGTCACTGTCGTGTTCCGGTTTGGAGGGTAAGGTAGCCGGTAAACTTATGCATGTGGCATTAGATCTCGCCACAAGATAGCAACGCACCATTAACACCTTTGGTGTCTATAGGCGATGGTTGACTCTTTCCATCAGGAAACCTATCTGCTTGTTTGCTATCTTATGATATATAAAAAAAAACCTGTTAAGTAGAGTGTTATTAGAATCTCCAGAAAATACCTTAGGTATAAGAAGTAAAACTTGCATTATGTATATTATATATTTTTTTAGTATAAATGTGTATGATATAGAATGAAGGGCGCAAGTGAAATACACCGCATCAATCTAGATTTGTTATTAATTTTTCTTTATTAAGTACATATTTTTAACTTCAATGGTTTCTGAAGTTAATGCGTAGTATACAAGGTTTGTATTTATTCTCAACGTATGTTATAGTGTAGTACATTGTATGTGTATGCATAGATGTACATGTATTATGTATGTACGTTGAACATATTTATCTATGTATACCCATTCATATTTTTACATATATGTAAAGGATATCACTATCTACGTTAGTGGCATTCCGTTTCTACGGAATTCCGGAACTATTATATATATAGCTGGCAGTGCGACCTGAGTGACACCGACGATAAATTTTAGAAGGTAAAAAAATTGATTTTAGAATCTTGAGGAAAATGTGAAAATATTCTCCTGTTTAATGTAAAAAGAAGTATAAAATTATTTAAACTAGAAGTAAAGGCTTTAAATGTTGTTTTATGTAATTTCAGAAAACGCAATTACGTCTTTGTTTCACTTGAGCATATACCATTATATATATACTGTGTGCTTTTGTTTTTATAGCTGACGTGGCGGAATGTTTGGTGGACGCGGCAGGATAACTATGCCGCTGGGGGCTTCTTTGTTTATCGGACCTTTGGTGAAACTGTTATATTTATACTTTGCCCGTGTAATTAGCATTGCCGAGACCACATATGAGAGACTGTGGAAAATTGCAAATTTAATTGATGTCGTCTTTGACATGGATTTCCGGATAGAAGTAACAGTATATCTGACCGTTCCGTTGGTCAAATGGTTAGCGACCCTGACTACGCAATCAATGGAGTTTGGTTTCGAATACCGGTTGAGACAGGCATTTGTGTGATGAGCTAAAATGTTTGTATTCGGGGTTTGGGTATTTATTAAATATACAGAGTAACTTTTAAAAGCTCGACCAAATTTTAAAATTAGGAACTAAAATTGAAAAGAAAGTGTTTTTATTTCAAAACAAAATAATATGAAAATATTCGTTTAAAAATATCATATTAAATTCATGAATTACATGCACCGAGTCTTGTGTACGAACTTTGTAAAGCTAGCAGTGTATCATTTTACATTTACCTGTAAATACTATATGTAAACTATCGCTCTAAATACATTTTTCTCGATTGGCGATTACTTTTAATTTGGTTGGAGGCACTAAAACATTTTAGTTCAAATTCTGCATAATTGAAATATATCCATGCGTTTTGTTTTTTGCGTCGGATAAAAATTGAGTGTTTTAATTTTTTTCTATTAAACATAAATCGAACATATTGATTCTGAAAAGCCTGTGAAAATTTTGCCGGATCCTTAAAAGTAACCCTGTATAATAGTATGTATATATTTTTTTACTTTTATGTATTAGTATCGTTGACTAATACTAATAACACTTTTTGGATTAAATAAATAAAAAAATAGTTAATAAAATCGCCTCTCTGGTCTAGTGGTCCAGCGTTGGCGTCGACCACATGAACTCCCGCGCTCGATTCCCGGGTCGGGCACTTTAAAAATGTTTTTTCAGTTTTCTGATAAACACAAAATTGCCCGAGATTGGAAAGTGCCCGGTTGGCGATAGGCTTGCCACGTATACATTTGTGGGAACAAGTATCTTCAGCTAATCGTGGGTGCACTTGTTGTACCTCTGCCTACCCCTTCGGGGATACGGGCGTGAAGATACTTTACTTTACTTTAAAAAAATCGAGAATTATAATTCAGTCTAGATTTACGTAGTATGTGATGATACCTCTATGGTTTAGATGCACAATACACATCTATTTTATTGTCGCATTGTCTTTCGATATCCGACACCTTTTCAAAGCCATGATGTCACAGTACTTGGTTTCCGCTTTTATACAAATGAAGGCAAGTTTGCTTTTATACAAGGCTAAAACGCACTTGTATCATATAACTACCACCAAGTTGGTAATAGATGATATTTCAACTGATTTTAAAAAACGAGTAGGGGGTCCTCAATTCGGTCGTATTTCTTTATCTGAAGAAACATCATATTTCCTTCATTTATCAACCGATTTAAAAAATAGGATTGTTTTTTAAAATTAGATACCAAACAAGCACATGGCTCTCCTGATAAAAAGAGAAACCATCGCTCATAGATACGAAAGATGTTAATGGTGCGATACTATCCGTGTGGCGAAAAGGCAATGCCACATGCATAAGTCTACCAGTTATCTTACCATCAAAGCCGGAATACGATACTAATTAGAATTGACGATATTGCGTACCTCTGTACGTACGTCTGGCCAGCACAATCATTGAGTTGAACTAACGCCTCGCAATATAAAAACTATGAATCAAGAGTCAATGTATACACTTTTACCATAAATTTCTCGAAACTATAAGAAATCTACCAGTCAATAAATTTAAAAAATGTGTTAAAACAAAACTGTGTCAAAAAGGGTATTATAAAATCTCAGATTATTTAGAAGACAAAAAGCCTTTCTCCCCGTAGCAATCTCATATATATTTTTTTGTAATAAAAAAAATTAAAAAAATGATACTGTAATATTGTGATAAATATGATATACGAAAAAAGACAAGCCCGCTGAGTTTCTTCCGCCGGATCTTCTCAGTGTTTAGCCGCGTTTCCAATCCGGTAGTAGTTTAAAAAAATATTGACCCGTTAAAATAATTTGTTAAAAGTTTTAGTTAATAAGGTTCTTCTGATTTCTGATTTCTGTGCATTTTTGATTATAAATCACATTATGCTGTTTAAAATGTTCTTTTACGGTACACGTACCGGTAAAACGTTACATATAAATAGTATTACCATATAATTATTTAAAGGTTAATTAAATATCGTTTGCTGTGCGGTACTTAATCTGTAAGCTATCTTAATATATTCGCATAAGAAACTAGTTAATAATTAATTAACAACAGACGCTTCGAGTGTTTCGTTTAAAGCGCCTTATTTTATACTGTAATAGCTATCAGATTGGCAAGCTACTAAGAAAAAATCTTCCGCTAGCGGAAATTTACATTATGGAGCCGTAGATAGTCTTTCTATAATAGTCTGTCTTTTCTTATTTAAATAAATAAATATTATTGCACAAAACAGTAAGCACACGATTTGATCATGCCCTAAAGTAAGCAAATTGTTTGTTTGTGATATGGATACGATGGATGGATATTGATGAATACGCCGCAACACAGTTATACGGCCCGTTAGGTAAGTCGACCTAAACCTTGAAGGGGATAATAAGGTATCTCATTCTCATTGCAAATAAATAATAATTAAAAAATACCCTTAAATTTTAACCTAATTATTTTGTAAATTCATAATTAATACGCACCAACACGTCCACGCAAGTAACGCACATATTGATAGATAGATAAATAGTTAGTTACATAAATAGGCAGTAATTTACGTAACTACCTATTTATCTATCTATCGATATGCGTAATACTTGCGCGAACGTGTTGGTGCGTATGAATTATGAATTCACTGGATAATTAGGTTAAAATTTAAGGGTATGTTTTTTTTAAATTTATTTATTTGGAATGAGAATCAGATACTTTATTACCCCTTTCAAGGTTTAGGTCGACTTACCTAACAGGTCGTATATGTGTTACGGCTAAAAGCCGAAACTCTGTTATTAGTTCTAACCGGCTAAATCGTGTTTTTGATATTGAGGGATTGCGTTCGATTCATGGGCCGGCAATTTTAAGTTCATTCAGTTTATCTGCAAACTTTTTAGACCCACACATAATATACACGTACATACTATTTTGTTATTCGTTAAAGTTTATTGTCACTTGTTAGAAGAGATCTTATAATTTACTAGTTGCAACCTGCAGCCCGTTGCAACATAAAAGTTTTTCGTGAGTCCTACGGTAACTACTCGTTATCCCGGGATAAAAAGCATCTTACTTATATATTTTTTATCCCGCAAAAATAAGTATTGAGCTATTCTAGGTTATCATCTATCTGCGCGTCAAATCAGCCAAGTCGTTTTTGTGTGATTGAGTAATGCTGGTGCCGTACATGCGTTTATCGTCACAAAGCTTCGTGCAATCACACGATAAATGCAGACGTGACCGGCTATTATCGGCTGTTTTCTAAAACATTCTGGACTGCGTGTGCTTTAGCGCGCATATAATTACGAGATAATAGACGCATGTGCGGCTCCAGCATAACAAACATCCATACATCCGTACATCCAAGCATGCCAACATCCGAACTTTCACATCTTCTATATACCTATATAAAAATCAATTGCTGTTCGTTAGTCTCGATCTAAAACTCGAGAACGGCTGAACCGATTTGGTTTTGAATTAGTTGTTGAAGTCCAGGGAATGTTTAAAAGGTGAGAAAATATAGAAAAAAAAAGAACAGTTAAAAAGGCAGAACAACGTTTGCCTTGTCAGCTAGGTTTATAATAATAATATAGATGGTTATACTTATTCTTCGTTTGTTTATCTTATAAATTGTAATATATATATATATATATATATATATATATATATATATATATATATATATATATATATATATATATATATATATATATATATATATATGTCTTTTAACATTAATAAATTTACGGTCGAGTTTCGGCCAGGGGGCGATCGCTAGTTATTATAAATTGTCGTATCTTCTCCAAAACAAATAAGTACATACCAACGTAAGTACCACTAAGCCAATAAGTTGACAACTATCTTATTAATTTAACAAACAAACCGAATATGTTATCCGTACCTTCTTAATTCCGTTTAATCATTATTAATACGAGACTATTAAACGCATAGAGAGGTGGATTAAACCGCGTCCCTTCTGTTCATAAAGCGAGGGTCCAACCACTAACCGCACATACTAAAGTTAAATTAAATTAAACAGGTCAGGTATTTATCTAAATAAACGGATCAAATTATAATATAATGTTACTAAATAGCAATAACCTTAACTTGTAGCTTCAATTTTAAAACTAGCTATTTCTCGCGCCTTTTTATATCATAAGGTATCAAACAAGCAGACGGGTCTCCTGATGGAAAGAGTCAACCATCATCTATAGATATCAGAAATTTTAATGGTGCGTGGCTATCTTGCCCTCCAAACTGGAACGCGACAGTGGCAAGCACTGACGCTATTGCAACAGGAATAGGTAAGACGGTGGTACCAAACCCAGGTGAGACAATGCAGAATTCTACCACCCAGTAGCCACGATGCTAGTGACTCGCGTAGCCAATCGGTGGCTTTTTACGACCTGACTGGCAGAACGGCAGTTGGCCTTTTCTTCAAAGGAGCCCGGCACCAACATGGAGAAAAGTATATCTATATTAATATTATAAATGTGAAAATATAGATATTTGAATGGATGGATGGATGTTTGTTATTCAATCACGCAAAAACTACTGAACGGATTTGAATGAAATTTGGCACACAGGTAGTTGATGAGTTGGAATAGCATCTAGGCTACCTTTTACTGAAAAAATTAGGTAATCCCGCGGGATACGCAAAAAAATTATAATGCTGCAGCTATTAGTATAACAATAAAGCAACAACTAGTCATACATACCTAAATTTTTATTATTATATTTAAGTTCGCATATTTTTTATTACCACAAAAAAATAAGCCCCTATCTTTTTTTTATATAACAGCAGACAAGAAAACGGGTCTCCTGATGGAAAGGGTCAACCATCGCCTATAGACACCAAAGATATTAATGGTAGGTTGCTGTCTTGTGGCGAGGTCTAATGCCACATGCATAAGTTTACCAGCTACCTTACCCTCCAAACCGGAACACGACAGTAAGAAGGACTGACGCTATTACGGCAGGAATAGGTAAGGCGGTGGTACCAGACCCAGGCGAGACAATGTGGAACTCTACCACCTTGTAAACCTATCTTTGGGCTTAGCCATATTTTCTACTTATGAATAATATAGTGTGGACTAACGTGTACTAGTTTTTTTTTTTTAATTAAGCTGGCATCAGATGAACAAAAGTGAAAACCAAATATATTTAGTGGTTCTTGGATCATGTGTGAATTTAACACACATTAATAATACATACATAAACATAATTCTGAAAATCATTGTTTTGGGTTTTATTATACTACTGCCTAAATATAGCGATTACTACGAATTCATAATTTATGAGAACAATGTACCAGATTTTAACAATAGATAAAAAACATTTGCAATTTAATGAGCGTTGTAAAATAAGTTAGTGTTACCAAAATAATTAATTTTAATTTACATAATTTTTTTCTAATTTTTAGTAGTTTATTTTTAGGCAACAACTAGTCATACATAAATTTTTATTTTCATTTTATTATACTTTAGGCCGTCAACATGTAGAGAAAAATCAATTTCTAATCACAGTTTCACGAAACACTTATTTAGTTTATGTCTACCAACCGGTTTCGCTTTTAAAAACCCGTTTTATTATAATTAGTATTTAAATATTATAATTAAACCGGTTTATATCTGCTAATCGGTGCCCTGAAGATGACGTAAACACAGTATACTGGAGATTAACAGTAGTCAATCTACATACATGTGATATTCGAGCAACTTCTCACGAACGCGATATCTCAGAATGGTTCGGGACAGTTTGTTCCGCATCAGTCCGAGATATCACGTCCGTGAGAGGTGTCTATGTGTGCTATGCTCTAATATTACTTGTGTGGAACATTGACTTCTGCTAGTCTCTAAGTACTCTGTGACGTAAAATCCTAAGCCGGGTAGCAGATATAAATTCTGGCAGATATAGTTTTAAATGTATTATATACCGGAAGATATCGTAAACAGTTTTCCTCCATATTAGTTCAGGCTCCTTTGAAGAATCTCCTTTGAACTGCCGTTCTGCCAGGCAGGTCGTAAGAGGCGGCCGATTGGCTAAGCAAATTACTACCATCGTGGCTACTAGAATTCTCTCGTTTATGTCTGATACCACCGCCTTACCTATTCCTCCTACAATATTGTCAGTGCTTGTCACTGTATTGTGCCGGTTGGAAGGGTAAGGTAGTCGGTAAACTTATGCATGGCATTAGACCTCGCTATAAGATAGCAACGCACCATTATCATTTTTAGTGTCTATAGGTGATGGTTGACTATTTCCATCAGGAGACTCATCTGCTTGTTCGCTATCTTATGATATAAAAAAAATTAAGAAGGTGGACCCAGTTGACAGACATAAACTAAAATAGTATTTAATAAAAGAAGTACATTTTAACATAACAGGTTTTTAGGTAAGTCATACTTTTTCCATTGTCCGGGTGTTAATATCTTTTATATCATAGGACAGCAAACAAGCTGATATTTTTTCTGATGGAAAGAGATGACCATCGTCCATAAACACCAGACACGTTAATGATGGGCTGCTATCTTTGCCGCAAGGTCTTAATGTCACATGCATAAGTTCACCGGCTACATTATCCTTCCAGAAACCGGAACATGACAATCACAGCCACTGACGTTATTGTGACAAGAAAAGGTAAGGTAGTTTTGGTGGTACAAAACCCGAGTGAGACAATACAGAACTCTAACCACCTAGTCAAAGGTGCGTTGCTATCAGTGTGGCGGGATGGTAATACCAGGTAAGTTTATCGGCTTTATCGGCTACTTAATTGATGTTGTAATGGGGATAAGTAAATCAGTAGTACCAAACTAGACAAATTGTTGCGGATCTCTACCATCTAATAAAAACAAGCACAAAGAACGAACAATTCTTATATAATTATTTCGTATTTTAAAGATCACTACATAGATACAGTAATCGCTACAAAAATTACAAGAACTACTTACCGGATTTCGGCAAGAGATAAAAAAACTTTTGAAAGCCAATAAATCTATTTAATATGTCTTACTTCAACTTAAGTTTGAATTTATACAAAGGAAATTGGTAACTTAGTAACCAAACAAACAAAATGCTAAACGATTCCCACGCCACTCCGCAATGGTTGACTGAAATTTTTAATGTATTTATTTATTTTACAGTGTCGCTTATTTAAACAAGGTAAATTACTAAAGACTTAAAATTTTCTAATTGAATCGATATCTAGGTCAAATATATTGATATATTATGTGATTTGTAATCAATTGTGATATTATAACATAGTTCACAGTCCTATGGTCGTTTGTTTAGTCAATGGATTCGAGATTTTTCATATGAATATAAGATGAGAGTTTCATCATTACGAGTAGAAGCTGCTTATAAAAGTTCAGTTTGATATTAGTCAAAGACAGGGTCTGGGACCATCGGCTTTTTTACTTTTTGATTTGTTAGCACTTTCCCGCAAGTGCAAGTAAGAAGTTGATAAAGTTTGATCCCAATCTAAAGAATAGTGCCAGTGCATTAAATACGAACAAATAAACCAAGGCTGATCAAACTTTATAATTGTCAGGCTCGGAAGATTCAGACATTTACGGAGAGCCACTTATAATTCCTGTGTTAGTTGCTCTCAGGACATGCGCAATAACAAAAAGCTATTGTTTTTTAAGAAATAGAAACAATAGTTATTTTTATTTAGTATAATAAACGGTTTTTATGGAGAAGAAAATGAAATAATTGCGATGAAAATATTTATTTTTTATATCATTAAATAGCAGACAAGCAGATGGCTCTTTTGATGAAAAGAGAAACCATCGCCTATAGACATCAAAGATGTTAATAGTGCGTTGGTATCCATGTGGCGGGATGGCAATGCCACATATATAAGTCTACATTACCGTCTAAACCGGAACACAACAACGACAAGTATTGACGCTACTGCGGAGGGAATAATGCCTGCTAGCGCGGACCATTTGAAATTCGTTTACGGGCCTTAGTGTGGCCCGTGGATCTAGGGTTGAGCAGCTTTGAAATAAACATTGAGTTTATGACTATCTCATTCCAACAGGAAAGTGTTAAAACGGCGATATGACACAATGGACGTCAGATTTATATTTTCATTTTTATGATCATATTGTACGTGCTGTTACAAATTGTACATGACTTTGACAGCTCACAGATAACATAATAAATACGTTACACTAGTATTATAACTTTTTAAATAGCATAGTATAGCAAATTATATCACGTCCCGTCTTTTGGATACACCTAACGTCGGGTTTGACAATTATTTATACAAACGACAATAAATAAATATTCACGGGACAAACTACATTTACTGATCTAACCCCAAAGTAAGCAAATTATTTGCTTGTAGTATGGGTGTTAGTCAACGATACTAATACATAGAAATACATATATAAATACTAGAATATATTTAATAAACACCCAAACCCGGAAATACAAACACTGATGCTCATCACACAAATGCTTGTCCCCGTCGGGGATCGAACCCGAGCCCTGTCGATCGCATAGTCAGGGTCGCTAACCACTCGACCAACGGGGCGGTCAAACAATTAAGATAATGAATCATTTTAATCGGCGTGGCTACTGGCAAGTATGAAAAGGCCGTGCATTTGCTCCGTGTCGGTCCCGGCTCCTTTGGATAACAGAGGATCTGCCATTCTACGGGCTATTCGAAAAATTCGAACGATTAACTGTATATATCAAAACAGGAATGGATCATTGATAAGAATTGTCATAGTAAAGGTAAAGGTACCACACAAGCCCCGAGTTTTACCAAAATACGAGCTTAAAATACAACGAAAAGATATCATTTACGATGACATTGCAGCTACATTGTTACGAGTATTTTTTATATCATGAGATAGCGAACAAGCAAATGGCTTTCGTGATGGAAAGAGACAGCCATCGCTGATAGACACCGAAGATATTAATGATGTGTAGGTTTCCATGTGGCAGGTTACTAGCTATCTCTAAACCAGAACGTCAAAGTGACAAGTAATGGACGCTGCTGCGGCAGCAATGGGTAAGGCGGTGTTACAAAAATCCGGGCGAGATGTAACAGAACTAACTACCTAACCAGTGGTCATGATGGTAGAGACACGTATAAGTAATCGTGCGACTTTTGCCAACTGACTGGGAAGTAAATACTCCTAAAAAATGCTGTATCGGTTAAAAATAACCAAGCTCCAAGGTAAAAGACACACAGAAATATAGTAAAATTGACAAGGGGGAGGTCCTTTTTGTAAAATTAACTTATGAGTTACATAGTTGTTGTGAAGATCACACAATAATAACGTGTGAATATTTTTTCCAGAAGGGCTTTATCAAGCTGGAAGTGAAAAATATTATTTTAAAATTAAGCCCATATTGTAAATCTCAAAGGTATAACAAAATAAGTAATTAAAAAAAACAAGTAACTTCCTATTTTGAAAGCCAATAGAATAGTTCTAATAAAATATAAACAACACCAAAACTTTATAGTGACCTTGTTTCACACTTTAAAACTATAATCAGCTCGTTAAACTTGAAAGCTGATACTAAAACTTATAAAACATAATTGATTATTTAAATATTGCCAATAATTTCATTTGATATGCAAATATTTTTGCTGTGTATTATATAATTTGTCATGGCTATGTTCGCGATAAAAGTTATTTTATTTTTCACTAGCGGCCCGCCCGGCTTCGCACGGGAAAAAAATGATTAAATCGATCCAGTAGTTTTGATTTATTCCTTACTACCCGTGGCCCGCAACGTAAATGGTGTAAAACGATTCCCCTTTCCCTATGAAGATTTCCTGCTATCTTTGGAATATCTAAATTCATATAGGTACTACATTTTTAGTTTTTACATTTTTACCTATTTCTTTTATTTTTACAATTAATATATTATGGAATGTCTTTATATACAACGTTCACAACTTTCTTGCCATTAGACAATACAAATATGTTTTCTTTAGAGGTTACTCTTGAAAGAGCGATATATAGTTGGCCATGTGAAAAGCAGTCAACGCTCAAATCTAAGCCAGCAACGTTGAAAGCTTCACCCTGCGATTTATTAAAGCGAGGCATCAGGACAAACGGGAAAAAATGTGTAAATGGTTGACCCTACGGGCCATCCCTGAAACTTTTCACTAAATTAAGATATTTTAAGCTCAAGAGTAAAAAATATAAGCATAGATTTTTCAGTTCAAACATCTATTTTGTTAAAAATGACAGTATTATTAATTTTTGAAAAGCTGAATATTTGAAAACGATGATGGCATTCAACTCAATTTTTGAGATCTAAAATATTGTTTTACCTAAATAATCGACAGGTTGAAAAATTTCGATGCTATGTCAAAAAAAAATTATTTTTAATTTTCTTCATTAATAAATCCCAAACAAATTGAGCGATTTTGATTAAATTAACGGAACAAAATCTGATAATATTTTTAAGTCAATCGGTAAATTAACTTGAAAGTTATTTAAAAAAACTTAAGTAAGTTTGCTAAAAATAACGTATGAAAAGCTATAAGTTTGAGAATTAGATTCGATTTTGATTTTTGAAACGACATTTGACGTAGTCTTTTAAGTACTAAAATATCGTAGAACACCAAAAAATTATTGGTTTAAAAATTTCGAAGCTATGTCGAAAAAACACTTTTTCAAAATTTTTCGTCAACGATTACTCTCAAACGGATAAATCGATTTTGATGCAATTTATTTATTAGACATAGTTTTTTGACGAATAGAGCTGATTAGTTTTTCTACTCAATCGGTACATAAATCTGGAAGTTTTTTGGTGTTTTTTCAAAATTTCTCAAAATCTCCTGGACCGAATCGGTTCAAATTTTCAGGAAATCTAAGTTGAGCAGAATCCAACCGCGTTTCGATCGGTCTAGCCGTTCAAAAGTTATGAGATGTTTACATACACACCTACACATACACACACACACACACACATACACACACACATACACACACACACACACACATACACACACACATACACACACACACATACACACACATACATTCATACATACATACAGACAGACATACTGACGTCATCGTGAAAATAGTCGGAAAAGATTCCTAGAACCTCTAAACGTGGACATCTGGTAAAAACTCGATTTTCGAAAATCGGGGTAAAATCAGTAACTTCTTTACCTACATACGTAGTGGGAAGTTTTTTTTTTAAATAGCCTATGTCACTCAATGAAAAAAAATGAAAAGTAAGTAAGTAAAGTAGTAAAAAACTGGTTTGCTAAATCACGTTTTTTTACATTGATTAACAATCAACAATCAATAACAATTTCAATAACAACAAAATCAATAACAATTTTACAAAAATTATGCGATATACCTGAAGATATTATCTAAGGAATGTGCAAACTTATTCCATGATAGAATGTACTTTACTTGATCATATAAAATTCCGAAAACAGGAAAAATAATTTGTTAATACTATTTCTAATCATCCACATGATTTTTTATATGGTGATATTTAGTTAAAAAAAAGGAATGTACTAAATTTTGGTTTTCAGCTGAAGTCCTAATTAATAAATAATATTTATTTAAAAATAATATTTATTTGTCCCAAAATTAACACGTTTCCCAGCGGTTTCGGAACACACCGCGCGCGCGCCTCCCGACCGGCCGGTAACCCCGCAACCGCTATGCCCCTGCATTTTAAATCTGTAATATCTTCGAAAATATTCATTTAAATTACATGCTGTAAACGGTCATATTGATCTATATTAAGTCAACAATATATCTAAGGTATTTAATTGGATAAGGATTAGTGCTGTTATATATGATTAGTATTGCTTAAAATTGCTTTGAAAAAAAGCCATTATTCTCGTAAAAAGTAATTGACTAAACAATGCTATTGTGGGTTATCCATAAGAGCTAGACATATACCATCGCGGACTTTTCTGTAGACCTTTTCAAGGTGTACAAATACTTAGTACATTGTTTTGATAAATCTCGTAGGGTTTAGCCTGCGTTTGCAATATAAGCGGAAAAAAATATAATTATTTACGACATGACATCAGAAAACTCAAAAATTGCAGTATTTCTCTAGAATATATTGAATGTTATTATACACATAAACCTTCCTCTTTAATCACTCTATCTATTACAAAAAACGGCATCATAATCCGTTGCGTAGTTTTAAAGATTTAAGCATACATAGGGACATAGGGACATAGGGACAGATAGAGAAAGCGACTTTGTTTTATACTATGTAGTGATGATCCATAATGCTAAGATTTAAGCCTTATTATATTATTCCTTGTAACATTATGGAATATGCAATAAAATTTAAATTGAAATTGAATCATCAGAAACTTTCTTTTCCCATGTTGTCCCTCTCCCTTCCTATTCAAGTACAGATCGTTTGCTATTCAGCCAGGCAGTTCGTAAAAGATGAACGATTGGCCAAACGTATCAATACTATTGTTGCTACTGGCTGGTAGATACTGATGGCTCTGGTTTGGTACCACCGATATATGTTTTCCTGCCACAATAATTGTAGTATGGATGGATCATTATGGGAGGTGTATTTTCAAACAAAATTCTAATCGGTTTATAAATGATTGAGTTCCGAGGTAAACGAACATAAAAAAGTCAAATTGGAAACATCCTTCTTTTTGTTAAGTCGGTTAAAATGGTTAATATTTTTAATTTAGGTATTTTTATTATGTTTCTGCATTTCTAAGTAAGTAAATACTTAAAATAAATAAAATTGGAGTTTCTGTTTTAAACTATTATAAAAGACAAATAATTGGTTAATGTTTCACTATTATTGTGTACTAGGAGGTAGAGTTCTGCAAAGTATCGCCTGGGTTTTGTTATCACTGTCTTAACTATTCCCGCCACAATAGCGTAATGCTCGTCACTGTCACGTTGAAGTTTGGAAAGAAAAAAGTCGGTTAACTTATGAATGTGGTATTACTATTTCGTCACATGGATAGCAACGCACTATTAGCATCTTTGGTGTCTATTAGTTGTGCCTTTCCTTCAGAAGAGTCACCTACTTGTTTGCTTTCTTATGTTAAAAAAGTACAGGCTAAGCTTCTCGTAAACTTTACTGTGCTCCTAAACATTTTGCCTACAGCTGCTATTTACAAGATGACTGATTTATTGAATAAATAGTCTGATCCTGACTACGCAATCGACGGGGCTCGGGTTCGATTCGATTTGGGTGTTTATTAAATATATTCTAGTATGTTTACGAGTATATGTACTTTTTGGGGTTACTCAGGAAGTGTAATTGGCCCATGGCCGATGAATATATATATATATATATATAAATAAATATATATATATATATATATATATATATATATATATATATATATATATATATATATCTATAATAATATCGTTGACTATCACCCATATCAAAAGCAAATAATTTGCTTACTCTGGGATCAATTCGTGTAATTTGTCAAGGAATATTTATTTATTCCTTTTTTTAAATTTATTTGCTCATTCATATATTCATTCATTAATTTTTTATTTATTTATTTATTTTGGTAACGTTACTTCTTCTATCAGATTTTCATTTGTGATATATGCAGTATTTCCATATTCATAGAGAAGTTTGGCGTGAAGATATACATGTCATACTCTACATGGCTCTTCTATGTAGCTCTAATTTCTTTCTTTTTAGCTATTTAAAATTAAATCGTTTATTAATTATCAAAAAGGTATAACAGTCATGCTTTCTTTTCGTAGAAATTTATATTTTAATGACATAAAATAGACCTATAACCGTATAAAAGAAGCGAAATTTCACTATGTTTATGGTAAAAAGGCATTCGGTCGTATTAATTTTCAATGAGATTCGGTATTCGAATAGGTATGCAATATGTAAAAACATGAAACAGAAAAGGCCTCTACTTCATCCTAATTGGATTTATATGTCACAGATTTAATGTAGCATTTGAATAAATTTCTGTATTGTTTTACGGTTTGGTTGTTAAATCATTTTGCTTAATTTCCTGTTTATAGAGCTGGGTAACTGATTGAAATAATATTATTGAATTAAATTAACTGCATACGAGATAATTTTAGTTATATATGCGACCAATTTACACAGGTAGATTTTTTATATCATAAGATAGCAAACAAGCAGATGGGTCTTCTGGTGGAAAGAGTCAACCATCGCCAATAGACACCAAAGATTAGACCTTGCCACAAGATATTGCGTCACTATCTTGTAGCAAGGTCTAATGGCACAGTTTACCGGCTACCTTACTCCAAACCAGAACAGTGACTAGCACTGACGCTATTGCAGCAGAAACAGGCAAAGCGATGGTACCCGACCCGGGCGAGACAATGCAGAACTCTACCATCTATTCCCACGACGGTAGTGATTCGCATAGCCAATCGGTCGCCTTTTACGACTTGTTAGGCAGAATGGCAGTTGGCCTATTATGTAAAGGAGCCCGGGAACAATACGAGGATTTTAAACAATGACACGGTTACAATGTAATATTAATTTATAAAAATTTAAACCGACTTCATATTTCAACTATACTCATGTCTCAAAAACTACCGAACCGATTTTGATGAATTTTGACTATTTCCTAAGTTGAAATATACCTGATTTAAATTTTAAAAAAATATTCTCGGTATTGTTTTTTAGTTCCCAAAAAATTTGTGGACAAACCATACATACACTTACAAAATTTAGTACACGTGTTTCAACGCCTGTTAATACTAATGATATCGGTGGACAAATTACACAAATTGATCTAACCCCAAAGTAAGCGAATTATTTGCTTGTGTTATGAACGTTACTAACACAAAGATACATACATAAATATTGCAACATCTATACATATAATAAAATCGTAGGAAAGTCAAAACTGTACATTGAATATTTTTTTAAAGAATACTTAGGGCGTGATCTACAATCGATATCGAAGCCAAAAATATAGTTTTTAGAATTTTTGTCTGTTTGTCTGTATGTATGTCCGGGGTAAACTCAAAAAGTACTGCATGGATTAACTTCAAATTTTGCATGAATATTACTAACAGATCGGGTCAACATATAGGCTACATATTATCACCCTATCACCTACAGGGGAGAAGCAGTGCGGAGTAAACGAAGTCCGCGCGGACGAAGTCGCAGGCAATAGCTAGTACATAATAAACTCAGAAATACAAACATCTATGCTCATCACATACGAAATGTATATCTCTGTCAGGAATTAAACCCTAGCCCCATTAAATTGTGATTAGGTTCGTTTACCATTCAATTGACGGAGCAGTCATATAGATCATTATATTCAAATACTAGCTGACCCGGCAAACGTTGTTCTGCCTTTTTAACTACTCTTATTTTTTTTTCTATATTTTCGCACCTTTTAAACCTTCCCTGGACTTCAACAATTAATTCAAAACCAAAATTAGCCAAATCGGTTCAGCCGTTCTCGAGTTTTAGAGACACTAACGAACTGCAATTGATTTTTATATATAAGAATAATCTAATTCCAACAATATTACATACATAGGTACATGTCAAATTGATAAACTTCGTTTTTTCGTCAGTAGAAAATAAATAATCAATTAACATGATAGAACGTTATATGCGTTCTTTCGTGTTAATTGATTTTACCAATTATATTTTTCCCGTGTTGATCCGAGCCCCTTTTTAAAGAATAGATAAATTGCCTACTGCTAGGCATGTCGTAAAAGGCAACACAATAAAAGGCAGGTTAATACGTGTATTCTAGGGAAACGCGTTGCTTCCTAGGCCGCATTGCTTACCATCAGGCGAGATCGTGGTCAAGCGCTTTCCTATCGATAATAAAAAAGAACGTGTCACTTACTAGTGACACGGTTTTTTTTATTACACGATATTTCGTGAATACCACAGACCATACAAATACTAATAGACTACGTGTTAAGCGCAAAATGCATAGCCGCTCATATGAGCATATGTATGTAAATGTCAAACGCTTTTAGATATATCGTAAAAAGAGAGAAATATGACATATTATGCTAATTTATTGTGTCGAATAAAAAGCTAAGGCCTAACGAATAGACCTGGAGTGATTTTATTTCATTGGTAAGTATTATAACTCTGTATTTCTAGATGTAAATGCAAGCGATACTGACAACCTAAGAATTTGCCTTAAAAGGCGTATCCAGTTTAATCCGTGGTGAATACTAACTAATGGAAGAGTTGTACAACGTTTCGACTGGGTTTGGTACCAATAGCTGCAGTGCTTGTCGCTGTCCTATTCTAGTTTGGTCAGTAATGTAACTTATGCATGTGGAATTTCAATCACAGGTTTTGGTACTACCCAATACAAGACAATATCTTAATTTGTCAGTGCAGCTTCATTTACACACAGAAATATAGACTTATAATACTTATCGACGAAATAAAATCCCTTCAAGGGTAATTTTTCAATACTGTCATCTCATTCGGTACGATGAAACAGTAAGTACAACATGGTTTATTTAAATTTTTTACAAAATATTATATCTACAAATGTATGAAACTTTTGACAGTGAGAAGAGCGTTTGCTCATTTGCATGGTGACACTTTTCCTTCGCAATTGCGTGTCTATTAGTATTTATGTGGTCTGTGGCACTACCGCTGTACCTATTCCTACCGCAACAGCGTCAATGCTTGTCACTTTCGTATTCCGGTTTGGAGAGTAAGATAGCCGATAAATTTATGAACGTGGCACTATTAACTTGCCATACGGATGTCACAATTTACAAGTTATAGGTGTATTTTTCTATCAGAATAGCCATCTGCATGTATGCTACCTTATTGTTTATATAAAATGTATTTCGACAGCCCCGTTGGTCGAGTAGTTAGCGAAACTAACTACGAGTCCATGGGGCTGGGATTTGATTCCCGACAGCAACAAACATTTGTGTGATGAGCATAGATGTTTGTATTTTTGGGTTTTATTGTTTATTATGTACGTTATAGTATTTATATCTGTATTTCTATGTATTGATATTGTTGACTAGCACCTATGAATAACACATAACACAAGCAAATAATTTGTTACATTGAGGCTAGAACAAATTGTGTGATTTCTCCAGCGATAATTATTGATTTCATTTTACTTCTTACACCTAGCAATTTTTACGTAATCTCCGCGATTATCACATGTGGGTGCCATGATATTCGTTGTGATTAGCATTAACCTCTATCTCTAGAACGTGGGTGCTGAATGCGTATTAATTGTACATCTTCGATGAGAACCAATGATATGGAAAGATTCTATTAGATAACAAATGGAGGCACTTACGCTTAAACGTTCATTCGACTTCAATATTTTTCATTTATATACATCAGCCACGAAATATAATTGCTTTTTAACTTTCCGCTACGTATGTAGATGAAGAAGTTACTGATTTTGCCCTGACTTTCGCCAGATCTTCCATATTTTAAGGTCCTATGAACCTTTTTGGACTATTTTCACGATGACGTCAGTATGTCTGTATGTATGTGTGTGTGTGTGTGTGTGTGTGTGTGTGTGTGTGTGTGTGTGTGTGTGCGTGTGTGTGTGTGTATGTGTACATCTCATGACTTTCCAAGCGATCGAATCGTTATTGATGGCATTCGATTGAATTCTACTCATTTAGACTTCCTGAAAATTTGAACTAAGTCGGTCTAAGAGGTTATGAGAAATTTTGAAAAACCCCAAAACTTTTTTGGAGAAACAGTATTTTTTTATAAATCTATATTTTAATGTACCGATTGAGTACAAAAACTAATCAGCTCTATTTCTCAAAAAAAACTACGTCTAATACATAAATTGCATGAAAACCGGTTTATCCATTTGGGATCCGGTCCGGATCCGGTTTATCCATAAAATTACGTTGTTTCTAGCAAACTCACTTAATATTTTTAAAATAACTTTAATATTTTTAAAAGTTTTCAGGCTAATACACCAATTGACTTAAAAATCTTGTCAGCTCGTTATAAAACTGCGTCAAATACCATTACATAGTTGGATTAAAATTGGTCAATTTGTTTGGGATTTATCAATGGTGATTTTTTTTTAAATAAATGTTTTTGAACATTCGATTATCGTTTCCAAAATATACAGCTTTTTAAAAAATATATGTTTGAATTGAAAAAAATCTATGCTTATAGTTTTTACTTTTTTGAGCATAAAATACGAGTACCTATCTTTATTTAGCGGGAAGTTTCAGGGTCAACCGTTTAAAGATGTTTTTTAATGACTGTAGCTGAAAGCCTAAGAGCTGCAACAGCGACACCAGATTTGAGAGCAAGCATTTAGAAAATTATTATCTGAGCAAATGCTCAGCCAGATAATAATTTATCTATACTAATATTAATAATCTTAATTGTAAGAATAGTTAAAAATGTTTCACAAAGGTATATGTAGTTAAGGACTGTATACACTATGTATCTTAATATGTTGGTAATCCACTAAATAAGTAAATAAATACTATAATAATAATATAAAGAAAAACAATATTTTGTATTTTTGAATTTTTGTAATGGATGAAGTCAGAAAATACTGGACTGACCTTAAAATTTTTTTACCATAAGATATAGGCCACTTTTTACAAGACGGAGACAAAGAAAGTGATCTTAAGTCACGCAAGTGAAACCGCGAATAACATCTAGTAATACATAATCATGCAAAAATTATTGAATAACATACGTCAAAAAGTATCTGATATGGCATATATATATATATATATATATATATATATATATATATATATATATATATATATATATATATATACATATATATATATATATATATATGTCGCCTCTGTGGTCTAGTGGTCCAGCGTTGGCGTTGATCACATGAGGTCCCGGGTTCGATTCCCGGGTCGGGCACATAAAAAAAAAAGTGTTTTTTCAGTTTTCTGAGAAATACAAATTTGCCCGGGATTGGAAATTCCCGGTTGGCGATAGGCTTGCCACCTATCCCATTGTGGGACCAAGTATCTTCGGCTAATCGTGGGTGCACTTGTTGTACCTCTGCCTACCTCTTCGGGGATATGGGCGTGAATATACTTTTATATAAAAGAAAGTCGTGTTAGTTACTCCACTTATAACTCAAGAACGGCTGAACCGATTTAGCTGAAAATTGGCAGGGAGGTAGTTAGTTAAAGTAGTAGTAGTAGAGCCAGGAGAAGGACATAGGATATTTTAGAATTTTTTCCACGCGAACGAAGTCGCGGGCACAGCTAGTAATATATTTATTTGTCATTGATTGATATTTGTGTTTTTAGATGCGAAAAGAAGGCCCAATATAGAAGAGAAACGTTGAAATAATAACAATATTAATGTTAGAAATTTCCCCGTGTTGGGCTCCTTTGAAGAATAGATCAACTGCCGTTCTGCCAGGCTGGTCGTAAAAGGCGACCGATTGGCTATGCAAGTCACTAACATCGTAGCTGCTAGGTGGTAGAGTTCTGCATTGTCTCGCCCGGGTTTGGTACCACCGCCTTACATATTCCTGCCGCAATAGCGTCAGTGCTTGTCACTGTCGTGTTCCGGTTTGGAGGGTAAGGTAGCCGGTAAACTTATGCATGTGGCATTAGACCTCGCCACAAGATAGCAACATCACCATTAACACTTTAGGTGTCTATAGGCGATGGTTGACTCTTTCCATCAGGAGACCCATCTGCTTGTTTGCTATCTTATAATATATACAAAAAAAAGAAATTTGTCCACATTCCTGCTGTTATATGTATAATTTATTAAACTAATATGGATGGTAATCGTTATAACAATTGGATATGCTTTTTAGACGTCGTTCGTGACTATTCGGGGCACTTCAAGTCTGAACTGTTAGACACAATTAACAATGCACTGCTACGTTAATTTCACTTCATACAACATACATACGAGTATTTTTGGTATATCACTCAACCGGTTTCACTTTTTGAGCATCTTCAGGATATACATCCTGAAGATGCTTAAAAATTGAAATCGGATGTACATTCCGAATATGCTTAAAAGCATGTACATCCTGAAGATGCTCAATGGCAGGATGTACATCTTGAATATGCTTAAAAAATGAAACTGGTTGTGTAATACACCAAAAATATATAATATGTTGTGATGTGAAATTAAACCACAAGTGCATTGTTAATTTTGTCTAACAATAATGAAATTTCACCAAGTGTCGACGATAGAAAGTATAAAGTTTTTCAAGTCAGAAGTTCAAAATATTGATAACTTTATATATTTTTCCATGTCGATCTGGACCACTTTTGTAGAACAGATCATCTGCCGTTCTGCCAGGCAGTTCGTAAGAGGTGAACGATTGGCTATGCGAGAGTTCTGCATTGTCTCGCCCGGGTCTAGTGCCACCGCCTTGCCTATTCCTATCGCAATAGCATCAGTGCTTGTCATTGTCATGTTCGGGTTTGGAGGGTAAGGTAGCGGATAAACTTATGCATTTGCAATAAGACTCTGCCACAAGGATAACAACGCACCATTTACTAATTGTCTTTTTTTCATCAGGAACGCCATCTGCTTGTTTGCTATCTTATGATATAAAAAATACATGGGGCACACTAAAAGTTTTGCACTTCTAGCTAATCGGAACTATTTGAATTTCGAATGGTATATTTTTAAAACGTTGCAATCTTTTTAGTAATAAAAAAAACAATTGGCGGGAAATGATTTGTCATTGTTTTTTTATCACACATCAAAGATGCTTTTGGGAGAGAAGCACCTTGTTTGAGCACCGTGAGGCGATGGTTTGCTGAATTTGAGAGAGGTCGAGTTTCTTTCGGGTCTCTTTTCAAGGGCGGCCTTCAACTGCCGTCAACGAAAATAATGTGGCTATTGTTAAGCGGTTAATTGAAGAAACCCCCCGGATTACCTATGAGATAATTTGAGGACTATTGGGGATTGGTATGAGCCACATTCAGAATATTTTACACGAAGAATTGAAAGTTGGGAAAATTTGTTGTCGTTGGATCCCTCATGAACTGACAGCGGAGCAGAAGCGGGCTCGCGTGGAATGGTGCTCACAGATGCTACTGAAGTACGACCACGGACATTCTAATGCTGTTTATGACATTGTCACTGTACTTTTACCAACTCCGAAGAGGCAGTGACAGCGTTCAATCAGCCCGTAGAAAACATGCCTTCAGATCTATTGTCCTCCTGTTTTAAAAAATGGTTCGATCGCATGAAAAAATGTTTAAAATGTAAAAGAGATTATTTTGAAAAGCAATAAACATAATATTTTCGTTATAACATGTTGTTTTTTTAAGTTACGCAAAACTTATAGTATGACCTACGTACATGGTTATGTAATCCACATAGATCATTTTACTACCTCCTAAGGCTCTATTAACCTTTTAAATCATATATGTCTAATTGCAGGAAATGCACGTGGTAATCTCAGAGGCAGGTCTACGTAGACTCATATATTAAATATAACCACGTATTTATTCTATAAAGACAAACTACATATAGTAAATTCATTCACCCTGCTGCAAATGACTTTATATAAAATAGTTTCCCATCGTTAAACACAAGTATATTGATGTGCCATCAATTACCGAAGGCGAGAGAACTCATTGTTTCTTTTCGCAACACGCGAGCTGATCCTTAGTTCTTGGTAATTTTCCAGTTCCAATAAACATATTGTTTTATCATGCAATGTAATTCACGGGAGCAGAAGATATATAACATGTAATAAAATAAACTTATGAATGCATTTTGGCGTGTTACAGTCAGCGATATATTTGGATATATATAGATTATTGGATCTAATTAAAAAAAAAAACTTTAGTAGTCTATTCTAATGTTATAAAGAGAAAGCATTTGTATTTTTGTGTTTGTAACAAATAAATTTAAAACTACTGGACCGATCTTTAAAATTATGTTACCATTAAAAAATGACACTTTCCAGGAATGACACAGGTTGCCTTAACTCGAGTTCGCAAAAGAAAGTAATGATTTTAAGTTATACGAACGAAGTCGCGAGTAACTCGTTATAATTTATAGATTAATAACTAGCTGTGCCCGTAACTTCGTTCACGTGGAAAATTTTCGAAAATAAAAGTAGCCTATGTCACTCCTTATTACATCAGCTATCTGTCAGTGAAAGTCCCGTAAAAATCGGTCTGGCCGTTTCAGCGATTAGCCGGAACAAACAGACAGACAAAAATGGTAAACAATGTTATTTTGGTATATACACCGTGTACACATCCATGTGCATTTAGTAAAAACGGTTATTTTAATATTACAAACACTAATTTTATTTATTTATATAGATGTGTAGATAAAATTACAGTCATTAGTCCTTAATAGTAAAAAATACACGTACCTACTCGTACTTATGGTGTTTATTTAATAATTTTCTACAAATATTTGATTGAAGCATTTATTATTGATTTTATTTTATTTCATAAAATACCATAGCTATCTTGTTCTAATGAGACAACATAAGTTATAGACACCGAAGTTGCCAATGGCGCTTTACCATTTTTATGGCTGGATAGCAATGCCACATGCATAAGTTTACCACTTAATAACCTATGGTATTGACATATTTGGTCGATCTTATATTTTTTGTAAGTTTTCGCTATCATCGTTCGAAGTAGTCGCTATCAATCATCGCAGTAGTGACTACTGTTCTGCAACACCTGGCTTAATTATTCCTACTGCAGTACTGTTAATCTTGTTTTGTTCCAATTAAGATAATAAGCGGTAATCTAAAGTAAGTGATGTTAAGTATTTGCCACATGCATAACGACACACTATTGACAACTTTGATATCTATAGAAGATGGTTATATTCCGTGAGCAAACATATCTGCTTAATTTTTATCTTTATATGAAACAAAAAATTACATTTAAAGTTATTAATACTGTTCATTTATATAAGACGCCAACTGTACATTCACAATAAAATAACTGGATCAATACCGCTGAATTTTTATTGTGACGCTTTAAGAGTGCCGTACCGTAGTGATTAGCTAAAGAGATTCTTACGGTTGGACTTCATTTATTTTTTACTCTTCAGTAGCTATACATATCTTCTTACTAACTGACCCGGCAAACGCTGTTCTGCCTTTTTAACTACTCTTATTTTTTTCCCTATATTTTCTCACCTTTCAAACCTTCCCTGGACTTCAACAATTAATTCAAAACGAAAATTAGCCAAATCGATTCGGCCGTTCTCGAGTTTTAGCGGGACTAACGAACAGCAATTGATTTTTATAAATATAGATATCTTCACGTCAAATTCTTTATGTAATAGGTAGAAAAAACTGAGCGCCATACATCACGATCCAGACAGATAAGCCTCTTTGCATCCACGTTTATAACTCTACTAGCTGCAGCATGCAGCCTACTGCATTATAAATGTTTTTAGCGAATCTTGCGGGATTATCTATTTTTTCCGGGTAAAAAGCCTGTGTGCTATTCCAGGTCGCCATCTATTTGTGTGCCGTATTTCATTCAAAACTTTTCAGTAGTTTATGCGAGATTGAGTAACAAACATACATCCATCCAAACATCCAAACTTTCGCATTTATATTATTAATATAAATTCACACGAACACGACAGATTCATAGACTGGCACCTGATTAATTTGATTATGGTATGTTAGTCTTGGTCTCCATCTCTTGCTCGAAAAACATGTATAGATACCATTAGTATTTTTGGTATCAAATAACAAATGACAATCTAGATAGATGTTAAGTTCAAGTCGCTGTAATATATGATTAACAAATATATGTTTTTTTAATATTATAAGATAGCAAACAAGCAAATATCTCTCCTGATGGAAAGATAAAGTCATCGACTTTAGGCACCAAAGTTGTTAATGGTGCGTTACTATCCGTTTGGCGTGATGGTAATACCACATGCATAAGTCTAACAGCTACATTACCTCCAAACCGGAACACGACAATGGCAATCGTTGACACTATTGCGGCAAGAATAGCTAAGGCGGTACCGTACCAAATAACCGGGCGAGACGTACCAGACTTAGTATTCACAATGGCAGTGACACATATCGCTAATCATTGGCCTATTACAACCTACCTGGCAGAACGGCAGTTGGTCTATTCGTCAAAGAAGCCTGGCCCAACACTGGGAAAAGTGTGCATTTTGTCTAAAAATTGACAGAGCCTATCTTAACAAGAAATATTGTACACTTTCTTATTGAGCCTCGCAACCCGTAGCACAATGAATGTTTCTACGGGATCCACCGGATTACACTTGAAACTAAAAAATACTATTTGGAGAATTAGAATAAGTCTATTAGTTAAGTCTTATTATAGATTATCTGTATACTAAATCTGTCCAGATGTTTAAACATAAAGTAATAAACATACATACATACACGGACAAACAAACATGTTCGTATTTATGATAGTAATGAAATTTGTGTTAAATATTTATATACTTTCTAGCAACATACGGAATCCTGTGTATGAATTCGGATCGTATTAAAAATGGCGTATAGTATCAATTGTATAAAAAGCCAAAGAAGAGATTTTGAAATTTTTACTGGTTTGTATGAATATCACGTAAAAATGTTTGAATTGAAGAATTTTGATGTTTTTGTTCACAGTTGTTAAAATAATAGAGATGTTAAAAATTCACAGTACTTTTATAAACCAATTCTGTATGTATCTCCAACGATTTGCAAATATAATTGTTTTTAGCCAAAAGCGATAGATGTTTTGAAGAACAACATATTGTGTTTCTCTTTGTAGGTGCTCGCATGCTTTGGCACTTAATATTATAAAGAACAAACTGAAATCATCCTGTTTGAATTCATTCTATCCCTTAGCAATATTAGACTAGATAATTTTTATCTTATTTTTGTTAATACTAAAATGACTGTGTTTCAAATTTCATAGAACGACTCTACGGCTGAAATATCGGCAGATTTACTTTTTGTTTTAGAATTATTTATTGTAATTATCTAGATTTGTCTATATACGTAAAAACTTTGTACCCTTTTCTAAGGCAATTACGCGAATGGAGGAATATAAAATCTGGCACAGTTAAAACACAAATCTAATATTTTGAATAATATGCTTTAAAAATACATTAAATTAATAAAAATAAACATTAGGCACACTATACATTCGTTTTATATACACTCGGATATGTAAATAGTACCAAGGACATACATACATACATGATAATATAGACACATGTACACTATTAAGTTTACGGCTTATGCCTGTTGTTGTATTTAGAAAAGTTTTTATTCAGTCTATGGTCAAATTTCGATCACAGGGCGATCGCTAGTATTTTTAAACAATTGATACAAAAAGATTTTTTATATGTTTTGTTTGCATCTAGTGCCAGTATGAGGAACTTTTATTTTGTGGTTACAATTTATAATTTATAAAAAGGCGAATGATTGGCTGAAACTAACACTACCATCTCGATTACTACGTGAAAAAGTTCGGTAATATCTAGCTTGAGATTGGTACCACCTCTTTATCTGTTCCTGCCGCAATAGCGTTGTCAAGTTCCGGTTTAGAGGAGAAAGTAGATGGTAACCTTAAGGGTGCTATATTCATCCTCGCTAGACGGATAGCAACAAAAAGTTATCACCTATACGCTATGGTTGTCTCCTTCCGATAGGAGAGTCATTTGCTAGCTTGATATCTTATGATATAAAATAATCGACATTTAAAGTTACTTACACATTAAAATTTTTCCCGCACTGCTTTATAGCTGCAAAAAAGCTATTATTTATGTATTTGTATCGCATTACGTTATGATCTATATATATATATATAAATAGCTAATACTATAAATACGAAAGTCTGTTTGTCTGTTACGCTTTTCAGCCTAAACCACTCAACCATTATTAAGGTTTTTAGCTAGAAGATATTTGAAGACCCCCGGTTAAACTAAGATTACTCTTTTCAAAAATTAACTCCTAAATGACTGAAATAGGAGATGAAAGCTTGTATGAAATTTCTTATATTGATGACACGTTACATGCAGTAATTATTCGCGAGCGAACCTGCGCGGGATAACTTGTACCTATATAATACAAATGAATAATACTTTTAAATTTTTGAAATTTTGTTTTTGTTAATAAATACTTTCAAATTTATGAAATTTTATTTTCATAAACAAAAACAAAATTTCAAAAATTTTAAAGTATCATTTTGATATTATCACTAGCTGACTCGGCTAATGTTGTTTTGCCATATTAATAAATATTAGTAATTCAAATGATTGAATTACTAATATCGCTATTAAATATAGGGGTTGATAGTAGAAGGATGAAAATGTAGGGCTGTATGTATTGTAATGTCACATCATAAAAAAAAATATCAAAGAAAAAGTTGGGGTGGGCCACCCTTGTCACTTAGGGTTACAAAAAATAGATAACAATCTATTTTTAGACTTGAATATACATATAAAAGTTCATCAAAATCGGTCAAGCCGTTTCGGAGGAGTGACAAATCTGTGGCACAAGAATTTTATATATTAGATAATAAAAATTAATTATCTATATAAAATACTAGCTGCAGCGTGTAGCCCGCTGCATTGTAAAAGTTTTTGGTGAAACCCGCGGGATCAACTAATTTTTCCGGGATAAAAAGTAACCTATGTGCTATTCCAGGTCATCAGCTACTTGTATGCCAAATTTGATTCAAATCCGTTCAGTAGTTTTTGCGTGATTGAGTAACAAACATCCATCCAAACATCCAAACTTTCGCATTTATAATATTAATAAAATATAGATTATAATTCGAGATTATAATAAAAAAAGACATATAACACTTTTTCTTTGAACTTTAAGTGAATCGAAAAATATCTCCCTCTAATTTGTTTTACATGTATTTTTCTAATTATTCGATATATCGAAAAATTATATATTTTCATTTCAGGTTTTGATTACTACGTCTTTCCTATTTAATTGGGATAATGATATGTAAACCGGATTTCAAAGTCTATCCACGAAGCCACCCTAAGGGCTTTCATAAAAATTTATTATTACGTTGAATAAGCCCGGAACCCGGGCAGAGCTTTTAGAATTGGCTAAAAATATACAAAACTCGAATCTATTCATACAATTCTAAATACCAAATTTGAATGCTTGCTTTTTTCTGTGGTAATTATTGATGGTAGGTGTCCAATTTAACAGGTAGGCGACTTTTTAAACCTGCTACAAATTTAAATTGATTGTCTGCGAGAGAATATGTTGAGGTAAGAGCGATTACGCATATATCCTATCTGAATTCGAGAAAATTTCCAATTTGGAACGCTTGCTTTTATCCAGTGGTGATCACTAATGGAAAGTGTCCAGTTTAATAGATAGGTGACTTTTTTAAACTGCTATAAATTCAAATTGATCGACTGAGAAAGAATGTGTTGAGGTAGGAGCGATTACACAAATCCTATTTGAATCCGAGAAAATTAAGTTTTGATTTAGCCGTAAAACAATTTTATGGAAACTTACGCTTTACACCTAAGTTCCGTCATCCGAGTTCTTTCCGTCGTCCGAGGATGTCCAATTCGAAACGAAATACTGACGGACCGATTTTCCCAGTAACAATTTTGGAAAATGCTGTATTGTAGAAGAGTTTTGTTAAACTTGATACACATTGAACTATGTAATCGCTCTGATATATATTTTTGATGTGGATATCTATTTTTTCTAAAAAGTATCATCTCGACAGTTTCCTTGCGGAATAGACAGAGTGAATCAAACGTCTATAGACTATCAAGTTCATCGGGATTCATCAGTGTGTCGATTAGCGAGATGAGTGTTGATACCAATGGTCGTATTTTTTCAAAATTTATTTATATATGGACAGCAAACAAGCGGATCGCTTTCCTGATGTCTCGAATCTGGTACCTCATGATCTGAGCCAAATAGGCTAACCTTGCTTTTGCAGATTTGGATCGTTAAGTAATATCCGATATCGGTTCGAGTTTTTTCGATTTGTATTACTTCGTATTCGGATCTGATGCAGTGAGCAACTGCTCTAAGACTCAAAGGGCGCTTAATTCTTAACCCAAAAATTTAGTAATGGACAGAAATGGCCAGATATGGAAGGCCAAAACAAATCTATGGCCGCTTAAACATTACCTGTTAATAGAATGCTCAATTATATTAAAATGCACTTGTGCTGTTTAACGAAACACTTTTTATTTAGTTTATATTGCCAACGGGTTTTGATTTTTACGTCATCTTTAGGGCTAAGAAGGAAATACTTTTTTTAATATCATTGAATAGCTAACAAGCAGATGGCTCTTCAGATAGAAAGAGAAACGATCGCTTATAGACACTAAAGAGGTTAATGGTGCGTTGCTATCCATGTGGCGGGACAGCAATGCTACATTCATAAATGTACCAGCTAGTCTACCCTATTAATAAATTTTCAGCCTAAATTTCAGAACGATCGTTATCTGACATGAATAAACCGTTAGGTAGACCATAGGGCGGCAAATGTCTGCAATAAATGCAATAGCCACAATGTTAGTAAATTTGAAATTACACTATAGTAAACTTTGGCGTAACAGCAAATAGTAATGCAGCAACGATAACAAAACATTTTGAATACGTTGCGACGTTCAAAGACAACGCCTTATGTGTGCTTTGGGAATAACTGATGATATTTAGCAGCGCGATTTTACAGCAACGATAATATGTAAATTCTTAACGGCACTATCACCGGAGAACGCTATTTAACGTGTGCAGACTACAGATGCAGTTTTATTTTACGAGATCTGCAGGAAGATCTAGATTTGTAGGTTTATGGTATCGTCTCTGTAACCTAGCAGTACGTACAACAAATAAGCTGATGGTTCTTCATATTTTTTTTATTTTCATAGTAGAGCGGATAAACGATAATGCCGTCCATGAACACCTGCAATACCAGGGGTCTTGCAGTTGTATTGCCGGCCTTTTAAAAATGAGTAAACTCTTTTCTTGAAGGTCTCCAAGTCGTATCCGTTCGGAAACAGCCTCGCCGATAATTGATTTCACAAAGAAGTAGTGCGAGGCAAAAAATGCCGACAAAAGATATTAAGTAGATTTCCAGATATCGAGGTGGTGAGGATAGAACTTTAAATTTTGACGCGATGTCCGATGATGGAATTTAGCGGCAGAAATTAATCCGAACAACTCGTCGGAACATTTCCATGATAAATTCCGTAAAAGATGCAAAGCAAACTTGCATCTATGCGTAACGCACAAACTTCTGAGACAGACATCGGTACACCATTGGGTGTATACATCGGTACACCAATGTCAAATGCGTAAGCAATTGGCAATAAAGCTGGATGGGAGTAAAGCGTAGTATAATAATGAGAAAAAGCTACTAAATTTAAGTGTACTTATTAGCTATTATAATTGTAAGCATACCCAAACTGCTAGATTTGGTCGGTTAATATTCGTTTAATAAGCAACAACTTTTTTTTAGTTCGTATTTCGTTTTCCTGCACAACGTGTGTCTTTCGTTTACTTTAGTTTTCGCGCTTGTACTCGTATGGATTATTATAAAATATATTTTCGTGAACAGGCGTTTACTAAGTGCGCTTATGAAAAAATTACAACGTTTAAGCGTGTTGACAAAAATTAGCCGTTTATAATACCTCTATCTGTTATCCACATACAACGGCTGTTTAACCCTTATAGGCTATTACCACAAGGGTCGATACTAATGATTTAACGATTTGCTGAACTTACATAAAAAAGAACAAGATCAAGAGTTTATAAATTTGTTTCTTTTTCAAGTAATTCGAAAAAGTTACGGCACCGAAAAAGTTGCCACAAACAGTAATACGACAAAGATGACAATCATAAAAAGTTATGAGTTAGGTTTTCTTTTAATGCAGCATAATTGTTTTCAATAAATAAAAGCGTACCGCCGTCGGCTTCACACGAGAACAAAAGTGCTTACCATTGATGTTTTCCCCATCTATAAAGTGGAGGCTTGTTTTGCATAATGATCCCTTTTCTTTCATTAAGCTATCTTGACAAGTTTTCTATTAAATTTTATAAGACATTATTGTTTATGCTTACCATCGGACAACGTGAAGCTTTTAGGCTAGCGACGTACTCGCGTCTATTTAGCATGGTTTATGCTCGCGGTCGCAAATACTATTCAGGTACATTCGAATGAATGTATGGTACAAAAAATTACTAATTTTAGCTTAGATATTCAGAAATCAGAAATCAAAAGGACTTTATTCAATAAAACTTTTTACAAGTTATTTTGACACGTCAATATTTTTTTTAAATATTGTAATAACTTTACATTTTCTACTTTATAATAAAAGTCACATTGAAGTTTCCGTATTTTAAAATCGGTACAATCGGTATGATGTTATAATATAGTGAAACATTTTATTTGCCGGGACACACTTATTAGTTTTGTGACAATCCTATTTAGTTGAGATGAATGATTTTTGGCTGAGATAAATTTTATTTTATATTTTTATTTCTTGCTGACATCGTTTTTAAACCTGCCGGTTCTTTTTATTCAAATGTGATCATTGTTAAATTAACAAACTTTTATTCTCATGATCCAATGTAAACTAAGAGAAAATGGTAAATAACATTAAGCCAAAATCTCAAAAATTAACACAAAAAATGACAATGATTTTGTATTATTTGTTAATTTAGTTAGTTAGAGTAAATATTTTATCGCTACTATTATTTAATATTATTTATTTTAAGACAATAAGTAAATATTTTATCGCTACGGCGCCATATTTATATATTTATACAAAGGACGCCAGTGTAAACTTATACCGGACAAACGCATTTGCGTAAAAAGCTTTATTAATTAATAAGACAGGGAAATTGGGTCCTTCTGATTTAATTAGTGTCTCACGCTTTAAGGTTTGAAAGTTTTATTTGAAATACAAACGTTCGTTATATTATTGTTTATGTAAAGTATGTTGAATGAATCAAATGTAGTAGCAAATAATTTAGCGTAAAAGTATTTTTAATTAATGAGACAGGAAAATCGAGTCTTTTAGATTTAATTAGTGTCTCACGTTTTAAGCCAGTAAGTTCTGTTTGAAATATAAACGAACATTATATTATTATTTGAGTTAAGTATGTTGAACGAATCAAATGTAATAGTAAATAATTTAGCGTAAAAGATTTATTAATTAATGAGACAGGGAAATCGAGTCCCTTAGATTTAATTAGTGTCTCACGTTTTAAGTTCTATTTGAAATACAAGCGATCGTTATATTCACAGAAATCAGTGGTTATATTATTGTTTATGTGAAGTATGTGGAACGAATAAAATGTAGTAGTAAATAATCTACCTTAAAAAGCTTTATTTATTAATTATATGTGTAGATAAAACAGGGTAATTGGGTTCTTTTGATTTAGCTAGTTTCTTATGTTTTAAGGCAGCAAGTTCTATTTGAAATACAAGCGATCGTTATATTATTGTTTATGTCAAGTAAAATATCTTCACGCCCGTATCCCCGAAAGGGTAGGCAGACGTACAACAAGTGCACCCTCGATTAGCCGAAGATACTTGGTCCCACAAATGTGATAGGTGGCAAGCCTATCGCCAACCGGGCACTTTCCAATCCCGGGCAACTTTGTTTTTATTAGAAAATTGAAAAAACACTTTTTTTAAGTGCCCGACTCGAGAATCGAACCCGGGACCTCATGTGGTCAACGCCAACGCTACTAGACCATAGAGGTGTCAAGTATGTTGGACGAATTAAACGTAGTAGTAGATAAATAATTTAGCGTAAAACGTTTTATTTATTAATAAGACAGAAAAATCGAGCCCTTCTAATTTAATTAGTGTATCATGTTTTAAGGCAGTAAGTTTTATTTGAAACACATACGATCGTCATATTATTGTTTGTCAAGTATATTGAATGAATCAAATCATCTAATAGTAAATAATTTAGCGTAAAAGCTATACATTAATAAGATACGAAAATCGGGTCCTTTTGATTGAACTAGTTTCTCGTGTTTCAAGGCAGTAAGTTCTATGTATTTAAAATACATACGATCGTTATATTATTGTTTGTTATTGATATAAAATACCCAAGATACACAGTTCCGAACAAAACTGACACTCAAAACTGTCGCTAATTCAGTCTAAAAAGTTTATAGTTATGGCACAAACGTGGTTTTGCATATTCAACCTTAAACGTAAGATTTAAAGTCATTTTTAAAAAACAATGTACAAAAAGCAATAAAATTTTTGACTTAAGTTAGCCGGTAGGACAAGGCACATGTGGAGTCGAATATAAATATTTTTATGCATTGAGGTAGTATTTTAAGGGTTTGTAAAATTTACATAAAAAAAATCTTGTCGAAAATCTGTTTTTGCGTAGAACATTTATATATCAATAAAACAAATAATGACCATTAAAATAATTTATTTATATTTCAAACGTTATAGGTTATTGGTTCTATTACACAGAACTACACATATAGGCAAACTGTGGGTTTATAAGTATTTGACGCTTGATATTGATGCATTAGTTTGCATAGTCTAATAGATTTAGAATATACCGAACTAGGAAATTTACTGCAATGGTGACTATGACTACGTTATAAAGTTCATAGATTCTTACATGATAACAAACACACACAACAGAAAAATATACATCTTTTCAAATACTGAATAACTAAGTATCATTTAAAAAAAAAACTTTGGATTTTTGAACTTTTTTAATTCAATAGTCTATACTTAGGCATAGTTTTTTTCTTTGAGGTTAAAATACTTAAATTTAGCGGGAAGTTTCAGGTGGCCTGTAGGGTCAACCAGCTCACAGATTTTTTTAATATAGTTACATTAGTTGGTTACATAGGTGTGTTACATACACAGAAATCCTTATAGATACGTATATTTAGTTTGGAGCATAGTTTAGTACATATAATATTATTGCCAAAGGTAATTTTAGATTAGATATTTCCTGTTAATTATAAATTTCTTTTATAATTACGTTAGTTTTTTCGATAGGTGTGTTACTAATAGGTATTTTTAGTTTGAGGTATAGTTAGTTATGATATTAGGTATAGAAAATTTAGAAAATATAGGAAGTTCAGGTCTTACGTTTTGTACTTACATTTTAATAACAAAAATGTCGTATGTAAATAATTAAGATGAATATGTAAATATTATTTTTAACATACTAGCGGCCCACCCGGCAATGTAGAGATTTTTAATAAAATAAAGAAAGGTTAAATAAGTTCTAAAGTAAATATGCGCGAGCAAAGCCGCGGGTAACAGCTAGTATGCAAATAAAACAACTCGTACATATAAACAGTCACTTAAAATTTATACGAGACTAGCTGCAGATCTCTGCATTAAGATAAAAGTATTCTATGTGCTATTCCAGGTCATCTTATATCCGAGTCCAAATACAAATTAGTACAGCCATTTTTTACGTAATTTATTATCAAACATCCAAACATACAAACTTTAACATTTATAATATGTATAATATAAAATATCCGCAATCAAAAAAAAACATTTTATTAAAAATAAATTATTAAATCAAAAAATAAACATTCTTAATGCAACCTGTGCCTTCCACTTAAGGAATTGTTATCAACAACACGTGTAAACAAAACAAAATTCGATGCTACTTATGATTTCCTATTGTTATATTAAAAGTTTCGTAATAAATCTCCAAAGATCATCGTAAGAATCACAATTATATATTGTTATTTTAATTCGTACAAATAGAATAAAAAGAATCACCTAACTTGGTCCTCAAAATAAGTAATCAATATAATCAAACATTTTAAAATCGTCAAATTGATGTAGATGACATCAACTCTTTTGGCAGTTGATTAACAACTATAAAAGGTATTCAAAATTATTAATGAAAAAAATTTATCTTATTAAAAAAAAGTAACTTATTAATGAAAAAAAAAAATCGACTCCACTAATAATAACAGGATCAATTTGTATTATTCGACTAAATTAAAAGGAGGTTGTAATGCACTGTCCTTTTACTGAAAAAGTGACCATTGAAATTTTGTCGTATTATATTTGGAGCGTCGAGTACATTTTTAAGACAAATAAAATGAAAATCATACATTACACCCTATATTTAGTAATATAAACGACAAAAATAAATCGATAAACTCTTATACTTACCGAAAATACAAAATCTTATATTTTTTAACGTACATGATGTTGTATTTTACAATTTATCAGAGAACAATTCTGTATTTTTGACGCGCGGGCAGTGACGTGAGCGACGGGCTTCTATTTGAAGTGAGTGCACAATTTTAAATTGTGCACTCATTCTTAGAGGACGTTTTTGAGACACTGATTGTGTATCTTGGGTTTTTATATATCACTGTTGTTTGTATCAAGTATGTTGACCGAATCAGACGTAGTAGTAAATAATTAGTTTAGCGTAAAAAGCTTTATTCATTATTAAGATAGGATAATCGGGTTTTGTTAATTTAACTAGTATCTCACGTTTTAAGGCAGTAAGTTCTATGTCGCCTCTGTGGTCTAGTGGTCCGGTGTCGGAGTTTACTATATGAGATCCTGGGTTCGATTCCTGGATCGGGCAATTAAAAAATGTGTTTTTTCAGTTTTCTGATAAAAACAACGTTGCTTAAGATTGGAAAGTGCCTGGTTGGCGATACGCTTGCCACCTATCACATTGTGGGGCCAAGTATCTTCGACTAATCGTGGATGCACTTGTACCTCTGCCTACCCTTTCGGGGATTCGAGCGTGAAGATACTTTTTTCTATTCGAAATACAAACGATCGTAAGCACCAGTACAATACATACTAATATTATAAATGCGAAAATAACTTTGTCTGTCTGTCTCTTTTTCACGCTTAAACCACTGAACCGATTTGGATGAAATTTGGTGCACATATAGTTCGAAACCCGAGAAAGGACATAGAATGGTTTTTATATCGGAAATCCCACGGGAACGGGAACTATACGGGTAAAACACCAGGACATTTATTTTAGAATTTTTTTCACGCGGACGTAGTCATGGGCACAGCTACTTACTACAGCTACGGATATATATCCGAGCTATTAATTGCCGGTTCATTATACTTTCTATAAGGTATAAATATATCCTTCGAGAAGTAAAATTGTAAATATCGTAAAATTTACAAAACCGATATACCTAATATAAGTTTTATATTAATTTAGTCTAATATAGACTCTAAGACCTTTATATATAAAATATTATTATAAAAAACATTCAAAAATACATTATTGTTATATATACATTATTTACATAACATTAATTACCATGTAAATAAGTAAATTTACTACCTATTTTATTAAATTATCGTACCACCAACTTTTCTGTTCAAACGGCACCACTAGTGACACACACGTAAGGAGTAGTTAAACCTACAGCGGAATTACATTTCTAACTGGCACTGATTTTGATTCAATTGATTCTGCTGGTTGCAATTGATTCTTTGTTTGCTGAACAGACAAGTCGGTGGCACTTTATTTCATTTTATTATTATTATTTTATTACATAAGATTACCTTACGCATATGAGGTAAACTTGAGTTAACGAATACCTGTAACTTACAGACGAAGAACATTTTTACCGTAGGATTTTGGACTCTTCTAAGTATCAATTTTCTAAGAAGAAATCCATATTTAGTTATTTTACCTACACAAACAGAGAAATTGTTACACCAGCGAAACAAACAAAAAAAAATATAAGTTTGCATACGAAGAGGCGCTGCTAAGTACGTTGCGATAGCCACCCATCTCAAGAGAGCGTATTTGATCAGCAGAGTAGTGTGAAATGAGTTTAAGTCTCAAAACAAATAGATACAGAAGTCTCATGGATTTATTTCACTTTTCATACTGTTAAGCCAATGTGATAATAAGGAAGTTGAAATTATAATTAATTATTTCGCCCTAAGTGGCTTGTCATCTATATTATAATATTATAAATGCGAAAGTTTAGATGTTTGGATGTATGGATGGATGGATGGATAGATGTTTGTTACTCAATCACGCAAAAACTACTAAACAGATTTGGATGAAATTTGACACACAGATAGACGATGGCCTGGACTAGCACATAGGCCTTTTTGCCCCGGAAAAATTATTATAAACACAGTATTCTTTTATCCCTACAACATGGCTTGATAACAATTACTTGAGGCAAAAAGCTTGAATCCCAGCATAAAGCTAATTTTCTAACCCTCGTTAATTTTAAACTTAATTTGTTTAATTAGGTTGTCCTCAAATTAGGTATTTTGTATGCAAAGTTTTTATGTATAATGCTATTTAATTAAAATTGTAATTTACATTAAAAAAATGGTAGCCTCTTTCAAATGCGCTCATTATTTCAAAGGAGGACAATAATCGTTACGTACCTACAATATAATTTATTTTAAGTTTTCTCTGTAATATAATAATTTATTTTATATAACAGGGAAACATAATACAATAAAATGAAATTTCAAAACCCGGTGATCCGGGCGACCTTTAAAGAATAAATCATCTGCCATTCTGCCAGGCGGTTTGTAAAAGTCAAACGATTAGATATCTGCAACTCGTAAAAGTTCCGAACCACCCTGGGTATTTGATGCCACCGCCTTTTCTATTCCTGTCGTAATAACGTCAATGGCTACAATTGTCGTGTTCTGGTTTGAAGAGTAAGGTAGAGGGTAAATTTATGCAATACCACTTCATCACACTGATACGCATCACACTATTAATACCATTCATTCTGCCAGGCAGTTCGTAAAGTCAAACGATTAGATATCCGCAACTCGAAAGAGTTCTGAAACATCTACCCGGGTATTTGGTACCACCGCCTTTCCTATTCCTGCCGTAATAACGTCAATGGCTATTATTTTCGAATTCTGGTTTGAAGATTATTAGACAAATACGGGTCGCACTATTAATATCTTTGGTGTCTATGGACGACGGCAGTCTCTATCCATCGGGAGAGCCATCTGCTTGTTTGCTATCTTATTAGTACAAACCGATTTTTAGAAAAGTATCCTCACGGCCGTATCCCCGAAGAGGTAGGCAGAGGTACAATTAGTGCACCCACGATTACCCGAAGATACGTCCATAATGTAGTACTTAGGTGGTAAGCCTCTTGCCAACCGACTTCTTAGGATTTTTAAAAATCGCATTTGTAGTCAGTGAAGTAGTAGGTTCGATTCCCGGCTCAGGCAATTCAAAAATGTTTTTTTCAGTTTTCTGACAAAAACAACGTTGCCCGGGATTGGATAAGTGTCCCGTTGGCTATAAGCTTGCCACCTATCACTTATGGAACTAAGTACCTTCGGCCAATCGTGAATGCACAGGTTAAAAAATTAGGGTGAGACTTTCCCTAATTCTTTGGCAATACGGGCGTTAAGACACTTTTTTTCTTAATGGTATTTGCTGCAAAATATGTTTAAAATAAAAAAATATCGTTACAGTTCTACAAAAATATCATCGCATACGGTAATGTAAGAATGACGATCGGTTGAGGCACGCAGCTTTGCGAAACTGTAATTGTCCGTGTCATGCTTCCATAAAAGAACATAAAAACTATTCCACTATTTAGTCTTAACTACAGTTATTTACTGTGCACTGTGTTTTTGTAATAACAAATGAGTAAGAAAAATGGAAGTACTTTATCACTAATAGTCATGGGCGTAGATATGTCCCGTCCCCGGTTACATTAGTATATTTTACGACAATGGGCCTACTTCTCATTCCCACCACTGTAACTTCTGTAAATCAGAATCAAAAACGGCAACCTTCCTGATAACTACTGAGTTGCGAGCTCAGGGTGCTCTGGAGAAAAATTACGCTGTCATGGACCCCGCAAAGAAATTAATCAGAAGTATATAGGAGTAGAAAAATACATCCAGTTTATTTCGGACTAGTATATTTTTATAATTAGCTGAAGCGTGCAGCCCGCTGCATTATTAAAGTTTGTTGGCAAATCCTGTGAGATCACCTGATTTTTCCGGGATAAAATGTAGCATATGTGATATTCTCGGTCATCATCTATCTGTGTGCCAAATATCGTTTATGTCGTATATTCAGTAGTTTTTGCGTGATTGAGTACAATTAAACTCACTTGTACTTCCAGTTCACGTATATTTAATTTTTTTACTGTTCTCATCCAACCGGTTTCGCTTAATAAAGCATCATCAGGGATGTTTTACACATATTTTATAATATCTTTAACATATTTTTAATATGTGTAAAATATCCCTGATGATGCTTTAATAAGCGAAACCGGTTGGATGTGAGCAGTAAAAAATTTAAATATACGTGAACTGAAAGTACAAGTGAGTTTATTTTGTAATACATAATTTAAAAATGCAATTTCACCAAGTGCCGACGATGGAAACTATCGAATTGAATAACAAACATCCAGCCAAACATTTAAACTTTCGCATTTATAATATTAATATAGACTATTTCAACTAAACTTATTTGTACTTCTAATTCATGTCGTTGTGATTCCCTGCAAGCTTCCCCGCGAGAGCGCCCGCTATAAGGATGATATGTTGGATTAACATGTCATTCCCCCGTGTTGGTCCGAGCTCCTTTGAAGAATAGACCACCTGCAGTTCTGCCAGGCAGGTCGTAAAAAGCGACTGATTGGCTATACGTATCACTACCATCGTGACTACTAGGTGGTAGAGTTCCGCAACGACTTGCCTTGGTATTTGGTACCACCGCCTTAGCTAAGAGGGTAAATAAAGTGCCGGTAGACTTATGCATGTGGTATAGTTATTCTGCTACACGGATAGGAACGCATCATTGACATCTTTAGTATAGGCGATTGATTTTCATTCCATCAGGAGAGTCATCTGCTTGTTTGCTATCTTATGATATAAAAAATCATATAGTATTTCGTAGAAATTTTCATCCCCTATTTCAGTCTCATAAGGGTTGATTTTAACTTAAGTTTGACCCCAAATCTTCAACTATCTTCATACCAAATTTCATTAAAATCAGTTCAGCGGTTTAGCCTTGAAAGTATAACAGATAGACAGGCAGACAGACAGACTCGCATTTTCATTTTCCTCCGTGTTGATCCCGGGCTCCTTTGAGGAATAGGCCAACTGCCATTCTACCAGGCAGGTCGTAAAAGGCGACCGATTGGCTATGCGAGTCACTACCATCGTGGCTACTAGGTGGTAGAGTCCTGCATTGTCGTGTTCCGGTTTGGAGGGTAAGGTAGCCGGTAAACTTATGCATGTGGCATTAGACCTCGCCACAAGATAGCAACGCACCATTAACATCTTTGGTGTCTATAGGCGATGGTTGACTCTTTCCATCAGGAGACCCATCTGCTTGTTTGCTGTCATGATATAAAAAAATAAAAGAAAATATATTATTAGCATGGACAGTATGGATTCACCTAGATGGTTTCAGTATTTAAATTTTCGCCATCAGGGATATTTTACTTAAACAACTGAACAGTTGAAAACAATATTTTGTAAATATATGCAAATATTAGTATGTGTATTTGTATATATAGCGAGTGGGGGACGGTGTAGCGAAACATTAAGAAAACATGCATTTTTTTACATTATATATGGCAATTATTTTATTTGTGTGAAATGTGATATTTACGTTTTATGAATTTTTCTTTTTTCACGGCCCGCAATGTAAAGCGTACATTGCTCAGACTCGTTGTGGTCGGAAAACTTCTAACCAGCCGTTCATTAAGGGCGCGTATGCGATTCGCAACGAAAACTTCATGTTTTTTTAGTTTTTTCCACAGAATAATTGTAAGAATGTGAACAGATTATTCGAAGGATATTACAGTTTTTGCAAGATTAAGTCTTGATCATTCGATTTACTGCAGGTTCAAAATTTGATCGCCGAACGATTGCTCGCGAGGCTTTACAGTATTTTCAAAATAATTCGTATAATAAATGAGTTCATATAACAGACTGAAAAAAAATCAGGATAATAAGCACTAGCTGTTGCCCGCAACTTCGTTCGCGCGAACTTCGTTTACTCCGCACAGCTCCTCCGCCGTAGTTGATGATAGCGTGATAATATGTAGCCTATATCTTGACCCGACCTATCAGTAATATTCATGAAAAATTTGAAGTAAACCCATGCAGTACTTTTTGAGTTTATCCCGGACATACAATATACATACAGACAAACAGACAAACAGACAAAAATTCTAAAAACTATATTTTTGGCTTCGATATCGATTGTAGATCACGCCCCAAGTACTCTTTTAAAAAAAAATTCAATGTACAGTTTTGATTTCTTACGATTTTATTATATGTATAGATTAGCTTAATTTACTTAAAATAAATATTTTAGGTTTCTGTTGAAATATTTACTGGTAAAAAAAAAAAATGTTAAAATGAACTGTTTTTTTTTGTTTTTAATTTTTAAGTATGTAACAACAATATATTCGTCATTTTGGCTCTGTAGTGTAATTGTGTAATATGTTCCTACATATCTTGTTGGAAAAATGCATAAAATAAAATATTTTGGCACATTATAATAGTTGTATTCGTCCTGAAAGATAACTTTAACGTCTATTGTCCTTGTTTCAAAAACCCGTTATCAAAAATTATATTCTTGCTCTGTAGTGCACTAAATCAAGACTTAATCTTGCAAAAACTGTAATATCCTTCAAATAATCTGCTCACATTATTACGATATTTTTCTGGAAAAAACTTGGAAACATGAAGTTTTCGTTGCAAATCGAATATACGCTAAGGTCAGTATTTACCTATATAATATATTGATTATTTTTTATATTTTCTTAAAATTTATTATTTTTTAGAATGAACACCGTAGAGTATTAGAATAAATCAAATTATATAATGTTAAACTTAAAAAATGACAAATAATTAAAAATTCCTTACGCAAATTTCCAACGGCTTTTATCTAAAAATCATGGTCCAGATCCATGGTTTCGACTTTCGGTAGACCGTCCCTTACACGTTGTATAATTACCTACTATACACGATTACTTTTAAAGGTATGGCCAAATTTTAAAATTAGGAATTAAATGTTGAATTGAAAATGCGTTTTAATTATTATTGTAAAATTACAAGATAATATAAAAATATTTGTTATATTTATATAATATATATTTGTTATAATTATATAATTCAAGAACTGGATGCACCGCGTCTTGTGCATGAACTTTGTAATGCTGGCAGATTGTTATTTTATATTTACCTGTAATTACGATAGTAACTATTATGTAATCTGTCGCTCTAATTATATTTTTCACTATCTTTTTTGATTTGGTTGAAGGCACTAAAATATTTTAGTCCGAATTTTGCGTAATTGAAATGTTTAATTTTGAATTGAATATATCCATGTGTTTGTTTTTGTGTCGGATAAAAATGAAATTTTGATTTTTCGAATAGTTTTTTTTATTACATAAATGGAACATATTATCGATTCTGAATAGCCTCTGAAAGTTTAGCCGGACCTTTAAAGGTAACATGTATATTAATTGTTCAAGGGTTGTGTCGAGTATTAGTTACTTTACTGCATAGATATTACTCAAAGCTTCACTGTTTAAACTGGGACAATACACAGTATTGTTTGACTTATCAATAATAGGGAAAGGATGAGTAGGTTGAAAGTGTATAACTTAACAAGTATCGCTTTGGGTTAAGTTTATCGGAGGCCGATATTCCGTATAATACAGATAGGGGTACATAATTTTAAACTATGGGCTTTTATACTGGTTTTGACAATAAGGTTATCAATAGGCGCAGGCGATAATTAAACCGATGATAATTTTACTTTACATAAGTAGTTATAGATACGGAAAAAACCTTTTTATTTTTGCATATCCAACCTTAAGCCCAAGTTTTATGGTTGTTTTTAAAAAGCAATGTACAAAAACTAATAAAATTTATAATGTCGCGATCGGCGCGATTATATTTCAAATGAGCGCAAAATTTTAAATTGTGCGCTCATTTTTAGAGGACAATTTTGAGACACTGATTGTGTATCTTGGGTTTTTTATATCAATGTTCATCAGGCTTTGTAAATAATTACCTTCCTTATCTATTCCTAACTTTAATACGCTGTGACTGTCATGTTTCGGTTTTGTAGTTAAGCGGTGAATTCGCGCAATTAGTTTCGTTAACTCTTTTTGCCTGTTTTAATCATTGTCCCCTTAAAATAATAAACTATTTGGTAGGCTATACGTGTTGCTACCATCGTGCTTATTAAGTAACAGATTTCCGCAACCAATACTACTAACTTACCTATTTTTACCGCAATCGCATCAATATTTGCCACTGTTGTGTTCCGGTTTAAAGATGGTGTTAGTAAACTTATGGGTCTAGAGGCAACGGTATTTTCTTAACGTTAAGGTACTACAAACGTATATATATATATTTATCTATGATTGCTTTAACAATAAATTTATCTGACAGTTTTGGAATTAGGTGAGTTTAGCTATTAATTAATAGCTTATTTTTGGATTAACAATAGAGCAAACTAGATAGATGCTTAATTTAGGTTGTAATTGTATTTTTAACGAAGGAGCTCTACGACGGCTTCGTGCTCCGCTGCTTCCAATAATGTGCGAAGTCATCAGCGTAGAAAGATCTCGGTATCACGAGTATACTTACTTTCATATATCGGTAAATTTTATATAAATATGAATTGTATACTTCTCACAAAAGTTAGGTCCTTGTTAAAATATATGAGAGGTCCAGATGATTTTTTTTATTTTTAGATATAAAAATTTAATTGCTTTTACAAAATTGCATAGACGCTTACTTCAGTTTAAGTTAAAAAACTTGCAATTTTGTATTAGGAATGGACTGTTTTTTGATAGAGAACCGTTCTATAGACATTGATGATTGTTCAGATTTTATAGCGCCTGATATTTTATGTCGGTTCATAATTTGTATACATAAAAATGTTCGCATGTGTGCCCACTACACGCCAAAACTATTCGATATTGGTTAATAAATAAGTTTGGAAGAGTTCAATAATAACTGTTCAAAGACTATTAATTTAGCCTAGTAAATGATCTAACAGCCCAATTGGCAAATTAAAAGAATCTAGTTTACGGAGAATCTAAGTTTGTAATATTTTGTTACTGTCGTTGGTGTAAATATGTTAAGCTCATCACACATGGTTATGATACTATAATATTTTATCTTAAGATCATATATCCTTAGTATAATATATCTCAAAGCATATTTCAGAATATCGCTCACCATACAAATCCTAGAACCATCACACACGACTAGGATAATATATATTTTACCTTTAGTATCTTAAAATACCGAACGATATAGAAATACATACTTCATAGCTTAAGAGATACGAAATATACGCCATCTTAATATAAATACATGATGTTTTTATTGCGGGATATGCGCGATCGCAGTGCCTCATAATGTACGTTATCTATATTAATATAATAAATGCAAAAGTTTGGATGTTTGGATAAATGGATGTTTGTTGGATGGATGTTTGTTTCTCAATCACACAAAAACTACGGAACAAATTTGAATGAAACTTGGCACACAGGTAGATTATAACCTAGAATAGCACATAGGCTACATTTTATCCCAAAAGATTAGGTGATTTTATGAACCCGCGGGGGGGTTTCGCCAAAAACTTTTATAATGCAGCGGGCTGTACGCTGCAACTAGTAATATTATAAATAAGAAAGTTGGTATGTTTGGATGGATGGATGTTTGGATGTATGAATATTGGTTACTCAATCACGCAAAAGCTACTGAACGGATTTGAATGTAATTTGGCACATGGGCAACATTTTAACCCGAAAAATTAGGTGATCCCGCGGGATTCACCAAAAACTTTTATAGTATCTTATCCGTTTGTGATACCTTAAGATACTAAAATATTTTATATTAGGGTACTTTAGAGTAAAATATTATAGTATTTTAACCGTTTGTGATGAGCTTTAATAAACTTTTTATAGGAGAGGATAGCCAACAAGTACATGAATTTTCTGAGTTTAAAGATTCAAAGTATCTCCTATGGTACACCAAAGATTATATGAACGTTAATAATTCATTGCTATGAGTGAGGCAAGCACTGACGCTGTTCGGTAGGAACAGGGGCCTTAGACAAAGTAGCATCGCTTCGTATTGAAAAGATATCTAAATTCGTTATCGTCTCTGAATTCGATGCTGATGACGATTGCTGATTGATTTTGCGCAATTTATGCCAATCCCATATATTTATTCTTTTCTAACTTTGGTATCGTTTTTAACACGCTTCTATTAGCTTGGTTCATATATTTATTTATATGTTAGTATGTAACTGAAACTTTGAACATGGATTTCACGTACTTTAAATCGTCGGATTAATTTGAAACTTTGCACTTCTTATCAAGGACCAGTTACAATGCAATAATATAAATAGTTAGTCCTGTTATCCTTACCAAGATCTTCAAGATTGGCGATTTGTTTTTCATACATGTTCAGCTATTTTCTCTACTAAAAATGAAAATAAATAATAGTTGAAAAAAAAAACTCAAAAACATGCTTTTATAAAAACCCATTGATATAAAAAATCCTAGATGCACAATCCCGAACAAAACTGACACTCAAATCTGTCCCTAATTTCACACCAGTAGTTATAGATATGGCAAAAATCTATGTTTTTGCATATCCAACCTTAAGCGCAAGACTTATTGTTGTTGTTCTAAAGCAATGTACGAAAAGTAGTAAAATTAACAATATTGCAACCGACACGATTCTATTTGAAATAAGCGCGTAATTTAAACTATTGCGCTCATTTTTAGAGGTCGTTTTTGAGGCACTTTTTGTTTTTGACTTTTTTATATCAATGTAAAAACCAAACAAATTTTTTTTACAAACTTATAAAAAGGAAAAATAAAAGTTGCATTAAGAATAGTGTAAATGAGAAAAAAATGTATTGTGTTGTATTGGTTTTAGGTATTAAGTAGGTTTAGTATATATATATATATATATACAAAGTTGCGTAAAGCTGGTTGGATCTTTAAAATATATTTAGTGAACTAGGGATGAACTTGAACGTCGAGGGATATTTCGACACCTGCGGACCCAAAATGGGCTATCCGTATAAATTTATACACGCTTTGAACGGACTGATATTTACACTTCACTTTCCCTTGCAGATGAGATTTTTGACTTACCGACTTACCTAGTAAATATACAAAATATTTATGTTTTAGAACGTAACTAGCTGACCCGGAAAACGTTGTTTTGCCTTACATATTAGGAATCCATAGCGGACAAACAACGTGACACTTAGTTTATAAAAGTCTACGGGATTAAACTTTATATGGTGGTTAAGTATTCTTAAATTTTCTAATTTTCCGCGCAATTTTCTTAATATTTTCTTTTATAAGAACCTTCTCTTTACAATTACAAATACAACAAAAAAAAATTACCGAAATTGGTACAGCCATTCAGGTGTGATGTCGTGACCAAGGAAAATAGGTATTGATTTTTATATATATAGATAGATTAATTTATATAAGTCTACGGGATTAAACTTCATATGGTGGTTAAGTATTCTTAAATTTTCTAATTTTCCGCGCAAATTCCTTAATTTTTTCTTTTATAAGAACCTTCTCCTTACAATTACAAACACAACAAAAAAAATACCGAAATTGGTCCAGCCATTCAGGCGCGATGTCGTGACCAAGGAAAATAGGGATTGATTTTTATATATATAAGATATAGATAACAAGTTAGTAGTTATCTGTATATGTACACTTCTATTCAAATATGAAAAGCTAAAATTAGTAAGTTTCCGAGTTTGTTTATTGAAGGTACCACAGCTACCTTACTACTGAATACAGCTACCTTACCCTCCAAACCGGAACACGAAATCGACAAGCACTGACGATATACGATACGTCGATAGACGATATATATATATAATTATATATATATATATATATATATATATATATATATATATATATATATATATATATATATATATATATATATATATATATATATACAATTAAGGTAACTGGTAGACGCTTGAAATATTTTTACAGAATTTTTAGTGATATTATCTCTTTGAAAATAAATAATTAAATTAAAATAAATTAAATATGTAAGAGGGCTCTATTTATCACAGCCGTGATTATTTGCCTTATTATATTATAGATGACAGTACAGAACTCTCCGTGCGCGAGACCGTTCGCACTTGTCTGGTTGTTCAGTTATTCGTTATATTTCTATATTCGTTATATTCTTATTTATAAATATTTCTTGCTTATAGAGAAACCCTGTACATACCAGCATGAAAGATGGCTTATTTCGATAATGCTTATTGTGAGAAGATCTTGTACAGGTACATATACAATTAGATGGTATCGCTCCGTTTATGTCGCTACATGCTACGTCTGGGTTAGATTAAATCTAGATTAGATGGCGCAATGCAGAGCTAACAGGATAAACCACCTGAAAGGATTTGTTGGTAACACGCCATTCGAAAACTTCCCAAGCTAAAACAGAATATATTATTTGTTTCCATTACTTATAAGGTTACTCAATACTCGTATATATATTAAGTTATAAAAACTCTTTTCAACTCAAAAGAGGTAGGTCAATGATATTATCAAAAAAAAACCAGGATAAGTGCGAGTTGGACTCGTCCATCGAGGGATCCGTACAAATTTGTATGTACATAATATAAATAGTTTAGGAACCGAGTCTCACTGTGTCGCAAAACTAATGTTCTTTAATTAAGGACTATATTTTTTTATTTAATTACTTTTAGTATAATACGATATAGCCTGCCAAATTTCATAGTACTAGGTCAACAATACAAAGGAGAGGGGGATTTTTGGGCCCAAATGTAAAGGGTTAAAGTATGGTTCAAAAAAATGATGCTATTTTTCTATTTCAAAGTTCAAAATATGAGCTTAATCCGCTTTCTGAGAAAAAAGAAATCACGAAAATAAGTTTGTGGTACTATAATTGTATAATCGATAAAATTATAATCGATTTATGTTAATAATTTTAATCGAAATATAAGTTCGTAAATATATGTAAAAGTGTATTTTTGATTAATATTTAGTATAATCAACAGTAAGTACCATAATTGTTTTACAAACCATTTATTATAATATAAAAAGAAAAAATATAATCGATACAATTTATATAATCGATTGATTACGTTACTTCAAACTTAATACGATTTAATGTCTGTGGATTTAATACAGCTAAAATTGACAATTGCAACTGACATCACTGACGGCTCGCAAGAGTCGCACTCGCAAGTCGCGGACTTCACTCTTCGCTATTTTACGTACCTACCATCTCCGTGTGTATTAATTTAATTTATTTTTTGGTACCTACCTACAGAGAGGCATCGTTTAACTTGTGTTTTCCAAAAATCTGTGTTTTAGTATTGTGTCAATTTATAAACATGAAGCATAGTTGCCTGTATTACAAGTATCAGTTGTTTATATAATAGTAAACGGTTACAGTGAGTTAAACTATACCGTAGTACCGTAACCTTACTTCTAGTGAATATCTTATATCTCTGGTCTCAGATTGCTAAAATCTGTAAAATTTTCAGTATTTATATAACGTTAAACTAGCTATTAATTAACATAATTTTCATCTTATTACAAGCGGGCCCAAGTTTGTATGCAACGGTATCAGTCTCCTTTTGATTCCCTTGAGAGTATCCATTGTATACGTTTTGCAGCATAAATGGCCGTACCTTTTTTTACTACAACTTAGAAGTTTGACTTTTTCACTGCTTTAAGGAAGTGTTGATCTGAGTATAAGGATTTAATTTCAACTCGATACATCTACGTGTTCCTGTTATAGGGTCTTGACAAACAGACGAACAACAAAGTAATCGTATACCTAAGTCTGGAACCCAAAAAAATGAAATACATTTTTAAAAATATTATAGTATTTTAAAATGTTTTTAAAGTAAGGTAACAGCATTAAGTAATCTTCACTTAAATTAAGCAAACATTTTAAAAATACGCTTACCATTCAACAAGACTCGTGCTCGAGGAAAATATTTAAGATATTCTTTAAATTGTATGTATTTTATCCGATTGCTTGGTTGGTAGTGAAAGCGTAGTAAATCAACCAACTTTCAGATAATATAATATTAAGAAATCTACAGTTATGAATAAAAATCCTCTCCTGGTAGCATAATACCATCACTGAAGGGTAGGAAAAAAGGGTAGACCATTTAATGTGCTTAAAACTAATCATGCTATTGACTACTTTATTTATGCCTTATTTAACAGCATTTACTTGAACAAGATAGTAATAGGTAATTTTGCATAAAGTCACTCTTAAATATACAACCCTCGCATGCATTCCGAACTTGCATAAAAAGTTCCCATTACCAGCTTAACCAAGACGGTTAGATCAGAGTATTTGTATCAGTAAACCCGATCATAATCGGCTACTTAGAATTTATTGTAAATTTATTTAAGGTTTAATTGGTTGATTACTCAAGACAACCGAAATGTCAACGAGTTCCTTTTTTCTGAACGCTTTGTATGTCTGATTATTTTATGAATATTGATAGATATATTTATATAAATGAAAATGAATAGATAATTATGTTATTAAGCTCAAAACTTGGAACGGCTGGACTAATTCGGCTAATTTTTTTAGATATGTCTTGAGGTCTAATGCAAAAATTGCGAGTAAGATAATTAAAACAACAGTTTTATTTTCCTATAGAAATAGTTCCTAGTTTTATTTTAAATATAACTAAGGCGGTACAAAATTCACCAGTTCAGTAACCAAATCCAAATAAAGCCAATATTTTAAAAATATTGCCTAGATTTTATCCATAAACTAAGTTGTTTTAATATAAGAATAATTTGGTACTGGAGCTTTCAAATTACAAAAATATTTTTATTTTATGCATCGATCTAGCTGACCGGCGCAGCTTCCGTCGAGGGTATATTGATATGTCGTATATATAGTTTTTCATATTAATTTTCATTCTCCATTTCAGCCTCTTAGAGGTTATTTTTGAAAAAAAATGTGAGCATGTTTAACCCCGGATCTTCAACTATGCCATGTCCAATTTCATTAATATCAGCTTAACGGCTTAGCCGTGAAAGCGCAACAGAGGGACATATAGGTAGACAGAGAGACAGACTTTAGCATTTATAATATTAAGTAAGTAAGTATTTGTATGGATTATTTCATTATATTTTTTGATAACGTTGACCTAACGAGACGGAATAGGGTTTTTGTAACTCACTGTATAGTTAATGAATGTGTTTTGGCTATTAGTATTTTGTAACTCACTGTTTGTATTTAGTATTTTGTAACTTACTGTATAGTTAAGGAATGTGTTTTGGCTATTAGTATTTTGTAACTCACTGTTTGTATTTAGTATTTTGTAACTTACTGTTTAGTTAAGGAATGTGTTTTGGCTATTAGTATTTTGTAACTCACTGTTTGTATTTAGTATTTTGTAACTGACTGTATAGTTAAGGAATGTGTTTTGGCTATTAGTATTTTGTAACTCACTGTTTGTATTTAGTATTTTGTAACTTACTGTATAGTTAAGGAATGTGTTTTGACTATTAGTATTTTGTACCTCACTGTTTGTATTTAGTATTTTGTAACTTACTGTTTAGTTAAGGAATGTGTTTTCACTATTAGTATTTTGTAACTCACTGTGTGTATTTAGTATTTTGTAACTTACTGTTTAGTTAAGGAATGTGTTTTAGCTATTAGTGTTTTGTAACTCACTGTTTGTATTTAGTACTTTGTAACTTACTGTTTAGTTAAGGAATGTGTTTTGGCTATTAGTATTTTGTAACTCACTGTTTGTATTTAGTATTTTGTAACTTACTGTATAGTTAAGGAATGTGTTTTGACTATTAGTATTTTGTAACTCACTGTTTGTATTTAGTATTTTGTAACTGACTGTATAGTTAAGGAATGTGTTTTGGCTATTAGTATTTTGTAACTCACTGTTTGTATTTAGTATTTTGTAACTGACTGTATAGTTAAGGAATGTATTTTGGCTATTAGTATTTTGTAACTCACTGTTTGTATTTAGTATTTTGTAACTTACTGTATAGTTAAGGAATGTGTTTTGACTATTAGTATTTTGTAACTCACTGTTTGTATTTAGTATTTTGTAACTTACTGTTTAGTTAAGGAATGTGTTTTGACTATTAGTATTTTGTAACTCACTGTTTGTATTTAGTATTTTGTAACTTACTGTTTAGTTAAGGAATGTGTTTTGGCTATTAGTATTTTCCCATGTTAGTCCCGATTTTTTTCAAAAACAGACCATATGTCTTGACAGAAAATGGACTATGCTTGAAAAAGAACCGTGACTACTAGGTGGTAGTACCTCTGCAAGGACTCTTTTGGGTTAAGCTCTACCGCTTCACCATTTTGTGCCGGAATAGCATCAGTGCTTGCTCAATGAAGAGCAAGTTAGCCGGTAAACTACTGCTATAGCATCACATCCTCTCTACATTACTAACAACGCATCTTTAGTGTTTAAAGGTGATCCTTGTCGCTTTCTGTCAGGAGAGACAGCTTTGATTGCTATTCCTTACGCTTCTACAATTCTCTAACTAAATTAAAGCTGGCAAAATTACAGCTGCTATAATGATGGTGATCACCTATCACCACATAGGTTTTAATAGACCAACAATCGCAGTTGATTAGTTGTCATTTGAAACCTACTCTAAAATCTCTTCGATGGTATGTTTTTTATAGGGTGAGTTGGCAAACAAGCGCACGTGTTTCTAGATAATAGGAGAGAACCGAGAGAGAGAAGAAGTAGCATAACAAATTAACGGTAACTTACTACCCCCCTGTGACAGAAGTTCAAGACTAAAGCGAGTCGTCTTTGAGCTCTACCATATAGTAACAACGATAATAGTTTACTTCTACTTTCGTCTTACAATTTTCTAGTTAGGAGATAGATTATATATATATATATATATATATATATATATATATATATATATATATATATATATATATATATATATATATATATCTTATTATTTTACACAGTTGTCCAAAATGGTCGATAATTAAGACTTAATAATAAAAAGTGGCAGCATTATATTTTTCAACATTTAATATCGTAATAACTTTGGAAATACAGAATAATTTATCTTTGCGAAAATTCTTTTGAGCTCCAATTAATGCCCTTAAGGCCCTGGTACAACATTCACTTTTAAATCAACAAATATTCAATAAAGTTACGATATAAATTAGAGAAGAGATTAAATTTAATCAATTATTGGGTCGTAATCAGATTCGATGTCTTATTCAATTTGCTTAAATAAAATCGTCTTGCTATTTCCAATAAGTCCAATATTTGTCAAAATTGTATTTGTAATTGTATTTGTGATCGTGATTGAATATGTGTTGTCTGTGTTTCAAATGATTAAAAATCAAATCAAGTTTGAAAAAGGATAAATTTTCTAAGCGTTTTTCAAAAAATGTTTTGTATTAGCACAACTTAAATTGTCGAATGGCAAGGAAGGCGAGTCTTCAAATCTGTTCGGAGGTTTTAACGTGATTGAGTAACAAACATTCATCCTTATTCATATCATATTGATATAGAAAAAATATATAAATTAAATATTTATTTACAGATTAAGTAAATCTAGAACTCACAAAGAGTTCCAGATTTGCGTAATCAGTATTCTAAATAAGATTTCGTGTGGGTTTATGTTCAAGTTATTGTCTGTTATTTTGTACACGAAGATGAATATTAGTAGGTTGGGTAATGGGTAGATTGGCTAAGATCATAAGTCAAGAACATCCTAGGTAGTATTTAAAAAACTGTTTGTATGTTTTTTTCTTAAGATGATAGAGACAAAATATATCAATTATGATTAGTAATTCAGAGAATGATTTAAATATGATTTAGATTTAGAATATTAATTTTTTGTAAAACGCAGTATTTGACCCGAGACCCTAAAAAGTTATTCTTTGCGTTTTAAATACTCATTCTGTCTGCAATTATTTTTATAATTCTTAGAGGGCTGATGGGAGTAGTAACGATTGATTGCCTTTTCAAGGTGTACTTTGCCTGCCATTTTATGATTAGATTTTACCGGGAGGTTTCTGGTGGGTTTAAGCTAAGTTAGAATCCCTAACTGTACCTATTCTTTTTACTTATCTGGGAGTCGGAACACCAATCCATGACGTCAAAACAATGATTTCTTTTTTCTGTTAGACTGTTCGTAAAACGTGAAAGATTAAAATAATCATCATGATATAAATTAAAAAACTTTCAGGTCATTTTAAGATTTTTCACTTCATTTATAACTTATTATGTTTTTTTATACCATTAGATAGCTAACAAGCAGATGGCTCTCCGGGTGGAAAAAGAAATTATTCACTTTAGACGCCAAAGATGTTAATGGTGCATTGCTATTAGTATGGCGGGATGGCAATGCCACCTTTTACCCTCCAAACCGGAACACGGCAATGACAAGCATTGACACTATTACTGCAGAAATAAGTAAGGCAGTGGTACCAAATATTCGGGCAAGACGTTGCGGAACTCTACCGCCTAATAGTCACAGTGATAGTGACACGTATAGCCAATCGGTTGCCTTTTACGACCTGCCTGACAGAACGGCAGTTAATTCATTCTTCAAAGGAGCCCGGATCAACATATAAGTGCTAATTGTAGTTTCTTATAAGATTCATTTTGGGGAATGTGTATAGGAAACACATAACTTGATTCCACTAGATTTATTTATCATCATTCGTCTATGACACAAGACACATTCCATCTATATCTATCTGATTACTTGCAACTAATATGGTCAATTCTTCGTTCAATAGCGTAATGATACGAAATGGATTTCTATATGTTAAACATTTTTCATAAAACATGCATTATTATTGTAACAAGAGTAAAGTAAAGCCACCTACTATTTATATTTTAATTAGTGTGCTTCCATTTTAAACCTACACTTTTTATCAGATGACAAGGGCACCAATGACTGGACTATCAACTATTCAAAATATCTCTTGTAGTAAGAGATTATCTTACTACAAGAGATATTTCATATCACAACAGAAATACTTATGTTCTCTAATAAAGAGAACATAAGTATTTCTGTTGTGATATATCAGGATCTTATAATCGAAACCAAAGAGAAGTTTCGAGTCACAGGACGTGCAAGAATTTTTTTAAGTTTTTTGAAATTAAAAACACTGCAAAAGTTCGGAGTCGGATGTATTACCGTGTACCTTTATGCTTTGGATAATCACTTATACATGTAGATCCTGGTTATCTCACGGTACAAGTAATACTCCAAAGGATGACCAATCGTCTCGGCCAGCTCAAGCGTCTATTAAAAATCAGTTCCCTCTGCCTATTGCGCAAGGGAACTAGTATGATGATATTTATTTAACTAATCAAAACTAACACAGTGTAAATCTTTCCTCAATAACAGCGAAACCGTTCAATCAAAGTTAAAAAAATATAACCACGACCGCGTATGAATAATAAATTTTCACACAATTCATAATAATGTAACCTTAAGGCACGTGTGTCGTGGGTGGAGTGCGAACATATTACCGTATGATGTCATTACCCCAGAAAATTCATATTCTTCGTACCCTTATGCCTTTAAAAGGTAACGAGGGAAAAAGACTCTACTAATACACTACTCTATTTACTTCTGTCGTAACACTAGAACAGGCAGAACCAGTATTATTCATTCATAACATTTGTGATTTAATCTATGTACTTTATCTCTGTCAACATTACTTAAGTCATAAAAATTAACTTATATTGATATTTACCTATCAACTTGATGTTACGTCATTTAACTTACACAATAAAAAACAAAAAAAAACTTTTTTTCACTTTTAAACACTGTTTTTAGTCACTCAACACGGTAATCTTAGTTAAGTTACGAAGTTTAAGTATTGGAGCACTTTAGTTGAAAAACATGCGCAAACGAGGCGCTATTCGCGAGGAGTGGAGTGACGGAGGTTTAGGTTGCGCGGGAGGTTCCCTCCTCCCACCTCGCCTCGCAGCAAGGCTGCCCCGACGCAATGGCATTCCATCTGTGACGACAACGTGCCCATTTATGTCTTTGGACATGGTTGGCGGCCACTCCGGCCATATGGCTTTTTATATTATGATTACATATCTTTAACAGAGCTTTGTAATGGTGACAGATTACTTCAAGTGTGGGATAAAATGTTTTATTCTTAGTGTACGTAATTTGCCAAGCAATACAAACAAAGATCTATGTATAACAAATTATTTTATAACTTAAGTGAATGAATTAATAATGATTTATTCCTAAGATATTCAAAACTCGTATACAAACATTTTATCATTGTTTGCGTTTCGAATTCATAGAAAATTACGTAATTAGTAGAATAAATTGTGTTTTTAATAACTGACTTCCTCTTTCCGGCGAGGAGGTTCTCAATTCGGCTTTTTTATGTTTGTTACCTTAGAAATCGGTCATTTATGGACCGATTTTGAAAGTTCTTTTTTTTTTGTTTAAAAAGGTATAATCCCCGTGTTGTTTCATTTTAATTTGGTTAAAATGAAAAAATGAAAATATAAATATTTATTTGTAAGAATATGGGTGTCACAGGTTATTAAAAATAAATTAAATTTCCAACATATTCTACCATGATATGGTGAGCAGAAATTAAAATTTCGGTCGATTTATTTATATTTACTACCGGATCGGAACGCGGCCACACACTGAGAAGATCCGGCGGAAGAAACTCAGTGGGCTTCTTTATTTCATGTATTACAATATTTACAAGTATTATTTCACAACAAAAAGTTATTTTTCCAATTTATAAAATATCATGCTCAATCCAAATTTTTACAATTTACAAAGAAATTTTACCATTTACAAAATTTATTATTTAATTTTTATTACATTTAAATTTTAAGGTAAATTGTACAAACTTATATTTCTATTTATTAACATTTAATCTTATCTGCTTAATTCATCTTGTGAAGATCTGATCAGGGCAGCTTAACCTATAGTGCAGGGTATGCAATTCGGGCGCCGCCGTTTCAGGGGGCGCCGCGTCGCTCTCTTAGACAGCTAAGAGCATCGTTTTGGACCCATTAGGGGTTCGCCAGGGTTTCATTGAACACGGGCGCTACACGAGCTAAAGCCGCCCCCGGATCTGATGCAGGGTTCTGAAGATATAGAGAAGTCGGTTGCTGTAGTTTCGCTGCGATAAAAAAAAATATAAATATTTATCATTATTAAAAAAAATCATTATTATTTTTCTAGATTACTTATTCATTTTAATATGACCGCCCCGTTGGTCGAGTGGTTAGAGACCCTGACTACGCAATCAACGGGACTCGGGTTCGATCCCCGACGGGGACAAGCATTTGTGTGATGAGCATAAATGTTTGTATTTCCGGGTTTGGATGTTTATTATATATATATATATATATATATATATATATATATATTCTGGTATTTATATATGTATATCTATGTATTAGTATCGTTGACTAACACCCATAATACAAACAAAATATATTTGCTTACTTTGGGGTTAGATCAGTAAGTGTGATTTGTCCCATGAATATTTATTTATTTATTTATTTTATTTATCACGTTTTATTACTGTACACCTACTTATTTATCTTGACTTACCAATAGACCAAGTATTAAATTAATAATAAAGTTTAAATAAAATTAGGGGGTTTTAATAAGGTAAAGTAAATCTTTAGTCGATATTTTTACATAGAAATACATATGCTATAATACATATTCACATATATTTAATTAACACCAAAATCCAGGAATACAAACATTTATGAATCAATCAATCAATCAATTTATGTACAATACTTATGGCTATATACATGGATATATGCTCGACACACAAAGGTTTGTGCTTGTCGGGAATCGAACCCGAGCTCCATCACTTGCGTAGCCCGGGTCGTTAACCACTTGATTAAAGGGGTGCTCAAGTTCCTGTTAGAATTCTAGTAGATATCTCCCGAAATGCTAACTTTACTTATAGAATGTATGGAAGCAACACACGTAAGTGTTGCACAGAACATTGTGATTTGTATACATGCAATTTTTTTAGCACAGGAAAATCTTTAAGCTAGTAACGTAGGTTGGTACACATGGCGAACTTTTCATTTGTTATCGACTACTTTAATATTAATCCCTTAGTTATCCCGTGTTGGTCGAAGCTCCCAGAAAAAAATATCTGCTGTTTTGTTGGCAGTTCGTAAAAGAAACGATTGACTGTAGGAGTCACTGCCATCATGACTACATGGGGCACACTAAAAGTTTTGCATTTCTAGCTAATCGGAAGTATTTGAATTTCGAATGTTATATTTTTAAAACGTTGCGACCTTCTTAGTAATAAAAAAACGTATGGCTGGAAATAATTAGTCAATTGTTTCTTTATCACACATCAAATTTCTACGTACGCAACGAAAATGGAATTAAGTCGAAAAGATTTTAGAGCGATGATTTTTTATGATTTTGAAAGTTCTCTTTCTCCGCAAAACTGTGTCGCTCGTCTTCAAAATGCTTTTGGGAGATAAGCACCTTGTTTGAGCACCGTAAGGCGATGGTTTGCTGAATTTGAGAGAGGTCGAGTTTCTTAACATGACGAATTTCGTGAAGGGCGGCCTTCAACTGCCACCAACGAAAATAATGTGGCTACTGTTAAGCGGTTAAATGAAGAAAACCCCCGGATCACCTATGAGATAATTCGAGGACTATTGGGGATTGGTATGAGCCAAATTCAGAAAAATTTATACGAAGAATTGAAAGTTCGGAAACTTTGTTGTTGTTGGACCCCTAATGAACTGATAGCGGAGCAGAAGCGGGCTCGCGTGGAATGGTGCTCACAGATGCTACTGAAGTACGACCCGGACATTCTAATGCTGTTTATGACATTGTTACAGGAGACGAAACGTAGATTTATTATTTTGAACCCGAAAAAAAAACAGCAATCTTGTGAATGGGTGTTTGAAAATGAGAACAGGCCAACAAAAGTGAGACAGGCGAGAAACGTTGGTAAAAAAATGATCGCGTTTATTTTCTCAGCTACGGGTCCCATCTGTACAATTTCACTTGAAGATCAAAAGAGTGTTAATGCCAATTGATATTCTACTATTTATTTACCCAGGATGTTAGAAAAAGTTCGTGAAAGACGACCCAAAAGCCGCATTCTCTTACACCATGATAACGCTTCTTCACACAAGGCCAACAAAACAAAGTCATTTTTAGCTTCCAAAAAAGTACATTTCGTCACTTATCCTGCGCATATTTCTGTATTTTCTCCAAAATCAAAGATTTGATGAGAGGTTTTACTTTTACCAACTGCAAAGAGGCAGTGATAGCGTTCAATTTGCACGTAGAAAACATGCCTTCAGATCTGTAGTCCTCCTGTTTTAAAAAATGGTTCGATCGCATGAAAAAATGTTTAAAATATAAAGGAGATATACATATATACATAATATGTATATCTCCTTTAAATTTTATGTATACATAATATTTGGTTTTTGTATATATACATAATATTTTGGTTATAACATGTTGTTTTTTAAGTTACGCAAAACTTATAGTGTGACCTACGTACTAGGTGATAGAGTTGTGCAGTCTCGCCCAGCTTTGGTACCAACACCCTACCTATTCCTGCTACAATAGTGTCAATGCTTTTTCGATTAAGAAGGAGAGGTAGCCAGACTTTAACTTATGCATGTGAATGTGGTATCAATATCTCGCCACACAGATAGAAACACCATTAACATCTTTGGTGTTCTCTTTCCATTAAGAGAGCCATCTGCTGAAATTAAAAAAAATATACTGCGCACCAGAATAGTAAAGAAATTAATTTCAAAAGTGGATAGCATCGTGACAATCACAGACCACAAAAGTACTAATAGACACGGTGTTGGGTGGAAAACATGTAGCCGCATATATGAGGAAATGGATGTAAATATCAGATGCTTGTTGATATATCGTGAAAAAAATAGAAATATGGCACATGCGCCATCTCATCATATCGAATAAACTAAGGCTTAAAAAACCCCTAGAGTGATTTTATTTCATCAGTAAGTACCACAACTCTATATTTTTGGGTATAAATGACCGCCCCGTTGGTCGAGTGGTTAGCGAAGCTGACTACGCAATCGACAGGGCTCGGGTTCAATCCCCGACAGGGTCAAGCATTTGTGTGATGAACATAGATGTTTGTATTTCTCGGTTTGGGTGTTTATTATGTATGTAACAGTATTTATATATGTATTTCTATGTATTCGTATCGTTGACTAACACCCATAACACAAGCAAAAAATTTGCTTACTTTGGGGTTAGATTAATAAGTGTAATTTTTCCCGTTAATGTTTATTTGTTATTATTTATGAAATGCAAGCCACAATAACTTAAGAAATTGCCTTGAAAGGCGTATCTAGTTTAATCCGTGGTGACAACAAATATAATATACCATAGGATATATCAAACGCCGGAATGAAGGTTCAACGCGTGTCATAGTTTGTCTCCCGGACAATTAATATACGACGTATTAGCAACGGGACTTCTGTTGAATAAATGATTTTGGTACCAAGGCTCGTAACATTATGTTGCCAGTATCATTATGTAACGAATTCGGTAAAAACTTTATGTTTCAAAGTTTTAAATGAAAAAATATTTTATTAGGATCATAACAAAGTTTACTGTAACTTTTTTATTTGTTCTAATGGAAACTTGCGCTGTAAAATTATAATTATTAGAAATTGTTAAAATGCTTTTCAAGATAATAAAATATTTTTGTTTGAATCTAGACAAGTACTAAAACTTTTAAGGTTTTTCATCACAGAATAGCAAAAATCAAGCAAAATACATTTTAGGACAGCAAACAATCGGATAACTAGCCTTATGGAAATAAATACGCACCACCTACAGATGCCAAGGATTGTGAAGAAGGAAGGAAGAGGAAGAAGAGTGCATTGAAATGCCTAAGTTTACCGGCTACCCTTGAAGGGTATCAAACTAAAATACTACAGATAAACAACACTGTTGCGGTAAGAAAAGGTAAAAATTCCAGGCGAGAGAATATTTTATTATCAATATATTCATATTAATCAAAAGTATAATCTTTTGATTTTCATTAATTCAAAAAACTGAACAGCAAGAAGGTACAGGGTTTTTCTTTAAAAGAGGCCCGAATTAACACGGAAAAATAGTAAATTAACACATAGGTTTTATGGTTTTGCAATAAAACCTTTGAGGCGATTGGGGCAAAATTTGACATGAAAAGTATTCCAAGGGAAGGCAAAATGCTACTTTTTAGATGGAAAAAATTTAGCACGTGGGTAAATGCACAGAAAAAACAAACTAAATGTTAATTAATCGTTTAACTAAAATATATTATGGTCAGTAGCTGAACTACATATAAATAAAATAGTTTGGTACTTAATCTTTTACTCGCCGTACATTGTCTCCCAATTTTAATTACATAATTGATGTCGACATGCATTACATTCATTTACATACATTTTTTTTTTTATGTCATAAGATAGCAAACAAGCAGATGGGTCTCCTGATGGAAAGAGTCAACCATCGCCTATAGACACCAAAGATGTTAATGGTGCGTTGCTATCTTGTGGCGAGGTCTAATGCCACATGCATAAGTTTACCGGCTACCTTACCCTCCAAACCGGAACACGACAGCGACAAGCACTGACGCTGTTGCGGCAGGAATAGGTAAGGCGGTGGTACCAGACCCGGGCGAGACAATGCAGAACTCTACCACCTGGTAGCCACGATGGTAGTGACTCGATAGCCAATCGGTCGCCTTTTACGACCTGCCTGGCAGAACGGCAGTTGGCCTATTCTTCAAAGGAGGCCGGGACCAACACGGCGATTAATAATACATATATATTTTGTAATTTACAATAATTATGGAATTTAAGAAATAAATAAACAAAGAATGATTTAAATATTTTTAGGTATTTTTGACAGGTTAACAAATTTTTAGTTACTATCGGATATTTTCTAAATAACATATTTACAATTATTATTATACGATAATATTAAGACAAGACTTGTAATAGGAGCATTAAATTACAGGAATTTTCATCTTCTTCAATGTTATTTTAACTTTTTTAAATTTATTACCAGGTAATTCTCCTCTTCCGCCTTTGATGCCTGCCTGCATGCTGTTAGAAATTGTTAATTATTTATTTAAAATTGTTACCTGTGTGGTCTATTGGTCCGGTGTCAGTGTTGACCATATAAGATCCGGGGTTCGATTCCCGGGTCGGGCAATACAAAAATGTATTTTTTCAATTTTTTTATAAAATAACGTTGCCCAGGATTGGAAAATTACCCGTTTGGCGATCGACCTGCCGACCTATTACATTGCCGGATCTTTGGTTAATTGTGGATGCACACACCCCTACCTCTTCGGGGATTAAGGCGTGAAGATATTTAAAAATATTATTTGCTCAGCATAAATAGTTAAATATAATTTAGACATAATATTTAATCTAACCGAATCAAATAATTTATTTATTTATTTATTTATTTAAATTTTGCACACATACTTTTGCACAGGTAGACTTAACGCCCAAGAGCATTCTCTGCCAGTCAACCTCCAAAGAGTACAGAGAGGGCACAAGGGGTGCACATAGAAAGACGAAAATAAAATTGAAACTTAATTTAGTACTAGTTGAACACACTAGTTATGTGAAAACAAAACTCACACAATTAAAACACATAATTAAAACATAAATTTATATATAATATAATTATATAATTAAATACACATATTGAATTTACATGAATACAAATAATTCAATATATAAGAATAAAATACATATACTTATAACTATAGTCAAATATATACTAAAATACATAGTAACCAATATATATTATATAAATACTCTTTTATGTCTTCATACCACAGCAGCAAATACATTAATAAAATTATAAAAGTATTTAAGCAATCAATCAGGAACAATTCCCAAGTAAAGATTTTTGACTTGCCGTTTAAAAGAATACCTTGAATCTGCCCTCCTAACATCAGCAGGGAGTGCATTCCAGAGCCTTATAGCCTGACGGACAAACGAACATGATAGAAAATCAGTACGACAAAAGGGGACATGGAGGGTGAGATCATTATTAGATCGAAGATTACGATTATGTGAAGTGTATTGATATTGAAAATATGATTTAAGATACGTAGGAGCGGATGGATCGTATAAAATAGAAAACAGCATACATAATAATCTCATATGACGTCTTTGATGGATAGTCAGCCACTTAAGCTTAGAACGGTAAATAGAGATGTGATCATATTTCCTCAAACCAAAGATAAAACGAATACAATTATTTTGGAGACGATCCAATTTATTGAGAAGTGATTGGTTGAGATCAGCGCAGCATACATCAGCATAGTCAATCATGGGAAAGATCAAAGATTGTACCAATAGGATTTTAGTGTTTGTCGGTAAAAAGTTTTTATGTCTGTAAAGACAACGTAACGTATAATTTACCTTACGACAAATTTCATTTACATGAGGTGTCCACGACAAAGTACTATCAATTACCAAACCAAGACCCTTAACATGCGAACTGAAGGCAATCGGCATTTTGTTATATAAAATCGATGGCAAGGAATCCACGCGTATGCTTTCAAGTCGACGTTTGCTGCCAATAATTATGGCTTGGCATTTAGAATGGTTCACATCAATTCCGAATCTATTAGACCAGTCATATATCCTTTGCAGATCGGCATTTAGTCTCGCTATGGCATCCTCAATATCCTCTATGCAAGCATGGGTATATATCTGTAGATCATCCGCATACAAATGGTAAGAGCAATTTAATAGGGACACGATGGAATTAATAAAAATGGAAAATGAAAGTGGGGAGAGTATACCACCTTGAGGAACACCTGCAGATATGCTGCACCAGTCAGAAGTGCTACTATCGACGCGAACTGCCTGTTGTCGGTTGCGTAAGTACGACTCAAACCAATTTTGTACTACTGACGAAAACCCAGCATATTTTAAAATCAGCAATAACAGGTCATGATCGACAGCTGTAAAAGCATTTGAAAAATCAATCAGAACTAAAATAGTAACCTGAGACATTTCCATTGCAGATCTACAGTCTTCCGTAACTTTTAACAGTGCAGAGGTTGTACTGTGACCAGGTCTGAAGCCAGATTGAAAAGGACTTAGATAATTAGAGTTTAATACAAAATGAGCTACTTGTTTATGGACTACAGCCTCTAAAATTTTGGAAAGAAATGGCAATATAGAAATGGGCCTATAATGCGTAAGAGAACTAGGATTACAATTTTTAGGAAGAGGAAGGATAAATGCTTTCCGCCAAAGAGAAGGAAAAACGCCCGAGGCAAGAGAATGGTTAATAATTGTGTATGTATTATAATTTTGCTGAACAAATTTTGTTCCCTAACTAAAATTCTAATGTTAAAAGCAGGAATAAAAAATCCTACTTTAAAAACAACGTTACTTAGGTATTTTTTTAAATATTTCTTTGTATGACAGGTAATTGTGGAGTTTGGAAGGCTGTTATCAAATGCTTTAAAGTCGCACTGAAATAAAAAAATATTAATTTTTATTACTAAATATAAAATCATTTATTACAATTTGTTAAAGGAAAAAATATTAAATAGAAGAAAAAAATTTCACGAAAGTTTTTGTAAATCACATATTCCTCGTAAAAAGTACTGCGAGACGACCTTTGTTTAAATAAGAAATCATGTATTCATGCCCTTTGGCCTTCTGCCTTCCACTTTACTCTAGAAATATGGTTAGTTTATACCTCTATAATACTATGAAAAATGTTATATTGAAATCATAAGCCTGATGATGATGATATTAGATTGTAAAAAAATCTATTTTCTGTACACACAGTCGAGTTTTATTTTATTTTTAAACTAGCTGACCCGGCAAATAATGTTTTGCCATTCATATTAGTAATCCATAGCGGACAAACAACATGACACGTAATTTATATAAGTCTACGGGATTGTCCTTCCACGCAGCCTAAATGGCATTAAACTTTATATGGTGGTTAATTTTCCGCGCAATTTTCTTAATATTTTCTTTTATAAGAACCTTCTCCTTACAATTACAAACACAATAAAAAAATTACCGAAATGGGTCCAGCCATTCAGGTGTGATGTCGTGACCAAGGAAAATAGGGATGGATTTTTATATATATAGATATATAAGTCTACGGGATTGTCCTTCCACGCAGCCAAAATGGCATTAAACTTTATATGGTGGTTAAGTATTCCTTAATTTTCTATTTTTTCGTGCAATTTTCTTAATATTTTCTTTTATAAGAACCTTCTCCTTATAATTACAAACACAATAAAAAAAAATTACCGAAATTGGTCCAGCCATTCAGGCGTGATGTCGTGACCAAGGAAAATACGGATTAATTTTTATATATATAGATGACAAATCTAGTTATAATTGTTTTCTAGATATAACAATAGATTAGATAGTGGTAATCGTAAAAATTTACTTATTAACTGCTTAATGGGAAGCCTAGAAAAGTCTAGACAGACCTAGACATAGCACCTCAAATGGTTGAGTGCTAAGCAAAAACTATTAAAAAAATACACTTAAAAGTGCGCGTGTTTTAGACATTACTAAATCGAGAATTTTAAATTTTTTGGATTTATTCTAAATTATACATATATTTTTAATTACGCGAAATACCTTGTGGCAGAGAGAACCGAGTATCACGATCCTATGCTTGCACATTTGTCTTGCTTCCTCCACATTTATTGCTCTCTTTATACAAGCACTCTAAATTTTTATACTCATTCACTTTTGTACATTAACCATAATACAAAGGATGCCAATGCCAATGCAAAGGATTCTATTAAGCAATGATATATTAAGGAGATATCATTCCTTAATAAGTTAGTACTTAATAGGATTCTATCATGTACTTACATATTAAGCAATGACTTTAGTGTCAGTACAAAAAATAATTGGTAATACTATATTTTTTGCACATATAAATGTTTTTGTTTTGAAAAATAGTAATATTTTATAGTTTATATAAAGATCACTACGATTAACCGGTTTGTTGACCGGTTGATTGTAGTACTTTCCTAAAATATTACGATAATCGCTTGTTTTCTCGTGGGACTGATAGCTTTGCGTGCTCAACCGAGTGCACGCTATTATCATACATACATATAAAATGTTTTTTTTTGGCCTGATCCGAATATTTAATTAAGGAACTCATGATATGAGTTGAACAAGCTAACCACTAGACTACAGAATGATTGTAGTTATTACTTTATTTAAACTGAAGATTATTTTTATTTAATTTTGTTAACATAATATTTTTGTTAATCATCGTAAAGTTAAATATTAATATTAATAGTTTTTTTTTTTAATTAATGAAAGTGAAATTATTACTTATTACTTAGTTGTACTAGGAATTTCCCTTGGTAAAACCCGTCCTCCGGAAAGTTGTGATTAAATGTAGTCTATGTCATTTAGGAATAATGAACCTTCTGCTGGTGAAAGACCTTTTAGAATTGGTTCAGTAAATCCTGAGAGTATCTTCAATAAACAAACTCGGAAACTTACTAATTTTAGCTTTTCATATTTGAATAGAAGTGTACTTATACAGATAACTACTAACTTGTTATCTATATCTTATATATATAAAAATCAATCCCTATTTTCCTTGGTCACGACATCGCGCCTGAATGGCTGGACCAATTTCGGTATTTTTTTATTGTGTTTGTAATTGTAACTAGAAGGTTCTTATAAAAGAAAATATTAAGAAAATTGCGCGGAAAATTAGAAAATTTATGAATAGTTAACCACCATATAAAGTTTAATCCTGTAGACTTATATAAGTTAAGTGTCACGTTGTTTGTCCGCTATGGATTCCTAATATGTAAGGCAAAACAACGTTTGCCGGGTCAGCTAGTTACATTCTAAAACATAAATATTTTGCATATTTACTAGGTAAGTCGGTAAGTCAAAAACTTCATCTGCAAGGGAAAGTGAAGCGTAAATATCAGTCCGTTCAAAGCGTGTATAAATTTATACGGATAGCCCATTTTGGGTCCGCAGGTGTCGAAATATCCCTCGACGTTCAAGTTCATCCCTAGTTCACTAAATATATTTTAAAGATCCAACCAGCTTTACGCAACTTTGTTTGACAGAGATTAAGATACATTACTGTTCTAAAACTATTTCTATTTCTTAAGATAAAATGAAAAGGAGTTATGGTAAAGAATTAAACGTTTTCTCTTTCTTTCTAAAATTACATGTACATGTACATTGATTGCAATATTGTCTTTTTTAAAATACTAATAATTTAAAAATTATAATAATTATGTTCATTTTTTAAAAATTATTATGTGCAGTTGTCAACTGTACAGAATTGTCCTTGGCAAAGTAGTAAGCAGAAAAGAACAAACCCACTGATCTCAGAGTATTTCCGTCAGTAGCTACAAAATTATCGACCTGACAAAAATACCTGTAAAGTTTAATTCGAATAAAAAATGTTAGATTATTTTTACTTACAAAAATCTTATTATCAGGACAGATTCTGTATATTGTGGTGTTTTAACAGTCATGTGATTCGAGAGAGACGTAAAGCTATTCTTTGTCATACTTATTTGAATGATACTTATTAAAGTTAATAAATGCAAAAATGGGACCTCACAACATATATACGCCTTGGTGATCTCGGGAACAGCAATTAAATACATATGAGCGTTTATTTAACTTTGTATTGCCCTCAAGGGAACAGTGAGTTGCAGTATTAATTTATTTAAAGCATAAATTATTAAAGATAGATAAAGATGCGCATAAAGATACCCAAAAGAGTAAAGAGATGCAAGTGATAAATTTATGACACAGACCACTACTAGCTAATTGGAATATTGTCTCGTGCTTTGCTTGGTAAAGTAAACTTGTTGACATTTTATTACCGGAATCTTATTAAAATTCAATCCTCAAAACTTTTGATAGTTGTTTTTGATGGGTTAGTAATTTTCTCGTTAAAGTGATCTAGGATTGGAAACCAGTATATATTGCGTCTATATTAGCATCAATAAATAATTTATGTATTACTTTTGCCCGTAAAGAAAATAAAGTTGGAGTAATGAATAACATGAAATATAATGAATCATATCTAGCGGCGAAGCATTTCATAATTATGATTTCGTACTCTATGCTCACATATATGAGAAAATTTAATATATTCATAATATAATGTATAATGAACAACTAAATATAAACAGAATATACATAGTACGTCTGGTATTTCAGACTTAATGGATGTATGTACGATCCTGGGTAATATTTTATAGTTGGTTAGTAAACAGTTAAAATTTGTGAGATATTTTTTTAGACTTCCGTACCTAAAAAAAGCAAACCCTGATAGGATAACTTCGTTATCGGTCTGTCAAAACCCTTTTTCTCTAGAACGCATAGAGATATCAAGTGGAAATTTATATTAAACTAGCTGTAGCGTGCAGCCCGCTGCATTATAAGTTTTTGGTGAATCCCGCGGGGTCCCACCTAATTGTTCCGGGATAAAAATAGCCTATGTGCTATTTCAGATCATCATCTACATGTGTGAAAAATTTTATTCAAATCCGTCCAGTAGTTTTTGCGTGATTGAGTAACAAACATCCATCCAAACATCCAAACTTTCGTATTTATAATATTAATATAGAATACTAGCTGCAGCGTGCAGCCCGCTGCGTTATAAAAATGTGTAGTGAATCCCGCGGGATTACCTAACTTTTCCGGGATAAAAAATTGCCTATATGTTATTCTGGGTCTTCAGCTATCTACATACCAAATTTCATCGTAATCGGTTCAGTAGTATTTGCGTGAAAGAGTAACAAACATCCATGCATACATACTCACAAACTTTCGCATTTATAATATTAGTAGGATAGATATAGATAGATACTTGGGTTACAATAGTAGTTGTGAAAATAAAACTTGTCAACTTGATCAAAACGTATGACCAAGGAACTTATATACGATAACTGGAATTACGAAGTAATATTTGAAAAATAAAAATGTACTTTATTTCGTTGGCAATAAATTTGACATTTGTTTCTTACTTAACAGAGGGTAAAAACGTTCTGAGCAAGACAACGACAAGAGTGGATGTTGTCCCTTTCTTGCAATATTCAGTGTAAATAAAACTATCTGATGGTAAATTTTTAAAAATGTATTGTAATTAACATAGTGAGTTCTAAAATGTGCTTATTTTAATTATTACGTAATTACTTATGCAAAGCAAAAACTGTTTCTCAAATTAGTAGAATTACTTAGTAGTAATTTGCAAACTATGCCTGGCCGCACTTATAAATGGCGATTGGCGCTTTATTTAGTAGAAAGAGACACACTCCACCTATGTCATAGTACTTCTTCGGAACGACTTTGAAGCGCGTGTGAACATTCCGGGTAGAATGTAACTTCCTTGCGTGTGACCGTTTACGTCGTATATTTGGGGATTTTATGTGATTTTAAAAATGAATCAAAACCTGTAGGGTACCTTCCGTTGAACTAGAATTATGAAATTTGGCAAGAAGTAATGTCTTACAGCATAAGTACAGCTCCCTATGTTGGTTCCGGCCTCCTTTGAAGAATAGACAACTGCCGTTCTGCCAGGCAGGTCGTAAAAAGCGACTGATTGGCTATGTGAGTCACTACCATTGTGACTACTAGGTGGTAGATTTCTGCATTATCTCGTCCGGGTCTGGTACCACCGCCTAACCTATTCCTGCCGCAATAGCGTCAGTGTTTTTCACTGTCGTGTTCCGGTTTGGAGGATAAGGTGGGTAAACTTATACATGTGGCATAAGACCTCGCCACAAGATAGCAACGCAATTAACATCTTTGGTGTCTATAGGCGATGGTTGACTCTTTCCATCAGGAGACCCATCTGCTTGTTTGCGACCTTATGATATAAAAAAAACATGTAAGGAAAAAAATCTGAAAACCATAACATTTATCAAAAGATACGACCGTTTTATGTAGCATATTTTTCCATTTCACAAGGGAATCAAAAATTATGAGGTACTTCCACGGATTAAATGGATACGCCATTCAAGACAATTTGTTAATTTGTTAGCGTAGCTTGCATTCACATGCGTAAATACATAGTTATAGTAGTTATAGTAGATGAAATAAAATTATTTCAAGGGTAATTTTTAAATTTTATCATCTCATTAGGTACGATAAAAGAATACAACATGGTTTATTTCTATTTTTTAAGATATATCAGCAAATATATGTCATTTTTGATCGTTATAGTAGCATTTGCTCATATGCGCGGCGACACGTTTCCTTCCCAATACCGTGTTTAGCAGTATTCATGTGGTTTGTGGGTACATCTGTCTATGTCTAGCTTTGCTAAGGTTACCTACTACACAACCATCGGTATGCGAGTCCAACTGGCACTTGACCGGATTTTTAACAAATAAATATGGTTTTTATCGATGATTCACAATGATAAATAATCTTTTTTTATGTCATAAGATAGCAAACAAGCAGATGGGTCTCCTGATGGAAAGAGTCCACCATCGCCTATAAACACCAAAGGTGTTAATGGTGCGTTGCTATCTATTGGCGAGATCTAATGCCACATGCATAAGTTTACCGGCTACCTTACCCTCCAAACCATAACACGACAGTGACAAGCAATGCAGAACGATGCAGAACTCTACCACCTAGTAGCCACGATGTTAGTGACTCGCATAGCCAATCGGTCGCCTTTTATGACCTGCCTGGCATAACAGCAGTTGGCCTATTCTTCAAACGAGCCCAGGACCAACACGGGAACGTTGGTCGCAATCGCAGTTAAAATAGCGCATAGCGTTGGTATTTTGTGAATAGTGAAGCCAAGCAACAGCTTAGTAGGTATCGATAACCAGTTAATATTAATAATATACTAGTACATATTATGTATTATGATGTTATGCATAATGCATATTTTATACAACTGATTTTGGCATATGGATTTCGAGAAACATACGACACATCTCCTGTACGATACGTTGCAATACTAAGATACTATCGCGTCATTACATCCGTAAGATGATTGATTCGATTTCATTCTGCTTACTCTGTCGAGTGAAATGAATTAGGTTTAGCGGAAACAACAAAATATCAAACTATAATTTATTCGCCAATATAACTTAAGTAACTTTCTCATTCTTTTATGATGACACTCGAAGATCCTGCTAATGTTATGAATACGTTTTCTGTTGTTCTGGTTTTTCGACTACTCTTATTTTTTTCTATAATTTCTCACCTTTAAACCTTCCCTGGACTTCAACAATTAATTCAAAACCAAAATTAGCGAAATCGCTTCAGCCATTCTCGAGTTTTAGTGAGACTAACGAACAGCAATTGATTTTTATATATATAGTCTAGCTGACCCGGCAAACGCTATTCTGCTTTTTTAACTACTCAAGTAATTTGTATGGCGAAACAACGTTTGCCGGTCAGCTAGCAAAGTCCTCCGTAAAGTAATCTTTAACTGTACCAAATTTCATAGTCCATCATTCTTGCAATTGTCTCAAAAAGGGATAAAAAGTTTTGACTTTACGTTTTAATATATAAATAATAATCTTATAAATAGTTCTAACAAATACGGACTACAATAATGATTATTATTTTTAACCCCCGACGCAAAACGGGTGGTGTTATAAGTTTCAGGTGTGTATCTGTGTATCTGTGTATCTGTGTATGTGTTTATCTGTGTGTCTGTCCGTGGCATCGTGGAGCCCTGGCGGATGGTCCGATTTAATTGCGGTTTTTTTTAATAGAAAGCCCTGTTTTGCGAGATGGTTCTCAGCTAAGATTCAATAGAATCTGTTCAGCCGTTTCAAGATAACCAGCTCTTTTCAAATTGATGAAAGGAATTAAATAATTTGTAAATGCTTTATCAATACTACATTTTGTGTTCTGTTACTTTATTGATATTGTAATTACATGGTAACGTTGAGCTAATACTTTGAAATTCTCATTCGAAGATCATCAGCGTCTATTTAACTGACAATTTTCGTATTTAAATAACAGATTTTCTAAATATTGCAAGCCACTTTTTAACGACGTTCTGATATCCGTTAGTACAAAAACTTGACAGACTTGTGAAGGAAATGCAAATACTATGATACCATCCAACTGAGCTCGTGATGTAGCCTGGATGTAGGGACTGGAACTGTTTGATGCAGAGCTTTAACAAGACAATCTTGCTTAGACTAAGTCTGGTTGCTATAAATATTAAGTTTGATTAGTGCTCATGATGATGAGGATTTGAAGATGGAGCTGATAAAGTGCTACCGAAACTTACGTGTAGAATGTAGAAAGAGATAAGATAGTCAAGTTCGAACTTGGTGGATTTTTGATGATGTTTACTTTCCATTACATATAATGTCGAAGAACTGAACATGGAGCCGTAAGAGTGTAATCGTAACTCACAGTTAGAAATTGCTAATATAGTGGAGTTTGGAGTCATTTCATTTGTTACAGTAAGATATTTCTCATGATGATATGGCTCTGAAGATTGAGCCGAAAAAGTGACATTGGAACTTCAAGAATCCAGATTCAAAGTTCAACTACAATGAACTCCTAAACTAAACGAGAGAAGTTTTTGAATTAGCACTTTATTGTATTGGCAAATATCTTAGTGCTAGATGATTTTCAGGATCTGATGATGGAACTGAAAGGTAACCATGAGAACTCCCAAACTAAATAAGATAAACTAATCGAGATTTGACTCATTTGTTCTGTTTGGACAAATACTCTAGTGCTAGACGATTTCCGGAGTCTCATGATAGAGCTGGAAATACTTTATGGGAACCTTGGAATAAAATTAGCAACACCATCGAATATTAGGTAGATTGTATCGTTATTTCAAGGCTACCAGTGCCTAATGATAGAGCTGAAGGATGTAACCAAGAACTCCTACACTAAACCAGGTTAACCCATCAAGTGGGGAAAAAATTCAGTTTGTTTTTGCAAACAATTTGGTGCTAGACGATTTTTAGTATCTGATGATGGAATTGGAACGCAGTCATGGGAACTTCTAAATCAAACAAGATAAATCTATTGAATTTCGGATCTTTTGTTTTGTTTTAACAAACGTCCTGGTACTAGACGATTTCTGGGGTCTTATAATAGAGCCGAAATTTAGGTCATGGGAACTTTGAAATAAAATGGAGTAAATTTTTACAAGGATTTTGAAGCACGTTGTTTATCAGTGCCTGATAATAGAACTGGAAAAAGTCTATAAGAACTTATAAGTAAATCCAAATAAACTCATTGAGTGTGGGCTGCTTGGGTTTGTTTTGACATATACTTTGGTGCTGAATAATTTTTAGGATCTGATGGTGAAACCTGAAGGTGACTATGATAATTTTTGAACTAAACAAGATAAAACCATTGAGCCCCGTGTTGGTCCGAGGTCCTCTGAAGAATATGCCTACTGTCTACTGATTAGCTATGCGAGTGACTACCATCCTGGCTACTAGGTGATAGAATTCTGCATTGTCTCGACCGGGTTCTGTACCACTACCTTACCTATTCCTGCCGCGATAGCGTCAGTGCTTGTTACTGTCGTGTTCCGGTTTGGAGGGTAAGGTAGCCGGTAAACTTATGCATGTGGCATTAGACCTCACCACAAGATAGCAAAGCACAATTTACATCTTTGGTGTCTACAGGCGATGGTTGACTCTTTCCATCAGGAGACCTATCACTCTAATCCTAGATGCTTTCCAGGGTCTTATAATAAAGCAGGAAAGAGAAAATCTTTGGAGCAGAATGGCTTCCGGTGTCAGATGATAGTGGGAAGAAGTCCATGAGAAATTTAGGATTTTTAAACCCTAACTAACCTAGAGCTAACTAGCTAACCCAGAAAAACCCATTGAGTGTGGGTTGCTTCGGTTTGTTTTAGCATATTTTTTGGTGCTAGATGATTTTTGGAATTTAATAATGGAAATTGAATGTGGCTATGGGAACCTTTGAAATAAACAAGTTAAACCTATCGAGTTTGGACTCATTTCTTCTATTTTGAGATTTACCCTGGTGTTAGATAATTCTGTGGTCCTATGATAAAGCAGGCATTCTTTTGGTTCGTTCTAATAAGGATTTTGGAACTGAATAACTTCTAGTTTCTCAAGATAAAACTGAAAGAAATCCATGAAATCCCGCTAAACCAGACGGACCCATCGAGTATGGGTTAATTGGGTTTGTTTTAGTATACTGTTTGGTGCTGATTTTAAGAATCTATTGATGTAACTTAAAGGTGGCTATAGGGTCTTTTAAACTAAACAAGACAAACTCAACGCATTTGAACTTATTTTTCTGTTTTGACAAATAATCTGGTGTTAGATTATTTTCAAGCTCTTATGATAAAGTGAGAGAAGGTCATGGAAACGAAACGAACGAACGAATGAAAATTGAGAAGCACGAACGAACGATTTTAATCCCGTTTGAATCGTTCTTTTTTCTGTTTGCCAGTGTCTGATAATAAAGCTGGAAGAGATCCATTATAACTTTAAAGCTAATCTAGATCCATCGAATGTTGCTAATTCGGTTTATTTTGGTGCCGGATGTTTTCTAAGATAAAATAATTATGGAACTGAAAGGTGGCCATCGAAGATTGGACTGATATCGTTGGCTTTTATTACTAGGAGATTTGCAGGGTTTGATAATATAAATAGAAAGTGGCCGTGGAACTCCTCATATAAACAAAATAAGACCATTGAGTGTGGTCTCATTTGTTATATTTTACATACACTGTGTATCAAAATGATTTCCAGGACTACATAGTGGAGCTGGAGGCCATGGGAGCTTTGCAATAAAATAACTCAAGCACATTATGTAAGAAACCATGGTAACCTTAACCTGATGCTGCAAGATCCCCTTTCGTAGATCATTAGGTATTTTCACGTTTTACTCTTAAAATAATGCGCATGTAGCGGAATGGCGGTCTGAGGATGTGCCGGGGGTTTTAGAAAATTTTTAATTTTATCTTGTTATGCAAATTATGTTACTTCTACTTGATTTTATTAAACGATAGATAAGTAAATTATTATTATACGTGACTACCTGTAACTGGCTTAATATTTCTGTGCATAAATTGCTGTTAATTTTATGTATTAGTTGTTGGTTCTCCTATGAATAAATTAAGTAAGCTACTTATGATCCCTAGATCGTATGAAAAATGGATGGATGTTTGGATGGATGGATGGATATTTGGAGAACAGCCATTTACGTATATAGTAATGTAATAAAGTAAAACAAGACAACTTTAAAAATTCTATACATCTAGTAGAGATGAATTTGAGATATTTTATAGCTATATCGACTTTTAGCTGATGTCATCATTTGATTGCAACTATTTCAATATTTTTTCAGAGGAACACTAGTTCTCACTACAACAGTTATCATCTCTTTCATAACGAGAAAAAGTTATTTTACATGTTTTCATTGTCTGTTGTATTTCAGATGTAATCGAAAGCACAGAATAATGGAGACTAACAGAAGACAAGCAAAAATATTGCTTGTATGGAACATTGACTTCTGTTAGTCTCCAGTATTCTGTCTCCTAGGTGTTGGTGGCCGTTTTATTTGTAGGTATACAATGTGTAGGCGAGTATCTGTAATACTAATCGGTAATTTTCTGTTCAAACTTTCTGTCTCGATATCGATACCTAAGCTGTTAAATATCGATACTTAAGCTGTCAAACACAGTCGACCAATCAGAAAAGAAACATCCGTTCTATCATCTTGATTAATTCTTGCAAAATTATGTAATTTCAAGGTTTGAAATCGTTGTTTTGGAGGTAAAACAAGTGTATTAAATTTTTGCAAAAGTGTTCAAGCACATGAGCCTATGATAATAAGTATAAGTAATAAACCAGTCTCCGGAATTTACATTATTATGTGAAGGATTAAGCTGAAAAAGTGTTAGATACTTAAGTTGGATTTATATTGTATTAAAAGCACTTATACTTAGAAGAAAAATTAGAGTAAACAAGTAAATAATACTAATTTTTGCCCTGATGATGCGTTAAAATACGGAACCGGTTGATTTAATAAATAAAAAGTCAAGTAAAACAGTACAAGTGCTTTTAATACAATTAAAATCCAAGTTAATATGGAGTTTTAGCAACTGCCTATGATATTCAGTGTTCAGAGTTAGACACTTAAGATCTTAAGATTGAGTAAAAGTCATACCATATTTAACATCGATGTTAAAATTTCTTTCAATAATACTTATTATTATATAAGGAATATTTATTACAGTACAATGCTAAAGTAACACAAAAAGTGAAAAGTAATTAATATTTGGAGGACAATATACGGCGAATAATAGTGATAAAAACAAAAGAAATATCTTTACTCCAATAACAAGTACCTCCAATATGAGATATACAATGAATTCTGGGTAAGGTGAGGACAAAATCGCCAATATTTTAAAAGATATTTTGCTTATTTTTTTTAGTTAGCATTTTATAGTTAGGAGCTCAATCTGACTATTCTAAATATAACTAACAATATAAATCTAATCCTAATTCTAACGGGTTGTAGGCCTTTGAAATTTCACTCAATAGTTTCCTTCATCGCAAAAAATAATAAGTCAGTAATAAGTTATTGGATTGAGTAATTTGCAAAGTGTTAATAGTAGTCAAATTGACTTAAGACAAAATTAGTGCTACTAGTAAAAAACAAACTCACACTTATATTACGAGTCGGTTTAAATAAACACTCTGTTTAAAAAGGTACAAGTTATATTAGGCTTAAATTCCTGGGGTATTATTTTATTAAATAAATGGGGTATTTATATTACTGAAGGCATTAAAGACAATATAGACATAGAGAGGTAGAGGCAGGTCTCTAGCATTCAGAGGTAATATGCTAGGTTACAGATTCTACAGGTGTTCTGACGATGATAACTCTTTTTTTATATCATTTGATAGCAAACAAGTAGGTGGGTCTCCTGATGGAAAGAGTCAACCATCGCCTATAGACACCAAAGATGTTAATGGTGCGTTGCTATCTTGTGGCGAGGTCTAATGCCACATGCATAAGTTTACCGGCTACCTTAATCTCCAAACCGGAACACGACAGCGACAAGCACTGACGCTATTGCGGCAGGAATAGGTAAGGCGGTAGTACCAGACCCGGGCGAGACAATGCAGAACTCTACCACCTAGTAGTCACGATGGTAGTGACTCGTATAGCCAATCGGTCGCCTTTTACGACCTGCCGGGCAGAACAGCAGTTGGTCTATTCTTCAAAGGAGCCCGAAGCAACACGAGATAATATATAATGTCAGAACATATATTATTATACAACGCGACTCTGTACCAAAAGACGAAAAGATCGATAACACGTTCGATAACCCGCGCATTCAGTATAATAACGTCTTCATAACGAATTTTGGGGCTGCCTCGCTTTTATAGTATTTTATGGTCAGCGGTGTTAGCGCTTTAATAATATACTATATAGCGTAATGATACTGATGGCTTTTGTGCCGTCTTGCGCAAGAAAACGGTATCCATGATCTCCAACGTATGTGTCGGCTGCAATAAAATGCCAATGATAGCAGCAAAAAGGATCTCATCCTCTTTATGAAGTGTCTTAATTAACAGGGTAATTTAATTTATGTCTCTGATATATATTATAAATAAATCTACGGACGATGTAAACGTCTGATATAAACAATATATTTTTTAGATTTTCTGCTTCTCTTCCTTCCTCTGTTTTTCTGTCAGGCAATTCGTTAAAGGAGAAAAATGTGTTATTACCACTTGCGACTTCTAGCTAGAAGAGCTCTGCGAACGTCTCACCCGGATTTTTTTTCTCTGCCGCAAAAATGCCAGTACTTGTCAAAGTCTTATTCAGGTTTGATAAAAATAGGATAATAATACAGTGACTTGAATTTTCTCCTTGTAGGATTAATGTGTTTGATTTTGGGATGAGATGAAATTTTTTCACCAAAGCCCGAATAACGTACACCCTGATGTTCATTTAACATAAAAAACTTCTGAGCAGGCTAGAAGTTTGCTATCTACGGGAGCTGGTTGCTGCTTTCTTTTCAAACATCAGTAGCTTCGGGCTCTGGTACATTGCACCATCTGGCCATACGATAGCTACGCCACTGTTCATAACGCAAATTGTGAGTTGAAATGTTCATCAATTTGTCAAATTGGGATCAATGGAATCTCCAAATCCCCACATTTGATAAATTGATCGTTAAATTGACCAATCGTTAATTGTGATAATCATGATCTAATTTTAACTTTATTTTGAACAAATTGCAAAAAATATACAAGTGTATTTAAAATTTTAATAAAATGACTACTAAACTAGGAGATATATATTTTTTTTAAATAAAACATTTTATTGAGCCAACTGGTTAAAACAAAAAATGTTCGTTTACTGCCTACTAAAGAAATGAATTTCTATACATTATTTAGCACCACAATAGTTGTAAGATTTTCTTTTGTTTATCGAATACGAGTATTCAGCCGGGTTGTCTCTTCTTTAAGAATTCCTATCATCTTTAATTTTATTTAATATATTCCGTCGACACATAATTGTAGTAGTTTCATCTTTAATGATATTTTTATGCATATCACTGAATAGCAAATAAGCAGTAAATTCTCCGGGTGGAAAGAGATAACCATCGCATGTAGATATTAAAGATGTCAAATATCATCAAACCCAAACTGAAAGTTTCAATATCCCACTATCTAATAGTTACAAAGGTAAATTATATTTTGTTAATCTTTTTACTTTTACGAAATTCCTGGGTGGAAGACAAATGATCTATTGTTAAAAAAGAGGTAAGTAAGACCGATACACGAGAGTAGCAGGAAGTCTGTAAATATACTTTTTGCCTTATTTGCTCAATTTGAATATCAGTGTTAAATGTAATCTTCAGATCTCGACAATTAGATAAGTATTCAAAAAATGTACAATAATCATAACGTTTTATAGATACAGCACGTTGCTTCTGATAAATGCAAGATAACACAATAAGATTAAAAAAACGTTAGAACACGCTTTATCTGTATGAAGTATGAAGCAAGATATAGAAAGAAAATATCCACATCACACTAAGCAAAATCTGAGAACAGTTCGGTTTTTGCATTTCAGTTGTTTGGTGATTGTTAGCGGGTTTAGATAAGTCGCATTTAAACGCCACCAGAATAGAAAGATGGATTTGATATGGCCGTTCGATCGTGCTTATGTCAAATTAATACAATATCCATAGTAGCCCTGTCAATATATATATTTGGAAATGCAGGTGTGAAAACAGAGAAGGCTAAAGTTTGGATATTACGTCGGGGAGCCTGGAAAAGCTTATCTTCAAATTATCGACCAAGATTTCCTATGTGCATTTTCCGATATCTTGAAAAGAAGTTAAACGTTTTTTTTAATTCAGTTTTTTAAAAATATTATTTTAAATTACACCAAAAATTATTTCTAATTATTTTTTGTTATAGCACCCCGTGCTTGGGAAAACTGAAAAAGCTTTAAAAACAACAAAGAAACTTTTTGACATAATCGATCATATAGCAAGAAGAATTTGCCACGTCGAGCCTGTCGACACTAGCTCAGTGGTAGAGCGTCCCGGCTTTAGGAAGTCAGCCGCAGGTTCAATCCCTGCGTGTCGATATTTTTCTTTGTTGTTTTTAAAGTTTTTCCAAAACTTATTTGTTTGATAAATCTCATAAGCGTGTTTTATTCATAATTAAGCTATTTTATTAATTTAATTTGTATTGCAATATTTCTCTGTTTTGATATATCATGTATGTCACATAAATGCAATGTGTGTAATGTTCATTTTTATTGATTTTACGTATTTATTTTTTAAAATTATCATGTCCTCCGCAATGCAAATTTAACTGTGCCAAATTTCATACTGCTCCGTTCGCGTAGTTGTCGGAAAAAGGTTACAAATTTTTAACTTCACGTATAGATATAAGAAACAATAATTTATTAAGTTAAATGTAATAAAATAACACAAAATAAAACAAAGCCACTTCATTACTCTAAATTCTAACAAACCTAACCTGAGATTCGCGTACTAAAGTGACATGTTGGGCTTTAGGTCGTTTTATTAATGCTATATAGTCGCCTCTGTGGTCTAGTGGTCCAGCGTTGGCGTTGACCATATGAGATACCAAGTTCGATTCCCGGGTCGGGCACATATAAAAAAAGGTTTTTTTCAGTTTTCTGATAAACACAAAGTTGTCCGAGATTGGAAAGTGCCCGGTTGGCGATAAGCTTGCCAATCACATTTGTGGGACTTTCGTGAGTACACTTGTTGTACCTCTGCCTACCCCTTCGGGGATACGGGCATGAAAATACTTACTTATTAATGCTATATATCCTTAAATAAATGGGAAAGAGTTACTAAAGATCGCAAACAATGGAAGTTACTGGAGGAGGCCCTTTCCAAAAGGCACACTAAAATTAAAGACTTTTTTTATTTTTTTGTTTGTATTATAAGATAGCAAACAAGCAGATGGGTCTCCTGATGGAAAGAGTCAACCATCGCCTATAGACACCAAAGATGTTAATGGTGCGTTGGTATCTTGTGGCGACGTCTAATGCCACATGCATAAGTTTACCGGCTACCTTACCCTCCAAACCGGAACACGACAGCGACAAGCACTGACGCTATTTCGGTAGGAATATGTAAGGCGGTGGTACCAGACCCGGGCGAGACAATGCAGAACTCTACCACCTAGTAGCGACGATGGTAGTGACTCGATAGCCAATCGGTCGCCTTTTACGACCTGCCTGGCAGAACGGCAGTTGGCCTATTCTTCAAAGGAGGCCGGGACCAAGACGGAGAAATGCAATAACATGCAATAACACTACTTCAATCCACCAAAAATTCAACAATGTCTAAAATATTAAAACTCTCACTCAAACCAAAGGGCTAAATAAATATATAAATTCTTAAATGAATAAATAAGATGGCTGACTCAATAAAAAAATTTAATCACTTTTCCACAAGAAATTAACGCGGAGCCGCTGAAATGAAATAGACACTTGTCAAGTTTTTGCCATTCTAAAAAAAGTGGTCAATTGTTTTTTTCTGAGTACATATTACATCAATTTTCCGTATTTTTTAAATGAGTCACTTATACTCAACAAAGTAACGAAAACATTGCACCCCTTTCCCCCCTCCCTACTGTACATACAATACTCTTAGCAGTGCTTGCACAGAGGAGATTTAGTACAGTACAGTGTACTTTCAAGTTTATATTATGGAGAAAAAGAGCAGAGAATGCACTGAAATGGCTGGACGGTTTTTCTGCAATTGTGTATGCGAGTAATCTACTTCCAGTATTTAAAAAAACAGGTACTAAAAAAATGCATAGTTTCTGGGATTTACAAAACATTTCAATCACAGCGGCTTGTAAGGAGAAAACTAATTAATAAATAAATGAATATGGCGCATTCGAAGTATTGTTAATCGAGGCCCTGTTTTAAGAATAGACTATTTGATTTTCTTTTAGACAGTTCGTAAAAGACGGATGACTAGCTAAATGTATGGTCAATATCACATCCACTCTGTAAAAGCTAATTTTTATCGAACGTTTTTTCAAACCGATACATCTTGCGGCCTTCCAAAAAAAGTTACCTAACTTCTAAAAGACCAACAATACACTTGCATGACGTCTGGTGGTTGGTATCCAAGAGCGGTAATAATCACTTAATATCAGTTATGTATCGTTATCTGATGACCCTTATTCTATTACTGATGTGGTGATGTGGTGACCACAGGTACAGGTTGACGGTTAGTTTAATAGCAATTCTCATATGACGATGGAAATTACTATTACCGTGGGGATAAGCAACAAACCGGCAAGATCAATCTAGGGCAAATGATGGTTCGCGTATTTTGTTTACACCGCTCCGGTGCGACAGTATTTATTGTTTACAACAAAGTCTTTGTATCCCAAATCATGAAAATGAAAACATTTAAAGCATGAGAAAAGCTTGTATATTCATTCTAGTAAAATGATATTAAATGTTGAAAGCGTCCGCACACCATAATTTAAACATTTTTATTTCCCGCTTTCGTCGTTCAGAAAAGTGTTACACATTAATATACAAATTGAAATATCGTAAATGAAATTCAATTTCCATGCCTAGTGACACAGGTGAAACGTTTCAAGAAAATTCTAGAATAAATGAAAAATGGAACTGGGTTTCGACAAGGAAACGAAGCGAACGACCGTTACGCCAGTACGCTTCACATATCAATAGTAAATGATACCGTATGTTATATCACGGGTTATATAATATTTACTGGTGTAATATAGTTTTAATACAACGATCTCTTCCGTAGGATACAAGTAACTGCTTCAGTGATGCTTACAAAATATTTAGAAATGTAATGTTATAGCAACTTGTCATAAACTAATTACAATAGAAAGTGATTTTCGTGTTTCGGTTTGGAAGTTGAAGTAGCCGGTAAATCTTTTCATTTCACCCCGCCACATGGATAGCAACGTATTAAAAACATTTTTGCTGTCTATGGGCGATAGTTATACCTTACAATGAGATGAATTCCTGTTATACTATGAAAAACTCTGCTTGGTTGTTATACTATGAAAATAATAGTTTTAACAACACCGTGTTGGCCTGACTCCCATTTAAAGTTAAACGATTTGCCGTTCTGTCGGGTAGTTCGTAAGAGTCGAACGATTGGCCTGACTCCCATTTGAAGTTAAACGATCTGCCGTTCTATCGGGTAGTTCGTAAGAGTCGAACGATTCGCTATACTAGTCACTACTATTGTGCAGTAGCCAAAACAGTTAATCAGTGGTAGAGTTAAGTATAGTCTCGACTGGGTCTGGTACCATTTTACTTTACCTATTTTTTAATAATACGAGTAATTTATTCCCGAGACAAAATACACTTACTGATCTAACCCCAAAGTAAGCAAATTATTTGCCTGTGTTATGGTTCTTAGTCAACGATATTAATATATAAAAATACATATATAAATACTAGAATATATTTATTAAACACCCACACCCGAAAGTACAAACAATTAAATGCTTCTCCCCGTCGGGTTCATTCATTTTTACACTTAAAGCTGTATACCTACTCAGTCGTACAAAGGCTCTATAAGCGCTTATACTGCCGATATAACACCAAAAACGGCCCCAAATTATATAGTTATTGCGTTATATATTAGTACAATAGCTGCACAAGCAGAAACAAGCTGATTATTATATTAGTACAAGCAGAAAGTAGAAACAAGCTGTATAAAGAATTCGGTGTATAAAGAAATTATAACACTAAAGATACTCTCTTGTACAGCTAAATGTTCTTAATAGTTGTTTGAAAATAATAAAAAGTAACAAACTGTTTTTGATATTGTATAACATTATATCACATACTTTAAAAAAAAACATTGCCACATGCTGCTTTTTATGTCACTATAATATTTTGTAACCGTTGAAATGTTGAAGACAGTCATTTATAGCTATAGAGGTAGTGATACCAATGAAAACAAAAATAAGTAAAAATATTTCAAACATTTCTTTATCCTTGTCTGCAAAAATCTTGTGCGATCGTCAAAGGCATTGTTTGGTAGCTTAATACAATTTAATCTATGGATTTACGCATTAGTAAAACCAAAATTTTACACTCCTTTTTCCGACAAACGGAAGAGATAGGCGTATGAAATTTTGCATAGTTAAGGTAAAAGGTAAAATGCATCTAATTAGAAAAAATGTGTTTTTCAGTTTTCTGATAAACACAAAGTTGCCCGGGATTGGAAAGTGCCCGGTTGGCGATAGGCTTGCCACCTATCACATTTGTGGGTATCATATCACACCACACCTCTCCATATCCATATCACCAGGTATCATATCACACCTCTGCCTGCCTCTTCGTGGATACGGGCGTAAGATACTTTTTTTGAAATTAGGTAAATTAGGTAATGAAAATGAAAATTACACAATAAAATTTATAATAATTTTTTATAACATAAGATAGCAAAACCTTTGAATATATGACGTGTAATATATCTACATATGTAGCAAACAAGCAGATGGTTCTCCTCATAGAAAGAGAAACCATCTCCTATAGACACCAAAGACGTTAATATGCTAATTGTGCGTTGCTATCTGTGAAAAATTTAATTTTCTTAACTATTACGGTTTGGCTATTACAGTCTGATGACAGATGGACACACAGACAGATAGAGAGATGGACGGACAGCGGAGTCTTAGTAATGGGGTCCTGTTTTACCCTTTGGCTACGGAACCCAAAAAACGGCAAAAATCACGTTTGTTGCACGGAAGCCCCCTTAAACATTTATTTTATACTGTTTTTATTAGTGTTTGTTGTTATAACGGCAACAGAAATCATCTGTGAAAATTTCAGCTGTCTAGCTATCACGGTTTATGTGATACAGCTTGGTAACAGGCAGAGGGACAAACGGATGTTCCATTTGTACTTTTGGGTACGGAACCCTAAAAGCTAACATAAAATCACTTTGTTTAGAGATATCGACGCTACGAATAACAACGTCGTTATACTTTATCAGAGGAAAGGTTTAGAAAAGGGTAACAAGATATGTTATTTCGTGCCTTTGACATCGAAGGTGTCAAACCGAGGCCTGTGGGTGTGAACAATTATTTTATATGTGATTGAAAGCGATAAGTTGTCAATAATATTTATTTTAGAACTAGTTTTTTTTATATAATAATTTTGTCTCTTTTTATTTTTTTATCATCTTATTTTATTTTTAAGTATCACCGGTTCTCTTGCGAGGTAGGCGAAGTAAACCGATCGTCTATACACTATCCAGTTCACCATAATTTAACAACTTAAGCTACGCCTATGATATGGTTCTGCTGAGTCCATTGATCAGCGCATTAAGAAAATTAATTACTGTATGTGAATCATATGATGCAAAACATGGACTCTTATATAATGTAAATAAGAGCGAACTCCTAATATTTAAGAGTAAGGGGATATCGGGAGAAAACTATCCACCGGTTTATCTTAATGGAGTCCCTTTAAAAAGGACAACTGAATTTAAATACTTGGGACACATTGTTACTGATGATTTGTCAGACAAAAGATATAGAAAGGGAGCCTAGGGCGTTGGCAGTCCGATGCAATATGATAGCCCGCGGAGTGCTGTTGTGACTTCTTTACACGCTGTAGTAAAGAAGTCACAACAGCACTCTTCAAGGCTTATTGTCAAACTTTTTATACGTGCAGTCCGTGGGTGACATATACGCGGAGGGCTTACAACGACCTACATATTCAATTTAATAATGGGCTTAGAATGCTGACGGGATTGCCGCGTTTCTGCAGCGCGTCCCTGATGTTTCCCGAGGCGCGCAAGATGGCTTCCATGCTATAATTAGAAAAAGAGTAGGATCAGCGATGAGCAGAATTCGTGAAAGTCCCAACAGCATTCTGAAGGGGTCTTGTCTGACAAACACGATAGTCAATTTTTGAAACACTGGGTGAAGTTACATATATATCCTCAGTATTGCAAACATAGTTAATAAATAATATTAATATTTTAATGAATAAATAATTGTACATACCAAATAACCCTTACTAACATAGTTATAAGTATCTTAAAACTACTAACACATTAACAAAATTCAACAATTTGTCAGTTGGCGAGATGAGTGGTGGTCCCCATAGACGTACGGTTCACTCTGCCTATTCCGCAAGGGAACTGGGCGTGATGTTATTTTTATTTTTACTTTTAGTAAGTGGTATGTTGAAAAGACGTTGAGTGTGTGAAGGGAGAGTCGGACTTCATGATCTGAGTCTAATTGACCACGGACCACGAGACAGTATTTTTTTATTTTTCTGGAGTTAAAATGCAGCATGATGTATTGTAAGACCTTGCCTCACATCAACGAAAAATCCATTCAATTCGATGCAGTTGTTTTGTTACAAACAAATAAACAAAAGTCATATTTTTTATAATAGCTTCTGTGTCTCTAATAAAGATAATTTTTCTTTAATATCTGCAATGTAACATCGACCTATAGCAATATTTTTTTGTTATACGTCTAGATGTGCAATAAATCGTGTTACTTAGTTTAAACTCTATCCATTACATGTACATAGATGACTAGTAAATTGTGCCAATTAGCTTAAACACCATCCATTTGAGCCATTGATTCACTACACAATATCTGTGTATATGAGTAACTACTAGCTCGCACTTCGTGATAATTAATTGAAATTGATATATCAATATTAGTTTCAGTTACTGCTTTTTTAATTAATGATACAAATAGGTGATTACTAACCTATTGAAGTGAAACTTTTTACATACTTAAACAATCTAAATGGAATCATGTCATAGTACACGCTATTTTTACTCTTATGCCATATGCGAGAAGGTCAATGATGGCATAGCTGTTTGGGTAACGGCGGCTATTGTTTATCGATAGAAGCAGCTATTTTATCGATAAACAATATTCGCCTCTTTCTTTTATTTCCATATATGTCCAGTGTTCTCAAACAACGTTTGCCAGGTTTTGCAAGTTTCATTCAAATCCGTTCAGTAGTTTTTTGCGTGATTGAGTAACAAACATCCATCCAAACATCCATCCAAACATCTATTCAAACATCCAAACTTTCGCATTTATAATATTAATATAGATTTCACAGGCCTTATCCGGACATAACATGAGCAAATTTTACAAAATTACAAGGCTCTTATTAGTAGGTGATTATATTATATTATACGATCATTCTAATTAATAGGTATGGACCCACTATTATTTCTTTTCTTGTGCTGTTTGCAACGAACTCGTATCTTCTTCCCTCGCTGGCTGTTTGTATATGACTGGTTTTGGAAACGTTAAGTAGATGATATTTTAAAAAATAAAATTGTAGGTTATTATGTATCAATAATAATAAATGAAAGATATTATATCATGTCAACACACTGTAAACAGTATTTTTAACCCCCGACTCGAAACGAGGGGTGTTATAAGTTTCAGGTGTTTGTAGCGGCGGTCCGTACTGCAGCGGATGGCTGTACCCGCTAGCAATTAACTCCTGTAAATGTTTTCAGAAGGTCTCACCAGTTTAGCAGGCGATGCAGGGCGTCTGGAGACTCGGCAGAGGTTTCACGGCAGCTGGCTCGATTAAACTTTTGGTGTAAATAAAACACTAGTTCTTGTTTGCAGAAAAATGGAAAAAGTGAGTTTATTAATTTCTTTGCCCTATATTTATACAATATTCAAAATGCCTAACGGTTAAATTATAAAGAGAAAGCCTGATAATTTACAAAGTTTCAAGTTAAATAATTTGTTGCTAGAACCGAAATTGTTTTTTGAACGGCTTGCCTGGCGCTAAAAATCGAAGCGAAATCTTTCCAACGACGGTCGCGTAATCGAGCGGTGCGCGCGGGGAGTGTGCTCCGCTCAGCGCGCCTCGCACCGCGACGTCTGATGTCATCAGTCTGCGCTCACGCAGCGGCGGCGTTGGACGCAGACCTATTTCGTTGCGGCCGGACGCTCCTTCCAGATCGTTCGTTTGTTTTAACGGTTGCCGTGTTGCGTTCTTATAGGAACGGCATGGTGATCGGGTCTTCGTCATCATTAGTCCTTTTCAGGGCTGCACGGTATTAGTGGTCACTTGTCAGCTGGATGTCTCCCCGGGTTGGTTAACGAAAAGCCTGGCTACTGGGCATCTCGTCAATCGCCTTGCCACGGCTGCTGGTCCTGGCCGATGCATCTGCGGGCTGGTACGGCAGCGCCTCTTCAGTGAATTAAGTGAATAAAGTGCTCTTAAGTGAAACGGTGTCCGCCGCCATCGTTTCTTTGTTCAGTGATAATTAAAGTGCGCGTTGTTGGTGTTTGATTGTGATTCTTCCCCGTGGCTGATCTTCCTTTGTTGTGTTTGTCTCTTCTTGTTGGTAATGGTGATGTTGTCAGGTAATAGGAGGTACACCGGTATTGGTTGTGCAAGGAGGTAAGGTACCAGGAAAATCGGAAAATCGTAAGTATACAAAAAATATAACTTATTTAGCCATCATGGTTAGAGATTAATAAAATAACCATTATGGTTGAAATCTAAGTGTGAGGTTCTATGTGTTATTAACCATCATGGTTAGAAGCTATTGGATGTAATAGCCGTTATGGTTAAAACGTATGAAAGGGAAGTAAGGAAGGTTATAGGGATTTAAATGGACAAAGAGATAATTATCGTGTTTAGGCTTTGAGACGGCTTCCAAAGTCGCTAGAGGGTAACCATCGTAGGTAGAAAGAGATAACCATCGTAGGTAGACACTTAGAATGACCGACATGGTCATAAAGAGATAACCCACGCGGTTAGAGAGAGATAACCGTCGTGGTTAGACATTTAGGATGACCGACATGGTCATAAAGAGATAACCCACGTGGTTAGAGAGAGATAACCGTCGTGGTTAGACATTTGATGGTGGTAGCTGACGGTAGTGCTGGCTACCGCCAAAGTACTGCCGGCCCAGTGAAGCGTACTGGTGGCTTGACCAATCTTCCAGACCTGGTCCGCTTCTCAGGTGGTACCAGAGCTGGTGGTGATGGTGGTTCGCTAGACGTCATCGGAGTGTTATTGTTTGTGCAAGTCGTTTGCAAGCTATCAGTTGCTTCGTTTAATACGAAGGCTGGTTTTAAGCGATCAATTGAAATGCATTGCGAGCGTCTTTCAGGCAATAATATTCTGTAGCATTTGTCGTCTCGCTTTAATACTTTGTACGGCCCTTCGTATGACGGTAGTAGGGGTTTCTTGACACCGTCATTTCGGATAAATACATAATCGCTTGATTGCAACTCTTTGTGAATGAATGTTGAGAGACAGTTTGAGTGTGAACTTGCTTCTTGTGGTTTGACTGCATTAATTATTTCGCGTAGTCTGTTTACGTAGTCGATATCCGTTTCTAGCCCCGTCCTAGGTTTTGTGTTGAAATAATCGCTGGGTAGCCGTAGGTTCATACCGTAAGTTAATTCGGCAGCGCTTACACCTGTGTCAGTGCGTGGCGCTGCGCGTAGGCCGAACATAACTGTTTATAATTGATCTATCCACGATGTAGATTGTGATAGGCGTGCTTTCAGTGCGTTTTTTAGTGTTCGGTGCCATCTTTCGAGGATGCCGTTACTCTGTGGGTGTCTTGGTGTTGTGTGAATTCGTTTTATTCCCATTGTTTGTAATAGTTTGTTAAATAGCTGTGCTTCAAACTGTCTGCCTTGGTCTGTCGTGATGGTTGAGGTGCATCCGAATCTGCATATCCAGTTTTCGTAAACTATTTTTGCTACCGACTCGGCTGTGATGTTATCTGTAAGTATGGCTTCAGTCCATCTGGTCACACGGTCTATCATCGTGACGAGGTATCTGTATCCTTCTTGCGTGGTAGGCAGAGGTCCGACGATATCTACATGAAGGTGTTGAAATCTGTCCGTCGGTGGAAAGGTTCCGGTGGGAGAACGTGTGTGTCGCTGTACTTTGCATTGTTGACACTTAATACATTGCTTTGCCCATAGGTTGATGTCTGTGTTCATATTTGGCCAGAAATAGCGTTGAGTTATTAGTTTCCTCGTTGTTCTTATACCAGGATGGCTTAAGTTGTGTACTTGGAAAAATATTTCTTCCCTGAATTGTTGCGGGATGTAAGGTCGTATGTTTGACGTAGACATCTCGCAAAATAGCTGTCTTTGCGTGTTGGGAATGTTAAGTTTTTTTATTTTTAGGTTTTCTTGTGCTGCTAATTGTTGAATTGTGGTTAATTCGTTGTTTTGTGCGTCTGCGATTTTCTCGTAATCGATTGTAGGTGTGGTGTTAATTTCGTCGATTGGGGATCGGCTAAGCGAGTCTGCGACAACGTTTAGGGTTCCGTTGATGTGTCGGATATCTGTTGTGAATTCGCTTATGAACATTAGCTGTCTTGCGCGTCTTGGCGTTTCCGACGGTGATGATTTCTTCATCAGTGCGTATGTAAGTGGTTTGTGGTCCGTATAAATTGTTACGTGTTTTCCTTCGAATAGCTTGCGGAAGTGCTTGATAGACATATAGATAGCTAGCAATTCTCTGTCGAATGTGCTGTACCTGCGTTGTGTTGGTGAAAATTTTTTTGAAAAATAAGCTAGTGGTTGCCATCCTTGCTTTGTCTTTTGTTGCAGTACGGATCCTGCTGCTAGGTCGGAAGCGTCTGTAAAAATAGCTAATGGTGCTTCGTGCGATGGGTGAGCTAATAGTGCGGCGTTTTGTATAGCTTTTTTGCTTTCTTCGAAAGCGTTGGTTGCCTCTTCGTTCCAGGTGATCTTTGTTTTGTCTTTTTTCTTGCAGTTGTGTAGAAATGCGTGCAGAGGTGCTTGTATCATTGCTGCATTCGGTATGTGATCACGGTAGAAATTGATCATACCGAGAAATCTGCGTAGTTCTTGCACGTTTGTGGGCTTCGGGAACTTCGTGATGGCGATGACCTTTTCTGGTAAGGGTAGGATTCCATCCTTACTTACTATATGGCCTAGAAATTTGACCTTTTCTTGTCCAAACACACATTTTGATGGATTGATAGTTATGCCATTTTCTTCGAATCTTTTTAGTAGGGTGCGGAGATGTTGACGGTGCTGGTCTTCATCAGCGCTAGCAATTAAAACATCATCAACAAAACAGAAGATGAAGGGTAGCCCCTGGAGTACCTGGTGCATGAATCTTTGAAAAGTCATGCCCCCATTCTTCAGGCCGGGGCATATTCGTGGAAATTCGTATAATCCCATGGGTGTGATGATCGCCGTCTTCTGTATATCGCTTTTGCGCACCATGACCTGTTGGTATGCTCTATTTAGGTCTAAAGTGGTGAATATGGTCTTGCCGTGAAGTTGGTTAGTGAAGTCTTTCAGCCTAGGGATTGGGTAACGGTCAGGCGTTGTGATGGCGTTGAGTCTGCGATAGTCACCAACTAATCTTATTCCTCCTGTCTTCTTTTTCACTATGTGCAACGGTGATGACCATGGGCTCTTGCTTGGTCGGCATAGGCCTTGATCCATCATGTTTTCGAGTTCAGCTTTGACTTCTTTGTATAGGTGAGGTGGAATAGGTCTTGCGCGGCAATGCAGTGGTGGGCCTGATGTTTCAATGTAGTGCTCGACGTTTGTGTTCGGCGATAGCTTCATTGCTGTTAGTCTGGTGATGCCGGGAAATTCTGCTAGTATTTTGTGATATTCGTTATCATTGTTAATAGTTGAAATTGTAGGTAAATTTGATTGTGTGACGTAAGAACTTGTTGCGAGTTTCGTTGTTTGATCGATAAGCTTCCTGTTTTTTATGTCGACTATAAGGTTGTGGTGGTTGAGGAAATCTGCCCCGATTATAGGCTTGCTGACCTTTGCAACGATGAATTTCCAGGTGTATGGTCTTCGCAGGTTTAGATCCAGAGTTACTGTTCGTTCGCCGTATGTGGGAATTACGGTGTTGTTTGCTGCGTATAAATTGAATTTTGTAGGTTCCAGTTTTGTCCCTTTTGGTGGTGGTAAAACTGATATGTTCGCACCTGTATCGACTAGGAGTTGTAGTGCGGTCTTTCTGTCTTTAACGAATAAGCGGTGTGACTGACCTTCTGCTCTTGATTGAGCTGCGTGGAGCTGATTTTGAACTTGCCGTGGGCTGCTGTTGCTGAACGTGCAGGGTTCTGTGCACCTGTAGGCTCTGGCGCCGAAGCGACGGTGATAACGGCATTGCTGCGTCCGTATTCTCTCCGTGCTTGTGTGGTAGGTGCTGTTACAGCGGGATCGGTAGGTGCTGCCGTAGTTGCCGTAGCGGGATCTGGAGTACGGTGAGCTCTCTGCGCTTTGGTGGGACGATAATCTGTCTGCGCTGTGACTATGATGAGAGTGAGTGCGAGGTGTGTGGAGAGTTGCCGAGTAAGCTTTTTGCGCTTTCAGCTCGGCGACTGCTGCGGACAGCCTCTTGATTTCCATGAGGAGAGTTTCTGCGTCTTGTGACATTCTGTGCCGTTTTCTGTAGGAGTTGTTCAGACTGGCGGATTTAGCTTGCGTTTCCTGTTCAATCGTGGGTCACCACTGTAGCGGTGTGGCTACCACTGTAGCGGCGGTGTGGCCGTGATGGCCGGAAGGTGCCACTAGTGATCGTAGCGGCAGGACGACACGGCCGCTAGCAATAGACTCCTGTAAATGTTTTCAGAAGGTCTCACCAGTTTAGCAGGCGATGCAGGGCGTCTGGAGACTCGGCAGAGGTTTCACGGCAGCTGGCTCGATTAAACTTTTGGTGTAAATAAAACACTAGTTCTTGTTTGCAGAAAAATGGAAAAAGTGAGTTTATTAATTTCTTTGCCCTATATTTATACAATATTCAAAATGCCTAACGGTTAAATTATAAAGAGAAAGCCTGATAATTTACAAAGTTTCAAGTTAAATAATTTGTTGCTAGAACCGAAATTGTTTTTTGAACGGCTTGCCTGGCGCTAAAAATCGAAGCGAAATCTTTCCAACGACGGTCGCGTAATCGAGCGGTGCGCGCGGGGAGTGTGCTCCGCTCAGCGCGCCTCGCACCGCGACGTCTGATGTCATCAGTCTGCGCTCACGCAGCGGCGGCGTTGGACGCAGACCTATTTCGTTGCGGCCGGACGCTCCTTCCAGATCGTTCGTTTGTTTTAACGGTTGCCGTGTTGCGTTCTTATAGGAACGGCATGGTGATCGGGTCTTCGTCATCATTAGTCCTTTTCAGGGCTGCACGGTATTAGTGGTCACTTGTCAGCTGGATGTCTCCCCGGGTGGGTTAACGAAAAGCCTGGCTACTGGGCATCTCGTCAATCGCCTTGCCGCGGCTGCTGGTCCTGGCCGATGCATCTGCGGGCTGGTACGGCTGCGCCTCTTCAGTGAATTAAGTGAATAAAGTGCTCTTAAGTGAAACGGTGTCCGCCGCCATCGTTTCTTTGTTCAGTGATAATTAAAGTGCGCGTTGTTGGTGTTTGATTGTGATTCTTCCCCGTGGCTGATCTTCCTTTGTTGTGTTTGTCTCTTCTTGTTGGTAATGGTGATGTTGTCAGGTAATAGGAGGTACACCGGTATTGGTTGTGCAAGGAGGTAAGGTACCAGGAAAATCGGAAAATCGTAAGTATCGTAAGTATACAAAAAATATAACTTATTTAGCCATCATGGTTAGAGATTAATAAAATAACCATTATGGTTGAAATCTAAGTGTGAGGTTCTATGTGTTATTAACCATCATGATTAGAAGCTATTGGATGTAATAGCCGTTATGGTTAAAACGTATGAAAGGGAAGTAAGGAAGGTTATAGGGATTTAAATGGACAAAGAGATAATTATCCTGTTTAGGCTTTGAGACGGCTTCCAAAGTCGCTAGAGGGTAACCATCGTAGGTAGAAAGAGATAACCATCGTAGGTAGACACTTAGAATGACCGACATGGTCATAAAGAGATAACCCACGCGGTTAGAGAGAGATAACCGTCGTGGTTAGACATTTAGGATGACCGACATGGTCATAAAGAGATAACCCACGCGGTTAGAGAGAGATAACCGTCGTGGTTAGACATTTGATGGTGGTAGCTGACGGTAGTGCTGGCTACCGCCAAATGTTTATCTGTGTATCTGCGTATCTATGTATCTATATATCTGTGTATGTGTGTCTCTGTGTCTATGATAGTGGTGGGAGTACGTTATGGGAACTTTGGGATAAAATAGAGAAACACTATCGACTTTGGTGTCGTTTAATTTGTTATTAAAATTAAAATATTAAATTAAAATATTAAACAAAATATTTTATTATAAGGATTTTGGAGCAGAATGGATTTCAGTGCCTGATGATAGAGCTGGATGATGCGCCCTAAAACGCCTCAGCTAAACCAGGTTAACCCATCAAGTGGGGACTCATTCGTTTTGTTTTGGCAAATTTGGTGCTGGACGATTTCCAGTATCCGATGATAGAATACCGAAAGGTAGTCATGGGAACTTCTAAAGTAAACAAGATAAACCTATCGAGTTTGGGATCCTTTGTTCTGTTTTAACAAACACCCTGATGCGAGACGATTTCCGGCGTCTTATAAAAAAGCTGATGATGGAGGTCATGGGAACTTTGGAATAAAATGGAGTAAATTTATTCCAAAGTATTTGGAGCAGGATGTTTTTCAGTGTCCAGTAATAATAAAGCCGGAAGAAGTCCATGAGAACTTCTAAGCTAATCTAGATAAACGCATGAAATGTGGGTTAATTCGGTTTATCTTAGCAAACACTTAGGTGCCGGATGTTTTCTAAGATATAATAATGATGGAACTGGAAGGTGGCCATCGGAGATTGGGCTGATATAGTTCGCTTTTATTGCTAGGAGATTTGCAAGGTTTGATAATGGATTCTATACTTTCCATCGTCGGCACTTGGTGAAATTCCATTGTTATTAGACACTTTTACTAATATATATATATATATATATATATATATATATATATATATATATATATATATATATATATATATATATATATATATATATTAGGGTGGAGTGAAAAAAAAAAATTTTTTTCTTAGCCTGGGGGTCAAATTTGTAGCTTATAAAAAACAAAAATTTTTGAAAAAAAAAAATTTACTCAACATCTTGAGGCAGCCCACTCATTTTTAAAATTAATTACGAGTAAAAATATTTGGTTGCAAAAAAAAAAAAATTTTGTCTTTTAATGTCTTAAAACATCCAAGAATTGGCAATTATGATCATTTCCAACTCAAATTTTATTCTAGTGCCCTAACGAGGAACGTTACTTTTTTGGATTTTTTTAAAATATTAAAACAATAGTCACAAAAATTTTTTTTAACTTGTGATTTTTAATTGGCATAAAAGAGGATATTTTGAAGTTTTTAGAACGCTTTTAAAAAATTTTTTTGCAACCAAATGTTTTTACTCGTAATTAATTTTAAAAATGAGTGGGCTGCCTCAAGATGTTGAGTAAAATTTTTTTTTTCAAAAATTTTTGTTTTTTATAAGCTACAAATTTGACCCCCAGGCTAAGAAAAAAAAATTTTTTTTTCACTCCACCCTATATATATATATATATATATATATATATATATATATATATATATATATATATATATATATATATATATATATATATATATATATATATATATATATATATATATATATATATATATATATATATATATACACATAACTGATAATGGAACTAGAAAGCGGCCATGGAGCTCCTGTACATAACAAAATAAGCCTATTGAGTGTGGTTTCATTTGTTATATTTTTACATACATTCTGAATCAAAATAATTTCCAGGGTTACATAGTGGAACTGGAGGCCATGGGAGTTTGGCTATAATACAACTCAAACCCATTGAGTAAGGAACCGTGGTACCTTAACCTGATGCTGCAAGACCTTTCGAAGATCATTAGGCCCTTTCACGTTTTACTCTTAAAATGATGCATATGTAGCAGAATGGCGGTCTGAGAACGTGTCGGGTGTTTTTGAAATTTTTAATTTTATCTTGTTAAATGGTGATACCTGCGACAAGCGTTATTACCGTTACTCTCAAGCCTCAAGAATGCGTGGGCTATCGGATGGTGCATAAATAGTTACATCATTAATGGGGGAATACGAAATAGCTATGCAATGCGAAAAACCTGACGGCGCTATTAACAATATTAAAAAATAAAACAAAAAATATCCGATTTCTAGTGCGATAATACTAGCAAATTTCGTTTGTTCTTTGATATAGTTGAGAGATAAGACTATACTAAAATGTTCTATACTAAAAATTTCAGTGCTTCTAATACACGTTTATGCACCATCGTAAATTCGTCCCAGATGATAATTTTCGATGCTGATAAAACTTTGACCATTGCGGAGTTTTTTGCAATATTACATGTTGGTTCTTCAATAGTTTGAAGATTCAATGGTAATTTTAATGCTGAATGAGCCATAATCTTTCTAACAATGTAGTTGCTATACCAGAAGAAGCAACTGGAACCGTAACGTTTGATCTCGTACAAGCAGTGGTTATAACTACTGATATAAGGAATATGTTACCAGTTCCACCAGGAGCATCAAGGAAATATAAACCACCATTTCCATCGTCAATTGTTCGTTAATGTATCATAAACTTCCTTTTATTGGGGATTAAACATGGATACATACGTTTGAACTGCTAAATCTAATTTCTGGTAAATATTCACATCCCCGTTCCAATCAATGAAATGCATTTCAGGATTTGGCGCTGGCATTTCTAACCTGACTTATAAACTGCCACACATAAGGTAACACATGTCTTCAATGAAAAGTAAAGGTTGATTATGTATCTCCTTATTCACCTCAAGATCGGGATTTCTGGAACTGACACGAATTTGATGTAAAATATCTTCTGACATATTATCCTTGTAATTTTGCCTTAGGTTAGATGGGTTCGATGGAAATCACGTCAAAATGATGATAGCAAATAATGAGCGTATCTGACTTGGAGATGCAGAGATAATTATTTACTTGTTGATCTCTGTTATTCGCTCGACGATTTCGCATTGCCAACCGAGCCGTTTCATATGCTTTGTTCCTGTGACTGAGAAGCACGAAGTCGAGCCATACCAACGCGGCGCTCGTTTCATTCGCAATGTTTCGTATCCTTCTTGCATTACGGCTTTGTCGGGAAAGATTCAATAGTCTTGATCGCGGCATTGGTAATGATGATTAAAAGAGAATATAAACTGATGATTATTGATTTCTGAAAAAAATTATGATTTTTAAATTTTCAATCACACTTTTTTACTATTGCGTATTTATATCCTTTGTCCTTTTATGTACTACTTACGGATTTATAATGTTTCGAAATCACCTAGGAATCCTTATTATTTTACCATGTCCGTCCGTCCAGCTAAGAGATTCTTAGTACTAGAAAGCTGTAATATTAGTCTCGCTCACACAAAAGTAAAATAAACCTTGAAACATGTATTATTTTAGGATATCTCCATTATATTAAATAATTAATTTTTAGTTTTCACTTCCATTAGCATACGCCATAGCTGCCATTTTATAATTAATTCGGAATAAAAACCTGGTACACTTTTTATGAATATATGGATAGACTTTAAATCCCCTGACAGTACAAATTATGAATGTGGAATATTTTGTATAATTCGTATATATGCGGCATGCGAATCGTAAATTAGCCTCGGATTACGGGGATTTTATAAAAACCTTAACTGGCTGTCAAACGGAATGTGGGTCTCGCTTTGACGAAATAACTGGTAGCATTTAAATATTTTATGGAAATTTTGAGATAATTACATTGAAACTAACTGACCACACTACGTTGTTGTACAATATAAATTATTTGTAATGAGTACTTTGGTGCGATATGAGACAGAAAATTTGATTTTTGATGCCAAATAAAAAAAATACTGCACCACAGGGATACAAGGATGGTATAGCTTCGCTTTATAAATTAGCTGGACGAACGAGCTTAGCTGGAATGACGATTTTTCAAGTGAAATCAAATTATCACGGAGATGACAATTAGATCAATTATAATAGCAGAGCGATCAAGAAGATATACAAACACGCACACATATACAGATGTATATACTTCGCGCGCTCTTTTTATACAGTAACGGCTTTTGCAAATCTTGTTTCTGAACATTGTGCCGTAACGGAGGTGTCCTGTTCCTGATTTAGCTGCTATTTCTAGTATTCCGATCCTGGTGCCACTCACTTGCATCACCTCCAATACGTCCAACGATCTCTTGCCGGCCAAGAGATTATTATTGGTGTTGACGCTAATGCGTCATCTCCCCTTTGGTACAGTTAACTACGGTCCAATGACAGGGAACGTAGATCTGCAATAGAATAGTTCATTGCTGAACTAAATCTAGCCATCCATAACACCCCCAATGCACCACCAACATACAGTAGCCCAATGGGTGAATCATCTATTGATGTCACACTTTCAAGTGCGTATGTTCGTTTAAGTAACTGGCACGTAATTCCAGATGCGTCTTGTAGTGACCATCATTTGATTGTTTATTTATATATTTATTTTTAACTATTTATGTACAAAAACAAAATACCATCTAACAATAAATGGATAAAATATTATACATAGGTGTGCTTATGTCTTTAAGAGATCTCTTCCAGCAAAACCTGTACATGGACAGATTATTACCCACAATCTTACAATCTTGAGTACTGTTTGGGAGCTCGTTCCAAAGTTTAGCTGCCAAAACTGTATAAGAGTTCTCACAGAAATTTGTATTGTATGCAGGAACAGAGAAAAATTAAACATTGGTACAATGGCGAACTGGTAGACTACTAGGGGATGTTAAATTAAAACGTTCACGCAGATAAGGAGGGAGGGATTTCTTAAGCGTATTGTATAGTAAAGTAGTATGTGAGTATTTCTGTGGAGACGAATAGGAAGCTTTTTTAACCGAGAACAAAAATGGGAAATGTGGTCGTTTTTCGTATTTCCGTAAACCATAAATAAATCTGATATAAGGGTTCTGAAGGCGTTCAAGTTTTATTATCTGCTCTTCTGTGACATCTAAGTAGCGGACATCAGCGTAATCCAAGAGTGGAAGAAGTAAGGACTGGGAAAATAAAATTTTAGTATTGAACGGAATAAAGTTTTGCAGTCTTTTTAACGAATGAAGCGAGTAATGAAATTTTTTACTAACTTCATTTATGTAGTGTCCATGTTAAATGACCGTCTATAATAAGGCCTAGATGTTTTACCTTATCAGTAAGTGGAATGGAAATTATATTTGACTTGTTTTATAGTAGTAAAATCAATCTTATTGCGTAACTGTCTGCTCCCTATAATTATGACTCGAGATTTTGCAGGGTTTACTAATTAGTCAAAGGATGCAACCCACTGCCGAATAGACTCCAGATCATAGTTTATAGTTTCTAGGAACATGTTTGATTATATTACCTAAATTCGCTAACTGGAATCTTTTCCGACACTAATTTGCTGCACATGCCAAAGATTTCACTGGCCATTCTTTAACAGTATTGGAACAGTAAGAAATGATGTCTGATGCTTTTACATACTACGCAGATATTTCTATAGGTTGACATGAAAAAATAAAACTTCAATAACGTGAGTAGTGGAATGATTGTTTAGTCAAAAAATGAAAAGACTTCAGGATAACTAGGCGATATCTTAATAAATTTAAGCGCCGTTGTTCAGAAGGTGACGAATACGTAAAAACTTTTGCTAATTTAAAAATGATCCGGTCATACTATCGAGCCGCTACTGCGTTAGCAAAGACAAAATTTCTGCAAAAACTAACGGATAGACTAGAAAAAGAAGGCCCTTATTAGTTCTGTATCACGAAAATAAAAATCGTACGAGGAATAACTTATGTTTTTATATTAATATAAAACTTAACGATACGTATGCGCTTAGTTTAGAAGAAACAACAAACGCTCTTTTGAATATGCTAATTTCAGACGATAATCTAGAGCGGGATAACGAATATCATCGTGAAATTAGATCAAAGGTTGACGTGACACCTGTGTCACTAGGTACTTATTTAGGTTGTATTACTAATGTATGTTTAGCATGGCCTGATAAAGTTACAAGTGGCGCTATCCGGCGTAAATTACTTCAAAATCAGCGTTTGGCTTTAATATTCCTATGTAAAGCATATCGCACTGTAAGCTTTGTTTTGTCAGGTATCTTTCCAATAGATTTAGAAATTCAACGTCGGGCTTCAATGTACTGTAATTATAGGAACTTTATTAGCCCAGAATTTATTAATCCGCAGCTAAAAAATAAATACACCGCTTTTTAATCCTTAATAATTGATGTTACTGATGAATTAATAAATTAATGGCAGTCATGTTGGTGCTGCTCAATCAAAGGACGGAATTTATAATACCTTTTTCCCCAACGTCCGGGGAGTATTAAGTAAAACGTGGATAGAAATAGGTCATTGTGTTGCACAGTTCCTTACTAGTTATGGTAATTTAAAGCTAAATTATTCTCGTTCAAATTAGTTCCTTCTCTTTTTTGCGAATGCTCCACCAAAAATTGTAAATATGAACAATCTGCACATCACATTCCTTGGGAGTATAATCTCTGGCAAATCGAACTAACCAAATACTTGATAGTATACGGTGTATGTCAGGGGTAATCCACTATTCCGACCTTTTGGCAACACGTGGTTATTTCTGTGCCTTCAAGCGATTTTGTCATACACGCGTTCTATAATATGAAAAGTAAGGATTTAAAGCGACACAAAAAAAATCTCGTCCAAAAATAGATATTTTTTTCTGCCACACCCTAATCACATAGCCGTATGAAATATGCTTTGCGTTCTATTCTCATACCTACCAAATATGTTTAAAAGAAAATATAAAAATAATTCGAGCCGTTTAGTGTCTTAATATTTATGTTGACTGCCTCGTGGTCTAGGGGAAAGCCTATTCAGCTTAGGTCACGAGGTCATGTGTTCGATTCCGGGATCGGGGTTTTCGAAGATTTTCTCTAAAATCCAAAATCTCAATATCCACTTGGAGACTGGTGGGTAATCATCACTCTCGCGCCTCAAATGAGCATGTAAAGCTGACGGTCCCGGTTATCGCTAGAAATCATTATATCTATATTATATAATAAAACTAAGTTGAAAAAATGTGCGTGCCGATAAAACTTAAAAGGGAGTCCCGGTACGATAAAGGGACTTATATAGTGTGATAGCCCTTTATCCCCCCTCGAACAAGAAAGTTCCCATTTTAATCTAAAGGGCGTATTTTTAAAGATATTAGGGCTTTTCTAACCCTTCAACTTGGAAATTAAGTGTAGTGGCGCCGTCTGTTGTCGAGTATTTGAACTTCATTCAGAACAACGATTATTTGGGTTGTATTTCGAAAGGAGCTGCGAGCAATTGTAGAATGTGTAGTAATGGCGTGAAATTTAAAATTCCAATTTCAATAAAGTGTTAAATGACATTTGTTATATTTCAACTTCCACGTAATCTCATATCAACTCCCGAGCGAAGCCGGGAATCAAAGCTAGTATTATAATAAAACTAAGTTGATAAAATGTGCGTGCCGGTAAAGCTTAAAAAGGAGTCCCGGCACGGTAAAGAGACTTATATAGTGTGATAGCCCTTTATCCCCCCTCGAACAAGAAAGTTCCTGTTTTAACCTAAAGGGCATGTTTTTAAAGATATAAGGGCTTTTCCAACCCTTCAACTTGGAAACTAAGTGTAGTGGCGCCATCTGTTGTCGAGTATTTGAACTTAATTCAGAACCGATTATTTGGGTTGCATTTCGAAAGGCGCTGCGAGCAATTGCAGCATGTGTAGTAATGGCGCGAAATTTAAAATTTCAATTTCAATAAAGCCTTAAATTACATTTGTTATATTTCAACTACTAATTCCCGAGCGAAGCCGGGCGTCATAGCTAGTAGAAATAATTGTTATGAGGTCGGTAAAATACGGCGATGGGATTATCACTCATCTAACAAACCGACAAATCAGAGGAACGCGGGGAATTAAAATCGTCGTTCCGTTTTCTCTGCCTACCCCCACAAGGGAACCGGACGTAAAAATACTTTTTTTAAATGTTATAGTGAATTTTTTAATATTAAAAAGAGTTAACAGGTATCTGCGCTTTGTATCATACTATATAATAAATAAGATTTTGTGGCATTCTGGAAGCACTTGTAATTTGGAAGTTGATGAAAACCAGACAAGTGTGAATTAAACTGGCGTTGGCTGGGGAGAAGGGTTCTGCACATGATTTTCAAAGCTCCTTTCTTTAAATGCCATAGACTTCTATAAGATTTCCTGTAATCTGTAAACTAAGAACTATTTTTTTATTTTTTCTTTAAATTTTAGGTTCTGTAGTTTCGGAGATAAGACGGGAGACATGGGATATAGTAAATTTTTGTATATTACTTTAAATAAATTCAAAACTATTAATATTAAAGTTATGAAAAAAATAATTATGAAGTCTTTCAAGGATATACAGACATACAGACATACACACGAGTGATTCTATAAGGGATCCGTTTTTTTCCTTTTTGAAGTATGGATCCCTAAAAATACACCAAGTGCAAGTTGAAATCGCCGATCGAGAGTTTCATACAAAATTGTACATACAAACATAACTTTGCTGTTCGCTCCCTAGACTTCGTTATATCACTAACCGCAAAGAATAAATTTGTTAAGGTAAATTAGTTTTTTTTTTAAATACATTTTTATAGTCTTCAGAATTTTTGCTTTACATCTACTGTAAGATATTTTTTTATGATTCTAGGTCAACGTCAAGTGCCCTATATTGTTATTTGTTTTGATTCTCTTGTAAAATCGCAAAGTATGCGAAAATATGCACCATTGACGGTCATATCTTTTGATCCCTTTTTCACAGCTGAAAGAAACCGTAGACCCGAGTATTTGATAGACATTCGTAGACGCGTTAATGTGAAAAGGGCTCTTGACAAACGGAAAGGCAGCAAAAAGGACGGAAACAAATTGATTCTAGAAGGGTTCCGTTTTTTCTTTTAAGGTACGAAAGCCAAAAAAAATATCATTCTGAAATTTCTTCAATCTAAAGTTATATAGCTATTAAAAACTATAAACTATTCTCCGCCAAACGAAGTCTATTCTATATGTCTCCGTCTTTCCAGGGTGCGCCGGTGGTCAGGGCGACAGAGAAGAAACCTCCTCACAATACGTGCCGTTCCTAACACTGCCGCCTTCTGTATCTGAATCTTGGCCCAGAATTTAGATTCTCCATCCGTAGATTTTGGTCAAGACTCTTCTCTACAAGACCGTTTACAGAAAGGACTATCACGACAATGATGATGTCCCAAATGTAAGGTCACCCTAACGCGTACCTAAATAATGAACCGGACCGATCGCCCACCCTATTCGCTGGGTGCGTGACCCCAGCGCCATCTAACGATACAACTTACGGTGGCTCTTTTGAGAAAATAAACATGTATTGGATGTCAAATAGCTATTGAAAAAAAATTTTTTTCAATGTAAAATGTGATATATTACATTTTAGTGAGAGTGAATATTAAATTAAATTTTTTTCGTGGGTCAGCTAAAAACAGTAAGTAAAATAATTACAACAACTAAAACAAGTCTCAATAAGTGAATTAGGTTAAGCAGTGTTAAAATCTGTCAAAATGTTTATTGTAAAATTAATATTGAATAAAAATCATTATTAATATTAAAAAACAATCTAAAATAATATATAAAATAACAAATAGCTCATCATATCAAATAACAAATAGTTTGATTCATGGATGTATTAGGTTGATCAGTTATTTCAGACGGTTCTATAATATTCATCACCGGATCTATCTCAGCTGTTGAATTTTTTTATTATTCTCCTGTCCATGAAGCGTTTGTGTCTAAATAAATAAATTACGATAATATAAATAAAAATAAAATTAAATAAAACAGGTATTGCTAAATCATTAACTATGTCAAATAATATGTCTTAATTTTTTTAGTCGATTATTTCTATTAATCTTAATATTTTAATCAAAACTAAATTTTATTACGAACCTACTCAAAACTGCGGATTCGTTGACTTTACGTCTTCTATAAACTGATGGAAAAATAGTTGGAGCGTATATAGGACTTGATTCAACATCTGATTTTTCACCGCCAATGAAGTGTTCACTGCATATAGCATCCATAGGTTTTGGAGACCATAACGATCCATCAATATTTTACAAAAAAAAATTAATGAAATTATTACTCCGTTTTCTTACACGATATACACATGTATATGACATTATTCTATAGAATACGGTTGTAGGTCATTTTAATACATAATAAAGAGCCACCCGTAGTTCTATATTGTCCCGCAACGGGCGCTGACATCACTTTTGTGTCCCCCACTATGCCTTACGCACCCAGCGAATTGAACATATGATGACAACATGTTACATCATACTTACAGGCTTTTGAATGAATGAATGAATGAATGAATGAATGAATGAATGAATGAATGAAACTTTATTGTGTACAAACTAAGAATTTAAAAATACATGTTTAGTATAATTACAACCTTTGTTGATAAGGATAACATTTAAAGGTAGAGTAGGGTATCCATAACAGATATATATATGTCGCAGTGATAGCCGTTAAATTATATAAATTATAATTATATAAAATATACTAATAAAATCTCTTCTATATATATATATATATATATATATATATATATATATATATATATATATATATATATATATATATATATATGTATATATATATATATATATATATATATATATATATATATATATATATATATCTTTTTTTTATCTTATGACTATATACCTATTTTACATCTATACATACAAATTATGCAATCACACTTAGATAAATCCGAAATCACAACTTAAAAACACATTGATGCACAACAAAATGAACAAAAATCAAAACATAGGAAAAAAAAATCATTTATATTGTTTATTCTGTAAAACTTAAAATCAAATAATAAGTTTTGACTAAATTTTTAAAAGTATTTAAATATTTAGTCAAAACGCTTTTGACTATCAGAATAGATCAGTGGTAAAAATTTAGAGGATTCAAGTGAAGACAATTAAGTAAATAAACAAAATTTTACTAACAAACTAGTGTGTCCACATAAACAACTATTTTATAGATTTTTGGGAAAGATATAACACACTTTAAAAATATTGCATTCGATTCTACTGCTGATTCTTAACAAACTAGTTTAGGTTTTCGTATCAAGTAAAACACACCTTGTATTTTAAATACGTGCAGGAAAATCTGTATGAGTATGAAATTTGGTACAGTTAAAGTTTACATTACGGAGAACTGCAGAAACCTAATATTTTTCAATAAAATCTATTAAATTAATAAAAATAAACGTTACATACATTACATGAATGTGACATACATGATAATATACACACACGTATACTATATATTTTCTTTACGGCTAAAGTCATTTGTCAAACTTAAAAGACATTTTATTGTTTAGTCTATGGTCGAATTACGGCCACAGGCGATCGATAGTGTATTTTATCAATTTTCAGAACACTGTCTTAAAAAGCTTAGGTCACGTATCATAATTCAGCTTTCTAGGATTTCAGGAAGTAATCCTAAGAATTCTGATGAACATCAGTGAGTGATGACATCGGGTACGGTTTATACGGCTAATACATGTACTTATAATAATCAAAACATTGGCGAAGTATTGGCGAATTTATTTAAAATTGTGCACTCATTTTTGGAGGACGTTTTTGACGCACTGATTGTGTATCTTGGGTTTTTTTTTATCAATGCATTACGGTCGCTAGTTCTGTGGGCGGTCACTAATATTATACACTAGCTGTTGCCCGCGATTTCACACGCGTGGTTGTTAAAACATGAATCACCATGAAGTTTAATAATGTTAATGCAAACCATTTTTTTTATTTCAAACAAAAAAATGTCTATCTCACTAAAAATTTCTTAAGGCACCAATTAGAAAAAAATATATGTTGGTGTTTTAATAAGATAAGATAGCTACAAGCAGATGGCTCTTCTGATGGAAAAAGAAAACCATCGCCTATATACACCAAAGATGTTAATGCGGCGTTGCTACCCTTAGGGGGCGTCCACAAATTACGTGAGATGTTTAAGGGGGAGAGGGGGTCGAGTCAAATCTCATCTAATCTTACGTTGGGGAGAGGGGGGTCTCGGCAAATATCACGCAATTCTTTTTCTGATTGAAACAGAAAAAAATATACTATTATCCAGATTGTACATGCTTAAGATTTAACCTTAAGCGTAATAATAATAATAAATAATAAATATTCATGGGACAAATTACACTTAATGATCTAACCCCATATATATGTATATATATATATATATATATATATATATATATATATATATATATATATATATATATATATATATTTAGTTACAAAAGTTACTGCAAGTTAAAAACTATGAGTCTGAGAGACTTAAGTTACGACCTTTTTGAAGAGAATCAATTTTTTTATAAAAATATGTATTATTTTTTCCATCTATCAATCAATTTTCGCTGTAAAAATAAAAAAAATGTGCATTTTATTCGAAAACATAACTTTGACAGATGGTACCAGTGGACCAAAGCAGGCGACATTAAAATTGACGAAAAGTCATTTAAAGAGCGTGGAATCCTGGATATATTTGAGCAATCAGAATGCCAATATCATTAAATGTGTCCAAGCATTAGAAATTTGAAAAAAAATAAAAATATTTACATGCATTTCTAATGGGAAAAAATCAAATTAAAACGGCAAGCACTTCATACTCGAATTAAGAGCTCTAACTTGGTGGAATTTTTTTTTCAATATGTAGAACAAAATTTTGCTTGGGCACCTAAAAAAAATGTTTGTCGCAAATGAATCACCCTAATATATATATATACACCCAAACCCGGAAATACAAAGAACATCACACAACAACATATATGTATTTTCTATGTATTAGCCCCAAAGTAAGCAAATTATTTGCTTGTGTTATGGGTGTTAGTCAACGATACTAATACATAGAAAATACATATATATTGTTGTGTGATGTTCTTTGTATTTCCGGGTTTGGGTGTATATATATATATATATATATATATATATATATATATATATATATATATATATATATATATATATATATATATATAGAGAGAGAGAGAGAGAGAGAGAGAGAGAGAGAGCCCGAGCCTCGTTGATTAGTAGCCGCGTAGTCAGGGTCTCTAACCATTCGAACAATGGGGCGGTCATTGTAAGATTCGATTAAGTCGATTAAGATTATTCACTAATTCGTTCGAAAGGAAATAATTTCATTCATACTTCGACGCTATACACTACTAATGACTGCCAAATAATCATATTTGTTTTATACCAAATAGTTCAAATAGTTCATTTTAATCTGAATTTACGGTACAGTGTAGGTAATTTTAATAACACTAGGTATTTTTTTTTTCTTTTTATAATAAAAATCTAACGCGTTTACATATTTAAGAAACCCAAATTTTGAAAAATCTCACGTGAGATTGGGGGATGGGGGAGGGGGTTGAATAAAATCTCATGACATCTCACCAAGGGGGGAGGGAGGGACAAAAAATTAAAAAAAAACACCTCACGTAATTTATGGACGCCGCCTTATTTTGAGGTGTTAAAGCCATATGCATAAATTTACCGGCTACCTTACCCTTCAAAGCGGAAAACGACTGTGAAAAGCATTGACGTTATTGCGATAGGAATAGGTAAGGCGGTGGCACCAGACCCGGGCGAGACAATGCAGAACTCTACCACCTACTAGCCATGATGGTAGTGGTTTACATAGCCATTTGTCCGCCTCTTACGAACTGACTAGCTACGGCAGATGGTTTATTCTTTAAAGGAAGCCCAAACCAACACAACTTATAATCGGGCCTTTTTGTAAAACCTCTGTATACACCACATATTTAGTGCTATTTTCAGGCTGCAGTGCATGCAAACTATCAGTCAAACTTACTCTAGAATATACTATGTGCCATGTGGTATGTCCAGAGTAAATTTAATTAATTTAAAAAAAATTAAGTACAACTAAATGTGAGAGAAATAATTGTTTCTTAGGTCTGTGTCAGCAAATTTAACGTTTGGCCCTGCGCCTTATTAATAGTCACAGGAATAATATTTCCTCGGAAATTGGAAGCACTTAAATTGAATTTTGGTAATTTGATGGAATTTAAGGGATCCCCGATATAAAACAATTTCGCCTTTATTCACACCAGTGAAAGTATATGCCTCAATTATGTGCTTATGTAGAGTCTTTATTTAAAGTCTTTTTCAGTTCCAATTCCATAACACAATCAATAGTAGGGGAGCCAAACAGGAGATTTTTGCATTTATACGAGCACGTCAGATTAACATAGGGGAGGGGGGGGGGGTTTCCACCAAATATAAGACTTTTGTAGTCGTGCAACTCCGCAGCGCACTCTCCAAAATGTATCCGATAAAAGACCGATAAACTAGCCACTCTGCGGCAATGAGCGAGCATCTGAAGTTTTTTGCCTACCAGATCATCGTCGTTTATGAGCCTCTTGGCACGCCCTTCTCCTCCCTCTCTCTCTCCTCCCTCGGCAAGCGTCTCCACCTGGTTGTTTTTTTATATCATGAGATAGCAAACATACAAATGGATCTCATGATGGAAAGAGTCGACCATCGCCTATAGACACCAAAGATGTTAATGGTGCGTTGCTATCTTGTGGCGAGGTATAACATGCATAAGTTTTATTGGTATGGCGGATCCATCCTAGAGGTAAGAGCAGTATTCCATTCACGAACGGACTTATGCTTGATAGAGGTTAAGTAACTGTTCCAGGCTGAAATACTGTCTAATTTTTGCCAAAATACCAAGCTTTTTTGAGGCAAAGGCGTTAAGGAGCTCGAGGTGGTCAGTTATCGGCACGGACCGCGGCGCCTTAGCTGCAAGATTCCCGTCGGCGGAAAATCAATTTTTATATATTTATTTTATAATATTGAAAATTTTTAATAATTTTCCAATTATAAATGTATTGAAAATAAGAAAAATTGTTAATAAAGAAATAATAATAATGATATACTTCATTGCACACAATCTCACAACATTTTCAATAGTAAATAACAATTCCTTATTATATTTCCGAAAAAAAAAACAAAGTAATTTGAACATGGAACTTCCGCCTGTGTTGTTGGCTAAAGTTGTAATTATATGAAAATTACCTAAAGCTGTAATTTATTTTATGTTAATCGATTGAAACTACAACTTTTATTACAGTAAACTCGTATTGGAGGGCTATCAAATAAGCCATCCCAGCCTACAGGTTCCAAATCGTCTAATTTTACTACCAAGTACTTGTTTTGTTTCGAATTAAAATTTGGGTAAATGGCAATGGTTAATGTGAATAATTATTTTAATGATTTAATAATATATATTTTTTTAAATAAATAAATCACAATTTTTCAACTTTTAATTTTGAAAATGAAAAATATTTTAGTACATACATGTTAATATATGTCCATATATTAACATGCATGTACATTTTTTGTGACAACTGCAATCTGAAAACATGACAGTAATTTGATTTCCGTATATGCTTAATGTAAACTTCTATTGTACCGACCAGTGACGCTGATGAATTTTGTGTGTGGTCAATACATAATATTTATATTTAACCAGTAAGAATGTGATTAATATCAGAATATATTTTCCGTTAATCAACGATAATAAAATAAAACCGAATGAAACTCGAAGTTATGAGAGGTTTTCGTACACACATACACGCACACTCATACTGTTGTCATCATGAAAATGGGCTTAAAACGTTTCTAGGCCCTCAAAACGAAATTCTCAAAACAATATTATATGTTATGTAAGTACGGGTACCGCCTTCATTTTTTCGGGATAAAAATTAGCCTATTTGCTACTCCAGAACATCATCTACCTGTGTCCCTAATTTCATTCAAATCCATCCATCAAAACTTTCGCATTTATAATATTAATATAGATCAATTAATGAATATGAATCAATTGATAATTTAATATTCCCCTGCCACCCGTGTTGGTCCGGGCTCCTTTGAAGAATAGACCAACTGCCGTTTTGCCAGGCAGGTCGTACAAGAAGAACAATTGGCTATACGAGTCACTACCATCGTGGCTACTAGGTAGAGTTCTGCATTGTCTCGCCCAGTTCTGGTACCACTGCCTTACCTATTCCCGCCGCAATAGCGTTAGAGCTTATTACTATCTTGTTCCGGTTTGGAGGGTAAAGTGGCCGATAAACTTATGCATGTGGCATTAGACCTCGCCACAATATAGCAACGCACCATTAACACCTTTGCTGTCTATAGGCAATGGTTGACTCTTTCCATCAGGAGACCCATCTGCTTGTTTGCTATCTTATGATATAAAAAAATATATATGTCATTAATTGCTATTAGCATCTTGTATTAGTATAAGGCGTCAGAAATAGCAAACCGTAGCATAAGTACGCTAAGGTAAGTATTACAAGGCGCTACAGCTGTGACGCTCATTTGTAAACTTATAAGGATACTATAAAAGCTGCTATAACGTATAAATTTATTTCAATTTCCCGTTCCGAATACCCCATTGGTCAAGTGGTTACTGACCTTGACTACGCAATCGATGGAACTTGGGTTTGATTCTTGACAGGGACAAGCATGTGTGTGTTTATTATATTAATACATGGGGCACACTGAAAGTTTTGCACTTCTAGCTAATCGGAACTATTTGAATTTCGAATGTTATATTTTTAAAACATTGCAACCTTCTTAGTAATAAAAAAAACAATGGCGTGAAATTATTTGTCAATTCTTTTTATCACACATCAAAGTTTTACGTACGCAACGAAAATGGAATTAAGTCGAAAAGATTTTAGAACGATGATTTTTTATGATTTTAAAAGTTCTCTCTCTCCGCAAGACTGTGCCGCTTGTCTTCAAAATGTTTTTGGAAGAGAAGCACCTTGTTTGAGCACCGTGAGGCGATGGTTTGCTGAATTTGAGAGAGGTCGAATTTCTTTACATGACGAATTTCGTGAAGGGCGGCCTTCAACTGCCGTCGACGAAAATAATGTAGCTACTGTTAAGCGGTTAATTGAAGAAAACCCCCGGATTACCTATGAGACAATTCGAGGACTATTGGGGATTGATATAAGCCAAAATCAGAAAATTTTACACTAAGAATCGAAAGTTCGGAAACTTTGTTGTCGTTGGATCCCTCATGAACTGACAGCGAAGTAGAAGCGGGCTCGCGTGGAATGGTGCTCACAGATGCTACTGAAGTACGACCACGGACATTCTAATGCTGTTTATGACATTGTCACAGGAGACGAAACGTGGATTTATTGTTTTGAACCCGAAAACAAACAGCAATCTTGTGAATGGGTGTTTGTTTGTTGAGACAGGCGATTTTGGGATTGATATGAGCCAAATTCAGAAAATTTTACACGAAGAATTGAAAGTTCGGAAACTTTGTTGTCGTTGGATCCCTCATGAACTGACAGCGGAGCAGAAGCGGGCTCACGTGGAATAGTGCTCACAGATGCTACTGAAGTACGACCACGGACATTCTAATGCTGTTTATGACATTGTCACAGGAGACGAAACGTGGATTTATTGTTTTGAACCCGAAAACAAACAGCAATCTTGTGAATGGGTGTTTGTTTGTTGAGACAGGCGAGAAACGTACGTAAAAAAATGATCGCGTTTTTTTTTCTCAGCTACGAGTCCCATCTGTACAATTACACTTGAAGTTTAAAAGAGTGTTAATGCCGAGTGGTATTCTACCATTTGTTTACCCAGGGTGTTAGAAAAATTCGCGAAAAAGGCCAACAAAACAAAGTCATTTTCAGGTTCCGAAAAAGTATATCTCGTCACTCATCCTGCGCATAGCCCTGACCTAGCACCCTGTGATTTCTGTATTTTCCCCAAAATCAAAGATTTGATGAGAGGTTTTACTTTTACCAACTCCGAAGAGGCAGTGATAGCGTTCAATCAGCATGTAGAAAACATGCCTTCAGATACTGTGGTCCTCCTGTTTTAAAAAATGGTTCGATCGCATGAAAAAATGCTTAAAATATAAAGGAGATTATTTTGAAAAGCAAAAATACCAAAAGTTATTTAACACAAATGCTGAAGTCACTCAAACTATATATAACTCATATTTTAGAAATAGTAAGAAATTATATGTGCCTAACCAAAAATAAAATATTTTTACAGAAAATGTGTATTGTATGTCTATTATTAGGTACAATCATATTCCTGATAGTCTTAAATCATTGCGTCTAAATAAATTTCGCAAAAATTTGTTTGATTTGCTGTCAGATAAAACTTATTATGATAAATGTAAAAAATATAAAATTCATATATGAATTATATGAATTTTAACCAATAAAATTTGTTAATGGATAAAAATATAAGTTTGTTAAATTCGCCTTAAAAAAATTTCATTGGAATACATTTTGTAAATGGTGAAAACTTTGCAAATTATAAAAAAAATTGCACAAAAAATTATACTTATAATTATAAAAATAACTTTTGTGATAAGAAATCATTCTAGTAATAAGTATATAAAATAGAGGAAAAAAAGGACAAGCCCGCTGAGTTTCTTCCGCCGGATCTTCACAGTGTGTGGCCGCGTTCCGATCCAGTAGTGATTCTGTAAAATCGATACAAAGTTTTATAATGATAATATAAATATAATTTTTAAATATTTGCACACCATATAATGGTAGAGTATGTTGGTAACTTAATTAATTTTTAACAACTTGTAACACCCATGTTCTTGCAAATAAATATTTTCTTTCTTTCGAATGATTGAATATTTAAATAATTGCTTTATTTTTATTAATTAATTATAAATAGTTTAATTATATACCCGTCTCCCGCCATTAAAAACTAATTATATATAGACGACCCCGTTGGTCGAGTTTTTAGCAACGTAATCGACGTTGCTCGGATTCGATCCCCGACGGGGACAAGCATTTTGTGTGATGAGCAAAAATGTTTGTAAGTCCAGGTCTGAGTGTTTATTAAATATATTCTTGTATTTATATATGTATTTCTATGTACTAGTATCGTCGAATAACACCCATAACACAAGCAAATAATTTGTTTACTTTGGGGTTAGATCAGTAAGTGTAATTTGTCCTGTGAATATTTATTTATTTATATACAAAATTCAGTGAGCGTCCCACTCTGACTCAAAAGGAAAATGGCCACGTTAGACATGATAATATACTCACACCTTAGATAAATAATTGGTCTCGCTGCGCTTGACTAGATACCGCCGACGTACTTGTCAAATGCGCCAACAAATACTACGCCGAAACCGGCGTACCTGATTCAGATTGAAACGCCATTCAGTGTAGCCGCGAACACAAGAACCAAGTACCCCGTGGTTGTGAATTTATTGTTTTTATATTATCTTATTATGTAATCTATTTATTATATATATTTAATCTATTAATTATTGTATATATTATATAAAGTCAGTGGGCAATATGAAATCTTCAACGAACAGTAATGTAAATGTTACAGAAAATATCGTCTCAGGTAGTTACTTCTTCATTACGATAATCCAAGAATTAACCAATAATAGCGAGACACTTGAGGATTATGTTACATTACATTACATCAGCTATCCGTCGAGAATGTGGTCGATACGACATTCCGCTAGATGAAAACTATCATAGACAACATGACACTTTTTTCCAGTCATTTCTCTTGTACAAGTGAAATATTCGTGGTGCAATAGGGTGCGCCTACACACACTTAACCTAGTTCTATATTATTTAATGTTTGTCTATTAATTTTATGTGTATATTCATAACATGTAAAAATGTGAGCTGACGAAAATGAAACTGAACAACTTTACCCAAGGAAAAATGCTTTGCATTGGGAAAACGAAAATGACTTACTATGGGAAAGCAAACTTTTCTTTCTCGTGTTATGTAGGTACCCGAAATGTAAACTATTGTATCTGTACATCGAAAAATTTGCGGAAAATATCGAGAAGATAAGGGATATGCCACAGAACGCAATTAAATTTTTTTTTGGAAATTTTTTCTGTATGTTTGTTAGTACGTCCATCATAAAAACTACTAAATAAATTTTATTGAAACTGAGAATAGTTGTAATTTAACCGCTCGACCCCAAAGAAAAATCAAAATCAAAATAGAGCAATAATTACTAGGCAAGGCGCGTTCGCGCGTTTCAACGGTCATGACGTCACGTCGGCGCGATGTATAAAAAGTTTTATTGCTTTATAATTAATCAATATTTTATCATTCTGTAAAAAGGCATTTACTAATTGATATATGTATTATATATCAGGCATTAAAATAAAGTAATATTGTAATAATTTACTTTGAAAAATGATACTACCCTAATATTGTTATAATTTACTTGAAAAAAACGGTAATTGATAACCGACTTTTACCAGTCCATATTTTTTGTTACTACGATTTAATTCTTACAACTAAATATCTAAATACAATAATTATAAGCTAAATAAACCTTTTATCAACCTTTTATAACAAAAAAATTATGACACACGCGTCAATTACTTTTGGCGCTAAAGTAAAATCATTTTACGGACTAAATAATCATAGACAATTTGAACATTTTGAATGAATGATTAAGTGATACCAAAAAGCGTAAGCCACACAAATTGTTCGTACTAAAGTAGTCTATATTATTAGTAACTAGTATTTGAAAATCAAATGGGGACGCGGATCGATTGGGCCTCTTGGTTGTCAACCGTACTCCACAAAATATCGGCGCGGCTCTATCGGGCCTCCCTGATTCTTCACCGGTTAAGGATTGGTTAATATAATATGGTACTTAATAATTTGCCGCTGGGTGCGATTATCCTCTATGGGTTCATTAAATTAAGATGAAATTTAGGTGAGTTGTTGTGCGCACGCCGGGGTAGGATTCTGAGTTAAATAATTTTTAACTCAGAAACCCATCCCTAAAAATTAAACACAATTTATTACCAAATACAGTTCAGTGTTTGAGTTATAATAACACTTATTTTTAAAGGTATAATACATAAGAAACACCCAGATGACCACAAATACTTTATGTTCATAACATAAAACTTGCAAGACTTGAAGAAAGAAAACCCACGAACTCGTGATTAGATCAGCAGTCCAACCACTTGACCACAGAGGTTGTCAGAAAATAAAGCCTAATCATTGAGATAGGTAAATATACCTTCTACTTTTACGAAAAAGAAACCTACGCATAACCTATACACAAATACATTGATACAATCGTTCTTTTAAAAAAATGTTAATTTGTAAGTATTTTCTGAGATACATTTATGTAACTTAAACTTAAAAGACAATAGCATAAGATATTTTACCCATTAACTCGGGTAACAGTTAAGTAGCTAGCAATACAATTTTTACGCACACTACTCACTATCATCTCTTTGCACATTGTCACGTCACACACACTACAATATTCTTACCATATTCTTGCAAATAAATATTTTTCATTTCGTTTCATCACGGAGTTGTCTTTTTTAGATAGTGTGGTATCTAGTCAAGCTCCGGAAGACCAATCATTTATCTATGACTCACACGTATACTATTTTCCTTACGGCTAAAGACATTTGTCAAAGTTAAAAGACATTTTATCGTTTAGTCTATGGTCGAATTTCAGCCACAGGCGATCGCTAGTATATTTTATCAATTTTCAGAACACTGTCTTAAAAAGCTTAGCTCACGTACCATAATTCAGCTTTCTAGGATTTCAGGAAGTAATCCTAAGAATTCTGATGAACAACAGTGAGTGATGACATCGGGGTTTTTAAAATATCAATAAAATGAAATGAAAGGTTGCAGAACCCCTGTATTCGTTTTATTTATGATGTAAGAAAATATGACCACGTATCTGATTTTCGAGCTCTTTGGCGGCTTCCTATTAGACAGCGGAGAAACGCGCATATCCTTTGCTTACTAGATAAGATTCTCTTCAGTCCTGTAGCTCCTAAATATCTCCGTAACTCTTTTAGTTTTTTGCACTCTCCTAATTTCCCGTGTCGCTCTAACGTTAGAACCTTGTTGCGTTTTCCTCCTAGGAACTTTGCTGCCTTCTCGTACTCTTTTCCACAGAGAGGCAGAGAGTTCCACAAATTTACACTGCATGTACCGTACATGCAGTGTAAATTTGTGGAACTCTCTGCCTAGTGAGATTCGCCTCCGCCAGACTTTTGATTTCTTTAAAAACGCGTTAAAGTATATTTACTAGCTGAATTGTGGGATTCCCTTATATAGTATGTGTTTTTTGGAGCGAAGTTCCTTATCGCGCGTTGTGAAAGGGGGCTAGACGGAAAAAATTCTTACGAAAAGTTGTCACAACACTTTTTGCTATACATACATATATATATATATATATATATATATATATATATATATATATATATATATATATATATATATATATATATATATATGTATGTATAGCAAAAAGCATGACTCATGAGGCGTTCCGTTTAAGGCTTGGAGTACAAGCGAGAGCTTAAGACGTTGTCACGTTCAACTATCGTCTGTAAACCAACTTTACAGACAACCGATTTTTTTTGTAAATAATAATAAAAGGAACTTCGTTCCATCCGGGTGTCCCTTGACACCTCTCAAGTTTTTATTTTTCTTTTTTTTCACTATTACCAATAGGTATTCAGTTTATTGATGTACTACCATAATAATCTTTTGTATATTTCATACTAGTAGTCATAATATTCTTTTGTACACCAAGTCTACTCATTTGATTTTTTTCCTTATCTCCTTTTACAGGTTGGCTGAAAGAAATCTCTTTAAGATAAGCTCGCCCATTGTACTTATGTTATGTTTATTTTTTTGCGCTGTTCTCTGTGTACAATAAAGTATTCAATAAATAAATAAATAAGTAAAATCTAAAGTTTGCAAGCTATGCAATAGCATCTTTAATATTTAATAAGTCTATTGTTAACATCATATCCCAAGAATTTTGTTTATTTAGAATAATCTAAAGTATGAGGATTCTAAAAAACAACGAAGCGTTTCGGAAAAAGGTAGAACGTGCCCTTGTCCTTCGTTTTACTCGTATTGGCACGATATTGCCACGAGATTCAGTATTTAAATCACAAGATCCCGAATTCATCCTAAATGAGTTTTTTTACTTTTCCCTTAAAAGAATATTGTTAAAAAATAGATTCCCTGTCCTATACCAGGAGTTATTAGTAACGTTAAGTAATCTTGGGGAACTGGTCACACCACTGATTAAACTGGATACGCATATCAAGCCATTTTCTTAGGTTGTTAATGTAGCTTGCTAGCACTTACACCTAAAATACAATATATATATATATATATATATATATATATATATATATATATATATATATATATATATATATATATATATATATATATATATATATATATAATACTCGTAGTACTTATCGAAGAAACGAAATCACTCCAGGATTACTTTAAAGGCCTTATCCTCTAATTCGGCACGATAAAATAACACACTGACTGCCACCGACTTTTTGTACAATATAATATTCTACAAGCCACTCGACTGCCCCATCACTTAAGTGGTTAGCGAACCTAATCACTAATCGATGGGACTCGGGCTCGATTCCCGTCAGGGATAAACAGTTATGTGATGAGGATACATGTTTGTATTTCTGAATTTGGGTGTTTACTATGTATTTAACAGTATTTATATATGTATTTCTATGTATTAGTGTCGTTGACTTGCACCCATAACACAAGCAAATAATTTGCTTACTTTTAAGTTAGATCAATTTAAAGTCTTCCCATATAATTAACCCATAAAAATCTGCTTAAATTATCTATAGCATTTCCAATTTATGGCTTATCTCGCCAGTAAAAATTTGAACATTCGATTTTTGCTCAAAAGTCGCTTTTTCGCTGAGATACATTTGATCAAATGTATCTCAGCAATCTCAAATGTATCTCAGAAAATTCATTTAAAGGCTTCGGCTATTAATTTATCTTGTAGAAAAATGAATTTTTCGCAAAAAAGGTCCTTTGCAATTTTGGTGTCAGATCAGTAGTTTAGGAGAAAACATCGAAAAACCACGACTTTTGAGCAAAAATCGAATATTCAAATTTTTACTGGCGAGATAGGTCATAAATTGGAAATGAGCTGTAAAAGCATTTAAAGAGGAAGGATCCCTCTACAACTTCCGCCCATGGTCAAATGAATATCATGAAATGTCGCTATGCTATAGATAATTTAAGCAAAAAAAAAATGATTTTATGGGTTAATTCAAACTTTAAATTCATCCAACGAGTACTTAGAATTGAAATTAAGAGCTATCCTTTGGTGAGAATTTTTTTTCTATGTTTGGAACAGTATTTCGTCAATGGAGTAAGAAAAAAAATAGTCGTCTCAAATTAAGCACCCTAATATCTTCTATCTATATATATATATAAGAAAGTCGTGTTAGTTACTCCACTTATAACTCAAGAACGGCTGAACCGATTTAGCTGAAAATTGGCAGGGAGGTAGTTTAGAGCCAGGAAAAGGACATAGGATACTTTTTATTTTTTTTTGTATTTTTTCCAATTAAAAAATAAATCTGCTTATTTATTGCCATTAAGGCGGAACAAAATTTGCGGGTCAGCTAGTATATATATATATATATATATACACAATATTTTCCTTATATATTTTACTTTTAGCTGAAAAAAATCCTATTTAAAGAGTTTTAGAAGATCCACAAAGCTAGTACTACTCATTAACGTACCCGTGTCGGGTAACCGTATTGCAATTTATAGCTTTCTCGTTGTTTTTCATAATTTATAAGATTAACAGAGTCGACGCCGTCGCAAACCCTTTATAAATTTTAAATAAGCTTGATTTACGGCGTCCGTAAATACTGGCGCTTAATGCCGATTGGCGTGTTTCAGTAACAATTAAGTGAGCTAATATTTTTGTGATAATCTTAATTCCCTTAATTTAAATTATCTCTAATGATTAAAGCAATTTTATCGAGAAATGCCGAGTTCTAAGTTATTTTATAAGTTAAAAAAAATAGTTCCCTTGCAGAGCAGACTTTACATGTAGTCCATTCTGAGACCTAATTCATATATTGATATCTGCATTTTTAAAGTTTTTGGTGAATATCGCAGGAACAACATTTTTCCGCGCCAAAAAGTAGCCTGTGTTCTATTTTAGTTCATTATCTACTTGTGTACTAAATTTCATCCAAATCCGTTCAATACCTTTTACATAATTGAGTAACAAACATCCATTTACCCACTTCTATCCCATTTATTCCATTATCTAAATTTTCGAATTTTGGTATAGATATAGATTTATATGGATTACACATTATTAATTTATACATAACTAGCGGCCCGTCACGTGCTTCGCTACGGTTCGCCATTTATTGAATTCATTTGATACAAAAAATGTGATCAATGAAGAACCGCTCTACCGATTTTGTGCAAACTTCGCATAAACCATCTACTAAATAGTCCGAACAAAGCCTAAACATTTGGTTTAGTTAGATGAGCCCGTTCTTGAGTTAAAAAATTACAACGAAAAGTGGTATTGTATATATATATATTATATATATATATATATATATATATATATATATATATATATATATATATATATATATATATATATATATATATATATATATATATATATATATATATATATACATATAATAATATCGTAGGAAAGTCAAATTTTTTAAAGAATTCTTGAGGCGTGATCTATCTAGTTTTTAGAATTTTTGTCTGATTGTCTGTATGTCTGTTTGTCTGTATGTATGTCCAGGGTAAATTCAAAAATTATTTAAAAACTATTACTAACAGGTCGGGTCAACATATTGGCTACATATTATCACGCTATCACCTAAGGGGTAGGAGCTGTGTGGAGTAAGTGAAGTCCACGCGGATGAAGTCGTGGGTAACAGCTAGTAGAAAATAGATGTAATAATTCCAAAAATATTTGAAAATGTTAATAGACGTTCCTCCAATTTACCATAATTCATTGGTTTATCGATTGACGAAATGGGTAGTGATTCCTATTGCCGCATTTTACTGCCTTTCTCTTTTTCTGCTTTATTTCTATTGTTAACTCAAACCAACAACTTTACCTGCGTATCCTAGGGATTGAAACCGGTTATGAAATAGAGGTTACCATCACTCACGTAACCGGTTGAATTACATGCATTAACCGCCCCGTTGGTTAGCGACCCTGACTACGCAATCCACGGGGCTCGGGTTCGATCCCCGACTTGTGTGATGAGTATAAATGTTTGTATTTCTGTGTTTGGGTGTTTAATAAATATATTCCAGTATCTTGACTATATCTTGATATTTCTAGGTATTAATATCGTTGACTAGCACCCATAACACAAGCAAATAATTTGCTTACTTTGGGGTTAGATCAATAAGTGTAATGTGTCCCGTGAATATTTATTTATTTATTTTATTTAATTAAATAAGCAATTCGTTACCCGTAACCATTGATATAAAAAAACCCCATAACCTATTAATATAGATAGTGATATATTTTTCATGATATACATTAAATAGTAAACAAACAGATGACTCTCCTGAGAGAAAGAGAAACTATCGCCTATAGGACATCAAATATGTCACTGGCGCGTTGCTATTCATGTGGCAGGATGACAATGCCACTTACATAAATCTAGCGGCTACCTTACCCAAAGACTATGTAACGCATTTATTTATACTTTTCAAACCGGAATACGACAATGACAAGCATTGACGCTATTGTAGCAGGGGTAGATAAGGTGATAGTACCGAATACCCGGATGAGACGTTGCGTAATTCTATCACCAAGTAGTCATGATGGTAGTGACAGGTATAGCCGATTGGTTGCCTCTTACTACCTACCCGGTAGGACGGCAGTTGGTCTATTCTTTAAAAAAGACCAGAATCAACAACGGTTAACGGTTTTTTAGCTTTCGCGTGAATTTGATATTGTGAATTTCACTTATATCTATGACATGGTTATTTAAGACGGATATGTTTATTTCAATGTATATCTTAAATAAAATACATCGGGACTCAACTATACGTTTGACTTTCACAGATTTATTATCCTTATATTCAGCATCCCGTATTCCTTAAACAATATTTACTTTTGCTACGTAGACTAGTTGTATGTTTACATTATTATTGTGCTCTTCTTAGACTATTTTACAATGCACAGTATTTTATTAACCTGCTTTAAAATTCAAGAGACATGTAGTCCACTCCAAAACGTGATTCGCTTAGTGATTCAGTATATTATTCTTTATATGGACGAGACATTGCAGTTTATACACAATGTAATAATTGAAAAAAAAAACAATTTTGAAAAAATATAGATTTTCATGAATTTTAATCATAATTAACACTATATTAATTTGACAAGTACTACAAATACTTAAAACAAAACAAATTTCAACATGCAAGTAAAGACAGTAAACTACACAGATACTTACTATTTTCAGCATACAAGTAAAACAATAGGCTACAAAGAAACTAAATTTTAACACAGATAGAAATAGGATTATAAAACTACTGCACTTTAGCTTAGAAGTAAAAACTATAGACTATAAAGGTTCAGCATTTATGAAACACAATAGACTAAAAAGTACTAAATATATTAGCATGTAAGTAAAAACAATAGACTACGAAGGTACAAAATTTCAGTTCTCAAGTAAAAACTATACACTACAAAGGTACTAATTTTCAGCATACAAGTAAAAACAATGTCGGGGGTTCTAGTTTAAACATAAACGACATAATTATATAAAAAAATTATAGTCGTAAAAGGCGGTACGAATAGGTTTGTAGAATCGTGTATAAATTAATTAAGTCTTAAAGAGAAAATTCTTAAAAAAATACACTAAGGACCAGTCACGCAGCTTAGCCATCGAGCTGGTAGGTCGGAGACTTATCTGGCAGATTGATATTTTCAGTCTCGATGAAAAAAAATGGGGTTAGGGACTTCCATTCGATGGTTGATCTGGCTGCAGCGCAATTCAGGAACGACCAGTACCCTTCTTGTGGCTTGTACTGCCTAAGTGAAGTAAAAACGAAGTGCCCATCGCCCTTGAAGTCTTTAACCAGCCCCCCGCTTCGCTGTGTCCTACTTGGTCAAGTGGAAAAGATCGCGAGGTCCGCGTAGTCTTTTAAGGCGAGGCACCGAGACAAATGGAAAAAAATTAGTTTGCTTAATCACATTTTTAGGTATTGATTATTAAATAACGGTTTTACAAAAAATACAAAATATATCTGAAGATACTATCTAACGAATGTACTAACTCATTATATGATAGAATGTATTTTACTCGATCATATAAAATTCCGAAAATAGGCTATAAAAATCTCTAAAACGAGTAACTTGTTCATAATATTTCTAATTTTCTACGTGATACAAACAAGAATGTACTAAATTTTTGTTTTCAGTTGAAGCCCTATATATAGTTATCCGAAAACTAAACTATTTTCCAGCTCTTTCAGAACATACCGCGCCGCCCACTTTCTATAGATTGGCGCGTGTCAAAAGATCTCGTCTTAAGACCTTTCTAGCCGGGAAGCACGCGTGGGAGATCGTACGATCTCCGCTCCAATAAAAGTCGTTTCCTTATGTGACATATTGACGTTACAACGATCGACAATATGGGTACTTAATTTCAGCATACAAGTGAAAACAATAGACTACAAAGGTACTAACTACTAAATTTCAACGTACAAGTGAAAAATTTTCACAAACTAGAGTTTTGACTTTAGAGTTTAAACAAAAAATGACTAAACTACATGACTAAAGCATCATCACTCCCAGTTCCCTAGCGACTGAATGTCTACAGACTTTCTGGTTCACCACGATTCACCGGTTTGTCGGTTGGCGATATTACTTAATATTTAATATACTATATAGTATATTATAACTATATTGAAGTTTTTTTTTATATATCATAAGATAGCAAACAAGCAGATGGGTCTCCTGATGGAAAGAGTCAACCATCGCCTATTAGACACCAAAAGTGTTAATGGTGCGTTGCTATCTTGTGGCGAGGTCTAAAGCCACATGCATAAGTTTACCGGCTACCTTACCCTCCAAACCGGAACACGACATTGACAAGCACTGACGCTATTGCGGCAGGAATAGGTAAGGTTGTGGTACCAGATCCGGGCGAGACGATGCAGAACTCTACCACCTAGTAGCCACGATGTTAGTGACTTGCATAGCCAATCAGTTGCCTTTAAATGCCTGACAGAACGGCAGTTGGTCTATTCTTAAAAGGAGCCCGGAACCAACACGGGGAAAAAGTAAAAGGTTTTACTTTTTAAAAGATGTTTAAAAAGTAAAACCGGTTGAGTAATTTAACAAAAATATATATTATGTAAAGTGAAATTAAACTACAAGTGTATTGTTAATTGTGTCTAACATTTTACTCCTCTCCAAGTGACAGGAAACCTCGCCGGTCATTAGACAACACTCAGGAAAATTTACGCTCGGTCGCGTTATTGAAATTATTGTGAATCGTTCCATATAAATTAAAGAAAAAAGGTCAGTGTAGCTCGTCTTTATTATCTGTTGATTCAGCCTGCATTTTTATTATGAGAAAGTATTTTTTGGAAACAAGCATACTCAGTGTTGGTCCAGGCTCCTTTGAAGTATGCCGTTCTGATAAGTATTGGACAAAGAGACCGATTGGCTATTTATATCACTATTAATTATCGTGACTACTATAGGCGATGGGGCTCCGCAATGTTTCACCCCGGGTATTTGATACCACCGCCTTACCTATTCCTGCCGCAATAGCTTCAATGCTTGTCATTGTCATGTTCCAGTTTGGAGGTTAAGGCAGCCGATAGACTTATGCATGTGGTATTGCCATCCCGCTAGACGGATATCAATGCACCATTAATATCTTTGTCTATAGGCGATGGTTTCTCTTTACATCAAAAGCCATCTGCTTATTTGCTATCTAATAATATGAAAAGACGAAGGGTATGATAAAACGATTTGATTTGTATATTTATACAAGCTAATTTGTGCAGCTTTCTTTGCCCGCGAGTGGATTAACATGTCCTTGATATAGTTTTTCACATAAAACTTCATCCCCTATTTCAGCTTCTTAGACATTGTTTTCTGGCAACCTAACAAATCTACTTCACATTTATATTACAAGTTGGATGACGACCATGAAGCTGTATTATATCTGGGGGCAATACTTCTAATACCTACTTGAAACCAAATTTTAAATACTGCTGTCATCTTCTGAGATCTTACCCTCTCTTTCTAACACATTTATCGAATACATTTTGGAGAGTGCGCTGCGGAATTGCACGACTTAATTCCGCCATCCCCGTTTTTCTATCGATCGTCAAAGCGCACAGATACTAGGCATCGCCATATGGTGGACGTTCCACGTACCCGAACAAAGCGGTTCGATTTGACATTTTTCATCCGAACCGCAAGGGACTGGAATATGCTACCTGAGTCTGCGTTCCCCGACGGATACAACCTGGGGATCTTCAAGAGAAGAGTGAACAGGTACCTTTTAGGGAAGCGCGTTCCATCTTAGGCCGCACCTTAGCTTACCATCAGGCGAAATCGTGGTCAAGCGCTTCCCTATCGACAGTTAAAAAAAAAGACAAAAACACAGCTGTGGAAAGAGATGGCGAGACCTCGTAGTCTGAAATATATCGTAAATATTCATTTCAAGTAATTAATACGAGTGCTAGCTCCACCTATACCTAATACTTCATGGTAGCGACTAACATGACTCTATTTATTGCCAAGAACGACCGTCACTCTAAACACTTCCTAAGCAAAATTAAGCTCATATCTATTATTTATCTATATATTAATGCGTAAAGCAAAACCTCTGTATCCCTTTTTACGAGAATTACGCGGACGATCGAGTATGATATTTGGCACAGTTAAAGTTTATCTTGAGAAGCAATGCAGATAGCTAATATTTTTATACAATATCCATTAGAAATAGAATATAGTACTAAAACTTTACACCGCTACATTCATCCGACATAAATCATATATATATTCATATTCACGGGACAAATTACACTTACTGATCTAACCCCAAAGTAAGCAAATTATTTGCTTGTGTTATGGGTGTTAGTCAACGATACAAATACATAGAAATACATATATAAATACAAGAATATATTTAATAAACACCCAAACCCGGAAATGCAAGCATCTATGCTCATCACACAAATGCTTGCCCCGTCGATCGCGTAGTCAGGGTCGCTAACCACTAGACCAACGGGGCGGTCAATCATAATTCATAATATACACACATTTGTACAATGTTTATGGTTTGGAACTATTACCCACAGACTATTTATATGCTATACTATTAACTAGTTATGGCTTAAATTTTTTATGAAAGTTACATTTTATTGTTTAGTCTATAGCACGCCATATGAATACTAATAGACACACCATTAGGAAGGAAATGTGTCGCTACACATATGAGCAAACGCTTATATCACTGTCAAAATGTCATAACCATGTTGTAGGTACTGTTTTATCGTTCTGAATAAGTGACCAGATTTAAAAATTACCCTTGGAGTGATTTAAAAATTACCCTTGAAGTGATGAAAAAAAAAAACCCTTTGAGGGCTTTTTTTCATCGGTAAGTAGTATAACTGTGAATTTATGTGTGTAATTGCAAGCTACACTGACGTACTAAGAAATTGTTTCGAAAGGTCTATGGTCTAAACTGGTACTAAAACAAGGCAATTGTTACTTACAATATATGATCTTCGCTGACTTTTAGGTTTTTAATAAATACATTTCATTTGATACGCCTGTTTTTTTAATTTTGATGATATTACAATAATAACACATACTATTTATGAATTTATTTATGTCTATTGGACAGCACAAGTTACAAATTGAACTGCCTTGTTTCACTTTTATTTATCAAAACAATATCTATCTAAATAAAAACAATAAGATTTTGAAATTCTACTGGACCGAGTCCTAGACAGTCCCATAAAACAAGATAAAAATAGAGTAATTTTCATTCCAGAGACTCGGATTATCGTTGATTTATATAGTACAAGCGGGCGGCTATGTTTGCAAAAGATGTTTTGTGGATTTTACTGCGAGAAACAAATATTGCCTTTTTTTTATATCATAAGATAGCAAACAAGCAGATGGGCCTCCTGATGGAAAGAGTTAACCATCGCCTATAGACACTAAAGATGTTAATGGTGCGTTGTTATCTTGTGGCGAGGTCTAATGCCACATGCATAAGTTTACCGGCTACCTTACCCTCGAAACCGGAACACGACAGCGACAAGCACTGACGCTATTGCGGCAGGAATAAGTAAGGCGGTGGTACCAGACCCGGGCGAGACAATGCAGAACTCTACCACCTAGTAGCCACGATGGTAGTGACTCGATAGCCAATCGGTCGCCTTTTACGACCTGCCTGGCAGAACGGCAGTTGGCCTATTCTACATAGGAGGCCGGGACCAACACGGCGGCGGCTTTTATTTTTTATATAAATGTTAACAAGCCACATTGGTTTTTATATTCTCAGTTCAATTTGTCTGTAAATAGAAATATGTAATAACAATTTTAGTTATTAATTTTTAGCGGGTTTATATTAAATCAGTTTAATCAAATATTAGTTGAAAACTTTTCAGGAACAAACTTCTTGTACACGTAGGTATCATTAAAAATTTCAAACGAATAAAACTAGTTATTTTGCAAACTTCCGCGAACTAAAGTAAACTGAGTTCACGGAAGTTTGCAAAATAACTAGTTTTCTTGGTCTGAACAATGGATTTCCGCAAAGTAACGCCTGAATCTATAAAATAAAATTATAATTTTATTTGCCTCCAATAATTTAAAAAAGTATCATCGATTTACCCCATATTGGTGTTGGTCTTTCCCCGTGTTGGTCCCGGGCTCCTTTGAAGAATAGGCCAACTGCAGTTCTGCCAGGAAGGTCGTAAAATGCAACCGATTGGCTTTACGAGTCAATACTATCGTGACTACCAGGTGGTAGAGTTCTGCATTGTCTCGCCCGGGTCAGGTACCAATTATCTATTCCTTGCCTTACCTATTCCTGCCGCAATAGCGTCAGTGCTTTTCACTATCGTGTTACGGTTTGGAGGGTAAGGTAGCCGGTAAACTTATGCATGTGGCTTTAGACCTCACCACAAGATAGCAACGCAACGTCAACACCTTTGGTGTCTATTGACGATGATTGACTCTTTCCATCAGAAGACCCATCTGCTTATTTGCTATTATATAATATGAAAAAAAAATAATCAACATTTTTTTAATACAATAGGAAAGCAAGTAAGAAGATGGTCTCTAGATAAAAAGAGATGGATATAGGCTTTAGAAACCTATAGGAAAGAAAGAAAATATGCTAATGTTGCTATCCGTGTGGCGGGGATAAAATGGCAGTCACATGTGTTTTTTTACCCTTATAATGTTGGGGCCGCACTTGCGTGTATCGCTCCGAAGTTATATGCGCACTAAGGCACACGCAGTCCGAAATGTATGCGAAAATAGCCGATAATAGTCGGTCACATCTGCATTTATCGTGTCATTGCACGAAGCTTTGTGCGGCTGAGGCATAAGTAGAATATAACAACGATAAGTACTCACACTATTGCATGAGCAATAAGTTATCCAACCTATCCAGTGGGACGTCCCGTTTCCACGGCCTAAATAATGCGTCCCGTGATGCATGTTTGCGAGACCCTAAGTGTCCCCCGCGTTGTTCCGGGCTCCTTTGAAGAATAGACCAACTACTTTTCTGCCAGGCAGGTCGTAAAAGGCCTATTGGCTATACGTGTCATTTAATGACAACTAGGTGCAAAAGTTCACCAAAGTCTCGCCCGGGTACTTGGTACCACCGCTTTACCTATTCCTACCGCAATAGCGTCAGTGCTGGCTGTTGCCGTGTTTCAATTTGGAGGGTATGGTAGCCACTAGAATTATACATGTGGCATTGCCATCCGGCCACACAAATAGCAACGCATCATTAACATCTTTGGTGTCTATAGTAAATAGGTGGTCTCTTTGGTGTATATCTATAGGTATATTAATACGCTAAGGAAAATCTTTGGACCCCTTTTTAAGACAATTGCGCGATCGGTGGAGTGAAATTTGACACGGTTGAAGTTTACATTGCGGAGGACTGCAGGAAACTAATATTTTAAAATTAAATGAAAACTCATTGACGTGTATAATATTTTATATGATAAAACTATATATCACACACACTAAATTCGTGTGACATACATGATAATATACACACATGTTTACTATTTTCCTTACTGCTAAAGTCAGTTGTCAAACTTGAAAGAGATTTTATTATTTAGTCTATGGTCGAATTTCAACCACAAGCGATCGCTGGTGTAATTTATCAATTTTCAAAACAAAAATTTGCGGAAGACTCAGCAAAATTCTAAACCCTAGTTTATAGATTTGGTGAGTAAGCTTAGCTCACGTACCATAATTCAGCTTTCTAGGGTTCCAGGAAGTATTCAAAGAATTTTGATGATCATCAATGAGTGATTACATCGGGTTTTGTAAATATAAATAAAATCTAAAGTTTATAAGCACGGAGTATAAGCTATGTAATATTAGTGTGTGACCATACATCAGAAATCAGAAATCAGAAGTAGGTACTTCATTCAATAAACTTTTTTATTGAATGAATGAAGTAGTAATAAAATTTGGCAAGAATGTAGGTGGAGATCCGGAGTCAAACATAGATTATTTTTCTCTAAAATCAATCCCTATGACACTGAAACAGGCGATGAAAGTATGTATGAAAGATTATATAGATGACATATAACTCTATTTGCGGGAGGAGCTACGCGTGTCAGGTAGTGATTTATAACCACACACCACATAAATACTAATAGACACGGCATTGGGAAGCAAATGTATCACCGCGCATTCGAGCAAATGCTCCTATTACTGTCAAAAGTGTCATACATTTGTAGATATTATATTGAATTGTGAAAAAAATAGAAATAAACCATGTTGTACTATTTTATCGTACCGAATGAGATGACGAGGTTTCAAAGTGAACCTTGGAGGGTTTTATTTCATCGGTAAGTAGTATCACTCAGTATTTCTGTATATAAATGCATTGTATCACCTCTACTTTCTTCAATCTTTATTAACTTTGTCACTCCATCGGTAGACTGTCCTCTTATCATTTTTATGCCAATGAATTTCAGTTATATATACATACCGATATTAACTCTATTGAGTCAGCTGTTTATGATCTAAATTGTAACTTTGAATGAATTAGGGACTGGGCAGCTAGATTTAAGATCAGAGTCAATCCATTGAAGTGTCAGTCGATAATTATTAGGAGTATCCGTCAAACGATGAAATGTAACATCGATTCACTTTCCCTAATTGTATCCCCAATAAACAGGCGAGCTAAACCCAGAAATACAAAGTTATGTGACTAGCCAATGAATCTAAATCACTCCAGGAATATGTTTTAAGCCTTGGCTTCTAAATCGGTACCATAAAATAGCATTATATGTCATATTTCTATTTTTTTCACGATATATGTATTTACAAGCCATTTTACAAGCGTTTGAAATTTACAAGGATTTGCTCATATGAGCGGCTATACGTTTTGTATCCAACACCCTGTCTATTTGTATTTATGTAGTCTGTGGTTCCACCAGACCAAATTGCTGGGTCAGTTAGTACAATTATGTATACCTATTAAACAAGTTAGACGACAAATGTGCTTGTAAAACTGTGGATTCCTTTATACGCTTAAGTGTTTTAATGTATTTTGTAACTGTTGTCAAGTTATATTAAACTACCGCTAAGCTGTAATAGTGGCTGTGTACAGGGAATGGAATGTGCAGTTTTTGTACTTTGCATTACGACCGAAACTTTAATGAGATTGCAGTGCAAAGTCAGGCCCCGAGTCCCGTGCGTATCGTTGTTGCTAAACTATTTCTTCATTTACCTTCTGAAGCAGGCAAGTAGCTTTATTAAAAACTTAACAACGTGAACTAGATGAAATATTTTAATATAATAGGCTTTGTCCAGTAAGAATAAATCGGATATATTGTTGTTTTTAATGCTTAGCTATGATATGGAGATAATAAAAAAACTAAAATAGTTGTTGTAAAAATAAGGATTAATAAGGTTTTTGAATATAAATTCGCCAAAAATAGATATTAAGTCACGTAATATTTAACGCAAATCAGGAAGTCGATGTCTCGTCGTGATAAAGGATCATCTTGATGTTGTAATTTTTATAAAAACTAAAGAATATGCGATGTATATATTACCATGGTGTGACTGTGACACATGTGTGATAAAATTAGGACTTCATGTCAGTACAGAGCGTTTACGCAGTACATTTTAATTTCAACTAGCTGTGCCCGCGACTTTGTCCGCGTCGAAAATTTTCAAAAATAAAAGTAGCTTAAGACAGACAGACACAAATTGTAAAAAATATTATTTTGGTATGCGTATATTGTACATTTAGTAAAAGCCGTTATTTTAATATAACAAACTAATTAATTATTATTTTAATTTGTATAGATTTTAAAACGCAAAATTTTTATTATAAATTTACGTTATTTAACCAAAATGAACAGTTTTTTATTAATAATATAATAATTACTTACCTAACAAAGTGTTTAAATTTTTTTTTAACTAGCCTATTTAAACGCATTAAAACTGCAAAAAACAGAGAAATGATCGCGTATAGACACCAAAGATGTTAATGTTGCGTTGCTATCCGTGTCACATGCATAAGTCTAACGGCTACCACACCCTTCAAACCAGAACACGTTAATGATAATAAGTATTGACGCTATTGCGGCGGGGATAGGTAAGGCGGTGGTATCAAATAACCAGGCGAGACGTTGCGGAACACTACAACCTAGTAGTTAATAAACTTTTTATTCCATCCTCCTATGTCTCTGGAACCCTGAATCATAATATGTTCACTAAATTACTAATTGAATCATTATAATTACGATAGTAACTATAACGTAATCTTTTGCTCTAAGTATATTTTATGATGTATGATTCAGGGTTCCATGAACATATGATTCAGGGTTCCAGAGACATAGGAGGATGGAATAAAAAGTTTATTAACTACTAGGTTGTAGTGTTCCGCAACGTCTTGCCTGGTTATTTGGTACCACCGCCTTACCTATCCCCGCCGCAATAGCGTCAATACTTATTATCATTGACGTGTTCCGGTTTGAAGGGTGTGGTAGCCGGTAGACTTATGCATGTGACACGGATAGCAACGCAACATTAACATCTTTGGTGTCTATACGCGAATGGTGTCTTTCCATCACGAGAGCCATCTGCTCGTTTGCTGTTTAATTATAAAAAAAATACTCTCTTAAACAACTTTTTTTTGCAAATCTGTCCATATAATATGATGAATTTATGCCCGAACATACATAAAAAATATACAAACATCCAAATTGAGAATCTTCTCCTTTTTGAGAAGTCAGTTGATAATGCGTGAACTATTTCATAATCCTAATCCCAATAAAACTATAAATGGGAAAGATCGTGTATCCTTACAGTGTCTAACATTTTGTTACTTTGTTACGTTAAAAACTTTAGATCACTTCAGAGGAAAATTGATAAATACTAAACCCATACTCAATCTTCGTACACGGTCTTTTTTATTCTGAAAAAGTGTATTTTTTTCGAAGATTCACAAAAACTTTTATTCACAATAGTCTGCATGGCGGGTAATAGTGATTATTGCTTTGCCACGCCGCCCACTGAACGAGTGAAGTATTGTTTTGAATGTACCATCTTTTTCTATCAGGAGAACAATCTCTTTGTTTGCTTCTCTATGAAATTAAAAAATATAACATAATATGTTGAGTTTTTCTTTGTATTAAATTTCCGTCTTGCCACGTCTTTAACTAAATATCATTTATATCAAAAACACTATGTGTAATGTTATACGCACAAAGTTACGGGAATATTGAGCAATGCTATCTATACATATAATAAAATCGTAGGAAAGTCAAAACTGTACATTGAATATTTTTTTAAAAGAATACTTGGGGCGCGATCTACAATCGACATCGAAGCCAAAAATATAGTTTTTAGAATTTTTGTCTGTTTGTCTGTTTATCTGTTTGTCTGTGTAAACTCAAAAAATACTGCATGGATTTAATTCAAATTTTGCATGAATATTACTAACAGGTCGGGTCAACATATAGGCTATATATTATCACGCTACCTAGCGGCCGGGTGCTGTGCTGTGCTGTGTAAATCTAAAACCGGTAAAAGCTTAAAAATTCCAACGAAAATATTTATAGATTAGTTGAAATCAAACCACTTGTATTGTTTCACAATTTCATACAGAAATGTTGTATGTACAAAATCCAATCATCTCTTTTCCTCAAAAAACTGCGCCTGATGTTTAGAGTGCATCAAAATCGGTTAATCCGTTCGAGAGTTATCATTGACGAAAAATTAAAAATATACGTTTTTCTACATAGCTTCGACATTTTTAACCAATAATTTTTTGACCTTTCACAATATTTTAGTACCTATTTAAAAAACTACGGCAAATACAGTTTCAGAAATCAAAATAAAATCAAGTGATTACATTGGTTACGCAACTGTTTATAAATAGCCAAATTTTCAGTTGTCGGATATTTTCTATAATGACGATTGGCTCTCCTTCTCATAATTTACTTAATATTATTAAAATAACTTTCAATGTAATATACCCATTTATATACAAATCTTGTCAACTACATTATTTAAAAAACTGTTTCATATACCGTAAACCGGATTAAAATTGTTTGATTCGTCCGGGATTTATCAATGACGAAACATTTTTAGGAAAGGTTTTTTGTCAATTTTCCTCAGTTTCTTAACTTATTGATCTTGTAGCTAATAAAACAACTTAGAGCTCACAAATTGCATTGTATGCCATTCAAAAGATCGAAGTCGGTCATTATTTTGAACATATATATCTTTTCGAAAATTAAAATACCATAATTTTTACAAACTTTAGGTTTTTGAAAACTTCGAGTTCAAAAATCTATGCTTAGGTATAGTTTTTGCTTCTTTGAGCTTAAAGTACCTCAATTTAAATCCGTAAGCCGGTTGACCCTACAGGGCATCTCTGAAGCTACCTGCTAAATTGAAGTATTTTAGGCTTATTTCAACCTGTTTCACTTCAGAATTATTTTACAGCCCACGAGTATCTTTTACGGCGCAAAAGCCGTATGAACAAAGATTTTTATTTTTAATTCTGGACATAATTTGCTCTTTTAAGAAAATTCTTATTCAGTCTTTCGATATAAGCGTTATTGAGTAATAGACACGAAGATATTTAAAATTACGATAGCCCTTTGGTCGAAATTCGCCCATACACTTAACAATAAAGTTTCTTAATTTAACAATAGATCTTAGCCATAAACGTAATAGTATATATTATATTGTGTGTGTCTGCTATCTTGTATGTCGAATAAATGACGTAATAATAATATCGCTGGACAAATTACACAAATCGATTTAACCCCAAAGTAAGCAAATTATTTGCTTGTAAATTAAACTAAATCGACGCAATACATATATATAATATTTATTTTTATAAATTTAATGTGGGTATATTTAATATAATATTTGAAAATATTAAGTTTCTAGAATCTTCCGCAACGTAAACCTTAACTATACCAAATTTCATACTCTATCGTTCACGTATTTGTCATAAAAGGTGGTTAAAAGTTTTTACTTTAAGTATAAATATATATATAGATATAAACTAACCTCTTTTGAACATGACTAAAGAAGCGCAATTTTTTTTTCATTCATATAATATAATGTCTCTTTTATATAAGATTTATTTAAATAAATTATAAGTAAGTTTATAATATTTTTGCACACCGGCATTATCGGTTGACTATGGCAAATAACCCGTTTTCATGCAAATATTCTATTCTATTCTGTTCTGTTCCGTTATATTCCGTTCTGTTCTGTTCCGTTCTGTTCTGTTCTATGCTGGTCTATTCCATATGATTCCGTTCTATTCTTCCGTTCCGTTCCGCTCCATTCCATTCTATTCTATTCTGTTCTAATCAAACGTAATCTTACCTCGAAAATGGATACGACAAAATTAACGGATTATCCTAGCAAAATCATATAATTTTGTTATAAGGACAATTTAACATCTATACAAACTTTTGAAAACACGAATAGGACAATTAACTTATATTACAAGAACATGGGTGTCATTTATATACTTTTGTAATATTAACAAATACTCGTAAATTGCTTAATATTGTGCTATTTCTGTTAGAGCTTATCCATTTCACTCGACAGGTTAAGTAGGATGAAATCAATCATCCTGCAGACGTACCGACGTAGTAGTATCATATGCTGGCATGTATCGTATGGAAGGTACCTACTACTTATATTTTTCTGACTACATTCCAAGGTCTGTTAAATAGTTGATCAAATCTAACTTAAAAAATGATTTATTAAAATAAATTGCCTGAATTTGACGATGGCGATTTCTATAGTTACTAACGGATCGGAATGCTCAACAACACAACGCTACAAGAAAAAGCTGTAAGGGCTACTTACAATTTTGTCTAAGATTTTCCCTAACAAATTTATATGTATATTTTAACTGTAATATCACAGAATATATTGGAGAACTTTTTAGTTTATACGTGTGTCCGTAAAAGTATATGCATATTTTAACGTAAACAATCTCGTTATGTTACGAATAAGTTACAGAATAAGTTACATTTTGTGGCACAATGCTTTACAATTTTTATAATAAATTTCGCGGCGCTGTAATCGAAGATGTACTAATAAACAATTTAAAAATTAAAATTTAAAACTGAATATAAAAGGGTATTATAAAATCTGAGTATATTTAGAAGACAAGGAGTTTGGGATAATTTTCTATATTTAGTGTACAATAATAAATACAAATATTTTACTTTAGATATGAGTATACAAAAGTGTACATAAAAAGACAAGCCCGCTGAGAAGCTTTTTCTGCCGGATTTCCTTTTTCCTCGTGTTGGTTCCGGGCTCCTTTGAAGAATAGATCAACTGCGTTCGGCCAGGCAGGTCGTAAAAGGCGACCGATTGGCTATGCGAGTCACTACCATCGTGACTACTAGGTGGTAGAGTTCTGCATTGTCTCGCCCAAGTCTGATACCACGGCCTCACCTATTATTGCCGCAATAGCTCAGTGCTTGTCACTGTCGTGTTCCGGTTTGGAGGGTAAGGTAGCCGGTAAACTTGTGCAAGTGGCATTAGACCTCACCACAAGATAGCAACATACCATTAACATCTTTGGTGTCTTTAGGTGATTGCAGTTTTATCACCAATACTGACTTGGTTAGTAAATGAATCTCTTTCCTAGGCGTATTTCCTAGTAGTCTTAAGTCTTAAGGTATCAGTTGTAAAACCGCTACATAAAAGTGGTGATCGCCATAATATGGGCAATTACAGACCTATAGCTTTGATCTCTGTAATTGCTAAAATATTCGAAAAAGTAATGCATGAGCGACTTACGAATTTTTTCAAAAAGCACAAAATTATTCATATTGAGCAATATGGATATCAGAAAAATAAATCTACGGCGTCAGCAGTGTTTTCTTTAATAAAAAAAATAACATGAAAACATTAATAAAAAAAGTCAAGTTGCAGCAGTATTCTTCGATATGTCGAAAGCGTTTGATTTTGTAGACCATAATAACTTACTAATCAAATTGCACAAATATGGTATTCGAGGCATTGCTTTGCAGTGGAATAAGAGTTATTTGTCTGAACGAAAACAGTATGTTGAAATTAGCCAAGTCAACGTGAAGTCTGAAATAGTTACATATAAATCAGAAAATTTGTTTATCAATTTCGGAATTCCACAGGGTAGCATAATAGGACCACTTTTCTTTTTAGTAAATATTAATGACCTCCCTGACATCTTAGAAGATCAATGCAGTATCTTTGCGGATGATATTGCATTGATAGTCGAAGGTAAAGATTATTCATTCCAAACAAAATTAAATAAATCTGTGGAACAAGTATTTAGGTAGTTACAATAAAATAATTTAAAAGCAAACATAAATAAAACGAAAATGACGCAATTTTCCCACTACAATACACCCAGACAAAATTTACAAATAGAGTATAAGGGTCACCAAATTGCTGAAGTAAATGTATGTAAGTTTCTTGGCATACATGTAGATGGGTATTTAAATTGGAAAGCTCATATTGAAAATTTATGCCACAAGCTAAATAAATACGTGTTTGTCCTTCGCAAAATCTCAAAAACTATAAGCATAGATGCAGCGCTGACGGCATATTACGCGTACGTGGCATCGGTTTTGCGGTATAGCATTATTATATGGATGAACTCTAGCAACGCGAATAATGTTTTTTTAGTACAAAAAAATGTATTCGTGCCATTTTTAATATGAATCCTTTAGAATCATGTAGACCGTTATTTAAAAATAATAAAATTTTAACACTCACGGATATGTACATTTTAGACACAGTCAACTTTGTAAACAAACACCCTCATCGGTATAACAAGGCTAAAGATACATCGAGGTTAGGTTTCAGAGACCCTAGTAGATTAATATTCCCATCATGCAAGTCAAAGATTTTTCAACAAAACTGTTTTATGATGAGCATTAAAATATATAATAAAATCCCGAAGTCTATAAGAGAACTATCTACAGAAAGTCAATTTAATTCTGTCAAAAACTGGCTACTTCAAAAAAACTTCTATACAATTAAAGAATTTTTTGAAAGTTAATAAAATTTTGTATTACAATTTAAATCGTTCATTACAATTTAAATCAAAGGCCGTGTTTATTACCACTGCCAAATAACTTCTTGCTGTAATAGCCTTAGTGGTTCTCACTGTTGTGTCTCAGTTTTGAGGATTAGGTAGGTAGGTAGCTGGTAAGCATCTATCATTATATTCCCACCACACTATATACGTTGGTGTTACTAGGCGAAGTTTATTTCTAATATTACAACTCACAATCATTTGCATTTTATTATGTAAAAACAGTAAAAAAATGTGAGAGTAACAGTCAATATATATTAAATTTAGTAAATGACAGTAAACGATATTCTGATTGCTGTCTGTTCATTTTTATTAATTTATTATTAAAATTAAAAATGGACAGACAGTAAGCATAATTTTTATTACATTTTTTTAAATATAAATTAACCATTAATACAAAAACCGTCTAATCTATATCCCTGATTGGGTAGTCTCAGGTTTTGCATGATGACTGAAACATATAATAGTATATAAAGTACTAAGAGTATATATATATATATATATATATATATATATATATATATATATATATATATATATATATGTAGGAAGTGGGTCAGATATGATAAATAAAATGAGGATGTGGTGATATAACAACTCTCTATATTTTGTTCAACTTGTATCAAAAAATAACATAAAATCACTATTAAAGCTTTCCATCACTAATGACTCGTTCTTGTTTAACAATTCCAAGTAACTTAATTATTCCTTATTACAAATAAGTCATAATTTAAGCAATAGATAATCAATTATAAATTGTACTGCGACTAATTTATAGTTGACAATAATAATTAACTTGTTTGCACAAATTAATTATCCAAGAGTCAAGGATAAGCGACTAGCAAGATACAACAAGTGTACCGAGCCACGCCAGAGCCTAGACTGCCTTATCGGCGGGCGCTCAGAGACTTTTATACAGGTAGCAAAACAATTTGAGTAGTAGGGATATCGTACGATGCGCTCGGTGGCTCAGGCGTACACCTGTTGTTTACAATATTCTTGCATTTGATGACGCGGACGCCGTCATATATATATATATATACTAGTTGCTACAATGAATCTGATAAATATGAACTTTTAAACTAACGCGTTCTACTATCATTTTTAAATATCTAAACGGGTCAATAACGCGTACATATATAGAACTTACTTGTAAAGCTCGACGTTTCGGCCAAGTTACGTGGTCACGAGCAGACTGAGCAGTCTGCTCGTGACCACGGTCAATGTAACTTGGCCGAAACGTCGAGCTTTACAAGTAAGTTCTATATATGTACGCGTTATTGACGCGTTTATATATTTAAAAATCTGATAAATAATAATCTATCACGATTAAAGGTAGCAACACAGTACAGTAGTACATTTATTTATTTCAAAATTAATTTTACTTTTAAGAAATATATGCATTATCAAAGCAATTTGTTTTCAAAATCCTTCTTATTAGAAAAAAAATATAACGGAAATTGAAGTAGTAATTTATCCAATCTGTATGTACAAGGTTTCTTTAATAACTTTCCTTATTGCCAGTGCACGATAACAAGAAACAAAATTTAAGGATACCACCTTATTTCAATTACAGAGTAAATATAATTATTTTGCTCTGATAGACCTCTGCAAAAGAAATTTTACGGTTTCGACTTATTTTCATATCTACACAAGCTGACCCGCGCATCTTAACCTACGAACTTCTGTTTTAGTTGAAAAAAAAAATTGAAAATGAATATAATATATAAGGACAGATGTAAGAAAAAAAAATTATTGTCATAATAATTATAACGCTTAGGTAAAAACTCCTAAAACACGCTGAATATATAGACTGACTGCCCCGTTTGTCGATTAGTTAGCGACCCTGTCTATGAAATCGATGGGGTTCTGGTTAAATTCCTGACAGGAGCATTTGTGCGATGAATGATGACCATTATAGATGTTTGTATTTATAGGTTTGACCGCCCCGTTGGTCGAGTGTTTAGCGACCCTGACTACGCAATCAATGGGGTCCGGGTTCGATTCCCGGCAGGGACAGGCATTTGTGTGATGAGCACAGATGTTTGTTTTTCTGGGTTTGGGTGTTTATTAAATATATTAGAGTATTTATATATGTATTTCTGTGTATAGTATCGTTGACTGACACCCATACTACAAGCATATAATTTGCTTACTTTGGGGTCAGATCAATTCGTGTAATTTGTCCAGTGATATTTATTTATTATTATTTATTTATTCATAGGTTTGGATGTTTTTTAAATATATTATAAAAATAAGTATTTATATGTGTATTTATATGTATGTATTAGTATGTATTAGTATCCATATCATAAGCTAATATTTTTTTTTTACTTTGGAGTTAGATAAATTCGTGTATACCAGCGATATTTAACATTGTTGTTTATTTATAATGGTACAAATGTCATGTAAAAATATCTGTCTTTATTTTATATAACTGTTATTCACTCAAATCTATATCTATATACATATAATAAAATCGTGGGAAAGTCAAAACTGTACATTGAATATTTTTTTAAAAGAATACTTGAGGCGTAATCTACAATCGATATCAAAGCCAAAATTATAGTTTTTAGAATTTTTGTCTGTTTGTCTATTTATCTGTTTGCCTGTTTGTCTGTATGTATGTCCGGGGTAAACTCAAAAAGTACTGCATGGATTTACTTCAAATTTTGCATGAATATCACTAACAGGTCGGGTCAACATATAGGCACATTACATATTATCAAGCTATCCCCTACGGGGGAGGAGCTGTGCGGAGTTAACGAAGTCCGCGCGGACGAAGTCGCAGGCAACAGCTAGTAGTAAATAAAATAGAACACTCGAGATCTTTCGCCTCTGTGGTCATAATAATATAACATATAGCCACATAAGGTCCCAGGTCCGATTCCCGGGTCAGGCACTTAAAAAAAGTGTTTTTTCAGTTTTCTGATAAAGACAAAGTTGCCGGGGGTTGGAAAGTGCCCGGTTAGCGACTATAAAAAAGATACTATTACTAAAGATACTATTACTACTCAAGATCTTGTAAAATTAAAAAGTATCACCGAAAAATATATACACATCCTGTTGGAACGGATTTTCTCTCGTTATATCTGACCGTCTCAGATGTAGTGACCAGCGCGCCAAAATAGCAAGCAAAAATGATTATTAATTTAAAAGAAAATATTATTTATATGTTAAGTGTACAAATAAGTGAATTTTTGGTGAAAACATACGAGGCAAACAATAGAACTATAGAAAAAAGCCGTTGAGTGTTAAAAGAATATCAATCACAAATATTAGCTTAATCTAAGGACTTAACGTCCGACGATTATACGTTTAACTGAACGGACGAGACATTTGTATTTTGTATTATAACGTCGATAGAGGCCAAGGAGCAAAATCCCGTTCTCAGTTGTAAAGCAAAAAGTTAAAATTAAAAATTATTTTATTTTTTATATTATTTATATTTATTAATATTAATAAAAAAGTAATTTTCGCGAACTTTACAAATTACTTTACTTTCAAATAATAGATTTTTGCATAAAATAGTAATGATAATTCCATATCCGTAACGTGTACTTGTCTTAAAATCGATAAAAATCAATAAATCCTGACACTACTGAAACGAAATCAAAATTTTCTAAATCATTAGATAGCAAACAGTCATGGTATACGTATTCTGATGGAAATCGATACTCATCGCCTATAGACACCAGAGTTGTTAATGATGCATTCTTATCCGTGTGACGGAATGTCAATGCCACATGTCTAGCGGATAGGTAACTCACTCTCCAAACCGGAACATAACAATGACATGAAAAAAGATGGTACTGTGGAAATAATAGGTAGTAGTGCCATATACCTGGTCGAGACGTTGCGTAACTGTACTACCTAGTAATCACACAGTGACATGTATAGTCAATCTTTGTTTTTTACGAACTGCTTAGCAGAATGGTAGATATTCTGTAATTCTATATCTTGTCAAAACACAATCAAACTTTATACTGTTGCCGCCCCTGGCTCTGACAGCGCCATCTATACGTTACCGATGTAATTAAACGTGAAGTGTCAGTTAAAATAGTGACAATTGTTTAGTGATTAAAACACGGTTTTAGAGGGCTCTGGCTTAGCTGTGTTGTATCTAGAGGCAACACTTCTAATACCTACTTGAAACCAAATCTCTCTCTCTAACACAGCGTTATAAAAAGAGATGGCGAGATCTCATACACAGAGATATAACGTAAATATTTGTTTCAATTGATTAATACGAGTCCACCTTATACTTAATACTTCATTCTACCAACTAATGGAACCGTTATCGTAATATCTCGATTAACAAATATAATCTACCATTCGTGCGGTCTATATAAGGTCGGTGTTGCTATATCAAGCCCTCGATATGATTCTTAGATTTCAAACAATAAACTTCAATATCTAAGTGTGAATTATTGTGTAAAGATAAACGTTGATATATTTAATTATATATACTTGTAATATATGCGTCGGATATTATATTGAATTATAACAAGACCGTAGCTCACCATTTCTAAAAAGAGTCGGTATATCTACCTACCCCTGAGAGAATTATTGAGATTTAGGTCGGTGTAATTCTTAGAGGAAGGCGTTGTAAATTTCTTACGAAATTCTATTTCGGTTAAAGTATACTCCTTATTATATAAGATTTTGGAAACACATGGCAGTGTTGGCTAGTTGCCACGAACGGGCTAAAAGAAAATTTACTGCCCACAAAATTTTACTTCACTACAACGGCGTAGGCCTTTGGGACGAACCGGTTAGATTAAAGTTCTGTTAAAATAGAAAGGTCCATACTCCGTACACACACATTTCCCAAGAGAATAAAATAATTCTACGTGTAAAATTCTTATCTTCGGCAAACGCTTAATAAATTTTCATAAAACCACTTAATAAACGGAATATATAGTTTTTTGTTATATTTTACACTTTTCATCGTTGATACTTGGTAAAATTCGATTATTAGTAGGTTGATATAGTTAATAGTACACTTGTACTCGTATTTCACTTTACACATATATTTTTTGATTTTGTGAGGTAGTGGTATTACCCCGGTCGTGCCGGCCAATTCAGCTAATCAAATTATATAAAATTAAGGTAAAAAATTTTCAAAAAAAAAATCAACCGGTTTAACTCTATAAAATATCTTCGGGACCTATATTAGATTCTAACAAGTATAAACTTTTTTGTTATATTTTGTACTTTTCATCTTCGATGCTTAATAAAATTCGATAATTAGTAGGTTGGTTTTATAGTAAATAGTACATTTATACTTTTATTTTACTTCATACATATATAGTTTGATAAATTAATCAACCGGTTTCGCTCTTTTCATACATCTTCATTCATTTTAGGGATGTATATCGATCCGTGTTGGTCCCGGGCTCCTTTAGAAGAATAGATCAACTGCCGTTCTGCCAGGCAGGTCGTAAAAGGCGACCGAATGGCCATTCGAGTCACTAATATCGTGGCTACTAAGTGGTAGAGTTCTGCATTGTCTCGCCCGGGTCTTGTACCACCGCCTTACCTATTCCTGTTTGGAGGGTCGTGTTCCGATTTGGAGATAAAGTAGTCGGTAAACGTATGCATGTGATATTATACATCGCGATCGGTAGCAACGCACCATTAACATCTTTGGTGTCTATAGGCGATGGTTGACTGTTTCCATCAGGAGACCCATCTGCTTGTTTGCTATCTTATGATATAAAAAAAACTGCTGTGTGGTCACGTTTTTGATCCGCTAGTAGCTTAAAAATAGTTGACGCATCAAAATAACTTGTAAAAGAATTAATTGATAATATAAAAAAAAACTTAAAAAAGCTTCGTGGTTGATTAATATACTAAATTGGGTGTGTTCCCGTTAACTTGTTTGACTTAAGTCCATCTGACGGTCTACCAAACTTACTACTGTCAGAATAAACAAAATTTATCTAAATTTAGCTGGTTTTCTTCGGATACACTTTCTATCTTTTACTGCCAAAACCTATAGAAAAACAGTCGGACTTGACTTACAAAGTGAAATGGTGACATTGGATTATGTCTCACTCTATCTATAGAGTGTTCCGGAAAAACCTTAGTGAAGCCATCCGTCAATTTTGTTAGAACTCTGAGCTTACACATTCGTCAGGAACAAACCCATTGTGTACGTATAAAGTAAAATAAAAATGCTAGTGCATCATTTCCTAAAAAAACTTTTAAACAAAGTTTTAAAGTGTTTGACCTGACTGGCTTGGAGCGACCATATTGTCTTAAAGTTAGGTAATATTTTTACCTCTGAGCTACGTGTTGCGTTTTTTTGTGTCATAAGATAGTAAGCAAGCAGATGGCTCATCTAGTGGAAAGAGGTAACCATAGCCTAACCCGATCTAAGACTTCTTCTCTTTAAAACACACAAGCTTCTACCAAATATCATTAGACAAGTTGCTGGCAACAAGATTGCGTTTTAACACATATTTGTAGTATAGGTATTGACCTGAGTAGAAGACAAATTTGACAATCTACTTTCATCTATGTGAACGACGTATTCACTCTATCTAAGACTACAGACAGTTGTATATAATGGACAATGGTATGTTGCTATGAGAATTGTATGAGACGAGAAAGTAATGCCATATACATAGGTTTACCTACTTTACCGTTTACACCGAAACACGACAGTGACAAGCATTTACGCTATTGCGGCAGGAATGAATAAGGTGGTAGTACAAAAACCCTGAGCAGACATTGCGAAACTCTACCATTAATAAAATAATTTCAGGGCTATTTTTGTAGCCTTGGTTTAAGCAGTCACGACAGTAATAATACGTATACTCAATCGTTTTAATTTTATGAACTGTTTTCTGACTAACTAAACTAACTAAACTATTTTCCAAAGAGCGCCCAAACCAATACGGGTAAATTTATGCTCGATATCTTTCTAAGATTTCCCAAGCATGGGTTTATGCTAAAGACATAATTATACAGTGAGTGATTTTTCGGTAAACCGTCTCCGGTTTACCAAAAAATTAAAAAAAGCATTTTTTACGTGCTAGTCATGATAGCAATTAATTTATTTTTGGGGGAAATATAAAATTTGCGTTTTATCAATTCTTATTTTCACGACACGCAATGCAAAGCGTACATTACTGGGACTAGTTGCGCTTCTGGGTCTCTCGAATCTGCCATTCATTTTGGGCGATTTGTGGCGAATAATACATTGCTTATTTTGAGTATTTCCTTCAATTTAACTATGTTTTTGGAAAAAGCACTGTTGATTATTAGAATAAATCAAATTATACAAAATTAAGGTAAAAAAATCTCAAAAAAAAAACAAAAATTTCACTCATGAACTTCCAACGGCTTCATCTCAGAATCATGTTCCAAATCCATGATATCGATTTTTCCTTCACACGGTGTATAATAATTATTTATTGTACTTACCTTTACTCAATAATTTGCTTATTTTAGGGTTAAATCAATTCTTGTAATTTAATTACTTATCTAAATTTTTTTTGAGATTTTTTTACAGATATCATGAAAATTTGCAATTATTGTGTTTGTACCTTGAGCCACTATCACTAGATAGCCTTAAAATTTTAAGCTTACTATTTTGCAATAACAGGTCAATCGGTACTAATTTTATGCAAAAATACAAAATACAAAGGTATTCCCGCTACTAAGGCAAGATTAAATTAACAACCCCATAATGCCAAAACTGAAAAGCATACCGGATAGAAGAAAGTTTAAGTTTGAATTTTATAATAACAGGGATTTTACAACTTTCCGAAGGTCAAGCACAGTAGCTGAACAGCTCAGCTAGAGGTTTTAATGAATAGGCTTACACAAATAATATAAAAATATAATTCGTCTTGTAACTAGGTCGACAACTGAATTTTGAATGTAAGGCTTGATGTTGTTCCCTTGATTCTCGCTTTGTCACCGGATAATTGCTGCATGAACAATATAAATATAGTAGGTACCTGGATAACCGAGCTAAGCTCGGTGTTTTCATGGTAAAAATGACAAAATGACGTTTTCTAAAAACGAAACCTAGCCACATCGATTTATTGCCCCCGAAACCTCCAAATTATAATATGTAAATCGTTGGAGCGGCTTCAGAAACTCAGGTATGTGCAAATATTTAAAAAATATTTTCCCCGTGTTGGTTCCGGGCTCCTTTGAAGAATAGACCAACTGCCGTTCTTCCAGGCAGGTGGTAGAGTTCTGCATTGTCTCGCCCGGGTCTGTTACCACCACCTTACCTATTCCTGCCGCAACAGCGTCAGTGCTTGTCGCTGTCATGTTCCGGTTTGAAGGGTAAGGTAGCCGGTAAAGTTATGCATGTGACATTAGACCTCGCCACAACATAGCAAGGCACCATTAACATCTTTGGTGTCTATAGGCAATGGTTGACTCTTTCCAGTCCCAAGACCCATCTGCCTGTTTGCTATCTTATGATATAAAAGAAATAATTTTCTGGTCTAACTAACTATACTCATACCACTGACTGTATGTACTATTCCTGCTGCAATAGCGTCAGTGCTTGTCATTGTCGGTTTAAAGGGTAAAGTTGCCGGTAGACTTATGCATGTAGCATTCCCATTCCACCACACGGATAGCAAAGCACCATTAACATCTTTGGAATGTATAGACTATAGTTTCTCTTTCCATCAGGAGAGACATCTGTTTGTTTGTTATCTTATGATAGACTAGCTGTTGCCCGCAACTTCGATCACGCGGACTTCGTTTACTCCGCACAGCTCCTAACAGATAATATCTAGCCTATATGTTGACCCGACCTGTTAGTAATATTCATGCAGAATTTGAAGTAAATCCATGCAGTACTTTTTGAGTTTATCCCGGACATACATACAGATAAACAGACTAACAGACAAAAATTCAAAAAACTATATTTTTGGCTTCGTATCGATTGTAGATCACGCCCCAAATATTCTTTTAAAAAAATATTCAATGTACAGTTTTGACTTTCCTACGATTTTATTATATGTATAGATTGTATAAAATCATATTCCTGATAGTCTTAAATCATTGCGTATAAATAAATTTCGCAAAAAATTGTTTAATTTGCTGTTAGATGAAACTTATTGTGATATTAAAGAATTTTTAGCCGATAAAATTAAATGTTAATAGAAATATAAGTTTGTTGATTTTGCCTTAAAAAAATTTCAATGTAGTAAAATTTTGTAAATGGTGAAAACTTTGTAAATTATAAAAATTTTAATTGCACAAAAAATGAAACTTGTAATTTTAAAAATAACTTTGTAACAACTAACATGAAATCATTCTTGTACATTAGTAATAAGCACATAAACCAGAGAAAAAAAAAAGACCAGCCCGCTGAGTTTTTTCCGCCAGATCTTCTTAGTGTGTGGCTGCGTTCCGATCCAGTAGTAATTATTCTAAGATATCGATATAATTTTTAAATTTAACATTATATAATGATATTTTTTAAATATTTTCACTCCATATAATGGTAGAATATGTTGGTAACTTAATTAATTTTTAACAATTTGTAGCACAATCAAGAATATGATTTTATACAATCTATACATATAATAAAATCGTAAGAAAGTCAAAACTGTATATAGAATATTTTTAAAATAATATTTGGGGCGTTATCTACAATCGATATCGAATCCAAAAATATAGTTTGTAGAATTTTGTCTGCTTGTCATGGATTTACTTCAAATTTTGCATGAATATTACTAACAGGTCAGGTCAACATATAGGCTACATATTATCACACTAACCTACGGGGGAGGAGCTGTGCCGAGTAAACGAAGTCCGCGCGGACGAAGTCCCGGGTAACAGCTAGTAATAGAAATATAATACATATTTTTTGAAAAAATATTAATTTTTTGGTTAGGCATATAAATTTTTTTATTATTCCTAAAATATCAGTTACCAGTGACTTCAGCATTTGTTTTCAATATTTTTTGGTGCTTAAAACCTCTAAAATATACAAGCATGGTAAGGGTAGTACCTTAAGAAACTTGAAAAGTGGTTTACAGGAATGTAACACCACACCACATACAATGTAACACTACATATTGCTCGAATACATTTTTTTTGGACTCTAAAAATTTGTACTAATTCAACAGAATTTCCCCAAATAGAAATTCCATATTGTAAATTAGAAGAGACATATCCATTGTACGCTAATAGGGAGGCTTTTACGTTTTCTACCGCTCTTAGTCTTCTCAAGACATAGACAAATCTATCAATATTATTACTTATTAGAGATCAATGAGTGCTTTCCAATTACAATATTTGTCAATAACTATTCCTAAAGAGTTTGTATAATCTACATCATCTATATTTATTTTATTTAAAAATATATTGTTTTTAGTAATATCACTGTGGTAGTTCTAAATTCAACTAATTTTGTTTTTTTGTGACTTTCAATTATTATTAAATAACCAGTCTGAAACTTGGAGTAAGGTTTCAGTTGTTTCATTTACCAAGTCATTTTTATTTTTATATTTAATAAGTAGGGTAATGTCATCAGCAAATAAAAGGCAACCATGTTTTATACTGTCAGAAAGATCATTAATATAAGTTAAAAATGGCAAGGGGCCTAAAACACTGTCCTGTGGTACTCATAGTACATAGTAACTAATTATATACATAGTAACTTATTATATTTTTTATAATTAGTTATTATGTACATAGTAACTAATTAGTACCTATGTACTAATTAGTTACTATATACATAATAACTAATTAAGTAATTATATTTTTTATAAAATTCCACCACTTTCTATTATCCCCATCCTCTTCTTTTTCCGAAATTTTGTTTCCAAATTAGTAAACTCAGTTTAAAGTACATAATATTTTAAATAAAGTCTATTTGACTACTTGTTATGAATAAAATGAAATCTAAGAACTATTACTAATGAAAGTTCTCAGATTTTTCCCTATACTACTAATATAAGACAATATAATAGGCTAAATTTTAAAAACTGTCGTCTTACTTTTACATTAACTCAGAATTCTTATTTTTTCACAGCTTTAAGGGACTTGAGTATATGATTTTAATTTCAACTCGATACCTTTACGTATTCGCGAGATAAAGGGTCTTGACAGATTGCCTGACAATAAAGTGTTCCTGTAAGGGTTCCGTTTTTCTGTTTGAGGTACAGAGACCTCAAAAATTATAATTTTGAAACAGCTTTTTTATTACTTTTTTGTGGCTGTAAGAACAGGGTCTTAAAATTCGTAAAGAAAAAAGGTTAGCTAACCAGTTACATACACATAGACTAAAATTAAATATATTTTAATCAAAATTGTCCGAATGTTTTTGGAAGTTCTATCACATGCTTACTCAAACGTGTTGTAAGTATAGTTTAGGGTACAGTGAAGTTAATACTTCGAGTTATTTCAAACTAAGTCAGATTTAAGTTATAGCATCCTTCTAAATTATGCATAAGATGTTGGGTAGCCCACATGCTTAGTAAAAAGTTTTGTTCCACAAATTTAATATATAGTACGTGTATAAGAAAGTTTTGATGTACTAAGACGCGTCTGTGCCATGTATTTTAATTAATATGTTATTGCTTATCTTTATTTTGAATTTTGAGAGATAATTTCTATGTTTACTCAATGGTCGTTAGGAAAAACTCTTCTACGAATAAAAACAAAGTGGAGTTGGGACTGTCAATTATATTTTATACAAGACTTTCAGTAGAACACGACAGTGACAAGCACTGAAACAATGGCAGTAAGAATAGGTAAGGCGGTGGTACCAGATCTGGGCGAGAAAATGCAGAACTTTACCACCTAGTAGCCAAGATGGTAGTGTTTCAATTAATTCTTTTTTAATGGGAAAGATGGACAAATAGCTTATATGAAACTTTTAAATTTTAACACCAATGTTTCGTCAACTTTGTTGATTTCTTTAGGGTTTAAAATTTGGACGTTTTACATAGTTTGTCAATTTTAATGTATTGACTTGAAGACATACAATGCACAGTTCTTCTCGCATCCTTTTTTTATCGAAACATAACCGTTATTGAATGTTGATGTTATACTGTTTATTGTATTTTATATATTAATCACACAGTCAGATGTTTATTAAAATTTTAACCAATCTATTCTTCATGCACACGTGAAAAAAGCACACGTGAAACAATTTCACGTGTGCTATTGTCGCATGAAGAATTCCAAGTCCAAATTTTGAGCCCTGAAGAAGTCAACAAAGAAGACGAAACGTTGGTGATAAAATTAAAAAGTTTCATATAAGCTATTATTCCATCTTTCCCTTTAAAAAAGAATTAATTGAATAACACAATGGACTTAAATTAATAAAATAAATATAAATGGTAGTGATTCGCATAGCCAATCGCTCACTTTTTATGACCTGCATAACAGAACGGCAGTTAGCCTATTGATTGCACTTAAAGTGTTTTTTTTTTAATATCATAAGATAGCAAACAAGCAGATGGGTCTCCTGATGGAAAGAGTAAACCATCGCCTAAAGACACCAAAGATGTTAATGGTGCGTTGCTATCTTGTGGCAAGGTCTAATGCCACATGCGTAAGTGTACCGGCTACCTTACCCTCAAAACCAGAACACGACAGTGACTAGCACAGACGCTTTGCGGCTGGGATAGGTAAGGCGGTGGTACCAGACCCAGTCGAGCCGATACAGAACTCTACCACCTAGTAGTCACGATGGTAGTGACACGCATAACCACTTGGTCGCCTTTTGCGACCTGTCTGGCAGAACGGCAGTTGGCCTATTCTTCAAAGGAGCCCGGGACCAACACAGTTTGCTGGAATCGCTTGCTTAAAAACTGTTTTCAATACAAAAATTCTTTATTTACTAATAATTTCACTTTTTAATCATAATACTTCATGGTTAAACTGTTTTAGATAATTAAAAGGAAAACATATTGTATTACATCTCATATTATGTGTAACCTTATAAAACGTGCAAACCATTTTTCAGCACAATCATTGTAGTTAGCGCGCGCCTCAGGAGTTTCCCAACAATCTCGGCAAATGGTGTCATTAGGCGGATGTGTAGCGGCTCACCGTCTTAACGAGGCGCTTTAACCGAGCCCGCGATCATTCAACAATTTGAATAATACATGAAACACTCATATAAAAAGGGTAACAAAAGAACACGTGCGTTTCATATTTTTTTTTATTTCATCAAAAAAATCAACATAAACTTACAAATTTTTTCAACATCCTTAAACCTCGTTGTAGGTTTGTGTGAATGTTGTACATTTCACAGTTTAAGCATTGATTGATGTTTTGGCGAAGCTACATTACACAACATAAAATTTTAACATTACCATAAATTCATATCAGTTGAAATAAACTAGTACCTATCTTTAATAAACTTGCTACTGGACATTCCACTCTGTGTCGTTTACGTACAGGCCAATATTCTATTGCTTACTGTAGTTTTAACCAGTTTTGGTCTGATTCATAAATACTAAAATTATTAATTATCTTGAACCTTTTTTAGTTCTTTTTGGCAATTCTCTTGACCTATTTAGGTAAGTTATAGGTTGACTGGTAAAATATTGTAGGTACATACTGAAAGACACATTATTTTAAGGTCATTAATAAAAAATAAAAATAGAATAAGTAGAGAATATTGCGTAACCACATCGTAAACTCCAACGCAATTAGGTAGTGTAGTAACATTTGAAAAGTATTACTACCGCGCGTTGTATTATAGTGCGCGCGGAACTAGTTGGCCGCGCCATACGTAATACGTAATACGTATGGCGCGGCCAACTAGTTCCGCGCGCACTATAACGAGTCTAATCACGAGTCCGGACATGGGCGTATCCAGGTTCTGGGCCAGGGGGAGGCAACCGTAACATTTTACGACTATATTTTTATCTTATTCTGTTTTTATCTACAACAACTGCCCCTCCCTGCCCCCCCCCCCCCCCGGTACGGCCATGAGTCCGGTAATTGCTGTTTGTAAACAATGAATTCAGTGCCCCATGTGCGCATGTTTGCTCTAAATATTTTTATCGGAAAATTAGGTTAAAATTTATGTACCTGTACGGGCTACCAGTTAGTATCCTGTACAGTTAGTTATAGTTTGAGAAGTTGATAAATGAAGTAAGTAAAGTTAGTTGATTCACGATGTTTATTTCAATCGTTAAGTTAAACTCGTATCGCCTCTGTTTATTATTTTATTTATTTATTTTCGAAATGACTATAACAGTTGACCTTATGAGTCGTTACTGCGTCACTGGACTTTTGAGAGAGACTTTACAGAGTGCTTAACCAGAGTTTAAATTAAAATTTGGCCCGCGCCGCTAAGGGCTGTCTTCTGTGAGTTCGGGCTAAAAATGTATTGCGTTAGGCGCGGGGCGATAGAGAAGACTTCGTCGACGGTGTCGTGTTATGTGAGTCTGTTTATTAATGCCTTGTTGGCCTTTTTATATTGCTAATGTACGTAACCGTACCTTTTTATATGTCTCAGAGTCGAGTACTGGACACCCACTTTCAGTGTGTAAAATATTGTACCAGTCAATTTGTATATTTTGGCACGTATCACATAATGGAATATAATACACAACCTAATTAAAAAAACGTGTGTGTAGTTATGTACGCACGTAAGAAGTTATACTTCTTTAGCGTAACAAGAGCAAGATACAAGAACAAAAATATTTAATTATCATAAAATAATTATTTTAATTTTAGTCGAGATTTTAACATTGCCAGACACGTGCAAAATTGTTTTGCAGAAAATACTAAAAATGTTTGAGGCAACTTGAAATTTTTAACAGGGTATTCATAACTAAAAAATAAGATTCTCAAAAAGGCAGATCATTTTGCTGGGACTTTCTACCTGCCAGGTAATCTAACAAATTATGTATAGGTAGGTAAACAGAGTATAAAAATGATTGTGTTAATTTGTGTATGTTAAATGGACACACTCTCACACACACATATATATATATATATATATATATATATATATATATATATATATATATATATATATATATATATATATATATATATATATATATATATATATTAGATAGCAAATGCAGATGGGTCTCCTGATGGAAAGAGTCAACCATCGTCTATAGACACCAAAGGTGTTAATGGTGCGTTGCTATCTTGTGGCGAGATCTTATGCCTAATGCATAAGTTTACCGTCTACCTTACCTTCCAAACCAGAACACGACAGCGACAAGCACTGTAGCTAGTGCGGCAGGAATAGGCAAGGCGTTTGAACCAGACCCGGGCGAGACAATGCAGAACTCTACCACCATAACTTATAATAAGGAAAATAAAAACAGGACTAGTTTAGAAACTCCTCATTTTCTAACTTAGTTTAAAATGATTAATAGTCGTTCAACATTTTCTATACAAATGAAGTGGCAAAGACAGCGCGATAGTTTCCTCCAGGTAAAAGCAATTAATCAACGGCCAGGAATTGTGCTGCCACTGACAACTATAAATCATCCAGACCGGACTAACGAATAGATTTTTGAAAGCGCTATTTTATTTTATCAATTGTCCCTTTAGCAATATTTATCAACCGACATCCCACGAAAGAGGCGTTTCTAAATTCACCTGTATTTTTTACTAGCTGTTGCCAGCGACTTCGTCCGCGCGGACTTCGTTTACTCCGCACAGCAACTCCCCCGTATGGGATAGCGTGATAATGTGTAGCTTATATATTGACCCGACCTGTTAATAATATTCATGCAAAATTTAAAATAAATCCATGCAGTACTTTTTGAGTTTACCCCGGACATACATACAGACAAACAGACAAAAATTCTAAAAACTATATTTTTGGCTTCTATATCGATTGTAGATCACGCCCCAATTTTTCGATTAATAATGAAGAAAACGCTTAAATTATAAGTAAAGAGCTTTACGATTGCGTGTATGCTACATATTAGGACATATTATTTTCGTATATGTTATGAAGTATCGATCAGCTTTGATTCTAATTTGTATAAACAAATCATAACAGTAATTTATATTCTCATAGATCTTGTAATTTTGGATTCAGAATCGACCCCATGTGGAAAAGTAGACGCAACTTACAAATCGGAACGCGGCGGTGCCATGCCCTGAAGTTATAATGGTAGCTAAAAATAAAAGGCAAGACAAGATAACCAGTATAAACCCTGTCTAACCCAAAAAAGGCTTATAGATAAGAATGTGATATTAGCTAAAATAATAACGAAATAAATCTATCTAAAAAAATATAATGATTATTTAACATTCACGTACTTATTTATCGAATTCGCTAGTACATTCTAACATATTTGTTAGCAGATGATATATTGTAAGCTATAATATGGCGTGGGAGACCCTTCCTCGCAAAGGAACGCGCGTCATGATATGTATACATGGGGCACACTAAAAGTTTTGAACTTCTAGCTAATCGGAACTATTTGAATTTCGAATGTTATATTTTTAAAACGGAGCAGAAGCGGGCTCGCGTGGAATGGTGCTCACAGATGCTACTGAAATACGACCACGGACATTGTAATGCTGTTTATGACATTGTCACAGGAGACGAAACATGGATTTATTGTTTTGATCCCGAAAAAAAAACAGCAATATTGTGAACGGGTTTTTGAAAATGAGAACAGGCCAACAAAAGTGAGAAAGGCGAGAAACGTTGGTAAAAAAATGATAGCGTATTTTCTCAGCTACGGGTCCCATCTATACAGTTCCACTTGAAGATCAAAAGAGTGTTAATGCCGAGTGGTATTCTACCATTTGTTTACCCAGGGTGTTAGAAAAAGTTCGCGAAAGACGACCCAAAAGCCGCATTCTCCTACACCATGATAAGCTTCTTCACACACGGCCAACAAATCAAAGTCATTTTTAGCTTCCGAAAAAGTACATGTCGTCACTCATCCTGGAGGTTTTACTTTTACCAACTCCGAAGAGGCAGTGATAGCGTTCAATCAGCACGTAGAAAACATGCCTTCAGATCTATGGTCCTCCTGTTTTAAAAAATGGTTCGATTGCATGAAAAAATGTTTAAAATGTAAAGGAGACTATTTTGATAAGCAATAAACATAATATTTTGTTTATAACATTTATTTGGTTATAACATTATGTTGTTTTTTTAAGTTACGCAAAACTTATAGCGTGACCTACGTAGGTAGTACCTGAAAATTAATTAATGTTATGGAGATAAAACATGAAATATTGTCTGAAAGTGAATCAAGAGAATAGTTCCTTTTAATTGACAATTTATTCCGCCTAACGCATTAGAGAGAAGAAGCCTACTCGAAGTTCCGAGAATGAATAGTTTTACAAATAACAATCAATCTTCGGCAGATTGCATAGGTATGAGAATTAGGGAAAAACGTTCACAAGCTAACGTTTAGTTATTGCCACTGCTTTCTCATTGATTAATTATCAATGTCAATGATGCGGTGCAATTTGTTATACCTATCTATAATTTCGGGCAGATGTTCTTTGCATTACCTAAGTAAACATAACGTAATGGAAACAACATTATTCTATAATATAACATATTGTAAGACCTTAAGACCTTAAATCTAGACTTAAGGTGCGTGAGTCGGCGGCACGAACTCATTGGTGGGCGTAGTCAAAATGCATGCTATTTCATCCAACATTATGTGCGAAAGGGACAAGCACTGTAATGAGCAGTAAGAAGCTATCGGCTCGCGCGAACGGCGCGCGTAGTATTTTGGCGCGGTGATGATAACAGAAATACTTGAATGCAAACATAAACCTACCTAATTATGACAAAATGGCATGATTATCATCACTGTGTGCATGCAGCTCATATTTTTATGGTGGATACATCTATACAAATAAATAAAATTGGTGCGTCTGTTTGCAATATTAAAATAAACGCTTTTTACTAAATGCATATGGATATATACACGGTACTAATACCAAAATAATATTTTTTACAATTTTTGTCTGTCTGTTTGTTCCGGCTAATCCCTGAAACGACTGGACCGGTTTTGACGAGACTTCACTGGCAGATACCTGATGTGATAAGGAGTAACTTTGGCTACTTTTATTTTAGCTATACATCTTCTATACATACATACATACATACAAATAAAATTGCAGTGTATGTTTGTAATCCATACTTCCATACTAATAATATTATAAATGCTACTGTAAAGTAAAAGTAACTCTGTCTGTCTGTTTCTTCTTCACGTCTAAACTACTGAACCGATTTTAATGAAAATTTGGTACAAAGATAGTTTGAGTTTTTATCCCAGAAATCCCATGGGAACGGAAATTATGCGGGTTTTTATTTTAGAAAGTTTTCCACGTGTACGAAGTCACGGGCACTACTAGTATTAAATAATCGCTTTTTACTACATGCATATGGATGTATACACGGTACATATATCAAAATAACATTTTTTACAATTTTTGTCTGTCTGTCCATCTGTTGGTTACAGTTAATCTCTGGAACGACTGGACCGATTTTGACGGGACTAAACGGGATAAAAAGTAACATAGACTACTTTTATTTTAGCTACATCTTCTATGCAAATAATCTATACAAATAAATAAAATTGGTGTGTCTGTTTGTAATATTAAAACAACCGCTTTTCATTAAATACATATGGATGTACTCGTGTATACGGTAAATATACCAAAATATTTTTTTTTTAAATTTTTGTCTGTCTGTTTCGGCTAATCTCTGGAACGACCGGACCGATTTTAAAAAGACTTTCACTAGCAGATAGCTTATGTGATAAGGAGTAACTTAGGCTACTTTTATTTTAGCTACTATACATCTATACAAATAATCTGTACATTTATACAAATAACCGGTTTTTACTAAAAGCATACATAGCGATTTTTGTTTATCTGTCTGTTTGTTCCGGCTAATCTCTGGTACGGCTGGACTGATTTTTACAGCACTTTCACTGGCAGATAGCTGATGTAATAAGGAGTAATTTAGGCTACATTTATTTTCGAAAATTTTCCAAGCGGATGAAGTCGCGGGCTCAGCTAGTTATTTTATAAGATATATTATATATATATAGATAGACAGCTCCGCGAGTAATCCTAATGCTTATAATACGTATATACGTACGTGTCCGGCGTTTCCTGCGGGAGAAAAGTACCTACATAGGGCTACATATCAAGCTATACGTGTCCAGTGCAGCTTGTCTTGCAATGGAAAGAGTTTCTGTGTGCGGTGCCAGCTCGTTCTTGATATGTAGCCGTCTACATACATACATATTTACGGGTAGTTGATATTAGATATCTTAATTCTTAACTATCCGTAAATCGGTACCGGGTAGCCAGATGTCAATAGAAATAGTGCTACCCGGGTGAAACCGCTACCAATTTTATTATATACAAATTGTATATATACATCTTTACAAATAAATAAAATTGGAATGTCTGTTTGCAATATAAAAACAAGTTTTTTTACTAAATGTATATATGTACATTTTTTTTGAACGGCCGCGACGGAAACCGTACTGACGGTCGCTAATCAGCTGGTGCTCTTCTAAATACTTGAGGAGGTGAGAGTTGATGATTGTCTCCATAATTTTGGAGAACAAGGAGGTTATGGCTATGGGCCGATAGTTAGACGGATTAGAGCGATCTCCTTTTTTAGGGATGGGATGCACCAAAGCTGTCTTCCATGAATTCGGTACCACGCCGTGTGAGTAGGATAGCCGGAATAGGCGTGTTAATACTAGTGCCAACTCTGGAGCACACACTTTTGCCACAATCAGAGGGATGCTATCCGGCCCACCCGACTTGTGGATGTCCAAGGAAAGTAGTGCTTTACGCGCAGATGACTGCCGAAATTGTGGTTCTGGCATGAAACTATCACACTGCGGGATGGTAGGCGATGCGTTCCCTTGGTCATCCAGAGTCGAGTTGGCAACAAAAAAGAACCCAGGAGATCGGCCTTCTTCTTTGCGGTATGGGCCAAAGAGTCATCGTCTCCGTGCAAAGATGGTAAAGAGGGCTGTGAGAATTTCCCTAAGACAGCCTTGGCAAGTGACCAGAACGCACGAGTCCCTGAAGGGAGGCGAACTAATTTCTCGCCAATTCTGCCTATGTGTTCAGATTCTGCCTTAGCGATAGCTCTTTTGAAATACCTCGAGGCGGAATTGTACTCCTTACGTAATGTGCTGGTTTGTTCATCACAAGATGCGGACGCTGCAGCCCAGGCCCGGTAGCACTCCACTCCTGCTTTCGGCGTGAAGCCGTTTTACAGGAGCGAGCAAACCAAGGCTGAGGCTTACCACCAATTGGCACCACATAAAATGGAATGAAAAGTCCCATGCCCTGTAGCACCACATCAGCAATAGAGTCAGCGACGACACTCGGATCATCTAGCGAGAAGCACAGCCGCCCCCCTGGGTAGGACGCAAAAAAGGTCGCATCCCGTCCCAATCGGCTGACCTATAGTGCCAAACGCGACGACAGCCTGCTAAAAGAGGCCGTGATAGGCGCGAAACCCGCACTTTACTCCGGATCAGGCAGTGGTCTGACGCACCAAGTGGGACGTCCACAGATACCTGATAATGCTCCGCATGAGCGGTCAGTAGAAGGTCCAACATTGAAGGCGTATGGTCATCCACATCGAGAACTCGCGTGGGCGAAGTTACCAGTTGTGTAAAACCATACGCCAAGGCAAAATCGTAAAGAGACCTCCCCGCATGATCGGTGGAGCGCGAACAAAGCCATGCGGCGTGGTGGGCATTAAAATCTCCCAAGATCACTATCTCTGCGGAAGGGGTTTGCTCTAACATGGAATCTACAGCTGTTTGTAAATGATCAACTAGCCAGTCAACTTCAGTATTCCCGCTATGGGACCTGTATAGGCACGCGTAGCTGCGTGGATGGTCGTCGCAAGCTACGCGTAACCAGACGATGGATAGGTCCTAACCTTCAAGACTGCCGAGGCGCCGGTAACAGATATCTTCTCTGACGTATGCGCACACACCGGCCCGCGATACAAAGGAATGTTCCAGTTTGTACCCTGGGTAGTAAAAGTAGGAAGTATCAGTCGGAGAAGATATCTGTGTATTGGTCAAGAAGAGCAAATCTGGCTTCGACGAGATGGTAATGGACGGCGTTCAAGTTGAAATGAAGTCCCCTTGGCTTTCTTGCTTTGTCTGCCCCGGACAGGATTATTTATAAGCGCAATTTTGCCCCCCCCCCCCCAGAATGCGCAGGGCAGCCTGAGCATCTCCGTGATCTGGCTGGAATCCAGAGCATAGACGCCCAGAGGGGGATTCTCCACTGCTGGTACAAGTGGTGCCCCCCTGGGGTATTCTGTTAACATAGGCTGATCGCTTCGTTGGTCGAGTAGTTAGCGATCCTGACTACGCAATCGAGGGGGCTCGGGTTCGATTTTCGACGGGGACAAGCATTTGTGTGATGAGTATAGATGTTTGTATTGCTGGGTTTATATATATATATATATATATATATATATATATATATATATATATATATATATATATATAACCACCCGTAACACAAGCAAATAATTTGTTTACTTTGGGGTTAGATCAGTAAGTGTAATTTGTTCTGTAAATATTTATTAAATTTTATTTTTTTTACGCAGGCGAGGTTGCAAGCACCAAATAAAAATGCAGATATTTTTTAAATATTTTTATTCAAAATTAACTGAGCCCGCGACTGCGTCCGCGTTGAAAAAATTCGAAAAAAGTAGCCTAAATTACTCCCTATCACATCAGCTATCTGCCTGTGAAAGTCCCGTCAAAATCGGTCCGCTCCAAAGATTAGCCGGAACAAACAGACAAACAGACAGACAAAATTGTAAAAAATGCTATTTTGGTATGTATATCGTGTATACGTTAAGTAAAAAGCGCTTATTTTAATACTAGCTGTTGCCCACGACTTCGTCTTCGTTTACTCCGTACAGCTCCGCCCCCGTAGATGATAGCATGATAATATGTAGCCTATATGTTGACCTGACCTATAAGTAATATTTATGCAAAATTTAAAGTAAATCCATTCAGTACTTTTTGATTTTACCCCGGACATACATACAGACAAACAGACTAAAATTCTAAAAACTATATTTTTGGCTTTGATATCCATTGTAGATCACGCCGCAAGTATTCTTTTAAAAAAAATTCAGTGTACAGTTTTGACTTTCCTACGATTTTATTATATGTATAGATTACCAACAGACACTTCAATTGTAATTATTTGTATAGATTTGTATATTTTTTACTTTTTTCGATTCGATACATAGCACATGATTTAAGTCGTCAATTACAAACACGGCATGCGCGAGCGCGAAGTTACTACGATGACGTATACACCTCCCCTTGTCACCCGCACACCGCGCGGGTATAGTGAAATGCAAGATGATTTGCAACAAAAACGAACGCATAAAATTTTATAAGCAGACCTTTGGGCGTATTGATATTATGACAAAACTACTTAATATATCAATTTAAAATAAAGTTATTTGGACTTTTGAATAAATTGTCTATCCCTGTATGGTTTTCTTTTTTACAATTTTAGACTCTCTATGCTATTTATTTACGCCCAAAAATGGGTTAAATTTAGTAACAAAACAAGGAAGTTTCCACGCTCATAACTTCCAGACAAATATTTTTTTTACAATTCTGCTTCCATACAGGGCTAGATAATGACGAGACAAAATGATATAATTTTTAATTTTGGACGTACACCGTCAAACAGACGAGTAATGACCATACTACGTTTGTATGGAAGAATGAGCGACTAGTGTACCCTTAAATAAATCTTTAAAAAGTTGTCTCTATTGTATCTGAACCAGCGACCATCTTGCCTGCAAGCCAGGCACGCTGTTACCATGTCGCGAAATTCTACACTTCCGTCGCTTATACTGATCGTTATATACACATATTTCTAACTACATAGGTATGTATGTCTTTTAACACTGATTCGTGCTAGAGATAAAGACATTTTCAAACAAAGACAAATTTCAATACTACTTAATTTGAACCTACGACTATCTTGTCTTAAATATAAAAATCTATTAATCTAGATTATTATAAATATTGAAGCGTAAGAATTATAATAGCGTATGTTTAATAGGAATTCACTTTAAGTAATTCTATAACCCTAATAAAAAAAAGTATCTTCAAGCCCGTATCTCCGAAGAGGTAGGCAGAGGCGAAACTATTACACCCACGATTATCCGAAGATATTTACAATGTGATATATGGCAAGCCTTTCGCCAACCGAGCATTTATCTCATCCCGGACAGTGGTGCTTTTACATAGTTTTATGTAAAAAATAATGTTACCCGCGATTGGATAAAAAAACACATTTTTGAATTGCCTGACCCGGGATTCAAACCCGGGACCTCATAGTCAACACCAACACCAGGCCGCTAGACTACAGAGGCGACTACAGAGGGATTATACTATTGTAATCAATACCCTACATTTGACAATTAAAATGGTGCATGAGAGAATACCTATGGGCAATGGCCAGATTCTGCCCTTGTATTAAATATTAATTTCTAATTAAAACAACGTAATCGGTTTTTACAATTTTATATTTTCTTTTACATTGTCTAATGTAACCAAAATCCTTATTCATTGTAATTTTAACATTCTATCTTTTAATTCTATCTATCTTTGAAATTTAACTTAAATATAATATAAATTAACAAATACATGTACCTTAAATTGCTTATGCACGTTCTGCAGTATTCAATTATTATCTTACTTTTAAACGGAGGCCAGTGTGTGTTACACTGATCGATGCAGGAGACTGAATGCCCGAGTTTTCAACCCGTCTTACCCGCCATTGTTGTTTTCGTGCAAGCTCTGTGTTACCAGAGTAAATCATTTTAATTCGCACAACAACGATGTCGAGCAAAATCCTGCTTTATTAAATAAAAACCTAACACTATTATATACATATACTTAATAACGAATATCGCTCTTCATGCAATTACTGAAAACGACAGATTTACGTTTTATGCTTCGGATAAGGTTCGGGAATAAAACACAGCCACCAGGGGCCTAATTCTCGCAATTAAACGGCAATCGAGCCGAAGCGTTTAAGACTCTTACACAGTTTTTTACATATTATGCCGCGTCGTAACATCTTTCGATCTTCTATCGTGTTTATGTGTGTGAGAGCCCTGAGTGCATTGACCCAATTACATGAACTGGGGGGCAGACTTGTAAGTTGCTGCTTTGCTATTTTCCTAAAAACCTCAGCAAAGCTTTTGTTCCAGCCGTGGATCGAATCAGTGACAGCATTTTGATCACGTAATCACGAACTAAGGATTATCATTTAACCACGAATCAGTAACAAAATATTTTATAGAACAATCTCATATTTTTATATTCCGTAAATTAAATAATCACTGAACTTAACTAGCTAGCTAGATGAATTAGCATTTTCGTTAGAATAAAGACTGCGTCACTTTTGATCAGTTAAGGCGTTGTCTGAACTCAATAATATGAACGAAGAAACAAAAAAAATCTACTAGATTTCAAGATAGATCAAATTTACTTTATCAATGTAATCGGAAAGTAGACTCAGCGTCAGCAATGCTAAGTAAATTCTATCATGTGAAAAGGATTTCTTATGGCATTATTTATCTTAATATTTAAGTCATTTAAAATGTCGTTTCAACGACAAAAGAAGTGTTAAATATGTCGGTTTGAACTACAGACCACATGAATACTAAGAGACATGCTATTGGGAAAGAATCGCTCCTATTACTGTCAAAAATTTCATACATTAGTAGGTTATATTATATTGTGAAAAAATAGAAATAAACCATGTTGTACTGTTTTATCGTACCGAATGAGATGACAATTAGGTTTAAAAATTACCCTAGAAATGACTTTGTTTCATCGCTAAATAGTAAAACGGTTTGGTATAAAGGTTTGGGTTGTCTTTGTCCAGAATAGCCTAAAAAGTATTAAAATATAATATTCATCAATAAAAAAACAGTAAAACATATCAGTCTAGCCGTTCAACTATACGTATTTATGTATATACTTATATAAAAGTCGTGTTAGTATATACCAATATAAATATACCAATTAGAATGAAAATATTTTTTTAAAGTATTTGTTAGATATTTTTTGCACACCTTACTCATCACTTATGAAGTTTTTGCAAAATGCGGAGCAATATGTTATCCTGACAGTCCTATTCTCAGTTGAAACGCATAGTATCTTAATTTATTTAGCTATACCTACCTACAGATATACCTACTTTAGATATACTTACTTGTAATTTGCAGCTAGTCAGTAAAAAATACTAGGTACTGAGTTGAAGCATATTTCATTTAAGAACTTTTTCTTTTTTTATAATATAAGATAGCAAACAAGCAGATGGGTCTCCTGATGGAAAGAGTCAACCATCGCCTAAAGACACCAAAGGTGTTAATGCTGCGTTGCTATCTAGTGGCGAGGTCTAAAGCCACATGCATAAGTCTACCGGCTACCTTACCCTCCAAACCAGAACACGACAGTGACAAGCACTGACGCTGTTGCGGCAGGAATAGTTTAGGCTGTGGTACCTGATCCGGGCGAGACAATGCAGGACTCTACCACCTAATAGTCACGATGGTAGTGACTCGTATAGCCAATCGGTCGCCTTTTACAACCTGTCTGGCAGAACAGCAGCTGGCCTATTCTTCAAAAAAGCCCGGGACTAACACGGGGAAATATGAAAAAAACATTTTCGACGTAACTTAGAAATTTTTCCTTAGAGCTCAAAATACCTCTTAATGTAGCGGGAAGTTTCAGAGATAGTCTGCAGGGTCAACCGGTTACAATTTTTTTTTTGATTGAGAAGATATGTTGTGCAGTCCCATTTTAATTAAGTGAAAATCTGATGCAGGGTTTTGAAAATACATAAAATGGGAAGTAGGTTATTGTAATTTAAACATGTTAAAAAAATATTTAAAGTCGTTTGAAAGTTAGACGACAACATTCAACCCAAATAATGCGTTGACGAATTTGAATCTAACTCAAAACGTTGAAATCACGATAAAATTAATAAACCGTCGCCATAAACCAGATGTTCTAATCTTCAAAAGAGGCCTAAAACAACATGCGGGAGTACTATTTTTTATTATTATGTTAAAATTTTAGAAATTGAGAATGGATTAAAAAACTCAAAATCTCGATAGATTCTTAAATAATAATAATAATAATGTAATAATAATAATATCCCTGGACAAATTACACAAATCGATCTAACCCCAAAGTAAGCAAATTATTTGCTTGTGTTATGGGTATTAGTCCACGATATTAATACATAGAAATACATATATAAGTACATTACGTACATAACACACACTCAGACTCAGAAATACAAATATGTATGCTCATCTCACAAATGTTCGTCCCAGTTGAGAATCGAACCTGAGCCCCATCGATTTGTAGTTAGGTTCGCTAACCACTCGACCAACGCGGTGAATAATTTAAACGCAGTAAATTTGCAACAATTAACTCTACATCTTCTATCGCATCTATCATGGAGAGTGCTGGCGAGTTTTTCAGATTATTTCCTGCCACCGAATTCCATTATCGAACATCGCATCAAAATTTAAAGTTCTACTCTCACCGTATGGATGTCTGGAAATCCTTAACCATGCGTCTCTCTTAGCACTTTTTGCATTGCATTAATCTTTTGTGGAATCACCACCAAAATTACCAGCGGAGGTATTTCTGAATGGATATGAATCGGGGACTTGCAAGAAAAGAGCTTATTTATTCTTAAAAGGCTGGCAATGCATGTAAAGACCTCTGGTATTGGGGATGTCCACAGGCGGCGGTGATTACTTACCAACAGGTGCACTTCCTGCTCCTTTGCTCCCTCTGCTATAAAAATGGGATGGATCTGCCAAATACCAGCTGTACACTTGAGGCGATAGAGAGGCGTGCCAAGAGGCTCAGAAACGTAAAGATAATCTAGTAGGCAAAAAGCTCCAGAGCCTCGCTCATCGCCGCAGAGTGGCTTTATTGGCTTTTTATCGGATACACTTTGGAGAGTGCACAGCGGAATTGCACGACTTGTTTCCGCCATCTCCGTTTTTCTACCGATCGTCGAGGTGCACAGATTCTAGGCATTGCCATATGGTGGATGTTCCACGTGCCCGGACAAAGCGGTTCGACTCGTCATTCTTCATTCGAACCGCAAGGGACTGGAACATGCTTCCTGGGTCTGTGTTCCCCGACGAGTACAATCAAGGGATCTTCAAGAGAAGAGTGAACAGGTACCTTCTAGGGAAGCGCCTTCCATCTTAGGCAGCATCTTAGCTTGCCATCAGGCGAGATCGTGGTCAAGCGCTTCCCTATCGATATAAAAAAATGACTTAATTTAAATGGAAGTAAACAAAAAGTATGTACCCTTTTAAACAAATTTTCGGTTTGCCATAAATCAAATCAATTCGTAAATGAACGAGTTCTATAATAACTGAATTTGTTACCAAATTGACAACCTCCAAGTTTTGGGAAGTTGTTTCGAAAACACCCCCAAAATAACGTTTTAACAGTAAACTGATGTTCCTGCTAAGAGCTATTATGATATCCGAAAATTATTTTAAAGAGCTTCATCAATACTAAAATCAATCAACGTAATAACTCCACAGTTTTTTTAATCGTTGTAAAAGAGAAATTAAAACCGTAAGGTAAATTTTAAATTTAGTCTTTTATATTTTGTTTAAATAACGAGTCATGAAAAACTTGGTAATGGAGGCAGGTGTTTCTACAAAGTGAACAAACACAGTAACAACTAGTTCCTCGCTTGCTCGCGTCCTTTGTTAAGGAAGGGTTTCATTGCTAGGGGATTTTATTTTATTTCAGAGAAAAAACGTATTTTAAAAACGTTAGCGCGTGGCCCGCATACATATAATTCATTAACTGAAGCGCGTACATATTTTTCGCAATCGCTGAATTATTCAACACGCATCATGGTCACTTCAGCTGAATCTCTGGATAAATTCAGAAGGCTTTCTTACTATTAAGTGAAAGTGATGAAATAATCATGTTCTGGAACTTTCGTGCGTAATCAAAGTTAAGAACACATTTAATAGTAATATGAGAATTATTATACATAATATACAGTCTGACTGGTTAAAAACTGTATATGCACTGAAGAAGGGTTCGCAGTACTCGACTCTGACATACGTAAAAAATAGGTACGTAAATTTTGACCTCATTATCCAATAAAAATGTGTAGTATGGACACCAACGCATGGCGCTTGGAGGTTCATTGTTTACAAACAGCGTTTACTGAACTTGCAACTAGAGTCGTTAGTACATGTGTGTGGTGATCATATTTTTTGAATATTACTGCACTAATGTCGTTCGAGGTTCCCCATCACAGTTTACTATGTATTTTCATTTTTAACCCCCGATGCAAAAACGAGGGGTGTTATAAGTTTCCGGTGTGTATCTGTGTATCAGTCTGTGGCAATGTAACGCCCAGGCTAAAAATTCATTTATTTAAAAACCTACATATATGCATACAGACATACTGACTTTTTCATAAAAATTCAGAACAGGTCAGAACAGAACCCAAAACGTGGAAATCTGGTGAATACTCGATTTTCGAAATTCGGGGTGAAATTAGTGACTTTCGTTAGCACGAAATCAAAAAAGAACATTTCAATGGGTTTCTTATACAAAATAATTTGACTAAATACAGTTGGTGAATTGTTGGTTGTACTATTTCTATTCCTTTATTTTCTCGATGACAGTTCTAATTTGATAGTTGTAGAGTTGTGACCAAATAAGTAATTATATCGATCGCATATATTTATTATATTTCGAACAAAGACAAATATAATAAAAACATTCAAATACTACGGGGAATACTCAATGCCCCGCGCCGTTTTGTGTTTGTTTTAATCTGTCACTCGCAACAACACGGTCATGCTAGTCACTATATTTCTGTTCGCTGGGTTTTTTCACATTATCTATACGTTATGTTGTGTATTTTGTATTCCTTCGTGTTGATTGCTGTCCAGTTGTCAAATAACAAAATTCCGAAATGATCTGTTCTAAAAAGTCAGGCGAGAGAACTGGTGATCAAGGTTCATAATTACTTTGAAGCAGAGTATAATATATACTCTGCTATATAAAACTAAATAGAAATATAGATATAAGATAGATAGAACATCTATCTTCTATCTATAATTCTATCTAGTTTTATAGTTGCACCTCTGCCTACTTCCATGAGAATGTAGGCGTGACTGCGTTTTTTATAAAATTGTAATTTAATTCCAAACGTATCACGTAAAATTGTTATCATAATTTTAACCCAAATGCTTTCACATAAAATCACATCATTATTTTTTAGCTTCGCGGATCAGGATAAATATCCCCAGATTTGCGAGGTATATAAATTGGGGTAATTTGTTACATGCCCTCTTTTTGCTTTACTTGTTAATAATGGGGAAATTATTTGGCCTAGCAAAATTTGTTTTTGCCATAATATGGTTCATCTTTTCAGACATTTCCGTTTTCAACCGTCTTTAAAAAAGTTATTTAAATTCCTTTTTAATTTTTAATTCCACATGCATCAGTTTACCGGCTTTTTTATATATAAGTTAGCAAACAAGTAGGTGGCTTTCCTGATGGAAAGAGAAACTATCGTCTATAGACAACAAAGATGTTAATGGTACGATGCTATCCGTGTGGCGAGATGGTAATGCTACATGCATAAGTCTACCAGCTACCTTATCGTAACACGACGGTAATTATAGAACCGACTTTATTGTGGAAGGAATAGGTAAAGCGGTGCTACCAAACCCAAACGTGACGTTTTCTATATTCAGTGTTAAGTCTTGGTCCAGGCTCCCTTAGAATTGAAAATCAGACTTTCTGCTAGGCAGTTCGTAAAAAGCGAAAGTTTGGTCAAACCTCGCACTATAATTGTGATGAAGGTTATGGTACAGAACCTTGGCAAGATTTGCAAAACTCTACTGCCTACTAACCATAACGGCGAAAAATTGGCTAAACCTCTCACTATTATCATGTCGACGTCGGTGGTACAGAATCTTGGCAAGACGCTGCAAATTCATATGCGTGTGCACTGGGAACCACACTGATATTTTGTAAAATAAAATCATAGGATTTAGTAGAACACTCAACGTGTGGTCCCTCAGTCCTCACAGGTCATCAGCCAGTTCTTGGAAAGTATCTGAAGAATAAAGGTGTTGTGACTACAGATATTTAATACAACATTTATAAAGGAATTTACAAAATTATAGACCTCAAAACATCAAAGATAAAAAATATATAATGACTTAACTGTGGTCCCCCAGTTAACACAAAGAGATAAATAATATATTGAATATTAGCGAATCAAGCCAATACTTTTTCTTTTTCTACATAAACTCTTAGAAGAAGACTTAAAACAATTGTAAATCAAATCTCGTAATTTGTAAAAAAAAAGAAAAAAACTACAGCCCTCAATGTGTGGTCCCTCAGACCTCACAAGTCATCAGCCAGATCTCGGAAATGATCTGAAAAATAAAGGTGTTGTGACTACAGATATTTAGTACAAAATTTGTAAAGACATTTACTGAATTATAGACTAAAAAGCATCAAAGTTAAAAAATATATAACAACTTAACTGTGGTCCCTCAGTCCACACAAAGAAGATAAATGCTATAGATGTTTTTTCTTTTTCCAAATAAAGTTTTCGTAAAAATTAACATTTTGTAAAAAAGAAAAAGAAAAAATATTGACACAATTTGAAGATAGCGATTATTAAACCTGATCCATTAATCCTCACATTCGCTAACATACTATGCGTACTAACCATTAGACGAAGAATATCAGAAAGTCTAGTGTACTTAACTTTTAGTAAAATGTTTTTACGAAATAATAAGTATCTAAAATTGTATATTTCTCCTCTTAGCTGAGATATTTGATATAACGTTATGTTTCTGATTCTATGAAAATAGATAGAGCAGAGTGTGGCCACGAAATGGAATAAAATGCAAGATTGGACGAAATGAAAACAAGGTTGTATGGTTAACAGACACAGCACGTTTTAGTGCGCGCGTTTTAGCGACTGCATCGATGCTGCATCACATTTTAGCGACTCTCTGCGCTCGGACGCGGCTTCCAAATCACGCGTTTTAGCGACTGCATCGATGCTGCATCGCGTTTTAGCGACTCATTGAGTTCGAACGCGGCATCGGATCCGCACATTTCAGCGTCTGCTCCGATGCTAGACCAGGTCGGCAGTAATGTTGCCGTTCGATAGTTGACCTTCGATTATTTGCTTATTTATTATCATTTAATTAAATTTTATACTGATATGATATTTTTTCTTTTTCTTATAAAACAGTAACAGTGAGTAACCAAGTTGTTAGCAATATAAAAAATATACTGATCTAACTTCTCTATGTTAAATTACATTGTTGTTAAAATATACCGAATAGAACAGCAAATTGGCAAACTATCAATAGTCGACTATTTATTGGCCTATTTAAGCCTAAATCAAATATAATGTCGATATTTATTAATAGTTATCGATTTTTTATAGTCAAAGATATCAAACAAGCAGATGAATATCCTCTTGAATATAGACATCCATCGCCCATAGACACAAAAGATGGCAATTTGATTAGCAAGGTACGTTAATCAAAAAAGTCAATTTTGATATTTTTTTATTGTTTCTTACATAGGTTTGTTGTCTTTTACATAGGTATTACCTGGCAAAATGGTCAAGGTACGTTTTGATATATCTCGAGAAACACCATTATTTCGTCGTTTGACCAATGAAGGATCGATACTTATAGTATATAGCTTACCGTAAATACATGCTTTCGGTGCAAGATTGTGAGTGGTACTAAACACGTCCCAACGTGTAAATGCATTGCAAGAGCTTGATGGAAACTTACAATATATATTAAGTACATATTAAGTAACATAAAAAGCACACATTACAGCAAAAACTATTTGTGATCATCGTTTATTTAAACCTCTAACAAGCGATTTTCCAAAAAAAATACATATTAGCAATTCTGTTCGACACGAGTAAGGCTTTTGATTGCGTAAATCATAAATTATTTTGGAAAAGTGTGAAACATATAACATTAGAGGCACTGCATTACATTAGTTGGAAAGTTATCTTACTGGTAAAACCCAGTACGTACAAATTCACAAATTAGATGATAATCGAATTCTAAAATCATACAATTTTTCCACGAAAAAATGCAAAGTTGGAGTACCACAAGGCAGTGTTCTAGGGCCATTAACATTCTTACTACACATAAATGATCTACCGACAGCATCTGACCATGAATTTGTGATCTTTTCTGACGATATATCTGTTATTATACCTGACAAAAACAAAAAAAAAAAAACTGATTATGAAACTGAAGTTAATTACACAGTAAGTAAAATTATATGCTAGCTTGAAAATAATAATTTAAAAGTAAATCTATCTAAAACTAATTAATTATATTAAATTTTGTAATAGAACTTCGACTTCTCGTAAATTAAATATAATATGTAAAGAAACCAATGTATCAAAATTTTTGGGAATTATGATTGAAAATAATTGTAGCTGGAAATCTCAAGTAGATATTATATATTCAAAAATACGCAGTTTTGTTTTTGCTTTAAGTCGACTTAAAATGAGTGCAGGTGAAAATGCTGCCGACAATGCCTATCATGGGTATGTTGGAAGTATAATCGGGTATGGTATTCTTATATGCGGTGCTCAGTTTCGCATCAACGACTATTTTTTGCAAAGAATATACGAAGAATATACAAGATGCTTTTGATTAAAGAGTAGATCTCTTTAATCAAAAGCATCTCGAAAAAAAATTATTCAAATAATACCTACCCAATTACACAATAAATACAATATATTATATGAACCATTGTAGAACAACAAAAACAAAACCCTTCAAAATGTTAAATTAAAAGCATTAACCCTGCCTCATGTGTCACAAGCAAGTGTATGGCAGCTTCGGCTCTCTCTCCCCCTCGCTAACCTCTCACGATTACTCTGTTTAGACATGACCGTTACCTGACTGTAAGTGCGTAGGCTGTGCCATCACTAAGTAAAAACCTTTGAGCTGATATACAAATGCGAAAGTCTGTACTTTCAACACTGAATATAGTCGACACTTGGTAAAACTATGTTAACGTATATATAATGTTACATTCAACTATTAACAAATCAATTTCGATTTGTTGTCCTGATGATGCATTCAACGTGAAACAAGTAGGCCCTTAGATTTGCCCGATGTTCAAAACAAGTAAAGTTAACCTTACGAGCTTAATGCACCTCTTTCTACTCTTGTAGCCTATTGGTTAAATACACAAGTCGGGCATTTGGTGGCTTTTGACGGCAGTCGGCAAATTGGGGCTGAAGATTTTTCATGCAAGTATTCATAAAAAATATTATGTTATCCTACTTACGTCCCAAGCCGCGTGGGTCAAATTAGTATAAATTCAGATATGAAGTTAATTTAAATCAATGTTATTTCAAGTTTGCGTTCAAAAAACAGCCTTCCCTATGCAACTTAGTTATTTTATTTACGGGTAAGAAAAAAGTATATTTCAAAAAATAGGACTTACGTATTTTCCAATTTCCTTCTGAACTAGCTTTTCTAAGTAACTAGCTTGTAAGTACTGACAAAAGTGTTTAGTCGTTTAGTGTATAGTATAATAGAACAGTCCACATTTTGTTCCATTGTGTGGTGACAAACTGCTTTATCCATTTTCATAAGATCAGAAACATAATATTATATCAAATAATATCTCAGCTAAGAGGAGAAATATATAATACTAGATACTTATTATTTCGTAAAAATATTTAACTAAAAGTTAGGTTAAAACTAACTTTGATATTCTTCGCTTTTAGCAGTTAGTACACACACGTATGTCAGCGAATGTGATGATGTGGACTGAGAGACCACACATTAAGGACTGTAGTTTTTATATTTATTTTTTTACAAATTCCCACATTTGATTTACAATTGTTTTAAATCTTCTGCTAAAAGTTTATGTAGAAAAAGAAGAAAGTATTGGGCCGATTTGCTAATCTATACATATAATAAAATCCTAGGAAAGTAAAATCTGCCCATTGTATATTTTTTTAAAAAAAATACTTGGGGCGTGATCTACAATCGATATCAAAGCCAAAAATATAGTTTTTAGAATTTTTGTCTGTTCGTCTATTTGTCTGTATGTATGTCCGGGGTAAACTCAAAAAGTACTGCATAGATTTACTTAAAATTTTGCATGAATATTACTAATAGGTCGGGTCAACATATAGGCTACATATCATCACGCTATCACCTGCGGGGGACGAGCTGTGCGGAGGAAACGAAGTCCACGCGGACGAAGTCGTGGGCAACAGCTAGTATTCAATATTATATTTATCTTTTTATGTGGACTAAGGGACCACAGTTAAGTCGTTATATATTTTTTATCTTTGATGCTTTGTGGTCTATAATTCAGTAAATTTATTTACAAATTTTGTACTAAATATCTGTAGTCACAACACCTTTATTTTTCAGATCATTTCCGAGATCTGGCTGATGACTTGTGAGGTCTGAGGGACCACACATTGAGGGCTGTAGTTTTTATATTCTTTTTTTACAAATTACGAGATTTGATTTACAATTGTTTTAAGTCTTCTACTAAAAGTTTATGTAGAAAAAGAAAAAAGTATTGGGTCGATTCGATAATATTAAATATACTATTTATTTCTTTGTGTGGACTGAGGGACCACAGTTAAGTCGTTATATATTTTTTATCTTTAATGTTTTGTGGTCTATAATTTTGTAAGTTCCTTTATAAATGTTGTGCTAAATATCTGTAGTCACAACACCTTTATTCTTCAGATACTTTCCAAGATCTGGCTGATGACCTGTGAGGACTGAGGGACCACACGTTGAGGGCTGTCGTTCTTATATTTTTTTTACAAATTTCAAGATTTGATTTACAATTTTTTTAAGTGTTCTACCAAATCCTACGAATTTTATTTTGCAAATTATCAGTGCGGTCCCTCAGACTACACACATATGCAAATTTGACCACCTAGTAACCATGATGGCGAAAAATTGGCCAAACATCTAACTATTAATCTGACAAAGGTTGTGGTATAGAACCCTGGCAAGACGTTGCAAAATTCTACCACCTAGTAACCATGACGGCGAAAAATTGGCCAAATCTCTTACTGTCAATCCGATGAATGTGGTGGTACAGAACCCTGGCAAGACATTGCAAAACTCTACCACCTAGAGTAATTATGATAGCAATAACGTGTATGAGTTTTATTGGTCTCCCTTTATATGAAAGGAAATTGTCTATTATTTAAAAAAGGTCCCAATAAACACGGAAACTTTTAAAATAAAAGCTATTTAAAATATATCCTAAGAAATCTCTCAAAAATATTGAATATGTCTATAGTATGTCTAAAGGCGATAATTTCCCTTTTATTCAGGGGAGCCTTCAGCTTATTTGCTATCTAATAAAAATAAAATCATCGCTTATTAATATTATTATACTATATATTTATTGCCTTGTCGTTTTTATGTCGTAATAACGTCAGAACTATTTACTGTCGTATTCCTATTTCCATTTACTGTCATAGTTAAAAGGGTAAAGTATTTTTGTGTTACACCACTCACTTTAGGAAGACGGTCGCAGATTCAAATCCTGTGTGTCGATATTTTTCTTTACTGTTTTTAAAAATTTTCAAGGATAAAGTAATAAGTAAACTTATGCATTTGACGTAACATTCTTGCCATATGTAGGGCAAAGGAGTATTAAATTATCCGGTGTCCATAGGCGTACCAAGGAGGGGGGGGGGGGCAAGGAGGGGCAGCTGCCCCCCCCCCCCCCTGGATATTTTTAACTCTCTACTAACTATCTACTGTTGTAGATAAAAACTTAATAACATAAAAATACAGTCTTAAAATGTTACGGTTGCCCCCCCCTGGACAAGAATCTGGGTCTTAAAATGTTACGGTGCCCCCCCCTCCCCCGCCCGGCCCAGAACCTGGGTACACACATGCCGGTGTCGCAATAGTTATCTTCTTTATTCATCCATCTGCTTGTTTGATGCTTTATAATATAAATTTCTAATAGTTATATCTTCGGATCCATAACCAGCTGGATGATTTTTTGTACCAACGGGTAGTAACAGCGCCTGAAGATACCAAAAATATTAAAGGTCCGTTGCTATCTATGTGGGCTGTCATTGCGATGCATAAATTAACCGACTACCTTACCCTCAAAATCTGAACAAAACACTATTGCGATAAGTTCTGCAAATTATGCACATAAAGCAATATGGTGAACTGATGATAAAGGAAAGATTTTTTAATTTCTTTCCTTTACCATCAATCCTCATGCTGCTTTTGAGTTGTGTTACGGATTTCCTAAAAGTAATGCCTGAATCTATAAAATAGCTAATAATTTTGGCATTTATAGTCCCAAAATGAATTTTAGGAATATAACCAATATACAACAAATTAGGGGATTTATATTCGAGACCGTAAAATGTTTTAATTAAATATCGAGGTTACATAAGCAAATTAAGCTCCGCATACAAACGGATTAATTTTAATCAATGCTGTTACGTAGTGTCGGAAAATAAAAAGTTTTTCAGCCGAGAAAAAGCAAGTTGTGACAAAAGTTTGAGAAGCGCAATTAAAAATAAACGCTTCGTTGGGTTCTGCTTTAAAAAGCGTCTGTAACACGGCCAATATTGCTAAACTTTAATGCTGCTATTAAGAATTCAATAAATTTTGTACCTGTTTTTATGGCTGAACGCGAATTTAAGCGATTGAAGATGATAATTTTAGTCAGGCCCGGATCTAGAGGGTGGGAAATCAGGGTGCCGGGTGGGCAGCTTTGGGGGACGCCAAAATTATAATATATTTGAAAAATCATGTTTTTTAAAACCTTGTTTCATTAAGTGCCTGTATTCAGCGCACGTTATTAATGAATTATTCATTTGATTTTAAAATGCCCCAATGATTGTTAAACATAACTTAAAAGTGCATTCTGAAATATGATGCAAGCAGCCGCAGCACAACAGATTGTTAGTACTTGGTATCACAAAAATACCAGAAACTTGAATTTAAATAGCTCCTCATAGACTGTGGTCCCAGTAACTCAACAAAAAAATTCGAAAATTCAGCTTGTTATTAATCAAAACTTTTTTTTTAATTAAAAACAAGTTGAATTTTCGTTTTGACGAGACGAAGATCTTTGCTATCTTTGAAAAGTTAGGTGGCTTCGAACATTTTCATTTGACGAAGGAAAAATATTTTATTAATAAACTAGCTGTTACCCGCGGCTTCGCTCGCGCTTATTTACATTAGAAATTATTAAAACATTCTTTCGCACGGGCCGCTAGTGTTCTAAAAAAAATAATATATGCATATTCATCTTAGTTACTTATATACATATAAGATATTTTTAGTATCATAATTTAAGTAAAAAACGTAAGTAACTATTATACCTCAAACACCTATCGAAGAAACTAACGCAATTATAAAGAAACTTGTAATGTAAACAGGAAATACCTAACCTAAACTACCTATGACAATACTTTTATAAAAACCGAACTATACCACAAACTAAATATAGCTACCTATTAGGATTGCTTTGCATGTAACGCACCTATCTAACCAACTAACGTAACTGTATTAAAAAAATCTGTGAGCAGGTTGACCCTGCAAGTCATCCCTAAAACTTCCCAATAAATTGAGGTATTTTAAGCTCAAAGAAAAAACTGTGCTTAAGCATAGAGTTAAGAGTTCGAAGAGTTTAAATATCTAAAGTTTTTTAAAAATGATACTTAGTTATTTACTTTAGTGTTTGAAAAGATGATTTTTCCAAAATGATGACTGACTTTCATCTTTCGAATAACATTCAACGCAATTTTTGAACCTTTTCTTCATTGATAAATCCCGAACGAATCAACCGATTTTAATTCGATTTACTGTATATAACGCAGTCTTTTATGCAAAAAGCTGATCAGATTTTAAATGAAATAGGTATATTAAAAGTTATTTTAAAAGGCCTGAAAGTTATTTTAAATGTGTTGGTCGTGTTGGTCCCGGCCTCCTTTGAAGAATAGGCCAACTGCCGTTCTGCCAGGCAGGTCGTAAAAGGCGACCGATTGGCTATCGAGTCACTACCATCGTGGCTACTAGGTGGTAGAGTTCTGCATTGTCTCGCCCGGGTCTGGTACCACCGCCTTACCTATTCCTGCCGCAATAGCGTCAGTGCTTGTCGCTGTCGTGTTCCGGTTTGGAGGGTAAGGTAGCCGGTAAACTTATGCATGTGGCATTAGACCTCGCCACAAGATAGCAACGCACCATTAACATCTTTGGTGTCTATAGGCGATGGTTGACTCTTTCCATCAGGAGACCCATCTGCTTGTTTGCTATCTTATGACGTAAAAAAAAAATATATACGAAGTAACTTTTCCGGAAACAGCGCAACATTAATATTTGAAAAGCTTTGTTACTTTTGAAAATTTGAATCGATTTAAATTTTTGAAACGGCATTTGGCGTAGTTTTCTTAGTACTAAAATAACGTAGAAGATCAATAAATTGTTGCTTGAAAAATTTAGAAGTTTTGTCGAAAAAACACTTTTGTCATAATTTTTCGTCAACGATAACTCCCGAATGGATAAACCGATTTTGATGCAATTTATGCATTGCACTCAATCCGTACATAAATCTGGTAGTTATATTAAAAAACTAATGTTTCGCCTTTTTTTGAGGTTTTCTCAAAATTTCTCAAAGTTTTCTACGTTGAACCAGTTCAAATTTTTAGAAAATTAAGGTGTGCAAAATTAAATCGAATGTCATAAACCGCGTTTCGATCGGTTAAGCCGTTCAGAAGTTATGAGATGTTTGCATACACACTAACACACTCTCACACACACTCACACACACACTCACACACACAAAAATGTTTAGTTGAAAACTTCAGTTAGAAAAAACACTTTTTTTTAAATTTTCCTTTATTCATGTGAAATTTCATGCAAATATGTCCAAGAAATAAAAAGTGTCACACAGCATTTTTCCTTTATTTCACCCCTTTGAAGGTTGAATTTTGAAAAAATATTTCTTCGTGCATACTTACGTCATAAGAGGAACACGTGTCCGAAATTTCAAGTTTCTAGGCCTAAGGGCTTAACCTGTAAGTTTATATAAAACTTTCATCCCCTATTTTACCCTCTAAGAGATTAAATTTTCGAAAATGAAAAAATACGTAACTCATTATTTTTACCGTACTCAATTGATACGAAATTTTATAAAAGTATGTCAAAGGAATATAAAGTTTCAAAGAAATTTCATCTCATACGACACCCCCTTGAATTTTGAATAGTCCTTCCTTAGTGGATGCGTACGTCAAAGGACGTGTGATACGTGACGTGACGTGATATGTGTGCGAAGCTTCAAGTTTCTTGACCTAAGGGTTTGGATTGTGCGATTATATAAAACTTTCATCCCCTATTTTATCCTCGTAGGGATTGAATTTTGAAAAACGCTTAAATACGTAATTCATTTTTCTTTTTGTACTCAATTTATACGAAATTTCATGCAAATATGTTTAGGGAATAAAAAGTTTCATACAAACTTTTATCCCCTATTTCACCACTCTCGGGGTTGAATTTTGAAAAACTTTGCGAAATTTTAATTTTCTAGTCGTACGGTTTTGGGCTGTACGTTTATATAAAATTTCTTGCCCAATTTTACCCTCTAAGGGGCTGAATTTTGAAAAACGCCGAAACACAACTCATTATATTTGCCATACTCAATTCATATCAAATTTCATGCAAAAATGTCCAAGGAATAAAATGTTTAGATTTATTATTCCTATTACACCCCTTTGAGGGTTACATTTTTAATAATCCTTGTTTGTGGATCCCTACGTCATAAGTGGAGTACGTGTGCAAAATTTCAAGTATCTAACACTAAATTAGTGTCACTAATAGTTTGGCAATGGTTTGTGGGGTTATATAAAACTTTCATCCCCTATTTTACCCTCTTAGGGATGAAATTTCGAAAAACGCTTAAACACGTAATTCGTTATTTATTTTTTACGCTGAAATACATAACTCATGTTTTTGCCATATTCAATTCATATGAAATATCATGCAAATATGTTCAAGGAATAAAATGTTTTATACAAATATTTTTTTCTCTATTTCACCCCTTTAAATTTTGAATTTTGAAAAATTATTCCTTAGTGGATGCTTACGTCATAACAGGGATACGTGTGTAAAATATCAAGTTTCTAGCCTAAGGGGTTTGGCCTATACGTTTATATAAAACTTTCATGCCCTATTTTTCCCTTAAGGAGTTTTGAAAAACTTTGAAATATACAACTCATTATTTTTGTCATACTCATATTATAAGAAATTTCATGCAAATATGTCTAAAGAATAAAATGCTTAAATTTTTTTTCCCCTATTTCACCCCTTTGAGGGTTGAATTTTTAATTATGCTTTTTTAGTGGATTGTTACGTCATAAGACAAATACGTGTACAAAATTTAAACTAAATTTAACGGTTTGGCAATGCTTTGTGCGGGTATATGAAACTTCCATCCCCTATTTTACCTTCTTAGAGATCGAATTTTGAAAAATGCTAAAACACGTAATTCATTATTTATTTTTTATCCAATTCATACGAAATTTCATGCCAATATGTCCAGGGAATAAAAAGTTTCATACAAACTTTTATTCCCTATTTCACCCCCTTCTGAGTTGAATTTTGAAAAATCCTTCCTTAGTGGATGCCTACATCATAAGGAAAATATGTGTGCGAAATTTCAAATTTCTAGTCCTAAGGGTTTGGCCTGTGCGTTGATACCTCAGTCAGTCAATTTTGCTTTTTATATATGTATAGATATAGATAGAAGATTGTGTTCCAAATTACCTACCTATCACGTCGTACGTAACTTTGAACAACGACATCTATACTTTATTTTAATAGAAAATAATGCACGACAGTTTGGTGATTTTGTCCATTGATATAAAATACCCAAGATGCACAGTTCCGAACAAAACTGACACTCAAAACAGTCTAAAAAGTTTATAGTTATGGCACAAACGTGTTTTTGCATATTCAACCTTAAACGCAAGATTTAAAGTCATTTTTAAAAAACAATGTACAAAAAGCAATAAAATTTTTGACTTAAGTTAGCCGGTAGGACAAGGCACATGTGGAGTCGAATATAAATATTTTTATGCATTAAGGTAGTATTTTAAGGGTTTGTAAAATTTACATTAAAAAAAAATCTTGTCGAAAATCTGTTTTTGCGTAGAACATTTATATATCAATAAAACAAATAATGACCATTAATATAATTTATTTATATTTCAAACGTTGTAGGTTATTGGTTCTATTACACAGAACCTACACATATAGGCAAACTGTGGGTTTATAGCCATGTAGTATTTGACGATTGATATTGATACATTTAGTTTGCATAGTCTAATAGATTTAGAATATACTGAAATAGGAAATTTACTGCAATGGTGACCATGACTACGTTATAAAGTTCATAGATTCTTACATGATAACAGACACGATTTTTTTCAGACTTATTATGTAAATTATCCACAACATAGTAAGGAAACGCATTAATTTCCTAGAATAAGTTTAGCTTTCCGTAGAATACTCGTTTTGAATTAGATTTCAGTTTTTCTGTTTTTTTTTTTGCAGTATTATGTAAACGAACATTTGTTTAGTTATAGTATCTGCAGACGTATGAGCGAATACTGCCCATAGATATTTGAAACACAATAGGTTAGTTACTAATGCGACGTCGGCTTCTGAAAATTTTATCGACCCTCGTATAAAAAAATCCAATAAAACAATTTAGAGCTAAAAAATTGTGTTCAATGTTATTCGGAAAATCAAACTCGTTGATGATTTTGAAAAAATATACATCTTTTCAAAAACTGAATAACTATCATTTTTAAAAAAAAACTTTGTATTTTTGAACTTTTTTAATTCAATAGTCTATGCTTAGGCATAGTTTTTTTCTTTGAGGTTAAAATACTTAAATTTAGCGGGAAGTTTCAGGTGACCTGTAGGGTCAACCAGCTCACAGATTTTTTAAATATAGTTACATTAGTTGGTTGCATATGTGTGTTACATACACAGAAATCCTAATAGATACGTATATTTAGTTTGGAGTATAGTTTAGTACATATAATATTATTGCCAAAGGTAATTTTAGATTAGATATTTCCTGTTAATTATAAATTTCTTTTATAATTACGTTAGTTTTTTCGATATGTGTTACTAATAGGTATTTTTAGTTTGAGGTATAGTTAGTTATGATATTAGGTATAGAAAATTTAGAAGTTATAGGAAGTTCAGGTCTTACGTTTTTTACTTACATTTTAATAACAAAAATGTCGTATATAAATAATTAAGATGAATATGTAAATATTATTTTTAACGTACTAGCGACCCACCCGGCAATGTAGAGATTTTTAATAAAATAAAGAAAGGTTAAATAAGTTCTAAAGTAAATATGCGCGAGCAAAGCCGCGGGTAACAGCTAGTATGCAAATAAAACAACTCGTACATATAAACAGTCACTTAAAATTTATACGAGACTAGCTGCAGATTTTAGGATTAGGATAAAAGTATTCTATGTGCTATTCCAGGTCATCTTATATCCGAGTCCAAATCCAAATTGGTACAGCCATTTTTTACGTGATTGATTATTAAACATCCAAACATACACAACAACAACAAATAAGATATACGCAATCAAAAACAACATTTTTATAAAAATAAATTATTAAATCAAAAAATTAACATTCTTAATGCAATCTGTGCCTTCCACTTAAGAAATCGATGCTACTTAAAAAAAATTAACGTATCAATGAAAAATTAACGTATCAATGAAAAAAAATTAACGTATCAATGAAAAAAAAATCGACTCCACTAACAATAACAGAATCAATTTGTGTTATTCGACTAAATTAAAAGGAGGTTGTAATGCACTGTCCTTTTACTGAAAAAGTGACCATTGAAATTTTGTCGTATTATATTTGGAGCGTAGAGTACATTTTTAAGACAAATAAAATGAAAGTCATACATTACACCCTATATTTAGTAATATAAACGACAAAAATAAATCGATAAACTCTTATACTTACCGAAAATACAATATCCTATATTTTTTTAACGTTCATGATGTTGTATTTTACAATTTATCAGAGAACAATTCTGTATTTTTGACGCGCGGGCAATGACGTGAGCGACGGGCTTCTATTTGAAGTGAGTGCACAATTTTAAATTGTGCACTCATTCTTAGAGGACGTTTTTAAAACACTGATTGTGTATCTTGGGTTTTTATATATCAATGATTTTGTCAAACACTTGGACTATTTCACAAATAAATATTTCACAACTAACATTTAATTATTGTATAGCCAACGGGTTTCGCCTATTATAGCATCAGGGCTTTTAGTTTATTATATATGAAATATTTATTTGTGAAATAGTACAAGTGTTTGACAAAATCAATATGATGTAGTTTCACCGATTGCCGAGGATGGAAAGCATAAATTACCCGCAAGTTTGGTTGTAGGAAGTTGCCATGACTCGACCTGGTTTTCCAAACGTAATGGCGTCAGCGAATATCACTGCTTGGGGTAAATCGTTCCAGAAATCTACCGCATTTTCAGTTTCTAATTTCAATATTTCAGTTAGGTCTCCGACAGAGGCACCAATTTGCGTAATGGGCACAAGTGTTCATTTTTATGTGTCGGGTGTTTAATTAATATATTTCTGCCCCGTGTTGGTTCGAGATCCCTTCGAATAATATACCATCTGCCATTTTGCCAGGCAGTTTGTAAAAGATGAACGATTGGTTATTAGGTTTCACTACCATCGTGTCTACTAGGTGGTAGAGCTCCGTAACATCTCGCTCGGAAATGGTAGCACTGCCTTACTTATTCCTTTCATAATAGCGTTCACGATTGTTGATAGGGTGTCTTTCGATTTGGAAGGTAAGTTAGCCGATGAACTTATGAATATGGCATCATTGTCGCACCACACTTATTCATGTGACATTCCAACCTCACCACATACATAGCAACGCAGCATTAATATATTTGGTGTCTACAAACAATGATTAGCTCTTTCCTTCAAGATATATCCTTTTTTCTTATCCTATAATAAAAAAGTATAAAAAGCTGAACTCAGTAGCTTTACCTTAACACGTTTATTGAAAAACACCATATCAATTTGAAATATCCCATTGCTTACTATTATAACAACTTTCAGTGAGAGTGTTTGCAAGTCCCATTAAGCCGGCAATTTGATATGATGTTGGCTCATTAGCCGGGAGCCAGCAGGCCGTCCTTTGACCGCGATGTAAATGTTGTCAATTTACCCAACATCCCTGTCCCACTTTACTAATGAACATCCCTGATACACCAATCAATAAGGATCAGCTACGTCATTTTATAAGCACTACACAAATAAAAAATTATATATAATTATGAGACCATAAGTACTGTCTTTATATAAATTCTTTACTCATATTGTTCAGTTCGTTGGCAGGCAGTTCGTAAAAGCGTCAAAAAATTGAAAAGGCGCTTCTTTTAAGAAAACTGCTATTCTTCCAGTAGTACAAAAGGAACTATTATTTTTACTATTAATTTTATTATTAATTTACTAGGTGGTAGAGTTCTGCATTGTTGTTATTGCCTATTCCTATTCCCGCGCAATGGCTTCAGTGCTTGTCACTGTCGTATTCCGGTTTGGAGGGTAAGGTAGCCGGTAAACTTATGCATGTGACATTAGACCTCGCTATAAGATAGTAACGTACCATTAACATCTTTCGTGTTTATAGGCGATGGGTGGCTCTTTCCAGATGGGAGACCCATCTGCTTGTTTGCCATCTGATGATATAAAAAAAATTAACCTAACGTGTCAGTATTATCGGGGCTACTAGGTTCTGCAACATCTCAGCCGGCTATAGTATCGCTGACTTATCTTCTCTACTATAATAACGTCAGTATTTGTCACGGTCCTGTTCTGATTTGGAGAGTAAGGTAGCCGATAAGATTATGCATCTAGGCGATGGTTGTCTCTTTCCGTGAGGAGAGCCATCTCCTTGTTTGCTATCCTACAACATAAAAGTAATATAGGTATTGTCTCATTATTTTCTAATTAGCTACCGCCCGAAAGCATTTGACATTATATCAAAACTTATTTTTGACATCACTACTTTTTTATAATATTTTTTTAATAATCTGAACTTATTTAAATTAGTTTCTTTAAATTTTCTTCAAAATTTATTCAATTGAATTTTTAAATAAAATTGGTGATATAGAAGTGTGATAACTTCTATATCACCAATTTTGTTAAAAATTTTATTGTAAATGAGATTGACGTCATTGAATTAAATTTTAGTATTTTTATAAGTAATAAAAAATGCAAATTATTATTAAATTTATACATTTGCTCGTACATTTGTTTGTTTTTTATATATTTTCAAAAACATTAGTTATTTCTGTAGATAAAAAAATCTTTAGTTGACATGACTTTTCTGTATTTAATTATTATTTGTATTCAATTATTTCTTTATTTAACCATTCTAAATTATGTCTTTTTATTGTGTTTTCAAAAAGATATCGTTACGTGTCTCTTTGTTTAACTGTTTACATCACATTAGTTCTGATTTTTCCCACCAGATGACATCATAGTCATCTTGCTCAATCCCTATTGCTTTCGCTCTCGGGGTGCTATATATACCTGAAAAGGTGTGTTTGTTGCCTTTAAAGGAGTTTAAACTAAAACGAAATTTCCAATGCTGTGTTAGGTAATGTCTGTCAGTCCTCCATTCGTTGTTTACATTAGCGTCAGAAACAAGGACTATCAGCTAAATTTAAAAAGGCTATTTTGTAATTTAGAAGATAGTCAAGTCTGCAAAATGCTCGGTATGCTCAACACGGCGAGACAATAATTTGTGGCAGCTCATCGCTTGCAATTAATTCCATAGGCCAAAATTTAGTCTCACATGCAGTACCAGGTATTCTCATTTCTAGATGGAAGTTCTTAAGTAATAGCTTCTTCCTACTAATCTCGTTCAGTGTAGAGTAATTCGAATTGTTGATTTATAATCGGCTTTATTTTGTGGATTTGCGCAGTGATTTAAGTTTGCTCTTAGACTTATAGGTCTAAATCTTCTATCACACATATCATGGGAAGTGTTCCAAACATTTGTTGTTTAAACATTTTCCTGTCATTGAATTACATCAGTGGGCATCGCATCAAATTAAATGTTTAATTTTTACTGAATCAATGTCTGGTCAATCATAGCAGTATGATTTTTGAATTATATCTGCACGACAAGTTGAAATTGGTCTAAAATAGAGATACTGCTCTTAAAATTATGTGCGATAGCTCATTGGATTTGGAATGACGCCTAGTAAAATGTGCTAAAAGCGTGTTTTTTAATTATATAATAGCACTTAAAAAATTGCAAAAGTAATAAACAATTAAAGATGAAAAAAAAATGGCATTTCGTTTTTTGCCAATATTTCATAAACTATTAATATTTCAGAAATTTCAAAAAAAAGATTCGAAAAGAAGAGGAAATTTCAAAAAGAAAAATGTTTTAGATTCCGCAAATATCTCCATTTTAATTTAACGCTGAAAATGGGTCTCCGCACGATATTTTTCGGATGCGCGCACGGCCTTAAAAGCGAGACGACACATAAATTAATTTATTTAAGGTATTGAAAAATTATGATGTATTCTGAACACTATAAATAATTTATTTGAGTTGGAAATTTTATTTAAAATTATTTTTTCAACAAGTTGAACGATTGTTAACTAATAAAATTTTCTCGTACTTCCGTCTTAATTGTAAATAAAAAAAAATGTGGAGCTTTTCTTATATACATACTTAACAAAATCACGACATAAAAGTAAAAAAAATATTCATACTTTGCTTATAATTATTGTACTTTAACAACATTACGTGGATTTTTCAGTATTTGTTCAAGTACAGTAATTATTATAAGCAAAGTATGAATTTTTTTTTTAACTTTGTTAAAATCAACATGTTATTAATTAGCTGATTCGCGCAGCTCCGCTCTGTCATCGGTATATTTTTTCATACAAATTCTCTATTTCAGTCCTTTAAGGATAGGAATTTAAAAAAAAGTTAGGCCATGATTGACCCCAGGATTTTACCTACTTTTACCATGCCATATTTCATCAAAATTTAGCCCTTAAAACCTTACATATCGACAGACGGATATACTTTCGCAGTTACAATTTTAGTAAAGATAACTATATTCAGAATGTAACTAATTTTCTTACTTGTAGTCTATGTTTATTGTATATATGGTTTATTGTTAAGACTTTAAGAGAACAGTAATCTATATTATTGTCTATACATATAATCTATATCTATACATACAATAAAATAATAGAAAAGTGATTTTTGTACATAAAAGTTTTTTGAAAAATACTAACTGGGTCGGTTAAAAGATCGATAACAGAAGCAAAAATACTAAATTTTATAATGTTTGTCTGTATGTCTGTCTGTGTGTTAATTTGTGCGTCAATCACACAAAATTTACTGTACATAAATCAATAACTATTGGTATGAAGATAGCTGAGAGCTTGGAGCAACATATAGGATAGTTTTTATCCCAAAATTCAGATTGGTTCCCGTGGGATAGATGATGAAAGTTAAAACGTATATTTATCTTTAAATTATTAACATATAGTCCGAACTCTTTAAGGAAAGGAAGAAAGGAGGTACTAGAAATATTGCTCGTTAAAAATTTCAAGATCATCAGTTTTGTAATTCAAAAGTTACAAACATCACAAGTTTCAAAGGTTTCCGGGTGGCAAATCCAATTAAACGTGACACCCGGAATGTATAGAAACCTTTGAACATACAGCTCATTTATTTTATTTGGTGCAATTTATTATGGTGCGCATTTCATAGTATTTACTTCTGAAAATATCCCTTTAGATATCCGTCTGTAGTAAATGTTATAACAGGGGGTAAAAATTTTAAGTTTAAATAAATCAACAAATATTTTTGAAAATAAATGAAACTTCTGGAAAGTTTAGATGTTGGAGTGCCTAAAATATTTAGTATACTCACTAAAGACAGACTCCAAAAACAATATGGTAACCTATTGAAAAATTGTTAGTTAGAAAATAATAACGTGTAATAACTTCGTTCTGGAATAAGATATTGGCATTAAACAAAAATCTGTAAACGGTTGATCTGTAGGATCACTTCCTTGAAATTTCCCGCTAAATTAAGGTATTTTAAGCTCAAAAGAGGAAAAACTATAAGTAACGATTTTTTCAGTTCAAACACCTATTTTGTTAAAAATAGCGGTATATTGATTTTCGGAAAGCTTGCATATGTTGGAAACGATGATCGATTTTGATCTTTCGAATGGCATTCAACTCAATTTTTAAGATCTACATTATTTCTTTAGCTAAATAATCGATAGGTTAAAAATTTTCGAAACAATAACAAAAAAATTTTTTTCAGAAAATTTTCTTCATTGATAAATAACAAAAAAATACCGATTTTGATCCAATTGACGGTATTGGACGCAATTTTTTAAAGAAAAAAGCTGATAAGATTTTTAAATCAATCTGTATTATCCTGAAAGTTATTTCAAGAATATTAAGTTTGCAACAACGTAATTTTAATATTTGAAAAGGTGTAACTTTTGAAAATTTGATTCGATTTTGATTTTTGGGTATTCACGTAGTTTTTTTAGTACCAAAACTTTGTGTGATGCTTACACACACACACACACACACACACACACACACACACACACACACACACACACACACCTACATACATACAAAAATACTGACGTTATCGTGAGAATAGTCGGAAAAGGTTCCTATAGGACCTCAAAACACGGGCATCTGGTGAAAACTCGATTTTCGAAAATCGGGGCAAAATCAGTAACTTCCTTATCTACATACGTAGCGGGAAGTTAAAAAGTAATCAACATTCCTTATTAGTGAGAAACAAAAATGTTTAAATTAACATGGTTTTGAAGTTTGTTATTAATAAAAGACAAAAAGCCCTTGACTGCTTATCTTTCTTATTGAAATTGAATTTTTTCATATACAATTTTCTTATTGAAATTTAAAGCATTGGACGTAAATTTTCAAGAAAAAAAGCTGATTAGATTATGTACTCGATTATTGGTACATTAATTTGGAACTTAGTATAAGATAATATTGTTTTTCCGATATTTTTTGTGGTTTTTCTAAACTTTCTCAAAACCTCCTGGATTGAATTGGTTCAGATTTTCAGAAAGTCTAAGTTTCGCCATCAACCGTATTTCGGTCGGTCTAGTCGATCAAAATTATGAGATGTTTACTTACACACATACATACATACAGACATACTGACGTCATCGTAAAAATAGTCGGAAATAGTTCCTAGGGGCTCAAAACGTGGAGATCTAGTGAACACTCGATTTTCGAAAATCGGGACAAAATCAGCAGTCCCTTAAAGGTACTACTAACGTAGCGGGAAGTTAAAAATTGTAAGCTGCTATGATATTATAATATCTAAGGTTGTTGAAACCAAAAATACCTATTTTAATAATTAAAGTTGTAACTTTTGAATGTGATTATCGATTTTGGTCTTTTAAACAGCTTTATTTAAAATTTTAGCGAGCTTTAAAAACGTTGCCTTCGGACAAAATTAACTGGTTGAAAAATCTGGAAGTAATGAAAAGCAATTTTTTCAAAATTTTTTGGTACAAGATATTTCCTGAATTAATGATGACCGGATCTACTGCTCTAAAACCGGCTGTAACACGACAGACATTGCACATCTATATCTATACAAATAAATAAAATTGGAGTGTCAATTTGTTGAATAAATAAAATTGGAGTGTCTGTTTGTTGAATAAATAAAATTGGAGTGTCGCTTCCCACTAAATGCATGTGGATGTACACACGGTAGATGTGCTAAAATAACGTTTTTACGGTTATTTCCTGTTTGTCAGTCTATTTGTTCCGACTAATATACCTACTGCTTTTATATTAGAAAATTCTTCACGCGGTCGAAGTGGCTTGGGTGGTATATTCAAATATTTTTTTTCAATTTCGGGAAAAATATCATTATAAATAGCTCGCAAACGGCTTGACCGAGATTGATAAAATTTGTTATACATAGGTACAGTAAAAACAAATGATTGTGCAAATGAAAGGCATATAATTTTTGTTTTTATGTTTATTGCTCTGTGTCTTATTATGTCTTATTAGAATTCAATATCACTTTGGCTGATATTAATGATAATTGATATTGGTATGTCATTGAATTTCCGCCCAACGACGTGTGCAGGCAAATAAATATATCTGTGTATGAAATGAGCAAAGAATACAATATAAAACTTGGAAACGCTTATTTCTAAAATAATTACTAGGAAAAAATCTTTATTTTTATAAACATTCGAACATACAAGTTTAAGCAAGTACCGCCTTAGATAATTTCCTGGCATGGAATGTAGCTGAATCGTTACTTTGGCTTGTGTTTTTTATGTAAATTGGAATTTTCTTCTTTTTAGGGAACTTGATAAAACGTTGAGCGTTTGCCAACATATACAGAATGCTATCTTACAAAGAGGTATGCTTACAAGTAATAATGCCATTTATATGCACCGCTTTTTATGATTAAATACATATTGGGTTATTAGTTAAACAATATGAGCAAAAAAATATATTCTTATTTTCGGAGCTGATATATAATTAAAACGTTATATTTTCTACTACCTATTAATATTGCTATTTAACTGAATTTACTTAAGTTTTTACCCAGCTGCATTAGAGAGAAAGGTAGTAGGTACCTTGTAGGGTTATTACACCGGCTTGCGACCGCTTAGTGGAGTTATATACAGGTACCTATCTATTAATTCATAACATAATAAAATATAATAAATTCATAACATAACAAAAATTATCTATTAATTCATAACATAAATATTTTTAGGTAAATTATAAATATAGTCAAGCTATGAAATATGTAATAACGCAATTCACTTTTGAAAATTTAAAAAAATATTTAAAATATTCGAAAATAGCCAAAACGCTAGTTTACGACCACTTTTGTCAGTTTACGACCACCACTAAACCAGTTTGCGACCACTATGAAAAATGTTAATATAGAAGTAAAAACAACGTTTGTTGATATAAATAAAATATTTATTTCCTTGTTTACATGCACATACATATCTTCACGCCAAATCCCTTACGTGGTAGGCAAAGAGACTCGAGTGCCCTATATCACGATCCTTGCAGACTTGCCTCGCTACTTCCACATTCATTACACTCTTCATACAAACACGCCGGTTATGAAGACTCTTGTCACTACCTCCGGACAGTAACCGATCTATCTGATCATGATCTGTCAGTCTTGACTTTTGATCTTCCCCGGTACGACATGAGAATGTTTTAGGATGTACTTTCACATTCGCAATGTATACCTATCTGTTTTCTTAACTTTTCATCTACCATTATTTTTACATGTCCGAACCATATATTTTACATATATACATTATATTTGCCAATTTAATTTAACATAATTTAACAAAAATAATCATCGACAAATATATTAGGTATAATATATATATTCCTCCATGTTGGTCCGGTCCCCTTTCAAAAATAGACCAACTGCCGTTCTGCCAGGTAAGTCGTAAAAGGCGACCGATTGACTGTACGTGTCACTACCATCTAGACTTCTTAGTGGTAGAGTTCCGCAACGATTCGCCCGGGTATTTTGTACCATCGAATTAGCTATTCCTGCCGCTATAATGTAAATTTTTGTATATCATAAGATAGTAAACAAGCAAATGGGTCTTCTAATGGGTCAACCATCACCTATAGACACCAAAGATATTATTAATGGTGATATTATTATTATTAAAGATATTATTAATGGTAATCTTGTAACAAGATCTAAGGTTAAAAGATCTAATAACAAGTAGTATTTTTGTTTTACATCTATAAATTATCTTATATAGTAATTGACTGATAAAAACTGTGCATACTAAAGAAAGGTGTTCAGTGCTCACTTTTAACACCGAATATGTAAAAAAATTAAGCACTTAAATGTTGAGCTAATTGTCCAATAACATGTTTACTTATACTTATACGGACGCTCGCGCATATATATCAAAACACTTTTATTCAAATTATTTATTATTATGTTACTTTTATAGCTACTATCAAAGTTAATTATTTACAAATAGTAATTTGCCGAACTCGTGACTAGACTTTTTTTTCATTGATCATCATTCACCGCGCGGATGATAACGGCACTTTCACCCGCGCGGTGACCGTATTTTCTGAATATTACTTTACTAAGTTTGTTGTGGTTGACAACTACATAATAGTTAAGCAATATTTTGATAACGTCATTTTCCTCTCCATTATTCATCCGAGTGCACCCGAGTAAATTTTCCTTAAAATAATCCTAAAAAACTGGTATTTTTTATTTTGTGTTTTTTTTTTATCTTGCGGGGCTGCCATCGTCTAAAGAAAGCAATATTTTATTTATTTACTTATTTTAGTTTACTTTCTTTCGTACTAAACCAGGGCGGTCGCAAACTAGCTTCATAATTTTCGGCCAGGGTGGGTTTGCAACTACCTATTTTAGTGAGTGAATTAAACAAAGTTCTATCAAGAAAACGTGTGGTTGTAAACTGATGGGATGCATCTTTATTCTTCTACAACATCGGATTCTAAATTATACAATCATAAAAGCATCATTGAAGCCATAATAAGCAAAATATATATAGCTTTAAGTGTCAGAATGCGACCACGCGGTCGCTTTCTATTAGATATATACGTACTTAAGTTTGCGACCACTGGATTTAAAAAAAATGAGCTAAATAATGATAAAATTTCAACTTTCCAACAAACATTGTTCTATAATTGAAATAATAACTCTTCTTGATTGAGTGTAACGTTAGTATAACGTAACAAACATATAACGTAACTATCCAACACATAAAACACACCTTTGAGTCAGGTATTATTTTCTAGCTTTGGTTAAGCAGATAGGTTTAAATTTATGATTTTCTTGTCACATAAGTATTCAATGAATATTTAATGCTTACTAATAATTGTTTACTCCTAAAAATGCTATTATCTTAAATTAATCAAACCTAGCCCCTCAAGTGGTCGCATACTAGAGGCGGTCGCGTTACCGGTGCAACGACCCTACCAAGTACCCGGGCGAGACGTTTCCGAACTCTACCACCTAGTAGGTACGATTGTAGTGACACCTGTTATAGAATATAGACAATTGGTCACCTCAGTTCTACTTATTCTTCAAATGAGCCCGAACCAATACGGAGAAAAAGTCATTAGATTCATCTAAATTATGAGAGTGACATTAGACTATTTATTTTTATCCGATTGCACTTATAGGAGATTTATGTTTTTAGGATCTGGCAGCAGTGTCACGGGATTTGTGGGATTCGAAGAAATAAAAATGCTTACTCAATTAAAAAATTCAGGACTATATTCCGGTAAGTACCGTAGGTCACACTATAAGTTTTGCGTAATTTAAAAAAACAACATGTTATAAAGTTTTCTCAAGTACGAGGTGAGTGCTAAAATACTCACACAAACACAAACGTAACATACACACACAAACACATACAATATTGACACGTCACATCTTAGATTAATATTCGCAATATTAAATTAAGATGTGACTTGCTAATATTGTGTTTAACGCAAAGTTTTAATTATAATGTTTGTGATGTGCAGTGTAATCAGTGCCGTGTACGACCTAATTAATGTTATACGCTAAACAATTGTAAATTAAATTGTTACATTAATATCGTAACAAATGAAACAATGGTTTTTTTGTAAAAATATTTTTATATTCTACACCGTCTACATATTTTGGTAAGCCCCATCATAATGACAATCAAAATTTAAAAATGTATTAAAATTTAGACATTTATGCAATAATTTCTAAATTAACACAATCTAATTTTATATACTTAAACATGGGACATTAAGTCCTCACCGTAAAGGATAGCAAAGCACCGATGACATCTTTGATATCTATAGGCGATGGTTTTTATATACATACTAGTTGACCTGGCAAAATATATACATACATGTGTGTGTGAATGTGTGTGTATGTGTGTGTATCAGAATGATTAAAACAAAACAGTAGGAACCACAATAATTTTACTTAAAGCCTAAGTAAGTCACTTGACATGCACATAGGTTTCACATACAAGCATGAAATTTGCACATCATTAACATATGTCTAACGGCAACAGATGTATTTTACCATCAACAGAACCTTCTACTTGTTTACTTTACGAAGCTACATATAAAGCATATTTTCCTTGTGTAAAGTGAGGCCGCTTAGTTTCTATTTCGCATTTGCAATTTTCTATCTAGCGTGAAAAAGTCTTTGTGTTAAATTTACCCGCGGTTCTCTAGGGTATTACGTCATAACAGAAAATCTAACATTCATAGTACAGTTGCTACGAAAATAGAGCACAAACCAACGCGGCCTTTGCTGCTTCATGGCCACTATTTTCTTCCACCCTATTTCTCAATGTTCGTTACAATTTTCCATCAAATTTGCTAGGCTATGTTCAAAAAATCTGATTTGTTATTTTAAGAGAATTGTTTTTATTTGATTAATGAATATATGAAGTGAATATTCGAGATTCGGATAACGACACTGTATAAAGTATTATTAATAAAAAACACGGAGTTATTTATCGTATTAATGTTTTTTTAAAGAATAAAAAGATGAGGTATTATTATGTGTTAAAATGGTATTATTAAAAAGTGCCTAATAAAAAACCTGTAAACTAGGCAGGCTATTCCTGAAACTTCTCGCTAAATTGAGGTATCTTAGGCTCGAAACTTATTCGAGTCTGATTTTGAATTAACATTTGACACAGTTTTAAAGCACTAAAATAAAAGAAGGTCAAAAATCGATTAGTTGAAAAATAGTTCTTACGTAGAAAAATACCAAAATTGTTTCTTAAAATTTTAAATTATGTTATTAATATGAGTTCCTACTCAATGCAAAAAATGTCCTCGATGGCCTACCTTCATATTATTGGAACATATTAAAAATTATTGATTGTTCCATCCACGGGCCCATAAACGGGCGATGATCAACTCCCGATGATGACTGTCTGCCGGGCCGGCAGTTCACAAAAAAAAGACTTGTGAGTTAAAATCCGAACCGCGATAAACGTAGGCGCTCTCGTCAGCAGGCCTCTCCAACCGACCTCCTCTGTCGGTCTTGGACCTGCTCAGCTCGGGATGGTGCTGTCGAACCGGTCGGTGCGTGCCCGGTGTCTACGTCAGCGCGTGCTTTCTGCGCGTACTACTGCGCGCGCCCGGTGTTTAAGTCAGCGCGTGCTACTGCGCGCATCTGCTGTCTACGACAGCGGGTACTTTCTGCGCGTGCTACTGCGCGCGTTACTACGCGTGCTTACTGCGCGTGTTATTGTGCGTGCTTACTGTGCGAGCTACTGTGCGCACCTGTCTCCGCGTCGGCATGACTGCGCGTGCCGTTCTCGTGCTGTTCGACATATGCTCATAAACATATAGGTAAATAAATACATACACACAGATATATTAAAGCCATCGACTGAATAATCAGGATTTTTTTCTAGGAGCTCGAAAAATCGATTTGACAGACATGAAAACTCATTTTTCAAAATTCACGATGACACAAATAACTTTCTATGCGAGAAATTGAAAAAAAAGGAAATATGCAACTTAGTGCAAAATATTACTTAAGTTTAGAAAAATAACGTGAGACAAATAAAAGAATGCTAAGTGAGGTATAATAAAACACGGCGGCGGAAAATATGGACAATACGTTATTCGTTATAAGTCTTTTCTTTATAACTCAATTTTATCGGTTTTCTGTATTTTGTAAGGTAAACGTATTTTGTACGTTACGTTTTTTAGAGTTGCGCCGTGTATTCAGTAATCACTCGGTTTATTCGGTATTTAATTTACTACTCGTATTCGTCCAATTACATGAATTCTAGTAATGAATACTCGTCTATAATAAATAGGTATTTTAATTAGTCAGATAGGTATAGTATAATAGTATGACACCTCCTTGGAGCGCGACTTATATTTAATATTTATTACTGACCAGTCATTCTCAATTTCGCACTGTGGAACGTAGTTTGAACTATGTAGAATGTTTTTAGCAAAGATGTCAACGGCTGAAAGGGCACAATTTGTATGCCTATGCTTAAAAGATTATCTTAATATCTCCTTAATATAAATAAATTAGGTGTCACGTTGTTTATCCGCGATGAACTCCAAAATTACTAAACCGATTTTAATGAAATTTTGTAGATATCTACTACTTCATTCAACTTCAAAGATAGGATAGCATTTAACTCAATTAATTCCCCCTCCCCCCTCTAATACCCCAAGTAGTTTGTTTGTGTGGAAAAACAACGATTGCCGGGACAGTTAGTAAAAATATAAATGTTATAAAAAGTGTTAACTGAAGCAAAATCGTCTTTTTTCGCTGTTTAAATGATTACGGTGGCCCCGGTAAAACAATGATAATAATAACATAGAAAAGCAAACAAGTAAGCGGTTTTGTGCCAGTATAAGATTTTGCCACTTTTTAACGTCTGCAGTAACAAACAGTTTGAAAAAGCCAGAAATGCCCGCCTCATAAAATTTATTTTTGTAGTTCTTTATATGTGAGTGCCATTTTTTATGAAGTAAGAAACGGCCACACAGCCCTGATTTAAACTAATACAGTTGAATTAAAGTAAGTCGGCTGTTTCCCTATTACGTATATAATTGACTGTTTATTGAAACATCTGTGCCTCTTTGTATTATAAAGTCAAAGGTTACATCACAGATTACATTACAGATTGATCAATCGCTGTAAATTACTAGAAAATTGGAATTGAAATTGAAAACGAATCATAATATTTATGAACAGATGCATAAAAGACTATTTAATTATTTGTTTTTTTTAATTGATAGTAATGACACCGAAGGAAACTACGCGCTGTAATTCTAAAGCCAATAAAAAAAATATGTTAAATTTTGCGAGCAAATCCTATCAGATTAGATCGATTGATCCAAAGGCGTATAATAGATGTAAAATAGAAGTTTTGCGATTCTGGGCGTCATCGTGTTTTTTATCCAAACAACTTCACATGTAGACTCAACGCTCAAGTTAAGTGTGATAAGTTTAAAAGTTGGCCACGTGTACGGTAAGTGTAGGCCACAATGTTCCATTTGCCACGTGCCATAGATTAATAAACCAAGATGCCGTTACTCAAAATGCATTCGCACTGAAACAAGTAAATTGACCGAGAACTCGAATTCGCTAATATAAAACCCGAATTATATTCGTTGCTCGATAAAACCTATACTCCGCTCATCTCTAGTTTTTGTATTACGTATTTCAACAAATACAATAAGTCCGATTATATTTGTCAACAGACTTCCCAAAAGGAGGAGGTTCTCAATTCGATTGTATTTTTTATGTTTGTTACCTGAGAACTCGGTTATTTTATTGACACACTTCCCGATTGGTCCCATATAAATTTGGTAAAGATCTGATTGAGATGAAATATATGTAAAGTCAATACATTTGTCATATTATTGGTCGAATATATTCTAAGCATGAAAATATATGTAATTGGTACGCGCTTACTCGCAGTTTACCGCCATCGCGCGCGCTCATTGGTCATATTAAATAGCGCACGCTTCCCCAGTTTCCTGTTACACATTTCTGTCCCTTTTCCAAAAGTGATGGTGTTGGTATTGGTCCCGGGCTACTTTGAAGAATAGACCAACTGCCGTTCTGCCAGGCAGGTCGTAAAAGGCGACCGATTGGCTATGCGAGTCACTACCATTGTGGCTACTAGGTGGTAGATTTCTGCATTGTCTTGCCCGGGTTTGGTACCACCACCTTATCTATTTTTGCCGCAATAGCATCAGTGCTTATCACTGTCGTGTTCCGGTTTGGAGGGTAAGGTAGCCGGTAAACTTATGTATGTGGCATTTGACCTCGCCACAAGATAGCAACCACCACTAACATCTTTGGTATCTATAGGCGATGGTTGAATCTTTCCATCGGGAGACCTATCTGCTTGTTTACTATCTTATGATATAAAAAAATAGGTATTCCCATTTTGCCTGCTATTTTCACGAATAAAAGAAAATGTGTGATATATAAAGCTACGTGAAACAAAATATCATAGATATTTGTATACAATACAACTATTACATATTTGTGACAAGTTTATTAATTTCCCACCAAGAAAAAACAAGATTTTTAAAAAGGTCAGGTATATCTGCATTTATGTATATATATATATATATATATATATATATATATATATATATATATATATATATATACATAAATGCATGCATATATTATGTATATATATATAAAGATGGTTGTCTCGTCAAAACGAAGATGTTCACAAAAATTCAGCTTGTTAGTAATTAAAACAAAAGTTTGTTCCTGGGATCCCGGTCTAATTTCCATAAATTATATTATTTTTTTTAGAAAAAAAGAGTGTTTAGAACAAATTAAATTAAACAAAGTTATGTTAAAAAAAATCGTCAAATAAATTAAACATTTTCCACTTAAATCAACGGCATTCATTTTAAAATCGTGGTCTGAATCTGTACTTTCGATTTTCAGTCGACTGTCCCTTACACACTGTATATTGGCATAAAAACCTGTAACAAAAGTTCAATCATACAAGTGTTGAAGAATTGAATAGTGAGACTGAAAGCTTATAATTGAATTAAAGTGAGCAGGATATCTATCGTATTGAGCTATATAACTCAATCGATTGAACGGGTTGTACGAACCGGGTCTATTGAACAACGGGTCAGTATTGATTCGGTTATTCGAACTTCGATCGTCGATCGAACATACCTATTTTCTACTTCACATCAACAATAGCAAGTCGAATTCAAAATCTAAGAAGATATGCCAATTGCCATGTCCTAAATCGTATTTAAAGAATATTGAATATTCACCGGTAAGATCTTAAGAAATAAGAATGCCAAATACTTATTAGAAATTATTGATTACATGCAACAAACTTTGTCCAAATGACTTCTCCAATTACCGTGAAAACGGACTTTTTAGCCGAACAAAGTACTCAGTCAGAGTTTAACATAAGTTGGCTTCAATCCCGCCCTAAGCTAAGAGTTTCTCCTATGAAACTGAGCCTTGTATTTAGGGCAGTATCTTGATGATTAGTGGAACAGTAAGAGGCATAAGGATTTCAACTCGAGTCGTTAATAATTTAATTAAATCATAAAGCAAAAAAAGTTAATAATAACCAGGGTATCTAGTGTTAACCATTTTGCTAATAAAGTTAAATAAATAAATAGCTTATAATAAATAGGGTATTAATTTTTTTCGAAAGGACCGGGCCTAATGGCCTTAGCAGTGTCACCGAAATACAGCCGAGTTTTTTCGAAAATATTTAAAGGAGTTGGTTTTTCCAACCGTTTGTAGATAACGGAACACCAACCAAATACCTTTTATTTTATGGAACCCCGTATCAAATGATTACAAATTAACATAATGACGTGTTTTAATATAACTGAAACACATTATCTTTAAAGTGTTAATGTGAAGAATGAAATTGTTTTACTGTTTTATAAACCTCTGTCGCCTACGTGGTCTAGTGGTCCAGCGTTGGCGTTGACCACATGAGGTCCCGGGTTCGTATCCCGGGTCGGGCACATTAACAAAAAGTGTTTTTTCAGTTTTCTAATAAACAAAGTTGCCCGGGACTGGAAAGTGCCTGGTTGGCAATAGGCTTGCCACCTATCACATTTGTGGGACCAAGTATCTTCGGTTAATCGTGGGTGCACTTGTTGTACCTCTGCCTACCCCTTCGGGGATACGGGCGTGAAGATACTTATTTTTATAAATAAAATGTTTTATAGTTCGGTAGTATGTCCGACATATGTATATCTGGAATATAAATAATTTTGGCGGAACTTTGATAACTGTTCTACGGGACCCCTAGGTTCCGCCTGACCCAGTTTGGGAATACCTGTTCCGGTATATTTTACATATACCGTTATAATCGTTTTGGATAGTAAAGGCCTTTGAGCAGGTATGGCACAAAGTGCTTCTCTCGAAGCTTCCCGGGAAAATATTCAACGGAATTACCAGCTTTTTGGCAGATGAGAGCATCAAGGTTGTTTCGACGGTGCGTACTCTGACATTAAGTTTGTCAATGCTGGTGTTCCCCGGGGCTGCGTAGTATCAACTACACTGCTTGTTTTTCATATCAATGACATGCTTTGAATTAATAACATTTTTTGCTATGATGACACAGCACTGGCTATGTTTCATATTCCGGCCGTAGCAATATTTCTCGGGAATACGTTGAAGAGAACCAGAACGAGCTTGTGTCTGAAATCAAGACTCAGCACACCATAATCTCGGAATGGGATCGATTAAAATTGGTCCAATTTGACCCTAAAAAGGCACAGCTGTGTTCGTTCACTGATAAAAAATCTTCTTTTGTCATGACACCTCGATTTGAGAATACTCTCCTGACAGCCTCAGCCGAGTCTAGCTCAGAGTCCCTTAGTTCTAAAAAGCTGTAATATTGCATTAGTATACATACTAGTCACGGCAACAAAGTGGTAAAAAAAATCTCGAAAAATATGTTTTTAGGTTGGCTGCTCTACATATAAAGTGAGGGTGTAAATTATTTTAGGCTTATAAAAACAATTTTTCGATTAAGGAATCCGTTTGTAAATTACTAAGCTTTAAAGTGCTAATTTTTGTTAGAGTTATACGGTTGTAGTATAATGATACCGGATAAACTCGTTTTTGGGCTAAACTAGTTTGTTTTAGGCCAAACCGGTTTATCCTAAGCGTGGATCAAAATTTTTGATTGAAAAATTCCAACAATAATACATCGATACATGTAAAACTGATAACCTTCTTTTTTTCGTCGGTTAAAAACTGATAACCTCATCTTTTGTCGGTTGAACATGTTTTGCTTTCTTGCTATGATAATCTGGAATTTTGCATGCTTTGTTATAATTGTATACTAGCCTGAAACTAAATGCTTTAAAGCTAGGTACATTACAAAATCAAAGTACTACAGGTTCAAAATTGAAGATTGAGTATTTTCAATTTTTGAAAAGTTACAATACGATTACGCGTGGTGAGTAAAAAGATAACGACAGCTTTGACTAATTATTCCAAGTTTCCAAAAACAAACATTCATTATATTTATCTCAACATGGATGAGATTCAAGATATGGATAACAGGGATATATCTCCGCTTTCAAAGGTTACAACGTTTTTATTTTGTCACTAACATGATTCAGTTAATTCAATAACAGTTCGGCATAGGACAAACTGGTTAAAGTATCGAGGCCAAACTAGATTGTCCTAGGCTATACTGGTATATCCTGACACGCTTAGGATAAACCAGTTTGGCCAAGGACAAACTAGCTTAGCCTGAAATCGGGTTTGGCCGATACATAGCATATTACATAATGAACTTAAAAGGAAAACTAGGTTTAGGAGAAGTTTATATAGCCGGTGAACCTGTGGTGCAGATATATCAGTCTTCAATGTTAAATAGGTTTAATGTTCATAGTATGAAATAATGGAAATGCCCTCTTCTTTTTCCACATCATTATAATGGAAAAATATGTAACCATACATTGCGCGTAGCTTTTTACGTACTTTGCCATTTTTTTCTATAAAAAAGTCATCAGAGAAGTCTTCAGTACGTGAATATTTCTCGTTTAATACTCTAAGATATTAAAAGGTCAGAAAATATAATATAAAAGATATTAAAATAATCTAGATATACCTATAATAAAACACAGCTGCGGAAAATAAGGACAAAGTGCTATTCGTTATGAGTGAGCGATGAGTATTTTCTTTTTATCTGAATTTTAATCGTTTTCTGTATTTTCTATGGTTGATGTATTATTTTATTGACAAGTAAATTCCTTTTTTAGTTCTTTTTATTGTAACGTGAATACAATTTTCGGCTCCAACCAATAAAATATTTGGTCCTTATATGTCTATATGATATATTACGTTTCTTAGTTTTGGTATATTTGCTTTGAGTTTTTCGTAGGTGCCTATTCCTAACTACGACTGTAAAAACGAGGTCGGGGGTTCAATCCCCGACAGGGATAAGAATACAAGAGTGCCTTTTACGCGATTTTATTACTCTGTTATGTCAAAGATGTTAACCCACCATTGGTGACGTATATATATCTGAGAGACCGAGTGATTCGAAAGATTCGAATAAATTTTTACCCGCCGTCGATTCGAGTTGCGATTTCGAGTAACTGTCTCATTTTAAGTCCCACACCGTTGGTACCACTCATGAATTTGCCACGGATGCACGTTCTCGAGAGCACGATAGATCAGCACCAACCCGGTCCGTAAGACCAGCGTCACCAAACATGTAATTAAAATATTTATAATATTTTTATATAGTAAAATACATGTAATATTATATATATTTTTGTTTATTTTCTTAGAGGATTTATATTTTTGTTTATTTTCTTAGAGTTTGCAATGTCCTAAGATTGACAAAGGCTGATTTTAATCAAAAAAATTAAACATTTTTACTAATTTCAAATTTTTATAAACATATGGGTAGATAGAATATTTTTAGTGTCGTGAGTATAATTTTTAATAAGTAATAAACAACCTGTGATCGACTAATTTTTGTGTTTTATTTTCATAAATGTGTTTATAATTAAACCTAAACTAACTAAAAGTAGGATAACTAGCCAATGGTTGGCAAAATCTTAGGCTGAAAACCCTGGTCTGTGAGACCGGCGTCACCAATGTTGTAAGTGAAATTGACCACACCAATGGCGGGTTAATATTAAACTAAAGTTTGCTTGACGATACGAAAAGTATGTCAAACTGATAATTCGTTCCTGCTCGGCTGTGTAGCTCCATTATTTCAATTCGAGCGAACTTTGTACAGGTACCTGTGCTATAACTGTCAAAATATAGATCTAACTGTTTATTTCATTGCAACAATGCTAATCGGAATTTAAACATAGAAAAAAGTGTGCGGTCGGGGGACCCCCGTCAGGAATGAAGTATGCTTTTATTTAGCTTTAATTATGAAGTAATGTTTTAGCTCTAACTCCGAATGTAATTCAAAATGAAATCTGTATATCTCAATTTTTATTTTATATTATTTTTCGCTACTGTGTAAAATTCATTTATGTACGCAACATTTCCTTTAGGCTGATTTTAGTGTCACGCTGACCGCAAGCTGACGCTCGGCGCTGATGAGTCAATATGTATGTAGTCATAAGTAGCGTTTATGAGTCGCGCTGACCGCTCAGCGCTGACGGCCGTAGGCTACATACATCAGCGCTGACCGTCAGCGTACAGTCAGCGTGACAGTAAAATTAGCCTTAACTGTTCCACTTGCTTTACTCCGTCGTTGGCTTAATTATCTTAAAATGAGGTACAACGTTTTTCCTTCACCTGTTAATATTTAGCTTATAAATAGATAAAATTAGTTGGTACTTAATGAATAAAGTTAAAAACTGTTAAACCAATTAAAAATATATGTATTTTCTTTTATCAATAAAAAACTACATTATTACTGGCCTAGGTACTTAGTAATTTTAGCCGACTGAGTAAAATAAAGTATCGTGTGTCATGTGTGGGTGAGATAATATTTAAAGAATCTTAGCTTTTTCTTGCGAATTTTTTTACAAGACGAACAGTGACGTCCCTCCCCGCCCTCTTTCCCCGGCCTTCCCTCTCCCCCTCTATATAATCTATCTAACACAAAAACACAAATGACAAATACGTTTTCACGAAATTTTCACGTGTCTGTACAAACCTGTGTTGAGATTATATGATAAAAAAGATGTGGATAGAGAGAGATTGATACACTCAAACTTGTAACATCCCTGGATTTTTCTTCAGAAGTTAAAAGTAATCTAGTATTAAAGAATTTTTGATTACAAAAAAAGAACTACTTTAAGAGTACTTTAATTAAAGTTGTTAAAATTGGTTTTCAATGGCAACTCAATGCTAACGCGACAATGCTGAATGAAACACAAGTAAGCTTTTGAACTCCGGGGTATTTATTTTAAGAAAAGATTAAGAAATATTTTTCATTTCAAGAAAAAGGAATGCAGTCTGCTTCAAGTTTGAAAGAAATAAGTTTGTCTGGATACTGGAAATTAATAGTGGGTAATAAAATACAAGAAATGGAGGGTCCAACTTAGTCGACCACTATAAAGGATTTAAGAACCAATGCAACATCGACTTACAGTTTCTTTTATTTTAATGCGAGAACGACATTTCTATAGATATATAGGCAAACTTTTGACACTTTTTTGATCAGTGTTTGATTAATCTGATCATGATATGTCAGCTCTGGTCATTCAAATTACATCTTTTCAAATTTTTTTTCAATGTAAAAATTTTGTTTTAATACAGTAACTTAAACTTATATATTAATATAAAAATCCCTTCTTTCTCATATTAGGTTTCAAGTTAACCATTTCAACTCAAATCATAATATCATAATATTCTTAATATAATTTCGCCGGATAAATTATACAAATTGATCTAATTCAAAAGTAAGCAATTATTTGCCTGTGATGTGGTAGTTAATCAACGATACTAATACATTGAAAAAATACGCATACAATTTCTGAAATACATTTAAGAATTTACATACTCATAAATATTAAAGTTTGTGACCATCACACAAATCCGGTTCTCTCAGGAATCAAACCGGATCTCCATTGATTGCGTAATCAGGATCGCCAACCACTCGATCAACGGAGCCGTTAATAATAATCAAAATTTAAACTGAAGTATGGAGGCAACCGAGCTTCGCGTGGTATTTTTTTGCGATCAATTTCAAAGATTATATTAGTTATTTCTAGCAACAATCGAAATTGTCTGGAAAAATCCACACTGAATAAAAATCTGAGAAGCAACTCGAATTTTTGTGGATGGTCCATAAGAATCCGTATGCTTCTGAGATTTTACTTTGAAAAATTCCGGGTGTGGCTGTGTCGTGTATGTTTTACGTGAATACGTCTACATAATGGGTAACATTTTGTTTTAGGTTCGGCCGCGTAAATCTTTTTGTGTTCCTGACACTTTTTTATACGGGTATTATGAGTATAATTACGAGTAGGTTGCTTTATGAATTTGAAAAGGCTATTTTGATTTAGGTATTTGAAGAGCACATGCCGATATTACGATATTTCTTTCAAGTTTTTTTTTTACTTAAGGACTACGACAATTTATTTTATATTTACAACCTACTACCTCAACCACTATTTTCAGTTAAATCTTGAAAAGAGCGTTCAATTAAAATCTATTCGAACATCGTAGTTGTAGTAACTTTGCAAGTTACTACTAGACGAGTCAAAGTTGTATATTATATACTAAACGGAAATTACTCAAACTAATCGTAATAAACTTAAACTGTCAATGTTACTCTCCTCACAGTGCCGCCTTAATTGACGCGATTTTGTCCGCACTCAAAAATACAATTTTTTTAATACCTCAATTAACCAGTTGTGTAATTAAATTTTGGATGTAGGTGATAGATATGATTCTCTCTGGGGCTCATAATCTGAACTAAACAGGAGGCATCCCTGCTGGACTCCAAGTCGATCCTAAAGCGATATCTTAAAATTCCGTAAAGGTTTCAAACTCGTGTTCGTAACTTTATTGAAGCACGAAACCCATAAAATTAATGTACCTAACATTTAGAAACGAAGAAATTGTAACAAAGATAAGTAAAGAATTTCATCGCACAAACGCTTGTCCTAATGGCAGTATCTGGCACACAGTGAATATGATTCGTCTGCATTCCTTCCGCTCGCTGCACTTTTATTTGAACCGCGTATTGCCGGCAATGTCGACGCCTCAACCTATATTTACAGAATTGTTGGCAGTTTGAGATCAGCTAACTTTCAGACAAAACGTAAAGTTAGATCACGTAGAATATTGCAGTAAATTGAACTATTACATATTAAACAAAAACGTTTTCTATTTTTATAGGAACAAATTTTTAATAACCATTTTGAGTTATACGTTATTATTATACTAGCTTTGCCCCCGTGACTTCCTCTGTGAAATGGGTCTGCGTCTGCGGCTTTAGAAATTCTTCATCCACGAAAAATTTCTAAGGGCAATCCCGGAGTTTTACCCGCATAGTTCACGTTCCCGTGGGATTTTCGGGATAAAAACTATCCTGTGTCCTTTCTCGGGTCTCAAGATATTTTAGGTTTAGGCTAAAGAAGAGTAGTAAAGTAGAGTTACTTTCGCATTTATAATATTAGTGTGAATAAGTGAAATGGTTAATTGTAAAATATAAAATTGATATCAGTGAGTTTTATAGCGAATATTTATCGTAAAATTAATCACTAAACAGATTTATTTATACAAAAAAAGTACAGGATGAAAAATTGCGTATACCGACAGACACCACAGGTTAGGATAAATAGGACACTTTCAAGAAAAGAGTTTACTCCTCAAAAACCAGCAACGTATCTGCAATTTGGTTGCAGTTGTATACGAACGGCGGTGACCATTTATAATACTATATAGTGTGGTCGAGTTTCCGATTCGGTAGTAGTTTTTAAAAAATATGTTGACGTGTCATAACTTGTAAAAAGTTTTATTGAATAAAGAACTTCTGATTTCTGATTTCTGAATAGGCTTAACCTCTTGCTCATTTGCCCCTAATTCTATATGTATTCTATCGTTTATGTACATAAAACTTTAATTCCGCAGGGAGAGCGAGTATAAATTTCCATTTTTGCAGGATTAATACAACAGATTTAAAAAATACTAAAAGGTATTTCCAAATTCCTATAAAAAACGTTGGAAATGAAAGAGTTCGCGTCGAACTAATTAAATAACAGGTTCCCTCGAATTTCACATTCATTCAATTTTACTGAGACAAAGTTAAGCTCAAAAATTCAGTTCGATTTTTGTGATACTTTAAAATTGGTACAGGCATTATATTTACGAACAAGATAAATAGCATTATGAAAAGCAGAGCATTTTTGAAGTGAAAACTTCTTTGTATTTCATTTATTTACTTGTTGTGCAGTTTTAGGTAGTTTAGCTTAGAATATCATTGAAATGGCCCTACCATAGAAAGGGCAGTCCAGTGCTATGTATCATTCCAATAGTAGGGTAGAAATGCAGTAAAAATTGAAAAGAACACAATAATTTCAAAGCTTTAATGCAATGTTTTTGTCCAACAATACACTAGTACTGTTTCACAATACAGTAATTATAATGAACTAGCGTGCTCGCGATTTCGTGCGCGTGGCATTTTTTTTAAAATAATAGTAGACAGCTTAAGTTACTTCTTATTGCCGTGGTTTAAAAGATAGAGAGTCCCGAGGTTTTACCCACATAATTGTCGTTCCCGTGGGATTTTCGGAATAAAAACTCTTTTATGTCCTTTCCCAATATTCAGACTCTTTTTGTATCAAATTTCATCTAAATCGGCTCAGTGGTTTAGGCGTGAAGACGAGACAGAAAGACAGAGTTACTTTCGCATTTTTCTAATATAATATTAGTATGGATTTTTAGCCGGTTTTGCTTACACCTAAATTATTATGGTTACAACTATTAATTAAAATCAGAATCGAAATGTCACAATTTGACGAAGGCAGATGTATAATAATTATCCCGTGTTGGTCTGGACTCCTTTTTAAGAATAGACCAACTGCCGTGACTGATTGGCGTGTCACTATCATCGAGACTACTAGGTGGGAGAATTCTGCAACGTCTAATCCGGGTATATGGTACCACGGTCTAACTTATTCCTGCCGGTTCCGGTTTCAGTTTGGAGGGTACGGTAGCCAGTAGACTTATACATGTGGCATTGCCATCCCGCCACACGGATAACAACACACAACTAATATTTTTGGTGTCCACAGGTGATGATTTCTCTTTCCATCACAAGAGCCATCTGCTTATTTGCTATCTAACAAAATATATATATATATATATATATATATATATATATATATATATATATATATATATATATATATATATAATACTAATTAATTTAGAGTCGTCCATACTATAGTCGAAGACATCCACAAAAGTAAGAAAAGTTCGTAGAAATTATATCATGTCACTAAAATGACCAAGTGAAACAAAATTGTCGAATTGTAGTTAGAATTAAAATAAAAAGCACAAAATTATACAATCGTAATAAATCTGCCATAATAGCGCTGACTAAGAGAAGCATGGAGAAAGAGTGGTAAGACCACATGCTAGAATCCAAGCTGCTACGGAGATTTTGGATTCTCGAGAAAACTAATTATTTTGGCCGACGTCCTGATCGAGTCCCCGACCTCATGATCTTAACCGAATAGGCTAACCTCTAGACTACAAGACAGACCATTTAAGAATGATAAGATGTGCCTGTTTAGAAGGAACGTATTTTGGGAAATGTGCCTTAAGCGGCACAGTCTTGCGGAGAAAGAGAACTTTTAAAATCATAAAAAATCATCACTTTAGAGCGATCATTTTAGAATCTTTTCGACTTAATTCCATTTTCGTTGCGTACCTAGAACTTTGATGTGTGATAAAAAACTATTGACAAATAATTTCCCGCCAAATTGACAAATTGTTATTTTTTTTTATTACTAAGAAGGTTGCAACGTTTTAAAAATATGACATTCGAAATTCAAATACTTCCGATTAGCTAGAAGTACAAAACTTTTACTGTGCCCCATGTAATTGCGTTGCCAGCCTTTTAAGAATGAGTAAGCTCTTTTCTTGAAGGTCCCTAAGTCGTATCCGTTTTGAAAAATTTCTGCCGATTACTCCTATGTGGAACTAGCTGTTCCACATAGGAGTAATGGGGGGCAAAAAATGCCTCGAGAATCGCACGGTTATGGATTTCCAGACATCGAGATGATAAGGATGGAACTTCGAATTTTGTCGCAATGTCCGATGGTGAAATTCGGCAGCAGGAATTAATCCGAACAGTTCCTCGGACAATTCAAAAATGTGTTTTTCAATTTTCTGATAACAACATCGTTGCTCGGGATTGGAAAGTGCCCAGTTGGCGATAGGCTTGCCATCTATCACATTGTGGGACCAAGTATCTTCGGCTAATCGTGGGTGCACTTGTTGTAGCTCTGCCTATCCCTTCGGGGATATGGGCGTGAAGATACTTTATAATTATATTGTATGGAAGAGTGAGGCCTCCTAATACAGGTATTTTTTTACTTAAAAGGAGGTCTTCAACCACTGTTAATATGTAATAATGTTTTTAACTTTTCATGTAAAATGTTCTAGTATATAATAACTGTACTTTTGAAGTAATAAAGAAATAAATTCAAAATAAACGGTTGGTTCGAGCACTATACGCATCATACAAGATACATTGCGTGTCGTGAAAATAAGAAAAACCTTAAAACACAAGTTTTGCATTTCCCATAAAAAGAGGAAATCCTATCATACTCATCATATTCGCCGTGTTGGTCCCGGCCTCCTTTGAAGAATAGGCCAACTGCTGTTCTGCCAGGCAGGTCGTAAAAGGTGACCGCTTTACGAGTCACTACCATCGTGGCTATTAGGTGGAAGAGTTCTGCATTGTCTCGCCCGGGTCTGGTACCACCGCCTTACCTATTCCTGCCGCAATAGCGTCAGTGCTTGTCTCTGCCGTGTTCCGGTTTGGAGGGTAAGGTAGCCGGTAAACTTTTGCATGTGGCATTGTCATTCCGCCATATGGTAAGCGATGCAGCTTTAACATCTTTGTTGTCTTTCAGCGATGGTTTCCCTTTCCACCAGGAGAGTTGGCTGCTTGTTTGCTATCTAGTGATATAAATAAACACTTGCAGATGGTAACATACCTATCTCGGTGCTTCTGTTGGCTCGCGCTGTTATGTTATACGATTATTATAATTCTGTGCTTTTTATTTTTAATTTTAACTACAATTCGCCAATTTTATTTATTATTTTTAGTGACTTGATATCATTTTTACGAACTTTCCCTACTCGTGTGGAAGTTTTCGACCATAGTGCGGACGACCTAAATTTATTAGTATTATATTAAAATTTTAGGGATTTTTGGTTTAAGGCACATTTCCCAAAATACGTTCCTTCTAAACAGGCACATCTTATCATTCTTAAATGGTCTGTCTTGTGGTCTAGAGGTTAGCCTATTCGGTTAAGATCATGAGGTCGGGGACTCGATCAGGACGTCGGCCAAAATAATTAGTTTTCTCGAGAATCCAAAATCTCCGTAGCAGCTTGGATTCTAGCATGTGGTCTTACCACTCTTTCTCTATGCTTCTCTTAGTCAGCGCTATTATGGCAGATTTATTACGATTGTATAATTTTGTGCTTTTTATTTTAATTCTAACTACAATTCGACAATTTTGTTTCACTTGGTCATTTTAGTGACATGATATAATTTCTACGAACTTTTCTTACTTTTGTGGATGTCTTCGACTATAGTATGGACGACTCTAAATTAATTAGTATTATATATATATATATATATATATATATATATATATATATATATATATATAATATAATTGCCATAATAGCGCTGACTAAGAGAAGCATGGAGAAAGAGTGGTAAGACCACATGCTAGAATCCAAGCTGCTACGGAGATTTTGGATTCTCGAGAAAACTAATTATTTTGGCCGACGTCCTGATCGAGTCCCCGACCTCATGATCTTAACCGAATAGGCTAACCTCTAGACCACAAGACAGACCATTTAAGAATGATAAGATGTGCCTGTTTAGAAGGAACGTATTTTGGGAAATGTGCCTTAAACCAAAAATCCCTAAAATTTTAATATAATACTAATAAATTTAGGTCGTCCGCACTATGGTCGAAAACTTCCACACGAGTAGGGAAAGTTCGTAAAAATGATATCAAGTCACTAAAAATAATAAATAAAATTGGCGAATTGTAGTTAAAATTAAAAATAAAAAGCACAGAATTATAATAATCGTATAACATAACAGCGCGAGCCAACAGAAGCACCGAGATAGGTATGTTACCATCTGCAAGTGTTTATTTATATCACTAGATAGCAAACAAGCAGCCAACTCTCCTGGTGGAAAGGGAAACCATCGCTGAAAGACAACAAAGATGTTAAAGCTGCATCGCTTACCATATGGCGGAATGACAATGCCACATGCAAAAGTTTACCGGCTACCTTACCCTCCAAACCGGAACACGGCAGAGACAAGCACTGACGCTATTGCGGCAGGAATAGGTAAGGCGGTGGTACCAGACCCGGGCGAGACAATGCAGAACTCTACCACCTAATAGCCACGATGGTAGTGACTCGTAAAGCGGTCACCTTTTACGACCTGCCTGGCAGAACAGCAGTTGGCCTATTCTTCAAAGGAGGCCGGGACCAACACGGCGAATATGATGAGTATGATAGGATTTCCTCTTTTTATGGGAAATGCAAAACTTGTGTTTTAAGGTTTTTCTTATTTTCACGACACGCAATGTATCTTGTATGATGCGTATAGTGCTCGAACCAACCGTTTATTTTGAATTTATTTCTTTATTACTTCAAAAGTACAGTTATTATATACTAGAACATTTTACATGAAAAGTTAAAAACATTATTACATATTAACAGTGGTTGAAGACCTCCTTTTAAGTAAAAAAATACCTGTATTAGGAGGCCTCACTCTTCCATACAATATAATTATAAAGTATCTTCACGCCCATATCCCCGAAGGGATAGGCAGAATTACAACAAGTGCACCCACGATTAGCCGAAGATACTTGGTCCCACAATGTGATAGATGGCAAGCCTATCGCCAACTGGGCACTTTCCAATCCCGAGCAACTTTGTGTTTCTCAAAAAACTGAAAAAAACACCTTTTTTTATGTGCCCGACTCGGAAACGAACCCGGGATCACATGTGGGCAACTCTCATGTGGAGACAAGACAATATAATTAATTTACAAATAATAGATATTAGCGTATATATTACAAGAAATTAAATAATATAATAATACATAAACATCAACACAATTACTGTTAACACTATAATAATATACCTGGGGCACACTAAAAGTTTTGCACTTCTAGCTAATCGGAACTATTTGAATTTCGAATGTTATATTTTTAAAACATTGCAACCTTCTTAGTAATGAAAAAAAAAAAACAATTGGCGGGAAATGATTTGTCAATTTTTTTTATCACACATCAAAGTTCTACGTACGTAATGAAAATGGAATTAAGTCGAAAAGATATTAGAGCGATGATTTTTTATGATTTTAAAAGTTATTTTTTCTCCGCAAGACTGTGCCGCTCGTCTTCAAAATGCTGTTGGGAGAGAAGCACCTTGTTTGAGCACCGTGAGGCGATGGTTTACTGAATTTGAGAGAGTTCGAATTTCTTTACATGACGAATTTCGTGAAGGGTGGCCTTCAACTGCCTTCAACGAAAATAATGTGGCTACTGTTAGGCGGTTAATTGAAGAATACCCCCGGACTACCTATGAGACAATTCGAGGACTATTGGGGATTGGCATGAGCCAAATTCAGAAAATTTTACACGAAAAATTGAAAGTTCGGAAACTTTGTTATCATTGGATCCCTCATGAACTAACAGCGGAGCAGAAGCGGGCTCGCGTGGAATGGTGCTCACAGATGCTACTAAAGTACGACTACGGACATTCTAATGCTGTTTATGACATTATTACAGGAGACGAAATGTGAATTTATTGTTTTGAACCCGAAAAAAAAAACAGCAATCTTGTGAATGGGTGTTTGAAAATAAGAACAGGCCAACAAAAGTGAGACAGGCGAGAAACGTTGGTAAAAAATGATCGCGTTTTTTTTCTTAGCTACGGGTCCCATCTAAACAATTCCACTTGAAGATCAAATGAATCTTAACGCCGAGTGGTATTCTACCATTTGTTTATCCAGGGTGTTAGAAAAAGTTCGCGAAAGACGACCCAAAAGCCGCATTCTCCTACACTATGATAACGCTTCTTGACACACGGCCAACAAAACAAAGTCATTTTTAGCTTCCGAAAAAGTACAACTCGTCACTCATCCTGCGCATAGCACCCTGTGATTTTTGTATTTTCCCCAAAATCAAAGATTTGATGAGAGGTTTTACTTTTACCAACTCCGAAGAGGCAGTGATAGCGTTCAATTAGCACGTAGAAAACATGCCTTCATATCTGTGGTCCTCCTGTTTTAAAAAATGTTTCGATCGCATAAAAAAATGTTTAAAATGTAAAGGAGATTATTTTGAAAAGCAATAAACAAAATATTTTGGTTATAACATATTGTTTTTTTAAGTTACGCAAAACTTATAATGTGATAACGTTAGATAATGTTGTGATATCAAACAATAAATTGTTGCGAATCTAATTAGATTGCATAATTATGCAAAAACAGTCAGAGCACGAAATTTAGAGAGAGCATCATTACTTTGTTTCCTTGCGGATTAAACAGAATGATCCGAACATCTCCAGACTTTCCGATTGACCACGACTTACCGGTTTGGATATGTCGCTAAGTTTTAAATATATAAATTAATTTCCTAATTCTATTGATGATTAACTCTAAATGAGCATGCCATGTTAATTGATGATCCACACATATACTTTATTAACTTTAATAATAACGGGACAATAACAATGGGTATTTAACGGGTTGTAACAATTATGAATTTTGAGTTGTAAGTCTAAGATAGGTTGGAGAAGAATTACATATGGAGAAGCAGCTGTAATTTGTTTTAGTTGTATTTAAGGTAAGGAGATTAGTATTCAACCATGAAAAAATCATTGCCAATCCCTTTTCCGATTGCTCGAAAACTTCCTTCCACGAGTCTCCACAGAAAAAAACGGCAGTGTCATCGGCGTATGAAAAAATGTTCCCAGCACAGATTTTCATATTACAAAGGTCGTTAATGTACATTAGAAAGAGCGAAGGCTCAGGTACACTTCCCTGCGGAACTCCATAGGAAATGTCTTCTACGTTATTGATATAATCTCCTAAAAGAACGAGTGGAGTGTTCCTGACTCCGATATTTTCACCTTTCTTGAGTAGGGTTGACACTGAGACAGTGTCAAAGGCTTTTTTTTAATTCAGGAAGACCGCTAAACATCTCCTATCTTTATCCATAGTTTGAGCTATTTGTGAGCTTAAAGCTAATATTTCGGTCGACAAGGTTCTTATAAAACCATACTGTTTATCAGACAGAATATGTTTTTTCTCAAGATATGAGAAGAGTCTCTTATTTAACAGCTTTTCCAGAATTTTAGATAAAGAAGGCAGTACTGAGATTGGCCGATAATTATTGACATCGTCTCCGTCTCCGCCCTTATATACGGGTATAATTAAAGATTACTTAAGAGAGTTGGGAGATACACCACAGTTAAAAGATATATTTACCAAGTGGACTATTGCAGTATTGAGAATAGGTTTTGCAATTTTTAAAAGTATAGTGGGAATATTATCACAGCCAGCAGCACTGTTAGATTTTATATCCATAATTGTTTGTTCCACTTCCATATGATCAGTATCCAACAGCACAAAAGACCATACATTAGATTGAGGCATGAATAAAGAATGATCATCAGCTGTATATTGTCTGAAATTATATCTCCTGCCAGTAATTTATCTATATTTGCAAAATAATTATTAATTTTATTGAATGATTCTAGTGGTGAGTTAGTGTAATTTAAGAGATTTTTATTTGTTGTCTTAGGAGCTTTATATTGTGTTATTTCGTTATTTGATTTCCACAGTTGTTTGCTATTGTGTGCAGAGTTTTCTAATTTTTACTTTCGTACTTACGTTTAAGTTTCTTTATTATGTTATTGCAATGATTTCTGTATCTACGATAGGTTATACACGAAGTATCATTACCGGGATCTATCTTAACTTCCTTTGCATTGAATTTCTATTATTAATACAGAGCAATAATCGCTCAGTTATCCGTGGATTGATTGTTTGTTTCGATCTAGAAATATTTATAATTTTAGTGTTTTTTTCCAAACTGTTCTTTAGGGTCAGAAATGAGAACCAGATACCTTTTTACCTCCTTCAAGCTTTAGGTCGACTTATCTAACACGATATATACAGCGTGGTAAAAGGTTATCACAACTCATAATTACCAGAAATATTTAAGGATTCTATTTCATGTATAAATGCTGCCTGCCAAAATACATTCTGTGTTTAGCATCGTAGTGTAATGCAAGTCAAGCATTGACCTTTATGTGGTAATAATAGAAGCCAGTGAAGCCAAGTCAATGGCACAACGAGTTAAAAATAATTAGTATTTAGTACCTACATCCTGTTAAGAATAAAATAAATCATCAGCAGTAGTCTTTTTTCATAGAAAGAGAATGCCAGTCCGTATTTATAAAAGAATGTTAACGAAACTGCTATACCGTGATGAAATGCCACATATATAAACTTACCAACTACCTGGTATCGGTATTTTCGTGACAGAATTCAAAGTATTTTTCCTCACCATCTCGATGACTTAAAAACTACAACCATGCGATTGTCGCTGCACTTTTTGCCCCGCTATGTTACTCCTTCTTGTGCTTGTGTTACTCCTATGTGGAACCAGCTATCGGCAGATTTTTCTCGAACGGATATGATCTAGGATCATTCAAGAAAAGAACCTACTCATTCTTAAAAGGCCGGCAACGCAATTACAAAACCCGTGGTAGTGTAGTTGTCTATGGGCGGCGGTAATCATATATCATCAGTGCTCCTGTCCGTTTGTCCCCTCTTCTATAAAAAAATACCCTTCAAACTTGAATATGACCACAATGCAATTGAAGTTTTTGAGGCAGATTAGGCAAAACGGTTTCAAACCTGGACGAGACGTGGCAAAACGATAAAAAAATCGCCGGATTAATATTTATTAATGTGTAATCTCCGGTTCTGGCTTTAAAATGGATTCATGTTATCAATCCTTTGATCATTTATTTACCTATTAAATGTTTCAGTCGGAAATGAGGCAGCTTTTAGCCTACTGTTGAGTGGATTTACTCGTTTAACACCTGGATAAGTATTAATATAATATGTATACTTGTTAACCTATTTCGATAAAGATAAATTTATATTAAATTATGATGAAAAATTATAATAGGCACAATGCACATGTGACACTAAAAATCGTAATCGGCTGTTGGCTAATTGATATATATACAGTGATATTTTTTTGTGCGTTAAAAAATAAACTTTATATAAAAGTCAATATCTGGTTGACCGAGCTCTGGTCGGTTTTTCACATATTTTTGCCGATATACATAACCGATCTTTTCTTGGATATTGAAACTTGATAAATCGATTCCGACAGAATATATAATTATTTTTTCTTCTGCACCTGGTTGACCGAGCTTCGCTCGGTTTTTCACATACCCATATCTTGGGGACCGAGCTTTTCTTGGACCTTGAACCTTTATAAATCGATTCCTTGACCAAAAAAACCCTAATTTGTGACTTTCATAAAAATCGTTGGAGCCAATTCCGAGAATATATATATTATATTATATATATTTATATAGATATATATACATATATAAATATATATATATATATATATATATATATATATATATATATGTATATATATATATATATATATATATATATATATATATATATATATATATATATATATATATATATATATATATATATATATATATATATATATATATATAGTAAAACTAACTACTCGCTAAAACTCTATATATAGAGTTTTAGCGAGACTAACGAACAGCAATTGATTTTTATATCTGTATAGATTAAAGTTATATCGTGATTATCTTTATAGTAGTTTTTATTTTTAATTCATAACATTTATTAATTAATTTATTGATTTTACAGTTGCATTACATAATATTTTTACTTTTCGTGCATAAGACGATTTACATAATATTATGTACCTTGTTAGGCGCAGCAACTGGAAAGGCGATGGGGTAGTATTAGAGTGATTTGTCTTCTAAATATTCTTAGACAAAGATTACTATTACTGAACGCCATATTACCTTTTTTATATATGATGATAGCAAACAAGCAGATGCAGGCTCAAGTGATGGAAAAAGGAACCGTCGCCTATAGACAACAAAGATGAAAAGAGACCAAAGACATTAACGATGCTTTGCTATTCGAGTGTTAGGATGGCAATACTACATGCATAATCAACCGGCTACCTTACACTTCCAACCTAAACACGATAATGATAAGAATTGCCACTATTGCGACAGGAATAGGTAAGGCAGTGATACCGAATACCTAGGCGAGACGTTGCGGAACTCTTCTTTCTTCAATTGTTCAATAATTAAGTTTGACTACCTGCTCCACAGAACGGTATTTGTTAAAGTCTTCAAAGGAGTCCGGACCAACAAGGGGGAATGGCGTCGTCTTATGACAGGAAAAACTTAGCAGGTAGAACATGTTGGGACAGACACATTTCAATGTTTTTTTTTTCTTTTTTGTTCAATGATTTTTTACAATTATAAATGAGCATTTCATCTTCATATCTTATTAGAACTTGCGTATAGAGACTTGATTACTTTTCCAGATCGCATAGAGTATAAATTGATAACATTGTATCAATAACTCAACATCACCCAAAACTGTACTTAGTTTTACCTGCCAATCCTGATAATAAAACAAAATATAAATTATCGTAATCTTTTTATTAACAATAAAATGAATCGTGTGCCATACATAATCGAATTTCCAATTTGATTTCCACAAGCCTATTTGCTAAAAAAACTGCTGAGCCACAATCCGACGACTTCTAGCAAATTGCTGCATAATTAATCCTTCCCATCATTTGTATATTCTTATAAATTTGGTTATAAGAAAACGAATTTTGTATATTTTTCTCTATGATTGATTCAGATTATACTTGGTCTAAAGAATTAAATACCTACAAAGTTACGCGATAAAAAGCACTTGCGTTCTTGTTATAATCAATTGCATAATGCAAACCTCTTATCAATTTATAATTGAGAAATATGTAAGAAAAATTTATGGAATATATAACAATAAATAAATTTTTATTTACATTTCAAAATTGTATTCCCTACCTATTAAGTAAAATTAATCTAATACTGACATTTAATTAAAACATCGTCGATTAAATAATGATAAAAGATTTCATTTCAAATTATATTTTATACATATTTGTGGTAGTTAAATTTTTATATTTCCAAGTAAAAATATTTTATACACATTTTCATAGGAAATTTGGTGAAAATTGCAAAATATACTCTTTAATATATAAACTAAAATTTATATATACATGGCATTTATGAAATAAATTATATCTGAGTGTAACTGTTAATATAAAATAAAAACCCCAACATACGTTTCCACCATCTAACTAGCATTTTTATTCCATAATATAAATATGAAATATAACAATACCATAAGCAAAACTTTTAGTATAAATAGAAGTTTAATTTGGTATAAGTATTTCGGAATAATAGTGTTTAGATTCTTTGCTACATGAGGTCAAAATAACTATAAGAATCATCTTGGTCAAATTATAAATATAAAATTAAAAGTTGCATTAAAATTGGTTAAATTGTAACGTTCTCTGATGCTACAGGTGCATATTTGTGTCAAATATAAAAAGACTTCCTTGTTGCATCGGAGCTTAAAACATTATTTCTTGTTCCAAATTATTTATCACTGCAAATTCCACATATTATTATGTCATTTTCACAATCGAACCCTCGCACATAGTAGCTCGTGGTTAAACAAAATCATCCCAATGAAAAACAGCTTCTTAAACATACATTAGACGATTAGTATTTACAATTTGTTTCTTAGAATTGAATTACATGTTGGTTCAATTTGTTTTTAATTATGAACAGTTCACAATTACGCAAAAGGAAAATTAAGTTCAAGCTTAAACAGTGTTTATTATAAATTAGCGATAAATTATAATTTTACAAGGTATTTTACTTAAGTACGAAGAAATTGAGTACAAAATACTTTAAGTTTTCTTGTATGTTACAGTAAAACTTCGACTACTTAATTTTATTTGGCAGTAGTGATTTTTATTTACCAAACTGATGTAAGAACCTACCTATTCGTTTAAGCTACAATTTCTTATTATTAATATATTTTATCATTTTACATAACAAATTACAACTTACTATGGTCGTTTTACGAATCGGACAAAACTGTTTCAGAATATAATAATTCTTATTTCTCAATAATATACATAGATTATATACCAAATTTATCGACAATGAAAGACTGCTTTACCAACTATATCGCCGTAGTACCTATAACGTAGGATAGGAAAAAACTTCTGATATTATTATAATTAATGTGTTGAGTCTTCCGGGATTCTAAAGGTAATTAAAGCTTCAGTTTTGTTATTACAAAATTCCAAAACTTTTGTTTTAATAATAAATTAGTTAATATTAGTTTGGCACAACAAACATTTATATACTCGTAGTTAAATTAGATAAGTCTCGAGTTAAACCATAATGGTCCCGCTAGAATCACTATGCGAATACCGTATAGTGGTGTATTAACATATTAGCTGGTCAAAGCATGTCCTCAACATATAGAGCGAAATTAGTTGTTTTTACTCTAAATCTCGACCTTGTTGCTAAAGTTATGATCGCGAGGGGACCACATTGACTGCGAGGGTCGAAACATCGTTTCAATAAATTGGCACAGATTCAGGGCACAAAGACCCACTTCGTCGAAACGTCGAGATTAAATAACCTGCCATTATACGCTTTGATCTTTTGCTCCATTTATTTTTAAACAAAAAAATTATGACTTAAAAATTTACGAATTTATTTTAATATTTTTATTATTTATTCATTCCGTAACTTTACATTACGTCAAATAAAATTAAAATGTATATAAGTTATTACTGCCCCAAAGTTAAAGCTTAGCTGTAATCTGCCTTTAAAAATACAATAGTACATATTTAACTTCATTCACAGTAATTCTAGCAGCCAATATATTTATCCTCAGTTTTACATTATATATCCATGAATACGTATGTACAACATACACTTTATAATCAAATTACATTAACCCTTCAGGGTATTTGAATCAGCTTCAATAATATGTAAAAGTTTGAAAGTATTGTATAGACATTTATACAAATACATTAGTCTTTCAGATGCATCTAAAACAATGTTAGTGCATAGTACTTACACGGTTTCTGAAGCATATTACAATATTCAATAAATATTTCAATAAACTTTGAACATTATAAATACTAAACGTGTTTGTATAATATCTATGAGAGAAACCATTTTTTGAAATATAACAAACCTGATATTCAAGTACTAAAAACCTTTCAAATGAGATATGATTTCTACTTTTTTGATGAATGGGGAAATCTACTATTTATGAAAGAAATCTTATCTCTTGAGTATTAATCCATATAATTTGCTGTAAACTGTAATATTATTTACAAAGAACTTGTTAAAATATTTCGAAATGTTTACTAATTACAGCAAATATATTTTCACCGATTGAATGTTGTAATATACATACTTTTAACATAATATTAACCTTTGCATTCTTCGATCAAATGTAACTAGATTCAAGCCCATGGCCTTAAAACTGGCTAATAAAATAAGAGCTCGAAAAATATGTGGCCTTATTTAGTCCAATTACAATGACTATTACGGATGCGTCACGTCATGAAAATGTCTTATGAGTAAGCATGTGACTTGCAATTTTAAACTTTATAGCTATGGGGTTGTAGTGGAACTTCCTAAGGGTTTAATAAAATTTCACGAATTCTCGTCAGTAATATGCTGCAATAGTCGAAACTAAGCAATTACGTACAGACATAAGGTTGATTATTATTCAGATACTTTTATGATGTTCCAATAGTTTTATATTTCTGTATATATCATTCAAAAGCTATTTTCTTGTGCTGAGCTTGTAAGCGGAATCTTGTTATTTTTGATCGAAGTTTGTATTTTACCATTTTAAAAAACATACTTACGTATACGTATTATTACAGCTGACTACCAACGAATCGAACCCCGGAAACGATTTATATCAGGCGTACAATCACGTAGCCTCACTCACACCACTTGGCACTCCGACTTAAACAACTTTAAAGATAATATTGTCTCGGCATAATCTCACTCCACGAACACTCGTCATTTATTAGCGAGTTGTATATACTAAGTTTATGTATATAAATTTGATAAAGTTAATTCGTTTTTAATTATAATCCGTAAAATTATTAGTCGTAAAAACACTTCGATATAGTTTTTTATTTTAAAAGAATCACTGGTACGAAAGGGAACAGACGTAGTCTTTTCGAGGCTCACAACGCAGAGTGTGAAGTTACTATAGTGATATATTGGACCCCCTTATAACTAACTTTCTATCAAATCAAGATTTATTAAACATTTTAAGCAACAACATGCTTAGAGTTCATTACAATATAGTTATTTATTTGTAATTGTATATTATTTGTATTAAACAACAGTATGTCAATGAAAAGTCACGATTATGATTTATGAATCAAGTATAAGACACAAAAATACACAATAATAAAAAAAAAACTACAAATTAAACATTTTAGATAATAGCCCTATTCGTAATGAACGTTGTGTATCAATTGACCTAAATTAAAAAAAAATATGTAAAAATAAATCCGTTAAAAATAATTGAATCATGCTACCTTCAACTGCATCACTACATAGTATAAAACAAAGTCGCTTTCTCTATCTGTCCCTACGTATGCTTAAATCTTTAAAACTACACAACGGATTTTGATGCGGTTTTTTAATAGATAGATTAATTCTTGAGGAAGGTTTCAGTATATAAACCTTTCCGGTATTCCCACGGGAACAAAAGCTACGCGGGTGAAACCGTGGGCAGGTCGCTAGTTATTTATAAAAGGGTCTTACATATCACTTTAATAAACGAAGAGACGCAGCGGCGGCGTCGGCGGTTCGCGAGTCACGTGAACGCACAAGGGTGAAGCTCGCGGTGACGATGCGCTTTGAGGCGAAGCGCTTATGGGCGAAGCGCGTGGGGTAGAACCGCTCTGTGACGAAGCACGCGGAGACGAAGCGCTCTGTGATGAAGCACGCAGAGGCGATGCGCACTCTAGTGGGGCGCGCTGTTAAATGATGCTCTCACGATTGCGCTCATTCTCTTCTTGCGAGCTGAGAGAACTACCGCCGCAGATCTGCATTTCGATTTCTTGAAGCCTGTCAAAAAAAAATACATAATTGAGACCCAGTAAGACTGCAACAATTGACTTCCAATCTTCTATATCTCTGGAATTCTGGATCAAAATTTCATCAAATTTACATTTTAACACAATATTTGCTAGCTTATAACACTTGTACTGTTTCACAATAAGATAATTATATTTAATTTCCGACCGGTTTCGCTTACACAAGCATCCTCAGGGTATTTATAATAATTATAATTGAATAATACAATAAGATAATTATATTTAATTTCCGACCGGTTTAGCTTACACAAGCATCCTCGGGGTATTTACAATAATTATTCAATAATAATACACAAGCATCCTCAGGGTATTTACAATAATTATTCAATAATATTTATTGTAAATACCCTGAGGATGCTTGTGTAAGCGAAACCGGTCGGAAATTAAATATAATTATCTTATTGTGAAACAGTACAAATGTTATAAGCTAGCAAATATTGTGTTAAAATGGAGTTTCACCAAGTGCCGACGTTAAAAAGTATAAAATTTACATTTGGTCAATTAATGGAAAGTATAAACAAACAAAAAATATAATTTAAACATCGTCACATGCTAAAATTGTATCATATTGATTTTGTATTTTATCACACACACAAGTATTAACTTGTATTTTATCACAACCAACATTTATTTATTTTAAAGCGGTTGGCTTTAAAGCGAAACCAACTCGGTTTCGCCTATTATATCATCATCAGGGTTTTTAGTTTATATATTCTTTAAACATTACTAATAGACACGCAAGGATAACAACTAACGTTGTTGTAACAAAAGCAATCAAATACATCATAATTTTTCAAGTCTTCTAATAAATGACTGAGTTCTGAAGTTACAAAATACAGCCAAATTGAGAACCTCCTTTTTGGGAAGTTGGGTAAAAAAACAACACATTTTCACATATTTCGCATTTTAAAACGATGCAAAATATATGTCAATTAAATTTATGAATTTATAAAACAAAGTTAAATCGATTCGATAATGCAGTATGAAGCACCGTTTTTACTTTGAATAGTGCGTGTGTGAGTGTTTAATGCAGGTGTTTAGTACCAGGCAAAAAATACGTGAAGACAGATTAGTGCGAGTGACTAGTATCAGCGTCTTTTCACTTTTACTACACTGAATTCTAATCACTTGCACTGATCAACGGCTGTCTGTCAACAAGTCGTTATCGACTCATATGTCATTTACTTATTCTATGTGTAATGTTATAAAATAGCAAACAAGAGAAAACTATCGCCTATACATACCAAAAATGTTTTTCGTGCATTACTATTCTTGTGGTACGAGTAAGTTCTTAATTCTAAATGCATAAGTTCACCGACTACCATTTTCTCCAAACCAGAACACGACAGTGACAAAGATTGACGTTATTGCGGCAGGAATATGTAAGGCGGTGGTTACAGATCCGGGCGAGATGGTGCAGAACTCTACCAACTTGTAGGCACGATGGTAGTGACGCGTATCAATTAGTCGCTTTTGACGACCTGTCTGGCAGAACGGCAAGTGGTCTATTCTTCAAAAGAGCCGGCACCAACATGGGGATATTACCATAGTTGGCGGCCCTAATAATCATGTTTTGAATTATTTGTCCCATTACTTGATTTTTACAAAGTTTTTTATAGTTACGGCTTACAAAGCTAGTTTATTAATTTATATCAATTTCAAATTGATTATACACATAAATAAATGAATATTATAATATGATAATTTCTATGAACTATTTTATACGATGCTTAAAATAGTTTCAATTTTGAAATAAACATATAAACTAAAATTACAATTACCTAATATAGTACTTAAATCAGAATATCATTTTAAATCCTCAAACTATTTCCAATTCAATACATCAAATCAAAATCGCTGACCTCAGAGCATTCACTTGTAGATCAAATAAAATTAAATGTCTATAAATAAATGAAAATACGTAAATAAGCATTAATGGGTGTGTTACGCTCACAATGTGAATATGGAAATAATGAGACATGGGCAGAGTATAAGTGACCTTTACTATTCGACTATAAGCTAGCTTCTCCTGAATTTACGAGCATTGAGAATTTCACAGTGAAAGACATATTAATCGGGTAGGATTATTAGAAATATACCTACATCGTGAATAAATGGAATATTCTCTATCTACGCCAACAATATAGCTGATTACCAAGAAAGAAGTTAAATATTCCAAAGAGAGAGGGAGTTTTGAAAATTGGTGTATTTATAAATTTTCGAGGTTCATTCAAATTTCAACTTTTTCCAGCTTGCTACTTTGCACCTTTACCGCACGCGCCACCATATTGAAAAAAAGGCGCCTAGTTGTAGTTATGACCCGAAACGCATGTTAACGTACACAGCCTGAACACAGAAACTGTTTAGCTACGTCAGCACAGACAGGCGGCTTGCTTAGCGCCTAGAGCCTAGCGAACTACCAAGCGAGTAGTTTTGTAAAACGAGCGTTCTAGAATTTTTGCGGCCATCCGCACTGTTGACTTCGATAGGTCGTTAAGCAACTAACTAGGCGTCAAGCGCGCAGTGCGACCAATCGCGGACGTTCTAGAACGTACGTTTTACTAAGCTACTCGCCGGTAGTTCGCTAGGCTCTAGGCGCTAAGCAAGCCGCCTGTCTATGCGAACGCAGCCCCAATCTTATAAAAAATTGATAGGACATAAATTGTACGGATTTTTTTCAAGTTTAATTTTGTACCTAGTTATTTTTTTCGTTTAATGAATAAGAAATCTGATAATGTCAAAAAACTGCTATTAAGCGACGGTTTTATATTACAAGGAGGCGCACCTTGTATCATTGTAAGGAGCAAATATACAAGGAGTACCTCCAAGAAAAAATGTGTCAAAATTGAAATTTGGAAAAAAGTACACCAAAATCTATGAAAATACCAAGTTTTAACTTCCAGAAAAAACTTCCAGAACAAACTTCCAGAAAAAATCCAGGTAACTCGTTATTTTCGAACCAAATAACCATACTATATGAATGAATATTTAGAATACTTAACTAAATTTATATGAAATTTGAAAATATTATTTATTTATTTATTTATTTATTTAACCATTTATTGTACACAAATAACAAAAGTAAAACTAAAGAAAAAAATAGTACAAAAGGCAAGCTTATCTCTAAAGAAATTTATTATTGGCGAAACGAGGATAAATTATTTTGCGTATGCAAACCGCACCGCAGAATAAATAATTCTGTACAGAATATACAGAACTTTCTATAAATCCCAAATTTTCTAAGTTATCAAAAATAAAATTCTCTCTGAAAAAATATCTGAAAAAGATTGCTAAATTTTAACTATATCCTATCTAAACTCTGTCGACATTTTTATTAATTTCAATTATTTTAATTTCGAATCTTGTATGATGGTGTCGCATTATCACTATTTGTTATTATCTATCACAGTTTTTCTTGCGTGCAGAGAACACAACCCAAAATTCGAGTTAGTATTCTTTTCATTTTCTAACATTTCTTTAAGCACAAAAATAATTATTTTGAGTCTACTTATGTTATCACTATCTGAGCGATGATATTTTTAATGTGAAAATAGATTATCACGGCGATGACACATACCTGGATCAATATGAGCAGGAATAAACTATCTAATTACAAATTTTCGACAAAATCATTAAAGTCGTTTCGGAGAAATCAATTAGATATAAATATACAAGAATTGCACATTTAAAGTATAGGATTATGCGAAAAAAAAAATATTCATAAACCTTGAAGTATCCAATTTAGCAATCCAATAAATTTTAATATATTTCTCATCGCGTAGACCTTTCAAAGAATATACTAAACTAACAAAGTTATTTATTTAAAGTTACCTTTGATTTACAAACTGTTTTCGTTGATAAAGTTGATGTTCAATCGATTATAAAACGTATTTGTACATATTTTTAAACACAATAGGTGTAGAATATATTGCATTTGCCAGGCAATCAACGAGACAGCCTTTTTGTTTTCGACAGCCTTTTTCGACAGTGATCCCTTATAACAAATTTATTTTTAGTCATTACTCAATTTAAATGAAATAGCAGACAAACTATCTTGATGGAAACTAAAAACCACCGCCCATAGTCACTAAAAATGGTGCGTTGCTGTCTGTGTGGTGGGATGGTAATGCCACATGCTTAACTAGCTCTCTTTCCCGCCACACTGGAACACGACAGTGAAAAGCATGGATGCTAATGCGGCGGGGATACATAAAATGGTGGTACAAAACCCAGGCGAGAAGGTGCGAAACTTTTCCACTTAGTGTTAATGTTATTAATGACATGTATTATTAATCCTCGCTTTTTATAAACTGCCTGGTAAAATAGCAGATGTTCTATTCTTCAAAGGGAGCCCGGACCTACACGGACTGCATTAATAGAAAATGTGTGTAATTACCTTTGATCAACTTCCCATTGTTGCTGGTTTAGTTTGGCTGACATGGCGGCGTTTTCGTTTTCAACAGTGTATAGTCGCTCACGTAGCCGTTTTATCTCGCTCTCGAGCGCATCGTGCGTGTCGATATGTACGCGCGGCGCTACGCTGCCGGCCGCCATGCTGCCGCCGCCTACGGCACTGCTACGGACGCTCGACGCACAAGATGCTACGGGTGACACTACTCGAAGAGGGCTTACTGACGAACTGAAATCAAATTTTTTGCTATATTTTTCAATCTCTATTTTGAAGAAAGTCACATAACTGTATAAAAAAGGCAGTTATGAGAACTACGATAGAAGTGAACACTTTATATTTTGAAATAACTAGTTCTGTGTTCTTTTCTAAATTTTTAATTATAGTCTGATTAAATAAATTTCATAATTTTTAACTGTAATTCCAACGCTTAACCTATCACTCCCTAAAACTATACAACAAGTACCTAAAACTAATGAAATACAGCCAACTTCATACTGTCAGTATAAACTTGGTTTAAGTCGTTAATGAGACGTGACGGACACGGACATCCATAAGTTTTGTCACTACCGAAAATCGCTCAATACGAATAATAACTTTTTCTTCAATATATAAAGGAAAAATATCTGGTTGACCGAGCTTTGCTCGGTTTTTCACATATTTTTGGAACCGATCTTTTCTTAGACCTTGATAAATTGATTCCTATAGAACATATAATTTTTTTTCTGTACCTGGTTGACCGAGCTTTGCTCGGTTTTTTACATACCCATATCTTGGGAACCGAACTTTTCTTGGACCTGGAACCTTAATAAATCGATTCTTTGACCCGAAAAACCCCTAATTTGTGACTTTTATGAAAATCGTTGGAGCCGATTCCGAGATTCCAATTATACGCGTAAGTTTGCTTGCTCCCTTACCCTTTATAGAATACACTAGCTAACAAGCGCTTAGTTTATTGTGGCAAGAAATGTTATTGCCTTATCTAATACCTTTAAACGAGCAATTCTTGTATGTATATATATATATATATATATATATATATATATATATATATATATATATATATATATATATATATATATATATATTTGTTAGCTAGTGTATTCTATAAAGGGTAAGGGAGCAAGCAAACTTATGCGTGTTACAAAACACACCCGTCATAAGTATGGCAATCCGCAACATAAGCTGTGGTTATCTCTTACCATCAGGCGAATCATCCGCTTGGTTACTATCCTATGTAAAAAAAAACGATTATTTTTTTCTTCGAATTTTAAGCTTTATTTTCTACAGGTCTAGTAACGATAAGTATAAATAGAATTTTCATTCTGAGTGATATTTTTAGGTCTGTTTCTCCTTCAAGCTTCTAATTGTTAAATTTTTTACGTGAAGAATAAATAATTTTATTAGATTTCTACCCCAGATGAATAAATACCCCAGGCTCCATGACGACAATGTGTACCATACATACTCTGTGTTTCCCTCTTCCTTATCAAAATTTGACCTCTGTTGTGTTAAGAATACAACCTAATAGATTAAATATTTACTGTTTAAATATTTAGGTGATATTAATAAACCTATTTAATCAAACACACGTTTGTTTAAATATGTTTATTTAAAAAAAACGTGTGCTAATATAATTAATTAATAACGATAAAATAATTAAAACGTGTGTTAAATATAAAAATAATAAAAGCATTTATTTAAATAGACTTATTTAAACAAACGTGTGTCTGTTTAAACCGATTATCGATTAGCGCTCATTCTATCGCATCGACTATACGTGATAATGAACGAGATGGAATAAGCGCTGACTTAATTAAGCACACGTTCAAATTTATTTAATAACAGCACAGCTAGTGATTTTATTGATTATTATAAATAATATTATTATAATTACCTATAAAGCTGGTCCCGATAGGAAGGCGGGTGTGTTGATTGTAGCATTTGAGGTATAGGTGCACCTGACAGCTGCATTTCTTCTATGGGCACCCGGCCGCTAGTCTCTACGAGTCCAGGCGTCGATTGACACCGGCCCATTGCCACTAACATTTTCAGTTATTAAATATGTATATACTCATTGTTATTTACATATTTACTTTTCCCTACCTATTTATATTTTTTATATCAATACTTAGCAAACAAGCAGATGGCTCTTCTGATGGAAAGAGAAACCGTCGCCTATAGACACCAAAAACGTTAGTGATACGTTACTATCCATGTGATAGGATTGGAATGTCACATACAAGTCTACCAGCTATCTTACCCTCCGAACCGGAACTTGACAGTGACAAGCACTGACGCTATTGCAGGAGTAATAGATAAGGCAGTGATTCCATATACCCGGGCAAGACGTTGCGGAACTCTATAAACTAGTGGGCACGACGATAGTGACACCTATAGCCAATCGTTCGCATTTTACGAAATATCTGGCAGAGTGACACAGAGTTTACTTTCAAAGAGGGCCCGAATCAACACGGAGTAATTTTAAAAATGCTAACTAGTAGAAATTCGCACATCCATTATTATATTTTAAATAATAATATAACAAAAATATCGAAGGTATTAAAATTGGTATTGAAATTAAATTTATTTTTCAAAAATATTCTTGTGAAATTAGGTTTTTATGTTAGACGTACTCTAAGAATAGAACGTTTTTCTCTTCAGGGGCGTATTGTTTTCTTACACTCAATTAAGACTTAGAGCTTTAAACACATTACCTTAAAATATTCTAAAAACAAACCTTGCTTATAAATTTATTTCACACATCTTACGAATATAACGATTTGGATAAAATTATTAATTAGATAATGTTTTACTTTTTTAGTTGTATTTTTTGTTAAATCACAATTTTTCAAATTAAATACGTTTTAACTATCAGTTCTATTCACATTGTCTTTTTATTATTTTTTAATATTCACAGGATCCATTAGAAGATATTTTAATAAATTGTTACCCTACAATTTTGTGAGATTACGTTAATTGTCATATACATATTTAATCGATCAAATAAATATATTAATAAATTTTCCGAAAAAAAAACATATATATATATATATATATATATATATATATATATATATATATATATATATATATATATATATATATATATATATATATATATATATATATATATATATATATATATATACATATATATACACAATATCATGATATGCACTCAAAATAAATTAAATGTCAAACCTTTTTCAAGAGGCGCCTTTTTATACTTTTCCAGTCTCTTCACTGCAATGGATTCTAGACGGACCCTGGCAGCAGGATACTCTTTGAGCACGTCCCACATGTCTTTCTTGCTCAGCACAAACAGGTCCGAATAGCCGACGGAGCGCACTGACGCTGTCCGCCGGTTGCCTGTCGACGTGTCATCCACACACTCCGTGCCAACGGGTTTCGGTCCAAATATCTCAGAAACTCAATTATTCAGCCATTCTTTGGGGTCGATACAGATAGTGATATAAATTTTCGCATGTAAATTATTGCATATAAACGTTGTACTTCATAAACCAACTCTTGAATAAAAGCAGGTAAAGAATAGGAATTTGATGGTTAATGGAACAGAATTTGAGTTATAGTTTCAAGCATTACATTACAACCGGTGGCCCTTAAAAAGTGTGTTATGGGTGTTAGTCAACGATACTACTACATAGAAATACATTTATAAATATTAGAATATATATAATAAACACCCAAACCCGAAAACACAAACATTTATGCTCATCACACAAATGCTTATCCCCGTCGGGGATCGAACGCGAGCCCCGTTGATTGCGTAGTCAGGGTCGCTAACCACTCGACCAACGGGACGGTCTATTATGTTAAAATTATTATATCCCAAATGCAGTAGCTGTACTGCTCAAAGTTGTAGCGTTAGATATACATATTACAATGATCGCATTTAAGTAACAATTAACTTTTTACAATTCAAAGTTAAGCATCACTCAATTTTGAACTCTAAGGCCGTGATGATTACATATCTAAAGATTCATTGTACTGGTTACAAGATATACAATACGTCCACGTACGAGTTAGTTAGATTAGTTACATTAGTACGTTTTAGTTTCATTACTACCAAAAACTCAATTTAATAAAAAGGACAACAGGTTCTGGATTTATCCACTCAGCTGTAATACACGTGCAAATCACGTCTCGAGTTTCTACCCAAGTAACAAGACAAGACCTTTAGTAGGATTTTCACCCTCTTGGAACGTGATCTTTTTCAGGCGGTAACACAATTTCGACTTTTCAACTGTTTTTCATAGTATCGCCTATCTGTGCCGACCCTTACGAAGTGGCGTAAAAAATTCAAGAGTTTCTGTGACATAAAAAAAGGGGAGACCGAAAACACCGGAAATATAGGCACTAAAGAGGAGCATATTAATGATATAAAAGCTGAATAAGGGAGAAAAATTACTACTTTCACTGATTTAACAGTCCAAATATATATGTAGATATGGTTATCAGAATTATAACAAAAAATAATAAAAAGCCATTACTATCAAATTTCATCTGTGCTTCAAGACAAAGCGTTCGGGATTAAAAATTAGTAAACAAGTTATAATAGTTAATTTTATCAGTAAAATAAATAAGCACTGCTACTTTTCTCGTACCATCTAGGTACAGCAATTATACTTACAACTAAAGAGTAACTGTTTTAAACCGACATAATAAAAACGCGGAGAAAGGCCGTTAAATAGAGTTAAGATCTTATTAGGGTTCATGCACCAAGAGGTCACGCCAAATATGTAAAGTCAGGGTGGATGCAAAGCGATCGGGGACACTGCCTTCAATACAACCAAAGGAGATGTAACTATAAGCAAACAAATCACATGACGCCCAATACAAAACTCGAATGATTGTACCTAAGGCTACTTAAAAAGTTTTATGTTTCATTAAATCCCACTCTGAGATCACACTTATTAATTTTGCTATTGATTCCATATTGTCAATTGCATTGGAAATTGACTTGCATTTCAAGGAATGCAAAAATTCCCGAAATATAATATTTGTTAGTACATATAAATTCAAATATGCATATAAATTATTTCATTATATTCAAATATCATTTTATTAACGTCAATTTAGGTATTAACATTAAGATTATAGAAACACTGATATCTTAATTGTAATTATAAATATTGGTTACTTTAAAATATTTAAAACTCACATTTACCTTTACTTTAATATTCAGGATTTGATTTGGATCTAGGATCACTGATTGATATATGCTGTATATTTTTGACTGCTAGATGCTATTGAACAACAGTAATTATGATTCAAAAGTGAGATTCAATGGAAAAAAATCGAAAAAGCCATCATACATAACATAACTTAATCGGTTAAATGTGAATTTCGAAAATGCTATGCTTATCAACGTTTTATATGAAAAATTAAATATAAAAAGTGTGGAAAATATCAAATAAAATTTGGAATGTTTAAGCTTCACCTAAACAATCAATTACTCAACTGTGTTACCGCTTTCAATTGCCTGTACTGAACTAAATTTTTATGACTAAAATATATAAGATTTTATCATTGGAGAGAAAAGAAGTTTTATTATTCTTGTTTATTTATTTATAAATTTGTCAATTATGATTAAAGTTTCATATAATATTGCTTAAAATGTGTGAAAAGGACATTTTGATTTTGATTCTTAAATCATAGCACGTCTAATTTATTAAGACTACAAGGAAAAATATTAATAATCATAGCATAAATATAGTGTGTTTCTTTATATATTCTGCCCGCTATATATTCCATAAAAATCAATTAAATGGAATTTATAAGCAATATGTTAGTCACATTTATCAAAGTTATAGGAAACTATTTGAGGAAATAAAAAAACAATTGTATTTAAATAACAAGTATGTATAATATGTCGTAAATAGTTTTACGTAATTATACTAAATATTATCATTATTTATTCCAACTTTATTATTCGCGAATACAGTAGTAAATAGAATGTAATTACTACTACTGTGTACTCACCAACGAATCGTAGCAAGGAAAGCCAGTATCAGTGCGCATGGAAGCGGTAACAATGGTTGGAGTGTGATGTCCCAAAACCTTTTGATAGCGTTGTGGCCGCTCCCTCGGCCTGATTGCAGCGTCTCCTCGAAACGTTTGCTTTTGAAAACTTTTCAAGAAAAAAAAAGTAGAATAACAGTGGCGTGGCGTCTCGGGCCGTGGAGATATTTACCAAGTTGTTTACCTGCGGTGCCCATGTTCAGAATTGAAATTTCGCCAAAATAAGAACCCGCCTTTAAAGTAGCTAGTACAGTCTTTCCGTTGTCACCAACCACCTGCAGTTTGCCTCGGTTTACTATGTACATCTCCTTGCCGACCTCACCTACAAATATATTTTAAATTTAAATAAAATTATTTAAACTATGTATGAAAACAGCTGATGAAACATTCAAACTTAGTAGCAAAATTATGATAGCAGCACATATAACATTACTTTCTGTATATACCTAATTTGCCTTTAAATGGCTCTAACAGTTTCAGAAAATTGGCGCATGAAATGTTGAATTGGAAACATAAATAAAACGGTTTCTGGGAAATTCCGGATAAACAAAATCTGATACCAGTTTCACAGAGGCGGTTATTTTTCAAGAGAAGTTTATCAATATTAGGCAACATATAGGAAGAAAGGTATCCATAAAAATTGATTTAGTAATTTGATTTAAAGTTCCACATAAAGGACGTACACCAAGTGTTATGTTAATAGCTGCCCGCCCCGGATTTGCTAGGGTTAGGTTTGAAAACCGTTCGCTTACGATTTTTAAATATTTTTTTATACAAACCTAGTCCTGATAATAACGAATACAACAAAAAAGTACTCAATTACTCAATTTGGTGCATTTATTCCGGAGTTATGCGCGTACAAAAGCGTAAAGTCATTTCAGAGATTCATTTTTATTTATGTAGAAAATCTATTTAACGTTTAATTAAGAGCTTAATTGACGTTTTGTCACCTAAATGCTTATTCAGCTTATATATAGGTGTTTATTGGATTGTTGAATTGTCTTTTGCAATGTTTCCACATTTTGAAATGTAATAGATAAAATTTGTTTTAAATTTTAGGTTTGTAAAGCCTAATTTATAAACCCCTTTACGTGTGTATGTTATATAACAGGCAAGTTTTAAATCTCAAAATAATAATCTTGAGGTTTAAATTTGCCTGTTACATTTAGGCTATTTAAAATATTAAAACAACTAACTGCTTCATATGGAGATAAAACGACTTACCTTTCCTGCATATATAATCTCCTGGAGAAAATAAAACTGGACGAAGCCTCAACACTAGTTCGCATAAAAATCCAGCCTCTGTATTCTGGAAGATCTCTACCCTACAAAAAGTAAAAAATTATAATACTAATTTCAGATTCTTAACAATCAAAGCATAATAAAATATGTTCAATACGATGCGGATAAAATGCAATCTTAAGTTAATTCCTAAATAACTGCTATAATTACGCAGATGACAGTCCTTGCGTCCACAGAAGGTTGGTTGCAAATTGTATTGATTTTTGTAATTTACGCTATGGACTTCCGCAAAATAAGTTAAGCATTTATGAAATATGTTGTGATCAGTGGGCTGCAGAGTACCGTCACAGACACGGCCCCGAATACCATGTAGAATGGTTATTTAAAATATCTACGCGTTTGAACGTGTAACGCGCTTGAATCACATTGCCGCCACTCCACAACCTACCGATTTCAAAACCAATCACTTAGGTCAAAGCGTATCTTAACGTATCGTAGCGTAGCAAAGCATATAAAACGTATCTTGAACTTATTGCAAACTGTGTATGTAATATATAGTATATATTTCCTCAATGTTATTGTTAAAATCTTGTAGGACTACAGAAAGAAAACAACACAACTACTTAATTGTGAACGCCCTTTGCTATTATAGCTACATGAATTCTGAAGTAACTGGCAAGTATATATCAAAATAGCCCTTGCCAGAGACTAGTTTTTGTCTACACTTGTTTTTTTCTTGATATAACACAATATATTATGCAAAAAATGTTTCACAATTTTTAATGGTCATAAATTCAATACTAATGAATCTGTAATGGGATAAATATATCAAAGTAGTCTTTTGTTTATTTACTCGTGTTAAAACTATGTGTGACATGCATAGATTCAACCAATTTGACTATAAATCTAATATATATATATATATATATATATATATATATATATATATATAAATCAATTGCTGTTCGTTAGTCTCGCTAAAACTCGAGAACGGCTTAACCGATTTGGCTAATTTTGGTTTTGAATTAATTGTTGAAGTCCAGGGAAGGTTTAAAAGGTGAGAAAATAAAGGAAAAATTGATAACAAGAGTAGAAAAAGGCAGAACAACATTTGCCGAGTCAGCTAATAATATAAATAAACAAATCTTATTGTGAATTCTGGTAGAATCGATAGTATCAAAATATATTTTTATCTATACATTTAACAGGGAAAAACTTAAATACTGTTATCACAAGAAATATATATTTAGATTTACCGTCATAATATTTCGTTTAAAGGCCTCAGAACCATTTGGCGACAAAAATTTACGGATCGTATAAACGAACACTTTTGCATTATTCATGGACGTAAAAAGCAAATGTTTCTGTTTTTAATTATACAACACGGAATATTAAACTGGAAGTGCTACTACAGACATCTATTGAAGTTGATATCTTCATAACAATTGCAAAATTTATTTTCATTAAAATATTAAAATAACATTTAGCATTTATTTTTACAGAGTATTTGATGTTATTAGAAAAAATACGTTTTTTTATCAATCGACTTTCTAAAAAGGAGGATGTTCCCAATTCGGATATTAATATGGTTGTTTTGTATGTTACGGTAAAACTATGTCACTTACCGATTAAATATGCAATTATATCCTAATAGCGTTTATATATGATTGACTTTTTAATTGTTATCACGAATAGGTTAAATTTACATTATTTTTTTATTAATTCGGGTAATTTATAGTAAACTAGCTGTTGCCCGCGACTTCGTACGCGCGGACTTCGTTTACTCCGCACAGCTCCTCCCCCGTGACAATATGTAGTCTATATGTTAACCCAACCTGTTAGTAATATTCATGCAAAATTTGAAGTAAATTCATGCAGTTCTTTTTGAGTTTATCCCGGACATATGGGTGATTCCGTTCTAACTGTGATATTCAATGTCCTGTATTGTTTGTTCTCACAGGTCGTTAATTAATAATTAATTTATGAAATTTTTGTACTCATTGGAAAATAATAAACATATTTCAACATTATTTTCATATAATATAACTTGCCACTTACAGAAAACTTACAATATATCACTTAAATGTCAATACCGTGTCATGTCCATTTCTAGAATTTATTTATAAATTGTTAGTTTTTTTGTCGTAATAATGATTTAAACTAATTACCTCATAAATTCTAATGTTTACGACAAAAAAAATCTAACAATTTATAAATAAATTCTAAAAATAGACATGACACGGTATTGACATTATATCACAGTTAGAACGGAATCACCCATATATACAGACAAACAGACAAATAGACAAAAATTCTAAAAACTATATTTTTGGCTTCGATATCGATTGTAGATCACGCCCCAAGTATTCTTTTAAAAAAATATTCAATGCACAGTTTTGACTTTCCTACGGTTTTATTGTATGTAATAATATAGATTTTTATTTATTTAACGGCCTACAGTTTTGTGAATAAACAAAATTGATCGTATGCTTAAGTCAGTGCTAATTCCATCTCATTAAGTGATAGAATGAATGCAAACTTATGCATGCTCTAATCGGGTTATCAATATTACCACGTATCATTAGATATATTTAAAAAAAAAAACAAATAAACGTGACAAAATATGTTACTTTTTGCTTTGAACACACAAACTTGTCAAAAGTGAATGGAAGATTATATATGATTTCTTCGATGTCAGTGAAACAAGAAAAGTAGTGTAAGGAATGGCACAAACTTATTAAAGGTGAGGAATATTCTTCTTTTTCCCAGAGGCACAAAGTCTTTCAACGTCTATCGTACATTCCACAACGTCAGTAGCATAAACAGAAACACACATTATTACATATCCAGTGTATTAAACAAATGTTCCGTAACTGAAGCATCTTTAGGACAGTCGAATAGCAGTTCACTCAACCAGAATTAAAGTACTAAAGAAATACAATATGGTGATGATAGTTATAGACTAGCGACAGAACTAAAAAAAAACAACCTGTCACAATCTGCTGCTGTCACACAAATCATTCCCTATCGTTGTGGGTCCTATGAAAACACATATTGACACAGGCGTTATTGTAATTGTCTATGAGTTACAGAAGAGTGTACAAATTTCTATATCTCAAAAGTAAGCATAGCATCATTAAAACCTGTGATGAGACAATTTGTAAAACTATGAACATGGTCGCAAAGAAGAAAAATATTCTCTGCTAAAGCAAGTGATGTACCCTCTAGGATATATATGGGCAACAACCGGCCCGCGGGCCGGATCCGGCCGGAAATAATATTACATAAGGTACTTATACTGACGGGAGTGATAATCATTTTACCGCCTCACTCTTTGATAATCGCCGCCATTTGACTTGCTCGATCAAATTCTTTGAGGTTGCCACCTCACGGGCGACACATCAAAAGATTTATTGCTTCTCAATTATTCTAAACTAGTTTATTCCAGATTATTCCTTCATTTTGCTTATATAATCAGGTGGGTGGCCCGAACCTTAGTTCAGTTCTATTTGAGACAAGCGATATCCTAGCGAACTTGCTTTGTGACTTTGTGTGCATCTTGAGTGGTTGCTAACTATAGTTTGTTATTAAGTTTATTGAACGAAAAGTAAACAAAAATGATGTCTCGTGGAAAAAAACGAAAAGTAGATACAAAGGGTCGTCAGTTTCAAGAAAAATGGACTAAAGAATTCTTTTTATCTTGCACAATGGTAAGCCTATTTGTTTGCTGTGTAGAGAATCCATTTCAGTAATGAAAGAATTTAATATAAAGATGCATTACTCAACTAATCATGCTACGTTGCACTCACTGACAGGACAATTAAGAACAGACAAAATCAGAAGGTTACCGCAAATATAGAAAAACAGCAACAAATGTTTCATAAACAAAGAACCCAACTTGATAATATTGTGAAAGCTAATTTAATAGTTAGCTCAAAATTGGCAAAGGCATTAAAACCATTTGCCGAAGTAAAATTATCAAGGAGTGTATGTTAGAAGTATAAGTATTTTGTGTCCTGAAAAGAAAAATGAATTTGAAAAAAATTGTTTGTCAAGACAAACTGTGTTGTTCGACATATAGAAATAATGGCTAATGATATAAAAACAACATTGACTGACCGTATGGTTGGTTTGAATCATTTTTCATAGAATTAGACGAGAACACCGATTTATCTAACACAGCTCAACTGGCTATATTTATTCGAGGTGTTGATAAGGAGTTCACTGTTACTGAGGAATTGCTTGCTTTACAGCCACTTAAAGGAACCATTACAAGAAAGGATACTTTTATTGAATTCAAAAGGTATTTACTAGTTTTGGCTTGTCATGGTCAAAATTAATTGGAGTACGTACTGATACTATGACCTTCTATGGTCAGTTTGCGTAAAGGTATCATCAGAATTTTGAATGGAAAAGCAACAGAATTAAATGTGCAAAAAGATGATTTGATAGTCCTTCATTGCATTATCCACCAACTGAACTTGTGTTCTAAGTCCATTTGACTTCAGAATGTTATGAATGTGGTAGTAAAAACCATCAACTTTATTCGATCCCGAGGGCCTAACTATCGTCAGTTCAAGGCGTTTTTGGATGAAATATCAGCTGAATATAACGACGTAACATATTATTGTGAAGTCAGATGGCCGAGCAAAGGAAAAATATTGAAACGGTTTTACGAGCTTAGAAACGAGATAGCAGACTTTATGAAAATAAAAGATAAACCACTATCTGAATTAAGTGACCCAAAATGGTTATGTGACTTAGCATTCTGGTCCATATTACAGACTATTTGAATTATTTAAATTTGAAACTTCAAAAACAAGGACAGATAGTAAATGATTTGTACAGCCATTTGAAAGCGTTTCAGACCAAACTTCGCTTGTGGGAGTCACAGATGCTGTCTGGTAACAGTTACTATTTCAACATGCTCTCTGTGTATGAAAATTTTACTTATGCTCAATATTCTGAAAAACAAAATTACTGTCGGAACAATTTTCGAACAGATTTAGCGTATCAGCTCAAGTGTTTCATTGATTTCGGTGTATTTAATTTTTTATAGTTTGTAACAATTGCATATTTAACGATTTAATTATAATGTACCATTTTTTAAATTTCATTTCGTTATTTTAATAAATTGTACTATAATAACATTGTCGTATTATTACATGTGTAATACCTATCTTAAAGTTTGGTTTATCTAAATTTTGGCCCTCAACATGACAAAGGTTGCCCATACCTGCTCTAGGATATACTACATTTGGATTGAACTGCCTTGGCTTGTATGAGGTGCTAGGGGAAATTAGCAAAGTCAGCTCTCATTTTTTAACGAAATGCAATATATTCTTTAATCAAGATTTTATCAATGTTTCTATCAAGTGAAAGAGTTGTACTTTCCTGTTAACCTATAAGACAAATAAAAGATAAAAGAAAAAGTTTTGACTAAATTTAAGGAAGGTCAACGTCTAGCACTAGAAAGCTCTGAGATTATAAGGGTAATCGTAAAATCTGTCATCGTCGAAATATCTCAGTTCACATGTGAATAAAATCCAAAGATAGCATCCTATCATCAACAATAAATATAGACGTGCTTCAATAATAATTATTATCAGCCTGACAGCGTCAATCAATATTTGAATCCAACGTGTCGGCTACAAATGAATTGAATTATAAACTGCAACGCTGTTTAAAAGCCGACATCCATTAATATTGCTTTTATTATTGCAAACAGAAATATTTATAGTCACGTAGTTTAACAAGATTGGGACGATTCAATGCATTTCATTTATTTTTCACCAAAGAGTTAATCTATATCATATTTTCATCATAAAATAAGTTTGTGAAATTCTTTAAAAAATACAGGTAAGAACAAATACCTACATTTTTTTGTGAAATCGTGACTGAAGTCGCGAGGAACAGCTAGTAATAAATGATTGTTAGAATTGTAAAATATTTTAAGGAAAAAAATGGTGGTAAAGTTAAGAATGTAAGTTATATTATTTCAGTTAGCGCAAACTATTTCACAATAATAATCCATTAAATATTGGAGCTGTTTCGACAGTTACAAGATTGTTTTTTTTTTGAAAACCCATATTCTATGATCGAAAACATTATTAGAAGGCATAACAAAAATTAAAAAAACCTAAAGCGCCCGTCGAGTCGAATCTAATACTAATAAAAAGGCAATAGATGGGGCTGTAGTTCGGTTCCCAACAGGGACAAGTATTTGTGTATGAGCATAAATTTACTGTTTTTCTTCTACAAAAGTATCTACACGCCCGTATCCCGGAATAGGTAGGCAGAGGTGCAACCAGTACACCCATGATTAGCCGAAGATACTTAGTCCCACAATGTGATAGGTAGCAAGCTATCGCCAACCGGCACTTATCCAATCCCGGGTAATTTTTTTCTTCTTTTGAGTGTTTATTAAATACGTTTTCAATATATATCTGTATATGTTTTTCTGTGTATAGTATCATTGTCTAATACCTATATCACAAACATAATTGGATTAATTTGGGGAAAGGTCAGTGTTTTCGATCAGCAATATTTTTTTATAATTGTTAACACGTTACATGTAACAAAAATAGATGTATATGTCTCTGTAAAAATATGCAAAAATTACCTTTTTAAAGTGTCAAGATGAACATTGATGGCAATTTCCGCCTTTAATTTATCAGGAAGACATGAAACTGCTTTTTCTTCATCGGAACACTTTTGTGTAAGCCATAGGTAATCAAACCATTTTATGACTTTCACCTGTAGGTGGGTCGGCACTCTTCGCATCCGCATATAAGTTTTTACGCCGTCTAATTTTGCTAAAACAACAAAATTTACGATTATCACTTGTAAATAAAATCTGTAAACGATGGAGCCTGTAAGTCTTCCCTGAAACTTCCTACTAAATTAAGGTATTTTTAGTTCAAAAGGGAAAAAACTGTAATGACAGTTTTCTTCAGTTCAAACATCTATTTTGTTGAATATGGTCGTATATTAATTTCTGAAAAGCTGTATATTTTGGAAATTATGATGGAGTATGATCTTTTGGATGGCATTGAACTCAACTTTTGGTATTAAAAATATTACTTTGGCTTTATAATCGATAGGATGAAAACTTTGAAAGCAATATAAAAAAAAACAACATTTTTTATATAAATTTTCGTCATTGATAGTTGACCCAAATAAATTGACCGATTTTTTACCAATTACCGATATTGGATACAGTTTAAGTAAGTTTGCTAAAAACAACGTAATTTTAATATTTGAACTTTTGAAAGTTAGATTAAATTTTTATTTATTTACGGCATTTAACGTAGTTTTTTTAGTACTAAAATATCGTAGAATACGAAATCATGTCGAAAAAAATTTTTTTCAAAACTTTTCGTCAACGATTTCGCCCAAACGGATAAACCTATTTTGACACAATTCATGCATAAGACGTATTTTTTAAGGAATAGAGTTGATTAGTTTTTGCACTAAATCGGTACATTAATCTGGAAGTTATATTAAAAAAATATTGTTTCATCAAAATATTTTTAAAATAACTTTTAACTTTAATAAATAACATATAATTTGCTTACTTTGGGGTTAGCTCAATTCATGTAATTTATCCAGTGATATTTATTATTATTATTATTATATGGTTTAGGTATAATTTGAACAATCACGTGTTCTTATTACATAAAAATCTTCATTCACACGGTAGCTTGATGCATTTATTTATTTACACCTACCTGCGAAATTTTTGCATTTATATTTTATGTTACATTTCCTGAAAAAACTTCAAGTTCAAAATGGTATAATTATTTATACGCGTTCTTTTTAATTGTATCTATTTGCATAAAATACTGACGAATAATATTTAATTTAACCTTCACTTTTTATGTAGAAAGCAGGGATACCAAAAATGGGAACACCAACCACAGTAATGTTTACTTCGTTGTTTTCTCTAAAGACAATTGCTTGATTTGATTTTGAGGACTTATATTCTAGTGTTGGTATTATCATCGGAAAGTGCTTATTCATTATTACTAAAAAAATCGAAACGTTGGGTAAGTAATTAAATTATAGTCTGGTAAACTAATTCGTAGCTTTCAGAATTTAGATTATAGTAATTTACTATCCTTCGGAAACAAAGTTCCTTCCCATAAAAATAGTTATAGATTAGATTTTTATTGAGGACAGCATATAGTACGCTAAATCGCGTAATATAATAATTTGTAACACGAGGGTGATGCCGCGAGAAATATCAAGTGTAAAAAGCATCTTCATACCCGTATATTTGATGAGGTAGGCAGAGGTACAACCACTGCACTCACGATTGGCCTAAGACTTTATCTCACTATATGATAGGTGGCAAGCCTATTGTCAACCGGGCACTTATCCAATTCCGGGCAATGTTGTTTTTATCACAAAACAGAAAAGACATATTTTTGATTTGCCTGACCCAGGAATCGAAACCCGGACCCAGAGGCGATACATCATCGTCACAGCGAAACACCTAGTGTAAATTCAAAAATTTCATAGTTACTTTTGAAGAGAAAACTTCTTTAGCTGCGTTAGACGATTGCTGGCAGGAGAAAATCAAATGGATTCCCGTCAACGCTAACGCTAACGCTATCCTTGGATGAGCAAACAAGAAACATGTTAGCTATAAAATCAATGGAGCTAGGGTTCGAACTCTAAAGGGGACAATTATTTGTATGATTAATAATATAAGTATATATTGCTTTTATTTAGTTTTTTTTTTGCAAATTCTGTTTTTAAAAAATAAAAAAATATATTTTCAAATTTATTAAAAAAAATGTAGGTAGGTACATAATAATTAAAGAAAAATAAAATAGGAGAGTGTGAGACAGGAGAGATAGGGTAGAAGAGGCTATGGGGAGGAGAGGGAGGAAGAGATAAGGAAAGAAGGGAGACATGGGTAGGGGAAATTGCTGAAAAGGGAGATAGGAGGAAAGGGAGTGAGTGGTTGGAAGGAAGTAGGAGTGGAGAGTAGTAGAAGGGAGATGAATAAGGAGGGGCTTTATGGGGAGGGAGCAGATAGGAGGAGGAAGATATGGAGATGGGGGAGATAAGGGGAGTTGAGAATATTGAGGGGGATAAGAGGGGGCAAAAAGTTAAGGTGAAGGTAGGGGGAAGTAGAAGGAAGACAGGTGAAGGTGGAGGTAGTTAGGGAAACGTAGTGGAAAGATAAAAGGAAGGTAGAGAGAAGGTAGAAAGAAGGTAGAGAAAGTTAGAAGGATGGTAGGGGGAATTAGGGCGTTCATCTCGCCCTGGTATTTGGTACCATCGTCTTACCTATTACTGCCTCAATAGCGTCAACGCTTATTACTGTCGTGTATTGGTTTAGAGGGTAAGGCAGCCGGTAGACTTATACATGTGATATTGCCATCCCACCACATGGATAGCAACACGCCATTAACATCTTTGGTGTCTATAGGCGATGGTTTCTCTTTCCACTAGGAGAGCCACCTGCTTGTTTGCTATCTAATCATATTAAAAAAACAATAATAGGAAGGTAGCGAGCGGAAAGGTAGTGAGAAAGTAGGGGTTAGTAGAGAGAGGTTAGCGGGAAAGTAAAGGGAAGGTGGCGAGAAGGTAGCGGTATGGCAATGAAAAATTGGCAGGGAATAGCGGGTTGGTAACGAGAAATAGCGGTAAAGGTAGGGGGAAGGTAGGTTAAAGGGTGTGGGAAAGTACCTGGAAGGTAGGAAAAAGGTGTGTATGTAAGGTATAAATCTGTGCTTGTAAATACCGTTTCAAGTTTTCACTTGTGTCGGCAGTCCTCATGACTACCTCCGATGTTTTTTTTTTGTTTGGGATGGTATAGGAGGAGGGAGGGCTTTCTGTGTAGGCTCTATTTAATTTGGTAAAAATCCAAGGCAGGGTTTGAGCGATACAGGAAATGGAAAGACTGTTGCTGCAGTTTTACTGCGATAAAATGTGGACTTTATTTGAAAACGTAATTGTACCCAGTTCATACAGACATATATTAAAATGAAGTATAAATGAAGTACTTAATGAATTAAAGTGTATTCTCAATTACACGTTAATGTTGTGAATTGTTAAACAGTCTGTTGAGCAAAAAAGTATACAGAATTATAAAGAACAAAAAGCCAGCCAGTTTCACATTATTTGAATTTAACGAAATAAAAAGAGAATAGCGAAACGAGGCCTTTGTTTTTGTTCAACATTTCTAAATACAACATTATTTTATGTTCAAAATTTCTTAATATAATATTTCGTATGTAAGTTTACTAAAATCTTTGAAATATAAAATGAGTCATTGAGAAAATATAAAGACGTGATTAAAATAAAAAAAATGAAAATAAAGAAACATTTCCAATTTTTCAATATTTATTTATGTAGGTATATTAATTATATTTTACTATTTTAGTTTCTTATACATAATTAAGTCAAAGTCAAAGTCAAATATTTTTATTCAAAATAGGATTAGTTACAATCTCTTTTTGAAAGTCATCTTAGAATAATTCCATGTAACACTGATTTATAATAAATATAATCCTTTATATGTCTAATAATAATAAATAAAGCCTTAAAATCTAATTAACATAGTATACAATTGTCAAAAAAAATAATTAAACATAAAATGTCACTAACAGAACAGTAAAATAATTAAAAAAATATTAACAAATAAAATTAAAAATAATTAATTTATCGCGAACATTATATACTCCAAGAAATCCTGTATCTTATAATACGCTTTACTTATTAATTTTTCTTTAATATATTTTTTAAACTTATTATCAGGTAATTCAATCATATTATTTGGAATTTTGTTATAAAATTGTATACCATCTTCTAAAAATGATTTTTTTGCATTTGTTAACCTAAACTTAGGAATATCAAGCTTATTTTTGTTACGTGTATTATAATTATGTTTATCAAAATTTTTTGAAAATAAGTTCAGATTTTTACGTACATATATTATGTTCTCATAAATGTATTGACAATGCACAGTCAGTATATTTATGTTCTTAAATAAGTCTCTGAGAGAGTCTCTTGACTTTAAATTATATATTGCTCTAATGGCTCTTTTTTGTAATATAAAAATAGTTTCTAAATCTGAAGCCCTCCCCCAAATCATAATACCATAAGACATAATGCTGTGAAAATACGCAAAATACACTTGCCTAGCTGTATCTATATTTGTTGTCTTATTTTTCTAATTGCATATGCAGCTGAACTCAAATTATTAGCCAGTTAATGTGAGTTTGCTTATATGTAAAATTTAATCACTATAATAAACTAATATATATATATATATATATATATATATATATATATATATATATATATATATATATATATATATATATATATATATATATATATATATATATATATATATATATATATAACATTGTAACGTAATTTTATTTATTTCAGTAGAATATAAATCTGGAAAAAACACCAATAATAATTAAAGATTTAAACGAAGAATTAAGAAACGATTTTAATTTTAGTTTCTTATACATAATTAAGTTAACGTAAGTTTGCTAATATTTAAAATTAAATTACTATAATAAACTAAACAATATCTAACAACATAACGTAATTAATTTTATTCATTCGGGCAGGATGAATTAAGGGTTGGCGCATATTTCCTCATTGATGTCACTAGAACAATATTATACACAAATATGTTCCTCTTTTCATTCTCACTTTAGGCATTCCTTTTATCCGTCCATTAATTTAAAGCTAGAATTTCTTATATATTTAAGAAAATTTTATTAAAATACAGAAATGATTTACAAACCAATAAACTATATTTAAAAATGGAAACAAAAAATTATAGCAAAGAATAAAAGAGGTGTACGACTAAGTTATTCAATTTTACTCATCACATTCAATTTTATATAGGATCTACAGACATGGGGTAGGTAATACAAATAGATTATAGTAATTATAAACTATTTATTATAGTACTTACATTATAAAAGATAGCCTAGCGCGTACGAATTCCTGGCCATTAGATTGTAGTTAATTATACGTACGAACGAAGTTGTTATAAACAGATACAAATGAGCTACAATAGATAGTTAAGTAATTATAAAGTTTCACCTCAGCTGCCATAGCAAAATACAACTTTATAATTCTACAGTACATACGGTGAACTAGCAACAAAGTTTCTCTCTATCCCATTAATTTACTACTTTAGTGACCATTTTAAATAGACTATGTAGTGTCTCCAAAGTCTGTATGTTTGAAGTGTTGAAACCTTACTGTTAGGAAGAAATAATTAGATCTCAACTTTAGAAGTCCACTTATGGCTTGCTCGTCAGTTAAAGCTTGTTCTTAGTTTATAAACTATTCAATAAACTACTGCAGATACTTATATATTATGTACGATATTTTACCTACTACCTGGTTCGCGTAATCCATACCACAGAATACATAATAGTACAAGTATCCATATTTCAATACTATATTCTATATAATATATACTGTATACTATATACTATTATTATTATTAATATTATAATAGTATAATAATATAATATATTATTAATATTATATTATTATACTATATACTTATATTTTAATATTATAAATGCGAAAGTCTGTCTGTCTGTTAATTACGCTTCACTTAACTATATCGACGACATGTTAATCTACTCGCGTCCTAGCTGCGTGGGTCAGGTAGTAAGTTCATAAAATAAACACAAAAGACTCGTTACCAGAAAGAGACAAAACCTTTCCTGGATTAAAAAACTTGAGAGGTGTCAAGGGACACCCGGATGGAACGAAGTTCCTTTCGATACAAAAAACCTGTATACACTCAACAAAAATAATCGTAGCGACACCACACTGTTCAATGCGAAATAGAAATGAAAATATCTAGCTTGCTTTCTATAAGAGAGAGAGAGAAAGAGAGAGAGAGAGAAAGAGAGAGAGAGAGACAGACAGAGAAACATGCGCACGCCGCACAGCTTACAATAGCTTACTATAGCAAAAAGTGTCGTGATAACTTTTCGTAAGAATTTTTTCGTCTAGCCCCCTTTCACAACGCGCGATAAGGAACTTCGTTCCAAAAACTATCAGACTGTAGTTTTGATTTTCGTGTCATATTTAGTTTTACGGTTATTGTATGTAGACTATTTTTAAACTAATGATAGTTATATTTATGTTTTCACTACTTCGGGTCAGCTGTAAGAAATCTCTTATGCAGATAAGATTGTCCATTTTACTTTTAGTTTTATATAATTTTTTATGGGCCCCTTTTTTATTTTTTTATAATAAAGTATTAAATAAATAAACAAAAACTATTGTTCATTACTGAAGCTAACATGCACAACGTGATGGCTGTAATATATTAATATCTTTTAATTTAATTTACTAGGTACAGTAATTTAATCCACGAACTTGACAAATTTATATTTAATTGTATTATATGCTTCGGATTGGTAGGAAAAAGAGGCCACTATAAACTCTGTTAAGAACTATTTTTCAACACTCAATGAGTCAAAGTTTTGGAACTTTTCAATTTCTCAGGACTATTCTAGCGGCTATGCTATTAAGACATTCAATATTTCCCTTTATTGTCAGAACTTAGAAAGTCTTATTATAAAAATACTTGATAAAATTTGTCACAATTCGAATTGGAATGACTTTTGTAACATCCATTTACACTACGTGTTGCTTAGTCATCTTCTATATTTTATATTGTAGATTTAAGAGAGACTTGTTATATTATTAACATATTATTTAAGTATAATTTGTTTAAGGTTACATGCGATTTCCAGTTAATTTTTATTTAAAAACGATCATAAAATAATTTGCCCAACTTGATACAACGCATAAAAACATAATAATTTAATGAATTAAATAATAATTAATAAAAAATACACATAAGGCCTTATTTATCCCGACCCGTTTGAAAATTAGATCGACTGCCTTACTGCTATGCATTTTGTAAAATGCAAAAAGGCTAAATGCATCTCCCTAGCATTATTTTGCTACGTCTCGTTCGGGTTTGGATGTCACCAACAATTCCTGCGCAATAGCGTCGGTGCTTGTCGCTGTCATGTTCCGGTTTGGCGGAAAGGTAGCGGGAAAAGTAATGCATTTTGTATTCCATCGCTGCCATAAGGATAACAACGTACAATTAACATCTCTGGTGATTATAGACAATTACTTAACTCTCCACCAGGAGAGCAATCAGCTTGTTTGCTGTCCCATGATATGAAAAAATAAAAAAATCACATATATGTAATCTACTCCTTTGTGGGTAGAACGAAACCGTAGTAGATATCAATAAATCATAAACTCAAATTCTCTGTTCAGTAATGTGGTGGAATTCATTATAAATACCAAACTCATTTTCAGATTCGGTAGGTTCATCGAATTTTTTTCGTGAGATAACAAGATTCAGTAAAAAGTATTAGGATAGGATGACTTATGGTTTCAAATTCAATTTTTTTTGGTGTTAGTTTATAGCTATATAGTTAGCACAACTGTTTTCTATTTTGGCGTGTAGTTTAAGTTGCATCTGTTTAGATTTAATACAAAGTGTCTTCACGCCCGTATCTCCGAAGAGGTAGGCAGAGGTACAGTTGTTGCACCCACGATAGCCGAGGTATAAATACGGTAAGTAGCCGAATATACATAGTCCCACAATGTAATAGTTGGCCAGCCTATCGCCAACCGGGCACTTTTTCCAATGCCGGGCAACTTTGTGTTTGTCAAAAAGAAATGAGAAAAAAAAACACTTTTTTTTAACTGTCCGACCCAGAACTTGAACCAGGACCCTCAGGTGGTCAACTCCGACGCCGAGCGACTAGACCATATAGGCGACTAAATTTAATACAGCGCTATTTCAAGTTAGATTATATCAAGTATGTATGCGAATTTCATGATGAACAAAAACATCGAGCAGAGTTTGTCTTAAATTTTACATGGCCGATGGAATTCTTATTTGGAGTCCCTGAAAATGTTAAAGAAGGCTTACGGTGAATCGATTTTATCAAATACATCAGCTCATGAGTGGTTTAAAGCAGTCGAGATGTGATGACGGGCCAATCCATACCATTTTGAGTATGAAACATGGTGTCACTTTGCTAGTAAGTAATAAAAGGCCTGAATTTTCTCCTAATATTCAATAGCATAAGAGTCGCTGAGGATAAGCCAGAACGAACGAATTTCGACGCAACATTTTTAAAACGCATTGTTACTGGTGAGGAGACATAGGCTTATGAGTTTGACATGCAAACTAGTCAACAAGCTTCGGAGTGGCGAATTCCAACTGAAAAAAGCGCTGCTTAGTTAATAAAAAATCAGTTACGTTGACTGTGTTTTTTTTTACTATCGCAGTGTTGTCTTTTCGAAATTCTTGCAAGAAGATCAAACAGAAAATAAATAATTTTATTTTAGCGTTATGTGGCATTTAAAACAGCAAATTTGACGAAAAAGGCCAGATTTGTGAATCGAAAATTTTTGAATTTGCGTCACGATAGTACGGGCTTCGCTCAAGGCCATAGTTGTGAACAAGTTTTTTGGCCAAAAACTCAAAAAGTACCATTGAGCGATCACCTTAATAACTATTTGTTATCAATGGCTCCAACCGACTTCTTTCTTTTCTCTAAATTCCGTTTTCATTATTATTTATTATTCTTTGGCGTAAGTGCGTCGATTCTGAAGGAGCATAATTTGAAGGCGATAAAATAAAGGATGAATAACTAACATTTTGTGTATTGTTGATCAGTGAGATCACTTATTGCGCAAATTATAGACCATATAATTTTTTGTTGAATCGGGCTGTATGTCCCGTTATAATTCAAGTACGGCTTAACCGATGTGAATGAAGATTGTTATGTAATGAGAACACGTAATTTTTCAAATTATACCTAAACCGTATAATAATAATAAAAATAAATGTCACTGGACAAATCACACGATGTGATCTGACCCCAAAGTAAGCAAATTATATGCTTGTAGTATGGGTGTCAGTTAACGATACTAATACATAGAAATACATATATAAATTACTCATATATATTTAATAAACACCCAAACTCAGAAATACAAGCATCTGTGCGCATCACACAAATGCCTGTCCCTGCCGGGAATCGAACCCGGACCCCGTTGAGTGCGTAGTCAGGATCACTAACCACTCGACCAACGGGGCGGTTATATAATTTTTATCTGTCTATATATATATATATATATATATATATATATATATATATATATATATATATATATACATATATATATATATACATATATATATATATATATATATATATACATATATACATATCGGTATATAATATTTAACGATGTTCCCAGCTTCAAGAAATGTTTCTAACTAATAATAAACTCTGCAAGCCATTTGCAAGTAAAAAGAGACAATCTAAAAGAAAAGCTTGGTAAAAAATTGCGACAAAAGTCACCACCTATTTCGTCAATCTGCAATATATATATATATATATATATATATATATATATATATATATATATATATATATATATATATATATATATATATATATAGTATTGTATGGTAAATAAAATAGTCGGTGTCGTTAGGCGTATACGCGCTAACTACCCCACAAACGATGCGGTCAAAGTCATAAAGGGGTAGAGGCAGTAGATTACTAGCTCGCCTTTCAGCCGTCACGTTTCATCGCTTTAAAGGTACTAAGCTAACAATTTACAACACAAAATATTTGAGTATTATTATTAGTTTCAAAAAATATTGAACACGGGTTTTTTTTGTTTTAATTTTTTTTAAACGTCCCAGTAATCAGGCTGGACGGGTGGTCTGGAATACCCTATATACGGCAAACATAACATTTACATGCTTAAGAGAAAAAATATATATTAAATAAAGACATTTCAAGACAAGATTCAAGACAACTGTCTTTGAAATTTCGATATTCAAAGGTAACATCAAAAGATCTTAACACTTATGCTCAACCGGATGACCGAACCATAGAACTTTTAAATACTTATGAACTTAGCAACATAAAAACTTAATAATGAACTTTAATAACTTAATAAAGGCATTTTTATTCCTTTCAACTAAGTATAAAAGTAAAATGAAGATTGTCTTTCAGACGCAAAATAGTTCTGCACGACTGCGCACTCAGCAGTTGAAAACTACTTTGTAGATTAGTTACAACTTAACCGCACGGTTGATCAAAAGTAAACTTTTACTTGAGTCACGTTTTCTTTATTTTCCTTTTGGCCCTGAAAATATTTTGTTTTGTTATTACAATTAGATTATGTCCTATATGGAAAAAAGTAGTACCTAGTATTTTCACGTCCGTATCCCCGAAGAGGTAGATAAAGGGTACTAATAAAAACTAGTGCAGCCACGATTATTCTTTTTTTTTTCGGAATGCCTCAATTACTGCTAGCCTTATGGGCTGTTACAGCTTCAACGGTCGCGGAGGCGAGCAGAGTGCTCAGCCAGAATTTAAAGGTGTTGGGCTGTACGTCCTTCGCCCTAAGCGTGTCTCCTACGAGACCGAATCTCGGCTTAGGGTGGGGTCGTGATTTGAGATAAGAGGGCTAACGGCATTGTTTTGTCCGTCGGCTGATCCTTGCCCTTGGGCTCGACTCGCCGAAGGGCGAAACAGAGGTCCTTGTCGCCGCCGTCGGCGACGGTATCGCGAATATAGGTCTGTAATGTTTTCGTGTGAACCGTTGGCCAGAGTTATCGGGTCATCGGGATCGGTGGAAACGTGGCGGGACCTACGTAATTTGGGATCAGGATTAAGATCTGGGATGTAGTCAGCTGCGGCTACCACCAGTGGGTTCGGATGCGAAAGAGCACGATCGAAATATCTTTTTGAGATTTCTTTGAAGTGCTTTGCTAAGCTCGGCAATTCAAGATCATTATGGAGCGTACGTTGCGCATGTTCCACGGTGCTCCCGTGGCAATACACAAGAATTTGTTTTGTACCACTTGCAACGAATGCATGTCGGTACGGGGGAGGTGGGCAAACGCTACGCAAGCGTATGATAGGATGGGACCCACGATTACTCGGAAATACTTAGTTCCACAATGTGATGATGGCTAGACTATCGCTTAACGGGCACTTTTTCCAATATTCCAAACAACTTTGGGTATATTTAAATTTATTCCCTGAAATTTGAAAAATAGTCTAATATGACCGCCCCGTTGGTCGAGTGTTTAGCGACCCTGACTACGCAATCGACAGAGCTCGGTTTCGATCCTCTACAGGGACAAGCATTTGTGTGATGAGCATAGATGTTTGTATTTCTGGGTTTGGGTGTTTATTACGTATGTAACAGTATTTATATATGTATTTCTATGTATTAGTATCATTGACTAACACCTATAACACAAGCTAATAATTTGTTTACTTTGGGTTAGATCAGCAAGTGTAATTTGTCCCGTGAATATTTATATGGGCGACGGTTGACTCTTTCCATCGGGAGACCCATCTGCTTGTTTACTATCTTATAATGTATAAAAATAACTATCTTCATGCTTTTCTTCTACATTTCAAGAATTTTCTTCTACATTACCCGTTACGGCAATGTTTCTACATATGCAAAGTTAACTGGTAGAAAATGTCTTTATAGACCGTGGTCCTAGGAAAAAACTTTTTTGATTAATAACAAACTGAATTTTTGTGAACAGCTTCGATTTGACGAGATGCTAATGTTTTCTATCTTTAAAAAACATTTAATTTAGTATAAGTTATATTTTAATACATAGCATTATGTATAAACTTTCACAAACTCTGTCAGTCCTTAAAACTTTTCAAAGAAACACTTTTTCGTTCGCATGAAGTTTTAACTTCCGAAGTTAGTAAGTTGCACGCGATGCCTCCGGCTCATGTCACGCTACCAATAACATCCTCTGTATATTTACCAGCTTTATTAAATATTTTTAAACAACGCTAGTATGTTTAACCGCAATTAAGAGTATGTGGATAATTTGAATATTACAAGTGTATTGTTATTTATTAACATTTTCTAATTGTCACAATACGCGAAACAAAAAAATATCCCGCAGAAAGATTTCAAGACAATATACTTATATTGCTTAAATGTTCTTGTATCTCTTAATATTTTGATGGATTTTTCGATGGTTTATGCTTTTATTTATCGTAGCCCAAATAAATAATGTTTCACATTTGTTTACTTTTTCTACGTGAGGCGACATTATGAGAGCTTTATAAATTTTTAATTGTTGTAGATAATCAAACTTTTTATTCTATAGTACTTACTATACAATAAATTTTATAATTTTTAGGTTTAGTTTATACATTACTAGCTTTTAATAAACTCTCTAATAGTACCGCGAATAGAAACGTATATATTGCCCCAAAAAATAGTTTTTTTTTTATATCATAAGATAGCAAACAAGTAGATGGGTCTCCTGATGGAAAGAGTCAACCATCGCCTATAGACACCAAAGATGTTAATGGTGCGTTGCTATCTTGTGGCGAGGTGTAAAAATGCTACATGCATAAATTTACCGGCTACCTTACCATCCAAACCGGAACACGACAGCGACAAGCACTGAGGCTATTGCGGCAGGAATAGGTAAGGCGGTGGTACCAGACCCGGGCGAGACAATGCAGAACTCTAGTAGCCACGATGGTAGTGACTCGATAGCCAATCGGTCGCCTTTTACGACCTGCCTGGCAGAACGGCAGTTGGCCTATTCTTCAAAAGAGACCGGGACCAACACGGCGAAATTATTTTATAGAGACATGGTACCAAGTTTTAGATTACCAACATTACTTTTATTCTGTTTTTTGTATATTTTAGCGTGTTGTATAAAATATATAAACTTGTATATACAATAATAAAGAAGAAATATATATTATATATATTTAAAAATATTGTCTTGGACACAAACAATAGTTCGTTGAACAAATACAAACGTATTCAATTTGAAATGCCAACTACTGAAGCACTGATTGCGTAGGTTTGAAGACTGTTCTAACAATTTGAATATAAACGAGGTCCTTACGGCTAAAGCGACTGCAGTACGAACTGTTGTGTCTCGGCAGCAAATAGTTCTTCAGCCCTAATACAGAAACATTGTGCTGTTTGTTTTAGAATTTACAATTGAAGCAAAGTAATTTACTTAACTGTATATTTCAATTATAATAATACGTTCCTGAACACAAAGATGAAAATAAAATTACAAATTTTTCGCAAATTCTCTTCTAGAGTTTAAAATTTATTTTTATGTAAATGCGCTGAGGAATATTAAATAATTTACTGTTTTTTTAACCATAACATTTAATAAGACCACAGGATAAAAAAAACGTCCCAACTTTTGTTGTAAAATCTATACTAATGTTACAAATAGGTAAGATTTGTTTGTTTATAATGGAGTATCCTTCAGTTAGGGTAAAAATAGCGAAGTATCAAAGCATAAATAACAAACAAAAAATTGCATTGGTACAACTAAAAATTCATAAATAACACGTAAGTATTATTTCGTAAAAATGTAACATAATGTTTGCAAAAAAAAATATGATAGATCACCGCAATATTAGTTACAATCAAACCTCATCCAATAACTGTAATTCGTTAATCACAAAGTGATGCCGATTCCGATGGCATTGTTGACATGTCTTGATGTAGCGAAGGAGTATGAGGCAGTTTGCCGGCCGGTGAGTGACGAATGCCGAATAGATCAATTATTGTCGAATTGTTAGGCTCGAGTGACGCGGTGGGTGGTAGTAGAGCCAGTCGGAGCGCATAGAGAACAGTGAACACGTAGCTTTCGGATCGATGGCGGGAGGAAGAGGGACGATTTTCATAGGGATGGGGTGCGGCGCCCGACTTTCGCCGAGCTATTTATAGCACATAAGCCGCTGACCTATTTCACTGCAGCACCAACGAGGAAGGTCACGGATTCAGCCTGCTCTCTGTCGTCGCGGCGCCATTGTCTTCTCAACCGAGCTGCAGTGCTAATTAAAGTTGTCGACACTTTGCCGCTTTCTGTGTTTAAAATGCTCATCTTATTTCCCCTCTCAATTGATTTCAATCTGTACTCGATGTCTAGTTTCATATTCACTTTTTTGTTTTTTTTTTGTTTTTGTAGAAAACAATACAAATGTTATAAAACTTGAAAAATGAAGCTTGAACTCGTATTTTAAGATATTTAAATGAGACCAAAGTTTGAACTTGAGGTGAATATAAAGCATACCTAATATCAGACTGTCACGTGTTGCTCCTATTTCAATTCGCGACGTGGATAACAATATGTTTTATGAACTTTGCAAAGATTTTTATATTCTCTTTGGACATTTTTATTCATTGCTATTACTTGCCATTTTTTATGTTAATTTATAAGTTCTTAGTAAATAAAATCATGTTTAAAATAGGTAAACAGGAAATTTACATACTTTTCATTTGAATACTCTTTGTTTTTGTGGTTATGCACTCACTAAGGTACAAATACTTATCAATGTTGGAATTTCTAGATTAGGGTGTTTTTGTATACACTAGCGATCGCCCTTTGGCGAAATTCGATGAAAGATTAAACAATAAAATCACGGTTACATGGGTCTCCTGATGGAAAGAGTCAACCATCGCCTATAGACACCAAAGGTGTTAATGGTGCGTTGCTATCTTGTAGCGAAGTCTAATGCCACATGCATAAGTTTACCGGCTACCTTACCCTCCAAACCGGAACACGACAGCGACAAGTACTGACGTTATTGCGGCAGGAATAGGTAAGGTGGTGGTACCAGACCCGGGCGAGACAATGCAGAACTCTACCACCTAGTAGCCACGATGGTAGTGACTCGATAGCCAATCGGTCGCCTTTTACGACCTGCCTGGCAGAACGTCAGTTGGCCTATTCTTCAAAGGAGGCCGGGACCAACACGGCGAATAATAATAATGTTACGTTGCCCACCAAATAAAATCTCTTTTAAGTTTAACAAGAGACTTTAGCCGCAAAGAAAAAGTATACTCGATCTTAATCATGTGTGTTACGTAATTGTAGTGTATGTAATGTTTATTTTTATTAATTTAATGTATTTCTCATGCTCATATATAGCCTTAAAATATTAGGTTTCTCCATTCATCTGCATGTAAACTTTAACTGTGCCAAATTCCATACTCCTCCGTTCACGTAATGGTCATAAAAAGAGTAACAAAGTTTTTGTCTCATGTTTTATAATATAGATTTAAGTACTTTATACATATATGTATTTGTATGAATTAGTGTACCTGAAAACCAAAATCACAAACAAATCATTTAATACGTTTGGATTAATTTGTGTAATTTGTCGAATGTTATTTATTGTATACTAGCTGCACCATGCAGCCCACTGCATTATTTATTTATTTATTTATTTATTTATATTTATGCACAGACAAAAAGTACATAGGTTTAACTTAACGCCTAATGGCTTTCTATACTAGCCAACCTCATGTATTAAGAAAATAATTAAAAGAGGCGGTGCATCTTAAATCTATTCATATAACTTAAACTTACTATGAAAAGACAAAATTAATACAGAGTAATAAATAATTTACAATATAAATATATAAATACACGTTATAATAATACATATTACTAAATTATACCATACTTAATTACATACATATATACATAAACATTCATATACATACATACAATCATAAATATATATATATATATATATATATATATATATATATATATATATATATATATATATATATATAAATACTTATTATACATACATACAAATAATAAATAATTTATGAGCACAAAACGATTTAAACACTGTAACTAAATTGACGTCACTATTTTTATGTATTGAAATATAATTTTAATTGTCTTTTAAATGATAGTTTTGAAGGGGATTTTCTGATGTGTGTAGGAAGTACATTCCACAAACGAATTGCTCGGTGGAAAAAGGATTGAGAAAGAAACTCTGTGTATTATACATTATAACATTATAAAAGTATTTGGCGATACCCGCGGGATAACCTAATTTTACCGGAATGAAAAGTAGCCTTTGTGCTATTCCAGGTCGTCATCTACCTCTGTACCAAATTTCATTCAAATCCGCTTTTGCGTGACTAAGTAACAAACATTCATCCATCCCAACATCCAAACTTTCAAATTTATAATATTAATCGTCACTAGCCCGCGCAGCATCGCCCGCGAGAAGATTAACATGCAGTTGATGTTGTAGTTGTAACGCCGATGTAATTATTTATACAAATTTTCATCCCCTATTTCGATCCTTTAGGAGTTGATTGTTAAAAAAAGTTCGCCTATGTTTGATTCCAGAACTAAGGCACCACCTTAAGGGTATCTCTTGTAAGACCGAAGCTGGGGTAAGGGCAGTATCTTGGTGATAAGTGGAAGAGAAAGTGGTACCTAAATTTCGACTCGTTATTAAATCTTGACCAGAATCTCGAGTGTTTCCGGGCTAAAACAATGAGCCGCGTCACTGATGAATATATGTGTGTGAATTGTAGGCTATGATAAAATTATCAGGATCGGTTAGTCTTGAGATTTAGCTCCTTTTATCGGATACTAAAATCACAGTAGTAAAAGCAATATGTAAGAAAAAACTCATAAACAATTAGCATTAGAAATCACTGTCTACCTTAAATGTGAAATACATTATGATTTTAGTAATTTTGTGAACAGCCTAAAGCTAAAATAGCAAATATTATCGGTAAAATAATTAAGTTGAACTAATAAATAAACAACAATCATCGATGGACCAACCAACAATGGTTTAAACGTACAAGTAATGAAACTAGCTTTTACCTAGTTTACACATACAAATTAGAATTAAAAGCATCCAATGTTTACAGTCGAATTCAGTTATTGGTAAATATTCATGCGCATTAAATAGTTCGTTTTGCAACTACATGCAATTGGTTAAATTATATGGTAGAACCAAATAATAATGTAAAAGCGGTAAAACTACAACAAACGACCTAAAATCTTTTGAGTCTTTGGAATACTAAATCATGGCTTCCCTGTTCCCCGTTTTTCTTGTTACGATTCAAAATAATTATCTAATAAATTGAAACCCGCTAAGACACGTTCAAATATCTTGAAATTGCGTTATTTTGCAGGAGTTAATCAAGTTGACTTAGAGCGGGACGCTACTTTTCTTGATTGGTCGGATATCTTCGACAGTCTAATCATAGATGTATAAATAAATAATTTCTTCTGAAATGTAAATTGTATCACGGACACTTTTATTAATGCTACGATTTACGAAAAACCTGTAAGGATAATGATTTCTTGAATTCACAATAATTTTATACTATAGCGCCGCAATTCACGTCTATAATATTCACATCGCAATATATCAGCAACAAATACATAATACGTTTTTATATCTCTCATTATGAAGACTATTTGATTTTAATCACTTTAAAGTTAAAAGATGAACAACCTTTCTTTACAATGACACAGCAAAACATTTATTGTCACAAAACAAATTACATAAATGACACTTGTTTTTTTCTATTTTTAGGAGGATACAGATCTTATCTTGTTCATACAGCCTTGTGTATTGTAAGTTTCCGCTGTAGTAATAAATTCTTTCCTTTTTATTGCATTTTATACAATGGTTTGTTTAAAATTTTTCGTCCCACCTACCCAAAAGTTATCTAACTTGTTTGGTCATAAATAAAAGAAAGTGTTAACTTTATGGCCGAAAAGAAAACTCTTTGCTTGATATAGAAGTAAAAAACGTATAAGGTTAATTAGTTTCATAACTTCCAAGTATATCACTTTTTAAAATGTACCTACTTGCTGTTAAAAAGTGTCCGTTGAATTCTTATATGGGCATATTGTACATAAAACTTAATTATTTTGACTGAGGTAATATTTTTGTAGGATTTTTAGGCCGATCTCATCAATCTCCTTTTAAATTTTCCTCCACTTTGTACAAATCGAACAAATCAATAAAATTAATTACAACCCTTTGAGTATTTGGGTTAATACTCAAACACTTAACCACAAAATTAACTTTTTAACAAGGCTAATAGTGAAATAACTACCTATATCAAAAAGATTGTTCGACATTTGACGTAAAGGCACGTAGTAACACGTGCGGCGTGCTGAAACGTAGACTGCTTAGCGCGGTAATGTGTCACAGCCAAGTCGTTACCCATTCCCTGGATTATATTAAATTTTCACTCAACCTTTGATATGAAGCAAGCACGTAATTCTTGTGTTAATTAAGTGCATGCAAATACTGTTACGTTTTATATTCGATTTTTTTGTAGTATACCTATACCTATACCTATCATAAGATAGCAAACAAGCAGATGGGTCTCCTGATGGAAAGAGTCAACCATCGCCTATAGACACCAAAGATGTTAATGGTGCGTTGCTATCTTGTGGCGAGGTCTAATGCCACATGCATAAGTTTACCGGCTACCTTACCCTCCAAACCGGAACACGACAGCGACAAGCACTGACGCTATTGCGGCAGGAATAGGTAAGGCGGTGGTACCAGACCCGGGCGAGACAATGCAGAGTATTTGTTACACTATCGCTGAGTAATTTAGTTTCTAAAAATTGACAGCTATTTTTTTATTTTTTACAAGAGCGCAAACAAGCAAAGGAAAAAAATCTAATGGAAAGAAAGAAGTTACCATCGCCTATAGACATCAAATATGTTAATGGTGGGTTCTTAATGTCACATGCATAAGTACACCGGATACCTTATCTTCCAAACCGAAAGACTACAGTGACAAGCACTGACGCTATTGCGACATGAGTAGGTAAAGCGGTGGTACCAGACCCGGACAGAATAATACCGAATTCTACCACCTGTAGCCACGATGGTAGTGACTAGCATATCTAATCGTTCCCCTTACGACCTATTTAGCAGAATCAGACCAGACCAACACAAGATAATAATTTATTTAAATATTTTATTGTACAAAAATGGTACAAAAGAGTCATTTAATGCTATTAAGCATTTTCTCACAGTTTACCTTCCAGTTTGCTGAGAAAAATAGCTTGGGTATTGCATAATAAATTACGAGCTGTCAATAAACTATAGGTACACTGTATACTCATTCATAGTAACAACTTGTTATCAATAGTAAACTAAAACAAAATTAAATATAAAAAAGTAATACGTATAAAAATATTAAACAAATAAGTATAAAATATATGATATGTTACATACTGTTGCAAATATCTAGAAAAGTGAAGAGTGAGGACACTAGAAAAATATAGAAATAAAAGACAGAGATAGCTGCTTTATTGATAAATTATAGTCGCCTTTACCCAAGCAGCTATGCCATAATGAATATTCTGTGATAGATTGGTATAAGAGTGAAAATAGAGTGTACTAGGACTTGTTTACATTTAGAATAATTGTTTTCTTGATATTTTCGGAATTTCCCGAACATGATCGAACTTTACCTTGGTTATAAATAGGGATGTGTTGGCAAACAGTTTTCAGTTTTATACAGTGATTCGAAAGCGATAGTTGGGACGACCAGTCTAAAGCGATATATTACAGTGAATACGGGAAGTGTTTTAGTTTTATAAAGTAATTCAGTGTAGTGAGTTAGTTTTAGCGGAATATAGAGACGGTGTCATTAGCGTTTTTCAGTCTATTTACGTATTGCATTGTAGTGTATTGTTGTTTTTGTTGTAAATACACGGTTTTAATACAAGTAGTATTTTATTGCACAATACGAACTTAAAGCACGTAATAACTGATGTCGGAAGTGAGATTGTGAAAAAATGCCACTTATTCCGAAGGAAAGTGTTACCACCAGGTCTCAAGCCGAGACACAGAGGATGTTAGAAGACACTGAGATGCGTGCAGGTAAAGAATCTACAAGTGTTGCCAGCACGTCATTATCATCGAGTACTGCGCCTACTGATCTTTCTGTTATACTGCCAGCTATTCAACAACAGCTACAGGAACAGCAACAACAACAGCTTCAGCAGCAATTTCAGCAATAACAACAGCTACGGAAACAACTTCAGCAACATCAACAGCTACAGAAACAGCAACAACCAAGCTACAGCAACAGCAACAGCAGCAACAAAAACTAAAATTGAAGCTAAGAGAACAACAACTTCAGCAACAATAACAAATTAAAGAACAATTATTTGGCTTTGATGAAAAACTGACAATAATCTCCGTGCAACAAGACCAGCTAAAAAGCGATGTGGGCCTCGTCTGGCGCAACATGAAGGGTGTTGAGAAGAGGGTTGATCACTTGAAGGTCAGCTGTGACAAAATAATTGAAAACTGGACCAACTGGCGAGGGAAGTCATGAAAATGCAAATCACGGGAGTTAAGTCGGGTACTACCATTACCAGCTGTTCACACCAAGTAGGTCCTCGGGTGAAGGTTCACACCAAGTAGGTCCCACTTATGATGGTCTTACTTCATGGAGAGCGTACCGGACTCAGTTTGAAATCACAGCGAAAGCCAGTGGGTGGACAGATGGACATTGCTTACAGCTCTGAGTACGGCGTTATGGGGACAGGCGCTCTCTGTGGTGGATACAATACCTAACAGTATTAGTTCGCTGATTTGACGAAGGCATTGGAACCTCGCTACGGTGAACGTATCTTAGAGCATGTTTTTCGTACCCAAATGAAAGACCGGGTACGGAAGAACGGTGAAGAACTTCAACAATGAGCCGTAGAAATTGAGAAACTTGTGAGGAAAGCGTATCCTTCGGCCGATACTAACACAGTCAACAACACCATCGCCCAGGCGTTTATTGATGGAATTAGAGACCTGGAAGTGCGTGCTGTTGTTCGCCTTCAGTACCACGTAACGATGAAGTAGGTATTACCTCTTGCGCTGAAGGTCGAAGCTGTTCGGCACGAATCTGGAGCATATAAGGTACGCGAGGTTAGAGAAGCTGTGGCTCAATCAAAGGAAGTGGAACCTAGGAAACTGGGCCCCATGTGTTATGTCTGCGATAAACGTGGCCATATTAGAGTTAACTACCCAGCCAAACCTTAACCTACAGGTTCAGAGAATTGGCGAAAGCAAGCGGCAGGAAATTCAGCAGAGCAGCAGCAGACATAATAAGTTATACTAGTAATAGCGCAAATATGAATGTGTCTGTTGTCAGGTGGAACACAAAAACAGATAAAAACTATAACGCTTTTAAATTTTTTGTACCTCAGAAAATGATCGACTCATTTTAGACTAAGGAATTTTGGCCAGAAGGAATATCTTTCAGGAATTTTTTTTTTGTTTTAGATAGATAAAAACCAAGTTTTAGTAAGTGATAAAAACTAATAAATTATTATATACATAAATAATAGTGTCTAGCTGACACAAATATGGACATGCTTCTGAATTAAATATTATTATTATTAGTCACAAGAAAAATTAATGCAGATTTTACATGTTATGATATTCAAAATTTGTTGTTGGTGTGGCTACATATATCGGGCTACGGCGAAGTATCGCGCTAGCACGATGTATCGGCCTGTTACGGAACTGCATCGCGAAGAGGCTTGACGCGTCACTGCAGTAAGCATCAAACTGTATGTATCACCAGATGATATTTGTGCGGATCACGGCAAAGATACAATAACGATAAACAATAATAATAATAGCAAACTATAATTTAGCCGCGGGTCGTGGTTTGATGACCAGTGATATTATTATGTAATTATGAAGTAAGTTATCGCGATGTAGTTTGTGACAACATAGTGGTAGCACAATACTTCGCCGTAGCCAGATATATGAATCCGCAGTATATTAATATGATAATATACTCAAAGATAATATCAGACAGATATAGAGTAATTTTAACACGCGTGACGTAGGTATCAACATGTATTCTGCTAAGCCTGGTAATGAAAAGTCGCAACCCATTTCCTTGATTATATTTAATTCGACCTTTGATATTAAGCAGACACATGTACGTTACATTAATATTAAGTGTAAGGTATACTGTATAATGTATATGCAAATATTGAGGATATTTTTAGTCAGTGCTATTAAATTTGAATGAATGTGTTATTTCGCTTATGCTTTGATTCGAAAAATCTCCATTCGAGAAACTGATAAGTTCTTGAGGCTTTAAACATGTTATTTGGAAAAGAAAAAATATTGATCAACAAAGATAATTAGTTTTTTACTTACTAGCTTGATTATTTTATGAAAAACTGTTGTCCTACTCATTTTCTCCGTGTTGTTCCCGGGCTCCTTTGAAGAATAGGCCAACTGCTGTTCTGCCAGGCAGGTTGTAAAAGGCGACCAATTGGCTATACGAGTCACTATCATCGTCGCTATCAGGTGGCAGAATCCTGTATTGTCTCGCCCGGGTCTGGTACCACCTTACCTATTACGCAATACCGTCAGTGCTTGTCACTGTCGTGTTCCGGTTTGCAGGGTAAGGTAGCCGGTAAACTTATGCATGTGGCATTAGACCTCGCCACAAGATAGCAATGCACCATTTAACACCTTTGGTGTCTATAGGCGATGGTTGACTCTTTCCATCAGGAGACCCATCTGCTTGTTTGCTATCTTATGATATAAAAAAATCTATGGTTTTACTCACGACTGTTCTAATTTAAAGATATGGGAATGATTAATTTGATCACAAAAAAGCTTGTTAGTAATCAAAAATTTAAAAAAAAACCTGGAACCACGGTCTCATCATTGTCAGCCATTTTCAAGGATTTGGCGAGAAGGTTATGTATGTTTTGTGTACGGATATATCACATTCTATTGAAGAATGTCCTTCTGAACGCTTTTCTATTGTTCCAATTTTTATGCACAATTAAAATTTTGCCTTATCTAAATTTTTATACAGTTAAAGCTTACTCTTTAAACTGCAATCTGTAAGCAAATCATTTGAGTTAGAACATTTTTCGCACAGTTGCGAATGTATAATACTTTCTTTATTGTATGTATGTAATATGTTTGTAGGTAGACTAAGTTAAATAAATAGTGGCATATTAACTTATTTAGTCACTACTCATTGGATATTGATTATTAGTAAAATATTCTTTATTTGTATGCCAATAAAGATTAGGGTGGCAAAAAATAGATACGCTACCCCCTAATTTTCACCACAATAAAATTTTCAAATTAAAAAGGGAAATTAAACATCATAGGATTTCTATAACATTTTCAGATACTTGGTGGAGGTTATTTATTCCTCTTTGAAAAACCATTTGCTTATAAAAGAGCGAATTAACTAACGCCAACGTTCAAGGTTTCCGTTTGATAAAAAAAGACAAAATATACCTGGATATAATAAGGAAAATGTTTTTTTTATTAAGAATACTTTTTGCACGTTTTATTAAACAGATGAAGGCCTTTGATATCTCGTGCATGAAACATTATGAGTCTACAATGACTTCATGGTACATCAGAATAAACAGATATTTCCACATAAAACGATATAATATGATTTTTTATTCCTTGTGAGGATTTAATAAAAAAAATTGATGTAGCAATTTCTTTATCGAATACTTTTTTGAAATAATTGTTTCATTTTAATATTTTTATTACTTGAAACTAGAAGAATGAATACAAAAAAAAGGTATTTGGAAAAACAAAATATATATTACTAATTTTTGCAATAGGCATGTGCCTGTTTAATTTTTATAGCTTTGCAATATGTGTTAATAAGTTATATTAACAGATAAAGAGTAAGTAACAATAATCTATTAGATCCAGAAGAGGCTTGTCCATACTAACATTATAAATACACAAGTGTTGTGTTTGTTTGTCCGTCTTTCAAGTTAAAACGGAGCAACGAATTGACGTGACTTTTGTAAGTGGAGATACTTTGAATAGATAGAGAGTAACATAGGAAACTTTTTGTCTCTTTCTAATCCCCCACTTCCCTAAAATGAGTTTAAGGCGAGCAAAGCCGCGGGAAAAAGCTAGTTTTATTATACAAATATTAATATATAACATTAGGGAGCAAAGAAGCAGATGGTTTTCCTGATGGAAAGAGAAACCGTCGGCAATAGACACTAATCCGCGTGGTTGGATGATAATGCCACATACATTAGTCTACCGATACCCTTAACCTCCAAACCAGAACACGACAATGACACACATTGACGCTATTGCAGCTAATAATACACACGGACGACATTGATGAACTCTACCTAGTTGTAACAATGATAGTGACAAGTATAGCCAATCGTCCATCTTTTACGAATTGCCTGGCAGAATGACATTATGGTCTTTTTTCTTATATCATAAGATAGCAAACAAGCAGATGGGTCTTCTGATGGAAAGGGTCAACCATCGCCTATAGACACCAAAGATGTTAATGGTGCGTTGCTATCTTGTGGCGAGGTTTAATGCCACATGCATAAGTTTACTGGTTACCTTACCCTCCAAACCGGAACACAACAGCGACAAGCACTGACGCTATTGCGGCAGAAATAGGTAAGGCGGTGGTACCAGACCCGGGCGAGACAATGCAGAACTCTAACACCTAGTAGCCACGATGTTAGTGACTTGCATAGCCAATCGGTCGCCTTTTACGATCTGCCTGGCAGAACGGCCTAACGAACGAAAAGGAGGCCGGGACAAACACGCCGGGGCAAATACGTCTACTTATTTGGTATTATTGGTTAGTGCTTACTTATTAATTAATGAAGTGTTAAATCGTCAATACGACATAATGGACGTCAAATTAAAAATTTTATGATCATATTGTACGTGTTGTTACAACTTGTACATGATTTTAACAGCTCATAAATAACATATTAAATGCGTTACACTAGTATTGTAACTTTTTAAATAGCATGGTATAGCCAATTATACCACGTCCCGTCTTTTGGATACATTTATACAAACGACAATAAATAAATAAATAAATACATATTCACGGGACAAACTACACTTACTGATCTAATCCCAAAGTAAGCAAATTATTTGCTTGTACTATGGGTGTTAGTCAACGATACTAACACATAGTAATACGTATATAAATATTGGAATATATTTAATAAACACCTATGCTCATCACTCAAATTCTTGTTCCCGTCGGAGATCGAACCCGAGCCCTGTCGATCGCATAGTCAGGGTCGCTAACCACTCGACCGACGGGGCGGTCAAACAATTAAGATAATGCATCATTTTAATCGGCGTGGCTACTGGCAAGTATGAAAAGGCCTTGCATTTGCTCCGTGTCAGTCCCGGCTCCTTCGGATAATAGAGGATCTGCCATTCTACGGGCTATTCGAAAAATTCGAACGATTAACTGTATATATCAAAACAGGAATGGATCATTGATAAGAATTGTCTGGCAGATGGTCTATTCTTCAAAGGAGCCCGGAACCAACACGGGGAAAACTATTATTAAAAAGGGGACCCGGACTCAAAAGTAGATAAATCAATCTATATATATAAAAATCAATCCCTATTTTCCTTGGTCACGACATCACGACTGAATGGCTGGACAAATTTCGGTTTTTTTTTTGTTGTGTTTATAATTGTAAGAAGGTTCTTATAAAAGAAAATATTAAGAAAATTGCGCGGAAAAATAGAAAATTTAAGAATACTTAACCACCATATAAAGTTTAATCCCGTAGACTTATATAAATTGTCATGTTGTTTGTCCGCTATGTATTCCTAATATGTAAGGCAAAGCAACGTTTGCCGGGTCAGCTAGTATTATTATAAACAAAATTTATCAAATAATTCGATTCTTAAAAATAAGAAAGAAACAACTTAAGGAATCTGCAAGGAAAAAGCTTACTCATTCTTAAAAGTAACTACAAGTATTGTGAGAAAATAATTCTCTTATTCGTTTGCTTCTGTTATGAAAAAATAATAATTTTTAAATGCTCCAGTTTAGTATAAAAAATGTTTTCTCTTAAATTAACCAAATATTTTAAAAATGTATCAATATCCATAAAATAACTACACATATTGCCTTTGACAATCGGATGAGGTCTTTACCTTTAACTGTATATGTAAAATATTTGCATACTCGTAATTGTTCTGCAATATAAATGAAACTTAAATTAGGTTGGTGCAGATGTGCAGCGGAATATTTGCATAGTATTTATTATTCGGAATGTAATTTAATCAGTGAGAAAACTTGGTGAGTTAAGAATGAAATATTTTTCTCTTGAGAGGCAAAAACAGCAATTTATTTTAAAAATAAATGAGGCAGTCTGATCAACTGTACGTTTTGGAATTATAATTTGAGTTTCACAAGAGTAAGCCGGATATTGTACCTTTTATTTATAAAGAAGGGCTTTGTGTTTGTTCAGGAAGATAAAATCCATCTTAAACATAATGTATATATTTACAAATTACATAATGATTTGTATATAAAATAATTATGTAAAAATTTTCGTCAATAAAACACAATTTCCGTGTATTATCCAAACATAATGTTTGATACAAACTTTCAAGAAAACAGGCCTCAAAGAACTCCACCAATTGATTTGTAGTATATTAATAATATGCCAATATAAGCTTCAGAGAAATAATTATTTTGTTTTAATACATTTACGTTTTGAATGTTAATCCGTGGACAGTACATTCAAGTTCAAATTTTTTTAATAATTCTCTTTAGATAAACCATAACCAATCCTGAATTTAAATATTTTTACATTAAAACATAGTTTATTTCTGTGTACTGATGCCGATTGCGGTTGCATAAAGGTAAAGAATATTGTAACTCTGGCTATTACGCCGAATAGTAAGTAATTGTTAATTAGTATGTTGGTAATCAACGTTAGTAGTAAATCCATTATATAAATATATACATGTTTTTGAGCAAGTCTGTAACTTAATACATTTATTAAAAACTAGCTGACCCGGCAAACGTTGTTTTGCCTTACATATTAGGAATCCATTGCGGACAAACAACGTGACACGTAATTTATATAAGACTACGGGATTGTCCTTCCACGCAGCCAAAATGGCATTAAACTTTATATGGTGGTTAAGTATTCTTAAAATTTCTAATTTTCCTTGCAAATTACTTAATATTTTCTTTTATAAGAACCTGCTCCTTACAATTACAAACACAACAAAAAAAAATACCGAAGTTGGTCCAGCCATTCAGGCGTGATGTCGTGACCAAGGGAAATAGGGATTGATTTTTATATATATAGAAGATATATAAGGCTATGGGATTGTCCTTCCACGCAGCCAAAATGGCATTAAACTTTATATGGTGGTTAAGTATTCTTAAATTTTCTAATTTTCCGCGCAATTTTCTTAATATTTTCTTTTATAAGAACCTTCTCCTTACAATTACAAACTCAACAAAAAAAATTTACCGAAATTGGTCAAGCTATTCAAGCGTGATGTCGTGACCAAGGAAAATAGGGATTGATTTTTATATATAAATAGAAAACAAAATACATAACATTCACCATAAACAATAATAATTTGCCTTGTAATTCAGCCTATCGTTTAGTAGGACACAATTGTCTTACCTATTCCAACTGTGTCTGTCCTGAATTACAAAAAACTAACGAAATAAGATATTTTGGTGTCATTCTGGATAGTAATTTGAACTCTTATCCCCACATTAATCTTTTAACTTCCCGAATTCGCAAGTTAATATATATTTTTAAAAACCTTCGTCCCATTGCAGACAGTAAAACACTAAAAACTACTTACTTTGCCCTATGTCAATCACTCTTAACACATTTGACCGCCCCGTTGGTCGAGTAGTTAGCGACCCTAATTACGCAATCGACGAGGCTCGGGTTCGATCCCCGACGGGGACAAGCATTTGTGTGATGAGCATAAATGTTTGTATTTCCGGGTTTGGGTGTTTATTAAATATATTCTAGTATTTATATATGTATTTCTATGTATTAGTATCGTTGACTAACACCCATAACACACGCAAATAATTTGCTTACTTTGGGGTTAGATCGGTAAGTGTAATTTGTCCCGTGAATATTTATTTATTTATTATTTATTGTATAACCATCTGGGGAGGTGCTTCTAAAACCACATTGCTTAGACTGGAACGAGCACAAAGATCTGTTCTTAAAGTCATGAATTTTCTCCCTTTCTTCTATTCAACAAAAGATCTTTTTAAAAATTGCAAGGTACTTACAGTGCGTCAGCTTTTTGTATTACATACCATACTAGAAAAACATTCTACTTTAACTTATGTACCCTACCTAATAAGCAAACGTAAGAAAAGTAGAATTTTGTCTTTACCCTCTTACAGTACTTTCTTTTCCCACAAATTCTTTTGTTTTCTCGGCACTTATCTGTATAATAAAATTAATTCTAAAATTTCTATTTATACTTAAATTTTATTTAAAGTGTTTTTTCAGTTTTCTGAGAAACACAAAGTTGCTCGGGATTGGAAAGTGCCCGGTTGGCGATAGGCTTGCCACCTATCACATTTGTGGGACCAAGTATCTTCGGCTAATCGTGGGTACACTTGTTGTACCTCTTGCCTACCCCTTCGGGGATATGGGCGTGAAGATACTTTTTTTTTTTCTATTTATACTCTTACCAAATATAAGTGCAAGCAAATCGTGTCACTTTGGCTCCTTGATTTATCTTATGAAGAAACGGAAGAATTGATAAAAGTGATAAAATAATATGATCCTATATCTGGTACCATCTTACACAATTATATCCTAAATTACTTAGTAACATTTATAATGTGTGGAATGTAAATTATATATTATGTATTGTATAAGTGTACATGTATGTGTATGTATGTATATTAATGTGTTAGATAGATTTATATGTAATACATGAACACTCACATTAACAAAGTTTTCACTGTGTCTGTATATTACACGCACACCCATTTTCATTGATATTCTGTATACCCGTATTCACTTAATCTATTCCGAAAGTATTTGATTGATATGTTCCGAAAGCACATTTCATTGTATGTACTTCTTGATATATAATTCCATCTCGAGGTGAGGGCCTGGTGATCTGTTATCACAGGGCATCCTAGTGCAGACACCAGTCTCTCACAATTCATTGTTTTAGTCTATTTATACTAGTAAAATAAAACTTATTGTACCTAACGATTGTGAGGGAAATAAATAAATATAAATAAAATAAATAAATATATAAGACTACGGGATTGTCCTTCCACGCAGCCAAAATGGCATTAAGCTTTATATGGTGGTTAAGTATTCTTAAAATTTCTAACTTTCCGCGCAATATTCTTAATATTTTCTTTTATAAGAACCTTCTCCTTACAATTACAAACACAATCAAAAAAATTACCGAAATTGGTCCAACCATTCAGGCGTGATGTCGTGACCAAGGAAAATAGGGATTGATTTATATATATATAGATTTAGCGTATAAAGCTAAATTTACATAAAACAATTGGAAATTTGACATGATAAGTCAGACATATAAAAACTCATGATCTAAGTTGTGTTATCTTCTATTTTCTTATTAAACACCCAAACCCGAGAATACAAACGCTTATGCTCATCACACAAATGCTTGTCCCCGTCTGGGATCGAACCCGAGCCCCGTCGATTGCGTAGTCGGGGTCGTTAGCCACTTGACCAACGGGGCGGTCGAATCGAATATCGAGCACTAATGTCTTGCTTTAAAAACCAATTTTGCTCATTAATACTTATAATGAATCTATGTAGATGATAGGCCACAACGAGCTCAAACTTTCAAACTTAAATTTACAGCCACGTCATTATATCAATAGTAACGTATTAAATAAATAAATAAATATTCATGGGACAAATTACACTTACTGATCTAACTCCAAATTAAGCAAATTCATTCCTTGTGTTATGGGTGTTAGTCAACGATACTAATACATAGAAATACATATTATAAATTCCAGAATATATTTAATAAACACCCAAACCCGGAAATACAAACGTTTATGCTCATCACACAAATGCTTGTCCCTGTCGGGGATTGAACCCGAGCTCCGTCGTTTGCGTAGGTAGTAGGGTCGCTCGCCACTCGACCAACGGGGCGGTCAATTTATCTATATTTTCCATTATATACAAAATGTCATCAATTTAATATTAGGAACCTAAGCTATTGATAAAACTTGCACAACATTTATACTATCAAATTGAGCGCTGAATAACACTTTAATCTTTCATATTAGTATTTATGTGAGTATGTTCACATTACTCTATATATACTCGTATTAAGATGGTGCCTTAATCATAGCCAATAATTAACAATAGCGGACTTAATGACCGCATGATTATGCACTAACTTTTAATTGGCCAGTTGTAACTCCTACGCCAAGATCGCTTAAGAACCATAACAAAGATTTTACACTTAGACAGGAACCTCGATATTAAAAAAATAGTGGGTTATGCATGACGACATATTGTACATTCTTAAACGCTAAATTTTGTAAGCTCGATGGAATCAACGACAGCTGTTAAGAATGATACATTTCACACTGATCACTATACTGTTCCAACTGTCTAAATTGAAAACTTCTCTGAATTAGTCCGAAAACATACCGAATACCTTAGAGTAATAACGCTTAAAGTGATAATTGTATTCAACGTTCGTTCATATTTTAGGCCAAAACCGTGTCGATGTCCGTCTAAACTTCGTGTAATCGCTTACGTCGTCACGAACACAAAGACTCGAATGGTGTTGTAAGTAAATAAATATTTTCCCAAGACGGTATTTAAAATATATCTACCTGACCGGTATACAAATAATCTTTCATATTAAAACATTATTAATCATTTAGTATAAACTTAAAACTTACACTTTTTATTCGGTTAGATAAAATATGTTAAATGCCGGGAAATATTTTAGATGTTCTCAAGATGATTCCAAAGCTATTTAACCTTATATTTTTATAGTTTTTGTGTTTTTATTTGTGATTTAAAATATTTTTACCTTACTGAAATAAAGATTGTCTGTCTTTCCAATAGTATTATTAGTCATATAGAAAATTTAGAACTTACAATTTTTATTCCGGTGAGGTAAAATGAGTAGAATTACAGGAACATATTTAAAGGTTCTCAAAACATCTATTTTTTTGTATATTTCAGTAATCAAACAGCGGTAGCCAACCGGCACCGAGCGTAAATAAAAAATATGGGCAATACGAGTTTACATTATTTAAGTTATAAAAACAATGATTGAAGTAATTCTTAAAAAAAACTTATTGAAATGTATCTACTAATATATAATCCTATATATTACATACCTTTGAAAATACATGTGTGTCATTATGTGTATGTCTGTGTGCGTGTATGTGTATGTAAGTTTGTTCAAAGCTACCACTTGTAACCTTTTTATTATAACTTTCATACAAATCTTGCCATGATTCTAAACTTTAAACTAGCTTGAAAATTAGCAAATGGGTGGGCAAGCAGAAACAATACTTACGTTATCCGCTCATACCACCAGCCATTTTCGCATTTTTCCTAAAAAAACACGGACCGTTACGCGCACACGTTCCGAGTTCGTTCCGGTGGACCGTGGTCACAAAAATGGTTTATGAGTTGTTTGGATTGAATCCGATTCTGTAAAGCGTATATTTTTAAGAGGTCTTGAGCACTGCAATACACTGGTGTGAGAATTGTTTAATTTAAATGGCAGAAGCTACAAAATCATTCAGGTGTAACACGACACTTTGTGAAAAATATGACTACTTATTTGTCGAGGATTTTTAATTCAAAAAGTAAATCGATGACCTATGCTTTTTATATTTTTTTATATAATTAGTAAACATATACATACGGAAAAAATAACGTATATTATAGTACAAAAATATTTATTTACATAAATGTTAATATTTTTTTTTTCATAATTAATACATTGTTTTTTTCGTAATTTTTAAATTATTTATTTATTTTTCAATTTTACAGCTATGTTATTTTTTTAAATATTGTTTAGGATATTTCACATTCACATCATATGATTTTTTTTGAGATCATAGATATCAACACTAAAATTTACGAAAATAAATGAAAATAGGTACCATCATACCCAAAGCGCTGGTATCATCAAGTTGGTCATTAACGAAAAATATGTTTTATGAATTGATATTTATGGTTTTTCGACAAAATTATTATCTAAACTGTTAGATCTTGAACTAATCTTGATTAAAAATAAAGTTTACTTGTTGATTAATACGCCAAAACACTTTTAAATTAACCTGTATCATAAACTGCAACCAACACAAAACACACAGCACGAATTAAAATGGCGGACTAAGTTCTTTTATTTTTCACCAAGACCGTATATGAAAAAAGAATGCCAATTTGATGTTATTCTGTACAATGTTTCGTTCGAAAACGATAAAATACGATAGAGTATTGTATTAAAACTGGTAAATAGTGAGAATATTGTTTTCTTCTTGAAGTTAGCGTTGGTCCCTATAGAAACCATAGTGTATTAACTCTTTTCTCAGAGGAGAATTTTCTTAGAGGTCTCATTAGTTACCAAAGTGAAGTGAGCGGTTATAGACGAATGTTTTAAGGTAAAAAATAAAAAGATATTTATCAAAGTATTTATTTAACTCAACTCAAAAAATTAAAATATTGCTAAACGTACTATATTGAGTCAAGCTACTATTGACTCTGTGCATGACTTGAGCACCACCTATCGTGCGCAACTGTTTTGGTTCAGATCTTAGAATATAGAAAAACGTAATCCCTGTGCATAATCTCCTCTAACTTTTATAGCTGAATCGGAAACAATACAGCTCTTTGTGGCGATTCTTTGGCTTCTACATGCTATATATGCATTTGGAGTATATGACACAAAATAATTAAGTCGTGTATTAATATTCAGTCATGTGAGCAAAATCGTCATTCGCAACACAAATTTCAAGCTATGTAGAATTAAAACTTAATTATCAGCATAAACTGCCCCGTTGGTTGAGTGGTTAGCGACCCAGACTACGCAATCAATGGGGTCCGGGTTCGATTCCCAGCAGGGACAGGCATTTGTGTGATAAGCACAGGTATTTGTTTTTCTGGGTTTGGATGTTTATTAAATATATTATTCATGTATCTCTATGTATTAGTATCGTTGACTGAAACCCAACTACAAGCATATAATTTGCTTTATTATTATTATCAGTATAAACATATTAGGAGGCTAACATTCAGCCCAGACCGACTTTAGATCATTACCCTATATGTTTTCTTTGATAAAATTCAAAAATATCGTCAATAAAACGACTTGATACTAAGCAAATCACGAAATAATGCCGTACGATGGTATATTATTTCATAAGAAAAATTAAAAAAGTCTTTTTGGCAGTGACAGTATTTTTGATGATTAATGATCACTGCGGCATCTATAATAGTAGGAACAATTTTTTAGTCTTCTAAATGTCCTCACTATACACGAATAAAGGCCTTGTAATATTAGTTTGTGGCAGTATACTGGTAAGTCCCAACACTTAAATATTATTATAAATTAAAGCAAAGTCCAGGCTATGTAATATCGCATATAAAATAGGAATACACACATTATTAATTATAATGAAAATAGGCAAAAACAAATACATGGTAGAATATTTTCCTCTTTGGCTGGCAACATTTTGAATATCATTCTACGTAGATGTTTACGATTTATTTGTTTGGATTTTATACAAAAATATCCGATGCCAAATAGTTTTTATCTGTAAAATGTGATCTTCAAGTCTTAAATACGCTTTTGTGAAGCACGGTGACAGCCTTTCACCACAAAGTGACTCATATTTTTTAAAATGAAGAATGTTAACTAATTTTGATTATTAGCACTCCATATTCTCTGTGAAAAATAAAAAATACTAGTGAAAGAATTACTTCGATACGTCAATTAGTTTTCGATTTAGAAGTAAAATAAGTTGAACCGCACGACGCTGGCTGCCGTTGACGCTGTGACGTCATCTCACAACACGCTCAGTCTAGTTCGCTCGGCGGCCGGCGCTCGCGGTCGCGCGCCCGTGCCGTCGAAATTACACCTCAATACTTTTCCAAAAAAAAAAATGTCCAATCCAAATACTAGGAAATCATGAGTTGTGCCTACTGAACGGATCTGGACGAAGTCTGGAATAACTCACGGCTCCTTTTAATTCTGGGAAAATGTACAGTTCCCGAGGTTTTTTTTTTTTCGGAATGTCTCAATTGCTGTTAGCCTTATGGGCTGTTACAGCTTCACCGGTCGCGGGGGCGAGCAGAGTGCTCAGCCAGAATTTAAAGGTGTAGGGCTGTACGCCTTCCGCCCTAAGGGTGTCTCCTGTGAGACCGAACCTCGGCTTAGGGTGGGGTCGTGATTTGCGATGAGAGGGCTAGTGGCATTGTTTTGTCCGTCCGCCGAACCTTGCCCTTGGGCTCGGTTCGCTGAAGGGCGAAACAGGGGTCCTCGTCGCCGCCGGCGGCGACGGTGTCGCGAATGTAGGTGTGTAGTGTTATCGTGTAAACCGTTGGCCAGAGTTATCGGGTCATCGGGATCGGTAAGAACGTGGCGGGGCCTACGTAGTTTGGGATCGGGATTAGGGTCTGGGATGTAGTCAGCCGCGGCTACCACCAGTGGGTTCGGATGCGAGATGGCACGATCGAAGTATCTTTCGGAGATGTCTTTGAAATGCTTTGCTAAGCTCGGCAATTCAAGATCGTTATGGAGGTCTACGTTGCGCATATACCACGGTGCTCCCGTGGCAATACGCAGGAATTTATTTTGTACCACTTGCAACGGATGCAAGTCCGTACGGGGGAGATGGGCAAACGCTACGCAAGCGTATGAAAGGATGGAGTTCCCGAGGTATTTATTTAAATTAAGAAGAACGGTAGATGCCTATACACGTACATATACCTACGTCCTACGTACCTACCTATAGCTACAAAACTAATACATATTTGTAGTCTTTAACGTAAAAATTTAATGGTAGGTAGGTCCTTCTATTATTTGAGTTGCATTCTTTCATTACGACATTAGTTGGATATTTCGTTTTGATAAAATAATTTAGAACAGATAAACTATTAAGCATAAGTAGTAGCAAGGAAAGTTTTCTTACCTTTGCATTTTTCTTCCTCGCATTTCGGTGCCAACGAAATGACCGCCCCGTTGGTCGAGTGGTTAGCGACCCTGACTACGCAATCAACGGGGTTCGGGTTCGATCCCCGACGGGGACAAGCATTTGTGTGATGAGCAATAAATGTTTGTATTTCCGGGTTTGGGTGTTTATTATATATATTCTGCTATTTATATATGTATTTCTATGTATTAGTATCGTTGACTAACACCCATAACACAAGCAAATATTTGCTTACTTTGGGGTTAGATCAGTAAGTGTAATTTGTCCCGTGAATATTTATTTATTTATTTATTTAATCACTATTTGTTGATAAATAATGCGCAACCATTAATCCATCTATTTTAGGTGAAATATCCGATTGCCCTTTTTCGAATCCTTCATTCATTTTATTAATCGAATAATATTTACTATTAATAGACTATTAAAGTAATGACGAAAACAACAAAATACTGCGCAAGCTATTACACCTTACTATACTATAACCGCTGGAGACTTGATTTGATACTAAGCGAGGCGCGGCGCGTTGTGTCATGACGTCACAAGCGGTCACGTGGCTGTTAGCGAGACGATATTTTTCGAAATTTTTGAATGCCTATAAAATCAAAACTACTAGGTATTTTTTACTACAACAAAAACTAGTGTATTTGTATACATACAGGCTTTACTGAGACAAAATTGCAAGCGATTTGGCATACCTAGTAACATTCTTCATTGCGAGAGCTGTACTTCGTGTTACACGTGTCATAAGTCTGAGTGGCCGGCGAGCGTAAGAAGCCTATTCAGGCTTCTTTGAAATGGCTTAATATTGCGCAGGACAACTTGGTTTCTATGCGTTATTATTCTATGCCGAATACCGTTTACAAAATTAAAATTACGACTTTGCAGTTCTTCTTACAAAATATTGCACGATCATAAATAGGTACCCATTCTGCAGACATAAATTTCGCGTCTATTCTCATTAAAATTACCAATATTTATTTTAATCTCCACCGCCTGTTCGGCCGTCTGTCACATGGCTATACTCTTAAACCGGAATAGTAATTTCAATTGGTCTACCTATAGTTACTATATTAAAATATACTATGTTATATTTTTGTTTTGACATCTTTATTTTATTGTAAGGTTCATTCTTACAAATTAGGAAGCCTTTTTGCTACCTTTTTATAAGAAAAACTTCGTGCGCGTGGAAAAAATTCTAAAATAAAAATCCTAGGATTTTACCCTTATTATATCCCGTTCTCGTGGGATTTCTGGGATAAAAAATATCCTATGTTCTTTCTCGAGCCTTAAACTATCTTTCACCAAATTTCATGCAAATCGGTTCAATAGCTTAGGCGTGAAGAAGATGCAGACAGATAGACAGAGTTACTTTCGCATTTATAATATTAGTATGGATAAAGTACGGTCGATTTTCTATAAATGCTAAAATTATTTGATACTAGCTGCAGCGTGCAGCCCGCTGCATTACGAAAGTTTTCCAAAAAATTCCAGGTCATTATAACTGGTGTGCCAAAATCCATTCAAATCCGTTCGGTGGATTTTGCGTGACTGTGTAACAAACATCCAACCATCCAAACATCCAAACTTTCGCATTTATAATATTGATATAGATATATATAGATTTCAAACTATGTGAGCTGACAAGTTTTTTATATCGCACGAGGATAGACTAAAGCTTTCATGCCCCTCGTGGTGATTTACATTATTAACGCAACGCAAGGCAAAGAGTAATTTAAATTGGAAAATGTAACTCATTTTTTCTTTTCATACTTTCTTATAATAACATAAACTTTTATAATATTGCATTAAAATTATTTTTGTAAGGAATCATTTTTTATCTTTAAATTAATCATTCTGATATAAATGTAACAATCAGATATCATAATTTGTGATGACATTAATATTATGACGAAGTGCTTACCTTGAAATTCTTTTCTTGCCGAACTAACCGATGTAACGATATTAGCGACGTGCCCCAGTACAGTCGCAAAAAGAAGTAAGCCAAATAAAAGCTGCGCGATGACAAAAACATATTCTCCTTTACTACGTGGCCGTGGCAAGTCACCTGTGGACACACAAATATCATTAAAAATCAAAATATATACACCTTTATAATCATTTACAGACCGTGCGCATACATTACTCATTATCATCCACCATTTCATACATTTTATACCACATCCACACTTAGATATAGGCTTCTAATAAACGTTACAATACTCAATCATCAGCTTTTTTGATCTTATTCATGACAACTGCCTTCAACAAGTCATAGTCCTATTTACTCCAAGCCATGGTCTCCGTTGGTGAGGATAGGGTAATCGTTGGGGTAAGTAAATATTTCCAACGGTTTTACTCAAAGAATTATCCTATATTATGTATTACAAATAAACTCACTTGTACTTCCAGTTCACGTATATTTTTAATTTTTTACTGTTCACATCCAACCGGTTTCGCTTATTAAAGCATCATCAGGGATGTTTTACACATATTTTATAATATCTTTAACATATTTTTTACAATTCAAGTTACATTATTAGCTACTCTTTATAGGTGGGTATAATATAACCCACCTATAAAGAGTAGAGTCTTTATAGGTGGGTTATATTATACCCACCTTTTTTTTTTTTTTTTTTTTTTTTTATATCATAAGATAGCAAACAAGCAGATGGGTCTCCTGATGGAAAGAGTCAACCATCGCCTATAGACACCAAAGATGTTAATGGTGCGTTGCTATCTTGTGGCGAGATCTAATGCCACATGCATAAGTTTACCGGCTACCTTACCCTCCAAACCGGAACACGACAGCGACAAGCACTGACGCTATTGCGGCAGGAATAGGTAAGGCGGTGGTACCAGACCCGGGCGAGACAATGCAGAACTCTACCACCTAGTAGCCACGATGGTAGTGACTCGATAGCCAATCGGTCGCCTTTTACGACCTGCCTGGCAGAACGGCAGTTGGCCTATTCTACAAAGGAGGCCGGGACCAACACGGCGAATACCTATAAAGAGTAGCTAATAATGTAACTTGAATTGTAAAAAATAAGTTAAAGATATTATAAAATATGTGTAAAACATCCCTGATGATGCTTTAATAAGCGAAACCAGTTGGATGTGAACAGTAAAAAATTAAAAATATGTAAACAGTAAAAAAGTAAAAATTAAAAATATATTAACGTGAACTGGAAGTACAAGTGAGTTTATTTGTAATACATAATTAAAAATGCAGTTTCACCAAGTGCCGACGATGGAAACTATCCTATATTACATGCTATAAGAACATTCTAGTATCACTTTATCTGACTAGGGTTTTGACTATGCCAATCACGTAAGTTCTCTGCCTGATCACTTCATATAGGATTTTGTCTTTCAGGGAAACTCCGAGCATAGACGCTGGTTTGCTTGCTGAGACATTTTGTTGAGCTTATAAAATAAACTTACCTTAAGTGCCTATATTTAGTTTTTGTTAGATGTTACTGTAGGCCTACAGCTGGTATAATAATTTTGTTTTAGACTGGGGTTTTATGATATAATTACCTGATGTACTGAACAACGATGACAAGAATGCTAGTGTGATACGCAAAAAATACTATAAGTTGTTTGTCAAATGCAGTACTCTTTTAACATTAATATCTTATGCCGCAAAAATTACCATTAATACTCACTGAAGATGTCAAATTTCCAGACCTCGTAAATGCTTTAGTTATGACAGAATAATATACGCACGCAACCACCACACAAGGTTTCGATAACTAGTTTATATTTTAGTAGCGTTTTGTTCAAAATTTTAAATTAGAGAGTTAGTTAACTTTAGAGAGCTAGTAGCGCGAGTCATAACAATATTGCTACTAGTCATATTATTGACAGTCAGGCAGATAGTTTATTCTTCGTTAGAGGCTCAGAAAAAACGAAATCTTTTTAAATCTTCATAGATAATTGCAGAAGAAACAAATATAAAAATAATTTGCGTAAGCGTAATTTATGAATCATGTTATTGCTCATAGTTAGCATAATTTAGAAATCACAGGTTTTGATTAATTTGCGTTTGATGGTGGTAGTTAGAATTTATGGAGAACGAATGATATGTTGGCTTTGGAAAGGATTAATTTACCAAAACCAGTTTTTGTAAAGTGCCATCTTATCGTTAATATTTATTGTTTTAGTTTAATAAAAAAATATATTTAAAACTTTTAGAAAATATTATAGGGTTGAAGAACTCTAATTATATTAATGGTGTTAAATTTGTCTTTTTCACAAAATCACACTACTCACCATTGCATCCGTACCCAGTTAAATTCTAGCCTGATATTGCAATGTTAAGATGGCTGTTTACTTTGTCATCACTTGCTCATTAATTGAATCTTTCGTATAAATTCAATAAAATTATATTATCAGAACCAAGTTGCTTTATTTATTATTGAAGCCGAAAAATAGTTTTGTTCTGGTTATAATATCTAATTAGGTATCTAGTCAGCGATAAGTAAATTATCTTAAAGCACTAGATAGAATCTTGATCGTCTATTTAGGGTTGTCATAATTATGATATAATATAATAAAATCGAATCGAATAAAATAACATTAAGGCTCGTACCTAATGGGCATAAACGAAACTATTAATATGCATCCGCTGTCTATCTGTCACAGTGCTCACACAGAAATAGGCAAACACCTGTAAATTTCACAGAATGCGCATAACTGTTGCCACTATAAAAAGAAAACCGGCCAGTGCGAGTCGGACTCGCGCACCGAGGGTTCCGCACAAAGTTTAGTTTTGTTATAGCTTAAACGTATTATAGACCTGAGTATTTTTTTTTGAGTATTTGTTGACCTGAGTATTTCAATGTAATACTTCTACGCGTTCATGAGAAAAGGGGTAGTAACTTTAAAATTATTAAAATATTTTTATTACATGATGTAATTAAAAAATACGGTTTCCGCAATTTTCTCTTTACCTGTGCTATAAGACGTTGCTTTGTATCAAATTTCAAGATTCTGAGTTCACGGGAAGTATCCTGTAGGTTTTGATTCTCTTGCGAGTTTCAAAAATTTGCGGAAATTTACATAAATGGCAACGGCAAACGGCTGTAGTTTATGCCGCAATGCAGTTTTGATTGCATTGGCTTAGAAATTTTGTTTTTTCACAGCTCTAAGGGACAGTAGACCAGAGTATTTAATATAAATTTCAGCTAAATATCTCCAAGCGTTTCTGAGAAAAAGGGTCTTGACAGACGGATAGACAACAACGTGATATATAAGGTTCCGTTCCATGATCTACAAGGGTTCCGTATTTTACTTCGAGGTACGGAACCCTAATAAAAAGAGCAAATTAAATCTCAAATGGGGTTCCCATTAAAGTAACCTTAGTTAATATCACTGGATGGTACGAAACTCTACTTATATAACCGGTCAAGTATGAGTACAACTCATACTTACCGGTTCAAAACCAAAGTTTGTTTTAACAAATATGTTTATATTTCTATCTTCTTATATTTCTATCTTCTCGATCTTATAAGAATATCAGTCAGCCTTTTTTTTTTCAATTATATCACAGAAACAAGCAGCTCTCCCCCCACCTGATTAAAAAATTTATTATGATTATCTTTTTCAAATTATGTTAATACTGCATTACTATCCGTATGGCGCGGATTAATTATTATTAATGCACATCATTACATAGTATAAAACAAAGTCGCTTTCTCTGTCTGTCCCTATGTCCTTATGTCCCTATGTATGCTTAAATCTTTAAAACTACGCAATGGATTTTGATGCGGTTTTTTTTAATATATAGATTGATTCTTGAGGAAGGTTTAAGTGTATAAACCTTTCCGATATTCCAACGGGAACAAAAGCTGCGCGGGTGAAACCGCGGGCAGGTCGCTAGTAAGTTATAACTACTAAATATTCTACAAATATAAAAAATCAGCTTACAATTACTTTTTTAGGGATTTCCCTAGATCTTTTGCAACATAATTAATGAAGAGTTGAAAACGCTTGAAAACGTGACAGTGTAAATAATTAAATTTTAACGAAAGAAATACGGATAAAGAATCCAAGATTTTAAACTGAAATTCCATTTTCCTCTATACTGGAAATTTATGGTAACGACAATTTATTTCAGTACAATTTTTGCAAATTAACAATTTTAAATAAAATTAGTAATATTTCAAATCTCTGTTTGTGTTTTGTAAATAACATACATTTAAATGAACTAGCAATTGCCGTTTGGTTGCAAGTCGACAACAGACTGAACCGATTTGGCTAAATTTGGTTTTGAATTAATTTTGAAATTCAGGGAAGTTAAAGGGTGAGAAATAACAGAAAAAAATAAGAGTATTTAAAAAGGTAGAACAACGTTTGCCGGGTCATCTAGTCTCTTATAATTTTGACAGCAGACTTAACGTGTAATGAAAGGTAATGTGTGTAAATTTATTTTTAATAATTTAACGTTTTTCTAAAGCATATATTATAAACTAGCTGTGCCCGCGACTTCGTTCGCGTGGAAAAATTCTAAAATAAAAACCCGCATAGTTCCCGTTCCCGTGGGATTTCCGGGATAAGAACTATCCTATGTCCTTTCTTGGGTCTCAAACTATATTTGTACCAAATTTTATCCAAACGGTTTAGTGGTTTGGTCGTGAAAGCGTAACAGACAGACAGACAGACAGACAGAGTTACTTTCGCATTTACAATATTAGTATGGATGAAATGTTTGCTTTCTGCACCCCTTCGCAATGTAAACTTTATGCCAAATTTTATTCACGTTATTATCTAAAAAGGGAAACAAAGTTTTCGCTTAAGATATTTATATATAATATGTCGCAGGTATATTGTCAAGCCATGATATTAAAATTTCACTAGTGATATTATTTTTAACGGTATTGTCAATCTACTTCATATCTTACTAATTAACGACCTGTCTTTATTGATTGTCGCCTCTGTGGTCTAGTGGTCCAGCGTTGGCATTGACCACATGAGGTCCTGGGTTCGATTCCCGGGTCTGGCACATAAAAAAAGTGTTTTTTCGGGATTGGAAATGCCCGGTTGGCTTGCCACCTATCACATTGTGGAACCAAGTATCTTCGGCTAATCGTAGGTGCACTTGTTGTACCTCTGCCTACCCTTTCGGGGATATGGGCGTGAATATACTTTTTACTCTTTATTACATTTGTCGCCGTAAAATTGTAAATGCCGTTATAAATGTCGAGTGGTTAGAGACCCTGACTACGCAATCGATCGATCCCCGACGGGGACAAGCATTTGTGTGATGAGCATAAATGTTTGTATTTCCGGGTTTGGGTGTTTATTATATATATTCTAGTATTTATATATGTATTTCTATGTATTAGTATCGTTGACTAACACCCATAACATAAGCAAATAATTTGCTTCCTTTGGGGTTAGATCAGTAAGTGTAATTTGTCCCGTGAATTATTATTATTATTATTATTATTATTATTATTATTATTATTATTATTATTATTATTATTATTATTATTATAATCTACCTTAGAAATCAGAAAACAGAAATCAGAAATCAGAAGTACTTTATTCAATAAAACTTTTTACAAGTTATTTTGACGCGTCAACATTTTTTTAAACTACTACCGGATCGGAAACGCGGCCACACACTGAGAAGATCCCTAGCAATATTACATTAAAGCTGTTAATCCAAGCTAACCAAATTATAATTTTCTCTAGGTAAATTATAATCTTATAGTATTTACAATTTTACGTTGACAAAATGAAGTTGATTGATAATATACCGTTTAATTGTATCTAATATCACTAGTGAAATTGTAATATCATTGCTTTGACAATTTAGCAGCGACATATATTATATATTGGAAAGATTATCTGCTGATATTTAGGATCTAAATTAACCTCATCTTGCTATGTTCTCCGATAGTACTAATGAAACAAAAAGTAGACGGAAAAGTACTTTTCTCTTGTACTTTTATATCATACCGCGCTAATTTAACATTTAAATTTCTAAAATCTAACCATTTTCATTTACTTACAAAGGAAATTCCTTGTATTTACCCCATATTGGTCTAGACCCCCTTTGAAAAATAGATCATCTGCTATTCTTCGCAGTAGTGCATAAAAGGCTAGCGAGTAGCTAATTAATAACTCGGTCGAAATGAGAGCGTTATGAAAAATCTGTGGTATAACCCTGGCCGATCGCGTTCTTAATACTGAAAAAAGAGAGAGGTTGGGATGGAAAGAAAGTATCGGTGTAAAAATGAGAAAGGGTATGCTCCTTTGGTTCGGACATGTTGAAAGAATTGCAGATGAACGGTTTAAAATACAGATATACAATGCGAATGTGGATGGATGTAGGTACCGGGGGAGACTAAGACTGACGTACCATGATCAAATCCGAAGGTGAATACCGAAGTGTACTATCCGAAGGTGGTGTCAAGTCTTCGAAACCGGCGTGTTTGTATGAAGAGAGTTATGAATGTGCAGGAAGCAAGGCAAGCCTGTCTGGACCGTGTCATATGGCACTTAATTCTCTCTGCCTACCCGGTAAGGGATTTGGATCTATATGAAATATGCTTATATATTATGTAACAAAGTTTTATTTCCGAAGGTATGAGATATTTCTGTTTTGTATGGTCAGTACTATATGTTTAGGTTTGTTGGTGTTTTAATAGCTTTCCATATTGGTCAATATACTGTTTTACATTTAGGTGATTTTTACCGCTTAAAAATCACCCTTACCAAAAAAAAGTATTTTTCGTTCTAAACTATATAGTGTATCTAGTTTCTTTAAAATTGAGTTTATTGTTTATTTAAGTTGATCACATAAAAAGTATTGGGTAAACTCGTTTTAAATACATCTGTGATAACAAAATAAATTTTCAAATGAACAACCAACATTTCAAAAAATGTAGTTTTATGTCTATTTAACATACTTAATTTACTGCACCCTTCCCTAACCCTTCACAGTGCTTTAAATAAAAATAAAACAGATTTTATGTAGCTAAACAAAATAAAAAATATTCATTTGTTTTCTAATATAACACAGTAATGTAATAACATCAATTCTTAAAGATTTTATCGGCTTGAATTCGGTTCTTACAGGCGGTATTATAGAGGCATAAAGTGAAGGGTAAATCCTTTTAGATATCCCAATGTTTGAAAATGAATCAGGAAAGTGTACGTGCGTAAACACTCTGGTAAACCAGGCTATTATTTCTGAGAAGTCATTCGTATATCACTTTAATTAAATGGCCACGAGTTACAACTGATTAGGAACGAACGTTTGGCATTGCTGTTTGTAGGTTTCATTGTTTATTTATCAAGATCCTTAGGTAATATGTGAAGGCACTTTCTGTCATTGAGTTGTCTTTGACGGCACAAGTTGTTTTTCTATTTAATGATTAAAATATATACACATTAATTATGGTCCTAGTGCCTTTTTACCCCAGTATTCTTGATATTATGCGGATCATTTATAGATCATTGGTTCGGATTTCAGGTCAGTCAAAAAAGTCTTAATAATAAAAATAAAAATAATAATATCGCTGAACAAATTACTTGAATCGATTATATCCCAAAATATGCAAATTATTTGGTTGTTTTATTGGTGTTAGTGAACGATAGTAATACAAAGAAATACATATATAAATATTGTTACATCTAATACCTTTAAACGAGCAATTCTTGTTTATTATATAAATATATAAACACAGCTCTAACGATTTTCATGAAATTTAGCATACAGCGGTTTTTGGGGCGATAAATTGATTTAGCTAGGTTTCATTTTTATTGGATATACTTTGGAGAGTGCGCTGCGGAATTGCACGACTTAATTCCATCATCACCATTTTTCTATCGATCGTCGAGGCGCACAGATACTAGGAATTGCTATATGGTGGACGTCCCACGTACCCGGAAAAAGTGGTTTGACTCGACATTCTTGATCCGCACCGCAAGGGATTGGAATATGCTTCCTGAACACCTGGGGATCTTCAAGAGAAGAGTTAACAGGTACCTTCTAGGGAAGCGCGTAACATCTCAGGCCCCATCTAAGCTTACCACCAGGCGAGATCGTGATCAAGCGCTTCCCTATCGAAACTAAAAAAAACGTTGATTTTACCAAAAACAAACAATTCAACAAAGCAAAGCTCGGTCATCCAGGTACTACATAATAAACACCTAAGCCCAGAAATACAAACATCTATGCTCATCACGCAAACCTTTGTCCTCGTCGGGAATCGCGAGTCCCATCGACTTGTAGTTAGGTTCGCTAACCATTCGAATAACGAGCTTAAAGTTATTTATACCAATCTAAATATGTACGAGTATAGTAGTTATAGTTATAACAATCTAATTGTTCATTGTTTCTAATAAATCTTAATTCTTGTTCAGAGTCTAGAAAAATGTGGATGTGTCTTCCTACGTAAATCTGTCGATTGCGGAAATCAAAACCAAATAACAACATTGGCAATCAACATCCATTTACAAGCGGATACTCCATTCCTGGTACACTTCACTGCTACTTCCTACCATTCGAATAACGAATAACGAGCTAAAGTTATTTATACCAATCTAAATATGTACGAGTATAGTAGTTATAGTTATAACAATCTAATTGTTCATTGTTTCTAATAAATCTTAATTCTTGTTCAGAGTCTAGAAAAATGTGGATGTGTTTTCCTACGTAAATCTGTCGATTGCGGAAATCAAAACCAAATAACAACATTGGCAATCAACATCCATTTACAAGCGGATACTCCATTCCTGGTACACTTCACTGCTACTTCCTGGTCACCCTGCATGTATCTGTATCATCATGTTGCATCACCAACAACATTATATTATATATATATATATATATATATATATATATATATATATATATATATATATATATATATATATATATATATATATATATATATATATCGGTATATAATATTTATCTTATTTTATTTAGATTTCTAAATACAAAACTAATAACTCTGCAACTAATAATTTCTGCAAGCCATTTGCAAGTAAAAAGAGACAATCTAAAAGAAAAGCTTGGTAAAAAATTGCGACAAAAGTCACCACCTATTTCGTCAATCAGCAAAAAAAACTAGAAAACCATAGTGGTCTGGAAAGTCTATTAACGTTCGGTTCATCTTGTTGGATAAGCGTAAACCAGCGTAATAGTTTCTATTAACTTCATACTTTTAGAAGAAAACTGAATACTACGTAATTTTTTAACTGAAAACTTTAGCTGGGTATTCTGCAAGTATTAAAAATGTTTTTTATCATAAGATAGTAAAAAAGCAGATGGATCATCTGATGAGAGTCGACCATCGTCTATAGACACTAAAGATGTTAATGGTTCGTTGCTATCTTGTGGTGAGGTCTAATGCCATATGCATAAGTTTACCGGCTACCTACCTTCCAAACCGGAGCACGACAGTGACAAGCACTGACGCTGTTGCGGCAGAAATAGGTAAGGCGGTGGTACCAGACCCGGGCGAAATAATGCAGAACTCTATCACCTAGTAGCCATGATCTTAGTGACTCGCATAACCAATCGGTCGCCTCTTATGATCTGCCTGGCAGGACGACAGTTGGCCTATCTTTCAAAGGAGCCTGGACTAACACGGGGAAAATTAAATGTTTGAGATGCATTTTGCATTTGCATGCAATGCATTTATGAGATGAATCACTTTCTAAGAATGATTAATATGAAATGTTTTTATTAAAAAAAACACTGGAAAATAGAAAGTTTGTTACTTTAAATGTCCAAGTAAAATTAATAGTAACTCAAATAGATAGTTTTAACTGTTAGGGGTCACAAAACAGATCGCCATCTCTCGCCTCCGCCTACTTTACCGCTACGCCAATACCACACACTTTCCATTGCGGCGGACCGCTATGCCAGAGAGGTTTTGCTCCGAATTAATTCACTACATAATATAATTTTGAGAACAAAAGGTTTATAAGCAAACTAAAAATTATATAAGGGATCAAGGTGGTCTTATTATCGTCTCGGGATGACATTTAATTTGTCTGGTGTGATGACATTTATTTTATTTATGTTAGTGATTAGGTATAAGTACCACAATGAATAACGACAACGCTGCTATTAAAAAAAAAATATACCAAAACCGATATTTTGATTAATTTGTTGATTTTCATTTAAACGACTTTCAAATTAACTTTCTGTGTAATTTTTTATTGATTAATGATTTTTCGGGATCTTAGTCTTACTTCGTAATTGTGGTCTAGTTGACCTCATGAAGACCCCGGGTTCGATCCTCGGTCAGGCAAATCAAATATATTTTTTGAATCTTCTGATAAAAACAACATTGCTAGGAATTAGAAAAATGCCTGGTTCGCAATAGCTTTGCCACCTATCACATTGGAAGACAGAATATCTCCGGCTAATGGTTGGTGAAGTTATACCTCTGCCTACGTTTTCGGGGATACGGCCTTGAAGATAGTTTTTAAGTCTTTCTTGGGATATTAACATAGAACTGGTAATTTATTATACAACATTCAGTTTCTACAATTCGTAATATATAAATTAAAATATGCACTTTTATAAAAATTTATTCAAATTCATCTACGGTTTATTATAAACAACGTACTGTAGTGTAACGCTGAATTTCAATTCTCTTGTATATCAGAAACCTTACGTTTAATATTTCCCAAACTTGTATTCAGGACCACCTCGGTGTAGGTTGGAATATAATAGGTGGTAAAGTTTTGCAACCTCTTGCCCGTGTTTAGTTACGCCTAACTTTTTCCTACCGCAATAGCCGTCAGTGCTCATAACTTTCGTGTTTTGGTTTGAAGTATGAAGCAGTCGGTAAACTTATGCACGTTACGTCCTATGCCACAATGCACCACTAACATCCTTCGTGTCTTTAGGCGATAGTCATTTCTTACCATCGGGAAGAGTCGTAGCACGTCTAGATTATCTATCGTACAGTATACACAATAACAGCCCTAAGCGCATCGTTAAATTATGTGAATGGGGAGACTGGTCGTTTGCTGTCTTATAATTTTAAAAATGCACTAATAATGCCTCAATAAATGCCTGGGTTTGAACCTCAGGTGAGGTGAATGAGTTAATAAGGGTTTTTCGGATTATTATTAGAAATCGAAGTCTCAGTATTAGCTCGGTGTCTAATGACGGTGTATTAAAAGCCTCATTACTTGGATGAAAACATTCTCACTAAAAAAAAAACACTGCTTATCTGGCCTAAGACCGCACATCTTGGTGAACTGGAACATCTAACGAAGTTTGGCTTACTATGCATATTATAAAATCAATATGATATTTATTTTTAATTAGCTGACCCGGCAAACGTTGTTTTGCCTTTTTAACTACTCTGATTTTTTTTCTATATTTTCTCACCTTTTAAATCTTCCCTAGACTTCAACAATTAATTTAAAACCAAAATTAGCCAAATCGGTTCAGCCGTTCTCGAGTTTTAGCGAGACTAACGAACAGCATTTGATTTATATATATATATATATATATATATATATATATATATATATATATATAGCTTTAATAAGTAATCAAGCAACCATCATCGGTAACTTCCATGCTTTCAAGTGATTTTATCATACTTACTACTGGAAGCAGAATTAAGTGTGAATATACATATACAAGCTGACCCGAGCAGCTTTACCCAGGACATTTCATTCCCCATTTCAGCCCCGTAGAGATTGGTTAATTTTTGAAAAAAAAATAGCCTACATATGACCTCAAACCTTCAACTGTGTTGGTCCGAGCTTTTAGGAACAATAGACCAACTGTCGTTCTGCAAGGTAGGTCGTAAAAGGTCGTAAAACCGATTGGCTATGCGAATCACTTCCATCGTGGTTACTAGGTGGTAGATTTCTGCATTGTCTCGCTCGAGTCTGGTACCACGGCCTTACCTATTCCGGCCGGAATATCATCAGTGCTTGTCATTGTCGTGTTCCAGTTTGAAGGATAAGGAATCCGGTAAACTTATGCATGTGGCATTACCTCGCCTCAAGATAGCAACGCACCATTATTATCTTTGGTGTTTACAGGCTTTAAATAGATAATGACCGCCCTGTTGGTCGAGAGGTTAGCGATCCTGACTACGCAATCGACGAGGCTTGAGTTCGATCCCCGATTCATTTTCATTTTAAAGCTAAACTAGCAAAAAGAAGAGCTTTGTAAGGGCTCGCAAAGTTGTACTACCTAGTAATATTGTTAGGAAAGTATTTTTAATATGTGGACTTTATTTATAATTATCTAACTGTCAAAAATGTGTTTTTTCAATTTTCTAATAAAAACAACGTTGCCCGGGACTAAGACGTATCTTCGGCTAATCGTGGATGCACACGTTGTACCTCTGCCTACCTCTTCGGGGATACGGGCATGAATACACTTTTTTTTTAGCTTTTTACCTTCGTGCTAAGATTGAAAATTGATCTCAATACAATATTAATAAATTAATACACTTGTACTATTTCACAATAATTATATTGTGACAAATCTGTAAACGGCTGACCTTGCAGGCCATCCCTGAAACTTCCCGCTAAATTAAGGTATTTTAAGCTCAAAAGAGTAAAAACTTTAAGCATAGATTTTTTCAGTTCTAAGAAATATTGAAATTGTTAAGTCAAAAAAAAATAGCAAGAAAACACTTACGAATGAACCAACGAAACAATCATACATACACTTATTTTGATAAAAATGGCAGTATATTGATTTTTGAAAAACTGTATTGATTTTGGAAACGATGATCAAATTGATCAAATTTCAAATGGTCAAATTCAAATGGCATTCAACTCAATTTAACTATTGCTTTAGCTAAATATTCGGTAGGTTCAAAAATTTCCAAGCAATGTCAAAAAACATGTAATTTATTTAAGAATATAGCTGATTAGTTTTTGTACTCAATCGGTACATTAATCTGGAAGTTATTATAAAAAAATATGTTTCGCCAAAATTTTTTTTTGGGTTTTTTCAAAATTTTATCAAAATCCCTTCAGCCCACTTGATTCAAATTTTCAGGAAGTCTAAGTTTGGTGGAATCCAATCGAATGCTATCAACCGCGTTTCGATCGGTCCAGCCGTTCAAAAGTTATGAGATGTTTACATACAGACATACATACAAACACACATACATACACACGAACAGAGAGAGAGACATAAAACAGAAACACTGACGTCATCGCGAAAATAGTCGAAAAAGGTTGCCAGGACTTCAAAACGTGGACATCTGGTGAAAATTCGATTTTTGAAAATCGGAGCAAAATTAGTAACTTTCCTATCTACATACGTAGCGGGAAGTTAAAAAGTGCAAGTGTATTAGTAGATTAATAATGAATTAAATGAATTAAATCTACCACGCCAAAGTAGCAATTTAACTCGTTTAATTTTAGCATTTTAACTCGTTACTTTTATAATAGATGGCGTTATTAGTAATAAAATTCTAATACAACATATATCTTCTGTTTTATTTTAATATTTATAAAAGGTATTTTAATGGTAGATCATATCTAGACATGAATTTAAACTACCGCGTTAAAGCTCAAACCTCAAAGTGTGATATTTTTTAGTTATGATACCACAAAAGTGCATAGAAAGTCCCCTAGTGTAGGGCTCGCTTCGCTCACGCTAATTATTCTTGACTAAATGTCCCATTTCCATTTTGCGAGTGCATTACATTATCTATTTGCAAATATTAACAAACTGCACATCACATTTTTGGGACTGGAATTTCTGGCAAATTAAACGTAGCCAAATTCTTGATAGCATTCAATGTATAGCTTAATACGAGTATATATTATTATAGTTAATAACAATCTACTACTCTGACCTTGTAGGGACACGAGGGAAGTTTTTGTGATTTTAGGTAAAATTGTCATACTAACTATAGAAACCTACCTCGGATGTCAGTGATCCGGTGTCGGTGTTGAACCACATGAGGTCCCAGGTTCGATTACCGAGTCGGGCAGTTTAAAAATCGGGCAATTTCGCCCAATATTAGAAAAATGACCGGTTGGCGATAGGCTTGCCATCTATCACATTGTGGAACTAAGTATCTTCTGCTAATCGAATCGGCTTCGGATAATTGAAAAAACAACCAAAAAGAATTTTTGCAGCTTTTTACTTCCAATATATAAATCTTTTATCCTTGACTCCTTTAATTTATCTCTCCTTTTCGTTCTTTCCTAAATCAATCATAAAAAATATTGACAATCTATCGCTATCTCTCTCTCTCTCTCTCTCTCTCTCTCTCTCTCTCTCTCTCTGGTTATACTGTTTTCAACTTCTTTTCATCATTCTCTTAAAAATTATCCAATACAAACTTTTACTTCCGCCGCGTATTAGCTCATACTCGCTTCTTTTTTAAATCGTGAAACAGTAAAATTTACTTTAAGTAAATCAATATATTATGAACATGTTGTGACAGTTGATACCGCAAATATTTTTTTTAAATTAACACTTTCATTACTCTAGTGCCTCTCTGTTATTCTGCACTTACTATTAGACGTACCTAGAGTTAAAGTGTAATTACTGTATGATAAATGTGGCACAAAGCCCGGAAGCGTTCGAAACATAATTCATCCTAAACGATAAGAGGATATCTGAGATATAAAGTAGCACAATAGCGAGACAAGCAAGAAGACAAATCACTTCTCTCGGTTCATCAATAAGCTAGCTTTAACCGCATGATATATTATATATATTTTAAATAAAATGATAAAAGAATGACTAAGATATCAATTCAAAATACATTTTGATACCTTTAGTTGGTTCTGAATAATAATTGTGATAATCAATGAAGCTTTTGGGCTACTTTGTAGGTGTGTATGTTTGATTTTTTGGGAAAAGAACCTGAATATCTCAATTAGAAATTTTAATAAACAGGTATTTAAGACATTGTTGTGGTTTAAGGTACAACCGGAAAAGGGCATTTATGACTGAGCATTTAAGAAGGACTAGTTATTGTTTAAATTGCAATTAACTTTTAATTTTTATGGTAGCACGTAATTATCGTTTTTATTAGTCTTATATTTTTTAATTTCCCGCTAAAGGAAGTTACTGGCTTCACCCCGATTCATAAAAATCTGGTTTTGAGGTCGTAGAAAGTTTTCCTGATAATTTTCACGATGACATCAGTATGTATGTGTGGGTGTGTGTTTTGACAGCTTGACCAATAGAGACGCAGTTAATGATATATTAGGTTTCTACTGAACTTAGATTTTCTGAAAATTTTGAAAAAAAGAAAAAAGAAGAAATACTCACACACACAACACACACACGTGTACGTTGTGTGTGTGTATGTGTGTGTGTGTGTGTGTGTGTGTGTGTTTTGTCGGCTTGGCCAATAGAGACGCAGTTAAAGATATATTAGCTTTCTACTAAACTTAGATTTTCTGAAAATTTTGAGAAAAAGAAAAAAAGAAGAAAAGCTCCAGATACAATATATTTTGTCGTAAATAACTTCCTAATGTATGTACTAATTAATTCTATAATCTAATCAGCCTTTTCAGGGCAGGCCTGCAGAGTCAAGCATTTGCTTACGTTTACTTTGCCAGAGATTATAATCCTATTTGCAGTTTTTGATGTGCAGTTTACTCATATTTACAATTTATTGGAAAGCTTTCACAAAAAGCAGATGGAACTAATTTAATTGAGAGTAATTTAACTTTAAAATTACCATAACTAGTAAAAAATAGCGCAACACAATGATCTATTTACGTTTTACAACCCTCCAAAACCATCGCTCGCAATTCCAAATAGCGAATCGGTCAGAACTGACCGACTCTTGTTCTGATAGATTAATCATTCCTAGATGCATCGGAAAAAGTTATATAAATGTCGACCTTTGGTTAAACTACATCAAGGCTGTTATTACATGTATATTATCTATATGAGTATTAGAGGACAGCAAACAGCTTCTATCAGCTATCAGCTTCTGATGAGTAACAACCATCGCCTATAAACACCAAAGTGTTGTCATTCTACCGGCGGTATAATGTCACAGTTCACACGCATAAGTTTACTGGCTACCTTACCCTCCAAACAGGAACAGGAGAGTGACAAGCACTAATGCTATTAGCTGGCACTAAACCTGAATCACGTATTCTATCTATGGATTTACACGTTTTGCCAATTTTATACTTATTACGAATTACCAAAACCAAAATTGCTCCAGAAATGCCAGCTAATTTACCCAATAAATATAATAATATATTACAGCTCTTAAGTTTGAACGAGTTACTTTTATATATGTTTACTAGCAGTTACCGGCGGCTTCACTCCCGCATTTTACTTTAGAACTTATTTAAACTTTCTTTATAAGCTATTTCCTTATTTTACCCCTTAGGGATCGAATTTTGAAAAACGCTTAAATACGTAATTAATTTTTCTTGTACTCAATTCATACGGAATTTCATGGATTTATATCCAGGGAATAAAAAGTTTTATACAAACTTTTATCCCCTATTTCACCCTCTTCGTGGTTGAATTTTGAAAAATCCTTCCTTAGTGGACGTCTACACCATAAGAGAAATATGTGTGCGAAATTTCAAGTTTCTAACCCTAAGGGTTTGGCCTGTGCGTTGATACATCAGTCAGCCACTTTTGCCTTTTATATATACTCGTATAATAATAAGAAAAAACCAATAAAATTCATGTTGTAAAATGTAATAAAAGTCCTTCTACCAGTTGTAAACCTTTATATTATATGGAATTTATATCTGAAGTACCTGAACTTCATTAGTATTAAAAAGTAATGGCATGCAGTATTATTTTACAGTTGACAAAACAGAACGATCGCTTTTAAAGGATAGAACTTGAGAGACATTGTAACACCTTTTATTACGCCCATAAAGCGCATTCATTATGCAAAGGTAAGAGGTATTTAAAATGTTTCAAAGGAATTTCCATTTAACCTTTTCTTTTGAAACTGATGATTATGATAAATCCCTCTCCCAGTACAGTTTGCTGCGAACTAGTATTAATTATTATGAGAGAGTGCTTCTAGTTACAAGACTGAAGTTACATTTCTTTTTCTTTCTATTTTACTTAAAAAGTTTAACTGCATGGAAACTACTTTTCCAAATATTAATCTTTACATTTAAGTGTCGATCGAATTGTTCCATAACTAGCAAGAAATGTGTAATGTTGGGTATATTTATTTGTAATATGAATAATATTGTAAATAGTGCTTAAATGTAATATTAATATTCGTTTATAGCATTTATCTCGCAAAATATATATAAGAGTTTATTGTTATCAAAATACTGCACTACAGTGGCGTCACTTCCGCAACATCGTGGAATTCTAGTAAACAATTTTATATCAAATTATAAACTTGAAAGTGGTGCCATCTAGTCTGATCTGGTTGAAGTTGACATTTTTCAATCAACCTACTTTTAATTATTGTAAAACTGTGTACCGGCCTACTCGGGTCATTCTGCTGTAAGTCATGAAAGAATAATCATCTATGGACATCAAACTGTATATTATTAAAAACGAACCTAACAGTAGATATTTTTATCGTTGTTTATTTTTAGGGTTCCGTGCCTTAAAAGAAAAGAGAGAACTCTTATAGGATCACTTCGTTGTCAGTCTGTTAAGACCCTTTTGCCCAGGAACGCGTTCAAGTATCGAGTGAATTTATCAAATACTCGGATCTACGGTCCCTTAAGCTGTGAACAAATCAAACTTATACCTAAGTCAACACGATCAAAAGATATAACCATTTATGTATTTATTTTATGATTTTTCTGAAAAAAGCGAATCAAAACCTGTAGTACTTCCCGGTGACCTAGAATTATGAAATTTGATGTGAAACTAAGTCTTACATCACATGTAAAGAAAAAAATCTGAAAATCGTAAATGTTGGCTAGATCACAAAAAAATAGATTAAGATATATACTTGTTAATATAATATACTTGTTAATATAATAAAAATAAAATAGATTAAGATATATACTTGACTGTTTACGTCGCATATTTCACAAGGCAATCAATAACAAGAAGATATTTCCCGTTGACCTGGAATTATTAAGTTTATGTGTAGTTATCTACAAGTTTGTACGGAATCCTCGGTATGCAAGACTAACTCTCAGTTGACTGGTTTATTTATTTAAGTGAACCTTTTCCTTTTTGTTTCATATAAATAAATAGATTGTATTCAGGTAGGTAGATTCCTCTAAATAAGATTGTTTAAAAATTATGGAATCAATTGCAATAAAATTGTAAGTGCCAAAACAGACAGAATTTTAAGAAACGTTTGTCTCACCAATCGAGTAGTTAGCGAACTTAGCTATGAATCGATGAGGCGCTCGTTCGATTCCCGATAGGGACAAACATTTATGTGATGAGCATCGATGTTTGTATTTCTGGATTTGGGTGTTTATTAAATATACATATAACAGTATTTATATATGTATTTCTATATATCAGTATCGTTGACCAACACCCATATCACAACCAAATAATTTGTTTACTTTGGGGTTAGATCTATACGTGTAAGTTGTCCACAGATACTTATTATTATATACAAACAGAACAAATGAAATTATGTTATAAAAATCCTATACAATTCCATTTTATTTTGGTTCTTAGAAAAATATCCGTAAGTCGTAACTTGATATTTTAACATAACCATTGGACCGGGAAACCGCCGTGAAAAATCGATTCGTGTGATACTCGCCTCAGTCAAATATAATAAATAGAACGACAAAGGAAATGCTATCCTTAAATGAAAACTTTTTTATCCAAAATGAAATCGTGATTTAGACGCTCGATAAAGTTTTATCGAAGTAAGTGAAATCGTTCTCAAACTAAGACTATATTAAATTTTTGGTTAGGTGTCTTTTCAAAAACATTAAATGCAAAGGATCAGCTCACAGAAGCGAAGCGACGCGTTGTGTTTTCAACTTTAAAGTATAATCATCTCTATGTCCCTTATGCGACATATTATGTTGTGTTATAAAATTTTTGTTATAAAAATTCATTTGATTTATTTCGATTATGAGTCAATGTGAGTTGACCCTTAGCTGCCTCATGTTGTAAATATTATGAATATTCAATAAATATTGAGAGACACAACCTGAATTACGAATCACAAAACCGAGGATTTTCTCTTTTAATTTACAATATTGTTATTTCTTGGAAAAGCTTGTTATATTAATATGAGTCAAATCGTTATCAAATCCTACCAAATATCAGAAAATACTTCAATTTTTTATAAACACGTGAAGACTCGTCTTATAGTGGGTTTATAGATAGAAATGTTAAAAATATACCTACTGTAGATAAACAATTTAGATAGTTAAAAACATTATATTTATCCCTCATTTACAATGGTTATTAAATGCTACACAATAAATAATGCATATTAACTACTTTTTTAGTAGACTAGTTTTCCATCGCCTTCTTTAACGCCAAAGAGTAAATCCAAATTAGAAATAACCTGGTCGTCGATGATTTGAACCGCTCTACGTTGAATGCGATCAAGAAGAAGAAGCTGGTACTGAGGAGCCCCAGCTCAGGGATGAGAACAGTACTCCATGTGAGATCGAATTTATATTATATAAAACAAACTCACAAATTTTATTTAAACAATTTTACTATTGAAACCATTAGTTATGCTATTTACTAAGTCAAACCATGCTAGTGTATTAGACCTATCATTTCTAAATCTATACTGATTATGTTTTAGTAGGCAAATCAAGAAAATTTATATTGAGTTTTTTATATTTTGTTTTTTCAAAGATTCTTGAAACGACTTGAATTAAAGTAATAGGTCTATAATTGTTCATATCACACATATCCCTTTTTATTAAAATAATAGTCTGATTATACATTTTTTAATCGTTTAAGAAATTTACCTCACAAAAATGACATTAATAATATGGTTAAGAGGTCTTGATATTACACCAGCGACATTTTTCAATAACGCTGTGCTAACATTACTCGTATCATAACCAATGGCATTAGTATTTTTCAATAAACGAATAATCTTATTCACATCATGCTCACACTATTGGTGTTAAAACATTGTTTTATTACAATTTGATAACAAATATGATTTTAAAATATTCCTGGATTTGATTTATAAAAAAAATTTAAATTGTTTACAGATTGTTTTAGTATTTATATGCTTAAAATTGTCTTAATTCTTTCTGTTTCTCTAATACTTGTTTTGTTCTGAACTGTAAATGCTTTTAATGCAATTCCACGAAGTTTTACACTTATTACAGTATTTTTCAATATATTTCAAAGACGACTGTTTTTGTGATTCTAATATACATTTATAAATGACATAAATATTTATATTTTCCCCCCTATTAGGTTGAGTATGATGAATTAAGGTACAACTGGCGTTTTATTTTGCAACATTTTAGAAGATCTTTAGTCAACCATTTATTTTCTAAAAATTTATTTGATGAATTTAAACGGATCTTAGGAAAACATAACATAAAAAATAACAGTAAAATGTCATGAAATTCATTAAATGCTTCTTCACACTTTCACTTTGTGAAAACTTCATTAAAACTTAAAGTTAATAAACATTCATGAAACTTTTTAATATTTTTCTGGACAAATATGCGCTTTGATTTAAACCAAAAAAACTTTTTTTATTTAAATTCTAAGACTGACTCTACATAGTCTGGTCATAAATACTGATACAAACAATGGTTACAAATGAAACAAAATATTATATTTGAATTTGGAATATATCATTTTTATATGTGTTTTCTCAACTTCGTGCCAATACATTGTAAAATATTTTGTGATTAAAATAAAGTGGGGTGATAAAGAGAACCGAATCCCTGTGATTGCATTACACAAAGTAGGTATGAAGCCAAATACAATTTTTTGACACTTCCTATGCTTGGTATTACTCAAATGTTGTGTACCAGGCTATTGATAGGTACAATGAAACTTCCTTCGTTTGTGACAGAAAAGGTCTGGGCGTCTACGTAGTGTTCTAAGCAGTAAAGAAAAAAATTCGTAGAAACTTTCTATCCGAAAGCAAAAAATTTTATCTTGGGCGATGAAAATAGCACCTAGAACCATGTTCCGTATTTTATAAGATGATTTAGGACTTGCAGCTTATAATAGACGGACTGGTTATTTCTTAACTGATAATTTAAAAAACAATAGAGTGGTAACTTTTTTTATCATGAGATAGCAAACAAGCAGGTAGGTCTCCAGATGGAAAGAATCAACCATCACCTATAGACATTAAAAATGTTAATGGTGCGTTGCTATCTTGTGGCGAGGTCTAATGCCACATGCATAGGGCGAGACAATGTCGAACTTTACCACCTAGTAGCCATGATCGTAGTGGCTCGCTTACCCAATCGGTCGCCTTTTACAACCTGCCTGACAGAACGGCAACTGAACCTATTCTTCAAAATAGCCTGGGACTAACACGGGGAAAAAACAGCTACCTTCTTAAGCGGTAGCAAAGGTCACCGAAAATTTTTGAGATGTTTTTTACAGTTGTGCAATATTTTAACAAACAAAATGAACGTGTTTATGCTCAAGGCTCCAATAAACCTGCCCAATTAGTTAACAGAGTACAACTTAGGCATTACCTGACTTCAGTGGTGGTTTGGTGGGCTGTTAGCTATGAAGAAGCAACTTAGCTGTATTTTTGCGAAAAAGGTATCAAAACATCGGCACAAGTCTATCAAGATACGAATTTTAAGAAAGTAGTTAAGCCACTTTACAATTACGTTCAATAACCAAGAATGGTCCATTCAGCAAGACTCAGCTCCAAGTCATAATGCTCGATCCACCCAATCTTGGTTAGAAACCAACGTTCCAGACATCATGAGAGCTGAAGACTGGCCGTCATCTAGTCCCGATTTTAATCCGCTGAATTATGATTTATAGTCAGTTTTAGAGAGTATGGCTTGCTCTAAATGACATAGTAATTTGCAAACCTTAAAACAGTCCATACGATTGGCAGTGAAGAATTTTCCCATGGATAGAATGCGTACGTCTACTGATAACTGGCCTCAACGTTAAAAGGACAGTATTGCAGCCAATGAAGACCACATCAAATAACCGTTGTATATATTTTTTTTATATTAATATAATTCATACCACCTTAGTACCATACAACCTTTAGGAAAATAGCACACTGTTATAATAAGAAATGTTACGTGCAAAAGAAAAAATGTATTTTTCTTTGTAACAATATTTAGGGTAAGACTAGGTATATTGGCTTATATAATCTGAGCAGTTTCATTACCACACAAAGCAAGTGTAAGAAGGTTAGACTGAACATTACTTAAGTTACTTGCAATTATATCCAAACATACATGCTTCCTTTTAGGTTTGAAAAATATAGTAATTATATTTTAAAATATATTGGTTTATATTGTTATTTGAAAGAATGCTTGTTAAATGTTTATGTGTACAGTTTTCCTGTATCAGATCTATTACAGATGTTTACAATATCATTTATTGACGAACTCTCTGTAAGGAAAAGCGCCTGCAATTCTAGTGTTAAACACAATATTAAAAATACAACGTAGAATCAATCTTGCATCACTAAGATAGAGGAGCGGTAAATTTATAGTTGTTATCGGAACAAGTTTTAATTTTCCAACAACGCTCCCTCGTCAACCGATTAAGTTTAACTGAATGCGGTATACTCTAACTCCATTAGGAGGGGTAAGTTTTGTAGCGTAAATTGTTTCCTACAAGTTCATACCATATAGTTACAATAAGATTAAAAATGCTAATTGTTCGAGCAATAAAAGCGATAAAAGCTTTATTTTTAATTAACTGCCATATTTTGAGCTTCATGTATATATGCTAATGAAAATAATTCACAAAATGTAACTTGATATTGTATCAGTCTATTTTACAGATAAGTGATATTTGAAGAAAACAATTTAACTTCGACTGATTCATTATAATAACTATGAATGTGCAAGTTTTTATACTAATAGTCATTGATATAAAAAACCCTAGATGCACAGTCCTGAACAAAAATATAGATATGGCAAAAACATTTGTCTTTGCATAATCAACCTTAAGTGCAAGATTTATAGTTGTTTTTACAAAACAATGTACGAAAAGAAATAAAATTGACAGTGTCGCAGCGAACGCGATTCTATTTGAAATGAGCGCACAATTTAAAATTGGAAAAGCGCACAATTTAAAATTGTGCGTTCATTTTTGGAGGACATTTTTGACACACTGATTGGGGGGCGTCCATAAATTACGTGAGGTGTTTTTTTAATTTTCTGTCCATCCCTCCCCCCTTGGTGAGATGTCGTGAGATTTTATTCAACCCCCTCCCCCATCCCCAATCTTACGTGAGATTTTTCAAAATTTGGGTTTCTTAAATATGTAAACGCGTTGGATTTTTATTATATAAAGAAAAAAAATTTGCTTCGTGATTTTATTTACGATTAGTTAAGACTAGTAATCAATATTACTGAGTTATGTCATAACAATTTAACAATAGAATACTTATATCGTAATTACGGCGATTAAAAAAAGAATGTCTACTCCTCTGATAGTGGCGCGAAATAAAGGACGGGCTACACTGTACCGTAAATTCAGATTAAATTGAACTATTTGGTATAAAACAAATATAATGGTTTGGCAGTCAGTAGTAATGTATAGCGTCGAAGTATGAATGAATTTATTTTCTTTCGAACGAATTAGTGGATAATCTTAATCGTATTACGATTATGCTTAAGATTAAATCTTAAACATGTACAATCTGGATAATGGACTAAAATAGTATATTTTTTTCTGTTTCAAAAATTGCGTGATATTTGCCGAGACCCCCCTTCTCCCCAACGTAAGATTAGAAAAGATTTGACTTGACCCCCTCTCCCCCTAAACATCTCACGTAATTTGTGGACGCCCCCTTGTGTATTTTGTTTTTCTTTTTATCAATGCTAATAGTGTAACAATTTGTACTAATATTACGAATAAGCTATGAATGTGGATAAAGCAAAATGAGTCAAACTGGATCGAAAGAGGCATGAAGATAGGAACGCATTTACATTTTTTAACTTCCCTCTACGAATGTAGATAAGGAAGTTACTGATTTTGCCTCAATTTTTGGAAATTAAATTTTCGCTAGGTCTCAACGTTTTAGGTTCTAGGAACCTTTTTCGACTATTTTCACGATGACGTCAGTTTGTCTGTGCGTATTTATATGTGTGTGTGTGTGTGTGTGTGCGTGTGTGTATGAGTGTGTGTATACGTGTGTGTGTACGTTAGTTGAGAGTTATTGAGAAACTTTGAAAAAACCTCAATTTTTTTTCATAAAGCAATGTTTTTTTTTAATTTTTAATGTTTTTATTTATGGTAAATTTATTTTATTATTATTATTTTATATAGCTAGAGCTACTAGGTTTAGATGCAGAACAATTTCCTGAATCAATTTTTAAATTGCATATAATTTATGATATGGACAGTAATTGCAATTTTATTAGTAAAAAAAGTTGAAATTTATGTTGTAATTTTGGTGATTATTTAGTTTTTATTTTTTGTTTTTATATCGTTTAATAAATTAAATTCTTAACATTAATATTTTTTGCATCCTAATTTTAATAAATATTTATTGCATTCGAATGCAATAAATATTTATTGAAACACTACATTTTACATCTGCCTTCAAATTTGTTATTTTGTGACATTTGGATATCGTTTCTGATTAGTTACTTTTAATACTCTGATAATGCTAGGGTAAGCGAAACTGGTTGAAAATCAATTATGCCTTATTGTTAACAGTACAAATGTGTTATTCAAGTTTTAATATTAAAACACCTGTACTGTTTCACAATAAATTATTACATACATATATCAACCAACCGGTTTCGTTGTGTTATTAGGTACTTATTACGAAAATTATTTAATTGCGAATGACATGTAAATATGTGGATGACATGTGGATATGTAAATTCCGTGGCCCGTGATTTAGCATATAATAATGCCCGCTGTTATTCGATTCTCGCTGTGATGAGCATAAATGTTTGTATTTCTGAATTTAGGTGTTTATGATGTTATTACAGAATTGATATATTATGTATTTCTGTGTATCAGTGTTGTTTACTAACACCCATAACACAAACATAACTTGCTAACTTTGGGTTAAAAAATGTTTGCTTGTTAATCTAAAGAAAATCATGTCAGTTTAATTAAAAGAACATTATAAAAAAATATTAAGTGCGTGCGGCGTGAAAAATAATTATTAAATATGCTAATTATTACTATTAAGCAGTCTTGAAAATTCTCATATATGTGTATATCCATTATATACCTAAATACTGAAATATATTTAATAAACGCTAAATAGAGCAAATAAACACTAAGCACATAAATGCATAGATTGTTGCTTATCAAACACTTGTCCTTGTCGGGAATCTAACCAGAACCCCATCGATTGGGTAGTCAGTGTTACTAACTACTTGACAAACTACCCCCGAACTAGGCGATTTATATATTTTACAAAATATAATTTTATATTAATAAAAATCAATATTTGAAACATTTCTTGACTTTTTCAATCAAACTTATTCACTGAAACAGTTGAAATGGAATCAAACGGAAGAGACAAGGACTTTGAAATTTGTTTTATTAGTAATTAGCTGACCCACGCATCTTCACCCGTGAGTTGATTTATATGTCATCAATATAGTTTTTCTTTCAAAATTTTATCCCCTATTTCAGTAACTTAGGGGTTGATTTAAAAAAAAATAACTTCCCCGTGTTTGATGTCGGATCTTCAACTGTCTCCATGTGAAATACCACAATACAAATCAGTTCAGTGGTATAGCCGTGAAAGCATTATAAATAAAGAGACAGACAGATTTTCGCTTATATAGCATTAGTTTGAGTGTTTCGAAGTATGTATATGATTAATATTCATTTATATTACGATCATAATGTTGACTTACAATAAGTCGACGTCGTCTAGTAGATGTGTGGAGTTGTACACATATTAAACGATTAATGGCTTAAACGATTGACAAAATTAATTTACATATAATTAATAGAATTAATTATTAAAGACATAAAAAATATATTTGAGATATATCTCTCAACATCTTTAGTAATGTATTATAGGATAGAATGGAGATTCTTTATATTTACACGTGAAGTAAAAGTTTTATACTTTTTTAAGACTACGACGCGAACGGCAGTGTATTAAATTTGGCACAGTTAGTCATCGTTGCGGATATTGCAGAAATCTAATATTTAAAAAATTCGCATTATAAATACATTAAATTAATAAAAATAAACATTACGCACACTATGTCCACTTGACATACATAATAATTGATAATTTATACACAAATATACTAATTTCTTTACGGCTAAAGTTTGTTGTCAAACAAAAAAGAGTTTTATTATCCAGTTTATACTTCATGATTTATATATAATTAAATAAATAATAAATAAATCTTCACGGGACAAATTACACTTACTGATCTAATCCCAAAGTAAGCAAATTATTTGCTTGTGTTATGGGTGCTAGTCAACGGTACTAATACATAGAAATACTTATATAAATACTGCAAGAATATATTTAATAAACCCACAAACCCGGAAATACAAACATTTATGCTCATCACACAAATGCTTGTCCCCGTCGGGGATCGAACCCGAGCCCCATCGATTGCGTAGTCAGGGTCGCTAACCACTCGACCAACGGGGCGGTCAAAAAAAATAAGTTTTTTACACTTTCAAACTAACACATGTTAACGCTCATTCTAGCAATAACGGGTATAAACTGTTAAACTGTTTGATAATTTGATTTTGAAAATTGTTTGATTAATATTTAATTTATTTTTGAAAATTACAAAGTTAATTTGTTTAATAAATTTTCTATAACGTGGCATATAAATTAAGAAATAGTTGAAAAAAAAAGGAGGCTAAAAACTTTCCGATCATAGAACACTCCCTATTGCTTCGCAATGTAGTAGTACAAAATTTATATAAATTATATGTCACGTTGTTTGTCCGCGATGGATTCCAAAACAACTGAACATATTTCAATAAAATTTGTAGATATTTGTTTGGTCCAACTTAAAAGATAGAAATAAATAAATAAATAATTTATTTACCAGTTACAAGTTATTAAAATTTAAGTTTCCGACATATTCTAGCACATATGGTGTGCAAATATTTTAAAATTATAATTATTTATTATGAAACTAAAAATGCTGTAAGTCGTTTTTTTTTACAATTACTACCGGATGGGAACGCAGTCATAGGATAGGAAGGATAGCTTTTATCTCAATTAACTCCACGGCCCTTTTTAAATACCAAACCAACATATTCAATGCAAGTAATTTGTATGGCATAAAAACGTTTGACGGGTCAATTTACAAACATCTAAACATGAAAAATTTTACTTTAGAAACGTTCACGTAATTATATTATAAATACGAAACTGAGTTTGTTTGTTTGCTATTACGAATTTCACGACTTAACTGCTGACGTGATCTTATGGTATTTAGCGGTATTCAGCATGGAGATAGCAGAAAATCAGACGTGAAACATAGTCTATTTTTTTCAAAATTCAACGCTAATATTAATATGATATACCCCATATATATATATATATATATATATATATATATATATATATATATATATATATATATATATATATATATATATATATATATATATATATATATATATATATATATATATATATATATATATATATATATATATATATATATATATATATATATATATATATATATATATATATATATATATATATATATATATATATATATATATATATATATATATATATATATATATATATATATATATATATATATATATATATATATATATATATATATATATATATATATATATATATATATATATATATATATATATATATATATATATATATATATATATATATATATATACATATATATACATATATATATATATATATATATATATATATATATATATATATATATATATATATATATATATATATATATATATATATATATATATATATATATATATATATATATATATATATATATATATGGGGTATATCATATTAATATTAGCGTTTAAATAATTCTTAGATTAAAAAAATTAGCTAGGTACGTGTATGTCAACACGAAACAACCTAATTGTTTACGGAATATATGTAATTACTATCTGATTCTACTGTATCATCTATAATATGTGTATTAATTGCAAATGTGAATTGTACTGCTGTCATTAACAACTTGTTTGAATGCTAATTGCTGATATCAATACTTACCGTTTAGCTCGCAAGTTAATAATGACGGGGATCTTCTCTGACACATTAAATAATTACTTATTAAAAAAACACTATCGTTTTTAGGGTTCCGCAGTAATTTTAATATCAGTCACTATTGCTTAAGTATTATTATTGTATGAAGCTCGGTATCAAATTTTGTAATCTATACTTATGTTATAAAGCTGAAGAGTTTGTTGGTTGAACTCGCTAATTTCTGTATGTACCTGTCAGATTTAAAAAATATTTTTGCTTACGATAGCCACATTCACGAGGAAGGCTATAGGCTAGCTATTTATCCGATTGAAAAAACGTAAGTAATATTTTTGGGTCACGCGAACGAAGTCGCGGGAAACAGCTAGTTTATTTATAACAGCGAACATACATATATCATGCTATCATTAAATTAGTACAGCGATTACTGTTTCTGAAATTTATCAGGGTAGCAAGTCTACTGATGGAAAGAGACAATCAACGCCTATAAACACCAAATTGTAATGGTACGTTGCTATATCTTTGGCGGGATGTTAATGCCACGAGCAAAGTTTACCAGCTACTTTACTTTTCAAACCAGAAAAAAGCAGTAACAACCAATGCAGCAGGAATATGTAAGGCGGTGGTAACGTACCCAGGCCAGACGATGAAGAACTCTAATAGTAAGAAGAAGTAATTTTGATGCAATTTATGGCATTCCACGCGGACTTTTAGGGTAAATAGATGACTATATTTTTGAAGCAATCGGTATTATGAATAAGTATGGAAGGTATTATGATAAATATTGTTTCACCGACTTTTTATGAATTTTTTTCAAAATTTCAAAAAAATTCTGTACCGAATCGGTTTTTCAGGAAGTCCATATTTGGCGGAACACAATCGTTTGTAAAAACCGCGTTTCGAAAGTTACGAGAGATATGTAAGTTGTAACACACACACCCACACACACACACACACACACGCGCACAGAGAGAGAGAGAGAGAGAGGAAGATACATAATGACGTCACCGTGAAAATAGTCGAAAAATGTTCCAAGGACCTCAGAACGCGGATATCTGTCAGAAAACAAATTTGAAAATCAGAATAAAATCAGTAACTGCCTTTATGCCCACTTGTTTATACGTATTCGAATTAAAAATTTTATTATAATTTAATCAAAATGTTAGGATAAAAGAACACTATTCAATAGTAAACGTTACTCGGGAACGTCAATAAACAAGGAGATATCTGCAGACACTTCAAGTCGATAGCGCTCGACTGAAGGAAGTCTCTCAAAATATTTTCCTTTTTCTCGTATTTTTACAACTATCAATAGTTCTGAAGATTTTTCCGTTTAGAATTTGTGTACACTTAGCCGCTTTTAAGAGCTATTAAGCCCATACAAAAAGTTTATATTAGTTCTTTTGTACTGTATTTGTATAGCTATTCTCTGAACTACATAGAAAATATGTCATTTCCCAATGCTTCTTTTTTTGGACAATTATTATATATAAATTACAAAAATAACGTTAGTTAAAATTTTATTTAAAATTTGTACTAGTAAAATCAATGAACAATTCTACAATGAAATAAGCGAAGTATGTTATTAATTTTTAACTTTTTCTAATTTATCCAAGACAAACAGATTATTTTACGTCTTATCAAACCGTATTTTTGAAATATATTTTTATTATTTCATAAATCATACCTCTAATTTGACTACCGCATATTTATTCATTCAACTTTGTTGAAGATCAATTTGCATAAAGATTGCATGTAATCACATTGTTAAAAGTAATGTAACGTTTATTCGTTTGCTAACTGTAATTTCCTCGGGTCACTCGGCCATACAAAGGTCGTTTGCATACCACTTACACGGAATGGCTGTTTACTTACGAGCCTACTGCAACTGCCAGTGTCGTTTGGTGTCATTTATAGGAGTCGATAACTACAGTACGTGTTAAGCTAGGTTGCATTTGTTTTATACTTATTCAGTTAGTGTGAAACAACTAGACGGCTGTTTTGGTCAGCATTTGCGCCGGCCAGTAACAACTCCGTTTTTTATTGTCAGATCGGTGATAAGCTCGTTACGTATTTGTGTGTATATTCTTAAATTATTTAAATTATTCTTAAATTATTTCATTATTATTTAATTTCATAAGTAAATGATGATGAATCCCTTCATCCAATACATAAATAATAATAAATAAATAAATAAATATCACTGGACGAATTACACTAATTCATCTGACCCCAAAGTAAGCAAATTATATGCTTGTAGTATGGGTGTCAGTCAACGATACTAATACATAGAAATACATATATAAATACTCTAATATATATAATAAACACCCAAACCCAGAAATACAAACATCTGTGCTCATCACACAAATGACTGTCCCTGCCGGGAATCGAACCCGGTCCCCATTGTTTGCGTAGTCAGGGTCACTAACCACTCGACCAACGGGGCGGTCAATTTTACTTATGCAATACATTATTGCATAAGTAAAAAATGATTCTTTTATTGTCGCAATTGTACATGTAGTTTTACAATAACCACGGGGAAATTTACGGAAATTTCCGCTTAAGACTTTCTATCCAGATTACAAAGACAGCATGTGTTTTGAAATTTTAATTATTCTCAGATGGCAGTTATTTCTCAACATCAGAAGAGGTAGTGGTAACCAAGTTATTTCGTCAATAGGTCGGCCATAGGTTATGAGAACAAACTCAACAAACGACGTCATAATCAAGTTTGAAATGAAAAACATAAGTTGTAGACGTGATAATCAAGTTTAAGTCAACGTAGACAAGCTGCAGACATCATAATCAAGTTATATACATCATAATCAACTTTTAAATGTCTTAGTCAAGTTGTAGACGTCATAATCAAGTCATAGACGTCATAGTAAAGTTGTAGACGTAATAGTCAAATTGCTAACGTCATAATAAAGTTGTAGATATCGAAGTCAAGTTATAGACGTCATAATCAAATTTTAGACGTCATAGTTATTTTTATATCATACGATAGAAAACAAGGAAATGGCTCTCGTGATGGAAAAAGTCAACCATCGCCTACTATTGCAACCATCGCCAAAGATGTTAATGGTGCGTCTCTATTATGTGGCGAGATATGAATTCTACTGGCATAGGTTTACCGGCTACCTTATTTTCCAAACCGGAATACGATAGTGTACTGTAAAGTACTGACGCTATGCAGAACTCTACCACATAATGGTCACGATTGTAGTGGTTCGCATAGCCAATCGTTCGCCTCTGACGAATTTACGCCAGAAGCCTCTTTATTTGTTGTCTGGGTTTTGTTATTTATTAAATATCTTTGAGTACTTATGTATGTTTCTTTATATTACTATCGTTGAATGACACTCAAATCACAAGCTATTTTTATATATAATTGACTTATGTTATTTGTGCAGCGATATTTAAAGTGATACACAGCATAAATCAATGGAAGTGAAATTTAAAAATACTATAGCCTCTTACCTTAAAACTAAAAATCAATATTTTGATTCAGATCTATAATTATTTATTTATTTTCTAAACTTTAAATATATAACCATATATTTGATGCTTTCTTAGACTTTAAATATTCAACATTTTAAAAATGTTAAATATAATCTAATCGGAAACCGCTCCAGCGACTTCCGTAAAATTTAGTATGAAGGGGGTTTCGGGGGCGATACATCGATCTAGCTAGGTTTCATTTTTACAAGAAAATAAGAATACCGAGCAAAACTCGATCATCCAGGTAGGTAATTGATATAATATTAATAAATTCATGGCAAAGAAAGTAATATCTACTTTATGATTCTAAAAATGTTATTTAATATACCGCTCTCTTTAATAAGTGTCATACTATTGAATTTAATCGTATCGTATCTAATTTATGCAAAGATGAAGTAGGTAAACAAAATACTTTATGCGTAGTATTTTTGCCACTACTTGCATACATTGCTTTTGCATACACGTCAACAATCACAGAATATGTGATACATAAAAATAATCAATTTTTAATTTCCTAGAAAAATATTATTTTCTAGGAAATTTAAAAATTGATTATTTTTATATAAATATATCTTCATAACATACTTGTTGTAGGCTAGATTTCAAACAAAATACACCAAGTTCTTAACTTCAAACTCTAGTGACAGTTTGAAGTTAAGAACTTGGTGCATTTTGTTTGAATTAAATTATTTTTCGGAATTAAAAGAAAACTATATTGTTCAATATAGTTTTCTTTTAATTTAGAAGTCTAATTCAATATTTGCTATAAATTGATGACATATTTTATGTCAGACGACGCGACGACTAAGAATTGAATTCATTAATATCACTATTGTTTTAGAATCGGTCTAACAACGAATTAAATTAAAACGAAAATCTATTATAGATCGCATAAAACTTAATAATAAAAGTCATTTACAAGTATTAATCTAACTCCCATAACATTCAAAGAAAAATAAGAGTACAATACTCGTGCGTGTCAATAAAAGTTGCGTCGTGAAACAAACTTCTGGCGACTCATAATAAGATACAGTGAGCAATATTCACAAGTTTTTCTCACATATTCAAAGTTTCATTTCCAACACTATTTAGAAAGGTAGTTAAAAGTTAGATAGTAAAATAAACTGTATTGTACTCACCTATCGTTGTGAGCGCCAACGTGCACCAGTAATAACTTTGTAGATATTGTTTTACTACATCCGCAGTCTCTGTATCATGATACACCCAATTTTTACTACCAAACCCATTGTTTTTATATATTATATGGTACAAGCACCCATTCCAATGAAATATCACTAATAAATAATGGATTAAACTTGTCGATCTAAACAAATTAGGATAGTTCGTGTGTCTCTCAGTACGATCCATAAAGGCCCAAAACCTATAGATCTTCACTAATCTGAATGAGCGCAAAATTGAGTTGAACCCGATGGAGAGGTATAGGAAGTCCAACGGTAGTAAGCATAAGCAGTCTATGTAAAAAGTAGTTGAGTTCATATAATGTGTCCTTAATTTCGTTGCGTCTGTTTGTAGGACACCATCTTCTAAATAACCAGTCCGAAAGTGAAATAATATGTCCGCCAGATAGAGGAAATCCGAAAAATAATCCAGGCAGAACCAAACTATTAATGTTTCACCTGAAACAAAAACGTTATATGAATACACACGTCATAGTATAACAATAAGAATAAAGATAAATTCATACTAATATTATAAATGCGAAAGTCTGTCTGTCCGTCTTACGCTTTTACGGCTAAACTGCTGGACCGATTTTCATGTAATTTGGCATGAAAATAGTTAAAGACCCGGAGTCAAACAAAGGCTAATTTTTTTTCCACAAATCAACCCCTGAAGGGCTGAAATAGGAGAAGAAATTTGTATTAAAAACTATTTCGACAACATGTTAATTTACTCGCGGGCGAAGCTGCGCGGGTCAGCTAGTATGGTATAATTTTTCAGTTTTGCACCAATTATCGATATAGTGAAATCCAAAGTCAATCCCATTGGATGTTGATTCATTCACGGCTCTCAAACTCTGACTAATTCTAGGTAACATTTTTTTACACTTTTTAATTTTTGGACATACAGTATAGTCAGTCAACGAACATTATATATTATAATAGCTGAGCCTGCAACTTCGTCCGCGTGAAAAAATTTCCAAAAAAAAAGTAGCCTAACTCCCTGTCACATCAGCTATCTGCCAGTGAAAATTCCGTCAAAATCGGTGCAGCCGTTCCAGTAATTAGCCGGAACAAACAGACAGACAGACAAATATTGTAAAAAAAAATGCTGTTTTGGTTTATGAATCGTGTATACATCCATATGCATTTAGTAAAGCGGTTACTTTTATATTACAAACAGACACTCCAATTTTATTTAATTGTATAGATTGAATAAATGCCATTATATCAGGACAACCAAGAAATTTAGCAACTAATGATCACAATGGTGATGGCGACACGCTATCCTATTTTTTCATATCATAAGATAGCACACAAACAGAGGGGTCTTCTGATGGAACGAGTCAACCATCACCTATAGACACCAAAGATATTAATGGTGCGTTGCTATCTTGTGGCGAGGTCTAATGCCACATGCATTAGTTTACCGGCAACTTTACTCTCCAAACGGAAACACGACAATGACAAATATTGACGCTATTGCGGCAGGAATAGGTAAGGCGGTGGTACCAGACCCGGGCGAGACAATGCAGAACTCTACCTAGTAGCCACGATGTTCGTGACTTGCTTACTCAATCGTTCGCCTTTTATGACCTGCCTGGCAGAACGGCAGTTAGCCTATTCTACAAAAGAGCCCGGAACCAACACGGCGAAAACGGCTTTAGGCTTTTTTTAAATTAGATCAACTCAGAATTAATATTTTGGTCCGGTAAAAGATCTTTTATTTTTTGTTGACATTGAATGATATATTTATTAATTTATGAAGATATTTACCTTACATTACAGTATTATTTCTTACATTTTACTGATCAAAATTAAAAAGGCTTAAAATTATTTCATCTATCTCGATTTTTAAAAGCGTAAGTATAATCTATATATCGAAGTCGCGGGCAACAGCTAGTAATATTTAATTATAATGTTTTTAACAAAAACGTTTCTTCCAGGATTAGCACCAGCACCTTAACCATATGCGTATAGAGCGTATGGAAATATCCACCGCCAAATTTTCTTAGAAAATGTTTGCTAGAATCTTCATAACGAAGTCACCAATAAAATTTTGAACTTGCATGAATCAGCGAAAACTTCTTCGCATTCTTTGAGAAAGATTACAATGTATTATCTATGTTTTAAATGTTATCTAATGTGAAATACGAGTACTAATATTTTTTGAAGAATGAAAGATTGATATTTGTTAAAATTTTGAGAAATTAAATTCTAAATTTCTCTTCACTTATAAACTTTTTGCAATTAAGATTTTCTTTTGTTTATCACTACTTGTGCCCGCAACTTCGTCCGCGTAGAAAAATATCTATAATAAAAGTATTGTAAGTTACACCTTATTACCGCTTCCGTGGTGTTTCTGGGATAAAGACTATCCTTTATCCTATTCTTTTCCGGGACTCAAACTTTTTTTATCAAATTTCATGTAAATCGGCTCATTGGTTTAGGCGTGAAGAAGAGACCGACAGACAGACAGAGTCACGTTCGCTTTTATAATATTAGTATGAAGTATGAATTTGAGCATGTTAATTTTAAAGAACAAATTCCAATTAGAAAGAGCATCGAGAAACCACAAAGATTTACGTAGATGTACTAATTGAACGACTGTCGTATCACTTAGGTAAATAATAGATACCTAGTGATTAAATGGGGAAAGGTGCAACTAAATAAGCAATACGGCACAGCTTCACCCTGTTTTTGGTATTCTTAGACTTTACAGTATTCTAAGACATTCCTCTCGGGGATACTTTGTAAGAAAGTAATTCAACTCTACGGATCGTCAAGAAAACTATGCGACAAGAGTGCAAAGATGTTAAGCTTAGATAGTTGCCGCTTATCCTAGATAGTTAATGTCTTAAACTAAATTGTCTTTAGCGTAAAATGGAAAATTAAAATTGAATTTTTATCCACTTAAGCGCTTTCATTTAAACTCCACTCGTTCGAAATTGGCTTAGATAAAAATAGATTTTAAATGCATTTATATTTTAAGTGTGGTTTTAAAAATAGTTTCCAATAAAGCTATTACGGTTAAAAGTGGTATTTAATGTAGTTTGTTTTAGTTTTTCACTATATTACTGTTCTCTCTATCATGTTTTGAAACTATACTTATATTCTGCAGTAAATATTGAAATAGATTAAATTGCCTCCTTAAAAATAAAGCAATTGGAAAATATATATTTAATTTCTGTGATTAACAAATTAAAAATATTTATATTTTGTACCAATGTCATAATTAAAAACACAAAATAAATATTTTAGAAATATTATTAAGAAAAATATATTTTGCTTTTACATATTATTATGCAGGTAGTAAAAACTTATATTCTGCAATTCAGTTGTTCGTTCACGTCAAATAGTAGTAGACGTCCCGCCCGGGAATTTGGTACCACCGCCTTACCTATTCCTGTCGCAATAGCCTCAATCCTTGTCATTGTCGTGTTTCTATTTGAAGGGCAGGTTAGCCGGTAGACTTATGCATGTGGCATTGTCATACCGCCAGACGTATAGCACCATTAACATCTTTGGTGTCTATAGGCGATGGTTTCCATTTCCATCGGGAAAATCATCTGCTGCTTTGCTATCTAATGACGATTACATTTATACAGCAGTTTTGATACAAATGAATATATTACATCTCGTACTGCATCTACTAAAAATATAAAATCTTAATGTAAAAAAAATTTTTTTTAACTTATTTTGTAACTAGCTGATCCGCGTAGCTTCGCCCGTGAGAAAGATAGCTTTTGATAAAAATTTCATCCCTTATTTCAACCCTTTAAGGGTTTATTTTTGAATTAGCCTATATTTGACCCCGGCTCTTCAACTACTTCCATACTTTCAGGAAAATCGGTCCAGCGGCTTAGCCGTGAAAGAGTAACAGACAGACAGATTTTCGCATTTATAATATTAAGTATGGATCCATATCCAGATTAATTGGTATTTTTTGCAAATATTTTTCGTGATAACAGTCCATATTTTTTATAATATTTTTGACCCCCATTATATAAATATATTCATCCCGTTTATGTTAGTGAGGTCTTAAATCGTAACCACAATGTACTCGTATATAATAAATAAGCACGTGTATTTACGCCCATTTCTTTATAGGGTAAGAAAACTATTTTTGTCAACTTTATGCCAGCCCCATATTTTTGAATACTTGCAACATTGCATTTATCTTAATTCATATTATCAAAGTAACATCTGCTATTCTTTCTACATGTCTGAATTAATAGGGTATGGCTATACTCATTTTAACTCTAGTATTTTCTTTAAAATTCAAACTCTTGCTATCATGTACTTTATAAATTTTACTTACCATTAATTTCTTGAAAAGCGAACCTATATACGATGACCCATAGATTATACAGGAAGGCGAGGGAGACTACCATCGACCAGTAGTAACATAAACGGCCGGCAGGATCAAACACAAAGGACCAATGTGGTCCAGATCGTAATCTCTGACTTGTATACGTTGATCTTCGACGAAGCCCTCCTCTGCTTCCGCTGTGAACAAACAATAAGACGTCACTATATCAGTTCGGCATGTATACGTCGTAGCCAGATCGCAAAATTGCCCACATCACAAAATCTTCGAGCATTTCGTGAAATGATGGCATTTTATGAAATTTTTTACTGTCCATTGGCCACATCATGATGTTCCTTGATTAGATCAATGATGAGAAATCGTTTATCGATATGGTTTACTAAACGCGCGACTAGTTCATGAAATGTTCAAACCTAATTGAAATATCGTATAATAGTTACATTATCTACCGATAAAGGAGCTAGAAGCGCTTTGTTTAGGTGTCAACATGGCGGCACCCCCTACCATTTGTTATTTAATAATGATCTGAAAACTAGTTTGAAACGACTTTTAATATTTCCTAGCGTTCCTAGTTTTTGTAAATGTCTGTCGCCCTCAAAAACAGTAAACAAGTTACTACTATACTTCGGATTTTTATGAAATTTCCGTAAGTTAATCTCCTGCTTGAAATCCAGTGATTAACAGAATACGGCCTTTGCACCTACAAATGAATAAAGTTTAAGATACGGTTAGTGTTGTATATAGGTTAAATTCTAAAAAAACAAGACCAAAAGACGCTAGATGAAAATCGATCCCGACGTGATCGACGGAGGAACCTCGCTGCTCTAGTCCACTCGTGACCACAGTCAATGTAACTTGGCCGAAACTTTTGACCCGCTTATATATTTTTAAAAATGATTGTAGACCGCTTTAGTTCAAAAGTTCATAAGATACCTAAATATATCTAGTCTCTTTGCTTTTTGCAAAACTATTCATAAGTGTTCCATGAGACTTTTCTTGGGCACAACCCTCTATGACAAAGTTTCTACAAGAGCATGATTAACTGGTAGAAAATATCTGTAGACGTTAAGTTTGTCTTTTGTATATTTTGCGCAATAAAGAAATTAAATAAATAAAATAAATATATTACGGACATCCAATTTTCACGATATGGCCAATCGTGGACGATAAAATCGTGAAACGTTAACGATATAATGATCTAGTCAATTTTAGTTGCTTGCATCATGAAATGCCATTTCATGAAGTTATCGAGCACTTCATGATGTGAGCAATGCTGCGAGCTGGCTACGACATATATAAGTCCTATATTTTATCTATACAGTGTGTAACACAAAACCTTTTTCGATCGTCAAAGTCGATACTTGGTCCTACAAATGTGATAGGTGGCAGGCCTATCGCCAACCGGGCACTTTCCAATCCCGGGCAACTTTTTGTTTCTCAGAAAACTGAAAAAACACTTGTTTTATGTGCCCGACCCGGGACCTCACGTGGTCAACGCCAAAGCTTGACCACTAGACCACAGAGACCACTAACTTTAATAATATTTCAAATTTTACTTTGGCAATAAGAAATGTCACCCAAAAATTGTCGACAGACGGCAGGCGACTACGATATCAAAGAGACCGCGAACGCATACTCGACGTGGTGTTGTCCAGTTTAAAATATTTGCTAAATTTTAGAGAATTTGAATAGTGTGACGCCGCTGGTCCATACCGCTGAAGGGTCTTAGTGATGGAACCAGCGGGCCAACTTATTGTCAGTTGACGTCATAACTTTGGAGATTGATGACGTCACACAAGGAAAAGGAAGGGGAAAACGAAGATCTTCCCAGCCAGGCAAGGTATACTGCCTGGGGACCGAAGTCCATTTGAGAAGCGTTGAAACTTGTATATAATGTGTACAAGATAAATAATTGTGATATCACGATTGAGGATTTTATTTTGAATTTCATTTTTTTCCATTTTTTATTATTTTTTCTGGTAGCGTTTGTAAATTGCTTGAATTGCTTGAAGCAGTAAATACAAACATTTTAAAATACCGTTCTATTTTTATTTTTCAACTAGAATTATTTCCTTATTTTATTTTGATATCATCAACTAATCTATATGCCCTTTTCGGGTTGGACAGGTTTTTTGCTACCCGGGCAGGCTCAGAATTTTTTTCAACATTTTTTTACACTAAATACAATAAAGAACACGGGCAAGACTTCATACATCGTTTTTTTGTTTAGTTATTACCTTAAAGTTTAATATATTCATTAAGATTCTATATCAACTCCTTAACTTATCCGCATTTAATAAATATTTTTTTAACTTGGGGAATAGTAGCTCAAAAAAGTTGGAATTTAGGTAAGCTTAACGTAAACAATTAGTTCTCTCCTTAGTAGTCTTTGGTTAGGTATTTATCTTGTCATTGTCATCTTGTCATCTTCAGTACAAGTGCTAATCTCAGAAATATAAGTTAGATTGACAGAATTCTGACCTAAGATTTTGCGAAAACACTTTATAGGTACTTAAAAGAACAAAAATAAACATTAACTATTCTTTAATACAAAAACAGGGGGAATTTTTATTTGATACTTATAATGAAAATTATGATATATAAAATTATTACTGTTTTAATGAAAATGTAATTAAAGTTTTATAATATGGTAACACTTAAATATGATGATAGAATTCAATCAAATTATAGTCTCAATTATTTATAAATGATTGTTCCTAGCGATATATTTTATTTTATTGATTTAAAGATCGTAGAAATTTTTTCTAGTTTATCTAATATCCGTCACTTCAAAAGACACGCAAGGGTTGTATAAAATTAAAATGGCCTGTGTTCTTTCTTAAAAATATCAAATACGTTAAAACAAAACAATTTTTATTATACGAACAATACGAAATAAAATGTATTAACATACGTGTATTCGTATTATTACGGAAGTGCAACATAAACAAAATAAAGATATTTTCACTTCAGGAAGTTACTCGATATTGGTAAAGCCATAGTGGTTGACCTAATGCTCTGCGTTGAGGCGTGCAATTAGAGCTATCGATCTAATTATTACGTATAATATATGTGTATCTTCGTTTTAGTAATCTATCAAGTACTACTAAAATACATACAGCGGAAACATTCATACTGCAGTACATAAATCTATGATCAATGCTGAAAAACTTGATTCTGTTTAAAATAGATCAAATTAAAAAGTTAAGAACAGTATTTTTACTAGGTTTTAAAGTTCTATCTATCTATCAACAGTATAGATTAACTGGTTAAAAGACTGTATTATATATATTTTAGGATACGATAGTTACTGGTCACATAATATAAAAAAATATATGAAAAGATTAATTTTGTTCAACTTAATAGTTAACCTCAACGAAATTACTGTAGTTAATATATTCAAAATTTGTGATTATCGTCCGGGCAATAGTTGGGCATCTTGACTTACGCGTGCTACGGCCGAAAATCGCTGTTGTAAACAACGAACTTCAATATTAATACGGGTATCAGTACTAAATATCTTTATTGGATAACTAACTGAACCGGCGAATTTCATACACACAGAAGAACGTTGGAACACAGTTTTAAAATCGTTAAATGTTTGACAGTTAGGAACTGTTTCTTCAGGAAAGTAGAATTAGTGTTGTTTTTATTATTGTATTTGAAATTCCAAATTTGCAAAATTACCCATGTTGGTCCGAGCTCCTTTGAATAATAGACAAACTGCCATTCTGCCAGGCAGGACATAAGAGGCAACTGATTGGCTATGCAAGTCACTACCATCGCGGCCACTAGGTGGTATAGTTCTGACTTGTCTCGCCCGGGTCTGGTACCACCGCCTTACCTATTCCTGCCGCAATAGCTTCAGTGCTTGTCACTGTCATGCTCCAGTTTGGAGAGTAAGGTAGCTGATAAATTTATGCATTTGGCATTAGACCACGCCACAAGATAGCAACACACCATTAACATCTGCGATGTCTATAAGCAATGGTTGACTCTTCCCAATAAGAGACCCATCTGCTTATTTGCTATCTTATGATATAAAAAAATGCATTTTTTTTCATTTAAACCTACCTCAGACTTCAACGAATGTTTAAAAAAAATTGCCGACTTGGTTCAGGCATTCTTAAGTGCTGCGTCTAGCAAGTAGCAACACATTTATGGCCAATTGCACTAACATTTTCTTAGCTTAGGACAATCCTTAATCGTATGCTGTAACTACTTGTCTTAAATGAAAAGAATGTGACATGTCACTAAAGATTGTCTTAAGATAAGACTGGCTAGTAAAAGACTAATGGCTAATTGCACTAAACTTTAGTGCAATTAGCCATTAGTGATTCTTTTGAATGACTTACTGCTTAGTCTGCTCGACAAATTGAAAATCGTCTAAAATAAAGATTATGTGCGATAAAATTAAAATTATGTGCGATAGCTCATTGAATCCGGAATGAGGCCTAGAAAAATGTGCTAAAAGCGTGTATTATCACATAAAAAATTGCAAAAATTATAAACAATGAATGAAAAAAATGGCATTTCGTTTTTTGCCAATATTTCATAAACTATTAATATTTAAGAAATTTCAATATACATATTATATAGGAAATTTCCAAAAAAAACTTCTTACATTCCGGAGCTCTATCTCCATTATTTATAATTTTAATTTAACGCTGAAAATAGGTCTCCGCACGACATTTTTAAGTTGCGCGCATGGCCCCAAAAGTGAATACGACAAATAAATTAATTTATTTAAGGTATTGAATATTCTTTTTTAAACACCTGAACACTATAACTAATTTATTTCCTTTAGAAATTTTACTTAAAATTAATTTTTCAACAAGTTAAACGATTGTTAACTAACAAAATTTTCTCGTACTTCCGCCTAAATTTTGAATGAAAAAAAAAAATGTTTAAATAATTATTGTAAAAATTTTTCCCTTCGTGGAGCCTTTCTTACATATATACATACTAACAATATCACGCCATAAAAGTTAAAAAAAATATTCATACTTTGCTTATAATAATTATTGTACTTGAACAAAAACTGAAAAATCCACGTAATGTTGTTAAAGTTACACTTTCTGATCTAACCCCAAAGTAAGCAAATTATTTGCTTGTGTTATGGGTGTTAGTCAATGATACTAATACGTAGAAATACATATATAAATACTTTTACATACACAATAAACACCCAAACCCGGAAATACAAACATTTGTGCTCGAACCCGAGCCCCGTCGATCGTCAGGGTCGCTAACCACTCGACCAACGGGGCGGTCATATCAAAGAAATGTCGTGCGGAGACCTATTTTCAGCGTTAAATTAAAATTATAAATAATGGAGATAGAGTTCCGGGTTCCAAGTTATTTTTTTGGAAATTTCCTGCTCTTTCCGAATCTTCTTTTGAAATTTCTTAAGTACTAATAGTTTATGAAATATTAGCAAAAAACGAAATGCCATTTTTTTTCATCTTTCCCTGTTTATAACTTTTGCAATTTTTTATGCGCTTTTAGCACATTTTTCTAGGCGTCATTCTGGATCCAATGAGCTATCGCACATAATTTTAAGAGCAGTATCTCTATTTTAGACGATGTTCAACTTGTCGAGCAGACTAGCTTATATGCAGCGTGTAGAGAACGGTCTATCGAATAATTTAGAAACGTACATATCTTACCTTCTGATCATTACGGCAATTCCTTTTTTTGTGTGAAATACAAAGTTTGCGTTTTATGATTTTTTCTCATTTTTTTTACGCCACGAAACGTAAAGCATACTTTGCGCCGACTCGTTGCGTCCATGGAGCTCTTGAACCAGCCGTTTATTTTCGCGGCATGTGGCGCATAATACATTAACTATTTTATTCATTTCCTTAAATTTTATTATTTTTCTAAAAATCACCGTAGAGTATAACAATAAATCAAATTATACAAAATTAAGGTAAAAAAGTCGACAAAAAAGTAAAAAAAATCCTACACAAACAATAGTATCCACGCTTCATACATCGCTTGGACTCGTAAATTAAGTTTCATGTCTTAGAACGAAATTCGTGTCAAAATAGTTGTTTTATTATTTAAAAACTAGTTTCATTTATAAAGATCTAAAAAAGTATTAATTAAGTAATATTTTGACTTTTTATAAATCCTAATAAAACAAGAACAAACAACATGGCGGAATTGGTTTTTATTTTGTAAGTACAAGCTGTTTTACTATGGGAGTTATAAAAAATGTATTACATTTTCTCAATACATATTTCGACAATTTCTGTCTAGCTAGTTTATATTGAAAAAAGTTACCTATTTTTGAAGACATATTACAACCCCAGACAAAACAAAGGCCATTGTAGCCAGCCTTCTTTCTAACGGTTCTCAAATCAAAATCATGGTCCAAAGCTATGGTTTCAATTTTTGATAGACCGCCCCTTACACTCCATATAACGTAAATTTTTATTAAATTAAAAATTCAAATGCCAATTTTTTACTTAATCAGCATCAGAATCGAATGCTGAATACCCTCCTTAAATATGCATAATATTTTACCAGTAAATCCGTATATTGATATTCTCAGACGTTAAATTCTGTTAACAGTGGAATATGTTAGCATAAACAATATCAACCAAATACTAATATGAGATAAACAAGGATTTAGATAGCAACATCACAGGTAAGCTCAACTATTACCCTGCTCTGTGGAACAGTATTATCATCACATGAATACACAGGCATTAGTGTGTGCATTGCAGATTGTTTGAAGTTAACAGATTGAGTTCAAAATCAGGTTATACGTAATTCCAAGTCGGAATAATTGAATGTTGAGGCCACGACCAGCCGCAAGGATATTGAGAATGTTGCCAATTAGTCACATGAGACAGAATGAGTCCATACACTGCAACTGTTGCGGCGTCAATAAAGGCAGGTTCATTAATTCTACCAGATTTGTTGTAGTTTCAAAATTACTGAAACATGAATTTGATGTAGCTTAAAAGCATTTTTTGATACAATTTTAATTTTTGAGAACCGGTAACTAAACAGTATATATATTTTATAATAAATATATGAGTATGTAAGAATGTTATACATTTTTTTAAAAACTTGAACGTATATTGGGGTAGGCAAGTGGGACATCCCCCCATGGTTCCAAGCCTTGTCGTGGCAGGGGGACTCAGTATCCGGGGTGCAATCCAACACCCTGGAGAAGATAATTGGACCGAAATTGGCGTTCTCGAACTCCTGTTCTTGAAGAGGGGATAGAGGTGCGCAGCGCGCTTTGTGCGCACGGGGAGCTTAGACTCAGTGGACTTTCGGGTCGTGAGCGGGCCCCCAAGGCCCGCGGTGCAAAGGCGGGGTCTCGCGCACAGGTAACGAAGAAGACCAACGTCGTTAAAAAATAACCATGAGGGGAGGGGCATCTGCCCAGGGCTTCTGCCTCTAGGGGATCCGCCCAAAAGACCTTCGGGTAGTGTGGTGGCGGGCCTTCAAGGCCCACCGTGCAAAGACAGGAGCTCTGCCCCGCTTGCGCACGAGCGTGAGGAAGCCAAGCTCGTTAAAAAATGGCCAAAGTCATCTACTGGGGTTGCTACCAACCTCGGTCTGAGGTGGATGTGGATGCTAGCAGGGTAGAGGAAGAATGCTCACGCGTACCCATCTCTCCGCCAACAAAAGTATCGAGGAGGGACGCCGCAGGAATTTGAGTGGATATGGCCGGTCGGCGGAAGCCGGCAAGTCCCACACTCGGGCCGTACTCAGTGGCCCAGTCGTGCGTAAGTGCATTCCCCTGCGTTAACAAAAAAAATGTTTGATCATTTCCGCTCGGAAGATAACTTGTCCAATGCTTCTGAGAGTTGTATCATGAAGCTTCGTGAACGTCAGCTTTGGCTAGGTGGGTGGGTTTGGTAGCAGAAGCCTCCCAGGCACTTCGAAAACAGAATGAATTTTAGTCATTTCCTCCTGATTGAAAATTTGTCAAATTATAGCTTGTGAAATATCTTCAAGAAAACAAAAAGTCAGCTGACTATAAAGTGGTGGAAAATACGTCAGCTGATCATACGAACATGAAAGAAAAATTCTTTTTTCAATCATATCTTCTGAATTGAAAATTTGCCAGATATCAGTTATCGTGAAATTGTTAATAAATTAATACGTCAGCTGGCTGTATCTCGGTGGGATAATTGTCGGCTGATGCCCTTAAAGGTGTAACACAGCAGCCAAACTGGAGCATAATATATCGCCTACTTAAATGCATCAGCTGATGACTTTTCCCACAGAATATTGCTATCTGATTATTTTTATAACCTTCAGAATCGTATTAAATATTACCTTACAATTCTTTCTCCGTGAGGAAATTACGTATTTATAGTTATTCGACATTATGCTTCATGCTCTAACTGAAACATAATCTTTTTGTAATATTTCGGTTGAATGAATAATCCTTTTTTATAAAGTTTTATGCTAAATGAAACTGTAGTAATAGACGCAAGTACTGTAAATCCTTCTAGTACACGTTGAATGCTGCAGATCACGTTAGCAAAAGCAGTTTTTGTGCAAGTACTGCGTTTTGAGCAGAGTAAAAAACACGTTTACACTTAAAAAACGTATGATGTTATTTTTTTATGTATAGATTAGTGCCATAGGATGCCATTTCTGTAAAAAAGTAAAAATCCCAAAAATGTCGATTGCTGCACTTTCAATTAGCAGGGCAGCAGTCATGTCTTGTCAATTGAAAATTTGTCAGATTATAGCTTACATTATACTGTTTATAAATAAATACGTCAGCTGGCTGTATCTTGATGGGATAATTTCCAGCTGATGCCCTTAGAGGTGTACTAACACAGGAGCCAGACTGGAGCATATATCGTGTACTTAAATCATCTTTTAAAAGCATTAAAATTAAGTATGAAAAGAAAAATTATGTATTCGAAATACATCATGCTCATTTGGACATGCTCAAATCCAACACTTTCCTAAAAAGTGGTAGAGAGAAATTTTTATAGACTCGTCATGAGGAAGCCACTTACGTAGTTTTAAACATATATTGACAATTTAAAGAAAATGGCGCAGTCCCACGGGCTACAAGATCAATTCGTGTCGTTTGTCATATTGATTTATTTATTATTTCATTTCATAAATCCTGAGTCAAAAACTATATCCGAAATTTAATTTTACAGTAAACTGTATTGATTATTGATTTTAGTTTATTTATAATTTAATTTGCTAATGTTTCACAGTCATATAACGCAAATACTCCAGATGTAGGTCCTTAAAAGCTGCTTGCGTAATGGAGAATACAATAGGGTCAAAATATTACTATCAAATAAACCTAACATCGGAGCGTTAATCATGTGCATTACATTAGTTTGTATTTCACTTCAATACATGCAGTATTTCCGAAAAAAATTCCGACATTACGCGCGCTCATACTATTTGTGTGTGTCTGTATGTCTGTGTGTCTGTACATCTGTGTGTCTGTATGTCTGTGTATCTGTATGTCTGTCTGTAGTACCGTGGTAAACCGATGTCAATGCGTTTTTTTATTGTGATGTTGTTTTTTTAATAGTGGTTCATATACAAGTTTTATCAAAATCGGTTAAATCGTTCTAATAGTACATTAAAAACGTACGTGTTGTAGTTTTTTTTCTAAATTCGAAGTGTTATATGTTCAAGTGCCCGTGCGTGTGTCAGCTTGAGTTAGACTTGTTAGCCAGAACCGACCAAGGAAACTTGAGCGCAATGAGTCAAGTTTCGTTGGACGTTGTTGGTTTTAAGTGTTAGTTCTATTCACATTGGTACTAGGTAGTAGGTAAGACAGCTATTTAAATAATGGTAAGTAGAAAAGTAGGTGGGTTAATGTGAAATGTGGCAAGGATAAGTAGAGAAGAAGAAAGATAAACTTATTATCAATAGACTCTCTTTATGGTTTCATCCAGTTTTTCCTGATTGTTGGGCAATCAGGCACACAAAAATGATTTTATCGGGTGTTTTAATTGTTGAATGGCATCACATCGTCATCGGCTAGTAAGCGCCCGCCCACTTTTTGAAAAACTTCGGCCGAAAAATAAGCACTTTGATCGTAAATATCTCAGCCATTTTTTAAGATACGAAAAAAGTAAAAACACAGAATTTCTCGTCGAGGAAATGCCTTTATTTTGGCCCTAAACAATTTTTTTTCTATTTAAAACTCTCTTGCCATCGCGATTCTAGACATTATGTCAGGAGATCATCTACCTAAAATCACAATTAATTTTAAAAGAACTTTTTGCTTTTTTAAAATAAACTATGATTTCAGTTACCTTGTGATGCCACCTGCAGATATTAACCATTTACTTAAAAAACTGAGTCATAATTTAAATTAATGACACAAAGTTCGTCAAAACTATCATAACCATTGCTTAATTGCAATAGGTACTAAAAATATTAAGGACAGCGGTAACGAAAACTCTTACCCTATCATCAGCATAATAGCATTTTTTCCCGTGCTTTTCCTGGGCTCATTTGAAGAATAGGTCAACTGCTATTCTGCTAGGCAAGTCGTAAAAAGCTACCGTTTGGCTATGCGAGTCCCTACCATCATGGCTACCAGGTGCTAGAATTCTGCAAAGACTCGCCCGGGTCTACCGCATTTTTCTACCGCAATAGTGTCAGTGCTAGTCACTGACGTGTTCCAGTTTGAAGGGTAAGGTAGCCGGTAAACTTATGCATATGGCATTAGACCTCGCCACGCGAAATAGCAACGTATCATTAACATCTTTAGTATCTATAGGCGATGGTTGACTCTTTCCATCAGGAGACGCATCTGCTTGTTTGCTGTCTTATGATATTAAAAAAGATAGATAATGATAAAATTGAATGCCATATCTGAAGAATAAACCATCTGCTTCCTGGCAGTTAGCAGTGGACGTCCTATTACTGATATAATGATGATATTGATTTGGTATGATTGATTGGCACGTTCTCACTTATTGTTTAGCAGAGCGTAGTACGTACAAATAAGGTAGACGGATTTCTCCCTACTTGCGGGGAGGTACCCATAGTGCGGGCAACCCTACATTGGTATTCCTATAATATTTATTGAGGGTAGGATGTACATTTGCCTTCAAAATTTGTTATTTGTGACATTTAGATTTCGTTGTTAGTTAATAATTATTGTAAATACCCTGAGGATGCTTGTGTAAGCGAAACCGGTCGGAAATTAAATATAATTATCTTATTGTGAAACAGTACAAGTGTTATATGCTAGCAAATATTGTGTTAATAAGGTAGACTTTAAAGTTTAGACATAGCAAGACAGGAGTTCGTCCTCTTCTTCCCCGCCAGTTTAACCAATATGTTGTTTCCTAATAATATAGCATACAGGGGATTATTACTGTTACAAAAAAAAAACACTTCTAGCGCAATCGAAAAAAAAAACTGGTCGGTTCATTCTCTCAATCAAGACGAATTTTATGCCACCTCTCAATCTTAAAATCCATTTAGCTATTTAGGCTACAGATCATGCTAAAGCAATACACATACATATATACATATACTCAAAAATCACCTTCCTCTAGCGCAGTCGGGTAAAAACAGAAGTACGTGTATTCAATCCATCCCAGACTGCCCGTAAGTGCTAAATTGATTGTAAACTAATCTAATCGCAAGCTATTTGCAGTTCCTAATCCGATTTGGAAACACTTTACTTAGTCGGTATTTAGATAAGTAATACATTTTACGTCTATACGAAATTATTTGTTACTAGCTGACCCGGCAAACGTTGTTCTACCTTTTTAACTACTCTCATTTTTTTCTATATTTTCTCACCTTTTAAACCTTCCCTGGACTTCAACAATTAATTCAAACCAAAATTAGCCAAATCGGTTCAGTCGTTCTTGAGTTTTAGCGAGACTAACGAATATATATATATATATCTATAACTAACTAGACTACTAGACTAACGAATATATGTATATCTTCTATACATCTATGCTCTATATACAAATAAATAAAATTGGAGTGTCTGTAATATTAAAATAACCGCTTTTTAATAAACGCATATGGATGTATATACAGCACATATAACAAAATAACATTTGTTACAATTTTTGTATGTCTGTCTGTTTGTTCCGGCTAATCTCTGGAACGGCTGGACCGGTTTTGACGGGACTTTCACTGGCAGATAGCTGATATGACAGGGAGTAACTAAGGCTACTTTTTTTCGAATTATTACACGCGGACGAAGTCGCGGGCGCCGCTAGTTATATATAATTTGCAAGTTTGAAGTTTGTTTTTTCAACCGTTTGTTTTTTAAAACAAAGAGCAGGTTTAATATTCACTTAAACCTTTTTAACCTCTCTCTAATGCATTAGTATCAAACATGGAGGTACAAAATCCATTACCCTCTTAAAATAGCTGAATTTTAAGAGGGTAATGGATTTTGTACCTACAATGTAAGGAGTATAGTATTTTTAATATCATAATAAAATAAGGAGAGGGCTCTCCTGATGGAAAAATGACAACTATATCCTATAGGACTTTGTATATATATTCTTGGAGGTATTCGAAGTAACATAGGATTCTTTAGTTAATTAAATAAGAATATCTATTAAAAAAAAAATTTAATGGCTTATATGCGAGCAAAGCCACGGGTAAGTCTATAAGCGATATCTATATACATATAATAAAATCTTAGACAAGTCAAAACTGTACATTGAATATTTTTTTAAGGAATACTTAATAAAACTAATACAACGCACCATTAACATCTTTGGTGTTTATAGGCGATGGCTTCTATTTTTTTTACTATCTATCTTCCATATCTCATCCATCCATCCATCCATATAAATCGCACATTTTGAACAAAGATAAATATTACGAAAACATTCAAATATATTTTTTCGAGGTAGGAACACTCATAACCCAGCGCAATTTTGTGTTTGTTTTAATGTCACTCGCAACAACACGGTCGTTCTAGTCACTGCATTTCTGTTGGCTAAGTTTTCCACATCATCCATACGTTACGTTGTGTATTTTGTGTTCCATCGTGTTGATTCCTGTCCAGCTGCCAAATATCAAAACGCCGAAAGGATCTGTTCTAAAAAGGCAGGCGAGAGAACTGGTGATCAAGGTTCGTAATTACTTTGAAACAGAGTATCAAAATGGTGGCCCGCTTTTACCGCTGTCGCAAGTGCGAGAGCGTGTTGCGGCCGCATTAGGAATTAGTAGGCTTACTGTTTCAAAAATTACTACCGAAGCTTACGGTACAAGCGGCATGCAGGAAAATAAGCTTCGTACGGCGATGAAAAAACCCCATCCACGTCGCGTGACATCGGTTGACAACTTCGTCGCTGATGCTAATCGCCGTCACATATATGACTATTACTTGCGCAAAGAAATTCCAACACTTAAACAACTTGTTGTTTCTTTACGTGAATGTGGTTTGTTTCATGGCCAAAAATCGTCATTAAGCTCGGTTTTGAGAAAAAATGTATTTTCTTATAAAAAAATCGGACAAACGTTAAATATTGATGGAGCGTCACGATGTTGCTATGGCTCACTGCGGATTTTTGAACGAAGCCAAAAAATATCAGATTGGTCAAACGTTATTTTTACTGAAATTTTTTGTTAAATGCAAACCACACAGTATCTAAGAACTGGACTGATGTCACCACCGCTTAAGTGCCAATGGGAGAAGGTGAACGTTTTATCATATGCCATACAGGGTCTATATGTGGATTCGTGTCAGATGTTTTACTGGCCTTTAAATCCAAGAAAACAGTAGACTATTACGAAGAAATGAACGTGGAGGTTTACGAAGGATGGTTTAAAGAAATGGTGCCATCTCTGGAAGAACAGTCCATAATTATTATGGACAACGCTACATATCACTCCAGATAAATTGATAAAATGATGACGCAGGCCAATAAAAAACAAGAGATAATTGACTGGCTCCAACGTCGTGGCGAAAATGTTGATGGTACTTTATTAAAATTACAATTAGTGAATATTTTAAAATCGAAAAAAGCTTCTCTAAAAGATACGTTATCGACAAAATAGCTGCCGAATGTGGTCATTGGGTTCTTCGACTTCCGCTGTATCATTGCCAGTACAATGCTATAGAACTAATATGGCACACATCAAAAGACACACCGTTCGAAATAATACCCATCCCCTATTTACGGCAAAAAAGATGTTAAATTTATTAAAAAATGCTTGTGTGGAATTTACTGCCGAAAACTGGGAAAAAGTTGTGAAGAGAACCCAAAACATTATTGCGTCGGATTGGAAAATTCATGTGGCATTCGATAATATACAAGAACAGGAACTTATAATATATGTTGGGGAGAGCTCATCGAGTGACAGCGACGATTCTTCAGATTTTGATTAAAATAAATAAAAAAAGATTACCTGTCATTATAATTAATTCATTTCATTGTCGAGTACCTACTTATTTTACAACAGCTCCTAAAATTTTAAGGACGTATTTTAAATTTTAATTAAGTTTTAAAGAAGCATTATCAATCAAGAATTTATACGTGTAAGATCTTTTAATGAAAAATAATATTATACTTATATATAATATTATAGTTCATAAAATTGTACAAAGTTATCCGACAGTAGTTTAGTTTCTTACATTTTGTAAAAAAAAACGGGTCTGTTATCGTGTTACGTTTATCGATATAGCTCCTATAGTAATCATTATGTGTGGCACATCACTACCCGTCCATGAAGTACAGTATTATTTGTGAGACATTTTAACGTAAACAACACAAAATTACGTAATAAAAATAATAATTTCTTTATTTGCAATAAATAGGGTACATAATTAGATCTTATTTAACAATATGTTGCTCTTTATTCCTATTTTGCCCTTTTTGTGGCGTGCAAATGTTACAATGTGTTACCCTCGCTAAAATGGAAGAAATACTATAACATGGGCGTTGATCTGTCATCGAGCAAATAAAGGAATGGAAATAGTATATAATAAATGACATACATATCTTTACGAAAAATCTCATTTGATATTCAAAAAGAACTTTTTGCTAAGCACCACTATCCATACAAAAATATCGCGCTTCTTTATCATTCTTATACAAACATGCTGGTTTTGGAAACTTGACATCGCCCTCGGGCAACACCTAGATTATAAAATGACAGTTCACAAGTGTATTCTGTAAATCCGACCAAATTCGTGTGGATGAAACTCTGCCGATTTACATTTTTTCCGAAAACAAAAAACAGCATTAATCAAATGAAAATGATATGGGCTCCGAAATGTAATTAATATATTTAAAAATAAAGTTATAACGATTGCACTAATTTTTAAGCTGCACGTTTTAAATTTTTATTTTTTAGCATCAAAGAAATATTGAGATATACAAAGTAGGTAAGAACAAATTAAATTTAAGGTATTTGTAAGACGGAAAGATATTAAATATAATTCTAAAGTTAGTCATAGAGGTTTTCCCTCTACATGATCTCCGAAACTCGAGAGTATTAACACCCTGCTGAGTCCAGGATGCAGCTGAATTCTTTCTACTTAAATAGAAAGTAATCTTAATGCAATTTCGGCTTTCGTAATCTCAGCCACAAAAGGTAAACCAGAGAAGCAATATATAAGCATTATAGAGGGTATATCTTTTATAAACAAAATTATCACAATATTTGATTTTTTAAATATTTTTTGTATTATTTCATATGAATTTCAAAGAAATTAATTTTACCAGGGTCTAAAATCGACCCAAACTTATTATTTTTATGAGAAACTCAATCGCACTTTGCTCAATATATTTCAATGATATCGTTGAGGAGTTAAGCGTTCTATTTGATTTCATTAACCTATACCAGTTTTACTTACCTAGATCAAATATATATCGTACGATTAATAATGAGCTAAACCCGAAAGAGTTTTTAGGAAAGCGAAACAAGTAAAAAAATGTGTAAATGGTTGGCGTTACAGATCATCCCTGAAACTTCTCGCTTAATTAAGATACTAAAAGCTCAAAAAAATAAAAACTATAAGCATAGATTTTTCAGTTCAAACATTTATTTTGTTAAAAATGGAAGTATATTCATTTATTTTGGAAATGATAATCGATTTTTAACCTTCAAATGGCATTCAACTCAATTTTTGAGATCAAAAATATTGCTTTAGCTACATAATCGATAGGTTGAAAAATTTCGAAGCAATGTTAAAAAACATTGACCGATTTTGATCCAATTAACGGTATTTGACGCAGTTGGTCAAGGAAAAAAGCTGATAAGATTTTTAACTTAATTTTTCGTCAACGATTACTCTCAAACCGGTAAACCGATTTTGATGATTTTTGTGCCTTAGACACAGTTTTTTAAATAGAAACATAGGAATAAAGCTGATTAGATTTTATACTCAATTGGTACATTAATCTGGAAGAAAGTTTTATCAAATAATACCGTTTCGTATACATTTTTTTGAGGTTTCTTCAAAATTTCTCAAAATCTCCTGGGCCGAATTAGATCAAATTTTTAGAAAACTCAAGTTGTCCAGAATTCAATTGAATGCCAAGAACCGCGTTTCGATCGGTTAAGCCGTTCAAAAGTTACGAGATGCTTACATACACACATGCATACACAACACACACACACACACACACACACACATACACACATACACACATACACACATACACAGTACACACACATACATATATACTGACATGATCGTGAAAATAGTAGGAAAAGGTTCCTAGGACCTTAAAACGTGGAGATCTGGTGAAAACTCGATTTTCGAAAATCGGGCATAAATCAGAGACTTCCTTATCTACGTATACGTAGCGGGAAGTTAAAAATCAGTTCATTATCATACACAACATTTGCTCAGTACTATCTAATTTTAGTTTTATAAGGCAGGCGATATGTATTACTTCATATGAGATATTAACACAAAGCGATCGTCCTCAGACGAGCGCAGATCAGAGGGTTTACTTGTAACAAAACATCGAGATGCTTTTAACGTTTCACTTACTATTATAATATGTATTAATGTAGCTTAACCCTCCAAAGACCGAACAATTAACACGAAACGCGACATTGTGTAAAATTTAATTGAATGAAGACACGAACGAATAATATTTTCTCCTTTTCTTCGATCGGACAAACAATTTTGTTAATAAACAACTTTGTGTGCTTAAGTAGGTGCTTATGCTGTATCTACGTTGTGATAGAATAAGTGCTAATCAAAAAGATTAATGTACTACGTACTCACTAGTACATAGAAATCTTAGGTGCTCATATACACGCATTCAGAAATGGGTTTATTTATAGCAATTATGGGTTATAAATGCTCACTCGCTGTAAACATTGTTTTAGAATAATAGAATAGAATAATTATTTATTGCTTAAAACATGGTTACAATAGAAAAATGTAGTTTTCAAAAGTACGTAGGTAGTATCACGCATTCTACCGAACGGCATGCAACATTTATAAATTGTATTCAGCTATACATTATTCCAAAATTCAAAATAACAAGATACATGTTTTCGGTTTCGATTTAAAATTATGTTTATCATTCTTATTATAATAATTATCTATAGATATATTTGATCCATTAGATTCCACAAACTTTTACAATAATTGTTATAATAATCAATATTTTAGTGTAACATACAATGTCAAAAATAAAATTATACCTAATATTATAAGTACGTCTGAATAACTATATTTTATTTCCAATATATATGATTTACAGAATGTATTATAATTATGTATAAGATAGATATTTTATAAAATTATAAAATATCTATCCTATACATAATATATGTAGGTAGATATTTTGAAAATTGTTCTACTGTGTTACTGTAGATTGACATTACCAGTTCTAGAGTGTTACTGATTTTTTAACTTCCCGCTACGTACGTAGATAAGGAAGTTACTGATTTTGCCCCGATTTTCGAAAATCGAGTTTTCACCAGATATCCACGTTTTGAGGTTCTAGGAACCCTTTTCGACTAATTTCACGATGACGTCAGTATGTCTATGTATGTATGTGCGTATGTGTGTATGTATACATCTCATAACTTTTGAGCGGCTGGACCGATTGAAACGTGGTTGATACCATTCGATTTGATTCCACTTAGACCGCCTGAAAATTTTAAGAAAGTCGGCAAGGATTTTTAGAGAAATTTTGAAAAAACTACAAAAAAATTGGTGAAACAGTATGTTTTTAATATAACTTGCAGATTAATGTACCAATTGAGTACACAAACTAATCAGCTCTATTCCTCAAAAGACGTAGGTCTCTTGCATAAATTACATAAAATCGGTTTATCCATTTGGGAGTAATCGTTACCGAAAAATTTTGAAAAGCATTTCTTTAACATAACTTCGAAATTTTTCAACCAATCATTTTTTGGTATTATAGGATATTTTAGTACTAAACTACTACATTGCTGTTTTAAAAATCAAAATCGAATTTAATTTTCAAAAGTTACGTCTTTTCAAATATTAATTACGTTATTTTTTTATTTTATAACTTAATATTTTTGAAATAATTTTCAGCCTAATACACCAATTGACTTAAAAATCTTATCAGCTTTTTTCCTTTAAAAACTGCGTCGAATACCGTTAATTGGATCAAAATTGGTCAATTTTTTGGGATTTATCAATGACGAAAATTTTTGAAAATGTGTTTTTATAATGATGCGTCGAAATTTTTTAACCTATCGATTATGTACCTAAAGCAATATTTTAGATCTCAAAAATTGAGTTGAATGCCATTCGAAAGATCATAATCGATTATCATTTCCACAGTTTTTCAAAAATCAATATACTGCCGTTTTTAACAATATAAATGTTTGGACTGAAAAAAACTATGCTTATAGTGTTTACTCTTTTGAGCTTAAAATACCTTAATTTAGCGGGAAGTTTCAGGGATGACCTGCAGCGCCAACAGTTTACAGATTTTTTTTGGTTTTAGTGTTTATTAAATATATTCTAGTATTTATATATATATATATATATATATATATATATATATATATATATATATATATATATATATATATATATATATATATATATATATATATATATATTTCTATGTATTAGTATCGTTGACTAACGCCCATAACACAAGCAAATAATTAGCTTACTTTGGGGTTAGATCAGTAAGTGTAATTTGTCTCTTGAATACTTATCTATTTATATTTATTATTCATAACAACCATTTACCTTCTAATACACAAGAAGGTTATTGATAACAACGATACATTACATGGAAATCTTCTGCAACAAGAATTAACAAGAACCAAAACACATGTTATATAAATTAATATACTAGCACTCTGTTTATTCATAAACACTTACCTATCAGGCCCGTTGCAATGTGGCGTGGATAAGTGATTTTGGGAATGATGAGGTCCTGGCGTAGCGGGCGTATGTGGCGTGTGTGGGGTACTTCGCCACCCACTCAGTAGTGGCGCCTCACCGCTTGCACCCAATAATTTTAACCTGAGGTACAATGTTTTTCCATTTGTTACAAGAGCCAGTTGAAACAAATACACGTATGTAAGATAATTCGTAGGTACGAATTAGTCTAGGCACAACTTAATTTGCGAAACTACTTATTACAATTCTTAATATAGTACAATAATTGATTAATAAACTAAGGGCCGCTTGCACCAGATTATTTAAATACTTTTTAATATATTAACCATACTAAAAGTAGTTTAAAAAATATTTAAATAGTTTGGTACAAGTGGACCTTAATCTCGTAATGTATTTACATAATGGTCTAAAAACACTTATGACCAGTTTCCGAAAAGCAAATTAATTTTACCAAGCAATTAATCTGTGTTTAACAGATCATTTGCTTTTAAAATTATGTTAAATTGGATAGTTTCCATCGTCGGCACTTGGTGAAACTACATTTCAAATTATGTATTACAAATAAACTCACTTGTACTTCCAGTTCACGTATATTTTTAATTTTTTTACTGTTCACATCCAACCGGTTTCGCTTATTAAAGCATCATCAGGGATGTTTTACACATATTTTATAATATCTTTAACATATTTTTTACAATTCAAGGTATATTATTAGCTACTCTTTATAGGTGGGTGTTAGACAAATATTTCAATTTGACACAAACGTTTGGCTGTCTGGATTACCAACATGATATTTTTTCCCCAAAAAGCAGAGACTATATTATGTCTGTATTATAATAATGTCATAACTAAAAATAATTTTAAATAATTGAATAAAATACACGGTAAAATTATTTCAACACATTAGGATTAGATACATTTCATATTTCGATATAATCAATAAATACATATTAAGTCAAAAGATAAATTTAGTTAAATGTCAAGCTAAGGTTTAAAAATAATGTCATAACTAAAAATAATTTTAAATAATTGAATAAAATAGGTTAATCTACATTCGGTCACATCTAATTAATTTAGAAATTTTCTATATACTTCTTAATTGAACATATATTTAATAGAGGCGAATTGTTTAAGTCCCTTCGATTATTTAGCAGTGTGAGTTCGTTTTTTCGTTTGTTTACTTCTAAAGCTTCAAGGGCATCTAGTTTTCTTCCTTTGCTACACCGGTGTAAACAAACGAAATTATTTTTTATTTCAAATTTATGTCCTTCCGCTCGGAGATGTAGACAGTAGATGTAGTAGCTACATCTCCGAGCGGAAGATGTAGTTTTCGACAAGAATTAGGGAACATTTGAGAACATGGCACTCGGGTAAGGGTGAGTCTGCATTCGGTCTACTATTACTCGGTCTACTACTACTACTATTCGATCGGTAGTATTAAGCCATACTAACAATTTGGGATCTAAACACTGCGATTATAAGTTAAATACTGCGGTTATAAGATTTTTCACAACATAAATAACCCCAGCTAATTATAATTCCCAATGCTGTTCTCTGATTACGTACAGATAATGTTTAATGTTTAAAATAAATTTGTTTATATTCCGTAGAGATTCAAGTAATTAAATAATTGAATCATTAATTATTTGAATTTTCTTAATAACAGTCAATTTTCCAATCAACTGATATTTATTTTTTTCAGGTTTGTTTATTAATCTTGGAAGTTTAACGAGAGGGTTTAAATTAATAATATTGATCGAACCATTGCTAAAATGGACATATTTTTAAGCTAGTAAGACATTTTTTATTAATCTACTAGTAAATCATATTTGTATATAATACATAGTTGATTTAAATTGTCTATATATTACTATATAAGTAGCACTGATAGTACCAGTATCAGCTTGCCTAGTAAGTTCAAATAAAAGTTGTAAAAGTAGTAAAACAAACAGAAATGATAAATATGAATATATTTATCATTTGATATTTTTCAGTTTTTTATATACCTAATGTTAAAATTGAGTAATTTATCCTATAAGTTATTATTACAATAACATCTGTAACATATTGAAATCGCTTCTATGGTCAAGTGGCCCACGGTCAAAGTTGACCGCATGAGGTCCCGGGTTCGATTTCTGGGTCAGACAATTCAAAATGTGCTTTTTCAGTTTTCTGAGAAAAACAACGTTGCCTTGATAAGTGCCCGGTTGGTAACAGGCTTGCCACCTATCATATTATGAGACTAAATATATATATGGCTAATCGTGAGTGCACGTGTTGAACCTCTTCGGGGATACAGGCGTGAAGATGCTTTTTTTACCATATTGAAATTTAAAGTTAAGGTTAAATCTTAAGAAAGCTCAAATACTTTTTTCTTTAATAAGCATCTACTCATGTATCGATTAACACAGGAATACTTTTTTTTTTTTTTATAGAAAAAAGGGGCAAACGAGCAGGAGGCTCACCTGATCGTAAGTGATTACCGCCGCCCATGGACAGCCACATCACCAGAGGTCTTGCAGCTGCGTTGCCGGCTTTTTAAGAAGGAGTATGCTCTTTTCTTGAAGGTGCCTAAGTCGTATCCGTTCGGAAACACCCCCGCCGGTAATTGATTCCACAGAGGAGTAGTGCGTGGTAAGAAGTGCCTAGAGAATCGCACAGTTGTGGATTTCCAGACATCGAGGTGATGAGGATGGAACTTAGAGTTTTGCCGCGATGTCCGATGATGAAATTCAACAGCAGGGATCAATCCAAACAGTTCGTCGGAACACTCTCCATGATAAATGCGGTAAAAGATGCTAAGCGAACTTACATCTCTGCGTAAAGCCAAGGAGTCAAGCCGATTGGAGATTGCTTGGTCGTCAACGATTCGAACCGCTCTACGCTGAATGCGATCAAGTGGAAGAAGCTGATACTGCGGAGCTCCCGCCCAGAGATGAGAACAGTACTCCATGTGCGGGCGAATTTGCGCTTTGTAAAGTTGCAAGCGATGAGAAGGCAGGAAGTACTGTCTCGCTCTACTGAGCACACCGAGCTTTTTTGAGGCTAATTTAGCCTTTTCTTCCAAATGATCACAGAACTGAACGTTGTTCGATATGTCAACGCCAAGAATTCCAATATTGGCTGAGGTTGTCAGGAGAGTGTTCTCAAAGCGAGGTGATACGACAAAGGCCGACTTTTTAGCGGTGAACGCACACAGCTGTGTCTTCCTGGGGTTGAATTGGACTAAGTTGAGTCGACCCCATTCCGAGATTTTTTCGAGCTGAGTCTCGATTTCAGACACTAGCTTGTCCCGATTCTCATTGACGTGGTCCCGAGAAATACCGCTATGACCGGAGTACAAAGCATCACCAGTACTGTCATCTGCATAGCAATGAATATTACTAATTCGCAACATGTCATTGATGTGCAGAATAAACAGTGTAGGCGATAGCACGCAGCCTTGCGGAACACCAGCATTGACAAATTTAAGGTCGGAGCACGCACCGTCGACTACGACTTTGATGCTCCAATCAGCCAGAAAACTGGTGATCCACTTGCATAATTTCCCGGGAAGCCCATAAGAAGGAAGCTTTGAAAGAAGCGCTCTGTGCCAAACCCTATCAAAGGCCTTCGCTATGTCTAAACTAACAGCCAATGCCTCCCCCTTGGACTCAACTGCCTGCGCCCAGCGATGTGTAAGGTATACTAGAAGATCACCAGCCGATCGACCGCGACGGAAACCGTACTGGCGGTCATTAATCAGCTGGTGCTCCTCTAAATACTTCAAAAGCTGGCAGTTAATTATCTTCTCCATGATTTTGGAGAACAAGGAGGTAATGGCTATCGGCCGATAATTTGACGGATTCGAGCGATCACCTTTTTTAGGTATACGGTGCACTAAGGCCGTCTTCCACGATTTCGGTACTACGCCAAGTGAGTAGGAGAACTGGAACAGACGCGTCAGTACCGGTGTCAACTCTGGAGCACATATTTTAAGCACTATCGGAGAGATGCCATCCGGCCCAGATGACTTATAGATGTCCAAGGAAAACAGTGCTTCGCGCACTGACGACTGATGGAATTTTATTTCAGACATATTGCTATCACACTGTGGGATGGTAGGCGGTGTGTTTCCTTGGTCATCCAGAGTCGAGTTAGCCGCAAAGAATGAGCCCAGGAGATCGGCCTTTTCCTTCGCGGTGTGGGCCAGAGAATCATCTTCTCTGTGCAGGGATGGAAGGGACGGCTGACAGGAATTCCCTAAGGCAGCCTTGGCGAGAGACCAAAACGGACGGGTGCCCGAAGGAAGGCGAACTAATCTCTCACCAATTCTGCCAATGTGCTCCGATTTTGCCCTGGCGATGACTCTTTTGAAGGTCCTCGAGGCGTTATTATACTCCTTTCTTAAAGCGCTGGTTTTTTCATCACACGATGCCGATGCAGCAGCCCAGGCTCGATAGCATTCCTGCTTTCGGCGCGCAGCCGTCTTGCAGTGGCGACCAAACCAAGGCTGAGACTTGCCACCGATGGGAACCGCAGAGAACGGAATGTAAAGTTCCATACCCTGTAGCACCACATCAGCGACAGAATCAGCAACGACATCCGGATCATCCAACGAGAAGCATGTTCGCCTCCAAGGGTAGGATGCAAAGAAGGACCGCATCCCGTCCCAATCTGCTGACTTATAATGCCAAACGTGGCGGCAGCCCACAAAAGGAGGCCGTGACGGGCGCGTAACTGGCACTTTGGCCCGGATCAGGCAGTGATCAGACGAACCGAGAGGAACGTCCACTGATACTCGATACTGATCCGGGTGAGAAGTCAGCAGAAGGTCCAACATTGAAGGTGCATGGTCATCGACATCTGGAATTCGCGTAGGTGAAGTAACCAGTTGCGTAAGACCATACGCCAAAGCAAAATCGTGAAAAGACCTCCCCGCGTGATCGATTGTACGTGAGCAGAGCCAGTCGGTGTGATGGGCGTTAAAATCACCTAGGATTACGATCTCTGCGGTAGGTGTCCTTTGAAGCACGGAATCTGCAGCAAATTGCAAATGCTCGACGAGCCGGTCGACTTCGGTATTCCCGCTATGGGACCTGTATAGGCACGCGTAGATGCGGGGGTGGTCGTCGCAGTCTACGCGTAACCATAAGATGGATAGGTCCCGACCTTCAAGACTGCCGAGGCGCCGGTAGCAGATATCTTCTCTGGCGTATACGCACTCACCAGCCCGCGGTACAAAGGAATGTTCCAATTTGTACCCCGGACAGGCGAGGTAGGAAGTATCCGCCGGAGAAGATATCTGAGTCTCGGTCAAGAAAAGCAAGGCCGGCTTAGCCGTCTCGAGGTGGTAATGGACGGCGTTAAGGTTTGAGTGAAGCCCCCTAATGTTGCAAAAATCCACGACAAGCGTGGTGGGGGATGCCTTAAGTTCCTTGCTTCGTTTGCCTTGTGCAGTGTGGTTAACGAGCGCAATCTTGCCCCCCCCCCAGAGTACGCAGGGCAGCCTGAGCGTCCATGATTTGGCGGTTCAAGCAATCCAGAGCATGGACGCCCAGAGGGGGATGCTCCACCGCTAGTGCAAGTGGTACCCCCCTGGGGTAAAACACCTTTCAATTGCGCTTTCATGTATGCGGGGGAGGGGGAAGTAGGCCTCCGGGACTCTCACAAACCAGACGAAACGCAACAGCTACGCTGTTACTTCACGTCGGTGTTAAGTGAAAGAGTGGTATCTCCCCGGGCGTGCCGGCCTATTCCGCTGCAAGCACAGCATGGCACTACCACTAATCGACTGACTGCACCGACAGAATAATTTTTGTAACAAAAATCATCCCTTCAAAATCATACTTCTCAAGATTATTGAAATTTTGAATAATACTACACACAACTTTATTTCATTAATAACTAATGAAGTGTGATGTAACTAGTACAAGGGAATCGCTAGGGTTGCGGCCTAAACTTTCGCCCGGAGGGATTCGTGGGGTAAATATACAAATTAATACATAAGTTTCGATGTAGTATAATTTATTCATACAAAACGACAATTTATTAAATACTTTTGATTTAACGATTATTATATCGTTTTGCAAATCTAGCGTTTAAATTGTAGATTTGAGTGTTAAGAAAAATTATTTAAGTGTAGATGTAGATTTAAGTGTTAAAAAAATCATTATCTACGCTGTAATACATTAAAAGAAAAAAGAAAACAAGCAAAAAATCCTTAATTCGTCGTACCGTTTGATGTAACAGTAGCGGTACGAATAAGTTCGTCAGTTTTCAAATTGATTCATTTAACAAGCTGCGGGCACATAATATGATCTTTTGAAAATTTGTCACATAATAGACTGTAGCATTGAAAATTATGCTTAACTGTTCGATAACATGGTTCAGACTTGCTTGATTCAACACTATTTCCTTATTTTATCTTGTGTAAATGATTATTATCTAAAGAGATGCTTTTATTGCAAAACCATTTTATTGATTTGACCCGCCATTAATATATAATAAAACTATTGTCATGGTTAATATCACCGTTGTTATTCAATATTTTATTGCAAAATATATTTGCCGTAAATATTATATCCTTTATTTTCGTAATGTCATAATAATGCCGAGACCTTTAACAATTGAAGAACGAGCATCAATAATTGCCGAACATGAAGCTGACTCCATAAGTGAGATATCACGTCGTCTGAATATGACTAGGGATATCGAAGACCATGTAGTGCGGAATTTCAATTCTGGGCGAATCTCGGCCAATATGTGGGGATGAATGTCAGCGGATGGAGTAGGCGAGCTTGTTTTTCTTCCTTCAAGAGCAAACGCAACACATTATCTGACTGTATTGGAAGATAGTATGCTACCAAGTGTTTGCATCGTGTATCCAACCAAAGAGGTGCCTCAGATCATCTATGTTCATGACAATGCTCGCACGCACACCGCTCGTATTGTAAATGAGTGGTTCATCCGGTATGGTAATATAGTGGTGATTCCCTGGCCAGCAAAATCTGCAGATAAAAACCCCATAGAATATCTATGGGATTTAATGGTTCAGCGATGGGAAAATAAAAATGAAAGGACAAAAGAGGCCATAGAAAACGGCTGCCGAACTGTTTGGGAAGACACAAGAGGGTCAGATCTATGCTCTCGTCTCGTAGGTTCCATGAGAAATAGATTACAATGTGTCATTGACGCTGATGGTGGCTATATCCGTTATTAATATATAATATATTTCTTTATTTGTAGCTTTTATAGAAATTTGTTTGTTGTCAATTCAATATATGATTTTTTTGAGTTAATCTTCCTCTATAGTTTCATTTCAGTTGTGCATTATACCTATTATGATAATTGATACGCCATCAAGGGCCTCGAATAATTTTCCAATTAGCAGTAAAAGTAAATCTATTCAATTGAGATAAACTTTATTTGATAGAAAACGTCACATTTATTTAATGTAAGTAGAACTATTTTTTTTGTACTGGTATGTTGGCACGATTGAATCGTACGATAGTGCAAACGAAACTAGATCTTAAGGTGACGAACCTATTTTTACCGTGACTGTACACTGCATCGAGCGGTGTAATATTAGCTTTTCAAAAAATAAAACAGAGTCATTTTTGACTAACTTTAGAGTTTCGAATTCCTTGAGTTCAAAAATCTATGCTTAGGTATATTTTTGACTGCTTTGAGTTTAAAGTACCTCAACTTAGCCTACAGCGCCATCAGATTTATTGATTTTAGATATTTTAAGAGGTTCACGTGTTTGTTTACATCATATAGATAAAAGAAACAAAATTATGAGAACTCAATCCAATTTGACACGCAGATACACAATTACTTCTCTGCAAAATATCATTGGTAAAAATAAATAAATAAAATACTAGAATATGGACAAATTACACTTACTGATCTAACCCCAAAGTAAGCAAATTATTTGCTTGTGTTATGGGTGTTAGTCAACGATACTAATACATAGAAATACATATATAAATACTAGAATATATATAATAAACACCCAAACCCGGAAATACAAACATTTATGCTCATCACACAAATGCTTGTCCCCGTCGGGGATCGAACCCGAGCCTCGTTGATCGCGTAGTCAGGGTCTCTAACCACTCGACCAACTGGGCGGTCAAATAAAATTCATATATCTAGATAATTTATAAAATCTAATCCGTGTAAAACTTTTTCAATAAAATTGGTATTTGCGTCAACTATTGAGGTATCAAAAGAGCCGCCTTGGATGTGAGCTGTTGTACCGTGAAATGAGATATAAACCGCTCAAAAATGCGATCGGTTCTATAGCAGTGATGCGGACGTTACCCGTTTGCCCTCATCCAATATCAACGGCTTAACATACACCCGAGGAAATATTATATTTCTATACGTTGCATTTCACGGAGTTTAGCAGCGCTCAGACAGATATCCAGAAAATAGGTTCTTGAAAAATTGTACCATATTTCAATTACTAAGCAATGTCGTAATTTTTAGTATGAATTTAGTACTGCCCATATTTGACGCTTGGCGAAACTGTGCCATTTACACTATTGCAATAATACTCTAAACCAGCGTTCCCGAATGGTAGTCCGCGGAATCCTAGGGTTCCGGGGTATGGCCGAGGGTTTAATTAAATGCACACCTACGCCACAACTTGCAGTTTTCAGGTCCCAGATGGAAAGCCTAATTTTAACACTTTTTTAAGAAAATATGTGAAAAAAAATCATTTTTTACATCATTGAATTGGTTATAGTTACTTTTTTGACTTTGCATAATAAGTATTTTGTAATGATTACAATATTGTTTTTTATTTATAATAACTACTTTCTTCTTTTCAAGTCTCACATGAAAAATATTTAAACTATTAAACTAGGCATGGTAACAGGAATGTTTGCTTCAATCATAATATCATTATGTTCATCATGTGTCATATGTCTATATATACATATACAGATAAATATGAATAAAAACGCAATATTATCGTAAAATTGCTTATCTAAAGTTTTTTTGCTACAGTCTGGGTAAATTCTATGTTCTTGTACACATCGTAATAAGAACTACATAGGTAATGCTTTTAGGTGTTATACATTGTTTTCTTCCTCTTCTTGTCTAAATAAAATTGCTTATCTGAAGTTTTCTTGCTACAGTCTAGGTAAATTCTATGTTCTTGTACACATCGTAATAATAACTACATAGGTAATACTTTTAGGTGTTATAAAATGCTTTCTTCCTCTTCTTGTCCCTGTAGATGCACTTAGACATTTATATTAGAATTAGGATGGCAGAAGCTGACCCTAATAAGCTCTCGGAAAGTATTTTTTCACCTACTAGTTTTATCAACTTCGTTCTTTAATCAGTCAGCAATCTTTTTGTCAACCCTCGATTAGCACCCCGGACGCCTTGGCTCTCTTTGCTTTTGCAACAATATTTTACCTTCTTCGGTTTTTATTTCTTTGAGAGCATTAGCTTGTATAATATTAAATATATAATCCAATACAAGTTAAAAGTTTTCCTCGCATCATTAATGAAAATCTTGAACTTTTTGCGTTTTTTTTGCAGTTCTTGACAAATCTAATATAGAACCACTAAATTCTTATCAGTTATAATTTACCGCAATAATCAAGAAAATAGTTTTTTATCCATGTTCTTAGATTTAATGACATGATTTTAATATCAAACAATCCGTACTAATTACCTGACAAGCCGAATTTAAATGATAATAACAGTGGGCACACGTCCCTCCTGTGTCGCAATTTGTGTGAAGAGGGTTGAGCAGAAGATAGCACGGCTTGCAAGGTTCCAAATAGGTTAACAAATATTGAGTGTTTAGTTCCAAATAAATAAAAAATAGTCACCTCTTTGGTCTTGTAGTCCGGTGTTGGTGTTGACCACATGAAGTCACGGGTTCAGTTCTTGGGTCGGGTAATTCAAATATATGTTTTTTTCATATTTGTGATAAAAACAACATTGCACAAGATTGGATAAGTGCCTGGTTGGCGATAGGATTGTCACCTATCACATTGTGGGACTAAAAACGGCTGGTCCGAAATGCAACTTAATTTTAATAAGCAATTAATCTGTGTTTAACAGATCATTTGCTTGTAAAAATTATGTTAAACACAGATTAATTCCTTGTTAAAATTTATTTGCGTTTCGGAAACCGGCCGTAATTATCTTCGGCTAATCGTGGATGCACTGGATGTACCTTTACCTATCTCTTCGAAGACGCGGGCGTGAAGGTGGATTTAAATAAAAAAAAATGTCTCCGCGTTGCAAAATAAAAGAATTGAAAAAAAGAACACTCTAATACATATAAATTAGATACAGATTATAGCTATATATATAAAATAATATACATATGTGTCTATTTTCATGTACATCACATGAATATAGTGTGCATCATATTTATTTTAAAAGTATTAGGTTTCTGCAGTCCTCCGCAATGTAATGTAACCGTACCTTTCATACTCCACAGATCGCAAAATTGTTTTAAAAAGGGTACGATATTTTTGCTTCACGTATTAATAATAGTTACATGAAATAGCACACTTTACTCGACATCGAATTTGTATTAAGCTCATCACACACGGTTAAGATACTATAATATTTGATCTTAAGATGCCCTAATATAAAATATTACAGTATCTTAACGTATCACACACGGCTAAGATACGATAATATTAGTCTGCGCCGTTGGAGTTCTATATACAGGTTGATTAACTATACAGCCTTCTTGATTTGTTAGACAGCTCTTCAGACAACGATTTTGATATAGAATAATATGAAATATCCTTCTTGACTTATAAATGGTGTAACTAACAAGATTTTTTTATATATATTGATGTTTCTTTATTGATGAAAATATTAAAACGTTATATTTTCTTTAATAAATCAGCATAATTTTTTGAACAATGTTTGTTTGCTAACATTATGAGTAAGGTGTGCAAAATCATTCTAACAAAGAAATACTTTAAAACGATAAATTTTCATTCTACGTGGTATATTTTTTATTTAGATTCCCATTAGATCATATTACCATGAATTAAAATAAGGTGTAAAATAACTAACACGACTTATATATACATATAAAATGTATATAGATGAACAGATAGATTGATGTTTTTTAAAATTTTTGTTATTGATGAAAATGATATTATTAAAAATTTATTTTTAATTCAATAAATCAGCAATATTTTTTGAACAAATATTTTTTTGCTGACATTTATTTCACACTTGTGATATAAAATTAACACAAGCGCGATCCTATTCTCAGTTGGAACGCAGAGTAACTATTATATTATAGGTACTAGATGCACCGTGCAGCCCGCTGCATTATAAAAGTTTTTGGTGAATCCCGCGGGATCACCTAATTTTTCGGGATAAAACGTTGCCTATGTGCTATTCCAGGTCATTGTCTACCTATGTGCCAAATTACATTCAAATCCGTTCAGTAGTTTTTGCGTGACTGAGTAACCAACATCCATCCATCCAAACATCCATCCATCCAAACAGCCTAACTTTCGAATTTATAATATTAACTAGCGACCTGCCCGCGGTTTCACCCGCGCAGCTTTTGTTCTCGTGGGAATATCGGAAAGGTTTATACACTAAAACTTTCCACAAGAATCAATCTATCTATTAAAAAAAAACGCATTAAAATCCGTTGCGTAGTTTTAAAGATTTTAGCATACATAGGGACATAAGGACATAGGGGCAGACAGAGAAAGCGACTTTGTTTTATACTATGTAATGATATAGATAGATAATATAGATTATGAGGCATTGCGACCGCGCATATCCCATATTAAAAACATCTTGTATTTATATTAAGATATGAAGAAATATATATTTCGTATCTTAAGATATGAAATATATATTTCTTCGCATAAAATATATATTTCTACGTCGTTCGGTATCTTAAGATACTAGAGGTAAAATATATATTATCTTAGTCGTGTGTGATGGTTCATACGATTTGTATGGTGAGCGATTTCTGAAATTTGCTTTAAAATATATTATATTATCTTATCATCTTAGCATCTTAAGATCAACAAATATTATAATATCTTAGCCATGTGTGATGAGCTTTATTCTGCAGCCCGCTGCATCATAAAAATGTTTGGACACATTTTATTTTCCAACAGATCACTATCTACCTATGTGCCAAATTTCATCTAAAATGGTCAAGCCTTTTTGCGTGATTGTGTAAAAACATCTAAACATCCAAACACCTAAACGTTCTTTTAACAATTTAGCGAAACTTTTATATTATTCGTTATACACATTTTCGTTAGTTTTTGTATTCATTTATATTGATAGTAGTTATACACCCGCTTCGCTGAGCGTAAATTCATTGACGATAAAATATTAGGTATATGACATTCCAATTTTAATAAATATACCATGAAGCTGTGTTATATCTGGAGGCAACACTTCTAATACCTAATTGAAACAAAATATTAAATACTGCTGTCATCTTTTGAAGTCTTATCCTCTCTTTCTAGCACAGATGTATAAAAAGAGATGGTGAGACCTCATAGACTAAATATATTTTTCAAGTGATTAATCCGAATGCGAGCTCCACCTTTACCTAATACTTCATGAAATATATGTAGTGCCACTGACACAACCAAATTAATTTTACACACGGCTTTTACTGCTTATAAATACTTCGTGATAGAAAAATATTCTTTTGCTTAAAATAAAAAAGAACATACAAACTAATTCGTTAATATATCAAAGGAAATCAGAAACACCGTTTTCAATATGTTAAAAAAAACATTTGCAATTTGTTTACTAATATTTAGTGCGTAATGACACCGCGCATGATTTGTTATTGCTTACGACACCATTGTCTGCGACAAAATTGTACTAGATTGTATGTGGCTGTATCATAGTTCCATTACATGGAGTAGTTCTAGTTTGTCAATGACTGAATAACTATGCATTTAGTTTTAACAAAACGTTTAATAGAGTATAAAAAGTGTATTATGAAATCTAAAAAATATCCTGTGTCTAAGCTTTTAAGTTTCTTGGATTAATTTTTTCGTATTGTGGACAAAAACATATTCCTAAGATATTTTTTTTTATATCATAAGATAGCAAACAAGCAGATGGGTCTCCTGATGGAAAGAGTCAACCATCGCCTATAGACACCAAAGATGTTAATGGTGCGTTGCTGTCTTGTGGCGAGGTCTAATGCCACGTGCATAAGTTTACCACGTGCATAAGTGTAAATATTGTACATATTGAAGGACATGATTGTTACTGGTCATATGTAAATAATAAAAATATAATAAAAAGAGAATATTGTTAATTACATAGTAAACTTTAACGAAATGGTCACCGCACGTTATACTAACGAGTCTAGTCGCAAGTTCGGAAACCTGTGTTTGTAAATAATGAATTTCTATATGCCGTTCGTGGGTGTCCTTACTAAATATTTTTGTTGGATAATTAAGTCAATATTTAAGTTTTTTTTATATTATAAGGCAGCAAACAAGCAGATGGGTCTCCTGATGGAAAGAGTCAACCATCGCCTATAGACACCAAAGATGTTAATGGCACGTTGCTATCTTGTGGCGAGGTCTTATGCCACATGCATAAGTTTAACGGCTACCTTACCCTCCTAACCGGAACAGGACAGTGACTAGTACTGACGCTATTGCGGCAGGAATAGGTAAGGCGGTAGTACCAGACCCGGGCGAGACAATGCAGAACTCTACCACCTAGTAGCTACGGTGGTAGTGACTCGATAGCCAATCGGTCGCCTTTTACGACCTGCCTGGCAGAACGGCAGTTGGCCTATTCTTCAAAGGAGGCCGGGACCAACACGGCGAAAAGTAAGACCTAAGACGCTTTGCCAATAGTCTTATTTCCACTAAAAATTAAGTGTATGTATTGCAGTTCCTAATGAATAATTATGATATGGAAATAACAAAAAAAATATTTTTAAAAATAGTAATTAATAATATTTTTAAAATATAATTTCAGCAAAAACAGACATATACTTAGTCACGTAACAGTAAACGCAAATCTGGAAGTGTTACGTCATACCGTGGTAAAACGTCATAAAATTTTTGACATTTTAATAGAAATAACAGACAACGCACTATATTACCACAGCGCTACGTCATTAAGACGCCATGACAGTTTAGAGCATTTTCGCGATAAATTTTAATTTTATGACTCGGAATTTTTATTATAAATGAACGTTATTTAACAAAAATAAATAGTTTTTGGTTAATATACCTAATAATGTAAAGTACTGAACAGCTATTTAAATTTAGTCAACTAAAAAAAGTAAGTAAAAAAAATATCTTCACGTCCATATCCCCGAAGAGGTAGGCACAGGTACAACAAGTGCACCCACGATTAGCCGAAGATACGTGGACTACGTATCTTCGGCTAATCCCACTGTGATAGGTGGCCAGCCTATCCACAACCAGGAAATTTTTTCAACCCCGGGCAACGTTGTTTTTGTCAGAAAATTGAAAAAATCGTCAGTTTGAGGTCGCCAATCAGTTTAAACTTGGCGTGATAACTTTTTAACTATCCATCCGAATTTCTTATTGTAAAAGACAAAGTTCATCTACATAAAATGCTGAAAGCGACAAATGTATTAATTTTACTAAAAAGTTAAAAAATACTCCGGAACATGCTTTGTAAAAACGTATTTCATTGTATTTATGGCTCACCATTTTGATTATTATGGATTCCACATAAAAGGTAGATAGATATATGCCGTCGCGGACTTTTATTTAGAACTATTTAAACAAACCATCCCACCGTACATTATCTTCGTGTAACACGAACGGTTAAGGCAGCGCACGGCAAATTAGCTCCCAGAAAGCAGGAATTTTGCCGACTTACTGCATACTTACTATATATATATTACCGCCGAATTACACTAAATCTTTATAAATTGTAGCCTATGTGTTAGTCTGATGTATAATCTATGTTACTGTTGTGTTTCATTTAAATCCGTTTAGTAGTTTTTGCGTGAAAGTGAAACAAACATCCACACATCCAAACATACTTTCGCATTTATAATATTATTAGGATAGGATTAGGATTAGGAATTAGGATTAGGATAAATATAGATTGTAATAAATAAAAAACTAAAGTAGTCTTCTGCTCTTATAAAATATTAGTATGATTTCTCTTCTGATCAATTTACTAAAAACTAAATGCACACCCGTTTTTTTTCATTATTTCACATGAAAAAATATTTTATTATATTGTTTGATATCTTTTAGGAGACTTTGAATGTAAAAGTTGCTTTTATTCAGGCTTTAAGAGAAAAAAATTCAATTTGTAACTTTTACAACTCAAAGAAGAAGAAACTGCCGTAATTGGAAGCACTTTCCATTTCTTTTACAATTTGACTTACCAAAGTTGAAGTCCAAAAGTTTGAGGAGATTTTTTTTAAAGAAATCATTATTATTTTCTTAAACTCAAGTGACCCGCAAATGGCGTCAAAGTTTTTTTATTGATAAAGGCAGAAGCTAATCGAGTCAACACTCATTATTAAGGCGCCCTACAGACGAGAGCCCTCGCCCTCCTGAACAAACAAGCGACAGACCCTCAAAGCACTCTACTGAAGTTAAATGGGAAGACCTCACCGTTAGCAACATTGTGTTGAATCATTTTACTAAAAAGCTAATGATATTATCTTTTTTACTTAAGTGTTATCCACTCTTTTATACTAGTCCGTATTGTTGATATAATAAATCCAAGTAATCCGTACTTATCAAGACGAAAGTCTATCTGGCTGTCTATCTGTCGTACGTTTTCACTGATAAACCACTGAACCAATTTTATTGAAATTTATAATGAAGATAGTTTAACATCCGAGGTCACTTTTTTTCAAAAGCTGCCTTTGAAAGAGAGTTTAAAAATTTGTACAAAAAACTACACATGGCTAGTTTTAAGAGTAACCAAATTTAAAAATTAGGAACTAAATATTGAATTGGAGGTGCGTTTTAATTATTATTGTAGAATTATTACAAGATAATATAAAAAATATTCGTTGAAAAATACCCCATTAGTTCATGAATTGCATGCACCGAGTCTTGTGAATAAACTCTGTATAGCTGGCAGTGTGACATTTTACATTTAGCTATAATTACGATAGTAACTTTTATGTAATCTATCGCTTTAAGTACTTTCCTGATTACATTTAATGTGGTCGAAGGCACTAAAATGTTTTATTTTGAATTTCGCATAATTGAAATTACATCCATGCGTTTTGTTTTTTGTGTCAGATAAAAATGCAATTTTGATTTTTTTTTTTAATTACTCCTTTTATTACATAAATGCAACATATTAACGATTCTGAACAGCCTCTGAAAATTTGACCGGACCTTTAAATGTAATCCCGTATTGATGATAATATTATGTAAATCAATAGATAAACGCCCATGCAGGGAACGCCTGCTATATGAACGATATGCTATAGCATATCGTCCATATAGCGGGCGTTCTCATGGACGAAGCTACGTGGGTCAGCTGGTTAATTGTATATTTTAGGTCCTAATAGTTCATGTAAAGACTTCAAAGTAAAAGACATAAAATGTTAATATTTAGTATTTAATATTTCGAAAGCTTTAAAGGAATACTGCAGTATATAAATATACATAGGGCACACTAAAAGTTTTGTACTTCTAGCTAATCGGAACTATTTGAATTTCGAATGTTATATTTTTAAAACGTTGCAACTTCTTAGTAATAAAAAGAAACAATTGGCGGGAAATGATTTGTCAATTGTTTTTTTTTATCACACATCAGAGTTCTACAAACGCAACGAAAATGCAATTAAGTCGAAAAGATTTTAGAGCGATGATTTTTTATGATTTTAAAAGTTCTCTTTCTCCGCAAGACTGTGCCGCTCGTCTTCAATATGCTTTTGGGAGAGAAGCACCTTGTTTGAGCACCGTAAGGCGATGGTTTGCTGAATTTGAGAGAGGTCGAGTTTCTTTACATGACGAATTTCGTGAAAAACGGCCTTCAACTCAGCAAGCGGTTAATTGAAGAAAACCCCTGGATTACCTATGAGACAATTCGAGGACTACTGGGGATTGGTATGAGCTAAATTCAGGAAATTTTACACGAAGAATTGAAAGTTCGGAAACTTTGTTGTCGTTGGATCCCCCATGAACTGACATCGGAGCAGAAGCGGGCTCGCGTGGAATGGTGCTCACAGGTGCTACTGAAGTACGACCACGGACATTCTAATGCTGTTCATGACATTGTCACAGGAGACGAAACGTGGATTTATTGTTTTGAACCCGAAAAAAACAGCAATCTTGTAAATGGGCGTTTGAAAATGAGAACAGGCCAACAAAAGTGAGACAGGCGAAAAACGTTGATAAAAAAATGATCGCATTTTTTTCTCAGCTACGGGTCCCATCTGTACAATTTCACTTGAAAAGCAAAAGAGTGTTAATGCCGAATATTATTTTAACATTTGTTTATCCAGGGTGTTAGGGTGTTATATATATATATATATATATATATATATATATATATATATATATATATATATATATATATATATATATATATATATTTAGCTTCCGAAAAAGTATATCTCGTCACTCATCCTGCGCATAGCCCCGACCTAGCACCCTGTGATTTCTGTATTTTCCCCAAAATCAAAGATTTGATGAGAGGTTTTACTTTTACCAACTCCGAAGACGCAGTGATAGCGTTCAATCAGCACGTAGAAAAAATATCTTCAGATATGTGGTCCTCCTGTTTTAAAAAATGGTTTGATCGCATTAATAAATGTTTAAAATGTAAATGAGATTATTTTGAAAAGCAATCAACATAATATTTTGGTTATAACATGTTGTTTTTTTAAGTTACGCAAAGCTTATTGTGTGACCTACGTATACTTACTAGTTAAAACCGGCAAACGTCTTAACACTATATATTATAACAGCAATGTGTTACAGCGCCATCTAGTGGCGAGGAACAACAATGAAGATAATCTCCATGAAAAAAATCATGTAAATACGCTAAGTTTCACAGTGATCGGAATTGGATTATCAGTGAAAATATTTCATACATAAAAACATCCCCTTTTATATATTAGATAATAGCATTAAATTTATTCACTTTATTTATAATTAAAAACATTTAACATTTCTTTCAAAAATTATTGCAAATATTCTGTTCTTAAAAATGTCATATTTATATATATTATATTTATCAAATAAAATTATAATAATACTTATCTTCAAATAATCCAACAATAATATAATATTTTTGTACAAAAAATGTTGTGTACTAGTAATTATAATATAATATAAAAAAAAGAAAAAAGATGAGCTTTTATACTTTCGAGATATAAAAAAAAACGATTGTACAGCATCATTTGTTGTCCCCCGAGGGAGCGATCTATCTCCGTGGCGTTTTCCTGTTTTCATAAATGCCTGTTTTAACGCTTGATCGGAAACAATTATTTTTTTCAATTTTAAATACGGGAATGTAATCTCGAATATTGAGATTTTTAAGTGATGAGTTAAGATTTAATTTCTAAGAGGTGTCTTAACATTGCATATGAAAAAAATATTGTATATTAGGCTCGCATTTTGTATATACTTGTATATTATGTTAATGTATAGCCCGCTTGTTGCTAATTTAACAACCCTTTTTAAAGTTCCGAAATAAACTAGGAACACTTATAGTTTCGATAGGTCCGTCCTTCCGTCTGTCTACAGTCGATCGCAAAGATCCTTAGTACTAGAAAGTTATAATTTGACAACAATATACATATAGTCACGGCAACAAAGTAGTAATATAAAATCTTGAAAAATATTTTTTGTGTAGGGCAGGTCCATATCCACGTGTAAAGTGGGGATGTTTATTTTTTCCTGCATATCCCATAGTGTGGGGTATCGTTGGATAGGTTTTTAAAAAATATTGTGTAGGTTTGTAAAAACAATTTTTTGATGAAGGAATCTGTTTGTGAAATATTAAGCTTTAAAATTTAAGTATTAAATATAATTAAATTAAAAAATGCTTTCACGGCTTAGAAGGTTTTACAAGTTTTTGAGTAATAATCGACGAACTATGAAATTTAACCTACTTGGAGAAGTTGTTTTGTTTAGGCAGTGAACCGATGATGGTACGGATATATTTGTCATTGACTTTAAATATGTTAAATGTTCATAGTATGAAACAATAAAAGCCTTCAAGTCCACGTTATTGTCATTGACAATTTCGGAACCCTACATTGCGCGTGGCGCAAAACTCACTTTACCAATTTTCGTTAATAACGTAACCATTATTTACGTTATTTCGTTAATAACGTAAATAATAGTTTGTCGTATATTATGCAGATCCACCAACAGAGAATACTTATAGGTATTGTTTCACAATTCAAATACTATAATATGTTTGCATCCTCCTTCAGTATGTACGTCTTTTACCAGTCAGCCTGTATAAAAAAAATCTGTACCAATTGACTCTGAAAGAAGCAAAAACTCAAAAACTATACCTAAGGATAGATTATAGGCTCAATAAGTTCAAAAATCTAAAAGTGTAAATCTATATCTGTAAAATTGACAGTATTTTAAAATTTGAAAAGCTTAATATTTTCAAAATGGTGTTCGAATCTTTTGAATGGTATGCAATCAACGAAATCAAGGTATTACTATGTCGATGTTATGCAATGCAATCATTGAGCTCTGAAATGTTGTATTTGCTACAAAATCTATAAGTTGAAAAATATCGAAGAAATGTCAAAAAACTTTTTTTATAAACTCTCGCCATTGATAAATCCCGAGGGAATCAACCGATTTTGTTCCGATTTACGGTATTTGATGCAGTTTTAAGCAGAAGAGCTGATTAGATTTTGAAATCAATTAGTTTATTAGTCTAAAAGCTATTTTTAAAATATGAAGTAAGTTTACTGTAAACAAATTAATTTTATTATAATATGAAAAGCTGTAACTTTTGGAAACTTGTCTCAATTTTGATTTTTTAAAACGATATTCGACGCAATTTTTCAGGTATTGAAATAATGTTGGTCATAACATGATTGGTTGAAAAATCTCGACACCATGTCGGAAAGACTCTTTTTCATAATTTTTAATCAACGATAACTCCCGAATGGATTAACTGATTTTGATGCATTGTTAGCAGTTTTTCAAGGAAAAGAGTTTGTTAGATTCTTAGTAAAAAGAGTTTATTAATCTGAAACCTATTATACTTAACTTGTTTTGATTTAGTTTTTTTCAAAATTTATTAATATCTCTTAGGTCGAATCGGTTCACATTTTCAAGAAGCCTAAGTTTAGTAGAACCCAATCGAATGCCATCAACCCCGTTTCTATAACTCAACGTGTTCAAAAGTTATAACATGTTTACTTACATACATACACATACATAAGAACGTATTGACGTCATCATAAAAACAGTCGGAAATGGTTTCTAGGACCCCAATCTGATCAAAAATTCGATTTCCGAAAATCGGGGCAAAATTAGTAACTTCCTTATATCTATACTAATATAATAAAGCTGAAGAGTTTGTTTGTTTGTTTGTTTGAACGCGCTAATCTCTGGGACTACAAGTCGGATTTGAAAATCTAAAAGTGTTAGATAGCCCAATTATCGAGGAAGGTTATAGGCTATGTACCATCACACTAAGACCAGTAGAAGTGGAGTAAACGAGGTCCGCGCGGACGAAGTCGCGGGTAACAACTAGTTAGTAATATGCGTATATACATTACGGGAAGTTAAAAATATATCAGCATTTATACAATAATTCCTGTAACAATTAATCAAGATGCCGGCAGCCGGGCGGCAATACTAAATAAATGAAAAAAATGTAATAAAGAATAAGTGTAGCAGCTGTGAGATAAGGATGTTTCAGCAGCATAGTATAGTATTTTATCCTTCAAACACAATTGCGTTCTATCTATATAGAAATAAATAAAATTGGAGTGTCTGTTTGTAATATTAAAATAACAGCCTTTTACTAAAGTCATTTGAATGTATACACGGTACATATACAAAATATCATTTTTTACAATTTTTGTCTGTCTGTCTGTCTGTTTGTTCCGGCTAATCTCTAGAATGGCTAGACCAATTTCGGCGGGACTTTCACTGACTTTAATTTTAATGACATTGCATAAGTTTATACCAGCACATCTGATTTCTCCCTACTTGCGGGGAGGTACCCATAGTGCGGACAACCCTACATTGGTATTCCTATAATATTTATTGAGGGTAGGATGTACATTTGCCTTCAAAATTTGTTATTTGTGACATTTAGATTTCGTTGTTAGTTAATAATTATTGTAAATACCCTGAGGATGCTTGTGTAAGCCAAACCGGTCGGAAATTAAATATAATTATCTTATTGTGAAACAGTACAAGTGTTATATGTTAGCAAATATTGTGTTAACCAGATCTTTCCTTTTTATAAAATTAATGATGACACCATTGATATAAAAAAGCCAAGATGCACAGTCTTGAACAAAACTGACACTCAAAAGTGTCCCTAATTTCATTTAAATAGTTATAGATATCGCTAAAACATATGTTTTTGCATATCCAACTTTAAGCGCAAGATTTATAGTTGTTTTTACAAAGCAATGTACAAAAAGTAATAAAACTGACAGGTCGCGACCGACGCAATTCTATTTGAAATGAGCGCACAATTTAAAATTGTGCGCTCATTTTTAGAGGACGTTTTTGAGACACTGATTGTGTATCTTGGGTTTTTTATATCAATTGATGACACAATATCAACTGACGTTTATAATAAGTATTGTATAGGTATATATAAAGACATAGATATAAAATATAAAAACTTAGAACAACTTATTTTTCCAGAATGAAGATTATAATGCTATTTCAGGTAATCATCTATAGTTGTGCCAAATTCCATCCAAATCCGTTTGGCCACTTTTAGGAAATAGCAACCTTTAGGTAAAAAAATAAATACAACTGAAATCATTCATTCATTCATTCAGGGGAATGCCTTTTTATTTTATTTCATAAGATAGCAAACAATTCTGATAAACGAGTCAACTATCACCTATAGACACCAAAAATGTTAATGGTGCGTTGCTATCTTGTGGCGAGGTCTACTGCCACATGCATAAGTTTATCTCCTACCTTACCTTCCAAGCCGGGACACGAAAGTGACAAGCTATTACAGCAGAAACAGGTAAGGCGGTGGTAACAGACCCAGGCGAGACGACAATGCAGAACTACCACCTAGTAGCCACGATGTTACTGGCTCGAATAACCCCTCGGTCGCCTTTTATGACCTGCCTGGCAGAACTTAAAAAAAAATACAACATAAACCACATCGGATGTTCTTATTTCGTTTTCTGAAAGATATTTAAGCCCTATAAGATAACCGGTCGCATGATTGATCCTATACCAGCCTGTAATGTAGTGTGAATGACTTGACTGAATTTTATACACCTGCTATGTTACTTTTTATCTGCTCAAAATAGTGTTCTACTTTTCCTTGATTACGGGGGAAAACTTGACTTTCACAACATATATACAACCTGTCACAGAATTATATTATGTAAGAGCAAAACGTAGTTGGTTGAGAAACATCTACTGAATCCACTGCAACCATTTTTAACATATGTTATATTTTTTTATAAATCAATAATTATACTATTTGAATCTTACATATAAAGTTGACATTAAGAAAAAATAAGCTCAAGTTAATAGGGCCTAAAACATTAAAATCTTTAAATTAACAAATATTTCATCAAAAATATATCTAAGAAAAAACATACTTTCGCCCAAACTTAGGACAAACGAATTCATAAAAAACAATGTTTCATGAAAAAAAATTTCAATACCGAATTTATGGTTTTATTTAAAAATACTAATTGACGTGTTTCATAGTGTGCGCTCTTTCTGTTACATGTTTTATATATTATATGATTATTTATAAACATATATATTTGGGATTGTTTGTATTTATTCTATAAAAGGATAGCATGTATTTATGTAAGTACAGTGTGGGACGGAATCTGTCCTACAATAATCAACTTATTCAGATATTTGCGAAGGATGCTGTCAAAAGATTCCAAAACCGGCGTGTTTGTATATCTGTGTGAAAACTATAGAGAAGCGGAATATTCTCAGCATCATTTGCTTGCCCTGTAAAAAGGATTTAGTTTACAGAAGTGGAGGATATCAATCTAGTCAATAGCTGTCCTAATAGCAAGAGATATACAAAATACCGCTGACACAATGAACTTAATTTTATACACGACTTTCACTAGTAGTTAGATGAGCTTCATAATATCTATCATTTTCCCTTAAAATTTAGATCATACAAAACTTGAAACATCCTTTAAAATATTTTTTATTGATGTTAATTGCAAGTGTCGTTACACACGATTTGTTAACATTTATAATACCATTGTATTCGTCAGCATATTTTTATTTTTTTATATCATAAGATAGCAAACAAGCAGATAGGTCTCCCGATGAAAAGAGTCAACCATCGCGGAAACATGTTAATGGTGTATTGCTACCTTATGGCGCTATATTAACTTCCTAACCGGAACACGACAGTGACAAGCACTGACACTATTGTGGCAGAAATAGGTAAGGCGGTTGTAACAGACCCAGGCGAGACAATGCAGAACTCTACCATTTAGTAGCCACGATGGTAGTGAATCATAGCTAATCGGTCGCCATTTACGACCTGCCTGGCAGAACGACAGTTGGTCTATTCTTCAAAGGAGCCCGGAACCAACACGGGGAGGGTTAGCACATTCCTTAGACTATATCTTCAGGTTTATCATGTAATTTTTGTAAAATTGTTATTCAAATATCAATACTAAAAAAACGTGATTTAGCAATCCAGTTTTCTCCCGTCCCGCTGCAATAGCGTCAGTGCTTGTCGCTGTCGTGTTTCGGTTTGGAAGGTAAGGTAGCCGATAAACTTATGCATGTGGCATTGGACCTCGCCACAAGATAACAACGCACTATTAACATCTTTGGTGTCTATAGGCGATGGTTGACTCTTTCCATCAGGAGACCCATCGCTTGTTTGCTATCTTATAATATAAAAAAAATTAGAATTTTGTATATAAAATCTCATGAATTCGACGTCGGTTTGACGCGGGCAAGTGTGCGAGGTTTCATGCGATTTCATATACAGAATTCTAAAATTCATTTCGTTCGACTCGTGCGGCGCGTTCGGCTCGGATAAGTGTGTGTTCACCTTTAGTACTACTTTCTTATTGAACGAAATATAATGTATTTAGTTGTAAAGCAACGTTTAGTAAGTAGGACTAAAATCATGCGTAAAAATTATAAAATCTAAAAACTTATCCTGAGTTTTAACTATTTTTTTGTTTTTTTGTTCATTTTTTCGTGTACGGTCTAAAAAACATTCCCAAGATTTTGGAACAGATAAATTGATACCGTTTTAGGCGCTCAGTATGATATATTAATAATTAATTATTCCAAAGCTGTTTGTTATGAACGAGTATGAATTATCGTAATTCTATTTCAAGGATGAGATTTTGAATGTAGGTATTTCACATGTGAGTATAACGAATATACATTTTATATAATAGGTGCTATTAATAAAATCTTACACATCCCTTTAACTGAGATTTGTTATCCTGAAGCTCATTCAAACTCCATGTATTACAGTTACAAAAGGGACTTATTTGCGTCCAAAGTATATTTAGATTTTGTTCAAACATGTTTATTTATAAATATTAGCACAAAACACGCCTATTATACAATATGTACAGAAGCGAATGAAAACCTAACATTGAGTTACACGATTAAACCTTTCGTAGAAAATATCTACCTACGCAATTGAACCTTTGTAAACATAATAAAAAAGAAAGAACAATAATATTGATTTAAAAATATATCTGCATGAAAATGTTTATATTTCATAAATCAAAATAAAGTCATGGCAATGGGACTACGGAACACTACGGAATAAAATTGTAGTTATTACAATTTTATTCCGTTTTATTTTAAAATTAGTATTTGTGACAATACTAATTTTAAAATAGAGGCTAGTTCCCAACCGTGGGAATTTAAAATTGAACACACACATCCATATATTTTACTAATCATATACATCGACCACACGTCACACAAAGGCCTAGAATTATTATAAATTCATTGCGTGTTTTCTTCTGCAACATACGTAATGAATGGTAATGACACAAAAACCGCAATATTTCTATTTTTCATTGATTTGCCAAAATTAAAGGTGGAACCATAGTGAACGCGTTCTACGTGTAGTAACAGACCATATTATTCACAGCTGATAGATAAATGTGTAATTATGATTAAACTGCGATTATACTTCAGAATAAAATACAGGGCAATGGTACGTAAATTAAATATACATTAAAATCGACCATTTTAAATATTCCAATATTTTTAATGTAAGTATCACAAAATTAATCAAATCGGAACCAATCTTTCCAAGGGATCATAGTAATTTACGTATCTATATAATATGTACATATATTCAGTAACATAAAAGTACACAGTCTTACAAGACTTATTTGTGGTTACATTTAAGATTTTATTTAAAGTGAGTGAAGCCATGAGTGAACGCTCTGTTATTCAAATAGTTAACAACCCTGACTACGCAATCACTGGGGCTCGCGTTTGATTACCTCCGTTGAAATACAAAACCTATGCTCAATATATGAATGCCTATTCATATATTGAGCATAGGTTTTGTATTTCTGGGTTTGGGTGCTTAATGAACATATTTGAGTGTTTATATGTGTATTTCTATGTATTTATATCATTGAGTAACACCCAAATAATTGGTAAATAAATTGCTTATTTTGCGGTTAGGTCAATTTGTGTAATTTATATACCGATATTATTTTATTATTCTGATATAAAGTTTGTTTGTAATTAAATAATCCATCCAAGCAGCACTTGTGCTTTTAAGTATTTCATAATTAAAGTAAAATAAAATTTACCTCGGAATGTTGATCGATTCTTAAGTTTACTAAGACTCACCAGTTAGTCATTCGGTAAAACGGGTGGTGTCTCTCATCGCCCCATTTGTCATTTATTTGAAGTATTGAAAATCGTCAATTTTATCGGAAAACGAAGTGCATAAAATATCTTGATTTTAATAATAAGCAATAATTCTTATGCCTCCAACACACCATGCCGGCGGCGGAGCCGGCGGCTTTTTGCCGTGCGTGTATGCCGCCGGCACTTGCCGCTGGCGGCCGCAGAGAATCATCAAGCAAAGAACTGACTTCGCCCGCCGGCTCCCCGCGCAACCTGACGGCATACCCCGGCAGCCATGTCGGCCGCTCGTTTCTTCGGTAAGCCCGGCTCAATTACCCGCCGGGTACGCCACCGGGGCTGTTGGCGGCGTATCCGCCGATAGTGTTTACCATTAGGAATGATGAAACTCGGAGTTTTGAAAATCAATACATCTAAATTCGGAATAAAATATTTCGAAGTAGTTGAGTGTTCTAATGGCGATTTTAAGGGATAGATATTTTTTTATACACACCTGGCTTTGTGCGAGCGTCGAGAGCGTGAGGAAAGGTCTAGCTCACTAGCAGCGGAGCATGCGGTGCCAGGCTGCAGCGAGCCACGGGAGCCGCCCAGCCGCCGAGATCCCAGCCGACACGTCATCATTTCTATCCGAAAAAGAAAACATTTTTTGATTAACAATACACACATATGTTATCACATATTCTTAACAAGTACATAATTGTTATAATAAATAAAGTATCTTTAGGTACAGGTACAACCAATACACCCACAATTAGCCAAACATACTTAGTCCCACAACATGATAGGTGGCAAGTCAATCGCCAACACATTTCTTAATATGCCTGATCCAGGAATCGAACCCGGATGTCACTTCACGAATCTACTAATACGTCTCAAGCTTAACTTAAATAAAAGTACCTTTAAGTAAAAGAACTTAGTTATACTGTTTATATGTATTTATTATTACTTCAATTATTCTTATTTTATATCATTTTAATGTAGTCATATGTAGTACTGCTGCAGCGTGCAGCCCGTTGCATTATAAAAGTTTTTGGTGAATCCCGCAAAATCACTTAATTTTTCCGGGATAAAAAGTAGCCTAAGTGCTATTCCAGGTCATCATCTACCTGTGTCCCTAATTTTATTAAAATCCATTAGTAATATTTGCATGATTGAGTAACAAACGTCCATACAAACATCCATCCACCCAAACGTCCAAACTATAGTATTTATAATATTAATATAGATTATGTAGTATTATTTATTAGGTATGTTTTATAATAGCGTAATATATTTAATTTTTTAATGAAGAATCATATTATTATGATTATTGTATTTATTTATATACATATATATTATACATATTTCTATGCATGAAACAAAGTATGTATAATGGTCTGCCCATAAGTTTAGATAAATATTTAGTCTCTTTGTTTAAAGTAAAATTATTTACAATTGTTTCGTAAGACTTTTCTTGGGCACTAATTACTACTACAATGTTTCTACAAGAGCAAGATTAATTGGTAGAAAATTTCTTTTGACGCATTTTGTATATTTTGTAAAATAAAGAGTTTAAATTTAAAAAACATCAAGCCATTTAGGCTACAGCCCCCTCAATCACATAACAAGTATATAATTATTATAAAGTCGAGATACTTATATGTATATGAATATTTAAATATGTATGTATGTGTATGATGATAATAATAAAATATATAAAGTTCAATGGCACCTTCACACCTTCATTCTGTTGGCCCAAAGGTTGACTGGTGGATAATGCCAATAGGCATTAAGTTCGCCTTTTGTACGAAAATGTATGTTTTTGGTGTACAATAAAGTTAAAAAATAAATAAATAAATAAATACTTCGACTGCGACCCGTCCCGAAAAAAATATAAAACCTATATCATGCTCACAATTAAGACGAGGTATTTTGGTGCGCGTCAATTCTATAGGAAATTGGCGGCGCGGTATGTTTTGAAACCGCTGGGAAACGTGTCATTTTTCGGATAATTAATAATAATAATAATAATAATAATTCACGGGACAAATTACACTTACTGAACTAACCCCAAAGTAAGCAAATTATTTGCTTGTGTTATGGGTGTTAGTCAACGATACTAATACATAGAAATACATATATAAATACTAGAATATATATAATAAACACCCAAACCCGGAAATATAAACATTTATACTCATCACACAAATGCTTGTCCCCGTCGGGGATCGAACCCGAGCCTCGGTGATTGCGTAGTCAGGGTCTCTAACCACTCGACCAACGGGGCGGTCAAATATAGGACTTCAGCTGAAAACCAAAATTTAGTACATTCTTTTTTGTATTTAAAATTAAATATCACCATATATAAATCAAATAAAATAATATGAAATATTATTAACAAATGATTTGTTTTAGAGATTTTTTAGCCTGTTTTCTGAATTTTATATGATCGAGTAAAGTACATTCTATCGTGTAATAAGTTATTTTTTTTATATCATAAGATAGCAAACAAGCAGATGGGTCTTCTGATGGAAAAAGTCAACCATCGCCTATAGACACCAAAGATATTAATGGTGCGTTGCTATCTTGTGGCGAGGTCTTATGCCACATGCATAAGTTTACTATAATAGGTGCTATTAAGTTTACTATAATAGGTGCTACCTTACTCTCCAAACCGGAACACGACAGTAAGAAGCACTGACGCTATTGTGGCAGGTATAGGTAAAGCGGTGGTACCAGACCCGGGCGAGACAATGCAGAACTCTACCACCTAGTAGTCACGATGGTAGTGAATCATAGCTAATCGGTCGCCTTTTACGACCTGCCTGGCAGAACGACAGTTGGTCTATTCTTCAAAGGAGCCCGGAACCAACACGGGGAGGGTTAGCACATTCCTTAAATAATATCTTCAGGTATATCGTGTAATTTTTGTAAAATTGTTATTTAACAATCAATACTCACCTTAAGGCGCGACATCGGGACAAACGGGAGAGAACTGGATTGCTAAATCACGTTTTTTTAGTATTGATTGTTAAATAACAATTTTACAAAAATTACATGATATACCTGAAGATATTATCCAAAGAATGTGCTAACTCATTACATGATAGAATGTACTTTACTCGATCATATAAAATTCAAAAACAGGCTAAAAAATTCTCTAAAACAAATAATTTGTTAATAATTTTTCTAATCTTCCACATGATTTTTATATAGTGATATTTAGTTGTAAATATCAAAAAGAATGTGCTAAATTTTAGTTTTCAGCTGGTGTCCTATATTTATTTATCCGAAAATTAACACGTTTCCCAGCGGTTTCAGAACATACCGCGCCACCCATTTTCTATAGAATGGACGCGCGTCAAAATACTTCGCCTTAAGACGAATATATTAACATTTCTCAAGCTTAAATTCATCAAATTATTTGGGCTACAGCCACCCGATTCACGCAATTTTATAATGACCATGTACAAGTACATGATGTACAAAATCAAAAAACCCCGACTTTGACCCGATCCGAAAAATTTATATACGGGGTTACTTTTAATGGTCCGGCCAAATTTTAAAATTAGGAATTAAATATTGAATTGAAAGTGCGTTTTAATTATTATTGTAAAATTATTACAAGGTAATATAAAAATATTCGTTTAAAAATATTCCACTAAATTCATGAATTGGATGCATCGAGTCTTGTGAATGAACTACGCAATACTGGCAGTGTTTTTTACATTTACCTATAATTATGATAGTAACTATTATGTAATATTTCGCTCTAAGTACATTTTTCCCGATCAATTTTAATTTTGTTGGAGGTAATAAATTATTTTAGTTCGAATTTCGCGTAATTAAAAATATATCCATGCGTTTTATTTTTTGGCAGACAAAAGTGAAACTTTGAATTTTTAAAATATTTTTTATTGTAACAAATATTGTATATGTATATATCGAACATAATATTATCATCGATTCTGAATCTTTATATGTAACTTTGTATAGCCTTTTTCACTCTCACAATTATGAAGATGAATCTACTAACACATCTCAACCTTAAATACATCTAGCCAATTTGGCTACAACTCTTTTACCGGCTACCTTACCCTCCAAACCGGAATACGACAGTGACAAGCACTGACGCTATTGCAGCAGGAATAGGTAAGGCGGTGGTACCAGACCCGGGCGAGACAATGCAGCACTCTACCACCTAGTAGCCACGATGTTAGTGTCTCGTATAGCCAATCGGTCGCCTTTTACGACCTGCCTGGCTAAACGGCAATTGGCCTATTTTTCAAAGGAGCCCGAGTTCTTCAGCCGTCAACGTCTAGACCAAGGGGCCGCCAAATGGTGGACCGCGGTCCGCATCCGGACCGCCGACCCATTTTGTACGGACCGCGAGAACACAGCAACTTGCAATATAGGCTACTTCCGATATGAATCCGTGGCGTCAGAAAGATTGACGCGAGCTGCACGTAATTGTTTTTTTGTTTTCGGAAGTGATAAAGCTACTCTGCAGATAGAAATGATCGATTTCCAAGGAAACACAGTTTTAAAACAGAAACATGCGCAAGTTTCCAGTGAAGAGTTCTAGATAAAATTTGTGTGTGATAATAAATATCCAGAATTACAAAAAATAGCTTTGAAACTTCTTACTTTGTTTGAATCGACATATATTTGTGAAGCAGCATTTTCGAAGATAAAGTTAATTAAGAGTAAATTTCGATCTCGTATTTTATTACTGAACATCTCCAGGATTTAATGTCAACAGCTAGCACCAATTTTACTCCAAACTCCAGACAGGTAATTCGCAACAAAAAATGTCATTTTTCGCATTGACACCTATGCAACAAAATACCTTCGTTATTTCCTGTGTAATAAATATATTTTTCTTATAAATAAAATGTGCGGACCACGATCATTTTATTTCTTAAAATAGATCCTGAGCGAAACTAATTGGTGACCCCTGATCTAGACAGTGTATGGAAGTCACAAATAAACATCACAATTATTATAGGTATTTATTTGTTTAGATTATCTTACATAATTCAATTCAATTTCCGACTATTTTCACGATGACGTAAGTATGTATGTCTCACATCTCATAACTTTTGAATGGCTAAACCGATCGAAACGTGGTTTATGGTCTTCGATTGAGTTCTGCCCAACTTAGATTTCCTGTAAATCTGAACTGATTTAGCCGTAAAAGGATATTTGAGAAATTTTGAATAAACCTTTTTCGAAAAAACAATATTTTTTTATAATAACTTGCAATTTAATATACCGATAAATTACAAAATTTAATCAGCACTTTTCCATAAAAAACTGCGTCCAATACCGCAAATTGCATCAACATCGGTTTATCCGTTTGGCAGTTATTGTTGACGAAAAGTTTTGAAAAAGTAATTTTTCAAATCAACAATAATAACATAGATTTTTCAACCAATCAATTATTGAATTTTTACTATTTTTGAGAACTTAAAAAACTGCGTTTAATGCTGTTTTTAAATAAAAAATCTAATTAAATTTTATTCAGTTACAGTTTTTCAAATATCAAAATTACATTGTTTACAACAAAAACAAGTTTGATGTAAACAATAAATATTTTATATAATAATTTCCAAACTAATATACCGATTGATTTTAAAATCGAATCAACTTTTCTCCGTAAAAGAACTGCGCTAAATACCGTATATTGGATCAAAATCCATCAATTTATTTGAGACTTATCAATGAAAAAATTTAAATAAAAATGTTTTTTGATATTACTTCGAAATTTTTCAACTTATCGATTAAAAAATCTATATATAGTTTTTACTCTTTTGAGCCTAATATACCTCAATTTAGCGGGGAGTTTTAGGGGTGGTCTGTTACGGCAACTGGTTTACATATTTTTTATTCAATGACTCTAAAGTGATTTTAAAGTGATTTTTAGGTAGTTATTTGCTATCAATTAATCTAAAAAAAAATGGATAAAATCCGCATTTAGTAAATAATAGATTTAGTAAAATAATTAAAAGAAAATACTTTTGTTAATTTACTTTCGGGGAACCAATTTGAAAAAAATGAATATTATTATGGGTTATTGAAAAAAATATGTTTTTTAATCATCGACATGAAGGTGTCGAGGCAATGAAGAGAGTTAATCCATCTTGGGTATTGTTACTAACTTTATTTTTTTCTAAATGTACGAAGAATTAAAAAAATGTCAGATAACATGCTAACTTCAGGGTCATTTTATTTAAGGCTAAGCTACTCGTATGCAGGCATGTGACTTATCTAAGATACAAGTATTTGAAATACAGATACAAGATACAAAATACATATTTTCATCTTGTATCTAAAATACTTTTTAGAAAGGATTTTGTATCTTATATTTAAATACTTTTGTTTAGTATCTTAGTATTTAATAAATACTTTTACTCACAAAATACTTTTTATGATAAAAAATATATTATTTGGTGTCATTTATAAAATAAATGCGTAGAACTAAACGTGCCGTTATTAATGTGAGAAAAATTGGAATATGGCGACTCTTTCTCTCTAACATCGGCTATTAAGCTATTATGATTGATTATAGTCTGTACTCTGTTTCTGTTTGCCGAGCCCTGCCCCTGTAGAGCGACTCTTTTCTTTTGGGATTATGATCATGGGGCCACATCGAAGGAAAATGACGGATAAGATGTTCGAAAAGCTGGTTTTACTTAAGTCTAACTTAAAATTATAATAATTGGTCTGCTGATGTATAATGAGAGCTATAATAAAAAACCTTAAATTCAAATGTTGTTTATTTACAAAATTATTATTATTAAGTATTTTATAAGGTATTTATAAAATACCTATTTTGTATCTAGTATTTCAAATACCTTTATCGAAAGTATTTTGTATTTTGTATCTGAAATACTTAATTTAAAAGTATTTTGTATTCCAAATACTTTTTACAGGGTATTTTGTACATCACTGCTCGTATGTACAATTTCAATACCAACATCGTACTCTCTTTAATAATGATGATGACGAATCATTATTCCGTTTAGTTACTCAGTTTATCTGCTATTTGTAAACATTTATGTTACTTTAAACTAATTTAAGCACAAGTAGCTGCTCATTAAAATAAGTAAAAGTTGTGATTGCAATAAATTACTGCTACTTATATAAAAATACATACTTACGTATTTACGTACGTTACGTAACTTAAATACTTATAATGAATTACTGCAAGAATACTCTATTTGAATTTCATTAGTTATTTATGTAATTTATTACAACGTAGATTTGTTTTTATATAACAAAAAATTAGCAAACTAAAAATGTTTAAAATCCAAATATATGTCTGAAAATACAAATTACAAAGATTTAAACAAACCACTTCAAACTTCAAACTTGAAATCGCAAAGAATGAGAAGAAAACTCTAGAATTTTCCCGCTTTGATACCTTTCCTTTCTAGCCGGCAAGCTAAGGCTTATGGACATACTGCTTTTTTAGTCGGATTTGGTCAAACTTCCATACAATCAACGCCGTTTGTTGTAAATACACATTTCCAACTATCTAGTTTTTTTCCATTGAATATACATTTACCTATTACATACATATTAATAACTTATTCAATAGAAAATCATTAAAAAAAACTAGAAGAAATTTTTAAAAATGAAAAATTCGAGGTGCGAAGGCTGTAGTTTTTAATCGCTCAAACTACGTCATGAAAAAGATTATTTTATTTAATATTTATTATATACAATTATTTATTTTATTTAATATAATAACTTATTTGTAGACTTTAACAAAGTTTTATACCACAGCCTTTAATTATTCCTTTCTCATATATGATGATGACATATTAATACTATCATTGGTAACAATTACGCAGTATTACATGTTTTTAGGTTATATTCTGTTCACCATAATGACTTAAGTTTATAAATAAATACGATCCAGGGTACGAACTTGGATACTCTATGGCATTTTCAATTACGCTAAGTGTCAGCAACAAAATTGCGCCACCGAAATTAATTAAGCATTTGTAAGACTGGTTAGACGTTTTATTAATATAAATAAATAATCATTTGGAAACAACCTTGGAAGCATTGATTTAAATCTATACTTATAAGAAATAGGGTTTTAAATTTATATAAATGTCCCCCGCCTTTATAATCATGAAGCTATTTTTAAACAGTTTTTGTCTTCTTTTGAAACCCTCTTTAAAAATATCTTTAGGTTATTATGACGTACAATTTTTATTCGTACGTCATAAATAATGTTTTTATATTTCAGCTCAATTACGCCAGGTTCCTATAATTAAGGAATCGTCATTTTTAGCAGTAACCATTAGCAAACAATCTAATAATAACGGGCCGTTCCAGAAGTTGCTTCAACATTTTGGTAATTTGACACTTACAGCAACAGTATTAATTTACGCCTCGTAGAAAATGTTACTCCTTGTAACTAAATAGAGTCGTTGTATTGATATAGGAACCGGGCGTTTCTCCAGTAGTTGAACTTGTAATATTTCAACCTGTCATCAAATATGTGAATACTATATTTTAGTAGAATATTTTGCTATATATGTAGGCATCTTTGAGTATTAAACCTTAATACTCAAAGATCTATATATATTATCCTTGAAAACTTTTAATACTAATATTCTTGGAAATAATTTGTATTTCTTTCAGTAACATTTTTTTGTTTCTTGCATATAAACTTGTGTACAAAATGATGTTTCTTATATTCAATACCAAACTTACAAATAACAGCAAATAAACTAACAAAAATTTTATTTCAAATGCTTAACAAGCAAATTTGGAAGAAAATTTTAACATTTAAAAAACACAATATTTTTTGTCTTTCCCGGTACCCAAATATGTTCACATTTACGTTCCACTAATATTTGTCTGAAAGGAGTAATAAATATTGAGGAAGCAAGGTTTTCTTTGAATTGAATTCGATTTGAAAAATTTTGTGTTAAAATATTATGTACATACAGAAGAATTTAATACGTAAAATCGCTTCAATTTGAAATTTTAACACAAAATAATGGTGTTATCACTCATCATCCATAACATCATATTGTGAGAACTATTACAGTAGGTGTGTTTGATTCACTGTTGAACACTATAAATAACGCTGGAATCGGATTTGGGTGTTACATATTACATGACTTATAATTGTACAGAGAAAATTTATTATAGCATTCCACCTATCGTCGGTAATTGGTGAAGCTGCATCATATTGATATTGTTAAACTCTTATACTGCATTGGGCGGGTAAACTCTTTTACTGTCCGGGCCTCTTTTAAAGAATAGACTATCTGCAATTCTGCCAGGCAGTTCTTAAGAGGCTAACAATTGGCTATACGAGTCACTACCATCGTGTAAATGTTAGAGGTTTGCATTGTCTCGCCCTGGTCACCATCTCATCTATTTTTGCCGTAATAGCGTCAATGCTTGTTATTGTCGTGTTCTGGATAAAGTAGCCAGTAAAATTATGCAAGTGGGATTAACATCTCGCTACACGGATAACAACGCACAATTTACATGTTTGGTGTTTGAGGGGATCAACGATTACAGACGTAATTTACACTGTTTATAATGACAAAAGATTGACTCATTCGTACAGTTTTAACAATAGCTATCTATTTATACATAATATATTAGCACATAGTCGCAAAACCCTCAATAACACTTTTTCTCGACCCGGGGGTTGAACGCAGACCGCATAATGTGAGCCGAATAAGCTATCTTCAAGACCACGTTCCGTCAAAAACCGACCAATAACACGCAACATGTTAGTTATTTATCCAAATTTATTTTATCGCATCCAAAGTATGCTCTATCAGAATCGGTACACCTACGCCGACGAAAAATCCTTTTTTAAAATCATTTTTAAATCCTTTTTTCAAAAGAGAGTTCAGGTCTCAGTATGTTTCTCCTTAATTTTTCTTTAATAATTCAAGTCTCCTTAATATCTTCTACCGAATGAAAACGAGTGCTACGAAGTTTAGGAAAAAGAAAGAAGTTGGCTGGAGTATTTTTCTGTGAATAAAGTGGTTGTTCGATGATATTTGTTGAGTTTTTGGTCAAAACATCGTTCACAATGATGGCCTTATGCGAAGGCGTATTGTCATGGTGCAAAATTCAAGAATTTTATTCCTGAAAATCGGGACTGCATGTCAAACTTGTAAACTCATGTCTCATCACCAGTAACAGTAACATATTCATGAACGTTGGGGCGGAATTGACTCGTTCTAGCATGTTCTCAGCAACTCCTATGCGATTGAGTTTTTTGAGAAAATTAAAATCTTTTAGGACTTGCCGGGTGGCAACACATTTACTCAAGTATACCCAAATTATTATGTAAAATGGTACAGAAAGATTCGTGAAACATAGAAAATTCAGCGGCTATCTCTCTTGAACTTGACTGTGAATTTTCATTCACTATTTCCTTTACCTTTGTCATGTTAACTTCAGTTTCAGAATATGGAAAATCTTTTTGACCACTTTTGAATGCTTTGCACCAATTATATGTACGTTTTTTATCAAAATCACAAAGTCGATTCACCATAACTGTAACAGTTTCAGTTTCTCCTTTCTTTCTTCTTGTTTTGATCGGTCCAGCCGTTCAAAAGTTATGAGATGTTTACACACACACACGCAAATACACATAGACATACTGACGTCATCGTGAAAATAGCTGGAGAAGGTTCCTAGGACCTCAAAACGTGGAGATCCGGTGAAAACTCGATTTTCGAAAATCGGGGCAAAATCAGTAAATTCCTTGTCTACATACGTAGCGGGGAGATAAAATCTTCCATTTACCTACAGTACGAAAATTTTAGTTGACATGCCGTTTTCCTTATTCCTCGGATAATTTTCGGAAATTATGGAGCACAAGATTGAAATATTATTACATATTTCATACATTACAATTTTGTTATGTAATTACATTAAATTATTAAGTAATCTAATAATGTTTAGATAATAACTTACCTATGCATAATGAATGAAATCGATGAAGTCAGGTATTAAACCACATTTTAGTAACAGAAATTACTTGACTTTTTAACTTCCCGCTACATTAGTAGTAGTAGTATAAGTACTGATTTTGCTCCGATTTTCGAAAATGTAGCTTATAGCAGATCTCCACGTTTTGAGATCCTAGAAACCTTTTTCGATTATTTTCAGGATAACGACAATATGTATGTATGTATATAGTTATGTGAGTGTGTACGCGTGTATATAAACATCTCAGCTTTTGTAAGGTTTGACCCGTCTAAACATGATGACATTCAATTGGGTTTTGCCAAACACAAAAAAAGGTAGAAAAATCTTAAAATTCGGAAAACAAGGTTTTTTGAAAAATAGCTTCAGATTAATATTCCGATTGATTACAAAATGTTATTAGCTCTATACCTTATTAATCCGTTCGGGAGTTATCATTGACGAACACTTTTGAAAACTGAGTTTTTTTTACTAAATTTAAACATTTATCAACTAAAGACTTTTACAATATTTTAGTTGCATAAAAAATCGTTTCAAAAATTAAAATCGAATAAAATTTTCAAAATTTCCAACAGCTTTTTAAATAATAAAATTATGTTATATACAACAAACTTACTTCATATTTTTAAAATAACTTTCAGATTAATATACTATTGATTCAAAATATGCTGATCTTCTACTTAAAAACTGCGTTAAATACCTCAAATTGGATCAAAATTGGTTGATCCATTCGAGAATTATCAATAATTACTTCGACATTTTTCAACCAATTTATTTTGTAGCTAAGTTACGTATTTTGAGTTTTCTTTTTTTATGGTACAGGGGGCAAACGAGCAGTAAGTGCACCTGATGTTGAGTTATCACCGCCGCCCATGGACATCTGCAATACCAGAGGCCTTGCAGTTGTGCCGCCCTTTAAAAATGAGTAAGCTCTTTTCTTGAAGGTCGTATCTGTTCGGAAAAATCCCTGCTGGTAATTAATTCCACAAAAGAGTAGTGCGAGGCAAAAAGTGCCGGGAGAACCGCACGGTTGTGGATTTCCAGACATCAAAATGCTGTCGGTGGAACTTCAAATTTTGACACGATGTCCGGTGATGGAAGTTAGCAGCACGAATTAATTCAAACAACTGGTCAGAACATTCTCCATGATAAATACGATAAAGGACGCAGAGTGAGCTTACATCTCTGCGTAATTCCAAGGAGTCAAGCCGTTTCGAAATCGCCTGATCGTCAAAGTTCGAACCGCTCTACGTTGAATGCGGTCAAATGGAAGAAGCTGGTACTGGGGAGCTCCGGCCCAGAGATGAGAGCAGTACTCCATGTGAGGCCGAATTTGCGCCTTATAAGGTTTGAGACGATGGGTCGGCAAGAAGAACTGCTTCGCTCTGCTGAGCACACCGAGCTTTTTGGAGGCTAGTTTCGCCTTGCCTTCCAGATGACCGCGAAATTGAACGGTATTCGATATGTCGACTCCCAGGATTCCGACACTGGCTGAGGCTGTCAGGAGAGTATTCTCAAATCGAGGTGATACGACAAGGGGTGTCTTTTTTGCGGTGAACGCGCAAAGCTGTGTCTTCTTGGGGTTAAATGTGACCAAAATTTGACGACCCCATTCCGAGACATCAATAAGTCGATTCTCGACTTCAGACATAAACTTTTTTCGGCTCTCTTCGACATGTTTCCGAGAAATACCGCTGCGGCCAGAGTATGAAGCATCATGAGTACTATCATCTGCATAGCAATGTATGTTACTAATTCGCAACATATCATTTATATGCAGAAGAAAAAGTGTCAGTGATAGCACGCAGCCTTAGGGAACACCAGCATTGACGGGTTTAAGATCGGAGCATGCACCGTCGACTACGATCTTGATGCTCCGATCGGCCAAAAAACTGGTTATTCACTAGCACAATTTCTCAGGAAGCCCGTAGGAAGGCAGCTTTGCGAGAAGCGCTTTGTGCCATACCCGATCAAAGGCCTTAGCTTTGTCCAAACTTACAGCCAGTGCCTCCCCCTTGGACTCAACTGCTTCCGCCTATCGATGTGTCAAATATACAAGCAGATCACCAGCTGAGCGGCCGCGACTGAAACCGTACTGATAGTCACTAATCAGCTGGTGCTTTTCTAAATATGTCAGGAGCTCACAGTTGATGATGGTTTCCATAATTTTGGAGAACAAGGAGGCTATGTCTATGGGCCGGTAATTGGACGGGCTAGAGCTATTTCCTTTTTTGGGAATGGGATGCACTAGAGGTGTCTTCCACGATTTTCAAGTGTCCAAGGAAAAATGTGCTTTACGCACAGAATACTGCAGGAATCTTAGTTCCGGCATAGAACTATCGCACCGCGGGATGGTAGGCGGTGAATTTCCTTGGTCGTCCAGAGTCGAGTTGGCCGCAAAGAACAAGCCCAAAAGATCGGCCTTCTCCCTTGCGGTATGGGCCAGAGAGTCATCGTCTCTGTGCAAACATGGAAGAGAGGGCTGTGAGAAATTCCCTATGACAGCCTTGGCGAGAGACCCGAACGCACGAGTTCCCGAAGGAAGGCGAACTAATTTCTCACCAATTCTGCCAATGTGTTCCGATTTTGCCTTGGCGATTATTGGAGAACCTAGAGGTAGAATTGTACTCCATTCGTAATGTGCTGGTTTTTACATCACGAGATGCCAACGCAGCAGCCCAAGCCCAGAAGCACTCCTGCTTTCGGCGTGAACCCGTGTTGCAGGAGCGACGAAACCAAGGCTGAGACTTACCACCAACTGCCACTGCAGAAAATGCAATGAAAAGTTCCGTGCCCGGCAGTACCACATCAGCGATAGAGTCAGCAACGACACTCAGTACATCCAGCTTAAAGCACATCCGCCCCCATGTGTAGGACACAAAAAAAGACCGCATCCCGTCCCAATCTGCTGACCTATAGTGCCAAACGTGACGACGGCCTACAAAAGGAGGCCGTGATAGGCGCGTAATCGGAACTTTTCTCCGGATTAGACAGTGGTCTGACGTACCAAGTGGGACGTCCACAGATACCTGGTAGTCATCCGGATGAGAGGTCAGCAGTAGGTCCAACAGTGAAGGCGTATGGTCGTCCACATCTGAACCCATTGGGTTAGACCAATCCCTCATGAACTGACAGCGGAGCAGCAGCGGGCTCGCGTGGAATGGTGCTCACAGATGCTACTAAAGTACGGCCACGGACATTCTACTTCTGTTTATGACATTGTCACAAGAGAGGAAACGCGGATTTATTGTTGTGAACTCGAGAAAAAACAACAATCTTGTGAACGGGTGTTTGAAAATGAGAACAGGCCAACAAAAGTGAGACAGGCGACAAAAGCTGGTAAAAAATGATCGCGTTTTTTTTTCTCAGCTATGGGTCCTATCTGTACAATTCTACTTGACGATTAAAAGAATGCTAATACCGAGTTGTAATCTAACATTTGTTTACCCAGGGTGTTAGAAAAAGTTCGCGAAAGACGACCCAAAATCCGCATTCTCCTATGCGGTACGCACTCTCCATGATAACGCTTCTTCACACACGGCCAACAAAACAGTCATTTTTAGCTTCCGTAAAAGTACATCTCGTCACTCATCCTACGCATAGCCCCGACCTAGTCATTTCTGTATTTTCTCCAAAATCAAAGATTTGATAAGAGGTTTTACTTTTACCAACTACGAAGAGGCAGTGATAGCGTTCAATCAGCACGTAGAAAACATGTCTTCAGATCTGTGGTCCTCCTGTTTTAAAAAATGGTTCGATCGCATGAAAAAAGTTTTAAAATGTAAAGGAGATTATTTTGAAAAGCAATAAACATAATATTTTGGTTATAACATGTGGTTTTTTTTAAGTTACGCAAAACTTATAGTGTGACCAAGGAATTTATATACGATAACTGGAATTACTACGAAGCAATATTTGAAAAATAAAAATGTACTTTATTTCTATCCGTATAAAGTTGGCATTTGTTTCTTACATAACAGAGGGGAAAAACGTTCTGAGCAAGACAACGACATGAGTGGATGTTGTCCCTTTCTTGCAATTGCCAGTATAAATAAAACTTTCGGATGGTAGATTTTCATATATTCGTTAATCGTTAAATCCCTTTCATTCATACACGTCGATAGATACATTAGCATAAAATGTATTGTAATTAACATTGAGAGTTTTTAAATGTGCTTATTTTAATTATTACGTAATTACTTATGCAATGCAAAAACTGTTTCTGAAAATTAGTAGAATTACTTAGTAGTAATTTGCAAACTACGCTTGGCCACACTTATATATGGCGATTGGCGCTTTATTTAGTAGAAAGAGACACACTCCACTCATGTCGTGGTACTCTTCGGAACGATTTTGAAGCGCGTGTAAGCATTCCGGGTAGAATATAACTTCCTTGAGTGTGACCTACGTATATGATCGTGTAAAGTACATTCTATGATGTTATAAGTTAGCACATTCCTTAGATAATATCTTCAGGTATATCTTGTAATTTTTTGTAAAATTGTTATTTAACAATTAATACAAAAAAAAACGTGATTTAGCAAACCAGTTCTTTCCAGTTTGTCCCGATGCCTCGCCTTAATAGAAAACATTGCCTTACTGCTAGGCGCCACAGAAAGGAGAGAGAAGGCTAATCTAATACCTTTAAACGAGCAATTCTTGTATATATATAATTGGAATCTCGGAATCGGCTCCAACGATTTTCATGAAAGTCACAAATTAAGGGTTTTTCGAGTCAAGGAATCGATTTATCAAGGTTCCAGGTCCAAAAAAAGCCCGGTTCCCAAGACATGGGTATGTGAAAAACCGAGCAAAGCTCGGTCAACCAGATATTAGGTACTTAAGTGGCGCTAACACCATGGCTACTATCTAGGTTTTTTATTAAATCTGAGTATTTATATATGTATTTCTACGTATTTGTATCGTTGCCTGACTTCCATACTACAAGCAAATAAATTGCTTACTTTGTGGTTACTAGTCAATTTGTATAATTTGTCCAGTAATATTTATTTATTTATTATTATTTATCTAGGTGGTAGAGTTCTGTAACAACGCGACCGGGTCTGATACCACCGCCTTACCTAAATTTTAAACGGAACTTATAAAAAAATACATAAGCTATATTATTCTCTACTTTTTGTACGTTCGTATGCATATTCCGCATTTTTTGGGTCTAATCACACATATACTCCTGATATCTGTGTATGAGAATTGGCAACTCGACACAAAGCGCATTTTTGAAGACTATTTTAGTGAATTATTTGTTTACAATACTCTATCTAACTTATTAAATAATTAAGGAAGCAAACATACTAAATGGAATAAATGCTATACTATTACTCATTTTATTAACTGTCATATACAATGCTTATCAAGAGGGTGCCAGCACCTTTTTGCATTCTGGTTAAAAATACTAGACTGCAAGCTCAGGTACTTCCTAAATTCCTTATTCCTAAATCCAGCTCACTGCAGTTGAAAATTCTAAAAATAGTAAAAATTTCTTTGCATTGAGCCAAGTGCTGATATCAACAATTGAAGTTGTCTAAGTACGTTAAGCAATTATAAAACCTTTTCGAAATGTGTTCAAATTTTATGAAAACCGTGTGAAAAAAGAAAAAAGAAATATAAAAAATAACTTTATCATAACTTGTAAACTTAAGTGATTTTTATGTTAATACTAGCTGACCCGGCAAACTTTGTTCCGTCTTATTTTTTAATTGGAAAAAAAAGTACCCTATGTCCTTCTCCTGGCTCTAAACTACCTCCCTGCCAATTTTCAGCTAAATCGGTTCAGCCTTTCTTGAGTTATAAGTGGAGTAACTAACACGACTTTCTTTTATATATATAAGATAATGACTATATTTAAAAAAATACTTTCTAAGCATACGCGTAGATCAACGTTCAGTCTATTTAGCCTATGACATAACAATACGTGATAATGAATAAGACAGAATGAGCGCTGATTTACGCACACGATCAGACTAATCTTCACTGTCCTGTTTCGGTTAGAGATGATAATGCATGTAGCGTTATCTTCTCCACCTGGTTATGATAACATTAGTACAGAATTATTAAAAAATACTATCTGCTATAATATCAAAACTTCTTTGTCATATAATTTTGACAAATAAATTATAATTTCCCATTTTTAGAAAGGAAATTCCGGATATTTACAGAATGACTGTAAAGGTATATAGATACACCATTATTTAAAAAGGTGATACTTGTAATATGAATAATTATAGACCCATTACAGTAATTTCAAAGAAAATTATTTCTAAAAGATTAGAAATAATAGAAGAAAAACAGAGTAACCAAATAATTTTTACATTTAACAAGAAATAAATTATACATATGCTTGCCTAATGTGCACAAACAAAGCATTTCCGGCAACTTATTTCGTGCAAATTCTTGACAAATATCGAACTTTTGAATGTTTGGCGACTTCTTCATTTAACGTATAACTAATCAAACAAGTCTTCATTAATAAGTCATAGGTTTAATACTTACAATACAATTTACACTCTTGCAAATGTAAGATAAGATTCCGGTAGTTTACGAAACGTTATATGCGCGATTTAAAGCACGGTCGCGGGAAGCTGCGACTTGCGAGACATACATTCGGCGCGGTTAATGTTTTTCACCTGACGGGTCACGAGTGTCTCTAGACAGTAGACCTTCAGTGTATAATATTAATATATGCAGTAGACACTGTCTCGCTGTCGTCGGCCCACCCGTCGATGCGTAGGCACCGACGGGACGGGACAGGATTCAGGCAGTCGTTAAGCTCCCATTACACAGTCATTCAGGCGTCACTCAAAAACATCAGTCATGAATCACATTTGCATGATTGGCTGATATCGATATCAGACACTCATTCAAACTAAATGTTTACGGGTAACAGCATGTTTCTACCTAATAAATTATAGATATTCAAAAAAGAAGTAATAGAAGAGCTTTGTGGGAAACGGATTAGACGAATGGTTCACTGTCAGTATCTTAGACTATCGTTCAAAAGTCATAACTGATGGTTGCATGTCGTCGAAAATCAAATAACTAGATAATTTTCACACCGTTTCATGCAAACATCGGTCGCCTCGTTACACGATAGGTTATACCTCAGTCATAGCCGTGACTGTGGCAAAACTGACAGCTAAACCTGCCGTTAATGGAACCCTTACACGGTACGACATGACTAGCCGTCGACTACGTGTCTTTTATATAAAAGGTAAGTAAAATGTATAAGGTAAATATTATTGTTTGTTTGTTTGCATGCGAGTGTGTATAATGTTGTTATAATATAGCGCTTATTAGTGTAGTTGCTAGTGTTGCTGATTAATTAAAACAAGCGGATAAACCGATTTTGATGCAATTTATAAATTAGAAGTTTTTTAAGGAATAAAGCTAATAAGGATGTTTACATACACACACACATACATACATACAGACATACTGACGTCGCGAAAATAGTCAGAAAAGATTCCTACGACCTCAAAACGTAGAGATCTGGTGAAAATTCGATTTTCGAAAATCGGCGCAAATCAGTGACTTCCTTATCTACATACGTAGCGGGAAGTTAAAAAAGTAATAATTTATACAATTAGAATTTAAGTTTATTCATCCTTTACCTTTATACTTTCATCTTTCGTATTTTGTGAAACTGCTTCATTAAGATTATTTCAATAAAATGCGAATGTCATAATTATTACCATGGAACTGCTTTTGCTAACTACAGAATCATTAGAGTTATTTTACTTACATCTAAAAGTTTTGTTAATACTTTTAGATTTAAGTTTTAGTTTCACGACAAAACTTTTAGTTTCATGACAAAATATAATTTTAGATTTTTTTTTATTGGTATTAATCATATTTAGTATTATATTCAACAAAGATGTTAAATCTTTTAGGTCTATAGGGGATTTTAATCTTTTGTGCTGAAGTCATTTGCTATTCTATGATGTATACATTTATATTCACAAAAAAGTATCTTTACGCCCGTACCCCGAAGAGGTGGGCAGGGATATAACCAGTGTGTGGGTGAATGATTAGCCGAAGATACTAATTAGTCCCACAATGTGATAGGTGGCAAGCCTATCGCCAACCGGACACTTATCCAATCCCGGGCAACGTTGTTTTTATCGGAAATTTGACAAACACATTTTTGATTTGCCCGCCCCATTAATCAAACCCGAGAACTCATGTGGTCAACACCGATACAATACCACTAGACTACTTTTTTTAAATTTTTATTATCTATACATCTATACAAATAAGTAAAATTGGAGTGTCTGTTTGTAATATTAAAATAACCAGTTTTAACTAAATGCATATGGATGTATAAATGGTACACATAGCAAAATAACAGTTTTACGATTTTTGTCTATCAGTCTGTCTGTCCGTCTGTCTATTCCGGCTAATCTCTGGAATGGCTAGACCGATTTTGACGGGACTTTTACTGGTAGATAGCTGATATAATAAGAAGTAACTTAGACTACTTTTTTAAAATAAAAATCCTACACGGCCGAAGTCACGAGCACAGCTAGTCGATAATAAAATACTACAGAGGCGACGGGAATCGGTACATACATAGTTTATTTTTGCTAAATTGCTTATTAATTATTAATTTTATCAAGTGGTCATAGCAACCGATACATTCCTTACTGCGTTGTTTCAGACCACGGATTAAATGGATAGGTACGCCTTTCAAGACAGTTTCTTAGTTTTTCAGTGTAGTTTGCAATTACATGTAGAAATACAGAGTTGTACTCCTTACCGATCCCATTCGGTACGATAAAACAGTACAACATCGTATATTTCTATTGATTTACGATATAATTTATCTACAAATGTATGACAATTTTGACAGTGATAGAAGCGTTTGCTCATATGCGCAGCGAGTAGCGACACGCTTCCTTCCCAATGGCGTGTCTATTAGTATTAATGTTTTCTGTGTTTCTGATCGATATGTTATATGACATCATTGCGAGATTTCTATTTCGCAGCTCTTTTGAATAAAGTAAGAGTTAATAGAAAATTTGTTAGACTCGTGAAAAGGAAGCCAGTCACGAACTCTTAATTAATTTATTTTTTTATTTTGAAATTGAAATTTATAATACTTTAAAACAAATTATAACAAAACCAAAAACCCGGCTGCGACCCGATTCAAAACAAACATTACCCTTCTTCTAGTGAAGCCGGAAAAAGGCAAATCTACAGGCATCTCTCAATCTTTAATCCATCATATCGTTTAGACATGATGGATTAAATATTATTTAACATTCATAAAAAAATCTAATAAATAAATAAATATTATCGTACTAATTACAAGAATCCATCTAACCCTAAAGTAAGCAAATTATTTGCTTGTGTTATGGATGGTAGTCAACGGTTTAATACATAGAAATATATTATACATATTTAATATAATTATTATAATATATTATACATACTGAAATACATTTTCCCCCGTGCTGATCCGGACTCCTTTGAAAAATGGACCAACTGCTGTTCTGCCAAGCAAAGTCATAAAAGGTGACCGATTGGCTATATGTGTCACTACCATCGCAACTACTAGGTGGTAGAGTTTCGCAACGTCTCGTCTGAGTATTTGGTACCACCGCCTTATCTATTCCTGCCGCTATAACGTTAATGCTTGTCATTGTGTTCGAGTTTGGAGGGTAAAATAACATCTTTGGTGTTTATTTGGTTTCTCCTTCCATCAAGAGAGCGAGAGAAAGAGAGAGAGAGAGAATTTTTGATATCATAAGATAGCTTGTTTGCTATCTTTTGCGGTGACTGCCTAATAGAGGTATATTTTTACTTATTTGATATGTCACCAGTCTATTGTTTAAATGGTTTATAAAGGATTTTTTTTTTGTAAAACAAAAATATAAATACTCGAACCCAGAAATAGAAATATATGTGCTCATCACAAAAATACGTGTCCCTGTCGGAAACGAAACCGAGCCTTATCGATTACGTAGTAAAGGTCGCTAACCACCCATACAACGGGGCAATCAATAAATAAATAAACATCGTTTGACAAATTTCACGAATTTATCTAACTTCAAACATTATTTTACGTGTGATATGGGTATTACTAAGCGATATTAATATTATATATATAAACACCCAAAAATAAAAACATATATAATGTCTTAAAAACAACCCTTCTTATGAGCAGGTCAAAAAGTCTCTTTGAAATTAACTCCTTTTGTCGTTACAGTTAATGTATCATCCGTAACCAGCGATTATGGTAAATTTTAATGTCGTTTCTCGTCGCACTGCAGTACCTGGCTATAAAGCCCGGCAATGGTTATGCAGGGCACCGAATACTGTAAATCTACAGAAAACAAACTCATGTAGGTATGTACTTCACTTTATAAACCTAAACTTGGCGGTCGCGCTAGGGTTGTCACTTTGACTTATGCACAAAAAGCGGGTACTCGCACTCGCATTTTACTCCAGTAAAATGAAGTTTTAAATCAAAATACGAGTAGTTATGTCACTTTTTTTTACATTTTAGATATAATAGTCATAATGATAATATAAAAACGATATTTAAGGTTATTAGGTCGGCAACCACCGGAAAAAAATAAAAAAAATTAAAAATTATTTTTTTACAATTACTCAAAAACGGTAAAAGTTAGTCAAAAAAGTTTTGAATAAAACGTGTATAAGTGGTGTACTTATAATTTTACATCAAAAATGTATATGAATTTTCCTCCTCTGGTCAAAATTAACCCAGTTAAAGAGATTTTTAAGTTTAAGGGTAGGTAATTTTAATTTTTTATCAATTTTTATCGATAGTAAAAATAATAAAAATTTGTCTATTTTTACTAGCTAAATTTTTAAAAATTACATTTTTCCCTTAAACTTAAAAACCTCTCTAACTCGGTTAATTTTTACCGAGGGAGAAAAATCTTAAAATCATTTTAATGAAAAATTGTAAGTTGTACACATTTTATTTAGAACTTGGTAATCTAACTTTTTTGGTTTTTGAGTAATTGGAAAAACACACTTTTTTTTTCAATTTTGCCAGTAGTAGACGACCAAAAAAATTGCATATCGTTTTTATATCAATAAGACTAAATTATACCCAAAATGCAAAGAAGAGTGTCATATTTTGATTTTAAAACTTTATTTTACTGGAGTATTTAGTTTTTTGATTTCTTGGTGAGAGTGAAACAGAAAGAACGGAATTCTAAACCAATAATCACTTCAGTATAATATTTTAATGCGGGCATCATTCGCCCTTGTACTGTTCCGAAACATTTCGAGATATCGCGTCCGTGACAAGTGTCTATGTGTGCGTTGCTCGAACACTTGTATGTAGATTGACTTCAGTATGTTTACCGTATTCTGTGTGCAGGGCCTCCTTATCATATTGCATTACTGTATTTGTATAAACAAATTAAATTCAACAAAAACTACACATATTTACGCCTGATCACCTACGTTCTAGACAGAGAAAAACGAGTGACATATGTCACGATCTAGTAGATTTGTCTTGCTTTCTACACATTCATTACTCTCTTCATACAAACACCGGCCAGTTGAGAAGACGCTTGACACCACATTCCGTTAGTAGCCGTAATCCGAACAATCTGACTATAGTTTTTTATCAAACACGATGGTTATCCTGATGAAAAGAGACAACAATCGTCTATAGACAGCAAAGATGTCAATCGCGTTTTGCTATTCTCAATGTCACATCCATAAGTTTACCAGCTACCTTACCCTCCAAATTAGAACACGACAGTGACAGGCATTGACGCTATTACGGCAGGAATAAGGAAGCGGTGGTACCATATACCCGGCGAGAAAATGCAGAAATCTACCATCTGGTAGCCACGATGATAGTGACTCGCAGAGCCCATAGTTCACCACTTACGAACTGTTTGGCAAGACGACTGATGATCTATTCTTCAAAGGGAGCCTAGACCAATACGAGGAATGTCCGTCTTGATCTTCCCTGTTAGTTTTTAACTTCCAACTACGTATGTAGATAAGGACGTTACTGATTTTAACCCGATTTTCGAAAATCGAGTTTTTACCAGATGTCCACGTTTTGAGGTCCTAGGAATCTTTTCCGACTATTTTCATGATGACGTCAGTATGTCTGTATGTGTGTGTGTGTGTGTGTGTGTGTGTGTACGTGTGTACGTGTGTACGTAAACATCTCATAACTTTTGAACGGCTGGACCGATCGAAACGCGGTTAACGGCATTCGACTGGATTCCACTCAACTTAGACTTCCAGAAAATTTGAATCGATTCGGTTCAAGATATTTTGAAGAAATTTGAAAAAAACACAAAAAAATAATTGGCGAAAGAGTATTTTTTTAATATAACTTCCAGATTAATGTACCGATTGAGTACAAAAACTAATCAGCTCTATTCCTCTAAAAACTACGTCTAATGCATATACTGCATCAAAATCGGTTTATGAGAAAACGTTGGGAGAAAACGTTGACGAAAAATTTTGAAAAAAGTGTTTTTCGACATAGCTTCGAAATTTTTCAACCAATTATTTTTTGGTATGCTACGATATTTTAGTACTAAAAAAACTACGCCAATTGCCGTTTCAAAAATCAAAATAGAATCTAATTCTCAAAACTTATACCTTTTCAAATATTATAATTACGTTGTTTTTAGCAAACTTACTTAATTTTTTTTTAAATAGCTTTCAAGTTAATTTACCGATTGACTTAAGAATTTTTTAGCTTTTTTCCTCTAAAACTGCGTCAAATACCGTTAAGTTAATCAAAATCGGTCAATTTGTTTGAAATTTATCAATAAAGAAAATTAAAAATAAAATTTTTTTTGATACTGTATCAACATTTTTCAACCTATCAATTATTTAGCTAAAGCAATATTTTAAATCTCAAAAATTATGTTAAATACCATCATCGTTTCAAAATATACAGCTTTTCAAAAATTAGTATACTGCCATTTTTAACAAAATAGATGTTTGGACTGAAAAATCTATGCTTAAATTTTTTACTCTTTTAAGCTTAAAATACCTTAATTTAGTGGGAAGTTTCAGGGATGGCCCGTAAGGTCAACCGTTTACACATTTTTTTTATATTATAAGATAGCAAACAAGCAGAGGAGTTTGAACACTGAATATCGTCGGCACTTGGTAAAACTCCATGTTAACTTATATTTATATCGTATTAAAAGCACTTGTACTGTTTTACTTGACTTTTTATTTATTAAAACCAACCGGTTTCGCGTTTTAACGCATCATCAGGGCAAAAGTTATTATTGTTTAGTACAATTGACAATTTGACAATTAACAATATATACTGAAGGTAGTATGAACATTTTAAATTTTAAATTATATTTCACCATATCTGTGTTACCCACACATCATAATTACCCCTTTTAAACAGGGAGAATTGTGTACAGTAATTTATTAATTCAATAGTATGTCGATGTCAATAGTGCAAAGTAATAGTATAATTGGACTGATTAATATGTAAAAATGTCATATAGATTCTAATGTCAAATTAAAATAATTAAATGTCGTGATACATTTCCCATATAAGATTAATATAAATTAATTATTCGAATTCTAGTATTAAATTATCATTATTGAATGTCAATTATACGTAATTATTAATTCAAATTATATAAAGAATAAAGTAATAACAATAATAAAAACAAAAACATAATAATAAAAAAATATAAAAAAAAATAAAAGCAGTAACTTATACATTAATCATTAAAAATATTCAGTAAAGGAGATACGTTTAGTTCTCTGCGGTCATTTAGTAGTTGGGTCTGATGTTTAAGTCTATTTATTTCCAATGCCTCTAAAGCATCTAGTTTCTTCCCTTTATCACATATGTGTATAGTTTTTATGTCCCTTGTAACATCAAAGTTATGGCCTTCAGTAATAAGGTGTTGTGCGAATGCAGAATCTCCTTTTTGACACATGAACATGACAGGGGCTGGCGATTGAAAAAAGGAGATACTGCATTCGCACAACACCTTATTACTGAAGGCCATAACTTTGATGTTACAAGGGACATAAAAACTATACACATATGTGATAAAGGGAAGAAACTAGATGCTTTAGAGGCATTGGAAATAAATAGACTTAAACATCAGACCCAACTACTAAATGACCGCAGAGAACTAAACGTATCTCCTTTACTGAATATTTTTAATGATTAATGTATAAGTTACTGCTTTTATTTTTTTTATATTTTTTTATTATTATGTTTTTGTTTTTATTATTGTTATTACTTTATTCTTTATATAATTTGAATTAATAATTACGTATAATTGACATTCAATAATGATAATTTAATACTAGAATTCGAATAATTAATTTATATTAATCTTATATGGGAAATGTATCACGACATTTAATTATTTTAATTTGACATTAGAATCTATATGACATTTTTACATATTAATCAGTCCAATTATACTATTACTTTGCACTATTGACATCGACATACTATTGAATTAATAAATTACTGTACACAATTCTCCCTGTTTAAAAGGGGTAATTATGATGTGTGGGTAACACAGATATGGTGAAATATAATTTAAAATTTAAAATGTTCATACTACCTTCAGTATATATTGTTAATTGTCAAATTGTCAATTGTACTAAACAATAATAACTTTTGCCCTGATGATGCGTTAAAACGCGAAACCGGTTGGTTTTAATAAATAAAAAGTCAAGTAAAACAGTACAAGTGCTTTTAATACGATATAAATATAAGTTAAGCAGAGGAGTCTCCCGATAGAAAGAGTTAACCATCGCCTATAGACATCAAAGGTGTTAATGGTGCGTTGCTATCCTGTAGCGAGGTCTAAGGCCACATGCATAAGTTTACCGGCTACCTTACCCTCCAAACTGGAATGCGACAGTGACAAGCACTGACGCTATTGCGGCAGGAATAGGTAAGGTGGTGGTATCAGACCAAGGCGAGACAATGCAGAACTCTACCATCTAGTAGCCACTATGGTAGTGACTCATATAGCCAATCGGTCGCCTTTTACGACCTGCCTGGCATAACGGCAATTGGCCTATTCTTCAAACGAGCCGGGACCAAAACTGGGAAAAGGTACTAACTAACACCCTAACTTATATCTGTTTTGTTAACTTTTCATCTACCTTTCTTTTTATTACGTGTCCAAAAAAAGCATGTCTTTTTACTTTTTACACCGACACTTTTTTTAAGGTCTAACATCTCTCTCACTTTAATATTACGAAGCCAGCCCGTGAGTGTTACGCGACATATTTTCCACATCAATTTCATCTCGACTGCGTTGATTCAACTTTTTTGCCCTTTCTGACATACCCAATTCTCACTTAATAGGGTTTTACGCACAATATAGTAAGCACATAATCATGCAAGACAAGATGGGCACGCTGACTTAAAAACCTTTGTTTTGACGAACAAAATCTGAAACCGCTTTAATCAAAGTTTTAACATGGACATATTATAATGAAACCACAAGTTCCATATGCTATACATTCAAATGTAAAACATATTTTAGATTATAAATTCAGTTTATGTCTTGGTTACCATATTTAGAGTGCTTTTATAACTTTTATACTAACTGGGTGAAGCACTTAGGATGTTTGTTTTATTTTCAACCGACTTCCAAAAAGGGGCAGGTTATCATTTCGCCTGTATGTTTTTTTTAATATTCGTAACCTCGGAACTCGGTCATTTATGAACCGATTTTAATATTTTTTTTTTGTTTAGGAGGGTATACGCTCCGTAGAGACGCATTTTAATTTTATGAAGGTCTGATGTGAAAGTCTGTCACAGAATACTGGAGACTAACAGAAGTTAATGTAGAATTCCTAGAATTTGTGCGCCTCGACGATCGATAGAAAAACAGGGATGGCGGAATCAAGTCGTGCAATTCCGCAGCGCACTCTCCACAGTGTATACGAGATATCGCGTCCGTGAGAGGTGTCTATACGTGCGTTGCTCGAATATTACTTGTATGGAACATTGACTTCTGTTTGTTAATCTCCATTTTTCCGTGGTCTAATGCAGGGTTCCAGAGATACAACAAATGGGAAGTAGATCCTACCTCGTAGGTATATCAGGTCCTAGTTAGCCTGGTCTACTCAAGTTTTGACACCTTAGGAAAAATTTCCAGATCAGGTAAAATGTATTTGGTCTGTCTCGTTAGTTAAGTGATTCGCCACCATGACTACGCTACGCGGGCTCAGGTTCGATTTCTGATAGGGACAAACATTTGTGTAATGAGCATAAATTAATATTTGTATATTCGGTTTGGGTGGTTAATAAATATATTTCAATATATTTATACATGTGTTTCTAAGTACTGGTATCGTTTACTAACACGCATTATACAAGAAAATACTTGCTCCACAGTAAGAAAGTATTTTAAGCTGGATTAATTCGTATAATTTGTCAACTGAATGTTTTAAGTTTTTCTATCTGGAAATTTTTCGTACTACATCAGAAGCTATATTATTGGGGTGGTTCTGGTGCACCAATCATGGCAGATTCGAAAAACATGTAGCATAGTCACGGCGCCGAATCACTTAACTAACTATACAGACCAAATACATTTTACCTCATCTGAAAATTATTCCTAAGGTGTCAAAACTTGAGTAGACCAGGCTAACTAGGCTAACTAGGACCTGATATACCTACGAGGTAGGATATACTTCCCATTAATGTATCTCTGGAACCCTGCATCAGACCTTCACCAAATTAAAATGCGACTCCGCGGATCGTATACTCTCCCAAAAATTAAATAATTTCAAAATCGGTTCATAAATGACCGATTCCTGAGGTTTTGAATATTAAAAAACATACAGGCGAAATGATAATCTTCTCCTTTTTGGAAAGCGGTTGAAAATAAAACCAACTTCCTAAGTTGCGTTTCACCTAATTAGTATAAAAGTCATAAAACCACTCTAAATATGGTAACCAATATATAAACAGAATTTATAATCTAAAATATGTTTTACATTTGAATGTATGGCATCTATGCCCGCCCCGTTGGTCGAGTGGTTAGCGACCTTGACTACGCAATCGACGGGGATCGAGTTCGATCCTCGACGAGAACAAGCATTTGTGTGATGAGCATAAATGTTTGTATTTCCGAGTTTTTGGTGTTAATTAAATATATTGTAGTATTTATATATGTATTTTTAGTTTTCAATGGTGAAAGTAAAAAGCGATAGTTGTCAAAGCAGTAACTACGAAAATCGGGATCACCAGTCATTTCACCATTTGAAAATGCACGTTAATTATGAGAAACCCGAGCAACGTCATAGGCCCGTTCGAACGTCTTAATTTCTTCTTAAAGCTATGGATGTCCCCGTAGTATTCTGAACCACACTGCGTTATTAAAAAACATTAAAAAGCAATCTAGTTCTGGAAAAAAGTAAATTAGTCTATATATTATCAAGACAAACTTACCCTGTTTCTAAATTCCATGTTAATCCATCCAACAAGTAAGTCATAAAATTTTAACATTAAGCATATAAAATATAAACGTGCTCTTAAAGATTTGTGGTTTCATAAATAGTATCGATACAAAGATTTCGTTACTACTGTACTATTATATATTCTGTGCTGCTACTCGAACTATTGCAAAAACGTTTAAAACATTCAATATATACGATTCTTAGTGTATAATATAGCCACAATGATGTTAACAGCATCATAAAAAACATTTTTTACTTCCATATTTGTTTAGTTGGCTAGTAACTATTATCGAACGATATCCGTGTTGGTGTCCTTCGGGATTCAAGTTATGAAAAAGGTATTGCCAATATAAATTTATAGCGCATATCGCGGTGAATAAATTATGATTGCGTTGGGGGCAACAATACATCTTGTCAACTGCTCTTGTGCTATATACTCATAGCAGTTACCACAAACATATTTCTTGCATATTGTAAAACGTTACTGTATAAAATACTTCGTTTTAAGATTTATATGTTACAATTAAATCGTAATTGGTCTAGTGGTAAGCTTATTTATCTCAGATAACAAGGTCACGGGTTCGATACTCAGGTCACCTAAAATTGTTGTTGAGGCTTTTTTTAATCATAATATAGCAAATAAGCAGACGGCTCTCCTGGTGGTAAGAGAGAGCCATCGCCTTAGAAACATAATATGTTATTGATACGTTGCTATCTATGTGGCGGGATATTAATGCTATGTGCATAAATTTACCGGCTACTTTACTCTTTAAACACGACAGGGACAATCATTGACGCTATTGTGATTTGCGATTGCGATTTGCAATAATAGCGAACAAGAGGTTATTCCGAGTTTATTATTAACAAATTTAATAGCAGCGCGAAGCCTGAAATGTTGTTTTAATGACATCTTGCCTCTAATAAACTCATAAAGCTGTGAGTCCCAGTTACCATAAGGTTCAAGCAATAGTTATCAGTTCAGTTAAATTTGGCCATCTGAATTACCACCTATCTCACAAACCGACAAATTGATGCCTCGTACTAAGACGGAACGTCTGTTGACTTTTAGTTCATTATACCTACTCCACAAGAGATCCGGTATATTATTACATATTTATACATGTATTTATTTCAGAATAAGAATAAGAAATTATTTATTAATGGACATTTACCATACAAAACAAATTAATTCTAATTTAAAAAAGAAACAAATCAAAGCTTATGCTCATAAAGTTTTATCTAAAAGAAAAAGCAAAAAGTGATAGTAATAGTGAGTGGTAATTTGAGTCCATGAAAAGGGGAATAACTATTTCTGGATGTGGTCTCTTACTATAATACTTAATACTACTCAATACATACAGCAGTCTCATAACTCATAAGCAGTCAGTAAATGCTAGACGCTTATGATTAAGCTGGTAAAATTCTAAGAGATATCACTTGGACTAACTACTTATCGCAGCAGATGTCATGACATCTGCTGCGATAAGTAGTTTAAGCCCTAACGCATCAGTATTTTTACCTTATTTTTCCAATCGGGATTAAAAGCAGCCCCATAAAACCCATAAAAGCTTAACATCCCAGCGTTGAAAACAACAATTCATATATTGAGTAAATAGTAAGTTGCCACCTTTGGCGGATATATATCTTCTTGTTTTGAAATATGATGTTTTTATTTACTTAATAATACGTTAACTCCAGTCAGTCCGATCCATATACATGAAACTAGAAACATGTTGAAGATTACTAAGAAAGGATGTTTGAAAATTCACCCCCTCAAGTAGCGTAATAGGAAATAAGTATAATCTAGTTGTAAATGAAATCGTAACAAAGCTATCTTCATGCCAAAAATCTTTACAAAAGGCATTCTATTTGAAATAGTGCGTTTATTAATAACGGCCATAGATAACCTATGGCTTTTATTAATAAAGGCGTTTAAATATTATTTAAACCACGATTCGTTTTATTACTTTATTAATATTTGAAAGGCAGGGACAAAAGTATACAGCTCATATCGTAATTATGAGTAAGTAATTTTAATATCACCATAACAGCAATTAATATGCAAATTAATTTTAAGCAAGTAACAAGTTTTGTTACAACTATCATCATCGTAGATATAGTTTTCTATTTGCGTAGCGTGCTAGTTTTGTTCGCACCTACGATAACTCGTAGCCGGGCTACGTCGCACTGCGACGCCACAATTTGTTTAATATAAAACTAGCTGTGCCCGCGACTTCTTCGCGTGGAAAAATTCTAAAATGAAAATCCCAGGGTTTTACCCGCATAGTTCTCATTCCAAATTTCATCTAAATCGGTTTAGTGATATAGGCGTAAAAAGAGAAAACAGACAGAGTTACTATAGTATTCAACTGCCATCAACGAAAATAATGTGGCTACGGTTAAGCGGTTAATTGAAGAAAACCCCCGGATTACCTATGAGACAATTCAAAGTCTATTGGGGGTTGGTATGAGCCAAATTCAGAAAATTTTACAAGAAGAATTGAAAGTTTGGAAGCTTTGTTGCCGTTGGATCCCTCATGAATTGACAGCGGAGCAGAAGTGGGCTCGCGTAGAATGGTGCTCACAGATGCTACTGAAGTACCACGGACATTCTAATGCTGTTTATGACATTGTCACAGGAGACGAAACGTGGATTTAAAAAAAATGATCGCGTTTTCTTTCTCGGCTACGGGTCCTATCTATACAATTCCACTTGAAGATCAGAAGAGTTTTAATGCCGAGTGGTATTCTACAATTTGTTTACCCAGGGTGTTAGAAAAAGTTCGCGAAAGACGACCCAAAAGCCGCATTCTCCTACACCATGATAACGCTTCTTCACACTCGGCCAACAAAACAATCCTGCGCATCAAATACAAATCACTCATCCTGCGCATAGCCCCGACCTAGCACCCTGTAATTTTTGTATTTTCCCCAAAATCAAAGATTTGATGAGAGGTTTTACTTTTACCAACTCCGAGGATTCAGTGATAGCGTTCAATCAGCACGTAGAAAATATGCCTTCAGATCTGTGGTCCTCCTGTTTTGAAAAATGGTTCGATTCCATGAAAAAATATTTAAAATGTAAAGGAAATTATTTTTGAATAGCAATAAACATAATATTTTGGTTATAACATGTTGTTTTTTTAAGTTACGCAAAACTTATAGTGTGACCTATGTACATTAAAATCTTACAATTTAAAATAATCGCCTCTGTGGTCTAGTGGTCCGGTGTCGGAGTTGACCACATAAGGTCCCGGGTTCGATTTCTGGGTCGGGTAATTCCAAAATGTGTTTTTTCAGTTTTCTGATAAAAACAACTGTGCTCAGGATTGGAAAGGGCCCGGTTGGCGATAGGCTTGCCACCTATCACATTGTGGGACCAAGTATCTTCGGCTAATCGTGGGTGCACTTGTTCTACCTCTGCCTACCCCTTCGGTGATACTGGCGTGAATATACTTTTTTACTTTTTTTTCCTATATAACTTCCATAAAAACTAATTTTAAGTGCTAAAAAATTAATTTATTTTCATATATGCAAAATTAATTTACAAACTTCATTAGGATTGGATTTTCCTTTATATATCATAAGATAGCAAACAAGCAGATGGCTTTCTTGATGGAAAGAGAAATGATCGCCTATAGACACCAAGGATGTTAATGATGCATTGTTATCCGTGTGGCGGCATGGCAACGCCACATGTATAAGTCTGCCTTACCCTCCAAACCAGAACACGAAAATGACAAACACTCTGACGCTGACGCTGGTGCAGCAGGTTTAGGTAAAATGGTGGTACAAAATTCTCGGTGAGACGTTTTGAAACTCTACCAAATCAGTAGTCACAATAGTAGTGATACGTATGTCGTATAACCAATCGGTTCGGTAAACGACCTGCCAGGCAGAACGGCAATGGTCTATTTTGCATAGGAGCCCGGACTTGATTATTTCTCTAATTAACAACTTACTAGTTTTTTTAACCGCTCCGTTGGTCAAGTGGTTAGCAACACTGACTACGCAACCAATGTAGCTCAGATTCGATTCCCGACAGGGACATGCAGTTGTGTGATGAGCACAGATATTTGTGTTCTTGGGTTTAGGTCTTTATAAAACATATTTTAGTATTGAAATATGTATTTCTATTTATTTATAACTCTATTTATTTATAACATATCACAAGCAAATAATCTGCTTACTTTCGATCAATGTGTTACACGATATTTATTTATTTTTTACTAGCTAACCCGGCAAACGTTGTTCTGCCAATTTTGTGTCTGATTACATACATACACACACATACATACATACATACAGACATACTGACGTCATCGCGAAAATAGTCAGAAAAGGTTCCTACGACCTCAAAACGTAGAGATCTGGTGAAAACTCGATTTTCGAAAATCGGCGCAAATCAGTGACTTCCTTATCTACATACGTAGCGGGAAGTTAAAAAAGTAATAATTTATACAATTAGAATTTAAGTTTATTCATCCTTTACCTTTACACTTTCATCTTTCGTATTTTGTGAAACTGCTTCATTAAGATTATTTCAATAAAATGCGAATGTCATAATTATTGCCATGGAACTGCTTTTGCTAACTACAGAATCATTAGAGTTATTTTACTTAAATCTAAAAGTTTTGTTAATACTTTTAGATTTAAGTTTTAGTTTCACGACAAAACTTTTAGTTTCATGACAAAATATAATTTTAGATTTTTTTTTATTGGTATTAATCATATTTAGTATTATATTCTACAAAGATGTTAAATCTTTTAGGTCTATAGGGGATTTTAATCTTTTGTGCTGAAGTCATTTGCTATTCTATGATGTATACATTTATATTCACAAAAAAGTATCTTTACGCCCGTACCCCGAAGAGGTGGGCAGAGATATAACCAGTGTGTGGGTGAATGATTAGCCGAAGATACTAATTAGTCCCACAATGTGATAGGTGGTAAGCCTATCGCCAACCGGACACTTATCCAATCCCGGGCAATGTTGTTTTTATCGGAAATTTGACAAACACATTTTTGATTTGCCCGCCCCATTAATCAAACCCGAGAACTCATGTGGTCAACACCGATACAATACCACTAGACTACTTTTTTAAATTGTTATTATCTATACATCTATACAAATAAATAAAATTGGAATGTCTGTTTGTAATATTAAAATAACCGGTTTTAACTAAATGCATATGGATGTATAAACGGTACACATAGCAAAATAACAGTTTTACGATTTTCGTCTATCAGTCTGTCTGTCCGTCTGTCTATTCCGGCTAATCTCTGGAATGGCTAGACCGATTTTGACGGGACTTTTACTGGTAGATAGCTGATATAATAAGGAGTAACTTAGACTACTTTTTTAAAATAAAAATCCTACACGGCCGAAATCACGAGCACAGCTAGTCGATAATAAAATACTACAGAGGCGACGGGAATCGGTACATACATAGTTTATTTTTGCTAAATTGCTTATTAATTATTAATTTTATCAAGTGGTCATAGCCACCGATACATTCCTTGCTGCGTTGTTTCAGACCACGGATTAAATGGATAGGTACGCCTTTCAAGATTGTTTCTTAGTTTTTCAGTGTAGTTTGCAATTACACGTAGAAATACAGAGTTGTACTCCTTACCGATCTCATTCGGTACGATAAAACAGTACAACATCGTATATTTCTATTGATTTACGATATAATATATCTACAAATGTATGACAATTTTGACAGTGATAGAAGCGTTTGCTCATATGCGCAGCGAGTAGCGACACGCTTCCTTCCCAATGGCGTGTCTATTAGTATTTATGTTTTCTGTGTTTCAGATCGATATGTTATATGACATCATTGCGAGATTTCTATTTCGCAGCTCTTTCGAAAAAAGTAAGAGTTAATAGAAAATTTGTTAGACTCGTGAAAAGGAAGCCAGTCACGACCTCTTAATTAATCTATTTTTTTTATTTTGAAATTGAAATTTATATTACTTTAAAACAAATTATAACAAAACCAAAAACCCGGCTGCGACCCGATTCAAAACAAACATTACCCTTCTTCTAGTGAAGCCGGAAAAAGGCAAATCTACAGGCATCTCTCAATCTTTAATCCATCATATCGTTTAGACATGATGGATTAAATATTATTTAACATTCATAAAAAAATCTAATAAATAAATAAATATTATCGTACTAATTACAAGAATCCATCTAACCCTAAAGTAAGCAAATTATTTGCTTGTGTTATGGATGGTAGTCAACGGTTTAATACATAGAAATATATTATACATATTTAATATAATTATTATAATATATTATACATAGTGAAATACATTTTCCCCCGTGCTGATCCGGACTCCTTTGAAAAATGGACCAACTGCTGTTCTGCCAAGCAAAGTCATAAAAGGTGACCGATTGGCTATATGTGTCACTACCATCGCAACTACTAGGTGGTAGAGTTTTGCAACGTCTCGTCTGAGTATTTGGTACCACCGCCTTATCTATTCCTGCCGCTATAGCGTTAATGCTTGTCATTGTGTTCAAGTTTGTAGGGTAAAATAACATCTTTGGTGTTTATTTGGTTTCTCCTTCCATCAAGAGAGCGAGAGAAAGAGAGAGAGAGAGAGAGAATTTTTGATATCATAGGATAGCTTGTTTGCTATCTTTTGCGGTGACTGCCTAATAGAGGTATATTTTTACTTATTTGATATGTCACCAGTCTATTGTTTAAATGGTTTGTAAAGGTTTTTTTTTTTGTAAAACAAAAATATAAATACTCGAACCCAGAAATAGAAATATATGTGCTCATCACAAAAATCACAACGAAACCGAGCCTTATCGATTACGTAGTAAAGGTCGCTAACCACCCGTACAACGGGGCAATCAATAAATAAATAAATAAACATCGTTTGACAAATTTCACGAATTTATCTAACTTCAAACATTATTTTACGTGTGATATAGGTATTACTAAGCGATATTAATATTATGTATATAAACACCCAAAAATAAAAACATATATAATGTCTTAAAAACAACCCTTCTTATGAGCAGGTCAAAAAGTCTCTTTGAAATTTACTCCTTTTGTCGTTACAGTTAATGTATCATCCGTAACCAGCGATTATGGTAAATTTTAATGTCGTTTCTCGTCGCACTGCAGTACCTGGCTATAAAGCCCGGCAATGGTTATGCAGGGCACCGAATACTGTAAATCTACAGAAAACAAACTCATGTACAGTACCCGGCGATAAATATTGCACATCGACCTTTGGAAAGAGACAATCGGCTAATTTCGGCTTCGTAGAGCGTTATCTCTGTCGCACAAAATACAAACAGTCCGGTACCTATTAGGAGCTGTTAAAACAAGTGATTTGCTTCTTTTGATATTTTTATTCTTTGTATAAAATACACTAATTTTTCTATAAGTGATGGCTTTAGGTTGGGGTAAAATAAAATAAAAAAACATTTTTACATTATGTTTACGTATTTAATTATTTTGGAACATTACAGCTTTAGTGTACATAATAAACACCATTATACCTATTGCTAAAATGAGACATTGCAATAAAAATAATAATAATTCTAATTCTCAATTACTTCCATTTCACTATCTGTGCTCTCAAAGAGGTCAATATCACTGTCACTATCAGCCGTATTTATTACTAATCTATCAGTGTAATTGTCTAAACTGTGTTGAATGCTTCTATATTCATTCTCACATTTGATTGCATGATCGCAAACCTTTTTCCACTCTTCAGCGCCGATCATGTTTACTTTTTCAGTCAATAATGTTTTTACTGTAGTTAAGTTCATACCCACATTTCTAGAGGCTACATAGCCTTTCAGTTGAGACCATCGCCGGGTACTGTACAAAAAAAATTACACTGTACTGTACTGTACAAATTCTTTCGGAAAAAGAGGGAAACCTTTACGAGGTCAGTCACGTGAAATTATCTACAATGTTTATAAATACTTTGTAAGCGAAGCTGATAGATTTAAAAAAAAAGTAGATGAAAATGTAAGTTGTTATTTTAAGAAGATTCAAGAGCGAGTTGCAAATGCCACTGGAATTTCAAGAAGAACTTTGAACAATATATTAAACGAAGTCAGTACTGAAACACATTCGACTGAAATTAAGTTCAGCACTCCAAAAAAAGGGAGACCAAAAAAGCAATTTCGTTTGGATATGGACGATTTTGATTACGATGTTGTTCGAAGAATGGTGTATGATTTTCACTTACGATTTAATGAACTGCCAACAATAAAATCATTAAAAGCTAAGTTATCTGAAGCTATTAATTACGATGGGTCTGAAAAAACATTGAGAAAAATACTTCATGACATGGGATTTCAGTTCACTAAAATGGAAGATAATTGAAAAATTCTAATGGAAAAGCACGACGTTAGTCTCAAACGAATGGAATACCTTGATAAAATACGCAAATTTCGCGAAACAGGAAAAAATATCGTCTACATGGATGAGTCATATATACATGCATCCCACACTAAAGGGAAATCTTGGAGTGACGATAAGAAAAAAGGAGTAAAAAAGCCAATTTCAAAAGGTCAACGTTTGATAAAAGTTCATGCGGGAAATGAAAAAGGCTTTGTACCCGGTGCTTTTTTAACGTATAAATCCACGGACACTACAGGTGACTATCACAATGAAATGAATAACGATAACTATGAGAAATGGCTGGTTAACCAATTAATCCCAAATATACCCAGTGATTCTGTTCTAGTTATCGACAACGCACCCTATCACAACAAGTATGTTGAGAGACCCCCCAACTCAAACACCATTAAACGGGAAATGATCAACTGGTTAAACAGACATGAAATTCCAGTTGATCCAAAATTAACAAAAACCCAGATTTACGCTATTATATGTCAGCACAAGGAGAGGTATACAGATACATGGGCACACTGTGTTGCGATTGCCACCATATCATCCGGATTTTAATCCAATTGAAAATATATGGTCTCAACTGAAAGGCTATGTAGCCTCTAGAAATGTGGGTATGAACTTAACTACAGTAAAAACATTATTGACTGAAAAAGTAAACATGATCGGCGCTGAAGAGTGGAAAAAGGTTTGCGATCATGCAATCAAATGTGAGAATGAATATAGAAGCATTCAACACAGTTTAGACAATTACACTGATAGATTAGTAATAAATACGGCTGATAGTGACAGTGATATTGACCTCTTTGAGAGCACAGATAGTGAAATGGAAGTAATTGAGAATTAGAATTATTATTATTTTTATTGCAATGTCTCATTTTAGCAATAGGTATAATGGTGTTTATTATGTACACTAAAGCTGTAATGTTCCAAAATAATTAAATACGTAAACATAATGTAAAAATGTTTTTTTATTTTATTTTACCCCAACCTAAAGCCATCACTTATAGAAAAATTAGTGTATTTTATACAAAGAATAAAAATATCAAAAGAAGCAAATCACTTGTTTTAACAGCTCCTAATAGGTACCGGACTGTTTGTATTTTGTGCGACAGAGATAACGCTCTACGAAGCCGAAATTAGCCGATTGTCTCTTTCCAAAGGTCGATGTGCAATATTTATCGCCGGGTACTGTAGGTATGTACTTCACTTTATAAACCTAAACTTGGCGGTCGCGCTAGGGTTGTCACTTTGACTTATGCACAAAAAGCGGGTACTCGCACTCGCATTTTACTCCAGTAAAATGAAGTTTTAAATCAAAATACGAGTAGGTATGTCACTTTTTTTTACGTTTTAGATATAATAGTCATAATGATAATATAAAAACGATATTTAAGGTTATTAGGTCGGCAACCACCGGAAAAAAATAAAAAAATTAAAAATTATTTTTTTACAATTACTCAAAAACGGTAAAAGTTAGTCAAAAAAGTTTTGAATAAAACGTGTATAAGTGGTGTACTTATAATTTTACATCAAAAATGTATATGAATTTTCCTCCTCTGGTCAAAATTAACCCAGTTAAAGAGATTTTTAAGTTTAAGGGTAGGTAATTTTAATTTTTTATCAATTTTTATCGATAGCAAAAATAATAAAAATTTGTCTATTTTTACTAGCTAAATTTTTAAAAATTACATTTTTCCCTTAAACTTAAAAACCTCTCTAACTCGGTTAATTTTTACCGAGGGAGAAAAATCTTAAAATCTTTTTAATGAAAAATTGTAAGTTGTACACATTTTATTTAGAACTTGGTAATCTAACTTTTTTTGGTTTTTGAGTAATTGGAAAAACACACTTTTTATATATTTTTTTTCAATTTTGCCAGTAGTAGACGACCAAAAAAATTGCATATCGTTTTTATATCAAAAAGACTAAATTATACCCAAAATGCAAAGAAGAGTGTCATATTTTGATTTTAAAACTTTATTTTACTGGAGTATTTAGTTTTTTGATTTCTTGGTGAGAGTGAAACAGAAAGAACGGAATTCTAAGCCAATAATCACTTCAGTATAATATTTTAATGCGGGCATCATTCGCCCTTGTACTGTTCCGAAACATTTCGAGATATCGCGTCCGTGACAAGTGTCTATGTGTGCGTTGCTCGAACACTTGTATGTAGATTGACTTCAGTATGTTTACCGTATTCTGTGTGCAGGGCCTCCTTATCATATTGCATTACTGTATTTGTATAAACAAATTAAATTCAACAAAAACTACACATATTTACGCCTGATCACCTACGTTCTAGACAGAGAAAAACGAGTGACATATGTCACGATCTAGTAGATTTGTCTTGCTTTCTACACATTCATTACTCTCTTCATACAAACACCGGCCAGTTGAGAAGACGCTTGACACCACATTCCGTTAGTAGCCGTAATCCGAACAATCTGACTATAGTTTTTTATCAAACACGATGGTTATCCTGATGAAAAGAGACAACAATCGTCTATAGACAGCAAAGATGTCAATCGCGTTTTGCTATTCTCAATGTCACATCCATAAGTTTACCAGCTACCTTACCCTCCAAATTAGAACACGACAGTGACAGGCATTGACGCTATTACGGCAGGAATAAGGAAGCGGTGGTACCATATACCCGGCGAGAAAATGCAGAAATCTACCATCTGGTAGCCACGATGATAGTGACTCGCAGAGCCCATAGTTCACCACTTACGAACTGTTTGGCAAGACGACTGATGATCTATTCTTCAAAGGGAGCCTAGACCAATACGAGGAATGTCCGTCTTGATCTTCCCTGTTAGTTTTTAACTTCCAACTACGTATGTAGATAAGGACGTTACTGATTTTAACCCGATTTTCGAAAATCGAGTTTTTACCAGATGTCCACGTTTTGAGGTCCTAGGAATCTTTTCCGACTATTTTCATGATGACGTCAGTATGTCTGTATGTGTGTGTGTGTGTGTGTGTGTGTGTGTACGTGTGTACGTGTGTACGTAAACATCTCATAACTTTTGAACGGCTGGACCGATCGAAACGCGGTTAACGGCATTCGACTGGATTCCACTCAACTTAGACTTCCAGAAAATTTGAATCGATTCGGTTCAAGATATTTTGAAGAAATTTGAAAAAAACACAAAAAAATAATTGGCGAAAGAGTATTTTTTTAATATAACTTCCAGATTAATGTACCGATTGAGTACAAAAACTAATCAGCTCTATTCCTCTAAAAACTACGTCTAATGCATATACTGCATCAAAATCGGTTTATGAGAAAACGTTGGGAGAAAACGTTGACGAAAAATTTTGAAAAAAGTGTTTTTCGACATAGCTTCGAAATTTTTCAACCAATTATTTTTTGGTATGCTACGATATTTTAGTACTAAAAAAACTACGCCAATTGCCGTTTCAAAAATCAAAATAGAATCTAATTCTCAAAACTTATACCTTTTCAAATATTATAATTACGTTGTTTTTAGCAAACTTACTTAATTTTTTTTTAAATAGCTTTCAAGTTAATTTACCGATTGACTTAAGAATTTTTTAGCTTTTTTCCTCTAAAACTGCGTCAAATACCGTTAAGTTAATCAAAATCGGTCAATTTGTTTGAAATTTATCAATAAAGAAAATTAAAAATAAAATTTTTTTTGATACTGTATCAACATTTTTCAAATTTTCAAAGTTTCAAAATATACAGCTTTTCAAAAATTAGTATACTGCCATTTTTAACAAAATAGATGTTTGGACTGAAAAATCTATGCTTAAATTTTTTACTCTTTTAAGCTTAAAATACCTTAATTTAGTGGGAAGTTTCAGGGATGGCCCGTAAGGTCAACCGTTTACACATTTTTTTTATATTATAAGATAGCAAACAAGCAGAGGAGTTTGAACACTGAATATCGTCGGCACTTGGTAAAACTCCATGTTAACTTATATTTATATCGTATTAAAAGCACTTGTACTGTTTTACTTGACTTTTTATTTATTAAAACCAACCGGTTTCGCGTTTTAACGCATCATCAGGGCAAAAGTTATTATTGTTTAGTACAATTGACAATTTGACAATTAACAATATATACTGAAGGTAGTATGAACATTTTAAATTTTAAATTATATTTCACCATATCTGTGTTACCCACACATCATAATTACCCCTTTTAAACAGGGAGAATTGTGTACAGTAATTTATTAATTCAATAGTATGTCGATGTCAATAGTGCAAAGTAATAGTATAATTGGACTGATTAATATGTAAAAATGTCATATAGATTCTAATGTCAAATTAAAATAATTAAATGTCGTGATACATTTCCCATATAAGATTAATATAAATTAATTATTCGAATTCTAGTATTAAATTATCATTATTGAATGTCAATTATACGTAATTATTAATTCAAATTATATAAAGAATAAAGTAATAACAATAATAAAAACAAAAACATAATAATAAAAAAATATAAAAAAAAATAAAAGCAGTAACTTATACATTAATCATTAAAAATATTCAGTAAAGGAGATACGTTTAGTTCTCTGCGGTCATTTAGTAGTTGGGTCTGATGTTTAAGTCTATTTATTTCCAATGCCTCTAAAGCATCTAGTTTCTTCCCTTTATCACATATGTGTATAGTTTTTATGTCCCTTGTAACATCAAAGTTATGGCCTTCAGTAATAAGGTGTTGTGCGAATGCAGAATCTCCTTTTTGACACATGAACATGACAGGGGCTGGCGATTGAAAAAAGGAGATACTGCATTCGCACAACACCTTATTACTGAAGGCCATAACTTTGATGTTACAAGGGACATAAAAACTATACACATATGTGATAAAGGGAAGAAACTAGATGCTTTAGAGGCATTGGAAATAAATAGACTTAAACATCAGACCCAACTACTAAATGACCGCAGAGAACTAAACGTATCTCCTTTACTGAATATTTTTAATGATTAATGTATAAGTTACTGCTTTTATTTTTTTTATATTTTTTTATTATTATGTTTTTGTTTTTATTATTGTTATTACTTTATTCTTTATATAATTTGAATTAATAATTACGTATAATTGACATTCAATAATGATAATTTAATACTAGAATTCGAATAATTAATTTATATTAATCTTATATGGGAAATGTATCACGACATTTAATTATTTTAATTTGACATTAGAATCTATATGACATTTTTACATATTAATCAGTCCAATTATACTATTACTTTGCACTATTGACATCGACATACTATTGAATTAATAAATTACTGTACACAATTCTCCCTGTTTAAAAGGGGTAATTATGATGTGTGGGTAACACAGATATGGTGAAATATAATTTAAAATTTAAAATGTTCATACTACCTTCAGTATATATTGTTAATTGTCAAATTGTCAATTGTACTAAACAATAATAACTTTTGCCCTGATGATGCGTTAAAACGCGAAACCGGTTGGTTTTAATAAATAAAAAGTCAAGTAAAACAGTACAAGTGCTTTTAATACGATATAAATATAAGTTAAGCAGAGGAGTCTCCCGATAGAAAGAGTTAACCATCGCCTATAGACATCAAAGGTGTTAATGGTGCGTTGCTATCCTGTAGCGAGGTCTAAGGCCACATGCATAAGTTTACCGGCTACCTTACCCTCCAAACTGGAATGCGACAGTGACAAGCACTGACGCTATTGCGGCAGGAATAGGTAAGGTGGTGGTATCAGACCAAGGCGAGACAATGCAGAACTCTACCATCTAGTAGCCACTATGGTAGTGACTCATATAGCCAATCGGTCGCCTTTTACGACCTGCCTGGCATAACGGCAATTGGCCTATTCTTCAAACGAGCCGGGACCAAAACTGGGAAAAGGTACTAACTAACACCCTAACTTATATCTGTTTTGTTAACTTTTCATCTACCTTTCTTTTTATTACGTGTCCAAAAAAAGCATGTCTTTTTACTTTTTACACCGACACTTTTTTTAAGGTCTAACATCTCTCTCACTTTAATATTACGAAGCCAGCCCGTGAGTGTTACGCGACATATTTTCCACATCAATTTCATCTCGACTGCGTTGATTCAACTTTTTTGCCCATTCTGACATACCCAATTCTCACTTAATAGGGTTTTACGCACAATATAGTAAGCACATAATCATGCAAGACAAGATGGGCACGCTGACTTAAAAACCTTTGTTTTGACGAACAAAATCTGAAACCGCTTTAATCAAAGTTTTAACATGGACATATTATAATGAAACCACAAGTTCCATATGCTATACATTCAAATGTAAAACATATTTTAGATTATAAATTCAGTTTATGTCTTGGTTACCATATTTAGAGTGCTTTTATAACTTTTATACTAACTGGGTGAAGCACTTAGGATGTTTGTTTTATTTTCAACCGACTTCCAAAAAGGGGCAGGTTATCATTTCGCCTGTATGTTTTTTTTAATATTCGTAACCTCGGAACTCGGTCATTTATGAACCGATTTTAATATTTTTTTTTTGTTTAGGAGGGTATACGCTCCGTAGAGACGCATTTTAATTTTATGAAGGTCTGATGTGAAAGTCTGTCACAGAATACTGGAGACTAACAGAAGTTAATGTAGAATTTCTAGAATTTGTGCGCCTCGACGATCGATAGAAAAACAGGGATGGCGGAATCAAGTCGTGCAATTCCGCAGCGCACTCTCCACAGTGTATACGAGATATCGCGTCCGTGAGAGGTGTCTATACGTGCGTTGCTCGAATATTACTTGTATGGAACATTGACTTCTGTTTGTTAATCTCCATTTTTCCGTGGTCTAATGCAGGGTTCCAGAGATACAACAAATGGGAAGTAGATCCTACCTCGTAGGTATATCAGGTCCTAGTTAGCCTGGTCTACTCAAGTTTTGACACCTTAGGAAAAATTTCCAGATCAGGTAAAATGTATTTGGTCTGTCTCGTTAGTTAAGTGATTCGCCACCATGACTACGCTACGCGGGCTCAGGTTCGATTTCTGATAGGGACAAACATTTGTGTAATGAGCATAAATTAATATTTGTATATTCGGTTTGGGTGGTTAATAAATATATTTCAATATATTTATACATGTGTTTCTAAGTACTGGTATCGTTTACTAACACGCATTATACAAGAAAATACTTGCTCCACAGTAAGAAAGTATTTTAAGCTGGATTAATTCGTATAATTTGTCAACTGAATGTTTTAAGTTTTTCTATCTGGAAATTTTTCGTACTACATCAGAAGCTATATTATTGGGGTGGTTCTGGTGCACCAATCATGGCAGATTCGAAAAACATGTAGCATAGTCACGGCGCCGAATCACTTAACTAACTATACAGACCAAATACATTTTACCTCATCTGAAAATTATTCCTAAGGTGTCAAAACTTGAGTAGACCAGGCTAACTAGGCTAACTAGGACCTGATATACCTACGAGGTAGGATATACTTCCCATTAATGTATCTCTGGAACCCTGCATCAGACCTTCACCAAATTAAAATGCGACTCCGCGGATCGTATACTCTCCCAAAAATTAAATAATTTCAAAATCGGTTCATAAATGACCGATTCCTGAGGTTTTGAATATTAAAAAACATACAGGCGAAATGATAATCTTCTCCTTTTTGGAAAGCGGTTGAAAATAAAACCAACTTCCTAAGTTGCGTTTCACCTAATTAGTATAAAAGTCATAAAACCACTCTAAATATGGTAACCAATATATAAACAGAATTTATAATCTAAAATATGTTTTACATTTGAATGTATGGCATCTATGCCCGCCCCGTTGGTCGAGTGGTTAGCGACCTTGACTACGCAATCGACGGGGATCGAGTTCGATCCTCGACGAGAACAAGCATTTGTGTGATGAGCATAAATGTTTGTATTTCCGAGTTTTTGGTGTTAATTAAATATATTGTAGTATTTATATATGTATTTTTAGTTTTCAATGGTGAAAGTAAAAAGCGATAGTTGTCAAAGCAGTAACTACGAAAATCGGGATCACCAGTCATTTCACCATTTGAAAATGCACGTTAATTATGAGAAACCCGAGCAACGTCATAGGCCCGTTCGAACGTCTTAATTTCTTCTTAAAGCTATGGATGTCCCCGTAGTATTCTGAACCACACTGCGTTATTAAAAAACATTAAAAAGCAATCTAGTTCTGGAAAAAAGTAAATTAGTCTATATATTATCAAGACAAACTTACCCTGTTTCTAAATTCCATGTTAATCCATCCAACAAGTAAGTCATAAAATTTTAACATTAAGCATATAAAATATAAACGTGCTCTTAAAGATTTGTGGTTTCATAAATAGTATCGATACAAAGATTTCGTTACTACTGTACTATTATATATTCTGTGCTGCTACTCGAACTATTGCAAAAACGTTTAAAACATTCAATATATACGATTCTTAGTGTATAATATAGCCACAATGATGTTAACAGCATCATAAAAAACATTTTTTACTTCCATATTTGTTTAGTTGGCTAGTAACTATTATCGAACGATATCCGTGTTGGTGTCCTTCGGGATTCAAGTTATGAAAAAGGTATTGCCAATATAAATTTATAGCGCATATCGCGGTGAATAAATTATGATTGCGTTGGGGGCAACAATACATCTTGTCAACTGCTCTTGTGCTATATACTCATAGCAGTTACCACAAACATATTTCTTGCATATTGTAAAACGTTACTGTATAAAATACTTCGTTTTAAGATTTATATGTTACAATTAAATCGTAATTGGTCTAGTGGTAAGCTTATTTATCTCAGATAACAAGGTCACGGGTTCGATACTCAGGTCACCTAAAATTGTTGTTGAGGCTTTTTTTAATCATAATATAGCAAATAAGCAGACGGCTCTCCTGGTGGTAAGAGAGAGCCATCGCCTTAGAAACATAATATGTTATTGATACGTTGCTATCTATGTGGCGGGATATTAATGCTATGTGCATAAATTTACCGGCTACTTTACTCTTTAAACACGACAGGGACAATCATTGACGCTATTGTGATTTGCGATTGCGATTTGCAATAATAGCGAACAAGAGGTTATTCCGAGTTTATTATTAACAAATTTAATAGCAGCGCGAAGCCTGAAATGTTGTTTTAATGACATCTTGCCTCTAATAAACTCATAAAGCTGTGAGTCCCAGTTACCATAAGGTTCAAGCAATAGTTATCAGTTCAGTTAAATTTGGCCATCTGAATTACCACCTATCTCACAAACCGACAAATTGATGCCTCGTACTAAGACGGAACGTCTGTTGACTTTTAGTTCATTATACCTACTCCACAAGAGATCCGGTATATTATTACATATTTATACATGTATTTATTTCAGAATAAGAATAAGAAATTATTTATTAATGGACATTTACCATACAAAACAAATTAATTCTAATTTAAAAAAGAAACAAATCAAAGCTTATGCTCATAAAGTTTTATCTAAAAGAAAAAGCAAAAAGTGATAGTAATAGTGAGTGGTAATTTGAGTCCATGAAAAGGGGAATAACTATTTCTGGATGTGGTCTCTTACTATAATACTTAATACTACTCAATACATACAGCAGTCTCATAACTCATAAGCAGTCAGTAAATGCTAGACGCTTATGATTAAGCTGGTAAAATTCTAAGAGATATCACTTGGACTAACTACTTATCGCAGCAGATGTCATGACATCTGCTGCGATAAGTAGTTTAAGCCCTAACGCATCAGTATTTTTACCTTATTTTTCCAATCGGGATTAAAAGCAGCCCCATAAAACCCATAAAAGCTTAACATCCCAGCGTTGAAAACAACAATTCATATATTGAGTAAATAGTAAGTTGCCACCTTTGGCGGATATATATCTTCTTGTTTTGAAATATGATGTTTTTATTTACTTAATAATACGTTAACTCCAGTCAGTCCGATCCATATACATGAAACTAGAAACATGTTGAAGATTACTAAGAAAGGATGTTTGAAAATTCACCCCCTCAAGTAGCGTAATAGGAAATAAGTATAATCTAGTTGTAAATGAAATCGTAACAAAGCTATCTTCATGCCAAAAATCTTTACAAAAGGCATTCTATTTGAAATAGTGCGTTTATTAATAACGGCCATAGATAACCTATGGCTTTTATTAATAAAGGCGTTTAAATATTATTTAAACCACGATTCGTTTTATTACTTTATTAATATTTGAAAGGCAGGGACAAAAGTATACAGCTCATATCGTAATTATGAGTAAGTAATTTTAATATCACCATAACAGCAATTAATATGCAAATTAATTTTAAGCAAGTAACAAGTTTTGTTACAACTATCATCATCGTAGATATAGTTTTCTATTTGCGTAGCGTGCTAGTTTTGTTCGCACCTACGATAACTCGTAGCCGGGCTACGTCGCACTGCGACGCCACAATTTGTTTAATATAAAACTAGCTGTGCCCGCGACTTCTTCGCGTGGAAAAATTCTAAAATGAAAATCCCAGGGTTTTACCCGCATAGTTCTCATTCCAAATTTCATCTAAATCGGTTTAGTGATATAGGCGTAAAAAGAGAAAACAGACAGAGTTACTATAGTATTCAACTGCCATCAACGAAAATAATGTGGCTACGGTTAAGCGGTTAATTGAAGAAAACCCCCGGATTACCTATGAGACAATTCAAAGTCTATTGGGGGTTGGTATGAGCCAAATTCAGAAAATTTTACAAGAAGAATTGAAAGTTTGGAAGCTTTGTTGCCGTTGGATCCCTCATGAATTGACAGCGGAGCAGAAGTGGGCTCGCGTAGAATGGTGCTCACAGATGCTACTGAAGTACCACGGACATTCTAATGCTGTTTATGACATTGTCACAGGAGACGAAACGTGGATTTAAAAAAAATGATCGCGTTTTCTTTCTCGGCTACGGGTCCTATCTATACAATTCCACTTGAAGATCAGAAGAGTTTTAATGCCGAGTGGTATTCTACAATTTGTTTACCCAGGGTGTTAGAAAAAGTTCGCGAAAGACGACCCAAAAGCCGCATTCTCCTACACCATGATAACGCTTCTTCACACTCGGCCAACAAAACAATCCTGCGCATCAAATGCAAATCACTCATCCTGCGCATAGCCCCGACCTAGCACCCTGTAATTTTTGTATTTTCCCCAAAATCAAAGATTTGATGAGAGGTTTTACTTTTACCAACTCCGAGGATTCAGTGATAGCGTTCAATCAGCACGTAGAAAATATGCCTTCAGATCTGTGGTCCTCCTGTTTTGAAAAATGGTTCGATCCCATGAAAAAATATTTAAAATGTAAAGGAAATTATTTTTGAATAGCAATAAACATAATATTTTGGTTATAACATGTTGTTTTTTTAAGTTACGCAAAACTTATAGTGTGACCTATGTACATTAAAATCTTACAATTTAAAATAATCGCCTCTGTGGTCTAGTGGTCCGGTGTCGGAGTTGACCACATAAGGTCCCGGGTTCGATTTCTGGGTCGGGTAATTCCAAAATGTGTTTTTTCAGTTTTCTGATAAAAACAACTGTGCTCAGGATTGGAAAGGGCCCGGTTGGCGATAGGCTTGCCACCTATCACATTGTGGGACCAAGTATCTTCGGCTAATCGTGGGTGCACTTGTTCTACCTCTGCCTACCCCTTCGGTGATACTGGCGTGAATATACTTTTTTACTTTTTTTTCCTATATAACTTCCATAAAAACTAATTTTAAGTGCTAAAAAATTAATTTATTTTCATATATGCAAAATTAATTTACAAACTTCATTAGGATTGGATTTTCCTTTATATATCATAAGATAGCAAACAAGCAGATGGCTTTCTTGATGGAAAGAGAAATGATCGCCTATAGACACCAAGGATGTTAATGATGCATTGTTATCCGTGTGGCGGCATGGCAACGCCACATGTATAAGTCTGCCTTACCCTCCAAACCAGAACACGAAAATGACAAACACTCTGACGCTGACGCTGGTGCAGCAGGTTTAGGTAAAATGGTGGTACAAAATTCTCGGTGAGACGTTTTGAAACTCTACCAAATCAGTAGTCACAATAGTAGTGATACGTATGTCGTATAACCAATCGGTTCGGTAAACGACCTGCCAGGCAGAACGGCAATGGTCTATTTTGCATAGGAGCCCGGACTTGATTATTTCTCTAATTAACAACTTACTAGTTTTTTTAACCGCTCCGTTGGTCAAGTGGTTAGCAACACTGACTACGCAACCAATGTAGCTCAGATTCGATTCCCGACAGGGACATGCAGTTGTGTGATGAGCACAGATATTTGTGTTCTTGGGTTTAGGTCTTTATAAAACATATTTTAGTATTGAAATATGTATTTCTATTTATTTATAACTCTATTTATTTATAACATATCACAAGCAAATAATCTGCTTACTTTCGATCAATGTGTTACACGATATTTATTTATTTTTTACTAGCTAACCCGGCAAACGTTGTTCTGCCAATTTTGTGTCTGATTTTCCGTTTTTTTTTTTGACATTTTAGCACCTTTTAAATCTAACCTCCATGAATATTTTAAAACGAAAATTAGCCAAATCGGTCCAGCCGTTCTCGAGTTGTAGTGAGACTAACGAACAACAATTGATTTATATATTTATAGATTGTTAAAATATTTTTGAATCAATTGAAAACAAGTTTTTTAATGATATTTTAAATTCACATTTAATGTTATTTCCGGATTACAACAAAGCGTAAATAGAAACAGAATATAATGAAAACCGTTTAGGCAGAGGTACCCGCTAACGACTTGCGGGACTCACAAGTCACGCCGCGTTACGGAGCAAAAAATGAAATGTGAGTGGAATTTTTAAGTGTTATCTGACTACGCCTACGATATACATTAAAGCAAGGATTTAAAACGTTATAATTTCGATATGTTTGCAGTATCGTGATTGGTTCGCCGCGTTTCATGCTATTTCGTGATTGGTTCGCCAACTAGCGCTAGAAGACAACGTCATAATATCATATATATACCAATCACGACGACACAAACATATCAATATTATAACATTATAAATCCTTGCATTAAAGAGATTACACACAAACAATTAGTTTTACTTTGAATATAAAACTGCTATTTATGAAAGAGAGAACATAATAAATTCTTGGAAATCTATTTTCATTCCATGAAGTTCATCTGGTTGGTTTACACATATTCTAATATTATAAATGGGAAAGTGTGTGTGTGTGTTTGTTTCTGCGTCTTTCACGGCAAAACGGAGCGACGAATTGACGTGATTTTTAAGTGGAGAAAGTTGAAGGGATAGAGAGTGACAAAGGCCACTTTTTGTCTCTTTCTAATCCCCCACTTCCCATTCAACGCGAGCGAAGCCGCGGGAAATAGCTATTATAATTATATTGCTTAAAGACATCTATAGGAAAAAAACATAAATAAGCATTTGAGTTCTTAAATAAATATTCGTCTTACTTTTACCAGGAACATAAATTTTCGCCGTGTTGGTCCCGGCCTCCTTTGAAGAATAGGCCATCTGCCGTTCTGCCAGGCAGGTCGTAAAAGGCGACCGATTGGCTATCGAGTCACTACCATCGTGGCTACTAGGTGGTAGAGTTCTGCATTGTCTCGCCCGGGTCTGGTACCACCGCCTTACCTATTCCTGCCGCAATAGCGTCAGTGCTTGTCGCTGTCGTGTTCCGGTTTGGAGGGTAAGGTAGCCAGTAAATTTATGCATGTGGCATTAGACCTCGCCACAAGATAGCAACGTCTTTGGTGTCTATAGGTGATGTTTGACTTTCCATCAGGAGATTCATCTACTTGTTTGCTATCTTATGAATTATGATATAAAAAAAATATCGAGATGACTCTTTTTGATTTCAATTAACTATATCCTAACTTAGGGAACAGTTTGATTTTGATCAAAATCGGTTTAGTAGTTTTTGAGACATGAGTAAAGTTGTAATTTGAAGTAATTTGATTTTTTATATACGTAGGTTACACTATAAGTTTTGCGTAACTTAAAAAAACAACATGTTATAACCAAAATATTATCTTTATTGCGTTTCAAAATAATCTCCTTTACATTTTAAACATTTTTTCATGCGATCGAACCATTTTTTAAAACAGGAGGACCACAGATCTGAAGGCATGTTTTCTACGTGCTGATTGAACGCTATCACTGCTTCTTCGGAGTTGGTAAAAGTAAAACCTCTCAGAAAATCTTTGATTTTGGAGAAAATACAGAAATCACAGGGTGCTAGGTCGGGGCTTTGCGCAGGATGAGTGACGAGATGTACTTTTTCGGAAGCTAAAAATGACTTTGTTTGTTGGCCGTGTGTGAAGAAGCGTTATCATGGTGTAGGATGATGCGGCTTTTGGGTCATCTATCACGAACTTTTTCTAACACTCTGGGTAAACAAATGGTAGAATACCACTCGGCATTAACACTCTTTTGATCTTCAAGTGGAATTGTACAGATGGGACCCGTAGCTGAGAAAAAAAGCGATCATTTTTTTCCAACTTTTCTCGCCTGTCTCATTTTTGTTGGCCTGTTCTCATTTTCAAACATCCATTCACAAGATTGCTGTTTTTTTTCGGGTTCAAAACAACAAATCCACGTTTTGTCTCCTATGACAATGTTATAAGCTGCATTAGAATGTCCGTGGTCGTACTGCTACTGAAAGCATCTGTGAGCACCATTCCACGCGAGCCCGCTACTGCTCCACTGTCAGTTCATGAGGGATCCAACGACAACAAAGTTTCCGAACTTTCAATTCTTCGTGTAAAATTTTCTGAATTTGGCTCATACCAATCCCCCATAGTCCTCAAATGTCTCATAGGTAATCCGGGGGTTTTCTTCAATTAACCGCTTAACAGAAGACACATTATTTTCGTTGACGGCAGTTGAAGGCCGCCTTTCACGAAATTCGTCATGTAAAGAAACTCGACCTCTCTTAAATTCAGCAAATCATCGCCTCACGGTGCTCAAACAAGGTGCTTCTCTCCCTAAAGCATTTTGAAGACGAGCGGCACAGTCTTGCGGAGAAAGAGAACTTTTAAAATCAAAAAAATCATCGCTCTAAAATCTTTTCGACTTAATTCCATTTTCGTTGCGTACGTAGAACTTTGATGTGTGATAAGAAACAATTGACAAATCATTTCCCGCCAATTGTTTTTTTTTTATTACTAAGAAGGTTGCAACGTTTTAAAAATATAACATTCGAAATTCAAACAGTTCCGATTAGCTAGAAGTGCAAAACTTTTAGTGTGCCCCATGTATTAATGTTATTCACTAACGACTGAAAAAAAATAGTGTATCAAAGCCTTAAAATTGCTTCTCGGTACAAAACGTAACTTTTATTTGCTTTTCAATGACAATATTGAATTACGTTATTAAATATCTTCTCTATTTCAAAGCTGAAACAAATACAACTGTTTATTTGGGCAGATTACATTAAATCAGATAAATTTTTAATATATTATGTAATTACAAATTTAAATTGAGTTGGCAGCCGAGTAATCTCACTAACCACCTATTTGCAGAGATAATAGCAAAGCTTTAGTAATTGAAGTTCTTTTCCAATATTACCAAAAAAATAATTTTATGATGTATCTTTTTTTTATAGAAGAGAGCACAAAAAGGCAGTAAGCTCATCTGGTGGTTAAAAATCACCACTGTCCAATAAACGTAGACATCTGCAACACCAAATCGTATTGCCGGTCATCAAAGTATAGTAAGTTAATAAATGTTTTTAAGTCGTATCCTTTACCTTTCCTTCTTAAAGAATTAGATTCCTGAAGAACAATATTTCTTAAGTTTTAACGTAACTTAATCTACGTAAGATTTATATTTCGTTGATTTTTAATACAAACTTTTATTATGTATTTCAACCCTTGAAGGGTTAATTTATGTAAAAAAATTAGCCTAACCGGATCTTTAACTGTCTCAATACCAAAGTTCATCAAAATCGGTTCTGCGATTAAGCCGTGAAAGCGCAACACATAAACTGATAACCCGACAGACGGACTTTCGTATTTGTATTAATATGGATATGGATGTATGGTTATGTAAGACGTTTTTAAGTAAAGTGTATGAAGAATAACAAGACGGGAACATAGGTAAAATGTGCATGACGGGAACATAGGTAGGCCCGATCTTTCATCAACGAAACTTGTGATATGATTTAATTGTGGTTAACATATTACTGGATTCAATTTATGTTCCCTTTCATCCTGGGAAGGGTTCGATCACCGACTTCCACAAAAGTAATATTTAGGTTTTTCTAGCGTTAATAGCAGTTCGCATTCTGATAGTGTGTTAACTCCTGCGAGCTTCGCCACTTAAAGCTGTTGGTAAAGAAAAACAAGCTAAAGTCGTTGTTATATCGGGGATCACCATCGATCTCGTCAAACAGCAAACCTGTAAATAGCGGCGCACCGGAATATTCGCTGTTCGGTTCAGTCCGCCTCTACCTGAGTAAAATGGCGTGAGGATATTTAATTGAAAAAATAAAATTTGCGAGTATTGTAGAACACTCGGCTTGACCGATTTTTTTGTATTCCTCGCCCTCTACCTGGACCCCTTTCACTCTACCCCCTTTGCCCCTCCTCCCCCACCCTTCCACCGTATTCCTCCTCTCTCTCCCTTTCCTCCATTTCCGTTTTTCTCCCATTATCTGTCTTTCCCCCTTCTTTCCCTCCTTTCCCGTTCCCCCATTTTCAAATCCCCCCGTTTCCTCATTTCCCCCTTTTCCCCCTATTTCTCCTACTTTGTTCCTCTTTTCACTTTCTTCTCCGCTTCCCTCTTTCCTCCATTTCCACGTTCGCCTTACCCATTTCCCCCTTTTCTCTCTCTTTCCCCATCTGTCCCCCTTCTCCGCCCTCTTACAAATCTCTCTCAAACAGAAGGATCTTTTAAGCGGCGATTTAATTTTTCTTTACTCTTTTTACACCTTTTTTAGAGTTACACATGATTTTAAAATCGTCTACACTAAAGAAAAACTCGTGACGGAAATTTGTGGCAGAAAATTCTTATACTGTTTCGCCTAGTCCCCATCCGCCGAGTCTGGTTTATCCGATAAGGAACTTCGTCGCAAAAATCGCAATCAACGGGGCTCAGGTTCAATCCCCGACGGGGACAAGCATTTGTGTGATGAGCATAAATGTTTGTATTTCCGGGTTTGGGTGTTTATTATGAATGTAAAAGTATACATATATAATAAGTATTTCTATGTATTAGTATCGTTGACTAACACCCATAACACAAGCAAATAATTTGCTTACTTTGGGGTTAGATCAATAAGTGTAATTTATCCCGTGAATATTTATATTTATTTATATTTAAATATGACTTCTTGAAAACTCTGGTAATAATTTCGGAAAATGGAAACTCTTAATAAATGTCCTGAAGTGTCCTGGAAAATACTTCAAATTATTTTCCAGGACACTTCTTACAACTTTTTGTTAATTAACTTTTCGGTAATAAAAAGCCGGATTCATTTCGCATAAACTCATAAATTTTGATGCTAATTAAAACTAGACTAAAAAAGTAACAAAACCTGGTGTAATACTTTAAAAAATCTCTGTCAACGGCAGTAATTAACCAGCGCATAGAAGTAACAACTGTAATACAACAGTAAGCAAGACAATAGTTATTCGAGAAAGGTGATTATTTTATTAAAAAGGCGTATAAATAGAATTGCATTTGTCATCCTTTGAGTACTCTTTCTTAATATATTAATAGGTACATGAAGAAAAAAATTTGTACCGCTTTTTAAGATAATTGCGCGACCGGTGGAGTATGAAATTTGGGACAGTTATATTTTAAAAGAAAATGCATTAGAAATATAATAATTTAATAAAAATAAACATTATATACAGTACATTCATGTGACATGCATTACACATACATGTAAGTATGCTATTTTCTTTATGGCCAAAGTCAGTTGTGAAAATTAACAGAGATTTTATTGTTTAATCTACGGTCAAATTTCAGCCACAGGCGATCGCTAGCAAAAACAAATCAGCAAATTATGTCGAAACTGAATTATTGAACAAACACACAATGAACATGTTATGTAAAGTGATGAGCATCTAGCGTGTAATGTTTCCATGCACAGTAAATGCTACTGCGTGCATTGGAGCATAATTTTCAGTTAGCTTTGAGACAGATCGCGCGTAAAACGGTGGTTATTCTCCTCAAACAAATTCCAATATCATCATTATTTTGTGCCAAATGTGTATCTTGAATTATTCATTTGGTGATTGAATCCATGTCCGTGCTTAAAATTATAAACGTGGACGTATATTACGCGTTCATGGCTAAACCAAAGATTTCGAGTCAAACATAAGCTATTTTTTAATTAACAGTATTTTTTAAAAATAGTTTGTATAAAAAACTATATCAAATATATATTACGTAAGTATAAGTAAATAAATACCGTGTAATAGTATATAGTATATATTATTACACGGTATTTATTTATTTATTAACATAAAGGATGTTTATTTATAAGAATATACCTTTACACATTATATTTTTATCGCCTGCAGTTTAAGCTGAGGCTACCAAATACGAAATGTTTTTTTGTTTCTAAGATTTTGTATTTAATATCTTTATTTGAATGTTATTGTTCAATGTATCTTTTTTGTTTTTGTTTTATTCAAAATAGTAATAGGCATTGTATTTATAAAGTTGTTTGGTGTTTAGAATTTAGTTTTTCTGTGTATTTCTTTATTTTAGTGTATAAGGAAATCGTATTTTTATATGCTTGTTTTGTACTCATTGTAGCTTATTAAGATGTGTTTGTGCAGCCGATTAGCTCTATTAGATACATGAAATTATTAAATACTCTAAATTTGGTTTAGCAAGAGTGTTGCAAACAGTTTTTCTATTGTTTTATAGAACGCAGTTTTATTTCGATGTTATTTGGTCACTACCCTTATCAGTTTGCCATCTAATAAAAGGGTAAAGCTAAGACACTTTTCTTGTTTGGGTCTATTGTGAGTAATACATAAGTTGGTATTTTTTATTTTTAGTCATACAATACGTTTTATTTGTATTAATTGTAAGAAGACTTTAGGAGAGAACCATTTGTTTAGTATATCTAAATTCTTTTGTGCTTGTGATATAACTGCATAAATCGAGTGTACAAAGTAGAATATTCTTGTGTTATAGACGTAGAATTATAAGTATTCTGATAGTTTTAAATTTATTTTGTTGTTTATGCATATAAGAAATAGCAATGGTCCTAGTATTGAACCTTGTGGAATAATAACAAAAGTAACTTCTTGGGAGTAACTTTTTTAGACAAGATATAGATTAACGGTTGGCAAGATAAGAAGAAAACATTTCGAGCGCTTTACCTTTAAATCCTATATTACTTAGCTTTTGCTATATTTTTGAGTGACACCGTTTTAAATATTTTTCGAAGTATATACTTTATATCGATTGAATGAGATTGAAAACACATGTTTTTGCTCTAATTCAATCGATATAAAGGAGTCATATTCCTAAAATTAAACTCATACATACATATGTATGAGCATATCCTTAAGAATATGACCAAAAAATATTTTCAGCCTGCGTTAGTCTTTGTTTTTGTGACCACATCAATCGCTGCTAATGAAGTGTTAGATTTGGGTTTAAAATCATACTGCTATTCAAAAAAAATTTTAGCGGTAAAATACTCGTTAAGTCTATTGTACATTATCTTTTCAAAAACTTAAGAAATCACAAGGAGCACCAATATTGGTGTAACCTTAACAGTATTTGGGCTGGCGGGAAATATCCCAGTAAGGCCAGTGGCTTTGATATTTTTAGTGCTTTTCATTTATTCCATCAGTGAATTTATTCCATTGAAACCATTAATTCAATGATACTGCAACATTATTACATAGTAACCTTGACCTAATGCTGCAGAAAACTAATTCAAAAACCATGAGCTCTTTTCATGGTTTGCTCTGAACATAATGCACATGAAGCAAGTAGGTACTTTGGTAATAATGGAATATGTCAGGGGTTTTTAAAATTTTAAATTTAAAGTTAATATTTACTGAATCAGTATTTCAACTATTGTTTTTTTAGGCTCGCAATAAACTGTCACATGTCACCTAAAAACTATCAATCATTTTTGACCTTACGACTCTGTCACGTCTATGTTGCCGTTGTTGTTTGTTGCGCCAACGCTTCGTAGATTTTTCGTTGTGCTTCCGATTACTTTTGTTTTTGACCTTAGCTTGGTATTTTAGATTGTGTACCTTGCATAAACTACTAACGGACTTTGGCATCTAAGTGATTTTGGATAGTGATGATAATATCTCGATAATGTCATAAGTTAACGACAAATATCTTGAGACAATTTTATGGAAAAAAATACATACATACAGGAAGAAAACGTGTTACCGTGCACATGAGCAAATGCTCCTATTATAGTGTGAAAATAGAAATAAATTATATTGTATTGTTTTATCGTACCGAATGAGATGACAATTTAAACATTACCCTTGAAATGATTTTATTTCATTATAAGTAATTTAACCCTTTATTTTTATATGTAATTGCAAGCTACAGCGACAAAGGATGAAATAGTCTTGAAAGGCGTATCCATTTAATCCGTAATATATTCATAGTTTTAAGGTGGTATCGTGTACCTAAGCTTATGAAATAATATTTTGTTCTGTTCTACTCCGATATACAAGTATACACTCGCAACACTCGCTTCACGTTACGTGGATAACAGGGAAAATGTAAATTCTACACCAAATACGTTTCACAGTAAAATGTTTGCCCACTGAGTCGAGTAATTAACCTACACTAACTGGAACTGGAGTTCGATTTCCCATACGAAAAAATGTTTGTGTGACGTGTAATACATGGGGCACACTAAAAGTTTTGCACTTCTAGCTAATCGGAACTATTTGATTTTCGAATGTTCTTAGTAATAAAAAAAACAATTGGCGGGAAATGATTTGTTAATTGTTTTTTTATCACACATCAAAGTTTGACGTACGCAACGAAAATGGAATTAAGTCGAAAAGATTTTAGAGCGATGATTTTTTTGATTTTAAAAGTTCTCTTTCTCCGCGAGACTGTGCCGCTCGTCTCTAAAATGCTTTTGGGAGAGAAGCACCTTGTTTGAGGCGATGGTTTGCTGAATCTGACTGAGGTCGAGTTTCTTTACATAACGAATTTCGTGAAGGGCGGCCTTCAACTGCCGTCAACGAAAATAATGTGGCTACTGTTAAGCGGTTAATTGAAGAAAACCCCCGGATTACATATGAGACAATTCGAGGACTATTGAGGATTGGTATGAGCCAAATTCAGAAAATTTTACACGAAGAATTGAAAGTTCGGAAACTTTGTTGTCGTTGGATATCTCATGAATTGACAGCGGAGCAGAAGCGGCTCGCGTGGAATGGTGCTCACAGATGCTACTGAAGTTCGACCACGGACATTATAATGCTGTTTATGACATTGTCACAGGTGACGAAACGTGGATTTATTGTTTTGAATCCGAAAAAAACAGCAATCTTGTGAATGGGTGTTTAAAAATGAGAACAGGCCAACAAAAGTGAGACAGGCGAGAAACGTTATTAAAAAAATGATCGCGTTTTTTTTCTTAGCTACGGGTCCCATCTGTACAATTCTACTTGAAAATCAAGAGTGTAAATGCCGAGTGGTAAATCAAGAGTGTAACCATTTTTTTACCCAAGGTGTTTACCAAAGTTCGCGAAAGATGACCCAAAAGCCGCATTCTCCTACACCATGATAACGCTTCTTCACACACGCCCAACAAAACAAAGTCATTTTTAGCTTCCGAAAAAGTACATCTCGTCAATCATCCTGCGCATAACCCCGACCTGTGTTTTCCCTGTGATTTCTGTATTTTCCCCAAAATAAAAGATTTAATGACAGGTTTTACTTTTACCTACTCCGAAGAGGCAGTGATAGTGCTGATTGAATCAGCACGTAGAAAACGTGCCTTCAGATCTGTGGTCCTCCTGTTTTAAAAAATGGTTCGATCGCATGAGAAAATGTTTAAAATGTAAAGGGGATTATTTTGGAAAGCAATAAACATAATTTTTTGGTTATAACATTTTGTTTTTTTAAGTTACGCAAAACTTATATTGTGACCTACGTACACGTAGGTTTGTATTTTTATTTATTGGTTCTGAAGCATAATAAGTACAATTCAGTATTTATGTATTTATTAGCTGACCCGCGCAGCTTCGCCCGCGAGTAGATCAACATGTCGTCAAGATAGCTTTTTATACTAATTTCATCCCCTATTTCAACTCTTTAAGGATTGATTTTTGAAAAAAAAGTTAGTCTATGTAGTCTAGTTAACCTATGTAGTCTAATAAGTCTATGTAGTCTAGTAGTTGAAAAGCCGGCTCTTCAACTATTTCCATGCCAAATTTCATGAAGATTGGTCAAGCGGTTTAGCCGTGAATGCGTAACAGACAGACAGACAAACTTTCGCATTTATAATATTAGTATGGATTCCTGTGCATTAGTATCATCGAGTAATGCAAATCACAGGTGATTTGAACTAGTTTGAAGTAACTTCAATTTGTGTATTTTGTCGATTTGTAGTTGTTTATCTATACAAATAAATAAAATTGGATTGTATGTTTGTAATATTTAAAAAATAAACGGTTTTTAATAAATGCATATGGATGTATACATGGTACATATTCAAAAATAACACTCTTTACGATTTTTGTCTGTCTGTCTGTCTGACTGACTGTTCCGGCTAATCTCTGGAACGGCTGGACCGATTTTAACGGAACTTTCACTAGTAGATAGCTTTTTTTTATATCATAAGATAGCAAACAAGCAGATGGGTATCCTGATGGAAAGAGTCAACCATCGCCTATAGACACCAAAGATGTTAATGGTGCGTTGCTATCTCGTAGCGAGGTCTAATGCCACATGCATAAGTTTACCGGCTACCTTACCCTCCAAACCGGAACACGACAGCGACAAGCACTGACGCTATTGCGGCAGGAATAGGTAAGGGTAACCAGACCCGGGCGAGACAATGCAGAACTCTACCACCTAGTTGCCACGATGGTAGTGACTCGATAGCCAATCGGTCGCCTTTTACGACCTGCCTGGCAGAACAGCAGTTGGCCTATTCTTCAAAGGAGGCCGGGACCAACACGGCGGAAAAACGACCTGCCTGGCAGAACAGCAGTAAAACACAGCAGCTGATGTAATAAGGAATAAATTAGGATACTTTTTATCTATACATCTTTACAAAGAGATAAAATTGGTGTGTCTGTTTGTAATATTAAAATAAACGGTTTTAACTAAATGTATATGGATTTGTACACAGTACATATACAAAATAACACTTTTTATGATTTTTGTATGTCTGTCTGTTTATTCCGGCTAATCTCTGGAACGGTATACAAATAAATAAAATTGGAGTGTCTGTTATAATATTAAAATAATCAGTTTTAACTAAATGCATATGGATGTTTACACGGTACATATACTAAAATAAAATTTTTTTACGATTTTAGTCTGTCTGTCTGTTTATTCCGGCTAATCTCTGGAACGGCTGGACCGATCATGACCGGACTTTCACTGGTAGATAGCTGATGAAATAAGGAGTAACTTAGGCTACTTTTATAAAAGAACATTATTAGACGAATGTTTCAACTTTTTAGTTTTCGTGAAAATATAGCAGCTAGCTATCCAGATTCTGCAGCCAATGTGGCTCGGGTTTGATTCCCGACGAGACAACATTTATGTAATAAGCATAAATGTTTCAGATGTTTGTATTCTCAGTTGAAATTTTTATAAAGTGAAATATGTATTATTTCAGTATTAATTAACTTATTTGTTTCTACATATTAATATCTTTGACCAACATCTATATCACAAATAAATAATTTGATTGCTTTGGGATTAGATCAATTCGTACAATTTGTCCAACAATATTAATTATTTCATTACTTACTATCTACTGAAATAACTGTTATTCATGCAATTATTATCAAGCAATGCTTACCTCCAAGTTTTGCTTTAACTTGTTGCTGCAAACTATCAAATAATACAAGACCAAGTTGAAACTTAAGTTGAGTACAAACTATTGCGTTAACAGACAAAAACTAACTACTGAACATTGAAATTCTTCTCGACACAAAATTTAGAAATTCAATAACATAATAATACCACGAGATATATTTTACTACACAATTCTGGTCACGTAGGAAATTCTTGTCATTATACTTTTTACGTTCAATTTCACGAGAAATATCAGGTACCTATATAACTCCATGTTGGGAACGGTAATAAAAATATTCTAACCAAGATAAATGTGAGTCATTTTTATGTATCGTTTAACCTTTACAACTTGTTCCCAAAATATCTCATAGCATCAAAAATATGGCGATCCTTTTTATTAGAAATAAATATTTTTATTTACAAGAATACATATTTTGTATAGATTTACATAAAGAATTTGTTTTCTCTGGGTTGATTTGAAATTTGCCACTTTATAAAATTTTAAAATGATGACAAATACTTAACGTGGTGTTTCTTACGTACAGTTTGGTCATCAAGTTCAAATAGCTCCTTAAAATATAAGCTTTGGCTCATTTGAATTAGATTGAATGTTAGAAAAATATATTGGAAGAATTTTCGAGCACGCAAATCACTGTAAAACTTAATAACAAATTCCGTTGAATTTTTTTTGTGTCGTACTCATATCAGAGGCGCCGAGTGCATGTCGTAGCGGTCACGCGGAGACCAATTTTATTTTATTTATTTATTTAAACTTTATTGTACACCAAAAATATACATTTTCGTACAAAAGGCGAACTTAATGCCTATTGGCATTATCCACCACTCAACCTTTGGGCCAACAGAGTGTAGCTATGAAGGTGCCATTGAGCAACTTATATTACATGATATTAATATATATTATGTCCTATATACATCCATATTATAATACTTAAATACATACATATACATAAATAAATACCTAAACAAACATACATATATACATACATATACTTACTTAGACATAAAATACATATATATTTATACAAACGTACACATTTGTCTCAAGTTATAATATATAGATTCTAATGTATATTTATTAAAACAAAATAAAATTGGACACATATATACCATATAATTGCATAAAAAGAAATCACTCATGATTCAGCAAATGGGCTCTTAGATGCTTTTTAAACAGAAACTTGTTATCAACCTGTCGCAATGTTAAAGCCAAACTATTCCACAGCCGCGAGGCCTGGACCGTAAATGATGTTGAAGCAAAATTAGAAAATTTTCAATGTTTAATTAAAATATATAAGTACTTAATAATATAAATTCGAAAGTCTGTCTATCCATTTGCCTGCCTGTCTATTGTGCTTTCACACCTAAACCGCTGAACCGATTTTGATAAAATTTAGCATGGAGATAATTTATATCTTAGTAGTTTCGATGAAATATGTTTTCTGCAATTTTTCACATGATGATAAATCCCTCCAATAGTTTTTCTAGTCATCATTACGAATCGAATGAGCTAGATAGTTGAGACACTTTTGGAGCTTTATCTCTATTTAAGACGTTTTTGAACTAATTGGCCAGACAACTAATCATGTATAGTTATGTGGCGACTAGCTCTGGTCAATATTTTTCATAGAAATGTGGTCATCTCTGCCCCTGGACACCTACATCAACAAATGAATGCAAGTCAATCGGTGACAAAATGCTTCAAAACATCAAGTTAGGCCTTTTTACTTATTTGTACAATAAAGAATTTAATTAATTGCTCAAAAAATTACCTGTATGTAAATATAGTAGCAAAAACTTTGTAACACTTTCTACGAAAATTATGTAAAAACAATAAAAGTAAAGTATAACCATTGGCAAAGTTTGGCAAAGTTAAATGCGGAGGAGCGCTAAACCTAGTATTTTTCAACAATATACATTAAAAACTCATATCGCTTCTGTGGTCTAGTGGCCCGTTGTCGGTGTTGACCACATGAGGTTCCGTTTTCGATTCCCGGGTCGGGCAAATAAGAAAATGAGTTTTTCAGTTTTCTGATAAAAACAACGTTGCCCGGGATTACGTAAGTGCTCGATTGGCTATGGGATTCCCACCTATTATATTATGGGACTAAGTGTCTTCGGCTAATCATAGGTGCACTAGTTACCTCTGCCTACCTCCTCGAGGATACGGGCGTGAAGATACTAAGAACATATTAATTATTAAGTTGGAAAATATAATTTTATATACATTACATACACTACATTAGTTATACATGATAATACACATACAAGTATACTATTATGTGTATGGCTAATGTCTGTTGTCAAACATAAATGAGATTTAATGGTTTAGTTTATGGTTGAATTTCAACCACAAGGTGATCGCTAGTTACAAATTATATATTTGTAACTAGCGATCACCTTGGCGGCCTTCTGTTTTTATACCTTAAAGTTGTAAACGAGAATACACCTTTCCTAATGGAAAGACTTAACCATCGTCTATGCTTCAAACATTGCCATCCATGAAGCAGTGACACAATGCCACATGCATTATTTAACTGGTTACCGTACCTATAAAGCCGAACAAGACAGTGATAAAGGTTAACGTGACTGAACAAAGTAAAACCATTATACCAAACGAAGGCAAATGGCTGCAGAACTTTACCACCTTATATGCAGAATTCTAGTAACACGATTCACATTCGAACTTAATGAACTGCCAAGTTTCCTGGTATGAAGGCTAAAAGCCTGGAATTTTGTTAAATTCGAGGTTTATTAAAAATGTATACAAATTTCTTTTAATTATCTAAACAGACTAACAATTGAGTTTAATTTAGAGGAATAAAGCAACTTGCTATCATTATAACATCGTTATTGAGTTCCTGGAGAGTATCATAAAGTTAAAAATTAAATTGTATCTCCCAAAAAATAATGGCAAGGTAATCAAATTGGAGCAACTTTGCGAAAGTTTGCGGAAAGTTGTAAGATTCAATTAGCAGATATGGCCCGCCTGTTACCGCCTCCACGGTGCGCGCCCATCGCATTTAGTCATCCTCACACGACATTTATCAACGTAATGTATCTGTGAAACTGGTGCTCGGTATTGATGCTCAGTTTTCATCATTTAATTTCTGTAAAAGGCAAACGAATGAAACTTTTTTTGTTTGGGACAAATAAATCTAAATTGAAACAATTTCGAGAGCCTGATCCTTATTTTTACTTAGTATTATTGTATTTAAAGTACATTCACTGTATAGTTTTATGACATACAGATTTTTTTTTTTTAAATATCCGTGCTAATATTATAAATGGCAATGTGTATGCGTGTGTTTGTTTGTCCGTCTTTCACGATAAAACCGAGCGACGAATTGACGTGATTTTTTTAATAGAGATAGTTGAAGGGATGGAGAATGACAGAGGTTACTTGTTGTCTCTTTCTAACCACCACTTTTTCCCGAATTTAACACAAGCAAAGCCGTGGGCAAACGCTAGTGTTAGAAATAAACACATTGCAAATAAAAAATAAGGCTTATTTAATCTTTACATAATTTAATAATATCCCGTGTTGATCCGGGCCTCTTTTTTGAATAGACCATCTGCCATTCTACCAGACAGTTCATAATATGCAAACGACCGGCTACACGTGTCACTGCCATCGTGATTACTAAGGCCGGGTTCCTATAATCAACGATCCGTCATTCGTAGCAGTAACCATTAGCAACCAATTTAATAATAACGATTTTTTTTATTTTTTTTTTAATAATAACGAGGAGTTTTTTGGACATTTGATAACTTGATATTATAGGAAAAGTTTCAGCTTACACTTCATAGAAAATGTTACTTCTGGTGACTAAAACGAGTCGTTTTACACATTTAGGAACCGGACATAAGTGGTAGAGCCACAACATCTGGCCCGGGTATTTGGTACCACCGCCTTACCTATTTCTGCCATAATAGCATGATCTATCAATGATATTCATGCAGTTTCGCCCGCGAGTAGATTAACATGTCGTCGATATAGTTTTCCATACAAACTTCATACCCTATTTCAGTCACTTAGGGGTTGATTTTTGAAAAAAAATTAGCCTATGTTTGACCCCGGATCTTTAACTATTTCATGCTGAATTGCATGGAAATCGGTCCAGCGGTTTAGCCGTCAAAGCATAACAGACAGACAGACAGACTTTCGCATTTATAACATTAGTATGGAAGTTAGATAGGAATATTTTTTTCAAAAATTAACCCAGAACTGAAATAGATCTTCTATTTCATGAAAGATTGTATGAAATTTCTTACATTGATGACCTGCTACTCGGGGCCAAGCTGTGTGGTTCACCAGAAGTCGTTCCAGTTCATGATTACTAACATAACCTGGAACTTCTAGTTCACTCTCCGTAGCCAAGAAGAAAACCGGCGTACTATATCTATTCCTGCCGCAATAACGTCAGTGCTTGTCGCTGTCGTGTTCCGGTTTGGATGGTAAGGTAGCTGGTAAACTTATGCATGGGGCATAAGAGCTCGCCACAAGATAGCAATGCACCATTACCACCTTTGGTGTCTATAGGCGATGCTTGACTGTTTCCATCAGGAGATCCATCTGCTTGTTTGCTATCTTATACTATAAAAAAAGTTACGCAAAGATTTTTCCAAAATTAAGCATAGATTTTTACAAAAGTTCAAAAACGTGACGTTATTAAAAATATCAGTACTTACCTTAATTTTTAAAAAGCTGCATATTTTTAAATCAATGATTGGTTTTAAACTTCTTACTGGCATTCAACGCAATTTTTAAATTCTAAGCTACGAAATAGATTGGTGGAAAAATGTCGAAGTAATGTCAAAAAAGACATTTTTCGTTGATAACCGATTTTCATCCGTATTACAGTAGATCTTATTAGATTTTTATACCAGTATATTAGAGTGAAAGGTATTTTATAAAAATATGAAATAAGCTTGTTGTAAACAACATAATTTTAATTAGTATTTGAAAAAGCTGCAACTTTTGAAAATTTAATTTGATTTTTTGAATTAACTTTAAATTAAAAAATTAAAAATCGATTAGTTGCAAACTTCGAAATTGTGTGAAAAAACGTTTTATTCAAAATTGTTTGTCTAAATAATCAAAATAACTCCGGAACGGATAAATCGAATTGAATGTAATTCGCGATATTGGGCGCATATTTAAGGAAAAGGGCTGACTGGGATTTGTAATCAACATTAATCTTAAAGTTATTTTAAGAATCATTATTTTGCCAAACTTTTTTTGAGGTTTTCTATCTCTTTTTCAAAATCTGCTTGGCCGAATCGGTTTGCCTGGCGGAACCTAATCGAATGCCATCTACAACGTTGCGATCGGTTAAGCTGTTCAAAAGTTATGAGATGTTTACTTATACATACATACAGACATACATACATACATACATACAGACATACTATCATCGTGAAAATACTTTAACTCGCCATTGTTGACGTATATGTCTAGAGACCGGGTGATTCAAAAGATTCGAATAAATTTTTCATCCGCCGTCGATTCGAGTTGCAATTTCGAGTAATTGCCTCATTTTAAGTCGCACGCCGTTGGTACCTACTCACGAATTTGCCACGGATGTACGGTTACGAGTATCAGCACCAACCCGGTCTGTAAGACCAACGTTGCCAAACATGTAAGTAAAATATATAGGTATAATATTTTCATATAGTAAAATATATGTAATATTTTTTTTGTTGCAAGGATATATATTTTTGTTTATTTTCTAAGAGTTTGCAATTTTATTGTCCTAAGATTGACAAAGGCTAATTTTAACCAAAAAATTAAACCTTTTTACCAATTTCAAATTTTTTATAAATATATGGGTAAATGAATATTTTAATTGTCCTGAGTATAATTTTTTAATAAGTAATAAACAACCTTTGATCGACCGAATTTTAGTATTTTATTATCATAAATGTGTTTATAATTAAACCTAAACTAAATAAAAGTAGGATAACTAGCCAATGGTTGGCAAAATCTTAAGTTGAAAACCCTGATCTGTGAGACCGGCGTCACCAATGTTGTAAATGAAATTGACGTCATCAATGGCGGGTTAAAAGGTTCCTAGGAGCTCATAACCTGGAGATCTGGTAAAAATTCGATTTCCGAAAATCGAGGCAATAGTAGCTTCCTTTTACTACTGACGTAGCGGAAAGTACAAAATCTATGCTAATCAAACAAATTCTGTCGGAATTCAAATCCAAGACTCATCTCAACCGTCGTCTTTATTCTTGACCAACGTGGCGATCATTCCCAATATTTTGATCACCACAGTAACTATTAGCAGGGTTAAGTAAAGTGATGCAATAATTTTAGCACACCAAATCCGACGTTATATCATTAACATCGAATATGAACAAACTTCGCGGTTAACCAGTTTCACTTTGAATTAAACAAGCACGTTGCGAATGCGACGTTTTTAGTTAATTCAACTCTCTCTAATATGATTATTTTTATCAAATTTAAACTGCACATGTGTAAACACAATTTATCATCACTACTGTCGTTAGTAAAATTTAAAAAAACTAATAAAACCCCCATCTCTGGTAAAATTAAAAACCGTTTGAACTTGCAGGCCATCCCTGAAACTTCCGCTAAATTGAGGTATTTTAAGCTCAAAAGAATAAATACTATAAGCTTAGATTTTTTAATTCAAACATCTAGTTTAAACTTGAAAAAATTACAACATATTTATTTTTGAAAACCTGCAAATTTTGGAAACGATGGTCGATTATGATCTTTCGAATAACATTCAACGCAACTTTTGAGATCTAAAATTTTATTAGCTACGTAATCGATAGGTTGAAAAATATCGCAGTAACGTCAAAACCCATTTTTTAAATATTGTCATTGCTAAATCCCAAATAAATTGACCGATTTTGAAGCAATTTACGGTATTGGACCCAGTTCTTTAAGGAGGACTAAAAGTTATTTTAAAAATACGAAGTAAGTTTGTTATAAACAACATTATTTTTATATTTCAAAAGCTGCAGCTTTATTAAACTTGATTCGACTTTGATTTCTGAAGGCATTTGACGCAGTTATAAGTTCTAAACTATAAAAGTTCTAAGTTCCAAAATTGAACTGATTTTTTATCATATGCTGATTGATTTTGATCCGAATTTCATTGTTTCAAACCTAAAATTCTGAGAAACTGGTAATGTTTTTTTATTCAATGAATTTAATAAAGATATTCATAATTCAACAGCTCAAAACGTAGTAAGGGTTACTACGACAAAACTGACAACTCGTGTTACAGAATATTTTTAATTTATTTTATATACAAAACATTTTATTTAATAAAAATTTTATAAATGAAACTTGTTTTTGAATAATAATACAACTATTTTTACACTAATTTCGTTCTAACATTCTAATATTCGTATAGTCCAAGCGATATATGAAGCGTGGCCAGTATATTAGCCCAAATAACTCGAATATTATCCCCCAACAATATTACACACATAAGATCAAACTGACAACCTCCTTTTTAAGTCGGCTAAAAACTTGTAAAAACATATTTTTGTTAACATTGATATAAAAAGGGAAGATACGTTGCCTAGTCACAGCACCTGGTCCTACAAAACTAGATCCTTGGACAGAGTGCGAATCGGACACAATCTATCACGCGCGGGACCTCATATCATACACTTATATTTTCCGACTGTTTTTACCATTAAACACGCATCAAAATACCTCCTTGTATATTCAGTCAGTGTTATAATCACTCAAGGAAAAAAAATAAGACACACGGGATTACTTTCCATTCGTAAGTACGGCTAAAACAATTTGTTTGAAAATTAGATTAAATTATTGTTTAATTCGCCATATTTGTGAGAGTGTACTATCTGTACATTCAAAAGTAAGCGAGAGAAACGTAGTCTGCTACGTTCGTCGCATTATTTTGCGTTCGACTGACCGAGCTTAGGTTATAGCAATTGCGATGCATATCTTCCCTTTTTATATCAATGTTTTTGTTGTCTTATTTTTTTTAAACTTATGATTAAAATTGACCAGTTTAATATATTTTTACCCTGTCATTATTCACAGAGTTATATAAATAAATAAAGTGTCGCCCGGTTTTAGTACAATCGTCTAAATTTCCTGTAACAATAGCGACAGTTCCCTTACTTTGTGTTATTATGTTATGTTTTAGTTTAGAGGATAAAGTAGCTGGCAAACCGATGCAAACAAATAATATGGCATTCATTACTTATACCCACTACATGGACACTACACTATACCTAAGCCTTTTTAACATATTTGGTTTGGTTATTTTTTCCGAAAGGAAAATTATCTGTTTTTTTTGATGCACTTGGACTTTTATTTCACTTTAATTACAAATAGTTTTTGCTTTCATTTTTTCAACTCCTGATAACCACAGCTAGTGTCGGGATTTTGGGAGTCGAAATATTGAATTAAGTTCAGTTTTGCGGTCATTTGGAAGGTAAGGCTAAACTAGCCTCCAAAAAGCTCGGTGTGCTCAGCAGAGCGAGACAGTACTTCTTGCCAGCCCATCGCCTTCAACTTTATAAGGCTCAAATTCGGCCTCACATGGAGTACTGTTCTCATCTCTGGGCGGGAGCTCCTCATTATCAGTTTCTTCTTCTTGATCGCATTCAGCGTAGAGCGGTTCGATTTGTTGACGACCAGGCTATTTCGAAACGGCTTGACTCTTTGGCATTGCGCAGAGATGTTAGTTCACTCTGTGTCTTCTATCGTATTTTTGTTTCTCTCAGCACTTTTTGCCTCGCACTCCTCTGTTGTGGAATCAATTACCGGCAGGGGCGTTTCCAAACGGACTTGGGGGGCCTTCAAGAAAAGAGCTTACTCATTCTTAAAAGGCCGGCAACGCAGCTGCAAGGCCTCTGGTATTGCGGATGTCCATGGGCGGCGGTGATCACTTACAATCAGGTAGGTGCACCTGTTTGCCCCCCCTTCTATAAAAAAAATTCAAGCCATATTCAGGAAATTAAGTAGTATAAGTCCATATTACTTATTCATAATACCGTCGAAGATAACAGCGTATTTAACTCTAAACAGAGTCAAACATAAGCACAACCGATGTTATGATAATTTATAATCGTTTTTTGGTCGAGTGTTTATCGACTCTGACTATGCAATCGATGGGGCACGTGTTCCATTTCCAAGGCATGTCCGTAGAATTTTTGTATTTGTGGGTTTAGGTGCATATTAAATATATTACAGTATTTATATACTTATTTCTATGTATTAGTATCGTTGACAAATAACAAGCAAATAACTTGCTTACTTTGGGGTTAGATCAACTCATGTAATATTTATTATGTCCAGTAAATATTTATTATGATGCAACAGAAATAATAATATAAAGCAAACAACAGTTTCAGTTGTAGCTAAAATAAATATTAACTTCATACATTTCCTTTGTTACGATGCGACGTAGTATAATAGTTTTTGCTTTTATTTTGCAAATACAATATCGAGGGAACACACTAAAAACCATCTCGCCACAGTCAATAACTCACAATAATTCTGTTAAAGTTGTCCACCGCCCTCATTCTCTTGGCAGCAGTTCTATTTTTAACGCGGTCAGTGTCGCCCGAGAGTAATTAATACGTTCTGATTGTATATCTTGTTTAATTACCATGAAACTCTCTACGTTTCCACGACGATTTTAGTTAAAATATTAGTACTACGTTTGTAGTCTATCTATATCAATAGTTGAGTAATTGAAAGCATTCGTAATAAAATACTTTTTCATTTTAACCAATCATATGCGATAAAATTTGCTCTGACTGTTTCGGCAAAATATAAAAACTTGAGAGGTGTCAAGGGACACCCGGATGGAACAAACTTCCTTTTATTATTATTTACAAAAAACCTGTATACACTCAACAAAAATAATCGTCGCGACACCACACTGTTCACTGTTCAATGATTGTCCGTCGAAATTCAACTTTTGGTCGAAATTCGACCTTCGGCCAAAATTCTGTATAAATGTCGAACTTTTGGCACTAGAAAAAAAGTAAACTCAATCAAATAGTAAATAGACTCTTTCAATTTCAATGCACGAGCCGGATATTTCTGTGCTTGCAATACCTTACTATAGCAAAAAGTGTCGTGACAACTTTTCGTAAGAATTTTTTCCGTCTAGCCCCCTTTCACAACGCGCGATAAGGAACTTCGTTCCAATAAAAATGTTAAATACTAAATTGTAAATGCGTTCGATATCAGAGAAATTATGTCATCAGTTTAAGTTATTTTAAGTATGTATATGTATGTCAGAAGAATGTATGTCAGAATATGTATGTCAGAAGAATTTTCTGATTGAAAGAAGCAACTACCGCCTACTTCCTATCTGTATAGCGGGATAATAATATCACATACATAAATTTACCGGATATCTTATAAACTGGAATACAAAAGTGACAAGCACTTACACTATCGCAATAGAAATAGATAAAGCGTTGGTACCAAATCCAGATGAGAGTGTGGAACTCTATCACCTAGTAGCCTCGATAGTAATGACATGTTTGGCCAATCGATCGCCTTTTATGACCTGCCTGGCAGAACGACAAATGGTCTATTTTTCAAAGGGTTTCCAGACCAACACGAGGAAACATATATGTATGTGTACGTAACAATTGATGTTTATGAACATTGTAAGTGTTAATTTACTTCATTTTCTTTGAAGGGGTGACGTATCGAAAATCAGATATCCAGTCGCAGAATTCAGTAGGTATGCCATATGCTGGAAGTTTACTCAGAATTGCCTCGTGCCAGAGATTTCCAAGGATAAGATGCAATTATATTTATTATGAGATAATGGCAATAATGGGAACTTTTAACGTCGCTGCTTTAATTTTTTTCTCTTTTCGTTTTTTTTTTAATTTCAGGTGAAATTGCTAGTTCTATTTTCGTATACTCAGTAGACTCACTGTTTTGTTGACTAGCTGGTATGATAGATTTTAATACTTTTAGTTTATTAGTGATATAGTTTTTCTGGCAGTATGATACTAAGGGATTAGTTAAATGTTCTTGATAAAGGTACTGTAGCCAACTCTACAGAAGAACAAGGTATAATAAAATGGCCCGTACAAACTTTTTGGAATATAAGATAATTTAAAAAAGGATTTAAATTATTATCATTTAAACTCGTGCTGTAAATTTGTGTTTTTTCAGCCATCAGTGAAGGATTTTCATTTTCAGAGATCTAGTCAGCCCCTCAATTCACGTAATTAACTCAAAGCGCTTAGGGCTTTCACACACATAAACACGATAGAACGTCGAGACGTGCTACGACACGGCATAATATGTAAGAAAATGTGTAAGTGTCTTAAATGCTTCGACTCGCTTGCCGCTTGATTACGTGAATTAGGCTCCGTGCAAATTACTAGCCGTAGCCGGCGAATTATATAACTATTTGATGTAATTAATTTGACATAACATTTACTGACGATACCACAACTTTTGAGACTGGTTCAAACGTATATAATTGGAGAATATGTTTGTGTATGTTTGTGTATTTTTTGCGAATTAGGAAATGACATAGAATAATCAGTGCGTACTTCTTAGTTAGTCATTTTATATGCACAGAATAGGAACATCTCCACTTAAGGAAAACTTGTAATAGAACACATTCTTTCTAGACAGTACTAAAGTAGGAAAAGGTTCACTAGGTTCCATAATCGTGGGATTATTTAAATCCACGAAATTTGTCGACGTTTTCTTATGACAATTTTAACGTTTATTTCTGGTTAAAAAAAATGAAAGGTCATCAAAGAAAGCTGACAGAAATAAAAACTTAAACTGTATTTAAAAACATCAAACTGATTTCAATATTTAGAATAAAATACTAATAATTTTTGAATAATTTCAAATATTTATTAGAATGTTGCTGACGCGAACCCAAAAAAATTTTCTGTACCAAAAATCGTTTCACGCACCAATAGAAATTTTCAGTGCAAAAAAATAATTAATAGCGTTGATTTGCTCATTTTTAGATTTTTTTATTATAGGACTGCATTCTGCAGCATCTTTTACTTTTGTATAACAAGATACGGGAGCGAAAATTTAGCTTGCGTTTTAACAAAACAGTATTTGAATAGCAGTTTTTTGCCAAAACAGATCTTTATTATTTTTCACATCTATATATATATATATAAAAGTCAATGCCACTTTTCGTTGTAATTTTATAACTCAAGAACGGGCTCACCTAACCAAACCAAATGCTTAGGCTTTGTTCGGACTATTTAGTAGATGGTTTATGTAAAGTTTGTACAAAATCGGTAGAGCGGTTCTTCATCAATCACATTTTTTGTAACAAATAATTAAATAAATGGCGATACGTAGAGAAGCACGTGACAGGCAGCTAGTACAGTATATAGTATTACTCAGTATTTTAAAGAGATAATTGTTTCACGATCACAAACTATATAATATATTTATTTTTAATTAAATAGCCAACCGGTTTTACATTTTACTGCATCTTCAGAGCTAAAACTTAAAGTTTAAGTTTGAATGAATGAAACAGTACAAGTGTTTAAAATATAATAATAGTTATGACGAAGTTTCACCAAATGCCGACGATGTAGAGATTTTTTACTACTCTAACCTATATATTTGCAGAATTCATTTATCGATATAACCACAAAACTCTGTATCTGAAAATACGGTGTATCTGTATCTGAAGATACAGTGTATAGTCCTGGCAGGGCAGTTGTGGTAAATATGATAATATGTATGTAAACAGAAAACATTTGTATTTTTGTATGTTTGTACCGAATAAACTCAAAAACTACTGCATGGATCTTAGTTTTTTATTATTTGCTACACTATCCAGGAGTAATATAGATTACCTTTTTTACTCGAACGAGCAAAAGATAGTAATGATTTTGGGTCACGTGAACAAGGTCGCGTGTAACAGCTAGTATTTAGAAATATGAAACAACTATTTCAATTTACTACGATAACTTGCATATATGTAGGTATTAACTTGGCTTAGCACTCCGAGAGCTTTCAATTAATATTACGATTCAGTTATAGCCATTAGTTTCAAATTTGAAATTAATGAACGTGTAATTTGTAAACTAATATGGATGAAAATTATTGCCAAAGTTATTTCGCAGTAGCTTATACTAACAATTTCTTCGGCTTGCTTCCCAGTCTTCACACTATTTTAAGACCTCGATGCTTCAAATCAAAACAAAATTTTCCACTTTGTATTGTGGTCACAACGCTCGGTCTATATAGTTATATCATATTTATGGTAGCAAAAAAATCACTTATACTGTTGCACCCCTCATAAACAGCGCATGCAGGTAGGGCTATACTCGCAAAATGCTTGATCTTGACGATCAAGCATTTTCTGGACTTCAACTGTATCTATTGTATTCATATTTTATTAATACAATATAAGAACACAGGTATAAAGAATACCCCTTTTTTAAACACATTTAATACTTTTAAGTAATATTTGTCAAGCATAATAAACAAAGTGCTTAAAAAAGTCGTAGACGACCGGATGTCTGTATGTATGGATGTGCTACGATTACGCTTAAAATACTTAAGATATTGGTAGTATTATTTTAAAAGCTTCAGTGTGTCACAGGATTATCTCTTATTGCAAATTACTAGTAATTTGCAATAAGAGATAATCCTATCAATTAAAAGTAATTTGCAATAAGACGGTATTCCGTTTAATTATTTTTTACGTAAAATGAGCGTAAGAAGCGTCCACTTTTTTATATCATAAGGTAGGAAACAAGCAGATGGCTCTCCTTATGGAAAGAGACAACCACCACCTATAGACACCAAAGGTGTTAATGGTGAGCTGCTATCTGTGTGGCGAGATGTTAATGAATAAGTAAGTATAAGGATAAGTTTACTGACTACTTACCCTCCAAACTGGAACACGACTGCGTTAAGCACTGACGCTATTGCGGCAGGAATAAATAAGGCGATGGTATCAATCCTGTGCGAAACAACGCAGAGCTTTACCACATAGTAGTCACGATGGTAGTGACTCGTATTTAGCCAATCGTTCTCTTATAAAGTTGGAATTGCGGATGGTCTATTTTTCAAAAGAGCTCGAATCAACACTTTTGGATTTTCCAAATTTTTACCAGTTTTCCTATACTACATTACTTGACAGGGTAAATAAATGTGAGATGATTGTGAAACAGTATAATTCAAAATCTAGAATCACTTTCTAGGGTTCGTTTGCATCTACAGAATAGTAAGACACAAGGCAGAGTCTGATCAAAACAATGTAAAAAGCCCAAAAAAGCTCGTATCGGCCATCACTTACTGATACAAGACTTCTTTAGCTCTAGCCACTAACGTGAATATTGACTAGATGATAGAGTTCTGAAAAGTCGACCGACAGCCGTATCACCTAACTTTGCCATCCGCCAGCTATCAGCGATGACTCTTAAGCATATAGAAAAAATCATCAAAACCATAGCCAATTGCTTGCCGGTCACTGGATGCTCTTTTTGATGTCACAGCACCAAAAATAATCAAGTGGAAATTACTGCCACTAATATACAAGGCTATTATGTGTCTTGCAATAACTAAGCAATTACGATAATTGTGCATTTCGAGATACGTAGTAACCCCGCCGGTTTGGTACCGCCGCCTTCCCTATACCTACTTCGACAGTGCTGATGCTTGCTGCTGTCGTGGTTCGGTTGCACAGGTAAGGTAGCTGAGAAACTTATGCATGTGGCATTGCAGCACCGCCACGCAGGTAGCAAACGCTCTATTTACACGTCTGATTAATCTTTGCCATTTACACTAGGCAAAAGCTATATACTTTAAAATAAAAGTAAAAAATAAAAGACAAAGACATTTGTGACATTATTATTCGTATTAGTATAAAAATTATAATATGACAATTCCTTGTTTTATTTGATTACAAAATCTTTCCGTGTACAGATTAGTCGCTCAAGCTAGGGGTAGGGGATGCAACTTTAAAAAATCAAATGACGAACGTTTTGTTTAAATTTTTTTTATTGAAATTTCCAACTCACAAATCGAAAACTGCAATGAAAAATAAGGGTTTCTATTTGATTTTTTAAAGTTGGACCCTCTACCCCTAACATGGGGTTAGGGTGTGGGTAGTTTTTAGAATGGTTAGATAGAGTTTCAAAAATATTGAACACGTGTTTTTTTGTTTTCATTTTTTTTTAAATTTTCACAGGAATCAGCCCGGACGGGTGGTCTGGAACACCCGGTATAATTATATAAGTCCCTAGCTGAACCGGTAAAGTAGTTTAAGTCTACTAGCTGAACCGGTAAAGTCGTTTAAGTCTACTAGCTGACCCGGCAAAGTTGTTTAAGTCTACAAGCTGACCCGGCAAACGTTGGTTTGCCATACAAATTACTTGTATTGAATATTTTAGTAGAGTGCTTGAGAGGGGGAGTTAATTGAATTAATTGAGCTATTAACTTGCGATTGCGAACGATTAGAAAAAAAGAAAAAAAAAACATATATATATATATATATATATGTAATACTAGGTGGTAGAGTTCTGCAATGTCTCGACCGGGTATGGTACCACCGACTTACCTATTCCTGCCGCAATAGCGTCAGTGCTTGTCACTATCGTGTTCCAGTTTAAAAGGTAAGGTAGCCAGTAAACTTATGACTGTAGCATTTGACCTCGCATTAAGATAGCAACGCAGTATTAACATCTTTGTTGTTTATAGATGATGGCTGACTCTTCCCATCAGAAGACCCATCTGCTTGTTTGCTATCTTATGATATAAAAAAAATTATTCAAATTTTAAATTAAATATTTTTTTAACTACTAAAAGGACAAAATCTAAGGTACAAAAATTTACTTGTTGATATAAAGTTATATATAAGGCTGTGATAAAGTAAATTTGAAAAATAAAACCAAAAGGATGTGGATGAAATCTATCCTAACTTAATAAGCGTAGAAAACTCGATTCGTTTGCATGGTCAATGTAATTTAGTCAAAGCGCCGTGCTTCAAGAGTAAGTTTCAAAATATGCATTTCAGAGCTACTCTATATGTATATCTATTTGATAATAAAACCTATTTTTCAAAGTTCATTTTGCATAATTGTACTATATGACAATAATGCTGTTACTACGGTTACTAATACAAAAAATAAACTCTATGAAAATTATAAAATACTAAAAAGTTTCACCCCGTGTTTCCTTTGAAGAATAAACAATCTACAGTTTTGCCAGACTGTTCGTAAAAGGCGAACCATTGGCTATGCGAGTCACTACCGACGTGGCTACTAGATGGTAGAGTCCTGCATTGTCTCGGCTGGGTCTACACTAGTACCACTCGTCTAGTACCACCGCTTTACATATTTATGCCGCCACAGCGTCAGTGCTTGTCACTGCCTTGTTCCGGTTTGGAGGGTAAAGTAGCCGGTAAACTTATGCAAGTGGCATACGGATAACAAGACACCATTAATGCCTTTGGTGTCTATAGGTGATGGTTATCTATTTCCATCGAGAAAGCCATCTCCTTGTTTGCTATCTTATAAAATAAAATAGTGCGTGGATTTTTTACTTCCCAATATGGAAGTTCTAAATCAAATTAAATTTATTTACTCTCTTAAAAATAAATACATATTTACAGTTTGTTCCAGACTTATTTGCAAAGCTAGTCCGAAGATCTATAGTACTTAGGTTAAAACGCCGCGACCCCTGCTGAACTATTCTGTAAGGGCATTTCCAATAATTCGAAAGCTGAATCCGCTGTGAGATTTTAATTCGCATTCTGTTAAAAAATAAAAAGCGGCGGCAGCGCCGCACTATCGAGCGTGGTAACGAGATACAAGCGCATGTAACAATTTGCATTAAATGTTTGTATTTGGTACTAGCTGTTGCCCACGACTTCGTCCGCGCGGACTTCGTTTACTCCGCACATCTCCTCCCCCTTAGGTGATAGCGTGATAATATGTAGCTTATATGTTGACCCAACCTGTTACTAACAGGTTCTAACTAACTAACTACTAACATATTTATCCAAAATTTGAAGTAAATCCATGCAGTACTTTTTGAGATTACCCCGGACATACATACAGACAAACAGACAAACAGACAAAAAATCTAAAAAATATATATTTTTGGCTTCTAAATCGATTGTAGATCACGCCCCAAGTATTCTTTTAAAAAAATATTCAATGTACAGTTTTGACTTTCCTACGATTTTATTATATATATAGATGCTGTAAGTGGGATTCATGGGATCATTTATTTGAATAAACAATTTCTAGTTGTTAAATAACTAAATTACTTTAATAAAAAGGACTTAAAAAGAATTACTCGTAAACTGTGGAATACTTTATAACCCTTAAATAACTTGTAGTCCGCCTCTGTGATCTAGTGGTCCGGTGTCGAAGTTGACTACATGACGTAGCGGGTTCAATTCCTGGGTCGGGCAATTCAAAAATGTGTTTTTCAGTTTTCTAACAACGTTACTCGGGATTGGAAAGTGCCCGGTTGGCGATAGGCTTACAACCTATCACATTGTGGGACGACTTAACTTCGGCTAATCGTGCCCAAAAAAGTGCACCCACTTATTGTACCTTTGCACTTATTGTTATGCTATTTGTATGTATTTATCATCACTACTTTTATTATTATTTCATATGATACAATTGTATTCGTATGTAGTATTATTTAGTATGTTTTATGTTTGCAAATATTTACTTTTATATAATTAGACATATGATGAATCTTCACACCCATATCCCCGGGAGGCAGAGGTACAACAAGGGCACCCACGATTAGCCAAAAATACTTAGCCCCACAATGTGATAGTTTATTTATACATTCTACTCTCTTACTTCTTAGTCCGCTTTATTGTGATGGTTGACTTCGGAACCTTACATTGCGCGTGGTCCGATACGTACTTTATCAATTTATTATTACATTAGCTGCAGCGTGCAGCCCACTGCATTATAAAAGTATTTGGTGCATCCCGAATAACTCGTTTTTCACGAATAAAAAGTAGCCTGTGTGCTATTCCAGGTCATCATCTGTGTACACACATCACATCTACCTGTGTGTAAAATTTCATTCAAATCCTTTTAGTAGTTTTGATGTGATTGAGCGACAGACATCCATTTATCCTACCATCCCTTCATCCAAACATCTAAACTTCAATACTCAATACTCAATACTTTATTGCGTCAGATGTTATACATTTATAGGTGTTAAGTATACATTCTAGGAACAACATATGTACCCTGATAGGGTGTAGCAATGCAGAGGCGGACTGATTCATTTTTCTGAATAAAATATGTTTCTTATTAAAATTTATCATTCGAAAATTCGGTTAAAGTATAGTAACATTTATTTATCAACAGGTTCTTAACATCGTGTAGAAATAATTTACAATTTTTTCCGATTTAAGTTTTTCGGGTAATTTATTAAATATTTTACAGCTATAACGTTTGGCCCCGAGCTGTGCATTTTAAGGTTTGAGATTGGTAATTCTAGGTTGTATTTGAATCTTGTTGTAAATTTTCGTGGGTATTCAGTTTGTTTTTTAAAAAACTGGGGATATTTTTTAACAAATTTTAGTATTTCAAATATATAAATTGAAGGAAACGTTGATATTTTTAGTTTTTTGAAATACGGTTTACAGCTTTCTGGTTCTTTAATGTTAACATAGGTTATATTAATATAGGTTAACTAACAATTTAGATAACTAATAAACAATAAGTTAGAATACATAGACCACATATCTAAATATTCGGTCCATTGTAATATTACTACATTAATATAGCTGAGATTTGTACTTATTTCAACTCATTGTTTCAACTATAGGAACTTACTATAGTTAAAGTTCCGTTTTCACTTTAGTTATTGCGAGTGCGGTGTTTAATATATGTGCTCAGTATTAAGCAAAAAATGCGTGAAGATAGCCGTTGATCAGTGCGAGTGATTAGTGTCCAGCATAGTAAAAGTGAATAGACGCTGAGTACTAATCACTCGCACTGATCAACGTCTGTCTTCACGTATTTTTTGTGCGTTACCTGCATTAAACACTCGCACTTGCACTAATCAAAGTAAAAACGGGGCTTTACTTCAAGTGGACTTGAAAAGCGTTAAGTAAATAAACTACCTACTTGTACTCCAATTTGAATTTGGATGAATCGATACAAGTGAAACTTTTTTTAATTTTAATTGGAAGTCTGGAGTCTTCCAACTTACCTGATGGAAAGTGTCAGTAAATATAAAAGTGATACACGCCCATCCAAAAGAAACCTGTTCACTCTTAAAGGTTCTTGAACTGTATTTGTCGGAAAAAATCGATCCAGGCAATTCATTCCAAACTCAGTAACTCGAAACAAAAAAGAGTTGTCAAAAACTATTTTATTAGATTTTTTTTAGTATATCACCAATGTGCAGATGGAACTTGTGTATCTAGTAGTCCGATAAAGTCCAATAAGTTCGAAGAGAGGTATCACACACTCACCAAAGTGCATCCAATAAATGATAAGCTGGCGACCTCACGACGATACTCCAGTGTGTAGTTGTCTATTTATGAGCTTGTTTTTTATTAACCCACGAACTCTTCAGTCCCAAACCTTCCAAAAACTGACAACAGTACTCCGTGCCAGATCAAACTTTAACTATGTACAGGTAAACCACAGACCACATGAATACTAATAGACACGCCATTGGGAAGGAAACATGTCAGCGCATATATGAGCAAACGCTCCTATCACTGTCAAAAATGTCATATTTTTGTAGACATATTATATCGTGAAAAAATAGAAATAAGCCATATTGTACTGTTTTATCATAACAAATGAGATGACAAGGTTAATTTCATCGGTAAGTAGTATAACTCTGTATTTCTGTGTGTAATTGCAAGCTACACAGACAAACTGAGAAATTGACTTGAAACGCGATCCATTTAATCCGTGAGGTAAACTTTGGTACATATTTAGTTTAGATGGTGACACGAAGGGTTTAAATTCCAAGATACTTCTTGATAGATTTCCATGCAGTTCCGACGAGATCCCAATAATATAAAGCCCTTGATCAGCAACGCAAAATATCGAATACTTAAGGCAAAGCCCTTAATCCCGGTAATGAAATCGCTGATACCTCATCTAACATTAACCTTTCGTTTTCCGTGAATTAATGAAGCTGGTAATGTTTAGTAAACTCAACCTCGGAAAATCTCACATATTTATTTCTACACTAGCTGACCTGCGCAGCTTCGCCCGCGAGTAGATTAACATGTCGTCTAAACAGATTTTCGTACAAATTTATTTCCTATTTCAGCCATTTAGTGGTTGATTTTTGAAAAAAATTAGCCTATGTTTGATCCCAAATCTTCAACTATTTCCATAATAAATTTCATGAAAATAGGTCCAGCAGTTTAGCCGTAAAAGCGTAACAAACAGACAGACAGACAGACTTTCACATTTATAATATTAGTATGGATTTCATATTTCTTATATTTTGGAAACAGCTCTTTTGTTTGTTATTTTATTTTTTATTTATTTTTTTATTATAAACATGAAATCCGCAAGATACAACTGAACAAATAAACAAACCAAACATTATGGTCTAAGAGCCGGTGTGAGATCGTCCTTTACCGATCTGATAACCAGATGAGACGTATATTTTATCAAATATTATTTATAAACAAATATGCCTATAATTACTTGCCTATTCAAAAGTGCTCATAGCAAGTTTTCAGCTTGGCAACAGTACTTTGAGTACGATTTTTTGCAGGCAAGTATATGTGACTGATTTTGTAATAAAATAAAGTTTAATATAACTTTCGATAAGTTAGAAGATCGATGGCCAATTACGGATTTTTATTACATTTTTTTCCCATATTGTTCATTTCTATTTAAATACGATTTTGTTTTTCAAACGATTTTTCTTTTTCTTCAATTCCTCTTTTCTTAAAAGTAAATGCATACTAAAAATAATATTATGTATCTTATGTAATACTTTGTTAATAAAGAAAATGCCAGTTATTCTCAACCAAATATATTTTATCGCCTTCAAAGTAGGTATGCTCCTTTAGAAACCATACACTTGCACCAACGAATCAATCATTTTAAACGGGTGTCACGATGTGGTATTTTGAATTTAGAAAAAAGAAAGAAGTCAGCTGGTGTATATTTTACTATACGTATATTTGTATTGTAAGCACCTAAAAAAACGTAGTTATAAAAAGTATTGCCGCTTAAGTTTCGTCGCAAGGCAGGTAAAGTGATACCGAAATCAATAACGCTTGAGCTCACAACAATCCTCAAATTGTCATTTAATGAAGTGGGTCATGCTCCTCATCACTGCATTTGTAAGCTGTAAAGATTGTTTTGTATGTTCTCATTAAAAATATCTCTGCATCAAATACAGTAGGTACTGGTGTTTTTTCGTATTTATATTTGTATCATTAAAAATGTGCAAAAGTTCTTTGCACAGCCAAATGTAAGGCTTTTATGTGATGTACATTTTTCAGAATGAACAGCCCTTTAAAGTTCTCCAGTGTGAAAGCTTAATGCATTTGGGAACTTTTTTGTGATGTTGAAATGAATGAATAAGCAACTTGGATTAATTGTTTCTTCTTTTCAATAAATGGTAGTTATGTATCTATTATTCATACGTTAAACTAGATGATGCTCGCGGCTTGTTTCGTGTTAGGGGTTCTCCTAAGGAGTTGAATATTCATATATTTTTTCTAACCAAATGCCTACATTATACAAATATGTCATCTGTATGCAAAAAAACTTTGATGAAGGCCCACCTTAAGTATACCAAGACTATAACCTAAACTGAAAGTATGTATTGAAATAATATATAATAAACTAGCTGTGCTCGCGACTTCATCCGCTTGGAAAAAATTCTAGAATAAAATTCCGAGGTTTTATCCGCATAATTCCCGTTCCCGTGAGATTCCGGGATATAAACTATCCTATGTCCTTTCTCGGATCTCAAACTAACTTTGTACCAAATTTCATCCAAATTGGTTTTGTGGTTTAAGCGTGAAGAGACAGACAGACTGAGTTACTTTCGCATTTATAACAAAGGCTTTGTAGAGTGAAGTGCTCTTCAACTCTCCTGGAGATGCTTTGCGTGCTTTGAGTATATAATTTGTATATAACTGCCTTTGCTAATGAGTAATGACGTGAGTGAAATTGTTGTAAACGTGATTGGACTATTTTGCCACTGGGGTCTCCTTTAATTCTTCAGACCTTGGATAAATTTGCAACATTTCTTACATTACTTTTTGTTTCAGTTGCGTCATAGCAGTTACATATAAGATTTCACAGGAACTTTTCAAATTGAATAAAATTTTATCTTTGTTATTTAACATATTTTTTGGCATAAAAGTGAAATTTAGAACGAATTAATTAATAGGTACATTGAATAGACCAATGCCAATCCGGCTAAATCCACCTAAATTAGTGCCGAATTACAATCTTTATTTACTTTGCCTATTCAGCAAAATAGTTGACGTGAAATTTATATTATTAAATAAACACATTAAAAAAAATATTAAAATATTTTTCAAGTTTCTAACACACAAAACAATATGCCGAAATTTTAAAACTTTCCCTCGTATTCGTCCGGGTTCCTTTGAAGAATAGGCCAACTGTCGTTCTGTCAGGTAGGTCGTAACAGACGACCGATTGGTTATGCAGGCACTACCACCGTGGTTACTAGGTGGTAGAGTTGTGCATTGCATCGCCCGGGTCTGGACCACCGTCTTACCTATTCCTGCCGCAATTGCGTCAGTGCTTGTCACTGTCGTGTTTCAATTCGAAGGGTAAGGTAGCCGGTAAACTTGTGGCATTTGACCGCGCCACATGATAGCAACGCATCATTAACATCCTTGATGTCTATAGGCGATGGTTGACTCTTTCCATCAGGAGACCCATCTGCTCGTTTGCTATCTAATGATTTAAAAAAAAATTACGCGTGTCGCATAGAAGAATTCACACGAGCGATGCATGGAGGAGAGGTTATATTAAAGAAGCACAAATAAAGTCCCCATTCCGTATTATCTTATAATATTACAAAATATGTGAAAATTAGTTTGTTTGATTGTTAATTACGCGTTCACGGCTAACTGGGTAAAGTCATTGGAGATCCGTGGTGAATCATAGTCTTTTTTTTAATCTACCTTTTAAAAATTGAAATAGGGTGTAGAAGTTTGTATGAAAAACTATATCGACATATTAAAACGCGCGGGCGAAACTGTGTGAATCGGCTAGTTATATTATTCTGACTTAATTTGGCAAGAAAATAGTTGAAATCCCGGGGTAAAACAAAGGCTACTTTTTGAATTAACCCCTAAGGGGCTGTAAAAGGAGATGTAAGTTTGTATAAAAGACTATATTTATTTTAATATGTCACTAGTTATACACAGTATACAGTACAGTACTAGTACAAGATACATTTTACAACACGAACTAATGACCTAATTTGGTAATAAGATATAGATACAGAAGAAGAAATTTGGAAATAGAAAAAAATGGATAGCTCTCCTTATTGTAAAAAACACTAAAGATGTTAACGGTGCGTTGCTATCCGCATATCCGAGATAAAAATGTTTAAAGGAACGAAAGTCGAAAGGCAGCCCCCATTAATACATTTTTGAACCAACCGAAACGTGGATAAACATTTGCGTTATGGTGGTAGGAAAATGCCCGCGGGCAAATCATCGAAGAACTATGCAACCTAGTAATTACGAAGATAGAGACATATTTAATCTGCCTCTTGCGCTGACTAGTAGAAAAACATATTACTTACTTTTGTAAAGACTACTTAAAAATGAGACAAATTTTTCTGGAAAGGGCCCTGGTTACCACGAGGGCACATGTTGATTCGAACCCTTTTTAGAGAAAATATTTACTTTTACAGGGTATCTAGAAGATTCAAATGGAATGAATTACTCTTTTGTGTTTAACAAGAAAATATTTCTACTCGACAAAAATAAAAATGTTTTATCCTTTTGAATAAATAAAGGTTTCGGCGTTTATTGAATCTCAATTTCTTAGGGTTTGAATGGTTATCTAGAGTGACATGTTAAGACAAGTTTGTGAAAATAGAAAACAAAAAGATTACACGCCTCAAACAAAGAGGTCTGTATAATTGAAATACTTGCCTATTGCGCAATTCTATATTTTGAGAATATTTTACTAAAGCGAAAGTAGCAAAACTCTTTATTTTTTATTTTATTCATTTTAAATAAAATATAAACAATAAATAAAATAAAAGTATGTAGGAAACTAGAAGTTATTTTTACGAAATTAATTTGTATATTTATACTATTGAGTATTTATACTGATATTATAATGAAAAAACATTTGTATTTTTTTAAATTTGTAAGAAATACATTTTCTTCCTTACGTTTTATAAACTAAACTATTTGTTATTTTTTTTAATTATATAATTAATTATCGCCTCTGTGGTGTAGTGTTCTGGTATCGGAGTTGACCACAGAGGTCCCGGGTTTGATTCCTGGGTCGGACAATTCAGAAATGTGTTTTTTCAGTTTTCTGATAAAAACAACATTGCCCGGGATTGCAAAGTGCCCGGTTGGCGATAGGCTTGCCACCTATCACATAGTGGGACCAAGTATCTTCGGCTAATCGTGGGTGCACTTGTTGTACCTCTGCCTACCCTTTCGGGGATACGGGCGTGAAGATACTTTTTTATAATTAATTAGAGTTAGTTTTTTGTGTTTCAATCAATATTGTACACTGTCTACCTGTACCGCTTTGATATTGTATTTCTCTGTGGGTTGGCTGTAACATATTATGCTGTAAGTTATTAGGGATTAGCTCGTCTTTTGTAATGTTTTCGTTTGATATTTTTTTGCGATTTCGAGACATAAGAGATTTCAAATTAAATTAATTTTTTTCTCACGGAAGGTTTCAAATTAAATTAATTTCTTCTCTGAGTTATATATTTTCACAAATTGACCACTGAATCTGATCTTTTTAAAAACTGAATGTCTTATTTAAAAGGAACCCATATATCCTAAAACTGAATCTATACGAAAGCTGGTAAAATTAGATTACTAAGCCCTTTTACATTTTTCTAAGGCAAAATTTATACTCATTTAATATGCTTTTCCATCCTTCAAATCATAAACGAATACCTACTTCACACCATGTCCACAATACGATAAGAAATATTCGAAAAGTAAAATCCCATATTTACTACTGTGTAAAACTAAATGGTTTTGTACTTGACAGCTGACGTTCGTGACAGCAACGACCGTATAAGGATTCTTCGCTTCTTTTTATGTCCACATATTTTCTTTATAGTTTTTTAACCTTATGTGAGGGTTCTATTTCCGCGACATGAGTCATGGAATTTCAAGCCTCCGTTATCACATATTGCGTTAAATTTATGGAAAAGCTGTGTCACTTGTTTTTTAAGTACCTTCACGTTGACGTGTGAATTTGAATATCTAGTTCACGGGACATCATGCTATTTTTTAAATGATGAAACTTTGTGAGTGGCTTCCTTTTACTAAGTGTAAGAATCTTTCTACCTACGACTTTTTTCATTCAGGTTGACGTGGGAATTTGAATATATTGTTAACGGGACATCATACTCTTTGCTAAATGATGAAACTTTGTGGGTGGTTTCCTTTTGGTAATTGTAACAATCTTTCTACCTGTGACTTTTTTCGAATAATAGGCCAACTGTCGTTCTGCCAGGCAAGTCGTATAAGGTTACCGTTTGGCTATGTGAGTCACGATATTAATAGTAATAGCCGATCAATCTATAAAACGTACTTGGAGAAATTTTGACAGGCGGTGAACCTGTGGTACGGACATATCCCTCATTGACGTTAAATAGGTTAAATGTTCATAGTACGAAACAATAAATGCCCTCTCCTTAGTCCGCATGATTGTGATGGCCAACTTTGGAACTCTACATTGCGCGTGAACCGACACGCAATTTACCAATTTTTTTTAAATGAGAATAATAAAAATATGTCGAATTCATAAGTTTTCCTTTCTTGGCGGATTCATACTTACTTTTAATGTATTTACAGGCTAATTTAATTAGTAATCCGAAAATTACTTCATACGACAAATATACTGCATCTATAAGCTTGTCTACCACTGCGAAAATCCGTAACTAAGCATTTTTATTTAGAACAGGAATCAATTCATAAGTGAGTTTGCGTTGAATTGATAAATAATTATTAATCGGTGATTCTTCAAAAATGTGTTCTCCGTGTAATTTCCTGGTATTTTTGAAATCGCTTAATTAAAGTAAATTTCGCATATATTTCAACAGTTTATGCAAATTTAAAGAACATATAAAAATTCGACACGTAGTAGATATATACTTTTCCTAAAAAAAATATAGAACATTTGCGGTCCATGGAAATTACATTATAAACCACGGAAATGACCCAGCAGTTAAAATTTTGCTAAATACCACATCAAATATGAAAATAAGATTAGATAAAAGTTATTTGGGCTACTATGAACGGCTGTAATATGTATTTAAACGATATTAGCCCGAATTTTTCAGCGACTCCTTTTTTCTGAATTTCTCTTGTTTCCTAAACTTAGCGCTTAGCGTGTTCTTACTGGAAATAATAGTGTATACCTACAATTTCCTATATAACGAGTATTATCAAAACTTAAAACGTCAAACTTGTGCTTAAGTTAGTAGCGTGCTTAAAAGTCAACGTAAAACTTCAACATTTTTCAAAATGTTTCGTTGAAAATTGTTTTTTCTTTTAATTTTATTGATTGAACACACTCTTTTTTATGGATTCGAAGTAAACTGGAAACCCTTATAATTTCGGTATGTCCGTCCGCCCGCAGTCTAACTCACAGATTATTAGTACTAGATTTTTTATATCATAAAATAGCAAACAAGCAGATAGGTCAGCTGATGGAAAGAGTCAACCATCGCCTATAGACACCAAAGATGTTAATGGTGCGTTGCTATCTTGTGGCAAGGTCTAATGTCACATGCATAATTTTCCGGCTACCATACGACTCTCCAACGAGGGTAAGGTAGCCGGTAAACGAGACGAGACAATACAGAACTCTACCACCTAGTAAAGCTGTAATTTGATATGGATATACATATTAGTCACGGCAACAAAGCGAATATTATATAAACTAAAGTAAATATTATTATTACTTTGAAAAATATTTTTAGGGTTAGATAGCTCCTGTTAAAGTAGGGAAGTTATTTTTTTTCTCGTGCGCCTCAGAATGTGGGGTATCATTGGATGGATAGATTTTTAAAAAATATTGGAAGTTTGTGATAACAATTTTTCGATTAAAGGACTCGTTTGCAAAATATTAAGCTTTAAAATGCTAATTTTTTGTTAAAATATCCTCTCCTCTACCAGCTAAACGGTTGGTTTCGGTTTAAAAAAAAGATCCTCATTGTCGCATTTACCGATATGTTAACGATTATCGACTATTTCTAACGATAACCGGAACCGGCAACTTTACGTGATCATCCGAGACACGGGATTGGTAATACACCACTCTACCATACTCCGAACTGCTACTGGGTAAACCCCAGTAGCAGACTTTCGAAGAAACCTTGACAAACCTTAATACCACCTTTGGGATCGAACACTGGACCACGAGGCAGTCTAACTGATAATGAGCTTTGCTTTAGCAGATTTAAATAATAAAAATAACTGACTGACTGAGTATTTATCACTTAATCTGGTGATCGCGTGAATTACAGTATAAATATTGAAGGTTTCATTTTATTTATTGCAAATTAAATGTAATAAAGTAATTTCTATAGGGTTATGTAACTTTCGAGGTGTTTTATACACAGAAATTACACCATGGAAAATTGGATAACTTACTCTTGCACCAAATGGAGGGAACCAGGGCCACGAAAACTTGACCCATAAGCAGTAGCATAACTACAGAATCACAAAAACCAATCCCGATACGTCTAGACCTCGCCAGTACATCGCAAAAAGCGAAGCTAAAATTTTGACAAGTGTGTTACATACTTACTTAAATTCATAAAACTGCATCTATGAGATGGAACTTACTTTATTTCACTACAATGGGATAGAAAATTGGACCAGAATATATAATGATTTGTATTTTTCAATTTCGAGTATAAATCCGATTAAAAGCGTAAGTGAATACCAAATATCTGAGATTGATAAGAAGACGGCGCACGTGTTAGGCGTGCAAAACTTACAAAATTAACCGGATTTGAGGTGTTGAGGATAAATAACTACTATATAAATGGTTACTACATAATAAAATCTATATGACACGATGCATATAGAATGTTTAAACAATGTTATAGCAGATTTATGCCAACATTATTTGTTCATATAGGAGATAAGTGTCTGTTACGCTCAAAAATTGTACTCCGAAGAATTACCCTAATATTATCAAGTAGTCATATTATCCGATGAATTGCTTGCTTTCGTTATCACAAAATATGAATTTTGTGATAACGAATATCCATATACTACTTTTGCACTACTTTAGAAAAAAGTCGTAAAGAGAAAGTTTGATTGACTTACTAAATTTAAGCCACTCACGACTTAAACGTGTTTAAATTTAACAAATAGTGTGATAATACATGGCTAAGGGTTGAACTACATCCGTCAGCACGGGATCGCCTTTTTCCGTTGTTCTATCCTTTCTGTCGCTTAGAACCACCATTGCTAGAGTTGCAAATAAAAATTATGAGCGTCAGACAAGGATGGGGCGACGGAAAAAAGGTGATTCCGTGCTGACGTCCAAGTACAATGTTCTATCTATTCTTATATAATCTAGCTGAAGAGATTGTTGTTTGTTTGACTACGATTATATGTGTATAAGCTACTAGGATTTAAAAAAAAATCTTTATAAACACCTTTTCATGCGGCTAAAGGCCATTTTAAAACGCGATAGAATAAACGTAAGCAATGTTTTTAGGTCACGTTAAATAAGTCATGGATAACAGCTAGTTATCTATAAATAAAATTGTTAGAATTTAGAGATACGTTAAAATCATATTATGTTTGATCTACTTTTTTTATGGCATAAGATAGCAAACAAGCAGATGGGCCTCCTGATGGAAAGAGTCAACCATCGCCTATAGACACCAAAGGTGTTAATGGTGCGTTGCTATCATGTGGCAAGATCTTATGCCACATGCATAAGTTTACCAGCTACCTTACCCTCCAAAGCGGAACACGACAGTGACTAGCGCTGACGCTATTGCGGCAGGAATAGGTAAGGCGGTGGTACCAGACCCGGGCGAGACAATGCAGAACTCTACCACCTAGTAGCCACGATGTTAGTGACTCATAAACCCAATCGGTCGCCTTTTACGACCTGTCTGGCAGAACGGCAGTTGGCCTATTCTTCAAAGGAGCCCGGGACCAACTCTTATTTATTTATTTAAAAATTTATGCACAATTGAGTACATATGTGGACTTAATGCTACATGGCATTCTCTACCAGTCAACCCAAACTAATTAGATAACATTTCATTTAAAGGGTGCACCCCTATAAGATAAGATGATAAGATAAATTAGTAAAATTTAGTTATTATAACTGCTGGTAATACTAAAAAAACTCAAAACATTAAATACACATAAAATATACTTATTTATACACTATACCCATACACATATTATATACACATACATACCTAAATAAATAACATACATAGATATTATACATATTATATATATTAATTTATAAATAGGGAAATAAGTATAAATACGACGATTAAATACATGAATAAAATAAAATAATGTCTGATAATGTTAATTCAAAAGATATTTTTTAACAGAACGTTTAAAGGAAAATTTGGAGGGACTATTCCTAAGTTCAACCGGAAGAGCATTCCAGAAGCTTACAGATTGGGATACAAATGATCGAGAGACGAATTCGGTACGACAAAAAGGAACTTGAAGAGTAGGGATGGTGCTTGAGCGAAGATTACGAGAATGAGTTGTGTTCTGAAATTTGAATTTTGACTTAAGGTAACGCGGTGCTGCTGGGTCATATAATACAGAAAAGAGAGTGCATAGCATTCGCAACTGTCTACGTTGACGAATTGGAAGCCATTTTAGTTTAATACGGAATTGGGATACGTGATCGTATTTGCGAAGACCATACACGAAACGTATGTAATTGTTGAGCACGCGCTCTAATCTGTCAAGGAGAGCTTGGCTTAAGTCCGAAGAACACACATCCGCGTAATCAATTATCGGCAGCACCAACGATTGTACCAATAAAAGCTTAGTGTCGATAGGTAAGAAGTTTTTATGGCGATAGAGTGAGCGCAGAGCCAGATTGACCTTGCGGCAGACTTCAGTAATATGTGGGGACCACGAAAGTGTGTTATCAATTATAAGACCAAGATCCTTGACGTGGGGACAAAAAGGGATTGGGGTATTGTCAAATACTACGGGCAAAACAGAATCCCACTTCAACGAGGCAATGCGTCGTGTGCTGCCAATAATGATTGCTTGGCATTTATTAGGGTTAACTGAGATACCAAATTTTTTGGACCAATCCAGTACGTTGCTTAAATCGTCGTTAATACGCTGCACCGCCTTGTTTATGTCACCTAGGTCAGTGTGGGTGTAAATTTGCAGATCGTCAGCATATAGATGGTAAGAGCAGTTTAAGTAATCCGCGATAATATTTACAAACACGGAAAATAGAAGCGGGGAAAGTATTCCACCTTGAGGTACACCTGCTAATAAATCACACCACATGGAAAAACTGTCATTCGCACAAACTGCTTGCTGTCGTCCTCGGATATACGACGAAAACCAGTCCAATACAGATGAAGATAAACTAAGGCGTGACAGAATAGCTAACAAGATGTCATGGTCGACAGCATTGAATGCATTTGAAAAGTCAATTAAAACTAAGACTGTCAACTCAGATGCCTCCATAGCGATCCTCACATCTTCAATGACTTTTAAAAGAGCAGTGGCTGTGCTGTGTCCTGCGCGAAAACCAGACTGATAAGGACTTAGGTAGTTAGACTTTGTCAATAAGTTAATGACTTGCTTATGAACAGCCGCCTCAAGGATTTTAGAGAGATAAGGGAGGATGGATATTGGTCTGAAATGATTTAACGTACAGGGATTAGAAATTTTGGGCAGGGGTAGAACGTGTGCTTTACGCCATAAGGTAGGGAAGATACCAGAGGACAAAGAGAAATTTATGATATGAGTGATGGGTCGAATGACAAAATCCTTGATGCGGATTATCATGTCCCTGCTCAGCTGATCGCATCCAACTGCTTTAGATTTTAATGATTTAATTAAATTTAGGGTTTCCTCATCTGTAATAGGTAAAAAATTAAATGTAGCATTGTGCGAGTAAACTTGAGATCGCAACAATGAGATCGTGTTAGATTTAACAACATTATCCATGACAGGTGTACAAGAAAAGTGGCGATTAAATTGATTAGGCGAAAAAATATTAGAAGATACTTGGGGTGGCTTAGTTGCACAAAGGGAATTCAGAAACTTCCAAATATTACTTTGAGACAAGTTAATTATATTGTTATGAATGTAACGCCGTTTGGCTGCTCTCACCATCTGGTTGCAGCGATTCCTTAACTTTTTAAATGAACACCAGTTCATATCACACCTATTTCTTTTGTAGCGAGCAAAGGCTCTATCACGATTAGCCATAGCGCTACGAATGTCGGAGGTAATCCAAGGAGCCGGAGGACGTTTTAGATATACCGTGTGAATAGGTGCATGCTTATCATAGAGAGCAAGAATATTTTTATTGAAGCTATCTACCATGGTATCAAGAGTAGAGCCATCTAACACAGCTGACCAATCAATTAAAGAGGCATCATGTTCCAGTTGATCCTGATTTATCCTGGCAAAATTACGCATTTTCAACATTTTCGGACGTAGTTTGGGCGGTTTGACCTTGTAAGATAAGTAAACCAGATCATGTCTTGAAAATCCCGGAGCCAGCAACTGTCCATGATCAACAACATGAGCTAAGGATGACACCAGGATTAAATCCAAGAGTGAGTCCTCCGTATTATTATTGTGATGAGTTGGATTTAGAGGTAAAATATTAAAACAATGGGACCTTAATATATCTTGAAGATCGCGTGTTCTTTGGTTATCTTTCAAAATGTCGGTATTAAAATCACCCATGATTATATGATGTGTGTACTCGGCACAGTACAAGGAAACTAACGCCTCAAAATCGGAAAAGTAGTTTATATTAGGTGGACAATAGACAGTGCCTAGTAAAATTTTAATACCATTAACAACCACTTCAAGAATAATATATTCTATAGACCCAGAATAAGGTGAGGGGGAGGCTGCTAATATTTTATATGGAATGTTACTTTGAAGATATATTGCAACCCCGCCACCTCCCTTATTGACTCGGTCATTACGGAGGAGGATATAGCCAGGGAGACTACAAAGAGTGGAGCTATAAGAAGGCTTAAGCCAACTCTCTGAGATAAGGATTGCATTAATAGAGGAGGAATAAAATGTGTCATGAAGTTCATAAAAGTGTTGAGGAATGCTCTGTGCATTGATATGGCATACATTTAAATGTTTATTATATTGAGAAAAGTGCTTATCTAAACGGGCACTAAGAGCTAATGGCGTAGGAATAGAGTCAGTAGAAGAGTCAAGGTCAAGAGCAGAATGAAAGGATTCGTTATCAGAATCAGACAACATAATGGCTAATATACTATATTATATATTATATAAATATTTACACAAATATATTATATATGTATACAAATAATATAAAAAATAGATATATTTTAATTAATAGTTATGATTTCAATTGCACTTACAAAATATGCAAGATAATTAAGGCTTATACGTATCCATGGCTACCGGTGGCAATATTATTAAATTCAATTTGTTGAATTCAACATCACAACACAAAAAAGGCTAAACACAAAAATTAAACTTGATCCTGCAAGTTGGGGTTAAAGAGTAGAATTGGCCATTTACAGTATCATTTTAAAACTTATTTATAGCAAAGTAATGTGTACGGAGAGAGTAAAAAACATTAAAAAAAAAAAACATAAACACATCATAAAAAATATACAATTAATAAAATTATTTTTAGCAAAATGTAAACGTTTAAAAACATGATATAATATCAAAAAAAATGCAAAATATAACACCCCGACATTGACAACTCGCTGAAATAATAAAAATAAAAAAAAATAGAACTTAACAATAATACATAAGAAGGAGAAGAATTGATTTGCCAGTAAGAAATTATTTTAGTCTGTCAACATTAGACGTGACAGTAACTGTCAATTGTCAAATGTCGAGTGTCATTTGAAACGGTACCTACTACGAAAGTTATGATGTTTATTATTATTTACTTTAATACAAAAATTATTGTGTTATTACCCGTTTTTCTACAGTTTATTAACAAATTGTGACGTACTATTAGTGAATGCTATTGAGTGAGACAAAAACATAGTCAAAGAGATATTTCTAATTAATATGCATGTACAACTAACAAAATAATTGCGGCACAAGTTATAAAGTACTACGGAAAAAGGCTACATAGAATGATAAATTATTTTTTAACTTGTCTTCTCGATGACCTCGACCGACTATTTTCATTTATTGCTGAAAGCTGCTGTTGAGATGCTGGCTCACTTTCTGCTTGTCTGGGATGCGCTGATATGAGTTTTTTTAACTAACTCTGTCTGATTAACTCTTTCGAGAATAGAAAAAAAATCCGCGTATTATTTTACTACTTACTGGCAGAGAATGCCTTTATGGCATTAAGTTTAACCATTGTACAATTTTAGTGCATAAAAGTAAATAAATAAATAAATAAATAAACCCAAACTAACTAAAAGTAAGATAATTAGCCAATGGTTGGCAAAATATTAGGTTAAAAACACTTCGGTAAATTGTGTTAATAGAGATCACACTTATCTGGTTTCTGACTTAACAGTTAGATGTTTATCCCATGTCAACCCAGTACCCCTTCAAAGAATAGACCAACCGCCACTTTGTCAAACGGTTCGTAAAATGTGAACGATTGGATCTACACTTTACTAGCATTGTAAGAACTGAGTGCTACAGTTTTGCAACGTCTTTTCTGGGGTCGATACTATCGTTTTACTTACTCCTGCCGCAATAGCGTCGATGCTAGTCATTGTCATATTCTGGTTCGGAAGGAAAAGTAGCCAGTAAACTTATGTAAATGGGTTTACTATTCCGCTACACGGATAGCAACGCACTATTAACTTGTTTTTTTTTTCCATTAGGGGAGCCATTAGCTTGTTTGTTATGTTATGATATGAAAACAGTTAGGCAGCTGATCTTTTATTCGAAAGGGGACTGGATCTTCACGGGCAGTGCATCTTGCGGCTTGATCACATCATTTTATCGGTCTAAGACCTCTCAACCTCCGGCTATCATCTTAGCCAGTGACGATCAGTTGCGGACAAAGAAATTCATGATTCTTCAAATGCATATGATGGAGAGACTGCTTTAATGTTCAGTTCTTAAAACATAGACTGGTTTGTACGAAATGTCGTCTGTGGAGATTAGAGCATCTAGCGCACACAGCATATCTCAAAAACCATGTAAATACGATCACTTTGAGGCTTTTTACCGTCAAATTTTCCAAATTGTAGTTAAAGATAAATAACAGACAACTTATTTATTAGCTTATTATACATTAACTTATATATTAGAAAAAGATAAGAGCAGCAATTCAAGAACCTTTAAAACGTGTTTCAATATTTATCATGTCATGAATTTCGATAAAATAGACATAGTACTTGCCATATTATGATTTTTTTATATCATTAGATAGCAAACAGGCAGATAGCTCTCCTAATGGAAAGACAAACCATCGCCTATAGACACCAGGGATGTTAATGGTGCTCTTGCAACAGGAATAGGTTAAGTGGCGGTAGACCTTATATCCTGGCGAGACGTTGTGAAACTCTACAACCTAGTAGTCAATAAAATAAATAAGTATATTATTTATCATGTCATGCTTACTAATGTTTATACTGGCAGGACTCATGATTCCCAATAAAATTAACATAAAATTCTTATTATGTCATAATACCTTGACCGCCCCGTTGGTCGAGTGGTTAGCGACCCTGACTACGCAATCAATGGGGTTCGTGTTCGATTCCCGGCAGGGACAGGCATTTGTGTGATGAGTACAGACGTTTGTATTTCTGGGTTTGGGTGTTTATTAAATATATCAGGGTATTTATATATGTATTTCTATGTATAGTATCGTTGACTGACACCCATACTACAAGCATATAATTTGCTTACTTTGGGGTCAGATCAATTCGTGTAATTTGTCCAGTGATATTTATTATTATTATTAATACCCAATAAAATATCTATACAATACATATTTATCGTGTCATTATTTCCAATAAAACAAATAAACAATAGGTACTTATTATGTCATCTTCCGATAAAATGAACATAGAATCGTTGCCAAGCTACGTCCTGATTACCAATAGAATAAACAGTATATAGTACAATACTTCTGATATAATTCCCAAAAGATTAAACGTACAATCTTATATTATCATGACTCCCAATAAAATAAATACAAAAGATATTTAACTTTGGTCACGTAGACAAACGTTACCATCCATTAACAATATTATGCTGATTCCAAAAACAATATGAGAGACACGTTTCGCCGCGGTGCGCTTTGCTAGCATATACTGAGCTCGCGTTGCAAAATATTTAAATCATTCTGTTTTCAAACATATCATGAACAACACCTTAAATGAAAATTTGACTTTTTAAAGTTTATTATGTATTAGATATGTATTGAATTAATGTTTTATTACCATTTAACTATTCATTGATTTTAAGAGATGTTGTTTCACTCTGCGTTTTCTATCGTATTTATCAAAGGGAGTGTTCCGACGAGTTATTTGAATTAATTCCTGCCGCCGAATTCCATCAATGGACGTCACGTCAAAATTTAAAGTTCCACCCTCACCATCTTGATGACTGGAAATCCACAACTGTGCATTTCGCTCGGCACTTTTTGCCTCTGCACCTTTGCCTGTTGTGGAATCAACTACCGGCAGGGGTGTTTCCAAACTGATACGACTTGGGGCCTCTGGTATTGCGGATGTCCATGGACGGCAGTGATCATTTACCATCAGGTGCACGTTTGTGCCATCTATACAAATAAATAAAATTGGAGTGTCTGTTTGCAATATTAAAATAAACGCTTTTTACTAAATGCATATGGATGTATACACGATACATATACCAAAATAACATTTTTTACAATTTTTGTCTGTCAGCATGAATGAAACATCATGTTTCAGCAGCATAGTATTGTATTTTATCCTTCAAACACAATTGTGTTCTATCTATATAGAAATAAATAAAATTGGAGTGTCTATTTATACGGTACATATACAAAATATCATTTTTTACAATTTTTGTCTGTCTGTCTATCTGTTTGTTCCGGCTAATCTTTGGAACGGTTGGACCAATTTTGACGAGACTTTCACTGGCAGATAGCCGATGTGATAAGGAGTAACTAAGGCTACTTTTTTTCGAAAATTTTCCACGTATTACGGTATTGCGGAAGTCGCGTGCTCAGCTAATCTTCTATAAAAAATGTAGTTTACTGCCTCTATCTCATGATCTAGTGGCTAGCAAAATCGACTCAGATCATGAGGTTCCGGTGAAATACTAATGGGATTTATAAAACTTTTACTACTCAGTAGTAAAAGTTTTATAAATCCCAGATTTTATACGACATGACTGCTTCGTTCGTTCAGAAACTACTAAACAAATGAAGCAGTCATGTCGTTAAGTTTAGTTAGTTAAACTAGCCGGTTCAGTTTAGATCCTACCAAGTCCGATTCCTACATAGATACAAACGCTTTGAAGGTTTTTTTGGAAAATCTCAGTAGCAGTTTAAAGATTGGTAGTGGTGTGTTAACACCCCAAGATACAAGATAAATGTTAGTTGTGGACAAAATATGACGAAAAGAATCACCATCCTTACAACCATACCATACCAACCATATTTTGGCGTCTATAAACCGTATGATCCGTAGTGAACCGATCCATCTTTGGATTCCCGATATTTATTAAAAACTATATTTTAACTTAATTAGCTTACTTATATTTATTCATTTAACATTGTATTTTATGTATTAAGTGAATTAATTAATTTAAATCTGGATAAGGTTGGCAATGAAAATATAGGATCGCCGCAGGCGATTCTTCATTTCAATTATTTAAAGATAATATTATCTAAAGGAACATGCGCCCAGGAACGTCGATGTACCTACAGATAAATTTGAATAACGGTTATGAATAACTTTAATGCAATTTTGGATTTTCCAGGTGCTTTTTTTAATATATTACCTAATGTACTTTAGAAAGCTAAAAACTTAAATTATTGCTGTTTACTTCTTTGCCGAGATTAATATCATTATTTATATCCAAAAACGGCACCCCTAATTTAATATATATGTATATGATTCGGATAAAAATTTTACATTTTTCACCTTACTCTAAGTAAGAGATAAGGCCTTATTCAGAGACTACAATAATGACAACATATACAAACTTCTCAATTTTATATGGTAGTCCAGAAATCTTCATATGCAAACCCGATTTTCAGATTTGTTTTTCGTTATTTTAACCAACTTAATCTAACAGTATAGAGATGCTAAAGATAATTTATATATAAGCATGATGATAATAATGTTTGATAGATATTTTTTGCATATTTTTTATATATTTGTTGCATATTTTTCTTTCTATAATATCATAACAAGTCAGATACATCTTACAGGATCGAAAATAAATGCAACACATCATTTTGAAAGGAACTTTGAGCGATTTTGCAATTTTTCCTAGAAATCGGACCTATCTGCAATGCGGGATATCCGACAAGAGATTTATTGCATGTGTATGTGCAAAAAAACTAACGGCACAAAAATAAAACTCTATTATGAGTTGGATAGCTTTTGTGAACATAATACAGTGAATCCGCTGCAATAATAGTTAACAGCTAAACATTTGCTGCAATATTCACATGAGAATATGCACACACGTATATACTGAATAGAAATGCATGGAATGTACTCGCATGTTTTGTCGCAAATAAGTGAAATCAAGGAATTTAGGAAAATTATTTATTTTTTAATTCTTTATTTTTTATACGGAAATGCAACAAGATAAATTTGTGTGATGATAACTTTTTAATAATATATACTTCAATACTTACTTAAGTACTTACTAATAATATAAATGCGAAAATAACTCTGTCTGTCTCTTCTTTACGCCTAAACCACGAAACCGATTTAGATGAAATTTGTTGTGTTGATTTGATTATCCCCGTCTTGGTTCCGGGCTCCTTTAAAGAATAGACCAACTGCCGTTCTGCCAGACAGCTCGTAAAAGGCGACCGATTGGCTATGCGAGTCACTACCATCGTGACTACTAGGTGGAAGAGTTCTGCATTGTCTCGCCCTGTTCTGGTACCACCGCCTTATCTATTTCTGCCGCAATAGCGTCAGTGCTTGTCATTATTGTGTTCCGGTTTGGAGATGTAGGCACCAAAGGAGACCATGAGTGACGTATTTGTCGTAATCCATCCGAAGATAGTATTAAGAGTCTCCGAAACCAGCGTATTTGCATAAGAAGAATTATAAATTTGGAGGAAGCAAGGCAATTCTGTCTGTATCGTGATGTATAAGAATTATCTCTGACTGCCTCGTAAGGAATTTGCGTGTATGTGAATTCAAATAATAGATTCAATCAAACACAGAAACATATTTGTAAATCCTAGGAATTATACATAACGTCTTATTTCACATTCATCCAGCAAATTTTGCGATTCTGTAGTTTTGATTTTGCAATTTAAACGTGTACTCGTCATTTATCTCTACAGCCCTCATATACATTAATCCCCTCGCGTATCATTAATCCTTAGCATTGTTAAATTGCTAATATGTAGGGAAAATTAAATTATCTCATATATATCTGATAATGAGAAATGGAAATATATGCCGTTTAAACTTATAAGTTGCTGAATAAACCATTTGCCTCTCTGCTAGGCGGTTCTTAAAGGCAAACGGTCGTGACTACGTGTAGGTACGGTTCTGTAATAGGTTGGTCGGTTGGCCAAGTAATTCGTAAGAGACGAACTATTAGCTGTGTGAGTAACTACTACCGTGGATATTAGTAGGTAGAGTTTTGCATTGTCTCGCCCGATTCTAGTACCATCGCCTTACCTTTTCCTGCCGCAATAGCGTCAGTGCTTGACATTGCCGTGTTCCGGTTTGGAGAGCAAAATAGCCACCAATTTTTTTCCAAGATAGCAAACAAGAAGATGGCTCTCGTGATAGAATGAAACACTCATTGCCTTTAGACACTATAGATGTTAACGGGTCGATGCTATCCGGGTGGCGGAATGGTAATGCTACGTGCATAAGTTTACCGACTACCTTATCCTCCGAACTGGAGCAAGGTAGTGACAAGCATTGACGCTGTTGCGGCAGTATTAGGTGAGAAGTTGGTACCAAAACCCGGGCAAGATATTGCAGAGTTCTACGACCTAGTAGTCACGATGGTAGTCACCCGCATAGCCAATCGGTCTCCTTTCGCAACCTGACTGGCAGAAAAACAGTTGGTCTATTCATCAAAGAAGTTTTATAAATTCACTTCAGTTCTTCAAACAACACCGAAAAAACTTGCAAATAATTACAGTGTACTTGTTTCTTTATGATGAACAGCATCCAACGAATAGCAACAAGAGACAAAATAAATTTTAAAAAGTTAACTAATGTTATCGTGTTGCATATCGTTGTTGCAGAAGGAGTAACTTTGTAGTGGATCATGGAAGCACTTTATTTACCTAATTTACTGTTACTTGTTACTGAGTTACTAGTTTTTATAAAAGTTAATTGATAGTCAAATTTTTCACTATTAAAATAAACATTACAAAACATGGGATACAAATGCGTAAAAAAAATACAACGGACGGTCTTATCGCTAACAGACGATCTCTTCCAGACAATCAAATTACAATCAATAATAAAACTCTTTAGGAGCTACAAGATTTTTAAAACTACACTACGATTTATATATGTGTACATAGTCGTATATTAGCCAATTAATCATTTGACGTCACGGGACTAAAACCCGTTGCAACGGTATTGTCTCGTGATGTGACAGGGGACCCCTCTACCCTATTGACGGCATATATCCAGAATCAGGCGAGTTGCCGTATCCAAAAAAACAGTATTCAATCCCAGAATATAGTGAATACACAATCACGTACTTATTGCGACACGGTATTCTTTTAACCAGTCAAGATCAATCCCTTTTTTCGTCAAATCATATTCCCCGTGTTGGTTCGGACTCCCTTGAAGAATAGACCACCTGCCGTTCTGCCAGGCCGTTTATAAGAGGCGAACGATTGACTATGCAAGTCACTACTATCGTGGCTACTAGGTGGTACAGTTCCGTATTGTCTCTTACAGGTCTGGTACCACTGCCTTACCTATTCTTGCCGCTGAAACCTAGTGCCTTTATAAGGGTTATTAGGACTAGTGCCTTTATAAGGGACTAGGCCGTTTTCACATGAAAAATCTAAGGACTATCCTACGTATAAAATCTCAGGATCGAGTTCCACACTCTGAAATTCTAAAAGGACCAGGATATGTGGGATAGAGTCCAAGCTCATAAAAACTCAGCTTAGATGGTGTGGACATCTTTTACGTATGAATGACTTAAAGTTGTCTAAGGCTGTCTTTTGGAGGCATAGCTGAAGGACGAAAAGCGCACATCTGGAGGCCAGTACTTACGTTACAGGGAGAACAGGCGTCTTGAAGCGCCATCTTAGTGCATGCAACTTACCCTGTGAAAGCTAGGAGGAGCTCGCGAAACAGAGACTAGAATGGTGCAATTTTGTTTATAAGGCTGTAACAAGTTTTAAGGAAAAGCACTTAGAAGACCTTGACGCGAAATGCCATATCATCAAGACTCGTCCAAAGCCATCCTCTGCCTAAAGATACAACAATAACGGTCAATTACACTGCATTCCAAGTGACAGGGTTTTAAAACTAAATTTGACTTCGTCAGCCACATTCGCACTCACATCACTCACATATGCAAATGGAGAAAGAATAATAACAAAATACGCCAGGGTTTGTCGTTGACGAAAACTTCAAGGAGGACAATAATAATAAAATTCTTTCCGCAATAGCGTCAGTGTTTGTGAATATCGTATTCCGGTTTAAAATGAGCCGGTAAACTAACGCATGTGGCATTAACCTCACCACATGGATACACCATTAACATCTTTGGTGTCTAAAGCCGATGGTTGTCTTTTTGCATCAGGACACCTAACTGCTTGTTTGCTATCTTATGGTATAAAAAACTTATCATATGTACACAGTATATAGAATTTGGTGCACAGAAAATTTTTCGCCGTGTTGGTCCCGGCCTCCTTTGTAGAATAGGCCAACTGCCGTTCTGCCAGGCAGGTCGTAAAAGGCGACCGATTGGCTATTGAGTCACTACCATCGTGACTACTAGGTGGTAGAGTTCTGCATTGTCTCGCCCGGGTCTGGTACCACCGCCTTACCTATTCCTGCCGCAATAGCGTCAGTGCTTGTCGCTGTCGTGTTCCGGTTTGGATGGTAAGGTAGCCGGTAAACTTATGCATGTGGCATTAGACCTCGCCATAAGATAGCAACGCACCATTAACATCTTTGGTGTCTATAGGCGATGGTTGACTCTTTCCATCAGGAGACCCATCTGCTTGTTTGCTATCTTATGATATATAAAAAAAATATATATATATAAAAAAAGAAAAATTATAAAAGAGTTCAACGTAATGAATATAATTTCCTGAACATTGCAACTATGCTGAAGCCGCTACACTATTATACAATACCTATATATTTTTTCAGAATTTTAAGAGACAATTGATATTATTATATTACCAATATATTAAAACTCTGAATGCCTTAAAGATACATAATAGTAACGAATTCCCAAAACAAAAATAAAGGTGTCTGTATTTATAAGAGAGGTATATTGAGAAAGTTTTACTAGACCTCAGGGATATTTAAAGTTTTTGCAACGGATGTATATCCTTTCCACAAACATTTAACAATAAAATAGGAGTCAAAACTTTTAGTTTTATCGTAAACATACGACTCCTTGCATGGTTTTGCTCAATTTAACTTTCTCTGTTTCTATTATATATTATTATAGGTAGGTAATATAGGTATTATATAATGTATCATCACGCCCAGTTTCATTGCGGGGTAGGCAAAGTAAATTGAATGACTACAGACTTTCAAATTCACCACGATTCCCTGGTTTATCGGTTGGCGAGATTGGTGATTCCCATCTCCGCATTTTACCGATCTAATAACAATTATCGACTCAAAAAAGTATCTTCACGCTCGTATCCCCGAAGAGGTATGCAGAGGTACAACTAATGCACCTGCGAATAGCCGAAGATAGGACCACAAATGTGATCGGTGGTAATCCTATCGCTAACCAGGCACTGTCCCAATCCCGGGCAAAGTTTTTTTTATCAGAAAACTGAAAAAAAACGTATTTTTCAAAAATCAAACCTGGTACCTTATATGGTCAACACAAACACCGGACCACTAGACCACAAATGCGAAAATTAACGACTATTTCTAGCATTAACCGAGTCCGATAGCTCTACGTGCTCATCCGAGGCACGGGAGTGATAATACACCACTCGCCGGACTCCGAGCTGCTATTGAAATTTTATATTTTTGAAATACCACAAAAAAAACTCAATTTGACCCAAAAACGCTTTTGTCCGATCGCGGGACCTCATGATCTGAGCCAAATAGGCTAACCCCTAGACCACGAGGCGGTTGCTATATAATGGTTCTGAAAAATTCAGATCTGATGTCCAAAAGCAACGTGTTTAGGTTAAAATGAAATATGTCGGAAGTTATTAAAGTTTTCATTTAGAGCTATATTGTTGTCAATTTCAACAATGTGGGAAGTCTAAAGAAATTCAGTTCACCCCGCCTAGCCCGCATAGCAACAGTTTGTGATATTTATTTTCATTTAACCTACTTATCAAATAATCGAAAAGAATTACTGTTTTGGGATATTGTTATTCAATTACGCAAAATAGGTTAACTTAAATTAGAGAATAGATAGCAAATAAGCAAATGCCTGTCCTGATGGAGAGAAAAAAACATCGCCTATAAACAGCAAAGATGTTAATGGTGTTTGCTTTCTGTGTAGCGAGATTTTAACGCAACACACATAAGTTTACCGGCTACCCTACTCTCTAAACCACACCACGATAATGATAAATATTGACGCTATTGCGACAGGTCAAACGTGTCACTGTATCATACCTGCTTGGTGATAAAGTTTCGCAACGTCTCGCCTGTTTGGTACCAGCTTAACCTATTTCTGCCGCAATAACGTCAGTACTTGTCATTGCCATGTTCCGGTTTGGAGGATAAGGTAGTTGGTAAGCTTGTGCATGTGACTTACATACCGCTATACGAATAGTAATTCACAATTAACATCTTTAGTGTTTATAAACGATGGCTGTCTCTCGTCATCAGGCCATAGCCATTTGTTTGTTTGCTAACATATGATAAAAGGCCTTCAGTAAAATATATAGGACATATAGCAAGAATACTTTTAATTTCCTTAACAAACAAAGCAAAAACAACATCAATAAATATTTAAAGGACGAATGTACGAAGCCACCTAAACGTGTTTCTCGGATTAGTACCACAGATACCCTCTAATAAATTAATCAAGAGCTAGGTCAACCGGCGTAATGTGGATTTACTGGAGCCGGTTCCCGTCACCGGTTCTCAGCCTTCTTTAACGCTACTCATCAATTTTCTCACTCAGGACCGTAGTAATGTTAATTAAACTATGCCGCGAGATTAAACATACGCGATGAGGCATCTCGTTTCGGCAAAGCCTGCGCATAGCAAATAAGTTTGAAATTAAAACATTCTTTGAATAAAACTTTTTTAGAGCTATAATTATATTAGAATTTTAGATAAGTAAAAGAAAAGTTTTAGTAGACGATTTATAAAATGGTTTGCAAATCGATTATAGTTTATTTCGGATTAAATTTTGTGTAAGCGAACACCAAACTGTTTTGAAATGATATAAATAGTTCCAAAATGAATATATACAGTGTGTAAAGAAAACCCTGTCGGATAATCAAAGGTGTTATTTGGTACCGTAATACGGTTACACATGTGTAATTATTTTAAGGATATTAATTAATTAGTTTTCCCAATAAAAAAGTAATCTTAAATGGATTTTCATACATTAAAAACGACAACACCTATAAATAAGTAAATTCTACTATCAAAGAATGCGCAAGTCGTATGCTACCGAAGGTCACGCGGCGTGTTTAAAATTCTTTTATAAAAAGCCGAAAAACGACGACCGAAGTCGATTCATTGTTTTGTTTTGGCGGCATTCGCACGCCGCTAAAACAAAACAATGAAACAAGCAGCGACAAGGTGCTGTCATTTTTAAAATATTTACTTAACGCTAGGGAAATATAAGTAAAAATACGAATATTAAAAAAATATATCTTTTTTATTTTTTAAAATAGGTATTTTAATATTTTTTCAGTAATGTCTTTAACCAACCTATATGCCTCTTTCGGATCGGACAGGGTTTTCTTTACAAACTGTATATATATCCAGGATATTGTTGATCTATCTGACTCGGTAAATGATTCCGTAAGATGAACAGTAGCAGTAGAAGATAATACTTTGCAAGAATTGTGTTAGCGATATAATAATAATGAAAATAAGAAATAATCAAAAGAAGATATAATTTGCTGAGACAATCAAATAGATTCTGCTGTCTGGGACTCTTTTTGAGTCTTCTGTAATATCACATGCTTGTATACTGGCAGGGGTTCACCTGTAGAACAAGTCTACTCATTAGCTTAACCAGCTTGTTACCAAAACTGTTTTAGAATATTGTCAAAACTAAAATACAAGGGAATTTCGAAAGAATGTTATGTGAGGCACCAGGTGGTTTCTGTTCTGAGAAGAGATGAACATGTCAAGGTTTTTTCATTTCGCAATATTATGGAAATGCAACAGCTTATAACATTATACATAAGCAAGATATTTCTGTGGTCTTATTAATTTGAAAAAAACGTTCGATAGAGTTGGGTAAAAGAAACCTAGGGTCACTTTACTAAATTATGTTAAGATTCCCGCTATGTACAACAACACCCAGTCACTGACTGCAACGCATGTGTAGAGATGAACGGCACTAATTTTTTTGTAGTACGTATGTCAATATTGTCGTCAAGCAGGATTGCGTGTTGCCAGGCCGCTTATTTCCGAAAATGATTAAGATGGTTGATTGCGGAAATGCGTACGCATATTATATGCGGATGACATATCTGAAACTGCCTTCTCAATGCGGATGGTGCTGTACTTTATAGGTCTACCATCTAAACTTTAGATACTGGTGACTCTTATAAAAGATGAATGTAAGAAAATGAGTCTATAATTGAATGTGAAGAAAGAAAAGGTATTAGTATTTGAAAATGAAATAATCGGAATGGACATTAAAGTAGACATTGAAAATGTAACGTTATTCTTTGGAAAGAAATAGAAAGTATGAAAACAGCTAATAAAGAATAGTGTATGCAATGAACTGAGTGAATAGAGAGTTCGGGAATTTATTTGTTATATATTTATTTCAACGCACAATTTTAAGTCAACATGCCCGTCTTGCTACGCATACTTCTTTACTTTTCCCAACGCTATTGTATAGCAGCGAAAGTTATGTGCATTAGACAGGGCATAAAAGTAGATTTACCGCGATAAAGATGAGATCGCTATCCAAGATCAATACTAAAATAACATGATCAAATTTCTCACTGAGCACGCTCAGAAGTCCTATCAACGAGTAGTCACAATGTTTTTTTTTTTGGAATGTCTTAATTACTGCTGGCCTTAACGACATCAGCTTCACCAGTCGTGAGGGCGAGCTGAATGCTCAACCAGAGTTTAAAGGTGTGGGGCTGTACGCCCTCCGCCATAAGGTTGTTTCTTTTGCGACCACAATAGTAGTGACAGATTGACCAATCGATCAACTTTTATGAAGTACCGAATGAATAACAAGGAAGGTTATCTATACTATCAAAACCTTTAAAGGGGCTCGGACCAACACAGGTAAATTAAACAAGCTTGTTGTTATAAAATCTTGCCTTGTATTAAAAAAATCCAATTTAGAAAAGTAGAAGAAAAGAAAGAATAAAGGAAAATAATTATATCTCATGCTAATTGTAATATTATAACAAAAGCGTAAAAATAAACCTGCTCTAGAGTACTTTTGTAAGCATTTGTATTCCCTAACAAATACTTGAAATGTTTTTTCACTGCAATTTGCTCCATGTTATTTTGCCGTGTAAAAACTGTTATTCTGTCAGAACAACTTTTCAGCTCGAATTCGCTATCATTTAGAAACTATTAAATTTGTACACAAAAATCTCTGAAATATATGTTGGCTTTCGAATAATGAAATCCGCGTTGTTCGTTCTAATTCAATTTATTTGGAAATTTAGTATTTTAAGCATCGCTCTTTCTTGTTGTACTTTAGAACATGAATACCAGACATTATAATCGAGACAAGCAAAAATATAATTCAATGCTAATGAAATGTGCTTATATTTTATATACACTGAACAAATTCAGAAAAACCCTCGAAAAAACTCTCCAAGAGTGAGTTAAACTCGCTCACAAAAGGTTCCGTACCAGCGCTAAAATATATGTGAATACATGTATTGTATATAATATAAACAATATAAATATACTATTTTCACCGCAGCATAAATAAATTGACTGTCCCTTGGTCTAGAGGACTGCCTTGTGGGCTAGGAGTTAGCTTATTCGGCTCAGATTATAAAGTCCTGGGTTCGATCCTCGGGTCGCACATAATTGTTATTGAGGTTTTTTCGAGGTTTCTCTCGAAAATTGAAAATCTCAATAATAGTTCGAAATCTGGCGGATGGTGTGTTATCACTTCCTTGCCTCAAATGAGCACGTAAAGTCGTTGGTCCCGATTATCGCTAGAAATAGTCGATAATCGTTATCAGGTCGTTAAAATAAAATGCAGCGATGGGGATCACCACTCATCTCGCCAAACGATAAAACGGTGAATCACGGTGAACCGGATGTCCGACTTACTCCGCTTACCCCACAAGGGAACCAAGCATGATAATACTAAAAACAAGTTTGTATGTCTCTAAGACATTATAAAAACTATTTTGTAACAATTTAAATTATATCATATCTCGTAAACTACATGATTGATATTGCATGAAATATTGTTGGTCCTACTTCAAAGTTAAAGATATCTTAGATTAAATTTTTCTCTTTTTTTATATAATAAGCAAACAAGCAGATGGGTCTCCTAATGGAAAGAGTCAACCATCGCCTATAGACACCAAAGACGTTCATGGTGCCTTGCTATCTTGTGGCGGGGTCTAATGCCACATGCATAAGTTTACCGGCTATTTAACCCTCTAAACTGGAACACGACAGTGACAAGCATAATTTTATTTTTTTATTTTATTTTATTTGGATTGCCAACAGAAAGTACACACTCTAGGCTTTATATAATACTTGAAGAAATATGGCAGTGCTTTCCCAATTATAGGCAACCACAGCTTATACAGTAACCTTAAAGTTCGAATTATATATTATTAAATTAAATTAAATTATATAAAATTATATCATAAGTGAAAATTATAGTGTCAGAAAAAAATTAATTAAAAATTTGATTAAATAATGTCAGGCAATAATACAATTATATTAAAAGAGAAACAAGTGAAAAAAAAGGTACGGAGTCAGATAACAAATTGAATAAATAATGTCATACAATAATACAATTACGAGAACGATTATCTCATATGCAATAAAAGCTTACAGATATAATTCGGCAGGAATAGGTAAGGCGGTGTTACCCCAGACCCGGGCGAGGCAATGCAGAACTCTACCACCTAGTAGCCACGATGGTAGTGACTCGCATAGCCAATCGGTCGCCTTTTACGACCTGCCTGGCAGAACGACAGTTGGCCTATTCTTCAAAGGAGCTCGGGACCAACACAGGGAAAATCTCTCTCTCTCAGAAAAATCCCATGAATTTTAGACGTTTCAATCGCATTGAGAGCGGCGTCACAGCGGGTCTAGACAAGTGCCATAAACGCTAGGAAAATAGAAAGATAAATCTATGGACTTGAGTTAAGCGTTCGATTATGCTTATGTCAAATCCATACATTTATCTTTCTATTCTCCTAGTGTTCATGCCACTTGTCTAGACCCGCTGCTTGTATTTGGGTGATGAGTAATGGCACAGTGCAGCAGCACCGCTCCAAATCAGCAAAAAAACCTGACATTCGAATTGAATCATTGAATCTTGTGTTAAACAAATCTACAATACCTACACAAATTTAAAAAAATGTGTAAAATCAAGACTCTGTATAAAAGGTTATTATAAAATATCTGAATATTTGGATGATCATAAGGCATGGGATTAATTGCTCCTTATACCAATCTCATAGTAATTATAATATATTATTAATAAATTATTGTAAATACATTATTTAAAAATGTATATGCACAATAAAGGCAAGGCCACTGAGTTTCTTCCGCCGGATCTTCTCAAAGTGGGGCCTCGTTTCCGATCCGGCAGTAACTCAAATAAATTTTGACTCGCCAAGTCAAAAGTACCAGTAAATGTTTTTACTTTGACTCATTTACATTATAGCACTAAAACTCCGTTGGTCGATTGACTAGCGACCCTGACTACGCATTTGATAGGGCTCGGGTTCCATTCCCGCTACAGACCAGCGCATGTGTGTTCAGCACTAATGTTTGTATTCTAGGATTTGAGTGTATATTGAATATTTTTTATTATTTATATGTTTTTCATACCATATGATAGCAAATAAGCAGATGACTTTCCTGATGGAGTCGCCTATAAACCAGATATGTTAATGGAATTTTTTTTCACGGGGGATTTTGCCCCGTGTTGGTCCGGGTTTTAGTATTATGTATGTATTAGTATTGTTGACTCTTTCTTCTTCCAACACTAAAGTTTTTTCTTATCTATCTTTATTAGTTCCCCCAATTCGAGACTTTTCGAAGATAGAAAAGATGGGCGTCTCGTCAAAACGAAGCTGTTCACGAAAAATCATCTTATTATTGATTGAATGCTATCACTGCCTCATCGGAGGTGGTAAAAGTAAAACCTCTCATCAACGACGTAGACGAGATGTACTTTTTCGGAAGTTAAAAATGACTTTGTTTTGTTGGCCGTGTGTGAAGAGCGTTATCACGGTGTAGGAGAATGCGGCTTTTGGGTCGTCTTTCGCGAACTTTTTCCTTGGGTAAACAAATGGTAGAATACCACTCGGCATTAACACTCTTTTGATCTTCAAGTAGAATTATACAGATGGGACCCGTAGCTGAAAAAAAAGGGATCATTTTTTTTACCATGGTTTCTCGCCTGTCTCAATTTTGTTGGCCTGTTCTCATTTTCAAAAACCCATTCACAAGATTGCTGTTTTTTTCGGGTTCAAAATAATAAATCTACTTTTGTCTCCTGCGACAATGTCATAAACAGCATTAGAATGTCCGTGGTCGTACTTCAGTAGTATCTGTGAGCACCATTCCACGCGAGCCCGCTTCTGCTCCGCTATGAGTTCATGAGGGATCCAACGACAACAGTTTCCGAACTTTCAATTCTTCGTGTAAAATTTTCTGAATTTGGCTCATACCAATAATCCTCGAATTGTCTCATAGATAATCCGGAGGTTTTCTTCGATTAACCGCTTAACAGTAGCCACATTATTTTCGTTGACGGCAGTTGAATGTACAGTTTTGACTTTCTTACGATTTTATTATATGTATAGATATCATGAGATAGCAAACAAGCAGATGGCTCTCCTGACGGAAAGATACTATCATCGCCTATAGACACCGAACGGATACCGTTGCTGTCCTTGTAGCGGGGTCCTAATTCCACATACATAAGTTTACCGGCTATCTTACCTTCTAAAGCGGAACAGACGGCATAAATAAGACGGTGGTACCAGACCCGGGCGATGCAATGCAGAACTCTTCCACTTAGTAGCCACAATAGTAGTGACTATCATAGCCAATCGTTAGTCTCTTACAAACTACTTGGCAGAACGGCCGATGGTATATTCTTTAAATGGAGCCCAGACTATCACGGGGGAAACCCTGGCTTGTTACATAAATTGGTAATTAATTTAGGTAATTGATCTACTATTTCACACAAAGGTGTAGTAGAATTACTAAGTTGCCTTTTTGTCACATAATTTTCGAACTGAATTATACGTGACACTGCAATATAGGATACTAGTTTACGGTACATCAAACGGTTGTGATAATTTGCTATAAGGCATGTTCATACGCTTTGCGATTATTTACCATAGTTTCTCCTTCCTAAAGAAAAACTCATCGCTTTGACTGCGAGCGAGTACCTCGTGATCGATGTAAGGTTTTAGGCTAGAGGTAGCTTAAATTTAAAGCGATGCCTTGCCAGTATTTTGCCGCAACGTTACAGTGCGTGATGAGTGATGACCTTGAACCGTTTTTAAAAAGTATTCCTTATTACTCGTGTCTTAATTTATGATGTAAAAACAAAATCATCTTCTTTACGTATTGCAGGATCGATCGCTAATTAATGTGGGATATTATATCGGAGATACATTAACTTTATCACATGATTGATCGTAATAGGTTGTACGTATAAGTGTATGATGTAAGCGTTTGAGATAGTGTTATCTACGAGCATATAATATTATTACGTGAAGGGAAAACTTAGTTTTTTTTAATATATTATAAGATAGCAAACAAGCAGATGGGAATCTCCTAATGGAAAGAGTCAATCATCGCCTATAGAAACCAAAGATGTTAATGGTGCGTTGCTATCTTGTGGCGAGGTCTAATGCCACATGCATAAGTTTACCGACTACCTTACCCTCCAAACCGGAACACGACAGCGACAAGCACTGACGCTATTGCGGCAGGAATAGGTAAGGCGGTGGTACCAGACCCGGTCGAGACAATGCAGAACTCTACCACCTCGTAGCCACGATGGTAGTGACTCGATAGCCAATCGGTCGCCTTTTACGACCTGCCTGGCAGAATGGCAGTTGGCCTATTCTTCAAAGGAGGCCGGCACCAACTTAGTACTTACCTCTTCTTTGCGCGGAATAAGAAGTATGAAACTTAGCATAGTTAAAATAGAAATAAGAATTGCAGAAAGCTAATATTTTCACATAATATACATTTGAAATAAATTAATTTTATAAAAAACAATGCACACATTACGTTTTCATACATACACGGATATACTATTTAGTTTATGGTTAAAATCTGCTGTCATAATAATTTTCTTGCTTAGTCTATGCAAAGACTCAGTCATTGTTTATCCTACAACTAGTCTAATATATATTTGTACTTTAATTTTTATAGAAATACGGTCGAGTTTCGACCACAGGGCGACTGCTGGTTAATATTAATTGTGTTATGTTGTTGGTTACCTATGAGACTGTGGCGGCTGGCGCCGAGGCTGGGCGCGGGCGGCGAGCCGGGCGCACGCAGCGCGCCGAACGCGCCGCCGCCGCCGCCGCCGCCCAGTGGACCGCCTTCCAGCGCGCCTACGACAACACAATACTAAGCATGTATCATTTAACAGTTAACATATTAAATTTCGCACTAAATTTTTTTAACAATTAATAACTGTTATTTATATTAGCAAACACTGTTAAAATTTTATGCATCACTAAAATTATCAATAACTTGATATAGAATAATAATGTTATTAAAAATATTTGAGACAGCTTTTTTTTTGCTCGCTACCTTGATTTATGATAATAATAACTGTTAAAAGTTATAAAACTATTCCAGAGGACCTTTTTTGTCGCTAACTCGATAGCTTTGCGTTTTTGCTGCTTCTAATACTTATTATATAAAGGCTACTCATATAATATAACATAAATAAATAATTGTTAAATATTAATTAACTTTAACAACATAACAGTTAACCTAATCTATACATATAATCGTAGGAAAGTCAAAACTGTACATTGAAATTTTTTTTAAAAGAATACTTGGGGCGTGATCTACAATCGATATCAAAGCCAAAAATATAGTTATTAGAATTTTTGTCTGTTTTTCTGTTTGTCCGTTTGTCCGTTTGTCCGTTTGTCCGTTTGTCCGTTTGTCCGTTTGTCCGTTTGTCCGTTTGTCCGTTTGTCCGTTTGTCCGTTAGTCCGTTTGTCCGTTTGTCCGTTTGTCCGTTTGTCCGTTTGTCCGTTTGTCCGTTTGTCCGTTTGTCCGTTTGTCCGTTTGTCCGTTTGTCCGTTTGTCCGTTTGTCCGTTTGTCCGTTTGTCCGTTTGTCCGTTTGTCCGTTTGTCCGTTTGTCCGTTTGTCCGTTTGTCCGTTTGTCCGTTTGTCCGTTTGTCCGTTTGTCCGTTTGTCCGTTTGTCCGTTTGTCCGTTTGTCCGTTTGTCCGTTTGTCCGTTTGTCCGTTTGTCCGTTTGTCCGTTTGTCCGTTTGTCCGTTTGTCCGTTTGTCCGTTTGTCCGTTTGTCCGTTTGTCCGTTTGTCCGTTTGTCCGTTTGTCCGTTTGTCCGTTTGTCCGTTTGTCCGTTTGTCCGTTTGTCCGTTTGTCCGTTTGTCCGTTTGTCCGTTTGTCCGTTTGTCCGTTTGTCCGTTTGTCCGTTTGTCCGTTTGTCCGTTTGTCCGTTTGTCCGTTTGTCCGTTTGTCCGTTTGTCCGTTTGTCCGTTTGTCCGTTTGTCCGTTTGTCCGTTTGTCCGTTTGTCCGTTTGTCCGTTTGTCCGTTTGTCCGTTTGTCCGTTTGTCCGTTTGTCCGTTTGTCCGTTTGTCCGTTTGTCCGTTTGTCCGTTTGTCCGTTTGTCCGTTTGTCCGTTTGTCCGTTTGTCCGTTTGTCCGTTTGTCCGTTTGTCCGTTTGTCCGTTTGTCCGTTTGTCCGTTTGTCTGTTTGTCTGTTTGTCTGTCTGTCTGTCTGTCTGTTTATCTGTATGTCTGCCTGTCAGTCTGCCTGTCTGTCTGTCTGTATGTCTGTATGTCTGCCTGTTTGTCTGTTTGTCTGTCTGTTTGTCAGTATGTATGTCCGGGGTAACCTCAAAAAGTACTGCATGGATTTACTTCAAATTTTGCATGAATATTACTTATAGGTCGGGTCAACATATAGGCTACATATTATCACGCTATCACCTACGGGGGAGGAGCTGTGCGGAGTAAAGGAAGTCCGCGCGGACGAAGTCGTGGGCAACAGCTAGTTTAAAAATAATTTCCATGCCTACACAATACAATTCAATCACTTAGCAAGCAATAAACATTTTCAATATTTTAACCCTTTTATAATAATGTAACCGCTTTTGACCGCTCCGTTGGTCGAATGGTTAGCGAACATAACGACACAATCATTGAGGCTTGGGTTCAAATCCCGAAAGGATCAAATATTTTTGTGATGAGCATGTTTGTATTATGATGATATGTAAACCCAGACATGCTCATATGGTTTTGGGTTTGGATGTTTTTTAAAAATATTTAACTATTTATTTGTGTATTTGTAATAGTATCGTTTATATCATATGACAAATTCGTACCTATCACTAGCAAATAATTTGCTTACTTTGGGGTTAGATTAAATCGTGTAATTTTGTCCGGTGATATTTATTTATTTCTCGTCTCTTTGGTCTAGTGGTCCGGCACCACAATGGCGTTAACTACATAAGGTCTAGAGTTCGATTCCTGGGTCGGGCAATTAAAAAAAATGTGTTTTCTTCAATATCCACCATATTATGGCGTTGCCTAGTATCTGTGCGCCTCGGGGGTGACGGGGATGACGGAACTAAGTTGCGCAATTCCGCAGCGCACTCTCCAAAGTGTATCCGATAAAAGACCGATAGAATAGTCACTCTGCGGCGATGAGCGAGGCTCTGGAGTTTTTTGCCTACCAGATCATCGTTGTTTGTGAGCCTGTTGCAATTGCAAATGCACGTTTACCGGCTACCTTTCCTAACAAACCGGAACGCGACGGTAACAAGCACTGACGTTACGGCAGCAGGAATAAAAAGATAGTGTTACCAGAACCGGACGAGACAATGCAGAACTCTATCACCTAATAGTCACAATGGTATGACTCGAAAAGCCAAACATTCGCCTCTTACGAACTGCCTGGCAGAACGGCAGATGCTCTATTCTTCAAACGGGCTTCAAACCGCTATCTTTACCAAATTTTCCCATTTAGGGAATACTAAACAAAAGAAGAATTATTGAAATCAGTTCACGAGTAACCAATTTCTGAGGTAAAAAACATGATAAAATATAACTGAATCGAGATCCTCCTTTTTGTTGGATAGTCGGTTGAATAGAAAGAGCCGCTAGCTAAATAAAATCATAAAAGTTAAAACTCATTGCCAATTTTTTTTTGCATGCCACTTGGTAGAATACCCGAAACTGTTAACTTTTGTACCGTGTTCTAAGTAAATATAATTCATTTCATTTCAAGCCCAAACTAAAATCATTATGTAGAATTTTTTTACGAAGTAATTCTTAAAAAAAATTAAATTATTGCAGAGTATACGTTACTTATGTAAATTATAATTTGCAAGACGGCTCGATTTGAACATGAAGCCTTTCAACATAAATGTGATTTAATGTTCATCAAAAATATTTCAAGCAAATAAATTAATTAAATTTTATAAATTCGTAGATACTTAAAAGTCTTCATCATTACTCATCATCTCACTAATATTACAAATGCGAAAATTTGTGAATTTGAATATTTGTTATTTAATCACGCCTCAACGGCTTGACGGATTTGCACGGCCAAGAGGTTGTTTTATGTGTAGACTTAACACGCTGGGTACTTTTCAAATGAAAGTCACAAAAAGAAATTTCGCAATGGCCTGCGGTTAGGAGCACAAACATTATAAGTGAGCACGTTTTTAGTGTAGATATTTGGATATGTGGATGTCCGGGTGTTTAGATCTTCCGATGGTTAGAAATTTCGATATTTGGTGCTCAATCTCGAAAAAACCGAACAAGTGCAAGTAAAAATAGCAGGGATATAGGGATAGGGGGTACCGTATATGATTATCTAAGTTTGTTACTTTAAATACAATAGGTTGTTATAAGTTTTTCGGTAATTTTTTAAAGAGTTAAACTCTTAAATAATTTCAAAACTTTATCTATATATATATATATATATATATATATATATATATATATATATATATATATATTGCCAGCGACTTCGTCCGCGCAGACTTCGTTTACTCCGCACAGCACCTAGAATAGACAAACCGTAATGAAGATACCACGTCCTAAATATAAAATTATGTCGGAATCAGAATCTGCAGGCGCCGGGAACAGCGCATGCTCTCCTACACCGGGTATTCTCGAAAGGATTCTAGCCAAGAAAGGAAATAAGGTATTTTTTTTATTTTAAAACGATATGATATAACTTTTATTTATATTTTTTTACTATCTGAGCCGGTAAACGTTGTTTTGCCATACAAATTTACTTGTATGGCATATTTTGGGGTACTTGAGGGGTGGGGTGGGAGTTTTTAATTGAGATAAAAACTATATATCTACAAAAAATATTGAAATCCATTCAGTAGTTTAGATCTTCATAGCGGGCAAACAACTTGATACGTAATTTATATGATAAAAAAAGGTTCAGGTTAAAGTTTTAATTATAAAAGTATTATAACATTTTTATTTAATGTGATTGCAAACAAGATATATATTATTTTAAACTAGCTATTGCCAGTGACTTCGTCCGCGCGGACTTCATTTACTCCGCACAGCACCTTCCCCGTAGGTGATAGCGTGATAATATGTAGCCTATATGTTGACCCGACCTGTTAGTAATATTCATGCAAAATTTGAAGTAAATCCATTTAGTACTTTTTGAGTGTACCCCGGACATACATACAGACAAACAGACAAAAATTCTAAAAACTATATTTTTGGCTTCGATATCGATTGTAAATCACGCCCTAAGTATTCTTTTTAAAAAATATTCAATGTACAGTTTTGATTTTCCTACGATTTTATTATATGTAATAATAGAAGATATAGAATTTCAAATCTATCTTCTTCTATCTTCTATCTATCTACACATAATAAAATCGTAGGAAAGTCAATGTATGTCCGGGGTAAACTCAAAAAGTACTGCATGGATTTTCTTCAAATTTTGCATGAATATTACTAACAGGTCGAGTCAACATATAGGCTACATTTTATCACGCTATCACCTACGGTGGAGAAGCTGTGCGGAGTAAACAAAGTTCGCGCGGACGAAGTCGCGGGCAACAGCTAGTATTTATATATATTTGAAATTCTTGAATTTAGATTTTTCATTTGATGTAACATAAGTTCATTTTTTAATTTTCCCATTTATTTCTAAATGTGGCTACCATATTTAAAAATTATTAATTTACGTTAAATTTCCATTCTTGAGTCACCGACTTACAATAATATGTAAGTCGTAATATGTACCAAAATAGAACGCAATCTATTCAGCAATTTTGGAACAAATTTGCTGTAATAGATAGGAAGGACAGAAAAACAGACACACAAGTGAACTTACAAGGATTCCGTTCCGCTTTTTCGTTTTAACGAATGGAACTAAAAACGGCTTAACGAATTTGGAATATATATATACATAGTTGGACTTAATCCACAGACTAATTAAAATATTTAAAATTACCCCAAAAAAATCATTCATCACCAAAGACTTTAATAACGCAACGAGCTGCAGGGCACAGTTAGTCATTAATAATATTTAAGCTAAAAATATCTCGTGACGTTAGGGGCGGTATCATACTGGCCCTGACCCGAGTTATATGAAAAATATAATCAATTTAAGCATATTTTGAGAGGCTCAGTCTTTAAAGTACTTTATAGCGCGGGTCGGTGCCCCTAAACGTCGTAGATTGGCATTTTGCCAAGTATACCATCCTAATATTACGCCAATGTTAGCATTAGTCTAGCAAATAACAACAAATTTAAGTCACAATGCAGAGTTTCGTCTTCTAGCTTGCGAACAGATAATGCTACCATTTATTTATAATATAAGCATTTTATTACACAAAATTAGTAGTACAAAAAGCGTAAAATGCTGTATGTAGCATTTCTCACAGTTTACCTTGATTATGCCGAGTGAAAAGTACTAAAATATTTATTTCTATAATAGTCTACGCGACAAGTTGAAAATGGTCTAAAATAGAGATACTGCTCTTAAAATTATGTGCGATGTCTCATAAGATCCGCTTAGAATGACGCCTAGAAAAATGTGCTCAAAGCGTGTATTAGCACATAAAAATTGCAAAAGTTATAAACAATTAAAAATGAAAAAAATGGCATTTAGTTTTTTGCCAATATTTAATAAACTATTAATATTTAAGAAACTACAAAACAACCGCGGCCGCGACCTAAAAATGTCGCGCGACCCATTTTCAGCGTTAAATTAAAATTATAAATGATGGAGATAGAGTCCCGGGAGGTGGGAGTTTTTTGTTGGAAATTTCCTCTTCTTTCAGAATCTTTTTTTGAAGTTTCGCACATAATTTTAAGAGCAGTATCTCTTTTTTAGACCATCTTCAACTTGTCGAGTAGACTAATAAAAACATATTTTTAACGCGCATCTCCCAAAAATCGCTGAATATTATGACATAAAAATTGTACCATTATATTCCGCGTGTTTCAGAGAAGTTTTTTAGTGAAATAATATATAGGTCACACTATAAGTTTTGCGTAACTTAAAAAAACAACATTTTACAACCAAAATATTATGTTTATTGCTTTTCAAAATATTCTCCTTTACATTTTAAATATTTTTTCATGCGATCGAACCATTTTTTAAAACAGGAGGACCACAGATCTGAAAGCATGTTTTCTACGTGCTGATTGAACGCTATCACTGTCTGAGTTGGTAAAAGTAAAACCTCTCATCAAATCTTTGATTTTAGGGAAAATACAGAAATCACAGGGTACTAGGTCAGGACTATGCGCAGGATGAGTGACAAGATGTACTTTTTCGGAAGCTAAAAATGACTTTATTTTGTTGGCCGTGTGTGAAGAAGTGTTGTCATGGTGTAGGAGAATGCGGCTTTCGGGTCGTCTTTCGCGAACTTTTTCTAACACCCTGGGTAAACAAATGGTAGAATACAACTCGGCATTAACACTCTTTTGATCTTCAAGTGGAATTGTACATGTGGGACCCGTAGCTGAGAAAATAAATCCACGTTTCGTCTCCAGTGACACTGTCATAAACAGTCATAAACAGAATTTCCGTGGTCATAATTCAGTAGCATCTGTGGGCACCATTCCACGCGAGCCTGCTTCTGCTCCGCTGTCAGTTCATGAGGGATACAACGACAACAAAGTTTCCGAACTTTCAATTCTTCGTATAAAATTTTCTGAATTTGGCTCATACCAATCCCCAATATCCTCGAATTGTCTCATAGGTAATCCGGGGGTTTTCTTCAATTAACCGCTTAACAGTAGCCACATTATTTTCGTTGACGACAGTTGAAGTTGGCCGCCCTTCACGAAATTCGTCATGTAAAGAAACTTGACCTCTCTCAAATTCAGCAAAAATTCACGGTGCTCAAACAAGGTGCTTCACTCCCAAAAGCATTTTGAAGACGAGCGGCACAGTCTTGCGGAGAAAGAGAACTTTTAAAATCATAAAAAATCTTTTCGACTTAATTCCATTTTCGTTGCGTACGTAGAACTTTGATGTGTGATAAAAAAACAATTGACAAATCATTTTCCGGCAATTGTTTTTTTTTATTACTAAGAAGGTTGCAACGTTTTAAAAATATAACATTCGAAATTCGATTAGTTAGAAGTGCAAAACTTTTAGTGTTCCCCATGTATCATCATTATAAACAACAAAAAAAAATATTTTAATTCTCTTATAAATTTTATTGATTTTCAATAGTTTTTTTTTTTCAAATAAAGCAAAAGCTTGCGGATGAAGCTGTGTGGGTAATCTAGTATTATAATAACAGCAAAACACTTTCAATATCTTTGATGTTTCTAAAGTCACGGCTACATTGTTGCAATGTATGTGGTCATTCAATTTACTGAATTGCGAATTATTCGGGCTAAAGTCGCGGCTATTATCACCCTACTTTAAAGATTAGCGTAATCTACTGATTTTTGTCAGTTTTCTACCACAACTATGTTCATCTTACTTTTGCAAGTTGAAGCAAGATAGACTATTGTTGGCGAAATATATGTGGCCACATAGTTGGCTGCAGCACAACCACGATGTTTGATTGAGATAGACTTACTTCCGACCGAGCACGATCACGAAGTTTTATCGAGACAGCGCCCCAAGAATCTTGCAAAGATAATAATAATGCTTAATAAGTTAATAATGCTTTGCTATTTGCCTGGCAGAAATTTAAGGCTACTTGCGCAAATCTTTCACAACTGTGCGTTTTTTTGTAATCAATTACCAGCGGCATTGCCTTCGAACGAATACGATTTGGAAACTTCAAGAAAGAGCTTACTTATTTTTAAAAGGCCGGCAACGCAACTGCAAGATCTCTGGTATTGCGGAAATCTACGGGCGGCGGCGGTGATCACTTACTATCAGGTGCACCTCCTGCTCGTATGCTACCTCTTCTTTAAAAAAATCTTTTATATCATAACACCCTGAACAGTATTAATCTCTGTAAAATGTAAAACAATATCTAAAAACCGTTTAAACGTAATCCTAAAGCGCAAATATTTGTTACTAAAATACATATTGTCTTTGTCAACTCGTATAAGGATGAGATCTAAATCCTTGTTAAAATAAGTATTCATTGATGCTTTGATAGAAATAATGTTGGAATACTTGCTGATGTACGAGTTGTAAATACTTAGTATAAATTATCGTCCCTGAAAATGCGGTAATGCTATTTATGTTCTCACTTTTATGTTGTTAATATTCATTACAGTAATTTCACGTTGTTAATATTCATTACTTTAACAAACGTCACTTTTCCAGCGATTGCTCATTTCATTAAAATGCCAAAAATTTTTAAAAACTTGTTACTATTTATTACGTATAATATTTTATTTATAATCAGGTGGTAGGGCAATTCTTAAATATATATCTAATACAACAAAATTAACTATTTTATTATGAAAGGAGAATCAAACGAGCAAGTTGCTTATGTGATGAAGTAAATTAACACTACCACCCAAATACAGGTTTAATTAGTATAATAGAAATACCGGTTTTAACTATCTTAGTGCCGGTTCTGGTCACTTGAAAGTAGAATCAATGTACAAAAAATATAATATTAATTGATATCTTTGTTACATTTTCACTTTAGGACTTAAATTATTTAAACTTATAATGATATTGTATACATACAGAATTATTTTTATATTTTTTAATGGCCACGAATTGTACTGTGTAGACAACCAATACTTCTACACTACGTTAAATACAAATGTTAGGTAAACCCCTACTTACAACTGGTTACCAAGAGGGAGTTTACAAGATAAATATTACTCAAGAATCGCACATCGTAGACTTTCAGCCAGTACTATTGTCAGAACTTAGAATATTGAGGAGTGCACAAATCAATCCAAAACTTTTTGGAATACTTCCCATAATAGATGTGGTCCAAAGAACTGTCTACTCAATGACTATTGACTAAGCTGCTCGATACTGAATGATATTAAATGGAAGAAGTTGAAACTCCCGCTTAGAGGTGACATTAAAACTTCAAGTGACGCCGAATATATTTTTTGAGAAGCACCAGATGATATTATGCTGGCATAAAATATTGCTACGCTTGCTGAGTAGGGACACCAAGTTTTTTAAGCTAGTTTGGCATTTTCTTTCAAATGATTATGAAATTTAATGTTCTCAATATTATGTAGATTCCAAGGATTATAATTATGGCCGAGACAATGTAGGCACTATTCTTAAAATGAGAAGATACAATAAAGAATGATTTTTTGGCAGTAAAGATATAAAGTGTCGACGACTGGGTATTAAGTTAATAAATTTAGTTGAAATTATTCCAAGACTGTTAAGCCGTTCATCGACTTAAGACACAATTTAGGTGGCCGAAAACACTCTTTGACTTGTTTGCGAGAAATAACACAACGATCCGATTATATCACATCAACAGTATTATTACTTACAGCACAGCCATGGATGTTGCTAATTTACAATATGATATGTTGTTAAATACAGGCAAAAAGTGTAGAAAATAGAACATATCCGTGTAAGATACTAACATACTCGTATATATTTCTAACAACATTAACATCGACATTAAGAACAGATCATGGATCGTCTATATCCATCTCTATGCTGATTTGGATTAAAAAAATATTTTCTGTTTTGAAATCAATGCAAACATACTTGAATTTAATGTCCAGTTGCGTCATAGTTTAAAATCAAATGAAACTTTTAATTAAATATGTTATTTAGGTTGAAATTCGCCGTCACGGAAACTTGTGGAAACAGACGAAAGACAAGTTTGATAAAAATAGCCCAAATTTTCAACTGCTATATTTTAATCCATTTTTCATGTATATTATTATGTGTGATTATATATATATATATATATATATATATATATATATATATATATATATATATATATATATATAATATTATTATATTATTGTATTATATTATTATACATTTTATATACAGGCATAAGATAAAGTTAAAATAATTTTGTGGCATGGAATTGCTAACGCCGATATATTTAGTTTTTATAACAAAAGATAACTGAAGCAGAGAAGAGAAAGATTTGTCTTTACTCGTTATATTTGAGGGTAAGAATATAATATCATGCGAATGTATATCAGCTCAGCAGCTTGCTCTGTAAGGTCACAACAGTGACAAGCATCGAGGTATTGTAGCAGTATTAGTAATGCAAGTACGTAAATTAGGTATATTATGATAGTGACCATTTTAGCCTTTGCTTCGCCTTTTCTAGTGGCCAAATATAAAGACAGACATAATATTCTCCTTGACCAGTTTTGGTAAAAGTGGCATATACCGTCTGCTAACGGCACTCTTTATAAAAAATAAATTACATGTTCTATTACGTATCTATGCCTTATGCAATTGAGCAAGACATTCACATTAAAGCAGTTGTATTTTTCCACCAACGACTTCTGGCATCACTCACGCTACTGCTATTTTAAATCCATCCTAAATTAACATCATGAAATCACACCTTAATTTTAAATTTCATCCAAACATTTTTAAATACAGAGCAACTGAATGCTACATGTATATGACTATACAAGTCATGTTTATGGTCAAAAGCTGTTGTCACAGTTAGAATTTGAGATTTTATTGTCTAGTCCATGTTCGAATTTTGATCAAAGGGCGATCGCTAGATTTTGTAGTTATTGCTAAGGTATAAATTGTTACCAAGAAATAAAATTTTATTTAATCAGGAATAACAGTGATAGTACTTACACAAATTACATAAATTTTATATTTTTTATTTGCTACCGTCTCCGGTATTAGTCTGATTTTTTTTTGACAAATAGACCACCTGGCTTCCTTCAAGCAGTTACCCGAAACCGGAATATGATGGCGACCAGAACAGATGTTGTTACAACAGGAAAAGGTGCAAACGAATAAACGAATATTTTAGGCAAAATAGTGGAGGTATTTTAGACACAAAAAATACGCTATACATCAGTCCTGCTTATGATTTATTTTACGCATTTAAAAATCATACTAATTTAAGCCACTATAGTATATTAAGCATACAAACGACAATCGTAACTGATTGTTAATGCTTAAACACGTTATAATATTAAAGCAATTAAAGGGACTTAAATCTTATGAATACTAATAATGGATGTTAAATGTGGAAATAGATACCCCAACCGCTTATAAGCAGCTATGGTTGAATTATCATCAATGTCAATACAAAGGGTGACCCTCTTCATAATAGTAAAACTTTAAAGCAATTATATGATATAATACAGAATTCCTTCTAGATATAGTTGTTTAGAGAGTAAATTAGGTAGACTTACACAGGATTATTTATTTATTTACTTTTATGCACTAAAATTGTACAATGGTTAAACTTAATGCGATAAAGGCATTCTCTGTCAGTCAACCAACAAGTGGAGCAGAAAAATTTCAATAGGGGGTGCAAATAAATATTTTAAATGGAAATAGGAACAGTATGATGAGCCAAACGGAACAAAAAGTAAGAATAATTACTAGGAAATAGAAAATATAAATAGATACATGTAACATATTTACATAAACATATATTAATAAACACACGATAGACTGTAAACATACATAGCATATATAATAAACAAAATATTTAAATATGCAAGCAAGTATAACAAAAGTATTTAGGTAGTAATGTCTGGCTGTCGATAATTGCAATTTATCTTAGATACTTTGTTGTTAAATAACGCGGAAAGCTAAGTGCTAAGATATGCGTCGTCAACGCACGCTTGAAAGATCACTTAGAAGAGGACCTCCTAATGTCAACTGGAAGAAAATTCTGGAGCTTAACGCTTTGAATAAAGAAAGATTTGTAAAGAAAATCCGATCGAGAGAAAGGGATGTGAAGAGAAAGATCATTATCAGAACGGAGGGATCGATCATGAGTGCTACACTGAAAGCAGAATTTAGATTGAAAGTAAGTGGGAGTATTTGGGTCATTAACAATTGAATATAATATGCGCAGCATTCTAACTTCTCTGCGTTTAGCTAAGGGCAGCCATTTTATTTTTGAACGAAATAACGAAATATGTTAAAATTTGCGTAAACTAAAAATAAAACGTATGCAGTTATTAAAGAGAATCTCTAATCTATTAAGTAGATACTGAGTGAGTTCTGAATAGCATACATCAGCATAATCTATAATAGGAAGCACAAGCGCTTGAATAAATAATAGTTTTGTATTCACAGGAAGAAAATGTTTGTATCTGTAGAGAGTGTGTACGATAGCATTCACTTTTCGACAAATTTCAGTTACGTGTGGAGACCAAGAAAGAGATGTGTCTAAAGTAAGACCGAGATTTTTAATTTTAATGGAATGGCTTTAAGGGTATTACTAAGTTGTTAAAAGTGATAGGGGAAATATTTTCCCAGGCAACTGTAGCCATTCGTCTTGAACTACCGAATACGATAGCTTGGCACTTAGATGAATTAACAGTCACACCAAAATTAGTAAACCAATCCAGCACATTTTTAAGGTTTAGATTAAGACTGCCGACAGCACTTTCTAAATTCTTAACATCAGTTTGTGCATATAATTGTAAGTCGTCGGCGTGTAAATGGTACCCCGAAGATAAGAAGAAAACCAATCTCGCGCAGACAGGGATAAACTAATCAAGGTGATCAAGAGCTGCAAGAAGAATATCATGATCAACGGTGTTAAACGCATTAGAAAAATCAATTAGGACTAATATAAGTAGCTTAGATTCTTCCGTTCGGATATCATCAACTGCTTTTATGAGTGCAGTAGTAGTACTGTGGCCTGGCCGAAAGCCAGATTGAAATGGACTTGAAATGTCATCATCACAAAGGCATAAGTCGATAACTGCCTGTGTACAACTGCTTCGATGATTTTAGACCGGATCTTTAGTTAAAATTATTTGTAGGCTAGCCTACGAGACAGGATCTTTAGTTAAAAATTAAAATTATTTTAATTTATAATAATATCAGTGGACAAATTTTATTACATGAATTGATCTTACCTTTAGAGGTTAGGTTAGGTAAGTCTAGTGGTCCAGCGTTGGCGTTGACCACATGAAGTCCCGGGTTCGATTCCCGGGTCGGGCACTTAAAAAAAAGTGTTTTTTCAGTTTTCTGAGAAACACAAAGTTGCCCTGGATTGGAAAGTGCCCGGTTGGCGATAGGCTTGCCACCTATCACATTTGTGGGACCAAGTATCTTCGGCTAATCGTGGGTGCACTTGTTGTACCTCTGCCTACCCCTTCGGGGATATGGGTGTGAAGATACTTTTTATAATATGGGTATTTCGCCGTGTTGGTCTCGGCCTCCATTGAAGAATAGGCCAACTGCCGTTCTGCCAGGCAAATCGTAAAAGGCGGCCGATTGGCTATCGAGTCACTAACATCGTGGCTACTAGGTAGTAGAGTTCTGCATTGTCTCGCCCGGGTCTGGTTCCACTGCCTTACCTATTCCTGCCGCAATAGCGTCAGTACTAGTCACTGTCCTGTTCCGATTAGGAGGGTAAGGTAGCCGGTAAACTTATGCATGTGGCATAAGACCTAGCCACAAGATAGCAACGTGCCATTAACATCTTTGGTGTCTATAGGCGATGGTTGACTCTTTCCATCAGGAGACCCATCTGCTTGTTTGCTACCTTATGATATAAAAAAAACTTAAATATTGACTTAATTATCCAACAAAAATATTTAGTAAGGACACCCACGAACGGCATATAGAAATTCATTATTTACAAACACAGGTTTCCGAACTTGCGACTAGACTCGTTAGTATAACATGCGGTGACCATTATGAATATTACTCCACTAATTTCATTAAAGTTTACTATGTAATTAAACATATTTTTTTTATTATATTTTTATTATTTACATACGACCAGTAACAATCATGTCCTTCAATATGTACAATATTTTACCAGTCAAACTGTATAAAATACTAAAGAGAATTTAATTAGCTCCCAGGCCCAGCACAAGAATCTACCCTCATCACCCAGCCGTGTATCAATCGGCATCGTTAGGGCTAACCACTCAACCATAAAGGTCATCAATTATACATTTTTTATCATTTATTTTTATAACATTGGAAAGCAAATAAGCAAATGACTCTCCTGGTGGAAAGAGATAAATGATAATCATCGTTAATAGACTCTAAAAATGTTAGAAGTGCGTTGCTATTCGTTTGGCAGACTTGAGACTAGTAATACCATTAGGTGCGGATCCACCGTTGGGGGCACGATGGGCATGCTCACAACCCTAATCAACTACTTTCACCGTCTATTGAGATCCCATATATCTGTAATACCTATATGTATGTGTCAATAATACACGTCAATATGCTGTGGGATTCCGCTAGTAGTATTATATAAATATCTCTTTCAGGAATGCACTATATTGATAATTCGTAAACAATTTCATATGCTAGTTCGCCCTAGGCCGGTTTTCGAATGACCGCGCCCACAACCTATTTTCAAGGCTGGATCTGCGCCTGAATACCACATGCGTAAGTTTCCGTTTCTTATCCTCTAAAGCAGAATACAACAGTGATATCAAGTTAAACCATTTGAAATTATATTTAATAAAAATAAAAAATAATTAGAAAAAGAAAAAAAAATATTTATATATATATATATATATATATATATATATATATATATATATATATATATATATATATATATATATATATATATATATATATATATATATATATATATATATATATATATATATATATATATATATATATATATATATATATATATATATATATATATATATATATATATATATATATATATATATATATATATATATCTTGTCTTGGCTCAAGGACTGGCATATCAACGACCAAATTGCTAATAGAGAACATCTCAAATAAATGATTTTGCATAAGTATTTATTGATAACTCTGAATTTAATTCAAACTAGAAGAAATAATTTTATTATCTAATATTTCCATATCAAAAACACATTTATTTCGCTCCAACTTTCTTGAATGGCATTTTATCAACATTTATAGTGTAACAAACAGAAAGCTTCGATGAAAATAAGACAGGAAATTGATAGATGCTTACAGTTTCCAATAAAGCGTAGGTGATAAGGGCTCAGGATACAGCGGTCTCTTCGAGTGCGAGTGAACGACGCGTTGGAGACCCGTCGACTTAGTTTATGTTCTCTAATATGTCGATTCGATTTCTTACCACAATTTTGTTACGCATTCTTTTTTATGAGCTTTAACGACGTCCTATTTTTTTATACTTAACGTTGATCGTGACTTCCCAGCTAACAGAATTTAATCGCATAATGGTCGGACGAAGGATATTTTTTGCCACAACATTTTATAACAAATTAAGTCACATGATACTGAAGGGCACAACTTTCATTTATGGTATAGGAATAGTGCTAATAATATATAATTAACAATTATTTATGAAACAGTTATATAAATGTTGAGTATAATAAAAAAAATTGTTCGTATACTTAGATACAACATGATCATAATAATGACTTATGAAAAATGAGGACGAATATTTAATGAATATAATGAAAGATAACATATTATTATATATATCATACCAACATCTCCATACTCAAAGAACTCGGCAAGAAGCAGCGTCTATCAACTATAGTTGTACAGATCTGGATAGTGACATTCTTTGGCCATGTTTCAAGACAAGGTAGCCAGCCCATAAATCGTATCCCTATTCAGGCTAAAATCAAAGGTACTAACTAGACCACGCAAGAAGTCACTACTGCGTTGGACCGACCAAATCAAGTGCATGAGAGTGTCGGCAAGTAGAGAGAAGTGGGGGCCGTCGTGAGGCGTATTACATCTGCCACTACCAAAGCACAAACATGACGATCACAACACTGGTAAGACTATAGCGGCAGAGAAGGTCTATTATGCATATTACAAACACAAACTATTCATTTGATTCTAGACAATATTAAGATTTCTTCTGAGTTTGACAACTACGACTATATAAATATGGTCAGACATTAAATAGACAAAACTATGTACATAGGTGTACTTTATATTTATACTATTTTTAATGCATATTTAACAAAAATATTGCTTTTTAGATATTTTCTCCATATCAACTTAAACTGTGCCAAATTTTATACTCCTCCTCAGTCCGCGCAAATTTTATATAAACATGATAGGAACAAAGTTTATGCTACACATTTATATATAAACACACATACACACATTTATATATAAATACACAAACATTTCATTTGTGATACTCTAAAAATGTAGGGTTCTGGTAAATATTTACACAGACAAACAGTAACAATATTTTAATGGACAACAAAATATACAGATACTCAACAGCCAGCATATTATTAAAATAATTTTTATGAAGTTGCAAATGAGGCGGCGGGGCTTAATGTAAAATAATGTTTGTCTCATTATCATTTTAAAAACAAAAAAGAATACTCAGTGAGTGAAACGCTGACCACTGCTCTTTTAGCACAACTCACAAAGCAAATTTATGCTTTAGTTCGCTGCGATGACCTGAAAATTTAATTTTACCACGTTGTTAATGTGTTTCGTCTATTTTTTATACCATAAGATAGCAAACAAGCAGATGGCTCTCCTGATAGAAAGAGACAGCCTCGCTTATAAACAACAATAGATGTAAATGATGCGTTGTAATCCTTGTAACAGGGTGTAAATTCGCATTCATAAGTTCATCGGCCTTCTTACTCTCCAGACCGGAACTCGACAGTGATCAGTATTGACACTATTGCGATAGAAATATATAAAGTGTAGTACCATACCTGGGCGAGAAGTTTCTGAATTCTACCACTTAGTAGACTTAATGGTAGTAATTCGTATAGCCAACCTACTAAGAACTGCCTGGCAGAATGACAGATGGTTTACGCTTCATTAGGCGCCCGACCCCAACACAGGATAGTAAACAAGTGCATGTATCTCTGATAAAAAAAAAGATAATCATCACCTATAAACACCAAATATGTTACTGTTGCGTTGCTATCCGCTTGTTCACCAAATATCTTACCCTCCAAACCCGAAAACGGCTGACCTTACTGCGGCTAAAATAGGTAAGGTAGTGTTACTGAACCCGATCAAGGTCAAGATGTGGTAGAACTCTATCACCTAATTAGTATAAATATATAAATAAAGCCTTTATTCTCTAACCATTGACAAATCAACTTACAATCCTGGAGAATTACATAAATTTACAAAAAATCTGTATCTCATATTTTTATACAGGATTGTAAGTTGAGGTTGACCTTATTAGTAGTCACGATATAAATAACACGTATTAGCCTTCCCTTGCCTTTTAGGGAATGTCTAGAAGTAAAGGGAAATATTTTTCGTATTTATTGTTTATAATTTAATCAGACAACCTCTCAACAATTTCTTCATCCGACCGTAAGGAGCTTGAAAACTATATCTTATCTATGGTGTGAATAGTGGTAAATTGCTGGAAAGCTTGTAAAAGGTGAGTAAAACCAACTACCTTTGCTTAAAATATAAAATTAAAACAATACATATTACACATGATTAATACGAAAATAAAATAATATTCACATCGTGACGCTAAAAAGTTCAGCTTAAAATTGTGACTTGGTTGGTCGAGTGCTTAGAGACCCTAATTGCGTAGTCATCAATGGGGCTTGGGTAGATTTTTACAGGAACAAGCATTTGTGTGATGAGCGTAGATCTTTGCATTTCTGGGTTTAGGCGTTTATTCAATATATTTGAGTATTTATATGTTATGTATTTCTATGTGTTAGTATCGTTGATTAACACCCATATCACAAGTAAATAAATTACTTACTTAGGGGCTTCATCAATTCGTGTAATTTTTTCACTGATATTATTATTATTTAATCTTTAGTTGGACCTACAATTATTTGAAGATTAGTGGAGTATTGGGGTAAAGATTAGTGGTGATAAGACTTCGTGTACTATGGTGCACTAAGTAGCTACATATAATTCTTCGAGAAGTGTCTATCTCACTTAAACTTGCGACTAATACCGATAAAAAAGCGAAATGAGTTTACAAACTTTCTTATCAAAATTTAGAAATGACGGAAGCCCGAGGATGTGTGATACTGTTAAGGGGTTAGCCACAAACGTCACGGTAATGCGAATCTTTGCCGCAGGGCATGTAGCCGTCACATTAGTCAAACAACTTGAATAATTCAAAGAATCGCTGATTTTTCCCCGTGTTGGTCCGAGCCCCCTTTCAAATATAGACCATCTGCCATTCGGCCAAACAGTTTGTAAAAGGCGAACGATTGGGTATAACAAGTCACCACCATAGTGACTACTAGGTGATAGAGTTCTGCAACGTCTCACTCGGGTTTGGTGTCATTACCTTACCATTTCCTCCCACGATAGCGTCAGTCCTTGTCCCTGTGTTCCAGTTTGGGGGTAAGGTAATAGTTATCTCTTTCCATCACGAGAGCCATCTATTGTCTTTATTTAATGTTATACGTACATTAATTTAGCTTTAATATGATTTCTAGACTTTTTTAAGATATGACTTTTCGTAAGACCTTCTTCAGTCTTGTGTATTGAAAGTTAATGTCACAATGATCGAGACCACTTAGTACGAAGTTATTGTACAACTCACCTGGGTATATCTAGAAGTTTAAAACGCTAAGACGTATTCCCACGCAATTCCTTCCCGCTGCTATTAGATTCGTCTTTCTTTACATAAGCTATATTTAGTATAATGTATTTCCAATAAATGTATCTTGAATCAACAACGGAAAATTTTTGTGACCGAATTAGCTTTATATAAATTCAACTAAGAAATCTCTTCATGTGTACGATATTACATTTTTTGTTACAAATGAAGAGATCCATGATACTATAAAACCTCATTACATTACTATTACGGTTTTATAGCCACTGGCAGGTTATTACAATTTATCAAATTTCAAATATATTTGGCAGGATTTTTTATAATATGATACTGAAGAAGAGATTATTTGCTTCCAAATTGCGTTAAACTGCGCTAAAATTGCGCTAAACCTACCACAGAACAGAAAAGACGTAGGAGCCGCCCGCCACTGACCTGGTGGTCAAATATAAAAAGAGACTTCAAGAAAGCCCAATTGCTTGAACTGACAACCCAAGATAGATTAACTTGACGCAAAAAAGTGAAGAGACTCGACCCCAAAGCAACGGAATCAGGGATGGAAGAATAAATCAAGAAGAGATTATTTATAAGTTGAATAAGACAGACGCGCTATCTGTTAAAAGATAAATAAGGCACAATAAAAGTTATGTGAAAAACTTCTCTTCTGTCTGTTACGCCCCTTCTGTCTATTAGGCACAATAAAAGTTATGTGAAAAACTTCTCTTCTGTCTGTAACAGCCCAAAACGATTGATGCCCAAATGAAATTTGACAAGGATATAATTAAAGACCCAAGGTGAAACATAGCTTTATTTTAATTATTTTTGTTTTTATAGCACTCACCCCGTGCTTAGGAAACTTGAAAAACTTACAAACAATAAAGAAAAACGTCGACAGGCGAGACTCGAACCCGCGACCATTTTCCCTCAAGCCAGGACCCTCTACCACTGAGCTAGTGTCGACGGGTTCGACGTGGCGAAATTCTTATTTTGTTATATGATCGATTACATCGATTGTACTAATAGAGATTAGTACACTCTTAAATATTTGTTTTTTTTTGCCAATTAGGAGGTTGAAAAATGGGATGACAGATTGTACGAACTTCACTCATTTAGGAGCTCCGGTACCCAGACACACAGACAGACAATATGTGTGTTGTGGGGGGGGGGGGGACAACACCGGCCTCTTACACACAGGCTCCCATACCCCCCACACAGTACACTCTCAGTGGTATAACACCTAATCTGCCGTAAATCGTTGTTCGGCTCGATTCCAATGGATACAAAATGTGATATCTGATAATATTGGAACATTATGTCAATAATTTTAATATTTTTTGAGGCAGCAAAACTTAAGCAGCCGACTTTCCATTTCTTGTGTCATCGGAACATTGCATCGGATCTTCACGAAATTAAAATGAGACCACGTGGGAAGTATACCGTCCCAAAAAAAAGAATTTTCAAAATCGGTTCATAAATGATGGAGTTCTGAGGTTACAAACGTTTATAAAACATACAGCCAAGTTGATAACCTCCTCTTTTTGGAAAGTCGGTGGAAAAAGTAGCCACTTTTTGTTTTGGAATAAAGAAACTGATGTTATATCCAGACATCGGCGATTTTCGTAATATAATAATAAGATGTACCTAGTGTAGTGGTGTCAAGAGTCTGCTTAACCGGCGTGTTTGTATGAAAAGAGTAATGAATGTGTAGGAAATGAGACAAATCTACAAGGATCGAGGCATATGGCACTCGGTTCCATCTGTCTACTCCATAAGCGATCTCGGCTCTGGCATGAAGATGTGTATGTAAATTTTAAATTATTAAATAGCAAACAAGCAGATGGTCCTCCTGATGGAAAGAGAAACCATCACCTAAAGACACCAAAGATGTTGATATTTCGTTGTTATGGGTGTAGCGGGAGCAAGATCATATGCATAAGTCTACCGGCTACCTTACCCTCGAAACGGGAACACGACAATAACAAGCATTGATGCTATTGCGACAGGAATAAGAAGTTGATGGTACCAAATAACCGGGCGAGACGTTGTGGAATGCTACAACCTAGTAGTCACGATGGCAATGACATGTATAGCCAATCGGTCGCCTCTTACGACCTGCCTAGCAGGATGGCAGTTGGTCTATCCTTCAAAGGAGCCTGGTCCAACACGGAGGAAATATTTGTTGTAACGTTCAATATACCCACTCAAAGTGATAAACACAGTTATAATCCAATTTAGACATATAATGTTGAAAATAATAAAAAATAATACAACAAAAAAATTTTGATTACTGTTGGAAAAAGTTAAGTAAACCGTATTTTTAACGATGTACTCATATGTAATAAAAGTCAAGTTGGTTTACAACATGTGTTCAAACGCTAATTAATTAAATTGAACACAAAATAATAATTTCAAACCTTCATTATGCTTGGCAGTAAGGGCATGAATAAGGTTTTGAATCACATAATCTCTTTAATACAATTATTATCACAGAGGATATGCCTATTTTACAAAGATTTCATTACTTGTTATATTTGATACTTTAGTTATTTGTTGGTTATTGACAGTAACATGCTAGTACCAAAAAATGTCGGTTTCCTACCACAGAATAGAGATATAAGTTGCATTAGATACTGGCATATCTAAATTTGAATATTTTAAATATCTGTAGGTATTACCCTTGTTTTAATTTCTTCTGTTGATGTTACTTCTTTTTAAGTTCTACTGATGATTAGGCCACTTTTTGTATTTTTTTATAAAATGAGATAGCTAACTAGCAGATGGATCTCCTGATGGATAAAGATAACCATCGCTGATAGACACCAAGATGTTAATGGTGCGTTGCTATCCTTGTGGCAGAATATTAATGCCACATTCATAAGTTAACCGGTTACCTTACCCTCCAAATAAAAACACGATACTGACAAGCATCGACGCTAATACAGCAGGATATGAATGGCGTGGTATCAGACTCGAACGAGACTTACGGTAGTGCCTTACATAGCCAATTGTTTGCTTCTTATCATCAAGATCAACTGATTTCTGCCAGGCTAACTGCCGGATGATCTTTTCTTGAAAGCGGGCTCGGACCAACACAACGAATAGTGTGATGATATTTATAAAATACTAGCTGACCCGACAAACGTTGTTCTGCCTTACACATTAGGAATCCATAGCGGACAAACAACGTGACACGTAATTTATATAAGTCTACGGTATTTTCCTTCCACGCATCCAAAATGGCATTAAACTTTATATGGTGGTTAGGCATTTTTAAATTTTCTAATTTTCCGCGCAATTTTCTTAATATTTTCTTTTATAAGAACCTCTTTACAATTACAAACACAACAAAAACAAAATTACCAAAATTGGTCCAGCCATTCAGGCGTGATGTCGTGACCAAGGAAAATAGGGATTGATTTTTATATATAAGTATAGATATAGATTATTATTTAATTCCAAGTATTCACTCAATATAAAAGAAAGCTTTTAGTGTCACTTCCGACATAGAAATGCTTCAAGACCACAAGACGTTTAAAAAAAATGTCAAAACTTTGCCTTAACAGTATAACTTCGCTGATTACATTATTATATTCCGACATTGCTTTGTAACGTCAGTACATATCTTTACTTTTTTAATTTCTTTGTTACTTCGATTCTACACAGTGTGTGTTGCCATGCGATTTAAATGTTACGAGACAACATTTTACTGTAACTAAATGTTCACTTAATTGACACGCAAATAATAACTAGCTACAAAAAATTTTTTTCTTAATTTCTGTACTTATTTCAAGCAGACGACGCTCTAAAAATGCATAAGTAGGATTAAACCTGCGTCAGTTAATTATTTCGCCAATGAAATAAATTAAGATCTGCACGATGCTTAGGAGTTACATTCGTAATTCGGCTGATCTTTAAAAAAAGTGCATCCAAATTCAAAGTCAAAAAACGTTTTATTTATAGGACTTTTGACGGGTCAACATTTTTAAGGTTCCAAATTGGCATGAATATGCATATTAGTTACGGCAACAAAGTGGTAATATAAAATCTTGAAAAATATTTTTTAGGGTAGCACTTCTACAGTAAATTGAGGATGTTTTTTTTTCTTGTGTACTCCAAAGTGTGGGATATCGTTGAATAGATTTTTTAAAAATATTGTAGATTTGTGAAAGCAATTTTTTGATTAAAGGACTCGTTTGTGCAATATTAAGCTTTATATTGCTAATTTTGTTAGAGACAAGCGTCCCCCCCTCTACCAGCTAAACGGTTAGTTTTGGGGGTAAGAAAATATTCACATTAGTAGTAAATATAATAAAATTAAAGGAAAATTAGCATGGCTTGCATTATAAAATGTACTTGGAGAACTTTTTATAGGTTAAAATAGGTTATTTTTTTTTTACTGGACAAATTACACAAATTGATTTGGCCCCAAAGTAAGCGAATTATATGCTTGTAGTATGGGTGTCAGTCAACGATACTATACATAGAAATACATATATAAATACTCTAATATATTTAATAAACACTCAAACCCAGAAATACAAACATCTGTGCTCATTACACTAATGCCTGTCCCTGCCGGGAATCGAACCCGGACCCCATTATTGCGTAGTCAGGGTCGCTAACCACTCGACCAACGGGGTGGTCACAATACAATGTTCATAGTATGAAACAATAAAAGCCGTCCTCCTTATTGTGATGGGCAATTTCCGAACCCTACATTGCGTGTGGGCCAACACACACTTTACCATTTTTAACACGCTTTTATAATTACTGCCGGATCGAAACGCGGCCAATATGATTATGTATTATATTTATTTATTTTATGTCATAAGATAGCAAACAAGCAGATGGATTTTTAATTTAATGTAGGTATTTATTATACAGTTGTGATTCAAAAGTCTGAACTATATATTACCCTAAAAGATATAAAATTATAAGATATAAAAGGAATCATTTTTAGTAATTTCTAAACGGTTCTTGTGAGGATTATAGCGTATTCAGAATTTGTACTAATGTCTGAGTACTCTTTGTAAGAAATGCATCGTATTCAACAGATTGTACGGATTTCTAAGCAGCAGAAATTGTAGCATATTCAGAATATCAGCAACCAAATCCTCTTATCTCTTAAATATTTAGAGTAAAGGACTTGCCAGAAAACTATCGAATATGCAGGATAAAAGCTTTTTTCGTATTTTTCATAAAATAGTCAAGCGATTAAAGTAAAAAACTAATTATTGTTGTTAATCAATATTTTGCCTCCACCAAATTAACGTTGAAGCTCCCTTACTTTAAGCCCTATCAGGCTAGCATGGTGAAATCAGCAAAATTGCAAAAAAAAAATACATCAATTTGTAGCTAAATAGTTGCTAATTAGTTGCCAAAACGACGATTTTGTTGCTCATGCCAATCCCTAGAAATCGCGAATTATGCTATCGTGATATCAAGGTAGCAAGGTAACTTAATGAATTATATTCTTTTCCGTTCACCTTTATAGAAGATTTAGTTACTATTTTGTTGCTATATCTTAGATATCGCAAAAAATTTTTTAATAATTGTTTTTTTTAATTTTTCTGTTCTTGCTATCTTGAAACTGGTTTTTCCTGGCATTAAAGAGTCTTTGAATTTTGTTGCTCATCAGGAGGCTACTCAAATACACTCAAACAACTAGCAACAAAATAGTTGAAACCGGTCAGCCGATTTTTAATTTTTTTTTCATCTTCCTCATTCTTGCTATCTTGAAACTGATTTTTGTCGGCATAGAAAGTGTATTAAATTTGTTGCTTATCAGGAGGCTACTCAAATACACTCTAAGAACCAGCAACAAAATAGTTAAAACCGGTTGGGTGATTTTTGAATTTTTTTTTCATCTTCCTCATTCTTGCTATCTTGAAAGTGGGTTTTCCTGGTAATAAAGAGTCTTTGAAATTTGTTGCTCATCAGGAGGCTACTCAAATACACTCAAACAACTAGCAACAAAATAGTTGAAACCGGTCAGCCGATTTTCAAATTTTTTTTTCATTTTCCTCATTCTTGCTATCTTGAAACTGATTTTTGTCGGCATAGAAAGTGTATTAAATTTGTTGCTCATCAGGAGGCTACTCAAATACACTCTAAGAACCAGCAACAAAATAGTTAAAACCGGTTGGGTGATTTTTGAATTTTTTTTTCATCTTCCTCATTCTTGCTATCTTGAAAGTGGGTTTTCCTGGTAATAAAGAGTCTTTGAAATTTGTTGCTCATCAGGAGGCTACTCAAATACACTCAAACAACTAGCAACAAAATAGTTGAAACCGGTCAGCCGATTTTTGAATTTTTTTTTCATCTTCCTCATCTTGAAACTTGAAACTTCCTCTTGAAACTTCCTCCTTATCTTGAAACTTGTTTTCCCTGATAATGAAGAGTCTTTGAAATTTGTTGCTCATATTATAGTCAAGACTTTTTAATTCTCTGATTGATAGTCGAGTAGAGAGTATTATCATAAAATTTTTAAAAAGATTTTTTGCTTTTCTTAATCTTGAATAAATAAATGAGAATATGAAATCATTCTATAAATTAATACTTCTACTGATTAAAATTGTTTAATTGATATGGATTGAATGTGTAAATCAGAATCTGAAAATATTTTATTCGTTGATAAAAAATTCTAATAATATAAAAATTTTAGCACTTACATATATTTTACAGATGTTTTTTAATTTCTCGGAAAAAAATTTTTTTGGGAAATCAATCATTACCGAAAATTTTTGAGCTTAAGTACTCTCCCTAGCGAATCCGTATACACCGTGTAAACTCAGTGTAAACTGGTTGTAAACTAGGTGTCAGTGTAAATTTAGAGTATACTTGGTGTATACTCAGTGTATACTGAGTATACCCCAAATTCACACTAAGTTTACATCAAGTTTACACGGTGTATATGCGCTTAGTTTACACACAGTTTACACCAAGTATACACCAAAAAAATTTTACAAGTTATGAACAAATAAATTGCAAAATTGTTTTTCAAAACAGAGTTTGTCCCTATCGACTCCAAACGGTCTGAAACGACTAAATAACATGACTCTGGAAGATTTTTTTTGGTGTAGCACTGTCTCCATGCATACACCGTCGGAAAATTTCTAAGTGTCACTTAAAGAAATTTTTTTTTTGTAAAAAAAAGTTTATCTCAGTTGACTTCAAATCGTCTGAAACATATAAATAACATGAATCTGGAAGATTTTTTTTGGTGTAGCACTGTCTTCATGTATACACCGTCGGAAAATTTCTAAGTGTCAGTTAGAGGAAATTTTTTTTTTTGTAAAAAAAAGTTCATCTCAGTCGACTTCAAATCGTCTGAAACGTATAAATAACATGAATCTGGAAGAATTTTTTTGGTGTAGCACTGTCTCCATGTATACACCGTCGGAAAATTTCTCCCAGAGTCATGTTACTTATAGACAAACTTCTTTTTACAAAAAAAAAAATTCCTTTTAAGTGACACTTAAAAATTTTTCGACGACAACACTTAGAGATTTTTTGCAAGTTTCGAGGCGACACTTTAAAATGTTTTTCTCAGTGACATTTTGAACCAGTGATGTAGCCGAGCCGGTAACGTGCTAGACTTCGGATTAGAGTGTTGGCCAGGCATGGGTTCGAGCCCCACCGTGGTCAAATATTTTCGTTTTATTTGCGCCAGGTAAGACATGAGATTGTCTTTGACCCGTAGAATACTCGTTCAATTACTGAACGAATAATGATTGTACATTTACATTAAGTAACCAGTTAGGAACTCAGCAAGAGATAAAAAAAAAGTGACACTTTGAAATTTTTTGGTGGCTTGATCTCAAAAAAAAAAAATTGGTGTATACTCGGTGTATATGCGCAGAGTATACACCGTGTATACTTGGTGTATACTCAGAATATAGCGATCCGTTAGGGCTAAATGTCATTATAAAGTTGGTTTAACAGCCTTTAATTAGATCTCTAACACATGAACTTTTTGATTCCATTAAGATAATCAGTTATGGTATCTACCTTCTATTTTGGTCTGCCAATCATCAAACTAAAGCTTGAAGCTCTTAATTTTTTGATTGGTATGCCGGGTTATAAACGATCATGTTATAAAAATCACCCAACCGGTTTTAACTATTTTGTTGCTGGTTCTTAGAGTGTATTTGAGTAGCCTCCTGATGAGCAACAAATTTCGAAGACTCTTTATTACCAGGAAAAACAAGTTTCAAGATAGCAAGAATGAGGAAGATAGAAAAAAAATTCAAAAATCGGCTGACCGGTTTCAACTATTTTGTTGCTAGTTGTTTGAGTGTATTTAAGTAGCTTCCTGATGAGCAACAAATTTCAAAGACTCTTTTTTACCAGGAAAAACCAGTTTCAAGATAGCAAGAATGAGGAAGATGAAAAAAAAATTCAAAAATCGGCGGACCGGTTTTAACTATTTTGTTGCTGGTTCTAAGAGTGTATTTAAGTAGTCTCCTGATGAGCAACAAATTTAATACACTTTCTATGCCGAAAGAAATCAGTTTCAAGATAGCAAGAATGAGGAGGATGGAAAAAAAATTCAAAAATCAGCCGACCGGTTTCAACTATTTTGTTGCTGATACTTGGAGTGTATTTGAGTATTTTTCTGATGAGCAACAAATTTAATACACTTTCTATGCCGACAAAAATCAGTTTCAAGATAGCAAGAATGAGGAAGATGAAAAAAAAATCAAAAATCGGCCGACCGGTTCCAACTATTTTGTTGCTTGTTCTTAGAGTGTATTTGAGTAGCCTCCTGATGAGCAACAAATTTCAAAGACTCGTCATTATCAGGGAAAACAAGTTTCAAGATAAGGAGGAAGTTTCAAGAGGAAGTTTCAAGTTTCAAGATGAGGAAGATGAAAAAAAACAGTAGCAGTCGTGGGACTGCCGATAGAAGTGAAAACGGAACTATTAAGTTGAGAGTAATTAAAACTATATGCAAAACATAGCTATAGATATACTAATATCATTAGCATGTCGGTGACGCGAACCGAGGATTTTACCCTCTACTAAAACGCTCAACGCACCTAAAGAAGTTTACACTTCAAAAAAAATTCAAAAATCGGCTGACCGGTTTCAACTGTTTTGTTGCTAGTTGTTTGAGTGTATTTGAGTAGCCTCCTGATGAGCAACAAATTTCAAAGACTCTTTATTACCAGGAAAACCCACTTTCAAGATAGCAAGAATGAGGAAGATGAAAAAAAAATAATCAAAAATCACCCAACCGGTTTTAACTATTTTGTTGCTGGTTCTTAGAGTGTATTTGAGTAGCCTCCTGATAAGCAACAAATTTAATACACTTTCTATGCCGACAAAAATCAGTTTCAAGATAGCAAGAATGAGGAAGATGAAAAAAAAATTAAAAATCGGCTGACCGGTTTCAACTATTTTGTTGCTAGTTGTTTGAGTGTATTTGAGTAGCCTCCTGATGAGCAACAAAATTCAAAGACTCTTTAATGCCAGGAAAAACCAGTTTCAAGATAGCAAGAACAGAAAAATTAAAAAAAAAACAATTATTAAAAAATTTTTTGCGATATCTAAGATATAGCAACAAAATAGTAACTAAATCTTCTATAAAGATGAACGGAAAAGAATATAATTCATTAAGTTACCTTGCTACCTTGATATCACGATAGCATAATTCGCGATTTCTAGGGATTGGCACGAGCAACAAAATCGTCGTTTTGGCAACTAATTAGCAATTATTTAGCTACAAATTGATGTATTTTTTTTTTGCAATTTTGCTGATTTCACCATGCTAGCCTGATAGGGCTCTTACTTTATTAGTTACCTGGTTCGAGACTTTTCAAAGAGAGAAAATTTGGGCGTCTCGTCAGGATAAAGCTGTTATAAAAATGTTCCTGGCACCATGGTCTATTTACAAAATGTTGAGCAAAGCTCCAAGCATGGTGTAAAATCAAGAATTGTATGAAAAAATGCGGTGTATGGTTTAATTTCTTCCAAAGAATACTTAAATGACAAATTATTTAGCAATATTATACAATCAAAATGCGACGTCAGATGGAAAAGGGCAATATATAATACGGAAGTAAAGTCTTGTTACGAAGACTTATGCCTGCTGACTTTAGATATCTCGAGTCGGATTCCAGGGCGTCCAGTAATGCGATTCAAGTAAATTTATGAGTTAATAGCTGGCGTCTAAAGTGGATGAAAAACTTAATATCTTACTGCTGCCCTAATCCGCCATTTTAAATTAACGTTATAGCTCTACTTGATCTTTATTACTTTTTTGATTACGTTTAGATAATGGTATTTATTTTAATTGACTTTTTGCCTTACATCTTTAGTCTTAAAAGGCACTTAAGTTAACTAAATATCATCATACCGGTTCACAAAAGTTGACTGGTAAGAGATTGAAAGACATATTAAAGGACACAATCACTACACATAGTATTAAATAAAGTCGCTATCTCTGTCTGTCCCTATGTATGCTTAAATCTTTAAAACTACGCAACGGATTTTGATGCGGTTTTTTAATAGATAGATTGATTCTTGAGAAAGGTTTTAGTATATAAACCTTTCCGATATCCCCACGGGAACAAGAGCTACGTGGGTGAAACCGCGGGCAGATTACTAGTAGTTAATATAACTCTTTTTTATTTTGTTTTTATTATTGTGTAGCGGACGTCGTCGGTAAATCACTAAGTGCTCGTAGCGGCAGGATGATGAGTGCCTACTAATAGATTCCTTGCAACGGAAGGATTGTTTCAGAAGGTTTTCAGTACTTGTAAATGATGCAGAGAAGCCAGAGAGCCTGCCGGAGGTATCAGCTAGATACGACGAAAATTTAGTACAATAAAACGAACGGTCAAGTTTTCGGAAATAAAATGTCGAACGACGAATGTGTCCTTTTCAGGGCGGCACAGGGAACGGGAGTTCTTCGGCTTTAGCCTTTTTGAGGGCTGAAGTAAAAATGTGGCAATGGTCACAGTATCGGCGCAGTGTAATCATAATGTGATGCCTTCGTCCGGGTTTGGTCTTCGCCATCCTTGCCGTGAAGGTCTTGAAGGGTTTGCCATCTTTAAAGTGCTTATGACCAGTGATCGCTAGTTCTCCATCTTCAAAGTGTTTGTGAAAATAAAGTGCGTTCCGAGTTTCCCCTTTGTGTATCTTGTCGTGTTCGTTTCTTGGGTGATGGTGTTCGTTTATGTCTAACTGGTGGTCGTATTGAGGTAAAACTGAATGTTAGATAGGTAACTTTTGTAGCTAGGAAGGTGACAGGTTCTCGGAGGTAAGGTAACATTGTGATCGAAAGGTAAGTATAATCACTACGGTTGGAGGTTAGGGACAACCCTCATGGTTAGAAAAAGGACTAGACTAAAAATAGATAACCGTCGTGGTTAGAAAGTTAGAAATAACCGTGGTTAGAGATATGATGCACTATGCACAATGCACTATGTTGGTGGTTGATAGTGCCATTATCTACTGCTATAATTGTATATGGTCCATATATAATAATAAAATTAAAAAGAGAATTTTGTATAACCACACAGTGAACCTCAACGACACTAAGATAGACATTACATGACATTATCCGAAACGTATGGTTACCGCAGGGGCAATAGCAGGTCTAGTAACGCGTTCGACAAATCGTTTAGTGTAAACAATGAACTTCGTTATCTATGGGGGGTACATTAATATTTCATTAGATAATAAAGTCAACATTGAAGTACATATTTTTTATATATTCGGTAATAGAATCAAGCACTGATTCAGTATGTCAGTTTTTTACCAGTCAACTGTACAAGAATTCACTTATGTATATCAGCAAACAAGCTGATGTATTCCTGATAGAAAGAGACAACAATCGTCTATACACAGTAAATACTTATAATATGTCAATGTTCATTTTCCATTCGTTTGGTGTGTTGAAATATCACCTGCATAAATTTATTGCCAACCTTACCCTAAACCGAAACATGACAGTGCCCAGCAATTGCTATTGTTACAGAAATATGTAAGGCAGCACCGAATCGGGATATGACGTTACGGAAATCTACCACTTAATAGTCATGATAGTAGTGACACGTTTAGCTAATCGTTCGTGTTTTAGGCACCGCCTGGCAAGAAGGTACTTATATTTTTACTAGCTGCAGCGTGCAGCCCGCTGGATTATATGCTTTTGGAGAATCCCGTACGATCACCTAATTTTTCCGGGGTAGAAAGTAACCTATGTGCTATTCCAGGCCATCATCTACATATTTGCCAAATTTCATCTGAATACATTCAGTAGTTTTTGCGTGATTGAGTAACAAATATTCATCCATGCAAATATCCAACATTTTTGCATTTATAATATTAATATAACCATTAACTATGTGTCCTTCAAATAAATCCCGGATCAACATGAGGGAAAAATTTTATGTACTTATCAATGTTAACGGCGTTTGCTACTTAAAATAATCTTCACCAATTACATATTCTTTTTATTAGGTATAGCTTTACATTTCGCCCAATGCTTGAAGTAGTAGAAAACCAAAAATATCTGAGCTACTGATATTTAAAATAAAACATAAAAATTAATCAATATAGGCTTATGTATAGATGTCTTAAATGAAATCTACTTAAACTACTCAAAACAAAGCTGAATACCGCACTTCATTATCGGAAACCAAGATGAACTTTAGGTCGCTGAGGTGCTGAAGAATGTATTAATAGAATTACGTCAATAATAGATTCGTTAAGCCTCAAAATATCACTTAAATGAAGTCGAGCTACTGAAATTAAAGTTGAACTAATAGTTTCCGCAAAGATAATCCTGATTAACCCATATCAACTGCGGTACCTTGTGACACTGAGTGTTTAAAACACTGAAATCCAAAATGAGTAAATATATGCTCCTTAACAAAATATTCCATGAGATTATTGAATCCCCCTAAAGATAATAATAGACTTCATGCCAGCCTTCATGCCTGTTCGTTTGGAAATGATGAGCGAGAGCTTACTAACTAAACATGTATATGTGTAAGACATACATTACTGTATTTGTCATATAAATACTGTAGTACTGATAATTAATTAGGGGGCTTAGACAAAGTAACAATATTTTTTTTTATACAATAAGATAACAAACAAGCAGATGGGTCTCCTGATGGAAAGAGTCAACCATCGCCTATAGACACCAAAGGTGTTAATGGTGCGTTGCTATCTTGTGGCCAGGTCTAATGCCACATGCATAAGTTTACCGGCTACCTTACCCTCCAAACCGAAACACGACAGTGACAAGCACTGACGCTATTGCGGCAGGAATAGGTAAACCAGACCCGGGCGAGACAATGCAGAACTCTACCACCTAGTAGTCACGATGGTAGTGACTCGTATAGCCAATCGGTCGCCTTTTACAACCTGCCTGGCAGAACAGCAGTTGGCCTATTCTTCAAAGGAGCCCGGGACCAACACGGGGAAACAACACAATATAAAAACGATAACTAAATTAGAGAAGAATAAAATGGATTGACATAAGCCGCGCTAAATCACGTCAATGGTCATCGTTATCGCAAGTTGGTAGACAATGTTGTAATTCATAACAAAACCACAATCTAAGGAATTATTTGAACACATAATTCATCATCATCATCATCATCAGGTTTTAGTTGGTAGCCACATGGCTTTATTTCTTTTTCTTAACGAAAAAATCATCTAACACAACGATCACGGAATTGGTTTCACATTGGCTGGGAAATTGTTGTCGTTATCTCGGAGACGATGACGAATTTATATATCGTTTTACTATAACGCGATGTTACTTTGTATAACCTCCAGCGGGACTACAAAGTGGTAAATTTCTGTAATATTTCATCCGTTAACAATAATATCAGTGTTTGTCACTGTCATATTCGCGCACGTAGTGTTCCGTACCATCATCTATAAAAGAAAATCACGTTTGTTGTATGTATATTTAAATATTTATTTTACGTATTTAGTAGTTATTATATATATATATATATATATATATATATATATATATATATATATATATATATATATATATATATATATATATATTAGTTATTTTATACATAAATACGTAATTTAGTATTTATGTTTATATTTATTAATATATTTCTAAATACTTACTTATTTGAATTATTAGAAATATTGAAGTTTCTACCTGTTTATTAAGATCGAGTTGTTTATTTTATTGAAGCCCCCTTTAATATTTACCTTATTTCTATTTAATTATATATTTTGAAAGGTAATATACATACTAAATATTCTGAAAAATTTTAAGCGTCTACCTGTTACCGTTATTAATATTTAGCAAAAAATACGAAAACGTTTATTGTATGGAAACCCCCTTAATATTTTCATTTTTTATTTTTGGTATTTGTTGTTATAGCGACAACCGAAAACATAATTTGTGAAAATTTCAGGCTTTCCAGCTAACACGGTTTATGAGATACAGCCTGGTGACAGACAAGCAGACGGACAGACAGACAGCGGAGGTTTAGGAATAATTCCTAAATAATAGGAACCTTAAAAACAATTTTATTAAAAGCTGAAATAGCTTCCTTAAAAATAATTTGAAAAGAAGATAAAGTTTGCTAGTTTTACTCAAAGTAAAGAAAACGAATATCTACTGAGCAGGCACAAGATAATTATTCAGTGCAAAAGTTTAGCTATATAGTTAACTAACTGGCGTTATTCCAATGAAGCTTTAGATAGGAATACACTAAGATCTCTTGTGCGTGTTTCGAGAATGATAATTATTAATTTAACGCTAATGATGATATTTTTATTACGACCGAAGTACCTGACAATATTATTTATTACTAGCTGTTGTCAGTGACTTCGTCCGCGCGAACTTCGTTTACTCCGCACAGCTCCTCCCCCGTAGGTGATAGCGTGATAATATGTGGCCTATAGTTGACCCGACCTGTTAGTAATATTCATGCAAAATTTGAAGTAAATCCATGCAGTACTTTTTGAGATTATCCCGGACATACATACAGACAAAAAGACAAACATGCATACAGACAAACATACAAAAATTCTAAAAACTATGTTTTTGGCTTCTATATTGATTGTAGATCACGCCCCAAGTATTCTTTTAAAAAATATTCAATGTACAGTTTTGTCTTTCCTACGATTTTATTAGGAGTATATATCATATCATAGTCTAGATCATATAATTGACACATTATTTTGACTTTGACATTTTTATTTTTAGCAGTCAATCGACGCCAATTCGTTCCGGTTTACCACGATTCACTAGTTAGTCGGTTAGCGAATGGGGTGGTAATCCCCATAATCGTATTTTATCGACCTAATAACGACTACCGCTTATTACATGTTCGAATTCTGACACTTCAAATATATTATTTGACCACCTCATTGGTCAACTTAGCTACGAAACGATAGGGCTTGGGTTCGATTCCCAACAGCGACAAATATTTCTGTGATGAGCATAGATGTTTATATTTCTGGGTCTGGGTGTGTATTATGTATATAACAGTATTTATATATGTATTTTTTGTAGTATCGTTGACTAACACCCAAAATTGTGTTTTGGGTAAGTAATTTGCTTCCTTTGCGGTTACACTAATTTGTGTAATTTATCCAGCGGTATTATTATTACCTATTATTCTTCGTTATAGGCCCTCCGCAGATAACTGCGTGTATCTCTACTGTCGTAGCTCAAAAGTTTTGTTTATGGCTAGATACCAAGCGCTTAACCACTTTATATATATATATATATATATATATATATATAAAACTTTGTATCACAGGGGAGTATGTAATTTAACACAGTGAAAGTTTACATTGCGGAGGACTGCAGAAACTTAATATTTTTAAATAATATATGCATTAGAAATACATTAGTACGTGAAAGGAAATGTTTCTATGACAAAGTGGACAAAAGTGGACTATGGAATTTGGCATAACTAAAGTTTACATTGACGGGTACTGCAGAAACCTAATATTTTTTGAATAAAATGCTTTGGAAATACATTAAATTAATTAAAATAAACATTACACACAACGTTCATGTGACATACTTACATGATGATATATATATATATATATATATATATATATATATATATATATATATATATATATATATATATATATATATATATATATATATATATATACATTTATACTATTTTGTCTATTAAACTTAGAAGAGACTTTATTGTTGACTTTATTTTATAGTCAAATTTCGACCAGAGGGCGATCGCTAGTTTATTCTTCACGTCTCTTCATTACAAGGGGCCTAATCAATTAATATCTATTAAGTACAGTTGACATCAAAACATCTTATTTAAATTACATGATTAAATCTACTAAACTAACTAACTATATATATACCTGCAAAACTTATTAAAGTTTCCGTGCAGCCGCGTCTTACTGCTCATTACTTGCTGTATATTTGGAGCGTTAGAGAGCGCGACGTGATATTTAGTTTGAAGTACGTTTTCCAATTTTCCGTTTATCTAACATTTGGTCCTCAACTGTGCTTTCATTAACTCGCAGTCTGTCAAGAGGCTTTTAAGAGGCGAATCTGTGAATTTGCGAAGCAGCGCAAAGCAGGCTTTGATGCCAAGCGCGATGAATCTAAGGCCCATCCACCCGCCATCATTAACTTTTTTTTATATCATAAGATAGCAAACAAGCAGATGGTTCTCCTGATGGAACCTGTCAACCATCGCCTATAGACGACACCAAAGATCTTAATGATGCGTTGCTATCTTGTGGCGAGGTCTAATGCCACGTGCATAAGTTTACCGGCTGCCTTACCCTCCAAACCTGAACAAGACAGCGACAAGCACTGACGCTACTGCGGCAGGAATAGGTAAGGCGGTGGTACCAGATGAGACAATGCAGAACTCTACCACCTAGTAGCCACCGATAGTACTACTATCGACCGATTATAGCGACCGATTAGCTATGCGAGTCACTAGACTCGCATAGCTAATCGGTCGCCTTTTACGACCTGCCTGGCAGAACAGCAGTTCGTCTATTCTTTAAAGGAGTCCGGAACCAATATGTGGAAATACTATATAACTACAATTAATTAAGCGGCAAGCTCGCTTGTTCACAATGTGCACGAGAATTTGCTGCAAAAATTGGCTGCGTAAGCCTAATCCGGGCGCATCAACGCTAATATGACTAGGGGTTGAAGTGGTCGCAATGATCGAGATCGGTCGGAGAAGAGGGAGTTTTTTAGAACCGACATACGTATTACGTACATGAGACGATTCCCAGTCGGGGAAAAAAAGTAATTTAGGTTTTTTCAGAAAAAATTTAGTAGCAACCCTAAATGTGGCAGTGGTGTGTTAACACGCGCGCCTAGGGAAGCGGTTTTTGCAGGGAACTAGTGGTCTTTACCCGCTAGCATGCGAAACCAACTTCTGTTCTTTTTCTAGCCTGTTACAAGATGGCTAGCAAAACGACAGTTGATCTATTGTTCAAAAGAAATTCAAATCATCCCAGGAAGAATAAAGCATATATATTAGTGTCTTCAAAGCTAACAGACTGATATTAAGCTTTTCAGAGGAAAAAACCAAAAGCAATTTTTAAGGCTTTTCCTCTCTGAAATCAAACCCTAGACCTCATATCATCGTCGGAATTGCTTATTAGATCAAAATATATTTACAAAAAATAAAAATATAGCACATACAGTCGATGTATTTTCAGAAGTCTCTCAACTTTTATAATAATTTGTAGTTCAAAGACCTTTTAATATTGTACGAATATTTGAAATTAACGCAGAGTTTGCACAGTAAAGGCAGACGTCTGACACATCCGGAACAGCGTGGGAGTCCTTGATTAAAATACAAATTACAAACTGTTACGCCATCTTAAAATTCAATTATAAAATCAAACATCAACAATTTAAAATAGTACCAATGGGGAAAACTCTACAACTTACAAGTCACATTAACAGGAAAAGTAAGAAATCAGACAGCGCATTTTTTGACGTAAAAAGGACTAGTTTCATTGGTTTAAAAATATAATAATCGCTTGAAATGTTACATTTACGGTTGCGTTTGCCAGAGGACGCAATTTTATTTTTTACTATATAGGGGGGGGGGTTAGTATAAGCTTAAGTTAAAAATTGTGGAGTCACCCTCCTTGTCCCCCGGCCTCCATCTTGAAAAAGGGGGTGCAAAGGGCGTGCTGTATCTAGTAAAGTAGCAACCCTACAGAAAATGATATAGGACATTATGTGTAGCAAATTAAATTGTCTACAACTTTATTCCTATTACTTCTTACCGAAAAATGGAAAATAAGAAAGTTATATACAAAATGTAATTGAAATTTTTTAACAAATTTTTCTTTGGGCGTTATAACTTTTACTGGTCATTTTACAATAAAATGGCATCAGAGCAATCTTATACAGAGCAATCTAATTTTCAGCAAATATTTTCTTCTACAAATTAGTTTTTCATTCATTTATCTGGGTTTTACAGTGCTCCGAATTTGACCGGGTTCTTAAATACTTGTAAGAATACGATAAAAACGTACTTATATATTTATATCTTTTTTAATCACATAATTGAAGTGAAAACTTCTTTAGGCGCGTTGAGCGTTTTGGTAGAGGGTAAAATCCTCGGTTCGCGTCACCGACATGCTAATGATAATAGTATATCTATAGCTATGTTTTGCATATAGTTTTAATTACTCTCAACTAAATAGTTCCGTTTTCACTTCTATCGGCAGTCCCACGACTGCTACTGTTTTTTTTTATATTTCTTTAACATTCCTATGTTATAATCAATTTATTATCGACCCTTTTTCCTATAGAAATGTTAAGAATATGACAAATAATATGAATAAAAAAAAATAATAGAAAACTAACCCTAATGGTTCGTTTTTATCTTGTTTTTACGAGTATGTATTTAAAAACCCGGCCAACTTCAGAGTGCCGTAAAATCCATATAAAATACTGAAAAACAAATTTGTAGTAGAAATCATTCAATAAAAAATTAGATTGCTCTCTATAAGATTGGTCTGATGTCACTTTATTGTAAAATGACCAAAATAAGTTATAACGACCAAAAATTTTCAGTTAATTTTGTTTTTAACTTTTTTATTTTACCATAAAAAGTAATAGGAATAAAGTTGTAGACAATCTAATTTGCTACAAATAATATCTTCATAAAATTTTCTGTAGGGTTCCTCGTTTGCGAAGTACAGCGTGAAAAGCCTTTTCCAAGATGACGGCCGGGGGACAAGTGTTGCGACCCCACAAACATGAATTTAAGTTTATTAAAGGAGAATGCCCACGAATGGTATCGCTACAATCTAAAGTGTACAACACGTCCGTTACACTAGTAATTCCCCTTATTATTTATAAGTTAATTTGTATCAATAAGCAATCATAATTAAGCATAAATAAAAAAAAAATAGTCTTTATTTTCAAACGTTTTTTCCGGAAGCTAAAAAATGGTTAATTTACATTTTAGATTTTATTGATATTTTATTTTAGATTAAAACATAAAGCTTTTTCACTTGATTATGATCATCAAAGTGAAAATTTCGATTAATTTGTTATTCTGAATAATAATAATACTTTGAATTTAAAAAAAACATTACATTACATTTTCAAGGTAAATATTTCTGGCAACACAGAATCATATTTCCGTTGCGTGCGCGCGCGTCTGTTCGGTATAATTTGTATTACGGCCGTTTTTGTGTTCTTAACATTGCATACTGTGTATATTGTTAAGATGGCAAATATTAATTTTGTTCATTAGCTATGTGTGTGGTTAATTAGCAATATTGTGTTGTAACAGTGACAGACTCCATATGAAAAATTATAATGGATTGCTCCTACACCGGCAAGTCGTAAGAAACTATATTCCTGTTGTGTTATGTTTTAATGATTACAAAAAAAAATGTAATAGTAAAACGTAACATTTATCAGTTGACACTCAAATGAGTCTACTCAAGCCCAAACCAATGCCTCCGGAATGTTCAGTTGTCAAATCAAATTCTGGTCATTGTCTCATATTCCGGTATATTTACATAAAATGCTTTATTGTATTTTAAGGTACTAAGATCACACTTTAGTTTAAGCTATCCTTCATGGTGGTACAGTAAGTTTCATATTGATACTAACTTCCATACTCACTTGGGCATTCTCCTTTAAGTTTATAACTCTTCACATCAAAAAAAATAACATTGCGTCTTATGAAAACGCCGCTAAAACCTAAAAAATAAAATATTTCAATGGTATGAGTAGATTGGAAGATGAAATATCAATAAGCTACCAATGCGTTGACAAAGATGCATTGATTGCATGGGTGATCGCTTTGATTAATAGACATAAAAAATATAGAAAATACGCTTCATTTATTTCATGAAAAACGACAATTTCATAGGTAAAGACCTAATAATTGTAATACAGTTATGAATATCTCCAGACAGTTCACTTACTCTATATCTAAAACAAAACTAAAAGCCTCTCCATATCTAGATATTCCCTTTCTGTTCCCGGCAGTATCCGATTGTCACATTTTACAACGCGAAAAACGTTCCTATTTGTTTTACAAGAATTCAATGATAATGGCGTAACCTTAAATCAATCAATCAGAATCACACAATCACGGACGGTGATACCAGCTCTTTACAACGTATCTAGATTATATAAATACATGTATTATCTTAAATACGATTACCAATGTATAAATCCTATACATTGATATAAAGGGTTTTTTATATCAATGATCCTATAGTATTATTTTAATAATACCTAAACTCTAACAATATAGGCTACATTATAATAAAAAATTTAATAAATTTAATTGAAACTAATTTATAATGAACTATTTCATTTATAATAAAAATTTCATTAGTTGAAATTAATTTATAATGCACTTGTACTTTTATTTCACTATAGGTATAATTAATCGATCGGTTTCGCTTTTTAAAACATCTTCGGGTCGTAATATTCTTTACATGAGCATAAGTTTTGCGTAACTTGAAAAACAATATGTTATAACCAAAATATTATGTTTATTGCTTTTCAAAATAATCTCTTTTACATTTTAAATATTTTTTCATGCAATCGAACCATTTTTTAAAACAGGAGGACCACAGATCTGAAGGCATCTTTCCTACGTGCTGATTGAACGCTACCACTGCCTCTTCGGAGTTGGTAATAGTAAAATCTCTCATCAAATCTTTGATTTTGGGGAAAATACAGAAATCACATGGTGCTAGGTCGGGGCTATGCGCAGGATGAGTGACGAGATGTAATTTTTCGGAAGCTAAAAATGACTTTGTTTTGTTGGCCGTGTGTGAAGAAGCGTTATCATGGTGTAGGAGAATGCGGAATTTGCCGTCTTTCGCGAACTTTTTCTAACACTCTGGGTAAACAAATGGTAGAATACCACTCGGCATTAACACTCTTTTGATTTTCAAGTGAAATTGTACAGATGGGACTCGTAGCTGAGAAAAAAAAACGCGATCATTTTTTTACCAACGTTTTTCGCCTGTCTCACTTTGGTTGGCCTGTTCTCATTTTCAAACACCCATTCGCAATATTGCTGTTTTTTTCGGGTTCGAAATAATAAATCCACGTTTCGTGTACTGTGACAATGTCATAAACAGCATTAGAATGTCCGTGGTCGTACTTCAGTAGCATCTGTGAGCACCATTCCACGCGAGCCCGCTTCTGCTCCGCTGTCAATTCATGAGGGATCCAACGACAACAAAGTTTCCAAACTTTCAATTCTTCGTGTAAAATTTTCTGAATTTGGCTCATACCAATTCCCAATAGTCCTCGAATTGTCTCGTAGGTAATCCGGGGGTTTTCTTTAATTAACCGCTTAACAGTAGCCACATTATTTTCGTTGACGGCAGTTGACGGCCGCCCTTCACGAAATTCGTCATGTAAAGAAAATCGACCTCTCTTAAATTCAGCAAACCATCGCCTCACGGTGCTCAAACAAGGTGCTTATCTTCCAAAAGCATTTTGAAAACGAGCGGTACAGCCTTGCGGAGAAAGAGAACTTTTAAAATCATAAAAAATCATCGCTCTTAAATATTTTCGACTTAATTCCATTTTCGTTGCATACGTAGAACATTGATGTGTGATAAAAAAACAATTGACAAATCATTTCCCGCCAATTGTTTTTTTTATTACTAAGAAGGTTGCAACGTTTTAAAAATATAACTTTCGAAATTCAAATAGTTCCGATTAGCTAGAAGTGCAAAACTTTTAGTGCGCCCCATGTAATAAATTATCTGCCATAATAAATATTTATTTTTAATTTTATATCCCACATCATCATTAAAAACTACAATATATCCGATTCATTCTTGATCAACACAAGCCTGTTGTTTTTTTACAAAAATTACTATGTGCATTTTAAACTAGTTTCAACTAATAATAATGAAATATCACCAAGTGCCGATGATCGAACGTGTAAAAAAATTCGCGTTTTAAAATTACGCGGAAATGCTGGACAGTCATGGCGTTTTGAATGACATCACACCATGTTCGTATACATTAAATACTCTTTGGTTTCTAACAAAATGTCAACAAAAACATAACGATTACATGAAAAGCTTTCAGACTTGCGTTTACTGTCAATTTATTTCCTAAAAATATATAGTAAATTATCTGTCATAATAAATATTTTAGTTTTAATTTTATATCCCACATCATCATTAAAAACTACAATATATCCGATTCATTCTTGATCAACACAAGCCTGTTGTTCTTTTAAATTTAAATATATTGCAATGTCAAATGCAAAAAAACTGAAAAAAAAACGACAAGACACTAACTTTCTTTCATAAAATCTTCAGTGTAAAATTGTTAAAGTAACTAAAGGATAAATTGTTGCTTTTTTACTATTTTCGATATTTAAGTTGTACCAGGCTCCTTATCGCGTTTTCGAGATAATATACCTCTAATAACTGGACTTGTAACTATTTTCCAGACTAGCAGAGCGTTAAAAACGTTTTTCTATATTTTGGCTGACACGGACATCAAATATGTGACCTCATTAGCAACAATCTAGTCAATACTTTCTCACAAAGCTGGAGTTCCAATTCAAAGCTCTCCTCTCAACTACTACGAATAGTATGCGTACACGTAGACACAAAGTGTCCTATATAAAACCCTTTTTTGTCGAAGGGGTCGTAATCGCGTTCTATGCTTCAAACTCCAATCGAAATACAATTTGTTCCCTTTTCCATTTGCTTTGAATCTTTACAAATATATCCAAGTTTATCCTAGGTTATATTAACTTGCGAAAGCATTGAACCGTCTTAGTATTTTCGGTTAACTTTGAACAAACTTTAAGATGTTGTAAATATTACTCTATATTTATTTAAAAAAATAATTTTGTGTGTATATAAAGATCAAATAATGCAAATAAAGCACATTGTGTACAAAGTAATAGCATTTTTGTTATCCTGACAGCTTCTAAAACGCGGAAGAAAGATATACGGGTTACTAACATGGCGACTACTAGGTGGTAGAGTTCTGCAAAATCCCGCCAGGATCTGATACCACCTTACCTGTTCCTGCACATAAACGTCAATGCTTGTCAGTGTCATGTCCCCGGTGTGGATGATAAGATAGCCGCTAAACTTATGCTTGTGGCCCTGCAATCCTGCTTCACACTTCAGTTGCAACGCACCATAAATATGTTTAGTGTCTATATGCTGCTTGTTTGCAATCTGATGGCATAGAAAAACGTAATTATGCAAATTATTAACCTCAAATAAGTAATTTACCTAAATTATGATAACACTCATAATGTACGAGAAGATAAATTGCAAAAATGTTAGCAGTAATATATTTGTACTTTTAGAAATAAAAAGTATCATGAAGCTGTTTACCTTACGGGGTAAGCTCGTTTGATCACAACTCACTCGTTTATGAGACAAACTAAGGTATTAGCACCCTACCACAAGAGGTAGAGCTGTTACTAACTTTTCGATCTTCGTGGATGACCTTGAAAAAACTTTAATAACACTTTTGCTTGACCCATGGCCTCGTGATCTAAGCCGAAAAAGCTATTCACTGTCTCCAAGCAAGGCATTAAAAATACAAAAAATAACATGTGACAGATCCTGTCACATAATGAAAAAACTGAGATATTACATATTAAATGTTGATATCACAAGAAAGTAATATAGATGAAGGCTAAATAAATAAAGAAAGTCTTGGACATTTGTTATTATTATACTGTATTGACAATGAAATATTGGACTAAACATTCACTCAGACATTGAGAAAACAAAAAATAATCATTTTTTCCGACCGTTTCAAATGTAAACTGAATCCTACGACTTTTATTAGCTAGGGAATATAGCTGTATTATAGAAATACAAAAAAAGTATCTTCACGCCCATATCCCCGAAGGGGTAGGCAGAGGTACAACAAGTGCACCCACGATTAGCCGAAGATACTTGGTCCCACAATGTGATAGGTGGCAAGCCTATCGCCAACCGGACATTTTCAATCCCGGGCAACTTTGTGTTTCTCAGAAAACTGAAAAAACACTTTTTTTTTAAAGTGCCCGACCCGGGAACCGAACCCGGGACCTCATGTGGCCAACGCCAACGCTAGACCACTAGACCACACAGACCACAGAGGAATACAAAATAAACAATTAACTAATATTTCGCGCCTTTATGAAATAGATACCTGGCAGTAAAGCAGATAACCTATTCTTCAAAAACGGCCTTTGATATCGGCCCGTTCTTGAAGTAGGGAGCAAAATATCTGTTGGTTTAAAAAAGCGAAACCACAGGAAAAATCCCTTTCCGGGTTACTTAGTTCAGCCATATTAGTCCGGGCTCCCTTTGAAGAATAGGCCAACTGCCGTTTTTTATATCATAAGATAGCAAAGAAGCAGATGGATCTAATGGAAAGTGTCAACCGTCGACTATAGACAGTAAAGTTGTTAATGGTGCGTTGCTATCTTGTGGCGAGGTCTAATGTCACGCACATAAGTTTATTGGCTACCTTACCCTCCAAACCGGAACACGTCAGTGAAAAGCACTGACGCTGTTACGGCTAGACTAGGTAAGGCGGTGGTACCAGAACCGGGCGAGACAATGCAGAACTCTACGACCTAGCCGTCCTGCCAGGCAGCTCGTAAAAGGAGAACGATTGACTATACGTGTCACTATCATCGTTACTACTAAGTGGTGGAAAAATTCCGCAACGTTTCGCCCGGATATATGGTACCATCACCGCAAAAGAATTAATGCTTTTGCGATGATGCTACCACATACCGAGATGATAGCTTAAAACGTCTTAGGTATTTGCTACCCATTTCTACCAAAATTATGCTGGCATATTCGTTACTACTTTCTATTTTAGATTATGATGACGCTAGTTATGTAAATCTCTCCTTAGACCAGATGAATAAACTTGAGCGACTTCAAAATCTTTGTATAAGGTTCATATTTGGTCTCAGCAAATATGACCACGTTTCCGAATTTCGTGCCAAGCTCAAGTGGTTGCCTATTCATCTGCGTCGAAATACTCACAGCTATACTCCTCTCTATGATCTAAAATCTCCATCTTATTTGAAAGAAATATTCATTTTCTGTGAGAACCAGCACAAATATCGTAGATCGGCTGATAATCGGCTGTTAGTGCCAACGCAGAACACCATTTATTACAGTCGTTCCTTCACCTCACAAGCTGCTACACTTTGGAACTCTCTTCCAGTAGATATCAGAAAGGCGCGAAGTTTAAACTCTTTCAAAATTATGGTCAAACGTCACTTTCTATGTAGGTACCTAGTAATTTTGTTTAATTTTTCTTGTTTAGTTTTATGTATTACCACTATTTTATTTGCAATTTTTGTTTTTGTTTTGATTTCGTGTGTAACTGTAATCGGATGTTACTTTTATTATAATTTTTTGTCTTTTATTTAAGAGCATAAAAACTATAAATTATGTTGTGGCTAGCACCATTTTTCCTAGTATGTTGTTATCCTTATTATAAAGGTTGCCTGGAAGGATAAGACCGCCTTTGTGTATCTTACTTGTATAATTTTTATGTTGTAACTTATATGTTGTTATGTATTTTGGTGCGCAATAAAGAGTTATTGTATAGTAATGCTTATCATTGACGTGTTTCAGTTTGGAGAGTAAGATATCCGGTAAATTTATGCAAATGAACACCTCACCACACGGATAGCAACGCAGCATTAACATCTTTGATGTCTACAGGCGATCAGGATTTTCTATCAGTAAGGCCATCTGGTTATTTGCTATCTTATGATATAAAAAAGACAGTTGACCTATATATAATTCTTAAAGTATTTTGCTCCTTATTATGATATGGACCTCCCATATCAAAGTAGGGAGCAAAATACCTGTTGGTTTAAAAATGCGAAACCACAGAAAAATATCCGTTGCTGTCAACTTGTTTCAAGCTCAACAACTGGCTTCACTTCGGTATACATACAACTGCAAGCATGAACCGTTACAAACTTATTTTAACTCGGCATTTTAACTCGGTTTAAAAGGGACGAAGGGTTGCGAAAGGGAGTCGCTTCTCGTGGCCACGACCTTTGTAATTATTATCATAATGGCATGCTCCACTTTAAAAGTTAGTTAATCAAATTCTTTATTTGCAAAAACGGGACCAGAGGGTTGTTTTACTTTTTTACTGCCCTACATTTACTTTGTCAAATAATATTAACATTTAACATGTTTTTTAATTGTGTGGACTGGCTTAATCCAGCGTCACGTAATTTCCAGAAAATTCGGACACGTGCGAGACACGTTATATCATTGGATAACAAAACGCATGGTTCTCCTAATGAAATGAAATAAACATCACCTATGTATTCAGCTTTTTCCCGAGTCGCTTTGGGGCTTTTTTCGAAAAATTTATATATCGCTGGACAAATTACACAAATTGATTTAACCCCAAAGCAGGCACATCATTTGCTTGTGTTATGAATATTAGTCAACGATACTAATATATTATATAAATTACATGTCGTATTGTTTGTCCGCAGTGAACTTCGAAACTATTGAACCTATTTCAATGACATTTTGTACATATCTACTGTTTGGTCCAATTAAAAAGATAGAATAGTTTTTATGTCAACTAAGCTTCCACCCTCTTAAGTACCAAGTAATTTGTACGGCAAAACAACTTGGCCGGGTCAGCTAATACATATATAAATACCTAATGTTACATACATAATACACAACCAAACCTAGAAACACAAATATCTATGCTCATCACACAAATGTTTGTCCCTATTGGGAATCGAAGCCAAGCCCAATCGATTCACAGCTAGGTTGCTATCCCTCGACCAATGAAGCGGTCAAATAGATTAAAAATCCTATTTTTTATATCATAAGATAGCAAACAAGCAGATGGCTCTCCTAATGGAAAGCGAAACCATCGCCTATAGACACCAAAGATAGTAATGGTGCGTTGCTATCCGGCGGGATAACAATGCCACATGCATAAATCTACCAGCTACCTTACGCTATAAACCAGAATATGACAATCACTAGCATTCACGGTATTGCGGCTGAAATCGGTAAGGTCGTGGTACCGAATACTCAGGCGAGTCGTTGAGGAACTCTACCACCTAGTAAGCCATCCACCACCTAATGCCAGGCATCTCGTGACAGGCCAGAGGAGGCTAATACGTGTCAACAACATCGTGACTACTACTATTCGGTGGAAAAAAAAATTTAACGTCTTGACTGGATTTTGGTAGAACCGCCTTACGTATTTGCTGTCGTGTTCCGGCTAAGAGGGTAAGGTAGCCGGTAGTACACTCAACCATGACAAAATGTTACAATAACCTTACAATAAAATTATTGTTATTAACTTTTAATTGTAAATATTTATTTAAATAATATTAACCTTAAAATAATTCAAAGAAAAAAAAAACGTTGCGGCGTGCATTTTTGGATTTTCCAAACTTATTTATAATATTTGATGTAATCTACAAATACTAACAAACTTCTCTACACGAAAAGTAAAGTTACTTAGCGCCATAAGATAATACTTTATATTATATTAATTAAGACGCACAGCTTCACCCGCGAACAAATTAAGGTGTCATCGACATAGTTTTCCATACAAATCTTCATCCACTACTTCAGGGATTAATTTTTAAAAAATAGCAGTATAACCCCGGATCTTTTATTTCAGTGTCAAATTTTATCAAAATCGGTTCAGTGGTTTAGCCCTGAAAACGTAACAGACAGACAAAGGACTTTTGCATTTATATCATTAGTATGGATTATAATATAAAACAGCAAACAAGCAGATGGCTGATGAAGAGACAATAGTCGCTTATATACATCTAAAGATGAATCACACTTATCCGAGCCGAACGCGTCGAACGAGTCGAACGAATAGTGGAGTGCCTGGGGGTTTTCACCTCGGATTAGAGTTATAGTGAATGAATTAATATGATCGATGTGGGATTTTGTTTTTTAAACTATACATTGCAATGTTTACCCAAAATTTTTTGTGCACTCCATTATTTCATTGTTTAAACAAATTATTATGAAAAATTAATGTTTGACCATATATTTTCACTTTAAACAGTATTTTTTTTTATTTATTTGTTAAATCTTAATCGGTCCAGCAGTTTAGCCGTGAAAGCGTAACAGACAGACTTTCGCATTCATAATATTAGTATGGAATGATTTATCAATTGTTTTTTATCACACAACAAAGCTCTACGTACGCAATGAAAATGGAATTAAGTCGAAAAGATTTTAGAGCGATGATTTTTTATAATTTTAAAAGTTATCTTTCTCCGCAAGACTGTGCCGCTCGTCTTCAAAATGCTTTCGGAAGAGAAGCACCTTGTTTGAGCACCGTGAATGGTTTGCTGAATTTGAGAGAGATCGAGTTTTTTTATATGACGAATTTGACGGCAGTTGAAGGGCGGCCTTCAACTGCCGTCAACGAAAATAATGTGGCTACTGTTAAGCGGTTAATTGAAGAAAACCCCCGGATTACCTATGAGACAATTCGAGGACTATTGGGATTGGTATGAGCTAAATTCAGAAAATTTTACACGAAGAATTGAAAGTTCGGAAACTTTTTGGATCCCTTATGAACTGACAGCGGAGCAAAAGCAGGCTCACGTGGAATAGTGCTCACAGATGCTATTAAAGTACGACCACGGACATTCTAATGCTGTTTATGACATTGTCACAAGAGACGAAACGTGGATTTATTGTTTAGAACCCGAAAAAAAACAGCAATCTTGTGATTGGGTGTTTGAAAATGAAAACAGGCCAACAAAAGTGAGACAGGCGAGAAACGTTGGTAAAAAAATGATCGCGTTTTTTTTCTCAGCTACGGGTCCCATCTGTATAATTTCACTTGAAGATCAAAAGAGTGTTAATGTCGAGTGGTATTCTACAATTTGTTTACACAAGGTGTTAGAAAAAGTTCGCGAAAGACGACCCAAAAGCCGCATTCTCCTACACCATGATAACGCTTCTTCACGCACGACCAACAAAAAAAATATTTTTAGCTTCCGAAAAAGTACATCTCGTCACTCATCCTGCGCATAGCCCGACCTAATACCTTGTGATTTCTGTATTTACCCCAAAATTAAAGATTTGATGAGAGGTTTTACTTTTACCAACTCCGAAGAGGCAGTGTTTGCGTTCAATCAGCACGTAGAAAACATGCCTTCAGATCTGTGGTCCTCATGTTTTAAAAAATGGTTCGATTGCATGAAAAAATATTTAAAATGTAAAAGAGATTATTTCGAAAAGCAATAAACATAATATTTTGATTATAACATGTTGTTTTTTTAAGTTACGCAAAACTTATAGTCTGACCTACGTATACCTACGTACCTGGGTTCATCTTCCGAAACAAATTTAGGTGAAATTATAAAAATTAGTAGAGGAGTAACCTCTTATTATTAATAATAATAACAGAAAATATTTGATGTAAACAACAATGTAGTATATTTAAATAAACAGATTTTGTACTAATAATTTTTTTTCTTTTCATTAGTCGTAATTAATGACCTTATTTTTTTAAATGTACACAATAGAGTACGTTTCACTGGACGAGAAATTCCATAGTACATAGTAGCTGTCGCTCCGCTCTCCCCTCCACGTTTTTTACCTGTTCGAGATCCCTTTTGCTATTTATATACACAGGTATCTTTGAAAAATGTTCCTATATGTCTAATCAGGTAAGATTTAATGTATAAATAAAAAAAATACTGCTTAAAGTGAAAATATGTGGTCAAACATTAATTTTTCATAATAATTTGTTTAAACAATGAAACAATGGAATGCACAAAAAAATTGTGGGTAAACATTGTAATTTATACTTTAAAAAACAATATCCCACATCGATCATATTAATTCATTCACTATAACTCTAATCCTAGGTTTTACGGTTTGAATGCTCCAGGCACTCCACTAGAAACGAATTTTATAATTCTGTATATTATGAAATCTCATGAAACCTCGCACACTTGCCCGCGTCGAATAGACATCGAATTCTTGAGATTTCATATACAGAATTCTAAAATTCATTTCGTTCGACGCGTTCGCCTCGGATAAGTGTGCGTTTACCTTAAGGGTCCATCCATAAATTACGTCACACGAATTTCATGATTTTTTGGCCATCTTTTTCACAGCTAGTCACATTTGTGAGACCCTTCCCTACCTGGTGTGATGTCACATATTGTGTGACGTGATTAATGGACGGCCCCTAAAATGTGATTGATGCGTTGCTATCTGTGTAGCGGGATGGTGATAGCAAATACATAATTTTACCGCCTACCTTACCTTCTAAACCTAAATATAGGCAAGAATAGGTAACGCAGTGGTACCAAATCCATGCGAGACGTTGCGGAATTGTACCTTATAGTACATAATCACGATATAGTTGGCCAATTTTTCGCCTTTTAAGAAGTGCCTGGCTTAACTCGTTGGCTGGATAATCTACTCATCAAAGCGGGCCTGGACCAAAACGGTAAAAAGGGGGAGGTAAAGCAGTAGTGCAAACCCGGGCGAGTCTGAACTCTAATACCTTTTAGTCACGCTGATGACGAGTTTAGCCAATTATCCACCTTTTATGAACTAGCTGGCAAAATTGCAGATATCCTATTCGTCCAAGGGGTAGAGTAATACAGAATAGAGTAATACAGAATCTAATATTACTAGAACTTCTTTTAGTTACTTTCAATGACAGGTGCGAGGTGGTACACAGATTTATATCAGAACTCTATAAGTGCAGCGCCACTTAATAGCGTTAAAGAGAAAAATAGGAACTTCCAAATGATAAACCATGACATACGAAACTAAAAAACTCTTGAAACCCTGAGTATTCAACTAGTTATATATTAAAAAACCTGGGGCAAGCGATCTTTGTAATAACGCATTTCGAACAAAGTTTACGACTCGAGAGCGACGTACGGTTTCATTGTACTAAAATGGATAGACCCATTTTTCCAATATTTTACTAAAACTCAACCGGTCAACTTTAATATTAACGTTATAGACCGTGATCTCAGGAACAATTTTATTTTTGATTAATAGCAAGCTGAATTTTTATAAACAGCGTCGGTTTGATGAGACGTCCATCTTTTCTCTCTTCGAAAAATCTCAAATCGGGTAAAGTATTTAAATCAGGGGGCTTTAAACGTGTTAACTTGCTGAAGAAAAAATATTGATTAATAGCAATAACAATTTTTTTCTGGACTACGGTCTACTAGGCATTTTTTATATCTATGCATGAGATAACAGCAAAGGAACATTTTTACTGTTATATGTATGGCCTCAATATAAAGTAATAAATAATTAATGTACTACTTAAAATGTTATATCTTTTCTAATCTTCTAAAGCAGCTCGTGTTGGTTTAGGACCTTATAGGAGAATAGATAATCTACCTTCAGATAGCTCGTAAAAGTACAACGGTTCGCCAAACATGTCAATACCATCATAACTACTGGGTGGTAAATTTCTGCAACGACTCGCCCGGTTTTAGTACTAACTTTACCTATTTCCAATTTTATCAATATTTGCCACAGTTGTATTTACAACTGCCTTATCCTCCAAACCGAAATCGGTTTGGAGGGTAAGGTAGCCGCGGAATATATGCAAGTCACATTGTAAGCTACAACACGGAGTGCGACGCACCATTAACATTTTTGGTCTCTATAGTCAACTGTTGGTTGGTTTTTATGGCATGATATAAAATCCCAAAGATAACTTTCTATTAAGGATCTGATAGGTTAATGCAATAGACAACCTGATTTGGAAAACCTTAGTTGGAAGGCCATTAAGCTAGTAAATCCATTTTTAACCTTGTTTTAAATATGTGCACGTATATATAATAGGAAAACTGTCGTGGGACAAAGAAATTGAATTATAAAATACACTGAAAAGATTCAAAGATAGAAATTTATTTATTATTAATATTGCATTCTAAATTCTGAAACAGTTAATATATTATCTAGAAAAAATATTCTTCGTTTGTTCACAAACTTAATATATTATAAATGGATCGTTGGCTATCAGTAGATGCATTACAATCGCATCTCCTCCGAACGCCAAGAGTAAAATTAACGATGTTAGAATTTATTTTTCCTCCATAGTAAATTACATTTTTGCAAAAAATTCAAGATGTTTTATTTAACAAGGCGTAAACTACGTAAAGATAATCAGCTCTGTCCGCATCTAAAATTGTCACCCGCGCCTTTTTCCGGCGGATTCGATTCAGATTTATATTGGATCTGATTATTGGCATTTCCCTTTTTCAATTCAAATTTCTTTTAATATTCGGTGGCAAATTCAGCATAAGATTAATGAAATATTCGGTTTCTCCGACATTTTTATCCTGCTAAGAGTCTTGAAAGACTACATAATGAGCTTCCTCTCCTGATTTCCCCTTTTTATTACAACACTTATCCAATTCAATGAGTAAAAATAACTTGTGTAGTGTCAAACTCCAGTTTTTAGTTATTCAGTCTATAAATATTATCTTTTTTTAATTTAAAATAATATTGACCTGGCAACCTGTATTATAGGACCTTTTAGAACTTATCTCTGGCACCAGTCTCTTACAAATGGGCTATACTAAATAGGTATTACCTACATGTTTTCTGTTTAAGTAAAACCTTTTGTAATAAAAGATAAATAAATATTTAATTTGAATGTTAGACTAAAAATATTAATCTATTTATATTTGTATTATACCATTTTATGATTTCCAGTTTCTCGATGGAGTGTCATCCTATCTTGCCAACCGAGAAACCAATCATGGTGAACTGGAGCGAGTATTAACTATTAATTCAACTTGCTTACCCCGCAGGACAATTTCATATATAATCATTTATTTTATGATGTGGCAGGTGGCCAACCTATCGGAAACGGATATCGGAAACATATCTAGTCTTAAGGAAGTTATATCATCAAAAAAACTGAAAACTTATTTGGAACTTTTTCTTGACCCAGGATTTGAAACCAAGACTTCAAGCATACTGCCAGTTCAGAAGACGCCATATTTATTAAGTTTAACTTTAAAATGAATTTAATTTTAAACAGTAGGTACTTTAGCATATCGAAGAAAAATATGCTTAGATTCCTAATCATTGATCTTATTCCACAAATTAACATTATTGTAGCAGAATTGTAAAAAAATATTATGCAATTTTTTAGCAATTTATGTTTACAATAGCTTATAATATAATTTTTAGTGATATAAAAATGACTTTTTGATAATTGATCTTTATTTATGTAAATAAAGATCAATTATCAAAAAGTCATTTTTATACCACTAAAAAATCAGGTATGAAATTTGAACTAAATATAACATCATCTGGATAATAGAAAGTAAGGGCGGAAGGGGGTAATTGAGATAAAAACTATCCTATATTTCAAGTTGGACCAAACAGTAGATATATATATATATATATATATATATATATATATATATATATATATATATATATATATATATATATATATATAGCGTTATTTAATACACTTAATTTATATATATTAAGATATCGGAAGTTAAAACTATGCTTTAATCACGAAAAAGTCAGGTATGAGATCTGAACTAATATTAAATTAAACGCAGTAAAACAGCAACAATCGACTTCCCATTTCCAGTACCTCCGGAATTCTTCCGATGGAAAGGTTCTTCCATTTTAATTTGGTAAAGATCTAATGCACATTCTGATTTAAGGAACTACCTGGGAAGTTATACCCTTTGCAACAAATAAATATTTTTCCAAATCGGTTCAGGCGTCTTCGAGTTATCAGTGAACATACTTAAAAAAAGATTCCGAAGAATTAAGAACTTCCTCGTGGAAGTCAGTAAGAAATAGTAATCATCTAGGAAGTAAGCATTTATATATGAGAATTCTCAACTATGCAAACGTTTATGATACTACTAGTTGCAGCGTGCAGTCCGCCGCATTATAAAAGTTTTTGGTGAATCCCGCGGGAATGCGTGCATGTGGTATAAGGGCCACTCGGTTAAAACTCTTTGATAAATTGATTAGAATTTAGTGAACATTCCAAAACAAATGTGGAACTTGGAATCGGATTTTGTGAAAATCAATTAAGTGAGTTATAGACGGAAAATTTGGACCCTCAATTCTCACATAGAGGCTTGAGGACCTACCGGTATATTGACAAAGTTACAACTTTCAAATTACGAGACGTAGTGACCCATTCTTACTTTCACAATTTTTCACAATTTATTATATAGCACATAACTTAACAAACAGTAGCTGTAAGTAAAGGGTTTTAAAAAAAATGTTGTAAACTTTCAGGAGTGTAATGATTGAGGGTTTATTTTGAACAAAGATATACTGATTACCATAGCGTTTTGTGATAACATCTTATTTTCATAAATTTTGTAAGTACTTACATGTTGAGTCTCTCAGTAGAGAGCCTTACATTTTGTCGTAAAAGCTTCCTCCTAGTGCGCAAAGATGCCTAGTACCGGTGGGCCCTCAATCCTCTATATGAGAATTGAGGGTCCAACTTTTCCGTCTATAACTCACTTAAATGATTTTAACAAAAACTGATTCCAAGTTTCACATTTGTTTTGGAATGTTCACTAAATCCTAAGCAAGTTTTCAGAGTTTTAACCGAGTGGTCCTCACACCACACGCACGCCGCGGGAAGGACTCATTTTTTCGAGACAGAAAGTAGCCTAGTGCCATGCCAGGTCATCAATCTGTGTGCCAAATTTCCACAAATCCGTTTTGTAGTTTTCGCATGATTGAGTAACAAACATCCATTCATCCATCTATCCATCTATCCAAACAACCAAACATCCAAACTTTGGCATTTATAATACTACCTAGTTGCTCCGTGCACCAAGCTACATTATAAAAGGTTTTATTGTATCCCGCTGGATCACCTAATTTTTCCGGGATAAAAAGTAACCTATTTGCTATTCCAGGTTATTATCTTTTCCAAAGCCAAATTTCATCCAAATCCGTTTAGTAATTTTGAGTGTTATGAAGAGTTATTGAGTAACAAACATCCATCCATGCATCTAAACATGCAAACTTTTGCATTTATTATATTATACGAATATATGTAGATTTAAAGCGTTAACGCTCTATCTTATCTCTATATCTTTAAACTTTTAGCTTAAAAACAAAACTACACGAAATGCAATATAGCATAATGAACCTATATTGTACGAAAATTGCAAGGAAAGGTGTAACGCTTAATCTCAAGTTTAAGAGAGTAATTTTACTGCAATAACTAGCAAGTGAGCAGATACCCAACACTCGCAATCATATTAGCAGGCAACTTTAAGCGGATATAAGCATTTAAGAGCTACTTTGAACAGATTAACCCCTATTTAATTTATCTTGCACCACAACTTTGTATTTTATCTTCTTAGCAATCTCAGTCTAATACACCTTAAGAGTAAAGTGATATAAATATATAACTGTTTTTGTAGATACCTATATCCGCTAAAATGTTCCGCATAGATTAAAAAAAAGAATATTTACAGCCGGTTTCTGAACCGCAAACTAATTTTAACAGATCAGTAAAAATTACGTTAAACACAGATTGCTAATTGCTTGTTAAAATTGATTTTCGTTTGAGAAACCGGCCGTTAATATAGGTTATGAAGAAGACAGAAAAACATTCAAACGAATAAAATGGTACACATTTTGCACCGTTACTATTGAATTTATTCTTTTCCTTATATCATTAAATTGCAAACAAGCGGATGGTTTTATATTTTTAAGTTTTAAGTTAGCAAACACGCACATATCTCTTCTGCCGGGAAGAGATAATGCATAAGTTTACCGGCTACCTTACCCTACAATCTAGAACACTATAGAAAAAGCATTTTTCTACCCTGTGTTAGTCTGGGCCGCCTTTGGAAAACAGACCATCTGCCATTCTGCTAGGTAGGTCTTAAAAGGCGACCGACTGGTTAGACGTGTTACTATCATCATGACTACTAGGTGATAGAGTTCCACAACTACTCGCCTGGATATTTGGTACCACCGCCTTACCTATTCTCGCAGCAATAGCGTCAATGCTTGTCATTGTCGTGTTCTGGTTTGGAGAGTAAGGTAACCGGTAGACTTATACATGTAACATTGCCATCCCGCCACACAGGTAGCAACGCACTAATAACATTTTTGGCTTCTATAGGCGATGGTTTCTCTTTCCGTCATCAGAACCATGTGCTTGTTTGCTATCTGGTGATATAAAAACACAATAAAATTACATCTAGCTTTCAATTCGTTGTATCATAATACAATATTAGTCTATGCACTGTATTTCAGAAATTTTGAGTCACGATTTTATAGATTTTTTTATATATTAATATGTGAGGCTAGGGCTGCGCCGAATCTGGTGATATAAAAACACAATAAAATTACATCTAGCTTTCAATTCGTTGTATCATAATACAATATTAGTCTATGCATTGTATTTCAGAAATTTTGAGTCACGATTTTATAGATTTTTTTTATATATTAATATGTGAGGCCAGGGCTGCGCCGACTCCCCACAGTGCCTGTGTGCGAACCTATGAATCCTATGATACGAATTATGTTGGTGTGTAAGTGTAAAAAAAATAATCCTACCTATCCATTACCTATAGTAGGAGAACCCACGATGCTAAATGGGTAGTTACTCGAGCGTCGTAGGGACCTATTGGATTTTGTAGATTATAGGAAAAATAAAAGGTTATATAAAGTTTTTCATTTCAATGGTGGGGAAAAAACTACAGATAAAAAAATTAAAATATCTGTGCCATGGTAACATTAAATCGCGTCAGATTAAAGAATTCTCTTTTATTTTATAAAGAATGATGTAAGAATAACGAAAAAAATATAATCTGACAATTTCCACAAGCCAAAGTTATTTTAATTTTGTTTTTTTTTCTGCCCTAGTTACTCCTCCTCTATAAAAATGGCTTATATTTGATATAGAGCCTTAACAGTATGCGAGGTATCTTCCCTATGTTAATCTGACACGCTCGAGTAAATACCAAAATTCCCTCCCTACGCTCCAAACCATGACACGAGATGCATTGACGCTTTGCGGTAAAAATAGGCAAATCAGTAAGGGTCAATCTCAAAATTGGCCACGAAAGTGTCACGGCTTTACATCATAAAGTAATAACTGCTACTTTTCTTTTGTAATTGTATTTCGTTTAAACTGTTTGCTTTGCTTGAAAGAAAACAATCTTGTCTGCTCATAAATATACCACGTAGGCACTGGTTATGACACATTAGGCGAATATCCTACTTAAACCTGTTTTATGAGGGTTTAAGTGCAAAATTTACATTAGACGCCTTCAAAAATATTTAAATGACGTAATAACTTACTTGCATATATAATTTGCTTGCATATAGAAAGAGAAAAGGTTTTTATGATATTGGAAAAAAGTATGAATACACAATTGGAACAGATAATACACAACTGAAAACAAACTATCTGCCATCCTGCCTAGCATTCGTAAAACGAGTGACACATAAAGCCAATTAGTACGGTGGTAGAATTGTACAAAGTATCTCACGGCTTTAATACATAGTTTGAAGCATAAGATAACCGATAAAATTATTTCTGTGAGCTGTTAAAGCCCACCAAAATTCTGTGTCCCAGTTTAAGTTACCATACTCCTCCGAAACAGCTTGGCCGATTTTGATGAAATTTTATATTTGTATTCAGTAGGACTTAGGTTGTTATCAATTTTTATACCCCTATAAAAAGAGTGGTCCACCTCAAATTCATTTTTATTTTTTAGACTTTTTTAGTTTTACTTTACGATGTGGCGTTAAAACTACCTACAGTCCTAAACGTTCATCCTTTTACTATCAACCCCTATTTTTTAATAGCTAAGTATATTAGTATTTCAATAATTATTATAGCAAAACAACGTTTGCGGAGACAGCTTGTATAATAAAGAAATAACTGCAATAACTGATTTATCTTACCTGTTTTATATCTAGAACTATGAATCAAACTTCATAAAATTCATAAAAATAAAAATGAAATTCCAGACCTGCTAATAAATGAGGAGATTCTGAAGTAACACATTAATAAATAATAAGCAAAATTTAAAAGCAGTCAAAAAAATATAAATATTGCGATGGACAAATTACACGAATTGATCTAACCCCAAAGTAAGCAAATAATTTGCTTGTGTTATGAGTGTAAGTCAATGATAACATATAAATACTGCTACATGACATAGAAATACATATATAAATACTGCTACGTACATAATAAACACCCAAACCCAGAAATACAAATATCTATGCTTATCAAACTAACGTTTGTCCCTGTCGGAAATCAAACCCGAGCCCTTCGATTTGTAGTTAGGCAAGTAGTAGTAGCAAACCATTCGACCAATGGGCGGTCAAGCTACAAAGTTAAACTACAACAACTGACTTTCACTCCTGTATATTTGGACCTCTGGATTAAATCTTTACCAAATTTATTTAAAACCAAACAGAAAGTATACCCACTTAAATAAAAAAATAATTTTTAAGTCGATTAAAACATGGCCGAATTCTGGGGTGATAAGCATACAAATTACAAACAAATTGTGAACCTCCTTTTTTAACAAAAGTTGAAAATACCATCCAATTGAGAAATACCTCTTTTTAGAAGACGATTGAAAAAGTTAAGTCATGTAGATTTTAATTATCCACTTCATACTTTCAAAGTGCGATTTTGACCTATTTTTAGTTTTAGTTTATAATTTATAGCTTAAATATTTGAGGCTATAAAATAACTTTTTATATTATAAGATTAGAAATAGAAAGAAAAGCAGAAAACAAGCAGGCAATCCTATTATTTATTTAGAAGTCTTATATTACATCAAACCATTGCTGGCAGTGAGAAAGCTTGATTTACGCCCCAGGGTTTTCTACGGTTGTATCAAACTGAATTTATTATGAGACGGCTGATAATTCTGCTGCATCAAGCGAGGAGGACTCAGGACGTTAGGCGCGAGTATATTGAGTCTCATAAACCACATATGTTTACGATCCTCTCACCCAAAATAAGCTTCCTTTCATATAATAAAAATAACCATAACAAAACAGCACTTTATCGTTTAAAACACACATAAAATCCTATTCAATATGTATGTAAATTTTAATTAAGTAGTCGTTATTTACGTCTCTTATTCTTCAAAAGCTTCAGTTTGGTCCCAGAATCAGTTTTTTAGTTCAATAAAAAAGTAGTATTTGTAATATATTTTATTACATCTTAAAATAGGTAAAGCCAGTAACCACACTTGCAACACAAAGTGTGATTTTACTAATGCAACGCCAACTTCTATAGACTTTGTTGACTGTCCACTTGTAAATCCTACTATGAAAGCTATTCAGCAAAATCGAATAGTGTATTCCTAAATTTGACTGCTCCCACAACAATTCAATATTTGTACAAATCTATATTTTTTATGTGTGAATTATTAAAAATCCATAACTTAAAAATAGTTGGGTTAACAATTCTCCAGTTACATTATGGTTAAAGTAATATTTCCTTGCTAGGGATACTTTAGTCATACTTTAAAAAAAGCAAAGAAATCACATGTACAATCAAAATTTTTCGCTACATTAAAAACACGTAATTTATATGTTAATTTCTTAATTTCAATGTTTGCAACCACAAACCACACGAATACTATTAGACACGGCGTTCGGCGGGAAACGTGTAGCCGCTCATATGAGCCAATGCTTATAAGTGTCAAATGCTTGTAGATATTATATCATACAAAAATAAAAATCTGCCATGTTGTTTTATTTTATCGTGTCAAGTAAGAAGCCGAGGCTTGAAAAACACCCCTAGTGTGATTTTATTTCATCAGTAAATAGTACAGCTCTGTATTTCTAGGTGTAAATGCAAGCTACAGTGACAAACTAAGAAATTGCCTTGAAAGATGTATCCAATTTAATCCGTGCTTGCAACCAGCATTGAAATCAATTTCTCTTATATTCTCTTTAAATTGGCATGAGGTTGTATTAACGAAGTTGGATATAACGTATGTTAATTAGAATATAAAACAAGCAATAGCAACGCATTAGGAGACGACTCTATTAATGCATTGCTATTCATATGATGAGTTGAAATGTCATACGCGTCATATCACCCTCCAAACTAGAACAAAACAATGATGATAAGTACGGAAGCTGTTGCGACCGGAATAGGTAAGGCGGTAGTACCAAACCCGGGTGAAACTTTCCAGAAATTTTATGATTGATGGTAGTTATCTCTGCTCGTTCATGCATTAGCTATCTATTATACTATCTGTTATACTATCTGCTTGATTGCTATAAACACAAGTTAAAATAAACGAGTTTTTACTTTGACAATCGCTTTAAAACATTGCGAAAATTACAAGATTAAGTGATACTCCATTTCAAGAAGATTGCCACAAAATAAATTAAGATTGATTTAAGATTATTTAATTTGACTCTTGATAGTCTTTTATAGTTAATCGTCAATTTCAGTCTCATTACACATAGTGCAAATGGATATAATAATAATATAGCCTTTATTAACAATCTTATAAGTACAATGAAGTTTATTACTTATTAGAATTACATTTTTTTTTTAAATATAATATTAGACACCGGTTTCTTGACTGTCTTGCTTTCTAGCATAAGCCTCCCCAAGTATTCTCCATAACAATCTATCCTCTGCTTCCCTCATACAAAGTATTCCTGCACCTTCCTAACATCATCTTCTCATCTTTTGTACTGTCTGCCTTTACTTCTCTTATTATATTTAGGACACCACAGTCACTTGTTTGGACCACTTTTCAGTTTTACTTCTCATAAGATGTCCTGACCATTTCCATTTCAGTTGTTTGAATAAGTTTTTTATATCAATATTTTTAATTAGTCTTCTTAAGGTTTTTAAATAAATTTTATCTTTTAATTTTACATTAAGTATACTTCTTTACATTCTATGTTGAGAAGTTTCTAATGATTTGATATTTTTGTTTGCATAACTCCATGTCTTGCACCCGTAAACTATACTTGGTAGAATACATATATTAAATATTTTCTTTTTTCCTGTAATTGGTATATCCGGGTTTTTCACGGCATCTTTTAGGGCCCAGAATCTGTTCCATCCTATGTTTATTCTATTTTTGATTTCACTTTTTGTAAGGTCTGTATGAGATATTAATTTAATTAATGACTACTTGGTTTTATTAAAAAATACAATATCTTAATGCGTATTGTAAAGCATTTTATTTTTATTTTCAAGCTACAGGTTTGTTATGTCAGATTTATTATAATCTAAAGATTAATTACAGACATAGGTCTATATACCTATACAGACCTATGTCTATAATTAATCTTTTAGAAGTAAGTATACCTACTTCCATATAAATCTGTAATGTAACATTATTTTTTTTTGCCAAATTTCGTAATAAATATTTGTTTGTCACTGGAATCAAATCTATAATTTTATAAGTTTATGGTTATTATTCTGTATACATATATATGTCACTTTATAATCAAGAAAGATTTCAGCAAGTTTGATGATATTTGGTATACAGCGATTGCGAAAATGACAAGCAATATAAACATTTTTAGTCTTGCAAAGGGAGCTGGTATTATAAGCTTGTATTTCCGGGACGTTTATAATATGAAAATTTGCTATATATGATGTTTATATACAAGGGATACCATTACCCTATATATGTTTTACTGTGCCCTTACCTAATCATAACTACTAGAAACTATTTTTTGGAGGGAATGATTTAGCTTCCTATACTTGTCCTAGAAAAAGGTTTATCGTCCGTTTCAATAATAATAAAGTGAAGGTGACTAGGGCTTTATAAATACAGTAAAGTATAATTATATTTTCTTTAAAAGTATCCCCCCTCTTCTATTTTTTTTTTTTTTTTTTTTATACAAGAGGGGGCAAACGGACAGGAGGCTCACCTGATGGTAAGTGATTACCGCCGCCCATAGACAACCACACTACCAGAGGTCTTGTAATTGCGTTGCCGGCCTTTTAAGAATGAGTAAGCTCTTTTCTTGAAGGTCCCTAAGTCGTATCCATTTGGAAAAATTTCTGCCGATAGCTGGTTCCACAAAGGAGTGGTGCGGGGCAAAAAATGCCTCGAGAATCGCACGGTTGTGGATTTCCAGACATCGAGATGGTAAGGATGGAACTTCGAATTTTGTCGCGATGTCCGATGGTGAAATTCGGCAGCAGGAATTAATCCAAACAGTTCCTCGGAACATTCCCCATGGTAGAGCCGATAAAAGATGCAGAGTGATGCCACATCTCTACGTAACGCCAAAGAATCAAGCCGATTTGAAAGAGTCTCGTCCTCGACAATTCGAGCCGCCCTCCTTTGGTATTTAACTACATACCAAGAGAAATGAACTAATTTCAAATTTATATTGGATGCTACGTGATGAAAATAACAAGAATTTTGAATATTCCAATTTCTTCGAATTCTTTCAAATAAAGGGACTACGTTTACCGAAAAAATATAAGAACAAATTATTATTTCTTTACTCTTATATTTCGTTATAAAAATAAATATTAAATAAAAATGTAAAGAATGTATTTTAGTTTCATCAATGGATGTTCTAAGTTTATTTGGTCCAGGTAACAAATTTTAGACCACATACTTAAGACACACCGTACTCACTTTTATGTACTAAAGAGTCACTAAATAATGATTAAAGGTCATAGTTAGCTGAACAACTGTATTGTTGATACATAATAGTGATTTTTTTATATCATAAGAAAGCTAACAAGCAGATGGCTCCTCTGATGGATGGACGCTTATAAGAATAATAATAATTTTAAGAAAAATTAAACATTAAATTAATATTTAATAATACCTTTTCCTCAAAAATGAGACGCAAATTAGAATATATCGTACGGGAAGAATATAATTTTACTTAAGGAAACGTAGTTTAACACGTCGTTTCGCCCAGGAATTGAAATATAGCCTTTGCCCTAAAAATAAGTTTCTTAGTTTGTCTTGTGGTGTTGTGTTCACACCCCCGTGTCCCGGATTAGCACATACAACTATCAGACCCAGTTGGCGCAAGTAGAGTTATGCATTGTCTCGCCCGAGTCTGGTACCACCGCCTTACCTATTCTTGCCGCAATATCGTCAGTGCTTGTCACTGTCGTGTTTCGGTTTGAAGGGTAAGATAGCCGGCAAACTTATGCATGTGGCACTAGGACCCCACCACAAGGATAGCAACTTATTATTAACATCTATGGTATCTATAGACGATGAAGAGAGTCATCTACTTGTTTGCTAACTTAGGACATTAATAAACAACTGTCGAATCGGTGATTCGTGGTAATCCGGAACTCTTATTGTTCCGCGGTTCACTCCGCCTACCTTGCATCAGAACTGGCCAAATTATACTTTTTTATAAATACAAAATATAAGAGTGGTACTAGCTGTGGTTTAGCTGCATGAGGTCCTGTATTTCAATTTCGGTTCGAGCAATATATTTAGAATGATTTTTAAAATTTAAGTCATGGTACGTCAATCTTGATCTTCTCGTTGCCTTTGCCCTGTCACATTTTGTGTACCTTTTTTACGTCAGTTTTACAATCTTAAAACAAACCATCGTGTACAACTAAAATATATCTTTGTCCTCATATCAAGCCCAAATTATAAGGTGAATTTAACGACAGCTTCACACAACCATAAATTTATAGTAGTTTATTTACCAAATATTTTCTATCGTTGATTATATATCACTTCCAATCCAATCCAATCATCGGCGGTTCTTCACTTGACCGACTTCAATTACAAAGCGCGCTTTTATCGACAGAATCTATGCATAGACTGAATGTTACTACGTCATCGCAAGCCTTTATTAAGATTTAATCACTGTCAAGTCTTTAAAATCTCTTTTAGAAGTATGCAAACAGCTCCTTTAATAAAAAATATTTTTCAATAAATACTAAAGATTTCCACAATTTATTTGATGTGCGTGTTACAGGGATATTACATCTATAGGTTTTCCGACTACCTTACCCTCCGAATCAGAACACGATAGCGGCAAGCATCGTTTTTGCGGCAAAAACACGTGAAGCAATTGCTTCAATTGCAGGATACTTTGCAGAACTCTACCTCCTAGTAGTCGCAATGCTGTTGACTTGTTAAGATTTTTTTCGCTTTTTACAAGTTGACTGCTAATGTGGCTGATGATCTGTTCTTTAAAAGAGGTCTGAATCAACACGATCCCAGTTAAGTTACCCGGATCGGAACACAAATATATAAAACATATACATACCAAGCAGATTCAGTGGAAGAAATTCATTATTTACTAACACCAAGAATTTCTGGTATTAACGCATCATCAGGACTACAAAGTATACTCTGTGTATTCGTATTAGCGTGTGTAGAGTATCGCTTAAGTTCCTTTTGGTATTAAATAAAAAAGGAACTCAATAAAGGTTGCCACCCGTACTTTATAGTAATGTATTGTACTTTATTTCAGATAAATGTACTTTATACTTTTTGAATACAATAAAGTACGCAAAAATACTTAATTTTATAATTCCACCTAAAAAAATGTTTACTTAAAGGAACAAAAATCTTTTGTATGTATAACAGAAATAGAACTGACCACTTCTAAACATGGTCTGAAAAATATTTTTTATATCATTTTAGTCAACTTGATTTTTTGTTGTATTAAAATATTAATGACATTAAATATATATATATACAAAACTGTCATTTGTAACGTTTTTTCTTTGAATTATATCTAGTGAGTGGACGAACGAAACGCAACGTCCCTAAACTGAACTAACGAAAAATATTGTCACCCCGCGTTGATCCCGGGCTCCATTAAAGAATAGGCCAACTACCGTTCTACCAGGCAGTTCGTAAAAGGTGACCGATTGGCTATGCGAGTCACTACCACCGTGGCTACTAGGTATTAGAGTTCTGCATTGTTTCGCCCGGGTCTGGTAACATCGCCTTACCTATTCCTGCCGCAATAGCATCAGTGCTGGTCGCTGTCGTGTTCCGGGTTAGGCGGTAAGGTAGCCGGTGAGCTTATGCACGTGGCATTAGACCTCGCCACAAGATAGCAACGCATCATTAACATCTTTGGTGTCTATAGGCGATGGTTGTCTCTTTTCACCAAGTTTGCTATGATATAAAACAAAAGATACTGCTAGACCCAGCAAGAAATGTGTGAAAAAACGAATAGCTCAGAATTTTACAAAAAAATCTCTATTTTTCCACAAAAATGGTGGCAACCCTAAACGGAACGTTTCACATACACACACATAGTAAGTAAAATCACTTAAAATATAACACAAATGCGTGGTCTCTGACGAGCAAAGTTGATTGCTTCGATCCTTTCGCGAAGAAAATAAATGGGAAGATAAGACTTGGATTCCGAAGGGTCGTACGGCCGTCTAACCAATGTTATTGAATAGATTCAATATGAAATAGAGCGTAAGCGTGTTTGGTTGTTAAATTGTGCATATATGATCGTATCGTTAAATAAAACGTCGGTAAACGTATATTAACACATCACCAGCTTTAAAGGTTATTTTTTTGGTTTGGCTTTTGTAATTTTTAGGTTATTATCTAACATTTTTAAGGTTTTGTATTTCGAAAAGAAAAAATGAAATCTTTATAGACTCATATTATTGTCCGTCTGTCTGTTTATCTTCCCCTCTGGAGTGCGTAGAGGTATCGAGCCGAAATTAAAACTATATACTCATGTCTACCGTCTCTTGAGGCTGTGTGAAAGTTTAACCTCTTAAGTTAACGTATCGTTAATACATACGATTGTTTATACCACAAAAACTTATATTTCGAAACTCACAAGGGAATGAACAAAGGAAGTAACTTGACCTAGAACTATGAAAGGCACGTAATATCATCTTATACTACAAATACAGGGAAAAATCTACATATACATTTTGTAATTAAATCATAAAAATATAGTCTTTATTTAATTTACATAATGAATTGGTTAAGCAGTACCTATGAAGAATTTGTACGGAACATTCGATGGACGAGTCCGACTCACACTTGTCTGTTTTTTTCTTTATATATTAACATCATACGATGGAAAATAGCAAACGCTTTTGCTGATAAAAAGATAACCATCGCCTATGGACACCAAATACGTTAATGATACGTTGTCATCCGTGTGATACGAATGGAATATCATATTTATGAATTTATCGGTGCATATAGGCGGCGATTGTCCATTAGTCAGTATAACTATCTGCTAAATTGCTACAAGCGAAAATAAAATAAACACTATCACATCCAAATCCACGTGGTAGACAAAGGTGCAACTAATGTGCACAGGTGCGGATCTACCGTTGTGGCTACGCCCACAACCCTAATTTACGTCTGTCGTCAAACTTTTACGGAAAAACCCGAGTCAACATAGTCTAACCTTTTTAAAACTCAACCCAAGACAAGACTCAACACAAGACTCTCAGAACTCAACACAAGAAAGTCAACACAAGACATTAGACTTATTAATATGTGATTGCCTAACATGAGATTTGAAGTCATGACCTCATTCGCCTATACCAAAGTCGGTAGGTACAACATAGATGCGGCTTATTAAGTATATTTTTCTTGCTATATAAATGTGGGTCATTCATAACAAAAATTTTTTTTTATTACTTTGACTAATATTAAAACTAGCTGTTGCCCGCGACTTCGTCCGCGAGGACTTCGTTTACTCCGCACAGCTCCTCCCCCGTAGGTGACAGCATGATAATATGTAGCCTATATGTTGACCCGACCTGTTAGTAATATTCATGCAAAATTTGAAGTAAATCCATGCAGTACTTTTTGAGTTTACCCCGGACATACATTGACTTTCCTAAGATTTTATTATATGTATAGATATGATAATTTCATTACTAAACAGCACCAGGAGAAATCATGCGAATTGCTTAGTATTTTGGTACCAATAAATTATCCCATTTATATTATAATTGTAAAAGTTTGTGTGTGTCTAATTGATGAATTTGGTTCAATTTAATTTACATCCAGATTTAATCGGAAAAGTCATTGTTCCCGGGGAACTCACAAAAACTTAACAATCTATACTTACTACTACTAGTAGAGGAGATCAAGGGAGATCGGCTTTCACTCACCAGATAACCAGATAAGATATATTCTTAATGACAATTTATTCATTTATCAACGTGTGTCTAAGATTGCTTGCCATTCGAAAAGTGTTCATGACTATTTTTAATTCTTTTTTTTATAAACTGACTGGTAAAATACTGTTTATACTCCAATCAACACCCTCTGTGTTTAGTACTTGATTCTGGTAGCGATGGTGTAAAAAGAATAAAGGTACTTAAAATTTGGCCTAATGATCCAATAAAATTGTTTATATGAATACCAGCGCATAGATATCTTTACGATGTTTACAAATAGCGTTTTTTCCGAACACGTGACAGTCACAAGACCTCTTGCTTGCGCGGTGACCATACTTTTTGAATAATACTACACTAATTTGTTGAGGTTTACTTTGTAGTTAAGCAATATTCTCTTTTTATTATTTACAGTCTTTTACCAGTTAACGTGTATAAATAATTTAGTATCAATCAATTAACGTCCAGCAAATCAAGTGCATTATAAGCTAGTACTAATAATATAAAATGTCTAGCAATAATAAGCTTATTATTAAGCTTCTTAATATTGCTCTTATTACTCATGTTTATACATGATAATAATTGGACGTAGTTACAAAAAAAGGATCCAATCCACACAAAAACACTTTAGAGATATTAACGTTTAAAGTTTGATAGATTTTGCATTAGTTTTACGCCGGCCGGTTTCCGAAACGCAAACAAATTTTAACAAGCAATTAATCTTTGTTTAACAGACCATTTGCTTGTAAAAATTATGTTAAACACAGATTAATTATTAATAATAATAATTTATTTCAATATTCGAATTACAAGTAAATTTATCAGAAATACATTACTAGTATATTACTAGTAGTAGTACCTCAGTGATCCTTGATTATTTTACTTAACAGTTGGTAATATTGGTTGTAAACCAAGAAAGTTGGATTATTCAATTTGTTTATTTTTTAACGTGCCATACATGTGGACTAGTTCTGACGTTGACTAAAATACTACTGTTTCCTACTGGCCAATAGTATTGATATTTAGCATCAGTTTGGTGCACTTAACTCACTTTTAACCATATTGTGGAACGGATCCAATTTAGGGTGCTGAATATTGCGTGAATGAAAAAGATATTCTGTAATTACCTACTATTTTTAAACAGAATCTACTTACAACATCGCACATAACGCCAACAAGCGATCGAAACTTTCCCGCTAGGCAGTTTACCGGGTCGCTGGGCTCAAGCCTAATTAGAAGAGACTTTTATTAAAGCACTAATAAATGATGATGTTAGATTGAATACTAAAACAGTTAATGTTGAAATTGCTTAGTAAAAATTTCGTCTTACGATATAAAATTCGGATGGTTTGATATCTTTTACTTTTCAACCGACGAAAAAACGGAGAAAGTTCTAAATTCGACGCGTAATAAGCATAATGGCCCGTAGTGTGGCTAAGTGCGGTTTTTTAAATTAAACCACGGTCCACACAACATTTTACAAAGTGGATTTCGATAATTCTTTTTTTTGCAATGGAGCATGGTATACGCTTTCATAAATTTAAAACAAAACTGAAAAAAGGGTATTACCAATCTATATATATATATATATATATATATATATATATATATATATATATATATATATATATATATATATATATATATATATATATATTAGGGTGGATCGAAAAAAAAAATTTTTTTTTCTTAGCATGGGGGTAGAATTTGTAGCTTATAAAAAAAGAAAATTTTTCAAAAAAAAAAAAATTTTTTTCGCAACATTTGGAGATAGCCCACTCGTTTTTTAATAAAATAATGGATCAAATGGACTTATTCTAGCGAAAAAATTTTAAAATATTTAAACGATGTTTTAGAATCTGTGGAATGTCTTTTTGAAAGCCAAATGGAAATCAGAAATCAAAAAAAATTTTTTTTCTATTATTTTTGTAACTTAAGTGAAAAATAAAGAATTAAGCAGCCCTTTTATCTGTATTAAAGTAAAAGGTAAGTGAAAAAAAATCATATGCAATTATTTTTTCATGTTTTCCACGATTTTTGACGGAAAAAAAATTTTTTCGCTAGAATAAGTCCATTTGATCCATTAATTTATTAAAAAACGAGTGGGCTATCTCTAAATGTTGCGAAATTTTTTTTTTTTTTGAAAATTTTTTTTTTTATAAGCTACAAATTCTACCCCCATGCTAAGAAAAAAAAGACATTTTTTTTTTCGATCCACCCTAATATATATATATATATATATATATATATATATATATATATATATATATATATATATATATATATATATATATATATATATATATATATAAGGTCCCTAAGTCGTATCCGTTCGGAATAATTTCTGCCAATAGCTCATTCCACACAGGAGTAGTGCGGGGCAAAAAGTACCTCGAGAATCGCACGGTTGTGGACTTCAAGACATCGAGATGGTGAGGATGATACTTAGAATTTTGTCGCGATGTCCGATGGTGAAATTCGACAGCAGGAATTAATCCAAACAGTTCCTTGGAACATTCCCCATGATACAGCCGATAAAAGATGCAGAGTGAGGCCACATCTCTACGTAACGCCAAAGAATCAAGCCGATTTGAAATAGTCTCGTCATCGACGATTCGAGCCGCCCTACGTTGAATGCGATCAAAAGTAAGGAGCTGGTACTGAGGAGCCCCCGCCCATAAATGAGAGCAGTACTCCATATGAGGCCGGATTTGCGCCTTATAAAGCAGTAAACGATGGGCCGATGTGAAGTACTGTCTAGCCCTGCAAAGAACTCCTAGCTTTTTGTAGGCTAATTAGGCTTGCCTTCCAAGTGACCACGGGACTGAACATCGCTCGATATGTCGACTCCAAGTATTCCAATACTGGCTGAGGCTTTCAGGGAAGTAGTTTTAAAACGAGGATATACGACGAAGGGTGATTTTTTAACGGTAAACGCGCAGACTTGTGTCTTATTGGGGTTAAACTGGACCAGATTTAATCGACCCCACTCCGAAGATACGGAAAGTTGTTTTTCAATTTCTGACACAAGTTTGTTCCGGCACTCATTGACGTGTTCCCGAGAAATTCCGCTGCGACCGGAATATAAAGCATCCCCTGTACTGTCATCCGCATAACAATGAATGTTGCTTGATCGCAACATATCGTTAATGTGCAGAAGAAACAGCGTAGGCGACAGCACACAGCCTTGAGGAACACCAGCGTTGACGAGTTTAAGGTCAGAGCATGCGCCATCAACAACGACCTTGATACTCCGATCCGTCAAAAAACTGGTTTTTTAATTCTATTAAAAGGCTTAACAAAATAATTTCAATTAATACGAAAGCATCGATTTATAAGAAAAAACTAACGTAAGCTGAATTCAGCTTACGTATCAATTTGCGAAAATGTTTTTCTGGCTATACTTAACGTTTTTACGGGTTGTTGGGAACATGGCGACGTGGTAATGATGGACATTAGAGCCACCTTCGACCCCAACGCACTCTACACATACTAAACACCTACTTATCGAAATTTCGCTTTGTAACTAAGCTAAACCATTGAATGGATATGACAAAACATTTCGATTCGAAGAAAATCTGTAGTCGTGTCACGTCAAATTACAAACATTTATTTCTTCAGAATAATTTATAATTACATTAGTAAATCAACAGTTATATCAATCAAACTAGCTAAAGCGTGCAGCCCGCTGCATTATAAAAGTATTTGGTGAATGATAAAAAATTGCTTATGTGCTATTCTAAGTCGTCATCTACTTGTGTGCCAGATTTCATCCAAATCCGTTTCTTAGTTTTTGCGTGATTGTGTAATAAACATCCATCCCTCCTTCCATCCATCTATACAAACATCCAAATTATAATATTAATATAGATTTAAAATTTATAACATCCATATTCTCACAAATTTAATATTTATCTAATCCTGATCTTCCTTAAGACTACAACGCATCTACAAAAATTACATACAAAACTCAAGGCCTTAATTTATGCTTTATGAAATCTTATTACAATGGAGTATTGTAAATCCTCACCTGTATATTACAACAGGTGAGGATTTCAATACTCCATTGTAATCGGCAGTGAATATGTAAAACCATATTTTTAACATTACTATCTCAATTTCGCCGATGTTTTATTTTATTGAATTTGCAGGCATACGAGCGAGTAGGCCACCTGATAGAAAGCGGTCACCACTGCCCATGGACATTTACAACATATAGGGTTAGTTACCAATGCGATGCCGGCTTTTAAGGAATTTGTTGATCCTCCTCTTAAAAATCCCAATTACGTAGCTACTCGGAAAAACCGTGTGAGGTAAACTGTTCCAAAGCTTGAGTGTTCGTATAAAGAAGGTACGTGCAAATCGAACAGTCGTAGATGACCAATCGTCAAGATGGTGTGAGTGGAATCCCTCACTACGGCGTGTAGTGCGTTGGTGGAACGTGGTAGCCTGTATTAAATTAAAAAGCTCATCAGAACACTCCCCATTATATAAGCGGTAGAAAACGTATAGAGAACCCACATCTCTCCGATGGCTAAGGGGTTCAAGATAACTAGTAAGAGTGGGGCTGTCGAAAAGGCGCTCCAGTCTGCGTTGTATTTTGTCGAATTGCAGGGTTTGATACTGGGATGCACCGGCCCATAGGTGCGAACATTACCCCATGTGCGGTCGGACTTGCGCTTTGTAAAGCATTAGTATATGGGCAGGAATGAAGTACCGTCTAGGCCGATTTAATATCCCCAGTTTCTTTGGAAGCTAATTTAGATTTACCCTCCAAATGGTGACGAAATTGGACGTCATTTGCAATTTCAACGCCTAAAATATTAATGCTATTACAGATGGTAAGGGAAGTGTTCTAGAATATTGGAGCTTTATTAAAAGGATTCCTTTTAGTGGAAAACGCACAGGCTTGTGTCTTGTGAGGGTTAAATTGGACAAGGTTTTTCTCGCCCCAATCTGAGACCAGCTCCAGAGATGTCTCGATTTCTGACACCAGTCTACTCCGACTCTCATTTACTTGTGCCTTCGAAAGATTCGCACGACCTGTGTATATAGCATCTCCCGTACCGTCATCTGCATAGCAATGAATGCTGTTGTTTTGCAGCATATCATTGATGTGCAGAAGAAACAGCGTAGGTGATAGTACAGAGCCTTGTGGAACATCAGCTTTGATTATTTCCGCTTTAGAGCATACGCCATCAACAACGACTTGGATGATGTGGTCTTTCAAAAAGCTGGCGATCCACGTTTGCAATTTCGAAGGCAAACCATAAGATGGTAGTTTTGATAGAAATGCCCTATACCAAACCCTATCAAACGCCTTAGTCAATCAATGCTGACTGCAAATGCCTCTCCTTTGCACTAAATGGCTGAAGCCCAGCGATGGGTAAGGTAGATCAGAAGATTACCGGCAGAGCGTCCTCGACGGAAACCATATTGTTTGTCGCTAATAAGTTGGTGATCTTCCAAGTACTGTAGTAACTTTTTATTGACTATGGACTCCAACACTTTAGAGAGCAAAGAGGTAATTGCTATGGGTCTATAATTAGAGGGGTCGGATTTGTCACCCTTTTCAGGAACTGGGTGAACTAGGGCAGTCTTCCATGGAACAATACCCTGGATGTAAGACAGACAGAAAAGGTGCGTTAACGCCGGTGTAAGCTCAGGAGCGCATGTTCGAAGTAGCATAGCGGGGATACAGTCTGGCCCGTTCGATTTGGTTACTATGAAGGTATTTATATTCTCTTGTTATTATATTTTTACCATTAACTATCCTGTCCTGCAATATGCACAGACTTTTACCAGTCAACCTCTATATATAATTTTAGAAAATTTATATATATGTGTGTGCGTGCGTGTGTGTGTGTGTGTGTGTGTGTGTGTGTGTGAACTGGAAGTACAAATGAGTTTTTGTGATGCCTCTTTTAAAAATGCCTATTTTCTGGGACCACGTCTACCCTCCCTTGTGGGATTAATTGAGATAAAAACTATCCTATCTTTTAAGTTGGACCAAACAGTAGATATCTACAAAATTTCATTGAAATCTGTTCCGTAGTTTCGGAGTCCATCGCGGACGAACAACTTGACACGTAATTCATATGTGTATATTAAGATATGCAATTTTTAAATGGAATATAGCTGTGGATATTTTATTTTGAATAAGTTAAAATTCATTCAGCTTTTATTGCTGTAGAGGTAGGCAGAAATGAACTTGTAAAACCACGCCAAAGTAGCTAGCTTTGTCAATTTCCAATATAGCTGGCCATCCTATCGACGAATCGAACATAAGTATACCCTCTCATATGCCTCGAGTAAATATTTTTTAATGGAAAACTCAGCAGCAGAGCAATTGCGTGACCTGGGATTAGAACCCAAAACCTTATACCTCTATTTAAAGCCGGTACGACTTGAACGACGGAAAGTTTTATATTTAAAACAAAATTAAGAAACTGAATTTGTTCAAAACTAGACACTGTATTTGAAGTGAACACACGCAAATTGAAATATTTCTAAGACAAAGACTTATACATAAAATGGATTTATAAATATTGATCAACCGCAATTCGCCCTTTCGTTTGCTGATCCGTTTCTTCAATAGGACATATCCTTAAGCTGCCCAATCGACAGTTTTATTAAAAGACATATCCGTAAAGGTAACACTGATAGTTCCATCGAGTAGTTGAGGAAGGTTTGTGTACCTACAACCGTACCGTTTGCATACCTACTTTCAGTTTATTGGCCAGGATTCAGGAACAATACAAACTATTGTGTAATCTGTACTTATGATATAATTAATACTTTTACCTGTAGGAATATAACACCCTTGTTCAAGTATTAACTGGCTGGTTGTTTTTCTTTAATATTTTTTTTAAATAAAAATTGTTTATTTCATAAACAAATTTTAAAATTAACAGAAAGTTTGGGATCACCATTTTATATTTCAAATATCACCTTCACCTTTTTATATTTCAAATATGTTAATTTAATATATTAATACGTTAAACTTTGTACCTCTTTTACGATAATTCCGCAGATGGAGGAGAATGAAGTTTTGGCACCCCTAAAGTTTACTAGTAATTTACTGATAAATATTTTTATTGAAATTCTCGTGTCGCGGTGTTTGTTACCAAATTCTTACGAAACGGTACGGTACGGTATTACTTAATTTTAACAACAAATACATACCATCTAAAGAAGGATTCGTGGTGCCATTGGCCAGCTAGATATTGGTGATATACTGTGAGCTTCCTGGTACTGATACTGTTTACCAGCACTGATACGTAGGTCACACTATAAGTTTTGCGTAACTTAAAAAAACAACATGTTATAACCAAAATATTATGTTTATTGCTTTTTGATTATTTGAGATTATTTTATCTTACATTTTATCTCTTCTTTACATTTTAAACCATTTTTTCATGCGATCGAACTAATTTTTAAAACAGGAGGACCACAGATCTGAAGTCATGTTTTCTACGTGCTGATTGGACGTTATCACTGCCTCTTCGGAGTTGGTAAAAGTAAAACCTGTCATCAAATCTTTGATTTTGGGAAAAATGCAGAAATCACACGGTGCTAGCTCGGGGCTATGTGCAGGATGAGTGACGAGATGTACTTTTTCGGAAGCTAAAAATGACTTTGTTTTGTTGGCCGTGTGTGAAGAAGCGTTATCATGGTGTAGGAGAATGCGGCTTTTGAGCCGTCTTTCGCGAACTTTTTCTAACACCCTGAGTGAACAAATCGTAGAATACCGGCCTTAACACTCTTTTGATGATGGGACCCGTAGCTGAGAAAAAAAACGCGATCATTTTTTTACCAACGTTTCTCGCCTGTCTCACTTTTATTGGCCTGTTCTCATTTTCAAACACCCATTCACAAGATTGCTGTTTTTTTCGGGTTCAAAACAATAAATCCACGTTTCGCCTCCTATGACAATGTCACAAACAGCATTAGAATGTCCATGGTCGTACTTCAGTAGCATCTGTGAGTACCATTCCGCGCGAGCCCGCTTCTGCTCCGCTGTCAGTTCAACGACGACAACAACAACAGTTTCCGAACTTTCAATTCTTCGTGTAAAATTTTCTGAATTTGGCTCATACCAATCCCCAATATTCCTCGAATTGTCTCACAGGTAATCCGGGGGTTTTATTCAATTAACCGCTTAACAGTAGCCACATTATTTTCGTTGACGGCAGTTGAAGGCCGCCTTTCACGAAATTTGTCATGTAAAGAAACTCGACCTCTCTCAAATTCAGCAAAACATCGCCTCACGGTGCTCAAACAAGGTGCTTCTCTCCCAAAAGCATTTTGAAGACGAGTGGCACAGTCTTGCGGAGAACTTTTTCTCCGCAAGACTGTGCCGCTCGTCTTCTTTTTTAAAACTTTTAAAATCATAAACAATCATCGCTCTAAAATCTTTTCGACTTAATTCCATTTTCGTTGCGTACGTAGAACTTTTATGTGTGATAAAAAAACAAATGACAAATCATTTCCCGCCAATTGTTTTTTTTTTATTACTAAGAAGGTTGCAACGTTTTAATAATATAACATTCGAAATTCAAATAGTTCCAATTAGCTAGAAGTGCAAAACTTTTAGTGTTCCCCATGTACAAGAGGTACATACCCGTGAATGTGGCGCTCGTGATGCGATCGGCTAGGTTGGGGCGGGCCGGCGCGCCGCCGCCCGCATGCTATCAGCTGGCCGGCACTGCCATCTCGCCCGCGCGCGCCTCCACTCACCGTCCGGCACCTGGGCAACAACATTTATTTATTAATTGACTTTATAAAAGAAGTTTATCAGTTTCACCTTTTTTATGTCATTAGATAGCAAACAAGCAAATAGCTCGCCTGATGGAAAGAGAATCCATCGCCTATAGACACCAAAGATGTGATGGTGCGTTGCTATCCGTGTAGAGGGATGGCAATGCCATAAGCAAACCTCTAAAGTCTTCCTCATCCTCCAAACTGGAACACCACAGTGATGTGCACTGACGATATTGCAGCAGGAAAAGGTAAGACAGTCGTACCAAATACCCGGGCGAGACATTGCGGAACTCTACCACCTAGTAATCACGATGGTAGTGACACGTACAGCCAATCAATCGTCTCTTATGACCTACCTGGCAGAACGGCAGTTGGTCTGTTCTTCAAAGGAGTTTGACTAACACGGAAACCAACTATATGTACATAATACTAGCTGACCCGCGCAGCTTCATCTGTTATATGGACGATATGCTGGATTAAAATGTCATCAATATAATTTTTCGTACAAAATTTAATTTTTTTAACAGCCTCTTTTGACTTTTGAAAAATAAGTTGGCTTATATATGGCCCCAGGTATTCAACTTTTTACATGCCAAATTTCATTAAACCCGTACAATGGTTTAGCTATGAAAGCGTAATAGAGACAGACAGACAGACTTTCGCATATATATACTATTAGTATGGATTGTTGGAATTGGATACAGGAGTATGATGATCTATTAAGGGCTTGAAATCATTTCGAAATGATCATTTTTTATTTAACTCAGGTACATTTCATCTTAGGGACAATCAAACATTCACAATAGTTAACAGATATTTAAAAATCGGTTTAATTTTTTTTTTATTACTTTTATTTCATATTTCAGATTTTTTCCATAAGATAGTAAACAAGCAAATCAGTTTTCCTAATAAATAGACAATCATCGCCTATACACATCAAAATGCTAATGGTGCTTTGCTATCTGTGTGGCGGAATGGTGATGCCACGTGATAAGTTTAAGTTATAGTAATGAAGCATCGCCGCTATTTTAGCAGGAGTAAGTAAGGCAATGGTACCAAATATCCGGGTAAAAAAATTGCAGAACTCTACCACCTAGTAGTCACGATGATAGCAACATGAATAGCCAATCGTTCGCCTCTTAGAACTGCCTAGCAGAATGGCAGATGTTCTAATCTTTAAAGGGGCCCGGACCAACTATTGGTAAAAAAATATTGTAAATAACCTATTGCATTTTTATATACCTTTAGTAATAAATAAATAATAAATAAATAAATATTCACGGGACAAATTACACTTACTGATCTAACCCCAAAGTAAGCAAATTATTTGCTTGTGTTATGGGTGTTAGTCAACGATACTAATACATAGAAATACATATATAAATACTAGAATATATATAATAAACACCCAAACCCGGAAATACAAACATTTATGCTCATCACACAAATGCTTGTCCCCGTCGGGGATCGAACCCGAGCCCGAATAAATATACATATAATTGAAATTAGATGGTTATTTTAAATTTTATAACTTTGGCAATATAATAACACCCTTAAACATAAAGGATTAAAGAAAAAACCCCTTTTTTATGATCAAAAGTTTATATCGAAGTGGCCTATTTTTTCGCAGACTTTAATTCCAAAGCTTCAATTTCCAAATATAGCATATTTTTACGAAAGTCGAAAATGAGTTCGAAAAGAGAAAATGATGATATAGAGCTTTAAGGGCATGGATCGGACAAAATAGGCATGAAGCTGTGATAAGAGATCTTTTTGAAGCGAAATGACTTTGTAATTTATAGTTAATACGCGTAAAATAAACCGACAACTGAAATCAACTTTTCATATACCACTTATGAATCCATACTTCATCTATATTATTAATATTATAAATGCAAAGTTTGGATGTTTGGATGAATGGATCTTAGACACTCAATCACTTTTTTATATCATAAGATAGCAAACAAGCAGGTGAGTCTCCTGATGGTAAGTGTCAACCATCGCCTATAGACACACCAAAGATGATATTGGTGTGTTGCTATCTTGTAGCGAAGTCTAATACCACATGCATAAGTTTATCAGCAACCAACCATACCCTCCAAATCGGAACACGACAGCGACAAGCACTCACGCTATTGCTGCAAAAATAGATTAGGCGGTGGTACCAGAACCCGAGCGAGACAATGCCGAACTCTACCACCTAGTAGTCACGATGGTAGTGACGTGTATAGCCACTCGGTCGTTACACATCGTGACTAGAAGTTCTGCATCAGCTCGACCGGGTTTGGTACCACCGCCTTACATATTCCTGCCGCAATAGCGTCAGTGCTTGTCACTGTCGTGTTCCGATTTGGAAGGTAAGGTAGCCGGTAAACTTATGCATGTGGCATAAGACTTCGCCACTAGATAGCAACATACCATTAACATCTTTGGTGTCTATAGGCGACTGTTGACTATCCATCAAGAGACCCATCTGTTTGTTTGCTATCTTATGATATAAAAAAAACTGGGACCAAACGAGAAAATCCCCTGGAAACAAAAAAGAATTTTCCACATCGATTCAAAAATGGCCGGGTTCTGAGGTAACAAACAAATAAAATACAACCGAATCGAAAACCACCTTTTTTAGGGAAATCGGTTGGAAAGGTTTTTGTACTATTTGTTAGTTAGGGCGTATAGAGTGAATATTACGTAGCAGATGTAAACTTACAGCACGAATGTTAGACAGATATTGGTACCGAGGGGACCAATACTAACGTGCCATTGTTGTTTGAGTGTAATGTCAATGTTTTCAAAAACGAAGTATTTGAAGAAGTTTCAAACCCGTCTTAGTATAATTACATTCGTAACTCGTTACATACGAGTTACGAATGTAATTATACTAAGGCGGGTTTGTATGCATAGTCATGTTTCCAGTCGTTTATCTCTGCCTACTTCGTAGGGGATTTGGTGTGTTAATATGTTTGTTAGTGTATCATATTTTAGTATAATAATTCAACTATCTTAACTAGCAAACCAGATACTGAACTACGAAAAACGCGATTGCAGCATATGTAAAAACATTAAGTTTTGTCCTAATTATCCAATAACAATTGTGTTATTGGATAATTAGCCATTTACCCAACTCGTGACTAGTCTCTTTAGCGCGCTGTTACCGTCCTATTTTATTATATTTTTATTGTATTTAAGACCATTAAATATCGTGTCCTTCAATACATACAGTCTTACCAATCAACCTCTAATGTGTATATGTATTCATACAAACACGCCGATCAGATTCGTAATACCAATCTGTTCCAAGACCAATCTCTTCGTAGTACGTCAGCCTTGGTCTTCCACGGTACTTATATCCTTCCATATTCGCATTATATAATATTTGTTTTATTAACTTTTTATCTACCATTCTTTTTCCTTGTCTGATCCAATGCAGCATGCCCGTTCTTAATATTACACCGATACTTACGAACCCGGTCCGCGAGTTTTATACGAGGAGTGTTATACCAGATATTTTCTGTAGCGATCTCATCTCGACCACCTACCCAACTCTCACTTCCATACAAGGAATAAGAACGTAATTATGCAGGGCCAGATGGGCACCCTGGCTTAAAACTGTGCTTTTAAGCAATCTCCCTAACGCTCCATTTACTCTGTTCCCTGCATACACTCTTCTTTCGACATCAGCGGTGTACTTTCCATCCCTTCTAAAAGCACATCCGAAATATACAAAGACATCCATTTGTTCCAGCAATAACAATATCACCGGACAACTTACACAAATATGATAAAAAGTAAGTTATTTATTTGATTGTGATTTATAAGTTAACGATATCAATACATAGAAACACATATGTAAATACTGAAATATATTTAATGAACACCCTAACCCAGAAACACAAACATGTTATATGTTATCACTCATCACACAAATGCCTACCCCTGTCGGGACTCAAACCCGAGCCTCATAGATTGTGAAGTTAGAGCCATAACATATACAAAATCGCTTCTTTACAGTATTATGTTTTAACTTAAAATTTTCACTTTTCAGGACAATTTGTATGTAAACACTGTGACAAATATCTCTTTAAAGCCTAGAAAAGTCTAGACGCTTTTATTTAATATGTTATAAGGATGAACTGAGTAAATATATGTTAAAGTGTAATATTGGATGTTCGAACCTTGACAAATAAAAATTACTTTTCAAACAATACGATCGACGAGCGAATTTTCTAGCTGTCAAAACTTTCAATACGAAAAATCTCTTTACTCGAGTATGGAAGTAAATTCGCGTTTGCCAAATCTCTTACACAATAGAACGCTATTTCCTCATCTTGCAGACTGTTTTCAACTTACTTATTTATTAATTATTTCTTTGGCGAAGCTAAAAGAAGGATTATGATTTTAGCCCTTATGTAAAAATCAATGCCACATTTTGTTGTAATTTTATAACTCAAGAACGGGTTCACTTATCCAAACCAAATGTTTAGGCTTTGTTTGGACTATTTAGAAGATGGTTTATGTGGAATTTGCACAAAATCGGCACAGCAGTTTTTCATTTATCACATTTTTTTAACAAATGAATTCAATAAATGGCGATACGTAGCGAAGCACGTAACGAGCCGCTAGTGTACTACATATATGTAGTTATGAACGCATGTCCGCATGTCATATGAAATTACTTTTTGTTATAATAGAAAAGGGAATAAGCAAATCACTCTCTTGATGGGAAGAGTCTATAGTCACCAAATATGAAAAAGGCGCGTTGCCATCCACATGACAAAGATTCATGCATGCATAACTTAACCTTTACCTTTTTAACGGCTTGATAATCCACAAAACTGCCTGGCCGATTGACAGATGGTCTATTCTTCAAAGGGGTTCTGGACAAATATGAGGAAATTTTTTTATATCATAAGATAGCAAAAAAGCAAATGGTTCTCCTGATGGAACGAGAAACCACCGCCTTTAGACACCAAAGATGTTAATGGTGCGTTGCTATCCGTGTAGCGGAGTCTACCGGCTACCTTATCCTCGAAACTGGAACTCGATAATGACAAGCATTGATGCTATTGCGGCAAAAATAGCTAAGGCAGTATTACCGAATACCCGGGCAAGTTGGTGTGGAAATGTACCGCCTAGCAGTCATGACACGTATATCCAATCGGTCACAGCTATGACCTGCTTGGCAGAATGGCAGTTAGCCTATTTTTCAAAGGAGCCTGGACCAAAACAGGGGATGTTAAAACACTGAGGTTTTGATAGTGAAAACTGAGGTGTTAATAATATAAAATTATAAGAAATCAAAGAAAGTAAATTAAACAAAATCTCTCATTTAGAATACTAATGTTTTAACTTAAAATTTTCACTTTTCTGTACAATTTTACTAAAATATCCTTTAATACAAACTTTTGCCAAACGAATAAAATACGAAAAGAATTAGTCAAAAAATTTAGATACATTTAAGCGATGTGCGGGCAAACATTTGTGACAGTGGATTGTTTTTTATATAATATAAAGAAAAAATATTCGTTTGTTTGTTTGTAATCAATAATCAGCTCATTAACTCTTTCGCCATAATATAGATAGGAAATAGATATAGAATAGAATTGACTAACGAACATCCATATTTATTTTTACTTAGATGAAAGTCAAATTGCCACTGAAAGAAATTATCAAGGTAAAAAAGAGAAAGAGAACTGTCGGTTTGGACTCGTTCAAAGAAGGATTAATAAACAATGTGAATATGGGATATACGTATCGAGGAATTTATAGTAGGAGATAACTGACGCCTAAGACATCTGACATGTAATATTTTTTTCAAATACATGATTTATAATTGTGAAACAGTACAATTGTGTTTTGAATAAAATATTCATTTAAATTGTCACTGAGACACGACGACAACGTAGAGCTTATAGAATATCTTATATGAAAATTTCTATTTGCATCGCGACAAGAATAATCACAGCGGTTTATTCACAGTATAAAGAAATTTGACCTACGTCTTTACGTGTTCATCCGAGGTGCGCACATACATCAAACTCCGAGGTACTCCATATTGAGTTTTTTTTTGTACAGCAACTAAAAAAATTTGATAACACTTTCGCTCATTGTACGGATCCACCGCATATAGCCAAATATGTTAATGGTGCGTTGCTATTCATGTGGCGGAATGGCAATGCCATATGGCAATATTGCGGCAGGAATAAGTAAGCGTACCAAATACTCGAGTGAGACGTTGCGGAACTCTACCGCCTAGTAGTCACGATGGGAGTGACACGTGTAGCCAAAAAGTTGTAAAAGTTTACAAACAGACAGGTTGTAAATTTTTACAGCCTGTCTGTTAGAACGGCATGCAGTTAGCCTATTCTTTAAAGGAGCTCGGACCAAGGAGAAAAGTAGTGCTAGTATTGATAAAAACGCGGTGATTTATTTTTATGGGCGTAGCTTTAGCTTTGTTATGGAGTTTCGTGTAAGCAAGGAAATTGTTGCTACTTTTAATTATTTTCATTGGAAACAAAAAATCACAATTATTTCACATGTGAAATTTCACTGGCAATGATTTTCATTCATAAAATTACCCGAACGTTAAATGACTGTAAGCTGTTAAAAATGAAACATGAATTACGAACATTGCTGCCCGTATGTGAATTGGAATATTTCATTGTGACATTTCACAGACCTAATGAAGAGAAGTAGCAAATACCATGTATGAAAATGCATTTCTTATGAAATTTCACTTGCTACTTGTGAAATTTGACAAAATAATTCAAGAGTTACTTTGTCCTATACGTAAAGTAGAAACTTTTTTTAGTCCGACACTCTAAAGTTTTCTTTCTTTATCTATCTTTATTAGTTACCCGATTCGAGATTTTTCGAAGATAGAAAATATTGGCGTATCATCGAAACGAAGCTGTTAACAAACATTCAGCTTGTTATAATTCAAAAAAATGTTTGTTCGTGGGACCACGGTCTATGACTATTTGCCATTAAAATAATTCACCAAACTAACATGTCTAACAGTTATTCACTTTGTTAATTACCACACTTTTTTCGTGGATTTCTTTTGTACTAGGTGCTAGAGTTCTACAACGTTTCGCATAGCATTTCGATATAACTGCATTAAATTTTCTCTCTCTGTCTCTGTCAAAAGGTTAGTTATACGCTAGTAGCATAACATTTTTGTGTATATAGACAGTGGTTTTCTCATTCCATGGCTTTCCATTTCAGTAATAATTACTAAAAATATAGTTAGAGAAAGTATCGAATGACAACATTTAGTTTACTGCACCTTTAACTTAAGCTACATTTCACCAAAAAAAGTATCTACTATCCCCGAAAGATAGAAAAACAAATTTTAATTCATTTATAAAGTATCATTAAAACACATTAATAGATTTTGCGTGAATAAGTAAAAAGCAATCACCCAGCCTCGCTATTAACATTATTGCGCGATTTAATTAGTGTAGCAAATACGATTATATTCAAATATATTGCTTTCCTACAATATTTGCTGTGTAAAGTCTGAACTGATGAAAGTTTAATAACGCACCCTCGTTATTATATTCTTACCGTTATTCAGTAGATACAGCCCTTAATATTTATGACTTTAGTCTAACAACAATATAATATAAAATACCAAACAACCTCCCACATTGTTTTATGACTTTTATTGTTTTATTTAAAGAAAAACGGTTTATCATATTAAATGAAGGGAATGAAAGGTATTCCATTATTGTTTTTTTTTTTAATCTATATATTAATATAAGTATCTTCACGCCCATACCTCCAAAGGGGTAGGCAGAGGTACAACAAGTGCACCCACGATTAGCCGAAGATACTTGGTCCCACAAATGTGATAAGTGGCAAGCCTATCGCCAACCGGGCACTTTCCAATCCCGGGCAACTTTGTGTTTCTCAAAAAACTGAAAAAAACACTTTTTTGTTACCCGACCCGATTTTCGAACCAGGGACCTCGTGTGGTCAATGCCAACACCGGACCGCTAGACCACAGAGGCGACTATTAATATATGTAATTAATTATTAATTAATTATGCCATTATTTTTTTTTAAATCTATATATTAATATGTGAAGGAAAAATTTTGTATCCCTTTTTATAACAACTACGTAAACGGCGGAGTATGAAATTTGGCACAGTTAAAATTTATATTATGACAGTGCAGAAACCTAATATTTTTAAACAGTATTCTTTAGAAATTCATTGAATTAATAAAAATAAGCGTTACACACACTACATTCATGTGACATACGTGATAATCACGGAGTCTGTTGTTACCATTGGAGGCAACACTTCTAATACCTACTTGAAACCAAATTTCAAATACTACTGTCATCTTATGAGGTCTAACCATCTCTTCCTAACACAGCTGTATAAAAAGAGATGGGGAGACCTCATAGACAGAAATGTAACGTAAATATTTGTTTCAATTGATTAACACGAGTGCTAGCTCCATTTATACCTAATACCATATGGTTGTTACAATATACTCATATGAATTCTATTTTCTTTACGCCTAAAGTCTGTGGTCAAACTTAAGAGACTTTATTGGTCAGTTAATGGTCAAATTTCAACCACAGGGCAATCGGCAGTATGTTGTAATGATGTCCTGGTTCGATTTCAGTTGAGCAAAATTTTTATAGTATTTAGAACAATCTTAGGGCGATTATAGAGTCTGTCGATGGTGTACTTACATCCCCGTTTCTCCAAAACACACATGAAGCTATTGGTTATGTTTGCCGGAAATAATAGTCCGTGGGACATCATACTAATTTTTGAATGATGAATACGAGTACTTAAAACTACGTAAGTTGATTCCTTTTGGCGAGTCCAACCAATTTCTATTTACGACTTTTTTGAAAGTGCTGTGATATTTCTAAAGAGCATTATCAAAAATCGCCGAATTTATGTATTTTTCCTTGATACATAGAGTTTTAATGCATTTACAAAATAATTTGATAAATAATTCGAAAAATATTTATTAGATCCGGCAAACCTTGTTTTGTCATATATTTTGTTGGGGTACTTGAGAGATGGGGGGGTTAACTGAGATAAAAACTATCCTATCTTTTAAGTTGGACCTAAAAGTAGATATTTACAAAATTTCATTGAAATTGGTTTAAGAATCCATAGCAGACAAACAACGTGAAACGTAATTCACAAATTTACATATATTAAGATGCCGATACGAGTAAAATAGTAGGTAAGTATCCTTTAAACAGTTATTATGAATAAATATATAGGCTTTCGGTGGGATGCCCACGACTCGCGCACGAAGGGTTCCGTACAATCACATCAATAAAAAAATCGAAAAAAAAAACGTTTATTGTATGGGGACCTCCATTTTAATTTTTTTATTTTTAGTATTTGTTGTTATAGCAGCAACGGAAATACATTATTTATTAAAAATTTCAGCTTTCTAGCTATCACGTTTTATGCTACGATACAGCTTGGTGACAGACAGATAGATGGACAGACAGACAGCAGAGGTTTAGTAAAAGGGTCCCGTTTTTTTACCTTTTGGGTACGGAACCTTAAAAAAGATTTATAAAAATAACATATTATCTAACGGCTTGGTTACTTTCGAAACCATGACTTCATGACTCATGTACATATGAATTTGGGACCTAATTAAGATGCAGATTTTGATTTTACTTAAAAAAGACATTATAATTTAATTGGCATCGCACAGAGATGTAGGTCCACTCTGCTATCGTATTTATCATGGGGTGTATTCCAACGAGTTGTTTGGATTAATTCCTGTCGCCGAATTCCATCATCGGACATCACGTCAAAATTTTGATGTTGCACCCTCACCATGTGGATTTCTGGAAATCCACAACTGTGCGATTCTCTCGACAGTTTTTGCCTCGCACTACTCTGTTGTGGAATCAATTACCGGCAGGGGTGTTTCCGAACGGATACGACTTGGGGACCTTCAAGAAAAGACCTTACTCGTCAACGCAACTGGTACCTCATAAACCTCTGGTGATCGCTTACCGTAAGAAAGATGATCAATTTATTTATCTTTAGTAGGTTAGTTGACTAAATTCGAAAAATTGTTTAATAATTTACCTGATTAGTTGTATTAATCGAAAATCTATTTGGCTAATTTTGGTTTTGAATTAATTGTTCAAGTCCAGGGAAGGTTTAAAAGGTGAGAAAATATAGATAAAAATAAGAGTAATTTAAAGGGAATAATACAACGTTTGCCGGGTCGGCTTATAATAAAAATTCATTGAAATTAAAATTTACCATGAAGACCCTCTTGTTGTCATGGCGTCCTAATGACATCACGCTGTAGTAATATCTACATTACGTACTCTGTGCACAGTATACTGGAGACAAACAGTAGTCAATCTACATACATGTGATATTCGAACAACGCACACGTAGACACCTCTCACGGATGCGATATCTCGGAATGGTTCGGTACAGTTTGTTCCGCACCAGTCCGAGATATCGCGTCCGTGAGACGTGTCTATGTGTGCTATGCTCGAATATTACTTGTATGTAAGATTGACTTCAGTTTGTCTCTGAGTATTCTGTGCTCTGTGGTTTCTATGAAAATGACAACATCAATGTGATATATCATCACAAAAAATTTACAACTTCGAAACCCTACATTGCGCGTGACACGAACCACACTTTACCAATTCATTATAAGTCAAATTTAGATATTTAATTTATATTATAGATCTCTTTAATAATTTAAAATAGCTTGTAGCAACAGAAAACTCTGCATGTAAAAATATTATAAAACAATCCGTAATCAAGACAAAAACTGCACTGAATATTAAATGTGAAACCAGCAAGTCTAAAATAAATAATAATGACTACCAACTGCAAGCCGACAGATTCAATATAGATGGAAATTTAGGTTCAGCTATGGAAATAAAAAATCACCAATGCTGCAATTTTAACAACTCAAGCTCTCAGTTCATCAGTCAAGCAGAATCATTACTGAAGCAATGTGTAACCAAGATAGATATAGCGTTTGAATTTAGGTTTGTTGACGCTAAAAATAAATATTAAATTACTTTTAAAAGAATTGTGATTTTTATATATTTTAAAGATTTATATGAAAAGACAAGCCTGATAAATTATAACTCCCATTATATTTAACAACTGTGGTCGCATTTTCATTCTGGAGCAATAAAATTTTTGACGTGCTGAAGGTAATGTAAAACGCAATATCTAAATATCGACGGGTCCTACGTAAGTTGTCGTAACTTAAAAAATGCGATTTTTGTTTTATATATAAAAATGACTGCATTTTTATAGATTCTGTAATAACACGAAGATCAAAAATGAAATTTTTATTAGATAAATCCAGCTTCCAATAGAAATTTCATTTTTATTGTTGGCCCGGTTGGAAAGTGCCCGGTTGGCGATAGGCTTGTCACCTATCACATTTGTGGGATTAAGTATCTTCGGTTAATCGTGGATGCACTTGTTGTACCTCTACCTACCCCTTCGGAGATACGGGCGTGAAGATACTTTTTGTATCTCTGCCTATCCTTTCGTCAGTACGCGAGTGAAGATACTTTTTAATACGCATTATGAATTAAAAGTTCTTGGATTTGTGCTCATTTATTCGTTGTTTATTATTAGGCCATCATTTTATATCAAATTTTCTGCTAGAATATCGTATATAGATCAAATCTATGATACTGTGAAGGGTGCCGGTCATAATTACCATGCTTGAGCAAGCGGGTTAACGATCCCCGTTTTATGTATGTGTACATAATTGATGCCGCCTTCTGCCCATCTCGCGGTAATGTATATAATTAATTAGTCATCTCCTATATCAACAATCGCTGGTCTACTTTTATCTTCGTGTTTGTAATTTGAACTTCAAATTATAAAGAGAATTTTCCACGGATCTGAGCCTTCTTGAAGGGTAAAGTAAATGGGCAAATATGGCATTTTTGACTATTACGCCACACGGATAGCAAACCACATTTCACGTCTTTGGAAGCAATAGGCGATGGGAGCCGACAATCTCTTTCCATCAGGAAAAACCCTGCTAAACGGTTAGCAGCATGGGCGTACCGAGGGGGGGGCAGGGAGGGGCAGCTTTCCCCCTCTGTAATATATGTATTTGTTTACCTCTCTCTAACTTTCTTCTGTTGTAGATAAATAATAAATAAAAAAATATTCATGGAACAAATTACACTTACTGATCTAACCCCAAAGTAAGCAAATTATTTGCTTGTGTTATGGATGTTAGTCAACGATACTATTACATAGAAACACATATATAAATACTGGAATATATTTAATAAACACCCAAACCCAGAAATACAAACATTTATGCTCATCACACAAATGCTTGTCCCCGCCGGGGATCGAACCCGAGTCCCGTCGATTGCTCAGTCAAGGTCGTTAACCACTGGGCTAACGGGGCGGCCAAATATATAGCATAATACAAATTAAATTAAAATACGACTATAATCTACACATAAACAGCCACATAAAAACATCCGTAATAGTTATTTGTGTTAAATATCTAAGATGAGTGTAGAATGCAACTCGTTTTATTTTCAAGATAAAAATATAGTCTTAAAATGTTACTGTTGCCTCTTGGCCATGAACCTGAGTATGTTTAGCAATACACCTTTGACATCTTTGGTGTTTATAAGTGATGCTTATCTCTTTCCATCAAGAGAAACATACGCTTGTTTGCTAACCTAAATAACCTAAAAATAAACAAAAATATAAAACATGTACATTTTTAAATGGATGACAGTATCAATGGATGACAGCCATACTCGTGTTACGTGTGTGGCAAGCCTATAACAATAATTAAGATCCAACGCTTAGATAGAATACTTAAACGCCCGTTAGCCACAGTTCCTTAGTCTTCGCTTACACGAACCAATATTCCATTAAATATACGAGTAACAAGCTTACGGTAGCCTAGCGAGAACACTCGCTGCTCGCCTAAAAGCTTTTCTGCAATCCACTAAACAATATAGTCAAGGCACACTCTCTGTTACAATATCCGATATACGACTATTTATTATGCAAGTAAAATATCGCTAAGCCTTCCACACTGTTCACCCAAACATGGTTTGTAATTTATGTTACGTTAGAAACGACATCTAAAGGTTTATTATTTAACTAGTTAACTCACGCAGCTTCGCCCGAGTAGACTAACATGTCGACATATATTTTCGTACCAACTATTATTTGAAAATGTTAATCTATATTTTTTTTATTAGAAGTGTATAACCTATAGAAAGAAGGGCGCAAATGGAATACACCGCATCAATCTAGATCTGTTATTAAATTTTCTTTATTATATTTTTAATTTAAATGGTTTTCTGAATTTATTGCGTAATATATGCAAGTTTGTATTTATTCACATTGTGTTTTTTAGTGTTGTATATAATATGTGTATGCATAGATGTGCATAAATCATGTATGTGCATATTCATCTATGTATACCCATTCATATTATTATATTGTAATAATTACTAGTATACCATTACAGATTGTTTAATAACGCACACATGTATATGCATACTTAACGTAAATTAAGGTAAATATAAATATAATTATGATTGTTTTTGTTTATTTTTGTTTTCTTTTTGTTTTTTTGTTTGTTTTCTTTTTTATATGTTTTTTTTTTCTTTTTTTATATGTTTAGTCATTTTTTTTATATTTTTATATTATTTTCTTATATCTAATACAATTAATTACATAAGACTATTTTTGGATATACATGTGTTGTCAGTAATACATGCATTAAGGTAACTATCTTAAGATTACTTAATTATATTACACAATTTATTAATTATATGGTAATGAATATATTATAATATTGTCGATGGCATGAATTGATGGGTTTCTTATAATTAATGATTCAGAGCATATAAGGATATATTTTCATGTTATTTTATTTGATTAGTTATACATAGTAACATTTTTACGGCTGGTACAAGTTTTATAAAAGAAGGAGAAATTGATATTTTTATATAATAATTGAAAATATTTTTTTAAAAAAAAATGACAAATAATAATTGATTAATAATATATTAACCTATATTTGACTCCAGATTTTCAACTGTCTCTATGCCAAATTTTATCAAAATCGGTTGAGTACTATCGTAACTGACAGACCGATAGACGGAAATACAGACTTTCACATTTATAATACTAGCTGCGCTGTAAAGCCCACTGCATTATGACAGTTTTTAGTAAATCCCGCGGGAACAAACTATTTTTCCGGGATAAAAAATACCCTACGTGCTATTCCAGATCATCATCTATATGTGTGCCTAAATTCATCCTAGTCGGTTAGGCTGTTTTTGCGTGAAAGAGTAACAAACATTCATCTGTGCATCCAAATATAATTTCGCATTGATATTAGTAGGATAGGATAATATCCTACTTTTCTCCGTGTTGGTCCCGGACTCCTTTGAAGAATAGGCCAACTGCCGTTCTGTCAGGCAGGTCGTAAAAGGCGACCGATTTGCTATATGAGTCACTAACATCGTGACTACTAGGTGGTAGATTTCTGCATTGTCTCGGCCGGATCTTGTACCACCGCGCCGCCTTACCTATTCCTGCCGCAATAGCGTCAGTGCTCGTCACTGTCGTGTTCCGGTTTGGAGGTTAAGGTAGCCGGTAAACTTATGCATGTGGCATAAGACCTATATACCATATATGTAAAATGTCGGTACTTGTTGAAATGCCATTTGTTCCTAGGTTAAATATACAATTTCTTATATTATCTATACATATAATAAAATCGTAGGAAAGTCAAAACTGTACATTGAATATTTTCTTAAAAAAAATACTTGGGGTGTGATCTACAATCGATATCAAAGCCAAAAATATAGTTTTTAGAATTTTTGTCTGTTTATCTGTTTGTCTGTATGTATGTCCGGGGGTAAACTCAAAAAGTACTGCATGGATTTACTTCAAATTTTGCATGAATATTACTAACAGGTCGGGTCATATTATCACGCTCACATATTATCACGCTAACACCTACGGGGAAGGAGCTGTGCGGAGTAAACGAAGTCCGCGCGGGCGAAGTCGTGGGCAACAGCTAGTAAGATAATAAACGAGAAGGCTCTCCCAGTAAAGAAATACTAACATTTTGCACAACACAGCATAAAAGGTTACTATCGGTCATTGATATAAAAAACCCAAGATGCACAGTCTTGAACAAAACTGACACTCAGAACTGTCCTTAATTTTACATAAGCAGTTATAGATATAGTAAAAACATATGTTTTTGCATATCCAACCTTAAGCGCAAGTTTTGTGGTTGTTTTTAAAACACAATGTAAAAAAAGTAATCAAATTGACAGTATTGCGACCGACGTAATTCTATTTGAAATGAGCGCACAATTTAAAATTTAGAGGACGTTTTTGAAAGACTGATCGTGCATCTTGGGTTTTTTATATCAATGCTATCGGTGAAGCGGGATGGTACTGCCACAAGCACAACTTTACCAGCTTTCTTACCGTCTAAACCGCCTATAGTTTACGCAAGTGCAAACAATAATTTGACTAAGTTTTATCGCAATGGGATGAATTTATTGACAGAAATTAAGATACCACCTAACAAAATAAATTATTTTTTATGTTCATTTTCATACGTGAAACAAAAACTTTCTACCACTTTTTAAGACAATAAATAACGAGAACGGTGAAGTATAAAAGACACAGATAAAGCTTCCATTACAAAGGAGTGCAAAAACCTAATGTTTTTAAATAATATGCATTGAACAAAAATTTTTCCCCGTGTTGGTTCCGAGCTCCTTTGAAGAATAGACCAACTGCCGTTCTGCCAGGCATGTCGTAAAAGGCGACCGATTGGCTATGCAAGTCACTAACATCGTGGCTACTAGGTGGCAGAGATCTGCATTGTCTCGTCCGGGTTTGGTACCACCGCCTTACCTATTCCTGCCGCAATAGCGTCAGTGCTTATCACTGTCGTGTTCCGGTTTGGAGGGTAAGGTAACCGGTGAACTTATGCATGTGGCATTAGACCTCGCCACAAGTAGCAACGCACCATTAACACCTTTGGTATCTATAGGCGATGGTTGACTCTTTCCATCAGAAGACCCATCTGCTTGTTTGTTATCTTATGATATAATAAAAACATTAAATTAAATAAAACTGCACGCACTACCTACATTCATGTGACACATGATAATATACAGACACATATAATCTTGTCTTTACGGCTCTCTCTCGACGGCTAAAATCTGTTGGCAAACTTAAGGCGGGGTATTGGGACAAACGGGAAAAACCTGGTTCGCTAAATCACGTTTTTTATATTGATTGTTAAATATTACAAAAATTACGCGATATACCTGAAGATATTATCTAAGGAATGTGCTGACTTATTACATGATAAAATGTACTTTACTTGATCATATAAAATTCCGAAAACAGGCTAAAAAATCTCTAAAGCAAATAATTTGTTAATAATAGTTCTATCCTTCCACATGATTTTTATATGTTTAATTTTAAATACAAAAAAGAATGACTATTTTGTATTTAAAATTAAACATATACAAATCATGTGGAATGACTAATTTTGGTATTCAGCTAAAGTCCTATATTTATTTATCCGAAAATGGACACGTTTCCCAGCGGTTTCAGATCATACCGCGCCGCCCATTTCCTATAGAATTGACGCGCGTCAAAATACCTCGCCTTAAGAGTTTTTATTGTTTAATCTACGGTTGAATTTCGACCACGGAAAGATCGTTAGTATGTATAAGAAAGATATAGATATTCCTTAGGGAACGTTTATTCAAGCCTCGAAAGTTCAGCCTATCATGAATAGATTGAAGCAAAACCAATTTTATTAAATTGACTTTCCTCAATCATCCCCTTTAACTTTGACTGAAATTAATTTAAATTTATGGGATCACTTTTTGAAAGTAAAGTTCGTCCAACAACTTAAAGACTCATTTTTAAGTGCATTTACTACGTTTACGTGAAAAAGTAGATATTCTTCTGATGTAGAGGTTTTTCTTAGATTTTTATTGCAAAAAAGTAAATGGCTCGTCCCCTATAAATATTGTCCCGTGCGGGCAACTATATGTAAAAAAATCAATTGCTGTTCGTTAGACTCGCTAAAACTTGAGAACAGCTGAACCGATTTGGCTAATTTTGGTTTTGAATTAATTGTTGAAGTCCAGGAAAGGTTTAAAAGGTGAGAAAACATAAAAAATAAGAGTAGTTAAAAAGGCACAAGCTAGTACACTACTAGAAGCTAGTAGGTATATATATATATATATATATATATATATATATATATATATATATATATATATATATATATATATATATATATATATATATATATATATATATAAATTTAAGCGTGCAATAAGAACGTAATTGCTGGAATTTCACATAAAATATACATGTACTTGTAACTGTAAGTGCTACATGAATAAGTCTAGTGGTCTTTAATTAAAACGCTGTATTTTAATTATTCTCTTGGCGTGAGTACAAATCCCTACGCGCTCCTATACAAAAGCAACTTGGCTGTTACTCAATCAGGGCTCAAGACCGTGTACTAAACGAAACTCTGTGTATGATTCTATTTAATTTTATGTAGTGTATTCTTATATAGAACTTCTGGCGCTAATTTACCCCGTGTTGTTCCAAGCACCTTTCGAAGAATTAACCATCAGCCATTCTGCCAAACAATTTGTAAAAGGTGAACGATTGGCTTAACATGTCACTACCATTGTGAATACTAGATATGAAGAGTTCTGCAATGTCTTGGCCGGGGCTTGGTACCACCACCTAACTTATTCCTGCCGCAATATATTTAATGCTTATCACTGTCACGTTCCGGTTTGGAGGGAAAGGTAGCCGGTAGACTTATGCATGTAGCATTACCATCCCGCCACACGGATAGCAACGCACCATTAACATCTTTGGTGTCTATAGGCGATGGTTGTCTCTCTCCCTTTAGCTGCATTGGATGGACTAGTCGGGCTGAAATCTGGTATACTCATAGATATACTTACTGGATATTTGAGTGCTGTTATTTTTTTTTTATTTTATAAGATAGCAAACAAGCAGATGGGTCTCCTAATGGAAAGAGTCAACCATCGCCTAAAGACACCAAAGATGTTAATAGTGTGTTGCTGTCTTGTAGCGAGGTCTTATGCCACACGCATAAGTTTACCGGCTACCTTACCCTCCAAACCAGAACACGACAGTGACAAGCACTGACGCTATTGCGGCAGGAATAAGTAAGGCGGTGGTACCATACCCGGGCGAGACAATGCTGAACTCTACCACCTAGTAGCCACGATGTTAGTGACTCGTATAGCTAATCGGACGCCTTTTACGACCTGCCTTGCAGAACGGCAGTTGGCCTATTTTTCAAAGGAGTCCGGGGCCAACACGGGGATATTTTATATCATATGATAGAAAACAAGCTGATAGCTCTCTTTATTGAGATACAATCGTCGTCTTTAGACAACAAAGACATTAATAGTGCACTTCTTTCCTTGTGGCAGGTTTATACATAAGTTTACCGGGACTTACCGGTATAAGACACTCGACTAACTTATAGCATTACTTGCCCTCAATCACATGGACCGCGTCTTAGACAAACCACATGGTACACTGGAAACATAACAGTATTCCACTGACGTGCATATTATCTTAGTTCCCTGCAAATTCTTGCTACATGTCCTTAGACCCACTCTCTGTTCTGGAGAAGGCAACACAATAACAATTAAAATTCAGCCATCAATCCCACTGCACTTTGTTGTAATGTCTCTTTAGCGAACTCTCATAGCCTCGCAACATTCATCTCCGTAGACATAAATACCTGGAAATAATACTTTCAAGCGTTCGGCTCTATTCGACTGAGTATATTCCCGAAAAACATAGTCCCTATACTTCTTAGTGTCTCCGCAACCACAATCACCCATTGCAGTTCTAAACGCGGCCACGGTCCCATGTCTTAAAGCATTTATAAAGTCACATAATCGAGTTCTACCCATCTAGCTGCCAAAAACTCTTCTATTAAAGAGAAAAAGCGTTTAACCTCCCACGATGTCTGGTATGTCAATCTGCCTATTTCAATTCTGAAAGCGGCCACGGAAGCACCCATGTCTTGAAACATTTATAAAGTCACATAATCAACTTCACGTAATTGAATTCTGCCCATCTAATAAATAAACAGTAATTATTCACGAGACAAATTACACTTACTGATCTAACCCCAGAGTAAGCAAATTATTTCCTTGCGTTATTGGGTGTTCTAACACATAGAAATACATTATTATTATTTTTTATTATTATTTTTGTTTTGTAGCACTCACCCCGTGCTTGGGAAAACTGAAAAAACTTTAAAAACAACAAAGAAAAATATCGACACGAGGGATTGATCATTGAACCTGCGACTGTCTCCCTAAAGCCGGGACGCTCTTAAACTGAGCTAATGTCGACAGGTTTGACGTGGCGAAATTTTTCTTTGCTATATAATCGATTACGTCGATTGTACTGATCGCTAGGTATACATACGTATAACTAGTTAAATGAGTTCATCGTTACAGATGATATTCACATTTATACTTTACAGAAATACATATAATACATATATATACTCGAATATATTTAATAAACACCCAAACCCGGAAATACAAACATTTATGCTCATCACACAAATGCTTGTCCCCGTCGGGGATCGAACCCGAGCCCCGTCGTTTGTGTCGCTCAGGGTCGCAAACCACTCGACCAACGAGGCGGTAAATCTAGCTGCTAAAGACTTAGAACTTAGAGTGGAAAAGCGCTTAACTTTTCGCGACGTCTGTTTTTTTATGCCAATTTTCATTATACTTGTGTTAAACTACATTTATTCATTCGAAAACTGTACGATGTTCTCCGAGACCGCTAGTAATTATAAAATCTCCCTAAAATTTTATTTTAGATAAAAGTGAAATAATATTTTTTCCCCACAGCTTTTCTGATTAAATTGACATAATATATAAATAGTGTTGGCTCAAATGTCGGATCCAGCATGCGTATCATGGAGTTAGGATTTCTTTTTTTCTCTTCTAAATCCTAGAAACACCTTAATAGAGGAGTTCGCCAGTTCATAAAGCCGTAGCACAAAACTCGTGACATCTTTCCAAAGCACCGTACCGTTAATCTTAAGATTAGTCTGTTAGGTTAGTCACGAGTTTGATGCCTAAGTCAGGTAAAGTATTATTGGATTTTGGATAAAAGACAGACTCTGATGTTCGTATGTTAACGTCCTACATGGACGTTGGAAAAATAAGCAAAGTTGTTGGTCCAGATTATCGCAAAACAAGCAACAGGCGGCAAAAATTGGCATATGTAGCCACAAAGATTGCTAATTTTATTTATCGACTACTACTAATTTAGTTAAGCCTAAGGATTGCTCAAATAATATCTCGAAGTAACACCCTTAGTTTTTCAAGACAATGGTGAACCCCTAATGAAATTAGTGATAGAACAGACATATTATTCAAATGATAAATAAATACAAATGCAAACGAAAAATTCCATAGTATTTAATTATTTGAGGACTGAGATGGTCTTAGACGCAAATTACAGCTGATTTTATAAGTAGTTTTACTCCAACTACATACTCATCATATAATTAATTGATTGGTAACGTATTCGAGTGTAATGATTTAATTTTTATTTATAAACTCCTAAATAAATAATGAGCAATTGTTATGTACATTCAGTCGTATACCCGTACAATTCTCTGACGTACCTCAAGGGATACGCGTATCCTACTTTGAGAAACCCTGATCTAGGGATTTAATATACCTAGGTTTATCCGTGGGTTTATCATTTCTTCCTACACCACTAAGGAACTGCCCAAAGATATACATCCTTTTTTAATGACGCAAAGCTAGCAAGTTGTTATTAATTGCCTAATTTAACAAGTCCCTGCAAATGCAATTCATAATAGCATTCATTAATAATGTTTCATACAAAACAAAGTATAGGTGTATTTGCCAGATTTAAACAGCCTCGTTGGAAAATAGCAATGGAGGAAAATATTTCGATGGAGCTTTTAACGAGAAGTTGAAATGAAACCTCACATTTGTAAAGCTTTTCAAAACCTCAAAACAGTGGCTTAGATAACATTTTTTATCTTTGTTTCACCATTAGGAGAGTAATGCAAAGAGCAATTGTAAAATGTTTTTTGTAATTATATTTTTTATTTTAATTTATTATACAAGTTCAGAGTATATTTTACTAGTACCTAATAGCTCATTTTCATTGGTCGTTAGAGCTCGCATTCGGGATACGGACGATTTCTGTTTAAGTATGCCATATGTTCCGCATGCGGTAACTGTTTTCATTAGTCGATGGCGCCCGCATGCAGGATGTTCTATATTTCTCACCCCACATTAGACAATCGTTTTGAAATTGTGATGCTGAATAGACGTAGCTGCTATGGACCACCAATTAATGTTGTGTGGAGCAATTTTAGCTATTTCTGATATACTAAAAAAAGAAATTATTAGCTTCACTAAAGAAAAAGAAAAAAGATTTTGGGTGCGAAGTTTACTGAGAAATAGAAAGATGCACGGTGCGTCACTTCTCATCGAATAATTTTCGTAAACTAAACCCCCGCAGCCCGCGCTATGCTTGCTTTACACCAACCGACGAATTTCATTGGTTGTTAAGGCCGCTTGCGGGAAGCACCCGCATGCTGTATATTATATCGGATGCTGTTTATCGACCGAGTTATTGACCAAGTTATCTTAGTGAAGTAGTGTTCGTCGTTTCTCCTGAAGATGCTTCAGTTTCGAAGTGAAACGTGATTTTGTGTGTACCAACGACGTGGGTGAAAGTGTGGTGGATGTGGGTGGTAATTGTTCAGCTGGGTTCTTCTTTTTTATTCATCACCATCAAATTTACCACCACCTTGCGTTTTCCGTAAAAGCGTCATTTCTTGTTGCTGTTGTGTTATGTGGAAGAGTACGGTACCCAATAGGCTTTTTCGTGTGGCCATTACGTTTCTGCGATGTGAAGCAACGCGTAATTAATATCTTTGGTATTGACGATGGTTCTTGGTCTGCTTGTTTATTACATATTAAAACCAAAAGTATTTCGATGAAAAAATAAACACTTTTGAACTTATTAACAACTACCGCCCCGTACCCGATTCGAGATTTTTAAGATAGAAATGATGGGCGTCTCGTCAAAACGAAGCTGTTCACAAAAATTTAGCTTGTAAATAATCAAAAATTAAAATGTTACCGGGACCACGGTCTGACCACATTATTTTCCTTTATAAACAAACAGTTCCTAGCTGTCAAATATTTAACAAATTGGCTTAAATTTGTTTAAAGGCGGTACGAAGTTCGCCGGTTCAGCTACTTTGAAATACAATTTTAACAGCTTATTTAAAATAAACGAAAGTTATTGAGCCAGTTACCTTGCAGGGTAAGGAAAAGTAGGTATTCAACCGGCCACCTGGTTAATCGTGGTAAACTACCACGATTTAGCAGGTGACCGGTTGGCGAGAACTAACCACACATTCGATCACATTGGATCTAACGACAGTCACCTGTCTTGTGGCTTCAATATATTATTATATTATTATGTATAATGCGGCACTTTTTCATGATGACGTGTAGTAAGACCACGCCTATAGTAAAATTTTTCCTAGGACCAACCGCTTCAACCTTTGTAATTGAGTAAAGTCCTGATTGATTCTCCTTTTAATCACAAAGTAAAAGGTTACGTTGTAATACATTACTGTGTGTTTTTGCTTGCGCTTCTGATGTGGCAGGTGAAAACCGAAATGGAAAATACCGCTGGAATTAATTAATTAAATACCGATTTTTTTGCATCGGAAGCCTTGCAAAATTCAAATAAAAAGTTGATGCGGAAGAAAACGTGGAAAGATGTAATTAACTTAATTTCTTTAATAAGTTGTAGTTTTCCTCAACGTAATGTCTGAATTTATAAAATATTTCATGTAAATAAGTATTTAGCTACATTTGATCCCTATTCGTCCAAAATATAACTGACTTAATTACAAGTTTATCCACCCTCCTCGAAGATTTGGCACATTTCTATAGTAACCTATTCATAATTTTATCCAATATAATATAAGTAATTAATAAAGAATAAAAAATTAAAAAAAAGATTATAATATGTGACGGTGAATTCATGATCCATCGAAATTCGTAGTTTATAAACAAAATTATATATATTTAATATAACTAAAGTTTGTAAGTAATAGCTAAAAATCATATTAGTTGATGTGGCTAGTCTTTATGCCGCTTCAGTCGCGTGTGGTTCCTTTAGTCCCTTGCGTCAGAACAACTGGTGCGGCTTGAGGTTGAAACTTGTATAACAAATGACTTGAAATTTGTATTGTGGATCAAACTCAACTCAACGACATAAACTACGTGCTTTGACTTTAAATGTATTATGAGACAACAACAACAACAACATATCTTCACGCCAGATCCCTTACGGGGTAGGCAGAGAGAACCGAGTGCCATACATCACGATCCTTGCAGGCTTGTCTCGCTTCTTCCACATTCATCACTCTCTTCATACACACACGCCGGTTTCGAAGACTCTTGACACCACCTTCGGACAGTACTCGATCAATCTGATCGTGGTATGTCAGTCTTGGTCTTCCCCGGTACCTACATCCTTCCACATTCGCGTTGTATATCTGTTTTGTTAACCTTTCATCTACCATTCTTTCTACATGTCCGAACCAACGGAGCATGCCCTTTCTCATCTTTACACCGACACTTTCTTTCAAACCTAACCTCTCTCTCACTTCGACATTACGAACCCGGTCCGCGAGTGTCACACCACATATTTTTCTTAGCGACCTCATCTCGACCGCGTTGATTCTACTTTCATGCCCTTTCTGACATACCCAACTCTCACTTCCATACAATAGCGTTGGGATAAGCACATGATTATGCAGGGCTAGACGGGCACCCTGACTTAAAATTGTGCTATTAGGTAATCTCCCTAACGCTCCATTCACTCTGTTCCCTGCACACACTCTTCTTTCAACATCAGCGGTGTACCTTCCATCCCTGCTAAAAGCACATCCAAGATATACAAACTCATCCACTTGTTCCAGCACTACATCATCGACCACAACTCTTACATCCGTTCTGGTTGTTTCTCTTTCAAATACCAAAACTTTAGTTTTCTTCGCATTCAAATGTAAGCACATACTCTTACAATCCTCATTCATAACTGTGACCAGTGTTTGCAGCTCAGATGGAGTTGAGCCTAAAAGTACAGCGTCATCTGCATAAAGCAGGCAGTTCTCCACTAGATCACTCATGCGCATTCCCACATTCAATGACCTCAATCTTTGGAGACACTTATCCAGATATAGAATAAACAGACGAGCTGACAACACACAACCCTGCTTGACGCCGATATTGACATCGAACCAGGGCGATATGTTGCCGTCCACCCGCACACATGCTTTGCAATCCCAGTACATGGATTGCAAAGCACGCAGCAGACGCCCATCTATCCCATAACTGGGTAAAATGTCCCAAAGTTTCTTTCGCACAACTCTATCAAACGCTTTCTCCAAATCCACAAAACCGCAAAAAACCTTCTGGCCGACAGCCAGATGCTTCTCTACGATGTTGCGGAGTGAGAAAACTTGATCCATACATCCTCTTCCAGATCTGAAACCCCCTTGTGCCTCCCACAACATTCCCTCGGACTTCCCTTGCATTCTCCTTTCAATGATCTTACCATACACCTTCGATGCTAAGCTGATCAAACTGATGGCCCTATAGCTATTGCAGTCTATACGTGAGCCCTTGCCTTTATACAAGGGCACGATGACCGCGCGCCGCCAGTCTTCGGGTACTCTACCGGTCCTCCAACATGTATTGCAGAGGACCCAAAAAGAGTCCCAGACGGCAGGACCACCGTATTTGATCATCTCAGCAGTCACCTTATCTATTCCCGCAGCCTTTCCGTTTTTCATACTTCTTATCGCCCATACGATCTCTTGCATAGTAATGTCCTGGCACGCTTCCACCGTCTCTGAGTCACTTACTGAGTCAGAGACGGAGGCAGCGTCCTGAACAGCATCATACATATCTCCAAAATATTCACTCCATCGTTTTAACACGCTTTCTGTGCTTGTAAGAATGTCACCATCCTTAGATTTAATCCTATTCATTCTGGAGGCTGCCGAACAACTCCTAGACTATTATGAGACGTTCTGTACTAGTGTCAGGACACAAGTGTCACACGTATTCAATGCAGAGGTCCAGTGGCCACATAGATGATTCGTTTTTGCTGGTGTAATATGTAAAAGTATTGTAAAATAAAGCAAATAAAAGAGTGAGCATGAGATTGTCAGCGTAATTGTCTCTTTTATATAAGTCGTCTATTTTAAACAACCTGATCTTATGTTTGCAACACACCTACTGCGAGCCGTTCACGAGATGTCATCGCGTCGCCGATCCCGTAAAATGAAGATGCTTGCAACTAGCGGTAAGCGAGTGTACAGTGAGACTGCTGCGCGTAGGCGGAGCGCAATCAGCGCAATAGGAACGAGTGAACCACGGTGCCCTTCTCGTGCTGTGACGCAACGATACTCTACTATTACATTGTTTTTACTTCGTACGGTATTATACATGTATACCGTCATAACTGTATTATGACTTTAAATGACTAACTGTACTATAACTGTCAACAGTTATTACGTACTAAATGATTTGCATATTTTTTTAATATGCGCTTCTTACGCTTTAAGGTACTCTTATATAACCATTGATATTAATCATTCGCTATTAACAGATGTAAACAACATTGCAAAGTACTGCTCACCTTGTTCGTCTATTTTTGAGAAAATATGTAATAGTTTTAAGATGAAGAAGAAAAAAAACTTAGACACATATATATACATAGTTTTGCATGTATTAGTGAAATTAGTGAAATGAATAAATTTCAAAATCATCACTCTAATAATTACAAAGAACACGTTGCTTGAATATTATAGCTCTTCACATGTTGAAGAGCTTTAAGCCAAGAAGAGCAATGCAATTAAATGCGTCATTGAGGCATGCACAAAGTTGCAAGCTTTAATCCTCGCGTAACGTAATAAAGAGACGTAGCTAAATATAGTCCAACACTACTCTAGCATTCCTACACAAGTGACTTTATGACGCTAGTATATTATCACAGGTCACTGGGTTTAAAATAACTCTTTCATTAATGTGAAAGTACGAATGCCTCTTCTAGAGTTATAATATTTTATGAACAACTTTTATAAACTTCTTGGAGATAAAAAGCAAACGTAACCTACGAATAAGGTCCTAACTGTACATTTATGTCAATTAAGACCTAACCTTTTCAAATGGAAATCTATTCTAATATTATAAATGCGAAAGTAACTTTGTCTGTCTGTCTGTCTCTTCTTCACGCCTAAACCACTAAACCGATTTGGATAAAATTTGGTACAAAGATATTTTGAAACCCAAGAAAGGACATAGGATAGTTTTTATCCCGGAAATCCTACGGGAACAGGAATTATGCGGGGTTTTAGTTTAGATTTTTTTCCACGCGGACGAAGGTGCGAGTACAGCAAGTAGAATATATTTGTTTATTTACTTACACTAACATCTAGATTAAAAAAATATCTCTGGTTTCTTTGCGGAATAAACAGAGTGAAAGTAACATCAAAAATATGCCGGTTCACCACATTTAACCAGTTTATCATTCAGTGAGATGGCTGCTGTATTTTATCGTCAGATAACGGCTGTTGCTTGTTACTAGTGATATTCGGGAGCGACAACTTTACGTGCTCATTTGAAATAGACGGGTGCTAACACATCATCATGCATATTGTTACAGCTTGCCTGATGAAGTTGGAAGCTGAAAATGCCAAAGAAACGTTGAACATTATGATGACTTAACATCCTATTCATTTAGTCCAAGTTCCCTAGAAAAGTATTTATTATATTTAGAACGTCAAAAAAATTTAATTGAGTAGTTTCGAAGTTCAGAGCTTGTGATTTTTTTTATATTATAGAAGAGTCAACTATCGTCTATAGAGTCAAATGATGTACAATGTGCGTTGTCATTCGAATGGCATAGACGTAATCCACATAGACGGGCGTGTGAACTTGCATGCGTACGTGCCTAAGTTTTAGCATGCGTTCGTGCGTACATGCATGCTTGCGCGAAGCCGTACGTGCACGCGGGTGTATTGTTAAGGTGTCATGTCTTAAAAACATTATTTGATTGTACATTACAAAAACGAACGTTTACTCAACACCCAGATGACATTCTTATTTTTTCACGCAGCTGTAGGGAACTTCAATGCGGTAATTACTATTCTTTGTCTCGTTACTGAAAGTCAAGTGGCGGACAGAAACCAGATCTTTAGCTGGGCTGCGATTTAACTAATTCAAATACTGGCTACCGATGCATTAGAAATGCATGGTTTCCATTATATGCACTAAAATAAATTATTGATTCAGCTGCTTTAGATTTTTTGTAATATCAAATAGAAAATACCAAGATGCTACTGATGAAAAGAAAAACCAAAGATGTTAGCGTTAATGCTTGTCATTGTCTTGTTTCCATTTCGAAGATAAGCATGCAAACTTACGCATGTGGCATTCCATCCCGCAACGCAGATAGCAATGCACTATTGACATCTTTGGTGTCAATAGGCAAAAGTTCCTTTTTCCATCAGGAGAGTTATCTGCTTGTTTGCAATCTAACATAAAAAAATCTTGTATTTGAATTTCAATATTTATTTTATTTGAAAAAAAAAATATAAAGAATAAAACACGCTGATTGATATCCAGATGCGGGAGCAAGTGGAAATAATTGACGTACTGTCAGTAGCGTGAGTCGTGGCTGTCTTAGGGCTCCATATCCAAAAGGTGTAATTGGGATCGTGTTATTCACTCTCCGTCTGTCTACCGCAGGCCTCCGTATCCATAATAGATAGACTTTTGAATTCATTACAGTTTTTATCACCTTATACCGCTCTACAAGAAAATAAAGTTAAAAATCAAATATGGGGATGATATGCCCATACATTTTGTTAGAATTTCGTGTTTTGTCTTCGACATCTTGAACCCTATTTAGTAAGTATTTAAAATATTCACATATCATTTACAATTATGGCCACATTAATAACAACCACAGATTAAATGGATACGCCTTTCAAGACAATTTCTTAGTTTGTCAGTGTAGCTTGCAATTACATATCGAAATAAAGAGTTATACTACATACCGATGAAATAAAATCATTCTAATGGTAATTTTTAAACCTTGTCATCTCATTCGGTATAATAAAACAGTACAACATGGTTTATTTTTTTTCTCTTTGTTGCATATATTTTTGTATGTATTTATATGTATTATTATTGTATTTATTTATATGTATTTGTTAGTATGTTATATATTGTGTATACACTTTGGTATATTTATTTACTTTATTGCATTTTGTTACCATTGTATAATTTACGCAGTTTATTTTGGTAGCGCCATATACCCTACACTTGGGTATTATAATATTAAGAAGTATCTCATTAGCCTAAAAGTTGTTTGGCAGAGATCGTTCTGTAGCGATAAGACCGCCTTTGTGTACCCATTTACCTACTTAGTATGACTGAAAATATTTATTATTGTTGTATTTATTCAAAGTGTATTTATTCATTCATTTATCTATATATGTATGACATTTTTGACAGTGATAGGAGTGTTTGCTCATATGGGGGACGACACGTTTCCTTCCCAATGGCGTGTCTGTTAGAATTTTCCCCGTATTGGTTCCGGACTCCTTTGAAAAATAGACCAAATTTCGTTCTGCCAAGCAGGTCATAAAAGGCGACCAATTGGCTATGCGAGTCACTACCATTGTGGCTACTAGGTGGTAGAGTTCTGCATTGTCTCGCCCAGGTCAGGTACCACCGCCTTACCTATTCCTGCCGCAATAGCGTCTGTGCTTGTCGCTGTCGTGTTCCGGTTTGGAGAGTAAGATAGGCGGTAAACTTATGTATGTGGCATTAGACCTCGCCACAAGATAGCAACGCACCATTAACACCTTTGGTGTCTGTAGGCGATTTTTGTCTCTTTCCATCAGCAGACTACTTGTTTATTACCTTATGATTTTTAAAAAATATGTGGTATGTGATAACAACAAAATAATAAAAAAAAAACAAAATTAAAGAGAATCTTCTTACAATTTACTTATTTTTATCTGCACTTTAACTTACATATTCAAAAATATTTATAAATTACAATAACGGATAGTTTTATTTTTATACATCCATACTCTGACGAGGTTTGATATTACAATCCCAAACATTTCACGCCACTGCAACTGCAACGATCCACTCAGCAGAAATCGTTCGAATTACCGCTACGAACGACGCCCACATTAAGCTACGAGGCATCTCTTGATCTGAGTGTGTGACCGCGTTTCGGATAAGGTGCTAGATATATGATTGTTGAGCCAACTGAAAAGATATTTTGAATAAATATTTTGCCTCGTGGCGTGTTATAAATAATTTCATACTTCGTGTGGATCCTTGAAGACTTAACCTAACTAGAAAGCACATGGCTAAACCTCTTTCTATCGCTATAATAAATAATAAATTTATTATTTATAAAATTCACTGGACAAATTACACTTACTGATCTAACCGCAAAGTAAGCAAATTATTTCCTTGTGTTATATGTATATATATTTGATTGTATTGGTCCTTCCTGTATTGGTCTCAAAGCTCTTTTTAGAATTCAGGCCATTTACTTTTTAACAGGCAGTTGGTAAAGACGACCTTTTGGTCAAATATACGGCTACCATCAAAACTATTAAATGGTAGAGTTATGTAACATCCCACCCGAATTTCAGGCTTTTCCTGCTTACGACAGGAAAAGCATCAATAGTGTCAGTACATGTTACTATATTACTCCACAACAGCAAGTACAGAGAAGGTAATTTGTACATTCACCATTACATCCACCACGTGGATGGTAATCTTTTTATGGTGACTAGAAGCGACGATTATCTACTTCTATGCTATGCTATGCTATGAAAATCCAAATCTACAAATAATTCTCAGTATCAAAAAAGTCATATACCTGATTGCTATCTTACACGTACATATCAGTTGATAAAATTGATGTTGATTCCTATTGTATATACAATAACGAAAACTGACAGCTGTTATTGCTTTTCAAGACATGCCTACCTTCGAATCATAAATATGATTCGGCTTCGTCAGCATAAACCATTGAAACTTGATATTAAATACCGTAACACAGTTACCCCTAAGGGGGTACCTTGAGTACATGATTATTAAATGTAGAATTCTGAAACGTCTCCTTTTGGGTTTGGTAGCACCGTCTAACGCAATAACGCTAGGATTTGTCAGTGTTGTATTCCAGTTTGGACGGTAGAGTAAAGCTGGTAAACTTATACGTATTCACGTACATGCCACTATCATAGTGACTACTTGGTGAAGTAAAGTTACGCAGTCTCTTGTATTACGCAAAGTAAAGTTACATAAAGTGGGTATTACTCTCTGCCTTACCTATTCCTGCTGCAATAGGGGTATGCATGGTAATGGTAATGCAAAAAAAGGGTAAGTAAGCCGATAAATTTATGCAGGTGACACCACCATCCCATCACGTGTATAGCAACACACCATTAACATTTTGGTGTCTATGGACGATGTTTGTCTTTTTTCATCGGGAGCGCTATCTGCTATTTTTTTATCCTATGATATAAAAATGAACAAACAGAATTGTCACTTGGTCTACAATTTTGTTTGCTTATTTTTTTTCTTGTCTTCTTATTCAGTATCAGCTAAGTAACGCATTAATAAAAGTAGAATTGCCTCAGCTGAAATTCAAAACCAAGACTTCACACATTTGCATTAAGGCCTATGTCGCTATGTCCATGAGAAACACAATGCTACATATATTTTAAACACATAAAAACGTCTTTTATGAGATAGCTAATAAGTTCAAGTATTTCATGGGAAAAATAAAGAGCATTAAAATAAAGGATCCTTGTTTCGTAATATTAAAAATAATATTTTTCTATTTGAAAGAATTGAGTTAATTTTATTGCCACCCCACAGAGAAGCTTAACCCCGAGAAAAGCAAGAGGGTATGTGACGTCGTTAAAAGTTCAATATGAAGCCCTGTAGATAAGAGCAGGCAATATCGCCTATAACTGCTAATATTCCAAGTACTTATTCATAAGCAGCAATGCGCGTTTTACCTAGCTGTGCTAGAAGGAAGCTTATGTTTTTCGAGTATATTTATTTCGAGTATATTTTTAGTTAATAATATAAATTTTTAATTTGACATTAGAAAATAATTATTTTTACTAAACTCAAACATTAATAAGTGTGTAATATTCAATATGTTTGTTAATCTATTTTTTATTTTATTTTATTTTAGTTGACATAATTCATATGACATATTTAATTATTTCATTGTCATTTTTATATTTTACATATTCAGAGTTCTTAAATAGTACAATGTAATTACAAATGAAAATTTCCCGCATCTTAGGGGAGAATTGCTTAAGCTGACAATACTTTTGAACGATATTTAAGCTTACCCTCTTACAGACTATATTTATGTTTATTTAATATTTTATAACAGTAAATAATTAGTACGAGTATATTACATCCTGAAGATGCTTAAAAAGCAAACCGTTTCAGTAATGTATCAAAACCATATATGTTGTGAAGTGAAATTAAAGTAGAAGTGCATTGTTAACTGTGTCTAACTATAGTTTCGTATCCCAGTAAGTCGTTGCATAATTTTACCACGTAGTGAAAATTACATTTTTTATATATCTTAGGATAGTAAACTATTAGATAATTTCTCTTGATTGAAAAGAAAACCATCGTCTATAGACACAAAAGATGTCAATATATATAAGTTATAATATATAAGTTCGAAGTCACACTAAGCAATTATATTCTTACCTTATCCGTACTAATATTATAAATGCGAAAGTAACTCTTTCTGTCTGTCTGTCTCTTCTTCACGCCTAAACCACTGAGCTGATTTGGATGAAATTTGGTACACAGATCGTTTGAACTCGAAAAAGGATATAGAATAATTTTTATCACGGAAATTCCACAGGAACGAGAACCATGCGTGTAAAAAATCTCTGCGTAATGCAAAGGAGTCAAGCTGTTTCGAAAAAGCCTGATCTTCAACGATTCGAACCGCTCTACGTTGAATACGATCAAGTAGAATAAGCTGGTACTGGGGTGTTCTAGCCCAGAGATGAGAGCAGTACTCCATGAGAGGCCGAATTTGCGCCTTATAAAGTTGGAGACGATGGGCCGGCAAGAAGTATTTCTTTGCTCTGCTGAGCACACCGAGGTTTTTGGAGGCTAGTTTCGCCTTACCTTTCAGATGACCGTGAAACTGAACGGTCTTTGATATGTCGGCTCCTATGATTCCGACACTGGCTGAGGCTGTCAGGAGAATATTCTCAAATCGAGGTGATAAGACAAGGGGAACACGCAAAGCTGTGTCTTCTTGGGGTTAAATGTGACCAAGTTTTGACGACCCCATTCCGAGACATTAGTAAGTCGATTCTCGACTTCAGACGTAAGCTTCTTTCGACTCGCTTCGACGTGTTCCCGAGAAATATCGCTACGGCCAGAGTATTTAGCATCACCAGTACTATCATCTGCATAACAATTAGTATTACTAATTCGCAACATATCATTGATGTACAGAGGAAAAAGTATCGTTGATAGCATGCAGACTTGGGAACACCAGCATTGACAGGTTTAGGTTCAGAACATGCACCATCGACTGCGATCATGATGCTCCGATCGGCCAAAAAACTGGTTATCCACTTGCAAATTTCTCATGAAGCCCGTAGGAAGGCAGTTTTGCGAGAAGCGCTTTATGCCACACCCAATCAAGGCCTTAGCTATGTCCAAACTAACTGCCAATGCGTCCACCTTGGACTCAACTGCTTCCGCCCACCGATGTGTCAAATACATTAGAAAATCACCAGCTGAGCGGCCACGACGGAAACCCACATACGCTAAAACCACCACTGTCGACTGTTTTAACGTGGCAAAATTCTTCTTTGCTCCCTGATTGATTCCGTCGATTGTGCCGATCAGTGGCGGCGCAAGGTCATAAATTTATGTGGGCAAGATACATTTTGCGAGGCCCTCTGCTCTATATATTCTAAGTTTATGATATTTCACCACAGATTATATAGCAGGTCTATAACGTAACCAGATTATATGACGGTACTCCTTGTTTACGAGTGCAAAATGTTAGACCAATGATTCAATACGCGTACTGCCTTACAAAATTTATTATTTAATACAGGAGCTTATTTTCGTTTGGTTCACAGTTCACTTACACTACATAGTTAGAATACACGGATATAAAACGTTATAAGATATTTTTATGCTTCCTGGCATACTAAAAGTTTTTTTTTTTTTTTGTTCATTTATATTAATTTTTTGTATTAATTTCGTTTTAAATGTAGTTAATGTCGTATTTTTTTTTATTTTTGTTAATTAACAATGTCATCGTTTTACATTTCCTTACCATTTGGGATATAGCATAAGATTAAAAGTTATTAATTTAATGTTTTTTGTAATCTTTGTCAATATATACATTTATGTGGTTTCCTTGTGTTTAGTGATAGTTGCTTTATAAGAGTGGTGTGTTTTGTCGCATTCACTGTAGTTTTTGAATACTTAGTTTTTTAGTTACTAACAATTATTATTATTATTATTTGTAACGGTCGTTTTAAATAACCTAATACATACAAGAATATTTATTGCTTTCGTGTCATGAATGATAACGTGTTAATTAACGATAGTTTTTTTTCTTGTTCATCGTCCAGTGATGGTTTTTTTAGTGCAGATAGCGATAGTGAATCTGCAGACCTCTCTTTGCCTGAACAATTATCATCTTTTTTTGCCAAGTATCCTAACGACTTTAACGTTCTCAGGTTCAGAGTATTCCTGCCCATTTCACGGATCTGCTGATGACCTTTGGTGATAATAAGAAGCTAGACGCGATTCTCATCTCGGAATCTTTTCTAAAGCCATCGCTCCCCAGTTCTCAATTTTCTATTCCAGGTTTTAAATTAATTAGAAATGACAGAATAGGTAAAGGGTGTGGAGGTGTTGCCATTTACCTACGAGAAACCATTCCCTATAAAATAATTGTCACTTCTCCAAGCGAATACAGTGAATCTATTGAATACATTTTTTCAGAAATAATTCTCAACCACACGAAGGTTCTTTTATCTGTACTTTACAACTCATCTCTTAACATCAATTACTTTCCAGCATTGGATTCGGTTCTTGACGAGTTACGACCTTTTTACGACCATTGCCTCCTCCTTGGTGATTTTAACACGTGTCTTCTTAAGGACGATTCTCGCGCTCGCAAGTTACTTTCAATTTTGTCTTCTTATAATTTATATTCTCTGCCCCTATCCGCTACTCATAAAATTCCCAACACAGCTCCTTCACTATTAGATTTAATAATTGTATCCAATCCTGAACATGTAAATTCACATGGGCAAACAGCTTCATGCTTTTCATACTACGATCTATTATATATGTCCTATCGCGTTCGTGTTCCTAAACGATTAACCAGTTACTCTGTTTGTCGTTCATATAAAAATTGTAACATTGATAATCTAGCTCGTGATATCAATGCTGCTGATTCGACACCCGTATTTAATGGAAATAATGTAGATGATGTTGTTCAGTATTTTAACAAAACGTTACTCAATATTTTTGATGTCCATGCTCCTATCAAAAAAATAAAAATAAAGCATAATCCCGCTCCATGGATAAACAATGATAAATTTGAAATGTTAAAGCGTGATAGAGCTAATCGTCACTACAAGAGGTACCCTTCCGAAAGTAATTTTAGTAATTACAAGAAACTACGTAACAGGTGTACTCAGCTTTGTCGCGCAGCCAAACGTCTTTATATCCATGATACTATTGCGAAATCTGATTCAGGGCAAGCATGGAAATTTCTAAAAACCCTTGATGTTGCCAGAAATTCTCCATTTTCAAATAGTAATATTGATATTAATTCTCTCAATTCACATTTATCAACCCCTCCTATTTCTTTGGATATAGCCAATAAATCATACATTAAATTACTTATCATCTATTCCGTTAAAACCATTTCCCCAGTTTAATTTCCAACTTGTTACCGATGAGGAAGTTATAAGGCATGTTCGCTCAATTTCATCCACTGCTGTAGGTAGTGACTTTTTATCCTCCAAAATGATTTCGCTATCTTTCCCTATGATAATTCCAATATTAACATCTATTTTTAATTTATCCTTAACCAGTAATACCTTTCCTTCTGCTTCGAAAACAGCTCATGTCCTCCCTCTCCCAAAAGTTTCTAATCCTTCTACTCCATCTTGCTGTCGGCCAATATCTATTCTCCCATTTCTCTCTAAAGTTTTAGAGCATATTGTACATACTCAATTATCGGATTACTATGTAGCCAATAACTTGTTGAGTTCTTTCCAATCAGGATTTCGTAAAGGGCACAGTACAGTTACAGCTCTCATTAACGTATCTGAAGATATTCGTGCTTCTATTGATGATCAAAAACTTACAGTTGCTGTTCTTCTTGATTTTAGTAGTGCCTTTAACTCAGTAGATTTTGATATACTACTAGAAGTTCTACGCTCCCGTAACCTTTCGTCCTCTGCTGTTGCTTGGTTTGACTCGTACCTCCGAGGGCGATCGCAGTATGTTCGTGTCAACGACACGTTTTCTGATTCACTACAACTCACTGCGGGCGTTCCTCAAGGTGGAGTCTTATCCCCTTTACTTTTTACGAATTTTATTGATGCCATCTCTACAATTATAACATGTAAATTTCATTTATATGCAGACGACCTTCAGCTGTATTGCCAAGCAGGTGTCATGGATATAAGTGATGTGGTCAGTGCCATCAATCGAGATTTAGATGCGATTCATGCTTGGGCAACTTCAAACGGTCTTTTAGTAAATCCCTCTAAATCCCAAGCGATTATTTTTGGTAATAGACATATGCACAAATTGTTAAATAACGTTAATATTCTTCCAATTGTTTACAATGGCACTCGAATTCCTTTCTCGCCTACCGTCAAGAATTTAGGTGTTATTTTTTCTAAAGACTGGTCATGGGAGGCTCGTATTAACAATATTTGCAAAAAAGTTTACTTTTCTTTCCATTCCCTGAAGCCATTGCAACATTTTCTACCGCTGGAAACAAAGATTACTTTAATGCAAATACTGATTCTCCCAATAATTGATTACGCTGACTCGTGTTTTCTTGATGCTACTGAAGGGTTAGTAGATAAACTTGAGAGGATGCAAAATCTTCTTTGTTTACTTTATAATATTCCTAGGGTTACTAGGACCCCAATTTATCTTCGTGAGCGTTTTCACTTTCTTCATTCCCCGAGTAGTAATTGTCGTGCTAATGTCAGTTCTCTCTTACGTTACCCTTCCTTTAAATCTAATTTTTTCTCTAATTCCTTTTCTGTTCAAGCAGTTAGGCTGTGGAATTCACTTCCATCTAACATTCGTACCAGTGAATCGTTATCCATCTTTAAAACACGATTGCATGATTATTATTTGACGCGAAAGTAGTTAGCAAGTTAATTGTGTAATTTTTGTATCATTTTTTATTTTATTTTCTTGTCTTTTAAAGTGTGTTATTTTTTTGTCTCTTCCTTTTAGTTTTTTTTTTTGTTAATAGCTTTTAAGGCCACATTTGATATTAATTGTATGCTTTATTATTATGCCGTGTTAATAATATGTGCACAAGTGTCTTTGTTTGTCTACTGTTTTCTACATATGGGTTAACTGGAAGAAATCTCGATATGAGATAAGCTCGCCTTTTGTTTTAATATACATCATTTTATTGTTTACTGTAAATGTTTTGTGTACAATAAAATGTTTAATAAAAAAAATAAAAATAAATAAAGAATTTGGTAATCTGTTACTTAAATGATATTGCAATGACATAAATAACCTTTACCTGATTCTGCAATATTCTCTTGGAAAGATCGACAGCTCTTTAAATATTTTTCTTTGTAAATCATGCACATGAAGCAGGAACGTGGTCATAAAGTTTAAAGTTTTTAATTAATAATTATGAGATAAACGTTACGCACTATGTCTGTAGGTAGGTACTATGCTTAATATTACTAAGGAAGGAAGTGACGTGTTAGCAACTGGGCTTAACGACAAGCACTAGCCGGCCAGTTGTGGCGCACCTATGTGATTGATGCAGCTGTTATTGTGAGATAATAACGTCATTATTAACAACAATGGACAAAATATACAAAGAAGGATAATATAAATGGCGGGGATAAGATATTTCGAGTCATTGTAATTCTATCGCTCCTTGAGGGCATTACTCTGCACAAAAATTATACTGCGCTTGTGAAAGTGATTAAGTGTTTTATTCGGCTAAACTGCTTCTCAGTTATAGACGCTTTACAACAATTGCACACGAACTTACTTAGTATTCAAGCGAAGCATTTGCAATCTGCTTCCATGTAAACTGCTTCATGCAGGTGGTAGTAAAACCAATTTATGCGCATATTGACCGGATGTCCATACACAATGAGGACCGCCACTGACATCTCGAGCCGTCATCCGTCCGCATCCTAATCGTCATATAATAACACAAAAGGGAACATACAACACATTGAAAGAAATACCAAGTACTCAAAAATCAACTGATTACCAAACGGTACGTATCCTCTCCCGAACGATACAAAAATATCCAAATCGGTTGATAAAAAACTACTTCTGAGTTAACAAATAAAAACACGAATTAAGAACCTCCTGGTTTTTGGGCTGTTAATATATTATATTATACAAAAATCTGCATACATTAAAAAACATATAAGAATTCCGTTAAGATACAAAGAATTTTTCCTAACTTGGAATTTAATGAATTCAGCCTTTCATACGCCTTTTTTGGGAAATATTTGTTTTGTCTTATCTACAAAATATATCTATACTACTAAATAAATATCTCGTATCTTTTTTTACATTCAAGTTTTATTTCAAATTCCTTTTTTTATATCATAAGATAGCAAGCAAGCAGACGGGTCGCCTGATGGACAGAGTCAACAATTATATACCTATAGACACCAGAGACGTTATTGGTGCATTGCTATTTTGTGGCGAGTTCTAATGCCACATGCATAAGTTTACCGACTACCTTTATCCTCCAAACCGGAACCCGACAGCGATAAGCACTGACGCTATTGCGACAGAAATAAGTAAGGCGGTGATACCAAACCCGGGCGAGACAATGCAGAACTCTCCCACCTAGTAGTCACGATGGTAGTGACTAGCATAGCCAATCGGTCGGCTGAACGGCAGTTAGCCCATTCTTCGAAGGAGCCCAAACCCAAGTAGCACGTTAAGCTGTACATAGGCTGCATTTAGGTTCATTTTTAAACTTAAAGCTGTATACTAAGCCGTACAAAGGCTGTAGAAGCGCTTCTACAGCCGATATAACACCAAAAAGGGCCCCAAGTTATACAGCTTATTGCGTTATGTAGGCTGCACAATCGCTATACAAGCTGTTATAAACTGTACAATGGCTGTTATTTGGTGTATAAAGAAACTATAACACTAAATATACTCTCTCGTACAGCTAAATGTTCTTAATAGGTGTTTGACAATGATAAAAATTAAAAATCTGTTTTTGATATTGTATAACTTTATAATTATATCACATATGGTATCTGCAGACGCCAAAATTAAAAATATATTAATAAATGATAAATTCTTGGGCTTGGAGCAGTATTGAACGGTGTATTCAAAGTGCAAATTCTAATTTATTGTGAAATAATATATGTTTTCCCTCAAAACATTCACGCGCCAACGAAATAATCAAGATAACACAAATAAAATCATTGCAAAATACGGTAAGTGTTTGTGTTTATGGTTAGAATATACAAGTATTTATGGTACAGTATAAAGGCATAATGATCATAATATAAGTTGCTTGTCACGACATAGCTTTAGCTATTGCTAAATATATCTTTGATTTAACAATATATTTCTTTAATGTTGTTTTTAATACACAATAATGGCGTCGCTTTGTTATACAGTCTAAAGTGTATTTGGAGGGTGATATACTGCAAATAGCTGTACTGAATTTCTTTTTTATTCTATAATACGACTATTGGCTTTTAATTACCGTCCAAATACACTTTAGGCTGTACTAAGTCCCTAAATAAATCTATTATACAGTCATTGGCTTTTAATCACTTAACTTATGTTTAGAGATGCGTACAAAAATTGAAGAACCCTAAATACAAAACATATGTTTGTCACTTGATTTCACTATTGTGATGTATTGATATCGGTTGTAAGTGGAACAACCGATATCCAACCGAAATACAACTAAACCAACTTATTGTTAACTATAACTTATGGGATATGTATTTCAATCATGTTTTACTTTATTTTTCAGGGAAATATGCCTTATAAAATTATTAAAACAATTGAGAGAAGCCAAAACTGTACTGGTATTGTACCCAGTTTGTGGGCGGATAAAGGTGAATTAATAGGTAATGGCCAAGAAAACAACATGATATAACTAAGTTGATCAAGAACGAAAAATCTTACAAAAACGAAAAACGAAAAATAATAAATCAGATAACCTACAATCACTTTTTAATGTTTTTGTTACGGAACCCTTTTCCTTGAACATTAATAAAAATGACGACTGTAGGTTACCTGATTTAGTAATTTTTCAGCTTTATCTTCATCACGATTGCTTGATTGGTAATTTATAATATTAAATATTTCTTTTCAATCTTCCTCTTTATTTTTTCCACATATCAATTATGCAGATATAAAAACAGCAAATAATAGTTTTCTCAGTAATACAGCCTTGAGCTGTGCTACAGCTGTATATGCAGATTTTTTAACACCATTGGCTGCATAACAGTCTACAATTACGCCATAAATATCAGCTGTAAAACGATGATTGCATGTCCCATTTTACAGAAATAAGCGTTGAGTGATACTATAATAACACTTAAAGCTGTAATAAATTCCCGTGATAAACAAAATATAGCTAATGTACAGCGTTAAGGATTAAATTGAGCCTAATGAGTTACAAAATACTTAAAGCTGTACAGTAGTGTATTAATATTTAGATATAACGCCTAAAGCTTACACGCAACTCTAAGAAAGGCCTTGTACAGCATTAGGCTGTATAAAAACTCATAAAGGTCTCTTATACCGATAAAAGCATCTTTTTACACCATTGTACGGCTGCAATAGAACTTTAAGTTCTATATGAGCTGCTTTATGGGTATTAAACATGCTTGATTGCTGCTTGGGGAGGGCCTACCATGAACTCTTATAATACTTGTCAAGTTCCAGGCAGTTCAACTATGAGTATTAACTTGTCAGGTTTTACGATCGTACCATGAACTAATTTTTGTTGACCGCCAATGCGTCGTCTTCTGCCCGGTTACATTATCTCTGGCAGGACATATCAAATTAACGTTGAGAAACATATAACTTGCCGATTTTTAAATTTTAGTATAAAATTATTATTATTAATGCATTTTGATTAGAAATATTGAATTTAAGAATACAAATTGGCAAAATAGATCGAGTTTTAAGTTATTTAAAATCTACGTAAAATATATGGAACATAAACACGTAATATTTGTTAAGCGGCATCCATTAAAGAACGCAACTCTGGGAATATTACACTTGAATTTTTTAATAAAGATTAATAAAGATGTTATGAGCGCGGTTTATAAATTTCTTGAGTACCTACGTCTTGATTTTTTGAGATTAGAGTTTTGGAATAGTTTGTGACTATTAAAGCTTAAGAATGACACATTGATTTAATGAACGTGATTGATGTCGGAAGCAAAACGATCGTATGATATCAATATATTCAATGAACAATTGGAAGTTTTATGAGATTTTTTAAATGCCCATAAAGATATTGCAACGGGATTCAATAAAAGTGCACACTCAAAACGTTAATTTTCATCACACATCTAAATTTAAAAGTGTATCGCCTCTGTGGTCTAGTGGTCCGGTGTAGGAGTTGATTACATGAGGTCCCGGGTCGGACAATTCAAAAAAATGTGTTTTTTCAGTTTTTTAACAAAAACAATGTTGCCCGGGATTGAAAAAAGTGCCCGAGAGGCGATATGCTTCGCCTAATCGTGGGTGCACTTGTTGTACCTCTGCCTACCTCTTCGGGGATACGGGCGTGAAGATACTTTTTTTATCTAGAATTAAAAATAAATAAAAAATGCTTTAAAAGCAAGTAAATATTGTATTCAGAAAACTTTAAATAAAAGTAATTTTATACCAATATCAATATTGTTCTAAAACACAGTTAATGTCAAAAAATATGCGATATAAATTCCAAACAGAACTAAGGCTAGAAATAGCAGTAATAATAAAAAATACTTAGGTTTACGGTATATTTAAGACAAAGCAATCGAATAAAAGTTACTTGTTTACAGCTGCAAGTGACCGGAAATATTATGACACTTCAGCAGTTCAAATATCGATTTTGGTTTGTCATAAACACTTCATGGTACGCTTAATGCAGGGCAGAAGTAGGTTTGAATAGTAATACAATCGCTCACCGGCATAGGTCACGTGGTCGCTGACTGGCCTGTTATATAACGCTTTCATGGTACGAAATGGCAGGACAGTTTTATTATCGGTTAAAATTGACCTGCTATAAGAGTTCATGGTAAGGCCCCAGGACCAACACGGGGGAAAATTCATACATTCAAACTTTCACATTTATAATATTAACATGGGTATAGGTTAGCTTTCTGTACTTCCTCCTCATATTCACTATGCCAATTTTCATACTCCTCCGTTCGCGTGATTTGCACAGACAGGGATTTTCGCTTCATATATATATATATATATATATATATATATATATATATATATATATATATATATATATATATATATATATATATATATATATATATATATATATATATATATATATATATATATATATATATATATATATATATATATATATATAAGGTAACTTCGGAACCCTACATTGCGCGTGGCCTGACCCCATGATCCCATCAGATCATGTTACCATGAATATGTATATAATAATATATACATATTCATGGTAACATGATCTGATGGGAATCTAAATAAAAAATATACCAATTAGAATGAACATTATTTGTTTTAAAGTATTTCTTTATTAGAATGTTTTTGCACACCTTACTCATAATGTCAGCAAAAAAAACATTGTAAAAAAAATATTGCTGATTTATTAAAGAACATATAACGTTTTAATATTTTCATCAATAAAAAAAATTGTAAAATACATACATATATATAAACAGTCGTGCTAGTTACACTATTTATAAGTCAAGGATATTTCATGTTATTCTATACTAGCTATGCCCGCGACTTCGTTCGCGTGGAAAAAATTCTAAAATAAAAACCCGCATAGTTCCCGTTCCCGTGGGATTTCCGGGATAAGAACTATCCTATGTCCTTTTTTGGGTCTCAAACTATATTTGTATCAAATTTTATCCAAATCGGTTCAGTGGTTTGGCCGTGAAAGCTTAACAGACAGACAGACAGACAGTTACTTTCGCATTTATAATATTAGTATGGATCAAAATCGTTGTCTGAGGAGCTGTCTAACAAATCAAGAAGTAAGGCCGTATCACTCATGAATAATCAATCTGTATATAGAATCCAACGACGCAGACTAAATATTATTGTATCTTAGCCGACAGTGATACGTTAAGGTACTGTAATATTTTATATTAGGGCATCTTAAGATCAAATATTATAATATCTTAACCGTGTGTGATGAGCTTGATGCGGACTAGGAAGAAAGTCTTTACAGTAGTACTATGAACATTTAAACTATTCAACGTCAATGACAAACAAATACATATCCGCGCCACAGGTTCACTGCCTACAAAAACTTCTGTACTTAGCATTATAAAATATAAAACAATGTACTTAGCATTTTATAAATTAGTCTAAGCCGCGATAATTTTCCTTTTAATTTCATTATATTTACTACTGCCATGATTTTTTCCCACCCCCATAACCAACCATTTAGCCTGCAGACGGGGGGGACACTTGACTCTAACAAAAATTATAAATAAATAAATAAATAATAAATATCACTGGACAAATTACACGAATTGATCTAACTCCAAAGTAAGCAAATTATATGCTCGTAGTATGGGTGTCAGTCAACGATACTAATACATAGAATAATATATATATATATATATATATATATATATATATATATATATATATATATATATATATATATATATATATATATATTCCCGTGACCTGGATTAATAAAACTTCGTGAGAAGCAATGTCTACATTACATGTAGTAAAGGCAAAAATCTGAAAACCATAAATAGGTAGTGAGATAACAAAAAAGCATATTTACTATCTCAAACTTATTATTTACAGAAAAATAATTGCATCGAGGGTGCAAAACAGCAAAATTTATAAGAAAAAGTTAGAGCAATAAGCTATACGGAACCCTCGCAGAGCCACTGCAACTCAAACTTATTCGGTTTTTGCCATCTAATATGTTTCATCATTACATTTGTTGGACAGCCGGAGACAAATTTCAGCAAGTATAATAGAACATTTTTATCAGATAGATAACATTCCAACCTACATCAATTTAACAAAGAGTACTTGAAAAATTGAATGTTCAAAGGATGGAGGAAGTACGGTAAATGGAGATAAGGAACGGAGACGAGGTATACACATACGTCGGATACGACTAATTTATTACCACGCCTAGACAAGATTTATGCTGTAATGTTTCCCACAAATGCTTTAAATGTAGAATTCCTATTTTAATTTGCTACAACATTTAACGCTTGCCACACATAAAACATAAGTAATAATTTATTTGTTTAATGAATTTACCAATAAATGTATTAAATTACGAAAAGCCAGATAATATGTTTTATTAAATCCTTCTTATATTTATTAATGTAAAGGTATTCGGTACACAATCTCTAAAAAACTTAGATTCATATGAAATCTGTTCAAAAACCGTTAAAATTCCATCTTATTATAGAAGCTTTTTATTTTGGAAAAAAAACAATTGTTCCCTTAAAATTGCCCAAAAGTTTTAATCGCGCAGCAGTTTACACTTAGCAACTAGTAAATATAATACGTCGGTTTTACTAATATGTAATATATATTTATAATGTAAAGTGTATTTTTTCAAAATTACTAACTTACAGTTGACCTTACGGGTCCTTAGTGGGTGGGGACTTGTGGGGCGTGTGGAGTTCTTAGCCAGAGTGTAAAGTTAAATTTGGCCTGCTAACTCTAGCGCTAAGGGGTATCTCTTGTGACACCGGACTTCGGCTTAGTGTGGCGTTTGAACCAACGATTACGAAGGGAGGAGTCATGGCATTGACCTTCGGATTAAGCGCGAGTTGATCTTGGCTGGATCAAGTTTGCGACGTAGAAACCGCCGACGACAGTCTCGCGTTGTGTGTGTTACTTATTTACTGATGACAATGTGAGTTTCTTATTTGTGATGGTTGTAATATCAGAATGTCTATTATAGCAGTGCTTGTCACTATCGTTTTTTAGCTGGTAGAGCTGAGAGAGAGCAAAACCTTGGCTATACATGTCTGCACCATGGCAAACAATGATGATGAATCATATGAATATCTAAATGCCATATTAATTAACCAGTATAGGCCATCCTACGCGACTTCGTATGTGTATTTGTTTATATTGATATCAATCAAGCAGGTGGCCCTCCTGATGGAAAGAGAAACCATCGCCTATAAACACCAAAGATGTTAATGGTGCATTGCTATCCATATGGCGAGATGGCAATGCCACATGCATAAATTTACGGCTACCTTGCTCTTCAAACCGGAATACAACAATGGCCAGTACTGACGCTATTGCATCAGGAATAGGTAAGGAGGTAGTATTATTTTATTTCAAAATACTCCCTTAATTTATAGATTTTGTAACCACATTTCTGGTTAGTTTTGATTTTTTCTTACCCATTGCATGGAATTTTAAAACAGAAAGTAAAAATAAATGTTATTATGTCAGTTTCCTTGAAAGATGGACAGAGTGAGATAAACTGATTTCTTTTTTGGTAATGGATTTCCGAAAACAAGGCCTGAATCTATAAAAAACATTGTTTTATAACAGTTGCTTTCAATATAAACGTGTTGTCAATGTTGTCAGCTTATCATAAAGTTTCTCAATAACAATATGGAACAACTCAAAACTAATCTGAATATGGAAATGTCTACAGGCGATACCGTATACTGCATATTATTTTAGTATGTCTTACTAGTTAGGTCTTAGTCATGCATTTATGTAATACTGTAAGTTAGTGTAGTGGCCGGGGTGAAATGGGCGATATCTTCGATTCAGTTACCAATTTTACCTGCACATGATATATTTTTTTATATCAATAGATAGCAAACAAGCAGATGGATCTCCGATGGAATAAAAAAGCTTCGCCATTAGCTTCCAAAGATGTAAATGGTGTGCATGTGATTGCAAAGCCACATGCATAATTCTATCTATTGGCTAACTACCTCCAAATCAGAATACGACAATGACAAGCACCAACTCTATTACGGTAGGAAAAGGTAGAGAGGTGGTACCAAACTCGGCGGCGAAACTCTATCAAATAGTAGTCACGATGGTAGTGACACGTATAGCCAATCTTTTACAACCTGCCTGGTTGGTGGAACGGTAATTGATCTATTTTTAAAATGAGCCAGGTCAACATCAGGGATAAAAAATAGACAATAGACAAGTTCTAATAAATAACCTAGCTGTAACTTATATGTCATTTCATGTCACTTATATGTCCATTTTCCAGACTTACTATAATTATCAATTGTCTGGAAGAAGAGAATCAAACAACGTCATTGAGAATGCATGTCGTGTTTGTAAATATTGCATTTCTGTAATAGAATGGTCCCATGAACAAACGTTTTTTATTAATAACAAGCTGAATTTTTGTGAACATCTTCGTTTTCTCGAGACGCAAATCTTTTCTATCTTTGAAAAATCTCTAATCGGGTAACTAACAAATATAGATAAAAAGAAAACTTTAGAGTGTCGGACTAAGAAGTTTCCACTTTACGTGTAGGACAATGTAAATGTAAAGAAAAGATGGGCGTCTCGTCAAAACCAAGCTATTCACAAAAATTCAGCTTGTTGTTAATAAAAAAAAAAGTTTGTTCATGGGACTACTGTCTATACTTAATTACTAGCTGACCTACTTCGCCTGCGAGTACATGTCATCCATATACGTTTGACCCAAACTTACATCCATTGTTGCATGCCGAACAAGCAATGTGCTTTATTCTCAACATACTAAGCATTTTTCTGGACCTAAACTGTGTCTATTGCATTCATATTACACTAAGACAATATTATAAGTAAACAGATATAAAGAGTAGCCCTTTGTAAATATGTTTATTACTTTATTTTTAAGAACGAGTAAGCTCTTTTCTTGAAGGTCCCCAAGTCGTATTCGTTCGGAGACGCCCCTGCCGGTAATTGATACTACAACAGAGTAGTGCGAGGCAAAAAATGTCGAGAGAATCGCACAGTTGTGGATTTCCAGACATCGAGATGGTGAGGGTGGAATTTCAAATTTTGACGCAATGTCCGATGATGGAATTCGGCGACAGGAATTAATCCAAACGACTCCTTGGGACACTCCCCATGATAAATACGATAGAAGACGCAGAGTGAGCCTATGTCTCTGCGCAATGCCAATAAAATTATAATGTCTTGTTTAGTAAAATCAAAATCTGCATTTTAATCAGAAACTCACAAAACTTACCTGTACATAATGTACAATAAAGCAGATTTGTAAAGTAACCAAACCGTTAGATAACAATCTGTTTTTTTTTATTTATTTTTAACTTCCCACTACGTATAAGTATAAGGAAGTTACTGATTTTACCCCGATTACGTTTTACCCCGATTACGAAAATCGCGTTTTCACCAGATGTCCACGTTTTAAGGTCCTAGGAATCTTTTCCGACTATTTTCACGATGACGTCAGTATGTGTGTGTGTGTGTGTATGTGTGTATGTAAACATCTCATAACTTTTGAACGGCTAGATCGATCGAAACGCGGTTTTGGATTCGATGGATGGATTGGCATTCGATTCGATTTCACTCAACTTAGATTTCCTGAAAATTTGAATCGATTCGGTCCAGAAGATTTTGAGAAATTTTGAAAAAACACCAAAAAAATTTTTGACGAAACAGTATTTTTTTAATATAACTTCAAGATTTATGTACCGATTGAGTACAAAAACTAATCAGCTCTATTCCTTAAAAATATACGTCTAATACATAAATTTTATCAAAATCGGTTTATCCATTTGGGAGTAATCGTTGACGAAAAATTTTGAAAAAAGGTGTTTTTTCGACATAGCTTCGACATTTTTTAACCAATCATTTTTCGGTGTTCTACGATATTTTAGTACTAAAAATACTACCGTCAAATGCCGTTTCGAAAATCAAAATCGAATCTAATTCTTAAAACTTAAGCTTTTCAAATATTAAAATTACGTTGTTTTTAGCAAACTTAAATTTTTTTAATAACTTTCAAGTTAATTCACCGATTGACTTAAAAATCTTAATAGATTTCTACTTTAAAAACTGTGCCAAATACCGTCAACTTAATGAAAATCGTCAATTTGTTTGGGATTTAACAATGAAGAAAATTAAAGATAAAATGGTTTTGACATAGTATCGAAATTTTTTAACCTTTCAATTATTTAGCTTAGGCAATATTTCAGATCTCAAAAATTGAGTTGAATGCCATCATCGTTTTCAAATATACAGCTTTTCAAAAATTAATATACTGCCATTGTTAACAAAATAGATGTTTAAACTGAAAAATCTATGCTTATATTTTTTACTCTTTTGAGCTTGAAATACGTTAATTTAGTGGGAAGTTTCAGGGATGGCCCGTAGGGTCAACTTTTTACACGTTTTTTTAAATCTCGTGAACTGAATATTAATTCTCATGAATATTTTTCTGGATAAAAGCTGTCTGCCCTATACCTTTAATGTACCTCTAACGCCGTGAAAGAAATATTATGATCGGTTTAGTAGTGAAAATATGAAAGCGTAATAAACCAACAAATTTACTTTTGTATTTAGAATATTATTACCAGTTAAGATTGTATTACAGTCCATTTCCAGTCTCGGCACCGTTCATTCTATTGAATTGGGAAATGAAACGACGATGTCAGCGAGTCGCTGCACATATGCAATCACAGTATAAAATTCCGTGTCTTTTTAAAAATTCTTAGAAACAATTTATTGTTCTTTAATTTATTTTATTTTTAACACTTTAGTGTTAAAAACAAAATGAAAAGTTATATTTTAAGTAAAAAAAATGTTGATTAAAGAAAAATAATGCAAATAGTTTCAAAAATAGTAAATTATTTTTTGTGGCTCAAAAGTTTATAGATTTATAATAAAAACTATGAACTTATGCGCTCAGAGAAACCATCTTTAATCTTAAAATCTTAAAAATCTTTTTAAACATCAAAAATGTTTTAGCGCTCATTATGTTATGTTAATTATAATATAAATACAATCAAGCCCAAATTCTAGGCAGATCTGCAGCTAGTGTACCCATTATAATCCAATGGCATTAGGTCTCATTAGGTCTCAACGGAGAGAGTCGTCACCTGGTATAATCATACAAATTATATTTTAAAAGACTAAAGATCATTTCGATCTATTAGTTACACTAAATAACTTCCTCTGTGTTTCTGTCTATGCTTTATTTTGTTCTTGTCAGCTTGAAGAAGAATACAGCTGAGTGATAGCCTACCTCAATAATCCCAATAACGGCCGAACCTGTCCTGCCTGCATCTAGACCCTTCTATTCTTTGCATCCACACAGAATCCAGCAACGCAAAATTAAAAACTTTGTTTTCTATCGGAGATGACAATATCTTTCCACCAGGAGCAGTGTTTGCACATCTGCCATTTCATTAAATTTAAAAAACACATATTAATACACCAAATACAACCAAAGAAAAATACGAAACTTCAACCTTATCTTGTAAAGGTGAGATTAAATAAAAAATATAAACACATCTCTTCAAGTTAGTCAAAAACAGAAAGAGATTTATCGTTGAATTGTTAACGAAACTGAGTCAGCAATAAGGAAAACTCGTAGACCGTGTGCTACGAAGCTGTACGTAAAGTAGCAATGGTTAGAAGTAAATTTATGATTTTACCGCCTGTAATATAAGAGCATTTTTGGTACCCTATTCAAGACAATAAATCTCTTATTATGCTAAACTAAAACCTATTTTACGTACCTGTCTTACACATGTAATAAAACTATGAAAATCTCGATCTTTATGTAGAGAAAAATATTTTAAGAGTCCTAAGTTTGAACTATTGCAATAAATTTTTACAATTATACGATTACCTGTTTTCTTAATTTTATCTTTTAATTGTGAATATATTTTATTCTAAATAATATAGTACAACGTACAAGCGGCGTTACTCCTTACAGAAGGAGATTAAGAGCGCCTGCAGACAACACGAATGTGAATGCTGTGTTGCCATATACATGGTATGGATATACCACTCCACGCATAAGTTTACCAACTTGTTGTTTGCCAAATCTGTGCATACATTCAGATACCCTTATTTTGACCCACCACACTTAACTCCATCATTACATCTTCGGATTACGGATAGAAGATGTAATGATGCATTATCATTATATCTTTGTTGTCGTTGGTTTTTCCCCATGTTAGTCCAGTTCTCCTTTGAAGAATAAATGAACCTTTCACGAGCTGCCTGCCATTCTGTATATATATATATATATATATATATATATATATATATATATATATACACACATATATATATATATATATATATATATATATATATATATATATATATATATATATATATATCTCGCCTTGGCCTTTTCACACTGTCTGACCTGCCTGCCTGCCTTGACGAACTTGGGGTATAAAGTTCGTCTAGTTCCTATATAATCTGTTATATAGGAACCAGACAAACACAGGTCATAAGGCAGGCATGATATAATGAATTATCTATTTACTAGCGTCTTGAGTAATCCCCTGAAAGCATGAAGCACTAAGCTTGTCTCGCACAGGATATTTAATTTTCGGCTAAAACTCATTTTCACGTCACATCAAAATCATGACGTCTGGTTATAATTAAAGAGAAACAAAGCAATACTACATATACCGTCATGTTTAGCACTCGCATAAAAGATTTCGTATTATCAAGTATGTATATTAAAAATATGTGCCTAGATAGTAACAATGAATTATTAAATGATTTGATTAATTGGATTGAGTTAAATTAATTAATTTGCTTAAATATTCATTACATATTTGATGAATTTAATTAACAAAGCTTTGGTCGTTAATTAACAGTTAACTACTTTACACACACTATGAAAATACGTAATTTTGTATTTCCCAAAGGCAATGACCCAAACTTAACACTTTCAGAATTCATATAGCTAAGAAGTTTCTTTGTTTTTTTTTTAAGAAATCGTTTTGGTGTAACAGGGAACTTGACATTTTGTAATATTAATTTGGTAACTTGAGTCTGCTCGTGACCACGGTCAATGTAACTTGGCCGAAACGTCGAGCTTTAAAAGTAAGTTCTATATATTTACGCATTATTGACCCGTTTATATATTTTAAAAATGATAGTAGAACGCGTTAGTTTAAAAGTTCAATTTGGTAACTGTACATTTAAAGTTCAAAGACTGACTTTGAACACGGGGAAAAAGGATTGAATTGAACATTTTCCTAAATAAATACTCGTATTATAAAATAAGTACAGGTAATATATGTAAATACATAATACAGTACTGCTCGGAAATTTTAAAAAATCGGTTACAAATGTAAACAATTTTGAACTTATTAAATTCACTACAAAATAAACAATAAATTTTGTAATGCTCTAGCGGCGCCTCGTAGCACTGTGTAATCAAATACAAAAAACTATTGATTTTTTATACTTAAAAACTTAAGCAACTTTTAGAAATAATTAGTAGGTAATGTCAGAGTTAAATAATTTGCCTTCAAAGTTCAAAAAGTCAAACGTTTTACTGCAAACAATTCAAATCTATTTCGGGATGAATAAGCGGTCTAATTACTTGTAATTTATTAGCCTTCTGGGGTATCGTACTTATATTACATTTTCGGAACTGGAGAAAATATCAAACCCGGTTTTTGTCGTGATATACCAGCATTGATATATGTGTTAAATTAATGTTAAAGTCAAACATACAGTTTTTAGAACTATGGGTACGTAACGCAGCTTGTAGTGTGATGAGTAAGATGAGTTTTCAGTTATTAAAATGGAGACATTGATTTTTTTCGGTATTATTATACCGAAATCACAATAGTTTCAGACGCTATCCGTTCTATCTATCATTTATCTATCCGCTAGCGGTTTGACAAAAATACATTCAAACATCTGAACATCAATACTTACATGAAAACTTCATACGAGGATATTGCTTTTTAGCAATTCTGCACAGTGAGATGTAATTTTTGATAGAAGTCGTGATTATACTTTGATACAAATTTTAATCAAAAGTCCAATTTTTATTTAATTTTTAACATAAATTCTATAATAAATAATATTTATATATGTTATTTACATTTACCGAAAATATAAGTCTTTATTTGACTGGAATTAAATAAAAAATTCTGCCCTGCTTGTTATTAGCTTTATAAAATAAATTAAAATGTTTAACAGTAGTCGCTAAGCTTAATCGATTAGCCTACTATTATATTTGAAAAAATATGGAATTATAAATATATATTTCTCATTTCAAAATTTATTAAAAATATGTAATTTGCATCCAATCCAAAAATGTACACTCATACTTAAGTTTCACGGCTTTCTACATAAGTTATATAGTTATCTTATACACTTTTAAGCTTTACAGTTTTCTATGCATAAGCTTTATTCGGTATTACTTATGTGATTACGAGCATCATAGTGCTTGAAGAGGCATGGTGTATGATGCAACATAAAAAGAAAACCTTAATAACAGCATAAAGGGCCTTGTCAAATTAAGAATTGTTTGCACGAAATAAACATTGGTTCTCTTGATAACAGAAAATAACAGAATCGTAGATATTAGAAACGCGTAGCCATCCTAGTGTCTGGGAAGTTCAGTTCAGTTCGTGCGCTACTTAAAGGGAAAATTTACCGAAATAAACTTTCCGTCGCCTGTGCTTGGTGCAATTTCATATATTTTTTTTTTGGTCAAATAAAATTGACTTGCACTGGTTCATAATTATGAAACACAATCAACAGTACTAGAGTGAACCTCGCAGAATTCTGTCTTCTAGTACTTATAATGAAAGTTACTTCTTTAGCCTTTGTCATGCTCTTACGAACATTGGTCAAACGTTTAATTTTAGAAAACAATTAGGAACACATCCAAGTTAATTTAAAAATAAAGGAATTTCTACTATAATAGAAAATTCATTTTACTCTCTTTTTAGTTTGATAACATTTTATGAAAATAACTTTAATAAGTTTTTTGTATAAATATAAAAAACTTATTTAAATATATAATAATACATCATTATATAGTATATAAAATTATATGGATTTTTTTCATGGATTTGATGAGCCAATTCTGAAATTTATATCTTAACTAAGACACCTAAATCTGCATACACAAGTTTTAAATGGCTCATTAATTTTATGGTAAATTTGTCGAAACCAAATACAAGACTATAAATTGTTACATAATTATACTCAATTAAAAAATAAATTTTCCAGATGCATATTTCCAGTAAAATTCATACGTCTAATAAGCAAATCCACCAAAAATAAAAGATTTTATTTGCCTAATAAATCATTTTATAATTAAATATCTTTTAATAAGGTTTCTCTTTAAATTTAAGATACATAAAATTTTATCAAATAAGCAAAAAGTGCAAAATTTGTTTTCCAATAAAAAATACAAAGTGAATATATTATTTAGCCAATTATCTTTTTTTAAATCTGATTAATTCTTTTAAAAATCGGAAAATATTCTTTAAACTATTAAGCTGTAAACTTTATAATTAATTATGTTATTTTTAATAGAGAGTTCATACAAATAATTTTAGATGTATTTACTAGTCTTATTTTAAAATAAAAATGTATTACTCAGTATTATAACTGATGCTTATTATACTAAATTAAAAAACAATAGACACTAAAAAAGATTTCGCAGTGATTCACTTATACTGACAACATTCAGCTAACTTTACAACTCAAAATATTGTTACTGTAGGAATATGTTAGGATTTATATATGTGCCACAATATTTAACATGACATTGATTCAAAGTTGATATTATGCGGCGACACCTGTTACATTGGAAATAAGTCATATTTTTCGTTAGTACCAATAAAGAAAGCTTTTCAGTGCTCTTATTTATATTCCTCATTCCTGAACAGAGTATAAGGTAATGTTCATTATCAAAAGACAACAGTGCACGTGCGCCACTCTATCCCCTCCGGCTAGAGGTTAAAATAGGACTAACGCTCCCAGGCGTACACTTGTTATTTTTATGATTATTACTTCTTTAGTTATGTAGAACAGTTAAAAATATGGTAGATATTTATTAAGTATAACGATAGATACATGCAACGCACCAACTTACACATGAATTCACGGTCGCGGCTTCTTCACATCGCGCCACAATCGCCGGTCCAGAGGATCGTTACACTGAGCCGTAAAATACGATCATAAACACTATGTAATGTCACCAGATCAAAATTTGAGGGTTTTTCAAGTTTTACACGTAATGTTCTCCTAGATTTTGAGGGCGTGTTCGCGTTGATACGCGGCTTAGGTATTGCACAGTCTCGCGGTGCGGTACGGTGCGGAAACAGCGCTCGCACGGGCCAGCGCCGACACACGACAGCCTCCGTCGCAATGACGAAGCGGCCGGGTACGCGCGCGCGCTCTGCGACGCAGCCTCCCGACACCATCCGACCCTCTGCGAAATCTCCCGATATTTGGGGTGAACAAACCGCTACACTTCTCATTCTAACACAGTGACGAGGTTAAAAAGGATTTAGACTTTCTCAGAACGTTTTACGGTTCGATCGCATATTACGGTGAAGGTTTTGAAAAGCTAGACATTCCTTTGGTTGTGCAGTTCCTGCCTCCTAGCTAGGTTCACGTTAAAGAATAACAAAGGACTAGTGACGTCATTGTTCCAGTACGCTAGAGTTGCTCTATAAATGTTAAAGATGATGCGCAAACAAGGTAATTTAAAAACTACGTTTTTGTAGTAGATTTTAGCTGCTTCAGCAATGAAGGCGTGAATTCAATACTTCAAAGTCATTATGGTTATTATGGTTTACCGATACTGTAAATATTTAATTACAATGTATTTATAAAGCCTTCAATTATGTTAGGATTTTTATAAGGTCAGTTCACATCGAATTTAAAAATCGCAATGGGGTTTACTTGATAATGTTCCTCTTTAAATATAATAATTGACTATATATAGGTACTCCAATAAGTGTCAACATAATATAAAAATTTAATACACAAGTTGACTTGGCTCGAGTATACTTTAAATTAAAATTTAACCTCCGCTTTGAAATCGCTTATCCATTACACCTCAAGACTTCGTTTGCGTAACCCAAAACAGTTACTTATTCATTTTTGCTTAGTTAGATAAAAAGGTAGACTTATGTCACTCCTGGTTGGTGTAGGTGTTAATTGGTAATTTTTTTAAAATATCGGTCCAGTAGTTGTTGAGTTTATTCGTTACAAAATAACAAGAATACAGATGTTTTCTCTTTATAATATATTAGTATAAAAGTATACATTTAAAATAAGTATTGATTCGCCTTTTAAATTTTATAATGAGCGGATCAACAATGCCCAAGTTATTCTCGAACAAACTTTTAAATATCCAAACGCCGCCAGTCTTGGCTTTGAAACTTCATTTCGTTCAGATAATTATGAATTAAATATATTTATGATCAGAAGCATTCTTTAATAACTAGAATCAAATATTTTTTGTCATCGAGGTAGTTGCGTTAGAGATTAGCGCGTCCAAAATTTGATCGTATAGTCGCAGATTATCTACGGTAAAAAGCGTTATTTAAGTTTTTCTATCTAAAATAAACTCAGATATCTAAATTCGCCATTGTCTCTGAGATAACGAAAACAATTTTCTAGCTTATGTGGCTCTATTGTTGCTATCGTTGTGCGGAATTGTTTTTTGTTAAGGAAAAGAAATAAAGCCAATGTATTAAATAATTCGTCACTTTATAGTTTCGTTATAAACTATAACAATGGCAACCAATTTGCGGTAACGATGACGACTGACAACATGATTTAGCGCGGCTTGTGTCAACCCAATTAATTATATATTAATTATTTTTTATTTTTCTAACTTTAACTTAATTTTTCTAATGTCGCTATAGTTTTTATGCACCAACTATAGAGCCCTATCGCCGCAACAGACAATAGTCATTAAAGTTTATAATTGCGATGGTAAAGAGCACCACTCATCTAATCAGCAAATAAAACGGAAAATACAAATAAATATCTGGACTACATACATAAATTAATCTGTGCCCCAAAGTAAGCAAATTATTTTCTTATGATATATTTTTTTTATCATAAGATAGCAAACAAGCAGATGGAATAAGATAGCAGACAAGCTCCTGATGGAAAGAGTCAACCATCGCCTATAGACACCAAAGATGTTAACGGTGCATTGCTATCTTGTGGCGATTTCTAATGTCACGTGCATAAGTTTACCGGCTGCTTTACCCTCCAAACCGGAACACGATATTGACAAGCACTGCCGCTATTGCGGCGGGAATAGGTAAGGTGGTGGTACCAGACCTGGGCGAGACAATGCAGAACTCTACCACCTAGTAGCCACGATGGGAGTGACTCGTATCGGTCCTATCTTATATCATCATATAAAAGACCCATCGGTCGCCTTTTACGACCTGCCTGGCAAAACGGCAGTTGGTCTATTCTTCAAAGGAGCCCGGGACCAACACGGGTATTAGTTCACGATACTAACACATAGAAATATATAAATGAATATTCTTATATATTTTCACTCTCATCGCAAAAATATTTGTCTCTGAATCCTGATTTCTGGGAATCGAGCCCGAGCCCCATTGATTGCATAGTCAGGGTCACTCAACACTCGACCATTGCGGCGGCGGTCAAATATAAATAAAAGTGATAAATAAGAATATCTTACAAAGTTCGATTTATTCTGCTTTCCTCGCAACGAAGTCGGCGTAATGATATTTATTATAATTTAAGACAGGCTTTTGATTATACTGTACGGAAATAAAAATACTGAAAATATTAAGTTCTATTGAAAATAAAACAATTGTACAACGGGATCACTTCACATTGAATTTATTTATTTAATTCCTTTATAGCACTTGAGATAAAACACATAATCTGTCTACCATTCAGTTGTAGATTGGTTTTGAACAAGAAAAAGTGTAGAATATCAAATTGTCTGATCAAATTGTTTTATGTTATTTTTTTTCGAATTCATTTTAATGTTTACTGTTGTAAAAAATGAGATGAATCCGGTCAATGATACTGTTTACCTACATATTAACTAACTCGAGTCACTCCGACGTAAAGTAGCAGCTCCGCTGCTGCGTTTCGTCTGGTTTGTGAGAGTCCCGGAGGCCTAACCCCCCCCCCCCCGCACACTATGAATGCGCTATTTAAAAAAAAAACTACCCCAGGGGGGTACCACTTGCACCAGCAGTGGAGAATCCCCCCCTGAGCGTCCGTGCTCTGGATTCCAGCCAGATCATGGATGCTCAGGCTGCCCTGCGTATTCTGGGGGGGGCAAAATTGCGCTCATAGACAATTCTGTCCGGGGCAAACAGAGCAAGAAGACCATGGCACCCCCTACCACGCTTACTGTGGATTTCTGCAATATCAGGGGCCTTCATTCTAACCTGAACGCCGTCCACTACCATCTCGAGACGGCGAAGCCAGCTTTGCTCTTCTTGACCGAGACACAAATATCTTCTCCGGCTGATACTTCCTACCTCTCCTACCCGGGGTACAAACTGGAACATTCCTTTGTACCGCGGGCTGGTGTGTGCGCATACGTCAGAGAAGATATTTGTTACCGGCGCCTCGGCAGACTTGAAGGTCAGGACCTATCCATCCTCTGGTTACGCGTAGCTTGCGACGACCATCCACGCAGTTACGCGTGCCTATACAGGTCCCATAGCGGGAATACTGAAATTGACCGGCTCATTGAGCGCTTACAAACGGCTGTGGATTCCGTGTTAGAGCAGACCCCCTCCGCAGAGATCGTGATCTTGGGCGATTTTAATGCCCACCACGCCGAATGGCTTTGTTCTCGCACCACCGATCATGCGGGGAGGTCTGTTCACGATTTTGCCTTGGCGTATGGTCTAACACAATTGGTAACCTCGCCTACGCGTGTTCCCGATGTGGATGGCCATACGCCTTCACTGTTGGATCTCCTGCTGACCTCTGACCCGGATCGTTATCAGGTATCGGTGGACGCTCCACTTGGCGCGTCGGACCACTGCCTGATCCGGAGCAAAGTGCCGGTCACGCGCCCATCACGGTCTCCCTTTGCAGGCTGTCGTCGCGTTTGGCACTATAGGTCAGCAGATTGGGACGGGATGCGGTCTTTCTTTGCATCCTACCCATGGGGGCGGTTGTGCTTCTCGCTGGATGATCCGAATGCTGTCGCTGACTCTGTCGCTGATGTGGTGCTGCAGGGCATGGAACTTTTCATTCCGTTTTCTGCGGTGCCCATCGGTGGCAAGTCTCAACCTTGGTTTGGTCGCCACTGCAAAGCGGCTTTACGCCGAAAGCAGGATTGCTACCGAGCTTGGGCTGCTGCGTCGGCATCTCATGATGTAAAAACTAGCGCATTACGAAAGGAGTACAACTCATCCTCGAGATTCTTCAAAAGAGCTATCGCCAAGGCAAAAGCGGAACACATTGGCAGAATTGGTGAGAAATTAGTTCGCCTTCCTTCTGGCACTCGCGCGTTCTGGTCTCTCGCCAAGGCTGTCCTAGGGAATTTCTCCCAGCCTTCATTTCCATCCTTGCACAGAGACGATGACTCTCTGGCCCATACCGCAAAGGAGAAAGCCGATCTTCTGGGCTCGTTCTTTGCGGCCAACTCGACTCTGGATGACCGAGGGAACACACCGCCTACCATCCCGCAGTGTGATAGTTCCATGCCAGAACCGCAGTTTCGGCAGTCAGCTGTGCGTAAAGCACTTCTTTCTTTGGACATCCACAAGTCGAGTGGGCCTGATGGCATCCCTCCTGTTGTGCTTAAAGTATGTGCTCCAGAGTTGGCGCCAGTATTGACGCACCTATTCCGGCTCTCCTATTCACTCGGCGTGGTACCGAATTCATGGAAAACAGCTTTAGTGCATCCCATTCCTAAAAAAGGAGATCGCTCTAATCCGTCAAACTATCGGCCAATAGCAATAACCTCCTTGTTCTCAAAAGTCATGGAGACACTTATAAACTGTCAGCTCCTGAAGTATTTAGAAGAGCACCAGCTGATTAGTGACCGTCAGTACGGTTTCCGTCGTGGCCGCTCAGCTGGTGATCTTCTAGTATACTTGACACATCGTTGGGCGGAGGCAGTTGAGTCCAAGGGGGAGGCATTGGCAGTTAGTTTAGACATAGCGAAGGCCTTCGATCGGGTATGGCATAAAGCGCTTCTCTCAAAGCTGCCTTCCTATGGGCTTCCCGAGAAACTATGCAAGTGGATCACCAGTTTTTTGGCTGATCGGAGCATTAAGGTCGTAGTCGACGGTGCATGCTCCGATCTTAAACCTGTCAATGCTGGTGTTCCCCAAGGCTGCGTGCTATCACCGACTCTGTTTCTTCTGCATATCAATGATATGTTGCGAATTAGTAACATACATTGCTATGCGGACGACAGTACTGTTGATGCTACATACTCCGGCCGTAGCGGTATTTCTCGGGAACACGTCGAAGAGGGCCGGATCAAGCTCGTGTCTGAACTCGAGAATCAACTAACTGATGTCTCAGAATGGGGTCGTCAAAACCTTATTACATTTAACCCCAAAAAGACGCAGCTCTGTGCGTTCACCGCAAAAAAAACACCCTTTGTCGTATCACCTCGGTTCGAAAATACTCTCCTGACAGCCTCAGCCAGTATTGGAATTCTGGGAGTCGACATATCGAACAACGTTCAGTTCCGCGGTCATTTGGAAGGGAAGGCTAAACTAGCCTCCAAAAAGCTTGGTGTACTCAGTAGAGCAAAGCAGTACTTCATGCCAGCCCATCGCCTCCAACTTTACAAGGCCCAAATTCGACCTCACATGGAGTACTGTTCTCACCTCTGGGCCGGAGCTCCTCAGTACCAGCTTCTTCCTCTTGATCGCATTCAACGTAGAGCGGTTCGAATCGTCGACGACCAGGCTATTTCTAATCGGCTTGACTCTTTGGCGTTACGCAGAGATGTAGGCTCGCTCTGCATCTTTTACCGTATTTATCATGGGGAGTGTTCCGACGAGTTGTTCGGACTAATGCCTGCCGCTAAATTCCACCATCGGACATCGCGTCAAAATTTAAAGTTCCATCCTCACCACCTCGATGTCTGGAAATCCACAACCGTGCGCTTTTGTCGACACCTTTTGCCTCGCATTACTCCTTTGTGGAATCTATTACCCTCGGGGGTGTTTCCGAATGGATACGACTTAGGGACCTTCAAGAAACGAGCTTATTCATTCTTAAAAGGCCGGCAACGCAGCTGCAATACCCCCGATATTGCGGATGTCCATGGGCGGCGGTGATCACTTACCATCAGGTGCACCATCTGCTCGTTTGCCCCCTCTACTATAAAAAAAAAAAAAAAAAAAAAACTCTCGGCAAATATTCTGTGAACTACCACCATTACAGACTGTATAGAAATCACCGCATTCTGATTCGTATCGTATTCGGATGCTAGAATAAAGTAGCGTTACTTCATTGTAGCACCCGAGTACGCTACGTACTTGCTACGCAAAGCTACGAAGATTACCTTTATGCAACACTAGCTTTTCTACGTGACTTCGTTTGAATGGCCCGCCTACACTTCCTACTCAATCGGTTAAAAAAGTAGCCTATGCTACTTGGTAGTAATGTAGTTTCATATTGGTGATAGAATTTTAAAAATCGGTTTAGCAGTTTTTGAGTTTACCCATTACAAACAAATAAATCTTATCTCTTTATAATACAAAAAATTCTTACCTCTTTATAATTTTAACGTCTTATGGCTCGGCCGCACTTGCGTATATCGTCACAAAGCTTCGTGCAATGATACGATAAATGCAGACGTGACCGGCTATTATCGGCTATCGTCGCTAACATTCCGGACTGCGTGTGCCTTAGCGCTCTAATAACTTCGTGATGAGAGACGCAAGTACGACCGCAGCATTCAAGTTACGCAAACGTGGTTAACATTCGCCGCATATCCATGCTTATTTATTTCACAGAGGTTTAAGTTCTATCGCAGAGGACAACAGGTGACAGTTCAACATTTCAATACTCCAATGCAAGCTACCTTACCACAACGTTTTATGTAAACGAGGCTAGTTACCTATGATATATATACCCAATATGCTATTAAATATAAGCAAAAAATATATGCTATCTGTGAGTAGACCTGTGTTATTTTATAATTTTGTGCGCTAAATAGTACACACTACATAAATACGAAAAACTTCGTTCCGTCAGTCACAAATACGCTATTCAAAATACCGTTTTTCATAATTCAAAATGATTCAAAATTCCTTATATAATATCTCTGATTTATCATTCATCCTATTTTTATAATTCCGAAATTTCAATATTCCTAACGTTTATAATTATTATTCTCCAAATACGAATTTTTTATCGAATCGAATACATCGAAAATTTAAATGCATCGAATATCATAAATTCTGGCGTAATAAGAATTCGATACATCAAAAATACGTGTTCCGATTAGTAAAGTACGATTAATTAGAATTCCGAAATAAACAATAGAGAACTGCGGCATGCTCGCTTAGTTCGCTCGCCTTCGCGCTGTTTTAATCCAACCTAACCCAAATTGTACAATAACATCATTTAATGTATCCAAACCATACGGAAATTACGGCCTTTTACCAGTCATTATAATTTCTTTTGGACTTGTGTATACTTGTGTGTGTGTAAACTAACTCCTAACCGACTGGACCGCTTTGGCTATTTTTAGAGTGTGTTTTAGAAAAATTTATAGTCACAGTCAGCCGCGACATAGAAGACTAATAATAGGAAGCTAATATGAATCTTGAATAAAATATATTAAACATACTACAAATAGTCATATGACTACATTACATTACATGTAATATTTTTAGAAATAATTTCAAGACTATATACCTAATTACCATTTTATTACTACTCAAAATTAACTTTTAACAAGAGAATTTAAGCCACAACAAGACTTTTATTGGTGTATTGAAGAATTTTATTGGTGTGTACTTTTTATATTTTTTTTGGGTGTATAATTTTATATTAAGTTTTTTAATGATTTCTTTTCGATCAAAATAAACAAAATTAATATGAATAGTGAGTAATTATATTTTTTTAGTAAAACAGGTAGATACAAGGAGCTACCGTCGTATGTAGTAGCCTGCAACAACAAAGTCGTGTTGTTGACACTTTAATTCAAAGAAATTAAGATGTTTTTCAACTATCAACTGGCTTATTACAAACAAGAATAAAGAAAGAATAGAACAAACTCGCCGAAGGACAAAAAATTTATGAAGACTCAAGAGAAAAAGGTTTAGCCTAACGCCCCTTCTATTACATCAGTGAATTAACACTAGAAAACGCACAATACAATGTTTGGCACATAACGTTAGTGACGTAAAAAGACAGGAGCAACGACGGTTGCTCAAAATAGCAGTTTATCAGACACAAAAGCCACTCTCTCATATTAATTTTCCACACTATCACTTAGCGGGAAAAAATAAGATACGAGATCTTAATTTTTCTCGCTGAGTGATGGCTTAATCTAAAAATATACGATGCCTGATATAGTGTTGTTAACCGACATATTATTTAGATGTTTCATGTGTAGTACAGAAAATATCCCGAGCCAAGTGTTTCGTAAAAGGCAAACGGTTGTCTCAGTATGTCACGAACATCGTGACTATCACTCATAAAATATTTCATTTTGTTTCGTGCCTATTTAAAAAATTAAAAAATCTGTATTTCCTAATCTGTAGTGACCTAAGGCATATAAATTTTTCACCACAATTACTAGGTGAAAGAATTCTGTGAAGACTTTTGTAAAGTTGTGTCACATCACCAAAATGATATCTGTTTGATTTTTATTCTAATCTTGCAAAAAATATAATCGAGTCGTCGCATCGAATGTATTTAATACTGAAAGTATAAGATACCTGCGAGTAATAAGGCCTAGCTAATGAATATTTGTAATGAAATAGGAAATAATCGGTTTAATCATTTTTTTAATTATCATTAAGATAATCATTACTTTAATATATTTTGTATAAAATTTAAACAAAAAGTGCTTAGTATTACCATAAACGACAACAAAATTAAATATTTAAAAAGATCTTAGAAGTAGGTCTCCTCTTACTATGGTAGGAAAATTAGGCCTTGTTACCCGCAGGTACGTTACATAAAAGGAAGAATACCAATCTCACCGCTTTTTTATTTCATTGGGCAGCAAACGAGCAGACGTTTTCCCCTGTTGAAAAGTTAAAACCATCGCCTATAGCCACCAAAGATAATAATAGTGTGTTACTACCCGCATGGCAGGGTTGTCATGCAACATGCACGAGTTTATCCGGCTACCTTTCCGTCCAAACCGGAATACAATAGTGGCCACCACCAACACTATTACAGCAGAAATAGGTAAGCAGCGGTAACCAACTCGGCTTAAACGTTGCATAACTCTTCCACCTAGTAAATGGTCACGATTTTAGGGACATATATTAGCTTTCTTTCGCCTTTAACGAGATGCCTCACAGTAAGATAATTGATTTTTTCTTTAAAAAAAGGGCCTGTGGTCTAGTGCAGAGATGAAAGCTGCCGAAAGTTTCCGAATGTTTTCACACTAGGAAACTAGGAAACTTTCCAATACTGCCGCATGCTAACATTGCGCAATATTGCTTGAAACTTGCCAAAGTTGCCTAATTACATAGGAGGTTTTTAATGTATTTTTCTATGTTTATTCCCTCACGATGTTAATTATGTAATTTGTAATTATACTTGTTTATATTAAGCCTGTCCTATACAGTAATCACTGCAGTAAATGTAAAACTAATAATGATAATATGTGAAGATAAATTTATACTATGAACTATATAATAGCTAACCCCATAAGTTTTTTGGCTTTCATTTGTAAAATATATATAGGTACAAAGAAAGAGGATACTGAATGAAAAAAATATAAATCACACCAGCTGACACGTGCAACTTCTTCCGCGAGTAGGTTATCATGTTGTCTATAAAGTTTGGTTGGTTTGTATTGATTTTTTTTTTAAAGTTTGCCTACGCTTGACCCCGGATCTTCAGATATCAAGTTTCATCTCTCCATGTCAAGTTTCATAAAAATCGGTTCAGAGGTTTAGCGGTGAAAAAGTTACAGATTAAACAGACTCGCATTTATAATATTAGTATGGAAGTATGGACATAATAAGTGAAAAAAAGATGGAAAATAAGCTATGTTTATGCCAAGATTTGGATGTATGAATGGATGGATATTTGTTAATCAATCACGCCAAAACTACTAAACGGATTTCGATGAAATTTGGCACATAGGTAGATGATAACCTGGTATAGCAGATAGGCTTCTTTTCATCCTAGAAAAATGAATTGTTCCCGATTAATGCAGCTGGCTGCACGGTGCATCTACTCTATATTAATATTGCACTTGTGTAAGTTTGGATGTTTGGAAAAACGTCTGCTGTGCTTTATGGTCTAGTATTGTCTTGACAATTGACAAATTTTGTTTTTTTAAAGGCTAGCTTTTCTATTATGGTCTGACGTAATAGTCTCATCAGAAAAGGTTCATAATGCTGGTTTCAGAGTAAGCAGTGTAAACCAAACGTCTATGTACTTCCCAGTTACGGTTACAGATTACGGTAGCGAGATGAACGGTAATCCGAATCACCGCATTTTACTGATCTGATAATGATTATAGACTATTTCTAGCGACAACTAGGACAGACAGATTAACGTGCTCATCCTTGGCATGGGAGTATTAATACGCCACCCGCTAGATGCCTAGGTGCTACTAAAATTTAGGATTTCAGGTCGTAATAGGTTACCGATTGGCTATACGAGTCACTACCATCGTGACTACTAGGTGGTAGAGTTCTGCATTGTCTCTCCTGGGTCTGGTACCACCGCCTTACCTATTCCTGCCACAATAGCTTCAGTGCTTGTCACTGTCATGTTCCGGTTTGGAGGGTAAGGTAGCCGATAAACTTATGTATGTGGCATTAGACCTCGCCACAAGATAGCAACGCACCATTAACATGTTTGGTTTCTATAACCGATGGTTGACTCTTTCCATCAGAAGACCCAGCTGCTTGTTTGCTATCTTATAATATAAAAAAAATCGAAAACACCCCGGGGTAGGCAAAAGGTATTGCGGATTTTCTATCTCAATAATACTTTTACCCAACCCATGTATCGAATCCAGGTCCTCGTGAACTGAGCCGAATAGGGTAACCCTTAGACCACAAGTAGTATAGAATAGTAGTAGGTAGAAAAAGCTGTACCGAATGATACTCATCTACCACACACTTATCAGAAACTATTCCTGAATCGATTTTAACTGGGGCAGGATGTTACTAATCTTTCTTCCTATTCCGATGAGTTTACGATTATCATACAAATTGTATTATTCATTACAAAAAATGAAACTATTTGAAATCCCATCATTATTATGACGGTTGAGTAATATAACACAGCACTCGACGCGTGTTTATTGACGTACTTCACAGAATTCATGCACTACCTTTAATTCGAGTTTTTCAATTTTCCCATTTGTTTCAACTGATTTTTTGTCATTCACAATGAAATCTGTTGCGTACTGCTTTAATAGCAGATAGTTTTTTTAGCTAACCCAAAAGAAGGAAAGAAACAAATATAATTATCGTCTTGGTGAACAACTAAAGTTGAAAAATGAAATAATAAATATATAATACGTACATAAAACATACACACATATTGTATATACACATAAACAATACTTGCAAATTTACATAAATTAAAAAATAAATACCTACATAGAAAAAAAAATATAAAGAGAAACAATAGACACCAAGATGTTAACAGGCGTTGCTATCTGTGTGGCAGGATGGCAATGCCACATGCATAAGTCTACCGGCTACCCTACCCTCCAATCCAAAAACACGACAACGACCAACATTGACGTTATTGCGGCAGGAATAGGTAAGGCGGTGATACGAAATACCCGGGCAAAACGTTGCGGAACTCTACCACCTAATTGTTACGATGGTAGCGACACGTATAGCCAATCGGTCGCCTTTTAAGACCTGCCTGGCAAAACGTCAGTTGGTCTATTCTTCAAAGGAACCCGCCAAAACAAGTTCCAATATAGCTAAAGTATCGAGACGAGTATCGGGACTCAGTGAGTTCTAAAGTCTAACAGCGTGTATAGAAATAAAGAATATGTGGTGGAGTTACGAGTAAGAAAATGCAGAAAAGCTTAAAAGTTATAGAAGTATGGTGAATTTCAAGAATGTGTTCAGCGTTCGTTCTGTCTTATTCGCTATTACCACAGAATACTTAGAGACTACCAGAAGTCAATGTTAGATACAAGTATTATTCGAGCATAGCACACATAGATACCTCTCACGGATGCGATATCTCCGACTGGCGCGGTACAAACTGTACCGAACCATTCCGAGATATCGCGTCCTTGAAAGGTGTCTATGTGTGCGTTGCTCAAATATCACATGTATGTAGATTGATTACTGTTAGTCTTCAGTATACTGTGCTATTACGTACTGCATCCAATTCATGAAAGAAAACGTCAACTGCGACAAAGCGCCTAAAGCTCTCACAGCAAAAACAATACACAACGTAGCGTCGTGCTTAGAGATGAGTCGTAAATACTAGAACAGGTACGAATACTAGGTATTTTACGATACTAGGCGGCACCTATTCCATTTTTCACAAGACTAAATCCGTATAGTCCTGTAGTCTAGTAGTATTATAATATTATAGCACTCACTCATCGCATTCGCTGCACTGTTTCCTTTACTCTTTTGTGAAAACGTGTTTTGCAATCTTGCTCACTCATGACAAAATGCTAACGAGATGAAGCAATACGATTTGTATACTTTTTCCCGCTCTCACAAGAGTGAGATACCGTTATACAATATATATGCTCCGTCCCGGTCTCTCGCTACGTATGGCCGACCGCCGAGCTAACAGCTGAATACCGGTTTATACGTCATAATACGCGATACTCGATCAAATACTTCATTGAGAACAGAGTGCTAAGTGTGAGTTTTTCTTTTCGCATTCGATCGTGAGCGCGTTTCGAGTTTACTACGAATTTGTATGTGATTTGTACAGCGCCACCTAGTGGTAACCTGTTTTCTCACGTTTACCACTAGGTGGCGCTGTACAAATCACATACAAATTCCTAGTAAACTCCAAACGCGCTCACGATCGAATGCGAAAAGAAAAACTCACACTTAGCACTCTGAGCGCTAAGTGTGAATTTTTCTTTTCGCATTCGATCGTGAGCGCGTTTGGAGTTTACTAGGAATTTGTATGTGATTTGTACAGCGCCACCTAGTGGTAAACGTGAGAAACCAGTTTACCACTAGGTGGCGCTGTACAAATCACATACAAATTCCTAGTAAACTCGAAACGCGCTCACGATCGAATGCGAAAAGAAAAACTCACACTTAGCACTCAGGTAACAGAGATCGCGTCCGATATCGATCAAGTATCATAGTCTTTAAAGTATCTAGTATTCATACTTTGGAGTATCTAGTATCATAGACTAACCTAGTATCGTGGACGTGATTCCATCATAAAGTTTTTATCAGATTACGTGTTTGTTGATGGCATAAAAGGCTATTGTTAGTATTTAATCGGTTACTCTGAACTTTTTATTTATAATTAGGTATAATAATGGTGCCTAAACGTAGCAATATCGTTTGGGAACATTTTGTAGATAAAAGGCAAAATATGGAAGAATGTAAAATATGTAAAGTGTAATTAAGTTCGGTATCGAATTATAGAAATCGTTTAACGAAAAAACATCTAACGTCGGGGTATATAATCGTCGGGGATAATTAGCTTAAAACCTAGTTTTATTTGTGTAAATATCTCGCGTAAGTGTTAGAAATTATAATATTCAATTACTTTTAAGAACACATACGTATACTTATTGTTCATAGTATCAATTTCACAAAATAAGATCATAGTATCGTTAGGACTAGGTGGACTAGGTGGAACAGGTATTTGGATCACGTATTTTTACAGACTAGGACTAGATGCACCTAGTCTCTGATTTACCTAGTCCGACCCATCTCTAGTCGTGCTACGTCCCGACATAATGTGTAAAAAAGTATGTAAGAGCCCTAACCGCTTCGACTCGATTGACGTTTTGTTACGTGTCAAGCCCCTGCTACGTCGTAGTTGACGCTATAGAATATGCACTAATCTACACGCATATTCACACAGATTCATCAATAGCACCAAGGGTAGATTTTTTTATACCATAAGATAGCAAATAATCTTATGGCTTTCTGACGGAAAGAGAAACCATCGCCTATAGATACCAAAGATACTAATAGCGTGTTGTCACACTATCCGTGTAGCGAAATGGTAATACCACATACATAAGTACCTTACCGTCCAAACCGCAACACCTATTGTGGCAAGAATAGGTAACATGTACTCGGGCGAGACCTTGCAGAATTCTACAACCTAGTAGTCACGATGGTAGTGTCACTTAAAGCCAATCGGTTGCCTTTTACGACCTGCCAGACGAACCGCAGTTGATCTATTTTTCAAAGGGAGTTCGGACCAACATATGGTAACACTGTATAATATTGCCAAGACAAAACTACGTGACTGGCACAGTCAAAAAGTTATCAGATCTCATGTGGAACCAAGTTTCTGACTCTCCATGTCGTAACTCTTTTCGGCAAGGTGCTGACAGAATACCAGCGTTACGGTCTATACTGTAACATAATGCTGAATCAGTAACCCTTTCCCCAAGGTGATACTAAAATGGTATTTAGGTTAATTACTTACAGTTTTAATCTTATTTTTAAGTTAAATATAATTAAGAACCTACAATATGCTTATTATTTTATCTATCTGTACTTTGTATTGTGTATCATTTTTTGGGAATAAATATTTTTCTATTCTATCCTATTCTAAATCTACAAGCCCTAACTTAAAACAGTCCACACTTTATTAAAAATATGACTTTTAAATCCACACTCCATACTAATATAAATGCGAAAGTCTGTCTGTCTGTTATGCTTTCACGGCTGAACCACAACCGATTTTGATGAAATTTGGCATGGAGATGGTTGACAACCCAGGGTCAAGTATAAATCAACCCATAAAGGCCTCAAAAAGGGGATAAAAGTTTGTATGAAAAGAAGACATAACATGTTGTCTACTTGCGGGCGAAGCTGCGCACGTCAGCTAATAATATACTAATACGTGACGGAAAACTTTGTACCTCTTTTTAAGACAATTGCGCAAACGGTGGAGTATGAAATTTGGCATACTTAAAATTCATATTACGGAGGACTGCCTCTTGGCAGTAACCTACTATTATTTCTAATGCCTTTTATTTTAAAATATTACCTAACATTTTTAAATAAAAGGCAATAGAAATGCATTAAACTAATAAAAATTATTATTACACACTCTACATTCATGTGAAATATACCGGTATGTCGACCGAATATGTCGTATTATACCGGTGTTGGTTCCGGGCTTCTTTGAAGAATAGGCCAACTGCCGTTCTGCCAGGCAGGTCGTAAAAGGCGACCGATTGGCTATGCGAGTCACTACCATCGTGACTACTAGGTAGTAGAGTTCTGCATTGTCTCGCCCGGGTTTGGTACTGCATTAATTTTACTTCAAGAGGTACCGCTGCTCGGATCTACTTTAATACTTCCTTAATATTATAATGAATACTGCAATTTGTAATTTAACTTGATTTTGGGCATTACGTCAGAGCCCCTAAAGAAACAAAATACAATTCATATATCACAAAATATTAAAAAAACTAGACAATTCTATAATATTTTCCTAAAAATTTAAAATGGAACAAGTGGCCAGTACTAATGTAACACAAAGGTGTTACAGTACCACCGCCTTACCTATTCCTGCCGCAATAGCGTCAGTGTTAGTCACTGTCGTGTTCCGGTTTGGAGGGTAAGGTAGCCGGTAAACTTATGTATATGGCATTAGATCTCGCCACAAGATAGCAACGCAACATTAACATCTTTGGTGTCTATAGGCGATGGTTGACTCTTTCCATCAGGAGGTCCATCTGCTTATTTGCTATCTTATGATATAAAAAAAATATTGTATACTATCTTTGAGGCGACAAACGGAAAAAACTGGTTTGCTTAATCACATTTTTATGTATTGATTGTTAATTAACGGTTTTACAAAAATTACACGATATACCTGAAGATATTATCTAAAGAATCTACTAACTCATCACCTAATAGAATGTACTTTACTCGATCATATAAAACTCCGAAAACAGACTAAAAAATCTCTAAAACAAGTAATTTGTTGATAATATTTCTAATTTTCCAAATGGTTTTTACATGGTGATATTTAGTTGTAAAAACAAAAAAGAATGTACTAAATTTTGGTTTTCAGTTGAAGTCCTATATTTATTTATTCAAAAACTAAACCGTTTCCCGGTGTTTTCAGAACATACCGCGCCGCCCACTTTCCATAGAATTGGCGCGGGTCAAAATGCCTCGCCTTAAGGGTCAATTTGAAAATTAAAAAAATACTTTTTTATTTAGTATATGGTCGAATTTTGGCCAAGGCGATAGCTAGTATAAATAAAGCTGTATCAATTATCAAGGGCATGGAAAATATAGCTTGTATAATGCGATTATTTTACAAACAAAAATTATTTATTTTATCATAATATTACAGAAGCGTGATAATCTTTAGAAAAAAGGAGTTTACTGCGATCGCGGTAATTTCTTTTTTGTAAATATTCGAGGTAAGAACGGTAATTAATCATCGATAAAGTAGCGCCATTTTCTTTGTGTAGACAAGATAATGGAGAACTTTTTCTATTAACATAATATATCTAGCGATTAATGTAGCATATTTTGCTGACACAACCATTAACGACTGTTATCTTTTTAATTTATATCACCAGTCGCATCTAGCCTTGTCCTAAAGCTCCCTACGTGATTAATAGTTTATTTTAATTAGGGTTGTTACGGAGCTTCGGTTCCGATTCTGATACGTCGGAACTTCCGATTGATTTTACACCCCCGATTCCGATTTCGGTTCTGATAAATTTGAATCAGAAGTTATAACGAATGTTATATGCTATGCTATATAGTGCTATGCCTGTACTTAACATATAAGCGCAACATACTACAAAAATATCTTGAAGAATGGCTATTCTTATAAATTAAAACTATTTGTAACTACCTAACTAACTAATCAAAATACTGCATCTAATATATAATTTGCATTAAATCAGTTCATCCGTTCGAGAGTTATCGTTGACGAAAAATTTCAAAAAAAAAAGTGTTTTTTCGACATAACTTCGAAATTTTTCAATCATTTTTTGATCTAGTACTTAAAAAAATGTTAGTACTTAAAAACTACGTCGAATATTGTTTCAGAAATGAAAATTAATTCAAATTTTTCAAAAGTTACAGCTTTTCAAATATTAAAATTACTCTATTTACAGCAAACTTACTTCGTATTTTTAAAATAACTCTACGGCTGGCTAGATTTTTAAATAAACCGATATATTTAAAGATCTAATCAGATCTTTTACTTAAAAAACTTCATCAAATACTGTAAATCGGATTAAAATCGGTTGATTTGTTCGAGATTTATCAATGGCAAAAAAAAATAAAAAGTATTTCTTAACCTATTAATTATGTAGCTTCATGTTTGCGAATAAATGTTGTCGATTTGAAATCATTCTTTCTTAAGTTTTATTATTCAGGTAAGATTTCAACCGAGTCTACCGTACCCCTAGACCGATTTTTTTATTATCATAAGATAGCAAACTAGCAGATGGGTCTACTGATGGAAAGAGTCACCTATTGCATATAGACACCAAAGGTGTTACCGGTGCGTTGCTATTTTGTGACAAGGTCTAATGCCACATCCATAAGTTTACCGGCTACCTTACTCTCCAAACCGGAACACGATAGTGACAAGCACTGACGCTATTGCGGCAGGAATATGTAAGGCGGTGGTACCAGACCCGGGCGAGACAATGCAGAACTCTACCACCTAGTAGCCACGATGGTAGTAGCTCGAAAAGCCAATCGGTCGCCTTTTGCGACCTACCTGGCAGAACGGCAGTTGGCCAATTCTTCAAAGAAGCCCGGGACCAACACGGGGAGAATTTTTAATACAGATTTTTATTATAAATACGTAATTGAGTGAGCGCTTTTTTATTTTTATTATTTTATTTCATTTGTTTTTAACAATTGACAGTCTCATCTTTTTCTCTCTAGTCGGCGTCCGGCTTCGGTTCCGGTTCCGATTCCGGTTCCGGTTCCGATAAATAAAAATTAAAATCTCCGATTCCGACTCCGGTTCCGATAAACCCACTTCCGTTACATCCCTAATTTTAATCACCGCGAACTGGTTTAAAAACCGTCTGTTGTGTTGTATAGCCTAGTATTGTCCTGACAATTGATAAATTTTGTTTGTTTAATGGCAAGCTTTTTTATTATGATCCGCCATAACAGTCTTATCAGAAAAAATTATCATCACGCTAGTTTCCTCAAAGAGTAAGCAGAGTAAACCAAATGTCTATAAACTTCCCAGTTCACCACAATTCACCGGTTGTTGTCAGGTAGCGAGATGAAAAATTCAATCCGCATCGCCGCATTTTACTAATCTGATAACGATTATCAACTATTTCTAGCGACAATTGGGACAGACAGCTTAACATGCTCAATGCTCATCCTAAGCACGCGAATGGTAACACACCACCCACTAGATTCAGAAGTCACTAAAATTTTGGATTTTCATATTTTCGGGAACTTTATTTAAAAAAAAATAAGGTACTCATATATTCACGTCAACCAAGCCGTTATCTTTACGTGGCCTCAATAAGTATTAAAAATTTAAAGTGTTAAGAGTGCCACCAACGGAAATTTATCCTTATCAGCTACAGTTATTACGATACATATTACGATGTGCCCGAAATTCTTACATTTTACGATACTAGGTACCCGTGCATCTTCGCCCGCGAATAGATTAACATGTCGTCCATTTAGTTTAACATGGACGAATAATGGATACAGTACAAACTTTCATCCCCTATTTTAACCCCTTGAGGCCCGAGTTTTAAAAAAACAAAATAGCCTATGTTTAACCCCGGGTCAACGCCAAATTTCATTTAAATCTGTTCAGCGGTTTAAGCGTGAAAGTGTAACAGACAGACAGACAGAATTTCCGCATTTACAATATTAGTATGGATAGCTGGCATATTTTTTATGTCATTAGATAGCAAACGAACAGATGGGTCTCCTGATGGAGTCACTCATTGCCTATAGACTGCAATGATGTTAATGGTGCGTTGCTATCTTGTGGCGAAGTCTAATGCCACACGCATAACTTTACCGGCTACTTTACCCTCCAAACCGGAACTCCACAGTAACAAGCAATGACGCTATTGCGGCAGGAATAGGTAAGGCGTTGGTACCAGACCCGGGTGAGGCAATGCAGAACTCTACCAATTGCATCATATTATGAAGTGTAAATTTCAGATACCTGTCTATTTCAATTTCACGTTTAGCGATAGCTAGCGCTAGCTGTCATATTGGCAATCATAAAATCATCATCAGACAATCTGTACACAGAATGCCTGATGATGATTTTATGATACGGTCTGTATCCAATTGAGCACTATATTATTCCTCAGAGTGAGGTTGCCGAAAATGATTTAGGGCTCCCATACATAAACACGATACGACGTCGCGTCGTACCACGATGCGGCGTAGTTTCAAGATGCGATGTCGCGTCGTGGAAATGTACGATGCGACATCGTAGCGTACCACGATGCACGACATGACGTCACGTCGTAGAAACTCACGATGCATTCCTGCGTCGATGCTACAGTTGTTTTTAAGGTGTTGTGCTTCTTTATAAAATGACTCCATTATCTTCTGATCCAGTATCTTCTGAGTATCTGTTTTTTCTTTATCCGTCTTCTTAATAACAGCATGAGCAGAATATGCCTAGTGCCGTCCATTTTTCGAAATTAACTACGACAATGCATCCGTTAAGGTTCGTCCACGCTTGTGACATGACGATGGACCGGACTATGTGGCATCGCTACAGGACACGTTACGCTAAATGTGGACTGTCGATCTAGCTTTCTAGCTTGTGCTGACACGGCCACAAACCATATACGATGAAATTTTACAAGTGTAGTCTCCACTCCATGCCTAAATAATTATTCGTTTATCTTTGGTAAATCTTTAATTACTCCATCTCTTGTTTTCATGTCTCCTCGTAGTAATAGAATAGATTTTGATCATAATAAAGGCAATTTGCGTGTAGCAGCGATCATTTCCTGTTTTTCCATAATTTTATTCCAGCTGACCCGCCCAGCTTCGCCCGCGAGTTTTTGAGTTATTTCAAACTAGTTGTGCCCGCGATTTTATCCGCGTGGAAAACATTCTAAAATAAAAGTAGATTCAATTACTCCTTATTACCATGGTTTAAAAAATAGACAATTCCAGCGTTTTACACGCAATTCCCTTTCCCGCGGGATTTCCGGGATAAAATCTATCCTATGTTCTTATTCGGGTCCCAAACCACAAAATTTCATCCAAATCGGGTCAGTGGTTTAGGCGTGAAGAAGAGAAAGACAGACAGAGTTACTTTCGTATTTTAGTTAATCTTAAATGATATTTCATACATTAGTAGGACAAAAAAATGTCGACCGACATAAAAGTGACTATAATATCAAGGAAACCGTGCGTTCGCGTTTTTAACCCGACATGCTGTCAGTTTAAAATATTCTTTAAATTTTAGCGAAATTGAAAGGTACGAGCATTTTAACACGTTTACTGCGGTATGCGGTCTAAAGACCTCAAAAGTGTACTCTCGCCCCGTGCGGGGAATAAATGTCATTGTCTGTCTCCAGTGCGGAGCTCGTATTATAAAAAATACCATGGGTATGAAAGAGACAAATATTGTGTTGCATTTTTCTATTGAAATTGTCCATGTAATACTAGAAAAATACAAATGAGGCAGTAAGACCTCATATCGCATAGAAAGATAAAAAGTTTTTCTCTGTGCGAACGTGAGGAGTTACTGCCGCACGTTTGGGTGAGGCGCCTCCGCCCCCACCCGCATCTATATTCAAACGCACTTGCATCAAATTGAGTTAGTGACGCGTGACGCCCACGCAAGACTATCGATTTTTTTTTCGAAACTACGTTTCGTCGTGCACACGTTCCAATATGTCACGTAGGAAACGATGCCGAATGATGTTGGAGTTAGCACGTGAAGATAGTTTAAGGACTGATAATAAAGATGTTCAAAGACCGATTATGAAAATCCATCAAAAACTGATTATGAAGATCCTTCAGTTCCCAAATATCGCCGAGTTTACCAGAGAATAACAGCACCCAAAAATGATCCAGGAAATAAAGTAAAAATTCTAAGTATCGAAATTTTCAATGCACCTGGGACTAGCAAGGACAATACTTCGCGAACTATGACGAGCCGTGATGCGGCAAAAAAGTGAAAAAGATTTTGTCTTATTGTAAAGAATGTGAGAAAAGTATGTGTTTGGACTGTTTTTATAATTTTCATTTGTAGTTTCATTTAATAAAAATCGTGACTTCAATTATTAAACTGCATTTTTGTTTATCGTTGAATTGTCTTGACATCACTAGTTTTTACATAGGTACACTTCCCTGAGTGCATTATGAGGTTTTTCGATCCCACAAACTGTTCCTTAATTTTCTCAGTTTTCTTCAATCTGAACCCGGGGCGAACCTAAAGGTAGATAATGTTGTTCTGTAGCTTTATAATGGTATATTTATTTTCTAGAAATATATAAATTTCGCATAAATACAGGCATTCGAAGTGAAGTATATGTAATGGGGCCGAAATATCTCACACCGCACTTCCAGAAAGGTAGATGATGGGGTTTTTCTATCTCATAACGCACATTTCGTCTGTTAGTCAATATTTTTTTACGCAGTAAACGTGTTAAAATAGCATAATTTTTTTATTTTTCATACTATGAAGTTTTAACCTATTTAACGCCAGTGACGGATATATCCACAGTACAAATTCACTGCCTGTAAAAACTTCTCTAAGTACATAGTTAGTCGACTATTACTCGTAGACTTGTAAAACCTACTAAGCAGTGATAGTTTTCCTTTTAAATTCATTATGTATAAAATTTCCAATTTTAAATACTAACCGTTTAGCTGGTACAGGGAGGGAAGACACACTTGCCTTTAAAAAAATTAGCACTTCAAAGCTTAGTATTTCACATATTTCACAAACATTTTTTAATTACGAAAAAAATTTTAAATACCTATCCAACGATATCTCGCACTTTGGGGCACGCGAAAAATAATCGAACATCGCCCTTTTACGTGAATAGTAGGTACCCTAAAATAATTATTTGTTAATATTTCAATTTTCATTCTACAACTTTAACGGCACGCCTAATATGTATATTCGGACCAAATTACTACTTTCTATTACTAACCTTTGGAACCCTAAAAAGGATACGCAGAAGTACTTTAAAATACCTGCTACAACAATGCTACTATTATATAAATACCTGCACACATGGGCGTACCGAGAGAGGAGCAGCAGTAGGAATTTGTTTACCTCCCTACTATCTACTGTTGTCGATAAAAATATAATCTTAAAATGTTGCTGTTTCGTATTCGACCGTAACTGGAACAGAAGCTGTAGTTTCAGTTTCGACTGAAAATCCTTTTTCGGTCGGTCACTATTTATTATCTAATTTGCCCCTTCCTGGTCCAGAACCAGGGTACGCCCATACCTGTACAGTATTTTTATTCAACGTTAATTTATTACTCCTGTTCTCTACATTTTTAATTTCACGCTAAAGTAAAGTTACTGATTTACCCTGATGTACTAATTGTGCGCGGCCGCGCGGCTGTTCGCGCCTCCGCGTGCGGCCGCAACCCAATGATTGGCGTGGCCGCGCGATTTCTCGCGCCACCGCCCGGCCACGGGCGGCCGTGCGACTTTTTCGAACTTTTAAGCGATACTAGTCTTTTATGTAGATATCTAGATTAAGTTTTAAATTATTTCACACTGAAAGTGCTCGTCGCGTTACTGCCAACCGCTGCCATTTCGGTGTGAATCGGCCCTAAGAATATAATAATATACTTAAGGTTTATATACTCAAAGAGTAGGTAGCTAGATTTTTTGAATGTTTATTGTAATAATGTTAATTTTTAAATTAACATCGCCTCTGTGGTCTAATAGTCCGGTGTGGGTCCCACATGAGGTCCCGGGTTCGATTTCCGAGTCGGACACTTCATAAATGTATAAGTGCCCGGTTGGCGATAGGCTGGCCATCTGCCACATTGTGGGACTTAGTATCTTAGGCTAATCAAGGATGCACTGGTTGTACCTCTGCCTACTTCTTCGGGGATATGGACGTGAAGATACTGACAATTATTTACATAATCATTATTGTTGCTTATATTTATATACTCTTACAATATTATATTAGTCACCTCTGTGGTCTAGTGGTCCAGCGTTGGCGTTGACCACATGAGGTCCCGGGTTCGATTCCCGGGTCGGGTACATAAAAGTGCTTTTCCAGTTTTCTGAGAAACACAAAGTTACTCGGGATTGGAAAGTGCCCGGTTGGCGATAGGCTTGCCACCTATCACATTTGTGGTACCAAGTATCTTCGGCTAATCGTGGGTGCACTTGTTGTACCTCTGCCTACCCCTTCGGGGATATGGGCGTGAAGATACTTTTTTTTTCTTACAATATGCACATAATATCCATAACTGGCTTTTGTTGCGATTCAATAGTATTAAATGATGTAAAATGCTTTTTGATTTTGAAATCCTGCACTTAAAGCTTTGTAAGTTATAATATGTAATCTACTTATTGAAACCTATTTAAATTGCAATTTCACACCGAAAACAAAAACCGTGTACCAATTTAAATTCTTAATGAACGATAAAATGGTTCGTTGGCATCGAAAATGATTAAAGCGGTATAAATTGAAATCCTTGGGAAAACTGCAGATGGCGTAACGAGCAAAACACCTTCGTCTCGCCAATGCAGGCGAACTTTTGAGGTACTGGTATTTCGAACTTATTTGTTGGCAGTTTTTCTAAATGTTCTTTCTAAAGAAATTCGATTCGTCTTATACGACGCAAATCGTTTTCGCTGGACAAATCGTTGAACAAATTACACGAATTGATCTAATCCCAAAGTAAGCAAATAGTTTACTCGTGATATGGGTGTTAGTGAACTATGCTTTTGATAAATTTTAAACGCTCAAACCTAGAAATGTTTACATACATTACTATATATCATATTTATATTATATATAAAAATATATTTGTAACAGCTTAGCTCCTAAATTAAGATCTAATTCTAAAAAACGCAAAAAAATATAATTACATAATGAAAAAAATAATCTACATTCAATTCTGTTTTCAAAAGTTCGTGGCAATTTGAAACCTCTTCAATAAGGAGCTTTTACTTTAAATACAGTCAAATTTTACACTAGAGACAGAAATCCTTACCACCGAACCGGTATTTTGACTATGACTTGCCTTGTCATTTAGTGATTAGACTGTTCGGCTTAGATTTTGTGGTCTTCGGCTATTTTAGAGTATTTGACTAAAGAAACGTCTTAAGTCTGGTGATAGCATTTTATTCTGATTCAGATTCAAATTGAAATTCTTTCTTATGAATCTGTTCTGAATTCCGGTCGAGATTATCGCAAAAAAAAGTGATAGTCTTTGTAGGTCGTAAAAATGGTTGTTATCACCACACAACTCGCCAACTAATGAATTGGGGTGAACCGGCGCGTCTTTTAATGTTTGATTCACAGTGCTTATCCTACAAAGGAGTAAAAATGTATGCACTACTACCGTAAACTGACTTACAAACAGACAGCCTTCCTTCGACAGTGTCGATAGCGACCATTCGTAAATAGTTATAAGATATGTTACGTACAGAGAGTCAAACTTATTGAAAGCGCTAGCGAAGCGAAAGAGGTTCTCCAAGTCTACTGGTACAATCCGGTTTTTGTATCCGGTTTTTGTCCGGTTTTGTATGTGTAAAAAAACAACTAGAATAATTAATTAATCTTAAATGGCATTTTTAAATATTACCCGTGGCATAACAAAAGGTGACATATTTAAGTTACCTACATTACATATTTAACTTGGTAAAAATGGCTTTTTGAAGTCGTAGCCATCTTCTTGTCAAGTCGCCTACGACATCAAAGGCGTGCCGCCGCTAAAAGAATATAGTGTTGTCCAGCTTAAAATGTTCGCTAAATTTTAGCAAAATTGACGGGTAAATACGAGTAGGTATGTTAAAATAACAATGTTTTTATTTTTATTAATAGAATCATTTCAATATTATTTTTGATAATTTAATCGACCTACGTACATGCCCCTTCGGGTCTGAAAGAGTTTTTTTACTCCCTGCATATGTTTAAATGTTTATTCGACAATAATTCGTGTATCTTTGATCGGGAGGTCGTGAAGCTTAGTAGGGAAATAAATGAGACAAAAATATTTTTCAAATTCGTACATGAATAAAATTGGCCTTTAGTTACACACACACACAGTTACATACACTACATACATTTGACATAATGATAATATACACACATATTTACAGTTTACGGCTAAAATCTGTGGTCAAATTCAGACTAGATTTTATTATTTAGTTTATGGTCGAATTTCATGATCGCTAATTTAAATATATTCCTGTAATAATATATCTGCGTATTTAAACTAAAATGCTTAGCCGGCAATTTAGAATCTACTTCAAAACTCCTAAAATAAATTTAGAATTCCTCTAGACATACACCTTAACTTTAAAATCCTATCAATTTTCTGCCACTTGAGTTGGATTTTAACTTTAACCGTCCATATCCTCGACTTTGTAGGCACAAAGTTAAAACTTAGGACACGCGCGCTGTATTCTATGATTGTATTATAAGTTCTGCCACTCAAGATTGTTGCTCCGGAAACGTGTTTAATTGATATAAAGATGAAACTTTGTCACTACCTGTATTCCAACATTGGCTAACTTTCATCAACAAAGCTATTTAGTCAGTTTATTACCTAGTGGTAGAGAATATTAGATTTATGTTACCTAGTTGTGACACGTGTTGTATTTACGCTAGCGTTAATAATGTTATTAAGGAAATTATACGTTTCGCCTAATGGGTGAGATCATAGATTATTCATCAATCATCATAGATATTATTATGACCTGTGAGTAGGATAATTAGAATTACAATAGCTTTTTTAATTTCTAGAAAAATCTAAAAAATGCTGGTTGTCTTGTAGTTTAGGCCTATTCAGCTCAAACTATGAGGTCCCGGGTTCGTTTCCCAGGACAGATAAAATTGCTATTGAAAATTTTTAGATGTTTCTTTCGAAAATCCAAAATCTCAGTAGCAATACAGAGTCTGGAGGCAATAGTTCAACATCCCGTGCCTCGGATGAGGACATACAGCCTACTGCTGTTAGTCAGACTTAATGCAAAAAAGCGATAACCACTATCAGGTCAGTTAAACGCGACGATAGGGCGTACTATCCATCTCGCCAACAGGCAAACCACTGAATCATGATTAACCGAAAGATCTATAGACTCTGCCTGCCTGCTGTTAACCGTTATATATAATTACTAGCGACCTGCTCGCGGTTTCACCCGCGCAGCTTTTGTTCCCGTGGGAATATCGGAAAGGTTTATACACTTAAACCTTCCTCAAGAATCAATCTATCTATTAAAAAAACCGCATCAAAATCCGTTGCGTAGTTTTAAAGATTTAAGTATACATAGGGACACAGGGGCATAGGGACAGACAGAGAAAGCGACTTTGTTTTATACTATGTAATGATTAAGGTTCTGCATAAGAAATATGTAAATTTACGTTTTTAACCCATTCAATGCCTTGCCCGCCCATCGGCGGGTGATGGTTGTATTCACATGCCAAGACCGCCCATGGACAGTTCCAGTCAGTTAAACACGACGATAGGGCCTACCATCCATATCGCGAACAGGCAAACAGCTGAATCATGATGAACCGAAAGATCTTAAAACTCATTTTCATTTATATAAACCTAAACATTTTTTCCCCGTGTTGGTTCCGGGCTCCTTTGAAGAATAGACCAACTGCCATTCTGCCAGGCAGGTCGTAAAAGGCGACCGATTGGCTATGCGAGTCACTACCACCGTGGCTAACAGGTGGTAGAGTTCTGCATTGTCTCGCCCGGGTCTGGTATCACCGCCTTACCTATTCCTGCCGCAATAGCGTCAGTACTTGCCGCTGTCGTGTTTCGGTTTGGAGGGTAAAGTAGCCGGTAAACTTATGCATGTGACTTTAGACCTCGCCACAAGATAGCAACGCACCATTAACATCTTTGGTGTATATAGGCGATGGTTGACTCTTTCCATCAGGAGACCCATCTGCTTGTTTGCTATCTTATGATATAAAAAAAAACTTTTTTTAAAGTCGAACGTTGTAACCCTTTTATACCCTCAGTAGGCATTAAAATGTTATTTATATTTTATTAATTTCGTATTTCTTTTTTTAATTTAATTTTTTAAATAAAAAAGAAATTTATTTTTTTAAATAAAAAAGAAATATAACATTAATACAATATAAATAACATTTTAATACCTACTAAGGGTACAAAAGGTTTACAACGTTCGACTTTTAAAAAAGTTAAAAATTTTTGATTTTTAATACATTTTAGGTTTATATAAATGAAAATGAGTTTTAATCTGCCTAATTGGCAGCTTTACATGTTTTTATTTTGTTTTTGTGAAATAATTAAAAGTTACGACTTACTGCCATTAATAACAGCCATTACACTTTATTATTGAATGATAAAAACCTTTTATCATAAGATAGCAAACAAGCAGATGGGTCTCCTGATGGAAAGAGTCAACCATCGCCTATAGACAGCAAAGATGTTAATGATGCGTTGCTAACGTGTGGCGAAGTCTAATGCCACATGCATAAGTTTACCGGCTACCTTGCCCTCCAAACCGGAACACGACAGTGACAAGCACTGACGCTATTGCGGCAGGAATAGGTAAGGCGGTGGTACCAGACCCGGGCGAGATAATGCAGAACTGCACCACCTAGTAGCCACGAAGGTAGTGACTCTTATAGCAAATCGGTCGCCTCTTACGACCTGCCTAGCAGAACGGCAGTTGGTCTATTCTTCAAAGGAGCCCGAGACCAACACGAGGAAAACACCTTTTAAAATTTCCTACAACACAAAAAATTAAGCAGAGAAGTTTAAAACAAGGTCCACACGTCATAATGAAACATAAGAAACAAGCCAAGTGCGAGTCGGACTTGCGTACGAAGGGTTCTGAACAATCATCTATAATAAAAACGGCAAAAAATCACATTCGTTGTATGGGGGCCCCCTTAAATATTTAATTTATATATTTAATTTTAAAATAAACATATAGCTAAATAGTTAAATAATATTTCTAACATCTACCAAAATGAAAAAAAAAGTACGTTGGTTGTATGGCCCCCCCTTTCAATTCTTTTTTTATTCTGTTTTAGTATTTGTTGTATAGCGGCAACAGAAATACATCATCAGTGAACATTTCAAGTAACTATCACAGTTCATGAGATAGTCTGGTGTCAGGCGGACAGACAGCGGATTCTTAGTAGTAGGGACCCGTTTTACGCTTTAGGTACGGAACTCTAAAAAAACTCAATTCGAAAGCTATATTCCCATGCCAAAAACGTCGATAGGCGGGCACCTAGATAACTAGATGCCGAACCCGCCGATCGGCAGATGAATACGGCGATTTGAAAGTAATGTTGGTATTTGTATGCATTAGTTTACCGGCTACCTTACCCTCTAAACCGGAACACAACAGTGACAAACACTAACGCTATTACGGCAGGAATAGATAACGGTGGTTACAGACCCGGGCGAGACAATGCAGAACTGATACAAGTAATAGAATAGACACGATGGCGTTGACTCGCTTAGCTAATCGTTCGCCTCTTACGAACTGCCTGACAGAACGGCAGATGGTCTATTCAAAGGAGTCCGGACCAACAGGGATGCGCATTATTTTTCAAATTATTATGATCTAGCTGACCTGTGCAACTTCGCCTATGCGTAGATTAACAGATCATCAATGAAAGAAATTTAAATACAATCTTTCATCCTCCATTTGCTGAAGAGGGTTTATTTTTAAGAATAGACCATTAACCGTTCTGCTAGGCAGTTCGTACGGCGCCCAATACACCTACAATAATATTGTGCAATATTATTGACCGTTTAGGGTTAATATTGAAGATTGCACAAAAATTTAACGAAAGTTTGAGCGGATTTCATTTTTCGTGCAATATATTTTTTTCTTGCACTGTGTAGGCTTGATATTGCACAATATTTTTCACTTCAGAAGTTGGAGCGATCGCGTTCAGTCAGTCACGGTGTTTAATGCAAATGGTCATGTCGTTTTAAGCAAAATGGCGAGCAATAATGCTATAAAAGATAAAGAACTGGAGTTTCTACTTGAGTGTATAGAATTGTATAGAGATTTATTTAACAAAATCACAAGCATGGTTGCCGCCAAACCTTTGTCGTCAGGCATGTTGCTCACACGAAAATATTGATCAGCCTGGTTTGTCAATTTTATTGAGTGAATTTATTGAACGTTTTGAATCAAAGGGAATTTCCAATATTATTGCACAATAAAAGTATTGCGCAATATTATTATGGGACGCCTAAGAGGCAAACGATTGCCTATGCAAGTCAATTCCATCGTGACTGCTAGGTGGTAGAGTTCTGCATTATCTCGCCTGGATTTGGTACCACCACCCTACCTACCTATTCCTGCCGCAATAGAATCAGTGCTTGTGATAGTCGTGTTTCGGTTTGGAGCGTAAGGTAGCCTTAAACTTACGCATGACATTATTACCCCGCCATAAGAATAGCAACGCACCATTAACATCTTTGGTGTCCTTAGGTGATGGTTGTCAATTTCCATCAGGATAGCCATCTGCTTGTTTTAAACATAGGCAACTTTAACTTCTGCTTGCACTACTCTTTTGTGGAATCAATAACCGGCATGAGTTTTTTCGGACTGATACGACTTGGGAGGTTTTAAGAAAAGAGCTTTCTCATTATATAAGGCCAACAACTGCAAGATCTCTAGTATTTGGATGTCCATGGGCGGCAGTGATCACTTACCATCTGCTCATTTGTCCCTTCTTCTATAAAAATCATGGTCTTGAAGTATCTCCTTGCTAAATGTTACCAAAATCGGTAAAGCGGCTTTACCAATAAAGCGATTATTGCAAACTTTCGCATCATTAATAATAGTATGAATTGATCAAAATTGTAAAAAAAAAAGTTTAAGACGTCCATGAGCGGCGGTGATCACTTACCATCAGGCGTACCTCCTGCTCATTTGTCCCTTCTTCTATAAAAAACATAGTCTTGAAGTATCCCCTTGCTAAAAGTTATCAAAAATCGGTAAAGCGGCTTTACCAAGAAAGCGATTATTGCAAACTTTCGCATCAATAATAATAATAGTATGAATTGATCAAAATTAAAAAAAAACGTTTAAGTTGTTAACAATATAAACAATATAATTTAGCAAAATCAAGATTACAAAGACAGCACTTTATCACAACTTAAATTACTTCCAGAATTGTAATCTAACTCTCCAAGTATTTAATTACCTCATAAACATACGTCGGGCAAACTATAATCAATTGTTGTATCGCTATCTAAAGTTATTACAGCGCCTTTGTGTTTGTATTCCACGGATATCTCAAAAGCATCACGCTTGTCAGTCAATTTATCAAAGAAATGGCTTGTATTCATTTGGGATATGGAATTCCTCGTCGTTATTGACCGAATATTGCTTTTTCGCTTTGGACTATCTTTAGGCGTCGAACAATTGTTATGATTAAACCTTTGTGTAGCTAAAGATTTTCTGTGTTTATTAAAAAGAAGCTTTACTAAATTACTATTAACGTTTGCTGTGGTTATAGTCGGCGCTCTGGATATTATTTTATCAATTATACCAGAAAGATCACTATCCGGCATATCTTCTTGACTAATATTAAACTCGCATAGCAAATTATCAGGTTCGGGAATATTTTCTTTGTCTTCAACTAAGTTATATAAATCATCGCAGTTTACTATTTCTTTGTGAGAGGAATCGATTTTAAAGCTATGATTAATAGATTTACACAAATTAGATTTTCTCTTTTTTATTGGTTTTAAGTAACTTTCAATACTATTTTTACATTTCTTCCTTGAATTATTTTTTAGTTTTCTTTTTAGTTTATTAACACATAGGCTTACATTTGCTTTACTTTTATTCGGATCAGTGCTTTTTGTAAGACTTAAATTAGTTAGTGATTTTTCAAGATTTGCTATATCAATATTTTTGGCTTGCTTTTTAGTATATTTTCTTTTTGATTTGCTAGTTTTGTCTTCCACGTTACCATCAGTAACTATATCCTTTTTCTTTCTACTTCTACTTTTCTTTTCCGGTTTTTTAATTGAATCTTCATATTGTTTAACAATATCTGGGTAATATTTTGACATCAGATCTTGTCGTTCTACAGAAGTCCATACACTGAATACTTCCTCCGCATCTAAAATGAAAACCTCAATTATAAATCTTTCACAATTTAAAAAAAAACGTTCAAGTTTTGGAAATGATTGAGGGTTTAATGGCATCAATAAGGTGTATTAAAATCTTATGACTTTTTCAAATATGTTTTTAAAATAACAATCTAAATTTTCTTAACACAGGTTATCTAGGTAACTGTACACATAATTTATTAAGTATATACTATAAAATGGACAGATAGGACCAACTAATTCTAAATTGTTTTATACACACACTGATTTTTATAAAATTTAACCTATAAAGTCGTATAGTTTTTCCAAATACAAGTTTAATAATATGGCTGGAATTTAGTATTAATGTACAACAACGTTTCCAGCTTTTTTGTTTAAATATAACCTTTTAAAATGCAAGTAAATCAAATACCTGTAAAAATAGTAACATGTAATAAGGCCGAAAGAAATATATTATTTAAATCTATATCTATTTTAATATTTAAAAAAGTTTTGATATTTGGATGGATGGATATATGGATGGATGTTTGTCACTCAATCATGCCAAAATTACTGAACGGATTTGGATGAAATTTGGCACACAGGTAGATGTGATGACTTGATGACCTTTTTATCCCGGAAAAATTAGGTGATCCCGCGGGATTCGCTAAAAACTATTATAATGCAGCGGGCTGCACGCTGCAGCTGCTATTACATATTTATGTTTCATAGTTACCTTCCAATTGGTCATCTGGAATCAAGCTTTCATATAGGCCATCAATATCTTCCCATAATACTTCATAACTCGGGATGCCTAAAAACAATACATTTTTGAAACAATCTTAAAAAGTAACTATTAATCTACAAACACATCTAAAATAGCGAACATAGTGCTATTTTCAATTCAGTCATTGTAAGATGTGGTACGCCTTTTAAGATTAAAGATGAGCACCTCATGATATAAAACAATCTAAACTGTAAAAGTGTATAGTCTTTTACATCCTCACGTCAATTCCCTAGCGGGATAGGCAAAATCCGCTAAAATTGTCATTCATTTGCTAAAATGATGACAATCGCAACTATAGAACTTGCTACTTTTAACTATTACTTGTTTAAAGATTTTTTTTTGTAAAATAATGCACAACTACTTACACTGTGTGAAAACCCCAAAAGGAAAAAAGGAAAACAAAAGTAGAAGGCATCGTGCACAAGCATTTAAGTAGTTTTAATTTAATTTAACACACACAAATATTATAAATTACATTGAAATTCTAATCACGTATACATATCAAGAATAAAATTACGCATGGAGAAAAAGGTAAATCACATTGATAACAATAATACAAACAAATATTCAAAAAAAATTAAATAGGAAAAAAATACGATAATGATGATCCTTAAGCCGCTTCTTGAAACTGATAATGAAGGGCTGGTGCAGTTCTCAGTAGGTACTTATTGAAACTGACAATAATAATAATAATATCGCTGGAGAAATTACACAAATTGATCTAACCCCAAAGTAAGCAAATCATTTGCTTGTGTTATGGGTGTTAGTCAACGATACTAATACATAGAAATACATATATAAATACTAGAACATACCTAATACACACCCAGGCCCAGAAATACACACATATATGCTCCTCAAAGAAATGTTTGTGCCTATTAAGAATCGAACCCAAGCCCCATCGATTCGTAGTTAGGTTCGCTAACCACTCGACCAATGAGGCGTTTATGAGGCAGACAATCAAGGGCTATTGCAGGTCTCAGTAGGCAGACTAGTAGTTCGCCAAATTTAGTTTACTCCCACTTACGTTTAATTAATTGTAAACGCGTGCTAAACATATAATCCAACACACTGACACATTATGTATTTTCGCCATCATTACAGCTGGAAGTCGTTGCCTTAATTTTAATAAGAGGAACTTTTTCTGGTAAAGTCTAATGAGCACTCTAGGTTTTTGCTAGATGAGCTCATTACATTTGTTAATTATTTAACCACAACTTGTGGTTAAATACCAGCGATCAAAATATATCGTTTTAGTTTTATCAAAAGTATAAAAATGAAAGCTATAAACATATAAGAAGAAAGCCTGTCTTTACAATAAGTAGCTCGTGATATATGGCACTCTGTTCTTTCTGTCCTATCATTGATATAAAAAATCCAAGATGCACAGTTCCGAACAAAACTGACACAAAACTGTCCCTAATTTGACACAAGTAGTTACAGATTTGGCAAAAATATATGTTTTTGCATATCCAACCTTAAGAGCAATATTTATAGTTGTTTTTACAAAGCAATGTACGAAAAGTAATAAAAATGACAGTGTCGCGACCATGAAGTATTAGTTGGAGCTAGCACTCGTATTTATCACTTGAAACAAATACCTTCGTTACATCTCATTCTATGAGGTCTCGTCATCTCTTTTTATACAGCTGTGTTAGAAAGAGAGATGAGACCTCTGAAGATGACAGCAGTATTTAAAGTTGTGTTTCAAGTAGGTATTAGAAGTGCTGCCTCCAGATATAATACAGCTACATGGTCGCGACCGACGCGATTCTAGTTGAAATGAGCGTACAATTTAAAATATTGCGCTCATTTTTAGAGGACGTTTTTGAGACACTGATAATGTATCTTCGATTTTTTATATCAATGTTTGTATATAAACAAAAAACTGTTTAACATAAATACATATTTTAAATTCTATCCACAATTTTATCCGCATATGAAATCAATCTGTAATAGTTTCTACTGAACCGATTGTGATAACACGCGGTTTATATTCTAAGTCAGACCTGTTTTTACCTTTGACGGAAAAAAACTAAATTGATCAAATGGGAAAGTGTCCATGGTAAGGAGTCCAACAGCCAGCAAGAGACAAGAAAATAAAGCGGCTTGCCTGATCTTTGGAGAAAATTATGGATTGCTATCCGCGTGTCTAGTTAAGGCTACATGCGCAAACATACTGTTACGAATAATTTAGAAACGTGTAGAATTGGAACGCTGGAGAGATCTAGAAATAAAAGAAAGATATATCTATATATAATAGGAGTATTGACAAACAAATAGTTGACCTAAGCTATGCCATAATGGACTTTGGATATATGGCGTAAGGTTGAATGTAGCGTGTACTAGGATTTATGAGTCATTGATGAGTCACTTGTTTATCATAAGTTGATTACAATAAGAAGTGATTCATCGTTTCCTGATACATTTAGATTTTTCTGGATCCAGGTAGAACTTTACCTTGGGTATAAATAGAGATGTGTTGACAAATACAGGGCAGTTTTTATCAAGCGATCGAGAGCGATACTTGAAACGACCAGTGCGAAGTGAGAAGTGTTTATTTGTGTCGTCGGTTAAGCTTAGCGTCAGTACAGTGAGTGACTAGTGTTATTCAGAGTATTTAAGTATTACATTGTGTTGTGTTTATTGGTATTGTAAATACACGGATTTAATATAAGTGGTGTTTTCTTACAGTTACGAACCCGAAGTACGTAACAATACCTTACCATACCTCCTACCTAGCCCTCAAAATCTGAATACAATAGTAACAAGCAATATTTTTGCGTGCTTTTCCGAAGTACGGGGATGCTAAATAACACCACAGCTAGATTAAAACCTTTAGAGATATTTCTAGATAAAAAAATAGATAAAAAAAAACAATTCTTTGCCTCAACCCGAAACCTCAAGATCTAAGCCAAACAGACTAACCATTTAACCAAGGAGACGAGGTTAGTTTACAGTTTGATTTCACTTACCTCTAGGATTTCTTTTCTTTTTGATCGCTACTGGTTTTATAGTTTTTGTAGGAACGTTATCCTGTAGATGCCATTTGGTTAACAGGGGTAAAAACTTTTCCACGCAGTATTTTTCAGACCAGTCTAATTTACATGACATGATTTTCTGTAAAAAAAAAAAACAATTTTTAAACGCAGTTAAACCGCAGCAAACTACTTCCTATTTCCTGTATCTTCGGAATAACCCTGCATCAGATATAAACCAAATTAAATGGGGTTAAAAAGAACTAGCTGCGCCCGCGACTTCGTTCGCGTGGAAAATTTTCGAAAAAGTAGCTTAAAGTACTCCCTGTCACATCAGCTATCTGCCAGTGAAAGTTCCGTCAAAATCGGTCCAGCCGTTCCATAGATTAGCCGGAACAAACAAACAGACAGACAAAAATTGTAAAAAATGTTATTTTGGTATATGTACCATGTATACCATATGCATTTAATAAAAACCGCTTATTTTAATATTACGTATGTATAGATTTTCCAAATCGGTTCGGGCGTCTTCGAGTAATCGGTGAACGTACATGAAAAAACGATTTCAATGAATTGAACACAAGACCGCCCCGTTGGTGGAGTGGTTAGCGACCCTGACTACGCAATCGACGAGGCTCAGGTTCGATTGCCGACGGGGACAAGCATTTGCGTAATGAGCATAAATGTTTTTATTTCCGGGTTTGGGTTTTTATTAAATATATTCCAGTATTTATATATGTATTTGTATGTATTAATATCGTTGACTAACACCCGTAACACAAGCTAATAATTTGCTTACTTTGAGGTTAGATCAGTTAGTGTGATTTGTCCGGTGAATATTTATTTATTTATTATTCCTCCTTTTTGAGAAGTCAGTTGAAAATGGGCCACCGCCGAGTCGAACACACACAAGAATGGACATGTTGTTACATGTTACTTTGAATGTGTTGTCATTACTAAGGCCGAGCTTATACTCCGAAAAAGCTTTTAAGTATTAATTTCATATTATTTGTTGTTATGGCAGCCATAGTAATCTTCACTCTGAAATTTTCTAGTTAAAATTTCAACTTATTATGAGGACAAGGAACGGAGCCGTCATAACAGATCTTAGTTTGCACCTTTTTGGCTAAAGAATTTTAAAAACGAGTTATCGAAATCAGAATACAAGTTCAAATTAAACATACTTATTAACTGGTGATTTCTGATAGATTGAAAAAAAACATAAGATTCCTGTCCTATGATTCGTGCTGAAAATGCTAGAGTCCAGCGACGTCTGGCAGCACATACAGTACTTCTGCCGTACCTATTCCAGCTTCTTTAACCAAGGAGGGTCAACGTCTTGTGGGTAGTCTAGCTGCTAACCTTTTGAATATCACTACACATCCTGCCATGCAAATATTAACATACTAGCCGTTGCCCGCAACTTTGTCCGCGCGGACTTCGTTTACTCCGCACTGCTCCTCCCCCGTAGGTGATAGCGTGATAATATGTAGGTATTATGTTGACCCGACCTGTTAGTAATATTCATGCAAAATTTGAAGTAAATTCATGCAGTACTTTTTGAGTTTACCCCGGACATACATACAGACAAACAGACAAAAATTCTAAAAACTATATTTTTGGCTTCGATATCGATTATAGATCACGCCCCAAGTATTCTTTTTAAAAAATATTCAATGTACAGTTTTGACTTTCCTACGATATTATTATATGTATAGATAATTTCACATCTTTGGTGTCTATTGACGACTGTTCTGATATTCCCTCGAAACCCAAGACCGCACGCACGGAATTAATTGCTGGTGTTTGACCCTTGACCGTTAAAAGAACATGCCAACGCTGTTATTACAAAATTCTAAAAATTTTAACAAGCCAGCGGTAAATGTCAATATAGCTGTCTTATTTCACAGAATATATCCAAGATTGTCAATTACCAAACTTATTCAAACTAAATTGATCACTATTATTATGTAAAATAGAGTATAAATTAAAAATGTGTGTGGTCACATTTTACCGAGTTGCGGCCGACCGAAAGTTTTAAAACAAAGAGCGGTCATATTTTTCCGGTCTAAGACTTGAGGGGTTAAGATCTTCTAATGGGAGGTACCTGCTATTTGTTTTTATCCTATGGTATACAAAAACACATCGAATTGAGATATACCGCTACTAATAGCAGATGAGCCAGTCAAGGTTATAACAAATCTTATACTTGTTCTTTAGTCCCAGGTCGGGCTATTTTTTTTATTTTCGCCTAAAGCTACATGAAATTCTAACACAAATCGACTAATACTATTGATTTGAATAAGTTTTTCAGTTTTTAAAAAACATAACTCTTATTCCGTCGACAATGGATTCACTCCACAATGCAATAATATTGGGCACATTAGCTGCACCTTGTTCCTAAAAGTGAAGGTATTTTATTGTTGTTATTACGAATGGAATGGATTGAGATTAAATAATATTAATTTACTAATAGAAATTATCGAAATGGATAAATACCACAAACTGTATTAAACTCGGTGTTGGAATCTTCAGGTTGTCGAGGTCTATGTCTTCCGATGGATTGTTTAAGAATTCCTTCATAACTTTCGGTTCAGGGAACGGCATTCCCGATGACAGAGCCCGACTTCTCAATGTTAATTCCCGCTTCACTTCAGATACTTTTGATCTGTTAATTTTAAATATAATGCCTAATGTTAAATATAGTCTTACGACACCTTTTTAATGCAGACGCAGTATATAATGTATTTTTATATCATAGTAAATCAAACAAACCGATGGCTTCCTGACTGATAGAAATAACCGTCGCTTATAGTCACCAAACATGTCAATGGTGCGTTGCTATCCATGTGGCGAGACGGTAATGCCTTGTACGAAAATTTACCAGCTAAATTACCCTCAAAACCGGAACATGAAAGTGACAAGCACTAACACTATTGCGGCAGGAATGATAAATGGGGTTTCAAACCCAGTTAAAACATTGCAGAATTCTACCACTTAGCACGATGGCAGTGACATGTTTGATCAATTGTTCGCCTTTTAAAATACTGTCTGGTATATTAACTAAGAAAATTATTCTGTGTACGTTGTAAAAGTAATTATTTTATTTACTATAATTCTCTGGAAAAGCCTCTCACAAGTTTGGAGGTATTTTCTATGTAAGCTAAATATTTTTTTACAGTTTCACTATTTAAATATTTTAAGCCATTCACGTCGCAATATATCGTCAACATGAATATATGTAATACGTTTTTGTATCTCTCATAATGAAGATAACTTGATTTTAACCACTTAAAAGTTAAAAAATTAATAACCTTTACAATAACAAAGAAAAATTATTGTTTATGTTACCAAGGAACTTATATACGATAACTGGAATTGTAACGAAGCAATATATGAAAAATAAAAATGTACTTTATTTCTTTATTAATAAAGTTGACATTTGTTTCTTACCTAACAGAGGGGAAAAAGTTCTGAGCAAGACAACGACAAAAGTGGTATTTTCGGTAATCGTTAAATCCCTTTTATTTATATACGTCGACAAATACATTGGCATAAAATGTATTGTAATTAACAGAGTGAGTTCAAAAATGTGCTTATTTTAATTATTACGTAATTACTTATGAACGCAAAAACTGTTTCTCAAATTAGTAGAATTACTTAGTAGCAATTTGCAAACTACGCATGGCCGCACTTATATATGGCGATTGGCGCTTTATTTATTAGAAGGAGACACACTCCACCCATGTCGTGGTACTCTTCGGAACGATTTTGAAGCGCGTGTGAACATTCCGGGTAGAATGTAACTTCCTTGTTTGTTACTCGTTCACAGATTATATAAATGACACTTATCTTTTTCTTATTTCTTTAGGATGATACTAAGAGTAACTTGTTTATACCGCCTTCGTGTTGTAAGTTTCAACTATAGTTATAAATACTTTCATTTTTGTTGCATTTTATACAATAGTTTATTTGATATTTTGCGTCTTACCTATCTGATATTTTTGTTTGGTTGGTAATAAATGGCACCTGGTCATAATGGTTACCTTTATGGCAAACAAAAAAATCTTTGCTTGATTTAGAAATAAGAAAAGGGTAGAAGTTTGAATAGTTTCATGACTCCAAGTATGTTTCTTTTTAAAATGTACTTTTTATTAAGTGTCTATTGAGTTCTAATTGATAATTTCGGCTGACGCTATATTCTTGTAGCACTTTGAAGCCGATCCTATCAATCTCTTTTGCTGCAATACTGCGACTCTTGACAGATACTATTTTATGGTAGTTTAAACAGTCGTGTTAATTTGCCGTAAACAACGTGCATACGCTTTACGATTTTTTAACAATTGATAATTTTATTCAATGCTCATACACAATTACAATAATACATTGCTATAACATTCTATTTATATTCTGCATATATTCTGCATATATTCAACTAGACTGCCTCTTTGGTTTGATTTTAATTTAATTGTGACATGTTGGCGTCATCGACGCTCATGAGACGTAAAGCTTTGTAACAACAATTAATAAAAGTGAACCGGAAGTTCCTTCTTGATTCAGTTGATGATGTACTTTTTTTAATAGATTTTAATCACATGTATTCACATATCTCGTCTCAGTTTCGCCGTAGATTACAATAGTTTTTAAACACAGTAAAATGTTAAATTTTGAAAAAAGAATAGTAAGTCGGTTGCTGTAAACCGACTTACTATTTTTTTTTTCAAAATTAGTTCATAAATGACTGAGATCTGAGGTAAAAAACATAGAAAACGCATACAGCCGAATTGATAACGTTTTCGGAAGTTTCAAGTAAAAGCGGTTCTTTCCTCTCGTCGAATAAATCGTACCTTTTATTGTAAAGTGCAGAATTTCGCTTGCTATCGCTATCGCCTCCTATTTTATAAAGGCAGTGCATCGTAAACTAGTATCCTTGGCGTAAACGAGTAACGAGACATGTGATCTTCATATGGATGAGGTAAAACGCGAACGCGAGTACACTGTCGGTACGAGTTGTTACAAAGTTAAACGGATAGAAAACCGAGATTTATCTAAACTTTCCTTATCATTTCCTACATTTCGTATTCAATGGTTTTCCACTTTAAGTTTGCCTTCGACTTTGACACAATCTGTATAGATTATATTTTACACTAGCTGACCCGGCAAACGTTGTTCTGCCTTTTTAACTACTCTTATTTTTTTCTATATTTTTCACCTTTTAAACCTTCCCTGGACTTCAATAATTAATTCAGAACCAAAATTAGCCAAATCGGTTAGCCATTCACGAGTTTTAGAGAGACTAACGAAAAACAATTGATTTTTATGCATATAGATTAGTCGCGTTTCAGTAGGCTAGCTTATTACACAAGCTACTACTTTGACATGGAATTCATTTAAATCAAGCAAGTCGAGGGATATAACGACATTTTTAAAAGTATCTTCACGCATGTATCCCCGAATCAGTATAAGCTTAGTCGTTCGGTTAAACCAAATATAAAATTGTGAATTGTTATAGCCTGCAAATGGTTGCGGTTGTGGAAGCGCGGGTATAGTTATGTTTGTAAAATTCCAAAAAAACTATCTTCACGCCCGTATCCCCGAATCGGTGTAAGCTTAGTTGTTCGGTTAAACCAAATATAAAATTGTGAAATAATAGAATCCGTAAATGCTTGCGATTGCGGAAGCGCGGAAATAGTTACATTGCCAAAGAAGTATGTTTAAGTCCGTATCCCCGAAGGGTAGGCAGAGGTGCAACCAGTGCACCCATGATTAGCCGAAGATACTTAGTTTCACAATATGATAGGTGGAAAGCTTATCGCCAACCGGACACTTATCCAAACCCAGGCAACTTTATTTATCAGAAAAGTGAATAAACATATTTTTGAATTACCCGTCCTGGTAATCGTACCCGGGACCTCATCTCATCGACACCGACACCGGACCACTGGAACACAAAGGCGACTAATTTTAAGGATTATTTTTTTATTTCATAGGATAGCAAACAAGTAGATGGTTCTCCTGGTGGAAAGAGATACCCATCGCCTATAGATAGGGATATCGACCAAGGATGTTAATGGTGCGTTGAATGTTATATTCCGTCTTTGCCACACGGATGATTAGGTATGTAGCGGTTCATAGTTTATCAGCTACCTTACCCTCCAAACCAGAACACGATAGCGGCAAGCACCAACGCTATTGCAGAAGGAATAGGTAAGATGGTGGTACCAAACCCGGTCGAAATGTTGGGAGAACTCTATACCATCTAGCTAGTAGTCACGATTTTAATGACTCGTATGATCCTTGTCTTGCCTTTTATGAGATGCATAACAATAAGGCAGTTATTCTATTCTTCAAAAAGGGACCCGGATCAACACATCTAATCTAGATGATTATTGACTTAAACAAAATGATTGTAGAATAAATAATTATCATTACATCGGTTCCCTTGTTAGAAAAACTGAGTGAAATGAACATCCAGACGCTTCACAAACACTCCTGATTCACTAAGATTAACCGGTATGTAAACTGACAAGATGAGCGGTGGCCATCACCGTATTTTCCAGTTATTTACGATACCGATTTTTATTTACGACACTGGGGTTTGACAGCATCTGATGCTATATATTATAGTCGGCCAACTAGTGATTTACTAGCTGGCAGACTATAATACGAGGCACCACGGGTGTTTGCACTAGATTAATACTAAAACAGATTTAAAAAATTCTTTACCTTAAAAATCGTAGCCTATCTAATGTACTCAAGATAACATAAGCTACAGTTTATTAAAAATAGGGGAGGCTTAGAAAATTGATACTGTGTCAAATAGGTAAAGTTGAAAAAATCACCTAGTATTAAACAAAACAATTTGTGTCCTATTTTTTATATAAAACTTTAATTTTAATAATTAAAATTTCAATTACCCGAGACAATTTGTACCGGACTTGTCGATAAGTTTGACCACCTTTCTCACTGGCACTCTCTCGCACCTCTGCCTACGTTTTCACGGACACTTATTAATTTAAAATCATTATAATGTATTAATCCAGGTTATAAATTATCTGTGTGCCAATTTTTATCCTATCCAAATTCTTGTGTGATTAAACAAACACACAACCTTACACGTTTCTTATATTAGTAAGATTATTATCTAATAACTAAAGCAATAAAGCAAACAGACCATTTCACAACAAAAACGTACCAAGTACATGTTATTTTTATAATTTTATAATATAGCACACATCTCTAATTTAGCGATTCTTTCTGCCCTAGTACCCCTCGGCTTAGAATAAGGCCATGATGTTATTTATAGAAACTTAACCTAGATAAATCTATTAATATATTTGACACGAAGCTTTACATTAAGGCTGTCTACATACGTAAAATAATTATAAGTTATTATGTTACTGCGAGTGCATTTGCAATTCAGCAAAGTCTAAGTATATAAGACACACATCTGGCTTCGGCTTAGTTTGGACTTCAGATCTACGCCATACAAATCTTTACAAACGTTTGTCAATTTCTATATGCAATTTAAGGTTTTTTAAACCTTTAATTTATTAACACTTAAATTGTGCGAAGCAGTCTTCTACAGCTCCTCAAAAATCTTATAGAATATCGAATGATCAAGCAAAATTTATTGCGAGTCGTCAAATTATTCAGGATTGATGTCCCTTATTTAGCCACGCTTCTAGGTTCACGAATGTGTGGTTATTTGTTCTAGGTTTTTTGTCCCTCCATACAGTGGCGGCATATATAGCTGTCTGTTACGCCTATAAATTTAAATATCAACACTGATAAGGGGCCTACGATTTTTCTGTCAGGTGTTTTGAAGAAGTAGACGCATCTCTTGTCTGCTTGCAATGTGGGTAGCTTTTAAGTTTTATATTGTAATTTATTGTAAAATGTATCAGAGCCGATATTCGCTTATACACACTACATAGTCCTAATAATTATGAGTTGTAGCCTCGCTAAAAATCGATGCTTGTTATGTGCAACATTCGCATAAACGTACAACGAGGCTTATGGATATTAAAAATATTTTAAATTAAAAAAAACTAAAAAAACTTACGGATGTACCTGGTCAGGCCGTTGTATTTATGTTGGGGATAAAGATCATAATTCGAAAAAATATAATTAACTAAGAACTCTTTTGACTTTATTCTTTAAATATAACCAATTACCCTTCTATGTAAATAAGTGACGCGCGAGTACTTTTGTGTTATTTATTCGCACTTGTACATTAAATTCACCAAAAAAATTACTTAACAATAATTGACCCGATCTATAAGTCTGACGTATACGAGCAACCTTAATACAACACAATTTAGTACATTTTTGTACTAAAGTGCTTTTGTACTAGCGCTTTATGAGTATAATAGCGCTCTTTGAGTTAACTTGATAGATATCTAACAATGTAAAAAGAATAAGATATAGTGCATAGATTTTTCAAACACCCAATCCCCATACTTTAATCATATTATGCGTGATTGAACGTATACAAAACAGTTACGTTGAGAGCTTATAGCTTATCGCATTTCCACTATATATCGGATATCAATCTATCAATAAATTTAGACTTGCTTCGAGATGATCATCGATACGTGAATTTAGCTAACAGCTTCCCAGTACAAATTTGAATATTAAATGTTGCAGTTTATTCTATCACTATCAATGGTACAATAACCATTTCAATTATGGCTGTTGTCATTTGAAAAACGGTGACTCCAGTTCACAGCAGAGATTATAAGCTTCTGAGTTAGATCTCCGAATTTGATAAAAAAGCTACTGAGGTTTTTTCTCAAGGACAATCGTTCGCCTTTTACGAACTACCTGGCATAATGGCAGATGGTCTATTCTTCATATTACTTTTATACTAACGGACCAGGTAAAAGTCCTGCCCGAACCCGCATTTTAGTATAATATATTCGTATATGTGGTATATTTTGGTATATGTACCGTGTGTAGGTACATCCATTTTTTCTTTTTTTGTGGGTTGATGGGTATAAGCTGATGGGTCTCCTCATGTAGAGTCAACCATCGCCTATAGACAACAAAGATGTTAATAGTGCGTTACTATCTTGTGACTAGGTCTAATGCCACGTGCATAAGTTTACCACCTAACTTGCTCTCTAAACCAAAACATGACAGTGACATGCTTGTTTGACTGATACTTGTTTGGCAGAAAAGCTAAGGCGGTAGTTTCAGACTCGGGGGCGATAATGCAGAACGCTATTTCATAGTAGCCACGATGGAAGTGACTCGCATAGCCAATCAATCACCTCTTACGAACTACCTGGCAGAACGGCGGATAGTATATTCTTCAAAGAAGGCCTGGACAAGCACTGGGTGCTTTCTGGATCATATATATATTAATATATATATATTAAATGCCATATTATCCTTGCGTTTGCAAACAAGGGAATATTGATTGTTCACGAACAGATTTTAATGTATAACTTCTTACAGAGTGATCCGATTTTGATAATTAATTCTTCTTTTATTGGATTAGAACATACCCCGAGAGTAGTCCCATAAAAGTTTGAAAAAAAAATCCACCCCAAAGGTTACGAAAACAAAGGACGATTTATTTTTAAAAATATATAAACGGGTCAAAAACGGGTATATATATATATATATATATATATATATATATATATATATATATATATATATATATATAACTTACTTGTAAAGCTCGACGTTTCGGCCAAGTTACCAAGTTACATTAAAAGCAGGTGATATATATATATATATATATCTGTTGCCGACTTATTAGTCGGGATAAAATTTATATTTATTTAAATTGATATATTTATATAAATTTTATCCTGTCCCTTTTCCAGAATAAAAAGTAGCCTTTGTAGTAAGTACTTACTTCTGGGTCGAATATATCTGTACACTAAAGTTCATGACAACTTCCGTTAAGGTTTGCGTTTGCGAATCCTTTCTTACCTGTCACTCAGTCTTTTTGATTGATTAAAAAAACATCCAAACTTTCGCCCAGGTGAAACTGAAAAATTAAATTACCATACCCCACGCCGAAACACTGAAGTCCCTGCGGACTACTCAGCCTATTAAACTTTTATTAAACCTTCGTGTAAAAACGATAAAATAAATACAAATACAAATTTTGTAACTTTATACAGTTATATAGCACTAGCTGTGCCCGCGACTTCGTTCGCGTGGAAAATTTTCTTAAATAAACACTCGCATAGTTCTCGTTCCCGTGGGATTTCCGAAATAAGACTATCCTATGTCCTTTCTTGGGTCTCAAACTATATTTGTACCAAGTTTTATCCAAATCAGTTCAATGGTTTAGCCGTGAAAGCGTAACAGACAGACAGACAGAGTTACTTTCGCATTTATAATATTAGTATGGATATGAATAGAGCAACACGTTAAACCTTTCTACTCAAACCATAATCTCACAAACTATATATTTCTAAGAATATTATGTACATTTTATGGTAATAAGCCACATGTTTATTCCAACTTAAGGTTTAAACATTAAACCATTACAAAGTTTAAAACGGATTATATTCAAACAATTTAAATGTGGGTAGAGGCCACTTAATTCTAAATCACTGACGATTGCGATACAAAGCATTCTTTTAAAACTATATTTTCAAAATTAGCACTATTCATTTTCGTAAATTTAGCATATATTAACGAAATAATGAATGTTGAATACCACAACTACGGAATCTTTTTAATTTATTGCCTAATGACTAATGAGATTTTATAAGACTCCTACTTAATCGAATACGTTAAAACTCCTCAATCGGAGAGTTATTCTATTGCAATTTACTACGACGAGAACACGGCTGGTTCCTGGGCGAGCTGAATACAAGTGCTATTTCACAAAAATGGTTCTTTGCAGAGAGGCAACCATTTTAAAGGAATAATCGGTACATTATCAAGATGAAATTGTACCAACCATGGTACAGTACTGAGCTGAAGATATTCAGAGAGAAGAGTAAATATCATCGTAAGTTCAAGGTTTATAACAGGAGTGCTGACTATGTATCAATTTCCTATTTTAGAAAATTATCTAAAGATCTAGAGAGTACCTGATATAAAATATATACAGTCCGCGCGCGAGCTCCTAGGAATTTTACGAAATGTTGACGTGCAGTGAATTAGTCGATAATACACAGAGCACACTCGCCCCTACCTCAGTCCCCGATTCCTCGGAGCTCGCGCGCGTACTGTAGGTCATGTTGAAGAATCTATCACAAAAAATTCTAAAACGTTTTGGACCAATATTAATTACTCCAAAAATAGTAAAGGTACGTATCCTTCTACAATGATTGTAAAAGTAGAACAGGAGTCAATATATGTAATCTGTTTGCATCCTACTTCAAACAACCTTTCAACAAAGTAATCCAGATATAGATCGACATCTTAACAATCACCACTTTCAATCATTTGCTTATATAACATCGATCGGGGATACCCATATAGATCCTGATAGATTTTAAAACTATTAAAAACCCTGGATGTAAAAAAAAGTGCAGGGCCGGAACACATTCATCCTACACAATTCATTCATCCTACACAACAGAAGCAAATAATTTGCTTACTTTGGGGTTAGATCAGTAAGTGTAATTTGTCCCGTGAATATTTATATTCTCATTGTCAATTGTGTTGAAGCACAATTGACAATGAGAATAGGATGAATATGTTTGGTGTGATTAAGCCACTATGCATACTTTTTAATAAATCCCTTAAAAATAGGGTAATGCCTGACATATGGAAGAGTGCATATTTTACACCTGAGCATAAAGCAGGCAATAGAAATGACGTTTGCAAATACCGCCCTATTTCTAAATTGTGCATTTTTTGAAAATACTACAGAGAATAAATACTACATCGGCAAATTTATGCAACCATAAGCCCATTGCTTATGCACAACCAACATGAATTTATTAAAAAGCGATCTACGACTTATTTATTAATATTTCATTTCTACATGGAATACGTAGGTCATACTATAAGTTTTGCGTAACTTAAAAAAACAACATGTTATAACCAAAATATTATGTTTATTGCTTTTCAAAATAATCTCCTTTACATTTTAAACATTTTTTCATGCGACCGAACCATTTTTTAAAACAGGAGGACCACAGATCTGAAGGCATGTTTTCTACTTGCTGATTGTACGCTATTACTGCCTCTTCGGAGTTGGTAAAAGTAAAATCTCTCATCGAATCTTTGATTTTGGAGAAAATACAGAAATCACAGGGTGCTAGGTCGGGGCTATACTCAGAATGAGTGACGAGATGTACTTTTTCGGAAGCTAAAAATGACTTTGTTTTGTTGGCAGTGAGTGAAGAAGCGTTATCATGGTGTAGCAGAATGCAGCTTTTGGGTCGTCTTTCGCGAACTTTTTCTAACACTCTGGGTAAACGAATGGTAGAATACTACTCGGCATTAACACTCTTTTGATCTTCAAGTGGAATTGTACAGATGGGACTCGTAGCTGAGAAAAAAACCGCGATCATTTTTTTACCAACGTTTCTCGCCTGTCTCACTTTTGTTGGCCTGTTCTCATTTTCAAACACCCATTCACAAGATTGCCGGTTTTTACGGGTTCTAAACAATAAATCCACGTTTCGTCTCCTGTGACAATGTCATAAACAGCATTAGAATGTCCGTGGTCTTACTTCAGTAGCATCTGTGAGCACCATTCCACGCGAGCCCGCTTCTGCTCCGCTGTCAGTTCATGGGGGATCCAATGACAACAAAGTTTCCGAACTTTCAATTCTTCGTGTAAAACTTTCTGAATTTGGTTCATACCAATCCCCAATAGTCCTCGAATTGTCTCATAAGTAATCCGGGGGTTTTCTTCAATTAACCGCTTAACAGTAGCCACATTATTTTCGTTGACGACAGTTGAAGGCCGCCGTTCACGAAATTCGTCATGTAAAGAAACTCGACCTCTCTTAAATTCAGCAAACCATCGCCTCACGGTGCTTAAACAAGGTGTTTCTCTACCAAAATCATTTTAAAGACGAGCGGCACAGTCTTGCGGAGAAAGAGAACTTTTAAAATCATAAAAAATCATCGCTCTAAAATCTTTTCGACTTAATTCCATTTTCGTTCCGTACGTAGAACTTTGATGTGTGATAAAAAAAACAATTGACAAATCATTTCCCGCCAATTGTTTTTTTTTTTTATTACTAAGAAGGTTGCAACGTTTTAAATATATAACATTCGAAATTCAAATAGTTCAGATTAGCTAGAAGTGCAAATCTTTTAGTGTGCCCCTTGTAGTACCTCGCAGAGACAACACTCGAAACAAGTCTATGAAGATACAAATACCTCGTGTGCGTACAAAATACCGCAATAATAGCTACTTAATTCGTTCGTGTCAGCTGTTAAATACGTTGAGCGATGAGGTTGACATAGATATGTTTTGTAATCATACCGCATCATTGAGGCAAGCAAGTACTAGGTTATTATTCTTAGAAATTTAGGCCACAATTCCAATATTCTTGTAACTTTCGACCAGCATTATTATAGATATAATGTGTGTCTCAATAGTCATATATCTCACTCTCATAAAAAGTAGGTATTTTAAAAATTCTCATATGTGAAAACTTGTTATAGGCTTTTATCTATCCATATTTAACATTGACTATTATAGAAGCTGTAAGTTTTCCTGTAAAATAAAGTAAAATAAAATGAGTCATTGAATACATAGTTCCATGTGGAATTCAATTTGCATATGACAACTTCTTGGTAATACACAACAACGCCTAGTGTCACGTGTCACTCAATAAATATCGCATATCACTCAGCAGTTCCGGGATGAATTATGTATGCAAACTGGTCAGTATTCAACACGGACATGAATGTCATTTAGCACTAACAGAGCAAATCAAATAAACTATTAATTTAGTCTTTCCTGTCGCAGAGGAAGTAAACCTGAAATAAACGCATTGTTGGTAGGGGAATGTAATGGAATCAATGTTGGTATTCCTCGAGAAGTGATACCAAAATTTCACAGGCCAATGAAGTCATGCAGTAAGAAGTCAATATAGCTAAAAGTAAAAGAAAAACTGACGCAGTAATATTTTTGAAGCTTTTTGTATTTTGAAAAAAAAAACGACATATTTTCCAAAATCGTTCCTTTCGCTCTTTTTCCAATCAAATAACCTTCTTAGCAAAATACTGAATAGATGTTGCAATAACAACCAACTATTTAAAGGTAAGAAGATTTTAAATAAGAAAAGAGGTTATTTTTAGGGTTACATAGTAAAATGGCAAAACGAAATCCTTCCAATTTAGTCATGCCCTCTGTCTGTCTGTCCGTTCGTATGTTCGTATGTTACGTTTTCAGCACTCTTTATTTTCTTATGCAAAATTTCTTACGCATTTATTAATATAGATGGTAACTAGTATAGGCGATACGAGTCCGAATTTTGATATTTCCTTTTTATCACTAAAATGTGTACATATTTTAAAAACATATATAAGTTATAAAAAATATGTAGTTTTGCTTTAATTTAAAAACTGTTGACCATCCGTTAAGTATTTATGCCATACTAAGGGTTTTCCTTTTAGTTCAGAGGCAACTTTGAAATGTTTTTTTTTTCGAGGAAACTAGGAAACACTACAAATTATCATGCGTGGCGTGGGGTGAATTCTTTAGTAATCTCACTTATAAATTGCAAAGCTAAATCTTTAATAATAACGATATACCATTTATTTCGAAATTAGCTCGGCGCAGGTTTAAGAAGAAGGATGCCACCGAAGTGGTCCTGTAAGGATCGTGTCGTTTAGTACTCGGTCCTCTCTCTTCTACTTCAGACTTGATCTGAAGCTATCTATCTAAATCTACATAGCAATAAATGCGTGAAATAAATCTTTGGACCCCTTTTGTAGATAATTACGCGAACGGTGGAGTATGAGGCACGGTTACAGTTTAATTAGCGGAGGACTGCAGAAACATAATATTGTTAAATAAGATTCATTAGAAATACATAAAATTATAAAAAATAATCATTACACACACTCCATCATGATAATAGATGGGGCACACTAAAAGTTTTGCACTTCTAGCTAATCGGAACTATTTGAATTTCGAATGTTATATATTTAAAACGTTGCAACCTTCTTAGTAATAAAAAAAACAATTGGCGGGAAATGATTTGTCAATTATTTTTTTATCACACATCAATGTTGTTTCAATCACACACACAAAACGAAAATGGAATTCAGTCGAAAAGATTTTAGAGTAATGATTTTTTTATGATTTTAAAAATTCTCTTTCTCCGCAATACTGTGCCGCTCGTCTTCAAAATGCTTTTGGGAGAGAAGCACCTTGTTTGAGCACCGTGAGGCGATGGTATGCTGAATTTGAGAGGTCGAGATTCTTTACATGACGAATTTCGTGAAGGGCGGCCTTCAACTGCCGTCAACGAAAATAATGTGGCTACTGTTAAGCGGTTAATTGAAGAAAACCCCCGGATTACCTATGAGACAATTCGAGGACTATTGGGGATTGGTATGAGCCAAATTCAGAAAATTTTACACGAAGAATTGAAAGTTCGGAAACTTTGTTGTCATTGGATCCCTCATGAAGTGACAGCGGAGTAGAAACAAGCTCGCGTGGAAAGGAGTTCACAGATGCTACTGAAGTACGACCACGGACATTCTAATACGACGAAACGTGGATTTATTGTTTTGAACCCGAAAAAAAACAGCAATCTTGTGAATAGTTGTTTGAAAATGAAAACAGGCCAACAAAAATAAGACAGGCAAGAAACGTTGGTAAAAAAAGGTCGCTTTTTTTTCAGCTACGTGTCCCATCTGTACAATTCCACTTGAAGAACAAAAGAGTGTTAATGCCGAGTGGTATTCTACCATTTGTCTACCCAGGGTGTTAGAAAAAGTTCGCGAAAGACGACCCAAAAGCCGCATTCTCCTACACCATGATAACGCTTCTTCGCACACGGCTAACAAAACAAAGTCATTTTAGCTTCCGAAAAAGTACATCTCGTCTCGTCACTCATCCTGCGCATAGCCCCGACCTAGCACCCTATGATTTCTGTATTTTCCCCAAAATCAAAGATTTGATGAGAGGTTTTACTTTTACCAACTCCGAAGAGGCAGTGATAGCGTTCAATCAGCACGTAGAAAACATGCCTTCAGATCTGTGGTCCTCCTGTTTTAAAAAATGGTTCGATCGCATGAAAAATGTTTAAAATGTAAAGGTGATTATTTTGAAAAGCAATAAACATAATATTTTGGTTATAACATGTTGTTTTTTTAAGTTACGCAAAACTTATAGTGTGACCTACGTATATATATGTACATCTATACATATAATAAAATCGTAGGAAAGTCAAAACTGTACATTAAATATTTTTTTAAATGAATACTTGGGGCGTGATCTACAATCGATATCAAAGCCAAAAATATTGTTTTTAGAATTTTTGTCTGTTTGTCTGTATGTATGTCCAAGGTAAACTCAAAAAATACTGTATGGATTTACTTCAAATTTTGCATGAATATTACTAATAAGTCGGGTCAACATATAGGCTACATATTATCACGCTATCACCTACGGGGGAGGAGCTGTGCGGAGTAAACGAAGTCCGCGCGGACGAAGTCGTGGGCAACAGCTAGTAAGATATTAAAAAAACAAAAATAGAACTAAACGTAAACGTAGTTGATCTCACTCTTCGTATATAAAAAAAATAAAACAGCACGACACACAGCAAGCTCACTCGTTTAATCTGTATAATATATAAAAATCAATGCCACTTTTCGTTGTAATTTTATAACTCAAGAACGGGCTCACCTATTCAAACCAAATATTTAGGCTTTGTTTGGACTGTTTAGAAGATGGTTTATGTGAAGTTTGCACAAAATCGGTAGAGCGGTTCTTCATTTATCACATTTTTTGTAACAAACGAATTCAATAAATGGCGATACGTAGCAAAGCACGTGACAGGCCGCTAGTGTATAATATTTTCTTTACGGTTATGTCTGTTTGTTAAACTTAAGACATTTTATTGTTTATAGTCGAATTTCGCCACAGGCGATTACTTGTATTATAGTATATATTATGTAAAGCAAAAACTTTGTACCTTTGTGTATTTGGCACAGTTAATGTTCACATGTTGAAGAAGTGCTGAAAGCTACTATTTTTATAATAAGATATGCATTAGAAATACAATAAATTAATAACAATAAGCATTATACATACTAGGTACCGTTCATTTTACACACATCATAATATACACATATATACTATTTTGGTTCTATAACTTAGAAGACATTTTATTGTTTAGTCCAAAGATTCCCAAACTTTATTTTCTCATAGACCACTTTCAAAATTTTGCTGGTTCGGTGGACCCCCTAAATTTAATTTTCTACCATACTCCCGAAACTTAAGAAAAAATATGAAGATCTAACTATGGAAAATTGCGTTGCAGCTGTGTTTCAGCAGTGAATTAGCTGTTTTCGAAAAAAAGTGACAATTTAATGGGTAATTAATTGATATTTTTACTTCGTTTACGAATTGTGACCCACACTTTGGTCACGCTAAAACCCCTGTCGAGTCTTCGTTGGACCCCTGGGTGTCCACCTGGACCACTTTGGGAATCAGTGGTTTAGTCTATGGTCAAACGGTGTCATAAAAATATGATCGAATTTCGACCAAAGGACGACAACTAGTGCATATTAATACTTACTTATGCATATTATCGTTACAACCACGATGCGTGGCACACACTGGGCAGCCTTGTTTCACGTGTTTTCGGCCGACGTGTCCGCAGCGATCGCACCGACCGGGGCTCGACGCCCAACGAGTTAGCTCTTCGTAGTGTTGCGTGTCACTTACCCATGACAATAACCTATCAAGTTAATAACCTATTTAAAGTATAATTAATCATAGACCTGTTGAAAATGTTCGCCGTGTTGGTCCCGGCCTCCTTTGGAGAATAGGCCAACTGCCGTTCTGCCAGGCAGGTTGTAAAAGGCGACCGATTGGCTATCGAGTCACTAACATCGTGGCTACTAGGTGGTAGAGTTCTGCATTGTCTCGCCCGGGTCTGGTACCACCGCCTTACCTATTCCTGCCGCAATAGCGTCAGTGCTTGTCGCTGTCGTGTTCCGGTTTGGAGGGTAAGGTAGCCGGTAAACTTATGCATGTGGCATTAGACCTCGCCACAAGATAGCAACGCACCATTAACATCTTAGGTGTCTATAGGCGATGGTTGACTCTTTCCATCAGGAGACCCATTTGCTTGTTTGCTATCTTATGATATAAAAAAATAAAAAAAATGTTGACCATTTATTTTATAGCATAAATGTAGCAGGCAGAGTAAACTGAACGTCGATAGGCGCACTGGTTCACCTCGATTCGTTACCCAATGCCCATCACTTTATCAACCGACGAAAAATTGGAGGTTATCAGTTTGACATGTATGTATGTATCTAATATTGTTAGAATTGGATAATATTTGAGGACTACGATCATTGATATAAAAAACCCAAGATTCACAATCAGTGTCTCAAAAACGTCCCCTAAAAATGAGCGCATAATTTAAAATTGTGCGCCCATTTCAAATAGAATTGCGTCGATCGCGACACCGTTAATTTTATTACTTTTTGTATATTGCTTTTTAAAAACAACCATAAAACTTGCACAAAAAAAAGGTTCGATAATACGCAAAAACGTATGTTTTTGCCATATCTATAACTACTCATGTGAAATTAGGGACAGTTTTGAGTGTCACTTTTGTTCGAGACAATACATCTTGGGTTTTTTATATCAATAACTATGATCTATTTAAGCATCCAAACACGTGTACTAAATTTCATGTGTGTATGTTTTTTTCGCGAATTTCTCGGGAACTCAAAGCCAAGCCGAAATAATTATATTTGATTTAAATCATGTACCTATATTCCAACTTAGGAAAAAGTCCAAGTTTCATCAAAATAGGTTCAATACATTTCAGATAAGAGTCGAGAGTTCGAGAGGAATGTCCTCAGAGAAATCTTCGAACCAATATAGGGGATGAGGCATTCTGTACGAGAATGAACCATGAGCTGGAAGCCTTGGTTGAAAACAATATAGTTAGGTTCTGGAAGTAGCAAAGACTGCGATGCGACGGCAAAAGCAGCGCAATCAAAACTATCAATGATTGGATCCCGTAGCAGAAAAGATCCAGAGCGAGACCCAGAAAACGTTAGAATGATTGTGTAGATCTCAAGACTATAATAGCAGGAAAACATCTTGAAAGAAGGAAGCCATGAATAGAGCAAAATGGAGGGAAAACGTTGAGGAAGCCGAAAACTACATAGGGTTGTAGAGCCGGAGGAAGAAATTTTTGTGATAAGGGTATAATTTTTGTGATAAGATAATTGAAGTCGGTTTAAGTTTTTTAATTACTTTTGTATTTAGTACATACATGCATTTACTATCTACTACATAGTAAAAATATGATACCTAGGAATAACTTCATCCTCAGAAACGGTATGAAGAAACGACACAACGGTAGTGATAGCAGAACCGCAAGCTCCAACGCCGTAGTCGCAACCGCAAAGTAGGGCCAACGCAACCATTTTCTTTCGACCAAAACCTAAAACACACCAATTCTATAAATTACTTGCTCATAATCACGGTTTCGACTACTTTTTTTTATATCATAAGATAGCTAACAAGCAGATGGGTTCCCTGATGGAAAGAGTCAACCATCGCCTATAGACACCAAAGATGTTATGGTGCGTTGCTATCTTATGGCGAGGTCTAATGCCACATGCTTAAGTTTACCGGCTACCTTACCCTCCAAACCGGAACACGACAGTGACAAGCACTGACGTTATTGCGGCAGGAATTGTCGCTGTCGTGTTCCGGTTTGGAGGGTAAGGTAGCCGGTAAACTTATGTATGTGGCATTAGACCTCGCCACAAGATAGCAACGCACCATTAACACCTTTGACGTCTATAGGCGATGGTTGACTCTTTCCACCAGGAGAACCATCTGCTTGTTTGCTATCTTATGACATAAAAATACCTATTGACATTACCATCGTGATTACTAGGTGGTAGAGTTCCGCAGTCTCCGCAATTTTGCCGCAATAGCGTCAGTAATTACCACAGTCGTGTTCAGGTTTGGAGGGTAAGGGGTAAGGTAGCCGATAGACTTATGCATGTGGCAATCCTACGGCACCACATGGCTAGGAACGCATCATTAACATTTTTGTTTGTTTCTCCTTCCGTCAGGAGCGCCATCTGCTTATTTATTATCCTATGATATAAAAAACATTAAAACAGATAATTTAAATGCACAAATTGTCATTTCAATGCAAATCTCAAAGGTGTAATCTATACTTTTTAAATAATACCGATTTTAAAGATTGATTTGAATATGATACAAGGCTTGAAAATAGTAATACATTAAGGAATGGAATATTAATACATCTATCATCAACTTTTAGCGTTCGCCTGATCTCGCATCTTGGACTAACTGGCAAGTAAATAAGTGACATCATATTATATTTTTAGCACATTTTCATAACACAGTTCAGAAATACTTTACATAAAATGGACACTAACAAGGAATCCTTACTATTATATTCTTTTTTCAAGATATTCGTTTACTCGTATCCATTAATTAAAGTCCTGGTCGTCATTTGACACATTTTGGAAAAAACTTGTTTTTTGCATCGAAATACTAAACGGGTTTGTTACCACCGCTTTACGCGCAAAAGCATCAATACTTGTCGTTGTAATGTTCGGGTTTAGAGTAAGGTAGTTTTGAATGTGGCATTATATTCCCGCAACACTGAAAACAACGCCTCCATAACATGTTTAGTATCTTAGGCTATGGTTATCTTTTTCCTTTAGGAAGCCATCTGCTTGATTATAAACCGACGATGGGTATTAAAAAACTTTTTACATTAAAGGAAAGTATGACTATTCAAAGTACACTTACTTGCTAATTCAGTCGTCCATTTTACCTAATGGAAAAACTTCATTTTACTCAATTGTGACAGGAAAGTAGGTCCCCACATCGAGTGTTAAAAATGCGCTATTAAAATGTATCTAACCATTATTGAGAAACATTTTGGAGGCGTCATAGCAATCGACAGAGCCCTGCATGGCGCCGCCACCTGCTGAGCTCGACACGCTGAAGTTGCGGTACACCCGCTGAGCCCCGTACGCGAAACAATCCGAGTCTTGAGATACAACTGCATCCACAAGCTGTAATTTTACTCGTTTTTTAATCAAAAAAAAAAAAAAAATATATATATATATATATATATATATATATATATATATATATATATATATATATATATATATATATATATATATATATATATATATATATATATATATATATATATATATATATATATATATATATATATATATATATAAAACCCGGGCGAGATAATGCAGAACTTTACCACCTAGTAGCCACGATGTTAGTGACTCGCATAGGAAATCGGTCGCCTTTTACGACCTGCCTGGCAGAACGGCAGTTGGCCTATTCTTCAAAGGAGCCCGGGGTCAACACGGGGAAAATATTCAAAGTCAAATCAAAATCAAATTTTGTTATTCAATATAAACTTTACGGGTACTTTTAACGAGAGAATATTATAGCTACTACCGCATCGGAACGCGGCAACACACTGTGAAGATCCGGCGGAAAAAACTCAGCAGATTTGTCCTTTTTAATTATAATTTTTAACCAATAATTACAATAATTCTCTGAGTTTGGTATGTTAAGCAATCATCTGTCCTCCAAATCCAACCTTTTTGTCCTCCAAATAATCTGAAATTTTGTAATAATCTTTATTAAATAATTGGGATTTTAATACAAATTTATTTATTAGTAAATCTCTTACAACCACGGAAATCTTATTAAAGCGTATACACTGCCTCAGAAATGAATTACTTATTCTGTAGGACGATATGCATGCACAAAAAAATAGAATAAAATAGAAATATACATTCCCATATTATGTAATAAAAACACAATTATTTCTTTATTATCATTATATTTAAAATACAAATTAAGCCAAGATCAACACATGTCACTATACGAGTATCTGAGACTACGCCCTATAAATAAGTGGCAGGGTCTTAATTTCACATGCATAAGTTTGCCGACAACCTTACCCTCTAAATCGAAATATGACAGTGACAAGCACTAACGTTATTGCGACAGAAATAGCTAAAGCGATGATATCAGACCCGGCTGAAAATATGTACTCTGCCGTATAGAAGCCACGATGGCAGTGACTTACATAGCCAATTGTTTACCGCTCATAAATAAGGATCTAAAGTTACCCATCACAATAATGCGGACTAAGAAGAGGGTTATTATTGTGTTGTACTATGGACATTTTACCTATTTAACATCAATGACGGATATATACGTAACACAGGTTCACTGCCTATAAAAACTTAAAGATAAGCCGCTCCAAGATAAACCACTGCTAGAGGAGAGGAACACTTGACTCTTAACAAAAATTAGCACTTTAAAGCTTGATACTTCACAAATGAGTCCCTTTATCGAAAATAGTCTATATAAACTTACAATATTTTTTAAAAATCTATCCAACAATATCCCACACTATGTGGTACACAAGGAAAAAATCAAACAAAAATCCCGAATTCACAAGTATAAATCCCAAAAACTTTTTTAAAGATTTTATGTTACTACTTTGATGCCGTGACTAATATGTATATTCGTGTCAAATTACAACTTTCTAGCACTAATGATCTCTTAACTAGGCTACGGACGGACGGATGGACGGACGAACATGGCGAAACCATAAAGGCTCTTAATTTACTTTGGAAACCTAAAAACCAGTGTAAGAAATGGAATAAACTTAACGCGGTTCTGGAAAATTAAGATTATCCCAGCGGGGTCCACCCACTTCCATCACACTTTCCACCACGTTAGTAGCAAAAACAAATGCACACAGTTGACAACACTAAACGCATGTTTTACTTCACAAAACTAAAGCATTTTAATCTTCAAATGAACACTTCTGCACATAACAATAGTATTTATAAAATACAAACACCTTTGGCATTAAGTCTTGCACACGTTGCTTCAGCTTCTCCGCAACCTTTAATACACCGCACGCCCATACTCTTCAGTAGATTTTCACACTAAAACATAAAAAAATCTTGATTTTCTAAGCTAATCAATTATACACTTATAAAACACATTGAGACATACCTAGTATTTGCTATATTTTTTTGCGTAACTACAGCAGGAATGTGTAAGGCGGTAGTGGTTATTAGATATCCAGATGATATGTTGCGGAACTATGCCATCTAGTCACGATCAATTGTTTGCATAAGTCTGTCTCTTCTTTACGTCTAAACCACTGATCCAATTTTTTTATAAGGTAACAAACAAGCAGATGGGTCTCCTGATGGAAAGAGTCTACCATCGCCTATAGACACCAGAGGTGTTAATAGTGTGTTGCTATCTTGTGGTGAGGTCTCATGCCACATGCATAAGTTTACTGGCTACCTTACCCTCCTAACCGGAACACAAGTGACAAGCACTGACGCTATTGCCGCAGAAATAGGTAAGGCGGTGGTACCAGACCCGGGCGAGACAATGCAGAACTCTACCACCTAGTAGCCACGATGGTAGTGACTCGTATAGTCAATCAGTCACCTTTTACAACCTGCCTGGCAGAACGCAGTTGGTCTATTCTTCAAAGGAGCCCGGGTCCAACACGGGGAATTGGATGAAATTTGGTACAAGGATAGTTTGAGACCCGAGAAAGAACATGGGATAGTTTTTATCCAAAAAATCCTATGGGAACGGGATCAATGCGGGTAAAACTTTTTCCTCGCAGACGAAGTCGCGGGCACAGCTAGTATATCATAAAGCGGAGCATTCACTAGATGAAATGCCCGGGAGCAAGCCCGCAGCCATGCCCGCCGGACTTTGCTACTATAGGCCGGACGGCCCGCGTCAGTAATACACTTGACAGACATTGCACAGACCTATAGTAGCAGAGTCCGGCGGGCATGTTTGCAGGCTTGCCTGCGGACATGTCCGTCTAATGAATTCCCCGCTTAAGGGCCTTCGCTGCGTTAAGCGGGGGTACCCGTCGCGGATGTCCGCGCTGTGCGCCCGCTCCGTCACGGGCGACCGCGACGGAACCCCGTCTATCGCAGCGCCGCCGTATGATTTCGATAGCGTAAGTGTACAGTCTTTAACAATTGATTATTAATTATTGATATATTACTTAGCCAAAAGACAATAACGTAAACAAAGGAGTCAACCAATCAGCCCATATGTCACGTCTAGATTGTTGTGTGGAGAATTCGTAACAAAGTTTTCGTTATTAAGAGAAAATAAAAAATTTTTTTAGATATTTTAAAATGTATAAGCCATTACACATGTCCCATAAAACGGGTCGACACTGTACTTCAAAATAACACGTTCTGTATCAATAAAACTCATAGTTATCAACTTATTGCAAAGACTGTACAAGCACGGCCCGTGCAACACGGATAACGTAGCGGCGTTCAATGATTTTGTAGGAACAGCTCCGCTCGCGTGCTCCGTCGCGCGTACACATGACGCGTGCCCCGTCGCCCGCGCCGCGTGCGTCGGCTATCCGCCTCACGCAGCGCTGCCTTATGACACGAAACAAGCACGCGGAGGGGACGCGCCCACCGTGCGCCCGCTTAACGCAGGAAAGGCCCTAAGATAGCAAACAAGCAGATGGCTCTACTAATGGAAAGAGACAAGCATCGTCTCTATAATCCTATGACTATACACCAAAGAGGTTAATGGTGCATTGCTATCCATAAGGTGGGATGGTAATGTCACTTGCATAAATTACCCTTCAAACCGAAACACAAAAGCGACAATCACCAGCGCTATGGCGCCAGGAATAAGTAACAAGCAGATGGGTCTCCTGATAGAAAGAATCGACCATTACCTATAGACACCAAATCTAGTCTAATGCCACATGCATAAGTTTACCAGCTACCTTACCCTCCAAACAGGAACACGACACTGACAAATGGGCGAAACAATGCAGAACTCTACTACCTAGTAAATCATCCATACTTACCCAATACAAATATGTAATACGAAACCTGTCATCGTTTACAAACAGCTATTTAGCGCCGCGGCACGTGTAATTCAGGGCTCGCGCCTCTCATCCGCACGGTGACAATATTTTTTGAATACTAATTTCATTGAAATTTACTATGGAGCTGAGTAATATTCTCTTAATTATATTTTTACTGGTTACATATGACTATTACCTATCTCATCCTACAATATGTATCTACAGCATTTTATCTGTCAACCTGTATCAAGTATTATCTAAGTATATATTTGAACATACTTCTTTAAGTACACCTTTGAATCTTCTCCTTGAAACGTTTGGCTCTTTGATTTTGCTGTTTGCAGATTTAGGAGCTGCACCACGAAATTGCATGTTGTTTCGTGCAGCCATCACATCATGCTTTAGTTCGGGAGCATCTCCCTCAAGAACAAATATTGGAGTGATATCCGCAAGCAATAAATAGATTGTTCTAAAGAATAAATTCCTAAAACAATAAAAAGTAAGTTTTTTAATTACATACTAAATTTAAAAATGCTGTGTTATTAAAATAAGACATGACAACAGCACATGTATATAAACTTTATTCTAGCAAAGTCAGTGTAACAAATGATGTTAAAAATATAAACATTTTATGCACATTATAATTTACTATTGGTGCAGCACAGCAGCGTGTGCCGCAATTTGTTTTAATTTTAAAATGTAAATAGTATAGACGTAACGCAAATTATGTATATTAGATATAGGTTGCTATAAGTTTGACTATATAAATAATATCACCAATAGTATTTTAATTGCCGTGAGAACATATGTACAGCTTTGTGTGTAAAAGAGACACAAAGCTTTATGTATCACGTTACATATGATATGTATGTTCATGCCAAATACTCTGTATTCTGAACAAGATGGTCCATGATATTGACTTAAAAGCGAGTCAACTCTTGCTAGTTCATATCAATGCCCACGGACCATATTTTCGTAAAAACAATGAAAAGTGCTGAAACTTTATGTTAAACAATAAGCTATGTGTATAAATAGGTCAGGTATTTCGCGCAAAACAAACCACTTTTCAAGGCAAAATAGGGACTTTTCAGTTAGTGTTCAATTCAAAGTTCCATCCTCATTCACCTCGATGTCTGAAAAAACCACAGTCGTGCGATTTTCTAGGCTCTTTTTATCACTCACTACTCCTCTGTGGAATCAATTATCGGCGGGGGTGTTTCCGAACGGATACTACTTAGGGACCTTCAAGAAAAGAGCATAATCCTTCTTAAAAGGCCGGCAACACAGCTGCTTTGTTGATGTGGCTGTCCATGGGCGGTGGTAATCACTTACCATCAGATGAACCTTCTGCTCGTTTGCCCCTTTTTTCTATAAAAAAAAATAGTTTACACTGTGAAGGTACACTCCCATATAGTTTTTGAGGTCCTGAAAGCTTGTAACTTTGTAATACGTTTATTATTAAGTATATAAATTTTCGTCGCCGTCGCCTCTGTGATCTAGTGCTTGAGCATTGGCGTTGACCACATGAGGTCCCGGGTTCGATTAACGAGTCGGGCACTAAAAAAAAAACTATTTTTTCAGTTTTCTGAGAAACACAAAGTTGCCCGGGATTGGAAAGTGCCCGGCGGTGATAGGCTTGCCAGCTATCATATTTATGGGGCCAAGTATCTTCAGCTAATCGTGGGTGTACTTGTACCTCTGCCTTTTGCCTCTTGTACTTCTTGGGGATTCGGGCGTGAAGATACTTTTTTATGAATTGTGTCCCATATTAAGCATTGTACATAGTTTGTAAATAAGTATTAGGCCAATTAGCATGTAAGATTTGTAAATATCTACCAATGTAGCAGAGGGCAATGACTGTAGCTGGTATGGTCTACAGAAAGACATGCATACATAAATGCAACATAAAAGTTCAATATTATAAAGGTAAAAGAGTTTTTAGAAAATCTCTCGCCATTTAAGCGCCGTGGCTTCTTTAACAGCGGCGCCCCGTCTATCTGGCCGAGCCCTATATATATATATACATATATATATATATATATATATATATATATATATATATATATATATATATATATATATATATATATATATATATATTTATTATCTTCCTAAGATTTTCGTGTTAATGGAGTAGGTACTTTTCGTTAGTAAGGATTAATATGCCTGCGTACACTTGCGCATAATAATCCTACTGCTCAAAATTCATCTATTAATTTTCAACAATTTTTCGACTCAAAATTCCTTATTATGTTGTTGTTATAAGAGATAGATATATAGTGTTGCGGACTTTTTTGTAGATCTACTTAAAATCAATATATTTGTAGTACATTGTACTTACGTATACTTATCCATTACGCCAGAGCACGCGGATACAGCAGTTCGATAGCGATTTTCTTCCGACTTAGTTTACGAATATCGATATTTTAACTTAACCAAGAATAATTGTAACGTAATAACGTAATGCTTGATAGCCTATAACCTTCCTAAATCCTAATTCCTAATGAATGTACCTATGCTATCACACACATAGAAATTTTTTTTCAATCCAACTTATTGTTCCAGAAATTAGCGCGTTTAATCAATAAACAAACATACAAACAAATAGGAAATATTGAGATTTAGTCAACATGTAATGACATGTATAGGTGTTTCAATACGTTACCGCGATGTATTTTCGTGCAACGACATCTAGTAAATGTGCACTACATTACGCTTTATGCTACGCTTTCTTCCGATTAATTTTATTTTCCGTGGGAATAAGATATTTACCCGCGATAAAAAGTAGCCTATGTCCTTTCTCAACGTCTTATCTATGTTTATGCCAAATTTTATGAAAATCGGTCCAGTGGTTTAAGCGTGAAAGCGTAACAGACAGACAGACAGACAGACAGAGTTACTTTCGCATTTATAATATTAGTATGGATATATATATATATATATATATATATATATATATATATATATATATACATATAACTGTTCTCGGACAAATCTTCTTGCACTTAAATTTGGACAGAACTAAATGTATGGCTGGGCTCTACCGTATACCCATCTTATGCTTATCTTGTTTCGTTTGACAGTATAATAAATGCACAGTTGTTTATATAATCCTAATCCTAAATCTAAGAATAAGAACAGTCTCCTGCTTTTCGCCAGCTGTCACACAGTCTATACATTAAAAATAATGTTTAATTAATATTATTAATTACTAACATATGTAAGCATTAGTGTTCGTTACTTAGATGTTAATAGAAGTGATAACTGTGTCTTGACCCTTTTGACTGGCATAGGCAGGTCAACAAATTAAAGAATAATAGCTGTCTGGAGCTTTATGTAAGATGTCTGAAAAGATATTGTACCTCAAATACAATTTTGGTTGGATATGATAGTCTGTTACATTTTGACTGTCACAAACCCAGCCTGACAAATCAACAGCAACAACTTCCCCTCTAATCTGAAAAAAAAATAAAGTATCATAAGATTTTTAACTTAAAATGTTTGCATACGGCTACACTTTTTTTTATTTTTATTTTTTTATTTTTTATTTCATAAGATAGCAAACAAGCAGATGGGTTTCCTGATAGAAAGAGTCAACCATCGCCTATAGACACCAAAGATGTTAATGGTGCGTTGCTATCTTGTGGTGAGGTCTAATGCCACATGCATAATTTGCTGGCTACCTTACCCTCCAAACCGGAACACGACAGTGACAAAACTGACACTATTGCGGCAGGAATAGGTGAGGCGGTGGTACCAGACCCGGGCGAGACAATGCAGAATTCTGCCACCTAGTAGCCACAAAGTTAGTGACTCGCATAGCCAATCAGTCGCCTTTTATGACCTGCCTGGCAGAACAGCAGTTGGCCTATTCTCCAAAGGAGCCCGGGACCAACACGGGGGAAACTACCTCCCAAACTGCAACACAACAGAAATAATTAAGGCTGTGGTACGACATACCCGGGCGAGCTGTAGCAGAACTCTACCACCTAGTAGTCACAATGGTAGTGATAGGTATAGCCAGTCGGTCACCTTTTACGACCTGCTTGACAGAACAGCAGCTGGACTATTCTTCTAAGGAACCCCAACACCGGGCACCCCCTCCCCCCCCCCCTCCGGCTTACAAATAATACTAATATACATGCCCTTCATGAAGATGTTTAATAGCAACAGATTAACAAATCTAGGGAGCAATCAGATAAGTCTCCTGGCCAATGCAGCTCTTTCCATATTCAGCATCAAGATGCTGCCGAATAATCCAAATACATTGTACGGAGACCGTCCTCGTACCTCTGCCTAACCCTTCGGAGATACAGGAGTGAAGGTACTTTAAAATAAAAATGACATACATTTAAAATGGTTGAAATGAATTCAGTAACTGTTATAACAGTTTGTATATTAGTATGTACAATATAGAGCACTGTTACATATATACAATTATATTTTTATAGCTGATTTGAATAGATAATAATTTTTTGGACTTAATGTTTTAGAATTATTTGTGTTTCATGCAATATAAATTGCAGCTTTTTTGCCCTTGTGTATCACATCATAACTAGCAGACCATCCTCAGTTACTATGGCTCACAAGTACATATAATTTGTTACATGTCAGTTTTATTACATTACAAAAATTCAAAAACATAAATACTTATCCTTCCTTTCCATTTTAGCCTAAGATCCGAATTAAGATCGACCTTCACCCATCTGATAACCGAATGAAACATTTTTTATATAAAACTAGCTGACCCGGCAAACAATGTTCTGCCTTTTTAACTACTCTTATATATATCTTCTTATATATATCTATATTTTTTCACCTTTTAAACCTAACCTGAATCTTCTTATATATATATCTATATTTTCTCACCTTTTAAACCTAACCTGAACCTCCATGAATATTTTAAAACCAAAATTAGCCAAATCGGCCCAGCCATTCTCGAGTTTTAGCGAGACTAACGAACAGCAATTGATTTTTATATATATAGATTTTATACATAGACAAATACATCTTGCATGTATTGCCTATCAAAATTTGTTCATAGCTATTCTTAATTTTTAAAAATTTAACTAACTTTTTTTAGTAACTTTCACCCATTTGTTAACTAACCAAATGTTATTAAAACTAAAATTTTAAACATATAGAATAAGTCCATAAGGTATTGCCTACGTATTTAGTTTACGTTCATGGCTACCGGGCAAGCAGGTATAAACAGGTAAGTAAATACAGGTGAGTGCACTGATCTGTTAACCAATTAAAATATATATAAAAATAAAAAATATTTAATAATAAACACAATGATATAGTATTGCCTGCAATAAAACATTAAAGAATCGAACCCGGGATCTCATGTGGTCAACGCCAATGCTGGACCACTAAACCACGGATGCCACAAATAATGATTAAGATTTCAAATTAGACAAAATATATTTATTACAAAATAATTTAAGATTTACATTTTGTTTTCGCGAAGGGGGTGGGGGGGGGGGGCAATGTTACTTGGGACATTGACCCCCCCCAGACTAAAGCAAATTCATACTGTAGAAAATGATGGTCCGGAGGTGACATAACCTTTGATCATGCATATCTAAACAACTTCTTGGCTTTCCGCGGGGGGCGATGGTACAGGGGGAGTTATAAACCTCCGCCCTTCCCCCCTCCACCCTTTCATCTCTTAAATCAACATGCAAATTTCAGATGCAATCCCGTTTAAAGTTGGTGATAAGAACTCTGTACGTTTCATTGTGAAATTGTGATGATTGCTTGTCAAAATAAAACTGATTTATGATAGGCATGGATCATTTAACAGTTAACATATTAAATTTCGTACTAAATTTTTTTAACAATTAACAACTGTTATTTTATATTAGCAAATACTGTTAAAAGTAATTTTTATGCATCACTAAAATTACCAATAACTTGATTTATGATAATACTGTTATTAAAAATATTTCGAAGGCCGTAATACTAACTGTTAAAAGTTATTAAAATTATTCTAGAGGACCTTTTTTTGGTAGCTTCGTGTTTTTACTGCTTCTAATACTTACTATATATAGGCTACTGATATAATATAGCATAAATAAATAACTGTTACATATTAATTAACTTTAACAACATAAAAGTTAATCTAATTTAACAATAATTTCCATGCCTAATTTATGATGCCGAATGCCGATACTTACTTCATGAAGCGCTTTTTTTTCGCTAAAAGGAGTTAGCACAGCCCATAAACCTTTAATTCCCATTGTAATTAGTACTTTTAGATACTTTTTTTAACCTACACTTGATAAAATTATAACCACTTTCGTTCAGATTTAAGTAAAAATAAATTTCAAATTCAAATCAAAATATAAACAGATTTTTTGACAGCTAAGCCTAAAAAAATCACAAACCACAGATCACTAACAGAACTACATTTCACAATTAACATGCAACACAGACTATTATTTATATTATAGGCAGCACGTGATTTCTGTGATAGGCAGCCAGCGGCAGCCTTAATAAAGATGGGCGATTGTGAATGACATTATTCGAATAATTCGATTGTAGCACTCATTCAAATTATTCGAATAACCTTATGACATTCGAATTTAAAAAGAAGCGGGAGGTAAATACGCATATATTGCGTCGTCTCATTCCTTCCGATTCAAATTTCGATACTAGTAGTTTATATATTTGAATATTCGTAACCTCAGCTAAAAGTAAACTCTATGTTCTGAGAAAAAATACTTATTTTCGTGTGGCAAATTTAGTTATCGAACTTAACGATAATTACTAGTTTGTATTCGGATATCGTAGTCTTTATTGCACCCATATAAAAACATTTTGATTGTAAAACCTAACTTAACTAATTATTATTATCAAATAAAACTTAAAAGTAATCTGTATAATACCAAAAAAAGGTCAATTTTGTATTGCAAACTGAATGAATAAACTAGCGGTTCGCAAATCAGTTACTATTTAATTATTACTAGTACGAATATCAATTAAAAGTAGACTGTAACGTAAATGAGAATACAGACTAATTTTGAATGGAACAGCGAATGAATAAACTAGCGGTTTATTCGAATTTGCAAACTAGCGATCGATTGTGTTTGTATCCGAATAATAATATTACTAGTATCAAACTATTCGATTATTGGGATCAGTAACAATCGCCCATCTTTAGCATCCTATAATAAGTAGGTAAGCTATAGCCTAGTGATGGGTCAACTCGAATTACCAACTCGAGTTAACTCGAGTTGTGCTTAAATCGAGTTGACTCGGGTTAGATTCTCCTTAACTCGAGAAAGAGTTGCAAATTCTGAACTATTGTCTTAAAAATTAAAAATTGAGATAGAATTTAAATAAAAGTACCATTTATTTAAAACAGTTATTAAGTACGATAATTCAAAACACTGGGATTTTAAAGAAAATCACGTTTAGTGACCGGAAAGTGGACGGGTAAATTGTAAAAGTATTAAGATTTGTTCAAACGTGTGGGAAATACGACCACGTTAATTAATAACATTACAAAGATTATTCAAATGTTATTGTTGGAAAAAATAATACTGTAACTTGGCCATCATTTGCGAATGGAAATAATATTTTCTTTGAACCATCTATATCGGAGGAGCCTTTTCAAAAAAAAATGAGGCAAACTGTCGCGCTTGGTCGCATAAAAACAGAAGTTTATAATAAAATATAGTAATAAACAACTTTTTTACCACCTACTCAGTACAGTGGTGACAATTAGTATAACATAATAAGATGAGTTAACAATTTATTAAAAAAATTAAGCAATCACAAACAATTATCCTATTCAAAGTCTCGTTCCGCTAACTCGAGTTCGGCAACTCGAGTTAAGTGAATTTTAACTCGAGTCAACTCGAGCCGCGTTTATTCTGAGTTGGCACATCAATACTATAGCCCACTCTTGTTTTTTGCTCTGAATCAGGAAACCTATGGAACTGCTATTTCTACGAAAAAAACGTGCATACTAAAACGTAGAGATTGTATACTCCTTGGTGTTTACCTAGGTATTCATTTGCTTTTTGGTGCATACCTACCTATACGCAATTAAACATGGCGGATTTCATACTCCGTGCGGTACTCCATCAGGAGAATATTGTTTTTCTATGATTTTGTATTTTAGCATAATTACGTTATCTCTAAATACTACCCTTGAAGCTTTAAATTGATTTCGTAATAAATTCCACCTTGACACTATCTTAATCAAAATGGGTTTTTAGGATTCCCTACCCACAGGGTAAAACGGGACCTTGAGTTGTTACTAAGACTCCGTTTCAGTAGCAGTAGTAAATACGGTACTATCGTGCTACTACTACTGAAATAATTGTGACGACACTATCGTAGAATGAACTAGCGGTTTCTACTACTACTATTAATGTATTACGTTGAAATTATATTATGAATTATATTATAATCTGTATACTTTGTAGGCCTACATAAACCTCTAGAGGTAGTATTCCTCAGCAACTGACAATTAAGAACGTCCTCAGAAAATCCACTTTTCTTAAATTAAAACTTCAACGAGTGTCACTCATGTAGATGTCACTTGTGTACTTAGTACTTACAGTAGTCGAACCACGTCCGCTAGCACAGATTACATAGAGATGCAAGCATCACACTAGCGTGGTTGTGTGCCCCCTCAAAATTTTTAGTATCCCTGTTTTCTACATAAAAAGTGAAGGTTAAAGGGCAATGAGCCCACCCCTCGTTCCCACCACTGTAACTTCTGTAAGCCAGAATCAACAGTGGCAACCTTCCTGATAACCTCGGAGTTGCGAGCTCAGAGTGCCCTGGGGGAAAAGCTAAGCTGTCTTGGAACCCACATCGAATTTAATCAGAAGAGTATAGGAGGATTAGGAAAATACATCCAGTACAGTACAAAGTGAAGATTAAATTAAATATTATACGTCAATATTTTATTTAAATAGATAAAATTGCAAAGAACGTGAATGAATAAATAAATACATCAAGCTCATTCCCATCCAGTAGATATTTTGGGTAATCAGGATTTAAACCGATCGTAAGTACATAGCGACAAAATATGGCGGACTCGGTACAGGCGTGTGGTCGCGTAACATATTGTCAATAAAGCTTCAAGGGTAGTTTTATAGATAAGTGTATACTGCGTGTGGTAAAATACAAAACCATAAAATAATAATATTCTCCTGATAGAGTACCGTACGGAGTAGGTATGTGATCCGCCATGTTTAGTTGCGTACGTATGCACGTTATTTTGTAGAATCAAGTATGGCCACAGACTACTTAGAGATGCAAGCATAGTAAAGCAGTTCCATAAGATTTTTCCTCTGAATAAAGAAACCTATGGAACTGCCATACCTAAGAAAAAAACGTGCAAGTATGCACGTTTTTTTCTTAGGTATGGCAGTTCCATGCACAACAAAACATGGCGGATTACATACTCCGTATGGTACTCCATCTGGAAAATATTATTGTTTTATGCTTTTGTATTTTGTACCGTACACAGTATATACTTATCTATAAAACAATCCTTGAAGCTTATTGATTTCGTAATAAAGTCCTGTTCGACATTATTTTAGTTAAAATGGGGTTTTAGGGTTCCATACTCAAAAGGTAAAATGGGACCCTGTTACTAAGACTCAGTTTCAGTAGAAGTAGATAATTGTGATGATAGTATCGTACTACTACAACTACTACTGAATTATGTTAAAATTATAAACGCTTATATTTTAGCCTGTTTATTAGTGTCCACAGAGTATATTTATGGTTTACAACGTAAGTACATAGCGACGAAAAATGGCGGCTCGGCACACTCGTGACGTCACGTAAAATGTTGTCAATAAAGCAAAACTATTGCGTATAGAATTGGCTTGTTTTCATTGCATATCTTAGACAAAGACGCCATTATGTTTATTATTTCATCTTCTAAACTGTTACATACCTAAGTACCTATATGACATAATAACATTTCCATAGGTTTCCTTATTCAGAGAATTCTTCCTATAAGAGGTTTTTTGACATTGGCAAGTTGACAATGACAATTGACAACACTTGACAGTTGACATTTGACAATACAGCAAATTCAAAACAAAATCGGTGTGTATAATCAACTGTTTTCTTTGATAGGAAAAAAAATTATCGCAATGTATGACGAAACTGTTTTAATTATACGTAGTGAATATTCACAATTAAGAATTGTAAGCGGTTATCACTATCCAAATAGTTTTGAACTGATAAACAGCACTTGTGGGGACCGAAATCATAGTTACTTATCTATGTTTTTTATGAAGATAAGTTATAGTAAACCTTGATTTTATTTAATTCTGTTGCTAATATCACTAAGATGTCCTATCTAAACAGAATAACCAAGCAAATATGGTATGTTTTAACCATTTTTCATAACCTATTAGGTGATAAAAAAAATCTATTTTATAATTAATATTTTAGGTTTCCGGCTTCAATACCATACAGATCAAGGTTCAAGCATGTACAAGCCCTTAAAACAGACATAAAGAATAGACAAATTGATAAAGTTTTAATTGCCAATAGAGGAGAAATAGCATGTCGGGTGATGAGAACCACTCAAAAGTTAGGAATCAGAACTGTAGCAGTTTATTCAGATGCAGATAAACATGCAATGCATGTTGAAATGGTAACTATTTACATCCAAATTTGAAAACTTAGATATAGTTCTATACAATGTGTAAAAGAACCTGTCCGATTATTAAAGGGGGCCGTTCATAAAATACGTCACACTAAAATCAGCTTTTTTTTAACCCCTTCCCCCCATTGTCACTCTGTGTCACACTTTTTGTGACCCCCCCCTAGAAATATTTCGTCACAAAAAGTAAGACCTCCCCCCTGCTGAGTATGGTAAATTCTAAATTATAGTACACAAAATTCTGAAAATTAAAAATATTTATTTAGTTATTATAATAACATTACGCACAGGGTACGTGAAAACGTTACTGTCTCAAGTATTGGAAAAACAAAGAAACCTGTTGTGACAGATCACAACGCCGCTAGAGTTGCGCCACAGAGCTAGCGCTCATGTCAAAAAATAATAAACGGCGAACGTCACGTTGCCGTATACCCCCCGTCCCTCCTTGACACATCTTGTCACACTCAGCCAGACCCCCTCTCCCCTTGTATGCGAACGTATTTTATGAATGGCCCCAAGGCATTGGTAGTTTGGTTGAAGGCACTAAAATATTTAAGTTCGAATTTTGCTTAATAGAAATTATATCAACTCAAATTTTCCTTCAACTTGATGTTTAATTTAATGGGGAATAAATTTTCCTTAAATGAGTCAATTACACAATTTTCATTGATAGAAAAGTTCAATTTTCATTGAACAATATTAGTTGAAACTAGTAAATAATGTACTTGTAATTTTATTTCAATTTCCGCTCACTGAGCATTTTCGATCTTTGAGAGTAACATACAGACAAAATTATTTTAAATTAATTGGCCGGTTTTAAAGCATCTTCAGGACATATCTTTCCGATCCGGTAGTAACTCAAAAAATGTTGACTTGTCAAAAGTGCCTGTAAAGGATAATTTGAATAAAAATGTTTTGACTTTGACTTTGACATAGCATTCTTTAATGAGCATTTATTTACAGTAAAGAATATTATGTCCTAAAGAGGCTCTAATAAGCGAAACCGGTTTAAAATAATTTTATATATATTTATAGTGAAATAAAAGTACAAGAGCATTATTTACTATTTTCAATATTTCACCAAGAATTTCACCAAGTGCCGACAATTGAAAGTGTAAAAAAAATTAAGTTAACACAGTAAGTTTTAATTAATATTAGCTAAATTAAATTTAAATCTTTCGAATTTAAACTTACAGGCCAATGAAGCTTATCATATTGGACCTGCTCCATCATCACAAAGTTACTTAAATGCTGATAAAATATTAGAAGTTGCAAAAGAATCAAACAGTCAGGCAATACATCCTGGCTATGGCTTTTTGTCAGAGAATGTAGAATTTTGTGAAAAATGTGCTCAGGAAGGTGTTATTTTTATTGGTCCACCACCATCAGCCATAAGAGATATGGGTATTAAAAGGTAATGTTAAAAGTTTCTATAACTTTAAGTATAATATCCCTGTGTTGGTTCCGGGCTCCTTCGAAGAATAGACCAACTGCCGTTCTGCCAGGCATGTCGTAAAAGGCCAATTGGCTATGCAAGTCACTAACATCGTGGCTACTAGGTGGTAGAGTTCTGCATTATCTCCCCTGGGTCTGGTACTACCGCCTTACCTATTCCTGCCACAATAAGGTCAGTGCTTGTCATTGTCGTGTTCCGGTTTGGAGGGTAAGTTAGCCGGTAAACTTATGCATGTGGCATTAGACCTCCCCACAAGATAGCAACGCACCGTTAACACATTTGGTGTCTACAAGCTATGGTTGACTCTTTTCATCAGGAGACCCATGTGCTTGTTTGCTATCTTATGATATGAAAAGAAATATAGTCTTAATCATTAAGAATAATGTTCATTATAAAAATTATAGCATCAATACAATCTTCATGAGACATAACTAGATTGACCTCGTACATGCTTGATTTTATTTTCAGAAAGCTCTCTCTTGAAATGATGGTGATATCATTTTTCCATTTGATGATTTTGACATTGGAAAAACTTTAAAAACAACAAAGAAAAATATTGACACACAGGGACTGAAACTGCGACTGCCTCCCTAAAGCTGGGACGCTCTCCCACTGAGTTAGTGTCAACAGGTTTGACGTGGCGAAATTCTTCTTTGTTATATGATCGATTACGTTATTGTCGATATTTTTCTTTGTTGTTTTTAAACAAAAATAATAAGAAATACGAGAGTACTGATCAAAAATATTAATGTGAATTTCATCTGTAACGATGAACTTATTTAACTAGTTTTACGCATATATACCTAGCGGTCAGTACAATTGACGTAATCGATCATATAACAAAGAAGAATTTCGCCACGTCTAACCTGTCGACACTAGCTTGGTGAAAGAGCGTCCCGGCTTTAGGGAAACAGTCACAGGTTCAATCCCTGCATGCCAATATTTTTCGTTGTTGTTTTTAAAGTTTTTCCAGTTTTCCCAAGCATAGATGTGTTGTGCAAGAAATGTTAGACATGTGTATATAATAGGTTTAATAATAGGTTTCTGCAGTTCTCCATAATGTAAACTTTAACTGTGCTAAATTTTTTACTCCACCGTTCAAACAATTATCTTAAAAAGAGATCCAAACTTTTTCCTTCACATATTAATATATAGATGACAAACAAAACTGGTAGACAAACCAAATTTTGCGACATCCTCATTGGTTAGCAACCCTAAATATGCAATCAATGGATTGCAAAAAAAATGTAAAAACAAAAAACATATATTCCAGAATATGTTTTAGTATCCTTCTGACACAAATACCACAGTCTAACCCCAAAGTAAGGTGATTTGCTTACTTTAGGATTAGTAAAATTCATGTAATTTGTCCATCAATATTATTATAATTATTAATTTATGTAACTGTATATACCAACTATGAAACAAGTATTTGTTTTTAATTATAATAGTTATACATACATACATATACATATACATACATATCTTCATGCCAAATCCCTTACAGGGTAAATAGAGGAAATTGAGTGCTATATGTCACGGTCCACATAGACTTGCCTTGCTTCCTGCACATTCATAACTCTTCATACAAACACACTGGTTTCGTAGACTCTTGACCTTCGGACAGCACCCGACCGATTCGGTCATGGTACATCAGTCTTAGTCTGTCCATGTACATACATCCATCCATATTCGCATTGTATATCTGTTTTGTAAAACTGTGCATCTGCTACTCTTTCAACATGTCCAAACCAACAAAACATGCCCTTTCTTCTTTTTATACCGATACTGTCTTTCAATACCAACCTCTCTCTAACTTCGCTATTATGAATACAATCCACAAGTGTTACACCACATATTTATCATAATAATCTAATTTCGACCGTGTTAATTCAACTTTCATGCTCTGTCTGGCATACCCAACTCTCACTTCCATAAGATAGCATTGGGGCAAGCACAAAATAGGGCTAGACGGGCATCTCAATAGTGCTTTGAAGTAGCTTTCCTAATGCTCCATTAACTCGGTTCCCTGCGCACACTCTTCTTTCTTTACTAACGGTGTACCTTTCATTCCTGCTTAAAAGCGTATCCAAGATATACAATCTCATCCACTTGTTCCAATACTACATCATCAATCGCTACTCTTTCATCTGTTATGGTACTTCCCTTTCAAATATCAGAACTTTGCTTTTCCTCACATTCAATTGTATGCCCATATTCTTACAATCATCTTTCATAACAGCAATCAATGTTTAGAGTTCTGGTGGAGTAGAACCTACAAGTACAGCATCACCTGTGTAAAGCAGGCAATTTAACATCAGATCACATCTCATCCTTTGGAGACATTAGTTATCATAGTAATTATTTCATAAAAACCTGATACTTAAAGTATTGTTATAATTTATAGTACATCAAAAGCAATAATGTCAAGTGCTGGTGTACCTATTGTAAAAGGTTATCACGGGGAAGACCAGAGTATTGAAACACTTAAAGCTGAAGCTAAAAGAATTGGTTTCCCGCTCATGATTAAGGCTGTTAGAGGAGGTGGAGGAAAGGTAAGAAAAATCTTAAAAAGCATTTTATTAAATTGTCAAAAAATATTGGATCTGTTAAAATTTTATTATCAATATCTTAATTATTGTAAAAGATCAATAATTTATTCTTTAAACAAATTGAAGTATAAACAGATTCACAAGGCTGATCATTTGATTTCACATCAAGACTTCACATCAAATTAAATTATCAGTTTTAAGACAGATTTTTGGTTAAAACCAAAGTCAGATATTACTTTTAGTCATACTTACAAGGTGGCCAAATAATTGTAGCATATTAGTAACATTTTTAGCAGATGAAAATTCTGTAGCTTTGATTTTTATATTTGCAGCTGATGTGGCACAGCTCGTGCACGTCCTGTTTGTTCTGTCTAATATATCTATACATATAATAGTACGAGATCCCGCTGCAGGATTGGTGTGCTCATCGACTTTTTGTTTAAAACCAAATTTTTATGTTTATTTATAGTTAAGAGAATATATATTTACTAGGGTGCCTATCAAAATTTGGCCGCCATTATTTTTAATTAAATTATTTTTAATTGATTTTTGGTAAAAAAATTCGTTTATTTATTTTTTAAATAAAATAACGTCTACATCACGGTAATTAATATGAAGATTCTAAAAAATCACGGTTGCCGTTGCGCACCTGGCCGCACCTCTTTGCAGCCAGGTGTAAACAGGTATGATTTCGATAAATTTATACGTTTATAACCTATTTTTATTAATTATATGTCAAATTGAAGCTAATTTTTTTCTATTAATTATCATATAAAGTTGCTTAATTAAATCTGGCCGCAAATAAGGGTTACTGGCTGTTAAAGATAATAAATATTTAAGGTAGAGTGAAAGAGAGTTAGCGCGTAACATCATTTGTCAGACGAGGACAGCGAGGCTGTGCGACGCTTTTAAGCCATTGCGCATGCGTCGAACGTTAGTGTTCTCAACCACCGGGGAGTAATAGAGACGACTTATAATAAATACTCGACTTATAATTTTTCAAATATAGACGAAGACATATTTTTTTTGTAAAAATATAACGCAGAGTCAACAGAGAAAGTCAGTAATAGCATTTATTTCTCCACATTATGAATGCTTTTATTGTTTGTTTAAAATAAGGTTCAAAAAGGTTCGACTACCAGGTAAATTGTACCTGTCTGAGAAATGTAATATAGTAGAAATTAGTTGATGGTACTACGTTCTTCGATAAAAATAAATATTAATAATTTTTTTAGTTTATTATTTTTATTTAATCGTTGATTTTTGAAAAAATAATTATTTAATTTTTTAAATTATCATTTTTTTTAAATGCATTAGTAGAGTTTTTAAATTATTCATGTCTTCAAATTATGCATTAAGTATTTTTTTAAGTTATTAATATAACAAAGAAAAAAAATTTTTTAATGATAAATAAAAAAAAATTACTAATTACATTTTGAAAAAAGGACATTAATCAATTTTTTAAATAAATAATTATTTAAAAAATGTATTAATTATATTTGTTAAATTGTTAATTTTTTGATAAATGCAGTAATTCATTTTTATAAAAATAAGAAATTAAAAAAAATAATTTTTAACATAAAAACCTCAAAGTTAGAACTGTGTCATTTATATTGCAACTATAACCTATATTATTCTTAAATTCAATTCAACTTTTACTTACGGTTTGTGTTTTGCAAAAATCTTCAAATTCTTGTTTATCTTTTTGCTTCAGAACCACAATTTTTTTAGACACTCTGAATGATATCCAAAATCATTAGTAGAGTCAATTGTAACTAAAAGGTCATGATATTTATATTTTTTTTACGACGAAACAATAACATTAGCGAGCACTTTTGGAATGATACATTATTAAAGTCGAGTACATTGCTTTTTTCGTTACACAAAAAACACGACTTCATCTTTATCAATTTTATTTTACGTTAATTAATATAATAATTTTTAGATGCACAAATAAAATAACAATGTAAATATAAAACGTTGTTTATTACGAACTCCAAAACAGCGTGGTTTTTATGTTAGAATAAAAATGCTGCATCTGTTCAGTTGAGAACACTAACATTCGACGAATGCGCAATGGCTTAAAAGCGTCGCACAGCCGGCAATCGCTGTCCTCGTCTGACAAATGATGTTACGCGCTAACTCTCTTTCACTCTACCTTAAATATTTATTATCTTTAACAGCCAGTAATCCTTATTTGCGGCCAGATTTAATTAAGCAACTTTATATGATAATTAATAGAAAAAAATTAGCTTCAATTTGACATATAATTAATAAAAATAGGTTATAAACGTATAAATTTATCGAAATCATACCTGTTTACACCTGGCTGCAAAGAGGTGCGGCCAGGTGCGCAACGGCAACCGTGATTTTTTAGAATCTTCATATTAATTACCGTGATGTAGACGTTATTTTATTTAAAAAATAAATAAACGAAATTTTTTACCAAAAATCAATTAAAAATAATTTAATTAAAAATAATGGCGGCCAAATTTTGATAGGCACCCTAGTAAATATATATTCTATTAACTATAAATAAACATAAAAATTTGGTTTTAAACAAAAAGTCGATGAGCACACCAATCCTGCAGCGGGATCTTAGACTATAATAAAATCGTAGGAAAGTCAAAACTGTACATTGAATATTTTTTTAAAAGAATACTTGGGGCGTGATCTACAATCGATATAGAAGCCAAAAATATAGTTTTTACAATTTTTGTCTGTTTGTCTGTATGTATGTCTGGGGTAAACTCAAAAAGTACTGCATGGATTTACTTCAAATTTTACATGAATATTACTAATAGGTCGGGTAAACATTAAACTACATATAATCACGCTATCACATACGGGGGAGGTGCAGTGCGGAGTAAACGAAGTCCGCGCGGACGAAGTCGTGGGCAACAGCTAGTAAATGAATAAATTTGCTATTTTCTACAAACTGTTTAATGTGACGACGTCGACGAAGTTTTCGCGACGACACCACAAATAAAGATGGCAGTTTCATAAATGGACAAAACTCACTGAAGGTCTGATCAAAAAAAGAAGACCCTAACTGCACAATTATCCACCGCAGTAAGCAAGAACAAAAGCACACATTTTATGCACTCAATGCATGTTTCAACAATGTAATTATTACTTACACTTGTGTTGAGTGAGGTAGTCTTCATTTCTCCTGAAGATTAATGATTTCGAATTGAAACATGCTTGAGTGCATATTTTTGTGTTTTTATGTTTGCTATCAGTGTGGTGGATGTGGGTGGATAATTGTGCCCCTAGAGTCTTCCTATTTATCTGGATCTTCAGGGATTTTTATCTATTTATTAAATCGCCATCTTTCTCTTCGGTGGCATCTCGGAGGTCACATAAATCCATTCGCGGGAAAGAGCAAATTTAATTAATTTCACCTCAGTTATTTTAACTAAACCTTCCCTGATAAATAAGCATTTTGGTAATGACAACTCAATCAACTCAAATCGGGTCTGTAATTTAATGAAGAAAATTCAAAAAAATTATATCCACTCTATGAATTATGTAGGTTATTAAATTATTAAACCCCTCGTAAGACATTATTAATTAAATAATTAACCAAATAATAAAGCTAAACCCAAATTTATTTATATAGGTTCAGACTAATTTCCGACTTATATAAGGTCGTTTGTCGGGGTGAGTTGGGCGAATTCATGGTCGTGTCCCATCTTGCTATGCATGCCTTATCTTACAGTGTACGATTCAATGAGGCTCAGTCCCAGTGTTCCAACTAGTTTAGGACCTCATTTAGGTCTGAAACTAGGTTAGATATTGGTATAGTTTCACCAATTAAATGAGAGTTTAGCCGTTTTAATTATTAATGTAATTCATGATAGTGGCAATCATTTTTATTTATTTTAGGGTATGAGAATAGCAATGGAAGAATCTGAATTTTTGACTCAACTAGAATCTGCGAAAAGAGAATCTCTGAAGTCCTTTGGTGATGAAAATATGCTACTAGAGCAGTACATTACAGATCCAAGACATGTTGAAGTGCAGGTGCGTAAAGTAATATATGAAATTTAAAACCTACACAAGTTCTCCATCTACACATGTATAAGCTAAATAGATAATGTAGTCTTAATGCAGTTTTAATTTTACAAAATGCAGTAAAAAAATGCAGTTTTGATTTTACAAAATGTAGCTCTAACGGCCCGGCCACAGCTACCCGCGGCGCGACATGCGACGCGAAATGCGGCGCGGTGAGACGCGCGACCATCTGGGTATACCACAGCTCGACTTGTTGCGACCGCGGCGGCGTGCCGCTTTGAGCTGTCATACCAGTACCAGGGTCGGATTTTATAATACTATTTTTACTATATTCTTTTGATGCGTAGTATATACATATTATCGTAACGTTAGGATTGTACGCTAAAATACCATTACTGTTGATACTTACATATATTACCTTATTATTGATCCCTCCATTCGAGATTTCTGAAGTTATATTATTTTAGGCGCGTAATATTTCTTTAGACAACGAGTGAAATTTTAAGATGCACGCGCATCACCATAACGCAAAAGTTACAGGTTGAAGTTGTCCGCTAAATTGCTCATTAAGTCCCGAAATCCTTGACTATCCTTTTCCAGTCCTTTTATTATTTTAATGTAATTAAGTATTTGCATGCAATATAAATCTATCAGAAAACAGAAGTACTTTATTCAATAAAACTTTTTACAAGTTATTTTGACACGTCAACATATTTTTTAAAAACTACTTTTGGCCACTATTTTTTAATGACGCCAAAGAAGTATAACTTCTCACGCGCGTACATAAGTACACGCACATATTTTTTTTTTGTATGGCAACGTAGCAATTTTCCGTGCAATTCGTAACTATGGTCGTTTTTGATGGAGTGGGCTGTAGAAAGTACCTATGTATTTTTTATTAATATGAGTGAGATAAATGTATAGGACAAATTTTGTTTAACGCAAGCTGACATTAAATTGAGAAAATGCTGTGAAGTTTTTAGATTAAGTTTAAGTTGCGGTGTATAAACTAAATTAAGTTTAATATTATTTTAAGTATAATATTAAAATAATGAGTTAATAACCAATTATTTATTTAATCAATAAATCATCATACTAACTCTAAATTAAAATTTAAAAACTAACACTTTTTTATCGTCTACCCACCATTTTAATTCAGTTCCATAATTTTAAGCGCAAAACGTAAAAAGAGCTGATGATCTTTCAAAGGGGATCCTGCGGCATAAAATTAAAGGTAACTTTAACCTGTGGTTCCTTACTCAATGAGCTTGAACTGTTTTATTCCAAAGCTCCCGAGTCCTCTCTATTGAACCATGTGAATTTTCTAGCAATAAAGGCTATATCAGCCCAATTTCAAGTGTCCACTTTCTAGTTGTATCGTTATATTGTTACGAATAATCTAGAAACGTAAAGAGTTGGAACGCTGGAGAGATCAAGAAATAAAAGAAACAGATAGCTACTCCTATTGACAAACAAATAGTTGACCAATAACCGCATAGCTATGTCATAATGGACTTTAAGGTACAGGGCATAAGGTTGAAAATAACTTGCACTAGGACTTGTTTATTTATCATAAGTTGTTTACAATAACTGCTATTGTTTACGAGATTATTGCTGAACATTCGCGATTCTTGTCGAACTTTACCTCGAGTATAAATAGGGAAGTGTTGACAAATAGAGAGCAGTTTTTATACAGTGATCGAAAGTGATAGTACAAGCGACCAGTGCAAAGCGAAGTGACCAGTTTAAGTAAATACGAAAATTGTTTTCTTTAAACGTAGTCAGTTTAGTGCTAGTGCAGCGAGGTGACCAGTGTGTATAGTGTATTTACGTATTACATTTTGTTGTTTGTGTACTTGTGTTGTAAATACACTGTTTTAATATAAGTGGCGTTTTCTTACAATGACGAACCCGAAGCACGTAACTTTATTTAAAAAAAACATCCAGCATCTAAATGTTTACCAAAACAAATCGAAGTCGCCTACACTCGGTGGATTTTAACTGGTCAAGCTTATAAGATCACATGGACTTTCTTCTGCTCTATCATTAAATACTGGAAGCTATCTTATTTCACATTCCTTAAAATAAAAAATCAAACAAGTCCAAAATTGATGATGTTGCTTAATTTTAATTAAAAGTTTTGATATCCTTCTTCCTGCTTCATCATAAGACCCTGTAAATCATTTAGAATCAGAGTATTTGTCAAAATAGAACAACTGAGTCCAATCTAAAGGGATTTTTCTTGCTTAGTTTGTAGTTTACCATGGCCACCTTCGAGTTTGATCAATAAATCCTAAGTCATGATGAGCATCAGCTCCTAGAAATCATCCAGCATCAAAATGTTTGCTAGTACAAGACAATTGAGGGCTAACTCAATAAACTTACCTTGTTGAGTTTAGAAGTTTATTATCTAAGTATTTTGAATCTGGATGCGACAAGTTTCGATATTACTATATTCGGTTCCATCTTCAGAGTCTCGTAATAATGAAAAATATCTTATTGAAACGAAACGAACGACTCCAAACTCTACTATCTTAACACTTTCTGTCAGTGAGTTACAATGACACTCTAGCGGCTCCATGTTCCATTTCTTATCATTATGAGTACTAATTAAACTTAGTACTTATAGCAACAAAACCGATGACCCAAAACTTGATTGCCTGGTCAAAACTCTACATCTGAGAGTTCTAGTCCCTATATCCAGGCTACATCATGATATTAGCTGGATAGTATCATAATATTACATTGTCATTGAACTTACAAAATTATGCCAAATTTCAATACAAAAAAATATCAGGAAGTCGATAAATATGGTTTGCAATATTTAGAAAATCTTTTATTTACATACAAATATTGTTAGTTAAATAAAAGCTGATATCTTCGAATGAAGATATTGTAGCATCAGGTCTAGGTTACCATGTCAACGCAATATAATTGAAGTAATAAAATACAAAATTTAGCATCGATAAAGCCTTTACAAGTTGCTAAACTCCGTTCATCAAGTTGAAAAGAGCTAGTGAGCTTTCAACGGCTGCACAGATTCTATTGAATCATTTTGAGCTAAGAAAAATCTCGTAAAATAAGGCTTTCAAGTAAAAAAAAAATTGCAACTAAATCGGACCATCTGCTAGAGCGCTAAGATGCACGGACAGATACACAGACACACCTCTGAAACTTATAACAATCCTCGTTTTTTGCGTCGGAGGCTAAAACAACTAGTAAAAATTTTAATAAAATATTGTTACGTACTTGGGTTCGCAATTATAAGAAAACACCACTTATATTAAATCCGTGCATTTACACAACACAACACAACGTAATACTAAAATACACTTTACACAATAGTCACTTGCTGTACTATCACTGAACTTAGAACGCTACACAATAAAACACTTCTCGCTTCGCACTGGTCACTTGATGTATCGCTCTCGATCGCTTGATAAAAACTGCCTTGTGTTTGTCAACATCTCTGTATTTATAGGCAGGGGAAAGTCCTAGCTGGATCCAGAAAAATCTAAATGTATCGGGAAACAATGAATCACTTCTTATCGTAAACATGTTATGAGTCATAAATCCTAGTACACGCTACTTTCAACCTTATGCCATATCCCACAAAATCCATTATGGCATAGCCCCGGTCAACTATTTGTTTGTCAATAGGAGTAGCTATCTCTTTCCTTTATTTCTAGAAAGTTAGCGCGCGCGCGCTCCAACTCTACACGCTTCTAGATTATTCGTAACAATATAGTATCTATATAATTTCCATTGGTAATAATTTTGTGTTATTCTGATTCCAACCCTGGCTTACTAGTGGATAAAACAAAAGTACTCTTTTGTTTTATTCGCTCATTACACCGCTCGTCACGGTCGCGCGTTTTTCCGCGCCGCAATTCGCGTCGCCGGTAGCTGTGGCATACTTCATACAGTTTCCTACATTTGTTGCCGCTCGCCGCGCCGCAATTCGCGCCGTGGACGCGCCGCGCGAGCTGTGGCCGGGCGGTAACAGCTACATTTTGTAAAATTAAAACAGATAAGTAATTGTTATTTGTAATTGTACAGATAAGTAATTGTACTACATTACATACTATTTTCATACATTTTTCAACGCTTCGTTGGTCGAGTGTTTAATGACTCTGATTACACAATCGGGCACGGGTTCGATTCCCTACAGGGTCAACATTTTATGTGATGATACCTTTAAATAAATTTTGCAAAAAGTTATTTGATTTACTAATAGAAAAAACATACTACAATTTGAATGATTTGTTTTGCTGATAAGTTAAAATGTTAAAGTAATAAATCTCTTATTATGTAATTTACATTTTTAAATGATTATGAATGTGAACAATTGAACAAATGCAATTTGTAAATTATAAGAAAACCAAGACAACCCCGCTGAGTTTCCTCCGCCGGATCTTCTCAATGTGCGGCCGCGTTCCGATCCGGTGGTAAATATAAAAAAACGGTTTGTGAAAGTGCATGTAAAAATAAATTATTTCTTGGATTGGTTAATAAAATGTATCTCAATATTTCAATGTAAATAAAATTAATTTGATAAAATTTCAATCCAATACATATAATTATTAATGTAAATAATATCTAGAAATTTGTAAATAAGTGGTATATAAATTCTTAAACCACATAGCATACGATAATCTATACATATAATAAAATCGTAGAAAAGTCAAAACTGTACATTGATTATTTTTTTAAAAGAATACTTGGGACGTGATCTACAATCGATATCGAAGCCAAAAATATAGTTTTTAGAATTTTTGTCTGTTTGTCTGTATGTATGTCCGGGGTAAACTCAAAAAGTACTGCATGGATTTACTTCAAATTTTGCATGAATATTACTAACAGGTCGGGTCAACATAATACCTACATATTATCACGCTATCACCTACAGGGGAGGAGCAGTGCGGAGTAAACGAAGTCCGCGCGGACGAAGTCGCAGGCAACAGCTAGTTTTTAAATATTTGTACAACATTGCAGAATATGCTGGTAACTTTTGATTATTTTAATAATTTGTAAAACTCATATTATTGCAAATAAATCTTTATCATTTCATTTTAAGAGAGAAAGAGAGAGAGCTTCGAATAAATAACATTTATTTTTAGACTCGAGGATAAAACCTAGAACCACATGATCTGAGCCAAGTAGACTACTATACCACCGACAGTCAGCATTTTATTTGATATCTACGTTGACTCTATTTTTGAAATGACTATTTTGCAGTTGATTCTGTGGATTGACTATGACATTAGACTTTTGAAAGTGCTTATCCAAAGTCTAAAATTAAATTCAAGTCTGGCCTGGTAATATTCATAATCCCACTCAGCTAATATCTTTACAAGCTAGATAAAACCTAATCTTTATTGATGTACCCAATATGGTTACAGGTGTTTGCAGATATGCATGGGAATGCTGTCCATTTATTTGAAAGAGACTGTTCGGTACAAAGAAGACATCAAAAAATTATTGAAGAAGCTCCAGCAGTGTGTATATAATTTTTATAATTATATTATATACCTTAAGTTTTAATGTCTATGTATTATTTATCTTGATATATATATATATATATATATATATATATATATATATATATATATATATATATATATATATATATATATATATATATATATATATATATATATTTATATATACATATATACATTTTGACACACACTAAATCGATTTTAATGAAATTTTGTAGATATAAATACTGTTTGGCCCAACTTAAAAAATAATATTATAAAAAAAATAATATTATAAAAATAAATTATTACAAGATGTTATAAAAATATTCCACCGATGGATGCACCGAGTCTTACGAATGAACTTTGTAATACTGGCAGTGTAACATTTTACATTTACCTATTACCTATAATTACGAGAGTAATATATATATATATATATATATATATATATATATATATATATATATATATATATCTTTATGCCACATGCATAAATTTACCGACTACGTTACCTACGTTACCTTGGAATAGGTAAGACGGTAAGTACCAGACACTGGCGAGACTCTACCACCTATTAGCCACAATGGTACGGACTCGCACAGCCAATCGTTCGCTTGTTACAAACTATCTGGCAGAACGGCAGATGGTCTATTCTTCAAAGGGAACCCAGTCCAACACGAGGGAATAAACATATACATAAAGGAAACATTTATAAAATCAAAAATCGGTTGTACTTTATGCAGGTAACCTTTTGATAAACTATTGTGACGCTTCATAAATTTTTTTTAGTTATTATCAGATCGAAAACATGGCCACATATAAATATCGTATGAGGTTTTGGTACTTTCTTGTCAGAGTAGTAACTAGTTTACTACTCTGACAAGAATACCGGGATAAGATCAGTAGATAATACACAAAATGTTAGTTTATTCATCCAAATTTATTTTATCGCCTTCAAAGTATGCTCGCATCAAAACATTTTTTAAGCATCAAAACATTGTAAACGCTTTTTCTGGAATTAAGTTTATTTCTTACCGCGAATTCTCCTATATGTCTTTACCACATGAAAACAGGTGCCACGAAGTAGTAATTTGAGTTAAGGAAAAAGAAAGAAGTTGCTTGGAACCGTATCTGGTAAATAAGATGGTTGCTCGATGGAACTTGTTGAGTTTTCGGCCAAAAATTCGTTCACAATAACGGCCTTTTGCGAAGATGTATTATCGTGGTGCAAAATCTAAGATATTTTCTTTTACAAATCTGTCTTTTTCATCAACTTTGCTCTTTTAAAAGCCGCACAACGCTCAAACAATATGCTTTATACTATTTAACCTTGCGAAAATTTCGAGAGCATAACACCGCGATCGTCAAAGAACACTGTCAACATGACTTCCAATAGTGATCGACTTTGGTGTGGTTTTTCAGTTTCGATTCAGTTGGAAGGCATCACTCCCAAGTTGTTGACTAGTTTACATGTTAAACGTCAAACTCGTAAACCTACGTCTCGTTACCAGTGACAATGCGTTTCATGAATGTTGGGACCATAATTGACTGGTTCTAGCATGTCCTCAGTGAGTCTTATGCGATTGACTGTTTGGAGAAATTCAGGTCTTTTGTGATGAGCCGAGCGGCAACATGTTTCATACCCAAGTGATTATTTAAAATTGTACACAGAAAGTTCAGCGGCTATTTGTCTTAAACTTGAATGAGGATTTTCAGTCATTATTTCGTTTACTTTTGAGATGTTAAGTTGAAGACGTTGATGGCCTACCAAAGTGGGAAAATCTTCGACCACATCTCAACCGCTTTTGAACGCTTTGTACCACTCATAAGTACTTGTTTTTTACGTGGTTTTGATAAAGTCTATTCATCGTAAGCCTTCTGTAACATTTTCAGAGACGTTGAACACGAAATTCCATTGGCGATGAAAATTTAAGATAAACTCGTATATTTGATGTTTTTGTCCATTATAAAATTCGCGATACACACCTAGGTATGATCTATTGGGAAAAAGCACTATATTTAATCAAAATAACAGATGCAACTCAAACTCCGCGCCAAAGCGGAAAAAAGTTTTGCCAATCTAAAAATAAAGTTGAATTTGAAATCATAAACAAATCATCCATTCGTTATACTTTTTTGACTAATTGTATATTTTGTTATTGTAAGTGTTTGTTTTAGCTCACTTTGTAATCGATTAATTATTTTTTTAAAAGAAAGTAATACAAAATATAAAGCAACACAAAATATTAAAAAAAACTTCTGTGAACTCGATAATTTTCAAAGTTGTCCTAGTTTGAAAATAACACAAAAGTTCCTTCAGAAATATACTTTTGTGGATTTGCCTTGCTTATTTGTTATTTTGGAAACTTATTAGTCTAATTTTTTAATCATTGTGATGAGTACAAACGTAACTTTAAACAATGTGTGCAAAATGACCAGCTATTTTCGTAACAAAAACAACGCAATGTAAAATACATATACCTATCTAAATTTATGTCTTGTAATATCAAGTGTTTGGGGTCTCTTAAGTCTCTTCCAAAGCCTCAGATCACTTTAAAGGTTTGTCTAGCTGAGGAGTTGCCATAAGAAAGACAAATTATTATAGCCAGGTCTGTCTGAAGAAACACGTCGTGCCTTAGGCGAAGCAGCAGTCCGTGCGGCCAAAGCGGTTGGATATGTGGGCGCAGGCACTGTAGAATTTATCCTTCATAGAAAGACACACGAGTTCCACTTCATGGAAATGAATACGCGTCTACAAGTAGAACATCCAATCACTGAAATGATTACAGGTATTTGATTCATTTATAAAAAAGAGATTACTTATATAATATAGACGAGCAAAGACTTAGCAGATTATTCTGATCGTAGATAACTGTTACATATACATGCGATGTAACCAATGTCATATTTTAGGCAAATTCGAAAAACTTTTGCCAATATTCGTGGATGCGAATAACGAATTATCAGATTTTAAATCTGGCGCCCTTTGCTTATGACTAAAATAACCACGCGAGTCGAACGCGCGCACTGTATCTTATTTCGGAATTATCCGAACAGTTGTTTGTTATCGAGTGGATCAAATCACAGGGTATGTATTTATAAGCCAAGTGAATATTGAGACGTCTCTGTCATTAAATTACTCGTTAGAATAAACAAATCATATTCTACTAAAATATAGACATAGGTTCTTCATACTTCGCAATGCTGAACGAATTCGATGCTAATTGTGTATCAAAGGTTGTTCAAGGAGGTAAGATTTACAACATTTATGAGAAATCGTTTGAAGTCAATGCGAAAACTCAGCTTTCAGGATTCAGTCTAAGCACTTGCACTTTTTCTTTTAGGTATTTTTACTCTTTGTTGATCCAGGCTCCCTTTGAAAAATTGACCATCTGCCGTTCTGCCAGGCAGTTCGTAGGAGGCGAACGATCAAAACGAATACGAGACACTATCATTGTGGCTACTAGGTGGAACAGTTCTGCATTGTCTCGCCCGGGTCTGGTACCATTGCCTTTCCTATTCTTTCCGCAATAGTGTCAGTGCTTGTCAATGTCGTGCTCTGGTTTGGAGGACAAGGTAGTCGGTAAACTTATACATGTGGCAATGAAACCCCGCCACTAGGATAGCAACGCACCATTAACATCTATGTTGGCTATAGGCGATGGTTGTATCTTTCCAACAGGAGAGCCATCTGCATGTTTACTATCTTATGATATAAAAAACGTCCATAAATTTTGTTAGTTCCACCAGAGCTGTGGGTGGCAAAAATGTCTTCGGAATCACAATTCACACTGTTGTGGATTCACTGTAACACGTAAAAAAGAGCCGACATCACGGTTTTCTGTAATAACTATTGGCTCGGCTCTTCGAGAAAGCCATCGACAAGGGCAAAGAGATGGTATATAATCCGTAAAAGCCTTGTACCATAAAGGATAGCCCTTTGCTATGAAAATCTTTATGGCACAAGTAAACGAAGACTATCCTACCTCTTAAACCGAATCACGACCAAGACAAGCACTGACGTTGCATTGATACGAATAAACTGAGGGCTGTGGCCAAGTACCTGACTGAATTGTCACAAGACTAACTACAAGTTTATAATGCTAGTAGGAAACATACATACATCTCCTTTTCAAATGCTCTTTGACGAAAAGCTGTTACAAATGTCCTTCTTTAAAAAAATATAAATCGTCGCTAGTTAACTTAATTTGATTTAAAAATTATGTTAAGATGCTATCAATTACAATGTACTAATCAAAAATGCGCGAACTCTTTCGTGTATTAAAATAATAGTGCTGCGTTCCTTAACCTTAATGTTCCTATTTAAAATAACTACAGATGGAGTTATTTTATATATGAAAATAATAATAATAATATTTAATTGAGAAACAAGTCCATATTTTTAAAAAGTAAAATTATTGAATATTGTATGATGTGTAACAGGTCAAATTAACTTACAGTTTCTAGTGATTTTGGGTAACTAAGTTCTTAAAAACGGAAATAATGTAACTTATTCCTTTCTTACGGCAAGATAGTGGAAAAAAAGTAATAATAATAAAAACTATATAAATCGTCCTGGAGTCACCTGAGATATATGCAGGTTTAACCAATGCTGAAGCAATTTTGAGTCCCAATGATACACCAATACATTTAGAATACTGTTCGGGCTAGTTCTCAGTCTACCGAGTAAAGAGGCACATCGCTTTCTGACAATCGCATGAAACCCATCCACACGATTCTCCGCAAATAAAGCACTTTTTGAGCTTTACTACTTTTGACATGTTTTTCGAAAGTTATTTTAAATTAAGATTGAACACGTAAAATATATCGCTAGGAATTATGGCTATTATACGAAATGCAAATTAATTTATCCGCTGCGCAATATTTATGTAATAAACATTGTAGTTTTCGTATTTGCGATTTGTGCGTAAAAAAATTGTAACAGCAGAACTGTTCGCCCCCGGATTTCAGGTACAGATTTAGTTGAATGGCAGCTTCGAGTAGCAGCAGGTGAGCCATTGCCTATGACCCAAGAAGATATAATTAGGCGAGGACACGCAGTGGAATGTCGGATATACGCTGAAGAACCGCGCGCCGGGTTTTTACCACGAGCTGGAACTTTGCATAAACTTGTTCAACCAACAGCAGAAGAAAACGTTAGGGTAAGTCATTTAAAGTAACTTTGAGGAGAATAATACAATTAAGTTTCGTAAAGATAATAATACAATAAAAGTTCTAGACTAGGATATTTGATGTTCGAATAAAAATTATTAGGTGGTTCTGCAACGTCTCGACCGGGTCTTCGTACCATTAAGGTAGTGCTTATATCTGCCGTCATAGCGTCGGTGCGTTTTGCCGTCGTGTTCCAATTTAGAGGGTAAGTTAGCCGGTAAAATCATGCACGTGGCATTCTAACCCCGCCACTCGGATAGAAACGCACCGTTTACACCTTTCAAGTCTATAAGTCATACCTATATCTTTCCATCAGAAGAACCATCTGCTTGTTTGCAAAGTCAGTCAAAACATTTTTTGACGTGTCTACATTTTTTGAGTTCCGGATCGGAAACACGGCCACAGTCCTATGAAATAAATAAATATAAATGTTATACATACTTTGATTTTCATGTTCATATAATATCTTGTATTAATGACGTCAAATTGGGAATAACATTGAAATCATACTGCTGAAAGCCGGCATAGTAGACATCGCCGACGAACACGTAGTAGAAAAACACTTTAAAACGTGTACGCCATGTTGATACTTAGCTTGTAAACAATACAATTTGTTGAAAACGCATATGTACTCTTTCAAAATAAAATTCAGGTTATTACAAACGATACTGCTGAATATTAATAATTGGAAGCGTTTATAAAGTAATAACACAGTAGAAATACATTCTATAGGGTGTGGCGTGTTGGTATGCATCAACTTGTGGTTAATACCGTATTATATTAAAAACACACATATACTAATTTCACCGTAAAATTAAGGCTATTATTATTCAACCAGTTTCACTTGTACAGGCTGACAAGTCTGTACATATTAAAAGACATGATAGTATCTCATATCTAACCCAAAAAATATAATAGGAAGAGATTATTGCATAACTGCATAGTAAAACTCAACAAAATTAGTGTAGCAATTATTCAAAAAATAGTCGTGGCGCGGGAGACAGCGACGAGGGCAAATTCTAGTGACGAGTTCGGCAAATCACAGTTTATAAACAATGAATATGATGTCTATGCGTGGGTGTCCGAAATTAGCATATTTTATTGGTAAATTAGTCAAAATGTATGTATCTTTTTTCATATTCGATATCAGAATCTGGTACTGAATACCCTCTTTTAGTATGTATAGTATTTTTATACATTTTAGTAGGACATTTACGACTATAATATTCAAATGTAAATATTGCCAAGGAGCAATTTTTTTCCTATCAAATTTTATATTGTATCGACTCACAGCTGCAGAAGGTTTACGATCACAAACTATCTGTCAGTAATTAAGTTTTAGCCTTGATGATGTAGTAAAATGTGAACCATGCAAGCTATTTAATTAATAACAAAAATTTAGTGTGTCTTTCTGTTTTTTAGTGTGTGAGTCGTGAAACACGACATATTATTTGATTTCGCATAATCTTGATTTCGCATAATCATTAGTGATATTCGCTGAAAAGATTACTGGTACTTATTAGCTTACCCTTGAACCTTTAATTTGATACTAAAATCATATTAAAAATTAACGAATATCCGTTACTTGCAGGTTGAAACTGGAGTACGAGAGGGGCTAGAAGTATCCGTTCACTACGACCCTATGATCGCGAAGCTAGTGGTTTGGGGAAAGGACCGCAACGAAGCCCTTGCTAAAACTAGACGAAAACTATCTGAATACCAGGTAAGCTGTGTTATTATCGTTGAGGCATACATTTGTCCGCCATATTGTTATCGCTTATTATTGTGATATTCTGATTTGGAGGCCATAAACCTGTGGTTTGTGTATTGTTATAAAAGTTTTGATTGAAGATGTATCTGGTAAATGTAATTGCAATCTTGTCAATGCAAGAATTGTGTTAATTTGTGGCGGACCATACTGTAGTAGACATCACTGGTCCGAGATGAAGTTATCTATGTTAAGTAAATAGATTATTTTTTAACAATGATCACGACAAATGGACGAACAACTCCGCAACGTGTTAACCGATTTCGATAATTTCCTTTTGTGTTAGAAATTAGATAATCAATAGGTAGTTAGTCTTATATAAATTTGATTAAGATCTTATGATGTTTGATTGGTGAAGTAGCGGAATTTTTCAATTCTTATGAATACATGAACAGTATTCAGGCAGATTTTCTATGTTATCAGGATATTTGAGATACTGTATTTCCTTATGGTGAAGTTATTGTGGTAGTCGAACTTGATGATGATCGATGACACGCCTTATTTCACCGGTTTCCGACCGGTGTGCCACAGTACACAAGCGTACCGCGGCACACCGGTAGAAAATCGACGTGCTGTTAATTTTTTACTATTAGTAATAGTAAACTGCATTAACACCATAAGTAAAAAGAAATGTATGCTGTCAGAGGATGTCTGGTACACTTAGCTACATTTTTGTTGGTGTGCCGTTAAACTTTAATAAAACGAAAAGTGTGCAGGTAACACCAAAATGTTGAAAATGCCTTTCTTCACTGCTTACGATAAGAATATGGTGTATGGTGTTATTTCTAATTGATTTTAATCAAGTCAAAAGAGCCCCGAACCAACATGGAAGAAAAATAGTTTAGAGAAATAGGAGAATTGAGGGCAGTTGTTGCAGTTTTATGTGTGTGGATGGCAAGGTATAGGTTAAGCAGGCGAAGCTCATGATCTCTGCCAGCATTGGAGAATAATAACGCTCTAAGGTGTCGATTTCATAGTTCGACAATTTTAAAATACCAACTTTCAAGTTAATATACCGATGTATTCAAAAATCTAGTCAGCTCTTCTACTTAAAAACTGCTTTAAATACTGTAAATCGGATTAAAATCGGTTGATTCGTTCGGAAGATATCAATAACATAATTTTTGAAAAAGTTTATTTTTGACATTCTTCGATATTATTAGTCTATCGATTTTGTAGCTAATAAAACATTTAGACCTCAAAATTGTTTTATTTGCGATGAATGCCATTCAAAAGATCTAAAACGGTCATCATTTTGAAAATATACATCTTCTCAAAAATTAAAATACCGTCATTTTTACAAAATTACGATTTTTGAACTTTTCGAGCTCAAAAATCTATACAGTTTTTGTTTCTTTGAGCTTAAAATACTCCAATTTAACGGGAAGTTTTAGGGATGGGCTGAAGGGTCAAGTTGCTTACAGATTTTTTTATGTTTAGGACTATTTATTTTTAGGTATCGCTTTTTTACAGAATATTCATTCTAATTGATCATATAAGTAGTGATACTATCAAGTAATTATAAATAATATCTGTACAATTTATTTTTCAATACTAGGTTGCCGGATTAGAAACAAATGTGAATTTCTTACTTCGACTTAGCGGAGCTAAGGCATTTGTGGAAGGCGATGTGCACACAGCTTTCATTCCGCAACACCATACAGAGTTATTTCCTCCTAATGATTCTCAAGTGGACGAGAAACACGCCATTCAAGCTGCACTTGGATATGTAAGTCTGTTTAATTTTTATTTTTACATTATAAATAAGTCACCTCTGTGGTTTAGTGGTCGGTGTTGACCACATGAGGTTTCAAGTTCGATTCCCGAGTAAGGCAAATAAAAAATGTGTTTTTCCGTTTTCTTATAAAAACAACGTTGCCCGAGATTTGATAAGTGCCCGGTTGACGATATGCTTGCCACCTATCACATTATCTTCAGTATCTTCGGCAAATCGTGGGTGCACTGATTGTACCTCTGCCTATCTCTTCGAGGATACGGGCGTGAAGAAGATACTTTGTTTTTATAAGATTTCTCATTGTTAGGGTTCCGCCCTTTTCTACGGGTAAAATGGGGATGTTTTTTTCTCGCGTAACCCATGGTATGGGTAGTCATTGGATAAAGGATAAATCTTTAAAAAATATTGCAGGTATAGCTCAGAGAAGCTAAGTTGCGCACGGACATGGTAAAACTAAAAGGGTTCCTAGTTGACGTCGGAATCCTAAACAGCCCTCTTCTTAGTCCGTATTATTGTAATAGTCAACTACGGACCCTACATTGCGCGTGGTCCGACACGCACTTTGTTGCTTTTTAAATATCTTATGCTAACACTAGTCACTACTTTCTGTGAATTATTTTATTGAGTTTTTTAAACATTTTTTTATCTATTATAATCTATTGGGGTTGACACTTTTTATTTTAGACTTTTTTGGAAATAATCATAAATAAACCTATTTTGTATAAGTTATTATTTTTAGTTTGTCACCAAATTGTTTTTTTTTCTACGTATAGTACGGCTTATTATTAGCTCTTAAAATAGGATTTGGAGTTCCATCAGGAAGAAAGTGTAAAACATGCATGCCAATTTAGACATTTTCTCGGCTTTAATACTATGAATTATTATGATAAATATATTTCTATGCAAAAACAAACAAAAAAACAAACAATAACAAAAGATTTACTCAAGAAAGGAACAAGTGAAAACTGACAAAAAACCTGTGCATAGCTGTAACTCGAACCCGCAGCCTTCGGCGTAGTACCGCGTAGGAGCCGACTATTTTCAATCATTAGGCTATTGATATTGATAATGAATTTGCGAACCATATTACGCGTTAAATTTGTTATGAGAAAATACGATTAAAACGAATGTTGCCAGATTTTAGACCTAGCTAGATCAACTTTTCTTCGATTATTCCGTTCAACGGTATCCAGATATTATATAGTTTTGTTATAGCTTTTGAAATAGAAATAAGTTATTGCAGTTGCGCTGCCATTTTGCTTCAATCATATTAGCTGTTTTTATTACAGTTTTGTTATTTTTTAAGTTATGATCTCGTTTGCCATATTTCAAATAACCACTGAGCATATTTAAAACTAGCTGTTGCCTGCGACTTCGTCCGCGCGGACTTCGTTTACTCCGCACTGCTCCTCCCCTGTAGGTGATAGCGTGATAATATTTAGCCTATATGTTGACCAGACCTGTTAGTAATATTCATGCAAAATTTGAAGTAAATCCATGTAGTACTTTTTGGATTTACCCCGGACATACATAAAAAAATAGACAAAAATTCTAAAAACTATATTTTTGGCTTCGATATAGATTGTAGATCACGCCCCAAGTATTCTTTTAAATAAATATTCAATGTACAGTTTTGATATTTCTACGATTTTATTATATGTATAGATATTGTGAACAAAAGACACGGTAATAATAATTATTGTTTCTCTATACAGCAAGAAAGGGCGGTGTACCGAAAAAATTTGGAACGTGCCATTTTTACGTTTAAGTCATTATGGCAATGCGTTTTTTGGGGGAAATGCAAACCTTACGTTTTTCTGGTTTCTCTTATTTTTACGCCACGCAATATAAAGCTTACATTGCTTACATACCCCGTGTTGGTCCCGGGCTCTTTTTAAGAATAGGCCAACTACCGTTCTGGCAGGCAGGTCGTAAAAGGCGACCGATTGGCTGTTCAAGTCACTACCATCGTGGCTACTAGGTGGTAGAGTTCTGCATTGTCTCGCCCGGGTCTGGTACCACCGCCTTACCTATTCCTGCCGCAATAGCGTCAGTGCTTGTCACTGACGTGTTCCGGTTTGGAGGGTAAGATAGCCGGCAAACTTATGCATGTGGCATTAGACCTCGTTACAATATAGCAACGCACCATTAACACCTTTGGTGTCTATAGGCGATGGTTTACTCTTTCCATCTGGAGACCCATCTGCTTTTTTGCTATCTATTGATATAAAAAAAGAAGGAGTGCAGAAAGCTAATATTTTAATAATCTCCATTCGATGCACATTCAATTAATAAAAATACATATGACACACACTAACACTCATGTGACACATACCATAATATATCTACAGACATAAGCGCTCCCGAAACGGTCAAACGGTTTGATTCAAACCTTACGAGTTTGATCATACCTTTTGGTGCAGGTTTCGACGTTCATCAAACGGCACTGCACAGTTTGGTTCTGTACGTCGCCGTAAGAAGTGTTGTAAATAAATAGTGAAATGCCCTCAAAAAGGACCGCGATTTCCTTGCGCTTATTACGTTAATACCTTGCTTAAAATGTAAAAAAAATATTCTTCGCCTGACATCTTCACCACACACAACCTCACATTACGAAATATAGTGCAAACTGAGCCGAGTTTGATCAAACGCGTCGGAACACGGTCAAACGACGCGTCAAACATGATAAAAATATGTTAATTTCATCAAACAAGCTCCAAACATGTAAATGTTTGACAAACCTTACAAACTAGCTATGTAAACGATCAAAACGGTTTGTGTCACCAAAATCTACGTGTTTGAATCAAACTACTTGACCTTCTCGAGGGCGTTTTATGATTTAGTATTTTGTTTATGATAAAAGTCTATTGACAAACTTAAAGGAAATTGTATTGTAAAGGTCAAAGGAGTCATAACGGTTTAATTTTAACTAGAAGGCAATCGCTAATAATAATAATAATTATAATAACATCTAAACATAAGAATTATATTAAATATACGTAATATTTAAATAAATATAATCTAATTTTTCAAAGGGATCAAAGAAAGATACAGACATATAACAGTTGGGAGAAAACTGCTACTTGATTTATTGATAGGCCGCTATGAAAGAAATTTCAAAAACCAGATACTAATGAAATATCTTCATTTGGAAATCCTATGGGCTTTATCACTGATCTTTTGCTAGGGAAAACTAAAAAAACTTTTATTGATTGTATTGATCGCTACTTTTAAATATACTAGTTTTTCTTATTGGTTGGTAATATTATACTAGTATATTATATCTTTAGCTATAATTGTAGTTATTAGCTGAACCGGCGAAATCGTTAAATATTTGAAAGATGACAGCTAAGAACCGTTTCTATAGAGAAGTAAAGGGTTGTTTTTATTATTTTCCTTACAGTTTTTTTCATTTTTTCTCTGTATAAAAACTTTCCTTCAACTTTGACTTCAATAGATATAACGGATAACCATCTTGACGCAGGTTAACTGGAAGACCGTTACTTAGCCTCAAAGCAATATGGTTACTGACTTAATCCTAGTAGTGTCAATATATATATATATATATATATGTTAGCGACCCTGACTACGCAATCGACGGGGCTCGAGTTCGATCCCCGACGGGACAAGCATTTGTGTGATGACCATAAATGTTTGTATTTCCGGGTTTGGGTGTTTATTAAATATATTCTGGTATTTATATATGTATTTCTATGTATTAGTATCGTTGACTAGCACTCATAACACAAACAAACCTTTTAGGTACGGAACCCTAAAAAGACGCATGGTCTAGTGCTTAGACTTATTTGATATAGGCCCTGTGCTCAGTTCACAGGCCGGCAAGAGTTATTAGGGCTAATTTGGGGTTGACTTTGAAAATCGAAATTTCAGTAGGAGCTTGGAGTGTTATAGTCTATTGTCAACACCCTCTTGCCCCGGATTATCACTTAAAGATTTTACTTTCGCTATATAAAAGCGAGTCGTTAGCAGACCTTTAAATAGAGATTACCACCCACACCATCTCCCCATCCGACATATCTTTAAATCGTGGTGATCGAAACGATTCTAGACATTCGACTTACGACGTAGTAAACTGACGAAAAGACACTTATCTATTTTAGCTATCACTAGATTTTCGACATTGTAAATTCTAGGTATATTGAGAAGGGCGTGTACATATCTATATTTAATGTCTTAGCCAAAGTACTTACTTAACCTGGATTCATTAGTTTATGCAAAATATATTCAGGTCAACGTATTTAAAGATTTTTTGCCGTTATGTGATTTCGTGATATGTTGACTTAGGGTAAATATTATTCAAGGAGCTGTGGGCGTAATGTACGCAACTTAGAAATAAAGCAGTTTGCTAGGTACTGTACAAACTGGTTAACTGATTTCACCGTATAGATAATTTTAGATAGGCTATTTTATATTAATACTAGCTGACCCGGCAAACGTTGTTCTGCCTTTTTAACTACTCTTATTTTTTCTATATTTTCTCACCTTTTAAACCTTCCCTGGACTTCAATAATTAATTCAAAACCAAAATTAGCCAAATCGGTTCAACCGTTCTCGAGTTTTAGCGAGATTAACGAACAGCAATTGATTTATATATGTCAGCGACAAGCACTGACATTATTGCGGCAGGAATAGGTAAGGCGGTGGTACCAGACCCGGGCGAGACAATGCAGAACTCTACCACCTAGTAGCCACGATGGTAGTAACTCGATAGCCAATCGGTCGCCTTTTACGACCTGCCTGGCAGAACGGCAGTTGCCTATTCTTCAAAGGAGGCCGGGACCAACACGGCGAATTTCTCGATCTTTTGATAAATTCGAGGAAAAACGTACAAATATACAAACATATTATACGTACGTAATTTGTACACGTGTTTAGACGCCTAAATATACCACCGTACTCAAATATTCCCAAATCAAACAATATTACATACAAGTACATACATGTCAAACTGATAACTTCAGTTCTTTGCCAGTTGAAAATATTTAAAATGGTAAATTTGGCGTCACCGAGACGAAAATTTAACAAGTAATTTGAAAATAAGAGAATGCAAATACTACATACAAATACTACATATTTTTATACACTACATAAAAATACATAAAAATTTATGAATATCGTCAATTTGATCTACGACCGTAATCGACAAACGAACGGAGCGCTTCACGAACACAAAAAAATTATTATACCCATATTCCCGAACAGATAGACAAAGGTGTCGCTAGTGCACCCATAATTAGTCGACATGTAACAGGTGTCCTTTTTAATTAAATATTCAAATGAAAAAATGTGTTGAGATGTAAACTGATCAATTTGTATAGTAGTCGTAAATATTAACATTGTTGGATATACCCTTTCTAATTGTGACACCAAAACTTTCAATCCCAGTCGTATTTAAACATATATCGTGTCGGTCACGGATTAAATGGATACGCCGTTCAAGACAAATTCTTAATTTGTCAGTGTAGCTTGTATTTACACACAAATACGGAGTTATACTACTCACCGATGAAATAAAATTACTTCAAGTGTAATTTAAAATCTTGTCATCACAGTCGCTATGATCAAACCGTACAACATGGTTTATTTCAATTTTTTCACGATATATGTCTACAAATGACATTTTTGACATTAATAGGAGCTTTTGTTCATATGCGCGGCGACACGTTCCTTTCCCAATGGCGTGTCTATTAGTATTCATGTGGTCTGTTTTTTCGGTAGTCAGCGTCAGATTTTTTGTGTAGGTAAGTCTTTTTCGGTTTGTCGGTTGGAGAGATATAAGTATTAAAATTTATCCATTTTTGAATTATCCGCGTTTATCATAGATAATATAAGGTATATAAAAATCCTGCATTTCACATACCGTAGAAATGAAACATTTGGAACCGTGCATTTCGAGAAAATAAGATGAATGCAGAGTACTTAAAGTACGATAGAATAGGATTTTCCCTCGTGTTGGTCGGAGCTTTCCCCCATATTATTATATTTGAAGAATAGACCAACTGCCGTTCTGCCAGGCAAGTCGTAAGGGCGACCGATTGTCTATACGTGTCACTACCATCGTGAGAACTAGGTGGTAGAGTTCCGCAACATCTCTACCGGGTATTTAATACCACCGCCGTACCTATTCCTACCAAAATAGCGTCAGTGCATGTCACTGTCGTATTCCGGTTTGGAGGGTAAGGTAGTCAATAAATTTATGCACGTGGCATTAAGACCCCGCCACAAGGATAGCAACACACCATTAACATCATTGGTGTTTACAGGCCAAGGCTGTCCAAGCCAGATACAATACTGGGCTAATATGAATTACCAGAGTTTGGGGGCCGCAAAGGCAACTTACGTTTCAAATTTAAGTAAAAAAATAATACTGTAAAAGGCGAGCTTATCTTGTAGTGAGATTTCATACATCTTACGCGAAGAAGACATCAAATTTTTAAGTATGTTGCGATAGTTTAAAGACATTTCGCGTGCCGCACAATTACTAGACGCGGACCGCACGCGCCTCGCTGTCCGTGCCTTTGACAGCTCTGCTATAGGCGATGGTTTCTCTTTTCATCACGAGAGCCATCTGCTTGTTTGCTATCTAATGATATAAAAAAGTACAATACTCACTCTAAAAACGTTCGACATAGGGAAAATATTAAAAAATACGAGTATATATACTAGATACTGAACTCAATATACGATGATATGACACGACAATACAGGCGCACACAAACACACATTCGTACACGAAGCATTATACAAAAAGGAGGCCAAGTAGTATGAAACACTGTAAAATGTATTCTCATTCTCTTGCAGGCTAAATAATAATAATAATAATAATAATAATGTGCGTGGGCAAACCGTATTCGTAGATACAAAGAACGGGTAAACAGGTTTAACCAGAATCGAATTTTCCGAAGTGATCAAAGAAAGGTGTATAGAAGTTGGGAGGAACCCGCTACTAGGATGGTTGATGGGCAACTACCAGATATTCAAGAAATGTCTTCATTTTGGAGAAATATCTGGTCTGTGCCAGTCAATCATATCAATGGTGAATGGGTGAGAGTAGTTGAGCGCTCGTGCGAATTATTGCAACCCATGGCGTCTATAAGTATAACGCCCCAAGATGTGAGAGAAGCAGTTCGTTCTACTCACAACTGGAAATCCCCAGGACTAGACGGACTGCATAATTTCTGGTTGAAATGGTTGCAATCTTCACACGAGCTCTTAGCTGAACAATTCCAGGAAGCTATTGAATCCGGGTACCTCCCATCTTTTATGACAACAGGACTTACCTTTCTGCTCTACAAATCTGGTAGTACCACAGATCCGAAGAATTTTAGACCCATCACATGCTTGCCTACAATTTACAAGCTCCTTACCTCCATTTTGAGATCAAAATTAAATCAACATTTTTATACAAATAACATTATTGATCTTGCTCAAAATGGATGTAGGGCTGGGTCACGTGGTACTAAAGAGCAACTCCTCATTGACATGGCCATTAATCATCAAGTTCGTAGAAATAGAAAGGATCTCGCCGCCGCTTGGATTGATTACAAGAAAGCCTATGATTCAGTGCCTCATTCATGGTTGTTACGAGTGATGGAACTGTACAAAGTTGATACAGTTCTATGCGATTTCCTACGCTCATGTATGAGGCAATGGACCACGACTCTCTGTCTTCCTAGGGGTGGTGAGAGTTTTTGTATTTCTCAACCTATAAGGATAGAGCGTGGAATTTTCCAGGGTGATAGTTTGAGTCCTTTATGGTTTTGCTTGGCTTTGAATCCCTTAAGTGCTCTACTTAGGGATTCAAAGGTAGGCTATCGGTTTCGTAGAGAGGGTGAAATCATTTCTCATCTCTTGTATATGGATGATCTTAAACTCTTTGCATCCAATAAACCTGATTTGTTGTCATTGCTCAACCTTACGCAAAGGTTTAGTAATGATATCAGAATGGAATTTGGTGTAGATAAATGCGGGGTCATACATGTACAGAGAGGCCGAGTTCTGAACAGCGAAAATTTACAACTCTCGGAGACAGTGTCTTTCAAATCTCTCTCTGAAACCGAAACCTATAAATACCTTGGTATGTCGGAGTGCTTAGGTATACAGGATGGGGACATTAAGCAGTTGGTGACTGAGCGTTTCTTTGGCCGTCTGACAAAAGTTCTAAAAAGTCTTTTGTCCGGTGGTAATAAGGTGCGTGCATTCAACAGCTGGGTGATGCCCCTGCTTGTGTACACCTTCGGCATACTAAAGTGGACTCAAACTGAGTTGGACGCTCTGGACTGTAAGGTCCGTAAACTACTGACAATGTATCGCATGCACCATCCACGTTCATCAGTAATGAGATTATATATCCCACGAAAATATGGGGGTCGCGGCTTTCTTAATGCCAAAAACCTACATAATCGTGAGGTGTATAATCTTAGGGAATATTTCCTCCACGTCGAATGTGGAATGCATCGTGATGTTGTTGCAGTAGATAATGGTCTGACACCGCTCTCCTTAGCTAAAGAGAACTGGCACAAACCAGTGGTACTCAGCATTCAGGACCGCTTGAACGTATGGAAAAGCAAGGAGTTACATGGACGGTTCTATCGGGTTCTTTATGGGCCTGATATTGATTTACCGGCGTCCACTGCCTGGCTACGATTTGGTGACCTCTTTGGAGAGACTGAAGGATTTGCCTGTGCAATTGCTGATGAAGTTGTCAAGACGAATAATTACCGGAAATACATCATGAAGGATGGCACGGTCGACATATGTAGAGCGTGTCACCGTCCTGGTGAGTCCATCAGGCATATTATTTCCGGTTGTTCTCATCTTGCCAATGGAGAGTATTTGCACAGACACAATCAAGTGGCCAAGATTATTCATCAACAACTTGCTCTTCGATATGGTCTAGTAAGTTTTGAAGTGCCGTATTATAAGTACGCACCGGAGTCAGTTCTAGAGAATGGCCGTGCTAAGCTCTACTGGGATCGATCTGTCATCACGGACAGGACTATTATCACAAATAGGCCCGATATCGTCTTGGTAGATCGAATGGAGCGCCGGGCATTTATTGTTGATATCACAATCCCGCATGACGATAACCTCGTGAAAGCAGAAAAAGAAAAACTATCTAAGTATTTGGACTTAGCTCACGAGATTACCGACATGTGGGGTGTGGAGTCAACAATAATTGTCCCGATAGTTGTTTCTGTAAACGGTTTAGTAGCGAAGAGTCTCGACCAACACCTACGAAAGCTCTCCCTACAGTTCTGGATCAAGGGCCAGATACAGAAGGCGGCAGTGTTAGGAACGGCACGTATTGTGAGGAGGTTTCTTTCTCTGTCGCCCTGACCACCGGCGGCTTAGCTGCAAGGCTCCCGTCGGCGGGAAACCTATTTTTATATATTTATTTTTATAATATTGTATTTTTTAAATATTATAATTATAAATGTATGTAAAATAAGAGGAAAAATGTAAATAAAGAGAATAATAATAATAATAATTTATTTCTTTCAACTTAATCTATTTCACATTAATCCTATGGGTTTGTCTCTTTTTATTTTAGTATTTTGATTTCATCGAATTTTATTTACATAATTTAAAATGACTCCTGCTCTACAGATGGATAGTTGGTTTAAGAACTAAACTAGGACGTAATTTAAAAAAAATGGTTCTAATAATTAAATAAATTGAAAATTTCTTATTTCAACAGATCATCAAATCACAAAGAGAGGCTTCTTCTGTAAATGATACATGGAAAAATATATCTGTGCCGCCTAGCAGTTGGAGACCAAATTATAATTTACAACGAACAGTTCAGTTGAATTTTGATGATAATGGTAAATATATTGTGTTCTTATGATAGTTAATTATGTAATCCTCTCTTTGACATATTGCGTCTCTTGAATTACTTAATAAGTCAAACACAGGATCATTTTTATATTAAGACAAAATTAATCACAAATAAAATTAAGTATTTTTGTAATGTATATGAGATGGCAAATCAGTAAGGTTTTACTCTCCTAATAGGGATCACAACCGTCCACAGACAATTGTAGCACTAGAGGTCATGCATGTGCATTGCCAGCTATTAGAAAAGCGAAGCCTCTTTCTTTAAACACCCAAGTCGCAGAAGTAACCACCGCCCACAACTGCTTTCACAGACAGTTAATACGTGACAAAAAATGTTTTGAAAATATATTCTTATAGAAGCAGTGGCCGCGAATCCGTCGACATGGAAAATTTTGTGCAATAAAAGTAGCCTAAGTTACTTCTTATTACATTAGATATCTGCCAGTGACAGTCCCGTCAAAATCGTTTCAGAGATTAGCCGGAACAAACAAACAGACACAAAAATATTTAAAAAACGTTATTTTGGTATATGTACCGTGTATACATTCATATGCATTTGGTAAAAACCGATTATTTTAATATTACAAATAAACACTCCAATTTTATTTATTTGAATAGAATATGAATAGAATATTTGCATAGAATTAGTCGGTCTATTAATAGTAACTAATAATAGATTGAATAAAACCGGGCTGATAATTAAGTATTTTATCTTGTTTGAGGACAAGGTCATAGATACGTACGAGTTGTACCGATCACGTCTTTTGAATTATAGGATGCACTAAAGAAATTCGTTTAGAAATTTGGCACGACGCTTGATGAATTTGAGTGCAAGAAAAGCTGCGTGTGAGCCGGTGAAACCTTCGAAACTCATGTTTTTGTGGTAATCGAAACAATTTCATCAAATCCATTCCATTTAAGCGTTAAAATAGAAAAGTGTTTTACGTACTGAGGCCTAGAATAATTGAACTTCTGATCTGGAAAGAGTATTATTACATTTTGAAATGCTAGGCGATGCTTTCGAACGTTTTTTTAACTTCTCACTACGTATGTAGATAAGGAAGTTACTGATTTTACCCCGATTTTCAAAAATCAAATTTTCATCAGATGTCCACGTTTTGAGGTCCTAGGAATCTTTTCCGACTATTTTCACGATGACGTCAGTATGTATGTATGTATGTATGTATGTATGTATATATGTGTGTGTGTGTGTATGTGTGTGTGTGTGTGAGTGTATCTGTGTATGTAAACATCTCACAACTTTAAACGGCTGGACCGATCGAAACGCGGTTGATGGCATTCGATTGGATTCCGCTCAACTTAGACTTCCTGAAAGTTTGAACCGATTCGGTCCAGGAGATTTTGAGAAATTTTGACACAACACACTAAACGCACAAAACACCACAAACATTTTTGGCGAAACAGTATTTTTTTAATATAACTTTCAGATTTATGTACCGATTGAGTAAAAAACTAATCAGCTCTATTCCTCAAAAAACTACGTCTAATACATAAATTGCATCAAAATAGGTTTATCCGTTTGGGAGTAATCGTTGTCGAAAAATTTTGAAAAAAGTGTTTTTCGACATAGCTTCGAAATTTTTCTGCCAATCATTTTGTCGTATTCCATGATATTTTAGTACTAAAAAACTACGTCAAATGCCGTTTCAAAAATCAAAATCGAATTTAACTCTCAAAACTTATAGCTTTTCAAGTATTAAAATTACCTTGTTTTTAGCAAACTTACTTAATTTTTTTAAAATAACTTTCAAGTTAATTCACCGATTGAATTAAAAATCTTATCAGCATTTCTTCTTAAAAAATTGCGTCAAATACCGTTAATTTAATCAAAATCGGTCAATGAGTTTAGGATCAATGAAGAAAATTAAAAATAAAATGTTTTTTGACATTGCATCGAAATTTTTCAAACTATTGATTATTTAGCTAAAGCAATATTTTAGATCTTAAAAATTGAGTTGTTTCATCATCTTTTTTAAAATATACAGCTTTTAAAAAATTAATATACTGTCATTTTTAACAAAATAGTTTTTTGAACTGAAAAATCTATGCTTATATTTTTCTCTTTTGAGCTTAAAATACCTTAATTTAGTGGGAAGTTTCAGGGATGGCCCGGGAGGGAGGGTTTACACATTTTTTGTCAGGCGTAGGTGAGTGATGGATCAGTCTATGTTAGGACTTGACGGATTTTTTTTTCTAAGTAACACAACATGGAGAACATATGATTTAGATGGCACGTGAGTCATGTGGCATTACCATTAAGGTTGATCTTTCTTGTGATACTTTTCTCGTTCCAATAGCATTGCAGTTTATATATGAGAGACTGTACCGTATAAGTAACTTTAAATTTTTGTTTGAGTTATAGATTTTTGCAAAATAACGCCGGAATTATAGATTAAAATTGATACGCCTTTCAAGGCAATTTCTTAGGTTGTCAGTATCGCGTACATTTACACATTACCGATGAAATGAAATCACTCCAGATATATTTTTTTTTTTTTTTTTTTATATCATAAGATAGCAAACAAGCAGATGGGTCTCCTGATGGAAAGAGTCAACCATCGCCTATAGACACCAAAGATGTTAATGGTGCGTTGCTATCTTGTGGCGAGGTCTAATGCCACATGCATAAGTTTACCGGCTACCTTACCCTCCAAACCGGAACACGACAGCGACAAGCATTGACGTTATTGCGGCAAGAATAGGTAAGGCGGTGGTACCAGACCCGGGCGAGACAATGCAGAACTCTACCACCTAGTAGCCACGATGTTAGTGAAATGGTGATGATGATGATGCTATATGATCTAAAATGATTATGCCATATTTAAATAAAATATGGCATATTTCATTTTTTTACGATATATCTAAAAGCGTTTGACATTTACTTACATTTGCTCAAATGAGCGGCTGCGCATTTTGCGCCCAACACCGTGTCTATTAATTAGTATTTGGATGATCTGTGGCCGGAATCCATACAATTTATATGATCTGGTGTCTACACCATATAATAATATATACTTCATTTCAGACATAAAAGTGCTCATTAAATATGAGGACAAACCAAATTCGTATCTAGTAAAAGTGAACGATGGTCACTGGCAACAAGTTGAAGCGTCCATAAAGGATTCGAGTCAAGGTCTCCGTCTCTTGACTAAATTGGGAGACAAAACAAGCAATGTAGGTCTAATGACTTATGACCACGAAGTCCATATTTATGATGAGGTAATAATTCATATTTTCTTATATAGGTCGGTTTACTTTGTTATTTTTTGCGTTGTATTTTCACTACCGTGGAGTAGATATGTTATTATTTTGAGTCGCGCGTCATTGAATATTCGTTAACATTATCATTTGAACATAATTTTGACTGGATTTTATTTGGCTCAAAGTCATGAGACGTTGACGTTGACGTGATCACCGAGACAAAGGGAAGCAACAATTTTATAACCTTTTTTCTCAAAAAAATTATGTTTGTGTTACGAGTCTAGAAAGTAGTGGTGTGCTATTATTGTAATACATACCAAAACATCCAGTTTTGGGGAAATATTTAGGTTACGTCTGCACAGACGAGCGTCTTGCTTTGCGTCTAGAGCCTAGCGAACCACCTAGCGAGTAGCTAAGTAAAACGAATGTTCTAGAATGTTTGCGACAGTCCACACTGTTTACTTCGATAGGTCGCTAAGCAATTAGCTAGGCGCCAAGCGCGTAGTGCTACCGATCGCGAACATCCTAGAACGTTAGTTTCACTAAGCTACTCGGTAGGTAGTTCGCTAGGCTCTAGACACTAAGCAAGTCGCCTGCCTGTGCGTACTTAGCCTTAATGATTTTTATTCCCTGACCTTCAATGAACAGTGACTCAACATTTTCCCTTCCGGGTAAGTTAGAGTGTACCAAATGTCAATACATGCTGATTCACCACAATTCACCATTGTATTGGCTAGCGAAATAGGTAGTGGGTCTTATCGCTGGATTTGTCAACTTTTAAAGACTATTGGATTTTGCAATAACTAGAAGCAACAACTATACGTATTAATACATCATCTGCAGACTCCAATCCACTTAGATAAACAGCGTGACATGTCGTGCGCGTTAAAAGAGAGGTTTCATTCTATATATATGTTTTCTGTGGTTTCATCAATAAGCAGAACTTCTATCTCGTTTAATGCTACGACAAACGTTTCCTTTTTGCTTCGCGTCGAATAAACTCATCGATCGATCGATCGCGAAAACTGCTGAATATTTTGAAATTAAATTTAAACAATTATATTCAGCCTGTTCGGAGGCATTTACTAAACATTATCATCATTCTGATGTCATCAGATCTTTGTGATTCTGATAAAAGCTATTTTATTTCTCAATTGTCATTATGAATAATTTATAGCCTGTTCCTCTCGCAAGCGAAGCTCAGTGGGTCAGCTAGAATTAAAATTCTTATATGTATTATATTATAGAATGGACAAACCGTAATGAAGATACCACGTCCTAAATATAAAATTATGTCGGAATCAGAATCTGCAGGCGCCGGGAACAGCGCATGCTCTCCTACACCGGGTATTCTCGAAAGGATTCTAGTCAAGAAAGGAGATAAGGTAATTTTTTTAAATGTTAAAACGATATATTATAACTTTTATTTATATTTTTTACTATCTGAGCCGGTAAACGTTGTTTTGCCATTACTTGTACGGAATATTTTGGGGTACTTGAAGGGCGGGGTGGGAGGTTTTAATTGAGATAAAAACTATAGTACCTTCTAAATTGGATCATACAGTAGATATCTACAAATTTTAATTGAAATCCATTCAGTAGTTTAGGACTCCATAGCGGACAAACAACTTGACACGTATTTTATATATATTAAGATAAAGAAAGTTTTAAGTTGAAATTTTAATTATAAAAGTATTATAACTTTTTTATTTAATGTGATTGCAGCTTTGACAAGAGAAAGATAAGGACTTGGCATTAATTTCCATAAACAATCAAAATTATAAAATTGCGTGCATTCCAACGCTGAACAAATAAACATTCCTTTATCTCTGTCTAACAAGTTAGAATTTTCATAATAACAAAAGTTTTGTCAGTGTTCTAATTTCAAATCATTTAAGAAAATTAACGTCACCTTAAACAGCTTGCGGCCAAAAGGCCATTACAAATACGCTGTCAATGTAAGTTAAAATTTAATGTCAAAAAAAATTGATTACAAAATATTAAATTGATTTTAGCGTTAATTCGTACATTTCTATAATTTTAGTGGGTACCTTAAATCTAAAATAAAAAATAATTATTAAAATAACATGCCCAATGGCAATATAATTTGTCAATTGTTATGTAGACAGTAAACAGCTGTTCCTAAGTGCTAATTGTTAGGAACGAAATGACACGGTTTTCCATTGGTTATTTTGTATCTAGTTGTAGTTTCCTTCTTCTAAGGATTGCAAACAAGAGATATATTATTTTGTATGATAGTAACAATGGCTCTCCTGACGAAAATAAATAAAAAAGAAACAAGTAGTACGCCCGTATCCCCGAAGTACATACATCCCCGAGATACAACCAGTACACACACGATTAGCCGAATATACTTACGGCCGGTTTCCGAGACGAAAATTAATTTTAACAAACAATTAATCTATGTTTAACAGATCATTTACATTAAACACAGATTAATGATTGTCAGTTAAAATTAATTTGCGTTTCGGAAACCGGCCGTTAGTTTCAAAATATAATATGGTGACAATATTATCGCCAACCAGGCGCTTATCCAATCCCGGCCAACATTGTTTTTATCAGAAAACTGAAAAAAACACTTTTATTTTAATTGCCTGACCCGGGAATCGAACCCGGGATCTCCGGCGCCGGACACTAGATTACAAAGGCGATACGAAAAGTGAAAAACTCTTCGTTCTTCATAAGGTAGCAAACAAGCAAAGGTAGCAAACAAGCAAATGACTCTCCTGTCGTAATAGCATCAGTGCATGACACTGTATTTTAGTTTGAAGGAAAAGTTGAATGAAACCATGATCTGACCAGTTTGGGCGCAATGAGTAAAAATGTGTTCATTAATACTTAAATAATAATATTATGAAAGAAATTTTGATTTAAATTTAGGGGAAGGAGATGAAAAAAATAAAAAAAGGGTTGAAAAATGCCTTTTTTTAAATAACTTAATAACGGTAGGAAATAGAAAAAAAAGTTTCAAGTAAAAGTTGTAGAGAAAAAATTCTACATAAAAAAGTTCCTCTTCATTTTTTTTGTTATCTGCTTTAGTTTAGCTACAAAAAATAAAAATTAAATCTGTAGTAAAATATGTAAAAATATATAAATATGGGAAAACATATGTAGTAGTATTAGTACATATTTATGTGATGCGCGCGCTGCATGGTACAGGGTCGTAATAATTCTGGTAAGTTTTTATAATTAATTACAAAGCAAACTTAATTTTTATTTTTGTAGCTAAACTAAAGCAGATAACAAAAAAATGAAGAGGAACTTTTTTGTGTAGAATTTTTTTCTCTACAACTTTTACTTGAAACTTTTTTTCTATTTCCTACCGTTATTAAGTTATTTTAAAAAAAGGTATTTTTCAACCCTTTTTTTTCATCCCTTTCCCCTAAATATAAATCAAAATTTCTTTCATAATATCATTATTTAAGTTTTAATGAACACATTTTTACTCATTGCGCCAAAACTGGTCAGATCATGGTTTCATTAAACTTTTTACTGGACTATTACGCGCATTGTGTGGCTTATCTCTGCTGCAAGTCCGCAACGCACCATTATCATTTTTTATGTATACTATGGATGGTCGATATTTTTTATATTACCTGATAGCAGTCTAGCGGATTCAAGGAATTGCCTATAGACACCAAAATGTTAATGGTGCGTTACTATCCGTGTGGCGGGGTCTTATTGTCACGTGCATAAATTTATTGATTATCCTACCCTCAAATCCGGAATACGACAGTGACATGCACTGGGATTATTTGGGCAGGAATAGGTAAGGCGGCGGTACCAGACCCGGGCGAGACATTATAGAACTTTATCGCCTAGTAGCCACGACGGAAATGACTCGCATAGCCAATCGTTCACCTCTTACGAAATGGCTGGTAGAACGGCAGGTAGTCTATCGTTCAAAGGGGGCCCGGACCAACTGGTTGTAAACTGATGGTAATCAAGATAGCATTCTGATTGCACTCTTTCTGTGCAATAAAAATATATATAACAAGAGAAAAATCACAGAACACACAAATACTAATAGACATGGTGTTGGGCGCAAAATGCGTACTCGCTAATATGAGCAAATGTAAGTAAATATCAAACGCAGTGGCGGCGCAAGATCTTAAATTTATGTGGGCAAGATACATTTTGCGAGGCTCTCTGCTCGCAAGTTACAACGCAAGTTCGGGGAATACCCTATTTTAGACAGGCGCAACGACGACGCGCAGCGGGGATTCCTCGCGAGCTAGAGATAGCGACGCAAGCACTTTTTGTCACGTTCATGGCTTTTGAGTATTTGAGATTTATGTATTATAAATCCCCGTGACGCGAGGCCCCTCGAACCGCAAGGTCGCGGGCTGTGGCCCACGTAGCACACGCCTTACGCCGCCTCTGACTCAAACGCTTTTATATATATCGTAAAAAATAGAAATATGCCATATTGTGCTATTTTATCGTGTCGAATAAAAAGCTAAGGAATACCTCTGTAGTGACGTTTCATCGGTAAGTATTATAACGTATTTCGCTGTGTAAATGCAAACGACATTGACAACCTAAGGATTTGCCTTGAAAGGCGTATCCCATTTAATGCGTGAGAAAAATAGTCTTAAAAAATAAGAGTTCTTAGGGTCCTTGTTAAGATATAAAGATTTAAAATATCGACGATTTTTGTTTAATATGGTTTTATTAATATGATATTTTATTTGTAGGTTGTGAAAGGTCAGCCATTGTTCGTTGTAATCGCAATGAAGATGGAATACGTAGTCCGGTCTCCTCGGGATGCCCTTGTTGCCGAAATAGCGAGATACAATACAGGCGATGCTATTGGTAAGGGGACTCAAATAGTGTTCCTGGAAGGAGATAATTGAAGAGATAAGAAATGTCAATACAAATTTATATTTTTTTAATTTTTTTTTTTGTTAGTTTTTACTTTGGATTGTCAAATATTTTTTTACTATATCATGTTTTCATTTGTTTATAAAATATTAGACCATAATTATATAAACTTTGTACATCTCCATGGAAATAAAAAATTGTGCCACTAATTACTCCTTCATGAGCGCTATGTAATATGTTTTGCATTACATTCACAGATTTGACAATATACTGTAAAATTATAAGCTCAAATCATTTGTTTATCTTACTGTTACTAAGTAACGGTGTACATCTAGTCCCTAGATGTTTTTTAGGTTTTTTTGTTAGAAATATGTAAAAACATTGATTTGTGAACAGATGTTTATTTTTATACATTATTAGTGATACAGTTAAAAATATTTTACAAAGTTATAATATTACTTTATGGTAGTGATTGTTATTTCACCAAAGATAAAGTTAACACTTGCTCTTGTCGACACAGTGCCGGTTTTAGTTAGGCACAGATATATATATATATATATATATATATATATATATATATATATATATATATATATATATATATATATATATATATATATATATATATATATATATATATATATATATATATATATATATATATATTATGATGATAAACATCATGATAATATATATACTATTTCTAAAAGGTGTTAAAAAAAATACCCAGTTAAAACATATGTTTTTTTTCTCGGGAGAAAAATATGAAAAAAATAATCGAAAAAGTCTTTTTGTTAATAAAACAAATTAATTAAATATAATTTTTATAACCATCGACCGGACCGCCATCTATGGGTGATACATCAAACATCTTAATAGAATTTTATACTTTGAAAACGCTATCGCGAAATCTTTTTTTTTATTACATACGGTAGCAAACAAGCAGATGGGTCTCCTGATGGAAAGAGTCAACCATCGCCTATAGACATCAAAAGTGTTAATGGTGCGTTGCTATCTTGTGGCGAGGTCTAATGCCACATGCATAACTTTACTGGCTACCTTACCCTCCAAACCGGAACACGACAGCGAACAAGCACTGACGCTATTGCGGCAGGAATAGGTAAGGCGTTGGTACCAGACCCGGGCGAGACAATGCAGAACTCTACCACCTAGTAGCCACGATGGTAGTGACTCGCATAACCAATCGGTCGCCTTTTACGACCTGCCTGGCAGAACGGCAGTTGGTCTATTCTTCAAATGAGCCCGGAACCAACACGGGGAAATCTTCGCACGGGTCAGATATTTATTATATAAGTCGCTCAATGTGTGACTTGCCCAGGCGCCTGATAGCTAAGGCCGGCCCTGTGTCGACATCTTACGTGACAATTTGATACAAATCGATTTTTATATAGAGCTAATGTGATAAGTAAAGTTATTGAAAATGATTTATTTTCGAATATTTTAGAAATAATATTGGTATCTGACAATGTGCACGAACCTTAATTATAATAAGGTTTAATAGATACTTAAAAAGCGTAAGAAATGTTTGTGCTAATTTTTGCGACACCACGACATGACAAGTACAGTCTAAGTATAGTTACAATAAAAGATACTTGTCACAAGCAAATTTATTCAAAAAAGCTAGGCAATATAAAAAATTTACGGAATCAAACGTCAGACATTTGATATACAATTTGTTAATTATAATTTAATATATGTTTATAAATCCATTCAATGTTTTTTATTTATTTATCCACGCCAGCAATAATTGCTAATTGCTGACAAAGAAATCACCCTGCAAAAATAAAAAATGTAAACCGGTTGACCCTGCAGGTCGTGAAACTTCACGCTAAATTTAGATATTTTAAGCTCAAAAAAGTAAAAACTAAATACCTAAGCATAGATGTTTGATCTCAAATAGTTCAAAAATCTAAAGTTTGTAAAAATGATAGTATTTTAATTTTCAAAAATATGTATATTTTAAAATAATGATCGATTTTGATCTTTCGAGTAGCATTAAACCCAAGTTTTGTATGCTCTAAATTGTTTTATTAGCTACAAAGTTGATAGGTTAAAAAATGTCGAAGAAATGTCAAAAACAAGTTTTTCAAAAAATTTCGCTATTGATAAAGCCCGAACGAATCAACCGATTTTAATCCGATTTACAATATTTGACGCAGTTTTTAGGTATATATTTATAAGCCTGAAAATTATTTTAAAAATACGAAGTTATTTTGAAAAGCTGGAACTTTTGAAAATTTGAATGGATTTTTATTTTTGAAACATACGACGTAGTTTATACGGACTAAAACATTGTAGAATATCATAAAAATGATTGGTTAAAAAATATCGAAGTTATGTCGAAATAACACTAGAAAGTTTAGTCAAAATTCAAGAAATGTATCTTGAGCTTAGACTATTGAAGCGTGTTTTTCGCGCGGTGTTATCTTATCAACTACTATTACGACTTTCAAAGCGGCAAGATGTGCCTACATGCCTTTATGCCGTATGTGATAGTGGTGACTGATTTAGAAAGTAAGGTAACCGGAAGACTTATACGTGTGGTATTATCATCCCGCCACACGAATGGACAACGCACCATTAATAGTTTGGTGTAATATTTTCTTTCCATCAGGAGATCTATCTGCCTATTCGCTGTCTAACGATATAAAAAAAACTGTCTTGTGGTGTAGGCTTAGCTAGTTCGGCTCAGATGAGGTCCTGGGTTCGATCCCCGGGTCGGGCAAAGTTTTTAGTTTTTTTCGAAGTTTTTTTCGAAAATACATAATCTCAGTCAAGTGGGTGGTGTCTTAACGTATAGCCGTCGGTGCCGGTTATCCCTAGAAATATTCGATAATCAGGTAGGTGAAATGCGACGACGAGGATCATTACTCATCTCACCAACCAACAAAGTGGTGAATCACGGTGAACTGAAAAGTCTATAGACGTATGGTTTACTTTGCAAGAGAACCGGGCGAGATTATACTTTTTTATATATTATTATATATGAAAAAATCGTAGGAAAGTCGATGTATGTCCGAGGTAAACTCAAAAAGTACTGCATGGATTTACTTCAAATTTTGCATGAATATTACTAACAGGCCGGGTCAACATATAGGCTACATATAATCATGCTACTACCTACTGGGGAGGAGCTGTGCGGAGTAAACGAAGTCCGCGCGAACGAAGTCACGGACAATAGCTAGTAATCAAATATAGGTAGAATTTGCATGCTAAGAAATCTTGCATCCAACGTTTAACAAACAAGTAGACTTTGCCGACAGATCCTAAAGATCCCTTTAAACCAGATCTAACAATAACAGCACTTATATTAAATCGTTGGATGAATCGAAATCACCGACCACATGAATACTAATAGACACGCTGTTGGGAAGGAAAAGTGTCGCCACGCATATGAACAAACGCTCCTGTCACTGTCAAAAGTGTCCTTTTGTAGATATATGGTATCGTGATAAAATAGAAATAAGCCATGTTGTACTGTTTTATCGTACCGAATGAGATGACAAGGTATAAAAATTACCCTTGAAGTAATTTCATTTCATAGGTAAGTATCATAACTGTATTTCTGTGTCTAAATGCAACCTACATTGAAAAACTAAGATATTTTCTTGAAAGACGTATCGAGTTAATCCGTGATTGAAATAGTTTTTATCGATATCGATAAGCAGTAAATGATTTACACAACTTTTACTGTGCTTACGCTTCCGTTTCTAATTTTAAACTCAATGATTTTAAAAAAATGTTAATCACAAACAAATCGGTACGATCGCCCCATTGGTCGAGTGGTTAGCGAAACTAACTACGACTCAATGGTGCTCGGGTTTCGTGTGTGATTCATGTCGTGTGACAAACATTTGTGTGAGAAGTTATTACGTATGTTACAGTATTTATATATGTATTTCTAAATATTAGTATCGTTGGTTTTAACAATCACAACACAAGCAAATAATTTACTTATTTTGGTGTTAGATCAATTGGTGTAATTTGTTTAGACATATTTATTTAGCTGCAGTGTGCAGTCCGCTGCCTTATAAAAGCGTTTGGCAAATCCCTCAATTTTTCCGGGATAAAAAGTAGCCTATGTGCTATTCCAGGTAATCATTTACCTATGTCCAAATTGCATTCAAATCCGTTCAGTAGTTTTTGCTTGTATGAGTAACAAACATCCATCCATCCAAACATCTAAACTTTCGCATTTATAATATTAACTAGCGACCTGCCCGCGGTTTCACCCGCGTAGCTTTTATTCCCGTGGAAATATCGCAAAGGTTTATATGCTAAAATCTTCCTCAACTATCTATCTATTTATTTAAAAAAAACCGCATCAAAATCCGTTGCTTAGTTTTAAGATTTAAGCATACATAGGGACAGACAGAGAAAGTGACATCGTTTTATGCTATGTAGTGATATAGATTCATCACATATGATTTTAATCATTTCATCTAATGAAATATCTCATAGCGAAAACCAAACTACTACACAATTCCGTATGAATGAAGTCTTATTAAGTAGGTAGGCATTTAATTTAATGGAGGTTACAATGCGAATTTCTACCAGACTCGAGCGTGTAAAATACTATTGTTGCGTCTTTAGCGCGTCGTTCACTATTCGGCAAGGTTGAGGCCTCAACAACTAAATAGAATGTCTATTGCGTAATCTACAACCGAGAAGGTGAATGTTTTTACATTTGCGTGTCATTTTTAACCGAATTCTTTATTATAAATTTATTTAATCTATACTTTAGTGTTATATAAATGGCGAAAATAAACGAGTGTCTATTTTAAAGTCATTAAGGTAATGTAATATGCAACTTTCCGGCTGATATAATGCTCGACTTTTTTTCGAGTATCAAGCTGGTCGATTATCTTGACAGTACCAATGTACTTCTCTTGTAATGTGAAATTTTCGTGGAGTATATTTAGTGTGGGCTTTGTTTGTGCTACTTCACGATGTGAGAATTATAAATTGTGTAACTGGTGTATTTTTTATTTCAATGACAATTTACCATAGTTTAACAAAAATCCGTAATAGTTGCAGTTAGTTATTTACTTAATTAATTTCTTTTATGGATTATGGCTTGTTGGTTGACTGGTTAGCGAACCTGATTACGCATCGATGGGGCTCAGGTTCGATTCCTGACTGGGTTTAATATTTGAATAACTAACATAGATATTTGTATTTCTGAATTTGTTAAATATATCTGAGTATTTATATATGTATTTCTATGTAATAGAATATTTAGTGTCCCTGTCCCTGCAGTATATAATGTCCCTGCAGTCTCCAGACTACTCCCCAACAGTGTGTTTTCTAAGTGTGTGTCTGGGTCCGGAAATATAGCACCTCGATTCTCTGCCGTCTTCACCTACTTCACTCACGCTCTTAATGAAAAAAACAAGGTACAAGAATAACGTTGTACAGCGGCAGCACTTCCTCTCGATGAAAGTAGAACTCACTAACATCAGAGGTTGACATTCTAATCTCACTGCAGTCCATTTCCACCTGCAGACTCATAAATCTTGTATCTTGTTCCTCACGGACACACAAATAAGATGTCCGTCTGATCTGGCGTACTTAACCTATCCCGGCTACACCCTGGAGCATAATTTTAAAGCTCAGTCAGGAGTGTGCACGTACGTCCGTGAAGACATCTGATGTCGGCGTTTCCAGTACCTGGAAGACCCCCGCTTCTCCAAATAATACACACTGGTGGACATAGGTATAGAGAAGCTTCTCTATACCTGTGTCTACCATGCGCATAGCGGAGATAGGAGATATCGTTGACTAACACCCATAACACAAGCAAATAAATTGCTTACTTTGGAGTTAGATCAATTCGTGTAATTTGTCCGGTGATATTTATTTATTGTTTATGGATTTCCGGATAGTATATATTTAAATTGTCGCAACTCTTATAACAACACGCCACGCCCCACGGTGTAAAGTAAAAGGTGTACCTGGTTTACTAAAAATGGCCTGCGACTTTCCAAAAATATTTCTTGCTTTTGTTTTTACCGAAAAGAAGTAACCTATAAAATATTCCTTCCTTTTGCCTTAACGGATAAAAAGTAGTCTATAAAATATATCTTCTTTTTGCTTTGACGGATAAAAAGTAGCCTATAATACTGTTACGTACTTCGTGTTCCTAATTGTAAGAAAACACCACTTATAGTAAATCCGTATATTTACAATACAAATACACACAACACAACACAATGTAATACTTAAATACTCTGAATAACACTAGTCACTCACTGTACTATCTCCAAATTAAACCGACTATACAATAAAACACTTCTCGCTTCGCACGGGTCGCTTCAAGTATCGCTCTCGATCGATTGATAAAAACTGCCTTACATTCGTCAACACATCTCTATTTATACCCAGGGTAATGTTCTAAAACAATCGCGAATGTTCGTCAATCATCTCGTAAATAATAGATAATTATTGTAATCAACTTATGTCACTCACTGTACTAACAGACTTAGAACACTACACAATATCACTTCTCGCTTCGCACGGGTCGCTTCAAGTAAATAACTTCAAGTAAATAAAAACTGCCCTGTATTTGTCAACACATCTCTATTTATACCCAGGGTAAAGTTCTACCTGGATCCAGAAAAATCTAAATGTATCGGGAAACGATGAATCACTTCTTATTGTAATCAACTTATGACAAACAAGTTATGACTCATCAATCCTAGTACACGCTACTTTCAACCTTATGCCCTATAACTCAAAGTTCATTATGGTATAGCTTAGATCAACTATTTATTTGTCAATAGAAGTAGCTATCTCTTCCTTTTATTTCTAGATCTCTCCAGCGTTCCAAATCTACACGTTTCTAGATTATTCGTAACAATACTTTATTCTTTTTGCTTTGACGGATAAAAAGTAGTCTATAAAATATTTTCTTCTTTTTGCATTGACGGATAAAAATTAGACTGCAAAATATTTCTTCCTTTTGTTTTGACGGAAAAATAACCTATGTTGCTCCAGAATAATGAGGCTTTTCAATTTTTAAATCGGTTTAACAGTTTTTGTATTTATCCATTACAATCCTACAAATATGTAATTATTTTTTTTCTCTATATTAGTTTACATTATAAATATTCAGAATAGAGTGCCTTTGGATAACCTTTGCTCCGTAATTTAATCGCTTTGTAGAGCTAGGATTTAATTAAGATTATTGATCAAGCAAAAAAGGCAATTAGAGCAACCTAAAGCCACTCCGCATTTGGGTTGACGCCCGAGTTAAAACTAATTTTCATTATTTAACTTTTCACTTAATAAGACCACTTTTAATTATTATTATTTTATTAATTAAGCCTAAACTACCCCATTTCATAATTGATATTTGATTTATCTGTTTTAATCAAGGAAATAATATACTTGAATATATTAAATAAACATACAAGCCTAGAAAAAAACTGTAATTACTTGTATTGTTCTGGGCCTCTTCGCAAAATTTACCGACTGCCCTCCTGTAAGGTAATTCGTAAAAGGAGGAAGACTGGTCAAACCTGTCACTACCAGAGAGAGAGGAGGGTGATGGTGATCAAAAGTTACATAACTATAGGTGTTTGAGTTTTTCAACGTCTCCCCTGGGTCTGGTACCACCGCCTTACCTATTCCTGCCGCAATAACGTCAATGCTTGTCACTGTCGTGTTCCGACTTGGAGGCTAAATTAGCCGGTAAACTTATGCATGAGGCATCCACGCACTATTGTGACAACAACGTGTCATTAACATTTTATGTTTGTCTCATTTTATTAGAGAGCCATCTGCTTGTTTGCTGCCTAATAATATAAAAATTGGTAAAGTGCCTGTCAGGCCTCGCGAAATGTAGGGTTCCGAAGTTGCCCATCAAAATAATGCGAACTAAGAATAGCGCATTTATAGTTTCATACTATGAACATCTAAGCTTTCAACTTCAAAGACATATATCTGCACCACAGGTTCACTGCGTATAAAAACTTCTCTGAGTACAGTTTCATTTTCATTCATTTCAATCAGTTTTCATTAATAAAAAAATTAGTAAAAAAACATCAGCCCCATAACCCCCCATCTTTCTTGACTTTTATGTGGTGTAACTAACACGACTGTACATATATATATATATATATATATATATATATATATATATATATATATATATATATATTTACACATCATATATGATGAGAAAAAATAACATTAAAAATAAATGGCGTGGCGGCGTGTCCTTGATGTTGGCTAGCGCGTACTAGAGAATATAATTTCCACATTTCACTTATTTTTAGAGAAATATTGGTCAAAAATTAAGCCCCTAATTTTATTATTTCATTTTAATGAAAATCGAGTACCGAGCACTCTCCAGAAATATCGAAGGTAACTCATCAGTCAGTCTGTATAGTATAATAATATTTACACTTATCAAGAATTCTCCGAACTTAGTACAAAAATGATCATTTAAATGCCAAAACAATCAAAAACTTACAAATTACAAGAAGTATCTCCCTAATTGTAAACAACAAACAATAGTTGGTAACAAGTATTCGAGCTTTTCGTACATATCTTTCGTAATTACAACAGATAGCCGATAAACAAATGTTAAAATACGTTATATCTATCTACTGTTATCTCTTATCATTGAGTATTGTTAATGACATTGAGCAGATATGTTTTCTAAATAGAACATGATGAATTTTAAGCAAAGGTAAATAGAATAATAAACAGTTCGAATGTGTGTTTTTCCATAGCCGTCACGATAACAACAGTGTTATTATTGCTTTTAATCGAATGCGTAGGTAAGTTACCTATAATACCGTAGCTGAATTTTAAATCGTTCAGAAATGACTTAATTACGTTATATACTGAAGGTACAATTTAACGGTCTATAAAGAGGGATATTTGTGCTTTTTACCCTATTCTAAGGTAAGATTTTTTTAATATATATCATAAGATAGCAAACAAGCAGATGGGTCTTCTGATGGAGAGAGTCAATCATCGCCTATAGACACCAAAGATGTTAATGGTGCGTTGCTATCTTGTGGCGAGGTCTAATGCCACATGCATAAGTTTATCGGCTAACTTACCCTCCAAACCGGAACACAACAGCAACAAGCATTGACGCTATTGCGACAGTAATATGTAAGGCGGTGGTACCTGACCCGGGCGAGACAATGCAGAACTCTACCACCTAGTAGCCACGATGTTAATGACTCGCATTGCCAATCGGCATCAATACGACCTGCCTAGCAGAACGGTAGTTGGTCTATTTCTTCAAAGGAGCCCGGAACCAAGACGGGGTGAATACAGGTATCCTATATAGGTAGATTTGGTCTACAGGCAGATTTGGTAAAACTATTTCATTGCTTAAAAATATTAAGTTACCGTGCTAATAACGTTTTTCTATTTAGTGGGTAAGGCAGCTGATAAACGTATGCAAGTGGAATTATAATCATGCTACACGAATAGTTACGCACGATTATCTGAAGGTCTCTTATCGAAGTACGATCTGCCTCTGAACTATCTTATGTTATTAAAATAAGCGAATAAAGTTTTTATCATATCAGTTCGAGTTCTGATTCGCTGATTAAGGTTTTTAGTTCGTAGCGTAGATAGTTATAGTGAGGAAAGGAAAACGAAGTTTATGGATGTGAGTATGAAAAAGTTCAGGCTCTACTCGGACTTAGCTGCAATATAATTGCTTTATGTTTATTTTACGGTGGCTTTCTGACCGTCCCATTAATTGAGTGGTAAGAAAATTTCACTACGCAGTCCGGATCCGGGATCCGGTTTAATTCACGATTGAGTTAAACATTTGTGTGATGAGCATAGACGTTTGTAATTCTGGATTTAGAGGTGTTTATTAAACGTATTTCAGTGTTTATATATATAGCTTGTGTCTGAAGTCGAGAATCGACTTACCGATGTCTCGGAATGGGGTCGCCAAAACCTGGTTACTTTTAACCCCAAGAAGACACAGCTTTGCGTGTTCACCGCAAAAAAGACGCCCTTTGTCGTATCACCTCGATTTGAGGATACTCTCCTGACAGCCTCAGCTAGTGTCGGAATCCTGGGAGTTGACATATTATCGAATTACGTTCAATTTTGCGGTTATTTGGAAGGCAAGGCTAAACTAGCCTCCAAAAAGCTCGGTGTGCTCAGCAGAGCGAAACAGTACTTTTTGCCGGTCCATCGCCTTCAACTTTATAAGGCACAGGTTCGGCCTCACATAGAGTACTGTTCGCATCTCTGGACCGGAGCTCCGCAGTACCAGCTTCTTCCTCTTGATCGCATTCAGCGTAGAGCGGTTCGAATCGTTGACGACCAGGCCATTTCGAAACAGCTTGACTCTTTGGCATTGCGGAGAGATGTAGGTTCTCTCTGTGTATATATCATGGAGAGTGTTCCGACGAGTTGTTTGGATTAATTCCTGCCGCCGAATTCCACCATCGGACAACGCGTCAAAACTTGAAGTTCCATCCTCACCATCTCGATGTCTGGAAATCCACAACTGTGCGTTTTTCCCGACACTTTTTACCTCGCACTGCTCTGTTGTGGAACCAATTACCGGCAGGGGTATTTCCGAACGGATACGACATTCAAGAAAAGAGCTTACTCATTCTTAAAAGGCCGGCAATGCAACTGCAAGACCTCTGGTATTGCAGATGTCCATGGGCGGCGGTGATCACTTACCATCAGGTGCACCTCTTGCTCGTTTGCCCCCTCTTCTATAAAAAAAATGCATTTCAGGAAGCAAGGCATGTAGGCATTTAATTCTCGCTGCCTACCCCATATATATGGATGTATGTATATCTATGTACTAAATATATATTGGTCTATGGTATTAGTATTGTTTACTAATGTCTATATCACTTGAGCAATTAACTTGCTTACTTTGAGGTTATAATATCAATTCGTGCCATTTGCCCAGCGATATTTATTTATTATTTATAGATTATTTAAAATAAATAAGTAGGTATCTGATATATTGTATCTAGTACGAAATAAACATATTTACGATACGACTTATTTTTACGTTTTTTTTATTTACGTATTTTTTTAAATAGTAGCGAAAAGCATATTAGTTAAAACTGAACAAACGTGTAAACTAAAGCCCCGATTACACTTTTATTAGTGCGATTGCGAGTGTTTAATGCAGGTGCTTAGTATTAAGCAAAAAATACGTGCCTTAGGGTCTACGGAGCCTTAATTATCTACCTATGTAATTCATCGGCTTCCTAAGTATTCATAATGAATTTCAAAACAATAGCATAATGATAACTAGTCAAATGTTATTTTCAAGATGGCTGAGTTTTATCGCGATAAGACTCTAACGTAAACGTGTTAACAATCGATCACCATTATCTAAAATGTACGAGGAAGTTCCATTTTACAACCTTAAGATGAAAGACTGAGTAGATAAAAAGCATGTGTTTTAAAAAGTACCCTAATACCTTAATTACCTTATTGAGCTAGTGTGGCACATACGATCTTTTTTACAGAAAAAAGAAGCAAACGAGTAGGAGGCTCACTTGATGTTAAGTGATCACAACCGCCCAAGGACAGCAGCAGCACCAGAGGTTTTGCATCTGCGTTGCCGGCCTTTTAAAAATGAGTAAACTCTTTTCTGTAAGGTACTTAAGTCGTATCTGTTCGGAAACAACCCCGCTGGTAATTGATTCCACAGAGCAGTGCGAGGTAAGAAGCACAATAGAATAATATATGTATTATTCTTTTGTGTGAGAAGTGCCTAAAGATTGAGGTGATGAGGGTGGAACTTTGAATTTTGATGAATGCCCGATGATAAAGTTCAATTGCAGGAATGAATATGATATGAAAAAGACAATCTGAGTTTCTTTCACCGGATATTTTTACGGCCTGGCCACGGGAAATTCGCGCCTGCGATTATTCGCGCGGCGCGAACGGCGATGCGTCTGGCGTCTGAAACAAAGGTATGGGAAAGTACTAAACATGCCACGCGGCGTGGCGATCGACGGGGCGATCAAGAAATTTTGCCCAGCGATTCGCGTGCGGGGGTGAGGGACGTGACGAGCGAGTGAAACAAATGTATGAATCGGCACAGCGCATGCGCTGAAGCCGCCGCCATAGCAGCGGCCCCGGCCAAAAAAGTCTAGGAACCAAAACGCTTTAGTTGTAGTAAACATAAGTCGTATCGTAAATATGTTTATTTCGTACTAGATACATATCAGATACCTACTTATTTATTTATTTTAAATAATAAATAAATATCACTGGGCAAATGGCAAGAATTGATATTATAACCTCAAAGTAAGCAAATTAATTGCACTAAGAACATTTTAACTTTAATTTTCAAATACTAGGCCAGTAATTTGTAAGTTTAGTCACCACATTTATACAAATAAAAAAAATTGGAGTGTCTGTTTGTAATATTAATACAACCGGTTTTAACTAAATGCATATGGATGTATACACGGTACATATACATAAATTACACTTTTTTTACGGTTTTTGAATATGGCTAATACGGCTAATCTCTGGAACGGCTGGACCGATCTTGACCGGACTTTCACTGGTAGATAGCTGATATAATTAGGAGTAACTTAGGCTACTTTTAAAAAAAATCCCGCGCGGACGAAGTCGCGGGCACAACTAGTCATAAGTATAAACAAAATCCAGCGATACAATTTTTCTTTCTTCCCACAATGTTGAATATTCATAATAATACAATTATAGTAGTGTCGCCAAAAAATCGATAGTTATAATCTAGAAATGCCATAACATCAATAGTATCGATAGCATTGAACGCTGCAAGTTAAATAAACTATCGTTTGTTTCGGTATCAATCGTTGGACATAAAAAAAGTATCGATTCTATCAATAGTATTGTTAGACAATATTGCATTTATCGATATATTCGATACTATCGATAGTTTGTACAGTCGATAGCGTCGGTCAGTATTAGAATAAAGTTAACTATCAATAGTTTTGATAGTTTCGATACTATCGATAGTAATTGTGATTAATGCAATATTAAATAGCAATACTATCGATAGTACAGATACTTATGATAGTTTATTTTTTTAATTGTGAAAATTATCTATGCTATCGATTGTTTTGCTATTTATTGATAGTATTGTATTTAATGAGGTACTAAAACACTATCGATAATGGACTATCAAGCGGCAACACTATAAATCAAAGGTTTCGAGTTTCGACACTCATTCCAAAAATGTCTTGATATAGTATGTATTTCTCATACTTCTTGTGAAATTCAACGTCTTTACTACACCTCGATTCTTATATAAATCATGTACTACACATTCTCTTCCAAATAGTAAGTGTTGAAGTACAAAACTACTCCCCTCCAAGCAATATTGAGATAAAGTTGAAAAAGTCGTCTTGCTCTTGGACTATACTGGTCGCGGCGAAAAACGCAAGTCCCCGTGGCCTGATATCCGCGCCGCACGAATTTTCGCCTCGCCCGCCGCGCCGCCGCCGCCACTGCCGGTTCGCATGGCCGGGCTGTTAGTGTGTTGCCGCGTTTTCGATGCAGAAATAGTTTAAAAAAAATTTGACGCGTCAAAATAACTTGTAAAAAGTTTTATTGGAATAAAGTACTTCTGATTGCTGAATCCGAACAGTTCATCGAAACACACTCCATGATAGATCCGATAGAAGATAATAATAATAATAATATTGCTAGACAAATTACACAAATTGATCTAACTCCAAAGTAAGCAACTTACGTGCTTGCGTTATGTAGAGCGAATCTACACCTCCGCGTCCAAAGAATCAATTTGAAATAGCCTGGTCGTCAACAATTCGAACCGAATTCGATCACGAGAAAGAAACTGATATTGCGGAGCTCCCGCCGAGAAATGAGAACGGATACTCCATGTGAGATCGAATTTGCTCTTTATAAAGTTGCAGACCATTGCAAACGATGGGCCGGCAAAAAGTACTGTCTCGCTCTACTTAACACACCGAGCTTTTTGGGACCTAGTTTATTTAGCCTTTCCTTCCAAATAATCACAAAACATTGTTCGATGTGTCAACGCCAAGAATTCCAATATTGGCTGAGGCCGCAAGAGGGTTTTTTTTTTATTTTCTCTATCCTAGGTATTGAGCATTGAGGCTGATGATGATGATAATGACTATTCGTAAAAATTTTGACACATTCTCTGCCACACGGGCGCTGCGTCACCGCAGCGTTTCTACAACGATGTAGAAATGAATGCACCCCTCTCGATTCGTCTCGAGGAGCTTGCAGCGCAGCAGCAGCGTAACGTCAACCATGTGAAAACCACAATTATGTGAACGGAAAACGACGTAGCGACAGCGTTTCGTGAACGTAACGCTCGCAACGCGCCATGTGGACCGGCTCTCAATTTTCGTCACTGATATGACAAAATTACGCTACAACGCAACACAAACGATAATTGCCAATTCACGTGTTTGAAATATACACTGCTGGTTTTCAAACGTCCTTTGCGACTACACGATAATCCGGACACGCGCCTTGTAAACATTGTTGTGAAGGTCACGGTCGAACTACGTATTATAAGTTAATTTGCAGTACATAACAAAAGGTACATTATACAGCCTTCAGACCAATCAGTATATTTTTTATATCACAGGATAGTAAAAAAGTAGAAGGTTCTTAGACAAAAAGAAGTTAAAGAGACAACTATCGACACTAGACACCAAATATGTTAATGTGTTTGTTGAATTATGAGGTTACATACTCTGTCTATATTTACACAGTATGTAAAAGAACCGTGTCCGATTCTTTAATAAATAAATAAATAAATATTCACGGGACAAATTACACATATTGATCTAACCCCAAAGTAAACAAATTATTTGCTTGTATTATGGGTGTTAGTCAACGATACTAATACATAGAAATACATATATAAATACTTTTACATACATAATAAACACCCAAACCCGGAAATACAAACATTTATGCTCATCACACATATGCTTGTCCCCGTCGGGGATCGAACCCGAGCCCCGTTGATTGCGTAGTCAGGGTCGCTAACCACTCGACCAACGGTGCGGTTAATTTTATTAATATTTAATTATATTAATTATTTAATTTAGTAGCCTAATACAATCGTATACGTAAATGTTATAATTTTGCTGATATTGGTAGGTAAATATTCGGCGATCAAAATAAGTAATCTAAAATTATATTTTAAATATTATTATGGCAACACAAAATGCCTTTTTAGCCTCTTGAGGACGGTTTAAAAAAAGTTAGCCTATGATTGTCTCTGGATTCCCTTTCCCTTTAACTATCTTAATGCCAAATTTCATTCAAATCGGTTGACCGGCTTAGCCGCGAAGACGTAGCAGACATACACATTTATAATATTACTTAGTATGGATGGATATAAAAGTTTGGATGTTTGGACGTTTGAACGAAATTCGATTAAATTTGGCCTACCTATCTATAATTTGAAATTCGAATTTAACACATATTATGACAACTCTTATCACGGAAACTAAAATTGTCATATTATGAATTAAATTCGGATTTCAATATATGCCTGCCTATAATATTAACAAAAACTAATCACGCGGGCTAACGATTGGTTTCCGAAACTCAAATTAATTTTAGCAAGCAATTAATCTGTGTTTAACATAATTTTTACAAGCAAATGATCTATTAAACATAGATTAATTGCTTGTTAAAATTGATTTGCGTTTCGGAAACTGGTCGTAAAACCGCAGTTGGTAATATAACTAGTGGAACCTGTCCCCGTGTGGTGACCGGGCCCTCTAAGAAGAATAGACCATCTGCCATTCTGCCAAGCAGAAAAGTAAAAGGCGCTTCGTACAAGGCGAACGATTGGCTATACGTGTCACTATCATTGTGACTACTTATAGGGAGTAAAGATTTGCAGTTTCGCACGGGTTTTGGTACCACTGCGACTGCCTTACCTATTCTTTTTTTATATCATAATATAGCATTTTTAAATTCTTTTAAATTTGCTTAGAAACCATTATTTTTTGTTTTTCTAAGCCAACTGCTCGGGCCTACTGTTTTTGCTGAGATGTATCTTGTGGAAATCTATTTAAAGGACCAATTAATTTTTAATGTGGCAATTTAAACACACAAACATATTTTATTTCAAACAGTAAATTCAGCAATTCAGCAAACTAGCAGATGGCTTTCCTAATGGAAAGAGAATACCCACCATCCTTGCCTATAGACACCAAAGATGTTAACGATACGTTGCGTTTCGTCGTCGTCCTTGTGGGGTCTTAATGTCACATGCATAAGTTTTCTGCCTACCTCAGTAGGTACCTCACCCTCCAAACCGGAACACGACAGTAACAAGTACTAAACAAAACCTAATAATAATGCAGAAAATAACACAGTTTTTTTTTATGGAAAAGGGGGCAAACGGACAGGAGGCTCTCCTGATGGTAAGTGATCACCGCCGCCTGTGAACAACCACACTATCAGAAGATTTTGAGTTGCATTGCCGGCCTTTTAAGAAAAAGTAGGCTCTGTTCTTGAAGTTCCCTAAGTCGTATCCGCTTGGAAAAACCCCTGCCGGTAAATGGTTCCACAGAGGAATAGTGCGGGGAAAAAAGTTCTCAGATATTTGATAAATAATACGTAGGTTAAACAGTGAACGGAAATTACAAACAAAATAGGTTCATAAGTGAAATCTATCAAAGATTTAAGGAAATATTTACACAACAATATTAAATCCAGAATTAATATAATTAATATAATATAAATCAAGAATTTAGGAAATATTTACACAATAATATTAATCAAATTAGAATATAGCTGAGAAATGACAACTAATTATAATCAGAGCTAAAATTTCATAAATCATAACTTTTATCATTTTATCATATTAATTAAATAATCGCAGTGTTTGTTTTATTCTGGGAAGTTTATCAAACATCAATTTGCCAATTTAATGACCCACACTGCTACTTAAAATATTAAGGTTACCAACTTTTACATGCTTCCTTATTATGTATTTAATCCAAATAAATTACTCTGAGTGATATCGTTGGATAAGATAATTAAACCTTGCGAACTCGCCACAAGGTTTGTGAAAGTTGTTTTTATTGGTTATGCAATGGTTACGTAGAATTGAAACATAAATTTCAACTAGCGTGTCAATGGGGGCGTAGCTCAGATGGTAGAGCGCTCGCTTAGCATGCGAGAGGTACCGGGATCGATACCCGGCGCCTCCAATTTGTGGTTTTTACTTATTTTTTGAAGTGAAAACTTCTTTAGGCGCGTTGAGCGTTTTGGTAGAGGGTAAAATCCTCGGTTCGCGTCACCGACATGCTAATGATAATATGTAGTATATCTATAGCTATGTTTTGCATATACGCGAACGAACTACGGTGTGTGCATGTCACAATTTCTATCGTTGAAATAAAAAATTCATTATAATTCAGAACAGTTTGGTTTCTACAACGAATTTAGCTAAATAGTGTTGAAATGGACCATATAGTAAATTAATAAAGAAGTGTAACTGGAATTAATACAGTGATTAACACTAAAATTCATAATTTAATACAATTACAAACGTTAAATTATTTCAAGTGCAGTGTTTGTTCAGCTACTCAGATAAACGCGTAAGTGACGTTAAATACACGGCGCTTAAATCCTTTTGGACGCTAGGATTGCATCAATTGCAGTACAAGTTTAGTACTGTGCCGATATCTACCGTCTACAACAAAATAAGATAATTTATAACAATGGAATGTAAGCAATGTATGAAAGATTTGAAAACTGATGATTTGATGAAGTGTTCTGCCTGTCAAGGGATTTATCATTACTTATGTGTTAATACATATAAATGAAACCGACTTCAAAAAAATTCTTCCTATGAATAAAGCAAAGTGGAAATGCCCGACGTGTAAACAATCTAAAAAATGTAATAACAGCCCGAGATTAACTTCTAGCTCAGGCCATACCAATGAGTCGATCATCTCAGTCTCAGTCACATATTCAGACCGACGCCAAGTCATTGATTTCCTATTTTGATGATCGTTTCAATGGTTTACAATCTACAATAGAATCATTTAAATCTCTAATTACTGATGAGCTTAAGAAACTTTCAGACTCTGTAAATTTTTGGTCAACAAAAATAAAATCAGTGGAATCTTCTATAACCTCTGTTACGGAGAGATTAAATGAATTAGATAAGGAGGTCAGCAAGTTGGATAACATAAAAATGGAACTCGAAGAATATAAATCTAAAATGAAGGAATTTACAGAGAATAGTAATAGGAATGATCAATGGGTCCGCCGTTCGAATATTCAAATTAATGGTATCCCCCAAAAAAAAGGAGAAAATCTGAATCAAATAATCAAAAATTTAGCTTCTAAATGTGGTTATACCTTAAACTTTGATACTGACGTCGACTTTGTAACGAGAGTAGCTGTCAAAAATGATACTTCTGATCATTATATTAGGCCCATTATTCTAAAAATGCAGTCAAGGTACAAGAAAGATGATTTTTTGTCATTACTACGTAAGATCAAAAATTGTACTGGGAATGACATCGGTATTACGGGTGCTCAGACTAATAATAGAATTTATTTTAATGATCATCTTTCCCCGGAAAATAAAATTCTCCTTAAAAAGGCGAAAATAATTGCTAAAGAAAAAGGATATACCTTTTGCTGGGTTCGAAACTGCACCATAATGGTAAGGCGTAACGAACAATCGCCTATCATTCATATAACTTCAGCTGAATCTTTAAACAAAATTATATGAGTAATAATTTTTCATGTCATGTAATTATTCTTTATTTACTTCATTTATTATGTATTACAAGCGGGATTATTTACTGTTTAAAATATATATTGGATTGTTTTAATTTTTATGATCGGTATGTGGATAATTTTAAAAATATTTTAAAAAATATTATTTATTTTTTAATGATATTTGGTTGGACTTATAATATAATGCTCTTACTCTTGGAGCCAGCATCTCGGACTACAGTTGTTGTAAAAAATCTCATAGTTATTAATCACACGTATAAGTTTCATACTCCATTTAACAATGGCTCTTAAAATTTTTTATCAGAATGTGCGTGGATTACGGTCGAAAACTAAAATGTTCTACAGCAACATATTAAATGTAGACTATGACATTATTTGCTTAAGCGAAACATGGTTATTACCGGGAATTTTTGATGCGGAATTATTTGACTCGCGGTATAGTGTTTACTGAACGGATCGCAATTATGATCAACTAAACAGTACCAAGGGAGGTGGTACCTTGATAGCCATCCGTCGTGGTATTAATGTGAGTATGCTTAGATTAATTCCTTTGCCTTCCTTATATGATGCTGATGTAACCTGCGTTCATATTTTACTAAAAAAGGCACCATCGACATGTTTGTTAAGGTTATATTGTTGTTACTTTCCTCAAAATCAAAACCAACATTTAGCAGAACTTGCTTTATATGAACATATATCTGATTTAAAGTTAAATTACCCCGATGATAGGTTTTTAATTGTAGGAGATTTTAATATAAGACAGGCTAAGTGGTCGTCGGTGACTATTTCTATGAATAACTCGTTGATATTGGAAAATACCCAGGAAGATATACTAACCTCACAGTTGTTCACGTTTTTGTGTTTTAATGGTTTTTCTCAATATAACTCTATACGTAATATAAACAATAGGCAACTAGATCTTATAATATCTGATATACCTTGTACAGTATATCGTGTGAATCCCTTGTCATTACCAGAGGATGCTCACCACCCCTCTTTGTGCATTGACGTTGGTATTGATATTAATCTGCAAAACTTACGTCCAGCAGCACGTGTTGTGCGTCGTTTTCATGCTGCAGATTATAATAAAATTAATAACGATCTGGCAAAAATTGATTGGGAAGTACAATTGCCAACTGATGATGTAGAATTAGCAGTAAACACTTTTTATAATATTATTAATAAAATAATTGATGATAATGTTCCTACTAGGTATATTTACAAACATGCTAAATATCCAATTTGGTTGAATAAAAATTTAATAAAAACAATAAATAAAAAAATGAAATTGCATAGGAGATGGAAAATATATGGTAGAATAAATGATTATCATCAGTATTCGGAATTACGTAAAGAAGTGAAATCATTAGAAATAACGTGCTATGAACTATTTATAAATCGCACTGAGGAAAATATATCATTAAGCTCAAAAAATTTTTGGACATATATGAAATCAAAACGTAATGTCAGTGATATTCCTAATGCACTTTATTTAGATAACATTCATGTCACGCACGGTCAGGATATTGCAGACTGTTTTAATTCATTTTTTCTTTCGGTCTTTGAGCCAAACCAAAATACTTACATTGACAACTGTAATGAAAATAATGACTGTGTTATTAGTACAGTAATTATTAACGAACAAATTGTTGATAAATATTTAAGAAATATTGATACAAATAAAGGTCCCGGGCCAGACGGAATTCATCCAATATTTTTAAAGCAGTGCAGAAGACAGTTGGCTGAGCCACTGTCTATTTTATTCAATCTTTCACTAAAAAATGGCATTATGCCTCCAATTTGGAAAAAATCTATTATAGTACCTATTTTTAAAAACGGAGACAAGCATAATATTACAAACTACCGTGGTATCTCTAAATTATCAGTAATACCAAAACTTTTTGAAAAAATAGTCTATGATTCATTATTTTCAGTAATAAAGCCACTAATTTCTTGCAATCAACATGGTTTTGTTCGCGGCCGCTCTACTGAATCCAACCTGTGTGAATTTCTTGATGTGGTTCTAGAAGCTATGGATAAGGGATACCAGGTGGACGCCGTGTACACTGATTTTTCAAAAGCGTTTGATAAAATTGACCATAATCTGCTTATTAAAAGGCTTGAAAGTATTGGTATACACGGCGATTTACTGAGGTGGTTAATATCTTATTTACGTGACAGATCTCAGGCAGTAGCAGTAAAAGGTTATACTTCTAGCTTTGTACCCATAACTTCTGGTGTACCTCAGGGTTCCCACCTCGGTCCATTGCTTTTTAATATTTTTATTAATTCAGTGATCAATTGCTTTCAAAATTCTAAAATTATACTATACGCAGATGATACAAAAATTTTTTCCATTATAAAATCCATCGACGATTGCATATTATTTCAAAATGATCTAGCTAATTTTCATCAGTTTTGCATTAATTATAATTTAAAATTAAATATTCAAAAATGCTATTCTATAACATTTTCTCGTAAAACGAATAAAATTGATTATGATTATACTTTAAATAACAAAATTCTAAAAAAAGTGACTGAGGTGAAAGATCTAGGGGTGCTTCTAGATAGTGAGCTTTCTTTTGCGTCTCACATTAACAAAATTACTGCTAAAGCTTACAAAATGTTAGGATTTGTCTTTCGACAGTGTAAAGATTTTAAGAATATTAAAACATATTATATTTTATATAACTCGTTAGTCAGAAGTAATCTAGAGTATGCATCCATTATTTGGAATCCCATATACATGGTATATAAGAATCAAATAGAAGCAATTCAAAATAAATTTCTTCGAAGGTTAAATTATATATTTGGTAACCGAATCAAATCACAACCTGTGTCGTTAGAGTTGCGCCGTGAACATAGAGACCAAATTTTCTTATTTAAAATAATAAATAATTATATAGACTCTCCTTTACTCCTCGCACGCATTCTGTTTAATTGTCCTCGTCTGACTGTTCGCTCCAAAATGGTGTTTTATGTCCTTATTTGCCGAACTAAGTATGCCCAGAATCGGTTCTTAATAAGAGCTTGTAATACATATAATAAATATTATTCTCACATTGATATATTTTATTATAAACTAAAAATGTATGTATCTCTTGTTAAAAAAGTAGTACATGATCAAAAACTTTGTTAAATAACATAACGAAAGTATTAATATTTATACATAACATTATTCTTTAACGTATCAAAATTAATAGTAGTTTTTTTAGTAATTATTGTGTTTTTTTTTTCATTTTCGATTTTGTATTCTTTTTATTTCTATAGCACACACGCTGTATTAACTAGTGGTGAAAACTTTTTTGGCTTATGAACTAACCTAAAAATGATTGTAATCACATGTGTTATAGTAAGCTGTATGTTTTCCTTAATAAATAAATAAATAAAATAAATAAATAAATAAATATAGTTTTAATTACTCTCAACTTAATAGTTCCGTTTTCACTTCTATCGGCAGTCCCACGACTGCTACTGTTTTTTTTTTTTATAAAAGAGGGGGCAAACGGACTGAAGGCTCACCTGATGGTAAGTGATTACCGCCGCCCATAGACAACTACACTACCAGAGGTCTTGTAATTGCGTTGCCGGCCTTTTAAAAATGAGTAAGCTCTTTTCTTGAATTCGGTGGCAGGAATTAATCCAAACAGTTCCTCGGAACGTTCCCCATGATAGAGTCGATAATTTTTTTATCTTTATTATATCATCTATGTATGTTTGAATACGTGAAGGAAAAACTTATAAACTGTTTAAGTTTGAAAGACTACATAAACATAATATTTTTAAACAATGTGCATTAAAAATAGGTACATTTAATTAATAAAAATAAAAATTACACACACTACGTTCACGTGACATATGTAGGTACATGATAATATACACACATGTATGTATAACACACTACGTTCACTTGACATATGTAGGTACATGATAATCTACACACATGTATCTATACTTTTTCTTTACGGTTAGTCTGTTGTAAAACTGTAGATTTTATTGTTTGGACTATGGTCGAATTTCGACCATAGGGCGATTTTACAGAAAACTCTATTAATTTTATGTTTTTATTGAACTGGTACCTGAGTTATAATATTAATAATTGCAATTACAAAGTTCGGCTTCTCATAACTATTGTAATAAAATATTAAAACAGAACAGATTTTCTAATACTAGCCATCGAATACTGAACAATAAAATCTCTTTGGAGCTTGACAACTGATTTTAGCCGTAACGAAAATTATCATAGAAATATGAATGATAAAATTATACACGCAATTGTCTAAAAAAGAGGTCCAAAGTTTTTCCTTTACGTATTAAAATATATATATATATATATATATATATATATATATATATATATATATATATATATATATATATATATATATATATATATATATATATATATATATAAACGTTACAGGTGGCAGGTAGCCCGTAACACTGACTGTAAAGTTTTCATAACATTGTTTTTTTTTCATTAAAATAGGATTTTTGTATATAATTGAATTAATTTTGTAAACAACTTTGTGGACGTAATCGTAATAAAAAGAAATCTGTAAGTGGTTGACCCTCCAGGCTATCCCTGAAACTTCCCGCTAAATTAAAGTATTTTAAACTCAAAGGAGTAAAAACTATAATATCATAGATTTTTTCAGTTCAAACATCTATTTTGTTAAAAATGGCGGTATACAGATTTTTGAAAAGCCGTATATTTTGGAAACGGTGATCGATTTTGATCTTTCGAATAGCATTCAACTCAATTTTTGAGATATAAAATATTGCTTTAGCTACATAATCGATAGGTTGAAAACTTGCGAAGCAATGTTAAAAACATTTTTTCAAGAATTTTCGTCAGTGATAAATCCCAGAAAATTTACCAAACACGTCAATGAGAATCGGGACAAGCTAGTGTCTAAAATCGAGACTCAGCTCGACAAAATTTCGGAATGGGGTCGACTAAACTTTGTCCAATTTAACCCCAGGAAGACACAGGTGTGTGCGTTCACCGCTAAAAAGTCGCCGTTTGTCGTATCATCTCGTTTTGAGAACACTGATAGCCTCAGCCAATATTGGAATTCTTGGCGTTGACATATCGAACAACGTTCAGTTCTGTGATCATTTGGAAGGAAAGGCTAAACTGGGCTCAAAAAAGCTCGGTGTGCTCAGTAGAGTGAGACAGTACTTCTTGCTTGCAACTTTGTATCAAACGAAGACCCCCAGCGGACCCCCACACTTATCCGCCCACATCCACCACACTTTTACAACCACGACCACGCCGGCGGATAAGTGTGCCGCTGGGGGTCTTCGTATCGTCGTATATATATATATATATATATGTCATTTGTTTAGCCATTAGCAATAATGCATAATCAGTAGTTTCATTAGCTTTACATTCAGTTCATTTTTATTTTTTTTTAATTTTATATATTATATAATAGGATAGCAAACAATCGGCTATAGGCTCCAGAGATGTTAAACTCCAAAGACGCGTTGACATGGGAATGCTAACTGCAGTCTACTCGCTACCTTACGCTTCAAGCCGGACATGACAACGAGGGACAGCTTTTAAAGTATGTATACATGATACTACCGCTTCATTATTTCAACTGCCATAGGTCGGTAAAACTCGACGAGAACCAAATCCAAAAATACGCTCAACTATGCTCATCACGAAAACGCTTTTCTCTGTTGGGATGCGACGCTGAGCCCCGAGCGTCGATCTACTCCATGTCAGGGTCACTGACATTTAGACCGATGCAAGTGGTGGACCCAGAACTTTTGTTTAAGAGCTTAGTGTGCTTAGCAGAGCGCAGCAGTATTCCTTCCTCGCCAGCCCATCGCCTCTAACTTTATGAGACATAAATTCAGCTTCATATGTAATTCTATTCTCATCTCTGGGCCGGAGCTCCCCAGTATCGGCTTCGCTCTCTTAATCGCTTTTAACGTAGAACGGTTCGATTCGCCGATGACCAGATTATGTCTAAACGACTTGACTCTTTGGTATTACACAGAAATGCCAAAGAATCAAGTCGAAATTAAAAGTTCCATCCTCGCCAGCTCGATGTCTGGAATTCCACATATTTGCGTTTTTTGGGAACAGATACTACTTGTGGACCTTCAAGTAAAATGCTTGCTCTGTCTTAGATGACCGGCAATGTAACTGCAAGACCTCGATGCTCTTGCTCGCTTTTTTATGTAGAAAAAGATAGCATCAATTTTTTCAAAATTAAATACTTCTCTCTCTCTAGATCCGCTACTGACTGTTCGATGTGACCAGCTGCGATACGTCACTAGGCAATTATCTAAGCACTTATCAAAACAAGCTGTGCCTGGTTTGTCCCAACCACATACCTATCTGTGGCTTTGGCAAGATAAGATACGTTTGATGTTGCATTTCCCACTGGAGACGTCGTACCTATTTGTAATTAGGTACAATATTTTAGTTAACCATATACATAAAGCAGGTAGGTATTACAAATAAACTCACTTGTACTTCTACTTCACTCATCTTTTATCTATCTAAATTATATGATACCTTTAAACGAGCAATTCTTTTTTTTATATCATAAAATAGCAAACAAGCAGATGGGTATCCTGATGGAAAACGTCAACCATCGCCTATAGACACCAAAGATGTTAATGGTGCGTTGCTATCTTGTGGCGAGGTCTAATGCCAGATGCATAAGTTCACCGGCTACCTTATCCTCCAAACCGGAACACGACAGTGACAAGCAATGACGCTATTGCGACAGGAATAGGTAAGGCGGTGGTAACAGACCCGGGCGAAACAATGCAGAACTCTACCGCCTAGTAGCCACGATGGTAGTGACTCGAATGGCTAATCGGTCGCCTTTTACGACCTGCCTGGCAGCCCGGCAGTTGGTCTATTTCTTCAAAGGAGCCCGGAACCAACACGGGGTGAATATAGGTATCCTATATAGGTAGATTTGGTCTACAGGCAGATTTGGTAAAACTATTTCATTGCTTAAAAATATTAAGTTACCGTGCTAATAACATTTTTCTATTTAGTGGGTAAGGCAGCTGATAAACGTATGCAAGTGGAATTATAATCATGCTACACGGGTAGTTACTACACGAATATTTAATTTCAGGGGTCTAGCTAGGTTCAATTTCTGGAAAATGACGTTTTTACAAAAAAATCCAACGAAAGTTCGATCATCCAGGTACTATTTTATTTTATACCCAACCGATTTTGCTAATCAAAACATCATCAGGGATGTTTAACACAGTTATAGTGTATTAGACAATTTGTAAATACGAGTATTTAGCTAAAAGCTATATTTTTTTAAATATTGAATTTAATTAGCCGGTAAAATAGGTAAAGTGGTGGTACCAAATATCCGGGCGAGACGTTGCGGAACTCTACCACCTAGTAGTCACGATGATAGTGACACGTATATACAATCGGTCGCCTTTTACGAACCGTCTGGCAGAAGTAGTTTTTAATAATAATAGTATCGATAGGGAAGCGTTTGACCACAATTTCGCCTGATGGTAAGCTAAGATGTGGCCTAAGATGGAACGCGCTTCCCTAGAAGGTACCTGTTCACTCTTCTCTTGAAGATCCACAGGTTGTACCCGTCGGGGAACACAGACTCAGGAAGCATATTCCAGTCCCTTGCGGTTCGGATCAAGAATATCGAGTCGCACCGCTTTGTCCGGGTACGTGGAACGTTCACCATTGGCGATGCCTAGTGTCTGTGCGGCTCGACGATCGATAAAAACTTCTGAACTGATGTTTTTGTCTTCAAAAGGGGATCGTATGCAATACCAATAGTACTTACCGTTACAGAATCTATGCCAATACGCGAAAATGTTTGCCTACCAGTGTAAATACTACGCGTACTTTAGTTATACTAGTATGTAAAGCGTTAACGATTATTAGTAACTAGCTGTGCCCGCGACTTCGCCCGCGTAGAAAAAATTCAAAAATAAAAGTCCCGATGTTTTACCCGCATAGTTCCCGTCCCCGTGGGTTTTCCGGAATAAAAACTATCCTAGGTTCTTTTTCGGGTCTCAAACTATCTTTGTACCAAATTTCATCAAAATCGGTTCAGTGGTTTAGGCGTGAAGGAGAGACAGACAGGCCGAGTTACTTTCACATTTATAATACGAGTATTAGTATGGATTTTCCGTTAGACACAATTATTGATAACGCACTTGTATTTAAATTTCACTTCAGATACGAAGTGAAATTAAAGTGTATAACACACCGTGAAGTGAAATTGAAGTACAAGTGAATTATCAATTTTGTCTAACAGTATTCGAATTTCACCAAGTGGCGACGATGGAAAGTTTAGAATATAGTAATTTTCCCTTTGAATATTAGAGTAACGTAAGCCAAACGTCAACATTGTGACTACTAGGTGGAAGAGTTCTGCTACCCTTCACTCGGATTTGGTACCACCGCCATCGGATTTGGAGACATCATTGCTTGAGAGCGTGTTTCTGTTTGGAGGGTAAGATTTTTTTGCAATAGGTACATCCCTGCCAAACTGATGGCAACCCACCATTAAATCTTTTTAAAATCTTTTATGCTTGTAGGATACCGTTATATCCTTCCATTGGGATAGCCGTCTGTTTGTTCGATATCAAATATGTTATTGTATCTACCCATAGTAGCTATGTAATAACATTTGCATAAATTTATCGGTTATTTTACTCCAAATCAGAACTCACCAGCAATGAGGCCTAACGTTATTTCGGCAGGAATAGGTAAGTCTATGTTACAAACCCAAACTAAATTTTTGTAGCTGTTCAATCTAGATCATTGCGGAAATTACACGTATTTCTTTTCTTCATCTTTCACAAGTTTCCTAGTAGGCCTAGGGTATTTTCAGTAATTGGTTTGGAAGGAGTAGAACAATTCTTAGCTTCAGGTACGTAAAAAGAGCTGAGTTGGCGAATTACAGACCTGCCCATGAAGAAAATGAAAGGGACCAAATCAGCGCAAAAAGACATTGTGACTCCGAAGTATTTATAGTCTACACGTTCCATGGTCGGAACTTAGTGAAACTCCATTTAAATACAATATTTTACATTTAATACAGTACCCTGGGACGCTTATGTAAGCGAAACAGGTTAGAAACTAATTATAATTGTCTTATTGTGAAACAGTACAAGTGTAGTTAGTAATAAATATTGTACCGAAGTATTTAGTTTGCAAATTTTATCGTTTTAAAGACGATCAGTATTCACCGACTTGTTTCAGTGCTTTCATAGCGTCAGGGCTTACCAAACTGAGACTGTACAAAACGATTTATGTCTTACCTTTAAAGGTGGTGACGACGACGGTTTGTATTGCAATAGCTATGGGCATCAATTATTTTTTGTACTTACCATTAGGAGAACTCTCCCTTGTTTTGATTTTAATTTGAAAAAACAAAACCAACTCAAACACAAACTCTCATTTTCATCTCATAAAATGTCATGTATGAATTTTAAAATATGTTGTGTATAATTTTTACTATCTCTTATGAGCCATATACATATACTAATATTATTAATTCGAAAGCCTGTCTGTTAAGCTGTCACGGCTTAATTGCTGTGCCGATTTTGACATAATGACTTTGATAAAGTATAATTTGAGATAGGCTGCTTTTATCAAAAATCCACCCCTAAAATGGAGGATAAAAGTTTGTATGAAAGATTATAATGTTGACATGTTACTCTGCACGCGAGCGAAGCTGCGCGCGTCAACTAGTAATTAATAATTTATCTACAAATATTTTTACGTTTTTTTATATCATTAGATAGCAAACAAGTAGATGGGTTTCCTGATGGTAAGAGTCAACCATCGCCTATAGACACCAAAGGTGTTAATGGTGCATTGCTATCTTGTGGCGAGGTCTAATGCCACATGCATAAGTTTACCGGCTACCTTGCCCTCCAAACCGGAACACGACAGTGAAAAGCACTGACGCTATTACTGCAGGAATAGGTCAGGCGGTGGTACCAAATCCGGGCGAAACAATACAGAACTCTACCATCTAGTAGACACGATGGTAGTGACTCGAATAGACAATCGGTTGCCTTTTACGATCTGCCTGGCAGGCCGGCAGTTGGCCTATTCTTCAAAGAAAACCGGGACCAACACGGGGAAAAGCTTACTGTGAGCCTTTGTAATTAATACATAAATGCATCTCATTTCATTAAAAAACCTATCACTTCTTACATTTCTTGCGGAAATATATTCGATCCGCGCCACACTCAAGTTTTGTAAGAGAATTTATTTATATAAGCTACTCTGCGGAAACAGGTAATTGGATAATTTAAACGCTCTAAAATTGCAACGATCTACTTCCGATTCCCTCGTGACTTCGCGAGTTAATTTTATTTATTTCTATTAAATCCTATTAATAGAAATAAATGTCGCCTCTGTGGTCTAGTGGTCCAGCGTTGGCGTTGAACACATGAGGTTCCGGGTTCGATTCCCGAGTCTGGCACATAAAAAAGTGTTTTTTCAGTTTTCTGAAAAACACAAAGTTGCCCGGGATTGAAAAGTGCCCGGTTGGCGATAGGCTTGCAACCTATCACAATTGAGACCAAGTATCTTCGGCTAATCGTGGGTGCACTTGTTGTACCTCTGCCTACCTCTTCGGGGATATGGGCGTGAAGATACTTATTAAATCCTCGTGAAATAAATAATTAGATTAGAAATCGAACAAAAGCCGATTGTGCTAAAAGTTCATATATTAACATAAAATATATTAAACCGAGAAGTTATAACCACGACAACATATATTCATAGCAGCAGGCATCACATTGTATTTTCATTTTATGAGACCTTTGCATTAAACCCGAGGTGGTTCCTGCGCTTACTTCTCATCTATATTAATAGTATGAATGCGAAAGTTTGAAAGTTTGGATGTATGGATGGATGTTTGTTACTCAATCATACAAAAACTACCGAATGGATTTGGATAAAATTTGGCACACAGGTAGATAATGACCTGGCATAGCATGTAGGCACTTTTAATCCCGTAAAATGATTTGATCTCGCGGGATACACCAAAACTTTTATAATGCAGCGGGCTGCATGCGGCAACTAGTTAATTAGTTAATAATAAATTCAAAAAATATATTCTTCCCACCCCTCAGAAAAGTTTGACTTAAGTATCCCTTAGATTTCACTGGAATTTTCACATGATCTATACTAATATAATAAAATTGTAGAGTTTGTTTGTTTGTTTTGTACGCGGTAATCTCGAAAACTGCTGAACCGATTTGAATAATTCTTTTTGCGGTGGTTAGCCTGTTTATCGAGGAAGGTTAAAGGCTATATAACATCTTGCTACGACCAGTAGGAGTGGAGTAAACAAAGTCCGCGCGGACGAAGTCGCGGGCAACGGCTAGTATACCTATAAAATTTTACGAGAATTACTATTAACTTTTATTTATTAGATTGCAGCAACATCTCGCCGGGTATATAGTACCATCACCTTATCTATTCCTGCCGCAAAAACGTCAATGCTTGATCATTGTTGTGTACCAGTTTAGAGGGTAAGGTAGCCGTTAGACTTGTGCATGTGGCATTGCCATTCCGATCTCTAGATAGCAACGCGCCATTAATACTTTGGTGTGGTTTCTCTTTCCATTAGGAAAGTCATCTGCTTGTTTGCTATTATTTGTATGATATGAAAAAAAACTTAGTCTTAAGAACAGATGAACCGGTTTTTAATCGGTTTCTCGCGGTTGTAAGTATACACTCATTCTACATCTTTAACCAATGGAACACGCCCTTTCTCATTTTTACACCGACACTGCCTTTCAATCCCAACCTCGCTCCTACTTCGGTATTAAGAACGGGATCCGCGAGTGTTACACCACAGATTTTTCGTAACGCTCTCGAGAGCGAAAATCTGTGGTGTAACATCATTTCGTCTGTGTTAATTCTACTTTCATTTTCTTTTTGATATACCCAGCTCTCACTTTTGCCGGCGTAGGGATGTGACGACCCCATCGCCCACTGGTGATTTTTGTGACAAAAATTATTTAACACTGGTGCAGTCAGTCAACCAAATTAGTGGTAGTGCCATACTGCATTTGCAACTGAATAGGCCGATACGCCTGGGGAGATACCACTCTCTCACTTGACACCGACGTAAAGTAGCAGCTCTGCTTCTGCGTTTTGTTCGGTTTGTGAGAGTTCTGGAGGCCTAACCCCCCCCCCCCCCCCCTCCCACCCCACAATCACACAATGGAAAAACAAGGGCGTTGGGTCAAGAATAGAATTTTGGAGTAAACAGAGTGAAAAAACAAGGACGTTCCAGGATCAGTACAAAAACAAATCACTGATATATCAGCTAGCAAAACAAGTGGTGATGGTCGAATTTATTAACGATACTGCTTGTTACTAATTAATCTTCCGCGCATTCCTTGTTCGACAGTGACCTTACACATCTGTTTGTTACATTAATCTTCTATACAAATAAATAAAATTGGAGTGTCCGTTTGTAATATTAAAAAAACCGCTTTTAACTAAATATATACGGATGTATACACGATACTTATACCAAAATAATATTTTTTACCCTTTTTGTCTGTCTGTCCGTCTGTCTGTCTATCTGTCTATTTGTTCCGGCTAATCTCTGAAACGGCTGGACCGATTTGGACTAGACTTTCACTGGCAGATAGCTAATGTAATAAGGAGTAACTTAGGCTACTTTTATTTAGAATTTTTCCCACGCGAACGAAGTCGCGGGCACAGCTAGTTGATAATAAAATTTGACCGCTTCGTAATCCAGGGTTAGCCTATTGCGCTTAGATCATGAGGTCGCGGGTTCGATCCCCGGGTTGAGCAAAAGAGTTATATATCCCGGCTATCGCTAGAAATAGTCGATAATCGGTTAACGTCGCTAAATGTGGCGATGAGGATCACCACTTATCTTGCCAACCGATAAACCAGTGAATCGCGGTAAACTGGTAAGTTTATAGATTATCGGTTTACTCTGCCTACCCGGCAAGGGAACCGAGCGTGATGATACTTTTTTTAATATACAAAACAAATCTTACCATAAATGTACATCCAAACAACAGTGCATTGACTTACCGAAAAGTATTTTTACCTGGCACAGGTTTGAGAAGTTTACACCTTAAAGTTTTTATATCCCCAACAGCTGATCATTTTAACTCACAAAAACTGTTTTCAACCCTTCAATTATAACCTGTTCTAAGGCAGGCTTTTGGATATACAATGTCGGTACACGGTTGAAGACTTTTATTATATTAGATGAAAACGTACGGAGGAATACCTGTTTTAATATATATTTGGACCATCCGATCCGAAATTTAATGTGTTTTATTTATTATAATATTTCTGGATAATGCGTACACGTTTAATGATTTATGACTGTTCAGTACTTTGCCTTTCGCTCGCCGAACAACGACAAACATCTTGAAATTCAAATAAAATTTCGATCGAAAAAATTGTGGTCCTTGCCACAGTATTTGTCAACTTCAACGATTATGACTTCTTTAAAAATATATGTGTAATGAAAAAAAATTCAATTTGTCCCTAACAGGCTCGCTTTTAAGGCTCCGTACCTGATAATGAAAAACGAAACCCTTATAGGATCACTTCGTTGTCCGTCTGCCCATCTGCCAAGACCCTTTTTTTCAGGAATGGGTAGAGTTTTCAAGTTGAAATTTATATCAATGTTTGATAGAGTTAGAGTGAACTTTGAACTTTGAGAACTTGAAAACTCTACCCGTCCGAGCCTATGATCCGTCTTAGCTGCAAAAAATCTGCGATATTTTGCAATTTCAAAGGGTAATCAAACCTATAGTGTACTTCCCGTAGATCTAGAATTATGAAATTTGGTAAGAAGCTATGTCATCAGCACATGTAAAGGAAAAAATCCAAACACCGTGAATTTTAGTTACGTCACAAAAAAAATACAACTATAAGGAACCTTCGGTATGCGATTCCAACTCGCACTTGACCGGTTTTTTACGAGTTAAACTGATATAGCAACTACTGGATCGGAATAGTGGCAACGTCTTATTTATTCAGGACCATTAGTTCTACGTGCCTTTTCGAGAAACGGGAGTACCTCAAACTCCGGGCTCCTTCTGTTGTTTCTCAAGAAAGTCCCCAATTTCTTTAATTTTTGTATGGTCGTAGTATCAAGAATGTCATTGACGCTATGTGTTTCGATGAGAAAACCATCAATGCTGACGTCCCACTAAGCTCAGCTCATTATCTTCAACACTGCTTCTTCTGCATATCAATGATATGCAGCATTTAATCCCACGCGGGTTTCGCATTCGCGACCACGTGATTTGAGTGGAGCAAACTAAACAATAGACAACAAGGGGTTCGTTCAAAAACCGTTTACAATAAATTATTTTCTGTGTTCCACATTCCCAGTTTAAGTTGAACTTTTTTTTACAAGCAGTAGGTACTTCTGATGGAAAGAAACAAGCGAAAATGTATTTATTGCCAATTGCACTAACGTTGTCTGTGTTTAGGAAGATCCTAAATAGTATGCTGTCACTTCTTGTCTTAAATGAAAGGAATGTGACAGAATTTCACTAAAGACTGTCCTAAGCTAAGACAAGGTTGGTGCAATTTGCCATTATTGCATACGTTTTTTGGAAAAGCTGATATTTAGCGTCATTGATGTTATTACAATTTTGATCCCATTCATAAGGGTAGTAAACTCTATCACACGGAATAAATCTATGGGGATCGTTAGAGACGCAAATATTTTTTGTAAATCTGTTTGTTTGAATTTTTTAAGTGCGTAATATTTTAAGATAGCAAACAAGCAGATGGATTGACACTAAATATGTTAAAGGTGCTTTGCTATCTGTGTACTGGCGCGATCCTATTTCCAAAAGCATAATTTTATCGACTATCTCAACCTCCAAACTGTAACATCACAACGAAGATATTGACGTTATTGCGACAGAAAATATCTAGCTTTAGTATCAGACCAGGGAGAGACGTCGCAGAATTTTACCACCTAATAGTTATGATGGTAGTGGCCAATCGTTCGCCTTTTACGAACTGCCTGGCAGAATGGCAGGTGGACTATTCTTCAAAAGGGGATTGGAACAACATCAGAAACAAAGTGACGGAACCATATGAATACATCAATATGGGGAATACAAAAGCTTTGCAATAGTCATTAATAAATGTGAAATTAATTAAAACATTTTCTATACACTTCAGCCCAAATTTGACAAGCTGTAATGACTACCTAATGCCGTGAATGCCTATAGACGCTTTTTTTATAAATGTTTGGATGCTGCTGGCTTTATGGGTCTAGTTGACCGGGCCGGGCGCGACAGACGCTATAGTTGTAACATGGACTCGGTTGGGAAAACGTTGATGCCTGGACGTTGGACATTCGTGCCTTTACATACATGTAAACGCAATGGTTATTCACCATGGCAGTCATATATTGACTTTACACTCATACGTACAGCCGTGCCTTTCCATGCATGCAAACGCGATGCTGAGTCGGTAGAGTCGCATGTTGTCTTTGCATTCATACATATAGCCGTGCCTTTGCATACATGCAAACGCAATGCTTAATCGGTAAAGTCGCATGTTGTCTTTGTATTCATTCGTACAGCCGTGACTTTGCATACCTACATGTAAACGCAATGCTGAATCAGTAGAATCGCATGCTACAAATGCGGCCAACAGCTAAAATTAGCGATGCTATACGCGCATCAACATCACTACATTTTCCCCGTGTTGGTAACGGGTTCCTTTGAAGAATAAGCCTACTGTCGTTCTGCCAAGCAGATCGTAAAAGGTAACCGATAGCTGTACGAGTCACTACCGTCTTGGCTACTAGGCGCTAAAGTTCTGTATTGTCTCATCCAGGTCTGTTACCACCGCCTTACCTATTTCTGTCGCAATACCGTCAGTACTTGTTACTGTCTTGTTCCGGTTTGGAGGGTAAGGTAGTCGGTAAACTTATGCATGTAGCAACTGTCTGCTTATATTCATTTCGTAGCGGTTACTAAGACAGCGTAGTTTTTTTATATGACTCCCTGAAGTTACAATTGTCATTAGAAGGTAGCCGCTGTGATTCTGGTTTACAGAGTATCGTTGAACAGGTTTTTAAAAAATATTGTGGGTAGGATAGGACTTAAAATATTTCACAAACGAGTTGTGAAATATTAAAGTTCGAAATTTTCATAAAATCTCTTCTCTTTAATTGTATAAGTGATTTTGTCAATGGCACATCCAGTTACGCTGTGGTGTAAACACCGCTCCCAAATTGAAATTTCCTATGCACAAAAAACACCGTTTATGACTTAAACATCTCATCTGGAAACTGTGAATATAAGGCTCTAAGAATCTAAGGCTGGTCACTGATTTAATTAATTCCTAGAAGTACAAAAAAATATGAAGAAAATAGCATTTCGTATAAAAGAGCACAAATTTTACCAATAATGGTGAATTCTATAACCCCCATGGAATGGTTAATTTACCCTGTGTTTGGCCGGGCCCCCTTTAAAGAATAGATATTATAATATGTAGCCTCTTAAGACCTGCCATTCTGTAGGTCATAAGAGGCGATCAATTGGCTTCACGTATCAATCACCATCGTAACTACTAGGTGGTAGAGTTCCGCAATATTTGCCAGGGTATATGTTACCATTTCCTAACCTATTCCTGCCGCAATAGCGTCAATGCTTGTCATTGTAGTGTTTTGGTCTGAAGGGTAAGGTAGCCGGCTTATACATGTGGCGTTGCCATCCCGGCACACAGATAGGAACGCACCATTCACATCTTTAGTGTCTGTAGGCAATGATTTCTTTTTCGATCAGGAAAGCCTTCTGCTTAGATATTTTTTTGTCTAATGATATAAAAAATCTGTAAACAGTTGACCCTGTAGGCCATCCCTGAAACTTCCAAGTTATTTAAGGCATTTTAAGCTCAAAAGAGTAAAAACTATAAGCATAGATTATTTCAGTTCAAACATCTATTTTGTTAAAAATGGCAGTGTATTGATTTTTGATAAGCTGTATATTTTGGAAACGATAATCGATTTTGATCTTTCGAATGGCATTTAACTCAATTTTTAAGATCTAAAATATTTCTTTAGCTAAATAATCGATAGAATGAAAAATTTCGAACCAATGGCAAAAACATTTTTTCAAAAATTTTCATCATATAACACTAAACAAATTGACCGATTTTTTAATGAAATACTGCGCCAAATTGACCGAATGATATTCGACGCAGTTTTTAAAGGAGAAAAGCTCATGAGATTTTGAAGTCAATCGCAGGCTAATACACTAGCCTGAAAGTTATTTCATAAGTGTTAAGTAAGTTTGCTGAAAACAACGTAATTTTAATATTTGAAAGGCTGTAACTTTTGAAAATAAGATTCGATTTGATTTTTGAAACGGCATTCGACGTATTTTTAGGTACTAAAATAACATAACATACCAAAATATTATTGGCTGAAAAAATTCGAAGTTATGTCGAAATAATATTTTTATGAGAAATTTTTGTCAACGATTACTCCCAAACGAATAAATCGATTTTGATGCAGTTTATACGTTAGACGTAGTTTTTTGAGGAATAGAGCTGATTAGTTTTTGTACTCAATCGGTACATTAATCTGGAAGTTATATTAGAAAAATACTGTTTCGCCAAAATTTTTTTAAAGGTTTTTCAAAATTTCTTATAATCTCCTGGGCCAACTTGGTTTAAATTTTCAGGAAGTCTAAGTTGAGCGGAGTTCAATCAAATGCCATGAGCCTCTGACCTCATTGTGAAAATTGTCGGAAAAGATTCCTAGGACCTCAAAAGTGAAGATCTGGTGAAAACTAGATTTTCGAAAATCGTTGCAAAATCAGTAACTTCCATAACTACATATGTAGTGGGAAGTTAAAAATGAATTCTTCATATTAGATACCATTTTACTTTATACCGAGAGTAAAAACAAAATATTGTTATTATTTTTTATTTTTACTTTTCTGCATTGAGAGGAATGTGAAGAAAAACGAATATAAATAGTAGTATGGGCCAATACGCGGGCAGGGGGCCCGCGTATTGGCCCATACTACTATTTATATTCGTTTATTACTAGAGAATGCTAAACGTGTCACTTCCATCGTGACTGTTAAGTAGCAGACTTATGCAATCTTTCCTTTTTATATCATAAATATATTCATTTTTTTATTGCCAGCGGTTGTCTTTTCATCTCTAAATAAAAATCTAATGTACAGCAATAACTATAAAGAATATGATTATTTTTTAAGATCGATGATTACACCACTCGTTTACATAACAACATAATATCTAGAAAGCAATAATAGCAAGTTTAAACTTTAAACTGGAATCTGATTCTGAATCAATGACAAGAACTACCGCTTTACTTATTCCTGCCGCACACGGCAGGAATAAGTAAAGTGATAGTTCGAAACCTAGATATTGCAACTCTACCATCTAGTAGTTACAACATATCACTCTTATAAAAATATTCTTCCTATATTACTCTTCGATATCCATACATTTCTGATTGAATGTTTCATTATTATAATTGTATTATAGATAAAATATAATCTTTCTATAGTATATATTTCTTTACGAAATATAACCGTGATATAATACCTAATAATCAGAAAAAGTCGCAAAAAAATTTAATATATTTGACTACAAAAAAATTACCTAAGGCACTTAATTTTTTTAGAGGTGAGTTGTGAATGAAAACAATTTCTTCAACATTTCTTGCATTGCATACGTATGTCGTGACACCAACTCGCTAATGAAACAAATAAGCCCGCCGTTCTGCACTTCACTCTGCAATGAGTCAAATCATAATCTGTCAGCTGCGAAATATATAACTCTCAGAGTAATAACTTAGTTATTCCTCTGAGATATAACCACAAAGTGACTAGCGCCGAATTACCGTCACGTGTCGATAGTGACTAGACAAATCGGCACCGAATATTTGGACCAAAACTTCGGCCACGGGCCTGACTGGATATTTGTTATTCGGTATTCAAGAATCATGGCATTCGTGGCATCTACTTTATATCTCTTATTTCTCTAAAAATTGAAATAATCATAATAACGTTCAGATAGAAATCTAACTGCCTTATTGATTTAGTTTTAGTTGTTAACCTGCTGCTCGTCGCAGGTTATATAACTTATACGTCTGTTCCGTTTTGGTTCACTACGATTTACCGATTTGTTGGCAAGATAGGTTAATTTTCCGACCTGATAATGGATATCGTTTATTATGGTTATAACCAAGTCCAACAGCTATAACATTTACTCATGCGTCCGGGAACAATGAATAGAGAGTGAGAGATGTTATTGTATTCCGCAGTTCCTTACTAGCAATTGTAACTCTAAAGTTAATTAATATAATTTTTTCATGAGATAACAAACAAGCAGATGGCTCTCCTGATGAAAAGAGAAACCACTGCCTTTGATTCGATCGATTTATAATTTATAACCCAAATCGATACCAGTTTAGCCACATTAGCATAAGCGCTTGTCATAAGCGCTTATGGAGAGTATATGTGGCGCTGACACCGCTACCACATATACGTAGGTCACACTATAAGTTTTGCGTAATTAAAAAAAACAACATGTTATAACCAAAATATTATGTTTATTGCTTTTCAAAATAATCTCCTTTACGTTTTAAACATTTTTTCATGCGATCGAACCATTTTTTAAAACAGGAGGACCACAGATCTGAAGGCGTGTTTTCTACGTGCTGATTGAACGCTATCATTGCCCCTTCGGAGTTGGTAAAAGTAAAACCTCTCATCAAATCTTTGATTTTGGGGAAAATAGAGAAATCACAGGGTGCTAGGTCAGGGCTATGCGCAGGATGAGTGACGAGATGTACTTTTTCGGAAGCTAAATTGACTTTGTTTTGTTGGTCGTGTGTGAAGAAGCGTTATCATGGTGTAGGAGAATGCGGCTTTTGGGTCGTCTTTCGCTAACTTTTTCTAACACCCTGGGTAAACAAATGGTAGAATACCACCCGGCATTAACACTCTTTTCTCCTCCTCCTCCTCCTCGAATTGTCTCGTAGGTAATCCGGAGGTTTTCTTCAATTAACCGCTTAACAGTAGTCGCATTATTTTCGTTGACGGCTGTTGAAGGCCGCTCTTCACAAAATTCGTCATGTAAAGAAACTCGACCTCTCTCAAATTCAGCAAACCATCGCCTCACGGTGCTCAAACAAGGTGCTTCTCTCCTAAAAGCATTTTGAAGACGAGCGGCTCAGTCTTGCAGAGAAAGAGAACTTTTAAAATTATAAAAAATCATCGCTCTAAAATCTTTTTGACTTAATTCTATTTTCGTTGCGTACGTAGAAGTTTGCAATATTTTAAAAATATAACATTCGAAATTCAAATAGTTCCGATTAGCTAGAAGTGCAAAACTTTTAGTGTGCCCCATGTAACATCAAAAGATCCTGTGGCGCCGCTGGTCCGTACTGCTGAAAGGTCATAGTGATGGAACCAGCGGGCCAGCTTCTTATCAGGTGACGTCATAACTGTGGAGGTCGATGACGTCACACAAGGACAAGTAAGGGGAAAAGGAAGATCTTCCCAGCCAGACAAGGTGCACTGCCTGGGGACCGAAGTCCATTTGAGAAACGTTGAAACTTGTATATAGTGTTACAAGATAAATAATTGTGATATCGCGATTCAGGATTTTATTTTGAATTTCATTTTTTCCATTTGTTATTGATATTTGTCCATTTTTTCTTGTAGCGTTTGTGATTGTTTGAGCCGCTACAATCCTTTGGTGTGTCGTGTTCTGGTTTGGAGGGTAAGGTAGTCTGTAAACTTATGCATGTGGTATCTTTTTAATATCATAGGATAATAAATAAACAGATGGCTCTTGTGATGGAAAGGCAAACCATCGCCTATAGATATCAAAGATGTCTATCCATCCGGCGGGATGGTAAGATATCCATCTGTAATTGTAACTGTTAAATAGCAGGAAATAACAATACTTAAATTTTATGGATTATATGTATATTAAATAGCTGAGCTACATAACTTTTTTATATCATGAGATAGTAAACAATCAGATGGCTCTCCTGATAGAAAGTAATAACCATCGCTTATAGACACCAAAGATGTTAATTGTGTGTTGCCATACGGGTGGCAGCGTCTTAATATCACATACACCGAACTGCTGCTCGCGTTGCTGCTCCCTTTGGAACTCAGAATTCAGGAGGCCGCAGGCCTATACAAGGCCAAAAAAGGGATGACCCTGCGAGCGCTGGGTGATAGAGTGATAGAGGAAAGGGTGAGGTACGCAAGTACACCACATCCAGCGAGACAGATGAGCGTAGAGTTCCATATCCTGGACCAGGAACAACAGCAACTACTAAACAACCATGAAGTAACAATCTTCATGGACGGCAGTGGGATTGAGGGCGGGGTTGGAGCTGCAATCTGCTGCCTTATCCATGTGGAATAATCAGGTCGAGACTACCGCCCGTAAATTCAAACTGTCGCCCCATTGTACAGTTTATCAGGCGGAACTGTACGCCATCTGTGTCGCCACAAAACTGGCACTCAAAGGAAGCAAACAAGATTACAGCATTTACAGCGACTCCAGATCATCGCTAGAAACGATTCAAAGTCCCTCGTCTACACATCCACTGGCCGCAGAAATTCGAAAAAATATAGAAGGCATAAAAATCGCAAGGCAAAAATATAGAACTCTACTGGGTTAAGGCACACGTCGGCTTAGAAAGAAATAAGAGGGCAGATGAGCTGGCAAAGGAAGCAGCCATAAAACTTAAAGTTAAAGCACATTACGAACTATGACCTGCTTCATTCGTCAAGAGACAACTCCGTAAGGATACTCTTGACGATTGGAACAGGAGATATAAAACACACACCACAGCTAGCAACACAAAATTATTTTTTCCAGACGCGATAGAGTCGTATAGTATTATACGGAAAATTAGACCAACCGGAGTCCTCACACAAGTGCTTACGGGGCATGGAGGGTTCTCCAAGTACTTATATAGATTTAAGTGCAAAGAGAACCCATCATGCATTTGTGACCCTGACAAACCGGAAACGATTGCACACATTATTTATGAGTGCATCGTTTTCGCTAAAGAAAGGTATGAGGTCACTCAGTTAATAAATGAAAATATGTCCACACTGAACTGCAACAAATTAATAAGTAATAAAGAAATAAGAAAAGAATTTATAGAATATTGTATTAAGGTAATAAAAAGAAATAAACAGTAGTAACTAAAATAAGGCAGAATAAGTAATACTGTAATATATATAAAATCAAGTATATATAAAATCAGTATGTTATAAATACGTAGAACTTAAGCTAATTGAAATAAAATAAAATTAGAAATTTAAAAAATTTAAATAGTTATTATGTAACAGTAACACCATGTAAAAATAAAAAAGAAAAGAAATGAAACAAAAAGAAATGAATAAATAAAAGAAACCAGTCTCTGAAAAAATTTCATCAGAGGGAAGCTGTATATCTAAAAAAAAAGTCACATACATATGTTTACTACTTACCATACCCTCCAAACCGGAACACGACATTGACAAGCAGTGACGCTATTGCGGTAGGAGTAGGCAAGGCGGTGGTATCAGACCCTGAGACGTTGCCGAATTCTACCACATGGTTATTATGAAGGTAGGGAAAAGTCTAGAAAATTGTTCACCTTTACGTACTACCTAGCAGAATGACGGTCTGTTTTTCAAAGAGGGCTAGGACCAACACGGTAATAATAAATCAAAAGTATCATGAAAAAAGAAAAATCTAACTACGGGCACACCTAATATCGGATAATATCGGATACAGCGTCAGCGTAAATGGAAGATTTGTATGATGTAATCATATATGTATGATTTGTATGATGTATCTTATTATATCAACATACATTACGAACATATGATTAAGTTATAATGGATTGTAACAGACAGAATTGTAGTGTATTAACACATAGCTGTGCCCGCGACTTCATTCCTAATACTTAAAAACATTACCTTTGTTGGTTACTCGAGTAAACAAGTAGCTAATATTACTTTGGAATAAATATCTTACCCCAGTTTTTTTTTTAATTTCTTAAAAAAACATTTTTGAGTTTGTCTATTATGAACTATTTTACAACACATTCGAGTCTATATCCCCATCCCACAGAAAATTTTAATATAATGTAGCTAATATCATTTAGAAATAATGTAGTTTCCTTCGGGTAAAAGAGTGTTCAAAATAATTTTATTACTACAAACTCATAAACTTACAAAGTTTTCCTCTTTATAATATTAGTATAGAATTATAAATTATAAGTATAGATTAGTCTGGATCATCTGAACAACATCCATTTTATTTTCTAAGATCGTTTGTCCTAACTGGCTATCAACGCATAGCAAAATATTAGATCATTTCGTCCAATGATTTAAATCACTGCTTGTATTTGCTTATATTGCATGGTAAAGTTTACTCTCCAAACCAGAACACGACAGTGACAATAATTGTCGCTATTACGGCAGGAATAGATAAAGTGCTGACTACCTAAATACATGATAAAGTTATGCAACATCTCGTCTAGTTTTGATACCTATTCCTGCAACAAAAATAGTATCATTTCAAATACATATACACCACCATAATTTAAAATGAGAGCTTCTTCTACTAATAGCGGTTTCTATATTAGTTCTCGTTTTAATTAGATACGTGTAGTAACATTTTCTTTGCATAACACACGCCGTAGCGGAAACTTTTCCTGTCTGTATGTCTGTATGTCTGTATGTCTGTATGTCTGTATGTCTGTATGTCTGTATGTCTGTATGTCTGTATGTCTGTATGTCTGTATGTCTGTATGTCTGTATGTCTGTATGTCTGTATGTCTGTATGTCTATATGTCTGTTTGTCTGTTTGTCTGTTTGTCTGTATGTATGTCCGGGGTAAACTCAAAAAGTACTGTATGGATTTACTTCAAATTTTGTATGAATATTACTAATATGTCGGGTCAACATATAGGCTACATATTATCACGCTATCACCTACGGGGGAGGTGCTGTACGGAGTAAACGAAGTTCGCGCGGACGAAGTCGCTGGCAACAGCTAGTAGTTTATAAGTATAGTTGGATTCCAGCGCGTGGTACTATCGTCCAAATACAAAAAAAATAATAAAATTTTCTGGGTATAAATATAGTATGCAAGTGAATCTGTGATGATAAGCCAGTAATAACATAAAACATTTTCACTAGAAAACACACAGATACGATACATTGAACAATATTGAACGTGCTTTAATTTTTTTTACTGATATAGTAATACGTGTTTAATTTTCAGACGTGATCTTTCTTTTAAACAGCTCGTGTGGTAATATCTACCCAAATTATGAAAGACATTGCGGTCACGTGTCACACAAATGAAATGTAAAAAATATAGAATATTACCTCCTTGGTTCCACCTAAGTGACATAAAGCAAGCATACAGCAACATTTTGAGTGACCTGTGCCCCGTTTTGAAGAATAGATCAACCCTCTTACTACTAGGCATCTTGTAAAGGGCTAGACATGGTTAAACATATCAATAGCATACCATTTAGTTAGTGACTACTGACTAGGTGGTATCATTAACATTGCGACTACTAGCTTAGTGGTATCATTAATATCGTGACTATTAACTAGTTGGTATCATTAACATCGTGACTAATAACTAGGTGGTATCATTAACATCGTGACTAATAACTAGGTGGTATCATTAACATCGTGATTAGTAACTAGGTGATATCGTTAACATCGTGGTTACTAACTAAGTGGTATCATTAACATCGTGACTACTAATTAGGTAGTATCGTTAACATCGTTACTACTAACAAGGTGATATCTCTAACACAGTCACTACTACACAGTCTTAACTGCTTTTCTGTCGCAATAGCTTCAATGCTTGACATTGCTGTGTTCCAGATTGGGGGATAAGGTAGCCAGTAAACATATGCAAATGGCATTCACACCTCGCTACACGGATAGCAATGCACTATTAACATTTTTGGTGTTTATAGGCGATGGTTGTCTCTTTCCATCAGGAGAGCCATGCTTGTCTGGAATTTCTTAATATATAAAAAATATCGGGTGGTGTATGGTTTGCGAAATGTCAAGCTTTGTACTAATTTTAATTAGAGTCAGGTGACGGTATTCGAAAAACCAAAAAGGGTAATACATAAATCGTTTGTCAAACTAAGATGAAGTTATTAGTTATTAGTTATAAACTCTACATTGCATATGGCCCGATATGCTCCAGGATAATATTTAATTAGGATAATAAATATTATCCTAATTAAAATAATTAGGATAATATATAATTTTTGCACTATTACCATCATCTGCTTGTTGGTTATCCTATGAATAAAATAAAAATATTGATATATATAAAGTTGAGTTGTTTTCACACGTCAATTTCATATCATTGTATAATATTTAGATAGTTATACTTACATACTAGCGTTCGCCCTGTATTCCAATTTCGACGATAGACTAAACAATAAAATCCTGCAAACATTTGACAACTTTAACCATAAATAAATGTGGCATACATGATAATATACACACATATTTTACATACATGTTTATTTTTATTAATTTAATGTATTTTTAGTGCATACTATTTTAAAATATTATATTTCTTTAGTTATTCCAAATGCGAACTTTATCTGTGCCAAATTACAAAGTTTTTAATTCACGCATTAATATATAGATTGATGTTATTAAAATTGAATAACGTAGAGTAGAACTAAACTTATATTCTACCACTCGGGTACAATACTTTTTTCTGTATATAAAATACCTTATATCTTTTTTCATTATCCCTGTCAAGGTATGCAAACTTCTCTCATGATCGGTTCAGTAGTTATAATGTGACATATGAACAAATAAACGAACTTTTAATAAATAAATTTAGTATTTATTATCGCTTCTGTGGTCTAGTGGTCTGGTGTCGGAATTGACCATATGAGGTCCCGATTTCAACGGGCACCCGGGAATTGAACTCGAATCGAAATCGGATTCAAAAAAATGTACAAAAACGACGTTGCGCGCGATTGGAAAAAGTGCCTGGCAGGCGATAGGCTTGCCACGTATCACATTGTGGGATTTAGTATCTTCGGCTAATCGTGGGTGCACTTATTGTACCTCTGCCACCTCATGGGGGATATGGGCATAAAGATACTTTAAGATTTAGCTGTGCCCGCGACTTCGTTCGCGTGGAAAAATTTCTAAAATAAAAACCCGCATAGTTCCCGTTCCCGTGGGATTTCCGGGATAAAAACTATCCTATGTCCTTTCTTGGGTCTCAAACTATATTTGTACCAAGTTTTATCCAAATCGGTTCAGCGGTTTAGCCGTGAAAGCGTAACAGACAGACAGATAGACAGAGTAACTTTCGCATTTATAATATTAGTATGGATAGTATGGATTATGGTCCCAGTAATATATTATTGATTACTCTATGAATATATCTTTGATATTTATGCTATACTAGCCTATTGAGTTTGCGACTCTACGATATAAAAATAGCGTTTATATCATAGAGTAACAAACAAATAGGTCTCTTCATGGAAAGAGACAAACATCCCCTATAAAATACCGATGTTAATGGTACGCTGCTGTTCGTATGGTAGGATGTTACTACCATATGTATAAGTTTACCGGCTACCTTACCCTCAAAACCAAAACACGAGAGCGATAAGCATTGACGTTATATCTGCAGAAATAGGTAAAGGCGGTAGTAACAAAACCCGGGCGAGACATTGCGGGACTCTACCACCTAGTAGTCACGATGGTAGTAATTCGTTTAGACAATCGTTAACCTTTACGAACTGTCTCGCGTAATGACAACTAGTCTGTTCTTCGAACTAACACCAGGATCTCATTTTTTTTTGAAAATCACACAGGAACTATGTGTTAAATTTGGAAAAACTATTTTGATATCAAATTTTAACCAATTACATTCAAACATTTTTACTTACATATTATTGAGTAAAACGACTAAACATACAAACTTTAACATTTATATCATTAATAGGATAGAAAAAATTGTCAGCACTGTGGTCAACACTTAATGTCACCGGCAATTGATCAAACTCAATTTAATCTATATTTAAACATACATATACCTATTTACTTACAAAATGTAACACTGACTGTTAGAAAAAATATATCTATCAATCTATTGTTATTAAAATGAAGGCCATTAAAAAAGTAATTATTTAATTATACCAATAAATTGTAATGATGAGTAGTAGAATGTAGCCATTACATATTATTAGTTGTCCACTACATACATAATTTAAAGTGTTCTAATTATATAATTTGTGCATAGATGCAATGAGGTCACGTTAATAGTGTTGCATAAGTGGGGTGCATCTGCTTGACATTTGAATCGACCCCAAATCCGAATAGAAACTGTGTCACGCATTTGCCGGTAAGCGAGCACCGGAGCGATGTCGATGTCGACGGGCCTCGAGGTGCGTTGTGCAATCCCGTTAGCACTCCTCCACTACACGTGCAAATCAAGCCGGCGCGCCTCAATGTCGCCCGTGGGCGGCCGCCGCCCGCTGAAAATAGTGAGTCCGCCCGAACTTCGGCTCGATCCGAGGGCGGCCGAGTGCAATCACCTCGCTCGCACTTGACGGTTAATCCGATTCCTTCTCATTCTCGTGAACAGCTGAGTATCAAAACAAAGAAGCGAGACGGGCAGTCGCCGCTCCCGCTCGCCGGCCGGCCGGTGTCGTACCGCACGCACGGCAGTTCTCGTTTGAACCGTGTCTATTGAGGTAGTCTGCTGTGAGATTGCGTGCGAAGTTTACTCCCGCGAAAGGATTTTCCTTTGTCCCGATCTTCGAGGACCTTGCCCTCATATTATGTTTCCGCGCGAGAGCCGCGATCAACCTCGGCCTACTGAAGTGCCGGAACGTGTTCCGTGTGTGGAATTACATCGAAATTTTTACCATTTACCGAAATTCTTGGACGGTTATCCAGCTAAGCGCGTACGCCGGGCGATTTGAAGTTTTGAGTGAACTTGTGAATATTACTGAGTGTGGACCATCGAACTTAACAGAAACTAATTACGTGCACTTTTAAAACGGGATTGTTTGGTTTTAATAACACTATGTCTACCGGAAAACGACTTGCCAAGCGCTCTATCATAGGGACTCGCGTCGCTGCACTCGGTGATGACGGTCTCTACTATTCGGGTATGATCCAGGCAGTGAAAACGCCGGCACCTTTTCCTGAAAACAACAATTGTATTAATTTGACTCCTAATACTCGATATACGGTTCGTTTTGACGGAGGCAAGATGTCTCGGGAATACCGTGATGCGGAACTCATTGGACCAGGATTCCGTGGTATGACTGGTGTTCGTCTCGTGCCTGGCCAACGAGTCTTCCTTACTTATAATGGCCGTGAGGTCCGTGCTGATGTTACTGAACATGATTACGCTACAGATGAACTTCGGGTTAAAATTCATGCACCTGCCAATGATGTAAGTTTTTTATACAATTTATTTTTTAGATAATTTCACACAAAGATTTATTTTAGGGCTAAATTTGAATTACCTGAAACGCTTTAGCAAAAGACATCAACGCACTCAAAATATTTTTGATTAGAGAAGAGACTGAAAACTTTGAAGCGATCTGTAAACATAAAAAGATAAACGTTAATTATTAACACTACAAGCGATATTGACATTGTAGCAACATTGAATGTGTACAAAGTTTTTGTAGGTTAAAAACTATAAGTATGAGACAAGAGGTGGAGGAGCAATGAGCTATTGACCTCACTGCACGTGGGACGTATGACGTCATTAGTTCGTCCACTCGATTTCTGACAACTATGCACTAATTACGCATTACTCTACTATCGCTATAGCGCACTTGCGTTATCGCCGGCCGGCGAGATACTTCCAATCTCATCTAATGAACGCCTGTAACAAGTAAACAGGTTTTTTAACAACGCAAAATATACAATGGCTCTACATATCAGAATAGTTCGAATTACAGTACAAAAACTATTATTTATATTGCATTATAGATCTTATAGTCTTGCTACTCATAAACAACTTCATACTTGTTTGCTACTGTATTGAAAGCGTGCGTCATATGCGTCATGCATTGTGATGTAAGCTGTTTGTCACCTAATATCAAATGAATAGATGTTATGTTTGCTCGTACGCATGAAGCCTAATTTGTAGGTCAATTCCATTTGTTCTTAAAAGACTTTGCCTTGACAATAGTTTAAAACCATGAAAATTTCTCACTCATACTTAACTTTTGGATTTTTATTTACATATTTTTCTGACATTATTATGATTTGTGAAGAAATTTTGTTTTTCACAAAGGATTTAGTTATCATAGTTTAAATATAATACAAAAAATGAGCACAACTTAACTTTGCTAAGAAATACAGTATATAAATTAACATATATAAATTTTATATTCTAAGAACTTTTTATAAGACTTATTTTTGCTTATAATTTTAAAAATATGCAAATTTTGACCTCAAAATTTTATTTTGACTTTACTTGTTTTCTAAAATTAAACTCTATTTCAGTGGTTTTTATAGTTAATAAACTAATTTAACCTCTATAATTGGGTATAGATGTATCTCATTCAACCGTTTCGAAAAATTTGTATAAAATTATAAAGATATATGCATTTCTTAGAATGTAGAGTCAGTAATATTCGTAAAGTAATTCCATTTTGTAGTCTATCTCTAATGCTATTTTATAAAAATGTAGACGAGGCAAAGCATAACAGATATAAAGAAAAGTTCTATCTCATCAAGGATAAATGCACAACACGTTTCTCCGATTACAGTAACTGCAAAAAGCACGCATGCGCTCAACTGGGCCGTACGCTGCACCGTTAACTGTACGCACTGAAAGTGGAATTTGATTTTCTCCTTAGTGACACCTAATTACATATAAAATATATGTACGTTACGTGCGCTATTTAATGCCAGTTCAACTGGAATATAGTGATTAACGCTATCGTTAATTTTAATGAATATTAAACAAATAAAAAGCCATGCAATGTAATGACTTCTCATAAATAACATTAATTTTCAACTATGTTAATACGTATTTTCTACATTAATACGTAAATATTTCATCAGATGAATACTGACTGATTCTTATTTTAGCTTAATTAATAAGAAATTACATAATATTATTTGCGTAATATCGTTTTGCGCTGTAATCATAAGTCTAGGGCAAAAACACCTCTACTACTATGTTATGTTTATCTTTACTACTATACTATATTTATCTTTAAAAAATATAATATAGAAGTAAAACTACGCGTGTTATAGCAATGTGTGTGTACGAGTTGTGTGCGTATCGTGGATTACTCACACTGTCAACTAAATACTAGGACTTTTTATATAACACTCAAATGTCTTTTCTGTCGGGAAAGAATGTAAATTGACTATTTTACGGTAAAAAAAAGGAAAAGCGGTGCAACCAGATTCGGGTAAAACTCTACACCTACCTTGCCACACGGTAGTTAACATATTTGGCTAATCGTTTGCCAATCCGCCTGTCATTATAGATATTCAAAGGCGATCAAAGTAATGAAATTCCCCGAATTTCATTACTGTGGGTACTTTTTATTAATCAATGTTGAAATAAGTCACACAATGCTTACCTTACCTTACTGATTATTCTGTGATAATAAAACCCTAGGAACGCTGTTAATATCATTTATTTTATATATCTGAAGCGATAGGTAGGCATTAACCTTTATAGTATACTTAAAACAAAAAATGCGCCTAACGCAAATAAAATTTCTTTCAAAATCCAAACAATTCGTCCAGAACACACAAATTTTCAATACGTCTTACTCATCTATCAGAATGCACACAATATATTGAATTAATATAACAAATTAAACATACTTAGTAGAATGTAACAACTCGTAGATTAAATCCCTATCTTTTTGCCCGTATTTATAACATTGAGCATAATATTTCTCGCCTTAATCAAGTTTCTGATAATAATTATAAAATTGACCCGAACGGCATTTAAATGTGAGCAAAAACAGCCCGTTAGCATTGGACTTGTAAGTGGTAACTCATCGGACTAGTTTTAAAATGACAAACACCAATATTTTCTACCTACACGATTGTTTACTGAACTCAGCGTTTTGATGTTTTAATAAAAGGGCACGCCAATTTTTTACTCTGATTTTCTGTGAGTTAACAACAATACAAATACGATTATGAGTAAAAGTTTATTTTTTGCGTTAATATTATCATTAGAAAAATTGACCATATATAAATACAATCATTAAACACATTTGTATTCAAAGCAAGAAATCCTAGGTACTAATGACGGTTTAATAGAAGTACAGGATACGAGCTTTTCTCTACCAGTCAGCCGTAACATGCTGCTGAGATAATAATAATATATTGATGTTGTATTTCTACCTTTTACGGTATTTCCGTATTAAAACTGATTGCTGCTTAGATTGCTGGCGCTATGAGGAAGACAGTGAATATCGCAAAGTATGGCCTTGCTGCGTAAACTGTGACGTCGCATGCGATATCGGCGTGACGCGACATGCGATCGGCCTCTCGCTCGCACACTGAATAATTTTCGATAACGATACCGAATAATTAAGAAGTTACATATTCACAAACCTCAATTGCTATTGATCTAACCTCAAAATATTGTAAAATATCAGTTATGTCAACCTGATTAACCGCCAGACAGAGGTTTGACTATTTAAAACTAATTTAAAGATAGAGTACGAAAAAAGTGTCTTAAATATTTACTGTTTGACCAGAAGGTAGCTGCTAATAAGCTGGCGATAATAACAAGTATATTGCGTTTGTTGTAAATGTTTACAGATACGTAACAAAAACAAGTTTATTTACTACTGATAGTTTTTAAGTTTGAAGAACGTATGCCGCTGTTTGTGTCGTGTTATCTCTACGACATATTATTATGTGTTTATAATAAGTTCATATATATATGAACTTATTATAAACACATAATAATATGTCGTATATATAATTATATATATATACATTTATATATATATATATATATATATATATATATATATATATATATATATGCATATATATATATATATATATATATATATATATATATATATATATATATATATATATATATATATATATATATATATATATATATATATATATATGTATACAAATGTTTAATGGGACTGTTGGATATTTTATAGTGTAGATCTAACAAAACCAACAAGCAGAGAGGGCTCTTATTTGTAAGAGACAACCGTCCAATTTGAACATAAATGTGTTAATTTTTCGGTATTCTCCATCAATTAGAATATTTCAGAAACAAGTAAGGTGGCAGCATTGTTTCCGATCCAGACGTCGCGTCGCGTCGCTAAACTCTACCACTTAATCCATACTAGTCCATACTAATATTATAAATGCGAAAGTCTGTCTGTCTGTCTGTTACGCTTTCACGGCTAAACCGCTGGAACGATTTTCATGAAATTTGGCATGGATATATTTCAAGATCTGGGGTCAAACATAGGCTAATTATTTTTTTTTCAAAAATCAGTCCCTGGAGGGCTGAAATAGGAGATGAAATTTTTATTAAAAGCTATCTGGAAGCTATCTATATCGCGAAGCTGCGCGGGTCAGCTAGTAAGTAATAAATTAACTTCAATAAAAGAAAATCATATTACGCATGCTAATATTTCTACGCACATCGACAATAAATCGAATAAAGTTTTTTAATAATTTTAATATTTTTAGATATAACAATAATAGTCGGTAAATGATACAAATTATATTGTAATGTAATAAATAAGAGGTTGTTCTTATTATGTATAAGGAGTTATAATTTTTTAAAACAATCATTTTACTCGACTGCTCTAAAGGGAGGGTTATGTTTTTTGAGCGCATGTATGTATTTATATTTAATTCTTTGGCAAGCTAGGTATGTAGTTAAGTGGCTTGAGCTTGAGTCGTAATATTTTTTACTTTTATAACTAGTTTCGAACTAGTTGCAGTTCATTTAGATATAGAAATCTAGAACGTGCTAATTTATATCCCAAAAAATAACAATTGTTTTTACGTGATTCACAAAAAATACGCGGCATGTTATGAACCCTGTATTTGTCCGGGCTCCCTTTGAAGAACACACCATCTGAATTTCTGCCAGGCAATTCGTAAAAGGCAAACGATTTGCTATTAATGGTAGTGACTTGTAAGTCACTACCATCGTAGCTACTACAGTAGGTGGTAGAGTTCTGCATCGTCTCGCACGTTTCTGGTACAACCGCCTTACATAATATTCCTGTCGCAATAGCGTCACTTGTTACTGTCGTGTTCCTGTTTGGAGAATATAATAGGTGATAAACTTATGCATGTGGCATTAAGACACCGCCACCCGAATGGCAACACACAATTAACATCGTTGGTGTCTATAAGCGATGGTTATTACTTTCTATCAGGAGAGCCATCTGATTATTCGCTATCTTATGATAAAAAGTTATGTAGCTCAACTATTTAATATACGTATAAACCATAAAATTTAAGTATTTGTATTTCCGGCTATTGAATAGATAATTTAATGGGTAATACGAAATCATATTTATTGTGCTATGGAAGTTATTATCAATAGTGACGCGGTATTCCCCAGTACAACGTCGCATGTGCCCGTCACACGTTATTTTCACTGTTTCACTTGGCAAATCCACTGTACACGGAATTTGCTCAAACAGAATCACTGTGACTCAGAGACGACGGACGATCACAAACAAAGGATATTTTTACTAAGAATCATAAACGAACCGTGTCCAGATTATGTCAGTACAAAGGAATATATGTAAATGCTAATTGATGTGCTGAGAACAAAAGATGTAATTAAGGTCATGACTATTAAAAAAAATATTATAAAATTATCACCCGTTACTTTAACAGAGTGTGCCGATCCTTAATAACGTTCAGATGCACCACGATTCACCAGGTTTATAAGTTGGCATGAAGGAAGGCCCAATCACTGCATTTGATGATTTTTGCCTTTATCAGCCGTTCTGTTAGGCGGTTCGTAAGAGGCAAACGATTGGCTATACGCGTCATTATCATTGTGGTTACTAAGTAATAGTTATACAATGTATCGCCTGGGTCTGGTACCACCGCCTTAACTATTATTGCCACAATAACGTCAGTACTTGTCATTGTCGTGTTCCAGTTTGGAGGGTAAGGTAGCCGGTAAACTTATGCATATGGCATTAAGACCCCGCCATATGGATAGCTACGCACTATTACCAAAGATGTTTTGGTATCCATATATAACTTTTTTAACGATAATCGTGACCGACAGCATTACTTACTTATCTGAGGCACCGGAGAACACCCAACCATCAGACTCCAAGCTAGTATTAAAATTTTTCTAGATAGAAAGATAACATTAACATTGTTATTGTAGTACATGTTGCATGTAAATGTTTTAAAAATATTAAAAATAAATGTCGAATTAAAATTGGATTAATATTATAATAATTAATATTTCATGTCTATAAAAATTAAAAGCAAAGTTAGGGGTTTCCTGCCTAGAAAATACCAGGATTATTCATTATGAATATGTATTAATCCGTAACTCCGAGAACAGATAGAAAAAAAGAGATAGGAGTAAATCTAACAGTTCCTGCTTTAGCAATTAATAAGCGATATATGTAAAAAAGGTTGGCAAATAAGCGATATATGTAAAAAAGGTTGGCAAACTTGTTTGCTATTGCATGCTTAATAAAAAAGTATTGCCATATTTTTTTTAACTCGTCAGTTTATTACGTGAAATTTAAATAAAAAGAATTCCCGGGAATGTTAAGATTTGACTTGCCTGTATTTTTTGTGTTTTTATGATCTATTGACTGTCATTTTGTGCATAAGACCCTTTTTTATTTAGTATCACGAAGATCATTCTTTTATTAAATATAATACTATAGTACGAGTATATTATATTTCTTTCCCTTATTTATTGCACGCTGTTATCTTGTTATCTAAACAAGCAAGAAGAAGAATCAGAACAATCATATTCTGCTGATGAAAAAGGCATAATCGGCATCGGCTATAAACACCAAAAATGTTAAAGGTAACAATTTTAGTGTTTGGCATGTTTTTAATGGTTATTAAAAACATGCCAAAAGTAAATATTACGATATGTTATGTAAATATTTCAAACAAACAAAATATTAACTACATATGAAATATTCCAGATGAGTTAAATTAATTTAGAAAGATAGGCGTACAGCTTAAAATAAACAAAGCCAGAATCGTTAAATACGATCTGGCCAGTGAGATATAAAATTAAAGAATGTGCGACTTAAAAATAAGGTCACCGCCAAGCCCGGAACAACATAACGGTATTCGTTACAAAATCGCGTCAAGAATTATTTTCACGTGCGCGGCGCCACTTGGACCGTTAGCTGGTGATGCCGGCAAAGTGACGGCTAACCTCACCGTCCACTTGTTCGCCTAAGTAGAACACTTGTATAACATTAACAACCAATTCCCTATTAGTGCAAGTCCAAACTTTAAGAAAAAAGAATTAACAGCACACGGAACATATACCTAACATTCATAATCAGATCAATACAAAATTATGTATTTCAAAGGACTAAGATAAATGATATAATGATATTGTAATTAAGGGCTGAGATTTAATGATATTACAATGTAGGTTATTACGTAATATTAATGATAGACTTTCTTGTATTTGCAAGTGCCTCGCCTTTCGATAGACGAGGTCGTGAAGGGGCCTGTTTTGGTGAGGCTGTCGGCTATTGTCGCTCTGCACGCCGCGATATTGAGTGTGAAAGTGCCACTCGGTGGTAGCTGTCCGTTTACCGTTTAAGCCTCACTCACTTTTACGCTTAACGCGGTACTTGCATTGCCATTGTATGTTGTTATTTTAAACATTTTGGTATCAGTAAATAAATGTAGATAATCGCAGGTCAGATTATATAAATGAACAACAATTGTGTAATAGTAAAACAAGAGTGACAAGCGATATACAAGGTATTGGATATGTATTTATAAATATCTTTTTGTATCCTTATTACTATATGCTCTTGTTACCAAAGATTAAATCAAATCTTCCAGGAGTTCAAATGTTTAAAAAACTTAGCAGATGGCTACATAATCATACCTATCTTTTTATAAGCCTTTCAACATAGTCTGTCTAGTGGTTGGGCTGTATGTAAGTCAAGTTAAACGTTTTTTAAAAGTATAAATTACGTACTATATGTGATTAAGTATAATTTGCCTGACAACTAAATTAAAGGTTCACGTTTTTAGCGCATGAAACGTAACGAACGCGAATAATAAGATGGTCTAACAAGCCAGCTGAAGAAAATGTTACAATTGTAAATGAATAATAATACGTACGATTTAAAATTCTGCTCTATGTGCGTGATGGCAAGGTATCATGGCAGCGATACGGTTGTTTTTAAACATTAAAAAATAAAACTGTAGCTAAGATTTCTCATATTATAGTATAAAAACCTATTTCCTTTTTGACTAAGCAATAACAATACAAATCTCTCCAATTTAGATTATAGATAAAACTTTAGCTTTATCGTTGTAGGTATATTATATTTAATCTTTTTATGTTTAGTATAAATAACTTGGTATATATGTATAACGATTTACTGTATTGATATTTTCTAATGGAAAGTAGGGATGAGGTGAATTCCATCTAGAATTGCGCTAAGCTCGAAATTGCTATTTATTCATGACTCATAACATAACATAAAACATTCCGTTTTATTTCTTCCGAAATTTACAATTTTCAAAACTTAAACTGAACATAAAGGAAAAAGGGAGAAAGACTGTATTTTATTATTTTTTGGATAGGTATTTGGGAAAAGTTAGCCTACAAAATAACTATTTAGACATAACTAACAAAAAATCTAATTAAAATGTTTTTCCTGGTTTAAAAAAGGTCGTAGTTAAATACAAATTAGAATTTACATCTTAAGTGACCGTGACCTTAGAAAATACGTCACTTTCATTATGTAGGGACTGAATATTTCAATATTATAGTTTTTTATACTTTTAATAGCAATCTTTAAAATAATAAAAGTGACTTTTATTTATTTGTATATTATCCTCGTGAGCAATAGGTTACTTTCCTTCCTGTCTGATACTGTATTTTTCTGGACCCCTTGCCTATTACTACCTTATAACCTACCTCACCTATTCCTGCCGCAATATTGTCGCTGCTTGTCGTTATTGCCTTCCTGTTCCTTCCGTTAAGAGGGTAAGGTAGTCGGTAAACTTACATCCCTCTACATGAATAGCAACGCATAATTAACATCCTTTTTATCCATAGGCGATGTTTATACATATATATCAAGAGAGGCTATTTGCTAACCTATGCTTATAAAAAACGAATAAAACATTATCATATCACTCTCTACCTATCATAACCACGAGATAGTAGAGTTCTGCATCGTCTCTCCTTAATTGTATCATGTCTTAATACACAACCACTATTTCTGATGCCAAAATATCTGTGTTTGTTGCTGTTGTGACCCTTTTGGAGACTATGATAGCCGGCAAACAAATATATGTTTCCGCGCATTTAGCCTTATTTCGCTTTATCTATCAGAAAAACCACTTGCTTTTTTACCATAGTAACGCGTCTACTAAGCAAAACTTGAATATTAATTAACTAAGATATGACAGCACAGTTGCAATAATGTTGAAACTGAACGGAAGCAGCGTAGTTTATTTCTTATTCAGTAGTTGAGGAATCGATGGGAAGAGAAAACGCTGGCTTTGATTTGTTATGCTTTTATATATCACACAGCACGTTGCAGCGTTTTACTCTTTGTCCATATCTTAAAATAAAAAACTGTTTGTATAATTGTAAAAATAAATATCAAACATCGATTACTTTGCGGGGTAATCAGAGCACCTATACCGAACTTAAATTAAAAAATAGGCAGTAATGCCATAATCGCCGTTTTTGCTGAATATAACCAATTCTCATTTACCGCTTCTTACTTGGCTTTTTTTTAATAATATAGCAAAACAAGCATATGGAAAAAGATAACCATGTAATTTATAAACATAACACTATATTCGTTCTGAATAATCAAATTAAATATTAAAGAAACTAAAAAGTTTTAGAAATGTAAAGAACAGTTATCATTAGTAAGTATTTTCTATCGTTTTATATCATTTTTATTAATATTATTACAACATTTAAATGTAATAAAAACTTTCAAGGTCATCAATGGTGCATATTTTTTGACCTACCCTAACAATATTAGAATTCCTTACATAAGGTTAATTTTCATAGTGTCATAATCAGAATCACCGACCGTAAGCCCTACTACAACATTAATAAAGTTAATTACATATATTTATTAATTATCTACATTAATTGAAGATTTTACACATTTAAATATTTCTACAGTTATGTTATTTTTTTTAGATTTATAAATTACATAGACTTTAGTATTATATCGTAATTATTTTCGTACGTAGTATTTTGATAAAAAGTAAAAATGCTACTTAGATTTGGGTGGCCACATTACTGAATAAGATACATTTGTAGTGAGGGGTTTTAATACACGATAATGATAATTACAATTTTACAGATTAGCTAAGTACCAAATTCTCATATTTAAAAAGTAAGATTAAAAATTAGGAAGTGTATACAGTACCGTTATCGGCATTTTATTAAAAGTGCAGGTAAAAGTGCAGGTATCAGTAAAAGTGCAGGTAATTTCGTCATAGTATGTGATCCGAAAAAGATGCAAGTTATGCAAGTTAGCCACTACCCAAATTATTATATAGTAGGTAGATTTAATAAGCTTTTTCGAAATAAACTTAAGCATTTGGTCCAAATGACCGTTACTCCAAAACCAGCAATTTTAGTGAGCAGAGTTCTTACCCATAGTTTAAGTTAATGGGCTTATAGCCCGCCTTAAAGATGTCTCCTGTGAAACCTAACCTCGGCTTAGAGCAATATCTTGACGATAAGTGGGAGAAAAAGTGGCTTCAGGATATCGACTCGTTAAAAACTCTTGACCAGGATCTCGAGTGTTAGCGGACCGAAACAATAAATTTGATCGAAAACAAAGTGTAAATGATTAGGTGTAGGCTGTGATGGAATTATCAAGATCAGATCGGAGGTTAAGTTGTCTTTAGGTCCCACACTTTGATGCGCGGAGGTCCGTCAACTAAGGCCTTATTTAAAATGTTGAGTAATAAACAACAAATCAACAAAACTAAAGTGACACTGCAATCACTGTTGATATAGATACTACTTTACGGTACCATAAAAATTTCACCATGAATTTATGGCTCTATAACGATAGTTATAGAACGTCGCTAGCGGCACTAAGTATATCATTTGCCTAAAATTTGGTCTCGTAATGATTCCACCATATGAAACGTCACTAAGACGGTAACTTTAATGGACGAATTTTGTATAGATACATTTCATAACTTTCGTGACGTTGGCTCGCGCCAAGTAACACTGTTCTAAATAAATCAAGGTTGATAAGATACTGTTGTTAGGCGATTTGTCAGCGCAAGGTATCACAGGGCTGTCAAAATTCAGATAATGTGAGCAATGGGCTCTCAATGTAGGTTGTAATAGTACATAGCTAAATTTATGCGGAATTTTGCCATTATATTTTGGTATTTAGTATAATCTATTTTCATTTCAAACTTAAATTTGAATATCACTTTGTTATAGTTTATACCGTTACCTTATAATATTTTATACCAACGTCTTAAATGCCATTGTTAACACACAAATATTGTAGGTATTTAGAGACTAAAACTCGCCGTTTTAGTTCGAATCTTTTTTGAACACTTTACTAACTGTGTTCCTACTAAACAATTCGTGAAAGGCAAACCATTAAGCCAAACATTCCATTATATTATGACTTCTAGGAGGTAGAATACTGCAACGTCTCATCCGTTTTTAATCCTATCGCCTTACCTTTTTCCTACCACATTAGCATCAGTGCTTGTCATTGTGGTGCTTCGGTTTGGATGGTAGGCGGTAAACTTAGGAAAGTAACATGACACGGATGGCAACGCCCCGTTTATATCTTTGGTGTATTTAGGCAAAGGTTATCTTTCTACTAATGGCTAAATTGGTTCCACTCCTGCTCTTTTTATCGATTACTGACATGACTGTAAATATAGTAGCTGTATCCCGTAACCCACTGCGTAAGTTTTTGGTGAGCCCCACCGGAAGAAACTATTTTTCCGAGATAAAAAGTAGCTTATGTACTTACGACATACATATATTACCTATGTACCAATTTTCATAGGTTTAGGTATTTTACAAGATTTAGTAACGAATTTATACACTCGTTCTTCTTACTATATTATAATACTAGCGGTGGCCGCGACTTCGTCCGCTTGGATTTTTTTAAATAAAAGTAGTCTAAGTTACTCCTTAATATATTAGTTATCTGCCAGTGAAAGTCCTATCAAAATCGGTCCAGCCGTTTCGAAGATAAGCTGGAACAAACAGACAGACAGACAGACAAAAATTGTAAAAAAAATATTTTGGTATGTGTACCGTTATATATCCAAATGCATTTAGTAAGAAGTGGCTATTTTATTATTACAGACACTCCAATTTTTTTATTTATTTTTTATTTATTTGTTTAGATTACTACTAATATAACACCCTACTAAAACTATTAGTAGGATGAATAGTATTGTTTGAAACATTTTAACGTAAGGAACTGATTTGAAAGTTTTTAAATTTATACTTTGTAATACTTATTAAGAATAATTATAAATTTTGTAATAGTACTAATATGTATAAGTTTTAACAGCCACAAAGAAAAGTCTATGTTTAATTATAAGTAATAAGTTTATTATTACTTAGTTTCAATGAATATGTGTTTGTATTATTCGATTACTAATTATTATCTTGCTAAATCGATTTGTATTCTGTAACTTGATTATAAAGAATATTACAACTATAATAGAGTCCGGACCGCGCAATAAAATGGTTCGGTTAATGTTCTCGACCCACTTTGTGCTAAAATAACAAGATGATTGACCATCTAATAAAGTCAGAGAACCGTTGTAATTTTAAAGTTGTATCGTTCTATTTTTTTTCCTAATTTTATAGTTTTTCCTACAATTTCATTACTTTTTTAATTACCAAATGCAAAAGGAATAAAACTGATACTCAAATTTTTCTTACGTTTTAATAATTAGTTTTTAATGGCTATTGTAATATGAGAAAGAGATTAAAGATAAGTCAGATAAGCTGTAATATATTTATTGTAATAGATATGGACAAACCTAATTCTGCTGGGATCGTCGAATGGTTATGTCTGTCAATTGTACAATGATAGTCAGGACAAATGATTTTGCAATATAAATAATTAAAAAATATAAACATTATTAGTTAACAATATTAATACAGAGATATTTAAAATATAATTACAATTAGTTTGAGAACAGAACCCGATCCTCTTCGCAATCGATGTCTATACGTATAGACACACTAACTTATGCATGTGGCATTAGACCTCACCACAAGATAGCAACGCACCATTAACACCTTTGGTGTCTATAGGCGATGGTTGACTCTTTCCATCAGGAGACCCATCTGCTTCTTTGCTATCTTATAACAGTAAAAAAAAACTGCTCAACCGTACATGCAAACAATATTATGTTTTTTTTTTTTTTTTTATAACAGTCATGTACAGAGTTTCCTATAATTTATACGTAAAACAGTACGACCTACAACAACACGGAAAATAAATTTTCTGGCCGTTTAGTTTTTTGTTAGTGACAATGTTGTCCTCCCACTGCCGCGGCGAAGGCGAGGCCGGCCCTTTGTGGGTGACCCGCCCGATCGCCTTGAAATAGTTTTATGATTCTGCCACTCTTATCTAAATACTAGGAAAAACTAATAATAAATCATGGCACCAAGTTCATTATACAAAATCTTACAACTACTTGCTTTCTATGGAAAAATGAAGCTAAGCTATAAGGTTTAATTTACGTTTCTATTATTAAATATTCGTTATTATTACAGCACAAACCATGTATAAAACTGACATGTTGTGTTCAAGTTTGCAATTTTGGCTAACATCAGTTTAAATAGAAATAATTTAAACGTTTGAATTATCCGTGAATAAAACTGATTTAAAAATGTCTTTTTTAAGACTAGATAACGGCACTAGATTGAGCTGAGTATAAAATTTGGTTGAAAAATTAGTTTATAAAAATTCCGGGAATTTTCAAAAGGTTCTTTATTATGGCTTAATTATATACATAACTGGCTGAATATACATAAACTGAGTAATGTACATAAATATCGTGTGGTGTTTAATTACAAAAACTAGTTTATTTTTGAATTTGGCGTCACGCACGAAATCGTAGGATCGAGTCAACCACGAAAAATAACTTGTTTTCGACACTACAGTTATATGGAAAACCGTTAAGCCGATATTTCAAACACAATAAATAACGTATTAATTTAAAACTTTATACTAATAAAAATATTTTTTCTATGTTTGACATATTATGTATGTATTTGACATATTTTTTGTTAATCTATAGATAAATGTTATTTGTATAGAAATCTAAATTATATTGAAAACTAATCCGAAGTAAATTACAAGAACTAAAACTGAGTAACATCTAGTATTAGCTTTTAAAATAGGTTATGTTTACATGCGCATATTTCATCTAATAGACCTGAGTAAGGGGAATTAGACCCATATCTTTCCGCGAGTATTCATTACGTATCAATAAAGGTAAGCTAGAAACCAGGTTATCTTAAGACTTAACTGTTATAATAACAAGAACTACTCAAAAAGAAGACAACAATGAGTTGTATTATTGTATACTAATTGCCATCTTCCATCCTAAGATTGACCTCATAGAGCGTTTCTTAACACTCTAGCAGTAAGAGTTGGAATACTTAAAAAGAGTATACACAAAATATAACATAATTCAGGAAGTGAAAATAGTTAAATCAGTTTATGAAGAACTAAAACTACACCACAACCACAAGTAAAAGATTAATATGTGTAAATTCGCCTTATATAAAATGTATTGATGAGAGACCTTCGATCTAATAAACAATGACTCCTGAAATGCAGAGGTAAGGTAAAGGTTATTCATGATTTGCAACGCGAAATATATAGTTATTACAAAAGTGTCACGTCTACATTAGTGGCGCAGAATAACTTGCCTGTACGTTAACATTGCAATCTGTATAGCTTTACTTTTAAAATCTACGCTGTAATAATTGTAAGCGTCAGTGAGACCTTCGATCTTACAAACAATGACTCCTGAAATGTAGTGTTAAAGGTAAAGGTTATACATGATTCACGACGCGACACAGATGTTACAAAAGTGACAAGTTTACACTGGTGACGCAGAATGACGTGACTGTACGTAAACACTCACTCTGTGCAACTCTACTTTAATGTAAGTAGAGATCAAGTTATAATTGCAAGCATCAAGGCGTGCGGTGCGCGGGCCTCTCCGACACAGTGGCCCACTGACCCAGAAACGTTGATATTGAACCGGCGACGCACAGCCCGCATTCAAAACCCGACCTCCACTTGTTTTCCTCTTCTTCACATAAAGGCTAATTTGAATTTTTTTATGTTAACGAAATTAGTGAATTCTTAATTGAAATTGCCGGAAATTACGCCATGCTGACAATTTATTATTCTTGGATGAAAATAATACAGCACATTTATTTTCTCTTAGTTTTTTATTAGTTTTCGTAAAAACGTTTCGGAAAATGTTTAAAACAATATTATTGAATTTTAATTGAAATAGTTGGAAACTACACCATACTGACAAATTATTATTAATGGAGGATAAAAATGTTATAGAAAACGTTTGCAAAAAATAAAACGATCATCACGACATCTTAATTTAACAGTTGGTTTCTAACTGTTTGCAAAATTACATCATTTTTAAATACTCTTTTATGAGTTATTTCTTAAAAAATAAACATTAAATTTAATATTTTTTTAAAAGTGATATTATATATTGAGCTTATATAAATTTTATATTTAGAAACTCGTCTCTCTTTTTTAATAATGTGGATTGATTTTATATATCTGTGGAAAATTTAAAATTACATATCTAAGTGGCTAACATATATCGATATCCTATCAATAATTTTCTTATTGATTAGGTAATTATTATTTAAATCATTATTTCAGCTTTGAAATGCTTCAACGACGGAATTATAGATTTATGCAGAGATATGGCTGTATTTATTAGGGTCGAGGTATAACGAAATATTGGATGTTATTGACAGCACCTTGCATGTGGTGACTAGGTACAGGTTCCTTGTATCCAATATCAACTAGTGAATCCAGGCGCATCGGGTCCGGTTTTGGGTCACACTGGGTCATGACGCCTGCGTAATCTGTATCCAAACCTCAAATGTATTTAAAGCTATTTCGAAGTTTAATAATAGAGAGGCGACCGTACACTTCGGTATTCCAAGGTGAAACGCTCACTTTTCTAAGCGTAGCACGTAAAAGATGCGATTATAGTATCAATGTAGGTGGTGTGTCGAAAGAAGCGTCCGCGTCCTTGTTCACACTTCTCATTAAATTACGTAAATCTACTTGCGATGCATTTTTCGTTCAAGCTTTATTTTTGATGGGATACCTACGTTACCGATACCGCCTACGAATTTGCGCCCGTGACGTCACGACTGCGCCGTGCCTACGCCATCGCCTACGCGCAGTGACGTATAATAAGAAAACACGGTGACTTCTATGTGACGTAATATCAATCGAATAAAACGATGAATCATTTAGATTAATAACCTAGGCCTTGTAATCATTAAAATGTTCACTAATCTTGCATTACCATTGTCACTGCTAACGCAATAACAATTTCCTGACGGTGGTTGGCGTTGACCTACATGCTCAAATGATTTTATTGTATTCGCAAAAATACTCGTTGCAACACCTAAATGTCAATATTTTAAGTAATAAAATAACTGGTAATAAATTGAAGCAATTAATTTCAACTCTAGGTAATAACAACATTACTTTTACATAAAAGAGTTTTACGAGTGAATATTTTATTACAAGGCCGTAAATTCTGTTTATTATTACATTTTAATAACATGAGATTTTTAAGTCAACTACATTTGTAATAAATACCTTTTACATTTAATATAATAATTAATATAATAATAATTCTTAAATAAGAAATTCTAATAAGGCATAATTAGAAACTTGCTGCGCTTTCGTCTCTTTCTCTCTAATAACAACAGACAATAAACTGGAAGTTCTTAAACATATCTTAAAGATTAAAGTAAGATGGTCTTAGTTCTGTTAATGACACCATAAATAATTAAAATAAGTTCTGAAAATATTTTAGTTCTATTACTTTACAAATCTAGTTACAATCACGTAGCCTGTTGTAAGTCCTAACCTAAAAATAGAGCACAGACATTATAGTTCAGCCCAGACGCCAATAGGATCGTGACCTAAGTATTTATGTGCCAAGTAGGTCACATAGTACACACATCCTGTGTATAATTCTTTCTTGGAATTGTGAACCTAGGGCAACTTTACATGTGTTGTTACAAAAAAAGTCCTGGAATTACTGGAAATATATTAGTACTACGAAGCAGTTATTTCTGACTTAATTTTCCATTTGATGAGCTCACTGAAGATTTTCTCGGTAATCAAGAAATTTAATTACGATGAAAGTGACCTTAATAACGCCGTTTGCATTTGGCTAACGTGATATGTAGGTCACGGAATTTTGGAGCAAGGTTGAGCTGCAATCGGCCAGGGTAGCTTGCGTGCCTACCTCTACTGTATCCGCTTTGCAACCACCGTTTGTATTCGCTAATCATACAAGGCCACACGCTTTGTGCCAATCGATTGCACGGCCTAAAGATATACATCCTAATCGACCTAAGCGTAAGTTGAATACGGTATTATTTGTTAGCTAAAATTGTATCTATATAATAATACTAGCAAAAAGCAAAGCTTTGTAAGGGCTCGCTAAGTTATATTGCCTAGTAATATTCTTAGGAAAGTATTTTTATGCGAATTACATCTTTTAATGTATCATGGACTTTAACATCTTTTAATGTATCATGGACTTTATTTATCATATTCGCATCAAAGGCGTCGTCAGGCTTTGTATCTAGGGAGGCGCAGAAAAATAAAACAAAAATTTCTTGATTTATTAAAAACACGATTTCTATAATTATCAATGTTATCTACACAGAACAATTATAAAGGTTATCTTTTTTTTTTATAGAAGAGGGGGCAAACGAGCAAGAGGCACCTGATGGTAAGTGATCACCGCCGCCCATGGACATCTGCAATACCAGAGGTCTTGCAGTTGCGTTGCCGGCCTTTTAAGAATGAGTAAGCTCTTTTATTGAAGGTCCCTATGTCGTATCCGTTCGGAAATACCCCTGCCGGTAATTGGTTCCACAACAGAGTAGTGCGAGGTAAAAAGTGTCGGGAGAAACGCACAGTTGTGGATTTCCAGACATCGAGATGGTGAGAATGGAACTTCAAGTTTTGACGCGATGTCCGAAGGCGGGATTCTAATCACGCCACAAACAGGTGACAATTGGCGCGGTTTAGTTTAAATTTTAACGGCCTTACCGTTAAAATTTCAACATCCGTTATTATTAAAATATTAGTTAATGTATTATCCGTTATTATTAAAATATTAGTTAATGTATTTACGTAATAAATCATATGCATTTATACACAGTTATTAAAAATATCCTAACACATTTGGTTCAAATTTTCAGGAAGTATAAGTTGAGCGGAATCCAATCGAATGTTATAAACCGCGTTTCGATCGGTCCAGGCGTTCAAAACTTATGAGTTGTTGACACACACACACACACACGCACGCACCAACGCACGCACGCACACACACACATACATACATATATACATACATACATACATACATACATACATACATACATACATACATACATCGCAAAAATAGTCGAAAATGGTTCCTAATACCACAAAACGTGGACATATGGTGAAAACTCCATTTTTGAAAATCGGAGCAAAATCAGTAATCAAAATCTACATACGTAGTGGGAAGTTAAAAAGTACAAGTGTTTTAATAGATTAATATTGTATTGCCAAAGCTTAAACCTAAAAGTGCAATATTTTTTCAGTAAAATGTACCACTAAAGGGCACAGATCGTCGCCTAGTGTAGCTTTGTAGCATTTTAACCCGTTAGTTTTATAATAGATGGCGATAGCAGTAATAAAATTCTAATACAAAATGTATCTTCTATTTTTTAATGTTTATGAAATAGCATTTTAATGGTAGATAACATATCTAGACATGAATTTAAACCACCAGGTCAAAGCTCAAACCTAAAAGTGCGATACTTTTTCAATAAAATGTACCACAAAAGTGCATAGAAAGTGGCCTAGTGTAGGGCTCGCTTCGCTCGCCCTAATAAGAAGGAAAAATTTTGTAAATTTTTAAGACAATTATGCGAAATGTGGAGTGTGAAATTTAGCACATTTAAAGTTTATATTGCGGAGGACTGCAGAAACCTAAATTTTTAAATAATATGAATTAGAAATACACTAAATTAATAAAAATAAACATTACGCTCACAACATTCTTGTGACATACACGATAAATTATCATTGATAATATGCACACATGTATAGTGCATACTATTTTTTTTACAGCTAAAACCTGTTGTCAAACTGAGATTTTAGTCTGTGATCGAATTTCGATGGCGCGGGCGGGGTGACTACTAGTTATTGTAAATTGAATTATCAGAAATCTGGCAACTAATAAGCATCATATTTGCGGTGAAACTTAAAAGAGATTTTATTTCATTTGGTTGAGTGATTAGCGACCCTGACTACGCAATCAATGAGGTTCGGGTTCGATTCCCGGCAGGGACAGGGATTTGTGTGATAAGCTCAGATGTTTGTGTTCCTTGGTCTGGGTGTTAATTAAAATATATTTCTATGTATTAGTATCGTTGACTGACACCCATACTACAAGCATATAATTTGCTCTACTTTGGGGTTAGATCAATTCGTGTAATTTGTACATATGATATGTATTGTTTAGCCTATGTCGAATTTCGATCACAGGCGCTTACTAGTTTTAATAAGTTACATAAATAATAATTGATAATGACGTAAATCAGAAATGACAAACAAAACGAGAATTTAACTCGAATTACACACAACCTTTACCAACCTGACGATTCCAAGAAATGCGGTTAAAATTGTAATAAAAAGAAAGAATTAAATTGATTAAAAATTGATTTGCGTAGGTAGATTGACTCCCACTGACATTTCAGCCAACGTTGTTCGGACGTCTGCATGACACCATTACCTTATTGCATATCCTGGTTAACTGGAAACATCTAAATGTTTTATTCACTGCTTAAATGGCTTTTATCACTTACGTATTTGTGCCTTTTACGTATAACACTTTCTTACTTTTAAATTTGACAACAGCCTTTAGCCGTAAAGAAAATAGTATACATGTGTGTATATTATCATGTATGTCATATAAATGTAGTGTGTTTTATTTTTATTAATTTAACCGCCCTACCAGTCAATAAATTTAAAAAATGTGTATGTTATAAAATCTCAAATTATTTAGAAGATAAAAAAGCCTGCGATTAATTGCTCCTCATACCGATCTCATATATAATTTTGTAATATTTTAATATTGGAAAAAGTAGATGATATGAAAAAAAAGACAAACCCGCTTCTTCCGCCGGATCATCTCAGGGTGTGGCCGCGTTTCCAATCCGGTAGTAGTTTTTAAAAAAATATGTCGACGTGTCAAAATAACTTGTAAAAAGTTTTATTGAATAAAGTATTTCTGATTTCTGATTTCTGCCCCGTTGGTCGAGTGATTAGCGACGGGGTTCGGGTTCGATCCCCGACGGGGTCAAGCATTTGTGTGATGAGCATAAATGCTTGTATTTCGAGGTTTGGGTGTTTATTAAATTTACTCTAGTATTTATATAATATGTATTTCTATGTATTAGTATCGTTGACTAACACCCATAACACAAGGAAATAATTTGCTTACTTTGGGTTAGATCAGTAAGTGTAATTTGTCCCGTGAATATTTATTTTATTTATTTATTTAATGTACTCCTTATCCATATTATTTAAAAACATTAGGTTTCTGCAGTTTTCAGCAATGTAAACTTTAACTATGCCTAATTTCATATTCCACTGTTAACATAATTGTCGGAAAAGGTGTACAAAGTATTTTCTTCACGTATTAATATATATAAATCATTGAACATCAACAAGATATAAATGTTTATATCAATTCAACTCTGTATTTTTTAATTACAGACATGCTTTTTCTATGTCATAGATTTTAAATTTATTAGAAAAAAATAACAATTTATTTTTTTATTCATATTAGAAGATTATTTTTATAAACAATGAATCTAGAAATTAATACGTAAAGTGAAAACTTTCTTTTAACGTTGAAGTAAGTAGGTATGTGATCACACAAAACGTCTTACAGTTCGGTCAAAAAATCATCAGTCCCTAAAGAACTTATTTAAAAGTTTATGCTATTAAGATTTACTAAGTGGTAGAGTTCTTCAACGTCTCCACTGGTGCCGCAGCCTTACCTATTCCTACAGCAATAACGTCGGTGCTTATCGCTATCGTATTCGATTTTGGAGGATAAGTTAACCGGTAACCTTATGCAAGTATTGCATTCCAACCTCGCCACATACATAGCAGCGCACCATTAACATCTTTGGTGTTGATAAGGGATGGTTGTCATTTTTATCAGGAGAACTATCTGCTTACTTGCTATGTTATGACTAAATAAAGTTTGAGGATTTTACTAACTACGGAGCTAAGACATCACCATAACTATAAGAACAAGTTTAAAAAAAAAAAAACTTTCTAGTAGTATGCCTAATAAATAAAAACAAAATATTTTCTTATTGATTAGGTAACGACTAAAATGTTAAATTAAAGATGTTTTTGTTTTAATAATGAAGATATTTACCTCTTATCACTTTTATTATGCAAGTCGTCGAGTTGCAATGAGTTATCAAAGCACAATGTTATCAGCATTAATCACGATAGGCCAATGTATTCTGAACCGAAGTGCGATGAACCGAAAGTGCACTATACTGACTCTGTCATTGCTCAATCGGGAGTTCAAGTCATAAGATTTTTGCACTGACTACTAATAAACGTATTTTTAAATTTACCTAATGTCTCATTGTAGATGTTTACTTTATTTTTGACTACTGCTAGTAATAAATTCAAATTATCTTTATATATAATTCTTCCATACGAGTGCATATCACTGAAATCTATATTAATATTATAAATGCGAAACTTTGGATGTTTGTTACTCAATCACGCAAAAATCACGAAACGGATTTCAATGAAATTCAGCACACAGGCAGATGATGACCTGGAATAGCACATAGGCTACTTTTTGTCCCGGATAAATTAGGTGATCCCGCAGGATTCGTCAAAAACTTTTATAATACAGCGGGCTGTACGCTGCAAGTAGTAATATTATAATTATTCAAATTAAACTTATAGGCACTTTTGACTTGACCATTCCGATTCCGACCCTGACTACGTCAAGAGTTAAATAAATCAATTCGTGTAATTTGTCCAGGAATGTTTATTATATTATATACTTACGTACAGAAACCTAAACGACAAGCCCGATTTTAATGCATTTTATCCGTCCTTGTATGATGTAGATCCACAAGTGAACCCGGTAGATGGCAGTAAGTACCTAAGTATTTAACAACGAATTTTTTACATATAATTTATATATTCATAACATGAGATGATTCCTTCATAAGGAATTATTTTTGTATTAACTATTATTATATTTTTTTATTACTATATTATAATTAACTATTATTATATTATATTGTATTAACTATAAGTATTAAAAAATAACATTTTTTATAACTATCATGGTAAGTGGAACAAGCTTCGGCATAGATTTTGAAATGAGCTTAAGATTCGGTATTTAAACAAGTTTTCATTTTTTTCTGAAAAATCTGTCGCTCTGCCAAGCAGTTCTTAAGAAACGAACGATTGCCTATGCGAGTCTACCATGGCTATTAGGTGGTAGAGTTCTGCATTTTTTTGCCCAGATCTGGTACCACCGCCACACCTATTCTTGCCGCAATAGCGTCATTGCTGTCACTGTCGTGTTCCGGTTTGGAGGGTAAGGTTGCCGGTGAACTTATGTACTTGGCATTATGATCGCGCCACAAGGATAGCAACAACGCTGCATTAATGTCTTTGGTATCTATAGACGATGGTTACCTCTTTCAATCAAGAGAGCCATCTGCTTGTTTGCTATATAATAATATATAAAAAATCAATATAATTCTCAATATATAATTTTTTTGACATAGGAGTTAGGGACTGTTTACATTTTTTTTTGTTTTGTTAAGATTTTTTTATGATTATTCACACCACAATGTGAAATTATATAACTTTGTTGCGATTTAAATTTTCAGAATGAAAAAAAAACAATAAAATGATCATTTGCGTTTCATATTTGTTCAAATTGTTATCGTTAATGCGAATTAAAAGAACTAGAATCAAATACGTATGACACAGTGCTTTCATTATTCGGTGTCGCTAGTATATAATGTACAGCATACGTAAAACGACGCTGGCGATGCGTCCGTTGGTAGGCACGGCAGTAGCACTCACACGTCATGCGAGTACAGCCAATGACTCGCTCTATCTTGCAGTCAATGCCACTTGTATGTTAGCTGCATCGCGATAACTTTCGCTTCAATACAATGCTGTTATAATTATACATACCTATGCGTAGATTCACTCACTAGTCAATTCACGCTGAAATTCGATCTTGGTTTATTGCGAGTCAGTTAGCATACGAATCGAAAGTTTGTGACGATTGTCTAATTAGGATAAAAATAAATAGATAGATTTTCTTGAATTTTTCTTAATCTTCTTTTAATTCCTTATTTTCGTGGAAGGATTTTCAGTAGTTTGTATATGAGTGCAGAGTGCTTCCCATTCATATAATATATGAAAGTGGGAATCCAGTATATAATATATATTACATAATAAGATTTTTAAAGGCTTACACTATAAATAAATTCACTTCAGAAAAAGCTGTCGTGAGGATTTAGTTTCCACCCTGCTAATATCATAAATATCAAAATTTATTAGCTGTTACTCATTCACTTAAACGACTGAACTGGATTAAGATGAAGTTTGATATATTTATAGTTATGGTAGTATATATTTATGTGTTATCAGGGCGAGCGTAGCGAGCCACTTTGTTGTATGCACTTTTATGGTATCTGTTACTGAAAAAATTTCGCACTTCGAGGTTTTTGAGCTTTGACGTGGTAGTTTAAATTCATGTCTAGATATGATCTACCATTAAATTACCATTTTAATAAACATTAAGAAAAAAAATAAAAAATACATGTATTAGAATTTTATTACTACTAACGCCATCAATTATGAAACTAACGAGTAAAAACGCTAACGAGTTAAAATGTTAGTTTGGCGTGGCAGATTTAATTCATTTTCATTTCACTCCATTTTAATACAATATTAATCTATTAATAACACTTGTGCTTTTTAACTTCCTGCTACGTATGTTATGATAAGGAAGTTTCTGATTTTGCTCCGATTTTTAAAAATCAAATTTTCACCAGATGTCCGCGTTTTGAGGTCCTAGGAACCTTTTTCTAGGTCTAGGAACTATTTTCGCGATGACGTCAGTGTGTCTATGTGTCTATGTGTCTATGTGTCTATGTGTCTATGTGTCTATGTGTTGTGTGTGTGTGTGTGTGTGTCTGTGTCTGTGTGTGTGTGTTCGTGTGTGTGTATGTATGTCTTTATGTAAACATCTCACAACTTTTCTCGGCTGGACCGATCGAAATGCGGTTGATGGCATTCGATTGGATTCCATTCAACTTAGACTTCCTGAAAATTTGAACCAAATGTGCCCAAGGGATTTTGATAAAATTTTGAAAAAACCCAAAAAGATTGGAAATTAATGTACTGATTGAGTACAAAAACTTCAGCTATATTCTCAAAAAAATTAAGTTTAATGCATAAATTTGCATCAAATCGGTTTATCTGTTTGAAAGTATTCGTTGACGAAAATTTTGAAAAGTCTTTTTTCGACATAATTTCGAAATATTTCAACCAATCATTTTTTAGTATTCTACAATATTTAGTACTAAAATAATAACGTCGAATGCCGTTTTAAAAATTAAAATCAAATCTTATTTTCAAAAGTTACAGCTCTTCAAATATTAAAATTACGTTGTTTTTAGCAAACTTCATGTTTTTGAAATAACTTTCAGGCTAATAATATACCGATTGATCTCAAAATCTTATCAGCTTTTCTCCTTTAAAAACTGCGTCAAGTAGCGTTAATTGGATAAAAATCAGTCACTTTGTTTGGTATCTATCAGTGACGAAAATTTTTGAAAAAATATTTTTTGACATTGCTTCGAAATTTTTGAACCTACCGATTATTTAGCTAAAGCAATAGTTAAATTGAGTTGAATGCCATTTGAAATTTGATCAATTTGATCATTGTTTCCAAAATATACAGTTTTTCAAAAATCAATATACTGCCCTTTTTATCAAAATAATAAACTGCATGTATGATTGTTTCGTTGGTTCATTCGTGTTTTCTTGCTGTTTTTTGTGACTTAGCAGTTGAGATATTTCAATATTTCTTAGAACTGAAGAAAAATCTATGCTTATAGTTTTTACTCTTTTGAGCTTAAAATACCTTAATTTAGCGGGAAGTTTCTGGGATAGCCTGCAAGGTCAACCGTTACCGATTTTCCACAATATGATTATTGTGAAACAGTACAAGTGTATTAATTGATTAATATTGTATTAAGATCAATTTTCAATCTTAGCCCGAGAGGGTAAAAAGCTAAAAAAAGATATGGTCATGCCCGTATCCCCGAACAGGTAGGCAGAGGTACAACGTGTGCATCCACGATTAGCCGAAGATACGTCTTAGTCCCACAACGTGATAGCTTATCACAAACCGGGCATTGTTGTTTTTATTAGAAAATTGAAAAAAAAAACACATTTTTGATTTGTCTGACTCGGGAATTGAACCCCGAGAGTTTCCCTGAGAGAAAAATTCGAAAAAATTATTCTCTGAGTTTCTACCGCCAATTCTTCGTGCCTGCGGTAAGTCCAATATTAATCCTAAAAATTTTGAATGTTAATTAAATTAAAAAAAATATTTCGAAAATCGATCTTATCTTAGCAAATTTTAAAGAGTTTTTCTTGTAAGTTCTAAAAAAATTTGTCATAGAAACATGTTTTTTTTATTTTGTTTTTAATCTCCTGCGCCCTTCTAGACCAAAGCCTGACGACGCCTTTGGTGGGAATATAATGTTTGGGTAAAAATACGCTGTTTTTTTTTTAGGTTAGATAATTATAAATGAAGTCCATACATTAAAAGATGTAATTCTCATAAAAAATACTTTCTTTAACTTTGCGAGCCCTTACAAAGCTCTGCTTTTTGCTAGTAATAATATATTTGAGTTTTGATTAATCCATACTAATATTATAAATGCAGGAAGTAACTCTGTCCGTCTGTCTCTTCATTACGCCTAAACCACTGAACTGATTTGGATGAAGTTTAGTATGAAGATAGATTGAGACCCGAGTAAGGACAATAGGATTTTTTTTCTGGAAATCCCACGGAAACGAGAACTATACGGGTTTTATTTTAGAAATTTTACCACGCGGATGAAGTCGCGAGTATAGCTAGTAGTATAGCTAGTAGTATATTTGAGGACTTGACACACAACCAACTTAAAGTAATCAAATTCCGCTCCGGCGGGGACAAGCCTACCCCCTAAATATATTACTTAAAATCACTCTTAGTACTCGCACCAATTTAAATTCGCATTAAAAATAATCCGAAAATGTTGACTTTATAAAACAACACTAGCGTGCTTGGAAAAAAGTGGCCTTTACTACCTTAAGTTAAGATGGGGATACATACATACTACCTGTTTACCAAATTCGTACAAATGTTGAGTTGTGAAGGAAAATAATACATGAATATTTCGTATTAGCAACTGGAAGGATGATGAAAAATAAATAAATTATTAATATGTCAAAATTACGGCTGTGTCGAGTCACCGACCCATATAACATTTAAATCATATAACGGGTAATATTAAAGCCAATAAATAGTGAAATACTGTATAATCTATTTCGCGAAGCAGCAACACTGAACATGCAATAGAGCCGGTTGAGCTTTCGCAATCCAGATTCCGAAAGTGTTCGGTATACAGTATTTGTAACGGTGATGGTTAACTAGAAGCAAATGTATGGAAACACAATCATGCGTGTGCCAATGTAAATGAAAGTACGAGAAAGTATTCTTCATTAATTGAGAAAACAATAGTAATGATTCTAGCAACATTTATACCAATATTTTACGAACTATATTATTTAATACCTTAGCGAGTTAAATTATGTTGCAAAATATATATAATGGTTGGTTACCAGCTGGCTATAGAATATGACGTTGGAAGAAAAATGCTGTGATTATTATAATATTATTACCTACTAAAAAGACCATGAACCCTATTTTCATATAAACTATTCGCTGTAAACTTGATCTTGAAATAAAAATTCTGGCCATTTTTAGGAATGTTAAATAGCGTGTAGAATAACAGGAAATAAATAATTGCATCGCGATCTCCTTTACATATTTTTTTTTTATACAGACAAAGTATACGTTTCAAAGTCACCCGTTGACTTTCACTGGCATTTATAGGCGGCCAAGTTTCGCCATCTGATCGAGCAATTGTGCAACACTTGTCACTTTTTTACATAACGTGTTGTGGAAGTACCCACATTTAGGAGAGGGGATTGGTGGTAGGGAATGCTACTTCTACGAGAGTCGTTTTCGGTCTTAGCCACCGGACGTATTTTAGATTTATTTTGATTGATATTTCTTACTACATATTCTGTTTTGTAATATTTAACTTCATACATTAAATAAGTACAAATAAGTACATAATATATTAAATTAAGAAAGTATTCTCATTTTGATGATAATTTAATAATAGGGTTTAAATGTTTCTATCAAATTCATATTATCAACATAATATGGTCTAATTTAGAATTTTACTGTGCAGCCAAACGCAAAAATCACCCCATAATTTAATAGCAGTACAACTGCAATAACCACCTTCCCCTTTCCTACATCTCTTGAACCCTGCAATCACACCTATTTATCAAATTGATTAAAAAAAGGACTACACGGAAAGTATTACAAACAATAAAATATTTTTCAAAATCGGCTCATAAATGACAGAGTTCTTGAGGTAACATTAAAAAAATACAGCCAGAACCTCCTTCTTTTAGAGAGTCTGTAGAAAATAACTGATTTTGCATATAACATAAGAATAAAAGCGTACACATTTTTTTTCTTATTCCGAAGTCCTCAGAGGAAACATAAATACAGAAATATATAAAAATAGATGGCAGAGTTCCGAAAAGACTCCTTCAGGTGTATTGGAACCACCGCTTTATCTATTCCTGTCGCAATTGCTAGTGCTTGTCACTGTCGTGTTTTGTTTATACTGGAGTCGCACTTGCGTCTATCATCACAAAGCTTCGTGCAATAACACGATAATTGCAAATGTGACCGGCTATTTTCTCATACATTCCGGACTGCGTGTGCCTTAGCGCACATATAACTTCGGAACGATTAGACAAAAGTGCGGCTCCAGCACTAGCAGAGTAAAGTATCCGGTAAAACGGCAACATAGATGACAATACACTATTAACATCTTTGACACCTATAAGCAATGATTGTCTTTCTATTGGCTGACCATTTTGCTTGTTTGCTGTATACGATACAAAAAGTCATTTTTTCACTTTTAATGAACACAATAGCCTTTTTTATTACAGACACTACATGATCAATATCAGAATTAGGTAAAAGTACAGCATCACGCCGCGTCCCACAAAAATCACAAACCAAATTATAAAAAGTGAAAGCTTATGCGATATTCATTGAAACTCACATTCACTAAGTCTAAGGTGAATAATACAATTAACACACATAATACTAGCTGCAGCGTGCAGCCCGCGCGTTCTTTTGCGAATCCCGCGGGATATCCAAATTTTTCCGGGATAAAAAGTAGCCTGTGTGCTATTCCAGGTCATCATCTACCTGTGTGCCAAATTTCATTCAAATCCGTTTAGTAGTTTTTGCGTGATTGAGGTACAAACATCCATCCAAACACCCAAACTTTCGCATTTATAATATTATAATATAGATAAATATAGATTAATATAGATTCCGTTCTGACAGGTTGTGTTTGTAAAAGGCGGTTAAACTATGCGAATCAGTAGCGTCGTGACTACTACATAGTAGAGTAATATGCATTGCTTGCCCAAGTCTGGTACCACCGCCTTACCTATTCCTGTCACAATAGCGTCAATGTTTGTTACTGTCTTGCTTCGATTTGGAGGCTAAGATAGCCAGTAAACTTATGCGTGTGCTTTAAGACCCCGCCACATGGATAGCAACGCAATAAAAACGTGTATATATGTATCTTTCCATCAGGAGAGCCATCTGTATATAAAATAAAATTTGACTAACATCGTAACTACTAACCAGGTAGTGAAGTTCTGCAAAGTCTCGCCCGAATTGGTGCCACCTCCTTACCTATTCTTATCTGATATACCTAATTATTAGCGTTTAGTGCTTGTTCCAAAGTTGTTCCAAAAAAGTTGACAAAGCAAAAGCGAAGTTAGGCACGATTGCATATTAAATTAGATCTCAGCCACACGCAAAAAGTATATAGGTATTAATGATCTCTATCCATCACGAGAATCATCCACTTGTAAGCGATTGTACAACGCGGTCACATTAACTTGACGTACCTCTAGAATTCGAGGCCCGCCCGCTTCCCCCGCATTTCCTTAGCTCGCTCGGAAAGTTTCAGTATGGTTAGCATCTCTATTACCGATACGCACGACGATAATTTGGCTAGTTTTCTGTTTTCTATTGCTTTTGGACATTATTGTTACGTTTTGCATCAAACGACATTATCAACGCCAAGCGTCAAGTTAATGTATGTCCTGTGTACGAGAATTAATGTCCGGTACATAAGTTTACCTTTTTTTACCTTGCACTCCTAATTGCAATATTTAGTGACTAGCATTAGACGTTGTGGCGGCAGGACTAGATTAGGCGGTGGTACTAAACCCACGGTGCAGAAATTCATATTGTTAAAGCTACAATGGTATATTCAAATGTTTAGCTTTCGCTTGCATATTTACCAACAAACATTATTCTTCAAAAGGAGAATTCCTATATAAATATTTTATTTCTAGAAGGCATGTAAAGCTAAAAACTTGTTTCAAAATGGAAATGCTAAATCGTAGTTGGTATGGAACATAGCGGCATAACGGTAAGTAAATGCCGCCAGATGAAATGGCGAGAAAAACTTAGCCGACAACAAACTGGACTGTGTGATGTTAGCGGTTTCTTTAAGTCGTCATACATAGATAGTTACACTCCTCACTTTATCTTACCTTACATGATCATATTTATTAATTAAAACAATTACCGGAAAAGGAAAGTGAATTAAGGGTTTTAATTAAATTTCGTGTTTAACAGACCTAAAAAAAGAGGTTATCAGTTTGACCTGTATATATATACATACATATAATATTCTTAAAATTGAATTTGGTGCTGTAATTTTAGGCTTCCAAGCACGTGTGCTAAACGTAAGTGTTTGTATGTTTGACCAATAATTTCTCGGAAAACTTATATCGAGATTATCCTTTTTTATTTAAAACAGGTATGTTCTAACATCCATATCAAATCAAAATCAATAGCATATTTCAAACAAAAATAACAATCTCAATATGGTTTTATGTTCCCGAGAAATTATAAACATACCTTCCACCAACTCTTCAAAATATTCATTTAATTGCTCACATAAAACTTTATAGACTAAGTATTTAGCATTTCCATTACATATAATAATGAAACTGAAATAGGGTAACAAATATTTCTTTACCTAGATTTATTACAATTTGTTTATTTCTCTCGCAAACAATTGTTATTTACTTTTGTAAATTATATCTGTGTTGGTGTCCAATAAAGTATATTATTATTAATCGTTGAGTACAGTAACTATTGTTTAACTAGTGCAATAGACTATAAAACAACGTATTGTCAGAGACTGGTGTCTGCATTAGGATACTCTGTGACGAAAGAAAGAACACCATTCACACTTTCTCGATGGCGTTATACATATAAATATGACGTAAATATGTTAAAGCGTAATTAAATTGATTCGTGAACAATAACAAAAAAAAGTAAAATTTTAATAAAATATAGAGTAAAAAACTTATTTTAATTATTTAGATATACTATTTATAAATACACAATAAATAATAGGTAACAGAATTTATAAACGATATGATATGGGCCTTTCGAATAACAAATGAAGTTTCCAAAGTCTCGCCTACGAAATTATATAATACTAGCCGATTTTCACAATATCAACTAACTTACGGGAAAATTGGGATAAAATTAAACCTATATCATTTAGAAACAATGTAAATTTCGACTGATGTAAGAATTTTGAAATCGGTTCAGTAATTTCGGAGTCCAACGCAGACAAACAACGTGACACGTAATTTATTATATATATTAAGATATTAGTATAGATAAAAACTAAGATAGATACTAAGGTGCTTTTTTTCTCTCTCGTAAATAAATTAGCTTATCTAAGAAAATACTCCACATTGTTAATCGTTTTTGATTGTATGTCAAACACTTATGCTTTATGCAATTGACCTAAAATTATAATTTTAACAACGAGGTTAAATACAGTATACATTAATCCACTTACTTGTACTGCAACATTTCATGTAATATGATATTTAACACGTTTATTTTTCTATAACACATGAAAGTTGATTGCTAATAACTATATATAATAATAATGCGTTGCTATCCGTGTAGCGGGATGGATTATGTAGCCGGTAAACTTATGCCACATAAATTTACCGGCTACCTTACTATCCAAATCGGAAAACGACAGAAACAAGTACGAACGTAACGAAATATACTAATATAACGAAATAAAAGAAATAGAAATATATATGAATAAATACGAGTATAACGAAACTCCATATTTTTTAATACAAAAACATGCTTTTTCTCGGTCACAGATTTCAAATTTATTTCAACTACAGAAATTGATTTTAACCACGGATTAAACAGGATACGCCTTTCAAAGCATTTCCTTAGGTTGTCAACGCCGCTTACATTTACACAAAGAAATACAGAGTTATAATAATTACCGATGAAATAAAATCACACCAGAGGTATTTCACACCAGCTTTCCATGGGTAAAAGAATTTTTGAAATCAGTTAAATTCATTTTGAGTTTATCCAGTTCAAACTTACAAACAATCAAAATATATTTCGTCCTTATGATATTAGTATAGGACGTAACAGGTGCATTCTGCAAATTCGTGATTGAAATTTTAATTCCGGCCGCTTCTGGGATTTAGAGTTTATAGAATAAATGATAACGCCGGAAAAACCTTCAATAATCTGGATCTTCATGATCAGAGCTGAATAGGCCAACCACTCACACAGTAAAATTTGACCGCCCCGTTGGTCGAGTGGTTAGCGAACCTGACTACGCAAGCAACGGGGCTCGGGTTCGATCCCCGACGGGGACAAGCATTTTGTGTGATGAGCATAAATGTTTGTATTTCCGGGTTTGGGTGTTTATTATGTATGTAAAAGTATTTGATATTTATATATGTATTTCTATGTATTATTATCGTTGACTAACACCCATAACACAAGCAAATAATTTGCTCACTTTGGGGTTAGATCAGTCAGTTTAATTTGTCCCGTGAATATTTATTATTTATATTTAAAATAAGTACAATAAGTGTGATGTCATGATATGGGACTAATTGACTGGACCGTGGCACGGACCTCGATCACGGTTAATATGTGCAATAAACAGACATATGCTATGTGACATTGATTACGTTTAGTATTGCTTCCGGCTCTACATGACGTGAATGCAGGTAATAGCTTTAAATCTATACTAGTATATCCTACTAATCATACTTTGAAAGCGAAAGTTTGTAAGGATAGATGGAGGTTTGTTGCTCTTCCATGTAAAAACGGCTAAACCGATTTGAATGAAATTTAGCACACATATAGATGATGACTTGGTTATAGCACATAGGATACTTTTTACTCTGCAAAAATAAGCAATTGACGTAAAATTCACCAAAAACTCTGCAACTGATACAACGGGCTACGGAACGCAGCTAATTACATGTGTATAAATTCGAAAGTTTATCTGTGTGTTAAAATTTCAATGGCTAAACTGCTTTGTCGATTTTGATGGAATTTAGTAAGCAGATCATTTAATACCCAATGTTAAACATATGCTACTTTATTATATCAAAAATTCACATCTAATGAGCTGAAGTAGGGGATGCAAAGTTTATATAAAGAATTAAATTTATGACATACCTGTTGCTCCACACTCAAGCCAAGTCGCGCGGGTCAACTAGTCAAAATATATATTTATATTTACTTTAAGTCGTATTTTAATTTGTATTTTTTTCTTATAAAAATAAATAAATATTCACGGGACAAACAACACTTACTGATCTAACCCCAAAGAAAGCAAATTATTTGTTTGTATTATGGGTGTTAGTCAACGATACTAATACATAGAAATACATATATAAATTCTGGAATATATTTAATAAACACTCAAACCGGGAATACAAACATTTATGCTCATCACACAAATTTGTGCATTTGTGTCCCCGTCGGGGGCGAACCCGAGCCCCGTCGATTGCATAGTCAGGGACGCTAACCACTCGGCCAACGGAGCGGCCAAATATATAGCGTAACAAAATACAAATTACATTAAAATACGACTATAATCTACACATAAAATATAAATAGCCTTCAAAAACATCCGTAATAGTTATTTGTGTTAAATTTCTTAGATGAGTGTAGAATGCAACTCGTTTTATTTTCAGCAGTGACAGGCAGTGACGTCACATGCAATACAGCCCACATGAAGGTCGTCCATATTGATCTCGCATGCACCACTTTTTGTATGCCACGCCTTACGTAATACTTACAAGCTTCCGTATTGTTTCTTATTGCAGGCGTACTGTATAATTTATCGGTCTTATCAATTAAAAAAAAAAATTAAACTAGTATCCGCTAGAAAGAAAATAATTAATTTTTAACTTCATGTTATTGAATATTTAAAATTATTAGTTAGACTACATAAATTTTAAATATTTGAAAATATATAATAGATAATTTTGTGCCATCACTCTTAGAAATGTAGATAAGCAAATTTTTAATTCAAACAGTACAAATACTGACAAAAATTAAAGACTTCAATCTGTAAAGTACTAGTCACCATATTCAGTAGTAACTGATCTCTTACAATGTTTCCGATTAAACTAAGAACTGTTAGAGAGTACCAACTGTTACCGCCCGGCCACAGCTCGCGCGGCGCGTCCGGCGGCGCGAATTGCGGTGCGGCGAGCGGCAACAAATGTAGAAAACTGTATGAAGTATGCCACAGCTACCGGACGCGAATTGCGGCGCGGAAAAACGCGCGACCGTGACGAGCGGTGTAATGAGCGAATAAATCAAAAGAGTACTTTTGTTTTATCCACTAGTAAGCCAGGGTTGGAATCAGAATAACACAAAATTATTACCAATGGAAATTATATAGATACTATATTTTATTAAAATTTTTACTAGTTGTTTTTAGCCTTCGACGCAAAAACGAGGATTGTTATAAGTTTCAGAGGTGTGTCTGTGTATCTGTCCGTGCATCTTAGCGCCCTAGCAGATGGTCCGATTTAATTGCAATTTTTTTTACTTGAAAGCCTTATTTTGCGAGATTGTTCTTAGCTCAAGATGATTCAATAGAATCTGTGCAGCCGTTGAAAGCTCACCAGCTCTTTTCAACTTGATGAACGGAGTTTAGCAACTTGTAAAGGCTTTATCGATGCTAAATTTTGTATTTTATTACTTCAATTATATTGCATTGACATGGTAACCTAGACCTGATGCTACAATATCTTCATTCGAAGATATCAGCTTTTATTTAACTAGCAATATTTGTACGTAAATAAAAGATTTTCTAAATATTGCAAACCATATTTATCGACTTCCTGAAATTTTTTTGTATTGAAATTTGGCATACTTCATGTAAGTTCAATGACAATGCAATATTATGGTACTATCCAGCTAATATCATGATGTAGCCTGGATATACGGACTAGAACTCTCAGATGTAGAGTTTTGACCAGGCAACCAAGTTTTGGGTCATCGGTTTTGTTGCTATAAGTACTAAGTTTAATTAGTACTCATAATGATAAGAAATGGAACATGGAGCCGCTAGTGTCATTGTAACTCACAGACAGAAAGTGTTAAGATAGTAGAGTTTGGAGTCGTTCGTTTCGTTTCAATAAGATATTTTTCATTATTACGAGACTCTGAAGATGGAACCGAATATAGTAATATCGAAACTTCTCGCATCCAGATACAAAATGCTTAGATAATAAACTTCTAAACTCAACAAGGTAAGTTTATTGAGTTAGCCCTCAATTGTCTTGTACTAACAAACATTTTGATGCTGAATGATTTCTAGGAGCTGATGCTCATCATGACTTAGGATTTTTTGATCAAACTCGAAGGTGGCCATGGTAAACTACAAACTAAGCAAGAAAAATCCCTTTAGATTGGACTCGGTTGTTCTATTTTGACAAATATTCTGATTCTAAATGATTTACAGGGTCTTATAATGAAGCAGGAAGAAGGATATCAAAACTTTTAATTAAAATTAAGTAACATCATCAATTTTGGACTTGTTTGATTTTTTATTTTAAGGAATGTGAAATAAGATAGCTTCCAGTATTTAATGATAGAGCAGAAGAAAGTCCATGTGATCTTATAAGCTTGACCGGTTAAAATCCACCGAGTGTAAGTTTTGTAGTGTGTACCGAGTGTAAGTAAGTTTTGGTAAACATTTAGATGCTGGATGTTTTTTTAAAATAAAGTTACGTGCTTCGGGTTCGTCATTGTAAGAAAACGCCACTCATATTTGTAAACAGTGTATTTACAACACAAGTACACAAACAACAAAATGTAATACGTAAATACACTATACACACTGGTCACCTCGCTGCACTAGCACTAAACTTAACCGACTACGTTTAAAGAAAACAATTTTCGTATTTACTTAAACTGGTCACTTCGCTTTGCACTGGTCGCTTGTACTATCACTTTCGATCACTGTATAAAAACTGCTCTCTATTTGTCAACACTTCCCTATTTATACTCGAGGTAAAGTTCGACAACAATCGCGAATGTTCGGCAATAAACTTGTAAACAATAATAGCAGTTATTGTAAACAACTTATGATAAATAAACAAGTCCTAGTGCAAGTTATTTTCAACCTTATGCCCTGTACCATAAAGTCCATTATGACATAGCTATGCGGTTAATGGTCAACTATTTGTTTGTCAATAGGAGTAGCTATCTGTTTCTTTTATTTCTTAATCTCTCCAGCGTTCCAACTCTTTACGTTTCTAGATTATTCGTAACAATATAACGATACAACTAGAAAGTGGACACTTGAAATTGGGCTGATATAGCCTTTATTGCTAGAAAATTCACATGGTTTAATAGAGAGGACTCGGGAGCTTTGTAATAAAACAGTTCAAGCTCATTGAGTAAGGAACCACAGGTTAAAGTTACCTTTAATTTTATGCCGCAGGGTCCCCTTTGAAAGATCATCAGCTCCTTTTACGTTTTGCGCTTAAAATTATGGAACTGAATTAAAATGGTGGGTAGACGATAAAAAAGTGTTAGTTTTTTTAAATTTTAATTTAGAGTTAGTATGATAATTTATTGATTAAATAAATAATTGGTTATTGACTCATTATTTTAATATTATACTTAAAATAATATTTAACTTAATTTCGTTTATACACCGCAACTTAAACTTAATCTAAAAACTTCACAGCATTTTCTCAATTTAATGTCAGCTTGCGTTAAACAAAATTTGTCCTATACATTTATCTCACTCATATTAATAAAAAATACATACTTTCTACAGCCCACTCCATCAAAAACGACCATAGTTACGAATTGCACGGAAAATATCTACGTTGCCATACAAAAAAAAAATAGGTGCGTGTACTTATGTACGCGCGTGAGAAGTTATACTTCTTTGGCGTCACTAAAAAATAGTGGCCACGTTTCCGATCCGGTAGTAATTTTTAAAAAATATGTTGACGTGTCAAAATAACTTGTAAAAAGTTTTATTGAATTAAGTACTTCTGTTTTCTGATAGATTTTAATTGCATGCAAATACTTAATTACATTAAAATAATAAAAGGACTGGAAAAAGATAGTCAAGGATTTCGGGACTTAATGAGCAATTTAGCGGACAACTTCAGCCTGTAACTTTTGCGTTATGGTGATGCGCGTGCATCTTAAAATTTCACTCGTTGTCTAAAGAAATATTACGCGCCTAAAATAATATAACTTCAGAAATCTCGAATGGAGGGATCAATAATAAGGTAATATATGTAAGTATCAACAGTAATGGTATTTTTGCGTACAATCCTAACGTTACGATAATATGTATATACTACGCATCAAAAGAATATAGTAAAAATAGTATTATAAAATCCGACCCTGGTACTGGTATGACAGCTCAGAGCGGCACGCCGCCGCGGTCGCAACAAGTCGAGCTGTGGCATACCCAGATGGTCGCGCGTCTCACCGCGCCGCATTTCGCGTCGCAGGTCGCGCCGCGGGTAGCTGTGGCCGGGCCGTTAGGGAAAATTTTTTGAATCCTTGCTGTGTTATATGAAAAAGACATAAATGAAATATATTTTATTTTGCTTTCGAAACCACAACAGATTTTATTATTACTATGACTACATTACACCACGGACTAGAAAATGATCTATAAAAAATACATTTTTTTTAAAATGGATATTACAGTTGACCTTATGGGTCGTTACAGCGTCACCGGGCTTTTTGGGCGAACAAAGTGCCCAGCCAGAACGTAAATTAATATGGGGCCTATAAACTAGCACCTAAGGTCTTACGTTCAAATTATATTTAGTTACTAGCTGTTGCCCGCAACTTCGTCCGCGCGGACTTTGTTTACTCCGCACAGCTCCTCCCCCGTAGGTGATAGCGTGATAATATGTAGCCTATATGTTGACCCGACCTGTCAGCAATATTCATGCAAAATTTGAAGTAAATCCATGCAGTACTTTTTGAGTTTACCACGGACATACAGCAGACAAAAATTCTAAAAACTGTAATATTTGGCTTCGATATCGATTATAGATCACGCTCCAAGTATTCTTTTAAAAAAATAAGCAATGTACAGTTTTGACTTTCCTACGATTTTATTATATGTATAGATATTAACTGGACTTATTTCATTTCAGATGCCTATCGAATTAACAAAGAGATTGGATGAAATAAGACTGCTAGAGTCGCGCAAATCCGCGAGGTTGGCCGATGTCGACACTGATTTTGCCAGACTTGCCGATATGGCTGGTGACCGTCGACGTGCCTCTGCCACTATAGAAGTACCTGCACACCATATGCAAGGGTAGGTTCTAATATACTTTTATTACAATACATTACTATAGCAGTAGTGAATTGTGGGAGAGATATGTTATTTTAACTATTAGCTAGTAATATCAAACATTTTAGTCGTAGCTAAGTCCTATCGTTTTTGGACCTTTAGACCCTTGGCAATAACAAAGTTACAAATTCTAGACTATATATAATATATGAGCAATTTTTTTAATAGTATGTGACAGTAAAGTGATAGAAACCACCACTACAGCTTACCCCCGTGTTGGTTCCGGGCTCCTTTAAAGAATAGACCAACTGCCGTACTGCCAGGCATGTCGTAAAAGGCAGCCGATTGGCTATGCAAGTCACTAACATCGTGGCTACTAGGTGGTAGCGTTCTGCATTGTCTCGCCCGGGTCTGGTACCACCGCCTTACCTATTTCTGCTGCAATAGCGTCAGTGCTTGTCACTGTCGTGTTTCGGTTTGGAGGGTAAGGTAGCCGGTAAACTTATGCATGTGGCATTAGACCTCGCCACAAGATAGCAACGCACCATTAACACCTTTGGTGTCTACAGGCGATGGTTGACTCTTTCCATCAGGAGACCTATCTGCTTGTTTGCTATCTTATGATATAAAAAAAAACCAGTTAAACAGTTTTTAATATTTTGAGACAGTAAAATGATAGAAAGCTCTACATTATACCCATGTAGAGCATTTTTTCTGAATAGTTTGGTAAAGCGGTAGGGAGCACAATGGTATACAAAATTGGAGCAGTTTTTATAGAGTTTGTGAAAGTAAAGTGGTAGAGATTTTTTTTATATATATCATAAGATAGCAAACAAGCAGATGGGTCTCCTGATTGATGGTAAGAGTCAACCATCGCCTATAGACACCAACGATGTTAATGGTGCGTTGCTATCTTGTGGCGAGGTCTAATGCCACATACATAAGTTTACCGGCTACCTTACTCTCCAAACAGAAACACGACAGTGACAAGCACTGACGCTGCTGCGGCAGGAATAGGTAAGGCGGTGGTACTAGACCCGCGCGAAACAAAGCAGAACTCTACCACCACCTAGTAGTCACGATGATAGTGACTTACATAGCCAATTGGTCGCCTTTTACGACCTGCCTGGCCGAACGGCAATTGGTTTATTCTTCAAAGAGGCCTGAAACCAACACGGGGAAGGTAGATAGCACTAAAATATATCAAATATAAGCAGATTTTTAAATAGTTTGTGACAGCAAAGTGGTAGAGTGCACTACTGAATACGATATCCGAATCTCACGAGTAGAAGCACCTAATTAATTACATATACGTTTCGGCAGTATTACATAGATATTAGATATGATAATATATTGTAAGGTCCGCATTGTAAGGTCAACATATTAATAATGTACTGTTTCCCTATAGGTGAAGGTCTTTAGCGCTTTAATCATGGATATGAAATTTGTATAATCTTGTTAGTAATTTGAAATGTTTGCATTGAAAAGTTTTATTTTATCCTTTTTCATAAGACGTAGGGTAGAAATATGGTGATATTTTATAAAAATAACATCAAAACTTAGTTTCAATGTTACATTAGAAAATTTAATAATGATATTTTTTTATTGCGGGAAGTGCTAAATTACTTAACAAAAATAATATTAATAAAATAAATCTAATGAGGAATAGAATTATAATTCGATTGCATTTAAGTATTGTCTAATTTTAAATATTTCTCCACCTAACTATGCACTTAGTTAACGATCTGTATATGGGTATAGGCCCAGCTGCGGTACTAGAATGGTCATTGCCAATTGTATTTGGCACCGGCAACGTTAGAAGTTTACACTCAATGCATAGGAAAATCTATTACAATGTATCTTTGTCATACATACTTACCTCTAAATATTTCCCAATGACATATTATCGTCAGTAAATTTCCTTAATTTATTAAGATCGTGCAGTATTTCAACTATGAATTTCTACGTGACATGATAAGAAACGATATACACGTATTTCTATAATAGTTGCAACAACTGGTTGAGTAACACTTTTTGTACAATACAATTTTCTTAAAAGGTAACTATTATAGGATTTTTGAATAAAAACGACCGACCTTATTACAAATAAGAATTATTTTTCTGCTCTAACACCAATATTGGTACTAGAGCTAATTGAATGTTGATAAAAAAAGAAAATTCATCTAAACAGCTCTTTTTCTCGTGTTGGTCCCGGGCTCCTTTGAAAAATAGGCCAACTGCCGTTCTGCTAGGCAGGTCGTAAAAGGCAACCGATTGGCTGTACGAGTCACTAACATTGTGGCTACTAGGAAGTAGAGTTCTGCATTGTCTCGCCCGGGTCTAGTACTACCGCCTTACCTATTCCTGCTGCAATAGCGTCAGTGCTTGTCACTGTCGTGTTATAGTTTGGAGGGTAAGGTAACCGGTCAACTTATGCATGTGGCATAAGCCCTCGCTACAAGTTAGCAATGCACCACTAACACCTTTGGTGTCTATAGGCGATGGTTGACTCTTTCCATCAGGAGACCCATCTGCTTGTTTGCTATCTTATAATATAAAAAAGGTAGGAATTTAGTTTTAAACATTTCAAGTTTAAAAAATGAAGTCTAACCGATATTTTTTAAAAAAGCTTTTCTGTATCCATTGTAATTTAATATCATGAAAGGGATGTGAATACTAACCGCTATAAAGACCTGTATCTAAAACCTAATAATCCTTATGTAGAAAAAAAATATCGCTGTAAATTATGTTGTATATTATGTATATCATAAGTCATAATGCATCGGGCGGTTTTTAAGTTTTATTACATATAAAGTTTTGTTACATACAATATTTTGGAAAATAAATATATTATTTATTAGTGTGGTTTAGGTGTTTATTAAATATATTTCAGTATTTATATATGTATTTCTATGTATTAATATCATTGACACTAACAATCATATTACGAGCAAATAATTTGCTCACTGTGGGGTTTAGATCAATTCGTGTATCGTCCACGGATATTATTATTATTATTAAGTATAAAACCAATATTCAGTTAGCGGTCATTTACATTACATGTACATACGTATACGTAATATTATATACATTACATGTACGTACGTAGTAGGTACGCACCTACCGCACAGAAAAATCAACGCTTCTTAAGAGTTTTGTTACATTGTCATCGTCACTTAGCATGTTAATTATGTAAGATATTAATTAATGTAAGAGTTATCCGACAATGTCTAAGTTTATCACAATTAATGATTAATTAATATTTATTTTTGTCACTAATCTAAAACCATTTTTAAATCGACCTCGATCAGCGGCTCACCTCGTTGTCACGAGGAAGGCCGCATACCTATTATAACCTCACCTTGTTACTTTGTTTCTTATCAGATTTGCATAATCGCATCTGCCGTATCTATTTCATATTTTCTTTCCTATAGTTGAAATTTCGGAAGCTAGCAACAAGTTCAGGATACAAAACAAAACAATACATTGGAAATGAGCGCTTTATGTTGACCTCGGTGAGTAATGTTGCCGGCGTATTTCACACTTAGCAATATGTACTCTTATTGTGGTAGGTTAACTTGTAGGTGTAATCGCTCACGATCGAGCATCGGTGAAGTAGAGCCGTGCGGGCGAACGTTGCGAAACCCAAAGCGAGCACGTTAGAAACTGGATGGAAGTGTTAGCGCGGAGTACGGGCGTGTCCTTGTCACAATTGCCTACATTCTGCAGCTACCTCCCGCACCTCATACCTCCAACGAGCCACAGAGAAGGATAGACAATGTAATAGTGAGAACTATTAAAAAATTCCAACGTTCAGATCACGCATTTTAACTGTTATAAAATGTTTGTTAATACAGAAGCGATTACTCAGTGAGAGTTATAATGGCTGTTCCTTTTACAATGGAAATATAAGAAGCCGGTATCTTTAAGAACGGTGTGTTCAGTTATATTGCAATGGAACCGGAACAAACTAAATTAAATGGCCGCAACAACGTGACGATCGTCGACAACGCGGTTTCACTTTTCATCATGCCGGTGAGAGGTGAGACCTCCACTTGCAGACCGAATTTCACAACACACTAAAAAACGAGATAAATTATTGCGGATTCGCTTGTAACTGTTGCTTTGAACAATATATTTTCAAATGATCTCAAACATACCTAATCAACTGCCATATCTGAACCATCAAATATGATGTAACAAAATTATTTTGATTAATTTTTTTTTAGATAAAACTTCCATTAAAACAAATTATGTAAACCACGTCTACGTAAAACCACAAAAATACTGAATTTAAGTTAGATATTTACTTTGCAAAAAGACTTATTATTTTTCGGTTTTATTTATTATTTTTTATACAAAATCAACATACTTAAATAAATTATTCGTTACACAAAATTTTAATAATTAGCAAACAAAAGTTAATAACATTATGGTAGGTAGGCACCTACCTACTGTGCGCTTTTTATAGTAAACTTACGTTTGTTATAACGAAGTACCTACGTAGGTATGTTTTTTTACTTAAATTCCAAGAGGATGAAAGTTATATAACATACTGGTCGGTTCATTATAAAGTCGTATTTTATATACAATTTTAGAATTGGTTGAAATACAAAAAATGAATGTTAAAGTACCAACTTTTAGACGAAAGTATTTAAAGACGAAATTATATGATTACTGTCAACGGTTTTTAACAAGTGAAAGTTAAAAAGCGCTAAGTCATACTTGCCAATTAAGGTAGATATCATTTACGATGATCTCAGTGTTTTAGATCAAATTGTTAATCGTGATTTTAATATGAATCAACGAAATTCAAAGATGGCGCTGTATTCGTTTAGTGCTTGGCGCGGCTGCCATGACACAGTGGCCTACTTTTAAAATGGAACGAAACGACACACTGGAAAACTGCCGCATACAGGCAGATCAACAAATAATAATGTTATAGATAAAGCGAAACTATTAACTAAGAATTAATACGGAATGTCTATGTGTAAACACAGAATCGTATTAATACACACCTACTTAGGGCCGCTTGCACCAAAATGCTTAAATGCATTTAGTCCCTTAAACATGTTTAGCAAATGTCAAATCGTCTTAAATGCTGTCACTTTAAACGTATTTAGTGACTTTTAACACCTTTGGTGTCTATAGGCGATGGTTGACACTTTGTATCAGGAAAGAGTCAACCATCTGCTTGTTTGCTATCTTACGACATAAAAAATAGACGGTTTCAAATTCTATCCCTTTAAGTATGTATATGCACAATAAGACTAATTTCGTTATCAAACTCTACCTTACAAGTTGTAGACTGACAATTGCAATACCTACCTGAAATACACATAATACATACTAACGAAATTAAATTTTATATATAAAAACAGATAATATAGACAAAACAGGAATTTACCTAACCTATTTTTTAAATTATTATTATATTTTTTATAGTAAAGGGACCAAACGAGCAGGGGGTGCACCTGATGGTAAGTGTTCACCGCCGCCCATGAAAATCTGTAATACCAGGGGTCTTACAGTTGCGTTGCCGGCATTTTAAAAATGATTACGCTGTTTTCTTGAAGGTCCCCAAGTCGTATTCGTTCGGAAAGACACCCGCAATTAATTGATTCTACAGAGGAGTAGTGCGAGTCTGAAAGTTCCAAGAAAAGCGCATGGTTATAGATTTCCAGACATCGAGGTGGTGAGAATGGAAATTTAAATTTTGACGCGATGTCCGATGATGGAATTTATCGGCAGGAATTAATCTGAACAACTCGTTGGAACACTCCTCATGATAAATGCGATAAAAGACGCAGAGCGAACCTATTTCTCTGCATAACGTCAAGGAGACAAGCCGATTAGAAATCGCCTGGTCGTCGGCGATTCGAACCGCTCTCTACGGATCACCGTAGATCAAGAGGAAGAAGCTGGTACTGTGGAGCTCCAGCCCAGAAATGAGAACAGTACTGTGTGTATGTGAGGTCGAAATTGGGCCTTGTAAAGTTAAAGGAGACAGATAGGCCTCCAACTTGTTGGCTTATTTTGTTAGTTGCCTCTATGTATTACAGATAGCATTGGAATATTCGTTAGGACTCTTAGGACTCTTGTTTTCAGAGTAGACAGACTTATAAATAAATGAATATTTTTATGTTACATAACTAAATGATTAAATATATCGTTTGCCTTAAATGCGCCTGTTAAGTCTGCTGGTGTTCAAATAATTGAATCAAAGCTAATCAAAATACTTTCAGTGACATTTATGGTAGGACCATTATGAATACGGAATGTTGTATGCTAATGAAAGATTCAAATGTCATGACTGACTGACACTGGTCCGCTATGGCTTACGACCCATTTACAATAGGTAGATAGCAACAACTTTAAAATACCTATTCGAATTTCTTTGGATTTATTGTTACTGATTTACATTTAACCACCCCGTTAAGGTCGAGTGGTTAGCGACCCTGACTACGCAATCGACGGGGCTCGGGTTCGATCCCCGATGGGCACAAGCATTTATGTGATGAGCATAATTGTTTATATTTCTGAGTCTAGTTTTTATATATGTATTTCTATGTATTAGTATCGTTGACTAACAACCATAACACGAGCAAATAATTTGCTTACTTTGGAGTTAGATCTGTAAGTGTAATTTGTTCCGTGAAAATTTATTTATTTAGTATAATACCGCTGTTAGCTTTGTAATAATTCATAAAAATAATATATGGATACTGCAATCGATAGAGCTGTATTTGAATATTCATAATTATATGCGTTGTTCACACCTTTTGTAAATCCCATGGTAATATTGTAGTTTCAAAGAAAATATGTAAAACACTTATTAATGTGTAAAATTCAAATTGTTGAAAATAATAATATTTTTAGCTGTTCATAAATAGGTCTAGTTTTTTTTAAATTTCCCCCGTGTTGATCCGGGCTGCTTTGAAGAATAAACCAACTGACGTTCTGCCAGGCAAGTCGTAAAATGCGACCGATTGGCTAGTACGAGATACTATCATCGTGACTACTAGGTGGTAGAGTTCCGCAACGTCCCGCCCGGGTATTTGGTATCACCTCCTTATCTATTTCTGCTGCAATACCGTCTATGCTTATCATTGTTGTGTTACGGCTTGGAGGTTAAGGTAGCCGGTAGACTTACCCATGTGGCATTGCTATTCTTTCACATGGATAGCAACGCACCATTAACATTTTTGGTGTCGATAGGCAATGGTTTCTCATTCCATTAGAAAAGCCATCTGCTTGTTTGCTATCTAATGAAATAAAAAAAGCTATGGTTTATCCATTACCAATAGAATGTTTAATGGTATTTCAATTTTGTTTACGTACTGACTTTATTATTAGGTAGGTAATTGACATTACAAGAAACAAAAGTAATTTTTATAAAAACTAATTGTTTTAAGCTTAATCTTAATTTTCTTAGTAAAACTTATTTTCAACTTAATCATATTTTCCAACACAGCCGCATATTTTAGCGTTGGTATAATCCTAACAAAATATTATCCCGAAAATTTGTTTTTAATATTTTATTTATAACTAGCTGTTGCCAGCGACTTCATCCGCGCGGACTTCGTTTACTCCGCACAGCACCTGGCCGCTAGGTGATAGCGTGATAATATGTAGCCTATATGTTGACCCGACCTGTGAGTAATATTCATGCAAAATTTGAAGTAAATCCATGCAGTACTTTTAGAGTTTAGCCCGAGCCTCGTCGATTGCGTAGTCAGGGTCGCTAACCACTCGACCAACGGGGTGGTTAAATGTAAATCAGTAATAATAAATCCAAAGAAATTCGAATAGATATTTTAAAGTTGTTGCTATCTACCTATTGTTAATGTGTCGTAAGCCATAGCGGACCAGTGTCAGTCAGCCATGACATTTGAATCTTTCATTAGCATACAACATTCCGTATCCATAATGGTACTACCATAAACGTCATTGAAAGTATACTGATTAGCTTTGATTCAATTATTTAAACACCAGCAGACTTAACAGGCGCATTTAAGGCAAACGATATATTTAATCACTAGCTGTTGCCCGCGACTTCGTTCGCGCGGACTTCGTTTACTCCGCACAGCTCCTCCCCCGTAGGTGATAGCGTGATAATATGTAGCCTATACGTTGACCCGACCTGTTAGTAATATTCATGCAAAATTTGAAGTAAATCCATGCAGTACTTCTTGAGTTTACCCCGGACATACATACAAACAAACAGACAAACAGATAAACAGACAAGCAGACAAAAATTCTAAAAACTATATTTTTGGCTTCGATATCAATTGTAGATCACGCCCTAAGTATTTAAAAAAAAATATTCAATGTACAGTTTTGACTTTCCTACGATTTTATTATATGTATAGACTAAATAAGAGATTGACGTCGAAACCTATATTTAATATTGTTCCTTACTTGATAATTCTTATAAGTCAAATCGCTAATTTCTTGAACCAATTTTAAATATTATAAAGTAAGTTCGCGTTTAGACAAAGGTTAGGTATCTCCGCTATTTACAGAGTTATTAAAAGCATCTTCTACGGACCTATAAATTGAACGATCATGAATATGATTTATGTCCTTACAAGTAATAACATATTTTAAGAAAGACTCAAATAACAAATTGATGGTGATAGAGTAAATATCACCTGTCATAAATATGTAATTTCCTTTAAAATTTTAATTAAATTAATAATAATCGCTAAATGTGCTCTAAGACCGACCGACTCGAGAACGGATGCAGCATTTTTTTTTAAAAAATCGTTAAGTCTGAGAAAAGTTTTTATAGAAAAAAATTAGAAAACTTGCATGGAAAATGATAAAAACGACTCTTTTATCCTCGTATTTAACGATTTTAATCTGTTCGGTACTAATCGGTGCGAAGTTCGCCGGTTCAGCTAGTAAATAATAAAAATATATTTTAAGAGAATAGTTATGTTTACACTGTCTGTATTTTTCAGTATTTTACAACAGCAGCGGCAATTAAAAAGCAGTACATATTTATTGCTAACATGAAAGAATCAAAACAGTAATTAATAAATAGTAAGTTTGAACATGCGTTAAAATTTGTAAACAGAATGAAGACACTTTCTCGTTCGGCATACGTTTGCTTTCATTGGTCTTAGGCCCGTTACGTTACCATTTGACAGGTGCTGGTATTCTGCCTTAGAGAAAGTAAGTAACATTTGTAAACATAATATTATGTAAAGAACGCCAGTAACCGTAAACTATATATTTCTAGCGAACTATATATTTCAAGTAATATCAAGTAATCTCTTCATTTCTTTCAATACAAAATAAGAATTATGCATAAAAAAAATGTTTTCTCTTCATAGAGTCATTTTTGTAAAAGTGTGAGTGAAAGCTGCCTGTGTATTTTTTTAAACTGTTTCTTGTGATAAAAAAAATTAAATCATTATCTTTAATCTAAATACATACAAAAAAGCAAGGTAAACAGAACAGAATAGAAAATATTATGTAGTTTGGTAAGAGTTAACACTTGTTCTTCCCGTGTTGATCCAGTCCTCCTCTGAGAAAAGTCCATCTGTCATCTGTCAGGCAGTTCGTAAAAAAATGAACGATTGGCTATTATTGTTACTATCGTCGTGAATACTAGGTGGTAGAGTTCTGCAACGTCTCAACCGGGTTTTCTTTCCACCGCATTACCTATTCCTGCCGCAATGGCGTCAATGCTTATTACTGTCGTGTTCCAGTTTGGAGGGTAAGGTGCACATAGCCCGGCCCCCACACGGATAGGCAATGGTCGTCTCTTTCCATCGGGAGCGCCATCTGATTGTTAACTATCTTATGACTTAAAAAAAATATAATAAGACAAACTAGTCTATTATACTTTAATGGCAACGCACCATTTACATCTTTAATGGATGTCTTTTCATTAGAAGAACCATCATATGATATCCTATTATAATATATAAGTAATGAAATAACATTTTAAAAACAAAGTGTCGTTTGGCTGGGCAAAAATTAATTAACGATAAAAATCAGACGGCTTATCATTTGCATAATCAGGTACGTACTTGCAATTTATATCAATTTCCACCAAGATCAGTCAAGCCGTCCTCGATTTTAACAGGAAATACGTTACAAATGGTAAAACGTATATCAGCGAAACATATGGAAGTAAAACGAACAAGTATCACATAATTTAACTAAAAAATAATTGAACAGACAGGCACTACAGGTTTATATAGTAATATAAATTAAATTAAATTGTTTTCTTAAAACTTACATTATTGAACAAAGAAAATTCAGAACTTTTAACATTCGTTGACTTTCCAGTGACCTACCTCCAGGTTATTCTACCCCACGAGCACAAAAAACTGAATCGCATGCAAGCGTATAATAACTAATTAGTCTTCAAAATTGGCGAGAATAATGACGGTGTTATGACCAAAATAATTTAGATTTGTGGAAGCTTTTGTATTATTTGAAATAAAAATATTAATTACTCATAATTTTAATTGCTTATGGGTTTTATGACACTTGCAACTTTAAAATCAAGTATTTTCCAACAGCAACATAGATTGGTTTATAGAAAAGTGCTCTAGCAAAGTCTGCATGATCTTATTTGTAAAATGGTCCCACTGATATTTTATTTACGAATGCTCACCTACGTGAAGTAATCGTTGCAAAAGTCGTTAAAACGATAAAAAAACTAAAAAAAAGAAAAAAAGGTTTGTACGATTAAATAATCATTGCGGCTTTGACTAAAATCTTTAAATTAACGAAGCAGCTTAGCGTTTCTTGGAAATTACGCTTCATTCCTGATAGGTATTACATTAATTAAAAAAGCTTGTAGCTTATATTAGATTAATAAAATATCAACACGGCGGTTCCCTTGCAGAGTAGGTAAAGTGTCAATAGACTTTAGTTAACCATGATTCACCGCTTTGTCAGTTAGCGGTATGGGTGATGTTCGCCATCGCCACATTACACAAACCTGATAACGGTTACCGCAAGCTTGCTTGACCGATAAATATTGCTGGACAAATTACACAAATTGAAATAAGCAACTATGGTATTTAATTTGCAAATTTACCTTTAAATTATGGATTCCCGCAAAATAATACCTGAATCTATTAAATATCTTATACACAAATTGATCTAACCCCAAAGTAAGCAAATTTCTTGCTTGGTATATGGGCGCTAGTCAACGATACTAATACATAGAAATATAAATACTGTCACGTACGTAATAAACACCCAAACCCAGAAATACAAACATGTATGCTCATCACACAAATGTTTGTCCTTGTCGGGAATCGAAACCGAGCGACGATAACCATAGTTACGATAACCACTCGACCAACAGGGCGGTAAATACTTTTGAAATTTATTTAACCATAGTGGTCACTAAAAAATATTTAGTTACCCAGTTAAATCTAAGGCTTTGAATGTACTCCGAAAACAAAATGTTTATCAAGTTTCACACTTCTAGAACTATTATAATTATTCTATTTCGTAAAAAAATAACTTGTTCTATGAATTTGTAAGGAAAAAATAAGCCACGATCCGCACACTGCACAGTTGATGCGATGACATCAGAGTAGTGGGGCGTCGGCATCATACATCCTGTATCGCTATTACCTAAACTTTTTGTGACTAAAATCCATAGGTACGTGACCTACATCAACAGCCAAACGCACGTCAATGTGCATTATTTGCCGCTGCTAAACACTACTGCCGATGCTTTAGTTGTTGCTTTTACAAAATAATATGCATAAGTCCACCGGCTACCCCACCCTCAAAACCGGAACATGACAATGACAAGCATTGACGCTATTGTGGCAGGAATAGGTAACGCGGTGGTACCATATAACCGGGTGAGACGTTTCGGAACTCTACCACCTAGTATAAGGATATAATAGAGACGGATGGAGTCTTTTATCTTATCGGAGTCTAAATCTCTCTCTGCTAGGAGTCTAGGGCGCTAAACAAGTTTAATATTAAGCTTATTAAGCTTATATAGCGCTAAGAAGGACTACACAAAACTTATCTAACCCTTTTATTATATATTTTATTGTGAGGGGCAAGTTAATTTGAGTTTATCTGTACTGTAATACTATTAACTATATCGATGTTCAATTTCGCCTTAAGCGTTATTAGTAAACTATAAAGACATGATTTCATTGTTATGCAAATAACTGTAAATACAGAATTGGATAATACGCAGTTAGATATTTGCCAGTTTGGTGCGAACAAAAGCCGGCACATTTATTATTTATAGTTCACGCCTGTGCCTTACACGTGCCACGAGGAAACCGTTTTGTTTATACGTTAATAAAAATATCTAATACTGATTAATTTTCCTTTAGTGAAATCGTTACTAAAATGAAAACAATTTGTTTGCAACAATGAGGAAGAGAATCCATAAATGGGAAATAAGTTAGTGAAACGGGAAGCACAATTATAACTATTGTGATCTTGAATAAAAACGATCTAATTGCTAGAGTTGAGTAAATAGTTTGTGTCAATAGATGACGGGCGGCGCGGCACGGCAACAAGCGGCAAGGCCGTTTTCAATGCTATGTTCGTGCTGTAATGCCACTGTACACTGTACACAGCTAGAATAGCACGAACGTAGCACGAAGTGAGTGTACACAGCTGGTACGTTACCTCTAATCAACAATTTAGTACGGCTCTTTGACAACCTCGGCTAAATGTTGAAATATTTGTGCTGTAACTTTCATTATTTGTTAGCTGCAAAATTGCAAAACTGAACATAAATATCATATCGTGCATTTTTTGTAATTAAGTACATATTTTAAGCTTAATTTATTTGTAGCAGAGAATGGATCTGACCAGTCAACCAGCAAAAGGAAAAAGGCAAAAGAATGAGCCACTATAACAGAGATATTCAATTATAACTTCCCAAAAAATGAAAAATTAAATAAAAAGATCTTATTAATAAACTAGCTACCAAGTACCAGTGAAGCATGCTCCTGCGTAATTATTATTATGATTTCCGTATTAAATAGAAATTACGTAGAGTTTGTTCTTAAAGATTATCTTTAAGTAGAGAAACATCTGAACTCAAAAAACTGTATGTCAATGTTGTTAAAAAATACACGCTTTCGATACCATATTGTCATAGTAGCCTAAATAATAATAGCTAAGTATTGTCATTTCAAATATAAGTACCTAATACGGTTATTTTTTAAAAGTTGTGTTATTATATTATTATAAATATAAATAAATAAATAAATATTCACGGGACAAATTACACTTATTGATCTAACCCCAAAGTAAGCAAATTATTTGCTTGTGTTATGGGTGTTAGTCAACGATACTAATACATAGAAATACATATATAAATACTTTTACATACATAATAAACACCCAAACCCGGAAATACAAACATTTATGCTCATCACACAAATGCTTGTCCCCGTCGGGGATCGAACCCGAGCCCCGTTGATTGCGTAGTCAGGGTTACTAACCACTCGACCAACGGGGCGGTCAATACACGATGGTTACTTCTCTAAACGTTTGTGATATTTATTTTATATATCAATAAATACTTTCTCAATCAGAAATATTTTTAACTAACGTTAATGTTGGTAGGGTTATGTATAATTATGTGGTATTACTAATTGGCATTTTTAAATACGTGACATTTTTAAGGTTCTATTTTTTAATGTCAATTTTATAAATTTTCCATTATCAATATGTCAATTTGACCCTAACACACGTAAAATTAAACGCTACATTGAAAATATACGAGTTTTCAAATGTAAACATATTTTAAGAGTTTTAATAGTTTATATTTTTATTATACTAGCTGCTGCGTGCAGCCCGCTGCATTATAAATTATTTTTTTGGTGAATCCCGCGGAATTGCCTAATTTTTCGGGATAAAAAGCAGCCTATGTGCTATTCCAGGTTAATATCTACCTGTGTGCCAAATTTCATTTAAATCCGCTCAGTAGTTTTTGCGTGATGAGTAACAAACATCCATCCAAACATCCAAACTTTCGCATTTATAATATTAATATATAAAATAAAATATAGATTTGGTTTTTCTTCTTTAGGTAAAATATTCAGCCATTCTTATTGAAATCTAGTAAAAAGAGTTGTGTCGTTATAATAGTATAAATATCGTCGTAAGCATGAAGCGATACAGTGACACGCTATGTTACGTCAGTGTGTTCAAGATATTACGTGTGTTGCTATTTTTACGCAGATGGGTGCCGGCCGGCGAAGATCCAATTATTGCGACCGTATAAGCCAAGAATAGAAAATCAACAGAGCTACATAATCCAAACATTTACCTGCATTAGAATATATGAACCGGCTCTAAATTTATCAATGTAGGTTTTTAGATCTACTACTTCGAGATGAGTCATCATCACCTAGTAGTAGCGATGTCGCCGCAGACATGAAATAATCTTGACTTTAATTGAAGTTATGAAGGTCAGACAGTCCTAAGTGCTCTAAATTAAAAAAAACATGCACGGGCCTGACTGTGACCGTGATTGTGTTTATCAATAGGTCATAAATAGTAAACATGGCTAACTGTGGTTGCAATATTTGCTTCACTGCATTAGGATATTCATTTATTATTTTTACTCATATTCGCCAATATTTTATTTATTACCCACCGAGAGGTATACGAATAGATACAAATGATAATGTGCACAGGCACATATTATATCATTGAGGTATGCTATAGCCGAGTCACATCAACCCTAAGGAAGTGAACCCTGAGGGCCAATATAATATTATTTCCTCGTATTATTCCGTATTATTTTTCCCCGTGGTGATCCTGCCCCCTATGAAAAATAGACTATCTTCTATTCTGCCAGGCATATCGTAAAAGCCGAACGTGTCACTACAATCATGACTACCAAGTGATAGATTTCCGCAACGTGTGGCCCGGGTATTTGGTACCATTTTTACCTATTCCTGCCGCAACAACGTCAATACTTGTGTTCCTGTTTGGAGGGTAAGTTAGCTGGGTTATATAAACAATAGATTTAAAAAGATGTAATGATTAAATGGTACTAACGCGAGCCTTCGCCCTAACCCGATATGTATAGCCATTATACATATATGTGTACATATTTCGCGTTAAGGGTGCAGTGAGTTACCGTTATCCCTGGCCCATTAACCAATCAAGTGGCATTAAGACTCAACCACATAGATAGCAATGTTCCATTAACACAGCGTTTCCCATTTGCTGGGTCGCGACACGGTACCGGGCCATCAAAAAAAAAAACCGAGTCGCAACATTCCCGCCTTGCTTTTAAAATATTACCTACTATAGATCGACGCAACGCGACGCGACGCGATGAAAATTCGTAAGCGTTGAGTGATGACAAAATAGGCGACATCAAAGTATGTAGCGTTAATTAAACCTTTTTACTATTATTAAATATGTATTATTTCCCCTGATAGAACCAGCTTGGGTTTAAAAGTATTAAGTGGGTCACGAAGGGGCAGTGTGAAAATTACCGGGTCATATCAAAACAATGTTTGGGAAACACTGCATTAACATATTTGGTATCTATAGGCGATGGTTGTCTCTTTCCGTTATCAACAGAGCCTGCTATCTTATAATATAAAAAACATCCTTATTAGCTTGGTATTATTTTAATTATTTAAAAGAATGAATTTATTTTCATGCTCGCTGCAAAATTCAGGTTTTTTATCTATAAAATGCCTGCAAATCCCAACCGAGTCAACGTACGCACGGTCACAAATACAAGTCACCTGTTGCACGCCTAGGACGATCATTGCTCCGATCAAAACCCTGAAAGTGTTTATTTAACTCTGAAGTAATTTATTTCCATTCATATTAATTAACGTAATTCTAATAATTAAATCTATACATATAATATAATCGTAGGAAAGTCAAAACTGTACATTGAATATTTTTTTAAAATAATACTTGGGGCGTAATCTACAATCGATATCGAAGCCAAAAATATAGTTTTTAGAATTTTTGTATGTTTGTCTGTTTGTCTGTATGTATGTCCGGGGTAAACTCAAAAAGTACTGCATGAATTAACTTCAAATTTTGCATGAATATTACTAATATGTCGGGTCAACATATTATCACGCTATCACCTACGGGGGAGAAGCTTTGCGGAGTAAAAGAAGTCCGCGCGGACGAAGTCACTGGCAATAGCTAGTACCTAATATGTATGTAATTGGAAGTTGTTTGAATTGAAATAAACCGGCGAGAGTTGACTCTGCTAAAGTATAAGTTAATTAGAGATGCCGCGAATATTGATTTTGCCAAATACATACATTCGGTATTTTAGTCTCAAAAAAGACTGGAATTAATTGTTCCTCATAACAATCTCTGTAATATTTTTTACAATATATGTAATATTTTTTGTAACGTGTAACAATTGTTGTGATATTGTAATTATGTAAAAAAATATAGGAAAAAGAGAAGCTCGCTGAGTTTCTTCCGCCTGATCTTCCCAGAGTGTGGCCACTAGCCATGTTCTGATCTGGTAGTAATTTTAAGAATGTTGAGTCGTTAAGGTGCCTGTGCATGTTTCGGATAAAATACTTTTTGAATTTGAGTTCCCGAGAAGTTTGTGGTCACACATACATACACTAAAGAAATTTAAAACACGTGCTCGGGCGCCTAAATAGATCAACGACACTGAATTTTACAAAAAAAAAATACAATAGGAAACAATCCCGTGACATACTAAAGCTGTTAAAAAATGGTAAAGTGCGTTCCGGGCCACGTGCAATGTAGGGTTTCGCAGTTGCCCATCATGATAATGTGAACTAAGAAGAGGGCTCTTATTGTTTCATGCAAAGAACATTTAACCAATTTAAGGTCAATTAGGGATATATCCGTAGCACAGGTACATCGCCTATTCGCTGGGTGCGTGACCCCAGCGCCATCTAACGATACAACTTACGGTGGCTCTTTTGAGAAAATAAACATGTATTGGATGTCAAATAGCTATTGAAAAAAATTTTTTTTCAATGTAAAATGTGATATATTACATTTTAGTGAGAGTGAATATTAAATTAAATTTTTTTTCGTGGGTCAGCTAAAAACAGTAAGTAAAATAATTACAACAACTAAAACAAGTCTCAATAAGCGAATGAGGTTAAGCAGTGTTAAAATCTGTCAAAATGTTTATTGTAAAATTAATATTGAATAAAAATCATTATTAATATTAAAAAACAATCTAAAATAATATATAAAATAACAAATAGCTCATCATATCAAATAACAAATAGTTTGATTCATGGATGTATTAGGTTGATCAGTTATTTCAGATGGTTCTATAATATTCATCACCGGATCTATCTCAGCTGTTGACTTTTTTATTATTCTCCGGTCCATGAAGCGTTTGTGTCTAAATAAATAAATTACGATAATATAAATAAAAATAAAATTAAATAAAACAGGTATTGCTAAATCATTAACTATGTCAAATAATATGTCTTAATTTTTTTAGTCGATTATTTCTATTAATCTTAATATTTTAATCAAAACTAAATTTTATTACGAACCTACTCAAAACTGCGGATTCGTTGACTTTACGTCTTCTATAAACTGATGGAAAAATAGTTGGAGCGTATATAGGACTTGATTCAACGTCTGATTTTTCACCGCCAATGAAGTGTTCACTGCATATAGCATCCATAGGTTTTGGAGACCATAACGATCCATCAATATTTTACAAAAAAAAATTAATTAAATTATTACTCCGTTTTCTTACACGATATACACATGTATATGACATTATTCTATAGAATACGGTTGTAGGTCATTTTAATACATAATAAAGAGCCACCCGTAGTTCTATATTGTCCCGCAACGGGCGCTGACATCACTTTTGTGTCCCCCACTATGCCTTACGCACCCAGCGAATAAAAACTTCTCCAAATACATTTATGTAGCCAAGAGGAAGGGTGTACTGTGCCAGGGTAATTTAAAACAAAGCTAAAATCCCGGAGCACTAAACTTTTATTACAAAAATTCTACAGATATTATCAAATGAACCATATCATTTGGTGGATTATCATAGCATAATGTAATTGTTGTGCATCGCCATCTATGAACATCATGACGAACTATTAGGCATATAATCTATATTAATATTTTAAATGAGAAAATTTGGATGTTTGGATGGATGCACGCCAAAACTGGTGAACGGATTTCTTGTATACTTGACAAATATTTAAAGAAATATTAAATATGTTTATAAAAGGGTTATTCTTTACATCTGAGTACTTATATTATTGTATTATTGAAATATGAATACAATAGATATAGTTTAAGCCAGAAAAAATGCTTGATCTTGACATGTTGAGAGTAGAGTACTTCCTAAACGCTCCGTTTATGAGGCATGCAATAACTAGTAATAAGTAGTAGGTTACATCCTGACTACTGTACATAAGACAGATTCGTTTTATCCCGAAGAATAACATTCCAGGAGTTTAAACCCTGCGACGGCTTTTAGTGTGTAATATTTATACACAGAATTGTGAAAGGGACATCATGTGATTAATTTCGCCGAATATAATTACCACTTAATATTATGAGATTTATTGGAACGCAATGTGATTGATTGACGCAAATCTTTTGCGTCATCCACATCGACCCTTTTAGTTACACTCTCGACCTATTATGACATTAACTAACACCATACTGAATCGATTCTTTCTTGAGATTATTTCTTATCAAGTTTTGTAATTCTTTTTGCTTACTTGCGACTTAATAACATACCTACAAAAATACTGGAATTACAGCTGAAGGTCAAACAATGTATCGTATCTATCGGTCATCTCCACGTTATAAATTCGATAACCTAGGTTATCTGGAGGTGAAATATTAAAAAGCAATAACGCTTCTGTTTGGAGTTGTACTATATTCCGTGACTGAGCGAAATGAACAACTGTGTATGAAGTAATTAACATTTGATTTGTTTGTATTAATGGAAGTTTTTTTAACAATATTAAGCGAATAGGTAATGAAGAGAACGAAATGGGTTTGATTTTTGATATGAACTTCCAAGAAATGTAAATATGGTCCACCGTGTTGATTCAGGCCTCCTTTGAAAAATAGAACACATGTCGTTATATTAGACAGGCCCTAAAAGGCAACAGATTGGCAATACGTGTCACTTCCATCGTAACTACTACGTGGTAAAGTTCCGCAACGTCTCGCCCGGGTCAGTGCTTGTCATTGTCGTGTTCCCAACGATACATTGTTTTAGATATTCGTCCAACTGTTAGAACAATTTAAGGTAATAAGGTATTACATATCTATCTACCTAATTCATATTATATCGGTAGGGGCTGCTGCCCCCCCCCCCCCCCCCTGAAATTTATTTACTTCTCTATTAACTGTATCCTGTTGTAGATATTGAGATAAAAATAGTCTTAAAATGTTATGGTTGCCCCTCCCCCCCCCCCCGACCCAAAACCTGGGTACGCCCATGGCCTTACCTGTTTATAACATAACGACAATATTTACCACAGTTGTGTTCTGGATGAATTAGCTGGGGATGAAGTAACTTGAATAAGATGGTATCTCTATGTACCACGGTTATCTTTAGTTATGAGTAGAGAAGCTGCATTCTTGTTTACACTCTATATGCTATCCAAAATAATAAAATAAATATCATCACTCCAATTCCATTGTATTGTAGGCAAATTGGAACGAAAATCCAAATACGATGCTGACTTATTGAGATTGACTGGTTTTTACCATTTTCACTTCTCATTCTTTTCAAATCAGCCCTCTAATTCGCGTAATTGAGTCAATGCGCTTAAGGCTTTCACACACATAAATACGATAGAACGTCCAGACGTGCTACGACGCGGCATAATATGTAAAAAAATTACGTGTAGGTGTCGCGCTCCGACTCGATTGCCGCTTGATAACGTGAATTAGGCCCCAGGTTTTTTTCCTGACACTGCGAAGACCACACCATCGTAAGACTCTGAGCTGCTTTTGAGATTTTACTAGATAGACATAAACCTAATAACAATTTGCCGGACGTGAAATTGAACTCAGGACCTCACGATCTGCGTCGAACTGACTAACCCATAGATCAACGAAGCTATATCAAACAGACAGTAACTTCTAGATTTTATTTTTTACGTTAGTGAATCAATCGATACTTAGTATTCATTAATCCGCAATACACAGAACACAAACATAAGATGAATGAACTCTAGTTTTGTGAATCGGGTGATTGGCCCGGAGATCATGGGCCTTGGTTGTCCTTACGCAACACGTGAATATCGATGGAAACTCGTCCAGCCATGAACCTTGGATGAACTTTCAGGACCTACGCCATTATTAAACAGGTGTCTCTACATCAGTGATATTCACTTTTTTCTTTACTTTAACAATTTTTCTGCTAAAGTTTAACATTATTTTTATATAACCGTAGAATAAATCAGTGACAAACACTGATCGTATATTGTATCAGGAAAAAGTAAAGCCATCAAGCACGTGCATCAAATTGTATAATTTCTTTTGTAAAACTCTACCATCTAGTAGAATATTTAATAGAATATTTAAGGAGTATATTTTAAATACTGAATTTGAAATATTCAGTTTAGTTTCAATATTCAGACTACAGGGTCTGACAGATTGATGATGGAAAGTTTGCATTTTAAGGATTCTATTCGCTTTCAAAGTGCCTCCTCCAACTCTTACTTTTAAATTATGGAGTGAAAAATTGTAAGGAAAAATAAAATATAGAATGTAGAATTCAACAAAAACTTACGACGAAGATTTTTTTGAACAACATCGATCGCCTAATTTATGAATTATGAACAATGGGGTTATTTTGATAGTTGCATAGAATATTTCGGTAGCTGTAGAAAATAAATTTCTACAGCTATCTTAGAGAAACAGAAAACTCCTTTTGTTGCTGTGAAAATATTCAGTTACACTGTGGCATACAGTCACGATAATTTACTGCTACGAAACCCTTCATAAGCGAGTCCGAGTCGCTCTTAGCCGGTTTTTTTCTTAGCCGGTTTTTTATAAATGAAGGATACAGACGTTCTTTAACTAGGTATTTGCTCCTTGACCATCACCAACGTTACCGTCCACATGCAACAATACAATTTTAATGTTTTTTTACAGTTCACGGAAACGGGGTCCCAGCAGCTCATGCGATTTGGGTTATGGAGAAAGAGACGATCAAATGAACGAGTGCAACGCTGCCCTTGTCCTCATGTCACTTAGCTGCTCACCAAATTCACCTCGACCTAGTAAGTGTAATGATAATTTGTAATTACACGTTAAAGCGAAAGTGGCCCTGGAAACTTCATACATTTGCTCGATTTTCGTAATACAAGTACCATTTAAAACTTTAATTTGCACATTATTTTAATCAATGTGTTTACTAACCTTTTCAGAATATAATTATGCGAATTCTTTTAAATTTATAAGAACCTCACAAATGTTATATCTTTATTAATAATAATTATAATTATAAAAGCGAAAGTACTTTTGTTTCGCTTTCATGGTCTAATATACCTACTCGTAATAAGAAACTTCCTATATTATACGCTTTATAATTTTACGCTATCAAGCTATAAATTATTAAAGTTTTTTAAATCCAGTAAATTAAAAAACAAACATATGTTTATTAATATGTGTGTGTTTGTATGTGTGGGTGTGCGTATGTGCGAGTGAGAAAAAAAAGGAGTGTGTGTGTGTATTTCTTCTTAATGCTAGAATCGTGAGTAACTAAAAATACCTTATCCGATCCCAAAGTGACATATACGTATATTGATGACATTATCAAAAATAATAATGACATGATAATATTTATAAAAATATAATATCTTAAAGTTCTCGTATTTACCCCTCAAGTTTGATAAAATTTAGCGAATATTATGAACCAGGCAACACCACATCGAGACAGCGACTTGAAGTCTCAGTTGTAACTTGTAGGCAGTCTCCTTTGAGGGCATTTATATTTTTTGGACGACATTTCTGTTGCCATACTAACATTTGAAATATAATTTAAGATTAATTATTTTAATCGATGAAATCTATCTACGAGTATATCAACAACACAACATATTAAATTAATATAATATGATTGTATTAAGTTACCAACCAATACCTTCGAGGATCAGACAGGATTTTTGTTGTACTTAACACGTAGGCTAGCTTTTATCGCCTTTATCCCATATAATCTATACATATAATAAAATCGTAGAAAACTCAAAACTGTACATTGAATATTTTTTTAAAAGAATTCTTGGGGCGTGATCTACAATCGATATCGAAGCCAAAAATATAGTTTTTAGAATTTTTGTCTGTTTGTCTCTATGTATGTCCGGGGTAAACTCAAAAATTACTGCATGGATTTACTTCAAATTTTGCATGAATATTACTAACAGGTCTGGTCAACATATAGGCTACATATTATCACACTGTCACCTACGGGGGAGGAGCTGTGCGGAGTAAACGAAGTCCGCGCGGACAAAGTTGCGGGCAACAGCTAGTTCACAATAAAATCAATAAGCAGTGGGCTGCGGGGCACAACTAATATTATAAATCCGTCCAAACATTCATCGCAAACAAGTAACAAACATACACACACACACACACACGAATTCAGCATTCATAATACTAGTGTGATATTATACGTACATACACACAACACTAACTCACATAGAAACACAAATTCCGCATTTAATATCAGTGTGATGCGTGTCGTATACGCACACGGTGATATTAATGACGTAAAACACAAATCTTTCAACCATTGCCACCCAGTACGGTCTTTCCAAACGTTCGAATGGGCAATATTCAGCATAGTTCAAATATACGAATACATCTGCAGTAATTATCACAGACTACCCATAAATATACATATATGGATGGATCTATCTATGGATAGTCTGCGATTTTCTCCGTGTTGGTCCGGACCCCTTTGAAGAATAGACCATCTGCCGTTCTGCCAGGCATTTCTTTAGAGGCGAACGATTTGCTATAAAATTCACTACCATCCTGACTAGTTGGTAGTAGAGTTTTTTTTTATAGAAGAGGGGGCAAACGAGCAGGAGGTGCACCTGATGGTAAGTGATCGAGTTCATAGAATTCTGCATTGTCTTGCGCGGGTCTAGTACCACGGCCTTATCTATTCCTGTCACAATAGAGTTAGTGCTTGGGACTGTCGTGTTCCGGTTTAGTGGGTAGGATAGCCGGTAAACTTATGCATATGGCATTAAGACCTCGCCACAAGGATAGCAACGCATCATTAACATCTTCGGTGTCTAAAGGCGATAGTTGTCTCTTTCCATCAGGAGAGCAATCTGCTTGTTAAATTTTAATATAAAAAAACTGTATAACCGAATTCGAGTCCATATACACGTGTACTAGAGGCTAGGTATAAAGAGGTGGACTAATCTCTATATCTTAGAGTAAAGGTTATAGTTTCAACATACACAATATGCACTGTCCGGTCATTGTCGTTACGTAAGCAGCATCACGCTATGCCGGCAGCGTGGTTACGATGCCTATGATATTGCGTAATGTACACCACCTGCGAAAATGTAATGTAATAGATTTTCAATATAATATTATCTTACGAATGAATTCGCTAACGCTAGCATTAACGCGCCATTCGTAGCAATAACCACTGGCAACCAATTTAATAATAACGAGGCGTTCTAAAATATGTTTGGATATTTGGTAATTTCACATTTATCGGAACAGTTTTACCTTACACTTCGTAGAAAATGTTACTATTCGTAACTATACGACCTTTTACTGATATATGTAGGAACCGGGCATTAGACCATGTTATTAATTTATTACTTAACTGCATTCGTTTGTTGTTCCAATTATAGCTTACCCATCGTAGAAAATGTTAATACACGTAACTAATGAAGGTTTCCTATAATCAATGATCCGTCGATCGTAACAGTAACCATAAGCGACCAACGTCATAATAACGAAGCGTTCCACAAGTAAGATATATTTTGGTAATTTAATTTTATAGGAATAGATTTTACGCCTCGTAGTTAATGTTACTATTCGCAATTAATACCCGGTTCCTACAATCAACGATCCGTCATTCGTATCAGTAAACATTAGCGATCAATTTAATAACAAAGCATTCCCCAAGTTGTTCGGACATTTGATAATTTGACATTTATCGGAACAGTTTTACTTACGCTTCGTAGAAAATATTACTGTTCGTAACTATACGTCATTTTACTGATATATGTAGGAACCGAGCATTAGACTATGTTATTAACTTATTACTTAACTGCTACTTCCAAAAAATTACAATTAAAAATTATAAATTAATTTGAAACTTTCCTCTTGGTTTTAAATCCCCAAGGCTAAAAAGTCATGAAATGTAAATGTGTGTCTTTCTGTCATCGTTACTTACAAATAGGTGATTTTTTTTTCTATTTGGTTTGTTTTTTTTTTATTTAAAAATTTATAAGACTTTCCCCCATGTTAGTCCGGGCCCCCTTTGAAGAATAGACCAGCTGCCGTTCTGCCAGCGATTAACTATGCGAGTCACTACCATCATAACTACTAGGTGGTAGATTTCTGCATTATCTCACCCGGGTCTGGTACCACCGCCTAATCTATTCCTGTCGCAATAGCGTCAGTACTTGTTATTGTCGTGTTCCGGTTTGTCACTTTCCACTAGAAGAGACAGCTGCTTCTTCTAAAAAAAGAGGTAGTTTCTAATCTAAAGAAAAGTCCTTATTATTGGCATAGTTCAGATCAATTTGATGTCCCGTTTTAAGACAAAAACAATTTAGTCAGCTTACACTAACATTTTTTTTATAACATAAGATAGCAAACAAGCAGATGGGTCTCCTGATGGAAAGAGTCAACCATAACTATATACTCCAAGCAGTTCGTAAAAAGTAAACGATAGGCTATTATTGTCACTATAATCGTGAGTACTAGGTGGTAGAGTTCTGCAACCACTCAACCGGGTTTTCTTACCACCGCATTACCTATTTCTGCCGCAGTAGCATCGATGCTGGTTGTTGTGGTTTAAGGGTAAACGGTAAACTTTTTCATGTGGCGTTTCAATATACCACACTGAAGAAAATGCCCTATCTTTAAGACTTTAAGTTATTTTCTCTTTTCATTAAGAGAGCCTTTTGTTTTCTGTGATACCTATGTCAAAAAACACAAAAAATCCTATTTTTCGCGGATATTTTGGAAAAGTAGCTTAAAAAACTTAACCATGTTGTCTTCCAACCGCGGCACACGGATATCAACGCATCATTAAAATCTTTGGTGTTTATAGCTTTAGTTATCTTTTCGCGTCAGGAGAACCATCCGCTTGTTTGCATTCCCATAATATAAAACGTATTAAATTAAAAAATGAAATAAATTGATTCATTAAAATATAAAATATGTTTTAAAATTAATTATATTTAAATGAAACAAGTGTTTTTAGTATTTTTATTACGGAATAGCTTAATTTAACTGTAAAATCCACAAAACGTTGATGACGTCTAGACAGCAGTCTAGACTTTGTCTAGACAGGTATTGGGCAAACTGCGATCCTGTGTTATGAGCTCAACTAAATTCGCTCTACTTATTCGGCCGGTCCATCATCCAGACCTACCCTAACTAAGAAACACTTGTAAAGAAATACCTTTAACACTACTACTTTGATTCAAAGTAATTGATTTACTATTTATTATTCTCTTTGTGTAGTAAAAATATTCTGTTTATTTATTTCATTTCAATTTAAAAATTATTTTTTTTAATTGACTGCCTCGTAACCTTTTTGGCTCAGATACTAAATAGCCGCGTTCGACACCTGGGTCGTACATTAAGATTCTTTCGAGAAACACCTACTCGTAATATAAATCTCCATGCCTTGATAAGCACGTAAAGCTCAGCGGTTATCACCAATTACAAACAACTATCGCTAAAGGCAGTTGCGACGATGGCCATCACCACCCATCTGGCCAGCCAATAAAGCGGTATTTTTTCGGTTGCCGTGGTGAACAGGAGCGTTTATTGACGTTCATGTAACCTTATTGTGATAATATTTATTTATTTATTACTAATGCGTATCAGTATGTTATAACTTTTAAAAATGTTAAGTGAAGAGAACTTCATGTTTATGATTCTGTTCACTTAGCATTTTAGAGTTCTGCAACGTCTCGGCCGAGCTTGGTATAACGGCCTTACCTATTCATACCGCAATAACACCGGTGCTGGTCGCTGTCACGTTCCGATTTGGAGGGTAAGGTAGCCACTAAACGTAGCATGTAGCATTTTAACCCCGGCATTATACATATAACAACGCACCATTACCATGTTTGATCTCTATAGGTCATGTTTACCTCTTTCAAATAGCTTGTTTGCTATCCTATGAAAAAAAGAACAAAGCGTTTAATTAGAGATCAATATCAAAGTTTAGCACTCATTAATAAATGTACATTAAAAGCCATGGTATAATAGTGACTAATTATGTACTTAATCTACATTTAACGAATCCAATTTCACGCTCCATTTAATTAACTAAACGAACTGCGAAACGCAACCAGCCGAATATCTTATAAATAATTAACAATAGGTATTAGAAAAGTATTTTAAAAGTCACATACCTAGTTAAAGTTTTCCCAGTATTAGTTCGAGGTTCTTTTGAAGAACAAACTATTTGCCTTTCCGCCAGCCACTTCGTAAACTACGAACGATTATCCAAACGTTTTACTGCCATCGACATAGAGTTTTGCAATTTCTCGCCTGCTAAATACTATGTCTAACGCCGGGTTCCTATAATCAAAAATCCGTCATTCGTAGCAGTAACCATTTTTCTTCTTTTATCCGTGGGCGGGTCTCCGCAACTCTACGACTAGCTCCTTTTTTGCATGTGGTTAGGATGGTCCTCTTCTTGCCATCCCAACTCCTCCAGGAAGCCCAGCAACCCCTTGGTGTGGGAGAAAGCTTGCGGGAGCGTCCTCGGAGATCCGAGGTAGAGGGCCAGTAACAATTAACAAACAATTTAATAATAGCGAGGTGTTCAACAATTTGTTTGGACATTTGGTAATTTGACATTTATAAGAACAGTTTTACCTTACACCTCATAGAAAATATTATTACTCGTAACTAAAACCATGATGTATTGGGTAAAGATGGAGCAATTGAAACAAATATTTACGTTATATCTCTGTCTATGAGGTCTCGCTATCTCGTTTTATTCAGATGTGTTAGAAAGGGAGGGTAAGACCTCAGAAGATGACAGCAGTATTTAAAATTTGGTTTCAAGTAGGTATTAGAAGACCTGCCTCCAAATATAATACAGCTTCATGACTAAAACGAGACATTTTAAAAAATCATGTTGGTGGGGGTTCCTTTGAAGAATAGACCAACTGCCGTTCTGCCAGGCAGGTCGTAAAAGACGACCGATTGGCAATATGTGTCACCACCATCTTGACTACTAAGTGGTAGAGTTCCGCAACGTCTTGCTATGGTATTTGATACCACCGCCTTACCTATTCTTGCCGCAATAGCGTCAGTGCTTGTTATTGTTGTGTTCCGGTTTAGAAGGTAAGGTAGCCGTTAGATATATGCATGTGGCACTGCCATCTTGCCACACGGATAGCTTTGCACCATTAACATCTTTGTTGTCTATAAGCTATGGATTCTCTTTCCATTAGGTGAGCCATCTGTTTTTTTGCTGTCTAATGAAATAAAAAAAGTCATTCTTAAAATACAGAAGTCTACACCAGCTATATGGTAGCACTATTAGGTATTCTCTGTAATTTCTATTATGAAAGATACAACTTATAGTTCAAGATAATCAACTCAGTAAAATCACAAGTTGATCACCCATACTTCCGTAGACGAAAATAGGATATACATAAAATGCATCTTCATATTGCACAATCGAGATACAGTCACGCCCCATCTAACGTTTCTCACAAAGTTTACGATTCATCTTCAAACCGACTATAATACGCGTATGTATTATGTGTGCCGCAAGAAAATTACCGTTGTTGCGAGTGAAAGTGGCCGGCTATAAGTTCCGTTTCGTAATTTATTGCAGTTTAATTTTATTTGTACTTGTACGCACTTGTAACACTTAGATTAGACAAGCATTTAATTTATATACTTAGCAACAGTGCAAAATGCTGATTACATTTTATAGAGTAAGGAAAGTTATGCGGCAAATAATTCTCTTAAGGTAATTTAATACACATATCTTTTTTTTATATGGAAAGATAAAACCATGGCCCATAGACACTAGATATTAATAGTTCGTTGCTGTTCATGTGGAAGGAATGGAATACCTAATGCCCAAGTTTACCCTTCAAACTTCAAACTGGAACAGGACAGCAACAAGCATAACGCTACTGCGCCAGGAGTAGGTTAGGTGGCGTTTCCAAAATCCGTTCAAGATTTTACAGAACTCTAACTTTAGTTGGTAGTCACGATGTGACAAGTGTTAGCCTTTTCTCGCATTTTACGAGATGCCTAAATAGAAGGCCATTGATCTTTACTTTAAAAGTGGCCCGAATGACCACAAGGAAAAATATTTTTTATTAAGAGGTAGAGTACTGTGAAAACTTGTCCGAATTTACACTCACTGCCTTTTTCGTGTCATGAGATAGCATAAGGGCAGATAACTTGCCTGATAGAAAAAGATAATTTCACCTGGAGAACATTGACTTTATTTATAGTGCATTACTCAAAGACTTCTATTTATATAATGTACTATCGGCGTTACCTTACCTTTCAAATGAAAACATGACAGTAACAAAAAGTGCTGGTATTATGGCTGGAAAAGCCAAAGAAAATAATGTCTCGTGTCTGATTTGTAATAATGACCATGGACGTGGTTTTCTTATGGGGGAGGAGTCCCTTAGACTCCAAAATGTACAAAATCTCCCCAGAACTTCTAAATGGTGCAATAAATCATTTAATTTAATGTTATATTTAAACATAGATATCCTAGTGGGGTTTAGACTCCTGAGCATCCCCCTCCCTATTTATATGAGCCCATGGTAAAGATATTGAAAATTTGCTAGCTGCCTTACTCTTTAAACCAAAATACCACAGCAGAAGCACTGACGCAACTGTGTCCATGCGTTAATAGCTAGACATTACCAAATCCGGGCTAGACGTTATAAAAGTCTATCAACTAGAACTTATGATGGTAATGACACGATTATAGTAGAGGAGACAGTGGGAGATCGTCCTTCACCGATCTGATAACCAGATGAGACGTATATTTTATCAAATATTATTCATAAACAAATATGCCTATAATTACTTGCCTATACAAAAGTGCTCATGGCTATTTTTAATTGAATTAACTTTAATCGTTTTTTTTTTCAATACTTTCATACTTTTGATAACCAAATGAAATTTATTTCCCTGATAATTTTTAACACACAGAATATGCCTAGGTAGGCTTGCCTGGCTTGCCTACTCATTTCTGTGTATGGCTACCTGGCAAGCAGGTGTGAACAGGTAAGTCAATATAGGTGACTTCATCGATCTGCTAACTTATCGAAAGTTTTAGATTATTTTATTACAAAATCAGTCACATATACTTGCCTGCAAAAAACGTACTCAAAGTACTGTTACCAAGCTAAAAACTTGTCATGAGCACTTTTGCATAGGCAAGTAATTATAGGCATATTTGTTTATAAATAATATTTGATAAAATATACGTCTCATCTGGTTATCAGATCGGTGAAGGACGATCTCCCACCGGCTCTTAGACCATTATTGTTTGCTCGCCATATACGAGCTGCCGGGCAGTTAGACAAATGATCTATTCATTAAAAGGGGATCGGAATATAAAAGGAGTTTCATACAGGTTCTATTTAATATACATTATACAGGTTACAAGGTACAGGTTCTACTAGTAAATCTATTTATTAGAAGTAGGTATTAATTACTATATATTTGAGTTCTATAATTCTATTGTTATGTCTTGTAAACCGGTATAAGTGTATCTACATAATTGCAATTATTATTGTCACTTTCGTGATGCGGATAGAAGGTTAAGGTATCTGGCAAGTGGTATTACCATCATGCCACTCGGATAGCTATTCTGCCCTACTTATTTATTCGACCGTAAGTGTATGTTGCGTGCAACAAAGAAAATCGCGCCCCAAAAATTTGCACCTTTATTTGTGACGCTACAAAAAATCTATAAAAGACATGGAAAAATGTTAATCTACTTAATTTTTTTGTAGCATTAAAAATAAAGGTGCAAAATTTTAGGCGTGATTTAGAAAAACATGCACTTACGGCCGACTAAATTAGCAGAGCAGTATTAATATCTTTGGTGTCTATATGGAATGATTGTCTTTTTCCATCCAGAGAGACATGCACTTGTTTGCTATCTTATGATATAAAAAAGGTAGAAGTCTGTATTCTCTATATTCTAGAATCTAGAGTTTTATATCTATCGTGTTAAATATTCCTGATGTCACAACGTCACTGCTTGGCAATACTTTGTTTTGGCTTGAAGAGTAAATCGCCGATACACATGTGCATATTTGTACTTTCATCTCCGCTACGCAGATAACAACGTATAATTAAAATATTTGTTATAAGTGACGGTTATCTTGATCATCAAGAGAATCGTCTCTCTGCAATCTTATAAGAAATATACTCACTTAAGATGTTACATAGTTGTCGGCAAGGTAGTTTTTGTGTGGTATGCGGCACAAATAAACAGTGCAATAATAAAATATGATGAAAGCCCCCATATGGATCCAAAACTGGTCAGAATCTAAATCGATTTGACGTGAGTTAAGTCGTTTTAGTTATTTAGTTAATAATTCCTATTATTAATTTATTATGTCTGTATGATAAAATACATTCAAATTCTAAAATTCGTTTCTTGGGTCTCAGCAAGGTTCTTTTTACTTGAGAAAAACTTTTCTCCTCATATGTGTTTTGTGTACTGCACTAGGTAAATTACAGTTTTATAACATGCAAGTATATTAATCATCCATCCTAATATTATAAATACAAAAATCTGTTTGTTACGGTTTTACGATTAAACTGCTCACGAATTTTGCTGAAATTTTGCTAAAAGATAGTTGAAATGAATTTAAAATAGGCTACTTTTTTTTTCAAAAATCAAACCTTAATGGGATGAATTGGTTGAAGTTGTGCGGGTCTACTAGTTATAAATTAGACACAAACTTATTATTATTCTTACTTTAAAAATGAATTTGCCATTGAAAAATTATTCGTGTATCGTTGAATAAGATTGTTAATTCCTACATTGTTAATAAAATATGAATATTTTAGGTGCATGGGGTGGTCGATCGTCAGTTTCACCGGGAGCCAGCAGTAGTTCAGGATCATCATGGCGATCGGGAACTCCATCTCCTCCTCCAGTCTCTTCATCCCTCAGTGATGAGGGAATCGTCATGGATTACGAAGATTTACACCCACGTAAAAAAAGGGTAAGTGTCTATTATTTCTAATTTTGTTCAAGTTACATTAAACAAGAGGATATAAGATTATACAATCATAAAAATATATCAATCAATAAGGTTAAGCCAACCATTTTATGATGTTTTTAATTTTCTACTTAAATTTATTTTTATTTCATTTTATTGGATAGCAAACACGCAGATGGTTTTCCTAATAGAAAGGGATGAACAACGCATATAGACGTCAATGATGTTAATGGTGCATTGCGGTCTGTTTAGCGTAGAGGAGTGCAATGCTTTATGCTTAAGTTACTTAAGTTGCTTAAGTTAACAGGCTACGTTACAGACCGACGCTATGTGGCAGCAATGGGTAAGGTAGTGGAACCAAACCAACGGTTTGATTATGGAATTACTAGGTTACAAACTATTAAATACAAGAGCTTTACAGCAATATTTAAAATGTCAAACTATAACTTTGAATTTTTGTAAAATAAACTTCATAATAAAACTAAAATCCAATTAAGTTAAAAAAAATACGTAATGAGTTAGTATATTTTAATTTCAAGAGTAAATTGAATCTTTACGATGAATATATATGCAGAAACTTGTATGTTAAATAATAATGTAATACAATAAATTTTGCGCAGGCGCAAAATATCTACAGTATTCATAAAAAATGTAAAGGTTTTTACGCATATAAGTTTAAGTGTAACGGAACATAATATTGTATCAAGCGCAATTTACACTAACCCTTTTTTATAGTTTACTGCGTTCTACGCTATGACTTTTTAGTGAACCGTTTACACTATAAGATATATTGCAAGCCATTATACTACGTAAAGCAAATTATTTGGCGACGGTTCATCATAAACTGCACTGCTTGGACTTATATAGTAAAGACGATAATATAAGAGTTAACTCAAACTTAATATTTGAAATGAAAATAGTACCTAGTTGTGAATGTTTAACTTTAACTTGGAGTTGTTAGATATAGCTTTAAAAACCCACAATTAATGCTTATAACAAGGTTGTGTTACGTTCACTATGCATGTGTCCATATAAAAAGTAAGCTGAATGTTATGTTGCATATTTTTAAGTATGACATGTTTTATTCCTCACATTGTAACACACATTCCTCACACAGTTACAATACCTTAAGTACTAGCGAAAAGCAAAGCTTTGTAAGGGCTCGCTAAGTTATATTACCTAGTAATATTCTTAGGAAAGTATTTTTATGCGAATTACATCTTTTGGACTTTAACATCTTTTAATGTATCATTGACTTTATTTATTATATTCGCATCAAAGGCGTCGTCAGGCTTTGTATTTAGGGAGGCGCAGAAAAATAAAACCAAAATAAAAAATAAAATGTTTCTAAGATAAATTTTTTTAGTACTTATGTATAAGAAAAATTCTTTAAAATATTTTTAATTTATTAAAAACACGATTTCTATAATTATTATCAATGTTATCTACACAGAACAATTATAAAGGTTATCTACATATTTTACACCATATTTTCTGGTCTACCTATAATATGGTACCTACCTATAATATGTAGCAACTCAAGATCTATCTCGCGCCACCACTTCGCTCTTGAAGTGTACCGAAGCACGCACGCACGCACGCACGCACGCTCGCACGCACGCACGCACGCACGCACGTACGCACGCACGCAGTACGTACGCACGCACGCACCCACACATACACACACACACACACATACATACATACAGACATACTGAAGTCATCGCAAAAATAGTCGAAAATGGTTCCTAATACCACAAGACGTGGACATATGGTGAAAACTCCATTTTTGAAAATCGGAGCAAAATCAGTCAACCTTCCTATCTACATACGTAGTGGGAAGTTAAAAAGTACAAGTGTTTTAATAGATTAATATTGTATTAAAATGGAGTGAATGAAAATGAATTAAATGAAATAAAACTACCACGCCAAAGCTTAAACCTAAAAGTGCAATATTTTTTCAGTAAAATGTACCACTAAAGGGCATAGATCGTTGCCTAGTGTAGCTTTGTAGCATTTTAACTGGTTAGTTTTATAATAGATGGATAGAATAAAATTGTAATACAAAATGTATCTTCTATTTTTTAATGTTTATGAAATAGCATTTTAATGTAGATAACATATCTAGACATGAATTTAAACCACCACGTCAAAGCTCAAACCTAAAAGTGCGATACTTTTTCAGTAAAATGTACCACAAAAGTGCATAGAAAGTGGCCTAGTGTAGGGCTCGCTTCGCTCGCCCCAATAAAATTAGTAAACTATTCAGGCCCTGTCTGCAATGTCACCCTGCAAAAAGGCACATCGCTGTGCATAAATTAGATGAGTTTCCCAACTCTATTCTTTCATCTTTAGTGGTGGAGTAGCATAGTCTAAACTGCCCTTAATTCATTAGTTTCAACAAAATAAGTCGTACATCTTGTTTAACGTGTCCAGCAACCGTGCCACCAGTTTCAATTAGACCGTGACACAGATCGTGCTCGCTTTCATATTATACACGCGCTAATGTATGCTGTATATTACGTATACCTGAAGAAGATACGACGCGACATAATGTAAACATAGACGATATCTCTATATATAAAAGGAAAAGTTGGACTTGAGGCATAGTAAAATTCTGTTGTATTACGTATGCTGTATGAATATTGTAACTACTTATCAATTTACTTTATTTGCATTCATTTATTAAGTACATACCTACTAATAACTTTATTAAAACTACTTATTACTAGTCATAACATAACCGGTTAAATTATATAAAGGCAAAATGGCTAAATATATAAAAACTAGCTGCTAGCTGCTCCCATATTATGTTTGTCCACATAATCCAAAAACATTACTTCTTTTTGCTACCATATGTAGAAAAATAATTTTAAATCCGATTTATTCATCTAGACATGAACGCGTTCAAACAAACAAACAAACATTCTTCAGCTTTATTATATTGGTGTATAACATGTAAGCATTGTCAAGGTTACTTAATGCATTAAAGCATGCTTTGTAGACTTATTAACTATTAAAATCTACCAAGTGCCTACAATAATGGTATAACATTTTGGTAACCACGGTAGTAACGGTCAAAAGTGACATATCTATGTAGGTACAATATCCACATATTATAATTAACGTTAGTCTAACACAAGTACCATTTGTGTGACTATATATGACTACCCGCGTGTGAACATATCTTTATTTTATGACACATTAGTGATTCAAACGCACAGATGCAAGCAATCTTTTGTCTCAAATGCAACATAAATTTCGATGTATCATAATTCTAATGCGCAATTCATACTAAAACACGGGATAACTGACTAACATTAGACTACATACCTGTTCTTGAAGTGGTTACATAACGCCAATTTAACTGATTGTCATAAATGCAAATATAGGTAAGATAATGTACAATATCCGTAAAGTTCGCCAACAGATATTTAATGAAGGAATGAATAGAGCATTTTCAACCATACGTGGTGAAAGGAAAGATTTGCTTAATAGCTTAATGTCTTAATATTTACTAGGACATTACGATTGTTTGTCTAAAAGCCATTTTGCTAAATCCGGAAATATACCATATTTTTGTGTTTCCTTAATTTTGGTAGAAATTGAAACTTCCTTATGACCTTGGTAAGCCAACTATTTATTTTACAACTAGTTGACCCGCGCAGCTTCGTCTGCGAATAGATTAAGATGTCATCGATATAATTTTTCATACAAACTTTCATACTTTATTTCCACCCTAAGCGGTTAATTTTTTGAAAAAAAATTAGCTTTTGTTTCACCCCGGATCTTCAACTACCTCAATGCCAAGTTTCATCCAAATCGTTTGAGCGGTTTAAGCTTGAAAGCGTGACAAATAAACAAACAAACTCACTTTCGCATTTATAATATGTATTATAGGAATGGATATTAGTTACAAATTTTACCTATACTCGATATCCTATTATTGGCTCTGTAGGGCTATAGAGACACCTTGCCTGGCAATACTACTATAGTTCCATCTTTGTCTAAGAGTTTAACTCTAGAAGATATTAGATAATGCGTGTGATGTGATAGGTTGTCGAATCGGACAAATTTATTGACCCAGAAAATTTACTTTAGTTTATAATAATTTTCCCAATTTTACCAGTGATAGAGATATGTTTTTCCAATGGCAAGTTTATTACATAATTTTCAAAAACAAATTTCGGCCAGCACCCTTGAGAAAGATTTCACTAAAAATAGCATATATTAACGAATTAATTATATACCTACTTAAAACTGAGGATACGTAGTCATCAGCTTTTGTGATAATAGTAGCAATAAAAATCGTTTCGCTACAATAATCGAAGAAATCGGCCAAAGTCATACCACCACAAATGATATGATGATGGTCTCTGACATACTTAAACAGTGGAATATTATAATTAGACATGTTTTAAGTTATCTAATAACATAGATAACTATTAAAGTAAATAACTACGTTAGACAAATGTTAGTGTACGTTTTAGTTTATCTTGATGTGTCTTTACATGTAGAGTAAATATAATAAACCTCATTACATAAGTAATTCTGATGATACGCTACATACTGCGTACTAAATAACATTTATAACGTTAGTAGGATAAATTGTCTTCTGTTTGAGAAAATAAAAATAAGAGTCGTTTCAAAAGTAATATGTTTACAATCATTGACAATTTTGTTTAATACCAGCTGCAGCGTGCAGCTTGTTGTACCATTTAATTTATTATTAAATAATAAAAATCCGGTAATAATAATGAATATAATAACATAATAATATATGAATGTCAAAATTAGCTATGGAAGAGCTATATTACAAAATACTTGTGTCAGGTGAGAATCACCTGACACAAGTATTTTGTAATATAGCTCTTTTATTTTGTAAAAAAAAGTATTTTGTAAAATACTTAGTAGGTCGATTCTAACACTTGCATAGCAAGCTATGTTAAACAACGATATGGAAATAAAGATATTTTGATTTTTTTTTGAAATAAAGATTGTTTGACTTTATAAATTGAAGACATTTTTTTATTTTATTTTTGGAATAAAATTAAATAAAAAAAAACTCTACATAAGTACTGCACAGTGTGAAAATTGCGTAATATGAAACTTTGTTCACAATTAAAGTTTTTGTTGACCTTTTACATAAATTTATGTGAGATATCAGTAGATATTCCTTAAAATTAAATGTGTATACCAATTACATTAGGCTTCTGCAAATTGTTAAATATAAGTTTTGCATATGTTAATGTTATCTTCACGCGAAATCTTAGCCAACTTCCTTGCGATGGAGGCAGAGAAAACTGTTTTTAAAATTAGACCAAGTGTTACATAAATAAAAATGTTATATCTTCATCTTAAAAAATGTTTTAGTTAAAATTATATTAAATTGTCCCAAATGAAAACAAAATTGATCACTTATTATTATACAAATAAAATTTTGTTAAGTCCATGTAGTTACTAGAGTAGTTGTTAGAGAAAAAAAAACAAACGTTACCCTCTACTAAAATGCATTAGATAGACATAAAGAAGCTTCACACATTAATAGGACATTAATTATTGTTTAGTCACTGCAGCTGTGCGCCATATGTACTTAAAACTTATCAGACTTTACCAGCGTAATTAACACGTGTAAATCGATAAGAAACGCTTCAATAATTATAGATATTATAAATCCATAATGGCTTATCTTTTATTTGGTCGAACACGTGTATGACAATTTCTTCGGTAGTTATATCCTAAAAGACAGTATCACAAATAAGATCTTTAAAGTAACAAATTTTAACGTGCTTTCATATTGTTTCAGTAAAGTGTTTGACTCTTGGGTAAATCGTGTATGAAAATATGTTTTGTGATTGTACTTTGTAGCCTAAAACGCAATATCAAAGTTAATATCTTCAGCATCACAAATTTTAAATGTTGTGTCTTAAATGTTTAGTTTGTGCATGCCTCTGTTGGATATTTAAGTGCTTCGCTATATTTTTGCTAATGGTATCCGGTCTGTATAAGTAATTCAGATCAACGATCTTCATTTTCAGACGCTTATATGCCTAGCAGGGGTTTTGAATTGCTATGCCTCTGCCTCTATTGGGTGTGCAGATGAACTGCCTTAAAAAATCTATGGTCATCACTGCTGTGAGCAGGCTTTATTCAATGATTAGTGGAAGCAGGAGTGTTGCAATTCAAATCATGAGTACAAACATTTTAATTTTAGGCCCTAAACTTTGACACAGCACGCGCTTTTATTGTGTTATGTAGCCAAGTAACTTACTGGTGTCCAAAAAATATTATTCTCTTGCATCACATAGCACGCATATTTTATTTCTTACTGTGCGTAAAATTTGAATTATGCAATACAAAATTGGAACGGAAAGGCATGAAGAATTTCTAAAAAGGCTAATAGTGAAAGTTTCCGGTATTTCTAATATAAATATTACATATAAATAATTAACATAAGCTTTTAACAGGAAGCTAAGCGTGCTTATTTTGATCATAAAAATGCGATCAAGGTTTTTAGAAATATATGAATTTTGGTAATTCTTACAAAAATATTTTGTTACGATTTTTTCTTCGTTTAAGTGTGTTAGACATTTATATAATGTTCATAAGCGTCTCTTAAGATACTTGATTGGCTAGCTTGATAATACAACCTTGAAAAAAAATCCGGTAGATGAAGTTATTTTTATATATTTTAGATCGCGGAATTAAATATGTTGTCAGAGTTAATCACACGATTTTATTTGCCATAGTTTTCCTAAATGGCAAAAAGCGTAACTTGTTTGTTTTTTGTTTAATTATAATTCTATACTTTTAAATAAAAATAGAGCCTAATTTCTGATTGTCTGAAAGATCCTCATATCGAAACAATTACCAAGTTAACTCAAACTTGTCAGCTCAAGCAAAAATATTGGGATCTTCTGGGTGATATGATTGAAAATAGAAAAAAATATTTCGCACCTTCCTCCAGTCTATTCATTTTCCGTAACAAAATTTTTAGATCAATGCTTCTTCAAACAATGTTAAATTTTGGAAATCATGTCACCAAAAAGTAATACTAATAAAAAGTTTAGAGTGTCTTAGATACATACCTACACCCGGCTGAAACGGATTTCTTTTCGCTATATCTGAATTTACTAGATTATAGAGTTCTGTATTGTCTCGCCTGGGTCTATCGGGTAGATTTCATATTGCATAATGTCAGCACTTGTTCCGATTTGGCGATAAGATAGCCAGCAAAGTTACAGGAGTGGCTTTACGACCCTGGCTATTATCTGCAATTAAATATATAGTCTGCAGTTTTCTATCACTATATGGAGAGGCACCTAGTTATCCACTATCCTATGCTATTTACAAAGCACAATATACTCATGTTGTATATAAAGAATGGAAAATAATGATGTATGTAGGATAACGTAAAACTTATAATTTATGATCCACGTGCACAGTTCAGCGTGTCGTACAATGTCAAGGCAGAATACTGCGGTGGCATTATGCAATACAATTGTATGCAACTTGTCTTAACTTAAATGCGATTACGAACACGACGAAGACTCGTTTAATGTATATTTTATATGAAATGAAGCGTAGAAGCGTATATTTAAAATATTACGTATAACTTTGGCTTTTATTTTAATGTTTGGCTAACGCAGTTATAGTAAAATAATTTCTAACTTCGTCCGCGTGAAAGAAAATCTAAAATATAAGTAGCCTAGTTACTCCTTATTACCGTGTTTTAACTACTAAAAATGAAACGTTCTCATGGGATTTCCGGGATAAAAAATATCCTATGTCATTTCTCGAGTCTTGGGCTATTTTTGTACCAAATTTAATTCCAATTGGTTCAGTGGTTTAGGCGTGAAGAAGAAACAGGCAGACAGACAGAAAGACAGACATACTTACTTTTGTAGTTATAATATTAGTAAAGATGAAATTATAATAAAATTTACTTGTTGCCAGGCGCTTTCAAAGAATAGACTATCTCGTACTACCAGGCAGTTCGTAAAAGGTAATTATTGCGTCACATATATCACAACTATTGTGATTATTAGGTGCGTGATGGAGTTCAACCCTTACCTATTCTTGTCACAATAGCGTCAGAGCTTGTCATCGTCGTGGTCCGATTTGGAGACGCAGGTAGCCGGTAAATTTATGCATGTGGAGTTTTTCCATGCCCGCTGCAAAGATAAAAATTCAGTATTATCTTTGGTATTTATAGGTGGCGATTATTTGGATCTTTCCTTCAGGAGAACATGTGCGTTATCATTTGATATAATAATTACTATAGCTTATAAATTAAAAATGAAGTAATTAATGTCGTTAACAGAGAAAATTCTTAATTTCATTGACGCGTCTGCGTGAACGAAATTGCATGGTTAGTTAGTTTGATAAGATGAAGTATTTAAAAATTAAAAACCGGTAATACGTTATAAAGTTAAATAAAACGTAGAATTTCTAACGTCACAAATAATTCTGCTTGACGTGATTTATCGCAGATTCAAGTAATGCGATGTAGCACTGAAGAAATGTATACGGACCATAAAACTCTTACAAAGAAAAATTATAAGTTAACACAAGATTAAAATGAATATTTTACACAGTTTTCTACATATATCTTTTAATAATTTAGCGTTTATTCTCGATATTGCCTCATTTATTTTGTAGTCCAATGCTTCATTGGATTACTACATTGGGTCGATTACTAAGTTAAAGCATTCATTTTTTCTTCTTCATTATACACATATTACAAAAAGATATAAAAATTGCCTACAATGACGTATTTAAAGCTGTAGCATAGCTAATAGAGCAAATTTTCTGATGCACCGTTTACATACTTTCTGTTTACCCAAAGGTTGACTGGAGGAGAATGCCAATAGGCATTATCCTCCAGTCAACCTTTTGTACAAATTTATTTTATTTAAGTTAAACACAAAGATGGTTCCGGAATGTATACGAAATGTTTTTTTTAAATAAATATTCATACCTGTCTCATTAGGCTTGTTCCTTGGTGTAATCCGTAGAGCGAACCGAATGTCAATAGACGCATAGTAACCAATTTATCAGCTAACGAAACGGGATTCTACGAATAGTACGTAACACGTCCTTCTCGAAAATTTAAGGATTTAAGCCAAACCACTATACCAAAGAAGTAGTGTTATTGTATCAATTTTATTATAATAACACTCACTAATAACAATGTAATATAGTGCTGAAAATGTTGCATAAATCGGAACCGGTTGGCTTATAGGTATATAAATTGTACCGAAACTAGTTTGTGTAACCTTACAAATAAATTTTTAACTTAGAAAAAAATGGAATTTTATCACGTTCCTACAAAAAAAAATTAAATATATCTATGTGGTAGATCTAGATATATCTATATGATAGAGAGATTTATATACATATCTAGATAAATCTATTTGGTAGAGTTCTGCAACGTTTTGCCAAGATTTGGTACCATTGATGTACCAATTCCTGTTGCAATAATAAAATCAATCCCTATTTTCCATGGTCACGACATCACGCGTGAATGGCTGGACCGATTTCGCTAATTCTTTTTTTGTTGTGTTTGTAATTGTCAGGAGAAGGTTCTTATAAAAGAAAATATTGAGAAAATTGCCCCGAAAATTAGAAAATTTAAGAACACTAAACACCATATAAAGTTCAATGTCCTTTCGCCTTTTGCCTGGAAAGACAATCCCGTATACTTATGTAAATTACGTGTAACATTGTTTGTCCGCTATGGATTCCTAATATGTATGGCAAAACAACGTTTGCCGGAGCAGCTAGTTTACAAATAAAAATTCGCTAACATTTAGTTACTGTAATTCAGTCGTTATGCTAATCCTATGCCAGTAAAAAATCTATTGAATAACAGTACGCTAGTGCTCGCCCACGTTCAATGCCATGGATAACAATTGAATCCTTGAAATTAATTCCCTCGTGCACTACGTCTGTTTATGAAATGCCAACGATATCTACATATGCATTAAACAAAGAAAATTATACATTTTTGTTCATATAATGTAACAAGAAGCTTGAACAAAAACTAATTATGTTGGAATATATAATTAATTAAAAATCAAGTATTGAAATATTTTTATACTTAGGTGAAATTATTTGGTATATTGTAGTACAATGGAATATATATGCATGATTTCTTCATTGAATTATAAAGATCCAAATAACATAAAATGCAAAGAGCAAAACCCAATAGACATTTGTCCAGAAGTTATAAATTTTTTACCTACATAGTTAAAGAATTAGATTAATGTTGATGTTTATTGTTAAACAATTCTGCTCGTCAACAGATAATAGCACCACCTTATTCTATATCTTATAACATTCAATTGTACTTGTACTATGAATTTTTAAAGTAATATGTTTCACTATAATTTTTAAAAACGGGTAAAAAACTCCGTCGGTCGGCCAAGTTACATTGGTCGTCGCGTCGCCACAATCAATGTAACTTGGCCAAAACGACGAGCTTTACAAGTTCCATATACGAGTATGTACGAGTTTTGATATTTTTGCTTCTATTAAATGTACTGGTACTGTATCATAATACTTTTTATAAAATTTTTATCTGCTAATTGGTTTCGCGTTTACAGCATGTACTTATTGGTTTCGAGATATTACTTCAAAACGATACCTATAAGTAGATGAAAGTCCCGATCATGAATATTAAATAATTTTAAGCAAAATCTAATTATTAACTCGCGAATTGAAACTGTCAGAAATTCATGAAACTAAAAATGAAATCAAAATGAAATCGTGATAAATCGATCCCTTCACCAAAAAAAAACTGTTATAGCGGTACACTTATATTTGTATAATGGTAAATACAAGGATTGCTCCTTCAATACTGTATTTTTTTAATGGAAACAGTCCATTAAAATAAATAATATTAATTTATTTAATTATTTATAATTAGTTTATGAAAGCAAGCAAAAATATAATAACAATGTTAAGTCGGTTAAAACATTATCTTATTTTAGCGTCAAACTTTATGTTCAAAATTGCTATTAGATACTCGCAACTTTGTTCGCGTGACCCAAAATCAATACTTCCATTTGGTTAGTCGGTTAAAAATGCCTGTTTCTTTTGGATTCAGCTTTCTAATGGTAATAGAATTTTAAGATTGATCCAGAAGTTTTTAAATGTATTCGTTATAAAAATAAGAATGTTTTCTATTTATCAACCGACTACATAAAAGGACTTCTCAAATCCAGAATACTTTCTTTTATCTATGTATGCTCATCGATTACTCGAGAACGTCTGAATTGATTTGAAAAATTCTTTTCTGTTTTATAATTCCCAGCTAGTGGTATTTTAATTTGGTAAAGAGCTAATGCAAGCATCCGGAGATACACAAAATGGTAAATCGATTTTTTTTGCAATTTTACTGTGTTTAAATTATAATATTAGTATAGATACAAAAGTATTTTACGATCACCATGTCCTATTAATATGTTTTTTCTACCAGTTATGTACACCTTTACAATGAGCACTTGATGTGAAATACATCAATTAACTCGTTGCGAATGAAACAGAATATAAAAAGACATACTCTGGCCCTTTTCCAACCATTGTTCACACGCAGTCGTTTAACACAGCAAACATAGCAAAACTATAATAGCATAAGCGGGGTATTGCAGACCCACACACTTCTAAACCTTGGACTGATGGTAAACGTCCCAGTAGGTGTAGCGGTGACTAGTTAACACTGCGTACTCACTGTAACACTTACGTAATTCAAACGGCGCGAATACACCGATTATCTGTTTGCGAAAATACTCACAGCAGCGTTAAAAACAGTTTAATGATACATAAAAATTCATTCATTCTCTTCTAATGACGGACACATTTTTATTATTCAGTTTTTATTCGATAATTATTTCCTCTGATTACTAGAATAGTAGAAACGTACACATTATAGAAACAATGTCTTTGTTAGAACTACGTAACGCGTATAATAGTTTTATTTCTTTGTGTTCAACTCATTGTCTGTAATAACTTGCCTTAACAAATCTATTTTAAAGTATATATATTTTTCGAAACGATACCGACAACGGGATAGGTGCATGTTTTTAACCACTATAAAAAATATTACATGCATACAAGATACGTGCGAAAAACATAACCCTTCCCTTGCAGTCAGTAAAATCATTAAAATGTCACTTTCTTTGTTTGCCTTAGATGCATTGTCACGTCAATAATGCCTTTGCTTACGTACCTAGTATCTACTACCTACGAGTAGGTACGTACATATTTCCATCGGGTATTTTCGAGCTTTCATCCTATTTCTTGGATGTTCAAATTTCAAGAACTCTTTCTAAGTATACATCTAGATCATAATCCGTATGCCTAATTTCAGCCCATTAGTACGAATAATAATTAGGTGCTAACTTCTATTTGCTCGTGGCTTCGTTCGCGTTAAATTTGATTTAATTCCTTTAAGTATGAATGGTGATCCAGTGGTACCGGCTTCAGTATAGACGCACAAGATTCTTGGTTCGAATTCCGGTTCGGGCAACTTTTCAAGTATATACCTAATGGCTAATATGTATTTCAAATTCTGCATCAAAGTATGACTTGCCATAAACTGGGTCATCATAGGATCTAATATGGATAGCTAACATATGTATACTAGAGAGATCAAAGATACAGCGTGATATTTATTAACTTAGCTTAAAAAACGATGATGTTAGACGTTACCCACGCATACGCGTAGATCTACAGTGGAGAAATCATTGCAGTGAACCGATATACTGCTAAATAACTATGCAATTGGCAAACAATACTAGCGAACTCGTGTATGTAAGTTGACTCAGACATAGTGTCGCCACTAGATTGCTATATGTACTGTTGGCAACTGCATCACTATGACGAATTGCTTTATATAGCACTGATAATTTTTAATTTTTTCAAACTTTTTAAACAATATGTACAACTTTTCTAATCTAATTTTTTAATTTCCCGTATTGATACGGGCAACATGTTAAAGAATAAATCTTACTGCTAGCCATCTCGTAAAGGACAGACAAAGGAGCCTAGGATCGCCTAAGATCATGACTTCTAACTAGAAGGTAGAGTTTTGTTCATCATGACTGGGTTTGTTACCCCCGCTTTACATATTCCGTCACAATGGCGTCTATACTAGTTGTTGTCGTTTACGATTAAAAGAGTAAGAGAGCGGACATGTGGCATGACAACCCTGCAACAGATAGGAACACTGCACACAAGAAAACCATTTGCTTGTTTGCTATCCTATTGAAAAAAAGAATAAAAAGTAAACCCTATGTATAACTCTTTAAACTTAACAAGCGATTCGCTACGAAGTTTTCTGCGTGATTTTTGTTTTGTTCTTTGTGAGTCCCATAAAAATAGTGTATATTTCCAGGATGAAAAGAAACTTGTGTATTAACTATTAAGTCTGAATCTATTGTTAAATATAATTTTTCAAAAACAACAGATTTCGCGTGATTGAGCAATAAAACATACAATTATTTAAGCATCCAAACTTCATTTAATTTATATTGTGCGAAAGTATACAAGCTTATAATATATAATACGTATAAATTATTAAAATTCTTTTACATTTATTTTGATCCTACCATGTATTGCGATTATTATAATATGAAGTCTTCATAACTGATAACAATCATCGTGTTGGTCTAGACCCCTAAAACGCGGACCATCTATCTGCCTTCTGTCAGGCACTTTATAAAAAATGAATAATGAAGTTGTACAAATGAGCCACTGCCATTGTGACTTACCTACTTATCAGATTTCTGCAATAACTTGCGCGGGTTAATTAGCACCGCCTCACCTATTCCAATCCGTACTTAATAACTGTAAGGTATTCGAAAAACATGCATACGGCATTACATCTCGCCGAACTGCTGGCAAAGAACTAATAACACCTTTAGTTTTCGTTTGGTCATCAATGATTTATCTTTTACAAGGATCATGAATCATGACCATGTCATCAGGATAGATATTTGCTGATTTGCATTACATACAAAATATTAAAAAAGAAGTTTCGTGCAACATTTCTTCTACCTTTTTTTTTTTAGCATATACATGCTCATAATTTCAAATATATGTGATATAATTAACACAATGATCTTTTCTTCAACTAAAAATCTAAACTTACTGTAATGATTAATCTTGACACCTAGTTGTGCAACATAATTTGTGGTGTCAGTTCTCGGATTATCTGTCCCAGGGTCGGCGACCTCCCGTCCGCTGTACACACGTGAACCACGGAACCTGTTCCTATGCACCACTTACAATACTATTCCTTTCTCGCCTTCGCATAATCCCGTAAATACACGTTACAGACTATAAATATATATTTTTAATATACGAGTATCATAAGATAGCAAACAAGCAGATGGGTCTCCTGATGGAAAAAGTCAACCATCGCCTATAGATACCAACAATATTAATGGTGCGTTGCTATCTTGTGACGAGGTCTAATGCCACACGCATAAACTTATGCGTGTGGCATTAGACCTCGATTATATTATATTACCGGCTACTTAGCTTCCAAACCGGAACACGACAGCAACAAGCATTGACGCTATTGTGGCAGGAATAGGTAAGGCGGTGGTACTAGAGCCGGGCGAGACAATGCAGAACTCTACCACCTAGTAGCCACAATGGTAGTGATTTGCGTAGCCAATCGGTCGCAAATACAATTAGATAATAGAAATAGAACATTGTTTGTAATATTAGAATAACCGCGTTCTACTAATGTGTATGGATATATACAAGGTGCGCATGCCAAAACAACATTTTTTTAAATTTTTGCCTGTCTGTTTTTCTGTCAATCTATTTGTCTGTTCCGGCTAATCTCTAAACGACTGGACCGATTTTGACGGGACTTTCACTGGCAGATAGCTAATGTAACAAGGAGTAACTTAGGCTACTTTTATTTTAGAAAATTTCTCACGCGGACGAAGTCGCAGACTAGCTAGTATTAATACTAATTGTGTCCGCGACGCGACGCGATAATTAACATGGCTTCCCTTTGCTCAATCGGGTAAAAAGTAGTCAATGTACACTCCTGGATAGTTTCTAATCGTTTGTTTAAGATCGGTCCAGTTGTTTTCGCACTTATTTGTAAACACTCAAACCCAGAAATACAAAGATTTGTGCTCATCAATCACACTTGTCCCTGTCGGGAAATGAACTCGAACCCCAGCGATTGTGTAGTTAGATTTACTAATCGCTCGATCAACGCGGTGATAATCTATATTAATATTATAAATGAAAGAAAAAAGAATGTTTGGCTGTTTGGATGGATGGATGGCTGGATGTTTGTTACTCAATCACGCAAAAAAAACTCGACAAAACTTCATACCACAAGTGTGAAATTAGTAATGTCAGCATAAAAATATTTGTTCAAAAAAATATTGCTGATTTATTGAAGAACAAATAACGTTTTATTAATGTTATTTTCATCAATAAAAATTTATTTAAAAACATCAGTCTAGCTATTCATCTATATAAATGTAAAAAAGTCGTGTTAGTTACACCACATAAAGTCAAAAACGACGGGGGCAATTTTATTACGATTTTTGTGGTTTTGGGTTGTATTTGTCTAGAATAGACAAAAAAGTATTAAAATATAATATTCGTCAATAAAAAAATAGTAAAACATATCAATGTAGCAGTTAATATATATATATATATATATATATATATATATATATATATATATATATATATATATATATATATATATATATATATGTATATATATATATATATATATATATATATATTAATTTATTAATTTAAGGTAACATGACCTGATGGGAATCTAAATAAAAAATATACAAATTAGAATGCATGTGGCATTATACCTCGCGTATATAGGCGATGGTTGACTCTTTCCTTTAGGAGACCCATCTGCTTGTTTGCTATCTTATGACATAAAATAAATAAATAGAATTTTTTGCACACCTTACTCATCACTTATGAAGTTTTTGCAAAATGCTGAGCAATATGTCATCCTGACAGTCCTATTCTTAGTTGAAACGCATAGTTAGGTATATACAATAATTATTAATAACAAAATCTTACTATTATAACGTCATATCAAGATGTAAGGAAGAAAACCACGGCATAAATTATTATCGCATGTATATTTAAAGATTTCCTGCATATTTTTTGTGCGAGTATAATATGTACACAACATATAAGTACATCACAGATGTAAATCGCTTGTTAATGAGTATAGAAGTGACGCTAACTTGCAGACCTTGAATAAGGACGCTATAATACAGTGAAGCAAGACCTTGTGTGGTTTTTGCAGGCATCATAATACTAATGTTTTAATTGATAAAAATGGAGGTTTTTATTCATCAAAATTAAATTTTAATCATAAAGCTCCCTATTATTTTAATATGGGATGGCAATTACAATTAGATCTTCCCAGGGATGTCAAATATCTTCTTTACGTCTACACAAATAAATAAAATTGGAGTGTCTGTTTGTAATATTGAAATACCTGCTTTTTAATAAATGCATATGAATATATTCACGGTTCATATACCAACATAACATTTTTTACAATTTTGGCCTGTCAGTTTATCTGTCTGTTTGTTTCGGCTTCTCTGAAACGGCTGGACCGATTTCGACCGGATTTTCCCTGGCAGATAGCTAATGTAATAAGGAGTAACTTAGGTTACTTTTATTTTAAAATTATTTCCACGCGGACAAAGTCGCGAGCACAGCTAGAGCACACAATTTAAACGCAATAATCCTGCAACAACCGACTTCCACTCCTGTATCGCTGAAGTTGTGAATCAGATTTCTACCAAATTTATATGGGACCAAACATATATGTTACTAGCTAGCCCAGCAAACATTTTGCCATACAAATTACTTGTATTGAATATCTTGGTCAGGTACTTAAGAGGGAGGGATGGGGGTTAATAAAAACTTAACTACTAAAACTAAAAAATATTATCTATGCATAAAATACTTTCAAAATAAATTAATTTTATGTCGTTTAAAATCACCCCCCGGACCACGGAAAGAGAGGGGGTTGCTACTCTCGATTTTTTCCCCTTGTCGCATGATTTTTGTACGGCGTTGCGGAATAATAGATTAGAAACTGTATTAAAACAGTATGAAACTGATGCCGTACAGAATGAAATGACCAAATTTACCCTGGAAATTGTCAGAAAATCAAAAAAAATACCGACTTTGTGGCGCACCATTTTTTTACTTTTCTTATTATTTTTCAAGGATCTATCGATGATAAAAATGCCATACAAAAATATATGACTAAAATGTACTCACTCTACCTGCACTTTTGAATTATCACCAGCACTCAGTTGGACAGCTTAAAAGAGACGGCATAGTGCTGAATCTTATTATTTTATGCTCTTATATCGTCTTATATACGTCATCTGGTGGTTCATATGACCCATCCATTTTTTGGACATGGGCCTGTAGTCTATTTTATTGAAATCGGTCGGGACTACAGGCGGTGGAGCTCTACAACCTCTCACCCGGGGTTGTTTATTTATTACAGTCGCAATATCGGTAATATTTATCAATCACAGCCGTATTTCAGTTTGTATTGGGCGATAAATTAGTCGGTGAAATAATATATGTAGTATTTTATTTCTGTCATCCACATACATAGTAGATAACGCCATAGAGTGAATAGATTTTCCCCCGTGGTGGTCCCGGGCTCCTTTGAAGAATAGACTATCTGCCGTTCATCCAGGCAGTTTGTAAGAGGCGATCGATTGGCTATGCGAGTCACTACCATCGTGGCTACTAGGTGGTTCTGCATTGTCTCGCCCGGGTCAGGTACCACCGCCTTACATATTCCTGCCGCAATAGCGTCAGTGCTTGTCGCAGACGTCCGCTAATAATATATTTGCTCTGTGATGATATAACTTTTACACGGATGACAATGTGACATTTACATCTTCGGTATGTATAGGTGATGGTTGCTTTTCCGTTGAGAGACGCTTGCATGTTTGCTATTACTATGCTGTAATTATATAAGCTTCCCACTTCACAACTGCCATTTATTATTTGCTTTTTTAGGAGTTTGTAATTAATTTTTTATACTCCCTATAATCAACACTTGAAAAATATTTTTTAGTCTTGATGATTCTTTACGTCCGTTTCTTTTTATTCGTTTTAAGTGAAATAAGAAAAAAATCTTTTCAAATACTTGTTAAAAGTCAAGTTAGTCGGGAAAACAGGTAGTCATTTCAACATGGTCCTTGGCGTCCAATAAAAATTACGAGTATTTACCTAACTACTTATAAAGAATCCTTATTTAAAGAGCTGAATTTTTGTGGACAGCTTCCTTTTGACGAGACGCCCATCTTTCCTTTCTTCGAAAAATCTCGAATCGGGTAACTAAAAAAGATAAATAAAAAGAAAATTTAGAGTGTCGGACTAAAAATTTCCACTTTACGTGTAAGATAAAGTAACCTTTGAATTATAATAATAACTAACAAGCTATTGTGAGAAAGCTAGGTTATTTTTAAATTGATTGATATCAGTTTAAAAATCTCATAATTCGGAATCTTTAGAGTGGAGGACTCGTCAGGAAAACCATCGAATGTGTAGAACAAAAGTTTTTTCGTGTTTTTTATAAAATAATCAAGCGATGCAAGCAAAAAAATAATTATTGTTATTAATAAAATATTTATCCTTCGCCGAATCAAAATGTTCGAAGCCCCCTAACTTTATAAGTTACCCGAGTCGAGATTTTTCGGAGATAGAAAAGATTTGCGTCTCGTCAAAACGAAACCGTTTACAGAAATTCAGCTTGTTATCAATCAAAAAAAGTTTGTTTCTGGTACTACGGTCTCTTAATATTTATACCTATTGATAACTTTAAAAAATATTTAAATTAATATTACGAAGAGCGTGTGCAATATACGTCATTTATGAACAGAGTTATCCAAGGCCAAGGCATTTAGGGTTTTAAGTCAACGGAATCTTGTTTTCCATTCCGGTAAATATTTGATTTGACAGAGTAGGTAATTTACATAGCTAACTAGCAAATAAAAATACTACATTGTAATTAGGTTAATCGTACCCATGATCCAATTGGCACAAACTCAACTCAGGTCGTCTTGTACTTAACGCGGGTGACGAGAAAGGCATTGACGTAATTGCAACATTGTCTTTAAGTCTTTAGTAGGGTCTTTATCATATCGAACTAATTTAATGTAAATGTCACAAATTATGGTTATAACTGTTTAATACGTAAACGTGCTGAGCATTAAAGCAGCTTGCATATTTCAAATTGTCTTATCCTGTGCAGGCGTTTTTGGAGGACACACGAGTATGGAGATCACTATTAACCATAAAGTTCCAAACTAATATGAAAATTTACCTATTCAGGTAAAAATAATTTTACACAAACCTTTAAGTTAACTTCCCAATAAATTTGCATTGCAAAAAATAAAAAGCAAACAAGTTTGTTTCACTATCACTTTAACGACTAATTCAGGTGATTTTACACAAACCTTCAAGTTGCAAAACAAGGATCAACGACAATCGCCTTGCTTATTATTTTTGAAAAAAATAATTATATATATATATATATATATATATATATATATATATATATATATATATATATATATATATATATATATATATATATATATATATATATATATATATATATATATATATATATAATGTTTGCAAAATGCAACAACAACTTTGTTGCTTTTTGAAAAAATTTGTAACCTCATGTGATTAAGGATCTCTCATGAAACTGGGTCCCCGCATACGCGTCCCTTGTGCCCTTAGAATAAATATGCAGTGTGCATATTATATTCCGTAGCAATTGAGCAGGCGTGTTACAGCGCACGATTGCATAATCAAAATCGACTGACTGCCTTCTAACAACTATGAACTTGCACTGTTATATTCTTAATAATTATTCATATAACCATACTTTGATATAATTTTAGTCTTTTACTTAGATGTTTAGTCGTACACTTTACGTAAGAAAAATAAAAATAAGAAGTACAAATAAATTTTTATGTCTCATTAGCTGAATTAATGAAAAATCTATACCTACGTATGACTTTTTGTGAATTATAATTGTGATTTAATTTAATTAGAATGTAAATCGCAATGACGACTGCGTTATAGCACGGCAACATTTACACAACCCTGAACTTTTAAAATTATAACCTTGCTGGAATTGCTTTGCTTTTAAGGAAATATGCGAAGTTTTGCCTCTTATATAAAATCACAAGTTTTTTTACCTTAAAAGGTCATAGTGACGAGTTACTTTCATGGATATATTGATTATTGATATAGGCTTTTAGGATAGTTTGCCGTTTATTGGAAATCACTGCTCGTGTACATACCATTGGTTAATTAATTAATAAGCTATCTAAAAATAAACATTTTTGACTCCGAATGATTTTAATTGTCAATTTTCATCGTTTATTTTTTATAACACTGAATTGACAATTTATATTTTTGTTAATATCACATTGATTCGAATTATGAATGTGGAGAAACTAATGCATACCGATGTTTGGTTCTCAATAAGCCGAAGGGCTTCCTTTTTCTTGTTTTATATTATAAGATAACAAATAAGCAGATGGGTATCCTGATGCAAATAGTCAACCATTGCCTACAGACACCAAAGGTGTTAATGTTGCCTAATGCCACATGCTTAAGTTTAATGGCTACCTTACCCTCCAAACAGGAACACGACAATAACAAGCACTGACGCTATTGTGGCAGGAATAAGTGAGGCGGTGGTACCAGACCCGGGCGAGACAATGCAGAAATCTACCACCTAGTAAAATAGAATTCTACCACCTAGTAGCTTTTGCTAAAGGATATTCATAAATAAAAACATTTGCCAAAGGATATTCACAAATATAACTACTTTTAATTGATGTCACTTTAAAATACCTTTTAACTAAGTGATTGGACTATGAAATAGCATTAAGTCATTATATCCTATTTGATTTTTTTAAATAAAATAGGTAGAAGTTACAACAACTGTTTGCTTGTTTGGCATCCTATGCCATAATTATGTTATGACTCAAAATTTTCAATACATACTATAATATTTTGCAATTTGCACCAAGAAGTATTATTTAAGTATTTTCATGAACAAATAATTATTTACTTGAAAGTAACTAATTTGTGTAAATCTGCGATAATTGATGGTTATTAATATTAAATAAATTTATTTCAACTAAAAAAATAAAAACACTTAAATATTTTGCTTTTACCTTGTCAAATTAAAGAGAGGTTTACGAGATCAATAATTATTATAACACAAACGTTGTTGGTGTAATAAAAAAAAATCCAAGGTGGCTTCTATGCCGTCTTTGCGGTCTTGATATGCGCGTGTTTTGTTGAAGGCCACTTTATCGCTGACTCTGATAATATATGCCAATTGTTATCAGGAGAGACGCAGAATGATTTCCGCGTTTATTCAAGGCTAATAACAAACGTAATTACTTTAATTTCAAAAATATTATAAATGCGAAAAATTGTGTCAGATTTTTGTTTGTGTTTATGTATGCAGGTCTGTTTTGTTTTAGTTTTAGTTATTCACAATACTTAACAGATGGCTACTTTCCATCGTAGAAAATCGCAGCATTCCCGTGAGCTTTGATCGAATCCATTGGGCTGGACGTCGGGCCCCTATCCATACTATATCTACTACTAGCTGATCCGACAAACGTTGTTTTGCCATACAAATTACTTGGTACTTGAGAGGGGGGGGGAGATAAAAAGAGGAGGAGATAAAAACTATCCTATCTTTTAAGTTGGACCAAACAGTAGATAATATCTACAAAATTTCATTGAAATCAGTTCAGTAGTTTCGGAGTCCATTGCGGACAAACAACATGACAGGTAATTTATATATACATAATATAATATTATAAAGAACTAGCTGACCCGGCAAACGTTGTTATGCCATATAAGTTATTGAAATACTAATATCTCTATTAAAAATTGGGGCTGGTGATAGAAGGACGAAAATTTTGGGTTGCATGTATTTTTTAATGCTACATTATAAAAAAAATAAAAAAAATAAAATTATGTCCAAAAAATAAAAATAAAATGTTAAAGGTGGACAACCCTTACCACTTAGGGGTATGAAAAATAGATAGTAGCTGATTCTCAGACCTACTGAATATGTATATAAAATTTCATAAGCGGTCAAGCCGTTTCGGAGGAGTATGGTAACTAATATTGTGACACGAGAATTTTATACTCGTATATAAGAAGAAGTAACTCTATCTGTCTGTGTGAGACGTTATCATGGCCAAACCGCTAGGCCGATTGTAATGAAATTGCATAATATAACGATACTTTAAAGTCTTGGGATAAACATTTTTTCCATTTTTTTTACTTATTTTATCCATACTTCCACACTAATATTATAAAGGTGAAAGTCTGTCTGTTACTCTTTCACGGCTAAACCACTGAACCGATATTGATTAAGCTTAATTTATATAAGTCTACGGGATTGTCCTTCCACGCAGCCAAAATGGCATTAAACTTTATATGGTGGTTAAGTATTCTTAAATTTTCTAATTTTCCGCGCAATTTTTTTAATATTTTCTTTTATGAGAACCTTCTCCTTACAATTAAAAACACAACAAAAAAAAAATTACCGAAATTGGTCCAGCCGTTCAGGCGTGATCTCGTGACCAAGGAAAATAGGGATTGATTTTTGTATATATAAGATTTGACACGCAGGTAGATGATGACCTGGAACAACATATAGGCTACTTTTCATCCCAGAAAAATTAGGTGATCCCGCGGGATTCGCCAAAAACTTTTATAATGCAGCAGGCTGCACGCTGCAGCTAGTAATATCACTTTTAGGTTCCTTAACGGTATAGGGAAAATGAAATGAAGCTGAAAAGGACGTTTCTAGTTCAGCACAATTTGTTATTTGTCGACTGGCGTAATGGCTGGTAATCCCCATCGCCGTATTTGTTAGCTATAACGATTATCGTAAATTTCCGATAACCGTGACGATCAACTTTACGTACCATAACATATACGGCTCACGAGATAACCGGCGTGTAGAGTGTTGACTCAACGACAATTATTATCTCAAACCGTGAACGGTTTCATGACGAAGCCTTGTTTAGTAACTAAGACGGCTCTCACTACTAAATTAAGTTAAGAGTTTGACACAAAGGACAGTTTTGTGGACGAACACATTACTCGGCGATTTTGTACCAAACATTGGGCTGCAAAGGCTACTCTTAAGGTTATATCTATATTTTTAATTTGAATACCTAATGTTTCTTATAAACATTTAGTCTGCTGATATATATTTATATACTAACGACATTCTCATATCCCCAAGATGTGAGGGCAGAGGTATCTCCTCTACCTAAAGGTTGTCTGGCATCGCTCTTTAGCGATATGACCGCCTTTGTGTACGCCCTACATACATAATTATTAGCTATACTTATTCTGTAAATTTTGGTGCGCAATAAAGAGTATTCATTCATTCATTCAGAGGTGCAATAATATAGGTAGCTAAGACATTTAGTATGCTGATATATTTATATAATAACGACATGCTTTTATCCCCAATATGAAGGCAGAGGTGCAATAATATAGGTAACCAAGATTAACCAAAGATATTAAGATGCATGATGTGATAGATGGCCAATATGTCGACAAAGTAAACACAATATTATGTCCAGTGTCAAATTGTGAAAACTGAAATACTCATTCACAAGCAGTTGCTCGATCCAAAATCATTACCCGTAGGCCAATTGGTTTTTTTTTCGAAATAATTTCAATCATTCATTGTGTATCGCTAGTACTGCAAAACCAGGCATTTAAGCGAGTAAAGTACTCAAGTAAATTTTAAGTTGGCGGCCTTAGAGCCCGCCGTAAGAATGTCTCTAATGAAACCGAACCTTGACATAGGGCAGTATCTTGATGATGAATAGGAGAATATGTGGCATCAGAAATTTTGACCTGGGTTTCGAGTGTCTGCATACTGAAGCAGTGTGTATGTGTGTGTGCATGTGCGTGTGTGTGATGTGTATGCGTGATTGGATCACCAGGATCAAATAAGGCCAATGGTCGAATGTTATAAATATCTTTTAGAGAAACGTTTTTGCGTAATTGAGAACAATCATACACACATTCACATTTAGAATATGATGGCATTAACATTATAGGTACACTACAGTTGAACTACTTTCAGGCGAAACTTTTTTTGGCAAGAATTTAAACGCAACAAAACTGTAAACAACCGATTTCCCATTTCCTGTACCTGTGTCCGTATAATCGGTGAAAATACATTAAAAAAGTTTCGACGAAATGAGGACCTCCATCTTTTTTTTTTTTTTTTAATGTCATAAGATAGCAAACAAGCAGATGGGTCTCCTGATGGAAAGAGTCCACCATCGCCTATAGACACCAAAGGTGTTAATGGTGCGTTGCTATCTTGTGGCGAGGTATAATGCCACATGCATAAGTTTACCGGCTACCTTACCCTCCAAACCGGAACACGACAGCGACAAGCACTGATGCTATTGCGGCAGGAATAGGTAAGGCGGTGGTACCAGACCCGGGCGAGACAATGCAGAACTCTACCACCTAGTAGCCACGATGGTAGTGACTCGATAGCCAATCGGTCGCCTTTTACGACCTGCCTGGCAGAACGGCAGTTGGCCTATTCTACAAAGGAGGCCGGGACCAACACGGCGAAAATCTTTGTGGGAAATCGATTAAAAATGTATCTACAAATAATAGTTTCAGCCAGCCAGCCGCCAACCATAGCGTATTGTTGTAAATAGTGTAGGTACCTACTTTAATACGTTAGCAAATGCAAAGAAACGATTACGTCATATGTTTATATTAAATTACGCGTTGACGATGCAATATCATGTCATAACATTTATGCTAATTATTAATTTAATTTATAGAATTATTTTGCAGAAATGCATTATTTACAGGAGCAATAAAACGTAATTTATTCCTTATAAAAGTTTAAGTTAGAATTTTTTAATGTGAATGTATCAGTTAATCACGGTTTCATTTTCTGAAAATTTCAGTTTTAAACATTTCTGAAAGTTTTAATTAGCGCGCCATCTGTTGATAAGTAGATTCACATTAAATTAAAATACAGCAAAACACGAGCTCACGGGTTACATGTATGTATTATATCAGGATTATATAAGAGCTAAGGACGTACAGTTTGTTTTATTAGTGGGTTTATTATTTGCACACAGAATACCTTGAAAACATCGTTAATTTTTATGATCTACAAACTTTGACATTGTAGTGTTAGGGAGCCGATAAACTGTTCCTAGTCATGCATACAACGCACCATTAACACTGTTTGTGTTCATAAGCGACGATTATATGTTACCATCAGGATAATAGTCGGTTTTTTAATATTCTATACTATAAAAAAATGCGCGAAATGATTTTACTTTAATGTATATATCAAGGTTCAAACAATATAGTGGTGTTGCTGGCATATTTCAACACGAGCGAATAAAGACACGACCTTCGCGGTCTATATTTAATACACGGAAGACATTGCGGTACTAAAACGCGCAGCTCGTTCCCGCTAGGTAACAGTTAGGAGTGTAAATAGAAACGAGCGATAGAGCTGGTCGAGCACCCATGATACGCCTTACATCATCCATGTTTCGCGTGCGTGTAACCGTTTTACCATAGCTGATAGCTTTATTGTGCTTTGACCTCGGCATGCAGTGTCATACTCTTATTTACATAAAGCAGGTATTTAATGGTATAAAGGAAAAGTTTTTTTCATATTTGTTTGCAATATATGAATTGTAAAATAACTGATTTCACACTATAGAAAGCTATTGAAATAGGGATCCCTAAATTAATGCAATTGACGGAATCGATCCCAAAACAAAAAACAATTTCGCCACGTTGGATCAGTAAACAGTGGCTTAACAGGTTAGAAAGTCTCGGCTAGAGAGAGAAGGTTTCGGGTTCAAGTCCTGTCGGGTCAAAATGTTTCTTTGTTTTTTTTATTTTTCCTAAGAAAATTCCAATATTATAATTCAAAAAAAAATTAGTATTAGAACTTATTACTATAGTAGAAAACGAAAACTTTACCTATAACCTATAACCAATAGGAATTCAGGGGGGCGTAGCCGCGAGAACATATTTGGGCCCAAAAAAACTGTCTCTCTTTTGTAGTATAAAAGATAGCAAACAAATAGATTGTTCTCATGATGGAAAAAAATACCATCGTCATCGTCAAGATAGACACTAAAGGTGTTTAATGGTGCATCTACAAATATATTTTCTTTGTTTTAAAATGCATTTTGTAACTCAACGAATGGTAAGCTACACCACACATTCATCGGTTTTAATTGTATTTTCAAAAGCTTTTGTCAGCTATTTTTATAGTTTTATAAATTATCTAGAGTTTAGGTAAATAAATATTGATAATATATATTAATTTACTTTCCTTTCTTCCTATTTTCAAAACTGAGACACTAAACATCAATATAGGTATCGACTACAGCTAGTCGTGTTGTGTTTCAAAAGTACGTTAATGTAATCTTGAGCAAAGAATACTAGAGCACAAATTGTACCTACCAACACATGGGTACTGTTTCCACTTGTTTCTTGAATAAGATATCTAGTTTAAGCATATGATAGATAGGAGATAAGATATACGCAATCTCATCAGCCTATTTCTACGTTGATATTTTCAAAGGTGTTTAGAAAACACGGTCTTTATTGTTAGTCAATGCGGTTCTAAGTTACGTATGGTCTTCGTCGTCAAATATATCTTTAAGTTCGTTCAAAGATCTTTTTCTTATTATACGACTTTAGAAAAAGGAGGTTATCAGTTTGAATTGTATGTATATAATATTGTTGCAATTGGATATTTTAGCATGATGATCTATTTAGGCTTCCAAGCACGGGTGCTAAATTCCGTAAGTGTAGGTATGTATGATTATTTATACCAGTGATAGCCTGTGGCCGAAATTCGACCATAGACTATACAACAAAATCTCTTTATGATTAACAACTGACAGCTTTAAATAAAATATTATCTATTCATGTGTGTATAATATCATGTATATCACATGAATACGGCGTGTGTAATGTTTATTTTTATTAATTTAATGAGTTTCCAATGCTTTTTATTTAAAAATATTAAGTTTCTGCAGTCCTCCACAATGTAAACTTTAACTATGCCAAATTTCATACTCCACCGTTTGCGGAATTGTCTTAAAACGGGGTCCAAAATTTTCCCTTTACATATTAATATACAGATGTTTGTAAACAAATTATTAGGAAACTAAAAGACATATCGAGATGATCCTTTTTGATTTAAATATTCAGATATATTACAACTCAGGGAACCCGAAACAGAGTTTCATCAAAACCGGTTCAGTAATTTTGAGATTTGGGTATAGTTGACAGATATTGAAGTCTGTTTTTTTTAAATTACCTTTATTGTGAAAATAAGAACAAAAGTGACAAGAGTTTTCTGTCAATGTGCCGTTCTTGGTTAAGTTCTTTTAACACTTTTTTTGTGAACATTCATATATTATTGTTTTAGGTGGTGGTCAATGTCCATAATATCCGTACAAATTATAAGAAAATAATATTTATTTCAACTAAAAATCCACATCCAAACATCAATATTGGTACAATATTAAAATAAATGCATTACATTGGACAATTAAGGATTTCCTTTTAGTATACAGTTTTTATAAGAATTCTTACAATCACTGACTTGTTTGTGACCGTTTATGTATGGATTAGGTATGTCGAATTAAAATTTATAGCAAATTTTATAAAGATATGAATATCTCTATAATTATAATTTCCGTCTATAGTTTATTACACTAATTAATTCACTAAACTCAAAACCCCTCATAGTATTTAAATAAATTATTTAAAAACTTGTTTTTGCGAGCAACATTATTATGAGAGCGTACCACGTGCTAAAGTTTTATTGTGAGGTTATTCACTTCCCGATAAATGTGTACTGTTAATACGGTAAACAGGAACCCTTGATTCTGCATGGCTAACTTCGTAACAGTGATAGGTTTTTAATGATGAAACCGCGATAAACAACATAGCTATATCCTGTACATGAATGTATAAAACACAAAATTATGTAGAATTTAAATTTACATATGAATAACAGTTCAGGTACAGGAATATATAAGTACAAATATTTTTTTTAAATAAATGAATTAAACTTCGTAATGCCGCTCACTAAAAACCAGAAATTAATGTCTAAAAATTTTTCCTCGTTGAAAATATTTTTTCCTCGTTTTTTTTTTTCAATAACTTGCAGTCCACCATTTCAACAATCAAAACCAATTTAAAAATATAATATCTATCGCAAAAATATATGGTATAGGTATATGTGTTGGTTCCGGAATGCCTCGCCAATATAACCAACTCCTACTCGCAATATTTATTAAAGCTTTGCAAATGCAATATTTCTAATTCCATGGGATTGATTTGTTTATAGAAGAAAACCCTTTAAGGGTTCTAATATTTTTTATACGTTTTATTGCGCAGTAAAAGCATGTTTATAGTTTTTATCACATAAAATATATTATTTTATAATCTTAAAACTGCGCCAAAGCCAAAAATGAAATATAACACTAACACAACTAAAGTTAACATATTTCACCAATTTTATATGTAGGTCAAGCTAAAAATTAGTTAACTGACAAAAACTACGAGTACAAATACATATCAAAGTAGAACGACAATGTAGGTCGCACACGCTTGATTTTACCAACATACGAGTAGAGAAACAGTTTTATTGCAGTACCAGTTAGAAGATTTTCTTGAAATTATATTGGTTACTAGATATAAATTGGTTTTATTATATTTATTGAAAATAATCTTATGAAGGCCCGTGTGCTAAATTATTTTTTATGATATAATGGAACTAGGGGTCTCGGCAAACGTTTTTTGTCCGGTGGTCTCAACTCGATAGGTCGAATTGGGAATTTAAATCTCTGGATGATTTAAATTCCATTCAAAACCCAACATTACTCCACAAGAATTTTGTGACCTACAGGAATTCTATATTCCTGTAATTAATAGAATAAATTTTATTTAATTTACTATGTTATGTGTTATGTAACGTATACCACCGTAATCCAGTATTAAGTATGCAGATAACAAAACAATGCAACGTTAATAAATATACAATTGACAGGTTAACTATTTCAAAATCAAGCTCAAATATGTCATGCTAAGATATGGATTATCACTCAGCAATTTTAAGTCAAAGATCACAATAAAATATAAATAAAAATACAAAAACCGTATTATAAATATTTTAATATGTCAAAAAATAGCAAACAAGTAGATGGCTCTTGTGTTGGAAAGACACAACCGTCGCATACAGAAACTAAAGATTTTAATCGTGCATTGCTATCCGTTTGGCGGGATGGTAATGCCACATCTATAAGTTTACTGGATACCTTACACTTCAAACCGGAATGACAGTGACAAACATTGCGACAGGAATGAAGAAGTGGTGGTTTAAATCCCGGGTGAGATGTTGCGGAACTCTACTCTAGTCATGATTGTAGTTATAGCTGTTTAGCTGGCCTTTTACGAAAACACCGTTACAATGACAAGTGGATGGAATGAAAATAAATTAAGGAATTATATATCTTTCAAAGGCGCTGGAACAACACGTTATATTCTATAAATAGATAAGCGAATTCTATAAATAGAAAGAAAAAAAATCTAACGGTTTTTCTGTTTTTAAAATCTCAGTTTAGTCTGATATAACGTTTCCATCTAGCCTCCATCTACGTCCGTAAATTTACGAAGTACATATTATCATTTAAATCTACAATAAAGAGGAAGCAGTGCATCTTATACGAGATAAAACAATAAATTTTCTATTATCATCTCTGATGAAGAATAAGATAATAAAATACATAAATTTCCAAAATTGTTGCCAAATGTTCCAATATTATTTTTATTAAGTAGTAAGTTTAGATATAGTTACTTTAAACCGAGCTTAAATATTCAGTTACAAATAATCGTAACATTTTAAATCTTATTTATTAATCTAGATAATTTCTCTTACCGCCGGGAGAACCATCGGCTTATTTGCTAAGTTGTGGTATTAAAAAAATTCAAAAAGAGAGTTTAATTCGGATAAGTCATACCTTGTTTAAATACAATTATTATTGATCCAATGAGTAAGCAGAACGGCTGCTGTAATAGCTTATTCAAGTACTGTAGGATCGAGTTGTGCAACGGCGAAAATAGGTTACATCCATACAAGCGACCTAGATACAGCGATTACATTAGATACCGGAGTCCTTTGTGTTAGCGCGGTTAAACCACGATATTTCAAAAGGGCTACCTTTTGTGCCCTCATTAACTTGCAGCATATAAAATTTATGTCAATATTAGATAATTATTATCAGTTGTGTTCAACATGTCGCACTTCAAAATTATGTTAACGATTTTCTAGGACAATGACTGGTGCTAAAATTTTAAAAGACGCGCACGAAGTTCAGGTTTGTTGTCGCTCTATCTCGCTCTTCGGGTCATCGGCCGACGCACCACACAACTCCCTCGTTCTAATAACCCTGTACAATGAACATATCAGTAGCTTGAAACATCAATCGCTTACACAAGAAATGGGATGACTGATACGAAATATTTTTTTAGAAAAATAAAAAATGACATTAAGTTTTCCGTCAACAAAAAGCCCTTTACCTATTTACATTAAAAAATAAGGGTTTTATTATAAAAATTTGATGAACAATGACAACGGTCAGGTTAAAGGGTTCCCATTTGCACAGCTAATAAAAATACGGGAAGCAGTTAACTTTACGTGTAGCACGTCATTGTGTTCATTTATTATGTAATCAAATTACACTTTCAGTCCTACAGTTTTAGGGCACTTTAGCTCTATGGCAAAATTAATATTACGAAATAATCCCTAATATCACCTAAAGGTAAACAGTTTTAAGGCAAACATTACAAAGTCGTTAAATACATGAGCTGTAGTAATTTAGGTCAATATTTACGTGACTACTCCTCGGGTATATCAAGATATACCTACCTGGAACATTAATTTCATTATACATTTAAATTCATTTATTACAGCTATGAGCTAAGTATAACTATTGAGTAGTACTAAACTTTATTAGGTGAAGTAAATACATAGTTATAAAAATTTCGTGATCAAAATTGTTATCATGAGTATTTATCGTTAAATACAGATTGTAAATAATACAAACTATTTGTTCTTTTTTCATCAAATGGCAATCATTACTCGCAATGCATTGATCTGCACTGGATGTGGGTTCTATTTTTCTTTTCTTGACATAAATGCACGTCTCGAAGCATTGTCGGCGGGTAGGTAGAGCCGAAGCTTTTTTACCGGCATCGACGGGGCATTGACACTAATGCCGGAGCACTGGCCGTTCTTGACAGTTCAAATGTTTACAATGTATGTCTCGAAGGATCACTCGCTACTTACTTCATTTAATACCAGATCAAGGACTTGGAACGTGTGGTAGAGTCGTAAAACCTATCGGTGCTACATTAAAGTTACAATGGCACCACTATTAATGCGTCTATTCCAATGGCTAGTGGTCTACGCTTAGTAAAATAAATATAACAGAGTTTATGTCTTTAAGTTACACCTACTCTTAAATTGGTAGTACATTTTTAACAATTTATGTTTAGGTACTGTTTAGCAATTTTGTTTTATACATTCAATAAAAACATTTAAGAAAATTCATCATCGTCAATCAGCAGCCAAGAATCAATCAATATGCAAAACTAACGTCAATCAATTGCCGTTGCTGCGTTTATGAACAACAAATACGTCATTCGCATTTATAATTTGCACAATTATGGATTAACACAAACACTTACCGCTGTGGTAGAAAATTAAATACGTCATAGCATGTATTGTTATTTTTACTTTCTATTTCTTACAAACATGTTTTGTGTAATTGTTTATGCAATAAACCAATTAATTAGATATTCGTAGTTTGTGCTTTACTACCTATATTGCGGCGAATAACACCGCCAGGAACAATGGCGCGGCGAGTTCATCAGACGCGATAATGAGTGGTCCCGTGGGTTCAACAAACTCCCTATTTTATTTGTAAAATAAAATTTATGCAACACAATCTGTAACACGAAATTCATCCAATACTACACGTATACATACTCAATAAAATTATAAGATTTATTCGATTGAAATTTTGCCAAATTACAGAACGCGATGTCGTTTTGTTTTCGCAGTGGACGACCACGATGACGAAACTAAAACAAATATTAAAATTATACTTCATATATATTTTTAGATAACATTCTTTATAATGTTTATTAGTACACACATAGGAGTTCTGCGTGCATCGGTCTCAAGAAAAAGTGAAATTGTAACAAGTAAGAACCAGTCGAGGTCGGTGACCAGAGGAGCGTCTCTATAACGATTGGCGACTGCTCCACTCGGCTGATTCATCATTGCTCCTGCTCACCACCTCACCACTGAGATGCCTGGATTACTGAGTCATAAGCGATCTTTTGTTAGGATATTTAACAATGGTGACATTTTATCGACAGCTACATATCGGTCCTTGTTTTGTATTCTAATACAGATACATTCTTTTCATTTGTTGCTGTTGTGACATAGCTTATCAGTCACCCTGTGAATATTTATTACTAGCTGTTACCCGCGACTTCGCGCGGACTTCGTTTACTCCGCACAGCTCCTCCCCCGTAGGTGATTATCACGCTATCACCTACGGGGGAGGAGCTGTGTAGCGTATATGTTGACCCGACCTGTTAGTAATATTCATGCAAAATTTGAAGTAAATCCATACAGTACTTTTTGAGTTTACCCCGGACATAGATTGACTTTTCTACGATTTTATTATATGTATATATTAGATATGGATGACAAAATAATTGATATGGTAATATTTCACTCACAATCTAAACATTTACTAAAATAACACATAAACTAGTTAAAAAATCTAACCGTTTATTTGAATCTAATAAAACGTAGCATTTCTATTCTATTCATTCTTCTATTCATAAAGTCAAATAGGTATATTCCATAACTATTTTAATCCAATTTTATAAAATAACTATCTATGCCCGCGACTTCGTCTGCGTGAAAAAAAATTTTAAAATAAAAGTAGCCTAAGTTACTCCTTATTACCGTGGTTTAAAAGATAGACAGTTAGATAGACAGGATTTTCGTGATAAAAACTAGCCTCTGTCCTTTCTCGGGTCTCAAACTATCTTTGCACTAAATTTCTTCCAAACCGGTTCAGTGGTTCAGGCAAGAAGAAGTCAGGGTTACTTTCGCGTTAATAATATTAACAAATGTGGACATAAACTAGGAAAACAAGACAAATACTATTTGTTTTTAATATACTTATCAAATATCCTTATTTTTGAGATTTTACATTTAAAAATCCTTATTTAATAAATATATGTATATTTATCAAACATTAAAGTATGTTAACTTTTGGCGATATTTTTTTTAAAATGATCTTAACTTATAAAATATTCCGCTTTAGTGATATAAATTAACATAAAGTTAAAGGTAATCAAAAGGTAAAGATGTTTCTTAGAATGAGGAGAAGCAAACGAACTGGCTTGCGAGCATTAACGACGGAGTCTTTTTCATATCTTATTCTATAAGTATGTTGTTGCCTGTTGGCTTAGGCTCAGTGAAAAACGTGAAGGGTGAGCGGCATAGAGCTTGTCGGGGCGAGAGGGGAATGTTTTGGAACCGAGTTCAACGCTTTAACATACCACCTGTAGGGTGCTCTGTATTTCTGTTTTGTATACATGTTAAATAGTATCTTAGATCTTTTGTAGCGATTGAATATTTTAATACATAAGACACCACGCCGATACAATAGCGACAACTTATACTGTCTACGCCGTAAATATATATTTATATTATAAAAAGAAAACATATTTTGTATTTTTGTAACAAAATGAACGCAAAAATATTAGGCAAAACTTAAAAAATCTTTACTAATAGAAAGTTTTACTAGGTACCTAATAGTGACATAGGCTACCTTTTTACCCGAATAAGCTTTTTTGAGCATTTGAAAAGAAGTCATCTGAAATTTAAAATTTCTAAGTTTAAAAGAATTGAAAGAGAAACAATGACTACATTGTTTCTCTTTCAATTCTTTTAAACTTTGGAATACTCTCCCCTCTAATATTCGCAAAAGCTAATCACTTCATATTTTTAAAAAAGCGCTAAAAGTGCATTGATATTCTATTTATTATTATAATATCATATCATATCATTACCTCTCAACTTAATTTGAAAGGTATTATAAGGCAAAGGTTAAGTTTTTCTTTTTGTTTTATTTTAACTTTTTTCAAAATATATATTATATAATCATAGTTATAAGATATCACGCACTTGTACACTGTATTCTACTTATATTTGTGCATTCTCGCTTCTCAGGGCTGCTGTTAGACATCTCTTTCAGAGATAAGCTCGCCTTTGTACATGTTTTATAATATAAAAGGAAATACATGTTTTATAATATAAGAGAAAATTAATATATTATATTAATTTTCTATAAAATTGTATTTTATGTACAATAAAGTGTTAAATAAATAAATGATTTAGGGTCACCAGAACTAAGTTTCTGGTAAGCCAAAATCGCTAGTCTAGTACCTACTTAATAAAACTAAACACCGCCTATTGCTTGCGTAAAATATTTTAACAAATAGATGTTGTATTATACACAATAATAATTTGAAAGTATATAATGTAATATTATATACTGTGTGTGTGAAACAATGTCTGTTCTATATTATATATAACTTATGTATGTATTGTATAGATGTTTTTTTTTAAATATTTCTAGGGTATATTTTAGTATCGTTCTATTTTATCTAAATAGACCAAAACTAAATCATAAACCGTTCTACTTTTTAAAAAACTTAAAACAAATAGAATATTTTGGATTACTAAGTAGTGTAATGATAAAATACGTTTTTAAATTTTATAAACGACTACTGCACCACAAACATAACATGAACCATCGAAAATGCCAACTATTTAATGACGATTTAGGTCGATGACTCGCAGAGCTTCTAGCCCCTTGCAATTATAGGGTGCACTGCACTACGTACCTTGATACTTGTATAAATATATACGTGTTGCAATCTTATTCTTACTGGTCTTATCTAATTTAAACATATTTTCGCATTTTTCACACCATTTTTATATTAAAAATTCTGGTTGCTTGCATTCAAAAAAAAGGTATGCAAGTTGGTTGATATTAACCAATGCTATATTATTTACATTGTTATATAGTGGATTTAAAATGTATTCTTCATCTTAAAATAAACATGTTGATGGTAAAAGATAGTACATACGGCAAGAGGGCGTTCAGTACTCAATTCTGATACCTACCGAATATGTAAAAAAATTACTTAACGGCGAAGTCGCGGGCATATAAATATTCTAGAAAAAAGGTAACGCTAGGTACCTACCTAAGTCTTTGTGATTTTATTAGTGAAGTTTGAAACTTGTAAGGAATTTCGTGTGAACACAATATGCGTGTGGGTGTTTTAATTACAACAATTAGTTAACGATTTGTGATAATATACATAGGCACCTAAGATAACTATGAGTTTTATTATTTCTTATAACTCTTATCGTTTCCCAAAGACTATAATTAGAGCTTACAATGAGTTTGCAAACATTGCGTGGCGAGCTAGCGACCGTTGACAAAGCTATGTTTTGAAACAAGCCTCCAGCCGCCACGTGAAACGTGACCAAACTTCACGTGCTTGCTTGTAAGTCCTCTATGCGCACGTGATTTGCTTTTCCAAAATAACCGTGTGTTATATAAACGTATACTTGTGTATTAGGATCCTTATTTCACACGAATATTGCTTAAATTCTTGTATTCCTTTGCATTTTTATGCTCATAGACAAATTTATAATTGAGTAAGAACCAAATATAATTACTTATAATACATATAAAATTATATCGGTTTTTTCCTCCTGGTTAAAGTAAGAGGTACTATAATATATGCCTGCATCCAACCTTTCACAAAGTTTTCTATATATACATATATATAGAAAAAAACATTGTGAAATATGTCATGCGATAGGTACAATTTATACCTTTATGTACAAAAATATAACATGAATGAAGCTTTACATAATTAGATAGATATACTTACCTGTGATTATAATTACCTACTTAGAATTAATTTCTTGAGATTCTTATCACTATGAGATAATACTGATGTCTTATGCTGAAATTAAACATTTCTACCCAATGTCATAGAACTTAAGTAGATGTAAGTATTTATGGGTACGCGTAGTATTCGTCTTCTAATGTTAGTAACGATAAATAAAGAACATTCGAAACCAAGTTTTTGGTAAAAATACAAAAAAGCCGACAGGTATAAAATGCCAGGTATAGTAACATCAGGCACTAAAGCAAAATAATAAACTCGCATTAGGTATAAATTGTAACTACACGCAACACACTACAGCTACTGGTAATCTTTTCTGTGAAAATCGGTTAGACGATTTACAATTAACGTTAGTAGGTGCGGCACAAAATAACACTTTTTTGTATGAAGATAATAGGTGCCGTTCGCCATACCATTAGAAATAATGGCATCACCCTCGATCGCTACATAGCTAGAGCGAGAAAACACCAAAACAACTTAACTAGCTACGTAACTTGAAATAAAGAGAAATCGTGTGAAATACACATACATTCGCCGATAAGTTAAAACGAGATAGAATGAAAACAAATCAATAAGTCATCTCCGCGTTTCGCCATAGAAAGAGACGGCGCAATAACAAACCGGCATTTAACACCGGCACTTGACTGGTGAAACCAGCTAAACATAAATGTAAACCTTGATGCTAAACTATATAATACTATTTTAAGTAACGGGATATTGTTTATTCACATTTTAGAACGCAATTACATACTGATATGCCCATGCCGTTGCTGCTTTATTTTAAAATATTTTAAATACACGCATTGTTATAACTTTTTAGTTTTTATCCGTTGTTTTCTCGAAATGTAATCAGTTATATCAATTACGCTCCCAGTTACACATTCATGATATAGTTTTGTATGAATAGTTATATTAGAACTACGTTACTAAAAAATAAGCTCCATTATGTAATGAATTGCGGCAATTCTGTTGGTACCCTACGCTACCCATCCAACCGTCCCTATTTTTCAGTTGAATAATTAGCTGTGTGTTCTTATCAATTAATCACATTCAATAACAGACGAATGAAAGTGACGAAACCAACAAGTTGCACCAAAGCTTGAACATAGTTAACATAGAACATAGTTCAAGCTTTTTATAACGGCCAAAAAAGAGCTTTTTATTTATAACAAGAAGGTTCTGAGATGTTTTTCCACGTCTAAGAATCCTTTTTAATATTGCCTTTCACATTAAATTAAAAAGAATCACAACAGAATCTATAAAAATGTTACTTCATTATAAATAGATTACAATAGTATTGAAACGGATAAGTCTAAATTAAGTAACTAGGTATCTATAAATTAGATGTTGTCCGCGACTTCGTTCGCGTGACTCAGAAATATTACTTCCTTTAGCTTAGTCGAGTAAAGTAGCCTTTGGTGGTCTGAAAGTCTGGTGGTATCTTCGTATTATTTACTTTTAAAAAAAACCGATTTGGACCGGGGCAAATCAGTTTGGTGGTTTCCAAAGTCTATAACGATTAGATTATTATTTCTTATTTACGAAGCTCTGCTTTACGTCATTTATACATATTTAATTTGGTTTTTTAGCTGTATCGGTTTAAATCAGGACTGTACGACCGTTTTTTACATGAAATTTTTTTATATCATAAGACAGCCAACAAGCAGATGGGTCTCCTGATGGTAAAAGTCAACCATCGCCTATAGACACCAAAGCTGTTAATGGTTCGTTGCTATATCGTGGCGAGGTAATGCGACATGCATATGTTTACCGGCTACCTTACCCTCCTAACTGGAACACGACAATAACAAACACTGACGCTATTGCAGCAGGAAATAGGTAAAGCGGTTGTACCAGACCCGGCCGAGACAATGCAGAACTCTACCAATTAGTACCCACGATGGTTGTGACTCGCACAGCCGATCGGTCGCGTTTTACGATCTGCCTGTTAGAACAGCAGTTGGCCTATTCTTCAAAGGAGCCCAGGACCGACACGGGGAAAAATAAAAAAAAAAAATAAAGGCGTGCACTTTTGGATTTTTCAGACTATTTATTATCATCAGCTAAATAATCATCTATATACATACATACATATAATAAAATCGTAGGAAAGTGAATGTATGTCCGGGGTATACTCAAAAAGTACTGGATGGATTTACTTCAAATTTTGCATGAATATTACTAACAGATTGGGTCAACATATAGGCTACATATTATCACGCTATCACCTACGGGGGAGGAGCTGTGCGGAGTAAATGAAGTCCGTGCGAACGAAGTCGCGGGCAACAGCTAGTAATATAATATTTTTGTAAGAGTTCACGAATTTTTGTAGAGTTAATATTTTTAGTTAGGCAAAAGTTTTCATAAACAATTAACACATTAATTTTTAATAAAAATGACTCAACTAAATTTATAATTCAGTGATTCATATATTTGGGATGTTTCAGAACCAGCGTTAATCTACATCTGAAGCATTAACTAGATGGTAGAGCTCCGCAATGTCTCGCCTGAGTATATGTCCGCTATTTTGGCCGCAATAACAACGACACTTGTCATCGTTATGTTCCAATTTGAAGGGTAAAGTAGCTGATATGTGGTAGTTTTTATTTATACATTTGGCATTTCCATCCCGCCACACGGATAGCAACGCGTCATTTGGTGTCCATAGGCGATAGTTTATCGTTACATTAGAAGAGCCATCTGCTTGTTTACTATCTTATGATAAAAAACTGAGGTTATAATATGCATTTGTACCAAATAACTCTCAATGATATGAAGTATGTATACCTAGGTAAAAAATAACATTTTCAATAAGATAATATATATTATCCACACAGATTAACAAATATTTTTTCGTAATACTATCGTGTGTTTCAGTACTTTAAGTTTAGGTACTTATAATTTTTACGAGTTTACTTAACAATAAAATATAGTGTCACATCAGTCAATATTTTATCCTTCTTATAACACCATGCTCTACAGTTACTTATTAACGTTTATTTATAAAAATAAAACAGTAAAAAATGTATTAGGTATATTTGCTTATAAATATTTACAGCGTCTATTTATTTATCGGGTTTGCATCTCAGCCAAGTGAACATTGAAAGTATCACTATATAACTACAATAACACCACTTGTTTAGAACTGCATCAAACTGCACTCCGCTGCACACATTGAAGAACTCCGGCACGTGTAAAGCGTAGCTATAGCACACAGCTCTCTATGTCAAGGACCGGCATTATGAGACTGTATTTATATTTATACGCTGCAGGTATTATGTATATCGTAAAAGTAATTACATCATACGTTACGAAATACATCCTAAGACATTAAAAAACTTATTTACCTGTCTTATAAGAAATGCCCGACACCTAGCTAGAAACCTCTAGTGCCTAGGTAGTATATGTTTATAACAAGCAAGTCGGAAGTTGAAATATATTTGCTATTTCTTACTTATACTTTTATAACCTCATCACAGTACCTACATGATTTTTAAATAAATATATAAAGTAATTGATTCAGCAAACAAATGAATAAAAAGGTAAACATGATTAAGGCTCAAAGTTAGGTAAATATGTTTAATAACAATCGTGGCGAAAAAATTTTATTCATTGTACTTACTTCATTAACGATCGTAGTTTTACGACCTATTTAAAATACGTTATTTTAGTTATAACCTCATAAATAATAAACAACGTGAATAACCAAAAGAATTAGGTATTGATATAACTAGATATTAAAACGTTTTCTATTATAATTCAGAACTTAATACCTACTTATATGTTGTCCCAGTGAAAGTTGATTTTGTTCCCTGTTAGATCGGGGTCTAAAGTAGGTCAGTGGTGCAGCGAGGGGCCCCGCTCCAAGCTTCCACCCTCGTCTGGTAACGAAAGATAGATCATTCATATTTGATGTCAAAATGTTTAAACAAATTTCCGTAGACGCGAATATAAACTAACTTATAGTACTAATCACTAACATACGAATAAATCAACAAAATTACTATACAAATAAGTTTCTTTTCTTGCGTCACTCTCACACACTAATCAATTTTTAAATGCCATTTACATATATTAAAAATATTATAATTTTTAACTAGGTAAATACTTTCTAACTTAGTATGGTGGTTAGTAAACTGTATAAAGAAATACTTTTTTCTAACCGGCTTCCCAAAAGGAGAAGGTTATCAATTCTGTATGTTTTTTATGTTTGTTAACTCAGAATTCGGTCATTTATGAAGCGATTTCAAAAATTCGTTCTTATAAATCGGTTCTTTTTTGTTTTGTTTGAGATATTTTTTTATTTGGGAGGGTATTCCCGTGTGGTCTCATTTTAATTTGGTGAAGATATAATACAGGGTTCCGAAGATATAGGAAATGGAAAGTCAGTTGCTGCAGTTTTGCGACATTCAAAAATATTATATGTATATCATAATCATTCATATTAGTTAGCGAACAAGCTTATGGCTCTCCTCATGGCGCACAGATTAAAATGAAATACTCCCCATTCTTTATAATCTATATCAATGGAAAGAATATTTGAAATCGATGTAAAATATTTTGAGGCCATGATTGCGGGTGAAATTGTTTTGAAAAGGTCAACACTCAAGGTTGTTACGTAAGAAGTCTTTGTAAAAAATGTTATAACCTTGTGTTTATTGTTAAGTCGGTAACTCATGTAGTTCAATCAAACATAACGGTTTCTGTATTTATTTTTGAGTTCCTTTATCAGAGTTATGGAGTGTAAAGACCAGGGTTACAATCTTCTAGTAATTTAGGCGTCTCTAAAACAGCCCTGAAGAAAGATTGCGTTGCTATTCCAGTGGACCATTTTTTAAGAAAGGGCCAATAATAACTCAAATTCAGACAGCCAATAAGCAAACTTAATTTTTTTTAAACACCACTGATAAGTGGCGGATTTACCCATAGGCTCATGGTTACCCATAGGACCTAAGGCGACATAATACTAGGGGCGGCAAATTTTCAAGACATCATAATTTTAAAGGCGAAAGAAGTCAAGGGCAATACAAATTAACACATACGAATAAACTGATTTTAAAATTCCTTCGCCTAATGGAAAACTACATTACTTCGGGGTTACAAAGCCTACATTCTTACCAGACTAAAGAAATAAAAGTTTTTAAAGAAATAAGATTTTTGGGTCACTTGAATGAAGGCGACACCGCGGGCAGCAACTAGTATTGAGTAGATTATTAATAAACCAATAATAAGTTATATTATAAAATTTAATAAAATTTTATTTATAAAAAATTAAATATTTGTTATTAATAATATAATAATAATAATCGTTTATTTCGTAACTTAAGTATATAATATCTAATTAAATTTTGTGCTGTTGCTGGGGCAATCCTTTTAAGCATAATTATATTGAAAAGTGGGGTCTTCAATACAGGACCTCACTTTTCAATACGTAGCGCGAAAAGCGCGTATTAGCGTAGGTAAATTTTATTTATACGATTAATTTAAATTGGGTTAACAGTGACACATTGAAATTAATGTCGAAAGATCAAAATTTACTATTAGATTTACAAAGGATATAAATTAATTTCAATAATCAATCACTCCCTTACAAAGCTAAAACAAGGCGGCATATCAGTGTGGACCTCGGCATTAATTATGGCCACCACTACACGAACATTGTTGTGAAAACTTTTTGAGTTATAAGGCTGTGTAAAAATGTGTTCCAGGATTTTTCGCTCCATAAACTAATCATAATTACAATTAGGTATTCATACAAATTATTCAGCCATTTCCATCATATCAAACATACACACACTTAACAAAAATCAAATCTCCCAAGCCTTGTACTGTTTTTTTAGTATAAGATACCAAACGAGCTGATGGCTCTCCTAATGGAAAAAGGCAACCGTTGCCTATATACACCAAAGATGTTAATGGTGCGTTTCTATCGCTTGTCATGCTTGGAAACTGAGAGTTAAAATGTTGGGAGTTTTGATTGTTATTACGTTTATTATATGTATGGCTGAATAATTTATCCCCATGTTGGCTCAGGCTCCTTTGAAGAATAGATCATCTGCCACTCTGCTAGGCAGTTCGTAAAAGGCGATCGATTGGCTATTTGTGACTACTATGTGGTAAAGTTCTCTAATGGCTCACATGAGTCTGGTACCACCTATTCCTGCGGCAATAGCGTCAGTGTTTGTCACAGTCTTATTCCGTTTAGCCTGCCATTTTGCCAGGCACTTCCTAAGAGGTGAGCGATTGTCTATAAGAGTCACTAACATCGTGGCTATTAAATTGTAGAGTTCTGCACTTTCTCAGCGGGTCTAATACTACCGCCTTACCTATTTCTGCCGCAATAGCGTCGGTGCTTATCACTGTCATGTTCGGGCTTGGAGGGTAAGGAAGCTGGTAAACTTACGCATGTGGCATTAATACCCCACCATAGGGATAGCGCAACGCACTATTAATATTTTTCATGTCTATTGGCGATGGTTGTCTTTGTTAAAAGAGCATAATCATCTTTTTATAATGGTGTCCATCCTTTCATCCTTTTACATCAAAATATTTAGTTCTAACTCATAATCCTGTTATATGTCCTGTGGTTGCTGCCCTAAGTTCGGATAATTCAAACATGTTTCACTTACAATAAAAAGTAAAAGACTTGCAGAAATAACATTTTAAATGTTTTCTTATGTGTTAAGATACAAGCATAACGGATCATAACATTGAAAAAACCATTAGCTTTTGCGTTATGTAAAGCGTACATTTTTAATCGTTAATCAGCTAATAGGAGTACAAAGGAGTAGCGCAACCTTCGTAGCCCACCCTTGGCCGTGGTGTTTTGACCTAGATTCAAACTCCCTGCCCCCACCTCATACCCCTGACCTGACCCATTTGAAAATGCACTTGAAGCCTTCGTACCCTGGTATGGAGCATCGAAAGAGCTCCGCGCGCGCAACCAATTCGTGTCCCTGACATAACATTGCATTTCACAACCTATTTAATTCAACCTAACTCTGACCTAAATGCTAGGACGTCATACTTATTTAGTCTACGTCATTTAATTACCAATAATTCAATGACAATGTTTTGGATTTAACTATTCATTGAAATGATCAAGAAAACTGTACTTTACATTTGTATAAGCTCGTGTGGATCGAAATAATCCGGCATTGAAATGAAGGTCGCTACAGATTATTTGGCAAAGCGCACTAATGGTTTGGATGTCGCGAAATTTTCAACTCTCGACTGTAACAATACGTTTTGTATTTTACCGATCGATCGATTTTGCTAATTACAGCGCTGATTTATTTCATATACTTCAAAATTTGAAATTACAGACTAGACAATTAGTACTTTGAAAAGTGGTAAGCTCTTTTAGCAGTGAAAAACAAAACTATATTCATTTGAATTGTCAAATAATACGAACGAAAATGTAGTTCTTGATTAACGCATCACCAAAATCGAATATTAATTTATATCGGCTTTTTATTTTTAATGTTTAATAACCTTTGTTGGACAGAAAGAGAGAGAAAAGAGAGAAAAATTGTAAAAACTTCCGAGAAAGTTGAAAAATATTGGACTCCTAGTGCTGGCGCGTCACAGGAATTTTAATCAGCCGATTTTAGAAAAAATCAAGCACAGAGACTAAATAATTACTCTTTCATAAACTTCTTTCCATTCAGTTTTTTAACACTTACGAATGACAAATATTAATGACAAAATTACAGCTCTATTACGGTGTAAATAATATCTAATACAAAGTCGTCTATTATTGATTGTTCTCCTTGTGTTACTAAACCAGGAGATTATTTCCGCAGAGCAATAGTGCATAGTAACAACGTTTAAATATGACATTGCATGTAATGTCAATGTAACAAGGAATGCCAATGCCAATGTCTAGCATTCAATGAAAAACACATACACCGCTATTTATTCTACCCATATTCCACCGGTCGGTGTCTTGTTTGATTTATTATTGAGTAGTTGGTGCCTAAGACTTTGTATCAATAAGTAATGATTAAAAAACCAGCCAAGTGCGAGTAAGACTCACGCACGAAGGGTTTCGTACTATCATCTATAAAAAAAAATCACGTTTGTATACTTATTTTGAAAATATTCAAGTTTCTACCTGTTTATTAAGATCGAGTAAAAAATTACGTTTGAGCCTCTCTTTAATATGTACTTTATTTTTATTCAATTATTAATTTCGAAACATTACAACTAAATATTCTGTGAAAATTTTAAGCGTTTACCTGTTACTGTTATTTGAGCCAAAAAAATACGAAAAAAGCACATTTATTGTATGTTTTTCCCTCATATTTTTTAATTTTTTATTTTTAGCATTTGTTTATTTTGTTTATTATATATGGCGGCAACGGAAATACATAATTTGTGAAAATTTTAGCTTTCTAGTTATCACGGTTTATGAGATAAAACAGCCTGGTGACAAACGGACGAACAGGCAGACAGCGGAGGCTTAGTAATAGGGTCCCGTTTTACATTTTAGATGCAGAACCCTAAAAATAAGTACCTATTTTATAAACAATTTTCAGATGATTAAAATGTTAGTATTTCACTACAGACCTGTAATTTTTCAGTAACGCTCTTGGCTAATAGTTGCATTATTTTTGTAAAAACGGCATATACCGTAAAATAAAAAAAAATATTTCTTTTAAAAAATATATATACATTTTATTTTTTATTTAATAGTATTTATTGAACGCCTCATTAGTCGAGTGGTTAGCGAACCTAACTACGAATCGATGGGGCTTGGCTTCGATTCCCAACAGGGACAAACATTTCTGTAATGAGTGAAGATGTTTGTACTTTGTATTTCTGGGTCTGGGTGTGTATTATGTATGTAACATTATTTATGTATGTATATCTATGTATTAGTTGACTTACACCAATAACACGAGCAAGTAATTTGCTTACTTTGAGGTTAGATCAATTTGTGTAATTTGTCCAGCGATATTGTTATATTATTATTAGTTATATTATTATATTTTTTTATATTAGTATTGGATGATTTTCGTGGTGTAAAGTTGCATCAGCTATGGATATCAAAGAACATCTTTGTACGTTGTAATTGTACGTTGCAATCGTGCATGGAACATGAGTGACAATCGCTGACGCTATTGCGCCCGGAATAGGTAAGGCGTTGATAACTTGGACGAGTCCTTGTTGAACTCTACCTATATTTCATTTCGTTCGTAATTAAGCATTTAAGGCTTAAAAACCGATATATATAAAAATAGTAAACTTTATAATGCTCCAATAATCCAGTTCCTGCACGGCTTATCATATGGACGGGTGTGGCACTGCACACGAGGGAGTGAGGTGTTTCGACATCGGCAAGGCCGCGACCTAGAGTCGTTTCCGTACGCTTCGAACCGTATGTCAAGCGTTGTGCCCCTATCTTATTAATTATTATATTAGATAACATTCCTTATTGTTTTTAACAGTAAAATATGCGGATATTATTTTAATACTAAATTGTTAGTGCCTTATAAATTTTATGTAAATTAGATTTAAAAAAAAACGAAACATTTCTTAAATCATTTTAATATACCTACTACAAAAGCCGATTTTGATGTTCTTTTAAAGCTCTAAAGCCATAGAGGAGATTGGTAATAATAATAATATTTAATTCAGAAACACGGCCACATTTGGAATAAAAATACATTTTTAAAAACTAAAATTAAATAATTGTGTTAGCTATACATTTAAAAACTGAAATTATTGAATATTGTATAACAGGTAATATTAACTACAGTACAGTTTCTAGTGATTTTAAGTTCCTAAATTCTTAAAAATGGAAATAATGTAACTTATTCCTATCATACGGCGATAAAGTGGAAGAAAAGGAAAAAAATAAATAAAAACTATATAAATCGTAATGGCGTCACTTGAGATATATGCAGGTTTAACCAAAGCTGAAACAATTTTGAATCCCAATGATACACCAAGTTATAGAACGGCACTATCAAACGTAAAGCATTTTAAAGCTTTACGTTCCTTATTGTTCTAAATACCCATATCCAAACCAATTTGGTACAGAATAAGATTTTCAATGAGCGGGAAACAATTTTAATAATCTATCAAAACTCTAAAGCTAGAGATGATATTTTTATAGGACGGATCTATGTCTTAATTTTGAAAGACCTTATCACAAAACCAAGTTGTTACCGAATAACATTTTAGAAGGGGGGACCGTAGCAATCTGTTTTCTAATAGCCACATATATTAATTTTCTCTAAATTTGATACATTAAATAAGTATTTTTTCTAAAAATATTAATGATGTGTATTTTGTTACAGATCAACAGTGTCGTTTTCGAATGTACTTGGAGAGGCTGTGGATACATCACCAATACTTGTTCATCAATAGAGGCACACATTAGGAATACACATTTAGGGTATGTACATTATTCATTTAAATAATTATTCTCTTAAATAAATTAAATAATTTTCAAAAGATGATCATTTGAGGAATTTAAAACGCCTTAGTTAGCTACTTCTTCAATGACTTTTTAATATACATTTAAATTAATTCACCAAGGTTTAATAAAATGAAAAACCAAGTATAATTATAATAACTATCGCCGTACAGATTATGTGAACTGATCTCAGCCCAAAGTAACCAAATGAAGTATTTACTTGTATACATTTATAAAAACCTAAATTTATTTAATAAACACACAAACCCCGAAATAAACAGCTATGCTTATCACATTAATGCTTGAGCCCGACGGGAATCGGACCCCGATTAAGATTATATAACCAATCCACCAAAGGGGCATTTAATTTATTCGAATCAATCTTTTCAATGTAAGATCTATACTATCAAAGAAAAATCGATTATGGACTAGCGCACAGAATCATATTATTTTTCTGTAGACTTATAGAGGCTGTTTAATTTGTAGAAGTATTACTCATAATATATACTCGCTAACATTGAAACAATCGACGTTTTAAATATAAACGTTAATTGTTTACTGATGTTTAAAAAATAAATAATAAAATAATTGATAAATTGACAAATTTTTACATTTTATGATGAATCGATAATTGATATGCCTATTATTTTGTGACAATATGGAACACTTTCTATTTCACCAGCCAACAATACCGGTGAATCATGATTACCCAAGAGCATCTTCAGACATGCAATTTACTTTACCTACCTCCGGTCATATTATTTTTTCTTACCAAACCAAAATACATATATAAAATATTATGTTTATTTATCAATCGAGTACCTCAAGTTTTGTTAATTAAAATGCGCGAAAATCGAAAGTGTCGAACAATTCCGTTTCTTAATTAAATAAGTGAACATTATAACCTTGAACTTTATCTCAGTTAACATATATGGTGAGGTGGAAACAAAACGCCAGCTTCACTACATGCACACGCTCGCGGTTGCCAGAACTAAATTTGCATGAAATCGATAAAGAACAACTATGTATAATATACTATACCTACACTTCTCTTTCACAGTCCACTATCAGTCCTGAGTCCTGACGTATCACTTTAAAATCAAGTTTTTACATATATTTTACGCATTTTACATATTATATTAACACAGTAAAATTTCAACAACCGATTTTCAATTTTCTGTACCTCTCGAATCCTGACTCAATCCTTCTTTAAATTAAAATGAGATCAAACGGGAAATATACCCAAAAAAATCAAATCAGTTAACAAATAACCTAGTTCTGAGGTAACAAACATAAAAAAAAATACAACCGAATTGAGAACATTATCCATTTCAACCGACGTTAAAAAACGGAGGTTATCAGTTTGACATGTTGTATATAATATTGTTGGAATTGGATAAGTAATATTTGAGTATGATAATCTATTTAGGCGTCCAAACAGGTGTAAGTTTCGTAAGTGTAAGTATGTTTGACGATATTCTCAAGAGCTAAAAACCAAACCGAGAAAATTCTTTTTGATTTAAATGAGGTATATTCTAACTTCGGGAACAGTCTAAAACTCATCAAAGTCGGTGTAGTAGTTTTCGAGATATGGATATAGTTGGCGGATGTTTAAAGTCAGTTTAACTTTTATAATTTTGAAATTGGATTGTATTTTATATGTATTTTATTGTATGTTATTTAAAAAATATAGATATAATACAAAAAAAATTTAATTTTCAATGCTAAAAATTTGCAAAGACAAGAAATCATCCCAATAGAATACAGACCCGGAAACAGCGAGGCTTTGTGACAAGGTTGCCAGTTGCCACTACAACATAGGTAGAGCTCTCGCAAGCTTGTTACGTGCAAGGTCATTCAGCGAGCCAAGTTCTTACATAACGCCGTTCCGTTGCCACTGTATTTGTTCAATATTAATATTACCTACTGATACATTTATATAACGTGAATATTTTTCACTATAACTAAATTATAGCAATTCAGTACTTGGTAACTTGCAATGTGTGATATTTTCGATGATAGAAAAAAGGATATTTTCAACAATTCCTCTACAAATGTTTTTTTACACTGTCCATCGTCAGCACTTAGTGTTATTCCATTATTTTATCATAAATATGTTAAAAAGCACGTGTAAAAAAATATAAAAATCACTTAAAATATAACTTGATATTTTTTAAAGAATGGCCTTTAGATATTAATTTATTATGAGTCAAGTGCTAATTAATTTTTTTATTTTTTTGACCGTGACAGAACTTCTGGTACTCGTATTTTTTGTCTTTATGCCAATTTGCTAAAACTTTGGTAAACTCTTTTTCAGGAAAATCCCAAAAAAATTAACTAGAGTTTAATATACTACACATTAATCTCTTTGATTTTAGAGCACATTATTTCAAATTTCAGGCCAAAAAAAGAAGGGGAGAGTGACCATGAAGAAGAATTTTACTATGCAGAACGAGAAGTTTCAGCGCCGGCACCGCCTCCAACTTTGTCACACCGGGATATGTGCCGGCCACCACATGAGGACCCTGACTACCAAAGGCAACTTGTCGGGTCTTACAGGTAATGTACTAATAACTATTACACTTAAAGATTTAATACATAGTATCAATGTACCAAATAGTATAAATATACTATTTAATAAATTTCCACCACTTCATGTTCCTGCCCATTTATTGAAAAAAATAACGTAGTAATAAAATATTTAGGAATCATGCTAGACCAAAGATTATCGTAGATTTTTCTAATATTAAGAAACGTTGCATCCAAAACACTTCTAAAGAGAGTCTATTTTGCACTAGCTCAATCAATTATTTGCTATTGTATACCCGTATGGGGTGATGCCACTAAAATTAAAATGTTGCAAGTAGAACGAGCCCAAAGAGCATTATTAAAAGTAATGCATTTCAAAACCAGTATATTTTCCACAACTGAACTATACTCACTGTGCGAGTTATTATCAGTTAGAAAACTATACATACTTTATGCCATACAAAAAAGACATAGGTTGATTACATATGATAATAACCAAAAAGTCAAAAGAAGGAAGGATGCTATTTCACAAAACTCAACTGTAAAAACACTTTTTGTCAATAGACAGTTCTTAAATCAGTCTACTATAATATACTTCTTAAATCAGTCCACTATAACTTAATAAGAAGTTAAATATTTATCCACTAACCCTTTACAACCTTAAAGAGGTTTTAGTAGGCTGGCTTAAGTCACTGTCTTATGACGATGTTGAATCAATTATTTTTAGCAAGATAATATAATAAAACTCTATTAACTGATGTATCTGTCTGTTAGAAACTGCTAGTGCTAAGATTAATGTAACACATTTACTTACAATTACCCGTGTTGACATAACATACTCGTACACTCGTACACACTCATATACCTACACGTACAGACTCATACACATACATAAATACACACACGCAATAGGCATGTATACTACTTAATTTACACAATTGCTAATGATGTTCTGGAAGAGCGGTGCATCCTGACACAAGCATCTCTTTGCTTAAAAGGATGCGCCGGACAATGTAATATTATATAATCAATGTGAAATAAGTTGAGAAAATAAATATTTTGTATTTGTAAAAAAAAAAAAATGTAATGTAACATCACTAATGAACCATTAATATCTCATATCATCATATATGACTACAAAATATTGCAACGTTTCGCCCAATTTTGGTGCCACCGTCTTTATAACGTTGAGGCAATAACGACACAACAGTTACAAATACGCTTGTGTTTGTAACTGTCGTGTTTCTGCTAGGTAGCTAATAAACTTGTATGTATGTAATTAAATCCCTTTAATACAAGACTGTTCCATTAGACTGCCGAGTTAAGGATTTGGCTTAAAGATATAACAGAAGAGAACAGATTAATGGCAATTTAAAAAAAAGTGTTTTTTTCAGTTTTCTGATAAACACAAAGTTGCCCGAGATTGGAAAGTGCCCGGTTGGCGATAGGCTTGCCACTTATCACATTTGTGGGACAAAGTATCTTCGGATAATCGTAGGTGCACTTGTTTTAACTCTGCCTACTCTTTTGGAGATACGGGCGTGAAGATACTTTTTTATAGACCAGATACCTTAAACTGAATAAAACTGAATAAGAAAAAGTCAGTGTTAAGACAGAACTTGAAATTTATTTACGGTTTTAAAACGATAAAAATTAAACACTTGGGTTACAAAACTCAAATATATAAATTTGAATAACATGGCGCTGAATCTGTGTTCTAGAACATAAAGTTCATTAAAGATTATTTTTTTATATTTTTCATAAACTATTATACTATTATCTTTGCCTTTTATTAATATAAAGTTTTTTGCTTACATACTGAACAAGACGTGGTGTCAAAATAGAAGATGTCTTCATTAGATTTTAGGTACTTAAAATGTTTTGTGAAGGTCAAATAAAATTACAAGGTCACCTTAATAGGCCCGCCAGTTGTTATTTCTCAAACATAAAAGCAATGTTTCATATGTTTGTCATGTTAATGGTCGAATCATGCTTAAATTATTTTCTATTTCAGACAAGGACTGCTGTCAACAATGCAGAATGGATCGATAAGCATTCCCCTAACACATTCCTGGCCAATTTTACAATCTCCGGTAAGATTTTTTCTTTATTTTTTATTTCTCCATGTTGGTCTTGTTTTTTATAGAGGAAAGCCCCTTACTGGTGCAGCTTGACTAAGCGAGGCGTAGGTGACATCGTGACATTCGTAACTACCCAGTAGGTGACAACTCCGATATGCTATTACCGTCTTACTTATTCCTGCCGCTAAAGCGTTTAGTGTTTGCCAATGTTGTTTTTTATATAAAATTTGCAAGCATACGAGCGAGTGGGTCACCTGATGAAATGAAAAATGATGAAAAGAAGTCACCACTTCTTATGGACGTTTGCAACACAAAACAGTTAGTTGCTGCTCGAAAAAGAATTTGAGTGCTGAGTCAGACTGTTGCAGAGATGGGAATTATTAATATCCCAAAAAATAATTTTCCGAATCGGTTAATAAACACACATAAAAAATACAGCTGAATTGGAAACCTCCTCCCTTTTTGTAAGTCGGTTGAAAAGAGTAATAGCACAAGACAAGGTCTGAGCAGTAAATGTACACGTCACCCAGATATTTTTGGTTACGTGTATTGTTCGCAAATGACCGGTCATCGTCCAAGAACAATCAATTCTATAAGGGCTATATTATTCTCAGTTTTAATTTCTGCTTGTTTTGTTTTATATATACTTTCCAGCGTATTGAGATTTGAGACTAAAAAATTTGAATTTTCAGAAACACCTAAAAATCTCACCCACGGGAAGTTCACCGGGGAGCCCCGGCCGTCGCCCGCGCTCCGACAACAAGAAATGCAGAAAAGTGTACGGCATGGACCAGCGCGACTTGTGGTGCACTCAGTGTAAATGGAAGAAAGCATGCACACGTTTCGGAGACTAGCGTGTGCGCCGCTCGCACGCGCTCCAGCGTGCTGCTTCGAACCTTTAGTTGTTGATCAATTATTGTTCGATCGGACAAAGTATTCCATATGGATATTTCTGTTTGGAGAATGTGATTATTCAGACTAAATCGAGAGTATATATTATGAATGAGTTTTTATTTAATGTGAACTTATATACAGAGTAACAAATGTAATATATTGAATAAATATAAAGATAAGGGAGACATATTTTTTCTGTTGAATGTGGCCCGTATTTTGACTGCATAGACATTGCCCACGTATTTTTGTAGCGCAGTAGATTTGCCTTTACTGTGTGCATTAATTGCATATTATACAGAAAATATGCGTTCTCGATCGTGACTGTGAGTAATAGTTTGTAGATATAGATTTTAAAGAAAAAAGTGACATTATGCAGTGTAAAAACATTGTTATGGCTTTGTGTTTGCCTTATATTTTGGACAAATTATAAAGAATGTAACCAAAGGACGAAAATAGAAATTCATTTACCCAAATATTACCCACTTATGAAATTTAATACTCATAAACATTTAAAAAGAATCTGAATCGTAAATAAAATACCTACAGTATTGTTGAGTAGGTTCATTAAATCAACTTTTGAGGATATAAACATCCAAATGTAAAATTGTTCCTTTCTTTTAATTTAAATAGATAATGGTAGTTGTAAGTTATTATTTGAATACTTAATTCTAATTTGTGTCATTTATCGTTTTAATAAAACTCCAAATTCCTTTTACAGTAGATTATTTTGACGAAGAACTAATAGAACAATATAACATTTTTCTTATCGCGCTTAACGCAAAAATGTCAAAAACAATAATCCCTTGATAAATATTCCATTTTCGTAAGAACTTAACATAAAAATCTTACCAATAATTAATTAAGTACAGTGATGAACTGAGATTTACAAATCTAAATACTTAATTTCCACATCTATGTAGGAATACTATGTCTTTACAGATACATTTGTTATATTAAGATAAACAAAACGAAAATAAATAAATTCCGTCCATGTTTAAATGTTATGCAAGTTATGTTAAAAAAGGGCAGTTTTTTTTCATAACAATGTTTCTATACTACAAACGGTCCCATCGACTTATGCCAAACGTACGCATTAGACAACACTTAACTCTCCATACGTGCCTCTAAAAAATAATAGTGGCATTTAATGAATATTAAACATTTTTAATCATATTTTTGAGTTTACTTGCCTGCGATTGGTAGAAGAACATAGGATCGTACCTACATTTGAACGCTTCTCAATGTGTGTCCAGTATATGAATTATTTTTGGTTTCGTTCTAGTATAAAAACAAAGCAAATATTACGAGTGAATATTGAGAGCCTTAAAATATAAGCAATGTCTGGACATAAGTTACAAGGGTGTTCAAAAAGTGCACGGGATAAACCGCAAAAGTCGACTTGGTGCAAGCATTCCAGTCGCAATATTATACATCAGTGATATTTAATCACTAGTTACATTTTATCGACTGAATTAATAATTTAATATAATGTAGAGTAATATATATTATTAGCAAAGTAAGTTATCTCAGATTCGACTAAAAGACTACATAAATTTAGAATTAAATTTTTATGAACATATCTGTATTGTATACAAAAAATCCTTGAATAGAGGGAGACAATACTCAATGTCCTACTGTGGCATGCGTGTACGAAATTACACTGGAACCAATAACTGCCGGCTGCTGCCAACAGGAATCTTACGTTAAAGAGCTTAACCAAACTTGCTCGTAGACTTATATTGTCTTGAATGCAATGGCAATGAAAAATCGATGAACTGAAGGAATTTGGAGGGAATATCAAAACAAACAAAATATTGAAGACAGAACAAAAACATTGCAGGTTTTATCAATTTGCTGTGGATCAAACTGATTTAATAGCAAGAGTTGATAAAACAAAACACGACCTGTCCGAATGCACCTTCATGTTGAGAGCGTAAATGTGATAAAGAAAACAAAGAGAAAAGTAAGGGCAATTGCGACCTGCAATATTATTGTAAGTATTATTATATTTGTACATAGATAATTCAAAAATGTAATATATTCTTATGATAAGTAAAGTTAAAGCAATCTTTGTATAATTTAAAATTTTAGAATAAATTATATAATTACTGTTACTTAACGTGATCGTTATGATTGTAACTTTTGTACGGTGACACGATTCTTAAACTTATATTCTGATATGGCAAAATATTTAAGTTATACAATGGGTCATTTAAAATATAGATCTATTATTTGCTATTGAATAAGTATGCCTTATAAGATATTACTTAGAGATTATCAATATAAAGACGAGGATTTTTTTACATGTGCCAATGTTCCATATATTTTCATATGAGTAGATTTTCATACTTCCCGCTGACACACGTTTTTGTGTTCTCCTTTAAAACCTACGATAATTTTTTAACTATAATTGAGGTGCTCTTTATGAAACGCACATGTAAATTATCTATGAATACTAAATGCGTCACGCGATGTTTAGTGTTTCTAAATCCTCGTGGCTTTTTGTAAAACCACATTCATATCACAACGATACTTAACATTCGGCTTTTGTAAATCTAGCATAAGACAAAGTAACATATTTACTGTTTATATCATTGAAAATATAATAATACGTAAAAATTATACCTCATGAAATTTAAAACTATAAAATTGTAAAGATCTCAATCTTTATCCATCACCTAGATCTGACAAAATAAATTAAAATGCGTAATCTACATACAAACATAATAATTCACTAATTGATATGAAAAATATTTAGTACCTACCTCCTTTTAATAAACCAAATACATACTTATAAATATATTTTTAAAACTATTTATGGCAATTCATGACTTTATTTTTCATCACAATTATATTATTATACAGAACGGTGTTGCATTGCCAATCAATAAACATTAAATGTCAAGGTAAATTTACGGTGAAATTCCAACATGAAGTCGTTTCAGCGAGTTTTTTTCACAATTGAGAGTCCCGTCTCTGATAAATTATAACGCCCTACACGGTGCTATTAAGGCCTCTTAAAAATTGCAAATTAACGAAAGGGGTCCTTACTTCATACTAAATTCAAACTATTATTATAAACAAGTGATTTTTTCAAAAGTGTATATTTTATATAGTGTATTGTGGATAGCGAAGTAGAGCGTAGGGCGGCGCTACCACTGGAGGGTGACCCGCTATTACCCACCGATCCCGAATAAGAAGGCGAAATCATCAAAACCCTACGCACTAAAAAGGCCCCGGGGCCTGATAAAATCACTAAGGTAGTTAAATACCTCCCTCCCCCACTAATATACCTACTAGTGTGCATCTTCAATGCACTATTAGCCGGTTGCGCGTTTCTGGACGGGTGGAAAGAAGCCACCGTCATAGGAATTCACAAACCGGGTAAACCCCGTAATAAAGTCAGTAGTTACCGCCCCATTTACCTAATAAATACGTTAGGCAAAATCTACGAAAAAATTATTCTCTCTCGCCTTAAGGCATTAGTTCACGAGAAAGGCCTCAAAATAAATGAGCAGTTCCTCATAATAAATTTCAAATTCCGTGTGGGGGGTACCCTTTCCACCCATAGGCCGATCACAGCAGGTATCCCGCAGGGCTCCATACTGTCACCCCTATTATACACTCTCTACACGTGCGACGTACCACGCGACCCACACGTCGAGCTCGCGTTGTTCGCCGACGACACCGCCCTCTATACGTCCAATTTTTCCGAAATAACAATCACCAAGCGGCTGCAGGCTACGGCCAACGCCCTTGGCGATTGGTTCAGAAAATGGCGTATCGAAATAAACCCTAATAAAAGTACAGCCGCGGTACTTTCGCCGCGGTAAACATCCGCGACAGCAAAGGCGCGGTCTGCGGAAGCTAGCCAACATTACCCTGTTCGGAAACATCATCCCGTGGGAAAGAAAAGTCGAGTACCTTGGGGTAACGTTGGACAGTAAAATGTCATTTAAACCGCACATACAAATAGAAAGCTAAGGCTAAATTCGTTGTAGGTCGTTTAAACAACCATATCGATAAACGTAGTAAAATGTCACTTATGCCGGATTCCTATATTAAGCGATCCGTCATTCGTAACAGTAACCATTAGCAACCAATTTAATAGTAATAAGGCGTTCCATAATTTGTTTGTTTGGATGGTAATTTGATAATTTATAGTTAATATAGTAACATACAGTAACTATTATACATACATACAACTATTATAGGAATAGTTTTAGCTCACGCGCCGTAGAAATTATTACTATTTGTAACTAAAACGAGTCGTTTTACTGATATAGGAACCGGGCAAAGATGACACTTTACAAGTCGTGTGTACGCCACATCCTATCACACGCTTGCGTAGAGTTTGCCCATCTCCCTCGTACGGACTTGCATCCGTTGCAAGTGGTACAAAATAAATTCTTGCGTATTGCCACAGGAGCACCGTGGTATATGCGCAACGTAGACCTTCATAATGATCTTGAATTCCCGAGCTTAGTAAAGCACTTTTAAGAAATCTCTTAAGAGATACTTCGATCGTGCCATTTCGCATCCGAACCCACTGGTAGCCGCGGCTGACTACATCCCAGATCCTAATCCCGATCCCAAATTACGTAGGCCCCGCTACGTTCTCACCGATCCCGATGTCCCGATAACTCTGGCCAACGGTTCATACGAAAACATTACACACCTGCATTCGCGACATTGTCGCCGCCGGCGGCGACGAGGACCTCTGTTTCACCCTTAGGCGAACCGAGCCCAAGGGCAAGGATCAGCCGACGGACAAAACAATGCCACTAGCCTTTTATCTCAAATCACGACCCCACCCTAAGCTGAGGTTCGGTCTCGCAGGAGACACACAGCCCTACACCTATAAATTCTGGCTGAGCACTCTGCTCGCCCCTGCGACCGGTGAAGCTGTGACGGCCCATAAGGCCAGCAGTAATTCAGACATTCCGAAAAAAAGTCCCACTTCCAATTTTCATGAAATATTGTACTGAACTTTGTAAATATACTATCTATTTAAATAAACATTTTTATAAATAACACTACCTAATTTAAAAGATGATTTAAACGTAATAATACTATTTCGAAAAAAATATTTTTGATATGTTTTAATTCACATTTTATTGATAATCATCTGGTGCAATCGGTCCTTAATTTTACTCAATCTATATTGCCGTTTTAGATATTTTGTTAAATTATGGATATAACAATACAGATTGCAATGCATCTGCATACACATATTCATAAACTGCAAAGTGCAAACGAATATTGTGATATAAAGTAATTGCTATCCCGAACTTTAGAAGAATGATAAAATTTAAAACTAAAGATAAAAAAACTCTTGCCAATTCTGAAAAATTGTAAGTAGGTACTTGATTAATTTTCTTTTTTGTCACATTATTTTAAACATAAAGTATCTGTGCCCTACCCAGGTGTATGTATCTGCAAATATTACCACTTCTTTGCTATAATGGTTGTGATAATATATCATGAAGTTGTCGTTATAGATATTTATGGCATCTATCGTCGTTAACGCAACGAAATTTCGCGTTCATGAAAACAAATGATCACTTTAGAATAAGGTAACAACTCAGCTAGCGATTTGACAACTGCCATATTATAAGAAACCTAGAATGTAACCACGATATAATTAATTGTTATATTATATAGGTTAATAATATTTTATGTTCAAGTCATAAAGTAGTATTTCTTAATTTAAGTAGGTACAATAACATTAACGCTATGGTATTATCTCCATTTAAAAGCAATGAATATCTTATATAAAAGCAGAAATTTTATTTATACCGGTATGCAGATGTTAGAACAAGTTTAAAATTCTTTTTACACATTCTTTTCATAAAAAGAAATATACAATTTTGTAAGCATTTACATAAATGTAGGAATATTCTGAATCTTATTTTAATATTTCTAATACAATGTATATTTCTTTTGCCGTTTGTAAATTTTATTTAGTAAAATCAAAATTCTTGTAAAATAGTCATTGCTTCTGTAAAAAGTTGTAAATTGAACTTATACAATTTGTAGTATTAATATACCCAAGCCAGAAGGTAGGTAGTTTGACCACCACGGTAAAATAATACGCAGATCTCAAATCGTTTTGAAGCTATTAGATTTATTTATTGAATAACAGATTTCTTTTTATTTTTTCTTATAAGTAGTTAAATTTACATTTAAGTTTTTGGAACGAAGTTCCTTACGGCAAGCTTGGAGGGGATAGGGATTTTGCTGCGCGACCGAACTGAAAAAAATGTGATAGTAAAACCGTAAGAAAAATGCGTGGAATAAAAGCGTTAAATGAGACGTGCGCAGGCGCGACAGTCGCGTACACAAGCGAGTAGTGCCGTTTAGCCGAAGGAAGTTCGTTCCTACCTGGTGTCCCGCGACACCACATCATTTTTTTTATAAAGACAATTAATTTAATTTTAAGCTACTTGTATATAGTTTACCTTACCGACGTACCTTTTAATTTATTTAGCCAAAATATTGCTCAATAAAGTGTACACTTTACACCAAAGTCATAATACATAACTTTATTTGTAACAGTACAAACGGGCACAATAATTGTGGTGAATATATGTTTATCTTTTGAATATTGTACGCATGTTATATACAGGAAAAGTAAGTTTCTTGCACCACGATTTTAGATTTTGTTATGAATCGAAATATGTTGATTATTTTTTTCATATGGCCATCAAAGTAAAGCGGCATTCAGATATCTCCATTTTGTAAATCATTTTAAGTGTTGGAGTAATCTGATACGAGCGCTAGTCCCCTCTAAGTCTTATTTCCTAATTATTTGCACTTAAAAATAAATTGCGTGATTATATTATGTTTTTAGAGACTACGTTATTTATTGTAAAATTAAATTTTTGTTATCAATTGCGAAGTTTTTAATTCCTCGATTAATATAATATCATCCGTCTACATTGTCTTAGTATTTTTAGAATTAAGGCGATATTATATTAATACACAAAAGTACATACACCGTATTTGTACTTAGTTAATTAATGTTTTAAAAGCGTGTACCTATATTATTATTTTTAAGTATTAATTTTAACATTGATTTGAAAGCTCAGAAATTAATTTCGAAATTTTTACTACAACTTGAACAGAGACCTAGAGTGGCGCTAAGAAGAAATAAATGGGAGAATAAGAATATTATCTTTAAAAATACTCACAATAAATTCAAAACTTATTTAGAGTTTGTTATAAATACGTAGTTTGTATATTTCCTATTTTATGTATGTACTAAATCATTATAATTAAAAATATAGGTACCTTCGAAACTAAAAGGTACAATCAAAAAGATTATTCACGTGTTTTATGCTTATGGCTATGACTATCATGGCTATCAAGAAAAATTATATTTCATTACAAAGCTATAAATATATAATTACAAATTTATTTTTGACAAGACGAAATAATAAACCAAGAGTGTAAATATGTAAATTCGGAAAATAGTGTGGTTAGGCATTAGATTCTCGTATCTCTAAAGCAGGAAATACTATAATGCTTGTTCGTTTTACCTTGCTTTATTTATATTATATAATATATATTATATTGTATTTACAAGACGCAACGTAATTATTTAATGAAAAAAAATACAAATCTCAATGCTAAAGTAAGTACCTATACGTATAATAATCTTTAAAAACATTGGTGTAATTTACCTTAAAAAACTTTTTCAGATTTGAATATGATTATTATAGCATTATAAAGATCTTCATACTTATGTGTAATTTACTATATTCTATTCTAATTTATTTTATGTAACTATGATATAATATTTAATTAAGATTAATTTCATTCTCTTCAATACATTAAAGTTATCGGAACTTTATTTTTAAGATTCTGGTTTATATGATAGATAAATAATACTAAAATAGTTGTATCTTATGTGGGCAATAAAATTTAATGAAAATATGTCTCCTGTTTATAAATAAGTACGCTTTAAGAACTTTTATAAGACGTTTTTATAAGACGTGTGAACTGGCTATTAGGAGCATATATAGATCGACTGATGAACTGAACAACATAGAAAAGTCATCACCAACTTAATATCATGTAACAAGCAAAACTTAATGTATTCTCTAGCTGCGATAAAGAACAAAATTTGATTATTAATCATCGTTTATCCGTCTGAGCGTTTATTTCTGTCGGTGGTGCATAGAAATGTTCTCTTTTTACAGGCATAGGAGCAGCAAACAATGCCTTTTTTTCATTTTGCGTATCCGGAATATATTACTGAAATGGGAATGTACTTATCATAAAAACAACAACTATGTCAACTAAATTGTATTTCCAGCTTGAATGAGTTATGGCGATTTTTCAGTCACGAGGCTTGTATATTAAAAGGAGTTAACAGATTTAATAGTCCTAAAAATGTATTTATTTCAATTGTAATTTGCCTGTTTGCAAAATACGTTATTTTAAGTTTAAATCAGATTGCTATCAATACTTGATGTGTGCCCGTAGCATTGTAATTTAGATCATTTTTATGGTATTATTTAGTTAATTGCCTATGTCTTGACGACATACGCAGTTACGAAAAATGTCGTCGATCCATAGGTTAAATGGTTACCAATAGGATTAAGGTTTAAACAATAAGTACTATGATGAATCAAACGGTATTCATTTGACATCTTGTTGTGTTATATTCTTCTATTAAATATATATATATATATATATATATATATATATATATATATATATATATATATATATATATATATATATATATATATATATATATATGTTATATCACAGCAGTTTTTACTGACACTGTCAGCTGAATCAAACTTATAAACTTATTTGACGTCTCGAGTGAATTAAGTATATATATTTTTGTTATAAAAAATTATAAATGCTGGCAGTTACTCTACTGTGATTTTATAATTATATTTAATTATCATTTAAATTTATAATTAAATTATAATGTTGAATGTGAATGTGCGTTGTGTTTACTGAACTAGTGTTAGGTTTAGAGAATGTTATTTTATACTGTACCAGGCCAGGCCCAGAAAGTGTTCCAAATGATTAGTTTACCAGATTCAAAAAATATTCATGAAATGTTTTGTTAAAGTTTAAACATCATAAAATTAATGAAATGAAATATAATTATCATCGCAAAGTGACATTATAATGTAACTTACGTAGGCACATAAAGCTCTCTATAACTTTGTGATTGCAGTCGGAAAACAAATGTGATCTAAGGCAATTTATTCCACTAAAACCGTTATCATTTAATTAATGTGGTATCTTTGACAAGAGAAGTTTCCTTCATTTAAGTGTGGTATACAGTATAATGGTAACAAAATAATAATATTTTTACTCACAATATTCGTTTATTTTGTCTGAATTGTAATATTTTGACTAGATGAAAAATATATTTAAAATTGTTCTTTATACTTCAGTAAATTCAGTATCACCTCTTTGAATACTTTATTTTTACCTTTGTCGAATATAATTGATACGGAACCACTCTTGAACTCATTTATTTGAAGCCGTGTTAATAAATTGATATTTATATATTTACAAATATATACTTTAGATTTAAAAATCTTCGTTTTATTGTATTATTTGCTTTACCCCACCCATTCCCTAGCAAAGTGCTTTTCAGGAGTTCCTTGTTTTACCAACAATTTTGCTTGTCTTATGAATGAAAAAAATCTTCTTACTAGTTAATAATTCTAATTTTTATTAGCATTGAGTACACAGATTTTTTACGTCTTGAGTAAACCTACTCAAATGTAGATAATGAAATAACGGGTTCGAGTCCCGACTCCATTAAAAAGCGCTAGGGGAAGGGGGGACATAACCGGGCATAACTTCGTTTTATTGTATTATTTGCTTTACCCCACTCACTCCCTAGCAATGTTCTTTTCAGGAGTTCCTTGTTTAACCAACAATTTTGCTTGTCTTATGAATGAAAAAAATCTTCTTGTTAATAATTCTAATTTTTACTAGCATTGAGTACACAGATTTTTTACGTCTTGAGTAAACCTATTCAAATGTAGGTAATGAAATAACGGGTTCGAGTCCCGACTCCATTAAAAAGCGCTAGAGGAAGGGAGGGCATAACGGGGTACTTAAGGTTTGAGACTCAATAAAAACATGATTAGTAGAGTTTTATTTCTTTTATTTATTTTAAATTGACCTACAACTATCAGTCTTACAAATTGTAATTAAATCACTTAGATAATTAAAGTAATAAAGTAGTTAAATATGTGAAAGTAAGAAAAGGCAGAAAACCCCATATTGCCCCACCCGTGAGGCAAAACGGGGTACCCCTTAGGGACAATATGGGGTACCCAGATCTGATATTTAATCAGGCAGGCAAAGCGAATATACATGCACTGCCTCTTCGTTGTCATCATCTACACCTGCACAGCCGCAATGTGCCCATTTTCTGCAAGAATTACAAGCTATCCAGCCTTCAGTTGATTCTAAAATATAAACCTTGGCAGTATAGACAAGGTGTATCTTCTTCTGATTCTGATGAACTTTTTATTGTCTTTAGTTTTTCGGTTTGTTTCATACTAATATTCTTTTTTTTAGGTTCTACTCTTTTTTTCTTCATTTCGTTTCTCTTCTTCTTTCTTTCTTCAGCCTCGGTTTTCTTTCGATTTTTTTCTTCTAATTCATTTTTGTACAGTGAAGACGTTATAATAGCAGTTTTTCTTCTTCGCGAAGTAATTCGACACTTTTTTTGGTGATAGGAAGAGGCATAAGACTTTTAGGGCTAACTAATTTTAAAGTAGTTTCTTCCTGTCTGTCCCTGTTTTCTTGATTTCCAGACCAATGGGAGCATCCTGAAGAAGTTGTGGATACATGATCATTTTCTAAAAAAAATAAAAAAATAAAATTTCCTAACGAAACCTTAATAGGACACGTCTGATTAGAGCTTTGTCTAGCGACTTTAACTCTTCTCTCTGAAGTCGTTTGAGACACAGAAAATGTTTTCGCGGGCTAAACATATCCAATCTTCCCTTCCAGCACCGCTTTGATTGCCCCGTCCATTGCATTCGGATCTCATTGTACTCTGTTAGATTTTCTTACACAGTTTCGTACCATTCTATAACAAAAAGAACAAGATATCTTTAATAAATAATAATAAATATATTTCGAAACCGCGACCTCCGTCGGTGACATGATTGCTCAACCGTTACACCAACTGAGTCGTCGATTTAATATTCCTTCGTATAAAAAAGCAGCATTTTACCTCCCTACTGACTACCCCATTATGCCTCTGGTCGACCTCAAAATATAAAATTAAAAAAATAATAACTAATTAAATGATACGTGAATAACAACTTTTTACTTTATTCTGCATAAAATGCTTTACACAAATCACTGAGTGTACACGCAAAATAAAAAAAAATGTTCTAACAGTGCCACAACACAAAGAAAACAAAATATTTTATTGAAACCGCTCAAAATAATTTTTTCAACACAGTGCGTTATTACAGCTTGACACTTTCATCAAACGTATGACCAAATGGCGGGTGCCACGGCTGACAGCGAATCTAATAAGAACGAAAGTAATTGTTCCATTGGAATTAAGACGACGAGATTAACTGGGTACCCCGTTTTGCCTCGCTTTCCCCTACAGGGATGACTGCAGGATGTTAAAAAAGTGTTTTTAACATCCTGCAAAAAAGTTACAGATAATCGAGTTTTCAACAGACCTTAGGTCTTACGAACCTTTCCGACTATTTCCACGATGACGTCAGTATGTATCTACGAATATGTGAAATCCCCCATTTCGAACTTCTTGATCAACCCAAACGCAGTTGACGACATTCGTTTTGGTTCCGCCAAACTTAAGCTTTTCTTATATCATAAGATAGCAAACAAGACACCAAAGATGTTAATGGTGCGTTATTATCTTGTGGCGAGGTCTAATGCCACGTGCATATGTGTACCGGTCACCTTACTCTCCAAACTGGAACACGAACTACTTTCCAAAAAATTGTAACTGATTCGGCCTGGGAAATTTTGCGAAATGTTGAAAAAAGCTCAAAAAAATTCGACCAAATAATGTCTTTTTAAAATAACTTCCAGATTAGTGTACCACTTGATTAAAAAATCAAATCAATTCTTTTCCTAAAGAAAATTTTATTAAAATCGGTTTATTCGTTGGGGAGTTTACAAAAATGTTTTTTTTTTGACATAAATTCAAGATTTAACAAAATCAAATCAATTCTTTTCCTTAAGAAAATTGCATCAAAATCGGTTTATTCGTTTATTCGTTCGGAAGTTTTCAAAAATGTTTTTTACATAACTTCAAGATTTTTCAAACTGTTGACTTTTCAACGTCTACTACATACTTATATTTCTGTACCTACATAAAAAAACTGCGTCGAATGCCGTTTAAAACACCCCAATCGAATCAAGTATTCAAAAGTCATAGCTTTTCAAATATTAAAATTGTTTTTTTAAAGATTCAAAAAGCCCGGTGATTGCATTAAGAAAATTTGCCATATACAACAGACCAACAACAATAAAATCAACTTCATCTCATCTGCTGCAAGCCCAAGAAAATCTGTACAAGCAGCCAACAAATACTTTGCAACTGTTGGCCAATTCCTAGCAAGCAATGTATTACAAGCACTGGAGAAATCGGAACAAGAGTTAGCAGCAAAAACATCGGTTGCCGGACTACAAACTAATTCATTATAATTAAGACCCACAGATCCAAAAGAGGTTGAAGATGTGATAAAGAACCTTAAAAGCGAGTGTGCACCGGGCTTAGACGGTATAAACAATAAGCTACTGAAAGCCATAAAAGGAGAAATTGCAAAACCTGTCGCTGATTTTTAATCAAAGCATAAGCACTGGCACATATCCAAAACTTTCTCTCCTCAATACTATGTCTAAGATTTTAGAAAAGATTATAAATAAACAACTAACGAATTTCCTGGAAATAAATAAAATACTATCCAACAGGCAGTATGGCTTCAGAAAGAACAATTCGACTGAAGATGCAGTCAGGTATTTAATAAACACATTTGTATCCGGCGTAGACTAAGAGTTGTGCTGTTTAGGTGTATTCTTGGATCTTGCCAAAGCTTTTGACACTGTCTCAGTCCCTATACTGTTGCGCAAACTCGAAGCGCAGGGTGTGCGTGGTCTGGCTTTGGATTGGTTTCGTAGTTACCTATCAAACCGAAAACAACTACTAATGATTGACGATGTTAGAAGTGATGATATAAACATAAATTATGGTGTCCGACAGGGAAGTATTCTTGGACCACCTCTTTTCACTATGTATATAAATGGCCTGCATAAACTTAATTCTAGTTCTAATATTGTTTTTATGCCGATGACACGGCCATAATTTTTAAGGGTAACAACTGGGATAGTGCTACTATGGCAGCTGAACAAGGTTTGAGTACAATATACAAATGGCTACAACAAAACTACTCACCCTAAACACCAATAAAACTAATGTAACGTAATGTATGCTAACGTATGCTTCTATAAAACAACTTCAAGTCAACCACCGCAAAGTAATAACATTAAAATTCATATTGATAAGTGCAGTCAATCCGGAAATTGTAACTGTGAAACCATCCAAAAAGTCACAGACATCAGATACCTTGGTATAACAATTGACGAGACCCTAAAATTTGATAGGCACTTACACGCCCTGGCTTCCAGGACGCGCAAGATAATAGGAATCATGAAAGCACTTCGAAACTCTGCTCATTCAGGATTGTTCAAGCAGGTGTATTTTGCGATCTGCCAGTCAGTTATAACATACTGCATTAGCATCTGGGGGTCAGCTGCAAAAACTTACATGATAGCCCTGGAAAGAGCTCAGCGCGCTGTTTTAAAAGTCATGTGTAAAAAACCAACAAGATACCCGACCGACCACCTTTACGAGGAGTGCAAAGTACTACGCGTACGCAAGCTCTACATTCTAAAAACCGTTCTACAAAGGCACAAAGAGACTCGTAATAGCAAGGATTACGAAGATTTATTCAAACGGAGAGTGTATAAAATACCACTACCAATAGTGTATAATAATATTGAGAATCAGTTTTTGCATTGCATAAGTAATTACGTAATAATTAAAATAAGCACATTTTAGAACTCACTATGTTAATTACATACATACATTTTATGCTAATTTATTTATCGACGTGTATGAATAAAAAGGATTTAACGATTACCGAATATGTAAAAATCTACCATCTAGATAGTTTTATTTACACTGGCAATTGCAAGAAAGGGACAACATCCACTCTTGTCGTTGTCTTGCTTAGAACGTTTTCCCCCTCTGTTATGTAAGAAACAAATGCCAACTTTATTTCTTACAAAATAAAGTACATTTTTATTTTTCAAATATTGCTTCGTAATAATTCCAGTTATAGTATATAAGTTCCTTGGCGGTATGTTCAATGCTCGTCCCTGATTTTGTAAACATCTTATTGTTATATTTAAATGATGATTTAAATCAGTGGTGCGTGAAATTTAAAATAAGAACAACAATTTGACGGCCTGAAAAAGTAGTTAGGGAGGGTGCTATCAAGGAACTTATATACGATAACTGGAATTATTACGTAGCAATATTTGAAAAATAAAAATGTACTTTATTTCGTTACTCATAAAGTTAACATTTGTTTCTTACAAATAGAGGGGAAAAACGTTCTGAGCAAGACAACGACAAGAGTGGATGTTGTCTCTTTCTTGCAATTACCAGTGTAAATAAAACTATCTAGATGGTAGATTTTTACATATTCGGTAATCGTTAAATCCTTTTTTTCATACACGTCGATAAATAAATTATCATAAAATGTATTGTAATAATCATAGTGAGTTCTAAAACGTGCTTATTTTAATTATTACGTAACTACTTGTGCAATGCAAAAACTGTTTCTCAAATTAGTAGAAATACTTAGTAGTAATTTGCAAACTACGCATGGCCGCACTTATATATGGCGATTGGCGCTTTATTTAGTAGAAAGAGACTATAGATGGGTTAATACCGATATTTCTCAAGATTAGGTGATACTAATATATTCACTTTGAAATATTATAATGTCTTAACTAATATGTTAGTATTAACAAATATTTCACTGTAATTTGGACCTTAAAGTAACAGAAATAAGATCTGACACTGATACGGCAGGAAAATATCTTAACTAATATTTCACTGTAATTTGGACCTTAAAACAACACTAATAAGATCTGATACTGCAGGAAATACGTCCATCTCATTCGTACGTACGACGCGGCGTATCGTGAAAATATTTTAATACTTTCACGAATCCGACGGGCGCCAATCTAGTGAATCCGAACTATTCCGAATACCGAATGATATTATCCTATTCATTTTGGATATCCGTTAAAGATATTAGGCGAATATGAAATATTAGCATATTACAGTTCGCCGGATTACTAATCCACGAATCCTTTCAATATTACTAATATCTTAGCGAATACTAAAATATCAGTCACACCATTAAAAGAGACACACTCCACCCATGTCGTGGTACTCTTCGGAACGATTTTGAAGCGCGTGTGGACATTCCGGGTAGAATGTAACTTCCTTAATCCTTGGACACTCCATGATTCTGTGATTGTCATTTGTCAAATTGTCAATTAACAATAACAATTTGTCATTATCAAAATTTTTAAGTTTGAAAAAGAAATTCGAATTTCGCACAATGCACATGAGAAAAATAACAAAACAATGTATCTAACAAATATTTACGTATTTTTAAGTATTATTAAATGGACATTTTGTGCGGACAATGACCAAACTTGCCAGACTGACCAAATTTGTTCGGAAAAAGAAAATAAATACAGCAAAGGTTGTAAATTTATAATGTTCGAAACATTACCTAGTGTTTTAAACTTTACCCAGTCTAGTTTTGGTTTCTTTATACTTACAGAATCAAACGAATGGTCTTCGAGACTATCAGCATTAATAGAACCTTCTTTAGAAAACTATCAACCCTGCGTTAGTCAGAACTGCAGTTGCTATAGAAATGTAATAGAACAAGACTTACAGCCATTCACTAATGGAATAACTAAAAACATGATGGAGAGTGCATTGTTAAAAGGGGTCAAGTATCAGGTAGGTAGTTATTGGAACGAAGTTTTTTATCGCACGTTGCGAAAGGGGGCTAGACGGAAAAAATTAAGACCTAAAGTTGTAGACACTTTTTGCTGCACTTGTAAGCCGTGCGGCGTGCGCGTGTTTCTTTGTTTGTCTCTCTCTCTATCTCTCCTAGAAGTTGGAACTATGTTCCACCCAGGTATCCCTTGACACCTCTCAAGTTTTTTTTTATAATATGAGATAGCAAACAAGCAGAACATTATCCTAAGAAAGATAATACTTGTGCATACTGATCTAAGAGCCGGCTCTTGTATGTAAGTACATAAAGTACTTGCCTTTAAAAATTCAAACTTTACAAGTTTTAATTTTTAATATCCGTTGGGTCCTCCTTGATTACGTACACACCATCTGAGCCTGTTTGGGATACTTTCAATAGGTGATGTCTTCTTGAGGTATACGCTCCTATAACCTACTCGACAAGTTGAAAATGGTCTAAAATAGAGATGCTGCTCTTAAAATATATAAATAATATATGTAATATGTGTGTGTGATAGCTCATTGGATCCGGAATGACGCCTAGAAAAATGTGCTAAAAGTGTATATTAGCACATAAAAAATTGTAAAAGTTATAAACAAAGATGAAAAAAATAGCATTTCATTTTTTGCCAATATTTCATAAACTATAATATTTAAGATATTTCAAAAACAGATTTGGAAAGAGGAGGAAAATTAATTTTTCAACAAGTTAAATACACGCTTTTAGCACATTTTTCTAGGCATGATTCCAGATCCAATGAGCTTTCGCACATAATTTTAAGAGCAGTATCTCTGTTTTAGACCATTTTCAACTTATTGAGCAGACTACTAGCAATGGATATTTAAAAAAACATCAATATTTTTTTCAATGCAATGCATCAGAAAGTAGCATTGATGTTACATCAATGTTTCAAAAAATACATTGATATTTTCCATACATCAATTGTTTTTTCCATAGACATGTTTAAGGTTTTTTGTTCCTAGAAGGTGATTTTTTTATAAATTCCTTAAAGTATTAATCCTCTTTTTGTAGCATAAAACACTCATTCAAATAAACAAAGCAAGCAATACACAACAAAAACACGACAAAAACAACCATTTGGCCATGTTTATTTGTTCTTTCATATTTTTTTTAAGTTTGCTTTTCCCGACACTGGCATCGCTTTATAGCCCATACCGCCAAGTGTTATGTACGTTAGGGAATACAGCCCATGCAGCCAAATCTGATGTTCTTAGGAAAATGTATAAAAAGTTGGCGAGTCAAGTTTAAGGGCCCTTATACATAAACAGCGACAATGTTGGTATAGGGGCTTCATCTGTATACTCGTGCAGTGTATCAACTTTGTTATTATACTGGGTCGATGTTGGTAAAGAGACTTGCTCCTATATTCATACAGTGTACCAACTTTGTCCCAGTGCAGTGTCATGTCATGTCATTGCTCATGTGAAAACACTATATCGTTTACTTAATTGTAATGATTAAGTTCTGATTCACGAATCTTGGCTGTATTTGTCAAGAATTTGCATTTTCGATGCATCAATTAAAAAACATTGATATTTATTCGATGTTGGGGTAATAACAATACATCAGTTCAATACAATACATCTTTGATAAACGTCGGGTGTTTAAAATACATCGAGGTATATCGTCCATCGCTAATGCTCCCAACAGGTTTTTAATGTGTTAATGAGTTCCTGTTGACTATTCACTTCACTATAAGTTTCTTTTCAATTGGTCCCATAGATGTTTGATTAGATTGAGTTCGGGGCTCATTATGGGCCAAGGTAAAACTACAATATTGGCTTCAATCAGGATCGCCTGGGTTAGGCGTCCAGTATGAGCACGCGCATTATGATGATATCCTGCATGAGAACAAAGTTATTGCCCGTTTTTTGTGAAAATGGAATAATGTGGGGTCGGACCACACGCCGACGTAGCTAGCAGCAGTTACGGTATGGTATGGTTAAAAATTACCAGCTCCGTTTTGCCCATTAAGCTAATTCCGCCCCACACCATGACACTGGGCACCCCATACTGATCATTTTCGTGTACACAGGAGTCGTAAATCGTTCGCCTTGTCTTCTCCACACACGAAAACACCTAACATCACTTCATCAACAACAAAACTTCACTTTACTCTCATCTGTGAAGAACACAGTTTTCCAGTTGCCCATGGTTCAGTCCGAATACTCGCGAGCGAACCTCAAACGAACTGCACGATGAGCCCTTGTAAATTTAATGAGAACCACATGCATTCTGGATTGCTGTCCATCTTCATGAAGTCTGTTGTGGATCATTTGGTCACTTACTCGTGTACCCGTGGCTTGCTGTAGTTAGTTTTGTAAAGCGCGAGCAGTGACATGCTTTCGGCAGACATTTAAGCGAACATATTGTTCTTGAATAGTTGTGGCCTGCATTCTTCCTGATCCACTTCTAACAACACTGCCAGTCTCCTCGTAGCATTCCCAAGTATTTCGGATTCTCGCCGCGATACATCTAGGCGTAGTGCTACTGGTCACAGAGATTCTCCCTCTTGCAGCAATACCACTGCTCTTAAAGCAGTTTCCATGCTCATATGGTGCTGAATGCATAACATTGTTATGAAATTTAATGATTTAACTCAAAAAGACAGTAAAAGAAATCAATGAATGTTCGTAACAATAGTTTAAACACAAGTGAATAAGAAATTGTGTCCAGGGTAATTTTAACTTATTTGTTAAGTCTACCAACATGAGGGTAAAGATTAAAAAATGTTGTTCAAAATAATGTTAAGAATACATAAACATCTCAAGTTTATGGTAAGACACTTGAACTTGCTCAAAATTAAATTTTAAGTGTCATACAATCATTTTTTGTGAAAAAAGCGGGGTGGGCCCTATTTTGTTTTGAGTAGTTTACAAGTGTTTACCATTAATCTAGTATAAAATAAAGTAAAAAAAAATTAGTTCTGATTGAAAATGGATTTATTTACCTTCCAAGTAATGCTTTTTTTGTCCGAGATGTTAAACACCAGTGGTATAGAGTGCCGTTTCAATTCTTTGTCTTTCGTATTATAACCATAAATAAATGTTTATCAATATCCTTTCTTTCGTTTATGGGCCAAAATTCTGTAATTTTACACTTTTATTACTATCATATACAATGTCGCCATTTGTTTGTATCAATAATTACAGCTTTAGACAATCATCATACCAATTTACAGCCTATCAAGATTATTTACAAGCAAGCAAATCAATTTTTGTTTTTTAGTCTATTACATACTCTCTGTAATCATTAGGCTGAGTATTTTTCCAAAACATACACCTCTACAGAGTGCTAAGTGTGAGTTTTTCTTTTCGCATTCGATCGTGAGCGCGTTTCGAGTTTACTAGGAATTTGTATGTGATTTGTACAGCGCCACCTAGTGGTAAACTTGGTTTCTCACGTTTACCACTAGGTGGCGCTGTACAAATCACATACAAATTCCTAGTAAACTCCAAACGCGCTCACGATCGAATGCGAAAAGAAAAACTCACACTTAGCACTCAGTTCTTTAAGCAGACTACATTCATCGGGCGTTCTTTGAGATATATGCCTTGCCCATTGCCATTTCAGCTTACTGATATGTTGGTTATTTTCGTTCGTCTGCCCAATTATATTGAATTTGAATGCCTCATCCTTCGCATTGGTGAAAAGCTTCCCCCCTTGTCTTTCTCCCCTTTGCAATGGGGTTAGCTTCATGCTTTGCCCTTACACTCAGACCGACATGGTAGCATTTCTGTACAAGTACTTCAACACTTCAACATATACCAAGTCATTACGGTTCACTGGGTAGACTGCAGTACTGCCCATGTTATCATCGAATCAAAGGTTTTCTCATACATGTGTTCACAAACACTAAGCATATTGGCAAAATAGTATGCTATTCATTCTTCTGTATAATTAGCCGCAGCATACGTGTGGATGTAGTATATGATGCTAAAACCTTTTCAGAAACGGTCTTGTCTAAGAGGCTGCAAGTCATCTTAACTATAAGCGAGACAATTCGTGATGATTCTCGAAAACAGCTTGAAACGGGTTGGAAGCAAGATGGACCTGTATTTTTTCAAAAGTGCTCTGTCTCCTTTTTTGAAGGAAAGTACTACCATATTTCAAATATAATGCTATCGACCAGGGCGAGATTGAAGAATTTCTGAAGGACTTTGAAGTATCGGTGTTCAACCCCAAGTAGCACGTTAAGCTGTATATAGGCTGCATTTAGGTTCATTTTTAAACTTAAAGCTGTATACGAAGCCGTACAAAGGCTGTAGAAGCGCTTCTACAGCCGATATAACACCAAAAAGGGCCCCAAGTTATACAGCTTATTGCGTTATGTAGGCTGCACAATAGCTGTAGAAGCTGTTATAGGCTGTACAAGGGCTGTTATTTGGTGTATAAAGAAACTATAACACTAAGGATACTCTCTTGTAACTGTCTTGTACAGCTAAGAGTTAAATATGCTGCACAATAGCTGTACAAGCTGTTATAGGCTGTACAAAGGCTGTTATTCAGTGTATAAAGAAACTATAACACTAAATATACTCTCTTGTACAGCTAAACGTTCTTAATAGGTGTTTGAAAATGATAAAAAGTAACAATCGGTTTTTGATATTGTATAACATTAATTATATCACATAATGGTATCTGCAGACGCCATAATTAAAAATATATTAATAAACGATACATTCTTGGACTTGGAGCAGCATGAAACGGTGTATTCAAAGTGCAAATTATAATTTATTGAGAAATTATATATGATTTCTCTCAAAATATTCACGCGCCAACGAAATAATCAAGATAACTCTAATAAAATCATTGCAAAATACGGTAAGTGTTTGTGTTTAAGGTTAGAATATACAAGTATTTATGGTACAATATTGTATATAAAGGCATAATGATCATAATATAAGTTGCTTGTCAAGATATAGCTTTAGCTATTGCTAAATATATCTTTTATTTAACAATATATATCTTTAATGTTGTTTTTAATACACAATAATGGCAGTGTTTTGTTATACAGCCTAAAGTGTATTTGGAGGGTGATATACTGCAAATAGCTGTACTGAATCTCTTTTTTGTTCTATTATACGGCTATTGACTTTTAATTACCGTCCAAATACACTTTAGGCTATACTAAGTCCCTATATAAATCTATTGTACAGTAATTGGCTTTTAATCACTTAACTTATGTTTAGAGATGCGTACAAAAATTGAAGAACCCTAAATACAAAACATATGTTTGTCACTTGATTTCGCTATTGTGTTGTATTGATGTCGGTCGTTTGACTTTACAACTAAACCAACTTATTGTTAACTATAACTTATGGGACATGTATTTCAATCATGTTTTACTTTATTTTTCAGGGAAATATCTCTTATAAAATAATAAAAACAATTGAGAGAAGTCAAAACCATATTTGTATTGTACCCAGTTTGTGGGAGGATAAAGGTGAATTATAATGACCAAGAAAATAACTTGATAACTAAGTTGATCAAGAACGAAAAATCCAGCCCTTTAAATATTGGTCTATCACAAAAATATTTTTAAGAAGAATACGTTATTTCGTGCTTGTGATTTAATATTATTAGTTCTTCAAAGAGAAACACATACTCTTTTGCCTGTAATTGTATCTAAGTATATAATATTTTTAAAACGATTGTAAGTATACATATATACAGGGTGTTGCAAAAGTGGTACAGTAAGCCGAAAGGGGGTGGCTCAGGGGGTCATTCTTAACAACTTTTGTTTAACGACTTTTGGAAATTCGCGAAAAAAATATTGATTCTCCATAGAAACTTTGTTGGTCACGTGACTTTTCACAATGGAAAAACAAAATTGTTTTTCGGGAATTTTCACAAATCGTTGAACAAAAGTTGTTCAAAATGACCCTCTGGGTCACCCCCTTTCGACTTACTATACCGCTTTTGTAAAACTCCGTATAGTAGCAAGTTAAAAATAAAAAATACATATTTTCTCAGTGTAATGATTTTTATTTCTCTTTTTAACTCTTTTTTTATATATTCTTTGAAGAATAGACCAATTGCCTTTCTGCCAGGCAGGTCGTAAAAGACAACCGATGGGCTATGCGAGTCACTTCCATCGTGGTTACTAGGTGATAGAGCTCTGCATTGGCTCGACCGGGTCTGGTACCACCGCCTTATCTATTCCTGCTGCAAAGCGTCAGTGCTAGTCACTGTCATGTTCCGGTTTGGAGGGTAATGTGGCCGGTAAACTTATGCATGGGACATTAGACCTCGCCACAAGAGAGCAACGCACCATTAACATTTTTGCTGTCTGTAGGCGATGGTTGATTCTTTTCATCAGGAGACCGATCTGCTTGTTTGCTATCTTGACATTAAAAAAATCAGTTATTGTAAATTACCAACCAAGTAACCGTAATGAAGAAGGTAAGCCTAAAAAATAATAAATCAGATAACCTACAATCACTTTTTAATGTTTTTGTTACGGAACCCTTTTCCTTGAATATTAATAAAAATGACGATTGTAGGTTTACCTGAATTAGTAATTTTTCAGCTTTATCTTCATCACGATTACTTGGTTGGTAATTTATAATATTTAAATATTCCTTTTCAATCTTCCTCTTGATTTTTTCCAGATGATATCAACTATGCAGATATAAAAACAGCAAACAACAATTTTCTCAGTAATACAGCCTTGAGCTGTACTAAAGCTGTATATGCAGATTTTTTAACACCATTGGCTGCATAACAGTCTACAATTACGCCATAAATATTAGCTGTAGAACGGTGATTGCATGTCCCATTTTACAGAAACAAGTGTTTAGTGATACTATAATAACACTTAAAGCTGTAATAAATTCCCGTGCTAAACAAAATACAGCTAATGTACAGCTTTAAGGATTAAAATCAGCCTAATGAGTTACAAATTGCTTAAAGCTGTACAGTAGTGTATTAATATTCAGATATAACGCCTAAAGCTTACGCGGAACTCTAAGAAAGGCCTTGTACAGCATTAGGCTGTATAAAAACTCATAAAGGTCTCTTATACCGATAAAAGCATCTTTTACACTATTGTACGGCTGCAATAGAACTTTAAGTTCTATTTGAGCTGCTTTATCGGTATTAAACATGCTTGATTGCTGCTTGGGACGTGCTTTCAGTAGCTCCGATTTAATCTCGTCCCCGCTTGGCACCTTGTTATTTTTCAGCTGTTTGAGGGCCACTGTAATCTCGTATTTGCTGATGTCCGAGATATCTTCGGTGTAGTGTAGGGTGTGTTGGCTGGCTCTTCCTAATAGACCGGTCTTATTCCGCTCAGTCGTAGTTGGTACCAAAGATACGAATGTCGTTGCGCAGAGACCGTTAGATCCGTCTATTGTATAGCAAAGCTGCCAATATGACTATGCATCGAGATTACAGTCGTATTGAGTGTCGTTCTGCCATTTACCTCGGGTCGGCCCAGGGCCCCCTTCGAAGAATAGACCATCTGCCGTTCTGCTAGGCGGTTCGTAAGAGGCTAACAATTGGCTATGTGGTTACCATCGTAGCACAAGTGATAGAGCTCTTACCTATTCCTGCCACCAAAGTGTTAGTGCTTGTCACTGTTGTGTTCTGGTTTGAAGAGTAAGGTAGCCGATAAACTTACGCATTTAACAAAGAATAGCAAAACGTCATTGGGGTCTGTAGGCGATGGTTCTCATTCCATCAGGAGAGCCATCGCCTGTTGTGTCAACAGGCTCGACGTGGCGAAATTCTTCTTTGCTATACAATTGATTACGTCGATTGAACTGATCGCTAGGTATACATACGTATAACTAGTTAAATGAGTTCATCGTTACAGATGAAATTTACATTTATAATTTTGATCAGTACTTTCGTATTTCTAATTATGTTTGTGTTATAGAAATACGATGAACTCATTTAACTAGTTATCCGTATGTATACCTCGTGATCAGTTCAATCGACGTAATCGATCGTATAACAAAGAAAAGTTTCGCCACGTCGAGCCTGTCGACACTAGCTCAGTGGGAGAGCGTCCCGGCTTTAGGGAAATGGTCGCAGGTTCAGTCCCTACGTGTCGATACTTTCTTTTGTTGTTTTTAAAGTCTTTCCAGTTTTCCCAAGCATGGGGTGAGTGCTATAACACAAAAATAATTAAATAAAAAATCGCAAGTTGTGAGGTCAGGGCTATACGGTGGATGATCCAGTATTTCCACGTCGGACTTCACCGAATAGTCGATTGTTCGCCCAGCGGTGTACGACGAGGCGTCGTGGTGAAAGGATTTCAACTGTAAGGTCATTTTTCTCAAACTTTTTCCGAGACAAGTGGCAAATAGTAGTTAGTGCACTACTCGTAACTGTTTTTTGATCCTCTAAAACAATTGTCGTGTAATGACAAGTCCTTCCAAAGAACGAGGCCACCATATTTTTCCCCCACACTTCTTTTCACTTTGGTTGGCAACACCTCGGAAGGAAACACCCACTGAGCTGACTGTCTTTTGGTTTCCGGATTATAACAGTAAATTCAGCTTTCATCACTCGGAAGTATGTCGAACACATCATTTAAGTCACCTCCTTTAAATATTTGAAGCATTGTATGGCATATTTCAACACAAAGTGTTGGTTCGGGTTTCTTTCAGGCCAACTGCCGTTCTGCTAGGCAGGTCGTAAAAGTCGACCAATTGGCTATGCGAGTCACTACTATCATGGCTAGGTGATAATTCTGCATTGTCTCGCCCGGGTCTAGTCCTACCAAGTATACTACCTTACCTCTTCCTGCCTCAATTACGTCAGTGCTTGTCACTGTCGTGTTCCGGTTTCGAGGGTAAGGTAGCCGGTAAACTTATACATTTGGCATTAGACTTTGCCACAAGATAGCAACGCATCTTGTGGCAAATCCACCGGGCACAAAGCTTCCTGAAATCCATCCACAAAATGTTCATGGAGGATTTTGTATGCGTGACTCATGCTAAATCTACTGCTGCTCTAAATCTGCTGAAAGGTCACTCTTTTGTCTCTATCATACGCCACTGTCGTCGCCATTGAAGGCCGTCCCTCACGCAGATCATTGGTGAGATTAGTGCCACGTTTAAATTCGTTAAACCAGTTGCAAACAGTGAAACGAGATGGGACATTTTCGGGGAAAGCCAATCGATGTCTATCCTAACTTTCTTGTTGACTTAAATTACATCACAAGTCATAAAAAATCATGGCACGAAAATTTTCTTGCGTTAAATTTATGCTGACGTGACACAGACAATTTTCAATTTGCCGCCAAACTTAAAAAAACGATAATGAATGAAATACATACTTAGTAATATTGGCAGAGTCCCATTTTCAAAATTGAAACTAATTTTTTATTTTATTGTTTACAAGTGGCCATTTCTAAAAACTTTCCGTTTGACCCTTGTATATCCAATGATGTACACACATCATAATATATATTTAGTTTTTTAAGAAATAATAATCTTATTTATTTAATTAATCATTGTTTTAAGTGCATTTATCATTGATATATAAAAACCCAAGATACACAATCAGTGTCTCAAAAACGTCCTCTAAGAATGAGTGCACAATTTAAAATTGTGCACTCACTTCAAATAGAAGCCCGTCACCCACGTCATTGCCCGCACGTCAAAAATACAGAATTATTCTTTGATAAATTGTAAAATACAACATCATGAACGTTAAAAAAATATAAGATATTGTATTTTCGGTAAGGATAGTTTATCAATATATTTTTGTTGTTTATGTGACTAAATATAGGGTGTAATGTATGTTTTTTATTTTATTTGTCTTAAAAATTTACTCGACGCTCCAAATATAATACGACAAAATTTCAGTGGTCACTTTTTCAGTAAAAGGTCAATACATTATAACCTCCTTTTAATTTATTCGAATAATACAAATTGATCCTGTTATTATTAGTGGAGTCGATTCTTTTTCATTAATAAGTTAATTTCTTTATTAAGAAGATTAATTTTTTTCATTAATAATTTTGAATACCTTTTATAGTTGTTAACCAACTGCCAAAAGAGAAAAGGACCTCAATTTGACGATTTTAAAATGTTTGATTATATTGATTACTTATTGTGAGGACCAAGTTAGGTGATTCTTTTTATTCTACTTGTACGAATATAAAATAACAATATATAATTGTGATTCATCGTAAGAATCACAATTATTTGGAATATGAAACCTTGGAGATATATTACGAAACTTTTAATATAACAATAGGAAATCATAAGTAGCATCGAATTTTGTTCTGTTTACACGTGTTGTTGATAAAGCTTTCTCAAGTGGTAGGAACAGGTTGCGTTAAGAATGTTTTTTTATTTAATAATTTAATTTTAATAAAATGTTGTTTTTGATTGCGGATATCTTATACTATACATATTATAAATGTTAAAGTTTGTATGTTTGGATGTTTGATAATCACTCACGTAAAAAATGGCTGTACCAATTTGGATTTGGACTCGGATATAAGATGACCTGGAATAGCACAAAGAATTCTTTTATCCTAATGCAGAGGTCTGCAGCTAGTCTCGTATAAATTTTAAGTGAATGTCTATATATACGAGTTGTTTTATTTGCATACTAGCTGTTACCCGCGGCTTTGCTCGCGCATATTTACTTTAGAACTTATTTAACCTTTGTTTATTTTATTAAAAATCTCGGTGGGAGGGTGGGCCGCTAGTACTTTAAAAAAATAATATTTACATATCCATCTTAATCATTTATACACGACATTTTTGTTATTAAAATTTAAGTAAAAAACTTACGACCTGAACTTCCTATAACTTCTAAATTTTCTATACCTAATATCATAACTAACTATATCTCAATTTAAAAATACCTATTGGTAACACACCTCTCGAACAAACTAACCTAATAATTATAAAAGAAATTTATAATTAACAGGAAATACCTATCTAAACTAAAATTACCTTTGGCAATAATATTATATGTACTAAACTATACTCCAAACTAAATATACCTATCTACTACGATTGCTATGTATATAACACACCTATGTAACCAACTAATGTATCTATATTAAAAAAGTCTGTAAGCTGGTTGACCCTAAAGTTCACCTGAAACTTCCCGCTAAAATGAGGTATTTTAAGCTCAAAGAAAAAAATTATGCCTAAGAATAGGCTTTTGAGTCCGAAAAGTTCAAAAATCCAAAGTTTTTTTTAAACGATACTTTGTTCAATATTTGAAAAGATGTATATTATTTCAAAATGACTAACGAGTTTGATCTTTCGAATAACATTCAATGCAATTTTTTAGCTCTAAATTGTTTTATTATGTTTAAAATGTTGAAAACATGTAAAAAAAGCTTTTTTCAGAATTTTCCGTTGTTGATAAATCCCGAACGAAACAACCGATTTTAATCCGATTTGCAGTATTTGACGCAGTATTTTAAGAGAGCTGTATGATAAGATTTTAAAATATATCGGTATATTAGCCTGAAAGTTATTTTAAAATACGAAATAATTTATAACAGTGTAATTTTGATTTAAATATTGTTGAAAGCCGAAAAATGATAAGTTATTCAATTATTATTTATAAAATTATTTATAAAATTTTCCGTTGTTGATAAATCCCGAACGAAACAACCGATTTTAATCCGATTTGCAGTATTTGACGCAGTATTTTAAGAGAGCTGTATGATAAGATTTTAAAATATATCGGTATATTAGCCTGAAAGTTATTTTAAAATACGAAATAATTTATAACAGTGTAATTTTGATTTAAATATTGTTGAAAGCCGAAAAATGATAAGTTATGTCGGAAAAACACTTTTCATGATAACGAAATTTCATGCAAATGTGTCCAAGGAATAAAAATTTTCATACAAATTTTATACCCTATTTAATGCCCATCGGAATTGAATTTTGAAAAATCATTCCTTAATGGATCCCTACATCATAAGAATACGTTTGCGAAATTTTAATTTTCTAGCCCTAAGCGTTTTATTTGTGAAATTATATAAAACATTCATCCCCTATTTTACCCTCTAAGAGGTTGTATTTTGGAAAACAGAAATACGTAGGTAAGTCATTATTTTTGCCGTACTCTTTTGCTGAATTTGGCTTACGCCGTAGTGAGAGATTACATCCAGTTTAATTTGCTTGTACCTTCTTTATACAAACAGACAAACTCTGGATCAGCTTACCTCACTATGCAAACTAAATATATTAATATCAAACGTATATATATATATATATATATATATATATATATATATATATATATATATATATATATATATATATATATATATATATATATATATATATACATAGACAAAAATTGAACATAAACAACCAAAATATCACCTAAACCACAAATAATGTTTACCCGTCGAATCATAACATATCTAGCAACTGTAGATCTGTGTATCTTTTGCCGCACAATTGAATCGTCTTGAACTTGAAATGATTACAAAACTACCTACATTTATTTTTGAAACATGAATTATTTCACATTTTGTTCTAAGCCCTAACTTATATAATTATCTATTAGCAAATCTGAATTATTTGATGACTCGTGTGCTCGTCAAGACAATTTATTGTTACTTTAATTAGATTGTAAGTATTTCTCATATAAGTGAATTGTAAATTCTTATGAGAATAAAGTTTCTTAAACCCAAAAAAAAAAAAACGTCAAATACTACATGGCTATACACCCACAGTTTGCCGATATGTTTAGGTTCTGTGTAATAGAACCAATAACCTACAATATTTGAAATATAAATAAATTATTTTAATGGTCATTATTCGCTTTATTGATATATAAATGTTCTACGCAAAACAGATTTTCGGTCAGATTTTTTTATGTAAAATTTACAAACCCATAAAATACTACCTAAGTCAATGCATAAAAATATTTATATTCGACTCCACTGATACCGTGTCTTACCGGTTAACTTAAGTCAAAAATTTTATTGCTTTTTGTACATTGCTTTTTTAAAACAACTTTAAATCTTGCGCTTAAGGTTGAATATGAAAAAACACGTTTGTGCCACAACTATAAACTTTTTAGACTTAATTAGCGACAGTTTTGAATGTCAGTTTTGTTCGGAACTGTGTATCTTGGGTATTTTATATCAATGGCATTTATAAACAGTTACTAGAATTTAATCAAAGATATATGCTAATTACCCTATTCCATAAACCACAACAAAACCTAGCAAGTGCTCTTACTATGTCAGGAAACTAAATACTACACGAATCTAACAATCTTGTTTCAATTATCAAAGTTAGTAAGGGGCTTAAAATATGTAATATATACATTTATTAAAATAGTTCTAATGAAATAAATAAATAAAAAAGGATAAAAAAAACTGTATGATGTTATAATTTATTTTATTCTATTTTCAGATAATTAATGGGATACTTTACCGTCAAAAAGAATGTAATTTTCCCGCAAGATGTGCTGGTATCGAACATTACCTAAAATTGCTAGCACCAATGTTGACAAACATTGAAATGTCAATTAATACCAGAGATTGGCCTCAAGTCAACCATGCCTGGGGTCACACTAAACTGCCGATTTTTTCTTTTAGTAAGGTTAATTTACGTTTCCAAAATTAATTTGACACTCATTAATTATTAATATTATTATTTAATTTATTTTATGTTTAAATTTCAGACCAAAGATTATTATGATATCATGTATCCAGCATGGAGTTTTTGGGAAGGAGGACCGGCTATAGCTTTGTATCCCACAGGAATAGGGCGTTGGGATAAGCACAGGGTGTCGATATCTGCAGCTGCTTTCGAGTATGTTTTTTCTTTGTGAATTATTTTTAACTATGTTTATGTATAAAAAAGTAAACCTAGTTTAGATTGATGTGTTACAACTGTACAGAATAATTAATGGTTTTAGCTGGCCATGGGATAAAAAGAAATCAAAAGCATTCTTTAGAGGTTCAAGAACTAATGAAGAGCGAGATAATTTAATATTGTTATCACGATCTAATCCAGCCATTGTTGATGCTCAATACACCAAAAATCAAGCATGGAAATCAGATGCAGTAAATATTATTTTATAATGTTAATGTAATTTTGGATTGATTTAACAATATATTAAAAAATATTTTTTTTTTTTAGGATACACTTCACGCTGATCCAGCAAAAGAAGTTTCATTTGAAGACCATTGTCAATACAAATATCTTTTTAATTATAGAGGAATTGCAGCTAGTTTTCGTTTTAAGCATTTGTTTTTATGTAAATCGTTAGTTTTTCATGTTGGTGATGAGTGGTTAGAATTTTTTTATCCATCCTTAAAACCCTGGATTCATTATGTGCCAATTGATCCAAAAGCATCACAAGAAGAGATATTAAAGTACATTATATATTTTAAAAACAATGATTCTTTAGCTAAAAAAATTGCTGAGAGAGGGTTTAATCATATTTGGGAGAATTTGACTGATGAAGACGTGAAATGCTATTGGAGAATGTTGTTAAAAAAATACAGTAAACTCTTAAATTATCCTGTTATTTTAGATGACAGTTTAATAAAAATATAGTAAATGCATTAGGTGTCAATATTTAACAAGTAATTACAATGACAGCAGTTGATTTTTGGTTTTGTTGGTTTTTATTGATATTGGTTTTATATTGATAATTGAATTGATAATTATCAATATTGGTTTTATATTGATAATTGGTATAGCTCGTCTTGGTTGGACGAATATTAGTTTACGTCAACAAAAGTTACTGTCCCAACTATACATACGATATTTTGATAAAATTAATAAACTTTAAGATTACTAGACCAATTCTACAAAGCTACTTTAGTGACTGGGCTATATTTTATTGAACTATAATTTCAATATTTAGTTTAGCTACGTAAGTTAAGACGCTGCAAGCGTCCATTACTTATTTTAATAAAACAGGTATTTCAAATAAGAAAAAACGATCTGAGAACATAATATATTGAAGATTGAATGTTTAAAATCACATAATTTTGCAATAATTAATCAGATTAAGTCATAAAATATTATTTGACACTATAAAAATCTTCGTGAAATCAATAGATTTAAATGAGATCAATTTTAGTTACAGGTATATGTGTGTTGAGTCTGAATTAAGTCTAAAACAAATATCTTAATCAGTAATTTTCTTAACTAAATTCGCGATCGGGGAATATGGCGGGTGCGACCAGGGTCCACACGTACAAACCGATGCACAGCCAAGACGATGTGATCTTGATCCACATCGAAGCCACATTCTCCTTTGACAACTGTGAGCTAGGGCTGCAAAAAAACATATCTTAAGTACACAATTTAAACATGTTGCAAAAAGTGATACATAGATTAGGATTAGGAATTTATTCAGTTTTAAAATTCAAAACTATTAAACATAAATTAAATCAATAAAATACGATTTTTTCTAATTGTTTATTATTTAAGAACTCTTTTTTTATATCATAAGATAGCAAACAAGCAGATGGGTCTCCTGATGGTAAGAGTCAACCATCGCCTATAAACACCAAAGATGTTAATGATGCGTTGCTATCTTGTGGCGAGGTCTAATGCCACATGCATAAGTTTACCGGCCAGCTTAACCTCCAAACCGGAACACGACAGTGGCAAGCACTGACGCTATTGCGGCAGGAATAGGTAAGGCGGTAGTACCAGAGCCGGGTGAGACCTAGTAGTCACGATGGTAGTGACTTGCATAGCCAATTGGTCGCCTTTTACGACCTGCCTAGCAGAAAAAATAATATAGCTGTAAAATTGAAAAAGAAATAAATTATTTAAAAATTACGAAAAAAAAACTACGTATTAATTATGAAAAAAAAAATTAATATTTATGTAAATAAATATTTTTGTACTGTGATATGTTTTTTTTCCGTATGTATAGGTATGTTTACCAATTAAAAATATAAAAAGCATCGGTCATCGATTTACTTTTTTAATTAAAAATTTAAAAAAAAAAATCCTCGACTAACAAGTAGTCACATTTTTGTCAAAGTGTCGTGTTACACCTGGATTATTTTGTAGCTTAAGCCATTTAAATTAAACAATTCTCACACCAGTGTATTGTAGTGCTCAAGACCTCTTAAAAATATACGCTTTACAGTATTGGATTCAATCCAAACAACTCATAAACCATTCTTATGACCACGGTCCACCGGAACGAACTCGGAACGTGTGCGCGTAAGGGTCCGTATTTTTTAGAAAAAAAATGCGAAAATGGCTGGTGGTATGAGCGGCTAATGATAGTTTAGATATCACGGCTGACGACTTCTTAACCACATTAAAGTAAGGCGTTTAATAAGTACGGCAAGCAATTGGTTTTGATAAGGTGATCAAGATTTATGGTTTATAAATCTTTAGGCTATTTGCGTAGAAAGATTGACAAGAATAGAATAGAATATATTTTATTTGCATGAATATGGGTTACAATAAATAGGTCTTACATTTTTCCAGATCGCCATAATCTACCGGCAATGCCGGTGTGCAAATACATACTATAATCTACTTAATCATAATTAATGTTCGTATTTTATAAATTTAAGGTCATGAATTATCTTACAATTAATTAAACTCATAGAATCTATATAAAAAAATGTCCAATTACATGTTATTATTAATACCTATATTATATCTGATAATGCATCTTTAATTATATTTTTGTCCAGAATTTTTACCCTAATTATGCGCATCAAACCACATGACGTGAAGTTGTAGTATATATGAGGCATTTATAGTTTTCCCAATTTACTCAAAACAGTTATGAAAGCACGATGAAGTTATTTATAAAGATAATATTGCGTCCTTTTGAACTTATTTATCACATTTTATTTACAAACAAATAATTTAGATCATATTGCTGCAGTGTCGTAATGTGCATTACCAGTTTAGGTATATTGGTCGCGCGCGTCGTTCGGGCGCCGTAAGGCAGTGGGCTATCACTCGGCTCGCACGACAGTCGCAGTCACATTGCGCTGACGCATACTACATCAACTAGGTACAAAAACATCCCAAGTGACAACCTCGTGGCGACGCTCGCGTGTCGGTCATTAAACTGGGGGCGCGCAAAGAAAATTCACGGTTCGCACGCACTTAGGCGGGTTAGCTCTGGCGAATCTAGGTATATTTTTATGCCTAAACCTGACTTTTGTTAGGGAGTGAATCTTCTGTACCCTAGTACCATTATTAATTCTGTGGCATTACCGCAGTGTGTCGGTTACCGACCACTGCAGTCTACAGTGGAATACACATAGCCTAAATAATAAGTTAAAGGACTTTGAATTGTTAATGTGTAGTGTACGTATACATATAGCTTTGGTAAGTGAAACTTGGATGAATCCTGACATTCGCCGTGTTGGTCCCGGCCTCCTTTGAAGAATAGGCCAACTGCCGTTCTGCCAGGCAGGTCGTAAAAGGCGACCGATTGGCTATCGAGTCACTACCATCGTGGCTACTAGGTGGTAGAGTTCTGCATTGTCTCGCCCGGGTCTGGTACCACCGCCTTACCTATTCCTGCCGCAATAGCGTCAGTGCTTGTCGCTGTCGTGTTCCGGTTTGGAGGGTAAGGTAGCCGGTAAACTTATGCATGTGGCATTAGACCTCGCCACAAGATAGCAACGCATCATTAACATCTTTGGTGTCTATAGGCGATGGTTGACTCTTTCCATCAGGAGACCCATCTGCTTGTTTGCTATCTCATGATATAAAAAAAAACACCAATGAGGGCGAGTAACTATAATATAATTAGAGATGACAGGGAGGATAACTATGGAGGTTTATGTATCTTATCACATAGATCCGTTAAAATCTACCGATGTTCCTTTGTTTCACCTAATCCTGGTATTCAAATTATGATTATGAAGGTTTATAACGTCCCTGATTTAGAAAATATTATATTTATCTATTGTCCTCCTAATTGTTCAACTACCCAAAGTGATTGGGATACAATTTTTCAACTTTATAACTCCGAAACATTAATTGCGGGAGATGTTAATGGGCATCATCTCCTGCAGTCAAATAAAAACGATACAAGAGGAAAATTGATTTACAACTTAATGTTTGAAAATAATTTCATATGTTTAAATAATGGGCAGGCAACGAGGTTATTATATGTAAACGGTTCGCTACAAATTTGTCACTTTAGACATGGCTATAAAAGCAAACTGGATCATTACTAATGAATCACTCAATAGTGATCATTTAATCTTGAAAATAAACTTACATTACGAGCCTCATAAATCAATATACAGAAAACGTAACTTTAAAGAAGCCAAATGGCATGAATATAAGGAAAAATTAAATGAACAGTTTGATATGTTTCATTTACCGCTAGAAGTTCAATCAGGATACAATGAGTTTATGAGTAAAGTTAACATAGCAGACAAAACAATACCTCGGATAAAATACTGCCAAGAACCTAATTGGAAATTTTCACCTAAGCCTTATTGGAACTCTAGCTTATCTAAAGTGATTGCTGAAACACGTTTAGCACTAGCTCAACTAAGGAGAAAACCTACACCAGATAATTATTTATAACTTGTATATTTCTAAAGTTAAGATAGCAAGACAAGCTATTAAAAAAGCTCGCTTGTCAAATTGGCAATCCTTTTGTACAAGCATTGAGTATGAAACGTCTCCTACTGTTATGTGGCAAAAGATGAGATGGATAAAAGGAAAACATACACCTCATCAAAGTATTAGCCCAGAAAAAGCTGTAAAATTACTAGTCTTTAACTCCTGATAGCGTTTGTGAGTCACCACCTACATTTTGTTTTGATGAAAGTAATATTTTAAATAAAGATTTTTCTTTGTGCGAGCTAGATAACTCTTTAATAAAAAGAGACACTACACCAGGAATCGACAATTGTTCATACTCAATGCTTTTTAACCTACCTCGTTCAGCTAGAATATATTTATTTCATATTTTCAATCTTATACTGCGTGCTGGTACAATTCCTATACAATGGCGATCTATAAGGATACCTATATTGAAACCAGGAAGAGATCCTCAATTACTATCATCTGTTCGTTCTATAGCCTTAACGTCATGTGTATGTAAAACTTTCCATTAGTTATTACTAAAACCATTGGAATGGTTTACAGAGAAAAAAAATTGTTCTCGCCAGCGACCATTGGTTTTAGACGAGGTAAATCTTCCTTGAGCAACTTAACTAAATTAGTGACGGAAATAGAAAAGGGTTTTTCTAAAAGGAAATCCACAATGACTTGCTTTGTTGATATAGACAATGCTTATAATAATGTCAGAGTTACTGCTGTTGTAGATGTATTGAAGAGAATATAAATAGGGGATAAGATAATCAATTATTTGTGGAATTTTTTAACTAACCGATATCTAGAAATAAAAACCATTGAGAAAAAAATTTTTCGCAGGAATGCTATAATGGGCTTAAGTCAAGGAGATTCACTTTCTCCAATTCTATTCAATATTTCTACATTAGCCATATGTAAAAACATAAATAATGTTTCAATCCTACAGTACGCAGATGACTTTGTACTATACAAAACTGTAAACAGTGATATGAGTCAAACAATTGAAGATTTAGAATACGACCTCAATGCTATTGTTAAAATGTTGGAAAATCTTGGTCTGTGTATATCTGAATCAAAAAGTAATGTATGCTTATTTAATATGTAGTATTCTACACTTTTTATCGTCGGCACATTTTAACACAATATTTGCTAGCTGATAACACTTGTACTGTTTCACAATAAGATAATTATAAGATTTAATTAAGAAATAAGATTTAATTTCCGACCGGTTTCGCTTACACAAGCATCCTCAGGGTATTTAAAGAGGATGCTTGTGTAAGCGAAACCGGTCGGAACAATAATAATTATTGTAAATACCCTGAAGATGCTTGTGTAAGCGAAACCGGTCGGAAATTAAATATAATTATCTTATTGTGAAACAGTACAAGTGTTATCAGCTAGCAAATATTGTGTCTTATTTAATCGGTCTAGGAAAAATATTAATTTTGATTTGTGTATCAATGGAATAGCATTAAGCAATGTAAAACAGGTTAAGTATCTTGGCTCATGGCTAGACTCCAAGCTGTTATGGAGTATACACATCAACAAGTTATGTGAAAAAGCGTACAAATATATAAATATTTTAAAAGTGTTAGCTGGGAGTTCTTGGGGAAAGTTCATCAAAGGCATATGCGCCAATTATATATTTCATTGATAAGGAGTCGTTTGGATTATGGCAGTTTTCTGTATGGGAGCTGTGCTAAATCCCATCAGAAAAAAGTTGAAGTACTTCAAAATAAAGCCTTACGTATATGTGGTGGCTTCATTCGAACCACCCTAATACACGTGATGCATAATGAGTTGCGCGTGCCACCTTTAGAAATACGAAGGTATTTGTTGGCTTGCAGATTTTGGTTAAAGGTTGCGGCTACTTCTAAAGACATCATAAATCTTATAAATGATCTCGCCGTGTTGTGTTGCGAAAGCTATTGGAATAAGAAAGTTAAACCTATTTTGACTAAAGTGCATAATTTTTGGAAAGATCAGGATATACACAGATCTGAGGTACAAGAAGTTTTCACTTTAGAAACTTGGGTATCTTCAATAGATATTAAATCGCCTCTGTGGTCTAGTGGTCCGGTGTCGGAGTTGACCACATGAGGTCCCGGGTTCGATTCCTGGGTCGGGCAATTTAAAAATGTGTTTTTTCAGTTTTCTGATAAAAACAACATTGCCCGGGATTGGAAAGTGCCCGGTTGTCGATAGGCTAGCCACCTATCACATTGTGGGACCAAGTATCTTCGGCTAATCGTGGGTGCACTTGTTGTACCTCTGCCTACCATTTCGGGGATACGGGCGTGAAGATACTTTTTTTTTGTTAAATCTTGTGTTAATACAGAAATTGATAAATATATTGCGCCCAAGCGTACCATTAAAGCGTCGCAGATAAAACTACTAGTCTCTACGTTTTTAGATACAAAATCCCCAGCAGGCTTAGGATAAACACCACGAGATACATCTCGATCGAGAAAGTGACGTTTGCTTGACATTTACTAATATCTCGATGGACGTTAATATGCATGCCACGATAAACATTTAAAACGTCAGAGATAAATTAAACAAAACATTTACTCGAATAGAGAAATTAATGTTGCCACTAGAAGACATCGACATTATACTAATTCTGATTTTTAAGGTACAGCTTTGGTGCATTTCACTTGTGTTAATCATTATGAGCTTTTGTTTACATTTATAAATTTCTGTCATCATCTCTCATTTTTGTCAGTGTCGAAGGAAATATGACCAAAGCCTAGTGAAGCCATACTTATTTACAGTTGTAATTAAAGATATTTTACAGGTTTTTGAATTATTGTCTCTTTTTAGTTTTGACCTTCAAACTACAGTTTTGTACTCTTTAAGACTGAAACAATGAATTATGATTCATAAGAGGTTTTAATGTAAAGAGCAATTATGCTGCAAGTGTGTATTTATTTCTGGGTGTATAAGTGCGTAACTAATAATGCGTAAAAATGCGTAACAATTATTATTAACAAGCTATTCTTTTTGTACTATAATATTCCTTTAAATTATAATTCTAATATTATTGAGTAAATTATCATCATTTTAGACGAATCAATCAACATTTTTGATTTTTTTTGATGGGAACCTTCCATAGAATTGTTGTGATTTAACTCGATTTGACAATGACACAAAAATGTATCACGATAAACAAATATAAATGTATAGCATTATGCCAACTAGAAAATAAGATAGAATAGAATACATTACGCAGTATTTTATATTACAAATAATGTTATCTATTAATAGTTCCAAAAATCAGCCAGATGCAAGCAGTCCAACCTAAAACTTACTGTTAGACCGTGGTCCCAAGAACAAACTTTTTTTGATTAATAACGAGCTGAATTTTTGTTAACAGCTTCGTTTTGACGAGACAACTATCTTTTCTATCTTTGAAAAATCTCAAATCGGGTAACCAATAAAGATCGATAAAATAGGGAAAGTTTAGAATGTCGGACTAACAAAAGTTTCCACTTTACGTGTATGACAAAGTTACCCTTGAATCACAATAATAATTACCACACCACGGTCTATGATTTACATCTCAAAAACGAAAAACATTTTTTTTCGACTTTTCAGTTTATCTCACTTTAATCCAAAGTCTTACTCAAAGAGTATATAAATTTTATTTTATTTAGTCTTCTTACTTCTACTTCTAACAAAAAAACGAGTTTGAGTTACACTCGATTTTTTTTTGTTATTTTTGATTGATTAATATTATGATTATTATCATATGTTTTATGTATTATTTTTTCTAAGTGTATGTTATTAATAGTAACATTAAATAACACAAAATAAGCACCAGCTTTAAATTAACCTTTTACATTTATAGATTTCTACTGAATTTTGTAGAAAACCTTGTATGTAGTTTTATTTATGAATACAGTTGGTAACACTGAGTATCACGAGAATTCATAGAATTATTTTCTCTATACGAAAAATAAAAAAATTCAAACTTTATTTACATAACGTCAAAAAGTATTGGACCTAACTTGTATTTTGTAATTAATTATCTAACTATTACGTACACGGAATTATTGATTTATACTGTTTGGTTCTCACATGTGTAAAATCATCATCATTCTTCATAATTCTAGTATAAAATATCATAGTTTTATATAAAATGGGAACACAAAATAAAACGTAAGTATTTGTTTATACCGATTCTTTATTTTTTAAAACCCTATATAAGTAGGTAACTAAAAATAATTATGCCTTTCCTTTCAGGATAAAAAGTATGGCACAAATTAATTATGTCACCGTGGTATGGGTACCTATAGATGTATATGGCTAATCTTCCACATTAACCTAATGGATTCATGGACTTGTAGCACCAAAGATTAGTCTTTAATGTTGGGAAAGCATAATATAACATCATATATTCTACAAATACTCCATACATTATAGTTTCTAGAGGAAGGAAGGAAAACAATGGAATACTTTGTGTAAGTATTTATTTACATACATATCTTCATGAAAAATCATTAACAAGGTAGACTGAAAAAATCAAATTTCAAACATATTTTAATATATTTCTTTCATTGTAAAGGTTGTATTTTTTTACAAAATTAATATCATAAATTCAAGATTATTTCAAAAACTTGATTTTTGTAAAATTTCCTGAATAATATGAGAAGCTTGCTCTGGAGAACAGTGTAGGCTTCTGTCACTACCTTTTATAAAGGTAACCAATTTTCTTCGACACCATTATGTACTTTACAATGCAAATCTATATAATACTACACAAAATGCAACGTGCAAGACTGGAGTCATAAGGCCTGAGTTAACTGACAATTAAAAAAATATATATTATGTAAATGTATATAACAACATTTTGATAAGATATATTTGTTTACAGGTTGACTAAACAGCGTGTAATGGAAATGTTTAAAAAGAAGCCTTTCTATTTATTACATTTTTTTGAAATTGTTGATTATGAAGATTTATAAATTAATGTTGAATATTATATTTTTCTTGTCATTTTAAATGGTTATGCAAGATTGAAAAATAAATTTAAATTTGTAGAAAGCAATTAAATTTGTAACATGATAGGCTTAATGTACCTAATATGTGTAATTTTTAAAAATCTAAATTAAAAGAAAGTTAATGTTAAGTTATGAAAAATTGTAATAAAAATTGCTATTTTATTTGTTGATTTTTTATTTTCAAGTGAAATTCCATATTACTCATACCATATAGTAAATCAATTTTTGGTATTGAATTTTCATTACTGATTATGCGACTTCACAAGAGATATTTAAATTGTAGAAAACAATTAAATTTAAAATATTATAGCTTTAATATAGTATGTGTAATCTTCTATAAGTTTGTTACATTAGTGAAAATTCAAAGATACACATTAATAAATTTAAGTCATAAGGTGACATATAGTAAAAAAATTATTTATCTAGTCTGAGAAGTACAAACATTAATAATAATGTGTTTGTATATTTTTTAAAACTCAAATTTAATTTTCTTTACAAGACTGCTTCATATTTTTATACTTTTATATGTGATTTATTCACTTTGTAACTTTATTAAAGAAAATAAAAAATATTTCTCAAGGCTGTTCCATATAGTAAAATCTATGTTTGGCATTAAAAAATTAAATAATATGAATAATGTGTCATTAAACTTATGCTTAAAATTAGCCACTGATGACTATAAGTTTAATTTTATTGTATAAAATTGTTTAATACTTAGATAGAAGGTTTGCCTAGAGTAAGTATGTTTTAAATAAATGTTATGCAACACTAAAGTATTTTATTATACTAATAATCCACTAAGCTTAATAATAAAAAGTATTGTTAATACCAAAATCACTTTGATTAAAAAACAACAACAAAAGCAACAAAGTTAACATTTCTAAAAGAAAATACTTGTAATTAGCAGATAGACGGGTCCTACGTATACTAGTGCAAGTGCATTGACACTACTGGAGACTGGATTAAATGTTCTATAACTTGCAATTTTGACATAAATCAATAGAAGTATTTGAAAATTTGTACTTTTGTACAAATTTTCAAATACTTTACTACATTAGGACAAATATAAGGTAACTTTAAGACTTTTGATGCAAGAAAATGGTTTCCGTTATTTTGCGAGTTGCACCGGTATATGTAGGACCCGTCGATATCTTCTATTATGTAGTCTTCACATTTCATCCAATTCAATCATGCCATATGAGGGCATCATTTGTTCTTCTAGGATATTTGTCAATAATATTAAGAATTCTGCAGTTAGAGTCTTATCTGCAAATAATAATTATATTTTTAGTGACATATTATATTATTGTAATAAAAATAAACAATAATAACAAGAACTGACTGCCTTCCTGTATGGTATATTATCTTTAAATGTAGATAAATATAAAATAATAATGTTTACACATGAAGGTACCTAATTGAGAATTTCATGTTTCATATTAGATATTTTAAGAATATTACAAAAAATAATACATACTAGTTGTATGTTAATCATACATGGAACTTGGTCTGAAAACTACTGATTAAAACAAATACTTTTTTGACTAAATATAACTTAATGGGTATTAGAAACTCCTTAAATATATAAGCAATGTAAGTCTTAGAGAAATAACATATTTGCATTATTATTCTATGATGTTAGCATTGTTGTTGTTTGGCAGTATGTGGCTGTAAGCATTGTGACCACCAAGAAAAGGTTTACTACTTTGTATCCAGCTGAAATTTAACATACACTTGACATGTGTATGTAGCATATTAGCTGTTTAAAAAAGAAACATGAAAAACTACAGATAACTTTTGAAAAAATATAACTTTATTGAGTTCACATAAATCAAATTAGTTTTTACTACAAAGATATTCTGTTATAACAGTTTGGCTGTCATATCTACTACAAACTGAATTACAAGTCTCTTATGTTCACTTACCTTTAATTGAAAAGGCATGCCTTGATCCGTGCGTGGCTCTACACCTCAAAATTCACAAGGGTCTATATTATTTAGAGAGCCATGGATATTGGGTTTATTGAAGTGCCATAGATTGGAACGCTCCGTCCGTCGTGTAAAAAGATCACACAAATTTTTTCTCCGTAGATATTTAGCACATATTAGCTATAATATGGAACTGCCATCATTATTAAATATATACACTGGACCGAAATCTATATATTTACTATTTTCTTAGGTAACAAATAAAATGAGTGGATTTAATAAAATGAATAGAAATCAAAAAGTATTGTTATTGTAATTATTGTATAATTAAAGTATAATACTATGAAATAGTAAGGTTATCAACAAAACAACATCTTAACGAAGTGTCAAATGACAAATATGAAATCGATAAAATGACAGCAAGACGTTTCCATCGGTAGAGAAAATAACTACCATCGAGTAAAATTGATCATTTTCTCTTTCTTTGAAGTATCATGTCGAATCAAGTGTCAAATGCGTTAGCGAATCGAGAAAGTGACGCAAATGTCGAGAAAACGGGTCGATAAAATTTTATCGTGTTGCTTATCCTAAGCCTGCAGGTTTCTACAAAATTTTTACTGATGGCTCCAGACTGATATGGAGTTGGATGTGCTTTCTTTGATCCACAGGAAAATTGTTCAATTGTTTTTCAACTACAAGCTGAACTATGTATTATGCATTCTGAACTATATGCCATTGCTGAAGCGCTAGCATATATTAATTCAATTGCCAATCGAGATACTAACATATTAATTCTGACGGATTCAAAGAGTGCACTCCAGCACCTAGTGCGGTGTGTGAATATTGGCACCGTGAGGCGATGGTTTGCTGAATTTGAGAGAGTTCGAGTTTCTTTACATGACGAATTTCGTGAAGGGCGGCCTTCAACTGCCGTCAACAACAACAAAATAAAGTCATTTTTAGCTTCCTAAAAAGTACATCTCGTCACTCATCCTGCGCATAGCCCCGACCTAGCACCCTGTGATTTCTGTATTTTCTCCAAAATCAAAAATTTGATGAGAGGTTTTACTTTTACAAACTCTGAAGGGGCAGTGATAGCGTTCAATCAGCACGTAGAAAACATGCCTTCAGATCTGTTGTCCTCCTGTTTTAAAAAATTGTTCGATCGTATGAAAAAATGTTTAAAATGGAAAGGAGATTATTTTGAAAAGCAATAAACATAATATTTTGGTTATAACATGTTGTTTTTTTAAGTTACGCAAAACTTATAGTGTGACCTACGTATCTATGTGCTTATTTCGGGTTGAACTGGATATTTATTTCTTACTGCATAATAAATATTATGTTGTATGTTTTCATAATAGTAGATACGTATTTGGAAATCGCTACTATAGTTTTTTACAAGAATCGATGTCTATTTAAATCTTTACCTACCAGTATGATGTGAATATGTAAGTTAAAACACTTACTTGTACCAATTCGTCAAAGTCATCATAACATAAAGAGTTGCCAGCGCGAAAACAACGTGAAAGAATGTCCAGGAGTACGCGACACCATCCCCTTCGTTGTCGTAGACCTTAGCGTCTTCTGCGTTGCCTGCCTCGCCGCCGTCAGCTTCTATAGAACCATACCCTGCACTCAGTAAATTACACTGGCGTAAAACTGAACTTTAAGTCACAAGGGCAACCTACGATGTGGTAGAAAAAAGATCATGCTTTTATTATAATAAAATTATGTAGCTATGTACAAACTATACACTGGCAAAAGAACGATTTTTGTTTTATATTCTAGAAAATGTTTTACAATGATCCACTTAAGATTGCAACCTGATTAGTCATTATGTCATATAATGGCGATTTTTCTGTGGACATTATGTCCCTTATAACGATTAAATTTTAAACCTAATTATTAATAATCGGGCCAATAGAGAAGAGTAGTGTGTGATAATACATGGGTCTATATCTAAATATTAATATGTGAAGGACAAACTGGGCGCCTTTTTTAGACAAATGCGCGAATGGCCGAGTATGAAATTTTACATTGCGGAGGACTGCAGAAATCTAATATTTTTAAATAAAATACATTAGAAATACCTTAAATTAATAAAAATAAACATTATACATACTACATTCATGTAACACATGTGAAAAATAGTACCTATACACACATATTGTATACTAATTTATTTATGGCTAAAGTCAGTTATCTAACTTAAAGGAGATTTTATTGTTTAGTCTATGGTCGAATTTCGGCCACAGGCGATCGCTAGTGTCTATTATTACATAATGCTCGTTTAATTATTTGAGTAATCTCCACGTGCAGGTATAGAATCGATTGAAAATATTATGTTGTTGATGACAACTGACTAGAATGTAATAAGTGGCAGTTTTTGAAGATTTTGCTCGATTTTGTGCCATCATCTTACTTCTTCTAGTCGCACCTATGTAATGTTAACAAACAACATCTCCGGTTTCGAAGGTAAGGTAACCTATAAACTTAATACATATGGCATCACATTCCAGTCATACAAATGGCATTCACGTGCACACATTCACATGCATGGAAAGCCATCAATAGAAGTAGTAGTTTAAATATTTCTTGGCAAAATAGTTTGTTCTTGAGTATTTTTTTAACCAAATATATACCAAGCTTTTACGCGATGCAGCGTTTTTGATAGAGGGTATTTCCGTAAAGCGTAAACCCCTTCAGGGGTAGGTTCCCGACAAACCAGTATGAACATGGGACTGCAAAGTGAAAGCGGTAAATGTCTCTCATGTTATATTTCGCACAAGCAATGTTTGGTATGATTTACTTCGCTTTCACTAAATCCTTAAGGATACATTTTCCATCTTTTATAATAACCAAGCAAACTACATATATGTAACATGAATGAATGAATACAAGGGTCAAACTGAAAGTTTTTAGAACTGGTCATTGTAAACAGTACCTATAATAAAAATAAGTTTAAATTTTGAAAATGGAACTGCCAATATTATTGAGTATGTATTTTAATCATTTGTCAATAAAAATTTAAAATTGTTTGTGTTACGTCAACGTGAATTTAACGCGACAATATTTTCGTGCCATGATTTTTATGATTTGCGATTGCATTTAAGTCAACAAGAAAGTTATGATAGACTTAGATTAGCCTTTCACGATGAAGCTTCATCATGTTTCATTTTTACAACTGGTTTCTTGAGTTTAAACGTGGTCGCAATAATCTCTCCGATGATCTGTGTGAGGGACGGCCGTCTACGGCGACGACTGAAGATAACATCAATGTTGTGCGGCTTATGATAGAAACTTACAAAAGAATGACTAATCAGCAGATTCGGACAAACTTAGGCATCGGTTTTAGTTAAGTGCACAAAAACCTTCATGAACATTTAGCGGTCAGGAAGCTTTGTGCTCAGTGGATACCTCACAATTTGACCGAAGCCCAAAAACTCCCTCGTGTTGATTGATGCCGTGCAATGTTTAAAAGATTTAACGGAGGTGACTCAATGCTCTGTTCAACATACTTACGGGTGACGAAAGCTGAATTTACTGTTATGATCCCGAAACCAAAACACAATCAGCTCAGTGGGTGTTTCCTTCCGAGGAGTAACCAACCAAAGTGAAAAAATAGTCGAAGTGTGGGAACGAAGGTGGTGGCCTCGTTCTTTAGAAGAACAGGTCATTACGTGACAGGTGTTTTTAGAGCATCAAAAAACAGTTACTACAGAGTGGTGCCACTTGTCTTGGATAACGTTCGGGAAAAATTACCTAGCAGTAGAATCCTCCTTCACCACAATAACGTCGCGTCGCACACCGCTGGGCGAACAATCGAATATTTGGCGAAGTCAGACGTGGAATTACTAGGTTACCCGCCGTATAGCCCCGACATCGCACCTTGTGATTTTTATTTATTCCCGAAAATAAAAATAAACTTCAAGGAAAACGTTTTATGGACGCCGAGGAAGCAGTGGCTGCTTTCAAAAGGCCGTCGAAAAGAACCCTTATGTGTGTGCAAATTGCTTTTCTCGGTGATTTCATCGGATGCAGCGATGTATTGTTGTGAATGGACACCATTTTGAAAACATTTAATAAAACTAATTATATATTTTGCTCTTGCTAATGTTTTTTTTTTGCTTAATTTGTTCAATTGATCAAAATTAACTTGCTAATTTTCTCAGTTTTTGATTTCTAAGAACTTTCAGTTTGACCCTCGTACACATACAATTTATAGTACATAATATATAAATACATTATAATACATAATACGCTAATAGTAAATATAATGATTACAAGATTATCAATAGCACCACCACCAATTTCTAAATGAATCCTGGTGTTTTCTAAGTGATTATCATACTTTTACTTTACCTTCAGCAGCAATTAGCCCGTCTTGCCCTTATGACCCGCCGACGCCGCGCGTTAGAATCGCAAAGAAACGTACAATGTGTTAATAAAACAAACAGGCGATAAAAAGGTATGAGTTATTAAAATTAAAGGAACATTAATATCATCTGCCTGAACCATTGAATGTCAGTATAGATAAAATTAAATAAATATTTTTTGTTTTGAAATATGTTCTCTACTATGTGTTAGTAATATATAAAATTAAGAATTTTGAAAATCAGACATAATTATAATGTTATAACAAATCTGAATATATTTACCTCCGCTTCCTTCCTTGGCAAGAATATGCTCAGACATCGTTAACTTAGAAGACGACGAAGCAGTACGGAAGCACGAGTATAAGACGCTCAGAGCCCATATTATTAAGCCGACTACGGCCTGCTTGTCAAATGATGCCTGGAATAAATATTAAAATGTCAATGAAGTAACATACATCCAGATTCACTTAGTTATCGTAAACGTTCACTGATAATGCGACACGTATAAAATTACAAGACTCAAACAAATAATCCATTGTGCCATGTCACAAGCATCTCTAGAGTGGATGATAAACATAATGCAAAACACTAATTACGCACTAACTTATTCAAGCTCTGAATTTTTAAATGAAGAAATCCAAGTATAGCTATTTTGTCTGGTTGGTGTAATTGTAAAAATTGAAAAGATAGAAAGGTAGTATATCCGTATCCTGTTTTATCTTGTTACATGGTTCTATTTTACATTAAAAATAACACACATTATTAAATTTTATTTTCAAAGAGAGTAACTTTTTTGAACACTGAATATCGCCGGCACTTGATAAAACTCCATATTAATTTGGATTTATATTGTATTAAAAGCACTTGGACTGTTTTACTTGACTTTTTATTTCTTAAAACCAACCGGATTCGCGTTTTAAAGCATCATCATGGCAAAGGTTAGTATTGTTAGAACAATATGTACTAACCTTTGTGTGTTAGAACCTAACCAAACCTTTGCCCTGATGATGCGTTAAAACGCGAAACCGGTTGGTTTTAATAAATAAAATGTCAAGTAAAACAGTACAAGTGCTTTTAATACAATATAAATCCAAGTTAATATGGAGTTTTGTCAAGTACCGGCGATATTTAGTGTTCAATCGTAATTTAGTGGGAAGTTTAAGTGAGATGGCGTGCAGAGTCAACCGTTTACATATTTTTTATTCTGGAAAACCTGGCATTAAAAACTAACCAATAGAGCTGCGACGCTCATCTAGTTTATTAACATAATGAGTTACGTCTATCTCTACATCTCCGAGGCTTGGTATTCAACCGTCTCCAAAGTTTATTTGCTAGCTTATCTTCGAGACCATAGCAGTTGTAGACATTGACTTTACAATCAACAATTGCCACCAACACATTTATTATAGGTGGTACCTAGAATATATGTGATACATAAAATACATTAATGTTCATTGTCCACGGGTTCTGATCTCAAAAATACATTTGGAGATCCACAGCCAAAAGAAAATTTATTTGGGCAAGTATTCCTACTTTATTTTTGATTGTCTCAATATTTTATACTTACAACGACGGCAAGTAATAACAGTGACACGTTTAGTTAGGCGGCCCATAGACCTACAATAATATTGTGCAATAACATTGAATTTGCCCCTTGATTCCAAAAGTTCAATAAATTTACTTTAATAAAATTGACAAACTAGTCTAATTAATATTTTCGTGCGTTTTAGCGGTAGCCATGCTGGTGGGTTTGTTGAATAAAAAAAATGAATATGGGTTGAAAAAAACTTAGACAACAATGTTTCTTAAGCAGCTTTTTTCCTGGGCCATGATATTCTTGATGATCTTTGCTTTTAACATTCCACAGGACACGGCAATTCTCTGTACAATTTGATACATTCGAAAATAAACTCTCCTTAATTTTTGGATTCTTCTTTACCGTTATTTTTGCGCGCGCGTGCTTGTACTCCTCATCAAAGCGAAACACAGACTGAAAAATATTGCGCAATACTAACCCTACACGATGCAATGGAAAAATATAGTGCAATAAAAATTAAACCCACTCAAACTTTCGTACAATCTTTGTGCCATCTGCAATGTTAACCCTAAACAGTAAATAATATAGCACAATTTGTAATATTGCGCAATATTATTGTAGGTGTAAAGGGCGTCTTAAATTATAATACTAATCAACGGTAGTTATGAGTGATACAAAGGATAAAAATAATTCAAACTATCGTTCTAACTAAATGTTTATTTTGATTCTTTGAGTGATTTTTTTAGTTTACCACTAAGACTACCAAGGATTGCTATTCAAATTATATGCCAATGAACAGTAAAACGGAAACGCTAATAATGAACATGATCGTAAAACAAATTAAATATACTCATTCCTCAGATGACATACACATGCAACCATGTTGTGTAAACTTTATATGGAGACACCCAAATTATTTGTGCCACATTAATGCATTTACATAACCTCTATTTCTAATGAGAAATAACCAAAATTGAAGCTATAATTCGTGTTGATCCAGACCCTCTTTGATGATTAAACCAGTTCATAAGGATTGGCTATACGAGTCACTAATATCGTGGCTATATAATATAGCAGCGAATTATTAAGATTCTCGTAAAATCTCGGCCCAGCTTGTACCACCGCCTTAACTATTCCTGCTGCAAAAGCATCAATGTTTGTCACTGTCTTATTCCGGTTTCGAGGGTAGGGAAACCGGTAAACATTTGATATTACTATTCGGTCTATAATCAATGGATCCGCTTGATAGCTATCTTATGATATTAAAGAAGTAATAAAACTGTAAAGACTGACACAACACTCAAGCAGGTATTTCTGTGCTCAATATTAAACTAAACACACTTAATTTTTAACAAAAACTAAGTAACGAAGCGGGTTAAGTAAGAAATTTCGGAGATTTACACCGGGTTCCTATAATCTACAAACTGTCATTCGTAACAGTAACAATTCGTAACTAGCTTAGTAATAAAACGGTCTGTCATGCTGTCCCACAAGTTTTTTGGACTATGTATTTACGACAAGCATCCGTAGCTTGACTGCTTACCGATGGCCCTCACGAATATAGTGTGTTATCTGTGGATGGCCCTCACTGCGTTCCATTATTCAGAAAGTTTTAAAATAGTCTCGAAAAAATTAAGCCCTATTTATAAACTAATTGATGTATAGTATAGAGCTGGATACAATGGATAGCCGTGTATGCATTTAATGCGAAATATAAATGATGTATACAAATAATCAATGGAAAAATTTTATCATTCAATATCAAAGAAAGTGTCATAAGCGTAAAATGGTTCACAATACTGACGTTAGCCGTAATCAAAGTTCAAACTGTTTTTTTTCAAAATAATTTATTAATTATAAAATTGATGCGACCTACTAATGTTATAGACACATTTTTACAAGAAGCACAATTTTTAAAACCAAAATGGAACAATTTAAGAAAAACAAAACCAGAAAATGTCCCAGCAAAATTCACTATAACTTAAAGGTATAATATATACAAGAATTACTTTGTTTACATTGTAGAATGGCAGATATCTCTTTGGCTAATCTCAGATGGCTCAGAGACAGCCACCACCAAGAAAGTAACAATTGCATTACAATCCATGTGGCAGGTAGATGTGCCGAATGCATACTTATTAGCTATTAGCTACCTTACCTTTCAAACTGGAACATACGTTACAAGCACAACGTTAATGCAGCAGGAATCGGTGAAACGACGGCACAAAACCTAGGTGAAACGTTGTAGAACTCTAATCTCGGAAAAATTATTCAAATCATTTTTTATTTATTCATTACTCAACTATTTAGATCTGATTTTATCAGTTCTTATACTTTATGAATATTGGGTATGTTCTATAGTCTATACAGTACATGGCTTCGGCTGAAGGTATACTTTATTTTATTGTGTGTATATTTTTAAATTCTTGTAGTCAATATTTATGTTAACTAATTCACTTTTTTTTAATTATACGATAGCAAACAAGTAAACGAGTCTCTAGATCAAAAGAGTCAACCATCGCCTATAGATACCACATATGTTAGTGGTGCCTTGCTATCTTGTGGTGAGGTCTAAGCCACACGCACAAGCTTACGGGCTACCTTACCTTTCAAATTGGAACAGGTCATTGACAAGCACTCACACTATTGTATACGCAATATGTAAGGCCTAGTAGCCACTATGATAGTGACTCGAACAGCCAATCGGTCCGCTTTTTACGACCTGCCTGGCAGAACGGCAGTTGGCCTATTTTTCTAGGGAGCTCGGACCAACACGGGGAAACATCAAATGCATGACTGTGTGAGCCAAAACTTACAAACTAGAAAAGATGCTATCTACATTTAAAATTTCTATCTAGTTTAAATTAATTTTAAAATAACTATGTCTCCTTTAATAACACAGGAGAGAACTACAAAATGAATGATGGACGCCAGGAACAAAACTTTGCAATAGCTAAATATGGCCACCGAACAAATACGGCCATTTTGGAATAGAATTACTTAAAACTGAAATAGCGAAATCGCCATGACTAAGTTTAAAGCGAAGCAAAATAATAATTATAATAGTTGAAAAATAATGCTTATGCCGTGGAAGAGTTTGTGTTGGAGATCTAAGCTGCTTTTTAGTTGTGCTTCTTTTTTCCAATTTTTTGTTTCCTTGCTAGTAATTAAGGCCTAATTATAGTTTCTTCGCACGTTAAACTTAGTATAAGTTATAAAATAAAACTTCAAATTTAAGCACTTTGGTTTTATTCATAATGAGGTGATAAACAAAATCCTATAAATATCCCCACTTTTTGTCTCAAGGCTGTATCTGAAATAGAAATAAATGAGCCCCTGAAATATTCACAGAACGTCTGCCGTTGTGGTCGCTAACACGACAAACAATAAGGTAAAAAAGTTAGAATCCAAAGGGGTTCCTATACAAGAAACATTAAAAATCTGTTTTCTTCGTCTGCCTTCCTGCATTCTTGTACGGACCGTATGCGTATCCAACTTCATTGTTGCAAGCTGAAAAATAAAGAATTAATGATAAAAAATACAATGTTATTAAACATTTTCAACGATTTGTCCAATCACGTATAATAAATTTCGTAAATGTATGTATATTTGTCCACGAATTTCTCGGGAATCAAGTTATAAAAGATTTACATCAGGTATAATTCAACTTAGGGAATTTTTTTTTTATATCATAAGATAGCAAACAAGCAGATGGGTCTCCTGATGGAAAGAGTCAACCATCACCTATAGACACCAAAGATGTTAATGGTGCGTTGCTATCTTGTGGCGAGGTCTAATGCCACATGCATAAGTTTACCGACTACCTTATACTAAAAATACTATCTTATCTTATCTTATCTATTGCGGCAGGAATAGGTAAGGTTTTTTGTGATATGGGTACAGTTGACACATATTTGAAGTCAGTTTAATTTTTAAATTGCTATGATCCATATCTTTGCGATAACCATTGCCTATAGATACCAGGTACCTATATTATTATTACCCAGATAGGTATGTTAATGGTGCTTTGCTATCCATATGGCAAGGGTTGAAGTCAAATTTATGGTTCATTTCCGTAAGATTACTAGCTACCTTACCTTCCAAACTGAAACAAGACAGTGACAAGCATCGACACTATTACGACAGGATTAGGTAAGTGCGGATGTTGTAGAACTCTACCATGTTAGTGATTATAGTTAACCTGAAATTATTATTATTTATATTTCCCATATTGTTCAATACCACCTTTGAACAATAGACCATCTGTCATGCAGTTCGTAAAAGACTCGAAAAAGATTGATTTTCAGGTCATGACTATGGTGGTAGAGTTCCGCAACTCCTCACCAGGGTATATGGCACTACCGTTTTACCTATTTCTACCGCAATAGCGCCAATGCTTCTCATTTTAGTTTCTCGGTTCGGAGGGTAAGGTAACTGGTAAATTTATACATGTGGCATTGCCATTCCTCCAAACGGATAGCAGTGCATCAGCATCAGTAAGAACTTTGGTGACTATAGGCAATAGTTTATCTTTTCCTCGAGTGAGATATCTGCTTGTTTGCTTTACAATGACAAAGATTGGCTGGCTTGTGAATTAAAGTAATTCGTAGGCGAAGTAGGTGACCAACATGACGTATATTTATTCAAATTTGCACAAATTATAGGAGATTATATTCTAAAGTGTGTTCCATCAATTGCAACTAGTACTCGAGGAAAGCGGGCTATTTGGCAACGTCCTTGTTATGTATCATTTTTGATTTTTATGTAGTCCGATTGCAAATGTGCTATTGCAAAGCTGATATCACGTACTGTCCGCCTGGCGCAGGACTGTCACACCAATAGTCTTCTGTCAACAACACTGTGCCTATCGCATGCAATCGGAGGGTCAATAGCAGCTGGTGCAATGGAGATTATTCCATGATTTTTTGAACAAATACGAAGAACTATGAAAGTTTATTTATCTTGCAAGAGTCTATGAATAATAATTAAAGTTTGTCAGCTAGGAAATAAGAAAAATATCTACCTGGCTCCTGTTATTCGTAAATGGGGATATATTTCAGACAATAATTGCTCTTCTGCCGTTATATCAAGCTGAAACCGCAGCTGGAATTATATGTAGTTTCCACTCTTTCCTTTATACCCTGATTGTTGATTTTTCGTCGGAACTAGACGTCACATACCAGTCTGATAATATGTAAAGCATTTCCGTGTCACTTTCTGAGCTTGAAGTGGTAAATTCACGCTAAATATTTTTTAAATTATTGTTCAACCGGCCGAAATCCGGGGGTAGCTATACGAATGACGGATGATGAAATTTTGACAGATTAATGACATTATATTTTTTATAGGGACATACCAATCTGTCATTTCCATACAATACACAGTAAAACCTTAACTGGCTGCCCTCCCATCCGTTAGCAACGAACCTTTGGTAATTTGACATAAGAGTCGTGCTTTTTAGGAACAGTTTTAGCTTACGCCTCGTAGAAAATCCTACTATTTGTCACTAAAACGAGTCGTTTTGCAGATATAGGAACCGGGCATTAGAGGGCAGTAATAAATTAAGTGTATTTAGTGTGTAATTTATTTTTTATTTTGATTAAGGCGTTTTTCGAAGGCAAATCGCAAGTAAAAACTTGACAATGGTTTATACCTTATACCTTCGCATTAATCTTTATCTAACTTTATCACTCGTATTCAAGATTGTTTTAGTACCTATCGATTATTTTTGAATTATTCAAAACAAGCTTTTTTCATTTATAAGATATCATGAGTCTAAAAATTCTGCAATTCAGAAAAAGTTCAACCAGAGCTTGAGCTTAGAGTTTATCTTAAGAGTATCTTAAGAGAGCTGAGATTGAGTAGTGAGTGTCTACTCACTACTGTGAGACCCACAGTAGTGAGTAGACACTCACTACTGTGAGACCAAATCTCAGCTTAGAATAGCATTTTGATGATAACTTGACAAATGGCATCAGCATTACCCTCGTTACTAAATCTCTAATATAAATATCTCTAATATTTTCTAATTAGAGCAAGCGCAGCGAGCCCTACACTAGGCGACAATCTATGCACTTTTGTGGTACATTTTACTGAAAAAGCATTGCATTTTTTAGGTTTGAGGTTCGACGTGGTAGTTTATATCCATGTCTAGATTTGTTATCTACCATAAAAATACCATTTTATAAAAATAAAAAAAATAGAAGGTACAATTTGTGTTAGAATCTTATTACTACTATCGCCATCTCTTATTAAATTAACGAGTTAAAATTGATAGAAGATACATTTTGTATTAGAATTGTTGAAGTTATTAAGAGACTACCTACTTCATGAATTGTTTCTGCATATTTGACTGGCGGCGTGCGGTCATCGTGCCCTCGTATAAAGGCGAGGTTCAAGTATAAACTGCGATAGCTATAGGGCCATCAGTTTGATCAGCTTGGCATCCAAGGTGTATGATAAAATCATTGAAAGGAGAATGCAAGGGAAGTTCGAAGGAATGTTGTGGGAGGCACAAGGGGAATTTAGGTCTAGAATAGGGATATTTGCGGGGAACAGAGTAAATAGAGCGTTAGAGAATTTTACAATATGCTTATTGAGAAACAATACAGATGTATTAATTGATTTATATTGTATTGAGATGAATTCCCAATCTTAGCCCGAGGGTAAAAAGCTAAAAAAAAGTATATTCACGCCCGTATCCCCGAAAAGGTTGGCAGAGGTACAACGTGTGCATCCAAAGTTAGCCGAAGATACTTAAGTCCCACAATGTGATAGGTGGCCAGCCTATCGCCAGTAGGGCACTTTTCGAATCCTGGGCAAAATTGTTTTTATCAGAAAACTGAAAAAACACATTTTTTCATTTGCCTAACTCTGGAATCGAACTTCGAGGGTTTCTCTGAGAGAAAAATTCGAAAAATGTATTCGCTGAGTGTCTAGCGTCAATTCTTCGTGCCTGCGTTAAGTCCAATATTAAGTCCAAAAATTTTGAAGGTTTATTTAAATAAAACATTTTTTGATTTTGATTTCGTAAATCGACGTAAAATCAGGAACTTCCTGATTTTAGAAAAAAATCAATTATTTCAGCAAAATGTTAAAAATGTGTTTTTTATAAGATCAACCTTCATTTTTAATACCCATTTTTCCTTGAAAATAGACCAAACATTCCTAGTCCAAAGCCTGACGACGCGGGCCTTTGATGCGAATGTAATGTTTAGGTGAAAATACGCTGGTTTTTTTAGGTTAGATAATTATAAATAAAGTCCATACATTAAAATATGTAATTCTCATAAAAATGCTTTTCTAACAATATTACTAGATAGTATAACTTTCCGAGCCCTTACAAAGCTCTGCTTTTTGCTAGTATCTAATTAAGGACGAAGTAGACCCTTGTCGCCGCCAGCGTGTTTATAATTTGTGATGTATAGGATAAGCTGTGATAGGAACACCAGGAACGGATACAATGTTGTATCATGTATGTGTCTCAAACGGAATCCTACAGAGCAGAGTGGGCGCCAACATGAGTTTTGCTGAGGTCTACTATGCGCTGCCAGAAGGAATTAGTTGGGTTCTATGAATATTTTTTTATCAATAACACCTGTGATAGCTTGCATTCTATAAATTTTAAAATAATATTTTAGTCCCTTGTGCAGATATTTATGTTACACAGAGAAAAAAGCAGCATTTTCTATTTTTGGAAAGTGGTTAAAAACATAATCAAACTGTAACAATTAGATTGTATCAAATGTATAAAAAAATTTATTTAAGGCATACCAGACTGGATATTCATAACAATGAAATACATAAAATACAATGGAAACACATAACATACTTGATAGGTATTACATATAAATACATACCCAATAAATGTCTTCGCTAGATTCCTGGACATGCAGATAAAACATAATATAGTACATATATTATACTATTATATCATACTTTAATAATAAATGAGTAAATCAGGGCGTAATTACTTATATTATACATATATTTTATTTTTATTTCTGTTACTTTGTCGATTTCGTAAATTAGAGAAAACAAACAGTTGATCGGCGATATCGTCGAATAAATAAAGTTTTATTGTTGTGCTTGTCCCTCTGGATACATATAGGACTTGGCGGCTTACATAAGGTGACAAATACTTATTATCAATTAAGTAATTAAACAAAACTCGAATGTACTTTATTTCTGTATCAATCAACTTGAATTAAATTGAAGTGGATCCTCGACTTTTGCTGAGATAATCACGAAGATGTTTATTATTAATAACATTTTTTTTTATTATACAGGAATTCTCTATTTTTTAAATTATACAGGAATAAATTCAATTACATGTAACATTTCTTTTACAAATTACACTTACTAATCTAACCCTAAAGTAAGCAAATTATTTGTTTGTTATGGGTGTTAGTCAACGATACTAATACATAGAAGTACATATATTAATACTAGAATATATTTAATAAACACGCAAACCCACAAAGACAACCATTTATGCTCATCACATAAATACTTAAGCCCCGTGTCGATTTCGTAGCCAAGTTCGCTAACCACTCGACCAACGAGGCGGTCAAGTTAATAAAACAATATAAACTTTGTCGCCTCACTAACCGACAAACGTTATTCTTAGTAGAAGAATAAAGGTAATTAAATATATATATATATATATATATATATATATATATATATATATATATATATATATATATATATATATATATATATTGTTACGTTTTCACAACGATATCGCTGAACTGATTTTGATAAAATTTGGCAAGGAGATAATTGAAAACCTGGGGTTAAACAAATGCTACTTTTCTTTTCAAAAATCAACCTCTAAGAGTTGATGTGGAGATTAAGTTTTTATAAAGGTTATTATAGGACATCTTACACTACTCGCGGGCGACGCTGCGCCAGTTAGTTGGTAAAGGAATAAGTGACTGTGCTCACCTTATCACTTGAAGTAACGCTAGCATTACATTCACCGGCAGAGTTCGATAAAGCTGACCAGGTAAGATACATGACGTAAAGAGACACCACTGCGGACTGCAGAAGTCCAGAGCGTGGTTGGTGCTCTTGTACAGCTGGCAGTATAGAAATTCCACTTGCAATCACCATTAAAATGAGGTTGAATGAAATGAAAAATTTGGAAAGGTCACATCCATTTGTCTGAAAATAGATAAACAAAAATAAAAATATGATATGTATTAGCTGTCCTGTGCGAAGATTTCGCACGGCGGCGCCATCTAGCGTTTTCCAAGTATAAAACTCTATTAAGATGTTTGATATATCACTCACAGATGGTGCTCCGGTCGATTGTTATAAAAATATATTTAATTAATTTTTTTATTAACAAAAAGATTTTATTCGATTTTTTCATTTTTTCGCCCAAAGTAGAAAACATAAGCTTTAACCGAGTATATTTTTTTTTTGGTGAAGTAAAATAGATCGTCCCACGCCTGGAAAAAACACCTTTTGAAAATAATATATGACTCCTTCATAATCAGGGCGAGCGAAGCGAGCCCTACACTAGGCCACTTTGTATGCACTTTTGTGGTATCTGTTATTAAAAAAAATATCGCACTTCGAGGTTTCAGCTTTTACGTGGTAGTTTAAATTCATGTCTAGATATGATCTACCATTAAAGTACCATTTTATAAACATTAAGAAAAAAAATAAAAAATACATGTATTAGAATTTGATTACTACTAACGCCATCTATTAGGAAACTATCGAGTTAAAAAGCTAAAGAGTTAAAATCTTACTTTGGCGTGGTAGATTTAATTCATTTTCATTCACTCCATTTTAATACAATATTAATCTATTAATACACTTGTACTTTTTAACTTCCTGCTACGTATGTGGATAAGGAAGTTACTGATTTTGCTCCGATTTTCAAAAATCGAATTTTCACCAGATGACCGCCTTTTGAGGTCCTAGGAACCTTTTTCGACTATTTTCGCGATGACGTCAGTGTGTCTGTATGTATGTATGTGTGTGTGTGTGTGTTCGTGTGTGTGTATGTATGTCTGTACATACAAACATACATACACACACACGAACATCTCATAACTTTTGAACGGTTGGACCGATCGACACGCAGTTGATGGCATTCGATTGGATTCCACTCAACTTAGACTCCCTGAAAATTTGAACCCAAGCCAAGGCCCAAGGGATTTTGAATAATTTTAAAAAACCCAAAAAGAAATTTTGGTGAAACAGATTTTTTTAATATAACTTCCAGATTAATGTACTGATTGAGTACAAAAACTAATCAGCTATATTCTCAAAATCGTTGCATCGGTTCATCTGTTTGGAAGTAATCGTTGAAGAAAATTTTGAAAAAAGTCTTTCTTCGACATAACTTCGAAATATTTCAACCAATCATTTTTTAGTATTTTATTATCATTTTTTAGTATTTATACTACAATATTTTAGTACTAAAAACTTACATCGAATGCCGTTTTAAAAATTAAAATCGAATCTTATTTTCAAAAGTTAGAGCTTTTCAAATATTAAAATTACGTTGTTTTTAGCAAACTTACTTAATGTCTTTGAAATAACTTTCAGGCTAATATATCGATTGACCTCAAAATATTATTTTTAGAACTGAAAAAAATCTATGCTTATAGTTTTTACTCTTTTCAGCTTAAAATACCTTAATTTAGCGGGAAGTTTCAGGGATAGCCTGCAAGGTCAACCGTTTACAGATTTTTCACAATATGATTATTGCGAAACAGTACAAGTGTATTAATTGATTAATATTGTATTGAGATCAATTTTCAATCTTAGCCCGAGGGTAAAAAGCTAAAAAAAGGTATGGTCATGCCCGTATCCCCGAAGACGTAGGCAGAGGTACAACATGTGCATCGACAATTAGCCGAAGATACGTCTTAGTCCCACAACGTGATAGGTGACCAGCTTATCACCAGCCGGGCATCTTTCCAATCCCGGGCATCGTTGTTTTTATTAGAAAATTGAAAAAAAAAACACATTGAAGTCCATACATTAAAATATGTAATTCTCATAAAAATACTTTCTTAACAATATTACTAGGTAGTATAACTTTGCGAGCCCTTACAAAGCTCTGCTTTTTGCTAGTTCTACTAATTTTATAAAATGCAAAAGTTTATACATTTATTACTTAATCACGATACCACGCTATCACTTTATTTCTGAAACCTACAATATTTTCATTCTGCTAAAAAAAATATGTTGGCGCGTATAATATACTCATGCTAAATTACAGCTTTCTAGCACTAAGGATCTCAAAGCTAGACTGTGGACTTACGGATATTCCGAAATTATCAGGGTTGCTAGTTTACTTTGGACTCCAAAAAATAGCAAAAAGTATTTACTCAAATGAAGTTTATATAAATATATTAATCAAATACAAAATTGTATTTGATTATTCACCCACAAATTTAAATAATTCGACTATATACTTGTACGGTTACGTACATTGGAAATATAAAAAGGGCCGACAAGGCATTAATAAACAGAGGCGATACGGTCCCGGCGTGCGCGAGTCGTTTAATTTAACGATTACAATAAACATCGCGTATCAACCAACTTAACTTCATTTATCGCCTTCTCAAACTTTAACTAACTACTGGTACAGGTCACTAACTGGTAGCCCGTACGCAATACTAATCTTTTATCGCCTTATATAAAACGCATGGCAAAAGATGTATTCTTCAAATGGGATACACATACAACCACGAAATAAAGAAAACAACGGAATTGGCAAGTACAAACATTTGTATCAGGACCGCGATCGCCACACTCACACATAAAATAAGCATTATTGCATATAAACTACTAATGCAAACATTGTTTCATTGGTCGTTTTCATTTTAAGCAACAATAATCCGAAACACACAAACAGAACATTTAAAAATATACCAAACTGCGTTACAATAAATTTTATTTTGCTACAAAAAAAAAAGAGTATTTACGTCCTTTTGTAGTCTATTCAAAATAGACTCATCTATTTGTACAATAGTGAAACTTAAGATCGTAATAGTTTCGCTATTCTACAAGAGATGGCAGTATTGATTTTTCCGTAGTTTTCAGTTGATCATATTTGAGTAGAGAACTTTCTAGAACGATATACGTAATGACTGTCATTACGTATATCTTTCTAGAAAAATTAGGTCAACCTAAAATGAACTTTATATGTAAGGTGTACGGCTGATTTTAGCTTGACTTTCTATTATATCATTAGATATTATATTAAATCAGGAATTTAATTAAAATAAAATGAAAATTGTACTTTCGAATGATATGAAATATCTCAATTTTTAATCATCTGTATTCTACTATCATTTCTGCATTTAAGGATGGCACAATACGGCATAATTCAGTGTATAATAGATTTTCGCACGACGACTATCTCCTAATGATATGGTAAGTATCACTAAGGCAATTTAGAGTAAAAGCGCATAATAGTGACGCACGCGGCACGCCCACTCTTCACTTCCCCTTGTTTTCTTTATTTCGTGCATACAACATAGAGAAAATTTAGTTTATCGGTTTTTTCCTTTACATGTACTGTAAGACCAAGCTTCTTACTAAATTTCATAACTCTGGGTCAACAGGAAGTACCCTAGTAGGTTTTGAGTCTCTTTTGAAATCGCAATATATGTGACATAGTCATATCTTTTTATCGCATTGACTTAGAAGTTTTTTTTTATTACAAGCTGAGATGCACTGAGACCCGAGTATTTGATATAAATTTCAACTCAATACCTCTTCGTGTTCCTGAGAAAAAGGATCTTAAATGCGGACATTGAAGTAATCCTATAGGGGTTCCGTTTTAACTTTACAGGTACGGAATCCTAAAAAAACCCGTTTCCTAAGTGATTGTGAAGTGCTTCGAAAATCACTGCAAAAAGACGTCGGGTTTGGTGTTTTACATAATTCCACATTTTTCAGTCTAACCCCTCAGTCCACAAACAAAACAAACATGCGATAATGAACTCCATTCCAAAAAAACAAAGACACCCCACACATAGGGCTGTGAATATAGTTTGATATATTGTTACATTGTTTTTTAATTAATACTTTAAACATGCGATAATGAACTCCTTTCCAAAAAACAAAGACACCCCCCACATAGGGCTGTGAATAGTTTGATATATTGTTACATTGTTTTTTAATTAATACTTCAACTTAATAGAAAATCATATTATAATAAGCTTGTAGTGGAAAATTTTGATGAACTTACTGTTGTATAGTAGGTAAAAAGTAACGCTATGCCAGTGATTGTAGCGCCATATAATAACAACACAGAAATCAATAATGCCGCATACCAGCCTTTAGATTGGCTTTCTTCATAATTAGCTGCAAAAAAATTGCAAAGTTTAATGGTGGTGATACATTCCTAATTAATATAAATACTAATTGTTACAAATACAAAAGTAATTATGTATTTGCTACGCTTACACAGCCAAACCTTGCTATATTGGGCTTTTTCTAATTGGATTGTCACGGATAAGCAAAGGCGAAAATTAATATAGACATAGTTTAAAGATACTTTTAGTTTAAAGCCTAGAAAAAATGTATAGGCTATTTTTATTCATAAATCAAAACCTACTTGTAGTGTTTCAGATAGCGATAGCAGGCAGGAAAGACCTTGGATAATAGCTGTTGTTAGAAAGTTACATTTGCAACATTAAATCCATTGTTTTAAGGAGAATACTTTCAGATGAAACACGAATCTCACCTGTTTTTTAGTATTAGATGGCAAACATGCTGCTCTTCTATTAGTTTGAGATAAATGTTTGTTACGAACATGAAAGAGTTCTTAATACAATATATTGTAAAGCCTCGTGCACACTTTACTTGCACAAAACAGTTGAAACTTAGGTTCTTCTGATCATAAGAGATAACCATCGCCAATAAAAACAAAAATGTTAATAGTATGTTGCTATCATGATATGCAATGTAAAGAAGATTGAAAATTTACGTAATGTTACATTGTGTGCCAGCCGGAACATGACAGCGACATGCATTGACATTATGGAGGCAGCAGGACTTAAGTACTGTACCCGGGCGATACCAGAACTCAACTCACACTTTTATCGGTGATAAAGATGACATTTGCTTGCATTTTACGAGCTGTCTAGCAAAAGGGCAAATGGTCTATTCTTTTATAAGGAAAGGAAATTATTTTTTCTAATGGAATCGGACAACATGAAAAAACTAAGGTGCCCTTTTTGCTCCACATATCAGTCACACTGTGTCATTAACATAGGTATGTGTGGTCTATAGGAAGCATACAATGTACAATGTTTTATTTTTGTGTTGGTTAGCAGTTGGCACCGGATCCTTAATGACAAAACTTTGACAGCCAATCATTAGAATGATTTCTTACTCTTGTAAAGGAAAACCCCACGGAGTAAATGGAGGCACCTTCTTAGGACATTTCTTAGACGTCAAGCGTAGCTAAATTATGAACTGACATAAATACGAGAATGTATGCAACAGTATGTCAACAATAAAAACTCAATTACAATTAGTGTCAATTTGCCTATATAATTTGCCATACTTTTGACAGTGATATGAGCATTCGCTCATATGCACGGCTACACGTTTAATGCCAAACGCCATGTCTATTAGTATTTATGTGGTCTGTGGAAACCCCTCTTTTCTTTATAACTTGAAGTAAACCACCACCACTAAAAAATAATTTCTCATTGAAATTATGCTTTGATACTAGGACTTTTATTCTTTCGAATTAACTATGTAAATAAAAATTAATCACTGAAATACATGTTTGCACATAACATAGGAATAAATGCACCAAATTGGATACATAATTCTATTTTTTTTAATCATGTCCATTCAATACCGTGTTTTTATTAATATAATACTCGAAGTATATTATAATGTAAGTGAGATCTTCAATACGTTGAAATAGAAAATGTTGTCTTTTATTTTTCACTAGCTGTTACGTGTTACTAAGTGTGAAACATTTTATCTGGCCTGATGATCTAAAAACCACCTTAAGAAACCATCTTCGCATTATTGCCTTTCAAATAAAACCAGGTTGGGCACATTGGTTGAGTGGTTTCAGTCTATAATGTACATAGGTAGAAACAAAGTTTGTGCTTTACGTGAAGATTAGGTACATATATATCTATAGATTGGGTACGCCACGCGTGCGAAGCCAGGGCCGATTATCAGCTACTTTATATTAAGCCCGCGACTTCGTCTGCGTGAAAAAAGTATTCCCTTATTTTTCCCATTCCCGTGGGATTTCCGAGATAGAACTATCCTATGTCCTTTCTCGGTTCTCAAACTATTTTTGTACCAAATGTCATCTAAATCGGTTCAGTGGTATAGACGTGAAGATGAGACAGACAGAGTTACTTTCACATTTATAATTTTAATATGGACTATATAGTTATTTCATTAGTAATTAATAGTGAAAGGAAATAATAAACCCAGCTTGACAGTTGACAACCTGTTTTTACCAGGAATTTACTTTACCTAATTAAGATATTAAAAGCATGTTGTTACCATTTGGAATCTATACATGACAAAGTCTTTGTATCTCTGGTAATGTTTATTACTTATGAAGCTTATGTTCAATTCACTGAAGAAAACCTAGATTACAAGATACTCACTGATAACATACCTGTTTACATACACCCAACATCATATCGACGAGTTAAACAAAGAAAAGATAAAAATATTACTGACAAAAAACAAGCCACTAGTGATTCACATATAATTAAACAACAATTGCAAGATTTTGGCATAAAAACAATATCTTTAGGGAAAAGAAATATTTTTTTGTAGGAAACGTCGTCGCCACTCCACCAAAACACGACACCATACCACACGGAGTACAAAAAAATTATAACACATTGAAGCTAGCATGTATACATCTTGAGCATGAGGTCCCTTAAATTGTTACTTGTGTTGGTCCAGGGCTCTTATAAACTATCAGCTTTACTATCAGGCAGCTTATAAGAAGAAAGCTAAGTCACACCACTAACTGATAAAGATCTGTGACAAGTTTACAACAACAACACTGCATTGGATTTTCCATATTCAGTATTCATTATAATTATTTTGTAGGCTTACATCTCTATTATACAGGTTATTCGCAACACATTTTTAACATTTTTTGTATCTACATGTTCTCTTTTATGAGGCAAACCATCTGCTTTTTTGCATAAAGTTCTTTAATACTTCCAAATTAATTACAACAATGGTATTCACCAACATTAGGTCAGTGGGATTAATTAGTATGGTTACTACCGTACTTGTGTGAAACATGCTACTAAAGTTATTTTAATTACCAAAAAATAAGACAAAGTGGATTTTAGTGGATTATTTAAAAAAAAAAATTAAATAAAGTTAACAATTTCTGATACACGACTTACAGCTCTGAATGTAAGAACATAAAAAAATCACCATTAAAGGCATGAGTAACTCATAAGCAAAATTGTTTATATATTATTTAGTGTATAAAATACTTTGAGTCTTAAATTTTGTTAAAACTTTGTCTTTGAATTTTAATGTGAATTCTTAATTTAACTATATTTTGCTCAGGTTCATCTTGTATTTAAATGCTCCTCCTGATAATGTACGAAATTAATAAACAAAAGAAGTTAAGAAGTACTTACAAACCCATTTTTCGGCCCACGAGTGTGCGAAGTCTATGAGTAAGATTAACTGAATTATAATATAAAAGAAGCCTCCTATAAGTCCAAATACCATCCATGTTGAAGCAAATTCTCCTTCTGGTATAAAGAAAGCACCAATTATGCCTCCAATGACAAGTAAATATTTAATGCCCCAAAATCTGGAAAAAGAATCTAATTAATCTTTGTGCTAATAATAATAATTATTATTATTATAATAAAAATAGTATACTCTGGAGTATATCATTATTATTATTTTTAAAACATTTTACATTATTTTAAAACAATGAGCATGTTGTTAAACAACAAGTCTGTCAATAAATCTAAATCAAGTTTATAAAGGATTTAAGAATTCTTTATAGCATAAAAATGAGTATACTCTGACATAACTCGACCGGGTCTGGTACCACTTCCTTACCTATTCCTGCCGCAATAGCGTCAGTGGTGGTCACTGTCGTATTCCGGTTTGGAGGGTAAGGTAGCCGGTAAACTTATGCATATAGCATTAGACCTCGCCACAAGATAGAAACGCACCATTAACATCTTTAGTGTCTATAGGCGACGGTTGACTCTTTTTCATCACGAGACCCATCTGCTTGTTTGCTATCTTATGATATATAAAAAAAAATAAAAACTTCAACATACAGCCTAAAAGGGATACCTCTAAAATTAAGGCAAATCATTTCATACTTAATTTCAAAATCCATCCAACCCAACAGGCTACAGACACATTAGATAACAAAAATTTCAGCAAAAATACAAAAGTTAGTTTTAAAATATTCACTTACCCGTTTTGAATACCAGCTCGAGCATCTTTAGATGACTTTACACCAATTGTAATCAATGCCATAAGCACAAAGAAAAGACATGCTGCGAAACAAATCCTGGAAAAGGTATATTTTTGCTTGTAACATTTTTTGGCATGTTAATTTCAATTAAAACTTGTCCACAAAAATTAACATTTCAATTAAAAACTTAAATAAAAATCATCTAATTAAATCATTATACAATTTTTACCTGTAAACAGCCAAATATCCCACAGCTTGATCACAATCCACTTTTAAATTGCCTGGTACTAAAGCTGTAGAATTTGCACAGAACGGTACCTGAAATGTTTTCCATTGTTGTAAAATGGACAAAATTTCAAAATTATTATCAAAAGCTTACAGCTAATAATCATGAGTGTTTCAAATAACATGGAAATTTAATTCTAAAATATTCCTATATATATTTTATTTTACATTAATGGTAAGATATAACATATATATATAGGTATAAAAAATAGCTAATTTAAAGTTTTCACAATTAGAACACAAATAGAATAATAGTGCTTGCATGGAAAAAATACAAAAGAAAAACAAATAAACATTTTAAAACTGGTAGAATTGAAATTTAAAAAACTGTGTGATTCTTTTATACCAGTTGTGATACATTCTGAATTTTGTGTTATTAATTCTCTTGCTCGTAGAGGAATAGTTTTTTAGTACAGTAATACCTCGACTTATGCTACCCCGACTTTCGTGAACCCGGAGTTAAGCAATTTTCAAATCTTGTTGATTGATCTTTTGTTTGACTTAATGGCTCCACACTATTCCTTAGCCAATGTACCTATTCAGGCAATTGAAAGACAAATTGTAGAAAATGTGGACTCCAATGAAGAGCGATTCTTCTATTTTATAGAAGGAATAAAAAAGTTTTTTTGGGTTTGGAAATTTTGAGGGAGAAAAAATCAAGTTGTCAAACTACTATGTTAGATCTTACGAAGACTTCTATATAAAAATAACTTTGGTTGGCGATTTTATCTATATATATAAAAATCAATTGCTGTTCGTTAGTCTCACTAAAACTCAAGAACGGCTGGACCGATTTGGCTAATTTTGGTTTTGAATTAATTGTTGAGGGAGGGAAGGTTTAAAAGGTGAGAAAATATAGAAAAAAAATAAGACTAGTTAATAAGGCAGAACAACGTTTGCCAAGTCACCTAGTATTTATATAATTTGAGATCTTAATAAACATTTTTTGTCTACATGTATTTTTAAAAGCCCCAGTCAAAAATATTTTATATCTATTTATATGGGAGATTTACCCCAATTTATGCAAATTCTATTTAAGCAATTATCGCCCAGTCCCACCTTTTGCACAAGTTTGCAGTAGTACTGTATTACAAAATGTGATCTGCCCTAATGCTGCATGTAGTAGGGAAGAGAAAATTTATGAGACAAGACCAGATATATGCCTAATTTGTTCATAAGTTGCCCATGTTCTATCAAATCATGGGACCTAATAGTATTTTCTAAAAATGGATGCTTCTGTCTTCCTCTTTGGGGATATGGGTGAGATAGTACTGGTATATTAATTTTAAAAAATCTTTAAAAAATATATTTAACACTTAATAAGAACAACTTTTACCTTAGTCAGTGCCTCATGTAATCCTGGTGCAAGAGTAATACAAGCAGTCACCATGACTAGGAGTAACATAATTGTATACATCAGCCGAGTTGATGTAGAGTTGGCACAAGAAGGACACGCTGAACAGCAAAGAGAACATGCTGCACTGCCACAACAGCATGCCAACTACAATAATTAAATAAACAATCTAATGTAAACCTAGTAAAAATTTATTTTACTTATTAAAACAAAATTTATAATCAATAATCAGACTTCAATCTGACAAATTAAATATCTAAAATCTTAGTCTCATATTCTTGATTATGACAATTGCATATGACAAATGATTAAATTATAAATTCAAATAAAAATATCTTATAATAAAAGCCATTATTGTTTTAATACAAACTCATTAAATACCTATCATATCATATAAATAATAAGATTTAAAATATCAAGTCTAGGGCCCATCGATAGTATCATATTTTAGCCAGTCAATAAAAATTTGAATGGTTTTTGGTATTTGGGAGTTCAATAAACAAAAAAATTGACCCTTCCACAGCAAAGGTTGTTAAAATCAATTTGGCAAAAATAAGCTTAGAATTCAGCCCTACTTGATTTTTGGCACCATGTCACCCTAAAAATATGAAACTAGAATTATTAACCTCAATAAAAAAGAAAATTTTTTTTTTCAAGGATAGCAATACACCATTTGGTTATACAATACATTCTTTGGTGTCTATAGCCAATGGTTGTCTCTTTCCATCTGGGAAGCCATCAAATTTTTTGCTATTTTATTTGCTATTTTATCACATATAAAAACATGGTAATAACTGTCCTCATTTAATTAAGGTTGACTGTTAGTATGCCCTATAGTATTAAGTCCACCTCTGTACATGTCTGTGCATAGATTGACAATAAATATATAAATATTTTATTATATTAATGAAATAAGAAACAGCCACCAAGTATTATAAAAGAAGTATTAGTATAGTAAGTAGTAGTACATATTGAGTGCCACTTCTTTCAATGAACACACTGTGGGCAATCAAGATCTCAAGAAATATGAGGCTATGTTATTTCTTTGGGACTACAAGTTCCCATGATGGTTGAGTACTTATAAAATAGCATAGGTATATCTATCATAAGTTGCCAAATTCTGTCAAAAGGGCTAAATTTCTCAGCAGGTTTGCCTACATATATACATGCAAGAGGTATGCACAATATAGAATTTACCTAGTCCCTTCCAAGCTCTACCTGTAAGCTCATTTAAACAATTTTATCAGCTTACATGTTAGTAATTAACAGAATATATAATTTTGATACAAACACTGAATAAGTTCTGTTGAATATTAATAGATTTATTTAAACATTTAATTAGCTAGCTACATCGTTTTGAAATTTTATATAATCATTATAACATAATCATATAATCAGGGCCAATCCTATTGTTCCCAATTAGACTCTTTAAAGCACTTTTTATTTATAAAATTTGGTAGAAATAGTACCAAATTTTATAAATAAAAAGAAGGTATCCTATAGCTAAACTACGTAAATAGAACAAAGAGTTATTGATTTGATTACCTGAGCGGCTGAACATAGCCCTAACACTGCACCCATCTTGACTTATTCGTAATAAAGACCGAACATAAAATGTAAGAAATACTTATCGTAATGGTAAGAAAAATTAAATTGGAACTATAGAAAAACCAACACTATGTATTATTTATATTAGTCACCAACACAAACCAAAAGATGAACGCACAATTTCACAAGCTGTAGAAATTAAGTGTCACTTTGTGTCACTTGTCAAATGCCAACTGTCGTCTATGTCTATGACAATTAACAAACAGGGAAAGTGACAATCGCATAAATATTTAATGTTGCCACGTTTCGGTCAGATGACTCTCACTATGACTCTTACTTTACGTATCGTCCGCTTATCACCACCTGCTGCACCCACTGTGCCCTCTAAGCCATCCTCGCTCGCGGCTGTTTTACCAGCAAAAGAACACACCACCTTCGGTGCAGTGACCGCCAGGCGCCAACCGTATGCCAACAGTATTGAATTACGAGATGCTATAAACAATCCACGCCTGTGCTCTTTTAATCAATAGTTAACTACACAGAAAACAATTCCGTGGTAATCATAAAAAATAACGTATTTATCGAAATGAAAAATATTTATTTTTAGTTATTAAAAATTAATAAAAGAATACCAACATATTCTACCATAATATGGTGTACTTAACATTTAAATTTCGGTAGATTTCCGTAAAATTACTACCGATTTAATAACAAAAATATTAAATATTATAACCACAGACCACACAAATACTAATAAACACTCATATAAAAAAATAAACACAACAAATGTATGTAAATGTCAAACGCTTGCAGATATATTACTAAATCGAAAAAAAATAGAAATATGCCATATTGTGCTATTTTATTTATCGAATGAAAAGCTAAAGAATACCTCTGGAGTGATTTTATTTCATCGGTAAGTATAACTCTGTATTTCTCTGTGTAAGTGCAACCGACGTTGACAACCTAAAAAATTGCATTGAAAGGCGTATCCAAATTATTCCGTGATTATAATGACTTAGATCAGATATCAATTTAAAATACACGAATTTTCAAACAGCCTTACAATTCATGTGCTATCAATTTTTAACTTCCCGCTATGTATGTAGATAAGGAAATTACAGATTTTGCCCCGATTTTCGAAAATCGAGTTTTCAACAGATCTCCACGTTTTGAGGTCTTAGGTGTGTGTGTGTGTGCATGCAAACATCTCATCACTTTTGAACGGCTGGACCGATCGAAACGCGGTTGATGGCAATCGATTGGATTCCGCTCAACTTAGATTTCCTGATAATTTGAACCAAGTCGGCTCCGGAGATTTTGAGAAATTTTGTAACCCCCAAAAAATTTTTGGCGAAACAGTATTTTTTTTAACATAAGTTCAAAATTAATTTACAGATTGAGTACAAAAACTAGTCAGCTCTATTCCGCAAAAAACTACGTCTTTTGCATAAATTACATCAAAATCGGTTTATCCGTTTGGGAGTAATCGTTGACGAAAAATTTTGAACAAAATTTTTATTCGACATAACTTCGAAATTTTTCAACCAGTCATTTTTTGGCATTCTACGATATTATAGTTGCGGATGTGGATGTGGATATGTCAGATGCGGTGTCAAAAATCAAAATCGAATCAAATTTTCAGTTACAGCTTTTTAAATATTAAAATTACGTTGTTTTTAGCAAACTTACTTAATATTTTTGAAATAACTTTCAAGATAATACACCAATTGACTTTAAAATCTTACCAGCTTTTCGCCTTTTAAAACTACGTCAAATACCGTCAATTGGATTATAATAATAATAATAATTTATTTATTTGCAAGAATTAGTCTGCTCGACAAGTTGAAAATCGTTTAAAATAGAGATACTGCTCTTAAAATTATGTGCGATAGCTTATTGGATCCGGAATGACGCCTAGAAAAATGTGCTAAAAGCGTGTATTAGCACTTAAAAAATGCAAAAGTTATAAACAATTAAAGATGAAAAAAAAAAATGGCATTTCATTTTTTGCCAACATTTCATAAACTATTAATATTTATGAAATTTCAAAGAAAGATTCAGAAAGAGGAGGAAATTTCCAAAAAAAAACTCTTGAATCCCAGAATTCTGTCTCCATTATTTATCTATAATTTTAATTTATCGCTGAAAATAGGCCTCCGCACATTTTTAGGTTGCGCGCATGGCCTCAAAACAAGTACAACACATAAATTAATTTATTTAAGGTATTGAATATTCATTTTTAAATTTGAAATATTATGATGTATTCTGAACAATATAAATAATTTATTTCCATTGGAAATTTTACTTAAAATTAATTTTTCAACAAGTTAACCAATTGTTAACTAACAAAATTTTCTCGTACTTCCGTTTTAATTGTAGATAAATGAAAAAATGTTTAAATAACTATCGTAAAATTTTTTCGCTTCATGGAGCCTTTCTTATATACATACTTAACAATATCACGTCATAAAAGTTAAAAAAATGTTCATACTTTGCTTATAATAATTATTGTACCTTAACAATATTACGTGGATTTTTCAGATTTTGTTCAAGTCACTTCACTTCCGTCTTAATTGTAAATGAAAAAAAATGTTTAAATAATTATCGTAATAATAATTATCGTAATTTCTTTTTGCGTGGAGCCTTTCTTTTTTTTTATTGAATTTGCAAGCATGTGAGCGAGTGGGCCACCTGATGGAACGCGGTCACCACTGCCCATGGATATTTACAACATAAAGGGTTAGTTGCCAATGCGATGCCGGTTTTTAAGGAATTTGTTGATCCTCCTCTTAAAATCCCAATGTCGTAGCTACTCGGAAAAACCGTGTGAGATAAACTGTTCCAAAGCTTGACTGTTCGTATAAAGAAGGTACGTGCAAATCGAACAGTCGTAGATGACCAATCGTCAAGATGGTGTGAGAGGAATCCTTCACTACGGCGTGTAGTGCGTTGGGGGAACGTGGTAGCCGGTACTAGATTAAAAAGCTCATCAAAACACTCCCCATTATATAAGCGGTAGAAAACACATAGAGAACCCACATCTCTCTGGTTGCTAAGGGGTTCAAGACCACTAGTAAGAGTGGGGCTGTCAACAAGGCGCTCCAGTCTGCGTTGGATTTTGTCGAATTAAAGGGTTTGATACTGGGGTGTATCAGCCCATAGGTGCGAGCAGTACTCCATGTGCGGTCGGACTTGCGCTTTGTAAAGCATAAGTATATGGGCAGGAGTGAAGTACCGTCTAGCCCGATTTATTGTACCTTATTGTACCTTAACAATATTACGTGGATTTTTCAGATTTTGTTCAAGTCACTTCACTTCCGTCTTAATTGTAAATGAAAAAAAATGTTTAAATAATTATCGTAATTTCTTTTTGCGTGGAGCCTGTCTTTTTTTTTATTGAATTTGCAAGCATGTGAGCGAGTGGGCCACCTGATGGAACGCGGTCACCACTGCCCGTGGACATTTACAACATAAAGGGTTAGTTGCCAATGCGATGCCGGTTTTTAAGGAATTTGTTGATCCTCCTCTTAAAATCCCAATGTCGTAGCTACTCGGAAAAACCGTGTGAGATAAACTGTTCCAAAGCTTGACTGTTCGTATAAAGAAGGTACGTGCAAATCGAACAGTCGTAGATGACCAATCGTCAAGATGGTGTGAGAGGAATCCTTCACTACGGCGTGTAGTGCGTTGGGGGAACGTGGTAGCCGGTACTAGATTAAAAAGCTCATCAGAACACTCCCCATTATATAAGCGGTAGAAAACACATAGAGAACCCACATCTCTCTGGTTGCTAAGGGGTTCAAGATCACTAGTAAGAGTGGGGCTGTCAACAAGGCGCTCCAGTTTGCGTTGGATTTTGTCGAATTAAAGGGTTTGATACTGGGGTGTATCGGCCCATAGGTGCGAACAGTACTCCATGTGCGGTCGGACTTGCGCTTTGTAAAGCATAAGTATATGGGCAGGAGTGAAGTACCGTCTAGCCCGATTTAATATCCCTAGTTTCTTGGATGCTAATTTAGCTTTACCCTCCAAATGATGACGAAACTGGACGTCATTTGCAATTTCAACGCCTAAAACATTAATGCTATTAGAGATGGTAAGGGGAGTGTTCTGGAATATTGGAGCTTTATTAAAAGGATTCCTTTTAGTAGAAAACGCACAAGCTTGCGTCTTATGGGGGTTAAATTGGACAAGGTTTTTCTCACCCCAATCTGAGACCAGCTCCAGAGATATCTCGATTCAGACACCAGCCTACTCCGACTCTCATTTACTTGTGCCTTCGAAAGATTCGCACGGCCTGTGTATATAGCATCTTCCGTACTGTCGTCTGCATAGCAATGAATGCTGTTATTTTGCAGCATATCATTAATGTGCATAAGAAACCACGCAGGTGATAGTACAGAGCCTTGTGGAACGCCAGCTTCAATTGTTTCTGCTTTAGAGCATACGCCATCAACAACGACTTGGATGCTGCGGTATTTCAAGAAGCTGGCCATCCACATTTGCAGTTTCGAAGGCAAGCCATAAGATGGTAGTTTTGATAGAAGTGTCCTATGCCAAACCCTATCAAGCGCCTTAGCAATATCAATGCAAAAATTATGTAAACATGTTACATGTATCTATACATATAATAAAATCGTAGAAAAGTCAAAACTGTACATTGAATATTTTTTAAAAGAATTCTTGGGACGTGATCTACAATCGATATCAAAGCCAAAAATATAGTTTTTAGAATTTTTGTCTGTTTGCCTGTTTGTCTGTATGTATGTCCAGGGTAAACTCAAAAAGTACTGCAAGGATTTACTTCAATTTTTGCATGAATATTACTAATAGCGTGATAATATGTAGCCAATATGGTGACCCGACAACATATTGGCTAGATATTATCACGCTATCACCTACGGGGGAGGGGCAGTGCGGAGTAAACGAAGTCCGCGCGAACGAAGTCGCTGGCAGCAGCTAGTCTATTTATATTTTCTATTTCCTAGTAAATATTATTATTTTTTTGTTCCGTTTAGCCCATCATACTGTTTCCTATTTCCATTTAATATATTTTTTTGCACTCCCTATTGAAATTTTTCTGCTCCACTTGCTGGTTGACTGGCAGAGAATGCCTTTATGGCATTAAGGCAAATTCGGTGGTAATCTTAATGAAACTGTTAACAGTATCACCGAGAGATATTTTCAAAAGTTTTGTAGAAAAAAAATCGTAAACTTCACCCAAAACCTTAAAATCGACCTTATCCGTTTGCAAAAATTACAGTATTTATTGGCCAACGATTTTAAAAATTTTTAGAATTATTTTTTAATAAAGAATTATATTACACTTTCACCGTCTTAGTTTTTTATTAAACGACCCTATAAAAAGTAATTTGAATACAAATATGCTTAATATTTTTGTCCACCATCTTCCATACAAATTTATATGAAGAATTTAATCGGTAAAATGTCGACATGATTTTTTAGAAACGTCCATCAAAAATTTCAGTCATAGACTAGTATATAATATTATGCTTTATATTATATATATATATATATATATATATATATATATATATATATATATATATATATATATATATATATATATTATATATATATATATATATATATATATATATATATATATATATATATATATATATATATATATTACTTATGTATAAAATTTCAGTATCCCCCCAGAATCAAAGGTGGAAGCACGTCAGTTTGAAATTATTTTCTGACGTAAATATTCCATCAGGGTGGGTTGCGAGTGCAATAAATCGCTTATGCTTACTTAAACTCTCATAAAAGTATTATTATGAAAATATTTTTAATTATTATGAAAAAAAATTTTCACGACAATTATTTATAAAATTAAGCCAATAGTAAGCAACAATTACTTAAAGCTTTTTTATTTTATTTTAACAAAATAAAGTACATTTTGCAACAAACCTTTCAGTAGTACTTGGTAGAGTTCCACAACGTCTTGCATGTGTTTGGTACCACCGTCTTACCCATTCCTGCCGCAATAGCGTCAATGTTTGTCATTGCCGTGTTCCGGTTTGGAGGGTAAGGTAGTTGGTAGACCTATGCGTGTGGCATTGTCATTTTGCAACACGAATAACGGATAGCACCATTAACATCTTTGGTGTCCTTAGGCGATGGTTTCTTTTTCCATCAGGAGAGCCATCAGCTTGTTGCTATCTTACGAATAAGAAATAGAGAAAAATAATTGTGAATATTTATTGTTTTATAAAAAAAAACACGCTATTGAATTGACATAAAATACGAAACAAGTAAGATTATGAAATTCTAGAAATACCTAATGAAAAACCCGGTCTTGACACCTTCCGTATTTTTGGTAGTTATCGTGATCCCTATACAATAAATAAACACGCCTATGTAAATATTTTTTCAAACTTTTTTGTTTCGAAATATGTTCTGTGGAAATAACTACATAAAATAATTTTTAATGAATATAAATAAATTAATTAGTGTTTTCTTAATTTAGGTCGACTCATGTCATAGTATTGTTGCGAATAATCTTACGACCAGTGTGAAGCGAAGTGACCAGTGTGTAATACAGTGAATAAGAGAAGTGTTTTAGTGATACAGCGTAGGCGGTTAAGTTTGGTGTTAGTACAGCGAGTGAAACCAGTGTGTATAGTGTATTTATGTTAGCTTATCAATGTATTTACGTATTTCATCGTAGTGTATTGTACCTTAGTGTTGTAAATACACGGTTTAATATAGGTGGCGTTTTAATTGTAAGAATGACGATTCCGAAGCACATAACAGTATAAATGAAAATTGGTGATCATAGAGGCATTTTATTTACTAATTTACTAAAGTGCTTGCGTTTGACGAATCGGAAGTGTAACACTACTTCAAACGCTTTGAGTTATGAGGCGTGCAAAATGTTTATAGTATTTTAGAGTCATATGTAATATTCAAATTCCTATATTCATCAAAAATTGTAAATTGGTTAACTCCGCAGGCCATCCCTGAAACTATCTGCTAAATTGAGGTTTTAAGCTCGAAGAGTTAAAAAAAATAACAGTTTATAAATTTGACAGTATTTCAATTTTTTAAAAGGTGGTTATTTTCAAAATGATGGTCGATTTTATTTTATTTTTTATTTTATATTTTTATCTTATATTTTAATCTTTTGAAAGCCATTTAATGCAATTTAGAGCCTCAAATGTTTTACTAACTACAAAATTGACTGAAAAACGACAAAGAAATATAAAAAAAAATTGTTAAAAAAATGTTGCTATTGATGAATCCCGAAAGAATTAGTCGATTTTATTTAAGTTACAGTTTTAGACAAAGTTTTTAATTAAAAGAGCTGTTAAGGTCTAGAAATCAATGGGTGTATTAGTCTGAAATTTATTTCACAAATAGGAAATGATATTCTTGTAAACAATAAATTTTAATATTTGTAAAGCTGTAACTTTTGGAAACTTGATTCGATATTTGAAATAGTATTTGACGTAGTTTTTTACGTACTAAATTATTGTAAAAGGTCTGAAAATTATTAGTTCAATTTATGGAAGGGAGGCAGTTTTTTGAGGAAAAGAGCCAATTAGATTTTGTATTCAGTCGGTACATTAACCTAGAAGTTATTTTAAAAAAATGCTATTTCGTCAAAAAAAATTTTGAGATTTGATCCAAATTTCTCAAAATTTCCTAAACCAAATTGGTTCAAATCTTCAAAAAGTCTAAGTTGAGTGGAGTCCAATTGAATGCCATCAACCTCATTTCGATAGGTAAAGCCGTTAAAAAGTAGTGCGATGTTTGCACGCACATACATACATAGACATACTGACGTCATCTTAAACCGTGAATATCTGGTGAAAACTCGATCTTTGAAACATGAGTAATTCCTATCTATATACGTAGTGGGAAGTTAAAAATATTTTTTAATTTTCTATGTCACTGTATTATATTAGCAAAGCATTTTTTTTTATTTTCTTCACATACCCTTGTATATAAAAGATAAATATTAAAAATTGCTTCAAAAAGTGAACCAAAAATATGCAGTCACTACACTTATATGACTTCATCCAATTTTCCCCTACATATTCGGGCAAGCGTAATAGTAACATAATATTGAATAATAATGATGCTTCAAAATTTATCCGCCAATACTTAGAAAAATTGCAATGTTAATCAAAATTTAATAAATTTCCAAACCCACAGGATTTTTTGAAGAATATCGTTGAAAATATTGTTAATAATTTGAAATGGGGTAAATAAAGAAAGCATGAGTTCCGCATTAATCTACTAGTTACACTATTCAACTCAGAGCATGGGCTCCCTTGTTTCATTAAGTCAAATTTTTAATAATATACCTATTAAAGTTGGCAAATGGGGCGATGAGAGACACCGCCCGTTTTACTGAATGAGTGAGTGAGTGGTGAGTCCCAGTAAATATAAGAATCGGTCAACATTCCGAGGTAAATTTTATATTATAAATAATATACTTATAGGCATAGGTGCCGCTTGGATGGATTATTTAATTACAAACAAACTTTATATCAGAATAATAAAAATAACATCGGTATATAAATTACACAAATTGACTTAACCCCAAAGTAAGCAATTTATTTGCTAATTATGTGTTACTCAATGATATGAATACATAGAAATACACATAAAAACACTCAAATATGTTTATTAAACACCCAAACCCAGAAATACAAACCCTATGCTCAATATATGAATGCTAACCCTGTGGGTAATCAAACCCGAGCCCCAATGATTGCGTAGTCAGGGTTGTTAAGTATTTGAATAACAGAGCGGTCACCAATGGCTTCACTCACATTAAACAAAAACTTAAATTTAACCACAAATAAGTCATGTTGTAAGACTATGTATTTTTATGTTACTGAATATATGTACATATATAGATACGTAAATTACTATGGTCCCTTGAGGAGATCGGTTCCGATTTGATTAATTTTGTGATACATTAAAAAAATACTTTTGGTCGATTTTAATATACATTTAATTTACGTACCATGGCTCTGTATCATATTCTGAAGTATTAAATATTTAAGTAATTAAGTATTAGTACTTAATAGCAGTTTAATCAAAATTATACATTATCAATCAGTTGTGAATAACATAATGTATTACTACACGTAGAACGCGTTCACTGTGACTCCACCTTGACTTTTGCCAAATCAATGAAATATAGAAACATTACGGTTTTTGTAAGTGTCATTACGTATGTCGCAGAAGAAAACACGCAACGATTACACAATTTTTAGGCCTAGTGTGGGCCATAGTGTGACGTATGGTTGACGTATATGATTAGTGAAATATATGGATGTGTGTGTTCAATTTTAAATTCCCACGGTCGGGGACTAGCCTCTTAAGTTTAACCATTGTACAATTTTAGTGCATAAAAGTAAACAAATAAAAAAATTAAAAAAATACTGACTGCCAATGCCTCTCAATGGGTGAAGCCCAGCGATGGGTAAGGTAGATCAGAAGATCACCGGCAGAGCATCCTCGACGGAAACCGTATTGTTTGTCGCTAATAAGTTGGTGATCTTCCAAGTACTGTAGTAACTTTTTATTGATTATGGACTCCATCACTTTAGAGAGCAAAGAGGTAATTGTTATGGGCCTATAATTAGAGGGGTCGGATTTGTCACCCTTTTTAGGAACCGGGTGAACTAGTGCAGTCTTCCATACCGCGGAAACAATACCCTGGATGTAAGACAGACGGGAAAGGTGCTTAACGTCGGTGTAAACTCAGGAAGGAGCGCATGTTCGAAGTAGTATAGCGGGGCTACCGTCTGGCCCATTCGATTTGTTGACGTCGAGGCAGAGCAGAGCTCGTCTAACAGCCTTCTGTGTAAATATAACGTCAGGCATTGAATTTACACTGGATGGAATGGTTGGTGGAAGTTTTCCCCCCATCATCAACAAGTGAATTGAGCGCAAAGAGGAAGCCTAGGAGATCCGCTTTTTCCTTGGCGCTATGAGCCAGCAATTCGTCTGGTTTGCGTAAAGGTAGTAGTGATGACTGACAGAAGATACCCTGAATAGCCTTGGCAAGAGACCAGAACGCACGACTTCCAGATGGAAGGCGAACTAGTCTCTTGCCAATTCTTTCAATGTCTTAGCTCTGGCTATTTCACGCTTAAGAGACCTAGAGGCAAAATTAAACTGCTTTTTAAGGTCATCGGATTTTTGATCACCCTGAGCTTTAGCTCGCATCCAGGCTCGGAACGCAGTTTACTTTATGTAATGCACTTTTTGCAAGATTGGTCAAACCATGGACGAGAACGACCTCCGACGGGAATTATGGAGTTAGGTATGAAATAGTTCATACCCTGCTTCACCACGTCGGCAATCATTTCTGCACAAGCGTGGGGATTATCTGATGACATGCAGTGCCGCCTCCAAGGGTAGGATGCAAAAAGTCTCGCAATCCATCCCAATCTGCTGACTTATAATGCCAAACTCTTCGAGTGGCAATGAGACGCTTATTATTCTGACTCGGATGTACCCAAGGGTGCACTTACCGAGACCTGATAGCCATCAGGATGCGTTGTCAGCAGAAGGTGTAATAAGGAGGGAGTATGGTCAGCTATATCAGGGATACGGGTAGGTGAATGTACTATCTGAGTCAAACCATACGTCAGAGCAAAGTCACGCGTAGTTCTACCCGCAGAGTCGGTGATCCGGGAACCCTCTACCACCACCACCACCAACCACCACTCTATGTGATGTGCATTAAAGTCTCCTAAGACAACCAACTCAGCAGATGGAACCAACGCTAGTAATTCGTCAGACGTCGTTTGAACATGCTCAAAGAGCCTCTCAGTATCGGCATTACCACTGTGAGACCTATAGAGGCAAGCGTAGATACGGATATGGCCACCATATTCTACGCGAACCCATAAAACTGATAGGCCTTGAAGTTCGTAGGTACCGAGACGACTATAACAAATAACCTCACGTACAAATACACAAACACCAGCTCGAGGGAGAAAATTGTGCTCCAGGTTGCTTTGCAGGAGATTGCTCCAGCTCTTATATACATACTTAACAATATCACGTCATAAAAGTTAAAAAAAATCATACTTTGCTAAAATCCACGTAATGTCTTTAAAGTACAATAATTATTATAATTATTGTACTTTAAAGACATTACGTGGATTTTTCAGATTTTGTTCAAGTACAATAATTATTATAAGCAAAGTATGAATTTTTTTTAACTTTTATGGCGTGATATCGTTGAGTATGTATGTATGTCGCAGTGAAATTGTCAATACCGTTAGATTATAATCTACCTAAGAGATATTATAATTTAACTGCTAACCTAACCTAACCAAATTATAAAATCTCTAGGTAGATTATAATCTAACGGCTATTGACAATTTCACTGCGACATGTATATAAGAAAGGCTATACGATTCACGAAGCGAAAAAAATTTACGATAATTATTTAAACATTTTTTTTTTTCATTTACAATTAAGACGGAACTACGAGAAAATTTTATTAGATAACAATCGTTTAACTTCTTGAAAAATTAATTTTAAATAAAATTTCCAACGAAAATAAATTATTTATAAAGCATCTTCACGCCCATATCCCGGAAGGGGTAGGCAGAGGTACAACAAGTGCACCCACGATTAGCCGAAGATACTTGGTCCCACAAATGTGATAGGTGGCAAGCCTATCGCCAACGGGGCACTTTCCAATCCCGGGCAACTTTGTGTTTCTCAGAAAACTGAAAAAACACTTTTTTTTAAAGTGCCCGACCCAGGAATCGAACCCGGGACCTCATGTGGTCAACGCCAACGCTGGACCACTAGACCACAGAGGCGATTCAACAAATTTAATTTAATTTTTATTTTTTGGAGCTAAACTAAAGCAGATAACAAAAAAATGAAGAGGAACTTTTTGTGTAGAATTTTTTCCTCTACAACTTTTACTTGAAACTTTTTTTCTATTTCTTACCGTTATTAAGTTATTTAAAAAAAAGGCATTTTTCAACCCTTTTTTTATTTTTTTCATCCCTTTCCCCTTAATTTTAATCAAAATTTCTTTCATAATATCATTATTTAAGTATTAATGAACACATTTTTACTCATTGCGCCAAAACTGGTCGATCATGGTTTCGTTAAACTTTTTACTGGACTAATATAATCGCTGAATTAATTTGTTTGGGATTTATCAATGACGAACATTTTTTAAAACAATGTCTTTTGGCATTGCTTCGAAACTTTTCATCCTATCGATTATTTAACTGAAGCAATATTTTAGATCTCGGAAATTGACTTGAACGCCATTCGAAAATCAATATACTGGTTATTTAACAAAATAGATGTTTGAACTGAAAAAATGTACACTTATAGTTTTTACTCTTTTGTGCTTAAAATACGAGTATCTTAATTTAGCGGGAAGTATCAGGGATGGTCTGCAGGGTCAACCGTTTACAGATTTTTTTTAATGCTGTGTCTGGTGCCCTCAAAACGTGATGCCCTATAGTGCGCGCGGAACTAGTTGGCCGCGCCATACGTAATACGTAATACGTAAGGCGCGGCCAACTAGTTCCGTGCGCACTATAAATAATTGCCTAATTTGCTTATGAACTAATCCGGTACTGCATGCCAGAAAATGAAGATGAACAGATGCGTTCATCTGACTCCGGCGACACTTCTTCCTCTTCTTTTCTTAGATCTTCCTTGTTAGATCAAAAGTTAGCAGAAGCTGACGTCACATCCGGACAATTTTCAGGTTTCCGTTGACGTTTCACTAGGATCATCAGACCACTGCCTGATACAGAGCAAAGTGCTGGTTATGAGATTATTACGGCCTCGTTTTTCAAACTGCCGTCGAGTTTAGAACTGCAGGTCAGTAGATTGGAACGAGATGCGGTCCATTCTTGCACTTACAGTTTTCTGCTGTACTCATCGGCAGTAAGTCTAAGACTTGGTTTGATCGCTAATTTAAAATGGCTTCAAACCAAAAACAGGAAAGCTACCGAACTTGGGCCACTGCAACGGCATCGCGTGACGTAAATACCAGCATACAACGTCAACCTCAGAGCACACGGCTCCATTACCCAAAGTTTTGATGGCTCTCTAGCACATGCTTCAAAGGAAAAGGCCGATCTCTGGGGCTCCCTAACTCAACTATACTCTGGATGCCCAAAAAACGCACAATCCCGCAGACTACCTACTTCCATTCCAGAAGTAAAGTTGTACTAAACTGCAGGGTAACACCTCATTTCCTTGGACGTTCATAAGTCGAATGGGCCTGAGGCATCTCTCTTATCGCACTCAAGATATGTTATAAAGTGGTCTATTTTTTATAAATTATAAGATAGCAAACAAACAGGTGGCTCCCCATATGGAAAGGGACAGCCATCGCCTATAGAAACCAAAGATGTGGCGAAATGTAAAAGCCACGTGTATAACTTTACCGGCTAACTTACCCTCCAAACCAGAACATGACGATGACAAGCGTTATTCAGGAATAATTAAGACCGTAGTCCCAAATACCCGGGCGAGATTTAGCGGAATTCTAGGACCTACCTACTACTTAGCATCTAGTAGTTATACTGGCATTATTTGGCATTGGCATTATTCACTGCCAACCTCTGAGGTACTTACAGGAGCTCCAGATGATTAGTTATTCAGGACGGTTTTCGTCGCGGCTGCTTAGGTGATCTATTTAATTTAACACACCTGCACCGGAGGAGATATTAGAGAATAAGGGTGAGGTATTGACTGTTAGTTTGGACATAGTGAAGGCATCGATAAATAACTTCTCTCCGACCTTCCATTCTATGGGTTTTCCGAGAAATTGTGCAATAGGATGACCAGTTTTTTGGCACATCGAAGCATTAAAGTTGGTGTCGCATGCTCAAACTCATCAATGCCGGTGTTCCCCAAGGCAGTCAGTACCGGCTCCTTCCTTTTGATCGCATTAAGCGTAGAACTTCTTGAGGAGTGTTCATAAAAATTCCCGCCCCCGAATTCCACCATTGATCAATCGCGGCAACATTCAAAGTTTCATCATCACCATCTCGATGACTAAAAATCCACAACTAAGCGATTCTTGAGGCACTTTTTGCCCCGCACTACTCCTCTGTGCAACCAATTACCGGGAAGGGTTTTCAGAACGGATATGACATAAGAACCTTCAAGAAAAAAGCTTACTCATTTTAAGAAAGCTGGCAACGCCACTGCAAGAACTCTGTTAGTGTTGGTAGTTGTACATGGGCGGCGGTGATAAGGTTCAGGACTATCACTTGCTATACTATACTATACTATAGCGTTGTAAGATAATAGGCTACCCTTAGACCACGACTGCTTTGTGATCTAGGGGTTGGCTATTCGGCTCAGATCATATAGTCTTGGGTTCGATTCCCGGGTCTGCTAAATGTGTTATTGAGGTTTTTCTCGAAAATCTAAAATCTCAATAGCAGCTCGGAGTCTGGCAAAGTGGTGTACTACCACTCCCGTGCCTTGGATGAGCACGTTAAGCTGTAGGTCCCGGTTATCGCTAGAAATACTCGACAATCGTCAACATGTCGCTAAATGCGACGATGAGGATCACCATTTATCTCGCCAACCGAAAAACCTGTGAATCACAGTGAACCGGAGTCTATAGACATTCGGTTTACTCTGCCTACCGCGCAAAGTAACCGGGCGTGATGATACTTGAAGATTATTATTATACTTATTTGTAAGATGTACTTTTATGTATTGTTTTGTTGAAGTTTGCGTCGAAGATTGCTTGATCCCTACACATTGACACTTTTTATAAATACCTTGTCCTGGTTTGAAGGATAAGTTAGCCGGCTAGCTAATACATCTAGCAATATTATTTTGTCATACGGAAAGCAACCTGGTGCGTTGACCACCACATAGCGATAATACTAATATCGTGTATCGGTTCAAAGGGTAAGGTAGCAGGTAATCTTATGCATTTGGCATTACTATCTTGTCATATGAATAGCAACGCTCCAAATGTTAAACCTTTGGTGTCTATAAGCGATGACTATTTCTTTCCATATCAGTATTACCATCTGCTTGTTTCCTATCTTAAGATATTGCACAGGCTCAGTACCGGATTAGCCCATGAGCAAATTAATCAAATACTTAGAGCTACACGTCTTGGGGGCACCAGAACCAACAATATATTTACTGTGTTAGCTGAAAGCTAGGGCTGTTTGAAAATCGACGTGTTTAATTTTGCTTGATTAGAGCACTGTTTCGAGGACATGCAATGATCTATCTCGTTGTAATGATACTAATTTACTTTTGGATTTTATATATATATATATATATATATATATATATATATATATATATATATATATATATATATATATATATATATATATATATATATATATATATATATATATATATATATATATATATATATATATATATATATATGTGTGTGTGTGTGTGTGTGTGTATGTTTATGTATTTATTCCGTTTATTTTATGTTTATAGTAGTATTTTGTTTTCTTATAGATTTAATTTTATTGCATTTAATTCATTGTATGCCAAGTCGAAAATTATCTTTGTTTTTAATATTTCCTTGTTACGGGTTGGCTGGAAGAAATCTCTATTACTAGAGATAAACTCGCCCATTGTACTTGTTTTCTATTATTGTTGTTATGTTAGTGTTTACTGTGTACAATAAAGAATTAAATAAATAAGCTCGTATTTTATTTTTTATTTTATTTGTTAGTTTGCCAATTATTTTTCTTATGTGTACTTTAAGTTTAGAAAAGAAGTTATAATTTACTATTAAAGATGAGTATTAAGAATTTATTTTAAATAGCATTATAAGTAAAAAAATATTAAAAATCAATTGAATTATTAGTTGTAATTATTTAGAGTAAAAATGTAAAATATGCTTTCGTAATAATATTCATATTGTAATAAGTGCATATTTACATGTGTAAATATGCATTAACATAATGGCATATGTACTGTAGATAAAATAAATAAATTTCAAGATCTTCTAAATTTGTTTGTTTTTGACGTAGGAAATAGTAATACAAATAAAATGCCAAATATAATTAATATAACTAAAACGCATTTTAATTTATAAAATGTAGTAGTATAGGATCCCGATAGAGATCGACCTTCACCGAGCTGGTTAATGAATCAACATATTTTTTATGTCATTTAATATATCAAAAAATATGTTACATATGGGTTGCCTATCAAATTTCAGTCCAGGATATTTTAATTAATTTTTGCAAAAATATTTTTTTTAAATATTTCACCGGTGTGGTTAATAAATAAATTTACCACCAATCGAAAGTATGCATACATAAGTTATCGACTTACCTACCTGTTCATACCTAGCAACCCAAGGGTTATGACAGGAAAAAAATAGGCAACCTAACTTTTGCATATATGCTATGGGTTGCATACTTTCGATTAGTGTAAAATTTATTTATTAACCACACCGGTGAAATATTTAAAAAGAAAACATTTTTTCAAAAATTAATTAAAAATATACTAGACTGAAATTTGATAGACAACCCATATGTAACATATTTTTTGATATATTAAATTACATAAAAATATGTTTGATCCATTAACCAGCTCGGTGAAGGTCGATCTCTATCGGGATCTTAGACTTTAGTTGTAAAATATTAAACCAGTATTAAATGGAATAATATTAAATGGAAATTTGAAAGCCAATGCTTGCAACACTATTCTCTAGCACACGTACGTAATGTTTTACGATGCTTGCAAGTGTTGGCGTTGGCTTACGCACACATGTACAAAAGTTATCTTCACCGATTTGTTTCTAATCGTTAACAATGGCTACGTCTATATTTTTTGTAGGTCTTTGCTTATCTCATTGCAATATGTTAACTGTAGCGCCACGTGCCGGAAGCCAGAAGGTCCAACAGCCAAGATGGATATACTTTTATATCTGGGATTGGAATCGGCGAAAATAGCTGGCGTATTCAGCATATGCTAAGGCCAATATTTGTGAACAGATTACAAGCACCATGCGGATCATGCAGGATCAGTACGGTCTTGTGTGTAAGTTAACCTGTGTGGTCGGTATTATACTTGGTAAATGTTACAATCTCTGCGGGAGGGATTACAATGCCCGCTCGGACGTATTCAATCAGACAATTAATTTTGGCGTTGGTACCTATTGTGAGGAGCAGTCATCACTATCTAGACAACTACAGAATGGAAAGGCGTTGTCTTCAAAGCTGTTGAGGTGCCGAGAACAGATTATCAAATATCCTAACTGACGTTGGCATAAATCTCAGCCCGCGGTACAACGGTTTGATATTTTTACTGCACATAGATATTAAGTATTAACCCGAAATTATGTCTGTCTCGGTCAAAAAGAGCAAAGATGTCATCGCCGTCTCAGAATAGTGGTGATGGCGCGGCGCGGAGTTTGGTTTAGAATAAATCTCCCCTATGTTGAGTTACTCCACGACAGTGTATTAGGAGTTGCTTTAGAGTTATTGCTCAATTTTACCCAAAGAGTTTTGTGGGGGCCAATTTGGTTACAAACACAGCATGATACTATCTACACTGCTGAAATAATCTGTACCACAAAAATTTAATTATATTTTATCTTGCAAAAATTTAATCTTACCCCTTTCTGTCACAATACCATCTTGTGTGCTTGCCGCTAAAGTGTTCCAGTTTTCAGGTTGACGTAGGCGTGAAACTTATGTAGATATTATACTTTTTGACGTTGGCATTTAGTGAAACTCCATTTGTTAAAATGCACTTATACAGTTGTACAAAACAATTCTTAATTTTTTTATCTGTTATATATATATATATATATATATATATATATATATATATATATATATATATATATATATATATATATATATATATATATGATGCACTTCCCACCCAACCTAGCCGGAACATGATTATGTTTGAATGGTTGATATGAGTGATTTAAATGGCATGCTTGACACCAAGCATACCCAAGTTAGGGGTTCAGAATTCATACCTAGTGGTTATACAGGTAGATAAATGTTTACCTTTTTTCTGTAATGAGTAGATTGCCCGAAAATTATTGTTCATGTAAAAATATTATATATCTGGATATATTATATTTTCCTATCTCTGGATCTCATCAACATGACAATGTTCCTCACGAACATGACCTCAAGGTGATGAATACTGAATGTTCTCCTGCATTATATAAAAAATCATTGGACTTGGAAGTTGTTCCCAACTAAACACATTACCTTGACGTTTGGAAATCCTAAACTATGCGATTCGGTAATTTGACTTACAACTTGTAGGGAGTTATCGAACGACATAGTAAATAAATGTTAATACAAGAGACCTATTCTTAAATATGTTTTTCTAGATCTTACCATATCATTTGCTATTCGTAGTTGGATGAACTAAAGTTTGCTTGAACAGTTTGGTATTAGGTCCAAAGATAACAGCTCCATAGAAAAGCAAATCATCCGAATCATGATTTTCAATTTGCAAACGTCAAGATTGTTTTTTATTGACCGCCCCATTGGTCGAGTAGTTAGCGATCCTGACTACGCAATCGACGGGGCTCGGGTTCGATCCCCGACGGGGACAAGCATTTGTGATGAGCATAAATATTTGTATTTCCGGGTTTGGGTGTTTATTAAATATAATAAAAAAGTAAAGTAAGCAAATAATTTGCTTACTTTGGGGTTAGTTCAGTCAGTGTAATTTATCCCGTGAATATTTATTTATTTATATATTTATTATATAAATTATGTCATCTTTGGTACTTTACTGTATTACGTGAAAATAATACTGTTTCAACTTAATAAAAAAATTGGATTATAGCCCTGAAGATGTCGTATATAACGAAATCGGTTGCCAAATATTAATTAATTATTATTATTTATAATTACTGTAATTTACTGATCATTTACATTGCTTGTAACAAATATTGTTTAATGCTCTGATTTCTTCAACTACGCTGTAATTTAGCTTTATCTTTTCTTTAAAATAACATTGACAAATATTAGAATATGGACATCTATTGTTATTTCTTATATCATAACGGAAATTTAATATCGGGATATTTTAGCACATACATTGTATAAACAGGAAGCACAAAATATAGATAAAAAGCTGACCTGATTTGTTCTGCTAGAATAAATCTCAAGCAACATATATTTTAACAACATTTTTAAGATTCAATATAGCATTCGTATTTTTAAAAAAAACATTAAAATCGGTCAAGGTTCTACTGAACTATCGACGAACATACGTAAAAACATTTGAAGACACTTAAAGGAGTCGTAAATGAGACCTTTTCACATCTCCAAACTACAAGATATAGCATACCGTTTATAATAAAAAAATAAATCTAAAAAAGCTTATACTTGGATGTACTTTCAAGAGTTTCCTAATACAAAAACTAATACGTGTAACATACGTCATATGTTTTTGTGACGTGCGTCGTGATATGTATCGCGTTTCCACAAGCGTCGCTTTGATATTATATCCCTGAGCACTTAACTTTAATATAGAAAATATACATAGACTGTAGGACATAAATAAATGTCACTCTTGCAAATGGTATCTCATTGTGTGAATATGTACTATCTGGCAACGAAGATGGGGATGGGATATCTAAACCTTTACTGTTAGTACTACTAAAGATGGGCCAAAACTAATTCTAAGGCTGGGCTAATTTACAATCTAAAAGCAAAATTTTCTAAGGGTGAATAAATACAGGATTTAAAAATACATTTCGTGATTTATTACTTAAAGTTTCAATTGAATACTAAGCCTATCTACACTTTTATTTACTTGGATAATTTTCGCTCAAGTTGATCAGCGATTGCCTGCAGAAAGTCTTCGGTGTTTAAGTACATTCCTTCTTTTGTGTTCGCCATGCCGTGAATGCAAATGACTAGATCCTTGGTCATCTTGCCGCTATCGATACATTCAACACATGCCTGTAAGGAAAACATACAATATTAAAAAAAAAACTTTGTACTAATTTTGTTGCTTCTCAATTGAGAAGCAAAACAATTTGAGAAGCACATTCTTTAGTGTTAAGACTATTTTGAAACTTAACTTTAATTTCACTTAACAAGGTAATTATGCAATTTTATGGCATAATAATTATGTAACATTCTGGTAGTCAAAATGTTGTCGCTGAAATTTATAACTACTTAATCCGCAGGATATTATCACACTACTTGTTAAATAAAAATTTATATTTGAAACTTGTCGATTTTGGCGAGCCTAACACTTTCTCTCTATGGCTTCTTTTGACTTTCCTGACGAAAAGAGACAACCATTGCCTAAATACACCAAAGATGTTAATGGTGCGTTGCTATCCTTACCCTCCAAACCGGAACACGACAGTGAATCATTAAATAGGTGAGGCGGTGGTACCAGACCCGAGCGAGACAATGCAGAACTCTACCATCTAGTAGCCACGATGGAAGTGAATCGCATAGCCAATCGCTTGCATCTTACAAACTGCCAGGCAGGACGGCAGATGGTCTATTTTTCAAATGGGGCCTGGACCACATTCTCAAACGTGTATGATCAAAATACGCAAAATTCATAAGATTTCTTTCTTGATGGATTCATAATTAGTGTTTTTTTTTTTTTTTTTTATATCATAAGATAGCAAACAAGCAGATGGGTCTCCTGATGGAAAGAGTCAACCATCGCCTATAGACACCAAAGATGTTAATGGTGCGTTGCTATCTTGTGGCGAGGTCTAATGCCACATGCATAAGTTTACCGGCTACCTTACCCTCCAAACCGGAACACGACAGCGACAAGCACTGGCGCTATTGCGGCAGGAATAGGTAAGGCGGTGGTACCAGACCCGGGCGAGACAATGCAGAACTCTACCACCTAGTAGCCACGATGGTAGTGACTCGATAGCCAATCGGTCGCCTTTTACGACCTGCCTGGCAGAACGGCAGTTGGCCTATTCTACAAAGGAGGCCGGGACCAACACGGCGGAGAAATCATAATTAGTGTTAATGTATTTACAAGATAATTTAATAAGTAAATCGAAAAATGTTTTTTCCGGCAAAAATACTGCACCGACCACATGACGTGAATATCAAGACATCACGGAAATTATGTTTTACAGCGCTTTCAACACTTCGTAGATAGAAACTTTGTTAGACCTCCCAAAAAGATACCTAAAGGTGGAAGGAACTCACGAAGTTTCAAGTATGTATTGATCATTCAAAAAAACGGATGCTCTCTCGCGGATTAACTCTAATGTCATTAATTTAAGAAATTGTTTATTAATATCGCCGATTAAAATAACGCCGCTAGAAAAAAACATGCTCATCCACCTACATACATAAATATTCTCAGGCGATGAATTCTATGGTTATACCGAACGAATTGTTATCGCTTCATGTTTTGGGTGCCACGTAAACATATAATGAATCTATGGTTATATAGAAATATATCCAGTCCCGAGAAGTTATGCTTTTCAGAACATCAAAAAATATATTAATAGAATCGTCCGACTAAAGCACAGACACGAAATTCTGCATCAAAAACCTAGACTAAACTACTACTAAACTGGATCTCAAGATCAATCAATGAGACGAAATAACTAATTATTTTATGTTATAATTTCTTAATATAATAAGCTCGTTTCTGTTGTTAAATTCCGTGCATTTTCTTCATGTACATAAGGCAGAATTAGATAAAATATGAGAGGTGTCACGTGCTTATTAATCCAATACGTCATACACTGCAGTCATAGCGATAGATAAGGGTTATCACTTATCATTAATTAAAAATTTGCGTCTACCATTAATACCTATTAAACCTAACAGTTACATAACAATTCTAATTATCCAGTCATCAATCATTCGTGACGATCAGGTGCGTTATTTTTAAGATACCATTGCACGTATTTGATAAAAAAAAATAGACTGTTGTATACCTACTTACATTTCAAACAAGATCAGTTGTACAGAAAACAATAATATCTATACATTTATTTACCTTTATTAAACCACATACAATATATATAGCGTACAAACGGCGAGCTGGTAGAGAATACTTTATGCATTCTCTACGAGCTCGCTAACCATAGGACTAACCAGAAAATCACACAGTGTTTTAACTTTCGTGACATTCTTAGATCTAGATTACATATATACATACATTCCTACATACATACATATAAAATAACATACACAAATATCTACAATTACATAATTATGTAAATGTAGATATTTGTATATAAAAAGAAAGTTTAAATTTAATTATGCCTATGATTTTGAATAAAGGCTAAAATTTCGATTATATGTCAGCCATTGGGCCAGCTATTCCTTGTCTGTTCATTTAACTTTATCGAAACCGCATTACCAATCGAGTAATTGCGACAATCAACCGCAGTCGTTCGCGAGTAATTTAAATACGTTGGCGGACCACTGCCTGGCTGGTTTTGGACAGCTTTGGTCTACTCGTACATGTCTATATTACATAAGAAATTAAAGAAATTTTCTGTATATTTTTCGTATAATGTCTAAGCCTATTTACAAGAATAACAAAAACAATCAGAGACGTGTTATCATAAGTGACATGCATTTATCTCACATCAGACCAGTAAAAAATATGATAAAAATTGGACTTTCTCTAACAATCAAAACACAAACACTCCTGGCATTATATAAGATGATAAATACATGATTTGCTAAAAATCTTTCAGTGAAATAAAAATGATAAAAATTAACGTGATCAGTTTTATTTATTTCATGAATTCCCGACGGAGACAAACATTTGTGTGATGAGCATAGATGTTCATATTACTGGGTATAGGTGTTTGTTATATATTTATTTAATACTAGCTGTTGCCCGCGACTTCGTCCGCGCGAGCTTCGTTTACCTCGCACAGCTTCTCCCCCGTAGGTGATAGCATGATAATATGTAGCCTATATGTTGACCCGACCTATTAGTAATATTCATGCAAAATTTGAAGTAAATCCATGCAGTACTTTTTGAGTTTACCCCGGACATATATACAGACAAACAGACAAAAATTCTAAAAAATATATTTTTGGCTTCGATATCGATTGAAGATCACGCCCCAAGTATTCTTTTAAAAAAAATATTCAATGTACAGTTTTGACTTTCCTACGATTTTATTATATGTATAGATGTATTTCTGTTTTAGTACTTTTGACTAGCGCCCATATTAAGCAAGCAATTAATTTGCTCTCTTTGAAGGTTATCAATCAATAAGAGATACCGTTCAACTATGTGTTTTGTACACATAGTTACATTGATTGTTATGTAATAGATCAAATGCATTAAATAACTCTTATGTTTCTTGTGTTGTGGCCGCGTTTCCGATCCAGTAGTAGTTTTAAAAAAATGTTGACGCGTCAAAATAACTTGTAAAATTCCAATTTCCAATTTCTGATTTTTTGTGTACAATTTCTGTTGGAAGAAATATTTTTAATATTAAAGATGTATTTTCTGTACATTTTTTTATAAGTAATAAAAATCGAGTGTGAGTCACAAGCGGTAAAAGTGAAACTTGATTGAAGTAGGACAGAAAAGTATGTGTGAGGGAGAGAGGGAGAGACAAATTAAAGGATTCGACGGAAAAGGTTTTTCGTATTTTACAAGTAAAAAGTTGTCGTAAAATCTCTTTGGTTTTACTGTTTGTGTCTGGCTGGTTTTGGATGTAATGTAGAATACATTACATGTATTTCATATTTAAAATCTCGTCGAATTAACCCGTCGTCGAATAAATGTGTTACTACATCGTGATGCATTTTCATTTTAACGTGTTCGAAATTACAACGATTCTTAAGAAGTTTCATTTAAAAAATTAATTTATAATTCAATTACCTCTTCAAGCGAATTGGCGAATCGTTCTAGGTCGGGCGTGCCGTCAAGTTTAGCGCGGTGCACGAGTCCCCTGGTCCAGGCGTAAATAGAAGCCACCGGGTTGGTGGACGTGGGCTGGCCGCGCTGGTGCAGGCGGTAGTGGCGCGTCACCGTGCCGTGCGCCGCCTCCGCCTCCACCGTGCGCCCGTCGGGGCACATCAGCACCGACGTCATCATACCCAACGACCCGTAGCCCTGGCGGAACAACAAACTCTCGTTACCCTCGATTACTAATCAACATGGCAAGTGCAATGCAACAAAGTCATCGCGTTCCACGGATTAAATGGATACGCCTTTCAAGACAATTTCTTACTCTATCAGTGTAGCTTGCGTTTACACACAGAAATACAGAGTTATACTATTTACCGATAAATTAAATCATTTCAAGGTTAAATTTTAAACCTTGTCAGCTCATTTGGTACGATAAAACAGTACAAACATGATTCATTTCTATTTTTCACAATATAACCTACAAATGTAAGTAATATGAGCGTTTGATTCATATGCGCGGCGACACGTTTTCTTTCCAATGGCGTCTCTATTAGTATTCATGTGGTCTGTGTCGCGCTCAAAGACTTTGTTCCACTGCACTTGCTACTTCGATAAAATTTATATTCCAAGTATGAATCTCTTACACATCTGATATAAGTATTAATTCCCTTTAAAATGGACGATAGTTAGAGCGCATACGGAACGTTACAATCATGCGTAAGTACCTTGCCAGAAATCGTTCGTCACTACGACAAGACCGATTGCGTTATTACGCTGTTCACTATTTATTGAGGAGAATACAATCTTACATTGAATTACGTAAGTAGAAGTAGGGTAGTGTATGAGGAACTTTAGATTAAAACTTGCAAGGGCAATTTTATAGTAATATAGTAGTTGTCTGTTCGTATAAATGTCTTAACAACTTTTTAAATATTATATAGATATATTTATCATCCAGAGATTTCTTTTTATTTAATTATCATCTCAATAGAATGACCGAAGAACAAATAAAGAAATAAGGAAAACGCCAAAAAAGAAATATTTATTTTAAAACAAGTTTTTCATAGCCAAGCGAAAAAACTTGACGTTGCAAGAGGTTCAAGCGTTACTTTGTGGAAATCCATATTTTAAAGTCGAAAATGTGTTTAGATGACTAATTTGCATCGTTCCACGAAATTTTATAATTATGTGACTTCTGCAATGCCACTAAAGCTAACAGTAGTGTAATGCCAATAAAACAAATTTGCCGAAAGTGTAGAAATTGAGTAGCTCAGCGGCGCAATAGTCTACTACGTCCATATTTCCCCACGTTAAACGTTAGTAGCATAACCAGAAACAAAGCTTATATACTACTTAACACGCGTCTCATTTGGTGAATTAACCATTTTCAAAAGAGTCAAATAGCAAACCACTCTGTACTAGCACTTCATTCTATTAGACTTTAATGACTTTATGAGTGAAGTGCTATTAGATTCTCCTGAAGGTAATTGAGAAATAGCGTAGATGTAATGAAAACATTTAATTGTGTGAATTTTAATTGTGTGAGTTTTGTTTTCACATAACTAGTGTGTTCAACTAGTACTAAATTAAGTTTCAATTATTATTTTCTTCTTTCTATGTGCACCCATTGTGCCCTCTCTGTACTCTTTGGAGGTTGACTGGCAGAAAATGCTCTTGGGCGTTAAGTTTACCTGTGCAAAAGTATGTGTGCAAAATTTAAATAAATAAATAAATAAATAAAACATTCAATTTATCTGCCGTCCATGAATACATTATAATGAATGACCGCCCCGTTGGTCGAGTGGTTAGCGACCCTGACTACGCAATCAACGGGGCTCGGGTTCGATCCCCGACGGGGACAAGCATTTGTGTGATGAGCATAAATGTTTGTATTTCCGGGTTTGGGTGTTTATTATGTATGTAAAGTATTTATATATGTATTTCTATGTATTAGTATCGTTGACTAACACCCATAACACAAGCAAATAATTAGCTTATTTTGAGGTTAGATCAATAAGTGTAATTAGTCCCGTGAATATTATTCTGTAATATAAACACTTGTACTGTTTCACAAATGTAATTTAAATTTTATTTATTACACAATCACTTTTAAATTTATAGCCAACCGGTTTCGCCTATTAAAGCATCACCAGGGTTGCTTTAATGGGCAAAACCGGTTGACTGTAAATTTAAAAGTGATTGTGTAATAAATAAAATTTAAATTACATTTGTAAAATAGTACAAGTGTTTATATTATAGAATCAATATGATGCAGTTTCATCAAGCGCCGACGATGGAAAGTATAAAAAAATACATTATAAATCAGATTCAGATGTCATGTCATATTTTGTCAGCGATCATAGATAATACGTATCAAAAAAAATAAGCACTGACGTCTACATGCGCAAATGAGATAAAAACAACGTCCTGTTGCAAAATAAACATGTTGATGCAATTTTATTGTCTTATAATATTTATTGGTAAATGACCGATTAATTTGCGAATTCATTCTTAATAACCGTCTGTGAAAATATAAGTTGTATTGATAAAAGATTTTTATGGTACCTCAACACATGCCACATTAAAATGACTCATTTTAAGGTTAAATTCTTCCATATCATCTTTGACACAATTACAGTAATAACTGATATAAAAATGCTATAAAACATGGCTTTGCGTATGTTATACAATGTCAGGAAGTATTAATCATATACTGGTAAACAAAAGATATTAACTTTATTCATATCAAGCTTTTTAAATTTTTGTTTCAATTAGACCAATGTGGTTTATGTATGTGTGTTTGTTAAATAGTTACAAGCGACCCCCGCTCACACCACGTCCAGGGAAAACTTCAATAGAAGCGAAGCGTTTACGGCTCTTAGATATTTTGTTATACAACATTATGCTGCGTCTTAGCAGGACGAGACGTTTATGTGTAAGAGCCCTAAACGAATCGATTGAAGATTTGTTATGTGAATATACCGGAAGCAATGCATTTTACAGGTTATAACGCGACTACATATATCAGACTACGGCTAAGTATCGCGCTAGCACAATGGATCGGGCTATCTCGGAACTGCATCACGAAGGAGCTTGACACGTCACTCCAGTGGGCGTCAAACTGCGGCCAGCAGGTGATATTTGTGAGGCTCACGACAAAGAAACAATAATATAATAACGATAAACAATAGAAATAATAGCAAATTATATCTTACGCGCAGACACATGTTTAGGTAACTTCATGTAGGTATAAGCCATATTTTGATATTGACCTAGTGTATCGACGTATACTTGTAACTTTCCGTTACGTATGTAGATAAGAAAGTTACTGATTTTGCCCCGATTTTCAAAAATTGGGTTTTCACCAGATCTGGCCGTTTTGAGGTCCTAGGAACCTTTTCCGACTTTCAGCTTTTCTAATATTAAAATTACGTTGTTTTTAGCAAAATTACTTAATGTTTGTATAATAACATTCAGGTTTTTGACTTAAAAATCTTACTACCTTTAAAAACTGCATCAAATACCGTTAATTAGATCAAAATCGGTCAATTTGTTTGGGATTTATCAAAGACGAAAATTTTTGAAATGTTTTTGACACTTTTACCGATTATTTAGCTAAAACAATATTTATAAAGAATCAAATCGATTATTGCTTTCAAAATATATAGCTTTTAAAAAATCAATATACTGCCATTTTGTATAAAATAGATGTTAGTACGGGAAAAAAATCTATGTATAAACATTAAACATAGATTTTTTTCAGTTCAAACATCTATTTTAAAGTTTATATTCATTTGAGCTTAAAACGCCTTAATTTAACGGGAAGTTTCAGGGATGGCCCTCAGGGTCAACCGTTTACAGTACCCGGCGATAAATATTGCACATCGACCTTTGGAAAGAGACAATCGGCTAATTTCGGCTTCGTAGAGCGTTATCTCTGTCGCACAAAATACAAACAGTCCGGTACCTATTAGGAGCTGTTAAAACAAGTATGATTTGCTTCTTTTGATATTTTTATTCTTTGTATAAAATACACTAATTTTTCTATAAGTGATGGCTTTAGGTTGGGGTAAAATAAAATAAAAAAACATTTTTACATTATGTTTACGTATTTAATTATTTTGGAACATTACAGCTTTAGTGTACATAATAAACACCATTATACCTATTGCTAAAATGAGACATTGCAATAAAAATAATAATAATTCTAATTCTCAATTACTTCCATTTCACTATCTGTGCTCTCAAAGAGGTCAATATCACTGTCACTATCAGCCGTATTTATTACTAATCTATCAGTGTAATTGTCTAAACTGTGTTGAATGCTTCTATATTCATTCTCACATTTGATTGCATGATCGCAAACCTTTTTCCACTCTTCAGCGCCGATCATGTTTACTTTTTCAGTCAATAATGTTTTTACTGTAGTTAAGTTCATACCCACATTTCTAGAGGCTACATAGCCTTTCAGTTGAGACCATATATTTTCAATTGGATTAAAATCCGGATGATATGGTGGCAATCGCAACACAGTGTGCCCATGTTCGGCAAGTATTTTGTCCACAGAAAACTCTGTATACCTCTCCTTGTGCTGACATATAATAGCGTAAATCTGGGTTTTTGTTAATTTTGGATCAACTGGAATTTCATGTCTGTTTAACCAGTTGATCATTTCCCGTTTAATGGTGTTTGAGTTGGGGGGTCTCTCAACATACTTGTTGTGATAGGGTGCGTTGTCGATAACTAGAACAGAATCACTGGGTATATTTGGGATTAATTGGTTAACCAGCCATTTCTCATAGTTATCGTTATTCATTTCATTGTGATAGTCACCTGTAGTGTCCGTGGATTTATACGTTAAAAAAGCACCGGGTACAAAGCCTTTTTCATTTCCCGCATGAACTATTATCAAACGTTGACCTTTTGAAATTGGCTTTTTTACTCCTTTTTTCTTATCGTCACTCCAAGATTTCCCTTTAGTGTGGGATGCATGTATATATGACTTATCCATGTAGACGATATTTTTTCCTGTTTCGCGAAATTTGCGTATTTTATTAAGGTATTCCATTCGTTTGAGACTAACGTCGTGCTTTTCCATTAGAATTTTTCGATTATCTTCCATTTTAGTGAACTGAAATCCCGTGTCATGAAGTATTTTTCTCAACGTTTTTTCAGACCCATTGTAATTAATAGCTTCAGATAACTTAGCTTTTAATGATTTTATTGTTGGCAGTTCATTAAATCGTAAGTGAAAATCATACACCATTCTTCGAACAACATCGTAATCAAAATCGTCCATATCCAAACGAAATTGCTTTTTTGGTCTCCCTTTTTTTGGAGTGCTGAACTTAATTTCATTCGAATGTGTTTCAGTACTGACTTCGTTTAATATATTGTTCAAAGTTCTTCTTGAAATTCCAGTGGCATTTGCAACTCGCTCTTGAATCTTCTTAAAATAACAACTTACATTTTCATCTACTTTTTTTTAAATCTATCAGCTTCGCTTACAAAGTATTTATAAACATTGTAGATAATTTCACGTGACTGACCTCGTAAAGGTTTCCCTCTTTTTCCGAAAGATGCCATATTACAACTTTAAATTATTTAAATTTGTGGGTGTTATCAACTCTAAATATATATTTTTTTCGGGACGCGACTGCACTCTATCGTACTTGAACAACGACTGACTAAACGTCACATAGGTAGTGTGGGACAGAGATAACGCTTTACGAAGCCGAAATTATCCGATTGTCTCTTTACAAAGTTCGATGTGCAATATTTATCGCCGGGTACTGTACAGATTTTTTATTTTGTTCTATGATAGAAAAACAATAACATACGACGATATAACCTTTCATGTTTAAGAAGGAGTAACATAGGTTCGTAATCTTTCGACGAATAAAATACAGTAAACAGCAGCATAAAATTAGATTTTAAGGAACGAATGTTAATGAATTAAGAATTAGAGAAGAAAGAGATTTTAAGGTAAGACTTTAAGGGATGTACAATATTCTTGTCTGCTTTGTCGTGGGCCGCACAAATATCATCAGTAGGCCGTAAAAATATAAACTGCGGGCCGCGGTTTGATACCAGTGATATTATGACATGACAACATCGTGCTAGTGCGATACTTCGCCGTAGGCCAATATTGTAGCCGCAAGGTTATAATAAGAAGTTACCTAAGTAATATGCTATGTAGGATAGAGTACCTGTATACAAAATTTCATCATTAATTCTAGCGTGAATAATTGTTTTTTGTACACACATAAATGCACACACAAACTCTCCCGACACCATGCATGCACACATACATATTAAAAAGATGAATAATAATTAATTCAAGGTCAAATAATGATAGATTTAGTGTATTAATAATTTCTGCGCAATAAATTCACGTTGTCGGCGGGTAGGTATATAAATATTGAAAAATGGAACATGTATCTACTAGATAAGAACAATTTATTACCTGTGCAACGATGTCTGATTGGACATCGCCGTCGTAGTTTTTACACGCCCACACGAAACCGCCAGAGCTCTTCAAGGCTTGTGCAACCATGTCATCGATGAGACGGTGTTCGTACCAAATTTTTGCATCTTCAAACTTTTTCTTATAATCACTGAATAAAAAGGAGAAAATATTCTTTACATAGCAGTGTTAATGGATGTCATCGCAAATCTGGTTTGTTTTTCGCTATTAAAACAAGAAGATGCCAGAATTCAAGAAAAAACTTTTGAGACATGTACCTACTTTATAAGGTACCGGGAGGCTGACAGCTATTTATATTTCTGATAGCTTACCCGACATTCATTTACACTACTAGCCGATCTGATATACATTAATCTGTCTAAATTCTATTAAATTTTCATTTTTTTTTAATTGTATGTAATATAAAAAAACTTGAGAGGTGTCAAGGGACACCCGGATGGAACGAAGTTCCAACTTTTATGGGAGAAAGAGACAGACAGAGAAACACGCGCACGCCGCACGGCTTACAACTATAGAAAAAAGTGTCGTTACAACTTTTGGTCTTAATTTTTTCCGTCTACCCCCTTTCGCAACGCGGATAAAGAATTCTTTCCAACAAACAATATATAACTAGCAAAAAGCAGAGCTTTGTAAGGGCTCGCAAAGTTATACTATCTAGTAATATTGTTATAAAAGTATTTTTATGAGAATTACATCTTTTAATGTATGGACTTTATTTATAATTATCTAATCTAAAAAACTCAGCGTATTTTCACCTAAACATTACATTCGCATCAAAGGCCCGCGTCGTCAGGCTTTGGACTAGGAATATTTGGTTTTTGTTTGTTGGTATTTTCAAGGAAAAATATGTATTAAAAATGAAGGTTGATCTTATAAAAAACACATTTTTGACATTTTGCTGAAATAATTGTTTTTTTTTTTTTAAATCAGGAAGTTTCTGGTTTTACGTCGATTTATGAAATCAAAATCAAAAAATGTTTTATTTAAATAAACCTTCAAAAATTTTGGTCTTAATATTGGACTTAACGCAGGCACGAAGAATTGACGGTAGACACTCAGCGAATACATTTTTCGGATTTTTCTCTCAGAGAAACCCTCGGAGTTCGATTCCAGAGTCAGGCAAATGAAAAAATGTGTTTTTTCAGTTTTCTGATAAAATAACTTTGCCCGGGATTGGAAAAGTGCCCTACTGGCGATAGGCTGACCACCTATCACATTGTGGGACTTAAGTATCTTCAGCTAACCGTGGATGCACACGTTGTCTACCTCTCGATGCCTACCTCTTCGGGGATACGGGCGTAAATATACCTTTTTTTAGCTTTTTACCCTCGCCCTTGGGCTGAGATTAGGAATTGATCTCAATACAATATAAATCAATTAATACATCTGTACTGTTTCTCAATAAGCCTATTGTGAAACTCTCGAACGCTCTATTTACTCTGTTCCCAGCAAACATCCCTGCTCTAGACCTAAATTCTCCTTGTGCCTCCCACAATATTACTTCGAACTTCCCTTGCATTCTCCTTTCAATGATTTTATCATACACCTTCGATGCCAAACTGACCAAACTGATGGCCCTATAGCTATTGCAGTTTATACTTGAACCTCGCCTTTATACGAGGGCACGATGACCGCGCGCCGTCAGTCAAATATGAAGAAACAGTTCATGAAGTAGGTAGTCTCTTAATAAGTTCAAAAATTCTAATAGAAAATGTATCTTCTATCAATTTTAACTCGTTAATGTAATAAGAGATGGCGTTAGTAGTAATAAGATTCTAATACAAATTGTACCTTCTATTTTTTATTTTTATAAAATGGTATTTTTGTGGTAGATAACAAATCTAGACATGAATATAAACTACCACGTCCAAGCTCAAACCTAAAAATGCGCTATTTTTTCAGTAAAATGTACCACAAAAGTGCATAGAAAGTGGCCTAGTGTAGGGCTCGCTTCGCTCGCCCTGATAAATATCATCACGCCAGTTCCCTACTCTGATAAGTTGAGCATGATAGACTATTCACCAGTTTGTCGGCGGGCTGGCTATCACGATTATGCCAAAATCAACTATATTGTCGCGTATTTTTCGTATATATCGTATATATCTCCAGCTGTACTTGTTCTTACGGAAACACACTACATTACCAGACTAAGGCCTGAACATTTCTTCCCCATATTCTAAACCGTACATTCTGTACAGTAGATCAACAAAACAATCAACAATTTTTATATATCGAAAATATCATATCGATCTAACTGTAAAGTGCCTATGGAGTCACAACATTTGTTTCAATTTATATAATTTTTTTTTTTTTCATATTACTACATTTCCATGCTCTCATTAAAGCTTGAGCCAATGAGTTAGGAGTATTCTTAAGATTTTTAATAGATATTACAAATAAACTCACCTGTACTTCCAAGCTCCAGTACACTTGGACTTTCTGTTCACTTGTATCTATACAACTGGAAGTACAAGTGAGTTTATTTGTAATATCTATTTCAAACTGCAGTTTCACCAAGTGCCGACGATGGAAAGTATCCAATTTTTTAAAGATTTCTATTAACTTAAATAACACCTATAATCAGTTTCAAGAGCTTTATAAAAATGATTTTGTTTATCTGACTTATTTAGAAATATTCATAATATTAAAAGGCGTTCATTAAAACCATGATTGGAAGAACCGTGGAGAGTGAATAAAACCATAATACGATCATTAACCCCGGTTTAGACGACCTTGCTACAATTAATATGATCCATTGAAATGTTACAATTTAAGGACCTAATATTTAATTTTTTAGAGGATGCAATTTTATTTTTGGACATGTCTTATATTGTCATGTGTGGTCATAGAAGCTTAACTCCAAGTGTGTGGGGTTACTGCCCTTGTCCGCGGGCCGCCATCTTTGAAAAAGGGGTGCATACACATTTTTCGCGATATCTCGGAAACTTTGTTAGGACGTTAACAAATTTTTGTTAGGACGTATAATCCTAATAAAAATTTGTAAAGACATAATTTGTAGCAATTCGCTTTGCCTACAAATATATTCATATAACTTTTAAAATTATACGTAAAAAGTGACAAAATTTCTATAAAAATTTTCTTTTTTGCTCTATAATTTGTTTTTAATACATTTTACAAAAAAATATACCTGAGACCAATCTTACAAATAGTCTTTTGAGAATATTTTTTCTCTATATATATTTTTTTAATTTCAATCATTTAAAACGCTGTTACAGCGCTCCAAAGTTGACCGGATTCGTCAATGCTCATGAGAATCCAGTCAAAACGAAATATTTAACTTATTACAAGGCAAGGCAAGGCAGACATATTAGAAGGCAGCGATTTGCTACAAATTATGTTTTTGAGAATTGTTTGTAGGACGCATAGTTTCCGAGATATCGCGAAAAAGGAGTTTGCACCCCTTTTCGCAAGGTAAAGCGGCGGGGGGGGGGGGGGGCATAAGGCGGCAACCTCACAAACTTGGAGTTATGCTTCTATTAACCCCCTACACAATATGTCCGAAACATAAAATTGCGTCCTCTAAAAAATGTAAAGCTCATGTAACATTTCAATGGAGTAATATAAAATATTTTTTGCAAGAAATTAAACCAGTCTTTACTGGCCCGCAAAACATGTTTTAATGGACAACTGGTACGTTTATACATCATCATCCTAACTAACATTATAAATTAGAAAGCCTATTTGTCTATCTGAATGTCTGTTACACTTTTACGGCTAAACCAAAGAAACTATTTTAATTAAATGTACAGGGTTGAGGGTTTGAAAATATCCAGATAATTATCCTCCTTGATGATAATTTTCGCGATAATTATCATGATATTTATCAGATAATTATCAAACAGATATAAGACAAGTAATTTTTTAACTGGTATTACACATCAACCGTTAGAAACAATTAGTTTGGTAATTAAATCGACATATTTTAGTATCAAGGTAATATTTTATTAATTTTTATTTATAATTTCGTGGCTAAACCAAGTTTTACAAACGAATCATCGACATTCTACAAACTAATTAGTTAATTTAAATTAATGAGTGGAGTTGCGTCCCCATCAACCTTAACTGCGTTTAACTGGATGGAGATTGTGTGTATCTAAAGAATCGAAATTCAAAATCCGACCGAAATCTGTGCTTTTATTCTAAGTTTGCTCATTGAAGTATTTAAAAATAAATGTCAATATAGATTAGCATACACAACACAAAATAATATATAATTGTCATTTAGTTAAATAAACGACGACACGGAGATCCCCCTTCTATAATTGAAGTTAAGTGTCGTGTCTTGTCGCAATCTTTAAAATAAATCAATGGCAACCGGTAAATATTTTCGATTATACTTATCTTTGATAATTATCACCTATATTTATCTTGACAATTATTAATGATAATTATTACTTCGATCGCAAGAAAGAACACAGGCTATTTTGTTTTTGTACATCCCTTGCGTGTCTCTTGGAGTGACGAATATTAGATAAACTAAAATAATTTTCTACGATTTTTAAATCAATTAAACAAAATATATCGCTGGGAACAATCATATAAAAAATATTGAGACTATAATTTGATTGAATCCCATCATATTTAAGTGTTACCATTGTATAAAACTTTAATTAATTTTAAAATAAATTACATTTTCATTAAAACAGCAGTAAGTATCATAATTTTCATTATAAGTATTAAATAAAAATTCTTCCTGTTTTTGTATTAAAGAATAGTTAATGCTACTTTATGTTTTGTTCTTTTAAGTACCTATAAAGTGTCTTCGCAAAAATTTTAGCTCAGAATCCTGTCAATCTAACTCAGATTTCTGAGATTAGCAGCTGCTGTACTGAAGACAAGATAAATACCTAACCCAAAGACAAGATAAATACCTAACCACAGACTACTAAGGAGAGAACTGATTGTTTACGTTAACCTTACCTAAATTCTAACTTTATTAACTACTATTCCCCAAGTTAAAAAAAATATTTGTTAAATGCGGATAAGTTAAGAGGTTGATATAGAATCTTAAGAAATATATTAAACATTAAGGTAATAACTAAAAAAAAACAATGTATGGAGTCTTGCCCGTGTTCTTTGGCAAGAAGATATTTAAGGATCCGGGGTTAAACAATCGTTACTTGATTTTCAAAGATCGACGCATAAGGGATTAGAAAATTGTATGAAGTTTCTTACATTGATGAACTGTTACTCTACACACCGACGAACCTGCGCATGTCAACTAGTTAGTCACATGATTCGAAAATAATTCGAGGCACATTTACAATCGGAAAATTCCATATAATATTCTTGTATCAGTATTCCTAATATATGCCTACATATAAGCTGCTGCTTGTGTTGGGTATTAATATTTGATTTGATAAGTGATAACAAGTTAAACATATGATTACCTGTCGTAAATTTCTTGGAAAATGTCCTTGAAACGACCGTCGTAATGTTTTAATATAGTATTTTTTGTTGACAGGTATAAAGGCCACTTCTTCTGTAAAGCAACCTGTTAAGGAAACCATGTAAATTATAAAAACATTTACAACAACTTTCGATATAATAAAATGCAGTCATCAAGTGCAGACAATGGAAAATAAGTTATTAAGGTGGTAACAAATTCGACCGAGACACGATTCTATGCAGCACTTTACCACCTAGAAAAATAATACTAGCTGTTTCCCGCGACTTCGCTCATGTAATTCACACATTACTTTCTTTTACTATGTCAGTTAAAAAAGTAGTCTGTGTGGTATGGTTTGTAATAAAGTATCTTTATGTCGAAAGAATTTTTAAAATTAATCGAACCAAAAGATTTGAGTTTATTAAATACAAACTAATCTTAACTCATGTCAGAGAAAAACTAAAAAATCATTTAAACTAGTACTAGTAGCAAGAAAATTAAAAACCTAAAGAAAGATAAAAAGTATCTTCACGCCCATATCCCCGAAGAGGTAGGCAGAGGTACAACAAGTGCACCCACGATTAGCCGAAGATACTTGGTCCCACAAATGTGATAGGTGGCAAGCCTATCGCCAACCGGGCACTTTCCAATCCCGGGCAACTTTGTGTTTCTCAGAAAACTGAAAAAACACTTTTTTTTAAAGTGCCCGACCTGGGAATCGAACCCGGGACCTCATGTGGTCAACGCCAACGGTGCACCACTAGACCACAGAGGCGATTAAAGAAAGATAAAATAAAATTATTTGAGTAACACAGCCTAGCAATTTATAAATTATCTTTGAAATCATATTAGGTAGTTAATTTTACAAGAACATATGTTTATATAAGATAACATTTATCATTTCACCAGTTTATAGTATTTGATTCGTTTAATTATTAGTCAATGTAGTTATTTTTTGCCTGGGTTACAATTACACTTTTGGTTGGTACAATTACACACAATTACATTTTTGGTTGTATGATACATAAGATCGATTCAAGAAGTTTAATTAAACGAACTAAATAACTAAATTCATTTATTGAACCTTAGCCCCATTGTTTGCGTAGTCAGGATCACCAATCGACTAACGGAACGGGACCAACATGTCCTACAATCAAAGTCCTACGTGTTCAATTTGAATTTTATTATAATGTCTAATACTGATCATTATTATTTGTAACTAATCACAAACTATATACAAAAAGTACCTGTATGAATGATTCAGTAACAACTCAATATCTACGTAATAAATTTTACACAAGGTAATAATGAGAGATTACTGCGTATTAATATAGATTTAAATAAATAATAAATAAATATCACTGGACAAATTACACAAATTGATCTGACCCCAAAGTAAGCAAATTATATGCTTGTAGTATGGGTGCCAGTCAACGATACTAATACATAGAAATACATATATAAATACTCTGATATATTTAATAAACACCCAAACCCAGATATACAAACATCTGTGCTCATCACACAAATGCCTGTCCCTGCCGGGAATCGAAACCGGACCCCATTGATTGCGTAGTCAGGGTCGCTAACCACTCGACTAACGGGGCGGTCCGATTTATTTATTCTCCTGTAAGATAACCAGTCAGCAAAGCTTTGAAAATTCGCCTCATATAGGTATGGTTAGTTCTAAGCGGACGAAAAAACGAAGGTTATCAGTTTGACATGTATGTACGTAATATTGTTAGAATTTGATAATATTTATGATGATTTATTTAAGCGTCCAAGCACGTGTACCAAATTTCGTCAGTGTATGTAAGTTTGTACGTTTGTCCACGCATGTCTTGGGAACTAAAAGGAATATCTCGTTATTTCCTTTTGATTTAAATCACGTATACTCTTTTTTTATACATGGTGTAGCCGATGGTGGTTCTCAAAAAAATATGAAAAAATGTTTAACCTGCACTCTAAAAATTATAGCCATTTAAAAAAAAGTGAAAATCAACACTTTGTTATGATTTTTCAAGTACTTTTTCAGGTACTACTGGTACCATTCAACAAAGCTCATAATGTAGCCTGGACGAAGGGACTGGAACTCTCTGACGCAGAGTTTTAACTACATAACCTTGTTTGGACTCCTTGGTTTTGTTGCTAAAAGTACTAAGTTTAATAAGTGCTCATGTTGACGAGGATCTGAAGATGGAGCTGAAAAAGTGCTACCGAAACTCACGCATAGAGTGTAGAAAGAGATAAGATGGTCAAGGTCGAACCCGATGGATTTTTGATGACGTATACTTTCCATTATATATAATTGTCGAAGATCTGAAGATGGAGCTGTAAGTGTGGCATTGTAACTCACAGATAGAAATTTCTAATATAGTGGAGTTTGGAGTCATTTCGTTTGTTATAGTGGGTTCTTTCTCATGATGATAAGGTTCTGAATATTGAGCCGAAAAAGTGACATTGGAACTTCAAGAATCCAGCTTCAAAATGAAACTACAATGAACTCCTAAACTAAACGAGGTAATATTTTTGAATTAGCACTTAATTGTTTTGTATTAGCAAACACCTTAATGCTGGATGATTATCAGGATCTGATGATGGAAATGGAAAGTAACTATGAGCACTCCGAAACTAAATAAGATAAAGTAATCAAATTTGGACTCATCTGTTTTATTTGGAGAAACACTCTAGTGCTAGATGATTTCCAGAGTATCATGATAGAGCTGGGAGTATGTTATGGGAACTTTTGAATAAAATAGAGAAACACCATCGACTTTGGTGTCGCTTAATTTGTTATTATAAGGACTTTGGAGCAGAATGGCTTTCAGTGTCTGAGGATAGAGCTGTAAGATGTGCCTGAGATCTCCTCAGCTAAGCCAGGTTAACTCATCAAGTGGGGAGTCATTCTGTGTATTTTGGGAAACAATTTGGTGCTAGACGATTTCCAATATCTGATGATAGAATACCGGAAGGTAGTCATGGGAACTTCTAAAGTAAACAAAATAAACCTATCGAGTTTGGGATCCTTTGTTCTGTTTTAACAAACATCCTGGTGCTAGACGATTTCCGGGGTCTTATAAAAGAGCTGATGATGGAGGTCATGGCAAATTTGGAATAAAATGGAGTCAATTTATTCCAAAGTATTTGGAGCAGGATATTTTATAGAGTTTAATAATAAAGCTGGAAGAAATCCACGAGAACTTCTAAGCTAATCTAGATAAACCCATCAAATGTGGGCTAATTCGGTTTATCTTGCTGGCTGGCGATGCTGCAAGACCTTTCGAAGATCATTAAGCCCTTTCGCGTTTTGCTCTTAAAATGATGCATATGTAGCAGAATGGCGGTCTAAGGTTGTATTGGGGGTTTTTGAAATTTTTAATTTTATCTTGTTCGCTCTGATATTTAAAAAATGTATCTACCGGTTAACTTCTTCACAATAAAGGAATCAATTACTATAACACATGCGACATTTATATGTTACATTATTGACAACATACCTGGAAACTCGAATGAGCAAATGCTCTAATCGATTCATCAAGATTGTACATTCCCATTGCAACACCAGGCGCTTTAAAGTCATACAATAATCGCTTGTCGACCGATCCGTCGGCAGCAGTATAAACTAGCTCAACCTGGAGAAAAAATAATGTCGATAATTATTTTAAAATACAATATTTGAGTACCCACATCAAAAAACTGTTATTTAAATAATACTTTTTAAGTCTTATTGATTTTAAAACAACAGCAGTTTATTTCAATTTGTTTTCTATTAAAGTAAATTAATAGTGATGTGTACTGTATGATGCGTAGTACAAAATATGTTTTTTTGAAAAAAAATAATTTTGTTTCAAAAGTTTGGCTTCTTAGTTAGTACCTAACTAAGAAGCCAAACTTTTGAAACAAAATTAATTTATTGTTAAATGATTGGATACTTTTATTATTAGAAAAGAAAAGATTTGATTACAACCAGTAGTGAGCCGTCCTTTGGAACGTTCAGTTTATTATGGTGATCGCCATTGCCGCATTTTTTAAAAATTTAATATTCTCGTGTCTGGGATTAACACGTAAAAATGTAGATACTGGTTACCTTGCGTTTATATTTACTTAAAACTTGCTGTTATCGGCATCAGGTCAGTAAAATTCGGTATGATGATCCCACTTCGCTTACTGACAAAGCGGTTAATCGTTGTAAACCGGGAATCTATTGACGTTCAACTCACTCTACCTGCCCACAAGAAACTGTCGCGATGATACATTTTATACTACAATTCAATTCAATACATTATAATTGTTCCTTGTCTTGTAATCACTAGTAGCTTGTTTCTTGCGATAACCAGAATAAAAGCCACCATGCTCATGAGGCACAACAGAGTTAACACACCAGTAGACGCTGAGCAACTACTGAGATTTCAATTTTGGAGGCTATCATTGTAGATACCCCAATAATACTTTCGTAGGACCCGGTGATCGAACCCGGCACGTCAATCAAAAATTACTCATGGAAAAAATTAGATACGCAAATAAAGTTTCAATTTCTCCCATTATAGCCAATTATTGCGCGTATTAGCACGAACATGAGTAAATCGTAAGTAAAAAAGAGAGGTTAGCAATATTTATCTAAACTTCATTTAAACTCTGGCAAATAATTTAATTTAAAACTTTATAAGCCATTATAGTCTTATAATCGGTAAACTTACTTTTCCAGGTTTAGGCACCACAAAATCTGTTGCTTTGTACTGATCGCCATGAGCGTGCCTGCCAATTACAATTGCATTCGTCCATCCTGCAACTACGCGTGGAATGCTTTTACATAAAATGGGCTCACGGAATACTGTACCTCCCAAAATGTTACGAATTGTTCCATTTGGACTGAGCCACATCTTCTTTAACTTAAATTCTGAAAAAAAATCCAATAAATATTTATGTTATTTAAAAGCCGTGCATTGTTTGTATATTACGAGTATAACGAACATGAAATGAATGTAATGTGTGTAATGTTAATTTTTATATATAACGAGCATCGGGGAGATGTTCATATTAATATATACTAGCTGTTACTCGCGACTTCGTTCGCGTAACCCAAAATCATAACTTCATTTTGCTCAATCGATTAAAAATGTAGTCTATGTCACCCTTGGATAGTGTAGCTTTCTAAAGATGAAAGAAATTTGGAAATCGTTCAAGTAGTTAGAGTTAAATCGTAACAAACGAAAAAATCCCAAATCTTTCCTTTTTATGGTTCCGAAGTTTACTAGGAACTACATTCGCTAAGTCCGTCCGTCCGTCCGCACTTTAGCTCAGAAATATTTAGTACTAGAAAGCCGTAATTTGCCATGAATTTATTACATTAGTCACGACAAAAAAGTGGTAAAAATAAAATGTAAAAAAATATATTTTTAGGGTAGCTCCTGTAGATGTAAAGTGGCGTAATAATTTTTTTTTCGTTCACCCCATATATCGTTGAATAGGTTTTTAAAAAATATTTTAGGTTTGTGAAAACAATTTTTCGATTAAAGGACTCGTCGTTTGTGAAATATTAAGCTTTAAAGGTTAAATGTTCCAAAAATTATATCTAGTAATTCTGTAATGTATGAAACATTAAAAGCCTTCTTCTTGTTATTGTGGTGGGCAACTGCAAATGGACCCTACATTGCGCGTGGCCCGACAAGCACTTAGCCATTTTTTTTATAATACAGTAATACCCCGAACTTACGCGATGGGAGGGACTGAGCGACAACCGCGTAAGTCGAATTCGCGTAAATCGGGGTATAATTTCCCATATAAATACATATAAAATATTTTTGATTAGGACTTTTAAAAATATACGTACAAAGACAAAAAATGTTGTAGACAAAAAATGTTTATTAAGATCTCAAATTATACAAATATAAAATCGCCAACCAAATTTATTTTGATATAGTAGGCTTCGTAAAATCTAACAAAGTAGTTGGTCGACTTCATTTTTTTCTCTCGCAAAATTTCCAAACCCAAAAAACTTTTTTATTCCTTGTTTTGTAGAAGAATTATTACACTCTCATTAGAGTCCATATTTTCTACAATTTGTCTTTCAATTGTCTGAACACGTACATTGGCTAAGCAATATTGTGGAGCCACTCAAATAAAAGATGAATAAACGAGATTGAAAATCGCGTAACTCCGGCGGGGTTATCACGTAACTTGCAATGAACAATTATCGTAAGTGTTTAATTATTGCAAGACACATAATAGCGTTGTATATTAGTGATAGTCGTTGCCACATGATAATTGTTGGTGCTGTAACATCCCAAAAGTGCATCTATTGACAATGAAGCAAATGGTGACGTTTTTGACGATTTTTTCGTTACGTTTAAGAGTCATCGCTGATTGCTGGCGAATTGCAAATGTTAGGTGATGCGCCCACGGGTTCGCGTAAGTCGGCGTAGCGTAAGTCGAGGTATTACTGTATTAAGTATTTAAATATAGATTTAGATGTATATGTAAATTGTACCTTCATTATGCATTTTTAATGCATATTATATAAATATATTAGGTTTTTGTACTCCTTCACAATGCAAACTTTAACTGTACTACATTTTATATTTATCTGTTCGCGTAATTATTGTAAAAAAGGTACAAAGTTTTCCTTCGCGCATTAATGAATAGAAAATTATGGCACAATAAGGTGTTGACATAATCTACTCGTGATGCAAATCTCAGCCTACTTGGCTGAGATGACAATGTTTGTGCATTGTATCTGCCATAGGAGGCCATAGTTTGAAATATGAGTAAACAAATAATAGACATACCTTCAACTCTCTGCTCGTCCGGTGTAATGGTCGCACATTTAATGCCCACATTGTGCTTAAGGATAGCGTGTGCTGCATCTATTGTCACTTGATCGTCCGTCGCATCACGATGTGGTAATCCGAGATCGTAGTACAAACAATCAAGCTGTAGGAAAATAGAAGAAAGTTAGAAAAAAAAATTTTAAGATATAACCCTATTCCCCATATTATATCAGGCCTTTTCTAAAGAATAGTAATTCTGTAACATCTGGACTCAGGCCTAGGTTTGGTAACGGCTAGACTAATTTTATATCATTTAGGATTAGGCTTGATGTCACTCTCAATTTATAAGGAAAGGTTATTTGAATAAAGTTAAGGTTATTTGAATATCCGCACGTTTTAAATTTACTAGACCATTGACTTTCGGATTCAGGTTTTGGCTTATCTCGTTGTATAAATACATACGTTTTTTTTTCTTATAGATAGAGGCCACGTACAGACGTGGATTGATTAAGGCATCAGTTAGTCTTAATCCGGCACCTCTTTTGACCATCTGTTTTGACTTTTGACCTTCTACTAAGCAATCTATGAAAACAAACCATGGTTATACGTTCACCACTATCATAACTACCAGGTGATCATTTCTACATCGTCTCGTCCGGGTGTAATACTGTCACCATTCCCTATTCTAGCCACTGTAACGTCCAGGTTTGTCGCTATCGCATTCAGTTTGGAAACATCCCTGCCAGTAATTGGTTCCACAACAAAGTGGTGCGAGGCAAAAAGTGCCGAGAGAAACGCACGGTTGTGAATTTCCAGACATCGAGATGGTGAGGACAGAATTCCAAATTTTGACGCGATGTCCGATGAAGTAATTCGGCGGCGGGAATTAATCCAAATAACTCGTCGGAACACTCCCCCATGAAAGATACGATAGAAGACACAGAGTGAACCAACATCTCTGCGCAATGCCAAAGAGTCAAGCCATTTCGAAATAGCCAGGTCGTCAAAGATTCGAACCGCTCTACGCTGAATGCGATCAAGAGGATGGAGCTGGTACTGAGGAGCTCCAGCCGTGAGATGAGAACAGTTCTCCATGTGGGGCCGAATTTGAGCCTTATAAAGTTGAAGGCAATGGGCCGGCAAGAAGTACTGTCTCGCTCTGCTGAGCACACCGAGCTTTTTGGAGGCTAATTTAGCCTTATCTTCCAAATGACCGCGAAACTGAACGTAATTCGATATATCGACTATTTCATACGGAGAGCAACGCAACGTTAACATCTTTTTGTTATAGATACGAAATATATATTTCCACGAGATGAGCCTTTTACCTGTTTATCTTTTAATATAGGTAAATCCAGTGATCAGATGTACCTAACATCAACGACACTGCTGTGTTCCAATTCTAGGTATGCGAGACCGTCAAAAAGGATACATGTTTTCCCCCGTGTTGGTTCCGGGCTCTTTTGAAGAATAGACCAACTGCCGTTCTACCAGGCATGTCGTAAAAGGCGACCGATTGGCTATGCAAGCCACTAACACCGTGGCTACTAGGTGGTAGAGTTCTGCATTGGCTCGCCCGGGTCTGGTACCACCGCCTTACCTATTCCTGCCGCAATAACGTCAGCGCTTGTCACTGTCGTATTCCGGTTTGGAGGGTAAGGTAGCCGGTAAACTTATGCATGTGGCATTAGACCTCGCCACAAGATAGCAACGCACAATTAACACCTTTGGTGTCTATAGGCGATGGTTGTCTCTTTCCATCAGGAGACCCATCTGCTTGTTTGCTATCTTATGATATAAAAAAAAAAAATGTCCTCTGTGGTCTAATGGTCCAGCTTTGGAGTTGACCACATGAGGTCTCGGGTTCGATTCCCGGGACGGGCAATTTAAAAAAAAAAGTGTTTTTTCAGTTTTCTGAGAAACACAAAGTTGCCCGGGATTGGAAAGTGCCCGGTTGGCGATAGGCTTGCCACCTATCACATTGTGGGACCAAGTATCTTCGGCTAATCGTGGGCGCACTTGTTGTACCTCTGCCTACCCCTTCGGGGATATGGGCGTGAAGATACTACTAAAATGTCGTTTTATATTTGAGCTATGAATATTATATATGTATTATTTAACGCAACTTAAATCCTAAACATATACATTATACATATAGGTATATAAAATTCTTCTCACGGCTGGACGAATTTTTTTTGTATACATACTCCACTCCAGGTTCTCGAAGAAACAAGGACTCTGCTTTTTTAGCGAAATACATACTTGTTTGGATCTTTGTTTTGCCTTTATTATGATGTAACATAATATATTAGTGTCATTTCCTTTGACGAGCAAGAAGTGTAGATTAGATTGGGTTTAAACTTTTATGGAAGTACATCTATGATTGACATTTTAATACTTTAACTTTGATTAATCTTGATCGATTGCTTTAATCAGGGCTTTTAACATTATACATTCAAGCCCCTTTTGCTATGGGCGTGGCTTTACTCGAGAGTAAATGGTGACATTCTGCTACGCCCGTCGCTACCGTGCTTTATATGCAAATCGGTTTTTTGAAAATAACAATACCAATTAGCTAAAACGTTACTACAGCCATACAGGAGGCGAGCATAGTGCAAACTTTAAACTGATAGCTTTAAAAAAGTTGGGGTATTAGAATTACTAACAGCTTAGCTATGTACAGTCTCCTATGAGATATGATGAACTTTTACATGTATACTCGTAGATAAAATTCTAATGATGATGACTACAAATGAAGAATAAAAAATGTCACATAATTTTGTATGCCACTATATGGTGAAAATAGGACACCGAATTTATTAATACGTCTATTATTACTATGTACTCTATTTTGAGCAAATAAATGATGATGATGATTATATTATTATTATTATTATAGAGATTGTTATCACATACATTGAATTTTGTTTTTTTTTTTTGATATAAATAAAATTAAATCAAATTATTTTATAATAAAAAGAATGTTTTTTTTTTTCGATAGGGAGGCGCTTGAGCACGATCTCGCCTGATGGTAGGCTAAGATGCAGCCTAAGCTGGAACGCGCTTCCCTAGAAGGTACCTGTTCACTCTTCTCTTGAAGATCCCTAGATTGTACTCCTCGGGGAACACAGACTCAGGAAACATGTTCCAGTCCCTTGCGGTTCGAATGAAGAATGTCGAGTCGAACCTCTTTGTCCGGGGGTACGTGGAACGTCCACAATATTACGGCGATGCCTAGAATCTGTGCACCTCGACGATCGATAGAAAAACGGGGATGGCGGAATCAAGTCGTGCAATTCCGCAGTGCACTCTCCAAAGTGTATGTGATAAAAAACCGATAAACTAGGCCCTCTACGGCGATGAGCGAGGCTCTGGAGTTTTTTGCCAGATCATCATCGTTTATGAGCCTCGTAACATGCCTCGATATCGCCTCAAGTGTCTACAGCTCGTATTTGGCGGATCCATTCCAGAGGTGAGAGCAGTATTCCATACATGAACGAACTTGTGCTTGATAAAGGTTGAGCAACTGACCCGGGCTGAAATAAGACTCACCTTCGCCAGAATATGAAGCTTTTTTGAGGCAACTTGGGCTTTAGATTCGATGTACGAACCAAACTTGAGAGTGGGCGTTAAGGTGATACCAAGAATATCGAGGTGGTCAGTTATCAGCACGGACGGAATGGGCTCCGTTTAGCGGAGCCCATTCCGTCCGTAATAGACACGCCTGGGTCTTAGTCGCATTAAACTTGAGCAGACTGGCATCGCCCCAAGCGGAGACTGCCTGTAAAGACAGGTTCAAACGATCGACAGTCGCCTTCCTGATAGACCGGATCCGTGCTGTACTGGTCCACGCGCTGGATGCGTAACTTTCCACAACAGTGCTATCGTCTGCATACCCATAGATACCAGGCTTCAGCTGGTTGTTAATGTGTAGCAAGAATAGAGTTGCGGAGAGAACTGATCCCTGAGGGACTCCGACATTTATTGTCGTTTGGTCGGACGAGCAGCCGTCGATGACTACTCTAATCGACTGGCCACCCAGAAAATCTGAGATCCAGGCGCAGAGACCAGTAAGCAGACCATACCATGGAAGCTTGCTAATAAGATTATCATGCAAGACCCTGTCAAAAGCCTTCGAGATATCAAGGGAGACAGCTAGTACTTCACCATGATTCTCGATGGCCGCACTCAAGACATAGGTGGCATACGCTAGAAGATCCCCAGTAGGCCGATTTCGGCGAAACCCGTATTGGCGGTCACTGAGTAGATCGTTCGCTTCTAGGTGTGCCATTAGCCTGTTGTTCAGTACACGCTCCATAGTCTTGCAGAGTATGGACGTGACTGAAATTAGTCTATAGTTGCAGGAGTCGGCACGACTGCCTTTTTTGGGCACAGACTACACGTGGCAAACTTCCATGATTTCGGTACTTTTCCATTCGTCATCGAAAGGCGAAAGAGGCGTGTCAACACATGAGCGAGTTCAGGTGCACAGGTTTTGAGTACTATGGCTGGAATGTTTGTTTTTTTTTTTAAATTTATGATGAGTTAAATGAATTGCATTAATATCATATTTATATTTTAATATAACTGTGCTAATTATCTAACATTTTATTTTGAATTCATTAGATATTAAAATTATTTATCATTATTATTTATAAATTTTAAAGTCTGTAAGTACTCTACTTTTCTGATATTAATTAGTAATTCATCATAATTTCAAATGAATTATTACATCTAAAACCTATATTAAAAAATATTTGATTAAAATTATTTAATGCTTTATTGTACACTTAATGAAAAATACACACGAAAAAGGATAACAAAAATTGCACAAAATGTGAGCTTATCTCTACTGGCGGAGATTTCTTCCAGCTCACCCGAAATGTGGAGTAGGGACTAATACATTTTATTTTTAAAATTAAAATTACGTTAGATGTTTGAAATATTAGGAGATAAATAAAAACCTTAAGAAAATTTTTTGATAGTAGGTAAGGCAAAATAGGATGAACTGTACAGTGAGTAAAAAAACCCTGGCCGTTCTTCAAAGGCATTATTTAGCAGCTTGGAGCTACAATCATGTATATGTTATTATTCCTCAAGTTTAGTACCTAAAATGGGTCTCTTTAAAATACGATATTTATTTAAAAAAAAACAAACTAATGTCATTGACATACCCAAATACCCATTTCAGGTCGGACTGGGTTTTTTTACAGATTGTATAATTGTAAAAACAAGATATGTAATCCTATTTAAGCAGTAAATTATTGATTGACTGAGATCCAGAACCGGCTTACTAAGCTGCGGTGGAATTTTTAATAATAAAGAAAACGCCAGAATATGTCGTGTGCATATTTTGTAGACCTAAATTCCTAAGTCCTAAACAAATATATACTAAGAATTTCTTATTTTCACTTAATATCATACATATATTGATACTCGGCAGCCTAAAAATAATTTCGAAGCAAGTACCTATTTGAATAGCTAGCAAAAGCACATTTTGCAACTAGCATTTTGTATCAATGGACAAGTTTTAGATCCTTGTCAAACTAGTTCGTGTTAGATATTAATACATTTAATATTGCAATTAAAATAAGTTTTGCTCATGCCACGTACGTACGTACCATCATAATGTGACATTATTTTTAACACTAAAATGGAACTTTGAAGCTTTATTTTGGTATTCATTAATTTTATTATTAACTTAGGCAGTTACCTAATACAAAAAGAGACAACGTGTTAAATCTTAAAAATAGTAGGAGAATATAAATCTAGGTGAACAATCTTAAATATTTAAAACTATATATTATATAATTGAGATTCCCACAACAAGCTCTTTAATTTGACCATATCACATGACATAGTTTGCAACTGCCATTTGTAAAAAATGGGAATATAAACAATAAAAAGAATTGCTTACAATAATGGCTATGATCCAAGATTGGTAACTACAATACAAAAAAGAAACAAACCATCTGTTGATTATTATATTCGGCCTATGTCACCAAAGATCCAAACAAGCGAAAAACTTGTGTTAAAATATCCTATCTGGGCAGAATTTCACACGCCACTGTACGGTCATTGAAGGATAATAAATCTTTGTACAAGTTAATCACAAACAAAAAATACCACGTAGGCTTAAAAGTGGCGGCTACATGTTAAAGTGCTAAGATTATGACGCGACATACGTGGAACAGACCGGAAGATATTTTGACGCTAAAATAAAAGAACATACCAGAAATTGGCGTTTGGGAAAGGGAGAGTCGTCCTTTGCACAGCATTTATTAAAAGAACGCCACAAATTTGATTTCTCAAATAATGTGACGGTTTTACATGTAAGTGACAAAGGCCGAAAACTTAATGCCTTAGAGCCAGCCCACACGGCGCGTTGCGTCGACGCAACGCAAATAATTTGACGCATAGCCGGCCACACAGGCGTTGCGACACCGCAGCGTTATTACAACGCAGTAATAATGTTCCGACGCAGCGGCGACGCACAGTTGCGGCAAGTATTTTATAAAAAGATCGCATCAATCTATAGCAAGCATGGATTGGAAAAGACGTCTGGCATTGCTTCTATTTCGACGTCACCGCAAATAAAACTGAATACAAAATACGTAAAAAATGATATGGGCTTACGTGTATCCCTCCTATCAACGCACAAGCAACTGAGCGTTGCCGTTCCGTCGTCACACCCCCGCCCGTTTCGTCTCGGGGGCTACAGTTCCGTCATGTGTGCGTTGCGTCTTCGGCGCAGCACACCGTGTGTACACTACGATTATTTGTATGTAAAACGACGCAACTGCAGCGCTGCGTCGACACAACGGAGACGCAACGCGCCGTGTGGACTGGCTCTTAGGACCAGCCCACAAGGCACGTTGCGTCGACGCAACGCAAATATTTTGACGCAGTGCCTGGCCACAGAGGCAATGCGCCACCGCAGCGTTACTACAACGCAGTCATAACATTCCGTTGTTGCAGCGGCGACGCACAATTACGACATTAATGATTTGTTATTAGCGTTGTGTAGTAGTAGTAGTAATGGAGATGTGTTAAACTCAGTCATCTTAAACTCAGACGCATCAGATGGTTGGTAAGATCTGAATTATGTATAATGCAAGAAGCTCGCCTTTGAATTCGGTAAAATGAAAGAATTTTAAACGTAGAATGCAACAAGCCCTATGTGTGGGATAGAGAAAATGTTCCAAAATTTCTAAAGGAACCAAGTTTAAAGTGATTTTTTGGCACTGAATGCGCACACCTGTGCTTTTGATTTCAGTGATGTCCACGATGTTGGCCTTCCCGTAACAGCCATAGTGTAAAACTTCGGGGTCTTTTATGCGGTGGCCACCATAGCATTAAAAATCTCACGCTCATCACGCTTAAAAAACCCCAAATGGCTTTCATAATTCTTACATAACTGTCACACTATAATTTTCATTACTTATCACAAATCAAATAATTACAACGTAATTGAAACTGATAATAAACTTCTTATCAATATCAAAACTATAGTGCGCACGGAACTAGTTGGCCGCGCCTTACGTATTACGTATTACGTATGGCGCGGCCAACTAGTTCCACGCGCACTATCCATACTAATATTATAAATGCGAAAGTAACTCTGTCTGTCTGTCTGTCTGTCTGTCTGTCTGTCTGTTACGCTTTCACGCTTAAACCACTGGACCGATTTTGATGAAATTTGGCATAAACATAGATAAGAGGTCGAGAACGGACATAGGCTACTTTTTATCGCGGGAAAATATTTCGTTCCCACAGGAAATAAAATTAATCGAAAGAAAGCAGAGCATAAAGCGTAACGTAGAACACATTAACTAGATGGCGCTGCACGAAAATACATCGCGCTAACGTATTGAAACACATATACATGTAATTAAATTGTTGAGTTTAGAATTATCTTTATTATGATACTAGCTGTGCTCGCGACTTCGTTCGCGTGGAAAAAATTCTAAAATAAAAACCCGCATAGATCCCGTTCCCATGGGATTTCCGGGATATTCAGTGGTTTGGCCGTGAAAGCGTAACAGACAGAGTTACTTTCGCCTTTATAATATTAGTATGGATGATATGATATGATACGAGTATTTTAACGTTTGTTTGTTCATTGAATGCGCTAAATGCTAATTCCTGGAACTACAAGTCGGATTGAAAAAAAAATTATGTGTATGTTTAATGATAACTACATTCATGAGGATTACGTTACAATTATTATTAGCGTAGTTAAAATATCGATATTTGTAAAATAAGTCGGAAGAAAAAGCGGTATCGAACGGTTGTATCCGCGTGCGCTTGCTGGCGTAATGCTTACTTACACGTAAGTACAATGTACTACAAATATATTGGTTTTTAGTAGATGCACAAAAAAGTCCGCGACACTATATATATATATATCTCTTATAACAACAACACAATAAGGAATTTTGAGTCGAAAAATTATAGAAAATTAATAGATGAATTTTAATCCTTATCATATTAATCCTTACTAACGAAAAGTACTTCATCAACACGAAGATCTTAGGAAGACAAACTTTGGCTCTTATACCACGTTATTTAGATGCATAGTTTAAAAAAAATGTAAAACGAAAATAACTCAACATACCTAGGTACTATCTAGGTATTAACCGAAAGGCTGTGTGCAGTGTGCACGATGCGGCGCACTACTCTGACCGCCGAACGAGAACAGAACATTGCCGAGAAGAGCCGAACTGTGAGAGCGTTGGCTTTACTATACTTTTTAAGGTTCCATACTCAAAGTTTAAAACGGGACCCCATTACTAAGACACCACTGTCCGTCCGTGCGTTTGTACGTCTATCTATCTGTCCGTCACCAGGCTGTATCTCATGAACCATGATAGTTGAAATTTTCACAGATGATGTAGGTATTTATGTTGCCTTTTATTTATATATCATAACTAAAACTAAAAAAAAGAATAAAATAAATATTTAAGGGTGACCACCATACAACAAACGTGTTTTTTTGCATAAACTCCCTTTTGCATTTGCATAAAATCACTTTAAAAATAAATAATTAAAATAAAATAAATATTAAGAAGGCTCCATTCAACAAACGTGATTGTTTGCCGTTTTTTTATAGATTATGGTACGGAACCCTTAATGCGCGAGTTCGACTCGCAATTAGCCGGTTTTTTTAAGGTACATGAGTGGAATCATATACCTTTAACCTCTGCGGCCCGCGCGGAGTAGACATGTGACCGGCTCCTTTCGCAATAGACTTCTTTGATACGGAACGTTGGATTTTCCTTCTTTGAAAAAAATCACTTTACTTTGTAGTAGTTGAATATTCGATCTATTTTGTGTATTTTATGGTGTTGTTGAGGGATACATGATCGTTCGCTTTGGCCTGATATGTGTCTAATTCGTTAGTAAGTAGGTGTAAGTACTGTATTTGTATAGCTACTTAATAAGGATTTGTAGTTATGATATTATTAAATCTTGCTTTAAATCTTCCCCATTGTGGAAAACTGTTTAATTTTTGAAGCTGTAGGTATACCAACATGAGCAATCATTTAGGTAGAAGAAGCACAAATTTTCCAAACAAGATCATATTGATTGGTTAGTGGTTACTTAGGGAAAAATCCTGAATCAGGCTACAAAAAAATTTTACATAGGTAAAGACCTTCGTGAAATCGTAACCAACATTAAAGACTTGATATTTAAAGTGTACCCGGAATTCGGATATGATAGATTTACCAAAAAAAAATCAATTGATGTGTGTAAGGGCAATTTTATCTGCAAGAAATGCAAGCGTTGACGCCATCTATACAAATAAATAAAATTGGGGTGTCTGTTTGTAATATTAAAATAACCGTTTTTACTAAATGCATTTGGATGTATACACGGTACGTATACCAAAATAACATTGTTTAGAATTTTTGTCTGTCTGTCTGTTTGTTCCGGCTAATCTCTGGAACGACTGGACCGATTTTGACGGGACTTTCACTGAAAGATAGCTGATATGATAGCGAGTACCTTAGGCTATTTTTTTTTATTTTTCCACGCGGACGAAGTCGCGGGCTCAGCTAGTAACTTTATACGCCAATGTCATCTAAGCCTAGTAATAAGTATTGCACGTCACGTTATCACTCTTACAATGCATACACCGACCTAGTAAACTATAGATAAGCTAAGTCCTGTGTGATAATTCGCGATCCACTTTGCATCGATTGATTTTATTGATGTTAATTAAACCAATATACATATTATCACATTAAATCAAGCGCAGCGATTTTTTACTTCTAGAATTATATTATGTACTTAGAAAATATTTGTGTTGCTAAAATTACATATAATTTTCACGGCTAAAGATAATTCGTTTTCTCCTGATATCTCAAGTTTAAATGTATTGAACACATAACGAACCAGCCTTGTTTCACGCTTCGGACTGTAAAACCTATAGCTATGCCTAAGTCAAGTGGCAAGTTTTATTTATGCAGAAATAGCACAATTTTTGTTTTTGTTAAATAACTGAATTGCGTTGCGAAAGTGTTGCGGAACTCTACCACATACTACTCACAATGGTAGTGACACGTATAGCCAACTGTTCGCCTTTTACGACTTGATCGGCAAAAAGGCAGTTGGTCTATTCTTCAAATGGGGTCCGGCCCAATATGAGATGAAACCAGGTGGATGAGAATGCTTCTGATCCGAATCCTTAAAATAGAAATCCAGAAACTCGGACCGAAATCGTATATTGCTTTTCGCAAGCCATCGAACCCATGAAAATATATTTTGACGAGTTAACATTTTGAGGCCCCCCGTTTCAAGAGAGGCCGCAGGCCACAGATAATTTTTTTTTTTCAAAATACTTTTCCGGGGGTTTTCTAATATTAATACCACATGTCATTGTGTTATGTGTTACTTTAACTAAAAATAAATAACCGGCCATGTGTGTGTTATAGCGGCAATATATATACATCTGTTTGAAAATTACAACTGCCTATCACAGTCCATAAGACACAAGCCTGGTGACAGACGGACAGACAGACAGACGGTCAGACAGCGGCATCTTAGTAATAGGGTCCCGTTTTACACTTTGCGGACGGAACCCTAAAAACGATTGCAATTTCAGTTTTCATTTACTCCTTATACAACCCAACTTTCAGGTGTCTACTGCCTGGTGCCCAACTTTTCGTCCAACGCACGACAGTCCGATTTTTCTTTGCGTTAGAGCCCGAAAAGTTTGGTTATGCGACTGCAAAGATTGCGTTGCTTTTCGCGCAATATGGATGTAATGCCATATGCATAAGTTTACCCCATACCACACACTCCCAACAAGAGAGCGACTAGCATCATGCGTCCGAGAAGTTACAGCTTACGCTACAGGTTGGGCTAGCAAGAATGTTGTACCGCCTGGCGCCTACTTAGTAGGCAGTAGGCACAACTATAGTGACATGTTTAGTTGTCTCTCGCCTTTTAAGAATACAAGGCAGTAAAGCGGTTAATATATTCTTCAAAAAGGATCTCGAACAACAAGAGTAAAATAAGGGGTAATGGTGCGGCCATCTATGCGGCGGGGATAAAATATCAAAGTAAATATAAAAAATACTATATTTTTATACGAGCATACGCAAAAATACTATATTGTTATGCAGTATTGGCTGCAAAATTCGCCACCCACTTTCTTATCGCATTCGTCCTATAAAGTACAGTTAATAAAACAGTATATTTTCATATCGAACAGGCCTAACCAGTTGAAAACCAGTTTCAACTCCAATAATCAAATAATAACTCACAAGTACCTGACCCTGCTATATATATATGAACGACGATATTTTATACAATAAAGGTTATCTGGTAATTGTCTGGGTTTAGTTTTATTGTATCCAATAAAAAGATAATAATTTCCCGATACGAGAGAACACATTTCGTCATACTACTAATAATATCACAAATAACATCATCTCTTGTGGATTAGAAATTGTGAACCTAACATTTTGGTAGATCGCAGCTTGTCATGTTTCCCCAGGTTGCAGGAGCTTTTATTGAGAATAGATCAACTGACTAATTAAAAACGAGCGAAGGTTTAACGTGTCAGTCGTCAGTATTATCGCAGAATACCGGAGTTTTCTGTGCTAATTTATCATTACTACTGGATAGTACAAGTACAGTCAGTGGGAAATTTCGGTTCAAGCCCATGAGCCTGATCCTCTTATAGAGGCAAAATTTGAAAAATACGTAGTAAGTACGTTTAAAAAGCCCCTGATATATGTTTTATCGTAACTAATTAAACTGTAAGAATAATTTAAACTATTTTTGTTCAAAAATTGTGGAAATTAACTAAGATATAAAGAAATTTGGTTAGGTCAAGAATTATTGTAATACAATTCCATTATTATTAATTACGTTCCGTAGCAAACATTATGTTCTATTTGTAACTTTGAATCATTTTTGTATTTACTCCGCAATACAAAACTTTATACTAAAAGTCATAATTGTAACAATGCTAATTTCAAACATCGAAAAAAGAAAAAATGTGTACCTATTTCACGAGTCTATAGATACATTATTATAAATAACGTGCTTATCTGCACGGGACCTAGGGCGCTATCACCATCAAATCTAACACTGGGTAAAGTTCCACCACCTTTCCTTTTTCTGCCTAAATTGCGTCGGTAGACTCATGCAAGTGGCCTTCTAAGGAGGCGATGCGGACAATGCACCGTTCACATCTTTGGTCTATAGGCAGCGCGGCAATGAAGAATGTTACTAGGTATGCCAAATCGCTTGCAATTTTGTCTCAGTAAAGCCTGTATGTATACAAATACACTAGTTTTTGTTGTAGTAAAAAAATACCTAGTAGTTTTGATTTTATAGGCATTCAAAGTTTCGAAAAATATCAAGTCTCGCTAACAGCCACGTGACCGCTTGTGACGTCATGACACAACGCGCCGCGCCTCGCTTAGTATCAAATCAAGTCTCCAGCGGTTATAGTATAGTAAGGTGTAATAGCTTGCGCAGTATTTTGTTGTTTTCGTCAGCGTATTACTTTAATAGACTATTAATAGTAAATATTATTCGATTAATAAAATGAATGAAGGATTCGAAAAAGGGCAATCGGATATTTCACCTAAAATAGATGGATTAATGGTTGCGCATTATTTATCAACCAATAGTGATTAAATAAATAAATAAATAAATATTCACGGGACAAATTACACTTACTGATCTAACCCCAAAGTAAGCAAATATTTGCTTGTGTTATGGGTGTTAGTCAACGATACTAATACATAGAAATACATATATAAATAGCAGAATATATATAATAAACACCCAAACCCGGAAATACAAACATTTATGCTCATCACACAAATGCTTGTCCCCGTCGGGGATCGAACCCGAACCCCGTTGATTGCGTAGTCAGGGTCGCTAACCACTCGACCAACGGAGCGGTCATTTCGTTGGCGCCGAAATGCGAGGAAGAAAAATGCAAAGGTAAGAAAACTTTCCTTGCTACTACTTATGCTTAATAGTTTATCTGTTCTAAATTATTTTATCAAAACAAAATACCCAACTAATGTAATGAAAGAATGCAACTCAAATAATAGAAGGAACTACCTACCATTAAATTTTTACGTTAAAGACAACAAATATGTATCAGTGTTGTAGCTATAGGTAGGTACGTAGGACGTAGGTATATGTACGTGTATAGGTACCTACCGTTCTTCTTAATTTAAATAAATACCTCGGGAACTCCATCCTTTCATACGCTTGCGTAGCGTTTGCCCATCTCCCCCGTACGGACTTGCATCCGTTGCAAGTGGTACAAAATAAATTCCTGCGTATTGCCACGGGAGCACCGTGGTATATGCGCAACGTAGACCTCCATAACGATCTTGAATTGCCGAGCTTAGCAAAGCATTTCAAGGACATCTCCGAAAGATACTTCGATCGTGCCATCTCGCATCCGAACCCACTGGTGGTAGCCGCGGCTGACTACATCCCAGACCCTAATCCCGATCCCAAACTACGTAGGCCCCGCCACGTTCTTACCGATCTCGATGACCCGATAACACTGGCCTACGGTTTACACGATAACACTACACACCTACATTCGCGACACCGTCGCCGCCGGCGGCGACGAGGACCCCTGTTTCGCCCTTCGGCGAACCGAGCCCAAGGGCAAGGTTCGGCGGACGGACAAAACAATGCCACTAGCCCTCTCATCGCAAATCACGACCCCACCCTAAGCCGAGGTTCGGTCTCACAGGAGACACCCTTAGGGCGGAGGGCGTACAGCCCTACACCTTTAAATTCTGGCTGAGCACTCTGCTCGCCCCCGCGACCGGTGAAGCTGTAACAGCCCATAAGGCTAAGGGGTCATCCATAAATTACGTCACACGTTAAGGGGAAGGAAGGGGGTCGACGCAGTGTGACATTGTGTGACAAGGGGTAGGGAGGGTCCCAAATTTTGTGACATCACTTTTTTTTTTCAAAATACTATATTTTATAAATAAATATTACATCAGTAAATTTAAAAAGCCACCTGTATAGATAAAAAATAATCTAATGAGATCATTATTCTAATGTAAAATTGTAAAATATGTGACATCACACTAGGTAGGAGGGGTGTCACAAATGTGACCAGCTGTTACAAGGACGGGGGAGGGGTCAAAAATTCATGAAAATCGTGTGACGTAATTTATGGATGGCACCTAACAGCAATTGAGACATTCCGAAAAAAAAAACCTCGGGAACTGTACATTTTCCCAGAATTAAAAGGAGCCGTGAGTTATTCCAGACTTCGTCCAGATCCGTTCAATAGGCACAACTCATGATTTCCTAGTATTTGGATTGGACATTTTTTTTGGAAAAGTATTGAGGTATAATTTCGACGGCACGGGCGCGCGACCGCGAGCGCCGGCCGCCGAGCGAACTAGACTGAGCGTGTTGTGAGATGACGTCACAGCGTCAACGGCAGCCAGCGTCGTGCGGTTCAACTTATTTTACTTCTAAATCGGAAACTAATTGACGTATCGAAGTAATTCTTTCACTAGTATTTTTTATTTTTCACAGAGAATATGGAGTGCTAATAATCAAAATTAGTTAACATTCTTCGTCTTACTCCAATCAAAAGAATAATATGCATGTTTGCTCTATTAAAACAAATTATCATCAATCAGACCAGGCTAGCGAAAGTTAGAAATCTCTATAATAAATTTGATTTTCAAAAATCGGAGTATGAAATCAGTAAGTTCCTTTAGTAAGAAGTTAAAAAAATCAAAATAAGCAAGGCAAGTCTGTAAAGATTGTGATACTTGATACTCAGCTAAAAGGGATTTGGTGTGAAATTATTTACATGCAAATTGCATCACTAAGATAATTTGTAAGTGATGATACTGCGTAATGTATTTATTCCAACAATTAATTCCAATTGCTTCCAATTGAGATGAGTCTTTGTAGGCATTCATTTATTACCATACACTGTGAATTACTGTAACCAAATAAAAATATATCTAGAAGTTCACTTTTTAGTTTATTGTCTAGGTAAAATGACCTCAAGGAAATTATGTTACAAAGATAAAATAAAAATGATTTAATCACATCTAAACTCTTAATTATTAACATAACTAAGCATTATATTTTGTCCTAACAAATGCAAAGATCATGAATCATGATCACTTAGTGTCAAATCAGTGAATTGTGATAATAAGACACCTAATGTCAAAATCAGTTCATCAACCTCATAGACCGTGCCCCATTGTCCCAGGAACATTTTTATTTTTAACTAGCTTGGCCCGCGACTTCGTCCGCGTGGGATTTTTCAGCTATCTAACAGTGAAAGTCCCGTCAAAATCGGCCCAGCCGTTTCAGAAATTAGCCGGCACAAACAGACAGACAGACAAAAATCGTAAAAAGTGTTATTTCGATATGTGTACCGTATATACATCCATACGCATTTAGTTAAAACCGGTTATTTTAATATTACAAACAGACACTCCAATTTTATTGAAGTGAAAACTTCTTTAGGCGCGTTGAGCGTTTTGGTAGAGGGTAAAATCCTCGGTTCGCGTCACCGACATGCTAATGATAATAGTATATCTATAGCTATGTTTTGCGTATAGTTTTAATTACTCTCAACTTAATAGTTCCGTTTTCACTTCTATCGGCAGTCCCACGACTGCTATTTATTTATATAGATGTATAGAAGATGAATATCAAGCTGAATTTTTGAGAACAGCTTTGTTTCTCTCTACGAAAAATTTCAAATCGGGTAACTAATAAAACAAGAGGACCTCAAACATGTTAATCCTCACCTCAAACAGTTTGCTGTATCTTTTCAAATATACTGCAAATTGCAAGCCGCATTGAAACTATGGATAAATAATATGTGAGCCATCACTGAACGTCTGAAACAACTGGTGTTAATTGGCAATTTTTTTTTCTGGTGTACTGGAAACTTTGATAAAAAGAAAAGTGTGACTGTGAAACCAAAAGTTTGAAAATTCCTGGCCTAGGATTTTCTCGATGTCCATGTATTTAATTCTTCAGTCTCCTCACACCAAGCTTTCAGTAGTTTAAGCATTTACTGCAGTTACTGCTATTTGTGGAAGATCCCTTCTGTGGTCATCTTTGAGGTTAGTTTTACCTCTTCTAAATTCATCAAGCTATCAAAACCTGTTGCCAATGATGGGGCAGAGTCCTAAATTCTGATTGTAATCATTGTACATTAAAAAGGTGAAGTTAATTAAATTTGATATTATCTATGTTCTATGTATCTTCCGCGACTGTACCGAAAAGAAAGACTGTTTGTAAACGGATAAGACTCACTGATGGTCTGGTCAAAAAGAAGACCCCAGCAGCAAAATTATCCACCCACATCCACCACACTTGTACACCCATGTCCCACACTGGCACCAAGCACAAAATCACACAATTTATGTATGTACTCAATGCAAGTTTACATCGAAACTGAAACATCTTCAGGAGAAACGAACACTACCTCACTCTATGCGAATGCAAGTAACACTTCTTATCTTCATATAACCAACGTCTTTCTTTTCGGTACCATTTTTTTTACAACATAAGATAGCAAACAAGCAGATAAGTCTCCTGATGGAAAGAGTCAACCATCGCCTATTGACACCTAAGGTGTTAATGTTGCCTTGCTATCTTGTGGCGAAGTCTAATGCCACATGCATAAGTTTACCGGCTACTTCACCCTCCAAACCGGAACACGACAATGACAAGCACTGACGCTATTATGGCAGGAATAGGTAAGGCGGTGGTACCAGACCCGGGCGAGACAATGCAGAACTTTACCATCTAGTAGCCACAATGGTAGTGACTCATATAGCCAATCGGTCGCCTTTTACGACCTGCCTGGCAGAACTGCAGTTGGCCTATTCTTCAAAGGAGGCCAGGACCAACAAGAGGACCACTATGGAAGATACATAGAATGGTTCACAGATAATGGCAAATTTAATTATAAAATAATTTTTAATAATGGATTTCCGCAAAGTAACACCTGAATCAATAAAATATTATACACTTAAGTTGTTAAGTTAAACCAAATCACCTCTTCTAAATTCATCGAGCTATCAAAACCTATGGCCAATGATGAGCAGAGTCCTACTTGTGACAGTACAGTACAGTTACGCTCAACCATATTAGATACCATTTTTTTAATGGCTGTACATATGTCAATAGATGTTTTTATTGAAAATTACTACCTAGATTTGTTTAATTATTTTTAAATTAAACAAGCACTTTTATAATAAATTTGCTATATATAACATATAACATGGTGCATTCCATTTTTAAATTTCGAATATCTCAAAACTCATTGAATCACCTACATATTAGAAAAATTTAGCTAATTTCCCTTCAATATGATTGTTACTTAGTCATTGTGATCCTATATATTTATCCTGACATGCAGTGTTGCCAACTCGAATTTTAGAAAATTAGTAAATTATGTGCCAAATGTTGGTAGAATGTAAAATGCAAAATTGGTAGATCTACCACCTCAATTTCGAAGATATATGCATGAGCCGTTCTTAAAATGTTTGTTTTTGGAAGTCATACATATTTTTATTGAAAAATTTTAAATGTTCTGCGCTAGACTGCCCGTTGTTTGCTATGAATCTCTTAGTATGCAACAATCTCCCTTGGTACTTTCTTGAAGCCAACCTGCAAATTCCTTGTCTTTCTCCCATAATTTCAAATATTTTAGTCATAGTGCCTTTTTCTAGCTTTTCGTGGCAGAGCTCCTAGCCTAGAACTCTGTGCATCGCTATTGCTGCTATCAGATTCCATTATATGTATAAATAAATGCATGCAACATAGAACAAACAGCAATCAGCACCGTTAATACATACTATGCGTTCCAACAAAGAATAGGACTGACAGGATGACATATTGCTCCGCATTTTGCAAAAACTTCATAAGTGATGAGTAAAGTGTGCAAAAAAATTCTAACAAAGAAATACTTTAAAAAAATATTCTCATTCTAATTGGTATATTTTTTATTTATATTCCCATCAGATCATGTTACCATGTATTAAAATAAGGTTTAAAATAACTAACACGACTTTTATATATACATATATATTATATATAGGATGAACGGCTAGCCTGATATATTTTACTATTTTTTTATTGATGAATATTATATTTAAATACTTTTGAGCCTATTCTGGACAAATACAAGCCAAACCCACAAAAATTGCAACAAAGTTGCCCCCGTCATTTTTGACTTATAAGTGGTGTAACTAACACGACTTTTAAATTTATATAGACAAACAGCTAGACTGATATTTTTTAATAACTTTTATTAATGAGAATAACATTATTAAAACCTTATTTGTTCTTTAATAAATCAGCAATATTTTTCAATCAAATATTTTTATGCTGACATTACTACTTTCACACTTGTGGTAGGAAGTTGATAACAAGTGCACTGCTATTTTTAGTTGGAACGCATAGTAGTTATTTAGTTTTAATAACAAAACAACACAAAACAGGAGCAAAGATTCACCATTGATTTCGCAACAAACCAACCTGGAACGGGCCATAGAACAGTATAATAATGTCTATGGGCACGAAATGGCGCGAACGGCGAACTGTTGCTGCCGTTTTTTTTTTTTGTGGTTTATGGCCTGGACTCTATATATGCTTGACGCATCGTCGCATAGCTCATGCAACACATCGCAACGTCGCTCGTCGATATAAACATAATCCAAAGTGGTGATATGTCAAATTAATTAAAAAATAGGTAGTTTTTAGGTCTAGGGTGGTAGATAGGTAGACTGTAGTGAAAATTGGTAGATCTACCAAAAAGTTAACAGAAATGACATCACTGCTGACATGTATGTCACTGTGCATTTCGTGCAATTCATTTGAGCTTAAAACTGATTTTTGTAGCTGTTTTCTTACTTTATAAATACAACTGAAGAGTTACAATTTTCAAATAAAACAATGTATACAAGGTGTTAATGGTACGTTGCTATCTTGTGGTGAGGTCTAATGCCACATGCATAAGTTTACCGGCTACCTTACTCTCCAAACCGAAACATGACAGTGACAAGCACTGATGCTATTGCGGCAGGAATAAGTAAAGCAGTGGTAGAAAACCCAGGCAAGACAATGTAGAACTCTACCATCTAGTAGCTACAATGGTAGTGAATCGCATAGCCAATTGGTTGCCTCAGACGACCTGCCTGGCTGAACTTGTGCCACAAAGATAGCAATGGACCATTAGCATCTTTGGTGTCTATAGGCAATGGTTCCTCTTTTTATCAGGAGAGCCGTCTGCTTGTTTAATATCTTATGACATCAAAAAAATTACTTGAAAGCTTTCTTAGGCTTCGACATAAAATTTCTTTAATATTAAAATCATTGAAATTAAATTCTTATCCCTATATTATGACCTTGGTACAAAAAACATTTGTAACAATATTCATAACTGTGCCAAAATATGTGCTAGCTAGCTTAGCTGTGATAAAATACAGAATAAACTCTTGTTAGAATCCATTCTTAATACCTAATAATTTGGTATATATATGGGTCTGTTATATAAGTAGACATTATATTATCTTTGGATTTCTTATATGTATTCTCAGCCATCATAAATATTATAATTTTTAAGTCATTGATACATAAAGCTACTACTTACAATTGACTGTATGTATTTACTTAAATTTGGACCATACCGGTACTAGTACTTAATAAAAGGAAAACTACTAATGCCTATAAACAGGAGAGATTTAGTTTGATTAAGAATATCCATGGACTGCTGGTACCATTTCTGTATCGACTAGGGATATTAATTATAACTCTAGGCAACTTTGAAAAAACTTATGACGTTACGGATTTATATTAATATCGGTATTTGCCAAGGAATAAAAATTGTATCACTACATACCTTTACGTAGGGGAAAATTAATTTCTCTTTAATTTTTTCCCAAATAATACGTGTCATCTCATCACCATCCATTTCCACGACAGGTTTCGATGCAACAACTCTCTTTGTTGTTCCATCTAAAAAAATGAATCATTATGAGTTAAAGAAATAAAGGACATAAATAAAACATCATATTGTTAGTTTCTCAATCAACTGTAAATAAAAATAATAAAATAAATAATAATAATACTTACAATTTCTTATTGATATAGAATAACCATCAGAAACATATTTAAGAAGGCGTTTTGTATTGTTACCCACCATCTTTTTTAACTTAATTTATAAAATTAACAAAAAAATAATTTAAAACTGAGATTAAAGTTACGAATTTTTAAATATTTGAATGAAGATGTTCGCTAACTTTGGGCGATGAAATGCGAAGGCCAATGACCACAGAACATATGCTTAATGCTAACTACGCCAGCCAATGGCGTTTCTCAATTGAAGTGACACTTGTTTTGTGAATTGTGGCAAATCCACGCAACGATCGTCAATCGTCTCGTACGTCACATCTAAAGTATAAATATCTCGCAGACTTACGATTAGGTAAAAAAGTAAAAACAGAAATTGATTAAAAGTTGAAATTATTCACTTATCATATTTTTCAAGTCATTTTTATACCTTATCAATCCATACTATCAGTATTGATCTAATACGCTAATATCTTTCGTCATAGGATTAAAAACATTAGAGTACTCGAACATTAGCCTTCGGAACAACACCGTTTAATTTAAAAAAAAAATGCATATTCTTGAAAATAAGGATTATTTATTTCTTCAATTCATAATATTTTAAAAGGGAATGGCTCTTGTTAAATAGCCCATGATGTTACATATCATGGAACTTATAACAGCTGAGTATAATAATTTCTAATCTAAATTTATAAATGCTAATAACTAGGGTTTGAGAATATGAACATGATGATACTTATTTATTTCATTTTGGAGTGAAAATTATTTAGGATCGTTATTTTTTTATATTAAAATAAATTTAAACAGTTGGTCTGAAAAGTGAATGACCATTACTACGAAACCGGGCTTTTTGAGCGAACAGAGATCTCAGCCAGAGTTTAAATTAAGTGGGCTTAGAGCCCACCCTAAGGTTCCTGTGAGATCAAACTGCTTAAGGCATTAACTTAGTGATACTCTTGATCAGGGTCTTGAGTGTTTGCGGGCTGAAACTGTAGACTGCGTCATTACAAGTAGTGAAACTGCGTGTACGTGTGAATTGAGAATTAGTGTAAGCTATAATGGTATCAACAGGATCAGATTACACATGACGTGGCCTTCTATATCTTTGGTGTCAGTGGCCGAGAAGTAAATGGTCGTGGCTTTCGCTAGAAGGTTTGGGTGTCTTACCACTTTCTTAAAATGGCGATGTAACGTTTCTTAAAAGTATTGCTGTATAATATATCGACAATAATTGTCCATAATTCTACATCTTTGTCAATATCTATGTTTCGAATATGCCTGTGCTAAAATTGCATTATGACGTTTCTTTGAAGTATTCTTGTATAACCTGGACCTGGCGTGAAGATATGTATGTATTCTTGTACAATACATTGACAACAATAATTGTCGATAATTCTACATCGTTGTCGATATCTATGTTACGAATATGCTATGGGCTGTATACTACCTATCTATGTACATGAATTTGTTCTGTACCATTTGTTGTCGGTACAAATGATTTGGGCGTCTGTGGATGAAAACTATACTAGCGTACATCATCAGCGGTCTGCAGAATCGCTGTGAATTGAAATTGGATGAGAAAAAATTGAAACGAATGTGAGACAAAGGTATACATCAATAGGATTATTCTTTTTAGCATAAACTCATCCATTTGGTTATGTCAGATCGAGAGCGGTTTATGATAGTACATCAGTCACAATAGTCACAAAGATCAGTCATTGACCGTTTTAAACTTCACATCGATTCTTAATAAGTAAATATAAGAGCACGCACCCACAAACATTACCGAATTACGTGTATACTAAATCAAGAGTATTTTGAAATTATTTTATGCAGTCTGGAATAAGGTGGTCATTTCATGTAATACTTTACTATATTCCTAACGAAGCTGAACTTTGTTCGCAAAATACTCTCGTAATCAAAACATAAATAGTGTTACTGTGATAAAACGTGGACTCATTTGTGAATGTCACCATTTGTTTTGTGAACAAAATAATTTTAGATGTAAATCTTACCAACACACAGTACTATGAGTTGCACATTCATTTTTATCTAATTTATAACCATTGTAGTTTCGAATCTTTACCCACGCCTAATTTTAGTGTTGTCGTGTTATCTAAGACTAGCTGTTGCCTGCTACTTTGTTCGCGCGGACTTCGTTTACTCCGCACAGCTCCTCCCCCGTAGGTTATAACGTAATAATATGTAGCCTATATGTTGACCCGACCTGTTAGTAATATTCATGCAAATTTTGAAGTAAATCCATGCAGTACTTTTTGAGTTTACCCCGGACATACATTGACTTTCCTACGATTTATTATATGTATAGATTAAATAACGCGTTGTTTGCAACAACATTGACCCATATTAAATTTTAAAAAAATCAAATAAAGTTTAAATGCATACATTCTTGCTAATTTCTTAAAGATAAGAGTGTCGATTTTAAAATTAGATAGCACAAAGCCAGATAAAATTTTTATAAAACAAAATAAAAAAATAGATTATAAAGAATAATAATTACTTCAGCTGTTACTCTACAGTTCATTCTCCCTGAAAGTTAGCGTCTATAGTAGTCTGTGCCCCTTAACATTCGATACATTAATGTTTACAAATCGCACGAAACACGTAAGTAATTCTATCAGCGATTTTAACCGTGTCTTTAGCGTTTCTTTAAACGGTTCAAGTATTTAGTATTTGTTATTAGAATCCACGAACAAGTTAGGTAAACAAGCGTAATTGGTAAGGTTATAAGTAAAAAGATATGCGTCATATGCGTAAGTTTGTACAAGGTTATAAGTAAAAAGATGTGCGTCGCACGTAATTCATCGTTTTAACGTAAACGTGTGGATGAGTTTACGATGCCAAGCAATAATGAAATTTTGAGATATTCGTAAAGATTAAAGAATAGCCTTTGAAAACACATTGTTTTTTTGCTACACGTGTTTAGTTTGTTCATCTGGTTTAAAAAATAGTTTCTGCCTATATCCGTTATTGACTTTAAAACCACCCTACCGCTGTACCCAGACCAGTTTCATTTGAAAGGCAATAACGCGAATATAGTTTTAAACCACCACGGGCTGCCTTTATTCGACTAAGCAAAAGGAAGGAATATTTTGGGTTTACGTGAACAAAGTTTAGAAGTCAAATTATGCTACTTCTAGTACTCTGCATTTATTAATTTTCTCGAAATGTAATGTTTAGGAAGATTCACTTTCACCGCGTTTAACTGCACTCTCACTCATTTTCAAAAGATTTTAAGGACTATAAATAGTGTGATAAGCACAAACAAGAAAATTATTAATCTATGTAAAACTATGAGCTTTTAGGGTAAATAGGTGAAAAATAGTAAGAAAACATGAAATAAGCTTATTCATACTCTCATGTTTGAAATGTCAATAAAGTTTCTCACCTACGTAGATAAAAAAATTTCACTTCAATAAAGTGCGATTTTCACCTAATATAGAACTTTCGTGAAAGCATGGGATTTCATTATTATTAAATTTAACAGCAGAAGAAGAATACAATAATAAATGGGAAATTTCTCTTTTTTATTTCGATTTTACTCAAGTAAATTTTAAAAAGATTTTGGTTTATAATAATGGTAATAGTTATTGAACTAAACCAAATGAACCACAATAGATCCTACTAGGTTTTACTTAATCTATGACATAAAGATCGACGAACTGTGAACGTGAACGAATGAAAACTTCTACGGGCTGCCGGCGTAGCGCGGCACCCGGTGCTGTTCGACATCGCTAGCGCTCGCTCGGGCCTCCGGTTTATTTCGTCGCCACGATGCAATTTTATTCTGTGCTTTTTGTGTAGCTTGGCTGGTTCTTTGTGTGTGAAAATTAATAACATCAATCGTGCTTCATTTTTTTGTGTATAAGTTTAGGACACAATATTGAATATTTTTGAAAAGGTAAGTACAGTCGACGTCAGTTTTATTTTAGCAATTTACCAAAAGATTAACAAACACAAATAAATAAATTAATTAATAAAACGTTAATTCGCCAGGCCATTATCACTAAACTCTTGCCATAAAGCGTTAATATTTTAAAGTTAGGTCGTTTATAACGTCTATTTTTATTTATTTATTTTTAAATGGTCTATTTTAGCGATATTAGTATTTGCATTGACTTTTTTCATGTATCTTTTTATCACTTAAAATTAATACAGGGACTACTCACTGAATTACAATAAAGCATAACTCAATCCTGCCATCACAGCTGGCACATGTGGTTGTATTAGGTATTCAACATTCTTTAAAATTTGATTCCTTTTATTATGTATAAGATGATTCTTTTAGATCTTATGATGAGATGAGACGTGTTGCTAACCGTTTGACAAAGAGCAATGCTTAAGGCGATAGGTAATGCCAAACTACGAAATAGACACCTCTTTGAAAGCCTACTACTGCTAACCGGTTGGTCCAATAATTTAAAAAAAATATGCATTATGCGTATAATATAATTAAGTTTAAATTTTAAGTTCGTTTTTTTAAATTTTATTGTTATTTTTGACGGAAAAAAATCGAATATCTTTCTTAATTTTACGCAAAAAATTGCCTATAACTTCCAAACTACTGTAACGATTTTGATGATTTTTTCTTTTTATTACAGACAATTTATTGTTTTATAAAATTTAAGTTCAACATTTTACAAAATCATTCTAGTGTGCTATTAAATCAATAAAAACCTTATTATTTAATTCGCGGACAGCGCTCGCGTCGAAAGTCAGTCTCCCGGTAGCGTTCATACGGGGAGGCTGTGTCGCATGTTAGCGAGCTCCGCTCTCCATATTCGAGTCAAAGAGTAATAGTACAGATAGAACGTTTGGCACAATAGTAAGGTTGTGCCGTTTGGAAATTGAACGTTTCGTTTACGCTTGGATGTTTTTTTATAGTAGATAATGACCGAGAAGGCTGTTTTTTACAGATATTGTTCTTATGATATAGACAAGGAATAAGAAAGGATTTTTTTTTAAATTCATCCCCTAAGATGGTGAAATAGGGGGTAAAAGTTTGTATGAAACTCTGTCATTTTTGAGTTGAAATGAATGATATGCTGTAATTAAATTATCCTTTAACTGAAAAAAAAAATTAAATATAAATTTAATATTTTTTTTAATTCTAGCCCATAGAGAGGTAAAAAGAGGCTTTAAAGTTTGTATTAAAAATGAATTGTTTATTTATTGCATTACTATAAAATCTAAATTATTTTAATTTAGTATTTATGATTTTTAATACAATTAAGATGTACGAATTTTCGGATTTTTTAGTACTTATGCTCTTCAATCGAAATTGAGGAAACATGCATGAAATGTTAGAAGTTTCATCCATTAAAGGAGTAAAAGTGTGTGTTACAATTTATATGAAAAATCAAACGTTTATAGTCAAAATAACTTGAAATTCGGCACTTACGTTCTTCAACACAATTTAAGAATCATACATTTGGGGATTTTTTAAATTTAATTCCTTAAAGGGTAAAAAAAGCATTGATGTTTGTATAAAAAAAATAGATTGTTTATTGTAGAATATTGTAGAAATTATTTAAAACTTAGTATTTATGATTTTTAATACAATTAAATGAATACGAGTTTAAGGTTTTCAAATGTCATCTCTTCAAACGATGAAAAAAGTGGTAAAGTTTGTAAAAAAAAATATGTTTAATTAAAATCTCTTCAAATTTATTAACCAAGTTCTTTAATTCAGTTAAATAAACGTGCATGTAAGAATGCTGTGAGTTTTATCTCTTAAAGAGGTAAAAGAGGGTATTAAAGGGGCTGAAAGCTAGTAATTTATAAATAGTTTTGTTTGCGAGTAGACGCTGAATAATATTTTGAGACTATTCATGTACTTACCTACGTTTACACTTGAATTTTTTATTATAGCTATAGATAGATAAGTATTTTGTCAATATTTTGTATAAATGTACAAAAATAAAAAAATAAAACATATAAACAACGAAGATAATTCAAGCAAGCGAATAAAAAGCAGAACTCTAAAGAAAAAAAAATAAAAACTGGTACTATTTGAAGGTAGTAAGGACTTCGCAACAAAAAATAAATAAATTAAATATATTAAATATTTTATAGACACAAATAGTCTAAATAAAACAACTTATTTAGTAGTTTTCTCTATAAACATTAAATCAATTTATATATCTTCTTTTATATTTCGAGATTTTGAAACAAAAACTAAGAAGCTAGTTAGTTTTAAAATATTATTCAAGAGATTACATTTTAGAAAATCAAATTTTGAAAGGTTTTGTTAAATATTAATTGTTGATTGTATGTATTAAAATAAAGTGCTACACGGGATGTATTGTATATTACAACACTTTCAAAGAAATAGGATACGTAACTGTTATTATTGCGTAAATTATATTTATATAATAAAATTATTTTTTTTCTTTAGATATTTATCGTTTTTCTAAAATGAATGTATATGTAATCGATAAATGAGCGATTACTGGTTATTGGTTTTGAGTTTGACAACATTCAGTCGATTCATGATGATAAAAGTTCATATAGGTGAACAAAAATGTTAAAACGTATGTATCTGCATCCAATGTAAATACTCTTTGACTTTGGACCATGCCACGCGCTAAATAATATTTGCGCTCCTCCTGTTAGAAACTCAAGGTCGTTCGCAGCTGTAATCGCCTTAAAGTTACCGACTACCTTACCCAACAAACCGAAACACATTAGCGACGAGTACGGTATTCCAGCAGGAGAGGGTAATTATATACCTATTGTATGTTATGTTGTGCGTGGGTAGTGGGTACTGGGTAGTACGATGTAAGAGACGTATAGGAGGTACATTGAATTAGTTTTGGAAAGTTATTTTTAATGAGTGATAGGTAATGAAAAAAGGATCCACTATTTCAAAAACTGTCTATCTGTCTGTTACCACATCAAGCGCAAACCACTTGACATATTTTGATGAAATTTGACACGATAATAGTTGTATCATTACGCCTGGCTCCCTTGCGGGTTAATCAGAGTAAATCGTCTATAAACTTTCCGGTTCATCACGATTCACCGGTTCGATGGTTGGTGAAATAAGTGGTGATCCTCATCGCTGTATTTTACCGACCTTTCAACGATTATCGACTATTTCTAGAATCGGGACCGACAGCTTTTCGTGCTTATACGAAGCACGGGAGTGGGTCAGTGTGTAGGAAAGGGTGCGCAGATTTAGAAAAAAATCGACGAAAATTTCAACCCTATATACCATCCTCACACCTTTTTTGTTGCACCATGGGATAGAGGGCGTAAGGGCAACCGACTTTTATTAAGGTCACTTTTCTCTTAGATCATTCCCGACGGAATTGGGGGATGAAAACTGAAATCCAAACCATAGGCGTCTGGAACTTTGTACCTACCTACCAAATGGATTATCGCGGAAAAACCTCAATTTGCCTCAACCTCAAAACACGTTTGCCCGATCCGGTGATACCCGGAACCTCATGATCTGAGCCGAATTGGCTAACCCCTAGACCACGAGCCAATCAATTTTTGATGATGATGATTAATGACGAATAATGAACGATTAACGGCCGGTTTCCGACACGAACATTTTAACAAGCAGTTAATCTGTGTTTAACATAATTTTCATGCTGGTTTACACATTCGCACGAATAGCGAGACGAATGGCGAGGCGAATAGTGAGCTCACTGTTTACATATTCGTGTTGCTATTCGCCTCGTGCCTCGCCTCGCGCGTTCAGTCCCGTTTACACATTCGTACGAATAGCGAGGCGAGTGGCGAGGTGAATAGAAACACGAATGTGTAAACAGTAAGCTCGCTATTCGCCTCGTGCCTCGCCTCGCGACTCGTGCGCTTGCGTCGGAAGCGGTTTTTCGGACACGAATCAAAGGGCAGTAAGTTGAACAATGTCCTTGAACGCACAGTCCGTGAATTTTCGGATCTAAACTGCGGTGCGGTAGACGTGTGCCGCGGGGAAACCCCCGCCCATGGGCGGATTTGCGTTTCGTGTTCGGACACCCGTACCACGGTAATATTATCTACGCAGTATTCCAACTTCATTCAAATGGACGAAGCGTGAGCTTTGCCTACGCCCCTCGATCTCGGCATATATCTATACAGTATAGTAACTCGGCCGTATCATTGAAAAAAATGACTACAGCCACAAGGTACGTAAACATGCAATAGGGGGCTCAGTGAATTTGGCCCCACTTTTTTTGATTTTCAGATTTTTGATATTTTTAATTATTTGTTCGTCGTTCGTTCTTTAACGTTCGATTGTAAAAATTGTTTGTTCGTCTTTTATTTATTTATAATTAATTAAACAAATGATCACCCTTAAGTTGGCCCCCCTTACTAGATATCTTTATTTTTATCACTTAGATTAATTAATTTTGATTAATTATCGTTTGTTCGACGACTATTGGTGATTGTTCGATCATAAAAACAATTAAATTCCCAATTATTATTTATTTTATATCTAATATGCAAACCATTACCTCACGCCTACATTGCGCATACGCCAGCAGTCTAATGGCGACTGAGCGATGCATAGTGCATGTCATGTAAAAAAATGACATTATAAATAATGCTCCATTTCGAATGTTTAGTTGTAAAAGAATCATTATTAATAAATTATGTAATTATTAATAATCATCGAAAAACATCTAATGTCTATATAGTTCATTTACATGCATTACGTCCAATATATGTACTTAACTCATAAAGCTGTTTGTTGAGTAAACAAAAAGAGTAAATACTCTAATTAAATATGAATTTCTTATATATGTATATATGTGTGTGGGTGTGTATATCATACAACTGTTTTTAATTTGTTTCTTTGCTAAAATGATAGGCCTATTTATAATTCTGTTAAAGATGTATATATTAGATGTACTATTAGTTAACCTCAAAAAATGTGCAGATTTTTTTTTTATGTATAGTGTTAAATTTACCACTATCGGAACTACCTACAATATTTCCTAATAAGAATTAAATACCTTTATATTTAATCGAGGTACTCACACTGTTGAATAAATGTGAGTGGTTACGCAAAAAGGGACCTGAAGGGATTGGAAACGGTTTTTTTTTTGATAAATTCTGATTCTATGGTCCTTCATCTTTGTTTTGTTCTAATCAAAATAATTTTAGGTGCCGTAGTTTTTTTTTAATGATTTTTTATGTAAGCCGAGGCAGTTTTGAAAATATTACACCTTATACACAGCGTACACTAGTTTCTTTTTCTAGCGCGCACATAAAGACAAGTAAAAGACGAATAAATAAGTCACCAATAATACAGCTATCGCAAACACGTGCTATTTCTCACTGACGAAGTCGCTCACTAACGACACTAACATAAAACACCCCGCGCCTCTCTCATTTCGACTCAACATTTTAAACGTGATTTACTCGAAATCAATTATTTTCCCTTGAGGTCCCTTTTTGCGTAACCACTCACAAATACTTCATTCAAATCGTATAATTTGATGATATTCGAAATGGAGCATTATTTATAATGTCATTTTTTTACATGGCATGCACTACGCATCGCTCAGTCGCCATTAGACTGCTGGCGCATGCGCAATGTAGGCGTGAGGTAATGGTTTGCATATTAGATATAAAATAAATAATAATTGAGAATTTAATTGTTTTTATGATCGAACAATCACCAATAGTCGTCGAACAAACGATAATTAATCAAAATTAATTAATCTAAGTGATAAAAATAAAGATATCTAGTAAGGGGGGCCAACTTAAGGGTGATCATTTGTTTAATTAATTATAAATAAATAAAAGACGAACAAACAATTTTTACAATCCAACACTAAAGAACGAACGACGAACAAATAATTAAAAATATCAAAAATCTGAAAATCAAAAAAAGTGGGGCCAAATTCACTGAGCCGCAATAGGGCTGCCCGCCTCCATTATTTTAATTACATTTGCCTACTTTGTGTTTCCATTTAGTTTTGTGATTGTTAATATACTTTTTTTATATAAACAAATAAAATACTTTGTGAATTGAATAGGAAGTGTTCAATTAAAGTGCGTGTTATTTTTAATTAGTAGATTTAATTACACTCGTCCGTTTTTCACTACGGCACAGCGCGACTAGAGGTGACCGTTTATAATAAAACGTTTACCAACGATGTGAGTCATTGTTGGCGCCATCTGATGCCGAAATGTTTAACAACGGATGGGAGTAACACCATTAAACGCGATGACAGTACACAATTTTTAGCTAACTAAATAAATTTTAATTTATTATTATAATTTTTGGTGGACAAACTACACGAATTGATCTAACCACAAAATAAGCAAACTATTTGCTTGTGTTATGGGTGCTAGTCAACAATCTTAATACATAGAAATAAATATATGAATACTGTAACATACATAATAAACACCCAAATCCAGAAACACAAACATTTATGTTCATCACACAAATGTTTGTCCCCATAAGGAATCAAACCCAAGCCCTCTCGATTCGTAGTTAGGTTCGCTAACGTTTGTCCCCATAGGGAATCAAACCCAAGCCCTCTCGATTCGTAGTTAGGTTCGCTAACCACTCGACTAACGGGGCGGCCGAATAAAAAAATCAAAAACTTTATATTTCAATGTTTTGCCTATTTATTTACATTAACTCTTATTAATTCTCATAAATGTTTTTACATTGAAGTAGGTACGATAGTGTTACAACGTTTATAAAAACGCTAAACTACAAACATTAAACATGTTTGATGTTCCCCAGCCAGTATACCATTTGGATGCCTCACACCAGTGTCGGAAACAACGGTGTTGCCAACGGGTGACATTAGCGTATTATTTGCATCGATATTAAAAAATAACAATAACGCCCATCGCTAGTCGCGACGGTCTGCATGCCAAGATCGAGGCGCTTAGTCATAGCTTGCGCTGAATGAATATGGAATACTGTATAAATATTACCGTGACGCCGGGGACTATAGTGGGCATGTCACATGTCCTTCATGTTCGTGTGCAAATGTCAAAATGAATCTCAATCACCTAAAGATGGGCGATAGTAAATGGCATCATTCGAATAAGCTTACAACTCATTCGAATTTAAAAAAGAAGCGAGAAGTAAATACGTATGTATTGCGTGGTCTCATTCTTTCGATTGAAATTTCATTACTACTAGTTTATATATTCGAATATTTGTAACCTCATCTAAAAGTAAACTCTATGTACTGTGAAAAAGTAATTTAAAAATTAACGATAATTACTAGTTTTTATTCGAGTATCGTAGTTTTTGTTGCACCCATATAAAAATATTTTGATTGTAAAAACTAATTTAACTAATTAGTGTTATCAAATAAAACTTAAAAGTAATCTTTATAGTACGAAAAAGACAGTCAATTTTGTATGGAAAACGAATGAGTGAACTAGCGGTTCGCAAATCAGTAACTACTTAATTATTACTATGAATATCAATTAAAAGTAGACTTTATTGTAAATGAATACAGACTAGTTTTGTATGGAAAAACGAATGAACTAGCGGTTTAATTCGAATTTGCAAACTAGCGATCGATTGTTTTTGTATTCGAATATTAATATTAGTAGTATCAAACCATTCGATTATTGCAATCAGTAACAATCGCCCATCTTTAGAATCACCCACAACGGGACTCGACGAATGTTTCGTCGAATGATTCGAGTCGAAGCAAATGATCTGTTAAATACAGATTAGTTACCTACTTGTTGAAATTAATTTGCGTTTCGAATTTAATACCAATTCCCGAAATGTAAGTTAGGTAGGTAATTAATTATTTTCAAGCCAACTAGATAGGTAGGTAGGTAGGTATGTTTTAATGTTTGTAGTGATTTTAGTCGAATTTGTGCGCGGTATTTATGTAGGTACCTTAAGCCGGGTCTATACGCGTGCAACGTGTAATGTCAGATTACGTGTAATTTAGCACCAACAGTGTGGACTGGGGATGTAACGGAAGTGTGTTTACCGGAACCGGAGTCGGAACCGGAGGTTTTAATTTTGATTTATCGGAACCGGAATCGGTATCGGAACCGGAACCGGAACCGGATCCGGAGGCCGAGTAGAGAGAGAAAGATGAGGCTGTCAATTGTTAAAAAACAGATCAAACGAAATAATATCTGAATATAAAAAAGCATAAATAATCATTCCATTTAATCATTCAATTACGTACCTATGATAATACACAATATTTTCATATTTTTAAACAATTTAAGAGATTTTCTAAAAGTATTAGATTTTAGCAGCTTTATCTCCGTCCTGTTACTATAAAGTTTGTTAAAAATTACAGGATTTTAATCTTTTGAAAAGCTAAATATTTTAAAAACGATGACCAATTTTGATCATTCAAATGGCATTTAGCGCAATTTTTGAGCTCTTAAGTATTGTTTTAGTTCTTTAAATTTTAGCTTAATTCAAATTCGATTCTTTTAACAGTATTTAACCCATTTTTTAGTATTAAAACATTGTAGGTCAAAAATCGATTGTTTGTAAAGTCTTAAAGTTACTTCCAAAGTTGAAGAGGTTATCCGAAACAATTTTTAACTTCCCGCTACGTTTGTAGATAAGGAAATTTTGTCCCAATTTTCGAAAATCGAGTTTTCACCAGATCTCCACGTTTTGAGGTCCTAGGAGCCTTTTTTCGACTATTTTCACGATGACGTCAGTATACGTGTATGTATGGCATGATATCATTCGATTAAATTTTGCTCAACTTAGACTTTCTGAAAATTTGAACCCATTAAAAAAAGTCAAAAAACAATTGGTGAAACAGTAGTTTTTTTAAATAACTTTTTTTAAATAAATAACACCAATTGGGTACGAAATCTGATCAACACTTTTCCTCAAAAAACTGCGTCCAATGCATAAATTGTATCAAAATCGGTTTATCCGTTCGGGAGTCATAGTTGAAAAATTTGGAAGTGGTTTTTCAACATAAGTTCGAGTTTTTTTAACCAATAATTTTTTGACCTTTTACGATATATTGATGTAAAAAACTACGTTTAAAAAATTGTTAAAAAAAATCAAAATTAAATCAACTTTTCAAAAGTTACAATTTTTTAATTATTATTATTTTGTTGCTTACAGCAAACTCACTTCATATTTATAAAATAACTTTCAGACTAATTCCGGTTGATTTCTAACCAATTAACTCAATAATTAAGTAAACACTGACATATTTACAAACTTTAGATTTTTAAACTCTGAGCTCAAAATCGCCTCTAAAGTCTAGTGGTCCGGTGACAGCGTTGATTATACGAGGTCCCGGGTTTGATTCCCGGGTCGGAAAATAAAAAAATGTGTTTTCTCAGTTTTCTGATTGGAAAAGTGCTCGGTTGGCGATAGGCAGGCCACCTATCACATTGTGGGTCTAAGTATCTTCGGCTTATCGTGGGTGCACATTTTGTACCTCTGTCTACCTCTTCAAGGATACGAGCGTTAAGATATTTTTTTCAGCTCAAAATCTATGCTTAGGTATTGTTTTGCTTCTTTGAGCTTAAAATACCTCTATTTAGCGGGAAGTTTTATGGATGGCCTGCAGAGTTAACCAGTTTATTTACAGTTTTATTTATAGCATCCTGTACCTCTGCCTACCTCTTCAAGGATACGAGCATTTTTTGAGCTCAAAATCTATGCTTAGGTATTGTTTTGCTTCTTTGAGCTTTAAAATACCTCTATTTAGCAGGAAGTTTCAGGGATGGCCTGCAGGGTTAACCAGTTTACTTACAGATGTTTATAGCGTCCGCAAGCATACAAGCAATAGCCTGATGGAAAGCAGTCACCACTGCCAAAAGTTAGTTTATAATGCGGTGCCGGCTTCTGAGAATGTTGTTGACCTTCTTCTTAAATATCCTAACATCAACGCTACTCGGAAAACCTTGTGATTTTTTGAAATAATTTTAGTTTACAAGAATTAATTAGCCATTCCCCAAGATATTTTTGTAGTATGTTGTGCTTTTATGCTAAATACAAACACAGCACTCTGGCCGCGGTTGTTCAATGCGTTTCAACATTTTTATAGCAGCAACAGAAATACATCAAATAGAAGAATAAACCAACTGCCGTACTGCCAGGAAGGTCGTAAAAGGCGACCGATCGGCTATAAGTACGTATCACTATAATATACTACCATCATTAATCGTCATTATATTACTAGGTAGTAATGCGGTGATACCAAATACCCGGGCCAGTCGTTGCGAATCTCTACCTAGTAGTCACGGTGGTAGTGATACGTATAGCCAATCGGTCGCCTTTTACGACTAGCCGGCAGTACGGCAGTTGGCCTATTCTTCAAAGGAGCCCAGACCAACACAGGGAACTTTAAAAAATAACAAAAAAAAACAAATATCGATAAACATCTACGCATCATGATTGTTGATTATTTCTCAGTTTTCAAAAACTGATCATGTTTTATTAGTACTTTTCCTGTTAGAGTGTCACAATTCAGCAAAATTATGTATACACATAACAACTGAAATATTTACCATTCCGCGCTTTTACCATTTTGCTCTTTTATCATTTCGCGCTATTAACATTTTGCGCTATTAATATTTTGCTCCGTTAACATTTTGCTTTTTTACCATTTTGCGCTTTTAACATACGCTTTTAACATCATGCGCCTGAACGGAACGAAACCACGGGTATATCATTAGATAAGCTAGTAAACAAGTTGAGCACTCCTGATGAAAAGAGAAAATATCGCATATAGACATCAAAAATGTTAAGGCGAAGGGATATGCCAAACAACGAAATAGACTTCTTTTTGAAAGCCTACTACTCCTAACCGGTTGGTCCAATAATTTAAAAAAATACGTTATACGTATAATGTAATTATAAGTATAACGTATTTTGCTACATAAATAGCAATGCATCATTAACTTTTTAGTGTCTATAGGCGATGGTTACATTTGCTTGTTTGCTGTCCTGTGAAATGAACTAAAAATAAATAAAATAAATAGATTATACATACAAAACAAATAGTCTTTCCAACCTGTTTAATACTTTCCTCTATAAGCTTTAAATTAAATTAAATCTTTACTTTTTTCTTACGAGATAAAGTTTTATAAGGTTATTTAAGAGATCATATTTTACAAAATCACATTTTGAAAGGTTAAATATTAATTGTGAATTGTATGTATTAAAATAAAGTGCTACACAGGATGTGTTGTCATTATTGTATATGTCATTATTGTGTAGAAGTGTTATATGATTTTTTTGCCGATTTTCGATATTAACTGTTTTTCTTTCGATGTTTATCGTTTTTTCTAAAATGAATCAATAATCGATAAATGACTGATTATCGGTTTTGAGTTTGCCAACATTCAGTCGATTCATGATGACAAAAGTTCATAATAGGTAAACAAAAATGTTAAAACGTATCTGCATCTACTGTAAAGTGTAAATACTCTCTTCCAAACCGAAACACGACTATGACGAATATTGACGCTATTGTGGTAGGAATAGGGATACCATATACCCGGGTAAGACGTTGCAGGACGATATCACCTAGTAGTCACAATGGTAGGGAAAGTATAGCCCATATTTTACGAGCTGCCTGCCGGGAAAGCAGATGGGCTATAATTCTTTATAGGAGGCCTGGACCAACACGGGGAAAACACATATTAGGTATAATGCCGGCCGCCGAGGTTATAATTCTTTAAAGGGGGTCCCGACCAACACGGGGAATATAATCATAACGCTGGTTATAACCGGCGTTATAATTCACTCTATTTACTACTAATGCATGATAATTATCATGCAGTAGTAGTAAATAAAGGGAACCCTAGGTCCAAAGACGCTTCACGAATCACAGATTTCTGAGAAGAAAGAAGGGGAAAATACATTGTGATCACGATAACTGTATTTATCACCGCATTAGGTACCTACGTCACCTATATCGTACCTACTTCATCCTATCCTATCATACCTACGTCATCCTATCCTATCATACCTCCTTCCTACTTAATATTAAAAATGCGAAAGTTTATTAGGATGGATGGATGTTTATTTTTTTCTCTTTCATGCAAAAAACGGCTAAACCGATTTGGATGAAATTTGGCTCATATAATGATGACGACGTGGTATAGCTATAGCATAATTTTTATCCCGGAAAAAAGTAGTTCCCGTGGAATTCACAAAAAACGTATGTGCTGCATACAGACATACCTGTAGAACGTAGCTAGTAATATTATAAATGCGAAAGTGAGTTTGCTTGTTACGCTCTCATAGCTAAACCGCTCAACCGATCTTGATGTTGAAGATCGGGAGTGAAACATATGCTAACTTTCTTGGAAAAATCTGTAAACCGGTTGACCCTGTAGGCCATCCCGGAAACTTCCGGCTAAATTGAGGTACCTATTTTAAAGCTTAAAGGAACAAAAGGGACTCATGTTCAAAAATCTAAAATTTCTTACTATGACAGTAGATTACCTACCTAATTTGATTTTTGAAAAGCTGTAATGTATGTATGTTTCAAAAACGATGATCGATTTTGATCTTTCGAATGGCAATCAATGTAATTTTTGAGCTCTATTAAATGTTTTCGTAGCTACCTAATCTATAGGTTGAAAAATGTCGAAGTAATATAAAAAAACATTATATAATATACAAAAATTATATAATATACAATTATTGGCTGCGCCAATAATTGTATATTATATATTGGATCATAATCAGACAATTTACTTGGGATTTGACAATGACACAAATTTTTGAAAAAAAAATTTTTTTTTGATATTACTTCGACATTTTTCAATCAATAGATTATGTAGCTACGAAAACATTTAATAGAGCTCAAAAATTATTGATTGCCATTCGAAAGATCAAAATCGATTATCGTTTTGGAAACATGCATACATTACAGCTTTTCAAAAATCGAATAAGGTAGGTAGGTAGGAGAGAAAAGCTGATTATATTTTTAAATCAATCGGTATATATATAAAGACTGAAAGTTATTTTAAAAATATTAAACAAGTTTGTTGTAAACAACAAAATTAATATTTTAAAAGCTGTAACTTTTTCAAACTGCATGTGACGAAGATTTTTAAGTAGGTACTAAAATATTGTAGGTCGAAAAATGTAATCATTTTGTGTTCAAAACTCTCGAAGCTATGTCGAAAAAATACTTTTTTCAAAATTTTTCGTCTAGGTAACTCCCGAACGGATTAACCGATTTTGATACAATAAATGCATTGGACGCAGTTTTTTGAAAGAAAGAGCTAATTAAATTTTGTTATTAATCTGAAAGTTATATTAAAAATACTGTTTCGCCAAAATTTTTTTGAGGTTTTTCTAAAATTTCTCAAGATCTGCACCGAAATGGTTTAATTTTTCAGGATGTCTAAGTTGAGCAGAATCTAATCGAATACCATCGACTGCGTTTCGATCGGTCAAGCCGTTCAAATGTTATGAGATGTTTACACACACACACACACACACACATACGAGTATATATATACGTACACACATACATACATGTATACAGACATACTGACGTCATCGTGTAATTAGTGAGAAATTGTTCCTAGAACCTCCAAATGTGGAGATCCGGTGAAAACTCTATTTTCTAAAATTGGGAGTAAATCAGTAACATCCGTATCATACGCAGCGGGAAGTTAAAAAAATATCAACCCCTTCAGGGGCTGAAACACACAGGGCATGAAAGTTTGTATAAAATACTATATCGACGACACGTTAATCTATGCGTGCAAAGTAGGGCGGTCAACTAGTCGTTAATATTTACCAGTAATGGAAGTATGTAGATGATCATATCTACTTCCACTAACCAGGTAGCAAATCCCTTTTACGTCATAAAAATAATTTTCTTTTACAAAATTTTTTGTACAGTAATGGCGGTTATTGAAGCCATGGCTTGGCACCTATTGTTATACCTATCTGTTCACGTTCACTTAATGTATTCTCCAAATACAGGTAAACTCCATTCAATATTATACACAAATATTTTACAGGTAAAATTTTATTGTTTAAAATGGTTATACTAAGGGTTATACCCAGGAACTCAGAAATTACTGGGCGGATTTACAAATTCTTTCTCCAATCTACATCACGAAGTATATAAATTCAATTTTATCTGACTAAACAAAAGAAAGAAATGATTTTGGATCACGCAAACGAAGTCGCGGCCAACTGCTGTCAATACGTAAATAGGCATTTTGAATGTACCAAAAAATTAGGTAAAAGCCTTACTTGGACTAGCCTTTAACGTATTTAAGACTCCGTAGCCAATAGGCAGTATTACACCAACCCAGTTACGTCATATGCTTGAGCCTGCTTGTACGGATAAGCTCAGCAGACAGTAATAAAATAAATAAATAAATATTCACTGGACAAATTACACTTACTGATCTAACCCCGAAGTAAGCAAATTATTTGCTTGTGTTGTGGATGTTAGTCAACGATACAAATACCTACATATATAAATATTAGAATATATTTGATAAACACCCCAACCCGGAAATACAAACATACATCGCAACTCCGCTCAAATAGGGTCACAATTCAAAAAATCGTAAAATCACTTTTATTGTACCATACGTATCGTATTATACCATAGTTTTATCTTGAATTGTGATCTACTACTGTTTTCAATGATTTGATACTAACTAGATGACGTTAATGAAGTTAATGAGTAGTTAAAAAGGCAGAACAACGTTTGCTGGGTCAGCTAGTCTATATATATAAAAATCAATGCCACTTTTTGTTGTAATTTTATAACTCAAATACGGGTTCACCTATCCAAACCAATTGTTTAGGCTTTGTTCGGACTATTTAGAAGAGGGTTTATGTGAAGTTTGCACAAAATCGGTAGAGCGGTCCTTCATTTATCACATTTTTTGTAACAAATGAATTCAATAAATGGCGCTACGTAGCGAAGCGAAGTATTTCACATGGAACTATTACTCATTCGATCCGATATTTCATTCACTTCTCATTTTATTAAGATTTGGCGGCAATTTGAAAATTGTCACGTCAGCACTCAGATAAATAATATCGTCAACATGAATTTAACGCGTGTAAATTTTCGAAATTTTCATGCCTTGATTTTTATGACTTTCGATGTCATTTAAGTTGCACAAAATCGGTAGAGCGGTCCTTCATTTATTACATTTTTTGTAACAAATGAATTCAATAAATGGCGATACGTAGCGAAGCACATAACGAGCCGCTAGTTGACTATGTATTTCACATGGAACTATTACTCATCCGATCCGATATTTCACTTGTCATTTTATTAAGATTTTGCGGCAAATTGAAAATTGTCACGTCAGCACTCAGATGAATAATATCGTCAACATGAATTTAACGCGTGTAAATTTTCGAAATTTTTCATGCCTTGATTTTTATGACTTTCGATGTCATTTAAGTCAACAATAAAGTCATGTTAAACTTTGATCGACCTTTCACGATGAAGCCCCATCTCGTTCCACTGAAATCGTTCGTTACAACTGGTTAAATGAGTGTAAACGTGGTCACACTAATCTCACCGATGGTCTGCGTGAGGGACGGCCTTCTACAGTGATGACTGAAGATAACATCAGTGTTGTGCGGCGTGTTATAGAGACTGACAAAAGAGTGAACTATCAGCAGATTCAGAATAGAATAGTCAAGTGCACAAAATCCTCCATGAACATATAGCGGTCAGGAAGCTTGCCCGGTGGATACCTCATAAGTCATAATTTAATCGAAGCTCGAAAACTCCGTTGTGTTGATTGGTGCCGTGAATATTTGAAGTATTTAAAGATTTAACGGAGGTGACTCCAATGGCATATTCGATTTACTTACGGGTGACGAAAGCTGGATTTACTTTTATGATCCGGAAACCAAAAGATATTCAGCTCGAAAAGGGTCGAAGCCCACAACAATTGTTTTAGAGGATCGAAATACAGTTATTGCAGAGTTGTAGCCTAACTATTGTTTGCCACTTTTCTTGGAAAATATTCGGGAAAAACGTCCTCGCAGTAGTATCCTCCTTCACCATGCAACGTCTCGTCTCACACTGCCAGGCGAACAATTGAATATTTTCCAGACGTGGAATTACTGGGTCACCTGCCATATAGCCCCGACCTCACACCTTGCGATTGTTATTTATTCCTAAAATAAAAGTAAAACTGCGAGGAAAACGTTTTATGGACGCCGTAGAAGCAGTGGCTGCATCGAAAAGACCCCTAAGGACGAGTGAACAAAGTGCTTTCTCAGTGGTTCCATCAGATACAGCGATGTATTGATGTGAATGGAAACTATTTTGAAAAGATATAATAAAAATAATAACTTTCTAATTTGCTCAGTTTTTGATTTTCTTAGAACTTTCAGTTTGACCCACGTACGAAATCACTGCTCGCGCCTCGACCCGTATCTACTTGGCTTTTTTATTTCTTACTTGCTGACCCACGCAGCTTCTCCCGCGAGTAGATTAACGTTGTCGTCGTTGATATAGTTTTACATACAAACTTTCATCCCCTATATCAGCCCCTTGAGGGTTGATTTTTTAAACAAATAATTTGCCTATGTTTCACCCCTAATCTTTGATATCTCCAAGCCAAATTTCACCAAAATCGGTTGAGCAGTATAGCCGTGAATGAGAATGTGCCCAAATATGCCGCCGCTTGTGTGTGGTGTGGTGCGTGGTGCGCGCCTGCGTGTGGGCCATCATTTTACTGGAATCATTTATAGTATAGGATCCCGATAGAAAACGACCTTCACCGAGCTGGTAAATTATTATGTAAATTATTTGATGACCTGCGCAGCTTTGCCTGCGAATAGAGTAGCATGACATCAACACAATCTTTCATGCAAACTTTCAGCATTTAAAGGTTGTGTTTAAAAAGAAAAAAAACTATTATTTAATCCGTGTTGCTACCTGCTAGGTACTCTTGATGCGGGCCACATGAGTTTTTGGTGACTTTAAAATCGTCGAAACTGAAAACGTTTCCTACTAGGTAATTAAATGATATATAGGAAATATAATTTAATTAGTAGGAAAGCTTTTTCTTAACCCATATCAAGTAGGCTAATAGGTCAAAATAGTCATTAGTATTTTCCCGCAGCGAGACATATAATATTCGGGAATCTTGGCAAGTTTTCACGAGATTACGTTTTTCAGAGTGCTAAGTGTGAGTTTTTCTTTTCGCATTCGCAAGGTGGCGCTGTACAAATCACATACAAATTCCTAGTAAACTCGAAACGCGCTCACGATCGAATGCGAAAAAAAAAACTCACACTTAGCACTCAGTTCTATATTATATCCAGACAATTACGTATGTGAAATTGATTTTTTATGGTGATTTTTATTTTTGAGAAGCTTTTGCCCGCGATTTCGTCCGCGAGGTAGTCGACACTCGTGACTCGACATCAAACATTGTAGAGAATACCACCAACCTATTTGGTTACATAAAACAATCTTATCTTATCTAAAGTTAAATTTTGAAGAAACTTCGAGGGTTTCCTCGAAGTTTCCTCAAAAGGAGCTAGCTGCCCTGGGCCTTGAAATTTTGCAAAAAAATTTTCATAAACGACCATAATGTGCACTAACATTTCATCATATAAACTTTACAACCTTTTACCCCTTTAAGGGAGGTTGTCCAAAAAATTGTAAAGCACGTGTTTACTTAATTAATTTTCAAAAGTATTAATTATTGGTATTATTCTTGTTATTCTGATCATAAATACTACATATTTCAAAAACTTAACAAAGAAAAATTTGAATTTCTACAGTATTTGACTTTGCCTCTGGCATAAGCCACGTGTCGAATGGTTCAATGTGATGAAATTTCTCTTAGCTTTGTGATCGACTCCGTCGATTGTACTCGTCGCTAGATATACAACCTAGTTATATGAGTACATCATTATAGATGAAATTTATATTTATAATATTGATCAATACTTTCGTGTTTCTAACTACATACATATTATATGCATGGGCCTACCGAGGGAGAGGGTGGTGGCAGAGAGGGGCAGCTGCCCCCTGGAATTTGTTTACCTCTCTACTAACTATACACTGTTGTAGATAAAAATATAGTCTTAAAATGTTACGGTTGCCCCTTCTGATCCAGAGCCTGGGTACGTTCATGCATATAATATATGTGTTTTAGCACTTATCCATTGCTAGGAAAACTTTAAAAATTAAACAAAGAAAAAAATTTTACACGACAGGATTTGAACCAGCGATCTTGCCTCTGACCGGCACGCCCTATCCAACTGAGCAACGTGTCGAAAAAATAATGGGGGTATCATTTAGGGGTTGACTCCAAAAATCGCCTCTTAGTGCACACTTACGGTTAGAAAAAAACCCCAATCTAAAATTTTTTGCTTATAGAGACGCAGCGGTTTCAGATGTGTGTTGATTGATCAGTCAGTCAGGCAACAAGTCAATATCTTCTTTTAAATACAAATTTCATTTCAGAACATCAAAGAACATTTCAGAATTACCTAATGTCGTCATTACACATATTTTCTGCTCCACCACAAATAATCATCAGTTTGTACCTATCTTTTTAGTAAGATATTTAGTAATATATTTATTTGCATAAATATATTTGTAAGTCAATGGCATAAATACAAATTGTCATATGACAGGAATAACCACGGTGTCTGTGGGAAAAACTCATTGTTATACAATTGATTAAGCATCTTACGTAGTATTGTATACTCTTTGATTAAGCACTTGTACTTTAATTTCACTTCACTACATATTATTTTTAGTATTTCACTCAACCGGTTTCACATTTTAAGCTTCATCAATTGAGAAACAATATTGGAATTTCACCAAGTGTCGACGATGAAAATTATAGACAATAGAATATATAAAAAGTCAATAAGTGACATCGTTAAAATTTTGAGAGAGATTTTTTCCTGTCCGTGTTCTGGAAAGAATGTAGTTAATGACTTTTCCCTCTTGATATATCATTAGAAAATTTACCTAGGGACTTAGTGACTTTTTCAGGTCATGATAGATTTTAAATTGATAACTTTATATCAGTTACTCAACATAACCCAAAACTGTACCTACTTAGTGTTTACCTGTCAACCAACGAAATAATGTTAAAAATTTATTTGCCTGGTAGGCATTCGAACTTTGACCAGGTAGTAGTTAACTTTATCTAAGCATTCGAACCAATAAAAAGAAGACGTCATGATCTGTCACTAAACAGGCTTATCACTAAACATTAAACGTAACGAGAAAATTGAAATTGTACGGTTACGTACATTGGTGATATATATAAAAAGGTCCGACAAGGCATTAATATACAGAGGCGATACAGTCACGGCGAGCGCGAGTCGTTTAACTTAACGATTATAATAAACAACGCGTATCTACCAACTTTACTCACTTCATTTATCGCCTTCTCAAACTTCAACTAACTACGTGTACAGGTTACTAACTGGTAGCCCGTACAGAAATTTTTATTTTTCTTTAGTTGCTGCTGTCCGATTACGGCCTAAAAGGCAAACTGGCGGGTATAATTTTTTTATATTTATATAATTGACCGCCCCGTTGGTCCAGTGGTTAGCGACCCTGACTACACAATCGACGGGGCTTGGGTTCGATCCCCGACGGGGACAAGCATTTGTGTGATGAGCTACAAATGTTTGTATTTCCGGGTTTGGGTGTTTATTATGTATGTAAAAGTATTTATATATGTATTTCTACGTATTAGTATCATTGACTAACACCCATAACACAAGCAAATAATTTGCTTACTTTGGGGTTAGATCAGTAAGTGTAATTTGTCCCGTGAATATTTATTTAAAAAAGTAGCAGTCGTGGGACTGCCGATAGAAGTGAAAACGGAACTATTAAGTTGAGAGTAATTAAAACTATATGCAAAACATAGCTATAGATATACTATTATCATTAGCATGTCGGTGACGCGAACCGAGGATTTTACCCTCTACCAAAACGCTCAACGCGCCTAAAGAAGTTTTCACTTCAAAAATAAATAAATAATGAGTGTCTATGAAACATACCTTAAAAAAATATTATCGAACACGCACCCTCATATCAACTTGTCTTATCACGAGGACTGTCTATGAATTGTCCCGTTTATCGTCAGCGATAATGTATGTAGAGTATAACGTAAATTATACGGGACTCTATCTGCATTTTATCTTCATGTACATATGTACCTACTGATAGGAAACCTTTCGCGGGTTGGGATTATTGCTTAGAAACGTGCTGCTTCTGTAAAGTTGAAGGTAAGGGGGGTCCAAAAGCCCCTCATTCCGCCTTAACGCAAAGTTTTTTTAAATGTGGTACCTACATATAATTATGCAGTAAATTTGTTAGGTTACCTTTAGGTACCATACCCCGAAATAGGAACTCCGCGAAGCGTGGCAGACGGCAGCGTCAATTTGAAACCCAACACGACCTCTTGCATATTTATGTAAGAGTTTGTTAGGTAGTTTTTAAGACCTACATTCAGAACAAGGAGACCCACTCATCTCAACGGGACTCTGGAGACTCGTATCCTACCCAATTTATATTTTATTTTATTTGGCAATAGGTTGTTAGGTTTCCTTCAGATGCCACACTAAAAAATAAAAGCTACGCAGTGGAACTTTGTAGATTAGAACTTTCTCTGCATCGAATCATTACGGAGTGTTTGTTGATAATTTGATATACACAAGTATTCGTACCGAAAGTTTTTTTGCTGCAAGTAGTACCTAACTAGGTATGTATTTATTTCTTAATTCTTACAGAGCTCGTTAACATAGCCAGCGATAACCAAAATTACGATAGCGATCATTTTTACTACTTACTTACTTCCCGCACAATAGCTGAATTTATAACTACCACTGTAATATTATGTATTGATTGGAGATTGGAAGATTTTGATTATCTGCATATTTGCTATGCTACGATATAAATGATGCCTTTTTAACAAAAAATTAAACCGTCATAATCTATGCGTAGTCTTACATTAAAATCAGCGAGTGAATAATCAATCATCCCTTGTTTACGTACTCTCATGGTTGGATTTTTAAAAATAAATAAATGGGACCCCCTTGAGGTATATCCATTCGAATAAAAAAGAATTATCAAAAACAAAACAATTATCAAGACTATTTACTATGTAAAAATTATTCGTGGTCTAACATAAAAAAATATATGGGTAGGCGTCGAATTGAGAACTTCCTCCATTTTTCGTCGGTTGAAAAGTAGCAAATACGTTAGATTTTTATGCGATATACCACAGGACATTCCTCGTCAAATAATGATTTATTAACAAAAATCATTTTTTTTTTATTTTAATTGGAATAGTCTTCTTTCTCACCTGATGGAAAGTGTCGATTAAGACGAAGGAGGCACACGTCCATCCAAAAGAAAATTATTTCACTTTTAATAATTATTTACTTTACTCTTAAAGGTTCCAGTATTTGTCAGGAAAAATGTAAGAAAAAACCTGCAGCAGCGCCGACCCTGTGGTACAGTAATAGGAGTGCTTGTCTAGGCGTCAGATGGCGAGGAGCGCTAAAATGACCAATCCAAATAATAAATTAGAGCCAAAAATAAGATTTAAGTTGCGCCTTTTGAGAACCGTTGAACTTCCTTGCGGGCAGTGTCGGTGAAGTAAATTTGCTTTTTTTTTTGTAGAAGAGGTAGCAAACCACCAGGAGCCTACCACTAGCCATGGGCATTGCAATACAACAGTATTGCAGTTACGTTACCAGCCTTTTAAAAAGAATAAATAGTGACATTCACTCCCTAAATAAAAGGAACAAAAACAATCTTGCTGTGCATGTATCTCGTCTCCGCAGAATAAAACAACTCATTTATGGGACAAATTGTACGTTTCTACAATAAGTTGTCTGATGCCATTAGAGATTTTCAAAAATTGTGTCAAAACAAAACTGTGTAAAGAAAGGTTACTATAAAATATCTGATTACCTAAATAACAAGAAAGCATGAGACTAATTGCTCCTCATATCGATAATATTTATTATTACTGTAAAAAATTAGATACAAATTAAACATTATGTAATATCGTACTTAAAAATGATAAGAAAAAAGACAAGCCTGCTGGGTTTCTTCCGCCGGATCTTCTCAGTGTGTAGCCGCATTTCCGATCCGGTAGTAGTTTTTAAAAAAAGGTTGATGAGTCAAAATAACTTGTAAAAAGTTTTATTGAATAAAGTACTTCTGATTTCTGGTTTATGCTTTTTTCTTGAAGTTTTGTAAGTTTTTGTTGTGCGGTTTGTAAACGGTAAAGGCGACAGGTTAGTTTGAGAAACGGAAGGCGGTTTTTAAACCAAAGGCCGCTAGACCTAGCGCCGGTGTTAGGCGTTAGGCTTACGTATATCAAATTTGTAAATTCAATAATTTGAAACCTGAAGTCCCCGTGTTGGTCCGGGCGGGCCATTATAGGTAAGAAAAGACCCTCTGATATCTTTCTAAAAATTCTAGCAATTGATCAAGCATGCCACCGCAATCTTAAATACCTAGAGTTAATACTAGAGATCCGCAGCGTCTCGCCTGGCTTTGTTCCAATCGTCTTACCTATTCTTGATGAAATAGCGTCAATTTTTGTCACTGTAATTTTCTGGTTTAGAGCGTGAGAGTATCATTTACATATTTGTCGTATATAGACGACGGTTTAGGTACTCTCTCCGGCTAGAGAGCATCTGCTTGTTTGCTATCTTATAATTTAAAAATAAAAACTTGTAATTCTCAATGTTTGTAATTGAAAATTTTTAACTTTTAATCTTTTCTTCTTGTTTTACAGTGTAGTTAAGCAAATATGTGCGGCTGCGTGAGTGTGCTCCGCATTGGAAAGCCGCTTCCTAAATCATGGCACAGAAGATTATTCAGTTCATCTTCAACTCCTCCGCCAGTGCAAGGAGTTCCCTACACGAAACTAAGCATTGGAATACCAAAAGAAGTTTTCCAAGAAGAACGAAGGTATTTTATATTAATAACTTATTTGTTGGAACTGTCTGTAATATATGCAAATAGGCACGCCTACTCGTGACGTGTACGATAGCAGGGGCGCGGTGAGCTGAAACTCGCCGCACACTCTCTGTCCGACCGCCGAGCGAGTAACTGTTAGTGGGAATTACTTATGTTTTATTGATGTATGTGCCAAAACGTAACTGTCAATATTTAAATTTTACAAATTACACGAATTGATCAAACCACAAAGTAGGAAAATTATTTAAGAGTGGTGTTGTAGTTAGTTAACTAATAGAAATAAAAAAGATACTAATAGAAATATAATGCCAACCCACACCCAGAAATCCAAAATAATCACACAAATGTTTCTCTGGAAACAAACCCAAACCCCTTCGATTCTGTACTCTAGCAATCGTTGTCGGTAACCACTCGACCAACAAAGATATGTGTTAGGAGACAGAGAGATGAGTCGTTTGTAACTTTAATTATATATTTAATTAATCAAACCTAAACCCACTTGCACTATTTAAAATCATATTATTTTTTTCAGGGTAGCTTTAGTACCAGCTGTAGTTAGTAAATTAGTAAAAAAAGGATTTAGTGTAAATGTTGAAGAAAATGCTGGATCATTAGCCAATTTTCCAAATAAGACCTTCGAAGAAGCAGGAGCTAAAGTCACTAGTTTAAAGGACACGTATCAATCTAGTAAATATTTTCTGATTTTGTTTTTCTTTTGGAATGTCTTTTTAAATGTATATTTTGATGATGTGTTGTGATTTTTCTTTTAGATATAATTTTGAAAGTCCGTCCATTAGTCGACAAAGAGGTGCAAAATGTTCAAGAAGAGTCAACGCTTATATCATTCCTATATCCCGCTCAAAATAAACATTTATTACAACAATTGGCGGAAAAAAAAGTCAATGCATTTGGTAAGGACATATCTCTTAGTCTTGACTCCAACTGTAGTATATTTTTGAAACAGCAGCAACTTAGACCTTGATATTATTAAATCAGCATATCAAGATCATAAGTAGAAAAATTATGGTAAAAGTAACATGCCGGTCTATGTCTTACCATATTTATACCATATTTATGTCAGACTCCTGTTTATTGAACGAGTAAGCGAATGTATTATATATATAAATGTTTGTATGACGATAACTCGAGTATCGTAAATCGGAATGGCGTGAAATTTAGAAATGAAATAAAAATAATTTTTAAGTTCGGATATGAGCCAAATCTGTCTATATAAAAAGAAAGGTCCTGACTTACTGACTGCACATATCAACGGCCTTGGACTAAGAAGGCTGAAAATTTTCACAATGATTGTTTTTACAATGCTGACCAGAAAAAAGGTAGTTTCCAAACTAAGTTTTAGATTTTGAGTTCCAACTCATCCTGAGTTTCGAAAAAACCTTTTTTCTCGTCTAAGATGGTGAAATAGAGGGTTAAATATTGTATAAAAGTTCTTAAATTCTTAAATTTCCCTGTATTGTTCCGCGTCTCTTTTAAAGAATAGATCGTCTGCCATTTTGCTAGGCAGTTCGTAAAAGGCGAACGATTGGCTATACGTGTCACTACCATCGTGACTACTAGGTGGTAGAGTTACGCTACGCCTTGCACGAGTACCTATATGATACTTCCGTCTTGTATATTCCTGCCGCAATAGCTTCAATGCTCAGTTCTTGAGTCTTCGGGAACAGTCGTGTAGTTTTTGAAAAATCAAATCTTTCCTCTTAATAATATTAGTTTAGATATATCCATAAACTTTATTAAAAATGCTGAAACAAATAAATACTACCTTCAGTATATTATGGTGTTAATTGTCAAGTGTAGTAAACAATATTATTTTTTGCTCTGATGATGCGTTAAAACGCGAAAAAGGTTGGTTTTAATAGATAAAAATCAATTAAAACAGTACAAGTGCATTTAATCACTACATAGTATAAAACAAAGTCGCTTTCACTGTCTGGCCCTATGTCCCTATGTATGCTTCAATCTTTACGCAACGGATTTTGATGCCGTTTTTTTAATAGACAGATTAATTCTTAAGGGAGGTTTTGGTATCTAAATATTTCCGATATTCCCACGGGAACAAAAGCTACGCGGGTGAAACCACGGGCAGGTCGCTAGTACGATATAAATCTAGGTTAACATGGAGTTTTACCAAGTGCCGACGATATTCAGTGTTCAAAGTGTACAAACGAATAAACGTTTTGCTGTTAATTTTAACTCGCCTGAATTAAGAAATCGAAAAAAAGATCTAGCTTCAATATTAATGAATAAATTACAAGAATATAAGTAACATATGATTGTCAACGATAAAAATGAAGTTTCATTTACCTTGGTCTATACGTGATTTGAAAACGACGTTACCGATTGTATTCATCTTATTTTTAAGTTTTAAAATACCCGCATGTTGGTACGGGCTCCTTTGAAGAATAGACCAACTGCCGTTCTGCCAGGCAGGTCGTAAAAGTCGACCCATTGGCTATATGTGTCACCACCATCGTGACTACTAGGTGGTAGAGATCCGCAACGTCTTGTCCGGGTATGGTACTACCGCCTTAACTATTCCTGTCGCAATAGCGCCAATGCTTGTCATTGTCGTATTCTGTTTGGGGGGTAAGGTAGCAGGTAGACTTATGCATATGCGACGATCATGCGCAAAACCAGGCAATGTTCTGACTAACTGAGCCTCGTGTCGGTGGTTCCATGTATCGAAATTCTTCGCGCGATTCCGTAGAGTGTGCTGATCGCTAGATATACATACGTTATCCTATCGTTATCATATCCTAGTTTGAAGAGTTCGTAATTGCAGATGCAATTCACATTTATAATATTGTCAATTCTTTTAGTGTTTCTAAATATATAAGCTCATTCCATAATAAGTGAAAATATTTTAACCCAGCATTCGGTACGTCTAATCAAAGATATCCAACTAAAAACAGATGTCATTCAAGGGTGTAAAACTTTTTTAAACTCAGTGCTATAACATAATCTATACTTATAAAGAGTAACTTTGTGGGTTTGCTTGTAGAAAGTAATCTCTGGAATTACGAAACCTATTATTTAAATTCTTTCACTAGTAGAAAGCTACATTATTCCTAAAGAACATAGGCTACACTTTACCTTAATTTTCCAACCTGATTAGAACCTACGTGGGTTATACCACGGAAAACGGCGGTATAATAAATAAAGTGTTGATAAGAAAATATTTTTTACTTGAGTAACGAAAATATAATTATACATTTTCTTTTAGCCATGGACTGTATACCTCGTATCAGTCGGGCACAGGTGTTTGATGCGCTTAGTTCCATGGCGAATGTCGCCGGCTACCGTGCAGTTATTGAAGCAGCGGCATATTTCCCTAGGTTCTTTTCTGGTAAGCAATAATATATAGATACGTGGGGTATTCAAAAAACAAGTTTCCCTGTGTGAGGAATAACATTAAAAACAAGTTTTAAGCTTTAAAAATAAATTAATTTTACACCTTCCTTATTTTTCTATATACTCTCCTTGGACTACAATATATTTTCGATGTCTGCTTGCTTGCAAGCTTAAATAAACCATCCTTAAAAAGCGTGCCCTCTTTTTGCATCTATTTTGACGATTGTTTTGATTTGTTCGTTTGAAACGAAGCGCTGGCTACGTAAGCTTTTTTCAACTTTGGGAAAATGAAATAGTCAGTGCGAGGTCTGTAGAATAGGGTGGCCGAAAATTTCCCATTTGAAATTTTATACAAATGTGGCCATAATCTTTGCAACTAAGTGCTAAATTTTTGCCTTTTTCAGTCTACTTTTTTTTCCTTTCTTCCAAACCACGATTTGATGCTTCACTTTGTTCAGTAATTCACAATGTGTCTAATTAATTATCTTTTAACCCTTTTGGAGTTAAAAAACGGATAACCGCAAGTAATTCACAACCGGACACGCTTTGCACTGGTAGCTCATTGTTTGCCTAATTCGTACTGCTGAGAACAGTATTGGCCCCCAAAGCCAATTCCACTGTTATAAGTTGACACTAAACTAAAAACTATATTCGGTGCAAGGCCGCTATGTGGCGTCCAAGAGAAACGACAGTCTAGAGAAACTTACTTTTTGAATACACCTCGAACAATAACAAAAAACCGTATGGTGTTGTATGACACAAGATAGGAACAAAGTTTCTTAATACAAAAAATCGTTTGCTTTTTTAGTTACGAACATTTTTCCCGGCTATACCCTAGCCTCCAGCCTCTAGCTCCTAGGAAAAAGCAAGTTTCCAATGTCAAATTTCAATATTTTTTCTTTTCAAATTTCCAAGTATGCAATGTCCCATAAGGAACTTCGTTTCAAAATATTTTATTATTTATTTAGCAAAATGAAGCTGTTTTATTGTTTGTCTCGCTTGCGTATATAAATGTATAAATACGCAAGCGAGATCGCAACCCTACCGTACACTAACTACCAGTCTAAGGGAAAATCAGTACAAAAGTTTTATTAAGTTGGTTGTAGAAATGGTGACCTGTAGATTAGGGGAGCAACATAAAAAATAACTTGTTTTACCCTATTTTGGATTAATTTCCCCCGTGTTGGTTCCGGGCTCCTTTGAAGATAAGGCCAACTGCCGTTCCGCCAGGCAGGTCGTAAAACGCGACCGATTGTGTATTCAAATTACTACTATCGTGGCTACTAGGTGGTAGAGTTCTGCAGTGTCTCGCCCGGGTCTGGTACCACCGCCTTACCTATTCCTGCCGCAATAGCGTCAGTGCTTATCACTGCCGTGTTCCGGTTTGGAGGGTAAGATAGCTGGTAAACTTATGCATGTGGCATAACACGTTTGGTATCTATAGGCGCGCGTATTTGGCGTATAATGCATGTGGCATTAGACCTTGCCACAAAATAGCAACGCACCATATACACCTTTGGTGTCTATAGCGATGGGTGACTTTTCCATCAGGAGACCCATTTGCTTGTTTGATATCTTATGATTAAAAAAATTAATTTCTTTTGAGAAATCCTAAAAAGTAAAGGATATATTTTTGAAACAACCTTGTGGCACATAGGTCAGATGACGGCAGCCGGTCGCGTGCCTCCATGCCGCGTGTTGGTGGTGGGCGGGGGCGTGGCGGGGCTGGCGGCGGCGGCGCAGGCCCGGTGCATGGGCGCCGCCGTGCGTGCCTTCGACACGCGGCCGGCCGTGCGCGAGCAGATTGAGAGTCTCGGAGCACAGTTTATCACCTTAGACTTTAAGGTAAGTACTGTTTCAAAGACGGGCCGCAGCGAAGCGAAGCGGGCCGCATCACAACAATAAATATTAGCACATCAGGACAGGGCGAAGCTGGCCCATCGCAATGAAAAATGCTAGCACATGGCCGGGCTTTTCAATATTTTTGGATTCTTGGATGGAAGGATTTTGTATACAATATACTGGCGAACGTACAATGGTGTAGAGTGCCTTGGCAGGGCCCCGTATAAAAATGTGTTTGTGGGCCCTTATGAAGGGTAGAGATTTCTCACAAAATATAAAAAAAATTTTTGCATAAAATTAAAGAAATATTTATTCATCATAATTATCTATATGTCACTTTTTCCAAAATTTTTACAAATAATTTAAATTAGCTGTTATACACTTCTTGCCTTTTTTGAAAAAAAAATAAATTGCTTTTTTAACTTCCGCCATTTGGGAAGTTTTTATTAATTTTTATTATGCACGGTGGGAGCCTCCGTACCCGGGGGGCCCAGATAATTGATACGGCAGATACGGTGGTAGCTACGCCCCTGCAAACGTGATGACTGCTCGTGATGGATAGCTGTTTGTATCCTTTCTTTTTGTAGACCTGGAATAGCATATAGGATACTTTTTATCCAGTAAAAATAAGTTTTTACCGCAGGATTTATAAAAACTTAATGCAGCGGGCTGCAGAGTTAGCTAGTTTCATATTTTTTCGCGTGTGACGACTGCGACCACGAATCTCACCAACGAATGTAGTGATTTTATACTCTTGGTTTACGACGACACTTGGATCATAAAAAATAAGCACTTTAAAGCTTAATATTTTATATTATATATATATATATATATATATATATATATATATATATATATATATATATATATATATATATAACGACAATAAGTAATGATTTCAGAGTTAGACTGCGGACGGGCGGACAGATGAATGGATATAGTGAAACTATAAGGATTCCTAGTTTACTTCGGAACCCTAAAAACGATTTTATGTTTCTAAATATGTATTTTGCATATACGTTTATCATGCGCTGACTTTTAAAGGGTTGAGAATGTCAAAAACTAGCTTTTTTGAAAAGTTTTTGTCGCTATCCCATACTAAATCGCAGCTACAACACAATTTTTTAACGACTAGAGATCTGTTATAATACTACGGTATATTTATCAATAGTTACACTGAATCGTGAATTTTCAAATATTAGGTCAATATACCGCTAGCCTTTTGATAACGATAAAAAGATTAATAAGTAGTGTAATTGTTAAAGATTTTAATATGAACGATAAAAAGATTAATAAGATAAGTAGTGTAATTGTTAGATTTTAATATGGTAAAATTATAATTACTGCAATGATGGCCTTTTATTATTATAAATAAATAAAAAATGTTTACATACTCTTCATATCGTAAAAAACCTCGCTGTTTAGGTACATTACATAGGTACGATGTTTTAACTTTTAGATTGCGTAGGCTTTGAATGTGCATTTTTCGCACAGCTGATCACACTGAATATGTGTTACTATGGGAATTTTAACAGAGAAATCCTTTTTAGCATATAAAATAGATTTTTACATAATGGTTCATACTGTTAATAGAATACTAGGCTAAAACAATTTTTTACGCAAAACTGTTTTATGATCAGGTTCATTTTATTTTAATACTTGTTAACGCGAGAAAAATATAGGTCATCGTTATATTTTTCATGCAAACTTTTATTTCCTACAGCAGTTGGTCAGGAGTTAACTTTTGAATAAAGTAGCCTATGTTTGACCCCGGGTTTCCAACTATATCCGTGCTAAATTTCATGAAAATTGGTGCAGTGGTTTAGCCGTGAAAACGTAACACACAGACAGGCAGACTTGATTTCTTTGAAGTGTTGAATTCAAGTCATAATCATTACTATAATGTAAATAAATAAAGAAAAAGAAGAATAAGACTAACTATAAAACTTTTTTTGTTATTTGATTTACTTTTTGTTTATGAAGCTCTCATTTTTTTAGTTAATGTTAATATGGTGCGCAATTGAAAACCCTTCGTATTATATCGAGATTTTTAACATAAATGTATTGTGTCAGGTTGACTGGGAGAAGACTGTACATAGGTACTAAAGAGAATGTTGTACAAGATTTTGACACCCAATGTGTAAAAAATAAGTAAATTTTAACTTATTTATCCAATAAAAATATTTATTTATAGACCCGCACTCGTTGTTTGTAAATCGCTGTTGTAAACAATGAACTTCGATATAGATATCGAAGTTCATCTATACATAAATATTTTTATGTATAGACGCGCACTTCGATATGAATATCGAAGTTCATTGTTTACAAACAACAATTTGCCGAACCCGTGACCTTTGTCACTGTTTCTGCGCATCCCACATACTCCGAATGTTATTTACGTACGTAAAGACGTAAACATTTTTAACTGACTTAAAAAAAAGGATGTTTTCAATTTGACCTATGTATGTATGTATGTGATATTTTCAGAATTTGATAATATTTGAGTATGATCAATGATGTGTAGTTATGGTTTCCAAGCACGTGTGCTTAATTTTGTAAATGTATGATTATTTGTGTCTTTGTCCACAACTTTCTCTGAAACTTAGTCATATCATGATGATCCTCTTCAATTTAAGTCAGGTATATTCTAACTTAGGCAGCAGTCTAAATTTTCTCATAATCGGTTGAGTACTCGTAATTTAGAATCCACCTATTTCTGGAGGGGACAATCATAATATATGTACCTACCTAGGTAAAAAGTCGGTAAGTTTTATAAATTACCGTTATTATTTTACCTTTATATAAAAGCCTAGATTCGACTGCGCGCTATTGACCGCGCGGCGACCATATCGGAATACATACATATTTTCACGCCAGATCACTTATGGGGTAGGCAGAGAGAACCGAGTTCCATAAATCACGATCCTCGCAGGCTTGTCTCGCTTCTTCAACGTTCATTACCTACTCTCTTCATACACACACGCCAGTTGCGAACTCTTAACACCACCTCGGACAGCATTCGATCAATGTGATCATGGTACGTCAGTCTTGGTCTTCGCCGGTACCTACATCCTTCCACATTCGCATTGTATATCTGTTTTATTAATCTGTCATCCACCATTCTATCTACATGTCCGAACCAACGAAGCATGCCTTTTTATTTTTTACACCAACATACACTTTTTTTCAAGCCTAACCTTTATCTCACTTCCACATTACGAACGCGGTCCACATGTGTTACGCTACATATTTTTCGTAGTGATCTCATCTCGACCGCGTTGATTCTACTTTCATGCCCTCTCTGACATACCCAATTCTGACTTTCATACAATAGCGTTGGGATAAGCACATAATTATACAGGGCTAGACGGGCATGCTTTTAAGTAATCTCCCTAACGGAATTCCTATTATCGGAATCCTACACTAATTTCGTTGAGGTTGACTTCGCAATATAGCAATATTCTCTTTTAATTATATTATTATTGGCTACATAGTTCCATTAACTGTCCTGAACTTCAATTCATAGAATTTTATCAGTCAACCTGTGTATATACATATTTGTATGTATATATTTCGATTATGTTTTTATTTGTTCACAGTTCTAGCTATGTTATCACTCATTGAATGTCTGATACCTAACCTTTACATAATTGCAGAGTTGCGGTTAACGTATCTGTTTACTTCACTGGACAATAATAGAATGTACCTACAACCGAAAACTTTACGATAAGCACCAATTTTTAATTACTCCCCAGACTCCATAGAAAAATTTCATAAAATTTCCTAAGAGCTAATATTTAGTCACCAAAATTTAAGGTAGGCAGGCAACAGGTAGGTATCACAATTATATAAAACTGGTTAAGTGCTAGTCGAAGTCGTACTAGAATGAATTCATGCCGCCCCGCCCCTCCACGCAGTCCGCTGTGTAATTAAATTTTTTGTTGTGAAAACTTCGGAATCAATGTATTTCTTTTTTTTTATATATATAGAAGAGGTGGCAAATTAAAATATATTTCTGCGATAAAAGTAGTCTTTGTTAAGTTTTACCGAAGACTACTTCTGAAAATTTCATGCAAACAGTTCTAAACTTAAATGCAAGGATAAAGGGGCAAGCAAACCTGACAAATGTCATTATCTGAGCAATTTTTGTTATTGTTAAAATTTTTACAGACCCTCACAATTGTTTTGAGACAAAAAGTCTTATACCAAAACAGTTCAAGCCATTCTCAATGATCCGCCTTCCGACAAAAATAATTTTATTTTTATTGATCACTAGCGACCTGCATCGGCTTCGCACGAGCGTTTAATGATTTGCTGTAAAATCTGTTTTTTTTTTTAAGTCTTGAGAGTTTGTACACATAAACCTTCCCATTGAATTACGCTATCTATTGCAAATCCGTTGCGTAGTTTAAAAGATCTAAGCAAACATACAGCGATAGCGACTTTTAATACTATGTAAAGAAGTTACAAATTATAACGGTTTGTTATCGGCATCAAATATATTTAATGGTCAATGGGAGAATCAATCTGTGCTTATAACAGTTTGAAAAATAATGCTCAGATTGACAGACGAAGAAGTATTCTCTTAGTTGTCATCATTTTTGTTTTTTAGGTGAAAACAACACTATGGGATGCTGTAGAATGTAGTGCACATTATGGTATCAGAGCGCTCTTAGCACATTATAATGTCAGAGCGTTCACAATTTGGTTTTTGTGTGAATTTATTTGCGTCATTCATATTTTATATATCTCTAGAATCATACTCAATTTACATCAACTGTATTATGATTGTTTATTTAATTTACGTCACTTATGATATTAATGGTTTGTCTACATGTAAGTGCGAAATAAATGAATAACATATAAATATTTATAGTAAATAATCGTAACGCCAATCAAACTCAAGAATTAACATTGATCTATTGAATAGTTAGTTAATAGGGCAATGGGAGTCAAGTGATATTTAGCAGAGAACTGCGCCAGACAAAAATAAAGTTACATAACAGTATGTATTTTATGTGATAAATTAATCTTGTGTGATAAACGTCATTTGCTGGTTTTAGTCTTCAGTCCCCTGTATGTTTGTTATTCTGATTACAGAATAATTTTTTCAGGAACTGTATAGAGCGCGACACTTGTATCACTATCAATTAAAGAACCGTCAAATTTGCGGCATAAAAATAGCGCCATCTTATCTGCCGTAAAGGATAATATTATGTGCGATGCTTACGGCTGTTTGTACTTTGTACTACAACTTCTGACACTTATTTTTATGAAAACGTCAGGTTATGGCGTATTTTTTCTGCTATTAAATTTTTTTACCATCATCATCATCCTCAAAATAAATGATAAATTTTTATTGTAAATAATACTCAGTAGTAAGTTATATCGAGGAAAATGCGTACGATATTTAAGTACCTAATGTAGTAGTATGTATTATAATTTTCTTTAAAAAGGCGCTGATATAGTAAACGTGTGAATTTGTCGGCGTGTACGAAAATTGTAGATTATGAGAAAAATAGTCGCACGGGGCGTGGGGACTGGAGACGTAAAAAAATATGAAAAGTGCCCATGAATGATATCTTATCAAAACGCTAACCTTTTGATTATACTAAGTATTAATAAATATAGTTGTCTGAATAATTTTGATGATTTGTTTTGTAATTAAAATATAGATATATATTGTAATAGTATAGTATATATTGTGATAGTACTTATAATTATGTAAATGCGAACCACTATAGTTCTGGATATAGTTATATCCATGTATATCCGTCACTATTGAAGGTTTTCAGTACAATTTCATTTAAAATGATAACAACATGGTATTATGTTCCTTAGTAAATAATTTTGATATTCATAAGGGCCCTATTGCACGCCTCTGCGTAGTTTTTTTATATCATATATAGCAAACGAGCAGGTGGCTTTTCTGAACGAAAGAGAAACCATCCCTTATAGAAACCAAAGATGTTAATAGTGCGTTGTTATCCATGTGCCGGAATGGCATGCTACATGCATAAGCCTTCTGGCTACTTTTCCCTTCAAATCGGAACAAGAGAATGACAAGCGTTGACAGGAACAGATAAGACCGTGGTACCACATACCTATATACATGTAGGACGAGACATTGTGGAACAATCGGTCGCCTTTTACGATCTGCCACAATAATAATATACTTATAGAAAAAACTATCAAAGGCGTTTGACTCAATCTCTACCGATATTCTGCTTCAAAAACTAGAGGCTTTTGGAATTCGAGGAATTGCTCTAGACTGGTTTCGTTCCTACATAAAAGATAGAAGACAGTGTACAAGAGTTGGCTCCGTAACCAGTGAAGCACTCCCCTTGCTATTTGGCGTACCGCAAGGTAGTATACTTGGACCGACCTTATTCTTGATCTATATTAACGATCTATTACTCCAAACAATACCGAACGCCAAAATAGTATGCTATGCAGATGATACAGCAGTCATCTTTCACGGAAAGTCTTGGGACGAAGTACAAAAAGTATCTGAAATCGGTCTAGAAATCATCAGCAGTTGGCTAGACAAAAATCTCTTATCTCTGAATATCAAAAAAAAAAATTATGCCCTTCTCTAAATCCACATTATCCAAACCAACCGAACTTAGTCTACGCATACATAACTGCCAGAATATAGGAACTGCTTGTGCTTGCGATAAGCTTGAACAGGTGGATTGTATGAAATACCTAGGAGTCATCATTGACATTTCACTTTCATACAAACTACATACTTATTGACAATTTGTGCAAACGCGTAAGAAGCACGATATACATCATGAGAAAGCTACGAGATTTAGCCAATAAGAACATTTTCATGTTGGTATACAACGCAATTTGTAAATCTCTCTTATCATATGGAATATTAATTTGGGGTGGAACAGCCAAAACATATATGATAGCCTTAGAAAGAGCTCAGCGCGCTGTTTTAAAAGTAATGCTCAAAAAACCATTTAGATACTCTACTGATTTACTTTACAAGGAAACAAATGTACTACTCGTTCGACAACTCTTTATCTGGAAAGCCGCAATTTTACACCATAAAACAATCCTAAATTCGCCAGATTACCCCATCCTAATTCAAAAAAGGGTTTACAGGGTTCAAATTCCGAAAACTACATATGCATTTGATAGACGATTTCCAACTTTTCTTTTCCCACATATCTACAATCAAGGGTGTCAACGCTGCAATATTGAACAGTTTTCTTTACGAATTGCTTCAAAGGAAATAATTAGATGGCTTTCTTCAGTTAACTACTTAGAAACCGAAAAAATTCTTGCTAAATCTTAGTCACTCACACACATACACACACACATACTCTCTCTCTCTCCCTCGTATACATATAAACACAAAAAAACTCACGCACAAACGAAACATTCACTTATTCATAATATGTAAGTCACGCAAAACACTCAGTAGTCTAAAATTAACCTACTGTGCCTGTTATTGTTAATTTTTTTCAAATTTCTTTTTAAATTTTCTTCTTGTTTTATTGTATAGCTTTATTACCTCCCGTGAAATTTTTGTTAATTGTATATACGGAAATCACTGCATGGTATCCACGCCACTGGCTTTGCCTAGTGTGGAGTCCAACAGAAATATAAACTATTGTACTGTACTTTTAAATATAAGTAATAATAATAAATCTTATCTTATCTTATCTTAGAAAAAACTGATTTCTTTTTTCGTGAACGTAAAATGTATGTATGATGTGCCACGATTACGTTCAAATTACTTAACCTATCGGTTCCATTTTTAAACAGCTTCAGTGTCACGAGATTGTTTCTTATTGCAAAATACTATGAAATTCAGTGTCGTTTAAGTGTAATTAATTAAATAATAAAAAGTAATGTTATAGTATTAATGTGCCTAACTACCTACCCACAATGATATTAAATTTAAAAATAGTAGGGAAATGAATAAAATGAATCCGTCAATAAATTATGAAATTATTTTATGAATCGTTGCACTTTTGGGTTTCCAAATTTATCAGGTAAGATTTTTAAACGATCACCTCATTAGCGAATTTTTATAGATATTTTTTTGATATGTAATTTTTTTGTAAATATTGGTAATAACTTGTAGATATATACAAAGATGATCCTGTTTCAACACATTCGCCGATTGTGTACGAACTAAAAGTTTGTGATGTTGGTAGCCGCATTTTGTAAACATCTAACGACTATCACTTGTGCCTTGTAAAATCTGGGACCTTGTAAATGCTCATCCGAGATACGTGGATGTTAACACCATATACTCTAGGTCGTTATTGATATTTTTTTCTCGAAAATTTCACAGTAACTGTGCTGTACCCAATATCAAACCTATTATTATGTATTCTGCGCTATTACTTGTAAATGCAAACCGCTAGTGTATCATCGCTGAAAACATGAATTTATATAACTCTAAGTTCTAATATAAATTTTAAAATATCCCAATTTTTTACCAAAAATTACCCTTGTGGGTCGTATGAGGGCATTGTCTAATGTCAAAAAGTTTGGCCACGTTACACGTTTAATAGTAAAGTGAATGGCCGTCTCTGATAATTATATTATTAAACAGGTTATTATCTTCTAAACTCGTAATAAGTCGCGTTTGTATTCGCTCATCGTTTAATTCAAGGCCACACCATTTAAAGTATTTAACTAAACAATTTGCGTGGAAACTAGATGACAAACATATGATTAACAAGTATATGGAACAATCACGCCACACACGTTTCAATTATGAATTGTTTGACTTCTTGTTATTTCACATTTTCACCCACGCATCTTATAACTAGAAATGTAAAACAAGCTATATTTCGAGCATGGACCGCAGCTTATGCTCGCTCTGGCTCCTTGAAACGTCCAATAGCCCCTGCCTAACTAATTTGAAGAATCCCTTGCTGTCTTTCTTTCATTTCGTTTAAAGTCGCTCTAACTCTAAATATTAGTCGTTTTTACATTTTCTAAAGTCCTCCCTGTGGTCTCTCCTAAACAAATTTTAGTTTGTCCCTACTGTTTAGATGATGTAATCAATCTAGTGTTGGGTCGAGTATATGCGTTTCTTGAAAGTTTGATCAGCGTGAAAAATAAGTTTATTAAGTGAAGTACAACGCATCTATAATATGCTAAACGCTGTTTTTATTACCGACGTGATGAGAAACATTGCAACCCTCACATTAAAGATTCAAATAAAATTACATTATATAATGAGACCCAAACTCAAACAAAAGACAATGTTATTGTTTCCAAGAGTTCACATGATTAATTGAGATTTTATCCCATTAATTTATTTATGAAGGTCTTCTGTTTATTTTTACAGGAAGAAGGGACAGGTGAAGGCGGATATGCAAAAGAAATGAGTCAGGCATTTTTAGATGCTGAAAGAGCATTACTTGGTAAAGAAGCGAAGTCATCAGATGTCGTTATTAGCACTGCCCTAATACCTGGAAAACCTGCCCCGCTTCTCATATTGGAGGTAGGAATTTCGGAATTTACACAAATAAACTTATAAAATCATGTTTTATACATTTTATAACGCACTGTAACACTTATTAAATACACACTTTTCAATTGAAATATTTACACTATTACATTCCTGCAACACGTATAGCACAATACTACTAATCAATGGCATCTATATGCATTAGTTATAATTTTTTATTCAATTTTTATAATGCCAAATACTTTGAAAGAAGTATGAAAATGAAATTCTGAAAGCGAAAGCAAGACTGGCAAACAACTACCAGGTGAAGATCAAAGAAAGGAGAAGACTGGAAATTTCGTTGTCTTTCTTGGATCTTGATTCCCACAGACTTCTTTATATTATCTATTTAAATTTTTAGGATGCCGTGAAAGAGATGGCACCTGGAAGTGTAATTGTCGATTTGGCGGCGGAAATGGGTGGCAATATTCAAACTACGACTAAAGGCAAAATCACCAAAGTACACGACGTCACTCACATTGGTCTCACAGATTTGCCCAGTCGAATGCCTGCGCATGCTTCCACACTCTACGCTAACAATATATCGGCGTTCTTGCTCAGTATAGGTAAATATAAATGATTGTTGTTTTTTTTCTAACTTGTTTTGTATCTTGTAACAACGACAAGCATCGATATCATTCACTTGTCACTCTCGTGTTTCTTTTAAAGAGTCAGGTATCAAAGGTGTGTTTGACGGATGGTTATCCTAGCATCTGTACACACTTTTATGTATCTATCGAACTTTATATCGACAAGTCAAGCTATCTATCTCGGTAGTGTAGTTATGATTCATAGGGTCTAGGACTGGATATTACATTTTTTATTTAAAAAAATATTAATAGCAGATTGGAGCTGATGGCGTCCTCCTCTTCCCAAACCTCAACTCCTTTTCCTTTTCCCAAACCTCACGTGAAGTTGATAATCTTGGCCATCACAAGTAAAAAGTGATGATCGTAAAAGTGTAATTAACCATTGTGGCATCTCTAAATCATCTCCATTTGCTACACTAATAATTTAAATAACAATTATATAGCTAACTAATACATGCTTATTCTAACATATTGTGAAGATATGAACTTGCACTGACCGGAGTTGCAAAGAAAAAGGAAGATTTTAAAAGGGTTAGGAGAAAGGAAACATTTTTAGTTTTTGCATGAAAATAAATGCCCCCTGTATTTATTATCATTCAAACCTAAAAAAATTGCAAGGCCCCTGGGATCTCGCAATTAATTATCCCTTAAAGCGAGTAGCGCAGATGTTATTCATTGTTTCGCATTAAATAAATATACAAAAAAATGTCATGTCACCGTGTTTGTGGTTGTATTTCCCCAAACCGCTCGACCGGTTTTAAAAGTGACATCTTTATTAGTAATCGTTGTGATTCGATGTAACGAAATGCGTCACATAAATGTATATTTAGATATATATGACATAAACGCAAACATAAACAGAAATGTATATGACGCCGACGAGAAAATTAGACAGAATGCATTGCATAGTATTCAATATTTAAAGTGTCCATTTAACGGTTCCAAAACCAGCCAGATACAAATGGTACAACTAAAGAGTTTTTGCTTCTAAAATACGAATACCCGTTTTCCTTGACTCCTTCAATTTATATTTTTTGTATATTTGATAAGTATGAGACTATCTATTTTTTGAAGATAATTTCTTCTTGACTTTTAATTCGCCTTAAAAATACCAATAACCCCATATTCTTTTACCCTTTCTGAATTTTCACCACCAATAACTTTTATGGCAGAACAACGTTTGCCAGAACAGCTAACATAGCTATGATATAATATGTCATTACAATGCCATTCCTAGTAAAGCTTACGTTTGGTGTAATTACATTACATTTATCAATACGTGGTGTAAATGTAATACCAGTATACATGTAATGAATTTCTAAAAAGATACAATGCTCTACGAGGGTCAAACTGAAAGTTTTATGTAATATAATAAAAATTAAGTTTAAATTTTGAAACTGGAAATCTTTGCCAATATTATTGAGTATGTATTTCGTTCATTTGTCATTTGTTTTAAGATTTGGCGGCAAATTAAACATTGTCTGTGTCACATCAGCAAGAATTTAACGTGAGAAAATGTTCGTGCTTATGATTTTCGATGTCATTTAAGTCAACAAAAAAGTTATAATAGACTTTGATTGGCCTTTCACAATGAAGCCCCATTTCGTTTCACTGTTTATAACTGGTTTAATGAGTTTAAAAGTGGTCACACTAATCTCACCGATGTTCTGTGTGAGGGACGGCGTTCTACGGCGACGCCTGAAAGTAACATCAGTGTTGTGCGGCGTATGATAGAGACAGACAAACGAGTGAGCTATCAACAGATTCGGACATGCTTATGCATCGGTATGAGTCAAAAATCCTCCATGAATATTAGCGATCAGGAAGCTTTGTGCCCGGTGGATAGCTCATAATTAGACCGAAGCCCAAAAAGTCCGTCGTGTTGATTGGAGCCTTGAAATGCTTCAAAGATTTAAAGGAGGTGGCTCAAATGCTGTATTCGACATACTAACAGGTGATGAAAGCTGGATTTACTGTTATACACCAGAATTCAAAAGACAGTCAGCTCAGTGGGTGTTTCCTTCCGAGGGTTTGCTAACCAAAGTAAAAAGAGGTCGAAGTGTGGGAAAAAAATGGAGACCTTGTTCTTCAGGAGGACAGGTCATTATCCGACAATTATTTTATGGTCGAAAAACAGTTACTACAGCGTGGTACACTATTATTTGCCACTTGTCTTGGAAAAGTTCGGGAAAAACGACCTCGCAGTAGAGTCCTTCACCACGATAACGCGTCGTCGCACACCGCCAGGCAAACAATCGATTATTTTTTTATGTCAGACGTGAATTACTGGGTTATCCGACGCATAGCCCCGACCTCGCACCTTGCGATTTTTATTTATTACCGAAAATAAAAGAAAAACTTTGAGTAAAACGTTTTATGAACGGCGAGAAGGCAGTGATTGCATTTCGAAACACAGTCGAAAAGTCCTTAGGGGGACGAGTGGGTAAAGTGCTTTTCTCAGTGGTACCATCGGATGCAGCGATGTATTGATATGAAGTGTGTATGGACACTATTTTGAAAAGATATAATAAAATTAATAACTTGCTAATTTGCTCAGTTTTTAATTTTCCTAAGATATTTCAGTTTGACCCTCGTGCACACTTTAGTGTGTAACATTTTTCCTCTCGCTTTCTTGCAATGTATGGGAGTAATTTCATGAAATGCAACGGAATTGTGTACCAGGAAGCTAAACCCTTTGACGTACCGCCAACCGCCCGATAAGGCACAAGCAGTCCGAATGTTCGTGACGATAGCCGTTAACAGCCGGTCATATTTGCGCAAAGCTTTGTGACGATAGACGCAAGTGCGGCCTCGCTTGTTTGTATATATTTGTTGCAACTTATTACACAGGTTCAAATGATCACTTCCACATAAACCTGGAGGACGAGGTGGTCCGCGGCTCGATAGTGCTGAAGGCGGGCGAGTTGCTGTGGCCGCCGCCGGCGTCCGCCGCGCCCGCGCCGCCGCCGCCCAAGGCCGCCGTCGCCGCCGCACAAGCCGAACCACCCAACCCTTTCAACGAGACGCTCAAAGATACCTTCATGTACTCCACAGGTAAAACTAATTTTACACTTAATAACAACTAGCGATTGGCTGTGGCTGAAATTCGATCATAGACTAAACAATAAAATCACTTTTAAGATTGACAACTGATTTTAGCAATAAAGAAAAAAGTAACTTTACATATATCATGTATGTCACATGAATGTAGTATGTATAATGTTTATTTCTATTAATTTAATGTACTTCCAAAGTATTTTATTTAAAAATATTAGGTTTCTGCAGTCCCCCAATATGTAAACGTTAACTACGCCAAATTTTATACTCCACCGTTCGCGCAATAAAAAGGGGTACCCCGTGTTAGTCCCGGGCTCCTTTGTAAAATAGGCCAACTGCCGTTCTGCCAGGCAGGTCGTAAAAGGCGATCGATTGGCTATGCGAGTCACTACCATCGTGGCTACTAGGTGGTAGATCTGCATTGCCTCGCCCGGGTCAGGTACCACCGCCTTACCTATTCCTGCCGCAATAGCGTCAGTGCTTGTCGTTGTCGTGTTCCGGTTCGGAGGGTAAAGTAGCCGGTAAACTTATGTATGTGGCACTAGACCTCGCCACAAGATAGCAACGCACCATTAACATCTTTGGTGTCTATAGACGATGATTGACTCTTTCCATCAGGAGACCCATTTGCTTGTTTGCTATCTTATAATTTATAAAAAAAAACTTCACGTACTTATATATAGATATTATCGGATAGCAAACAAGCAGATGGCTCTCTTGATGTAAAAAGAAAACTATCGCCTGTAGACAACGATGTTAATAGTGTGTTGCTATTCGTGTGGCGGGATGATAATGCCACATGCATAAGTTTACCGGCTAGCTTACTCTTTAAACAAGAACAGGTAAGTGACAAGCGTTGACGCTGTTGCGGCAGGCATAAGTTTTTTTATTAATCCAACGACCGTAATTATAAATACGAGAGTGGATTGAAAAGTATTCGGCCTAACCAAAAAATAAACACATGCTAAATCAGTTTTTTTTTTATTTTTCTACATAATCACCATCCAGTTCGATGCACTTTTGCCATCTGTCATTCAAAGCATTTAGACCGTTGAAAAAAAATTATTCTTCCTTAGAGTCAAAATATGCGTCTACTGCTGTTTTGACTTCGTCGTTTATCGAAAATCTTTGACCTCCCAAGTGCTTTTTAGGTTAGGAAACAGAAAGAAGTCTGACGGTGCCAGATCAGATGAATAAGGCGGATGCGGTAATAGTTCAAAGCCACAATTGTGGATTTCAGCCATTGATTGCACAGACGTGTGAACGCAGGCGTTATCTTGATGAAACAGGACTTTTCTTACCATTCCTGGACGTTTTTCTTTTATTTCCTCTCGTAAACGACGTAGTAAGACACAGTAGTAATCAGAGTTTATAGTCTGACCCCTTTCAAGATAATCAATCATAATCACACCCTTCGAATCCCAGAATACTGAAGCCATTACCTTATTTGCCGACAAAAGCGCCTTAGCCTTTTTGCGGGTGGTGAACCAGATCTTCTCCACTGTTTTGATTGTTGTTTTGTTTCTGGCGTACAGTAATGAACTCGTGTTTCGTCCATTGTAACGATTCAAAAAATTATCTGCATCGGCTTCAAATAATTCCAAACAGTCACGTGAAATAGTCAATCGCGTCCTTTTTTGTTCAACTGAAAGCAGTCGCGGAACCCACCTCTCAGACACTTTGTTGAAACCCAATTCGTTGACTATAATATTTTGAGTTCATTCATAAGAAATGCCTATAATCTCGACTGTCTCTCTAATTTTTAATCTGCGGTCTCCGATAATTATATCAAGTATTTTTTTAATATTCTCATCAGTAGTGGACGTCGAAGGCCTTCCAGATCGGGGTTCATCTTTCACACTCTTTACTCTTTATGCTACGCTTGAATTCTGCTATCCATGTTTTGACGGATGAATAAGACAGAACAGAATACCCTAATGTACTGACCATATCATCATGGACGGCTTTCGGTGATAGCCCCTTCTTATGGTACTTAATGACGGCACGCTGCTCGATTTGTTCCATTTACAGAAAGTTTGTCCGATTGCTTTGTAAAAAAATTTATAAAATCACAACAAATTATTGCACACGTTTCGAACTTCACAAATTAATTACTCTGAATTGAACTAAATAATGTGGGTAGATTTGATTTTTAGAATCGAATGGATCTGTGTTAGGTCGAGTATAGGTGCAAATCGCTTTCAATCGAAGATTTTTAGGTAGGTATACTTTATTTGACATCAATACCAAAATCACAGTCAGCCACAGTATAACCTCACATTTAGCCAAAACTGTGCAGTTTACAGTAATTGGCACAAAATGTTAAGAACTTTTTGTCGATTTGAAAGGATAAAAGATCTAATTTCCTCATATGTAGGTATGTATTTATGTCCATGATTATCTCGGTATTGGTCAAATAGATTATGAGATTGAAAAGTAGGAATAAAGTTACCTTTATAAATTTATATATTTTACTGTAAATTTTAGTCTATTTATTATCACATAATAAGAAATAATATCAAAGATTGCGGGAGACCAGTGTTATAAACCTGTTTACTCCTGAGACGAGCCGATAACTGTCGAGGAGTCACAGATGGTTTGTGAATGCGATCACATGAATAAAATTAAATCATCTCTCTCTTTCACACACCGCGCGATGCAAGCGAGTAGAGCTCCTTCCACCTACAAACTTGAGACTACATTCCACAGATAAGTTGAACTGAACTGCGAGCCGGTTCACAACTTCGGCTCAACTTCATGAATCGTGAGCTGATCTGCGGTTCACACATTCTGTTGAAATTACCCATGTCTAGTTCTGTCGTTCACGTAACACGTTCACACAACACGTCAAATGAGTCGAAGCGCTTAGGGCTCTTACACACATAACCACGATACATACGTTGCGTCGCGTCGTAATATGTAAGAGTCCTAAAGGCGTTGACTCAATTAATGTTTTATAATGTGAACTCGTAAAGAAAACGTAAGCGTAGCCCTGAAGTTTTCAAGGAATTATAATATAAATATTATGATAAAAAAAAGAAAATACTCAACGATTTTAAGTTAACTCGCCGTAAATTAATTAGCTTAACAAATTGTTATTTAATTTTACCTCAATATACTTATAATTTAAAGGTAAAATAACTAGTGTTATACATAATAGAATTACGCATGGGTAAGGATAATGACGAACTTTCTGGGGAAAGACGCCGAGACGTGGGATGAGTTTTGAAATATTTATTAATAAATGTGTTTGTTTTATAGGTCTCGCTAGCATGATTGCATTAGGAGTAGCATCACCGAATCCTGCGTTTACGACGATGACTACAACATTGGCTTTAGCAGGTAATTCATATAAGTAATAAATTAATTACAAAATCATTAAAGATTTATAAATATTTGACTTTTTCGCGGCCAAGAAAAAATTTAAAGTATAGGAATTATTTACAACCTGAGCATATGAAATACTTTTGAATTTTTTCCATTCCACTAAAAAAACTAGTTGTACCATGCATATTTTTCACGTTTTTCACTCCTTAGTTATTATTAAACAGTTTGAGTATAGACCAAATAAAATTATGTAAAACATTCAACCAGCTTGATTGATCTGGTCATCTGTGTTACAATTTATATATTCGTTGTTGTTCGTTGACCCGGCAAACGTTGTTCTGCCTTTTTAACTACTCTTATTTTTTGAAATATATTTTCTCACCTTTTAAACCTTCCCTGGACTTCAACAATTAATTCAAAACCAAAATTAGCCAAATCGGTTCAGCCTTTCTCGAGTTTTAGCGAGACTAATGAACAGCAACTGATTTATATATATATATATATATATATATATATATATATATATATATATATATATATATATATATATATATATATATATATATTTTCATTGTTATTTTAAATTTGCCAGAAACAGGTGTATGTTAATAATATCGTTGTTATTGGCTCAAGTCGAAAAATAGATGTTGTTTGAACGTCACTGTATCAATTCAAGCCGTTCATTATTCTTTGTATGAAACTCCCCATTGCAACGCACACTGATCGGAATCGTAACCTCATTGTCTCGTCTCGGAACAGAAGGCGATACGGTGAAGATTCTTTTCTGAGTTAATAAGTGTGGTATGATCATCCGGTTTGCTGAGTACATGTACTATGCGTTTCAAATAAGAATAGGACTGTCAGAATGACATATTGCTCCGCATTTTGCAAAAACTTCGCAAGTGATGAGTACCTAAGGTGTGCAAAAAAAATCTAACAAAGAATAAAAAAAAATAATTTCATTCTAATTGGTATATTTTTTATTTAGATTCACATCAGATTATGTAACCACATATTAAAATAAGATGTAAAATAATTAACACGACTTTTATATATACGTATATTTAGATGAACGGCTAGACTGACATATTTTACTGTTTTTTTTATTGATGGATATTATATTTTAATACTTTTTAGCCTATTTTGGACAAAGACAACCCAAACCTACAAAAATCGCAACTAAATTGGCCCTGTCGTTTTTGAGTTGTAAGGTTGAGGTGTAAATGACACGACATCTTTATATAATTTATAGATGAACAGCTAGACTGATGCTTTTTACTATTTTTTTATTGATGAAAATAATATTATTAAAACGTTATTTGTTTTTCAATAAATCAGCAATATTTTTTGAACAAATATTTTTTTGCTGACATTACTAATTTCACACTTGTGGTATGATGTTGATAACAAGCGCGATCCTATTCTTAGTTGAAACGCATAGCAAATAATAGTCGTACGACTACGTCATATGGCACGCTTATGTCTCTCAGGAAATAATGATGGGGATGACTTAATTGCGCCGATGGCTGCCGAAAAGCAATTAGTATCCTTGGTAACGGATTACTAACGGATACTTCGTTAATATCATTGAATTTAAATCAATCGCCGCCGTTTCCGGAGGATTGAATAGTCAGACATATGTTATCATTCGTCACGACAGCTGAACGTTTTAATATGAACTTTATGGTGATATCACGAATACTGTTTACAAGTGGAAGGGCACGCGTGTCCCAATTAAAATATTGTTAGGCTTTGTTTTATGCTTTATTTAAGGTCGCCTCTGTGGTCTAGTGGTCCGATGTTGGTGTTGTCCGTATGAGGTCCCGGGTTCGATTCCCGGGTCGGGTAATTAAAAAAATTGTTTTTTCAGGTTTCTGATAAAAATAACGTTGTCCGGGATGCGCGAAGTTACTTTGTAAATAGCAGACTTGTCGGACTAACGCGTCGAGTATAACAAGATCCCGAAGTTCTTTCTAAACAGCAGACCTCTCAGACTAACACGTCAGTTATCTTATTAACACTAGATTAACACTATAATAAAATGAAATTAAACAGGAAAATAATAAAATATTTAAAGCAGATTAATCAAAACGTTTAATTATACATATATATATATATATATATATATATATATATATATATATATATATATATATATATATATATATATATATATATATATATATATATATATATATATATATATATATATATATATATATATATATGTATGTATGTATGTATAATTGGAATCTCGGAATCGGCTCCAACGATTTTCATGAAATTTAGTATATAGAAATCATTTTTAAAAAATGTCATTTTATTCGTATTTTAAAGTCCCAATTAAAACTGAAAAATATGACTCTTCCGGACATCTATTGGTGAATAATAATATTATTTTTTGGATTGTAAGTTATTCCAACAGATGGCGTTGTTAAGTAACACGAAGTCAATGAGTGTTTGCTTTGAGGTTAGACTAAGAAAATCAGTTGTTTACCTAATACCTTTAAACGATATATATATATATATATATATATATATATATATATATATATATATATATATATATATATATATATATATATATATATGGAATCTCGGGATCGGCTAAAACGATTTTCATGAAAGTCACAAATTAGGGGTTTTTCGGGTCTAGGAATCGATTTATCAAGGTTCCAGGTCCAAGAAAAGCTCGGTTCCCAATGGTTATGGTTATAGGTATGGATATGGTTATGTGAAAAACCGAGCAAAGCTCGGTCAACCAGGTACAGAAAAAAAATATATATATTCTATAGGAATCGATTTATCGAGGTTCAAAGTCCAAGAGCCGAGCTCGGTCAACCAGATGTTTATTATAATAGATAGTAAAACTAAAACTACCTGTAACGTAACGTAATGCTGAAATATTTACCACGTAAAACTCATCCTAATAAACTATTTGGTATAGTCGTACACGTAATATTAATGAATATTTTTGACCAACCCGTTGGTTGAGTGGTTAGCGACCCTGACTACGCAATCAATGAGGTTCGGGTTTGATTCCCGACAGGGGCGGCATTTATGTGATGAGCACAGATGTTTGTAGTTCTGGGTTTGGATGTTTATTAAATATATTTGTGTATTTATATAAGTATGCAGTGTTCACTATTGATAATAACATTTTTATACACGTAATCCTTTGGTAGTATATCACTATCACATCGTATATCACTCATATTGAATTTTTTGCTTCTTACCAATAGAAATTTGAAACAATACTGATTGATATGTAGTAAATAGCAGACGAGTCGCCACGACACAACCCGATGCGTCGTTATAAACCAAGCCCCCGAGCGGCAGCCGAAATTTCCCGAATGGCTAATGCGTCGGGTACCTATTTACTAATATGCTTCCGGGTTTTTTTAAAAAATTAATTTGTTGTGTACCTCTGCTTATCTCTGGGGATACCGGCGGAAGGATAATTTTTTATTTAAGAATAAGATTGCAAATGATTCTTTGAATATAAACCACTCGGAAAACGTAATATGTTAAGGTTTATATAGTAAAATTGATAAATTTCTTTTGTAGTAAGCAAAGATAAAGTTTGGTTCTCCTAGTTCAGTATTAGTTTGTTGGTTGGCGAGATAGATTAAATAAAAAATAACTATCAATAAATATCGCTGGACCAATAATACGTATTTATCTAACCCCAAAGTAAGCAAATTGTTTGCTTGTGTTATGGGTGTTAGTCAACGATACTAATACGTAGAAATACATAAATAAATACATAATAAACACCCAAACCCAGAAATACAAACATTTATGCTCATCACACAAATGTTTGTCCCTGTCGGGAACCGAACTCGAGCCCCCTCGATTCGTTCGCTTCGCTAATTATTAAACTAACGGGGCGGGTGGCGGGCAATTATCACTGCATTTTGCTGCAATTCAAGAAGTATCGCTTATTCCATGCAATAAAAGAAACCGATAGCCTTAAGAACTCGTCCGAGACACGTGGTACTAAGATTTTTTTTGCAAAAAATTCAAAAAAATGTTTTGCCCAATTCTGAAATTGAACTTACGAGCATAATTCAACTACGATGTCATGAAGTGCTTTATGATTTTACGCTAAATTAGGGATTTTTGGTCGGTGGGACTTTAAAACAAAATATGTTTATTGTAGGTGTGGTGGGGTACCACACGGTGTGGGGCGTGGTGCCGGCGCTGCACTCGCCGCTGATGTCGGTCACCAACGCGGTGTCGGGCATCACGGCGGTCGGCGGCCTGCTGCTCATGGGCGGGGGCTATGTCCCCGAAACGCCTGTACAGGTACTTCAACATTTATCATCATTGATATACAAACTCCAAGGTGCACTTTCCAAACAAAACTGTCGCTAATTTCACACAAGTAGTTATAGATATGGCAAAAATACATGTTTTTGCATATTCAACTTGAAGTGCAAGATTTATAGTTGTTTTTAGAAAGCAAAGTACAAAAAGTAATAAATTTGACAGTATCGCGACCGAAGGAATTCTGTTCGAAATAAAAATTTGCGCTCATTTTTAGAGGACGTTTTTGAGACACTGATTGTGTATCTTGGGTTTTTAATATCAATGTTTATCGTACTACAGGATTTGAATATTTTATGACAAATGTCACAATGCCTTTAGTTTACATATCACTGACAAATGTAATTTTTGTCAGAACAAAATAAAATGTACTGAATTTGTGGAGGAAGAAATAGCATAGATGTGGTGGGAACGATTGTTCCCACCACAGACCGCATGAATACTAATAGACACGCTATTGGGAAGGAAACCTGTCGCCGCGCGTATAAGCAAACGCTCCTATCAATGTCAAAAATATCACACATTTGTAGATATGTTGTGAAAAATATAAATAAACTATTTTGTACTGTTTTATCTGGTTGTGTTTGATCTGATTACAAATTACCCTTGGAGTAATTTTATTTCATCGTTAAGTAATATAACTCTGTATTTCTGTGTGTAATTGCGAGCTACATTGAGAAATTAAGAAATTGACTTGTAAGGCGTATCTATTTAATCCGTGGTTCCCACAGACTACACAAATACTAATAGACTGTTGGGCGTAAAATGCGTAGCCGCTCATATGGGCAAATGTATGTAAATATCAAACGCTTATAGATAGATATATTACATCGTAAAAAATATAAATATGCCATATTTTATCGTGTCTGGTAAAAAGCTAAGGCTTAAGGAATCAGAGTATTCCTTAAGCCTTAGCTTTTTAGTGATTTTATTTCATCGGCTAAAATTATAACTCTGTATATTTCTGTGTAAAAATACAAGCGACAATGACCACCTAAGAGATTGCCTTGAAAGACGTATCCAGTTTAATCCGTGATCGTTTCAGATAAATCCATGTAAGCTTCAATTCTAAAAGCAAATATATTCATACATTCACAAAAAATGTTCGTATTACATACTGTATTTTAAGTATATTACAAAGGAGGGTGTTCAGTACTCGATTCTAATATCGAATATTTATAAAAAAGCTTCCATTATGACCTAATTATCAAATAAAAAATATCAATACTGACACCCGCGCATAAATATCGAAATTCATTGTTTGCAAACAGCGATTTGCGGAACTCATGATCAGACTTGTTGGCAAGCCGGTGTCGCCCGCGCGGTGACTATATTTTTTAAATATTAGTAATATTTAAAAAATATAGTTTAATGTTCATGAGGCTTACTACGTAGCTAAGCAATATTATTTTTATATTATTCAGCAAAGGGGTGCGGTGTAAGGAAGCCACTCAAAAGTAACAGTTGAGTGCTAGTTTAAACATAAAACAATTCGTTAATTCTGCTATTCCTTAGGTATTACAGAATAACATTGGTGTAAAAGTAAACGACTCTCATTCGGAGCGGTTAATTTTTATGAATCATTGGTAATATAAAGTATAGTTCCTATAATATAAATATATATAGGATCCCACTAAAAAACGACCTTCATCTAGCTGGTTAATGAATGGAAAGTATTTTATATCCAATTAAATATACCAACAAATATATTGCAAACAGATGGACTAAAAAATTTAGATTGGTGTGGAATTTTTCTATCAGGGGCCATCCATAAATTACGTCACACGAATTTCGTGATTTTTGACCCCTCCCCCGTCTTTGTCACAGCTGGTCACATTTGTGAGACCCCCCCCTCTACCTAGTGTGATGTCACATATTTTACAAATTTACATTGGAATAATGATCTCATTCGATTACTTATTTATTTGTACATGTAGCTTTTTAAATTTAGTGTTGTAATACTTAGATATAAAATATTATATTTTGAAAAAATGTGATGTCACAAAATTTGAAAACCCCTCCCCCTACTCCTTGTCACACAATGTCACACTTCGTCTACCCCCTTCCTCCCCCTTATGTGACGTAATTTATGGATGGCCCCTTAACAAATCCAGTGAAATATTTAAAATAAATACAATTGTTAATCACTACATATTTAGTGTAAAACAAAGTCGCTTTTTGCTGTCTGTCTCTATGTATGCATCGGAAATGTATGTTTGTATGTATGTATGTATTTATGTATGTCCCTATTTATGTTTCTATAAAACTACGCAACGGATTTTAATGCGGTTTTTAGGGTTCCGTATCTAAAAGGTAAAACGGGACCCTATTACTAAGCCTCCGCTGTCAGTCTGTCTGTCACCAGGCTGTATCTCATGAACCGTGATAGCTAGAAATCTGAAATTTTCACAAATTATGTATTTCCGTTGCCACTATAACAACAAATACTAAAAATAAATAAATGAAAATATTACGGGTTACATACCCTTAATATTTTAATTTATATATTAATTTATTGTATTCCCCATACAATAAACGTGTTGTTTTCGTATTTTTTTGCTCAATATTAATAAGGGTATCAGGTAGACGCTTAAAATTTTCACAGAATATTAAGTTTTATATTGCCTTTCAAAATAAATAAATAAATTAAAATAAAGTAAACATTGAAGGGGGGCTCCCATACAACAAACGTAATTACTAAACAATGTTTTATTCGATCTTAAGAACAGGTGAAAACTTTAATATTTTCAAAAAATGTCAGTATTTGGAAATATATTAGGTATTTATATTTAAGTATACATACAACAAACGTGATTTTCTTTTATAGATGATGGTATGGAACCTTTCGTGCGCGAGTCCGACTCGCACTTGGTTGGTTTATTTTAATAGTGATTCAAGAGGAAGGTTTATATGCATAATAATTTATATAGTAAAACAGCGTTTGCCGGGTCAGCTAGTTAATTATATTCTTAACTGAAATTTTTTAGTCAACCCATTTGCAATATATTTATTGACATATTTAATTGGATATAAAATAGTTTTCATGCATTAACCAGCTCGGTGAACGTTCTATAGTGGGATCTTAGACTAGTACGGGTAACGAAATATAGCCTAAATCGCCTCAACTTAACTTCAGTTTCCAGAAATAAAGATACAATTTAATTAAAGTAATAAGTGTTAGATATTAATTTAATTAAAGTAATAATTGTATTGCGTGCTCGACTGTACCAATGCGCAGCTATCCTCTCCATATGTTTGCTTAAAATTATAATTTTAGCATATATATATTTTAATTATTTTTTTTAAATAATTGGTCATTTTTGTAAGCAAAACAAAATTCTCTCTGGTTGACGTGATTTTTATGAATAAAATTGTAATTTACAAATATTGTATAAATTGTCTTTTATTTTTTGTTATGTTTTTTTGACGTCGACTAGTGTTCTTCAATGTATCTACGTCAAATAAATATTGTTTGATTGATTGATTGATATTTTACTCAGCACTAGACTTACGTGCCGGTACTTGTAGGGTATTTTAACCAACGAACTCGGAAATCCCTCGCCGGTTTTAACAACGCTATATTTATAACCATGATCTCGTTTTGTGGAAGTATTCTATCGACATAATGTTTTGTACCGATTTCAGTGGTTGGCCAGCACCGCTGCCCTTATCTCGTTTGTAAACGTATTCGGTGGGTTTTTGGTGACACAACGGATGCTTGATATGTTCAAAAGGTAGGTTAACATATCGTTCTGTTTAACTTAAAACATATGATACCGGGAACTTGTCTAAAGTAGAATTACCGATATTTTGACCGTCCGTGTTTTTATTATAACGTATTTTGGTCGAGTGGTCAGCGAACCTAACTACAAGTCGAGGGAGAGGTTATATTTCAGACAGGGACAAACATTTCTTTGATGAGCATAGATGTTTCTATTTCTGGGTTTGGGTGTTTATTATGTATTTTACAGGATTTATAGTTGACTAATACTCATAACGCAAGCATATAATTTGCTTACTTTGGAGTTAGATCAATTTGTGTAATTTGTCCCGCAATATTTATTATTATATACCTTTTGTGGCGGATTTTGGACAGGGTCTTTTTTAAGGAATAGATCTGCTTTGATATTTTTGACTTATTTCAGAAATAGCGAGTAATGGGTCAAATGTCCTGGCATCACGATTGCTAAGTGATAGAATTCTGCAACGTTACACCCTGGCTTGGTTCCACCGGCTTACACGTTCCTGTTGTAATACTCCAGTACTTATGACCACCAAGTTTCGGTTAGACGGGTGAGGTGCCCATTAAATTTATGCGTGATACATCTCCACCACATTTATCATTTACAACTTTTAAGATAGCAATACAGAGTGAATTTATATTTAAGTTTACTCACAACCTTTTTTAAAAATCTAAAGTTAAACTGTCAGCAAAGAATATTACGTCCTGAAGATGCTTTAAACAGCGAAACCGGTCGATTAATTTAAAATTATTTGTCTTTATTTGTAGTGAAATTAAAGTACAAGTGATTATGACCTAGTTTAAACTAATTAAAACTTGTTAATTACAATATTATTTTTTAGGCCTGGAGATCCACCAGAGTATGGATATTTGTATAGTATTCCCGCTGCAGCACTCTTGGGAGGATATTTTACTACAGCAATGCAGGTAACGTAATAAATAATGTCAGATATGGTGTAAAAAAGCTTTTTTTCTACTGAAATGAAATAAATGAAATAAAATTTATTGCTTAGAATACGGTTACAGCAAAAAATATGCAGTTATTAAAATTAAGAAGTACCATGCATTCTACCAAACGGCATGCAATATTAAAATTTACAAATTATATTAAATTTTTTATAAAAATTACTTGTTTCTTGTTTCCATACTTATTTACTTAAAATACGATTTAACATTCTTACTCTTAATATTCTGATTTAAATAATTTATATAAGTATTTGTTTAAGTCATTAGATTTTATTAACTTTTATAATAATCAAATATTCTATTATAATATAAATGTCAAAAAAGACAAAAAAAAAGAATTAAAAAATTGTAATATTATACATGTATGGCACATTTGAAAAAATTATATTAATCTTAAATACTACATTATTATATACTAGCTGTGCTCGCGACTTCGTTCGCGTGGAAAAAATTCTAAAATAAAAACCCGCATAGTTCCCGTTCCCGTGGGATTTCCGGGATAAGAAGTATCCTATGTCCTTTCTTAGGTCTCAAACTATATTTGTACCAAATTTTATCCAAATCGGTTCAGTGGTTTGGCCGTGAAAGCGTAACAGACAGACAGACAGACAGAGTTACTTTCGCATTTATAACATTAGTATGGATATTGTTATGGTAAGTTTGAGGATTTAAAATAAAAATAAATATTATAAAACACATTCCTATAGGCTATAATGAGATTAAAATTAGGATTATTAGTATTACCACTAAGTCTAAATATGAGGTTAACAAAAAAAAAATCATTTACAGCATGAGCAGGGACCGCCGTGGACATACAAGCAAAGTTTTTTTTTTTATTATTTTAAAATTAAGGGGCTGTATCAGGAAAGGGTTTCTTTCACTTTTTAACAACTTGACACTTATACATATGTCACACCTTTTGCAACCTTTTTAGGGTTCCTAAGTTACTAGTAACCCATATAGTTTCGCTACGTCCATCCGTCCGCACGATAGATCAGATATCCTTAGTACTAGAAAGCTGTAATTAGGCACGAATATACATAATAATCACGTCAACAAAGTGGTAACAAAATCTTGAAAAATATTTTTTTTTCAGGGTAGCTCCCCTACATGTAAAGCGGGGATGTTAATTTTTTTTTATCACGTACTCCGTAGTGTGGGGTAACGTTGGATAGGTTTTTAGAAAATGTAGCAGGTTTGTGACAAGTTTTCGATTAAGGGGCTCGTTAGTAAAATATTAAGCTTTAAAGTGCTAATTGTTGTAAGTAAAGAATATTACGTCCTGAAGATGCTTTAAAAAGCGAAACCGGTCGATAAAATTATATAATTTAGTGTATAATAATAGTGAAATAAAAGTACAAGTGAGTGATAAACTAGTTTCAACTAAAAATAAGTAAAGTATGGACCCCCCCCCTCTCTGCAGGCTAAACGGTTGGTTTTGGGGGCGGGAAAAAAATCATTAAAGTAGTAAATATAATAAAGTTAAATGGAAAATTGTCACGGCTTAATGTCAAAAGAAAGCTTTAAAGTTTTTGAGTAATAGTCAACCAACTTATAATATATATATATATATATATATATATATATATATATATATATATATATATATATATATATATATATATATATATATATATATATATATTTCTGCTAGCAACTACAGCTTCTTATTTAAATGTTTACACACACCACACAAATACACGCACTAACATACACACATACATTTACAACATACAGTAAATAATAACTGTATTATCTACAACTTTTATTAGTCTAGTTGATTGGAGTGTAATGTGTGTGTGTCTTAAATTTTGAATAGAAATTAATTATGTCTTTATTATGATCAATCAATCATAATTCACTTCAAAAAGTAATGCAGACAAAAGCGGCAGGAGAGAAATTTCATGTAATTTTTTTAGGGTTACCCTGAAGTACATCAAATGGCGTATTTGGCGTCATCGCTTTGCTGTGTTGGTGCTTTAGCGGGACTTAGCTCACAGGTCACTGCGCGGAAAGGAAATTACCTAGGAATAGTAAGCATCACACATATTTTTCAATTACACATTCGTATAATCTTTTTCTGCAATTTTTTAATTTTAGTAAATTTTGTTTTATGTGTAATCCAAACTACCTAGTTATTGAATGGCAACCAATGATTAGAAAAGGCATTCATATAATCACGACGCAGCATAGACTCGGCCCAAGACCCGCTCATTGTAATCTTGATGGCATTAGCTTAATCTTTTGACCGTTGTAAAGGCATTGAGACAACAAAGATTACGAGAACATAATTGCTTCATTTTATATATAATTAAACAGATTAGTAATACATTAGTTAAATTTTGCTGTAAATTTAGTATATTTGATTAAAACTATATATTTTTGTAAAAATTTTTGTTTTTCATATGTAGCAGTTATGTTCTAATCTGCATGTAGACATAGTTTATCAACAGTATTTTGTTTTGAAGTTTAAACAAAATATTGTATACTATCTACATGTACAGAGTTAAAACAACGAGGCAACTTGGGTTTAGCTCGTCAGAACTATGATGATTCTTTAGTAATATGAGGTTGCATCAATCTAAAACCGACTTCCAAACAGCTCCTCCGGCTCTAAGTTTGACATATTTTTATAGATAAATTTTCCGCTTTAATTCCTTACAACATGGACAGCTTTTCATTTGTTTAATCTCCCTGACAATCTGAGTGAAAAACGATCATAATGAAATAACATCAATCTCACGGGCGTAGATGTTGGTACACTTATATTGCTCAGGATGGTTATACTATATATTTCCATCTTTACATGTAACATTTTATGATCGTAACAAAATTAAATTTTAATTTTTGATAAAAATTTATTTTATATCTAGCTGTTGCTCGCGGCTTTGCTTAAGTAGGTAATATTGAATTTGTATCCTTAAAAGGGTGACATATATTAGGGGCATCATTTTGAAAATAAATATAGAAATTTTAAATATGTACCTGTTTCAAGATGACAGGTTCCCTATATCTTAACCTCAGACCAACAAAAAATTTTTGTCTGAGATCTTAACTTTCTAGATAGATACGTGTACTTGATATGTTTATGTAACTTGTGACGTTTTTAAGTTGTTTATTACAACACTTATGCATAAACCTAATTTTATTATACCATTATTTACATTCGGTGAACAAAAATATAATGAATGATTGGGTATGCTGGTATAATATATTGTTAGCTGAGGCCATAAAATGTTACTGTAGTAAATACCTTTCGACATATAAAATTTGTAAACAAAAGTTTACTACAAATTGTTCTTAAAATAATGTTAACTTTTTTAAGACCTTCTTGCCTCAATTTGTACAAGCGAACCTTAATGCCTTTTTTAAGTCCACGCCTATTTTTTTTTAAATTGACTTTCCTTCTTCATTTCTTCTTTAGACCGTAATCATACCATAATGGAATTTATTGTATATATACTTTTCTTTAACATTTAATCAGCGCAAGGCAAGTTCTACTGAATAAAGTTTTGAGGAACTTGCCACCAACACTATGAATGGTGAATTCATTTTTTATGGCTATTATATTATATACATATTTTATTCACTTTCTGGCTTTATTAAATTAAATGTTTAAATATACAAAGTAAGATCTTTGTTGTATTGGTAACGAGGATTACAATGGTGATCGCAGTTAGTTCTGAAGATGCAGTACAATTGGAAGTCGGTTCTTGTAGTTTGTCATATTTTTTTATTCACATTTGTTATGTTAACTTATACTATATAAGTGGTGAATACCCACAGATTGGTGTTACCGGTGGTATCGCTGCCACTTTAGGAGCACTCACGCCCAGTGCAGAGGTTTTAGCTCAGATGGTTGGCGTCGCTGGCATCGGTGGCCTCATAGGGAGTGTTATCGCTAAGAAGATCGAAATCACTGACCTTCCACAACTTGTGGCGGGATTCCACAGGTATATCTTTTTTAATTCATCATCATTTCGCCAGCAACGCATCATTAACATATTTTGTGTCTATAGGTGATGTTGTCTCTTTCCGTAAAACGAGGTACAGGTATCTACTTGTTAGTTATCTTCTGATCAAACAGATTAATCTACTACATACTAAAGAAGCTATGCTAAGTAGAATTCGTGTTCCATTTCATTAACAGCTTACACTAAAGTTCATCACACATGGCTAAGATACTATAATATTTGATCTTAAGATGCCTTAATATAATATATCTTAAAGCAAATTTCAGAAATCGCTCACTATACAAATCGTATGAACCATCACACACGACTGAGATAATATATATTTTACCTTTAGTATCTTAAGATACCCAACGATATGGAATTATATATTTCATATCTTAAGATATGATCTTAAGATACGAAATATAATATATTTCTTCGCATCTTAATATAAATACAGGATGTTTTTATTCGGGCAGTGCCTCATAATCTATAATATTATAATGTTATAAATGCGAAAATTGGGATGTTTGGATGGATGGATGTTTAATACTCAATCATGCAAAAACTACTGAACGGATTTTAATATAGTTTGGCACATAAGTAGATGATGACCTGGAATAGCACATAGGCAACATTTTATCCCGACAAAGCAGGTGATCCCGCGGGCTGCACGGTGCATCTGGTTTAATATAATAGTTACTATGCATTCTAACTGAGAATAGGATCGCGCTTGTTATTAACTTCATTTCACAAGTGTGAAATTAGTAATGTCAGCAAAAATACATTTGTTCAAAAAATATTGCTGATTATTATTAAAGAACATAATTTAACGTATTAATATTTTCATCAATAAAAATATTTGTAAAAAACATCAATAAAGTCGTATTAGTTACACCACTTATAAGTCAAGAAGGATATTTCATATTATTCTGTTTCAAAATCGTTATCTCAGGAGCTGTCTAACAAATCAAGAAGTAAGGTTGTATCACTCATGGTTAATCAACCTATATATAGAACTCCAACGACGCAGACTAACATTATCGTATCTTAGCCGTGTGTGATACGTTAAGATACTGTAATATTTTATACTAGCTGTTGCCTGCGACTTCGCGCGGACTTCGTTTACTCCGCACAGCTCCTCCCCCGTAGGTGATAGCGTGATAATATGTCGCCTATATGTTGACCCGACCTTGTCAGCAATATTCATGCAAAATTTAAAGTAAATCCATGCAGTACTTTTTGAGTTTACCCCGGGCATACATACAGACAAACAGACAAAAATTGTAAAAACTATATTTTTGGCTTCGATATCGATTGTAGATCACGCCCCAAGTATTCTTTAAAAAAATATTCAATGTACAGTTTTGACTTTCCTACGATTTTATTATATGTATAGATTAGGGCATCTTAAGATCAAATATTATAGTATCTTAACCGTGTGTGATGAGCTTCATTCGCGTGAACTAAATTTGTAATATATCAGTAGAAAATAATATTATTAGTAATATTCTTTATTGTACAAAAGAAAGATTAAATTAGTAATACAATTTATAGTTAACAAATTGATACAAAAGGCGGTCTTAACGCTTACAAGCGATTTCTTCCAGACAACCAAATTATATAAAATAAAAATAAAAAAAGGACAACTAGGACAAACAGAAGACTTAGTTATTAATGTAAAACTATGCTGTAAAACTATTCAAGCCTCTTTTTAAAGTTTTGAGTGTTTGGAACACGCGACGCGTGTTGCAGGAGCCCACAACGGAATGAAGTAGGTGCAGTCTAGGTGCTCCACTTGTGTGGCCCACAAGTGGAGCGCCACGATGCCTTGTCTTTTATGTTAGTACATTGAAGCACAGAATACTGGAGACTAACAGAAGTCAATGTACATACAAGTAATATTCGAGCAACGCACACATGTGATATCTTGGAATGGTTCGAGACAGATTATTCCGAACCATGATATCAAGTCCGTGAGAGGTGTCTATGTGTGCGTTGCTCGAATATTACTTGTATGTACATTGACTTCTGTTAGTCTCCAGTATTGTGTGATAGAGGTGTTGACTTCTGATATAAAGAAAGTGTGTCGTTTGTTGCCTTCTCAGCTTGGTAGGTCTAGCGGCTGTGCTGACGTGCGTGGCGACGTACATGCACGACTTCCCCGCGATGGCGCTCGACCCCACCGCGGCTACACTTAAGACTTCGCTGTTTCTCGGAACGTACATCGGTGGAATCACTTTCACGTAAGTATACTTTTGTTTTTTGTTCAGTGGGAAGTGTTATTAGTACTATATTAACTAAAAAATAAGTTGGCATATAATAAGATATAGGCGTCCTTTCTTTGCTCATTGTAAGTTCAATGAGCAAGGAAGGACGCCTACTTCTTCCTTTGTTCATTGAATTTAAACAGGAAACATAATTTACTATTTGATAATTATTAAATCTATTACTTGATGTATAACAATTTATGTAATGTTTTTTTATTTTTTCATTTTTGTAGATTTGTTTGTTTATATTTTAGATAACTTTTGCTTGGATAAAATAATAATTAATATTAAATAGTTATTTTAAATCATTTTTATTTATAGCAACAAAAAATATCGGCCCTTTTACAAACGTGTAAAAATGCAGGCTTAATAAAAATTCTGACACAGACGCGGCTACTCCTAAAAGGCGTCGGCAACGCTGGCGTAACGTGGTATTGTCCAGCTAAAAATATTTGCTAAATTTCAGAGAAATTGAAGAAAAAATATCTACGAGCATTTAAATACACATAATAATTATACTTTTATAAATATAGTATCTTCACGCCCGTATCCCCGAAGGGGTAGGCAGAGGTACAACAATGGCCCCCACGATTAGCCGAAGATACTTGGTGCCACAAATGTGATAGGTGGCAAGCCTATCGCCAACCGGGCACTTTCCAATCCCGAGCAACTTTGTGTTTTATCAGAAAACTGAAAAACACTTTTTTTTAAGTGCCCGACCCGGGAATCGAACCCGGGACCTCATGTGGTCGACGTCAACGCTGAACCACTAGACCACAAAGGCGATTAGAATTAAAAATTTTATAAATATATGTAATGAAATGATAATTTAAGTTTGCCGCGCTTCGTGCGTGTCTAAGTTGTCTGTGGGAGTCGGTAAAGGGCGCATCGGTCGAAGTGACGTGTGATTCAATGGCGGATAAGGTTCAGATTATTTTGTGCAATTTATTGTTATAAAAACTTGTGATTTGTATAGAGATAAATATAAAAGAGGATGTAATTGAGGAACCAATATTAGTGAACTTGAATAGTCGTTTCATTGTATTCTTAGAGAAACAGATTGTGGTTTACTTTTGAAAATCCTTAATAATAATATATCTTATTTATTTATTATGTTTTTGATAATGATATTAATCTACCTATGTGCCCCTTTCAGTTCAGTTAAGGTTTTTGTTAGTTACTCACGGTAAATTGAGCCTTATATTTCACATATTTTCAAGGGGCTGGAACTCCTGAGTCTGTTATCCCCGACTGGGGATCTTCAAGAGAAGAGTGAAGAGGTACCTTCTAGGGAAGCGCGTGTCATCTTAGTCGCACCTTAGCTTACCAGGCTAGATCGTGGTCAAGCGCTTCCCTATCTGTAATAATTAAAAAAACGGCCAAGTGCGAGTCGGACTCGCACACGAAGGGTTCTGTACCATCATAGCAAAAAATACAAAAAAAAACACGTTATTATTGTACGGTCCCCCTTAATATTTTTATTTTTAGTATTTGTTGTTATAGCGGCAACGGAAATACATAATTTGTGAAAATTTCAGCTTTCTAGCTATCACGGTTTATGAGATACAGCCTGGTGACAGACAGACAGTGAAGGCTTAGTAATAGGGTTTCGTTCACTAATATAAAAAACCCAAGAAACACAATTACTGTCTCAAAAACGTCCTCCAAAAATGAGCGCACAATTTTAAATGGTGCGCTCATTTCAAATAAAATCACATCGGTTGCGACACTGTCAATTTTATTTCTTTTTGTACTTTGCTTTGTATAAATCTTGCGCTTAAAGTTGGCTATGCAAAAACATACGTTTTTGCCATATCTATAACTATTTAAATGAAATTAGGGACACTTTTGAGTGTCAGATTTGTTCGAGACTGTGCATCTTGGTTTTTTTATATCGATGGTTCCGTTTTACTTTTTAGGTACGGAACCCTAAAAACCATATGATATACATTTTTTGAATGATTTGTAAGAAGTTTAATGCGTGTGTTACAAATAGTAGATGAATGGTGTATGTGTTGTGTAGCGGGTCGCTGGTGGCGTACGGCAAGCTGCAGGGCTTGCTGTCGTCGGCGCCGCTGCTGCTGCCGGGGCGGCACGCGCTGAACGCGGGGCTGCTGGCGGGCGCGCTGGCGTGCGGCGGCGCGCTGCTGGCGGACCCGCACGCGCCCGGCCTGCCGCTGCTGGCCGCCGCCGCCGCGCTCAGCGGCGTGCAGGGACTCACGCTCACCGCCGCCATCGGGGGTAAGCACTCCACTCCGCCACACAATACCTACTGGACACTAACAGACAACAACAACTCAATCTACATACAAGTGATATTTGAGCAACACACAATGGTTCGGGACAGTTTGTTCCGCAACAGACCGAAATATCGCATCCGTGAGAGGTTTCTATGTGTTCTATGCTCGAATATTACTTGTATTTACATTGATATCTGCTAGTCTCCAGTATTCTGTGACTCTACTCTGCAACGCGCTTTCAAACCGACTTTAAAAATACATAACCGACTTTTACGTTTTTATTAATACAAGGTTTCGTTCGGAGCGTATCTTAGATGAAAGTACTTCGTAAACCGGTATAAACCAAAAGCATGAAAAGTACGTTACGCACAGTGCGGACAAAAATCGGTAGCATTAAACATAAAAGCAAAATATTAAAAAAAAACTATAAATCGGTTTATTGATTCAAAAATCTACGAAATTGTGTGCTTGCCTAATTTCGCTAGGTAATAACGGTAATTTTTTTCTATATAAAACTCACTGATCATTCTAAGAGTAATTAAAATCGGTCTAAAGAGTTTTAGAATCTGTCAAAATATAATAAATCTTTTTTCTTTATTTTATTCGTATAAAAATCAGAACAAATAATAATAATTCCGTGGTGGTCGCGATTCTCCCGACACTTTTTGCCTCGCACTACTCTGTTGTGGAATCAATTACCGACAGGGGTATTTCCGAACGGATGCGACATAGGGACCTTCAAGAAAAGAGCTTACTCATTCTTAAAAGGCCGGCAACGCCACTGCAAGACCTCTGGTATTACGGATGTCCATGGGCGGCGGTGATCACTTACCATCAGGTGCACCTCTTGCTCATTTGCCCCCTCTTCTATAAAAAATATATGTTATTAAGAAAAACTTCATGTTTGGACTTACATAAAATTTGAAATCAAGTCATTTTTTTTATTCAAATCAATGTTTACTAGCACTTTTACCTGGTAGTCAATGTTATAACTACTACCGGATTGGAATGCGGCCTCAGAGACTGTATCGTCAGAGACATATTAATAATAATTTATTTTAATTAATTAAATATTGATTCTTTAAAAAGTCTTGGAATTTTTATTCATGTCCTCGACTCTTGCTCTACTCGAAGATCTTCGCCCTCTGAATTTTAGTTCTAGATATACGAACAACTATTTTAAAGAGGACTTTTTGAGTATAAATTATCAAAACATGACACTTGATATTTTGTGATTCAGGTGCAGACATGCCAGTGGTCATCACTGTTCTAAACAGTTACTCGGGCTGGGCTCTTTGCGCTGAAGGGTTCATGCTCAATAACTCTCTTATGACTATTGTTGGAGCCCTCATAGGAAGTTCTGGAGCCATCCTGTCTTACATCATGTGCAAGGTAATATTTGTTTCAACCTAAATTTTTCATCAAGTGAAAGTTAGAATATGATGAATATGATTATGAAATTACTATTATACCGAAGGCATAACTGACATCAATAACGGACTGAATATATATATATATATATATATATATATATATATATATATATATATATATATATATATATATATATATATATATATATATATATATATATATATATATATATATATATATATATGCAATGTGAAAGGAAAATCCTGTCGGATAATTAAAGGCGTTATTTGGTACCGTAATACGATTACATATGTGTAATTATTTTATGGATATTAATTATTAGTTTTTCCATAGGAGATATAAATAAAAATACGAAGATTAAAACAACGATATCTTTTTTATTTTCAAAAATAAAGTCATATTAATATTTTTTTCAGTAATGCCTAAAGCCTTTAACAAACCCATATGCCTCTTTCGGATCGGACAGGGTTTTCTTTACACACTGTATATATATAGATTTACAATTTTTAATACTATTATTTATTTTTTAATTTTAATTTAGGTAGATTTAAAATACCCAATCTCTCTCAGAACAACTGCAGAAAATGTGCCCTAACCCCGAAAATTCTATGAAAATCCCGCCTAAACCAACAAGGAATTTGAATATTTCTAAAAACAAACAAAAATATGATAGTCTAGTAACATCAATATAGATATTTTATATTTATATGGAATTGTGTTAGTTGTGTTATAGAGATAATACTAATTATGATGTTACCTATAATATGTTAAGCTTTACTGGATTTGTTTAACAGGCAATGAACCGCTCACTACCGAATGTTATCCTTGGCGGGTACGGTGTGACAACGGGTGGATCTGCAAGACCATCTGGCGCCACTCACACCGAAATGAACGTGGACTCAGTCGCCGATCTCATACATCGCGCTTCTTCCATTATTATTACACCTGGTACGTAGTTTTTGTACAATAAGTCTTAAAACTCCTTGCCGCGTGTTTACATACATCGTTAGTATATAAACAAACCACACACATCCAAAGAAACAATATTTGTGTAATCAATGAAATGAAAATAATGATTATATTGATTTAATAGACTTGACCATGATGTTTGGCACAAGGTTCTGACGATACTTTATTGTTACGAGATTAGAGTTCGTATTGTGTTGAGTATTATATTAAAACCATGAATTTACAACACAAATGTACAATACACTACAATGATGTACGTAAATACAATGATAAACACAAATAACACTCACTATTTAAACACTAGAATTAACCGACTATACCGAATCACTGAACTAACACACCTTCCGTATCACATTGATCGTCCGAGCTATCGCTTCCGAATCACTGTATAAAACTCACTTCTATTCGCAAACACATCCTTATACACAAGGTAAGGTTCGACCATATTCCCGAAAGTTCCGAAAATATCGTGTAAATAACCTTCACCCTTTTCACCCTTATGCTCTATGCAAGAAGGTCAATTACGGCATAGCTGTTTGGGTAACTGCGACTATCGGTAGAAGCAGCTATCTCTTTCTTTTATTTCTAGATTTTTCCAGTGTTCTAACTCTTAGCTTTTTTAGATTATTCGCAACAGTATTAATTTGTTGCGAATAATCTAGAAAAGTTTTTGCCTATACTTTATTGGAGATAGATAAAAGATACTGACTAACTCTTAAGAAGATTTTAACTACAGCTTTCCTGTTAATATCTAAGCGAGTGTGTGAAATAAGGCTATAGATATTAGGAGTATTTACTTCATCCATTACGAAGCATGAGTAATATCTTATGTGTTTATAGACAGTGATTGTCCGATGCTTTAAAGAATAATAAGTATAGTCTTCTTCTTCTTCTTCTTCTCGTGGGCGGGTCTCCGCAACTCGATGACTAGCGCCTTTTTTGCGTGTGGTTAGGATGGTTCTACTCTTGCCATCCCAACTCCTCCAGGAAGCCCAACAACCCCTTGATGTGGTAGAAAGCTTCGGGGAGCGACCTCGGAGATCCGAGATACTTGACCCGGTAATTCGCCACGCCTTCACAATCAATGATGATGTGGGCAGCCGTTTCTTCTGTTTGCATGCAAGCTCTGCACAGAGGACTGTCTGTAACACCCATGTTAAACATGTGTTTGTTAAAAGGACCGTGCCCTGTAATAGCGCCAGTTATTACACGTAGCTGTTTTTTGTTTAATTTAAGTAACCTGTGCGATAGCTGCGGGTTCATTTTGTCAAATACCTGTTTCGATTATGAAGTATAGTTATCGTTGGTAATAGTAAAAGTAGGTTACGCATTAATTCTGGACTACCCCATAATCCATATACGTAAGCTGTCATCGCATTGGCAAATAACTCTTTGTGTTACAAATGTCCATGAGCCGTGGCGACGGCTTTACATCGGCTGGCTTACACTTTTGTATGTATGCCTACAAATTCAATATAAAAAATAAACATTAGTTGCCCCTGTGCGTGCCCCTGGGGATCGTCGTCTATGGTGGTGGGGAACCTGAGCTGTTGCTCAGGTCCCCCACCCCTAAGGTGCACCATAGACCTACAATAATATTACGCAATATTACGTATTGTACAATATTATTGACCGTTTACGGTTAATAATGAAGATTGCATAAAGATTAAACGAAAGTTTGAGCTGGTTTAATTTTTATTGTGCAATATTTTTTTCTTGCATTGTGTAGGCTTAAAATTGCACAATATTTATCACTTCGAGTTTGGAGCGGTCGCGTTCGGTGTCACGGTGTTTAATGTATGGTCGTGCCGTAAATTTAAGCAAAATGTCTAACAAGAATGCTATATAAGATAAAGAACTGATTGAGAAAGAATTGTATAGAGATTTATTCAAAAAAACCACCAGCGTGGTGACCGCCAAAACTTCGTCGTCAGACATGTTGCTCGCACGAAAATATTGATTAGACTGGTTTGTCAATTTTATTGAGTGATATTATTGAACGTTTGGAATCAAAGGGGGTTTTCAATATTATTGCACAATAAAAGTATTGCGCAATATTATTGTAGGTCTATGGGGCACCTAAGACCGGCACAGGCCACAAAGAATTATGAAACTGATGTGATTTTTATGCGTTAAACAGGTTACGGCTTGTGTGTAGCTAAAGCGCAGTATCCTATTGCCGAATTGGTGGAAATCCTGAAACAAGTTGGAAAGAAAGTGCGTTTCGCCATACACCCTGTCGCAGGTCAGTAATAAAGTTTAGTTATAATAATTATAATTTATGTTCATACGTTTTGTCGATCTACCTATTGGCTAAATGAGCTCGAAAGCGAACGAAAAGCGAACTATTGGCTAAATGACACTCATTCATTCACTGTCAAGACTACTATGTGGTTTTGTGGCATGATTCAGGAATAGCTAAGGCAAGCGGCTTTCTTAATTCCGCCGCAATAACGTCAGTACTTATCACTGTCATGTTGCGGATTTGAGAGCAAAGTAAACGGTAAACTTATGCATGTGGTTTTTTTTTATTACCATCCCGCTACGGGGATAGCAACTGTGTATGTGTCAAATGACTGGTAGTGTGTAAGATTTATTAAAGTTATACTTCTTTTGCCGTGTTAGGGAAAAATGATGAGAGTAAATTTTTACGATGCACGCGCACACCGTCACGAAAAACCGACAGCACGAAGTTAGCTAGTCAACATTATAGTTTTTCAAAAAAAGTTTGTTCATTTTTTTAATTGTGTACAAATGTTTCTTTTACGATATTTAAATAACATTTATTTAACTTCATAATGACTCATTATATTGTTAAATAAATTTTTATAATAAAACTTTCTTTCAATGTATTAAATACCTTTTTTCTATTACCTATTAGTGTCGTTTTGTCTGCAAACATAGGATAGCGCGAAGAATAAAATTTTGCAAACACCTTTTATAATGCAGCGGGCTGCACGCTACTGCTATTATTACATACAAATATTAGCAACTGCACTTCACCATGTAAACTTTAACTGTGTCAAAATTTCATGCTCCTTCGTACATGTATGTGTCCTAAAAAGAAGTATAAAATGTTAGCTTCATGTATTATAATAGTACCTAGGTGACCGAGCTTTGTTCCGTATTTTTTTAAATTAAAATGAAACGTAGGTAGTTCGATTTTTAGCCTCCGAAACCCCTGCATACTAAATTTCATGAAAATCGTTGTAGCCGTTTCTGATATGTGTATATATATGTATATCCAGTCCGTTATTGATGTCAGTTATGCCTTCGGTATAATAGTAATTTAATAATTTCTGTACAGGTCGTATGCCTGGCCAGTTGAACGTTCTCCTCGCTGAAGCCGGAGTCCCGTACGACGATGTTCTCGAAATGGAAGAAATTAATGAGGATTTCCCGGAGACAGATCTTGTTCTAGTCATTGGTAAGGCTTGTATTATTTACATGAATTACGTAGAAAAATAGTTTTACAGTCGAATTAACCTGATGAACTATTTAAGGTGCGAACGATACGGTGAACAGTGCTGCTGAGACCGATCCTGAATCTCCCATTGCCGGTATGCCTGTCCTCAAAGTGTGGAAAGCTAACCAGGTAATTTCAAATATGATTCTTTCGGTTATATTTTTATTGTATATTTATTGTTTTGTTATTCCGACTTCTTAGTCTTGGTCAGGAGTCTTCCTCGAAGCTGGTAGAATTAATATAACCATCAAAGTAAAATGAAATTTTAAGTTAACATATTGTAAAGATTTTTATACATTTGCTTTAGAACAAGAAGATCTTTTAAAAACCGTTTCCTCTGACAAGAAATATATGTATTTTTTATTGTTGTTTTCTTTTACTATATTGTTTTATATAATAGTAATCTAGTTTTGTTCCATATATATCATTTTATTAGTTGTAGTTTTATTTTCTATCGTATCAGCCTTTTACATATCCGTTTCAAATGACAGGCAAAGGTAGCCCAGAAAATCAGCTGTAGGATTGATAATACTTGTCATCCTATGTGTTTGCTGAGTGGCTTTCCATTTTGTCATCATGTTGCTATACATGAACATTATTAAATATTATGTTCTTTTTTTAATTTTCTATACATGATTTAATAATAAACTGTAACTATGTCTTTTAAAAATGTAATATGTATTATTTGCTTTGTTTGTTTCTTTTCTCCCTTTTCTGTATTCTTGTTATTGTTATTTACTTTATATATATAGTACTGTCTAGTAAATAAAACAATTCTTATTCTTATTCCATAAGCAAATGTGAAAAGCAAATGTTTGATGCTACTAACCCTTAAATATAAAAGCGGCAAGTGCAACCATACCTTAAATTATCGCCACATTACCATCCTTGGGGCGTAAATGGATGATTAACTCCACAGATCACATGAATACTTATACATACGCCACTGGGAAGGAAACGTGTCGCCAAGTGTATGAGCAAACGCTCCTATTACTGTCAAACATGTCATACATTTATAGCTTATATTGTGAAAAAATAGAAATAAATTATACTCTTTACTATGTTACCGACTAAGATGACAAGGTTTAAAAATTGACCTTGAAATAATTTTATTTCATTGGTAAGTAGTATAACTCTGTATTTCTGTATGTAATTGCAAGCTACACTGATAAGCAAAGAAATTATCTTGAAAGGCGTATCCGTTTAATCCGTGGTTAACTCTATTCATTAGGAAACTGCTTGTTTACTGTTCTATACTCATTTGAATAAAAATTATTGATTGATTAATTGATTTATATATTACAAATAATGTCAATTATATTGATTAATATAATAATGTGAATTAAATTGATTAATAAACAAATTAATAAATAATGCGAATTATATTGATTAATAAATAATGTGAATTATACTGAAAATATAAATAATTTGAACGAATGCTATGTTTATAACATTTGTTATATTAATTTTATCACCAGTATATTATGTCATAACATTAGGTCACAACAAAGTAAAAAAAATAATAAAATATTTTTTACAGGTTGTAGTAATGAAAAGGTCAATGGGCGTAGGATATGCGGCGGTTGATAATCCAATTTTCTACAATCCGAACACTGCTATGCTTTTGGGAGACGCTAAAAAGACTTGCGACGCATTGTTGGATAGAATTAAACATCTTACAGCATAAAGCCTCAGACAAACAGACGTGGTGTTGGTGGCTATATACGTGGACCCATTATAGTGTAATACCGTCTGATGCAGTGACGAACACTTCGAAGTCTACGGTGACGTTATGCCCACAGTCATGTAATCAATGTGATGCGGAGTAGGTCAGATTCTAAACAATTATTGAATTATATTCTATAAGTACATATTATCGTTATGCATGTGGCATTAGACGTTGCCACAAGATAGTGACGCACCATTAACATCAGTGGTGTCTATAGGCGATGGTTGACTCTTTCCCTCAGGAAACATATCTGCTTGTTTGCTATCTTGTAATTTAAAATATCTTGTTTTAGTTCGCCTATTTTTATTGTTAAAATGTGTCGCCCCACTCTGAACAGATTTCAATTGTGGCTTTATTTTGTCTACACTTTTGAGCATGTCACGCAGCCTTTCGAGTATTAAACTAGCTGACCCGCGCAGCTTCGCCCGCGTGTATATGAAAAACGATATCAACATGTCGATATTGTTTTTCATACATACTTTCATTCCATATTTTAGTCCTTTAGAGGTTTATTTAAAAAAAAATAGCCTATCTTTCACCTCGGATCTTCAATTATCTCTATTCCATATTTCATCAAAATTAAGTTGCGTGGTTTAGCTGTGAAAGCGTAATAGAAAACTTTCGCATTTATAATATTAGTATGAATTTTAATCACCAACGCGCCCTCGTATTGACCACGTAGCATCTCAAACAAGCATGGAAGTGACGAAAGCAGAGCTTCCACATTCCGCATCACGACCGCGCTTATTTGTAAAACTCTTTTATTTTGTGTGATACAACTGTCCACCACCGACATCACCACCGTAGATCGCAACTGTTCGTGCTACGTTAACCATGGTATATTTAGTCGCGATGAATGGCGAGGGTTATAAGTGGTTGAGATTAAAATTAGTTTGTATTTAAGACTTATAAACAATGCATGAGATGTGAATTTTTATTTGTTTTGTTAAAAACATTATTTGCAATGTTTAAGTAGATCGAATCATGGAAAACATTTTGTCCTCGTAGTCTGATAATTAACGTACCGTAAAATCTATTGTTAGTAGTGTTCTATGTTTGCACAATATACCTTTTATAATGTAAGGCACTATTAAAAAAGCATTATATATAACCTATCCTCTTTTCAGGAATGAAAGAAAGGTTTTAAGTTGGAGCGCATTTAATTCATTCTAGTTAATATAAAAAAAGTTTGCTGGACAAACTTATGAAAGAATTTAAATCGTTTTCCAACGTCTCCTTGTTTTTATTCTGAAAACAATTTTAACGAAACTTCTTTTTCTTCATTCCTAGTAAACCAGCATGAATGTTAATCATGGCTGTAAATATTTTTAATAGTCTATACATAGTTTTATACACGTAAAATATATCATGTAAATCATAAATATCAGTAATATTTGACGTACAATAATAAAACCATTTATTACTCTAGTAAGCACAATTTTATTGTAAGTATAAGTAAATGAAATATTTTAATTTATTTCTAGTCTTCTTTGGATTTTTAAAACCAAAGTCTTGGACTTCATAATTATATTTTTTATGTATTAAGGCAAATTCTGTTATGTCTTGTTATCCATATATTGTAACATTTATTATTTTCTAATACTACCAGTGCCTTAAAAGTATATACCTCCCTATGTTAATTCTACGTGTCATTAAAAAGCCTATACATTCCATCGTAAAAATATTAATTTATGATGATGAACGTCTTAGCTAAGTTAAAATAATGTACTATTAATATTTTTATATAAAAATATTAGTTATTATCATTCAACTGTAAGGTTACTTGTCCTTTAACCACAGACCACTGAATTGTAGTTAAATTTTTTACTGTTGTGCGCAGGTTAAACAACTGTTTATAAAGTAAGTTACTTATTAGAATCTAGGATAATTCCAGTTGTAAAGCAAAAATATATTTTGACTTAATATTTGCACGTATTTCAAGAGTATTAGCTCAAGAGTGAAATTTAGAATAATTTTAAATTTTTGTTGTATGTATTTTTGTTTTATACAAAATGACACCAATGCATACTCTAATATATTATGCATATATGTAGTTATAAACTTGATATACTGAACTTACTCTGCAAGTGTGACATAGAAGGAGTACAACAATCGTTCTGGAAAATTATATTAAAACATATTGTTACTATACCACACAGAACTTCCTAACAAGGGATCCATAATATTATATATCCACCAATTTTTTTTTAGTAAAAGCTGCTTTACTGGCTGATAAATCCCGCAATCTTTAAATGTTGCAGCAGGTTTTAACCAAAGCTGTTAAAGTTAATATACGAGCAATATAACAGCCGTGACTGGGAATAACTGATTTCGTTTCTTTTGTTATTGCAAAAATTTACAAATTTGTTACTAAAGTGTAAAATATAAAGAACTGCCCAAAATAGTAAACTAAAAGAGCTATAACTGACTGAATAAAATCTTTATATCCAAATACTATGGACATATTAGGTATATTTTATATTGTTGTGCTTCTATTGTGCATGAGTACATACTTTTTTTTTTATATCATAAGATAGCAAACAAGCAGAAGGGTCTCCTGATGGGAAGAGTCAACCATCGCCTATAGACACCAAAGATGTTAATGGTGCGTTGCTATCTTGTGGCGAGGTCTAATGCCACATGCATAAGTTTACCGGCTACCTTACCCTCCAAACCGGAACACGACAGCGACAAGCACTGACGCTATTGCGGCAGGAATAGGTAAGGCGGTGGTACCAGACCCGGGCGAGACAATGCAGAACTCTACCACCTAGTAGTCACGATGGTAGTGACTCGGTAGCCAATCGGTCGCCTTTTACGACCTGCCTGGCAGAACGGCAGTTGGCCTATTCTACAAAGGAGGCCGGGACCAACTAAAATAATATGTATGTATAACAATTTATGTAAATCTAATATGTGATTAGCATACATATAAATATCTCAATACACTTGAAATTGAAATATTTTATAATCTGTAGATATATGGTGGTTTAAGGGTTAACCTATTCGACTTGGTTTATAAAAACCAGGGCTAGATCCCAAAGTCGGATATTGTGTGATATTCCCTGTCCCTGCCTACTCTGCAAGGAATCATCGTCAAAATCATTGCCTAGTCTCCTAGTCTAGGATTCTGAATCATATTTTCCTAATAAAGGTTTTTTATAAATATTTATTTTCTACTTAGGTGTATTTAAATTATACCGTTGAAATATTTACTTTACACATATTGTGTCAATTAGCCAATTATTAGACAAATAAAATACCGTAATGAACTTTTAATAATGTGTTAATTCAGCAGAAATTAGTAATGGAGATAGATGTAGGTAAAGTGTTTTGTTTACCAGTTAGAATATTAAAAATATGAATGCACTTTATGTACATAATACTGTGACTTTATAAACGAGATTTTTTTATATATTTTTCGTGATTATACATCTATATAAAATATAATGTGGCTTTTTATTTGTTGTTTCCTAGAAGCTTAAAAACAATTTAATAATCTTACTGCACAATCAATGCTTATGTATGCGTGTGTATTTGCGATTTGCGCTCTAAATAAAACTTTTCCCAGCAACCCGCATAGTCGGTTTACCTACAGGTGAGCCAAAAGGAGTATTCGTTTCGGAATAAATGGTATAAGATGAGCCATCAGAATATTGTTTCATTTTAATATTTCCCTAATGCTGGAGCCGCACTGCGTCTATCGTCACAGCTTCGTGCAATGACATGATGAGTTGTGTCATTTAAGTACTGAGCTCCTTGGTCACCTGGCTTCATCATCGGACTCTAGAGGATGCTAGTTACCACCAAGCACCATAGTGCTCGTCAACACCCAATCAAACGAACCCAACCTTGATAGAGGTCTGTCATTTAATTACTGAGCTTCTATGGCCACCTTCTGGCTTCATCATTGGACTCTGAGGATCCTAGTTACCACCAAGTACCAAAGTGCTCGTCAACACGAATCAAACGAGCCCAAACTCGATAGTCTTGCCATTTAATTACTGAGCTCTTGTTCTTAACCATTAACTAATACTAAATTTTTAACCATGAGTTCCTAAGGTCACCCTCCGATTCCATCATCAGGTCTGTGTCATTATAAGTTTTCATTGTCATCCAATTTCCAAACGTATACAAAATTTCAGCTCAATCGTTAGCCGGGAAGTGGATCAAATTTACTTGTGGGATTTGATTTCAGACATCGGCATAGGTGAAATAAATAAAAAAATGCTCATAAAATAAAAACTACTGGGTCTACCTAAATCAAATTTTTATGGGACCAATTCGAAACTATTCCGCATCAAACAAAAAAGAACACATAAATCGGTTCAGAAACATCGGCGAAATCGGTGTCATACATAAAAAAAATATACCGGCCGATTTGAGAACCTCCTCCTTTTTTTGAAGTCGGTTAAAAATATCAAGCTAACTTGTACAGCGTATAGTCCTTTCAGAGCAGGTCACAGAACAAAATACTCTTAACGGAGGAGTTCTCTGGAATAATATTGTTCTGTGGTTAGGAGTATATTGTTCTGTGGTTAGGAGTATATTGTTCTGTGGTTAGGAGTATATTGTTCTGTGGTTAGGAGTATATTGTTCTGTGGTTAGGAGTATATTGTTCTGTGGTTAGGAGTATATTGTTCTGTGCTAGTCACTCAATATTAAAACGTATGTAGTGATTACATTCTAGTAAATATAATATGCTCTGTCAATACTCTGAGTACATTTGTTTTTTAATGATCTTCTTTAACCTTTATTTTATTAACATGCTTGCATCTTGAATTAGTCTGTATTACAAACTTAAAACTTAAGAATATGCCTATCAAAGATTATGTAATCCGCACAAATATAATCTGCGGGCCGCGGTTTGATGACCACATGACCACCACAGATGATCACTTCCGTTAGTTATATTGTTCTGTGATGACCACTGACCAGTGATATTGCGACGTTTTATGACGTAAGCCACAGAACAATATAACTAACGGAAACGTAAGCAGTCATCGCCACAGACTAGTATGACATAAATACAGTGCCAAGTCAGGGTAATTTACCCTAGATTTAGAGTAAAATTGAGATGACAGGGGAATTTTTAATTTTTAAGGGTAATTTGCACTATGCATATATCTGAACGCACTTTGTTCATTCCTTTAATGTTAAATGAAATTGAATCTGAATGAAGTGGCCTGCAAAATAAGACACCCAGTGTGCGTTTCTTAGCCGAAGTAAGGAAGGATGTTGAAGCGAGTGGAAACCCAAGATTTGGAAATATTTCCAAGGTTGCGTTGTCAACGTTATCAGCGCCGACTTCTAACTCAGCAGTAGAATGAGCTTTTTCCATATACTCCATTGGTGAAACAAAGCTTAGAAATAGATTATCCTTAGAAATTGTAGAGAATATTGTGCCAGTTAAACACATTTTTTTTGCGATTTTATGTGCGATATTACATAGCCTGGACTTTGCTTTAATTTATAATAATTTTTAAGTGTTGGGACTTACTATTATACTGGTACAAATATTGCAAAGCAGTTTGTCAGACCAATATTACAAAGCCTTTATTCGTGTATAATGAGGACATTTAGATGACAAAAAAATTGTTCCAACTAGCATTATACATGCCGCAGTGATCATTATCAATAATACTGTCACTGCCAAAAATACTTTTAATTTTTCTTATGAAATTATATGCCATCGTACGGCAGTATTTCGTGATTTGCTTAGTGTCAAGTAGTTTTATTGGTGATATTTTCGAGTCTTAACGACGAAAACATGTAGGGTAACGTGCTCTAAAGTTGGTCTGCGCTGAATGTTGGCCTCCTAATATGTTTAGGCTGATAATTAAGTTTCAACTCTACACAGCTTGAAATTTGTGTTGCGAATGATGACTTTGCTTATTTGACTGAGTATTAATACACCACTTAATTAATTTGTGTCGTATATTCCAATACATATACTATATATGTATTGGAACATACGACACAAATTAAAAAAGACGTAGAAGCCCAAGAGTCGCCACAAAGAGCTGTATTATTTCCGATTCAGCTAAAAACGTTAGAGGAGATTACGCACGGGGATTACGTTTTTCTATATTCTAAGATCAGAGTGCTAAGTGTGAGTTTTTCTTTTCGTATTCGATCGTAAGCACGTTTGTAGTTTACTAGGAATTTGTATGTGATTTGTACAGCGCCACCTAGCGGTAAACGTGAGAAACCAGTTTACCACTAGGTGGCGCTGTACAAATCACATACAAATTCCTAGTAAACTCGAGGCTCAATGAATTTGGCCCCACTTTTTTGATTTTCAGATTTTTGATAATGTAGGCGTGAGGTAATGGTTTGCATATTAGATATAAAATAAATAATAATTGGGAATTTAATTGTTTTTATGATCGAACAATCACCAATAGTCGTCGAACAAACGATAATTAATCAAAATTAATTAATCTAAGTGATAAAAATAAAAATATCTAGTAAGGGGGGCCAACTTAAGGGTGATCATTTGTTTAATTAATTATAAATAAATAAAAGACGAACAAACAATTTTTACAATCGAACATTAAAGAACGAACGACGAACAAATAATTAAAAATATCAAAAATCTGAAAATCAAAAAAAGTGGGGCCAAATTCATTGAGCCTAAACTCGAAATGCGCTCACGATCGAATGCGAAAAGAAAAACTCACACTTAGCACTCTGAACCAAAACGTTGCGCACGATAGGTAGTGCTCAAGTCATGCACAGAGCTAGCGTTGCCAGACCTCCTGATTTTTCAGGGGATCTACTGACTTTCCCAAAATTCTACTGATCTACTGATTTGAAGTAAAAGTCTACTGATTTTTTTCAAATACTGTAAAATATGATAAGTAACAAAACCTGCCTGTAATGAAACACAAAATTGTCACCATTGAGCAGTGTAAGCAGACGTACAATAATTATTGTACGTGTACCATAATGTCATGAATTTTTAGACCCTCAATCCTAAGCGTATAATCTTGCCAAAAGTACAATAATTTCGATTGATAGCAATTTTGTATATAAAAAAAATATAAAATTAGTTTTTCAAACATAATATATTACACTGCCATGAATGCTGGGTAAATGTTTCCTGTTATCAATCGCTCTCCGACTCGCAATCCTACCCCCCCCCCCCCCCCCCCTCCCTCTTCCCGTTACAACTTCATCGTTTACTTACATGTACACGTATAATTTCAATAAATAATGTCTTAATATATATATATATATATATATATATATATATATATATATATATATATATATATATATATATTAATAATATAATATATATATATATATATATATATATATATATATAAAAAGATTATTAAAACCTTATTTGTTTTTCAATAAGAAAAACAAATAAGGTTTTAATAATATTATTTTCGTCATTAAAAAATGCTATTTTTGAACAAATATTTTTTTGCTGACACTACTAATTTCACAGTTGTGGTATGAAGTTGATAACAAGCGCAGTCCTATTCTTAGTAAAACCAAAAAGTAAATTAATACATGTCGAAACGCATAGTATGATAAAATTTGACTGTTGACACTTTTGTCCTTAAGTGATTTCACTTATAATAATCTCGCTCAATTTAAGGGAACACCAGCAGAGGGTTATAGAACTCACGGTCGTGTTCATTTGCAGGAATGTTTAACAATTTTACTATAATATAATGCTTGGAATTGTGCAAAAACTTTGACCGATGTAGAAAGTAATGAATTTACCCCGTGTTGGTCTGGGCCTCCAAAGATATTAATGGTTGTTGCTATCCGTGTGGCAGGTTGTCAATGCCAGATGCGTAAATCTATCACGATGGAAAAAAAAGAAAAAAAAAGTATCTTCACGCCCGTATCCCCGAAAGGGTAGGCAGAGGTACAACAAGTGCACCCACGATTAGGCGAAGATACTTGGTCCCACAATGTGATAGGTGGCAAGCCTATCGCCAACCGGGCACTTTCCAATCCCGGGCAATGTTGTTTTTATCAGAAAACTGAAAAAACACATTTTTAGTTTTCTGATAAAACTTTCTGATAGGTGGCAAGCCTATCGCCAACCGGGCACTTTCCAATCCCGGGCAATGTTGTTTTTATCAGAAAACTGAAAAAACACATTTTTAAATTGCCCGACCCAGGAATCGAACCGGGGCCTCATGTAGTCAACTCCGACACCGGATCACTACACCACAGATGCGATGGAAGTGATCGTAAAGCCAACCGCTTGCCTTTTACAACCTGTCTGACGGAGCGGTTTCAGGGAGGGCTGAGTCTTGACTGCAAAAAAAAAAGGTCAATTAAAAGAATATCGGTTTCCAGATTTGTTTTTTCATGTGTGCTATAAGACATTGTTTCTAGGACAACGAAAAGTAAACTGCAGGTTCTGAGGGCCTACCATGAACTCTTATAATACTTGTCAAGTTCCAGGCAGTTCAACTATGAGTATTAACCTGTAAGGTTTTACTATCGTACCATGAACTAATTTTTGTTGAACTGCAATGCGTCGTCTTCTGGCCGGTTACATTATTTCTGGCAGGACATATCAAAATAACGTTGAGAAACACATAACTTGCCGATTTTTAAATTTTAGTATAAAGTTATTATTATTAATGCATTTTAATTAGAAATCTTGAATTTAAGAATACAAATTGGCAAAAGAGATCAAGTTTTAAGTTATTTAAAGTCTACGTAAAATATATGGAACATAAAGTAAACCACGTAATATTTGTTAAGCGGTATCCATTAAAGAACGCAACTCTGGGAATATTACACATGACCTTGAATTGTTTAATAAAGACATTTATGTTATGAGCGCGGTTTTTAAATTTCTTGAGTACGTTTTGATTTTTTGAGATAAGAGTTTTGGAATAGTTTGTGACTATTTTAAAGCTTAAAATTACACATTGATTTCATGAACGTGATTGATGTCGGAAGCAAAACGATCGTATGATATCAATATATTCAATGAACAATTGGAAGTTTTATGAGATATTTTAAATACTCATAAAGATATTGCAACGGGATTCAATAAAAGTGCACACTCAAAACGTTAATTTTCATCACACATCTAAATTTATGTGTATCTCCTCTGTGGTCTAGTGGTCCGGTGTCGGTGTTGATCACATGAAGTCCCGGGTCGGATAATTCAACAAAATGTGTTTTTCAGTTTTCTGACAAAAGCAATGTTGCCCGGGATTGGAAAAAGTGCCCGGGTGGCGATAGGCTTTGGCTAATCGTGGGTACACTTGTTGTACCTCTGCCTACCTCTTTGGGGATACGGGCGTAAGATACTTTTTTTTTATCTAAAATTAAAAATAAAAAATGCTTTAAAAGTAAGTAAATATTAAATAATAATAATATAACTTTATTTAGAAGTAATGAATTAGGTACTGTATTTTATACCAATATCAATATTTTTCTAAAACACAGTTAATGTCAAAAAATGTACAGTATAAATTCCTAATAGGACTAGGGCTAGGAATAGCAGTAATAATAAAAAATACCTACGTTTACAGTATATTTAAGACAAAGCAATCCAATAAAAGTTACTTTTTTTCACCTGCAAGTGACCGGCAATATTATATATTATTAACTTTAGCAGTTCAAATATCGATTTCGGTCTGACAAAAACACTTCATGGTACGCTAACGCAGGGCAGAAGTTGGTTTGAATAGTAAAACGATCGCTCGCCGGCATAGGTCACGTGGTCACTGACTGGCCTGTTAGATAACGCTTTCATGGTACGAAATAGCAGGACAGTTTAATTATCGGCTAAAATTGACCTGCTATAAGAGTTCATGGTAGGGCCGCTGTTTCATTCTAAAAACGAGGTAATTACTTACATTTTTCGGTTGTACCTAGATACGAGTAACTACAGTCTTTAATTTCGAATCGGTAACCCAATATACTAGGGTGGGCAATAGACCATCCCGGGATGACACGCCCCCCCCCCCCCCTCTATATACGCCTATGAGAAAGAAGTGTTGGTGTTTGTAGTGTAGAATATTCTTCAAAGAGGGCCCGGACCAACACTGGTATACCGCGAGATAAACGAAATAAATTTATATTTAACTGTCACATTTGATTTGCGAGTTATTTTTTATAGGACCTCTCCCCCCCTCTATGTGTTATTATGTATATGCCCGTCGTAAGCTATTTTTTTTTATAGTAGAGGGGGCAAACGAGCAGATGGTGCACCTGATGGTAAGTGATCACCGCCGCCCATGGACATCCGCAACACCGGGGGTATTGCAGCTGCGTTGCCGGCCTTTTAAGAATGAATAAGCTCGTTTTTTGAAGGTCCCTAAGTCGTATCCATTCGGAAATACCCCCGAGGGTAATAGATTCCACAAAGGAGTAATGCGAGGCAAAAGGTGTCGACAAAAGCGCACGGTTGTGGATTTCCAGACATCGAGGTGGTGAGGATGGAACTTTAAATTTTGACGCGATGTCCGATGGTGGAATTTAGCGGCAGGCATTAGTCCGAACAACTCGTCGGAACACTCCCCATGATAAATACGGTAAAAGATGCAGAGCGAGCCTACATCTCTGCGTAACACCAAAGAGTCAAGCCGATTAGAAATAGCCTGGTCGTCGACGATTCGAACCGCTCTACGTTGAATGCGATCAAGAGGAAGAAGCTGGTACTGAGGAGCTCCGGCCCAGAGGTGAGAACAGTACTCCATGTGAGGTCGAATTTGGGCCTTGTAAAGTTGGAGGCGATGGGCTGGCATGAAGTACTGCTTTGCTCCTCTGAGTACACCAAGCTTTTTGGAGGCTTGTTTAGCCTTCCCTTCCAAATGACCGCGGAACTGAACGTTGTTCGATATGTCGACTCCCAGAATTCCAATACTGGCTGAGGCTGTCAGGAGAGTATTTTCGAACCGAGGTGATACGACAAAGGGTGTTTTTTTTGCGGTGAACGCACAGAGCTGCGTCTTTTTGGGGTTAAATGTAATAAGGTTTTGACGACCCCATTCTGAGACATCAGTTAGTTGATTCTCGAGTTCAGACACGAGCTTGATCCGGCCCTCTTCGACGTGTTCCCGAGAAATACCGCTACGGCCGGAGTATGTAGCATCAACAGTACTGTCGTCCGCATAGCAATGTATGTTACTAATTCGCAACATATCATTGATATGCAGAAGAAACAGTGTCGGTGATAGCACGCAGCCTTGGGGAACACCAGCATTGACAGGTTTAAGATCGGAGCATGCACCGTCGACTACGACCTTAATGCTCCGATCAGCCAAAAAACTGGTGATCCACTAGCATAGTTTCTCAGGAAGCCCATAGGAAGGCAGCTTTGAGAGAAGCGCTTTATGCCATACCCGATCGAAGGCCTTCGCTATGTCTAAACTAACTGCCAATGCCTCCCCCTTGGACTCAACTGCCTCCGCCCAACGATGTGTCAAGTATACTAGAAGATCACCAGCTGAGCGGCCACGACGGAAACCGTACTGACGGTCACTAATCAGCTGGTGCTCCTTTAAATACTTCAGGAGCTGACAGTTTATAAGTGTCTCCATGACTTTGGAGAACAAGGAGGTTATGGCTATTGGCCGATAGTTTGACGGATTAGAGCGATCTCCTTTTTTAGGAATGGGATGCACTAAAGCTGTTTTCCATGAATTCGGTACCACGCCGAGTGAATAGGAGAACCGGAATAGGTGCGTCAATACTGGCGCCAACTCTGGAGCACATACTTTAAGCACAACAGGAGGGATGCCATCAGGCCCACTCGACTTGTGGATGTCCAAAGAAAGAAGTGCTTTACGCACAGCTGACTGCCGAAACTGCGGTTCTGGCATGGAACTATCACACTGCGGGATGGTAGGCGGTGTGTTCCCTCGGTCATCCAGAGTCGAGTTGGCCGCAAAGAACGAGCCCAGGAGATCGGCTTTCTCCTTTGCGTTATGGGCCAGAGAGTCATCGTCTCTGTGCAAGGATGGAAATGAAGGCTGGGAGAAATTCCCTAAGACAGCCTTGGCGAGAGACCAGAACGCACGAGTGCCAGAAGGAAGGCGAACTAATTTCTCACCAATTCTGCCAATGTGTTCCGCTTTTGCCTTGGCGATAGCTCTTTTGAAGAATCTCGAGGATGAGTTGTACTCCTTTCGTAATGCGCTAGTTTTTACATCACGAGATGCCGACGCAGCAGCCCAAGCTCGGTAGCAATCCTGCTTTCGGCGTAAAGCCGCTTTGCAGTGGCGACCAAACCAAGGCTGAGACTTGCCACCGATGGGCACCGCCGACAACGGAATAAAAAGTTCCATGCCCTGCAGCACCACATCAGCGACAGAGTCAGCGACAGCATTCGGATCATCCAGCGAGAAGCACAACCGCCCCCATGGGTAGCATGCAAAGAAATACCGCATCCCGTCCCAATCTGCTGACCTATAGTGCCAAACGCGACGACAGCCTGCAAAGGGAGACCGTGATGGGCGCGTGACCGGCACTTTGCTCCGGATCAGGCAGTGGTCCGACGCGCCAAGTGGAGCGTCCACCGATACCTGATAACGATCCGGGTCAGAGGTCAGCAGGAGATCCAACAGTGAAGGCGTATGGCCATCCACATCGGGAACACGCATAGGCGAGGTTACCAATTGTGTTAGACCATACGCCAAGGCAAAATCGTGAACAGACCTCCCCGCATGATCGGTGGTGCGAGAACAAAGCCATTCGGCGTGGTGGGCATTAAAATCGCCCAAGATCACGATCTCTGCGGAGGGGGTCTGCTCTAACACGGAATCCACAGCCGTTTGTAAGCGCTCAATGAGCCGGTCAATTTCAGTATTCCCGCTATGGGACCTGTATAGGCACGCGTAGCTGCGTGGATGGTCATCGCAAGCTACGCGTAACCAGAGGATGGATAGGTCCTTACCTTCAAGTCTGCCGAGGCGCCGGTAACAAATATCTTCTCTGACGTATGCGCACACACCAGCCCGCGGTACAAAGGAATGTTCCAGTTTGTACCCCGGGTAGGAGAGGTAGGAAGAATCAGCCGGAGAAGATATCTGTGTCTCGGTCAAGAAGAGCAAAGCTGGCTTCGCCGTCTCGAGATAGGCCTCCGGGACTCTCACAAACCAGACGAAACGCAGACTTCGGTGTCAAGTGAGAGAGTGGTATCTCCCCGGGCGTGCCGGCCTATTCAGTTGCAAATGCAGTATGGCACTACCACTAATTTGGTTGACTGACTGCACCGATGCTAGATAATTTTTGAACAAAAATTATCCCACCAGTGGGCGATGGGGTCGTCACATCCCTACGCCGACAAATTGGCTTGAAGATATTATGGATGTGATATCCACACAGAGGCGAGGGAGGTGGATCTAGCTGAGTGCCGTACATCACGGTCCAGATAGATTTACTTTACCCCCATCACATTAATGGGCGTACCCAAGTTCTAGACCAAGGGAAGCAAATCAGATAATAAATAGTGACTGACCGAAACTGGATTTTCAGCCGAAACCGAAACTGTAACTTCACCTTCTGGCCTAGTTCAGGCTTAAACCGAAACCATAACTTTTAAGACTATTATTTTATCTTATTATATTTTTAACGACAACAGTAGATAGTTATTAGTGAGGTAAACAAATTTCATGGGGAGGCGGCTGCCTCTCCATGCCCCCCCCCCCCCCCCTCCCTCGGTACGCCCATGGTTACATCATAACTTCTTCATATATGCTACCATCGAAGAGTAACTGAACAGTTTGATCGTGGTAATTTAATCTCGGTCACCCCTTTCTCTTCCTCTCAGCATTATAAACGTGATTCGCAATTGTTACATTAGAAAAAATCTCATTTCGACGGCTATAAAACTGCTTTAATGCTTGCATAATAATAAACAAGACATTAAACTATTATGTCGTCAATTATCAAAAATATTGTGCTTCTTACGGCCAGTTTCTGAAACGTAAATCAATTTTAACAAGCAATTAATCTGTGTTAATCTGTGTAACATAATTTTTACACAGATTAATTGCTTGTTAAAATAATTTGCGTTTCAGAAACCGGACGCTAGTTAGTTACTTGCATAGAATCACGTACTATTAGATTCCTTTTTTCCGTGACTCTCTTTAGGTGTCTCTTTGAAATAGTTCCAATAATAATTTTATAGTGGTCTGCATGCCTACCTAGTGTTGTATCAAAGTCCCCCATTGCATTTCATGAACAAAGTTTTATGGCTACACATAATATAGAAACTTTAATGCATAGCTTTCAAATGTAATTGCCTTCATGAAACAATTTTATGTGACAAGAATTCACGTAATTATATAGTTGGTTTGAAATGCTACATGCGTAAGTTTACCGGCTATCCTACCCTCCTTAAATTGCAGCGAATAGCTCTGTAGGGCAGTGCAGGATTGGTAGCCTGGACGAGACGTTACATAACTCTACCACGACACTACCTAATTAGTAGTCTACACGCGTATCAGATTCTTATTAGCCTTCTCTTGTCTTTTTCCTAACAGGAAAGTTGATCTATTTTTAAAAAAAAACTTCCCTTATTACGCCGATATATGCCAATAATTATGTAATAACTAGCTGAGCCCGCGACTGTCCGCGTGGAAAAATTTAAAAAAAATAGCCTAAGGTACTCGCTATCATATCAGCTATCTTTCAGTGAAAGTCCCGTCGAAATCGGTCCATTCGTTCCAGAGATTGGCCGGAACAAACAGACAGACAAAAATCCAAAAAAATGTTATTTTGGTATACGTACCGTGTATACATCCATATGCATTTGGTAAAAACGGTTATTTTAATATTACAAACAGACACCCCAATTTTATTTATTTGTATAGATGGCGTCAACGCTTGCATTTCTTGCAGATAAAATTGCCCTTACACACATCAATTGATTTTTTTTTTAGTAAATATATCATATCCGAATTCCGGGTACACTTTAAATATCAAGTCTTTAAAGTTGGTTACGATTTCACGAAGGTCTTTATCTATGTTAAATTTTTTTGTAGCCTGATTCAGGAACTTTCCCCTAAGTAACCACTAACCAATCAATATGATCTTGTTTGGAAAATTTGTGCTTCTTCTACCTAAATGATTGCTCATGTTGGTATACCTACAGCTTCAAAAATTAAACAGTTTTCCACAATGGGGAAGATTTAAAGCAAGATTTAATAATATCATAACTACAAATCCTTATTAAGTAGCTATACAAATACAGTACTTACACCTACTTACTAACGAATTAGACACATATCAGGCCAAAGCGAACGATCATGAGGGATACACGATCGTTCGCTAAATCTATCGTTCGCTAACAACACCGTAAAATACACAAAATAGATCGAATATTCAACTACTACAAAGTAAAGTGATTTTTTTTCAAAGAAGGAAAATCCAACGTTCCGTATCAAAGAAGTCTATTGCGAAAGGAGCCGGTCACATGTCTACTCCGCGCGGGCCGGAGAGGTTAAAGGTATATGATTCCATTCATGTACCTTAAAAAACCGGCCAATTGCGAGTCGAACTCGCGCTTTAAGGGTTCCGTACCATAATCTATAAAAAAACGGCAATCACGTTTGTTGAATGGGAGCCTTCTTAATATTTATTTTATTTTAATTATTTATTTTTAAAGTGATTTTATGCAAATGCAAAAGTGAGTTTATGCAAAAAAAAACACGTTTGTTGTATGGTGGTCACTCTTAAATATTTATTTTATTCTTTTTTTAGTTTTAGTTATTATAGTGGCAACATAAATACCTACATCATATGTGAAAATTTCAACTATCATGGTTCATGAGATACAGCCTAGTGACGGACAGATAGATAGACATACAAACGCACGGACGGACAGTGGTGTCTTAGTAATGGGGTCCCGTTTTAAACTTTGAGTATGGAACCTTAAAAAGTATAGTAAAGCCAACGCTCTCACAGTTTGGCTCTTCTCGGCAATGTTCGGTTCTCGTTCGGCGGTCAGAGTAGTGCGCCGCATCGTGCACACTGCACACAGCCTTTCGGTTAATACCTAGATAGTACCTAGGTATGTTGAGTTATTTTCGTTTTACATTTGTTTTTAAACTATGCATCTAAATAACGTGGTATAAGAGCCAAAGTTTGTCTTCCTAAGATCTTCGTGTTGATGAAGTACTTTTCGTTAGTAAGGATTAATATGATAAGGATTAAAATTCACCTATTAATTTTCTATAATTTTTCGACTCAAAATTCCTTATTGTGTTGTTGTTATAAGAGATAGATATATAGTGTAGCGGCCTTTTTTGTGCATCTACTAAAAACCAATATATTTGTAGTACATTGTACTTACGTGTACTTAAGCATTACGCCAGCAAGCGCACGCGGATACAGCCGTTCGATACCGCTTTTTCTTCCGACTTATTTTACAAATATCGATATTTTAACTACGCTAAGAATAACTGTAACGTAATCCTCATGAATGTAGCTATCATTAATCATACACATAAAATTTTTTTCAATCCGACTTGTAGTTCCAGGAATTAGCATTAGTAGTGAGGCGTATTTATCGTAACAGATAGAAATCAAAGGTATTCGTAAATACTAGATAACAATTGTTCCTACAATATCAAATATCTGTTGAAAAATATCAGTCACAATACTGAATCACAATCTGCACTACGTTCTTCAGTCACACTAGGTACTAGGTACTAGGTACCTACTCAATAACAGATATTCGTGTTACCTGTTCTTCGTATGTATTAGTCTCTCTCGCTCACACCCGCTTAATTGAATCTGCTAAAACGAGAAGCACCTAGTATTTATTATCCGAAAATTCAAATAGTAATCTTTTATAACAAAATATCTTCCTAGAATAGTGACAACTATTTCTAGTCGTATAATCTGTTATCTGTTCCTGTTCCTAATTTTTAATTCGGAAACACTGCAAGAATACTTCTAACGATATGTTGAAATATTACTTTTGTAGGTATGTAAAAACAAAAGGGTCGATCTCAATTATTTGCATAAAATCATCAATATAGGTACTCGTACAAAATTTAAATAACGGTAAAATATTTTTTTCTTCGTAATAAAATTACAACAGAAATTATTTGAAAGTTCGAAACGTTTATATAATGGCGCGTTTCCGAACGTCTTTGTTGGCATCAAGGAACTTATATACTATAATTGGAATTGTTACGAAGCAACATTTGAAAAATAAAAATGTACTTTATTGCGTAACAGATAAAATTGACATTTGTTTCTTACATAACAGAGGGGAAAAACGTTCTGAGCAAGACAACGACAAGAGTGGATGTTGTCCCTTTCGTGCAATTGCCAGTGTAAATAAAACTATCTAGATGGTAGATTTTTACATATTCAGTAATCGTTAAATCCTTTTTATTCATACACGTCGATAGATACATTAGCATAATATGTATTGTAATTAACATAGTGAGTTCTTAAATGTGCTTATTTTAATTATTACGTAATTACTTTTGCAATGTAAAAACTGTTTCTCAAATTAGTAGAATTACTTAGTAGTAATTTGCAAACTACGCATGGCCACACTTATATGTGGCGATTGGCGCTTTATTTAGTAGAAAGAGACACACTCCACTCATGTCGTGGTACTCTTCGGAACGATTTTGAAGCGCGTGTAAGCATTCCGGGTAGAATATAACTTCCTTGGTTGGCATTGACGCCATAGGCTACAAAATGTTCAACGTAACTACGACTTTATGACTTAACCATAAAGGTGATATTAATTAGACACCCAAGTCATAACGTTTCTTTGGTAATTTGTTTTCTATCCCGTTTTTCGGATTATATTCTTTCGATTTCGCTTTGAATTTACTTAGCGAAAACAAAAATTGTTTTGTAAACAAAAGGTTTACTAGTGCGAATAAAAATACTTAGTAGGTATTCATATTCTTTTTTTATATATAGGTAATAAATTAAGCAGTTCTGATAGGATACTTATCTATTAAATTTAAATAATTTAGGTTGAAGTTGTATAAAAGTTTTTATAATATTAGTTCAGCAAAATGGCAAATGTAAATAAGAGATGACAGTGTTGTGTGTGTGTGGGACAATTTAGATGTAGGTGGGCACTATGCGAGCTGCAATATATCTATGTAAGGCTTAATTATCTTTTGATCATCCGTATTTGCAAAAACATATGAATAAAAAGCATCCCACGGTTCGGGTGATTAGCAGAACTGGTACCTAGTTATAATTATTATAATGTTTTTTTTAATATTGCTTAGACATTTTTCAACCCATCGGCTATCAATTATCTAGCTAAAATAGAACTTTAGATCACAAAAATTAAATTGAATGCCATTTGAAAAATCAAAATTGATCATCGTTTCCAAAATACCTACACGGCTTTTAAAAAATCAATATAGCCTACTGTGATTTTTAACTAACTATCTATGTAGATGTTTGAACTAAAAAAATATATTATTATGCTTATAGTTTTTACTCATTTTAGCTTAAAATACCTCATATTAGCGGGAAGTTTCAGGTATGGACTGCAGGGTTAACCGTTTACACATTTTTTAAGATTATATCAAACAATAATCAACTAAAGTAGGGCTAATTTAAAAGGTCATATTTGTCAGATCTTAAATCTAAGAATGTGAAATGGGATCTAAAACGCAGTAGCTCCATATAAACTTGTACGTGTCTGGCATCTGCCAAATGTCGTCTACTAAAATGGCCTTAGTACTTTCTACTCTCTACTCACCACAGAGTACTTTGTAATATGCTACTCACATATTTTGCACTGTAATTATATACTGAGACCGTGCTTGGAAAAATAACAGGCTGTTCTTTAGTAACAGATAATGTCATCTGTTATTTTTCAGTAACAGTAATAGGATCAACAGATATCTGATTAGTAGTGAGGCGTATTTATCGTAACAGATACAAATCACAGGTATTCGTAAATACTAGATAACAATTGTTCCTATAATATCAAATATCTGTTGAAAAATATCAGTCACAATACTGAATCACAATCTGCACTACGTTCTTCAGTCACAGTAGGTACTAGATACTAGGTACCTACTCAATAACAGATATTCGTGTTACCTGTTCTTCGTATGTATTAGTCTCTCGCTCACACCCGCTTAATTGAATCTTGCTAAAACGAGAAGCACCTAGTATTTATTATCCGAAATTTCAAATAGTAATCTTTTATAACAAAATATCTTCCTAGAATAGTGACAACTATTTCTAGTCGTATAATCTGTTATCTGTTCCTGTTCCTAATTTTCAATTCGGAAACACTGCAAGAATACTTCTAACGATATGTTGAAATATTACGTCCTTTTGTAGGTATGTAAAAACAAAAAGGTCGATCTCAATTATTTGCATAAAATTATCAATATAGGTACTCGTATAAAATCTAAATAACGGTAAAATATTTTTTTCTTCGTAGTAAAATTACAACAGAAATTATTTAAAAGTTCGAAACGTTTATATAATAGCGCGTTTCCGAACGTCTTTGTTAGCATTGACGCCATTGGCCACAAAATGTTCAACGTAATTACGACTTTATGACTTAACTATAAAGGTGATATTAATTAGACACCCAGGTCATAACGTTTCCTTGGTAATTTGTTTCCTATCCCGTTTTTCGGATTATGTTCTTTCGATTTCGTTTCGAATTTACTTAGCGAAAACAAAAAATTGTTTTGTAAACAAAAGTTTTACTAGCGCGAATAAAAATACTTAGTAGGTATTCATATTCTTTTTGTATATATAGGTAATAAATTAAGCAGTTCTGATAGGATATATTTAACTATTAAATTTAAATAATTTAGGTTTAAGTTGTATAAAAGTTTTTATAATATTAGTTCAGCAAAATGGCAAATGTAAATAAGAGAAGACAGTGTTGTGTGTGTGTGTGTGTGGGACAATTTAGATGTAGGTGGGCACTATGCGAGCTGCAATATATCTATGTAAGGCTTAATTATCTTTTGATCATCCGTATTTGCAAAAACATATGAATAAAAAGCATCCCACGGTTCGGGTGATTAGCAGAACTGGTACCTAGATATATTTATTATAATGTTTTTTTAATATTGCTTCGACATTTTTTAACCTATCGGCTATCAATTATGTAGCTAAAATCGAACTTTAGATCACAAAAATTAAATTGAATGCCATTTGAAAAATCAAAATTGATCATCGTTTTCAAAATACCTACACGGCTTTTAAAAAATCAATATAGCCTACTGTGATTTTTGACTAACTATCTATGTAGATATTTGAACTAAAGAAATATACATACAATTATGCTTAGTTTTGTCTCATTTTAGCTTAAAATACCTCATATTAGTGGGAAGTTTCAGGTATGGCCTGCAGGGTTAACCGTTTACACATTTTTTAAGATTATATCAAACAATAATCAACTAAAGTAGGGCTAATTTAAAAGATCATATTTGTCAGATCTTAAATCTAGGAATGTTAAATGGGATCTAAAACGCAGTAGCTCCATATTAACTTGTACGTGTCTGGCATCTGCCAAATGTCGTCTACTAAAATGGCCTTAGTACTTTCTACTCTCTACTCACCACAGAGTACTTTGTAATATGCTACTCACATATTTTGTACTGTACGTGAATATTTACTGAGACCGTGCTTGGAAAAATAACAGGCTGTTCTTTAATAACAGATAATGACGTCTGTTATTTTTCAGTAACAGTAACAGGAACAACAGATATCTGATTCGACCTGTTATAACCCAAGACTATATCTGATTCGACCTGTTATAACCCAAGACTAATTAGCATTTAGCGCATTCAATGAACAAACAAACGTTAAAATACTCGTATCATATATCATTATAAAGATAATTCTAAACTCAACGATTTAATTACATGTATGTGTTTCAATACGTTAGCGCGATGTATTTTCGTGCAGCGACATCTAGTTAATGTGCTCTACGTTACGCTTTATGCTCCGCTTTCTTTCAATTAATTTTATTTCCTGTGGGAACGAAATATTTTCCCGCGGTAAAAAGTAGCCTATGTCCTTTCTCGACGTCTTATCTATGTTTATGCCAAATTTCATCAAAATCGGTCCAGTGGTTTAAGCGTGGAAGCGTAACAGACAGACAGACAGACAGAGTTACTTTCGCATTTATAATATTAGTATGGACTAGTATGGATAGTATGGATTTTACTCGCAAATATTTTCTTTATAAGGTACCTACCTTATTTTAAATAAGTGCTTTTGATACATATTTGGTAGAAATCAAAGAATTAAAAAAATGGAAATACTAAAATTGTAGATGAAAACACTGCTGTACAGTGTAAAATGTATGTGCGGCCATAGATTATCCATACTAATATTATAAATGCGAAAGTAACTCTGTCTGTCTGTCTGTCTGTCTGTTACGCTTTCACGGCCAAACCACTGAACCGATTTGGATAAAATTTGGAACAAATATAGTTTGAGACCCAAGAAAGGACATAGGATAGTTCTTATCCCGGAAATCCCACGGGAACGGGAACTATGGGGGTTTTTATTTTAGATTTTTTTCCACGCGAACGAAGTCGCTGGCACAGCTAGTTTATGTATAAGGCAGGCTGTAAACGTTCAAACATGTTTGTCAAACTTAAAGTTTTGTACGTTTTTATCAAACATCGACGCGCACATAGCAACAAGTTTGTCAAACAAGGTTTCACTTTCAAAGCAGTTTTCACCGTGAAGTGACGCTCCGACGCTCAGGTGAGTAACAAATAACAACATGTCTCAGCGGCGGTCGTGCCAAAATGCCGAGTTTGTTTGACAAACATGACTGTACACCATTGACGTGTATAATATTACCACTGGACTTGCTGCTGTTAAAGAATTTTTGTGACTATTTGAATATCGCCATCTTTGCGCTGTAGACCGTTGCGAGTTGGTCGGGACTCCATTGAAGAATAGACCAACTGGCCAGGCAGATCGTAAAAATTGATCGGTTGGCTATTACATGTCACTACTATCGTGACTACTAGGTGATAGAGTTCCGCAACGTCACACTTCAGGTATTTGGTAACACCGCCTTACCTATTCCTACCACAATAACGATGATTCCCTCATTATCGTGTTCCGGTTTGAAGGATAAGTACAAATAGCAACGTGCCATTAACATATTTTTTGTCTATAGGCTATGGTTTCTCTATCAGGTGAGACATATGCTTGTTTGCTTATGATATATGTTAAAGAAAAATTGTTAAAATATATTCTAATAATTCGTAAAGTAGAAAAATTGTGCAGGAAAGGGTTTCCCAAGTGTTGGTTCCGGGCTTCTTTAAAGCATGGACCAACTGCCGTTCTGCCAGGCAAGTCGTAAAAGGTGACCAATTTGCTATGCGAGTCACTACCATCGTGCCTACTAGGTGGTAGAGTTCTGAATTGCCTCGCCCGTGTCTGGTACCACCGCCTTACCGATTCCTGCCGCAATAGCATTAGTGCTTGTCGTTGTCGTGTTGCGGTTTGGAGAGTAGGATAGCCGGTAAAGTTATGCATGTGGTATCAGACCTCGCCACAAGGTAGCAACGCACCATTAACATATTTGGTGTCTATAGGCGATGGTTGACTCTTTCCATCAGGAGACCCATCTTTTTGTTTGTTATCTTATATATAAAAAAAATAGTAATATTATAACACCGATATTTGTTTCTTTCTTTCACGCAATATCGGTTTTACAGATTTAGATGAAATTTGGCATTGAGATAGACTATAAGTAAATTGTAAAAATAACGAAAACACCGAACATTTTATACATTTAATTTTATAATACTGTATAATTTCTTCGAGAATTTGATTGTGATAGTATACCGAAAGTCCAACAAATGACTCGTTTACCTTATTTTAGTTAGACAATCTCAGTCTAAGGTTGACCGGTGATTGCATTAATTTGTTCTTATTTCTTGTATTGTAATACGATAGCAAAAATATTCCTTTCATGTTTCTTTAAAAAATTAAGTAGTTTACGAATTCCTATTTAACAAAATAATACAGACGAGCCTAAATTATTTGTCATGTTAAGAAATGTCGTATATTTTCACCAGCTGTTACAGAATGTGAAATTGTTTTTGTTGTTGCGATAATTCTTATTTCTTTACGTTTTGTCATAATTTGTCGAAATGACTTTAAAAATTTTCAATCACGATAGTTTTGATTGCAATATTTGATAAAACATTAACTATCAAAAATATTGTGAACAAGCAGAATCTGTTTTCTTTGGAGTCCAATTAACAGCTTTCATTATTGTAGTCATATATTTTTTTTGTTCTGCAAAAATAAAATGCAATTAAAATCATAGTTCGCTACTGTACGGTGGTTTGGTTCCGTACAGAGTAAAATACAAGTTAAGTTCAATATTATGTTTATTGAAAGCTTAACTTATACTAAAATGGTTTAATGGTAAAAATGGTGAAGTATGGTTAGGTGAGCACGCGAACCGATTGGCGGCTTGACGCGAACTGTTTAAAATATGTAAATTATAATAACGCGTGGCGACATATACGCTGACAATGCCAAACGTGATGTACGGCACTGTCGACAAGCTGTTGCCCGTACAGCTACATTAACAAAACTTATCCTATAAGTGAGGCATATTTAATTAAAATGCAAAAGAAATAAGACGACTATAAAGTGACTTAAATATGCAACTATGAAAAAGAAGACTGAGTTGGACTACAAAAGTAGAATATCGATATTGAAATTATCAATATGACCTGTTTTATCGCTAGTTAATTCTAAGCAAAACAAAATTAAAAAAATATTATTAATTCTGCCGAAAATCAATATCTCTGTTGTTAATATAATATTGTATTAAGAGTTTCTGATAAAAATTAGATGTTTTAAATACTATGTTACTAAATTTTTGATTAAAAACAGTGACTACATGCACGTACATGTAAGACGAAGCTTTATACTAATTTAGGTAGAGAAGTTTGCAATATTCGCATTTCTTTATGTCTTAAAACTTCAGAGTACACCAAATATAAACTTAGAAATTCATTAAAACATTAAAAAATTAATTAAAATGCGTTACTGCTTCATAATATTTAGACTACCATGGCAACCACATAAAGCATACATAAAAATTAGTTCCCGAGATCCTCGTGTGTAGTGTTTCAACTGGACATAAAAAATAGCTGCATTTGTATGGGATAACCTGTCCAATGGTAATATTATACACATCATTGCTGTACACCTTCAAACACATATGACAAACACGCCAATCAAATCTTTCAAACATACAGCCAAACACGTAGTTTACTTGACAAACACGTCAAACATGATCGAAGACTATCAAATAATTTGCCAAACACGTAAAATTTGAGCGTTTCTAGCCTGCTTAAAGTAGGACTGACGTTTGACATCCGACCAAGGAACTTATATACGATATCTGGAATTACTACGAAGCAATATTTGAAAAATAAAATTGTACTTTATCTCGTTGGCAATAAAGTTGACATTTGCTTCTTACTTAACAGAGGGGAAAAACGTTCTGAGCGAGACAACGACATGAGTGGATGTTATCCCTTTCTTGCAATTGCCAGTGTAAATAAAACTTTCGGATGGTAGATTTTTTATATATCCGGTAACCGTTAAATCTCTTTTATTCATACACGTTTATAGATACATTAGCATAAAATGTATTGTAATTAACATATTGAGTTCTTAAATGTGCTTATTTTAATTATTACGTAATTATTTATGCAATGTAAAAACTGTTTTCTCAAATCAGTAGAATTAGTAGTAATTTGTAAACTATGCACGGCCACACTCAGGTGGCCGTACGCTTTGGCGCGCTTTATTTAAAAATATAGCTGATACTTTTTGCTTACTGCTATAAGTTTTTTCTGTTGTAAAATGGTGAAAAATTGTAGCGTTAAGTGCTGTAATAGTGAAGCGTATGCTGGTTGCGGAATTTCATTTTTTGAGTAAGTTTTTTATTGTATTTACAAGTTTCTTAAGTAGGGTAGCAATAATAACACAAAAATTCGGACATGTGAATACAAAGAAATTACAATTCAATCTAACATTTCATAATACGTCCCTAAGGAATGTCATCGTAATCAAATAAGAACCTACTTTACGTAATTTTGTTATTTAATACTAAAATCATTGTGTTGTAGTAACTAAATACATTACCTGCATACTTTTTGGTAGTAACTGTTAACTAGTAGTAGATACTTAACTTCTTGTTCATTATTTTCTTGCAGGTTCCCAAGAAATGAGATTCTTCGACAACGGTGGATTGAAGTTGTTCCATTTAAAAAAATAAATCATATTACAGTTTAATTTGCAGCCGTCATTTTAAATCCGAGGATTTAATAATCCATAAGATAAGATCAACACTGAAACCAAATGCTATTCCATCTATATTCCCTGTTGTAAGCTTAATCATTTAGTGTTATTTAAGATATTTTTTAATTAAACATACAAACGTAATATAGGGTCATTGCGTCGGTAACGCGACCGCCTCTAGTATGCGACCACTTGAGGGCCTAGGTTTCTTAATTAAAGATAATAGCATTTTTTCATGAAAAAACAATGAACAGTAAGCATTGAATATTCAATGAATAATTATGTAACAAGAAAATCATAAATTTAAACCTATCTGCTAAAGCTGAAAATAGTGCCCGAGTTCGGGTGATGACTTAGTGGTGTGTTTATGTGTCGCGTATTGCAATAAAAATACCACACCGGGTGGCGAACAAAGTTACCTTTTGTTACCTTATACTAATGTTACACTCAAACAAGAAGCGTTATTATTTCAATTATAGAACATTGTTTGTTGGAAAGTTGTAGTGACATCATTTTTTAGCTTATATTTCTTTTTAAATCCAGTGGTCGCAAACTGAAGTATATAAATATCTAATACGCTCGAAAGCGGCCATGTGGTCACATTCGGACACTTAAAGCTATAAAATATTTTGCTTATTATGATCTCAATGATGCTTTCATGATTGTATAATTTAGAATCTGATGTTGTAGAAGCATAAAGATGCATCTCGTCAGTTTACGACCACACGTTTTCTTGATAGAATTTTGTTTAATTCACTTGCTAAAATAGGTGATCTCAAACCCACCCTGGTCGAATATTATGATGTTAGTTTGTAACGTTAATACGAAAGAAAGTAAACTAAAATAAGTAAATAAATAAAATATTGCTTTCTTTAGATGACAACAGGCCCGCAAGATAAAAAAAAAACAAAATGAAAAATACTGGTTTTTTAGGATTACTTTAAGGAAAATTTACTCCTTGTGAAATGGAAAATTTACTCGGGTGTATAATAGAGAGGAAAATGACGTTATCAAATATTGCTTGACTATTATGTAGTTGTCAACCACAACAAATTTAGTAGAGTAATATTCAGAAAATATGAACACTTTTATTTCTTCGAATCCCACGAATCCCGTGACAGCGAGTGATAGCTCTGTTATCATCCGCGCGGTGACTAATAGCTAATGAGTCTAGTCACGAGTTCAGCAAATCACTGTTTGTAAATAATGAACTTCAATAGTGCCTATAAAGGATAATTTGAATAAAAATGATATCTATGCGTGGGCGTCCGTATGACTATAAACATGTTATAGGATAATTAGCTCAATATTTAAGTACCTAATTGTTTTACATATTTGCTATTAAAATCAACTACTGAACACTCTCCTTTAGTATGTACGGTTTTTATCAGCCAAATTCAATATAATTTACAGATGTGAAACGAAAAAACTACCTGTTATTAGTCTAGATGATTAATGTTTAAAATGAATATTTGTTTTTTATATTATAATATAGCAAACAAGTTGACGGCTCTCCTGATGGAAAGAGAAACCATCGCGTTTAGACATCAAAGATGACGTGTGGCGGGTTTGCAATGCCACATGCACAAGTCTGCCAGCTACCTTACCCTCCAAACAGGAGCACGACAATGACAACTAGGTGGTAGATTTCTGCATTATCTCGCCCGGGTCTGGTACCACCGCCTTATTTATTCCTGCCGCAATAGCGTAACTGCTTGTCAAAAAGTTTACTTAACTCTTGACAAGAAATAATTTCACTACCATCGTGACTACTAGGTGGTTCCGCAACATCTCGCACTGGTATTTGGCACCACCGCCTTACCTATTTGCGCCGCAATAGAGTCAATGCTTGTCATCGTCGTGATCCGGTTTGGATTGTAAGGTAGCCGGTAAACTTATGCATGTGGCCTTAGACCTCGTCTAAACTTATGCATGTGGCCTTAGACCTCGTCAATACATAACAACGCACCATTAACATCTTTGGTGTTTATAGGTAATGGTTGTCTCTTTCCATCAGGAGACCCATCTGCTTGTTTGCTATCTTATGATATAAAATTGACATTATTGCTGCAGGAATATCTTCTGCGATGGTAGCAAATACCCGGGCGAGACGTTGCGGAACTCTACCACCAAGTAGTCACGATGGTAGTGACACTTATAGCCAATAAGTCGCCCTTTACGACCTGCCTGGCAGAACGGCAGTTGGCCTATTCTTCAAAGGAGCATGAGACCAACATGGAGATAAATGGACCATTTTAGGAAATAGGCATTTTGAAAATGTTGTATATTTTGGGAATTGGACATTTTGAACTTGAACGTTGGAACCGGAACCGAAGTGTTTTATCCAGGACCCTGTCAGTAGACTGGCATTAAGATTTTGCAATATTTCTCACCGTATCCTCTAGGTTTTATTGATTCTTCAGTATCGCTGGACTGCTGCACTCGAACAAATTTTAAAGCAATGTAATGTAATTGTCATCTGTCCGTAATTAATGCATACATTTTCTAGAAGAGTATTTTGATCTTTTATCTGTATGTATAATGCTCAATTCGGCAGAAAGATCACACTTGCAAAGATTTTTTTACCACACTTTTTACCCGCGAAACAGCTCAGTATGAAAACAAATTTACTATTTATTTCAGTTACATATCAAGTAAAATTATTCTAACTTTTATTATTTTTAATAATCCTATTTTACGCTCTAACACATTAAGATGGGCCGCAGCTGGTCAGGGTGCTTCGCAAAAATTCGCCTAGATCACTTTGATACATTTTATATAAACTCTCGTACACTATGCCGGGCCAAAGTGCGGCAGATTTGCAGAGCGGAATTGAGCGCACACAATTTTCTCCGTGTTTTAAGTATGCATTTACAAAATCAGAAATTATGGGTTAAGAACGATTAAAGGCCACAAAGAACTAGCCTTAACATGCAGTTCGGCAGTTAACTGTACACAAAACTAGTCAATGTGTTGCGGCCCGGCACGTTACTAATATGCTAGCATAATACGATATCATTAGACAAATCACACGAATTGATCTAACCCTAAAGTTAGCAAATTATGGGTGTGAGTCAAAACAACATAATATTATGAATGTGCATTTTCCTTCGTCAATAAGAGCGATAACAGACATTGTTAACCTACACGACTTTCAAAAATTGATAGCCGTGGGTGCTATCCAGGACTTATCGTAGCTGTCCATATCAGTTCTATTCCGCTTTTTAGAATGAAATTGTCCTGTTGCACAAATATGTATGGACACCCTAGTAGAAAGAGACACACTCCACTCATGTCGTGGTACTCTTCGGAACGATTTTGAGGTACATGTGGACCTTCCAGGTAGAATATAACTTCCTTGCATCCGACCAACGTTTGACGTTGACTTTGACGTTTGACTCCGCTAGGAGTATATTGTTCTGTGCTTCCGATTTTTCTGATTTGTTTTGCGTAGTACTCTAATTGGTCTGTGGTCTTTTGGTCGTTTCTGCAATGTTTTGAACGTGTTTCTTGTAATTATAGATTCTGATTTCATGATTTCTATTTAAAAACTTAGATTTAAAAACCATATACTGAAACAGCGAAAGCTGAATAGTTATGTGAAAAATTTCAACTCAAATCTATCTGCGCAATATTCTTAGATCTATTGCTATTAGGTAAATTATAAATCAAAATAGTTTTGTGTCGTGTGGTTAGTTTTATTGTATTTTACCTACTCAACGTTACATTAAATGTGCCTAGTTTATCATGGTATGTAGCTTTAATTATTTATGTTACCCGGTTCTCATTGGAGCTTACTTTAGCTTTTTTAGCTTATAAAAATACTTTACAAGAAAATATTATATGTGTCTTATTTTTAAGTATCATTATTCCGTCCCGCCCCGCCCGTTTGGTCGAGTGGTTAGCGACCCTGACTACGCAATCGACGGGGCTCGGGTTCGATCCCCGACGGGGACAAGCATTTGTGTGATTAGCAGAAATGTTTGTTTCTGGGTTTGGGTGTTTATTAAATATATTCCAATATTTATATATGTGTTTCTATGTAATAGTATCGTTGACCCATAACACAAGCAAATAATTTGCTTACTTTGGGGTTAGATCAGTAGTGTAATTTGTCCTGTGAATATTTAAAATTATTATTTAACATTTGAATTCTTTAAACTCTAATAAACCTAGCGTTTCGTGAAAATATTCTGTGTGTATATACAATTCACAAGTTGCTTTAAATTTGTTTTTATATTTTTGAAAGCAAATAATGCTTTACGATTAAAATAAAACATTAATTTAAATATTATTAACTTTTAGGCAAGTGAAAATAAAATGACAGAAAACAGTAAGTTTGCACTTCCCTTGAGCAGCGATGAGAGTACAAGTGTTTTGTCAGCAATTTACAGGTTCTTTAAAAAGGTAATATGATTCTTTTGTAACTAAAAACCAGATCATTATATGTTTAATTATTATAGTATCTTCACGCCCGTATCCCCGAAGAGGTAGGCAGAGGTACAACAAGTGCACAACAAGTGCACCCACGATTAGCCGAAGATACTTGATCCCACAAATGTGATAGGTGGCAAGCCTATCTCCAACCGGGCACTTTCCAATCCCAGGCAACTTTGTGTTTATCAGAAAACTGAAAAAACACTTTTTTTAAGTGCCCGACCCAGGAATCGAACCCGGGACCTCATGTGGTCAACGCCAATGCTGGACCAGTAGACCACAGAGGCCGTTTAATTAATCATGATTATAATATTATTAAACAAAATATTGTTATTTTAAGTTTGATAATTTTGAGTTCATATTATTGCTTCCATAATTATCATAGATCAGAATAGGTAGTACAATTTTCCTGGATTGTATGACATTATCTTAGTATGGTTATGTCTTAAAATCCCGCTAGATAAGGTAATGCAAGGCAAAATAAAACTTATGACTTTCTTAAAAGGATTTGATATTATCAGTTACTGAGTTTTTATTCAATGGAGATTATTTTTGTATATCTAGTTAAATAGTTAAGAGTTTATTAATGGAATACTTTTGAAGTAAGGAATAATAAAAATATGAGGTCAAGTTCAAATAAAAATTTTGGGATTATTTGCGTCACTATTTTAAAATTGACAAGTTTTATATATTATACTAGCTGATGATGAGATAGATAATTAAAAAAAAAATCATTTTTTTAATAGTTAACTACACTAACTACATAATTAAGGTACTAGTTTTTTTCTTTACATATGCTTAAAGACTTATTTTCGTGTTTAATAATTCTTGATTCTATTTGGGATACTGATAGGTTTTGATTCTCTTGTGAAATTAATAGGATATAAATAGTCATATCTTTTGATTGCATTGACTTACATTTGAATTTTTTACAGAATTTTATCTTAGACAGTTATCTATATTCTATATTATATAATACATACATACATATATATATATATATATATATATATATATATATATATATGTATATATATATATATATATATATATATATATATATATATATATATATATATATATATATATATATATATATATATATATTAGGGTGATTCATTTGCGACAAACATTTTTTTTTTAGGTGCTCAAGCAAAATTTTGTTCTACATATTGAAAAAAAAATTTCCACCAAGTTAGAGCTCTTAATTCGAGTATGAAGTGCTTGCCGTTTTAATTTGATTTTTTCCCATTAGAAATGCATGTAAATTTTTTTTTTTTCAAATTTCTAATGCTTGGACACATTTAATGATATTGCCATTCTGATTGCTGAAATATATCCAGGATTCCACGCTCTTTAAATGACTTTTCGTCAATTTTAATGTCGCCTGCTTTGGTCCACTGGTATCATCTGTCAAAGTTATGTTTTCGAATAAAATGCACATTTTTTTTATTTTTACAGCGAAAATTGATTGATAGATGGAAAAAATAATACATATTTTTATAAAAAATATATACATTTGAGCAGGTAAAAGTTGTAAACGACACAGCTCTAACTTGGTGGAAATTTTTTTTTCAATATGTAGAACAAAATTTTGCTTGAGTACCTAAAAAAAAAATGTTTGTCACAAATGAATCACCCTAATATATATATATATATATATATATATATATATATATATATATATATATATATATATATATATATATATGTGTGTGTGTATGTATATATATATGTTATTATTTTATTATTAATAATATTATAAATGCGAGTTGGGATGTGAATTTGGATGGATGGATAGATGGATGTTTGTTACTCAATCACGCAAAAACTACTGAACTGATTTGAATGAAATTTGGCACACAGGTAGGTAGGTAAGTAGGTGATGACCTAAAATACCACATAGGCTACTTTTTATGCTGACCTGCTGACCCCTAAGGATTCACCAAAAACTTTTATAATGCAGCGGGCTGCATGTGGCATCTTGTGTAATCTAAAAATTTGTTATCTCCAAGTATTCCTGCAAAAAAGTCTTGACAGACAGACAATAAAGTGATCCTGTAAAGGTTCCTGTAAACCCCCCCGTTGGTCGAGTGGTTAGCGACCTTGACTACGCAAGCAACGGGGCTCGGGTTCGATCCCCGACGGGGACAAGCGTTTGTTTGATGAGCATAAATGTTTGTATTTCCGGGTTTGGGTGTTTATTAAGTATATTCTAGTATTTATATATATATTTCTATGTATTAGTATCGTTGACTAACACCCATAACACAAGCAAATAATTTGCTTACTTTGGGGTTAGATCAGTCAGTGTAATTTGCCCCGTAAATATTTATTATTTATTTATTTATTTATTCCTTTTTTTTGCTTTTAAGGCACAGAACCCCAAAAATGCAGATGAACATAGAACCTCCTCTTTCTTTGTCCTACATCCAAAGGATATCAAAAAGACATTGGTATTCATGCTCTAATTGTTTGTCTGCCACAAAAAACATACAGTCATCTTTTTACCACTATGGTCTAAGAGGCCATAACACAAAACCGTACTAGGTTTACTACCAAATGATATGTGTATAATAATTAGTCATGTCGTTAATGGGGGAACACAAAATGATGTTGCTGCAATATGAAAAACCTGGCAGCACTATTAAAAAAAATTTGTAAACTAGTTGAGTCTATTCCATCCCTGAAACTTCTTCTAAATTGAGGTATTTTAAACTCAAAGGAACAAAAACTTTACTTAAGCATAGATGTTTTTCTGAGTTCTAAAATCTTAGTTGTTTTATAAATGGCAGTAATTTAATTTTAGAAAAGCTGTATATTTTGGAAACAATGATCGATTTTGATCTTTAGAATGGCATTCAATGCAATATTTGAGTTCTAAAATATTTTCATTGCTGCATAATCTGTAGACTGAATAGTGTCGAAGTAATATCAAAAACCATGAATTCCAAGTAAATCAACCGATTTTCATCCAATTTACGGTACTTGACGCAGTTTTTTAGAGGGAAAAGCTGCCTATATTTTTAAATCAATCTGTATATTAGCCTGAAAGTTATTTTAAAATAGTAAGTCTGCTGTAAACAACAAAATACTAATATTTGTGTAGCCATAACTTTTGAAAACTTGATTGGGTTTTTGATTTTTGAAACTGCATTTTACGTAGTTTTTAAGTACTAAAATGTTATAGAAGGTCAAAAAATCATTAGTTAAAAATTTCGAAGTTATGTTGAAAAAACACTTTTATCAAAATTTTTCATCAACAATAACTCGCAAACAAATAAACAGATTTTGATGCTATTTATGTGTTGGATGCAGTTTTTTTGAGGAATAGAGCTTGTTGATTAAATTTTGTACTGAATTGAAACATTAATCTGAAAGTTATATTTAAAAAAATCGTGTGATTGTTTAAAAAAATAAAATCGCATTTTGAATATGATATTATTGATATTCTTCAATTTTTCAGCTGTTTTTATTGTGGAGTTTTTACTTTGATGTACTTAGGGCTTTTTCGAGATTCGAAGTCAAATAGGAACCCTCGTAGTTTCATCATGTTCGTCTATCCATCGTTCATCCACCCGTCCGTCCGTAGCTTAGATTTTTCGCATTGCATCATCGCCATTTCGTTTTACCCTATTAATGACGTGACCACAATTCCAATAATTTGAAGATTATGTCGTAACTGGGAGGGAGGGGAGAGCAATTGCACCCATTTAAGCTCTGAATGACCTTGCAGTAGTGCAATTTCCGCTAGGTCATGTAAGTGAAACAAAAAGTGCTTGTTTATGGCAGGATAGAACAGTTGTGTTTCTTACTGCCTTCCTGTCAGTATGTAAAAGGCGAAGATTGGCCAAACAGGTTGATCTCCAGGTGAAAGAGTTATGATATATTGTATTATATTGCACTATAATTTCAAATTTTACCAATTTCGTTAGTAATTTAATTTCTTAATTTCCATTCAGTGACCAGGGTATAGCTAATAATACACTGATTTTACAGAGAGCAATGAGGTTCTTAGCATGCTGACATATTGCGGCTGACTTACTAGGTGGTAGAGTATTGCACTGTCTCGTCTGGGTCTGGTACCACCGCCTTACCTATTCCTGCTGCAATAGCGTCAGTGCTTGTCATTGTTGTAGTCCGGTTTGGCGGGTAAGGTAGCCGGTAAACTTATGCATGTGGCATTAGACCTTGCCACAAGATAGCAACGTATCATTAACATCTTTAGTCTCTATAAGCAATGGACGATTTGTTGACTCTCCATCAAGAGACCCATATGCTTGTTTGCTATCTTATGAAGTTATGATATAAAAAAAATGTGTAGAAGGTTGACCCTGCGGGCCATCCCTGAAACTTCCCGCTAAATCAAGCTATTTTAAGCTCAAAAGAGTAAAAACTATAAGCTTAGATTTATTTCTTTTCCAACATCTGTTTTGTTAAAAATGGTAGTATATTGAGTTTTGAAAAACTGTATATTTTTGAAACGATGATCGATTTTGATCTTTCAAAAGGCATTCAATTTAATTTAGGAGATCTAAAATATTGCTTTAGCTAAATAATCGATAGGTTGAAAAATTTAAAAGAATTTTTTTGTCAATGATGATAAATCCCAAACAAATTAACCTATTTTGATCCAATTAACAGTATTTGACGCAATTTTTAAAGAAGAAAAGCTAATAAGATTTTTAAGTCAATCTGTGTATTAGCCTGAAAGTTAATTCAAAAATATTAAGTTTGCTAAACACAACGTAATTTCAATATTTGAAAAGCTGTAACTTTTGAAAATAAGATTCGATTTTGATTTTTAAATCAGAATTGGAGGAAGCTTTTTTAATACTAAAATATCGTAGAATAAGTATCAAAAAATGATTGGTTGAAAAATTTCGAAGTTATGTCATAAAAACACTTTTTTCAAAATTTTCCGTTAACGATTACTCCCAAATGGATAAACCAATTTTGATGAAATTTGTGTATTAGAAGAAAGTTTTTGGAGGAATAGAGCTGATTAGTTTTTGTACTCAATTGATACATTAATCTATATTAAAAAAATACTGTTTCTCCAAAATTTTTTTTAAGGTGTTTTCAAAATTTCTCAGTCTCCTGGGCCGACTTGGTTCAAATTTTCAGGAAATCTTAGTTGAGTGGAATCCAATTGAATGCCATCAACAGCGTTTCGATCGGTCCAGCCGTTCAAAAGTTGTGAGATGTTTACATACACACACACACACACACACACACACACACACACACAAACACATTAACACACACACAAACACATTAACACACACACACAAACACATTAACACACACACACACACACACACACACACAAACACATTAACACACACACACACACACAAACACAGACACACACACACACAAACACACACACACACACACACAAACACACACACACACACACACACACATAAATACCGTAAATACACGGTTTTAATATAAGTGGCGTTTTCTTACAATTACGAACCCGAAGTACGTAACAATATCTTTCGAAATAAACATTCAAATGTCTCATTACACTAAAATTAATAGCTAGTTAATATGTTTCAAGTTTAGATGTTTTATTTTTACTCGCGTGTAAGATATTTTGTTTACAAAAGATGGTGTTAGCAAGGACGCGCCGCGTTTATAACGTTGAACCGAAATATTGCATTTGATACAAAACGGAGTGTAACACACTTAAGGCGGGTTTAGACAGGGTCAGTAACTGACTTTGATTTCGAGACAAGTCAGCGCTGACCCGAAAAATACCCAATCTAAACTGATTTGAAGTCAATACAGCGGCGGAAAGACAGCGCTGACTTCAATATTCGCAGATGAATATTTTGAGGTCAGTTGGCGCCCCCCGCCACCCGTGCCCTCCCGCGCCAGTGGTAAACATCATGTAAGAACCCCGTGTAAATGGGGAAGTCAGCGCTGGGTCAGTCACTGACCACTGTCGCTGTGTTGTAGGTTGACGTCGCATTGCGTAGACGCTAAAATGTCTCGTAAACTAAGCGACTGACTTCACAAACGTGCAGCCACCGTACTCAGTTTACCACGACTACTGTCTCCATGTAAACGAATGAATCGGCAGTGTCGGCGCCGATACTGATTTGTGCACTGACCCTGTGAAAACGCCGGCTACAAGTTACAACTCCTTTCCGATCGCTAAATGGCACTGTCATTTCGCGCATTCACGTTGCGCGGATCTGTGGTGATACTGGCTGGTGTCCAAATTGATGGAGGAGTATTTATTGTAAAACAATGGAACGGTTTACTTACTTTACCTTCCACTACAGCACTACTGCTTTGTTCACTGGCGTTCCAGTATGCCGAGTAAAAAAATATTTGGGCTTGCATTGGGTTAATAATCCCGTTGGTCGAATAGTTAATGGCCCTAACTACGTCTGATGAGCAGATATGTTTGTATTTCTGGGTTTTAAAATTGCTACTGAGATTTCAAGGGAAACCTCGAAAACGACCCGAGAATCTAACCCTTAATCTTAAGAATCTAACCCCTTATAAATTGAGTCGAATAGGCTGGCCCCTAGACGTCGAGCCGTTAATATAGCAAATAATTAGCTCTAACCATTGTTGGTACGTTAAACGTAGCTGTCCATGTGTTAGGGATGTAAGATCTTGTTTACTATCTAAAATCTTGTTTATTGCTTGAAGTGTAGTCAAGCTGAAAAATATACATCGCGACATGAAGAGGCAAGGTAGTAATAATGACAAGTTAGTGACAAATCTATCTTTCGCTTGCCTTTTGCGAGTTGTTTTACAGGTGTATTTCTGTTCTATTTCACAAAATCCAAAACCAGATGGGCTCAGAACAAATACGCATTATTTTTTCAATGTAATACAATCGAACACATAAATTTTTCTGTTATAATCTATCTATTGCTAAGATTAAAAGGCTATGACCTTGCCGAGGGTTAACAGGAAATTATGTTAATGTCAACTGAATCATGAATGTCCGCTAAAAGTTAAAACGAGACCTAAGTTACCGGTTATAAAACCGTATATAGATGCAACTCGGTATGCGGTGATGTCAGCCGGGAATATATTAATTAGGTACGTCATGTATGATAAAAACTTCGGTAATAGGAAGTGGTTTCATTGGTGCCTATTTTTAATATTATAATTTTAACATCGTAATACCATATTAATTTACCAACATATATTTATTAGGTTTTCATGTGAATAGGTATATGTTGGGTCAGAATTAAACAAATATCTACATTCTACATAAATAAATACGTTAGGTGAAAGGAGCTGAATCTCTGCTGCCGATATTTTCGTAAATTATGGACTAATTTTGGAAAACAAATGTTTGATACGAGCAGAATATACTCATGAGACTCTGCTGTCGGATGGACGGACGGACTTCTGTCTGTTCGTCTGTCATCATGCTGTATCTCATGAATCGTGATAGTTAAACAGTTAAAATTTTCACAGATGATGTATTTCTGATTTATAATGACAAATATGTTTGTTTTATTCTACCAAATAATGCCTTTGATGATCGGACAGGTTTTTTACACACAGTAGATATATTCACTTTAAAAATAAATAATTAAAATAAAATAAATATTTTAATTTAAAATAAAATAAATATAACGTTTTTCATAGATTATGGTATGGAACCCTTCGTGCGCGAGTGCGATTTGCATCTAGCAGGTTTTAGTACAATATTTAATAAAACTATACCATATTTAATAAAATAATTATTGAAAATTATAGGCACGTAAAATGAGCTTTTAATTTATTTTATTTCCATATTTAAAGTCTATAAGTATAACATGTTAAGATATAAAATTAATGAAAATTAAATGCAGGGTTATAGAGAAACAGGGATATTGAAGTTAATGTTGCTGTTTTACAACGCGAGCGTTCAAATTATATTTTTTTAAGTATTTCCAGTTGTGATTCATACTCAAACTCGAATCACTCCATCCTTATAAGTGTGCGTCCATAAGCATAAATATTATGTAGTAGCGAGATATAAAATATTACTTTTAAATTGAATATGTTACAATTTAGATGCTCAGATATAAGAAAATATTTTTAATCCGAGGTTGAAACTAATAAACTAACATTTTGATTTCATTTTTTGACTTTTGTTTGTTACGATTTAACTCAAAAATTACTCGGCCGCTTTTAAAAATTTCTTTCACCTTTAGAAAGCTACATAATATTCAGGAGTGTCATATGCTACTTTTTTACCCGACTGAGCAAAGGAAAATTGTGATTTTTGGTTACGCGAACGAAGTCGCAAGTGACTGCTAGTCACTTGCGATTGCGATGCGACTGCTAGCCAAATTTCATCCAAATAAGTTCAGCGTCTGCGGGATTGAGTAACAAACATGTATTATTCCAACTTCCAAACTTTCATCTATACATATAATAAAATCGTAGGAAAGTCAAAACTGTACATTGAATATTTTTTTAAAAGAATACTTGGGACGTGATCTACAATCGATACCGAAGCCAAAAATATAGTTTTTAGAATTTTTGTCTGTTTGTCTGTATGTATGTCCGGGCTAAACTTAAAAAGTACTGCATGGATTTACTTCAAATTTTGCATGAATATTACTAATAGGTTGGGTCAACATATAGGCTACATATTATCACGCTATCACCTACAGGGGAGGAGCAGTGCGGAGTAAACGAAGTACGCGCGGGTGAAGTCGCAGGCAACAGCTAGTATTTTATAATGTAAGCTGCACCGTGCAGCCCGCTGCATAATAAAAGATTTTGGTGTATCTCGCGGGAACAACTAAGTTTCCGTGATAAAAAGCCTATGTGCTATTCCAGGTCATCACTTACATGTGTACCACATTTCATCTTAATCGGTCCAGCCGTTTTTGGCGTGATTAAGTAATAAACATCCATCCATCCAAACTTTCGGATTTATAACATTAATATAGATATAGATTAATATAGATAATATTATAATTAATAATATAGATGTAACTAAGGTCAGGAATAATTAACCTTTTTACTGGTGAAAAAAATGTTTACATCGGTTGTATACTTTCTACAAGTAAACGCACAAACTTCAAAAAATACCTTTTTTATATTTTTATTTTATTTTATTTATTATTTGTTTGTATTTTATCACTTTACTGCCAAGTATGAAATCCATAAATTGGTACAAAATTACAGTGCGAAATAATAAAAAGCGTCGCCGTCGCCTTATATTACTGCTTACAAAAAGCAGCTACTTTTTGTAAACAGTAATAATAGTACATCACTTGTCAATATTATATTTTTAGTGAGTAACTTTGCCATAGATTATTAATGTATAAGCTTTAATTTTATTTATTACATAACAAACTTATTTAAAAAAAATGAATTTATTAAAGAAGTGATATTAATAATGAATAAGATTGGAAATATTATGTATTTAAATAGGTATCGTATATTTTTGCATGTCACTTTTGACGTAATATGAATGGAAACAATGTTTAAAAATGTAACATCTGATGTACATTGTATTCTTGCAAATAAATAAATGAATGAATATTGAAAAAAAAAAATATATATTAGTAAATATGTATATAAAGAAAGAATTTTAAACAATACGTTTTAATTAAAATAAAAACGAATCAGTAGCTATACTCGCAAAAATATTTTATCTCATTGTAGGTGTCTTTCTGTAGTGTGTGGCTGTGAATATATGATTAATGATTATACTTTTTGCGTAAGAAATATTTGGTTGTGGCGTTCAATGTGATTATAATATGTTTTTATGACGTCGGTTTTGATATGTGCTTTGTATATTTTATAATAATGTATTCGACATTCAGTTAAAAAATGTAAATTTTTTATGTCTATTGCACGCCGCATGGAAATGGGAAAAATTTCTCACAATAAAAAAAACATTATTTTGCCATGTTGTCAGTTTACAATATTACTTAGATAAAAAATTCAGATTCATAAAGAAAATTTATCAACGGTTATGTCTAGCATACCTAAATTGTCATACATTTAATCATAAAAAAATTAGAAAAATAACATTTATCTCGAAAAACCAGCGCCCTTAATATAATCTTCACTTTACAAGAAACACGTTATCGACCAACATTATTAATTTATCCAAGCCTGTTATAAATTGACATAAGTATAATTACACGTGGAGAAGCTGTATTGAAAATGGCTATCTAAATTTACCACGTTTTAATTGGTATAATGATATTTGAAAATCGGTGGTTCGACAGTAAATCTTGAAAATAACAATGTAAAAGTGACGGATGATGTTTTTGCCTGTGCCGTCACATTCTCTATAATTTCTATTGTTGTGTTATCTAATTATTACTAATTGTCCCATGTAGGAATACAACATTGCTCATAAAAACATCGATATTAAGACATCGATTTTTTCTAAAGTAAAAAATAGATGTTAAAAATATCGAAGTTTATGATTGATACATCGATTTGAACTGTTTTTGATGTTTTTAATCATATTTTTATTTGACTTCTTTGATGTTGTGATCTGTGAAAAATACAGTGGCCGCCCGATGCAGGCGTGAAAAACGGATGCTTCGTTTTACCCACGATTTACAAATTTTGCAATTAGGTATTGCAGAGCGAACGAGACTATACAGAAAGACCTACGCTTGTGACTAAGAGAATCACCTATATGTTTATGTGTGAAGATATTGATCACGATTGGGTTGGAAGATATAGCTATGATAAAACATGGTTCATAAAACATCGCTCATTATGAACGATTTACGTCGTTGTTTGTGGTTTCAATATCGTTGTTAAAACATCGATGTTGATGAACGGTATATCGATGTGATGAAAAAAATTGATGTATCGTTTGCATCCCTACTCATCAGCCCCGCTACATTATAACAGTTTTTGACGAATCTCTCTTTTTCGGAATAAAAGTACCCTATGTGCTATTACAGGTCATCATTTATATGTGGGTCAAATTCCATCAAAATCGGTTCAGCCGTTTTTGCGTTAAAAAATAACAAACATCCATCCATCCAAAAATACTTTATTATTTACTAGCTGTTGCCTGCGACTTCGTCCGCGTGGACTTCGTTTACTCTGCAATGGTCCTCCCCTGTAGGTGATAGCGTGATAATATGTAGCCTATATGTTGACCCGACCTGTCAGTAATATTCATGCGAAATTTGAAGTAAATCCATGCAGTACTTTTTGAATTTACCCCGGACATACATACAGATAAACAGACAAAAATTCTAAAAATTATATTTTTGGCTTCGATATCGATTGTAGATCACGCCCCAAGTATTCTTTTAAAAAAATATTCAATGTACAGTTTTGACTTTCCTACGATTTTATTATATGTAAATATAGATTATTGTGATAAAATGTGCGCAGAGCTCTGTTTGGTTTCATTTTTTTTGTTCATAATCATATCATTTTATTTTCGTTTTTTAAACGTATTATTACGTACATACACACTTCTACTAACCTTATCGAGAACAAATATATCAACTAATTTGTAAACGAATGGTTAAATGATTGTTGCCGTTAAGGCGATTACAGCTGCGAATGACCTTGAGTTTCTAACAGGAGCGGCGCAAATATTATTTCTCGCGCTGGCGTGCTCCAAAGTCAAAGAGTATTTACAGTTGATGCAGATACCTACATTTTAACATTTTCGTTCACCTATATGAACTTTTATCATCGTGAATCGACTGAATGTTGTTAAACTCAAAACCAATAAACAGTAATCGCTCATTTATCGATTACATATACATTCATTTTACAAAAACGATAAATATCTAAAGAAAAAAAATATACCGAAAATCGACAAAAAATCATATAACAATTTACACAATAATAACAGTTACGTATCCTATTTCTTTGAAAGTGTTGTAATATACAATACATCCCGTGTAGCACTTTATTTTAATACATACAATCAACAATTAATATTTAACAAAACCTTTCAAAATTTGATTTTGTAAAATGTAATCTCTTGAATAATATTTTAAAAGTTTAACTAGCTTCTTAGTTTTTGTTTCAAAATCACGTAAGAGAAAAGTAGAGATATAATTTAATTTAATGTTTATATAGGAAAGTACTAAATAAGTTGGTTTATTTAGACCATTTGTATGTATAATATATTTTATTTATTTATTTTTAGTTGCGAAGTCCTTACTACCTTCAAATAGTACCAGTTTTTATTTTTTTTTCTTTAGAGTTTTGCTTTTTATTTGCTTGCTTGAATTATCTTCGTTGTTTATATGTTTTTATTTTATTTTTGTACATTTATACAAAATATTGACAAAATACTTATCTATCTATAGCTAATAAAACATTCAAGCGTAAACGTAGGTAAGTACATGAATAGTCTAAAAATATTATTCAGCGTCTACTCGCAAAAAAAACCATTTATAAAGTACTAGCTTTCAGCCCCTTTAATATCCTCTTTTATCTCTTTAAGAGATAAAACTCACAGCATCCTTACATGCACATTTATTTAATTGAATTAAAGAACGTGACTAATAAATTTGAAGAGATTTTGATTAAACATATTTTATTTTTTCTACAAACTTTACCACTTTTTTCATCCTTTGAAGAGATAACATTTGAAAACCTTAAACTCATATTCATTTAATTGTATTAAAAATTATAAATACTAAGTTTTAAATAATTTCTACAATATTCTACAATAAACAATCTATTTTTTATACAAACATCAATGCTTTTTTTACCCTTTAAGGAATGAAATTTAAAAAATCCCCAAATATATGATTCTAAAATTGTGTTGAAGAACATAAGTGCCGAATTTCAAATTATTTTGACCATAAACGTTTGATTTTTCATATAAATTGTAAACACACTTTTACTCCTTTAATGGATGAAACTTCGAACATTACATGCATGTTTCTTCAATTTCGATTGAAGAGCATAAGTACTAAAAAAATCCGAAAATTCGTACTTCTTAATTGTATTAAAAATCAGAAATACTAAATTAAAATAATTTAGATTTTATAGTAATGCAATAAATAAACCCTTCATTTTTGATACAAACTTTAAAGCCTCTTTTTACCTCTCTATGGGCTAGAATTAAAAAAATATATTAAATTTGTATTTAATTTTTTTTTCAGATAAAGGATAATTTAATTACGGCATATCATTCATTACAACTCAAAAATGACAGAGTTTCATACAAACTTTCACCCCCTATTTTACCATCTTAGAGGATGAATTTAAAAAAACCCTTTCTTATTCCTTGTCTATATCATAAGAACAACATCTGTAAAAAAACAGCCTTCTCGGACCAAGCTCATTATCTACTATAAAAAAACATCCAAGCGTAAACGAAATGTTCAATTTCCAAACGGCACAACCTTACTATTGTGCCAAACGTTCTATCTGTACTATTACTCTTTGACTCGAATATGGAGAGCGGAGCATGCTAACATGCGACACAGCCTCCCCGTATGAACGCTACCGGGAGACTGACTTACGACGCTGCGCGCGCTGTCCGCGAATTAAATAATAAGGGTTTTATTGATTTAATAGCACACTATAATGATTTTGTAAAATTTTGAACTTAAATTTTATAAAGCAATAAATTGTCTGTAATAAAAAGAAAAAATCATCAAAATCGTTACAGTAGTTTGGAAGTTATAAGCAAATTTTCGCGTAAAAATAAGAAAGATATTCGATTTTTTTTCGTCAAAAATAACAATAAAATTTGAAAAAACGAACTTAAAATTTAAACTTAATTATATTATACGTATAATGCATATTTTTTTTTAATTATTGTACCAACCGGTTAGCAGTAGTAGGCTTTCAAAGAGGTGTCTATTTCGTAGTTTGGCATTACCTATCGCCTTAAATATAAAATAACTATGTGCCTTATTAGTAGATAAACGCTAATAAAATGTTAGAATGTGTTTTCCTCGTGCATGTAAGTTTATATATATATAAAGTAATATTTTTAAAAATTTTAATGTTTATATACACAGACCTTGATACACAGTAGGTATAAAAGTTACAGTTGTGTAGTAAAAGACGTTTTATCACCTTTCTTTAAAGCTATAATTATTATTTATTAAAATTGTCATATTGAGAGGAAAAAATCAAATCTTTTTTTATTTTTATGTCAAGTTTTCACATTTATTTCTTGATCAACGAATTATGAACAATGTAAAAGCCAAATTCTCTACAACACTTAAACTGTACTTGTTCTTGCCCCTCTATCTCCAAAGATAGAATGTTTAAAAATGTCTTAAAGTTTATTGCTTGTTTTATCTATAATATCTATATTATAATATTTTAAATGCGAAAGTTTAAATGTTTGGATGGATGGATAGATGGATGTTTGTTACTCAATCACACAAAAACTACTGAACGGATTTGAATGAAATTTGGCACACAGGTACATGATGACCTGGAATAACACAAAGACACATTTTATCTCGGAAAAGTTAGGTGATCCCACGGGCTGTACGCTGCAGCTAGTATCTTATGAAATAAACTATTTCATGTATAGAGTAACTATTGGAATAATATTCCACTTGAATAATAGTCGATGTCATGTGAGTATATTCCATTGCCACTGCTTTATCTACATATACGTTTACATATACGTTTGCTGGGTCAGCTAGTTTTAAATATATTTCAACTAGAAAATTTATTATAATTAAATTCATTTAAAAGATATAAAAATATATTATTGCAAACAGGCCTGTATCAGAACATTTTATCGTCATTGTAATTCAAACATAACATTGTGAATTGAATAATTTATTACCAATCGATTTTGCAAGAACGTACGGAGGATCAAAATGTGATTAAAAGTCGTTTATTATAAGATAATCGTTAGTCCCGATATGAAAATTATCCGTACGATTATTGCATTCAAGTTGTTGACTAATAAAATTAATTTTTAAATCCCTATCTATATCTTTGATAAGAAAGTTAATAATAATTATTATTCCTCGCGTTGGTAGTAGTTTTGGAAAACAATTAGATTTTTATATTATGAGATAGCAAACAAGAAGATGGCTGTCCCGATGAAAAGAGATAACCGTCACCTATAGACTCCAAAAATATTAATGGAATGCTGCTACTCGCAAGAATGGGATGCAAAACTACTCTATCCTCTTAACCGTGACACGACCACGAGCACTAACGTTGTTGCGGCAGAAATAGATGAAAACACTGCTGCCTACTGTTCGTGACATGTATTAGCCTTCTCAACTTTTTCGTGATGCCTAGCAGCAAGGCAGTTGATCAGTTCTTCAAAAGGGGCCCAGATTAACACAGCGAAGATCATTTGCTTTCTAACGAACAGTCCGTAAATGGTTTATGGGTTAATGACTGGCCCAATATGTCATTGCAATCGTGTCTATTAGTTTTTTCCAGTATATGTATTATATAAAATGGCAAACAAGCAGATGGGTCTCCTGATGGGAAGAGTTAACCGTCGCCTATATACACCAAAGATGTTTATGGTGCGTTGCTATCTTGTAGCGAGGTCTAATACCACATGCATAAGTTTATCGATTACCTTACCCTCCAAACCGGAACACGACAGTTACAAGCACTGACGCTATTACAACACGAATACCAAATGGTACCAAACCCGATCGAGTCGTCGTGGAACACTACCGTCTAGAAGTCACAATGGCATTGACGTTGTAAGTATCTCTTTCCATCAGCTAAGCTATCTGCTTTTTTGTTATTATATAAAAGAAAAAACAATTTCGATAAAATTTATATGAGATCATCCACTTAAAAATACATAATTTTAAAAACATCATTAAACTCAATTGGATGATATTGGTAAAGTTATTTGGAAATAAATGTCATAGAATTTATTATGATGCGAATAGTATAACAGAATAATATTAAAACGGAATATCTCGTGAATCTTGATCGATACAAGATAATTTATATTAAGTACACGAAACTGTTTACTGCTCTGCGTCGGTACTTAGAAATCCTTCATTACTAATTATCGAATGTAAACAGTAGGTTTGTCTTATTTTAATTACGAACACATGTTCATCATGCATTTTTTATATTTTTAACGCGTGTAAAAACTATTTTTAACATTCATAAATATCATTCTTATTTTATTTGTTAGAAAGAGATATTGCAGGTGGACAAACAGACAAACAGACAAAAATTCTAAAAACTATATTTTTGGCTTCGATATCGATTGTAGATCACGCCCCAAGTATTCTTTTAAAAAATTATCAATGTACAGTTTTGACTTTTTTACGATTTTATTATATGTATAGATTCGAGATACGAATATGTCAACACCGCACTAGACTCCACGGATTTTATCAATAAAAAGTCCAAGTAACATTTTTATCCTATCGGGATATCGACCTTAGGATCTCGTGATCTCCATGAAACTAGATAAATGACAGACTTCGTTGTTAGAGAGATTATTTTTTGTATTTAGTAAAATATTTGTTTTAGGTATCCATAGTAGGTGCGATATATTTGGTGGGATACATGCAATGGAGTGTCGCGTGGCTTATTACTCCAGTGATACTCTCTGTGTTGCGGGACCAGTGGCGCAAAGAAAATGAATACAAGCGGAACATGGCGAAGACGGCTGCACTTTCCTCTGAAAAAGACGTCGTTCTGGCCCGACTTGATGATTTACCGGCTTGGGTATGTATTGCACATTTCTGTTTTAACAAAAGAAGTCTTATTTTTATTAAAAACCATCCGACCCGCGCAGAATTGCCCGCGAATAGAGTAACATGTCGTCAATATGATCTATACAAACTTTCACACTATGTTAAATATGGCTTGAAATTTTCAGAGCCTTAGGGATCGATTTTTGAAAAATGTAGTCTACGTTTGACCCCGAATTTCATCAAAACGGATTCGTGATTTACCCGCGAGATTGTAATAGACAGGCAGACAGACTTTCACATTTATAAAATTATTAGCCAACTGTATTAAGTCCTGTCACGTGAAAAGTAGTCAATCTCTTTACAAATCAAACACATATCCAGTTCCACATGTTGTGTTTACCAGAAAAACTAAAAGCTATTCATTAAAATGGTTTAAATTTTTACTAAAATCCTTAATACAAAGCTATACAATGTATATTATGTGTTACCTGGATTCTTTTGTTTCATCGAATATTTAGATTAGAATTTCGTTCGTATATATCGTGACATTTGGAATATCGTAAAGTGATATATATCCTAAAGTTTCTAAAGATATACGAGGGTCAAACTTTTTAGAACCTTGCAAACATCTAATACGTTAAATGAACTTTTTGCTAATATTATTGAGTTTGTATTTCATTAATTTGTCTATTTTATAAGATTTGGCGGCAAATTAAAATTGTGTTACGTATGTATGTATTTAACGAGAAAAAAATTTCGTGCTATGACTTTTATGACTTTCGATGTCATTTAAGTTAACAAGAAAATTATGATAGGCTTCGATACGCCTTTCACGATGAACCTCCATCTCGTTCCACTGTTTACAGCTGGTTTAATGAATTTAAACATGGTCGCACTAATCTTGCCGATGATTTGCGTGAGGGACGGCCTTCTACGAAGATGGATTCCGATAAATTTAGGCATTGGTATGAGACACAAGTGCACAAAATCCTCCGTGAATATTTAGCGGTCAGGAAGCTTTGTGCTCGGTGGATAGAATTTAACCGAAGCCCAAAAACTCCGTCGTGTTGATTGGTGCCGTGATTGATTGAGTGCCGTCAAAGATTTAACGGAAGTGACTCAAATGTTGTGTTCGACATACTTACGGGTGAACAGAGGTGGATTTACTGTTATGATCCGGAAAAATACAGTTAGCTCAGTGGATGTTTCCTTTCGAGGAGATCTACAGGAAGCAAAAAAATGATGGCCTCATTCTTCGCAAGGACAGGTCATTACGCATTTACTTCAGAGTGTTATGCTAACTATTGTTGGCCACTTGTCTTGGAAAAAGTTCGGGAAATACGACCTCTCAGTAGAATTCTCCTTCACCACGATAACGCCTCGTCGCACACCGCTGGGCGAACAATCGACTATTTGGCGAAATCCGACGTGGTATTACTGGCCCACCCGACGTATAGTCCCGACCTCGCACATTGCGATTTTTATTTATTCCCTGAAATAAAAGAAAAACTTTGAGTAAAACGTTTTATGGACGCCGAGGAAGTAGTGGGTGCGTTTCAAAAGGTCGTCGAAAGACTCCTAAGGACGAGTGGGCAAAGTGCATTTCTCAGTTCTTCCATCGGATGCAGCGATGTATTGATGAGAATGGACACTATTTTAAAAAATAAAACTAATCACTTGCTAATTTGCTCAGTTTTTGACTGTCTAAGAATTTTCAGTTTGACCCTCGTATTCATAATATATTTGTCAGAGAAACCTTAGAAAATTAATTATAGTAAAATAGTGTTTTTTATTTACATATATAAATTCTCTTACATATATTTATTTTTTTCTACTAATGCAGTGTCTATAAATTCTAATATTTCTAATTATATTTTAGGTGTTCTTCCCGGATGTAGAAAGAGCAGAATGGTTAAATAGAGTAAGTATTTTATATTTATCCATTTGTTTGATACTGTTTAAATATGATAATTTACGAAAACTTTACCATTAACACAAGTAAAATTTCTACCCGACTGGATTTGAACTAGAGATCGATACGTAATCGTTTAGTATCATCACGCCCGGTTCCCTTGCGGAACTGCCGGTGTAAACCGAACGTGTATAGACAATCCGGTTCACCACGATTCACTGCTTTGTCGGTTGGCGATCTCTCAAGCGTTTGTGGTGTCATCTGGCGTAAGTGGTGTTCCTCTTCGCCGCATTTTACTGACATGTTAACGGTTATCGACTATCGACTAATCGTTAAGCTTTAATGAAATGCTTTAATGACGCAACATTTTCTTTTATTTTGATTGATTTTTCGTTACTCAATATTTTTATGGCATAGAATAGCAAAAACAGAGGGTTCTTTCGATTGTGAGAAACCGTAACCGTACCGTAGTCATCAAATAAAATGTTACTTTACGCGTGGTTGGGATGTTAAGTCACAGCTGAAAGTGTACAGCTCAACCTTAGCTGAGATAATATAAAACTAGCAAAAAGCAGAGCTTTGTAAGGGCTCGCAAAGTTATATTACCTAGTAATATTCTTAGGAAAGTATTTTTATGAGAATTACATCTTTTAATGTATAAACTCAGCGTATTTTCACCCAATCATTATATTCGCTTCAAAAGCGTCGTCAGGCTTTGTACCTAGGGAGCGCAGAAAAATAAAACCAAAATTAAAAAAAATATGTTTCTAAGACTAAATTTTTTTAGTACTTATGTACACGATTCTTTAAAATTTTCTTGATTTATTAAAAACACGATTTTTATAATTATCAATGTTATCTACACAGAACAAATATAAAGGTTATTTACATATTTTTTATACCATATTTTCTAGTCAACCTATAATATTGTTACGTGCTTTGGGTTATTTTTGTTCAAGAAAACACCACTTATATTAAAATCGTGTATTTACAACACTAAGGTACAATACACTACGATGAAATACGTTAATTCACTGATAAGCTAGCGTAAATACACTATACATTAGTCACACTCGCTGTACTAACACTATACTTAACCGACTACAATGAATGAAAACACTATAAGAGATTATTCACTGAACTACACACTGGTCACTTCGCTTCACACTCGTCGTCGCTCGTACTATTATTGCTTCCGATCGCTGTATAAAAACTGCCCTCTATTTGTCAACACATCTCTATTTATACGCAGGGTAAAGTTCTACCTGGTTCCCGAAAAATCCAAATTTATCGCGTAAACAATAAACAATTGTAATTGTAGACAGGTAAATGTGAGTACATGCCATGTTCACCCTTATGCGCTGTGCCAGAAGATTCATTATGGCGTAGCTGCTTGGGTGATGTTGGCTATTGTTTATCAACTGAGACAGCCTGTCTCTTTTATTTATAGATTTTTCCAGCGTATTAATTCTTCACTTTTGTATATTAATTGTAACAATATAGTACCTACCTATAATATGTAGCAACTCAAGATCCATCTCGCGCCACCACTTCACTCTTAAAATCTAATATTGATAGAAATTAATTTTTATTTATGGTAACTTTCTTGTAAAAGAGTAAGGAAAAATGGGTATTAAAAATAAGTTTCGAAAGTTGCCCGGGATTGAAAAAATGCCCAGTTGGTGATAGACTGGTCACCTATCACTGTCTGTAATCTGTAAACGGTTGACCTTGCAAGCCATCCCTAAAACTTCCCGCTTAATTAACGTATTTTAAGTTCAAAAGAGTAAAAACTATAAGCATAGTTTTTTCAGTATAAACATCTATTTTGATAAAAATGGCAGTATATTAATTTTTGAAAATTTTTTTTTTTTTTTATATCATAAGATAGCAAACAGGCAGATGGGTCTCCTGATGGAAAGAGTCAACCATCGCCTATAGACACCAAAGATGTTAATGGTGCGTTGCTATCTTGTGGCGAGGTCTAATGCCACTTGCATAAGTTTACCGGCTACCTTACCCTCCAAACCGGAACACGACAGCGACAAGCACTGACGCTATTGCGGCAGGAATAGGTAAGGCGGTGGTACCAGACCCGGGCGAGACAATGCAGAACTCTACCACCTAGTAAATGCTATATAATATATAATATATATATGAAATGCTATATAATTTGGAAACGATGATCGATTTTGATCTTTCAAATGGCATTCATCTCAATTTAAATATTGCTTTAGCTAAATAATTGGTAGGTTCAAAAATTTCGAAGCAATGTCAAAAACATTTTTTCAAAATTTTTTGTCATTGATAGATCCCAAACAAATGGACCGATTTTTATCTAATTAACGGTACGTGGCGCAGTTTTTAAGGGAGAAAAGATGGTGAGACTTCGAAGTCATTCGGTAGATATATTAGTCTGAAAGATATTTCAAAAATATTAAGTATGTTTGGTAAAGAAAACGTAATTTTAATATTTGAAAAGCTGTCACTTTTTAAAATAAGATTTGGTTTTGATTTTTAAAACGGCATTCGGCGTATTTTTTTTAGTACTAAAATATCCTGGAATATTAAAAAATTATTGGTTGAAATATTACGAAGTTATGTCGAAAAAACATTTTTTTTAAATTTTTCGTCAACGATTACTTCCAAACGGATAACCGATTTTGAGGGAATTTATGCATTAGACGTAATTTTTTGAGGAATAGAGCTGATTAGTTTTTGTACTCAATCGGTACATTAATCTGGAAGTTATTAAAAATAATTCTGTTTCGCCAAAAATTTTTTGGGTTTTTTCAAACAAAATATTTCAAAACCCTTGGGCCCATTTGGTTCAAATTTTCGGAAGTCTAAGTTGAGCGGAATCCAATCGAATGCCATCAACCGCGTTTTGATCGGTCTAGCCGTTTAAAAGTTATGAGATAGATATATGACACACATACATAGAGACATACTGACGTCATCGCGAAAATAGTCGAAACTGGTTCCTAAGACCACAAAACGTGAATATCTGGTGAAAACTCGATTTTTGAAAATCGGAGCAAAATCAGTACCAAACTTTCCTATCTACATACGAAGCGGAAAATTAAAAAGTACAAATGTTTTAATAGATTAATATTGTATCAAAATGGAGTGAATGAAAATTAATTTAACGAATTAAAACTACCACGCCCAAGCTCAAACCTAAAAGTGCGATATTTTTTCAGTAAAATGTACCACTAAAGGGCACAGATCGTCGCCTTGTGTAGCTTTGTAGCATTTTAACTTGTTATTTTTGTAATAGATGGATTTGAGTGTAATAAAATTCAAATTTGAACAAAATGTATCTTTTATTGTTTTTTAATGTTTATGAAATGGAATTTTAATGGTAGATAACATACCTAGACATGAATTTAAACCACCACGTCAAAGCTCAAACCTAAAAGTGCGATACTTTTTCAGTAAAATGTGCCACAAAATTGCATAGAAAGTCGCCTACTGTAGGGCTCACTTCGCTCGCCCTAATAAAAAGATTTCTATTTTTTCTATTTAGATAAGGTCAAGAATCATACGTCGGTTGAAGTAGGGTGGTGGTATAAGTTCTTTGCAGAAATCTACCACTTAAATAACAATTTGTTAACAAATATTGTCTCTTTCAGATTCTTCTACAAGTTTGGCCGAATGTAAATCACTATGCCCGAAGTCTCTTGAAGGACTCGATAGAACCGGCTGTGGCGGAGAGCTTGGCCAATTATAAACTCAATGGTTTTAAGTTTGAGAGAATGATCTTAGGAACTATCGTAAGTACCGGCACGCCTAATTTTATCATGCTCCTAAACATCTACAGAATGAAATATGGAGAAGCAGCATCAGCTCTAGCTGTCGATCAGGGTAGAGCGTCATTATAGTTCAGCACCCTTTGGCCGGCGCTTTCACCGTTTACGGACAACGCTCGTGTCTTGCCGCCAATACTCGCCACAAATCCAAGTGTTTTCAAAAGGTGGCTTAAAAGATTTATTATTCACGATTATTTTTTTTGAATCTGGCATTTTAGCGCTTCTTGTAATATTTGGCGCCTAGAGCGACCGCTCTTTATGTTTTACCCCAGGGCCAGCGCTGCGACGAAATAATATTCCGTGTTTTATGCAGTCCGTTATGAGAATATGAGTAAGAGTTAAACGTATATATAATATATTTGCTGTCGTTTGCTGTTGCGTGAACTCAATACAGTATCGGGAATCGTTCACTAATCAGGGAATAATAACATTGTTCAACATATGCGTGAATCTAGCTAGTAATAGTGGAGGTTTGTATTGATTACGCGCATTAGATAGCAAACAAGCAGATGGCTTTGCTGATGGAAAGAGAAACTATCGTCTATAGACACCAAAGATTTTAATGGTGCGTTTGATGGGATGGCATTGCCACGTACATGAGTACTACCAGTTAGTTTTGAGCGGCTGGTACGCACACGTTGCCGCGCGGGTTATAGCACCATAGCAAGAGCCTCCAGTGTTCATTCAGGACTTTATGATTTCGTTTGCCCGGCAAAGTACCGACTTCCAATCATAGAAAATGCAAAATGCTATTCAATCAAAATTGTGGTGGTAAGGATTTGCTATGGATTTGTATCGCATGTCTGACATAAACCTCAAACAATACTATATTCTATTTAGATACATTTATTTCATCCGACAACACACTTTTCGTTCCTCGTTCGCACCTTAAACATATCTGCTTCTTGAGAACTGTACGTTCACGTTTGCCTGTTGCGCTTTGCAGTTATGCTCTAAACAGTTTACCCCCTGTTAGTCGACCCTCCCTTTTGACCTCCCAGGCAGATTGTAAGAGGCGAATGATTGATTATGGGAATCACTACCATCGTAACTATTAAATGGTAGAATTTCGCATTAACTCGCCCAGATCAGATACCAAATCCTTACCAATTCCTGCCGCAATAACGTCAGTGCTTGTCACTGTCGTGTTCAGATTTGGAAGTTAAGGTATCCGGCAAACATACTTGTAGAAGAGTCTATAGGCGACAGTTGTCTCTTTCCACCATGAAAATCATGTGTTTGTTTGCTATCTAATGATATATAAAAAAATCATACATAAAATGGCACACGCTTTAAAAGTCAGCAACTTTTGTATCATAGTAAAATCTAAAATACTTTGTTATATCACTTAAACCTACACACTTTAGTATTATTAACTTTTAATTAAATGTTCAATTAATTATTGTATAAACGCCTGCCACTTAGACATGTAATTGTTTTTAAAAATGAGGATAACTTGTTGAGATTACTGAGAACCATTGTTTACTAACTGGTTTCTTATATTTAGCTGTTGATTACAAAAAATCAGGACATCATTTGCGTTAAAAGGCAAGAAATGCTAAAACCTATGTTACACTACAGGATATTAAGGGCAGTGCGTATTAAATTAATCTGCCAATCAAACCCTTACTCAATACAAACGTGATTATCGAAGGAGTTGATCGTAGAATAAACTTTTCTACGAGATTTGGTCGAAGAACAGTTTAGCGAAAACTAACAAACAGAAAAGACATTATGTAAAATTATTAAAACCGCTTTCTGCGCAGCAATCGACGGAGATCATGTCCTTAAGTACAGGAGGCCCCGCAAGGTACTTATCGATCCCGGCGATCCTATAACTGTGGCTGTCGCCGCCAAACCTCTACAAAACACACTCACTACACTACCACACTGTCACCACCGCCGGTCTCAACGGCGACGAAGAATCCGATTTCGCCCTACGCCTAGCGTAGAGCGTAATGACACTACTCCTCTCCTATAATTAGTCAAAATAACGTACTAAGCTTTGATCCGGTCTCGCAAGAGACAACCCTCAGCGCGGGCGTTAATTGCCTAAATTTAAATTTTAACTGGCTGAGCACTCTGCTCGTCTCCTAGTCCGGTGTCGCTGTTGCCCTTAAGGCTAACTAACTTAACTATTCCAGCGCGCGTCTAATACGTGTTTTATAACACGAACAGAAAGGAGGTTAAACTAAAAAATCCCTTACTCCTTGATTTATTATATGATAATATGTATCCTGCACAATTAAAATGAGGGAGCCCACCGTATTCTTGTAAAATCATCAAATCATTAGATCACCAAGTTTAAAATAAATTGGACACATGAAAGTTTCTCCATATCCCTTAATCAAATAGAAAAATGTTGATGGTTTGTAAATGTCTGAAATGATTTTCGTTAGTCGCAGCATAGAATACCATATAAAGTTGCCTTTTAAACATAAAAAACAAAGTTAAAATAGGTCCCATCTATTTGAAACACTTGATAACATCAATATTAGGTAGATACGAGTACACCCTTCTTATAAGAAAGCATCGGGAGAAAAAAAACTGTTTTACAACTTTATGGCAAAATTTACCATATTATAAATATAATTTAAGAGCATATTTTATAATATATCCAGAAAAAATATGAGGAATTATGTTTTAAGTACACAGAGTTTTTTTTTTTCAAATGTTAGTATTCTATTGCTTAAACATTATGTCTTATATAGCTTTATTATGTCTGTACACTGCGTAGTATTACAGAACCGAGTATGGAAAGAATGACTAATATATGCAAAACTACATTAGCAGAGCTCAAATTTATTACAAATGAACAATGCACGACAAAGCAGGAATGGAATGCAATTGTAATGCTGTACGCCAAATTATAATAGGTATATTGCCTAGAGATATACCAGTTGTCAAATTTGATTATATGACAATTTATTTTTACCAGGTTATGTTAGAAGGAGGGTTATGTGTTTCAAGTGTGTGTAGGTATGAATGTCTATTTCTTTAGCACACTATGTAGCCTGTACAGTTTGATAGATTTTAGCTTGAGTGGTGTCGTTAGATTCGTCTTGACTGTGAGAAAGACACTCATACTTCCATATTAATATTATAAAAGCAAAAGTCTGTTCACGGCGAAACTGCTGGAACAATTTTGATGAAGTTTTTCGGGAGATAGTGAAGATCTGAAGTCAAATCACCAATAAGGGGCTGAAATGGGGGATTAATAGTTTTTATAAAAAAATATACAGACGACATTTAATCTAATCGCAGACGAAGCTGCACAGTTTAACTATTAGCCTGTCTACAGCCGATGGTTGACACTTTCCTTCCGGAGATCCAGCTGCTTGTTTGTTATCATGTTATTACATTTAAAAAATTTAAAAAAAGAACCAAATTGAGAATCTCATTCTTTTCGGGAAATCGGTTAAAAATAGGGAACCATTCCACGCAGGCGAATTCGCGGACATCAGCTAGTTTTTATTAATTTCTAGACGCCGCCGCTAGTACCAGTTTTAATAGTATATCTTTTGTAGGTTAAATGATGTTTAATCGCATTTTTATGACTAACAAGGTAAATGTTTGTTGACAGGCGCCTCGCGTCGGTGGTGTTAAAGTATACGATAAGAACCTTTCTAGAGATGAGATCATTATGGATGTCGACCTCTTGTAAGTATCCCTGCACACATATTAATGAGTAATCGTTAACATACTGATAATTACATGCATTTTTATTAGCACACATGTAAATTATGTTTGTAGAAAAGATCATTGTTATATATGTATAAACTGTATATTTTAGTTTGAATTACCTTGTTTTCTTCTCCTTATCATTGAATAGCAAACAACTAGATTACTCTTCTGATCCAAAGCGATACCATCGCTTAAAAACACCAAAGATGTTAATTGTCCATCTGGCGGGGATTTTAAGCCAAATGCGTAAGATAATACCAGCTATTTACTCTTCGGTACTTAGGCCATAGAGTGTTCTGACAAAATGTAAATTGAAACTGATGGTTCCTTAAACACCTTAAATCTATTTAGAAGGCCATCTGGGTCCGGCAGGCGTATCACCTAACATTTGCAACCGCCAACGATTGGCGATGACTCTTAAATGTAACGAAAAAATCAACAAAAGCGTTGCCAATTTCTCGCTGATGCAGATGCACCTCTTGAGATGTCACAGCATCATAAATATTTAAGCAACAACAACTGCCACTAATATATAACGCTGTAACGTCTTGCAATACCTAAACAATTACGATAATTGCGCATTGCTAGATACGTGCTAACTCCGCCGGTTTCTCAAATACTTATTTGATTGGTAGTTTTACTTTCGATTGCTTATCCGAGACATATTATCCTATGCTCTGCTAGATAATATGTCCTACTATCCTATGTTACAATACTTTAATATTTTGGATAGGTTTTTTCAATATTATAAGGAAGCAAGCAAGCAAGCAAAGTACCCGGTTGGCGATAGGCTTGCCACCTATTTCATTGTGCGAATATCTTCGGCTAATCGTGGGTGTACTTGTTGTACCTCTGCATACTTCTTCGGGGATACGAGCGTGAAGATACTTAAACAAGCAGATGGCTCTTCTGATGGAAAGAGACAACCGTCGCCTATAGACACCGAAGATGTTAATGGCGCGTTGCTACCCGTGTGACGAGGTGTTAATGTCACTTGTATAAGTTTACCGATTTACCTTACCCTCCAGAACGGAAGCGGGAAACCTACAATGATAAGAATTGACACTATTGCGGCAGGAATAGGTAATGCAGTGGTATCAAATATCTGTACAAGACTCTGAGAACATGCTATATTTCTATAGAAGTCATTTTAAGAAATGGCGTAAAGTCTGTATTACAACACGGCATAGATTATATCCTTAAATTTACTCTCTGTTTGTGTAGGCCCCTATTAAACATTAATTGTTAGTCTTCTTGCCAGGAAGTTGTGAAGGACGAACGATTGGCCTAACGAGTCATTGCCATCGTGATTACTAAGAAATAAATTACTGCAACGTTTCCACCGGATTGGGTAGCTTAGCTTTTTCATATCATTGTTGCCCATGTTGGTCCCGGGCTCCTTTGAAGAATATGCCAACTGCCATTCTGCCAGGCACGTCGTAAAAGGCAACCGATTGGCTATACGAGTCACTAATATCGTGGCTACTAGGTGGTAGAGTTCTGCATTGTCTCGCCCGGGTCCGGTACCACCGCCTTACCTATTCCTGTCGCAATAGCGTCAGTGCTTGTCTCTGTCGTGTTCCGGTTTGGAGGGTAAGGTAGCCGGTAAACTTATGCGTGTGGCATAAGACTTCGTCACAAGATAGCAACGCACCATTAACATCTTTGGTGTCTATAGGCAATGGTTGACTCTTTCCGTAGGGAGACCCATCTGCTTGTTTGCTATCTTATAAATATTAAAAAAAAACATATTGTATTTGCCCTAAATTTATTTGTTAACATTTTTCTTTCTAGCTATGCTGGTGATTGTGATATATCTTTCGTACTCCAACGAATTCGAGGAGGCATCAAAGATCTTCAGGTAAATGAAATTATTTCGACTTTATTTCTTTGCATTGTAAGCATTAATAATAAAACGCCAAGATTTACCACAATTAATTTATATGTAGATATTACGAATAAACTCATTTGTACTTCTAGTTCACTTATCTTTTACATTATTTTATACACCCAACCAATTTAATTAATTACATCATCAGATATGTTTTGCGCAGTTAAAATTTCGTTATAGTAGACTTTATAGTAGTATATATAATACTAGCTGTGGCCTGCGACTTCGTCCGCGCGGACTTCGTTTATTCCGCACTGCTACTCCCCCGTAGGTGATGGCGTGATAATATGTAGTCTATATGTTGACCCGACCTGTTATTAATATTCATGCAAAATTTGAAGTAAATCCATGCAGTACTTTTTGAGTTTACCCCGGACATACATACAGACAAACAGATAAACAGACAAAAATTCTAAAAACTATATTTTTGGCTTCGATATCGATTGTAGATCACGCCCCAAGTATTCTTTTAAAAAAATATTCAATGTACAGTTTTGACTTTCCTACGATTTTATTAAGTATATGTATAGATTTATTTGTAATATCCATTTTAAAATGCAGTTTCACTAAGTGCTGACGATCGAAAGTATATAATTTGTATATATTGTATCATTGTTATATGTTACACTTTAAAAATAAAAATTAAGTATATGTATTAAAAAAAAATAAAGTGTAAAAGCAATTACGTACAGTAAATCTTCTTAATAATATGTATAAATTGCGTGTCATGTTGTTTGTCCGCTAGGGATTCTTAAAGTACTGAACCGATTTCAATGTAATTTTGTAGTATCTACTGTTTGGTCTAACTTAAAAGATAAATAAATAAATACAAGTAAATTGTACGGCAAAACGACGTTTGCCGGGTCAGTAGTATATATACATAAAAAGTAAGATATGAAACTTTTTTATTAAAATGTTATGAAGCAATTAAAATGTTATAAAAATACACAATGTACATTTACGTGTTTTATATCCTGCAATAATTAAAAGTACATTCTCCTGTAATTGCAAATTGCGATTTATACAGTAATACAGTAACTAAACAATAAACGGACAAACGCCATTCAAACTCGCGTGGAGAGGGTTCCTTACCGCGTACGTAGTTATCTAAATTTGTTACTTTTTTACGTTACTTTGTATGCTGTAGATTCCTTATAGGTTTTCCTGTAATCTATAAGGCAAAGAACTGTTTCTAGTATTTTTTTCAAAGTTTCTAGTCCAGTAATTTCGTAGATAAACTATAAAGGCGGACAATGTCCAATTTTCTTAAATAACGTAAAGAAATACATATTTAAGATTCTCTTAATAGCCAAACGGACGGACAGATAGACACACGAGTGTCATGGTCCTATGTGGGTTCCGTTTTTCCTTTTCACAAAACAGTCTTAAATCGCTTTTTGGAGAAATAAAAAGTATACCTTAATATCTACATTACACCGAGACACGAGGATATTAAGACACAAGCATCATCCTCCTGAGCTTTTCGTTGAAAAGGCCTCGATGACACATTTTTGTCCGATACAGAGATCGAACCCGGAACCTAATGACCGAAACCGAATAGCTAACATCTAACCGCGTGTCAGAGACTCAAATATTGCCCTGAGAAGTCCCAAATTTGCGACATCCACAAAATATATCATTTTGCAGAGGAGCCATCACAGTCACAAGTCACCAAAACGATAATAGAATACTATAATGGAAAACCCGTTAAATTATGTTCTCTCTCACTATGGAGCCTAAAAAAGTTACGTTTTTACAGTTAACGGCTATTTTTTCCACACGACTGTAACATTAACTCAAATATCCTCAATTTTGAGATATCGACCTTGTGCCAATGAGCGATATATTTATTATCCTTATGCAGATTCATGGTATGGTTCGTGTTGTGATGAAGCCGCTTATCACCAAAATGCCTTTAGTGGGAGGACTTCAAGTGTTCTTCCTCAACAATCCGTCCATAGATTTTAACCTCGTTGGCGCTGCAGATGTACTTGATATGCCAGGACTCAGGTCAGTATCGTTTAAAATTAGATTATTTAAATATAGATACAGTTTGACTAGTAAAATATTGTACATACTGAGGGTATTTATTCAGTATTCGATTATGATACTGATCTGAAAAAAATTACTTAAATCATTAAGTAGGGACACCTGTACATAGGCATCGAAGTTCATTGTTTACAAACTGCGATTTGTCGCCGCGACACATGTAAGCGATGTAAGTCAAGGCGCGCGCCTGTCGCCCGCACCGTGACCATATATTTTGAATATTACTCGTTGAGGTTTACTGTGTAAATGTTGAACAATTTTATATTTTAATTGGTCACACATGACCAATTAAAATATATATTATATAAGTTGACTCCCGGGATTCCGATACTAGCTGAAGCTGTCAGGAGAGTTTCCTCAAATCGAGGGGATATGACAAAGGGCGTCTTTTTAGCAGTGAACACGCAAAGCTCTTGTCTTCTTGGGGTTCAAAGTGACCAGGTTTTGACGACCCCATTCAGAGACATCGGTAAGTCGATTCTCGACGTCACACACAAGCTTGTTTCGGCACTCTTCCACGTATTCCCGAGAAATACTGCTTTGGCCGGAGTATGTAGCATCACCAGTAAGGCGCGCGCCTGTCGCCCGCACGGTGACCATATATTTTGAAGATTACTCTTTGAGCTTTTAATTGGTCACACATGACCGTTAACTACAATGCCCTTCAATATGTTATCTTTTACCAGTCACCCAGCATATGAACTGAAATGTATTATGTTTTTTTATGTAATTTGATAGCAAACAGGAGGATGGCTCCCCTAATGGAAAGAGAACCCACTTCATATAGACATATAAGGTAGGTACTAGCTGTTTCCCGTGAATACGTTCGCGTATCACAAAAATACTACTTACATTTGATCAGTCGGGAAAAAATATAGCCTATAGCCTTCCTCGTGAATGTGGCTCGTAAATTATAAATCATACACAAAAATATTTTTTTAAATCTGACTGGTACATCCAGAGATTAGTAGATATAGTACTAGTAGATATAGTGCGTTCAACCAATCAATCAAACAAACTAACTAACTCTATAGCTTTATAATATTATAGTATACCGCCCCGATAGTCGATCCCGAGTTCGAGTTCGGGTTCGATCCCCGACGGGGACAAGCAGTGTGATGAGCATAATTGCTTGTATTTCCGGGTTTCCGGGTGTTTATTAAATATATTCTAGTATTTATATAAGATGTATTTCTATGTATTAGTATCGTTGACTAATACCCATAACACAAGCAAATAATTTGCTTACTTTGGGGTTAGATTAGTCAGTGTAATTTGTGCCGTGAATATTTATTTATTATTTATTTATAGTATATAGTATAAATTACAATAAGGTTTATTATAAAGGTATTAATAGTGTGTTGCTATCCGTGTGGCGGGATGTCAATGTCACATGCATAAGTCTACCGGCTACCTTACCTTCCAGACCGGAACTTGACAATGAAAAGCATTGACGCTATTGCGGTAGAAATAGAAAATGTGGTAGCACCTTATATTCAGGCGAGAAGTTGCGGAACTACACACTCTGCAATACTGTTCTGTACACTGTACAATCGGTTGCCTTTTACGACTTGAATGGCAGAACGGCAGTTTGTCTATTCTTCAAAAGAGCCGGACCAATACAGGGTAAAATAGAAAATCATCGCCAGAGATGTTAATAGCGCGTTGATATCTGTGTGGCAGAATAAGTTTCTTATTCTCTAAAATGACAGTGATGAACACTGACATTATTTCGACAAGAATCGACATGACCGTGATGGTGAGACTTTGCCTTAAATTAATTTAAAGGGTATGTAAGGTAATTATTTTTTATTTAGTGATGTCCTTCGACGGTGCATTGTGGAACAAATTGGAAAAATGATGGTCCTGCCGAATAAGTTACCCATCAAGTTAAGTGACGAAATACCAACGGTCGATCTTCGTATGCCTGAACCAGAGGTGAGCACAATTCAGTTAGTGATTGCTATATTAGTTATCTGTACTAATAACATAACAATTGATTTTGTTATGTTATTTGAACAGAAAACTAATTTTTAATTAAGAATATAAATTTTTATTTTTATATCATAAGATAGCAAACAAGCAGATAGGTCTCCTTATGGAAAAAGTCAACTTTCGCCTATAGACACCAAAGACAATGGTGTGATTGCAAGTTGAGTAAGTTTGAAGACCGAACCGTAGGCGAGGGCCTCAATGATACGAGAATTGCCATACAGGCAATTGCCATTTCCACCGGGTCATATAATAGAAGAAAGAAAGAAATCATTTATTTGCCAGAATATGGGAGTTACAAGTTATTAAAATTTGATTAAGTTACCAACATATTCTACCATGATATGATATATACCATGATATATTTTAAAATTATAATTATTTATCATTAAAATAAAAATGTTTTGAGTCGATTTTTTTACAATTACTGCCGGATCGGAACGCGGCCACATACTGAGAAGATTCGGCGGAAGAAACTCAGCAGGCTTGTTTATTAAAAGGGTGTTTTTCTCAATAAAAAAAACTTTTGTATTATAAAGTTAATTTGTGGCTGTACAGACACTTGAACCTGCACCAAGATAAAAGAGTTCTTAATTCAAATTACAATCCAGCACGCCTTTTCATACAATAATTGAATTTGAAACAAGAATCGCGCCAACATTGTTAACTTGCCGGTGCGTTTCTTATTCCAAATTCAAAAAACGTGCCTCCAATCACTTTCATTTTTCTGTGTACGTAAATAGGATACTTCGCATGCTCTTTATTCAAACGTAACATTGGCACTATTTCCGCGCATGTTTGAGAAAAGTTATTTATTCGAAAATCCAATCAAAAAATATTTTATTCAATTAAACCTTTACAGGCACTTTCGACTTGTAAACTGTTTTGAAGTATTTTCTTTTGATTTTAATGTCGAAATTAAATGTTATTTTTAGGGTGTTCTCCGAATTCATCTAGTACAAGCTGAGAATCTCATGAAGAAAGATGTTTCGATGATAGGTAAGTATAATTTTTCAAATGGCATTTTAGCATTTGTAAGTTCAAGACCTAACTTCTCGAAAAGCAAAGTGTAAAGCTGCTTGTAATATCAAGGTTATGATCTAATTACATACTGAGTTACATTGATACGGCGAAACTAACATAAATATTGTTCGTTGAGTGCTCACTTCCTAGAAATGAAATAGTTTAAAGTAATTGGCTCTGAGTTAAGTTGAATGACTTCACGAATGGCAACGAACCTGATGATTCAATAGCAGTTAGGATATTAGATTTTTATTATAGATGAAAAACTAACTCTTTATCTGACGCAGGAACCGAATCTGTTATGGATTAATCCGCATGATGTAATCCGAATAAGCTGACAAATAGACTAATTAAAAATGTGAAATTAAGAATGCATTGAATAGGTTTCATTATATAATGAATGTTGACGAATAGGACGGTAGTCTAATAAAAGATTATTATGTCTAAAGAAGACAAAACATTTATGAAAATTACCATATTATATATCACATTATTGGCACAATATTTCAGGTAAGGGCAAGTCCGATCCCTATGCTATCATAACAGTCGGCGCACAACAGTGGAAGACTAAACATATTGACAGTAACGTAAATCCCAAATGGGACTATTGGTGCGAGGTAAGTTGAATTTCATACCATCCTTAGCACGGTTATGGTCAATGCACACTACACTTTAGTTATATGAAAGGGGGCTCGGTGAGTTAAACTGCATGTATATTACTAGCGCATGCCTTTAATGATTTCTACTTCTGCAGTCTGCACAATATCCTATTTTTCTACTTCGCAATTTCTTTCAGGACGACATAGATGTTTGTATGGAATTTAATACTTGTAACTAACATAATATGTTTATTACTATGGATATTGGATATATTTATCTTCTATGAAGTTCGTTTGACGGAATCATTAAATAATAATTACTCGGTGACCCAAATTTTTATGCTTATGGCAACTTACCTATTTACAAAATGAGAAGTGAATACGTTTATTATTAGAACTGTAATTCGTTACCCTGAATAAATTTATCTAATGAAGTCAAAAGAATATAGTAATTGTGTGAAACAAAAACTTCTATTTTTTATAATATTACGCGTCTCTGTATGCGTGTGATACTTGCATTGCGTGTGAAAAAATAATACAAAATATAATATATCAATAGGTAGGTAGGCAGAATGAGGCAAATGTCAATGGACATTCTGGTTCCCACTATACATGGGTTTATCGTTTGGCGAAACGAGAGGTGATCCCCGTCGCTACATTTTACTAATCTGATAACAACTATCGCTTGTTTCTTGCAATAATCGGGGCATAACGTACTCATCCGAGGTAACTTCAAATTCCACACATTAGCACACTACCACGGACTTCGATCTACTGCTGAATTTTTGATTTTCGAAGATTACCCTTAAATACCTCAACACTTGCGTGATCGGAATCAAATAGGTTAACTACTAACTAAAATCTAAAATGTATATAAGTGTTACATATACAATTAATTAACTAAAACATTCATTTTTCATGAATTATTTTTGAAATTTTCAAAATTTGAAACTGTTCAAAGTTTGAAATACTATTTCTTTAACGCTTGTTTTTATCATTAACAGACTTTAGCCCTCTCCACTTATACAGTTACGCTTCGTCGGGTCTTTTCCAATCCTTACTCATAGCATAAAAACTTAAATCGAAATTCTCAGAGTAATAACGGAACATAATTGCAACTTTCGATTGGCTTCGTTTGTTCCACTATTAATAGTTGTTCTTTTTTGCTATCAGAAATTTCGCAGTTAATAAGTCGATGCTATAAACTGTAGCGGTAGTATTGTTCCTGGACACGTGGTTTGATGATAAGATGATTTCGTAGTGTCTTGTAACTTTAATCGTTATGTGCGGTAGAGATCTGGGACAGCGAGTAATCTGCTTTTGTGATTCCAGTAAACGATTTTCGAAGGGACAGATTTAGCGGCAATTTTATTTCAAAGGTTATGTTATATAAAAATAAAACACAGTATTGTAATGAGCGATGAAACAGTAGATTGCATGATTTATCTAAATAGCGATTTCTCTATTCGTTTTCTTTTTTCTAAATTTTCAGCTTTTTGCTAAGCATCACTAAGAATTTTATCATATTTTATATGGTTTTCGTTTTGTAATAACATTCTTTTGGTAAACTGAATTACTTAACTACGCTGCAAGAAATTCTTTCACCCATGAAAACTTGTAAATTTCACCAATAATCATTGAAATGTTTAAATGGAATGAAATACCTAGCATATTAGTACTAGCAGTTCATTTTGGTTTTATGGGCTTTGTATACAACTTTACATTTTCTCAAATTTTTCATCCAATTTATATTTTAAACATATTTGTATATTGGCAGCTAAAGCGCTAGCTCTCTTTGATATGCTACTCTGTTTTCCATATTTCATTAGTCAGATAAATGTATTTATTTTTAATGTTATTAAGATCCCTTTAAATAATCGCCTCAATAATCATTTAAGTCTAAATTTTTCCCAAAAAGTGTAAATAGACAATTTGAATCAAAGAAGGTTGATTTCATTTTATCAAAACAATACTTGTCGTTTAACATAGACAGACGCATTACTTTATAAAAATAATCATAAATTTAAAACTGTTTGTTACACAAGCAAATAATTTGCTTACTTTGGGGTTAGTTTAGTAAGTGTAATTTGTCCCGTGAATTTATATTTTTATTATCATTGTCATATGCTTAGGGATTAAATCCCATTGGCAATTTTAACTGAGCAGCATTATTCAGTAGAACCAAAATTTTACCCGCTTTATGTTTGGCATAATGTATTGGCATAATATTGAATACTAGAATGTTTGTTTTCATTACTTATGTTTGCGTGGGACTATGCGCGGACGTAAAGGCGCGAATTATGCAATCACTGGGTCAAGTGTTGGAAATAGAGGTGTTCGACAAGGATGAAGGCAACGACGATGACAAGCTCGGCAGGTGAGTGAGGTGTCGGGCGGTGCCGGGTAACTTACACAGTTTGACCAAAACATTCGGAACTTTGACAAAATTCGTACCATACATGTTAAACTTTCTTACTTTCAGGTAAAATATATAGGTATTTCTAAAATCGCAATATATACAACTTATACAAGACTTTTCTAAATTGTTAATACTCAGGGGGTCAAACATTAATTACTGTTTATTATTTTAGTTAAGGCTTAGCTTATTTGCTTGTAGTATTTGCACATATGGAAATTTAATACTCCACATCATACTAATAAGTAGCGCTGTAGAATAGTTGAATATCAAACGCTTGCTTTGCTTGTCTTAAAATAAAATCATAACTGATATCTTGGTGTTGATCCATGGTGGTTGTCGATTGATACTTAATTTTTTGTCTTTCTACCAATTACTTCAATATTTGATTATAATATTTAAAGTATTTGTGACATTTTTATTTATTTCACAGGGTTTTTTTGCTTGTAAAGAAAACTACTTAATTTCCTCATTTTTAATACACTGTATACCTATATCTAGACTTTTTTTATTTATTTAACACTTTATTATATACACAAAATACATTTCTTTAGAAAATTAATATAAAACATGAACAAAGTGATAGATTATCTCTGAAAGAGATGTCTAACAGCAGACCCGAAAAGCGAGAATGCACAAATATAAGTACAGTACCCGGCGATAAATATTGCACATCGAACTTTGGAAAGAGACAATCGGATAATTTCGGCTTCGTAAAGCGATTATCTCTGTCCCACACTACCTATGTGACGTTTAGTCAGTCGTTGTTCAAGTACGATAGAGTGCAGTCGCGTCCCGAAAAAAATATATATTTAGAGTTGATAACACCCACAAAGTTAAATAATTTAAAGTTGTAATATGGCATCTTTCGGAAAAAGAGGGAAACCTTTACGAGGTCAGTCACGTGAAATTATCTACAATGTTTATAAATACTTTGTAAGCGAAGCTGATAGATTTAAAAAAAAAGTAGATGAAAATGTAAGTTGTTATTTTAAGAAGATTCAAGAGCGAGTTGCAAATGCCACTGGAATTTCAAGAAGAACTTTGAACAATATATTAAACGAAGTCAGTACTGAAACACATTCGACTGAAATTAAGTTCAGCACTCCAAAAAAAGGGAGACCAAAAAAGCAATTTCGTTTGGATATGGACGATTTTGATTACGATGTTGTTCGAAGAATGGTGTATGATTTTCACTTACGATTTAATGAACTGCCAACAATAAAATCATTAAAAGCTAAGTTATCTGAAGCTATTAATTACAATGGGTCTGAAAAAACATTGAGAAAAATACTTCATGACATGGGATTTCAGTTCACTAAAATGGAAGATAATCGAAAAATTCTAATGGAAAAGCACGACGTTAGTCTCAAACGAATGGAATACCTTGATAAAATACGCAAATTTCGCGAAACAGGAAAAAATATCGTCTACATGGATGAGTCATATATACATGCATCCCACACTAAAGGGAAATCTTGGAGTGACGATAAGAAAAAAGGAGTAAAAAAGCCAATTTCAAAAGGTCAACGTTTGATAATAGTTCATGCGGGAAATGAAAAAGGCTTTGTACCCGGTGCTTTTTTAACGTATAAATCCACGGACACTACAGGTGACTATCACAATGAAATGAATAACGATAACTATGAGAAATGGCTGGTTAACCAATTAATCCCAAATATACCCAGTGATTCTGTTCTAGTTATCGACAACGCACCCTATCACAACAAGTATGTTGAGAGACCCCCCAACTCAAACACCATTAAACGGGAAATGATCAACTGGTTAAACAGACATGAAATTCCAGTTGATCCAAAATTAACAAAAACCCAGATTTACGCTATTATATGTCAGCACAAGGAGAGGTATACAGAGTTTTCTGTGGACAAAATACTTGCCGAACATGGGCACACTGTGTTGCGATTGCCACCATATCATCCGGATTTTAATCCAATTGAAAATATATGGTCTCAACTGAAAGGCTATGTAGCCTCTAGAAATGTGGGTATGAACTTAACTACAGTAAAAACATTATTGACTGAAAAAGTAAACATGATCGGCGCTGAAGAGTGGAAAAAGGTTTGCGATCATGCAATCAAATGTGAGAATGAATATAGAAGCATTCAACACAGATTAGACAATTACACTGATAGATTAGTAATAAATACGGCTGATAGTGACTGATATTGACCTCTTTGAGAGCACAGATAGTGAAATGGAAGTAATTGAGAATTAGAATTATTATTATTTTTATTGCAATGTCTCATTTTAGCAATAGGTATAATGGTGTTTATTATGTACACTAAAGATGTAATGTTCCAAAATAATTAAATACGTAAACATAATGTAAAAATGTTTTTTTATTTTATTTTACCCCAACCTAAAGCCATCACTTATAGAAAAATTAGTGTATTTTATACAAAGAATAAAAATATCAAAAGAAGCAAATCATACTTGTTTTAACAGCTCCTAATAGGTACCGGACTGTTTGTATTTTGTGCGACAGAGATAACGCTCTACGAAGCCGAAATTAGCCGATTGTCTCTTTCCAAAGGTCGATGTGCAATATTTATCGCCGGGTACTGTAGAACAGTGTACAAGTGCGTAATATCTTACAACCGAATTAAGAATGTCTCCCTTTTATTTATTTTATTTGAAAAAAGTTAACCTGTGCCTTATAATGCCTTTCAAAATAATATGAGAGGTCTTTTAGTGCTTTATATACTTCGAACATATTTAAGTTTTATCTAAGTTAATATAATAATTTATTTAAAAAATAATAATGTACTTACCTAGTATAGTTTCATTTAAAAAGTAGTGACAATCAATATGTCACATTGAATTTTAAATAATATCGTATTAAAATATTTGCTCAAGTAATAAACAGAGATTTTTTAACTTTTATATCTTGAAATTCCCGATATTACCTAAATGATATTTTAAAAAACATAAGGCCTTAAAAATGTAATTTGTTTTTGAACACACATGTATGAACTTAAATTCCCCCAAAATTCCCCCTTGTTAAACTTTCAGATCTATGCACTATCATTGTCCACTTTGGTTAATATGATCAAACAACCTCGTGGTTAAACTGGATGCTAAGTTATGATTTTATTTTCAGCTAACTTTAATATTCATAAAAATAATAGATAGCAAGGACGAATGTCAACATTTAATATTTTTATGTTTATTAAAACTTGTATATTTAGAGGTAAAAATCTGCTTACGCTTTGCAATTTTATTCTCGTAGTTTTTGTTTCTATACTTATCTTCAAAAACTGGAGATTCCTGTTAATACTATGTGGTAAATATTAAAGGTCATTTAATCATTACATTATTTTAATGTTTCAGACTGATATTCAGACTATTAAGTATGGGAAAATGTTCATTAATCACTCAAAAGTTTCTTCATCTTCTGCTCATTTACAATTCCCATTTCGTTTCATATCTGCCATCACTTTAAAATTATACTTTGTTAACGTTTTATAGCGTCGCCTCTCTTGATGTTACATGTAATTATAAAGACACCGTAGGCTTGTTTGCCTTAAAGTTCGATAAGATAGACTTAAACGTTAGCTTAAGAAATTATCATCAAAGAATTGCTATCTTATTTTGAGTAATTATTGTAATCTGAAGATTTACAAGTTGAAGTTACAGTAACACTGTACGTACCTAATTGTTTTGTGGGTTTGTGGCTATCTATAAGATACTCCAAAAATAGGTGATCATATTTTATCACAGCGTTCGGTACGTGTAACTAAAGATATCCAGCTAAAAAAGAAAGTATTTCAAAGGACTAAAACTTTTTGATCTTTACGAAATATCTAAATGTCCTACAGATTTGGCGCGTGGTTATTTACCTTGCTACTCACTCTTGCGTAAAAAGTGGATTTTTTATACAGAAAGGCGTAAAGCGTTATGAGACAAAATTATTTTGTTCATAAAAATCAAAAACTTTTAGTCCCTTAAATTACTTTCTTTTTTAATTGGGATGATGTGTTTAAGTATATTTTAATTTGTTTTGTATTTTGTTATTTGTATTATGTTATTGTATTGTTCTTTTTTTTTGTAATAACTTTTTCTTTTAAGCATAAACTATTAATTACTGACATATTTCAAGTGTAAAAATTTTACCTACGAAATAAAGACATTTTGAATTTTGAATTTAATTGGATATCTTTGGTTAGACGTACCGAACACTATGTTAAAATATGATCACCTATTTTGGAGGGATCTTATATATCTCTTCTATCGTGTTTCTCTAGTCTGAGGATTTTGTGTGGGTCAGAATTAGGCATTAGACTTTTTTTTATTGCAATCAAGGATGTTAATTTCGTATACGGTTAAAACATTAATGCAATATTGTGGTTTGTCCGAAGGCGATAATAAGTTCAAGAAAGTGTCAAGTGCTGCAGTGCGATGTCTGGGACTGGGACCCAGGGATGGGGATAGACAATGACGATTATCTCGGCAGGTCCGTCTAGCTGTCCCATAGTGTTGCCTCATAGCTTAACAATAATATTGCGTGATTTTTATCAATCTTTATATATCAATGGAAACAAACTATTATTTTGTTTGCATTAGAGGTATAAAGATTTTTCGTGTTTTATGTCAAATTATTAATACCGCGATACATTGTGATTTTTTTGTGCTACTTTAAAACATATTTAGGTTTTTATAACGCTTGAAATTTCAGAAATATATTTATAAAGGGGTCTTCATTTTTTAATAACTTTGCTCTTTTTTATTTTAAGCTATGCAACTTACACACATTACAGTGAAACCACTTAATTTTTCGAGTATTACATATTTTATTTGTATGAATTTCTTTAGCTTAAAATAAATAGAACACATTTATTGAACTTTTTAACAGTATTTTATTTGACCAAACTCAACAATCACAAACTTCTCCATTAAACAATATTCTTGGCCTTAAAAAAAATTGAATAATTGTGAATCTACTCGTAGTTTATGAATTTCAATAATAAGGGATTCAATGGTCTTCTATTTCGATTTTTTTAACTTTTCCAAATTAATTAATCAAACAAAAAAAAAACTTTATATTTTTATACCACATTATTATAATATAATTGATCCAACATTTTTTAAGATTTAGTAAAAAAAATGGTTTCATCGTAATGTGCTACCTGTGTGTTTTTATTTTATGTGTAAAAATTAACATTAACGTACGTTTACGTTTTATCAGTGAATGCAAATTTTTAAAGTAAAACTAAATTGTGACAGTCTGTGCTGCGACAGAACGCGACGTGCATAAAAATTCACCTTTACGATTGGGACAGAGCCGGCAAGGATGAGAGTCTGGGCAGGTCTGTCGGTGGTCTTGCGATGTCATCCATAATAGTATATTTACCTACATCATATAAGTTGTATGCAGTTAAGTGCAATGAAATTGCACTCTATCATAAATATCATTTTAACAGCACCTAATATTTCAGTATGTGTTAGATATTCTAATTTCGGTTCATATGGATTTAATTTTGGATTTATGGTTATTAAAACATTTTTTGTTGTTTTACTTTGATATAAAATGAGGTTCGATCGCGATGTGATTCAAATAGTTGCAGAATGCCTAGCAAGGAGTTATAGAACGTAGGTAAAAGTGCACCAGTTTATGTAAAAAAAAATTGTTACGAAGGGATCGATGTTAAGCACATTATATTAACTTCTTATTATTTATATACTATATTATTTTTTACTATATTGTTTATAAATAAACAAATAAAATCAAAAACAAAGAATATTATTTGACTGTCTCAAATAATTCAACTTCATTTTTTATAATACACGATGTATTAAAAAATATTGATTGATATGTACGCTTTATTAATAATTTCTATAAATTAATATTAATTTATTATAATTGCTAATTAACATTGCCTTTGTAATTTTAATTTCTTGTTAAAGAATATTCCTAACAAAAGTATATAACGATCATAAAAAGAGCACATACTCTATTATTATTATGACTCAGTACTTAGACTTAACCATAATATATTAGTTTATTATTTCTTATATTAATAGTAAATAGTCACTTTGCAATAAGTCACGTAAAATATGAATTCATTTTGCACGTCACTTGCAAGGCTGTCACAATCAAAGGAAATGAGGACGCAAGTAATAACAGAAAGACATTCAATGTTGTGTTTGTTGTGGCTTTTACTTATTTTTGCTTGTCATTACTAACAACACAGTTAATTCACCTTGCACCTTTTCATTAACAGTAACAGACTCATTTTAAAATCCATACTCATTTTATTTTGTCTTTTAATTCTTTTAAGTGCGCTAAATGTTTTTTGTCTGTATTTTTTAAAATAATTAAATATTTACACTATTTATTCTACTTTGCAGATGTTCCTTAGAAATTTCTCAAGTAGTGCGAGCTGGTCGTATGGACACAGTAAGTATATATATATATATATATATTTTTTAAGATATTTTTTATATATTTGTCTGTTGTATTTACGGACAAATGATATTGTTACGTACTTCGGGTTCGTAATTGTAAGAAAACACCACTTATATTAAAACCGTGTATTTACAACACAAGTACACAAACAACAAAATGTAATACGTAAATACACTATACACACTGGTCACCTCGTTGCACTAGCACTAAACTTAACCGACTACGTTTAAAGAAAACAATTCTCGTATTCACTTAAACTGGTCACTTCGCTTCGCACTGGTCGCTTGTACTGTCGCTTTCGATCACTGTATAAAACTGCCTTCTATTTGTCAACACATCTCTATTTATACCCGAGGTAAAGTTCGATAATAATCTCGAATGTTCGGCAATCATTTCGTAAATAATAACAATCATTGTAAACAACTTATGATAAACAAACAAGTCCTAGTTCACGTTATTTTCACCCTTATGCCCTATACCAGACAGTCCATTATGGCATAGCTATTCGGATAACGGTCAACTATTTGTTTATCAATAGGAGTTAGCTATCTCTTTCTTTTATTTCTAGATCTCTCCAGCGTTTCAACTCTTCACGATTTTAGATTATTCGTAACAATATGAATTAAGGCAAGGTGTTTCGACGCACGTCAATTCTGTAGAAAATGGGTGGCGCGGCCTGTTCTGAAACCGCTGGGAAACGTGTTAATTTTCGGATAAATAAATATAGAACATCAACTGAAAACTAAAATTTAGCACATTCTTTTTTGTATTTACAACTAAATATCACCATATAAAAATCATGTGAAAGATTAGAAATATTATTAACAAAATATTTGTTTTAGAGATTTTTTAGCCTGTTTTCGGAATTTTATATGATCGAGTAAAGTACATTCTATCATGTAATGAGTTAGCACATTATTTAGATAATATCTTCAGGTATATCGTGTATTTTTTGTAAAATTGTTATTTAACAATCAATACAAAAAACCAGTTTTCCCGTTTGTCGCGATGTCTCGCCTTAAGTAAATAAAAATTATCATTGTTGGTTTCCTTGATACATAGGTGGAGTGATTTGAACGTTCAAAAGTGCAGTTGGTTCACGTTTTATCGGCTAGCGAGATAAGTGACGAACATCAACGCCGCATTCGTAAACTTCTAACTATTATTGTTTGTAATTGGCAATGACGGGGACCAACAGCCTGACTTTTTTCGAGGTACGGGGAGAAACAACCACCAGACTCCGGGCTGCTGCTTGAGTTTTTTAGATATAAAAATTTTTTGGGAATGGAACCTTGAACCAAAATCTAGGCCCTCGTTATTTGAGCCTAACTTATCACTAGACCCACGAGACAGCTGTTAGGTATACGTTCAAAATTGCGCTGTTACTCTTATATTGGTTCGTTGATATATCTCTTATCTCTCTCTCTCTCTCTCTCTCTCTCTCTCTCTCTCTATATATATATATATATATATATATATATATATATATATATATATATATATATATATATATAAATTAATCCCTATTTTCCTTGGTCACGACATCACGCCTGAATGGCTGGACCAATTTCGGTAATTTTTTTTTTGTTGTCTTTATAATTGTAAGGAGAAGGTTCTTATAAAAGAAAATATTTAGATATTTGCGCGGAAAATTAGAAATTTTAAGAATACTTAACCACCATATAAAGTTTAATGCCATTTTGGCTGCGTGGAAGGACAATCCCGTAGTCTTATATAAATTACGTATCACGTTGTTTGTCCGCTATGGATTCGTAGTATGTAAGGCAAAACAACGTTTGCCAGGTCAGCTAGTTATGTATAAAATGGAAATTGTTTTTCCGCTTACCCATGCAAATTCTTCAATCAATTTCTTATTTATACATATAATAAAATCGTAGGAAAACTGTACATTGAATATTTTTTTAAAAGAATACTTGAGGCGTGATTTACAATCAATATCGAAGCCAAAAATATAGTTTTTAGAATTTTTGTCTGTTTGTCTGTATGTATGTCCGGGGTAAACTCAAAAAGTACTGCATGGATTTACTCCAAATTTCGTATGAATATTACTAACAGGTCGGGTCAACATATAGGCTACATATTATCACGCTATCACCTACGGGGGAGGAGCTGTGCGGAGTAAACAAAGTCCGCGCGGGCGAAGTCAACAGCGCGGACAACAGCTTGTCATTAAATAAATATGTTTAAATATACTAAATTATATTAATTCGTGCAACTATAACTTTGCACTTTTTTATTGAATATACACTAGAAATACATTTAATTGATAAAAATAAACATTATAAATTCTACATTGATTTAACATATCTAATAATATACACACATGCATAAGAACTATTAATTCTTGTGGCTAAAGTCTCTTGGCAAACTTATTGTTTTCTCTATGTTATTTCGACTACACGGCGATTGCTAGTTTATATGAATATGCATTTCCAATTATCATTTTTTACATTATTTATATTGTATTTTAATAGGGACTTGATTTGGGGAAATATTCAAATTGAAATGTTTTTTCAGTGGCAAACGTTACAACAGGCGAAGCATGGTAAAGTGCATCTACGTCTCTCGTGGCACCGCTTAACTTCGGATTTGGCCAGCTTAAACCAAGTATGTTTGTTTCCAATTTTACTTTTTTTTGTAAGTTTACTAGTCGTAAAGGTACCTGATTTTTCATTAGCCATTTGACGTGTTTTACGTTTTAGAAGTAAATTTAATCTTTGTTACTGACTGATAATGTGCTAGTTTGAGCCTTGTTTGAAGAATAGATCTAGGCCCAGATGAAAGATGATCGATTAACAAAATGTGTTACTACAATTGTGACTTGTGGCTGTAAATCCGCGCCATGCACCACGATGCACTATTAAAATTTTATATCTCTTAATTAATATGCGATAGTTTGAATTTTGGTAAAAACTAAACAGATATCGCCTCTCTGGTATATTGGTTCGGTGTCGACGTTGACCACATGAGGTCTCGCGTTCGATTCCCTTGTCGGACAATTAAAAAAATGTTTTTTTTTCAGTTCTCTGATAAAACAACATTGCCCGGTTGACGATAGGCTTGCTGTTGCTACTGATCACATTGTGTTGGGCTAAGTATCTTTGGCTATTCGTGGGTACACTTGTTGTACCTCTGCCTATCTGTTCAGGGATACGGGCGTGAAAATACTTTTTTTACTAAAGAGGTAACATATATTCATATCTACTTTTTGTCTTGAACAAAACTTGGATACTAAAAATTGTAATCATGCAGCGATATGTATGACACAGACAATAACAAAGAAGTATACACAATGGCCAGAGATGATGTCACGGTTAAATCTATACATATAATAAAATTGTAGGAAAGTCAAAACTGTACATTGAAAATTTTTTCAAAAGATTACTTGGGGCGTGATCTACAATCGATATCGAAGCCAAAAATATAGTTTTTAGAATTTTTGTCTGTATGTGTGTCCGGGGTAAACTCAAAAATACTGCATGGATTTACTTCAAATTTTGCATGAATATTACTAACAGGTCGGGTCAACATATAGGCTACATATTATCAAGCTATTACCTACGGGCCTAGGGGGAGGAGCTGTGCGGAGTAAACGGAGTCCGCGCGGACGAAGTTGCGGGCAACAGCTAGTAGATAATAAAGTGCTACATATTCTGTTCACGCAAATAAATGTTTGTGTTACTTTCAGGCTCGTATTGAGACTCAACTGATTAAAAATGCAGAGCTCAGTTCGGCGGTATTGTCAGTTTATATCGATTCCTGTAAACATTTACCTGTAAGTATAATTCTTGCTCATTTCTATTAACAGTTTATTTTTTCTTTACTTCTATTAGCAGTTTATTTTTATACCTTATTATCTGTAATTTTTTTTTGCTCGCGTTCGCGAATTACTCCGTGAGCGAAGACTTAAAAAGCAACAACATAACCTCGCATTGGTCTAACCCAGTGGTCGGCAACCTGAGGCTTGCGAGCCACATGCGGCTCTTTGGATATGAAGCTGCGTATCTTTAGTTCCATACACAAATATTATTTATTTCATAAAAAAAAAACATTTTAAAAACGTTCTGAATCAATTAACGGAGATTAGGCTCCATTTCTTCTCTCAGCCAATTGTACTCGCTTTTCACCCCCACTCACCTCCCGACCTCGCAACATGCATCGTCACTTTCGTCAGCCCATCGAAAGCTCTAGAATGACACCGTCAGCCGATGTTTCTATGTAGGTTTTAATTATCTTTACATTACATTTTTTTATCAAAAAATTTTTATTTCTGGAACTAATGTTTATTGTTGGCAAGTTTTTTTTGTGGCTCTTTAAAAATGTTGAAATTTCGTAAATTGTAATTTTTGGCTATTTCTACTGAAAAGGTTGGCGACCCCTAGTCTAACCAGCTTTTGAAGCATAAACCACCTCCCTGCCAGGCGAGAGAATACTTTTGTCCTCTATCATTGTGGATAGTAGGTGGTAGAGTTCGTCAATGTCTCGCCCGGATTTGTATCACGCATTACCTATTTCCAGCGCATTAGGCTTATCACTATCGCGTTCTTCAGTAGGTATTTGCTGTATTTATTATTATTTGCAGACGGTCGCAATTCGGCTTACATAAAATTTAACCCTTTGAAATATTGTTATGAATTAAGCTTAATTTAAGATTTTGTGAGGAAAACCAATATCGATCCCTTTTTAAAGACTTTGGTTCTTATAATATTAATAAGTAACGTTTATATTGCAGAATGCACGGGCACAGTCACGACCTGACGCATATTTGACTGTGACAGTGGGCAAGAAGACTGAAAACACGGCAGTACAAATGCGTACTGACAGCCCTGTCTACGAAATAGGGTATTCGTTCCTTGTACAGAATCCAGAGGTTGACACGCTGGAGATAAAGGTATTTTAATATAATTAGATATAAAGTTCCATCGTGACGTGTTGGTAGAGTTGTGTAACGGCATATCCAGTTTGGGTAATACACATAAATAATCCTTCGAGCTGTTTATGCAGCACTGGTGCTGTGGCGAAACTCGCGAATAACGGAATATTTAATTTTTTCTATATTGTGAACAAAACAATGTTAGAAAAAATCACTTAATTAACAAATGAATCACTAAATTTGAAACACAGGAACACAAACCTTGTGAATTTAGAAGTTGTAAACGAACGTCAGAACGCCATATGTAATGACCTAATTATAACCAGTTTACATGACGTAATAAATAAATAACGTTAATTAATAAATAAATAACACTGGACGAATTACACAAAATATTCTAACCCCATATAAAAATAATCAAATATATGTTTTATGACTTCTTATTAGTCCAAAACCCACAAATACAAACATTTATAATGTTTATACAAATCTCTGTTCGTGTTGGGAATCGAACCTGAGCCCGATTGATTGCATAGTCAGGGTCTCTAACCACTCGACAGACAAACATTTGTGTGACGAGCATAATGTTTATATTTCTGGGTCTGGATGTGTTTATATATGTAACAGTATTTGTATATGTATTTCTGTGTAAGTATCGTTGTCTAACACCCATAACACAAATATTTTGCTTACTTTGGGGTTAGATCGATTTGTGTTATTTGTCCAGCGATGTTATTATTATTATTACAATGGTATCTATAGTTTCTTCTGATACCACCGACTTTATTCCTTAAAGGGACAAAACATATGCTCAAATCGTTAAGACTTATTTAGAAGAAATTTTTAGAATGATTTCATAGGAATAATTAATGATTTTATAAATATTTTAATTATAATCACAGGCCCTAGATGCGAAGACAGGCAATCAATTAGGACAACTAAACTATGGAATCGTGGCGCTGTTGAAACAGAAAAACCTTACAATGTTAAATCAACCCATGAACCTGCAAAAATCTGGACCTGAATCGAAGATCATCTTGGCTCTACAACTTAAGGTAAGAAAATTAATAAAACTAGTTTTCCCAAGATATTGTTGCGTTATAGGAGATTGATGAAGTAGGCCTAAAACTTCTACAAAAATACATAACCTGATAAATTATCAAATTAATGTAATATACATTAAGCCTATATTATAAATTCAACGGACACATATTAATAGTACCTCTTATGTGCTTTAAAAAGGAACACACTACATAAATCATGCACTCCTAAAACTCGTGTCCATTTACTTACTTTTAAAACAAGCAAAGATCTTTTTTTTCTGCCACAAAATTAACACTTTGTTTTGTATATGTACACACAAGTTAGATAAATCAACATATCTTCATATCATTATACAAAAAAAAAATCATATTTGGTGACATCAATTTAATCTGTGAGTGTCAAAATATTTTGGTTTGTTTATTATCTTTATTTAGAAAAATAAAAACCAAACAATTTAATGATGAGATACAAAAAACTTATTAAATCTATGTTGCCCCTATATTACGACGTGAATACATGCACGGTTAAAAATTGAATGTAATCAATAACAATTTTTCTAAATTCAAGTTACCACAATACTAGTCGGTTTTCGTGAATCTATCTAATACCTTTAAACAAGCAGTTCTTGTAATGAAGAATGTTACTAGGTATGCCAAATCGCTTGCAATTTTGTCTCAGTAAAGCCTGTATGTATACAAATACACTAGTTTTTGTTGTAGTAAAAAATACCTAGTAGTTTTGATTTTATAGGCATTCAAAGTTTCGAAAAATATCAAGTCTCGCTAACAGCCACGTGACCGCTTGTGACGTCATGACACAACGCGCCGCGCCTCGCTTAGTATCAAATCAAGTCTCCAGCGGTTATAGTATAGTAAGGTGTAATAGCTTGCGCAGTATTTTGTTGTTTTCGTCAGCGTATTACTTTAATAGTCTATTAATAGTAAATATTATTCGATTAATAAAATTAATGAAGGATTCGAAAAAGGGCAATCGGATATTTCACCTAAAATAGATGGATTAATGGTTGCGCATTATTTATCAACAAATAGTGATTAAATAAATAAATAAATAAATATTCACGGGACAAATTACACTTACTGATCTAACCCCAAAGTAAGCAAATATTTGCTTGTGTTATGGGTGTTAGTCAACGATACTAATACATAGAAATACATATATAAATAGCAGAATATATATAATAAACACCCAAACCCGGAAATACAAACATTTATGCTCATCACACAAATGCTTGTCCCCGTCGGGGATCGAACCCGAACCCCGTTGATTGCGTAGTCAGGGTCGCTAACCACTCGACCAACGGGGCGGTCATTTCGTTGGCGCCGAAATGCGAGGAAGAAAAATGCAAAGGTAAGAAAACTTTCCTTGCTACTACTTATGCTTAATAGTTTATCCGTTCTAAATTATTTTATCAAAACAAAATACCCAACTAATGTCGTAATGAAAGAATGCAACTCAAATAATAGAAGGACCTACCTACCATTAAATTTTTACGTTAAAGACAACAAATATGTATTAGTTTTGTAGCTATAGGTAGGTACGTAGGACGTAGGTATATGTACGTGTATAGGTACCTACCGTTCTTCTTAATTTAAATAAATACCTCGGGAACTCCATCCTTTCATACGCTTGCGTAGCGTTTGCCCATCTCCCCCGTACGGACTTGCATCCGTTGCAAGTGGTACAAAATAAATTCCTGCGTATTACTACGGGAGCACCGTGGTATATGCGCAACGTAGACCTCCATAACGATCTTGAATTGCCGAGCTTAGCAAAGCATTTCAAAGACATCTCCGAAAGATACTTCGATTGTGCCATCTCGCATCCGAACCCACTGGTGGTAGCCGCGGCTGACTACATCCCAGACCCTAATCCCGATCCCAAACTACGTAGGCCCCGCCACGTTCTTACCGATCCCGATGACCCGATAACTCTGGCCAACGGTTTACACGATGACACTACACACCTACATTCGCGACACCGTCGCCGCCGGCGGCGACGAGGACCCCTGTTTCGCCCTTCGGCGAACCGAGCCCAAGGGCAAGGTTCGGCGGACGGACAAAACAATGCCACTAGCCCTCTCATCGCAAATCACGACCCCACCCTAAGCCGAGGTTCGGTCTCACAGGAGACACCCTTAGGGCGGAGGGCGTACAGCCCTACACCTTTAAATTCTGGCTGAGCACTCTGCTCGCCCCCGCGACCGGTGAAGCTGTAACAGCCCATAAGGCTAACAGCAACTGAGACATTCCGAAAAAAAAAAACCTCGGGAACTGTACATTTTCCCAGAATTAAAAGGAGCCGTGAGTTATTCCAGACTTCGTCCAGATCCGTTCAGTAGGCACAACTCATGATTTCCTAGTATTTGGATTGGACATTTTTTTGGAAAAGTATTGAGGTGTAATTTCTACGGCAAGGGCGCGCGACCGCGAGCGCCGGCCGCCGAGCGAACTAGACTGAGCGTGTTGTGAGATGACGTCACAGCGTCAACGGCAGCCAGCGCCGTGCGGTTCAACTTATTTTACTTCTAAATCGGAAACTAATTGACGTATCGAAGTAATTCTTTCACTAGTATTTTTTATTTTTCACAGAGAATATGGAGTGCTAATAATCAAAATTAGTTAACATTCTTCATTATATAAATATATAATCTGAATCTCGAAAACAGCTCCAACGATTTTCATGAAATTAAGTTGCAGTGAATTTCGGGGGCCGTAAATCGATTTAGCTGGGTTTCATTTTAGAAAATGTAATTTTTACCAAATATAACTTAGCAAAGCTCGGCCATCTAGGTATTTATGGCATTAAAAAAAGGGTCCATGATAGTAGTAGAATTTACATTTCAGAAGAAATTACTAATTTATCTAAAAAATGATAACCATCTATCAACATGCGTTGGATTCTAGGCGAACTTTGTATGAACACTCATTCCTTCTTTCCTTTAATATGTAACTCGCTGCCAATCGCCCATATCGGCGTATTTAAGCGTAAGGGAGCACAATCAAGGTCACATATATACACACACAGCTAATTGGCATTGCAACGTATACCAGTTAAGACTACCATAAATACACTCCTGGGTACATCTATCAGTCCCCGTTGCATTTTGAGTTTTGATGGCACCTAGCTAAAAACAATTGTTAATATATGGAAAAACTTTCTAAACAGGAGACACGGGATATGTAGGTACATTTTAAGGATTTTTAACACACCGCTACCACAATCCCCACTGACATTTTCATAGACAGAAAAAAGTGACAATACTGTTCTCTGGGAATCAATCCTAAGATCTCATGGTTATAAGGCATGGACGTGATGATATGATCGTCTTTCCCGAACTGCTAAACTAACTGGACAAAATTATTTAAATCCATAATAGACTTCACTAATAAATTATCTATCAAGGATATATTGCATAGAAGTAATCACCAACTTAGCCTATCGGTGTAAATGTGAAAAGAATAAACTTTCAGTTAGAGCGGGGTATTAGTGCTTGATTTTAACAAATGCCAGCACTTACACCCGCTCCAACTGAAGGCGATGATAGTCTACCTATTAAGCTGAACGCACAGAGTATATTTCTACAACTGGTGGGCTGCTTCCTAAAATAAACGAACTTAATTAGCTTTAACTGGTAAATTACTACTGGTATACTTAGTGGTGGAAGTATTGTCTATTGCTGGATGTTTCTCTTAAACTTCACCATATTAAATGCATGAGTGACATGTTTTAAATACATAATATGCAGTGTGTAACAAGAGCCCTGTCAAAACCTCTTGGTGACTCAATACAAACATGTATATGGTATTATTTTGTATGTATCTAAACATATAATTTTTCCCTGATCAAAATAATTAATCTTAAATGATATTTCAAATATTGCTACGGCAACACAAAGTGTCGACCAAAAAATGTAGGAAGGGGGGCTAAGACGTCAAAAACCAGTCTCTGATGTCGTAGCCGCTCGTCGTCTACGCGCGGCTCCTGACTCGACACGGTGTTGTCAGTTTAAGATATTCCCAACATTTTAGGGAAATTAAAAAGTAATCAACATGTATTTTAAAATTCCATAATACTTTTATTAATAGCATCAGTTCGTTAGTATTTTTGATAATACGCCCCATTTCTGTTTAGACTGGGTTTTTATTACTCACTGCAGAAACTAGCGAATCGTGTTGTTTATTACCAGTACAATTTTCAAATAAAAACAACGTCCACATTTTCGATTTCTCCAGCTGATTCTCCAAAAATATTCTTTAATACCAATCTTATAGTCGAACTTAAAAAACCGACCGAATTGGTCAATCAGTCCTTTGTGATAATTTTCCATACATGGTCACAGATATTAAAAGAAGCCATCAAGGAGGAGGATTACGAAGAAGAAAAACCTCTAGTCACCCCCACCGAACCAGCCCCAGCGCCAATACCTGCACCGGCTGAAGCCGTTGACGGGCTACCTCCAAAGCCAAACGAACTGGGTAAGCTTACACAATGAGACTAACCACCTCTCTCCCTGTATTCCAACCACCAAAAACTTTAAACCACCTTGCTCCCTATATGGTCCATATTTTCAAGCTTGCTTTGAATTTGACATCCATATCCACAAGCCGATATTAGTGTTACAATCCAAGCAAAAGACGACTGATAATTAAAAACTAGTCAGGACACACGTTTAATTGGCGTATGTTCCGAGTAATTTAGACCTATATGAGTATATGAAGAAAGGATATATAAACCTGTATGAGTTTTTTCTTCAAGTTGAGATAGACGAGTTCACGGTGCGTCTTATCTAGCATTCACCGAGTCTCATGGAGTTAGCCGTTTTTAATTAGGGGCCGTTCATAAAATACGTTCGCATACAAGGGGGGGGGGGGGGGGAGGTCTGGCTGAGTGTGACAAGATGTGACAAGGGGGGACGGGGGGTATACGGCAACGTGACGTTCGCCGTTTATTATTTTTTGACATGAGCGCTAGCTCTGTGGCGCGACTCTAGCGGCGTTGCGATCCGTCACAACGGGTTTCTTTGTTTTTTCAATACTTGAGACAGTAACGTTTCCACGTACACTGCGCGTAATGTTATTATAATAACTAAATAAATATTTTTAATTTTCAGAATTTGTGTACTATCATTTAGAATTTATCATACTCAGCAGCGGGGGGGAGGGTTCTTAGTTTTTGTGACGAAGTATTTCTAGGGAGGGTCACAAAAAGTGTGACACAGCGTGACAATGGGGGAGGAGGGGGTTAAAAAAAGGTGATTTTAGTGTGACGTATTTTATGAACGGCCCCTTATTAGTTAACAATGTTTCTCAAAAATTCCCTAAAGATAATGTAATGGCCCTCAGGTAATGTGAGTGAGAAAATAATATGACCTTCCAGCTGTAAGATTTTCTTCATGTTAGTCTAGGCTTGTTTGAACAATAGACCATCTTCCTGGCAGTCCGTTAAAAGAGTGGTTTATTTATATCATTTGATAACTAACAATCAGATGGCTTTCCTGATGGAAAGAGAATCGATCGCCTATAGATACCAAAGATGTTAATGGTACTTTGCTATCCGCGTAGCGGGATGGCAATGCTGCACGCATAAATCTACCGGTCGCCGCACTCTCCAAACCGGAACACGACAATGACAAGCATTGACACTATTGCGGCTGGAATAGGTAAGACGACGACGAAGAGATACTACAGATCTAAGTACAGTAATACCCCGGACTTACGCGATAGGTGGGACCGAGCGCTATCCGCGTAAGTCGAATTCGCGTAAGTCGGGGTACAATTTTGCATATACCTATAAAGTCATACAAAGTATGTTTAATTGGGACCGGAGACTATAATTTAGGAAATATAAAACAATAATTAAGGAAATAAATTTTAATTTAATTCTAGATAATATGACAAACTATATTAATAAAATGTATAAACACAATCTGAAGTTATTTTGATGTAGAAGGTTAAATCGCGAAGAAAATTAAATCGCGTAACTCCGAATTCGCGTAAGTCGAGGTAGCGTAAGTCGGGGTATTACTGTACCTATAAATACCCTGAACAAAAGTTCAGGGTAGAACCGTTTAAAATGCAATTTGAGGGAGATATAATCGATCTAAGAATGATATGACTCTCGTCTCATACGCCATACGTTAAAAACAATTATGACACGGCTAACGCAACGAATCGGTTATGGTGAAGTTCCACAACTTTAGTAAAAAATGAGGCACTTTAAAATACGATATATATTTTTTATTTTAATAAAAAGAATTGTTTTTTTATAATGTCATTGACCTACCTTTAGGATCGGTCAGGGTTTTTTACACTTTGTATAGATACACTGTCACAGATAGTCAACACTGTCAAGTGATGTCAAACCAAATAGCTTGTCACTTGACCATCTGTGACAGTGTATCTATACAATGTGTAAAAAAAGTGTATGTTAAATTGTTTCAATATGAATGTTGTATCACTTCCTCAAATATTGTTTCAGTAAATCCAGTTGCTCTAACTCAACCTGAACTGCAGAATATCGAAGACGGGTCGCCTACGCTGGATAATACTGCAGAGAAATACGTTCCTCTTGAACAAATCGTAAAGGAAGTCGGTAGGTCTATTTTGAAATGAACGAATTGCACTAAAAACAATTTCTAATATTTAAATGAAATGTCAGGTGCCGCAGTTCACGATGAATAAAATTATTGTAATGTTGCAGATATTCCACAAGAAAGTGATAATAAGGGCCGCGAGTCACCAAAATTGGTACATAGAACGTCATCTATCACAACGTGAGTAATCCCCAAATAGTATAAAATATGATCGCCATTCTTGCTGAGTGAACTCACACATGACAATCAATATTTTTTAGTTTAGTTGAATCTATATCAATCGATCGTTCTATAAGTTTTGCATTGAAGTATCTCTAGAAGATAGAGATGGAGATACTGTCACTGGTCAGCGAGTGAATACATCTTAAATTATAAACAATGAGTAAAGTATTACTTCTAAACGTTTTGCTTTATAGCAAGAGATTGGTTTTGCGAGAAATTGACCTATTGTCACTTTAATTCTACTGTTTATAATATGTATCTATCTATCTAATAATATAGTCTATATTAATACCTTTATACGAGCAATTCTTATATACCTGTATGTATAAATAAATATATAATCTGCATCTCTGTTACGGCTCCTTCATCAAATTTAGTATGCGGGCAGTTTCGGTGCGATCAGTCGATCTAGCTAGGTCTCATTTTTAGAAATCGTCGATTTTATAAAAAAAATACCGCGTAACGCTCGGTCATCCAGATCCTAATATTTATATAAGTTAAGCGAAAACTTCGGATCACCTTATAAGAATAGGTTGAGGTCGTAAGACCGAGTTTGATAGTCAATTGCGCAGCAACTAGTAAAAGATAAATATTTTATATCATAGGATAACAAACAAGCACAGGGCTCTCCTGATAGAAAAATATAATCATAGCCTATAGTCAAATAAAGATCTTAGTGCGTTGCAAACTATGTACCGGCTATTTGCCTAAGTTTACTGTCTAAACTAAACCAGAGCACCACAGTAACAAGCACCGACAATGTTGCGACGGTAAAAGTAACACGGTGGCACCACAGTATACTGGAGACTAACAGTAGTCAATCTACATACATGTGATATTCAAGCAACGCACTCATAGACACCTTTCACGGACGCGATATCTCGGAATGGTTCGGTACAGTTTGTTCCGCGCCAGTCGGAGATATCGCCTCCGTGAGAGGTATCTATGTGTGCTATGCTCGAATAATACTTGTATGTAACATTGACTTCTGGTAGTCTCCAAGTATTCTGTGGTGGCACAAACCCGGCGATTTATCCAATCGGAATACAGTGTCTCTTTTCTCTGCACCTCAGATTGCCAATTATTTTGGTGGAAGAAATCAAACATTATTAGTCTAGTGTAGTTGTCAATGTGATGTCTCGTTAAAACATCATAACAATGTCACGCGCTATCTCAGCCAGGTTCCAGTTATAATATTATAGTCTGTAACGTACCGCGCTAGTAAAATATAGTTTATAGTCTAACATGCTACCATAAAATAGTTTATTTGAACAATACTAGTCTGAATCGACACAGGGAAATAATGTATTTAAAGAATTTATTGTCTATTTTAGATCTGCCGGTGAAGCGGGTCTGGGTCGCATCCTGTTGTCTGTGCGCTACAGTATGCAACATAAAACGCTATACGTCGTAGTACACAAAATTATGTAAGTGTTGCCAATTTGTTTATATTTTTCTTTTATTTTCCCAATGTAATTAATGTTATTTTACAGGAATATCCCCTTAAAAGATCCATCTAATGTACCAGATCCATACGTGAAATTGTATTTACTACCTGGGCGATCAAAAGACTCAAAAAGAAAGACAGCGGTAAGATATTTTATATACTTCATTCTGTACATCCGTAAATTACTTACTACTAGCTGACCGGGCAAACGTTGTTCTGCCAACTTTGTGTCTACTTTTCCGGTTTTATTTCTACGTTTTTTTCACCTTTTAAACCTAAACTGAACCTCCATGAATATTTTAAAACCAAAATTAGCCAAATCGGTCCAGCCGTTCTCGAGTTTTAGCGAGACTAACGAACAGCACTTGATTTTTATATATATAGAAGATAAATTGTTTGACATTACCTATTAAGAAGCATATAAAAAGATCAAATCATAATAAAAAGATAATCAAAAAAAGATCAAAAAGGCAAATAATAAAATGGTGCTTGATTTTTCAATAATTATTATAGAAAACATATATATCTAATACAAGGTTTCTGCTGGGTTGGAGTGGTGCCGTTGTGCCACATTATGACCCAAAATAACTCTTGCAAGTAGAAAAATAATTATAGTGACCATTCAAACTAATCGTTTTTCACACTAATAGGTTGTAAAAGACAACTGCTTCCCCGAATATGACGAGCAATTTGAGTGGGAGATACCACACGCTGAGCTACATTCAAGACAAGTAGAGATCACTGTTGCCACGCACAAAGGATTTTTGGGTGGAAGCCCTGTGTCATTGGACAGGTATGTATATTATGGTGTTTACATCTAATGGTGACAAATATTGTGATGGAGTTAGTAATAAATTTGTTAATATACCAACCACTTGTTATGGAGAGTGTATAACGTTGTCAGTATAATTTATCGCTGTTAATGTTTTCAAACGTGGCCGATGGGGATGACCACTTTGTAAGCCTATAAACTGATGAACTTGAATGTCTAGTACACTTCATCTCACACTGCATGGTGTTATATTGGGTAGGACTGTACACAAACGTAGACATATATAAGCTATGTGGATGTAATGTAGATACCATGAGAGTCTGAGGTATCATGATTAACACAATATTTGCTAGCTGATAACACTTGTACTGTTTCACAATAAGATAATTGTATTTAATTTCCGACCGGTTTCACTTACACAAGCATCCTCAGGGTATTTACAATAATGATTAACTAACAACGAAATTGTAAATACCCTGAGGATGCTTGTGTAAGCGAAACCGGTCGGAAATTAAATATCTTATTGTGAAACAGTACAAGTGTTATCAGCTAGCAAATATTATGTTAAAATGGAGTTTCACCAAGTGCCGACGATACAAAGTGTAGAATATATCATGATTAAGTTTATCAGGTACTGTCTGAAGGTAAACTCTAGAGTAGTAGTAGGTATGAGGAGAGTAACGAATGTGGATACAACAAAGTAAATCTACCTGGGCCATTATATATTTCACTTGTTTATCTGTACCTATATGAGAAGTTAGGTAAATATTAAAATATTTTGTGCTTTTTTTCAAGATAAAACCTCAGTAGCATATCAGGTTTTTTTTTATTATCGATAGGTAAGCGCTTGACCGCGATCTCGTCTGATGGTAAGCTAAGATGAGGCCTAAGATAGAACGCGCTTCCCTAGAAGGTACCTGTTCACTCTTCTCTTGAAGATCCCCAGATTGTACTCGTCAGGGATGACATTTGATGTGTTACCACTCCCGTGACTCGGATGAGCACGTAGAACTGCCTTTCCAGGTTATCGCTAGAAATAGTCGATAATCGTTATAAGGTCGATAAAATGCGATGGAGATCACCACTCATATCGCCAAGCAACAATCAGTGAATCGTGGTGAAATGGAAAGTCTATAGACGTTTGGTTTTTCTGCCTACTATGTAAGGGAATAGTCCCGTTAGATTTTGATTAAATTTTTAAATCAATTTTTTACAACATAAAAATTAGGCGGATTTTGTTTAATGTTGTTTTCTTATTTACTATTATTATAGAGGAATTAAGTTTTAATATATATACCAGATTTTCAATCTAGATTTCTACTTAAATATTATAGCAATGTTTATGTTTTATGTTTTAGGTCGTTATGCATTTGAACCAGTTCGATTTCCGTGAAGCTAAAACACTCTGGTTTGATCTTCTGCCTGAATCTTCACCTAGAGATTAGTTGTTTTTTAAATTAACCATATTTGTTCCTGCAAAAGATCTGTTTTTTATTGCTAAAACTAATATATTTTTGTTTCAAAATATAATCTTATGAAAATAGATGTTACCTTCATGTTGTGATTTATTTTTATACTTTTGTATTATTATTTGGAGTGCAAATGAAACTCACGCTTTATTCAAATCTTTATTCAGAAACTTCTATGGATGTTGCACCTTCATTATTGTTACTTGATGTTTTTATAGTTTTCTTAAACCTAAGAATCTTATCTAAGGCTGTTTAATGATGTTTATATATAAAGGCGAATCAAAATATATATTAAAATATATGAAGTGAAAAATATAAAGAATGCTTTATATGTCTGCTTTTTATACTAAATAAATATAAGATTTTAACATTTTTGGTTTTTTATTACCACTACTCAAAAAAGGAAGTTAATATTTTCGAGTTTAATGAAAATTACTTTACTTACAAACTAGCTGCGCCCTGCCGCCCGCTGCATTATAACAGTTTTTGGTGAATCCCACAGGAACAGCTTATTTTTCGGGTATACAAAGTACCCTATGTGCTATTCTAGGTCATCATCCATATGTGTGCCAAATTTTATCCAAACCGGTTTGATTGTTTTTGTGTGAAAGAGTAACAAACATCCATACATCCAACCAATTTCGAATATTTAGAATTCTAGCTGCACCATGCAGCCCATTGCATTATCAAGGATTTGTTGAATCCCAGGGAGAACAACTCATTTTTCTGGGATAAAAGGTAGACTATGTGCTACTATTCCAGATCATCACCTACCTATGTGCCAAATTTCATCCAAATTCGTTCAGTAGTTTTAACGTGAATAAATAACAAACATCCATCCATCCAAACTTTCGCATTTATATAAATTATCATCATTCAAGTTAAAACAGAATCTCAAAAAAAAATTAGATGACCATATTGAAATTCTTATATAATTGATTATTTAATCCCCTATTTAGGGGAGCTGGTTTTAACCACCTGTGTACACCTTATTTTGCTTGAGTATTGTAGTGTAAGAGTAGGGGATCAGAGTTTCAATAGTTCCGTTTTTTAATAATTCATAAAATTATTTTATTTAGTTCTAGTGGAAACACAAAGTGGAGTTGGTACTATCAATTTAATGTTATACACGGGTTTCATTAACGCATATAAATATTTTGCAATAATGAAATATTTGTCATTACTTTAAGAAAGCAAACGAGTAATTTCGTTGGTATATCATATTAAACTATAAAAAGGGTGATTCCCTTTGCAATATTTATTTACAAAGTGCAGCGACGTCGCTCACGAAACGTTAACCATTACTACGTCGCTCAGACGACGTAGTAAATTCTACACGGATAAATTACAATCTCATCGTCTGTGTCGGCGTAGTACTATGAATGAATTACAACGCAATGGCAACGTTTAGTAAACAAAACATACAGCCTGCGTTAAAAAAATATAAAATCGAAAATATTATCCTCTGTATAAGCTATTGAGGTTTCTGGGGCATTTTTTGTGTACAGACTAAAATTATTATTCTCAAGATGTTTCAATTAAGGGGACAACGTTTGCAAAAATACTTTAAATATTCGTCATTTTAAGTAATTTAAGTCTAATAATTGAGAAAATATTAGGAAGAACTTAGTAGATCACGAAATTTTACATAATATGCACAGAAAAGACAAAAATGAAGTAACATTATTCTAATTTTATTTATGCCAATAACATTTAAAGAGTGTATATGGGTGATTCTCTGTAAGTATGTTTTTTGCTGTTCCGGGCATTTTTTATTAGAAAAATTGTTATTTTGTAATTTAAAAAAAATTATTACGAAAGTAAAAAAACATTTGTATTTGGAGCATTGAAAACTAAAATGAAATAAATTTTGGTTTTTTTGCTATAAATTCGTAAACCACCGAAATGTCAGTCCCCTGGGCTGTCCAGTCCCAAAATTAAAACTTTAAGATTAAATTTTGAGTTATTCGTCAATAATATATAATTTGGTCCATAGTGTTTAAACTTAATTAGCTAACTAACAATCTTCTTCAATAAAAAGTACCGAAAGTTAATTTGTTTCATTAAATTCATTAAACCAAAGTATGTCCCAGGCATTTGAGATCAGTCCCCTGCCATAAGTTCAAAGCCAAAAAAAGTCTAGCGTGTTATTTTACCTTTTGTAAGGTTTATAAGGATCTAACTAGCCTTAAGTTAATAACCATAGAGCTGGTAGCGCTTTATCGCCACTTTATTTAGTGTCAAAGCACAGTTTGTGCTGGAAATATGTGTCTGGGCCACTTCAAAACTCAGTCCCCTGGTAGCTGTTTTTGTTTATAATTTATTTATAAAATTGGATCCATAAGTCTTAATATTATTCTAATTAATGTAAACATTCATTGAGAACTTAAAAAGTTGAATGCATTAAAATAATTTGCTTCATTTTTCTCAATTTGATAAAAAAAATCAGTCCCCTGTCATCAGTCACCTGTCATGTTACGCATGCAAAAGACACACAAATATCGAAAAAGCAAAAATTAATTCGGCTGTTCATTTATTACGATTAAGCTGATAGTTTTGTAGTCCTTGTTAATTTTTTTCTAATAAAATCAAAAAAAAAAAAAAAAATTGGTCGGACAGTTTTGTACAGATTTAAGACGTCCTTACAGAGAATCACCCATATATATACAGTGTGTAAAGAAAACCATGTCGGATAATTCGAGGTGTTATTTGGTATCATAATACGGTTACATATTAAGTGTAATAATTTTTTGGAATATAATTAGTTTTCCCAATTAATAAAAGTAATATTAAATGGTATTTTCATACATAAAGTATGACAACACCTACAAATAAGTAAATTCTATTATCAAAGAATGCCGCGCAAGTCGGATGCTAACCAAGGATACGCGGTGCGTTTCAAGTTCGATATATATATATATATATATATATATATATATATATATATATATATATATATATATATATATATATATATATATATACAAATGCTATATTTTCTAATACGCAGTGCTTAGTACAAACTACTGAGTTGCAAATTAATTAGGCATATGTTCTATTCTGATTACATATGAATGTTGTATGTTTTCACAATCATATTGGTTACATTGTAACAAAACTATATAGAAACTGACAATGGCCATATAAAAATGTAACTAAAAAAGGTATAAAAAACCGTATTATTTGCTAATTCCCCACCCCGGCGGCTTCTGTGTGTTAGGTGTGAAATATTGTAATATTATATTGAAAAAAATAATTAAAAATAATGAGTTTAAAAAACACTGTTTTTTCTTCAAACCACTAAAAATCTGTTAGTCATCAAGGCTGCTTCTGCAACAATGGTTGTTTGGGCGACTAAAATCCAGAATCCTGTAAGATCAAACCTTAGATCAAACCTTATCTTAGGGTTAAGTATCTGGAACAATACTTGGTATATAACACAGAACAATATACTCCTAACGGAGCAACCTATACCTATAGCAAACGTTTAGCCAATGGCGGCCGACTGGTGTCGACTCCGACTGGTGGTGAGCGGTGATTGGCGGATTTTAGATAAGCAGTGTGGTCAGATAATTTTAATTGTCCTAGAATATTTATGGTTGGTATTGGTGAACGATACACACATACAAAAATTATAAATGTGTGCAAAGTCAAAATCATTTGTAGGCAACGTTCACGACGCTGGTATATAACATAGCAAAATAAGTCATAACGTATGGATTATTATAAATTAAATGGAGGAAAATTGGTATCAAAGCCATGTTTGTAAGGATAGGTTATTTTGATTATAATAAAAACAACTGCATAAAAACACACCAAGTAGTAGAAATAGTCTTAGCGATATCTAGTGACCTGAGTAGATGCTAATAATGAGAACACAATGGTTTATATGGACATTATCAGTGGTCTTAGTGTCAATTGTACTTGACAGTAGTCACAATTCAGATCAAATGCAATCACCACATTATTCTAACAGTCTTATAAAAATAGTATCTAGTCCCAACACTTAACATAGTTCTCACACTCAATCAGCGTTCTGTTGTATTTGGAGCAATCTTTTGGGCAATAATTTTTCCATAGCCACCACGTCCACCATCATAGTCGGTACGATATTCATCTCGAACCTGAAACCGAAACATATAAAATCTGAATCTGAAACGTTTTATCTGAAAGGTGGTTTTTAAGGCTGTGCTACACAAGGACAGTTTCTTGTGAACGAGTGGCGAATTCTTTTTCTAATATGGTCACCTAGTGTAAACAAATGCCCAGAGCTTCGCTTCTCAAATACAATTATCGCTACTTTCAGCCGGTTTCCGACATGAAAATTAATTTTAACAAGCGATTAATCTGTTTGACAGATCATTTGCTTGTAAAAACTATGTTAAACACAGATTAATTTGCCTGTTAAAATTTATTTGCATCTCGGAAACCGGACGTTAAACTCTTCTTTAGACCGGAAGAACGGGAGCCTGTGTAAACAAACCATACGAGTATCGCCATTGGAAAATACATTTTTGTTTGAGTTTAGTAGTGTCAGCGGTAGTGCTATAACGTTTTTAGGGGTGGCATACGGTGAACTTGTAATTGAAGCTCTAATGATATTTTTCTTTTTTTATTTCCTGCAAATACCTCATATTTTTAAATTTGGCTACTATTTCCTTGGGCACAAGGTTGTCAATATAAAACTACACTTACTGATCTAATCCCAAAGTAAGCAAATTATTTGCTTGTGTTATAGGTGTCAATCAACAATACTAATACATAGGAATACATATATAAATACCGGAATATATTTCATAAACACTCAAACCCGGAAACACAATCATTTATGCTCATCACACAAATGCTTGTCCCAGTTTGTTGTGATTGAACTAGAGCCCCATCGATTGTGTAGTCAAGGTTGCTAACCACTCGACCAACGGGGCAGTTTATATGTGTCTCTATAGATCTACAATTACATGTAGTGTTGGCACTATAAGAGGAGTTAGTCTCACCTTTAACTGCTTAATTAATATAAGTTTTTGTCAAAATGTAAAAAAAAATCTCAGGTGAGAATCGAATGGCGAGTTTTACCATGGGATAATGGAATACGATTATTCGCCGCTCACGTGCGATAAACTATCCTTATGTAAGATCCGTTTTCTTATTTATAACTCACACATCTAGAGGATTACTGGGAGGTTTGCCCAAAATATGTAGTATTTTCGTAGCATTTAAGTTTATATCTACAATGTGTCTATAATAATAAATTTTATATATAAGGTCATGACAGTTTATAATCCCCAAAAACTTCTAAATCCAATACATTGCTCCACCATTTTAAATTCATATTTTTCCTTGACTAATAAATGGGTGTTATTACCTGTCCTCCGGTTTTGCCTCTACCATATTGTCTCCCTTCAATAAATCCAGCATCCCAATCACATCGTATTATTCTGTCGTCAAGTCTGGTACCATTGATATACCTGAAGAAAAAAAAAACAAATGACATATTCAAACCAAATGGGGCATTTCATGGCCCCAAATATATTCTGTCAGTTTGAGTGTACTTACACACATGAACAGTTTGGTTTTGAATTTTGGGTGAAACAATTTCTTGTAAGAGGTTTAATTTGTAATAAAAATTTATTAGAGACTAGCTGAGCGCGCGACTTCGTCCGCGTCGATAATTAAAAGAAACCTAAGTTACTCCTTATCACATCAACTATCTGCCAGTGAAAGTCCCGTCAAAATCGATTCAGCCGTTCCAGAGATTAGCTGGAAAAAACAGATAGACCGAAAGCCAAAAATTGTAAAAAAAATGTTATTTTGGAATATGTACCACGTATACATCCATATGCATTTAGTAAAAAACGGTTATTTTAATATTACAAATACACTTCAAATTTATTTATTTGTATAGATTGGACATGTATCCAATATAAATGCTTGTTACTAGGGATTGCAACTGGTTACTGGATCCTGTACTACATAACCATCTCTGATTTCTTGTAAAAATGCATAAACATACAGTGGACCTTTGCTATACTGCTGTATTTGGTTATATTGCCTACTTAAATCACCAGCTGACAAGTTTTTCCTCAGCATATTGCTAGCTGATTTATTTAATTGCATACAGGATCGTATTAACTACGAACTTGCAAATTTTTATCCAGGAGGAAAGGACTCAGTATAAAAATCTGGTTACATGTTGTAGCTGGCAAACAATTTGGTCTTAAAATACACATCCGGATTTGTCAGCTGTAAGTGATACCACTAACAAAGAATTGAATTACGTGAGGAAATTAATACTTTGAAATGTCAGTTAGAAAGTGCTCATTGTGAAATACAAAATCTAATTTTAGAAAATAACTCTTCGCAAAGTGAACCAAGAACAAGCTAGAATCATTGAAAATTTAACAAAAATAATAAATAAAATACACCTACCTCTAGTGATCTGCTAGCAATGCAGCATTTAAGTTGGATACTTCCCTTATTCTTCTCAAAACAGATTAATTTATCAATTTTTTGCAAAGAAAATCAATATAAGTATTCCTAGAAATTTAGTGTATTCAGTATTTTCTATATTTGTGAGTGGTTACGCAAAAAGGGACCTGAAGGGATTGGAAACGGTTTTTGAAGTGAAAACTTCTTTAGGCGCGTTGAGCGTTTTGGTAGAGGGTAAAATCCTCGGTTCGCGTCACCGACATGCTAATGATAATAGTATATCTATAGCTATGTTTTGCATATAGTTTTAATTACTCTCAACTTAATAGTTCCGTTTTCACTTCTATCGGCAGTCCCACGACTGCTACTGTTTTTTTTTTTTTTGATAAATTCTGATTCTATGGTCCTTCATCTTTGTTTTGTTCTAATCAAAATAATTTTAGGTGCCGTAGTTTTTTTTTAATGATTTTTTATGTAAGCTGAGGCAGTTTTGAAAATATTACACCTTATACACAGCGCACACTAGTTTCTTTTTCTAGCGCGCACATAAAGACAAGTAAAAGACGAATAAATAAGTCACCAATAATACAGCTATCGCAAACACGTGCTATTTCTCACTGACGAAGTCGCTCACTAACGACACTAACATAAAACACCCCGCGCCTCTCTCATTTCGACTCAACATTTTAAACGTGATTTACTCGAAATCAATTATTTTCCCTTGAGGTCCCTTTTTGCGTAACCACTCACATTTATACTGTTAAATAATATATTTGATTTTTGAATTTTATTGTTGTAACATGTTTGAATATCAACTATTTTTGTTTTAGTCAAGTTAATTTTTAAATTGTTAATTTTTTACCATCCTGAAATTTTAAGTAAGGTTTCAGTTGTTTCTTATACTAGATGATTTTTATTTTTAAATTTATTGAGGAATTTAGTGTCATCTATACTCTATACTACAAATATTAAAATTGTAGTGTCTGTTTGTAATATTAAAATAACCGGTTTTAACAAAATGCATATGGATGGATGTATACACAGTACACATACCAAATAACACTTTTTACGATTTTTGTCTGTCAGTCTGTCCGTCTGTCTATCTGTTTGTTCCGGCTAATCTCTGGAACGGCTGGACCGATTTTGACGGGACTTTCACTAGTAGATAGCTGATATAATAAGGAGTAGCTTAGGCTACTTTTTTTAAAAAAAATCCACGCCGACGAAGTTGCCGGCACAGCTAGTCTGCAAATAAGAATGACTCATGTTGCATAGTCTCTGGAAGGTCATTAATGTAAATTAAAAAGAGCAATGGTCCTAAAACACTTCCCTTTGGTATTCCACAGTCACTACAACTATAATTTGAAATATTTATTTTCTTGTGTGTCCAGAAATTTTTGAAATTTCTACACACTGTTTCCTATTTTCTAAATAACTTTGTATCCACTCTAACGATTTTCCTCTTGTACCATATTTTTCAAGTTTTGCCAACATAATTCTATGTGAAACAAAGTCGAATCCCTTACTTATGTCTAAAAATACACAAAGTGGACAAACTTTTTGTATTCAGGTATTCCGTTATACTCTTTACCAATTCAAAACATGCTGAGGTTGTTAACCTACTTTTTCTAAATCCATATTAATTCTTTTTTAATATATAACATTTGAGTAAGTAATTATAACATCTATCATGCATAACTTTTTCAAAAATTTTTTGAGAGAATTGGAATTAATGTAATAGGTCTATAATTATTTATATCGCAAGGATCACCTTTTTTAAGTACTGGTCCAACTATAAACTTTTTTAGTCATTGTGGGAATTTCCCTTTCTAAAAATGACAGTTTAATTATATGACTGAGCGGTTTTGATATTACAACAGCAACATTTTTGAGTAGTTCTGTACTAATATTATCATAACCAGTTGCACTTATTTTTTAAGGACTTTATGATCTTAAATACTTCATGCTCATCTACTGGTGTTAGAAACATGGTTTTACTGCTATTAGGTAACTCAAGCATTTTTGAATTATTTGTAAATTTGTCATTGTTAATTTTGAGATTTTGTATACTCTGAATTGTTCACTCTAATTTTCTCAATTTCTTGTATATTTGTTTTATTCTGGAATGTGTTTTTAATTAAATCATCAATCAAATTCAATAAATTTCAGAGATGATTGCTTTTGCGATTCTAGTATACATTTTGATAAAATTCTTTTGTAACGCACGTATTTTTTTTTATTTTCATTCTTATTGGATTCACCATAACAAAATTTTAAATATAGCTGGCATTTGACTTTACAACATTCAAGAAGTCCTTTTGATAGCCATTTATTTTTTTATTGGTTTATTTGATACCTAATACGAATTTTTGGAAAGCATAGCTCAAAAACAATAAGAATATGTCATGGAAATTATTAAATGCCTCTTCACAATTTGGATGTGCCAATACTTCACTTAAACTTAAGGATGATAGACATTCAAAAAAATTTTTATTTTCCTGATTAACCTTCAAGTACACACATACTTAATGGTTACTTTGTGTCACGTGTGGGGTCCAGAAGCATCCCCATTAAAAAAGTATATCTGTAATCAGAATTTTTGATTTTTTAAAAATAACAATTCACATTGTAAGAAAAAGGACGTTATTATTCAAGATAAGTATTTATTGTTAGTAATCTAATCAGTATTTTAAACAGCTAGACACTTAAAAAAAATAACTACTCATACACAGTTTTTTTATACTTCCATAACTAATGTATTAAAATTTAACAAAATAGTCAACTTCTAACAAACATAATCATCTGGTAGAATACAAATGAAAAACAAGTAACTATAAGAAATAATAACAATAACTAAAAAAAATTAAAAAAAAATACAATGACACATACACACATACACAAGTACACTAACAAACATACACCCACACACAAATATATACTGACATGCATTGTTCACACACAAGTACACCTGCACACACACACATATTTTATCATAATAAAAGGAGCAGCTTGTAGGCATTGTATATAGTGTACGTAACGACGATCGCATTATCTTTAATGCACTATAAAAGTAAAATTATTTAAACTTTCGTGAGACATTATTTACTAAATAATTGATTACGGCTAAAACTCACGTATAAATCGGTATAGGTTCCGACTAGTTTCGGACCTATATGAGGCCAAATTCAGTTGGGAGTTGGGATGTGAATTTGGATGGATGGATAGATGGATGTTTGTTACTCTAGAAAAATAATTAAGTTGTGCAATTCCGCAGCAATATCTCCTATTTATCTGACCATCAGACAACCCAAAGCATAATAGTAAATATTAAGTCGGTCCAAATTCACATCCAATATATATATATATATATATATATATATATATATATATATATATATATATATATATATATATATATATATATATATATATATATATATATATATATATATATATATATATATATATATATATATATATATACATATATATATATATATATATATATATATATATATATATATATATATATATATGTATATATATATATGTTATTATTTTTATTAATAATATTATAAATGCGAGTTGGGATGTGAATTTGGATGGATGGATAGATGGATGTTTGTTACTCTAGAAAAATAAGTAAGTGGTGCAATTCTGCAGCAATATCTCCTATTTATCTGACCATCAGACAACCCAAAGCATAATAGTAAATATTAAGTCGGTCTCAAATTTGAAACCAAAAATTTAGCGACGTCGTCGTTTTTTAAGGATATTTTTTTCAAATTAACAAGCTACGATAGCATGCTTTCGGCTAATCTCAGTGCGCTGCAGAGGCTCCCAATGGACGGACGTACGTCGCGCTTACGCTAATGTAAATACAAATTTTACTTACGTGGAGATACATGTGGACCCCAACCGTAATTTTACGCAGTATTTTTTTTACATTATTTATATTTTACTTTGTTTCTTTTTCAGAATTAACGTTACCTATTTGTAATAATGAGTCACTCACTATAAGGATGATAATGTGCAAGTTGGTCGACTACGAGCAGTAATTTTTTTATATATTTTTTTGTTATACTGTCTGTAAGAGTTACAAGAACACTATTTGCAAGCCTCATTCAGTAACAGTTACTTATTGTTTGCCATGCCAAACCAAGGAATAAATTATAATGTTAGAGCAGAATAGTATTTTTTTTTTTATTTATTTATTTATTTCATCAAAAAAATTAACATAAACTTACAAATATTTCAACATCCTTAAACCTCGTTGTAGGTTTGTGTGGATGTTGCACACTTCACGGTTCAAGTATTGATTGATGTTTTAGCGAAGCTACATTACACTACATAAAATTTTAACATTACCATCGCTCTTATCAGTTGAAATAAACTAGTACCTATCTTTAATCAACTTGCTACTGGGTGTTCCACTCTGTGTCGTTTGCGTACAGGCCATATTCCATTGCTAACTGTAGTTAAAACCAGTTTTGGTCTGATTCATAAATACTTTTAAAGTGCATTAAAGATAATGCGATCGTCGTTACGTACACAATATACAATGCGTACAAGCTGCTCCTTTTATTATGATAAAATATGTGTGTGTGTGCAGGTGTACTTGTGTGTGAACAATGCATGTCAGTATATATTTGTGTGTGGGTGTATGTTTGTTAGTGTACTTGTGTATGTGTGTATGTGTCATTGTATTTTTTTTTAATTTTTTTTAGTTATTGTTATTATTTCTTATAGTTACTTGTTTTTCATTTGTATTCTACCAGATGATTATGTTTGTTAGAAGTTGACTATTTTGTTAAATTTTAATACATTAGTTATGGAAGTATAAAAAAACTGTGTATGAGTAGTTATTTTTTTTAAGTGTCTAGCTGTTTAAAATACTGATTAGATTACTAACAATAAATACTTATCTTGAATAATAACGTCCTTTTTCTTACAATGTGAATTGTTATTTTAAAAAAATCAAAAATTCTGATTACAGATATACTTTTTTAATGGGGATGCTTCTGGACCCCACACGTGACACAAAGTAACCATTAAGTATGTGTGTACTTGAAGGTTAATCAGGAAAATAAAAATTTTTTTGAATGTCTATCATCCTTAAGTTTAAGTGAAGTATTGGCACATCCAAATTGTGAAGAGGCATTTAATAATTTCCATGACATATTCTTATTGTTTTTGAGCTATGCTTTCCAAAAATTCGTATTAGGTATCAAATAAACCAATAAAAAAATAAATGGCTATCAAAAGGACTTCTTGAATGTTGTAAAGTCAAATGCGAGCTATATTTAAAATTTTGTTATGGTGAATCTAATAAGAATGAAAATAAAAAAAATTACGCGCGTTACAAAAGAATTTTATCAAAATGTATACTAGAATCGCAAAAGCAATCATCTCTGAAATTTATTGAATTTGATTGATGATTTAATTAAAAACACATTCCAGAATAAAACAAATATAAAAGAAATTGAGAAAATTAGAGTGAACAATTCAGAGTATACAAAATCTCAAAATTAACAATGACAAATTTACAAATAATTCAAAAATGCTTGAGTTACCTAATAGCAGTAAAACCATGTTTCTAACACCAGTAGATGAGCATGAAGTATTTAAGATCATAAAGTCCTTAAAAAATAAGTGCAACTGGTTATGATAATATTAGTACAGTACTACTCAAAAATGTTGCTGTTGTAATATCAAAACCGCTCAGTCATATAATTAAACTGTCATTTTTAGAAAGGGAAGTTCCCACAATGACTAAAAAAGTCTATAGTTGGACCAGTACTTAAAAAAGGTGATCCTTGCGATATAAATAATTATAGACCTATTACATTAATTCCAATTCTCTCAAAAAATTTTTGAAAAAGTTATGCATGATAGATGTTATAATTACTTACTCAAATGTTATATATTAAAAAAGAATTAATATGGATTTAGAAAAAGTAGGTTAACAACCTAAGCATGTTTTGAATTGGTAAAGAGTATAACGGAATACCTGAATACAAAAAGTTTGTCCACTTTGTGTATTTTTAGACATAAGTAAGGGATTCGACTTTGTTTCACATAGAATTATGTTGGCAAAACTTGAAAAATATGGTACAAGAGGAAAATCGTTAGAGTGGATACAAAGTTATTTAGAAAATAGGAAACAGTGTGTAGAAATTTCAAAAATTTCTGGGACACACAAGAAAATAAATATTTCAAATTATAGTTGTAGTGACTGTGGAATACCAAAGAGAAGTGTTTTAGGACCATTGCTCTTTTTAATTTACATTAATGACCTTCCAGAGACTATGCAACATGAGTCATTCTTATTTGCAGACTAGCTGTGCCGGCAACTTCGTCGGCGTGGATTTTTTTCAAAAAAAGTAGCCTAAGCTACTCCTTATTATATCAGCTATCTACTAGTGAAAGTCCCGTCAAAATCGGTCCAGCCGTTCCAGAGATTAGCCGGAACAAACAGATAGACAGACGGACAGACTGACAGACAAAAATCGTAAAAAGTGTTATTTGGTATGTGTACTGTGTATACATCCATCCATATGCATTTTGTTAAAACCGGTTATTTTAATATTACAAACAGACACTACAATTTTATTTATTTGTAGTATAGAGTATAGATGACACTAAATTCCTCAATAAATTTAAAAATAAAAATCATCTAGTATAAGAAACAACTGAAACCTTACTTAAAATTTCAGGATGGTAAAAAATTAACAATTTAAAAATTAACTTGACTAAAACAAAAATAATTGATATTCAAACATGTTACAACAATAAAATTCAAAAATCAAATATATTATTTAACAGTATAAATATAGAAAATACTGAATACACTAAATTTCTAGGAATACTTACATTGATTTTCTTTGCAAAAAATTGATAAATTAATCTGTTTTGAGAAGAATAAGGGAAGTATCCAACTTAAATGCTGCATTGCTAGCAGATCACGGATATGTCTCATCTGTATTGCAATATGGAATCTTTATTTGGGGAAACTTGGTTGACTTAATTAGAATTTTCAGAATTCAAGAAAAATGTATATGTGCAATATGTAATGTTAATCAACTACACACTTGTAAACACCTATTTAAAACTCTTAAAATACTACCTTTATCTTGTATTTACATACTGTCGGTATGCATATTTGTAAACAAACATCAACATTTGTTTAAAACAAATGCTGAATATTAAGGAACTCATATTTTAGAAAAAGTGAAAAGCTACATATGCAAACTACTACTGCAGACTAAATATTTATTAAAAAAAAGGCATATTGTATTGTAATTAATATACATATACATAGTTAAAGTTTACCTATAAATAAATTTTGCAAAAAAATTGTTCAATTAACTATTAAATAAAACATACTATGATATTAGAGAATTTTTAGCTGATAAGATTAAATGTTAATAAATAACAATTATAAGTTTGCACAATTGTAAAAATTTGGATTGAGCATAAGATAATATTTTGTAAATTGTAAAAATAACTTTTTGTTGTGAAATAATTCTTGTAAATATTTTAATACATGAAATAGAAAAAAAAAAACAAGTGTGTGTCTGAGTTTCTTCCTCCGGATCTTCTCAGTAATAAATATAAGGAAATCGACCGAAATTCAAATGTTTGAAAACTATATCATGGTAGAATTAGATGGTAATTTATTTTTAATAACTTGTGACACCCATATTCTTGCAAATAAATATTTTATCATTTTCAAATTATGTTGTCAAGGTCACTAGCCATTCGAGCACAGGGCTGTTATAATTTTTAGCTTGTGGCTGTGGTATTTTTTAGTCTATTAGCTACATTTGTTCCAGTTTGTAAGGTAATTAAGACCTTCAACATCAAAGGTAAACTAAAACATGTGGAATCATAGTCATTATAAACATCTTTTAGGCGATGCTCAATAGTTATCTCAAACAATAAAAATGCAGGAAAGCATTCACAAGTAACAATCATAGAACCCAGTCTCCATTTTTTGGCAATAAAAGGATGGAGCATCCTAGATTTATAGAATGACGTTAGGATTAGTTTTATGTATAATGTGTAGTGTTCTGTCTCAATTTTATAATGTTTTCAATGTGGACAAATATCCATACTAATATTATAAACGCAAAAGTATATTTGTTTGTCCGTCTTTCACGGCAAAACGGAGCAACAAATTGACGTAATTTTTTAATGGAGATAGTTAAAGGGATGGAAAGTGACATAGGCTTCTTTTTATCCCTTTCCAACTCACCACTTCCCTTACATGAAATTAATGCAAGCGAAGCCACGGACAATATCTAGCCTTATATAGTTATGACACAAAAAGATATTAAAACTGATGTCATAAGACATGAACATAAGACAGGGTGTAGTTAGTTCTTAACCTTTTCACAGCCACAGTCAGCTATACCCAACAAATTGTTTTAGACGTTCAAACTCCAATGTCGGATAATGCCGACACAAACATTGTGCAAAAATAAAACTATTAATGCAATATTTTTTATCGCCTACTGTATTTTTATCGCCTATAGCTTGTGTCAACCAATGTTTATTTATTATATTGGTTACACTTTCTCCATTCGTCATTTATATAAAATAATTAATAAGACAATGTAACGATAATCCCAAACTGACCACAAAGTCTACGCGCGCCATTGTCATGTCATGCCGACAGCTAGTGATGTAGAACATGCATGTAAGATTTTATTTAAATATTTCATCGCTTCTAAGATTTTTAGAAATAATTGCCAAATTATTAACAATTCTGAAAGGTCTGACAAATACTTAAATAAAAACAACAAACTTTTATTAGAAATAGTTCATAAAATCGAGACAGCAGCTAGATAAATAAACATTATCGACAATAGCAAAATTGCTATTTTACCCCCTACTAAACGCAATTGTCTTATCAGCACAGTGCAGTGCACTATAAGCCGTCCTCGGTATTACGCGACAAATTGTGACGTCAGGTACGCGCTAGTGAAGTGACTTATTTGGAAAAAAAATGAATAACAGTGATATGGACACAAACTTTTAAAAATATATTATACTAGCTATTGCCGACTTCATCAGTGCGGACTTCGTTTACTCCGCACAGCTCCTCCCCGTGATAGCGTGATAATATGTAGTCTATATGTTGACTCGACCTGTTAGTAATATTCTTGCAAAATTTGAAGTAAATCCATGCAGTACTTTTTGAGTTAACCAAGGACATACATACAGACAAAAATTCTAAAAACTATATTTTTGGCTTCGATATTGATTGTATATCATGCCCCAAGTATTCATTTAAAAAAATATTCAATGTACAGTTTGACTTTCCTACTTTTTTATTATATGTATGTATAAATTAAATATAATATATAAAAATAAATATAATATATTCAAAAAAAGACGACGACAGTATGAGGGTTAACAGAATTGACAGATTATTGTTCAGCAGGTATCCCGTGGCTTCACCCGCATAAATCTTTTACACGCTGCTTCCCGTGCGCATGGCGAAGCCATGTGTAACAGCTAGTATCTTTATAAATTGTAGCCTATGTGTTATTCTGATGTATAAGCTATATCATTGTAAAGTTTAATTAAAATCCATTCAGTAGTTTTTATGTATCCATACAAACTATTGCATTTATAAACTATTGGTAAGATAGGTATTTAATTTCTGTTGTCTATACATATATAATAAAATCGTAGGAAAGTCAGAACTGTACATTGAATATTTTTTTAAAATAATACTTGAGGCGTGACCTACAATCGATATTGAAGCCAAAAATATAGTTTTTAGAATTTGTGTCTGTATATATGTCCGGGGTAAACTCAAAAAGTACTGCATGGATTTACTTCAAATTTTGCATGAATATTACTAACAGGTCGGGTCAACATATAGGCTTCATTCATATTATCACGCTATCACCTATGGCAGAGGAGTTGTGCGGAGTAAACAAAGTCCGCACGGACAAAGTCACGGGCAACAGCTAGTATAGATATAAATTGGTTTTCATTAGTACACCTCTGCAATTACGTGGCGTGTCTCTGGTTATTAAACGACCAATAAGTCTTAAATACCTAGGTATTCTATCAGTTAGGTAATTTTGTATAAGAATAAATTAAATAGGTGTCTTAGTTTATTTATTTATTTAGCGGGACCGTGCCTACAAAGGATAGGCATGGTCTCGCCGTTCTGTTCTCAATTTGCAAATATATATTTTTCTAAATATTCCTGCTCAGCCCTTTTCTTATATGGCCAGGCAGAGTTGAAAAGGAATATTAATTGGGCTTGACGGTGGTCGTGGTGACCGTGACGGCATTATTAGTGGCGTAGGAGTCACCATTTATTGCCGTGATATTTTCCTAAAATGCATAGCTAAATATAATATATCTAATAGAAAAAGAAATTGGTATATAAATTATGCTGTTTTTGAGTACTTTTACCAAATGAGTACCTATTTTTTAACCGACTTCAAAAAAAGGAGGAGGTTCTCAATTCGGCCGGTATATATTATTTTTATGTATGTACACCGATTTCGCTGAGGTTTCTGAACCAGCTTACATGATTCTTTTTTTGTTTGATGCGGAATAGTTTCTAATTGATCCCATAAAAATTTGATCCAGGTAGATTATAAATATAGATATCTACCCCACCATCAGTAAATAGGTGTATATCAAACTAAGTAAATAGGTATATAGGTAAGAACTATACTATTAGTTCATTAAAATGTTTTAATATCTAAAAGTATAAGTAGTAGTTCAATAAATAAATAAATATCGATTAAGTACGCAATTTACTTTTCCCAGCATTAATATTAGGTAAATTCTGTGGTTTCAAAACGCCAATGTCGGCTTATCCCGACAATGTGTGACGTCATAAGGGAACTAGAGTTGCGCCACTGCTATTATAAAATTTTCAATTGAGTACGACTCTGGTAATATTTGGGTCTGATTTTTAAGCTATTTCATTTAAAATTTTGTTAATTCGACTACTTTTTGAGATGATGTAAATTGTTTTAAAATAAAACAAGCCTATCTAAAAGATAAAGTCATTAATATTATATTTATATTTACATTGTATGCTCATGGTCACATCTCTATTTTTGCACAGTGTTGTTTATAATAAACCATGGTGGCTTGGTTTTTTGTTTTGTACTATGGCTGTGAAAAGGTTAATATTGTTGACTGGAATTTTATCAGGATATGATACTAAAATATATCACACTCTTGAAAGTATAACAAAATTATTCTATAATTATAATTGCTTAATCACACTGCAAGAGGGATTAAGCCATACCCTGAATTAAAATAGAAAGTGTGAAACTTAATATATGTATAAAATGTAGCTTACCTCATACAATTTTCAGCATCTGGTCTAAAATAGTATTCCACAAAACAAAATCCGCACGGTGTCTTTTTATATTTATCCAATCCCATTATAATACGACGAATATCTCCACACCTCGAAAATAGATCGTATATTTGTTCTTCTGTAGTATAAAATGATAAATTCCCTATATAGAGAGTTGAAGACATTCGTAATAATTTCTCTTGTTCATTTCTTGAACCCTAGATCATAAAATAATATTATTAACACAGCCTTATTTATATTACTTCAGAACAAAATTACTATGCATTCGAACTAAAAATAGGATCACGCTTGATATCAATTTCATACCACAAGTGTGAAATTAGTAATGTCAGCAAAAAAAATATTTGAACAAAAAATATTGCTGATTTATTGAAGAACAAACACCGTTTTAATAATATTATTTTCATCAATAAAAAATTAGCAAAAGACATCAGTCTAGCTGTTCATCTATATATTATATAAAAATGTCGTGTTATTTACACCAATTATAAGTAAAAACCACGGGGCCAATTTTGTTGCGAGTTTTGTGGGTTTGGGTTGTTTTTGTCCCGAATAGGTTAAAAGTATTAAAATATAATATTCCAAAAAATAAAAACAGTAAAAAATATAAGTCTATCCGTTCATCTAAATATATGTATACATAAAATTCGTGTTCGTTATTTTACACCTTATTTTAATACATGGTAACATGATCTGATGGGAATCTAAATAAAAATATATCAATTAGAATGAAAACATATTTTTGAAGTATTTCCTGGTTAGAATTTTTTTGTACACCTTACTCATCACTTATGAAGTTTTTGCAAAATTCGGAGCAATATGACATCCTCACAGTCCTATTCTCAGTTGGAACGCGTAGTATATTATTTGAATTATTGGTGCAAAAACTCATAGCAAAATTACCTTAAAATGCTGGTCTCGATATGAACTAATTTCGATTGAAGAATTCATGGAATCGTAGCTTCTTTTCATGTTTTTTGGTTGATAAACAAAGTTGAAATCCTGTATCTTACTAACGAGTTGAGGAATGAGGACGTAGCATTAAATGAGGTTATATCTTAGAAAACTGTTTATCTAAAATTATACACAGAATATATTGTAAAATACATATAATACAATTTCTATCTTAATATCAGTAACACAGCACAAACTAAAACATATTAATGATTTAGTTTGAAAGTCTGAGCAAAATTTACATTACCAATAGTAGTCTAATTATTATACGTTGACATTTGACAAATGACAAAGAAATAAGAATTGACGTTTAGTTTAACCATAGATAAGCTAATAGCTCCGTTAGGAGTATATTGTTCTGTGGGTAATAGCTTACAAGTATTACACAAATGTAATCTATGGGTAATAACACAATGTGAAAAAATAGTGTCGTCTTCGGTCAGTCACGGTGTTTAATGTATGGTTATGTCGAAAATTAAAGCAAAATGGTGAGCAAGGATGCTATAAAAAATAAAGAACGGGAGTTTTTACTTCTGTGTATAAAATTGCATAGAGATTTATTTAACAAAATCACCAGCATTGTTGCCGTCAAAACTTCGTCGTCAGACATGAGACATGTTGCTCGCACGAAAATATTGATCAGACTAGTTTGTCAGTTTTATTGAGTGAATTTATTGAACCTTTGGAATCAAATTGGTATAGTAGTCTATGGGGCACCTAAAGGATGCTGACCATGCTTTACCCATCGCTTGGACTCGTAAATCCAAAAAGTAAATTAATACATACCGTAAATCGAATATCATGTCTTAGGTGCCCTATAGACCTACAATAATATTGAGCAATACTTTTAATGTGCAATTATATTGAATGCCCCCTTGATTCCAAACGTTCAATAAATTCACTCAATAAAATTGACAATCCAGTGTCATCAATATATTCGTGCGAGCAACATGGCTGACAACATTGAACTATATTACTAACGTACGTAGTAGTAATACTTCAATGGCTGACAACGAAGTTTAGGCGGCAAGCATGCTGTAGTCTTGGGTAGTTCGCGAGCGACCTAGGTGAGAAGAGCGCTCCTTTAGGTGAACTATGCGAACTAGTTCATTGAAAATCCCGCTCTTAGTTCTTTTTATATTTCTGTTAGCGTCCACTTTACTAGACAGTGGCACTATGTGACCAACCGAGTTATTTACTTTTACTGTGCGCGCCTTGATATTTCGATAATCGATATCGATACTAAACAACTTCAAATCCCCATGCTTGAAATTTCATCAAATCATATGAAATCATAACAATCGTCAACTGAAGTATTGCTGACTATTTATCAAACAGAATACCAATACCATTTATGTTTTATTTTACGGTAAGTTTCATTAAAATTAAAAAAAAATTCTTCTATTTCCATTTATTGTTACAAATAATTGATTATTATTATTATATATCACGTTAATGACTAATTATTAATATAAATCATTTTATTTTTTAGTTTTTATTTCGATAAAAGATTTTATGTGCCATAACAAAAAAGTCAACTTTAATTGTACAAATTCATACTTTTTAAGTATTCTAATATAATTACACATTATACTAGGAACTAGCCTAGCTGTTGACTAATCATTAATATAAATTATTTTATTTTTCATTATTTAAATAAAAAATCTCATATTACATAAATGGACGTGTAAAATTTTCATGTAATACTTTGTATTTTTTAAATAACAATAAACAAAACTTACAATAATCATAACTATATTTTTTCTTTATTTATTGTTCTTAATAAATTATTTCAAAAAAAGAACTAATGAACTAATAGAACGAACTAGTTCATCCTTGGATTATGAACTAAATTGAGCGCTCTCTGTAGTGACCGGTTAGGCCCAAGTCTAGCATGCTGGTGATTTTGTTAAATAAATATTTATGTAATTCCATACATTCAAGTAAAAACTCCCGTTCCCTATCTTTTATAGCATTCTTGCTCACCATTTTGCTTAAATTTACGACACGACCATATATTAAACACGGTAACTGACCAAACGCGACCGCTCCAAACTTTTAAGTGAATAATATTGTGCAATATTAAGCCTACACAATGCTAGGCTTGGGCCTAACCGGTCACTACAGAGAGCGCTCAATTTAGTTCAAAATCCAAGGATGAACTAGTTCGTTCTATTAGTTCATTAGTTCTTTTTTTGAAATAATTTATTAAGAACAATAAATAAAGAAAAAATATAGTTATGATTATTGTAAGTTTTGTTTATTGTATTACATGTATTACATGTAATACAATAAACAAAACTTACAATAATAAAAAGTACAAAGTATTACATGAAAATTTTACACGTCCATTTATGTAATATGAGATTTTTTGTTTTAATAACGAAAAATAAAATAATTTATATTAATGATTAGTCAACAGCTAGGCTAGTTCCTAGTATAATGTGTAATTATATTAGAATACTTAAAAAGTATGAATTTTTACAATTAAAGTTGACTTTTTTGTTATGGCACATAAAATCTTTTATCGAAATAAAAACGAAAAAATAAAATGATTTATATTAATAATTAGTCATAATTAACGTGATATATTATAATAATAATCAATTATTTGTAACAATAAATGGGAATAGAAGAGATTTTTTTTAATTTAATTAAACTTACCATAAAATCCATACTTCCATACTATCCATACTAATATTATAAATGCGAAAGTAACTCTGTCTGTCTGTCTGTCTGTTACGCTTTCACGGCCAAACCACTGAACCGATTTGGATAAAATTTGATACAAATATAGTTTGAGACCCAAGAAAGGACATAGGATAGTTCTTATCCCGGAAATCCCACGGGAACGGGAACTATGCGGGTTTTTATTTTAGAATTTTTTCCACGCGAACGAAGTCGCGGGCACAGCTAGTAAGACATAAATGGTATTAGTATTCTGTTTGTTAATTAGCCAGCAATACTTCAGTTGACGATTGTTATGATTTCATATGATTTGATAAAATTTCAACCATGGGGATTTGAAGTTGTTTAGTATCGATATCGATTATCGAAATATCAAGGCGCGCACAGTAAAAGTAAATAACTCGGTTGGTCACATAGTGCAACTGTCTAGTAAAGTGGACGCTAACAGAAATATGTATAAAAAGAACTAAGAGCGGGGTTTTCAATGAACTAGTTCGCATAGTTCACCTAAAAGAGCGCTCTTCCCATCTAGGTCGCTCGCGAACTACCCAAGACTAGTATTTATATGTAGTTTTGTACAATTATTCCTAAAGATTAATTTTTTTATTAAGAAAACTTGATTTTCGCCTTGAAACTAAGATATGGCGAGTGCAGATAGAATAGATTTTGAAATGGAAGTTGAGGTGGAAAGTGCTTCTGCTGGTCCGCCTGTAGAACTTCCAAACCCAACTTCTCCGGCACCTCGTCCATTTATGTAATATGAGATTTTTTGTTTTAATAACGAAAAATAAAATAATTTATATTAATGATTAGTCAACAGCTAGGCTAGTTCCTAGTATAATGTGTAATTATATTAGAATACTTAAAAAGCATGAATTTTTACAATTAAAGTTGACTTTTTTGTTATGGCACATAAAATCTTTTATCGAAATAAAAACGAAAAAATAAAATGATTTATATTAATAATTAGTCATAATTAACGTGATATATAATAATAATCAATTATTTGTAACAATAAATGGGAATAGAAGAGAATTTTTTTAATTTTAATGAAACTTACCGTAAAATAAGACATAAATGGTATTAGTATTCTGTTTGATATAATTATCAATCTAAAATATAATTATCAATTATCTGGCTAATGCCAGCAATACTTCAGTTGACGATTGTTATGATTTCATATGATTTGATAAAATTTCAACCATGGAGATTTGAAGTTGTTTAATATCGATATCGATTATCGAAATATCAAGGCGCGCACAGTAAAAGTAAATAACTCGGTTGGTCACATAGTGCCACTGTCTAGTATAGTGGACGCTAACAGAAATATAAAAAGAACTAAGAGCGGGATTTTCAATGAACTAGTTCGCATAGTTCACCTAAAGGAGCGCTCTTCCCACCTAGGTCGCTCGCGAACTACCCAAGACTACAATGCAAGAATAAAATATTACGCAATAAAAATTAAATCTGCTCAAACTTTCGTTCAATCATTGCGCAATCTTTAATATTAGCCCTAAACGGTCAATAATATTGCACAATACGTAATATTGCGCAATATTACTGTACATCTATGCGGTGCCTTAGAATGAAATTCGTGCCAAAATATTTCTTTTATTATTTTAAAACATATTTCATCAATAAAGGTCTCTAAATAAGTATTACCTAACTCAATAATATTTTGACTTTTTATAAATTAAGTACTGGAAAGAAGACAGTCTTCATACAAGCGCTCTGTCAAAAATGAAGCACTAAAATTTTTATACAAATGAAACGAATAAAAGAAAGTAACACGTATTTTTTACAATTTTTTTTATTCAAATGAAATACCGTAGTAAAGTAGCTGTTGTATTATTACAAACTTGTAATTTGTAATTTTAATCTATATTAATCTATATTAATATTATAAACGCGAAAGTTCGTTTGGATGGACGGATTTCTATCTTCTGAACGGATTTAGATGAAATTTGGCATTCAGATAGATGATGACCTGGAATAGCACATAAGCTACTTTTTATTCCGGAAAATGATTTGTTCTCCCGGGATTCACACTTTATATTTTGGAGCCATTTTTGGCTCCAATTAAAGTGCTTCAAAATGGGCGCGAGGACTTGGTTTCTATAGTGCAATTATTCTAAGGTTGTCAATTTAGCCGTACTAGAGTTAATCTTAACACAAGTAATAGACACTTCATAACTTTTGAAGAGAAATTATTTACTTACTATGTTTTGTAGCGTAATATAATAGATTATCGTTTATACACAAGAAGTTGCTAAAAAAACTTGCTATGGCACGAAACTCGCTCCATCTTAATAGACAAATAAGCCCAAATATGTTGATAAATAAAATTAATCAACGCGATTTAATTGCTTTTACCACTTTCTTTCTAAAAATTAATTCCCGATGGTGGCGAGATCAATGCTTAAAGATTTTTGATGGACACTTACAAAGAAGATAATACTCTCTACGAGATAGGTACACTTTTATCCACAAAGGTGGTCTTCCTTGCATCTGTACTCTATGTGTAAAACAAGAACGTTCAACATGGCCGAATTGAATTTTTTTTATTGTAAAAGTTTAAAGTACGTCAAAACCATGAAGTATTAGGTACAGGTGATCTAGCATTCGTATTAATCAATTGAAACAAATATTTACGTTATAGATATCTCTGTCTATGAGGTCTCACCATCTCTTTTTTTACAGCTGTGTTAGAAAGAGAGAGTAAGACCTCAGAAGATGACAGCAGAATTCAAAATTTGGTTTCAAGTAGATATTAGAAGTGCTGCCTCCAGATATAATACAGCTTCATGGTCAAAACTACTTTTGACGTGATTGAAACACCCAAAAATGAATTACATTTTTTAAATACATCTTTTGAGAAATTCAATACAGAAACTTTATATTAAAAAAACTATTTTTTAAGATAATATATTGCGATCTCAGACAAAACCAAGTCTGTTGTGGCCAACCTTCTTAGTGTATTCGTAGTATACTGTGTATGACATGATGAACCTCGAAATATATTGTCATACTAGCTGTGCCCGCGATTTCGTTCGCATGGAATTTCTAAAACAAAAGTAGCCTAACTTAATTTTTACTACATTAGCTATCTGCCAGTAAAAATCCCGTCAAAATCGATCCATCCATTTGAGAGTTTAGCCGAACCAAACAGACAGACAAAAATTGTAAAAAATGCTATTTTGATATATGTACCATGTATACACCCAGATGCATTTACAGTAAAATGCGGTTATTTTAATATTACAAACATACACTCCAATTACATTAAATTGTTTAGATTCGTAATCAGTTCCACTGAAAACCATTCTAAGAAAAGACAAAATATCTAATAAAAATAAAATTTGCGTTATAGCACTCACCCCGTAATTGGGAAAACTGGAAAAACTTAAAAAAAACAAAGAAAAATATCGACACGCAGGGATTGAACCTGCGACCGTCTCCCTAAAGCCGGGACGCTCTCCCACTGAGCTAGTGTCGACAGGTTCAACGTGGCAGAATTATCCTTCGGTATATGATTGATTACGTCGATTGTACTGGTCGCTAGGTATACATAATATGTATAACTAGTTAAATGAGTTCATCGTTACAGATGAAATTCACAATTTATAATTTTTGATCAGTACTTTCGTATTTCTAATTATTTTTGTGTTACAAATGCGGTTTTTAACTACCGTTAACGCACAGATCTGTGTCTTCTGGAGGCCCTGTCTGTCACTTGATTCTGAGGCCCTCCAATTCCTGAGACATTTCAACTTCAAACACAGGCATGCCTTAACCTTTTCTCGTATATTAACAGTAAGGCCTGAATATATTGCACTACCCTTACTGTCATCCGCATAACAATTGATGCTGTCAACCAGATCATTGATATGCAGGATGAAGAGAGTGGAATCTAGCATAGAAACTTTAGAAACACCAGCATTCATATATCCGCAATGACCATAATGCTACGGTTATCCAAAAACTAGTGAACCAGTTACAAAGCTTTATGGTCAATCCATAACTTGTTAATTTGTTCAAAACAGTCAGAAATGCATCGTGCCAGACCCGGTCAAATTTTAGCGATATCAAGCTAACTGCTAACGCTTCCCCTTGCTCTCAATTGCTTCTGTCCTGTGACTAAACCGTATTGTTTGTGATCAATAAGCTGGCAAAATCTTCTGACGTCCCTACCTAGATGGTCAATGATAAATGGTGTACCCCGTATGTCTGAGCAGTCATGTGTTGTTCTGTTCACAACAAACCCGCAGGGGGGGGGGTTCCAATGATCTGATGGATGTTAGAGTAAATTGTAAACTTGTGATAAGGCAACCATTGCCTATTGACACTAAAGTTGTTAATGGTGCGTTACTACCCGTGCACGAGTAACACGGCCATGTTACTTGATATTAATGTCACATGCATAAGCCAGTAATACTGCGGCTATATATAGCGGCTACGGCGAAGGTTCGCGCTAGCACGATGTTGTCACGAACTACATCGCGACAACTGCTTATGTCATAATGACGTCGTATTATCACTGCTCATCAAACCGCGCCCGACAGGTTATATTTGTGTGGCCTGCTGATGATATTTGTGCGGCCTACAACAATGCAAATTAAAATATTGTAATATTTCTTAAATTCTTTTCTTCTCAAATTGAACATTCGTTCCTTAAATTCTTTAATTTTATGCTACTGTGTACTGTATTTAATTCGCTCAAAGATTACAAACTTGTGACACAGCTTCATAAACATGAAGAGTTATATCGTCGTGTTTTTTTCTACCATGGAACAAAATAAAATAGCATACGTCGATACACTAGGTCAATATCAAAATACGGCTTCAAATACTGATAAATTATAATTTGCTATTTTTATTATAGTTTATCGTAATTATATTATAGTTTCTTTGTCGTAAGTCGCACAAATATAATCTGCGGACCGTAGTTTGACGCCCGCTGCAGTGATACGATAAGCCCCTTCGCGAAGCAGTTCGGGATAGCCCGAACACATCGCGATAGCCCGAACCTTCGCCGAAGCCCGATATATGTAGCCACGCCATAAGGCTACTTTATCCTCATTGGCATGCATTGACGTTATTGGGCAGGAATAGGTAAGGCGGTGTACCAAACCAGGGGGAGACGTTGCAGAACAGCGGAATTCTACCTTCTAGTAGTCACGATGGTAGTGTCTCATATAGCCAATATATGGTCGATCTGGTAACTTATTAATTATTATGTCCTATTTGTGATACACGCATAGCATGTATTAAAAATGCTATGCGTATATCACTACGCTGCCTGTAATCTGGTTACAAATAAATACGTATTAATTTACATATTATGTACATTAGATTTATTATGTATTTATTTACATTAGATTTTAAATCGTCGTAGATACAGAGATATATTTAATATCGCAGTTATAAATAACATTGTAGGTATATATAAATTTAAACACAATAATATTTGTTTATTTTTTAATAAGAACTATGACCATATTTACAAAAAAAATATCTCAAACGCATTATTTTTATCAAAATACTCATATTTACACGTATGTACACTACAGTAAGTACAAAATATGCACGCAATATTCAGTGAATACTAAACTTATAATATTAGGTAAGTACCTAAATTAAATCTCATATTTTAAGATAAAACATATTCTAAAGCAATAGCAAATTAAAGTCAAAATCTCTATTCCAGTTTTGAGTAGTGCATGCAATTTCACAATGGTACCTACGTAGGTACTTTGTGTTAAAAATTTGATTCAACAGGAATACTGATATAAAATTATCTGCATCATATTTTATTACTTTTTAAATTAAGTCATGTGATAAGTGAAAATTGGTTACTAAAAAATCTAATAATATATATAATTGCAACAAGTACACATTTGACATTCAGAATGATGACAATTTTGCTTGTAAAAATACATTTTAACTAAGTACAATGCTATGGTTAAATTTTAAAATATATCAACACCTTTGTTCGGTGGAGAGGAAAACTGAAATTCTTCATACGGGTAAAACGACATTGCCTTATCAAACATAGTGGAATAATAATAATAAGATGAAATAAATAAGTAAATGCATACATTCACTCCCATTATCCTTATACGAAAATGTAGTTATGCACCCATGATCAGCTAAAGGGCCGTAAAACTTGATGTTGATAGAGGTAGCAAGCCTATCAACAGACCGCCACCAGAATTATATATTATAATAAATTAAAATACTCCATACAATAAATTAAAATGTTGCCAATCTAAATGTGTTGTCTTGACAAACACATATAAATTGGCGACATTTTAATTTAAATTTATTTTATAAGCGGTCCTTGAGAAATTTACTTTTACCTCTCATACCTAGAATGAAAACTTATCTATTTAGGACGGTATGTACCTATTAGGTAAAATTTTAAAATACAAACAGTTTTGATATGACAATTTTTGTGTTGATATTTTGAATTAAATATTATTTAATAAAATATTTGTTTGGGCTTGATAGGTTACATTGTAAACGATTTTTTTAAAGTTCAATAGTACCTACATAATTAAAACAATACCTATTTAATATTTATAAAGTTTTAAGATTAGGTACAGGACTGCATAGTAGGTTTAAGTGAATTTGTTGAGTATCAATTTAATATGAAATATAATCTTATTACTTAACTTTGAAATACCTATATTATAATAATTTAAGTTTAATGATCATACCAAACTCTCAAATAATAGTGGTAATTAAAAATTTAAGATTAACGATTACATGAGTTCCTCAAATATAAATAAATTAGGTACAATCAAATTCCTTTCCTGCTAAAATACAACTTAGGATAATAGATAAAATTTTTATCTAAGAAGAATTCCTAGTTGATAGCTATAAATAAATAAGATACTCGAGCGCTAGATTGTGGAATATTCGTGATCTAAGTAAAAAAATATTTAGACTAACGGTGTCAATTAAGTTCAAAATTTATTTGTAATTATTACAAATTAATATGTATGTAACTTCAATTAATTTAACTTGGCGACTCAGTGCACCATATATTTTTCGATCGAGTACCTATAACAATACTAGTTTTATACGATTTCATTTACTGTTAATCATCTATCAATCTATCTATCTATCAAAGCAGGCTATACCGCACTTAGCCACACTACGGGCTAATCATATCAACAAACTAGCTGTGCCCGCGACTTCATCCGCGTGGAAAAAATTCTAGACAGTCCCGGAAAAAACTATCCAATACCCTTTCCCGGGTCTCAAACAATCTTTGAACCAAATTTCATCCAAATCGGTTCAGTGGCTTAGGCGTGAAGAAGAGACAGGCAGATAGACAGACAGGTAGAGTTACTGTCGCTTTTAAAATAATTATAGTATGGATATGAAATAGTTACGCCTGGATCTGCTTTTATATCGTGATTTGCAAATTATGATCTCAGAGTAAAAAAAATTATTATACTTACTTAATATCTTTTTTATTTCATTTTTTTTCGATTAATAACGATTCAAACAAATAAACAAGGCCATAGTTTATTACGAACTTCACGATATTAGAAATTTGTATGAATTATGGTTAATTTCTGACATGATGTATCCTGATATTTTAGCTTTACTGAACTCCACACAGCATTTCATTCTCGAATCGAAATGTTTTTAGTTTTTACATTTTTTACAGTGGCCTTTAATGGCTGCATAGACTATGTAAACGTTTCAAATACATCTTCGATTTAAAGGAACTGGCATGTGCGTTTCGGGACGGGCTTTCTTCGTAGAGCCGCCCGAACAGCTTCTTCAAAAACTTCGTGCATATTTTCTCGTTCCAACGCTGAACATTCCACTAACTGAGCAGCTCTGTAATAAAGCGTTTTGTTATTACATCAGTTAACCATTTTCTTCATAATTTATTGCATACGAGCGAGTAGATCACCTGATGGAAAACAGCCACTATTATAAATAAACATTTGAATCCCAGAGAGTTAGAGCCAATGCTGTACCGGCTTCGACCCCATTGATCCTATTCTCTCTGATTCTCTGAAAATCCCACTATTTAAGTCACTGGAAAAAACTCTGTTACATAGCTTGGCTTTTCCAAAGTTTAACTGCTCTTTCAAAACCTACTACAAAACGGAGAGGTCCGAGCAAAACGATAGATGACCAAGCGTCAAAACGGTTTGAATAGATTACGGAAAACCTAATTTTTACTGTTATTCTTATTATCACGAAAAATACATTATTCTAATTCAGTCCGTTAAGATACGCTACGCGAGAAAAAAATGTCTACTTTTTGCTCACGTTTTCTCGTCATTATATATCTTATCTCGATACTTTATCTACTTGTCTACTGACGTTTACTTTTCAGAGATCGTCTTGACAACTCAAACTTGAAGAAAAATACATTTCAAATGGGGTACGTGAAATATTAGTCATCACCGACAGTCTCTTCTCAAGCGTGTCATATCTATCTCACGTTGCATATCTTAGTGGACTTGTTAATATCTACTAATAATCCTTTTGCAAAAAAAAAAGATGGAAAGAGACAACCATCGCCTATAACAGAAACCAAACATGTTAATAGTGTGGCAAGGAGCTAATGCCACTTGCACAAACTTATCGGCCACCTCATCCTCCAAATCGGAACACGACAACGACAAGCATTTCACGCTATTGCAGCAGGAATAGGTAAGTACCAAATATACCCGGGCAAGACGTTGCAGACTTCGGGTGGTATTTGGTATCAACGTCTTACCTATTCAATGCTTGTCATTGTCGTGTTTCGAATTGGGGGTTAGGTAGCCGGTAGACTTAATATGCATACGGTATTGCCATCCGGCCACACGGATAACATCGCACAATTGACATCTTGTGTTTATAGGCGATGGCTTCTCTTCCTATCAGGAAAGCTATCTGCTTGTATGCTATCTTATGATATAAAAGAAATAACTCAGGGAAAATTTATGCTGAAACCCAACATGCCTAGGCTGTCGTTTTCAAAAAATGAAATTCTCGTAGGGTTCACAAAAAGCTTTAGAAATGAAGAGATATGTTACCATAAAAAATGTTAATTTTAGTTTCGCATTTATAAAATATTACCCAGACGAGTCATGGCAGAACTCTGCGAACTAGTTGATAGTAATTTTCTCCCATGTTGATCTGAGTCTCTTTTGAAAAATTTACCAAATGCCTTTCTGTCAGGCAGTTCATAAGAGGCATAGAAGTATGAATATGAAAGGTGAATGTTTGGACACACGTGTCTCTATCGTGGTGACTAGGTTGTAGAATATTGCAACATTTCGCCCGGGTTTAATTAGTGTCTATACACATATAATAAAATCGTAGGAAAGTCAAAACTGTACATTGAATATTTTTTTAAAAGAATACTTGGGGCGTGATCTTCAATCGATATCGAAGCCAAAAATATAGTTTTTAGAATTTTCTGGGGATCTTCAAGAGAAGAGTGAACAGGTACCTTCTAGGGAAGCGCGTTCCATCTTAGGCCGCACCTTAGCTTACCATCAGGCGAGACCGTGGTCAAGCGCTTCCCTATCGACAGTAAAAAAAATTGTCTGTCTGTTTGTCTGTATGTATGTCCGGGGTAAACTCAAAAAGTACTGCATGGATTTACTTCAAATTTTGTATGAATATTACTGACAGGTCGGGTCAACATATTATCACGCTATCAACTACGAGGGAGGGGCAGTGCGGAGTAAAGGACTCCGCGCAGACGAAGTCGCTGGCAACAGCTAGTTTTAAATATAAAAACGCATTCTATTCTATTCTTATTATTCCTGCCGCATTTATCACCATTATGTTGCGGTTTGGAGAGTGAGGAAGCCGGTAAAAATGCATGTGGAATTTATCCTCCCTACAGGAATGGAACCGCACTATTAACATTTTTGAATTCTATCAGCGACAGCTATCTCTTTCTATCAGAAGTGACGTCTGTTTTTGCTATCCTATAGTATCACTTAGCCTAAACCGATTTAATTGAAATTTGGCATGGTGATAGTTGAAGGTTCGGGGTCAAACATAGGCTTATTTAAAAAATCTATCCCAAAGGGACTGAAATAAGAGATTAAATTTTGTATAAAAATCTGTATTGTCAACATGATAATTTAGTCGCGGGCGTATCTGTACGGGTCAGGTAGTAATTATTACCTATTACAAATGCATAAGTCTGTCTGTCTGTTACACTTTCACACCTAAACCGCTCAACTGGTTTTGATGAAATTTGGAAAAGGACTAGTCGAAGCACGAGGTGAAACTAGTCTTCTTTCTTAAGGGCCTGAAATGGCGGATGAGTGTTCGTATGAGAGATAAAGTTCACATGTCAACTCACGAGCAAACATGCGCGGTTCAATTAGTTATATATATTACAAGAATAATAAAAGTTAAATTTAAATAATAATAAATTATAATTGTATTTAACAGCACGCGTATTGTTTTCTCTTTGAATGTCCATTGATGTTAATATTCTTTATCAAAATGCGATAATGGAGCTGAATGCCGATAACATGACATCCACTGTTTGCAGGCGATAGCGACCGACACTTTTTAGTAGGGATGTAGATTACATTGTATATATTTCTAAAGCTTTCGATAGTTTGATGTGGCTATTTATATATTTATATTTCTGGTGGGACCTGAAAGTGTTAAAAAAGTCAGTTTATCCTATTAGTAAATCCTATATGGTTAAGCTAAAATGCACGAAATAAATATTGGCTTTCATATTAGCCCTAGCTCCTGTTTGGAAAATAAACCCTTTGCCTTACCTAATGCCAAATAGTAATAGGTGATAGGTGTAACGTAATATGTGAATAATTGGATAAATGAGTCACAATTGTGACTACCTACTTGGTTGCAGGTACATTTTTGATGCCTACACCATTTTACCCTTTGTAAACGCAAAACGTCAGTTGTCACTGTCGTGTTCCGGTTTCAGGGTAAGGTAGCCAGAAAACATATTTGTAGCATTCGATTCTTGCTACAAATATGATAATGCACCGTTAATATATTTTTGGTGTCTATACGTGTTGGCTGTCTCTTTCCACCAGGAAAACGATTTGCTTTTTGCAAACTTACGATAACTGTTATATTATATTCTATGCCTATGATGTGTAAAAAAGGTTTCAAGTCAATTCATTAACTACCTTCTGAGATTTCCGGGCACAAAATATATGCATGTATGCTGATTTTTTGCAATTATAAACTAGACTGTGCACTCCCGGCGGGATGTTCTTCATCCCGCCGGGATGCCGGCGGGATCCTCTTCTTCTCTTGATGAAAAGAGAAACCACCGCATCTAGATTCTAGACACAAAATATGTTAATGGCGCGTCGCTATCCGTGTGGCGGAATGGTAATGCCACACGCATAAGTCTACTTGCTACCTTGTCCTCTAAACTTGAACATGATAATGACAAACAATGATGGTATTGCAGTAGGAATATGTAGGGCGGTTGTATCACCAGACCCGAACGAGACAATGCAGAACCCTGCCACCTAGTAGCAACTACGATAGTGACGCGTATTGGCAATCGTTCGCCACTTACGAACTGCCTGGCAGAACGGCACATGGTCCACTCTTCAAAGGGGCCGGGACAAACACTTCCGTCACATGTGACGAAATCTCTTCCACAGAATGCAGAAAAGCGAGAGGAAAAATGTTACGTATCCATAAGATAGTCGGTAAAATTTCGATGCTTCGCCTTACCTATTTCTGTATTACTGTGTTACCGAGTTCTGCATTGTCTCGCCCGGGTCTGGTACCACCGCTTTACCTATTCCTGCCGCAATAGCGTCAGTGCTTGTCGCTGTCGTGTACCGGTTTGGAGGGTAAGGTAGCCGGTAAACTTATGCATGTGGCATTAAACCTCGCCATAATATAGCAACGCACCATTAACATCTTTGATTTCTGGCGATGGTTGACTCTTTCCATCAGCAGAGCCATCTCCTTGTTTGCTATTTTATGACACCAAATTTTATGTTTCTGAATCTACGGGAAAAACGCACGATATCTTAAACGTATTTGATTTTCTTGATTATGTATGAAATAACATGTGACGAACATTGTGACGAAAAATATTTTTTATAATTTTATTTTTCGAACCGCTCTACGCTGAATGCGATCAAGAGGAAGGAGCTGGTACTGAGGAGCTCCGGCCCAGAGATGAGAACAGTACTCCATGTGGTGTCCAATTTGAGCCTTATAAAGTTGAAGGCGATGAGCCGGCAAGAAGTACTGTCAAGGGATCTGGACCAACTTGAACTGGCAAGATTTATATTCAGGCGACTTCCCAAAAGGAGGAGGTCAGCACGTCGGCTGTATTTTGTTATACTTGTTACCTCAGAACTCGATCATCTATGAATCGATTTTCACAATTATTTCTTGTTTAAGAGAGTATACTCCTTGTGTGATCCCACTTTAATTTCGTGAAGATCTGATGCAGGGTCTAGAGATACAGAAAATGAGAAGTTGGTTATTGCAGTTTTACTGCGTTTAAATTATCTTTACCTTAGCTTCAAATCTTATATTACCTTATTTTCTTTTTTAATTGTTTTCCTTCTTGCGTCGTAATAACAGCTTTACCCGAAGCCCTTAGGTCAGTCTTGGTGGCTGTAAAAAATATTGCATTAATTACTGTAACATAATATAGCATCTACCTAATAATGTAATAAATAATAATAATCAATATTGCACTTGACAAATTACACGAACTGATCTAATCTGAAAGTAAGCAAATTATTTACTTCATTAGTTAATGGCTATTAGTCAACGATACTATTACATAGAAATACATTACATAAATACTGTTATATTATATATAAGAAACACCCAGACCCAGAAATACGAAAGTCATTAAATCTGTTAATTCATTAAAGCTGTCATTAAATCTCCTTACACACCTCTCCCCCTTGCATATCAAACCAACAATAAGTTGTAAATATACTTATGACTTGGGAGTTTTACAAATGCCAATCTAAATCTAAGAGGAACGGACTGGACGGAGAAATGAATCTAGGAGGAATATTTAAATATCTACGCTTCTCACACAGATGTTTGTTAATGTCGGGAATCGAACCCAAGCCCCATCGATTCGTAGTATCGCTAACCACTCGGCCAACGAGGCGGTCAAATATATATACCAAAGGCGGTATATAAAATATCACTGGACATATCTAATTCCAAATTAATCAAGCTACTTGCTTGTGATATGGGTGTCAGTCACCGATATTAATACGATATTTATAAATACTTACTCAAATATATTTAATAAGCACCCAAACCCAGAAATACAAACTATTTAACAGTTATCACTCTTAAAAAATTTAAAAGTTATCACTCTTCAACAACAGAGTTATCTATCTGTTCGTTCATTATGCACAACACCGATTCAGATGTAGCACACACAACACTACACCGTCGTCGCCGGTCTCGACGGCGAAGACTTCTTTATCGCCCCGCGCTTAACGCGGGGCGCAATGCCACGACTCCTCCCACCAACACAAGTCCGAACGTCGCACTAAGCCGAGGTCCGGTCTCACAGGAGACAGCCCTTAGCGCGGGCGTTTATAGGCCCAATTTTAATATTTTAAGTTCTGGTTGAGCACTCTGCTCGCCCAAAAAGCCCGGTGACGCAGTAACGACCCATAAGGTCAACTGCAATAGCCATTTCGAAAAAAAAAAAAAAGTTCATTATGCTATCGATTTTAAAAAAACGAGGACACTTTTCTTGTTCATCTAAAAACACTCCGGCAGCCGGTTTCACAGAAACGTAGTGACATAAAATGAAATAGATACTAAATGATTATAGCGCTAAAACTATGAACCTATGGTCGGCGCTGGTTTCTATAGCTATAGCTGTCATTAAATCTCCTTACACACCTCTCCCCCTTGCATATCAAACCAACAATAAGTTGTAAATATACTTATGACTTGGGAGTTTTACAAATGCCAATCTAAATCTAAGAGGAACGGACTGGACGGAGAAATGAATCTAGGAGGAATATTTATAGATAGCGGTCGTTATCAGCCAGTCAGTTTATTAAGAATCTTAATACCACAAAAATATACAACGTAAAACAAAAATATCGTACTAACCTACTAATACAATCGGTACAGACGAACTGAAGTGTTTTAGCTCGGGGTACCACTTGTGAATTACATTCTCGTACGACGATCGAGACCCGACGGAATAGCAAACCAGGAAGCAATTAGTCTGGAAAACATAGATTATAATAAACTAAGAACTCTGGTGAAAGTCATTGAGTGCATAATAATGTCGTCGCTAATACACACTCATCTCTATATCTTATTTCTAGCAGTCGCGCATAACTTTACTCGCGTGATTTTCAGCTAATTCTTCTAAATAGGTTATATTTTTCATATTTGAAATGTACTTAGGCTTCAAATAATCTTCAAAATGTTAAAGTTACCCAACAAAAAAAATTCAAAGCAAAGTGCGTAAATATGAATTTTCACGCTTACTAAAATACGGAGGAGAAATTTAAAATTATTCAATATGACGAGTGAACGGCTAGTAGTCAAATTTACCGCAACTTATCAAGTTACTTAGTTACGCACCACACATTAATCTTAGCTTAGCTTGTATTACTCCATATTCTTTTTTTTTACGATAAGAGATAATCAAGAAGATAGCTCTCCTGGTGGAAAAAGAAACCATCGTCTATAAAGGTGTAGCCACCAGATGCGTGGGACGGGATGTCAATGTCACATGTCTACCGGCTACCGTACCCTCTAAACCGGAACACAACAATGTCAAACACTGACGAAATTGAGGCAGAAATAGGTTTAGCGATGGTACCAAATACCCAGGCGAGAAGTTGAGGAACTCTACCACCTAGTAGTAACGATGGTAGTTATACGCACCTATAGCCAATCAGCCGCCTTCTACGATCTGCCTAGCAGAGCAGCAGTTAGTTTATTCTTCATAGGAGCCCAGACCAACACGAGGAAAAGGGGTATCTACATAGCAGTGGCGTAGTTACGGGGCAGGGGAAGATTGTGCTTTTAAAAGCACGGATACCGAGCGGTGATTAGTTACTAATGAGATGTAATGTAATGAGAAAACACGAATATGTCGTTCCGTACCGTCACTTCTTCAACGTTTCTTACTACCATAGACTACTTTATTAGTAGGGGCGACACAATAATTACCACACCGGGTGAAACTCATGCTAGCTACGCCACTGTAACACATACTTTTGAAATTTAGTTAAATTAAATATCCTCATGCCATGTCCCTAAGTCCTGCCTACTAGGCAGTGTGAAAAAACACCCAAAGACTATTTTTGGCGTTTACGGATGCAAGATAGATGATGATCCATGCCATTTCTGATCGTTTTAACTTAAGAACGTGTATTCGATTTGTACCTAACGAAAACTTCATGTTTTCAAGTTTTTTCAAGTGCAATATCGTAATAATGTGAGCAGTTATTCGAAGCAGAGCAGCAGTTATTCAGTTTTTGCAAGATAGTCTCGATTTAGTACACTACAGAGCAAGAATATAATTTTTGATAACGATTTTTTAAAACAACGGACAAACCCTGCACTCTGACGAATAGGTGCACCGTGTCAGAGTATCTGTCAAGACGAATACAACCATTGTAATGTGCCATATTTTATTTTATGCATTTTTCCAACAGGATTTGATTGGTCCTAAAGTGCAACACAGAGCCAAAATGACGAAAATATTATATGTAATTTTATATCATAAGATGCAACCAAGCAAGAAATTTGTATGTTGGAAAGAGAAACCATCGCTTAAACATATTCATGGTTCGTTGCTATCCGTGTGGCGAGATGGAAATGCCACATGCATTAGTCCTATACTTATCTTTACACTCCTAGACTCTTTACAAATCTAGGAGTGTACCTCCTAGATTTGTAGAACGTATCGACCGAGTGTACCGACCACCGCCTTACATATTCATGCCGTTACAGGTTAATACTGCTGCCGCTGTTGTGTTTCGATTAGATGGGCAAGATAGCTGGTAAACTTATGCATAACTCATTAAAGGACCGCCACCACATGGATAGCGTCGCTTCATTAACATAATATTCGCTATGTATATATAGGCAATGGTCTTCTGTTTTCGTCTGAAGAACCATATGTTTGTTTGCTACCCTGTGAAATAAAATAATAAGTAAATAAATTATCACAGGTCTGCAAATTTTAACTTTTATTTTCCCTTTAAGATTTGATTGCTGATCATGGGGTAATCGGGTGTGCTGATTACGAATATGTAATTTTTTCTTATCACTCTCAGTTTTCTTGAAACATCCCTTTATGTGAATTCGCAAAAAAGACGACTTTACCAATTACTATTTTTTATTACGAAAAGTTACATAACTTCAAAACATAAAAAATACATTTAAGGGAGAGCAATAAATAAATAATATAAAATACTTTTGTGGTATCTTGCTCCTATTATGAGATTTTCGCCTAAAATTGCGACTAAGATCAACAGCCAACAATAGTCTGCCATCATTCTTTTATTCTACTTCCCTTGATAGCGACGTTCCATCTCCTTCAAATCCTGGTGAAATCTTTCGCCTTGCTCTTCACTTACAGCTCCCAAGTTATCAAGAAAGTAATCTAAATGCGAATTAAGGAAGTGAAGTTTAATGCTTATCGAATATACCATTTTTTCAAAATTTTCAATCATTTTCTTCACAATTTCCTAATTATTTGGACTTTTATGATTTCCTAGAAAATCTCTCACTACTTAAAAGATTCTAATTCAATTTCACTTAGTTTTTTTTATCGAAAACTGTATTTTTCATTAATTTTCTTATGTCTGGGCCAACGAAAATACCTTCTTTCAGCTTAGCTTCAGACTAAGAGCACATCGCGATACACAGCGAATGTAACTGATTACACGGTTGAATATACTAAGTCCTTTTTGTTATTGAATTGTAGCCTGTAGTCTTGCAGCAGCAAAAATAACAGTCATCGGTGTGATTCTGAGGTGCTCTCCAAAACACAGGTGATAGGAGATCAAAGGTATTATTACTCTTCCCTTTTGACCACTTTAGAAGTTCACAAACACATGTCGTACAAACTTTATGGGGGACCCACTGTTTATCTTGATTGGCGATTGGTAGGCCGAAATACATATTATAATCGTTACTTATAAATACACTAATGTTAAGCTGCTGCTTTTTCAGCATAAACTGCCCACAAATGTAGCAAAAGGTGTCCGGAGATTTTAAACACTTTCGCGATGACATTTTTCAAGAAAGTATTTCGAATTGGACGGAAGTACTGATTTTGTAAAAACAATGGTGATACTATTTATGCAAAAATATTAATGTACTGTCATTAACCCTCTTCTAACGATTTAAGTTAATTTCAATTAAAACAAACGTTAATTTTACAAGAAATTAGGTCATTAGCAAATGACTTAAAAATCGACAATTTTTTTTGATTATAAAAGGGTATGTCATTTAGTCAATTAAGTTTTAAGTATTTAACTATTTGTGCAAACATATTCGTTATTGTCCACTGCAAACATTCAGTGTGTTTTTTGTTCAATATGAAATGACTGGAATAAAATATCAATTAATAATGCTAAATAACTAAAAATCCTACCGTGGTGGATTTTTTAAAATATTTTTCCCGTAATCAGCGTCCCAAAATCTATTCAAATCAATCATCAAAACTAAAAGGGGAAAACCGGTGCAGACCGCTGATTAATTATTATTAGTCGGCTTGATAATAGATGTTTAAGTTGATGTTCTAACTATACTTACATTGTTATATGATAAAGGTCTTAATCGCTCGTAATCCTCTTGGCCGGCTGTATCCCATAGCGCCATTTCTACCTCTTCATCATCCACAGTAATGTGACCCACGTAATTATCAAATCTGGAAACATTTTTTACATAAATATATATAAGGTCATTCCATAATAGGTTAAAAATTTTTAACCCAGCATTTGGTACGTGTTATCAAAGATATCCAACTAAAAACAGATGTCATTCAGGGGTGTAAATTTTTTTGATTTGTACGAATATAATGTAAATTTTTTTGATTTGTACGAATATACGAATAAAATGTCATACAAATCCATTGATATAAAAAACCCAAGATGCACAGTCTCGAACAAAACCGACACTCAAAACTCAGTCCCTAATTTCACATAAGCAGCTAGTTATAGATATGGCAAAAATATATGTTTTTGCATATCCAACCTTAAGCGCATTTTATGGTTGTTTTTAAAAAGCAATGTACAAAAAGTAATAAAATTGACAGTGTCGCGATCGACGCGATTCTATTTGAAATGAGCGCACAATTTTAAATTGACATTGAAAGAGATAACCACCGCCTATCTGTAAAGTGCAAAAGCGTAACGGATGCTAGCTGTCCGTTGGGGTTATCAAGCCCCAAGTACAAGTTTATTTCTCCTTGCTCTCCAAAAAGTCTTCGCGTTACAAACAATTAAAGATTGTGACGCTCCTATGGGCGCTGCTTTTTTAGGGTTCCTGACCTAAAAGGTAAAAACGGAATCCGCTGTATGTCTATCCGTCTGTCTGTCACGAGGCTGTATCTCATAAACCGTGGTAGCTAGAAAGCTGAAATTTTCACAAACTATGTATTTCCGTGACCGTTATAACAACAAACACTATAAATAAAAATAATGAAAATATTAGGGGGGTCCCCATACAATTAACGTAATTTTCAAGCAATTTTTTACTCGAGCGTAATAACCCAAGTAGCACGTTAAGCTGTATATAGATTGCATTTAGGTTCATTTTTAAACTTAAAGCTGTATACTAAGCCGTACAAAGGCTGTAGAAGCGCTTCTACAGCCGATATAACACCAAAAAGGGCCCCAAGTTATACAGCTTATTGCGTTATGTAGGCTGCACAATAGCTATACAAGCTGTTATAAACTGTACAATGGCTGTTATTTGGTGTATAAAGAAACTATAACACTAAGGATACTCTCTTGTAACTGTCTTGTACAGCTAAGCTTTTTTGTTTTTGTTTTTAAATAATTATGTATGTACTTGGATTTGTTTAATAAAGATTATTATTATTATTATATTATTAAGCGTTAAATAGGCTGCACAATAGCTGTAGAAGCTGTTATAGGCTGTACAAAGGCTGTTATTCGGTGTATAAAGAAACTGTAACACTAAATATACTCTCTCGTACAGCTAAATGTTCTTAATAGGTGTTTGAAAATGATAAAAAGTAACAATCTGTTTTTGATATTGTATATAACATTAATTATATCACGTATCTGCAGACGCCATAATTAAAAATATATTAATAAACGATAAATTCTTGGACTTGGAGCAGTATTGAACGGTGTATTCAAAGTGCAAATTCAAAATCATTGTAAAATCGTGTATGTTTTCTCTCAAAATATTCACGCGCCAACGAAATAATCAAGATAACACAAATAAAATCATTGCAAAATACGGTAAGTGTTTGTGTTTAAGGTTAGAATATACAAGTATTTATGGTACAATATTGTATATAAAGGCATAATGATCATAATATAAGTTGCTTGTCAAGATATAGCTTTAGCTATTGCTAAATATATCTTTTATTTAACAATATATTTCTTTAATGTTGTTTTTAATACACAATAATGGCGGCGTTTTGTTATACAGCCTAAAGTGTATTTGGAGGGTAATATACTGCAAATAGCTGTACTGAATCTCTTTTTTATTCTATTATACCGCTATTGGCTTTTAATTACCGTCCAAATACACTTTAGGCTGTACTAAGTCCCTATATAATAATAATAATAATAATAATAATAAAGTTTATTCGGAACAAAATAATCTATTATACAGTCTAATAAATCTATTATACAGTCATTGGCTTTTAATCACTTAACTTATGTTTAGAGAAGCGTACAAAAATTGAAGAACCAGCTAAATACAAAACATATATCACTTGATTTCGCTATTGTGATGTATTGATGTCGGTCGTTTGACTTTACAATTAAACCAACTTATTGTTAACTATAGCTCATGGGATATGTATTTCAATCATGTTTTACTTTATTTTTCAGAGAAATATGCCTTATAAAATAATAAAAACAATTGAGAGAAGCCAAAACTGTACTTGCATCGTATCCAGTTTGTGGGAGGATAAAGGTGAATTATAATGGCCAAGAAAACAAAATGATATAACTAAGTTGATCAAGAACGAAAAATCTAGCCCTTTAAAGATTGGTCTATCACAAAAATATTTTTAAGAAGAATACGTTATTTTTTGCTTGTGATTTAATATTATTAGTTCTTCAAAGAGAAACACATACTCTCTTGCCTGTAATTATATCTAAGTATATAATATTTTTCAAATGATTGTAAGTATACATATATACGGGGTGTTGCAAAAGTGGTACAGTAAGCCGAAAGAGAGTGACTTAGGGGGTCATTCTTAACAACTTTTGTTTAACGACTTTTGGAAATTCGCGAAAAAATATGGATTCTCCATAGAAATTTTGTTGGTCACGTGACTTTTCACAATGGAAAAACAAATTTGTTTTTCGCGAATTTTCACAAATCGTTGAACAAAAGTTGTTCAGAATGACTCTCTGAGTCACGCCCTTTCGGCTTACTATACCGTTTTTGTAACACTCCGTATAGTAGCAAGTTAAAAATAAAAAAATATATATTTTCTCAGTGTAATGATTTTTATTTCTCTTTTTAACGCTTTTTTATATATTCTTCGAAGAATAGACCAATTGCCTATCTGCCAGGCAGGTCGTAAAAGGCGACCGATGGGCAATGCAAGTCACTTCTATCGTGGTTACTTGGGGATAGAGTTCTGCATTAGCTCGACCGGGTCTGGTACCACCACCTTATCTATTCCTGCTGCAAAGCGTCAGTGCTAGTCACTGTCATGTTCCGGTTTGGAGGGCAAGGTGGCCGGTAAACTTATGCATGTGGCATTAGACCTCGCCACAAGATAGCAACGCACCATTAACATTTTTGCTGTCTATAGGCGATGGTTGACTCTTTCCATCAGGAGACCCATCTGCTTGTTTGCTATCTTATGACATTAAAAAAAAATTAAAATATTATAAATTACCAACTAAATAACCTTAATGAAGAAGATAAGCCTAAAAAATAATAAATCAGATAACCTACAATCACTTTTTAATGTTTTTGTTACGGAACCCTTTTCCTTGAACATTAATAAAAATGACGATTGTAGATTACCTGATTTAGTAATTTTTCAGCTTTATCTTCATCACGATTACTTGGTTGGTAATTTATAATATTTAAATATTCCTTTTCAATCTTCTTCTTGATTTTTTCCACATGATATCAACGATGCAGATATAAAAACAGAAAATAACAAAATCAGTAATACAGCCTTGAGCTGCACTACAGCTGTATATGCAGATTTTTTAACACCATTGGCTGCATAACAGTCTACAATTACGCCATAAATATTAGCTATAGAACGGTGATTGCATCTCCCATTTTACAGAAATAAGCGTTGTGTGATACTATAATAACACTTAAAGCTGTAATAAATTCCCGTGCTAAACATAATACAGCTAATGTACAGCTTTAAGTGTTAAAATAAGCCTAATGAGTTACAAAATACTTAAAGTTGTACAGTAGTGTATTAATATTTAGATATAACGCCTAAAGCTTACGCGAAACTCTAAGAAAGGCCTTGTACAGCATTAGGCTGTATAAAAACTCATAAAGGTCTCTTATACCGATAAAAGCATCTTTTTACACCATTGTACAGCTGCAATAGAACTTTAAGTAATATATGAGCTGCTTTATGGGTATTAAACATGCTTGATTGCTGCTTGGGAAACAGGTAGAAATTTGAATAAGGATGGTACGGAACCTTCATACATGAGTCCGACTCGCACTTGACCGGTTTTTTAGAATTAACAATAGTTGGTAGCCTTAAAGTCCGCAACAGCAAAACTGGACTAGCGGGCGAGCACAGTGCTCAGGCAGGACTATAAGGTCTAAGTAAGGGCTGTCTTGTGTGAGACTAGAGTTTGACTTAGTGTGTTGTTTTGACTCAATATGGAGGAAAGGTTAGTGCATTGCCCTTCACGCTAGGGAGGAGGGGGATTCCTATATCGCAGTCTTTTGCTGAGTTTCTTCCGCCGGATCTTCTCAGTGTGGCCGCGTTTTCGATCCGTTTAAAAAATGTTGACGCGTCAAAATAACTTGTAAAAAGTTTTATTGAATAAAATCCTCCTGATTTCTGATTTCCATTGCCGGGACTGATGGAGACGCCTGACGGTGTAGTGTGATGTGTGTATTTGTGGAGTTGGGGTTGGCGGCTATTAGAATATGAAGTTATAGATATGGCGGATAGCCGTAATGGAATCGTTGCTCAGTATATGCGGGGCCTCTTGTGCCTAAGATCAGGGTCAGCGCTAAAATCGTAATAAGGCTAATGTAGTAAGTTCTATGCCTCTATCGGGGCGCGCGTACCGATAAACAGACAAGCCCGTATATGTATATATAAATACCCGTACAAGTCGCACCGTAAAATACTTTGATTTAATAGCTAAGTGTAGTTTTCCTAGCCACCATGATCCTAGTGTAAAAACAAGTCAGAGTGGTAATATCTGTGGATAAAATAAACGTGCCTACTGAGATAGGTAATGAGGAAATGGTCTGTAACACTGCAGGCGTCCGTCCAGTTTCTATAAGAGGAAGCAACAAACGTGTACACAGTACAATACAACAATGCTGGTGCGTATTTAACTTTATAAATAGTGCAGTATTGCTTTGCGAAGTTCACACTTCGCAAACACAATAACTGCACACATTTGCGACCGGAAATAGACAGACATTTGGTGTTCCAAGTTATGCGACCTTATCATTTTAAATATTGATGAGATATAGACGTCACAGATATGAAATCTGTATGTAGTAGGTAGTTTATTTAAGTTTAATTTGCTAGTATAGCAATACTACGTGGCTGGTATTTACCAAAATTAAAAACAGAAATTAACTAGTTTGTATGTTGTTGTGAATCCACAAAAATTGAAAGAAGTAAGAAAAGAAGAAAGTGACGATAAATTCGTTTTCCACTAGTTTTTCGATTTAATAAATTTGTGACATCATCTCTGCTCGGTAATGTTTCTATGTTCTGTTTTCCTGCTACTGTTGAACGTAGGCCTTTCCCAATCTACCATCACTACTGTTGTCTTCTGATACCTAAACTTACAAGCTTCCAGCTGATTCTGGAGCCCACGGGTAAGCCTGGTAGCCCTGGGTGTAGTACATGCTGCATAGTCGAGTTGTACATATTATATCTCCAAATTCTTTAACGATTAATATATTGGAGTTGCCTACATTTAAACGAGCACGTGGAGAAAAATGGGCATCAGACGCGTAATCTACAACAGTTATTGTGTTTGGTTTTCAAGAAATAAGATAGGTTTTTTGAGCGAGAATCCCTAACCAGATAACAGGTAACTGTAGTAAAGTTAGACAACCTTTCGAGTTAATAGTTGTTATGAATTGATATTACCGAATTTATTATGCTCCACAAATATGTGCAAATGTTGTCATTTATTTTTTTTATGCATTAGGTATACTTAAATCATTTTTAGAGTACTAAGACTTCGCTGTTTTTCCGTCTGTCACGAGACTATATGCGATGAAGCGTGATAACTAGAGTTAAAATTTTCACAGATGATGTATTTCTGTTGCAGCTATAACAACAAATAAGTATTAAAAACAAAATAATTTTATTTTTAAGCTCCTATGAAACAAACGTGATTTATCCCCGTGTTTATAGATAATGGTACGGAACCCTTCGTGCGCGAGGCCAATTGGCATTTGGCCGGTTTTTCAATTATGATTTTTAATGTTGTAATAGCTACGCCCCGAAAACCACTGCATTATAAAAGTTCTTATTAATCTGCTGGAAATCATTACTCACGGATAAAAAGTAGGTATCCTATATCCTATTGCAAGTTAAATTCTACATGTTTGTCAAATTTTCCATAATTAAGTAACAAACATCCAAATAAACATATAATCTTTTGCTTTTGTATGTGGGATGTATTCTCCAACTAAATATAAATACTTTGAATGTTGATGACATCACACAAGGAAGAAAAAGGGACGACTTCCCAGCCAGAAAAAGTATACTTTTGCCAAACTGCAGTACAACTGCCTGAGCAGTGGGGGCCGAAGTTCCTCTGAGAAATGTTGAAACTTGTATAGGTATAGCGTTACAAAATAAATAATTGTTATTGTGTGATTATGGATTTAATTGATGTACCTACCTGTGATAACATTGAAGATTGCTTGGCCGCTACATTGCTGATAGTTTTCTCATACAGCATGTAAGGGACGGTGTACCGAATAATTTAGAAAACATGCTATTTCTACGTTCTAATCATGATAACAATTCCTTTTTTGTGGCCTCAGAACTCAGTCATTAATTGAGCGATTTGGAAAAAAAACATTTTCCAAACTTATTTGTTTATCCCTGTCGGGAATCGAACCCGAGCTCCATCGATTCGTAGTTAGGTTCGCTAACCACTCGACCAACGGGGCATTCAGGAGAGCCATCAACTTATTCGATATGAAATTGCAAATGATATAAGTTTTGTTTGTCTATACCAATTATTTTTTCGAAGATTGGGGTACGACGTACGAATCTTTAAAAGAAAAAATAATTGGTAAGTATAGAATAAATGATTGGTACCTATATTATACATTGGGTTTATTTAGGAAAATTGCTAACCTCAGAATTCTGACTAAGATGGTCAGAGTACTTTTATTCTGGGAGTGTGAGCTCGGATCAGCTGAGCTAGCTTAGGCTAGGAGTTTAGGACACACTTTCTACCTTTAAATGTCAAAATCTATAGAAGTATCGGAATTATACAATGGCGCCCATGACATATTAGGTAAGTGAAATGGCGGCATTAAAAAGTTTTTAAGTTAAGATAACGTATCCCGGCGGAAATTTTAGCTCTGATTTCTCAGTATCTAAGTCAGATATCTTAAGTTAGAGTTGCACAGAATATGGGGTATATTCCGTGCAACTCTAACTCAAGATATCTGTGATTTTTATATTATTAACACAAAATGTCCCAGATTTATGGTATAACAGACTTTATTATATTAAACTAGCTGTTGCCTACGACTTCGTCCGCGCGGACTTCGTTTACTCCGCACAGCTCCTCCCCCGTAGTTGATAGCTGATGATATGTAGCCTATATGTTGACCCGAACTATTAGTAATATTCATGCAAAATTTGAAGTAAATTCATGCAGTACTTTTTGAGTTTACACCGGACTGAAACTTTACAACTTCAAATTTTACATGAATATTAGTATCAGGTCGGGTCAACATATAGGCTACATATTATCACGCTATCACCTACGGGGGAGGAGCTTTGCGGAGTAAACGAAGTCCGCGCGAACGAAGTCGCGGGCAACAGCTAGTCACTTATAATTATATAAAGCTCAAGGCTTGCAAATACATCTACATATTAATACAGAGAAGTACCTACCTATATTTGCAAGTTTTGAGCTTTAAGGATTTTTTACGGACTTTAGATAGAGGTGCTTACTAACCATGAACTAAATTTTAAAACATTTACTATTGAGTTGATTGTTATTGATTATTTGCATAACTAGAATCGATTTTTGCAATATTTGTTTGTTGTATATTACGTAAATTACTCGCGTACAAAGTTAGTCATCATTACAAACCGTGATTCAAATTTCTGAGTGTTCTGAGTTTTAACGTACCTATACATATACTAAGAATGACGTCAGAACACTTAGTTCATCGTCGTGGTTTTAAGGCTCTATCAGACAGCTAATATACATATATGTATATTAAATTGATGAAGATCGGCATTATATTTATTGGAGGTAATAGCTGTCTGTACGAGAGCTTTCTAATATTAATATTGATTTATTATCAGACGAGGAATCTTTATTGGAACGAAGTTCCGTACGGCAGGCTTGGAGGGGATAGGGATTTTGCTGCGCGACCGAACTGAAAAAAATGTGATAGTAAAACCGTAAGAAAAAATCTGTGGAAAAAAGTGCGTGGAATAAAACCGTTAAATGAGACGTGCGCAGGAGCGACAGTCGCATACACAAGCGAGTAGTGCCGTTGAGCCGAAGGAACTTCGTTCCTACCTGGTGTCCCACGACACCACATCATTTTTATTAATATATAAACTATTGAAGACGAACGATGAAGACTAGCTTTTTGCACGGCTGTTTTCCTGTTATAAAGTGTATGTATGTTTATATATTTGTCCACGAATTTCTCAGGAACTAAGAGCCATATCGAGATAATTCCTTTTCATTTAATACAGGTGTATTCCAACTTAGGAAACGGTCCAAGTTTCATCAAAATCGGTTCAGTGTTCAGACCAGTGTTCAGATAAAGCATAATATTATATACTAGTCTATGGGTCAGACATTTGAAGTCGGTTTATTTTTTTAAATTACTATTATTTTTCAGAAAAAAAGATGATTCCTATGCATGCATGAAAACGTGTACGAAAAAGTTCATAATTTTTATTGATTTGTTAAGACGATTAAAGCATAATAAACTAACAAAATCACTTTCGTGTTTAAACCTATGTTACCTGGGGCGAATGTCGTTGGTATAGTTTTCATACAAACTTTTATCCCCTATTTCAGCACCTTGGAGGGTGATTTTTGTAAAAAAAGTTAGCCTACAGCAGATTCTCCCGCGAGTAGATTAACATGTAATCGATATAGTTTTTCATACAAATTTTCAACCCCTATTCTGGTCCCTAAGGGGTTGATGTTCGAAAGAAATAACCTATGTTTGACCCCAAATTCGACTTTAATGTCATACCAAATTTCACCGAAAACTTAGTGAGTTTTCGGCCGTTAATCGTGAAAGCGTAACAGAGAGATAGACTTTCGCATTTCTAATATTAAGTACCTAACTTTATAATTTAAGTACAACATTTTTTTTATCATAAGATAAGCAAAAAAGCAAATGGGTCTCCAGATGGAAAAAGTCAACCATCGCCTATAGACATCAAAGATGTTAGTGGTGCTTTGCTATCTTGCGGTGAGGTCTAATGCCACATGCATAAGGTTACCGGCTACCTTACCCTCCAAACCGGAACACGACAGTGATATGCATTGACGCTTTTCCGGCAAGAATAGGTAAGGCGGTGGTACTAGACCCGGGTGAGACAATGCAGAACTCTACCATTAATAGTAGCCACGATGGTAGTGACTCGCATAACGCAACTAAATAAATATTAACGCAAATAAATATTTTTCATTTTTCATTTTCAACCAATCGGTCGCCTTTTACGACCCATCTGGCAGAACGGCAGTTGGCCTATTCGTCAAAGAAGCCCAGACCAACACGGGGCACTTTAAAGGGTTACAGCCCTTGCCAGATCGATAGCATTACCATGTGTCTAATTAGGTGGTCCGTGGTTAGAGTTTTGCAACTCTCATCTGGGTTTGGTACCTTACTGTTTCATGTCGCTACAGCATCAGTTCTTGTCATACCTGTATTTCAGTTTCTGTCACACTAACATATTTTCTGACTATGGGTATCAATGGCTATCTCTTTGCATCAAGAGATTAATCTGTTTGCTGACTTTCTTAATAGTAAATATGACAAATGTTAAATGTGCTAAATGTGAGTGAGTAAAAGGTACAAAAGGTACAAAAATAAATAAAATAAAAGGTTACTTATACAATTTTTTTCATTTTAATGGTGGGAAAAAAATCAACAGTTAAAAAAATGTAAAAAAAAAAAACAGTGGCATGCTGGAAACACTGAAACGCGTCAGATTAAGGTATGGTGGGTTAATTGCCAACTAAAATTTAGAAAATCTGACGATTCAAGTGTAGAATAAGGGAGTGGGAGGGTCACAAAATTGCAAAGAAAACGTTGTTTTGACATTCTCGAGTGCGTCCTATTTCTACTGCAATTGCGTCAATGCTTTTAACTGTCGTGTTTCGGTTTGGAGGGTAAGGTAGGTAGCCGTTAGACTTATACATGTGGCATTGTTATCCCGGCACATAAAACGCACCATTAACATCTTCGGTGTCTATAAGCGATGGGTTGTCTTTCCATCAGGAGATCCATCCGCTTGTTTTCTATCTAAGATTACATGGGGCACACTAAGTTTTGCACTTCTAGCTAATCGGAACTATTTGAATTTCGAATTTTATATTTTTAAATCGTTGCAACCTTCTTAGTAATAAAAAAAAAACAATTGGCGGGAAATGATTTGTCAACTGTTTTTTTTTATCACACATCAAAATTCTACGTATGCACCGAAAATGGAATTAAGTCGAAAAGATTTAAAGCGATGATTTTTTATGACTTTAAAAGTTCTCTTTCCCCGCAAGACTGTGCCGCTTGTCTTCAAAATGCTTTTGGGAGAGAAGCACCTTGTTTAAGCACTGTGAGGCGATGATTTACTGAATTTGAGAGAGGTCGAATTTCTTTACATGACGAATTTCGTAAAGGGCGGCCTTCAACTGCCGTCAACGAAAATAATGTGGCCTATGTTAAGCGGTTAATTGAAGAAAACCCCCGGATTACCTATGAGACAATTCGAGGACTATTGGGGATTGCACGAAATAAAGAAAACAAGTTGTTTTCTTTATTTCGTGAGGGATTGGTATGAGCCAAATTCAGAATTTACACGAAGAATTAAAAGTTCGGAAACTTTGTTGTCATTGGATCCCTCATGAACTGACAGCGGAGCAGAAGCGGGCTCGCATGGAATGGTGCTCACAGATGCCACCACGGACCACGGATGCAGACCACGGACATTCTAATGCTGTTTATGACATTATCACAGGAGACGTAACGTAGATTTATTGTTTTAAACCCGAAAAAACAGCAATCTTGTAAATGGGTGTTTGAAAATGAGAACAGGCCAACAAAAGTGAGACAGGCGAGAAACGTTGGTAAAAAATGATCGCGTTTTTTTTCTCAGCTACGGGTCCCATTTGCACAATTCCACTTGAAGATCAAAAGAGAGTTATTGCCGAGTGGTATTCTACCATTTATTTACCCAGGGTGTTAGAAAAAGTTCGCGAAAGACGACCCAAAAGCTGCATTCTCCTACACCATGATAACGCTTCTTCACACACGGCCACCAAAACAAAGTCATTTTTAGCTTCCGAAAAAATACATCTCGTCACTCATCCTGCGCATAGCCCCGACCTAGCACCCTGTGATTTCTGTATTTTCCCCAAAATCAAAGATTTAATGAGAGGTTTTACTTTTACCAACTCCGAAGAGGCAGTGGTAGCGTTCAATCAGCACGTAGAAAACATGCCTTCAGATCTGTGGTCCTCCTGTTTTAAAAAATGGTTCGATCGCATGAAAAAATATTTAAAATGTAAAGGAGATTATTTTGAAAAGCAATAAACATAATATTTTGGTTATAACATGTTGTTTTTTGAAATTACGCAAAACTTATAGTATAAAAAATACGTGTTTTACTGTCTGCATGGTGGGACAGTATAGACGTATACGGTACGGGTTTACGGCGCTTATTTACTGCTAAATTAACGCCCATGTTGGAACATGACAGGGAAATGCATTGCTTAATGATTTTGACTTGGAAACGTGCCGCTTCGATAGAAGAACGATGAAGGTATATGGGCCTCGAGACAGACTTTCGATAATCCTCCCAAAGGCATTTAGGTATTTTATGGGAGACGCGAAGTTTTTATAAAAGTTATTTTACTATTACTTGTAGATCATAAGATAGCAAACAAGTAGATGGTTCTCCGGATCGAGAAGAAAACCATCGCCTGTTTTTGTGTGCCAAAGGTTAATGATGCGTTGCTATCCTTGTGGCCGGGTTTTAATGCCACATGCATATCTTTACCGTTTACTTTACCCTTCAAACTGGAACACGACAGTTACAAGCACTGACACTATTGCAGCAGGAATAGGTGGTGGTGATAAAAACTTTGTGTTCTAGATAATCAACCGACCACCATACTCTAAACCAAACCCAGTAGAAGCAAGAATAGACAAGGAGTACTGCCCTGCTAATTTAGTCGACCGTAAGTAGAGTTTTTGGCCATATCGAGTTAAGACTATATTTGGAATCAGCGCATCGAGAGCAATAAGATAAACGAACCCGTTTTTTCTAAATAATGTGTAGAATATTGACTTCCAATAAGGAAGTCAACAGTAACTGCATATCAATGGGATTAAATCCTAAAAAAAATACACCGTATGTGCCGTTACACTTATTATATTTACCAAACTTTGTAGGCAATTTTGATCAAATGGGTTACAATGGCAATGGCCATCGTAACTTATTGGTAGAGTTCCGCAACGCACATACCTGCTCTGCCTTGCTAATTTAGTCGACCGTAATTGTATGTTGGGTGCAACAGAAAAAATCGCGCCTAAAGTTTGTAGGTACTTTTATTTTTGACGCTACAAAAAAGCTATAAAAGATAATGAAAGTAATGTTGATTTACCTAAATATACTCTACATATTAGAATATCTATTCTATACATATAATAAAATCGTAGAAAAGTCAATGTATGTCCGGGGTAAATTCAAAAAGTACTGCATGGATTTACTTCAAATTTTGCATGAATATTACTAACAGGTCGGGTCAACATATAGGCTACATATTATCATGCTATCACCTACGGGGGAGGAGCTGTGCGGAGTAAACGAAGTCAGCGCGAACGAAGTCGCGGGCAACAGCTAGTTTTTAATCAAAATTGCGTAGTATATTTCCAAGAAAAATCCAAAAAGTTTTTGTTTAGTATTCTCTCAGGTCAAACCATAACCAATGCTACCTACCGACAACAACCGCAAGTAGCCGCCGGTACTTACGGTTGTTACGCTGAGGATATGTTACTTCGTTCATGCCCCACACCATGCAGACAATAAAACACGTACTTTTTTATATTCTTAGATAGCAAATAAGCGGATGGATCTCCTGTTGGAAAGTCAATCCATCGCTTAGAAACACCGAAGATGTTAATGGTGCGGAATTTTTTATGTGCCGGGATGGCGATGCCACATGTATAAGTCTACCGGCTACCTTACACTTCAAAACGGAACATGACAATTGAAAGCACTAACGCTATTGCAGTAGAAATAGATAAGGTGATAATACCACATATCCGGGAGAGACATTGCGGAACTCTACCACCTAGTAGTCATCATGATAGTGATGTATCATGATAGTAGATAGTATTAGGGATATAACGGAAGTGGTTTTACCGGAACCGGAGTCGGATCGGAGATTTTAATTTTGATTTATCGGAACCGGAACTGGAATCGAAATCGAAGCCGGAGGCCGAGTAGAAAAAGAAAGACGAGACTGTCAATTGTTAAAAGCAGACAAATGAAATAATAAAAATAAAAAAGCAACAGTAATTAGTCCATTTAATCACTCAATTTTTTTATAACATAAGATAGCAAACAAGCAGATGGGTCTCCTGATGGAAAGTCAACCATCGCCTATAGACACCAGAGATGTTAATGGTACGTTGCTATCTTGTCCAATGCCACATGCATAAGTTTACCGGCTACCTTACCCTCCAGACCGTAACACTACAGTGACAAGCATTGACGCTATTGCGGCGGAATAGGTAAGGCGGTGGTACCAGACCCGGGCGAGACATTACAGAACTCTACCACCTAGTAGCCACGATGGTAGTGACTCGCCTAGCCAATCGGTCGCCTTTTACAACCTGCCTGGCAGAACGGTAGTTGGTCTATGCTTCAAAGGAGCCCGGAACCAACACGGGGAAAATGCGTACCTATAATGATGATAGACAATACTTATATATTTTTGAACTATTTAAGGGATTTTCTAAATGTATTAGAATTTAGCAACTTTATCTCCGTCCTGTCTGTCTATTTCGCAATGAATCATGTCTGAGACTAGCGCCACCAAAAAGTTGAAAGTTTTCATTGTTGCACTCATTAAATGAGTTCTTCCATTCAATAAATTTGTCCACAGGATTGCTATCAGTGTTGATGTTAGAATCCTCAGTAAGTAAATTTGCTTATGGCGCCACAAACTTAACCTGTTTTTTGCCAGTATCATTACTACTTGCTTCATTTTGTCGTCAAACGAACTCATCAATTCGGACACAACAATTTCTTTATTATTATTAAAAAAGATCTTATATCCGGTTGATCTTGCAGGCCATCACTGTAACTCCACGCTTAATTAAAAATTTGAAACTCCATGGTGTAAAAAATATACTGCAGCATAGATTTTTAGCTGAGTTTTCAAAAATCTAAAATTTGTTAAAAATTACAGTATTTTAATTTTTGAAAAAACTAAATATTTTAAAACATGATGATCAAATGCTACATGATGAAAAACACATGATGATGAACAACATGATGAAAAAGCTAAATATTTTGAAACAAGATGATGATTATTAATCTTTCAAACGGCATTTAACGTAATTTTTGAGGTCTAAAATATTGTTTTAGTTTTTTAACTTTAAACTTGATTCGATTTTGATTTTTTAAACGGTATTCAACCTAGTTTTTTAATATTAAAATATTACGGGTCAAAAATCGATTGGTTCTAAAATCTCGGTTTTTAACTTTTTTTGACATTTGACAATATTTCAGCACTTAAAAAACTACGTCAAATACCGTTTCAAAAATCAAAATCATATCAATATTTCAAAAGTTACAGTTTTTCACTATACTACTACTGTACTATTTTGTTGTTTACAGCAAACTCACTTCATACTAATAAAATAACTTTCAGACTAATACACCGGTTGATTGCTAAATCTAATCAGATCTTCTACTTAAAGAACTACGTCAAATACTGTGATTTGGATCAAAATCGATTGATTCGTTTGGGATTTATCAATTACGAAATTTTTGACCAAAAATTTTTTTCACATTTCTTCGTCATTTTTCAATCAATCACTTTTGTAGCTAATAAAACATTTTAGGCTCAAAACTTGAGTTGAATGGCATTTGAAAGATCAAATCGATCATCATAAAGTAACCAGCTTATAAAAAATTAAAACACTGTCTTTTATACAAACTTTGGATTTTTAGAATCTTTGAGCTCAAAATCGCGTCCGATGGTCCGGTAATAGCGTTGACTACACGAGGTTCCGAGTTCAATTCCCGGGTCGGACAAATCGAGAAATGTATTTTTTCAATTTCTGATAAAAAATAAGGTTTCCCGGGATTGGAAAAGTGCCCGGTTGGCGATAGGCTGGCCACCTATCACATGGTGAGTCTAAATAGGTATCGAGGGTACACATGTTGTACTTCTCCTTCGGGGATATGGCCGTGATGATACTTTTTTTCAGCTCAAAATCTATGCTTACCCTTGTGGAAAAAATTTCTCGGATAAAAGTAGGTAAATAACTTACAAAGTGAAAGTAACAGTTTATGAATGTTTATTTTTATTTAAAAAGTCGAAAAAAGTCTTACAAAGTCGGAAAAACTCGGAGTAATTCCAAAATTTCGGACTCTTCCAGAAGAGTTATTCAGTGTTAATAAATCTTGCAACGTTTATGGGTACTAAAAGAAATATATTAAAAGTTATTAATACTACGAAAGTGTAATAAAGGGGAAAAAATATAACTAATACTTACCCGGTTTTCCGTTTAAGAATTTGAAACTTTCTTCTTTGTTTAAAAAAAGGTTACCGTTACTGTCGATCAATATTATAAACTTTGTTTCTTCAATTTTTGATAATTATTATTAAAATCTATTATATCACAACGTTATTTGCCAATTTTTATTTTATTGTACTTTTATTACATAAATATATTTATAAATTAAGTAAAAATTAAAACAGATGATCTAATTAGCTTTTGACAGGTTGAGTCAGTGTTGCCAGAGAAAAAGTCAATCTTTCGTCCTTAAAGCCTCCTCTACACTACTCGCGAAGTTCCTCGGCGAAGTACTCGGCCGAAGTTGACTGAAGTCCGCGGTGCTACACTACACACTCGTTCAACTTCGCGAGGAGCGCATTCGTGTAGCGTTACCGGTACCCTGCGGACGTTTATTATAATGGACGCTCAAGTAGCAGCTGCCGTAGCAATGTGCTCTCTAGCGTATTATAACTACGTGCATACTTATCTCACGAAGAAGACTAAAAAGAAAAGAAGAAAAAGAAGATGGTGGATGATCGCAATGCATCGGAACAGAACTAGGTAGGTAATATTTATTTAAATAATTAGGATTTCTAATAAGTTAAAGTACATTACATGGCAAGTTAATTAACTGTATTTTTTTTTACAGACGTACTATGGAACAACAATTTCTTGAACTCATACAAGAACCATCAGGAGAATTTGAAAATTTCCACCGAATGTCATTGGACGATTTTAATTTATTACGTTCTAAAGTCGAACCCTTAATCGCTAAACGAGACACTCATTTAAGAGAAGCTATACCTGCTAAGATTCGATTATCAATCACCTTGAGGTTTTTGGCAAGTGGTGACAGCTATAGATCTATGCACTATTTATTTAAAATTTCAAGCCAGTTGATTTCAAAAATTGTAGTCGAAGTCTGTAAAGCTTTGAACGAGGAACTCAAGGATGAAATAAAGGTAAAATTTTAATATTTATGACATATATTTATTAAAAGTTTAGGTATGTACAATTACAAAAATATCAGTGAGAATAAGAATAAGAATAATTTCATACATTACGAGTCATTATATGCCTGATATATTAAATCACTCTGATGTGTATTATCTTCTGGACAATCAGATTGAGTTTGGGTCTCTGGTATATGCAAAATATATTGAACATCGTTAGATTGATCTGATTGAGGCTGCTTATAGCGTTGATAAACTGATTGACTTTGGGTGTCTGGTGCAATAATTTCATCACTTATAACACGTATCTTTGAAGAGCGTTGATGAGCAGTGATTTCGCTTGGTTGTTGGAAGTATGTCGGTTGACATTCACTGGACTCATTAGATAATGTTATATATGTATCAGGTGGCTCTGAAAACGATGAGTGTGGTCTAGGAGATAATGTTGTAACATTATAATGAACTGCATTATTCGCAGATAAAGGACGCTTTCTAGAAGATAGTGATGTAGTTAACGGACTATAATATGGCGTAGACTTAGGTGTAGAAGTACGAAACGATTCACCTGATGGAGATCTTTCAAAGCGTGATTTCCGAAATAGAGCATGTATATCGAACATTATATCGTCCCTTTCATGTTCAGGTAACCTCTTCAGTTTTTTGGCAATTAGTTTGCCGAATACGTCGCACTCGTCCTCAACTGCGCTGCTATCCTTTGAAGGATTATTTATCACTTTATTTAAGTTATTGAAGGCTTCTGTCATCTGCCTATTGGCAACTTGCAATTCCGGTGGGTTGTCACGCCGTCGGATGGTGTGTCTATTTTTTGGGGGCTCTGGTTCTTTTGGAGTTGGAGAAGCAATTGGTACATCCTCTGAAGCGTTGGTTGATTCTTCCTGAATCGAATCAGTTCCATGATCCTGAAATAAAAATAGCAAAGGTTTAAATGTATATATCACGACCTATTTAATAATAAATCTTTATTTAATCCAATCCAAATTTGTGAGTGTATATGGGTTCTGTATACTATATGCATTTGAGTGCGCGTATATGCAGGAGTACTGTATGTGTATGTAGGAGTGTGAGTGTATGTCTCTGTATTTTATGAAAAATACATGAGTGCTACAATTAATCGGCTTTTTAATTATTTATATACAATTTGAGTGTCAGCTTTTAATGAAATTGACCGTGTCTTTTTACATATTATTTGATGATAATATTTTTTATATAATATACTTTTTATTTACAGATGCCGTGCAATGTGCAGCAGTGGTTGGAAGTTGAAAACGGATTCAAGGAGAATTTTCCACATGCCCTTGGCGCAATGGATGGAAAGCATATTGTTATACAATGTCCGGTTAACTCTGGTTCTGAGTACTTTAATTATAAAAAGACGTTTAGTTTAGTACTTTTAGCTTTAGTCGACAGTAACTATAACATTATGTATGCTGACATTGGTAGTCAAGGTAGGATCAGTGATGGAGGTGTACTTAAAAATTCTTCGTTATGGCAAAAAATTGCATCTAACGGGCTTAATCTTCCTAAGCCAAGTCCATTATCCGGAACGGATCATGTCGAAATTCCCTACGTTTTTTTGACAGATGGAGCATTTGCTTTACATAATAATATAATGAAACCATATCCTGGCAACCATGATATCAATTCACCGAAAAGGATTTTCAATATGCGCTTGTCAAAATCTCGAGTAGTAGTTGAGAATGTGTTTGGTATCTTAGCATCCAGGTTTAGAATATTCAGAAAGCCAATTGATTTGGATATTCATAATATCCCAATTATTACAATGACATGTCTCTTATTGCATAACTTTCTCAGAAAAAGTAATAAATCATCCCTTATATATATGCCTCCTGGTACTGTAGATATGTATGATGATAATGGAGTTTTAATTCAACCCGGGTCTTGGCGGGCAGACTTTGATAATAACTGTGCTTTGAGAGATATTACACAAGTACCACGCAGATCACCATTATTTGCCGTTCAGATAAGGGATTACTTTACAAATTATTTTCAATGTTTATAAATAAACACAACGAATGTAGGGTCATTTCGCCTGTTCGTTACCACATTAACTACATACTTTTTATATTAAAACTAATGCAGAGACATTATTATGTCCTCCTTAAAGCAAGCAACTGCACTAAATGGACGCAAACTGGCGAATCGACCTTACTGTAATCTGTACTTTAGTAATAATAAAACAAGTTATTGATAATAAAAAACTTACCGTGGTTATTGTTTGTTTACATTTATACACGGACCCCAAAAAGCTGTTCATGAAATCAAAGGCGAACCAAACTGGACGATAAACATCATCTGCGCCGGCACCACTTTTTAAGGAAGCTTCCATTTTTCTGTAGTAGCCCCTGTATGTCGCAAAAAGTGAATCCTTTTTTTTCTTCAATTCTTCAACTGGTATTTCCAAAACGTCCCGAATACGCACCCAAGCATCATTTACTTTTTTCTTGTCCTTATGACCTTTCCCACTGGGGTCCCAAATAAAAGGCTCTGCTTGAAGTGTTTCAAGGAACAACATAGTTTGCTCCTGTGACCACTGTATGCCGCTCATAATAGAGTCTCACACGCACATCAACGAAAAAATCTATTAAACACACGTGCGTTCACAACGGCGTCTTGACGCGTACTGAAGTCGGCCGAGTAGTGTATAGAGGTACTAAGAGCATGTGTCAGAGGCCTAGTAGCATATCAAAGCAGTCAAGAATAACGACGTTAATAAGTCGGCGATTGCTAAACATCTACAGCTGTAGTCGGGCCGTAATCACTGGATGGAATTTCATAGGCCACGCGTATTTTCGACAGAACGCCATATTACATTCCACGGCTAGTGAAAGAAGCCATTGAAATCAAAAAACATCCAAATTTCAACCGGGAAGACGCACGTAGTACGTCCTTGATAAGTTTTCTTGGCACGTATTGATTTTTGAAAAGCTGTATATTTTGGAAACGATGATCGATTTGATCTTTCAAATGGCATTCAACTCAATTTAAATATTGCTTTAGCTAAAAAATCGGTAGGTTCAAAAATTTCGAAGCAATGTCAAAAAAACATTTTCGTCTATGATAGATCCCAAACAAATTTACCGATTTTTATCCAATTAACGGTACTTGGCGCAGTTTTTAAAGGAGAAACGATGATAAGATTTTGAAGTCAATCGGTATATTAGCCTGAAAGTTATTTCCAAAATATTAAGTAACTTTGCTAAAGAAAACGTAATTTTAATATTTGAAAAGTTGTAACCTTTGAAAATAAGGTTCGGTTTTGATTTTTAAAAGGGCATTCGACGTAATTTTTATAGTATTAAAATATCGTAGAATACCAAAAAATAATTGGTTGAAATATTTCGAAGTTATGTCGAAAAAACACTTTTTTCAAAATTTTCGTCAACGATTACTTCCAAACGAATAAACTGATTTTGAGGCAATTTATGCATTAGATGTATTTTTTTGAGGAATAGTTTTTGTACTCAATCGGTACATTAATCTGGAAGTTATTAAAAAAAAAATTGTTTCGTCACAATTTGTTTAGGGTATTTTCAAAATTTATCAAAATCTCTTAGGCCCATTTGGTACAAAATTTCAGGAAGTATAAGTTGAGCGGAATCCAATCGAATGCCACCAACCGCGTTTCAATCGGTCCAGGCGTTCAAAACTTATGAGTTGTTGACACACACACACACTCACACACACACACTCACACACACACATACATACAGACATACTGACGTCATCGCGAAAATAGTCGAAAATGGTTCCTAAGCCCACAAAACGCGGACATATGGTGAAAACTCCATTTTTGAAAATCGGAGCAAAATCAGTAACCTTCCTATCTACATACGTAGTGGGAAGTTAAAAAGTACAAGTGTTTTAATAGATTAATATTGTATTAAACTGGTGTGAATGAAAATGAATTAAACAAAATAAAACTACCACGCCAAAGCTTAAACCTAAAAGTGCGATATTTTTTTAGTAAAATGTACCACTAAAGGGCACAGATCGTCGCCTAGTGTAGCTTTGTAGCATTTTTACTCGTTATTTGACCCTCCCGTTGGTCGAGTGGTTAGCGACCCTGACTACGCAATCAACGGGGCTCGGGTTCGATCCCCGACGGGGACAAGCATTTGTGTGATGAGCGTAAATGTTTGTATTTCTGGGTTTAGGTGTTTATTATATATATTCTGGTATTTATATATTATGTATTTCTATGTATTAGTATCGTTGACTAACACCCATAACACAAGCAAATATTTGCTTACTTTGGGGTTAGATCAGTAAGTGTAGTTTGTCCCGTGAATATTTATTTATTATTATTATTTATTTATTTTTATAATAGATGGCGTTAGCAGTAATAAAATTCTAATACAAAATGTATTTTCTATTTTTTTAATGTTTATGAAATAGCATTTTAATGGTAGATAATATATCTAGACATGAATTTAAACCACCACGTCAAAGCCCAAACCTTAAAGTGGGATACTTTTTCAGGAAAATGTACCACAAAAGTGCATAGAAAGTCGCCTAGTGTAGGGCTCGCTTCGCTCGCCATAATTATACTGGCTGTTGCCCAAGACTTCGTCCGCGCGGACTTCGTTTACTCCGCACAGCACCTCCCCCGTAGGTGACAGCTTGATAATATGTAGCCTATATGTTGACCCGACCTGTTAGTAATAGTCATGCAAAATTTGAAATAAATCCATGTAGTACTTTTTGAGTTTACCCCGGACATAGGAGTAGTGTAGAGGAGGCTTTAAGGACGAAAGATTGACTTTTTCTCTGGCAACACTGACTCAACCTGTCAAAAGCTAATTAGATCATCTGTTTTAATTTTTACTTAATTTATAAATATATTTATGTAATAAAAGTACAATAAAATAAAAATTGGCAAATAACGTTGTGATATAATAGATTTTAATAATAATTATCAAAAATTGAAGAAACAAAGTTTATAATATTGATCGACAGTAACGGTAACCTTTTTTTAAACAAAGAAGAAAGTTTCAAATTCTTAAACGGAAAACCGGGTAAGTATTAGTTATATTTTTTTCCCCTTTATTACACTTTCGTAGTATTAATAACTTTTAATATATTTCTTTTAGTACCCATAAACGTTGCAAGATTTATTAACACTGAATAACTCTTCTGGAAGAGTCCGAAATTTTGGAATTACTCCGAGTTTTTCCGACTTTGTAAGACTTTTTTCGACTTTTTAAATAAAAATAAACATTCATAAACTGTTACTTTCACTTTGTAAGTTATTTACCTACTTTTATCCGAGAAATTTTTTCCACAAGGGTAGGTATTGTTTTTGCTCCTTTAAGCTTAAAATTCCTCAATTTAGCGGGAAATTTCGGGATGGCCTGCAGGGTCAACCAGTTTATAGATTTTTTATAGTATCCGCAGCGAGGAGTAAGAGCCTGATGAAAAGCAGTCACTACTGCCAAAAGTTAGTTGATTGCGATGCCGGCTTCTGAGAATTTTGTTGACCCTCCTCTTAAAAATCCGTAATATCAAAGTTAGTCGGAAAAACCTTTTTTGATTTTTTTAAATAGTTTTGATTTATAAGAATTAGCCATTCTCCAAGGTATTTTTGTAGTATGTTTAATGTTGTGCTTTTATGCTAAGAACACGCACAGCACTCTGGCCGCGGTTGTTCCCTGCGATTCAACATTCGTTATAACTTCCGATTCAAAATTATCTGTGCACTACAGCCGGGGGAGCCAGCGGACTGTAAATCTGGTTCTTCTCTCTTCGATGCCCCACCAGCCGTAGTGCTTTTCTGTTGAGCCGGATGTGTCGGAGAAATAAGCGAGACCACAACTTCCTTGCAAAGGTGCTTTATTGTAACGAAATAGCAATAAAGCTAGCACCGTTGCAAAATATTTGACCTATTTTAAGGAGAGCCAGTACTTGCCCTAATACTGCCCTACTCTAAAGCCGGTACCCTATGAATATATACTAAAGCCCAGGAACTTGTCTGGGAAACTTATTGAGTCGTAACGAAATTGTAACTTTACTGGAACGGAACTAAATGTATGGCCGCGCTCTCCGATATTTATAGTGCGCGGCCAGACGGTCGGCGGAAATCTACAAAGACAATCGGCGCCGGGTGTGGCGCCACAATGTCTGGATTTGTTAAAATCCTACTTTTTGCAATCTAATCTTAATAATTTTATCTTAGGTAGCTTCTTCTACCTCTAATCAACTAGTGTGGCCCTCTGGCGAGTGCAACGGTACTACCTTTTTACAAATAAATGGAAAACAAAGTACGTAATGCCCTAAGACCTACCGAAAACTAATTACAATGTCTTATTTCTTATTTACATACAAGGATTTAACATAAATAAACTTATACAATAACAAATAAGTGTGCTATATACATTGTACGTTCTTACAGGACCTCGGAAACTCTTACAATCACAGAGTTGTACGCCTTTTCAGGTCGTACTATCCTGTAAACTATCTTTATAGTACCGAAAAGTGTCTAAACCTATGCCTAAGGCTTATACTTACATTATACATACTATTTACAATCATAAAACATTTGTTTTAACAAAGAATTCTGCACTTTTCGGATTTTCGTAATAGCGAGTTCCCGCATATAAATACTATCTCGCAAGAGTCGACTCGTAATGTCGTCGACTGCGTGGAACTCGCTTTATTCGTAATATGCCTTAACAGGCAAAGATCATACTACATAAAGCCTTATTATTTCTATACAACAAAGCTGTATGTAGGTCTTAGGGCGAATAAAAGGCGAAAACGAATATTATTTATTACAAACAACTTACGAACTAAAGAAACATACATTCTATCCTGCCTTACTATCTATATTTACATCAATATTTACAACGAAACATGTCTGTGCTGCACATTCTCCCGCCTATAACACGCAGTGTTATACTAAATATGGTGCAGCCAGACCAACTTCTTGACCGGTCTTCGCATGACTCCCGCAGCCGTACGTACGTCAGCCACTCGTACCACGCCGTCTGCTCCAGGGTGTACTGCCTCGATGATCCCCGTTGGCCACGTATTTCTTGGCAGTGCGCCGTCAGCGATGAGCACGATGTCGCCGACGCGCAGCCCTGCTCCTCTTCCGTGAGGCTCCCGCCGCTTTTGGAGTAGCGGAAGCGCTTCTCGTACCCAGCGTGACCAGAAGTGGTTGGCCAGCTGTTGTGAGTGCCGCCAGTGACGGCGGCCGATGGTATCGCCTTCGGAGAACGCGCCCGGGACAGGCACGCGTGATGGTCCGCCCAGCAGGAAGTGATTGGGCGTCAGTGGTGCCGGGTCTTCTGGTGAAACCGACACGTGTGTGAGAGGTCGGCTGTTGAGCGTGTGTTCGACCTCTACCAGCAGTGTGTGCAGTACTTCTTCTGGTGGATGCCGCTGTTGCAGCACGGCGAACAGTGCAGCCTTGACAGAGCGCACCATGCGCTCCCATGCGCCTCCCATGAAAGGCGCGCTCGGCGGGATGAACTTCCATTTGATTGCGTAGTTGGCTGCTGCTTCCTTAGTGGCGTCTAGTGCGGCGCGCCTCAGTTCTGCATCAGCGCCGCGCAGGTTGGTGCCGTTGTCGCTCCAAACCTCGGTGGGGCACCCGCGGCGCGACATCATGCGCCGCAGTGCCATTACTGCGGAGTCCGTAGTCAGGTTGGCGGCTATCTCCAGGTGGACCGCCCTTGAAGTAAGGCAGGTGAAAAGCGCCACGTATCTCTTCTCGTGGCGCCGCCCGATGGTCACGCTGTATGGCCCAAGAAAGTCCAGGCCCACGTAGGTGAAGGCTCGCTGATGGTGCGCGACCCGGGATTTCGGCAGGTCGCCTGTAGGCGGCTGTGGCGGGATAGCGCTTCTTCTTCTGCAAAGCGCGCAGCTTTTTACTATGCCGCGCACGGTGGGGCGAAGCCGTAAAACCCAAAATTTCTGTAATATTTCACTCGTAGTTGCTTCCACCCCGCTGTGGTGAAGACGCCGGTGTTCATGTTCTATGTAGAGGCGGGTGTATGGGTGACGGCCATCTAGTACGGCCGGTTCTCGTAAATCTTCACTTATCTCTTCTGCCGCCGCTATTCGTGACTTTATTTTCAAAATGCCTTCTTGATCGATGAACAATGATAACTGCTTCAACCGGCTGTCTCTTGCTATCGCGCTCCCGCCCGTAATAGCTTCTATTTCGCTAGCAAAACTTTCTTGTTGCGATGACTTTATTAACAATTTTTCGGCGCTAATGATATCCGCGCCATCTAGCGGCAAGTATTGTCGTTTTTCTTCAGAACTTCGTGGCCTTTTAATTTTCTCTGTTTTCCTCGAGCTTTTCGTATACTTTTTTCCCCAATCTTCATCATTGGAGGCACTCGGAGCTGTGCGCTTACGCACACCGGCGACACATTTCTTATTTGGTCTGCAGAGCTCAATGAACTGCAGCACGCGCGCTGTTGCACGCACCAGTCGAAGCCACGACGAAAATCTTGTCACATCCGGAAGTGCTTCTGTAATACACATAATTTTTCTAACGTTATTTACAATATTTACACTATTTACAGCTGCCGACGGTTTTTCTTCGCCTGTTATTTCGCTACTGGTAGCGACATCTTGCGGCCACTTGTCCTCTTCTAAGTATAGGAAGGCCGGACCAACGAACCATCTATGTCGGTCTCCAAATTCTTCCGGGATATGGCGAGTAGCATCATCAGCTACATTGTCGCGAGACGGCACCCATCGCCACTCTGCGACCTTCGTAATATCTTCAATCTCTGCTACTCGATGGGCAACAAACGGCTTGAATGCTCGCGAGCCTGTGCGTAGCCACGATAGAACTGTGCGGCTGTCTGTCCAGTACACCCTGCGGCTTGGCTGATACTCGTACTCCTCCATGACGTGCTGAGCTAGGCGGGCACCTAGTAAAGCTGCTTGAATTTCTAACCTTGGTATGGAGGTAAACTTGAGCGGGCTGACTCTTCCTTTGGCTGCTGCTAGGCTGACGCTGACTTCGCCATCCTCGTTGACTATGCGCCAGTAGACCGCCGCTGCATAGGCAGACTCACTGGCATCCGTAAAGATGTGCAGCTGCCGATCTCGCGCTCGCGCCAGGTTAGAGTGTGCGCGAGGTATTTCCAGATGTTCCATTCTTCTCACATCCTGAAGCCAGCTTCTCCATGTCTTCTCCAAGTTCGCAGGTAAAGGCTCGTCCCATGGTAGTCCGATTCGCCACGTTTCTTGAAGTAAATGTTTCGCGTGAATAGTTACAGGTGTAATTAAACCTAAAGGATCGAAAATAGACATAGCTACCCGTAACGCGTGTCTCTTCGTAGGTGTTTTATCTTCATCGTACACCGCTTTAACATTGAAACCCAGCTTATCGTTATGAGGTTTCCATTTTAATCCCAAAACCTTCTCGCTTTCTGTGCTTAGTTCCCAATCGCCGCCCAGAGATGGCGCTACTAGTAGCGTTTTAGCTACGGCCGAGTTGTTCGTTTTCCATCCGCGCAGCTGGAAATGCGCCTGTTGATGAATGAGGCTAACCTGCGAGGCTATTCTGATGGCATCTTCCTCACTATCGAAGCTCTGCAGGTAATCGTCCATGTAATGGTTTCTTACCACGGCTGTAGCGGCGTCGGGATAGAGGTTGGCGTATTCTTGTGCGTTCTTATTTTTTACGAAAATAGCGGTGCTTGGTGATGACGCAGCTCCAAATACGACGCTAGTCATCCTATACTCACGTGGCGAATCTTTTCTATCGCTTCCTCGCCATAGGAAACGTAATGCGTCCCGGTCTTGTTGTCGTATACGTATTTGCAGAAACATTTCTTTTATGTCTGCTGTCACGGCGATAGGCAGCTGTCGAAATCTCATTAGCACTCCGGGTAGGTTCTGTAGAAGGTCTGGACCAGCTAATAACATGTCGTTGAGACTTACTCCATTGACCCGCGCAGCTGCGTCGTACACTATTCGCGGCTTAGGTTTTGCAGGATTCACTACTGCAAAGTGAGGCAGGTACCAGCTGTTTTGGCTAGGTGACTCGTTGGCAGGTTCGGCGTAACCATTATCAAATAAATGTTGTACCTGTTTCTCATATGCCTCCTTTAGCGCGGGGTCCTTGTCCAGACGTCTCTCTGTATTATACAATCTTTTAATAGCCAGGCCGCGGCTATCAGGAAACTCGCGGCTATCTTCTTTCCATAATAGACCTGCCTCGTAGCGCCCGTCAGGTAAGCGCTTACACGTACTTTCTAAAATTTGCAGGGCTCGCTGCTCGTTCTGGTTGATGGGCTGGCGCGGAGTGATGCCGACACTGTCCAAATCGAAATAATTTCTTATTACCTTTTCTATATCTTCATCCTGTTCGGCATAGGCAGCTCTCTGTACTAGGTGGACTCGCTGCTTGTGGCGGTAGTCCACACCATGTAGCACCCAGCCAAGGTGCGTGAGCGATGCTACTGGTTGTCCACGTCTTCCGCTTTTCACAGCCCTCGTCACGATCAGGTGCCAGTTGTCCTGGCCGATGAGCACGGTTGGCACGGCGCGCTCCATGATGACATCTTCTTCTATATCTTCCAGATGTCTGCAGTTGTTGACGATGGATCTACTAACAGACTGTGGCGATAGGTTAAGGTTACCTATAGTTCTTCCTATTATCCGATGTCGCTGATGGTGATGAAGGCCCTTGATGGTGACTGCGATGCGGCGCGACCTCTCGGCGTTGAGTCGCGTGCCGCCAACTGTTTCTATGCGGAACGGCTCTACCGGCCCGCGAGCTCCTATTCGTGCAGCCACCTTCTCTTCTATCAGCGTGACCGTGGACCCTTCATCTAATAGTGCGTGTGTGTTCACGCTGCCTCTGGAACCTGTCAGGACAATCGGTACAACTTTAAGGTAGGCGCGTGGCGCGCTTGACTGCGTTGACGTCACCACGGCGTCACTGTCTTGATCTTGATCTTCAGGTGTCCTCTTCGTATAATTGTTGCGGCTATTGTGTAGCCGCCGATGGTGCGAACTCTTACACCCGTCGATGCCGCACTGCCGAAACTTGCACTCGTGTTTTGGCCTTCGTTTTTGCAGACACCTGAAACATAAATTATTACGTTTTGCCATAGCCCACCTATCGTCAACACTAGCTTTCGTAAACTGTTCACACATAGAGCTAGTATGTGCATCTTGACATATCGCACATTTATCTCTCTTCACTTGCGGTTCATATTTCTGTGTGTGTGTTCGCTGTATTTTCTTAAAAACTTGCTGATTTTCTTTCGTAGGTTCATGTGGCACCAATGCAGCACACATCTCGGCTTCTTTCATTAAAAATTCACTTATCATTTGTAGATCGGGTTTTCTATCTTCCCGTCTTGCGTACTGGAACCAACTGTGCTGCAACGTATAATTAAACTTCGCTAATAAACTATTCACTGCCACCGTATCGTGTAGATAGCTCTCTCTGTTGAGAGCTCGAATCGTAGCGACGATATTGTTCACTTTACTGGCGAACACACACGTTTCCCGCGCACTTTCTTTCACTCGCGGCAATGACTTAATTTTTTCTAATTCGGCGTTCACTAGTGCGTCGGGCCGACCAAACTGTATTTCCAAATGGTCGACGATCTCACTTGGGTCAGTTTCCCCGTAAAACATGCAAGCGACAGCTTCTTTGGCGTTTCCACGTAAACATCTTCGAATTCTTGCCCGATTTTCCGCCTTGCTAAAATATTTCTCCGTATCTCGATATGCCGCTTTAAACTGTAACCATTCTTCACCAGCGCCATCGAAATTTGGTAACTCCATACTGTAGCGCGGCGCCCCTCGTGATGCTTCTGCCAGGGCGGACGCGAGCGCGGTGATATCTGCGGCCTTCAATGCACCAGACTCTTGTTTTGGTGCCGTATTTTCAATAGGCGTCGAAATCTTCGCCTTCTCTACGACGGACACATCATCTTCCGCCGGACGTACAGCGCGCGCTGAAATGCCCGCCGACTGCGCGGGCGACGTAGCTTGTGGCGCCTGGGCCACCTCTCGTGGTGCGGGCGACTCATGGCCCGCCGAATCTTCTTGGTGCGGCGCGTGCGCCGCCTCTTCGTATTGCGGCCTAGGTGCCGCCTCTCGTATTGGGTGTGGCATAAGTGCCACCGAACTGGTGATTGCCAGCGGCTCTGGTGCCGGCTGGCGATCCGTATGGGTTGGCCGAGCGGAGTCCATCCAATCTTCGACCCTCGTAATGGCAGTTGCTTGCCCTTCTTCGTAAACAGCGCGCGCGAGTTCCGTCCGTAAGCGCGCCTCTTCTGCCCGTAAGCGCGCTTCCTCTAATTTGGCGCGTAGGTAAACTATACGCGGCGACTCGACTGCGGATGGTGCCGGCTTTTCGCTATTTGCAACGGTGCTCGTTGTGGTCTCGGTCGCCTCGGTGTTCTCTGTTGTAACGCTAGTCTCCGTAGCGGACGTGGTGGTACCGCTCGTTTCCTCCTCGTGACTAGCGGCCTCTTCCTCTCGGCGACTCGACGTACTCCTCGTCTCGATCGGCATGGCTCAGTGATCCGGCTCGAATGCGACCAGAAAATGTGCACTACAGCCGGGGGAGCCAGCGGACTGTAAATCTGGTTCTTCTCTCTTCGATGCCCCACCAGCCGTAGTGCTTTTCTGTTGAGCCGGATGTGTCGGAGAAATAAGCGAGACCACAACTTCCTTGCAAAGGTGCTTTATTGTAACGAAATAGCAATAAAGCTAGCACCGTTGCAAAATATTTGACCTATTTTAAGGAGAGCCAGTACTTGCCCTAATACTGCCCTACTCTAAAGCCGGTACCCTATGAATATATACTAAAGCCCAGGAACTTGTCTGGGAAACTTATTGAGTCGTAACGAAATTGTAACTTTACTGGAACGGAACTAAATGTATGGCCGCGCTCTCCGATATTTATAGTGCGCGGCCAGACGGTCGGCGGAAATCTACAAAGACAATCGGCGCCGGGTGTGGCGCCACAATGTCTGGATTTGTTAAAATCCTACTTTTTGCAATCTAATCTTAATAATTTTATCTTAGGTAGCTTCTTCTACCTCTAATCAACTAGTGTGGCCCTCTGGCGAGTGCAACGGTACTACCTTTTTACAAATAAATGGAAAACAAAGTACGTAATGCCCTAAGACCTACCGAAAACTAATTACAATGTCTTATTTCTTATTTACATACAAGGATTTAACATAAATAAACTTATACAATAACAAATAAGTGTGCTATATACATTGTACGTTCTTACAGGACCTCGGAAACTCTTACAATCACAGAGTTGTACGCCTTTTCAGGTCGTACTATCCTGTAAACTATCTTTATAGTACCGAAAAGTGTCTAAACCTATGCCTAAGGCTTATACTTACATTATACATACTATTTACAATCATAAAACATTTGTTTTAACAAAGAATTCTGCACTTTTCGGATTTTCGTAATAGCGAGTTCCCGCATATAAATACTATCTCGCAAGAGTCGACTCGTAATGTCGTCGACTGCGTGGAACTCGCTTTATTCGTAATATGCCTTAACAGGCAAAGATCATACTACATAAAGCCTTATTATTTCTATACAACAAAGCTGTATGTAGGTCTTAGGGCGAATAAAAGGCGAAAACGAATATTATTTATTACAAACAACTTACGAACTAAAGAAACATACATTCTATCCTGCCTTACTATCTATATTTACATCAATATTTACAACGAAACATGTCTGTGCTGCACATTATCGGAACCGTAATCGGAATCAGAGGTGTAAAAACAATCGGAACTTCCGACTTATCGAAATCGAAACCGAAGCTCCGCAATAACCCTAATACGTATAGCCAATCGTGCGCCTTTAATGAACTGTTGGCAGAATAGCAGATGGTTTATTCTTCAAGATAGGCTCGAACAAACACGGGGAAATACAAATTGATGATAACGAGAGAACCGTTGGCTTATCTACAATAGGCAATTTTCGAAATGCAAAAAAAAAACTTTGGAAGGTATCTATGTACCTATGTGTTTCTACTAATGAATCAACAAATATAGTTGACTTGATGGGTAAACATATCTTTAACCATCACAAAAACCATCTGCCCATGTGATATAAAATTCCACACATTAAAATAAGTTGTGACCCGGAGAAATACGATTGAAAATTTTCTATGTAGGTACGCCTATATGCGTGGTTTTCCCCATTGTAAATATAATTATTTACTTATATAAATGTAAAATCAATGTAACGCAAGTGGTGCGCGTATTTGAATCTGAGTCATATTTGATAACGTGTCATCAAAAACTTGACAGGAAAATAAATGGAATTAAACGATTCTATTTTACTTATTATTAGTGATTTATTTGTCCTGTTAGAACAATGTAATTTCCCGGGATAATAAGTAGCCCAAGTATTACACTTGGATATGGACTACCGGCATGCATAATTTCATCTAGATTCGTTCAGCCAATACAGCGTGAAGGAGCTACGTACACAATCACGCATTCATTCACATATATGTGTATAATAAAGTAAGGACCTGGCTCGGCTTAGAGCGGATAACACTAATAATCAGCACAAGTTTGGTAATTTTGTATCATAAGGGTACACCGTATGACACGAAATTACCAAACTAGGTACCTACTTACACAGGAGAATTCTAACTTCTCGTTGGCTTAATCTAGAGGAAGGCTAAAAACTTGCTCTAGTCATGTTATAATCCATATGGAGCATCACACATCGAATTTTATAGATGTAAAGTAAGAGGATTACTTTCAGCATAGTATTAAAAAAAATACAAAATTTTCTGAGCGCTGAGAATGAGCAAGCATAATAGATAACAAAATTATCGCACCAACCTGTTAATAAAGGTATTATGTAGTGCTACGATACGCACGTACAGCTGCCGACCTATTGACCTACAGTAGCCATGAGACTGTATTTCTTTTTCATAGCTAAAATACTTACACTGTTGGTACATATTCCTGTGGAAATTCATTTCTAGTATACACGTACAAAAGGCAGGTTTTGCCAACCATACCATCTCCAACCACTGTTATCTTAAGTCTCTTAGCCATCACCATTGTTAAATACTATGGCATTCGAACAATAGTCCACAATTCACACAGAACTAAAATTACACTATTATTTTATTGCTTGAATACGATAAAATGTCGCATATCGAATTTTAGCGAAATTTGATCACAGGTAGAACTGGTCCTTGTCGATTCTTATCACAGTGATGTAATGATCTTATCAGACTCGTTGAAACATAGTGATAAAATTAAATTATATTTAACGATGCGCGCGCGCACTTTCGCGGTTAGACACGAAGTGACACAGAACAATAATACTTCTGACGGCAAAGTGATAACAAAAGTGGTAGTCGCATTGAACCGTCGACTGAATGTCGAACTATTGGAATGACAAATAAGTAAGCGTGTTCATCAGTACCCATACAGAGCCTCGGTAGCATATTATTCATAATTAATTCTATCGACGTATTCTGCCCAAACTGGTTGACTTTGTTAGCAAATTAGTTAACGTCACTCATGTTCGTAGCCTTCTCCGTTGTTAACATTCCTGGTTGACGTGTTTATAAATAAAGTGGATGAGGTATTGAAAAGCAAACATTCCAATGGCTAATAAAGTAATGATAACCATTTGTTAATTATTATTATTTGGATCGGCTACCCTAATCTTAACTGGTTTAAGAAATACACTTGACGAATAGCTACCATGAATATTTAAATTTAAATATTACATTGAATTAGTTTTGTGTAACCAATAAGATCTACCTAGTGATACCAAGCACTGCACGAGTTATTCAGTAGGTATTTCTAAAAAAATATAATTTACCCGATTTACTAATAGGTTAACCATCTGTCACGTCATGGGACTAAGTATTGTTGGCTAATCGTGGTTATACTTTATACTATTGCACCGCTGCTTATATATGCGTAACAGTTTTTAGGTACGAAAGTACTGCTTAACTGAATAAACAAAAGAGAGAGTATATAGTACCGTTAGCGGCACCTTATCACTATCAGTTCCGCAAATTATATCAGATAGAATACGGTTTGAAGTAGCCTCAAGTGAATCGCTACCTGGCTTATAGTGCATTTATATGACGTAGGTATGTTTGTTCGGTTTCCTTTAGGTCCTACACATAAAAAGAAGAAGCCCCGTGCAGTGGAGGTAATTCTTCTTATGAACTAGAAGTCTACCAGACTCGTTACACAAATATGCAGTGGGTTTGTTAGGCTACCTTTTTATCCGCCGTCGAAAATTATAAGTGACACGGCAAAGAAACATATTACTCTACCATAATTCAAACGGTTCTTTTAATTTGTCGTAAGCAATGTGTTTTACTTTATTTAGACGAACTATTAGAATAATAATAATAATAATAAAATCATTTATTTTCATTAACTCAACTAATACTAAATTACATAGTTGCTGGGACACTCCTTTTAAGTAAAAAAAATACCTGTACTAGGAGACCTTGACAATGCCGCAAAACTTACAACTTCTTTACCTCATAGCGGTACAGTCCCTCAAGCAACACTTTTTTTTATCATACTAGCGGCCCGCCCCGGCTTCGCACGGGAAGAAAATGATTAAAATCAATCCAATAGTTTTGATTTATTCATTACTGCCGCCGCGCGCGTTAATTTGGAGTAAAACAATTCCCCTTTTCCTATACCATGAAGATTTCCTGCTCTCTTTGGAATATCTAAATTCATATAGGTACTACATTTTTAGTTTTTACGTTTTTACCTATTTCTTTTATTTTTACAATTAATATATTACAGAATGTCTTTATATATGTCGCAGTGAAATTGTCAGTACCGTTAAATTATAATTTACCTAAGTGATATTATAATTTACAGTAGCGGCGTTAGGGTAGGGCGCGGTTGGGCGACGGCCCAGGAGAGCCGGATAAAAAAGGGCGCCTCTTTACAATTCTTTATAATTTCCCACGGGCGCCCCTTTATAGCTCGCTCATTGAGCAAGGTCTACTTACTTGTAAGTTTCCCAAAATTTATGCCGTTGAATTTTATTAAAGATCGCAACTTACAAGAACTGCATCCAAATGTATGGATAACATTGCGAATATCATTGACAATACCTGTAACGGTTGTTAGTGGGGAAAGAAGTTTTCCAAGCTGAAACGAATAAAAGCATATCTGCGATCGACAATCTTTCAATCTAGATTAACAAACGTAGCAACTTTGTCAATCGAAAATTAAATTGCAGAAAACAGACTGAATGCCTAATAAAAGAGTTCGCCGATCAAAATGTTGAACAAACTCAAAATCTCCTGGAGCGAATCGGTTCAAATTTTCAGGAAATCTAAGTTGAGCGGAATCCAATCGAATGCCATCAACCGCGTTACGATCGGTCTAGCCGTTAAAAAGTTATGAGATGTTTACATACACACATACATACACCACACACACACACATATACATACATACAGACATACTGACGTCACCGTGAAAATAGTCGGAAAAGATTCCTAGGGCATCAAAACATGGACATCTGCTGAAAACTCGATTTTCGAAAATCGGGGTAAAATCAGTAACTTCCTTATCTACATACGTAGTGGGAAGTTAAAACGTGGTTTGCTAAATCACGTTTTTTTACATTAATTGTTAAATAATAATTTTACAAAAATTATACGATATACCTGAAGATATTATCTAAGGAATTTGCTACCTTATTACATGATAGAATGTACTTTACTTGATCATATAAAATTCCGAAAACAGGCTAAAACAAATAATTTGTTAATACTATTTCTAATCTTCGACATGATTTTTATATGGTGATATTTAGTTTAAACTAGCAAAAAGCAAAGCTTTGTAAGCTAAGTTATATTACCTAGTAATATTCTTAGGAAAGTATTTTTATGAGAATTACATACATCTTTTAATGTATCATGGACTTTTTTTATTATATTCCCATCAAAGGCGTCGTCAGGCTTTATATCTAGGGAGGCGCAGAAAAATAAAACCAAAATAAAAAATAAAATTTTTCTAAGATAAATTTTCTTAGTACTTATGTATAAGAAAAAATCTTTAAAATTTTCTTGATTTATTAAAAACACGATTTCTATAATTATCAATGTTATCTACACAGAACAATTGTAAAGGTTATCTACATATTTCACACCATATTTTCTGGTCTACCTATAATATAGTACCTACCTATAATATGTAGCAACTCAAGATCTATCTCGCGCCACCACTTCGCCCTTAAAGTCTAATATTGATAGAAATCAATTTTTATTTATGGTAACTTTCTTGTAAAAGAGTTTTCTAGGATAAACGAGTTTTAAAAATAAAAGTTTATCTTATAAAGAAAATTTCATTTAATTAACCTTCAAAATTTTTAGAATTTATATTGGACTTACCGCAGGCACGAAGAATTGGCGGTAGAAACTAAGCGAATAAATTTTTCGAATTTTTCCCTCAGAGAAACTCTCGGGGTTCGATTCCCGAGTCAGGCAAATCAAAAATGTGTTTTTTCAGTTTGCTGATAAAACAACGTTGCCCGGGATTGGAAAAGTACCCAGTTGGTGATAGACTGGTCACCTATCACTTTCTGTAATCTGTAAATGGTTGACCTTGCAAGCCATCCCTAAATTGACGTATTTTAAGCTCAAAATAGTAAAAACTATAAGCATAGGCTTTTTCAGTATAAACATCTATTTTGATAACAATTGCAGTATATTGATTTTTCAAAAGCTGTATATTTTGGAAACGATGATCGATTTTGATCTTTCTCAACTCAATTTAAATATCGCTTTAGCTAAAAATCGGTAGGTTCAAAAATTTCAAAGCAATGTCAACAAACATTTTTTTCAAAAATTTTCGTCATTGATAGATCCCAAACAACTTGACCGATTTTTATCCAATTAACGGTACGTGGCGCAGTTTTTCCAGAAGAAAAGATGATAAGATTTTGAAGTCAATCGGTATATTAGTCTGAAAGTTATTTCAAAAACATTAGGTAACTTTGCTAAAGAAAACGTAATTTTAATTTTTGAAAAGCTGTAACTTTTGAAAATAAGATTCGGTTTTGATTTTTAAAAGGGCATTCGACGTAATTTTTTTAGTATATAAAATATCGTAGAATACCAAAAAATGATTGGTTGAAATATTTCGAAGTTATGTCGAAAAAACACTTTTTTCAAAATTTTCGTCAACGATTACTTCCAACCGAATAAACTGATTTTGCCGCAATTTATGCATTAGACGTAATTTTTTGAGGGATAGAGCTGATTAGTTTTTGTGCTCAATCGGTATTAATCTGGAAGTTATTTAAAAAAATCTGTTTCGCCACATTTTTTTTGGGTTTTTTCAAAATTTCTCAAAATCTCTTGGGCCCATTTGGTTCAAATTTTCAGGAAGTATAAGTTGAGCGGAATCCAATCGAATGTTATCAACCGCGTTTCGATCGGTCTAGGCGTTCAAAACTTATGAGTTGTTGACACACACACACACACACACACACACACACACACACGCACGCACGCACGCACGCACGCACGCACGCACACACACATACATACAGACATACTGAAGTCATCGCAAAAATAGTCTAAAATGGTTCCTAATACCACAAAACGTGGACATATGGTAAAAACTCCATTTTTGAAAATCGGAGCAAAATCAGTTACCTCCCTATCTACATACGTGGGAAGTTAAAAAGTACAAGTGTTTTAATAGATTAATATTAAAATGGAGTGAATGAAAATGAATTAAATGAAATAAAACTACCACGCCAAAGCTCAAACCTAAAAGTGCAATATTTTTTCAGTAAAATGTACCATTAAAGGGCCATAGATCGTCGCCTAATGTAGCTTTGTAGCATTTTAACCCGTTAGTTTTATAATAGAGGGCGTTAGCAGTAATAAAATTCTAATACAAAATGTGTCTTCTATTTTTTAATGTTTATGAAACAGCATTATAATGGTAGATAACATATCTAGACATGAATTTAAACCACCACGTCAAAGCTCAAACCTAAAAGTGCGATACTTTTTCAATAAAATGTACCACAAAAGTGCATAGAAAGTGGCCTAGAGTAGGGCTCGCTTCGCTCGCCCTAAAAAAGAATGTTCTAAATTTTGGTTTTCAGCTGCAGTCCTATATTTATTTATTCGAAAATTAACACGTTTCTCAGCGCGGCGGTTTAACAGAACATACCGCGCGCGCGCCGCCACAGGCCCGTAAACCCGAAACCGCTATGCCCCTGCATATTTTAAATCTGTAATATCTTCGAAAATATTCATTTAAATTACATGCTGTAAACGGCCATATTGATCTATATTAAATCAACAATATATTTAAGGTATTTAATTAGATAACGATTAGTGCTGTATTGCTTAAAATTGTTTCGAAAAAAAGCCATTATTTCTCGTAGAAAGTAAATGACAAATAAATGCTATTGTGGGTTATCCATAAGAGATATACATATACACTCGCGGAGTTTTCTGTAGACCTTTTCAAGGTGTACAAATACTTAGTACATTATTTTAATAAATCTCGTAGTGTTTAGCCTGCGTTTGCAATGTAAGCGGAAAAAAATATAATTATTTACGACATGACATCAGAAAACTCAAAAATTGCAGTATTTCTCTACAATACATTGAATGTTATTATACATTAAACCTTCCTCTTTAATCACTATATCTATTAAAAAAAACCGCATCATAATCCGTTGCGTAGTTTTAAAAATTTAAGCATACATAGGGACATAGGGACAGACAGAGAAAGCGACTTTGTTTTATACTATGTAGTGAAGATAGCAAACAAGCAGATGTGTCTCCTGATGGAGAGTCAACCATCGCCTATAGACATCAAAGGTGTTAATTGTGCGTTGCTATCTTGCGGCGAGGTCTGATGCCACATGCATAAGTTCACCGGCTACCTTATCCTCCAAACCGGAACACGTCAGTGAAAAGCACTGACGGTATTGCGGCAGGAATAGGTAAGGTGGTGGTAGTAGACCCGGGCGAGACAATGCAGTACTCTACCACCTAGTAGCCACGATGGTAGTGACTCGTATAGCAAATTGGTCGCCTTTTACGAACTGTCCGGCAGAACGGCAGTTGGCCTATTATTCAAAGGAGCCCGGGACCAACAAGGGGAAATTCTATACCTACACTTCCTAAATATAACTTATATTATCGTCTATGGTCTAGTGGTCCGGTGTCGGTGTTGACTAAAAAGTAACAAGAAGTATAGTTAGGTACTTTTTTATGGTTCATCGGTTAGGTATAGGACAACATTATCTGCAAGAGGATCCCGAGAGGGCTAGAATAAAAATGTTAGTTTTTTTTCACAAATATCTTAGTAACAGCTTTAAATCTAGTGGTATTAACAGTCTAGGCCTCAATTATAGGCATGGGCCTAACCGGTCGCTACAGAGAGCGCTCAATTTAGTTCATAATCCAAGGATGAACTAGTTCGTTCTATTAATTCATTAGTTCTTTTTTTTGAAATAATTTATTAAGAACAATAAATAAAGAAAAAAATATAGTTATGATTGTTGTAAGTTTTGTTTATTGTTATTTAAAAAATACAAAGTATTACATGAAAATTTTACACGTCCATTTATGTAATATGAGATTTTTTATTTAAATAATGAAAAATAAATTAATTTATATTAATGACTAGCTGTTGCCCACGACTTCGTCCGCGCGGACTTCGTTTACTCCGCACAGCTCCTCCCCGGTAGGTGATAGCGTGATAATATGTAGCCTATATGTTGACCCGACCTATAAGTAATATTCATGCAAAATTTGAAGTAAATCCATGCAGTACTTTTTGAGTTTACCCCGGACATACATACAGACAAACAGATAAACACACAAACAGACAAAAATTCTAAAAACTATATTTTTGGCTTCGATATCGATTCTAGATCACGCCCCAAGTATTCTTTTAAAACAATTTTCAATGTACAGTTTTGACTTTCCTACGATTTTATTATATGTATAGATTAGTCAACAGCTAGGCTAGTTCCTAGTATAATATGTAATTATATTAGAATACTTAAAAAGTATGAATTTTTACAATTAAAGTTGACTTTTTTGTTATGGCACGTAAAATCTTTTATCGAAATAAAAACGAAAAAACAAAATGATTTATATTAATAATTAGTCATAATTAACGTGATATATAATAATAATAATCAATTATTTGTAACAATAAATGGGAATAGAAGAGAAAAATTTTAATTTTAATTAAACTTACCGTAAAATAAGACATAAATGGTATTAGTATTCTATTTGATAATTAGCCAGCAATACTTCAGTTGACGATTGTTATGATTTCATATGATTTGATAAAATTTCAACCATGGGGATTTGAAGTTGTTTAGTATCGATATCGATTATCGAAATTTCAAGGCGCGCACAGTAAAAGTAAATAACTCGGTTGGTCACATCACAGAACATATGGTCACATAGTGCCACTGTCTAGTAAAGTGGACGCTAGTGGGATGCTAACAGAAATATAAAAAGAACTAAGAGCGGGATTTTCAATCATCTAGTTCGCATAGTTCACCTAAAGCGCTCTTCCCACCTAGGTCGCTCGCGAACTACCCAAGACTACTCTATTATCAAGAGAAAGTCATTACATGTCGATATAATTAGGGTAATCAGGTTTTTATAGAATCTTACTAACTGCCTAACAGATAACAGTTGAAACTATAGCGTCTATTGTCATTTAGTTTATTCTGCTTATCCCGCACCCTCGCGGGGATACACCAGTGTGCTAATATATTTAATAGGGGGACCAGAAAGTAATGTAGTTTCTGCGTATGTCGATATTTAATTGCCATTTGACTGCTCATTATGTATCACAAAGGCATGCCAGTCATTTAAGGCTACTGTGCTTTGTTATACTTACTTTTAAATAATTCAAAATCAAACTTTGTTTTTGCAATTGACAGTAAAATGGCCAGTCATATATCAGAAGAGCATATCCGGCATTAGGTATAAGTTTTTCAAGTTTCGCAAGGGTGTTAACGCAACGTTGCGACCAAAAACATTTGCGATGTTTATCCATGTGCAGTAGACGTTCGTAAATGTCAAAGAGGGTTTTCCAAGTTTAGATCGGGTAATTTTGATATTTTCAAATCATATCGACAGGAAGATCAACATTAGGCAACGACATGCTAAGGATAAAAGTGGAAGCAAATCCATGACAAGGAATCGAGGAACAGTCAAAAGGTTGTTGATAACAACGGTTATTATATTGCTGATTAGAGATAAAAACTTAAAAATTATTATTTTTTCATTTTAATGAAAGAAAGCGATATTTGTTAGCTGATAACACAAATTCGTCTATGTGACATTTAGATTTCGTCGTTAGTTAATAATTGTTGTAAATACTCTGAGAATGCTTGTGTAAGCGAAACCGGTCGGCAATTAAATATCTTATTGTGAAACAGTACAAGTGTTATCAGCTAGCAAATATTGTGTTAAAATGGAGTTTCGCCAAGTGCCGACGATAAAAAATGTAGAATATAGAAAGCGATATTATTTTTAGGTAATCCTAATATTCGAGTCGTAGAGCTTAGTTATAATTTAGTAGTTTCTACACAGACTACATTTTCCCCAGTGTTGGTCCCGGACTCCTTTGAAGAATAGGCCAATTGCCGTTCTGCCAGGCAGGTCGTAAAAAGCGACTGTGGCTCTGCTAGCAACTAACATCATGGCTACTAGGTGGTAGAGTTCTTCATTGGCTCGCCCAGCTCTGGTACCACCGCCTTACCTATTCCTGCCGCAATAGCGTCAGCACTAGTCACTTTCGTGTTTCGGTTTGGAGGGTAAAGTAGCCGGTAAACTTATGCATGTGGCATTAGACCTCGCCACAAGATAGCAACGCACTATTAACATCTTTGGTGTCTATAAGCGATGGTTGCCTCATTCCATCAGGAAACCCATCTGCTTGTTTGTTATCTTATTATATAAAAAGACATATTTGATATTACCTATTATTACAAATTTGTTTGTACCTATCAAAAGTGAATTGACAAAACAGATGAATTTTCTAATATGTAGATTGAGAAACGTGTTTGCATACATATTTAATAACAAAGAGATGTCTAATCTGAAAATGTTGCTTGTCTTTTGAAGCAACCTCGCCTTGCATTTTTTTCGTTCAGGAGGGAGAATCGATCACCAACTGGGCCCACGTAGTACCGGGCTCGTACCGGTTAAAATCTTCTCCTCACTTCAAACCACGATTGTGCCTGTCTTTGTCTTAATATTCATTACGTGATTTAGTACTTTTTCGTTATTTTTTTCCATATACTCTACAATATTTCCGTTTCATTTGTTTATAAGCAGTTTTGATTAAATTCAAGCATGATGCTGCTAAAATTTAAGATTATTTGCCGTTTCATTTTTCTTTTGTGTAATTATTTCATAAATACACCCCCAGCACGTCAAGTTTATTTGCCATTTCTTTTCTATATTGTGAACAGAGCCGGCGTTAGGGGGGCGCGCGATGGGGTTACGGTCCGGGACGCCAAATTTGGGGGGCGCTGAGGTCTGGGGCCTCGGCCTTATGCCTTCCACGCTATGTACCCTCAATACTGTGCTCTATGTGCCGTATTCATAGATCACAGTTCACAATCGGTTAACCGACTGTGAATACGGGACATACGTCTAAGAATTAAGAATTCTTAGATATAAGTCCGTACTTAAGTCCACGTTTTCATTGACTTATTCTGAATATGAATAAGTCAATGAAAACGTGGACGGACGACGAACCTATGCTCTGTTTTGGTGTGTGACTCTGGGCTCTAAGCTCTGTGCTCTGTACTCTACACTCTATGCGTATCGTTACAGTCGGTCTTCGACCATCCTGCGATTGCACTTATGATTTATGATTCGTGAGATGCTTCCACCACCAACCTTACACCTTACACGCGTAGTGCATGGTGGGGGTGGGGATACCGAAACGTCCTATATATCCTATGCTCGTGCTCGAGCGTGGCGCAAGGTTGCTGATTTGTATACTATACTTGGTCTCTCGACTCGAGCGTCGCTCGATCACACAACGAGAAAACCGTCCACAATACTTTGACTGCTACAGAGTGTACGTTGTACGTGCACGAATTCTTTTTCTTACTGACTTTGTAATATCGTTCTTCAAATATCCCAAATCCTTTATTCCTATATAATTTTTTCAGGATTGTGAATTTTTCTACCGTTTTCTTAGCGGTCGTTGCCATTTTTTAGAAATATTAATAATAGGTTAACTACAATTGCAGGTTTTTCCTATTGATTTTTGCAACTATTCCGGTTACAGTTGCAAGTGGAGAACGCAGTTTTTCCAAATTAAAATTAATAAAAACGTATCTCCGATCAACAATCTCTCAATCGAGACTCTGTAACCTGGCTACTCTCTCGATTGAAAATGAAATCGCTGGACAATTAGATTTTTCTAATTTGATTCGTGTCTTTGCTGACAAAAAAGCCCGAAAAGTTAAATTTTACTGAAGAAAATCAGTAAGTTTTACTGAAAAAATTTAAGAACATTAATCAAAAAATAACAAAATGTTCAACCAAAATAAAAAGTAATAAAAAAAAAAAAAAAAATTGAAAAAAAAATATTTAAAAAAAAAACAAAAAAAGAGGAGCTACAAAACTTTTTAAGTCCACTCGTTGGCTCTGGATAACGCTAAAAGAAAGATGAAATTATTAAACTGTTGGAATATGAAATAAGCCTTGTAATTTAAGATACAATTGAAAATTGAAATATGTAAACACACTCTATATATTATATTATTATTATATGATATGCTTGCTCCATTCCGAATTTTGTCTCCGTCTCCGTGAGAGTTATTCTCGAGAGAGCTGTTATCTCTCTTCATGTTTATTATGAGAGTATGAGAGAGAGAGAGAAAGAGAGAGACTTCGAGCAACATCGAAGTACATCGTATCTAGTCTGATAATAATTATACATCACTCTATTCGTTTTTTTCATCCGCCTCCCAAATCTCAACATAAACTACGTTCACATTGGTTTTTTTTTTTTTTTTTATATCATAAGATAGCAAACAAGCAGATGGGTCTCCTGATGGAAAGAGTCAACCATCGCCTATAGACACCAAAGATGTTAATGGTGCGTTGCTATCTTGTGGCGAGGTCTAATGCCACATGCATAAGTTTACCGGCTACCTTACCCTCCAAACCGGAACACGACAGCAACAAGCACTGACGCTATTGCGGCAGGAATAGGTAAGGCGGTGGTACCAGACCCGGGCGAGAAAATGCAGAACTCTACCACCTAGTAGCCACGATGGTAGTGACTCGATAGCCAATCGGTCGCCTTTTACGACCTGCCTGGCAGAACGGCAGTTGGCCTATTCTACAAAGGAGGCCGGGACCAACACGGCGGAAAACAAATTATTTTAACTCGATATTAATTTCCTTAAGTGGGCGCCTAAATATTTTTGCCCGGGGTGTCAGTAGCCCTAACGCCACTGCGGATTGTGAAGGTATTGCATAAATACACCCCCAGCACGACAAGTTTATTTGTCATTTCTTTTCTATATTGTGAAGGTATTTCATAAATACAGCCCCAGCAAGACAAGTTTATTTGTCATTTCTTTTCTATATTGTGAAGGTATTGCATAAATACACCCCCAGCAAGACAAGTTTATTTGTCATTTCTTTTCTACAATGTGTAGGTATTTCTTAAATACACTCCCCAACAAGAAAAGTTTATTTGCCATTTCTTGTCTATATTGTGTAGGTATTTCATAATTACACCCCCAGCAAGAAAGTTTATTTGCCATTTCTTTTCCATATTGTGTAGGTATTTCATTAAACACCCCCCAGCTAAACAAGTTTATTTGCCATTTTTTTATATTGTGTAGGTATTTCATTAATACACCCCCAGCAAGACAAGTTTGTCATTTCTTTTCTATAATGTGTAGGTATTTCTTAAATACACTCCCCAGCAAGAAAAGTTTATTTGCCATTTCTTTTCTATATTGTGTAAGTATTTCATAAATACACCCCCAGTCAAACAAGTTTATTTGCCATTTTTTTCTATATTGTGTAGGTATTTCATAAATACACCCCCAGTAAGACAAGTTTGTCACTTCTTTCCTATAATGTGTAGGCATTTCTTAAGTACACTCCCCAGCAAGAAAAGTTTATTTGCCATTTCTTTTCTACAATGTGTAGGTATTTCTTAAATACACTCCCCAAAAAGAAAAGTTTATTTGCCATTTCTTGTCTATATTATGTAGGTATTTTATAATTACACCCCCAGCAAGAAAAGTTTATTTGCCATTTCTTTTCCATATTGTGTAGGTATTTCATTAAAACACCCCCCAGCTAAACAAGTTTATTTGCCATTTTTTTATATTGTGTAGGTATTTCATTAATACACCCCCAGCAAGACAAGTTTGTCATTTCTTTCTATAATGTGTAGGTATTTCTTAAATACACTCCCCAGCAAGAAAAGTTTATTTGCCATTTCTTTTCTATATTGTGTAGGTATTTCATAAATACACCCCCAGAAGACAAGTTTTTTTTTTTATATAGAAGAGGGGGCAAACGAGCAAGAGGTGCACCTGATGGTAAGTGATCACCGCCGCCCATGGACATCTGCAGTACCAGAGGTCTTGCAGTTGCGTTGCCGGCCTTTTAAGAATGAGTAAGCTCTTTTCTTGAAGGTCCCTATGTCGTATCGGTTCGGAAATACCCCTGCCGGTAATTGATTCCACAACAGAGTAGTGCGAGGCAAAAAGTGTCGGGAGAAATGCACAGTTATGGATTTCCAGACATCGAGATGGTGAGGATGGAACTTTAAATTTTGACGCGATGTCCGATGGTGGAATTCGGCGGCAGGAATTATTCTAAACAACTCGTCGGAACACTCCCCATGATAAATAAAGACGATAGAAGACGCTGAGTGAACCTACATCTCTGCGTAATGCCAAAGAGTCGAGCTGTTCCGAAATAGCCTGGTCGTCAACGATTCGAACCGCTCTACGCTGTATGCGATCCAGAGGAAGAAGCTGGTATTGGGGAGCTCCGGCCCAGAGATGAGAACAGTACTAAAGTTGAAGGCGATGGGCCGGCAAAAAGTACCGTCTCGCTCTGCTGAGCACACCGAGCTTTTTAGAGGCTAATTTAGCCTTGCCTTCCAAATGACCGCGAAACTGAACGTAATTTGATATGTCGACTCCCAGGATTCCGACACTAGCTGAAGCTGTCAGGAGAGTATCCGTAAATCGAGGTGATACGACAAAGGGTGTCTTTTTTGCGGTGAACACGCAAAGCTGTGTCTTCTTGGGGTTAAAAGTGACCAGGTTTTGACGACCCCATTCAGAGACATCGGTAAGTCGATTCTTGACTTCAGACACAAGCTTGTTTCGGCACTCTTCGACGTGTTCCCGAGAAATACCGCTTCGGCCGGAGTATGTAGCATCACCAGTACTGTCATCCGCATAGCAATGTATGTTGCGAATTCGCATCATGTCATTGATATGCAGAAGAAACAGAGTCGGTGATAGCACGCAGCCTTGGGGAACACCAGCATTGACAGATTTAAGGTCGGAGCACGCACCGTCGACAACGACCTTGATGCTCCGGTCAGCCAAAAAACTGGTGATCCACTTGCATAATTTCTCGGGAAGCCCATAGGAAGGCAGCTTCGCGAGAAGCGCTTTGTGCCATATCCGATCAAAGGCCTTCGCTATGTCCAAACTAACTGCCAACGCCTCCCCCTTGAACTCAACTGCTTCCGCCCACCGATGAGTTAAGTATACTAGAAGGTCACCAGTTGATCGGCCGCGACGGAAACCGTACTAACGGTCGCTAATCAGCTGGTGCTCTTCTAAATACTTGAGGAGCTGAGAGTTGATGATCGTCTCCATAATTTTGGAGAACCAGGAGGTTATGGCTATGGGCCGATAGTTAGACGGATTAAAGCGATCTCCTTTTTTAGGGATGGGATGAACCAAAGCTGTCTTCCATGAATTCGGTACCACGCCGAGTGAGTAGGAGAGCCGGAATAGGCGTGTTAATACTGGCGCCAACTCTGGAGCACACACTTTTAGCACGATTGGAGGGATGCTATCCGGCCCACTCGACTTGTGGATGTCCAAGGAAAGTAGTGCTTTACGCACAGATGACTGCCGAAATTGTAGTTCTGGCATGGAACTATCACACTGCGGGATGGTAGGCGGTGCGTTCCCTTGGTCATCCAGAGTCGAGTTGGCCGCAAAGAAGGAGCCCAGGAGATCGGCCTTCTCCTTTGCGGTATGGGCCAAAGAGTCATCGTCTCCGTGCAAAGATGGAAGAGAGGGCTGTGAGAAATTCCCTAAGACAGCCTTGGCGAGAGACCAGAACGCACGGGTCCCTGAAGGAAGGCGAACTAATTTCTCGCCAATCCTGCCTATGTGTTCAGATTTTGCCTTGGCGATAGCTCTTTTGAAGTACCGCGAGGCGGAATTGTACTCCTTACGTAATATGCTGGTTTTTTCATCACAAGATGCGGACGCAGCAGCCCAAGCCCGGTAGCACTCTTGCTTTCGGCGTGAAGCCGTTTTACAAGAGCGACCAAACCAAGGCTGAGACTTACCACCAATTGGTACCGCAGAAAATGGAACGAAAAGTTCCATGCCCTGCAGCACCGCATCGGCAATAGAGTCAGCGACTACACTCGGATCATCCAGCGGGAAGCACAACCGCCCCCATGGGTAGGACGCAAAAAAAAGACCGCATCCCGTCCCAATCTGCTGACCTATAGTGCCAAACGCGACGACAGCCTGCTAAAGGAGGCCGTGATAGGCGCGAAACCGGCACTTTACTCCGGATCAGGCAGTGGTCTGACGAACCAAGTGGGACGTCCACAGATACCTGATAATGGTCCGGATGAGAGGTCAGCAGAAGGTCCAACAGTAAAGGCGTATGGTCATCCACATCGGGAACTCGCGTGGGCGAAGTTACCAGTTGTGTAAGATCATACGCCAAGGCAAAATCGTGAACCGACCTCCCGCATGAACGGTGGTGCGCGAACAAAGCCATTCGGCGTGGTGGGCATTAAAATCGCCCACGATCACGATCTCTGCGGAGGAGGTCTTGCCATTATTTCTTGCAATTATTCTTGCAATTATTTGCCATTACTTTTCTATATTGTGCAGGTATTTCATAAATACACCACCAGAAATACATTTGAGTAATTGAATAAATATACATAGATATATCACTGGACAAACCACATGAATCGATAGTAAGCCAAAGTAAGCAAATTAATCACTTGTGATATGGGTAACACCCAATCCTTCAACGATATAAAATATCTATATTAATAATTTTGTCAAGGGTTACGGTAGACTCAATCGAAACCTTATTTAAATTATAAAGCGTAAAAAAATAATAATTTTGAGTCGACAACATATATCCGCAAAATTCGGATTGTCGAGTATTTTGTTAAAGGTCATTAAAAATTGTAACGGTGCTGATAGACAAATCGGCCATATTTCTTTAAAGGTTACAAATATGTGGTCTATATGGCGTGAGCATTTATCAGAGTATAGTAAAACGGAGCGCAGATTATCGTGAAACTTATTTTCTCTTCGTTAATAAAAGAGTAGAAATTAGAAAAGCTTGTGTATTATGAGTCTTTGTTATCTGCATTTCACCCCGAGCGAAGCCGGGTTTCCATCTAGTATTTAATAAACACCTTCACTTAGAAATACCAATATCTATATCCACCACACAAATGCCGTTCGTTATCGGAAGTCGAAAACTCAAGCCAATGGTGTTGCGTAGTCAAGATCGCTAACTACTGGCCAAAAGGGCAGTAAGTGGTAACTCATCTTGCTAAGTATACAGGTATAAATGATTTGCTAAATTCATCTGCCGCTTTTTAGAAACGTTCCATTCGCCCTGCCATTCAAAAATACATATTTTTCTCAAGGTATTTCTCTTTTGTTCGGCCTTCAATTTCTTCGCCAGGCTGGCTAAAGACGAGGCGCTTTACGACAAGTCAAATTACGATGAGTGTCTAACGTTGTGAAACACAACTACCAATGATTTTAGTAAGAACATGCCCACAATAGACTTGTAAGTAGATGTAGATAAAGAAAGAAAATAATTGCTAATGGGATTGATGCCAGCATCTAGATATATATATATATATATATATATATATATATATATATATATATATATATATATATATATATATATATATATATATATATGTGTGTGTGTGTGTGTGTGTGTGTATTGGGGCATTTCACGTCAAGCGGACAAGGAAAACAAATTTTCATATTTCAAAAATGAGTACTATATATTTATAATAACAAATTAAGATGAACTACTACTAACAGCATATTTGAAGTTTTGTTTTTTAAGATATAAAGTACTTATTATTAAAATATTAAAATGTGTTGCTTAAAAAATAATATATGTATTTTATTTATAATTGTAGAATAAAATAAATACGAATAAAAACCAAATATCGCTGTACGTTAACCAGTTTTCGCATAAACCGGCCGATTTGAAAAGCGCTCCGTGCGACGCCATGGTACTAACTTCTAAACTAATGGCGATCACGTTTTAATTGTTTCCGTGAATTATTAATGAACTTGATGCTCTAATTTGAAATCAAAATATTTAAAAAAAAATATGTTGAACAGTCTCAAAACCTTATGTGAAACTTTAATTTCGGTTTTCTTTAACATAAACAAACAAAAATTTAATTTTGACCAAAAATTTTAAAATGACATATTTTTGACAATATTTGAAGAAACTTCATTTATATTTTATTATAACTTATATCACATGAAAAAAAAATGTGTGTACGTATTAAGACGTTAATACGTACACACAATTTTTTTTAGAACTAGAACTGTAACTGACCAGAATATAAACAAAATTCAGAACTTCACTTTTTTCTTTGTCTGCTTGACGTGAATAGGGGCACTATTGCGAGTTGTGGTTGATGATGTAGTACTGGAACAAATGGATGAGTTTGTATGTCTTGGATGTGCTTTTAGAAGGGATGAAGGAAATGAGGAAAAAGATTGTGTGCAGGGGAACAACACGTTACTTAAAAGAACAGTTTGGTGTCCATCTTGCATAATTGTGTACTTATACCAACACTGTTATAATATTGAAGTGATAGTTGGGTAAATCAGAAAGGGCATAAAAATAGAATCAACGTGGTCGAAATGAGAACGCTACGAAAAATATATAGCGTAACTCTCACGGACTGGGTTAGTAATGTTAAAGTGAGAGAGAGGTTAGGCTTGAAAGAAAGTATTGATGTAAAGATGAGGTAGGACATGCTTCATAGGTTTGGACATGTGGAAAGAATGGTAGATGAAAGGTTGACAAAACAGATAATCAATACGAATGTGGAAGGATGTAGATACCAGGGAAGACCAAGACTGATGTACCATGATCAGATTAATTGAGTACATCCTGAAGCTGGTATCAATTCTCCGCAAGCAGTGTTTGTATGAAAAGGGTAATGAATGTGAAGGAAACGAGACAAATCTGTAAGGATTGTGATGTATGGCACCAGTTCTCTTTGCCTACTCCGTAAGAGATCTGGCGTGAAGATATGTTGTATCTTCCAAATTAATACAAATAAGCTTAGAAAACAATAAGCATAATTTTATAAAATTAAGTAGAGTTCATCATTGTCTCCCCAGGGTCTGGTACCACCGCCTTACATATGCCTGTTGCTATAATGTCAGTGCTTATTGCTGTCGTGTTCCCGTTTGGAGGGTAAGATAGCCATGTGGCACTAAGACCCCACCACAAGGATAGCAATGCATCATTAACATCTTTGGTTGGTTGGTTGGATGGTTCTCTTTTCATCAGGAGTGCGATCTGCTTATTTCTTATCTTGTGATATTAAATAAATTTTCTGAAAACCATGTTTATTACTTTGCAACAAAAACAATTGTAAGCATTAAACAAGAAATATTTGTTATTTTCATTATTTTTCATTCTAATAGTGATATTGGAAAACTATAGTCTATATAATATAATAAAAGATAGTAAGTTTTGGTAACTGCTGCCAGAATTATTAATTATTATAATACTTACATACTTAATTTATTATTATTAAAATAGTACTAGTTATTATTATCCTGATTACAATCTTAAATAACTATACAAGATAGACTATGTCAACTAATGTAATGTTATGGTACTTAACTTGCACTTGATGTTGTTAATACTTATTAGTACTTGAAGAGATCAATCAATAATACCTATTATTAGTAAAAAATAATTACAGGAATCATTTTGAGTTCAGTCTAGTATTTGAATATTTTTTATGAAATTTTAAATATTTACTTTATCTATGCCTGTTAAAATGATTTCCTCCTTCATAGACAAAATTTCTCTTAATAATTCTTGATTAGTAGCTTGCAACTGGGCTATGACAGCTCTTTGTTTCATTTCACGATCTCTGAGTCGTGTCAGAGTGGAATCACAAACATCTGCACATGGAGTGAAGTTGCCTGTAAAATATAATAAAGAATAAAACAAGCATTTACATACTGTAATTAATATTTTGTCCTGAAAAATTTAATTGCCCAAAGTCTGGTAGTGGTTTCGAGACACCTCCGTCTCTCAGAATGCATGTAAAGATTTTTTATATCATAAGATAGCAACCACGGACTTAACGATATTCCTTTCAAGGCAATTTCTTAGGTTGTCAGCGTAGCTTGCATTCACACACAGAAATACAAGTGTTGGACGTAGTTACATGAAAAGGACCCAATCCACACAAAATCACTTTAGAAATATTGAAGTTTGAAGTTAGATATTTTTTAATTTTTTAATGTGCCATACATGGGGACTAGTTCTTACGTTAAATAAAGTAATAGAGAGCTATTTTTGCTTAAATATTTTTTACTGGCCGATAATATTGATGTTTAGCATCAGTTTGGTGCGCTTAACTCATTTTTGACTATATTCTGGATTGGATCCTTTTCGTTTAACTAAATCCAGTTATAGTATACACCAATGAAATAAAATCACTCCAATGGTAATTTTTAAACCTCGTCATCTCATTCGGTATAATAAAATAGTAAAACTTGGTTTATTTCAATTTTTTCACGATATATTTACAAATGTGTGGCACTTTTGATGGCGACATGTTTCCTTCACAATTATGTGTCTATTAGAATTCATGTAGTCTGTGATGGCAACCAAGCAGATGGCTCTTCTGATGGAAAGAGACAACCATCGCATATAGTGCATTGCTATCCTTGTGGCAGGGTGTTACTACCACATGCATAATTTACTGGCTACCTTATCCTCCAGGTTGCAACATAACAGTGACAAGCAATGACACTATTGCAGCAGAAATAAGTAAGGAGGTGATACCCAAGTGAGGTCTCGTAGAACTATACCAAGTAATCAGTGACAGTGAATCCTGCAGCCAATCATTCACATTTTAGGAACTGCCTGGCAGAAGGGCAGATAGTCAATTCTTTAATCAGGGTTTGAACTAACATAGAATGAATTTATCAATCAGATTATTGCCAATAGCAAGTGGTGATTGTAAATTTAATAGATATAGAAATGTGGACCACCTCCTATTTTATAAAATGGTTATAAATAGGTTATAAAATGGGAATTTTATAACCTCACAAACTGGCAAATAGCAGTGGATCTGAGTGTCTATTGACATTTGTTTCACAGTGTCTACTCTGTACGAGAACCCGTGTGATGATTGTTTTTTCAACAAGTTTCTAATAAAGAACTGTTTCTCAGTTCTGCTGTGTTTTTAATTTTTTTAATAGAGGTTTTTTTGCCATGAATAATCGGTTACTATTTGGTATTTGTCCATTTTCTTTGTTATTTATATTTGGTATTGGTTTAGGCTGAAAATTTCAAATTATTAAGCAGAATACCAAATACTTAACCATGAGAAAAAGTTATAGATATTTCTCAAAAAAATCGGTTGTCTGTAAAGTTGGTTTACAGACGATAGTTGAACGTGACAACGTCTTAAGCTCTCGCTTGTACTCCAAGCCTTAAACGGAACCCCTCAGAGCGAGGTAACGACGCATGAGTCATGTTTTTTCGTGCGTGCAGCCAGCTCTATACAATTATAAGACGTTGTCACGTCAAAAAATATATGTATGGTAATAATTAAATAATACTTAAAATTTATCAGAGACAAGTTTAAAAAAAATATAAATTCAGTATTTCTTATCTCTCTCAACCGCCTCTGTGGTCTAGTGGTCCAGCATTGGGGTTGACAATATGTGGTCCTGGGTTCAATTCCCAGGTCAGGCACTTAAAAAGTGTTTTTTCAGTTTTCTGATAAACACAAAGTAGCCTGGGATTGGAAAGTACCCAGTTGGCGATAGGCTTGCCACCTATCACATATTTTGTGGGACCAAGTATCTTCGGCTAATCTGCCTACCCCTTTGGGGATATGGGCGTGAAGACATGATAATTGAGTGAAATAAGATTTAGTTCTTAATATGGATTATTCTTTATACAGGTAGACAATATTTTTACTACTATCGCAGAGACCAAGCTAAATTTTAAGCACTTTAGTAATACAATACAGCAAGACTATTGATTACCCAATCTGTTATATATAAATATTATGTGTTGTGACACAATCAACTTGCTAATGAAACAAATACACCACCTAATAGGTATTTGGTAGTTTCCACATGATTTGAGTCAGTTGTTGCAGTTTAACTGTGTTTGAGTTATGTATATTATATGATATTAAATAACTCAAATATAAATAACCAAAAACAATACTTAATTTACCTGAATTATTTCTCAGCCTATCCTTCAACTTCTCATTTTCACGTTCCAATCGCGAAATTTTGTTAAGTAAGTATTTCTCACTTGTTTCTTTTTGCTTAGATATTTGAAGAAGTTTTGCTTTTGATTCCAGCAGTTTTTGGTAAACGTTGTCAGACTGATTGGATATTCTTTGCGCTGAGGCAACACAAGCTCTTGATTCGTTTTTCTCAGTACTCAATTTTTCTTTGTAACTTTTTGTCATTGCCTTGCATGATAAAAATTAATGAATTAAAATTTAATTAAATATCCACTCTTTAATTCCCCAATGCACAAGCATGCTTTTCTGTTATTTACAGGAACCAATTATGATTTATCATCAAGATAGTCATTTTAAGTTTTACCTAACATCTGAATGTTTCACCAGTAAATATATAAAACAAAAATTAAAAACAGTGGCCTATTCTACTCCTAAAGTTTTTTAGAAAGTTTGAAGGCATGGTAGAATGGTGTCAGAAATATTAACATTTTGTGATATAAAAAAATAATGTATTTTCAAAAGGATGACTAGGATAACACAACTTACAGGTCTTCTCTTCGCTTTTTGACATAATTTTAAATTTATAACTACATTTAATCCTTGACAGTCAAATGAATACTTGAAAGTCAGAATCTAAATAACACTCACTCAGGTAGTGCTGTATTAACACAGCTTGACTCAGATGAGCATCTGAACAACATTATCGGGTAAGTAAATTGTGGCGATGGGAATCACCCCTCAAGTCATTAACTCAAACCCCAATAAATTGTGATAAATAGGAACAACTATTGACATTGGTCTCACTCTGCCTACTTAAAGGAACTGGTGTGATGCTACGTTTCAAAAAATACACAATGTAAACCTTATTTTAATGCAAATAAAAGTATACATACTGTGAGCTGTTTATTAGTACATTCCAAAATGTGGTTTTCTTCCGATAATCTTGTAGCTTTTTCAGAAGTAGATTTATGGTACTGAAGGAGTGTCCATACAGAGTTAATAAGAATAACAAGGGCATCTGTAGTGATTGTATTGTTTTCAATGTCACAGTGTGGGTTAAAAATGTAATTGATATTGAATAAACTAAGTTCCTGTGTAAAAAATATGAATTTTAATAAAATTATTAACGAAATTACATGAAATAAATTATTAATTGAAATTAAGATAATAATGTAAAAAATGTATATACCTCATGAAGGCCTATCAAGCACTCCTTAAAGTTTTTAGTGGTACATGGTTCATAAGCACTGGTTTTTCTAAGTTTATAATTTTCCAGGAGCTCTTTTACTTCTTCGTCAAGGTTTTCAAAATCGTTAAAAACAGACATCACTGCTAGAAATTACCTTTAGATCTCAAAGTAAATTACACTTATTTATTTCAGTAACTATATTTTTTTATAATTAAATATTAAAACGAGATAATTTAATCAAAACAATGGAACATAAATCATAAAAATAGAAGACTCTGCAAAAACTTAAAAAACTCGCCAAAACTAAGTTGTTTCCTCTCGTAGAGAGTATTATATTCTTTGTTTAAAACTTTTGAAAAATTTGAAAACTTCAAATTGCCATATGTAAAAATTTATTATCGCCACAGAATAAATAATATAACCTAATATCGCCAAAAAAATATTTTGAAAATACTATCTTACCCTTACTTTATGGTCTCTCTCACAGTCCCTAGGAGTATAATATTGTTTGTTGCCAAGGAACTTATATACTATAACTTACTTAACAGAGAGGAAAAACGTTCTGAGCAAGACAACGACATGAGTGGATGTTGTCCCTTACTTGCAATTGCCAGTATAAATAAAACTATCTAGATGGTAGATTTTTACATATTCAGTAATCATTAAATACTTTTTATTCATACACGTTGATAAATAAATTAGCATAAAATGTATTGTAATTAACACAGTGAGTTCTAATATGTGCTTATTTTAATTATTACGTAATTACTTATGCAATGCAAAAACTGTTTCTCAAATTAGTAGAATTACTTAGTAGTAATTTGCAAACTACGCATGACCGCACTTATATATGGCGATTGGCGCTTTATTTAGTAGAAAGAGACACACTCCACTCATGTCGTGGTACTCTTCGGAACGATATTGAAGCGCGTGTAAGCATTCCGGGTAGAATATAACTTCCTTGTTTGTTGCTCAGTTCACAGCATAAATACGTTACATACTCTTTGGTTCACAGTTCAATCCGCACTCGTCCAGCCCACAGGACCTACTGGTCCGGCCCCCTGGCTACGTAGTTAGTTACATAAGTTAGTTTTTTAGTTTGTTTTTAGAAGACACTTTTTAATCGATACTGAAGCGAAAGCTGTAATTTTTCATTTTTGTCTGTTTGTCTGTATCAAGGCACCGCATCACGCCGAATCTACTGAATGGATTCAAATGAAATTAGCATGATTTGAGTTCATACTCCGAAGAAAGTTATAGGATACTTACATATCTTCACGCCAGAACCCTTCCGGGGTAGGCAGAGAGAACAAAGTGCCATACATCACGATCCTTGCAGGCTTGTCTCGCTTCCTCCACATTCATCACTCTCTTCATACACACACGCCGGTTGCGAAGACGTCTGTCGTCAACCTAATCATCTCATGAAAAAGTCAATCTGATCACGGTATGTCAGATACTTTTTATCCAAAAATTCAGTACGGTTCCCGTGGTATAGGAGATGACAGTAAAAACGCATATTTAACTCTAATCCATTAATATGCAGTCCGAAATCCTCTATTTTTTTGTTCGGCAGCTAGACTGAAATTAAGCTAAGCAACTTCTCAACCCTACCCATGATAAAAGCGATAGAAGATGCAGAAAGAACCAACATCTCTTCGCAATTGCAAAGGACCAAGCCAATCAGAAAGAATCCGGTCATCAACCATTCAAGTCGCTCTGCACTGTATGTGGACAAGAGTTACGGAATTGGTATTGTGGAGCCCCTGTCTAAAGATGAGATCAATTATACTCCATGTGAGTCCACTCTACATGAACAAGAGAATTATTAAATCGGTTCAGCAGTTTTCGAGATTAGCTCGTGCAACCAAACAAACAAACGAACTTTACAATTTTATAATATTAAGTATAGATTTTAAATGTTATTCTGCTTCTTATAACTAAACTAACATTTGCATGACCCACACGCATTGCCACCTTTTAATCCGTCGGGAAAACGTAGCATATGTTACTCAGTGATAGTGCAGCTTCATATTGGTAAAAGAAATTTTAAAATTGGTCCAGTAGTTTGAGTTTATCCATTACAAACTAACTAAACTTACCTTTTTATTATTTTATTACAGCGGAACTGTAGAGTGTAGTGCATTTTGCTATGTTCCGCTCAGTTTTAGTTTTATGCTCTTGCCTCGTAATTTTGAAATAGGATTTAGGATTTGAAAACAATCAGTTAACCAACTTGCACATTAATAAAACAATTAAAACTAATTACTTTATCAGTACAAATGTTTATAATAAAACATATTACGATTATTCAGTTAAAACGAAGATTTGTATTGAATATTTTTGATGCGCAAAATAAGTCGTTTGAAAATAAAGTTATTGTGAAACCAAGTAGCAACAAACATTATTCAAATGGAATAACTGTTATAGCACTCTTTTTTTTAAACCCTTAAAAATATAAGTTGTTCTTTTAAAACGACTAATCTAAGTTTTGATAAATATCTGATCTAAGTAATAATCTAAGTTTTTTATTTAGGAATTTTAAACTTTTATAGTGATGACGTCATGAAGTAAGTTGAGTTCTCGAGTTCAAAATGGTGTTAAATCTAAATTAAGATCATAAAGAGAAAACATTTGAATTTTTTAAACGAATAAGCTCAATAATTACTGGGCTGATCCTAATAATTATTTTGCCATGAGATAACTACACTATCCAGCTTAGAATATGCACGTGAGATATATCAAACACAAGAGAAGAGATACATGTCAATGTAGTGCACATTTTTATCTCTAATATACATGCCACGACGGATAAAAATGTAACTCTTATCTCAATTTATGACGTTTAATACGTTCATATTTTTAATAAGATTTTCGATAGCGCTTACACTTTTTTAATAGAAGTTGAAAAAAATTTGAAACATTATTTTTAATTGTCAAATCGACAATCGCATAATTTTGTGGTGAAAAACTAATTTTGATAAATTTTTCTAGACGTCAATCTGGATTTGTCGAGCTGACGCTCATATTTTGATATTGTGAACTATACCATAAGAGAGTAATTATAGAAAGCGCCCGAGCCGCACGCTCGAACTTACTTCAAGACGACATCAATTCAAAAGTTTTAAAATTCAAAAATAAAAACTGTTGTAAGTATATTTAATAATCTAGGTGTTTCAAAAGAGTCATCAGAGTAAGACATTGGCAAAATTAGCGGGAGTTTAGTTCGCTTTTCTTCGGGAACTCGTGCGTTTGGTCTCTAGCCAAAGCTAAGGGAATTCCTGTCTGCCCTCTCCACCTTTACACAATGATGATAGCTCCTTAGCCCATACTGGAAGAGAGAAAGAGATCTCTTGTGCCCACTTTTTGCAGCAAACTTGACTCTACATGAACAAGAGAATTCGCCACCTACCATCCCACAGTGTGACATTTCCATGTCGGAGGTAAAGTTCCTCCAAACTGCAGCGCGCAAGGCACTTATTTTCTTGGACGTCCATAAGTCGGGTGCGCCTGATGGTATCTCTCATATCGTGCTCCGGATGTGTGCTCTAGAGTTCACACCGACCGGTCTTAACGCGTTTATTCTGGCTTTCCTACTCACATGGCGTCGTACCCAAAACTTGGAAGATCGCTCTAGTGCGCCAAGTCTATAAAAAAGGCGATCGCTCGGTCCCGTCCAACTATCGGCCTATAGCGATACCCTCCTTATTCTCCAAAATAATGGGGTTCATTATTAACTGCCAGCTTCTGAGGTATCTAGAGGAGTACCAGCTTATTAGTGACCATCAATACGGTTTTCGTCGCGGACGCTCAGCTGGCGATCTTCTGGTTTGGTTGGTCTGGTTTGGCGATCTTCTGGTTTGGTTGGTCTGGTTTGGCGATCTTCTAGTCAAGTCAACATAGAGCGGCTCGAATCGTCGATAACAGAATTATTTCAAATCGGCATTATTCTTTGGCGTTAGGTAGAGATGGGGCATCATTCTGCATTTTTTATCGCCTCTATCATGGGGATTATTCCGAGGAAATGTTTGATTAATTAGCACTAAGTGCTTAGAGTTTTATCACAATTTGTTGTGTAATAACTGCGATATCGTTATTTTAACGGAAACTTAGTTGCATGGCGGTATTTTTGATAGGGAATTTTGCGATGAGAGGTATGATATATTTCGTAATGATCGTCATGCTTCACTTAGTGGCAAGGCGATGGGAGGGGAGTCATGATATTGGTTAAACGGGGTTTATATGGTATACGTAACGAGAATAGTCCTAACATAACAACAGAAATATTATCAGTTACTTTACCTGCCAGTAGATTATTTGCACGACGCGATTTAATACTAACTGTAGTGTACATACCTCCTGAACCTCATAAAATACCTGGCAATATAGACTATACGTTACAAAGTGTCTCTTCAGCGATGGCATGTAGTGATCAGTCGCTGAATTATATATTGCTAGATTTTAATTTACCTTTTGTAAAATGGAGTCCACATGGCCCAATATATCAAAGACAAGGTAGTATTGAATTTCAAAATGCTGGAATGCGCTTGATAGAGGAAATTGGCTTTTGGGACTATCACAATTTAATAACATGGTTAATCATAGGGGCAATACCCTGGACCTAGTATTTTCTAATTTGGAACTTAAACTGTGTAAATATTCATCGCCACTCACAACATTAGACCCTCACCATCCTCAATTCACTACTGAAGTGGTAGATGTTACTGCATCACCGTTAAATGAGTTATCAATCTCGATACATAACTACTGAAAAGGTCAATATGATAACTTTAACGAATATTTTGCCAGTTTAAATTGGTCTGTGTTGACAAGCTTTGATGAACTAGATGATACGGTTAGTTGTTTTTATGAGAAGATTCAAATTGGGATAGATAAGTACATTCCCATGAAATCTAAATCAAGAAGTCGAAAATATCCGATTTGGTATAGCAGTGTATTAATTAAAATTATTAAAGAAAAAACTAAAGCCCACTCGTTGGACACACAGAAACTTATAAGATTATGATGAATTTGCTATGTTACGAGCTAGACAACGTAGGGTTCAGAAACAATGCTATGACAAATATATAAAAACATTTAAAATGTTATAAAACAAGATCCAAAAGCTCTTTAGTCTCACAACAAAGCACTAAAGGGAAGCTCTAATTACCCTAATGTGATTCTCTATAAAAACAAGAAATTTACTGATGGTCAGCAAATATGTGGAGGTTTTAATAAATATTTCTCAAGCGTATTTGGTATCCTCACCGATATTAAAAATATTTCATTCGACGAAACTGGGTCTTTTCACTGTCCTAGCGACACAATATGCAATTTACGTGTTAAAGTGTCGGCCGTGGAGAAAGTTCTAAAAAAATTAAATATTACCAAAGGAGCAGTAGAGGCAGTGACGTGATTCCGCCAACCTTTTGGAAAAATTGTGCAAAAACTTTAGCTTTTCCAATTTCAGCAATCTTTAATATTTCTCTCAATTAAGGCGAGTTTCCAAATCTTTGGAAAATGGACTGTGCAGCACAGACATGTTTTACTGTAGATATTAATGTAAATAGATAGTAAAGCAGGATAGAATGTATATTTCGTTTAGTTCGTAAGTTTTCTATAATAAATAATGTTCGTTTTCGTCTTTTATTCGCCCTAAGACCTACATACAGCTTTGTTGTATAGAAATAATAAAGCTTTATATAGCTATGATCGTTGCCTATTAGGCATATTACGAATAAAGCGAGTTTCACGCAGTTGACGACATTACGAGTCGACTCTTGCGAGATAATATTTATATGCGGGAACTCGCAATTACGAAAATCCGAAAAGTGCAAAATTCTTTATGAAAACAAATGTTTATCGATTGTAAATAGTATGTATAATGTAAGTATAAGCCTTAGGCATATGTTTAGACACTTTTCGGTAATATAAAGATAGATAACAGGATAGTACGACCTGAAAAGGCGTACAACTCTGTAATTGTAAGTTTCCGAGGTCCTGTAAGAACGAATAATGTATATAACACTCTTGTTTGTTATTGTATAAGTTTATTTGTGTTAGATCCTTGTATATAAATAAGAAATGACACATTGTAATTAGTTTTCGGTAGGTCTTAGGGCATTACGTACTTTGTTTTGCATATATTTGTAAAAGGGTAGTACCGTTGCACTCGCTAGAGGGCCACACTAGGTAATTAGAGGTAGGAGAAGCTACCTAAGATAAAATTATTAAGATTAGATTACGAAAAGTAGGATTTTAACAAATCCCAGACATTGTGGCGCCACACCCGGCGCCATTTGTCTTTGTAGATTTCCGCCGCCCGTCTGGCCGCGCGCTATAAATATCGGAGAGCGCGGCCATACAATCAGTTACGTTCCGATCAAGTTACAGTTTCGTTACGACTCAATAAGTTTCCCAGACAAGTTCCTGGGCTTTAGTATATCCATAGGGTACTGGCTCTCCCTTAGAATAGTGAATATTTGCAACGGTGCTAGCTTTATTGATATTTATTTCGTTACAATAAAGCACCTTTGCAACGAACAGTTGTGGTCTCAATTATTTCTCCGGCAAATCCGGCTCAACCAAAAAGCACTGCGGCTGGTGGGGCGTCGAAGAAGAACTAGATATACAGTCCGCTGGCTCCCCCGGCTGTAGTGCACATGGACAATGTTGAAAATTATAGAGGAATATCAGTATTAAGTATCATAGCCAACGTTTTTGAAAAACTTGTTCTCGAGGATATTTATCCCGTTACCCGCGCTGGTATTCCTCTGACTCAACATGGATTTCTGAAAAATCGGTCGACTATATTATATCGACTATACTAACCTTGCATCGTTTTCAAATTACGTTCTGTGTAACATGGATAACGCAAATTGACGTGATTTATACCGATTTTGAGAAAGCTTCAGATCGTGTTGACCACGTTATCCTGTTAAACAAGCTTTTTAAACTAGGAATCAGGGGCGACCTTTTGAGATGGGTGCAATCATATTTGACTAAAAGGTAACAGGCCGTGGCTGGACGTCGGATGTTATAGATCTAATTTTATAACGATACCAACAGGTGTACCCCAGGATCACATCTTGAGCCTCTTTTTACAATGCTTATCTGTTTGATATTGGCCAATGTTGAGTTTGCTAAACACTTATTGTACGCAGATGATAATTTTTTTTTGTAAAGTTTCACATATAGAAGATTGCTACGCACTACAGAAAGATTTGGATTCCTTTTATCAGTATCATGTCCAAAATAAACTAAATGTCAACATAAAAAACGAGTCAAAATATAGGTTATACACGTAAAAGAAAACCTATTCAACATACGTATAACTTTAATGGGGTAGCTCTAAATAAGGTTTCAGCGGTCAGTGGTTTGGGTGTATTGTTTGAAGAAAAGCTTTTATTCTTAGAACATACTGATATGGTAAGCACCAAAGCATATAAAAACTTAGGATTTATACTACGAACATGCAAAGATTTCAAGAATTTTGATGCCATAAAATCTGTGTACTTTGCTTACACGCGTAGTATTTTGGAATATGTTTCTTCAATATGGTCTCCTCAATACATCATATATAAAAGTCGCCTGGAAAGAAGCCCACAATATAATACGAGCATAGTTGTAAAACATACGGCCTTCTCACACTCGAAGATAGACGTAAACTATTAGACATGAGTTTTCTTTATGATATTTTACATGGTCATATCGATTCATCTGAATTATTACAAAGTGTGGAATTTAATTTACCATTACGTCGCACCAGTCATACGCCAATGTTGCACATCCCTACTCACTCAACAAATTACGCCAGCAATTCTGTACTTACACGCATTGCGCGCACATATAACACCTACTTTGGAGATATTGACATATTTCACTTAACTAAGCATGTATTTAAAAATAGAATTGTACAAAAATGTATCAATCACACAAAATTTTCTTTTTCCTTAAGTACTTTGTTTTGTTTTGTTCATTATTTCAAATTCCCATTAAAAATTTCCATACCCTAAAATCAGCACTAGCCGATGTATTATATAATTTAAGGGGAACCTGTTATTATCCTTATGAACATGTGCCCGAAATACGTAATTCCACCGAATTTAACTTTCGGCCGAAACTCAACATTCGGCCGAAATTCGACATTCAGGCCAATTCACTAATCAATATAAGTGTTGACCGAAAGTCGAAACAAAACCAATCAATAAAAGATGAAGAACGGGAGTTTTACTTGAGTGTATATAATTGTATAGTCTCTATTACTCGCACGAAAATATTGATCAGACTGGTTTGTCAATTTTACTGAGTGAATTTATTGAACGTCTGGAAACAAAAGGGTATTTAATATTATTGCACAGTAAAGGTATTGCGCAATATTATTGTTGGTCTGATGTACCTATATTATTTTTTGTAATAAGACCGCCCCGTTGGTCGAGTGGTTAGCGAACCTGACTACGCAAGCAACGGGGCTCGGGTTCGATCCCCGACGGAGACAAGCATATGTGTGATGAGCATAAATGTTTGTATTTCCGGGTTTGGGTGTTTATTATGTATGTAAAAGTATTTATATATGTATTTCTATGTATTATTATCATTGACTAACACTCATAACACAAGCAAATAATTTGCTTACTTTGGGGTTAGATCAGTCAGTGTAATTTGTCCCGTGAATATTTATATTTATTTATTTAATAATGTAACGCTGTTGGTTTCTGAATAAATAAATAAATAAATAATTGCTGCCGCCGAATTATTCCATCGGACGTTGCAACAAAATTCAAAATTTCTTCTTCACTATCTCGATGTCTGGAAATCCACAACCTCGAGGCACATGCGATTCTCGAGGCTTTTTTTGCCCCGCACAACTCCTATGTGTAACCAGTTATCGGTAGAGATTTTTCCAAATGGATACGACTTAAGGGTCTTCAAGAAAAGAGCTTAATCATTCTTAAAAGACCGGCAACGAACTGCAAGACCTTTGGTATTGCAGAAGTCCATGGGCGGCGGTGACCACTTACCATCAGGAGCACCTCCTGCTCGTTTGCCCCCTCTTCTATAAAAAATATATTAAAACCTGCTGTTAACAATACTTTAATAAAACCTTAATACCTTAACCAAAAACACAAAAACTTATTTATATTGCTTACCAAAAAACCACATATATACCGAATTAAGATTCTCATCGCTATAATATTCATTTCTAAAGGTTCAATTTTAGGGAATTACAAGCAAATACCTCCAGATGGGATTATGTAATTTTTTTTTGTCACAGAAGTAAACTGCGCAATTATTATAGCGTTTTATTTACGATTCGAAAAAGTTATGTGAAGAAAGGCGTACAAATCGAATATACTTTAATATGTAGTCTTATTTTAATAATGATTAGCAATTCCTTTACAGCTCCGCTTTTGCTCTAACTCATGAATTTCCGCCCTTAAAATCGGAAAAATAGACCCAATAAACTTAGTACACAAATGAAAAATTATAAAATCTGTGAATTAATTTTTTTATTTATATTAAATCGATTGCTATTTTCTGTGTCATTAATAAATCAGGTGCACTTGATTAATTCTTACTATATAATACTTGTGAATTATAAGAAAATGTTAATGATTGTTACTTTGTATTTTGGTAAGGTACGAGGGTGGATTGAAAAGTACTCGACCTAACACAGATCCATTCAATTCTAAAAATCAAATCTACCCACATTATTTAGTTCAGTTCAGAGTATCTAGTTAATTGTGTGAAGTTCTATAATTTGTTGCATTCTATAATTTGTTGTGATTTTATAAATTTTTAAGCAATCGGACATACTTTCTGCAAATGGAGCAAATCGAGCAGCGTGCCGTCATTAAGTACCTCCATAAGAAAGGGCTATCACCGAAAGCCATCCATGATGATATGGTCAGTACATTAGGAGATTCTGCTCTGTCTTATTCATCCGTCAAAAATGTATAGCAGAATTCAAGCGTGGCAGAGAGTGTGAAAGATTAACCCCGATCTGGAAGGACTTCGATGTCCACTACTGACGAAAATATTAAAAAAGTTAAGTAAAAGATTTAATTATGGGAGACCGCAGATTAAAAATTAGAGAGATAGCCGAGATTATAGGCATCTCTTATGAACGAACTCAAAATATCATAGTCAACGAATTGGGCTTCCACAAAGTGTCTTGCGAGGTGGGTTCCGCGACTGCTTTCAGTTGAACAAAAAAGGACGCGATTGACTATTTCACGTCACTGTTTGGAGTTATTTGAAGCCGATGCCGATGAGTTTTTGAATCGTTTTGTTACAATGGACGAAACATGGGTTTATTACTGTACGCCAGAAACAAAACAACAATCAAAACAGTGGAAAAGACCTGGTTCACCACCACCCAAAAAGGCTAAGGCGCTTTTGTCGGCAAATAAGGTAATGGCTTCAGTATTCTGGGACTCGAAGGATGTGATTTTGATTATCTTGATAGGGGTCAGACAATAAACTCTGACTACTACTGTGTCTTACTACATAATTTACGAGAGGAAATAAAAGAAAAACGTCCAGGGATAATCAGAAAAAAAGTCCTGTTTCATCAAGATAACGCCCATGTTCACACGTCTGTGCAATCAATGGCTGAAATCCACAATTGTGGCTTTGAACTATTACTGCATCCGCCTTATTCAATTTCTGTTCCCTAACATAAAAAAGCACTTAGGAGGTCAAATATTCTCGACAAACGACGAAGTCAAAACAGCAATATATGCATATTTTGACTCTGAGGAAGTATCACTTTTTTCCGACGGTCTAAATGCTTTGAATGGGAGATGGGAGATGGCAAAAGTGCATCGAACTAGATGGTGATTTTGTAGAAAAATAAAAAACTGATTTAGTATGTGTTTATTTTCTTGGTTAGGCCGAATACTTTTCAATCCACCCTCGTATTTGTTTATATGATTTGGATGTGTTATGCATCGGAAAAGCAAGTTAAGTTGGTCCCACAAGAGATAATCGTTAAAATTAACAAATTCAACAATGAGGAACATCACATATCTCGCCAGCCGACAAAGCGAAATTTTGATCTTTGCACGTTCGTTTCTCACTACTTAAAGCGCAATAGAACGGAAGAATTTTTTTTTATACATTGCGCCTTGTTTATTTCTAATAAAAACCGGCCGAAGTTATTATTATATTTTTATGTTATGGCGAATTTCGGATCAAACGATATAAAAACACTCTTGTACAGGTACATAAATTTTTCTTATTAACATGGAATTTTCAAGTTTTAGGAGTAGATACAAATACTGGCTCAATGGTAAAATATTGTACATACTGAGGGAGGGTGTTCAGTACTCGATTCTGATACCGAATATATAAAAAATAGGAACATAAATTTTGACCTAACCAACAAAAATGTTTAGTGGACATCCACAACGCACGGCGCGGCGCATAGAAGTTCATTGTCAGCAACAGCGAGTTACCGAACTCGCGACTTTTTTTCTTTAGTAGAACCTACGGTGACCAGATATTTTAGATATTACAAAAGTAACGGCCGGTTTCCCAAACGCAAATTATTTTCAAAAATCAATTGCTCTGTGTTTAACAAATCATTTGCAAAAATGATTTTAAACATAGATTAATTGCTGGTTAACATTAATTTGGGTTTCGGAAACCGGCCGTCAGTTTGTTAAGGTTTGCTATGTGGTTAAGCAATATTCTCATTTAATTAGGTATATTTTTATTGTTTAATTATGACGATTAACTATCATATCCATCAATATGTACAATATTTTATCAGTCGTCCTGTATATACGAGAAAGCTGAATTTTACATATAAATACGAAGATTTTGATGATACCTTTACTGTAAAGCTTGTGCAAAAAATCTCTATTGATATTACCATGGGCGTACCCAGGTTCTGCGGGGGGGGGAGGCAAACGTACACACACACACACACACACATATATATATATATATATATATATATATATATATATATATATATATATATATATATATATATATATATATATATATATATATATATATATATATATATATATATATATTTTGACACAAATTTGTGAAAAGAAAATTGTAGACGCTTGAATTTCTATATAAAAAGAAAAATATTCAACAATCTCAATATGATGTAATGAACTTAAGTCCAATTTAATGGTGTGGCTTATTTAGCGCAAATTACTAATAATTTCTTAACAGAAAATTCACATTTTTCTTGTATAAAAGTATCATTAATATAATGAGTATGGAATGCATCCTTTATAACTGCTATATGTCACTTCTTTCTTGCGTGTGAAATTATTTTTCCCTGAAAAAGAGAAATCATATAGGATGTCAGATAAAACTACAATATTTAAATAAATCACATTGAGAAATATACCTTGGCCAGATTTAATCCAATTTCACTCATACGTTTATGTTGATAGGTGAGGGGTTCGTGTAGTTTAGCATCGCCTCGTTTGTAAAAGTCACTATAGTCAAGACGAAATGCTAGTGTTTGAAGAGACACTTCTGAATGTAACGCCAATTTCAGAATTAATGTTGTAACATGACCTCTGAAAAGTTGTATTGTTTTAAATAAAAAGTTTAGGTATTTACAAGGTTTACAAAACTAGCAAAGATGTGCTAATTAAATACCTGTAAGTGCGTGCCCAGACATTTAGATCGGCCTTTCTGCTAGCTAAAAACTGTTGAAATATTTTTCTTCTCTCTTTGTCTTGGGCCTCATCAGCTGCAGTGAATGCATATTCACCTAAAATTAAAATAAAATATATACGTAATAAAACACAATACATTTGGTAGGATATCAATATTTTTTGGTTAAAATAAACATAATTTTCTCTAGGTAAAGTTTACAAGTTTAGCTTTATTTAAAAAATATGTTAAATATGTTTATAAGTTAGGACAATGAAATAGTCCAAATATAATTACAGCAGAAGTAGACAATCCATAAATTGCACAAGTTGGAGAATACTGCTTAAGGCGGCCCATAGACCTACAATAATATTGCGCAATATTACGTATTGTGCAATATTATTGACCGTTTAGGGTTAATATTGAAGATTGCACAAAAATTGAACGAAAGTTTGTGCGGGTTTAACTTTTATTGCGCATTTTTTTTGCACTGGGTAGGATTAATATTGCACAATATTTTTCACCTGAGTTTGGGGCGGTCGCGTTCTGTCAGTCACGGTGTTTAATGTATGGTAGTGTCGTAAATTTAAGCAAAATGGCGAGCAAGAACGCTATAAAACATAAAGAACAAGAGTTTATACTTGAGTGTATAGAGATTTATTTAACAAAATCACCAGCATGGTTGCCGCCAAAACTTCGTCGTCAACCATGTTGCTCGCACGAAATATTGATCAGACTGGTTTGTCAATTTTATTGAGTGAATTTATTGAATGTTTAATTATTGTTCAATAAAAATATTGCGCAATGTTATTGTAGGTCTGTGGGGCGCCTACGACTGCTCTACTATAATTCTCAAGAAAATGTGAAATAAGTATTGAAGATCCCTTTGAATGCATCAAGCTTAAGGCATCCTTCGCATCCTTGCACACTAATTTAGTTCCTAAGGTAATATTTCTTGACATATTTTGACAAAACACTAGTACCGAAGCATGTTCAATTTATTTCCTAACAGACCCTTTGAAGAAATAACCATTTACCGCTTAGCCAGGCAGTACATAAAAGCTGAGCGATTGCGTCACTACCGTCTAAAGTTTAGACGGTAAACTTACTCTAGACCAGTTTAGACTCTAAACTATTGCGTAGTAGAGATCTGCAAAGTTTTGCCTAGGTTTTGTGCCCCCGCTTTACCGGTTGTTGTCGCAGTAGCATCAATTATTTTCACTGTTGTGTTCTGGCTCAGCTAAACTGGTAAACTTATGGATGGATGTGGCATTAGCATACTGTATCCCGGATAGCAACGCAATATTAATATTTTTGATGTTTATATGCGACGGTTATTTCATTTGATCAGAGAAGACAACTGCTTTTTTGCTAAATTCCGATTAAAAAAAAATAATAAACGACAAAAACATACAAATACAGTCCTATGCACAAGCTACACGAATTAATTCATATACTTGATATAGCTATGTATTTATTAAATATATTTAATAAACACAAAGCTCCAGAATACCTACAAAAATACCAAGCCATTAGCTTATCAAAAAATAAATAGTCCCTGTCGGGCCAAAGTCCAACAGAGTAAATAGTTAGCGGTTATAAACCACTTGGTGAACGAGCGGTAAAATATATATTAAAATGTTCCAACAATACAGTTTTCGATACACATTCATAGTCTAGGCTATAGACTATAAGCTCAAACAACATTAAAAAATTCCGCTTTCATTTGCTGAGCTTAAATTGAAGGCTTTACAACAATATAAAGAAAACGCTTTCATTTACTGGCTTTAAGTTATATGCTCAAATAATATTAAACATGTAGAAAATTACCTCGTGAAAGTCTTTCGGCTTTCATTTGCTCAAGACCTTCGCGACGTTCAAGTTCAGCTACAATACCAGCGTGCAACGCCGTTTCAAAACTCCTCAGTGCTAGGGTTTCATTTAATACATTGCCCAGGTAAGATTGAAGTTCCTGAAAGTATTAATTAGTATAAATATATTTTAAACGTTATTAGCTGTTTTTAATTTTTAGCAAATGATTAGGTATTCAAGACTTGTTTACCAGTTTATTTATTTATTTATTTATTTTAAATTATAGTTAATTTTCAAAGATAAATCAGCACAAGTACATAACGAGCGTTGCGTTAAAATTTGGCTTTACTTTATCCTAAAAAATACCATTTTTAAGGAATAAAATCCATACCAATATTATAAATACGAAAGTAGCTCTGTCTGCCTGTCCATCTGTCTCTTCTTTACGCCTAAACCACTGAACCGATGTGGATAAAAGTTAGTAGAAAAATAGTGTAAAACCTGAGAAAGGACATAGGATAGTTTTTATCCCGGAAATCCCACGGGAACGAGAACTATGTGGGTTTTTATTTTAGAAATTTTTCCACGCGGACGAAGTCACGAGCACAACTAGTAATATTACAAGGAATTGAATCAATAAATCGGTTTAAAGAAGCTTTTTTAATCTTTCTACGGTATTCGGTGCTCTTAATTATTGCCCGCACTGTGCGTAAACCATAGCCATGCCCATCTTAGTATTCTTTTTGGCCTCATGAAATTATAATATTAAATAAAATTTTTAAAATATAAACGGGTCAAAAACGCGTACATATATAGAATTTACTTGTAAAGTTCGACGTTTTAGCCAAGTCATTGACAATTGCAAACCCATATGGGATGGATATGGGATTTTAATATGAACTTTTAAACTAATGCATTCTTCAGTCAGTTTTAAAATATAAATGGGTCAAAAATGCGTACATAATATATAGAACTTACTTGTAAAGCTCGACGTTACGGCCAAGTTAGTTTCATTTTTTTTTTGTCGAAACCTGATGGTAAGCTAAGATGTGGCTGATGGGACGCGTTTCCCTAGAAGGTACCTGTTCTCTCTCCTCTTGAAGATCCCCAGAATGTACTCGTCGGGGAACACAGAATCAGGAAGCATAGCATAAGCTTTGTGTACCCACTATATACATAATTATTACACAGGTCAACATGAATTTTGAGTCTGAGTTCTGTACCTCTGATTCTGATTACTTATGCCTAACTAAAGAATGAAAAAATATTTTTATCTAATAAAGTTTGCTTTTGTAGCTACCAGCACGAAAATTCAAATTTTATGGAAAAGCTCTATTTTTAAATTTCAATTATATTTAAAAGGAAAACAAGTTATCAATTATACATTTTTATTAATTTAATTATAAAATACGGCATAACTAAACACAAAAATACAAAAAAGAATACAAAAAAGCTTTAGAAAATTAATAGTATTGGTATTTCCTTTGTGAAAATCAAAACTTTCTTGTATGAGGCCCCAAAGTACAAAAGCAAAGTTTATTGATTGTTAATAGCGTTTCTGTTTACTATTCGATGTATATAATCAGAAAATGGTCACTAAATAACAGACTCAGAAAAAAAAAATTTTTTGTTGACCTGTGTTAGCTATAAGTATTTTACATAATCTGTCTTGTTAAATTTGGTGCGCAATAAAGAGTATCCATTCATTCATTCATTCATTCATCGATAGAAAAACGGGGCAATTCCGAAGCGCACTCTCCAAAGTGTATCCGATAAAAGACCGATAAACTAACCACTCTGCCGCGATGAGCGAGGCTCTGGAGCTTTTTGCCTTCCAGATTATCGTCGTTTGAGCCTTTTGGCACGCCTCCCAATCGCCTCAAGCGTCTCCAGGTAGTAGTTGGCAGATCCATCTCAGAGGTGAGATCAGAATTCCATGGAAATCGGACTTGCACTCGATAAATATTGAACAACTGTCGGGCTGAAATACTGTCTCACCTTTGCCAGAATACCAAGCTTTTCTGAGGCAACTTAGGAGAGTAGGCGTCAAGGTGATACCAAAGAGTTCGAGGTGATCAGCTATCGGCACGGACACATCCCGGAAAGAAGAAGACAGGTGGAGTGGATGTCATTTAGCGGAGAATAGACCCACCTGGGTCTTAGTCGCATTAAACTTGACCATATTGGCATCAACCCAATCAAAGACTGCCTGTAGACAGGTTCATAGGATAGATCGACGACTACTCTAATCGACCGGCCACTCAGAAAATCTGAGCTTCAGGTGTAGAGACCAGCAGGCAGACCGTACGGTGGAAGCTTACAAATAAGACTGTCCATGCCAGACCCTGTCAAAAAGACCTTCGAGATATCAAGGGAGACAGCTAGTACTTCACCATGCTTCTCGATGGCCGCGCTCCAGATGTAGGTGACATACGCTAGAAGATCCCCAGTGGTTATGGCAGTCTGCCTACGCTGGCAAGATTCCATGATTTCGGTACATTTCCAATCGTCATCGAAAGGCAAGAGGCTTCTCAAAACAGAAGCGAATCCCCGTGTTGGTCCCGGGCTCCTTTGAAGAGTAGGCCAACTGCCTTTCTGCCAGGCAGGTCGTAAAAGGCGACCGATTGGCTATACGAGTCACTACCATTGTGGCTACTAGGTGGTAGAGTTCTGCATTGTCTCGCCCGGGTCAGGTACCACCGCCTTACCTATTCCTGCAATAGCGTCAGTGCTTGTCGCTGTCGTGTTGTCGGGTTTGGAGGGTAAGGTAACCGGTAAACTTATGCATGTGGCATTAGACCTCGCCATGAGATAGCAACGCACCATTAACATCTTTGGTGTCTATAGGCGATGATTGACTCTTTCCATCAGGAGACCCATCTGCTTGTTATCTTATAATAAAAAAAAGGAGCGAGCTCAGGTGTGTGTGTGTGTGTGTGCGGCGCGCACCTGCGTGGTGGCGTGTATCATGGCGTGCACAGCGTGTCGGTCGAGCGCGCGCGCGTGCAGCGCCAGCAGCGTGTCGAGGTGGTCGCGGCGCGCGGCGGCGGCGCGCAGCTCGGCCCAGGCGGGCTCCGCGCCCACGCCGCCCGCCTCCTGCAGCGCGCCGCACAGCCGCAGCGCCTCCGCGCGCAGGCACGAAACGCGCCGCATCAGACCCCACACCTCTGCCGCAAACTCACACACTTACTACTACGTTACGGACCACACATCTTTCAGCTTCCGTCACTTCGACTTTATATCATAGAATAGCAAATTAACTTTTTTATACCGTTAGATAGCAAATTCTACTTATCCCACACTGTGGAGTACGCGAGAAATAAACTAATATGCCCACTTTACATATAGAGGAGCTACCAAAAAAATATTTCTCAATATTCTATGATACCACTTTGTTGCCGTGACTAGTGTGTATATTCATGCCAAATTACAGCGTTCTAATACTAAGGATCTCTGAGCTAGACTGCGGACGGACGTACGGACATTGCGAATTTATAAGGGTTCCTAGTTTACTTCGGAACCTAAAAAGCGTCTAACTGCTATTGCCGTTCAGAGGGTGAATGTAATTACAAAATTATTACTTCTAAAACCAGAGTTTTCTGGTTGAGTGAGATACGTCAATGACTTTTCCTTCGCAGATTTATATTATATAGAGATAGACAAAATTTATTATCACAAAATGCAAATGTTTAATAATGTCATAATCATTATACCAGGCATTTGCTTGAGTCGTTTGTGCAGTATGGTGTGATCGCGCCAGGAATCGTGCAGGCCGTACTCGATGCGTTTGATGCGCCACAGTTGCGCGAACAGTGCGCGGTAGCGGGCGGCAGCCGCGGCCGGAAACAGCGTGCCCAGCGGCCCGTCCACGCGATACTGCAGAGCGAACACGTCCCAACCGCTATCTTCGCGACCATCGCCTGGGAAAATCATACACACAAAAAATATATAAAAATTGACATTAATTGCGCTATCCCAACTGAACAGGCACGAAATTTATTGAATTGTACTGTATAGTATTAGATCAAATAAGTTTCAGTCCGAGAGTTAAAGAGGTTACATAATATTAACATAATTGTCATTTCAATTTTACAAAAACCTTTATTCACACCCACCGCTTCCACAGACATACAAAAATTTCATAAATTCTTAACAAATAAAACAGAATAAGTACAATATGGTTACATTTAAAGCTCAGAAATCTACTGGTTCAATGACACAGCTAGTTACTTAGTAAAGTTAGCTTCTGGATCACAAAAGATATGGTAATTGCAGAAGAAAATTAAAAGTTTACTTAAGCAATTATAGGGTATTAAATCCTAGTCCATTTTATGTCAGCCTATATGATTTAGTATCTGGCTGCTGAAAAAAGATCTTCGATGGCGTATAAAAGGAGGAGAGAGTGAACGGGCAGCAAAAATGGAAACAACAGTCAAGTTAATGCACTTGTTACAGAGATTCAAAGTAAGCAAAAAGGCAAAAAGCCATAAAATGTGAGCTTTAGAATTGTTATAGTCCTAAATGTCGCTTACAATTGGGGTAGAGGTTGACGTGCAGCCGCGCGAGTACATGCGGCGGCTCGTACTGCGCGTTGGTGGCGCGCACGGCAGCCTCCAGCGTGCACGACAGGTTGTGCACATACAGCATGCTAGCTGGCTTGTTCAGCTCCTGTCTGTAATGTATTTTTATCAAAATACATAACCGTGTAAATACGACTTAAATTTAACCGATTCGTTGAGGATGACATGGCAGCCGTGTCATGGTTGTTTTTAATGTATGGCGTATGACACGGGAGACTTATCATTGTTAAATCGATTATATCTCCCTCAAATTGCATTTTAATAGGTATACCCTTAACAAAGCTCAAAATGGCGGGTGACACGGTAACCGTATTATCAATATGGCGTTCTACACGGCAGCGGCGTAATAAAATATTTTTACGCCGCCATTACTAAAAGTGTTGAAAAATATGCGTCGCAACAACAAGGTGAATAGCTACGCAGTACGCTATCGGTATACACAGAGCAAAGCAAACTAAACTAAATGGCATGGGACGCTCGCATTTATAATATTAAGTAACTAGTAAAGTATAGAAGTATGGATATTAAAACAGAAGTATGGGTATTCATACTAATAAGGATGGATAAGTATGGATTAAAAGTAAAGTAACAAGCCTGGTTTGCTCTGCTACTAACTCAGATTGTTGTTAGTATAGTATTTTTATGTGGTGACTCAACAAGGGCATGGCTTTCGTTGTAATGATAACATGGTAAGATAAAAGAGCTGGTGTAGTTGTGAGTGATGGCGTGTGGCGACTCACTGCAGCAGCGTCATGAGGTGGTGCACGAAGTCCCCCTGCGACAGCAGCAGGTAGCGGCGGTGCGCGGCCAGGTGGTCGAGCAGGTGGTGGTGCGTGGTGAGCGCGGCCAGCAGCCGGCCCGAGGCGGCGGCGTGCGCGCCCGCCACGCCACAGCGCAGCGACCCCGCCTCCCACCACGCCGCGCCACCCGCGCCGCCCTCGCCCACACCCTCCGACCCTGTACCAATCAATATATAAACATAGCTAAGCATTGTTTAACGCAGTACAACTGCATTAACCGAATTCCCATTCCTATATCTCTGAAACCCTGCGTCAGATCTTCATCATATTAAAATGGAACCACACAGCAAGAATACACTCCCAAACAAAAAATAATTTATAAAATTTGAAAGTGTTACCTCAGAACACATTATGTACCGACATACGAATACATACATCCGGATTGATAACCTCCTCCTTTTGGGCGATTTTATTAGTCTCGATATTGCTCTGAGCTATTTTTAAATAGTTCAACTGTCTTATTGCTACACCTCTAGCAAAACGCAAAGGTTTAGCCTTAACTCCCCTTTTACGAGCTGCCTGGGAAAAAAACGTAAGGACTTTTTTATCATAAGATAACAAACAGCAGATGATTCTCCTAAGAGAAAACCATAGCCTATAGACTAAATCGCCCAAGACCAAAGACATTAATGGTCGTTGCTATCCACGTTGCGGGATGGCCATTCTACCGGCTATTTTATCCTCCAAACTGGAACACGACAATAACAAGCACTATGGCAGAAATGGTTAGGCGGTGGTATTACATACTCGGACGTGATCTCTATCACCTAAAGGACACGATGGTAGTGATACGTATAGTCAATCATTAATCTTTTATTAACTGTCCAGTAGAATAGCAGACGGTCTAACCTTCAAAAACCTGTCAAGTGCGAGTTGGACTCGCATACCGAGGGTATTCGTAAAACTAGGTAGTCTTATTACATATATTTCAGAATCCTAGATCAACGGGAAGTACTCTATACATTTTGATTTTCTTGTGAAATCGCAAAATATGCGATACAAACGGTCATAACTTTTGATCGCGTTTTCTTATGATGTAACTAAAAATTACTCAAAATAAATAATTACTCAAAATATGAAACTTGTAATTATAAAAATAACTTTGTAATATGGAATCATCCTTGTATATTTATAACAAGAATATAAAATAGAGAAAAAAAGACCAGCCCGCTGAGTTTCTTCCGCCGGATCTTCTCAGTGTGTGGCCGCGTTCCGATCCGGTAGTAATTCTAAAAAATCGATACAATTTGTAGTTTTAAATGCAATACTATATAATGATATTTTTTTAAATATTTGCACACCATATATTGGTAGAATATGTTGGTACCTTAATTTATTTTTAACAACTTCTAACACCCATATTCTTATATTTATTTATATTTTCTTTCTTTCTTTCTTACGGTTTCCGGATTTTTTCCTTTATATGTGCTAACACATTGCTTATTGCTAAATTTTATAATTCTAGGTCAGCGGGAAATACCCTATAGGTTTTGATTTCCTTTTGAAATAACAAAAAATCTTAAAATATGCGACATAAATGGTCTTATCTACAGATTGTATTGACTTACAAGTTTAATTTTTTCACAGCTCTTAGGGACAGTAAACTTGAATATTTGGTGTAAATTTCAGCTTAATACCTTCACGCATTCTTGAGAAAATGGGTCTTGACAGACAGACAAACGGACGAACAACAAAGTGATCCTACAAGAACAAGAAATGGAACCCCATTTCTTTTTCGAGGTACGGAACTCTAAAAATTACCTGTACCAAAACAAGGTAAAATTTAATAGTAATACCAAATATAGTGTTTACCAGGTGTGTGCGCGTGTCGGAGCAGCGGCTGCAGGTGGTGCGCGTGGTCGGCGGGCGAGGGCTCGTCCGCGCACGCCTCGCGCATGAACACCACGCTCTTGCCGGTGGCCAGGATCTGCGCCGCCAGCTCGCGAGACATGAACGACGGCACCATCCACTCCCTGGCAAACCATCACCCCTCATTAACACATGAACTTCATAATTTTTTAACTTCCCGCTACGTATGTAGATAAGGAAGTTACTGATTTTGCCCCAATTTACGAAAATTGATTTCTCACCAGATTATGTTTTGAGGTCGTAGAAACCTTTACCGAGTATTTTCGCGATGACGTCAGTATGTCTGTATGTGTGTAAGCAAACATCAGTCAGTATGTCAGTATGTTTGTATGTGTGTCTGTACAATATTTTAATACTTAGAAAATACGTGTAATGCAGTTTTATAAATCAAAATCGAATTAAGTTTTTAAAAGTTACAGCTTTTTAAATATTGATATTTTGTTGTTTACAGAAAATTTAATATTTTTAAATTAATATTTAGGCTAATATTAATTAAAAATATACCGACTGACTTAAAAATCTAATCAGCTTTTCTCTCCAAAAACTGCGTCAAATACCGTAAATTGGATCAAAATTGGTTGATTTATTTGGGATTTATCAATAACGAAAATTACAAAAAAATGTTTTTTGTTTTTTTTTCAACCTATAGTATATGTAGCTAAAAAAATTTTAGTTTCTAAATTGCGTTGAATGCCATTCGAAAAGTCAAAATCGATCATCGTTTGTCAAAATATACTACAGTTTTTAAAAATAAAATTTTTATAACAAACTTTAGATTTATATACTCTGAAAAAATTCTATGATTATGTATAGTGTTAATTCATTTAAAATTAAATACCTACCTCAATTTTGCGGGAAGATTCAGGCATGCCCTGCAGGGTCAACCGGTTTACTGATTTTTATATATCATAAATTGACAAACAAGCAGATGACTCTCCTGGTGGAAAGAGACAACCATCGCCTATAGACGCATTAATAGCACATTGCTATCCGAGTGGCGAGGTGGTAATGGTAGTGGTGGTGGTGGTAAAAAAAAAGCCACTTGCGTAAGTTTAGCGGCTACCTTCTAAACCGGAACACATCAGTGTCCTACATTGACGCCATTGTGGCAGGAATAGCTGAGGCGGTGGTTCCAGACCCGAACGAGACAACGCAGAGCTCTTATTATTTTTGAAATAACTTTCAGGCTTAACCGATTGACTTAAAAATCTTATCAGCTTTTCTCCTTTGAAAACTACGTCAAATACCGTTAATTGGCTCAAAATAGATCAGTTTGCTTGGGATTTATCAATGACGAAAATTTAAAGAAGTTTTTTAAAAAATGTTTTTGCTTCGAAATTTTTAAACCTATCGACTATTTAGCTAGAGCAATTTTTTAGATCTCAAAAATTGAGTTGAATACCATTCGAAAGATCAAAATCGGTCATCGTTTCCAAAATTTACAGCTGTACCGCTATTTTTAACAAAACAGATGTTTGAACTGAAAAATCTATGCTTATAGTTTTTGCACTTTTGAGCTTAAAATATGTTAATTTACCAGGAAGTTTCAGAGATGGCCTGCAGGGTCAACCGTTTACACATTTTTTTAAAGTATTTAACCCTTGGTCCTCAACCTTGTCGTTGCCGAATTTCGTTCAAATCGGTTTAGCGATTTAGATGTGAAAGCGAGTGGTAACATCCGAACCTCTTCAAACGTCAATGTAATGGGCGACGAAATTTCGAATGAGATCCAATTAAGATGTTATTTGCAAGGTAAAGCTAAATTTACCTAGAAAAAATTTGGGGTGCTCAATTGCAGGCGATATTTCAATTCAAGACACCTCGGACGCTGGGTTCAAAGAGCTATGATCAGGGGAGTTTTAGACCAGGATAACAGTTTCTTTAGATCAACATTCCATTGGCGGCTTTTAATTAGCACCTGCATCTACTTTCCGCTTTCGTACTACACGCTGTAGTGAAAGATTTCATTCACACCACCTGAAGCTTGGTCATCTCCCACTGTTTGCTTTTCACGCACACTCCCGGCCGGAAAACTCTGAAACAATCTCCCTCATGCGGTGTTTCCAAGGAGCGTGGGTATTTTTAATTAACAGCTTCTTTCGAGGTCGGCATTGCATTATCGGCTAGCTCCTATTGCTACTGATGTCCATGTGCAGTAGTGGTTGCTTTCCGTCAGGTAGCCAAGTTGCTCATATGTCTTCATATTCTATGTAAAAAATGCAATTGCTCTTTTACTTACCTGACTCTGTACTTATCGTGCCACATTCTGTCTATGGGTACACCACTTCTGCTCTCAATGAAGAACTCGTTAAACGGATCATCTATTTCACCTGTATGGTAAAAATACTTTTTTGTAGTTATTATTTAGTATTTTTTATGAAACATATAATGAATTTTTCGGGCTTTCGTCTACGCAATAAGACTTTAGTTTGCGCATCAGATGATAAAGTTACTTTTACCATTTGGACCGTTCGTACTATTTCAATCTAGCCAACATCTACAAAGATAATCTACATAAAATAAATGTGTACTGACCATTTTTTTATGTGTAACATATAATCTAATCCTGAAAAAAAATGACGAGTATCATAAGCGTACGAGTAAAAGCGATCCTTTCAAATTTGGACATTACGATTATCTTCGGCAATACTGGGCAGCATAGATTAATATTTCGAGTTATTTACCATGCAGCAACCAGCGCGTGAGCATCAGCAACAGCGGGTAAGTGAGCGCCGTCAGCAGTCGCCGCGCGAGCGCCGCCACACGTTCGTCGCCGTGCCGCACGAACCGGTGCACGCACGACGCCAGCTCTCCGCCTACGTACATAACGGAAACAAACTGTTAAGTTTTTGACTCATCTAAATCCGGTGATATTTCGGAAACAGACTAAAATCCAAGTATTCGATAGTGCGCATGAAAATATAACCGCACAGACCAAAAAGAATTAAATCATTCAATCATTTCCGGATATCGAGAGAACTATTTAATTCGATTCTAAAAATCAGTTGGCGAGATCTTGGGAGTTATTTAAGCCATTTGCAATATAAAAAGCATTGAGAACGGTATCGATCTTATAGAACTGCAAATTTTCAGAGCGGCTAATTTATTTGAATCGCATTGTAATAGCATTTCCTTAAAATATCAAAAACTTATAAAAATAACATAATCCGCGGGGAAGCACACGGTTTATAAATTAAAGAATACATACTTGGAACTCTGTAAGTGGCAACCTTTTAGCGAGTTTATCTCACTTTCACTCTACGACTTTTTACGAAAATTCTGCGTTTACAAATGAGCATGATCGACATATGTTGAATACAAAAGTTAACTTTTTTTAACGCACTTAACATATAATTTAATACGAAACTTGAAAAATATTTGTGCAGCGGGCTGCACGCTTCAGCTAGTATATTAATAAGTGAAGGAAAAACTTTAGAACCTTTTTTAAGACAATTGAGCGAACAGTGGCGTATCAAATATGGCACAACTAAAGTTTACATTGCGGAGGAATGCAGAAATTGGATAGTTTCCATCGTCGGCACTTGGTGAAACTGCATTTTAAATTATGTATTACACTGTGTGTGAACTGGAAGTACAAGTGAGTTTATTTGTAATACATAATTTGGAATGCAGAAACCTAATATTTTTTAATGTATTTTACATTAGAAATACATTACAAATTATAAAAATAAACGTTATACACATAACGTTAAACACTCGTGTGATAATTTGGTAATATTGACACATGTACATACCTTCTTCTTCATGTCTAAAGTCTGTTGCCAAACTTAAAAGAGATTCCATTGTTTAATCAATGGTCGAATTTCGGCCACAGGCAATCGCTAGTTGGTATAATTACATATACACCAGAAAAACAACCAAAGAATAATAGAGAAACATAAAAACCGCATACCTTTTTTGTGGTGAGCAGTGTGCGCTATATTAGCAAGCCAAGTTAACCTGTGCAAAGGTTCCTGAGCCCAAACACACATGCGCCGCAACGTGCCGCCGCCGCCGTCGCCCTCGCAAACCTACCAAGGATTCACCGCCAAGTTAATTATACTTATTGCACCCGCTAAATGCAAAAGTTAGTTTAGTTGAATATATTATTTTGTATTAGAAAGAAAGAAATTATATATTAATGGACAACTTATGCCGTGCAAAACAAATTATATTGTATTATAAAATTATACACATTAAAAACAATATTATATTCATAGTTAAAAACAAATCAAAGCTTTTACTATCAAATTTATATCTAAAAGAAATAATAAGCAAGAAGTTATAGTCATGGGCGTACTGAGGGAGCGGGGGGGGGGGGGGCAGGGAGGGGCAGCTGCCCCAGCTCCTGATGGAGACAGCCATTGCCTATAGGTACCAAAAGTGTCCATGGCGATGTAAAATGGCACATTTACCGGCTATCTCACCCTCCAAGCCAGAAAACGACAGGGGCAAAGACTAACTATTCCGGCAAGTATAGTAGGGTAAGACGATGTAATGATACCAAACCCGGGCCAAACGTTTTTTACAAGCATATTTGTTTTTTGGATAAATATTTAGGATCTTATTAATTTTATTATACAGGTTTGCAGCTTGACTACTATACTGTCTACTAGCAAAGGTAGCTTTAGTTTTTATTACTGTCGCAACATTATACTTCCTTCTTTTGGCCAGATTCCCGGAATCATATACTAAAGCTTGATGCAATTTTATCATCCGAATTGAAAACCTCATCCTTTTTATTTCCAGGTTGATAAGAATTGACTTGACTAATATTAAAGTTTATGCAATAGTCGGAACAAAATTTTTAGCGAACAAAAATTATGTTACTTTTTCTTAAAAGGCGAAAAATTGGCTCAATGTGTCACTACCACCGTGACTACTAGGTAGTAGAATACAACGTCTCGCCCGGATTTGGCATCACTGCTTTGCCTATTTTGGCCTGTTGTGTTCTTATTTAAAAGCCGGTAAACTTATGCAAGTGACACTTTAACCCGTCATATTGATAACAATGTTCCATTAATATATTTGGTGCGAATGGTTGTCTCATTCCAACAAGAAACGATTGCTTGTTTGCTATCTTATAATATGAAAAATGTATACAAATATTTTTAATGTTCTCGTACGACTGAAAGTGGAATGAGACTTGAACAGTATGTTCGTGAGTCGTAAGCTTAGATTTCAAAAATTCTTTTAGTACAACCACTACTGATAACTTCAAGATCTAATGAGTACAAAAAATAAAGTAAATTCTACTTCTATCATATAATAGAGTTCGCAAAATTTTAGTAATATAGGATTGAGCACACTGGAACGAACCGCAACGGGCCGGTTCGGAACGCATCGCAACGAAAAATTATAGCTTAGCACATTAGGACGGCCTGCAACATAGCAAACAAGCAGATGGGTCTCCTGGAAAAAGTCAACCATCACCTATAGACACCAAAGACGTTAATGGTGCGTTGCTATCTTGTGGCGAGGTCTAATGCCACATGCATAAGTTTACCGGCTACCTTACCCTCCAAACCGGAACACGACAGTGACTAGCACTGACGCCATTGCGGCAGGAATAGGTAAGGCGGTGGTACCAGACCCGGTCGAGCCGATGCTCAACTCTATCACCTAATAGCTACGATATTAGTGACTCGTATAGCCAATAGGTCCCCTCTTACGACCAGCCTGGCAGAACGGTTGTTATTTTGTTGTTGTTTTGTTATTGTTGGCCTTTTCTTCAAAGCAGCCCGGGACCATCACGGGGAGAATGTATTATTCCCGTGGTATTCAAGAAAGATATTGATCAAGCAGCAAGCTGCAGGTTACAGCTGGCATTTACTTAAAACAAGGGTACCTGTGATTGTAGTAAGGCAATACTTCGATAATATTCAGTCAGTTCATCTCTTATTGACGAGACTAGTCCTTCACCCATCAAACCTGTAATCATTTGAAATTACATGAGCTGTGTATGCAACCAAATAAAAATGTACTAAATTTTTTATATCATTAGGGGGCCTATTGCCTATCTTTGACATTTATAGTGATCAACTGAAATTTGATGAACACTCAAAATTGGTTGGCAACTGACAACAGTGAAAATTGGTATTGCGTATCGCTTTTAGTGGCGGTGACTTTCGTCGCTTTCCAGCGTTCGTTCCAGTGGGTTGACTTGTCACTGCACTATTTTATCGATATTATGCTTCTAAATAAAAAAGCTAGGTAAACGCAAATGCTTATAAGGGTTTATTATGGTCCTTTGTTTTGGTCGGTTTGTATTCTTCAGACTAATGTCAATTGTCAAATGTCATAACAATAAACAAATAACAATAACCTCAAAATAAGTTTAGACTAACAAAATTAACTTTTCAGCTTTAAAATTTCTTTGTTGATCCCACTTTCTCCACTTTTATGTTTGTATATAGATTTATGTACATAGTATTAACTCCTAATCCATAATGTTGTAGTTGTGTAAGTTTACTAATCTTTGTGATTGTTTTGTTTTAGATTCCTCAACTTGTAACTGATATAGTCACCGGACAACTCTTTTTATGTGTCTCTCCCATGACTGACTTGATATTGGCAGAATCCGTACTAACTGGATAGCCACCAAACCAATATAATAATAATAAGTTTAGAATGCTCTCTTGAAGCAAATTAATGGTTAAAAGAAATTAAATTGTCGGTCGAATTTGCCAAAAGATACTATCCAGCCAGACTCAATGGCAGAGAGCAAGTTGAGTAATAACTTAGTAGTTTAGATCTATTGATTGTCATTGCATTGTATTACTTACCTTTTACATAAAAGTAGTATATAACATCTGCATTTAAACAGTAACAAATATGATCTAATTGAAAAACATGAATAATCTGGAATGAAGATATGGGTATAAATCTAGCCAAGAGGTAAATAGCAGAACCCCTAACTTGCAGATATTATATTCATTGATTATAATAGTTTTTAGATTACTGTTAGGACTAAGACATGATATTGGTATTATTGAAGTTAACAGGTAGTAATGTAAATTTAATATTTAATCAAATGAAAGTGTCTAAAGTGTGCTAAATTTTCTACAACTAGACATGTATGATCCTATCCAATAGCTAGAGCTTTGAGAGGTAATAAAAAAAACATACAAATTTAATTTTTTTATTACTTCCGTATTGTCAATATGACAAAATAATAAGACAATCCGTTTGTCTTTATTTTATAAAAAGAGTTGAGAAAAAAACATAAAACCTCATACTGCATGTTAGTAATAAGTGCATAGTTGCACCTCTGACTCGCCCAATGTTTGTGTTGTGTTGTAGCTTACAAAGTTTTTAACCAAAAGTTTTTCTGTTTAAGGTAATCTTCAGAAATTGAATTATGTGCAAACAGAGACAAATGCAATGATAAAGATATGTATAGTGCATTATCAGGGTAACAAATCAATACAATAACCTCAATCATTTAAATAAGGTATTGATTTGTTACTATCATCAGTAAAAGCGTTAAAATGTGAAACTGGTTGGTGTAAATGAATAAAAACTAAATAAAACAGTACTAATTATTATAAAATAATATCAATACAAATCATCATGGAGTTTTACCAAGTGCCGATGCTGTTCAGTGTTCAAAGTATAAAGAAATGTGCTTTAAGAACCTACTTAGGAATAAGTGTGCTGAGCTCATGAAACAGATTATATGCACATTGTGCACATAAGGAATGTTGAAAAAGATAATTTAAAAGTGTTAAACAAATTGAGAATAATGGTAAATGAAAATATTCATATCTTCATTCAGCATGGTGTGGTTATACTGTATACATGTTATATTTAGTACATTAGATAGATGTATAAAGCTCATCACACATGGTTAAGATACTATAATATTTGATCTTAAGATACCCTAATATTACAATATTACATCTTAATGTATACTTCAGAATATCGCTCACCATACAAATCCACAATCACACACAACTAAGATAATATATATTTTACCTTTAGTATCTTAAGATACCGAACGATATGGAAATATATATTTCATATCTTAAGATACAAAACATAAAATAAATTATGTTTTTATTTCGGGATATAGGTGATCGCAGTGCCTCATCTATACATATAATAAAATTGTAGGAAAGTCAAAACTGTACATTGAATATTTTTTTAAAAGAATACTTGGGGTGTGATCTACAATCGATATCGAAGCCAAAAATATAGTTTTTAGAATTTTTGTCTGTTTGTCTGTATGTATGTCCGGGGTAAACTCAAAAAGTACTGCATGGATTTACTTCAAATTTTGCATGAATATTACTAATAGGTCGGGTCAACATATAGGCTACATATTATTACGCTATCATCTATGGGGGAGGTGCAGTGTGGAGTAAACGAAGTCCGCAAGAAAAAAGTCGTGGGCAACAGCTAGTAATCTATATATTAATATAATAAATGCAAAACTTTGGATGGATGTTTGTTACTCTATCACGCAAACTACGATACGAATTTGAATGTAATTTGGCACACAGGTAGATTATAACTTGGAATAGCACATAGGCTACTTTTATCCTGAAAAAACTAGGTGATCCCGCGGGATTCGCCAAAAACTTAAAATGCAACGGGCTGCACGCTGCAGCTAGTAATATTACAAATGCGAAAGTTGGGATGGTAATGTGGGGTGCATCTAGTATTATAATAGTTACTACTGTAAGCAGTGCGGGATGCTCCCGGCTTCGTGCCGCATCCAGGCAAGAGGAAGAGGGGGGAAAACTACCACGAAAGCTATTGCCTTTTATGTCAAGCTAGGGGTCCGCCCTTGAACAATTGACATGTCTTTGATGGTTTTTCATTCAAAGTTAACTTTGTTAGGAATGTGCTACTGCAATTTTCATTTTACATTCTATAATAAAATCGTCTGAAGAGCTGTCTAACAAATCAAGAAGTAAGACCGTATCACTTATAGTTAATCAGCTGTATATAGAACTCCTACAAAGAATATGTGAGGCAACGAGGCAGACTCATGATAAAATGAACAAATTTTAATATTATTGTATCTTAGCCATATGTGATACCTTAAGATACTGTATACTTTTATATTAGGGTATCTCAAGATAAAATATTATAGTATCTTAACCATATGTGATGAGCGTAACAGTTATAATTGAACTAATTCCTACGTCAAAATAAAGTTGTTTGCATAGCATAAGACAAGTTTCTCTTTTTATATTATAGGATGACAAACAAGCAAATGGCTCTGGGAAGAATTAATCGCCTAGACACCAAAGATGTTAATGGTGTATTACAATCTTATGTGGTCATATAATAAAATAAATTTATATGAATAGATTGTTTCTTTTATTACTATTGTACCTAAGTATTTGTTTTAATATTACCTAATCTAACACAGATTTTCTTTTTTAAACTAAGGGGGGAAAAAAGGATAATAAATTTAAAATTGAAGAATTAGAAAAAATAAAAAATTTGCCAGATGATAACTGCCTTTTTTATATCAAAAGATAGCAAACAAGCAAAGGCTCCCCTCATTGAGAGTCAACCATTGCCTATAGACACTAAAGATGACAATGGTGCGTTGCTATCCTTGTGGTGGGGTCTTATATATGTATAACTTTACCAGCTATTTCATCGTCCAAAACAAACAGTGATAAGCAATGACATTGCGGCAGGAATAAGTAAGGCTGTAATACCAGACCCGGGCGAGACAATGCAAACCTCTGCCACATATTAGCCAAAATTTTCAATTTATAAATTAATATAGGCTATGCTTTATTAGACAGAAAAAAACCCATATCTTCAACTAATATATTCAATTTGCATAAAAGTATGCTAGATCAGTAATGTACCAAATTATTCCTGCACAATAATTTCAAATTTTGAAGTTAAAGATTTTGTCAGTTGAAACTGTCTGAATTTATCATTTATAATCACAGTATGTGTTATGGTTTAAATATGTCCAAATATACATAAAACCTACTAAGCCAGTAAAGCTACATAATAAGTACAAAACTAGCTACGCTGTCTTGCTAAGTACATAAGTAGCATTCACATTATACTTAAAAGCTGGAAAACATTTTGTATAATGTATTCTAAGTGTAGAAGTTTATTATTATTGAATAAAATTAAATCTTATGGCTGGTTATTTTCCAGCTAAAAAAATTTTACATCTTGTTATAATTATTACAAAACTGTAAAGTTTTTTTAGTAGGTACAAGGTAAAAATAAAAACTGCAAGTTAATGCTTTTTCTTTTCACATAGTCTTTATTCAAAAAAAAAACAATTATATTAAATCTTTTGTCCTTCTCATATGTGGTTCCCTGTTAGTGCCTTGCCTCAAGTTATATAGATCTGTCACGGTGCTGTTTTGGATCACTGAGTATTGCTGGTAGCAATCCACAATATGATAGGTACTGCAACTCTTGTATTGGAACAGTTGTGTTTGATGTTTTGGCTTCGGCATATAGAGCAACATAGGTATGTATTAGGATATTATTTAGTAGTGTTATCGGGTTCGAATTTACTCTGCTTGTTAAATACTACCAATTCACTCTCTGCACTCTTATACACTTTTCAGTAGTTAGGACCCACCAGCAAACATCAACATAGAACTTTTGAGACTAAGAAGTTGTAGCTGCTTAATGAAATATTAAATCTGAAATCAAATAAAATATTTAAAATGGTATATGCAAGCATCACTGCATCAATATGCTATAGTTAATAGTGTAATGGTTAATCCTCAGACCATTTTTGTTGGCCTGAGTGTTAATCGTTAAAAATTGTAAGTGTATGGTACAGTAGGTACCAGCAAACATCAACATAGAACTTTTGTGACTAAGAAGTTGTAGCTGCTTAATGAAATATTAAATCTGAAATCAAATAAAATATTTAAAATGGTATATGCAAGCATCACTGCATCAATATGCTATAGTTAATAGTGCAATGGTTAATCCTCAGACCATTTTTGTTGGCCTGAGTGTTAATCATTAAAAATTGGAAGTATATGGTACGGTAGGTACTTTAAGCTTTAACACAATGATAATTTTTTCTAAGAGAAGCTCTCTTCATGTTCAGAATTAATAATAGCTAGATATAGGAGTTCAATAGTACCTACATAAAAGAACACTAAGTTCTAATTTATTGATAGAGTCATAAGTTCATAAAGGCAACAAAATTAATAATTAAATTTATACAGATAAATTGCTTTTTGATTTGATTACTCTTGTAAGTAATATGTAAGTATACATATTATTTTGATAATTACACTTATTCTAGCACAATTACTTTTTAAATCAAGGGATTAGAACAATTAATAAGAATTTGCCAGATGATAATTAGCAGAATCCTCCATAAAATAAGCTTATTTCTTTCACTAATAAAATTAGTTGGCAAATTTAGCATTTACAAATTCAGTATTGGTTGTGATCACATAGAAAAGAAAGTCATATCTTCTTCATCTATGGTTAAAGATCTTAAAAATGTGATATAACAAACCATTTATTTCCATAATTATCAAAAACTCTTGTACAATCCCTTTTTGAAATTAATGTTCCAACTTATAACTATTCTAGAATGGTTTGCCAGGTGATAATTACTTCAATTTAGCACCAAATCAGTATCGGTTATCATTTATTAGGTCCATAATAGAAGCTCATTTCTTTCACTAATAAAATCACTTTGCAAGCTTAAAGATGCTAAAGCCTCTACCACTCTCTTACAAGTCGATTTTTTCTTCGGCACAAACAGCATACTGCATAAAACATTATTGTTACCATGTGAAATTTTATGTATTAGTCTTAGATATGTAATTCTAATTTTATTGCAGTATTGTGTTATGACTTATGTATCCTACATTATTTATTATTTAACAATAATAACCTTCTAAAAATGGTATTAACAAACTATATATTGTCAATAGTACATTTTCTGTACCTTTCAAACGTCGCCGGTTAATAGTGTTAATCACTATTTTGATCATTAAAAACTACTCTAGACTAGTTGCTTTCAAAACATAAAAGTGATCAACGATTTGACGTCATTCGTTGGTCACTAAGCATACGCAATACCAATTGTCAAACTACCCATACTAAAAGTGTCGCTCCAGTGCGCGATAGTGACTTTCGACGACACCAAGTACTTGTGACGTCATTTTCGTTGATCACCCATGTTAGTCAATACGAAATAAGGGAACTGACAGCTAATTGATGTCAACTTTGCACAGTGATTATCACTTTGATTGTCAGTTCAAGATAGGCAATAGGCCCCTAGATAGCATATAAGCAGATGATGAAAAAGAAACCATCGTCTACACACCAAAGCTCTTAATGATGCATTGCTATCCGTGTGGCGGGATAGCAATGATACATGCATAAATCTATCGGCTACATTACCCTTCAAAGCGGAACACGTTAATGACAGGCGTTGACACTATTGCGGCAGCAATAGATAAGCAGGTGACACCAAGTACCCATGCGAGACGTTGCTGAATTTTACCACCTAGTAGTCACGATGATAGTGACACGTATAGCCAATTGATCGCCTTTTATGACCACCGTAGCAGAACTGCAGTTGGTCTATTCTTCGAGGGAGTCTGGACTAACACGGAGTAACCCGAAACAACATGGGAGACAATCCCGGACTAACACAGGGGAAAACTACTACTACTTATCAAGTCTTATGTTTGTTATGGCTTCTTTCAATGTACAAACTATACTGTTTGTTGATTATACGAATGAACGGGCGTAATTTTTGTTGTTTTTAATAAAACTTACCTTGTGGCATAAGTCCAGATGACGGATCAATGAACTCTTTTAATTTGTCATGCAAAAACCCCAAATGTGCGATGCGCGAATAAAGTATTTGAACTGGACGAGACCAGTTGTTAACGGTTCGTATTTTAACTCCAGTTGCTGCTAGTACTGCATCTCGTACACAATTTCTCTCACCAGATTTATCTGCAATTAACAAAAAAGCTTTAATAACATCTAGGGTGATAGGGATGTCCACCCGTTTCGCCAGACAAGAAATTGGATAATAATGGCCCGCCCTGAAAAATAACCATTATATATAATCTGATATGGAATTCTAGATCAAAAGTATAAACATGTCAATGTCACTTCTATTAGCCGCCAAATCAACCATTCAGGCATACTCAATATTGCTCTAGGCAGTCTAATTATCATCATTTTTTGATTTATAATCTATATATTTATAAGTGAAGGAAAAATGTTGGACCCTTTTTTAAGACAAACGCACTAACGGTGGAGTAAAAAATTTGGCACAGTTAAAGTTAACATTACGGACGACTGTGCAAACCTAATATTATTAAATAAAATACATTACAAATACATTCAATTAATAAAAATAAACATCACACACTCTACTTTCATGTAACATAATATGTGATAATTTACCATAAAAAAGTAAGTAAATATCTTCACGCCTATATCTCCGAAGAGGTAGGCAAAGGTACAACAATTGCACCCACAATTAGCCGAAGATACTTGGTCCCTTAAATGTGATAGATGGCAAGCCTATGGTCAACCGGGCACTTTCCAATCCTGGGCAAATTTGTGGTTCTCAGAAAACTGAAAAAAACACTTTTTTTTAATGTGCTTGACCCGGGAATCGAACCTGTGGTCAATGCCAACGCTGGACCACTAGACCACAGAGGCGACATAATTTACCTTAGATGAAGGAAACTACTACTAGATATGAAAAAACTATGGGAAAACCGTATCATTTCGTCCCTAACAATGGCGGATTTAAGAACAGCTGTTTACTGTCTACATAACAATTATTGATAGATTATATTGCAATTGAGCATGTTAGTATAACAATTAGTTTTTATTTTAGATTTAAGGTACACACTGATATTATAGAAAAATACAAATAAACGCTAAAATCAATATAATGTTTTGTAATCAAAGGGTTATTTGAAATAAAATTTTAACTTACCTACATTGACAGCGTATTTTACTAATGGCGTTTTGGCCGCAAGCTGTTTAAAGTGACGTTTATTTTCTTAAATGATTTAAAATTAGAACACTGACAAAATTTTTGTAGCTTTGTCTATTATGAAAATTCTAACTTGTTAGACAAAGATAAAGCCATTTTTATTTGTTCAGCGTTGGAATGCACGCATCTTTATAATTTTGATTGTTTATGGAAATTAATGCTAAGTCCTTATCTTTCTCTTGTCAAAGGTTTAAAGCATTTGTCGAAATTAAAAGAGATTTTACAGTTTAATCTATGCTCGAATGTGGGCCTCAGGCGATCGTTAGTGAAAATAAAACAATGACAATTTTTAAAGTACATAGGGCCAGGGAAATACAACAAATTTATTGTTTAACAATTAAGAAATCATGAATAAAAAATGAAAACCTTAAATTCACAGTGGAAAAGCAAATTTCAATCACGACAAATGTCAAAAATCAAATGAAGAAACAAAATGGTGACTAGTCATACATGTCTCTATAGACGTCCATCAAATTATAATTCCATTAACAATTTTTATGTATTAATATTGATATTTATAAAAGAAAAGCCTAATTTTTGGAGCTTCCTTATTGTCGGTATCATAAAAAAAATTGCACAATTATATTTCAAACAGTTAAATTTTATTATAGGTTTATATTATTAGATATTTTATAAAATAAAACTATGTACAATATTAAGTTTTATGAATGTAAGGTAAACAGATAATTTTTCAATATATTTTAGTATTTTTAACAAACCGCAAAAATATGGCTGTGATATTTAATTAAATATCAATATGAAAACATATAAACAAAGGTGTAGCCAATTGGCTACACCATTGTTTACATTTTTGATCTCAACTATATTTCCGATATTAGATTAAACTAAATGTCGTTTGTCACTGTAGTTCACTGGGGTTCACTAAATTCAAGTTGAAGATAGGAGGAATAATCCACATGTTACTTATGCGAAATAATGCATTTAACTTAAAAAATATAAGACTTATTTTAATGATAAGAAAAGAAACAACATAGGAATCATAAGGTCATATTAATCTTACCATTCGGTTGCAGAGCAATAATCATATTACTATTTGTAGATGGCAAGCTTTGACTAGATATTTGTTGTTTGGGAGCTTTACTGGCCCAGCTTGTAGAACCCAGTGTGCTTTTACTGGAACTTGAGGTTGGTCCTGGCAAGCCAAGAGCAGGGTTCTGCAATGATTTTATAATATGTACTGTAATTTTTATTTATACAACACTAGATCCAAAGAAAAACACTCACTGCCAAATCCTTTCCAAATTATGGCATATTGCTATCCTAAATTAAGACTTATAAGACAATGGTTTTAACTAAATCCCAAATATATCATTCAGACGAATTTAAAAACAACTTCCTATAGGTCGCATTTCTTGGCTTTTATATAAAAAAAATGTGTAAACGGTTGACCCTACGGGCCATCCCTGAAACTTCCCACTAAATTAAGGTATTTTAAGATCAAAAGAGTAAAAAATATAAGCATAGATTTTTCAGGTTAAACATGTATTTTGTTAAAAACGGCAGTATATTAATTTTAGTAAAGCTGTATATTTTGAATACAATGATGGCATTCAATTTAATTTTTTTAAATCTAAATTATTGCTTTAGATAAATAATCGATAGGTTGAAAAATTACGATGCAATGTCGAAAAACATTTTATTTTTAATTTTCTTCATTGACAAATCCCAAACAGATTGACCGATTTTGATTAAATAAATGGTATTTGATGCAGTTTTTAAAGGAGAAAAGCAGATAAGATTGTATGGTGTTAGTCAGAGTGATAAGAAATACATTACACTCAATGGCATTACATTATAGGCGACACACAAAAAAGTTGCTCTGACGCCTGCTCATAAGCAAGCAAGCTTAAGGTTTGCAGAGACTTGTTTGAACTTTGATTGGAGCTGCGGAGCACCACTATATTTACAGACGAAAAAAGCTTTATGTCAAGCCAACATGAAAGCCTTCATTTGTGGAGATATAATAGTACGAGATATACCGAAGACAATGCAGTGCCCAATTTCAATTCTGGGCGAATCTCGACCAATATGTGGGGGTGGATGTCAGTGGATGGAGTGGTCGAGCTAGTTATTCTTCCTTCAAGAGCAAATGCAACACATTATCCGTCTGTATTGGGAGATAGTATGTTACCAAGTCTTCGCACGGTGTATCCAGCCAATGAAGTGTCTCAGATTATCTATTATCACGACAATGCTCGCACGCTCATCGCTCATATTGTAGATGAGTGGTTCGTCCAGCATGGTGATATAGTGGTGATTCCCTGGCCAGCAAAATCTGCACATATATTCCCCATAGAAAATCTATGGGGTTAAACGATTCAGCGATAGGAAAACGAAAATGAAAGGACAAAAGAGGCCATTGAAAACCACTGCCGAACTATTTGGGAAGATACAAGAGGGTCAGATCTATTCTCTCATCTCGTAGGTTCCATGAGAAATCGATTACAATGTGTCATTGACGCTAATGGCGGCTTTATCCTTTATTAATATATTATATTTCTTTGTTTGTAGCTTTTATAGAAATTTGCTTGATTATTTGTCTAGTTCTCAATTCAATATATGATTTTTTTGAGTTAATGTTCCTCTTTACTTTCATTTGAAATTGAAATAATTATGTGGTATCCACGAGACGGGAAAAGAAGCCGTGGACGACAGGTAAAAAGATGGGAGGCTGATCTCCCTAAGGGTTGGAGGAGAGACTGCATTAATAGGACAAAGTGGCACTATCTGTAGGAGGCCTATGTCAAAGGACAGCCTGACCTGAAATGTGTTACCAATGCTCAATTTTAACTATTTGGAATTATATATTATATAGATTTAAAATAATTTTATAAATTAATAATATTAATGTTAATATAATGTAATAATAATTATAATAATCCTAATTAATCTATTGTATTTGTAATTTTTTTTTTGACTAATTTCTGAGTATTAAGTGATCTTTTATTGTGTACAGATATTATGTTGGAATGGTCAGAGAATAAAGGCTATTTTTATTTATTTATTTATTATTTATCTATTTACTTTCATTTCAATTGTGCATTATAGGTACCTATTAAGATAATTGAGACTGCCATCAAGGGCCTACAATTTTTTTTAAATTAGCAGTAAAAGTTAAATCTAATCAATTGAGATAAACTTTATTTGATAGAAAACGTCACATTTATTTAATGTTAGTAGAACTGTTTTTTGTACTGGTATGTTGGCATGATTGATTCGTACACTAATGCAAGCAAAACTAGATCTTAAGGTGACGAACCTATTTTTACCGTGACTGTACACAATTTTCTTAAACAGTTTTCGCTTTACATGTTTATTTATTTTTATTTCTTTATTATTTATTGTATACTTATTACAAAAGGCGGGGTTAACAGTAAATGCATTCTCTACCAGTCAGCCTTTGAATTACTTGAAAAGAACAAGGGGTAGTTGTAATATATATCCATACATATATATTTACATCCAAAATATATAATAGTAGCTGTGCCCGTGACTGTGTGGATAAATTTCTAAAATAAAAGTAGCTTAATTTATTCCTTATTGTCGTGGTTTAAAAGAAAGACAGTCCCATCAGTTTACCCGCATAGTTCCCATTCCTGTGGGATTTCCGGAGAAACTATCCTATGTCCTTTCTCGGGTTTCAAACTATCTGTTTACCAAATTTCATCCAAGTCGGTTCAGTGGTTTAGGCGTAAAGACACCGACTGACATACCGACAGCGTTACTTTCGAATTTATAATATTAGTATAGATGATACAAAAATAAAATAAATACTACAATAATTTGCATCTAAGGTAATTTAACATTATAAATATGCATCTCAACCTAACCAAATAAGTAAAATTATGACGTTGTGACATATGCAAAAGAAGAAAAAATATTCAATTTCAAAATGATGTGCTCAGTTCAGACAAACAATTGACCTCCAGAAAACTAAAAATTAATACATAGATATGATAAATATATATGATTTTTATTTAATTAAATTTAATTAATAACTTTAGACATAGTGAAAAATCTAAAGAAAAATATGTTTTGTCTAACCCCATTGAAATTAGCATTAGGAACAACCAGAAAATAAAACTAATTATAATAATATAGTGTTTTAGACCAAAGAATTATGTTATAAGTGTAATTCAATACCCCAATATACCTCTTATTATATAAGTATCAATTATTACTGTTAATAATATATTTTTTGTTAATAAATTTGAATCTTAATTGATTTAAGTGTGAAAAATTGATAGACTAGTTATTATATTATCAAAAAACATACATTGATTGCAATAGTAGAAACATAATAGTATACACAATAATGACTTACAGAAACAGCAAGACTCGGCACTGGAAATAGTTGGTGTGTAGAATCTGTTTGTTGAGGTGTTTCTGATAATGCCAGCAACAATGATAAAATTGACACCCTTTGTTTTAAGACAAACTGTAAAAACAAAATAAAAGAAAGTATGAGACGTTGAGACAATTTGAATCTGATAATATACTAGCGACCTGCCCGCGGTTTCACCCGCACAGCTTTTGTTCCCGTGGGAATATCGGTAAGGTTTATACACTTAAACCTTCCTCAAGAATCAATCTATCTATTAAAAGAAACCACATCAAAATCCGTTGCGTAGTTTTAAAGATTTAAGCATACATAGGGACATAGGGACATCTATCTTCACGCCAGCGGCGTGCACAGGGTTATGACACAAGGTATGCACTATGTGGAGGGGTACTCGGTCACAAAAACTTTCTTTTACAGATTTTTAGCATAGCCACAGCCACGCTACGGATCTCTAAGTCGGAAACCATGACAACAGTACAAGTCTTAGATGGACTACTATTCATGTACATCTTCTACGGCAACAATATCCCGAATCACAGAGCCCGTTATACGTTACAAATAGTAATAATTTCTACGGAGCATGAGCTAAAACTCTTACTATAATAGTTGTATATATATAATTTCTAATTATTACTATCTACATAATTTCTAAAATTATTACTATTTGTAACTAAATTGAGTCATTTTACTGATATAGGAACCGGGCATAAACCAGCAAAAAGTAAACTTAACTCATAAGTTTCATGTTAAAAGTTATGAAACGTATAACGGGCTCTGTGATTCACACACACAATTATGAGAACTTACTATTTTTAATTTTTAATAAACACACATTTTTAACACAAACTTCACAATCAAATAACATTTTAAGAAATCTACAATTAATGCACCAATAAAAGCAAATTACTACAATTATTATAGAAACTCAGTAATAGACTTAAATGTACACTTTTTCAATGTTACAATGAAAAATATGACGCAAACAAAATAATAAACAATGCTTATCACACGAAACAAGCAAACGGCTTACTTGAATGGAAAGAAAGCCAAAACTTATTATAAATAGCTATTTACTTAATATGAATAATAAATTTTGGTACTTCAAATATCTTTATTCTAGTTAACTTTAATAACGCCATAGATTAATATGCCTACTCACTGTGTTTCTCAGTTTAGCGTAAGCTTCATTAAATTTATCAGCATCCTTAGCAGATATTGCAGAGAGACGTGAATGAATTTTTTGCGACAGGAGTCCTTCATCCTGTGCTGGACGAGTTTTTTCACTCGTTGAAGATAAATATGACAGAGCCAATTCATAAGCTCCATCTACAAAGAAAGAGTAGTTACAAATGAGAAACACAAAAATTACTTGTAGACATGCCAAAATAGATATGCACCAATTTTTGTCGCTGAAAAGAAACTTTTAAGATATTCATGTAAGTTAAACATACTTCAAATTCAATACTCGAAAAAATAATTCCTTAAATATATTATCAAAAAAAATGACAACAGCATATTTTAAAAAACGAAACATACCAGGCTCGGTTGACAGCCCTTCACATAATTTATGAATAAGAGTAGCGATGTTATAAGCCGATATATCCATTTGCTTTTATTTTTGTTTCATTTATAAAATATAAACAAAAACAATGTTTCGATTCCAGCCTCTACAACTTAAAATACTTTATTCTGTGTTATTTTAATTTATTGCGCATTAATAGATTAAAACATTGATTAATAAGAATAAGACAAATGCAAATCAATGTATAATTTCATTATTATATTAAAGCAACTTTAAATATTTAGTAAATAAGTTAATTTTCATTTCAACTTCAAATCTTAAAATTCAAACAGAACTAAAATTTTGCTTTAGCCCACTTTTTGACGTTGACACTTCATAAATTTTGATTGAAATCTGAACCCTGTGATCTGAACTACAGATATCTTTAAAGCACAGGGCAATATATGGACTCCTAACGGAGCTTTAAAGTTTTCTGACACGAGTGAAATTAGCTAGTGACACCGAATAAAAACCTACGATCTATAAATGCCATATCGGCCGCAAGCCGTTTGAGGTGACGTTAGGTATTTTCTTAAATGATTTGAAATTAGAGCCCTGACAAAATTTTTGTAACTTTGTCTATTATGAAAATTCGAACTTGTTAGACAGAATTAAAGCCATCTTATGTTTTCTGTGTTTTATATATTCTTATATATTCAACTCGGATAAATAATATACATGGATAGATACAAAGAATAAAAACAGAGCCGCTATATCTGATTCAATTTCGACTGTATGAACCGTGTAAGTGCGAATATGATAAAATGTATTGTTTTTACTCGATTACTGTCATGTCGTAAGTTTCTATATATAGCTAAAATGTCAATTGAACTCGGTTAGTACTATCAATTTAAAGAGTTATAAAATTAAATACTGGCACCAATATTATCTATTCATCTTCGTTGCTATCAAATTTGGCCGTATTAGCGGAATCTAAGTAAATCCTCTTTACATTATAAGTGAACGTTATTGTTATATTGTGCAAATTGTTATCGATAATCAAATTTTAAAATTAATGTTTTAGGTTTATGAAAGATGACGATAAATTATTTATTAGAAATGAACAACATTTGCAAAATTGAACACACAAAACTTCTTTTTTTTACGTATTTTTCAGCATTTTTAAACCAAAAATGTAAAATTAATCGAAATCTATTCCTACATTGAAAAATAAAACATCTTTCTTTTTTTTCATTAAATTTACAAAATGCAAGGTTGTTGGTTATAACAAGAATAAAGTGTTTATAACTTGAACTTATAGTGTCTGTAAAATATTTATAAACAAAATATTATATTTATCATCATACAGACACTGTCCGTCTAGGCAGTTCGTTAGAGGCGAACAATTGGCTAAATGAGTCATAAGCATTGTGGCTTCTAGGCAGTAGATTTTTGCATTTTCTTGCCGGGGTCTAGGACCTCTGGCTCACTTATTCCTGTAGCGATAGTGGTTTTTCGGTGTTTAAGTGGTGTAAGTTTTTTTATCTATCTTTAGATAGCAAACAAGCAGATGAGTTTACTGATGGAAAGAGTCAACCATCGCCTATAAACACCAAAAATGTTAATGGTGTGTCGCTATCTTGTGACAGGGTCTAATGCCACATGCATAAGTTTACTAGCTACTTTACTCCATAGACTAGTATATAATATTGGGATATAATGTTGCTTAACCTTCCAAACCGGAACACGAGAGTCACTAACACTGATTCAATTGCGACAGGAATAGGTGAGGCGGTGGTACCAGACGCGAGCGAAACAATGCAGAACTCTACCACCTAGTGAAAACCGGTAAATGTATGCATGTGGCACCATAGAATAATAACGCATAGAAACCGAGTCGACCCGCGCAATATTAAGCCATTTCAAAGAAGCCTGAAAAGGCTTCTTACGTTCGCCGGCCCCTCAGACATGCGACACGTGCCACGCGGAGTACAGCTCTCGCAATTTCAAAAAATGTGAGTTACTGTGTAGTGAAATGCTGTCACCGTGCTTTACAAAAGCGTATTTAGGACTTGAAGATAACATTTCACCGCTAAAAACTACTTGGCATCGGATATTTTTGTATAAAATCCAAACAAATAAATCATAAATATCTAAGTAGAACGATATTCAAAATGTTGCCAGCCAAAGGGAAAAATATTCTACCACGTATTTGTTTTTACCTATTTTCATTATAATTAATAATATGTGTTTTCCTATTTTATGTGCGATATTACATAGCCTGGACTTTGCTTTTGCATAAAAAATAGTTTTTAAGTGTTGGGACTCACCCATTATACTGGCACAAATATTACAAATCCGTTTATCAGAACAATATTATGAAGCAATTATTCGTATATAATGAGGACTTTTAGAAGACAAAAAAAAATGTTCCAACTAGCATTCTAGATGCCACAGTGACCATCAGAAAAAAACTCTGTCACTACCAGTCATTTTTTTTAAATTTTCTTATTAAATAATTACTTGACACTAAGCAATACGAAATAATGCCATCGTACTGCATTATTTCGTATTGCTTAGTGTCAAGTAGTTTTATTAGCGATATTTTTGACTTTTATCCACGAAAACATGTAGGGTAACGTGCCCTAAAATCGGTCTGCGCCTAATGTCGACCTCCTAATATGTTTATACTGATAATTAAGCTAATATTCCACATAACTTTTTAGAACGTGGGCAAGACTTCATACATCGTTTTTTAATTATTATCTTAAAGTTTAATATGTTCCTTAACATTCTATATCAACTGCTTAATTTATCCGCATCTAATAAATATTTTTTTAACTTGGGGAATAGTAGTTAAATAAAGTTGGAATTTAGGTAAGGTTAACGTAAGCAATCAGTTCTCTCCATAGTAGTCTGTGGTTAGATATTTATCTTGTCATTGGGTGTCTGTTAATCTCAGAAATCTAAGTTAGGTTGACAGAATTCTGAGCTAAGTCGAAGACACTTTATAGGTACTTAAAAGAACAAAAAATAAATTAGCTTTAACTATTCTTTAATACAAAAACAGGGAGAATTTTTATTTGATAATTATAATGAAAATTATAACATATAAAATTATTGCTGTTTTAATGAAAATGTAAATTAAGTTTTATACAATGATAACACTTAAATTTGATGATAGGATTCAATCAAATTAGTCTCAATATTTTTTATATTATTGTTCCTAGCGATAAATTTTATTTAATTGATTTAACAATCGTAGAAAATTATTCTAGTTTTATTCTAGTAGTGAAAAATAAAACTTTGAATATCAAGTGCCTTTAAATTGTTTTCTTCCTTTGGCTACAACTTAATAAAAATAAGTACCCTAAAATAGTTATATTGAAGATTATTTGATATAGACAAAAAATAATTTATATAAATCGTTTTATATAAAAAAATATCACAATATTGAATATTTACTGCTCATTTCTCTTAATTTTGAGGACCAGCAAGTAACGATCTTATGTAATTTTTACATATCAAATTTTTTTCTGCGTAGTTTTAAAGAGACTAAAATATCAATTTATTTCATTTATTTTATGTCTCAAAGAAAGAGACTCAATCATTAAAATTGGAGACCATTTAGATTTTTTCTTTGCAGTTTTTATCAAATTAAAAAGATCATTAAATACATACCATAAAAAATTGAGTGCATATTATGTTTACAAAAGTTATTTAATAAAATTAAAGTAAATTTTAATGCAAAGTCAATACCTTATTTCAATTTCAAACATCCTTTACGGGCTAACAATAGAGAAAAATGGGGCTGAAATTAGGGAAACATGGTCAATGTTTCCCTAATTTCAGCCCCATTTTTCTGAATATTACGTCAGACAATAGAAAAGAAACCAGGATAGAGAGGGTCAATCATTTAAAATTTAACACGTTTACATATTTTTATTTCGTTGTTGAAATCAATTCGAAACATCAATAGTGTAAAATTTAAATATTGATTAATACGAAAAAGAAAATTAATATTTTCTTCCCGATAACGGTTTAAGCCTAATAGGGTCCGAAAGTTACGTATTTGGTTAGGCGGCCGAAATTTGGCTATTTTACCCTATAAATTTCTACATCACTGAGATTAATTTTAATTTTTAAAATTTTAAATAAATCATTTGATTATTAAAAATACATATTTTTGTTTCACAATTTGCACAAAAACGAAAAAAATCCAAGGTGAAATAGCTTTGGAACGTAGAATTATAACACGTAGAAACCGAGTGGGCCGCGATGTTTTAAGCCATTTCAAAGTAGCCTTAAAAGGCTACGCATGCGCTTGCCGTCCGTTCAGAATCGCGATACACGTCATACGGAGTGCAGGTCTCGCAATTCGAAAAAAATATGACTTACTGTGTTGTTAAAGGCAAAAAAAGACGAATAAAATAAATGCTGAATTATCAAAAAGTACCCTCGAGCTAAATTATTTTCATAAGACTTATAACACAAACATTTTAAATCTCAATAACATTAATAAGTATAAATAATAGTTAAAGCAAATACAATAATTAATTTTCTCAACATTAAGGTCTAACTAAAAATATTGTGCGCAATTTTTTTTCCACAACTAGCAACTGTATAGTGATAAGTTATGTGTTTTAAATTATCTATTTTTAGTCGATTTACATAACAGAAAAATTATAATTTGTAAGTACCTGTGAAATGTTCACTTTTTTTGTTTTTCTAAGGTGTTATAAAACTTCTTTATAATGCAATAAGTCATTTCGAATTATTTTTCGTGAACTGTGTCCGATATAACCTGATCTTATTAAGCATTGTCAACTCGCAAAACGAATTGAGCCGTTTCTGGCTCAGTTTTATTTACTCGTTTTTTGTGGTTTCTAGGCGTTATTATTCTAAGATCAGAACCAAAACAGTTGCGGACGCTTAAGTCATGCACAGAGCCAATAGTAGCCAATAATAGTACGTTTAGCTTAAAACATTTTAATTTTTTAAGTTGATTTAAATAAATACTTGATTAATAAGTATCTTATTAATTTTTACCTTAAAACGTTCGTCTATAACGTAAGTATTGTTTCTGTTTGCCCACCCATTTGCTAATTTTCAAGCTAGTTTAAGGTTTAGAATCATGGCAAGAATTGTATGAAAGTTAAAATAAAAAAGGTTCCAAGGTAATAGCTTTGAACAAACATACATACACATACACGCACACAGACATACACATAATAACACACAAATATTTGCCAAGCAATCTATTTCAAACATTTGTATGATATAGGATAATCAATAAGGTTTTTTTTTGTAAGAATTACTTCAATCACTGTTTTTATAACTTAAATAACGTAAACTCGTATTGACCATATTTTTATTTACGCTCGGTGCCGGTTGGTTACCGCTGTTTAATTACTGAAATTTAAAAAAAAATCTTGAGAACCTCTAAAACATTTTCCTGTAATTCTACTCATTTTACCTCACCAGAATAAAAATTGTAAGTTCTAAATTTTCTATATGACTAATAATACTATTGGAAAGACAGACAATCTTTATTTCAGTGAGGTAAAAATATTTTAAATCACAAATAAAAGCACAAAAACTAAAAAAATATAAGGTTAAATAGCTTTGGAATCATCTTGAGAACATCTAGAATATTTCCCGGCATTTAACATATTTTACCTAACCGAATAAAAAGTGTAAGTTTCAAGTTTATACTAAATGATTAATAATGTTAAAGTTTGAAAGATTATTTGTATACCGGTCAGGTAGATATATTTTAAATACCGTCTTGGGAAAATATTTATTTACTTGCAACACTATTCGAGTCTTTGTGTGCGTGACGACGCAAGTGATTACACGAAGCTTACACGGACATTGACACGGTTTTGGCCTAAAATATGAACGAAGCGTTGAATGCAATTATCACTCTAAGCGTTATTACTCTATGCGTATACTTATTGTTCATAGTATCAATTTCACAAAATAAGATCATAGTGTCGTTAGGACTAGGTGGAACAGGTATTTGGATCACGTATTTTTACAGTCTAGGAATAGATGCACCTAGTCACAGACTAGGTATTAGTTACTACTGCACCTAGTCTCTGATTTACCTAGTCCGACCCATCTCTAGTAATATTACGGAGATAGTATTTTTGACAGTTTGCGTTCCGGGCTCCGGACCAAAAGACCAAACCAAGGAAGTTACATTCTACCCGGAATGCTTACACGCGCTTCAAAATCGTTCCGAAGAGTACCACGACATGAGTGGAGTGTGTCTCTTTCTACTAAATAAAGCGCCAATCGCCATATATAAGTGTGGCCATGCGTAGTTTGCAAATTACTACTAACTAATTCTACTAATTTGAGAAACAGTATTTGCATTGCATAAGTAATTACGTAATAATTAAAATAAGCACATTTTAGAACTCACTATGTTAATTACAATACATTTTATGCTAATGTTTCTATCGACGTGTATGAATAAAAGGGATTTAACGATTAACGAATATATAAAAATCTACCATCTAGATAGTTTTATTTACACTGGCAATTGCAAGAAAGGGACAACATCCACTCATGTCGTTGTCTTGCTCAGAACGTTTTTCCGCTCTGCTATGTAAAAAACAAATGTCAACTTTATTTATTACGAAATAAAGTACATTTTTATTTTTCAAATATCGCTTCGTAACAATTCCAGTTATAGTATATAAGTTCCTTGGACCAAACTTAATGTGGGGGGTAGCAGATGAAAAATCGGTAACAAGTGATTGAAAGATTTTAAAACAAAAAAAAAAGTTTTTTTTTTATTTTTTTATTTACGCTAATTTTAAAACAAATCGATTTTTTATCGATTATTTATAAAAATAAAACGTAGACTGAGAATGCTATAGACAAATTGATAGCTTCTGTCGCAGTCGCACAAGAAAAAGAGCAGCTTACAGCAATGACGTGTAAAGAAACGAAACAGAACAATGTGATTTTTTGTTTCACTGCTCGTGTCACATTTCTTTCATATTTGGACAAGTACTTTGATAAACAAAGTTTGACAGCTAACGTTCTCAATAGAAAAAAACTGTTTTGAAGTGCTTATAACTGAATTAAATACGTTAAAGTTAATTGTGAACTTTTTAGGATTAGTGTATCTACCATTTTAATAAAAAAACATGGTACGTTGTAGTGTTCTAGGGTGCAAAAGCGACATTGGAAGGAAAATGCCGAGATTATCATTTCATTCGTAAGTATACAAATCTTTATAAGTAATAAGGTAATCAGTAACATTTTATTATATACTTAAATTGTTTATAATGTAGCATTGGCGTAGATTTATCGTTGAAAAACCAAAAAACTAATAATTATAATTTTAACCTGTAATCTTTGGTGTTGCCGCTTTTTTGTACAAATATTATCCAATATTATAGGAAATAGTAATATATTATGCAACGTGAATAAAAAAAACCTTAAAGATTTTATATTTTGTTGCAGTTTTCCTGAGCATAATATTTTACTCTAGAATTGGATAACAGCTACAGGACGAACAGATTAGACACCAAACCCGTACTCAAAAATATGCAGCAGACATTTTAAGGATGAAATGTTAATCAAAAAAAGAAACTTACTCTGCTATTACCTGATACTGTACCTATTCTGGTAAATATTCAGTAACAGACATATTAGGTTCCAATCCAGGTTTAATAAAATATTTATTTTTGAAATCCCTTGTGTTGTTTGTAATAATAAACATTATAAAGAGGTAGAGTTTGTAAGGTTATAGGGAATAATCTGTAGATATACTACTGAACCGATTTTGAAAATTATTTTACCATTTGTAAGCCACATTATTTATGTGTTGCCTATAATTATAAAACGACAAGTACCTACTTTAAGTACATGAGTGGTGCTGTGAGCTAGTTTTATAAATTTTATAAGCAAATATCTTTTAGTAAATAGTAGTATTAAAATTAGTATTAAAATTTATTCTATTGTATTAAAATTAGTTATCTTTGTTATAATATCAATATATGTATTATTAATTATAAAAATATCAGTTCCTAGAGATTTTATGAAACCAAAATTGTGATAAATTTAATACATAAATTGTATGATTCCAGGTTAATCCTGCTGTTGACCTATTGCCATCGACAAGCACTCAAAAACCAGTTGAAATAGTAAAACTTCCAATGACTTAACAACAGTCAATAGTAAGTATAACAACAAAAAATATTTTAAATAAATAAATATTCACGGGACAAGTTACACTGACTGATCTAATCCCAAAGTAAGACAATTATTTGCTTGTGTTATGGGTGTTAGTCAAGGATACTAATACATAGAAATACATACATAAATACAAGATTATATTTAATAAACACGCAAACCCGGAAATACAAACATTTATGCTCATCACACAAATGCTTGTCCCCGTCGGGGATTGAACCCGAGTCCCGTTGCTTGCATAGTCAGGGTCGCTAACCACTAGACCAACGGGGATTTTCCCTTATAACTTGTTGTTAATTTACTACTTTTGTTGCTGCACTATTTAGAGCTTATTGTCGGCCATGTTGTGGTACTACTAGCTGTTGCCAGCGATTTCGTCCGCGTGGAGTTCGTTTACTCCGCACTGCCCCTCCCCTGTAGGTGATAGCATGATAATATGTAGCCTATATGTTGACCCGACCTATTAGTAATATTTAAATTTGAAGTAAATCCATGCAGTACTTTTTGAGTTTTCCCGGACATACATACAGACAAACAGACAAAAATTCTAAAAACTATATTTTTGGATTTGATATCGATTGTACATCACGCCCCGAATATTCTTTTAAAAAAATATTCAATGTACAGTTTTGACCTTCCTAAGATTTTATTATATGTATGTATAGATAAGATTTGGTATTGTAATTATTCAATGGACTTAAGTCCTATAAGATTTTCATTTTCTACATTAATCGTTTGTTCTTGTTTCAGGACAAATCTCCAGAGTATACTCGAACATTGCGTCAAAAATGGAAACAATCCGCAAAACTGTCATCCGAACGCCTAAAAAAATTAAAGAGTCTTCGAGAAAAAAGTAGGCGGTTAACAAAAAAGGTGGCCAAACTAGAAAATATTATTACGGAACTCAAAACCAAGTCGTTAAGAAATGATGAAGATGGAGATTTATTGGAATCTATTGAGCCTGCCAATAAAGATTTCTTGATAAAAAATGCTAAATCCCGCTTCAAGTGGTAGGAAATATTCGCCGGCGTTACGAAAGTTTGCTCTTTGTCTGCAATTTATAAGTCCTCGGGCTTACAAGTATGTTAGGCAACAATTTAATAGTTGTCTTCCTCATCCATCCACGCTTACCACATGGTATAAAAGTGTAGATGCAAATCCAGGTTTTACTACAGAATCTTTACAATGCATTAAGTTAGTGGCAAAAAACAAAAAAAAAACTAATTGTATTGTGCAGTAAGCTTGGATGAGATGGCGATAAGGAGGCACGGCCAGTGGAACGGTACAAAGTGTGTAGGTCTTGTGAACTATGGGGCAGCTTTGGATGGTCACAATGTAGCTGAAGCCATTGAGGCGTTAGTATTTATGGTGACTTTTATAAATAGTAGATGGAAGATGCCTATCGATTATTTCGTTATTGAAGTTTGTACAGGCGAAGAGAAGTCAACAATGTATGGCTTTGTTTGTAGACTGTGGTGTTCATATAGTCTCCCTTACTTTTGATGGCTGTCCAGCCAATTTTTCGATGGCAAAAAGTTTAGGTTGCAATTTCGATGGATTGGGAAATATCATTTCACATTTTGTGTATGATGGACGGCACATAGTTTTTTTTCCGGACCCAGCGCATATGCTGAAACTTGTGAGAAATACACTTGGTCAGAAAAATAAATTAGTAAATCAGAATGGTGGAATAATTTCGTGAAATTTTATAGAACTACTTCATAATCTCCAAGAAAAGGAAGGCTTGCATCTCGCTAATCGTTTTAAAGCTCAGCACGTTAACTTTACAAAACAAATAATGATGGTTAAGTTAGCGGCACAAACGTTTAGTAATTCCGTGGCAGATGCAATCGAATTTTGTGACCAAAAGTTGAACTTGTCGGAATTTTCGGGTTCTGATGCTACTGTAGATTTTATTAGAAAAATAAACAATTTGTTTGATATATTCAATAGTCGGAATTTGAATATGTATGGCTTTAAAAAACTTTATCAATGTAATCGATATGTACAACAGAGGATTGCAATAAAAAGGGAGGTCAATATTACAAACAAATAGAAAAGTTGGGTTTCTTGGTTTCCTAATATGCATTCAAGCTCTTAGAAAAATATACACTGAACTCGTAGTGACAGGCAAACTTAAATTTTTACCGCTATATAAACTAAGCCAAGATCATTGGGAATGTTTCTTTAGCTCCATTCGAGCAAAGGGCGGCTATAATAATAATCCCACAGCATTCCAGTTTCAAAGCGCCTATAAAAGACTTGTGATATATGGAGAATTAAAAGGTATTGAGTCAGGCAACTGTATACCTCTAGAGGATATAAAAATTTTAACACACACAGAAGTGCGCTATGAAAATAAAATTAATATGTACTGCAATCAAAACTTTGAAGACGTGACTTTCGATTCCCTCCCTAATAATAATTTAGTAGTCGATGATGACCACAACTATTTTTTTAACCCCTCAAACTTAACAACCTTTACTGAAGAAATAATAACATACATAGGTGGGTTTGTTGTTAGAAAATTGAGAAAATCAATAAAATGTGAAGATTGTCTGCTAGCTCTAATAAATGAAAAATATTTAAGTCTTATATATAAAAAAAAAGATAAAGGTGGCCTTATTTATCCTTCACGTGATATCGTTAAAGTATATTCCATGGCAGAAAGAGTATTTAAGATTAATTCACATGATAGGCTAACTTTCTTTGCGGAAAAAAAGCTTTTGCCAAAATTAATTTTAACACCATTTAAGCGATGCCAGGATGTCTTTACGGCCCATCATTTTAACATTCAACCTTTTATAGGAAATCACAAAGTTTTACTTATTAAGGCAATTTCCATGCATTATTTTGAACTGCGTTTACATCACGCATCAAAGGCATTTGAACCAAAGGAAAAATAAGAAATTTACATACTAAGCTTGTTTTGTTTAAAGGACAATAACGACATATTATCAATAAAAGCAAATTATAAATAAATATATAGTATTATTTTCCCGTCAACCCAGAATCTACATGACATAAGAAATAGCAGTAATTTAGAACCTTATCATCATCTATCATAATCCTCCTGTCTTTTTAGGGTTCCGTACCCAAAGGGTAACGGGACCGTATTACTAAGACTTCGCTGTCCGTCCGTCTGCCACCAGGCTGCATCTAATGAACCGTGACAGTTAGCCCGGGTGCATACATTCGGTTTTCTGCGGCCCTACCATGAACTCTTATAGCAGGTCAATTTTAGCCGATAATTAAACTGTCCTGCTATTTCGTACCATGAAAGCGTTATCTAACAGGCCAGTCAGTGACCACGTGACCTATGCCGGCGAGCGATCGTTTTACTATTCAAACCAACTTCTGCTCTGCGTTAGCGTACCATGAAGTGTTTTTGTCAGACCGAAATCGATATTTGAACTGCTAAAGTGTCATAATATTGCCGGTCACTTGCAGGTGGAAAAAAGTAACTTTTATTGGATTGCTTTGTCTTAAATATACTGTAAACGTAGGTATTTTTTATTGTTACTGCTATTCCTAGCCCTAGTCCTATTAGGAATTTATACTGTATATTTTTTGACATTTACTGTGTTTTAGAAAAATATTGATATTGGTATAAAATATAGTACCTAATTCATTACTTCTAAATAAAGTTATTTATTTATTATTTAATATTTACTTACTTTTAAAAGCATTTTTTATTTATTTTTCATTTTAGATAAAAAAAAGTATCTTCACGCCCGTATCCCCAAAGAGGTACGCAGAGGTACAACAAATGTACCCACGATTAGCCAAAGCCTATCGCCACCCGGGCACTTTTTCCAATCCCGGGTAACATTGCTTTTGTCAGAAAACTGAAAAACACATTTTGTTGAATTGTCCGACCCGGGACCTCATGTGATCAACTCCGACCCCGGACCACTAGAGCACAGAGGAGATACACATAAATTTAGATGTGTGATGAAAATTAATGTTTTGAGTGTGCACTTTTATTAAATCCCGTTGCAATATCTTTATGAGTATTTAAAATGTCTCATAAAACTTCCAATTGTTCATTGAATATATTGATATCATACGATCGTTTTGCTCCCGACATCAATCACGTTCATGAAATCAATGTGTAATTTTAAGCTTTAAAATAGTCACAAACTATTCCAAAACTCTAATCTCAAAAAATCAAGACGTACTCAAGAAATTTAACAATCGCGCTCATAACATAAATGTCTTTATTAAACAGTTCAAGGTCAAGTGTAATATTCCCAGAGTTGCGTTCTTTAATGGATGCCGCTTAACAAATATTACGTGGTTTACTTTATGTTCCATATATTTTACGTAGACTTTAAATAACTTAAAACTTGATCTCTTTTGCCAATTTGTATTCTTAAATTCAAGATTTCTAATTAAAATGCATTAATAATGTTACGTACTCGGGTTCGTACTTGTAGGAAAACACCACTTATCTTAAATCCGTGTATTTACACAACACAACAAAACGTAATACTAAAGTACCCTCTACACAATAGTCACTTGCTGTACTATCACTGAACTTAGAACACTACACAATAGAATACTTCTCGCTTCGCACTTGGTCTCTTGATGTATTGTTCTCGATCGCTTGATAAAAACTGACTCGTGTTTGTCAATATCTCTGTATTTATAGGCAGGGGAAAGCCCAAGCTGGATCCAGAAAAGTCTAAATGTATAGGGAAACAATGAATCACTTCTTATCGTAAACATGTTATGAGTCACAAATCCTAGTACACGCTACTTTCAACCTTATGCCATATCCCACAAAGTCCATTATGGCATAGCCCCGGTCAACTATTTGTTTGTCAACAGGAGTTTTCTAGATAAATAGCGCGCGCGCGCTCCAATTCTACACGCTTCTAGATTATTCGTAACAATAATAATAACTTTATATTAAAATTTAAAAATCGGCAAGTTATGTGTTTCTCAACGTTAATTTGATATGTTCTGCCAGAGATAATGTTACCGGCCAGAAGACGACGCATTGCAGGTCAACAAAAATTAGTTCATGGTACGATAGTAAAACCTGACAGGTTAATACTCATAGTTGAACTGCCTGGAACTTGACAAGTATTATAAGAGTTCATGGTAGGCCCTCTGATCAAGAATTCAGATTCGGAATTCCGTGAGACTGGCGCAAACGTTTGGTTTTCTAAGCCGAGCAAACCGAACCAAACTTAAGGGTTTTCACCGTTCGGAAGAATAAGAATGGTGTGCGTCTTGTGAAACAATTTGTATGTAAGCAGAGCATTCAGGTTTCTGAATCTGTATTCTTGATTAAGAAACCGAACGTGTGCGGCTGGACTTAGTTGAAATTGCGGCCAACTAAAAATGAGAGAAAATAATATGGTCTTACCAGTAATTAACCTGATGAATTTACTGGCAGTTTCTCAGATTAGGCAGGTTTGTATACGTCCAAAGTACATATATTTACTTCTATACGGTCGGCACACTTAGTATCTGAGTGTAATAATAATTTTATTTATTTAATCACTGTATTATAAACTAGCTGTTGCCCGCAACTTCGTCTTCCCGGACTTCGTTTACGCCGCACAGCTCCTCCCCCGTATGTGATAGTGCGATAATATGTAGCCTATATGTTGACCCGACCTGTTAGTAATATTCATGCAAAATTTTAAGTAATTCCATGCAGTACTTTTTGAGTTTACCCCGGACATACATACAGACAAACAGACATACAGACAAACAGACAAAAATTCTAAAAACTATATTTTTGGCTTCGATATCGATTGTAGATCACGCCCCAAGTATTCTTTTAAAAAAATATTCAATGTACAGTTTTGACTTTCCTACGATTTTATTATATGTATAGATAGTATAAAAATATACATAACGTAAGTAAAATATATACATACTTACATACATATAATAATATATGTATATAATATAATTTCAATTTTTTTCACTAATCGGGGAAAACTTAAACCTACACGGTAACCCTAAATATGATGACGTATTTTTCATTCGTCCCTTTCGGTGACACGCTGACCCGGCGTCTATAGTATTCTCTGTCTACGAAATAAAATCACATGTTAAAATCGATTTTTACTCTTTAAAACATCGATTAATAATCGATTATTTTTTCACATCCCTACCTATTACCTATATTACCTATATTTTGGAATTTGGAAATAACATGAGTTGATTTTTATTAGTTTTCTTATTAAATGAAAGAAATTTATCGAATGCACAAAAATGAGTTTCTCTATTGATGAAGTAAATTTCTTAGTTTATCGATATTTGCAGGAATCAGGTACCTATACTAAATTTGTAGACACAATTATTTCACGAATAGGCTTTTCGTCATTCAGTTCAACTATGTTTGTTTTTAGGATTCCAACATTCAGCATATACATTTGGTATGGAATCCCACATTTCCCAAAGTAATATTAATGGAGCGCTCGTACCACCAGCTGCTTTGTTGAATATACTTCAAAAGGGACTTCAGTACACTGAAGCAGAAATAATTATTGGTGAAGATGGTGAGAATAATTGTTCGCCTTATGTATATATTTTCAAATATATTGTATTAAAATTAAATGTTATTTCAAGTTTAAGCATTTTCTTTAAGTTGATTCTATTAAATAAGAAATCACACAGTACATTTAAAAAAGTGTGAATTGGACCATTAGAATTTGTTGACATTCGATTCATAGAGTGGTTTGCACATTCTTTAAAGTTTTACTATATATGTAATCAAAATACTTATATTGACTACATCACAACCATTTGTATGAAAACCTGAGTGCCAAACATTTGTGGATTGACATGTTAGCTACCAGTATAAAGAAATTCTGGGATTGCAGTATAAAGAATTGGGCAGCACAAATTTGGGGTTCTAGTAAAACTCCCCCTACAGAAATGTTTATAAAGAAAGTTAAAGGCCAATAACTAGCCAAACCTAACCTTAAAATGTAAGCAAATACTTAAAAATATTTCAAACTAGCTGCAGTGTGCAGCCCGCTGCATTATAAAAGTTTTTGGTGAATCCCACGGGATCACCTAGTTTTTTGTTTTTTTGGGATAAAAAGTAGCCTATGTGCTATTCCAGATCATCATCTACCTGTTTGCCAAATTTCGTTCAAATCCATTCAGTAGTTTTTGCGTGAACAGTAACAAACATCCATCCATCCATCCAAACTTTCGCATTTATAATATTGATAATAATTAATATAGATAACAATGTTAAATATTTTTGCACTGCTTTTTATTAGATGTTTTTAAAAAGTTTATTTTGACTAGACATTTCTGTACAGTGGGAATAGTATCATTGAAAAGGGGAAGCAAACCCCCATCAAACCCAGCACTCAGAAATCCAAAAATTGTGCAGCCCGTTTCTAATGCTAACCTGAAATTCTGTTTGTAATATGTTAAAAATATTGTAACTGCTGAAAATCTTATAAGCCGTTTGAAGTAATGGCCATTTTCCTATCTGTTTTGGTACACATGCATGCATATACTAGGTCAGCTCCAGTGAACTGCGATTATAAAAAGTTAGTTATTTGGGTTGAGTTCAATACTGTTAAGCGTATATTTTTGAAGATGTCTTTAATATTGCAACACACTGGTGTGAGAACTGTTTAACTGAAGTTGTCTAAATGCAAAATTAATCGTTACATCGTTACTACTAGTTCATAGAGTTCCTCAACGTCTCACTTCAGGTATTTGGTAACATCGCCTTACTTATTCCTACGGCAATAACGTTAATTCCATCATTATCGTGTTCCGGTTTGAAGGATAAGTACAAATAGCAAATGGCCATTAATATCTTTTTTGTCTATAGGTTATGGTTTTTCTATCAGGTGAGACATACATATGCTTGTTTGCTTATGATATATGTTAAAGAAAAATTGTTAAAATATATTCTAATAATTCGTAAAGTAGAGAAAATTGTGCAGGAAAAGATCACTAGTAATATTATAACACCGATATTTGTTTGTCTTTCTTTCACACAATATCGGTTTAACAGATTTAGATGAATATTTGGCATTGAGATAGACTATATTAAGTAAATTGTAAAAATAATGAAAACACGGAATTTTTTATAAATTTAATTTTATAATGTATGATTTCTTCGAGAATTTAATTGTGATAGTATACCGAAAGTCCAACAAATGACTCATTTATCTTATTTTTGTTAGACAATCTCATCTTAAGTTTGACCGGAGGTTGCATTAATTTGTTCTTATTTCTTGTATTGTACTACAATAGTGAAAATATTCCTTTCATGTTTCTTTAAAAAATTAAGTTGTTTACCAATTACTATTTAATAAAAATAATACAGACGAGCCCAAATTATTTGCCATGTTAAGAAATGCCGTATACTTTCACCAGTTACAGAAAGTGAAATTGTTTTTGTTGCTGCAATAATTATATGTGTACGTTTTGTGATAATTTGTTTAATCAAAATATCGAAATGACTTTTTTAGAAAGAAAAGTTATAGTTTCAATTGCAATATTTGATAAAACATTAACTATCAAAAATATTGTGAATAGGGAGAATCCGTTTTCTTTGGAGTCCAATTAACAGCTTTTATTGTTGTAGTCATATATTTTTTCCATTAAATCAACTGAAAATCTGCAAAAATAAAATGTAATTAAAATCATAGTTTGCTACATGAACAAAACTTATGCTATAAGTGAGGCATATTTAATTAAAATGTAAAAGAAATAAGACGACTTATAGTGACTTAAATATGCAACTATGAAAAAGAAGACAGTTGGACTACTAAAGTAGAATATCGATATTGAAATTATCGATATGACCTGTTGATATCACTAGTTAATTCTAAGCAAAACAAAATTATATAAACATTATAAATTCTGCCAAAACTCAATATCTCTTTTGTTAATACAATATTGTATTAAGACTTTCTGATAAAAATTAGATGCTTTAAATACCATGTTACTCATTTTTTTATTTAAAACAGTGACTACATGCACATACCTGTGAAACGAAGTTTTACACTTCTTTAGGTAGGAATATTTACAATATACTATATATTTACAATTTCAGAGTACACCAAATATAAACTTAGAAATTCACTAAAACAGTAACAAAATAATTAAAATATGTAACTGCTTCATAATATTTAGACTACCATGGCAACCATATACAGCATATGTCAAAATTAGTTCCCAAGATCCTTGTGTGTAGCATTTTAAATAGACTTAAAAAATTAGCTGTTTTTTGTATGGGATAACCTGTCCAGTGATAATATTATACACGTCATTGGATAGAGTTCTAGTTCTAAAATCTAAACACACATAGACTATTAAGGTTGTAGTCCACATATTCCTAATACTTCTATTTCTCAATATGTAATAAACTAATACATTTACTGCCAATTTATGTATTAGTAACATATAATTGCATATACACAGTTAAATAGAACTGAGGTTCTCAGAAGACTCTCCAGAAGCCCCTTTACCTTTCCGCCTCCAAAGTAGAATATTTCTAAACCCATCAATTTTCCAGGTGCAGAAACTCGACTCACTGAGAGTCTTAGTCTAATTGATGCAGTTACTCCTGACATAGTAGCAGCTCGTCAAAATGCACATAATGCTCAAAAACAAGCTAATAAGGAACCTGGTTCTGGTGGTGAACAAAATGGTGTTGATGTAAGTATTTTTACAATGTTTATGTGACAGACTCATTAAACTAACTAGTTATTACAGATAATTAATTATACTTATATATTATATTTATAATTATACTTTATTATATTAATTAATTAACTTTGTGCACAATGTACTTGTGGGTTACCCTGATCCTATCTTTGCACAAAGTCTGTCTGTGTATAATTGTTACCTACACTGATCAGAGATTGAAATGGTGTGTTAGCATATATCTTAAATTGACATTTTATAATCTATGCAAATAAATAAAATTGGAGTCTGTAATATTAAAATAATCTCTCTTTTTACTAAATGCGTATGAATGATGTACACATACATATAATTTATGGTGGTATGGTATGCCCCCTACCACCATAAATTATGTGAGATAAATTTTGGCATTATTAAACCTTCCCCCCCCCCCTCCTTGGTGAGATATTGTGACATTTTCATTAACCTCTCCTCTAATCTCACCTGAGATTTTGAAATAGAGAAAATGTGTGTTTTTAGTGTTATGTGAATTTGAAAAAAAAAATTACTGACAAGATTTTAGTTCCTTAGAGGTTATTTAAATCACAGACATTGAAACACTTATATACGTCAAAAGGAACTATTAAAATTCCCTGTAAAATATGATTTAATCATACTTAGTGGACACACATGTTTTGCTTAATTTAATCAAGTTTTTCTACAATTTTATAAACTGTTTTTGATATAAAAAATTATGTGATATTTGCCGAGTCATGGGTACATGAGATTTTGCTTCACCTCCTTCTCCTCCCTTACATCTCTAGTTTATGGACGCCCCAAAATATTTTTTTCAATTGACTGATTTTGACAGGTTTTTCACTGGCAAATATTTGAAGTAATAAGGGGTAACTTAGGCTACTTTTATTTTTATATCGCCTCAGTGTTCTAGTGGTCTAGTGTCGGCGTTGATTACACGAGGTCCTGGGTTCAATTCCCTGGTCAAGCAAATAAAACAATTTGTTTTTTCAGCTTTCTGATAAAAACAATGTTGCCCTAAATTGAAAAAGTGCTCGGTTGGCGATAGGCTGGCCACTTATCACATTTTGGGGCTAAGTATCTTTAGCTTACCATGAGTGCACGTGTTGTACCTCTGCCTAACCCTTCGGTGATATGGGTGTGAAGATACTTTTACATACTCTTAATATTCGAACGACCTTGTATTATTATCCAAAATCATAACATGCTTTTGCTCATTTTGGTTACACACTCCTGTATAGTGTAGCTTCCTAAAGGTGAAAGAATTTTTGCAATAAATTGGCCAAATAGTTTATGAGTTAAATCATAACAAGCAAACAAAACATAAAAATCTTTCCTCTTTGTAATATTAATATAGACTAAGCATTTTTTACCTTCCTGTAATGCAGCCATTAAACGGTATAGCTAAATGTGTCACTACCAACATGTCTACTTTGTGGTACATTTTCTGATGTACAAATATTAGTGTATGTGACTGTCAAGGTAGTCAGTATCCTTACACAAGTGGCATTCTGCTACATAGACATCACTGCTACATATATGGATAAGCACCTTTAATATACAAGGTGGCCAGAAAAGTGATGTTCAATAATTTATTTAGGTGCGTCGTGTTGAGAGCTATCTGAATCACCCCTATGTACATATGTTCTACGATTTTTCATAGTTTTTGAGTCACGAATTTTTTAATGAATTTTTGCAAATTTGTGACAAGATCAGTTACAATAATTTCTAGAAAAAAGTAGGTTTCTCCAATTTTTTTGCAGCTAAATTTCTATGAACAGTGCATTTATGCATAAAATAAACAGCCCCATAATTAATTAAATTTACTAAGAAATCACCTGAATTTGAGAATTTATGTTAAGTGAGTTATCATTTAAATTTTCAACTTAAAAATCTAAACTGGCAATTTCTTAATTTTTAAGTAGCTTCAGAAAATGCCCTAGAATCTAAGCTTTTATAATAATAATAAAAAAGTTGTGATCATAGGCTATTTTTCGCTGAAATCAGCCATCTAAGACAGCAAGGTGCAAAATTTGTTAAATGTCTAAAGGCTTCACAATTCGCATGGGCGGTGGTAATCACTATCAATAGGTTAGCCTCTTACTCGTTTGCCCCTTTTTTCTTTTTTATTTTATGTTTGTTTTTATTCATAAAGATTATATATATCTTATGATATAAAAAAATGTGTAGGCGGTTGACCCTGCAGGCCATCCTTGAATCTTCCTGCTAAATTAAGGTATTTTGGCTCAAAAGAGTCAAACCTATTAGTGTTTGACTCTTTTGAGCTAGATTTTTTCAGTTCAAACATCTATTTTGTTAAAAATGACAATATATTGATTTTTGAAAGGCTGTATATTTTGGAAACAATTATTGATTTTGATCTTTTGAATGTTCAACGCAATTTTTGTGATCTAAAATATCATTTTAGCTACGTAATCGATAAGTAGAAAAGTTTCAAAGCAGTGTTAAAACATTTTTTTCATCAAACATCCCAAACAAATTGACCGATTTTGATCCAATTAATGGTATTTGACGCAGTTTTTAAAGGAGAATAGCTGATAAGATTTTTAAGAGTGTATTAGCCTGAAAGTTATTTTATAAGTATAAAGAAAGATTGCTATAAACAACGTAATTTTTATATTTGAAAAGTTGTAACTTTTGAAAATTAGATTCGATTTTGATTTTTGAAAATATATTCGACGTAATTTTATGGGTCTGTAGTTCTATCATTGTCAGTTACAATCACGGGGAATATCCATACTTTTCTATAATGGTACTAAGGATACAAAGTTGTGCCACTTGTACCATCAATGGTACAAGTCAATGGTACTCCTGACACTAAGGCTAATTTTATTAGTAACTAGCTGTTGCCTGCGACTTCGTCCGCGCGGACTTCGTTTACTCTGCACTGCTCCCCGTAGGTGATAGCGTGATAATATGTAGCCTTTATGTTGACCCGACCTGTTAGTAACATTCATACAAAATTTGAGGTAAATCCATGCAGTACTTTTTGAGTTTACCCCGGACATACATACAGACAAACAGACAAAAATTCTAAAAACTATATTTTTGGCTTCGATATTGATTATAGATCACGCCCCAAGTATTTTTTAAAAATATATTCAATGTACAGTTTTGACTTTCCTACGATTTTATTATATGTATAGATATTCGTAGAATACCAAAAAATGATTGGTTGAAAAATTTCGAAGTTATGACGAAGAAACACTTTTTCAAAATTTTTCTTCAACGATTACTCCAAAACGGAAAAACCGATTTTGATGCAATTTATGCATTAGGAGTAGTTTTTTGAGGAATAGAACTGATTTGCACTCAATCGGTACTTTAATCTGTATAAATTATGTTAGAAAAAATACTGTTTCGCCATTGATTTTGATTTGACGGCCCCTTTGGTCGAGTGGTTAGCGACCCTGACTACGCAATCAATGGGGTCCGGGTTCGATTCCCGACAGGGACAGGCATTTGTGTGATGAGCACAGATGTTTGTATTTCTGTGTTTGGGTGTTTATTTAATATATTAGAGTATTTATATATGTATTTCTATGTATTAGTATCGTTGACTGACACCCATACTACAAGCATATAATTTGCTTACTTTGGGGTCAGATCAATTCGTGTAATTTGTCCAATGATATTTATTTATTTATTTATTGATATATAAAAACCCATATCAATGTGTTTCGCCATTAAATGTTCAAAATTCCTCAAAATCTCCCCGGCCGTCTTAGTCAAAATTTTCAGGAAGTCTAAGTTGAGTAGAATCCAATCAATGCCATCAACCGCGTTTCAATCGGTCCAGCCGTTCAATAGTTATGAGATGTTTACATACATACATAAACACACATATATACAGACATACTGACGTCATCGTGAAACTAGCTGGAAAAGGTTCCTAGGACCGTAAAACGTGGAGATCTGGTGAAAACTCGATTTCCGAAAATCAGGGCAAAATCAGTAACTTCTTTATCTACATACATAGCAGGAAGTTAAAAAATTAGAATTCAGCCATCAAAGGCACAAAGCGAGATGGAAAATGTTTTTTATTATTCATAAAGTCCAAAATTATAAATGGTAAGTGATTAACACCACCTATGCGAATCATGAAGCCTGCAGACATTTCAAATATTTCCACCTCGCTGATTTCAGCAAAAAATAGCCTATAACTTAAAACTTTTTTATTATTATTATGAAAGCTTAGAGTCTAGCGCATTTTCTGAAGCTACTTAAAAATTAAGAAATTGCAAGTTTGGATTTTTAATTTTAAGTTGAAAATTTAAATGATAACTCACTTAACATCAATTTTCAAATTCAGGTCATTTTTAATAACTTCCATTAAAGTTTTGGAGCTGTTTACTTTATGCATAAATGCACAGTCATAGAGATTTAGCACCAGAAAAAAAATCAAAGAAACTTTCTACTTTTTTTAGAAATTATTGTAACTGATCCGGTCACAATTTTGCAAAATTAGTATTAAAAATACATTAAAAAATTCGTAACTCGAAAATTATGAAAATCTTGGAACATATATATATAGGGGTGATTCAGATACCTGTCAACATGAGGCATCTAAAAAAATTTTTTCGACATCACTTTTCTGGCCACCATGTATATGGTGTATATTAGCAATAGTTATTTCTTCCATTAATTCTTCTAATCTGCTTATTTACTATCCTAAGATATAAAAAAAATCTAAGAAACTGTTATTTCAGGGAACAACATGTAATGCAGCTTCCACAACTCCAGTTGTTAAAATTATGATAATCCTGGAACATATATAGGGGTGATTCAGATACCTGTCAACATGAGACACCTAAAAAAATTTTTCGACATCACTTTTCTGGCCACCATGTATATGGTGTATAAGCAATAGTTATCACTTTCCTTTCTTCTAATCTGTTTATTTACTATCCTAAGACAAAAAAATCTAAGAAACTGTTATTTCAGGGAACAACATGTAATGCAGCTTCCACAACTGGAGGAGCTGCTACTCCTAGTGCTCCAGAAAACATGGAAGTTGATCAGTCTATTGAGATACCAGCTAGTAAAGCCACTGTGTTGAGAGGACATGAATCTGAAGTGTTTATATGTGCATGGAATCCCAGTACAGATCTTTTGGCTAGTGGTTCAGGAGATAGTACAGCTAGGTGGGTTTCATTTTTATTAATTACTTTAAAAAGGTTAATTTTTAATGCATTTAAATTTTGAAATAGTTGATGCACATGTTTCTGTTTAATAAAAGACTGTCTGCAAAAACATCTAGTGCATTATTATCATCTTATTTTTATTTATAGAATTTGGGACATGTCAGATAATCCTGCCACTACGCCAAATCAATTGGTATTACGACATTGTATTCAGAAAGGTGGAGCAGAGGTGCCAAGCAACAAGGATGTCACTTCTTTGGATTGGAATGTAAGTTTTGATAAAATTTGACTTTTACACAGTATTTGTTATCTATATTAAACTTGATTTCAAATTATAATACACTTTATTTCAGTGCGATGGAAACTTATTAGCAACAGGTTCATATGATGGGTATGCACGCATTTGGACAACAGATGGTACACTAGCCTCTACATTAGGACAACATAAAGGTCCCATATTTGCATTGAAATGGAATAAAAGAGGAAATTACATTTTAAGTGCAGGAGTAAGTAATCATTTTTCAATACTGGAAACAATAATTAAATTTTTATGGAATTTATGATGATAAACTATTGAATAATATCTTTATTATAGTTTTAATTTTAAAATTGGAGTTATTTTTAAAAATAACTCTAATTACGTCAGTTTGGACACATTGAGCTAAGAGACATAACCCTAAAAAGTAGTACTCATGCATAATATTTCAAAATGTTAAATGTTATTCCGTCAAAATTAGCACTAAGTTACTCAAAAATTAAAAAACCTAAACCACATCGCTTCATCATCAGGTTGTTTTTCTGGTTCATGATTTTTACTGCAGCATCAAATGAGGAAATCCCTAAAAACCACCTAAATTTAACTCGGTGAATAAAACTTATTGAAATTGTACCCTTGGCCTCCATGTAAAATATGTAGTCTTTAGGCTCCTCCTTATTATGAAATTAAAAATGTGATACTTAGCCAAACTTAATAATTAATTTATTGTTCTGATTAACTTTTTTAATTAGTATCAGATGCCTATGAGCAATGGTGACAGCTTTCCATCAGGTGGGCCACCTGATAGAAACCAGTCACCACACAGAGAAATAAATTGCTTGTATGTTGTCAATTTCTATAAAAAAAATGTTAGAATTTGACTCAACTGGAATTAGATCAATAAATTCAACAATATGTTTAGTCATTCATGCCAAACTATAAGCCATTCTATAAGTATATATTATATATAATAAAGACAAAGTTAAAAACATATTATGCACTATATGTCTATTTGAAATTACCTTATATCAGAATTTATTGGTGCTTTTTTTGGCCATATTTATGAATATTATTACTAATAACTTCCACTTGTGTTATAAATATAACTTGGATTGTAAAGAATAATTAATAATTGGCTTTCAATAAAAAAAAAGTTTTTGTTTGGATGGATGGATGTTTATAACTAAATCACGCAAAAACTATGGAACGGATTTAAATGAAATTTGGCACACAGGTATACAGATGATAACCTGGAATAGTACATAGGCTACGTTTTATCCCGGAAAAATTAGGTGATGCTAAGGGATTTGCCAAAAAAATTTATAATGCAGAGGACTGCACGCTGCAACTAGTAAACAATAAAAGTATAACATTAATATTTCAGGTTGACAAAACAACAATCATATGGGATGCAGCTTCAGGACAGTGTACACAACAGTTTTCTTTCCATTCAGCACCTGCGCTTGATGTGGACTGGCAAACAAATGCTTCATTTGCATCATGTTCTACCGACCAGTGTATTCATGTGTGCAAACTACATGTTGACAAACCAATTAAAAGTTTTCAAGGACATACAGTGAGTATTATCTTAATCTTAATTATTGTAGATATCTACTGTTTGGTTTAAATCTTGAAAAATATGGTATTACAGGGAAGTCTAGATTGGATAAAAAGTTATTTAGAGAACAGTAAACAATGCGTTGAAATATTTAAAATATGCTGAAACCGCGAAAAAGTATATGCTTCAAACTACCTTGTTAATAACTGTGGAGTACCACAGGGCAGTGTTTTAGGGCCCTTGCGATTTTTAATTTATATTAATGATCTTACTGATAGTATATAACATGATTACTTTTTATTTGCTGATGGCACTACCCTACTTATTAAATGTATAAAAATTAAAATGACTTGATAAATGAAACGACTGAAATCTTACTCCAAGTTTCAGACTGATTAATTAATAATAATTTAAAAGTTAATGTAACTAAAACAAAATAAGTTGAACTTCAGAACCACCACAGTAATATAACTAAAAACACATATATATTTTTAAATAAAATAAATATAGATGATGTAGATTATACAAACTTTTCAGGAATAGTTATTGACAAATATTACAATACAATACAATAACTCTTTATTGTGCACCAAAATATATGACAACATTATAAGTTACAACATAAAAAATAATACAAGATACACAAAGGCGGTCTTATCACTAATAAAGTGATCTCTTCCAGACAACCTTTATAATAAGGATAACAATACACTAGAAAAAGTGGTGCTAACCACAAGATAATTTATAGTTTTTATGCTCTTAAAAAATAATAATAATAAAAGTAACATCCGGTTATAGTTAAACAGAAAAGCAGCAATAAAAAAAAAGCAAAAAAAAAAGAATATTGTAATTGGAAAGCACACATTGAATCTGTTTGTAATAAGATTGATAGATTTGTCTATGTCTTGAGAAGCCTAAGAGAAGTAGGAAACGTAAAAGCCTCTGTGTTGGCATACTATGGATATGTCTCTTCTACTTTACAATATGGAATTCCTATTTGGGAAATTCTGTTGAATTGGTACAAATTTTTAGAGAAATGTATTCGAGCAATATGTAGTGTTAATCAGTTACATTCCTGTAAACCACTCATCAAGTCTCTTAAGTACTTCCCTTACCATGTTTGTATATTTTAGAAGTATGCGTATTTTTAAAAAAGCACCAAAAGTTATTTAAAGCAAATGCTGAAGTCACTGGTAACGTGCTAAGAAAGAAGATATTATGGAAACATAACTTCAAACAAAATGTCTTTCATAAACGGCCCCACGATATTTGTTTTTTTAAACAGCTAGTTTGTTTTCAATTACAATCACATAATAATGATTGGCTTTATGATCAGTGCTCGTCTCTGATTAGGTAAACGTCGCGTTATAATAATTAAATCATTGGTGTGTAAAATAAACAAAAATCAACAATTTGACGGCCTGAAAAATTAGTCAAGGAGGATGCTATAATATAATACGTAGGAAATATTAGAGTAAATTTTATTGTAATAATAAAATTTTAGGTAATATTAATTATATCACATTTTCTAGTTTCTAGATTCTAGTTTCCTACATCAGTTTAAGGAAGTTACTGATTTTGCCCCGAATTTCCAAAATCCCTCGTCCTAGGAACATTTTTCAACTGTGTGTGTATGTGTCATTTGATTGTATTCAGCTAAACTTTGACTTTCTGAAAATTTAAACTAACTCGGCCTAGGATTCTTTGAGCAATTTTAAAAAATTAAAAAAATGGCAAAACAATGTTTTTCTTAAAATTACTTTTAATATAACGACTGAATGCAAAATCTAATCAACACCTTTTCTTAAAGAACGTTCTAATGTCACAAATTGTATCAAAATCGGTAGCCGTCCGAGAGCTACCTTAATCTAAAAGTTTTGAAAAAAAAGATTTTTTGCCATAACTAAAAGATTTTTCAACCAATCGATTTTAATTTTCTACAGTATTTTAATATTTACTTAAAATTAATTACCGTAAGCGTAAAAGAATCTAAATAACTTGCTGTAAATAAATTTATTTAATAAATCTTTTTCATATTATTAAAATAATTTTAAGACATCATCACATTTTTAAAACCGGATTTTAAAAAACTTCATTGAATAACATCAATTGAATTACTTGAATCTTTTTTTTTAAAAAAAAGCATGTCTTTTGGACACTATTTTGTTAATTTCCAACTAATCGATTTTGTAGCTAACATTTTAGAGCTCAAATAGTGAGTTGAGTGCCATTCAAAGGATCAAAATTGATCATCATTTTGAAAAATACACAACAGTTAAAAAAAAAAGAAAAAACATGTATCTGTACACCCGTATTCCCGAAGAGGTAGGTAGCCCCCTCGATTAGTAGTTAGGTTTGCTAACCACTCAACCAACGGGGCGGTCAAATAAACAATTACTTTTGTAAAGTGATAATTTATTATATCTATTTAGTACAAATTATATGCACGGGTATTGCTAGTATATTACGTCATGTCTAATGTTCTAAAAATGCCATATTTATGCTATTATATTATTATATCATAGAATTAACCAAATTAAAAAATAGACCCTAAAAACTTAAAAGAGCACAATTAATTAGCATACAATTTCGATATTGAATTTGTTATTTTACCATTACCCAAAGAAAAATTATTTGACCAGAACCGTTTATTCTATAACAATAACTAATTATTACTTATTCTTAATTAAATAAAATGGGAAATGACAAGTGTAAGGTTGTGTTATTATCTTTAAAAAAGAAATTGAAATAGTAATCTACTCTACAATGCTTTATTTAAAATATTGAAATGCCTTCTCTGCAAGGGATCTGGCATGATTTTTTTTTATGTCATAAGATAGCAAACAAGCAGATGGGTCTCCTGGTGGAAAGAGTCAACCATCGCCTATAGACACCTCTGTAATAATTACTCGTAGTAAATAACCTAAATAATTTCTTGCAGACCAGTTAAAACAATTAGATGTTCTACTTAAAAAACGTACGCTGTACTTACAGGGTTTCTCTCAATACTCCGTTTTTATTTATTGTAGAATCTTTCAAGTTCCTTTTCTTATAGAAATTGCATATTCTGAAAATGGTTTGAAAAATTTTGTTTTCCTGTTTTGTAACTCAATTATATTTTTCAGAATGAAGTTAATGCTATAAAATGGGATCCTTTGGGACAACTGCTTGCATCTTGTTCAGATGACATGACTCTCAAAATATGGTCAATGAAACAGGATACTTGTGTTCATGACTTGCAAGCTCACTCTAAAGAAATTTACACAATAAAATGGTCACCGACTGGCCCTGGAACACAAAATCCCAACATGAACCTGATTCTTGCTAGTGCTTCCTTTGACTCTACAGTCCGTTTGTGGGATGTGGAAAGAGGTGTCTGTATACATACACTGACAAAACATACGGAACCAGTGTATAGTGTTGCTTTTTCACCAGATGGAAAATTCTTAGCAAGTGGTTCATTTGATAAATGTGTACACATATGGTCAACACAAACAGGGAGTCTTGTTCATTCATATAAAGGTACTGGAGGTATCTTTGAAGTATGTTGGAATTCTAGAGGTACCAAAGTTGGAGCTAGTGCAAGTGATGGAAGTGTATTTGTCCTCGATTTACGAAAGTTGTGAGAAATGTAAGTTAATGTGACATTTATTAAAAAATGCCATTACAATCATTAAGAATTCTAAAATCTGTGTGAATAATATGTAGCTGTACTTGATTATAATGAAAAGGTATTTAAACTACATATTATAAGTGAGATGGACGAGATGGATTGTTGTAATTTATAATTCAAGATTGTAAGGTGTGATGATGTCGGCAGGTTTAATGTAATAGAATTTAATGTTACAACATAATTATGTAATGTAAACTAACAAACAGTGCAAATTTGAAATGAGCTATTGTTTACTAAATAAATTGCTCTTGCATTTACATCAAAATAAACAATATACATGAATTATAGTAGCCTTGTAGAAGTTAAAATTTAAAGGCTTTTCCTTATTTAACCTAACATTGTGTAAAAGAATATCATTAAAATCTTGTACATTTTTTTTGTTAAATGAGTAATGGAAATAAAATTCAATCAATTTGCTTGCAAAGCACAGCACCTTTTGTAAGTTAAGACACTCATATTTAGGCAATATATTTGGTGTCTCAGATGTATATAGAAGGCATTAACTATTAGGAGAACCATTAGCCATTCCTGTCCTATTGAAAATACATTATTTGTATCCACGGCATCAATAAATCTTAAGTAATGTTTCCGCCGTATGTAAGTCACTTAATGGCCTGCAGTGTTTGGTCTCTAGGTAGACATGTAAGACTTATTAAGATAGACTTCCAATAGATAAGAGTATATTAGGAGAATATTTTTATGTTCATGCTAACAATTATTACAATATATTAAATTTCTAGAAATTACTGATATTTTTATTTCTTTCTGTTTCTTTAATATATAACAATCAGCAAATTATTAACATCTTAGTTTTACCTTAATAAAACTTTGAGCTATACATAAACATGTATGTGTAAATATAGCTGTGTGATCCTTTTATTATTAAGACTAGTGATTTATTTCCATCAGAATAACAGTCTTCCTATTTGCGTTCTTTCGCTTTAAAAAAAGATAACTTTTGGAAGGGGACAGCTGCTTTTCATTAGAATAATCCAATCTTTATTTAGAACTATTAATAGCTGATTGCAATCTTATGATCACCGCATGCTATAATAGCACCATTATAGCACAATATTACGTAGTACTTAGTAAATTACCCAATTGACTCAATAGCTTTTTAGCTAACCTGAGCATCTAAATCGTTCTTTACAATCTATATTCCAACATTAGACCCCCCCCCCCCACATGCTCTTGTTCCCCGTGGTTGCTTCCTATTACACATAACACATAAACTTTTTTTTTGTATTAATGATAAATTGCAAATAAATGCTAAGCAGATGCCTCGTGTCTATGCGCTTAGTGATTGACCATGTCGTACAAATTAACGAATATATTTCATAATTAGTTCTATATATTTTGTGTAATTTGTTCCGTTTTTATTTTCTTAAAAATTTACTTTAACTATAATAGCTATCCAGTAATGTTTTTTAACTTCCCGCTACGTAGTACGTAATGTACGTAGATAGGAAGTTACTGAATTTGCCCCGATTTTCGAAAATCGAGTTTTCACCGGATCTCCACATTTTGAGGTCCTAGGAATCTTTTCCGACTATTTTCGCGATGACGTCAGTATGTCTGTATGCGTGCGTGCGTGTGTGTGTGTATGTATATGTAAACATCTCATAACTTTTGAACGGTTGGACCGATCGAAACGCGGTTGATGGCATTCGATTGGTTTCTGCTTAACTTAGACTTCCTGAAAATTTGAACCAAGTCGGCCTAGGAGATTTTGAGAAATTTTGAAAAAAAACCCCAAAAATAATTTTGGCGAAACAGTATTTTTTTTAACATAACTTCCAGATTTATGTACCGATTGAGTACAAAAACTAATCAGCTCTATTCCTCAAAAAACTACATCTAATGTATAAATTGCATCAAAATCGGTTTATCCGTTTGGGAGAAATCGTTGACGAAAAATTAAAAAAAAGTGTTTTTTCGACATAACTTCGAAATATTTCAACCAATCATTTTTTGGTATTCTACAATATTTTAGTACTAAAAAAATACGTCAGATGGCATTTCAAGAATAAAAATCGAATCTAATTTTTAAAAGTTACAGCGTTTCAAATATTAAAATTACGTCATTTTTAGCATATTTACTTTATATTTTTAAAATAATTTTCAGGCTAATATGGACTTAAAAATCTTACCGGCTTTTCTCCTTTAAAAACTGCGTCAAATACCGTTAATTGGATCAAAATCAGTGAAAAGGCTAAACGGAATTTCTTATCCTTTGCCAGCATATCTGCCTCGACATGGGGTTTAACGTTTAACATTTTAAAGATAATTTACAATGCAACGTACTTAGGTTGTATTTGTTATGCTTGTTCAGCGTGGGCTGATAAAGTTACGAGTGGTGCGATCCGGCGCAAACTACTTCAAAATCAACGCCTTGCATTAATATTTCTATGCAAAGCATATCGCACTGTAAGCTCCGAAGCTTTACCCGTGTTATCAAGTGTTTAGAAATTCAGCGTCGGGCTTCAATGTACTACAATTCTAAGCATTTTACCAACCCAGAATTTATCAACCCACAAGCTCAAACAAAAATACGTCGTCTCTTTAATCCTGTAATCGACGTCACTAATGAATTAATTGATGAGTGGCAGTCGCGTTGGTGTTGTTCAACTAAAGGACGGCATTTATATAACTTTTTCCCATGCGTACGGGATCGTTTAAGTAAAACGTGGATAGAAATAGACCATTGTGTTGCGCAGTTTCTCACTAGCCACGGTAATTTTAAAGCTAAATTATTCTCGTTTAAATTAGTTCCTTCTCCTTTTTGCGAATGCTCTTCATTAAATTGTAAATATGAACAAACTGCACCCCACATACTTTGGGAGTGTAATCTTTGGCAAAACGAACGTAGTCAAATGCTTGATAGTATCCAATGTATATCCGGTGTAATTTATTACTCCGACCTTGTGGGAACTCGTGGAAACTTCCGTGCCTTCAAGCGATTTTGTCATACTTAATTTAATTTTTTTTAAAAAATTAAAATTAAGTAGGCCATTTTGGTAGGTCCCTAATTTCAAAACTTCCGTGGTGCAATAGCAATCAGGCTTAACCTGATTGTAAAAGTCTCATTTCGTAGCATTTTTATGCTATTAATATTTTGCTGTCTCCTGCTTAAAAGGGAGGGAAACAGAATGTCTTTTCCTAAAGTATCTTCACGCCCATATCCCCGAAGGGGTAGGCAGAGGTATAACAAGTGCACCCACGATTAGCCGAAGATACTTGACCCCACAAATGTGATAGGTGGCAAGCCTATCGCCAACCGGGCACTTTCCAATCCCGGGCAACTTTGTGTTTCTCAGAAAACTGAAAAAACACTATTCTTATGTGGCCGACCCGGGAATCGAACCCGGGACCTCATGTGGTCAACGCCAACGCTGGACCACTCCTCTTATATACTTTTGATTAATTTCGTTGCGGGTCCCGACAGCTAAGCTTTTCCCCAGGGCACCCTGAGCTCGCAACTCCGAGGTTATCAGGGGGCCTATTGCCTATCTTTGACATTTATAGTGATCAACTGACATTTGATGAACACTCAAAATTGGTTGGCAACTGACAACAGTGAAAATTGGTATTGCGTATCGCTTTTAGAGCCGGTGACTTTCGTCGCTTTCCAGCTGTCGTTCCAGTGGTTTGACTTGTCACCGCACTATTTTATCGATATTATGCCTCTAAATAAAAAAGCTAGATAAACGCAAATGCTTATAAGGGTTTATTATGGTACTTTGTTTTGGTCGGTTTGTATTCTTCAGACTAATGTCAATTGTCAAATGTCATAATAGTAAACAAATAACAATAACCTCAAAATAAGTTTAGACTAACAAAATTAACTATAAAGCTTTAAAATTCCTTTGTTGATCCCACTTTCTCCACTTTTATGTTTGTATATAGATTCATGTACATAGTATTAACTCCTAATCCATAATGTTGTAGTTGTGTAAGTTTACTAATCTTTGTGTTTGTTTTGTTTTAGATTCCTCAACTTGTAACTGATATAGTCACCGGACAACTCTTTTTATGTGTCTCTCCCATGACTGACTTGATATTGGCAGAATCCGTACTAACTGGATAGCCACCAAACCAATATAATAATAAAAAGTTTAGAATGCTCTCTTGAAGCAAATTAATAGTTAAACGAAATTAAATTGTCGGTCGAATTTGCCAAAAGATACCGAAATGTTACAGTCACTTCTCCGGAGGCTTTCTATCCAGCCAGACTCAATGGCAGAGAGCAAGTTGAGTAATAACTTAGTAGTTTAGATCTATTGATTGTCATTGCATTGTATTACTTACCTTTTACATAAAAGTAGTAGATAACATCTGCATATAAGCAGTAAAAAATATGATCTAATTGAAAAACATGAATAATCTGGAATGAAGATATAGGTATAAATCTAGCCAAGAGGTAAATAGCAGAACCCCTAACTTGCAGATATTATATTCATTGATTAAAATAGTTTCTAGATTGCTGTTAGGACTAGGGCATGATATTGGTATTATTGAAGTTAACAGGTAGTAATGTAAATTTAATATTTAATCAAATGAAAGTGTCTAAAGTGTGCTAAATTTTCTACAACTAGACATGTATGATCCTATCCAATAGCTAGAGCTTTGAGAGGTAATAACAAAAACATACAAATTTAATTTTTTTATTACTTCCGTATTGTCAATATGACAAAATAATTAGACAGTCCGTTTGTCTTTATTTTATAAAAAGAGTTGAGAAAAAAACATAAAACCTCATACTGCATGTTAGTAATAAGTGCATAGTTGCACCTCTGACTCGCCCAATGTTTGTGTTGTGTTGTAGGCTTACAAAGTTTTTAACCAAAAGTTTTTCTGTTTAAGGTAATCTTCAGAAATTGAATTATGTGCAAACAGAGACAAATGCAACGATAAAGATATGTATAGTGCATCATCAGGGTAACAAATCAATACAATAACCTCAATAATTTAAATAAGGTATTGATTTGTTACTATCATCAGTAAAAGCGTTAAAATGTGAAACTGGTTGGTGTAAATGAATAAAAACTAAATAAAACAGTACTAATTATTATAAAATAATATCAATACAAATCATCATGGAGTTTTACCAAGTGCCGATGCTGTTCAGTGTTCAAAGTATAAAGAAATGTGTTTTAAGAGCCTACTTAGGAATAAGTGTGCTGAGCTCATGAAACAGATTATTTGCACATTGTGCACATAAGGAATGTTGAAAAAGATAATTTAAAAGTGTTAAACAAATTGAGAATAATGGTAAATGAAAATATTCATATCTTCATTCAGCATTGTGTGGTTATACTGTATACATGTTATATTTAGTACATTAGATAGATGTATAAAGCTCATCACACATGGTTAAGATACTATAATATTTGATCTTAAGATACCCTAATATAATATATCTTAATGTATATTTCAAAATATCGCTCACCATACAAATCCACCATCACACACAACTAAGATAATTTATATTTTACCTATAGTATCTTAAGATACCGAACGATATGGAAATATATATTTCATATCTTAAGATACAAAACATAAAATAAATGATGTTTTTATTTCGGGATATAGGTGATTGCAGTGCCTTATCTATACATATAATAAAATTGTAGGAAAGTCAAAACTGTACATTTAATATTTTTTTAAAAGAATACTTGGGGCGTGATCTACAATCGATATCGAAGCCAAAAATATAGTTTTTAGAATTTTTGTCTGTTTTTCTGTATGTATGTCCGGGGTAAATTCAAAAAGTACTGCATGGATTTCCTTCAAATTTTGCATGAATATTACTAATAGGTCGGGTCAACATATAGGCTACAGATTATTATCACGCTATCATCCAAGGGGTAGGTGCAGTGCTGAGTAAACAAAGTCCGCACGGACAAAGTCGTAGGCAACAGCTAGTAATCTATATATTAATATAATAAATGCAAAACTTTGTTACTCTATCACGATGGATGGATGGATGTTTGTTACTCTATCACGCAAAAACTACAATACGAATTTGAATGTAATTTGGCACACAGGTAGATTATAACTTGGAATAGCACATAGGCTACTTTTATCCTGAAAAAACTAGGTGATCCCGCGGGATTCGCCAAAAACTTTTAAAATGCAACGGGTTGCACGCTGCAGCTAGTAATATTACGAATGCGAAAGTTGGGATGTTAATGTGGGGTGCATCTAGTATTATAATAGTTGCTACTTTAAGCAGTGCGGGGTGCTCCCGGCTTCGTGCCGCATCCAGGCAAGAGGGAGAGGGGGGAAAACTACACATGGTAGCTATTGCCTTTTATGTCAAGCTAGGGATCCGCCCTTGAACAATTGACATGTCTTTGATGGTTTTTCATTCAAAGTTAACTTTGTTAGGAATGTGTTACTGCAATTTTCATTTTACATTCTATAATAAAATCGTCTGAAGAGCTGTCTAACAAATCAAGAAGTAAGACCGTATTACTCATAGTTAATCAGCTGTATATAGAACTCCTACAAAGAATATGTGAGGCAACGAGGCAGACTCATGATAAAATGAACAAATTTTAATATTATTGTATCTTAGCCATGTGTGATACCTTAAGATACTGTATACTTTTATATTAGGGTATCTCAAGATGAAATATTATAGTATCTTAACCGTGTGTGATGAGCGTAATTTATATTATAGGATAACAAACAAGCAAATGGCTCTTGGAAGAATTAATCGCCTAGACACCAAAGATGTTAATGGTGTATTACTATCTGTGTGGTCATATAACAAAATAAATTTATATGAATAGATTGTTTCTTTTATTACTATTGTACCTAAGTATTTGTTTTAATATTACCTAATCTAACACAGATTTTCTTTTTTAAACTAAGGGGGGAAAAAAGGAAAATAAATTTAAAATTGAAGAATTAGAAAAAATAAAGAATTTGCCAGATGATAACTGCCTTTTTTTATATCAAAAGATAGCAAACAAGCAAAGGCTCCCCTCATTGAGAGTCTACCATTGCCTATAGACACTAAAGATGATAATGGTGCGTTGCTATCCTTGTGGTGGGGTCTTATACATGTATAACTTTACCAGCTATTTCATTGTCCAAAAGAAACAGTGATAAGCAATGACATTATTGCGGCAGGAATAAGTAAGGCTGTAATACCAATGCAATGCAAAACAATACAAAACTCTGCCACATATTAGCCAAAATTTTCAATTTATAAATTAATATAGGCTATGCTTTATTAGACGAAAAAAAAAACCCATATCTTCAACTAATATATTCAATTTGCGTAAAAGTATGCTAGATCAGTAATGTACCAAATTATTCCTGCACAATAATTTCAAATTGACAGTTGAAACTGTCTGAATTTGTCATTTATAATCACAGTATGTGTTATGGTTTAAATATGTCCAAATATACATAAAACCTACTAAGCCAGTAAAGCTACATAATAAGTAAACTAGCTACGCTGTCTTGCTAAGTGCATAAGTAGCATTCACATTATATTTAAAAGCTGGAAAACATTTTGTATAATGTATTCTAAGTGTAGAAGTTTATTATTATTGAATAAAATTAAATCTTATGGCTGGTTATTTTTCAGCTAAAAAAATTTTACATCTTGTTATAATTATTATAAAACTGTAAAGTTTTTTTAGTAGGTACAAGGTAAAAATAAAAACTGCAAGTTAATGTTTTTTCTTTTCACATAGTCTTTATTCAAAAAAAAAAAAACAATTAAATCTTTTATCCTTCTCATATGTGGTTCCCTGTTAGTGCCTTGCTTCAAGTTATATAGATCTGTCAGTGTGCTGTTTTGGATCACTTAGTATTGCTGGTAGCAATTCACAATGTGATAGGTACTGCAACTCTTGTATTGGAACAGTTGTGTTTGATGTTTTGGCTAAGGCATATAGAGCAACATAGGTATGTATTAGGATATTATTTAGTAGTGTTATTGGGTTAGAATTTACTCTGCTTGGTAAATACTACCAATTCACTCTCTGCACTCTTATACACTTTTCAGTAGTTAGGACCCACCAGCAAACATCAACATAGAACTTTTGTGACTAAGAAGTTGTAGCTGATTAATGAAATATTAAATCTGAAATCAAATAAAATATTTAAAATGGTATATGCAAGCATCACTGCATCAACATGCTATAGTTAATAGTGTAATGGTTAATCCTCAGACCTTTTTTGTTGGCTTGAGGGTTAATCGTTAAAAATTGTAAGTGTATGGTACGGTAGGTACTTTAAGGTTTAACACAATGATATTTTTTTCTAAAAGAAGCTCTCTTCATGTTCAGGATTAATAACAGCTAGATATAGGAGTTCAATAGTACATAAAAGAACACTAAGTTCTAATTTATTGATAGAGTCATAAGTTCATAAAGGCAACAAAATTAATAATTAAATTTATACAGATAAATTGCTTTTTGATTTGATTACTCTTGTAAGTAATATGTAAGTATACATATTATTTTGATAATTATACTTACTCTAGCACAATTACTTTTTAAATCAAGGGGATTAGAACAATTAATAAGAATTTGCCAGATGATAATTAGCAGAATCCTCCATAAAATAAGCTCATTTCTTTCACTAATAAAATCACTTTGCATTATTGGCAAATGTAGCATTTACAAATTCAGTATTGGTTGCGATCACATAGAAAAGAAAGTCATATCTTCTTCATCTATGGTTAAAGATCTTAAAAATGTGATATAACAAACCATTTATTTCCATAATTATCAAAACCTCTTGTACAATCCCTTTTTGAAATTAAGGTTCCAACTTATAACTATTCTAGAAGGGTTTGCCAGGTGATAATTACCTCAATTTTGCATCTACCAAATCAGTATCGGTTATCATTTATTAGGTCCATAATAGAAGCTCATTTCTTTCACTAATAAAATCACTTTGCAAGCTTACTCTCTTACAAGTCGATTTTTTCTTCGGCACAAACAGCGTACTGCATAAAACATTATTGTTACCATGTGAAATTATAAGTATTAGTCTTAGATATGTAATTCCAATTTTATTGCAGTATTGTGCTATGACTTACGTATCCTACATTATTTATTATTTAACAATAATAACCTTCTAAAAATGGTATTAACAAATTATATATTGTCAATAGTACATTTTCTGTACCTTTCAAACGTCGCCGGTTAATAGTGTTAATCACTATTTTGATCATTAAAAACTACTCTAGACTAGTTGCTTTCAAAACATAAAAGTGATCAACGATTTGACGTCATTCGTTGGTCACTAAGCATACGCAATACCAATTGTCAAACTGCCCATACTAAAAGTGTCGTTCCAGTGCACGATAGTGACTTTCGACGACACCAAGTTCTTGTGACGTCATTTTCGTTGATCACCCATGTTAGTCAATACGAAATAAGGGAACTGACAGCTAATTGATGTCAACTTTGCACAGTGATTATCACTTTGATTGTCAGTTTAAGATAGGCAATAGGCCCCCAGGTCGGTTGCCGCTGTTGATTCTGGTTTACAGAAGTTACAGTGGTGGGAACGAGAGGTGGGCCAATTAATTGCCCTTAAAAAAAAATAAGTCCAATATTAATTCTAAAAATGTTGAAGGTTAATTAAATTAAATTTTCTTTATAAGATCAACTTTTATTTTTAAAACTCATTTTTCCTAGAAAACTCTTTTACAAGAAAGTTACCATAAATAAAAATAGATTTCTATCAATATTAGACTTCAAGAGCGAAGTGGTGGCGCGAGATAGATCTTGAGTTGCTACATATTATAGGCAGGTACTAAATTATAGGTAGACCAGAAAATATGGTGTTAAATATGTAGATAACCTTTATAATTGTTCTGTGTAGATAACATTGCTAATTATAGAAATCGTGTTTTTAATAAATCAAAAAAATTGTAAAGAATTTTTCTTAAACATAAGTACTAAAAAAATTATCTTGGAAACATTTTATTTATTATTTTGGTTTTATTTTTCTGCGTCTCCCTAGATACAAAGCCTGACGACGCCTTTGATGCGAATATAATAATTACCATGATACATTAAAAGATGTTAAAGTCCATGATACATTAAAAAGATGTAATTCGCATAAAAATACTTTCCTAAGAATATTACTAGGTAATATAACTTAACGAGCCCTTACAAAGCTCTGCTTTTGCTAGTTTACAATTAAAATGAAAGGTATGAGAAAATTTTGTTAGTTAACAATCGTTTAACTTGTTAAAAAATTAACTTTAAGTAAAATTTACAACGGGAATAAATTATAATGTTCAGAATACATCATAATTTTTTAAAATTTAAAAAAGAATATTTAATGCCATAAATTAATCATGTGTCGTACTCGCTTTTGAGGCAGTGCGCGTAACCTAAATATGTCGCGCGGAGACCCATTTTAAGCGTTAAATTAAAATTATAAATAATGGAGATAAAGTTTCAAGATTCAGGAGGTTTTTATTGAAATTTTTTTTACATATTGTTGTCAATAATCTAGAAACGTGAAGAGTTGGAATGCTGGAAAGATCTAGAAATAAAAGATAGCTACTCGTATTGATAAACAAATAGTTGACCGTTACCCGAATAGCTAATGCCATAATGCCATGCCAAAAACTGAAAACACCAAAAACCCGAAAAGCCATAATGGGTCTTCTGTTATAGGGTATCTGTTCTGTTATATCTTCTGCCATAAGGGTGAAAATAGCATGTACTAGGGCTTGTTTATCATAACTTGTTTACAATTAGAATCATTTATTGTTTACACCATAAATTTAGATTTTTCAGGAACCAAACTGGAACACGATGACAAGCATTGACACTATTGCAACAGGAATAGGTTAAGCGGTGGTATCATATACCCCGGTGAGACGTTGCGGAATCCCACTACCTAGTAGTGACACATGTAGCCAATCAGTCTATTCTTCAAAGGAGCCCGGATCAACATGAGGGATCTTGCCTTATTACATCAATATCTACAACCAAGTACATAAAGAATTGCAAAGCAGCTCACAAAGTAAACATATCGCTATTATCATGTTCATGACTGTATGGGATGAGAATTTTATACTGTATTATCCAATCCATCCGGATTGGTGCCACCATCTTATCTATCTCTGCCTGACTAATTCTAGTGCCTGTCATGTTCCGGTTGGAATGCAAAATAGTGTGTACACTTATGCAAGAGGTAATACTTAATCTTTTATGACTATGTTTTGCTTTGCTTATACTACCGAAAAACTCAATACTTAATAACAGCATTAAATATTGCACAAGTTTTATCATATCAACATTTATTATCTGCTATGACAGTCTTTCTTGAAAAATATTTTTTTAACTTATATCATGTCATTGGTCTTTTATATGCCAGCATATCATCATGTCTGTATAGTGTGTGAAGCTTTTTATACATAAACTTGAAAAAGAACAAAAGATTATCGTAATGACCTGCATATGGTGTGCATTGACTGTGATTTATTTCACTATGTACAGGATAATTAAGTATTAAATCAGTTTTATAATCTTGACTGCATCCCCATGCAGATATATGCAATTCTAATAAGAATTGATGTAATGCTTCTATAGTCGAAAGGTACCATCTAGGACTGCCCTTTTGGTGCCGCCAAAATTGAGATATTCGGTTTTGTAAAACAATTTTTGGGATGTTTTGTAATCTTTCATCAGCAAAAATTCCACGACTTTGATTCCATGTACTATCAATTAAAACTAAACGATCAACAGGTAACTTATCAACATGAAATATCTTTTGTACTGTATCTTCATTTTTAAAAATTCTTGTCATTAGTGTGCCTACATTATATCCAGATGGTAACTCTTTCAAAAGGTTTTCTGTATATAAATGTGTATCACTTAGACCTAAAAATAAATCTTGAACAGTAATAGCTTCTTTGCCAGGATACAACAGTACAGTTCTTCCATCATTTTTATAAACAGGCATATTGGGGTAAGTATATACATTAACATATTTTGGAGCTAAAACAGCAGCATGGGCAGCTGTACTTTTACCGTCGATTTCGCGTTTATGCTTGATAATATCCACCTTAATTGGTAACTGCAAAAAATACTATGTATGAAGAAATGGTAATTAAATGAAAATAAATAGGTAAAACAGCAAAAATACTCTTACAGAACATACTGGCAGTTTCCCTTCTAATTGATTTACCGGTATAAAACACGTGTAACAAAAATACATTCGTGACTTGCCACAACAAGAACATGCACTGCGATATTGTAGATTATCTAAACTATCAGAGTGCGATATTTTTAGTCCTTTAAATGGATTCAAATCCTGTTTTCTCGCCTCTGAACTTTTTGGATTCATTTTATAATTTACGACATTTCAAAACTTAGCTACAAAATACTTTTCCTGATATATGTATCTGATAAAATTAAATATACAGGTATTTCTGATATTATGTTCCTCTATTTGTGTACTAGTAACGACTAACCAATAGTGCGACTAACGTTGCGTTAGTAGTGTCACAAATTATAAAGTATTATGTTTATACATAAGTAATCTGTGGTATTATGTACTAGTACAGATAGGACAGCTAGTTGTCGTAGTGAGTTTGGAGAGCAAGCTTTTTTCCGCTCGGTGGCGCCTATGAGCCGACGCGCTGTCAAATCGCGTTTGGGTTGATAAAATCAAATTAAATGTTTTATTCTATCAATTTTTAAAATATGTAACTAAAATTAATTTACATTTCATTTATTTTGTTGTTTGTATATAGTTCACAATCTATTTTAATTAAACGATAAAATATTTCACTTTTGAATAAAATAGGTACACTACGTACTAATGTTTTATTTAGGGGTGACAATGATAAAAATTGGTTTTTGCCCCAAAGAAGATAAAGCTTTCTTATTGTTTCTTCTTGATATAAAATATTCTTATTCCCAACTATTCTAAATTACTTACGCTTAAAAATATTTTTATTTCCTAATAGTGTTATCCTTTATTACAAATCATGTATTATTAAAAATGTATTATTTGTTAGGTCTACAGAAATCCTCCAGTGAATTGTTAATCGTATATGAATTACATTACTGTCTTTCATATATTTTATGCACCTATATTGTATACACATTGAGATGTGCGTAAATGTTGATATTTTTTGTAGTAGGTAATATATTTTGCGAATAGCGTTGCTTAAATAAACACTGATGTACATATTATTATATCATTATCTGCGGTGTGACACTCACGGATCACGTTTGTAATACTAAGTTGAGAGAAAGAGAGAGGATGTGATTGGAAGACAGAATCGGTGTGATAATGAGAAAAGATATGCTTCATTGACTCGAACATGGTGAAAGAATAACAGATGAACGATAAAAAAAAACAGATATAAAATGCGAATTTGAATGAATTTAAGCATCGGGGAAAACAAAGGCAGGAGCATCATGATCCAATTGGTGGGTTGCTATCCAAAGCTGGTGTTAAGCGTTTTGAATTTACATGAAGAGAGTTATGAATGTGGCAAGTGTATTTGTGTGTATAACATCTAACTTTGACTTTAACAGTTTCCTCATTTAGTATTTCAGGTGATGTATAAACTTCAAAGCTATCTTCATAAAGAACATTTATCCATCTGAAGTATAATCTCAAACAATTACTAGGAGGTGGTTTGGTATCCGAAATGTGGGAGATTTTTACATTAGCGTTATCTTATGCATACGGATAAGTACATCCTACAAGTCGGATAAACAGGCATTAACATATTTGTCTATAATTAATGGTTGCTTCTATCAGATGAACTTTCTGCTTGTTTGCTATCAAATCTATAATATAAAAATAAGTCGGGTTTTCCTTCCTGAAAACCCGACTTATTTTGACTTAGACTAGCAACTTCAGAACGCATGAACCGATTTCCACGGTTTTGCATTCGTTGGAAAGATCTCGAGCTCCGTGAGGTTTAGGTATAGCAAAGAAAATTTAAAAGCAAAGCCATCTGGTGGTGAAACGGAGTTCGCCGGGTTTGCTAGTTTGGTGTAATAAAAATAAGTCGGGTTTTCCTTCCTGACGCTATAACTCCAGAACGTACGAACCGATTTCCGCTGTTTTCCATTCGTTGGAAAGGTCTCGGGCTCTGTGAAGTTTATAGCAAAGAAAATTTAAAAGCAAAGCAATGCAAAACCATCTGGTGGTGAAACGGAGTTCGCCGGATTTGCTAGTTTGGTATAAAAAATGGTTACCCGTATATCATATCGCAAGCATAAGCAATCCACACGATTGCTAGAGAGTCAGTCGCTAGTGTCATCATTTTTTAATATATAAGGGTTTAATTTCACAGCTAATTAACTACCTTCTTTAGCACAGTCACTCTCGTGTCGGACTGTATAGTCATGCTAAAGCTTGCTATACGGACGCTGTTTAGATCATCTACTTAAGATGTAAAGGCCTGAATGATGATAGAACAATGCAGTGAATTAACGCAAGTTGCATTACTTTATGTCACGTTGGTGACAACGCCATATAAATATTATGTTTTGAGAACCATCTGTTTTTTAATTGTATAAATAGATATAAAAAAGTCACTATCAACCGTCGCTGAGGGATGCCTGATGAACCATCTCAAATCTAGATAACAATCTTTGAAGTTATTACACAGTTAGAATTCATTGATTAGTATGAATGAAAAGTTACTTATTCAATCTGGATAGTTTTGTAATAAAATTTAGAACACTCGTTGATCTTTACTTGGATTACCATGTAGATTACTAAGTACTTTACGCGCAAAGTAAAATATGCGATTTAATTCAAAATGGGGCTTAAGAATTTATCGCTGTTTTTTTAATTTTGGAAATAGCTTTATAATTCAAAATTGCAAAATAGACGTCTCTTTGCTTGGCACGTCTTTCAATGTATACTTTCTCAATGCCAAAAGCTTACAAAACAAATTGATGTCAAATGACAATATGCGTGTTCAGTGAAACTTTAACTCAGAAATCTAAGCTAGTCAGAAACCTGAGCTAAGATTTCACCAGGACACTTTTTCGAAATTTAAAAACATTTCAATGCCGCCATTTCACTATATATGTCACGGTGACATTAAATAATTCCATCACTGCTTGTCTAGTTTCAGCCTGAAATCGTCTGCGCTCGGATGCTTAAAATAAAATGCTGTTGATTCTTATTATTTAACTTAAAATTCTGACTTAGAAGTTACGTTTGACACACCCAGTAGCGCCACCAAGCGGAAATTATGTGTGCCCTCCAAACTCTTAAAATTCTTAAAAATGTTCTAGCTGTCAACCCCGTGAGTAGTGTGTATGTTCTGTGACTAGTAATCACGACTCACGAGTATCAAATAAAATAAATCGTGACTAAATTGTTTACTAAATTGCATAGAAATAAAAAATATTCTATTTATTTAGTAATTATTGTATGTTAATGAATTTCATATTGATTTTAAGATAAAAACAAGAAAACAAGGCAACTTAGGCATTAGGCAACACAGCTTGACACTTGACAGCTGTTTTTGGCAATTGGCAGCAGATTGGCAGGCGTTACACATTGGGCCAAGGTGTTGGGCCAACATTAAATGTTTCTGTTTATACATTGGTGTATTGACCATTCTGCATTGGCTCTTTAATAAAGATGGACGTAGAATCTCCTACAGCCGTAAGATTTGTCATTAAAGATTCCTTTTTCTTTTTTAGTTCAATAACAGGAATACTTATCTTTTTTTATATCATAAGATAGCAAACAAGCATATGGGTCTCCTGATGGAAAGAGTCAACCATCGCCAATAGACACCAAAGATGTTAATGGTGCGTTGCTATCTTGTGGCGAGGTTTAATGCCACATGTATAAGTTTACCGGCTACCTTAACCTCCAAACCGGAACACGACAGTGACTAGCACTGACGCTATTGCAGCAGCAATCTGCTATACGTTTCTAAGCATCATTAACCTGAAATAAAAGTATTAAAAAATGGTATTTTTAATAATCTAACCTAATACCTAATGTCATCTGAAACAGTGCACTGCTCTGAACCTCCTCTCACCAATGAGGCAAAACAATGCGAAATGAGACAAGACGAGAAAAGTTTAAAAAATAACTAGTATTGATTTGAATTCAATACGAACAACATGTATTCGGAGTAAGGATAGATTCCATATAATAATTCCGCATAAGATATTGAAAATAATAATTACTTTGTACTTTAAAATCAGTCCAAATCGATAAGTAATTATTATTTTCAATATGTTACAGAATTTCTCGACAAAGATGATCATATTTAATAATTATTGTGATCTAATAATGAGAAAGTTTCAATTCATAAAGGACATTCATCATCATCAGTCATTCATTCATTGGTTCATTTCGATATATTTCTATGAATTGTAAAACTCAGTGTTTGTCTACGCCATCGTAACTCGGGAACAACAATTTAACTCACGCGCAACACAACCGTCTTTACTGACGTATGACAATGAACTGAATAAGAGGCCAACGTGTGAACACCGTTGGCGGAGCGCGCCAAGATCCTTTGATGTGCGCACGAAAAACCGACAACATTCGCTTGGCCGGCCAATGTTGGCGCCAACTGCCAACATAGCGCCAAGTAGGCTTCTACACGTTGGGCCAATATGTTGGCCCAATGCTTGGCCCAATACTTGGCCCAATGTGTACAGCCGGCTTTAGGAGTATATTATTCTGTGGTTCACACGTTCGCACCAAAGAGTATACAATCATTACGTTTTAATTCTTACGAATGGCAAGGCAAATAGCAACACGAATGTGTAAACAGTAATCTCGCTATTCACCTCGTGCCTCACCTCGCGACTCGCGCGCTCGAGTCCTGTTTACACATTCGTACGAATAGCGATGCGAGTGGCGAGGCGAATAGCAACAAGAATGTGTAAACAGTGCGCTCGCTATTCGCAGTATAAGCAGTTTTTCGGACACGAATCAAAGAACAATAAGTTGAACAATGTCCTTGAACGCACTGTCCTTGAATTTTTGGATCTCAGCTGAGGTGCGGTAGAGGTGTGCCGCGGGGAAATCCCCGCCCATGGGCGGAGTTGCGTTTCGTGTTCGGACACTCGCGCCACGGTACTATTATCTATATAGTATTTCAACTTCATACAAACGGATGAACCGTGAGTTATGCCTACGCCTCTCGATTCTGGCATTGCACATATATCTATACAGTATTGTAACTGTATGTGCGTGTAAATATACTTTTTTATGTAAACAAATAAAATACTTTGTGGATTTAATAGGAAGTATTCAAATAAAATGCGTGTTGTTTTTTAATTGGTAAATTTAATCATACTCGTCATATTAAATATGTACTTCAACATTATTAAAAAACAATACACCGTCCGTTTTTCGCTGCGGCACAGTCGCGATTAGACTTTAGAGTAAGCCGTTTTTAATAAAAAGTTGTTTACCAAGGATGTGTCATTGTTGGCGGCATCCGATGCCGAAATGTTCAACAACGGATGGGAGTAACACCATTCAACGCGATGACAGGTATCGAATAATGCCGACCGTATCCGACAACGACCGATGTCAATAATAACACGGCGTTGCCCGATGGCCGATACTTGCGAATGAAATATGAATCCAACTGTAACGATGGATGCGTCCAACGGCACCAACTTAGTTGCGTGCTTGAATTAATTTCGAGGAAAAGAGAATCATCTTAAAAAATGCAAGTGCAAATTTTTAGCTAACTAAATAAATTTTAATTTATAATTATAATTTTCGGTGAACAAATTACACAAATTGATCTAACCAAAAAATTAGCAAATTATTTGCTTGTGTTATGGGTGCTAGTCAACAATACTAATACATAGAAATAAATATATGAATACTGTAACATACATAATAACTACCCAAATCCAGAAATACAAACATTTATGTTCATCAGACAAATATTTGTCCCCGTAGGGAATTGAACCCGAGCCCTCTCGATTCGTAGTTAGGTTCGTTAACCACTCGACCAACGAATAAAAAACTAAAAAACTTTATATTTCAATGTTTTGCCTATTTATTTACATTAACTTTTATTCATTCTCAAAAAACGTTTTTACATTGAAGTAGGTACGATAGTATTACAACGTTTATAAAAACGCCAAACTATAAATATTAAACACTAGCTGTTGCCAGCGACTTCGTCCGCGCGGACTTCGTTTACTCCGCACGCTTTTCCCCCGTATGTGATAGCGTGATAATATGTAGCCTAAATGTTAACCCGATCTGTTAGTAATATTCGTGCAAAATTTGAAGTAAATCCATGCAGTACTTTCTGAGTTTACCCCGGACATACATACAGACAAACAGACACAAATTCTAAAAACTATATTTTTGGCTTCGGTATTGATTGTGGATGACGCCCCAAGTATTCGTTTAAAAAAATATTCAATGTACAGTTTTGACTTTCCTACGATTTTATTATATGTATAGATAATTGATGTTGCCCGGCCAGTATATAAGTTGGATTTCTCACAACGGTGTCAGAAACAACGGTGTTGCCAACGGATGACATTAGCGTAACAACAATTTGCATTGATGTTAAAAGATAAGAAAATTGCCCATCTCTAGTCGCGACTGTCTCAAAGAATATAATACTCTCTACGAGAGGACTGTCTGCATGCCAAGATCGAAGCACTTAGTCATAGTTCGCGCTTCGTCCGTTTGTATGAAGATGGAATACTGTAGACAACATTACCGTGACGCCGGGGACTATAGCGCGCATGCCACACGTCCTTCATGTTCATGTGCATATATCAAAATGTATCAAAATGTATCTATGTTAATAATGTACCCACAAATGTGTGAACAGCCCGACGGACGGACGGACGGCACTAGACGAATGTTTCGTCGAATGATGAGGCGAATAGCGAAGTCGAATGTGTAAGCCTGGGTGACAGTTTGTACTTTGTAATTGGTTGGTAACACTGATCACTGATCATCTATTTTCATTTTCAATATTACGTCAAAAAGTGCATTGTGATTTTTTAAATATTTTTGTGTAATTTGGATGTGCGATTAGGTGATGTGATTTATATTGATACGTATTTATTTTGCACTTTCTATGTTTATTTATATCCCACAATGTTAAATATTGGTATCCCTTTACTTTATGTGTTTTAGACAATGACGCCATTTTGTCAGGCCGGCTGATCGAAATTAATATTTTGCAATTCATATTGTATTTTTTCGTATTAAGTGACAAAATTTACTAATATATCCGTAGTTAAAGTGCATTTTTAAACTGTCTCAGTGTGTTTTCATATACTTGCAAAATCCTAATAAAGTGTAGAAAATGTAGTTATATTGATTGCTGTATTTTACCGCAAGTTTGCTGTGGATATTCTAAATGTACAACTAAATAAAGTTAACCTTAGGAACGGTTTTTCTATTTCAGAGCTTCTTAACTAATATAACTCAATAAAAAAGAATAGCTGATGCCCGAAGTGGTTTTCCGATATTTATGTTTTATTAATTTGATGTAAAAAGTCTGAACTTTATAGTGTAAACTGGATGATTTTCATTTTAGGAAAGTTTGAAATGCTTAGAGATATGTTATAATTATGACTATATCAATGAAAGAACAAGACCAAATGCCCGGGGATGTAAGTGTTTTATCAGTTATTTCATATCCATTTATTGTTATTTTATATTTAATGAGTTTTGTCTTATAATTTTGGTTGTCTAAATTTTAGATGGCTTTCCCTGAGGCTAAACTTAAAGCATTGGAAGAGAAAATATCACACCCACGTTGGGTTGTACCTGTTTTGCCTGAGCAGGAGTTAGAAGCTCTTTTAATAGCTTCTACAGAGTTGGCCCAAAAAGGTAAATCACAAATATTCTAACATTTATTCTAATTTAATAATGCAGTCCTAAGGTTACTTACTTTATAAGAAGGCTCAACTATATTGCAAATCTACTGTTTACATTTGATTGAAATAGAATTTTGTACTATCTGCAGGTTTTTGTGTTTGTCTAACATTAACATTTAATGTTTTATGTTTGTTTAACATTTTTTTCTAAACAATGTTATAACTACTATTAGAAGTATGTGTCATCAAGTAAAATGTAACTACATGCTTGATTATCGAGAAATTGAGAAAAATTTGTTCATTGCATATTGAACATTTTCATCAAAAATATCAATGTCTTGCTGGGGGTCAATTCATATTCACCTTTAGTAAAGAATATTTTAGTACATTCTAAGGAAGGAGATTCATAGTATAGTGAATGTAATTTGTTTACTGTATTTTATTGCAAGTTTGCAGTGAATATTGAAGTGTGCGTATGTTATGATTTAGCCATAACTGGATGTATATAAACAGAAAGGAAACAATCCATAACATGGTCAAAAAAGAGTTAAGAGCACCGAACTAATGCTAAATATTAATACTTCCTGCCTGTATAAACAATCCAAACAAAAACCGCTGTATATTACTTATTTTATCTTTAGAACCAGTCCAAATGTATTGCACTAAAAAAATCAATTAAAACAATACAACATTACTGGTTAAAACCAATATTAAGAACAGATTAATTAAAACAAATAGACTGGATTCTTATTGCATATTTAAAATTTGTTCACCAACAACAGCAACACTAATAAAAATACTGAAACTAATCCAAAATCTTCCAAACTTCAAACATCAGTATCTTTAAAGTGACTTTGTGTCAATTGGATCCTTTTTGTGTAACTATGTCCAATTATATTAATGCCAAATATCAACTTGATCTGTCCAGTGGATTTAGCTATGGTTTATGTTGATAAGCCACTCAAAATGAGTTAGATTATTTGTAAGAATAGTTAGATCACATATCATGTTCTTACATAAATTATACTGAACAATTACATTTTAGGTGAAGATGGAAATCATGCAGCTTGTCAGAGGTTTTACAATGATGCTCTTACAATATCATTCACAAAGATTTTAACAGATGATGCAGTCTCTTCATGGAAAAATAATATACAACAATGTGTACGCTCTAATTGTGAGAAACTTGTGAAACTATGTGCCATGAAATTGGATGATCCAAGATTTCTTCACCTCCTGTACATGGCGTTTAATCCCAATAACAAGTATGATTGTTAATTTTATTATTATTACTGCATTAAAATAAACTGCTTGGTACCTAGACAGGGTATGGCAGTGGGCTGTTGCTCCTCTTACATGACAGTTGTGGTCATGTCACTCTTGCGCATACTATATCAACTTGTTACATAAAACTTCTCAAGTGACAACCCCGTGCCGACATTATTTAACTGTGCCGACAAATAAGTTTCAATTTTGCTTGCAGCCGGGTAGCTTTGAGTGTCTAGGTGTATTTTTATACTTAAACCTGATTTGTAAGGGATTGAATTTTCTGTACATTAGTACTATTACGTATTCTGTGATTGTGTACAGTTTTCTTCTAATTCATTGCAATTGTATTCTACTGGGGAATAATTAAGAAACTAGTATACGTACATTTTCACAAACTTTTAAGTTGTAAGTGTTGTTTAACAGTGCAGATATAAAAATACAGGCGATTTTGAGTTTAAACATCTTTAGTGTGTCTATTTTAATATTTTACTATGTTTTTAAAATAAATAAAATATATCACTAGGAATAATCATATAAAAATATTGAGACTTCAATTTGATTTACTTCTATCATCATATTTGGGTGTTGCCATTGTACAAAACTATAATTAATTTCATTTATGTTAAAATATCAAATAAGTTTATACGTTATAATTTCCATTGTCTCAAATAATAATAAGAATATAAGAATAAGAATAATTTATTGCCAAAAATCTTAATCACCAGGAGAGCCGGAACAGACGCATCAATACCGGTGTTAACTCCGGAGCACATATTTTAAACACTATCGGAGAGATGCCATCCGGCTCAGATGACTTATAGATGTCCAAGGAAAACAGTGCTTCGTGCACTGATGACTGATGGAATTTTATTTCAGGCATATTGCTATCACACTGCAGGATGTTAGGCGGTGTGTTTCCTTGGTCATCTAGAGTCAAGTTAGCCGCTAAGAATGAGCCCAGGAGATCGGTCTTTTCCTTCGCGGTGTGGGCCAGAGAATCATCTTCTCTGTGCAGGGTTGGAAGGGACGGCTGACAAAAATTCCCTAAGGCAGCCTTGGCGAGAGACCAAAACGCACGGGTGCCCGAAGTAAGGCGATCTAATCTCTCACCGATCCTGCCATTCCGCTGCAAGCAGAGCATGGCACTATCACTAATCGACTGACTGCACCGATGGAATAATTTTTGTAACAAAAATCATCCCTCAGGCGATTTTAGTATGCCTAAATTTATGTAAATTATAGTAGAAAAGTTTATAGAAATATAGTAATGTTTTTCGCAAGTACTGCTCTTCATGCCAAAAAAACTATCACAATATTATGATTTTTGTGAAATATGTGGTAGCCTTAAAGGATAGATCCACTGCTCACCTGGGACACATAAAATAAAATGTCATACCAGCTCCCAATGTGTGTCAATTTCGTTGTGTAATTCAGTTTTGCTACACACAAATAAAAACTCATGAATTTTGTGTCATTATAAAAAAAAATGACAATGAAAAATAATTTGACAGTGAAACCAAACAAAGTGATAAGAGGAAAAAAAACTTGTTTTGGAGTAATTTGAGAATAAAAAAAGAATAAAAAGAAATGTTTTTATAATTTGCAATAAAGTGTAAAATATTCTACACTTAGTTCCAAGTAGAGGCCCTAAACACATTAAAACTAGGGATGCTGAAGATCAAATTATCAGAATTTTAGCCCAGAACAAACTAGTTTAGACTGAAATTAGGTTTGGCCAGTAATATATCACAAAATGTTACAAGATGGGTAGTAAAATTCTCAACAATGTTTAAATTTTATTTCAACGATATTCCTTTGAATTGTATCTGGACTGTGATTTATGGGAATCAATTCTCTTTGTCTGGTAGGCTGTAAGGGACTGGGTGTGAGGATATCTATGTATGTAGTTTGATTTTACAGTTGCAATGTTTTTAAACACAATTCGATGTACAATTAAATATCTTAAATTTTTGAGTTAATGATAAGAGCTAATTTTTTTGCAGATTTCATACTTTTAATGCTTCTCGAACATCTGAAGGTCTTTCTGTGACTAATTTACCAGTATCTACAGGACAAGGCTCAACACAGGAGCCTGAAGTGTTTGCTAGATCACAGGATCATCGCACACCACGAGGATGGCTTGTTCATCTTATTAATGTGTAAGCAAGTTAATCTTATTACTACATCAGTAGGTATTTTATCGGCTCTAACCTAGGAGTTTAATTTATTCTATCATAACAAATGTTTTGTTTAAATTAAATAACCCAAATTACCACCCCGTTGGTCGAGTGGTTAGCGACCTTGACTACGCAATCAGGCTCGAGTTCGATTTCCAACAGGGGCAGGCATTTATATGATAAGCATAGATGTTTGTATTTCTTGGTTTGGGTGTTTAATAAATATATTCTTGTATTTATATATGTATTTCTGTGTATTATTATCATTGACTGGCACCCATACTACAAGTATATAATTTACTTTGGGGTCAAATCAATTTGTGTAATTTATCCAGTGATATTTATTTATTTATTTATACTACTTACAGATGATTTTACTTACAAGACAAAATTACTTCAAGGGTAATTTTTAAAACTCGGTACGATAAAACCATACAACATGGTTTATTTTAATAATATATCTAATAATTATATTTTTATAATACCTTTTATAATAGTTAATAATATATCTACAAATGTAAATTCTTGACATTCTCTGTGCTCATCTCACAAATGCCTGTCCCTGCCGAGAATCGAACCCGGACCCCATTGATTGTGTAGTCAGGGTCGCTAACCACTCGACCAACGGGGCGGTCAAGTATGACTGTATTTCTGTGTGTAAATGCAAGCTACACTGACAAACTACGAAATAGTCTTGAAAAGCTTATATAGTTCGGTGGTACGGAACTTGAATCGTGCAAGTCTGATTCAGACTTGACCGATTACACATCTTACAAAGACAAATACTTGATACACTGTTTGATTATAACATCAAATCCATACTTAATATTATTAATGCGAAAATAACTCTGTCTGTCTTTCTATCTCTTCCTCATGATTAAACCACTGAACCGATTTAAATGAAATTTGGTACAAAAGTAGTTAAAGACCCGAAAAAGGACATAGGATAGTTTTTATCCTAGAAATTCCACGAGAAAGGGAACTATGCAGGTAAAACCCCGGGACTTTTAATTTAGAAATTTTTCCAACTGGACAAAGTCGTGGGCTAACTAGTTTAAAAACAAATTGTACATCTTATAAATTGAGCACTAGAGTTTTAGTACTTGCATTTATTTGATACTATCACTTATTAAGAATAATAAAAATACAAAATTGTTTATCAACACTCATAATAATATGCAAATAATTTCATAACGCGAAGGTCTATCTGTATGTTTGTCGTGCTTTCACGTCTAAACCAATAAACGGATTTTAATGAAATTTGGCATGAAAATAGTTGAAGATCTAAGGTCAAACATAGGCTTACTTAAAAGTGTGTAAGAAAACCTTTATGGGTGACATGTGAATCTATGTATCTACCATGAATTGCTATAGAAAAATTACGATAGTCGATCGCACATAAACAAGCATCGAATATATTTCAATAAATGTCGTACCATGAGTCAATAAAGTAATTTTTGATTAACTATGGTTAGCTCAATACCATCGAATAGTTTTAGGCGGTCATGTTGGTACACAGTTAATGTGTCTAACTTCAAACCGAATAAAGCTATCTCATTCCAACTTTACTCAAACGAAAGAGTAAACTACATATCCGGAAAAAGTGTTCGTATTTAAAAGTAACCCTGCTAATTGAAAGCATCCTTTTTAAGTGCTTTCTCAGGAATAGTTAGCGGATTTTATATTTATATTGGTTATATTTTGTCAAAGAAGTTTTATTTTAAATGCTTTTCCCTTTTATTCGTTGTTTTGACACATTGGTTGGACGTTTACTATTGTTGTTTTTCCAAAGTTTTTGTTGATTTTTATAAACTACAATGTGTACCAGTGCTTCACAATTTCAATTAATGGTGGAGTACATGGAAAGGTACGTTTGATACATTTTTATTTTATTTGAAATAGAAACAATTTTTATAGCTACATAAACATACTACCCATTATTCAATTACATGTTTTTATGTTACGAAACTAATCAAAAATACAAATATTTACTTTATTTAAAAATTTAGAGATTGTGCAGGAAGTATATACAAAAAACACGTTATTAAATACAGTGTTACGATTTTGTATGGTTGTTAGCCACTTTTGTGACCTTTTTTAAAAATACTTTGTTCCAAGTGGCTTTCAAGTGGATAATGAGGTTAGGGAATGCGGTTTTGAGTGTCTATGCTTTAAGATAAGTTTTTTGTAGAAATGGAGACCTTAGTAAACCCACTGAAGGACCGCATTTTATCAAAATATAACTCAAAATATCAAAATACTATGGGATCTTAATGCTTTCATGCCGTAATTTGCAAGTGAAACAATTAACTTGCCTCGATACGGTATTTCTGTCATCTGTCAAATTTGTGACTCATGGTACGGAATTTGTATTCCAACAACTAGAATACTTGAGTCGCTAGAGTAATGAATTCGATAGGTTTTTTACGCATTGACTCATGGTACCGATTTTAGTTATTCAAGTGACCGCCAGTGGCGCTGCACAGTTTTCCATACAAAAATTTGTCACTGTCGCTAGCGAGAACGATAGTTAAAAACTCATGATAGCGGTACTAGTGTTTCGTCCATATGTAAATTAAATATAACAGTCAGCTAATACTGTTACATTTATCTAAATCATATTGTGTCTAATAACAATTTTGCCTTTATGTCTAGGTTTGGTCAGGTGGGAGGTTTTGTTAAGTTAAGAGAAAGATTTGAAGCTATTATGGGGTTTAAGAAATCAGATTTAAGTTTGTCTATGACTAATGAAGAAAAAGTTTCTAATGAAATAATAGAAAAAGAAAATGAAGAATCAAAATCTGATGTGATGGTAACATCAATAGGAAGTATGGAGGTATGTTATTTGTATATTATTATCATCTTATGTTTTGTGATAAACTGGCAAAATGTATGGAATTTTCTGTATAATAAGCTGTAAATATATATTTATTTAACCATTTTTATGTTAAATATATTTTGCCTTATTTTTTTCCAGAATTTTATAAATTTTATCATTACTAATTAAATGTGTAATCATAATTTAAATACTATAGAATCATTCGTCTTCTTTTAGGACCCGCCTAGTGTGAATTGACTTATGTCTAAAGATTCCACACCATATTTCTATATGCATTATAAATATCTTTTGTCTTTCATAGTATTTATTCAATGCACTTATATTTAGTTCCAGACGTATATTTTTTGTTATATAGCATTAGCATTTACATCAGACTGCCTTTAAATACTTTCCCAATAGGGCGTTAATGCCACATGCATAAATTTACCGGCTATCTTACCCGCCAAATGGTAATACGACAGTGACAAGCATTGCCGTTATTGCGACAGGAATAGATTAGGCGGTGGTACCATAAACTTGGGCATGACGTTGCAGAACCCTACCACCTAGTGGTCACAATAGTAGTGACATGTATAGCCAATAGTTCGCATCTTACGAACTGCTTGGCAGAATGACAGATGGTATATTCTCAAAGGAGGCCTGGAACAACACAAGGAATAAAGAAAAACATATTATGAAAGTCATCGTAAAAATAATCATAATAGTTTCCTAAGACCCAAAGTGTCAAGATCTGAAGAAAACTAGATTGTCCAAAATAAAAAGGACAAACTTTTATGATTTCAAATTTTCTTAGTGGAAAGGAAGCGAAATCCCAACTTAATATACTTGAGAACTGAAGAAATCAATAGTTTTTACATTGATGGTGCAAGTATAAAGTGAATTTTTGACTTTCAAATACTTATCTAAAAAACATATACATTATTTTTAGATTTCAACACCTCGCAGTGATGAACCATCATCACTTGAACAGTCTACCAGTGGAGAAACACGAGTTGCTGCTGTTTGGCAATTGTTGCGCCCCCTTGGTCTTTGTCACGATTTACTTACTCCTCACACAGTCACCGTATATTTATTACCTGTATTGGTAAGTTTTCACCATATATTTATTACTACATGACCTGGCAAACGCTGTTTTGCCATACATATTAGGAATCCATAGCGGACAAACAATGTGAAATGTAATTTATATAAGTATATGGGATTGTTCTTCCAGAAAGGGTGCTGGAAATTATGGTGGTTAAGTATTCTTAAATTTTCTATAACAAACAACGAAAAAAGAATGTAACCATGGAAAATAGGGCTTGATTATATATATATATATATATATATATATATATATATATATATATATATATATATATATATATATATATATATATATATATATATATATATATACGTTGTTCTGCCTTTTTAACTACTTTTATTTTTTTCTACATTTTCTCGCCTTTTAAATAGTCTTACCATAGCCATGAGACCATTGTCAGGTTAAAAGTATTTTTATACTAAATAGCAAATTCGTGCTACGTGCCTCATATTTCACATTCACATCGCGAGACATATTGTGCTTGAGAAAAGATATATTTGTCAATGTCAAACATAAGCCCCGACCTACATATGTAAACGATTTTATTATCATGAGTTTTGAAATATTAAGTGGAATCATTTGTGCAGCTATGTTAGCATTTTTGCTTCCTCCCCAAATCATTTGTGCAGCTATGTTAGCATTGCTTGCTCCCTCGCCAAAGCTATTTTAGGGAATTTCTGTAGGCCTTCCCTTCCATCCCTGCACAATAATAATGGCTTTTTGGCCAAAATCGGAACAGAGAAAGCCGACCTCTTTTTGCAATGAACTCGACTTTGGATTACCAAGGAAATTCACCACAAACTATCTCAATATGTGATTTCAGGTGTTAAATTCCCTCAAACCTCTGTCTGAAAAGCTTGTTTCCTTGGATATCCTGAAGTTGAGTGGGCCTAACGCCATTCCATTCCACTAATTGTGTTAAGAATGTGTGCTCCTGAGTTGGCTCCGGTGTTAATGTGACTTTTCCTTCTCTCTTATAACTCAGGCGTCGTAGCAAATTCCTGGAAGACAACTTTAGTGCACCTACTACCTGAAAAAGGTGATCGTTCAAATCAGTCCAACTATTGGCTTATAGCTATCCCTTGGTGTTCTTCAAGATAATGTAATCCATTGTCAACTGCCTGTTCTTAAGGTACCAGAGCACCTGCTGATAAGTGATCGCCAGTATGGATTCAGGCGCAGTAGTGCGGCTGGTGACCTTTTAGCCTATCTTATTGATGATGGGCGAAGGCAGTACAGACTAAGGGGGAAGCACGGGCTGTTAGTTTGGAGTTTGGACATAGCAAAGGCCTTGATAAGGCATGGTATAAAGCACTTCTTGTACAGCTTCTATGTTATGGACTCATGTCTGGGAATAGGGTCTACTAAATTTAGTTCAATGTAACACCCAAAGAAGACACAAGTTTGATCACACTTTGTTGTGTCCCCTTGTTGTGAGAATACTCCTTTAACTGATTTAGCCAGCTCTGGCATTCTTGGTATCAATATATCGAGTAACGTCCAGTTTCGTGGTCATTTGAAGCAAAAGCTAAGCTGGTGTCTAAGAAACATGGTGTTCGGAACAGGAAGAAACAGTACTTTATACCAGCCGATTATTTGCAACTCTGTAAGTTGCAAATTAGACTTCACATGAAGTATTCTCATCTTTGGGTAGAGGCCAGCTCCTTTTTCTTGCAAGACCTTTTCTTTGGCGTTGCAAAGAAATGTAGGTTCTCTTTGCATCTTCTATCGCTTTTACTACAGGCAATGTTCTAAGGAGTTTTTTGGCTTAATTCCAATCACTGAATTCCATTATCGGACATCACTCTAGAATTTAAAAATCCACTCATGGGGACGTCACCCACCCAATAGGGTAATTTCTTTCTATTGAGCCTTGAGCTTCTCAGGGCAAGAGCCATCTGCTTGTTTGCCATCCTAAGATATAAACATAAACAGGTAATTTCTTAGAAATTACAATTAATATTTTTAAACAATAATGTAAGGAAATTATAATTAATATATTTAGACGATAATATATTTTAGCAAGGAATTGTCCTTAATTTACTTAAATAATTTTAGGAATGTATACCTACACTACTAGAAAGCTTAACAGATGAAGAATTGAAACGTGAAGCTCGAGGAAGCGAAAATAAGACTGATACAGTGTCATGTTTAATAAGAGCCTGCAAATGTGTGTCTGTGAAGACTCCACACCACCACAGCTTATTGAAATGTAAGTAATAATCATTTTTTATAAAACAGTTACATAATTTTAAAAAATATTGAAATTGTACGTACAAATCAACTGTATAATTATTCCATATGAATTCTAATTTTAAGAGAATAAAGATAAAATGGGTGTTTTTATTTTTTAGCAACTCTAGAGAAAATGTTATATTATCGATAATAATACTGATTAAAAATTTATAAAATAATTTGTTTGTTTTAAACAAACTCATAAAAAATTAACACTTTTTTAGCAAATTTTTCTTTTAATGTTTGCTTATACATACTTCTTGACTTAATGTTTTAACAATAAACTAGTTAAAGATTATATGTAATAAAGCAAGTTCAAAACATTTACTTAAATCATTTGTATTAGCCATTTATCGACAGTGTAATCAGAATATATTTTATGACAGTAAACTTGTAATTGTGTTTTATGCACAAGCTCGGTAATTTTATGCAACTGACGCGCATTTAGATAAAGTATCACTTGGTAAAAAAAGAATATGGTATTCGGGAAGTTATTACAGATACTGTGACATCTTGCACTGTGTGGAAACTGTTATTTTCTTCATACAAATAAATTGTTGTATTTCTATGTGTACACTGAAAACTACAACATTTTATTGATGTATTCACTTCACTTATTATTTGTCACAAGTGTAAATGTTTAAGCTTCTGCTGATGTTGTTCATTAACTTGTTGCAGATTTTTATTGGAAAGGTTTTTCAATGTTTCAAAGAAGATAAGTCTTGTCACTGACCCTGTAGCTGCTTAGGGGCGCTGTTATTAAATCCGCTCCTAAGTTTCTACATCGTTCGTGACAGTCTTACAATCAACGTTGCACGCTCACTGGTTCGCCGTTTCATCAGCTTTTAGCATGTAGACTCCACTTTATGTGTGTTCATATTTTGTTTTCTAAATCACTTGTGTTGTTTGTGTTTGTTTTAAATGGTAATATCTGTATAGAATATAGTTGATATTAGGTATGTTGCCAGAAAATTACTATATTTGTTGCTGTGGCAGGAAGTCCGATTATTTTCAACAGATAAAAAACGGAAGAAGTTCTAAAGTCGAAGCATATTATATATATATATATATATATATATATATATATATTTTATGTCAGACCACACATAACTTTTTACAGAGTAGTCCGATTTTGATCATTCATTTTTAGGGTTCAGAAGTAAACTAGGAACCTTTATAGTTTCGCCATGTCCATGTAGCTTAGCTCAGAAATCCTTAGTACTAGAAAGCTGTAATTTTTGCATGAATATACGATTAATTAAGAGATCTATTTGTGAAACATGTAAAGTGCTACTTTTTGTGTCCCCTTCCACTCTATTCGGGTAAACAATTGGTTCTGGGGTAGTGAAAAAATTCTTTGTAGTAGTAAATATAATGAATTTAAAAGGAAAACAACCACGCCTTAGTACCCTTTTAAGTTTATGAGTAATCTATGCATATAATAAAATCGTAGGAAAGTCATGTATGTCCGGGGTAAACTCAAAAAGTACTGCATGGATTTACTTCAAATTTTGCGTGAATATTACTAACAGGTCGGATCAACATATAGGCTACATATTATCACGCTAGCACCTACGGGAGAGGAGCTGTGCGGAGTAAACGAAGTCTGCGCGGACTACGTCGCGGGCAACAGCTAGTATTCAATAAATTTATAAAATGTGCTTGGGGAAGTTATACAGGCGGTGAACCTATACAGGTTAAATAGGTTAAATGTTCAAAGTATGAAATAATAAAGTTCTTTTCTTAGTCCGCATCATTGTAATGGGCAACTTCAAACCCTGCATTGCACGTGGTCCGACACGCACTTGACCTTTTTTTATAAGGGGCCATCCATAAAGTACGTCACACGTTAATGGGGAGGGAGGGTATCACCGAAGTGTGACATCGTGTGACAAGGGGTATGGGGGGGTCAATAGTTTTGTGACGTCACATGTTAAAATTTAAAATACTAAAACGCAAAGTGCCTGATTTACCAGTTATAGCTGATATAAAAGAGTGGATCCAAAGTCCATGGACACTCGATAATTAAATTTTTTATCTTTAATTAATATAATTAATCGTTTATTATTTTCTAACTAGTTGTTTGTTTTTTCGGTTTTATGAAATTTGTCATGTCACATCAGGAGGGGGGGGGGGGTTATAAAAATGTGACAACCTGTGACAAGGACGGGGGGAGGGGTTCAAAAGTCCTAAAATTCGTGTGACGTACTTTATGGATGGCCCCTAAGATAGCAAATACCGCGAAACTAGTCCTATATAAAAACAAATTCAACTATACGAAAACAGGTAGAGATTGATTATTTATTCACTGATTTAAATGCCAAATGACAATAGGTTTTGACAAGTTTTTTATAAAAATATTTAACTTTATAAGAAAATTTACCCAGTTGGCGAACCATTCAACTTTAAGTCACAATTTTCCATAAATGATTATATTTTAAATCTTAACTTTGCGCTAGAACTATTATAGTCAAATTTCGCGGAGTCGATGTTTTCTTTTATTTGCTGAAGTATACACATTATTTATATGGATTGAATCTATATGTAAACCATTTCACAAATATTTATGCCACAATTTTTCGCAGTTAATGCTAATTTCTAGCTATTGTTTCAGTTTCCCTTACCAAAGTACCTCTTTGGTAAGGGAAACTGAAACAATTGATGGTAGTTTTGTATTAGTCCAGTAAAAAGTTTAACGAAACCTTGATCTGACCAGTTTTGGCGCAGTGAGTAAAAATGTGTTCATTGATACTTAAATAATGATATGAAAGAAATTTTGATTTAAATTTAGGGGAAAGGGATGAAAAAAATAAAAAAGGGGTTGAAAAATACCTTTTTTTAAATAACTTAATTACGGTAGGAAATAGAAAAAATAGTTTTAAGTAAAAGTTTAGAGAAAAAAATTCTACACAAAAAAGTTCCTCTTTATTTTTTGTTATCTGCTTTAGTTTAACTACAAAAAATAAAAATTAAATTTGTAGTAAAATATGTAAAAATATATAAATATGGGAAAACATATGTAGTAGTGTTAGTACATATTTATGTGATGCGCGCGCTGCATGGTACAGGGCCGTAATAATTCTGGTAAGATTTTATAATTAATTACAAAGCAAATTTAAATTTTATTTTTTGTAGCTAAACTAAAGCAGATAACAAAAAATGAAGAGGAACTTTTTTGGGTAGAATTTTTTTCTCTACAACTTTTACTTGAAACTTTTTTTTCTATTTCCTACCGTTATTAAGTTATTTAAAATAAAGGCATTTTTCAACGCTTTTTTTATTTTTTTCACCCCTTTCCCCTAAATTTAAATCAAAATTTCTTTCATAATATCATATTTAAGTATTAATGAACACATTTTTACTCATTGCGCCAAAACTGGTCAGATCATGGTTTCGTTAAACTTTTTACTGGACTATATGTTTAAAATGAAGAATCCATTTTCAGGTTATAAAACAAATTCTTTCAGTATACATTTTTTATGATATATTTTAATTCATAACATACACATTTTCTTGTAACCGTTACATTTTATGCCATTTATGTTTATTTTTTTATATCATAAAATAGCAAACAAACAGAGAGAACAGAAGATCGGGAACAAGGCTCTCTCAATGGAAAAAGACAACAATCGCTCATAGACCACAAATTTGTTAATGGTGCTTTGCTATCCATGATGGGGTATTAATGCCGCATGCATAAGTTCACCGGCTAATTTACCCTCGAAACCCGAACATGAGAGTGACAAGCATTGCACAATTGCGGCAAAAGTAGTAGTTAATGCAGTGGTATCCAACCCAGGTGATACACTGCAGAAATATACGACCTAGTGAATGTTTGTCTTCTCTTTTTCAACTTTTTATATCCTGGGGATATTAATAATGCTTTGTTAATGGGTAATAAAAATTCTCCTCTACTCATAATCCATAAATTAAAATTTTATCTTATGCTTTTACTATATCTCATCATTTTAACATTATGTAGTATAATTATAGTCTTCTTTCTTTCGCGTCTGTGTATTTTAATTTCAAATAAGAACATTTTACTTTCAATGAAATGAATATTTTATTCACTTACTATGTTGTATGGATATATTCCTTTCATTTTGAATTTCTTCTTTATTTGTGCAGTACACTACATCTTGAATAAAACATTTGCTATAAGTTTAAATCTGTATTTAGTATAAATTGATTCTTTTCATTTCAGTATAAGATTTGAAATACAAATATTATAACATTTTTTTAGTTTGTGTTATTTTATGTTTCAGCACTTGAAATGTTTCGGCTAAAAATGATCTTAAGGTTACTTCAAATGTCATCGTTTAATGGAAAAATGTCTGCTTTGAATGAAATAAAACAACTCATAAGTACAGTCTCCCAACAACCAAAACCAGAATGGTTGACGCCTGTAGTTATCACAGTATGTGTTCTGCATTATTTAAATTTTGTAGTTAAATTTACCTAGATGTTATTATTCAAAGGTCACTCATAATTTAAAAATCTTGAATCTGGTCAAAATTGTATTTGCCTGTACAAAGCAAGCAAATCAACTAGGCATTTATAATTTGGCTGTTTACTAAGAATAGATATCCAAAAGATTCTCCAATACTCATCCAAGTAGTACACCCTGGGGTATACTACCGTTACAAAAACCGCTTTCATGGTATTTGAGTGAAAGGGGGGCCCTGGTCCACCGGCTTACAAATGAACAAAAAATAACAGAAGACCTGTTACTTCACAATGCCAATTTCCAGGACCCACCTTTCCATTTGGTTGCAAACTTTATGCCTTGTTGGAGTGACTGACTGGCACTGGTGCATTAATATTGCTAAATAAACTATGGTGAAAACATTTAGTTCACATACCAGTTCAATTAAAAAAATCTTCACATTTTATAGATTTTTAACTGAAAAGGTATATCCTATGTACCTCCATGCCGTCACAGTCAATTTTTGTTATTCAAATTAACCTTTGAAGGCACTTTTGACAGGTCGAAAATTTTTTAGCTACTACCGGATTGGAACGCGACCTCACGCGGCTTATGTAGGAGTGGTACCTTGAGCGTACCCAGGTTCTGGGTCGGGGAGGGGGGGGGGGGGATTAGATAATAAATAGTGGCCGACCGAAACTGGAATTTTAGCCAAAACCAAAAATGATACTTCAACTTCTCAAAACCGAATCCTTAACATTTTAAGACTATAGATTTTTATCAACAACAGTAGATAGTAGGGAGGTACACAAATTCCAGGATGGGGGGTATTTGCCCCTCCCTGCCCTCGGTATACTCATGAGTGGAACTACAGCCAATAAAACATCACATACTAGTTATAGTATGTGACATTATTAAACATAATCTATAATAAACTTATTATTTTTAGAACTGGATTCGGGAAAATAATGTTGTAGATATTGTATTGAGAGATTCGCTCCACCAGCCCCAGTATGTAGATAGATTAGAAAAAATGCTCAGGTTTATGATCAAAGAGAATTCATTAACGAGAGAAGACTTGGATGCGATATGGAAAGCACAGCATGGAAAACACGAAGCAATTGTTAAGAACTTACATGACCTGCTTGCAAAGCTTGCTTGGGATTTCACACCAGATCAATTGGACCATTTATTTGATTGTTTTAAGGTTGGTTTATTTTTACAATATTGATATTAATCTACTACTTACTAAGTGGTAGAGTTCTGCATTGTCTCGCCCGGGTGTGGTACCACCGCCTTACATATTCCTGCTGTAATAGCGTCAGTGCTTGTCACTGTCGTGTTCCGGCTTGGAGGGTAAGGTAGTCGGTAAACTTATGCATGAGACATTAGACCTCGCCACAAGATAGCAACGCACTATTAACGCCTTTGGTGTCTATAGGTGATGGTTGACTCTCCATCAGAAGACCCATCTGCTTGTTTGCTATCATAAAAAAAATTGAAATATTTTTAAGACGTGTTTAGGAATTTTGACAACTTTTTATTAATTTTGAATACACGCTGGTATAATAATCACTTTATTAATGAATGAATATCATCAGACTTTACAATTATCAGTATTTTTTACTCAGGCTTAGTGTATTGTAAAATGAGCTCTTCCTCAATTGCAAATTCATAAAAATATGTGTGTTACTTCTTTCTCCCAACGCTTTTAATGTTATTGTCCTAATTATTCGAGAGCTTAAAATTTAAATTTTGTTCTATATCTATAAAATAATCTGTAAAATGTTTTGTATTATTTAAAGGCTAGTTGGGCGACGTCAAGTAAAAAGCAAAGTGACAAATTACTGGAAGTAATTAGAAGATTAGCTGAAGATGACAAAGATGGTGTTATGGCTAATAAGGTATCTTTTTTTCATTTTCTCTTTCTTTTTTTCAATTTGTGCCAAAAGAGATACTGAATTTTAAGTTATTTTTTAGGTTTTAGTACTATTTTGGAATTTGGCGCACTCGGATGAAGTATGTACGGAAATAATGGACGTGGCATTAACAAATCTCATAAAAATATTGGATTATAGCTGCAGTCAAGATCGCGATTTACAAAAAACTTTATGGCTCGATAAGTAAGTGAAAAAGCATCTTGAATATTTTGTTATTATTTTTACAATGTACCTAAAAGAATTTTATTGTTATTTGCAAAAAGATATGACATTTTTGCTGAAACTAAGAATCGGGTAAAGAATTTAGAGGATTGAGAAGGTTAGCGAGAGCCTGGTATCAGTAGAAATAAAACAAAATACCAAATTGATGAAGTTTAAAGATAATATTATGTTAAAACAGCATGGATATTTGTTTTTTGTAAATTTCATCAATGTGTATTTGCTCGTGCTAAATCCCTGCGACCTGAATAAAATTGAAAAAAAATAATAATACATAGGAACAAAAGTCAAACAATTCTTTTTCCCTAATTATGTAAGAAATTACATTTCTCATAAGTCTTAAAAACTTAAAGTAGTCACATATGATGTGTAATACCTGACATCTAAGTGATTTAATAGGTACAATCTAGTGGAGAATTCTACCACCGCGCGAATTATTTGTTAATTCAATTAGCGCGCGCATCTCTGGTTTCAGTTGCATTTCACGAAATCACTCCCATAAGTTGCAGGAAAGCGAAAGGATTACACATAAAAATATCTGGCAAATGCGTATTTATTTAACATTATAGGTGTGTGGAGGAACTGAAGACGAATCCGCGGTGGGTGTTGCCTGCGCTAAAGATGATGCGCGACATCTGCTGTCTGTACGAGGCGGGCGGGGTGGGTGGGGTGGGCGGGGTGGGCGGCGTGGCCACGGGAGGAGCGACTGTGGCGGCGGGCGGCGCCGCGCGGCCGCACGTCACGCGCCAGGAGCTCATCGACCGCCTGCAGGCGCAACACTCGCTCGTCATTCTGGTCACCGACTCGCTCACACACTACATGGATGCCGTGCGCGCTAAACTTACAGGTCGGTCACGGCATATTAAATTACCTTGGCATATTTATTGAAAGTTCTTGATTTCACTGAAAATAAATGAACTTAATGTAATACAGAAATGACCGCCCCGTCGGTTGACTTGTTAGCGAACTTAAATACAAATTGATGCGGCTCGGGTTTTGGTTTCCGACAGGAACAAATACTTGTCGGATGAGCATAGATGATTGTATTTCTGGGTCTGGGTGTTTATGTTTTTTAAATCGTAAGATAGCAAACAAGCAGATGGCTCTTCTGATAGAAATAGAAACCATCTCCTATAGACATCAAATATGTTAATGATGCGTTGCTATACATATGGTGGGATGAATGCCTCATGCATAAGTCAATCGGCTACCTTGCCCTCTAAATCGTAACACGACAATGACAAGCATTAACGCTATTGCTACAGGAATAGGTAAGACGGTGGTATAAAACACCCGGGCGATGCGCTGCTACATGTAAAGCCAATCGATCGCCTCTTACGACCTACCTGGCGAAACAGCAGGACGGCAGTTGTTCCATTCTTCAAAGGACCCCAGACCAACATAGCAAATTATTTATAGCCAAGTTAAACACCCATATCACAAGCAAATTATTTGCTTACTTTGGGGTTAGATCAATTTGTGTAAAAATTGTCCAGAAATAAGTAACTTGGTAAAAAAATTAAAAATATGATCGAATTATGGGGGAAGGGATAAGTGGAATAAAATAATCACGCAATGGTACTCAAGAGATGGAAAGAGGAAGAGGGGTAGGCCACAAAGGAGGTGGGACGACATTAGACAAGTTACGGGAATAACATTGGGCAGAGCGGCTATAGAAAAGCCAGAATGGAGGAGATTGGATGCCTTTGCCACCTGGCAAACAAACAGGCAAAAGTGGAACAAAAGAACAATTTACAAATAATTAAAGCAATATTAAAGCAAGGAAGGCTATAATAATAATGGCCAATGAGTAAACACTGTCAATTATAAATGTAGAAATCACATGCTTACAAGGGATTAAATTAAATGAATACAACTGCAATTGAAAAACATGAGTCTTGTTATTTTAATTATAGTCTATTCACTATCTTTTCATTGGTATAAAAGTGTATATATATATATATATATATATATATATATATATATATATATATATATATATATATATATATATATATATTACTTGCATCTTATCAAAGATATCCAGCTAAAAACAGATGTCATTCAAGGGTGTAAAACTTTTTGATTTTAATGAATAAAATTTCGTATATAAATAAAATGTCATACAAATCAAAAAGTTTTAAACCCTTGAATGACATTTGTTTTTAGCTTAATATCTTTGGTTAGATGTACCGAATGCTGTGTTAAAATATTTTCAAATATTATGGAATAACCTTATATATGCACCAATATTTTATTGTGACATGCCTAGTTTTTGTTGCCATTTCACACATATGTAGAGTTTCCCCATATTAGTCCAGGCCCTTTTGAAGAATAGACCATCTGCCGTTCTACCTGACAGTTCGTAAGAGGTGAACGATTGGCTATGCGAGTCACTCACATTGTGGCTACTAGATGGTAGAGTTCTGCATTGTCTCGGCCGGGTCTGGTACCACCACTTTACCTATTCCTGCCGCAATAGTGTAAGTACTTATCACTGTCGTATTCCGGTTTCTTGGTTCCAGAAGGTAAGGTAGCCGTTAATCTTATACAAATGGCATCAACACCATATAATAATTTCACTAATTTGTTCACCAATAACATAGCAACGCACCATTAACATCTTTGGTGCCTATAGGTGATGGTTCACTCTTTCCATCAGGAGAGCCACCTGCTTTTTTGGTATAGTATGATATAAAAAAAAGAAACGGTTAACACAGTCATTAAAATAATACTTGGAATGAACACAACCTGTTTAAACTCCCTTTAATTTAGTATCAATTTATTGTGAGTGTCAGAAACTTCCCGGTTGATTTTTCCACTAGTCCTACTAATCGCAACATTAAATTGCACCAAAAATTTATTGCCTTTATTTAATTATAGATCTAATGGGAATAACATAACCTTAAAAATTTCAGAAGGCGAAATAGACTGGGATAATTGGCTTCCTGACGGGAGGTATCCACATGCAGCCCAAGTCCATGAACGGCTAAGTTTTTTGAGATTTTTGCTAAAAGATGGTCAGTTATGGCTGTGTGCAGAGCAAGTAAGTGTTTACCATATGCATTTTAGTTTTATTTTTGTGCCAGGGATTTAGAATATTTTTTGAAGAAAGAAAGCAGTTTTATAATAACTTTGAACAAGAGAGCTTGGGCTTCAGTGTCGAAAGTCAAAACATTTTTATTGTAATTATCCTTTACAGACGCTTTTCGCGAGTCAACATTTTTTGAGTACTTCTGGATCAGAAACGCGGCTACATACTGGAAAGATCAGACGGAAGATACTCAGCGGGCTTGTCTATTTTGTGCATTTACATTTTTTTTAAATAATGTATTTACAATATATTATTATTACTGTTTATAACATTTTGTTATTAATAAATAATTGTAAATACATTATCAATTAAAAATATATATTTGTCTTAATTTGAGCTCAGAGTTAAAAAATATAAGGTTTGTCAAAAATTACAGTAGTTAAATTTTCGAAAATCTGTATATTTTGAACACGATGATCGTTTTGAATCTTTCCAAACAAAGACTTCTGTGTACTATTGTACTACAAGGCATGCGCCACGCCACTTGTGTTCCACTAAAGTGCAGTCCACACTCCACAGACCTCACCTACTTCACCTAGTTGCGGGCCGCGGTATAACGCGTTGCGTGTTCCAAACACTCAAACTTAAAAACTGACTAGATATTAAAAATTTAGTTCACGCAAATTGATTAATACATTTAGCAAGTGTTAGATTTCTATAGCTATCCCGTTTTCGGCCATCTCTTTTCCGATTAAAATCAGAGTGAATTGTAAATCCAATCAGTTTTGTAGTAGTAAAATCAATGAATCTATTGAATGAAACGCGTAAGCGCCATGAAATTCACGGCGCTTACAACCTTCTGGTAGTGAATGTTGCATCATCTTTAGCTATATACTGCAGCGCTGCTTAATTGACATTGGTTGGACAATTTATTATTATTAGCATTACAGAGGTTCTTGGTTTACACTGTTAACGAAGTGATGTGACTTGTACTCAGCAAAGCTTCTCTCATTACAGTACATTATTTTCCGCTTCCAAAAAGATTTTGAGCAAGGAAGAATTTATAGATCTGTCTAAAAAATGAAAATAATGTTTAATTATGCTAAGCACTAATCAGACAGGAGATAGATTAATAGACAAGTGAAATGTCGTGTTAACATTATTGAACATTTTTGGTTGGATCCCGTGTTGGTCTTGAGGCCCCTTTGAAGAATAGACCATCTGCCATTCTGCCAGGCTGTATGTAAAAGTCGAACGATAGGCCAAACTTGTAACTGCCGTTGTGACAACTAGCTGGTACAGTTCTGCAAAGGCTCGCCTGGGTGTGGTACCAGCGCCTTACCTGAAGAAAAGAATAGAATATATTTTTATTCAAAATGAGTATATAAAATACATTTTTTGAACGTATTCCTGACGCAATAGTGCCGGACCTTGTCATTGCGTGCTCCAGTTTGGAGGATAGGGTATTCGGTAAACTTACGCATGTGGCATAAATACCCCGCCACAAGGATAGCAACGCACCGTTAATATATTTGGTGTCTGTAGACGATGGTTTCTTTTTCCATCAGGAGAACTAACCGCTTGTTTCTTATTTAATGTTTTAAAAGTAACAATTATCAACAAATTAATTTAATACGTAGGTCACACTATAAGTTTTGCGTAACTTAAAAAAACAACATGTTATAACCAAAATATTATGTTTATCGCTTTTCAAAATAATCTCCTTTACATTTTCAACATTTTTTCATGCGATAAAACCATTTTTTAAAACAGGAGGACTACAGATCTGAAGGCATGTTTTCTACGTGCTGATTGAACACTATCACTGCCTCTTCGGAGTTGGTAAAAGTAAAACCTCTCATCAAATCTTTGATTTTGGGGAAAATACAGAAACGACGAGACGAGATGTACTTTCTCGGTAGCAAAAAATGACTATGTTTTGTTGGCCGTGTGTGATGAAGCGTTATCATGGTGTAGGAGAATGCGGCTTTTGGGTCGTCTTTCGCGAACTTTTTCTAACTCCCTGGGTAAACAAATGGTAGAATACCACTCGGCATTAACACTCTTTTGATCTTCAAGTGGAATTGTACAGATGGGACCCATAGCTGAGAAAAAAAACGCGATCATATTTTTACCAACGTTTCTCGCCTTTATTGGCCTGTTCTCATTTTCAAACACCCATTCAGAAGATTGCTGATTTTTTTCGGGTTCAAAACAATAAATCCACGTTTCGTCTCCTGTGACAATGTCATAAACAGCATTAGAATGTCCATGGTCGTACTTCAGTAGCATCTGTGAGCACCATTCCACGTGAGCCCGCTTCTGCTGCGCTGTCAGTTCATCAGGGATTCAACGTTCAGTTCAGAGGGATCCAACGACAACAAAGTTTCCGAACTTTCAATTGTTCGTGTAAATTTTTCTGACATTGGCTCATACCAATCCCCAATAGTCCTCGAATTGTCTCATAGGTAATCTGGGGGTTTTCTTCAATTAACCGCTTAATAGTAGCCACATTATTATATAACCACATTCTATCTGGCGATAAAGCTAACAAACACAGCTTGTTACAGTGTTAAACAGTGTATAAAAAATATATTTAAAAATAGATAGTCTAAATATTATCTATTTACATATAATAAAATCGTAGAAAAGTCAAAACTGTACATTGAATATTTTTTTTAATGAATACTTGGGCGTGGTCTACACGTGGTACTACGTGGGCGTGGTAGACCACAAGCGTGGTCTACAATCGATATTGAAGCCAAAAATATACTTTTTAGAATTTTTATCTGTTTGTCTGTATGTATGTCCTTGGTAAACTCAAAAAGTACTGCATGGATTTACTTCAAATTTTGCATGAATATTACTAACAGGTCGGGTCAATATTATAGGCTACATATTATCACGCTATCACCTACGGGGCAAGAGCTGTGCGGAATAAACGAAGTCCGCGCGGACGAAGTCGCGGGTAGCAGCTAGTAAAATAATAAAAAACGTAATTATTTTTTTCAGGCTAAACAAATTTGGGTGTGCCTCGCCGAAAGACCGGCACATCTTGGTGATCGAGAAGCGTGTTTTCGGTGGTTTAGTAAATTGATGGGCGAGGAACCTGATCTCGATCCTAACATAAACATGCATTTTTTTCGGAAAAACATTATGACATTATCTCCTAATCTATTGACACATTCTGGCATAAAATGTTTTGAAAGGTATGTTTTACAAATAAATATTTTACGAGTTATGAGTAAAATTGGAGTTAATCAATCGCTCTTTTCTACCACCCGTTTTATTTCATCCTACTTTTTTTAAAATTTAGTGTGTCATTTACAGATAAAATTATTTTGTTAATTTTAATAGACTTTGGAATCCATATTTTATTGAAACCATGAAAGGGTATTTTTGTGCGTCAAGGTTCTAATTTGTAGACAAGATTTTTGCTAATTTTATGAAATTGCGAAAATATTTATCTCTACTTGTTTCTCTTTATTTATATCTACTATTTTTATTGTCATCTCAGCAACTGATAATATTTTAATGTAAAACTAGAGTGTTTCTCATTTCTTTAATTTATAATATTTCTTTAATTTTCAGGTTTTTTAAAGCAGTTAATTTAAAAGAGGGAAAGCTTAAATTTAAACGACGTAGTTTTCTATTAAATGAAGCTGATCTCATAGGTTTAGATTATTTATGGCGGGTAAGTTTATCTGTTTGGCACATGCTAACAAGCACACACACACACACGCACACACATTGGCATTGTTAAAGTTTAGCAATTGAACTAAAGAAAATTTATTTTGATTTGTATTATTTTCTACAACGCTTCATATCGCTTAATCGTATTTTAGGGTAAATATTGAATGTACACGAAATTTAAAAATGCTTGAGAACATTTTAAACCACCTTAATATCGACCATATCCCGTAATTATTGTTAACAATAGAATATGCACTTGGTAGCGGTGCTGGAACAAACTTGTGTCAAAGCCTAGGTTCTAGTAGCCACTTTCAGAATAGGTTCGACTAAGACAAATACTACCCCCAGAAGACGCATGGTGGGACCTCACATGGAATATTGTTCTCATCTGTGGGCAAGAACTCCTCAATAGCAACTCATCCACCTCCTTAAGACCGTCTACAGTACAGAGCGGCTCGGATCGTCAACGTCTGAGCTCTTACTATTCGATTTAATTTATTGACGCGACGAGGATATGTTGATTTTCTATATCTTTTACCGTATTTATCACTCCGAGGTCAAATTCCGAGGAATTCTTTTTTTATATTATTAAATAGCAAACATACAAATGGATCTCCTGATGGAAAGAGAAACCATCGCCTGTAGACAACGTCACATCAAAATATGCCATCTTAATCTTTAACTCCTCAATATCAGCTCATCCTCCTCCTCAACAATCTACATCACGGAGCGGCTCGAATCGTTGATGACAGCTCTTCATATCCGGTTAACGTGAACCTAGCCGGTATAAATATATGTATATGTATATAAATAGCATTTCAATTCGCCACACGGGTAGCAACGGTATTCGACGCAGATTTTTTAGGAGAAGAACTGATCAAATTTTTGAATCAAACGGTTCATTAGTCTGGAAAGTATTTTAAAAAAAAAAATTGTTTTGGCAATTTTTTTAAGTTATGGTTAATTATTTCCCAAAATCTACTTCCCAACAAAATGTCGTCAAGTTATTCAAAAAATATGAGAGGTTAACATACACAAAGTAATCCACACATAGACATATTGTCATTGTCGTAAAAATAGTCGGTACAGCTTCGTAGGTCATACCGCCCGGCCACGCGAACCGGCGACGGCAGCGCCGGCGCGGATTTAGAGGCCACGAAGAAAAGCGTTTTTCGCCGCGACCAGATAGTCCGAGAGCGAGATGTCTTTTTCAACTTTATCTCGATATTGCTTGGAGGGGAATAGTTTTGTATTTTTTACTACTTACTATTTGGAAGAGAATGTGTAGTACATGATTTAAATAAAAATCGAGGTATAGCAAAGACGTTGAATTTCATATAGTATAGACATACATTCTTGGAATGAGTGTCGAATCCTTTACTTTATAGTGTTGCTGCTTGATAGTCTATTATCGATAGGGTTTAATTATCTCAGTAAGTACATTATTATCATTAAACAGCAATACAGTTGATAACATCGATAGTATTCATGATTTAAAAAATAAGCTATAGAAAGTATCGATACAGTATCAATTATTGAAGATAAACAAAGTCAACAAAAAAAACGCATCAAAATCCGTCGCTTAGTTTTAAAGATTTAAGCATACATAGAGACATAGGGACAGACAGAGAAAGCGACTTTGTTTTATACTATGTAGTGATTGATCAAATATTGATGATATACTTGATAGGTAACGATTTGTGAGGACGTATAGCTCTCTTGATGGCTATATGCGAACTGTCTTATTTTACTCATTATAATAATAATGTGTCTTGTAAAATGATGAATTTCAGTATGTGACGGTTTCACCGTACAATTATAAATGTATTTTAAGTTAGTTCCATCCAACCTTTGGGTCAGGGGGTCACATATTTGAGGTTCAGTCAAGATAGGCTCTAATCCTTATCTAATTCTAATAAATTCATACCTAGACCCCTACTTGTGGAGCGGTCCCTTCAAAATTGTGAACCCGCCGCTCGCTGGATCCGCCCTTGCGCCAAAAAGATTAAATATTTCATACAATATTTATAATTTAATAATGTAAATTGTAACAATATTTTAGGCAGTAAAAATGTTGACTGTATTGTCAGGTGATAACGGAATGCTCAGACGAAATCTCGGCGCGCGGGACGGAGCTGCTGCGCGAGGTGTGCACGTGCACGGGCCCGGCGCTGGCGGCCGCCGCGCAGCACGAGAGCTTCCTCACGCAGTGCTGCGCGCGCACGCGCCGCCTGCTGGCCGACATGGACAACTCCGGTCAGATTGCACATCTCACTTGTTAGCGATAGAGTACAACCACTTACCCGTGGGTTTGTCCCTCTCTGTAACTTATTCGTGGCAATTGAGTGTATTTACAAAATAATATTATTTAAAAATGTCATTTTGTTTAGCACACGTTATTTTATTAACTCGATAGCTGACCCGCGCAACTTCGCTCGCGAGTAGATTAAGGCTAAGGGCTTGATTTTTTTAGTTAACCTATTTCAGACCCTTGATCAACTATTTCCATGCCAAATTTCATTAAAATTGGTTCAGTGTTTTAGCCGTGAAAGCGTTACAGACAGACAGACTCGCATTTATAATATTAGTAAGTATGGATTTTAAAATGGTTTTAATGAGTGTTTCCACTTGAAATATGCGTTTAGCCATATTTTATGAATTTGTAAATGGACCTTAAAAACTATAGCAAATATTGATGCAACATTGCGTTTTTCAAATAAGGTTACAATGTAGATAATTTTTTACAAAAGTAAGTTTCTTTTACGACAAAATGTCTCTTACGACAATTGAAGTTACGGGTTGAAGTTACGATATGTTTAGCACATACAAATTTAGACAAAGAGTCTTGAAAATACTAAACGGTTGTAAACTTAATTTTCATATATATTAACCTGTGGATGCCCAGTGGTCATATATGACCGCTTCGTATTTTTTAAGCTTCTACCGGCGCTCAATGGGTAAAATATGACCGTACCTAATTTGAATTTGATTTTTATTATATAAGTTTATTTTGAATCCTAGTAGACAGAAAATATACCTATCAATACGTAGTCCTTTAAGAATGATAAAATATGGTTTAATTATAAAAAAATCGTATTATTTGTACAACGCAGTATCAGCGTTGGCACGGGTCAATTAGTAACGAATACCACAGCTGAATATCGCGCTTGCGAGGTTGGGACTCGAGGGGTTAAACAGTAAAACATCTAAGGAAAATCGTTGGAGTTTGACTAATCGGTATATAGTGAAATCACCTAGTTTCCAAGGATTTTTGACATCGTTATTTTTAAGAGAACAAGTGTAGTGCCATTAAGTTATCTAGTCAGTAGATGGCATCGCTAGTATGGCGTTTTTACTAAGAAAAACTGACAACAGAATGACATTTCACAAGATTGCGGCTGTAGTTCCAATATTTTATACTGACTAAATAAGGTGGTGGCATTTTAACAACTATTTAAAGGTGAGCATTGCATTGGCCCTTAACGACTTTATGGCTGACGTCAATCGACAAGATTTGGAATGGATTTTTTATAATTATTAAACTACAAATTTATAATTTTTATTAATAGTTTTGTAGATTTAAATAAATGTTTACTATACATATAGTTAATCACAATAATGTCCTGTATATTCTCTCTAAAAAAAATAATGTTATGAAAATGTTACATTACAGATCCTACAGAATGTTGTACAAGGATGTGCAGGGTAATTCGTGCCATACAGGAATATATAAATGAATGTGATCGGAGATTCTCTGCCGATCGTCAGGTCCTTCCAATTTATAGATCCGGCAGAGGCAGGCAGTGTACTATAATTGTCAAATTTAATTTTCAAACTGGCCAAAGACAGATCGAGGACATTGAATTCTACTCACATTCTAATGAAACCTTACACAGTTTACGTGCCACTATCCAAAGAAGGTATATAAATTATTATCAATGATTATTTATTATTACATATATATCATATGCATCAAGTTTTTGTACACATTTATTTCACTATTAAATATTAATTATTACTCTGGCTTCACAAAGCAGCAGGCGGCAGAGCACAGCTTTTTTGAGCAGGATTTGGAGACCATTTGAATTTAATGTCATTTTTCTTATAAGGGTAAACCGCATGAATATCTGTTAAGTAATTTTGAATTTTATCTTTAACCGACAGATACAGCGGAAGACTTACATATTTAGTGGTGATATAGGCAATAATAAATTATCACAATTGACTATATAAAGTTAACTATAAGTGTGACATTGCAGGATTACAAAACTCCTAATTAGTAGTATTTTTGTGGGAGGGTGGGTTTTTTATCCACATATAAATATAAAATACAAAAACTGTCTTTGTTACTAGTAACGTTTAGACATATAAGCGCACATAATTTACAGACAAACAATGTAATGTAAATAAGTATAATAATGTAAAAATAAAAATACCTGTGTACAAAAACTTTACAATATAATTCATATATAGAACTTAACAACTAAGGCGTTAGAGGATATAGAATAGTATAAAAACTATATTTTTATAATTACACGCTATTTATTTTTAGGTTAAAGTGTGCACCAGAAAATAACATTAAGTTAGAAATGTACATAAATAAGTTAGAATTATATGTAAATGGTGAACTTTTGGACTCAAGTCACGATAGAAAAATTCTTTCACAAATACCTTTAAGAGACAAAACTGTGATTGTAGCTAAGGTAAGTTTTCTTTTTATTAAAATTACTAACCTAGGCAAATACGAATAGAGCAATAAGTGCGTCTATCAATAATTTTTATTCCGTACTCAATGGATATCTGTAATTGTCAAACTTTTTCGAGTATTCAAAAAATCTGGTATTTGGCTTCTGTTGATATCCTTAATACTAGAATGCCGAAGAAAATGCTGACGCGGTAATTATTATAGTCAGTTGCTTGTTAATTTACTACAAACAGATTTAAGCAAAAATGATGTAATCTACTAGATACAAGGTTGATTTTATCGGACGATACAACGTAATCTACACTATGCCTGAATTACCCCTGTTATAGGATGTTGTATTAACATAATACCATTCATTTTTAAAAGTAAATGGATGTCAAACTAATTTTAATATTTGTTGCTTTTTTTAAAGGAAAAACAAAAAGTTTTTTTTTTTTCTATAAACGAAACATTTAAATTATTGCATTTAGAAAATGTTAATATTTTAGTAGGGATCCCTTTATTGATGCTGCACCTATTGTTGCTTTAATGATAGTGTCATGTTTAAATTTTTTCTGTTGAATGAAATGGTGCTGTGTCAGTACAGACCCACAAGGTTTGAAACGAAACAATATTACAACTTTGTATTACATATTATAGTGATATTGATATAAATACTAATGAAAAAATTGGCCTAACCTGGGTATGAAAAAAGTAAGGGATGCCAAGAAGGGACTGCTCTATTGGTCGAGTGGTTAGCGACCCTGACATCTCAATCGAATAGTCTTGGGTATGATTACAGCTATGTATTACATATTACATATTGATATTAATATTAATGAAAAATTTGGCCAAACCTGGGTGTTTATATGAAAAAAATAATGAATACCAAGAAGGGATTGACTGCTTCATTAATATATTTTTGAGTGGTTAGTGATCTCACTTCTCAACTGAATAGGCTTGAGACAAACATTTATGTGATGAGCATGTATGTTTGTCTTTCTTTTCCTTATTTATTAAATATATTTCAATATTTATATATGTATTTGTATGTATTAGTATCATTGACTAACACCCATATCGTAAGCTAATAATTTACTTACTAGGGGGTTAGATTAATTTATTTAATTTGTGCAGCAATATTTATTCATTTATTTGGCACATATATGAAGTAGGTACGTGTATTTAATTAATAATTATATTGTTAGGTATATGATGGACAAGTATGTGGAAGTGGCGGCTGCGGATCATCCAATGAATCTAGCAGCGACTCCAGTACCTCATCACCACCTCTCTCGCCCACTCCAGAACATGCGTTACCAGGAGTGGTTAGTATGTAATGTTAAATAAATTTTCATGATGCTTTTTGTAGCAGCAATCCATTCAATATCTTTTCACATGTATATCAAATAATAATATTTTATATTTTTAGCTTTTTTCACATGGCACGTGGTATCTACCTTTCATATTAGAATTAGAACATATTGGAATTACAAAAGGTCATGCGCAGTTAACCGAGGCGGCACATTTACTTTCACAAATTTGTCCAAGTCATAAACAAACTGTAGGTAACTTTACAATCTTTTTCTATTATCACCTTAAACAAGTGTAAAATTAATGAAATTTTCCAGGTAGAGAAATTAAATGAAGCATTGCTCAGTCGAGATGATTTAAAGTTGAAGGAAATGCTGTATGGCCCTGAGCCACCCACCGTTGCCTATAATGTTCAGGTTGATATTTAACTATTAATAATTTGTTAATATTGAGAAAGTATATACCATAATTGACATAGTTCATCAACTGGAGGGACTTTGTTGGTTGCCGTGAACCTATTTAATTTAATTGTTAACTTGTGAATTCTCACTAAAAATTTTCATTTCAGAAATGTAATAACAAAAAATATTGTATTGAATAAATGTGTTTAACTCAATTGTAAAGTGTACTAGTAAAATAAAGATAGATAGGATACAAAAGTTGCAACTACATTTTATTACAGGTGCTATACAGTATGGTAATGCCGTCTTCAGACACGAGATTAGAACGCAGTCGAAGCTTCCAGCTGGCTTGTGTGAAAAAAGCACCCCTTTTAGTACAGTGTCTGTCTGATAGTGACTTTTTGAAAGGGGCCGCGCCCCATACAAGAAGGTAACATAAAAGTTTTCATTTTATATATTATATATAGTTTTAATGTTATATTTTATATATAGTTTTAATTTTATATTTTATAAGTTTCGAAATTAAGTGGAATGTGAATAGAAATTAATTTATTTCCAAATGTGCATTACAATTTTATTATGCCAAATTAAAAGTTTGAATAATTTGCTTTTGGTTATGAGCTTCTTTATTTCGTTCAATAAATATTTATAATGATATTAATTTTGTTTCAGAGTTGGTTATTTAGCTTTAGTAAGGTTAGCCAAGCTAGCACTTTATACTCTCGGATATTTATTTGAAATTCTCGCTCCAGATGGTTCAGATGTGACTGTCGACAAAGAATTTAGGTATGTTAAACACAAAAAATTGTGTGTATACACACGTTAGAAGTTATACTTTTTTGGTGTAGCAAAGTAGTTTTTATTTTTATCGATATAAAACTCAGGTAGTGAGTGTAGAAATACCGGTATATATACTTAAAGGGTATTTATCGACTTATTTCCAACCCGCCAAAATAAGTATAATTTCCAGATCTGAAAATATATAATTTTTGTAAATTAAATAGTTCAAATATGTTTAAATATTTTAAATATGTTTCAGGATGGACGTTACTATATTAAGAGAAGCTCTTCAGACTGCTCCTAATCATAGTTGTGAGATTATAGTAAAAGCGATTTCAGAGAAATTAGCGAATGCATTAGGCGAGCAGGTATGATTTTTAATTTTAGATACATTATAATAAAACGTTTGATCTATTATTTTGAAAGTTTGCTGACGCTGACTTAAACCCATACGAATTTTTTGGATTAAAAATCATCTTCACATGGCTAAAGAAGTGTTTATTTCAAAAATCTTAGATAAATATAATTTTCTTAAGATCGTGCGGATGCCTGAAATCATTCTCTATAATATGTGTGGGACAGATGGTATCGCGCGACGAGGATAGCAGCTCGGTGTCCTCGCTAGTGTGGTGGCGCGTGCCCACGGCGGCCACGGTGCGCGCGCTCTACGGACTGTCGCACGCCGTGGCGCAGCCCGTCGACAACACCCATCACGTGCACCCCGATGACGTCATATGTAATCATACCATTTTTACTTTTATTATTTGGTTCACAAACAGCTATTACAGTGTCACAATTGCTAAAGCTAAAGACAACAATTTAAAACTAGTTGAATAACTACTTATACGTAAACACAGACAGTACATCATGTGAAACAGCGAAAGTTAACAATTGTATGAAATACATTTTTTTTATTTTGATCTACGAGTCAGCAACTATGTCAAAGTAGTCACAAAATAATTTAACTAACTTGGAAATGCATGGGACAGCAGAATTTGCACCAAACACAGTTCTTCGTTTACATTTAAAAAGAGTAATAGGATTACATAGAATTTTTCTTGGTACTCTAAAAATTAAATTTGCTCCGTATTTTTGGACAGTATTTGGTTTTATACTAATTTGCGAAAGAAAATTATATCAAGCCAGTCACACCTTTTTTCAAGTGAAATCATCTCGAACTTTCTTAGTTTGTGATTATATGACATGTATCGTTTGTTTTAATACAATAACATAAATCATTACATAGTATCAAACAAAGTCGCTTTCTCTGTCTGTCCCTATGTCCCATATGTATGCTTAAATCTTTAAAACTACGCAACGGATTTTGATGCCTTTGTTTTAATAGATAGATTGATTCTTGAGGAAGGTTTTAGTATATAAACCTTTCCGATATTCCCACGGGAACAAAAGCTACGCGGGTGAAACCGCGGGCAGGTCGCTAGTGGTTAATAAATCTCTTAAATGCGTTCAAATTTTAAAGAATGAGCAGAAAAATTGCGGCGCCAGAATACAATACAGTATTTTAATTTACTTCTAACGACACTGCTATAGAGATTTCTTTTGGTTCATATATTACGAAAGTCTTTACTATTTCGTAAAATAAAACCCAAGGTCCTTCATGGTTATATTGTAAATGTGTGGAATGAAAGTAAAATCATACCTAGATCATCAACAAAGTCAACTTCAGGTAGAACTTTTAAACAGTATTTTTTTAACATATCTTCCAGATTTATGTATGGATTGAGTTACAAAAACTAATCAGTTTTGTTATCTCAAAAATATTGTTTGCTAAAAACAACATTAATACTAAAATATCGTGTAGTACCAAAAAATGATTGGTTGAAAAATTTCGTAGTTATGTCGAAAAAACACTTTTTCTGAAAAAATTCGTCAACTATTTCTCCCTAACGGATTAACTGGTTTTGATGCAATTTATGCATTAGACGTAGTTGTGTGAGGAATAAAGCTGATTAGTTTGGTATTTTCTGAGGCATCGTTTACATACTTTCTGTTTGCCCAAAGGTTGACTGGAGGAGAATGCCAATAGGCATTATGTCCGCCTTTTGTACAAATTTATTTAAGGTGTACAATAAAGTTAAATAAATAAATAAATAAACTTTATCATTAATATTTTAACTTGAAAATATTGTGTTGTTACTTTTATGAGAGAATTTTATATCATTTTTGACGGCGAGACTGGAATTGTGAATTTGTATAGGCTATAAAACTGTAAAATTTTATAGGATTTAAATCTGTATAATATTAATTTTCACATGGTTAGAATTTACATCACATTATAATCGCGTTAGTACGATGTGACTAAACTTGGGCACGCCCATGAAAAGTCTAAATGAAATTAGTAATGTTTAAGTTTAAGTCTAAATGAAACCATTGGATTCGAAAGGCTATAATATGCATTATGCACTAACTATTGCAACACTAGTACACACTTACCAGGAAATTGCTAGTGCTTAACCCATTAGGTCTCCTTCAGTCGCCCTAATGAAATATTAAAAATAATTAATTAGAGCGCGCATTGAAACACAAACAAAAGATATTTGGGGTCGGGGCAGGGTGTGTATTAATGGGTGTATTAGCCTGAAAGTTATTTCAAAAATATTAAGTTTGCTGAAAACAACGTTAATACTAAAATATCGTGTAGTACCAAAAAATGATTAATTGAAAAATTTCGAAGTTATGTCGAAAAAACACTTTTCAAGAAAAATTCGTCAACTATTTCTCCCTAACGGATTAACTGGTTTTGATGCAATTTATGCGTTAAACGTAGTTGTGTGAGGAATAAAGCGGATTAGTTTTTGTACTCGATCGGTACATAAATCTGGAAGATATGTTAAAAAAATACTGTTTCGCAAAAAAATTTTCGGGGTTTTTTCAAAATTTCTCAGAATCTCCTGGGCCGACTTGGTTCAAATTTTCAGTAAGTCTAAGTTGAGAGGAATCCAATCGAATAACATCAACCGCATTTCGATCGGCCTAGCCGTTCAAAAGTTATGAGATGTTTACACACACAAACACACACACCCACACACACCCACACCCACACACACACACACACACACACACACACACACACACACACACACACAGAGAGAGAGAGAGAGAGAGAGAGAGAGAGAGAGAGAGAGAGAGAGAGAGAGACTGACATCGTGAAAATAGAAATGATTCCTAGGACCTCTATACGCGAAGATCTGGTGAAAACACGATTTTCGAAAATCGAGGCAAAATCAGTAACTTCCTTATCTACATACCGCACCTTCGGTAGAACAAGGGCACAATTGTCAAAAATTGCAAAAATGAGTTAAGTATGCAGAAATGCTTTAAAAACGCCCTTTTAACTGGAGGAACAAAGACACTCATTTAATTACTTCAAAAATCTGCTAGGCGAAAATAGTGACTTTGTCTTATTGGCGCCTTTTTATTATTCCCTTGGATGGACATAGTCTCATTGGTCAGTTGCGCCGTCGGCGGGGAGAGAGGCAGTCGTAATTTGGAGTTTGGACCGCTAACGTCGTAAAGGTAAATAAATATGCCCTTTAATGTTTCGATTTCTGGAGCGACAAAGCCACATCTTATACACTTATGCCTAGTTCATAATTTTAAGATTGGAAGGACAAAGTCCTTTATTTCATTTATGTTTATTATTCATATGTTTATTTCTTTTATTTTTATTATTCATATGTTTATTTCATTTTTATTTTTGTTAACTTTTCTAATATTATTTTCATTTATTTTTGTTATTTTTTATAATAAATACTATTTTCAGTTGTGATTACAAAGAGACACACACAAACGTGAGATTATTGAAGACTGATTAGTAAAACTATAATGATAGTTTAAGTATTATTATTTCGTGAAAGTTACTACATTTTTTTTACTTTATAAGAAAATAAAACGTACATACAAAAAAATACGGTATTTTTATTCGAAAATCATGCGAAAATAACTCTCAAATTTGGTCCTAATTACAAAATAATGTACATTATGGCGGAACAAGGGCACAAATGTACCCCATTCCTTAAAACTAAAATTAATTAAAAAAACAAAGCAATTATTGTCAACTACGCACTTAAAAAGAATATATTATATAATTTAATATCATGCAAAGGAGAAAAACTTAAGAGCAATATTAACAGTGCTAGACCTCACTGAATGCAATAAATATCTTAAAATAGCTCTCCTAATATCTTAAAATAGCTCTCATAAATATCTTAAAATAGCAAAAACTGCAATTATGCCCTTGTTCTACCGGAGGTGCGATAGCTACGTAGCGGGCAGTTAAAAAACAGTAATAAAACAGCATCCACATTACACTGAACTGCCGACTGTACACATACTTCAGGTCACAAATACCGTGCAATATAAAAAATGTAATTAGTCTTACAGCAAATCACATTTATCATTCTGTAAACTTCTATGTTACTTATTCATATATTTCCCATGTATTAAATCAAGAGTTCTTCCTCGATGCAGAATGGTTTGATTGCAAGCCTCAATTTATTACCTATGGAAACCTTATACTTTACGAACCAATGTTACGTACATTGAAGTATTTAATGTTTTTAAGGAATCGTTTAAATTGCAATGAGAGATGAACTCGTGAAATCATGATCATGGCATCTGTCTAGATTGCATTCAGACACAGACAACCAATCATGTGTCAAGAAAATGCTTTAATGACATTCAGAATGTTTTCACTGCCTTGTAATTAAATGTTTTTCAGACATTATCGTATTAGCCAAGTACGTCGTTGTAACTTATTATTGTGGTACTACTTTAACATCTGATATATACAAACTGTATTATAGCTTTTTTAAGTTATAAGTTGTATACAAACAGCCATATTAACAATTATTTAATACATATTTGGCCATATTATGTATTGTAGTATTTATCATTTGCTTTATATATAATTACAATATGATTGAAATACATAAAAATAAAAAAAATATTTGTACAGTGGTCCGCGAGTGTATGGAAGTGGTCACTATATGTATGGCTTTGGATGGCGGTCATTTAGAGGCACTTCTTCACGAAACGTGGTGGCAAGATACAGCCTTGTATTTAATGATCGACTGTCCCAATCCACAGGTATTATTGTTTTCTCATGCTTTTATCTCTTGTAGAAATTTACCATTTAGCTGTAACATATAGGCGTTTATAGAGCACATTTCAATTGCTGAATACAAGTTACAAAATAAGTGCTTTTATTCTAATATTTTTATAGCTCAATATATAATTTTAAATGTTACATAGCAATTAATTTTAACTGTAGATAAGGAAGTGAAAGTCATATTAAAGTTTTTGAGATATTAAATAAATTTGAGGAAAAAATATTTAATTTTTATTTGCGAGTACATAATATATTAAATACCAACATTGCATAAAATATGACCTGAATCATACTAACTAGACAAAACTAAAATAAATTAATTAAATAATGACTGCACACAGCGGAGAGCTTTAATAAACTATTTGATGTTTAAACATACACCATATACATTGTACGAGCAACTTTTATAAGACTTTCATCATCTTTATATTTATATTAACACCCCGCAGGGACACCCCGCAGCCTGATGTTTTCTTCATGTAAGATGTATAAAGATGTAGTAGTTGTGTTCATTCGTATTAAGAAGTTTTATTTGTTTAATATATTTTATTATTTATTTTAGCACTATATGATTCAGATAAGGTTTCCGCTCTGTAATTGAGTTGTGTGTCCATCTACTAGTCACATATTGCCAATTACTGTGTCGATTCAATAGTAACTTAAAATTTTGAGTAGTCAGTCACCACCGGTACTAACCTTCATTACCATAGTAAGTCTAAAATGCTTGCATTTTGGTCATTGGGTGTGTTCCTAACAAATGTCTAAACTCAGACTTATAATAAAATTGAGAGATGGCTTAAGTAAGAATTGGCCAGGACACAGAGATAATAAGCTTTGACAAGAGAAGATAAGGACTTGATATTAATTTCCATAAGCAATCAGAATTGTAAAGTAGCATGCATTTCAACGCTGAATATATAAAAATGGCTTTATCTCTGTCTAACATATTCGAATTTTCATAATAGACAAAGCAACAAAAATGTTGCCAGTGTTCTAATTTGAAATCATTTAAGAAAGTAATGTCGCCATTACTATTAAACGCTGTCAATGTTTATAAAACGTCAAATGATTATGTTTAAATAAATATTCCGATTTTAATTAAACAATTGTAGTTTTCCATAATTGTGGTATGTACCTTAATAGACAAAGCTACAAAAAATTTGTCAGTGCTCTAATTTTAAATAATTTAAGAAAATAACGTCTCTTTAAACAGCTTGCGGCTGATTCGCCATTACTATTAAATGCTGTCAATGTTTATAAAACGTTAAATGGTTATGTTTAATCAAATATTTAGCGATTTTAATTAAACAATTGTAGTTTTCCATAATTGTGGTATGTACCTTAATAGACAAAGCTACAAAAAATTTGTCAGTGCTCTAATTTTAAATAATTTAAGAAAATAACGTCTCTTTAAACAGCTTGCGGCTAATTCGCCATTACTATTAAATGCTGTCAATGTTTATAAAACGTTAAATGGTTATGTTTAATCAAATATTTAGCGATTTTAATTAAATAATTGTAGTTTTCCATAATGCATGTTTGTAAAAATAATGTCTAATTGCAACATTATAGAAGGTCTGTTTTTTATATCATAAGATACCAAACAAGCAGATGGGTCTCCTGATGGAGAGTCAACTATCGCCTATAGACACCAAAGATGTTAATGGTGCGTTGCTATCTTGTGGCGAGGTCTAATGCCACGGCACTGCCACGGTAGAACGGCAGTTGGTCTATTCTTCAGAGGAGCCCGAGACCGGCACGGGGGAAAAAAGTAGAAAGAATTGATAAGTAGACAGCTGTACTAAGTCCGCCATTACTGTTGACAAAATTACACGTTTTTTCCTTAGTTATTTCATATCTAGTAGCAGTTTCCTTCATCTAATATAACAAGACATAATTTAACGCCGCCATTTTACTTTGTAAGTCAAGGCGTCTTTGCATAATTATGACAGTTTTCCTATAGTTGCAGTTAAAAATAAAAATAGTGTCCAGGCCGAAACTGGCAAAACGTAGATGCTCAGAATAAAATTTTGTTTACTAGGACAGGTCTAAGTGAATGTGGTAGATAGTCAGATAGATTTAAGTCAGACAAATTGACAGGAGCACAACCGTTGTTACATTTTATTTTGCTTTGTGGGTGAATGATTGGGTTTTAACAGTAAACGGATGGCTCACATCGACAACGGCAAGCTAACCTGAACCGTGTCGTATTGTATTGCATTGTACGAGATTGAAGTGCGTGCGTGTCAGGTGCGCGTGTCGTGCGCGGAGCAGCTGCTGGCGATGTGCGCGTGGGGCGGCGGCGGCGGTGCGCGCGGTGCGCTGGCGGCGCTGGGCGGCGCGGGCGCGGCGGCGGCCCCGCGCCTGCAGCGGCACGCGCGTCACGCGCAGCAGTTCCTGCAGCTGCTGTGCCGCCTCGTCGCGCTCGCCGGGCCCACCGCACGCACACGCGCTGACCTCGCACAAGAGGTACCTCACCCGCGACGCCATTTATTTGAACCGGTGGACTTTACTGTAACTTTCCTAATTGATAAAAAAATAAATACAATTGGGATCACATACAGATAAGCCAGGTAGAGTTAGTTTAGCGGTGTAATAGTTAAGCAAAACTACAAAAAGGCTGCAAGAAAATATAATTTAAAAAAATCAACGTTCTTCCTCAAGAAAGAAAATATAATTTAAAAAAAATCCTTAATCGCGATTTATATAATATCTTATGAATTATTGTATCTTGTGACACTATATACAAGTTTCAACGCTTCTCAAATTAATTTCGATCCCTAGGCAATATACACCTAGCTTGGCTGAAAAATTTTCCTATACCACGTCACCTGTGTGTGAAATCATCAACCTCCACGGATATAATGTCACCCTGACAATATTTGGCACGCTGATTCTACCGCCAAGCCCTTCAGTTTTTTAATAATCCTTTCATATCTCTCTCCTCTACACTCTGTGTACATTTTCTGTTTTTAGATTCTTGTAATCGTCAAATATTTTTCGCTTTATTGTCAAAGAAACGAATTAAATCAAAATTAAAAAATAATATTGTATTATAAAATTTTTTTCAGGTCGCATGGCTTCGTGCAGTACGCGCAAATCCAGCTACATTAGATGATACATTGTTAGAAGGTCATCTTAACCTCACTAAGGAGTTGTTTACACATGTACCAGCACAAGTTAAATATCAGTATGGCGCACATCCAGATCATAAAGATTCCGGATTAATAAAGGTAATCTATAAGATCTGCATAAATTAAGACTTGTAATATTCTAGAAAGAACAAAGAGCAAATATTAAGTGAACCTGATGGTAAACAGTCACTGTTGACTAATGCATATATTTGTCGCAGCAACTTTTTCTATTTCTATAAATATTTAATACCAATTGCCGAAGGCAGGTCGTTGAACATAATTGCATCAATTCATGTTATGTTGGAACACAGTCCTGGAGCAGAGCGGACAAGACGGAGCCCTAAAAAAAGTACCTAAAGGCAAACTAACAAACCTATTTAATATTATTTTATGTAACAATGTCAGGTAGAATTATTCCACTTAAATCAACTACTCATTAACGTAACGAGTAATTCGAGCAAGTGATTATTAGCGGCGTTATTGTTATGGAGAATTTGATAAATTGACGACACTACATTCGGCGTAAGATATTTTTTAAAAAGCATTTGTTTTTATAGTCTAACTCTGCCGATTGTATACGGACAAATTATAGATTTTTCCTGTGACTTTACTACCACTAAAGAAAAGTGAATTTCCTTAGTACAAAAGCATACATGTAACGATTCCTGCCTGTCTGCTGTATTGCAATGTTGTCTTGAAGAAACTGCAGTGGGTTTAAAATTAAAAACACGTCTCACGGAAACGATGCACTTAGAGCTACCTCCGTTGACGTGGGAGGCAATTAATGCAGTTATAGATGGATCCCAATAGACGAACTGTGTAGACAAAACTTTTAAATAGACATGCGTTTTTCTCTGCTGACACTTGTTTACGTAAGGGACTTGGCTTTAACGTAGTATATATGTAGCGTCGATTTTTGTTAAGATCATTCGTAATAAATTTGGATATATAGCTATACTAGCTGCACCGTGCAACCCGATGAATTATATGAGTTTTTGGCGAATCTCGTGGGATCAACTAATTTTCCTAGGATTAAAAGTAGCCTATGTGCTTTTCCAGGTCATCATCTACCTGTGTGCTAAATTTCATTCAAAACCTTTCAGTAATTTTTGCGAGATTGAGTAACAAACATCTATCCAAATATCCAAACTTTCGCATTTAGAATATTAATATAGATTTTAATCCTTATTAAATGTATTTACGTGAAGGGATCTTCCCTGCCTAGGATACATCAAAATCTATCTAGTTTCCTTCGTATTCATAACACTTATCGTATAAATACATTGGTATTGGGGTATTTTTTATCAACACTCATGAAAAATACCCTTTCTTATATTACAAGATACCAAACATCCTATTAATAGAAAGGTTTTTGTTTAGACATTTGGTCAATTTACGAGTCATAAACGTGTACACCGCTTCCCGTACGTTTAAATAGGATTACAATTCATAGAATTTATTTAATATTTTTAACTTCCCGCTACGCATGTAGATAAGGAATTTACTGATTTTGCCCTGATTTACGAAAATCGAGTTTTCACCAGATATCTTTTTGAGGTCCTAAGAACCTTTTCCGACTATTTTCAAGGTGACGTCAGTATGTCTATGTATGTATGTATGTGTGTGTGAGTGTGCGCGTGCGTGCGTGCGTGCGTGCGTGCGTGCGTGCATTTCATAACTTGAACGGTTTCACCGATAGAAACGCGGTTGATGGTATATGATTAGATTCCACTCAACTTAGGCTTCCAAAAATTTCAACCAATTTGATCCAAGAGATTTTGAGAAATTTTGAAAAAACCTCAAAAAAATTTAGTGACAGTATTTTTTAAATATTTATGAACCAATTGAGTACGAAATCTAATCAGTAATGAGGAGAGGATCCTCAAAAAACCGTGTCCAATACATATGTAGGGACACAGTAATGTTTAAGGTGTGAAGTGAGCGTGTATAGCCAGGCAGTCGCAACCAATTGTTTGTAATACTGAACCATAGACGGCATGTAGGGTAATGTGTTAGTAATGTGTTATATACCTACTGTGCAGTAATTTCTTTTATTTCCCTAACATCTCAGTCAATAACTCTGAACATCAATTATATAAGTAGTAATATCCCCGAAGTTGGATATCACCTACACATAAATTGCAATTGGTTTATCTGTCCTGTTATCATGGAGTTATCGTTGTCGAAAAATTTTGAAAAATGTATTTTCGACATAACTCCGAGAGTTTTTAAACAATCATTTTTAACCTATATTTCTTCTTCTAAAATATTTTAGTACAGTACCCGGCGATAAATATTGCACATCGACCTTTGGAAAGAGACAATCTGCTAATTTCGGCTTCGTAGAGCGTTATCTCTGTCGCACAAAATACAAACAGTCCGGTACCTATTAGGAGCTGTTAAAACAAGTATGATTTGCTTCTTTTGATATTTTTATTCTTTGTATAAAAAATACACTAATTTTTCTATAAGTGATGGCTTTAGGTTGGGGTAAAATAAAATAAAAAAACATTTTTACATTATGTTTACGTATTTAATTATTTTGGAACATTACAGCTTTAGTGTACATAATAAACACCATTATACCTATTGCTAAAATGAGACATTGCAATAAAAATAATAATAATTCTAATTCTCAATTACTTCCATTTCACTATCTGTGCTCTCAAAGAGGTCAATATCACTGTCACTATCAGCCGTATTTATTACTAATCTATCAGTGTAATTGTCTAAACTGTGTTGAATGCTTCTATATTCATTCTCACATTTGATTGCATGATCGCAAACCTTTTTCCACTCTTCAGCGCCGATCATGTTTACTTTTTCAGTCAATAATGTTTTTACTGTAGTTAAGTTCATACCCACATTTCTAGAGGCTACATAGCCTTTCAGTTGAGACCATATATTTTCAATTGGATTAAAATCCGGATGATATGGTGGCAATCGCAACACAGTGTGCCCATGTTCGGCAAGTATTTTGTCCACAGAAAACTCTGTATACCTCTCCTTGTGCTGACATATAATAGCGTAAATCTGGGTTTTTGTTAATTTTGGATCAACTGGAATTTCATGTCTGTTTAACCAGTTGATCATTTCCCGTTTAATGGTGTTTGAGTTGGGGGGTCTCTCAACATACTTGTTGTGATAGGGTGCGTTGTCGATAACTAGAACAGAATCACTGGGTATATTTGGGATTAATTGGTTAACCAGCCATTTCTCATAGTTATCGTTATTCATTTCATTGTGATAGTCACCTGTAGTGTCCGTGGATTTATACGTTAAAAAAGCACCGGGTACAAAGCCTTTTTCATTTCCCGCATGAACTATTATCAAACGTTGACCTTTTGAAATTGGCTTTTTTACTCCTTTTTTCTTATCGTCACTCCAAGATTTCCCTTTAGTGTGGGATGCATGTATATATGACTCATCCATGTAGACGATATTTTTTCCTGTTTCGCGAAATATTAAAAGACAAAGAATAAAAATATCAAAAGAAGCAAATCATACTTGTTTTAACAGCTCCTAATAGGTACCGGACTGTTTGTATTTTGTGCGACAGATATAACGCTCTACGAAGCCGAAATTAGCCGATTGTCTCTTTCCAAAGGTCGATGTGCAATATTTATCGCCGGGTACTGTACCTACCTAAAAATCTACGTCGAATGAAGTTTCAAAAATCAAAATCGAATCAATCTTTCAAAAATTACAGCTTTTCAAATATTTATATTTTGGTGTTTACAGCAAATTTACTTAATATTTTAATCTAACTTTTAGGCTAATATACTGATTGATTTAAAAATCCAATCAGATTTTCTCTCTGAAAAAACTTAGTTAAATACCGTAAATTGGATCAAAATCAGTTGATTTATTTGGGAACTTTTTAATGACAAAACTTTTTGAAAAAAAAAATGTTTTTTGACATTGCTTAACATTGTTCAACCTGCAGATTACGTAGCTAAGAAAATATTTTAAGAGTTCAAAAATTGCGTTGAATGTAATCGAAAAAAAAAAATCGAGCATCGTTTCTAAAATATACAGCTTTTTAATAATCGACTTAATCACATTTTTAACAAAATTTAGATTTTTGAACTCTGAAAAAGTCTATGTTTGGATATAGTTTTTGTTCTTTTAAGCCTAAAATACTTTAATTTAGCGTTGTGTTTAAGGAATGGCCTGCAGGTTCAACTGGTTTATTTTCTTTTGGATTACATTAGATAGTTCAAATAAAATACTACGCATACGCATTCCTCATTGTTTGTATTGTCAGTCCATTCAAATTTCGCAAGACCAAAACATAAAAAGAAACAGTTATATTCGAGTCGGGTTACTAAGCGAATGGTCTGCAGGAAGTGGTGACGGAGTTCCTGTGGCCGTACTCGTGGGCGTGGTCGGGCGGGCTGGCGGAGGCGGCGGAGGGCGAGGGCGCGGCGCCGCTGTGCCGCACGCCGGCCGCCGCCGCCGCCGCCACCGACCTGCTGCTGGCGCTCGTTCACGCCACCGTGCCCAACATGGCGGCGCTCGCCCGCTTACTCGACCAGATGTTCTATAGCGGTCAGTACACACCAAGGAACTTATATACGATAACTGGAATTATTACGAAACAATATTTCAAAAATAAAAATGTACTTTATTTTGTTACTTATAAAGTCGACATTTGTTTCTTACTTAACAGAGGGGAAAAACGTTCTGGGCAACACGACGACATGAGTGGATGTTGTCCCTTTCTTGCAATTGCCAGTGTAAATAAATCTATCTGACGGTAGATTTATATATATAATATTCGGTAATCGTTAAATCAGTTTTATTCGTACACGTCGATAAATACATTAGCACAAAATGTATTGTAATTAACATAATGAGTTCTAAAATGTGCTTATTTTAATGATTACATCTAGTATAATAGTTACTATTCGAAGCAGTGCGGGGTCCATTGACCTCTAAATATATGGACATGAAATAGCTACAGAAAAAACGTGTCATTTATAGACACAATATGGCTGCCGTGTTAACATTATTAAGGATGTCCAGAAAGTAACATTTATGTTTTATCGATAAACGTTGTTTCCTGATTTACGTATTTTCAACCAAAAAATATGTTATTGTATTAGAGGTGATCTTTGACGTGTAAGAACAAAATCTAAACATAATTTACTAGTACCTATATTGATAACGCTTAAAACGTTCCCAAAAATATTGAAACGCAAAGTAGGTCCGTACTAAAACGTTTATAGTAAATAAAATTTTATATTAATCAAGCTAGACAATAAAATAAATTAAAGTATTTTCACTAATAAGCCTAATGGCTTTAGATTTACTTCTTTTAGTCTCCAGTATTCTGTGCTTTAGTTGACTAATTCTGAGGTTCTAGGACACATCCGACAATTTCATACGTCAGTATATATGACGTCTTTGTTGTGTGATTATATTCGTATTAGCACCTGCAAAACGATCCCTGGACTCACTCAAATAAATAGTAAATTGATAAAGAGAGATCTAGTTGAAAAATCAAAATGTCAACGTAAATTCGTTATTTTGTGACATTCGATCACAAATAAACAGATTCAAGATTACGACTTTAAAAGTGGCTAATAAGATAAGAATAGAAATGAATATGTGGTCTTATTTTGTCCAATCACAGTCAACGTACGCATGCGTCGTGTTACGAAAACGTCTTAACTTATAGGGGATATTTCTAAGGGCCTAACATAATTTTACGAGTTGTCGTCGATAAAGCGGAACAATAGTAGCAATAGAATTAAATCATAGCGTACAAAAATAAGGTTGATTATTGTAACGATATTTTCATGACGTTGCAATATTTTTTGTGTTTCTGTTTATATAATTATCATTCTTATGCGTTACCATATATTTTCTTGAGCCACCTTTGTAGGCAACGCTGAATCTCATTATTTTTTATCGACGTAAGCAAAGCTAAAATGTGTAATAACACAAAGTTACATTTTAGTTACAAATTAGTTCTAATTTTAGTTTTTAATGACCGCTCACACCACCAGCCATTTTCGCATTTTTTTCTAAAAAAACACGGACCGTTACGCGCACACGTTCCGAGTTCGTTCCGGTGGACCGTGGTTACAAAAATGATTTATGAGTTGCTTGGATTGAATCAGATACTGTAAAGCGTATATTTTTTAAGAGGCCTTGAGCACTGCAATAAACTGGTATGAGAATTGTTTAATTTAAATGGCTTAAGCTACGAAATAATTCAGGTGTAACACGACACTTTGAGAAAAATATGTATTTGTTAGTCGAGGATTTTTAATTCAAAAATTATATAAAAAAAATATAAAAAGCATAGGTCATCGCTTATGCTTTTTATATTTTTTTATATAATTGGTAAACATATACATACGGAAAAAAATAAACAACATATATTATAGTACAAAAATATTTATTTACATAAATATTAATATATTTTTTTTCATAAGTAATACGTAGTTTTTTTCGAAATTTTTAAATAATTTATTTCTTTATCAAATTTACAGCTATGTTAATTTTTTTTTAAATATTGTTTAGGATATTTCACATTCACATCATATGATTTATTTTGAGATCATAGATATCAACACTAAAATTTACGAAAATAAATAAAAATGATACCAGCGCTTTGGGTATGCCCAAAGCGCTGGTATCATGAGTTGGTCGTTAACGAAAAATATGTTTTATTAATTGATTATTATCTAAACTGTTAGATCTTGAACTAATCTTGATTACAAATAAAGTTTATTTGTTGATTAATACGCCAAAACACTTTTAAATTAACCTGTAGAGATGGGTTAATACCGATATTTCTCAAGATTAGGTGATACTAATATATTCACTTTCAAATATTATAATGTCTTAACTAATATGTCATTATTAACTAATATTTCACTGTAATTTGGACCTTAAAGTAACAGTAATAAGATCTGACACTGATACGGCAGGAAAATATCTTAACTAATATATCAGTATTAACTAATATTTCACTGTAATTTGAACCTTAAAACAACAGCATACTGCAGGAAATACGTCTGTCTCATTCGTACGTACGACGCGGCGTATCGTGAAAATATTTTAATATTTTCACGAATCCGAACTAGCGCCAATCTAGTGAATCCGAACTATTCCGAAGATCGAATGATATTATCCGATTCATTTTGGATACCCGTTACAGATATTAGGCGAATATGAAATATTAGCATATTACAGTTCGCCGGATTACTAATCCACGAATCCTTTCAATATTACTAATATCTTAGCGAATACTAATATATCAGTCACACCATTATTAACCAGTATCATAAACCTCAACCAACACATAACACACACAGCACGAATCAAAATGGCGGACTAAGTTCTTTTATTTTTCCCTAAGAGCGTATTTGAACAAAGAATGCCAATTTGATATTATTCTGTACAATGTTTCGTTCGAAAACGATAAAATACCATAGAGCATTGTAGTAAAACTGGTAAATAGTGAAAATATTGTTTTTTTGGATGAAATTAGCGTTGGTTTATATCCAGTAGAGCTTGTATCTTTATTTTGGTCGAAGTTTTTGTTACTGTGATAGCGTCTTTCGATGGATAGCATTCTTGTTTCGCATGTTGAACTTGATAATAGGTTGGAAATATAATTGCATTATTTTTCTTAACACTTTCCCTTAATGTATTGTATTGCCATTTGTTTAGCTTAAGTGATAAAAATATCCCCAAAGCCTCATCCGGAGAAAAAGCAGGTTTAGTTTCTTTAACAGATACGCACCTTTTTACTTTTTTCACACCATGTGGATTCTTAATTAAATGTTCTAATATTTCAGCAATTTCCTCATTCCTATCTACTTTTAACTGCGCAAAATATGCATATTATATTTCGTTCGATGACAAATGAAAGTTTTCTGCTCGTATTTTTTTCTGTTTAGGACCTATTTCACAAAAAGGTAGTCTAGGGCTTTGTTCGGTGGAGACACTTGCACTGATAGAAACTTTTAATGGTGACACAAAATTGATAAAATACAAATGATATTTTTTTTCAAATCATAAGATAGCAAACAAGCAGATGGGTCTCCTGATGGAAAGAGTCAACCATCGCCTATGGACACCAAAGATATTGATGGTGCGTTGCTATCTTGTGGCGAGGTCTAATGCCACATGCATAAGTTTACCGGCTATCTTACCCTCCAAACCGAAACACGACAGTGACAAACACTGACGCTATTGCGGCAGGAATAGGCGGTGGTACCAGAGCCGGGCGAGATAATACAGAACTCTACCACCTAGTAGTCACGATGGCAGTGACTTGCATAGCCAATCGGTCGCCCTTTACGATCTGCCTGGCAGAACGGCAGTTGGTCTATTCTTCAAAGGAGCCCGGAACCAACACGAGGATAAACAAACAAATAGAACAAACATTTACTTGTTTACAAAAAGTTAAGGCACCTCTGCTAGACCTGCACAAACTATGAATTACTGGTATTCTTTAGAAATGAATAAAATATATCTTACTAAACTAGCAAAAAGCAGAGCTTTGTAAGGGCTCGTAAAGTTATGTTATCTAGTAATATTGTTAGGAAAGTATTTTTATGAGAATTACATATTTTAATGTATGGACTTTATCTAACCTAAAAAATCCAGCGTGTTTCGCCCAAACATTATATTCGCATCAAAGGCGTCGTCAGGTTGCCAAGCTGATCAAACTGATGCTCTATAGCTATTGCAGTCTATACGTCGTGAACCCTTGCCTTTATACAAGAGTACGATGCCCGTGCGCCGCCAGTCAAATATAAACATTTTGTGAAATAATCTCTTAATAAGTTCAAAAATTCTAATAAAAAATGTATCTTCTATAGATTTTAACTCGTTAGTTTTTTAATAGATGGCGTTAGTAGTAATAAGATTCTCATAAAAATTGTATTTTCTATTTTTTTAATGTTTATAAAATGGTATTTTTATGGTAGATAACATATCTAGACATGAATTCAAAGTACCACGTCGAAGCTCAAACCTAAAAGTGCGACACTTTTTCAGTAAAATGTTCCACAAAAGTGCATAGTTCGTCGCCTAGTGTATAATAATAAAATCTATTTCATTCATTTCTAAACAATACCAGTTTATTAAAATATTTACTGTGTGACACCTTATCATTAACTCGACGTCCATGATATCTATATCTTAAATCAATAAAAACTTTGATTACACTTTTAATAAGTAATAGTTTATGTGTAGAATTATGATCAGGCTGAGAAGCTAACCAAAATATTTTTCCACATCATAAAAATCACACATAAATTTAAATATATGTAGATAATAATGTAGTAAAATATTTAGGAATCATGCTAGACCAAAGATTATCGTGGCATCCTCAAATTGAATTGATATCTGGGAGGATCAGAAAACTTATTTGGATTTTTCGGAAATTAAGAGACGTTGCATCCAATACACTTCTAAATAGAATCTATTTTGCGCTAGCTCAATCAATTATTTGCTATTGTATACCTGTATGGGGTGGTGCCACTAAAATTAAAATGTTGCAAGTAGAACGAGCCCAAAGAGCATTATTAAAAGTAATGCATTTCAAAACCAGTAGATTTTCCACAACTGAACTATACTCACTGTGCGAGTTACTATCAGTTAGAAAACTATATATACTTTATGCCATACAAAAAAGACATAGGTTGATTACATATGATAATAACCAAAAAGTTAAAACAAGGAAGGATGCTATTTTACAAAACTCAACGGTAAAAACACCTTTTGCCAATAGACAGTTCTTAAATCAGTCTACTATAATATATAACAAACTTAATAAGAAGTTAAATATTTATCCACTAACCATCTACAACCTTAAAGAGGTTTTAGTGGGCTGGCTTAAGTCACTGTCTTATGACGATGTTGAATCAATTATTTTTAGCAAGATAATATAAGAAAACTCTATTAACTGATGTATCTGTCTGTTAGAAACTGCTAGTCCTAAGATTAATGTAACACATGTACTTACAATTACCCATGCTGACATAACATACTCGTACACGCATACACACTCATATACACGTACAGACTCATACACATACATAAATACACACACGCAATAGGCACGTATATTACTTAATTTACACAAATGCTAATGATGATCTGGAAGAGCGGTGTATCCTGACACAAGCATTTCTGCTTAAAAGGATGCGCCGGACAATGTAATATTATATAATCAGTATAAAATAAGTTGAGAAATAAACATTTAAACATTTGTAAAAATATATTATCTAAGTCTTGCAAACACTTACCTGTATTGAAATCACCTAAATATTACTGCCATAAGTCATAACATCTACTATATGGTTAAAGAATTTATTGAATTTTATTAGAATTAATATAATAATTTACACATTTCAATATTAATTTACATTCCAAATTTTAGATATGAACATATTTAAAAAAAACGTAGTATTTAAACTATTCATTTACAATGTTGCGGCCAACAAAGTCCGCATGCATCATAACACCTATACATAAAATGAATCATCATTGATGTTGCAATTAGTTGTATGACGTAACCACTACTTATTCATTAATTTGCAAATATTATACAACAATCAGATGTAATTTAACATGTTGAACTTATTTTTACATACATTTTCCTTTATCACGGGAACATGAATGGATGCTAGTACTGATGATGTTAAAGTCCGAGTTGATTCATGTATATTCTGCCTTTCACACAAACATTAATTTTCTGCTTATTAACGGGCTAAAAATATTTAGGTCGGCATTATTGTCTAAAAACTGAAAGTGTAATTAGGACTACTAAAAATGTTTAATTAACTTATGATCAATTTGAATAATTCTTAAATCTTTTAATTAAGGCTCTTAGCAATAAAAATAAACAAAAAACCGAAGCCATCAGCAGAACTTAAAGGTACAATTATGCATGGAAATTATTGTTAAATTTGATAACTTGTATGTTGTTAAATCAAATTTATATTTAATAGTTATTTATTTTTGATATATTATATCAGTAGCTTAGGCAGAAGATGTGAAGCTATCAAGGTAGCGACCAAAAAAAACATCGACAACAACAAACACAAAATAACACACAAACAGACAAACAGATGTCACTATTCTTAATGACGATTCCATTTTTTATTAACATTTAATACCTATTTAATTATATTATTACTGAAACTTATTAAAAATATACAAAAGGAATAAATACTGAAATTATTCATTATACAAATACTAGTCCCTATTATACTCTTTAGTGGCAATAAAAACAACTTTTAACAGTATTTGATAATATAAATAACAATTGTTAATTGTTAAAAAATTTAATACGAATTTTAATATGTTAATTATTGTCAAATGATCCATACCTAGGTACAATCAGTGTTGTGTGTTAGGGTTATACAGGTGACAGACATCATATCATATTTTATGTGGTAGAAGGAAATCGAGCTTTCTGATGACTGCAGATAGGTAAAAGACACAGGATATCATACTATGAAAACGTAAGAAATTACCATTACCTACTTACCAGAGAAAATGAAGGAATGACATTGTCACGCAATCTGACTACATCCAGTGTTTTATTAAAATTACTTTCCTTGAAATGAAGTGAGCAGACCAACCAGTTCTTATGTCGGGGATTGATATTTTCAATGCCAATGGCATCTAGTCATTTTCTGTGTAAATCTTCATTTCTGGGGAACCTAAAATTTAATGAAATTAAATATCGACAAATCTAATACCCCAACACTAGTCGTATTTTGTAAGAATCAAAAAAATTATGTTTACAAAGAAATCGTAAAATACACGAACATCTTTTATAAGTCAATATAAAAATACAACAATTTAGAATGGATATTATTTAAAATCAGCACGCTTTATCATAGGAGTTTGCGACATACCTGTGAAGCGTTATTAAAGGTGCATTTTTGTCCTTTTTTGCTCCACATTGCAAAATACAACACGAAGGCATGTTGACTAATAGTCTATTAACTTCCACGGAGAATATGGCACTTAATAAACTGATATCTACTTGGTAAATCGTATTTATCCGAAACTAAATTAATATTTTGACAAATCATGTACCTCTTATTTACGTACATAATATGGCGTCGATGACACGTTTATAGAATTGCCAATTACTTAACTTTTAATTTATACGAAAGTGAGCAAGACACAATATCGTTGTCTCTTTTTGCATATGCAAATTACCATTTGTTAAAAAGAGATAAAGAAATGTCGCTTAGTTCAATGTCGATTCTACCGATATTTGTATAACTAAAGTAGCTATAGAATGTTATTGCGCTTCTATATATTATTCATATTTCTATGGCGGGGTCCTACCGGCTACGTGCCGTATCCAGTCAAGAAGGAGAGGGGGGAATACTACGCACGAAAGCATAGTATTCTCCCCTCTTATGTCAATAAGTTAGGTGTCCGCCCATAAACAAATGACATTTCTTGATAGTTTTTCATTCAAAGTTAACTTTGTTAGGAATGTGCTACTGAAATTTTCATTTCACATTCTATAACAAAATCGTTGTTTGAGGAGTTGTCTAACAAATCAAGAAGTAAAGACGTATCACTCATAGTCAATCATCCTATATACAGAGTTCCTATAAAGAATATGTGTGGCAACGAGGCAGACTCATAATAAAATGAACAAATTTTTTAATATCATCGTATCTTAGCCGTGTATGATACCTTAAGATACTATAATATTTTAGGTATCTTTAGATATAATATATAAAACTTTTTTTGTTATTAATAAAAGGCTGAATTTTTGTGAACAGCTTCGTTTTGACGAGACAACCATCTTTTCTATCTTCGAAAAATCTCGAATCGCGTAACTAATAAAGATAGATAAAAAAGAAAACTTTAGAGTGTTAGACTAAGAAAAGTTTCTACTTTACGTGTAGGACAATGTTATCCTTGTATAACAATAATAATTAACAAGCTGTTGTGAGAAAATTAGGTTGTTATTAAATTGATTAATATCAATTTATTATAAAGTTGATTGATTATTGTAAAGTTTGTTCCTGGGATCCTGGTCTATATGTGATGAGCTTAATACACCGATTGACTTAAAAATCGTATCAGCTTTTTTGCTTTAAACTGCGTCAAATACCCTTGATTGGATCAAAATCGGTTAATTTGTTTGTGATTTATCAATGACAAAATGTTTTGAATAAAAATGTTTTTTGACATTGCTTCAAAATTTTTCAACCTATCAGTTATTTTGCAAAGCAATATTTCAGACCTCAAAAATTGAGGTTGAATACCACTAGAAAGATTTAAATCGATCATCGTTTCCAAAATAAACAGCTTTTCAAAAATCAATATATTGCCATTCCTAACAAAATATATGTTTGAACTGAAAAAAAGTCTATGCTTATAGTTTTTACTCTGTTGAGCTTAATATACCTTAATTTAGCGGATAGTTTCAGGGATGGCCTGCAAGGTCAACCGTTTACAGATTTTTTTACATTCGGTGAATTCTGGAGAAGTCTGTTCTAAGGTGGTGAAGTCTTTGTTTATCCCCGTGTTCGTCCATGCTTCTTCGAACAGGCCAACTGCCGTTCTGCCAGACAAGTCGTAAAAGGCGGCCGTTTGGCTATGCGAGTCACTACTATCATAGCTACTAGGTGATAGAGCTCTGCATTGTCTCGCCGGGGTCTGGTATCACGGCCATACCTATTTCTGCCGCAATAGCGTCAATGCTTGTCACTGTCGTGTTGCGGTTTGAAGGGTAATGTAGCCGGTAAACTTATGCCACATAGGCATTAGACCTTGCCACCAGATAGCAACGCACCATTAACAAGTTTGGTGTCTATAGGCGATGGTTGACTCTTTTCATCAGGAGCCCCATCTGCTTGTTGGCTATCTTATAATATAAAAAAAGCTAAAGGAGATACCGATAGTGAATGAACTAGCTGGAAAATAAAATTGTTGCCTGTACATTACATAAGCTGTATTAATTGTACGTGCATAGACAAGAACATGTCGCTGTCTGAGTGGGAATACATGCCGTGCGTGGGCCCGCGGCCGCCGGCGGGGCTGGTGGGTCTGAAGAACGCGGGCGCCACTTGCTACATGAACTCCGTGCTGCAGCAGCTGTATTGCGTGCGCGCCGTGCGAGACGCGATCCTCGCCGTACAGGGTTAGTGTCATTTTAAATTTTCAGAAGTGATCCCGAGATGATGCTTTCCAAGCGGTGCGGCCTTGAAAATTCTAGTGGTATTGCTTCTATGCTCAGAGTTTTGTTACAGAATATATTTTTCATAGACTTAATACACTAAATTTGCCTTGGTTAATGTTACACTTTAAAAAAGCCACCCAGATGCTAAAGATCCGACCAACATACCCACCTATCCTAGTAACCTAAACTTACAAGTATGGGTTCGATTACTCTATTGACGCAATAACTATTTAATTATGAACTTTGAGTAGACTGTGAAACCTAATAAGTTTTTTAAATTACGTAATTCTAAGTGATTTATCATCAGCAACAGAATAAGCGAATCAGCTCTGAAAATTTATTGTCTAAAACTGATATAGTGAAATAAAATTGACATTTTCAGAACACTGGTTTCCGCGATGCTAATCAGCTATCAGACCAGTAATGATCAGCAATACTTATAGTAGGGTAGGGGAGAGCAAAAGTAGGTTTTGGGATTTACTCGAGTGTGGGAGATTAACATAGAAGGATACCCAGCATACTATACAGAAACGTGCATCAAAGGCAGTAAAAAAATAAAATAACTTCGGCCCGTGGAAGTCGTGAGATTATATTTTTTCGTTATTCTTACATCATTTCCTTAAAAATAAAATTATCCGCGCTCGAGATCGTCAAGACAAGGTTTATATTGCAACATTGTGATAGTGTCCACCAAAATCGTTAGATTTTCTATATGTACCTACATTTATTAGTTGGCATTTACCCCACCATGTCTTAATCTGACGCGCTTCAGTATTCCCATGATACCCTCTTTTTTATACTTATGAAAATCTGAAGATGCTTTCCTCACATTGAATTGAAAAACATTATATAAGCTTTTATTTTTCATATCACCTAATTCAATAATTCCCCACGACGCTCAAGTAAATTCCCATTTAGCATCTTGGGCTCTTCTGCTATTACAATAATACCTATTGCATTTGGCACTATCAACATAAGTCCATACTATAAATACTTCGTTTAAATTTTTAGATTTTCAGCGATATCATTTTATTTTTAGTTTTTAGTTAGGTGTAGCATGATATCTTAAGAATTTACCAATTTTTTTTTATAATAATATGTTTTATTATTATTCAAAAATGAAATAATTACTTTAAATTAAATTAAAAAATGTACTTGTATAATTATTAAAATTAGCTGTAAGTATTCTTCTCATTTAAGTGACAATGTCTGTAATGAGAATAAAGTATCTTGAAACCTAAACCTAAAAAAGTGCGCGAAAGCATCTCAAGAGATTGTATTAATTACCGCGATAACCGCCACAGATAAGATCACTGCTTTTTAAGCCACATTTTCAAATTTACCTGCTGTTTACCCTCCTGGTTAGAAAACAACACCGGTAGGCGGCAGGAAGTAGTTAGGGCTTTCAATCATCATGGAACTGCCCGCTTGGTAAAGTGAGATGAAAAACACACACAATAGCAGCTGTACAGTTATTAACGCTAGTACTACCGTGCGCTCTTAAGTAAACTTTTACTTCATGGATGGATACGTTATTATATGCACGCGTTTTAGATGTGATTATTATACCTAATATCTATTATGTGAAGATTTCAAAATATCGTACTACTGTACGCCACGCGATTGTGCATGAGATCGCGTTTTTCTAAGTTGAAATAAAGCATGCTGACTATATGATATAACACGCTCTGTATAATTTGACTAACAAATTTAACACCGACCTGTATCTCAATTGTCCTGTTTTGCTACTTTACCTTCGTGTTATACAAAAGCAGTTTTATGAATATATTATACAGTCCTTGTGCAATCAAATTCAAGTTCAATTCAAATGTCAAGTACATCGAAGTTTTTGTATATTTAAAAGAACAAAATTTGTGATTTTATATGTTGAATAATACATTTATTTCCTTTTACAGGTGCTGTCAACGATCCAAATGAAGATTTTTCTGGCGAATTACATCATAGCATTGTAGAGAATAATATCGAGGTATATTTTTAAGTTTTAAATTTAAATAATAGGGTAATAAATAATTACAAGACAAATCATACCAATTGATCGAATCCAAAATAAGTAAATTATTTGTTTATGGTATGGGTAGTAAGTAGTTAATGATACTAATTGATAGCATTATAGAATTTATATATAAGGTCCTTCCAAAATAGGTGACCATATTTTAATAAAGCGTTCAGTACATCCAGCCAAAGATATGCCAGTACAAAAGAATGGGATTCAAGGGACTAAAACTTTTTTATTTTTACGAGTAAAATGATTTTGTCTCCATGCATTTCGACCATGTATTTCGACCCTGACTACGCAATCGACGGGGCTCGGGTTCGATTCCCGTCGGGGACAAGCATTTGTGTGATGTGAATAAATGTTTGTATTTCCGTGTTTGGGTGTTTATTGAATATATTCCAGTATATAGTAAAGATATGCCAGTCCAAAAGAATGGGCTTCAAGGGACTAAAACTTTTTGATTTTTTACCAGTAAAATGATTTTGTCTCCATGCATTTCGACCATGTATTTCGACCCTGACTACGCAATCGACGGGGCTCGGGTTCGATCCCCGTCGGGGACAAACATTTGTGTGATGAGAATAAATGTTTGTATTTCCGTGTTTGGGTGTTTATTGAATATATTCCAGTATATATAATATGTATTTCTATGTATTAGTATCGTTAACTTACACCCATAACACAAAGCAAATAATTTGCTTACCTTCGGTATAGATCTGTAAGTGTAATTTGTCCCCTGAATATTTATTTATTATTATTTATTTATATTACATTTAAAACTTTTGTGTCGAATTTTTATGAGTATGAGCTGAGAGTTAGGCTTTGTAATCTAAAATGTAACTTTTTTTTCAGAATAATACTGATTATAACATTACAATTTTAAAACAAGTTCAAGCCATATTTGCACATTTACATTATAGCAAGCTACAGTATTATGTTCCTCGAGGGTTGTGGGCGCATTTTAGGTAATCTCTATTATTTTAATTTTGTTAGTGTCGTATAAAGTCCTTTGAGATTTTAGTTGTAAATCTTCAGGTTACAGGGCGAGCCAGTAAATTTACGTGAACAACAAGATGCAGTAGAGTTTTTTATGTCTTTAGTGGAGTCCTTGGATGAAGCTTTAAAATCATTGGGTCAAGAACAACTAATGGCAAAAACTATGGGAGGAACATATTCAGATCAAAAAATCTGTAAAGGGTGTCCGCATAGGTAATAAAATCTGTTTTGTATTTAATTTGTTCATAAATTGTTGACTCCATCATTGCAATTTAAAATATTCTATATATAGAAATAGCATTTTTTTTAATATCTTAAGATATCAAACAAGCAGATGGAAAGAGTCAACCATCGCCAATAGAGCTAGCTTGATTGAGACACCAAAGGTTTTAACGATTCGTTGCTATCTTGTGGCGAGGTCTAATGCCACATGCATAAGTTTACCGGCTACCTTACCCTCCAAACCGGAGCACGACAATGGCAAGCACTGACGTTATTACGCAGGAATAAGTAAGGCGGTGGTACCAGCCCCAGGTGAGACAATGCAGTACTCTACCACCTAGTAGCCACGATGGTAGTGATTTGTATAGCCAATCGGTCGCCTTTTATGACCTGCCTGGCAGAACGGCAGTTGGCTTATTCCTCAAAGGAGCCTGGGATCAACACGGGGTTATGTTTTATACGTAACCTCTGATTGACAGGAAAACTCCAATTTATTGGGCTGTTTTGGAAGTGGGGATGTTTTTGATGTATGTTGAACAGGCTAATCACTAGAGTTACGTTGGTGTGTTTGTTATTTCTATTCACAGTGTTAAAATATGTGTACAAACATGTATCGAAAGGGGGCTCTCGGGTCAGATCAACATGGGTAAATTCCATGTTGATCTGACCCGAGAGCCCCCCTTTCGATAAATAAACTATCAGCCTCTCTGCCAGGCAGTTTTTATAATGTAAACTATTGTATTGGCCAAACGTGACATTATATTCGAGACTACTAGGTTGTAGTTCTACAATGTCTCGTCCATGTTTGGCAAACCTAGCCTAACATTTTTTCTGCCGCATTAGCGTTAGTGCTTGTCCCTGGCATATTCCAGTTTGGGGAAGAAAGGTGGCTAGGTAAACTTATGTATGTATTACATTTCCAACATGCCATAAACATCATTAGTGATAGGCCATGGTTATGTATTTCTATATATTCTTATATAATTGTACATTTTTACTATAAATTAGCTGTGCCTGCGTTTTCGGTTAAAAGCCCCAGGGTTTTATCCGTACAGTTCCCATTCCCTTGTGATTTCTGAGATAAAAACTATCCTATATCCTTTCTCCGTTTTCTCAAATCCTTATACAAGTTCTCTTCCAAATCAGTTTAGTGATTTAGGCGTGAAGAGACAGACAAACAAAATTACTTTCGCATTTATAATATTAGTATGGATTTGTGACATAAATTTTAGAACCATAAATTTTCTTGTTTTTTTAAATTAAAAAACAATTATATGATTTTAATATTTCTTTCTTTACTGCCTAAAACTTTATAGAGTTACTATCGTTTGTTAGCAACTTGGCTCACGTTAAAGTTATCTATCCATACAGCGTATTATTTATCCATACTTTCTGTTCTCTGGACGACGTGTTTACATTTCACGATGATTTGCTAAGAAGCTAAAACGTGATAGAGTAAACGACTCACTGTCTTGTTTGTAATAGTAGTTAGGAGTATTTTCCTTTACTTTTTCGTAATGTAATATCATGCAGATATTTAAATGTTGGCTTTACTGTATAACTACTTATGCTTCGTAGGTATTGTAAAGAAGAACCATTTAGTGTTGTGTCCTTGGATATAAGAAATATGTCTAGATTGCAAGAATCACTAGAAGCTTATGTTCGAGGAGAATTATTAGAAGGAGCAGATGCTTATCATTGTGACAAATGTAGTAAAAAGGTATTTATTTGAATTTTTTTTTTTGTAATAAAACAAAAAATAATATCTGGTTGACCGAGCTTTGCTCGGTTTTTCACATACCCATATCTTGGGAACCGAACTTTTCTTGGACCTGGAACCTTGATAAATCGATTCCTATAGAATAAATAAAAAAAAATTGCTGTACCTGGTTGGCCGAGCTTTGCTCGGTTTTTCACATACCCATATCTTGGGAACCGAGCTTTTCTTGGACCTGGAACTTTGATAAATCGATTCCTTGACCCGAAAAACCCTTAATTTGTGACTTTCATGAAAATCGTTGGAGCCGTTTCAATATTGTTGATATATATTTATATATATACAAGAATTGCTCGTTTAAAGGTATTATATATACAAAATAATTATTTCCTACACCGTTGATGTTGTGCTATTATAACTACTATTCCCAATCGAATATAACATGAATGGGATAAAGCAAAGCATAACAGTGCCCAATTGTAACATGCGCGCTACGGCAATGTCGCACTTCCACTTGTAGTGTGGTTTCTGCGTTTCTTTGTCTGTTTATCTGTTTGTCGAGATATAAATAGATAAAAAGATTTCGAGATTGTGTCATTCATTCAAGTTTCTACAAGGCGTCGCAAAACACTGTCACATAGTAGGAACAATAATAATTACATTTTAGTCTGCTCGCATCTTACATCCTGTATGGCTGAAATACCTATATATGAGATGATCTACTATTTATGAGGACCATAGGCAGACATTGTGTTAAGGTTTATTAAATAGATCCTTATCTCTGCATATAGCAGGACTGCAGCCTAATTTTTTCAAATTTTTCAGTTAATTGAGAGTAATTATGTTAATCATATCTGGCACAAAATTATAACTAGCTGTTAGTTTCGACTTTGTTCGCGGGACTCAAAATTATTACCCTCGCTCTAGCAGTCTGGTTAAAAGTTAGCCTATATTATTGATGGATAGAGCCTCTTGGATAGAGCTTTCTAAAAGTAAAAGAATTTGTAACATTGTTGCAGTAGTTTTTGAGTTTATTAAATACAAATGTTATCTCTTTTTGTAATATTAGTTTAATTTATTGATTTCAGGTTGTTACAGTTAAACGTTTATGCTTGAACAAACTTCCACCAGTACTAGTTATCCAGCTAAAAAGATTTGAATATGATTTTGAAAAAGTGTGTGCCATAAAATTTAATGATTACTTTGAATTTCCTCGAGAGCTAGATGTGGAACCATATACTGGTAAGTTTTATATGAATCTATAGTCCAAGTATGTGGTCTTATTTACATGTCTAATTGGTAATTTCAAACGGTTAATATGATTGAATTTAATTAAAAAACGGACTAACAAAAATCTTAATAATAAATGTATAATGTAAATTCAAAAGATAGATAATTAAGTATTTGTTTACTATCCAATATTTACAGGTATATATGAAGTTTTTGAATGTTCGTAATTATTCGTTTAATATAGGATCTAGCGATATCGCGATAGGAAAGTCAGTTTCCAAAAAACAGTCGCTAAATTTATGCATACCTGTTGTACTTGTGTGTAGCATGGGGCCTGGCGCGTGCAGAGGGTGAGTCTTCAGTATGGGAAGAGGGCATAGAACGGACCACTGAAACGCACTACCGGCTTAGCGGCATAGTGGTGCATTCTGGACAGGCTTCTGGCGGTCACTACTACTCATACGTGCTGCTCAGGTATTGCTGGTGTTTGCCCACATTCACACAAAAGTTAGGTTTTCGTCGTGGAATGTTTGCAACATCCAAATATATAACATTGAAAACTTCTCTTGAAAAGGAGTTATATAAATGGCTATTTTAAATTTCTGATAAAACTTCTCTTGAAAAGGAGTTATATAAATGACCTCAATAACGTTGCATTAACAAACAATTTTGTAAAAAAAAATTTGAGAAAAGTAACCTAAATGACACTGTCTAAACTTAAACAACTTGTCAAACTATAAAAAATAGATTCAAAATATTGTATAGCCATTGTTACACACAACCACACATATCAAATAATAAATTGTGAAAATTTCTTTTCATGGTCATTAAAAATGTCAGTAAGCCCAGATGTTTGTGTAGCATAGGGAAGGATAGAAGATTCTAATATAACTATAATGTTCATCTGTTCATCCTGGCCTATGTTATAATGGTATAGTAATAACTACATACATATACACATCTTCAAGCTAGATCTCTTACGGGATAGGCAGAAAGAACTGAGTGCCGTACATCATAATCCTTGCAGATTTATCTCGCTTTCTTTATTCATCATTCTCTTTAAACAAACATGCTGGTTGCAAAGACTCTTGACACTATCTTCGGACAGTACTCGATCAATCTGATCATGGTGAGTCAGTCTTAGTCTTCCCCGGTACTTACTACTTTAGTTATTGCTTTATATAAATCTAAAAAATGGTAAAGCGTTGCGTGCGTAATTCTATAGATGCTTATCATATAACATTGCCCTTAAACACTGAAGTAACAACTGCAGAAATAGTGAATTTACTCAAGCAATTAGAGGGTGCGACTAGTGATGAAAATTGCTGGCAATATTCCCAAAGTTGCCATTACTGCCACGAATGTTTCTAAACTTGTTGGTAATATTTATTCTTATAACACTGTTTATTCTGATACAAAAAACGACCTGCAGGAGGTAGGTTTTAACGCTCTTCTACAATATCCAAATGAAAAAATAGGTTTATAAATTTATTTTGTTACTGATATACTAAAGAAAAGAAATAAGCGATCTATTACATTACATCGGTGATGGAGACATATCAATTATAAAAAAAATTGATTTCTTTTATTAATTTCTTACAGTGAACTTCTATTATACGCAAGAAATTATATATATACATTATACATATCTATTTATGTATATTTGTATGTATGAAAAAATTAAACCTTGCAGACTTGACTGCAAGTCAATGCTGAGCTAAATAAAAAAAATACTTAAAAATTACAGATTTGAAATTAAAAAACATCTAAATTTATGTATTAATTATTATTATTTAATCAGTATTGTACTAATTAATGCCATTGATATTATAAATGCGAAAGTTTGTATTTTTCTTACTCAACCACACAACGACAGTTACAAAGTTGGATAAAATTTAGTAAAAAAGAAAAATTTGGTAAGAAGAAGAATCCAGATTTAACATATAGATACAGTTTGGAAAAACATATTGTTTCTGTGAGATATACCAAAGATTTTAATCACGTATCTACGAAGTGCAACTAGTGTATAATTTTTTTTGTAGAGATAATGGAAGTGAGACTGGACGATGGGTCAAATTAGACGATGGTGACGTGTCTGAGTGCGCCATGCATGACGACGATGAAATGAAAGCTCAATGTTTTGGCGGAGAATACATGGGAGAGGTGCGTTTTTATATCAATTTAATTTGTTACTTTTTTATTTCTCGACGAGGGCTATCCAAGTCAAAAACGAGCCAAAAAGTGTCAAATGTGATGGGGGGCGGCAAAATCCTAAGTTTATAATGGCCATTAAAACCAAATATATATCTTCAAGATCAGGCTGTATTTGCAAATGTCGACTTGAATAAACTCCACAAAGTTTTGCCTAGGTTTGAAACCTGGGTTTTACTATTTGTTTTACCATGTATTTTTTGTGTCTACACAAATGTGTTGTAGTGTCTAATGCTTCAGTCCACTCAGTTATTTAATTGTAGTACATATAGGTAGTGGGTAAACGCATCATTCGCTTCAGATATCAAAAATTTGGTGTCTCATCTAGTGATGAAAATTGCTGGCAATATTCCCAAAGTTGCCAAAACTGTCATGAACGTTTCTAAACTTGCCGGTAACATTGGCAAGAAAAGTGTGAATAGAGAACGATATTTTTTTATAACACTGTTTATTCTGATAAAAAATTTATCTTTTTTAACCGGCAAGTTTAGAAAAATTCGTGGCAGTTTTGACAACTTTGGGAATATTCCCGGCAATTTTCATCACTAGTCTCACCTCAACAATACATTCAGGTTCCATAGTATCGTTTATAGACTCAAGGGTATTCAATTAGGTTTATATATTGCATTCCTTCCAGCATACACCCCTAAAAACCTTTAATTAATATTTACTGCGTTTTCACAGTGTTTATCTAATATTAATAACACAAGTGGTATAAGTTTATTCACACAGCAATAAAAATCACATTCCTTTTTTCCAATGTTATTACAGTAAAGTCTTACAGTATCATTACTACACTAGGCCACGGTCTGTGCACTTTTGTGGTACATTTTACTGAAAAACCATCGCATTTTTTAGGTTTGAGCTTCGACGTGGTAGCTTATATTCATTCCTAGATTTGTTATCTACCATAAAAATACCATTTTATAAACATTAAAAAATAGAAGTTACAATTTGTATTAGAATTATATTACTACTAACGCCATCTCTTATTAAAGTAACGAGTTAAAATTGATAGAAGATACATTTTGTATTAGAATTTTTGAACTTATTAAAAGACTACTTCATGAATTGTTTCTTCATATTTGACTGACGGCGCGCGGTCATCGTGCCCTCGTATAAAGGCGAGGTTCAAGTATAAACTGCAGTAGCTATAGACCCATCAGCTTGGCATCGAAGGTGTATGATAAATCCATTGAAAGGAGAATGCAAGGGAAGTTCGAAGGAATGTTGGAGGCACGAGGGAAATTTAGGTCTAGAGCAGGGATGTTTGCAGGGAACAGAGTAAATAGAGCGTTAGAGAGTTTCACAGTATGTTTATTGTGAAACAGTACAGATGTATTAATTGATTTATATTGTATTGAGATCAATTCCCAATCTTAGCCCAAGGGTAAAAAGCTAAAAAAAGGTATATTCACGCCCGTATCCCCGAAAGTAGGTAGAGGTACAACGTGTGCATCCACGGTTAGCCGAAGATACTTAAGACCCACAATGTGATAGGTGGCCAGCCTATTGCCAGTAGGGCACTTTTCTAAACCCGGGCAAAGTTGTTTTTATCAGAAAACTGAAAAAACACATTTTTTCATTTGCCTGACTCTGGAATCGAACTCCGATGATTTCTCTGACAGAAATATTCGAAAAATGTATTCGCTGAGTGTCTACCGTCAATTCTTCGTGCCTGCGTTAAGTCCAATATTAAGTCCAAAAATTTTGAAGGTTTATTTAAATAAAACATTTTGTGATTTTGATTTCATAAATCGACGTAAAACCAGGAACTTCCTGAGTTTAGAAAAAAAATCAATTATTTCAGTAAAATGTTAAAAATATGTTTTTTTTATAAGATCAATCTTCATTTTTAATACCCATTTTTCCTTGAAAATAGAACAAATATTCCTAGTCCAAAGCCTGACGACGCCTTTGATGCGAATGTAATGTTTAGATGAAAATACGCTGGGTTTTTTAGGTTAGATAATTGTAAATAAAGTCCATACATTAAAAGATGTAATTCTCATACATAATACTCATAATAAAAATACCTTTCTAACAATGTTACTAGATAGTATAACTTTGCGAGCCCTTACAAAGCTCTGCTTTTTGCTAGTTAAGACAGTTGTATATTTTGATGAAATATAACAAGACACAGCATTGCCTACAAACATAGCACAAGAATTGGCTTGAGAATGATATAATGTACAGAAACACAAAAAATAGCACATTATAAGTGTTAATAATAAAAATCAATCTTATTTATATATGTTATGGTCTAGTTTCAACTATTGTTCTGCTTTACCAAAAAGAGCTCGTAAAATTTTATTAGGCTCTTATAAATTTCAATTTTTAAGTTTGAAGCTTTAACATTTAAAATTGCAAGTCACATGGTATGTCGTGACGTGACGTTTTTGAGATGTGACTTGTCCATGATGAGACCACACGTTTATTTGTGCTCTTATTTCCTTAAAAGGCAGTGATCTTGAATCTGGTTATTTTTTATCAAAGGCCGTATAATGTAATAGTCTATAAGGCCTGTATTTTAAGAAATGACTCTGTATGAGTTTTAAACGAGATTAGTTCTAGCTTAATCAATGAACGTTGATTGATGAATATTGGCAAAAATGTTTGTATGAGTGGTATTTTAAAATTAATTGTCATCTTAAATTCAGTTTTAAAAATGGCATTTGTTCCGTAATATGAGCCCAAATATTTTACTAATGCTGCGGCTGCATTTGCGTCGATCGTCACAAAAGATGTGACCGGCTATTATCGGCTATCGCGCAAACATTCGGACTGCGTGTGCCGTACCACGTGGTTGGCGGTACGTCAAAGGGTTTTAGCGCTCTAATATCTTCAGGACGGCACACGCAGGTGAGGCTGAAGAATAATATTAAGAGTGGTAATTTAGATCGCCTTTTACTTCTGTACAGATTATTGTTTATGACGCTATTTATAGGCTTATTATTCAATTACTTGTCTGGTATACATTTCAACTATTGTTGTGCCAAGTATCTTTTATGCGTGACGTGGTAATTTCTGATAACATTATAGGTATTTGATTCCACTTTAAAGAGGGTGTCATATAAACGGCAGAAGAGATGGTGGAATGCTTACATGCTATTCTACACTAGAAAGGACACTATTGAAGACTCTGGCCTCGAACAATCCATGAAAAACATGAATATAAAGTAAGTGTGTGTAGTTTAATTTTCGAACTGATTTTTAACGTATCTTTAAGTGTTCATATTTCATTTTAATAATTTACAGTGAAATATCCATACCAAAACCTATCTGGAACTCTGTGCGGAAAAGTAATATTGCATTTTCACATAATCAAGACCAGTTTAGTGTCGAACATTTTAATTTTATGAAGAAGTTATGTTGTATGAGGCTGCAGGTCATGCCTGGTTCGCAGAGTGCGGTTTGGGTAAGAAACAATTTTATAGCATGTTGGACTTAAAGCCACCACCAGTGATCAGTTTTGATTGCTCTGAGAATGAGCGATGTTGATGAAATATCGATATTTAAATTGTTATTTATATCGATACTTTGATATTATCAGCCACAAAATATCAATATTTAATGATTCAGTGACTTATTAACACTTTAGACATATTAGTAATATCATAGGAAATCATGGTCAATTATAAGTTATGTACTACTATATTTAGAAGTAATAAACATATTTTTTTGTATCAAGATCTATTAAAAAAAGTTTAACAGACAAATTAAGAAAAATATTTAATTGAACAGTGGAACCACAACATTCTTTTTTTAAAACTATATATTGTGTCTAACTGTATTTTTAAACGTTGAATTTATAAAAAACAAACTTCAAAAAATTGATGTTCCAATACTTACAAGTAGTTACAAGTAGTAATAAAATTAGTACACACTTATCAAAATTAAAAAATTCCTTGAGTTTCATGGTTTTTTACAAATGTAGAAAAGCTCTAAATTTGCCTAATTACAAGATTTGCATGACTGACGATCGTAAAACGAATTTAAGTAATAAATATACTGCTCTCAAATTAATTTTCGTGGTTTAAAAAGTAGTTGTAAGGTATATAGTTTATTTTTTACAAAATTAAACCCTTCCGCACCAAATGCTCACGAAACTGAATGCTTAACTGCAGACTATTGCTCTATTCTACCAACGTGAATTAATATTAAAAGTCAACCTTTGGAAGTATTTGAAATTTTTGTCGCTCGCCTTCCCAACTATATTCGGCTTGCTCGGTATGAATGAATTGGATTAATATATGTCTAATGCGCGTTGCACCACTATATTCATAGATTTCTAGCTTTATTTTAAACATTAAGCGTTTTTAATGGTTAGTCTTAGCAATAGTCACAGAAGTTCCTTATTTCTTTCTCGACATCTTTGGTAATTTTTAGTAACTTAAGTGATGTCTCTCTTAATATTAACATTGCTATGTAAAGATACAACAAATAGTGAATAAGATGTGAATACAACTGATTTGACCTTGTCCTTCGAAACTCGGACACATTTACACATCTTAACATTAGTCAAAAACCTATACTAGAACATTGATATTTATCATTGAGTTAAGAGCTTTTGGGTTTGGTGTCAGTGGGCATTGTGTTGAATGTTACAATAACGTTAATTATGTTATTTAATTTTAGGGACCGGAGCATGAAGAAATGTCTATGCTAGCAGTACAATTAGCTACCAAATTTTTATTCCAAGTTGGATTCCACACTAAGAAAACTTTGCGCGGTCCAGCTTCTGATTGGTAATAATATTTCAGTGAGTGTTAAATGCGACTAAGTTAATAAAATGTTATTGTATTAAAAATTTTTTACAGGCATGATATTCTTTGTCAACATTTAAGATGTTCTCAAGCTGTAAGGGCGTGGTTCGCTACAGACTTATTTAAACATCCGAACAGGTATTTTCATCTTTCAATTTTGTTGTTAATTCCATGCTTATATATCTAAACATGTCCCTTTTCGTTTACTTTTTCACGATTTATCTGCTAATTTTATAGTGTGGAAATACAGCGCATGCTGGTAATGGAAAATGGTTTATCAGTGTAGTTTATCAATTATCAATGACATTATCACAAAAATGGTGACAACCATAATTCTATGACTCCCTTATGTTTCTAGTATACACTATATGCCATAGAATTGCTTATTTAAAAATTTAAGATGAAGAAAAATGTGATCTGTTGTTTCTTTTAGGTTATATGATTATTTGCTGTCGTGTCCATCAGCAGAAGTAAGACTGGTGTTTATGAAAATTATAGTTTTCTTGGCACATTTCTCAATTCAAGATCCACCAGGTATGTCAAATATTTTAACAGTGATATCTTCTTTATGTATAATAGTTTTCGATGTTTGTGTCCACAAAATTAAATAACTAGCTGATAGATTGACTAAACAAAAAATATTTTATATAATTTTGATTCCAAAGTTTCAATGGAAATAAGAAATTCGAAACATTTTCGAGTGCCTTATAACTGAGCCACAGCAAGTGTGTTCGCGTTTAGATAGTACGCTTTAATCGCTACATATATTAACTATGTCAAAAATAAATCCACTTAAAGGAACCATATAGCATATACATATTAAAAATGGTACATGTTGTATTAAACAGACTTTAGTTGTAGAGTAAATAAAACCTTTAAACCTGTGTAATAAAGTTGTATTTAACAATATTTTGTATATTAAACTATGTGACAACTCATCTATCAACCCAAACTTCAGCTAAATTCTCAAGTATAGTCAATCATATGCTAAGTCCAATGTACAAACTACACACATTGTATGTAGTTTGTACATTTTGGCTTTTGGCTACTGTGTCGAACGTTCCAATCAGCCTCGAGTAACATGTATTATGCATAGATATTATATATCTATTTATTATTATTTAATTTATTATAAAACATAGCAAGCAAGCAAACGGTCTTTCTGATTGAAAGAAATAACCATCGCCTATAGACATGAAAGATTTTGGTGGTGTGTTGCTGTGACGTGTGACAGGGCTGCAACGCTACGTTAAGATTTATTTGAGTATTCCATTAGTGCATTATATACATTTGGTGAGTTTGTTCTGTTTTTGTTGTTGCTTTCCTTGTTTCATTGGTGCTACAGTATTTATTGAAGTTCCTTTGAATTGTGTATTTTTAGTCACGCCTGGACCTATAGTGTCGTATGTGTAAACTTAATAAGTATGTGGTCTTTTATCTTCGTCACGCTGCTGGCAACGCGCCATTAACTTTGATGTTTATAGACGATGGTTGTAAATTTCCATCTGGGGCCTAATACGCGGAATTAAATAGCAATCGAGTCGAAGCGTTTAAGACTCCACTTTTCTTACATATTATACCGCGTCGTAGCACTTCTCGACGTTTTATCGTGTTTATGTGTGTAAGACCCCTGCATCGCATCGACTGAATTACGTGAATTAGGGGGCTGGTTGTGTGGTGTCCTGCGACATAGTGCTTGTGTACAGTGAACAGCGGTTGGGGAGCGTGGGCGTCGCGCGAGGAGGCGACGTCGCTGTCGGACCAGGTGCTGTGCAGCGTGCGCGCGCTGGCCGCGCCGCCGCACGCCGACCACCGCCACCTGCCGCTGCTCTTCAACCTGTTCCACGCCTACGCCGCGCTCGGCCTGCACGAGAAACACCAGCTGCTCAGGGTACAACACCAAATTTAATATATCTTACATACGCCGATGATAGAACATGCTATGTGCTTATACATTTACGGACATAATAATATTATGTCTGTATATTATTCCAATGTAACCTAAGGAGGCAATACTCGAAATACTATGGGTAGGAAAATTTACTCAAAGGATGTTTCCTATTTTAAAAGAGTAAAACCGAATCAAAAGATTTTAGAAAATATGTGTTACAACTGGGAAACGACTGGCTAAAATACAAAGTCGTATTTTATACTTTTATGGGGTCAATCGATAGGGCAAATGTAAAGGTCATATCTCTAACAAACATGTTTAATTGGTGTCATGGTTTTCATTTAATTTAATTTATTAAACAGATTGATAATTTTACCACATGTCACTCTCACAATTAAGATGAATAAAGGCACCTATCAAGCATAAACCCAGCAATACTGTTTAGGTTATAAAGAGTGCCAAACAAATATACATACTACAAAAACATAACCCTCCTTCAGCACAGTCGTCTAGAAGGTAAAAAAATACTTAACATACCAAATTATGCTTTTTTCAGCCTACACAACTATTTTTAATGCATTCTTGTAACCCTACATTATTGCCCAAGTTTTTAATAATATAATCTAGAAATAATATGTTTTAATGGGCAATTTCAATTATTTTACAGCTAAAAATTCTAGAAATCGTGCTTTCTGCGTGTATGGATGACTCAAGTTCATCAATAAACAAATATCAGTATCCTGAATCCGCAAAGTTACATCAGGTAAAAAATATAACAATCATATTTTTTTTATAAATCCATAAGAGAGCGAACTAGCAGATGGGTCTCCTGAAACCATCGCCTATAGACATCAAAGATGTTAATGGTGCGTTGCTACCTTGGGGCGAATTCTAATGTCACATGCATACAGTTACCGGCCGCCTTAACCTCCAAATCGGAACATGACAGTGACAAAACATTGACACTATTGCGGCAGGAAAAGATAAGGCGGTGGTACCAGATCCGGGCGAGATAATGCAGAACTCTCACTTAATAGCCACGATGGTAGTGACTCGCATAGCCAATCGGTCGCCTTTTATGACGTGCCTGGCAAAATGGCAGTTGACCTATTCTTCAAATGAGCCCGGACCGATACCGAGGGATATAATAGATTGTGTACGTTATAAATATAATAGATGTTGATGTATATAAGACAGATAAAAGACTGCTAGCTTCAAGTGTAGATCCCTAAAGTATTAAGTACTGCATAAAAAACAAAAAATGTATGGTTCAAATTTGAGTCAGATGAGTTCGCACAACATAATAAACTGAGATCTAACTCAAATCAATACTAACCCTTTTCAAGATTAAGCGAGCAGACATTATTTGCACTGCGTAAACTATTATTGATTTATTAGTGGTCTCTGTTCTGCTGTACTTAATAAATGGAAATAGAATATGTATATTTATTCCTCTTGTAGTCAATTCTAAATTAAATCCATTATGTGTTGACTAACGGGACATTATTATATTTTATCTTGTATCTTTCCTTTTATTTCTTTATGAGTAAGATACCCTTAACTTGAAATTCATTTTGATCACATGGAACTGCAGACAGTATTTGCAAAAAGTTTGCAACACCTGTATGTTCAAATATTACACTTAATTGACGATAGTATTTTTTGTGTTCCATAATTTATTTATTTGTTTTGGCTTCTGCAACAATCACACACTAAGGTCATTATGTGAAATGAATTTGTAATCAAATAAATTCGATTTGATGTGATTTGTGTAATGTGTTGGGATAAATCTTATGTCAATATTCTATTAGCTACAAAATCGACAGTTTGAAAAATGATGAAGGAAAGTCAAAAAAGCTATTTGTTCAATTTTGGTCATTAAATCTCGTACGGATTAATTAGTTTTATTCAAATTTACATTATAGTGCGCGCGGAACTAGTTGGCCGCGCCTTAGGTGGTGACAGGGGTAAGGAGCGGGTTGTCAACTGCTCGCAATGCACATGAGCTTAGACAGTGATGACCAATCTGAAGATATCGTGAACAATATTTTTTCATTTATTGAAAAGAATAAATAAAATACAAATTGAACTTTGTAATGTTAGTTCAGTAATTTGGTAGTTTTACCTGGAAAGTTTTCCGGTAGTTTTGAAAATTGCTTGTTTTATGGATTTCGGTATGCTCTTTTTGAATTTCAACTTTGCCACCTCGTTTCTCCGCCACTCGCGCCGCCATATTGAAAAATGGCGCCTAAAAACGGTTTTTTGGGAATATCTCCTTTACGACGCATTTTACGATAGTACATTCGTGTACTAAATTAAATTAGAGGAAATTTCCTACACTTTATGTACTAATATTTTTTTTCATAAAATCAATAGTTTTGGCGTACGAGCGTCAAAAAGTATTATTCGTTCCGTTTTCGTGCACCACCACGTGTTTTTCGTATAATTTTCTAAAATATTCTACTATTGCCGCCGATATTAGAAAAGCAGGTATAAGGGTAATGTGTCGCCTTTGTGTTGGGTCCCTTTCTCTCTATCTATGGGTCTCTTTCTATCTCGACCTTCAACGAAACACGTGTCAGTGGAAGTTACGAAAAGTATTTAGTTCAGGCTGAGTCATCAGTATACGTTTATCGTGATCGGCATTGAAGACACTCTGCGTTGAATTTTCCGTTTATTAAAAAATGTATGCACTTTAAATATTATTTCCTTAGATTGTCTTTTTATCGGCGGACTCATCTCGCTATTGCAATCTTATGTGCGTTTTGTCTAAACTAGCCGGAACTTTCAACGCGTGTTGCCGTCGCAAAGTACGGCGCCGCACTGAGTAATGACAGCAAGCGCCCCTGCCTCTCCGCCCCACCGTTCACATACCTAAGGCGCGGCCAACTAGTTCCGTGCGCACTATAGTTGATTCAGTTTTTTAAATAAAAGAACTGATTTTGAAATCAATGAGTATATTAGTCTGAAATTTTCTTTTATCTCTAATAAATAATAAAAAAGAAAAATCTATTTTAAAAACAGAAGTAAGTTTGTTGTAAACAGCGAAATATTAATATTTGCTAAAGCTCACTTTTGAAATATTAACTCGATTTTAATTTTTGAAATACAAACGAAACACTTTAAACTATTAAATTAAAAAACGTGAACTGTGCCTGACGTGTCCCAAGCGAGTGTATGGTAGCTTGGGCTTTCTCTCCCCTCGCAAACCACGCACGATTGCCCTGTCTAGACATGTGCGTTGGCCGACTGTAATTGTTATAAGCTGTGGTAGCAGTGTGTATGATGTTATTTCAATCAGCTGTTGTGTTTCTAATGTATATTATATAAAAATATTAGTTTTCTGCACTTCCTCATCATGTAACTGGTTTTTATTAATGTATTAAACTAACAAACACACTATATATATATATATATATATATATATATATATATATATATATATATATATATATATATATATATATATATATATATATATAAATCAATTGCTGTTCGTTAGTCTCGTTAAAACTCGAGAACGGCTGAACCGATTAGGCTAATTTTGGTTTTGAATTAATTGTTGAAGGTGAGAAAATATAGGAGAAAAAAAATAAGAGTAAGTTAAAAAGGCGGAACAACGTTTGCCAGGTCAGCTAGTCAGTAATAAATGTTACGTGCAATAGAAAAAATGTTTTTTCTTTGCAATAATATTTAGGACAAAGCTATGTATAGGTGTGATGTAGACGTGGTGGTGTAGTGGTGCGTGTGTCAGGTGGTGTGCGCGCTGGTGCGGTGCTGCGACGTGAGCGCGCGGTGCGGCGGCGCGGAGGGCGCGGCGCCGCTGGCCAACCCGTTCGCGGAGGCCGCCGCGCCGCACGCGCCGCGCCCGCCGCTGCCGCCCGCCGCCGCCGACCTGCTCTACGGCCGCACCAGGTGACCGCGCACTCCTACACACCTCACACAACACGCTCACAGTACATATGTTTTATACATTTTTAGTTAAAAGATGCTACTCACTGCCTAGAGTCTGGTAACACACCATGCCTTAGATGAGTGCTTTACATTGTCGGTCTCGGTTATCGCAAAGGTCAAGCTATAGTAACAATAGTTTGGCAAAAAATGACTATGAGGATAACCATCTCGCCATCAGGTAAACCCGCGAATCGCAATGAAAAGAAGCGAATTAAACTAAACCTCTAAACAAACTGGTTATACATACTTCAGACCTTGACATTTCGCCCCTTGTAATTAATGATTATTTTTTAAACTAAGTTTTAGCACAATTCCCGGATATGCTAAAAACTTTTAAAACAAATAAATTTTCAATAATTTGTTCTCGATCCTAATAAGAAATAACAATCATTTTTCTCTTTTGGGCATTAAATAATGTGATTTATGTGATTTAATATCTATAAAGCGTCACTCTATAATGCAATAATGTAACATTACATTTGACGGTTGAATAGGTCAACCGCCGAACGGAACGATAAAATATTCAGTATTTTTTTTATGTCATAAGATAGCAAACAACCAAATGGAATGAAATGGAATGGATGGAAATGATGGAAAGAGTCAACCATCGCCTATAAACACCAAAAATGTTAATGGTGCGTTGCTATATTGCGACGGGGTTTAATGCCACATGCATAAGTTTACCGGCTACCTTACCCTCCAGACCGGAACACGACAGTGAAAAGTACTGACACTTTTGCGGCAGGAATAGATAAGGCGGTGGTACCAGACCCAGGCGAGACAATCCAGAACTTTACCACCTAGTGGCCAGGATTGTAGTGACTCGTATAGCCAATCGGTCACCTTTTACGACCTACCTGACAGAACGGCAGTTGGCCTATTCTACAAAGGAGACCGAGACCAACACGGGAGAAGAAGTATGTCAGTATTGCATAATATCGAGCTCTACTCAAACTCAATATGTAATACCGACCGCCGGAAAGTTTACGCCTCAGACCCTAGCTTATAATATAAAAATTCTAAAAACTATATTTTTGGCTTCGATATCGATTGTAGATCACGCCCTAAGTATTCTTTAAAAAAAATATTCAATGTACAGTTTTGACTTTCCTACGATTTTATTATATGTATAGATTATTCATAAAATGTTATAGAACTAGACTAAATATCAATGTTATGTCAACGACACAGACCCCTTATCCACGTGGATTGCCTCATGTCGCCTATGGGATGGTGTTGCATAGTTTTAGAAGCCCTGATCTGATATACAGGTGAAATGGTAAAAAATTGTACATATTGAAGGACATAATACTTAATAGTCAATATTACAAGAAAAATATAATAAAATGAGAAAATTGTTTAACCGCATAGTGAATCTCAACGAAAGTAGTGTAGCAGTTTCGTTAAGTAGTTTTCGAAAAGTATGGTTACCGCATGTAGTACTAACGAAAGGAAGTATAGTGTTTGAGTCACGCGAACTAAGTTGCAAGCGATGGCTAATAATTACACAAAATCAACCCCTGAGAGGCTGAAATAGGGAATGATAAGGGGCTTCAGCTAATTGTAATGCATAATAACAATAATGTTTCTACACGTAACCAGCACGTACATGAAGAAATTGACGGACGAGTGTTGCGGATGTGAGGAAGGCATCCGGCTGCTGCAGTTCCTGTGTTGGGAGCACGCGGGCTGGTCGCGGGCGGCGCTGGCCGAGCTGCTGTGGCAGATGGCGTACGCCTACTGCCACGAGCTGCGCCGCCACGCCGACGCGCTCTCCGCGCTGCTGCTGCTGGACGACTCGTGGCAGCACCACCGCATACACAACGTGCTCAAGGTACCTGCTCGTGCTCCACTCACATACTACACTGCATACACCCACCCACCTATAATAACACCGACTCGCTGCCTGCAATATGATTAGTTTGCTATATGTTCTACACTCTTTGTCCTCTGCACTTGGTGAAACTCCATTTTCATACCATAATTTATATCAAAAACACCTGCACTTAATTATTATAATACAACCTGTCACAGAATTATAATATGTAAAAGCGACAAGTAGTTGGTTGAGAAACAGCTACTGAATCTAATGCAATCATTTTTGGCATATGTTATATTTTTTATAAATAAATAATTAAAAGGAAAAATAATAGACCTCTTTCATAAAGAGTTGACATAAAGTTAAAATAAAAATATTTAAATCTTCAAATTTACAATTATGTAATGACAAATATAACTAAGAAAAACATACTTTTGCCCACACATAGGATAAATGAATTACATTATTTTATTTATAAAAAAAATATAACATAATATGCTAAAAATGGTTGCAATGGATTCAGTAGCTCTTTCCAACCAACTAACTAGCTTCCGCTCTTACATATAAGTTCGGGGCAAAAGTATTTTCGTATTGTTCATGCAAAGGAAAATATTTTAGGTATAATTTTTTATTTATTTATAATACTAGCTGTTGCCCACGACTTCGTCCGCGCGGACTTCGTTTACTCCGCACAGCTCCTCCCCCTTAGGTGATAGCATGATAATATGTAGCCTATATGTTGACCCGACCTGTTAGTAATATTCATGCAAAATTTGAAGTAAATCCATGCAGCACTTTTTGAGTTTACTCCGGACATACATGCAGACAAACAGACATACAGACAAACAGACAAAAATTCTAAAAACTATATTTTTGGCTTCTATATCGATTGTAGATCACGCCCCAAGTATTCTATTAAAAAAATATTCAATGTACAGTTTTGACTTTCTTACTTTATTATATGAGTAGATGGATATGCCGATTTTATTATATGTATAAATATATGTGCCGTTTTGATCGATGACTTGTTGCCATCTAGTGGATAGTGCCATGATCCCACTCTTGTAGAAACTTTGAGATTTTTGATTTAAAAAAATCTGACATGTAATGCTCACAGTGTTCTTTTGAGGTTAGCTTTATGCTTCCTAAAGAGTTCTGCAATGACCAAAACAGGTGGAAATCTGATGGAGCAAGGTCAGGGTTATACGCAGGATTCATTAACACATTCCAGCCAAGCTCTCTCAATTTTTGTTGCGTGGCTATAGATGAGTGCGGTCTCGCGTTGTCATGGTGGAACAGCAACAGCTCTGGCCGGTTTTTCTCAATAGCTTTTTTAACCTCATCATTTGCTGACAACAAAGGTCACAATCGATAGTTTTAACCGGTGGCAAAAGCTCATAGTGGACGATTCCTTTCCAATCTCACCATACACATAGCATCAGTTTGTTCCGAGTCAGGCCGGGCTATGCCGCGGTCTGCGGGGCTTGTCCATGGTCTTTTTCGCTCATTCTTGTAGTAATTCACCCATTTTTCATAACGAGTAATCAACTGTTTAAGAAATGGTTCGAAATTGTAACGTTTCAGCAGATTCTCAAATAGAAACACGTTGTATTAGGTTTCTCTCAGTGAGATCATGTGGTATCCAAATGTCAAGTTTTTTCTTATACCCAGACTCTCGTACATGACGTAGAAACTGTTTTATGATCAACATCCAGTTCTTCAGCAATGTCATAGCTAATATGGGGATCTTGCTCCGCATTCTCAAAGATGGCACTGATTTTATCTGTGACAGGGCGTCCAAAGCGAACCTCATCTTTCACACTAAACATTCCAGACTTGAAACGCTTATGTCGTTATATCTATGTCCAACTACCTAACTGAGATCTTTTTCAATACCAAAAAAACACAATAAAGGGATTAGATATGTCTGCGAGTGCAAGATCTTTAATTTCAATGATAGATGAAAAATTGAATTAACAAATATAGACTGCTAATAGGGTAGGATTTTCTCCCGTGTTAGTTCGGGCTCCTTTGCACGATGAACCAACTGCTTTTCTACCAGGCATGTCGTAACAGGCAGCCGATATACGTATATAGGCTATATGTGTCACTGCCACCGTGACCACTAGGTGGTAGAGCTCCGCAGTGTCTCGCCCAAGTATTTAGTACCACCGCCTTAACTATTCCTGCCGTAATAGCATTGATTCTTGTCATTGTCGTGTTCTAGTTTGGAGGGTAAAGTAGCCGGTAGACTGATAAATGTGGCATTACCATTCCACCTTACGGATAGCAACGCACCATTAATATATTTGGTGTCTATATGCGATGGTTTCTTTTCAATTAGGAGAATCTGCTTGTTTGCTATCTAATGATATGGAAAAACATACAATAATTACAACATAGATAGGGAACTCTCCGAAAGGACGAGTGTGTTTGTATGAAGTAGTGTAAATGTAGAGGAAGCAAAGCAATACTGCTCAGGTTGTAGCAAATATCACTTCTTGCTTACCTCGTAAGAGATTTGGTGTTAAAATGTATGAATATTATAATAATAATAAGTAATTATAAGAATAATGGATTTTGTAGGGATTCAGTAATTTTAACCTCGTACAAATTTCTGTGTACATCCCAATATTGTACTTTGTCTTGGGCAGTTTTATTGGTCAATATATTTGCACTCAGAGTAGCAAACTTATCTATATGCATCGTATTGCAACTACAGTAAACTGCTTAATAGTGAACGGAGATTATAATAAATTTCTAAATTATATCTCGTTTTCCTATCATATATGAAGTAGGTTCCCTTTCATTCTAAAACTGCCCTAAAATTATATTAAATAATTCAATAAACATTGACAAATTTGAAAATTTATAGTAAGATTAAATATTTTCGAAATTTTTGTGTTTCATTATTTAAAACTTTGTTTGAAAGAAAGAAAAAAGTTAAGGCATAAATAAACGGTTTTTTTCTATTTTAATTTAAAATATATGAATTATAATATATAGTACACGCCAGATAAGTCTGCGCGCGACTAAGGGCGTGCAAAATGTTGCCATATTAACAAAAGCATAAGTTTCCACTTCAAGAGGTAATGTAATATTTTTGATTACATAATATTATAAAGTTAACTAACTGAAAGAGTATTGAAGTTAAGTGATACCTCACTTTTGTAGTTTGCTGACCACTTGAGTTTTAATGACTTTCTCAAAGAAATAAAATTCAATACTGTGATCCTGTATGATGCAAATGTTTGTATAATAAGTTGGTACCATGACAAAAACAGTTATATTTTGACCGCTTCCTATCTAATGTGGGTCAAATATTTATTCGCCATTCAACTACCTACTATGAAAAAATAAAAACGGTAATAATTTATTCTGAAATCATAGCAGTAATAACATTGAAAAAATTTACATAGTTTATTTTTTATTTATATAGTTGTTTTATTTAGTTATATATAGTTGTTTTATATGGTCTTGTGATGGTAAATGGAAAATATATTAGTTTAATGACATTCGGCATGATTTAAATAATTTATTCTGAAATCATAGCGGTAATAACATTGAAAAAAATTATATAGTTTATTTTTTATTTATATAGTTGTTTTATTTAGTTATATAGTTGTTTTATATGGTCTTGTGATGGTAAATGGAAAATATATTAGTTTAATGACATTCGGCATGATTTAAATAATTTATTCTGAAATCATAGCAGTAATAACATTGAAAAAATTTAAATAGTTTATTTTTTATTTATATAGCTGTATTATTTAGTTATATGTTTTATATGGTCTTGTGATGGTAAATGGAAAATATATTAGTTTAATGACATTCGGCATGATCTAAATAGGTATTTAAGGGAAATACGAATTATCAACACGGAGAACACTACACAATCTACACCAGCAATATGGCGGACAACATTTAGTTCCGATTTCTGCCGCGCGCAGACTTATCTGGCGCGCACTCTAACAATGTGATTGTACATAGGGTGTGTCGGAGGAGCGTCCCGGTTTGTTAGAGACGGCGCTGCGCGCGCGCGGACACTACCAGAAGCGCGCGTACGCGTGCGTCAAGCTGCTGGTAGGTGTGATGTGCCGCGCGCCGATAGCCGCGCGCGCACTGCACGCGCAGCCAGACGCGCGCCGCCGCTGGCGACAGCTGCTGGCGTGGCTGCAGGACGAGCTCGACCGCGTGAGTGTCGCACACACACACACACACACATACACGCACACATACAGGTAGACAAAGTTTGCCTTCCTGTTAGGAATCTCATAAAGGGCTAAGCAATACGTGTTATCACTGACCACATGAATACTAATAGATACGCAATTGGGAAGGAAACATGTCGCCGCGCATATGCGCATGTCATACATGTAGGTATATCGTGAAAAAATTAAAAAATAAGCCATGTTGTACTGTTTTATCGTACTGAATGAGATGACAAGGCTTAAAAATTACCCTTGATATGATTTTATTTCATCGATAAATAGTATAACTCTATATTTCTGTGTGTAATTGCAAGCCATACCGGCAAACTAAGAAATTATCTTGAAAGGCGTATCCATTTAATCGGTGCGTATTACTAACATCCTGAATGTTCACTTGGTTGAGCTCTGAAACGTTTCGCTCGGGTGTGATACCATCGTCTCACCCTATTCCTGCCGGAATAGCTTCAGTTCTCTTCACTGTCTCCGTCACTGTCGTTGTTCGATTTGGAGGGTAAGATAGCCGGAAACTCATACATGTGGCATTCTAACACGGCCACATGGATAGCAACTTAACATTAATTTTTAGTGTCTATAGGCGATGAATATCTCTTTTCATCAAGAGAACCATCTGCTTGTTTACTATTTTTCTATATAATAAAAAAATATGTTCCATCATATGTAGCTTATAAAAGTCATAAATTTTCAAAATCTAGTATTTATCTATAAAACGTTATCACTTTTAATGGGGCCTGAGAAAAATATAGCGACCTGGGGCTTAAACATGATGTTGCTTAATATATACATTGTAATAATGACCTTTGTGTTGGAACAACTAATCAACATCAATTATTTAATTATTTGTCTGTTAATTTATATAATCAGGTGTTATACGAACAACTTTAAGTTCACTAAAAAAATCATTTTCTGTTTAACTAACCGTTATTATAATTTTAAGAAACCCTGAAATTTATGTTTTGTTTCAGAAGTATGGGCCGGGAGGATACGGTTCGTACGGAACATGGTCACCTCCAGGAACATCTAACGAAACGTCTAGCGGCTATTTCTTAGAGCGAAGTAATTCGGCACGAAAAACCTTAGAAAAGTAAGTGTTTATGGTTGCTATTCTCTATGGTGAATCCAGTGTGTCGAAAATTGTGGCGAGAACGTCTTGGTTATTATAGCCAAAGTACTTCTAGTATTACCAATGTACAAAATATGTAGCAAAAGTAGTAAAATTTTCATTATAACAGGAATATTGAATAAGATGGAATATTCAATATCATAGTTTTTACTCCCTTTTGTATTATAGAACATAGAAATAGCGTTTTCCTTTACCCACATTAGGCTGAACATTGGTATGTACGCCGCGCCGTAGAAATATACAGAAAATAGTTCAAGAGGAAATTTATGACTTTGCAGCGCATACATGTTATAATTCCATCGGTGCGTCTCTGGGTTGATGCACTAAGATTTTTCTGTTTTGTTCAATATTTTTATTACTTATCTAGTGACAGTAATATAAAGTTGTAATATTGAGCTAAGCTCTGAAACCGTGTATTTACAACACAAATATACAATACACCACAATGCAATACGGTAATACACTGATAAACACTAATAACACTCACTATATTAACACTAGAATTAACCACCTACACTGAATCACTAAACTAAAGCACTTTCCGTATTCACTGTACTATATCGCTTCTCACTGGTCGCCCGTACTATCGCTCCGAATCGTTTTGTAAAACTGACTGCTATCCGTCAACACATCACTATTTATACCCAAGGTAAAGTTCGACCATGTCCCCGAATGTTCCGAAAATATCGCTTGAACAATAATTCCAAATGTAAACAAGTCCTAACTCTAGTCCTATTGTCGTGGTATATCTGCTTGGGCAACGGCGGCTATTGTTTATCAATAGAAGCAGCCTATCTCTTTTATTTCTAGATTTTCCAGCGTTCTGACTCTTCACTTTTCTAGATTATTCGCAACAATTATTTTAATGCCTTCGAAACCAGCTAGATACAAACAGTACAGCCAAATATATTTCTCTGACACTTTTTACTTTTAAAATGCGATAAACCTTTTTTCTCGACTCCATCAATTTTTCCCTCCCCTCTCCTTTGTTTTTTCCTACTTAATAATTAAAATAAATTAAAAAAAAGTTGATCAATCGTTATCTCTGTCACTCCCTGTTAGTACCATATACGTTGTTATTATACCCGTCACCTCCCTATAATAGTGTTTTCTGGCTAAGCACTTTGCTCGCACAAAAAAGCCCGGTTTCGCGTAGCGGTCATTTGGACCAACTGCTTAAGTTTATTTTGAAAAAAAAAAATAATAGTAATAGTGTATTCATTTCGTTCTCAAAAAATTATCCAAAATACAAAATTTCACTTCTACTGCATATGATCTCACACTTGATTCTTTTTTTATTCTATTATTATTGATACTCGATACATCAATTTTTTTTTAGTAGAAAGTAAGCATGGCAGCAGTTTTAATATAATATTTTATTTAGAGGTCTTATTTCATGGAATATAAAAAAAAATTGAATTTGATATTGAAAAGAATGTTATATGTTTGAATATTACCATGTTACAATGGTAGTATATTCTTTAATTGCTTAAAATATATTTTTTGATAGTAACGGGTGGTGTTTGTTTATCAGAGCGTACCAGTTGTGTCCCGAGGAGGAAGAAGAAGAGGAGGAGGAGCCCCGCGAGGCGGGTTCGGCGTCGGGCGAGGACAGCGGCGACGAGGAGGAGGCGGCGGACGAGATACCGCCCGCCCCGCCCGCGCCGCCCGCCCCGCCCGCGCTCTGAACACGCGTGCCGCCCGCGCCAGGACTGCGAACACACGTGCCTCTAGTCTCCGCCTCACCGACTGTGGTAGCGCCGATGCTACGTCGACTAGCTGCCTTGAATTGAGTACTCATTTTGTAAATACAATATCTTCAGACAGCAACACCTTGGACTAGCCGCGTATTTGCAGGCGCTCGCCCGCAGCGTGTCCGCGTCTGCGCCCTCAACACGTGCCTCTAGTCCGATACGCGCCACCGATGGTAATGCCGACATGAGATGGATGCACTTAAACGCGTACCGACTGCGTCCCACACTCACATCCTCACTATAAATACACTTGTCTCTAGTGCCTGTTTCCCTGTGCCAGACATCGAGTTGCAAAAATCTCTTCATAGTTCAATAACGCAAAGGTCAAGTGACTCTTTTTTTTAAATTACGTCAACATTATTTAAAAAAAAAATGATAATTTTGCACTATTTTTTAGCAATAATAATAAATATAATTTCAATGATGATTGAAATGGAAATTGATAGATTTGTGTAGTTAACACGAGTTAATCTACCTACACAATAAGCAAATTATTTGCTTGTTATGTGCAATAATCCAGTGTTAGTGATAACTTTTTAAAGAAAGAAAATTTTACACATTTTTAAGACGGAACCCAGCCGTTTAGCGACCGTAATCGTAATTGCTTCTCACGATTAATAATAATTGGCCGCGGTCGTGGATTGTGACTAATTCACAGTAGTAGTACACACATTGTAGTAGACGGCTAGTAGGTCTACTACACAGTACGTACGCGATTATACCACACAGCTTACACAGGAGACACACTATCTTAAGAATTTATGGGGAATTAACATGACTCGTTTTAAGCCATTGTTCACCACTACTGATCCCAATGACTAATTTTATATTTGCGGAAATACCGCTCGCGTACAGTATTATTACAACTGCATTTAAATAAAAGCTTTACAATACTATCGTTAGATTCCATACACAAAATCCGATTCAGTATTGATGATAAGCGTTAATGAAAATTTTATCAAACTACCTGGTATTACCTGGTACTAGTCGGAACCTACGCCGATTAAACGTGAGTGTAGCCGATTTTAACTAATAGTTAACAATGTCTTACGGTAGTTTTAATAATCTTATTACCTTTTTTTATATTATTTGGCTACTTGGCTATCAAGAGATTGAAAAAAACTAACATTCAGGTAATTTTAATAATTTACATTTTACTTTTTACTATCTTGTAATTTTAAAAACTGGTAATCTAGCAATAAGAACAAACTTACTGCATTCTTAACGCCAACGTACTATACGTTGGCGTTAAGAATGCAGTAAGTCATCGTTATCCGCTGGCCCATTAACCAATCAAATCACTCATACTTATATTTCGAGTGATTTGATTGGTTAATAGGTCAGCAAATAACGATGACACACTGCATTCTTAACGCAAACGTACTATACTTATACTTTTTATGGGGCATTACATTATCTATAGTGTACAAAATTGTCACAGTTTAAGTACCCTTTTTTAAAATATAATAAAAAAAATAACCTGCCTATTAACATGTATGAACATAATTGTAAATAAATGGGTAAATAAGAGTTTCGAGGGCGTGTTTGTTTATTCTAAACTTGTAGGGAGATATAGCGGTGATTAAAAATGAGATTAACGCGTTTAAGCCGTGTCGCAACTGCTTCAGTATTTTCAAGCGCGTCTCAACACTTGGCGCTACCGTCTGTGGGGCGATTATTATTTGTACTTCTTTTTTGTAACATATTATTCCGCTTTAAAAGTATCATAATATTTATTTTTTCGAAATAAGACTTATTCATACTTCGATAGGAGATATTATTTTCAAATTACGCATAGCATATTTAATATTTATTATTGTAAGAAAATGTTTGATGACCGATCAAATGGATGCCGCTTTTTGTTGATGTTAAGTAAGCGCTATATTTGTTACATCGATATGGAAGCCAACGAAATGAGAACGGTACCATATTTTAATATACTACAAAAATGAATTTTCAAAAACATTTAACTACTTGATATAAATAATAAAATAAATGTGACACAAACTGAATTTGGCATTTTAATCTCTGATCCGGTATTATCAATTTAAATAAAATTATATAAACAAAGTATACGTCTAATTTTATAAAACAAAATATTATAATTAAGTTACATTATTATAATTGTTGATTTTTATGCTGAACTTCAGTATTAGTATTATATGTTTTGAATATTATATTAAGATGAGTATATGTGTCTAATGGCCCATGCACTAAGATTGTCTTAAGTTAGGACAATCCTAAATAGTATGCTGTCACATTCTTTTCATTAAAGACAAAAAGTGACAGCATTCTATTTAGGATTGTCCTAAGACAGTGTCAGTGCAATTGGCCATTATTGTTGCATCATTTGTTTTTCTTGTATAAAGTAAAATCGGTGTTATTATTACCATGATGTCATGTAAAAATACGCGTACTAAAGTCTATAATTGATTGTCGAACTGCAAAGTACAAATAGCATCGTTTTAAATTTTATTTTTAAGAGTAAGTTTTTTTATAAGTCTAAAAATACTCAGTGTTTTATTATTTAATGAATTGGGTTTCTCTGCACGATAAGATGTTTACTTTGAGAGTTATTTGTTTTTGAAATTCACGAAATATAAAGTGACATTTTGTATGTTAGAACATCACACTGTGTAGTTAATATTGACATTTCTTTCAAACAAATCATGATGATCTGAATTTGCCATTTATAAAATAGCATTTCGTAAAGTTATTTTTAAATTATAAATGAGTTGATGTGTATAGCAATCGTTCAAAATGTTGGTTGCATATTATTTGTTTGGCCAGATTGTATTGTTGGCCTAATGATCACTATGCGTTGCAATGTTTTGATAACTAATTGCTAGCGTTTAATATTTAATTAGGAAGTGTAGATATTATAGAGGTATTAAACACTAGTCTATCAGAAAATGTTGCCACGTCAATGTTTTGCTTTGTAGTATATGTTATTTATTTTTATATGCGATAGAGGTTGTATATTTTCATTTATTTTTACTGTATAATTTCTATCAGGCTGTCAGAGTAACAAAATAATAAGTATGTAACAAAAAGTGTTTGTAACATAGAAACATAAATAATGATTACTTCGATGTCTCGAAAGTGACTTTTAGCGGCTGTGATGATGCTAAAAACCTGTTGAAAGTTTTTATTTTATCGTGCCTTCGCATATTAAACACGTGGCTCTAGTTCGTCTACTCTGGATAGCCTGCAGCCCTCATTACTAATATTCTCTGTTCAACCAAATATAAATCACAAAGTGGGATTTTCGCTTTGCTAGAATTAAGTTTTCCTGATAGTGAACTCGCTTCATATACCTGATGCTTTTAAGTGTGATCTTGCTACATTTATACCCTTGATAGCTTGGTGCAGTGCTCTTCTATTGTTGTTAACTTTATTACCAAAGATGGATTTATTGATGAAAGGTTAACACACGTGACACTCTTTCATCATAGCTTAGTATTCGAGATGTTTTGTAACTTTTATAAAATGCAAAAGTTAAGGATGTTTTGTTAACAAAGGAATATGTGATTGATCTTAGGCTTAGATATTGAAATATATATGTAATGTTGAAATACAAGATGAAACTGCCAATGTAAAAATATGTTTGACATTCATTGTCCATACCCTGCGAGTTACAATATCATGTAAATATCACTGTAACCATTTTTTTACTTACAAAACAAATTTGTTCTCCGACTGAACAGTTTTGTGTTTGCTTAGAATATTAGGTTTACCTTTTTTTTTATTGGTTACATTTGGTACCTAAACTGAAGTTGTAAAGCGTCTTTATGAGAATGCATTTTCATCCGAATAGTGTAAAGTTTTTAAAAGATATAATCTTTATGAACAGTTGAGTTTTGTATTACATTTCTATGGCAAAAATGTAACATGGCATTTGACATAATGGAATGTTCTCAAAAACATTCTTACAAATATAATAATAAAATCAAAGAAATAAAATTGGAAAGCTCTTAATTGTTTTATTAAAAACTAGCTGTTGCCCGCGACTTCGTCCGCGCGAACTTTGTTTACTCCGCACTGCCCTTCCCCCGTAGGTGATAGCGTGATAATATGTAGGTTATGTTGACCCGACCTGTTAGTAATATTCATGCAGAATTTGAAGTAAATCCATGCAGTACTTTTTGAGTTTACCCCGGACATACATACAGACAAACAGACAAAAATCTAAAAACTATATTTTTGGCTTCGATATCGATTGTAGATCACGCCCCAAGTATTCTTTTAAAAAATAATCAATGTACAGTTTTGACTTTCCTACGATGTTATTATATGTATAGATATACTGCCCTGCCTATTTACGTTACTAGTATCTTTCAATTTATCTCTAGAATCGTACCAGATACATTTTTAGTAATACGAGTAGTGCATTACTGCAAGGCCGGGAAGTAGGCAATAGCAAGTAGAGTATGAGTTTTAAGACCGAGCTTCAGGCGAGGGCTTTATAGATAAGAGACAGGCAATTGCCATTTCCGCCGAGGCATATATAGTGCTTTTCATTAAAAAAAATGCAAGGAAACAAAAATATACTATTAAAGGTAATTTTAATGTACTTATTTTTGTTTAGACTTCACTGTTGGCAGTTTTCCCATTGTTAATTTGGCTTCCAATCTTAAAATTTGGTGGACTGCAGTCAATATCCATTTCACTTTCGGAACCGTCGGAACTAATTTTCAATTATTTTTATTATTAAAATAAGAGTATCGAGACGAATTCCTTGCTTGATCGCTAAATTATTCGTTCTCCGGCTGTGCCGAAAAGTAGGGGTGAGTGTCGACGAGACGGTTTCTGCAGGGAACGGTCGAGCCAGTTATGTATGAAGCATCATAAAAGTGTACATGAAACTGGTGATAGCGCCGGTCCGACTCGAAGCCGTGCCCGGAGCTTGCTGAGTATAAGGTTGGCGCGCAGTCTTGTAGGGCAGTCTATGGACGTCTGTACTAAATAAACAACAGTCAACTGAACCGGCCCGCTATAGACACCAAAGGTGTTAATGGTGCGTTGCTATCTTGTGGCGAGGTCTAATGCCACATGCATAAGTTTACCGGCTACCTTACCCTTCAATCCGGAACACGGAAATGACAAGCTCTGACGCAATTGCGACAGGAACAGGTAAGGTGGTCCGCATGGAGGTACCGGGAGGGGAAGGGAGGGACGGAGGGGCAGCTGCCCCCCCCCCCATAGTCTTAAAATGTTACGGTTGCCCCCCCCCTATCCCAGAACCTGGGTACGCCTATGGTGGTCCGTGGTGGTACCAGACCCGGGCGAGACAATGCAGAACTCTACCACCTAGTAGCCACGATGGTAGTGACTCGCATAGCCCATTAGTCTCCTTTTACGACCTGCCTGGCAGAACGGCAGTTGCTCTATTCTTCAAAGGAGGCCGGAACTAACACGGGATTTAAATTACCAATTTATTCTACCATGATATGGTGTGCAAAAATTTAAATTTTTAATTACTACCGGATCGGAACGCGGCCACACACTCAGATGGTCCGGCGGGCGTGTTTTTTTTCTGTTTTACGAGTATGTATTTCAATATTTACAAAAATTAGTTCAATAAAAAGTTATTTTTACATTTTACCATTTACAAAATTTACTAATCAATTTTATTACATTTAAATTTTAACGTGAATTTTATTTCTACTTATTGAACTTTAAGAGCGTGTATTCGATTTGCAACAAAAACTTAATGTTTTCAAGAAGAATATCGTGATAATGTGAGTAGATGGATATTACAGTTTTTGCAACATTAAGTCTTGATTTAGTGCATTACAGAGCAAGAATATAATTTTTGATAACGGTTTTTTAAAACGAAGACAATCCTTGCATAGCGTTTTACGAGAATAGACGTCAGAGTTATCTTTCCGGACAAATACAACCATTGTAATGTGCCAAAATATTTTACCCATTTTTCCAACAGGATATATGGTCCTAAAGTGCAACACAGAGCCAAAATTACTAAAGCATTGTTAGATATTTAAAAATTACAAAATCAGTTTACTTTTTTTCTCCAACCAGTATTTCAATATGATTTCAATAAAAACCTTGAATATTTATTATATGTGAATTAAGGTAATGCTCAATATTTTTATACGTTTTATATTTTTCAATACGTTACATGAACTCATTTGTTTAGAAGAATTATTTTAAAAACACTATAAATTCTCGCACTTAATCGTTTGCCAATCAGATTTTGAACCTGCGGTAAATCAAATAATCAAGACTTAATCTTGCAAAAACTGTAATATCATTCGAATAATCTGCTTACATTATTACGACATTGCTCTGAAAAAAATTGAAAACATGAAGTTTTCGTTGCGAATCGAATACGCGCCCTTAATCGTATCGGCTAATATAATAATTCGCGAATATCATAGTATGTTTTATTTAACAGTAAAGCAAACAATTTTTTGCGAAATTTATTTATAGGTAATGATTTTAGACCATGATATCAGGAATATGATTGACTATGATTTTTTCTAAATATTAAGTCTTTGGCTTGGCACATTATAGCGTAGCGTTTCACTGTTTCTAAAATACGAGTTCCCTAATACTTCAGCGTTTGTTTTAAATAAATGTTGATGTTTTTTTACAAATACGCATAGCGACAGAATAGAGAAGGTAAAGGTAGTATTTTAAGAGTATTGTTACGTTCGTCGGGTTCTTTTTGCACAAGAAAACACCACTTATATTAAAACCGTGTATTTACAACACTAAGGTACAATACACTACGATGAAACACGTAAATACACTGATAAGCTAACGTAAATACACTATGCACACTATAGTCACACTCGTTTTACTAACACTAAACTTAACCGACTACGCTGAACCAAAACACTTGTCTTATTCACTGTATTATACACTGTCACTGTCGTGTCGCTCGTACCATTGCTTCCGATCACTGTATAGAAATTGCCCTTTATTTGTCAACACATATCTCTATTTATACCCAGAGTAAAGTTCTACGTTCCCAAAAAAAACAAATTTATCACGTAAACAATAATCAATCTAAGTAAGTACACACCATGTTCACCCTTAAGCATTATGACAGAAGATTAATTATGGCGTAGCTGCTTGGGTGACGGCGGCTATTGTTTATAAATAGAGGCAGCCTATCTCTTTCTTTTATTTCTAGATTTTAACAGCGTTTTAGTTCTTCTCTTTTCTAGATTAATTGTGATTCTAGGTGGTAGAGTTCTGCATTGTCTCGCCCGGGTCTGGTACCACCGCCTTACCTATTCCTGCCGCAATAGCGTCACTGCTTGTCACTGTCGTGTTCCGGTTTGGAGGGTATGGTAGCCGGTAAACTTATGCATGTGGCATTAGACCTCGCCACAAGATAGCAACGCACCATTAACGTCTTTGGTGTCTATAGGCGATGGTTGACTTTTTCCATCAGGAGACCCATCTGCTTGTTTGTTATCTTATGATATAAAAAAACAGTGTTTTCATTTTTCTGTACAGTGGCTCTGTACTTACATACGATACTTCGCATACTCTTAATTAAATCGTAACATTAACACTATTTCCGCGCATGTTTTAGAAAAAAAATTATTTAAATCCTCATAGTTCCCATAAAATTAGAATAAATAATTTTATCAACAATATTGACCTCTGGCCTATGACAGGGCATGACCATTGATAAAACAAATTATTCTTTATCAGAGAATAGTTATATCATTGTAAATGGCAAACTTTGCTCAGTCTGAATCGATAATACATTCAAGACATGGAAAATTTTGTGAGCGTTAAGGAGTTGGAAGATGCTGCAGTCGCGTTGCTGCCGAAAACAGTCCGTGATTATTATAAAAGTGGTGCAACTGAAGAATACACTTTGAAAGAGAATAAACAAGCGTTTCAGAGGTTAATAGTCACATTTATTTTTATTATCAATAAGTATTATACATATTTCAAAAACTTTTTACCGCCTTATTCCAAAACGAGGTCTAAATATAGTACCGACCTTAACACCAGTTTTATTACTAGTATTAGATGAAACGTTATTATAAAACCAGGTTTAGCGCTAGTCCGAGTATCTTCTATGGTTCTAAAGATAAACCTACGCGACCCCTAGTTTAACTTTAATACTAAGCTCAAAACGTCAAACTTTAAAGTTGACATAAACGTCGTATTTGTTGTGAAATAATTATTTGTAATTAAAATAATAAAAAATGGACATAAACGTAATTGATATAAAGGATTTGGAAGATTTGGATGTATCGGAAACATACCAGAAGCTTAATAGACCCCAAAGTCGAGTGAATCCGTTTCATTTAATTGACGGAGACTTTCGAAAAAATATAGATTCACAAAAAGGTTTGCCAGCCAAATAGTGGATTTATTGCGAGAAGATTTAGTTCATGACCCTCGGGGACAGGCTCTCAGTCCTGAGTTGCAAGTGGTTTGCGCATTACGTAACTGGGCTCGTCATGAGGTAAGTGTATAAACTTGATAATCTACATTACAAGCAATGCCAGGATATTTCAATTGCTGGAGAACTTACTGAAATATTATTATTGTTTCTATAGATTCAAGACGATACTGCCGACTTACATGGTGTATCTCAGCCGACTATTAGCAAAACTTGTAAGAAAATAGCAGGGATTTTAGATGGATTGCCCCATAGATTTATAAAGATGCCAGCTACTTTAAATCAGCAAAAAGAAGCAATGAGGAAGTTTCGCCGTATAGCTAATTTTTAAAAGTTATAGGTGCTATAGACTGCACTGACTGATTGATTACGGTAAAAAAAGTAATGCTAGATTTTATAACAAAACCTAATCGTACCTACTCGAGGCACTCAGGTTTTGTGCTTCAATAATAAATAAAAACAGACTAGCTATGGAAATACAGAAATATTAAGTAACTTGAAGTGCTGTTGTATATTATTGAAATGTTTACTTTCGCATATAGTATTTATTATAAACATTCGGATTAAATTACGCGCGTCACACATTTTTTTTTGTTTTTTTTAGTTTATTTCGTTGTACGCTAACTCGATACGTGTACACATGTAAGTATATAGTGGAAATAAAAAGAAAATTCATATAATTTCAACGTTTTCAGATTTAAGGTAATTTTCATAGCAAAATTGTACCTATATTTTATTTTATTATCACTTTCGAACTCATAAATCACTTTTAATTAACAATTTGCTTTCTTTTCATATAAGTATGTTTGTTGTAACGGAACGTTGCATGTTACGCCGAGTGAATGAACGAATGGTTTAGAGTCATTTTAGCTTATAATCTGTGGAAACATGTTCATCCAAGGTCTATCTTCGGTATTAGCTAGTCCTCAGTTAGACTCGTTTTTGTAATAAGAATGAATTTTAGTACTGAATCTAACTTTAATACCGTAACAAGTCTGGACTTCTTAATCTTGGTTTAAACCCAGATTTAGGCCTGTTTTTGTAATAAGGCGATTAAAGTTTGTTAATATTTGTTAAGTCAATTCGCATAAATATTTACAGGATAAGGATTCGTCCAAAATGTTTGGTTGGTATAAAAACATGCGACCTGCGAACAACTGTGCTAGGCGAAGTGGTGTCAATGCCTTTAGGTATATCACCCACAGCTATGCAACGGATGGCGCATCCTGATGGAGAAACTGCTACAGTTAAAGGTAATGCGGCTTACAATTACATAATATGTAAAAAAAATGATAACATATCAATATAAGAGAATCTTACAGTCAGATACGAAACCCTGAAAACTTTTTTAAAGGAGCCCGTGACCAACACGGGGGGAAATGATGTTTGTTTTAGTTATTACTAATTTAGATCAGTCTTTTTTATATTTTAAGTTAAATGTACTTCTTTGGGGGCGTTAGGTAAAAATGATGAGGGTAAATTTATACAATGCGCGTGCACGCCGTCACGCAAAAACCGACAGCATGAAATTAGCTAGTCAACACTTTAGTTTTTTAAAACTTTAGTTTGTCCTTTTTTTAATTATACGTACAAATAACTCTTTTTTATGTTTAAATAAAATTTATTTAACTGAATAATACGTTATAATAAAACTTTCCTTGAAGGTATCAAATACTTTTTTTCTAGTACTAGTTTCGTTTTCTCTACCAACATAGGATAACGTGAAGGATAACATTTTTGGAAATATTTTTATCTTGTTACGCCAAAGAAGCATAACTACTTACGTGTACACACGTCTTTTTCGAATAAAACTGATGTGAATAAACGGAAAGTTTGTAGTTTTCGATGAATTTTTACCTTACATAAGCCTTTATATTTAATTGGTATGCTTTAGCTGCTGAAAAAGAAAGCGTGGTCTTTACGCTTAGTACAATTTCAACAAGCTCCATAGAAGAAGTAGCCGAAGCAGCTCCGAATGCTTTGAAGTGGTTTCAATTATACATATACAATGACAGGTTAGTATCAGTAATATATCACGGTGGCACTCATTTTTTTGACATTTTTGAGTGTCAGTTTAGTTCGGAACTGTGCATCTTGGATTTTTTGTATCAATGTTCATACAACAGCTTTTACAACAGTTTATACATACTTAATAACTTTTTATTTATTTTTGGACTACAGTGCACTGCTCAGTTAATATTTGTTTGAATACAAAAAATCGGCAAGTGCGAGTTGTAATCGCGCACCAAGGGTTTCGTACATGTTATTTAGGTAACTAATAATAACAAGGTCAGAGGACGAACTTCATTTTGTCGTTTTTTTTTAAAGTATTCCACTCAATAAGGGTTCCGTTTTTTCTTTTGAGGAACGAAACCCCTAAAAATATGTTATATCATCATAACGCTGAAAAAGTATAACTACTTACGTGCGTACATAAGTAGGTACATACAATATTTTGTTTTGTTGTATTTGTAATTTTTAGGACAACGTTTGTATGAACAAAAAAAAGATTTATGTATGGAAAAGCGAATAATTTGGTTTAAGCATGTCAGTAAAAGGGGGTTTAGGTTCATTTTTTTCATTAGTTTAGCCGTGCGAAGCCGAGTCAAGCAATTATTTTAAATAAATCTTATTTTTCTTTACAAAAGATCTATACTACCTTGTTTTATTTTTAGAGATGTAACCAGACAACTAATACTAAGAGCTGAGAAAGCTGGATTTAAAGCAGTAGCTTTAACTGTAGACACACCAGTTTTTGGACTGAGAAGAGCAGATGTGAAAAATAACTTTACGCTACCAAGTCACCTGCGGTAAGAAGCGAGTTATTTCAATTTGTATCTTGTGTTATCAATGTTAGTCTAAATAACTTCCTTAAACTTATAGGTTAGCAAATTTTGATGGACATCTATCTACAAAAATACATAATTCTGGTGAAGGTAGCGGCCTAAATAATTACGTGAATAACTTATTTGACAAATCCTTGACATGGGACGAGATAAAATGGTTAAAGAGGTACTATTGATATTATTGACATTGTGATATCATTTTTGATGGATAAACATTTTATATTTTCTTTATATTTGTAGTGTAACACGTCTTCCTATAATAGCAAAGGGCATTCTTCGCGGAGATGATGCAATTAGGGCAGCCGAAGCCGGTTGCAGTGCAGTATTAGTGTCTAACCATGGTGCAAGACAGTTAGACGGCGTACCAGCAACGGTAATAACTATTACTAGAGATCGCTTAGATGTCAATATTCAACTGTAATTTAAATATACATACATATCAATTTTCGTTTCCTAGACTTGTCAATATAATCCAATGTTTTCTTATCACCTATTTATACTTAGGTATATATATTTCTACCTTAGGGAGTAAGGTAGGTAACTCTTATGCCTACCCAAAGTACCTAATACTTTTGAAGTTGCGAAATGTATAAAATCATGTTATATTATATGCACAAATTTTAGGAATATTATTTATTCCTTTTTCTGAACTTATCATAATATTGTTACGTACTCGGGTTCGCACTTGTAGGAAAACACCACTTATATTAAATCCGTGTATTTACACAACACAACACAACGAAATACTAAAATACCCTTTACACAATAGTCACTTGCTGTACTATCACTGAACTTAGAACACTACACAATAAAACACTTCTCGCTTCGCACTTGGTCACTTGATGTATCGTTCTCGATCGCTTGATAAAAACTGCCTTGTGTTTGTCAACATCTCTGTATTTATAGGCAGGGGAAAGTCCTAGCTGGATCCAGAAAAATCTAAATGTATCAGGAAACAATGAATCACTTCTTATCGTAAACATGCTATGAGTCATAAATCCTAGTACACGCTACTTTCAACCTTATGCCATATCCCACAAAGTCCATTATGGCATAGCCCAGGTCAACTATTTGTTTGTCAATAGGAGTAGCTATTTCTTTCTTTTATTTCTAGATAATTACCGCGCGCGTGCTCCAACTCCACACGCTTCTAGATTATTCGTAACACTACCCCCCTCTTAGTTATGTTCGTCCCGAACATCATTACTTCCATTATAGATGGCTAATCGATCAACATGAACAATCTTCATGGTCCCTCTTGGTTGCTTCTGCACTCGGTAGGTTACGTCATTGATGCGTGTGATTACTTTGTATGGCCCATCCCAACGTCGCTGTAACTTAGGTGATTTTCCTTTTCGTCGAACCGGATTATGCAGCCAAACAAGAGATCCTTCCTGAAAACCTCGATGATTGGCGTTTCGGTCGTAACCAATATAAGGTAACAGGTAAGGTAATAACCAATTCTCGCACTTAATCGTTTGCCAATCAGATTTTGAACCTGCGGTAAATCAAATAATCAAGACTTAATCTTGCAAAAACTGTAATATCATTCGAATAATCTGCTTACATTATTACGACATTGCTCTGAAAAAAATTGAAAACATGAAGTTTTCGTTGCGAATCGAATACGCGCCCTTAATCGTATCGGCTAATATAATAATTCGCGAATATCATAGTATGTTTTATTTAACAGTAAAGCAAACAATTTTTTGCGAAATTTATTTATAGGTAATGATTTTAGACCATGATATCAGGAATATGATTGACTATGATTTTTTCTAAATATTAAGTCTTTGGCTTGGCACATTATAGCGTAGCGTTTCACTGTTTCTAAAATACGAGTTCCCTAATACTTCAGCGTTTGTTTTAAATAAATGTTGATGTTTTTTTACAAATACGCATAGCGACAGAATAGAGAAGGTAAAGGTAGTATTTTAAGAGTATTGTTACGTTCGTCGGGTTCTTTTTGCACAAGAAAACACCACTTATATTAAAACCGTGTATTTACAACACTAAGGTACAATACACTACGATGAAACACGTAAATACACTGATAAGCTAACGTAAATACACTATGCACACTATAGTCACACTCGTTTTACTAACACTAAACTTAACCGACTACGCTGAACCAAAACACTTGTCTTATTCACTGTATTATACACTGTCACTGTCGTGTCGCTCGTACCATTGCTTCCGATCACTGTATAGAAATTGCCCTTTATTTGTCAACACATATCTCTATTTATACCCAGAGTAAAGTTCTACGTTCCCAAAAAAAACAAATTTATCACGTAAACAATAATCAATCTAAGTAAGTACACACCATGTTCACCCTTAAGCATTATGACAGAAGATTAATTATGGCGTAGCTGCTTGGGTGACGGCGGCTATTGTTTATAAATAGAGGCAGCCTATCTCTTTCTTTTATTTCTAGATTTTAACAGCGTTTTAGTTCTTCTCTTTTCTAGATTAATTGTGATTCTAGGTGGTAGAGTTCTGCATTGTCTCGCCCGGGTCTGGTACCACCGCCTTACCTATTCCTGCCGCAATAGCGTCACTGCTTGTCACTGTCGTGTTCCGGTTTGGAGGGTATGGTAGCCGGTAAACTTATGCATGTGGCATTAGACCTCGCCACAAGATAGCAACGCACCATTAACGTCTTTGGTGTCTATAGGCGATGGTTGACTTTTTCCATCAGGAGACCCATCTGCTTGTTTGTTATCTTATGATATAAAAAAACAGTGTTTTCATTTTTCTGTACAGTGGCTCTGTACTTACATACGATACTTCGCATACTCTTAATTAAATCGTAACATTAACACTATTTCCGCGCATGTTTTAGAAAAAAAATTATTTAAATCCTCATAGTTCCCATAAAATTAGAATAAATAATTTTATCAACAATATTGACCTCTGGCCTATGACAGGGCATGACCATTGATAAAACAAATTATTCTTTATCAGAGAATAGTTATATCATTGTAAATGGCAAACTTTGCTCAGTCTGAATCGATAATACATTCAAGACATGGAAAATTTTGTGAGCGTTAAGGAGTTGGAAGATGCTGCAGTCGCGTTGCTGCCGAAAACAGTCCGTGATTATTATAAAAGTGGTGCAACTGAAGAATACACTTTGAAAGAGAATAAACAAGCGTTTCAGAGGTTAATAGTCACATTTATTTTTATTATCAATAAGTATTATACATATTTCAAAAACTTTTTACCGCCTTATTCCAAAACGAGGTCTAAATATAGTACCGACCTTAACACCAGTTTTATTACTAGTATTAGATGAAACGTTATTATAAAACCAGGTTTAGCGCTAGTCCGAGTATCTTCTATGGTTCTAAAGATAAACCTACGCGACCCCTAGTTTAACTTTAATACTAAGCTCAAAACGTCAAACTTTAAAGTTGACATAAACGTCGTATTTGTTGTGAAATAATTATTTGTAATTAAAATAATAAAAAATGGACATAAACGTAATTGATATAAAGGATTTGGAAGATTTGGATGTATCGGAAACATACCAGAAGCTTAATAGACCCCAAAGTCGAGTGAATCCGTTTCATTTAATTGACGGAGACTTTCGAAAAAATATAGATTCACAAAAAGGTTTGCCAGCCAAATAGTGGATTTATTGCGAGAAGATTTAGTTCATGACCCTCGGGGACAGGCTCTCAGTCCTGAGTTGCAAGTGGTTTGCGCATTACGTAACTGGGCTCGTCATGAGGTAAGTGTATAAACTTGATAATCTACATTACAAGCAATGCCAGGATATTTCAATTGCTGGAGAACTTACTGAAATATTATTATTGTTTCTATAGATTCAAGACGATACTGCCGACTTACATGGTGTATCTCAGCCGACTATTAGCAAAACTTGTAAGAAAATAGCAGGGATTTTAGATGGATTGCCCCATAGATTTATAAAGATGCCAGCTACTTTAAATCAGCAAAAAGAAGCAATGAGGAAGTTTCGCCGTATAGCTAATTTTTAAAAGTTATAGGTGCTATAGACTGCACTGACTGATTGATTACGGTAAAAAAAGTAATGCTAGATTTTATAACAAAACCTAATCGTACCTACTCGAGGCACTCAGGTTTTGTGCTTCAATAATAAATAAAAACAGACTAGCTATGGAAATACAGAAATATTAAGTAACTTGAAGTGCTGTTGTATATTATTGAAATGTTTACTTTCGCATATAGTATTTATTATAAACATTCGGATTAAATTACGCGCGTCACACATTTTTTTTTGTTTTTTTTAGTTTATTTCGTTGTACGCTAACTCGATACGTGTACACATGTAAGTATATAGTGGAAATAAAAAGAAAATTCATATAATTTCAACGTTTTCAGATTTAAGGTAATTTTCATAGCAAAATTGTACCTATATTTTATTTTATTATCACTTTCGAACTCATAAATCACTTTTAATTAACAATTTGCTTTCTTTTCATATAAGTATGTTTGTTGTAACGGAACGTTGCATGTTACGCCGAGTGAATGAACGAATGGTTTAGAGTCATTTTAGCTTATAATCTGTGGAAACATGTTCATCCAAGGTCTATCTTCGGTATTAGCTAGTCCTCAGTTAGACTCGTTTTTGTAATAAGAATGAATTTTAGTACTGAATCTAACTTTAATACCGTAACAAGTCTGGACTTCTTAATCTTGGTTTAAACCCAGATTTAGGCCTGTTTTTGTAATAAGGCGATTAAAGTTTGTTAATATTTGTTAAGTCAATTCGCATAAATATTTACAGGATAAGGATTCGTCCAAAATGTTTGGTTGGTATAAAAACATGCGACCTGCGAACAACTGTGCTAGGCGAAGTGGTGTCAATGCCTTTAGGTATATCACCCACAGCTATGCAACGGATGGCGCATCCTGATGGAGAAACTGCTACAGTTAAAGGTAATGCGGCTTACAATTACATAATATGTAAAAAAAATGATAACATATCAATATAAGAGAATCTTACAGTCAGATACGAAACCCTGAAAACTTTTTTAAAGGAGCCCGTGACCAACACGGGGGGAAATGATGTTTGTTTTAGTTATTACTAATTTAGATCAGTCTTTTTTATATTTTAAGTTAAATGTACTTCTTTGGGGGCGTTAGGTAAAAATGATGAGGGTAAATTTATACAATGCGCGTGCACGCCGTCACGCAAAAACCGACAGCATGAAATTAGCTAGTCAACACTTTAGTTTTTTAAAACTTTAGTTTGTCCTTTTTTTAATTATACGTACAAATAACTCTTTTTTATGTTTAAATAAAATTTATTTAACTGAATAATACGTTATAATAAAACTTTCCTTGAAGGTATCAAATACTTTTTTTCTAGTACTAGTTTCGTTTTCTCTACCAACATAGGATAACGTGAAGGATAACATTTTTGGAAATATTTTTATCTTGTTACGCCAAAGAAGCATAACTACTTACGTGTACACACGTCTTTTTCGAATAAAACTGATGTGAATAAACGGAAAGTTTGTAGTTTTCGATGAATTTTTACCTTACATAAGCCTTTATATTTAATTGGTATGCTTTAGCTGCTGAAAAAGAAAGCGTGGTCTTTACGCTTAGTACAATTTCAACAAGCTCCATAGAAGAAGTAGCCGAAGCAGCTCCGAATGCTTTGAAGTGGTTTCAATTATACATATACAATGACAGGTTAGTATCAGTAATATATCACGGTGGCACTCATTTTTTTGACATTTTTGAGTGTCAGTTTAGTTCGGAACTGTGCATCTTGGATTTTTTGTATCAATGTTCATACAACAGCTTTTACAACAGTTTATACATACTTAATAACTTTTTATTTATTTTTGGACTACAGTGCACTGCTCAGTTAATATTTGTTTGAATACAAAAAATCGGCAAGTGCGAGTTGTAATCGCGCACCAAGGGTTTCGTACATGTTATTTAGGTAACTAATAATAACAAGGTCAGAGGACGAACTTCATTTTGTCGTTTTTTTTTAAAGTATTCCACTCAATAAGGGTTCCGTTTTTTCTTTTGAGGAACGAAACCCCTAAAAATATGTTATATCATCATAACGCTGAAAAAGTATAACTACTTACGTGCGTACATAAGTAGGTACATACAATATTTTGTTTTGTTGTATTTGTAATTTTTAGGACAACGTTTGTATGAACAAAAAAAAGATTTATGTATGGAAAAGCGAATAATTTGGTTTAAGCATGTCAGTAAAAGGGGGTTTAGGTTCATTTTTTTCATTAGTTTAGCCGTGCGAAGCCGAGTCAAGCAATTATTTTAAATAAATCTTATTTTTCTTTACAAAAGATCTATACTACCTTGTTTTATTTTTAGAGATGTAACCAGACAACTAATACTAAGAGCTGAGAAAGCTGGATTTAAAGCAGTAGCTTTAACTGTAGACACACCAGTTTTTGGACTGAGAAGAGCAGATGTGAAAAATAACTTTACGCTACCAAGTCACCTGCGGTAAGAAGCGAGTTATTTCAATTTGTATCTTGTGTTATCAATGTTAGTCTAAATAACTTCCTTAAACTTATAGGTTAGCAAATTTTGATGGACATCTATCTACAAAAATACATAATTCTGGTGAAGGTAGCGGCCTAAATAATTACGTGAATAACTTATTTGACAAATCCTTGACATGGGACGAGATAAAATGGTTAAAGAGGTACTATTGATATTATTGACATTGTGATATCATTTTTGATGGATAAACATTTTATATTTTCTTTATATTTGTAGTGTAACACGTCTTCCTATAATAGCAAAGGGCATTCTTCGCGGAGATGATGCAATTAGGGCAGCCGAAGCCGGTTGCAGTGCAGTATTAGTGTCTAACCATGGTGCAAGACAGTTAGACGGCGTACCAGCAACGGTAATAACTATTACTAGAGATCGCTTAGATGTCAATATTCAACTGTAATTTAAATATACATACATATCAATTTTCGTTTCCTAGACTTGTCAATATAATCCAATGTTTTCTTATCACCTATTTATACTTAGGTATATATATTTCTACCTTAGGGAGTAAGGTAGGTAACTCTTATGCCTACCCAAAGTACCTAATACTTTTGAAGTTGCGAAATGTATAAAATCATGTTATATTATATGCACAAATTTTAGGAATATTATTTATTCCTTTTTCTGAACTTATCATAATATTGTTACGTACTCGGGTTCGCACTTGTAGGAAAACACCACTTATATTAAATCCGTGTATTTACACAACACAACACAACGAAATACTAAAATACCCTTTACACAATAGTCACTTGCTGTACTATCACTGAACTTAGAACACTACACAATAAAACACTTCTCGCTTCGCACTTGGTCACTTGATGTATCGTTCTCGATCGCTTGATAAAAACTGCCTTGTGTTTGTCAACATCTCTGTATTTATAGGCAGGGGAAAGTCCTAGCTGGATCCAGAAAAATCTAAATGTATCAGGAAACAATGAATCACTTCTTATCGTAAACATGCTATGAGTCATAAATCCTAGTACACGCTACTTTCAACCTTATGCCATATCCCACAAAGTCCATTATGGCATAGCCCAGGTCAACTATTTGTTTGTCAATAGGAGTAGCTATTTCTTTCTTTTATTTCTAGATAATTACCGCGCGCGTGCTCCAACTCCACACGCTTCTAGATTATTCGTAACACTACCCCCCTCTTAGTTATGTTCGTCCCGAACATCATTACTTCCATTATAGATGGCTAATCGATCAACATGAACAATCTTCATGGTCCCTCTTGGTTGCTTCTGCACTCGGTAGGTTACGTCATTGATGCGTGTGATTACTTTGTATGGCCCATCCCAACGTCGCTGTAACTTAGGTGATTTTCCTTTTCGTCGAACCGGATTATGCAGCCAAACAAGAGATCCTTCCTGAAAACCTCGATGATTGGCGTTTCGGTCGTATCTGGTCTTCATCCGCTGACTCGATTCCAATGCGTTTTCACTTATTAACGAGTGTATATCGCGTAACCTCTCACGAATGTCTTCAACATGTTCCGGTATACTTAATTGGGTCTCTGCATTCGGTGGCGGGCCTCCAGTCATTAAGTCTGCTGGTATACGTAACTGTCTGCCGAAGTTGGCATAGGCTGGCGTCACTTTTATACTTTCGTGTTCCGCTGTTCGGTAAGCCAGTAAGAACAGAGGTATGTATTTATCCCAGTCCTTTTGGTGATCTTCTACCAGCTTGGCTAAGTGTCTTTCCATAGTTTGGTTAAATCGTTCGACCATTCCATCAGATTGCGGGTGATAAGGTGTAGTTCTTGTTTTGTACACTCCTAATAATTTACACATTTCCTGGAATACATTAGATTCAAAGTTTCTCCCTTGGTCTGAATGAATCTCCAGCGGAACGCCAAATCTGCATATCACCTCATTGACTAATTTCTCAGCAACCGTCGTGGCTTCCTGATTAGGGATTGCGAACACCTCCGGCCATTTCGTGAAGTAATCCATCACGACCATAAAATACTTGTTTCCGTTATCTGTCTTAGGAAATGGCCCAGCCACGTCAATCGCTATCCTTTCCCAGGGGGCTCCCACGTTGTATAGTCTAAGGTTGCCTTGGCTTCTAACCTGCGGTCCTTTCACTGCTGAGCATGACGTACATTTTCGGCACCAATTCTCAACATCTTCTCGGCAATTCAACCAGTAAAAACGCTCTCGTACCTTTACCAATGTTCTTCATACTCCAAGATGTCCTCCAGAAACCCCATCATGCAACTCACGTAGTACGTCCTTGATAAGTTTCCTTGGCACGACCAACTGTAGATGATGTTCTCTTCCTGAAGGTTTTTCCCATTTGCGGTACAGTAAGCCGTTTTGCAACACAAGGCTTTCCCACTGCGCCCAATAACTTTTCGTAATGGCGCTAAAGGGAGCCAGCTCCTGCCATTCGGGCTTTCCCGTGTCTTGCTTTTTCCAATCTATTAGAGGCCGCAAATCTCTATCTTCGTACTGGGCCTCACGCATCTCATCAGTTTCCCACCTATCATCCGTAGGCTTAGCTCGCAGTACTTGAACCCTTTCCTTCGTCTCCATCCTTACACAATGTTTACAATCTTCCGCACAAGGTCGTCGTGATAACGCATCTGCATTCGAGTGAGACCTTCCACTGCGGTGTTCTATGTTAAATTCAAACTCTTGCAATTGCTCAATCCAGCGAGCCACTTGGCCTTCCGGGTCCTTGAATTGTAACAACCACTTCAAAGCAGCATGGTCGGTACGCAGCTTGAAGGGTCGCCCAATCAGATACTTCTTGAAGTGTCGGAGAGTCTTCACTACTGCCAATAGTTCTCTTCTTGTAACACAATAGTTTCGTTCCGGCCGCGATAATGATTTGCTGAAGTAAGCTATCACAACTTCTTGATCGCCTTGCTTCTGTGATAAGATACCACCAATGGCAGTGTTACTTGCATCTGTGTCTACGATGAACTGCCCTTTCCGATCAGGATAGCCCAAAATTGGTGACTCACACAACCGCTTCTTAACTTCATCGAAAGCTTGTTGACACATGTCATTCCAATCGAAACTCTTTTTTTCTTCAGTGAGCCTATGCAGCGGTTTTGCTATTTCAGCAAATCCCTTCACAAAACGTCTGTAGTAAGAGCATAGTCCTAAAAATGCACGAACTTCGGTCTTGTCTCTGGGTGTTGGCCACTTCTGTACTGCACTAACCTTTTCAGGATCTGTCTGTACGCCGTTTTGTGATATCACGTGACCCAGATAGTTGACTTCCTTTCGAAATAAGTGACACTTTTTTGGGTTCAACTTTAGCCCTGCAGCTTGTATTTTATTAAAAATCCTTTCCAGTTGGTACAGATGATGCTGAAAATCTTTTCCTATGACTATTACGTCATCTAAATACACTAAGCAGGCATCGCCTACAAGTCCTGCTAGAACACATTCCATTAATCTTTCAAAAGTCGCCGGTGCATTGCATAATCCAAACGGCATCACTTAAAATTGCCATAATCCTTGTCCTGTGGAGAATGCTGTCTTCTCTTTATCACTAGGGCTAAGTTCAACCTGCCAGTACCCAGATTTTAAATCTAAAGTTGAGAACCAAGACATGCCTGCCAGAGTGTCCAAAGTGTCATCTATTCGTTGCAATGGGTAGCTGTCTTTTTTGGTGACTTCATTGAGCCGACGATAGTCGATGCAGAAACGTGTAGACCCATCTTTCTTCTTAACCAACACTACAGGAGAGCACCATGGACTAGAAGATTGCTCTATAACTCCGATCCTTTTCATTTCATCTATCATCTCCTGTACCTCCTTTTCTTTGGCTATTGGGACACGTCTAGCTTTCTGCTTTATAGGCTGCGCGTTTCCAGTGTCAATCTTATGTTTGACTATAGATGTTCTGCCTATATCTCTATCAGTCTTAGAAAAAATGTTGGCATAACGTGAAAGTAGATCCTTAGCCTGCTGCCGTTGTGACGTGGTAAGGTAGCTGCACTTGTTCACCAAATCCTTGAGTTCCTGTGGTACGTCTCTTGATGCTGTACTTCCTGTCAATGCCAGTTTCCTTAACGTCATAACTTCGTCACTTTGTCCTACAACATCGCCTGCTTTAAGCACTACATCACTGTCACTCAGGTTGACTATCTGCACCGCTGCCAAGCCCTTGTCACATACTAAACTTCGGCCCGTAATACAGTGTGGAATTGCTCCATTGTCCTCAATTAACACACTCCTATTACCCCGGCCTTTGTAACTGGCTGGTAAGTTCACGCGTACCAATGTCTTCGATCTTGAAGGTAAGATGGTTCTTCTAACCACTGTTACCTTTCCTTTTGATCCCCCTTCCATGAAAATTTCTACTAGCCCACATACGAAAACTCCTGTCTTGCAATCAATCTTGCAGGCATTCTTCTTCATGAAGTCTAAACCAAGTACACAGTCATCCATAATATCGGCCACTACGACGTTGTGAGTGTAATATTCGTCGCCTATTTGCATCACTACAGATGCTTCACCGAAGACGGGTATTGGCTGACCTGTGACAGACAGAAGCTTGCTTTTCCCAAAATTCCTCAATCTCAGGTTGCCATTGTCAGCTATTTCTGGTTGCACCACAGTTCGTGTAGCTCCAGTGTCCAGCGTTAAGCTGCAGTTCTTGCCATTAATCAGTCCCTTAATGGATAAACTGTTGCCGTCGCACACCTGGGATATGACAACATTTGGGGTTGTTTGTCGATCAGCCATTACCTGCTGTTTGACCTTGGCTGTTACTCGTTTCCTTGCTGGTTCAACAGGCTGTTTAACCTGCCTGTTCTCTTTAGCTGCTGAGTCTCCTGCCGCTCGCTGTCGCCAATTTACTGAAACAGTAGGTTTAGGTTTGGCTGGGCAGTTAACCCTAATGTGTCCACGTTCACCGCAGGAGTAGCACATGGGGCCCAGTCTCCTAGGTTCCACTGCCTTTACTCGAGCCACAACTTCTGTAACCTCGCGTCCCTTATATGCGCGTGGTTCGTGGCGAACGGCTTCCACCTCCAGTGCATGAGCCAAAGCCTCCTTCATCGTCACGTGGTGCTGAAGGCGAACAGCAGCACGCACTTCCAGGTCTCTAATTCCATCAATAAACGCCTGGACGATGGTGTTATTTACTGTGTTAGCGTCGGCTGAAGGATACGCCTTCCTCACAAGCTTCTCAATTTCCATGGCCCATTGTTGAAGTCCCTCGCCGCTCCTATGTACACGGTCCTTTAATTGGGCATGGAACACATGTTCCAAGTGACGCTCACCGTAGCGAGCTTCCAATGCCTCCACCAAATCAGCGAACTGATACTGTTTAGGCATTGCGTCCAACACGGAGAGCGCCTGTCCCCGCAACGCCGTACTTAGAGCTGTTAAGCAATGTTCGTCTGTCCAACCACTGGCCTTCGCTGCTATTTCAAACTGAGTGCGGTACGCACTCCATGACGTAAGACCGTCATAAGTGGGTACCTTTACACGAGGACCCACCTGGTGAGAGCAGCTTGTAATGGTAGCACCCGACTTAACTCCTGTGATCTTCATTTTCATAAATTCCTTCTCAAGTTGGTCCATATTCACACTTATTTTATCGCAGTTCGCCTCCAACTGGTCAACCCTCTTCTCAACATCCTTCACATCGCGCTTGACGAGGCCCACGTCGCTTTTAAGCTGGTCTTGTTGCGCCAGGATAACCGTCAATTTATCATCAAACCCAGATAAATGTTCCTTGATCTGTTCCCGTAGCTGCTGTTGTTGCTGAAATTGTTCACGCAGTGTTTGTTGTTGCTGTTCCTGTAGTTGCTGTTGTTGTTAAAGTTGTTCCCGCAGCGTTTGTTGTTGCTGTTCCTGTAGCTGCTGTTGTTGCTGAAGTTGTTCTTGCAGTTTTTGTTGTTGCTGTTGCTGTTCCTGTCGCTGTTGCTGAATAGCTGCCAGTATGACAGATAAATCAGTAGGCGCTGCGCTCGATGCTAACGACGTGCTGGCAACACTTGCGGGTTCCTCACCTGCACGCGTCTCGGTGTCCTCTGGCGCCCTCTGTGTCTCAGCTTGAGACCTGGTGGTAACACCTTCCTTCGGAATAAGTCGCATTTTTTAACACAATCCCACTTCTGACACCAGTTGTTACGTACTCGGGTTCGCACTTGTAGGAAAACACCACTTATATTAAATCCGTGTATTTACACAACACAACACAACGAAATACTAAAATACCCTTTACACAATAGTCACTTGCTGTACTATCACTGAACTTAGAACACTACACAATAAAACACTTCTCGCTTCGCACTTGGTCACTTGATGTATCGTTCTCGATCGCTTGATAAAAACTGCCTTGTGTTTGTCAACATCTCTGTATTTATAGGCAGGGGAAAGTCCTAGCTGGATCCAGAAAAATCTAAATGTATCGGGAAACAATGAATCACTTCTTATCGTAAACATGTTATGAGTCATAAATCCTAGTACACGCTACTTTCAACCTTATGCCATATCCCACAAAGTCCATTATGGCATCGCCCAGGTCAACTATTTGTTTGTCAATAGGAGTAGCTATTTCTTTCTTTTATTTCTAGATAATTACCGCGCGCGTGCTCCAACTCCACACGCTTCTAGATTATTCGTAACAATATGGTTGTGTACAAAAGTTAGAAATTATAGTGCAATCTAGGATAAACCTAAGTAAAGGCCTAGGGTAAATATATGATTATTATTAGGCCAATCACATATGTATATACATTTTGATCGTAAAGCATCATTATTGAAAGGAAAGACGAGCAAAAGCCTTATCCAAACTCAGACAATGTTAATATATTTAAATCATTTTTATGCGTTATATTAGGAGAGTTGTGCTTGACATTGCCTAATGTTAACCAAAACTTAAATAAATAACATGTAAATTAACTGAATTTATGTTCTTTTCAGATTGAAGCTCTTCCTGAAATAGTTAATGCCTTAAAAAATTATCAAGTGGAAGTATATTTGGATGGTGGCGTGTCAACCGGAACAGATGTCTACAAGGCTTTAGCACTTGGTGCAAAAATGGTACCTACTTATCCTTCGTTTCTTTATAATATAACTAGCTGAGCCCGCGACTTCGTCCGCGTGGAAAAATTAAAAAAAAATAGCCTTAGTTACTCGCTATCACATCAGCTATCTTCCAGTGAAAGTCCCGTCAAAATCGGTCCAGTCGTTCCAGAGATTAGCCGGAAGAAACAGACAGACAGACAGACAAAAATTGTAAAAAATGTTATTTTGGTATACGTACCGTGTATACATCCATATGCATTTAGTAAAAAGCGGTTATTTTAATATTACAAACAGACACCCCAATTTTATTTATTTATATAGATGGCGTCAACGCTTGCATTTCTCGCAGATAAAATTGCCCTTACACACATCAATTGATTTTTTTTTGGTAAATCTATCATATCCGAATTCCGGGTACACTTTAAATATCAAGTCTTTAATGTTGGTTACGATTTCACGAAGGTCTTTACCTATGTAATTTTTTTTTGTAGCCTAATTCAGGAACTTTCCCCAAAGTAACCACTAACCAATCAATATGATCTTGTTTGGAAAATTTGTGCTTCCTCTACCTAAATGACTGCTCATGTTGGTATACCTACAGCTTCAAGAATTAAACAGTTTTCCACAATGGGGAAGATTTAAAGGAAGATTTAATAATATCATAACTACAAATCCTTATTAAGTAGCTATACAAATACAGAACTTACACCTACTTACTAACGAATTAGATACATATTAGGCCAAAGCGAACGATCATGTATCCCTCAACAACACCGTAAAATAGACAAAATAGATAGAGTATTCAACTACTACAAAGTAAAGTGATTTTTTTCAAAGAAGGAAAATCCAACGTTCCGTATCAAAGAAGTCTATTACGAAAGGAGCCGGTCACACGTCTACTTCGCGCGGGCCGCAGAGGTTAAAGGTATATGATTCCACTCATGTACCTTAAAAAAACCGGCTAATTGCGAGTCGAACTCGCGCATTAAGGGTTTCATACCATAATCTATAAAAAACGGCAAACAATTACGTTTGTTGAATGGGAGCCTTCTTAATATATATTTTATTTTAATTATTTATTTTTAAAGTGATTTTATGCAAATGCAAAAGTGAGTTTATGCAAAAAAACACGTTTGTTGTATGGTGGTCACCCTTAAATATTTATTTTATTCTTTTTTTTGCATGCATGCATTATGCATCCAAATAACATGGTATAAGAGCCAAAGTTTGTCTTCCTAAGATCGTGTTGATGAAGTACTTTTCGTTAGTAAGGATTAATATGCCTGCGTATAATAATCCTACTGCTCAAAATTCACCTTATAATTTTCTATAATTTTTCGACTCAAAATTCCTTATTGTGTTGTTGTTATAAGAGATAGATATAGTGTCACGGACTTTTTTGTGCATCTACTAAAAACCAATATATTTGTAGTACATTGTACTTACGTGTACTTAAGCATTACGCCAGCCAGCACACGCGGATACAACAGCCGTTCGATACCGCTTTTTCTTCCGACTTAGTTTACAAATATCAATATTTTACGCTAAGAATAATTGTAACGTAATCAGTAATGCTTGATAGCCTATAACTTTCCTAACTATCATTAATCATTCACACAAAAAATTTTTTCAATCCGACTTGAATTAGCGGCTGCCAGCTAGCGCATTCAATGAACAAACAAACATTAAAATATTTGTATCACAATCATAATAAACATAATTCTAAACTCAACGATTTAATTACATGTATATGTGTTTCAATACGTTAGCGCGATGTATTTTCGTGCAGCGACATCTAGTTAATGTGCACTACGTTACGCTTTACGTTACGCTTTCTTTCGATTAATGTTATTTCCTGTGGGAACGAAATATTTTCCCGCGGTAAAAAGTAGCCTATGTCCTTTCTCGACGTCTAATCTATGTTTATGCCAAATTTCATCAAAATCGGTTCAGTGGTTTAAGCGTGAAAGCGTAACAGACAGATAGACAGACAGACAGAGTTACTTTCGCATTTATAATATTAGTATGGAAGTATGGATGGAGATATATCAACACACCTCCCGATTTTTTGCATCGTCTTACTCAATTCTATTTAAATTAGCGTCAGTGCTCATCACTTTCATGCTCCGGTTTGGAGGATGAGGTAGGCGATATAGTTATGTATGTGGAATTAAGTATATCTTGCAACACGGAGAGCAACGCAACTTTTACAGGTGGTTACCTCTTTCGATTAGGAGAGCTACCTGCTTGCTAACTTATGATATAAGAAGTTACGCGATCACGTAAGTTGGTAAATGCGGTGATTCTTCATGACTTGCACGTATCTCTTCAGTTGAACACAGTGGTAAATTGTGGTGAACAGAAAAGTCTAACAAGGCCTCATATTTGCTTAACTTCATGCATAGTTACCTGCGACTTTGCTTTAAGGCGATAGGTAATGCCAAACTACGAAATAGACACCTCTTTGAAAGCCTACTACTGCTAACCGGTTGGTCCAATAATTTAAGAAAAAATATGCATTATACGTATAATATAATTAAGTTTAAATTTTAAGTTCGTTTTTTCAAATTTTTTTGTTATTTTTGACGGAAAAAAATCGAATATCTTTCTTATTTTTACGCAAAAATTTGCTTATAACTTCCAAATTACTGTAATGATTTTGATGATTTTTTCTTTTTATTAAAGACAGTTTATTGTTTTATAAAATTTAAGTTCCAAATTTTACAAAATCATTATAGTGTGCTATTAAATCAATAAAAAACTTATTATTTAATTAGCGGACAGCGCTCGCGTCGAAAGTCAGTCTCCCGGTAGCGTTCATACGGGGAGGCTGTGTCGCATGTTAGCGTGCCCCGCTCTCCATATTCGAGTCAAAGAGTAATAGTACAGATAGAACGTTTGGCACAATAGTGTTACGAATAATCTAGAAGCGTGTAGAATTGGAGCGCGCGCGCGCTAATTATCTAGAAATAAAAGAAAGAGATAGCTACTCCTATTGACAAACAAATAGTTGACCGGGGCTATGCCATAATGGACTTTGTGGGATATGGCATAAGGTTGAAAGTAGCTGTACTAGGATTTATGACTCATAACATGTTTACGATAAGAAGTGATTGTTTCCCGATACATTTAGATTTTTCTGGATCCAGCTAGGACTTTTCCCTGCCTATAAATACAGAGATGTTGACAAACACAAGGCAGTTTTTATCAAGCGATCGAGAGCGATACATCAAGTGACTAGTGCGAAGCGAGAAGTGTTTTATTGTGTAGTGTTCTAAGTTCAGTGATAGTACAGCAAGTGACTATTGTGTAAAGTGTATTTTAGTCTTACGTTGTGTTGTGTTGTGTAAATACACGGATTTAATGTAAGTGGTGTTTTCCTACAATTTTGAACCCGAGTACGTAACAATAGTAAGGTTGTGCCGTTTGGAAAGTGAACATTTCGTTTACGCTTGGATGTTTTTTTATAGTAGATAATGAGCTTGGACCGGGAAGGCTGTTTTTTACAGATGTTGTTCTTATGATATAGACAAGGAATAAGAAAGGTTTTTTTTTAAATTCATCCCCTAAGATGTTGAAATAGGGGGTGAAAGTTTGTATGGTACTCTGTCATTTTTGAGTTGTAATGAATGATATGTCGTAATTAAATTATTCTTTAACTGAAAAAAAATTAAACACAAATTTAATATCTTTTTGAATTCTAGCCCATAGAGAGGTAAAAAGAGGCTTTAAAGTTTGTATCAAAAATAAATTGTTTATTTATTGCATTACTATAAAGTCTAAATTATTTTAATTTAGTATTTATGATTTTTAATACAATTAAGAAGTACGAATTTTCGGTTTTTTTTAGTACTTATGCTCTTCAATCGAAATTGAAGAAACATGCATGTATGTTCGAAGTTTCATCCATTAAAGGAGTAAAAGTGTGAGTTAAAATTTATATGAAAAATCAAACGTTTATGGTCAAAATAACTTGAAATTCGGCACTTATGTTCTTCAACACAATTTAAGAATCATATATTTGGGGAATTTTTTAAATTTCATTCCTTAAAGGGTAAAAAAAGCATTGATGTTTGTATAAAAAATAGATTGTTTATTGTAGAATATTGTAGAAATTATTTAATTAAAACTTAGTATTTATGATTTTTAATACAATTAAATGAATACGAGTTTAAGGTTTTCAAATGTCATCTCTTCAAAGGATGAAAAAAGTGGTAAAGTTTGTAGAAAAAATAAAATATGTTTAATCAAAATCTCTTCAAATTTATTAGTCATGTTCTTTAATTCAATTAAATAAACGTGCATGTAAGGATTCTGTGAGTTTTATCTCTTAAAGAGGTAAAAGAGGGTATTAAAGGGGCTGAAAGCTAGTACTTTATAAATAGTTTTGTTTGCGAGTAGACGCTGAATAATAATTTGAGACTATTCATGTACTTACCTACGTTTACGCTTGAATGTTTTATTATCTATAGATAAATAAGTATTTTGTCAATATTTTGTATAAATGTACAAAAATAAAAAAAATAAAACATATAAACAACGAAGATAATTCAAGCAAGCGAATAAAAAGCAAAACTCTAAAAAAAACAGGTTATATTTGAAGTTAGTAAGGACTTCGCAACTAAAAATAAATAAATAAAATATATTATACATACAAATAGCCTAAATAAACCAACTCATTTAGTAGTTTCCTCTATAAACATTAAATCATATTATATATCTTCTTTTTTATTACGAGATTTTGAAACAAAAACTAAGAAGCTACTATTTAGTTTTAAAATATTATTCAAGAGATTACATTTTACAAAATCAAATTTTGAAAGGTTTTGTTAAATATTAATTGTTGATTGTATGTATTAAAATAAAGTGCTACACGGGATGTATTGTATATTACAACACTTTCAAAGAAATAGGATACGTAACTGTTATTATTGTGTAAATTGTTATATGATTTTTTGTCGATTTTCGGTATATTTTTTTCTTTAGATATTTATCGTTTTTCTAAAATGAATTTATATGTAATCGATAAATGAGCGATTACTAGTTATTGGTTTTGAGTTTGACAACATTCAGTCGATTCATGATATTAAAAGTTCATATAGGTGAACAAAAATGTTAAAACGTAGGTATCTGCATCCACTGTAAATACTCTTTGACTTTGGAGCATGTCAGCGCGCGAAATGTTTGCGTTGCTCCTGTTAGAAACTCAAGGTCGTTCGCAGCTGTAATCGCCTTAACCGCAAAGGAAAACGTCGCGTCGTGTTGTTATTTATTTATTACCCTATATTTTCAGGTTTTCGTTGGCCGTCCAGCTATTTGGGGTCTGACTATAGGTGGACAAGATGGCGTAAGAAAAATGTTGCAAATATTTCGGAACGAGCTGGAGTACACATTACAATTAGCAGGTATTCAATAATAATTAACTAGTTGCCCTCAACTGTTTGACCTGAAATCTCACAGGGAGTTATTATTTTCGAATTCGCTAAGTGTAAATTTCCGCATCGTCTCGTTCGGTTATTCCGAACTGTTACCCTAGAGAATTCACCCTAGGGTGAATTCTGGGAAACGTATGTCTGAGAATTTACCTTAAACTGGGTGAATAATAGGATTTTTTATCTATACTCACTTCCTATTTATAACCTCGATAATGTACACTTGACTAAAGATTTTCTAATACACTTGATATAGAGCACACATAAAAACAATAATTATCGTACACTTTATGAATTTATTAATGTTATTAATGATGATTGCTTATGTCCAAGGCACCAACCATCACCACTACGTAAATTGTTAATAGGATTAACTGTACAAACTTTTGGTCAATTTTGGGTTGAAATTGTAAATGTAATAGAAAAATATGTGTAGTGAAAAAAATCCGTTCTTTTGTTTGCTTTGTTGGCTCTCACGGTTGGTGCTACTCCGCGCCGTTTAACCGGGTTCAAAATATAACGACAACATCAATTTATGTTATAAAAATCAAAGATATTATAAATAGACACGCTGACTGTACCTAGGGTGAAAAATCGTAATAAGAATCCAAAATAAATTCCATATTTTAACCTAGCATAGGGTAAATTTTAGGACATATGTTTCCCAGAATTTACCCTAGGGTGAATTCTTCAAGGTAACAGATCGGAATAACCCGTCTCGTCTACCGCCTAACCTATTTCTGCCGTAATAACGTCAATGCTTGTAACCGGTAAACTTACGCAATTGGCATTATCAGCTCGCCACACAGACAGCAACTCACATATACATATTATACAGATATTAACATCTTTTGTGTGTATAGGTGATGGTTGTTTCTTTCCATTAGAAGAGCCATCTGCTTGTTTGCTATTCTATAAGATAAAAATGTAGCATATGTTAATTCAATATATGTACATCCATGCGAAATTATATTACAATTCACCTAGCTGTTTTAGCATAAAGAAAAACACACAGAGAGACAAAAACTTACCTTTACCTTACCTAATCCTGTCGCAATAGCGTCGGTGTTTGTCGCTGTCGTGTTGCAATTGAAAGGGTAAGTTAGCGGTTTAACTTATGCCCATGACACTGTATCTCGGAAAGTATTGACGTTATTGTGATAGAAAAAGCGATGGTACCAAACGCGTTACGCGGACGAAACATTACATAACAGTCTTGTCGCGAAATGCCAGTGTTGTTTTTGCCACTGTCGTGTTCTCGCTTGCATAAAATAAACTTAATTCATAGGATATCATACAAGTACATAATTTTCCCAATGGAAAAAAGGTTACCATCGTCCATAAACACTTCGATAAAAAATAATCATATACAATATCTTAAAAGTTACTAATAAAATAAGAGTACGACTAAATGTGGTCTAATTTCGTCCAATCACAGCCATTGTATGGACGTATGACGTTATGATATTTTTTGTTTCTGTAGGTATATCATTCTCAAGCCATATTATTGCAGTGAGTTTGTAGGCAACGCTGAATCTTGTTATTTCTGATCGAAGACTATCTATTAATGGCGCGTTGTCGTTCATGTGAAGGCCAGGCTAGTCATCTGCTTGTGTGCTTTATTTTGCTAAAGGGGCAAGTTGATCGTTCATTGTACCTATATATCAATTTAGAAGTAGAAGCTACAAAAGTTATTTTGCCTGCAGCCGTGGTCGAATTTTTTTAAAAAAGGTTAACGAATCAGACTTCAAAATTTAAAAATCGGAAGGTTGATGTGCGATTCTCGACGGGGACACCTAAAGTATAAGCAAATAGTTTAATTTATCCGATATAGGTTTGACAATTCGTAAAAATCGAACGATTAGCCAAATGTGAATGCGACCGAACCATTTTTTAAAACAGGAGGATCACAGATCTGAAGGCATGTTTTCTACGTGCTGATTGAACGCTATCAATGCCTCTTCGGAGTTGGTAAAAGTAAAACCTCTCATCAAATCTTTGATTTTAGGAAAAAAATACAGAAATCACAGGGTGCTAGATCGGGGCTATGTGCAGGATGAGTGACGAGATGTACTTTTTCGGAAGCTAAAATGACTTTGTTTTGTTGGCCGTGTGTGAAGAAGCGTTATCATGGTGTAGGAGAATGCGGATTTTGGGTCGTCTTTCGCGAACTTTCTCTAACACCCTGGGTAAACAAATGGTAGAATACCACTCGGCATTAACACTCTTTTGATCTTCAAGTGTAATTGTATAGATGGAACCCGTAGCTGAGAAAAAAAAACGTGATAATTTTTTTTACCAACGTTTCTCGCCTGTCTCACTTTTGTTCTCATTTTCAAACACCCATTCACAAGACTTCTGTTTTTTTACGGGGTTCAAAACAATAAATCCACGTTTCGTCTCCTATGACAATGTCATAAACAGCATTAGAATATCCGTGGTCGTACTTCAGTAGCATCTGTGAGCACCATACCACGCGAGCCCGCTTCTGCTCCGCTGTCAGTTCACGAGGGATCAAACGACAACAAAGTTTCCGAACTTTTAATTCTTCGTGTAAATTTTTCTGAATTTAGCTCATAACAATCCCCAATAGTCCTCGAATGGTCTCATAGGTAATCCGGGGGTTTTCTTCAATTAACCGCTTAACAGTAGCCACATTATTTTTGTTGACGGCAGTTGAAGGCTGCCCTTCACGAAATTCGTCATGTAAAGAAACTCGACCTCTCTCAAATTCAGCAAACCATCGCCTCACGGTGCTAAACAAGGTTCTTCTCACCCAAAAACATTTTGAAGACAAGCGGCACAGTCTTGCGGAGAAAGAGAACTTTTAAAATCATAAAAAATCATCACTCTAAAATCTTTTCGACTTAATTCCATTTTCCTTGCGTACGTAGAACTTTGATGTGTGATAAAAAACGATTGACAAATCATTTCCCGCCAATTGTTTTTTTTATTACTAAGAAGGTTGCAACGTTTTAAAGATATAACATTCGAAATTGAAATAGTTTCGATGAGCTAGAAGTGCAAAACTTTTCGTGTGCCCCATGTATTTGCTGTCATATTGAAAAGTAATAAAATATATGGGTAATATATTTTTATAATCGGTAGTTACTAGTTAGCAAATTTGCAAGGTGTTAAATTTCTTGCACTAAATCTTCCCCGTGTTGGTCCCGGGCTCCTTTGAAGAATAGGCCAACTGCCGTTCTGCCAGGCAGGTCGTAAAAGACGACCGATTGGCTATACGAGTCACTAACATCGTGGCTACTAGGTGGTAGAGTTCTGCATTGTCTCGCCCGGATCTGGTACCACCGCCTTACCTATTCCTGCCGCAATAGTGTCAGTGCTTGTCACTGTCGTGTTCCGGTTTGGAGAGTAAGATAGCCGGTAAACTTATGCATGTGGCATAAGACCTCGTCACAAGATAGCAACGCACCATTAACAGCTTTGGTGTCTATAGGCGATGGTATACTCTTTCCATCAGGAGACCCATCTGCTTGTTTGCTATCTTATACTATAAAAAAAAACTAAGCGAGTTTTCTATCGGTTATTATAACTGATGTCTATTAAAAATTAATAAAATTATATCTTTATTATTAAGGTGATTATATCTATAGTAAAGAGTTATTTCAAATATTCTTTAAAACTTGCTTTAATATAGATATTGCACATGAGAATGATACTTTGCTTGTTTTGTTCTGTTTTAATATGAAATGTTATCAATTAGATCATCTAGATTCGTTTAACAAATGCAATAATTTTAATAACAATCTAGCTGATCCAGGTACTCCAACGATTACCGAATTATATTCCAGGTACTCCAACGATTGCCGAGATAACGAAAGACATGGTACGACACGAGTCTGTTTACAGTCGGCTATAACTTCCGGAAGGCTCATACAATATCTACTTACTTCAAGCAAATTGTTGTTCAGTTCATCAATATGCTGTCTGTGTCAAAGTAGTTGTATTTACGTGGTCATAGAATTATTATAAATCCCCGATATACATATACATTACGTTATATACTTTTAACATAGCATACAAGAACTGTTAGTAAATAAAAAATAACTTAAAAGTATTCTATTTTTTATTTCTCTTCTCTATTACTTAACTATTAGTTTTCTGTATAAGGAGTACAAAACGTCTGGAGTCATATATGATTCCCGTGCCCAAAACAGTCTTGATATTTTCTGTAACCAAATTAGTAAATAATAATACTAAATATTTTTTTTTATTTGGACCAAACAAGTTTACATTGTTATTGAACCCGCCAAACTGCGTGGCAGTTTGTCGGCGATTATAATGTTTCATTCTCCAACCTCTTATAAAGAAATAAATACCTACCTACCCTCTACAGATATGCAAATATTTTGGTTTACAGAAGTAGTGGAAATGAGAGAGATCTGCTCACTGCCCTTAAAAAATGTGTAAATGGTTGACCCTACAGGCCATCCCTGAAACTTCCCGCTAAATCAAAGTAATTTTAATATTTGGAAAACTGAAACTTTTCAAAATTAGAATCGATTTTGATTTTTGAAACGGCATTCGACGTAGTTTTTTATTATAAAAATGTCACAAAATACTAAAAAATTATTGGTTGAAAAATTTCGAAATTATGTCGAAAAAACACTTTTTCAAAATTTTTCGTCAACGATTACTCCCAAACGGATTAACAGATTTTGATGAAATTTATGCATTAAACTTAGTATTTTGAGCGAAAGAGCTGATTAGTTTATGTACTCAATCGGTACATTAATCTGGAAGTTTTTTCAAAATTTCTCAAAATCTTCTGGGCCGACTTGGTCCAAATTTTCAGGAAATCTAAGTTGAGTGGAATCCAATCGAATGCCATCAACCGCGAATCAATAGGTCCAGCCGTTTAAAAGTTATGAGGTGTTTACATTCACACATACACACACACATACATACAGACATTCAACGTCATCGTGAAAATAGTAGAAAAGGTTCCTAGGACCTTAAAACATGGAAATCCGGTGTAAACTCGATTTTCGAAAATCAAGCAAAATCAGTAACTTATACTACATACGTAGCAGGAAGTTAAAAAAGCTGTAAGCTGGTTGATCCTGCAGTCCATCCCTGAAATTTTCACTAAATTCAGGATCTTAAGCACAAAAGAGCAAAAACTGTACATAAGAACACAGTATTTTAATTTTTTAAAAGCTGTAAGTATATTTTGAAATCTATGATCGATTTAAATCTTTCGAATGGCATTTAACGCATTTTTTTGGCTTTAAAATGGTGTCTTAGCTACAAAATATATTGTTTGAAAAAGTCAACGTATTACACTTTTTTCAAAAATGTTATTGAAAAATCCCGAATGATAGAACCGATTTTGATCCGATCCATGATATTTGACGCAGTGTTTTAATTAATAAGTACTTACTAAAACATTCTAGAAATTGATCAATCTCGAAGTTATGTCGAAAAAACTTTTTAAAAATGTTTGTCAACGGATAAACTAATTTTGATGTAATTTAATTTTTAGTATTGGATGCAGTTTTTTGAGGAAAGGAGTTGATTAGGTTTTGTAATGAATGGGTACATAAATTTCGAAGCTTTGTTAAAATAATATTATTTCGCCGACTTCTTTCTGTGGTTTTTTCAACCAAGTCTTAGGCCAAATAAGTTCAAATTTTTGGAAAGTCTAAGTTTGTCAGAACCCAATAGAATGCCATAAAGATGTTATCGTGAAAACAGTCGAACATGGTTTCTAGAACCTCAAAACGTGGAGATCTGGTGAAAACTTGATTATCGAAAATCGGAGAAAATCAATAATGTAGCAGGGAGTTAAGAAAAGATTTATAAACCTATAATAAGAGTGTTTTTACCATGGTTCGGTTAGATTCCACTGGATTGGTTATTCCATTTTTCTTTACTTTTCTTTGATTGACTTTCAAAAAAAGGAAAGGTTCCCAATTCGGCCGTATTTTTATCTTCCCGCTACGTCAGTAGTAACAGTAAGTTACTGATTTTGCCCCGGTTTTCGAGTTTTGAACCAAATCTTCACGGTTTGAGGTCGTAAGAATCTTTTCCGATCATTTTCACTATGTCCGTATGTATGTGTGTGTGTGCATGTGTCTGTGTGTACGTAAACTAAAAAGTTGTGAGACTTGAATGCCTTCACCAATTAAAACGCGGTTAGTGGCATTCGATTGGGTTCCGCCAAACTTCCTAAAAAACTGAACCGGTTTGAGGTTTTAAGAAATTCCGAAAAAATCATAAAAAACATCGACGAAACAATGTTTTTTAAAAATAATTTCTAGATTAATAGACTGATTAATTACAAAATCGAATTAGCTCTTTTCCTTTAAAAACTTTCCTTTAAAAACTGCGGTCCATGCCGCAAATTGCAACAAAATCAAACCGATTTTTTCCATCCATTCGTGAGTTATCATTTGCGAAAAATTTTGAAAAAGTGTTTCGACGTAACATCGAGATTTTTAACCAATCGATTGTTCACCTCTTCAGTATTTTAAAATTTAAAAACTGTGTAATTCCGTTTCAAAACTTAAAATTGAATCAAGTTTTCAAAAGTTAACCTTTTCAAATACTAAAATTATGTTGTTTACAACAAACATACTTCATATTTTCAAAATAATTTTCAGAATAATACACCGATTGATTCCAAAATATTATCAGTTTCTCTACTTAAAAACGCAGTCAAATAACGCAAATAGGATCAAAGTCGCTTCGTTCGTCGAGCAAAGTTGTTTCGTTCAGAATATTTTGTCAATAACAAAACTTTATGAAAATATATTTTTTTGACATTACTTCGTCATTTTGCAACCAGTCTATTTTGTAGCTAAGACAACATTTTACAACTTAAGAATTGCATTGAATACCATTCGAAAGATCAAAACCGATCATCCTTTTGAAAATATATAGCTTTTCAAAAATTAAAATACTGTAATTTTTATCAAACTTTTTTGCCTAGGTATAGAGTTTAGCTTCTTTGAGTTTAATATGCCTTTATTTAGCGGGAAGTTTCAGGGATAGCTTCCAGGGTCAACCGGCTTACAGATTTTTTATGTAGGTATGTTACCTTAGAACTTGGTCATTTAACAACCGATTATAAAGATTGAACGTTGGAACTCTTTATCTGAGCTTCGCTCCCAAAGAGTGAAGTTCAGTTAAAGGGTTCCAAATATATAAGAAATCCAAACTTGTTTGTAGTCTTAACGTGTTAAAATTATTAATAATGTCAAAAATAATTTTGTGCATAAAAAATCGAGTTTGAGCTCACACGCAGAAGTAAAATTTGAATTTGATTAATTTTTCCGAGAATGAGATGAATACACTATGGAGGTGGGTAACAGAGAGAAAGAGAGTGTGTGTGAGAGAGAGAAAGCAATTATCGACAATTTATTTAAAGACGAAATTATAGTTTTTTTTAAATTCTGCGAAGTCTTATACGTAATTGCTGTGATGCGACTGGAACAAAATGTAGTGTAAGGAATGCGGCAGACTTATCCAAGGTCTGAAAATTAAACGGGACCCCAGCGGCACATCAGTATCAAAGGTTCATTTTGTAACCGCAACATCTTCAGAAGAGTCGAATAGCATTTCACTCTATATAAAGGGTTAGGAAGTATTCTAGGTAAAATATAGATTTTTTTAATTATGTTAGAAATTGAGACTGCACAGGGCAGACATTTTATATTTTAACCACATTGAAATGCGCGCTTCAAGATAACTTGTTGTCACTGCTAATTTTATGTTAAGGGTATATTTTTTTAAAGAATTAAGAAGATAGACTAAAATTGGAAAAAAAACGTTACAGTAAGTTAAATAAATAGGTAACCTTAAAATCGCACCCATACAAGTTAATACCAGTTTTCAACCTTCTTATTGTTTCTTTCAGCTCTGGATCGTCAATTAATTTTTGTCTTAGTAAACCAGTATCGTTACAAGTCTTACAAGAATTCAAATAATCTGAAATGTTCGTCGATTTATTAACTGAAAAATCATAATTTCTTTTCCATTGTTCAGTAAGAGCATCTCTTCTACGCATGTAATTAGTAAAACTGTAACTACACTCTCTACATGTCTTCGTAATAGATTTGTCTGAATTATCGGGATTTTTGTTAGACGGTTTTCTTTTAAATACATTTTTAATACCCTTAATTCCTTGAACAATGGTTGAACATGACCCATTAATGATATCAAAAAATCGAGCTCCAATAGATCTATTTTTATTGTGTGATAATGTTGATATGTTTTTAGATGTTCCCATTTTACGATGCTTGGTTTCTTGTTTCTTTTGTATTCTAGAATCATTTTTAGTCACACTACAAATAAATGCATTATTTCTTTTAGGCGTGGACACAACTGTTGGTTGAAATTCAACAAAACTTTCGTTTTGATTCTCATTAGTTATTGTGCATGTGTTATTCGCTGACGTATCTGTGTTTTGATATTGATAATATTTGTCTGCCTCGTCATTGTCTTTAATAATAGTATCTATTTTCCGAGTGCTGTTATCTGTATTTATGTAACAGGGCTTTATCTCGTTGTGTTTCAATAAGAATGAAAATGATAATTTTTTATCGCCGTTCCAGTTATTCCTAAAACCTTCGCAATTATTAAGGAAACTATTCGTGTTAGCTTTTTTTAAATGTGAATACTGTTTTTTCTTAGAATCTTGTACGCGTGGATTTACATTACTTTGTGATTGTCGTTCGATATGCACCTCCTTAAGTATATTGTTGAAAAGTATTGCAGTTTCAGACTGATTATTATTTGATGGATTATTTTCAATATTGCATAATTGGTTGCTCTGTAATGTTTCATCGTTATTATTTTTTTTAATCCCTAAAATCATAATTTTTCATAAGATACATTAATTTTGATTGTAAAATTAACACAGAAAAGACAATTGAAAAAAAAACACTAACGTTTTTTATATGTGTACAAAATTACTGATGCCCAGTGAACAATCTGTGAAAATTATAAAAATTAGAACAGCGTCGACTATCTAAATAATAATATTAACACATTTAACATCTAAATATTGAATACCTGAATAAATCGCTCCTTCGACTCCTTTTCCACGTGTTGTTATTGGCTCCCTTTGAAGAATAGACCATCTGCCGTTTTGCCAGGCAGTTCGAAAACGACTATTCGAATCACTACCATCGTGGCTACTAGGTGGTAGAGTTCTGCATTGTCTCGCCCGGGTCTGGTACCACCGCCTTACCTGTTCCTACTGCAATAGCGTCAGGTCAGTGGCTGTTACTGTCGTGTTCCAGTTGAAAGGGTAAACTTATGCATGTGGCAATGAGACCCCGCCACAAGAATAGCAACGCACCATTAACATATTTGGTGTATACAGGCGAGGGTTGTATCTGTCCATTAAAAGAGCTATCTACTTGTTGGCTATCATATGATATATTAAAAAAACAAACCTGGTAAGTGAACTTGAATACTTAATTAAGCTCGGGTACGATTCCTTGCACTTGATTTTTTTGTTTCTTTGTTATGCTTTAACTCATAAACTACTTGACCAATTTTAAAATTATTTAATGTTTAGAAAGCTACATTATCGAGGAGAGGCATAGGCTACCTTTTTACCCAATAGAGAAAAGGGAAGTAATTATTTTTGGTCACGCAAAATAAGTCTCGTGTAACTATTAGTGAAGGATATCTATACGGATACTAGTTGGGTTCATTGAAAGTCGCCTTTAAATGTTTTCCTACTCTGCAGCGCCACTGACAAGAGTTTTCTATCGACATCATCTGCTTACAATATAAATACACTAGTATTTTATGATTTAATACGTTTTTTACTTACCGGGGATTTATTGTCATTTAAAACTGCCATATGTCTGAGATGACGAAATATGCCGTCGAATTTAGCAATGATTTCTGAATGTTCAACTTTTGTACAATTGTCTACAATGTGATTCAATAGTTCTAAATATTCCGGATATCGTAAATTTTCTCTGAAAAAAATAATTTGTTTGATAGGCACAATCTTCAGGATTTAGTGCTCCTTTATTCCTGATTGAAAAAAGTCAGCGTGTGAGTTATACGTGTGAGTTGTGAGTTTTAATTAAGTTTATAATTTACTAGCTGTTGCCCACGACTTCGTCCGCGCGGACTTCGTTTACTCCGCACAGCACATCCCCCGTAGGTGATAGCGTGATAGTATGTAGCCTATATGTTGATCCAACCTATTAGTGATGTTCATGCAAAATTTGGAGTAAATCCATGCAGTACTTTTTGAGTTTACCCCGGACATACATACAGACAAACAGACAAATATTCTAAAAACTACATCTTTGGCTTCGATATCGATTGTAGATCACGCCCCAAGTATTCTTTTAAAAAAATATTTAATGTACAGTTTTGACTTTCCTACGATTTTATTATATGTATAGATATTAACTGACCTGGAAAATATTGACATGCCATCGTTTCCGTAAAATAAAGCCAAGTTACGTTCGTGTTGGTTTAACAAACTTCTCAAGACGCAAAGCACATCGAAATCACCTTGTCGACATCTTCGGACGCACTAAAGAAGAACTAGAATTTATCAGGTATTTTAAAAAAATGAGTACTCGGCCGAGATCATAATATCCTCAGATCAATTTCCGGCCCGAGCTAAAAAACGTGTGTGTAAGTACTTATGTACGCACGTAAGTACTTATGTAAGCACTCAATACTTCTTTATCGTAACAAGATAAAAATCTTTCTAAAAATGTTATCCTTCGGGTTATCCTATATTTGTAGAAAATACGGCACTGATAATAGAAAAAAGTATTTAATACGTTGAAAGAAAATTTTACTATAACGCATTATCTAGTTGAATAAATTTAAAAAAAAATTAAGAAATGGACAAACTTTTTTTGAAAAACTAAAATGTTGACTAGCGAATTTCATAGTATCGGTTTTCCGTGACTGTGTGCGCGCGCATCTTAAAATTTCACTGCAATTATTTTCCCCTAACGCGCTAAAAGAAGTATAACTTCAAAATATTAGGGTTTCTAGATATATATGTTAAGGTTGTTTTGAGAAAAAATTTCAGGCGACAAACCACTGTCTTAGGTTAGGTTGTTTGATTCTCTCTCCCGGCTGCCCACCACATAAGGGACACACCACAGATTCCTTTTAGTGAGTGGTCAAATTAGCAGATTGATTTGAACTCTGTAACTCACGGTTTCTTTTAATTTCTTTAAATGAATAAACTTTGAAACACGTAGACCGTTTTTCTGAATTTCTGAACTGAACGTGTGAACTGAATGTCTTAATAAGAAAATGTATCCACTTTGTTTATTTTTGGATATGAGTAAGGCATTTGATTTTGTTTCACACAATATTTTATTATCAAAACTTGAAAAATATGGTATTAGAGGAAAGTCTTTAGATTTGATAAAGAGTTATCTAGAGAATAGGAAACAATGCGTTGAAATATCTAAAATATGCGGAAACCGTAAAAAAATACATACTTCAAACTACCTTGTTAACAACTGTGGTGTACCACAGGGCAGTGCTTTGGGACCCTTGCTATTTTTTATTTATATCAGTGATCTTCCTGATAGTATACAACATGATTGCTTTTTATTTGCTGATAACACTACCCTACTTATTAAATGTAAAAATAAAAGACTTGGTAAATGAAACAACCGAAACCTTATTCCTAGTTTCAGACTGGTTAATTAATAATATATATATTTTTTTATTTTATAGAAGAGGGGGCAAACGAGCAAGAGGTGCACCTGATGGTAAGTGATCACCGCCGCCCATGGACATCTGCAATACCAGAGGTCTTGCAGTTGCGTTGCCGGCCTTTTAAGAATGAGTAAGCTCTTTTCTTGAAGGTCCCTATGTCGTATCCGTTCGGAAATACCCCTGTCGGTAATTGGTTCCACAACAGAGTAGTGCGAGGGAAAAAGTGTCGGGAGAAACGCACAGTTGTGGATTTCCAGACATCGAGATAGTGAGGATGGAACTTCAAGTTTTGACGCGATGTCCGATGGTGGAATTCGGCGGCAGGAATTAATCCAAACAACTCGTCGAAACACTCTCCATGATATATACGATAAAAGACACAGAGAGAACCTACATCTCTGCGCAATGCCAAAGAGTCAAGCTGTTTCGAAATGGCCTGGTCGTCAACGATTCGAACCGCTCTACGCTGAATGCGATCAAGAGGAAGAAGCTGGTACTGAGGAGCTCCGGCCCAGAGACGCGAACAGTACTCTATGTGAGGCCGAACCTGTGCCTTATAAAGTTGAAGGCGATGGACCGGCAAAAAGTACTGTTTCGCTCTGCTGAGCACACCGAGCTTTTTGGAGGCTAGTTTAGCCTTGCCTTCCAAATGACCGCGAAACTGAACGTAATTCGATATGTCAACTCCCAGGATTCTGACACTAGCTGAGGCTGTCAGGAGAGTATCCTCAAATCGAGGTGATACGACAAAGGGCGTCTTTTTTTGCGGTGAACACGCAAAGCTATGTCTTCTTGGGGTTAAAAGTAACCAGGTTTCGGCGACCCCATTCCGAGACATCGTTAAGTCGATTCTCGACTTCAGACACAAGCTTGTTTCGGCACTCTTCGACGTGTTCCCGAGAAATACTGCTTCGGCCGGAGTATGTAGCATCACCAGTACTGTCATCCGCATAGCAATGTATGTTGCTAATTCGCATCATATTATTGATATGCAGAAGGAACAGTGTCGGTGATAGCACGCAGCCTTGGGGAACACCAGCATTGACAGATTTAAGGTCGGAGCACGTACCGTCGACAACGACCTTGATGCTCCGGTCAGCCAAAAAACTGGTGATCCACTCGCATAATTTCTCAGGAAGCCCATAGGAAGGCAGCTTCGCGAGAAGCGCTTTGTGCCATACCCGATCAAAGGCCTTCACTATGTCCAAACTAACTGCCAATGCCTCCCCCTTGGATTCAACTGCTTCCGCCCATCGATGAGTTAGGTATACTAGAAGGTCACCAGCTGAGCGGCCGCGACGGAAACCGTACTGACGGTCGCTAATCAGCTGGTGCTCTTCTAAATACTTGAGGAGCTGTGAATTGATGATTGTCTCCATAATTTTGGAGAACAAGGAGGTTATGGCTATGGGCCGATAGTTAGACGGGTTAGAGCGATCTCCTTTTTAGGGATGGGATGCACCAATTTAAAAGTTAATGTAACTAAAACAAAATTAGTTGAATTTCAGAACTACCACAGTAATATTACTAAAAACACAAATATATTTTTAAATAAAGTAAATATAGATGATGTAGATGATGTAGATTATACAAACTTTTTAGGAACAATTATTGACAAATATTGTAATTGGAAAGCAGACATAGAATCTCTATGTAATAAGATTGATAGATTTGTCTATGTCTTGAGAAGACTAGGGAAGTAGGAAACGAAAGAGCCTCCCTATTAGCATATCATGGATATGTCTCTTCTAATTTACAATATGGAATTCCTATTTGGGGAAATTCTGTTGAATTGATACGAATTTTTAGAGTCCAAAAGAAATGTATTCGAACAATATGTGGTGTTAATCAGTTACGTTCCTGTAAACCACTTTTCAAGTCTCTTTTCCCTTACCATGTTTGTATATTTTAGTATGCGTATTTGTAAAAAAGCACCAAAAGTTATTTAAAACAAATGCTGAAGTCACTGGTAACTCATATTTTAGGAATAGTAAGAAATTATATGTGCCTAACCAAAAATTAAATATTTTTACAAAAAATGTGTATTGTATGTCTATTATTATATACAATCACATTCCTGATAGTCTTAATTTCGCAAAAAGTTGTTTGATTTGCTGTTAGATAAAACTTATTATGATATTAAAGAATTTTTAATGTTAATGGATAGAAATATAAGTTTATTGAATTGTCCTTAAAAAAATTTCAATGTAGTAAAAATTTTGTAAATGGTAAACAATTTAAAAATTAAAAAAAAAAATTACTCAAAATATGAAACTTGTAATTATAAAAATAACTTTGTAATGTGGAATCATCCTTGTATATTTATAACAAGAACATAAAATAAAGAAAAAAGACCAGCTCGCTAAGTTTCTTCCGCCGGATCTTCTCAGTGTGTGGCCGCGTTCCGATCCGGTAGTAATTCTAAAAAATCGATACAATTTATAGTTTTAAATGTAATATTATATAATGATATTTTTCTAAATATTTGCACACCATATATTGGTAGAATATGTCGGTAACTTAATTTATTTTTAACAACTTGTAACACCCATATTCTTGCAAATAAATATGTTCTTTCTTTCTTTCTTTCTTTCTTTCTGTACAACAGGTATATAGGTAACAGTCCTTTGATCAAAATAACCAGATTTAAGATCGCGGCCTTAAAAGTGTTAAATAAGAACACGAATAAATAAATGTGTGGTCTAATAAGACGAAATATCGTCCAATCAATGTCAGCGTAAAGATGCGTCACATGACGAAAACATCTTGTGAGTAACATTTGCCTTCTAATTATAAACGTTAAGATATGAATTTAAGGGTCATTCTTCGGAGTGCAATTTTTTAGCGTAACAGACTTTTATCTCGTATATAAACAAATAATGTTTGCATAAATCTATCGTAACATTGTTTATACATTCTATATGCATCGTGTTATATAGATTTTATTATGACTACTATATTTGAGGTGTTTTGAGGTGTTGAGGATCAATGTTATTTATTCTCAACACCCCAAATCCGGTTAATTTTACACGTTTTGCACGCGTAACACGTGCGCCATCTTCTGATCAATCGCAGATATTTTTTAATTCACTTACGCTTTTAATCAGATTTATACACAATATTGAAAAATACAAATCATTTTATATTCTGGTCAAATTTTCCATCACTACGACAGCGGTGGATTTACACTAGGGGCAGTCGGGGCAAGTGCCCAGGGCGGCAAATGTTTTAGGGCGGCAAAATTTTGAAAGTGATAAAAAAAAAGTTTTTTAGCCTTATCGAGATTCCCCAATATAATTAATTAATTCTATTAATTTATAATTTTTTGTTTAATTTCAAGAAATTCAATTCATTCATTATTAATGAATTACAATTTTGGCACCTTTTTTAGTAAAAATTAATAATCAAAATGATTTAATCAATTTGTTTCCTTGGAGATTTCAAATAATAATCGATTTTTCTACTTTCTGGAATTAAAGAAATTTAATTAGTATTTATTTGTGAAAAATTGAAAAAATTTCGGAATTATTTTTTGCATTTTTTAAAACATCAACTTTAAGAATCAATCAATTAAAAAAAATTTATAATTTATCGATTTCACCAATTAATTTTAATTTAAACGGAAAATCGTATATTTTTTACACGCTTTTTATTATTACCTTCACTTGTGTGTATGTTTGTAACCGACTTCTTTGGGCGCGAATTTGACCCACTTTAAACGGCCAGATTTCGTTCAAACTTTGTAGATTTATCGAGGACCGATGACAATACACTAATTTGATAAAATTATTCCATTTTTCAATTTGCAAAATATGATTTTTGTTAATTTATATAATTTTCATCTATAGTCGATAAGGTAAGAAACTTAATTTTAATTTTTTATAATTTTTCTCTAAAGTCGATAAGACAGGACTTGATGTTAATTTTAATTTCCAATAATTATCTTTAGCCGATTACTCTAATATTGATAAATTTTCGAATACTAAGGAGAATTTTAATTCTACAAGACAAATAATAGTATAAAAAAAACTAAAAATATCACGCTTTTATAAATAAACCAAACTAAAAAGTAAAAAATAAATAATAGTTTAAAAAAACTCAAAACACGCTTTTTATAGAAAATCAAACTAAAAAATAGAAAATAAATTTTAATAAATTTAAATTAAGAATAGTGTTAAAAATTTCAATAAATATAAATTAATAATAATGTGAATAAAAAAAATATTTTATTTAAAAAAAGCGTGGGGTGCTTTTTAAGATATTATCAAAATGATAATATATGTAAATATATGTATGAAATAACCTGATATTTTCAATATATAACATTAGTTTTCATACCTTAAAAAAATTAATAAAAAATCAGCATGAAAACGTCTTTCTACACGTATTTCCCCCCTTAAGTAAAATTCTAGTAATAGGGCGGACTTTTTTCCGGTGCCCAGGAGTGGCATTGTGTTTAAATTCGGCCCTGCATTGGAGTGAAAGTTTTTATTTTATGAGTATAAGTAAGTATGTAACACACTTGGCAAAATTTTAGCTTCGCTGTTTGCGATGGGTACTACCATGAACTGGCGAGGTCTAAACGTATCGGGATTGGTTTTTGTGATTCTGCAGTTATACTGCTGCTTATGGATCAAGTAGTCGTGGCCTTCGTTCCCTCCATTTCGGTGCAAGAGTCAGTTCTCCAATTTTCAATTTTTGGTTCTCAATTTTCAGGAAAATCCATGTTACATTTTTAGAATGTAATCGTACAATTTTTAGTAAACAGGTATTGAGGTGTTATACCCAACTCCCAAATGTAAATAGCTAATAACAAACCAGCAGCTTATATCTTTCCAATGGCGAAAAATTTCAAAATATATGGTTTTTGGTGATTTCCATGGGTAATTTCTGTGTATAAAACACCATAAAAGTTACATAAAACCCATGGAAATTACTTTATTTCATTTTATTTGCAAAAAATAAAATAAAATATGCAACGTTTATACTGTAATTCATGCGATCACCAGATTAAGTGATGAATATTGTTTGTCAGTTTTTTTTTATTTAAATCTACTAAACCAAAGCTCATTATCATTTAGACTGCCTTGTGGTCCAGATTTTGATCTCAAAGATGGTATTAAGGTTTTTTGAGGTTTTCTCTAAAGTCTTAAACCTCAATAGCAGCTCAAAGTATGGTAGATTGGTGTATTACCAATCCCGTGCCTCCGATGAGTACGTAAAGCTTTCGGTTCCGGTTAATGTAAGGTGTAGTCGATAATCGTTAACATGTCGGTAAATGCGGCAATGAGGATCATTTTTTTTCAACTGAAGCCAACCGTTTAGCTGGCAGAGGGGGCATAGTTGACTCTTACAAAAATTAGCATTTTAAAGCTTAATATTTCGCAAAGGAGTCCCTTAATCAAAAATTGTTATCACAAATTTACAATTTTTTTTTTAAAACCTATGATATCTCACATTCTGGGGAAAAATAACTTCCCTACTTTACACGATCAATAGCTATCTGACTTAAAAAATATTTTTCAATATGATAATAATATGTTACCACTTTGTTGCCGTGACTAATATGTATATTCATATCAAATTATAGCTGTCTAGTGATCTCTGAGTTAGACTGCGGACGGACGGATGGACGGACATAGCGAAACTATGAGAGTTCCTAGTTTACTTCGTAACCCTAAAAAAGAGTGTGTTTAATCAATAAAATTAAAATAAAAAACAATTTTCTACGAAACATTTTGAAAAATTTTGAAGCATGCTTAAAAGTCAACTTAAAGTTGATTTTTAAGCACTCTACTAACTTAAGCAAAAGTTTCACGTTTAAAGTTTTGATAATACTCGTAATATTGGAAATTGTGGGTATACATTGTTATTTCCAGTAAGAACAACATGCTGAACGCTAAGTTTAGAGTAGAGGAGAATTTCAGAAAAAAAGAGTCGCTGAAAAATTTGGGCTAATATCGTTTTAATGCATATTACAGTCGTTCATAGTAGCCCAAATAACTTTTATCTAATCTTATTTTCATATCTGATACGGTATTTAGCAAAATTTTACCTGCTGGGTCATTTCCGTGGTCTATAATGTAATTTCCAAGGACCGCAAATGTTCTACATTTTTTTTAGGAATAGGTACATGCACTAAGTGTCGAATTTTTATATGTTCTTTAAATTTGCATAAACTTTTGAAATGTTTATGTAATTTAATTTGATTAAGCGATTTCAAAAATACCATGGAAATTACACGGAGAACACATTTTTGAAGAATCACCCTTAAAGTTGAATTTTCTAAGGGCCTAATAAAATTTTACGAGGCCTCGTGAGTGAAGCGGAGCAACAGTCAAAACTTAACCATAATGTAAAGGGTTGATTATTATTAAATCGCTTTTATGACGTAACGATATTTTTTGGGTTCAGTCACAGAACTAAACTAATAATTTCATGGTTTCTGTATAGTTGTATCTTTATCAAGACATTTTCTTGCGTTGAGTTAGTAGGCAAGGCTGAATCTTGTTAATTCATCGAAACAGCAATCAGGATGTAACACACACCTGTGTGTAGGCTAAACTGTACTTTACAAAAAGGGATACTTTTCACGCAGCCGGTTATGCAGCCGCAGGCTATAAACATTAATTGAAAGTCGAAAGAAGTCTAAGTACTGGAATAATCTGACATTGGTATACTACGCATGTATTAGACATTGACAACCTACACTAGACTAGAATAACGTTTGATTTCTTGCCCCAATTAAATTCTGTCATAATCTGAGGTACAGGAAAAAGCACGATATGGCGATTGGCTTATTCAAAATCGTTATTTTGTCGCGTGTGTTTTGCAGTTCACTAGATTGGTCGATACCAATTCTTTCGGATTATTATAAGATCTATTAGTCTGACAGAAGTAGAGGTCTGTTATTAGGTCTCTAGTCTGCTTACTCAATGGTATTAGTAGACAATAACTCGAGTATTGTTGATCTCAACGTCGTGATTTGTTTAAAGAATGTATGAGTCAAACAGCAAGTGCTTTTCGTTTCATCATCTCTTATGACTCCTCTTTACAATGAACCATGATGGCCTATCAAATGATCGTACAGCATTGCCGCCATGATCAGGCAACTCTCTACACAATCGTGAACACTCATTCACTAAACGTCTACTGTTATGTCATTACGCCTTTCGAAGATGGATAGCGAGGTGATCGCGGCTGCGGAAATATTTTTACTTAACTCTTATAATCATCATTTAATGTCTACACCGTCTAGAACGTACCAGAAACAACCAAAGATTATGTATACCATCACTACGTTTGAGACAACTACGTACTGATTAATTGGCGATTGTATGTATATGGACGCGCACGCAACCATGGGCCATCATTCCTTTAATGTACCGACCCCATGGCGATTGCGCTCGATATACCCGGTGATGGCCCATCACAGACATTTATGCCCTCTACACTAATTTGCATGCCTTTAGTCAACCATCATAGCCCACTGTGAAGAGGGGCCTTCAAGTATCGAATATGAGCCAAGTTGGACTGGGGATTGGAGGAGATCCAAAAGCAATGAACCACTGATCTATAGTCAACTACCAATACCTATTACTTTTTGGTTGCTATTTGTTTTTGCTAATTATTGGTTTTCAACACACACAAATAATGGTTTTAAAATAATTGTTAACTCTTGGTAAACATTTAGTCATATTGGGCATTACGATATCATTAAATTATGATACAGATAATAATTACTTTTGTTTGTAGTGACAATGATTTAATTTCACTCTATGTACATACCAGCGGGATAAGATGTGAGCAGTAGTTTTGATTGAGAGCGGAGCCAGAACAAACCACGCTGAGGCTTTGACATAAAGCTGCCCATGTTTCTCGTTGCTGATAATCAAGAAAACCAAATACATTAAAAAGTATCTTCACACCTATATCCCCAAAGAGGTGGGCAGAGATACAACTAGTGGACCCACGATTACCCCGAAGATACTAACAACCGGTTTCCGAAACGCAAATTAATTTTAACCAGCAAGTTATCTGTGTTTAACATAGTTTTACTATCTATTTGGTTGTTAAAATTAATTTGCATTTCAAAAACCGGCCGTTAGTCCCACAATGTAAAAGGTGGTAAGCCTATGGCCAACCAGGCACTTATTCAATCCCGGGAAACATTTTTTTATCACAAAACTGAAAAAAACAATTTTTATTGTCCGATCCGGGAATCGAACCAAGTACCTCATGTGGTCAACACCGACACCAGATCACGAGACCACAGAGACGATAATAATATAATACATTAAGTCACAATAAAATTTTTATAAATTGTTACGTCATACATGGGGCACACTAAAAGTTTTGCACTTCTAACTAATCGGAACTATTTGAATTTCGAATGTTATATTTTTAAAATGTTGCAACCTTCTTAGTAATAAAAAAAACAATTGGCGGGAAATGATTTGTCAATTGTTTTTTTATCACACATCAAAGTTCTACGTAGGGAAGGAAAATGGAATTAAGTCGAAAAGATTTTAGAGCGATGATTTTTTATGATTTTAAAAGTTCTCTTTCTCCGCAAGATTGTGCCACTCGTCTTCAAAATGGTTTTGGGAGAGGAGCACCTTGTTTGAGCACCGTGAGACGATGGTTTGCTGAATTTGAGAGGTCGAGTTTCGTGAAGGGGGCCGCCCTTCAACTGCCGTCAACGAAAATAATGTGGCTAATGTTAAGCGGTTAATTGAAGAAAACCCCCAGATTACCTATGAAACAATTCGTTGACTATTGGGAATTGGTATGAGCCAAATTCAGAAAATTTTATACGAAGAATTGAAAGTTCGGAAACTTTGTTGTCGTTGGATCTATCATGAACTGACAGCGGAGCAGAAGCGGGCTCGCGTGGAATGGAGCACAGATGCTACTGAAGTACGACCACGGACATTCTAATGCTGTTTATGACATTGTCACAGGAGACGAAACGTGGATTTATTGTTTTGAACCCGAAAAATCAGCAATCATGTGAATGGGTGTTTGAAAATGAGAACAGGGCAACAAATGTGAGACAGGCGATAAACGTTGGTAAAAAAATGATCGCGTTTTTTTCTCAATGTGTTAATCGGCATTAAGTATCTGGGTAAACAAGTGGTATTCTACCATTTGTTTACCCAGGGTGTTAGAAAAATTCGCGAAAGACGACCCAAAAGCCGCATTCTCCTACAACATGATAAAGCTTCTTAACACACGGCTAACAAAACAAATTCATTTTTAGCTTCCGAAAAAGTATATCTCGTCACTCATACTGCGCATAGCCCCGACCTTGCACGCTGTAATTTCTGTATTTTCCCCAAAATCAAAGATTTGATGAGAGGTTTTACTTTTACCAACTCCGAAGAGCGTTCAATTAGTACGTAGAAAACATGCCTTCAGATCTGTGGTCTTCCTGTTTTAAAAAATGGTTCGATCGCATGAAAAAATGTTTAAAATGTAAAGGAGATTATTTTAAAAAGCAATAAACATAATATTTTGGTTATAACATTGTTTTTTTAAGTTACGCAAAACTTATAGTGTGACCTACGTATTCGTGTGACGTAATTTATGGATGGTCCCTTATGACCACGAGGCAGTATCCTGCCTCGTGGTCTAGGGGTTAGCCCATTCGGCTCTGACCATGAGGTCGTGGGACTGATCCCCGGGTCTCCCCGGTCGGGCATAAGTACCATTGAAGTTTTTGTTCAAGGTTTTTCTCGAAAATCCAAAATCTCAGTAGCTCGGAATCTGGCAGTTGACCACTCCCGTGCCTCGGATGAGCACGTAGAACCGTCGTTCCTGGTTATCGCTAGAAATAGTCGGTAATCGTTATCAGGTCGGTAAAATGTGGCGATTGGGATCACCGCCCATCTGGCCAACCGCCAAAGTCTATAGACGTTCGGTATACTCCGCTTACCCAGCAAGGAACCGAGCGTGATAATACTCTACATATTGATATTAATGTTTAAAAATTACATTCGCGTGGTGACTGTACGCAACCTGTAGTAATCAATTGGCTAAACTTGTCACCATAATCGTACTATTCTTTCGTTCTATTTGTTGCGGGAAAAAAATACGATTGCCGAGTTATGCCCACCCCTTCCCCACGTGGGATTTTTCCCTAACCCTCTAAATACCTCATGTAATTAATGGACGCCCCCGTACCGGCTGTAGGTACGTCAGCATGATTTCAAGAAGTAGGAATGACACTAGTTTCCCTAGACAGACGAATTAGATTTTTTAAAGCGTTCTACACTACCACCACGAACCTCGCAAACCCATAAACTGGTTTATCGGAACATTTTATTATGTTTACGCTATCAGACCACTCTGCCAAAACGACATAATGTTACCTTTTGATTTTTTCAATAACTTTTTAATATCACCCAATTGCATTTTCCCCAGGCCGTTTGTTGCATAGCTGAGCTAAGACAGCGTTTTGTTTCTTGGGAGTTGTTTTGGCATGAATTATTTTTCTGCCACATTTCACCATCCTTTTAAGTTAAAAATAATAACACTCGTAACGCAAACGCAACATTTGTGATTGAGGATGTCCAGGCGCTACCTTAAAGTAATTTTTTGCTTATTTTTAACTTAGATTTTTTGAAAAAATACTATTAGCAGTCAGTATTCTATCCTAACGCGTGATAAGACAAATATTTGGTCAATAATAAGAACCTAAGTATGCCTCGTTTCATGCCGCAACAAACTTTTCGTCGTTGTGTCGCATGTCGCGTCGAATAAGCAAGTTATAAATTCTTTCTTTAGGTCAAACGTCAAACCTTCTATCGCACGCGACGAAATGTCAAATGTTGTTTGTGCTAAGTAGACTGGTATGGTACATAATTTGCGTAAATGTAATAAGAATACAAATTATATTACTACCATCATAGAACTGGTGAAGAAGTTATTCATTAAAAACAAACATCCACTGCTTCTGATCATATTTTGTGCATACAAGCGGTCAGCTATTAGACTTGTATATCCTTCTTCGAGATTGCTGTACATCAGAGCAGAGATCAAGTTTAACGCAAGCTTGGTTTTTGATTGTATGCCTTTATTTAAAACCGTTTGAATTTTCTCGTACAACGGATTAAATTTCACAATCATAGCTCGGTATTTATTCTGAAATATGCAAAACTATTTTTAACGTCATTACTTTTAAATATCACTGTTAACGTTAATTATAAAATAAATTTGTGAAAATGTTTCTACCTCAATTAACAACTTACATCGCTCAATAAATGTAATCCTAATGTAGTAAATAATTTTAACAATGAATTTATATCATTTCTATTAGTTAACATATCTAGCAACTTGCACATCTGATTTTGAGTTAGATTTGAAACAGAGTTCTCCTGAAATACATAATTTTTTAATTTAAATTCTACCAATATGTAAAACTTTATAATACTTATATTTACAACAGAATACGCGCCTTTATAATTTTATTACAATTAGGTTGATTTAAAACCAAGTCCTGTAAAGTGTATTGCATTTTCTAATAATAATACAGCAATAAAACTTTTAACAGTGTAGACATCAAAGAGTATACAATCACTACGTTTTAGTAGATATGTGATATATATACACGCAAGACGCAAACAAAAAGTATTGCAATTATTTAATTAAACGTCGCAAAGCAAAATTTGTATTTTGTTGGAAAAATCTCCCGCCGAAGTTTTTTTCTTCTTTGACTTTTTTTCGTTATTTTTTGACAAAGTACTATGTAATTATGCCAAATGATAAAGAAGGGAAAAATTAATTTCTTTTAAATTATCTGTTATACATGGAATTCACATTTTTGATATGTAACAACTTTTCTCTCGCTTTCCTAAAATCTGTGGGAATGATTTCATGAAACGCAACGGCAGTGTGTACCAGGAAGCCGGCTTAGCCGGGTAAGCAAGCGCTATTTGAATTAACCAATGAGCATGCGCAGTATTTCAATTAACCAATGAGTGCACACTTTCTGAATTAACTAATGAGCGCGCGCAATGATCGGTTGTACGCGCTCGTCATGAGATTGTAACAATTTGATTAGTTGGATTTTAAAAGTTACACATTAAATACGAATATTGTAAGCCTCACTTGTTTTATAAATATTGATCAACACTTTCTCTTATACATGATAAGTACTAAACACACAAACACACACACAGACATTTATATGTGTGTGTATGTGTTTGTGTGTGTGTGTGTGTGAGAGAGAGAGAGAGAGAGAGAGTGAGCGTGCTGGGCAGAGGCAAGGTCGCAGGTTCAAATCCTGTCCTATCGTTCTTTGTTAGGTTTTCCCAAGCACGAGATAAGTGCTAAAACATTCAAAGTTGTCATTAAGCCAAGGAAGAAAAAGAAGTAAATGTTACTGAGTTAGACATAGGGATGGACATTAAGTTAAAAAAAAACGATTTTTTAAACACATTATTTCGGTTTTTACTTTAAATCGATTTGTCCAAAATCAAGTTTAGAAGGAAGAAATAATCGATTTAAAAAATCGCAAGGACTCAGCACCAGCGTATATGAAAAGATCGTAATATATCTTGGTTTTGGAAAGGTTTATTCAGAAACACAATTCTCTCCAATATTTGTCATTACAGCTTTATTTGCAATCGGGAGCATAGTATCATCTATATAACGCAAGCTTATGATTCTGGTATCATCAAGTGCTATTTTCTCAAAAATTTAAAAATATAAAAAAAATGTTTATTTTAATTTTCAGTTTAAACAGTAAAAAACAAATAATTATTAATATCGACACAAATGCTCATTACATTTTACATTTGACTAAATGAAAATAAAATAAAACGATAAGTGTAAAAAAACTAAAATACAAAACAATTCTATCTTTATGGTTTAAATTTAAAAAAATAACTATTACAATTTCAGATGGGGAGTTAAAAAACAATAATTTTAGAAAAGAGATATTTTCTGAAATACGGTTTCGTGTTTTCCTGACTTTAAATAATATACAGAATACAGATTGCCCTGTCTTTAAAACTATGTTTTTATATGATGAGTTTTAAGTTTTTTCATCCGCCGCATAAATAGCGCAGTTTATGAAACTTGATTAATACGTGTAATTTATTTAATCAGTTAACATGATTTTGAAAATCGATTTTAAAAAAATAATAGTCGATTACACCCCTAGTTTGACATTGACAAAATATATTTTAATTTTCATTTTAATATGACAAATTGACAATTGATAAACGCCTAACAAAGAGAAATATAATCATTATAATAGTAATCAAATAGGTATCTCGTAAGAGTATTGTGTTCCGGAATGTTCACACGCGCTTCAACATCGTTCCGAAGAGTACCACGACATGGGTGGAGTGTGTCTCTTTCTACTAAACTTGAAAAATGAACTTTCTACAAAGTTCATTTTTATTTTTCAAATATTGCTTTGTAATAATTCCAGTTACTTGGCCTAAAGAATTGTTTTGTTAATAATTACTAAGTTTGCTCTCACTTCGTAGTAATCTAATTGGTCTGTGGTTCACTTTTATGGTATGGTATGGTAATTGGTATGATAATTTAGTACTATAAAATATTTGATAATTGTATTGAAAACAGCGTCATCCAGGACACGAATTGAAAAAGATTTTATTTCTAAAGACTTAAGATCTGGAATCAAGGTTTTTGCCACTACATACGAATATTAAAAATAACTTTTTAATGTCTTAAATATATATTTTAAAATAAGATACTACATTACATTATAGTTTTTAACTATCTGAATTATAAACATAATTATATTGTTTTGTGGTAAATCGCTTATTTTTCAAAATAACAAAGTTTGGCCAATATATCAAACAAAAAACAACATCATTACAAATGGCGTCGTCATAGTGTTAAATGTTGCTCGTGCGCATTTTATTATTGAAATTCAGTTTGTTTTGTGTGTATTAGTGTTATTTTCGTTAAGTTTGAACTTTTATTCTCCGGAATGCTTAATCGTGACACAAAACTAATATATTGTGCTATTTATTGTCAGTTAATAAAATCTTAAATTATAATATGAATGTTTTAATTCTGAATATATAACATTAAACAGTGTGGCAATCAAACGAAGTTGCAAAAGGACTTGTCAGAGTTACATTTTGTTTGAATGGCACGCTGTATAGTGTTTGATAAATTCCTATTTACTATTAAAATTTCAATAAAAAACTAGGTACCTATATTAAGCTGCCAAAACAAAATAGTTCTCATGCTATAACATAGATGACGCCAGTAGGACGCCATTGACGATTTTGAAAGTTGCCTATCTATACATATAATAATACACATATTTATCTATAGTAATACCAAGGAACTTATATACGATAACTGGAATTACTGAAAAAAGCGCGGGAAACATAAAATTTGGCGGACGTCATTTTTGGTTCTGCGACTTTTTATATTATTATTTAGCGAAACAGAGGATCGATATTAGTTTTATTTGTGTAAATATTTAATTTTATGTAAATATCATTAGTTTTACTATCAGTTTAAAGTAGGTAAGTCTCCTTTTCACTTTTTAAAATGAACAAACCCCCTGACGATCCTGGAGGTGGACCTCTCCAGGTAGCGCACTATGTTACTATAGATGAGAGTAGTGTCGATACAGATACTTCGCTTTCTTCAACTCAAACAACTAATAGGAAAAGATCTCATACATCTAATAAAATATGCAAACACTGCAATAAACGGCGCAAAAAGCGCAACAATGAATTGAAATCTACTGACTGTCAGTGTTCTCACTCTGTTTCTGAAATCTCAGATATAAATAATGCTTCGGGCGCCTCATTTATTACTGGTGATAATAATGTAAATGATAATGTTACAATGAAAGATTTGTCAAACCCCCTAACAAATAGTAAGGAACCCCAAAAACCTAAAGATTATATTAACTACCGCACACAGTATGAATCTACAGACCTTGGACCTTACGTTATTCATGTCCAAAGAGTTATTACATCTCCGACTGATAATGTTACTCTACATCCAGTCTCGTTTGGGCGATTCCTTAAAAATAATACTTTTAAAAATATAATTGATGGTAGCCTCAAGAAAATTGGACGCAACCGATTATCTCTATCATTTTCGGACCACAATGACGCAAACCACTTTATTAATGACCCTAATCTCTCAAATAAAAACTTCAAAGCTTTTATCCCATCATTTAACGTTTCACGAGTAGGCGTAATTAGAGGTGTTCCCTCAGACTGGTCACCTGAGGAAATTGCTAATAATGTTAAGGTTCCCATTGGTTGTGGAAAAATAATAAAGGTTAGAAGAATAAACCGTAAAATAACTATTAATGATAACACTACCTGGAAACCAACAGAGACAGTTGTCGTAACTTTTGATGGACAGACTTTACCGAAACGTGTCTACGTTTGTTATAATGCTCTCCCAGTAGATTTATACATTTACCCTACTATACAATGCTATAAATGCTGTAGGTACGGTCATACTAAAATAACTTGCAGATCCAACCCAAGATGCTTTAAATGTGGAAAGGATCATTGTGGAGACTCTTGTACTAGCGAGGCTGATTTCAATGTTAATTGTTGTTTATGTAAGGGATCTCACTTTGCCACTAGCAAATCATGCCCAGAACATTTAAGACAAAAAAACATTAAAATGTTTATGGCTCAAAACTGTGTCTCTTATGCCGAGGCATCAAAAAATTATCCCCCGGTCTCCAAATCATATGCTGATGCCATCTCAACACCTATTAAAACTGCTCTTCATCCACTTTTGAAAAAAAACTTAGATTCGCAAGAACAATCCCATAGGTCATACAAAAAAACAATATTTCAGAAACCTAAACCCCATACAAAAGTCAGTAAGAGTTATGACTATGATTTCCAAAATTCAGTTATTAATGAATATAATTCCACTAATTCTAGAGAAAATGGTACTTTGTTGACAAAAAATAATAACAATAATCAAGAATCAGCCTCAATAGGCATGATTATATCTTTTATTAAATTTTTATCTCAGTCCGAAGTAATAACACCGTCCAACGCTGCTTTAATGACAGAAAGTTTAATTAATTATTCTAAATTTAATGGTGATCATGGACAGTCAAGCCAAAATTCTTCAATGGAACTCGCAGAGCATCACCAACAAGAAAAGTGAATTAATTCACTTATTAAATAAATATGAGCCATTTTTAGTGGCTCTTTCAGAAACTTGGTTAAGACCAAGTTGTACTTTTAAATTCTCTGGATACACTAGTATCCGAGAAGATAGATCTGATGGTTATGGAGGTGTAGCCATCATGATCAAAAAAGGATATAATTTTTCCATTGTTAATCTTCCTGTACATACTGTAAATATGTCTATATTAGCTGTTAATGTAAATAATATTTGTTTCGTGTCACTTTATATTCCACATCCAAATTTGAATATTTTGACAGAACTTAATAACCTATTAGCCATACTACCTAAACCCTTTATTGTGTTAGGTGATTTTAATTCTCATCATCAAGCCTGGGGTTGTTCCTCCAGTAATTATTATGGTGAAGAACTTTTGAAAGTCATTGAAGAATTAAATTTATGTATTTTAAACAACGGTTCTCCCACTCGTCGCACAAAACCCTCCGAAGGCAAAAGCGCTATAGACCTGTCCATTTGCAGTCCCAATTTAGCACCTTCTTTGACATGGTACACACTCCCATTTACGTTTGGAAGTGATCACTTCCCCATAATAATAAATTTCCCTTCTGCATATCATAAAACTTCACCTAAATCTACATCATATTTCAAATATAATTTGCATAACCCGGATTGGCACAAGTTTAATAATTTGATGGAAGTTGGTGTTAATGTTTTGCCTAACATTTCCTCATATAATGACTCTTCTTGTGCAGAAGCCTTTACTCAATTAATTATAAAATCAGCTGAAAACACTTTTCCCATTAAAAAACAATTAACTAAGAAAATAAATACGCCACCTTGGTGGGACAAAGAGTGCTCAGACGCTATTAAGGAAAGGAAAGCTGCTGAAAAATTTTATTGTCAGTATACAACTACAGAAAATTTTAATATTCTCACTAATATTATAAAAACTACTCGTCGATTATTAAAAAAGAAAAAAGCTGAAGGTTGGAAGAAATTCTGCTCTTCCTTATCACCCCAAACAAAACCTTCAAGTGTATGGTTAAACATAAGAAAATTTAGATCTGCATATAAGGTTTCTAATAATAATGAAATGTGTCCATTGTTAATAAATCAGCTGATAGATCATCTTGCTCCACCTACAGTACCAGAATGTATCCTTTCTCTTCCTTCTACTTCTTCTTCAGACAATTTTTCCCCTTTTACGTTATTTGAGCTTAAAGGTATCCTTCAAAATGTTAAAGACTCTACTCCTGGATGGGATAATATTAACTACTCATTTTTAAATAACATGACTGATAAATCTCTATCATACTTATTAAAGGTTATGAACTCCCTTGTTTCTACAGGTAATATACCTCAGACATGGAAGTCACATTCTGTTATCCCTATCCTTAAACCTGATAAAAGCCCTTCTGACCCTTTTTCATACAGACCCATTGTGCTTTCATCAGTTATGTTGAAAATTCTAGAGCACCTTGTCAAACTTCGCTTAGAATGGTTTATTGAAAGCAGAAATTTATTAAGTCAAAGTCAGTATGGTTTTAGGAGAGGAAAGAGCACCATAGATAATATTAGCTTACTTATAACTGATATTAGATTAGCTTTCACTCATAACAAATCTGTTTTAGCAGCTTTTTTAGATATATCCTCAGCATATGATAATGTAATTCTATCAATTCTGAAAAATAAGCTAGTGAAATTAAACATACCATTTTATTTAATTAATGTTATTATGAATATTGTATACAATAGAACTATTAATTTAGCAAATGACCCTAATAATTTAAAAAGACAACAATATAAAGGTCTTCCACAAGGTTCTGTTTTAAGTCCAATCCTTTACAACATATACTCATATGATATAGAAACTGTAGCAACTAGCAATGTAAATGTTCTTCAGTATGCTGATGACCTCCTTTTATACTCAACTGACAAATCTATACAGATGGCTTGTGATAATCTTTCCATGTCTATTCTATCCCTACAGACTTGGCTTAATAACAATGGTCTTGATATTTCTGTTTCTAAAAGTTCCATAGTTTTATTTTCTCGCACAAAATTTCCACCCCCTATAAATATTACTTACAAAAATAGTTCAATTCCTGTTAAATCAAAAACAAAATTCTTAGGTATAATACTAGATAATAAACTCCAAGGACTAGATCATTGTGAGTATATAGCAGCAAAGTGTGAACGTAATATCAATTTAATGAGATGTGTTTCTGGGGTTTGGTGGGGTGCACACCCATCTACATTAAAACTTATGTATAATGCATTAATAAGAATTTATTTTATTGGATTATGGAATGTTTTTACTAGAACCATGTAGTAAGATTGGTCTAAAGAAAATTGACTCTGTTCAAATTAAAGCATTACGAATTGTTCTAGGAGCAATGAAATCCAGCCCTGTTTCTGCCCTACAAGTAGAATGTGCTGAACCTCCATTACATTTACGACGTAAATATCTATCTGACAGGTTTTTCCATCGCACTTTGGAATCACAAAATCACCCTCTGCTTACAAAGCTCTCTAGTCTTAGTGATTTAATGTCAGATAAGTATTGGAAACACAAAACAATCCCAGCCCTTGTATACAGCTATATGAAATATCACAGCCTTAAGCCTTTTACTTTTACATCCCCTATAAATCCCTTATATAAACACAATTATGAATCATTAACTCTGCAGCCTGTTGTAGTAAATTTAGGTATAGATAAACAATCTTTGTATGCCAATCAATATTTTAACAATATTATCAATGAAAAATGGCAAGATTTTCATTTGATTTTTACTGATGCATCCAAAAATAATAGTAATGTTGGAATAGGTGTATACCATAAACAGTACAATATTGTTCAAAAAATCAAATTTCCACCGGAAGCATCTGTATTTACAGGTGAATGTTATGGACTTTATAAAGCTGTAGAATACATACACATTATGAAACTACCCAAGTGTATGATTCTGACTGATTCACTGAGTGCTCTACATTGTTTGCAAAAGTTCCCTTTAAAATCCAAATTTATTCCTCCTATTATTTTAGACTTAAGAAATCTTTTATACAAATGTACTTTTAAATATAATCATATTATTTACTTTGCCTGGGTTCCAAGCCATTGTAATATCACTGGAAATGAGCGAGCTGATCGGTGTGCTAAAGAGGCAGTTCAGTGTGGTGATTTATACCCCTACATTAATTATTGCCATGATCTAGCTGCTCTCCCTAAACTCCATCTTAAGCAGTCATGGCAAAGTGTCTGGGATAGTGGTACATTGGTGAAAGGCAAAACCTATTCCCAATTACAACCATTGATACCTTCTAAACCTTGGTTTTCTGTAGTGAAATTAAATAAGTTGTCAACATCTGTTATCACCAGAATGAGGCTTGGTCACACTAATTCTCCTGAACACCTCTTCAAGCTACACATCAAAGATAGCAATGTTTGTGAGTGTGGCACTGATATTGGAGATCTCAATCATATATTTTTTGCTTGTCCTAAATACAATCATTCATCATTATATAACAATCTATATTCTAATGACATTCCTTTACCTACATCCATTCTAACCCTGTTATTAAACCCTTGTATGTATAATATTCTTTCATTATTCATTCAAGAAAATAATATTAATATTTAAGCGTCGTTAGATACATTTAGTATCTAATACCAAATTAATATTAACCCACTTGTAAATATTATACAAATAACTAAGTATTATCTCTGTATATATTTATTTAAATATTATTGTTATAAATAATTTATAATTTTAGTATCTATGTTATTTTGATTACTTTCTGATCCTCTATTTTCCTGTCAATCCAAATTCCAAATCCTAGTTTATTGTCTAAAATATGTTTCCTCGTTTTACTTGATCATGGCAGTTGCTTAACGCCCATGCCAAAAAGAAAAAAAAAAAAAACTGGAATTACTACGAAACAATATTTGAAAAATAAAAATGTACTTTATTTCGTTACCCATAAAGTTGACATTTTTTTCTTACTTAACAGGAGTAAAACGTTCTGAGCAAGACAACGACAAGAGTGGATGTTGTCCCTTTTTTGCAATCCCCAGTGTAAATAAAATTAACTGATGGTAGATTTTTATATATTTGGTAATCGTTAAATCCCATTTATTCATACACTTTGATAAATACATTAGCATAAAACGTATTGTATTTAACATAGTGAGTTCTAAATTGTGCTTATTTTAATTATTACGTAATTACTTATGCAATGCAAAACTGTTTCTCAAATTAGTAGAATCACTTAGTAGTAAATTGCAAACTACGCATGGCCACACTTATATATGGCGATTGGCCATAGAAATATGAATAATATATAGAAGCGCAATAACATTCTATAGCTACTTTAGTTATACAAATATCGGTAGAATCGACATTGAACTAAGCGACATTTCTTTATCTCTTTTTAACAAATGGTAATTTGCATATGCAAAAAGAGACAACGATATTGTGTCTTGCTCACTTTCGTATAAATTAAAAGTTAAGTAATTGGCAATTCTATAAACGTGTCATCGACGCCATATTATGTACGTAAATAAGAGGTACATGATTTGTCAAAATATTAATTTAGTTTCGGATAAATACGATTTACCAAGTAGATATCAGTTTATTAAGTGCCATATTCTCCGTGGAAGTTAATAGACTATTAGTCAACATGCCTTCGTGTTGTATTTTGCAATGTGGAGCAAAAAAGGACAAAAATGCACCTTTAATAACGCTTCACAGGTATGTCGCAAACTCCTATGATAAAGCGTGCTGATTTTAAATAATATCCATTCTAAATTGTTGTATTTTTATATTGACTTATAAAAGATGTTCGTGTATTTTACGATTTCTTTGTAAACATAATTTTTTTGATTCCTACAAAATACGACTAGTGTTGGGGTATTAGATTTGTCAATATTTAATTTCATTAAATTTTAGGTTCCCAAGAAATGAAGATTTACACAGAAAATGACTAGATGCCATTGGCATTGAAAATATCAATCCCCGACATAAGAACTGGTTGTTCTGCTCACTTCATTTCAAGGAAAGTAATTTTAATAAAACACTGGATGTAGTCAGATTGCGTGACAATGTCATTCCTTCATTTTCTCTGGTAAGTAGGTAATGGTAATTTCTTACGTTTTCATAGTATGATATCCTGTGTCTTTTACCTATCTGCAGTCATCAGAAAGCTCGATTTCCTTCTACCACATAAAATATGATATGATGTCTGTCACCTGTATAACCCTAACACACAACACTGATTGTACCTAGGTATGGATCATTTGACAATAATTAACATATTAAAATTCGTATTAAATTTTTTAACAATTAACAATTGTTATTTATATTATCAAATACTGTTAAAAGTTGTTTTTATTGCCACTAAAGAGTATAATAGGGACTAGTATTTGTATAATGAATAATTTCAGTATTTATTCCTTTTGTATATTTTTAATAAGTTTCAGTAATAATATAATTAAATAGGTATTAAATGTTAATAAAAAATGGAATCGTCATTAAGAATAGTGACATCTGTTTGTCTGTTTGTGTAAGTGTTATTTTGTGTTTGTTGTTGTCGATGTTTTTTTTGGTCGCTACCTTGATAGCTTCACATCTTCTGCCTAAGCTACTGATATAATATATCAAAAATAAATAACTATTAAATATAAATTTGATTTAACAACATACAAGTTATCAAATTTAACAATAATTTCCATGCATAATTGTACCTTTAAGTTCTGCTGATGGCTTCGGTTTTTTGTTTATTTTTATTGCTAAGAGCCTTAATTAAAAGATTTAAGAATTATTCAAATTGATCATAAGTTAATTAAACATTTTTAGTAGTCCTAATTACACTTTCAGTTTTTAGACAATAATGCCGACCTAAATATTTTTAGCCCGTTAATAAGCAGAAAATTAATGTTTGTGTGAAAGGCAGAATATACATGAATCAACTCGGACTTTAACATCATCAGTACTAGCATCCATTCATGTTCCCGTGATAAAGGAAAATGTATGTAAAAATAAGTTCAACATGTTAAATTACATCTGATTGTTGTATAATATTTGCAAATTAATGAATAAGTAGTGGTTACGTCATACAACTAATTGCAACATCAATGATGATTCATTTTATGTATAGGTGTTATGATGCATGCGGACTTTGTTGGCCGCATCGTTGTAAATGAATAGTTTAAATACTACGTTTTTTTTAAATATGTTCATACCTAAAATTTGGAATGTAAATTAATATTGAAATGTGTAAATTATTATATTAATTCTAATAAAATTCAATAAATTCTTTAACCATATAGTAGATGTTATGACTTATGGCAGTAATATTTAGGTGATTTCAATACAGGTAAGTGTTTGCAAGACTTAGATAATATATTTTTACAAATGTTTAAATGTTTATTTCTCAACTTATTTTACACTGATTATATAATATTACATTGTCCGGCGCATCCTTTTAAGCAGAAATGCTTGTGTCAGGATACACCGCTCTTCCAGAACATCATTAGCATTTGTGTAAATTAAGTAATATACGTGCCTATTGCGTGTGTGTATTTATGTATGTGTATGAGTCTGTACGTGTATATGAGTGTGTATGCGTGTACGAGTATGTTATGTCAGCATGGGTAATTGTAAGTACATGTGTTACATTAATCTTAGGACTAGCAGTTTCTAACAGACAGATACATCAGTTAATAGAGTTTTCTTATATTATCTTGCTAAAAATAATTGATTCAACATCGTCATAAGACAGTGACTTAAGCCAGCCCACTAAAACCTCTTTAAGGTTGTAGATGGTTAGTGGATAAATATTTAACTTCTTATTAAGTTTGTTATATATTATAGTAGACTGATTTAAGAACTGTCTATTGGCAAAAGGTGTTTTTACCGTTGAGTTTTGTAAAATAGCATCCTTCCTTGTTTTAACTTTTTGGTTATTATCATATGTAATCAACCTATGTCTTTTTTTTATGGCATAAAGTATATATAGTTTTCTAACTGATAGTAACTCGCACAGTGAGTATAGTTCAGTTGTGGAAAATCTACTGGTTTTGAAATGCATTACTTTTAATAATGCTCTTTGGGCTCGTTCTACTTGCAACATTTTAATTTTAGTGGCACCACCCCATACAGGTATACAATAGCAAATAATTGATTGAGCTAGCGCAAAATAGATTCTATTTAGAAGTGTATTGGATGCAACGTCTCTTAATTTCCGAAAAATCCAAATAAGTTTTCTGATCCTCCCAGATATCAATTCAATTTGAGGATGCCACGATAATCTTTGGTCTAGCATGATTCCTAAATATTTTACTACATTATTATCTACATATATTTAAATTTATGTGTGATTTTTATGATGTGGAAAAATATTTTGGTTAGCTTCTCAGCCTGATCATAATTCTACACATAAACTATTACTTATTAAAAGTGTAATCAAAGTTTTTATTGATTTAAGATATAGATATCATGGACGTCGAGTTAATGATAAGGTGTCACACAGTAAATATTTTAATAAACTGGTATTGTTTAGAAATGAATGAAATAGATTTTATTATTATACACTAGGCGACGAACTATGCACTTTTGTGGAACATTTTACTGAAAAAGTGTCGCACTTTTAGGTTTGAGCTTCGACGTGGTACTTTGAATTCATGTCTAGATATGTTATCTACCATAAAAATACCATTTTATAAACATTAAAAAAATAGAAAATACAATTTTTATGAGAATCTTATTACTACTAACGCCATCTATTAAAAAACTAACGAGTTAAAATCTATAGAAGATACATTTTTTATTAGAATTTTTGAACTTATTAAGAGATTATTTCACAAAATGTTTATATTTGACTGGCGGCGCACGGGCATCGTACTCTTGTATAAAGGCAAGGGTTCACGACGTATAGACTGCAATAGCTATAGAGCATCAGTTTGATCAGCTTGGCAACCTGACGACGCCTTTGATGCGAATATAATGTCTGGGCGAAACACGCTGGATTTTTTAGGTTAGATAAAGTCCATACATTAAAATATGTAATTCTCATAAAAATACTTTCCTAACAATATTACTAGATAATATAACTTTACGAGCCCTTACAAAGCTCTGCTTTTTGCTAGTTTAGTAAGATATATTTTATTCATTTCTAAAGAATACCAGTAATTCATAGTTTGTGCAGGTCTAGCAGAGGTGCCTTAACTTTTTGTAAACAAGTAAATGTTTGTTCTATTTGTTTGTTTATCCTCGTGTTGGTTCCGGGCTCCTTTGAAGAATAGACCAACTGCCGTTCTGCCAGGCAGATCGTAAAGGGCGACCGATTGGCTATGCAAGTCACTGCCATCGTGACTACTAGGTGGTAGAGTTCTGTATTATCTCGCCCGGCTCTGGTACCACCGCCTATTCCTGCCGCAATAGCGTCAGTGTTTGTCACTGTCGTGTTCCGGTTTGGAGGGTAAGATAGCCGGTAAACTTATGCATGTGGCATTAGACCTCGCCACAAGATAGCAACGCACCATCAATATCTTTGGTGTCCATAGGCGATGGTTGACTCTTTCCATCAGGAGACCCATCTGCTTGTTTGCTATCTTATGATTTGAAAAAAAATATCATTTGTATTTTATCAATTTTGTGTCACCATTAAAAGTTTCTATCAGTGCAAGTGTCTCCACCGAACAAAGCCCTAGACTACCTTTTTGTGAAATAGGTCCTAAACAGAAAAAAATACGAGCAGAAAACTTTCATTTGTCATCGAACGAAATATAATATGCATATTTTGCGCAGTTAAAAGTAGATAGGAATGAGGAAATTGCTGAAATATTAGAACATTTAATTAAGAATCCACATGGTGTGAAAAAAGTAAAAAGGTGCGTATCTGTTAAAGAAACTAAACCTGCTTTTTCTCCGGATGAGGCTTTGGGGATATTTTTATCACTTAAGCTAAACAAATGGCAATACAATACATTAAGGGAAAGTGTTAAGAAAAATAATGCAATTATATTTCCAACCTATTATCAAGTTCAACATGCGAAACAAGAATGCTATCCATCGAAAGACGCTATCACAGTAACAAAAACTTCGACCAAAATAAAGATACAAGCTCTACTGGATATAAACCAACGCTAATTTCATCCAAAAAAACAATATTTTCACTATTTACCAGTTTTACTACAATACTCTATGGTATTTTATCGTTTTCGAACGAAACATTGTACAGAATAATATCAAATTGGCATTCTTTTTTCAAATACGCTCTTAGGGAAAAATAAAATAACTTAGTCCGCCATTTTGATTCGTGCTGTGTGTGTTATGTGTTGGTTGCAGTTTATGATACTGGTTAATAATGGTGTGACTGATATATTAGTATTCGCTAAGATATTAGTAATATTGAAAGGATTCGTGGATTAGTAATCCGGCGAACTGTAATATGCTAATATTTCATATTCGCCTAATATCTGTAACGGGTATCCAAAATGAATCGGATAATATCATTCGATCTTCGGAATAGTTCGGATTCACTAGATTGGCGCTCGTTCGGATTCGTGAAAATATTAAAATATTTTCACGATACGCCGCGTCGTACGTACGAATGAGACAGACGTATTTCCTGCAGTATGCTGTTGTTTTAAGGTTCAAATTACAGTAAAATATTAGTTAATACTGATATATTAGTTAAGATATTTTCCTGCCGTATCAGTGTCAGATCTTATTACTGTTACTTTAAGGTCCAAATTACAGTGAAATATTAGTTAATAATGACATATTAGTTAAGACATTATAATATTTGAAAGTGAATATATTAGTATCACCTAATCTTGAGAAATATCGGTATTAACCCATCTCTACAGGTTAATTTAAAAGTGTTTTGGCGTATTAATCAACAAATAAACTTTATTTGTAATCAAGATTAGTTCAAGATCTAACAGTTTAGATAATAATTTAAAAAAAAAAAACCGTAAATATCAATTAATAAAACATATTTTTCGTTAACGACCAACTCATGATACCAGCGCTTTGGGCATACCCAAAGCGCTGGTATCATTTTTATTTATTTTCGTAAATTTTAGTGTTGATATCTATGATCTCAAAATAAATCATATGATGTGAATGTGAAATATCCTAAACAATATTTAAAAAAAATTAACATAGCTGTAAATTTGATAAAGAAATAAATTATTTAAAAATTTCGAAAAAAACTACGTATTACTTATGAAAAAAAAAAATTAATATTTATGTAAATAAATATTTTTGTACTATAATATATGTTGTTTATTTTTTTCCGTATGTATATGTTTACCAATTATATAAAAAAATATAAAAAGCATAAGCGATGACCTATGCTTTTTATATTTTTTTTATATAATTTTTGAATTAAAAATCCTCGACTAACAAATACATATTTTTCTCAAAGTGTCGTGTTACACCTGAATTATTTCGTAGCTTAAGCCATTTAAATTAAACAATTCTCATACCAGTTTATTGCAGTGCTCAAGGCCTCTTAAAAAATATACGCTTTACAGTATCTGATTCAATCCAAGCAACTCATAAATCATTTTTGTGACCACGGTCCACCGGAACGAACTCGGAACGTGTGCGCGTAACGGTCCGTGTTTTTTTAGAAAAAAATGCGAAAATGGCTGGTGGTGTGAGCGGTCATTAAAAACTAAAATTAGAACTAATTTGTAACTAAAATGTAACTTTGTGTTATTACACATTTTAGCTTTGCTTACGTCGATAAAAAATAATGAGATTCAGCGTTGCCTACAAAGGTGGCTCAAGAAAATATATGGTAACGCATAAGAATGATAATTATATAAACAGAAACACAAAAAATATTGCAACGTCATGAAAATATCGTTACAATAATCAACCTTATTTTTGTACGCTATGATTTAATTCTATTGCTACTATTGTTCCGCTTTATCGACGACAACTCGTAAAATTATGTTAGGCCCTTAGAAATATCCCCTATAAGTTAAGACGTTTTCGTAACACGACGCATGCGTACGTTGACTGTGATTGGACAAAATAAGACCACATATTCATTTCTATTCTTATCTTATTAGCCACTTTTAAAGTCGTAATCTTGAATCTGTTTATTTGTGATCGAATGTCACAAAATAACGAATTTACGTTGACATTTTGATTTGTCAACTAGATCTCTCTTTATCAATTTACTATTTATTTGAGTGAGTTCAGGGATCGTTTTGCAGGTGCTAATACGAATATAATCACACAACAAAGACGTCATATATACTGACGTATGAAATTGTCGGATGTGTCCTAGAACCTCAGAATTAGTCAACTAAAGCACAGAATACTGGAGACTAAAAGAAGTAAATCTAAAGCCATTAGGCTTATTAGTGAAAATACTTTAATTTATTTTATTGTCTAGCTTGATTAATATAAAATTTTATTTACTATAAACGTTTTAGTACGGACCTACTTTGCGTTTCAATATTTTTGGGAACGTTTTAAGCGTTATCAATATAGGTACTAGTAAATTATGTTTAGATTTTGTTCTTACACGTCAAAGATCACCTCTAATACAATAACATATTTTTTGGTTGAAAATACGTAAATCAGGAAACAACGTTTATCGATAAAACATAAATGTTACTTTCTGGACATCCTTAATAATGTTAACACGGCAGCCATATTGTGTCTATAAATGACACGTTTTTTCTGTAGCTATTTCATGTCCATATATTTAGAGGTCAATGCGATTGGCGCTTTGTTTATTATGTTATAGTAGAAAGAGGCACACTCCACCCACGTCGTGGTACTCTTCGGAACGATTTTGAAGCGCGTGTGGAATTCCGTGTAGAATGTAACTTCCTTGAGTAATACACATATTTATCTATGGTTCACTTCTTATATTGTTTTTGACTATTCTAATTGATCTGTGATATATATATATTAATCTGTGGTCTGTGATAATCACAAATTGTTCTTAATCACAGATTGTGTAAATTCATAATTCTTACCTAAAAAAAAATGGTAGTACATAATACTCACAGGGCTCAGTGAATTTGGCCCCACTTTTTTTGATTTTCAGATTTTTGATATTTTTAATTATTTGTTCGTCGTTCGTTCTTTAACGTTCGATTGTAAAAATTGTTTGTTCGTCTTTTATTTATTTATAATTAATTAAACAAATGATCACCCTTAAGTTGGCCCCCCTTACTAGATATCTTTATTTTTATCACTTAGATTAATTAATTTTGATTAATTATCGTTTGTTCGACGACTATTGGTGATTGTTCGATCATAAAAACAATTAAATTCCCAATTATTATTTATTTTATATCTAATATGCAAACCATTACCTCACGCCTACATTGCGCATGCGCCAGCACTAGAGGTGCGCAGAATGTGTCACTGAAATGAAAAGATATGAACATATCTTTTGATCACTGCGAAGTATATCACTCTATTAGTTCAGTAGTTCATCTAGTCCAATGGCTTGAGTCGCTATCATTTCTCAGTACATTGATTTTCCTTCGTTTGTTAATCGAACTAAGTAGTGTGTAATGAATCTTATGATGCAAACAAGATAAACGTTGAAGCGATAATAAAACAATTTTAAAATAAAGTATATTTTTTATTTGTACTATTTTTTTCGTTTTTTTATTCGTACTTTTACTAATGAAAGATTGAAAGTTCTTACTAAAATAGTGTTTACAATTGTCGAATACAGCAAAATGTTTCTTATGGCCTTAACTTTAAGCTGATTTTTCTAAACTTTTATTTTTCACTGTAATTTTTGATTTTAGATAAATTCAAACATACATTATGACATTTTTTGCATTGCGTTTATACTAATTGAAGATCAAAACTACCTTCATGCGCAATAAGCAATGAACGCTTATAATTAAAGAATTCATTTTATCGCTCTTCGCAAGTATGTAGGTATGTACATTGTACATGAAAGTACGAGCACGAGTGATATGATATAGTTAACCGGTATCAAGTTCAGCCGGGCCGAGATTGTGTCTGCTACATCACTCCCATCGGCGCGTGATCGGCAATCTTCGACTCTCGTAATCGTTTCGTTCGCGGTGAACTACGCGAACTAGAGATATAGATAAATTGAAACTGAACTAGTGAAGGATGAACTAAACGCAACTGAAGTAGTTCAATTGAAGGATTCATTCGCGAACTACACACGACTAGCCAGCAGTCTAATGGCGACTGAGCGATGCATAGTGCATGTCATGTAAAAAAATGACATTATAAATAATGCTCCATTTCGAATATCATCAAATTATACGATTTGAATGAAGTATTTATTCAACAGTGTGAGTACCTCGATTATATATAAAGGTATTTAATTCTTATTAGGAAATATTGTAGGTAGTTCCGATAGTGGTAAATTTAACACCATACATAAAAAAAAATCTGCACATTTTTTGAGGTTAACTAATAGTACATCTAATATATACATCTTTAACAGAATTATAAATAGGCCTATCATTTTAGCAAAGAAACAAATTAAAAACAGTTGTATGATATACACACCCACACACATATAATAATAATAATAATTTAATTTATTACAATCACATTTCACATTAATCAGTGGTGGGGGCACTCCTTTTAAGTATGTAAATACCTGTGTTAGGAGGCCCCGCTCTTCTATACAAAGTTAAAGTTTAAGATTAAGAAAACAATTAGCTTAATTAAATAATAATAACATTGCAAGCAACATCTAACGATGCCGTTAGAGAATAATTATTTTTCAAAATTAAAAATATATTATAATTTAGTACATTTTTCAGTTTTTAAAATATGGTGTATTCAATTTAATTTCTCAATTTATAATCTAAATTAAATAATTTATTATATTTGTGTTTGTGCTTGTGTGTGTTTGTGAGCGTGTGTACGTGTAGAAGTGTGTATGTGTGAGTGTGTGTGTATGTGTGTGTATATGTGTGTAAATCGACAAGAAAGGTTTAATATTTACGTTTATAAGATATGATTAAAATTACGATATTGATATTACGATATTGATAGGAGTGCTTCAGTTTGTTCATAAGTTAGAGTTTTTAGCCAGTTAGTTAATGTTATTTTACAATTATATTTCTTCATCATATATATATCTAAAAGTCTATTCAATTTGTTATAAAGAATGGTAGATTTATTATTGAATTGATTGCCAGCAAAAAAAGTTTTAGTTTGGTATGTAGTAGCGACTATGTCAGATCTTCTCTTTAAAAGCATTTTGGGGTCAAAAATTAAGTTTTTATGTACTCTAAGGGTCGATAATAAAATATAAAGTTTTCTGACTGATAAAACATCACTAAGATTATAAAGGGATACAGTAGGATACTTAAATGGTTTAAAATACATTACTTTCAAAAGAGCTCTCTGAGCTCTTTCTAGTTCTAATAATTTAATTTTTGATGTACCACCCCAAACGGGAATACAGTATGCTAATATTGATTGAGCTAGTGTAGTATAAATTCTTCTCATCAATTCTTTTGAAGTAATATGACGTAAGGTTTTAAAAATATAAATAAGCTTTCTAATTCTACCACCAATCAGCTCCAAATGTTGATGCCATGTCAGTTTTTGGTCAATATATATTCCTAAGTATTTAACCTTATTGACTTTACTTATCGTAGGACAATGACACGGATTACTTTGAAAGTTGCTACAGGAATGAATTTTTAGTTCCATATCTAGAGTTGGTTGTGAAGAATTGTAAATTGAAAAACATATATAATTAGTTTTCTGTGTGTTCAACGTTAGGAGGTTAGTATTTAGCCACGCAAAAATCCTTGAAAGCCCCATAGATGCATGCTCATACACGTCTTTCCATGTTTCCCCTTTGAAGATGACAGCGGTATCATCAGCGTAAGAAAATACATTTCCGAACTCGATTTTTAAATTACAGAGATCGTTAATATATATTAAAAAGAGAGTAGGGCCGAGAACACTTCCTTGTGGGACGCCAAATGAAATATTTTCCGCATCACTGACAAACTCACCTATTTTTACACGCTGTGTACGGTTTAAGAGATAACTTTTAAGAAGTGCAAGTGGAGTGTTCCTAACTCCTATGTTCTCTAGTTTTTGGAGAAGAGTGGGCACAGAGACGGTGTCAAAAGCTTTCCTTAAATCAAGAAAAACTGCTAAACACTTATTTTTGCAATCTAAGTTATTTACTATCTGAGAGCTTAGTGCTAGAACCGCATCTTCAGTGGATAGGTTCTTTCTGAATCCGTATTGTGAATCAGATAAAATCCGGTATTTTTCGAGGTAAGCCAAGAGTCTTTTATTTAGCAGCCTTTCCAATATTTTGGACAGAGCAGGGAGGACTGATATTGGTCTATAGTTATTAACATCGTCCCTGTCTCCACTCTTGTGTACAGGAGTAATTAACGATTGCTTTAATGAGTCAGGGAACACACCCTTTTTAAAACATAAGTTTATTAGGTGTACTATAATTGGTATTAAAAGACATTTCGCACTCTTTAAAAATTTTGTTGGAATGTTATCATAGCCTGCAGCACTGTTAGATTTAAGAGCCATAATCGCATTATCAACTTCCACAGTATCCGTGTCTAGCAGTACAAACGAGGATAGGTTATTATGTGGTAGATAAATCGAAGGATTCCTGCGCTGCATGGTATAGTTTGTTTCAATATCTTCTGCTAAGGATTTACCTATATATGTACATATATAAGAAATTCATATTTAATTAGAGTAATTACTCTTTTTGTTTACTCAAATAACAGCTTTATGTGGCTTTATGAGTTAAGTACATATATTGGTCGTAATGCATGTAAATGGACTATATAGACATTAGATGTTTTTCGATGATTATTAATAAGTACATAATTTATTAATAATGATTCTTTTATAACTAAACATTCGAAATGGAGCATTATTTATAATGTCATTTTTTTACATGACATGCACTACGCATCGCTCAGTCGCCATTAGACTGCTGGCGCATGCGCAATGTAGGCGTGAGGTAATGGTTTGCATATTAGGTATAAAATAAATAATAATTGGGAATTTAATTGTTTTTATGATCGAACAATCACCAATAGTCGTCGAACAAACGGTAATTAATCAAAATTAATTAATCTAAGTGATAAAAATAAAGATATCTAGTAAGGGGGGCCAACTTAAGGGTGATCATTTGTTTAATTAATTATAAATAAATAAAAGACGAACAAACAATTTTTACAATCGAACGTTAAAGAACGAACGACGAACAAATAATTAAAAATATCAAAAATCTGAAAATCAAAAAAAGTGGGGCCAAATTCACTGAGCCTACTCACAGACCAATTAAAGTACTACGTACAGACCGCCATCTGGGGAATATTTGGTTTAAACCGTATGCAAAGTTCGAAGGAAAATGTTAGTTCTTAATTTGTTTTTCTCGGTTGATATGTTGGTAAGGCAAACGATTAATATTCATACAGCCAGACGCGTAAGGTTTGACCGTATACCTCGTTCTTTTACTTATTTCAGTTTTTATTTATTTTTAATTAATGGATAATCACGTAAATAAAACAACAATTTTAAATACTTAATTTTTTTTTTTTTTAAACAATGACCTATTCCCAACTTGCGGATGAAACTGAAAAACATAAATAGCATTAAAATGAAAAGGAAATGTGTCGGTTTTGATTGGATCTGATGGGATTAGGCGGGATCTGGTATGATAATTGAGAATTAGGCGGGGCTGTGGTGAAATCGAAAACGATCGGATAGGTGAATAAGTAGGAAAGTGGAATTTGTCGGGTTAGACTGAATAATAAAAGGTGAGATTGAGGATTAAGTTCGATTAAAAGAAATTGGTTGATATATGATCTGACATTAGTTGGATGTGGTGGGATCGAATGAGATCGATTACGCAGAATCTTGTGAGATTGGGTGGGTTTAGGTGGGGTCTAGTCGGATTGGTGAGATCTGATGTGAATGGACTGGAATTGATGGGATATGGCGAAATTTTTAAATTTGCATTAACATTACTCAATTTACATTACTTAATTTTTAAATTTGCATACTCATGATTTCGATTCGTACAATATTAGTCTTTTATAATTTTTTTATTTATTACATTGCACCAATTCAAAATAAAAGTCAAACATTCCTCCAGTACAATATCTTTGTACAATTCGTAGGTCACAAAAACAAATGAATATTCCAAAAATATTTTTTTTTTTTTTTTTTTTATATCATAAGATAGCAAACAAGCAGATGGGTCTCCTGATGAAAAGAGTCAACCATCGCCTATAGACACCAAAGATGTTAATGGTGCGTTGCTATCTTGTGGCGAGGTCTAATGCCACTTGCATAAGTTTACCGGCTACCTTACCCTCCAAACCGGAACACGACAGCGACAAGCACTGACGCTATTGCGGCAGGAATAGGCAAGGCGGTGGTACCTGACCCGGGCGAGACAATGCAGAACTCTACCACCTAGTAGCCACGATGGTAGTGACTCGATAGCCATTCGGTCGCCTTTTACGACCTGCCTGGCAGAACGGCAGTTGGCCTATTCTACAAAGGAGGCCGGGACCAACATATTTAATAATAATATTTAAATTTGTTTAATTTCACGTCTTGTAATAATAACATGAATGGAATGCTCAAAATATTCATTTGTGATTCTAATAATAAAGCCAAAACATCGAACTGCATATTCGGATGGGTAAGACAACTTACTTTGTTGTAATAATTTTAATATTATTTTTGTTTTATATACGAGTTTGTTTGAACTTGGTAACTAATTTTTTCTGCCATGATCACAATTTACTTCATGTAACATTTTTCGTGTTACCCATCCATATGCCCTGGAATGCACATTAACGCATCTTTTTGCTCTGAATTCAAGAAATTGTCATCGATATACATATATTTGGTATATAATTAACTGACTATTTAGTAGTTGGTGTCATTCTCAATTAAATAATTTTTACAATAATAATAATACCAAACGAAAATTGATACAGTTTATTGGTTTTAATACATGGATTTAAATGCGTTTATAAAAGTATAAATCTGAATTAAAATATCTCGGGTCTCATTATTTTAAATTTTTTTTGTGATTCCCATACCCTTTGCAAAATATCCACACTGATGTCCCAATTTATTTATGTGTTACACAGCATAGAATATTTTAGTTATTATAGATGGTATAATATTACAAACAAGATACAATTTCCGCCATTTGTTGATGGCATTCAAGTTTACACTATTTGTATACTAATTAAAAATTATTAATTACTGATGAACATAAAACTATACATTAAACATAATAGGTGAAAATTGAATAGTAAATAAATACAAGTGAACTAGAATTAATGTTAAAAAAACATATCTTTACATAAGCCATGTCTGGAAATCCACAACCGTGCGCTTTTGTCGACACCTTTTGCCTCGCATTACTCCTTTGTGGAATCTATTACCCTCGGGGGTGTTTCCGAATGGATACGACTTAGGGACCTTCAAGAAACAAGCTTATTCATTCTTAAAAGGCCGGCAACGCAGCTGCAATACCCCCGGTATTGCGGATGTCCATGGGCGACGGTGATCACTTACCATCAGGTGCACCATCTGCTCGTTTGCCCCCTCTACAATAAAAAATAAAAAAAAAACGACACATTTTTAAATTTTCATGCTACTAATATATAATTCGATACAGAACAAATTTACTTCCTGCGATTACTTACAATAATGCTAGTTTAAATGTTTTAATGAAATATATTCATACACCTTGCTTGTCAACTGTGAATTTCTTCGATAGTTTTTTTTTAATATTTTAAGTAGCTACGCTTTAACATTTGCTGTACTTTGTTACAAATTTTATTTTTCCCAGTATTTTTATATTCTACTAGCAGCTTCGCTGAGCATAAATACATTGATGATTCAAAGAAATTATGTGACCAATCATTTACGCTCTTAGTACCAAAACTAACTCAAAACTCAGTGTTTATCATGTTCAGTCAAGTATCCTCGAGTTATAACGGGACACACAGAGACAAACAAACGGACAGAAAATACAAAATGTTACAATTAATGTCGGAGAGTCTCAGAGCGAACATTTATCATGAAATTTGATTTATATAGTAATATGTACAAACGATATATCTACAAACAGACATTACAAATATATATAGTGAAAGAGATAGATAATAATGTGATCTTCGATTTTTTTCATCCTATTTTGCTAAGTGTAAGTGCAAATACCATTAATTGGATCAAAATCGAACAATTAGTTTGTGATTTATCAATGACTAAAATTTTTGAAAGAAATGGTTTTTCACATTCTTCGAAATTTTTCAACCTATCGATTATTTAGCTAAAGCCATATTTTAAATCTGAAAAATTGAGTTGAATGTCATTCGAAAGATCAAAATCAATTATCGTTTCCAAAATATACAGCTTTTTAAAAATCAATATACGGCCATTTTTAACTCAATATATACATGATAATATAATTATGTATACGGCTTAGACGTTTGAACTGAAAAAATCTATGCCTACAGTTTTTACTTTATGAGCTTAAAATACCTTAATTTAGCGGGAAGTTTCAGGGATGACCCGCAGGGTTAACCGTTTACACATTTTTTTAAACTAGTTTTTAGGTAATTGTACATTCAGTCAGACATTTAAAAACTTTTTATAAAACCAAATTTTTATACGGATTCCTTTGAAAATAGTATACGATTTCTGAAACAAATTATTTTTGCGATTCTGCTTTAAATTTGGAAACTAAATATAAATCTTATACTATTTCTATGAACCTTCAATTTTAATTTGTATTTATTATTTGAAAAAGTTTACATTTTACATCTATATGTAGTAGTTTCAAAGTTTTAAATGCTTCTAAATATTTAAATGCACTAAACTAATAGGAACATATTGTTGCGAATATTCAGATACAGACAGATATATAAAAATTATAGTCTGTTATTTGCGCAATCACGTGTTTTCACTATGTATTAATTTTCATCAAGATTCGGCAAGCCAATCATAACTTATAACGAGACATACAGACAAGATAAGATAAGCAAAACTAATAAAAATAATAGAGCTCAATATGTGCACAATTAAGCGTTTATTTACTTATTTAATAATTTATTGTACACAAAGGGGTAAAATAACATTTTGATTCAAAAAAAAATCTACAAAAAACGAGTTTATCAGAGGTAAGAGATTTCTTCAGCAAATCCAAAACAGTGAGAATGCGTGAAAGACGTGTAGGAGACAAGTGTATAGACATTAGTTTAGAAATATACAGTAGGAATACAAATATAAAAAGTTATTTTAATTTATTTAATTCTATACATTACAAATTACAATGCCTTTTTATACTAAAAATTAAACAAATAAATAAAATTCTTATAAAGGTTTTATTTACCTGTAATAAAGGTTAATAATGAATGACTGCTCCTAATATAAAACGGAAGTGAATTCCAAAGTTTCAAGAATTTAATAGCGAAAGAATTACTTATTATAGAATAATCGCCCCGTTGGTCGAGTGGTTAGCGGCCCTGACTACGCAATCGACGGGGCTAGGGTTCGATCCCCGACGGGGACAAGCATTTATGTGATGAGCATATATGTTTGTATTTTCGGGTTTGGGTGTTTATTAAATATATTCTAGTATTATCTAGTAAAGAATTAATAAAAAAGTATTTTCAGGCAAGTTACCCTGACGTAGGCAAATGTACAACTAGGTCAACAACAATAGTTCCTTATACGTGACGACTGGGTCCCGCAATGTGATAGGTGGCAAGCCTATTACATTGTGGGACCAAGCGGCACTTTCTAATCCCGGGCAACGTTGTTTTCATCAGAAACCTGAAATATCACATTTTTGAATTGCCCGACCCGAGAATCAAATCTGGGACCTCATGTGTCAACACGACACCGCACCACTAGACCACAGAGACGATAAAATTCAACACACTTAAGAGGGACAATTTGAGTTGAAATCATATAAAAAGTTCACGAAGAAGTATTCTTACTGTATACCAATTTTCACAAAGATAAGATACATATTGACAGACAAAAATGTTCAAAATTTGTAAAATTTATGTTAGCAAGTCATAAAACAAATACTTATTAAATATTCGTGACTGTGAATGAGTGTGAGTGTATGCCTTACAAAAATTGACTAAATAAAATTTAATGTACAGACACACACTAAGATTTATACAGTAGTATTCATTTCAAAATTTATGATATTTTTTTAATAAAACAGCTTGTTGCTACTATTTTGCTGTCATTCTTAATTGCAAGTTACTACTAGCACCATTAGCTATGTCAAATAATTCGTCGACGAAAGAGACTACTTGTGCCATGTTCTCCAGTGTTTCTCATATCGGTTTCATCTGGAACAAGGCTGGAAATAAAAAATAAAACATTACAGTCTAGTAGGAGTGTATATTTTCAATGGAGAATATTATGTTGTGTTTAAAAATACTAAAAAAATAATTTTTTCACCTATTGCTGATCTCTGTCACGTTCCGGTACAGGAAGCTTTTTTTTATCATAGGATTTCAAAAAAACCCTCCTGATGAAAAGAGACAACCAACGCCTATAGACACCAAAGATGTTAATTGTGCGTTATTATCCTTGCAAACTTGTTATTATTTAGTGCCATATGTATAAGTTTACTGGCTAAGTTACTCTCATAATCTGAACACAACAGTGATACGCACTGACGCTATTGTGGCAGGAATAAGTAAGGCGGTGGTGGCCGACCCAGACAAGACAATGCAGAACTCAACCACCTAGTGACTACTATGTTAGTGTCTCTCGTAACCAATCGTTCGCCTCTTACTAATTTAAATTTACACATACACCTGATTAATCTTTACGTATTAAGAGTGGCTTAGGCAGTTTTTAAATTACCAACGATAGACTATAATATGTGTACCATCGTGTCTACTAGATGATAGAGTTCCGCAATGTCTCAACCGGGTATGTATTCTCACCACCTTTTCTATCCCTGCTGCAATAGCGTCAATGCTTGTCATTGTCATATTTCGGTTTGGATGGTAAGGTAACCGGTAGATTTATGCATGCGGTATTATCATCTCGCCACACGGATAGTAACGAACCAGTAACGCATTTAGTGTCTATAGGCTATGCTAGGCTATCTTTTTCAATCAGGTAAACCATCTGCTTGTTTGCTATCTATACAGGTACCTTCTAGGGAAGCGAATTCCATCTTAGGCCGCATCTTAGCCTACCACAGGCGAGATCATGATCAAGCTCTTCCCTATCTATAAAAAAACGTAAACTCATATAGGTACAGGCTATCGATGAAAAAAGGCTATAAATATAGTCTATGTGACTTTTTATATGCTATTATTATATATCTTACATATAGATTTTTATCTGGTCCTTTGCATTTGGCTCTAGTTAATCTCCTGCCCTTTTGATTTTAGTAGAAAGTTTTACTTGTCACAAAATCTTTCTTTTCAAGGGATTGGTTTTTTTGTTACCTAATTATAGGGTTTTTCTTTACTAAAGACTACAGCTCTCTAAGTACAAGCTCTATAGTTTATATATTCCCTATACAGGCGTCGACATCGCGGTATTATAGCTTGCACACCTGAGATTAAGTCTTTTTTTTCTCTAATTTTAAGAAATTGTACAAGACGAACCAAAAATTACTTGTAGATTTACATATTCTAATATTTCGAATGTTTAATGAAGTCCTGCATTTATAATTACCTAAGATGTTTATATCCGTATCGCTGTTTGTTATCGTTTGGACTGCTATTTTCATAATTTCAATATCTGAAAACAAATTGTTATAATTTAATTTTGTGACAAATGTTTTTTTTAAATAAGGTAAAGTTTTAATTCAAATTTTTTTTTTTATTATATTCGGGTTTGGGCTCCTTTGGAGAATAGACCAACTGCTGTTCTGCCAGGCAAGTCGTAAAAGGCGACTGATTGGCTATACATGGCACAACCATAGTGACTATTAGGAGGTAGAGTTCCACAATGTCTCATCCGGACATGGTACCACCGCCTTACCTATTCCTGTCGCAATAGCGTCATTGTTTGTCTGTCATGTGTTGTCATGAAGCAGACTAATTTATGTGAATTGCGATGATAGCAACGCACTGTTAACATCTTTGGTGTCTACAGGCGATGGTTTCTCTTTCCATCGGGAGAGTCATCTGCTTGTTTGCTATCTAATTAAATTTAAAAAATATCATCCTTTTGCTATTTGCCCATAACAACAAGGAGGAAAACATCTAAAAAAGTTATTTAAAAAATTAAACCGACTTCAATATATCAGGTATACCATATATCAAAAACGACTGAACCAAATTGGATGAAACTATGACTATTCCCTTAGTAGGAATACTTAATTTAAATCAAAAAGGATCATCTTGATATGCCTTTTAGTTTCCGAGAAATTCATGGACAAACATATATATATGTACATACAAAATTTAGCACACATGCTTGGAAATCTGAATACATCATCATACCTACTTAAATATTATCCAATTTCATCAATATTACATATATACAGGTTAAACTAATAAACTCATTTTTTTAATCTTAGCTACAGATATATGTGTAATAAACTAAGTAATGACACACTACCTATTTGTATATGTAATATAATATAATAATATTCACGGGACAAATTACACTTACTGATCTAACCCCAAAGTAAGTAAATTATTTTGCTTGTGTAATGGGTGTTAGTCAACGATACCAATACATAGAAATACATATGTAAATACTGGAATATATTTAATAAACACCCAAATCTGGAAATACAAACATTTTTGCTCATCACGCAAATGCTTGTCCCCGAACCCGAGCCCCGCCGATTGCGCAGTCAGGGCCGCTAACCATTCGACCAACGCACAGTATTTCGCCTAGAACATGCTAGGTGGACAAAATTCATGTTATCATTTCCAGGAAATCTTAATTGCAAAACGTAAACAACACCCCTAATCTCCAGATTCCAAGAATCGGTTGTTTGTCAAATGCTTAACTGATAAGGAATAGTGGTTAGAAGTCAGGTATTGAGTTTAATGAAATCGTTACAGTCAATCAGTTGCAGTTTAGTGACACTTTCGTACACATCCATAGTGGCTTATAGTTAATATTTTGAGTGTTTGTGATGGATATCAACACGGAGGGTAAGTCCTATTATTTAAAAAACCTTTTTTAAAATCTGAATCTGTTCAAATGAATTTTAGGTATAATTTTAACATAGCTTATATATTTTAACGTATTTTTTTTATGAAAGAATAGTTTTAAAGAGTTAATTTTGCAGACATTCACCTTTATCCGGGCTAGTTCTTTGATATATCATAGGAAATACTTTATTCTTCATAAAAATACACAAATTGTTTAGCACACTTCAGTACAACATATTCTTTTCTTTTTTTTTTCAGAACGCTTATACTCTATTTCTAGGGTAGAATTTTTTGAAGAGTGGTTGAAACCCACAAAAAATGAAAAGAACTCGGGTATATATGAGTACCTTTCTTCAAAATTTCACTTTGGTAACATTACTGAATGTAGCCAAAAAGAAATAAAGTTGAAGATATCCAACTTTTCCAATAAAATTGGTGTCAAATGGTTGGCTTCAGGAAAATCGAAGGAGCGTTTTTTAATTAAAAATAAGACCTGGCTGGATGAAGAAGATATACAGTTTACTGTGAGTTCTTTTGAGCCACAACCATCAACTTCGAGTGAGGCTGTGATTTCAGCAGGAAGGCCTCGCAAAGAATTCGAAGAATCGTCGTTTAAAACCAAAAAACGTCGAGTCGTGGATCTCGTAGAATCGCGAAGTGTCAGTGAATTGGTGACAGCTGCCGAAATTGCTGCGCGTTCAGCAGGACAACGGAAAATTGCCAGCGTAATTAGAGACATTAGTGAAAGCTCAGTTATTAATGTTAAGTCTAAGGATACCAGTAATGTTAATCCTAGGCAGTTAAGTAGTGACGAAGCGTTAGCTTACTATATAGATTCTAAGTCAACAACACATGCGTACAAACAAACAAGAAAGTGGTCTATGAAGGCAGGACATAATGTGTTTCCATCATATTATAGTTTGACAAAATCTAAACAGGCCTGTTATCCTGCACAGGAGCACATTGCTGTAACAGAAACACGTGCTGAAATAAATTTGCAAGCATTATTAAACAAAACAGTGGAACGTTTAGTATTAGCACAGCATGAAGTTATCAGCAGTGTCCTCGCAACAAGTTCGTCTTTTACACTTGTAAGTAAATGGGGATGTGATGGAAGTTCTGGGCACAGCACATACAAACAGAGATTTGAGAACACTGAAGATACGGACGAATTTCTTTTCGTATTTTCTTTAGTTCCCCTTAGATTATATGATGGGGCCAAAATTGTTTGGCAAAATCCTCGGTCTTCATCAACATTGTATTGTCGCCCAATCAAATTAATATTTGCTAAAGAAACGAATGACTTCACGTTAACGGAGACAAATAGATTGTTGGAAGAAGTTAACGCTCTTCTTCCAACACGTATCGACTTTGGTGATTCTCAAATCTCTGTGAAACACGAACTTTTGCTGACAATGACAGACGGAAAGGTATGCAACGCTTTAACGGAAACTCGTTCAACTCAAAAGTGTTTCATCTGTGGCGCCACCCCCAAGACGATGAATGATGAACCCGCGAACTTCAACAGCAACCAAGATCATTTTGGCTTTGGTTTATCTACACTTCATGCTTGGATTCGTTGCTTCGAATGCCTTTTACATATCAGCTACAAGTTGAATATTAAGAAATGGCAGGCTAGAAGCAACGAAGACAAAGCAGATATCAAGGTTCGTTCCGACGAAATTAAGTTAAAATTTAAGAACGAGATGGGACTTATTGTAGATAAACCAAAGCCAGGATTTGGTTCTTCAAACGATGGAAACACGGCTCGTCGGTTTTTTAAGAATGCTGAGATGAGTGCTCAGATCACGGGATTGGATGTTGAAATCATCAAACAGTTCGATGTAATATTGAGGACTTTGTCTTCTGGATTCGAGATAAACTTAGTTGAATTTAATAAATTTTGTCTTGAAACCAGAAGACATTATCTAAGTCTCTATTCGTGGTACTGTATGCCTGCTACTGTACATAAAATATTAATTCATAGTACAGAGGTCATCAAAGCTGCATTGCTTCCAATTGGGCAGCTTTCCGAAGAGGCTCAGGAAGCACGTAATAAAGATTGCCGCAGATTTAGGGAGTACAACACCCGCAAGTGCTCGCGTGTTGCCACGAACAGAGACTTGCTGTCAATGTTGGTTATAACATCTGATCCCTTGATCAATAGCCTTCGAGAGATTCCCCAAAAAAAGCCGGAAAAAATATGTTCAGAGGTTTTAAAGTTAATTTTAAGCCCTAGTATAGTAGAATCAAGACTGGAAACGTCATCATATTATCGCACAGTTCCACAAAATGATGACGATTACACAGTAAACGATTCATCAGAAGACTCTGATGATGATTATTAGGTTACGTTATGAAATATTATCTTTGCTGCTTAGTTTTAGTTTTCATGCATATATTTTCTTTTATTGTAAATAAACCTATGATTGTTTTGTTACTATTTGTAATTTTATGTATTTAGATTTATATTGTACATACCTCTTGATACTTATTCGATCTGAACTGCATGCAATTTACAGCATTCATAGTACTCGCTAAGTTAATTGTTGCTCATATATTATTTTTGAAAATATTTTTTTGCTATCATAATTTTTTTCGTTTTTTATTACAAAAACATGACTACCCATATTTGAAATAAGTAAGAGCATCGTTATATAACATAAAATAATATTGTCCACCTAGCATGTTCCACGCGATACACTGTGCAACGGGGCGGTATATTTAATAATATCAGTCGATTAGTTAGTGACATTTACTAAGCAATAAATGGGGCTCAGTTTCAATTCCCAACGGGTCAAGCATTTGGTGATAAACATAGATTTTTTTCTGATTTTATGTGTTTATTTTTTACAAACATTTATTGCATTAAATATTTATTTATTATTATTTTTTTTATATTATAAGATAGCAAACAAGCAGATGGGTCTCCTAATGGAAAGAGTCAACCATCGCCTATAGACACCAAAGATGTTAATGGTGCGTTGCTATCTTGTGGCGAGGTCTAATGCCACATGCATAAGTCCACCGGCTACCCTACCCTCCAAACCGGAACACGACAGCGACAAGCGCTGACGCTATTGCGGCAGGAATAGGTAAGGCGGTGGTACCAGACCCGGGCGAGACAATGCAGAACTCTACCACCTAGTAGCCACGATGGTAGTGACTCGATAGCCAATCGGTCGCCTTTTACGACCTGCCTGGTAGAACGGCAGTTGGCCTATTCTACAAAGGGACCTTTATTACTTTATTGTTCACATAGAGGCAATATTACATTTTATTTCTTGAAAACTCTACAAAAGGCGAGCTTATCTCTGTAAGAGATTTCTTTCAGCAAACCCAACAACATATTATTACAAACAATCATATTATTACAAACAAATACTTTCTTTACTTTAGGGTTGATAAATTCGTGTAATTTGTCCACCCATATTATTATTTATTATAAGTAGTTTAACATACAAATAACAATAAAATTGTACTTACTACAGTCTGATGCATTTGTGATATTGTTCAGTCTTCGCTGAATATGCCTAGCGTATGAATGAAGAACTTCCTTGAATAGGTGTACCATAGTCCATAGACCAATGCATGTTGTAATCTCAATATCTGAAAAATATGATTTGCTGTTTTAGATCATTTTAATTACATTTTATAAGTAGCTGTTCCTCACGACTTCGTTTTTGGGACTCAAAATCATTACTTCTTTTAACTCAGTTGGGTGAAAAAGTACATTTTGTCACTCTTGTAGTGTAGCTTTCTAATATGTATTAAAAAAGTTTTCAAGGTCTGTCTAGTAGTTTATGAGTTAATTCATTTCAAACATAAAAAATAGAAATGTCTTCTCTTTATGATATTATTTGTATAGATTTAATACAGATTTAATTTAATTAAATTGAAACATATTTGATAATCATGGTTTTAGACTCACTAAAGTACAAAAAAATACATTATTTTTGCACCAGTTTTGTAGCTGTAAGAATTAAGAATTTTCTATATCCCTAGCTCCGCGGCTATTGACCTAAGAGCAAAGTGACCTCTACAAAAGTTGATGTACCTCACCCCCTCCATCTTATGGTGGAAGCAAAAACAGGCCTTATATAGGGTCGAAATTTTTCGTTGAAATTTGCCTAAGTACCAGACGCCTTTGTAATGGATTTCGGTTTTTACCCCCCAGCTTCGCGGCTATTGACCTAAGAGCAAAGTGACCTCGACAAAAGTTAATGTCCCTCACCCCCTCCATCCAATGGTGCAACAAAAATGGGGTGTTATAAAGGGTTGAAATTTTCCATCGAAATTTTTTTAAGTCCTGCGTCCCCTTTCCAACTCAAGACCGTAGTTTTTTATTTTACCCCCCAGCTCCGCGGCTATTGACCTAAGAGCAAAGTGACCTCGACAAAAGTTGATGTCCCTTACCCCCTCCATCCAATGGTGTAATAAAAAAGGGGGGTTACATAGGGTTGAAATTTTCCATCGAAATTTTTCTAAGTCTTGCGTCCCCTTTCCAACTCAAGACCGTAGTTTTTGATTTTACCCCCCAGCTCCGCGGCTATTGACCTAAGAGCAAAGTGACCTCGACAAAAGTTAATGTCCCTCACCCCCTCCAACCAATGGTGCAACAAAAAAGGGGTGTTATAAAGGGTTGAAATTTTCCATCGAAATTTTTCTAAGTCCTGCGTCCCCTTTCCAACTCAAGACCGTAGTTTTTGATTTTACCCCCCAGCTCCGCGGCTATTGACCTAAGAGCAAAGTGACCTCGACAAAAGTTGATGTCCCTTACCCCCTCCATCCAATGGTGTAATAAAAAAGGGGGGTTACATAGGGTTGAAATTTTCCATCGAAATTTTTCTAAGTCCTGCGTCCCCTTTCCTACTCAAGACCGTAGTTTTTGATTTTACCCCCTTGCTCCGCGGCTATTGACCTAAGAGCAAAGTGACCTCTACAAAAGTTGATGTACCTCACCCCCTCCATCCTATGGTGGAAGAAAAAACAGGCCTTATAAAGGGTCGAAATTTTTCGTTGAAATTTGCCTAAGTCCCAGACGTCTTTGTAATGGATTTCGATTTTTACCCCCCAGCTTCGCGGCTATTGACCTAAGAGCAAAGTAACCTCGACAAAAGTTGATGTCCCTTACCCCCTCCATCCAATGGTGCAATAAAAAAGGGGGGTTATATAGGGTTGAAAGTCCTGCGTCCCCTTTCCTACACACTGACCAACTTCCTAGTTCCTTACAGGGCACATATCAATATTATTCTCTTAGGAGTTACAGGGATTTTTATGAAAATTAATGTCCTGTCGTAAACTGTTGCTTGTGGGTACACAAAACTTGAGAACTTTGAGAATTCACAATATTTTTAACTGATAGCAAGAAGCGAAAATACACCACACCACACAAATACCGAAACACTCCAAAAACAACTTGAAAATGAAAAATAATCACCATTCAACACAAACATATTAAACACAACGGCCATTTTGTTTATTCAATTTCGACATTTCGACAGACAGTCAATCGTCACGCATATGGCAGTTGTCAAAGTCGTTACGCCATATCAAACGTCTGTGTGAAACTTTGCAGTGTCATTCTATACGGTTTATTTTTTTTTTCTATATGACATGACCTGGCGTGATAATACTTTATAATTTGTGATTCTTACAAAGTACATATTTATTAGTAGGTATTTATTGAATATTTATTAACCGCAAATGAAGTTAATGAAATGTGATGAAATTGTTAAAACATTCTTTCACTAATTTATACTGAATTCTGATGTCAAAATATATTGCTGTTTATTGAGGACGGCAGAAGCCAAAGCAGAAGCTCTTCGAAATTGGTACCTACCAGATTTTAACAATATTAATAGATTAACAATATTTACACAATTAAATATCAAAAATTATGGATGTCGGTGAACTTTTATCATTTAAGGTAATGTTAATGGATATTTTTATAGATAGTAATGAAAATATAAAATAATCCTCTAATACTTATATGAAATGTTGTTACACTATTATTTACAGCCAACTCCAACTCCTAAAAGACCAAATGAAGATGAATTCGAAGATTCCGATGAAGAGAGTACGCATACTAGTGCTAAAATGCGTCGTTTAACTAAATCTAAGATAGATCAACTTTCATTTGGGGCTAAATCCATTCCCATTGAACCCATAATTACGGAAAAAGAAAGAGAAGATATTCTTAGATTTGTTGAAACTGAAGCAACTGAGGTTAGTTTATACTAGTTGTGCGTAGCTCTTTACAGAAACAACTCTGAGTCGTTTCTTTAAAGTGATACAGTGATTTGAATTAGATATAGAAAGAACATTCGGACCTTAAACACGGCAGGCTGTAAACAGCTCAGCTCTTGGAACTCATATGTAAAACAGAGGGACATCTTTTATGAAAATTTTGTAAGATAAAATGAGATTGTCACGTTTTCATGCTTAGTGTTGTTATTCATTTATTTGGTAAACATTTCATTTAATGATATGTATATAAATAAATATAAATATTCAGGGGACAAATTACACTTACTGATCTAACCACAAAGTGAGGAAATTATTTTGCTTGTGTTATGGGTGTTAACGATACTAATACATAGGAATACATATATAAATACTAGAATATATTGAATAAGCACCCAAACCCGGAAATACAAACATTTATGCTCATCACACAAAAGCTTGCCCCGGTTGGAGATCGAACCTGAGCCCCGTCAATTGCGTAGTCAGGGTCGCTAACTACTTGACCAATGGGCCGGTCAACTATATATCTTTTACACGACTGAATTAACTGTCAGTCCTAAGCCTAAAGAGTATAAAGGGAAATCCTATTTCAAATAACCTAGTATTTAATTCTAATTGTGAAGTCCCTACATTTCAATGGCATCATTTTAAATTTTGGCATATGATAATAAAACATTGTTTTTTTTCGTACTAGCATTTTCGACTACTAGCTAGGCTTCAGAATCGGTGATTTTACATTCCAAATGTTATGTTTTACTGATACATATCTCACATTAGATCCAGATACCAATGTTTCTGTTTACCACCTCTAGTTTATACATATGTGTGTATTGTAATATATTATGGGTAACAATATATTAAAAAACTAGCTGCAGCATGCAGCCCGCTGCATTATAAAAGTTTTTGGTAAATCCCGCAGGATCGCCTAGTTGTTCCGGGATAAAAAGTAGCCTATGTGCTATTTCAGGTCATCATCTACTTGTGCGCAAAATTTCATTCATATCCGTTTAGTAGTTTTTGCATGATTGAGTAACAAATATTTATCCAAACATCCAAACTTTCACATTTATAATATTATTTAATTAATATAGTCTTTATAACTTAACTTACTATTTTACATCTCAATGTTTATTTCATACAAAAATATTAATGGAAAATCTATAGATAGGTAAAAATAAGTTATTTGTGAGTATATGTAATTGAAATAAATACAAATAATAAATATAAATAAATAAATATTCACGGGACAAATTACAATGAATGATCTAACCCCAAAGTAAGCAAATTATTTGCTTGTGTTATAGGTGTTTGTCAACTAAATACTAATACATAGAAATATATATATACACACACATATATATATATATATATATATATATATATATATATATATATATATATATATATATATATATATATATATATATATATATATATATAATACTTTTACGTACATAATAAATACCTAAACCCAGAAATACAAACATTTATGCTCATCACACAAATACTTGTCCCTGTCGGGGGTCGAACCCGAGCCCCATTGCTTGCATAGTGATTTTAATTAATCCTTTAAATGATTAATTAAAATTTGCAATTCATGTGTGTCCCTTACAAGACTCTCTTTTAGGCATTTCCTAAATTAATTGTATTTGGTTTAACAATGATATTTTAGGGGGAAATTCTTGATGACACTGCAGTAAAAAAATTAGTTTTAAACTTTGAAAAGAAGGTTTTAAAGAATAGAGAAATGAGAATTAAATTTCCAGACCAACCTGAAAAATTTATGGAAAGTGAAATTGATTTATTTGAAGCACTACAGGTAAACCGTTTTATATTTCTATTAGCTGACCTGCCCAGTTTCGCCCACTAACAAATTAATATGTCATCCATATAGTTTCCATACTTTGATCTCCTATTAAGGCCCTTTAGGAATAGTTTTATAAAAAAGTTAGCTTATGTTTGACCCTACATCTTGCACTACGCCATGCTAAATTTAATCAAAAATGGTTCAGCGATTTAGCCGTAAAAGTGTAACAGAATAACAGGCAGGCAAAATTTCATATTTATAATATTAGTATGCATTTCATATTTTTTGCAATATGTAATTGACATAATTAACATAACATTTAATGTGTCAAAATAATAATTTAAAATTAAAGTATTTTTTTAATTCAGTTGTCCCCTCAATGAGCCTTGCCTACCCTACCCTAAATACGGTAACCAGATAAAAAATAATCATTATTATTCAAAAAGGATCGAAAAAAATCAAATTGTTTTTTTTTATTTCTTCAGCTGCATTTTAATCATAAAATAAAATGGATATATGTTTTATATCCATTTTATATTTGGCTTTAAAAATGGGCAATATGATGAAATATTGTTGTTTAATTTCGGTATGTATATTAAGTATAAGTTAGAAAAAATATCTGAGGATTTTTTCTGTACAGCTTGTCTTGGATTAGTGCCTTGAACAAAACCTAAACAACTAATAAAGTAATTTTAAAAAGGTATCATTCTATAAAGAAAAAATTGCACTAACACAAATATTTTGAGCAGCTTTGTATCATAACCCCAAATTCCATTGCCATATTTGAATGAACATTACATTACCTACGTCCCATCGTTGAGGCCCGAAAATGCGCTAATTTGTCTCCGCCCCTGAACATATTGTCATTAATAAAATTATAAATTGATAAAATGGTAACGAATACTATTATTTTAATAACTGAACGAAATAAAATGTAACTACTGTATTGGTGACAAAATAATAAATAAAAAGGAGTCGCAGTCAGAGATTGATGATCGATTTATTTGGAGACAGATCTACCATTCTGAGCACAAAGCTATTATTTAAGTAATAAAACTAATAATATAAGAACGAAGTTTATATTCATGTAATGCACTTCAATTTTATTGATAATCCATCTCTTATTTTATATATATACTAGCTGTTGCCAGTGACTTTGTCCGCGCGGACTTCGTTTACTCTGCACAGCCTCTCCCCCGTAGGTGAGAGCGTGATAATATGTAGCCTATATGTTGACCTGACCTGGTAGTAATATTCATACAAAATTTGAAGTAAATCCATGCAGTACTTTTTGAGTTTACCCCTGACATACATACAGACAAACAGATAAACAGACAAACAGTCATACAGACAAACAGACAAAAATTCTAAAAACTATATTTTTGGCTTCGATATTGATTGTAGATCATGCTCCAAGTATTCTTTTAAAAAGATATTCAATGTACAGTTTTGACTTTCCTATGATTTTATTATATGTATAGATTAACATTAATTCGATAATTCATACTTGGGAACACTTTTTGTTTACCTGAGAACGAAAATATAATGTGGCGATAGATCTATTTATTAGGTGATTCAACTTGATGACAAATATAAATTTTGGTGACAAGAAATATAATCCCCATATTGAACTAGCTGGGCTACCGTACTCAGCGCAGATGATATTATTTCATGTGAAAATGGATTATCATGGAAATGACACTTGCCTAGGTCAATTCTAATAGTAAAAGAAAGGAAGAAAACCGTGAAAGAGACTGTTTGAAAGAGGAAGAGAGACTGGCGAGCAACTTCGAGGCAAACACCAAACTTTTTTGGGGGGAAGTAAAGAAGTCTAGGAGTTGTTCGGCAGCCTCCTCCTCCAGAATGAATAGGGCTAAATCTAAGGATGGTGACATTCTTACAAGCACAGAAAGCGTGTTAAAACGATGGAGTGAATATTTTGGAGATATGTATGATGCTGTTCAGGACGCTGCCTCCGTCTCTGACTCAGTAAGTGACTCAGAGACGGTGGAGGCGTGCCAGGACATTACTATGCAAGAGATCGTATGGGCGATAAGAAGTATGAAAAATGGAAAGGCTGCAGGAATAGATAAGGCGACTGCTTAGATGATCAAATACGGTGGTCCTGCCGTCTGGGACTCTTTTTGGGTCCTCTGCAATACATGTTGGAGGATCGGTAGAGTACCCGAAGACTGGCGGCGCGCGGTCATCGTGCCCTTGTATAAAGGCAAGGGCTCACGTATAGACTGCAATAGCTATAGGGCCATCAGTTTGATCAGCTTAGCATCGAAGGTGTATGGTAAGATCATTGAAAGGAGAATGCAAGGGAAGTCCGAGGGAATGTTGTGGGAGGCACAAGGGGGTTTCAGATCTGGAAGAGGATGTATGGATCAAGTTTTCTCACTCCGCAACATCGTAGAGAAGCATCTGGCTGTCGGCCAGTAGGTTTTCTGTGGTTTTGTGGATTTGGAGAAAGTGTTTGATAGAGTTGTGCGAAAGAAACTTTGGGACATTTTACCCAGTTATGGGATAAATGGGCGTCTGCTGCGTGCTTTGCAATCCATGTACTGGGATTGCAAAGCATGTGTGCGGGTGGACGGCAACATATCGCCCTGGTTCGATGTCAATATCGGCGTCAAGCAGGGTTGTGTTGTCAGCTCGTCTGTTTATTCTATATCTGGATAAGTGTCTCCAAAGATTGAGGTCATTGAATGTGGGAATGCGCATGAGTGATCTAGTGGTGAACTGCCTGCTTTATGCAGATGACGCTGTACTTTTAGGCTCAACTCCATCTGAGCTGCAAACACTGGTCACAGTTATGAATGAGGATTGTAAGAGTATGGGCTTACATTTGAATGCGAAGAAAACTAAAGTGTTGGTATTTGAAAGAGAAGCAACCAGAACGGATGTAAGAGTTCTGGTTGATGATGTAGTGATGGAACAAGTGGACGAGTTTATATATCTTGGATGTGCTTTTAGCAGGGATGGAAGGTATACCGCTGATGTTGAAAGAAGAGTGTGTGCAGAGAACAGAGTGAATAGAGTGTTAAGGAGATTACTTAATAGCACATTTTAAGTCAGGGTGCCCATCTAGCTCTGCATAATCATGTGCTTATCCAAACACTATTGTATGGAAGTGAGAGTTGGGTATGTCAGAAAGGGCATGAAAGTAGAATCAACGCGGTCGAGATGAGGTCGCTAAGAAAAATATGTTGTGTGACACTCGCGGACCGGGTTCGTAATGTCGAAGTGAGAGAGAGGTTAGGTTTGAAAGAAAGTGTCAGTGTAAAGATGAGAAAGGGCATGCTCCGTTGGTTCGGACATGTAGAAAGAATGGTAGATGAAAGGTTAACAAAACAGATATACAACGCGAATGTGGAAGGATGTAGGTACCGGGGAAGACTAAGACTGACATATCACAATCAGATTGATCGAGTACTGTCCGAAGGTGGTGTCAAGAGTCTTTGCAACCGGAGTGTGTGTATGAAGAGAGTGATGAATGTGGAGGAAGCGAGACAAGCCTGCAAGAATTGTGATGTATGGCACTTGGTTCTCTCTGCCTACCCCGTAAGGGATCTGGCGTGAAGATATGTATGTAGGTATGTATGTATACATATAATAAAATTGTAGGACAGTCAAAACTGTACATTGAATTTTTTTTTAAAAGAATACTTGGGGCATGATCTACAATCACAAGAAGCCAAAAATATACTTTTAAGACTTTTTGTCTCTTTGTTTATATGTATGTCCAGGGTAAACTCAAAAAGTACTGCATGAATTTGCTTCAAATTTTACATGAATATTACTAACAGGTCTGGTCAACATATAGGCTACATATTATCACGCTATCACCTACGGGGGAGGAGCTGTGCGGAGTAAACGAAGTCCGCGTGGGCGAAGTTGCGGGCAACAGCTAGTAATATCTAAATAAATGATTTCGTGTGTCTGTAGCATAGTAGTATAGATCTATTTTGGAGAAACAAACTACATACAAATATATAAGAATTGCTTGTTTAAAATATATGCATTTGCAATCGGTTACAGGTTTTTTAACTTCATATTTTAAATTTTTATTTTATTTTAACATGTTTGATTGAATTTGGTTACAATTCTTTATTACTGACTAGCTGACCCGGCAAACATTGTTCTGCCTTTTTAACTACTCTTATTATTTTTCTATATTTTCTCACCTTTTAAACCTTCCCTGGACGTCAACAATTAATTCAAAATCAAAATTAGCCATATTGGTTCAGCCGTTCTCGAGTTTTAGTGAGACTAACAAACAGCAATTGATTTTTATAAATTTTTTTTTTATAGCAGAGGGGGCAAACGAGCAGGTGGTGCACCTGATGGTAAGTGATCACCGCCGCCCATGGACAACTGCAATACCGGAGGTCGTGCAGCTGCGCTGCATTAATTAAAGGTGAAATTAATTTAATATTAATTTCACTTTTTAATTATAGATGCCTGCAAAATAACACCTGAATCAATAAAATGTCTTCATATCACTGTATTTAATTTTATTAATTTTTAAATTCAATTGATATAAATGATCAAATTTATATATTAAACTGACTGCGCCCGCGACTTCGTCTGCGAGGAAAAAATTCAATAAAAAAAGTAGCCTAAGTTACTCCCTGTCACATCAGCTGAGCTGCCAGTGAAAGTCCCGTCAAAATCGGTCCACCCGTTCCAGAGATTAAACGGAACAAACAGACAGACAAAAATTGTAAAAAATGTTATTTTGGTATATGTACTCTGTATAAATCCATATGCATTTAGTAAAAAGCGGTTATTTTAATATTACACACACTCCAATTTTATTTATTTGTATAGATCTCTCTGGTTGACTTGATTTTTATTTATTGTAATTGTATTTTATAAACATTATTTAAACCTCTTTTAAATTTTATTTTAAACATTTTATGTTCCTGAGTTGTTGCTACGTTGTCACACCTATGTTGAGTAAATGTTATTTGATTGATTGATTGTATAGAAGTCTAGATATCAGCTTACTTAAGCCCTATATAGTTGTATATTTTTAAAGTTAAGACAAATGAACATGTGAAAAAAAAATTATATTTCAGGACTTAAGTGCAGTGGCAACAGTGCCAGACCAGTATCCTTTGCTTGTAGAGTTGAAATGTATTAATTCTATCTTAGAATTACTATCCCATGATAACACAGATGTTTCCACTAAAGTGGTTCATTTGCTTCAAGTAAGTATTATGTTTTAAATGTTCATTGTAATTTTAAATATAATTGTCACAAAGAGGTGTTTAAACTACATTTGCCGCATGGATTACACTTTATATAAGCTTGTATGACTAAGGAGATTTTAATTTGTACCATAATGTGAAGTTAACTCTATATTCTTTGAAACTGCTCACATGTAGGGTTGGATATTGGGAATTATTTTAGAATTGATTGATTTATTTGGGTGGGATATTGATTTGAGTAACCTTTGCCTGTTTGCGTCCATCGCCCAGTTCTCATCCATTTGAAGAGTTTCCTAATAAAAAATAATTATAATGAATGAATTAAAAACAAGTATGAAGTTGATTGATTTTTTTAACATGTTTTTATTAGAAATTTTTGAACATGATTTTGACATACCTTAAAAAAAACTACTAAATGTTTCGAGTTAAACTTAAACTGCCTTATTCCAAAACGAGGTCTAAATATAGTACCTACTGAACTTAATACCAAGGTTAGTTCTAGTACTAAATAAAACATTATTACAAAATATATAATTTATAACTAGTTTGTATATTTAGATATATATACGTATTTATATATATTTTTATTTTTGTTGTATAACTTCTTTTTTTTTGTTTGCTTTATTAAGTTAAAAAGTTTTTTTAATACAAAATATAAATAGATGTTGATAATATTTTATGTTAATGAATGACGATATAGATATACTAGATAATAATTTTCTATCCTGCTCTTCGTCTGATAATGAATTTTTGAGCGCTGGCAGCGATGTGTTTCTTGATACTTCATTAAATGGAGAACTATGTTCCATATTTTCTAACTTCCCAAATAATTTTAATGTAGTTCACATTAACGCTCAGAGTATTCCTAGTCATTATTCTGACCTTCTAGTGGCTTTCAGTAGCAAAACTGTTCTTGTTTCTGCATCTTTTTTAAAGCCTTCCCTTTCATCTTTTCAATTTACCTTACCGGGTTTTGTACTTATTCGCAACGATCGCTCGGGCAAAGGTGGCGGAGGTGTCGCCATCTATCTTCGTTCGGATATCCCCTACAGGATTCTTACTGTTTCCCCTAGTGAATACAATAATACCGCTGAATACATATTTCTTGAAATATGTCTGAATCATGCTAAATGTCTATTATCTGTTATTTATAGTCCTTCTTTACATGTTAATTATTTCTCTACGCTTGATAGTTTACTCAACGATTTTCTACCTATTTATAAACATGTTTTACTCCTAGGAGATTTTAACACATGTCTGTTAAAAACTGACTTTCGCTCTCGCCAACTACTTTCTTTACTAGCCAGTTTCGATTTGCATGTTCTTCCCCTCTCTGCAACTCATAAATCTCCAAACTGTTCCCCCTCTCTTTTAGATTTGATGATTGTCTCACAACCATTGTGTGTCAACACTCATGGTCAAATCCCTTCATGTTTTTCTTACCACGATTTAATCTTCCTCTCGTACAGAATTCGGGTACCAAAAGTAAAAGCTATCTTCTCTTTTCGTCGATCTTTTAAGAACATTAATTGTGATTCTCTAATAGAGGATGCCAAAGCCATTGACTGGTCTCCGGTATTACAGAGCATGGACATTGACTACAAGATTACTTGCTTCAATTCTATTATACTCAATTTATATGACAGTCATGCTCCAATTAAGAGAATAAAAATTAAGCATAAGCCATCACCCTGGTTAACTGGTGATATTAAAAAGGCTATGGCTGCAAGAGATCGGGCAAATCGCCAGTACAAAAGCTGCCTACAGATTATAATTTGGAACAGTATAAGCTTTTTCGCAACAAATGTAACAAACTTTGTCGTTCTGCTAGCACTCTCTCAGCATCTCACTCTCTCGACTTAGCATAAATCAACCTGCAGCAGTAACCATTATTACTGATATAAATAACTAATCATGGATTATGAACTTTTAAACTAACGCGTTCTACTATCATTTTTAAATATATAAACGGGTTAATAACTATATCTATATCTATATATGTACGCGTTATTGACCCGTTTATATATTTAAAAATAATCATGGATTATAGAAACATGGCAAAAATTAACAACTCAGATTATTTGTATTTGATTACAATTTTTATTTTATTTTATTCCAGGAATTGACAGATGTTGATATCTTGCATGAGAGTGAGGAAGGAGCGGAAGAGTTAATAAACGCCTTAGCAGAAGCAGAATGCCCTGCTCTTTTATTACACAATCTAGCTCGTCTTGATGAACAAGTGCCAGATGAGAGAGATGCAGTCCACAATACATTAGGTAATTTGCCAAAAAGACTGGAACAAAATAAGATTATTTTAGTCAATTATAATACATGTCAGGATTTCTACAATGCACATGTGTAAAAATAAAAATTGTTGAAAATCTTCCAGTTCCAAACCAAACCAGTTCGGTGAAGGTTGTTCTAAAGTGGGATCTTAGACTAATATGTTTTACACTAAAATAACCTGTGTATACAAAGCACTTTGTTATGTCCATCATTTAACTACACCTATCTGTTAATTATAGACAAATTGTATCTCTAGTGACGCGGCAGTGTAGTTTTATTGTAATTTGCAACAATCTTTCATATTCATATATGTATAAACTTTCATTTGATCGAGTTGAGTGTATCATTTCACCTCTTCTTCTTCTTCTTCTTCTTGTGGGCGGGCGCAACTCGACGACTAGCGCCTTTTTTGCGTATGGTTAGGATGGTTCTACTCTTGCCATCGTAACTCCTCCAGGAAGCCCAGCAATCTCTTGATATGGGAGAAAGCTTCGGGGAGCGACCTCGGAGATCCGGGTACTTGACCCGGTAATTCGCCTCGCAGCAGTGGTTTTTCTTACACAGAAATTGATGATCTTTCAAATGAGCTTGGGTTCGTCTGGTACCATCGGACTACCGAAGTCCGATGGTACCAGATACCTAGGTACAAGGCGTCACTTATAATGCTGCTGCCACTTATAAGGGCTAGGATGGGGACATGCAGCACCGCATTTTCGTATAGTCCTACCCCTCCCCTACATCTAGGAACAAACGAAATTCGGTAGTCTTATTGTACCAGAAATCGATTTTTTTCATTCTTTTTTCTTTTTTTTTTAATAGCGCCACCCGGTTTTTCGCATTGCAGCATAGCCATTTCGTATTCTCCAATCAACGACGAATCTATGTATATACCATCCGGTAGTCTTATGGGACTAGGTTTTGTGACGTGGGCTCTTAAACCAATACTACTTGTATTAAATCAGTGTTACTGTCAGTCCCGAAAACCCAAAAAAATGTGATATTATTTATGCTACGCCGCGCTGCTGCTAAAAATTCTGGGCGACATGCTTCCTAATCCTAACCTAACAATTGTGATTGCGTACAATTATTTCTAATTTTCAGAATGTGTCGTCACTTCCTTCAAGAGTCCTGTGCACTCGTATATGTCGCAAATTATATGCAATAGTATCGCGGTAGCGACGAGATACCTTGTTGTGGATTAACGTTAACCGTTTTGCGGCTTTCAGCCACTTACTGCTAGCGTCCACAATGATCAAGATTTTCCCGAGTTTCGTTCGGTTCGTTCTTTCAGGAGACATCCTTAAGACGGGCTCTAAGGCCAAAAATTACTAAAATCTGGCTAAATACTCTGCTTTCTCTACAATTTTTTTTTTTCACTGGATTTGAATTCATTTAACAAGGTGCCAGTAAGCAACGAACTCAAACAAGTGTGGATTTCCTTTTGTCCGAGTTGTTTATTGCTTCTAAATATTTATGTATTATTATTTTGATATTGAAAAGTATCTTCATACCCGTATTCCCTAAGGGGTAGGCAAATGTACAAAACAGTGCACTCTTTTTATAAGATAACTGAAAAAACACATTTTTTAATTGCCTAACCCGGGATCGAAGCCGGAACCTAATGTGGTCAACACCAACACCAGACTACAGAGGCATTTATTTTGATATTAAGTTTGAAGTATTTATTATAATATATAGTTGAAATTCTAAATAAGTTGTTACTCGCCATGACATATTTTTCATGTTCCACAGCCTACAAGCAATCGAAACAATTACGTAGGTTTCATTTACGTTGGTAGCAAAGTCATTGTTTACTAGCTGTTGCCAGCGACTTCGTCCGCGCGGACTTCGTTTACTCCGCACAGCACCTCCCCCGTAGGTGATAGCGTGATAATATGTAACCTATATGTTGACCTGACTTGTTAGTAATATTCATGCAAAATTTGAAGTAAATCCATGCAGTACTTTTTGAGTTTACCGCGGGCATACATACAGACAAACAGATAAACAGACAAAAATTCTAAACACTATATTTTTGGCTTCGATATCGATTGTAGATCACGCCCCAAGTATTCTTTAAAAAAATATTCAATGTACAGTTTTGACTTTCCTACGATTTTATTATATGTATAGATAGTAACACTATTATTTTCTTCAGGTATAATTGAGAACATAACTGAATTTAGACCTGAGTTATGTGTTGAGGTTGCTAAGCAAGGCTTTATGCAATGGCTACTCAAAAGATTAAAGGTAAGAGTTTATGTACATTTTATATTATGTACCTATTTAAAAATTTTAATTTGTACCTTAAAAAATATTAAAATACTAGCTGAGCCCGCGACTTCGTCCGTGTGGAATAAATTCGAAAAAAAGTAGCCTAAGTTACTCCCTATCACATCAGCTATCTACCAGAGAAAGTACCGTAAAGTCGGTCCAGCCGTTCCAGAGATTAGCCGGAATAAACAGACAGTCAGACAGACAAAAATTGTAAAAAATGTTATTTTGGTATATGTACCGTGTATTTTAATATTACAAACAGACACTCCAATTATATTTATTTGTATAGATAAATACTATTACATTGAATTCGATACAGCATCTATATATTACCTATAATAAAATCGTATCAAAGTCAAAACTGTACATTGAATATTTTTTTAAAAGAATACTTGGGGCGTGATCTACAATCGATATCGAAGCCAAAAATATAGTTTTTACAATTTTTGTCTGTTTGTCTGTATGTATGTCCGGGGTAAACTCAAAAAGTACTGCATGGATTTACTTCAAATTTTGCATGAATATTACTAACAGGTCGGGTCAACATATAGGCTACATATTATCACGCTATTACCTACGGGGGAAGGAACTGTGCGTAGTAAACGAAGTCCGCGCGGACGAAGTTGCGGGCAACAGCCAGTACATTATACATGGTTACTCTTAAAGGTCTGGCCAAATTTTAAAATTAGAAACTAAATATTGAATTGAAAAAAATTTAATTATATATATTCGTTTAAAAATATCCCACTAAATTCATGAATTGAATGCACTGAATTTTGTGAATGAACTCTGTAATGCTTGCAGTGTGTCGTTTTACATTTAGCTATATTTACGATACATTTTACTCTAAATACATTTTCCCGATCACTTTTAATTTGGTTGAAGGAACTACAATATTTTAGTTTGAATTTTGCGTAGTTGAAATGATTCTATGCGTTTTGTTGTTTTTTTTCAGAACAAAATGATTATTTATATCCCAATACATCGACTTTTGCGTGAAATGGTTTTGATACGGCTTTATATGGGGCTTTCCCATTTTGCAAAGGCTCATATTTTTATTAGAACCTCATTACTTGAATGTGAAATGTTTGGTTTGTTTTCCTTATAAACTCACGCTATGCACCAAGACAGTATCAAAGTACCACATTCTTACTTATTCCTGCTAGCATAACTTCAGTGCATCTTACTCTTATGATATGTTTTAAAGGCCAGGTAGCCAGTAAACAAGCACATTTTTATATTAAGTTCCAGCTTCAAGTGTTTAATGTAGTTGGTATATCATCTAGTGTCTCTTACAATGAGTAAAATTGTCTGCTTTTTTGCAAATATAATCATATATCGAAAATCGGTCCTTAGTTCCTTATAGGCATGTGAAATAACAATTATATGTTTATATTTTCAGCTTAAAGTTCCTTTTGATGGAAACAAATTGTATGCCACAGAAATATTGTCGATTTTATTGCAAAGTACACCAGAAAATAGAAAGCTGCTTGGAGAACTTGACGGAATTGATGTTTTATTACAGCAACTAGCGGTAAACAACATATTTTTGTTACTCATAGTTTTTGTGTTTTATCATGCTACTTAAAAATACATTCTTATAATTGAACTTACGTTATTCATATTTATATTGTTGTTTTATATATTATATTATTCACTAAATATTATTCCTTCGTTACTATACACCGACCACACAGCCCATAGACACCTAATAATGGGCGAATGAATTGTGTCAACACATCTGACTTATAGTTCCGATGTAATGTCCACGCGCCAATGAGTAGTGATTGGGCAATCAGTGTCGACCAATCAGATGCTCTGTACATTACTGTGATCTTTCACTGTGGCCTTGAGTTACCCAATTACGGCATTGCAGCTAGTTGCCAGAATGCATTCAATACGGAAAATCAAACATTAACCGTCTATAGGCTGTGTGGTCGGTGTTACTATATTACCATAGGGTCCTCTACTGAGCTAATTTAGACCACTATTTTACTGTGACATAATCTTATATCCATTAACTAGTCCCTTTTATTTGACTCTGCCAGCATTGATATCGTTAAGTACAGTACTCCCAAAGTGATAATGCGCATAGAAATCTTTGTCACTGTTCGGCAACGGTCGTATTCCCCGAGCGTCGGAAGACGATATGTATATAGAGTGGTTACAACCAAAGTTATAATGCGCATACAAATCTTCGCCAGTGGTCGGCATCGGTCGTATTTCCTATATATATATATAATATGTAATGAAAGCTGGAAGCTGGTTTAACGATGGAAAAAAGGAGGTTTAAATGAAAAGAAGATTTATATTAGGAAAAAAAGTTTTATTTAATCAGAATCGTATAACAGAACATAGGTTAATATTTAATCAGAATCAGGGAGATTCTCTATTCCTGACATCATAGAGTCATCGGAATTTTCATCAAGGTCTTCAGTTTCACTTGTATCACTGCTATCTCCTGTGTAAATAATCATTTCATCTGAATAACTATCGATTCTTGGGTCATATTTCCTATACTCATCTTCGCATTTAAGGGCATGATCACGAACTTTTTTCCATTTTTCCGAACCTATATTGTTGATTTTTTCTAAAATAGCTTCTTTAACTGACGTAACGTTCATTGCAATATTTCTTTTGGCAACGTGTTGTTTTATTTGCGCCCAAATGTTTTCGATTGGGTTGAAATCGGGATGATATGGTGGCAATCGTACAATTTTATGCCCATGCTCCTCAATTATACGGTCAATGGCAAATTCTGTGTATTGTTCTTTGTGGCTTTTTATAATTTTGTACAATTCAGGTTTGAGTTTATTTGGGTCATGAGGAACATTGTGTTGTTGTAACCACGCAATCATTTGTGGTTTGGGTGTATTTGAGTTTGGTGGTTTCACAGACAGCTTATTATGATATGGGGCGATCAATTACCAACACACTATTAGGAGGCAAGTTGGGAATCAACTGATTGCGTAGCCAAGTTTGATAACGTTCGGCGTTTATTTCTTTATGATAGTCACCTTCTGAGTCGACACATTTATGTAACATTAAAGCCCCTGAGACGAAGCCTTTTTCATTACCTGCATGTACAGTAATAATTCGCTCTCCTTTAGAAATGGGTTGTTTAATACCTTTTTTTGCTGCTGTCTTGCCAAGTTTTACCTTTAGTATACGATGTATGCACGTATGATTCGTCCATAAATACTATGTTTCTACCAGCATTTCTCAGCTGTTGTATTTCTCGGAGATATTTGATCCTTTTTAAACGTATATCTGTCTTTTCCATAAGTAACCGTCGGTTGGTATCAGTTTTCAGAAACCGAAACCCCATGTCTTTCAAGATGAACCTTAAAGTCTCTACACAGCCTTTGAAATTAATAGCTTCGATTAACTTATTTCTCAAATTATTTACAGTTGGGAGTTCTTTGAGCGTCAACTGAAAATTGTATATCATATTTCGAATTACACAATAGTCGAAATCATCAAATCCTAGCCGAAACCTACTTTTAGGTTTTACTTTTTTCGGTGTGGACAATTTCATTGATTGATTTTGCCTTTTTTCGTTCAATATATTAGTCAAAGTTCGGCGTGAAATTCCTGTAGATTTTGTCACACGCTCCTGAACTTTTTTAAAATAACCGTCATGGTCTTTTTTTAAATACATTAGCTTCATTTAAGAAATAAAGGTACACATTAAATACCATTTGCCGTGCTTGTGAGTTAAGCGGCTTCCCACGTTTAAATTTATCCATTCTGGAAGGATTCGATCTGAAAGAAGATGAAATGGGCGGAGTTGTAACATTCTATTAAATTTATGTACAGATAATTTATTTATAACAAATGTTCCATGTCATATAGATAGGAACAGTTCTTTGATTTAAAAGTAAAGAAAATTTAATATTATTGGAAATAATTACGAATAATTACATATTATATGGTTCCAAAATGTCTAATGAATATGTCAAATGGGCAAAAAAAAAATCAAAATCAATTAAAATTAAGTATTCAAATTTATACAAATAAAGTATTCAAATTTTCGAATTTAAATTTAGATAAGAAAATAACAAAGAATGACTGATATGATCGATACACACTCATGGGTTATGATTATGCAGCTAACATAATTAAAGTTGAAATTTTTAAACTTACCTCTGAAAACAAAACCAAGAAGGGTGTGTAATATCAGCTCTATATATTTCCACATAAGACTGACGTTAAACTCATCGGCGGCACCCGTCGACCGCCGCAGACCGTTCGAACTTGTTATCGATTGATATTGACTCCTATTTCTATCGCACAAGATGCTAAATGCAAGTGCATTGGTTAGGGCTCTTACTATTCAATAGTTCGGTTGTTTCCGGAAACGCGACCACTGGCGAAGATTTCTATGCGCATTATCACTTTGGGAGTACTGTACTGTTCGCAACAAAATTGTCAAAATTCAAATAACGCAAATCTGAATTTAAATGACAGGTTTGCACACCTAAATTAAATTAGTAATCAATATCTTGTTCAACATTTTTCCTCCGAATTTCTTTATGAGCAATTTAAATTCTTATGTCCATTTGACTCAAACCGTGGATTCCATGTTCGAAGTATATTGAATTTTCTGTCTGATACATCGTATTATTACAGCCATTCCTTTTCTTTCTGTCAAATATCTTCGAATTTCTACCTTCCAAATATTCGCTACAGCGTATTCATTTTTATTTAGAGCACATTAAATGAACACACGTGAAGCATGAAGGCATGTAAAATTAGATAATTTTGATTTTTTTCTATTTGATTTATATTTGTTGTTCGAACTTGTGCACTGTAATTCTACTTATCTTTATGTTAATATGTTTTTAGAGATTTAACACTTTTTGTGAATGTATTATATATTTTTTGAAAAATAGATTTTTGTTGTTTTAGTTTTACAAGCGTCACGATCCAAGTGGGGCAGAGGAACAAGAGGCAATGGAAAACATGTTCGATAGTTTATGCTGCGCTCTGATGGAGCCCGCGAACCGTGAACGGTTTTTGCGTGGTGAAGGATTGCAACTTATGAACCTTATGCTTAGGTGCGTTCCATATTAATTATTTTAATAGCAACATTCTGCTTAATATGCGCGTTTTGGTATCCCTTTTATACCTGCTGCCGACATTACATTTTCCACTTCGTTTTCTTGGATATAGGCAATTACTATTTGCTTAAGGTTCCACTAGTCGGCGGCACGAACTCGTTGGTGGGCTTAGTCAAAATGCATGCTATTCATGTAAGAAGCTATCGCGCAAACGGATGTAGCATATAGTATACCAAAAGATGGATTGAAAATTCTGTAGTATTTTGGCGCGGTGATGATAACAGAAATGCTTGAATGCAAACATAAACCTAACTAATTATGTCAAAATGACATGTTTATCGTCACTGTGTGCAGATATTTTTATGGTAGTCTATACTCTATACATCTATAATCTATAAAAAAAAAATTGGAGTGTCTGTTTGTAATATTAAAATAAACGCTTTTTACTAAATGTATTTAGATGTATACACGGTACCTACATATACCAAAATAACATTTTTTTACAATTTTTGTCTGTCTGTTCCGGCTAATCCTTGGAATGTCTGAACCGATTTTGACGAGAGTTTTACTGGCAGATAGCTGACGTGATAAGGAGTAATTTAGGCTACTTTTAGCTGTACATCTTCTATACATACCTACATACAAATAAAATTGCAGTGTCTGTTTGTAATACTAAATAATCGCTTTTTACTAAATGCATGTGGATGTATAGGTACACGGTACCAGTGTTGGGCATTAATCAATTAAATGTCAATTATCTTGTTAATTGACTAAAAAAGTAATTGCAATTAAACTTTTAATTGCCCCTTGCAATTAAATTTATTTGATTAACATATGTCAATTGTAACTCACAATTAAAATAATTGCAATTAACTTTTTTTTATTGTTTTATTAAACAATTAAAACAAACAATTAACTTTATGTATCAAAACGAAATTAGTAAAAGGTTTAGGAAAATTAATCTGTAAATCTTAGACGAATAAAAAGTGTTCTAAAGCTGTAAGTATAGATTAATTTTTCTAAATGTTTCTTTCTACATAAAAATTACAACTAGTACAACTACAGGAATAGATGGGGGGTACTATTCAGGCGCGTGCGCTCCTTATAGGCAGAAAAGCAGTGGTTTACTTGCCATTCACAGATATTTTAATAAAACGTTCGTACGTTTTAGATGATTTTAATTAATAATAAGTAAATGAATAAAATGTGTCATAATCATGTGCACGCCGCTGAAATCTATAATCTGTTGCCTGCGACTTCGTCCGCGCGGACTTCGTTTACTCCGCACTGCTGCTCCCCTGTAGGTGATAGCGTGATAATATGTAGCCTATATGTTGACCCGACCTGTTAGTAATATTCGGGCAAAACTTGAAGTAAATCCATGTAGTACTTTTTGAGTTTACCCCGGACATACATACAGATCACGCCCCCAAGTATTCTTTTAAAAAAATGTTCATTGTACAGTTTTGACTTTCCTACGATTTTATTATATGTATAGATATACCGTCTATATATTATACAGCAGTATTTTTTTTTAATTGTTAGAAAATTATTTAATTGTTAATTATTTCTAATTAAATAATTGTTAATTTTAATTTTCCACAATTACAATTGATAAATTGTTACTTGTTGTGGTTACATTTGCCAATTAATCAATTGTTAATCTTTAATTGTTCTTGCAATTAAAATTAATATATATAGGGTAAAACTCTCAGTAGTCAGCCTTTTTATATATATATATATATATATATATATATATATATATATATATATATATATATATATATATATATATAGGGTAAAACACCCAGTAGTCAGCCTTTTAGTGAAAACTACGAAACGAAATGAACTTAAGCAGTTGGTCCAAATCACCGCTACTGTGAAACCGGGCTTTGTACTAAAATTTAATTTAACTGTATTTGAAATATTTAACACTATAAATAAAAACACACTATTATCATAAAGGTTATTTTTTACCAATACTCAGCCCCCTTTCTGTATAAGTCAGCCATGTCTTTCACCCTGTAGTCAGCCTGTTACATATTATTGTATGATGGCATACAAATGCTTTATTAATTATACTTTTACTACCTGACCCACAAAGCTTTGCCCGCGAGTATATTAGTATCTCGTCAATATAGTTTTTCAAATAAAATTTCATACCCTATTTCAGCCCCTTAGAGGTTGGTTTTTAAAAAAATCCTATGTTTGATCACTGAACTTTAACTATCTCCATGCCAAATTTATCAAAATCGATTTAGCAGTTCAGCTGTGAAAGTGCAACAGACAGATACGTTCACATTTATATTAGTATTGAAGTATGGATTACCGTTACTGAGATTTTGTCTCGGTTAACTATTCTGTTTGGATCAGTCTAAATATCAGTTTTTTATATCTCTAGATAGCAACAAACAAGCAGATGGCTCTCCCGATGGAAAAAGAAACCATCGCCTATTGACGATACAACTAATATTATTACCTATTTTTCAAAGAAGCCCCAACTGGTACCATTTCTTTCCCGGTATATATTCACAAATGGGTCGGCTTCTTTCCTTTCCTTTATTGTGGTCATGGACAGATTAATAAGATCATCACATTATAAAGGGAAGCCGCCATATTGCTAAGACCATTCACAAATCTTTTAAAGCAGTCTTATTGGTCAGCACTAAGTTTGGTTTTATTTTGTGGGCGATTTCTGAGTCCTTGAAATGTAGTCGATCTTGTGGGGTCTCTCGTGGTACGCCAATATCTCGACTAGCTTCTCCGATTTTCATTTTATTTCTGATCGCTGCCATAGCCTGTGCTTTTTTTGTTTTTTTTTTTTGTATTGGTGGATTACTTTTTTGTCATGGTGGAATTCTTAAACAAGTGATTTTATGCTAACACATCCATGCATAAATTCAATTCTAATTGAAAGGCATTAAATTTTACGCAACGAAACTAGCGACTGACTATTGGATTTGTAGATCTATTAGCCGGCCGCTGATACCTACTTACATTTATACGCGGCTGACTACCGGTTATTTTACCATTTTCGTCTTATGAGAGTTAAGAACAATGAAATGAGTTAATGATACATTATTAGCACAATATATCAATCCACCACAAATTAAATCTAATTAATAGAACAACTTACCGAAAACTTGAACAAGTTTCCTTAAAAAAATTGCATCAGCGACGCGGATTGTCATGTGCTGGTGGCAGCGCTAGTATTTAGCTAGTATTCTATTAGTATTACCTAGTATAGCTCGCCATCCTGACATCGTAATGGTTTGTAGGAGTGGAAATTAGCTAATAAGAGAACATAGATTCTATTAAACATTATTCTATAAGTGTAAATAATTTAAAACACTATTTATATGGAAATAATATCTGTAAAGGTTGAGTACTAGTGCGGGGCTGACTACTGGGAGTTTTACCCTACACGATACATATACCAGAATAACACATAACATTTCTACCATTATAACCACCATATAACCATTATAAACATTTTCGTCTGTCTGTTTGTTTCGGGTAAAAAAGACTTTCATGGGATAAGGATTATCTTAGGCTACTTTTATTTTCGAAATTTTTCCACGCGAAGTCGCGGGCTCAGCTAGTTATTTTATAGGATATAGACAGCTCCGTGATTTATATATATACATATACACACACACATATCTATACATATATATATATATATATATATATATATATATATATATATATATATATATATATATATATATATAAATATATATATAACTGGAATTAAAGTAATAGGTCTATAATTGTTCATATCGCACATATCTCCTTAAACAATGGTTTGACAATACACTATTTTAATCGTTCTGAAATTTACCTTCCAAAAATGACAAATTAATTATATGGCTAAGAGGTCTTGATATTACACTAGCAACATTTTTCAATAATTCTGTGCTAATATTATCATAGCCAGTAGCATAAGTATTTTTCAATTAATGTATAACTTTTTTCACATCATGCTCATCTACTGGTGTCAAATACATGGTTTTACTACAATTTGGTAAAAAATATGATTTTGAAGTATTTGTAGATTTGACTTTTACACTACTTGATTTTGTCTGGTTTATAAAGAAATGATTAAATAGATTACAGATTGTTTATTTGTGTACTTTAAATTGTTTATTTTGATTTTTTCTATTTCTCTACTATTTATTTTGTTCTGAAATGTACTTTTAATTAGATTCCATGAAGCTTTACATTTATTAGAGAAATTTTCAATGTATTTCAAAGAAGACTGTTTTTGTGATTCTAATATATATTTAGACAAAATTTTCCTATAATGTAGATATTTACATTTATTTTCTTTCCTATTAGATTGAGCATGACGATAGTTAAGGTACAACTGGCGTTTTACTTTGCAACATTTTAGAAGACCTTTAGTTAACCATTTATTTTTTATAGGTTTATTTAAAACTTTTACACGGACCTTAAGAAAACAGAACTCAAAAAATAACAGTAAAATATCATGAAATTCATTAAATGCTTCTTCACAATTTGACTTTGTAAAAACTTCATTAAAACTTAAACTTGATAAACATTCATGAAACTTTTTAATATTTTCCTGCCCATATATCCTCTTTGTTTCAAACCAAAAAGCTCTTTTTTGTTTAAATTCTAAGACTGACTCTATATTGGCTTGTATATTCTGAGCAGTTTCATGATCAGACAAAGCAAGTGTATGAAGGTTAGACTGAACATTATTTAAGTTACTTGCTATTAGATCCAGACATGCACACTTCCTAGTAGGTTTTATAATATGTTGATTTATGTTGTTATTTGAAAGAATGCTTGTTAAATTTTTATGTTTACAAGTGTCCTGCATCAGGTCTATATTCCAATCTCCACATAAAATAATTTTCTTTTTTGAATATCTCATAATATTTTCTAATAATAATTCTAATTTATTTATCAACATTTGAGCTGGGAGTACAATAAATACAAATTACTTTTAGTTTTTAATTAACAATTTCAACCGCGCAACATTCTAAGGAAAATGGTAAGCGTATTTGTAAGTCTAGGATTTTAAAATCAAGTTCATTTCTAACTAAAATACAAGTTCCACCCCTACGTTGATTATCACGGGAAAAATGAGATGCCATAGTGTAACCGTCAAGTTTAAAGTTTATTTCAGAACCTTGCTTAAGAAAAGTTTCAGAAAGACATATAACATCAATTATACCTAGTGTGTCGCTAAGCTCACTAATAGCTACTTGCAAATAATCACGTTTTTTTAATGCACCTGCTATGTTTTGGTGAAGTAGCTTAAATTGGTGATTGTTGACGAAAAAGCTGGTTTTTGTTACTTTCTAGACTTTTGGTTTTCAAAGTAAAATAGTATGGTATTGTACCCTTTCTGACTGTTTTATTATACAAAAGATTATTTGAATTGTTTTCCGGTTTAATTCTTGGTTTAATACTAAAAAAAATATGGTATAGTACCTTTTTTGGATTTTGTATAGATTTGTCACAATTTTTTATATTAATCTTATTAGACACCAACTTTCCAAATTTTCTTTATATTCACTGTATGTCATTTTTATAGTGCTCAATAATTTATTCTCAGTCTCATTGTTATTTAGTTGATTATTAACTTTTAAGTTTGAAAATGACAAAAATTTATTTTTATATTCCTGATAATCTATCTCAATTTTTAATTTTGTATACAAACTGTTAATATAATTTTTGTGTGTATAACGATTATATGTATGTATATTTGTATGTACCCTATAGACTTCGATGAAATTATCAGGAAATCTTCATATTGGCCCAGCGAGGGATCATGTGTTATTTGGTAGCGATCGGGTCAATAGAAATAGTGCTATCCGGGTGAAATCGGTGCGAGTCGCTAGTCTATAGGTCCTACATCTGTGCAAATAAATAAAATTGAAATGTCTGTTTGTTATATAAAAATAACTATTTTGTTACTAAATGTTTGTATGGTATGTACGGTACATATGCCAAAGTAACATTTTTTACAATTTTTGTCTGTGTGCCTGTATGTCTGTTCCAGCTAATCTTTGAACGGGATGGACCAATTTAGAAAGGACTTTCATTGGCAGATAGCTGAAGTAATAAAGCGTAACTTAGGCAGACCGCCCCGTTGGTCGAATGGTTAGCGACCCTGACTACGCAATCGAGGGGGCTTGGTATCGATTCCCGACGGGGACAAGCATTTGTGTAATGAGCATAGATGATTGTATTTTTGGGTTTGGGTGTTTATTATGTATACAGGGTTACTTTTGAAGGTCCGGTCAAATTTTAAAATTAGGGACTAAGTATTGAATTAAAAGTGCGTTTTGATTGTTATTTTAAAATTATGACAATATATTTGATATAAAAATATTCGTTTAAAAATATCCAGTTAAAAATATTCGACAAATTATTAGCAGACAAAATTACAAACAGCACGCGCGAGCGCGGCGTAACTACGATGACGTAGACACCTCCCCTTGTCAACCGCACACCGCGCGGGGAAGTAGGGGAAGTATATTCTAGTGAAATGCACGATGATTTGCAACAAAAGTCAACGAATGAGTTTTATTAACAGACCTTTGGGCGTATTGATATTATGACAAAACTATTTAATGTATCAACTTAAAATAAAGTTATTTGAATTTTTTAATAAATTGTCTATCCTTGTATGGTTTTCTTTTTTCCATTCATAGACTCCTCTGTTATTTATTTACGCCCAAATATTGGTTAAATTTAGTTATAAAACAAGGAAGTTTCCACGCTCGTAACTTCCAAACAAATATTGTTTTCCGATTCTGCTTCCATACAGGCCTAGATAATGGCAAGCAAATTGATATAATTTTTAATTTTGAACGTATACCGTCAAACAGACGAGTAATGACCATACTACGTTAGTATGGAAGAATGAGCGACTAGTGTGTCCTTAAAGAAATCTCTTATGATGTTTTTATATATTCACATTCTGAAGTAATAAAATTATTTTTTTTTAATTTTAGGGAAAAGAAAATGTCACGAAATGGATCTCTTAAAGTTTTAGACCATGCGCTAATAGGTCCAGATGGAAAAGACAACTGCAATAAGTTTGTAGATATTTTAGGACTTCGCACAGTATTTCCTTTATTTATGAAGACACCTAAACGAAAAAGGATACTAACAGTTGATCAGCATGAAGGTACGTATTAAAGGCGATTTACGCCACTAGATGGTCGCCAATACTTACTAAAGAATATGTTTGAAAATTATTAACTTTTTTGTTTAATGAAATTTGTGGGTTTCGACTGAAAACTTTATGAATGAATGAATGAATATTTTATTTGTAGAACATGTTGTCTCCATAATATCTTCTATGTTACGCAATTGCCAAAAAAGTCAAAGGCAGCGATTACTGGCGAAGTTCACAGAAAACGATTTGGAAAAAGTTGACAGATTGCTGGAATTACATTTCAAATATATGGATAGAGTAGACAAAACTGAAAAGGAAATGGAGGTAAGTTAAGCTTTCATCAAATTTTTTTGCCTTTTGACAAGAGCTTACACGTGAAGCATAACTTTTGCAAAGCGCAAAATATTTTAAAACAGTTTTAAGTTATACTTTGGAGCAAAACTGACATGCGATTATAAATTGGCCGGGTGCTATCTTACCGGAAGATGCTCACATACTTTACTGAACCACTACCTTTACAAAAATAATATTTTTTTATCTATTTTTACGTCAATAGTCCTGCCAACTTCGTCCCTGATTTATACTTAGTTGTAGTAATATTAATGTAACTACTAAATGGTTGAGTTCCGCAACGTCTCGCCTGGGTATTTGGTACCACCGCCGTATCTATTCCTGCCACAATAGCGTCAATACTTGTCATTGTCGTGTTCCGGTTTAGATGTTAAAGTAGCCGGTAGACTTATACATATGGCATTACCGTCCCGTCTCACGGATAACAACACACCATTAACATCTTTGCTGTCTTTAGGCGATGGTTTCTCTTTACATCAGCAAAGTCATCCACTTGTCTGCTATGTAATTATATAAAAAAAAAACACGCTCGCGTTATATGTAACCGACGGTTTCGATGCATATATTTCCCCGTATTAGTTCTGGGCTCCTTTGAATTATCCAGGCAGGTCGTAAAAGGCGACCGATTGGCTATGCGAGTCACTACCATCGTGGCTACTAGGTGGTAGAGTTCTGCATTGTCTCGTCCGGGTCTGATACCACCGCCTTACCTATTCCTGCCGCAATAGCGTCAGTGCTTGTCATTGTCGTGTTCCAGTTGGGAGGTTATGGTAGCCGGTAATCTTATGCGTGTGGCATTAGACCTCGCCATAAAATAGCAACGCACCATTAACATCTTTGTTGTCTATAGGCGATGGTTGACTCTTTCCATCAGGAGACCCATCTGCTTGTTTGCTATCTTATGATATAAAAAAATATAATGTGTGGCATGTGAATTATGTTTTAAAGAGTGATATAACCAGGGACGCGTAAATGTGTCATGCCTAGTGGTAATCCGCATCGCTGCATGTCACCGACCCCTAACAATTGTTACTTGTTTCTTGTTATACTGCACGACAGCTTTACGTTTTTATCCGAGGTATAGGGCATACTACCCCAAGACTTTGGACTTGCAACAGATTTTTCTTTTAAAATATTCAACAATCACTAGATCTTATGCTCTAATAATTAATAGCTAGGCTAGCTAGACACCAGTCGCACGCTGCAGTCAAATTGAAATAAATATTTTTGTTTTCAGGCTGATGGAGATGAATTAGATGATGATGCTCAGTACCTTAAGAGGTTATCTGGTGGCCTTTTTACTTTACAACTTATTGACAGAATTATTTTGGAGGTACTTTCACTTTTTAATATCAAAATTGTATTTTACATCTTAGCTGCTTAGAGGATTGGTAATAACATCTTTATACTATTATTTCAAAACGACTTTCAATGTTACATTTAATTAAAAGCCAATGAGGACTCTAAATTTAAGGTGATTTTTTAATAATACTTGATTGGTAATCATCATAAGGTTGACTTGATCCTGATACCGAATATGCGAAAAATAGATATGTACTTAAATATTGACCTAATTATCCAGTAAAAATGTTTCTGTACGGACACCCATGCAGATATAAGTTTATTGTTTAGACATGCCGTTTCGCCGAATTCGCCACTACATTCCTTAGTACATCGCTTGCGCTCACGCGGTGAACTTATTTTTGTATATTGTTCAATCTAATTTCGTTGAGATTTACTATGTAGTTAAGCAATATTCTTTTTTAATATATATTAATTGGTCACATATGACCATTAACTACCTTTCCTTCAATAATAGTAATTTAAAAGAAATTAAACCAACTTCAAATATTAACTATACTCATATCTCCAAAACTACTAAACCCATTTTGATGAAAGTTAGACTGTTCCCTAAGTTGGAATATACTTGATTTAATGATTTAAAAGAATTATCTCGATTTGGCTTGTAGTTCCCCGAGAAATTCGTGGACAAACATACAAATATTCTAACATACATTTACGAAATTTAGTATACGTACTTGGAAGCCTAAATAGATCATCATACTCAAATATCCAATTCCAACAATATACATGTCTAACTGATAACCCTATTGTCGTCGGCTGATAAGTTCGGATTTTACTAGTCAACCTGTACATATAGAAAATGAAGTAAGGATAGAACGGTATAGTCGGTAATAGTTTCACTAGTTTTAGTTGAGAGTATAATTATTCCTGTTGACTAAAATTGTTTTTCTTTAAAAAAAATGATAGCTCGCTATTGAATATTCTCGACTCAAGCTGCTTCCTTTAATTTTCCTTTTAGACGTAAAAGACAAAGTTGTTTTATTTAATGCATACTCCATGTATGCATTAAATAAAAGAACAAATTAATATGTTCACACTGAAGCGTGTAATCGTTTTTTAATAAGATATCAAACAAGCAGATGGGTCTCCTGATGGAAAGCGACAAACATCACTATAGATAGCAAAGATATTAACGGTGCGTTGCTATCTGTGTGTATAAATATACCGGCTACCTTACCCTCCATACTGGAATATGACAGTGATATGTAGGGACGCTGTTGCGGCAGGAATCTGCCATATTCATGTATATGTCATATTCATGTTAGGCGTCATCATACATATTCGTGCAAGGCGATGTTACCGGTCCCGGGCGAGACGCTTGTTCAACTCTACTATCTAGTAGGGGTGCAAGACTATGTTGGATGTTAATATGTTTGATAAAAATTGAGCTTACAATTTTCAAACTCAACTGCGGAAGTGACTGATGTTAAACGTATAACAACTAACTTGGTGGCCGATTGAGTGCTTTCATTGTCATGTTCCATTTGGAGGGTAGAGATCACGCATATGGATTTGTATCTCTGACACGCGAAGAGTAATGCACAAAAACTAATTTTGATTCTGTAAGCGACTGCTATCTCTTACTATCACGAAAGTCGGGTTTTGTTACCAAAAAAATAATGAATTATTATACTATTTCCATTTCTTTATTTTCTCGATGACAGTTCTAATTTGATAGTTGTAGTGTTGTGACTAAATAAGTAATGATATCGATCGCATATATTTATTATATTTCGAACAAAGACAAATATATAAAAACATTAAAATATATTTTTTCGAGGTGGGTACACTCAATGCCCCAGCGCCATTTTGTGTTTGTTTTAATCTGTCACTCGCAACAACATGGTCGTGCTAGTCACTACATTTCTATTCGCTGAGTTTTTTCACATTATCCATATGTTACGTTGTGTATTTTGTGTTTCTCCATGTTGATTGCTGCCCAGCTGTCAAATATCAAAATGCCGAAAGGATCTGTTCTATAAAGGCTGGCGAGAGAATCAAGTGATCAAGGTTCGTAATTACTTTGAAGCAGAGTATCAAACTGGTGGCCCGCTTTTACCACTGTCGCAAGTGCGAGAGCGTGTTGCGGCCGCATTAGGCCTTAGTGGACCTATTGATTCAGAAATTACTACCGACTTATCGTACAAGCGGCATGCAGGAAAATAAGCCTCGTACGGCGATGAAAAAACGCCATCCAAGAAGTGTGACATCGGAAAGGATATCAGATTGACATTACAATAACATTTGACATGTTACTTTTACTGACGAGACTTGGTTAAATGCAAATCACACAGTATCTAAGAACTGCACTGACGACACCACTGCTTCCACTAGTTCAGTGCCAATGGGAAAAGGTGAACGCCTTATCATATGCCATGCAGGGTCTATATGTGAATTCGTGTCAGATGCTTTACTGGCCTTTAAATCCAAGAAAACAGTGGACTATCACGAAGAAATGAACGCGGAGATTTACGAAGGATGGTTTAAAGAAATGGTACAATCTCTGGAAGAACCGTCCATAATGGACAAAGTTACAAATCACTCCAGACAAATTGATAAAACGCCGACGCAGGCCAATAAAAAACAAGAGATAATTGACTGGCTCCAACGTCATGGAGAAAATGTGGATAGTACTTTCATAAAAGTACAATTAGTGAATATTTTAAAATCGAAAAAAAGCCTCTCAAAAAGATATGTTATCGACGAAATGGCTGCCGAATGTTGTCATTGGGTTCTTCGACTTCCGCCGTATCATTGCCAGTACAATGCTTTATGCTATAGAACTAATATGGGCACCAATCAAAGGACACGCTGCTCGAAACATTACCCATCCCCCTTTTTATGGCAAACAAGATGTTAAATTTATTAAAAAATGCTTGTGCGCAAGTAACTGCAAAAACTGGGAAAAAGTTGTGAAAAGAACCCAAAACATTATAGCGTCGGATTGGGAAATTCATGTGGTATTCGATAATATACAAGAACAGGAACATATAATAAATGTTGGGGAGAGCTCATCGAGTGACAATGACGATTCATCAGATTTTGATTAAAATAAATAAATAAAGATTACCGGTCGTTATAATTATTTCGTTTCACAGTCGAGTACCTACCTATACCTATTTATTTTAAAACAGCTCCGATAATTTTAAAGAAGTAGGCATTATTAATCAAGAATTAATACGTGTAACATCTTGTAATGAAATAGAATGTTATACTTATATATAATGTAATATTATAGTTCAGAAATTTGTACAAAAGTATCCGGCAGTAGTATACTTTCTTACATTTTGTAAAAAAAGCGGGTCTGTTATCATGTTATTATGTGTAGCACTCACTACCCGTCCATGAAGTACGGTATTATTTGTGAGACGTTTTAACGTAAACAACACAAAATTACATGGGCGTCGATCTGTCGTCGAGAAAATAAAGAAATGGAAATAGTATAACTTATTAGTTGAATTTCTAACATTGTATCTGTATGCAGGTGTGTACGGCAGGACCGCCTTCTATAAAACAACGTGTGCAGCGCGTGTTATCATTAAGAGGCGGATCTCTAAAGATTATTCGACACGTCATGAGAGGTATGTACTGTTTGATGGTGCCTTCAGTGCCTTTTGGTTTTCGGTGTTAAGTTCTGAATTTATTGTTCATACAGGTAGTTCCTTTGCAACAGATTTCGCTGAATTTGTCGAAAACGGCACTGTAGACAAGTTTTTTGAAAATAAATCCTACTTTAAATGCCGAAAATATAAGGAAACCTGACATATATTAATTACTAGCAAAAAGCAGGGCTTTGTAAAAGCTCGCAAAGTTATAATCAGAAATCAGAAGTACTTTATTCAATAAAACTTTTTACAAATTATTTTGACACGTCAACATATTTTTATTAAAAACTATTACGGAAACGCGGCCACTACCTAGTAATATTGTTAGGAAAGTATTTTTATGAGAATTACGTCTTTTAATGTATGGACTTTATAATTATCTAACCTAAAAAAATCCAGCGTATTTTCACCCAAACATTATATTCGCATCAAATGCGTCGTCAGGCTTTGGTCTAGGGGGGCGCAGCAAAATAATACCAACATTAAGAAAAACATGTTTCTAAGACTAAATTTTTTTAGTAATTTACAAGAAAAATTCTTTAAAATTTCCTTAATTTATTAAAAAACACGATTTCTATAATTATCAATGTTATCTACACAGAACAAATATAAAGTTTATCTACATTTTTACACCATATTTCTGGTCTACCTATAATATAGTACAGTCTACCTATAATATGTAGCAACTCAAGATCTATCTCGCGCCACCTCTCGCCCTTAAAGTCTAATATTGATAGAAATCAATTTTTATGTATGGTAACTTTCTTGTAAAAGAGTTTTCAAGGAAAAATGGGTATTAAAAATGAAATTTGATCTTATAAAGAAAAACACATTTTTTAGCTTTTTACCCTCGGACTAAGATTGGAAATTGATCTCAATACAATATTAATCAATTAATACACTTGTACTGTTTCACAGTAATCATATTGTGAAAAATCTGTAAACGTTTGACCTTGCTGGTCATTCCTGCAACTTCCCGCTAAATTATGGTATTTTAAGCTCAAAAGAGTAAAAACTATAAGCATAGATTTTTCAGTTCTAAGAAATATTGAAATGTCTCAATTGCTAAGTCACAAAAAACAGCAAGACAACACTTACTTACTTTACTTACTAAATCAGTAACTTCCTTATCTACATACGTAGCGGGAAGTTAAAAAGTACAAGTGTATTAATAGATTAAAATTGTATTAAAATGGAGTGAATAAAAACGAATTAAAACTACCAAGCCAAAGCTCAAACCTAAAAGTGCGATATTTTTTCAGTAAAATGTACCACAAAAGGGCATAGATCATCGCCTAGTGTAGCTTTGTAGCATTTTAATTCGTTAGTTTTATAATAGATGGCGTTAGTAGTAATAAAATTCTAATACAACATGTATCTTCTATTTTTTTTAATGTTTATAAAATGGTATTTTAATGGTAGAACGTATCTCGACATGAATTTAAACTACTACGTCAAAGCTCAAACTTAAAAGTGCGATTCTTTTCCAGTAAAATGTACCACAAAAGTGCACAGAAAGTCCCCAGTGTATTTGTGTGTGATTATTATATATATTATTATATCCTTAAATATCCATGCACAAAAATTATCATCTACGCCAACAGTACGATGGTGGTTTGAAAAGTATTCGGCCTAACCAAGAAAATAAACACATACTAAATCAGTTATATTTTTATTTTTCTACATAATCACTATCAAGTTCGATGATCTTTTGCCATATCCCATTCAAAGCATGTAGACCGTTAAAAAAAAACGATTCTTCCTTTAGAGTCAAAATATGCGTCTACTACTGTTTTGACTTCCTCGTTTGTCAAAAATCTGACCTCCCAAGACCTTTTTTATGTTAGGGAACAGAAAGAAGTCTGACGGTGCCAGACCAGGTGAATAAGGCGAATGCGGTAACAGTTCAAAGCTGCAATTGTGGATTTCAGCCATTGATTGCACAGAAGTGTGAATACGGGCCTTATCTTGATGAAACAGGACTTTTCTTCTGAGCATTCCTGGACTTTTTTCTTTTATTTCCTCTTGTACACGACGTAGTAAGATACAGTAGTAATCAGAGTTTATAGTCTGACCCCTTTTAAGATAATCAATCATAATCACACCCTTCGAGTCCCAGAATACTGAAACCATTACCTTATTTGCCGACAAACGCGCCTTAGCCTTTTTGGGGGGGTGGTGAACCAGGTCTTCTGCACTGTTTCGATTGTTTTTTGTTTCTGGCGTACAGTAATGAACCCATGTTATGTCCGTTGTAACAAAACGACTCAAAAACCATCTGCATCGGCTTCAACTAACTCCAAACAATCACGTGAAATAGTCAATCGCGTCCTTTTTTGTTCAACTGAAAGCAGTCGCGGAAGTCACTTCGCAGACACTTTGTGGAAACCCAATTCGTTGACTATGATATTTTGAGTTCGTTCCAAGGAAGTTACATTCTACCCGGAATGTTCACACGCGCTTCAAAATCGTTCCGAAGAGTACCACGACATGGGTGGAGTGTGTCTCTTTCTACTAAATAAAGCGCCAATCGCCATATATAATGTGGCCATGCGTAGTTTGCAAATTACTACTAATTCTACTAATTTGAGAAACAGTTTTTGCATTGCTTAAGTAATTACGTATAATAAAAATAAGCACATTTTAGAACTCACTGTGTTAATTACAATACATTTTATGCTAAGGTATTTATGGACGTGTATGAATAAAAGGGATTTAACGATTACCGACTAGATATAAAAATCTACCATCAGATAGTTTTATTTACACTGGCAATTGCAAGAAAGGGACAACATCCACTCTTGTCGTTGTCTTGCTCAGAACGTTTTTCCTCTCTGTTAAGTAAGAAACAAATGTCAGCTTTATTTGTAATGGAATAAAGTATATTTTTATTTTTCAAATATTTCTTCGTAGTAATTCTAATTATATAAGTTCCGTAGTTCGTTCATAAGAGATGCCAATAATCTCGGCTATCTCTCTAATTTTTAATCTGCGGTCTCCCATAATTAAATCAAGTTTTTTTTTTTGATATTTTCTTCAGTAGTGTACGTCGAAGGCCTTCCAGGCCGGGGTTCATCTTTCACACTGTCTTTGCCACGCTTGAATTCTGCTATCCATTTTTTGACGGATGAATAAGGTCCCCCATAGACCTACAATAATATTGTGCAATATTACGTATTGCGCAATGCTATTGACCGTTTAGGGTTAATATTGAAGATTGCACAATGATTGAACGAAAGTTTGAGCGGGTTTAATTTTTATTGCGCAATATTTTTTTCTTGCACTGTGTAGGCTTAATATTGCACAATATTTTTCACTTCCGAGTTAGAGCGGTCGCGTTCGGTCAGTCACGGTGTTTAATGTATGGTCGTGTCGTAAATTTAAGCAAAGTGGCAAGCAAGAATGCTATAAAAGAACGGGAGTTTTTACTTGAACGTATATAATTGTATTGAGATTTAAGTAACTAAATCACCAGCATGGTTGCTGCCAAAACTTCGTCGTCAGACATATTGTTCGCTCGAAAATATTGATCAGACTGGTTTGTTAATTTTATTGCACGTTTGGAGTCAAATGGGTATTCAATATTATTGCACAATAAAAGTATTGCGCAATGTTATTGTAGGCCTATGGGGCGCCTAAGACAGAGCAGAATCCCCTAATGTACTGACCATATCATGATGGATGGCTTTCGGTGATAGTCCCTTCTTATGGAGGTACTTAATGACGGCACGCTTCTCGATTTGCTCCATTTGTAGAAAGTATGTCCGATTGCTTTGTTAAAAAATTTATAAAATCACAACAAATTATTGCGCACGTTTCGAACTTCACACAATTAACTACTCTGAACTGAAATAATGTGGGTAGATTTGATTTTTAGAATTGAATGGATCTTTGTTAGGCAGAGTACTTTTCAATCCACCCTCGTATTTGTCGAGAATCTGAATCAAGCCTTACCAAATGCATAGTTAGCATTGGTAAACTCTAGAGTGCCTGTTTTGATCACACTTTAAGGTATTTATTTAATAAGCTAATTGGCTTTTTCAGAATACGCAGGCAACCTCGGCGACGCCGGCAGTGAAGAATGGCGGCAACAGGAACAACAACACATTTTGCAACTTGTCGATAAGTTCTAGTACAAATAAAACACATTTCAAACATCAATATAGTTTTATTGCAATCATTCAATGCATTGGTAACAGTGAATGTAATATATTAACAATATACCATAATTTTGTACGTTAAAAATTATAATTTCATATTTAAATTGTGTCGGTATTTATTAATAATGTCAAATAGTAGTATACCCCCTTAATATATACACCTTGTCGAAAAGCTTTATTTTTCTGCTTTATTATAAAAAATCCCTGGTAACTTGAAATTCTTGAATATTTTTTTTCTGGGAACAGGAAGTAATTTCTTCATAACCATCAGGAAGAAGGGAAAAAAGAAAGAACTGAATGAAGCCCCTAAGCAAATTATTCGATAGAATATAAAAGAAGACATTAAAATACATAGGCGCTTCTAAGTAACTAAATGTTGAAACAGTTTTTAGCTTGTGTCGCTACTATTTCGTCCGTGACATTACAAATCAAAAATAAACCAATAAGCGCTTTTGGTATTGATACTTTTGAGTTGGTGAAATGGTGAACTTTATACTCAGAATACAATATTATTCTAAAGCAGGCTGTAAACGCTCAAACAATTTGGCAAATTTTACGTATTTGGCAAATTATTTGATAGTCTATGGTCATGTTTGACGTGTTGTCAAGCAAACTACGTGTTTGGCTGTATGTTTGAAAGATTTGATGGGCGGCGTGTTTGTCATATGTGTTTGAAGGTGTACGGTCATGTTTGTCAAACATACTCGCCATTTTGGCGTGATCGCCGCTGAGACATGTATTTAGCTGTTACTCATCTAAGCGTCGAAGCGTCACTTCACGGGGAAAACTGTTTTGAAAGTAGTCTTGTTTGACAAACTTGTTAGTACGGTTTTTTTTATCAAACAAGCAGATGGGTCTCCTGATAGAAAGAGTCAACCATCGCCTATAGACACCAAAGATGTTAATGGTGCGTTGATATCTTGTGGCGAGGTCTAACGCCACATGCATAAGTTTACCGGCTACCTTACCCTCAAAACCGGAACACGACGGCGACAAGCACTGACGCTATTGCGGAAGGAATAGGTAAGGCGTTGATATCTGACCCGGGCGAGTCAATGCAGAACTCTACCACCTAGTAGCCACGATGGTAATGACTCGCATAGCAAATCGGTCGCCTTTTACGACCTACCTGGCAGAACGGCAGTTGGTCTATTCTTCAAAGGGGCCCGGAACTAACACGTGTGCGCTGATGTTTGATAAAAACGTACAAACATAACGTAAAGTTTGACAAACATGTTTGAACGCTTACAGCCTGCTTATGTCTATTCTAACCTTGTGGATCCTTTCGATGTGTCCAGGAATTTACAAATACCTACACATTGATTTAATAATTTAAATAAAGTTCATATTTTCACCGTCTAGGTAGAGAAGTTATTTATTACACTTAATTTTGTGTTTGACAGCACAATAATTATATAATTCCAAAATAATTTGATTCTCGTTAAAATATCAAAAATATAATAATTCGACATGAATTAAAACAAGTCGTAAGTAACGTTATAAAATATATCACTCAATCTTGAGGGATAAAAAATATAAGTGCAATGTTAATTCAAGTGTGATCACTTTCAATACGAAAAAATATGTACCTAATTATGTTGGTGGAAACACGCCTCGCTGTATTTTGGTCATAGGAGGATTAAAAAAGTGCTAGAACAACCTGACACATAGCTGCTGCTTTACTCAAACAAGAATATTTTAGTCACACTTGTGAAATTTGGCTTAGCATCAGAAAGAATATTTTCCTCGCAATCCACGCTGCTGCAGTTGCTTATTACCCAAACGCTTAACGAGTCTCAAAAGTTTTTATATCCAGTGGTAATAAATCCAGTAAATAAAAAATACCCTTGGCTTAGCCTACACAAAAAAAAAGTAAAGCTACAGTATAACTATCTTGCAAATACTACCTTTAAACCCCTATTCTACAATAATTATATCTATAGTCAACTTTATACAGCAAGATCAAAAAGAAAAAAAACAACCCGAAATTCCAGAGTGAAAATATGTGCCTAAGTTCATGAACATTTAGCTATTTGCTGAATATGCAGCAGTATGAATTTGATTTTTTTAGTGACGACGTAAAAAAGTAAGATGAAATGAAAGTGAAAACTCTGCCATGATGTATTTAAGATTATAAAAATCTATAAATAAAAACTGCTGCATATTTAAACCCATTTGTTTATATAAGTTCTATATTTATGATTAAAAATATTTAAAATATTAGGTTTAAAAATATTATATACAAAATTGCCTGTAGATAGAAACGAAAATAAGCAATTTAACCCATTTGAATTTGGTTTCACTTAGCTCCTTAAATAACGATTACAATTATCAATGAATCCTGCCGGTGTCAGGTAGGAGTGGGAAGTGACACCCATAACTATTATTTACAATTGGAATTGACAAGGTTTCGTTTCTGATTACAGGCAACACTTCAGATACATTCATATTAATGAATATTTTTTAAATTATTAAATGCAGGTCTTACGCTGTCTTAATCTCATTTATAACATTATATTTTTGGAGTTTGTGCTCTACTACTTTAATGAGGTTTGTTTTTTTACATCTATATATTATATAAGACAGTAGCGTGTTTTTACGTTTTTTTTTATCAAATTTCTGATAAATATTCGATTTATGACTCTTTGACATAAATTTCACCATCTTGAAAATTTTTGACTCTCTATTTGTTTAATCTCGAGAACGATTCTCGAGAACGGATCTCGATCAAAATTGGTCAACAGTGAGAACACGTGATTGCGCAAATGATAGGCCATTTGTCTGTCTGCCTGTCTATATTATTTTTTATATGAAAAATAAATAATATATTGACATAAAAAATAATATAGACAGGCAGACAGACAAATGGCCTATCATTTGCATGGCATATCAATCACGTGTTCTCATTGTTGACCAATTTTGATCGAGATCCGTTAAATCGTTCTCGAGATTAAACAAATAGAGAGTCAAAAATTTTCAAGATGGTGAAATTTATGTCAGAGAGTCATAAATCGAATATTTATCAGAAATTTGATAAAAAAAAACGTAAAAACACGCTACTGTCTTATATAATATATAGATGTAAAAAAAACAAACCTCATTAAAGTAGTAGAGCACAAACTCCAAAAATATAATGTTATAAATGAGATTAAGACAGCGTAAGACCTGCATTTAATATATGTGAGTGGTTACGCAAAAAGGGACCTGAAGGGATTGGAAACGGTTTTTTTTTTTTTGACAAATTCTGATTCTATGGTCCTTCATCTTTGTTTTGTTCTAATCAAAATAATTTTAGGTGCCGTAGTTTTTTTTAATGATTTTTTATGTAAGCCGAGGCAGTTTTGAAAATATTACACCTTATACACAGCGCACACTAGTTTCTTTTTCTAGCGCGCACATAAAGACAAGTAAAAGACGAATAAATAAGTCACCAATAATACAGCTATCGCAAACACGTGCTATTTCTCACTGACGAAGTCGCTCACTAACGACACTAACATAAAACACCCCGCGCCTCTCTCATTTCGACTCAACATTTTAAACGTGATTTACTCGAAATCAATTATTTTCCCTTGAGGTCCCTTTTTGCGTAACCACTCACATATATATATATATATATATATATATATATATATATATATATATATATATATATATATATATAATGTTTTCTTTTGATCTTGCTTTATTGAGTTCAGTATAATTTATATTAGGAACGTATTCAACATTGTTACCGTACATACACTTTAAAATAATACAGAATAAGTAAAAACAGTCCAAAAATAAAAACATAGATGCTTTAGAAATTACTTTTGACATTGTAGAAAAGTATTTCTCGTATAGTACCACCAAGTCATCTGTTCAGTAATAGGCGTCGGTAGTGGGGCATATAAATTGCTATTTACGAATTATAAAAAAATAAAAAACTGACAACAGAATGACAATTCATAAGATGGCGTCTGTAAGTTCAGATTTTCCTTACTGAACAGATAAGTTGGTGGCACTATAATCTTTGCTTACAATTGATCATAAATAATTTGATGCATGTAGCAAAATATTTGTGACTTTATTCCATATCAAAAATTCGTTGCGGTATTAAAAACTTCACACAATTAAAGTTTTTCAAAAGTCAATTTCGCGTTTTAAATCTGCAAATTTAGACAGCGCCTAGCAAAGGCGTTGTTTTATTTTTTTAAATGTCCTATTAAACAGGAATCTGTTTTAAAATATATATCTAACGAGCTAGTGGCACAATTGCCATTTTAACATTTTTTTGGGAATTGGTGTAAGGAAATCCTGCTTAAAAAAAGAGACGTCCTATTGGTGTGCCAAATTTCAGCTCGATATGTCTAGAGGTTTTTGCTGTGTTGCGTTGACAGAGCAGTTTTTTCTTTCACAGATTTTTTACCGGTCTACATTTTCCCATTAACATCAATATATGCAAATATAATTTAAATTAATTGTGAAGATATTTGTATCTTTGTTACTTTATCACGTCTAATCGTCTGAATAGATTTATATAAGTATCGGTACGCAGGTACACCTTTTGCATCCCAGAAAAAGCACTGTTCCCGCAAAATTAGAAAAACACTCTTGTAATCGTTGGCAGATTGATAGAAGGCATTGTAATAATAAACTAAGGAAGCGTGCAACAAATGGTTGTTAAGGGATATGTATTATAAATGATGTTCCTTGTTCATTAAAAGAAGTAAAAAAAGTTATGTAAAAACATTTGCTTTATTTCATAATAATATTAAGTGACAGCTTTGTCTAGGGACATCTGCGATAAGAACGGTGATGAAGATAATTTGTACCTACAATGTGTCGTCGGTGTTTAAAAAACAAATTTATTTTTATTAAAAATGTTATTGTAAAGCAATGATTTGTGTATGAATTTTGTTAGTGTATATAACTATAGATTGCTGGTCGTTGGATGTAGACCGTTACACCAACAAACTGTTACCCAGTTTGGAGCACTTTTATGTAATTTAAAATGTCGTTGGACAGATCATCAAACACGAATTAATCTAACTTCAAAATAAGCATACTCGTATTAATTTGCTCGTGATATGGATGTAAGTTAACGATACTAATACATAGAAGTGCACATTATAAAAATACTATACTATATATTTAATAAATATTCAAACCTAGAAATAGACACGTCTATGCTTATCCCTGTCAAAAATCAAACCAGAGCCCCATTGATAGCGTAGTCAAACTTGTTAGCCACTCGACAAACGGGGCGATTAATGTATTACACTGAACATTTTCACTTATACGAGGTGTGTTCAAAAAGTATCGCGAATTTTGAATTTTCGCAGGTTACGTATATTCCAATTTCGATTTTTTTGTGTTGTTATGTTGGTACTCATGTCTCTCACTTATACCGACAAGTTCGGCCATTTTGAATGTTCAGTTAATTGTTGATAACTGCTTTGCTTGCACGTGTTTTGGCTCGTCTTCGATTTTTACCTATTCAAAAAAATGGATCAAAGAACCTGTATCAAATTATGTGTAAAAAACGAAATTAAGTGCGGGGATGCATTCCGAATGTTGACTGGCATACGGAGGAGCTACCTTGGACTGAAGCAACGTTTATCGGTAATACAAAATGTTCTCAGTAGGCCGAGGAGATGTGAACGACGAAGAGCGCGCCGGACGCCCTAGCACTTCAACAACAGACGACAAAATTGATGCGCGCTTTTTTCGGTCTTGGTTCGTGCGGCAGCTTCCATTGAGCTTTAGTTTCCACGTCATAACCAAAAACCCACGATTCGTCTACACGAGTACAGGTTCTTTGATCCATTTTTTTGAATAAGTAAAAATCGAAGACTAGCCAAAACATGTGCAAGCAAATCAGCTGTTAGCAATTAACTGAACATTCAACATTGCCGAACTTGTCAGCATAAGTGAGAGACATGAGTACTAACATAACGTCACAAAAAAATCGAAATTCGAATATACGTAACCCGCGAAAATACAAAATTCGCGATACTTTTTGAACACACCTCGTAATAAAATTCAAAACAACCATGGTTCTTATTATCAAAGTTTTTGAAATACTTAGTCAAAATGACTTGACTTGGTCTGAATATACAATAAACGCTTTGCCTTTGCTTTTGCTTTGCACGAAAGTACTAATAATAACCAAATCTTTGTCTGGCTGACTACCATCGAAGAACTCAAACCACTGGACAGATCAAACTAAATTTTGGCATACACATAGTTATTATAAAGCTTAGACGTTTTTGAAGATTTAATCAATAAGCGGGTAAAATCGCCTTCAATGCGAGTTGAGCCGGCTGCAACAGCTAGCATGTTAAAATACCCGGTCTAATTTAAACTATTAATACGAACTTGAACTTACACGTTCATTACTAGACGAGACTTAAATTACCTACGTGTCGAACACTTTGTGGAAATTAAATTTGAGAAATAGATTCTTTAAAAAAATGTATATACATAACTAATTTTGAGGCTGGCATTCATGGCGTCTTTGCAGAGAGTGCGGAAACTTTTCTAGTGAACAGGTATCTACATTTTTATAATATTGATTTTGACATGCTATTTTTATTATTAAACTGACATGTATTGTAATTAATATAACACTTTTATCACACATTATTTCATTTTAGTAATTACACGACACTAGGTCATTATTTAATAAATGAAACCTATCGCATACATGGTAATTAGTACAAATTTATGATGAATTGCATTGAAAACATTACAATTATATGTATCAAAAGAATAATCCCGCTTTTTATCGGCACTTGGTGAATTTTTATAATTGAATTTGTGAACAGAGCTTAAGAGATTGTTAGTTCTATATTTACCAAGCGGATTTAGAGAGTTTATCTGTATGAGTAAAAGCTATTAGGCAATATAAGAGAAAAAAGGAAAGGAAGATTTTTCTCAAACACATGTGATGTAGCATTTTAACATCAAAAAAACTAATATAAGTATATTAAATGAATGCTAAATGGGCGGTAGCGTCAAATCGCAAAACACGTAATCGTAAAACAACTTGCAAAATGCAAAACAGTCCGAAAAATTGCTAAGTTTAACTTTAGCAGTTTTTTGCAATCTTTCAAATTCAGTTGACAACTAAAATGTATTCGATCAAAAAGAAATAGCTTCAAACTAACCTACAAGCAACGTCATTGAATGTGGATTTAATACTGTATGTTAAATAAAGCTCGTATACACAAAGACGCCTCAAGATTACTGGTAAGTTGAGTACCTAAGTCCATTATATTTTATTTCTAGACGTAGTATATAAGTCTTATTAAATAAATTCGTCAAACAAATCTATGTTAATACACGCTATACACTATTTAAGGCAACGCTACCTAAAATAACAAGTACGTAGGCATATAGGAGCGCAAGGCACTACAAACATCTGGTGAAGGTTAGTTACGGGCAGTCCTTACTCAACATCTTAGTAAATGCTTTGGGAATGTCTTCATTAGTCTTCGACACGGTGCTGCTTCCGAGCAACGTGGGCGCTGGAATGGTCCCCGTTTGAATCCCGTGAGCAGTCTTTAACAGGTCGTAGTTTATTTTTTCACTTACAACTGAGTCTTGTCTGAAATATTAAGACTCTATTAAATACTGCATACCAACGCCGCTTTAAGGAATTATGTTTTGTTATATCACACGAAAATAATAATTTTTTTTTCAAGGTGAAAAGTAGGCGTAAATATTTTCCGTGACAGATAAAACACATTTATTTGTTTAAAACACAAGATCACAAATAGCCAAAAGCTCAGCATCAATTATATCACTCAAAAATATTAATAACTGTAAAGCGATCACGGAACGGAATACAGGTGGAAATGCTCGTTGTCATGGCATAAGTGTCACAATTAAGCATTGCTATGCTTTGTATGCACATAGGTACATATCTTCACGTTAGTTCCTCACGGGGTGGGCATAAATAATCGAGTGCCATATGTCAAAATCCTTGCAGATTTGTCTTGTTTCCTCCACACAGAGGCGGCGTAAGACGTGGGCGACGTAGGCCACAGCCCACGGCTTCGCGGTTCGAATGGCCTCGCGCCACTGAGATTTATGTATTACTCAAAAGCCATGTCGAATAGCCGACTATTAATTTTATTGACCAATTAATACAGCCTCCACTGAAAGGAGTTTTTCAAGGTATAATAATGACTAGTGTTTGCGCGGGAATCCTAGTCCGTTCCTCCGTCTCTTTCCTTCCTGCATCCATCATATGTTCCTAACTTGGAGGAAAATGGCGTCGCTGAATCGCAGTCCGCAAGCTCATACGCTAGTCCGTTGTCCGATCGCATCGCGAGTGATCGCGTACCAGTACGCACGCATCGTCTTAACAAAAGCCTAAACGGAACCGCTCGCTAACGCCGCGCCGCATATGCCCACGCTCGCTCGTCTCGAGACGCCGCTGGAGCCAGCTGACCGCAAGCCGCAATAAGTGTAATCCACCAGGTGAGTCCTTCATCATTCTTAACATCCATCCTATGATGAGTCCTTATCATTCTTAACATCCATCCTATCATACAGTCCATATTACATCGCATTCCGTTGGTCCCGTCGCCTTTGATATAGCCTACCTCCGCATACAGCGGGACCAACTAGTGTTTTTTTTATTTTAAAAGTCTGTCTTCATTTGCGAGCAGAGGACCTCGCAAAATGTATCTTGCCCACATCAATTTATGATCTTGCGCCGCCACTGCCCCCACATTCATTATTCTCTTCATACAAACACGTCGGTTGCGAATACTCTTGACACCACCTTTTCTTTAGACAGTACTTATCAATCTGATTATGATATATGATTCTTGTTATATCCCGGTACATCCTTCTACATACGAATTGTATATATGTTTTATTAACCTTTCATCTGCCATTCTTTCTACATGTCCGAACTAACGGAGCACGCTTTTGCTCATTTTTACATTGCCACTGCTTTGTTTTGTCCCAAATGTGTTATATTCAAGGAGTGTTAGAACTTTTAATGACACTGCAAAATTCAACCTTTGAAAAAAAATAACTTTGAAATTGTCGTTTTTATATATCATAGAAATATCTATTTAATTTTTTCAAGCAATCTATATTGATATTATAAATGCGAAAGTTTGCACGGATGGATGGATGTTTGTAACACAAGCACTCCAAAACTACTAAACGGATTTGGATTTATTTTGCCATACAGGTAGATGATGACCTGGAATAGCACATAGGCTACTTTTTATCGTAAAACACTATGTAGGGATTATCTTCGTTTTAAAAAAACCGTTATCAAAAATTATATTGTTGCTCTGTAGTGCACTAAATCAAGACTTAATCTTGCAAAAACTGTAACATTCTTCGAATAATCTGCTCACATTATTACGATATAGCTCTTGAAAAAACTTGAAAACATGAAGTTTTCGTTGCCAATCGAATACACACTCTTAATATATCATATATTTTACACTATAGCAAAACATGTTCTATGTTGGTACATATAAAAATATATACTTGAATATGTGACAGTGATAGAGGCTAAGTTTCTGTAAAATATAATATAAACGGAGTAAAACTGCAACATCCGACTTTCAAACTTCTGTTTTTCTAGAATTCTGAATAGAATAATTACAAAATGTATAATATGAGACCAAGTATACTAACCCAGATGAAGAATAATTTTCCAAAAAATTAGGCTGTGCCAATACTTAAAAAAAATAAACATCAAATTGAGAACTCAATAAATCTCAAACACAACCTTCCTTTTGAAAAATTGGTTGAAAAATTACATTTATATGATAACCCTTTTAGTTTGGCGACAGCGGTTCCATTACAATCTATGATTTACATTTGTACTCTACATATATCTTCTTTGATAATAGCTAGACGGACATACTTGTAGTCAGGGTGGGTCGTAATGAAGTTCCGCATCCAGCCAGCCATGGTGGAGATCTCGCCAGCGGCGCGACGCTGAATGAGCTTGAGGTACTGCTGCACCGAGCAGTGCGTGTCCGCGTCTACGTCCATTCCCGTCAGGTACGACTCAATCAGCGGTATTAATCCCGGGAATACGCCATCCTACGGATTGAGGTCGATAAATAAATAAATATTGCTGGACAAATTACACAAATTGATCTAACCTCAAAGTAAGCAAATTATTTGATTGTGTTATAGATGTTAGTCAGCGATACTAATACATAAAAACACATAGATAAATACTGTAACACATAATAAACACCCAAACCCAGAAATACAAAAATCTATGCTCAACACAAATATTTGTCCGTGTCGGGAATCGATCCCGTGCACCCTCGATTCGTAGTTAGGTTCGCTAACCACTCGACCAACGGGGCGGTCAAAACAAGTATTGTCGGGATTATTTACAAATAAGTAAAGAATTCAGAAAGGAGAAAAAAAGAAAATTTCTTTCTCCTTTCCGAATATTAAATTTAATCTTATCGTAACAATATGCTATAGGTATATGCAATGACAAAACCTTTTTAACTCCCGCTACGTATGTAGATAAGGAAGTTACTGATTTTGCCCCAAGTTTTGAAAATCAAGTTTTCACCGGATCTCCACGTTTTGAGGTCCTAAGAACCTTTTTCCGACTATTTTCATAACATATTGCAAACTAGTGAAATCCTTTTTATGATGTGTGTCTATATAAAGTTCGTCCAGAAATTTAAAAACGTACTTATATGTTTATAATATTACAATAAACTAAAACGCAAATTACACTAGGGAAACTTTGTTAATGCTAAATTAACGAATAATCTATAAGATGTGAAGTTATTTTAATTCTAATCATTCCCATCGGAATAGCTCCGCAACATATATTTAAAACATTTTCGTATATCTAGTCATAAGAATAATTTGATTTTAACCAATTATAGAAGTTAAAATATAAACATATTAATTAAAACAAAATATTTGATGCTACTTAATATTAACAACTCTACAGGCCTGTAATAAGTTTTGACTATTTATATTTATAACAACTATTTTTCATTACTGTTCAACATTTTGTTGATTATTTTATATCTAATATATTGTTACGTACTTCTGGTTCGTAATTTGCAAAAAAACGCCACTTATATTAAAACCGTGTATTTACAACACTAAGGTACAATACACTACGATGAAATACGTAAATACCCTGATAAGCTAACGTACATACACTATACACATTAGTCACACTCGCTGTACTACTCACTAAACTTAACCAACTACACTGAACGAAAACCCTTCTCTTATGCACTGTACAACACACTGGTCACTTCGATTCACACTGGTCGCTCGTACTATTGCTTCCGATCGCTGTATAAAAACTGCCATATATTTATCAACACATCTCTATTTATACCCAGGGTAAATTTCTACCTGGTTCCCGAAAAATCCTAATTTATTGCGTAAACAATAAACAATTCGAATTGAAAACTAGTCCAAGTAAGTACACGCCAAGTTCACCCTTATGCCCTACGACAGAAGATTCATTATGACGCAGCTGCTTAGGTGACGGCGGCTATTGTTTTTGTTTATCAACAGAGGCAGCCTGTCTCTTTCATTTATTTCTAGATCTCTCCAGCGCTTCAAAACTTCACATTTCTAGATTATTCGCAACAATATTCTTACATTGTCTTATTTGTCTTTCATAAAAAAACATAAGATATATCTTTAAAAAACTAAAATATATCTTATGATTACCCAATTTGAACGTAATTGTTTTCGGTATATATCTGACTATCACGTCACGACAAGCACCACAATGGCACGCAAAAATCAATTAAACGTTAAAAATAAGTAAATTATTTAAAAAGATAATAAGCAGAACTCCAAGCCTGTGCGTGAAAATAAATAAGATCACATATACTACCTTATTTTTAAAGGAGGTGCAAAATTTAGCTGGACATTCGAGTCATTTGTATGAAAGGTCATATGTGACCAGGGTGCAGGACTACTTTGTTCTACAGTAGCATATCAATAATTTTTGATCATTCATATTTATTAATATTAATTATAAGGGCATGTAAACGTTAAAATGTATAATATTTCTACATATTCTCAAAATGGATCGCAAGCTGAATCGATTTGAAAAGTTTCCTAGATGATCGGAAATGCCTCAAAAATCATTACAAAAAAGTGGGTTTTTGCTATCGTTTTTGTTAAACATTTTTCAGCAAAACACCTCAACCCGTAAACGATAACCTGCGAACTCTGTTCTAAACGATCGTGACTTTCGCGGTGTGTTCGTTTTTATAATTAATTTGCTCATTTAACAATCTCCTTTGTAAGCAGAGAGAGTACTTAGCGTGTGATATCAGCCCTAACATTATTAATGCAAAAGTTAGTGCCTTTGTTGGTTTGTTCATAAAAATGATTATTTGGGTTTACGTGACATTTTGCATACTCTATTAGAGATCACGATTTAGCATGTGATATAGGGTACGTCTTATTCCGAAATTATGTTACTTAAGAATAGTTTTGTCTAAATACTATTTGCTCCGTCTACGAGAAAATGAAGGAGAGAAGTTATATCAAAAATCAAATCTCTTAAAATTATAACACAAGCATATAAGTTAATGAATAAAAAAATAAAAAAAATAACGTTAATTGAATTTTATGTATTATTGCAATCTGGTTGCAGATAACGATCTTTTGTAATGTACCTAACGCATACGGAGTACTGGACTGAGTACAAATAGTGTAAAACTACGTACTTATATTTAATTATCTAATACCTTTAAACGAGCAATTCTTGTATATATATAATTGGAATCTCGGAATCGGCTCCAACGATTTTCATGAAAGTCACAAAGCAGGGGTTTTTCGGGTCAAGGAGTCGATTTATCAAGTTTCCAGGTCAAAGAAAAGCTCGGATCCCAACATATGGGTATGTGAAAAACCGAGCAAAGCTCGGTCAACCAGGTATAGAAAAAAAAGATTTATTTATTCTATAGGAATCAATTTATCAAGGTTCCAGGTCCAAGAATAGCTCGGTTTCCAAGATATTGGTATGTGAAAAACCGAGCGAAGCTCGGTCAACCAGATATTTTTATTCTAAAGTGCAAAAACATTTACGTAGATTTATATTGTTTTAAAATAATTTTAGTCAAGAAGTGTTACAAATATAAGTTTGTCCACTAAGCCTTTGTAGTAGCATACATTTCTCTAGTGTGTAATCTCGGTAAGTAAATTATTGTAATTCTTTTGAGATTAAATATCTATTTTTGACGTGCATTCTAATACCTATGTATATCTATACATTTGGTACTCAATCGGTAATGAAGGAAATTGGAAGTGGCCAGTCATTCTGACGTCAGAATGACCGGCGATATTTGATTCCACGTGGATCTTTGGCCATGATGGGTTTTCTTTTTTGTATTTATTTCAGATTTTTAATTTAAAAATTTATTTCACGCGAATTACAAAAACTAAACATAATGACAAAATTAGTACAAAAGTCAAGCCTTATCTGTAAAGAAATTTCTTCCAGCAAGCCCTAAATAAAAGAAAATTAAATAAGGTATATGAAAAACGTGTACAAAAACAAAAGGAACTTAACTACTAAAATAATACAACATATAATAACTACTTACTAATTAATCCTAATTTCTATATGGTGATACACAAATATTTTTCTAGTTTTCTTTTTTAAATAATGATTTTAATACCGACATATTTGTTATGCATAATACACTTGGTGTGTGAGAACGGTTATACATCTTGTCTGACCCAACTATCAATCTCACTTGAGCGTGGTGCTCTCTGATGAATAACGGGCCGTTCATGACATTGAAACCTCTGTGACCTTCAGCATAAAAACGCCGCTAAAATAACTAGTGTAGAAGGCAACGGGAAAGCACTGCGCTATTTGATCACAATGAGAATTATTATGAATCAAACACATAAGATATTACACAATTGACTAATCACTTGTACTTTGATTTCACATCAAAACTTTATTTTTAGTATGTAACTCAACCGATTTCACTTTCTAAGCTCTTCAGCATGTAATATACTTATTTGATTCATTGAAATGATCAATTAGACAAGATTTCACATACCATATTTGAAGCAATAAATTATTATTATTAATAATAATAATAAATAGGTGAGACACCCTCACCGCATTGAAATGTAAAATGTTCGTGGCCTTAACCACCTTAATAAAATTCAGATTGTGGAAAATGACATTAATAAGAACAAGGTAACGATCTTTAGTCTTACATACACACATTAACATTCTTAAAAGGAACTGTATCAGAAATGAGACGCAAGGCCTGTTCTGTAAAATAACCATACTCACTGAAAATGTACGACACCGGAGCACTGAAGGAGTCAATACATGTCCTTGAATGATACAGACAAACCAAACATTATGTACCAACATAACCGACACCATACTTCATGAAACTAAAATATTAAGGTCAGAAGAAGTGTATGCAATCAAGTCTTAAATGCAGAAAATCCTCGATTAAAAACTTCGTTTACTGCGCACAGCTCCTACCCCGTAGGTGATAGATTGATATGTAGCCTATATGTTGACCCGACCTATTAGTAATATTCATGCAAAATTTGAAGTAAATCCGTGCAGTACTTTTTGAGTTTACCCCGGACATACATACAGACAAACAGACAAAAATTCTAGAAACTATACTTTTGGCTTTGATATCGATTGTAGATCACGCCCCAAGTATTCTTTTAAAAAAACATTCAATGTACAGTTTTAACTTTCCTACGATATTATTATATGTATAGATTGAAAATATATAACTTCATTTGGAAGACGAGGAGATGAGTCAGTCTTTTTACCGCTACATAAAAAAGGCTTTATTAAATAAATAAATATTATAAGAACTGTGTTAATTACAGAACTTTTTCATGGATTTAACATTTTAGCAAAAACTAAACTTGATAGAAAAAATCTGATTCTAGAAGAAGCCGGTTTTTTTAAGGCCAAGAGACTGCGTCGGCATCTCGTGATTTAAAAACTAGCGCATTACGAAAAGAGTACAACTCTTCCGCGAAGTTCTTCAAAAGAGCTATCGCCAAGGCAAAATCGGAAAACATCGGCAGAATTGGTAAAAAATTAATTCGCCTTTCTTCGGGCACTTGTGCGTTCTGGTCTCTCGCCAAGGCTGGCTTAGGAAATTTCTCTCAGCCTTCTTTTCCATCCTTGCACTGAGACGACGATACCACATGGTCTATACCGCAAAGGAGAAACCCGATTGTATGGGCTCGTTCTTGCCGGCCATGCTGGAACTAACATTTCGGCAGCCTTCTATTTCTCGTGTCTGAAGTCGAGTATCAGCTTAAAACATCAAAACCTTGTTATATTTAACCTCAAAAAGACGCAGCTTTATGCGATCACCGCAAAAAAGACACCATTTGTCGTATCACCTCGATTTGAGAATACTCTCCTGACAACCTAAGCTAGTATTTTTGACCGCCCCGTTGGTCGAGTGGTTAGTGACCCTGACTACGTAATCGACGGGGCTCGGGTTCGATCGCCGACGGGGACAAACGTTTGTGTGATGAGCATGTTTGTATTTCCGGGTTTAGGTGTTTATACAATATATTCCAGTATTTATATAATTATGTATTTCTATGTATTAGTATCGTTGATTAAGCCCATAACACAAGCAAGTAATTTGCTTACTGTGGGGTTGGATCAGTAAGTGTAATTTATCTCGTGAATATTTATTTATTTAGTATTGGGATTCTGGAAGTCGACATATCGAACAACATTTAGTTCCGAGGTTATTTGGAAGAAAAGGCTTAACTAGCCCCCAAAAAGCTTGGTGTGATCAGCAAAGCGAAGCAATAATTCACGCCAGCCCATCGCCTCCACATTTACAGGTTCCAAATTAATTTGGAACCTGTAATGTTGGAGGCGATTAAACCTCACATAAAGTAGTTCTCGTCTTTTTTTATTGTCGATAGGTAAGCGATAGTCAGTAATAATAAGCGGTAATCTCTGGGCCGGAGCTCTCTAGTACCAACTTCTTCCTCATGATTGCATTCAACGTAGAGCGGTTCGAATCGTCGACGACCAGGCTATTTCTAATCGGCTTGACTCTTTGGCGTTATGAAGAGATGTTGGTTTGCTGAGAATTTTTTTTAAGTATATATCATGGGGAGTATTCCGACAAATTGTTCGGATTAAATCCTGCCGCTGAATTCCATCATTGGACATTTTAAAGTTTCATCCTCACCACCTCGATGTCTCGAAATCCACAACCGTGCACTTTACTCGGCATCGCACTTTGTGGAATCAATTACCGGCAGGGGTGTTCGGATATGATTTAGGGACATTCAAAAAAAGAACTTACTCATTTGTAAAAAGCCGGCAACGCAACTGCAAGACCTCTGGTATTGCGAAGGTTCATGGACGGCGGCGAACACTTACCATCGATCAGGTGCATCACCTGCTCGCTTTCCACCTTTACTATAAAAGAAAACGTGGATAATTCAAGCGAGAGAGAGAGAAAGAGACAAAGGATAGATGCGTGTTATAGACGAACACCCAGAAAACCATGGCTAAACCATAAATATGTTTATCCTCTCGCAATTAAATATGTATAAAAATCCGCTTATCTATAATTTGACGTCAACGTATTCTGACATAATTTTTTAGTATTAAGAAGTCGGTGATTATTAGCAATACAGAGGGCAAAAGATCTAGATGCCGACAATTATCACAATGGTCTAAACTAAACAAAATTTATTGGGCGGCGACAAAGATTATATACCGAAGTCCACCGAAGCAAGTTATCCGAGCAAGTGGATCCAGTGATCGCGATCTTAAGCGATAAGAAACTGGATGAAAGGAAAAAAGAGAGCAAGAGGACATGGACTACTCGATAGGTGGGTTTTGCATTGACTCGCGACGTAGTGCGTAGTCGAACCTTTGGTACTTAATTATTCACCAAGGAAACTAAAAATGGCTAATCATTCTGACGTCAGAATGACCGGACGTTAATCTGCAAGTATTTGAATAGCATTTCGGCACTTCTTTTCGTTTGAAATTTTTCAAAATTTTTGAATAATCTGTACAAAAATTATGAGAGGTATATACAGAGTGTAAAGAAAACCCTGTCCGATCGTCAAAGGCATTATTTGGTAGCTTATTACAAATATATTTGTGTCATTATTTTATGGATATTGATACATAAATTTTCAAAATATTTGCTTGATTTAAGGGGAAGTTGCTCAATTTTAGTACTAAAATGAGACACTTTAAACTACGATATTTTTCTAATATTAATAAAAATATTTTTTTGATAATGTCATTGACCTCCTATATACCTCTTTCGGATAGGACAGGGTTTTCTTTACACCCCGTATAAAAAATTATACACGCGTACACACACTCAAGATATAAATACATACTGATGTCATCGCAAAAATGGTCAGAATATCTTCCTAGGACCACAAAACTGCCAAATCTGATGAAAGCTAGATTTTCGAAAAACGGGGTAGGTAAACCAATAACTTCCCCATTTTCGAAAATTTTTAATTTTCTAAGCGGAAAGTTTAAAACTCATTGGTGGCGGTGGCGGCGCTTGCGAGATTAAGAACCCTAAACGAACATGAATTTCCCTACACACCTAGGCTTATCCTGGGCAAGAAGCCGATATCGGCTTCAAAACGCCAAAAGCATATTTTTATAACAGTTAAAGTATAACAGGTTTCGATATTACAATTTGTACTATGCGTTCCAACTGAGAATAGGACTGTAAGATTGACATACTGCTCCGCATTTTGCAAAAACTTTATAAGCGATGAGTAAGGCGTGCAAAAAAATTCTAACAAAAATAACTTAAAAAAATATTTTCATTCTAATTGGTATGTTTTTTATTTAGATTCCCATCAGATCATGTAACCATGTATTAAAATAAGGTGTAAAATAACTAACACGACTTTTATATATACATATACATACATATAGACTAACGGCTAGATTGACATATTTTACTATTTTTTTATTAATGAATATTTTATTACTTTTTAGCCTATTCTGGACAAATACAACCCAAATCCACAAACATCGCAACAATATTGCCCCCGTCGTTTTTGACTTTAAGTGCTATAACTAACACGACCTTTTTACATTTATATAGATGAACAGCTAGACTGATGTTTTTTTTAATATTTTTTTATTGATGAAAATAACATTATTAAAACGTTATTTGTTCTTCAATAAATCAGCAATATTTTTTGAACAAATATTTTTATGCTGACATTACTAATTTCACACTTGTGGCAAAGTTGATAACAAACGCGATCCTATTCTTAGTTGGAACGCATAGTAAGTAAAGGAATCGTTTTAGTTTGTACAATAAAGAATACCTTATATTTTTACGTAGTCTTCAGATGTATTGTGAAACTTTGAAATTCATGTCGAAATTATAAAAAAACCGAAATTATAAAGTGCGGGTTGAACTCGCGCACGAAGGGTTCCGTACCATCATAGCAAAAAATACGAAAAACAAGTTTATTGTATGGGGACCCCCTTTAATATTTTCATTTTTTTTTATTTTTAGTATTTGTTGTTATAGCGGCAACAGAAATACATAATTTGTGAAAAATTCAGCTTTCTATCACGGTTTATGAGATACGGCATGGTGACAGACAGACGGACAGACAGACAGCGGAGGCTTAGTAATAGGGTCCCGTTTTATCTTTTAGATACGGGAACCTAAAAAGGTATAAAGTAATCGTTTCCCTCGATTGCGCTGATTACCAGTCGACAGTGGCTCAATTGGTTAGAGCGTCGTGGCCAGAGGAAAGGTCGCAATTTCAAGCCACGACAGGTGTTGAAAATTTTTCTTCGTTGTGTTTAAAGTTTTTCAAGTTTTCTCAAGCACGAGATAAGTGCTAAACACATACGTTATATTCCTGTCATAAATCTTAAACTATATCCGGGTGCGTACCTTTCCGTTGACGATTTCGTTGATGGTCATCTCTGCGTAGTGCGTGGCGGCGTCGGCGGTGGGCGGCGCGCGCACGTCCCGCCGCCACCAGAACCGCTGCTTGCCGACCGCGCCGCGCCGCTGCGCACGCGCCATGTTCTCGTCCACCTGCACAATAAACATTATAATTGTTAGGTTAAATTCTATTTAACATTCGATTATAAGCTGCAATACTAGGACCATCAGTTTTTCGACATGAACGGGCTATATTGCATATTTTTTTCACTACATATTTCTACTGTATGGTATTAGCAAACAAGTAGACGTCGAAGATTCTAAATAGCTAATATGTACTTGATTCAAGCTTGATTTTATTTAATGTTTCAGCGTAAAAGTTGGAACAAAACAAAGACAGAATATTTTTTTATTTAATAATAAGACATAGTTTTTTTATAAAAAAAAACCTGGATCGCCATTGCTTACTTCTATCTTTGCTGAGTTATGGCTCCGCTAAATTTTTTATTAGTTAAAAAATTTAGCGGAGTTATTTTTTATTAGTCTCTCCAGTCAATAACAATAGTCTGACACTTGACAGTTCACTAGTCTACAGCTCATGGATCTAAGGACCTCAAATTTACGAAGGATTTTTGTGGAAAACGCAAATAATTTTAAAATTTTAGTTCCAAATAGTTACTATAGAAATATATTAAATTTCTAAAGTAGAAGATTTACAAATTCTCAAAGGAAATTTGAAACTACTGCGGCAGGGCAGAACCCTCTCCACGCAAATTTAACACGCACTTGTCCGGGTTTACATCCTTACCCTTCAACACGCATACTTGTTTATTTAAGAAGCATTAAACGTGATACAAGCATATTTTTTTAATTCAATTACAAGAATGATTTACCATAGATTATCTACACGCAAAAAGTAATCGAAATTATTTAGTTATTTTTAAGGGACATAAAACAAATATGCAATTTTCCAATATGTGCGGATAGCCCATTCATTAAATAAACATTCTCATAATCAAAACATTTTCTTGCTAAGTGGACTCCTTGGAAGAACTTCTGCAATGTCTAAACTTGATCATCACACACCACTTGCGATGAAAAAACTATCTCTCTCTATATACAGTACCCGGCGATAAATATTGCACATCGACCTTTGGAAAGAGACAATCGGCTAATTTCAGCTTCGTAGAGCGTTATCTCTGTCGCACAAAATACAAACAGTCCGGTACCTATTAGGAGCTGTTAAAACAAGTATGATTTGCTTCTTTAATATTTTTATTTTTTGTATAAAATACACTAATTTTTCTATAAGTGATGGCTTTAGGTTGGGGTAAAATAAATTAAAAAAACATGTTCACATTATATTTACGTATTTAATTATTTTGGAACATTACAGCTTTAGTGTACATAATAAACACCATTATACCTATTGCTAAAATGAGACATTGCAATAAAAATAATAATAATTCTAATTCTCAATTACTTCCATTTCACTATCTGTGCTCTCAAAGAGGTCAATATCACTGCCACTATCAGCCGTATTTATCACTAATCTATCAGTGTAATTGTCTAAACTGTGTTGAATGCTTCTATATTCATTCTCACATTTGATTGCATGATCGCAAACCTTTTTCCACTCTTCAGCGCCGATCATGTTTACTTTTTCAGTCAATAATGTTTTTACTGTAGTTAAGTTCATACCCACATTTCTAGAGGCTACATAGCCTTTCAGTTGAGACCATATATTTTCAATTGGATTAAAATCCGGATGATATGGTGGCAATCGCAACACAGTGTGCCCATGTTCGGCAAGTACTTTGTCCACAGAAAACTCTGTATACCTCTCCTTGTGCTGACATATAATAGCGTAAATCTGGGTTTTTGTTAATTTTGGATCAACTGGAATTTCGTGTCTGTTTAACCAGTTGATCATTTCCCGTTTAATGGTGTTTGAGTTGGGGGTCTCTCAATATATTTGTTGTGATAGGGTGCGTTGTCGATAACTAGAACAGAATCACTGGGTATATTTGGGATTAATTGGTTAACCAGCCATTTCTCATAGTTATCGTTATTCATTTCATTGTGATAGCCACCTGTAGTGTCCGTGGATTTATACATTAAAAAAGCACCGGGTACAAAGCTTTTTCATTTCCCGCATGAACTATTATCAAACGTTGACCTTTTGAAATTGGCTTTTTTACTCCTTTTTTCTTATCGTCACTCCAAGATTTCCCTTTAGTGTGGGATGCATGTATATATGACTCATCCATGTAGACGATATTTTTTCCTGTTTCGCGAAATTTGCGTATTTTATCAAGGTATTCCATTCGTTTGAGACTAACGTCGTGCTTTTCCATTAGAATTTTTCGATTATCTTCCATTTTAGTGAACTGAAATCCCATGTCATGAAGTATTTTTCTCAACGTTTTTTCAGACCCATTGTAATTAATAGCTTCAGATAATTTAGCTTTTAATGATTTTATTGTTGGCAGTTCATTAAATCGTAAGTGAAAATCATACACCATTCTTCGAACAACATCGTAATCAAAATCGTCCATATCCAAACGAAATTGCTTTTTTGGTCTCCCTTTTTTTGGAGTGCTGAACTTAATTCCAGTCGAATGTGTTTCAGTACTGAGTTCGTTTAATATATTGTTCAAAGTTCTTCTTGAAATTCCAGTGGCATTTGCAACTCGCTCTTGAATCTTCTTAAAATAACAACTTACATTTTCATCTACTTTTTTTTTAAATCTATCAGCTTCGGTTACAAAGTATTTATAAACATTGTAGATAATTTCACGTGACTGATCTCGTAAAGGTTTCCCTCTTTTTCCGAAAGATGCCATATTACAACTTTAAATTATTTAAATTTGTGGGTGTTATCAACTCTAAATATATATTTTTGATCGGGACGCGACCGCACTCTATCGTACTTGAACAACGACTGACTAAACGTCACATAGGTAGTGTGGGACTGAGATAACGCTCTACGCAGCCGAAATTATCCGACTGTCTCTTTCCAAAGTTCGATGTGCAATATTTATCGCCGGGTACTGTAAAATCCAAGCAACCAAGATTACGATCAACTTTTGAATAATGCAAAATGGTAAGATTAGATTAGGAACAAAATAAGCTTTCATTTGACATAATATACGTTTAAATAACTGATGAAAATATATTACTTACTCAACTACTTAACCTTCAAACCCACAGTTGCGTAGAGGGGGGAAGAAGAAAACCTTTACTTTTTAATTCTGTTGGATAAATTCTCTTAACTAGCGCACGATTTTTATAAATAATTAAAAAGGGAAAGATTTTAATAGGTTTAATTACAAATTTAATTATTTAATGTTATCGGTACTCAGTAGGTATGCAATTTAGCTAAGCAAACGTATTTGCGATGTACCTATGTGTGAATTATCTATCATTAATTTATTATCATTATTAATAGATAACAGATGAGGGTATATATTTCTTACTAGCTGTTGCCAGCGACTTCGTCCGCGCGGACTTCGTTTACTCCACTCTGCACCTGGCCGCTAGGTGATAGCGTGATAATATGTAGGCTATATGTTGACCCGACCTGTTAGTAATATTCATGCAAAATTTGAAGTAAATCCATGCAGTTCTTTGAGTTTGCCCCGGACATACATACAGACAAACAGATAAACAGACAAATAGACAAGAATTCTAAAAACTATATTTTTGGCTTCGATATCGATTGTAGATCACGTCCCAAGTATTCTTTTAAAAAAATATTCAATGTACAGTTTTGACTTTCCTGCGATTTTACTATATGTATAGATACTATAACTGTTAAATATACAATTATGCACACATACCTTGCTAATGGGCATGACAAAGTTAAGGTGGTAAGAGAGTATGACTCGTGTCAGGAGCACCACAAAGCAAACATATGCGGCGTTTTCAAAGTCCGTGAGCTGAGCCTCGCAGGGGCGAAACTCCACACGCCACCCGATCGGAGAGTTGGGCGGAGGCGGCTTGAATCGCATCGTTTGCCAGTTCGTAGACTGGATGTTCTGCACATTGTTTACATCATAATAATTTAAAAAAATCATATTAGTTTTCAGGTACCATTAGAATTAAGGTTAACCGAAAGTAGTCAGACAATCACGTTACCAATTTGTTAGATGAAGAGATAGGCAAAGATTCCCATAAATTAAACGACTATTGCCAATTGTTTGCGATAACTTACATCGTAAGCTGCATGTGCATTCCAAGACTGAGGGATTTATTCTCCACCAGTAGACTACGGGTTATCACGGAAATTTTCCTAAATAAAATGTTCTCCAACTCGAGACCATATTATCTTGGCTAAATAACCTAAGCCCCTAACTACAGACTACAGAGGCTATATAACAACTCATTTCAGTTACGAGTAGTAACATTTTACTACGAGGTGTAAACTCAAGCTGTTCCTATACATGTCAAATTACCAAATGTCCAAATCCAAATAACTTGTAGAACGCCTTATTATTAAACTACCAGTTACTCGTGACTTCGTTCGCGTGACCAAAAATCATTAGGTACTTACTACCTTCCCGGTCGAGATAAATAGATAAAATCGTAAGAAACAAAAAATTCAAACCTTTCCTTTTTATAATATTAGTTTGATTGATAATGGTTATTGCTACGAATGAAGGATCGTTGATCATAGAAACCCGGCATAAGTCATTCTTGAGTCAAAACGGGACATACAGACGAACAAAAATGCTCAAAATAGTAAAATTTATGTCAGTGATTTATAAAACGAATATATGACGAAAACATGTATGTACCGACAAACCCTACAGATTTATATACATGTCCTCACACCGATTCCTTTTCAGAGCTAGAGTGAAGCTACGTTTTTGACAACGCACATAGGAAGAATTTTCTAGAATGCATCTACTTCGAAACCAATGTGTGCAGCACAGACATGTTTTATTGTAAAATTTAATGTAAATAGATATTAAGGCAAGATAAATTGTATATTTCGTTTAGTTCGTAAGTTTTCTTTAATAAATAATGTTCGTTTTCGTCTTTTATTCGCCCTAAGACCTACATACAGCTTTGTTGTATAGAAATAATAAAGCTTTATGTAGCTATGATCGTTGCCTATTAGGCATATTACGAATAAAGCGAGTTCCACGCAGTTGACGACATTACGAGTCGACTCCTGCAAGATAATATTTATATGCGGGAACTCGCAATCACGAAAACCCCGAAAAGTGCAAAGTTCTTTGTGATAATGAATGTTTTTCTATTGTAATTAGTATGTATAATGTAAGTATAAGCCTTAGGCATATGTTTAGACACTTTTCGGTGCTATAAAGATAGTTAACAGGATAGTACAACCTGAAAAGGCGTACAACTCTGTAATTGTAAGAGTTTCCGAGGTCCTGTAAGAACGTATAATGTATATAACACTCTTGTTTGTTATTATATAAGTTTATTTGTGTTAGATCCTTGTATATAGATAAGAAATAACACATTGTAATTAGTTTTCGGTAGGTCTTAGGGCATTATGTACCTTGTTTTGCATATATTTGTAAAAAGGTAGTACCGTTGCACTCGCTAGAGGGCCACACTAGGTAATTAGAGGTAGGAGAAGCTACCTAAGATAAAATTATTAAGATTAGATTACGAAAACTAGGATTTTAACAAATCCCAGACATTGTGGCGCCACACTTGGCGCCATTTGTCTTTGTCGATTTACGCCGCTCGTCTGGCCGCGCGCTATAAATATCGGAGAGCGCGGCCATACAATCAGTTCCGTTCCGATCAAGTTACGATTTCGTTACGACTCAATAAGTTTCCCAGACAAGTTCCTGGGCTTTAGTATATCCATAGGGTACCGGCTTTAGAGTAGGGCAGTGTTAGGGCAAGTACTGGCTCTCCCATAGAATAGTGAATATTTGCAACGGTGCTAGCTTTATTGCTATTTATTTCGTTACAATAAAGCACCTTTGCAACGAACAGTTGTGGTCTCTATTTATTCTTCCCGGCGACACCCGGCTCACGACCAAAGGCACTACGGATGGTGGGGCGTCGAAGAAGAACCAGATATACAGTCCGCTGGCTCCCCCGGCTGTAGTGCACATTTTTTGGTCGCATTCGAGCCGGATCACTGAGCCATGCCGATCGAGACGAGGAGTACGTCGAGTCGCCGAGAAGAAGAGGCCGCTAGTCACGAGGAGGAGACGAGCGGTACCAACACGTCCGCTACGGAGACTAGCGGCACAACAACAACAGAGAACACCGAGGCGACCGAGACCACAACCAGCACCGTTGCAAATAGCGAAAAGCCGGTACCATCCGCAGTCGAGTCGCCGCGTATCGTTTATCTACGCGCCAAATTAGAGGAAGCGCGCTTACGGGCAGAAGAGGCGCGCTTACGGACGGAACTCGCGCGCGCTGTTTACGAAGAAGGGCAAGCAACTACCATTACGAGGGTCGAAGATTGGATGGACTCCGCTCGGCCAACCCATACGGATCGCCAGCCGGCACCAGAGCCGCTGGCAATCACCAGTTCGGTGGCACTTATGCCACACCCAATAAGAGAGGCGGCACCTAGGCCGCAATACGAAGAGGCGGCGCATGCGCCGCACCAAGAAGATTCGGCGGGCCACGAGTCGCCCGCAACACGAGAGGTGGCCCAGGCGCCACAAGCTTCGTCGCCCGCGCAGTCGGCGGGCATTTCAGCGCGCGCTGTACGTCCGGCGGAAGGTGATGTGTCCGTCGTAGAGAAGGCGAAGATTTCAACGCCTACTGAAAATACGGCACCAAAACAAGAGTTTGGTGCATTGAAGGCCGCAGATATCACCGCGCTCGCGTCCGCCCTGGCAGAAGCATCACGAGGGGCGCCGCGCTACAGTATGGAGTTACCAAGTTTCGATGGCGCTGGTGAAGAATGGTTGCAGTTTAAAGCGGCGTATCGAGATACGGAGAAATATTTTAGCAAGGCGGAAAATCGGGCAAGAATTCGAAGATGTTTACGTGGAAACGCCAAAGAAGCCGTCGCCTGCATGTTTTACGGGGAAACCGACCCAAGTGAGATCGTCGACCATTTGGAAATACAGTTTGGTCGGCCCGACGCACTAGTGAACGCAGAACTAGGAAAAATCAAGTCATTGCCACGAGTGAAAGAAAGTGCGCGGGAAACGTGTGTGTTCGCCAGTAAAGTTAACAATATCGTCGCTACGATTCGAGCTCTCAACATAGAGAGCTATCTACACGGTACGGTGGCAGTGAATAGTTTATTAGCGAAGTTCAATTATGCATTGCAGCACAGTTGGTTCCAGTACGCAAGACGGGAAGATAGAAAACCCGATCTACAAATGATAAGTGAATTTTTAATGAAAGAAGCCGAGATGTGTGCTGCGTGCCAGCCACCACACATGTTTCGTAGGTGCCACATGAACCTACGAATGAAAATCAGCAAGTTTTTAAGAAAACACAGCGAACACACACACGCAGAAATATGAACCGCAAGTGAAGAGAGATAAATGTGCGATATGTCAAGATGCACATACTAGCTTTATATGTGAACAGTTTACGAAAGCTAGTGTTGACGATAGGTGGGCTATGGCAAAACGTAATAATTTATGTTTCAGGTGTCTGCAAAAAAGAAAGCCAAAACACGAGTGCAAGTTTCGACAGTGCGGCATCGACGGGTGCAAGAGCTCGCACCATCGGCGGCTACACAATAGCCGTAACAATTATACGAAGAAGACACCTGAAGATCAAGCAGAAGACAGCGACGCCGTGGTGGCGTCAACGCAGTCAAGCGCGCCACGCGCCTACCTTAAAGTTGTACCGATTGTCCTGACAGGTTCCGGAGGCAGCGTGAACACCCATGCGCTGCTGGATGAAGGTTCTACAGTCACGCTGATAGAAGAAAAGGTGGCTGCACGGATAGGAGCTCGCGGGCTGGTAGAGCCGTTCCGCATCGAGACAGTTGGCGGCACGCGACTCAACGCAGAGAGGTCGCGCCGCATCGCAGTCACCATCAAGGGCCTTCATCACCATTAGCGACATCGGATAATAGGAAGAACTATAGGTAACCTTAACCTATCGCCACAGTCTGTTAGTAGATCCATCGTCAACAACTGCAGACATCTAGAAGATATAGAAGAAGATGTCATCATGGAGCGCACCGTGCCAACCGTGCTCATCGGCCAGGACAACTGGCACCTGATCGTGACGAAGGCTGTGAAGAGCGGAAGACGTGGACAACCAGTAGCATCGCTCACGCACCTTGTCTGGGTGCTACATGGTGTGGACTACCGCCACAAGCAGCGAGTCCACCTAGTGCAGAGAGCTGCCTATGCCGAACAAGATGAAGATATACAAAAGGTAATAAGAAAATATTTCGATTTGGACAGTATCGGCATCACTCCGCGCCAGCCCATCAACAAGAACGAGCAGCGAGCCCTGCAGATTTTAGAAAGTACGTGTAAGCGCTTACCTGACGGGCGCTACGAGGCAGGTCTATTATGGAAAGAGGATAGCCGCGAGTTTCCTGATAGCCGCGGCCTGGCTATGAAAAGATTATACAATACAGAGAGACGTCTGGACAAGGACCCCGCGCTAAAGGAGGCATACGAGAAACAGGTACAGTACCCGGCGATAAATATTGCACATCGAACTTTGGAAAGAGACAATCGGATAATTTCGGCTTCGTAAAGCGTTATCTCTGTCCCACACTACCTATGTGACGTTTAGTCAGTCGTTGTTCAAGTACGATAGAGTGCAGTCGCGTCCCGAAAAAATATATATATTTAGAGTTGATAACGCCCACAAATTTAAATAATTTAAAGTTGTAATATGGCATCTTTCGGAAAAAGAGGGAAACCTTTACGAGGTCAGTCACGTGAAATTATCTACAATGTTTATAAATACTTTGTAAGCGAAGCTGATAGATTTAAAAAAAAAAGTAGATGAAAATGTAAGTTGTTATTTTAAGAAGATTCAAGAGCGAGTTGCAAATGCCACTGGAATTTCAAGAAGAACTTTGAACAATATATTAAACGAAGTCAGTACTGAAACACATTCGACTGAAATTAAGTTCAGCACTCCAAAAAAAGGGAGACCAAAAAAGCAATTTCGTTTAGGTATGGACGATTTTGATTACGATGTTGTTCGAAGAATGGTGTATGATTTTCACTTACGATTTAATGAACTGCCAACAATAAAATCATTAAAAGCTAAGTTATCTGAAGCTATTAATTACAATGGGTCTGAAAAAACATTGAGAAAAATACTTCATGACATGGGATTTCAGTTCTCTAAAATGGAAGATAATCGAAAAATTCTAATGGAAAAGCACGACGTTAGTCTCAAACGAATGGAATACCTTGATAAAATACGCAAATTTCGCGAAACAGGAAAAAATATCGTCTACATGGATGAGTCATATATACATGCATCCCACACTAAAGGGAAATCTTGGAGTGACGATAAGAAAAAAGGAGTAAAAAAGCCAATTTCAAAAGGTCAACGTTTGATAATAGTTCATGCGGGAAATGAAAAAGGCTTTGTACCCGGTGCTTTTTTAACGTATAAATCCACGGACACTACAGGTGACTATCACAATGAAATGAATAACGATAACTATGAGAAATGGCTGGTTAACCAATTAATCTCAAATATACCCAGTGATTCTGCTCTAGTTATCGACAACGCACCCTATCACAACAAGTATGTTGAGAGACCCCCCAACTCAAGCACCATTAAACGGGAAATGATCAACTGGTTAAACAGACATGAAATTCCAGTTGATCCAAAATTAACAAAAACCCAGATTTACGCTATTATATGTCAGCACAAGGAGAGGTATACAGAGTTTTCTGTGGACAAAGTACTTGCCGAACATGGGCACACTGTGTTGCGATTGCCACCATATCATCCGGATTTTAATCCAATTGAAAATATATGGTCTCAACTGAAAGGCTATGTAGCCTCTAGAAATGTGGGTATGAACTTAACTACAGTAAAAACATTATTGACTGAAAAAGTAAACATGATCGGCGCTGAAGAGTGGAAAAAGGTTTGCGATCATGCAATCAAATGTGAGAATGAATATAGAAGCATTCAACACAGTTTAGACAATTACACTGATAGATTAGTAATAAATACGGCTGATAGTGACAGTGATATTGACCTCTTTGAGAGCACAGATAGTGAAATGGAAGTAATTGAGAATTAGAATTATTATTATTTTTATTGCAATGTCTCATTTTAGCAATAGGTATAATGGTGTTTATTATGTACACTAAAGCTGTAATGTTCCAAAATAATTAAATACGTAAACATAATGTAAAAATGTTTTTTTATTTTATTTTACCCCAACCTAAAGCCATCACTTATAGAAAAAATAGTGTATTTTATACAAAGAATAAAAATATCAAAAGAAGCAAATCATACTTGTTTTAACAGCTCCTAATAGGTACCGGACTGTTTGTATTTTGTGCGACAGAGATAACGCTCTACGAAGCCGAAATTAGCCGATTGTCTCTTTCCAAAGGTCGATGTGCAATATTTATCGCCGGGTACTGTACAACATTTATTAGATAGTGGTTACGCCGAACCTGCCTACGAGTCACCTAGCCAAAGCAGCTGGTACCTGCCTCACTTTGCAGTAGTGAATCCTGCAAAACCTAAGCCGCGAATAGTGTACGACGCAGCAACGATATGTTATTAGCTGGTCCAGACTTTCTGCAGAACCTACCCGGAGTGCTAATGAGATTTCGACAGCTGCCTATCGCCGTGACAGCAGACATATAAGAAATGTTTCTGAAAATACGTGTACGACAACAAGACCGGGACGCATTACGTTTCCTATGGCGAGGAAGCGATAGAAAAGATTCGCCACGTGAGTATAGGATGACCAGCGTCGTATTTGGAGCTGCGTCATCACCAAGCACCGCTATCTTCGTAAAAAATAAGAACGCAGAAAAGTACGCCCACCTCTATCCCGCCGCCGCTACAGCCGTGGTAAGAAATCATTACATGGACGATTATCTGCAGAGCTTCGATAGTGAGGAAGATGCCATCAGAATAGCCTCGCAGATTAGCTTTATTCATCAACAAGCACATTTCCAGCTGCGCGGATGGAAAACTAACAACTCGGCCGTAGCTAAAACGCTACTAGCAGCGCCATCTCTGGGCGGCGATTGGGAACTAAGCACAGAAAGCGAGAAGGTTTTGGGATTAAAATGGAAACCTCACAACGATAAGCTGGATTTCAATGTTAAAGCGGTGTACGATGAAGATAAAACACCTACAAAGAGACACGCATTACGGGTAGCTATGTCTATATTCGATCCTTTAGGTTTAATTACACCTGTAACTATTCACGCGAAACATCTACTTCAAGAAACGTGGCGAATCGGACTACCATGGAACAAGCCTTTACCTGCGGACTTAGAGAAGACATGGAGAAGCTGGCTTCAAGACGTGAGAAGAATGGAAAACCTGGAAATACCTCGCGCACACTCTAACCTGGCGCGAGCGCGAGATCGGCAGCTGCACATCTTTACGGATGCCAGTGAGTCTGCCTATGCAGCGGCGGTCTACTGGCGCATAGTCAACGAGGACGGCGAAGTCAGCGTCAGCCTAGCAGCAGCCAAAGGAAGAGTCAGCCCGCTCAAGTTTACCTCCATACCAAGGTTAGAAATTCAAGCAGCTTTACTAGGTGCCCGCCTAGCTCAGCACGTCATGGAGGAATACGAGTATCAGCCAAGCCGCAGGGTGTACTGGACAGACAGCCGCACAGTTTTATCGTGGCTACGCACTCTTGTACTCATGTATATAACACTCTTGTTTGTTATTATATAAGTTTATTTGTGTTAGATCCTTGTATATAGATAAGAAATAACACATTGTAATTAGTTTTCGGTAGGTCTTAGGGCATTATGTACCTTGTTTTGCATATATTTGTAAAAAGGTAGTACCGTTGCACTCGCTAGAGGGCCACACTAGGTAATTAGAGGTAGGAGAAGCTACCTAAGATAAAATTATTAAGATTAGATTACGAAAACTAGGATTTTAACAAATCCCAGACATTGTGGCGCCACACTTGGCGCCATTTGTCTTTGTCGATTTACGCCGCTCGTCTGGCCGCGCGCTATAAATATCGGAGAGCGCGGCCATACAATCAGTTCCGTTCCGATCAAGTTACAATTTCGTTACGACTCAATAAGTTTCCCTGACAAGTTCCTGGGCTTTAGTATATCCATAGGGTACCGGCTTTAGAGTAGGGCAGTGTTAGGGCAAGAACTGGCTCTCCCATAGAATAGGAATATTTGCAACGGTGCTAGCTTTATTGCTATTTATTTCGTTACAATAAAGCACCTTTGCAACGAAAGTTGTGGTCTCGATTATTTCTCCGGCACATCCGGCTCAACCAAAAAGCACTGCGGCTGGTGGGGCGTCGAAGAAGAACCAGATCTACAGTCCGCTGGCTCCCCCGGCTGTAGTGCACATAATGCCCATTCGAGATGCGTTGCAATTTCCTCACAAAAAATAAAATTAGATCTGTTTCGCTCAAAGTCCAAACGTACCTACGTAATTCATAACCTAATGATCTGAGCCGCATAAACGTCTAAAATAATAAGAATAGCTAACGGGTCAAACATTACAATTTAGTTTATAAACTGAACGACTTAGCTTATAGGTTTAAATTAAATAAAGTTCAGAAATAATTTTAAACAAACCTCAAAATGGTCGGTATCATTCTTATCGTCCTGGTTTACTTTCTCCGAGAACAGCGAGATGGTATCGCGTATAAAGAGATGTGCCACGTGTAAAGCTAATGGGTGGTCAATACCACCTTCGCGCAGACGCCGATATATTGCCTCATCGTGCACTATGTTTATGTCGTTGTATCTGAAAACAGACACGGCGTTCTAAAAGAGAACTTTAGTTTTTAAATTTGTAGCCGTATTTAAAACTGGACACCAATACATTAAATGTGTATATTATTAAATTCAAAGATATATTTGCAGAAACTAACGTTTATTTTATTTTTTTATATTAAAAAAAAATAGATTTGCAATTGGAATAACCTGGACAATGTCGTTTAAAAATAGGACGCCGTCATACCTACAGAACTAGCAGTTAAATAAATATGTAATGAAAATGACACGAAAACAAATGACAGTAATAAAAATAGCGAAATTAACGTGGTAAAACGGTCATATTTTCTCAGACATCTCTTACTTAATTTTACGAAGAAAAGTGGACTGTAATAGAAAAACGTATTTTTTTACAAAATACGGTACACACCTAAACTTATTGGATTTTATTTTATTTATTATAATTATTTTTAAATTAGTATAAAATGCACATTTTTATATAATACTAAAACTGTGTCAAATCAGACCGCCGCGAGGCTTTTCAGGGAGTGGACGTATCGCTCGCTGAGAGCAGCGTGACCTTGACGACGAATGAAAGTATAGTGCAACATAACGATCTTGGTTTGGGAAGTAATATATTTAATTTTTATTTAGTTGACTGACCAACCATTATTTTTGAAACAAGAAAAATATTTTTGTCAGTATCCACCACTTTTATTTACAAGCATGTAATTAACTTTCAATGTTTGTTTATATTTATAAAGGTAATTTTTTTCGTAACTTTGTACAGATCTTTATTACATGACTTCAGCAATACTTCTGAAGAAAAGCGGTGAGACCAAAATTCCGGAAAATGAAGAAGGCCTTATCGGAAAAACTATACTCCTAACTTCACCATATTTTCCCCCACGCAATAATCACAACAGATGCAGCCAATGCAATGTGCATTGGGTGCATGTGTGGTGATTATTCCTTTTAATGAGAAAAAATTTCATACAAATCTATCCAGGCGAAACATCGTGATAAACATCTTAACAAATTTCACCAATCATTATTCAAATATCCAAATAAATTTTACTACTTAATTATAATTTGAATAGGATAGATGGTAATATGAATTAATCTTTTTTATGCGGATTCTGAACACAAATTTAGAATTTATTAAATATTAATGTTATATCGTGAAATGCGTTTTAATATGACTTGTAAATTATTAGAGTACACAGAAGATACAATGTAATAAGGAAAAGCAAATTATCATGCTGCTACATCAAAAACTAGCAACTGATTGATACCTATTAATATCATTGTTATCAAACTTTTAATGTTAGGAAATAATTAGACAAAATTTGATAATTAGGTCCAAGAATCATCATTTTTTCGTGATATTTTTAAAATCCATGTAATAGATTATTTATTTTGTATACGTTTGTGTAATTTATGATTGATTTAGAGCTAACAATTTCAAATTTTATTTTATTTTCTTGCAATATGCAGTACTCGCCTTCAAAGCCATTTTGGGGCTTGAAGCGCCATTTGGCGATATGTTGTTACGATGAATTGAATGGTGCCCGTGTTGGCAGAACAGGACGTTGATAAAGCCGCATTCCTCATACTAAATGATCCAAGAACATCCATTAACTGCAGTCACTCAGGAATAAGCATCGTCTGTGTGATGGTACATCAAATTCGGCCAATGACCTAAGATGAAATTCGTGGATATGTAGGATTGATATATGTCAAATAAAAAAGATTTTCATTTTGCTAGACACCAAGTGGATTTTTGAAATAGAAGAATTTAGTTCAAATGTTCGCGGATAAGAGCACTTACTGTTATGTAATATTTTTAACTCACTTTTCGTGTTCTGGTGATAAATACGAATCAATTGAATCATAGCGTGACTTCGGTATACGAAACTTATTGTTCTTTAGTGGTTCGAGGCCACGCTCCTCTCGAGTACGATCGTCTACGGAGCCAGATATAACGTTCCAACGGCAATCGACATCCGTCAAAAATCCACGATATGCAGGCGAAGCCGCTGATAGAGCCAGCTGAAACATAATAGAGCTATCGTATTATCTGCAACGAATAAAGAAGAAGAACACTATAGATTTTATATTATTCAATCATTATATTATATCTTTACATCTTTTGTTCCTATTATATAGCATCAAATACTAATATTGCTTTAGTTTAAAACAAAAGAAAAATTATATACATGGTTTTGCCCTAGATATTGTTACAAAGAAAAAAAACATTTTTTCTATTGCACGTAACTTTTATTACAATCACAGTGTGTTAGTTTAATAAATTACTATAAAACTATTAAAATATGTTTACATATAAAACTCATTTGAAGTGGTCTCCATTGGCTGCAATACAGTCCTTTAAATATTGAGGTAAAGTTATCAATAAAAGCACTCTTTCCATGGGAAAATTCCTTATTGCCAATAATATGGATTGTTTATAATTGAATTGAATTGAATATGCTTGCTTATAATTGAAAAATATTGGTCGTTAAAAATATATATTAATCTTTTTTCACAGTTTGCTTTACGACGCCTTAAAAAGTTTATGTTCTAAAAGACATGGTTAATACGCTCGCAGAAAAAGGCTAAAAGGTAGCAATGCTATCTTCAAGCCAGTTTCTGGATGAATTAAAACTACTTATTCTAAAAATAGAAACTGCTATAGATATTTTGACCAGACGTGTAGTCAATAAGAATGAGATATTATTTATTCCACGACACACGGTGAGGGTGACAAAATTGTCATTTATCAATGACCACCCCGCATGGAATCAGTGTTTTTAAACTTTTTTTCATTTATGTATGTTATTTATTACATTTACTTCATACCCCATATAGAAAAGTAATTGGTTAATTCAAGAACAAAATACGAAGTTACTGAAAATAAAAAATAATTCGAATCCGACACATTGGAAACCTCAAACTACCTGCTATTAAACGACATTAAATATTTGTTCTATAAATATTTTTGATTATGTACTACACATAAACTTGAAAGATGCTTCAAGTATTCTGGTGTGAAGTGTATGTTTACGTAAAATATTGTTTTCGTATAAACATTAATATAAATAAACGAGCATTGTATGCAATTGGTATCCCCGAAACGACTTTAGCGACTTTGTAGAAATTTTGTCCTTAGATAGTCTTTTAATATTAAAATTAATATAGGTAAGTGACGACATCCATAATTCGTTTTCACGTGAAAAAAAAAATAATCCGAGTGAATCTTCGTCACCCAGCTAGTGAATATTATAATTGCGTAAAAATGAGATTAAACTAAAACATAATTTAATGTAGAACAGTTATGCATCAAACCAAATCAACCTTTATGATAAACGATGTATAAGTTGCTGCACTAAAATAGCTGTATACATAGCATCATAATAAAGTTAGTACCAAGCAAACAGGCACTGAGCTCTCCGTGAAAATTACAGTTTTTCCTTTGGGTTAGCAATATCTCAAGATGCAACAGAAAAATAAAAAAGGTTGATATTATAGTGTCAGAAAATGACGCAGTGACTACATAAAGCGTGTCAGTAACTGGCCTTGGTGTGTGTTTATATCTAATAGATACATATGTTAAAGACGCGTTCACAATGAGAACACGATAATTAAGTCCCCGTCTCGTCTTTATTGAGTTGTTCATTTTTGTTCGACAGGATGAAAACAAAAATGCGTTTAATCTTGATTTGTCAAGTACGCTTATAATATTCTTTACGCTGTAATACGTAAAAACTGTTTGCCAATTTATTGAATAGCTTAATACATTCTGTTAAGTTTCTTTACATGCTGTCTGCTGCCTTAAAGTCTGTTAATTTATGTGAGGAACGCCAAAATGTGGCATTTAATAACAAAGTAAATGAATGTCTAGAGCAATTACCTTGATTTATTTGGATGATGTTTGTTTATTAATTTAAAATTACAAATATTTGATCGAATGACAAAATTTAACCAGTTTTTCGAAACAGGTTAATAGTTTTTACCGCTCGGTATTGTAAACAAATTAACCATGCTTTTCACTAAACGTCTAACCTAATGACAAAAACTGCTAAATACTGCTAAGACATACATATGTGCAATGTACGTATAATTTTTAATTCACCATTGTTTATTATAATAAATACATAACTATGCTGTTTTTATACCCAAAAAAAATAACTAGGTACCAAGTTGCCAATGTATGACAATAATTCTATAAACAACGAAGCTAAAGTCAAAAAAAGGTTATCACAGTCTAGTCGCCCCGAATGTGAGCCTAAAATAATGGTCAGTGTGAACGTGCTAAAAGAACCGTGTAGATTATACTGTATCTAAACTTGCTGTGTCATTATTACCACAAAATACAATATTGTATTTTGTTTTGTAGCTGTAACTTACCGTTGAAGTGTTCTTTCATGACAAGATGAAATCGCTTTATACACAATAAATTTACCTAATAAGTAAAATAAATCGAATAAAAATCGTTTGATTCGTTCAGATTTATCGATGAAAACTAAGTTTTTTAGACACAATAAGACACCATTTTAGAGCTAAAAAATAGAATGCCATTCAAAAATCAAAATCGATAATTGTTTTTAAAATATAAGGCTTTTCAAAAATTTAAATACTGTAATATATATCAAAATTTGGATTATTAAACTCTGAAAAAATCTATGCTTAGGTGTAGTTTTTGCTCCTTTCAGCTTATTTACCTCAATTCAGTGGGAAGATTCAGCGATGGTCTACAGGGTCCACCGGTTTATAGATTTTTTTGTTAGTAAGCACTACTCCTTTTCCATGTGTTTGCCACCCTCACACCCGGTGCAATTACACACGCGGTCAGAATGTATTACTTTTGTCCCTTATGATCCAATATACTATTTTCGTCATTACTCTTAATAGAAGCAAAAATTTCGCTGGTAAAAGTAATGATGACAAAGAAAATAGAAGTACCTATATAAATATACATAAAAATAAGATGACTCTTCTCGTGGTCTAGGGGTTAGCCTGTTCAACTTAAATCATGAAGACGCTAGTTCTTTGCCTAGGGGGCCTATATCTTTTTTGACCCCTCCCCCGTCCTTATCACAGATGGTCACATTTGTGAGACCCGCCCTACCTAGTGTAATGACACATATTTTACAATTTTACATTGGAAAAATGATCTCGTTTGATTATTTTTTATTTATACAGGTATTATATTTAAAAAAAGGGTGATATCACAAAATTTGGGACCACTCCCTACCCCTTGTCACACTTCTTCGACCCCCTCCCTCCCCCTTAACGTGTGACGTAATTTATGGATGACGTGTAAGGCACAAAAATGTTATGTGAGACAATGTTGTCTCAGAAACATTTAGACATACAATCGGCTATAACAAATTACGTCAAGGTATTGACGGTAGAACCGTATTACATTCTAAACATATCATATGTATAATATATTTAAAGATAAGAAAAAAAATTACGAACCATAATTGGACATAAAGGAGCGAGTTGATCGTATAAAGTTCGGGCCTCGGTGATACAGCAGGCCTGGAATGTAAGTTGCAAACAACAGCAGCCCATACCCATACCCATTGTGTCCATGTAGACACAGTCGGGGAGCGCTGCCCCCGGCTCCAGTATGTGGGCATCATCCACGGGGATTCTCGTGTTTGTGTCTCGGTATACTAAAACAATAATCAAGCCAGTAGAATAATAACAAATGCTAACGGACACTCTGATTTCCCACGATTCATCAGTTTGTTTACTGGCCACATGGGTGATGAATTCCATCGCTGCTTTTGCTAATTTAACAGCTATCATGCTTTTAAAAGTATTAATTAATTCGTTTATTCATCAGACTTCCGGCTACTGACGTTATAGGAAAACCAAATCCGAAAGTTAGAATCTAGTATAAACCGCACAGATCAACAGGCGCAACGTAGCGGTCGGAAAAATCTTCTATTTTATATACAATGTGATGTGGCTTACATACATTGTTACAATAACAATGTGTGTAAGCCACAGATCACACAAATACTAATAGACACGGTGTTAGGCGCAAAGTGGATAGCCGCTCATATGAGCATACATATATATACATACACATCTTCACGCCAGATCCCTTACGGGGTAGGCAGAAAGAACCGAGTGCCACACATCACGATCCTTGCAGACTTGTCTCGCTTCCTCTACATTCATCACTCTCTTCATACACACACGCCGGTTGCGAAGACTCTTGACACCACCTTCGGACAGTACTCGATGTAATGAGCAAACATGTATGAGCAATTGTATACAAATGTCAAACGCCGTTAAATATATCGTAAAAAAAGAAATATGCCATATTGTGATATTTTATCGTGTCGAATAAAAAGCTAAGCCTTAATGAATACTTCTGGAGTGATTTTATTTCATCAGTAAATATTATAACAGCTGTATTTCTCTGTGTAAATGCAAGCGAGACTGACAACCGAAGAAATATGCTTTGAAAGGCATCAGGTTAATCCGTGGTGCAAACAATACACTAGTTTCCAAAAAAACAAATTTTTTTTGTCCTTTCAGTGAATGTCATATCATTTCATTTAGTGGCAAAAGCTATAATATATTTGTTTTATTTATATCACGTCAAAAATTCAAATTGTAATTCCATATCACTCAAAATAGCATTTTTTTTTTGTTAGTTGGGGAGCGTTTTCATCAAGATTTGAAATATTTCGAGCAAAATTATGAAAGTAACTAGGACGAGACCATGATAGGTGATTATTACTGTTCTAAGATAGACACAAATTAATACAATTAGAGCTCGATTAGTGGGATTAAAAATAATATTGTATAAATAATGAGAAACTAAATACGGCGTGTAAGGGATGGTCTACCGAAAATCGAAACCATGCATTTGGACCATAATTCTGAGCTGAAAACCGTTGGAACTTTGTGTAGGAAATGTGTAATTTTTTTGACGATCTTTTTACCTTAATTTTGTATTATTTTCTTAAATTTATTTCATCAAAATAAAAATTAAATAAATTTACAATTTTTCAACATCCTTAAATCTTCTTGCAGGTTTGTGTGGAATTTAAATAAGAAATTTGATTTATTCTAATACTCTACAGTGCCTATTCTAAAAAATAGTAAATTTTAAAGAAATAAATAAAATAAGCAATGTATTATGCGCCACATATCGCGCAAAATATTCGGCTGGTGTGAGAGATACACGGGCGCAATGAGTCCGAGCAATTGCATAACATGTCGTAAAAATAAAAAAATGCAAATTTTGCATTTCCCACAAGAAAAAGATTGCCATCATGAATAGAACGTTAAAATGGCACGCTTTCTTAATTTTTCGATACACCGTCTCTTATCTACACGCTGTATTATATCAATAAATATTCATACTTGGAATATTGATGGCCACATTTTCTCCGCGTCTGCATCTGATATTCGATGATAATGTTTTAAAACGTGGATGACCAGGATATATTGCTTCATCCGGGAAATAATAAGACCTGGTTACACCCTTCTCGGGTGTAGGTTTTACTGGGGGACTGGTAAAGCCAGGACACCCTAATCTAGGAAAAAATAAACAATGCGTATATTTAAATAAATTTATCAAAGATATTGCAAACAACATAAAAATATGGAAGTAATATTACCTTGGAAAATTTGTAATACTCATTATTACTTCGCCGTCTTTGAGTAAAGTGCTCGCTTCAGCTCGTCGAAAGAGCATGTTTGCTTCTACAATATTGAAGTGAGCTAAAAGACCGCCATAAGGTTTTCCTGGCGTCCCTTCAATCATGTAAGCTCCAAATTCAGGACGCCACAACGATTTTACGTCTAAAAACAAATTATTAGTTTTATCCTCACAATATCAGCAAATATAATTCACATATTTCAAGGCAACAGATACGATTGTAAATGAAAGGTAAGTATGTTTATCAACAAGTAACATAAGATTTCCTTGTCCAATGTAGTTATAACGTTGGTTGTTTAATATGTCATCTAATTGTCCAACATTCTAGAAAGAAATAAATATATATATCTAGTGACGATGAAAAAATATAAGAATCATAGATAAGCATAAATTATATTTACAAGCAGTTAAACATCTTAGTTGCTATCGCTATAATTACAACTTAATGATTCATGAGCTCTTAGCTCGATAAACCACAAGACGTTTCATTGAAATCTATTCACGTATATCAAGTAAACTAGCTGCAGCGTGCAGCCCGCTGCATTATAAAAGTTTTTAGTGAATCCCGCGGGATAAAAAATAGCCTATGTGTAATACTGGGTCTTCAGCTATCTACATACCAAATTTCATCGTATTCGGTTAAGTAGTACTTGTGTGAAAGAGTAACAAACATCCATACATACATACTCACAAATTTTCGCCTTTATAATATTAATAGGATTATTACGGCTGATACTCGCAATTATATTTGAAAATAAAGGTGACTTTACGCGTGTTATATAAAAACTATCGGGCAATAAGGAATATGACTTGCAATTATACAATGTGTAATCATTTTTATACAATACATAAAACATGTGTTTGAATGAAAATAGCTACACGAGCTATGGTCGTTTCTACGGTCAAGGATACAGCGCGAGACGAATAAAACCGAACAGATTATAGAAATCACACAAAGGTCGTTTCGAAGTTTCATTTATGTTATGGCTATTCCCTAAAAATATACTCCAATATTTCCATTTCTCATATTTAACTTATAAAATTATGAATTAAACTTAAATGAATCTTCACAAATTTTCTGAGCGATACTTATGAAAAAAAATTCGTAGAAAAAACAACCAGGAAACTCCAAAAATCGACCTTTTCTATTGGCGAGAATTAATTATTTCCTATGAATTTATTTTTAATATCATGTTTTAATAATATTAATTTATAATCTATATTAATATTATAAATGCGAAAGTTTGAATGTTTGGATGGATGGATGTTTGTTACTCAATCACGCAAAAACTACTGAACGGATTTGAATGAAGTTTGACACGCAGGTAGACGATGACCTGGAATGCTCCCGAGGAATTCACTAAAAACTTTTATAATGCAGCGGGCTGCACGCTGTAGCTAGTAATATTATAAATGCGAAAGTTTGGATGGATGGATGGATGGGTGTTTGTTACTCAATCACGCAAAAACTAATAAACAGATTTGAATGAAATTTGGCTTAGAGGTAGGTGATGGCATTGATTAGCACAAAGGCTACTTTTTGTTCCGGAAAAATTAGGTGATCCCGCGGGATTCACCAAAAACTTTTATAATGCAGCCGGCTGCACACTGCGGCTAGTTCAAGTATAAAGAGTGCATTCATCGCTTTAATTAAAGTAAAAATCCATATATTTTATTTTAACTATATTTTACGCAATTTGTTTGCCATTTCTCGTAAACGGTTTAAAGTATGACGTAAACTCATTGATATAAAATACCCAAGATACACAGTTCCGAACAAAACTGACACTCAAAACTGTCGCTAATTCAGTCTAAAAAGTTTATAGTTATGGCACAAACGTGTTTTTGCATATTCAACCTTAAACGCAAGATTAAAAGTCATTTTTAAAAAAACAATGTACAAAAAGCAATAAAATTTTTGACTTAAGTTAGCCGGTAGGACAAGGCATATGTGGAGTCAAATATAAATATTTTTGTGCATTGAGATAGTATTTTAAGGGTTTGTAAAATTTACATTAAAAAAAATCTTGTCGAAAATGCGTAGAACATTTATATATCAATAAAACAAATATGACCATTAAAATAATTTATTTATATTTCAAACGTTATAGGCTATTGGTTCTATTACACAGAACCTACACATAAAGGCAAACTGTGGGTTTATAGCCATGTAGTATTTGACGCTTGATATTGATACATTTAGTTAGCATAGTCTAATAGATTTAGAATATACTGAAATAGGAAATTTACTGCAATGGTGACTATGACTACGTTATAAAGTTCATAGATTCTTACATGATAACAGACACGATTTTTTTCAGACTTATTATGTAAAGTATCGACAACATAGTAAGGAAATGCATTAATTTCCTAGAAATAAGTTTAGCTTTTCGTAGCATTCTCGTTTTGAATTAGATTTCAGTTTTTCTGTTTTTTTTTTGCAGTATTATGTAAACGAACAATTGTTTAGTTATAGTATCTGCAGACGTACGAGCGAATACTGCCTATAGACATTTGAAACACAATAGGTTAGTTACTAATGCGATGTCGGCTTCTGAAAATTTTATTGACCCTCGTATCAAAAATTCCAATAAAACAATTTAGAGCTAAAAAATTGTGTTCAATGTTATTCGGAAGATCAAACTCGTTGATGATTTTGAAAAAATATACATCTTTTCAAATACTGAATATCTAAGTATCATTTAAAAAAAAAATTTTGGATTTTTGAACTTTTTAATTCAATAGTCTATGCTTAGGCATAGTTTTTTCTTTGAGGTTAAAATACTTAAATTTAGCGGGAAGTTTCAGGTGGCCTGTAGGGTCAACCAGCTCACAGATTTTTTTAATATAGTTACATTAGTTGGTTACATAGGTGTGTTACATACACAGTAATCCTAATAGATACGTATATTGAGTTTGGAGTATAGTTTAGTACATATAATATTACTGCCAAAGGTAATTTTAGATTAGATATTTCCTGTTAATTATAAATTTGTTTTATAATAATTACGTTAGTTTTTTCGATAGGTGTGTTACTAATAGGTATTTTTAGTTTGAGGTATAGTTAGTTATGATATTAGGTATAGAAAATTTAGAAGTTATAGGAAGTTCAGGTCTTACGTTTTTGACTTACATTTTAATAACAAAAATGTCGTATATAAATAATTAAGATGCATATGTAAATATTATTTTTAACGTACTAGCGGCCCACCCGGCCGATTTTAATAAAATAAAAAAGGTTAAATAAGTCCTAAAGTAAATATGCGCGAACAAAGCCGCGGGTAACAGCTAGTATGCAAATAAAACAACTCGTACATATAAACAGTCACTTAAAATTTATACGAGACTAGCTGCAGATTTCTGCATTAGGATAAAAGTATTCTATGTGCTATTCCAGATCATCTTATATCCGAGTCCAAATCCAAATTGGTACAGCCATTTTTTACGTGATTGGTTATCAAACATCCAAACATACAAACTTTAACATTTATATGTATAGTATAAGATATCCGCAATCAAAAACAAGATTTTATTAAAAATAAATTATTAAATCAAAAATTAAACATTCTTAATGCAACCTGTGCCTTCCACTTAAGAATTATCAACAACACGTGTAAACAGAACAAAATTCGATGCTACTTATGATTTCCTATTGTTATATTAAAAGTTTCGTAATATATTTCCAAAGTTCATCGTAAGAATCACAATTATATATTGTTATTTTATATTCGTACAAATAGATTAAAAAGAATCACCTAACTTGGTCCTCAAAATAAGTAATCAATATAATCAAACATTTTAAAGTCGTCAAATTGATGTCCTCTTCTCTTTTGGCAGTTGGTTAACAACTATAAAAGGTATTCAAAATTATTAATGAAAAAAATTAATGTTATTAAAAAAATATATCTTATTAATGAAAAAAAAATAGACTCCACTAATAATAACAGGATCAATTTGTATTATTCGACTAAATTAAAAGGAGGTTGTAATGCACTGTCATTTTACTGAAAAAGTGACCATTAAAATTTTGTCGTATTATATTTGGAGCGTCGAGTACACTTTTAAGACAAATAAAATGAAAATCATACGTTACACCATATATTTAGTAATATAAACGACAAAAATAAATCGATAAACTCTTATACTTACCGAAAATACAATATCTTAAATGTTTTTAACGTTCATGATGTTGTATTTTACAATTTATCAGAGAACAATTCTGTATTTTTGACGCGCGGGCAGTGACGTGAGCGACGGGCTTATATTTGAAGTGAGTGCACAATTTTAAATTGTGCACTCATTCTTAGAGGACGTTTTTGAGACAGTGATTGTGTATCTTGGGTTTTTATATATCAATACGTAAACTTCATACTTTTAATGGAAATCTGTCAGTAGTTTATCGCAATATATTTTTCAACACCATATTGTTTATATCACAGGATAGTAAACGCATAAATGCCTCTACGTATGAAGAAGAACAATCGCCATCACCAGAAATGTTCATGGTGCGTTACCATCTGTGTGGCGAAAATCCAATGTCATATTCGTTACGTTATCAACTACCTGTCCTACCAAACAGGCAAACGATAGTGACGATAACTGATAAGTATGCATGCTTTTACGTCTTAAATATACCAATTTCTGCCGCAATCCCTACAGTTGCAGGCAAGTCAAAAAATGTACAACTCTTATCGATTTAAGAGCTTATCGATCCGAGATGCTTTTTTTACGTTGCTGTGCCAATAGGGCCCAGTTCAGAAGTGTAAGGCTATAATTATGACAAAAATAACACTGTTTTCTACCATATTTTTTAAATAAACATATAACGTCACTACAACACACCAAAGATTAAGGGTGCATTGTCCTCTAATCTGGAAAAATAGTTTGATGAACACTTGATTCTATTGCGGCAAGACAAGGTAAGATGTAGCACCTTACCTTATCTTGCCGCAATAGAATTAGAACCAGGAAAGATATAGTAGAGTATAACACTCTAAAAAACCAGTAAATTTTATGACAAAATCACCTAGAAAGAAAATTAAATACTTTATCTTTTATGACACTATACCATAACATTATGAAATTTTAAGTACAAAAATTGGTAAAATGCGTGTAGGGCCACGCGCAATGTTGGGTTCTGAAGTTGTTCACCACAATAATGCGGACTAAGCAGAGGGCTTTTAAAGTTTCATACTATGAAAATTTAAGCTATTCAACGTCAACAAATATATATCCGCACCACAGGTTCACTGCCTATAAAAACTTCTTTATACACATTTTATAAGTTGGTCTACTTTTACTTAAGAACTTGTACAGCCTTCTGAGCCGTGATAGTTTTCCTTCTAACTTCATGATATTTACTACTATCATGATTTTTTTCCACCCTAAAACCAATCGTTTAGCCTGCGGAAGGGGGGAAAGACGACACTTGACTCTAACAAATATTAGCATTTAAAAGCTTAATATTTTACAAACGAGTCCCTAAATCGAAAACTTGTTTTTGCAAACCTGCAATATTTTTTAAAAACCTATCCAACGATATCCCACACAATAGCGTGCGTGAGAAAAAAATTAACACCTCCACTTTACATATAGGGTAGTAACACTAAAAAAAAAATTTTAAGATTTTATGTTACCACTTTGTTGACGTAACTAATATGCATATTCGTGCCAAATTACAGTTTTCTAGTATTAAGGATCTCTGAGCAATCGTGCGGACGGACGGACGGACATAACGAAACTATAAGAGTTCCTAGTTTACTTCGGAATCCTAAAAAAGGGTAAATTATGTTTGTCACAATAATTATACAATAATCCTATACAACATCTTATAGTAGTCATTAAAAAGAATCAAACCGACTCAAATACCAACTATACTCATATCTCAAAACTACTGAACCGATTTTGATCAAACTTGGACTTTTTTTATAGAAGAGGGGGCAAACGAGCAACAGGTGCACCTGATGGTAAGCGATCACCGCAGCCCATGGACATTCGCATATTTGCAATTGCGTTGCCGTCCTTTTAAGAATGAGTAAGCTCTTTTCTAAGTCGTATCCGTTCGGAAACACCCCTGCCGGTAATTGAAACCACAACAGAGTAGTGCAAGGCAAAACGTGTCTGAAGAATCGGACAGTTGTAGATTTCCAAACATCGAGATGGTGGGGATGAAACTTCAAATTTTGACGCGATATCCGATGATGGAATTCGGCGGCAGGTATTAATCCAAACAACTCGTCGGAACACTCCCCATAATAAATACGATAGAAGACGCAGAGTGAACCTACATCTCCGTGCAATGCCAAAGAGTCAAGCTGTTTCGAAATAGTCTGGTCATCAATGATTCGAACCGCTCGCATCGCAAATTCGCATTATATCATTGATATGCAGAAGGAAGTGACGGTGATCGGAGCACGCACCGTCGACAACGACTTTGATGCTCCGATCAGCCAAAAAACTGGTGATCTACTTGCATAATTTCTCGGGAAGCCCATAGGAGTAGCCCATAGTGATCCAAACTAACTGACAATGCCTCCCCCTTGGACTCAACTGCTTCCGCCCACCGATGTGTTAGGTATATTAGATGGTCACCAACTGAGCGGCCACGACGGAAACCGTGCTGACGGTCGCTAATCAGCTGGTGCTCTTCTTATTACTTGACGAGCTGAAAGTTGATGATTGTCAGCATAATTTTTGAGAACAAGGAGCTTGCAAGCTATGGGCTGATAGACGGATTAGAGCGTTCTCCTTTTTTAGGGATGGGATGCATCAAAGATGTCTTCCATCTTAATTTCGTCATAGCTCGGATTATATATAGTTGAAAACCCGGGGCCAAATTATAGGCTATTTTTTTTCAACAATCAGTCCCTGGAGGACTGAAATATGGGATGAAATTTTTATTAAAAGCTATGTGGACGACTTATTAATATTGTTACGTACTTCGGGTTTGTAATTGTAACAAAACACCACTTATATTAAATCCGTGTATTTACAATACAAATACACACAACACAACACAACACAATGTAATACTTAAACACTCTGAATAACACTAGTCACTCACTGTACTAACACCGACTACCCAATAAAACACTTCTCGCTTCGCACGGGTCACTTCAAGTATCGCTCTCGATCGCTTTATAAAAACTGCCCTGTATTTGTCAACACATCTCTATTTATGCCCAGGGTAAAGTTCTACCTGGATCCAGAAAAATCTAAATGTACCGGGAAACGATGAATCACTTCTTATTGTATTCAACTTATGATAAACAAGTTATGAGTCATCAATCCTAATACACGCTACTTTCTACCTTATGCCCTTTACCACTTAGGTCAACTATTTGTTTGTCAATAGGAGTAGCTATCTCTTTCTTTTATTTCTAGATCTCTCTAGCGTTCCAATTCTACACGTTTCTAGATTATTCGCAACACTACCCCCCTCGTAGTTATGTTCGTCCCGAACATCATTACTTCCATTATGGACGGCTAACCGATCAACATGAACAATCTTCATGGTCCCTCGTAACTGCTTCTGCACTCGATAGGTTACGTCATTGATACGTGTGTTTACTTTGTATGGCCCATCCCAACGTCGCTGTAACTTAAGTGATTTTCCTTTTCGTCGAACCGGATTATGTAGCCAAACAAGAGACCCTTCCTGAAAACCTCGATGATTGGCGTTTCGGTCGTATCTTGCCTTCATACCTCTCACGAATGTCTTCAACATATTCCGGTATACTTAATTGGGTCTCTGCATTCGGTGGCGGGCCTCCAGTCATTAAGTCTGCTGGTATACGTAACTGTCCGCCGAAGTTAGCGTAGGCTGATGTTATTTTTATGATTTCGTGTTCCGCTGTTCGGTAAGCCAGTAAGAACAGAGGTATGTACTTATCCCAGTCTTTTTAGTGATCTTCTACCAGCTTGGCTAAATGTCGCCAAAGTTTGGTTAAATCGTTCGACCATCCCATCGGATTGCGAGTGATATGGTGTGGTTCTTGTGTTGTACACTCCTAACAATTTACACATTTCCTGGAAAACATTAGATTCAAAATTTCTGCCTTGGTCTGAATGAATCTCCAGCGGAACACCAAATCTGCATATCACCTCCGTCACTAATTTCTTAGCAACCGTCGTGGCTTCCTGATTAGGAATTGCGAATACCTCCGGCCATTTCGTGAAGTAATCCATCACGACCATAAAATACTTGTTTCCGTTATCTGTCCTAGGAAATGGCCCAGCCACGTCAATCGCTATCCTTTCCCAGGGAGCTCTCACGTTGTATAATCTAAGGTTTCCTCGGCTTCTGACCTGCTGACCTTTCACTGCTGAGCATGACGTACATTTTCGGCTCCAATCCTCGACATCTTCACGGCAGTTCAACCAACAAAAACGCTCTCGCACCTTTACCAATGTTTACCTTTACCAAACTGCTTACACTAATAAAGAAACAAATTAACAAGGATTAATTTTGTAAGATAAACTTAATAGAAAACTACAGTTTTAACAATTAAGATGTATTTCAAGGCATGATTGTTTGTTTGAGATGCAACTTGTTAGATGTTAAAACATCAATTATATCAATATTTATGAATGTCTAAATCTTGTATTCCAAACAGTAGAAGAAAGTAAATTTTGTATATAATATTCTAAAATTATCATTTTTATTTTAAGCCATTCGAACAAAATCGATATGATTTTCTAATATTACAGTGTCATTATGGAACAGGAAAAAAATCAATGATAAACTATCTACGACAAGATACCCTACTATCAAATAAATAATTTACAATTAATGCTAAAGGCAAAAATGGCCAGCTGTTAATGCCACTTCAGATGATTAAAATAGTAAAAATTTTTGATATTTTTTACAATACTTCATATCACTCCAGACAAATTGACAAAATGTCGACGCAGGCCAATAAAAACAAGAGATAATTGACTAGCTCCAATGTCATGGCGAAAATGTGGATAGTTCTTTATTAAAAGTACAATTAGTGAAAAAAAAAAGTATCTTCACGCCCGTATCCCCGAAAGGGTAGGCAGAGGTACAACAGGTGCACCCACGATTAGCCGAAGATACTTGGTCCCACTATGTGATAGGTGGCAAGCCTATCGCCAACCGGGCACTTTCCAATCCCGGGCAATGTTGTTTTTATCAGAAAACTGAAAAAACACGTTTCTGAATTGCCCGACCCAGGAATCGAACCCGGGACCTCTGTGATCAACTCCGACACCGGACCACTACACCACAGAGGCGATTAGTGAATATTTTAAAATCGAAAAAAAGTCTCTCTAAAAGATTATCCTATCGACGAAATAGCTGCCGAATGTGGTCATTGGGTTGTTCGACTTCCGCCATATCATTACAATGCTATAGAACTAATATGGGCACAAATCAAAGGACACACTACTCGAAACAATACCCATCCCTCTTTTACGGCAAACAAGATGTAAAATTTATTAAAAATGCTTGTGCGGAAGTAACTGCCAAAAACTAGGAAAAAGTTGTGAAAAGAACCCAAAACATTATAGTGTTGGATTGGGAAATTCATGTGGCATTCGATAATATACAAGAACAGGAGCTTATAATGTTGGAGAGAGCTCATCGAGTCACAGTGATGATTCATCAGATTTTGATTAAAGTAAATAAATAAAAATTACCTGTCGTTATAATTATTTCATTTCATTGTCCTGTACCTACCTACTTACTTCACAACAGCTTCGAAAATTTTAAAGAAGTAGGCATTATCAATCAAGAATTTATATGTGTAACATCTTGTAACGAAATATAATATTATACTTATATATAAGATAATATTATAGTTCATAAATTAGTACAAAAGTATCCAGCAGTAGTTTAGTTTCTTACATTTTGTAAAAAAAAACGGGTCTGTTATCGTGTTACGTTTTTCGATATAGCTCCTATAGTAGTCATTATGTGCAGCACATCATCACTACCCGTCCATGAAGTACAGTGTTATTTGTGAGACATTTTAACGTAAACAACATAAAATTATATGGGCGTCGATTTGTCATCGAGAAAATAAAGAAATTGAAATAGTATAACATTTGATTTTATAGGCTAAAAATTCTTTAATATCATAATATGTTTTATCTAATAACAATTCGAACAATTTTTTGCGAAATTTATTTATAGGCAATGATTTAAGACTATCAGGAATATGATTATATTTATTTATATATTAATAGACATACAATACACATTTTTCGTAAAAATATTTAGTTTTTGGTTGGGCACTTATAATTTCTTACAATTCCTAAAATATGAGGTTACCAGTGACTTTAGCATTTGTTTTAAATAGCTTTTTTTTACAAACACACATACCTCCAAAATATGCAAACATAGTAAGGGATGTACCTTAGGAGATTTGAAGTAGTTTACAGGAATGTAACTGATTAACACCACATGTTGCTCGAACATATTTCTTTTGGACTCGACTCTAGGGAGGATATTACGTTTCTTACTTCTCTTAATCTTCTTAAGACATGGACAAATCTAACAATCTTATTACATAGAAATTTAATATGTGTTCTCCAATTGCAATATTTTGTGTTTTGAGTGATATTACTGTGGTAGGTCTGTAATTCAACCAATTTTGTTTTAGTTACAATTACTTTTGAATTATTATTTTTTAACCAGCCTGTAACTTGCTATAAGGTTTTAGTTGTTGCATTTACAAAGTCATTTTTATTCTTACATTTAATAAGTAGGGTAGTGTCATCAGCAAATAAAAAGCAGTCATGTTTTATAGTATCACGAAGATCGTTAATATAAATTAAAAATAGCAAGGACTCTAAAACACTGCCCTGTGGTAACCCACAGTTGTTAACAAGGTAGTTTGAAGAATATACTTTTTTACGGTTTCCACATACTTTAGATATTACAACGCATTATTACCCGTTTTCTAAATAACTCTTTACCAAACCATATTTTTCAAGTTTTGATAAAAAATATTGTGTAAAACAAAATCAAATGCCTTACTTATATCCAAAAACACTCAATGGATACATTTTACTATTGAGACATTCAGTTATGTTCTCTACTAAATCAAAACATGCTAATGTAGTAGACATACCTTTCCTAAATCCATACTGATTATTTTTAGTAGGTCAAAATTAAGTAAATAATTATAGAACTTTTTATATATAATTTTTCAAAGATTTTTTAAATTACTGGAATTAAGGTAATAGGTCTATAATTGTTCATATGACACATATCTCCTTTTTTAAACAATGGTCTGACTATACACTTTTTTAAATGTTCTCGAAATTTACATTACAAAAATTACAAATTAATTATATGGCTAAGAGGTCTTGATATTAAATTTATACTAGTGACATTTATCAATAATCCTGTGCTACTATTATCATAACCAGTAGTGTATTATTCAATGAACGAATAATCTTATTCACATCATTATTTATATATTATGCTCATCTACTGGTGTCAAAGACATGGTTTTGCTATAATTTGGTAACCACATGATTTTTATTTAAGTATTCTTGGATTTCATTTTTACACTACAAAATGTTGTCTGGTTTATAAAAAAATGATTTAATAGTTTACAGATTGTTTGAGTATTTGTGCACCTTAAATTGTTTACTTTAATTCTTTCTATTTCTCTAATATTTATTTTATTCAAAAATATACTTTTGATTTTATTCCATAAAACTTTACATTTATTAAAGGAATTTTCAATATATTTCAAATATGACTGTTTTTGTGATTGTAATATACATTTAAACAAAATTTTCCTATAACATAGATATTTACATTTATTTTCTATTAAATCTTTTCTAGTAAAATAAACATGATGCTAATTATGGTATAATTGGCGTTTTACTTTGCAACATTTTAGAAGATCCTTAGTTAATCATTTATTATTATAGCTGTATTTGAGACTTTTACAAGAATCATAGGGTTTTCCTATAACTAGTAAAATATCACGAACTTCATGAAATGCTTCTTTACAGTTTGACTTCATAAAAACTTCATTCAAACTTAATTCAAACTAAATTTTTTTCTGCCCATATGTGCCCTTGGTTTTAAACCAAAATGCTCTTTTTTGTTTTAATTCTAACACTGGATCTATATTGGCTTGTATACTTTAAGCAGTTTAATAATTAGACAAAGCGAGTATTAGACTAAATATTATTTAAGTTACTTGCAATTAGATTCAGACATGCATGTTTTCTAGTAAGTTTTAAAACATGTTAATTTATGTTGTTATTTGAAAGAATGCTTGTTAAATGTTTATGTGTACACCTATCCTGCATCAGACCTATATTCCAATCTCCACATAAAATAATTTTCATTATTGAATTTTTCATAATACTGTCTAATGATAATTCTAATTTATTTAGAAATATATCAACATTTGAGCTGAGAGTATGATAAAAACAAATTACTATTAGTTTATAATTAACAATTTCAATAACACAATATTCAAAGCAAAATGGTAAGCGTATTTATAAATCTAGCATTTTAAAATCATTAAAAAAATCATTTAAAAAAAAACAATTTTCCCAGTGTTGGTCCCGAGGTCCTTTGAAGAATAGGCCACCTGCCGTTCTACCAGGCAGGTCGTAAAAGGCGACCGAGTAGCTATGCGCGTCACTACCATTGTGACTACTAGGTGGTAGAGTTCTGCATTGGCTCGGCCGGGTCTGGTTCCACCGCTTTACCTATTCCTGCCGCAATAGCGTCAGTGCTAGTCATTGTCGTGTTCCGGTTTGGAGGGTAAGGTAGCCGGTAAACTTATGCATGTCGCATTAGACCTCGCCACAAGATAGCAAAGCACCATTAACATATTTGGTGTCAATAGATGTATCTTTCCATCTAGAGAGCCATCTGCTTATTTGCTATCTTATAAAAAAAGGTATTTTTCACAGAACAGAAATGAATTTTAATTGATAAAAAGGTAGTGTTTTTAATTAAAATTCTGTCTTGTACATTACTAAACTTGTTACTTAAAAAACAGCACATTGAAATCAAAATATATTTCTGCTTATTTGCTATCTTATAAAAAAAGGTATTTTTCATTAAACAGAAAAAAAAATAATTGATGAAAAAGGTATTGTTTTTAATTAAAATTCTGTGTTGAACATTACTGAACTCGTTACTAAAGAAACAGCACATTGAAATCCAAATATATTTCTATTAAATCCCTAATTCATCATAATCTCTTATTTTTGACTTATTTACTTACACCCATATACATGTAAGTTAATAAGCCTAAAATCCCTAATTCATCATAATCTCTTATTTTAGGCTTATTTACTTACATATATGGAAAATTAAATTGAAAAAATATATTATGTTATAAGAAATTCTTCTCACATTTTTTATAGTATTCAATTAACAAGGAACTCAGACAATAATAAATAGATCTCATTAAAATTATTAATTTAATAATATAATTTTTCAACTTTTCACAATAGCCCTTATTAATTTACGCACCTGAGTCAAATGTGTGCTCATACAACCTTGCATACGATACTGAGTGACACAGGAAAAAGGTACAGATATGGACAAGTCAACACAAAACTCCATCACAAAATTAAAGTTTAAATTCTCAGTGTAAAACAACCAGTTAAAGGACTTTGATAATATGTGCAAATAGTAATTGTACAGTGTAATAAGACAGAATCAACAATGTAAAAGAAAAATAAGTTTTTTTAACTTACTTTGTGGGTCAGTCAGTTCCTTTTCCTGCAATTGTGGCAGAAGCTCTGCAGCTCTTAAGCTTACTGTAGCACGTTTATTCTCATCATCAAATTTGACAATAATGTATTCTACCTGTGGACATAAATTAATGTTAATTAGTTTGAATTGTAAGAGTCCTTTATATATTGTTTTTCCACATCATTTTTACACTAATTAATAGCCACTAATATAATACTTTTAGCATGTTTAACATATAAACTGTTCATGTTATTGTTAAAATTATGTTGTTTTGTTTATTTCACATTATTGTTATTACAATAAATTATTATTTACAATTTTACTTTCTTATTAGTTAGTCTAATAATAACAAAAATATGAATGTTTCATTTTTTACAATATAAAAATAATTGTTTCACTGATATTAATACAACTTCAGAGCAATGAAATTACATTGATTTTTTCATTAAACTCTGCTTTTACTAATAATAGTCTTCAGATAAGCACTACATTTCAGTATAGTAAGCTACTATTTTAAAGAATTTATTTATTGTTCATATATTTGTCCACAACCACAAAGTCATGGTTTAGTAAATATTAAAATGACATAAATCAGCTTTTAAGTAAATAAATAGTAAGTTTGAACTTATATACAATTGTATTTAATCGACGCCGACGTAATTAAGGGCAGTTAGATTCTTGGCATATTTATTATGATAAAAAACTCACCTCATCGCCCCATTTGAGGACATCTCCAGTTCTGTCTCGTAGTTTACTGTATAAATTAATGAATTGTTCAATTCCATGTTGTCGCACGTGTTCAGCAAGAGCTTTCGTTTCCTCCCAAGACAGAGGATTTCCTTCAGACAACAAACCCATGCTTCTTTTTTGAAACTTATTAGTGTAGTGTAGTATCGGCCAAATATTTTTGACAGCAACGTTGAAGTAAAATTTTCGATACGAAAAACAAAAGTTCATCTATTTCTAAACTTTGAATCTACAAATGTTGTAGTAATTATACACAAAAATATACAAAATATTAGGTATACAAAGATTTATAAAGTTAAAGCTAGATATCCACTATTCAATACAATTTTTTATTTCCTATAATAACTAACTATTTTGGTTTATTTTTCCAGTTTAACTTATATATTTATAATTATTCCGCCGAGCGATACATTACATGAGCTCAAAGAGTACGTGCTCACAAACACAAATCGTCAAAAGAAATCGGAATTCATCAGAATTCATTTAGAATCAAATAATTTTTTAATTTCATTCCATCCATGTGACAGCTGTTATGACATATGACAATTCTGTGACAATAAAGCAGTGTTGCCAGTGACAGGTAGTCAAAAGTAACATTTTTACGAGAAAAGTAACATTTCCTTATTTTATGTAGAAAACGACACTAATACTATAAAATGACTATTACACAAAAACTAAAAAGTTTTCTGTCCCATTAGTTAAGCTTCGAAAGAATCGTAATGATTTTTGTAGAAATAATTGATTGGTAATCTTAAAAAAGAAAAGCATATGTAAGTTATATATATATATATATATATATATATATATATATATATATATATATATATATATATATATATATATATATATATATATATATATATATATATATATATATATATACAATGCTAAAAAAACACAACTAATTAAGAAATGTATTTCAATAGCTATTGCTTACCATATATGTAACTAAATATAACTAATCAATTTATTTATTTAAACTCTTTATTGCACAAAATATACAACAGGCGAACTTAACGTCTAAAGACATTTTCCACCAGTTAACCTTGCACTTGTACAAACATTATAGTAACGGGTAGTGCACAAGAAAAGTCTTACGGAACAATTGCAAATAATTTTACACTAAACAAAGAGAAAAATTACATTTATCTAAACCTACGGGCAGACCAATAAACATACAAATATTAATATATTATATAAATTTTTATATAATAAATATAATAATCTCATAACTATACATATAAAATGTACATAAATAATCATAAAACATAATAATACGAATAAAATAGAATACTATAAAATATAAAATAGTAATATAATAGTGATAATAAATACTTATAATTGCATAACTAAAAGTTAATTAAGAGTTATTTTGAATATTTAACATATAATCATATATCCTAGATTTAAATATATTTACTGAGGAAGCTTGTTGAATATGCTTTGGGAGGCGGTTCCAGAGACGTATTGCTGTATTGTATAAGAATCCAAATAGCTTGCTGTGTTGTGCTGTCTTATGTATAAGACAATTAATACAAAAATATACATATTTCAGTTGCTAACGCGACTTTGTTGTTGAATTATTGATTTCCTAAATATTTATTAAATTATAAGACTATATAAATACAGCATTAACTTACAAGAACATATCAAAAGTCCATACAGTAACGTATAAGTAACATTTTGAGCCGTGTAACATGGAAGTAACACAAGAGGGTCAAAAGTAACGTAAAATGTTACAAAAGTAACATCCTGGCAACGCTGCAATCAAGGAACTTATATACGATAACTGAAATTTTAAGAAGCAATTATTATGGAAACTAAAAATGTACTTTATTTCGTAATAAATAAAGTTGACATTTGTTTCTTACTTAACAAAGGGGAAAAACGTACTGAGCAAGACAACGACATGAGTGGATGTTGTCCCTTTCTTGCAATTGCCAGTGTAAATAAAACTATCTAGATGGTAGATTTTTATATATTCGGTAATCGTTAAATCCCTTTTATTCATACACGTCTATAAATACTTTAGCATAAAATGTATTATAATTTACATAGTGAGTTCTAAAATGTGCTTATTTTAATTATTACGTGATTACTTATGCATTGCTAAAACTGTTTCTCAAATTAGTAGATAACTAAGTAGTAATTTGCAAACTACGCATGGCCGCACTTATAGATGACGATTGGCGCTTTATTTATTAGAAAGAGACACACTCCACTCAAGTCATGATACTCTTCGCAAAGATTTTGATGCGCGTATGAACATTCCGGGTAGAATGTAACTTCATTGATTTTATGTTAATGTATATTTTTTATAAGATTCTCGTTAAAATGTTTCACTATTTTACTTTTGTATGATTTATATGTTCACCTGAAATTGGCAGGTGCACTAGACTTGTACCTTAAGTTCTATTTATAATTTGTGTTTATTGTGTATTTGCTGTCGATGTTCCATTGTAAATAAATCTACACATACAATAAAATCGTAGGAAAGTCAAAACTGTACATTGAATATATTTTTAAAAAAATACTTGGGGCGGGATATACAATCGATATCGAAGTCAAATATATAGTTTTTAAAATTTTTGTCTGTTTGTCTGTATGTATATCCGGGTAAACTCAAAAAGTACCGCATGGATTTACTTCAAATTTTGCAAGAATATTACTGACACGTCGGGTCAACATAAAGGCTACATATTATCACGCTATCTCCTACAGGGTGACTATACAAACATTTATGCTCATCACACAAATGCTTATCCCCGTCGGGATCGAACCCGAGCACCGTCGATTGCGTAGTTATGTTCGCTAACCTCTCGAACAACGGGGCCTAAAATAAAAAAATAAAACTAAAAAAATTTAAATTACTGATAAATAAAGAAGCAGATAGCATTCCTAAAGGAAAGGAACAACAATCGTCTATAGGCACAAAATATGTTTCTAGTGCGACGTTATCCATGTGATGGGGTGAGATGGCATTGCCGGATACCTTACCCTCAAAACTGTAATACGAAAGTAAAAAATATTGACGCTTTTGCAGCAATATCAGTAGACAGCTCTTTTGTAGCAGCTCGGGTGAGACGTTGCAGAACTCTACCAACTATTAATATCGATGTTAGTGACATGTTGAGCCCATCGTTCGCCTTTTAAAAACTGTCTGGCAGAATGGTAGATGGTATATACTTCAAAGACCGGGGGAGAGGAGACAGTTTAACGATTTCCAAAATAATACACGGATTCGGTACAAATACATGTTATTAAATGACAACCAAATCAGAAGTGTTGAGTTCTCATAGTAGTAGCGTAAATAGCAATGTAAAACTGAATGGAAATAATATGAGTCTACTACATAGCACGTTTATTGGGTGGTAGAGTTCTGCATTGTCTTACCCGGGTGTGGTACCAACGCCTTACCTATTTCTGCCGCAATAGCGTCAGTACTCGTCCCTGTCCTGTTCACATTTGGAGGGTAAGGCAGCCGGTAAACTTATGCATGTGATGTGGCATTTAAGACCTTGTCACAAGATAACAACGCATCATTAACACCTTTGTTATCTATAGGCGATGGGTGACTCTTTCCATCAGGAGATCCATCTGCTTGTTTGCTATCTTGTGATATAAAAAAGTCAGATGGACTCCATCGTGGTTTTAGGTATACCTCTAGGTAAAATTATAATAATAATAAATTTAGTTCGGCAGGTTTTACAGTTTAAATGGGACAGTTAATAATTAACACTGGCAATTGCAAGAAAGGGACAACATCCACTCATGTCGTTGTCTTGCTCAGTACGTTTTTCCCCTTTGTTAAGTAAGAAACAAATGTCAACTTTATTTATTACGAAATAAAGTACATTTTTAGTTTCCATAATAATTGCTTCTTAAAATTTCAGTTATCGTATATAAGTTCCTTGATTGCAGCGTTGCCAGGATGTTACTTTTGTAACATTTTACGTTACTTTTGACCCTCTTGTGTTACTTCCATGTTACACGGCTCAAAATGTTACTTATACGTTACTGTATGGACTTTTGATATGTTCTTTGTAAGTTAATGCTGTATTTATATAGTCTTATAATTTAATAAATATTTAGGAAATCAATAATTCAACAACAAAGTCGCGTTAGCAACTGAAATATGTATATTTTTGTATTAATTGTCCTATACATAAGACAGCACAACACAGCAAGCTATTTGGATTCTTATACAATACAGCAATACGTCTCTGGAACCGCCTCCCAAAGCATATTCAACAAGCTTCCTCAGTAAATATATTTAAATCTAGGATATATGATTATATGTTAAATATTCAAAATAACTCTTAATTAACTTTTAGTTATGCAATTGTAAGTATTTATTATCACTATTATATTACTATTTTATATTTTATAGTATTCTATTTTATTCGTATTATTATGTTTTATGATTATTTATGTACATTTTATATGTATAGTTATGAGATTATTATATTTATTATATAAAAAAATTTATAATATATTAATATTTGTATGTTTATTGGTCTGCCCGTAGGTTTAGATAAATGTAATTTTTCTCTTTGTTTAGTGTAAAATTATTTGCAATTGTTCCGTAAGACTTTTCTTGTGCACTACCCGTTACTATAATGTTTGTACAAGTGCAAGGTTAACTGGTAGAAAATGTCTTTAGACGTTAAGTTCGCCTGTTGTATATTTTGTGCAATAAAGAGTTTAAATAAATAAATTAATTAGTTATATTTAGTTACATATATGGTAAGCAATAGCTATTGAAATACATTTCTTAATTAGTTGGTATAAATATAAATTATTTATGTCCATACTGTAAGAATTATATACTTTGTTTAATTCCACAGCACTATTTCATATATGGGATTTTTCGGTATGGAAATTCTGCTGAAGTAAAAGCTATATTTTTTTGCAGAAAAAGCTATAAGGCGTATAACTATAATACCCACCAATTAATCTTATGAAAATTTAATATATAAATAGTCTTTTTATATATATAAAAATCAATTGCTGTTCGTTCGTCTTACTAAAACTCGAGAACGGCTGAACCGATTTGGTTAATTTTGGTTTTAAATTAATTGTTGAAGTCCAGGGAAGGTTTAAAAGATGAGAAATTACAGAAAAATACGAGTAGTTAAAAAAGCAGAACGTCGTTTGCCGGGTCAGCTAGTAAATAAATAAATGTTCACGGGACAAATTACACTTACTGATCTAACCCCAAAGTAAGTAAATTATTTGCTTGTGTTATGAATGTTATTCTACGATACTAATATATAGAAATACATTTATAAATACTAGAATATATTTAAGAATCACCCGAACCTGGAAATACAAATATTTATACTCATCACACAAATGCTTGTCGCCGTCGGGGCTCGAACACGAGCCCCGTCGATTGCGAAGCCAGGGTCGCTAACCACTCAGCCAACCAGGCGGTAAATTTTAGTTACATTTCCTGCAAAACTTCAAGTTCCAAATCGTATAATAATTTATGCGCGTTCTCTGTAATTGTACCTAGATAGGTTTTTTTATATATTATCATAAGATAGCAAACAAGCAGATGAGTCTCCTGGTGGAAAGAGTCAACCATCGCCTATAAACACCAAAGATGTTAATGGTGCGTTGCTATCTTGTGGCGAGGTCTAATGCCACCTGCATAAGTTTACCGCCTACCTTACCCTCCAAACCGGAACACGACAGCGACAGGCACTGGCGCTATTGCGGCAGGAATAGGTAAGGCGGTGGTACCAGACCCGGGCGAGACAATGCAGAACTCTACCACCTAGTAGCCATGATGGAAGTGACACGATAGCCAATCGGTCGCCTTTTACGACCTGCCTGGCAGAACAGCAGTTGGTTTATTCTTCAAAGGAGGTCGGGACCAACAACACGGCGACACGGCGAGTATCGAGTAAGTTTGGGCACACCAACCACGCTAGTGTGCGTAGCTTGATTAGGTACTGTAAGTACACAAGTGACACTCATTGCCATTTCACACAAGCCGATTTTTTGAGGACATTTTTAATTGTCAGTTGCTTAGGAATACTCTCTCTGGATGTATATACTCAAAGAATATTATTATGATACAGGAAGGTGTCTTAGGTTAGGAGTTGTTCTCGATGTCTGGAAATCCACAACTGTGCGTTTCTCTCGACACTTTTTACCTCGCACTACTTTCTTGTGGAACCAATTACCGGCAGGGGTGTTTCCAAACGGAAACGACTTGGGGGCCTTCAAGAAAAGAGCTTAATCATTCTTGAAAGGCCGGAAACGCAACTGCAAGACCTCTGGTATTGTGGATGTCCATGGGCGGCGGTGATCACTTACCATCAGGTGCACCTCCTGCTGGTTTGCCCCCTCTTCTATAAAAAAAAGAATACACCAATTGTCTGTGGTGTTTATGGAAAACTGCTCGGATGAATCATAGATATTATTTAAGGTAGTATTCTATGGGTTAATCAAGGAAGTTACATTCTACCCGGAATGTTCACACGCGCTTAGACTTGCGCAAAATATATCCGAGAAAAGAAAAGAGTGATATGTATCTTTCAGAGTTACGGATATATATCACTCATTTATATCTTCAACTCCTTATAACTCAGTAGAAATCTGAGTGATTGGGATTGGTGACATATTTAGATTTAATGATAATATAAGGAAATGAAATGATTTACAGATTTAAAGACAAGATAAACAGTTGAAATAAACGATATGTATTTATGGATTCTGTTTGGTATTCTTTTACTTAATTATTTAAAAAGCAATCACGCTTGTTTTATTTGATACTAAGGATTGACCGCGGCTTCCACTGCGTGTGAAAGAATTATGTAAATTACATTTAACCGACTTTTAATGTTTTTAAAATGAGAAGTAGGTATATTCGCCGATATATTAAAGATTTCAAGTTTGTAGTCTTAAGGGTTTAACCGGTGCGATATAATGACAAGATAAACAGTTAAAATAAATGATGTGTTTATGGTATATCGAACAGAATCGATATTATTTTATTAAATTATTTAAAAACAAACGCTTATTTTTTATTATGCGTGCGTTTTTAAAACATAGTACAAACAAAATAATTCTCATCGCTGTTTATTATTACTATCCGCATTTGAACAATATTAAAGATATTTTAATCCCATTAGTTTAAGGTATAACTTTGTGTGTACAGTATGTAGTTCGATGCTACAACATTCCTCATTCCGAATGATGGTTTCCTCTTTCTACTCCCTGATAAACATATCATTCCTTTCATTCTATTTCGCTTAAATGAAATACAATCACTCTGTGATATAAAGATATAGAGAGTTAGTTTGAATACTACGGAGTTACTGATATATTCACTCCTTTGTAAAGATTATATCTTTTTGAGTTAATCACTCCGGAGTTACACAAGTCTACACGCGCTTCAAAATCGTTCCGAAGAGTACCACGACATGAGTGGAGTGTGTCTCTTTCTACTTAATAAAGCGCCAATCGCCATATATAACTGCGGCTATGCGTAGTTTGCAAATTACTACTAAGTAATTCTACTAATTTGAGAAACAGTTTTTGCATTGCATAAGTAATTACGTAATAATTAAAAGAAGCACATTTTAGACCTCACTATGTTAATTACAATACATTTTATGTGAATGCATCTATCGACGTGTATGAATAAAAGAGATTTAACTATTACCGAATATATAAAAATCTACCATCCGAAAGTTTTATTTACACTGGCAATTGCAAGAAAGGGACAACATCCACTCATGTCGTTGTCTTACTCAGAACGTTTTTCCCCTCTGTTAAGTAAGAAACAAATGTCAACTTTATGAGTAACGAAATAAAGTAAATTTTTATTTTTCAAATATTGCTTCGTGAGAATTCCAGTTATCGTATATAAGTTCCTTGGTCAAATGTCTAATCATAGATAACAGTGTATGTGTCAAATATTGACATTATCAATTGGCAATGTGTGTGTTTACTGTTTATTTCGTCTCTTGCCCGGATTTTATTGTACAAAATAGTGAAAAACTTGAATACAATAAATTGAAATAAGAATATTATATATATGTAGATGGAATAAGAATAAAAACAAAAATATCTGACTTTGAAATGTGCAAATATTACAAATTTTATTAGTAGAACCACAGTCTTGTAACAAGTTAGAATAATATTTTATTTTGAAATTAAAATAAAATGAGAGACATTTAAATAAAACAGCTTAAAAAATACTTCCACCATGGTGCCTGTTGCTATAGAAGGGTGTACTCAGGGCACTGAAGGTGGAGGTGCTAGAGGTGGATCAATTTCACTTGCCTTGTTAATAGACTTCATTGTTCAAAGAACATACGATGAACTTACTGTCCTTGCAGAGTTGTAAGTTATTTTATTTTAATAATTTTATTTTAGTAACCTATGTTTAATAAATTATTGCCTAGGTTCTAATATAAAACAAATATAACGTATTTTCAGGTTACCTAGGAAAACTGATATGGAACGAAAAATTGAAATATATAAGTTTAGTGCGAGAACTAGACAGCTTTTTGTCAGACTATTAGCATTAGTCAAATGGGCTAGCAGTGCAACCAAAGTGGATCGTTCTGCTCATATAATGGCCTTTTTAGATAAACAAGCTTTACTATTTGTTGAAACTGCAGATGTTCTTGCTCGAGTAGCTCGTGAAACTCTAGTGCATGCAAGGTTTGTAATTATTTGTTAATATTCAACTGTTAATAATAACTGCATATTTTAGTATTACAGTTACGTTAACTGAACTTAAAAGATATTTGAAAAAGCTATTGGCAGGTTCTATATCCACCCACTGTCAAGATAACGCAAAGATGATTTTGCAAATACCTATATAGTATAATGTAGATTAATAAATAAATAAACATTCATGGGACAAAGTGAGCAAATTATTTGCTTGTGTTATGTGTGTTAGTCAACAAATCCAATATGTAGAAATATGTATATATACATATAATAAAATCGTAGGAAAGTCATGTATGTTCGGGGTAAATTCAAAAAGTACTGCATGGTTTCACTTCAAATTTTGCGTGAATATTACTAACAGGTTGGGTCAACATATAGGCTACATATTATCACGCTAGCATCTACGAGGGAGGATCTGTGCGGAGTAAACGAAGTCCGCGCGGACGAAGTCGCAGGCAACAGCTAGTATTTAATAAACATCCAAACCCAGAAAAACAAAGATTTATGCTCATCACACAAATGGGGACAAGCATTTGCTTGTCCCCATCGGGAATCAAAACCAAGTCTCGTCGATTGCATAGTCAGGGTTGCTAACGACTCAACCAACGGGGCGGTGTAAATAATGAGTTTCCATACAAAGTTTGCCTATAAATTAATGCATGCCATCTCATATTTTTTTGCTACGTGTACCACAATATGATGCTCAATAACAGTTTTTTTCAGTCTCAATATAAAATTTTTTGTTTAGTCAGTACTTTTAAAAAAGTGTTTTTAGAGTGGCACAAACAATTATTTATCCACACCAACATGCGTTTTTGTATATTTACAAAAAATATTTTACTATGCATTTAAACTTAAAAAATACTTTATTCAAATAAACCTTAACAGCCACTTCTGATGAGTCAAAATGTTTGGAATTAGTATAAGATGGGAATGCGGCTACACCCTGAGGAGAAACTCAGTGGGCTTGTCTTTGTTTTAGTTTTTTATAATTAGTTATGATACTACAACAATGATTACAGCTTCCAAAAAATATATTATATAAGAAATTAGTATGAGGAACAATTAAATCCAAGCTCTTGTCTTCTAAATAACCTGAGATTTTATAATTCCCTTTTTAACACATTTTTTAAATTTATAGCTTCAGGAAGTTTATTGTAAAAGCATATACATTGCCCCATTAAGGATACCCCCCGTTACTTATTCTATAGAGACAAGATGCATGCACAACAAGATTGTTTTTGTTCCTTATGTTTAGATCATGTAAATCATCATTTTTTTAAACCAAGCAAACAATTTATGGATGCATATTACATTCTCAAGTATATATTAAGTTTTAAATATTTAGAGATTGCAATTCATCATCTAGTTTGGCTGGACTCGTTCAGATTAGTTATATAATTAAAAAAAAGATTTGTAAATTTTAAATTAAAATAAAACATGTTGGAGTTTATTCAATAAAGTTAAAAGAAGGCCTTATTTATAAGATATCAGTTTATTCCCACTGTATAATAACAATACAATATTTTAGTTACTAGTGGAAATGAAAAAGTTTGTGTTTGTAGCTACTTCAAAATTGCTGACTGGTTTTGATTAAACTTTACAAAAATGTAGCTGAAACATATTACTAAATGTATATCATTGTTTTTAATACATATACACAAAATTGTTGTCGTCTGCTAATTTAATAAAATCAGCAAGTTTTTATAAATTCAGGTAAAATAGACAAAACATGAATTTGCTAAACATAACTTGAGGATTTTTATTATTCTTACTAAATATACAATATTAAAAATGTGGTGGTAACAGAGGACAATTGTGTTGGTCTATGCCTACTTTGTAGAATAGACTATCTGCCATTCTGCCAGGCAGTTCCTAAGAGGCAAATCATTGGCTATGCGAGTCACTTCAATCGTGGCTACTAGGTGCTAGAGTTAGAGTTCTGCATTGTCTCCTGGGTCTGGTACCACCGCCTTACCTATTCCTGCCACAATAATTGCCACTTGTCACTGTTGTGTTCGGGTTTGGAGGGTAACATAGCCTCTAAATTTATGTATGTAGCATTAAAACATCACAACAAGAATAGCAATGGATCCTAGAGCAGTGGCAAATAAAAATCTACAAAACCTTACAAATTTTACAACCCAATATTCTTTTAATACCAACAATGACTAATATGTTTAATTTCATATCATGTAAATATCTATACAAATAAATAAAATTGGAGTATTTGTTTGTAATATATAACCGCTCTTTACTAAATACATATGGATGTATATATGGTACATATACCAAAATAACTGTTTCTACAATTTTAGTCTGTCTGACTGTTTATTCCGGCTAATCTCTGAAACGGCTGGACCGATTTTGATGGGACTTTCACTGGGAGAAAGCTGATATAATAAAAAGTAACTTAGGCTACTTTTATTTTAGACTTTTTCCAGCGAAAAAACAGTTGAAAGTATTTAAAACAAAAAATTGGATTTGCCCACTCAGAACATGACACGAAACATTGACACGTAAGTAGGAGCAACAGATAAGTCTGGCGACATTGTGGAAATCTATCATATAGTAGTCACACACAAAGCCAATTTTTTGCATTTATGTAGTGCCTGCCAGTATTCTATAATATAGTACTACAATCAAATGTTTATTTTATAGATTACCTACATTTCACATGGCAGCAGCAGTGGAAGTGCTGACCCTGGGAACTTTTAGTCGTTTGCCAGCTGTTATACGTGAAAGACTTGTCCCACCTCCAGCCTTGACACCAGCTGAACGTCGTTCCACATTACGAGCTCTTGCACATGTTGTTCGACAGCGTTTGACTACTGCTTCTTTGCCAACTGATATAAGAAATTTGAAGGTAAACTTTTTGTTTCAGCTAAAGTCAAACAGGAAGTAAGTTTACCTGATAGTAAAATATTACTGCTGGCTTTGAACAGCTGAAACACCAGAGATCATGGATACTAAGTAGGCATGTATAAATGAATGGCTCCAAGTTTTATCAGTTTATAAAGTCTCTGTTAGGAAACAATGCATAAGTTCCTTAATACAGAATTTTTATTTCAAGATTACAAACAAGCAGATAGCTCTCCTAATGGAAAGATAACCATTGCCTATAGACACCAAAGACGTTAATGGTGTGTAGCTGTCCTTGTGGCTGAGTCTTAATGCGACATGCGTAAGCTAGTGGCTACGTACCCTCCAAACTGGAACACGACAGTGACAAGCACTGACGCTATAGTGGTATAAATATGTAAGGCGGTGGTACCTGACCCAGATGAGATGATGCAGAACTCTACCACCTAGTAGCCAAAATGATAGTGACTTGCATAGCCAATTGTTTGCCTCTTATGAACTGTCTGGCAGGAGTTTTATTCTTCAAAGGGGCCTGGACCAACACATGAGCTAATAAGCAGATGAATCGCCTGATGAAAAGAGAAAACTAATGCTTAAAGACACCAAAGATGTAAATTGTGTGTTAAGTTCAAATACAATGTGCATATGTTTACCTAGCTATCTTACCATCAAACAGAAATCCAACAGTGGTAAGCACCAGGAATAGGTAAGGTAGTGGTACCAAACTCATGTGAGACAATATATAATGCCAACACCTGGTACAACCACTGCAGACAAAAGTTCTGCATGAGCATACATTTAAAAGATAACGTTGTTTGGAGTTATTATTTTCTGCAAATATATTAATCCTGTGTTATTGATTTGCAGGTGGAAAATGGAAGAGCAACATTTACTGTAGGTCAGGAATTCAGTGTTTCTATAACAGTCATGGGTGATGCACCTAATTTGCCTTGGAGACTTCTTGATATAGCTATTCTTATTCAGGATAGTGAGACTGGTGGTAAGTTTTATTTTCATTAATATAATGCACGTGTTCGGCGAAACTAATATGATACTAGTCTTTGGTAGTCAGAGTAAAAAAATTTGTTCTGAGTGTCGGAGCACAGCTGCTTTTGGCCTGCACACACATGCTATTTATTTATATGTAAAAGTATCGAAACTAAGAAATAAGTATCAGAATTATACTATAGTACCGTAGTAATATTGGAAGGAAAATGGTGGCATTGGAAAGTTCTAAGTATCTGTAAGGTGTCCAAGCTGAAAACCTAAGTAACTAACTTAGATCAATAAGTTCGTTTTTCGCCGAATGCGTCCAATATACATAACACAAAAAGTGATAAAATAATTTGCTTGTAAAATAGATATACAGTGAAATCTGTTTATAACGACATCAAAGGGAATTGACAAATATGTAATAATAAGTAGACACAAAGAATTTTGTAAAAAAAAATGAAAATACTTATGTATTTTAACTAAGAAATTATATATTAAATCAAAATAAAAAATTCACATAGCAAGTACGATACATGTATGTATGTACATATATTTTTCATTTTAATTAAGAAACTTGTCATTTTGTCTGCTTTTGTTTCTTTCAATTTATTGTAATAACAGTCTCTGATATAATTGTGTACAGCAAACATTGCCATGGTCAAATTATCATTTTCAATATTGCTATGAACAATTTTGTTTTTCAATTTTCTAGCCTGCATATTATTGTAGCTTTCTTCTCAATTGTAGATGATATTTTTTTCATAATCATAATAATCAATAGTTACTCACTGAGATTTTAAACAAAAACAAGCCACTTGCTGAACGTCGTCGAGAATCAACGAATACTGCTGAAGATGTAAAGAACCATGTCGTTTATTGTAAAAGGACATCATTAATTAAAAATGGGTGAAAAGCGACATGTCACTGTAAGCGAAATAATTATATCCGACTTTTTTACAAAGCATTTATATATGAAAACAAAACTTCATTGTGTAATTACGTCATAACTGGCCATTGGCCAATATGAGCTGGGTGATAGTAAATGGATTCTACTGTGTTCTGTACTATTCAACCTTGGTAACTTTTGAATGGTAGAGAATGCCATGTAGCATTAAGTTCATTTCTGTATTAGGCGTGGGTAGGTTCTGATGGATGCGAATTCGAGGACCCGCATCACTTGCGTTATTGATGGATATACTTTCAATGACAATTAGGATACGGGTCCAACAGTACCGGCCAAACAAATAATCGATGACGGCGCCGCAGAGGCGCAGAGCGGATAAGTACTGTTCCGTATGACGTCGGCGCCGGTACGACCGAGTTAAATGAAATGTTTCTGTGACACGGTTCATAAGATTGTTGTAAAGAAATGATTGAGGTGCTTTTTTGAAATTCGCGATCACTAAATTTGTGGAAATATGTGGAATTATACAAGCAAAATAGTTGAAAACAAGACCCTGGGTCTTGATTTTATAATTGTAAATAATACAAATCTAGTACTCACAAGGATGTTAAGTACCATATTCATTTTAATAAATAATTATTTCATTGAGTTACAGTAAAATTAATGACCTTCCTACCTATATGATACATACTTTTCTTCACTGGTTAGTGATGTTCCATAATCAATGTTAAAATATTTACTTTATAATAATTAATGTTAAGTATGGTTTAGGTTATTGACTTTGAATCACTGGTCTGTGGTTGTATTGTAGTAGGACCTATACTCTCGCAGTCCATTGATCGTAGTGAGTAGCTGGACCCACATGGGTGCCACTGACACATGATGTGGATGTAGGTCCTTAAATCTGGATGCACTTTCGGATGTAATTTCTATTTTCGGACCTACCCATCACTACTCTATGAATGTTTGTGCATAAATTTTAAATATATATATGTTCATGTTTGTTGAAATTAAGCTTGCCCAGTTTCAACCCCTTGCTCATCTATGATTCAAACACAAGTACACTTTTTCATAGTAATTTTTTACAGATTATTTTTGTACGAATAAATTTAGACAACTAGCCATATCCTATTTATACATTTTACACTTTCAATCGATGATTTACTTGAAATTCCATTTTATTTAATAATAATAGTTTAAGATAGAAGGTCTTTACAACAGATGATTTACTTTTCAGAGGGTAAACCTTTGGTTCACACATCGCAGATCAATTGGCTTCGCGGAGTGGCACAGGCGCGTTTAGCTGCCGCTGGTCTAAGCGGCGCTCTCACTGCGTTACGTTATTTCTGTCGTTCCCTATCCTTGGAGCTTCTGTATACACAAACTTTGAGGCTCTGTCGAGACCGCTTGTCGCAACATTTACAAGTTGACAGGTATATACCTGGACAGAAACTTCAAGTTTCATATTGGCGGTAAGTATGCATAAGACATGAAATAGAAGTTGTAATTGTAAATATTACATAATAATACTTTATCTGTATGATTTCTATTGGACAATCACTGATAATCTCACGATAAACGTGTGTACACACCCACACGCACACACACACACACACACACACACACACACACACACACACACACACACACACACACACACACGCGCGCGCGCGAACAGGTGCACACGCATACGCACATTCGCAGACGCGCACATGCACACGCGCACATACACACGCGCACACACACACACACACACACACACACACACACACGTGCACAAACACACACACACACGTGCACAAACACGCACAAACGCCCACCCACACTCACACACACATACACACAAGCTTCTTCGTGCAAGCACGTAGCAAATAGCGAGTAAATAGGAGCCCGAACACACGTGTGCGTGAATTAATGAATGAATGAAAAGTATTTATTTGCAAGAATATGGTGTTACAAGTTATTAAAATTAATCTAAAAAGATACCTACATATTCTACCATTATATAGTGTGCAAATATTTAAACATTACCATAATATTCTATGTTTACACTTACTATATATATTTACATTACTTATAATAAATAAAAATATTTTGAAATTTTATCAAAATATTTTTATTTACATTCAAATCTTAAGACACATTTTATTAACCAATTTAAGAAATATTCTTGCCATATATTTATCCTTGATGACTTGATTTCTTTAGAATTACTACCGGATCGGAACGCGGCCTCACACTGAGAAGATCCGGCGGAAGAAACTCAGCGGGCTTGTCTTGTTTTTCTTATAATTTACAAAATCCCATCTGTTTATTCAATCTAAATGTTACATTTATACATATTTAAATTTATTAAAAATACATATTAAGAAGTTCTTAGTTTAACATTTTAACTTGTCAGCAGAAATTCATTCAAATTAATATATATTTTTTCTAATAGCAAATTAAACAACTTTTTTGCAAAAATTATTTAAAATGTTAAGTATACCTAAGTCTTAACTGAACTGAACTCACACACGCACGCAAGCACTCACGCTCGCGCGCACTCACATATACACGCATCGTAAAGGCTCTCTTACTCTAATAGTAGCTTGCGCCTTTCAAATAGTATCTGAACAGGCAATATGTGTAATAGCGAGTCTCACATAACAAGGGTAGTAAAATGATAACCGAACAATAAATACTATATTTTCTCATAGTCTGCTTGTCGATGAAAGAAGCAATCAGAGAAATTTGCCATCTGTCAACCTGGATGCCCTGTATTATATTGGGTATAGGTAAATGACGTAGAACGAAATCTACCATATATGGGGAGTATATGGGGAAATAAATGTATGGAAAATATTGAAGTAATATTTCGATATACACTTTTGCATGTAAATTTCAATTACCTGGAAAAATGTTGATAGTAGAAACTTGTTTAATGTGAACATTATGCTATCTATCTCTGTTACAGTGAATTGGGCTGTGAGCTGGGCTATCGTCTGATAGTGGGAGCGGAGGGCTCGTCGTTGTGCGTGTGGCATGTGCCGGCGCTGGCTGGCGGCGAGCGTGTGGCCAGCGCGCTGACGCCGCACGCGCCCTCTATGGAGCGGCTGCTGGCGCACACGGTGCACGCGCGCTCGCGGCAGCGGCTGGGCGAGCTGCGGCTGCTGCTGGCGGAGCTGGGCGTGGAGTGCTCGGTGGGCGGCTGGCCGTGCGTGCTGGCCTGCTCCGTGGTGCACCCGTGCCTGCGCGCCGAGCAGCTGCTGGTGTCGGTGGGCGCGCACGGCGGGCGGCTGCGCGCGCGCGTGCCCGCCTACCCCGCCGCGCCGCGCATGCAGGACCTCGCGCTGGCGCTCGCCGCCGCCGACCGCGTGCGCGCGCGACCCCTACTCACACAACTCAGGTCTGCCTTTGCCGTTATCATCATTTATATTAAATGTTTTATTCACATAAATTACAGAAGAAATACTTATTATGCGTCGGTAATTTTTAACTTATTGATGATGAGATATCAATAATAAGTGTATAATAATGGCAATCATCTTGAAATTTGTCAAAGCTTTGTGGGATTTTGCTTGATTATTCCTTAATCAATTTGATCGAAGCTGAAATTTCTGACAAATGTCAAGTATGTTAAAGTCGGTGTTAATTTTTTGATTAATAAAGTTATCTTAATTTTATTATTTCACATCATTCCAATCGACAATAATAATAATAATAATAATAATAATTCCAATCGACAATCTGGATGAAATTACTGGATAAATGTTAATTAAACTGTTATCATGGCTGTCTTTTAAATTATAGATGGGCACAAGCATAGGCATGTACGGTTTTCAAAAGTATGCTGTACATTTGCAGATGTAATCAATGTTAAACGCTACTCAAATATTTAAACGAAACTGCTTAAAATTTTTCTTAAATATTTATGCAGGCGTATCCGAATATTTTGCAGTGGGGCTCAATCCTTCATCTGATAACTTCGGGCTTCGACTAACACCAATTACCTTTGTTTTAAGATAATTGATAATTACTAATTTTAGATTCTGGCTGGTTGCGCGTCGTTGTGAAAAAACTCTACAACACCTCCCAGCAAGTGTTTGTGAACATTTGCCTTTCTTACATGGGCCAGATCACCCGCTCAACAAGCTTTCGCCTGACCGCCTTTATGTTACATTACACCGACATACGGATCATATTTTGGCAAGTATTTATTGTACTTATTCGTAATGCATGTAGCTTTGTATAGCATAATAAATAAGTAGAGAAGTTTCCTGAACCATCATTAAGGCAGGTAATCGTCGCTACTAGATTTCGAATAGCGTAGAAGAAAACAGCAATTTTAAAAAGATGTAGATAAATGGTTACCATCGCCCATAAACAATAGCAACGTCAGAACTTTTGCAATTACATTACCGTCCTATTAGAAATTAGTAGACTTTTTCTTGAGTGCACTTTTGTTGGTTTTGGTTTGGAAAAACATCTACTATTAAATAGTTCCGCAGAAAGGTTTTGAGAGGGCCTAACACTCTGAAAATCGCACTGTGGTAGACTTCGATACGTCAAGGTAAGGGTTTTTTCTCATGTTTTGACCTGACGTTGAATGACAAAATTTAGCAGCTGGAAAACATTGTCTCATAGCAACGCCAAAGAAATAAGCTTATTAGAAAGAGTCTAGGCATATATAACTTAAGTTGCTCATGCGGTCAATAATAATAATAATAATAATTTATTTAATTATAATCAGATTTTAAAATTACACATTAAATCACTTCAATTTCAATCAATCTTGGATATCGTTTACATTTGCTAGAAGTAAGCTATGTTTGATTGATAACTATTTGTATTATAATATGTTAGTAACAGTATTGATTTACTGTAAGAATATATCACAGGTTCCCAAACTAGGCGTCTCCTGTATTTTGAGATAACCATATGGAATAATATTTATAGATTTTTATTCATAGCGTTAAGCGCTATTTTTTTAATTATTTGGTTTAAATATTACTACCTATATTACTGAGTTAAAATTCGATTACATTTTATTATTATAATTGAATTACAGAATTTGATTAGATTATTAAATACTATCAGTGTTGTCAACTCGAATAAAGCAAAAAGCAACAATCAGAACTTAAAAAAACAGCAGAAAACAGTAAATAGTAATTTCTAAACATCAATTCACTGTCCCACCTTCAACTGTTACATATACTTAATATTTATACAACTACTGTAAATCTCCCTTATATTTGCCATTACTAAAGGGATTTCTGGGAATCGTAAAGTAAAAAAAGTTTAAATGAAAAGATAATTTAATCTAAAATATTCAATTAATCATGGGAAAATTACTCGTTAACATTGTCGATTTCGCGGTATTCGACGTTTCGGACTTTTTTTTTTTTTAATGTACGCTTTTATTATATTTTTTCATATGCACTTTGTTTACAGTGATATATAACTATCTGTTAAATTAAATAATTATTGTACTACTTGAATTATCCTATTTTACTGTATAGGGCAATGGGCCTGACTCTCGTTCCCACCACTGTAACTTGTCAAGAATCAACAGCGGCAACCGTCCTGATAACCTCTGAGTTGCGAGCTTAGAGTGTCCTGGGGAAAAGCTAAGCTGTCTTGGATCTCGCAATGAAATTAATCAGAAGTGTATAGGAGGAGTAGGAAAATACCGTAAATTAATATTAAAATAATAATAATATTAAAATAAAGTTAAATAGGAAAAAATAAGAGTAGCAAAAAGTAATAGGTGGAGTAATGTTTTACTGTATGTCAAAAGTAAAGCATCATTACATTTGGAATCCCCTGTACCGCAAGAGGCCCGCTAGAGATACCAATTGTTATTTAGGCGCGTGACCAACGCAGTCAAAAAATATATTTATTGCTTTTGTTAAAATGTTTTACATGTTGGTTGTAACATAATGCGATTTCGAATAAATTATTTTTGACAATGGTCGAAATATAAATACATCACCAAAAAACAGTAGAAATATTAGTTCATATTTCTTTATATTCATAGTTCATATTTAAACAAAAAACAGTGATATAATGGCGAAAACAGTAAATCTGCTATTAAAACAGTAAGGTTGGTAACACTGAATACTATACAGCTATTTCATATTTCTCAAGGTAAAAAAATAAAAATTCAAATTAAATTAAAACTAATAGGATTGTTATGTGAAAAGATGTTACTGTTATTGCACAGCGCGTAGCAGTATGATGTTAAATTCCTTTCAATAACATGAACTACCACGTTGCACATGAATATGGCAGGATCAGTTGGCAGCGTAAAGACCCTACAGAACCCAAGGCCCTAGTGTCTTAATGTCCTACTGCCCTATTGTCCTTAGCACCCTAGCCCTACCATATATAGAATATATACATATATAAAATACACCAAGACGTCTGTACCGTGCGACCTAAGGTAACAGATGTAGAGTTGGGATGTCAGGTATAAAGGTGGTGGTGATTTAGAGTGTGAGTAAGTTTCCTCTCACTGCTTACCGCAGAAACTTACTTAGTGTGTTGATCCTACGTTGTCCTCTGAGAAGGAAAGTGGTAGGAAGTCGGTATTTAAAGGTGTGGAGTTTTTTCACTGCCCTCAGGTTAGAAGCAGGAACCAGACGATTAAGGGCTTAGATGTTGTCTTCGCCACAATGATACGCCAGTTGCCCCGGAGGTAGTGAAACAACCAAAGACTGATTGGCTAGAGAGCTTATTTTATAATTACTTAATAATTTATACAGAATATTACAAATTTCTTGAGTTATATTTACAGTAGTTGAAGTTTTGATATACTTTGGAGCTTGAATTTGCATGTTTCTTCATTATTAGGTTGTCGCGAAGCTTTTAATCTTTCGATTGGGGTCATTGGTCTGGTCCATTGTACAGCAATGAACGATTATCTTCGTCGCGGTGGGATGGCTGCAGCGCACATACCCTATTCTTTGGAATAGAGAGCAATAAATATTATGATATCAATGACCATCGACCACACAGCCCATAGACGCCTAATGTTCGATTTTCCGTATTGAATGCATTCTGGCAACAGCTGAGCTGAGCTGCAACATCGTGATTGGCTTACTCAAGGCCACAGTGAAAGATAGTGATGTACAGAGAATCTGATTGGTCGACACTGATTGGGTATTGGTGCATGGACATTTACATCGGAATTATAAGTCAGAGTGCTAAGTGCGAGTTTTTCTTTTCGCATTCGATCATGAGCGCGTTTCGAGTTTACTAGGAATTTGTATGTGATTTGTACAGCGCCACCTAGTGGTAAACTGGTTTCTCACGTTTACCACTAGGTGGCGCTGTACAAATCACATACAAATTCCTAGTAAACTCCAAACGCGCTCACGATCGAATGCGAAAAGAAAAACTCACACTTAGCACTCAGATGTGTTGACAGAAGCCATTCGCCTGTTATTAGGGGTCTATGGGTTGTGTGGTCGGTGTCAATGACCTATAGTTAATTTTCCATCCTACATTTTCTACCAAATTTACCCCTGAAACCCCAACGTAATTAGAATTGAATAAATATACATTATTATCAATAAAATTCATTTAGTGTGACTACAGTTTCATTTTAGCAATTGAAATATATGTAACAATTTGTTTTATTATTATATGTAAACCAAACACGTTATTTATGTATATATAAGTTTCAAATATTTAATTTAGATTTTCCTCCATGTTGACCCAGGCCCCCTTGGAAGAAGAGACCATCTGCCGTACCAAGCAGTCCGTAAGAGGCGAACGATTGTCTATGCAACTCACTATCATCGGGGCTACTAGGTGATAGAGTTCTGCATTGTCTCGCCCGGATCTGGTACCTCCGCCTTACCTATTCCTGCCGCAATAGCGCCAGTGCTTGTCAATATCGTGTTCCAGTTAACTTATTCATGTGGCATTAAGACCCTGCTACAAGGATAGCAACGCACCGTTAACATCTTTGGTGTCAATCGGCGATGGTTGTCTCTTCCCATCAAGAGAGCCATCGGCTTTTTTCCTATCTTATGATATAAAAAGGTTTTAAAATGATTCTGTTTGTTTCATTTTAGATGTCATTGAATGCAGTAAGCATTTTAATATATTTTGTCTAGAATGGCCAAGAATGTGGCGCTCATTCGCCCAATTATGTTACATTTCTGCTTTATCAGGTGGTAGAGATGAAGGAAGTGGCAGCAGGTTGTACCGCGACCACCAGCTCAAGCGGTAACACAGGCAGTGCTTGTAACGTAGCGCTGTCTTTCCACTTGGCCGGGGCACGTCGGTGTACGCCTGACGAGTGCGAGGATGAGGTTTGTATATCAATCACCCATTTGTGGAGTTAGATGTGAGCTTAAACGTCATAAAATATGTAAGGTATAAAATGGTAAAATGCAATACGGTTTAAAAATACCAAAAAGTAACTACACAATATAGTACTGTTGTAGAGCTTTGGAAGGGGGGAATAAATGAAGATGCAGATTCACTACTTGTTTTTATTTAAAAAACTGAAAAATTCATCAATGTGTTTATTAATGTTCTCTCAAGCATTACTCATCGACCACACAACCCATAGACGCCTAATGTTCGATTTTCCGTATTGAATGCATTCTGGCAACTAGCTGAGCTGAGCTGCAACATCGTGATTGGCTTACTCAAGGCCACAGTGAAAGATAGTGGTGTACAGAGAATCTGATTGGTCGACACTGATTGGGTATTGGTGCATGGACATTTACATCGGAACTATAAGTCAGATGTGTTGACAGAAGCCATTCGCCTGTTATTAGGGGTATATGGGTTGTTCGGTCGGTGGCATTACTACATATTACAGTTTGCATGTGACAGTGTTGTTTAATTTTAAAAACATTTTTTTTATATTAGATATTTTTTTATTGTAGAATAACCCATCAACAAATACGGCGACAACCACAGCTCGAGCCTATTTGAAGCTCCATTCGCTCGTTGAACTGGATACGTTTACGCTAACTCACGGACCTTTCACGCCGTTGGATACACCAGGTAATTGACGCAGACCTGCCAAGAAATTAGCTGCATGACTAGTTTTTGAACCCCATGATAAGATTTATTACTACTTAGTTTAAAAGTACAGTACAATAGCTTAAATTTATATTGGACTCCACACTAGGCAAAGCCTGTGGCGTGGTTACCGTAGATACACTTAACAAAACCATAAACTTACACAATAAAAAGAAGAAGAAAAAAATTAAAAAAATCTGTAAACGGTTGACCCTGCAGGCCACCCCTGAAACTCCCGCTAAATGAAGGTATTTTAAGCGCAAAAGAATAAACGCTATAAGCGTAGATTTTTTCAGTTTATTGATTTTTGAAAAGCTGTATATTTTCAAAACGATGATTTTGATCTTTTGAATGGCATTCAATTTAATTTTTGAGATCTAAAATATTACTTTAGCTGAGTAATCGATTGGTTGAAAAAATTCAAAGCAATGTAAAAAAACATATTTTTTTTAAATTTCGTCATTTATAAATCCCAAACAAATTGACTGATTTTAAGCCAATTAACGGTATTTGACGCAGTTCTTAAAGGAGATAAGCTGATAAGATTTTTAAATCAATCGTTGTATTAGCCTGAAAGTTATTTCAAAAATATTAAGTTTGCTAAAAACAACGTAATTTTAATATTTGAAAAGCTGTAACTTTTGAAAATTACATTTGATTATGATTTTTGAAACGGCATTCGACGTAGTTTTTTTTAGAACTAAAATATCGTAGAATACCAAAAAATGATTGGTTGGATAATTTCGAAGTTATTTCGAAAAAACACTTTTTTCAAAAATTTTTGTCAACAATTACTCCCAAACGGATAAATCGATTTCGATTCAATTTATGCATTAGACGTAGTTTTATGAGGAATAGAGCTGATTAGTTTTTGTACTCAATCGGTACATAAATCTGGAAGTTATATTAAAAAAATACTGTTAAGCCAAAAATTTTTTTAGGGTTTTTTCAAAATTTTTCAATATCTCCTGGGTTCATTGGGTTCAAATTTTTAGGAAGTCTAAGTTGAGCAGAATCCAATCGAAAGCTATCAACCGCGTTTCAATATATGCAAATTCTATAACGTAGCGAAATTACCTAAAATAGCGGCACATCCTCCTCTTTCCCCCGTGAAGCATCATAGATCGCACTTGGATTAACAAATTATTTGGTTCTTTAGCTATCCAACGTTAAAATTAATTTTCGGATGTAGATATTTATGTAGCTATAACACCAAATTGCATCCCTCAATTTTGTTATCATCAGTTTTTGAACTGTTGCTCACTATCAAAGCAAATTTAAAGACGTATTCACGTCAACATACTCGTAATCTATAAAAACTATGTGTTGGACTCTTACGGTTCAAGTAGCAACCCTGTGACATACACACGAACAGCGGAACATATGTAATAGGGAGGAACCCTAATAATTATAGAATTGGTCTGGTAGGTATGCAGGCGGGTAAGCGCAAGCTGGCGGCGAACAACGCGCGCGCGGTGCGGTCGCGGCAGCCCGCGTACTTCCTGCCGGAGCTGGCGCACGTCGTGGCCGCCGCCGACGAGCGTGTGCCCTTCGTCAATCTAGCACAAGAGGTAACGCAGCGTATTTACATACAGATTGTGCTAATCCATCTCTACTAGATTACTATATTTTTTATGTGTCTATCAAAAAGACTATGTAGTAAAACATATATGTACAACAAAAATGTATAACATTTGATACCTACTTGTTCTTCACTTGTTGTGTTTTAATTTTTAGTATCTCATCGCAGTGAACATAAGACATCACTTAAAATCAGCTGCTCACTACGCTATAAGTGCATTTAATGCATAATCCTACATCAAATTTATTATGCATAAGAAATAATTTGTTACTAAAGTCAGTATTAAATATTAAGAAATCCAGAAAAATGTGTGTTAAACACCTAGACAGCAAAAATGAGAAAAAAATAGGTCGTAATGTATGGGAGTGATTTTGTGAAATGAAACGGAAGTGTGTAATAGGAAGCCGAGAAATCGCGTGCTATTTGAAATGACCAATGAGCGCGTGCAGCAGTCATCAGGTTGTATCTACTTAATCACTTAGATGTCATATGTTGCACATCATATGCGAATACTGTAAGGATCGCTCGTTTTTATGGTTTCATACCCAAAGGGTACAATGGAACCATATTGCTAAGACTCCACTGCCCGTCCGTCTGCTACCAGGCTGTATCTGATATACAGTTAAAAATTTCACAGATTATGTATTTCTGTTGTTGTTATAACAACAAATACTAAAAATAGAATAAAATTAATATTTAAGGGGGCTCCCACACAACAAACGTGATGTTTTGCCATTTTATATAAATGATGGTACGGAACCCTTCTTGCGCAAGTCCAACTCGCAGTTGGCCGTATTTTGATACATGCAATGAATGTGTGGCAGTACAGTTGAGTATAGCGGCGTGTGTTGTGTAGCTGGCGGCGCGCGGGGTGACGCACGGCGGCGTGCAGGCGGAGTGGAGCGGGTCGGCGCTGGGCATGCGCGTGGTGGCGCTGCCGCGGCCCGAGGGCGCGCCCGAGCACGCAGCCGCGGCGCTGCGCGCGCGCCTGCTTGCCGCCACAGTGCGCCTCACCAACAAGAACCAGGCGCGCGTCTGGACCGCCGAGATCGTCTTCCACGGCTCGCCCGTCAGGACGCCCAACCCCAAGGAGCAAGGTTTCTTCTTTTTATATAATATGTTTATTTTTAAATGTCTCAGAAAAAAATATTCACGTTCTACTTTTAAGTATCTCAGAAAATATTCAAGATCTATTTATATACAGTTCTGTTATTAAGTATCTCAAAACATATATTCATGTTCTCTTTTTATGTAATTCAGAAAAAAAATGTTCTATTTTTATGAATTTCAGAAAAACTATTCATAGTCGATTTTCAAGTATTTCAGGAAAAATATTAGTTTTATATTTTTAACTATCTCAGAAAATTCCCAGGATTTATAAATATAGATAATTTAAATTCGTCATCTAAATCAGCTCATTAGATATTCGAAATATGTGTTTTTACAGACACGATTACCACCACATCAATAAGTGATGTTATATACCAGCAGACCCGCGGTGCTTCGTGGGCGAGTAGATAAACATGTCATCATTATTTTTCATACAAACTTTCACTTTGTCTCTGTAAATATTTGAAGACCCATCAACTATATCGGTGCCAAATTTCATCAAAATCGGCTCAGCGGTTTAACCGTAAAAGCATGATATAGGATACTACTCAAACCCGATTACAGTGCCACCTGCCAATTTCAATTCTAAATCTAAACGTTCAACGTTGCAATATTTACTTGTTCTCTATCCTGCTATCATTTACGATACCATTGTCTGAGTTGATGTAGAGCTAGATTGCAAGAGGATGAATTACAATCGTTTAACTGGGCCAGCGTAATACTAAATTATTGGTGAATAAATTACAACGAAATGGCAACATTTACTAAATAGAATATGTGAAAGTGCGTAAAAATCATGTCATCGAAAAACCATTCTATATCTAAACTATTAATTTATTTTGCACGCCACACACATCTACATACACTCACTACACACACACACACACACACACACACACACTCACACGCGCGCGCACACGTACACGCGCACGTGCACACACGCACCCACACGCGCACATACACACACAGACACGGATACACACAATATTTCTATATATTTAAATACAGTTTCACCTAATATGAAATTTTTCAGGCGAAAGACGTTGCGTGTATCTTCAATATGAACTTGGCACGGATGCCGGGCGAACAGCAGAAGCTTTCCTCGCTGACTGGGCTGCTATTGTGCATTTGCATACTCTTCTACACGATTTTATGTTAAGACCTGCACAAGGTTTGTTTATTTTCTATATTGACTGTTTTCTTTTTTCTAATAAATATTTAATGGGTTAAATTTATACTTTCAAATTATTTTGCTCTCAAAATATTTACAAAATTAATCGTACAATTTTAAACCACCACAAAGTGTGGTGGCTTATCTGTAAAACTTTAATATAAACTTTTTTCCAAGATTCGTGTATTTTTTAAAAGGGCAATGGGCCCACCTCTCGTTCCCACCACTGTAACTTCTGTAAACCAGAATCAACAGCGGCAACCTTCCTGATAACCTCTGAGTTGCGAGCTCAGGGTGCCCTGGGGGAAAAGCTAAGCTGTCTTGGAACCCGCATCGAATTTAATCAGAAGAGTATAGGAGGAGTAGGAAAATACATCCAGTTTCCCTCCCTTTACAGCAGGAGACAGCGTAAGATAAAGCAAAAACTGCTAAGAAATGAGACGTTTACAATCAGGTTAAGCCTGATTGCTATTGCACCACGGTAGTTTAGGTATTTGAGGACCTACGAAAATGGCCTACTTAATTCTGCTTCCAGTAGTATGTATGACAAAATCGCTTGAAGGCACGGAAATTCCCACGTGTTGCTACAAGGTCGGAATAGTAGATTACCCCGGATATACATCGTATACTATCAAGCATTTGGCTACGTTCATTTTGCCAGAGATTACACTCCCAAAGAATATGATGTGCAGTTTGTTCATATTTACAGTTTATGGTGGAACATTCGCAAAATGGAGAAGGAACTAATTTGAACGAGAATAATTTAGCTTTAAAATTACCATGACTAGTAAGGAACTGTGCAACACAATGATCTATTTCTATCCACGTTTTACTTAATCGTTCCCGGACGCAGGGGAAAAAGTTATATAAATGCCGTCCTTTAGGTGAGCAGCACCAACGCGACTGCCATTCATTTATTAATTCATTAGTAACATCCATCACGGGATTAAAGAGGCGACGTATTTTTGTTTGAGCTTGCGGATTAATAAATTCTGGGCTAGTAAAGTTTTTAGAATTATAGTACATTGAGGACCGACGCTGAATTTCTAAATCTAATGGTAATACACCTGATAAAACGGGTAAAGCTTCAGAGCTTACAGTGCGATATGCTTTACACAGAAATATTAAAGCCAAACGCTGATTTTGAAGTAATTTACGCCGGGTCGCGCCGCTTGTAACTTTATCAGCCCATGCTGGACATGCATAAGTAATACAACCTAAATAAGTTGCGTTATAAATTATCTTTAAAGTGTTAAAGGTTAAACCCCACGTTGAGGTAGATATGCCGGCAAAGGACAAGTAATTCCGTTTAGCTTTTTCATTGATATAGTTAATATGATTTATAAAAGTATAATTTTTCTCTAAAACTAAACCTAAATATGTTACGGACTCCTTTCTCTTTACTGTGCTATTATTTAATTTTATACTAGGAGATGATAGAAGCGAACCTTTTAGTATTAAGTAGAACGTTTTATGAGGCGCAAATTTTAAATGATTTCTGAATCCCCAGTTGGATATTAAATTAAGACTAGTATAAGCCAGTGACTCTATCTGTGCTCGTGTGTTTGCTTGTATTATTAAAGCAACGTCGTCCGCATAACCTATAAGTGAGCATCCTTCAGGCAAGGCTAGTGAAAATAAATCATCAAATCCTAAGTTCCATAGATATGGCGAAAGTACTGAACCCTGTGGGCAGCCCAGAGTAAGGCGTTTAGATGCAGCGTAATGCCCTAGCTGTAATTTCAAGTGACCGTTTTCTAAATACGATTTAATTAGTTGATATATATTAGAATAGCATCCCCTTATTTTTAGTTTTAATAATAACATCGGCCACCACGCGTTATCAAAAGCACCTGAAATATCCAAAAAGATACCCACAACATAATTATTTCGTGATAGTTCTACCGTTTTTCTCATGGTTAGCACTGCATCTACAGTGGATTTTCCGGCGGTAAATCCAAATTGTTGTTTATTGAATGTGGGCCCTTGCGGTAAGAGTCGAGGAACTACTAATCTTTCTAGCAGTTTACCAAGAGAAGGTAGAAGTGTAATTGGGCGATATGATTTAGGGTCATCCGGAGGCTTGTCACCAGATTTTGGAATAATTTTGAGATATCCTTGGCGCCATATTTTAGGGAAAACACCTTCCGCAATGCAACGATTTATTACTTTTAGAATAGAGTCTGGGGCTGCTATACACGCTTGTTTTATCATATAGTTTGAGAATCCCCTCCCTCCCTTCGCTCGGTACATCACTTGTTTCCGCGCGCTCTGTGTTATAAATTAAGTTTAATTGTCTAAGTGCGTAGTTTTGGTGTTGTGTGTGTATAAAAGTTTTAATAAAGGTATAGGCCATCTAAACCGTAAGTTTTTATCGCATAAATTACGCAGTAAATAATTAAATTGATTGTTTCGTCGTGTTCGGTAAGTACAACTTTTATTTATTTTTTAAGTACCCACGTTACCGGCCGCCGCCGCGGCCTGCGGCCGGGTTGTATTGTTTCTTTCGTTATAGTTCGCTTTTTACTTAGGCATAATGTCAAATCGGGATAATATTCCGGCGGAATGTAATAAAAATCCTTTCGCTAAAAGTCAGATGACTCCGCGATCCCCCACTAATGTCTCAAACAAACGGTGCATTAGTGATATTTCACCATCTCAATTAACACCCGATGGCAAACGTAGTTGTGTCGCCACGAATGAGGATAATAACACCACCATTTTCAACATTTCTTCTTCGCAAGAGGAGCCAAATTACTATGAATTAGTCCGCGAAGCGTCTTCATATTTAGCGAAAATAAACGAATTAGTCAATGAACAAGGCTCGCGTATGAATGTCGCTAACAAATCCGGCGTTATGGACATGACCCAACGAGTCACCGCTATTGTCTCGTTGTTAGCCTTGCGGTCATCATCACTTGAGACCAAACTGGCCTTAGCAGAACAAGACGTTGTTACGTACAAAAACAATAATAATGCCCCGTCTTCATATTCTGATGCCGTACATTTAAAGCTGTCAAAAACTATCCCGCCGGTTCAAACGCGCGTTCCACTACCTTGCGTAATTGCTTACCCGTCGGAGGAAAACTCAAACGTTATAAAAACCTCAAATGAAACCAAAGAGGTGTTAATGAAAACTATTAAACCATCCGATGACGGCTTTCAGATCGTAGGTGTCAAGAAAACTGCAAAGTCTGGTGTTGTACTTAGGGTAACAAATGAACGCCAGGTTCAAAAATTAAAATCCGTGAATGCAATAAAAACGGCAGGGCTACGTCTAGAAACTCCGACCGGTCGTCGTCCACGTATTTTGGTCAAAGATGTCCCCCAAAACTTATCCGATGAGGCGTTTTTAACCTGTTTATATAGGCAAAATATTAAGGAAGAAATGAATATGTCAGAAGATCAATTCCTCAAGTCTATTAAAATAGTTAGACGTCGTAATTTTGATCAAAATAACCGTAAGTGGATAGGTATTGAATTAGAGCCTGCTATTCGCAAACATTTAATAAAATCCAAAGAAAAATTATTTATCGATTGGGCTACCTGTAGGTTTGTCGATGACGTGGAGTTAGTTCGGTGCACTCAGTGTCAACAATACGGTCATGTCTATAAGTTCTGTCGCGAGAAAACTCCTTGTTGCGCACATTGTGCCGGCACACATCAAACTAGGGACTGTCAAAACAAAGACCGCAGTGATTTTACGCCGACCTGCGGCAGTTGCAAACGCTATAAAAAACCCAGTGATCACGTGACTGGCTCGCCTGACTGCCCAACTTTTAAGGCAAAGATGGAGCAGCTGATTTTAACTACTAATTATGGATAGGTTGGTAATAGGACAATTAAATCTCCACAACGATAAGACAGCTACGTCGGAGCTGAATAGACTCGTTACTGAATACAAAATTGATGTAGTACTGATTCAAGAACAATACCAAAGTACCCAACTTCGTAATAACGTACTACAACACAACACAAAAGCACGCGCAGGTATATACGTCACGCGCTCTTTTTATACAGTAACGGCTATTGCAAATCTTTCTTCTCAACATTGTGCCGTAGCGGAGGTGTCCTGTTCCAAATTTAGAATTTACCTAATTAGTTGCTATTTCCAGTACTCCGATCCTGTTGCCACTCACTTGCATCACCTCCGATACGTCCTACGATCTCTTGCCGGACAAAAGATTATTATTGGCGTTGACGCCAATGCCTCATCCCCCCTTTGGTACGGTAAACTACGGTCCAATGACAGGGAGCGTAGATCTGCGGTAGAAGAGTTCATTGCTGAACTAAATCTTACCATCCATAACACCCCCGACGCACCACCTACATACAGTAGCCCAATGGGTGAATCATCTATTGACGTCACACTTTCAAGTGCGTACGTTCGTTTGTATAACTGGCGCGTAATTCCAGATGCGTCTTGTAGTGACCATCGTTTGATTGTGTTCGAGTATGACTCGTTGTTGCCTGGGAGATCGGAATCTAGTACTACTGATTATATATATGACGCTAAATTCGCTAACTGGAATCTTTTCCGATACTTATTTGCTGCACATGCCAAAGATTTCACTCGCCATTCTTTAACAGTGTCAGAACAGTCAGAAATGATGTCTGATGCTTTTACATACTGCGCAGATATTGCTATAGGTCGACATTCAAAAATAAAATTTCAAAAATGTGAGTGGTGGAATGATAGTTTAGTCAAAAAACGACGAGACTTCAGGAAAGCTAGGCGCCATCTTAATAAAATTAAGCGCCGTCGTTCAGAAGGCGACGAATACGTTAAAGCTCTTGCTGATTTAAGAAGGATCCGGTCACACTATCGAGCCGCTACTACGTTAGCAAAGAGAAAATTTCTGCAAAAAATAACGGATAGATTAGAGAAAGAAGGCCCTTGGTCTTCTCTGTATCACGAAATTAAAAATCGTACGAGAAATAACTTTTCTTTTTATAATAACATAAAACTTAACGATACGTATACGCTTAGTTTAGAAGAAACAACAAACGCTCTTTTGGAGACGCTAATTCCAGACGATAATCTAGAGCGGGATGACGAATATCATCGTGAAATTAGATCACAAGTTGACGTGACACCTGTGTCCCCCATATCGAGTCTGGTATCCTTAGATGAATTGTTAAATACCGTTAACAATTTACCATTGAAAAAAGCGCCCGGAGAGGATAAAATCTCAAACTATAAGATTCGTGTATATATACTTACATATAATGTCAATATTCTTACACATAATGCATTGGTATCTGTGTGGCGAGATGGTATTGTAGCGATACTCCAATCTCCAGGGGGTTTCTAACTTAGCTTATGCAGCAGTAATAGGCAAAGCGGGGATACCGAACCCGTGCGAGACGTGGTGGAGCTCTACCACTTAGTAGTCATGATGGTAGTCATAAGTTTGACCAATCGTTGCTTTTTACAATCTGCAACAAAATAACCATTTTTCAAATTATTTATTAGTAATTGTTTTACTATACCGGGACGGTAACAATTATCCCCGGGTACATCGGGGCCCCTTTTTGGAAGAATATATGTATTGCCCAGGTGCTAGGCATCTCGTAAAAGGTGAAAAAAAGGCTAATGCATGTTACTAACATATTCATACATAAAAACATACGTATGTAAATACACCGCTATATGTCAATATAGAGGTTTACATATTATTACATATGTTACCAATTAGAATAAAATAAAAATAGATATTGCTAAACTACATAGTACACTTCAACGGAATTGGTGTAATAATATTCAAAAATATGTGACCGCATTGGCGATAGCGGCCCGTTAATGAGTCTAGTCACAAGTTCGGCAATTCGCTGATTTTAAACAATAAACTTCGACATGTACGCGCGGATATTCATACTAAACATTTTTATTCGATAATTAGGTCAACATTCAACTATTTTTTTTACATATTTTTTATCAAAATCAAATATCAATCCTTCAGTTTGTAGAGTCTTTTACCAGTCAAGCTTTATATTAACTTGAATATATAAAATACATACTTATTAAGACCAAATAAGACTAGCTAGATAGAGACACATTATACACCATATTTTTGTAAGACCGTAGAGTGCTATTAGGTGCAGGTTAAACTGTAACTTATTATCAGTCTGTCGCAGTGATAGTGGTAAACTGTTCCACAGTCATGCGTGCACTGTAAATTAAGTTGTCAAATAATAAAAGCCATGTAGGGGAATAGACAGTGTCAGTGTAGTAGACAGAAGATTTAAATCATTTGTGTTACCCTTCGGCCGCACCTACGTGTATCGTTCGTATTAGCGCGCTATCTCTTCGGCCGTACCTGCGTGTATCGTCCCGGTGATATTTAGCGCGCTAATACATACCCAGTCGGAATGTTTGCAACGATAGTCGATAATAGCCGGTCACATCTACATGTATGGCATCATTGCGCGAAGCTTTGTGACGTTAACCGCAAGTGCGGTCGCAGCATTACAAAGAAATTAAAGTTTATATTTTAAGTATTATGGCGACAAGGAAATAAACTTTTGTTTTCTGATGGTTGTTTATTTCTATAAACGTCATCTAGTGGCTTGTTATCCTGTGATGTGAGTAGAATGTGTGTGTGTTGTGTGTAGAGCGCGAGACGCTGTGGCAGGGCGTGTGTGTGCGGTCGTACACGTACCGGTCGCTGGTGCTGGGGTTCGGCGCGGGCGGGCGCGCCACGGCCGTGCTGCAGTGGAGCGCGGCCAGCTCGCGCTACACCGTGGCCACGCCCGCGCACCAGCCCGCCGCCAACGCGCACCACCTGTTGCATCACCACCTCGACCACTACCTCAACTGGTACGCCTACTGCAACATTACCCCACACCTGTTAGAGCCAGGACTGAGGAACCACACTAATGATACTACTCCACTTGGGTCTTAACGCGTAAATGAGCACGTTAATTTAGACGTGACGTATACATGGCCAACTTATTAATCTGGTAAATTATAAACGGCATTACTATTGGAATAAAAAGAGCCATGGATCGGGTATCCGTTTTTTAACACATAAGAGGGTTTTTTTGTAATATTTAGTAGGGAAGTTTGACCATGATCCCGCCTGATGATAAGCTAAGATGTGGCGTAAGATGGAAAGCGCTTCCCTAGAAGGTACCTGTTTAATTTAGTGCACTAAGCTATGTTAGCTGAGTTAACGCCATCTCATTATGTGGGAAGCGTGCGCACAGCAAGAACGTGTGTACTTTGCTTTAGGCGGAACTGAACATTTGAATCATCTACTACCATTTTGATGTATTTTTTTGTTAAAAATTCCACAATGCCTCTAATAATTTATAACGCTCTTTATTACAACTAATGTAGCTACTTTAAGCTCCATTCTAACTTCAACCTCCATTTTGTGTGCTAACACGTGGAAGAATTAACTCTTAACGGCTTTGTAACCTACCTAAATGTAGTCGACGCGCCATAGCAAGTAGGAAACTAGACATGGGGTAATCGGGAGGACCCTATCAGTGGTAGAGGCAGAGTAAAAGAAATAAAAAGGTAGTCACACACACCCACACAATCCTAATAAATATTGCCTCTTAAGCACTATCACTATCTCTAGTTACTTTTCACGCGTAGTCCGTTATTTGCATCAGCCCGTGCTCTGCGATTGGTGTAGGCCAATTTATGGCCTTAGTGCTTCAGAACCTCAGCGCGCCCAGCTGCTCCGTTAATCGCTCTCCGCTGCCTTGCGTTAAATCTTGGTTTGAATATATTAACTAGGCGGAGAAAAATATTCTGCACACAAAAGTGTTTTTTAAATATACCGCCCATCGGTCTTTAGTTCAGCTCCAGGACTAGTAGGCCACATCTGTCCATTCCGCTGATAAATATATAGCCAATTGTTCGAATTTTACGAACTACCTGGTAAAATGACAGATGGCCCATTCGCTAAGAAGGTTCGGATTGATTCGAGGTTTTGGTTTGATGTCTTAAAAAAGTAGCATCGAGTATACATATGTCGTCAGGAACAAGGACCTGATGTCGCTGGGCGTGGTGCTGCGCGAGACGTACGCGCCACTGCTGGCGCTGGGGCGGCTGCCGTCGCTGCCGCAGCTGGGGCTGCACCACGTGCGCACCATCATGCCCACGCCCACCTTCACGCTGCTGGCGCACTCGCTGCGGAAGGTACCACGCACATACGCACTATTGCTTACTCCCACCGACCATACAGCCCATAGACACCCAGTAACAGGCGAATGGCTTCTGTCAACACATCTGACTTATAGTACCGATATAAATGTCCACGCAGAAATACTCAATCAGTGTCGACCAATCAAATCCTCTGTACATCGCTATTTTTCTCTGAGGCCTTGAGTAAGCCAATCATGTCGTTGCAACTCCGCTTCGTCTTACCTCAGCTAGTTGCCAGAATGCATTCAATACGGGAAATCAAATATTAGGCGTTTATAGCCTGTGTGGTCGGTGCTTACTCCATATTTATAATGTGCTTCCGCCTGCTGCTTTGGAAAAAAAATTATGAATAATGAATTGTACTGGGATAAAAATTTGCCTTTGTGTTGTCTGGATGTGTAGTTACCAGGTGTTAAAGAAGTTGTAGAATCATCAGATAGCAGGAGACCCAAATACTTTTTACTATCCCATACACACAAACCTTGCCTTTAATATTGTTAATGGGACTAATTGCTTTAGCATTAAAACTAGAGTGGTAGAGTTCAGCATTGGCTCGACCGGGTCTGGTACCACCGCCTTACCTATTCCTACCGCAATAGCGTCCGTGCTGGTCACTGTCGTGTTTCGGTTTGGAGGGTAAGGTAGCCGGTAAACTTATGTATGTGGCATTAGATCTCGCCACAAGATAGCAACGCACCATTAATATCTTAATAGGCGATGGTTGACTCTTTCCATCAAGAGACCCATCTGCTTGTTTGCTATCTTATGATATAAAAAAAAACTAATACACCAATAAAGTTTCATTTTCGAAAACTGACTGTATCTAGGCATATTAATTTATAATAATACTAGCTGCAGCGTGCAACCCGCTGCATTATAAAAGTTTTTGGCCAATTCCGCATAGTCACCTAATTTTTCCGGAATAAAAAGCCTATGTGCTATTCCAGGTCATCCTCTATCTATGTGCCAAATTTCTTCCAAATCCTTTCGGTAATTTTTGCGTGATTAACAAACAGCCATCCATTCAAACATCTAAACTTTCGCATTTATAATATTAATATAGAAACATAGATACGAATACTACTATTTCCTCAACAACTTATTGTATTTATTATAATTTCTTGGATGAAATATGACACCACATACTTCAGCGGTGGCGACTGCCCCTCTGGGCACATATGCTCTAAATTCCATAAACAATCTGAGAAGAACAATCCAGGCTGCTCCAAGACTTTCAAGAGCAACATTGTGTATAGAAACTCAGCTGTACGAAACAAACTGAGCATCGAAGCAATACCTACCATGCTTGCCGTTGGTCTTTGACTTAATTAAAACTCAATGCTTAATCTGAGGCGATAAATTATTAAAATATGTGCTAATGTCATAGATGATATTTCATATTTAAAAACTATATTTAATTGCAAATAATATACTAAATATCATTAAGATTAGCGGGGGGCGATTATGAGATATACTAAAGAAATTATTCGATCATAAAGATGTTTCGAGAAATGTATCTCACCTTTATTTATTTCTTATTAATTTCACCTTTATAATATGTATCTTAATTGTAAGATATTCGTAAATACTCATTTAGCTAGTAATAGTGATTTTTAAACGAATCGGTGCAAGCGAAATAGGCTGGAATACCGAGAGAGAGTTGTGACTGTAAAGAGGTGTAACTGTAAAGAGGTGAGCCTCGTTTCGTCCTTTAAAAATAAATAGCAAATTAAAAGAAATAAACTTACTGTTAAACTATAAAATCGTCACAAGTCGCACCACTAGATCAAAACAAATATCTGTTTTATTTGATAGCCACAGAGCGACTCCGATTCGAGAGCGACTCGCGATTCCTAAATCGCGTCTTTTTATACAACGGTATTAGTGGCAAACTCAAAATTTTCAAAAATTCAATTCGACGGTCATTCAAAAATTAGTAACATTAATCGATTATAAAAATAAAATAGTTACCAATCACATAATTTATTTTATCAATATGAGTATTGATGGACTAATGTTGCAAAAAATCTAGAAAAGCTTAGAGTGGAAACGCTGGAAAATCTAGAAACAAAAGAAAGAGAAGCTGCTTCTATCGATAAATAATAGCCGCTGTTACCCAAACAGTTATGCCATAAATGACCTTCTTGCGTAAGTGATAACGGTGAAAATAGCGTATACTATAACTTGTTTACGTTTAGATTGTTTATGCGTTATTTCGAAACTTTCGGGAATATGGTCGAACTTTACCTTGTGTATAAATAATGATGTATTGGCAGATAGCAACTCAGTTTTATAAAGTAATTCGGAAGCGATAGTTGGGACATCAATGTAAAGCGATATGTTAAGTACAGTCTAGTGATACGGAAAGTGTTTGAGTTTAGTGATTCATTGCAGTCGGTTAGTTCATGTGAATAGTGAGTGTGATTATAATTCATCAGTGTATTTACGTATTGCATTGTGGTGTATTGTACATTTGTGTTGTAAATACACAGTTTAAATATAAGTGATATTTCATTGCACAATATGAACTCTAAGCTCGCGCAGTAATTTGATTATACCAATTTCTTTTTATTCATAATCGCCCAATGCTAATTAAGGTTCATATAAATTAATACTTTATTGGCGTTTTGCTGCCAAACAGCTTATAGCTAAACGTTAATTTTTAAAAATTCTAACAGGTGGTGACACATTGTATATCCATAGAGGTAGAGCACTTGTGTGTAATTAGTGTTGTAGCCAAATCTTATAAGTTCCTCTCAAAATTGACGACTGCATTTTGCCTCTGTATTGTCATTTTGTTTGTAGGCAACTTTAATGGTAAGTACATTTTTACATGCAATGAAATAAAAAAATAATTGTTAAAATTATTTTTATAAGAATTTCATATTTTAATTTTCTACAGATTCGCATAATATACGCTGGCGCTTATTCGATAGAAGTTGGTATTCGTGGCGGCAATATGGTGACCATTCGCGACGGCGCATACTCCAAGTTTGATCGTAGTGCAGTCGCAGATGAATTCGCACCGGCCCAGGGCTTAAAGGTAATCTCATATACTATTTTATTTGAAAACAAAATTTTTTTTATTTTATAAGATAGCAAACAAGCAGATGGGTCTCCTGATGGAAAGAGATGAAAAGATAATTCGGTGAATCGTGGTTTAACCGAACGTCTAATAGACGTATAGTTTATACTGCCCACCCCACAAGGGAACTGGGCGTGATGATACTACTACTATTGTACTTTCTCTTGTGCAGAATATATATTATGCAGCTAAACGGATTGATCAATTACAACACGGTTTTCGGCATTCGGCATTTGTGAATTTTAAAAATAATTATTTATTGATCGAGCGAGCGAAGTTCTTCGTGTTTACTGAAACAATCTCTGAAACAATATGGCGTTTGTATGGATGTACAGACCTTTTATCTCACTTAAGCGGGTGAGTCACACTTGTAGTTGTAATGCGTATAGACACGCGCTTTTGTGTGCGTATCTACATGTAGTGTCAGCAAGCTCATCGCCAATGAACAAATAATAAAGATATTAAAACTTTGATAGATTTAAATAATGTATAAGACATGGTAGAATAAAATACAAACTTATACTTTAGAAATATTAATTTTAAACAACATTTTGAGATGGATTTTTAATTAATAATATCACTTATTTTGAAACATATTTATAATTTAATACCCGACTGCGGTGAAGCCCAAAAGGAGGGTTATGTATTTGTTCTGAATGTATGTATGTGGTTCTGTTTCTGTGTTCTCTCGTAATTAAACACGGATTGTACACGAATTCGTAATGTCTGTATATAATTTAGCTTTTTTATAACTTTTTTATTTAAATTAATATTTCAGGTGTCATCCGTAACTAGACTCTTCAGAGTCAGTTTCGTCGTCACTGTCCTCTTGTAAATTTATTATTAATTCAAAATTAGTGTCGAAATATTTCATATATTCACTTTCTTTTTTAATTACATTATTGCAAGTGTTGCGCCATGTCTCAACTCGTTATTTTTGTAATACTCTCTTGAATAAGGGTTTCGGTATTGGTCATATTTTGCTCAACGTTTCTTAGAGCAATATAGTTTTTAAGGACTCCCCAAATGTTCTCTATGGCATTAAGCTCAGGATGGTAAGGAGGCAGGCGTAACACTTCAAATCATTTACTTTTGATGTAGTCATCGATTTTGTATGTGTTAAAATCACTTTTATGTTTTTTTATTATATCATATAACTCAACTTTGCGCAAATTTGAGTCAAAATGTATACTCTTCGAAGTGAGCCATTCTTGCATCTCAGTTTTTTTTGAGGCTGTAGTTGGTAATTTCTCAGCACGTGTGTTGTGGTACGATGCGTTATCCAGTACTATAACGGAACGATCTGGTAAGTTTGGTAGCAACTTTTCATTCAGCCATTTTACGTAATTTTCAAAACTCATGTTGAGATAGTAGTCTCCAACTGTTCCACAGTTTTGTAGATTAAGTCCGCGTTCTCAATGAATCCGGCATCGGTTCCGCAACTTTTCTCCATTTACACCTTGCTGACACGTCTCCGTTTACACTTTCCATGCTGACGATACTCGGAAGATAGTTTTGATGCGATCCAATTAGCACTACTAAGTCGGCCGGCAGTTCGGCCACAACTGACCGTTCCCGAGCTTACCCACACAAAGACAACGTGCATTTACACACACAACTATGGCTCACCCGCTTTCATGAGATAAAACAACTGTATAAATGTTTGATCAACGATAACTCGAGTATCGCTAATCAGAACCTCGTGAAAGGTAGGCGAATTAATTAAAAAAAGTTCGAACATGAGCCAAATCGTTCAAGGGGTTGCCGTGATATAGAGATTGTCCAAAAATAAAATATTAAAGCCATGCCATCGCGAGTTCACAGCTCGAGGTGAACCACTAGTATAATGTGTAAAATATAATGTGCTATTTCTTTTACAGACTTTCCTGTCGCGGTACGTTGATGATAATATTAGCGCACGACTTCTAGCCGAAGAAGATAATCCACCGTCACCAATGTCTCCGATGCCTACAGGTATTTATTATTAATTGCAGTATATATACATGTATATATATATATATAGAGAGAGAGAGAGAGAGAGAGAGAGAGAGAGAGAGAGAGAAAGAGATATAGCGCGTGACTCACCGCAACGTCATACATCGAGCGCCAGCACGCGCTTACTGACAGTATAAACTATGGTATAATATAATGGATTTTTGGATTTGGGAAGGTTTAAAAGGTGAGAAAATATAGAAAAAAAAGAGCAGTTAAAAAGGCAGAACAATGTTTGCCGGGTCAGCTAGTTTAAAATATTTTATTGTACAAAGATGACAAACAAGTATACAGTCTGTTACACAGTTGGTAATGCATTATTAAATAATTAGTTACCAACTTAAGCAATGTTTGTATATGTAGTACATGCGGTATTTCTCGAGATATAGATTGTTTTCTGCTTACAATAAAATAAAAAAGTATTTTCTAATTTTTATCGGTTTAATTTTTTCAAGTTTTGTTTATAAAAAGTATCTTTACGCCCATGTCCCTGAAGAGTTAGCCAGAAGTACTACCAGTGCACCCACGATTAGCCGAAGACACTCACTGCCTCAATATGATAGGTGGAAAGCGTATCGCGTTATCCAATCCCGGGCCACGTTGTTTTTACAGATAACTGAAAAAAAACAATCAAAATGACCAGGGAATCGAACAACTTAGCGTGTACTATGACTTTTTACTTTTAAGTTGTTCACGACTTATTGCTAATCTCGACTATTGTAGATCTTTTGAGAACTTTTTCGAAACTTGCCTGATGTATATAATGAAGGTTAATTAGCGTTATATTATAGCGCGCTATGTATACTCAAAGCGTACGCTATGTGGATTCTCAATCAGCGCTATAACATAACGCCACGATTTATATCTAGCGGCTTGCGTAGACCGTAGTTATAACTTTATCACATATGAAATTACGAACTACGCGATCTAACGAGTAACGCGCTAGACTGTAGATGCTAGACATTATATTATATCATAGTTTATACTCTCAGTAAGCGCGTGCTGACGCTCGATGTATTACGTTGCGATGAGTCACGCGCTATCTCGGCCAGTTACACGTTGTAATAGAGTCAATAACGTAGCGCGCTAGAAAAATATAGTTTATAGTCTATAACGCGCTATCGTAAAATAGTTTATTTGAACAACACTAGGTGTATAATAAATAAGTTGGGGTGAAGCAAGTTAACTGTTGAAAAGTGATCAGTGCGACTAAGATAAAGAGACGTGATATTAGAAAAGTAATAAAGCGATTGAGTCTGAATACGGATAGTGTTTTGGTTAAGTGATCTGATTAAGTAGCAGTTGAGCTTAAGCAAACGTTGTCGTGGATATAGTTATGGTTTTTTTATCAGTGTTAATCAGTGTGTATATACGAGTTATATTTGGGTGTGTCGTAGGTATATTTAGCGGTAAATAAACATGGTTTTGATATAAGTGGTACTTTATTATACAACATCGAACTACAAGCTCGTAACAACACTAAGTATATTAGTGATACGAATATCTTGCTCTTCGTGTGACAGAGATGTAAATTAACACGCATAAGCTTACCGGCTGTCTTACCTTCGCAACGACATACGACAGTGACATGCACTGTCGCTATTGCCGCTAGAGAAGATAAAAAGGTGGTACCAGACACAAAAGAAACGTTGCGAAGTTCTAGCAACTATTATTCTATCGAAAGTTGTGACTTGCTTCGCCTTGGCTCATCTTTTATGGGCTGCTTTGCAGGAAGACTGTTCTTTAGAAAGGGCTCAAACTAACACGGGGTAACCAATACCAAAATGGAAAAATACTTTTTTAAATAACATACAATTTATGTAAGGAAATGAGAGTTACATAGAGTAAAATTATTAAGCTCATATAGCCACTGTACTGTACTTCTTGCCGCCATCACGTTAGATTTTGTCAGTATAGTCTGTATGTAAGACCCTAAAGACGTTAGCATTTAGGGCACCAGGGTAACAACCACGGATTAACTGGATATGTCTTTCTAGAAATTTGTTAGGTAAATGCAAGCTACATTGACAAATGTAGGCTGCATTTACACCCAGAAATACAGAGCAGTAGTACTTACAGATGAAATAAAATAACTCCAAAGGTATTTTTTAAACTATTGCTCTTTATTCGGCACGATAAAATAGCGTAACATGACATACTTCTATTTTTTACGATATTATTATATCTACAAGCATTGGACACTTTTAACAGTGATAGAAGGGTTTGTTTTACGAATAAGCGCGGCAACACTTTCCTCGCCCAATTCCGTGTCTATTGGTATTCATATGGACTGTACATAGTAATTATCTAACTCTACGATCAAGAATTGTTATAATATGCAATCCTAATTCATATGGTATAAATAAATATAGGTCTTACTGATAAGGCTTAGATGAAGTCTCTTTTCACAAATTTGAGTAATTTAGGAAATACTCCATAACATGAACAAATGTGTCAATAGGGAATATGGATAAAAAATAAAATGGCCTGACTTTTTTTCCTGAGCTTTTAAAGTCCTAGTATTACACTCAATTCGTTATTTTCTAATTTAATATGTATTTAATTATTTATAACATAAATCAAATTCCCCGTGTTAGTTCCGGGCTCCTTTAAAGAATAGACCAACTGCCGTTCTACCAGGCATGTCGTAAAAGGCGACCGATTGGCTATGCAAGTCACTAACATCGTGGCTACTAGGTGGTAGAGTTCTGCATTGTCTCGCCCTGGTCTGGTACCACCGCCTTACCTATTCCTGCCGCAAAAGCGTCAGTGCTTGTCACTGTCGTGTTCCGGTTTGGAGGGTAAGGTAGCCGGTAAACTTATGCATGTGGCATTAGACCTCGCCACAAGATTGCAACGCACCATTAACACCTTTGGTGTCTATAGGCGATGGTTGACTCATTCCATCAGGAGACCCATCTGCTTGTTTGCTATCTTATAATATAAAAAAAAATCAAAAAGTGAAAAATTTACGAGCGAAATTCAAATTTGTAAAATGTCCCACCATTGTTCGAAATGAAACGTGACGTCATAGGGCATGTCCTGTCAGTCACCTGTGATTCCACTGCTACTTGTTAAATATCAAACTAACTCTCAATGCAAACAATAAACTGACAGGACGTGTCCTATGACGTCGAGCCTCAGCGCGCGAGAAATAGGAGCGTTTGAACTTGTCAAATTAAACCAATATTTTTAAGATTTTATGAAAAATAATCACTACTCTTACATCTAGTGTTTATTTTTTTTTTCTATATCAAAATGAAGTGAATATTGAATAAAAAAAAATAAAAAAATGTCTGCATATTCCCTATTGCGCGTTGGTATAGCCCACAAAGGAATTGTGTTGATGTAAAATGGTGGTCAGGTGGTCTCCGGTTCCCGGCGCCGCTGACGCCGCCGCAGCCGCACACGCCGCACTCGGCGCCCGTCACGCCGCACCCCGCCTCGCCCGCGCAGCACCAGGTACACCGCCACCACTAATACTCCAGCGAACGTCACATCTGGCTCGGTACTCGATACGCTCCCGCTAATTTGCTTGACAAACCGCCCTCGCATAGCGAAGGCAGTACTGCCGCCATAAGAAAAAAGACATATCTAACATTTTTTTCAAAATTGATGTTTTTACTTATATGGTTATCAGTTCCATATTTTTAATGTTTAGAAGTCGTAAGCCGGAATGGTTATATACATTTTAACGTAAAAAAATAGATTTTTATTTTAAGTCAAAAACAGCGACCTGTTTATTTTTTTGGGTACAAAATCATTAATTGCTCCAGTTTTAGATTTTAGTAAATACGTCTTTTTTCTTTATGACGGCAGAGTATACCTTAAACCTTTTTTGCACACTTTAGTCGGCATAAACGTCATTTTAGTCAGACGGTTTGTTAATTCGCCCAAGTTGTTCACTACATTGACCGATCATAATCACCCCATTAGTTTCTCTTGTATCGATTTCAATTGTTTAAAATAGATGTTCTTCTTGTTCTTGCTTTTGAGGGTGATCTTATGCTAAGTCAAATTTGTGTCATTTATTATTATTTAAGCCATAACAATGTTTTGATAATTTAACAAATTATCTCAATGTCTACCTCATTTATTATTAAAAAAGAGTCTCAATGTCTACCTAATTAATTATTATAAAATAACGCTAAGGTTTAATTATAAATACCCGATTACTATTCATGTGTATGTACATAAAGCCGTCAAAAATGAGCGGTAGACTGCTTGCGTCTAAAACTAGATAACTTTTATTTAAATAAAGATAGTAAATACTAATATATTGTCCGATGGAAGGTTCGATTTTGGCTCAAAATCGACCGAAACGCTTTCCACTATCATCGAACGACTTGAATATTTTTTTATATTATAGAGATAGCAAACGAGTTTATGAATCTCCCGATGGAAAGAGACAACCATCGCCTGTAGACACCAAAGATGTTAATGATTGTGTACTATCCGTGTAGCGGCATGGTAATGCCACATGCATAATTTACCGGCCGCCTTACGCTCTTAACTGAAATATGACTGTGGGACGCATTGATAGTATTGCTACAGGTATAAGTAAGACAGCGATACCAAACCCAGGCGAGACGTTGAACCGCTACATGGACCACTACCACCAAGTAGTCACGATGGTAGTGAAACGTTAAGTTAATCGTTTGCTTTTTACGAACTGCCTTTGCAATATGGCAGGTCTATTCTTCAAAAGAGAAATACTAGAATTATCGTTAAATATAGTAAAGCGTATGTACTACTATACTTACGGTAAATTAGTATTACTGTTTATGTTGACGTATAGTAGTATTTGTCAAATGTCATTAAGTGTTTACAATTTTAGGTAATTGTCGGCGGAGCCCCGCTTGACGGGGCAATATGACTCCTTTTCCTAGATGGAGAACCTAAAAACAACCTACAAACTTACTTCATATTTATGTAACAAATCGGGTAGCAGCTTACTTGTGACTCCCACATCCTTATATGACGCCATTTTTGGGCTTTATAGTTGTTGTGGATTAAATGCCGTTAGCGGCACTCTACATTTGATATATTTTAATGTTTCAATGACATATAATGTTATGATTGCAGTTTTACAATTAGGTCTTGCAACAACATTAGTGGGCGTATATCGCGGGTAGGGATCTGAGTTATAGCTAGTTTTATTTCACTATCACGCGGTGAAGTTATTTGTTTTTTGTCACTGTTATATCACGGCTGATAAATCACGACGATATATTTTATTAGTAACGATTATTGTTACAGTGGGTGCATTTTATTTCATTTGTGACATCGCCGCGCAGTGATTACAATTTATGAGTGATTAGTAAAGTGAAATAACATATTAAACTAATTCTCGCTTCTAGCTGGTAGCACGGTATTGCTCAAATGTTGTTGCTTGTCTCTTTCGCTTGATGGATTTCTGCGAATCATAAGCTTAAGTAGTAGCATGGCCCTTGTGAAATTAAATCACGCTCGCATTATATATAACAGACGGTTTCGATGCTTATAACTGGTGTGACACGTGAGTTATTTTATAACGAGTTATATAATCAGTGATGCTTAAATTATGCCATGCCTAGTCGTGGGAGACATGACAATAAATAAATATACCGTGCAATAGATATATCTCTTTTACTATCATGTGTAACGCATGCGTAGTATTCTTATGTTAATTAGCGTGTGCACCCATCGATAGTGACGACGTACACTGGCACTAGATATGACATGACATAAGTTCGTTGTAAGAGCTGTGTATGAGATCGTCGCTACGACTGTGGGGTGTGTGTAGATGGGCGGCGGGTCGTTCAATCTGACGTCCCCGCCGGGCAGCGCGGTAGGCGCGGGCGTGGGCGTGGGCGCGGGCGTGTCGGCGTCCCCCGCGTCGCCGCTGGCGCCCTCCCCGCTGGCGCCCGCCGCGTCCCCGCACCCGCCGCCCACCTCGCCCTTCACCACGTGGCCCGCCTCGCCCTCGCTGCCGCGGCCCTCGCCTGGACACCACCCTTCGCCGAGACACCACCTGGACCACAAGAGTGAGTAACCCCTTCGCACACACTTTAGCCCCGCACACAACGCCTGCCCGCTTAGGATAAAAAGCGTGTGATATGTCGCGCGCGATATAAGAGAAGCTTGAAAAATAAAAATCACTTCTATCTCGTTTATTCGACGCGACGCAACGAGGAAACCAGATACAAATCTTCTTATTGGTCAACATTCAACATATTTACTTAAGCGTCAAGTGAGTGTTAACTTCCCAAGCAGCAATCATGTTTAATACCCATAAACCAGCTCATATAGAACTTAAAGTTCTATTGCAGCCGTACAATGGTGTAAAAAGATGTTTTTATCAGTATAAGAGATCTTTATGAGTTTTTATACAGCTTAATGCTGTACAAGACCTTTCTTAGAGTTTCGCGTAAGCTTTAGGCGTTATATCTGAATATTAATACACTACTGTACAGCTTTAAGTATTTTGTAACTCATTAGGCTCATTTTAATCCTTAAAGCTGTACATTAGCTGTATTTTGTTTAGCACGGGAATTTATTACAGCTTGAAGTGGTATTATAATATCACTCAACACTTGTTTCTGTAAAATGGGACATGCAATCACCGTTCTACAGCTAATATTTATGGCGTAATTGTAGAATGTTATGCAGCCAATGGTGTTAAAAAATCTGACAGCTGTAGTACAGCTCAAGGCTGTATTACTGAGAAAATTGTTATTTGCTGTTTTTATATCTGCATAGTTGATATCATGTGGAAAAAAACCAAGAGGAAGATTGAAAAGGAATATTTAAATATTATAAATTACCAACCAAGTAATCGTGATAAAGATAATGCTGAAAAATTACTAAATCAGGTAACCTAAAATCGTCATTTTTATTAATGTTCAAGGAAAAGGGTTCCATAACAAAAACATTAAAGTGGTTATAGGTAACATCATATCAATAAAAATCTATAGGAAACCCACTCACACTGGCAGGTATCTTCACGCAAGCTCTCATCATCACCAAAGACACCTCAACGCCGTTGTCACCTCCCTCACTAATCGCGCGTTTGATCTATGCGATAAACAACATCTACACAAAGAACTTAAACACGTACAAGAGGTTCTACACAGGAATGGTTACAAGGTAAAAATCGGACAGGAACGAACCGGGAGAAACTATCCAATAAAACACAGCGTGGAACGTCAAGCTGCGTTTCTACCGTTTGTTAAAGGGGTAACGGACAAAGTGGGGAAAATCTTAAGTAAATTTTCGATAAAAACCATTTTTACCCCGTTAAAGAAAATTCATCAAAATCTATGTTCTCCAAAGGATAGTTTCCCATAAGAACATCCAGGTGTCTATAAAATAGATTGCAGCTGTGGGAGAGCATACATCGGTCAGACAAAAAGAACCATATCATGTCGGGTCAAAGAGCATATCAATGCATTCAAGAATAACGACGTTAATAAGTCAGCAATTGCTGAACATCTACTGGAGTCGGGCCCTAATCACTGGATCGAATTACATAAGCCACACGTATTACGACAGAACGCCATTACATTCCACGGTTAGTGAAAGAAGCAATTGAAATCAAAAAAACATTCGGGACAACCGGGAAGACGGGTTTAAATTGTCGGGATCGTCGAATCCAGTGATCAGTGCAATAAAAAACAAAAGACAATCGATATGTTCAAATAAAGCTAGTGACGTAGTTAGTGTGTATTGTCAAATTGTGCGCGCGTATAGGTCCGTGCTTTAACGAAAAAAATACGAAAATGGATATGAGTATGAGAAACTTCTTGTAACTTCTTGTAAACTATCTGTGTAGACTTGAAGAACCGTTCATATCTCTCCATGATCGGAGGTGCGTACATATTGAATATCGCAGTAATGAATGTGGGATGTGTGTGTGTGTGCAGCGAGCGTGGGTCCGGTGGCGAGCTCGAGCGTGTCGGGCGGGGGTGGGCGGGGCGGTCGCGGCGGGCGCGCCCCAGGCACGCCGCTGGCGGTGCACAAGCTGGAGCTGCTGTGCACGCCGGCCGAGCCGCCACCCGGCGCGCCGCCCGGCCCGCCGCTCGCGCCGCTGCAGCGCTTCCTCGCCACCGCCTACATGCGCCGCGCCATGCACCGCGTCGTCATGCAGGAGGAGCACGTGAGTACCGCACTACTGCCACCGAATACTGGAGACTAATAGAAGTAAATGGTGCGGAACAAACTGTCCGGAATCATTCCGAGATATCGCGTCCGTAAGAGGTATCTATGTGTGCGTTGCTCGAATATTACTTGTATGTACATTGACTTCTGTTAGTCTCTAGCATTCTGTGTTACTGCACACACTCACCTCAGTCGCACCACTGCGCAATTGTTACGAGACAAAACACTAAAATACACATTTCGTAAGGAAGTTTTGTTTTATCTAAAGTATATAATAATATATAAATATATATTATTATGCCGATCGCAAAATCATTTATCTATACGGATGGAAGTGTCGTTCTGTAGTTGTAATAGTCAATCTATTAATAACTCTCCAAAATGGTAAACTATTTTTGGAGTGAAAACTTCTTTATCCGCGTTAAACGACTTCTGGCATGAAGTTGCGTCAGCAACATGCTTACGTTGGATGATCGCTTAAGAAACTATATATGAAATCAATGATACTAGGGTTCAAATCCTACTGGGAACAAACATTTGTATGATTTTTGTATGGTATGTATGTTGTATTGTAGGTATGCTATTTAGGTATTTATTGTTTTTTTTTTATCTATATTTCCTAAAAGTATTGTAGTATATTTTGTGTTTTATTTCAATAAAACTTTAAAAAAAAGTTAAAATTTTATTATGTCAAAGTCACTATAAAAAAATCTATGCTTGTAAATATAGTTTTAGATTTTCCCTTCTGTCGGCAGTCCTCTTGACTGCTTCCATTTTTTTCTGTATATGCATTTCTGTATATGCCGATTTCGTTATATGAAGTAAAGGTCCTTCGATGCTTTTACGTCAATACTATTGCATTTAATCCTATTCTTTATGAAAATACTATTTCAATTATAAATGTCTATCCTTATCCTTATATAAATAAAAATGAATCGCTAAATTCGCATAGCAACACATGCGCAACACTGAAGTACGGCTGAAACAGTTCCGAGGAAGGTTTTTATGCAGAGATAAAATGCAAAAATTGCGAGGAAATTAATAAAAACAAAATTTTTATTCTCCATTAGAAATAGTTCATAGCTGACAAACATTTATCGATTTAAATCTGTTCTAAGGCGGTACGAAGTTCGTCGGATCAGCGTAGTATGAGTAGTATGTAATAAAAATCTATTATTGATTATATAATATATATTGTGTCGAATGAACAAATGACTGTATTTAAAACTTCTAACGCGTTAATTTTTTTGTGTAAGAGTTCATAACTAGCTATTTTTAAAGATTGAAACGAAACAATTATGGAAATGAAAAGTTTTTTTTACTCTGACAGCACATTTTGCTTTGTTACATGGAATTTTTTGGAATACATTTGAAAAGTCCTGTAACTTGCGTAGAATATCAATTCGATGAAAGTAATAGTTGTGATTTAAAATTTATTTTATATATATTTCTATACTTTATACCTATTTAAATAGAAAGCTGATTTGTTCATAAGAATTTTTATATTGTAGCCAAGTATATTGCTTAACTATTACGGCCTATTTCTATTCCGCAGTTAACAATGGTGTGCATGGAGGCGACAAGTCTGACGTTTCGCTGCGATAACGCGGGTCTGATGGCGCGTGTCGCGCTGCACCCGCAACACATGCAGTCACTGCACGTACAGCTCACACCGTTACCCGATCATAAGGACAATTGGACTCCTGACGACTTGCAGGTATAATCGTACTTCATGACTGCTTTAACTTATGCTAACAAAGTTTGTATGGAACACTTTAAAGTACTGTCACTAAATTTTTTAACCTAATTGTTAAAATTACGGCTTCACTATTTCGATTTTTTTTATATTATAAGATAGCAAAACAAGCAGTGAGAAAAAGTTTACCATCGTTTGTACTGGCGATGCATGTACATTTTTACAAACAAAATTTGGCCTACCCGCAAATGTTGTGTTTGTAAAAATATTATTGTGTATCCGTGTTATGAAATAAAAAGTTATTATTACTTATTTACTTACACCAAAGATGTTAATTTGGCATTCCATCTCTGTCACACGAATAGCAACGCACCATTAACATATTATCTGGTGTCTATAGGCGATATAGTTGTCTCTTTCCGTCAAAAGAGCCGTTTGCTCGTTTTCTATCTTATGATATAAAAAATAATTATGACATAATCATCATTCAATATCATGTTACATGTGATAGATATACTATACAGGGTTACTTTTAAAGGTCCGTCCAAATTTTCAGAGGCTGTTCAGAATCGATAATATGGTCGATTTATCTAATAAAAAAATAATTTAAAAATGTTAAATTTCAAATTTATCCAACGCAGATAACACAACGCATGGATATAATATAAATTACGCAAAAATGTCGAGCGCAGCTCGTGTAGCTTTCTTCGCTCCCCGCAGACACCGCCCCGCGGCTGATTCGCGCGACTCGGTGTATCCAATCAAGTGGGATATTTTAAACGAATATTTTTATATTATCTTGCTATAATTTTACAGTAATAATTAAAACGCACTTTCAATTCAATATTTAGTTCTTAATTTTAAAATTTGGCCGGACCTTTAAAAGTAACCGTGTATAAGTAGACAGCCAGTTGTTGAGGGGCGATTGTAGTAGGAGGCAGGTTGCGTGCAGGTGATGGAGAAGTTCTTCGAGCAGCGCGTGGCGATCGCGCCGTACCGTGCGACGGCGCTGCAGGGGTGGGGGCGCGTGTGGGGCGCGCCGGCGCTGGCGCTGCCGTCGCTGGTGGCGCTGATGCGCGCCGAGCTGGCGCCCGTAGCGCCCGCGCTGTGGCAGATGACGTGGACGCTGCGCATCCCGCCCGCCGCCGCGCACATCGTGCCCGCCGGACAGTCCGCCGTGCTGCTCGCCAAGCACAAGATACTCTTCTTTGTGAGTACACCTACACTTCTTTCGCTGTCTCGCTCGGGTCTGGTGCCACCGCCTTAGCTGTTCCTGCCGCAATAGCGTCAGTGCTTGTCAACTTATCGTTAACATCTGTGTAGACATAAAGACCTGTTCATCTCTCTCCATGATCACAAATTTTTCTCCGTGTTGGTCCTGGGCTTCTTTGAAGAATAGGCAAACTGCCGTTCTGCCAGGTAAGTCGTAAAATGCGACCGATTGACTATGCGAGTCACTACCATCGTAACTACTAGGTGATATAGTTCTGCATTGGCTCGCCCGAGTCTGGCAACACCGCCTTACATATTCCTGCCGCAATAGCGTCTGTGCTGGTCACTGACGTGTTCCGGTATGGAGGGTAAGGTAACCAGTAAACTTATACATATGGCATTAGACCTCGCCACAAGATAGCAACGCACTATTAACGCCTTTGGTGTCTATAAGCGATGGTTAACTCTTCCCATCAGGAGACCCATCTGCTTGTTTGCTATCCTATGATATTTAAAAAAACACAACACACGCATTCACGATACCTACAAATTTCGCAGCGCAGTGCTTTCACCAGAGTTTGTAGTAATAAATAAATTTATTCTCTTCACAAAAAAGAAAACGTAAGACCTAATTACGACACGTAAATAAATTATTAGAATTTGAAAAGACAACTTTAGAATTAAATTTCTGTGAGAGACTGGGAAAACTTAGTACAATGTAACTGTAAAATAATCGTTACATATAATAAAATCGTAGGAAAGTCATAACTGTACATTGAATATTTTTTTAAAAGAATACTTGGGACGTGATCTACAATCGATATCGAAGCCAGAAATATAGTTTTTAGAATTTTTGTCTGTTTGTCTGTATGTATGTCCGGGGTAAACTCAAAAAGTACTGCATGGATTTACTTCAAAATTTTCATGAATATTACTAACAGGTCGGGTCAACATAATACCTACATATTATCACGCTATCACCTACGGGGGAGGTGCTGTGCGGAGTAAACGAAGTCCACGCGGACGAAGTCGCTGGCAACAGCTAGTATTAACATAATAATGGCTCGTTTAGTTATTTAAAAAATATTGTGTGTCTATCATGAGATTATTTTAACTTGACACAATTTAAGTTTATACAATGCTAACCAGAAAATTTATAGAATTTTAAAAAGCTTTTAAATGAGACTGTTTACCCAATTTACATTAAAGTTACCGCTCTAGCAATGCCAGTGGTGTTGAGATGTGACATTCACAGTTAATTTTCAGTTACAAATCGTACATAATATGATAATCAAGCAGTCAAGCCAAAGTTTTAACAATATCTGAAATTAAAACCAATTTCATAAAATGGCAATATTTGTAAAAAGTTATACCGCAAAATTAACGCATTATTACTAAATTACATATTCCAAAATATAATTCAAAATATTTTTTATGATTTAATGTTTGTGGCCAGTACACGTGATAATTATAACATGATAAATCAAACCCTCTTTGCATACCTCTTAATTTATCGACGAGTGTATTTACAATCTCTCGGCTCTCCTGTGTCTTGAATACGTTTGAATTAAAAAGTAGATTTATTTAATACGTAGGTCACACTATAAGTTTTGCGTAACTTAAAAAAACAACATGTTATAACCAAAATACTAAGTTTATTGCTTTTCAAAATAATCTCCTTTACATTTTAAACATTTTTTTCATGCGATCGAACAATTTTTTAAAACAGGAGGACCACAGATCTGAAGGCATATTTTCTACGTGCTGATTGAACGCTATCACTGCCCCTTCGGAGTTGGTAAAAGTGAAACCTCTCATCAAATCTTTGATTTTGAGGAAAATACAGAAATCACAGGGTGCTAGGTCGGGGCCTATGCGCAGGATGAGTGACGAGATGTACTTTTTCGGAAGCTAAAAATGACTTTGTTTTGTTGGCCGTATGTGAAGAAGCGTTATCATGGTGTAGGAGAATGCAGCTTTTGGGTCGTCTTTCGCGAACTTTTTCTAACACCCTGGGTAAATAAATGGTAGAATACCACTTGGCATTAACACTGTTTTGATCTTCAAGTGGAATTGTACAGATGGGACCTGTAGCTGAGAAAAAAAACGAGATTACGCCGTATTGGTCCCGGCCTCCTTTGAAGAATAGGCCAACTGCCGTTCTGTCAGGCAGGTCGTAAAAGGCGACCGTTTGGCTATCGAGTCACTACCATCGTGGCTACTAGGTGGTAGAGTTCTGCATTGTCTCGACCGGGTCTGGTACCACCGCCTTACCTATTCCTGCCGCAATAGCGTCAGTGCTTGTCGCTGACGTGTTCCGGTTTGGAGGGTAAGGTAGCCGGTAAACTTATGCATGTGGCATTAGACCTCGCCACAAGATAGCAACGCAACATTAACATCTTTGGTGACAATAGGCGATGGTTGACTCTTTCCATCAGGAGACCCATCTGCTTGTTTGCTATCTTATGATATAAAAAAAAAAACATTTTTTTACCAACGTTTCTCGCCTGTCTCACCTTTGTTGGCCTGTTCTCATTTTCAAACACCCATTCATAAGATTGCTGTTTTTTTTCGGGTTCAAAACAATAAATCCACGTTTCGTCTCCTGTGGCAATGTCATAAACAGCATTAGAATGTCCGTGGTCGTACTTCAGTAGCATCTGTGAGCACCATTCCACGTGAGCCCGCTTCTGCTCCGCTGTCAGTTCACGAGGGATCCAACGACAACAAAGTTTCCGAACTTTCAATTCTTCGTGTAAAATTTTCTGAATTTGGCTCATACCAATCCCCAATAGTCCTCGAATTGTCTCATAGGTAATCCGGGGGTTTTCTTCAATTAACCGATTAACAGTAACCACATTATTTTCCTTGACGCCAGTTGAAGGCCGCCCTTCGCGAAATTCGTCATGTAAAGAAACTCGACCTCTCTCAAATTCAGCAACCATCGCATCACGATGCTTAAACAAGGTGCTCCTCTCCCAAAACCATTTTGAAGACGAGCGACACAGTCTTGCGGAGAAAGAGAACTTTTAAAATCATAAAATATCACCGCTCTAAAAATTTTTCGACTTAACTCCATTTTCGTTGCGTACGTAGAACTTTGATGTGTGATAGAAAAACAATTGACAAATCATTTCCCGCCAATGTTTTTTTTATTACTAAGAAGGTTGCAACGTTTTAAAAATATAACATTCGAAATTCAAATAGTTCCAATTAGCTAGAAGTGCAAAACTTTTAGTGTGCTCCATGTAGTAGCCAAACGTATTAAAATAAATATATTTACAATAATATGTTTGATTATTTACAGATTTGCCTCACCCGCGGCGATACTCAATTAGTTATACACAAATCATTTCCCGCCAATGTTTTTTTTATTACTAAGAAGGTTGCAACGTTTTAAAAATATAACATTCGAAATTCAAATAGTTCCAATTAGCTAGAAGTGCAAAACTTTTAGTGTGCTCCATGTAGTAGCCAAACGTATTAAAATAAATATATTTACAATAATATGTTTGATTATTTACAGATTTGCCTCACCCGCGGCGATACTCAATTAGTTCTACCCTTGGTGTATGACATGCAGTCCAATGCAGTACAAATTGCGGAAAGGCGTGATGCCCAACAACCACATCTGATCGCTGTTAACTTGCATTTGAAAAGGTAAAAATTATAATAGTAACTATAATAATATTTTCTATGGACTACCAAACATAAAGTTTGTCTTTTATTTTAAGCTATTTCCAATCTTATAAGCCATTTTACGTGAGACTAGAATATAAATCCATTGTCGAATTCTTTCTTTTTGCGTTGGATTTGACGCAGCCAAAAGATATATTGCTTTTCATAAATCAATTGCTACTGCTCACAGAGTTTTTAAGTTTGGCACCCAATATGATAATATTACGTGCCTACTTTTTTGTAACTAATCGTTATTGAAATACAGTACCCGGCGATAAATATTGCACATCGAACTTTGGAAAGAGACAATCGGATAATTTCGGCTTCGTAAAGCGTTATCTCTGTCCCACACTACCTATGTGACGTTTAGTCAGTCGTTGTTCAAGTACGATAGAGTGCAGTCGCGTCCCGAAAAAATATATATATTTAGAGTTGATAACACCCACAAATTTAAATAATTTAAAGTTGTAATATGGCATCTTTCGGAAAAAGAGGGAAACCTTTACGAGGTCAGTCACGTGAAATTATCTACAATGTTTATAAATACTTTGTAAGCGAAGCTGATAGATTTAAAAAAAAAGTAGATGAAAATGTAAGTTGTTATTTTAAGAAGATTCAAGAGCGAGTTGCAAATGCCACTGGAATTTCAAGAAGAACTTTGAATAATATATTAAACGAAGTCAGTACTGAAACACATTCGACTGAAATTAAGTTCAGCACTCCAAAAAAAGGGAGACCAAAAAAGCAATTTCGTTTAGGTATGGACGATTTTGATTACGATGTTGTTCGAAGAATGGCGTATGATTTTCACTTACGATTTAATGAACTGCCAACAATAAAATCATTAAAAGCTAAGTTATCTGAAGCTATTAATTACAATGGGTCTGAAAAAACGTTGAGAAAAATACTTCATGACATGGGATTTCAGTTCACTAAAATGGAAGATAATCGAAAAATTCTAATGGAAAAGCACGACGTTAGTCTCAAACGAATGGAATACCTTGATAAAATACGCAAATTTCGCGAAACAGGAAAAAATATCGTCTACATGGATGAGTCATATATACATGCATCCCACACTAAAGGGAAATCTTGGAGTGACGATAAGAAAAAAGGAGTAAAAAAGCCAATTTCAAAAGGTCAACGTTTGATAATAGTTCATGCGGGAAATGAAAAAGGCTTTGTACCCGGTGCTTTTTTAACGTATAAATCCACGGACACTACAGGTGACTATCACAATGAAATGAATAACGATAACTATGAGAAATGGCTGGTTAACCAATTAATCCCAAATATACCCAGTGATTCTGTTCTTGTTATCGACAACGCACCCTATCACAACAAGTATGTTGAGAGACCCCCCAACTCAAACACCATTAAACGGGAAATGATCAACTGGTTAAACAGACATGAAATTCCAGTTGATCCAAAATTAACAAAAACCCAGATTTACGCTATTATATGTCAGCACAAGGAGAGGTATACAGAGTTTTCTGTGGACAAAATACTTGCCGAACATGGGCACACTGTGTTGCGATTGCCACCATATCATCCGGATTTTAATCCAATTGAAAATATATGGTCTCAACTGAAAGGCTATGTAGCCTCTAGAAATGTGGGTATGAACTTAACTACAGTAAAAACATTATTGACTGAAAAAGTAAACATGATCGGCGCTGAAGAGTGGAAAAAGGTTTGCGATCATGCAATCAAATGTGAGAATGAATATAGAAGCATTCAACACAGTTTAGACAATTACACTGATAGATTAGTAATAAATACGGCTGATAGTGACAGTGATATTGACCTCTTTGAGAGCACAGATAGTGAAATGGAAGTAATTGAGAATTAGAATTATTATTATTTTTATTGCAATGTCTCATTTTAGCAATAGGTATAATGGTGTTTATTATGTACACTAAAGCTGTAATGTTCCAAAATAATTAAATACGTAAACATAATGTAAAAATGTTTTTTTATTTTATTTTACCCCAACCTAAAGCCATCACTTATAGAAAAATTAGTGTATTTTATACAACGAATAAAAATATCAAAAGAAGCAAATCATACTTGTTTTAACAGCTCCTAATAGGTACCGGACTGTTTGTATTTTGTGCGACAGAGATAACGCTCTACGAAGCCGAAATTAGCCGATTGTCTCTTTCCAAAGGTCGATGTGCAATATTTATCGCCGGGTACTGTACAACCTAAAGCACTAAAATGTTAGTAGAACTTTTGTTTGACTAATTTTTCTCAAAAATCCTACAAAGAAAAGTGATTTCACTCCTGGTTTTGAAAATAAATTTTACAGCAGATTTCAATGCTTTGAGGTCATAGGACGCTTTTCCGGGTATTTTATACAATGACGTCAGTATGTCGGTATGTATATGTGTGTGTAAGTAAACCTCTCAACTTTTGTACAGTTTGACCGATCGAAACGGGGCTGACCAGATTGGATTGTGTTGCACCAAACCTAATAGTACATACGAGGGACTTAAGTAGCCGATTATTGCACCGTGGGAAGTTATAGGGAAGGATAACTTCACAAGGTTCAATTATCGGTTAATTAAGTCCCACGTTAGTACGAGTGACTTTTCTCTTTTTTTATCTCTCTCTCTATCTATTGTCAAACAAAATCCGTCGATCGTGTGGTTTATTTCGACAGTCACGGTGATGCGTTTTTACTTTGTTTTTGGAGCGATTATATTTGTTATTCACATATATATAAAATATTTCAATAATGTTCATAACATAATATAATGTTTTGTTTGTAATTTAAGATATTCTAATAGATATTACTAATTAAAACTTTGTTTTTGTATTAATTATTCATGTAATTTTATCGTGTTTCAATAAACATTGGTTTCCAAATATTAAAAAAGTTTTCAAATTGCCTCAAATAAAATTGCAAAGTTAATATACTACTCTAAATGTATCAAAAAAAACTACACTGATTTGTTTAATTCTTACTTCAGCCGGTATGTATGTTGATACATGTTTGACAGTTTAAATTAACCATAAATGTGAAGATATATTATTAGTATTATAATATTTTCTGGTGCTCTTTTGAATTATTTCATGATATTTCTCCCTTTTCTGCTTATTTGTATGTTTAAAAAAATTATTTTATAGTTTATTGTCTTTATTCACGATTCCGTGAAGTAAGTACGAGTAAATGTGTGGTTTAAGCAAAGGATAGCGTGCAATAATCGGATACTTAAGATCTGCGCAAACGTGAATTAAAAGTGATTTTAAGTCACTGAGTACTATAAACTTCCTTAAAATTTCAACCGCCAAGCTCATTAAATTTTGAGAAATAAAAAAAAAACTATAAAATAATTTGCTGCTTGTGCTTTACATAAATTCATAGCAAAAATAATATCTTATTTTAAATAACTTCCAAGTTAATGTACTGATCGCTTATAAAAACTAATCACCTTCCTAGTGTAACCACCACATAGTGATTGTTGATGGAACATTTTGAAAAAAATGTTTTTTCGACAACTTGGAGATCGGTTTTTAATCTTACAATACGTAGTTAAAAAAAGCATCGAATGTCGTTTGAAATATCAAAATCTAATTGATAAATCTTAAAACGCTGTACTTTCAAATGTACAGCGTTTTAAGTATAATAATAATAGATCGTTGGACTAATTGCACAAATTGATCTAACCCCAAAGTAAGCAAATTATTTGCTTTTGTTAGGGGTGTTAGTCAACGATACTAATACATTAAAGTGCATATATAAATACTGTTACATATACAGTTTGTAAAAAAAAACCCTGTCCGATCCGAAAGAGGCATATAGGTTGGTTAAAGGCATTACTGAAAAAAATATTAAAATGACTTTGTTTCTAAAAATAAAAAAGATATCGCTTTTTTAATATTCGTATTTTACTTATATCTCCCTAGAGTTAAGCAAATATTAAAAAATGACAACACCTTGTTGTTTCATTATTTCGCTTCGGCGGCTTTCGCACAAACACCACGCGAAGGCGCGCTATTTGTTTTTCGGCTTTTCACAAAGGAACTTCCCAAGTAGCACGTTAAGCTGTATATAGGCTGCATTTAGGTTCATTTTTAAACTTAAAGCTGTATACTAAGCCGTACAAAGGCTGTAGAAGCGCTTCTACAGCCGATATAACACCAAAAAGGGCCCCAAGTTATACAGCTTATTGCGTTATGTAGGCTGCACAATAGCTGTACAAGCTGTTATAAACTGTACAATGGCTGTTATTTGGTGTATAAAGAAACTATAATACTAAGGAAACTCTCTTGTAACTGTCTTGTACAGCTAAGCGTTAAATAGGCTGCACAATAGCTGTACAAGCTGTTATAAGCTGTACAAAGGCTGTTATTCGGTGTATAAAGAAACTGTAACACTACATATACTCTCTCGTACAGCTAAATGTTCTTAATAGGTGTTTGGAAATGATAAAAAGTAACAATCTGTTTTTGATATTGTATAACATTAATTATATCACGTATCTGCAGACGCCATAATTAAAAATATATTAATAAAGGATAAATTCTTGGACTTGGAGCAATATTGAACGGTGTATTCAAAGTGCAAATTCAAAATCATTGTAAAATCGTGTATGTTTTCTCTCAAAATATTCACGCGCCAACGAAATAATCAAGATAACACAAATAAATCATTGCAAAATACGGTAAGTGTTGGTGTTTAAGGTTAGAATATACAAGTATTTATGGTACAATATTATATATAAAGGCATACTGATCATAATATAAGTTGCTTGTCACGATATAGCTTTAGCTATTGCTAAATATATCTTTTATTTAACAATATATTTCTTTAATGTTGTTTTTAATACACAATAATGGCGACGCTTTGTTATACAGCCTAAAGTGTATTTGGAGGGTGATATACTGCAAACAGCTGTACTGAATCTCTTTTTTATTCTATTATACCGCTATTGGCTTTTAATTACCGTCCAAATATACTTTAGGCTGTACTAAGTCCCTATATAAATCTATTATACAGTCATTGGCTTTTAATCACTCAACTTATGTTTAGAGATGCGTACAAAAATTGAAGAACCCTAAATACAAAACATATATCACTTGATTTCGCTATTGTGATGTATTGATGTCGGTCGTTTGACTTTACAATTAAACCAACTTATTGTTAACTATAACTTATGGGATATGTATTTCAATCATGTTTTACTTTATTTTTCAGGGAAATATGCCTTATAAAATAATAAAAACAATTGAGAGAAGCCAAAACTGTATTTGCATCGTATCCAGTTTGTGGGAGGATAAAGGTGAATTATAATAGCCAAGAAAACAAAATGATATAACTAAGTTGATCAAGAACGAAAAATCTAGCCCTTTAAAGATTGATCTATCACAAAAATGTTTTTAAGAAGAATACGTTATTTCGTGCTTGTGATTTAATATTATTAGTTCTTCAAAGAGAAACACATACTCTCTTGCCTGTAATTGCATCTAAGTATATAATATTTTTAAAATGATTGTAAGTATACATATATACGGGGTGTTGCAAAAGTGGTGCAGTAAACCGAAAGGGAGTGACTCAGGGGGTCATTCTTAACAACTTTTGTTTAACGACTTTTGGAAATTCGCGAAAAAAATATTGATTCTCCATAGAAATTTTGTTGGTCACGTGACTTTTCACAATGGAAAAACAAAATTGTTTTTCGAGAATTTTCACAAATGGTTGAACAAAAGCTGTTCAGAATGACCCTCTGAGTCACCCCCTTTCGGCTTACTATACCGCTTTTGTAACACTCCATATAGTAGCAAGTTAAAAATAAAAAAAATATATATTTTCTCAGTGTAATGATTTTTATTTCTCTTTTTAACTCTTTTTTATATATTCTTTGAAGAATAGACCAAATGCCTATCTGCCAGGCAGGTCGTAAAAGGCGACCGATGGGCAATGCGAGTCACTTTTATCGTGGTTACTTGGGGATAGAGTTCTGCATTGCCTCGACCGGGTCTGGTACCACCACCTTATCTATTCCTGCTGCAAAGAGTCAGTGCTAGCCACTGTCATGTTCCGGTTTGGAGGGCAAGGTGGCCGGTAAAGTTATGCATGTGGCATTAGACCTCGCCACAAGATAGCAACGCACCATTAACATTTTTTCTGCCTATAGGCGATGGTTGACTCTTTCCATCAGGAGACCCATCTGCTTGTTTGCTGTCTTATGACATTAAATAAAATTAAAATATTATAAATTACCAACCAAATAACCTTAGTGAAGAAGATAAGCTTAAAAAATAATAAATCAGATAACTTACAATCACTTTTTAATGTTTTTGTTATGGAACCCTTTTCCTTGAATATTAATAAAAATGACGATTGTAGGTTACCTGATTTAGTAATTTTTCAGCTTTATCTACATCATGATTACTTGGTTGGTAATTTATAATATTTAAATATTCCTTTTCAATCTTCCTCTTGATTTTTTCCACATGATATCAACGATGCAGATATAAAAACAGCAAATAACAAAATCAGTAATACAGCCTTGAGCTGCACTACAGCTGTATATGCAGATTTTTTAACACCATTGGCTGCGTAACAGTCTACAATTAGGCCATAAATATTAGCTGTAGAACGATGTTTGCATCTCCCATTTTACAGAAAAAAGCGTTGAGTGATACTATAATAACACTTAAAGCTGTAATAAATTCCCGTGCTAAACATAATACAGCTAATGTACAGCTTTAAGTGTTAAAATAAGTCTAATGAGTTACAAAATACTTAAAGCTGTACAGTAGTGTATTAATATTCAGATATAACGCCTAAAGCTTACGCGAAACTCTAAGAAAGGCCTTGTACAGCATTAGGCTGTATAAAAACTCATAAAGGTCTTTTATACCGATAAAAGCATCTTTTTACACCATTGTACGGCTGCAATAGAACTCTAAGTAATATATGAGCTGCTTTATGGGTATTAAACATGCTTGATTGCTGCTTGGGTTTGAAACACGCCGCGAGTCCTTTGGTAGCATGCGACTAGCGCGGCATACTTTGATAATAGAATTGTATATCCCTGTCGGGAATCGAACCCAAGTCTCATCGATTCGTAGTTAGGTTCGCTAACTACTCGACCAATGACGCGCTCAATAGTGTCGTTTTCAAGAAACTTACTTTAAAGTTTTATAATAACTTTCAAACTAATGTATCGATTGATTTAAAGATCCTTGTAAATTAGATCAAAATCGATTGATTTGCTCGGGAATCATCATTGCCGGAAAATTAAAAAAAATGTCTATATTTTGTCATTTTCCAACCAATCGATTTTCAAACTACGACGACATTTTTAGAGCTCAAAAATTGCGTTGAATATCGTTAGAAAGATAGAAATCAATCATCGCATCAGAAGTTACAGCTTTTCAATTAATATTATCGTTTTCAAGAAACTTTAGAATGTTCAACCTCAAAAATCTATGCTTAAAGATTGTGACAGATATGCTTAAAAAACCTTAACTTAGCGGTAAGTAATTGTAGTTATTCCAGACACACCAACATCGCCAAGAATAAAATATTTGGCGAGTGATTGTAACGTTGTCGATGCCACAGTATATAAACAATCCGACTGGCTAAAAGTTTTGTAAAATTCACATAAAACTACTTATAAATTTTAATTATTAATTTAAATTTATATTCAATCGGTCTAAAGCAAACAATTGCCACCCATAGGTCCCTATGAGTAGCTTTTTTTACATATTCTGTTCGGCTAAGGAAAGCAGTGTCAGATCCTTTCCTCCTTCAATAACGTTGTTATGCATTTTACAATTAACTGTCCCGTTGTTCGAGTGGTTAGGTTAACCTAACTACGATTCGATGGGGCTTGGGTTCGATTCCCGACAGAGAAATATTTGTGTGATGAACATAGATGTTTGAATTTCTGCATTTGGGTGTTTATTATGTATGACGTATGTAACAGTATTTATGAACGTATTCCTATGTATTAGTATCGTTGACTAACACCCATAACACAAGCAAATAAATTGCTTACTTTGGGGTTAGATCGATCCATGTAATTTGTCTAGCGCTATTATTTTTATTATTAATTAACCTTCAAATCTCAATTATACACTGCAATAGTTTGTGAATTTTGTACCTCAAGACATTTAACTTAGTTTAAATAATTTTAATATGCCAAAACTCTGAGAAGTCCGTACTTATTCCTTTTGAATTAGCAAGAAAATGCGTATGTTCATCTTGTTTCTATCACACCATACTTTTTTAAACTTCCAAAAATGTTCGAATATATTCTAATATGTACTTTGGTATATTAGAGTGTATAAATAGAACGGGAGCCCACGACACAAAATCTAGTCTCATAAGACTACCGGATGGTGTATATACATAGTTAGATACGTCATTAATGGGGGAATACGAAATGGCAATGCTGCAGTGCGAAAAACGTAGTGGTGCTTTTAAAAAGTATCTTCTTGCCCATATCCCGCAAAAACGTAGGCAGAAATGTTTGTTTATACAAAACCTGAAAGTTAAATATAATAACAAAAAAGTTAAAGTCAGCATGGCCGTTGATCCGCCTGTATCGTAAGGACAAAAGAATTATTGTCATTGAAGTTTGTTTTGAAAGAATACAATAGAGTAGGTATATTTTTATTTCAAACTAGCTGTTGCCAGCGACTTCGTCCGCGCGGACTTCGTTTACTCCGTACAGCATCTGGCCGTTAGGTGATAGCATGATAATATGTAGCCTATATGTTGACACGACCTGTTAGTAATATTCATGCAGAATTTGAAGTAAATCCATGCTGTACTTTTTGAGTTTACCCCGGACATACATACAGACAAACAGACAAACAAACAGATAAACAGACAAACAGACAAAAATTCTAAAAACTATATTTTTGGCTTCGGTATCGATTTTAGATCACGCCCCAAGTATTCTTTTAAAAAAATATTCAATGTACAGTTTTGACTTTCCTACGATTTTATTATTTGTATAGTTTCAAATAAGTATATAAAAGACATTTTTTGAACGTCAAAATTATTTTCACAAAAAAGGGTATTGCCATGTCCTAGAAAAAATAAATAATGTAAATAAATTATCTTATATCTAAAATTATTTAAAATTCTGAATTATTGCAATACGTATGTACATCTAAGATTAATTTATAATTTTGAATGTCAGTGTCAAAAATAATAATTATGTAATATTAGATAAAAATAATATAGTTATTCTTAATGATTTAAAAAATGCAAATCTATCAGTCAATTTTCATTAAAATCATGCCATCAAAAATTTACCAAAATTTGAATGTCAATAATGGTCATTATCTCCGCCAAACGTTTTTGTCAATAATATAATCGTTTACATTATAAAAGGCTTTCCTACGAAGAAATCTTTTAACACGCTCTTCTTAAATTTTTTGCCGTTTAAAGAGGTGATTTTATTTATAAGATAGCAAACAAGCAAATGGGTCTCTTGATGGAAAGAGTCAACCATCGCTTATAGACACCAAAGTTGTTAATGCGTGCGTGCTATCTTGTGGTGAGGTCAAAAGCCACATGCATAAGTTTACCGGCTACCTTACCCTCCAAACCGGAACAAGACAGTGACAGGCACTGACAAATGATTTCTTCCAGAACCTTGTAAAACCGTATACAAGCTCCAATAAAACGAATAATGTCATACGTTGTTCCTCTCAAGTAATAATTGCCGTGGTGGTTGTGTGCAGGTTCGCGGAGTTCAATCAGTCTCATGGCGAATGCATCCTGTGGCCGGCGGTGCGTGACTTGATCACCAACTTCACGCTGCCGCAGGATGCGCCCGCGCCTGCGCCGCCGCCGCCCTAGCGCCCCGCGCCCTACTAGTGTGGTGCAACACTGACCCCAGTGCCCTAGTGTAGGGCAGGCCGCTGCTACTATCCGCATCACACGAGGGCCGCGCCAAGACTGACTGCACATTGCTACCGCACACCAACTGATAAGGCTAACAGTTTACATTATAAGTTTATTTTTAATATATTTCATAGATGTTTCCAAATTGCATTTTGTTCACTCCATTTTATGTATTTCAGTGAATAAATAACATCTATAACAGCATATTTAAACAATACAAACTTACTAAAATAAATTGATCGCAATACATTCAACTAGAGGTCAAAGGACAATGGTGAGTTGTCATACAAGAAAATACCTGAAAGTAATTTCTTACGTCTTCAATAATTAGAAGGTTTTTGGAATTAAAATAAATGCTATAATATTTCAAATAAATCGTTTTATTAATTCAAGGGGTTTGGTTTTTTAAAAATGCTTTAAATATTTTTAAGGGTGAAGTAAATTAATTAAAAAAATACAAGGAAGTTAAACAGTTTTAAAGTTTTTTTCAAAATATAAACAAGAATCCGAGAATAACTAAGTTCAAAATATTGTATCAAAGGTTTAAGGGCGTGTTCATTGAAACTAAAATCTCACTGATCTGAGTTAGATAGTCAGAGTAAATAAAATGTTATATTAATACCGGTTTTGGTAGGAGTCAGGACACACTTTCTATTTTATTTTTAAGTGAACCTAAGAAAAAATTGACAGAATTATACCACGACACAAAGGCGGCATTGGCAGTTTCTAAATATACCGGCTAACAACATTGACAAACGACAAAGTCATCTGGGTAATCTAAAATCTAGAATTATATTTCGTTTTATATATATATATATATATATATATATATATATATATATATATATATATATATATATATATATATATATATATATATATATATATATATATATATATATATATATATATATATATATATATGAAAATTATTATATTAAAGGATGATATATTTAGAGCCAAACGGGGCAGTGGTTGGAGAAAAATCTATTAATTACCTGGTCTAATTTGAAACGGCAACATTTTGATTATTACACTTTAAAGAAAACATAGACAACAAATGAAATGTCTCAAATAAAGACTACATTTAAAAAATAATATCTTTTTTCACAGGCTTTAATCAAACATAATAAAAACGAGTAAAGCTTTATAAAATTACAAGGTTATTTAAGTAGGAGATTTGACTGAAGACGATCATTTTAAATACAAGGTATGAACTCACCCTTGCTCTTTTTAAGAACTATAAAAAGTTGAATACTTATTTTTTTGTAAGTAATCACAAGTTCACATTAAACTCGCAGTGTAGCAATTGATAATACTGTAAATTAAATTGAAGAACTTACTTTTATACTTGAAAAGAGAAGACACAGTAAGCGAACTAAAGATATAATGGATTGTATATGAAATTGTATTGTATATACAGTTTTTAAGATTAGGTAATGGAATACATATTGTTATTAAGATGTAATAAGTAAATGATTTTTTTAAATAAAGCGCAATATTTTACAAACTTCGTTTCATTAACTCTAGGATTTGTAAGATGTTCTGCGAGAGAATAGGGAGCAATGATTCTTTTTTATATTAATATTGTTTAAAGATACGAACATCTTAATATTAAATTATGTTATATAAAGATGTTTGTATATTTATATAATATTAATATATTTATTTACAGTAATTGCCTCTATGGTCTAGTGGTCCGGTGTCGGTGTTGACCACATAAGGTCCCGGGTTCGATTCCCTGGTCGGGCAATTCAAAAATGTGTTTTTTCAGTTTTCTGATAAAAACAACTTTGTCCGGGATTAGAAAGTGTTCGGTTGGCGATAGGCTCACCACCAATCACACCATTGTGAAACTAAGTATCTTTGGCCAGGTGCACTGGTTGTACCATTGCCTACTTCTTCGGTGATACGGGCGTGAAGATACTTTTTTCTTTTTTCAATTATAGTAATTTGTGTTTTCCATACTAATATTATAAATGCAAAAGTATATCTGTGAATCTGTTACGTTTTCATAGCTAAATCTCTAAACCAATGCAAATGTATTATTGTGGCTACATTATGGCATCCATCTTATTTTTGTTTCACACACAATGTATAAAACAGATAGGGGCTATTTGATGGTAAGTAAAGGGTTGGACTTCATTTGCCACCAAGGTATCGCCTTTTTCCGTCGCCCTACCCTTGTTTGTCGCTCAAAACCGCTATTTGCCAGATTTAGAAAGGTAGCGGGATTGCGATGACAAGCGGAAGAATCCTCGAGGTGATCGGCAACACATAGGCAAAATAAGTGACAGAAGTTCCATGATGACAGATTCGGTTCAAGTGGATCCAACCCTAATATGGCACATAAAAGAACTGTAGTCTTAAAGATCAACGTGTGTATTTTTTTGCAAAATGAAAAGTCCTCGCCAGCAGCTAAAGTTGGTTAGCTATTTTTACGATGGTAAAAATAATTGTACATAAATTATCAAAACAATGATTTTTATTTTTCTAGTAGTTCGCAAACAAGCAGCTATAGTAGATTATATCCTTTTACTACTTTTTATACTCGAAAATGTCTTTACGTAAAACTGATCTCACGTGTAGCTGCAAGGCTAGAGTTTCATTCAATAAAAAAAGTAGATGCCCTTGCCGCTTTTATACAACTTAATTCGCAGTCTACTCGGTTCAGTCGAGGGGACCGCATACTTACAGCAGGTTGACTGCAAACTAATGTCACTTTGTTGCTCTTGCAATGCGGTGAACGGATTGCAATGTAATTAAAAACTTGCAATTCGCGACTAACTATGCACTAAAATAAGTTCGTGGCTAAAAGATTGCAATCCGGAGAATTTAAGGCGATGCAGCGCTTAAAATATAAATGTATGTAAATATAGGAAGTCAAAGGACTCAATTCTTAAATTGGCAGATTGAATCTTAAACAACAGTCATAACGCTTCCTATTATAATCTCTAAGTTGATAAGTTTTGATTAAATTCGTGGTACGTTTTGTAAATAATTTCGTGTTTGTGTACGTATTAGTACAAACTTTTTGAAACTCCAAACACAAACACTACGTTACAGTCATGTAGTATTTATATACTCTTCATACTCTTTGCTACATTCTGTCTTACGTAGTATTGTATACTCTTTGCATTCTGTTTGACAGTTGCGGTGACAAAATTGATTCTAAATATCTCAAAATATCTAGTGAAATACAAATAAAAATTGCAGTATGAAAGTATGGCATCAAATAGAAATCCCAATTCTTTAGAGATAATACTAAATTATGACAATAGAGATGCGGTAAGTGGAAAAATTTTAGAGAACATTATTCTCAGACGGATATGGGTAGACAAATCGTAATTTTAAGTACGATTTAGAGAAGTCTGCCGAGCTGTGGGTTATTCATCAATAATGTGCTCGCAGCTATGCAGTTTCCTCACAATGCTGACATAGACTATTGCATTATTTTGCACTAACCCCTGAGTTGTAAACTTGTTAGTAGGTTAGTGTTAGTTAGTTAGTTACTGTTAGTTGTATTTAGTATTCTATCTCTATCCCGGTACTCGTTTCGATTGTCACTGTGTTGAGAAGTTAAAGGCTACTATGAAACGCTACTTAATCGTCATCAATTAACAATTGTCTCAATCATAATGTTATCTACGAATTTTCAACTTTCCGCTACGTAGTACCTACGTAATGTACGTAGTTACTGAATTTGCCCCGATTTTCGAAAATCGAGTTTTCACCGGATCTCCACATTTTGAGGTCCTAGGAATCTTTTCCGACTATTTGACAATGACGTCAGTATGTCTATGTATGTATGTGTGTGTGTATGTAAACATCTCATAACTTTTGAACGGCTGGACCGATCGAAATGCGGTTGGTGGCATTCGATTGGATTCTGCTCAACTTAGACTTCCTAGGCCTAGGAGATTTTGAAAAATTTTGAAAAAACCCCGAAAATAATTTTGGCGAAACAGTATTTTTTTAACATAACTTCCAGGTTAATGTACCGATTGAGTACAAAAACTAATCAGCTCTATTCCTCAAAAAACTACATCAATTTATAAATTGCATCAAAATTGGATTATCCGTTTGAGAGAAATCGTTGACGAAAAATTTTAAAAAAAGTGTTTTTTCGACATAACTTCGAAATTTTTTAGTCTACAATATTCTAGTACTAAAAAAATAGGTCAGATGGCATTTCAAGAATCAAAATCGAATCTAATTTTCAAATGTTACAGCTTTTTAAATATTAAAATTACGTCATTTTAACATATTTATTTTATATTTTTAAAATAATTTTCAGGCTAATACACCGATGGACTTAAAAATCATACCAGCTTTTCTCCTTTAAAAACGGTGTCAAATACCGTTAATTTGATCATGATCAGTCAATTTGTTTAGGATTTATTAATGATGAAAATATTTGAAAAAATGTTTTTTTGACATTGCTACGAAATTTCTCAACCTATCGATTATTTAGCTAAAGCAATATTTCAGATCTCAAAAATGTCATTCGAAAGATCAAATTCAATCAGCGTTTCCAAAATATACAACTTTTCAAAAATCAATATACTGCCATTTTAACAAAATAGATGTTTGAACTGAAAAAATCTGTTTACAGTTTTTACTCTTTTGAGCCTAAGATATCTTAATTTAGCGGGAAGTTTCAGGGATGGTCAACCGCCTACACATTTTTTTCGGTTTGTCGAGTGTTCGGCGTACCTATACGCTCAACGACTGTAATGACTTGGCTTCGGGTTCGGTTCCCGACAGGAACAGTCATGTCCGTGATGAGAGTAGGCAGATATTGTTTCCGTACCTATCTGATTATTTATTAAATATATTTTAGTGTTTTATACACGTACTTCTGTGTATTAGTCTAATATTTTTTATTACAGCAAACAAGCAGATGGTTTCCTTTTTACATCAGAAAATACATCTCCTGATTTAAGAGAACCAACACTTATATACACAAAATATATTTATGGCAGGTACGTGTGGCGAAATAGTAATGCCAACTTTGATAAATGTACCGCCTACTTTACTCTCCGAACCGGAACACGACGGTAGCGAGCTATTGTGGCAGGAATAATTAAATCGGTTGTATCAAACCCGGCCGATACTTTGCGGTACTCTACTACCTAGCAGTCACGATAATAGTAACATGTTTGCCGCAGTTTCACGAACTGCCTGGCAGAGTGATAGATAGTTGTTCTCCGTAGGGAGCCCGGACCAAAAATGGGCAATAGCCAATACTGATACAGATGTCAGATATTACTAGCAAAATAATTTGCTTACATTGAGATTACATTAATTCGTGATTTTGTCCAGCGATAATTATATTAATCTGTTACATAATAAAATGCGTTAGTACCTACTATAGTTCCTATATAATATTTCAATCAGACGACTTGAATTTTGATGTACCAAATTACTTGAATGATGTTGTACCAAGTATTATAACTGACAGTTACAGTGCGGACGGGACGCGAATAGCCATTCCTAGGAAATGTCATTTCATTTATTTATTTATTACATAAATACAGTCATGAGTTATTATTAATAAATGTGAATAATAAACGCCTTGCCAGTTTTCTTTTTTATGGCGTTTTAAAAGTAATCTGTATTTTTAATTATTTGCGTACAGGCCCAGTGGTCTACAGTATGGTCTACCACTCACATCCCGGGCATGGACAACGCATCGGGGGGTGACGCACAAGGACTAAAGGGACGGCGAAAGTTACAATTAGGCGCACTGGTGATGGGCTCTTTTCTGACAATGCATTGCCGAGTTGCTGCTTCAGCTCTCACGGGTGGATTCTGTTAGTACTCACTACTCGTTCTATTTTAAAACATACACAGAGTTACTTTTAACGATCTGGCCAAATTTTAAAATTAAGAACTAAATATTGAATTGCGTTTTAATTGTTATTGTAAAATTATAGCAAGATATTCGTTTAAAAATATCCCACTAAATTCGAGAATTGGATGCACAGAGTCGTGCGAATCGGTCGCTGAGCGGTGTTTACGGGATGCGTGGGTCACTACACAAGCTGAGCTCGACATTTTTGCGTAATTGAAATAATATCCATGCGTTGTATTTTCTGTGTCGGATAAAATTAAATTTTGTTTTTTTTTTTGCTACATAAATCGAACATATCATCTGAAAATTTGGCCGGACCTATAAAAGTAACCCTGTATAGAGATGAACTCTATCATCAAGTTAGACGTCATGATATTACTGATACATATCTATTAGCCTTCTCTCGCCTTTTACTTAGTAAAACACTTGGTCTATTCTTCAGAAATGGACCCGGAATAACCCGCATCTTAAGCAGTATTTTATTATTAGGAAGTTCAATATTAAATACGTTAGCCCAGAAACTATTTGTACTCATACTTGTGTTTTAAAAATTAGAAATAAAAAAATTGTCTATGTAGAAAAAAAATAGGGCTCATGACAAGAATGAGGTTGCTGGTCACATATGAATTTTAACAAACGATAAGTAAAACCAGGGATTGGAACCGGTGTTTATATATAGCCACCCACTTCAATACCAGTAGGTGGGTACTTACCGTTTTTTATTACCGGGTAAATACCGCTCATTGATTAACCAGTTAATCAACTGAGTGGTTTGTCATTCTTTGAAATTATAATGATTACTTGTTAGTATAAAAAGTACATTTGAACTAGCGCGCGAGTTAAATGAACCGGTTAAACTCAGGAATTATAATTCCTGACCACAGAACAATATACCTACTCCCGAGAGAGAGCTCTTGACGTAGTGTGCATATCCACTTGTTCATATCGTATTTCGCCGGAAACGGTCCAATTAGGAGCCCTCTGTTTTCCTCGCATTGACGCGCTTGTATCAACTTTTAAAATTGCCTGGTTTATTTCGCTAAACAAGAGCAGAAATTGTAAAATATCGGTTTTTAAACTTTACCAGTAATCTTCTCTGTGGTCTAGCTGTCCGGAGTCGGCGTTGATCATATCAGATCCCAGATTCAATTCCCGTGTCGAGAAAATCAATTAGTTTTCTGATATGGGATTAGATAAGTGCTCTGTTGACGATAGGCTTGCTACCTATCATATTGTGGGACTCTTTGCCTAATCGAAGGTGCACTGTTTGTAGCTTTGCCTACCTCTTCAGGGGTACGGGCGTAAAAACACCACTTAAATAACGGTATCCGTTACGTATTCAAGTATGAGGTTAACGGGCAAAACCTAGGTAGGTAGCCTAGGTAAAACCAGCAACACTGCGTTTATTTCTTAACATCGCGAGAGACATCTACTCAGTGATGGATTTATTTATAAGGAGGACCAGGCCTAGGGTGTCATGGGCGCTCCGAAATCAAAATCAATTAGATAAGATTTACTTGAACGTATGAAAAATTTCCATAACATAATATGTAGATCGAATTATCTAAAGATTGAAATAACTTTTAATGTATCGTAATATTAGTTACTTTTTAAAAAAATCGCTCCTGTCCGGTCCTGTCCTGGTCCTGGTCCGGTCCGGTCCTCGTCCTGATCCGGTGTCGGAGTTGACATAAAGTCTCGAGTCGGGCAATTCAAAAAATGTGTTTTTTCAGTTTTCTGACAAAAACAACGTTGCCCGGGATTGGAAAAAGAGCCCGGTTGGCGATAGGCTAGCCACCTATCATATTATCGGACTAATAGCCAATCGTACTAACATTGTCTTAGCTTAGGACAAGCCTAAATAGTATGCTGTCACATTATTTTCATTTAAGACAAGAAGTGACAGCATACTATTTAGGATTGCCCTTAGCTAAGACAATTTGGTGCAATGTTAGTATCTTCGGCTAATTGTGGGTACATTTGTTCCACTTCTGCCTACCTGTTCAGGGATATGGGCGTGAAGATACTTTAAGAAAAATCAATAATAGTCTATCGAAAAACGCTAATTATTTATTCAATTTTTTGGGACACGCTTATTTTCCCCGAAATTAATTTAAACAGTTACTCTTTCACAAACGGCACAAAAGTCAATCGGGGACTAGGGCGGCATTAAACCTAAATACGCCACTGCTTCTACTTGTTTATAATCCTCTCTACTTAGCTTTAAATAATAAATGTATTTTGTTTTAGTTATATTTATGCTATTTTTCACTGTTGCAACGGCGGTGCTCGCAAACCCCTTACGCCACTTTGAAGTTTACCTTGGCCAGTGGAGTATAAGCGGACCTGGTCGAGCTTTCCGGATGCTCCCGATGTTTGATGATAAGTATTTTTTGCTTATACTAATATTACAATTAACTGACAATTGTTGGATGAGTGACAAGCGAAGGAAGGCCTTAATTACATTTGTATGTTGGCACTCCTATTGTGCATTTTCAGCATTTCCCAAATTTCTTGCTATGGCTACTTTGGTACATCAATATACCACTCCGAACTAAAAATTCCGCTACTACTTCGAAATATAATTTGGCGAATTCTGATCGGATGCAGTTTTTAACCGCTCTTCCCGTATCCGTTAAATGTAATTTGCAATTGCACTGCGTGACGCGAGCTACATTTTCATTAACTTTCACACAATAGTGAGCTTCAGTGCCGCCGAAACTGTGAAGTTAATAAACCTTGACATGTGCTCCAAGTTTACTTTGGTGTAACATGTATTCTTATTACTTACAATAGAATTTCGTATATTTTTACAGGTATTGGAATAGCAATATGCATTAATGCATTAGTGCGAGCGACAGTTTGCTGTACACTTGCTGCCATTTCAGCAATTTATGTTTTACACGCTGTAAGTGATGCGGACTTGCCTTACACGTATTGCAGGTACGCAAATTTATAACACATACCAATTACCATTACCTAATACTGTAGGTAGGTTAATGTTACCAAATTATTGGTAATACAATTATGATTAAAAATACATGTGATAGTTCACTGGATCCGAAATGACGCTTAGAAACATGTATTTCAACTTTTATTCAGCATAAACAAATACGATAGGTATTTTTGGTAAAAATTAAGAAAGAATTCTCGAAAATATGGTAATTTTCGTTAAAAAATCCTGTAACTCTACATTACTCACAATTTTAATTTCATGCTGAAAATAGGACTCCGAGCGGCCGGGGAAATTTGCGCGCTACGCCTAAGAGAGTTCATGTTTTTATATTAACAAATATCAATAAAAATGTTATGTTTATTGAACACTGAACTGTTTCATTATAAAAAACTTCAAAAAATTAGGTGATTGGCAATCAGTAAAATTTTATCGGACGTTGGTTATCACTGAGTAATAACTCGGTATACTTAACATCTGGTTTGCTGATAATAATTTTAGGAAGTTATTAAATTAAAAAGTTACAAATATTGTTATCTAAATTTAAAATGTTCCTGCGAGACCATATCTGTCAAAAAGTTATCAGATCTTAATATGTAGAACCAAGCTTATACTACACGCCCTCTTTAAACCCTTACTTCACAAATTCTACTACTTAGTTAAAATATGTGGCTGCATTTAAAAAAAAAACATTTTTTGTTCTATTGTGTTCATAAATAGGTACCTGGAGCTATAATTTTTAGTTAGAGTATTTAATTTTGCTGCTAGAAAGAGACAATTATCGCATGTTGACACCATAGATGTCAATGATGCTTTGTTATCCGTGTGGCAGGGATATAATTCTACATGAATATCGGCTACCTTTACCTCCAATTCGGGATGTGATAGTGACAAGCACTGATGCTTGTGTGGCCAGAAAAAGCAAATTAATCGGAGCGAGACATTGCAGAACTTCTTTTGGAATTCTAGATATCTTTTGGAACTGCATGTATTATATACTTCAGTGGTGCTTAGATCAATACAAGGGCTAATCGTGAGTTTCGTTGGTATGCAAGCTTCCACATTAATTACAAATAAGCACTAGTTACTCCAAATTTTTTTTTCTGACACTTTATATTTTTCACTTTTGATATAATTCTATATAATTTAATTTAATTATACGGAATATTTCGAACTTTAAGCTTACTGCATAAGTTGTGGTTGCCTATAATTGGGAAGGCACTGCACCATCTCTCATCATGTGTTATATAAAATCTAGAGTTTATACTTTCTGTTTGCAATCCAAATAAAATAAATAAATAAACTTAATTATAATAGACAATCGCAGGTTGCTGGGCCTTAAGCTCGTCATGTTTAGCATCGTAGCTCGATCCCGATTTTAATTATTATTATATTTTAATTATCCCGATATTAACATTTCTTGTTAGTATCAAATACATTTGTGAGTACACTATTTCCCTACAATAGTCGACCTACTTCTGTTATTTTCTCCGGCACTGGACATATAACACGAAAAATCTAACCAAATCATTTGCCTGTAATTTTTTAGTCACTAAAAATCTTTTCACTGTGTTGGTCCGGGTTCCATTGAAGAATAGACCATCTGCCGTTCTGCCATGCAGGTTGTAAAAGGCGACCGATTGGCTATACATGTCACTACCATCGTAACTACTAGGTCATAGAGTTCTGCAAAATTTCATCCGGGTATTCGGTACCACTGCCTTACCGATTCCTGCCGCAATAGCTTCAATGCTTGTCATTATCGTGTTACGGTTTGAAGGGTAAGGTAGCCGGTAGATATGCATGTGGTATGCAATCCCGCTACACGGATAGCAACGCATTATTAACATTTTTGGTGTCTGTAGGCGATAGCTTATCTTTCCATCAGGATAGCTATCTGCTTGTTTGCTATCTAATGATAGAAAAGAAACTGAATGATAATTATTCAAGCCTAGAAGTGCAAGTTTCTGAGCACAGAAGCTTGCACTTCTATGGTCAAATCCAACAAATGGTCATTCCTGTCGGGGATTCAACCAGAGGTGTCCGAGCCCAACGACTTCTATGTACTGACATACCATTAATCTTTTTGCCGAGTCTCGTCTGTATCGACGTGTTAAATGTACGTTCTAATATAATATATTGGCAACACATGAATTGATTGCTCTATAATACTTAGTCCACCTCAGTTACCTCCTATACCGCATACGTAATATTTGCGTATGATAAATGTACCTACAGATTTTTTGTTTTTAAAATTTGTTTGAATTGATCAGATGTGTTCCTTAACATTTTATCACTAGAATTGACTTTTTCTTTATGCCGCTTATTGCACCATGTTAATTTTTTTATCTTTAAACACTTTTGCAGGGACTTTGATTTGCGCCCTTATGATCCAATGGTAAAGGAAGTAAAAGGCGTCATGCTTAGACAGGTAAGTCTAGATAGATATATTTATGGATTTTACATTGTAAAAGGTGGAAAAAAATTACTATGTAATAATTGCAGTCTAGGTTCTCCTTGCAAACTGGCAATGTACAAGATAACTATGATGATCCCGAGGAAGTTACAGTAGGTATTGAAGACTCGGTTTGGAGAGACTTTGGCATTCCTCAAAAAAGGTAACACTATAAAATTAATAAATGTCGGACGCCGGTTCCCTTTAACTATAAAAAGGGAAGTACTTAAACACTTACCTAATATCCTTATTCAAGTAAGGCATTTTTATATAACTAGCGTTTATTCTCTTTATTTAATATTGCGGTAAGAACTCCGCAAAATGCTAATGCGCTGGATCGATGTCTAAATGACGCTGATGTGACGCCATTCTTACGTCACGTACCTATTCACTTGTCAGTGTGTTAAAGGCACTGTGTATATTACACCCACCGACCACACAACCCATAGACCCCTAATAACAGGCGAATGGCTTCTGTCAACACATCTGACTTATAGTTCCGATGTAAATGTCCATGCACCAATACCCAATCAGTGTCGACCAATCAGATTCTCTATCTTTCTCTGTGGCCTTGAGTAAGCCAATCACGATGTTGCAGCTCAGCTCAGCTAGTTGCAAGAATGCATTGAATACGGAAAATCGAACATTAGGCGTCCATGGGCTGTGTGGTCGATGATTACACCATATCTAACGTCACTATAATGGCGACCGTGCACATTAGCAAGTTGCGTGAAATATGTTGATATTACATATGCTTGTATATTATGTAAATAATTTTTCATGACATTTTAGTGAGAGAAAAAAACTGTCCCGACCCCATCCCTACCTGATATTAGTGTGTAATGAAAGTTATAGCGGAGGTTACCCTACTCTATATAGTACTCCACCATACAATTTTTTTTAGTAAGTATACAATTGTAACTTGAATATAGTCTAATAATTATGTAGTCTAATAATTGTTTCTTAGTCTATTTTTATTGCTCCTTGTGTAACCTGCGGATATTGTAAAGTACCTACTGAAAATAATCATTCTTTTATATTTCAGCGTAGAAGTCGTTTCTTACCGCTCAGACTACAGTTTTGGACAGTTTAATATACCCTTGGTGTTTACTGTAATCTTGGCCTGGGTTACTATATGGATAATTTTAATTGCGGAAATATGTTTTCGTGGCAGAGTGAGTAACATTCGATACATACTTAGACATATAACCAAAGATACAAAATAAATATTTTTTTCTTTTGTATTTCTTTAAATATTTTATACATTTTCACCTACAAAATGATTTCTTTTGAAACGTTAGCGTCATAGGTACCAAACGTTTAAAATTGACTGCGATGTGACGAACGGCAAAGGTATTATCTGTAGTGACGTAGCTAAGGAGGTGCGGTGGGATCGGCTCGCTCGGGGTGCCACTTATTTGAAAGTGACGACGACGGAAGTTTTATTTAAACAAAACAAAATAGTTCCGAGAATCAATGGTTTAAAGTACTTTCTGAAGCACGGATAGCAAACGGCGACTTATTAAATTAATCAACCCATGAGAAAATAAAATACGTCTCTCAAGGGTGCTGGCCTGGAAATCTCTAATTCTGAAGTCGGACGCTCTTACTCGGCTATTTTCTCTTTTTTTAACGCGTCTTTCGTTCATAGATCACACTGGATGACGCTCATTCTAACTACGCCACTGATTAACGCATAGATAATAATTGTTTTAGATGATTGATTAATATTGATTTATCTATTTTTTAGCTTGCTTACAATAACGTCTACTCCTGGTTAGTGGTAGTTCCTTGGGTATGGAATGTACTATTACTGATCACAGCCATCGCACATTTAGCAAGCATGCAAAAAGAGACGCGTAAAGTCTTTCATATTGGAGTTAAAGAAGTTCTCGGGGTGGGTATCGTTATAAAATAATTAAGATAAACCGATAATTTTTCCTTCAAATTTTCAATTTGTTATAGGGTATGGCTGACGCTTTAGAGGTAGCACTTTATATACATTCGGCTAGCATGGGAACTGAACTGATTCACGGAAAAGGCTTAAACCACTACGGTATTTAGTGTACATGTTGCGTTAGCTTCTAGTAATTATTAAATTATGAGTAGAATTAATAAAGTACTTAAATAAAAAAAAAATAAGAATATATTATATAACGTACCGTTTCTAATTGAACCTTTTAAAAAGGAAACTTCTGGATTTGTAATTTCCTGGCTTTCCATACAGCACCATTATGGCACAGTATAAGTATGTGTAAGCAGTACGGAAACTACCTATAAACGCTCGAAACGGCTCACTCACACAAACAAGTGCATCGACGAGACCCCTAAGTCTATATATATTTTCTGTTCCCTAAGCGGTTGTCAGTTGTGAGTGCCGTCCAAGACGAGTTGTGTGGTGATGTATAAGTTAATTTCCACTATCTATTTAAAAATATATATTTTTTAAAAATCGAGATTAACTGACGCCATGCGACGCCTATTTCTATTTTATGTTTACTATGCGTTCAAACAGAATAGGATCGCGCTTGTTATCAACTTTATACCACAAGTGTGAAATTAGTAATGTCAGCAAAAAAATATTTGTTCAAAAAATATTGCTGATTTATTGAAGAACAAATAATGTTTTAATAATATTATTTTCATCAATAGCGTAGGTAATATTTTATCAACTAGGCTTAGTTTCCATACTGTATATCTTTATACTGTGATTATCGTGCTCTATGGAAAACCTTTAAAACCTAAAAGGATTGCTTCCATTTATTTCCGCTAGTATGATACTAGCGGAAAGAAATGAAAACAATCCTTTAACTTCCCGCTACGTTAGTAGTACAAGGAAGTTACTGATTTTTCCCTGATTTTCGAAATCGAGGTTTCACCTTCATTCGAACTATTTAACATCTCAATTTCCGAACTCAAATTTCGATTAGGTATAAGTATTTTACAAGTTGTAGCTACTCATCTAATTTTAACTGCAGAGCTTACTTGAGAGACAATTAAAAGTATTTTTAAAATAAATGGATAATTGGATTTCCTTGATGTCCACATTTATTACAGCTTCTGGACACATAGACCCCCACTTAAACAATGAAAACGTGTGGCATAGCGGACTATTGGTTTTGGTTTCTGGTTTGCATTCGGCCGGTGCAGCTCTTTGTGCTTTAGTCGACTGTATTCAACCAAACACAAAAACTTACTACAATATGTATGAAAGTAAGATTTTTATTTTTTAATATAATAAAATATTTGTACAAAGAAAAGCGATTAGTAATTATAACACTAGGTATACCTAGAGTTACGGCTTAAAAGAGATAGCTTAAAACATTATTGGTCTAAATCCTAAGCTACTTTAGTTAAGGACATTACTGCACAATATGGACTAGCAAATTCTTACAAGATTTTTTCTTCTATTTTAAAGATCTATGTATTTCCTAATATACAAGTTGACTGGTGAAAAACCGTAACATTAAAGCAGTACTTGATTCTGATTCCAAATATGTAAAATATAATAATTACTTAAATGTTGACCTTTATTCAAAAAATGTTTAGACATTCACGCATAGATATCGAAGTTCATTGCGATTAGTCGTCGCGCACGTGTCTACCTTAGATAACAGTGTATACATGGCACTATATGGCGTGTGATAACAGTGTCATGGTGTCGACTAAAGCGCGCGCTTATTGCCCGCGCAGTGACCAAATTTTTGTATATGAGTATACTAATTTCGTGGGAGTTTACCATGTAATTAAGCAATATTCTGTTTTTATTACATTTTTATTTGTTACCTAAGACCATTAACTATCGTGTCCTTCGTTACGTACAGTCTTTTACCAGGCAACCTGTATACACATATCTACGACTTACCTACTTTCCCCGTGTTGGTTCCGGGCTCTTTTAAAGAATAGACCAACTGCCGTTCTGCCAGGCAGGTCGTAAAAGGCAACTGATTGGCTATGCGAGTCACTACCATCGTGGCTACTAGGTGGTAGTTCTGCATTGTCTCGCCCGGGTCTGGTACCACCGCCTTACCTATTCCTGCCGCAATAGCGTCAATGCTTGTCGCTGCCGTGTTCCGGTTTGGAGGGTAAAGTAGCCGGTTAACTTATGCATGTGGCATTAGACCTCGCCACAAGATAGCAACGCACCATTAACACCTTTGGTGTCTATAGGCGATGGTTGACTCTTTCCATCAGGAGACCCATCTGCTTGTTTGCTATCTTATAACATAAAAAAATCTACTTTAGATATCTACCAAACTACTCTCAGTATAAGCTAACGTTAGATTTGCTAAAATACATACAATTGCAATCACTGACAATCCAAAAATATCTTTTATAGCACACTGACCCAAACACGCACTTTACGCACCCTTTGCTGTGACCTAAATAATATATTTTTTACATCGAAAAACATGCATAATGTGCTGGTTGTGTGCGCATGTGCTATAAAATAACTTACCTTTGACAGATGTGACTGACAATTATCTCACAGCGAGTAGTAATCTCACTTACTCCCTTCGTGCAATAATTGACAACTTAAGTCACACGTATCATATCTAATATACTATTTTTTATATTACATTAATCCTTTAAGTTTATAGCTACAATTTTTTTTGATGTTTCGCTGACTTTTTACTAGTTTTTTTACTACTTTAATCCATCCCTATTACCTTGACGTGCCTTTTTTGCTACCAACACTCAGCCATCAGCTTGTTTGCCAAACTATAAAATTTTAAAATAGTTTTTCTAGCTATGTTACCAGTCATTGCTATATTCTATTAATATGTTTTACTAGGTATTATTAATAGATATTTATTATATTTATGGTTCTACGTATCGAAAACCTTATTCATAACTTTATTAATTTCAGGCACATTGTGGATGATACCAATGTATTCAAAATGTACTTTGATAAATAACTATTCGCATCTGATGTAAGTTTGTCTTAATCGCCAATTACTTATTTAACAGCTATAAAACCCTACTGAAATATTGTTTTATGCAGGTCTGCAATTATATTTGGTGGACTGGTGTGCTCATATTTAACTGTTGCATTTATACTAGTGAAGACAGCGTTACACACAATATTTGAATATAGAGTGAAATTGGTGTATGTATGTTTTACTGCTTTCAGTTGAAATATAGGTTTTTGAAATTAAAGTAAATATTTACATTTTGTTTTTTTAAAGTTTTTTTTTAGTTTTTAGTTTAGTTTTAAGACTTTTGTTTTAGTTTCGCAGAACAAGCCGTTGTGGCCACATTAATTTTGAGTTGTATGGGCCTAAGCCTTCTTTTTACAACTTCTGTGAGTATACATTTCTCCCTTTTTCGTTTAGTTTTTATTACACGCACGGTATATCCAATACTACACTGCAGTACTATGCGTTCAAAATGAGAATAGGACTGTCAGGATGACATTATATTGCTCCGCATTTTGCAAAAACTTCAAGTGATGAGTAAGGTGTGCAAAAAATTCTAAGAAAGAAATACTTTAAAAAATATTATTGTTACGTGCTTCGGGTTCGTAAATTGCAAGAAAACGCCACTTATATTAAAACCGTGTATTTACAACACTATGGTACAATAAACTACGATGAAATACGTAAATACACTGATAACCTAACGTAAATACACTATGCACACTTGTCACACTCGCTGTACTAACACTAAACTTTACCGACTACATAATAAAACATTTACCACCATCTTTGAATTGCATAACTTTGCCACAAGTTCAGTCTGAGGGTTTGTCTGTCAGTCTCAGTACTGCTACTTCACCTATAAAAGATCACCACAACTTGGAAAATAAAAGGATTATTATGTATTGTGATGAGATTGGTAAAAACATGGGACAAATATTATCTGAAACATTTGGTTATCCTATAACAAACTTTTGTATACCAAATGCTAGCTTTTCTTATATTGTTGAAAAAATTGTTTCTAATAATTATAGCAAAAATACTATACTGATATTATGTACTGGGAGAAGAGGGAATGTTAATATAAACATTGTAAAAAAGTATTTTAAACAATTATCTATGTTAAATGTTGAAAAGATATTTCTATTTGCATTACCATATAGCAACAGTTTGCCACAGACTGAAAATAATATTAGATATAAGTGCAATATTAGATTACAAACAATGTCATTGTATGACGATAAATTTCAATTCATAGATTGTAATTCATTTATTAAAATGAAATACTTTTTAACTAAAGATAATTTTTATCTTTCTAATTACTATAAAAGACAAATAGCAATTTCGCTATATTTTTATATTTCTAATAAAGCCAAATGCTTGGCTAACACAGCTGCTTCTATTGAGCAGCTACGTAATTTAAGTAGCATTCCTTTGAGCGTGGAACATGTTCCACATAATTTAAATTAGTAATTAAGACAATGGAGTCAACCTCTTGCAATGCATTATTTGGTACTAATAGACATTTAAATTTCAGTATAAGCGAAATTGCCATTGATACACAATATATATGTTACAAAGGCAAATGTAAAGAAAATGTACCATCAGCTAATAATAAAAAAGAATTAAACTGTCGGTTAAACCTGGTTCACCAAAATATTCAAGGGCTGATGGGTAAAGATTTGGAATTGGAGTTGTTCATGAACTGTAATAACGTGGACATTCTTTGTATAACAGAACACTGGCTTAAAAGTCATCAGATCATGTTCAGCTTCAATAATCACATAGTTGGCAGCTCGTTTAGCAGAAGTAAGATGATACATGGTGGCTCTTTAATTATTGTTAACAAACTAATTAAATTTAAAGAACGTAAAGATATTGTGAGCCTTTCTGTTGAACGAGTCATCGAGATTGCTTGTATTGAGTTCGAGCAATTTATTGTAATAAGTGTATATAAGCCTCCTTGTGCAGCTTTTGAGGAGTTTTCTAACAAAATGGAGGAGGTTATGTATAAAGCCTCAAATTCAAAGATGAACATTGTTATCTGTGGAGACTTTAACATTAATATTTTAGAACAATCTTCTTTATCACATAAGTTTATAAATCTATTCAAATCTTATAATTTACACAAAATTTTCTATGAACCAACTAGAATAACTGCCTCTAGTGCTACTTGTATAGATAACATATTTTCAAATATAACACCTACAAATAGCTCAATTATAAATACATTAGATTCAGACCATACTGGGCAATCAGTTCAATTTTTGAGAGTACCAAATAAACTTCAGAGAAAAGAAATTTTTTTTTGTTCCTATAAATAGTAGTCGATTAGAACGTTTTAAAAAAAATTTAGCTGCAAAATTGCCTGAGATGCCCTTTCAAGAAAATCCAAATAATTTATATGATACATTCTTTAATTTGATAGATACAGAATATAGGCAAATATTTACACCAAAATCTATATCTGTAAGTAAACGCAGAGGTTTTAGTGAGTGGGCAACTGCAGGAATTTTTAAAAGCAGGAATCGGTTATTTGATTTATATTATGAAAAATCTTTTAATCATAGTACTGAATTCAAAGAGTATGTCAAAAATTATTCAAAGATTTTTAAAAGAGCTTGCAATGCTGCCAAGTCAATACACATAAAAAATATGATAAAACACTCTTCTAACAAAATAAAGGCAACATGGAACATCATAAATTGTGAAATTGGCAAGACTAGTATTTTTGATGAAGAATACCAATTAAATGTAGAAGGAGTCAATGTTACGGGACATTTGGAGGTAGCAAAGGAATTTGAAAAATTCTTCTCTAATGTGGCCATCAGAACAACTCAAAGTCTAAGCTCTTCAGCCAGTACCGCGGAATTATTATTGAAGCAATGTGTCAACAAGTGTGAATCAAATTTTGAATTTTCTTTTATTGATTCTAAAGATATATTAAATGCTTTCAAAACACTAGAAATTAAAAAAACTGCAGATTTATGGGGCCATTCCCTTAAAATCATTGCCTCAGTAATAAATATCATTGCACCATACTTAGCTGTAATATTTAACTGCTGTATAACAAATGGTGTTTTTCCTGATTTAATGAAACTCTCAAGAGTAATTCCAATATTTAAGTCTGGCTGTAAATCAGATCCCACTAACTTTCGGCCTATCTCGGTTCTGCCTTCCCTGAGTAAAATATTTGAAAAAATAATTCTTAATCAAATGTTAAAACATTTTAACAAATTTGAACTGTTTCATCCTAAACAATTTGGATTTACAAAGGGTCGCTCAACCGTAGATGCTGGTGTGGAATTATTGAAAAAAATCTATGAAGCCTGGGAGGAATCACATGATGCAATTGGAGTATTTTGTGATTTATCTAAGGCATTTGACTGTGTTCATCATAATACTTTAATCAGGAAATTACACTACTATGGCATTAGAGGTAAGGCCCTCGATCTTCTGACTTCGTATTTGAATGGAAGAACTCAGAGGGTCGATATCAATGGAATAAGATCAAACGATGCCACTGTCACCATGGGTGTTCCACAAGGATCCATTCTTGGTCCGTTTTTGTTTTTGATATATATAAATGACTTGCCCTTCTTTGTTGGCGATAGGCATGGAATCGTACTGTTTGCGGATGACACTTCACTTTTATTTAAAGTGAAAAGACGAGTTGGTAAGTATGACGAAGTGAACATTGCGATTTCAAAAGTTGTACACTGGTTCAATGTAAACAACCTCCTATTAAATGGAAATAAAACCAAGTGTATTAGATTCTCAACGCCTAATGTAAGGCATATAGATACCAATGTACAACTTAACGGAGACAAATTGGATCTTGTGGACTCTACTGTCTTTTTAGGGATTACGATAGATAAAAAACTACAGTGGGGACCACATATCGACAAATTAACGAGTAGACTAAGTTCAGCGGCATTTGCAGTTAAAAAAATGAGACAGATTAGTGACGTAGACACTGCGAAAATTGTGTATTTTAGTTATTTTCATAGTATTATGTCTTATGGGATTCTACTATGGGGAAATTCCACTGATATAAATACAATCTTTGTTTTACAAAAAAGAGCTGTAAGAGCTATTTACAATCTCAGTCCACGAGTTTCCCTAAAAGAAAAATTTAAAGAAATTAATATTTTAACCGTACCATCACAGTTTATATTTGAAAACTTGATGTATATTCGTAAAAATATTTCTTCATTTAAGAAAAATAGTGATGTACATAATGTAAACACAAGGAACAAAAACAATCTTGCTCTGCATGTATCACGTCTCCACAGAATAAGTAACTCTTTTATGGGGCAATCTATACGCTTTTACAATAAACTTCCAAATGCTATTAAAGATCTACCAATACACAAATTTAAAAAATGTGTCAAATCTAAACTTTGTAAAAAAGGTTACTATAAAATATCTGAATATTTGGATGATAATAAGGCATGGGATTAATTGCTCCTCATAGCAGTCTCATAATAATTATAATATATTATTCATAAATACATTGTAATTGTAATTGTAAAAACATTGTTTAAAAAAATGTATATGCACAAAAAAAGACAAGCCCGCTGAGTTTCTTCCGCCGGATCTTCTCAGTGTGTGGCCGCGTTTCCGATCCGGTAGTAACTCAAAAAATGTTGACTCGTCAAAAGTGCCTGTAAAGGATAATTTGAATAAAAATATTTTGACTTTGACTTTGACTTTGACTCCTCTTATTCACTGTATTACACACTGGTCACTCTACTTACACTGGTCGCTTGTACTATCGCTTTCGATCACTGTATAAAAACTGCCCTCTATTTGTCAACACATCTCTATTTATACCCATGGTAAAGTTCCGCATTATTCTTGAATTCTCTACCAGGCTAATCGTAAACAAGTTATTGTAAACAAGTCCTAGTACACGCTATTTCCACCCTTATGCTATGATAAGGTCAATTATGGCATAACAATTCGGCATAACTATTAGTTTATGAATAAAAGTAGCTATCTCTTTCTTTTATTTCTAGATCGCTCCAGCGCTTCAACTCTTCACGTTTCCAGATTATTCGCAACATTATTTTCATTCTAATTGGCATATTTTTTTATTTAGATTCCCATCGGATCATGTTACTATGTATTAAATAAGGTATAAAATAACTAACATGACTTTTATATATATTCTATATTCAAAATTTTGCTGGTTTCGGTGACCCCCAGAATCTAAATTTCTACCATACTCCCAAAATTTTAAAAAAATATATAAAGATTAAATCTAATTATGGAAAATTGCGTTGCAGCTGAGTTCCAACCGTGAATTAACAGTTTTCGAAAAAAGTGAGAATTGAATGGGTAATTAATTGATATTTTTAATTCACTTACGAATTGTAACTCCCATTTTGGACACGCCAACATAGACTCCCGTCGAGTCTCCCGTGGACCCCTAGGGGTCCACCTGGACCACTTTGAGAATCAGTGGTCTAGAGTCTAGACGTTCTTAGTTGCTTTAGTGCATTAAAATCCATCCCGCATCCCTAAAATCTATCCCGCATCCCTAAAATCCATCCCGTATCCCTAAAATCCATCCCGCAGTCCTAAAATCCAACCAGCTTTAATAAGCGTTCGATTAAAAAAACGCACTTCAATCGATTCATTATTTATCTATTCGATTAGGACATCTATATTAATGTTACGAATAATCTAGAAGCGTGTAGAATTGGAGCGCGCGCGCGCTAATTATCTAGAAATAAAAGAAAGAGATAGCTACTCCTATTGACAAACAAATAGTTGACCTGGGCTATGCCATAATGGACTTTGTGGGATATGGCATAAGCTTGAAAGTAGCGTATACTAGGATTTATGACTCATAACATGTTTACGATAAGAAGTGATTCATTGTTTCCCGATACATTTAGATTTTTCTGGATCCAGCTAGGACTTTCCCCTGCCTATAAATACAGAGGTGTTGACAAACACAAGGCAGTTTTTATCAAGCGATCGAGAGCGATACTCAAAGTGAACAGTGCGAAGTGAGAAGTGTTTTATTGTGTATTGTGTAGTGATAGTATAGTGAGTGACTGGGGTGTAAAGTGTATTTTAGTATTACGTTGTGTTGTGTTGTGTAAATACACGGATTTAATATAAGTGGTGTTTTCTTACAATAACGAACCCGAGTACGTAATAACTGGTGTCGGAAGTGAAATTGTGTTAAAAAATGCCACTTATTCCGAAGGAAGTTACCACCAGGTCTCAGGCTGAGACACAGAGGGTGTCAGAGGACATTGAGGTGCGTGCGGGTGATGAACCTGCAAGTGTTGCCAGCACGTCACTATCGTCGAGCACAGTGCCTACTGATCTTTCTGTCATACTGGCAGCTATTCAACAACAAATTCAGCAACAACAAGAGCTACGGGAAACTATTCAGCAATAGCGACAGGAACTGGAACAGCAACAACAGAAGCTACGGGAACAGATCAAGGAACATTTATCTGGCTTTGATGATAAATTGTCAGTTATCTTGGCGCAGCAAGACCAGTTAAAAAGCGACGTGGGCCTCGTCAAGCGCGATGTGAAGGGTGTTGAGAAGAGGGTTGACCAGTTGGAGGCTAACTGCGATAAAATAAATGTGAATATGGACCAACTTGAGAAGGAATTTATGAAAATGAAGATCACTGGTGTTAAATAAGGTGTTGCCATTAAAAGTTGTTGTCATCAGGTAGGTCCTCGGGCAAAGGTACCCACTTATCTTACGTCATGGAGTGCGTACCGCACTCAGTTTGAAATAGCAGCGAAGGCAAGTGGTTGGACAGATGAACATTGCCTAACAACTCTGAGCACGGCGTTACGGGGACAGGCGCTCTCTGTGTTGGATGCAATGCCTAAAGAGTATCAGTTCGCTGATTTGATGGAGGCATTGGAAGCTCGCTACGGTGAGCGTCACTTGGAGCATGTGTTCCGTGCCCAATTAAAGGACCGTGTACAGAGGAGCGGCAAGGGACTTCAACAATGGGCCGTGGAAATTGAGAAGCTTGTGAGGAAAGCGTATATCCTTCAGCCGACGCTAACACAGTGAATAACACCATCGTCCCGGCGTTTATTGATGGAATTAGAGACCTGCAAGTGCGTGCTGCTGTTCGCCTTCAGCACCACGTGACAATGAAGGAGGCTTTGGCTCATGCGCTGGAGGTAGAAGCTGTTCGCCACGAACCTCGAGCAAATAAAGTAAGTGAGGTTACAGAAGTTGTGGCTCGCTCAAAGGTAGCGGAACCTAGGAGACTGGGCCCAATTTGCTACGCCTGCGGAGAACGTGGGCACATTAGAGTTAGCTGCCTGGACAAACCTATGCCTACAGTTTCAGTGAATTGGCGACAGCAAGTGGCAGGAAATTCAGCAGCTGAAGAGAGCAGGCAGAGTAAACAGCCTGTTGAACCAGCAGTGAACCGAGTAACAACCAGGAGCAAACGGCAGGTGCTGGCTGAACGAGAAACAGCCCCAAAAGCTGTTGTACCCCAGGTGAGCGAACGCAACAGTTTATCCATTAAGGGATTGATTAATGGCAAGAACTGCAGCTCAACGCGGGACACTGGAGCCACAAGAACTGTAGGGCGATCAGAAGCGGCTAGCAATGGTAACCTGAGATCGAGGAATACAGTACAGCGTAGTGGAAAGTCTCACCCAATTGCAGATGCATTATCACGACGACCATGTACGGATGATGGCAAACCTTGTGTAAGGATGGAGACGAAGGAAAGGAAAGTCTTGCGAGCTAAGCCTACGGATGACAGGTGGGAAACTGATGAGATGCGTGAGGCCCAGTACGAAGATAGAGATTTGCGGCCTCTAATAGATTGGATGAAGCAAGACACGGGAAAGCCCGAATGGCAGGAGCTGGCTCCCTTCAGCGTCATTACGAAAAGTTATTGGGCGCAGTGGGAAAGCCTTGTGTTGCAAAACGGCTTACTGTACCGCAAATGGGAAAAACCTTCAGGAAGAGAACATCATCTACAGTTGGTCGTGCCAAGAAAACTTATCAAGGACGTACTACGTGAGTTGCATGATGAGGTTTCTGGGGGACATCTTGGAGTACGACGAACATTGGTAAAAGTACGAGAGCGTTTTTACTGGTTGAATTGCCGAGAAGATGTCGAGAATTGGTGCCGAAAATGTACGTCATGCTCAGCAGTGAAAGGTCCGCAGGTCAGAAGCCGAGGCAACCTTAGACTATACAACGTGGGAGCCCCCTGGGAAAGGATAGCGATTGACGTGGCTGGGCCATTTCCTAAGACAGATAACGGAACCAAATATTTTATGGTCGTGATGGATTACTTCACGAAATGGCCGGAGGTGTTCGCAATCCCTAATCAGGAAGCCACGACGGTTGCTGAGAAATTAGTCAATGAAGTGATATGCAGATTTGGCGTTCCGCTGGAGATTCATTCAGACCAAGGCAGATATTTTGAATCTAATGTATTCCAGGAAATGTGTAAATTATTAGGAGTGTACAAAACAAGAACTACACCTTATCACCCGCAATCTGATGGAATGGTCGAACGATTTAACCAAACTTTAGAAAGACACTTAGCCAAGCTGGTAGAAGATCACCAAAAAGACTGGGATAAATACATACCTCTGATCTTACTGGCTTACCGAACAGCGGAACATGAAAGCATAAAAGTGACGCCAGCCTATGCCAACTTCGGCAGACAGTTACGTATACCAGCAGACTTAATGACTGGAGGCCCGCCACCGAATGCAGAGACCCAATTAAGTATACCGGAACATGTTGAAGATATTCGTGAGAGGTTACGCGATATACACTCGTTAATAAGTGAAAACGCATTGGAATCAAGTCAGCGGATGAAGACCAGATACGACCGAAACGCCAATCATCGAGGTTTCCAGGAAGGATCTCTTGTTTGGCTACATAATCCGGTTCGACTAAAAGGAAAATCACCTAAGTTACAGCGACGTTGGGATGGGCCATACAAAGTAATCACACGGATCAATGACGTAACCTACCGAGTGCAGAAGCAACCAAGAGGGACCATGAAGATTGTTCATGTTGATCGATTAGCCATCTATAATGGAAGTAATGATGTTCGGGACGAACAGAACTAAGAGGGGGTAGTGTTACGAATAATCTAGAAGCGCGTAGAATTGGAGCGCGCGCGCGCTAATTATCTAGAAATAAAAGAAAGAGATAGCTACTCCTATTGACAAACAAATAGTTGACGTGGGCTATGCCATAATGGACTTTGTGGGATATGGCATAAGCTTGAAAGTAGCGTGTACTAGGATTTATGACTCATAACATGTTTACGATAAGAAGTGATTCATTGTTTCCCGATACATTTAGATTTTTCTGGATCCAGCTAAGACTTTCCCCTGCCTATAAATACAGAGGTGTTGACAAACACAAGGCAGTTTTTATCAAGCGATCGAGAGTGATACTCAAAGTGAACAGTGCGAAGTGAGAAGTGTTTTATTGTGTAGTTCAGTGATAGTATAGTGAGTGACTGGAGTGTAAAGTGTATTTTAGTATTACGTTGTGTTGTGTAAATACACGGATTTAATATAAGTGGTGTTTTCTTACAATAACGAACCCGAGTACGTAACATTAATATTATAAATGCGGAAGTTTGGATGGATGTTTGTTACTCAATCACGCAAAAACTACTGAACGGATTTACATGAAATTTGGCAAACAGGTAGATAATAACCTGAAATAGCACATAGGCTACTCTTTATTATTCTTACTCTTTCTTATACATTCGAAATTCAAATAGTTCCGATTAGTTAGAAGTGCAAAACTTTTACTGTGCCCCATGTATAACACCGGCCCTCGTTTTTGCATCGGGAGCTAAAATATAAAGAGTGAAATATTATCTACACATGGGCGTACCGAGGGGGAGGGGCAGGCAGGGAGGGGCAGCTGCCACCTCCTGGAATTTACCTCTCTACTGTTGGAGATAAAAGTATAATAAGATAAAAAAGTCTTAAAATGTTACGGTTGCCCACTGGCCCAGAACCTGGGTACGCCCATGTATCTACATATACCATTTATCTACAAGTAAAACAAATTTACTTAAGCAAGATCATTTTCCTTTGGCAACATGTAATGTCAACCATTTTCGTTTCTAGCAATTAAGTAAATAAAATTAAAAAAATGTTGCAGGGTGGAGCACCTCTCTTGGAATGTGTAGACGCAATTATGACTGGCATATCGATGCCATTCATATGTCTCCTTGAATTGGTTGCTTTACTGTATGTGTACCGGAGTCATGATTTTTTGTCCGATATTAATTTAGCGACAGAAGAAAATGCTTGTGCGTCTCGCATAAGCATTCAGTTGCAAATTATACCTTTAATTACATTGGTAAGTCTTAACATAAAACATTAATACTCAAAGAATTTGAGACAAAGCTCAGCAGCTGTCGTGGAAGAGGCGCAGAAATCTCCAAAATTTTATTAGAAAATCAAAAATTTACATGCTAGTGTGGAAGACAAAGTTAAGAAGCAAGGCGGTAATTCTTCTAATACCGAGAGATATTCCTACATGTTAATCCCCTGTGTTGATGGCCCTTTTCAGAATAGACCATTTACCTTTCTGCCAGACAATTTGTAAAAGGCAAACTATTGGCGAAACATATTGCTAACGCAGTGACTACTGGGCAGTGTTCTTTTGGTTGCGTTTACTTTTACTACTACTTACGTACTCTTTACATTGTTTCGGTTTGATGGATAGGGCAGCTGGTAACAATTAACGCACACAAGAAGTAATGAGTACATTTCCGTCGTATCAATGACAACGCACCATTAACATATTTCGTGGCCTGACGATTGTTACGTCTTTCCATCAGAAGAGCCATCTGCTTCCACTGTCATTATAAATAAAGTTGTCTCATTGCTTGGATGTAAGCCTTGAGCGCACATCTGCTGGTTACCTTACCCATCAAGTAGGAACTCGACCGAGAAGAGTATAACGTAATAGCGGAATAAACAGGTACCTAATACGTTTGTATGATACTAGGACGAGTTTAACGATGATAAAAATGTTCACGATGGTTGTTACAGTTTAAGCCGTTGCTCAATTCTTACGAGGATATCCACAGCCAGCTATGCGGATATCCTCGTAAGAATTGAAAAACATCACTATTTGATGAGGTGATTTGTAAGTCAGGGCTCAAGTACATTTTAGTGCGATAATGTAGATAAAATGTAAACTCGGCCTCTTACTGAGGATAGCGCTAATATAATGTACATTCTGGTTGCAGGCTACATTGCTAATAAAGCTGTCGGTGCTGACGAACGCCGAAATGCCCGCGGAGCTGATGTGGGTGGCGGGCGCGCCGCTGCTGGCCGCGGTGCTGGCGGTGCCGCTGCGCGCCGCACACAACGCCTTGTTGTTCCTGCGCCCCGTCGCACCCAACACTATACGACGGACTGTATAACGCCTATATTTTTGATATTACATACTATATTAAAAAAGTTGGGTTTCTCCATTTGTTTCATTATTATTTGTTACTTTCTTTACAAAATAATAGCATTCTTGTACCTATTAACGATAATGCAGCCTCAAGTTTTCGACAGATTTATTTAATGTTAACGAAATATGATGGGTATTAGACTTACGGGTATACTGTTAGTAATAAACCCTTGTCTGACCCGAAGGGGATAATCGGTTAGGTCAATAAATTAAAAGGGCAGCGCCCCGGGTGTTATACTTGTTGGTTGTTGCGATATTCTCTTTTCAATTGCTATAAAAAGAACCGACGCCGAGAAGCCCCTGAAACACGGATCAATGATTTACCTATTTGTGTATCATGCCTTTATTACCTATTGTATATTTTTACCACGTTTGTACGAACGTTCCATAATTACCGATAAATAGTCCAAACCTAGAATTTTGTCTTTTCGTCTCCGCAAACCCTGTGTTAGTCATCACTACGCTTGACCACAGCACACAGAGTATTTATTATCATGCCTACCAAGTTGCGAATACAACTCAAGTATAAGTAGATTTAATTTGTAATCCTTCTTGCATCGTGGCTAAACCGTGGTGTTATTTCAGATTACAAATGGTTTAAATTATATCAGTTACACTAGTACACATTCTCATCGTGCTAGTTCCGAATTTTGTTACAGATATAATGTACAGATTTAGTTTATCTCAGTGTCTGAAGTGGTCTGAAGTACGAAGAACATCAAGTAATGTCCTTCTTCCCCCGTTTACACCAAGGTATGATACATGTATTTGACAAGTTTTATGCAATGTTTTAGTTTCTTGTTCACATTGGAATACATTTACAAAACTTGTATAAAACTTGTTGTATACAAAACTTGTATGAAACTTGTTGTGCACAAAACTTGTATGAAACTTGTCGTATACAAAACTTGTATAAAACATGTAGACAAAACTTGTATTAAACTTGTTTTATACAAAACTTGTATAAAACATGTAGACAAAATTTGTATGAAACTTGTTGTAGGTAGGTAATACAAAAATTGTTGGATAAATTATTTGTGAACTTCTAGTTGCCTGCCTCTTGTTCATGATCTCACATAATATACTTATTTTAGTTCTTTTATAACTGGAACATATCAATCGGCCATTCTGTAGTTTTATTAAGTCCTGGGTGCCCAATCAACTGCTGTTTAACACAACATTCACAATGGAAAGTGAAGATACTAAGGGATTTTTTGTTCATGGGTGCAGTGTACACTGTATTATACAATAAAAGTACATGCATATCTTCATGCTAGATGCCTTACGGGGTAGGCAGAGATCCTTGCAGGCTAGTCTCGCTTCCTCCACATTCATTACTCTCTTCATATACACACGCCGGTTGCGGAAACTCTTGACTCCTTCGGACAGTACTAGAACAATCTGATCATAATATGTCAGTCTTGGCTCTACCCAGTACCTACATCCTTCCACATTCGCGTTGTATATCTGCTTTGTTAACCTTCCGTCTACCATTATTTCTACATATCCGAACCAACGGAGAATGCCCTTTCTCATCTTTACACCGAGACTTTCTTTCAAGCCTAACTTCTCTCCCATTTTCACTTTACGAACCCGGTCCGCGAGGGTCACGCCACATATTCTTCGCCAGCGATCTTACCTCAACCGCGTTGATTCGACTTTCATGCCCTTTCTGATATACCCAACTCTCACACAATAATAGCGTTGGGATAAGCATATAATTATGCAGGGCTAGACGGCACCCTGACTTAAAACTGTGCTTTTAAGTAATCTCCCTAACGCTCCATTCGCTCTGTTCCCTGCACACACTCTTCTTTCAACATCACTGATGTACCTTCCATCCCTGCTAAAAGCACATCCAAGATATACACAGTCATCTCCACTTGTTCCAGCACTACATCATCGACCAAAACTCTTACATCCGTTCTGGTTGCTTCTCTTTCAAATACTAGAACTTTAGTTTTCTTCGCATTCAAAAAATGAAATTCATAATAATAAACATATTACAATAATAAAAAGATTACAAAATAATTAACATAATATTACGAAATGATACAAATTTAGGAAAAAATGCAATTAGATAGGTACTAAAGGATGAAAGGAGCGGTATGTTTAGTAAAAGTATAAAACATTATCCATCAAGCATGGATAAAGTATAAAACATGTTTGCAACTAGTTGTATACAGAAATTTCAATAAAATTAACAATACTTGTATAAAACACGACAGGTCTTCGTAGATGAGAACGCTGTCAATGTATCCGCCAAATCAAAAACATGTCTTAGACACAAGTGTAAACGCGAGTGTGTTTTATACTTGTATAAAGACTTGTTGGCTACACAGTGTGAACGAAAATATGTTTGAGACAGTTGCAATACATGTATAAAACAAATAATTATGTTTTGACAAGTATTCTACAAGTTGTGTATAAAACAAGTATAAAACATGTTTTTTGGTGTAAACGAGGGGAGAGGTTGCTGTCGACCAAAGTTGAGTTTTCCAGTTTTCATTATTTATTATTTAAATCTGTTTTCACACAATATTAGTAGTTTTTTTTTTTATATCATAAGATAGCAAACAAGCAGATGGGTCTCTTGATGGAAAGAGTCAACCATTGCCTATAGACACCAAAGATGTTAATGATGCGTTGCTATCTTGTGGCGAGGTCTAATGCCACATGCATAAGTTTACCGGCTACCTTACCCTCCAAACCGGAACACGACAGCGACAAGCACTGACGCTATTGCGGCAGGAATAGGTAAGGCGGTGGTACCAGACCCGGGCGAGACAATGCAGAACTCTACCACCTAGTAGCCACGATGGTAGTGACTCGATAGCCAATCGGTCGCCTTTTACGACCTGCCTGGCAGAATGGCAGTTGGCCTACTCTTCAAAGGAGGCCGGGACCAACACGGCGAAAAATTTTTACTCACTTTATTATTATTGATTTTTATTCACTTTATTACACTTTTTTTATTAAGGGTTGGAATACATCTGTGAGAACCGCATCGCATTTTCCAACCGCCTTTTCCTTTTCTGACGCTCAAAACTGCCCTTTGCTAGAGCGAGAAAAATGACGGGAATGCCAGACGCGGCAGGATCTTCGAAACGATCAGCGACACGGACAAAATGTGATGACCGGCAGAGACCAGAGAGGCTTCGGAATGCTGAACCATGCTGATGCGTGCTGATCGCATGCTACCACATACTGTCGCATTCTATCGCACGCGGCGACTTGTTGCAGTCATTTCGTAACAGAGGCACAATCGGTCACAGAGTAATTAGGTACATACAGTAGTTTGTTTCATTTTTTCTTATTCAATATATTGTATTATTTGTTAAGTACTTTTATATTATATTTTAGTTACTCGTCATGTATGACGTGTAACATATTCCGAAGAACATCTTTAATTTTATATAATTTAGGATAAAATCACAAAATGCACCAGTTATATATCATCGGAGTCAATCCGAATACGTTTCCTTTTAATGTCATCGTTTTGATTTTCCGTTTCTCGTAAAATTCACGGTATTCACTGTTTTCTCTTTCATGGTTCTATCCATTTCGTATTTGAAACTAAACTGATTAAATTGAATGTCGAAAGACCGCGGCAGCATGTTGTTGCATGCAATCCCGTTTTGTATGCTACGGAATTCGTTAGCGCGCGTCCACATGCGAAAACATTATGCTGTAGCGCAGGCGGAACAAATTCGTTTCGGTGCTGACAGATGTGGCCTAACTCTTCGGGTTTAAATTTAAAGTGATGATTTACACAGGTGTTTAATTCGCTTTTCACAGTTATAATAGTGATGCTACTAATGTTTGTAGTGGGACGAGGGGCTCGTAAGTATATTTCGGGGCAAAGTGCAACACCTAACTCATAACTTCTTCCTGTCTCTGGTGAGACGATTGGTGTCACCATTTAAACGTGTGTCGAACAACGCTACTGGCGGTACAGATTAAAGCACAATATAATATGCCTTTGAGTGACTACTTTGAAATATTTTAAAGCACAGAATAGCAAAAAATCCGATTAATTTTTTTAAAATATTCTTTACTCTCGATGAATAGATAATCATCGCCTATAGATACCAAAGATGGTAAATAAAGATGCATTGCTTAACTAACTTACCTAATAATATTTATTATTTTGAACTTAAAAATAATAATCATACTTGGTTCAGAAATTTAGAAAATATGTAAAAGTGCACCTTTGAACTTTGAACATTCACCTTTTATTATGACAGGTAACGTCAAAAAAACGGTAAAATTTATTGTGACAGATAACTAACCATCGTAATACGATGCGAACAATAGGTTTTATGGAAATAAAATGAAATCTAGGACAGAAAATAAACGTTTATTCATACAATCGTTTAAAATATTTATAAATATAGACCCTTTGTACAAAATGCATCATTGTGCGTACACATGATGAATACTTTGCGTGTTGGACGACTCCGCCAAGATATCTTCAAATAACAGAAAAGTCTCACGCGCCCTCTATGTACATAACATCTGCTCTATACAATTGATATTAGAGACGAACAACCGTTTGCTTACAAGTCTCAGAGACAAATTATAAACGCTCCAATCAATGCAGATGAATTTCTACAATATTAAATATAATTTAAGCTAGCCTACAATATCTATTACACCATTAAATTAAAATATCACAATATGTACATATTAATCGAAAATTTAATAATATCAATATTTGCATGTGACAAAGTTCTTAATATCGTTAAACATATAATGTAATATATTACACAGATCCCAAAATGAGCTACAATTGAGCTACCGAATAGTGAAGTTTGCACTTATAAATAGGCCATTCGAGATTTATTAAGAACTGTTATTTGGTTTACATTTATTTATGTGAGCATGCATTGACTGCATCAAGCAGATATAGGTGATTACTGTACTAAAACATTGCAATTTGAGTCGTCAATGTTTATAAGATTAAAGTGCAGATCAAAGCACATAAAACAGATGTTTACTAATTTTTTTTTAATGATATACTTTAGATTAATGGATTAGTCGACTATATTAGTCGAAAATACGTGAAATATATTTCACACAACTTTTAATAAATCGACTCCTTGCAAGTAAAGTAGCTTACCGATAGCTACTCAATGATTGACTTGCACAATTCATATCTCATTATAGGATTTTTGTTGACTCGACACTTTAGTTAACTTGACAATGTTTACTTATGTTCCAGTTTTTTGAATTGAAAATATAAATTCCTTTTCAAAGATTTTTTTCTATATTAACTTTTTGAGAGATACGCTAATTGATCTACCTTTAACCTAATATAAGACTTTTATTAGTAATGTAAATTCCTTTAATAATAACGTGTGCAAAAAATGTTATTGCGAAGAGTGTCAAAAGTTATTGCTTTTGACACTCTTCGCAATCTCTCAATGGAAAAACATTTTGACTGGATCTCTCAAAATCAAGATATTATTATTTTGGTCTTTTACATCCTTTTTGCGTACATATCCCTTTTTGCGTATTGTATTATGTATGTTACTTTAGAATTTAGATCAATGTCAAATGTTGATAAACTTGGAAGATTTTTTCTTTTTGATGTGACTTAGGCCAGAAATGTGTGCTTAAGCACAGAAATCATATATAGTGCTTAACCGAAACGCTACATAAAAAGTTTGCTTTTCCAAAAAAGCATACAAGCGTGCTTAAAAGTAGAAGCAGTTTTCGTTTATACATAAAGCGTACACTTTTTTCAGCGTTATTAAAAAGTGAGCTTAATTCTTATGAAAATAATTACAACGTTTAAGCGTGTTGACATAAATAAGCCGTTTATCACATCCCTACTCAAGGCTGGTTCCATATTTTCTATTTTAAGGGCATACTAGTATTATGGTTTCATACATGGGGGTCATTGGCCAGAAGCGTGCTCGTCGCGACCCCTGCCAGTCCACTGGACTGCAATTCTGGCCCGAATGAGTACCGCAGTGCGGATTAGAGCGTCCCCTGGAGGCGACGCGTACCGATCCGCCCCCGTCGGTACGAAAAGCGGCGGTTTCCTCGTAGCAATGTATTCAAAGCAAAAAAAGATTTTTTTTAGTCAACTAAATGTCGATTCATCTCAAATCCTAATTTCATTCATTATTCATTTCATGATAAAACTATCCAAAATCTACATAAGCGTTTCGGCTACATCACTGTTCCAAGGCACTCGTTTACCACAATCATGTCCGATTTGCCAACACAATTACTATCATCGATATGGACAAATTAGTTTTCAAAAGTAAACAATCGTAAACATATTCAGATTGTTTATAACAGTAATTTAAGTTTATTAATTTTTTGTAGACATCAAAATGTATCATAATCGCTTGTTAACTACATAATCAATTTTATGTAACTAACAATAAGCTAATAGTGTCATTATAATTGAACATTAATTTGGAAGTTATAATAAAAAAAAACGATGATGTTGGTCCTATACTTTCACAATTAAAAGCCCAATCTGTTATTATTTTACATTTTTGATAGTGAAGAAAAGAAAAAACATGAATAAAGGGATTTGAAATGAAATATTTTGTTCTATTTCGATTCGTTTTACTTATAATTTAATCCTATTGAATTTCACCCTCATTTCAACCACCCCATTAGAAGCATTTAATGCCGGAAATGGCAAACGAATGATTAAAAACTTAATATTCTATTTATTATAAGGACACTACTGTAAGAATCAATTTAAATTTTATAAGATAAAAATATAACATTTTTATTATCCTTTAAAATGTTAAAAATAAATGACAAACATTTATTTAAATGATCTAAATGTTAGAAGACGCTACATGTAGTATTGAAAACCATTTAATGAAGTTTGTACAAATTTATGTCAAAAAAAAGTTTTAAATGGCACAACTTTTGCATACGTACACTGGTCATGGTACATTGTAATGGCACAACTCGAACCCAGCAACAAAAACCTTTTTCTACTTTGAACGTCAAATCAAGTTCATAGAATATATATTTCATAGCGTCAATATAATAAAAATCAACAGCGGTAATACTTTATCGCAAATCTATTGTACAAGATTTAATGATTAAATCGGAATGAAAGATTATTTATATTCCGTGTTGGAGCGATGCTGTTACAATGTGTTCTGATTGACCTTATTAAAAGAGCCAATTCTCGTAATAAATTAATCTTAATTTATTTAAGACATGAATATTTACACAAGGTTAAGGTTTATAATTTGACCAAAAATATTAACAATTCTATTTTATATACATAGGCATGTGTCAAACTTAACTTTGAGTTTTTTAATTCGGCACTATGTTTTTGGCTCTTTACCTAAAAAAAAACATATCTATACTGTACAAGGTTTGATGTAAACTAACAAATATAGTAAATGTTCTGATAATTTCTTTAGCAAATATTTTAGTAAAATTTTAGAATATGAAATCTAAAATTCTACCAAAACATGCAGCATTATGTAAATAGTAAAAATCGTCATCACTGTGCACAGATTTCCCTAGAGGTGTGTGCGTAGGGTACGCAAGTCCCGCCTGTCAAGTCCCGTGGCGCGCGCGTGTGTCAGAAGCGGCGCAGCGCGGGCGCGGCCTTGCGCGTGGGCTGCACCGACAGCGGCGCCACCAGCACCGACCCGCCCTCTGCCGCGCCGCTCGCTCCCATCTCCTGAATGACATTTATAATTAACAATGCCCTAATCAGGCAAATTACCCTTCCTCTTGCATGCTTTCCATTGTCATAAAATTCCTGGCCAACCCTTAAAATATAGCTGTTACTCACTGCGCGCCCGGGTAGTTTATTTATTACAGAGATATCTAACAAACTGCCAGTCACTACAGCACTAGCTATTTTTGTAATTTCTTGGAATCAATACGGTTTTCTGTAATTAAAAGTGCCTATATGTTAATCCAGATGATGGTCCACTGGTGCGTCGAATTTCATGCTAATCCATCTAGCCGTTAAGGCTTGATTAGATGATAAACATCCAAACGTCTTGACAAAATTTACCATTTATAGTCTCATTATCTGTGATTGAGCACTTTGATCAAAAGGATAATTCGCGGGGACAGCGGCGACTCTTACTAGAGACGACAAGCGGCGCCGCGAGCAGCCGCTTGCCGTCCCACTAACACCACATCTATATCTATATAGCATCTGTGCGAAGTCAGGGCGGATGGCTAGTTATGATGATGTGTGCGATTTCAATGGGTCGTAACTCATAATCCATTGAAGTCGCACAACGCAATTAAATCCTTACTTATATTTTATATAAAACTAGCTGTTGCTCGCGACTTCGTCCACGCGAACTTCGTATACTCCGCACAGCTCCTCCCCTGTAGGTGATAGCATGATAATGTATAGCATATATGTTGACCCGACCTGTTAGTAATATTCATGCAAAATTTGAAGTAAATCCATGCAGTACTTTTTGAGTTTACCCCGGACATACATACAGACAAACAGACAAAAATTCTAAAAACTATTTTTTTGGCTTCGATATCGATTGTAGATCACGCCCCAAATACTTTTTAAAAGAATACTCTTTTAAAAAAATATTCCATGTACAGTTTTGACTTTCCTACGATTTTATTATATGTATAGATAATTGATATACGTCATAGCTAAAGATCTTGATAAACATAAAACAGTACAATTCCGTTTTTTTCATCAGTCGTTTTCACATTGAAAAATGTTTATAGTTTTTGAGGCAGTCTTTATGTCATATGCATAGCAAAAACAAATAACCTTTCTGATGGAAAACCACGCCTATATGCATAAACCAAAGATGTAATGGTACGTTGTTGCCATCCGTATGACGGATGTAATGTCACATGCATAAATTTACCAACTACCTCATTTCAACCCGGAACGCGACAATGATTATTACGACACGAAAAATTGAGGCGGTGTCACAAAATTCGGCCAAGGCATTGCAGAATTATACTATACTTACTATTATATATAATACTAATTTTATACACTCATGGATATTTTAAATTGAGCGTCATGCATTCAAAAATCTACTTGTCTCGTTTGCTCCACATTCATAATTCTGTTCATGCAAACACGCCGGTTTCTGAAACTCTTTACAACAATTTGACCATGGTAAATATCTCACATTCTTTCAACATTTTACTACCTCCAAAATGTACCTACCACGGAACACAGAAAACAAGCGAAAGTGGGAAGTACAAATATTTGTATCAGGATCGCGATCGCCAAACTCACACATAAAATAAGCATTATTGCATATAAACTACTAATGCAAACATTGTTTAATTGGTTGCTTTCATTTTAAACAACAATAATCCGAAACACACAACTAGAACATTTAAAAATATATCAAACTGCATTACAATAAATTTTATTTTGCTAAAAAAAGTGTGTTTACGTCCTTTCGTAGTCTAGTAATGACTATCATTACGTATATCGTTCTAGAAAAATTAGGTCAACCTAAAATAAACTTTATATGTAAGATGTACGGCTGATTTTAGCTTGACTTTTTATTATATCATTAGAGATTATATTGAATCAGGAATTTATTATAATAAAATGAAAATTGTACTTTCGGATGATATGAAATATCTCCATTTTTAATCATCTGTATTCTACTATCATTTCTGCATTCAAGTATGGCACAATATTTTTTTTTTTTATAGAAGAGGGGGCAAACGAGCAAGAGGTGCACCTGATGGTAAGTGATCACCGCCGCCCATGGACATCTGCAATACCAGAGGTCTTGCAGTTGCGTTGCCGGCCTTTTAAGAATGAGTAAGCTCTTTTCTTGAAGGTCCCTATGTCGTATCCGTTCGGAAATACCCCTGCCGGTAATTGGTTCCACAACAGAGTAGTGCGAGGTAAAAGGTGTCGGGAGAAACGCACAGTTGTGGATTTCCAGACATCGAGATGGTGAGGATGGAACTTCAAGTTTTGACGCGATGTCCGATGGTGGAATTCGGCGGCAGGAATTAATCCAAACAACTCGTCGGAACACTCTCCATGATATATACGATAAAAGACACAGAGAGAACCTACATCTCTGCGCAATGCCAAAGAGTCAAGCTGTTTCGAAATGGCCTGGTCGTCAACGATTCGAACCGCTCTACGCTGAATGCGATCAAGAGGAAGAAGCTGGTACTGAGGAGCTCCGGCCCAGAGATGCGAACAGTACTCTATGTGAGGCCGAACCTGTGCCTTATAAAGTTGAAGGCGATGGACCGGCAAAAAGTACTGTTTCGCTCTGCTGAGCACACCGAGCTTTTTGGAGGCTAGTTTAGCCTTGCCTTCCAAATGACCGCGAAACTGAACGTAATTCGATATGTCAACTCCCAGGATTCCGACACTAGCTGAGGCTGTCAGGAGAGTATCCTCAAATCGAGGTGATACGACAAAGGGCGTCTTTTTTGCGGTGAACACGCAAAGCTGTGTCTTCTTGGGGTTAAAAGTAACCAGGTTTTGGCGACCCCATTCCGAGACATCGGTAAGTCGATTCTCGACTTCAGACACAAGCTTGTTTCGGCACTCTTCGACGTGTTCCCGAGAAATACTGCTTCGGCCGGAGTATGTAGCATCACCAGTACTGTCATCCGCATAGCAATGTATTGTTACGAATAATCTAGAGGCGTGTAGAATTGGAGCGCGCGCGCGGTAACTATCTAGAAATAAAAGAAAGAGATAGCTACTCCTATTGACAAACAAATAGTTGACCTGGGCTATGCCATAATGTACTTTGTGGGATATGGCATAAGGTTGAAAGTAGCGTGTACTAGGATTTATGACTCATAACATGTTTACGATAAGAAGTGATTCATTGTTTCCCGATACATTTAGATTTTTCTGGATCCAGCTAGGACTTTCCCCTGCCTATAAACAGAGAATTGTTGACAAACACAAGGCAGTTTTTATCAAGCGATCGAGAACGATACATCAAGTGACAAGTGCGAAGCGAGAAGTGTTTAATTGTGTAGTTCAGTGATAGTATAGTGAGTGACTAGCAAGTAGAGTGTATTTTAGTATTACGTTGAGTTGTGTTGTGTAAATACACGGATTTAATATAAGTGGTGTTTTCTTACAAGTACGAACCCGAGTACGTAACAACTGGTGTCGGAAGTGAAATTGTGTTAAAAAATGCCACTTATTCCGAAGGAAGGTGTTACCACCAGGTCTCAAGCTGAGACACAGAGGGCGTCAGAGGACACAGAGGGCGTCAGAGGACACCGAGACGCGTGCAGGTGAGGAACCCGCAAGTGTTGCCAGCACGTCGTTAGAATCGAGCTCAGCCCCTGCTGATCTTTCTGTCATACTGGCAGCTATTCAGCAACAGCGACAGGAACAGCAACAGCAACAACAAACGCTACGGGAACAGATCAAGGAACATTTAACTGGTTTTGATGATAAATTGTCAGTTATCTTGGCGCAGCAAGACCAGTTAAAAAGCGATGTGGGCCTCGTCAAGCGCGACATGAAGAGTGTTGAGAAGAGGATTGACCACTTGGAGGCCAGCTGCGACAAAATAAGTGAAAACGTGGACCAACTGGAAAGGGAGGTCATGAAAATGAAGATTACGGGAGTTAAGTCGGGTGCTACCATTACAAGCTGCTCTCACCAGGTGGGTCCTCGGGTAAAGGTACCCACTTATGACGGTCTTACGTCATGGAGTGCGTACCGCACTCAGTTTGAAATAGCAGCTAAGGCCAGTGGTTGGACAGACGAACATTGCTTAACAGCTCTAAGTACGGCGATGCGGGGACAGGCGCTCTCTGTGTTGGATGCAATGCCTAAAGAATATCAGTTCGCTGATTTGATGGAGGCATTGGAAGCTCGCTACGGTGAGCGTCACTTGGAGCATGTGTTCCGTGCCCAATTAAAGGACCGTGTACAGAGGAGCGGCGAGGGACTTCAACAATGGGCCGTGGAAATTGAGAAGCTTGTGAGGAAGGCGTATCCTTCAGCCGACGCTAACACAGTAAATAACACCATCGTCCAGGCGTTTATTGATGGAATTAGAGATCTGGAAGTGCGTGCTGCTGTTCGCCTTCAGCACCACGTGACGATGAAGGAGGCTTTAGCTCATGCGCTAGAGGTAGAAGCCGTTCGCCACGAACCGCGCGCATATAAGGGACGCGAGGTTACAGAAGTTGTGGCTCGAGTAAAGGCAGCGGAACCTAGGAGACTGGGCCCCATGTGCTACGCCTGCGGTGAACGTGGGCACATTAGAGTTAGCTGCCCAGCCAAACCTATGCCTACAGGTTCAATGAATTGGCGACAGCAAGCGGGAGGAATCTCAGCAGCTGAAGAGAGCAGGCACGTCAAACAGCCTGTTGAACCAGCAGGGAAGCGAGTAACAGCCAGGAGCAAACGCCAGGTGCTGGCTGGACGAGAATCAACCCCAAAAGCTGTCGTACCTCAGGTGAGCGAACGCAACAGTTTATCCATTAAAGGGTTGGTTAATGGCAAAAACTGCAGCTCAACGTGGGACACCGGAGCCACACGAACTGTAGTGCGATCAGAAGCGGCTAGCAATGGTAACCAGAGATTGAGGAATACAGTACAGTGTAGTGGAAAGTCTCACTCAAATGAAAATGCATTATCACGACAACCATGTACGGATGATGGCAGACATTGTGTAAGGATGGGGACGAAGGAAAGGATTCAAGTACTGCGAGCTAAGCCTACGGATGACAGGTGGGAAACTCATGAGATGCGTGAAGCCCAGTACGAAGATAGAGATTTGCGGCCTCTAATAGATTGGAAGAAGCAAGACACGGGAAAGCCCGAATGGCAGGAGCTGGCTCCCTTCAGCGCCATTACGAAAAGTTATTGGGTGCAGTGGGAAAGCCTTGTGTTGCAAAACGGCTTACTGTACCGCAAATGGGAAAAACCTTCAGGAAGAGAACATCATCTACAGTTGGTCGTGCCAAGGAAACTTATCAAGGACGTACTACGTGAGTTGCATGATGGGGTTTCTGGAGGACATCTTGGAGTACGACGAACATTGGTAAAGGTACGAGAGCGTTTTTACTGGTTGAATTGCCGAGAAGATGTCGAGAATTGGTGCCGAAAATGTACGTCATGCTCAGCAGTGAAAGGACCGCAGGTTAGAAGCCGAGGCAACCTTAGACTATACAACGTGGGAGCCCCCTGGGAAAGGATAGCGATTGACGCGGCTGGGCCATTTCCTAAGACAGATAACGGAACCAAATATTTTATGGTCGTGATGGATTACTTCACGAAATGGCCAGAGGTGTTCGCAATCCCTAATCAGGAAGCCACGACGGTTGCTGAGAAATTAGTCAATGAGGTGATATGCAGATTTGGCGTTCCGCTGGAGATTGATTCTGACCAAGGCAGAAACTTTGAATCTAATGTATTCCAGGAAATGTGTAAATTATTAGGAGTGTACAAAACAAGAACTACACCTTATCACCCGCAATCTGATGGAATGGTCGAACGATTTAACCAAACTTTGGAAAGACACTTAGCCAAGCTGGTAGAAGATCACCAAAGGGACTGGGATAAATACATACCTCTGTTCTTACTGGCTTACCGAACAGCGGAACACGAAAGCATAAAAGTGACGCCAGCCTATGCCAACTTCGGCAGACAGTTACGTATACCAGTAAACTTAATGACTGGAGGCCCGCCACCGAATGCAGAGACCCAATTAAGTATACCGGAACATGTTGAAGACATTCGTGAGAGGTTACGCGATATACACTCGTTAATAAGTGAAAACGTATTGGAATCAAGTCAGCGGATGAAGACCAGATACGACCGAAACGCCAATCATCGAGGTTTTCAGGAAGGATCTCTTGTTTGGCTACATAATCCGGTTCGACGAAAAGGAAAATCACCTAAGTTACAGCGACGTTGGGATGGGCCATACAAAGTAATCACACGGATCAATGACGTAACCTACCGAGTGCAGAAGCAACCAAGAGGGACCATGAAGATTGTTCATGTTGATCGATTAGCCATCTATAATGGAAGTAATGATGTTCGGGACGAACATAACTAAGAGGGGGGTAGTGTTACGAATAATCTAGAGGCGTGTAGAATTGGAGCGCGCGCGCGGTAACTATCTAGAAATAAAAGAAAGAGATAGCTACTCCTATTGACAAACAAATAGTTGACCTGGGCTATGCCATAATGGACTTTGTGGGATATGGCATAAGGTTGAAAGTAGCGTGTACTAGGATTTATGACTCATAACATGTTTACGATAAGAAGTGATTCATTGTTTCCCGATACATTTAGATTTTTCTGGATCCAGCTAGGACTTTCCCCTGCCTATAAATAGAGAATTGTTGACAAACACAAGGCAGTTTTTATCAAGCGATCGAGAACGATACATCAAGTGACAAGTGCGAAGCGAGAAGTGTTTAATTGTGTAGTTCAGTGATAGTATAGTGAGTGACTAGCAAGTAGAGTGTATTTTAGTATTACGTTGTGTTGTGTTGTGTAAATACACGGATTTAATATAAGTGGTGTTTTCTTACAAGTACGAACCCGAGTACGTAACAGTATGTTGCTAATTCGCATCATATCATTATTAATATGGCATAATTCAGTGTGTAACAGATTTTCGCACGACGACTATCTCCTAAAGATATGTTAAATATCACTAAGGCAATTTAGAGTAACAGCGCATAATAGTGGTGCACGCGCCACGCCCACTTTTCGCTTCCACTTGTTTTCTTTGTTTCATGGTACCTACGCATTATACGCACTCAAATAAAATAACTAACACATAATAGGGTTTTATTTTAATAACCATTAGGTACTTAATAAAGATTACTATAACAACACATTAGTGATGTTTATGAAATACTTACATTTATATTATTGCAGCTTGCCAGTCTCATTTGCGCCAGTTGCGAAGCCGGCGTCAAGTTAGAAGTTGATCCAAACGGTGATATCATTGATGACATCGCCCGCTTTAACTTAGATGGCGTTTTGTTGAAAGAAAGTGCGCGCCCCACCTATGTTACACGTACACACATTATTGAATTACTAACGCCTACATAATTAAAATAACAAATTTACATGCAATTACATAAGGGTATGTTACATTTCTATGGAATTAAAGACATGAGTGGATAAAGTTGTTTTGTCGCACTTTTTAAACATTTTTATATTTAATGGTATAAGAAATATACAAATGACTTTCATGATGGAAAGAGATAACAATCGCTCTAGACACTTAAAATGTTAACGGTGCGTTACCATCCGTGTGGCAGGGATGAAATATCACGAAACGATAGTAACTAGCACTAAAGCTATTGCCGCAGAAAAAATTAAGGTGATACTGTGATACAAAACTATATAAGCTAGTAGTCACGATGGTATTAACCAGTTTGGTCTTCGTAAATATTGCACGAACTGTGAGATATGGGACACAGATAAATTAACTCTTATAAAGAACCCGAAAACATTTGGATTTTTTCTTTTAACGAAAATAAAATGGACAAGACATTTACTCGTAGCTTATAAATGTAAATTGTAAATTCATTCATATTAGGTGCTCTGAGGGTAGGCAGAGTGAATCGAATGTCATTAAACATTCGTGTCCACCACCATTCACTGATTGACGGCGGCCTCGGTCCACATAGTCGCATTAACGTCTTTCGTCTTATTTTTGCTAAAACAAGGCACTAGTAACCAGCACTGGGATAAAGTGAGATGAGTGATCGCTCTAGGCTTCAGGTGCCAAAGGCGCCTACTTGTCAAATCCAAGAAACAATTTAGAGCGACTAATAAAATCAAAGCGCTAAGCTTCTTGTGGGTTCGTGCGGCGTTCACGGCCTTGCAAGAAAACCCAATTTCAAATGGTGAGAGATAATTACATATGTATATGTCATAACTTTTCTTTCGCATCAATGCCGCTGCTCGTCGTTGCTATTGATGGGGTCGGCGCACTCCAGTTGAGTGACAAGCGAGTATAAGCATCTCGGTCTCATTTAATGGACAATTTAAAATATTGCAAATGGCGATTTCTGGTATTGATTTGAACCAAGAATAAAACAACACGAGCTGCTGTGTATTCTATTTTTAACATCTATTAATTTTATGGTATTTATAGAATATAAAAGAAGTTCAAGTAATGTGACAGTGGCTTACTATACATGCGATACATCTATACATATAATAAAATCGTAGGAAAGTCAAAACTGTACATTGAATATTTTTTAAAAAGTATACTTGGGGAATGATCTACAATCGATATCGAAGCCATAAATATAGTTTTTAGAATTTTTGTTTGTCTGTATGTATGTCCGGGGTAAACCATGGATTTACTTCAAATTTTGCATGAATATTACGAATAGGTCGGGTCAACATATAGGCTACATATTATCACGCTATCACCTACGGGGGAGGTCCTGTGCTGAGTAAACAAAGTCCGCGCGGACGAAGTCGCAGGCAACAGCTAGTATGATAATAAAAGAAACAGAATGCTATTCTTTCTTCGTTACACAGCACACCCATCTATCGTCATACAGCTCGCGACTATAAATTGAAAAGCGCAACCATTAGGCCGACATGCCCTACTACGTGTATAAGGCCGTGGCGGCGTAATAACTAGCATCGTTTGTAAATGTCAGATAAAAGGCGCTGAACAACAACCTTGCTCAACCCTAATCAAGGACGATACGGTACTAGACAGCCTTACGCACTTACCGAGGCTCGGTTAAACACGTAACTCTTCATACAAGACAAATACGCATGAGGTCTCGGTTTCTAATCCCAAGTCTAAAAATTATAAATGAGATTTTAACTTCACCTGTGAAACATTTATTATTTAGTCGATGATTATATTATGCGACTTAATATCGTTTACTAGTAGTGGGTGTATGTACTACTGTAATTTTGCCTGCTACTTTTATTAAAAAAATCAGCTTTGCCTCCTATGTAAATATCATACTACTAGATTATGCAATTAGTCGAAATAATAAAAACTGAAATAGTCCAAATAATGCGACACCTTACCTTAATCCACTAGACATGTTTTCAATTCCGTATAGCTCACAAAACATACTAAAATTCTACAGCACCATTAGGACAACGCGAAAGTATATTTACTACTGTAGCATTAAGACAACGCGAAAAATATTCTTTTTTACAAGCTTATTTTGAACGAATTCTCGTTCAAAATAAAAATAGATTCGATAAGAAAGAATACTTGTGAAATTTTACCAAAAACGGAAAATAGTAAATAATAAAATTACAGGACTCATAAATACTTAGTCTTTAAAGTTAATGTTCCTACAGTTTTACGAAGGACACAACAAAAACATCGATATATCCAAAACCACCAGACTTAAAATATAAGGTATGAAAATGCACATTAGTAAATGAGGGTTACGATGAGTGCCCTTTCCGCATTTTAGATATGAGTAGTGAAAATTTACCCTAGCGCTTAAGGTATGGCACGCTCACAAACAGTTAATAACAAACGACCCGGAAAGCAGGCATGATAAAGATATTTTTTCAAAGTTACCAATTCCGAAGATGCACACGAAAAGATTTATAAGTCTTAGTTACGTGTGCTCCGTATGCGACCTCAGTTTTCATGAGATTAATTAATCAAGCACCAAAACGTTTTAAAATTTGTTTTTATAAATGTGATGGTAAATTTAATCGTAACCGAAGCCCACGTTTAGCAAGTGTGTCGCAAAGAAGCGGCGCAGGATGGTGTGATTAGTGTTGAGATGGCGGGTGTGGGCGGATGTGGGCGGGTGTGGACGGATACGGGTGGGTATTTGCGGGGCGGTAGGCGTCAGACCTGTGCGAGTAAGTGAGCGCGCAATACCCATGAGTCTAGCAGACCGGCGCCCGGCTCGGGCCGCAGCCAGCCGCCCAGCCCCGCCAGCGCCTCCAGCTACAACACACCACCTCTATAGTGCGTGCGCGCTACATTAAACCTATTGCCCGCTTATATCATAGCATGGCGCACGTATACATGTCTATTTAAAATAGTGTTTTTTTATAGTAACTTTAAACCTACTTGAGGTAAATTAATGGCTTTTATAAACAAGAGTCGTTTAAGTGTAGAATTCTACTTTTGTATAATTTGGTACTTTTCTATCATAGAAAACCTTGACAAATGATAATAATAGTACTAATTCGTAGTTAACATTTTACAAGTTTATAAATGAACGCATCTATTGGTATTATGAGTATTTATTATTTTTAAACTTATTTAAAATGAATAATGTGCTCTCATTAAGTCTTAGTATTTACTATTGTAATATCTTATAATCCATTTCTACGAATTTGATGTTTTGGTCACTGACTAATGATTTTAAAATTACATTTCTATTTGATTTTAAACTATAACGGTCTGGGTGATTGAAAATTGCTATTACTTTGATTTTGTACAGCATTGAAGTGAAGTGATATATGCATGTTACTGCAAATAAATTAAAAAATGTGGAATTAGAATGTTACAATGACATCATGCTCCTCTGTTTACAGAGTGGCTAATATGATGTGATAGGGCTTTTGTTTGATAGCAACGATTTTATGTTATAAGGAACTTAACTCTCAGAATGAATTCATTGACTTTAAATTTCTATGACATTTTTCTATTAGTGTCAAAAAGTCTTACAACTAATAATGAAGAAATTTAATTTAAGTATTTACATCACTATACAATAAGTCATGCATAAACACACCAAGGTTGTATATTGTCTCTTCTTGAACAATGCTTGTGTCGTGAAATGTGATCAGAAATATCAAAGTACTGTAATATTTACATATTTCCACAACCTGTGCCATTAAGGTAAATTAAAATATGCACACTCTGCTTATAATAGGGGACCCCAAGATGCTGAAAGAGGATTTACTCGAGCGTCGTGGAGAACTGTGGGATTTTGTAGATTTTGTAGATAGGAAAAATAAAAGGTTATAAATATTATGTTTTTCATTTCAGTTGTAGGGAAGGCGTCTATAGATTTTCAAATACTTAAAAAACAAAGACATGGAAATACTGAAGCGTGTCAGACATTTTAGATACTACAACGTGTCTCTAATATAAAGGGTATGATTATCTGCCGATTTACGTTGTGGTTTAAGGGTAAAAAACAAAAAAAAAATTGAGCGCGTCAGATATACAGAGTGGGTGTTAAGTGAACCCTAAAAATGCTACTATTCGAACGACTGACGATTCCAAAGTAACACAAGCCATTAGCAATTTTTTTTAAATGCAAAAAATGGCCTTATTGAAATACTCGAGCGTGTCGGATTTTTATACTTACAGAAAATTCAGCTTGTACTCAAAAATATATATATTTTTGAAAGTTATCGTTAATCTGACCCTCTGACTCGAATGTTTTCAAAATAACCATAAAATGTTACGAATACTTAAACAAATGTTTAAATATTTTTTTGGCTTATATTTATATTCTGAATAGAAAAAATATTTAGTTTTTATACCCCTCTACGTTTATGCGCCGCGCTCGAATAAATTCTAAAATCCCCTCTTGGGCTCCGCTACTATTATTACAAAATACAAGTTTTTGTATGTTTTAATTACAATTATATATTTTTTTTAATTATAATGTACACCCTAAATACCTACACTAGTTTTGAGTTAATAATGACTAAGTAAGAACGACATTTATTTGCTTCATAAATGACACGGGTTACAAATCTATTTATAACATAAATTATGACACACAAGCAATGTGTGTATATTACGATCAAATAAAACAGGCAATATAAAAGTGAAACTACTTGATTGCATTTGGGGGTGAATTAAGTAAAACCTAAAGAAATGTTATACGGTGTGTAAAGAAAACCCTGTCGGATAATTAAAGGTGTTATTTGGTACCATAATATGGTTACATATTATGTGTAATTATTTTATGGATATTAAATAGTTTTCCCAATAAAAAAGTAATCTTAAATGGTATTTTCATACATTAAATACGACAACACCTACAAATAAGTAAATTCTACTATCAAAGAATGCCGCGCAAGTCGTATGTTACCGAAGGTCACGCGGCGCGTTTAAAAATTCCTTTATAAAAAGCCGAAAAGCAAAGACCGCGCCTTCGCGCGTTGTTTGTGCGAAAGCCGCCAAAACGGAACAATGAAACAAGCAACGACAAAGTGTTGTCATTTTTAAAATATTTGATTAACGCTAGGGAAATATAAGTAAAAATACGAATATTAAAAAACTATATCTTTTTATTTTTTCTTATTTGAAATTATAGTCATTTTAATATTTTTTTCAGTAATGCCTTTAACCAACCTATATATGCCTCTTTCGGATCGAACAGGGTTTTCTTTACACACCGTATAACCGTGAGATCAGTACAAGACTTACATAACACTTTATTTAAGCAATCGAAAAAATCAGCTTCCCTTGGCCCCGGGTAGTGCGATCGTACCGCAGCGAACGTAACGTGTTAAAGAACTTTATAAAACTTTTTTTTTGTATGTGTGACGATTTTTACACTCACAGTACGAAATTAAATTATCATCCCAGAAAACAATCAAACAAATGACGAGATAAATATTATACACTTTTTTTGATATCATACAATAGCAAAAACGTAATGTCCTGATGGAAAGGAACAACCGCTGCCTAGACATCAAAGATGTTAATGATGCATTGTTCTCCGTATTGCGAGATGGTAACGTCACATGCATAAGTTTACTGACTACCTTATCCTCCAAACACGACAATGACAAAGGACAATTGACGCTATTGCGGCAGGAATAGTTAAGGCGGTAGTAACAAATCCAGACGTAACGTTGCGGGACTCTAACGTCAAACAGTCACGATAGTATAGACATGTAGTCAATCATTCATCTTTTACGAACTGACTAGCAGAATGGCAGCTGATTTATTTTCCAAAATTACTTAGACCAATACAGGGATAATTACTAGCACAATATTCAAATGTAAATTACTTCATTATTTCGAGGTATTACTCTGGAATGAATTCATAAAGACATTTTTTATGAATAAGAAACATATTCTATAGATCTTAGCCCGAGGGTTTCCCTGAGAGAAAAATTGAAAGAAATCAATATTCCAACTGTTATATCCCAATATATATTTGAGAACTTGATGTACGTTCGTAAAAATATTTGCTCTTTTAAAAAAAATGATGAAGTACACTCACTTAATACAAGGAACAAAAACAATCTTGTTGTCCATGCATCTCGTCTCCACAGAATAAGTAACTCTTTTATGGGGCAATGTATACGCTTTTACAATAACTTCCCGAAACTATAAGAGATCTACCAGTCAATAAATTTAAAAAATGTGTTAAAACAAAACTGTGTAAAAAAGGATATTATAAAATCTCAGATTATTTAGAAGACAAAAAAGCCTGGGATTTATTGCTCCTCATACCGATCTCATATATATATTTTTTGTAATATTATGATATTGTAAAAAAATAGATGATATAAAAAAAAAGACAAGCCCGCTGAGTTTCTTCCACCGGATCTTCTCACTGTGTGGCCGCGTTTCCGATCCGGTAGTAGTTTTCAAAAAAATATGTTGACGTGTCAAAATAACTTATAAAAAGTTTTATTGAATAAAGTATTTCTGAATTCTGATTATTAAATATGTAAGTATTTTTATAAGTTTCGTTCGGTTTGCTTATATGACCATATTTTTTAATTTTTCATTATCTTTAAATACAAAATGCAATGTACAATAATAATAATCACTACTCTACAATTTACCAAAGAATACTACATATCTGTTGGATCACATAATTATTGCAGTTCAATTAAGTGCATACCTTTATTCGAGTGCGGGCTGCAAACTTGGATACCTTGGACAGTGTGCTGAGCGCGAGGTCGCTTGTGTCGATGTCGAGTTGATGCGATTCCAGACACGCCAAAAATTTATCCTGCAAAAAGTACCAATTTAAGACATTTTATTGATGAACTTTATGTGCATACAAGTGTTTTTTTACCAAACGGTTAAAGATTTTATTTGCTTATATATTATTTACATGCTTTTGGTGGGACTTTTCAATAGCTTTTAGCAAATCGCTGAGGTTAGGTTAATTTAATTTGTTTTAAAATGGTCACTCACTCACACACACTTTTGGCCACAAAGTTCTGATGACCGCATCCTATTTTTTATGCCTGTTACAAACCGTGCTTTCAGAGTTTTTTTTAATAGTCTCTTGTACTGCTAGTTTATTTCTTTACTTATCTTGCAAAGCATTGAGTACAAAAGTATAGATATGAATAGGTAATAATATGTGATACCATATAGTATCAAAACTTTTTCTTGGTCCTTACTTCCAATCTACCACATTATATTCTTATAAAACGGTAAGACTAAGCAAAAATCACTTACAGCATCAGCTTTGCAGACTGTGTTCGCCATTTGTCTACATAGCTGTCGAAGAAAATGCGATTTATCAACTGTCTCGTCCGTGATCATAAAAGAATATAATTTTTCCTTGAGTTCTTGATTACTCCGACACATAAGGGCAAATACGTTATGACAATCTAAAACAAATAGTTAATAAATAATTTAAGTATATTATATAGCATGAATTTTGTAGAATAATGTAAATTTTTAGTATGTGTATTTTTAAATCACCACCAAGCTGAAACAACTGAACAAATTCCGATTTTTTTTATATATAATTAGATAGCAACAATCAGATGGCTCTTCTGATGGAAAGAGAAACTATTCTATAGACAACAAAGATTTTAATGGTGCGTTGCTGTGTGGCGTAATGGAATGCCACATGCATAAGTCTACCTATCGGCTACTTTATCTTCCAAACCTGAAGATGACTATGACATTATAATACTATATACCCGATACCGATACCTGATACAATAACTATATACCCGAGCAAGATGTTGCGGAACTCTACCATATCTAGCCCGTTGGTAGTGACACGTATATCAAAATGCCTACTAGAATGGCAGATGGGTATAAAATGTGTTATAATAATTAATAAATCCGAACACAAAGTCAGAAAGAGAGTCAGTGAACATAAAGAATGCAGGCATCTATTGATGTCTTGTCAGTTGCCAGTTTAACACACAAAGCAGTCCATTGGATGAATCTATTTCCTCGTTTCGAGGACGATGTTTTTTATACTATTGGATCGCAAAAAATCTAATGGCTGGGCTGATGGAAAGATAAGATCACCTATAGATACCAAACATTAACAGGCATCCGTATGGAAGGGAGATGGTTCTATTCTTCAAAAGGGCCCTGACCAACACTGTAACAGACATCGTCTTTATCCACAACTAATGAGCCATCTAAACTAAGTAAACAAGCGACTTTAACAATAAAAATTTATTTAAATTGAAAATAAAGGCGATAATGTATTTTAATACAGGAATGTTTCCAGCGTGTATTGTCCAATATAATGCATATCAACAGTGGCATAGTGATATAAACATTCATGCATAAATCCAACTCTAATTTGACAGGTTGTATAGTGTCGAAAACTTAATTTTGTAATTACAATTTACACTTTGGGCAACTTTCGGTTATATCTTCTCACAAGAAGACCCATCCTATCACATCTGGAGACTCATTTGATATCGTATGATAAAAAACAGAAGAAAGGGTGTGGTCTATTGGTCTAGTCTTTGTGGTCTAGTCGTCCGGATTCGGTGTTGATTGCATGAGGTCCTGGGTATGATTCCAAAATCCCAAGTCGGGCAATTCAACAAAATGGATTTTTTAGTTTCTTGATAAAAACAACATTGCCCTGCATTAGATAAGTGCACGTTTGGCGATAGACATGCCACTTATGACTATCACATTATGAGACTAAGTATCATCGGCTAGTCGTGGGTGCACTTGTTGTACCTCTGGCTACTATTTCGGGGATACGGGCGTGAAGATACTTTGTTATTTGATTGTTCCAATAATCGAGTGATTAGCGGTCCTGACTATACATCAATGGATCTCGGATTCTATTCCAATACCCATATCATATTTATTATTATTTATATATTTTTTTATATATTTCAATAAGCGCCTTACCTTCAGCCTCTCTAATGTCAACCACTCTCTTCACAGTGCTCAGTGGCATGAGCGATATGTGTCTGTATGGTTTGCCCGAGCCTATCTTCATAGTGCCAGTGCCATTTGTGGGACTTTTGCTGTTGAATACCTGGCAAAAATTTAGATGGTTAATAACATTACAATTGAATAAAAAAAAAATACTTTTAAAGTGTAGTATGTTTTTTTTATCACAACTAGTACATATAAATATAAATGCTTCAATGTTGTCTACATTGAAGCATTTATGCATATGCCAGAACATTTCTGCCACGCACAATAACACGCGCAAAACATCAAAAGCAAAAGACGCGCGCTTTCACTGACAAATTCCGCGGCGGCAAATCACTGTTTGTAAACAATAAACTTCGATGTCTATGCACGGGTTTCTGTAATTTGATGAACACAGACGATGATCCATTTCCGTCAAGAGAATCATCTGCTTGATTTTTTTTACGATGATATCGAAAAATACTTCTCAACCTTTTAAAGTTATGTTAAAATACCATTGAAATAGAGTATATATTTCGACATAATTTACCTTAGATCTTTTTTTGCACACTTCCATTGTATCAGTGAACAGAAACAACACTAAGTGATCCCCTCTGCCAGACAATTCTTTGGAAAGTTCAACCACCTCACACCTAGCCACAAATGACCGGTGAGATGATACTAGATGAGCCTGTAAAGATGGATATTTTGATACTAATAATACCATGAAAAAATTACGTAATTACAATATAGCTGCATCTTTTTATCTTACTATCCTATATAAAAATATAAAATTACAACATAGAAAGACTCCTCAGTATTAAAATCCTTAAACATTTGGCACTCTGTGCTCTGCGCCTAATATAAGAAATTAGGTTCCCCGGACTCATTCTAAGCAGAAACAAAACCAGAGAGGAATCTTTATAAACCAAAACAATTTTATCATTCATAAATCTTATCTCTGCTCAACTATATTACTTCAATATATTATAAAATTTAAAATTCAGAAAGAATATTTTTTGTCAAGAATATGGATATTACAAGTTATCGTAAAATTATATATAAATAATATCATAATATACTACTATAATATGGGGATAAATATTTATATTATTAGGATGTTCATACATAAATGTTGTCCAGTTGTAGTTGTGTTTATAAGCTGTGACTTCAATTAAATGATGTAAAATGTTAAAACCAGTGTACGGTGGCTGTAGTTTGAATCGGTGTTAACGATGTGGTCATACGATGGTAGTGTCTTACCGGGCACTGGTCGATGTCGTTGTAGATGTCGAACATCTGCAGCTGGCCCTCGGTTTTCCGCTTGTCCTCGTTGATGTGCGACATGACCTCGCGCAGCCCCGCGAGCGCCGCGCCCAGCGCGCCGTGGTCTGGGTTGCTTTTGTGCGTGTGCTTCAGGATGTCTGCAGGACAACATACCTACATTATCTACCATCTTTTGAAAAATTCTTTTACTAATATTAAGAACTAGCTTTTGCCCGGGGCTTTGCTCGCGTTAAATTTATTTTAGGGAAGTGGGGGGGGGGGGGGGTAGAAAGAGACAAAAAGTAAAAAAGTAGCCTATGTCACTCTCCATCCCTTCATTTATCTCTACCTAAAATATCACGTCAATTCGTCGCTCCGTTTTGCCGTGAAAGACGGACAAACAAACACACTTTCGCATTTATAATATTAGTATGGATAGTCTCAGTTTAACTATTTAATTTATTTATTATCCCTAAGAAATAAAAAGCTCAAGGATTTAAATTATGGTTTAGATTAACACGTTTAAAATGAGTCAGTTGTTTAAAATCCTTTCTATTGGTATTGTAAAAACGCTTCTTATTTACCACATGTCTATATATAAAATGCGATGAAGCCATGGACTACTATTTATGATAACTCCGTATATAAGCGCAATTTATTGCATCTTTTGACAACTTTTACATAAAAATTGTTTTTGGCGTTCTATAGTTCCTGAAGTCAAATAAATTAATGTGTACAGGTAGCAGTTGCTTTTAAGAAAAAATTACAAAACGATGTTATATTATCCGTGCTAGGGCCCGCCCAATTCGGTGGGCGTAAACTCAATAATAATTTAAAAAACATAACGATCTATAATTTGCGCAATCACGTGATCTTACTATATACTAATTTTCATCGAGATTGGTCAGGCCATTCTCTCTTGTAAGTATAAAAATATAAACTCGCCAGAGCTACCCTCCGCCTGCAAACAAAATTGAAACTTATAAACGCGCGACCCATGAATTTTCTTTGCGCGCCCCCCTTTTCAACGACCGAGCTGCGAATATCGGCACGGGGTTATCACTTGAAGTTTTTGTACCTAGTCGATGCAGTATGCGTGAGCGAGACGTGACCACGACTATCGTGCGAGCCGAGCGACAGCCCACTGCCATACGCCGCCCGGGCGGCGCGCGCGACCGAATATACCTAAACTGCGGTATGACACTCCTCTGGTAATAGTATAAAATCAGATCAGCAATTCCAATTAAACTAACCTAAAATCTTAAATTATAATGTGCTTACCTCCTAATAATAAACTAATACTAGGTAACCGCTGCACTGGTCTTATTAATAACTCCTGTAAACTTTGCCTGCCACACTCAGGTTTTGTTTGGCGGATTTTCAGGAATGCATGAAATCTGCAAAAAAAAAAGATGACCGTATGAGAAATTGTATAATTGGGTATTATTAGTACATCACGGAAGAGTACGTAAGCAGATGACTTTTGTAAAAAAAAAGAGACAACCAACGCCCATAGAAGATATCAATTGATCATTGCCAGCCGTGTGATGTGAAACGTAATGTCACATGAATAAGCTTACTGGCTACATTACCCTCCAAAATGGAACACGATAGTCAAAAGAACTTTCGCGATTGCGGTAAAAATATGTAAAACTATAATACCAAATTCAGACGAGACATGCAGAATTCTACATAGAAATTACAATTAGTAGAAGATTTGACCAACCGTTTGCCTTTTCATATTGCCTGATAGATAGGCTAACGTCTAATTTTTAAAATAATCCCGAACCGAGAAAATCTGCTATATTACGGCCAACGAAAGAACGCGATCCAGACCTCACTTAGTCATGACTAGTGATGAGAAATAATTAACAATTTAATTTTTTTGTAAAGTTTGAAAAAGCCTTTTGTTGGCCACTCTGTAAATGTGCATTTAAATATGGATCAGTGTCTGTTGGAACTTTTAAATTATGAGTCTAGTCAGTGGCATTATACAACCTATCGCAGGATTATGTTATGTAAGTGCACTCTGAAGCTCCGTAGCAACCACGGATTATATAGATGGAAGGCAATTTCTTAATTTATCAGTGTAGCTTGCATTTACACACAGAAATACAGGGTTACTACCTGCCGATGAAATAAGATCACTTCAAAGGTAATTTTTAAACCTTATTATCTCATTTGGTACAATAAAACAATACAAAATGATTTATTTATATTTTTTCACAATATATTATTATATTGTTATATCCACAAATATATTAAATTTTTGACAGTCATAGGAGCGTTTGCTCATATGCGTGGCGTTACGTTTTCTCCTGATGACGTGTCTATTAGTATTCATGTGGTCTGTGGTAGCGACGTTTTGTGGCTGTAACGTAACTACTAACCTAGGTTTCTCACGGTCGCACTGTTGCAGCATCTCTTTGGTGTTTTCAAAGAAGTTGACGAATGGAGGGTAGGCCTTTACCATATCGGGCATGTATTTCAGCACCAGCCGACCAATGCTCACCTCTTCGCTCCAATGTGCTTGCGCATAGTGAAGCTCCTCCAACATTCGCCTATAAAGAAAAATATTGTAATTTTAAATACATAGCAATATTTCACTTACGCCACTAGTAAATTTGACAAAAACTCAAGTGTTAGAACAAAATAGTTCGAGAAACCTCTCTCACAACCTATGGACAATATTTAATCAATTTGGCACATCTTGATCTTCTCAAATACCAATTATTGAGTTATCAAATAGTCAAAGCATACTAAGTGACAAATCAGGTTTATAAACATCATAAGCGGATGACATATCATTTAAAACATCCCTCGTTTTTGCGTGACGGTAAAAAATAGACTGAAGACTAAGATATAATGCCTATATTATGGATACTTACTGATGAAGTTCATATATAGGTGGTAAGTTTCCAAATATAATTTTCAGTTCTGTATTATTGAGCATGCCTTGATTTTTTCCATCACTACTATCATCTTCAACTTCTTCTTCTAAAGGTATTTTGAACATCTACAGAAAACAAATAACACATTTATAAAAATTTGAGTCAAATGTATAGCTTGTTTAATGTTCAAGGGTAAATATTTTTTCCCTAAAATAATCACTAATTATTATTTTAATAGACAACAGAACATTACAAATTAAGGTTTTGTACATTTATTTATTGAGAAAAGAGTATGCTCAATCTTTGCGATCTCTTCCACATACGTCTTTTTAATATATTTTTTTCTCTAACATTAAATCAATTTTAAATGTTTATTCTTTTAATGTTACAACTAACTCCATTGTTAATAAAAAAATGACAAGATTACCGATGAGTAAAGATACAGATAAAGAGATAGTGGGTATATCTACCCATATGCACCAGTAAAAAATATTTTTGTCGAAAGTTTGAATTTTATTATAAAGGATTTATACACCTCCCAAATTTGTATAGGTACAGAACGAGTGCGAGTTAAACATTAATTTAACTTGGCCATTCTTATCTTCATGACTTTCAAAACAGTTGTGTCAATTATTTAATACAGTCTTAACTCGTATATTTATATTAACCATACAATTGCCTTATAGTATTTATCTCCTCGAAAAATACTATCTTTCTAACAGTGTGCTGTTGGGTTGGGTGTGCCCAACTGCAACGATACTTAAGCTAAAATTAGTCTAGGCTCACTAGAGCATTAATTAATTTCATTCGCTTACTTTAATGAATATTTAAAGTTACTTACAGTCACAATGGTATGGAGTATTCCAACATAATTTGATTCCGTCTGTAACAGCTCCATAAATACTTGTTGGCGTGGGGACATTAATTTCCGCACGACATTATCAGGTACCTCAGACTCTGCAATTTCAATACCAAATCAACTATGTTGTACACTTAACATTTAATGATTATTTATCTTAATAATATTACCGTGTATATCAAAAACCAAAATTAAATATCGCGTGACAATGTAAGCACATTATTTACTTGGGATATAGGTGTTAAGTGAATAAATCAATCATAAAAATACATATTAGATAATAAAGAAATATAATTAATAAACGCCCAAACCAAGAAATACAAATGTCTAAGCTTATCACACAAGAACATGCCCCTGTAAGAACGAGAGCCCTTTCCACGTAGATTGTGTAGTCAAGGTTGCAACCATCCGACCAATGTGTCTGATGTTTTAAACATTTCGATTCCTAAAGTTTTTACAATACTGACCATGAATAAACTAATAGAAATCTTCATAACCTAACAAAAATAGGCTTTTTGCATAGCTCTTTTTTATATATAATAAGATAGCAAACAAGGAGATGGGTCTCCTGGTGGAAAGAGTTAACCATCGTCTATAGACACCAAACATGTTAATGGTGCGTTACTATCTTGTGGCGAGGTCTAATGCCACACGCATAAGTTTACCGGCTACCTTATCCTTCAAACCGGAACACGACAGCGACGAGCACTGACGCTATTACGGAAATTATATGTAAGGCGGTGGTACCAGACTCGGGCGAGACATGCAGAACTCTACCACTTAGTAGCCACGATGGTAGTGACTCGTATAGCCAATCGGTCGCCTTTTACGACCTGCCTGGCAGAACGGCAGTTGGTCTATTCTTCCAAGGAGACCGGACCCAACATGGGGAATATAAATATCCAACCTATTGTTGTCATAAGATAGCAAACAAGCAGATGGCTCCCCTGACGAAATGATTCGAAACTCGGGTACCCAAGTAAGAGGTCCGGAAGTCGGGTCGTCTAATTAATTTTGAAATACTTTTAGTTTTTCTCTCAATGAAAACAGAATTTGCAGAGGCCGTATTGCATAAATGGGCTTTTCGTCAACGTTCTAGTTGAACCTGTATCTATTAACCTAATCTGTTAATTATTTTTCTCTTGTAAGGAATTCGTAATTTTTTACATTTTCAAATAAATGTTTAGGTCATACTCAATGTTATCTCAACGCATACATTGTAAGGAAAGTAATTGCATCAATAGGCATTAATTCTGATTGATTGACCGCAATAGTGGCGTATGGCAGTATCGTGTGAGAATTGTTCGTGTTATTGATCACACAATAACAATGTTGTAACATGCCTAGTTACTTCTAATATAGGGACTTGTTAATTTATTGTAATTGAACTTTATGTAATGTCCTACACTTTTGTTTACTAACTTCGAATTGTGAAAATCATATGACGCCAACTTATTTACACTAGGATATTTTCTATAATATGGGTTTTTAATTCTACAAACTCTTTTTACAATGAAATGCATAATACCTATGTAAAAGTATAGAATCAACAAACGTTTTGTTTAACCACAGCTGATTAAGCTATTGATATGGATGTTATTAGTGAGATTCATTTTTGACGAATTACGGCCGGTTTCCGAAACGCAAATTAATTTTCACAAGCAATTAATCGATGTATAACAGACCATTTGCTTGTATAAATTATGTTAAACACAGATTAATTGCTTGTTAAAATTAATTTGCGATTCGGAAACCAGTCGTTACTTGTCATAAAAATTATATTTATAAAATGTTATTACTAATAAATGAAAAGTGTAGAGGCGCTCCTTGTCTACGAGATGGAAACACATTCCGCTATTATTTTCCATTCAATGACTCTGTAAAATTGTCCGAGTTAGGTATATTCTTTTAATAAAAAAAGTAAAATTATTTCCGACCACCCCGTTGGACGACTGGTTAACAAACCTGACTATGTATTCAATGGATCTAGGATTCGATTCCCAACATGTTTGTATGATGAGCATGTTTGTATTGCTGGGTCTGACCATGTAACTTGTCCTTGCGATATTTATATACAGTGTGTAAGGGACGGTCTACCGAAAATTGAAACCATGAGATGAATACCATTGGAAATTTGTGCGGGAATTTGATTTTTTGACGATTTTTTACCTTAATTTTGTTGAATTTGATTTATTCTAAAAAATGGTAAAATTTAGGAAAATACACAAAATAAGTAATGTATTTTGCGCCACATACCGCGCACAATAAACGGCTGGTTCGAGAGTTTGATGGCGCAACGAGTCAGCTAGCAATGTATGCTTTACATTGCATGGCGTGAAAATAAAAAAATCATAAAGCGTAAATACTGCTTTTCCCATTATATAATATGAAATTGCCGCATGATTAGAACGTAAAAATGGCAAGTTTTCCTAAATTTTCGGTACACCGTTCCTTACACTCCGTATAATTCCTGTACCTGTATATTAGTTTGATGTAAATATAAAGTATGTGTCCGATGACGTGTAGTACCTTCAAGCAGCTGTTTCCCATCGGGCGAGGGCGTCATGTCGAGCAGGTTGCCGGACAGGCTGAGCAGCACGGCGTCGCCGACGGAGGAGCGGCGCTTGTGCAGCGCCGCGTCGCCGCCGCGCAGCTTGCGCTTGCGCAGCCGCTGCAGCTGCGCCGGCGTGCCCGCGCCCTCCTCGCCCACGTGCCACGCGCCGCCGCCCGCCCCGCCCGCGCCGCCCACCGACGACCGCCGCGACACCTCCTCCAGGTACTGTTGGCAGACCCGTCCCTCATGTACATACAACATAATCAAAGTTTTTTTTATATCATAAGATAGGAAACAAGCAGATGGGTCTCCTGATGGAAAGAGTCAACCATCGTCTATAGACACCAAAGATGTTAATGATACATTGCTATCTTAAGATGAAGAATAATGCCACACGCCTAGGTTTACCGGCTACCTTACCCTCCAAACCGGAACACGACAGTAACAAGCAAAACCGCTGTTGCGGCAAGAATAGGTAAAACGGTGGTACCAGACCCGGACGAAACAATGCAAAACTCTACCACATAGTAGCGTCAATGGTAGTGACTCGCATAGCCCATCGGTCGTCTTTTGCCCACCTGCTGCCACACCTGCCACAAACGGCAGTTGGCGGTTCTTCAAAGGAGCCCGGGACCAACACGGGGGATAGTAATTCAAAGAAGAAATAAACCGGCTTCTTACGTACGTATCTATGCTATGCATGTCTCCTTCAGCTTTACTCATATTGGTCTGGGCGCCTTTGATCAATGGACAATCTGCCTTTTTGCCAGGCAGTTCGTAAGTGGCGAACAATTAGCTATACTTGTCACTACCATCGAGACTACTAGATAGTAGAGTTCCGCAACATTTCATCAGGGTATTTAATACCACCCCCTTACCTATTCCTGTCGAACATCTATAGGCGATGGTTTCTCTTTCCATCAGAAAAGCCATCTGCTTATTTGCTATCTAGTGATATAAAAAACCATATCTCAAAAATTACTGAACCGATTTTGAGGAAACTTAGACTATTCCTTAAATTAGAATATACTTGACTTAAATCAGTAGGATCATCTCGATATGATCTTTAATATCCTGACATTTGTGGACAAACATACATACACCTACGAAATTTAACACACATGCTTGAAACCTAAATAGATCATCATTTATCATACATAAATATGATCCAATTCCAACAGTATCCCTTACATACATGTCAAACTGATAACCTCCTTTTTATAATAAAATCGTAGGGAAGTCAAAACTATACATTGAATATTTTTTAAAGAATACTTGAGGTGTGATCTACAATCAATATCGAAGCCAAAAATATAGTTTTTAGAATTTTTGTCTGTCATATAATTTAAAAATTAATTGTTTTTAGTGAACTAATAAATTGAGCTCTGTTTCTCATAAGAATCCACACACCAGAAAACAATACTGTTTCTTATTTAAAGTAACTTACATCTTTAAATAGGTAGTCCCTTTCATCTTGTGCTTCTTCATTCTGTACTGATGCCCAAAACCATTCCGCTTTGACCACGTGAACTTTAGACGAACAATCTGGGGCGACCACAGTGTTGTGTTCGTCTACTACCTGCAAAACATTTCGAATTGCATTCATCAACACTCTTATAAAAATATAATGTAACGTAAATCAAAATATTACTCATAATCGACACGTCCCAAGAACAAAATCGTATCTGCAAAACCACCAAATTACAATATATTTGTTTGTGGGAGTACATTGTACATAAGATGATGTTCACTTGAGCATTTCCAAAAACAAAAGACCAATAACTACTAAAAATATATTGTCTTTTGCCTTTATGCGTGTTTAATGCGAATTTTATTATAAAACCAATTTCGTCTGATCTCTCCGTACGATTTTGTTCTTGGGACGTGTCGATATATTAAAATAATTTGTATAAATATTTTTGCTATGGAGTGGTTATTTTACACCTACTATATGTGTAGTCTAAAAGCACCTACACTTTCTGATTTTCCATGCAAGCATAACATTATTTTTTTTTATAAAATTGAGCATTTTGCTCGAAGTCAGATTAACTAAGACATGACAAGCTTAATCTAATATTTAGTATACTAAAATTAAATGGGGTTAGTACCGGCAGCGATAATCCATGGCATTGCGAAATGGCGCGGGCGTCACGGGTTGGGGGCGTCGAGACGGACGGGGGCGCGACTCGGGCCCGCGAGTCACGCGCCGCGGCCGAGGGTGACGGGAGCGGAGGGGGGAGGGGGGAGGCTAGAGGTGAGCGGGTGGGAACCGGCCTAAGCAGAGGACCGCACTGTAACACACTCGACCTTACTTCCGAACCGCTACTTATAGAATGCCGATGAGCACGAAGCCACACACTTTGAGGCGTCTTGAATATCGTAGAATCGTCGCACTCATCTACATCCTCCGTATCATCCTTAAGCGGAGTCCTCATATCAGTACTGTCAACAGTATCCACCTGTACAGGACTTATATCTAAATTCATATCGTCCAGTTCTCTCTTTGGTGTAGAAACATTTTTTAAATCCGGTGGTAAATGCCGAGGATCAACGTCCACTGTGTTACTGCGTTCTGATCGTTTTTCATATTTCTTCTTTCTCTCACTCCTGAAGGATGCAGTAAATGACTTGACACTTCTTCGTAATTTGGAGGCAGATTTAACTGTTTTCGAACTTCGAATAGATGCAAAAGATATATCGAAAAACCCTGATTGTTTACTTATATTCATTGAGGATATGGAAGTATTATCATCTTCCTTGATAGGAGACGATGTAGAAGCTATGAATTCCCCCGCAGGGTCAGTGGGTTTCACTAATTCAGGACTTACAGATTCTATTGTAATATCACCGGAGGTTTTTGAAACAGATTCCTTTTTTGACCTTTTAAATATAGTTGGTCTATTTTTGAACTTGAAAGAGTCTTTTATTTTTAATCTTTTTATTGATTTCCAATTACTATCTTCTGATTTATCTGCGGAAATATTATTGTCATCTGCTATGCCAATCTGAAAATTTGAATCCGTCGAGTTGCGACTTCTTTTCTTTCCAGATGAAATGGTTGTTGTAGACTGCTGAAAATCTTTGCTTTCTTTTGATACCGGCAATAAAAATCCTCCGTCTTCTTTCGTATCAAGATCACATAAGCTCTTAGTAAGAGATGAATGAAGAGATCCGGTCTCTGTCAGACAATCAACTAAATTAAATACATTAATAGATTTGTTTTTAAAAACTTCTCGTTTATCTTTGGAATTCAATCTTACGCTACCATGAATTATTTGTGACATATATTTATTTTCTTTATCACCACTGCCTTTAAATTTTCGTGTTTCAGATTTTGAGGTATTTTTGTTTTCATTGAAATAAATACTATCTGTACATGGTTTTTCTATATTACTAATACTGATATCTTCTGCTTCTGTTTTAGGACTTACACTATTTCTAATACTGTTTAAAGCGCTTTGTATTTTATGGTCTCTTTCATCGTGACTTCTGCTTTCACTAAGTTCATTGCTTTGTTTACTTGGACTGGCTCTGCGACCCGAAAGGCGAGCTGATAGTCTACGATAGAGTGAGCTCTTTGGAGTGTTTTGGGATCGATTTGGCGAGATGCGGAAAGGTTTAGTAGGTGTATTTGAGGTGTTTGGAAGAGGTGAAAGGATAAGCGAACGACCGAAAGTCTCCCCATTGGCCATTACCTGAAACATGTGTGAAACACACCACGCAATGATGTAATGAAGCCATTCCTTACAAACATGCTTAACGAAATCAAGTTAGACACAGATAAAGCGACTATCAAAGATATGTAACGTTAGATTCATTCCTTTTAATCGAAAGTTTAAAAGATTAGAATTCTTTCATTTAAAAAACGATATAATTCTAGAACTCAATTTTTCACAGAACTTTATGTATCTTTATTTTAATTAATTTTATTGTATTTATCTGTATTTAATCGATCGGATTGAAAAAAAAAATACAAGTTTTTTAATAAAAACTCAACGGTATTTGTAAAATCGTTATATTTTAAATTTGAGATTTCACGAAATTTTCGACAACACGGCGAATCTAACGACTCATATCATTTGGCCACTATAATCACGTAGACATTTTACATCTGTTGTGTAATAACATATTTTGCATACAGAAACACAGTGTGATAAATGAAGGTGTACTAGATTTCCTCTAAACCATAAAATACATTCGACAAATGAAAAACAAGCAAGGAATTGAGGTAGACGCAACAAATGGGATAGAATAAGGTGTAAACAAAGCAATGTTTACCGCAAAGTGACAGATACTACATGGAATGAGTTACAAGCATCTATTATTCTTTACAAGCCATCTTAGCGATGATGTCGTGGTGTTACTACGTGAATTGAAATAGACAATGGGTTGACTTTAAGTCGTGGGGAGAGGTACATGGTGCAGCCCATTAAATGATGGGAAGTAAAAACAGGTGTTTTAACAGGCATAGAAACATACACTAAATGAAATAAACATAAATTACAATGTAACTGCCATTACTACGTGATAATTGAATAGCATAACGTACGCAACATGTTACTGAATTCGTTGACACGAAATTGGTACAATCATTGGTATACACGTGTTAATTTCAAAACACATACAGTCTGACATTGAAGTTTTGCTTTATGCTATGCGTGTCTATAAGAAATGTAATCAATAATATTACGTAAATAATCGAAGCAAAGTGCATAGCGTGTCAATAGCTTAACTAATAATAATTTGTGCTTCTAAGTGTACAACTACGTGCAAGCTTGAATTCAATAGTCTAAAATTAGTAACTACTATGTGTAAATTTATAGGTATGCAAGTATTTTGGGGGTAAACGCAGTAGAACTCTTACTAAATAAGATTGGGCTTAAATATAATATTTTATGTTTAATGTTTATTTAAAATGTTTGTTAAATTAAAAATACGATTACTTACGACATGCGTGCAGTCGGGATCGTCAAGTTGACAAGTTTCTCCGCCATTGCTGGCGAGAACTTCAGCCATATGCTGTGTCTCGTCGTCTGGGAAACCGAGGAAACACACTCGTGATCCCGCAAATACTTTTAGTTTATGCTCTTTCTGCAACATAAAATTATTTGCATCTTCACGTTTGCTTATATGTATTGCAACATACACAACTATGTGACAAAGAGATTTGAAAGAAAAAAATTAGATGTTCTCAAGTATATCCATTAAATAATTGTCGTCTAATGATGGAAATTCGACCACATATATATATTTTTGTTTTCTGCACTTCTCCATATAAACCTTATAAATGACAAATCTCAGACTCCGTGCGCGGGCGTACAAAGTTTTCTCTTCAAGTATCAATAGGTATATACTAGCGAGGCCCTGTGGTAGAAATTCGACCATAACCATAATAATAAAATCTCCAAGTTTTACAATAGTTTTTAACCATTAACATAATAATATACATGTATGCCAAATGAATGTTGTGTTCATTTTTATGAATTTAATGTATTTCTAATGCATACTATTATTTATAAATGTAAAATTTAACTGTGCCAAATCCCATTCTTTACCGTTCGCATAATTGTTGTAAAAACGGGTACCTACACAGTTTTCACGAGGCATCATTTAATATTTTATCTATCGCCGATAGTTATCTCTTTCCTTCAGGAAACCATCTGCTTGTTTGCTATTGTATGGTATAAAAATAAAGTTCCAACCAGTGTATGTACATATATAAAATTGTAGCCTTACGATAATAGCATCATCCGTGGCGTAGCATGTGGGGTCGTCTCTTCGCTCCCAGCACGCGTCGACCCACGAACGCGCCAACACCGGCAGCCCAAAGCCCGACGCGTACCGATACTTGTCGCCAGTCGCCGCGGCCGCTATTAGGTGCGTCACCTTACTCGACATGTCTTTACGTATAGATCCACCCATGTAGTGTATCAACGTTATCAGGTACGTCTGTTGATATTACAATTCCTTTCAAATACACGATATTGATACAACTTACTTTACTGCTTCGTGATCTAGGGGTAGCCTATTCGTATCAGATCATAAAGTTCCTGGTTTGATTCCCGGGTCGAGCAAATTTTTTTTTATATCATAAGATAACAAACAAGCAGATGGGTATCCTGATGGAAAGAGTCAGCCATCGCCTATAGACACTGGAGATGTTAATTGTGCGTTGCTATCTTGTAGCGAGGCCTAATGCCACATGCATAAATTTACCGGTAAAAGGCGGCCGATTGCCTATGCGAGTCACTACCATCGTGGCTACTAGGGGGTAGAGTTGTGCATGGTCTCGCCCGGGTCTGGTACCACCGCCTTATCTATTCCTGCCGCAATAGCGTCAGTGCTTGTCGCTGTCGTGTTCCGGTTTAGAGGGTAAGGTAGCCGGTAAACTTATGAATGTGGCATTAGACCTCGCCATAAGATAGCAAAGCACCATTAACATCTTAGGTGTCTATAGGCGATGGTTGACTCTTTCCATCAGGAGACCCATCTGCTTGTTTGCTATCTTATGATATAAAAAAAGCTATTATTAATAAATTTAAATAAATATCACTGGACCAATTAAACGGTTTGACTTCCAAAGAGGTAAATAAATTATTTGCTTGTAGCACATTAATACAAAGAAACATAATATATAAATACTCAAACATGTTTTATGCTGCGGCCGCATTTGCGTCTATCGTCACAAAACTTCGCCAATGACACGATACACGCAAATGTGCCCGGCTATTATCGGCTATCGTCGCAAACATTCGGACCGCGTGTGGCTTATTACGAGGTATGCGGTACTTCAAAGAGTTTTAGCGCGCTAATATTTTCGGGACGATACACACAGGTGCGGCCGAGGTTAGACATACACCCAAACCCAGAAATACAAACATATTGCATTCTGCACCCTTCAGCATTATGGTGACCTGATTAAAAAAATCATGATTTTGACTTAATGTCAGGAAACGATCTAAAACGACTACCTTTACCGACTCTTAATAAAACATATTAAAATACAGGCAGATTTTGACATAGAAAGCTGTAAACGTATATTTCGGTCTAATAATCTAATTTTTATACAAAAATCTTAACTGTACAAATCTTTATTTAACGTTTCCCTAAAATGGATATTTTGAAATAGGTCACTATAATTCTAAGGGTGAGATATTTCATGTTCATTAGCATCACATTAACAATTTTTCATAATCGAAGCCGAGCTCCATCGATTGCGTAGTCAGGGTCCACTTGACCAATGGATATTATCAAACTATGCGTGAATGTTAAGTATTTTTCATAGTCATAGTCTAACTATTCTAAGAAATTACCCAATATTAACTGTTTAGGAAGCGTCTATAAATTACGTTAGGCGTTTGAGAAACAAATCTCACGTGAGGGGGAAAAATTTTGCATAGGTACTGTTGTTGCGGAAAAACTATCTCGTATTTTTTTTACGCAACAATAGTATGCAATATTTTTTTCCTTTAATAAAATTAAAGTAAAACTGGGTTAATTAAAAATTTTGTATATTTGCTGTTAAAACTACCAAAATACAAATATTTATTGACTATATTGAAATGACGTAACACTGTGTTTAGTTATTAAATAGCGTTTTGATCCCCCGTCTAATTTTTTAAAATGCGTATTTTTAGTTTATACAATTTTTATACGTTAATCTGAAGAAAAAATAATAATTTGCTTACAACATTTTATGTATTTAAAATAATTGAGATTATTATTTAAATCTTTAATTAGAATTGAGTTTTAAACTCACGATAAGAAGTAGAACAAGAAAAAACTAAAAGAAATTACAAAAATTCTTAGTTATTTTTGTATAGACAAATATTTTGCTTAATTAAAATCAGTTTTACCTTAATTTAATTGTTGTTGCGGAAAAAGATATCTCATATTTTATATCGATAAATATAGCATCTGCTATACGCTACCAGTTATTAATTCCACTACCACCCCGACTATTAAGTGGTAGTTTTCCTATTCTGTCGTGATCCAGTTTGGAGAATATAGGTTAGCCAGTAAACAAATAGGAACTCTACCACATAGTAGTCAGGTGGTAGTGGTATAAATGCCTGGGAGAATAGCAGATGCTCTATTCTCCAAAAGGTGCTTCCTATATTATCATTTACAAATAATGATTATTTTTACCAGCTCGTCTTTCTTCCTGAACCCCGAAAAACAAATGACAGCGCCGCGCATTGCCAGCGAGTACAAGGGTCGCGCGTTAGCGGGAGACCCCTCATCTCGCTCAGCCAACTGCAAAACCGCTGTCGGCCCCAACACCCTGAAACACACATGTTATAAGAGTACATTCCGAAAAAAAATGTTATTTAAAGTATTTTAATCGTTTCTTTGGTCGAGCAAGTGGCGTATACGCCTAAAGACGAGACTCGGGTTCGATCCCAAACATTGCCATACAAATTTTGGTGGGGTACTTGGAAGTGGGGGGGGGGGGTCAAGTTGAGATAAAAAACTATCCTAATATTTTAAGTTTAACCAAACAGTAGATATCTGCAAAATTTTATTAAAATCGGTTCAGTAGTTTCGGAGTCCATCGCGGGCAAACAACGTGACACGTAATTTATATAGATAGGATAGGTATTTCAGTATTTTACATACGTATTTAATCTTGTTTTTTTATCGTTAGCTGCTAACATTCTTAAGCCTATTTGCCTGCTTTGGGATTAGATTAATTCGTATGTAATTTGTCCATTTAATATTTCATTCTTATTGTTACGAATAATCGCACGCGAATTGGAGCGCGGGCGCGCTAACTATCTAGAAAACTCCTGTTGACAAACAAATAGTTGACCGGGGCTATGCCATAATGGACTTTGTGGGATATGGCATAAGGTTGAAAGTAGCGTGTACTAGGATTTATGACTCATAACATGTTTACGATAAGAAGTGATTCAGTACAGCAAGTAGAGTGTATTTTAGTATTACGTTGTGTTGTGTTGTGTAAATACTAGGGTGGAGTGAAAAAAAAAATTTTTTTTTTCTTAGCCTGGGGGTCAAATTTGTAGCTTATAAAAAACAAAAATTTTTGAAAAAAAAAATTTTACTCAACATCTTGAGGCAGCCCACTCATTTTTAAAATTAATTACGAGTAAAAACATTTGGTTGCAAAAAAAAAAATTTAAAAGCGTTCTAAAAACTTCAAAATATCCTCTTTTATGCCAATTAAAAATCACAAGTTAAAAAAAAATTTTGTGACTATTGTTTTAGTATTTTAAAAAAATCCAAAAAAGTAACATTCCTCGTTAGGGCACTAGAATAAAATTTGAGTTGGAAATGATCATAATTGGCAATTTTTGGATGTTATAAGACATTAAAAGACAAAAAAAAATTTTTTTTTGCAACCAAATATTACGTAACATTATTTTTCTACAAATATCGGTTTAATGTTTTAATTACTTTCTTTGTCTTGTCAAATGTTTCGACGACGCCAAATTCTTTGTTTACCTCGATATCCTCTTTTCTTTTTTATATTGTTTTGGTAGCATTATCCTGAAATATACTGCAATTTTACGTATGCAGCTATCTTTAGTACATAAGAGTTAAAGAATCTTTTGTATGGCTATATATTTTTTATGCACAATAAATGTTATCGTAAAACAAAGTCAATACTGTAAAATAAATATCAACACGCTGCTTCTGCTGCACTCCGGCTAACGAGATAGATGGTTGTCCAATGACCCAATTCTGTCACTTTTAACAGCTTAATCTGCTCATCCTAGATATATCATGGGAGTATTAGAACATAACGTCAGAATACGAGCTCCTACATTTTTGAAGAAAGCTCCGAAAAAACCCGGAAATCGAACTCGGGGATATCAAGATTTGAGTCGAATAGGATAATTGGTCTTCTACACGCCACACGCGACTTTTACCGTGTTGGTCCCGAGCTCCTTTGAAGAATAGGCCAACTGCCGTTCTGCCAGGCAGGTCGTAAAAGGCGACCGATTGGCTATACGAGTCACTAACATCGTGGCTACTAGATGGTAGAGTTCTGCATTGTCTCGCCCGGGTCTGTACCACCGCCTACCTAACCTAAACTATTCCTGCAGCAATAGCGTCAATCTTTGTCACTGTCGCGTTCCGGTTTAGAGGGTAAGGTAACTTATGCATGTGGCATTAGACCTCGCCACAAGATAACAAAGCACCATTAACATCTTTGGTGTCTATAGGCGGTGGTTGACTCTTTCCATCTGGAGACCCATCTGCTTGTTTGCTATCTTATAATATAAAAAAGACAGTCAAAACTGTACTTATATTTACTTTTTCCGGAGTTTTCCGAACATTCCTAATTTATGCAATTATGCTAGCGATCGAACTGTGATCGATATTCAACCATAAACTAAACAACAAAATCTCTTAAGTTTGACAACAGACTAGCCGTAAAGACAATAATATGCACGTGTGTATATTACAAGTATTATGTATGCCACACGAAAGTAGTGTGTGTAATGTTTATTTTTATTAATTTACTAGCGACATGCCCGCGGTTTCACTCGCGTAGCTTTTGTTCCCGTGGGAATATAGGAAAGGTTTATACACTAAAGCCTTCCTCAAGAATCAATCTATCTATTAAAATACCGCATCAAAATCCGTTGCGTAGTTTTAAAGATTTAAGCATACATATGGACAGACAGAGAAAGCGACTTTGTTTTATACTATGTAATTATGATTGTATTCTAAATCCGGCGCCAGACATAGCTTCAAACATTTGAACACTTGTTTGATTGCTATGTGTGGCACGGGATTTTGAATATATTGTGTTCAAAGTTTTAATAACGTAAGTCCCGTGCCACACATATCAATCAAACAAGTGTTCAAATATTTGAAGCTATGTCTGGCGCCGGCTTAATGCATATTATTTAAAAATGTTAGGTTTTGGCAGTTCTCCGCAATGCTGAGCCAAATTTCATACTTTCGTTCGCGTAATTGTCTTTAAAAGGGGTACAAAGTTTTTCCTTCACGTATTAACTTAATTATAGAAAAAAAATTAAAGAATAATAAAAAATAAATTAAAGTAATAGTTATTATTTAAGGGATAGTCGATATTAAGTTATTATGTAATATGTTTTGATGGCGATCACGATCTACCCCACCAACCCACAAATCGGGGAATCGTGAGACACCTATTGATGTTTGCTTTATTCTGCCTACCCATAATCACAGGTGATCCCTCAAGGAAATCTGCGCGATGACATTTAAACCAGAATGAACTTGCTTTATATTAATACATAGACAATTTTCAGTCTATGTCTTGTTACACAAATAAGCAGGTTCAAGACTTACGAAGCACTAAATTTATATTATCTATCTAATACTTGTTTATTTTTATTAATCTATTTTTTATTAACTTACATATTATTTAATAGTTGAGCTAGTAGCTTGCCCGCGAATAGAATAGAATGACTAGACTAGATAGACTTATCAATACAATTTTTCATATAAATTCTCTTATCCTATTTTAACGCTCAGGGGTTGATTTTTGAAAAAGGAATGTTTGACTTCGGGTCCTTTACTATCTCCTTACCAAATTTCATTAAAATCGGTAGAGCGGGTTAGCCATGAGAGCGTAAGAGACCGACAGACATTTGCATATATAATATTTAGTATGGATTTCGCGTGAGTGAAAATGAGAAATCGTATAACGTAGGAATCGTATACTACCAAACGCAATATAATTAATTAATATTACTTCTAAACACGAGGTACGTTTGAGTACTCTTTTTTGCATATTGTAAACAAATCATTGATTTTAGCCCGGAGCTTGTTTATTCGAGAATTGTATGTTTATATAAATGTGTAAATAAAGACAAATTTTTAGTAAGAGCAATTTTCTAAATCACGTGGAGTGGCCTTAAAGATTTTCATAGAAAAAACTTTTTGATATGATTTCCTAAATAACATTTAATGTTTGAAAACAATTTTTCACCGAAAAGATGATTGATTCGATTTCCTAAACCACGTAGGCATTTGTGTAAGGGAATATATTTTTTCTTACGTCCTGCTTCCTAGTAATTATAAACAACAGTCTAACAAGAACTGTGGAGTAATGATGTTCCTGTTTATTTTGTTCTGTTTCTGAGTCTACTAAATTAATATTACTTCCAAATCAAATTTACACCCACCTTTAGTTATTATAAACCTACTTTTTGTATCTGGCGCTGGATCGGGTTCTTCGAAAACCAAGCAAGCGAAGGCTAAATGTATCACGGCCACCGTGACTATTAAGTGGTTCTTTTATGCCAGTTTTTAAATATTCCTGCGGTGATGAAGTCTGTATTTGTCAATTTCGTATTCCGATTAGAAGGGTAGGGGAGACCGGGGACGGTTACCTATAGGTTGCCTAACTGGTAAAAACTTGGTGGTATTAAGTGTTAAAAAATGTCCAAATACGTTCTAGTATTAAAGTTCGAGAGTAGCCTCGCCTCTCACTTACTTAGGGCAGAATAGACTTTTATGCAGGTAAGTACCTATCAGTTATTTTTCGGTCATAATGTGTATATAAATATTTTAATCGTATTGCCGTTTTACGAATTAGTATTTCAAGAAGAGCTCTTTCAAAGGCAAAGTAATATTTGTATGGAAGTGCTTAATCTGTTTAGAGTTAGTTAACTAAATTTTTGGGGGCAGATAGAATAATTAGCCAACCAACCCCGATGTGCTTGAAGTATGTTACAAATTACAATCAATACAATTAATTAATTTTTAGCCTTATTTTGTGTCATTTTCTCATTATTACTTGCAGAAACATGGAGCAGGCACAAAAGAAACACTGATCGAGCTGAAATACTATAAAAATGTAGAATTTGTGAACGTTATTTTTGACGAAAAAATTATTATTAATTCGATAACAAAATAATACGTCACTCTATATAAAATATTACATCGTTGTGTGATAAAACTGAAGCTGAAACAAGAAAGTGACCCACATTTCCAAAACCAGTGTCTAAAAAACAATTATCCATAACCTAATCTGTAACCTATAAAATATTATTCAGCTTCTCGTTCAAGATCTGTAGGTACTGATTGCTAACCGCCTTCGGTTTATAACACACGTTGTGAACATGTGACGCCGCCTTCTATTATTTTCACCCCACTTGAGGAAGTAATGCCTTTTCGAAAAGCTTCAGATATAGAAAACAGACAAAATAGACGTAAAAGACAGACAAGACATTTTTCTCCATGTTGCTACAAGTTCCTTTTTGAAGAATAGACCTACTCCCTTACGGCTAGGCATCTCGTAAAAGGCTAGAGAAGGCTAATAAGTGTTTGACTACTAATTAGGTTAACTATTAACTAGGCTATAGTTCTGCAACGTCTCGACCGGGTTATAGGTAAAGCGGTGATATATATTATATATATATCACCGCTTTACCAATACCTGGCGCAAAAGTGACCATGCTTTGACGTCAAGTTCCGGTTGGGAGAGACGGTAAAGTTATAATATTCGTTCCAACTGAAAATAGGACTGTCAGGACGCCATATTGCTCCGCATTACGAAAAAACTTCATTAGTATGGTGAGTATGGTTAGCAAAAAAATACTAACAAAGAAAATCATCAAAAAAATAAATTGCGTCCTGTTTGGTATATTTTTTATTCAGGTTCCCATTCGCCAATGCTAGTATGTATTAAAGCAGGACTTCACAACCAGGGGGCATGCCCCCTAGGGAGGCGTAGAGAAATGTTGGAGAGGAGGCGTCGTACGTAATATGTAAGACTAGCGACCTGCCCGCGGTTTCACCCGAGCAGCTTTTGTTCCCGTGGGAATATCGGAAAGGTTTATACACTTAAATCTTCCTCAAAATCAATCTATCTACTAAAAAAAAACGCATCAAAATCCGTTGCGTAGTTTTAAAGATTTAAGCATACATAGGGACATAAGGACATAGGGACAGACAGAGAAAGCGACTTTGTTTTATACTATATAATGAATAATGATTACATTTCCAAAAAAAATTAACGAGTAGGTAAATAAGGAATATAAGGGGGGCATGAAAATATTATTTTTGGCTCGGGGAGGCTCGGCGAAATAAAGGTTGGGAAAGCCTGTATTAAAGTAAGATGTAGAAAAAAAAGAAAATATAAAAATACAAATAGATTTATTTTTATAAACAAAATAGTTAATCAAATGTGTCAATCGGATTTAAATACTTTACACCGCTTATAAAGACTTTGTTGCCGACATCATTGGTGTGCGAATCTTTTTTGACGCACATAATATTGCCTAAATCTAAAATTGTTTTAAATGAGTTTCAAATTATATGTATAATGACATTATTTAAATAGGTACACTTACGTAGGTACATGTAGTTTGGTACGGAGCACTAATATTTTTATTATTATAGAATTATTAGAATGTTATTTGTTCTTCAAAAAAATTAGCCTAATTTTTTTAACATAATTTTTTTTGTTGACATTACTAATTACACACGTATGAAGTTGACAACACATACGATCCTATGCTCAGTAGAAACGCATAGTACATGTGGCATTCCAGCCACGCCACACGGATATAAACTTATCATTACCACACTTGATGTCTATAGGCGATAGTTATCTCATGTCAGGAAACCATCTGTTTGTTTGGCGATAGACTTTCGCATTTATTGTATTAACATGGATATTTGTTTACGAGGAACCTTAAGATGTAATTTATATATTAATTTTATGATACTTTAAACAATACCAAAACGCAAAAAAGGTAGCTATATATTCTCGAATTGATGTCTCCTCGCAAAAAATAAGGAGTTTTTATATAGCTTTTATATTAAACCAGATTTATAAATATTGCTGTTAAGTATATGAATTTCAAAAACCTTTGCCAAAGGCCTGATAATTTATCAACCGTAATTTAGGCGACCGTGAAGTCCACCCCCATCTTTTCAAACTTCAAGTTTTATTTTAATTTGTGAATGAATCCCAAAATAGAGACTCCTCGAAACATATTGTCAGGAAAAGATGATTTCCGCCCGTGACTGATCAAACCGGAAGCGTATAATGTTCAGGAGTATAATTAGGCACTGTCAAAACAAATGAACAAAGTAACCGCTGCTCTATATCGTAGGACCAAAATAAAATCATTTCATTCATATAATATTCTACTGTAGACGTGGCCGCTGTACGCGCTGGCTTACATAAGAGTCTAGTGCTAACACCATACAACTCAATAGATAAATTGATAAGACGAGATAGATATCATTGCGGGAAATGAAATGTAATAGAATGATGATGATAGAACATGAAAAATGTTTTACGTACGAGCATGTCTTTCCCCGTGTTGTCCGAGCTCCTTTGAAGAATAGATCAACTGCTGTTCTGCCAGGCAAGGCGACCGATTGGCTATATGTGTCACAACCATCGTAACTACTAGACGGTAAAGCTCCGCTACGTCTCATCCGGGTATTTGGTACCAACGTCTTATCTATTTCTGCCACAATAGCGTTAATGCTTGCCATTGTCGTGTTCCAGTTTGGAGGGTAAAAATATAGCCGGTAGACTTATGCATGTGGCATTGCCATCCCGCCACACAGTCTATAGGCGACAGTTTCTCTTTCCATCAGGAGATTCATCTGTTTGACTATCTTATGATATAAAAAAAATATGTAAGTGTCTTAAGTCTAGATGATCAGATGCCCTGTACCTATATTCCGTTTGGATGATCTCAGCATCTTCATATTACTTTAATTCCTGCATTGTTAATATTTTACATACATACCTTCATCCCTTAAAATTGATCACATTTTTCGATTTAAAAATATAGTAAAAGGTAAAAACATCAAATAACTAAAAATCAAAATAAGGGCTATCGGGACATATTTTGTTTTAAGACATAATTCGAACAATTAAAAAAATCCAATTCACCGCGATTCGCCTGTTCGTCAATTAGCGAGATGTTATGTTGATCTCCTTCGCCGAATTTTACCGATATGGGAATTAGGCACTCGGGTGTTAACTCACCACTACCACAATTCGAGCTGATATTGACATTTGAATTTTCTAGAAGACCTCAATTACCTACACTTTTGCCTGAATCGATAAAACCTAGTCCTCATAACCAGAGTCGAACAGATTATCTCCCAGACCACGAGAGCTTTATATTACAAGACTGATTTTAGTATGATTTAAATTTATCACAACGAAAACGAAACATAACATCAATTTCTATTAAATTTTGATTAAAACAGCATCACGATGGTCATTAGGTTAACTCAATGCCAAGATCGAGACATGAGAATTGAATGTTGAAATTGTTGATGTTGGGCGACAAGCTGGCGTCTTATGACGCTCAATGGACGACGCGAAAATCGTAACGTCACGGGATAGCTAGAACTAGTGTTGAGGCTACGAAGTACAAACAGATAGAAATAGTTCTGACGAAATCTGAATCGAATTCTTCAAATACATATTGTCAGGAATCATACCGATTAAATAAACTTTATCGCTGTTTTAATGCAAATAGCGAATGTCACGAACACGAATATCACCATTTCTTCAAAATTTAAAGAATGATATTGTAATTAACCTTCGATTCCAGCAAAACTATTATTGTTTATTGTGAAATCATATTCGTGATTAGATTTGTGTAATGGAGCAATAAATAATATCTCTGGTAAGATTTAAACCTAAATTATTATATTGTTCTGTGCTACGTCTATTTAAGCTTAGTTTTACAAGCTTGTTACTTTTCAAATTATATTTTGAGTTAAATTTGGGACAATTTTAAAAGTACAGACTTTAGTTTCAGATACTTAAGCCCACTTACACCAAATTATTTAAATACGTTTTAATTAAATTTAACCATACTAAAAATTATTCAAATAGACTGATGCAAGTGGACATTAATGTTGTTACCTATAAACTAGGTAGCTTGTTTTCTTAAAACCCGTTAGAAATATTTCTTGCATACGTATGACAATCAAGATGATGGTAAAACTGCCACCTACAGACGTCTAAAAACCAAAGAAGATAGTGGCTACAGAAGCAATAATGCTTTCTAAAAGTGCAGGTTCACTATCTAATCTACCGTCCTAAGAGCAACGAGAGTTGAAGAAACGCTATGGCATTATTTAATATTTTTAATCTATATTAATTAAGTACTTAATATTTTAATAATTAATAATTATAATTATATTAATAATATTATATATTATCATTATTAATATTATAAATGCAACAGTTTGGATGTTTGGATGGATGTTTGTTACTCAATCATATAAAAACTACTAAACGGATATGAATGAAATTTTGCGCACAAGTAGATGACGACCTGAAATAGCACATAGGCTACTTTTTATCCCGGAACAACTAGGTGATCCTGCGGGATTTACCAAAAACTTTTATAATGCAGCGGGCTGCACGCTGCAGCTAGTAATTTTATAAAGCATATATTTTGTAATTTTAGTAAGTTGGTACCTAGAAACAAAGAATAGAGAGCTAACTTTCAAACAGACTAATTCGTAATTCTTAGACTAGTCTTGTTAGTGTGTAAATATTATTTTTTTTAAAAGGTTAGGAATCACTGTTTTAGTAGTAGATCAGAAACCACAGGTTTACACAAAGACGAATTTCCGCGACCATTTGCTTCGGCGCAAAAAAATACAGGGGGATTAACTACTAAATTTGGTGTACAAAATTCATAGCAAAGAAATTTTGTCAAATTAAGACATTTACAAAATGGAAAAATCGACAGGAAAAACTCACTTCGTCGTAATTACTAGGTGGTAGAGTTCTGCATTGTCTCGCCACGGTCTGCACTCAGCAGTGTTTCGGTACCACCGCCTTACCTATTCTTGCCGCAATAGCGTCAGTGCTTGTCACTGTCGTATTCCAGTCGGTAAACTTAAACTTATGCACGTGGTTTTAGACCTCGCCACAAGATAGCAACGCACCATTAACACCTTTGGTGTCTATAGGCGATGGTTGAATCTTTCCATCAGGAGACCCATCTGCTTGTTTGCATCTTATGATAAAAAAAAATTGTGTATATAGGATTAGGGCAAAATTACGACTACTTTGTCTTAGTTTAGAAATTTGGCTGTCTGCGTATGAAGCAGATTGCTTCATACGCAGACAGCCAAATTTCTATTTTCTAGCCCCGCTTGACGTTACTTACTGATACTTATATGAATACAAAATCTCTTTTTGTAAGAGCGTAATTTTCGATAAATATTTTCGGCAGAGAAAATTGTGAGTTTTTCCAAATGCACATGATACCTACGTTTTATTTTTTAAGAAGGAATAGTCTTAAAGCAACATAGCTTTGTTTGAATAAAATAAGATAGTCTGCACTCTCCGCGTGGTGCAGAAACATAACTTTCTTATCACAGTTGTCAGTTCTAAGGATAATAATTTTCTCAATATTAGTAATGAAACTATTGCTGGTTTTATTCAAGATTAGCTGTTGCCCACGACTTCGTCCGCGCGGACTTCGTTTACTCCGCACAGCTCCTCCCCGTACGTGATAGCGTGATAATATGTAGCCTATATATTGACCCGACCTGTTAGTAATATTCATGCAAAATTTGAAGTAAATCCATGCAGTACTTTTGAGCTTACCCCGGACATACATCGACTTTCCTACGATTTTATTATATGTATATATAGATTACATTCATAAAAATTAAACTTTCTAATAGAAATTGTGCTTCATCTCTTGAGATCATAAAACTTTTTAAAAGATTTAGTGCTTTAATGCAGAAGTTTCTCAGCAATCAGCATTGTATATTAACAATGCTGTTAATACAATGTTATTGAATTATGAAACTTTACTAAAGCGCTAACCCGAAATTCTCAAATAGAAAAGTTACTAATAAAAACCGTTTAGTTTTTACTGAGATTTATAATTAATACGAAATATTTGTTGATGTTATCGAGAACTTGGTTAGGGTTGCTGTAGGATGGTACGGCGTATAATAACAAAAAATTGATTAACGTTAAACTATTTTTTATATCACGATACAGCAAACAAGCAGGTGGCTCTCCTGATGGAAAGATACAACCAACGCCTATAGAGTATAGACAGCAAAGACGTTAATGGTGCGTTGCTACATGTGTGGCGGGGTATTAATGCCACTTGCATAAGTTTACCGGCTACCCTACCCTCTAAACTGCAACACAATGAGCTTGAGAGATTTGTTCGTCTTTTAGGAACGACCGATGGTCTATATTTAAAAAAGAGCTCGGACCAACACATATTAAGTGTATAAAAATGTGATTAATAATTTCAACTGTGCATTGTGAATTGTGCTTATAGATTTTCTACAAAAAATAAAAATAATATCTTTACGGCCTAGAAATAATATATCTAACGCTCTTACCATTTACAAATTGGTCACACCTCAAGTGAGCTATTGCACACACAGAAAATAGATTCTGAACAATGATAACTCCTTTAACTTTAAATTGATTAAATTGTTCTATAAAAAAGGTTAAATGTACTTTCACGTATATATAAAGCAAAGAATTTACATTTATTGCCAAAGAGCTGCATAAAATCAATTGAAATAACAATTATTACACATTATCGCCTCTGTGGTCTAGTGGTCCATCGTTGGCGTTGACCACATGAGGTCCCGGGTTCGATTCCCGGGTCGGGCACATAAAAAACTGTTTTTTCAGTTTTCTGAGAAACTCAAAGTTGCCCGGGATTGGAAGTGCCCGGTTGGCGATAGGTTTGCCACCTCCCAAGCAGCAATCAAGCATGTTTAATACCCATAAAGCAGCTCATATAGAACTTAAAGTTCTATTGCAGCCGTACAATGGTGTAAAAAGATGCTTTTATCGGTATAAGAGACCTTTATGAATTTTTATATAGCCTAATGCTGTACAAGGCCTTTCTTAGAGTTCCGCGTAAGCTTTAGGCGTTATATCTGAATATTAATACACTACTGTACAGCTTTAAGCAATTTGTAACTCATTAGGCTAATTTTAATCCTTAAAGCTGTACATTAGCTGTATTTTGTTTAGCACGGGAATTTATTACAGCTTTAAGTGTTATTATAGTATCACTCAACGCTTGTTTCTGTAAAATGGGATATGCAATCACCGTTCTACAACTAATATTTATGTCGTAATTGTAGACTGTTATGCAGTCAATGGTGTTAAAAAATCTGCATATACAGCTATAGTACAGCTCAAGGCTGTATTACTGAGAAAATTGTTATTTGCTGTTTTTATGTCTGCATAGTTGATATCATGTGGAAAAAATCAAGAGGAAGATTGAAAAGGAATATTTAAATATTATAAATTATCAACCAAGTAATCGTGCTGAAGATAAGGCTGAAAAATTACTAATCCAGGTAAACCTACAATCGTCATTTTTATTAATGTTCAAGGAAAAGGGTTCCGTAACAAAAACATTAAAAAGTGATTGTAGGTTATCTGATTTATTATTTTTTAGGCTTATCTTCTTCATTAAGGTTACTTGGTTGGTAATTTATAATAACTGTTTTTTTTTAATGTCATAAGATAGCAAACAAGCAGATCGGTCTCCTGATGAAAAGAATCAACCATCGCCTACAGACAGCAAAAATGTTAATGGTGCGTTGCTATCTTGTGGCGAGGTCTAATGCCCCATGCATAAGTTTACCGGCCACCTTACCCTCCAAACCGGAACATGACAGTGACTAGCACTGACGCTTTGCAGCAGGAATAGATAAGGCAGTGGTACCAGACCCGATCGAGCCAATGCAGAACTCTATCATCTAGTAACTACGATGGAAGTGACTCGCATAGCCCATCGGTTATCTTTTACGACCTGTCTGACAGAAAGGCAATTGGTCTTTTCTTCAAAGAATATATAAAAAAAGAGTTAAAAAGAGAAATAAAAATCATTACACTGAGAAAATGTATTTTTTTTATTTTTAACTTGCTACTTTACCGAGTTTTACAAAAGCGGTATAGTAAGTCGAAAGGGGGTGACTGAGAGGGTCATTTTGAACAACTTTTGTTCAATGATTTGTGAAAATTCCCGAAAAACAATTTTGTTTTTCCATTGTGAAAAGTCACGTGACCAATAAAGTTTCTATGGAGAATCAATATTTTTTTCGCGAATTTCCAAAAGTCGTTAAACAAAAGTTATAAAGAATGACCCCCTGAGCCACCCCCTTTCGGCTTACTGTACCACTTTTGCAACACCTTGTATATATCTATACTTACAATCGTTTTAAATATATTATATACTTAGATACAATTACAGGCAAAAGAGTATGTGTTTCTCTTTGAAGAACTAATAATATTAAATCACAAGCACGAAATAACGTATTTAAAAATATTTTTGTGATAGACCAATCTTTAAAGGGCTTGATTTTTCATTCTTGATCAACTTAGTTATATCAAATTGTATTCTTGGCCATTATAATGCACCTTTATCCTCCCACAAACTGGGTACGATACAAATAGAGTTTTAGCTTCTCTCAATTGTTTTTATTATTTTATAAGGCATATTTCCCTGAAAAATAAAGTAAAACATGATTGAAATACATGTCCCATAAGTTATAGTTAACAATAAGTTGGTTAAGTTGTAAAGTCAAACGACCGACATCAATACATCAAAATAGCGAAATCAAGTGACAAATATATGTTTTGTATTTAGGGTTCTTCAATTTTTGTACGCATCTCTAAACATAAGTTATGTGATTAAAAGCCAATTACTGTATAATAGATTTATATAGGGACTTATTACAGCCTCAAGTGTATTTGGACGGTAATTAAAAGCCAATAGCCGTATAATGGAACAAAAAAGAGATTCAGTACAGCTATTTGCAGTATATCAGCCTCCAAATACACTTTAGGCTGTATAACAAAACGCCGCCATTATTGTGTATTAAAAACAACATTAAAGAAATATATTGTTAAATAAAAGATATATTTGGCAATAGCTAAAGTTATATCTTGACAAGCAACTTATATTATGATCATTATGCCTTTATATACAATATTGTACCATAAATACTTGTATATTCTAACCATAAACACAAATACTTACCGTATTTTGCAATGATTTTATTTGTGTTATCTTGATTATTTCATTGGCGCGTGAATATTTTGAGAGAAATCATATATAATTTCTCAATAAATTATAATTTGCACTTTGAATACACCGTTCAATACTGCTCCAAGTCCAAGAATTTATCGTTTATTAATATATTTTTAATTTTGGCGTCTGCAGATACCAATATGTAATATAATTAAATAACAATATCAAAAAGAGATTGTTACTTTTTATCATTTTCAAACACCTATTAAGAACGTTTAGCTGTACGAGAGAGTATATTTAGTGTTATAGTTTCTTTATACACCGAATAACAGCCTTTGTACAGCCTATAACAGCTTGTACAGCTATTGTGCAGCCTATTTAACTCTTAGCTGTACAAGACAGTTACAAGAGAGTATCCTTAGTGTTATAGTTTCTTTATACACCAAATAACAGCCCTTGTACAGCCTATAACAGCTTGTACAGCTACTGTGCAGCCTATATAATGCAATAAGCTGTATAACTTGGGGCCCTTTTTGGTGTTATATCGGCTGTAGAAGCGCTTCTACAGCCTTTGTACGGCTTCGTATACAATTTTAAGTTTAAAAATGAACCTAAATGCAGCCTATATACAGCTTAACTTGCTACTTGGGCTATCACATTTGTGGGACCAAATATCTTCGGCTAATCGTGGGTGCACTGCCTACCCCTTCGGGGATATGGGCGTGAAGATACTTACTTAACAAAAAAGAGAAAGATAAATTGTTGATCAGTTTTAAACATTGGCTAAGTACGTACCTCAAGGCGTCTTAAAATCGATCGTTAAATGTGTGGTTAGTCCGATTGCATTACGCCAATAAATGTTTATTATGATGAGAAATCCTTACAATTACCGTTGTAACATCAGATCCATAAAACATTAATCAAAATATGTATAACAATAAATGATTGAATTTACTATATAACCCTCATTGCTAGTGCTACCCATCCCGACTGCGGACGTGTATGCTTTATGAGTACCAAAAATTCTTCCTTAGTTCAGTGATTTCTTCTTATACAATAATCTTTGTAAGGAGAGACCGAATCGGTCTTACAAAGAGCCCTCAAGAAAAATAGAACGATTACAGTGTGTAAAGTTCCTCCTCTACTTCCTCTAATGCAGTGATTTTCCCGTATAAGTAGGGCACCGTCTTACAAACAATCGTCAAGACAAAATACAGAAACGTTTACATTGTGTATAATCTTTTTCTATTTTCTCTAGTTCATTAATTTGCTGTAGACGACTTCTTGTAAAGAGGGTACCGTTTTACAAACAGCCGTCAAAACAAAATACAGAAACGTTTACATTGTGTAAAATCTTTTTTTATTATTAATTTGTCATAGACGATTCCTTGTAAGAATTAATGATCTAGAGAAAATAGAAAAAGATTTTATACACTAAACGTTTCTGTATTTTGTCTTGACGACTGTTTGTATAACGGTACCCCGTTTTACAAACAGTCGTCAAGACAAAATACAGAAACGTTTAGTGTATAAAATCTTTTTCTATTTTCTCTAGTTCATTAATTTGCCATAGACGACTCCTTGTAAAGAGAGTACCGTCGTACAAACAGTCGTCAAGACAAAATACAGAAACGTTTACCGCCTTATTCCAAAACGAGACCTAAATATAGTACCGACCCAGTTTTATTACCAGTACTAGTTGAAACGTTATTATAAAACCGGGTTTAGCGCTAGTCCGAGTATCTTCTATGGTTCTAAAGATAAACCTCAGCGACCCCTAGTTTAACTTTAATACTAAGCTCAAAACGTCAAACTTCAAAGTTGACATAAACTTTTTTTTTTTTTTTATATCATAAGATAGCAAACAAGCAGATGGATCTCCTGATGGAAAGAGTTAACCATCGCCTATAGACACCAAAGATGTTAATGGTGCGTTGCTATCTTGTGGCGAGGTCTAATGCCACATGCAAAAGTTTACCGGCTACCTTACCCTCCAAACCGGAACACGACAGCGACAAGCACTGACGCTATTGCGGCAGGAATAGGTAAGGCGGTGGTACCAGACCCGGGCGAGACAATGCAGAACTCTACCACCTAGTAGCCACGATGGTAGTGACTCGAAAGCCATTCGGTCGCCTTTTACGACCTGCCTGGCAGAACGGCAGTTGGCCTATTCTACAAAGGAGGCCGGGACCAACACGGCGAAACGTCGTATTTGTTGTAAAATAATTGTTTGTAATTAAAATAATTAAAAAAATGGACATAAACGTAATTGATATAATGGATTTGGAACATTTGGATGTATTGGAAACATACCAGAGACTTAATAGACCCCAAAGTCGAGTGAATCCGTTCCACTTAAATGTCGGAGACTTTCGAAAAAAAATAGATTCACAAAAAGGTTTGCCAGCAAAATAGTGGATTTATTGCGAGAGGATTTAGTTCATGACCCTCGGGGACAGGCTATCAGTCCTGAGTTGCAAGTGGTTTGCGCATTACGCAACTGGGCTCGTCATGAGGTAAGTGTACAAACTTGATAATCTACATTACAAGCAATGCCAGGATATTTCAATTGCTGGAGAACTTACTGAAATATTATTATTGTTTCTATAGATTCAAGACGATACTGCCGACTTACATGGTGTATTCCAGCCAACCATTAGCAAAACTTGTAAGAAAATAGCAGGGCTTTTAGCTGGATTGTCCCATAGATTTACAAAGATGTCAGCTACTTTAAATCAGCAAGAAGAAGCAATGAGGAAGTTTCGACGTATAGCTAATTTTTGAAAGTTATAGGTGATATAGACTGCACTGGCTACCTACCTGCCTACCTTTTCTTCAGGTGTCCAATTTTCACTTCCTTTTTTTAAATTGATTCGTTTTAGATTCGTAGAACTATCTGATTACGGTAAAAAAAGTAATGCTAGATTTTATAACAAAACCTAATCGTACCTACTTGAGGCACTCAGATTTTTGTGCTTCAATAATAAATAAAAAGAGACTAGCTATGGAAATACAGAAATAAGTAACTTGAAGTGCTGTTGTATATTATTGAAATGTTTACTTTCGCATATAGTATTTATTATAAACATTCGAATTAAATTACGCGCGTCGCACACTTTTTTTTTAGTTTATTTCGTTGTACGCTAACTCGATACGTGTACACATGTAAGTATATAGTGGAAATAAAAACAAAATTCATATATTTTTTTTTTTATTATCGATAGGTAAGCGCTTGACCTCGATCTCGCCTGATGGTAAGCTAAGATGAGGCCTAAGATGGAACGCGCTTCCCTAGAAGGTACCTGTTCACTCTTCTCTTGAAGATCTCCAGATTGTACTCGTCCGGGAACACAGACTCAGGAAGCATGTTCCAGTCCTTTGCGGTTCGAATGAAGAATGTTGAGTCGAACCGCTTTGTCCGGGTACGTGGAACGTCCACCATATAACGATGCCTAGATTCTGTGCACCTCGACGATCGATAGAAAAACGGGGATGGCGGAATTAAGTCGTGCAATTCCGCAGCGCACTCTCCAAAGTGTATCGATAGAAAACCGATAAACTAGCCACTCTGCGGCGATGAGCGAGGCTCTGGAGTTTTTTGCCTACCAGATCATCGTCGTTTATGAGCCTCTTGGCACGCCTCTCGATGGCCTCAAGTGTCTCCAGCTGGTACTTAGCGGATCCATCCCAGAGGTGAGAGCAGTATTCCATGCACGAACGGATTTGTGCTTTATAAAGGTTGAGCAACTGTCCCGGACTGAAATACTGTCTCACCTTCGCCAGAATACCAAGCTTTTTTGAGGCAACTTGGGCTTTAGATTCGATGTACGAACCAAAGTTGAGAGTAGGCGTTAACGTGATACCAAGGATCTCGAGGTGGTCATTTATCGGCACGGTCACACCCTGGAAAGACGGAGATAGATGGAGCGGACTCCGTTTAGCGGAGAATAGACACGTCTGGGTCTTAGTTTCATTAAACCTGACCAGATTAGCATCGCCCCAATCGGAGACTGCCTGTAAGGACAGGTTCATACGATCGACCATTGCCTCTCTGAGAGACCGGATCTGTGCCGTACTGGCCCGCGCATTGGATACGTAACTCTCCACAACAGTGCTGTCATCTGCGTACCCATAGATACCGGGCTTCAGCAGATTGTTAATGTGTAGCAGGAATAGAGTTGCGGAGAGAACTGATCCCTGAGGGACTCCGGCATTTATAGCCATTTGGTCGGATGAGCAGCCGTCGACGACTACTCTGATCGACCGGCCACTCAGAAAATCTGAGATCCAGGCGCAGAGACCAGTAGGCAGACCATACGATGGAAGCTTACCAATAAGACTATCATGCCAGAGCCTGTTCAAGGCCTTCGACATATCAAGGGAGACAGCTAGTGCCTCACCATGCTTTTCTATGGCCGAGCTCAAAATGTAAGTGGCATACGCTAGAAGATCCTCAGTAGACCGATTTCGGCGAAACCCGTATTGGCGGTCACTCAGTAGTTCGTTCGTTTCTGGTGCGCCATTAGCCTGCTGTTCAGTACATGCTCCATAGTCTTGCAGAGTATGGACGTGACTGAAATTGGCCTATAGTTGGAGGGGTCGGCACGACTGCCTTTTTTGGGCACAGGCTGCACGTTGGCAAGCTTCCATGATTTAGGCACTTTTCCAGTAGCTTAGCAGTAGCTTTTTCAGTACTATGGCTGGAATCCCATCAGGGCCACTGGCTTTGTTCACGTCCAGATTCCGGATTGACGGATGCGAATTTCCGGCATGTTCACCTCGCATCCAGGTAGACTGGGTGGTTTTGCGTTGACGGGATCCAGACGTGAGTTTTCCGCGAATAGAGTAGCGAACAGGTTCGCTTTCTCTACGGTGGCGTGAGTCAGCGTCCCATCCGGTTTCAGCAGTGGAGGGATCACTCCCTCGGGGGCGGCAGAAATTCGATTCAACCGACTTTGCCAGGGACCAAAAGGCTTTACTACCTGAGGGGTATGAAGCCAATTTGTTCCCAATACGGCTGACGTGGTCAAATCGAGCTTTCAGTAGAGCCTTTTTGCAGGATTTGGCGGCCCAGTTGAAGGCTTTCTTCTTCTCCGATACGTTCTTGGCCTTGCGGTGTCGAGCATCTACCCAAGCCAGATATGTCTCTTGCTTTAGCGCCTCAACGCGTCTACAAATGGCTCTGAACCAGGGATGAGCTTTACTGGACATGGTTACGTCAGAGAAAGGAATAAAATACTCCATTCCTTGCCGCAGCACATCTGTCACAGCATCCGCGCAGGCCGAGGAGTCTTCAGAAGAAAAGCAGACAGGCCGCCAGAGATAAGACGCAAAGAAGGAACGCATCTCGTCCCAGTCTGCTGACTTGTATCGCCACACGCGCCGGAGCCCCTGGGACTGGGATCGGGCGGCGAGTAGACGGATACAGATTTCACCAGACAGTGATCGGAGCTGCCAAGGGGCGAGGAAATCGCCACCGAGTAACGGTCCGGATCCGTAGTCAGCAGAAGATCCAAGCAATTAGCTGTATGGCTCTCAACGTCAGGAACCCGCGTCGCTCCTTGAACCAGCTGGGTGAGATTTAATGCTACAGCGAGTTTACGCATCTCTCTCCCAGCGAGGTCAGTGCACTGGTATGGGTATAGCCACTCCTGATGGTGGGCATTGAAATCCCCCAGAAACATTAGCTGAGCGGAAGGGTATTTGTGTTGAGCAGCATCCGCCGCCTCACTTAGGTACTCTGTAAGACCGATCGTCTCCTGGTCTCCGCTGTGCGCTCGGTAGACACAGGCATAGAGAAGCTTCTCTAGGCCTGTGTCCACCAGTGTCCATAGTACGGAGTAGCGGGGGTCTTCTAGATACCGGAGACGCCGAAAGCAGATGTCGTCACGGACGTACGCGCACACACCTGACCGAGCTTTAAAATTATGCTCCAGGGTGTAGCCGGGATAGGTTAAGTACGCCAAATCAGACGGGCACCTTATCTGCATCTCCGTGAGGAACAAGATACATGGTTTATAAGTTTCCAGGTGGAAATGGACTGCAGTGAGATTAGAATGTAAACCTCTGATGTTGGTGAGGTCTACTTTCATCGAGAGGGAGTGCTGCCGCTGTACAACGTTATTCCTGTACCTTGTCCTTTTCATTTAATAGAGTGAGTGAAGTAGGTGTGAAGACGGCAGTGAATCGAGACGCTATACTTCCGGACCTGAGACACACACCTCGAAGTTACACTATTGGTGACTAGTCTGGAGACTGCGGGGACGCCCGAGCCCCCCCCAAGAATGTCCATAGGGCCGTCTCATCCGGTCGCCAACCGGCACTATGGCGCATTTTGGGATTTTTCGCTAGTTGGCGGGGCAGCCTTTCACATGTGGCTAGCACGTTACTTGGGCCCCCTACTGACTAGCGGTCGGCCAGCGGTGCACCGTGCCTCGGATCCCGCTACCCTCCATGACTGGTCTCCAGATGCATCAACGTCAGTGTGTATCAGATCGTCTAGATTGTATAGGCACAACTGATTCGACCCGTCTTCACTAAAGCTACATCAGCGTTAACGTGACGGAAAACGGACGCTTGGCGCCACGACTTCAGCTGATGGGTGGTCCTTATAGCCGCGACATAAATATATAATAATTTCAACGTTTTCAGATTTAAGATATTTTTCATAGCAAAACTGTACGTATATTTTATTTTATTATCACTTTCAAACTCATAAATCACTTTTTAATAAACAATTTGCTTTCTTTTCATATAAGTATGTTTGTTGTAACGGAACGTTGCATGTTACGCCGAGTGAATGAATGAATGGTTTAGAGTCATTTTAGCTTATAATCTGTGGATACATTTTCATCCAAGGTCTATCTTCGGTATTAGCTAGTCCTCGGTTAGACCTGTTTTTGTAATAAGAATGAATTTTAGTACTGAAGCTAACTTTAATACCGTAACAAGCCTAGACTCTTAATCTAGACCTGTTTTTGTAATAAGGCGGTTAGTGTATAAATCCTTGTCTATTTTCTCAAGTTCAGTAATTTGCTATAGACGACTCCTTGTAAAGAGAGAACCATCTTACACTCAGTCGTCAAGACAAAATACGGAAACGGTTAGATTGTGTAAAATCCTTCTCTATTTTAGTAATTTGCCAGAGACGACTCCTTGTTTAACAAACAGTCCTTCAAGGATAATTACAGATCCATTACAAGTGTGTACCGTGAATTTACGAACAATATAAAGGCAGATAAAATTCGCAACTCGTTTGACAGACATGAATCTCGCAATGCCAATATTCACGTGGTATTTTGCAGAACATTGAACCTTTTTCAATGTATGTCCATTTTAATTTGATTAGGTACTAGCTGTGCCTCGCGACAAAGAACGTATGACTCTAAACCAGTTCTTCCTTTTACTCAGTAGGATAAAAAGTAGCCTATATGTTACTCACTGATAATGTAGCTTTATATAGGTGATTTTTTTTAAAAATCGGACCAATAGTTAATACGTTTATCTTTACAAACAAATCTTATTTCTTACTAGCTGTTGGCAGCGACTTCGTCCGCGCGGACTTCGTTTACTCCGCACAGCACCTACCCCGTAGGTGATAGCGTGATAATATGTAGCCTATATGTTGACCCGACCTGTTAGTAATATTCGTGCAAAATTTGAAGCAAATCCATGCAGTACCTTTCGAGTTTACCCCGGACATACATACAGACAAACAGATAAACAGACAAACAGACAAAAATTCTAAAAACTATATTTTTGGTTTCGATATCGATTGTAGATCACGCCCCAAGTATTCTTTTAAAAAATATTCAATGTACAGTTTTGACTTTCCTACGATTATGTATGATTTTTCTTGTGTTGGTTCGGGCTCCTTTGAAGAATAGGCCAACTGCCGTTCTGCCAGGCAGGTCGTAAAAGGCGACCGATTGCAAGCCACTAACATCGTGGCTGATATTAAAAAAAAACATAATCGAGATCATGTTTTTATCCTAGAATTGAACATATAATAATATGATTTTACTATTATTGTAGACTAGCTGACCCGGCAAACGTTGTTCTGCCTTTTTAACTACTCTTTTCTTCTATATTTTTGCACCTTATTCACTTCACTTCGTCACCTTCAATAAATTCAATACCAAAACTAGCCAATTCGGTTCAGCCGTTCTCGAGTTTTAGCGAGACTAACGAACAGCAATTGAGATATATATATATATATATATATATATATATATATATATATATATATATATATATATATATATATATATATATATATATATATATATATATATATATATATATATATATATATATATATATATATATATATATACTGGTTTGCTAAATCACGTTTTTTTTGTATTGATTGTTAAATAACAATTTTACAAAAATTACACGATATACCTGAAGATATTATCTAAGGAAAGTGATAACTTATTACATGTATAATGTACTTCACTCGATCATATAAAATTCCGAAAACAGGCTAAAAAATTTCTAAAACAAATAATTGGTTAATAATATTTCTAATCTTCTACATGATTTGTATATGGTGGTTTAGTTTTCAATACAAAAAAGACTACTAAATTTTAATTTTCAGCTCAAGTCCTAACTTTATTTATCCGAATATTAACACGTTTCCCAGCGGTTTCAGAACATACCGTGCCGCCCATTTCCTATAGAATTGACGCGCGTCAAAATATCTCGCGTTAAAGCTGTGAAGTCCTAATGCCAAGGCAAAACACATTCAAGTGTATTCCCAATTGCATTCGAGTCTATTTACCTAAAAGGAATCTTCCTTCTAACTTCACAATTATTAAATCAACTGCTATTAGTCATCCTTTCTGTAATAAATCCTAAGTAACCTTGGTTACATTTTTTCTTCAGAAGAGCCTTAACGCTGAGACATAAGAACATTCAAGCGTTTATCAAATTGAATTCGAGTCTATTAACTTTAGCCCTTTTCCCATTTTTAGAATAGCTTTGCCTAAATTGTGACATTGAACATCGATCTTGCTAGACCCCCTCGGACTTCCGATAATATGTACTAGGTTCCCTTCTTATATTTTTGCGCCAACATTTATAATGCTAAAGTATAAGAAAACATTTAAGTGTATTTTCAATTGCATTTGAGTGCAGTTCACTTAGCACCGTTTATTTGTCACAATAACTTTATTTAAATCAAGTTACATTACACATTGATCTCGCTAGGTCCTCTCAGGCTTGCTGTAATATGTACCCTCGTTAATTTTCCCGCCAAGAGAGCCGACGACGACGAAGCATAGTGTAATTCCAATTGAATTCGAGTCCGGTACCCTTAGCTTCCTTTACATTTTCACAATTACTTTAACTAAATCAAGCGACATTGGACATCGATTTAGCTGGGCTCTTTCAGGTTTTTCATATAATGCGTAGTTGGTACCTTCACAATAATCTTTATGCATTTGTTATGTGAAAAAAATATATGAATTTAATGCTAACTTTAGTTACTAAACTATAAATAAACAACAAATCTCTGTCTCTGGGGCAAACGGATCTAGGTCTCAAAGGTCAAGTATAATGAATATAATGGATGTATATCCATGGGGAGGATAATCCAGAATATATAAAACGCTTATTGAATAAATATTAACGATGTTATTATGCGTGTAAGTGGCGAGCATTACAGAAGCACTTACATCGGTTATTTTCATAATAGTCACTTGGACTGTTTGGTCATATACTGATACGGTTATTCGACTCAGATCAAGAATTCGATTCCGATAATCGAATCGCGGAAAAGTTTTAATGAGTTTTTTGTAGAGAAAAATACCCACGTACCTCAGATGAGCACATGAAGATGTCTGTACCGATTATTGTATGAAACAAGTGATAGTCATTGTAAGTCGATAAATTTTAGCGATAAAAAACATTATCTACCTAGCCAGCCGACAAAATAGTAAATTATGGTGAGCTGCAGAAACTTGTCGTTCGATTCACTATGCCCATCTAGCAAGGCAGCTGGTATAATGATATTTAGAGTAAGTTCGTCGATAGACATGAAACACATAGTGAGTCACCTGCAAATTCGCTTTCATATCGTCTTAAAAAAACATGTGAATGTTATGTGCCTGTCGGTATTTAGACTGGTTTGGTAAACACATGCGAGTGTGTATTATGTTCTGTTTGTAGGGTCTACTAGTAAAAGTCAAGTAGGATTGTAGTAGAAAATCGTAGTAGTTTTAGGTGTGAGAACTTAAGTGAATCTAACATATACCTACTTTATATTTAGGTAACAAGTCGAGTAGTTCTAAATCAACTACTATCCTATGTAACATTCTTCCACAAATGCAAGGTTAACTGGTAGAAATTGTCTATAGATGTCAAGTTCATCTGTTCTATATTTTGTACAATAAAAAGTTTAAATACATAAATAAAAACAATATGTCGCGGCAAGTTGTTAGCGGCGGTTTTAATCTCTTAAAGCATTTAATAAAATGACGACACTTTACATTCGCCGTAAGTCATTTTTTAAAACTTATTTATCATTGTATTCGAGGCCCCGATTTTATACGGACACAAAGTGTGCGACATGTAGATGTAAATATTACGTTACATGCAGCTTAAATATTTAGCGTAGAGAATTTATTACTATACATCACGATTTAACAGATTTGCCATGCTTCCTCTATATTCATAACTATCTTCATACAAACATGCCGAATTTGGGGACTCTTGACACCACCATCAGATAGCTATCGACTAGAGATGGGCCGAATGTGGTTTGAACCGAATTCGAACTTCGGCCGAACATTCGGTGTAAATAAAAAATTCGGCCGAATTTCGGCCGAACTTCGGTTAAATTTTGGCACGCTTTCCAATCGCTATTATCGGCAAAGTTTTGATAGGTTGGGTTATATTGTTCCAATTTAGGTAGGAATCTCTAATTTTTTTAAATATATATTTAAAAAAATATAGCCTGTGTTATTTTGGAATGATTTTATCTTTCTAATAATGAAAGAAATTTCTACAATCGGTCCAGGAGTTTTTGAGTTTACTCAATACATATAAAAATACAAATCTTTCCTATTTGTGTATATATAATATTAGTGTAGATTTAGTCAAAATATGCAAGTAGGTACTTTTTTCTACTGCCGAATGTTCGGCATTACAACCGAATTTCGGCCGAATGTCGAAGTTCGGCTCAAGTTGCCGAAATTCGGTTAAACCGAATGTAAAACGAATTTCGGCCCAACTCTACTATCGACCAATTTTATCATGGTACATCAGTTTTGGTCTCCCATAGAACTATTAAAATATTTGTTAAAAGAATCAATCCAGGTTACTTAATTTACAATTTCCTTTTGTACTTTTTCCATCGAAGGTGTATACTTCAGCAATCTATACTAATATTATTAATGAGGAATGATTTGAGTTCGTTTGTTTGTAATGGATAAACTTAAAATCTACGCGACCGATCTTAATTATAACTAAGCAGAAGGAAGCAATGGTTTTGGTGGTAAATAGTGGATAACACCAGTCAGTGACACTCATGCAGCCCCATAAAGTTTTAGGTATTTTTATTTTAGGTTTCTTTAAATTAGCCAGATATTTGCATAAATACCTGTGATACGCATTTAACTAGAAGAATGATTAATTTCAGCGTGGACGGATAGTAGGAGACGGAATACAAAATGACGTAAGATATAGAGTTATGTACAGAAAGAAGGCTTAATATTCAACTTAATATTCAACTGACCACAGATAATAAGAAATGTTATGTTATATACTTTAATCTATCTGTTTATAATACAAATTGTTGGCTTTTGATCAACGATAAAGATAGGCCATATCATATCTTCACAAACATTGAAGAGTAACGTTATTTATGTTTGATGCTGGTATATTTTAATTTAACATTAAATTAATTATATTGTTATAATAACTTCATTTCCCTATGCTTAAACCCGCAAAACATTTGGCGTAAAAAAATGTGTATATAGACTCTCGGGTTAGCAGGCAACTGATGTAATGTAGCAAGAAAATCTAAAACTAACACAAAACTGAGTATCAATTTGCTTATAATGCATATAGATTAGGTATATTGTTCAAGACATTTTTGATTTATTAATTCCAATATTTTTCCGACTTGTAAAATAAATTAATAAGGGAATTGTCAAGAATCCAATACAGAGAATATCAATTAAACTATGATAATAACTTACATAAATGTTGAGTCGATGTAAATAAAATAGATTCGTACGAGTAACCATCCCTTTTGGCTAAATCCAAGATTAATTATTATGGATGTATTAATTATGGCGCGCTTTGATTGGATTCTGTCTTCTGCTTAGTGTCAATCAAAGCGCGCCATTATATGTGATTTTCATTTGTTAGCGCCACATTGTAAATATTTTGTTATTTTTGAACACTTTTAAAGAACTTACGATGAGCAGGTTAAATTAATTGCTTCTGGTGTTTTAGGTTCAACTTGCATCTGTTGATGCGGTTCCTCTTCTTCAGGCGTAGACGGTAAACGCGTTGGTCCCATATCTGGTCACGTTACTATCTAAACACTTCACTGACCACTATCAATCACAAGTCCGACGTAGATTCCTTATAATCGCGTCACACTGAGTCCATTCATTGGCACTTTGATTCATAACGGATGTAACCTTTAGCTTGAACATAAAATACACGAAATTGGGTGCATTGCTCTGGGATTGCACCCCTATATATGAAGAACGATCTACAATCAACAAAATCTTTTGGAAAATGATGAAAATTTTATATCTCAACAAAGACACGAGCGGCTTAATCGCATTGCGTTCCACGTTAGTTTGAAAAACAGTCGTGAGGAATGTAAGGCCGAAAATAGCAAGGAGCGTCGCGCGGCCGCAAGGGCGACCCTCGGCAGCACCGAGCGTCGCGCCGCACGCCGCCGTTCGCACCCACTCCTAGTGCCAGTTCACTAATAAAATACACGAAACACGAAAACATCGTTTGTTTCATATACATCGCAACTTCAACATGTTTGACGAAGACATTCCCTCCATATTATGCACTCGTAATGTATGCAAAACATACTATTAGTCCATAAATTGTTCCCAGACCTTCTCACACCTTTATTTACACCGTGAAAAAACCGTTTTCCCAACTTACGGTAATTTTATTAGTGGAAGGTTTTGCGTGTTTAGAAAACCCTGGCTTAATGATATAGGGTGAGGTTATTACTATCGTGTTATAGAGCAATATGGTACGACGACATTGCACGCTTAAAATATAAAAGATTTTGTATTGCAGTATGGCCAAAATAATGTTCGGACCGAGGCCAGGTTATTCAATTGTTTCCAGTTCCTTTGTATGAGATATTTATTTTTTTAGAACTGTGGGGAAACGGATACAACTGATTAAATAACATAGCGTAAAATTAAATAGGATAGGTACTAATTAGACCGCCCGTTTAGATTAATGGTTAAAAAACTTAACTACAAAAAACAAATGGGCTAGTGTTCGATTCCCTACATGGATAAGAATTTACGTGTTGCGCAAATCATTATTCACTATCACATTTTTCAATATTTATGCCTATTGATATTTCCGAACTTTCAAACGTGCGTAGCTTCGCTATCGTAAAGCCAATAACCTTAAGTCGTCCCTATAATTAAACCATTAAGCCACCCTTTTCATTCTAATGAAGTCACTACTACTATATTGTTTCATGAGAATCCGCTTACTAGCTTCTATGAAAAATGTAATGAACATCCATTTTCACAAACTTCCGCGTTATTAATGCACAAAATAGTGGTTTATGAATTAAACAGAAAAAAGGCATTTTCATTGACAGCAGTAAAACTTCAACAACCTACTTCAATTCCGCTGTAATTTTTCTAGACTTTTCTCGATTTCCTTAGATGTCATCATCAGATTCCAAACAGATCACAATGGATTTGCATGGTAAATAGACCCAATCAAAAAAAATAATTGGTTCAGACATCTTCATTATGTGTAAAAATGTGGATGATCTTTCTCAGATCATCGAAACCCCTTACTTTTTGACCTTCTCTGATGTTCGGTTGGAAATCTAGTCATCTTCTTGAAAATCCAACCTACTAATCCTTTCTATCTAAATTAGTAGAATATTTTTAGCTTATAATTCAACGTACTACCAAATGATTATAATGTAAATAGTTTTAATTCAAAGAAGCAATTAAGGTAATTTAATTTCCAATTTTTCGCGCACTCTCACAAGTGAGTCATAATAATTTTATGATTCTACTGAAACGTAGCAAACGTACTGAAAACTAGTATAAAAAATGAAGCAAACTCACCGAAGGTTCGGAAAAAAAACAGCGGCACAATTATTATTATCCTCCCAAATTCAAGTTTACTAGGTGGTAGAGTTCTTTAACATCTCGCCCAAGTATTTGGTACCATCGCCTTGCATATTACTGCCGCAGTAGCGTCAATGCTTGTCATTGTCGAATGCCGGGTTCCGGCATGTGGCATTGCCATCCGCCATACGTATAGCAACACACCTTTAACATCTTTGGTGTCTATAGGCGATGGTTTCTTTTTCCATCAGGAGAGCCATCTGCTCGTTTGCTATCTAATGATATAAAAAATCCCACCACACTTTCAACAACGTCGGCATCAAAAGCAATCTCCACCGCCCCGTCGCATTGGTCCCGACCATGCTATTAATGGGGCTCAGGTTCGATTCCCGGCCGGAACAAATAATTTTGTGTGACGAGCATAGATGTTTTTATTTCTGGGTTTGGGTGTTTTATTACATACTAGCGATCGCCTGTGCCCGAAATTCGACTATAGACCTAACAATAAAATCTCTTTTAAGTTTGACTAAATACTTTAGCCGTAAAGAAAAAAAATAGTATACATGTGTGTATATTATCATATTGTATGTCACAAGAATGTTGTGTGTGTAATGTTTATTTTTATTAATTTAATGTATTTCTAATGCATTCTATTTAAGAATATTAGGTTTCTGCAGTCCTCCGCAATGTAAACTTTAACTGTGCCAAATAACATACTCTAGCGTTCGCGCAATTGTCTTAAAAGGGATCTAAAGTTTTTCCCTTCACGTATTAATATATACATAGATAACGAATCTACAGATATATCATAGAGAACGGATATATAGATTGTAGTAAAGATAATTGAATATTTCTATATATTATAGTATCGTTGAGTAACTCCCATATCACAAGAAAATCATTTGCTTACTTCGGGGTTAGTACTTACTTCGGAACGATATTTTGTTCATTATCAACATCGGCCATTATTGAATTTAGCCAAAAAGGATGGTTTGTTACCATCGGATTACTTTTTCCTACCGCGTCGACAAGTTAGACTTCGCATCTGTACCTTGCCGATACTGCCGTGTTACTGTTTCGAAGAGCAGTTTAAGCGGGCCATCCATAAATGACGTGGTTTTAATTGCTTTTTTTACCTCTCGCCCCCCTCCTTGTCACAGGTTGTGAAAAAAAGGGGGAAGGCGTCCTGGCGTGACATCACCATTTTCAATAGAAGTATTTATTTTTCCAAATTTTCACTCGCCGACGATTGCAACCACAGACCACATGAATACGAATAGTCACGCCATTGGGAAGGAAACGTGTCGCCGCGCATAATATTAACAAATGCTCTTAATACTGTCAAAAATATCATACATTTTTAGATAAATTAAATCACGAAAAAATAGAAACAAACCATGTACTGTTTTATAGTACCGAATGAGATGACAAATTAAAAAAAAATACCCTTGAAGTAATTTTATTTCATTGGTAAGTAGTATAACTCTGTATTTCTGTGTGTAATAATAAGCTAAGAAATTGTCTCGAATAACGTATACATTTTATCACTGACTTCAACCTATATAAGTCTTACATGTGACGTGTCAAAGCTTTTGACCCTCTTATTCATGTGGAAATCTCATACCAATGGGAACACATTGTAAACGTTTTAGATTTCTATAGCCGACAGTTATCTCTTACTATCAAGAAACTCACCTGCTTATTAGTTATCTTAAAAACGCCTAATTAAGGAATAGAAAACAATGAATCACTTTAAGTGAGATTAACATTCATATTCTGCAGTAGTAGACTGTAAATTTTTCTAAATATTAACACATCATTAAGACCTTATAATATTAAATGCATGCCCACTGTTCAGTAAATTTTTGAACAAGATTACGAATAGTCAGTAAAAACATCTACCAATCTACCAATTAACGTTAAAATTATTAGACGTACTTAATCCAAAATTATACATTTTTGTTGCAAAGCAGGAAATACCCGGCAAACATTGTCTGCGATTAGTGTTTTTTATCATACTACGTTCTTTATAATTGTTTTATTTTCAAAATGATTTTAGGAAGCCGATCTGTATGGTTGAGCGTTTGGCGAGCAAAGTGCTCAGCCTACTAATATAACTGATATTAGTAGGCTTAATGAGTGGAAGAGTAAATAATATCAAGATTTCGGCTCGTTATTAAACAGTGTCTTGAGCTATAGTTATTGTAATTTTTTAACAGACATGGAGTTAGGAAAGTGATCCACCACAGTACACGCCGATCCAAAAGAAATCCGTTCACTCTACTCTATAAGATTCCAGAACTATATTTTTCAGGAAAAATAGGCTAAGGCAGTTTGTTCTAAATCTTGGCATCAAAAAAGAATTGTTAAATCGTTATATTATATCTATATTATTAACAGGCCATTTTTTACGCTGCTTTTATAGGCAACGCAGAATCTTGTTATTTTTGATCGAAAACGTGTCCCCAACTTGCTCTTATTTATATCCTTAGCAAACAAGCAGAGGGCTCTCCTGATAGAAACAGAAACCAACGCCCTGTAGACATAAAAAATGATAATGGTGTGTTGCTATCCGTGTAACGGGATGGCAATTGGCAACGCCACATGCATAAATCTACCGATCACACTAGCCTCCAAACCGGAACACGACAATTACGAGCATTGTTTCTATTGCGACAGGAATATGTAAGGACTAAGGTGTAGGTTTGGTAGCTTGATATCCAAACAACGTAAAAAGTTAATTTTAGTCGTTATTTCCCTAGAACTACATTCATATTATTAAAACTCGGTGTTTTTGTTTTGATTTTTTTTATATCATAAGATAGCAAACAAGCAGATGGGTCTCCTGATGGAAAGAGTCAACCATCACCTATAGACACCAAAGATGTTAATGGTGCGTTGCTATCTTGTGGCGAGGTCTAATGCCACATGCATAAGTTTACCGGCTATTTTACTCTCCAAACTGGAACACGACAGCGACAAGCACTGACGCTATTGCGGCAGGAATAAGTAAGGCGGTGGTACCAGACCCGGGCGAGACAATGCAGAACTCTACCACCTAGTAGCCACGATGATAGTGACTCGATAGCCAATCGGTCACCTTTTACGACCTGCCTGGCAGAATGGCAGTTGGCCCATTCTTCAAAGGAGGCCGGGACCAACACGGCGTTATTATTTGTGATATTTTAATGATATTATTATTATATTTTAATCTGCCATACGTTTTACATATAATTACCAGAACATGCTTTTTAAATTGTTAAACCTTATTTTCTCACGTTCTCTTTTTTTTACTTTCTAAATGACGTACATCTGCGTACCGTAAAAATAAATGTTTAAATAGGTTATTTTATATTTCATTCTAGACTAAAATAGCAAAGAAGAGCTAGTATAATCGAAAAACTGAATCCCATTTGTGAATTCGAGGTTAACCTATTTTGTGAAGTTGGCGAAGAAAGCAATATTAGAATAAGAACCCACTTAGATTTTCTTTGATAAAGTATTTCAGTATGTTCCGATTTGAGCGGATTTAATTGTCAATATCATAGCGACTTCCCAACATCCCGCCACAATTCATTTCTCCCATTAGCTATGAGTATGACTAACAAGAATATTTCTTCCGTATTTGTTTACGGTTTCGTACTTGTATTTTCATATAATATTTTCTTAGAAGTGTGTAACAAAGCTCGTATTTCAACATTTAATATTGTTTGGAAAACGGCCTCGTTTCAGTGTATCAGTGCAAATGCCAATTGATGAGATTGTTTATTGTTTTACACGGCCGCCGCCGCCGCCGGTTGTTTGCGGGATGAAAATTAATCTTGTAATTTCAGCATCTATCATTTCTGGGGATCATTTATGATTCATATCAATGTAAAAACAACTTTTTTGTATATGAAATAAAAATGAAAAATATCTTTACTCTACCTGAAATAATAACATCTTATCTTGATCTTGCAGCCGGCCCTATCAATAAGTGTGGATTATTTCCTTCAGATTTAAATCTGGATTAACCTAGAATTATTTATAAATGGCTCGTTATAAAATACACAATATTTTTTGTGTTTTATTTTGGCTCAGTCCTTAGGTAACGGATGCATGGGCTGTATATTTTAATTGTAATGTGTATAAAGGATAAGATTAAGACATGACGGTAATCAGTTCAATTTCAAGCCCTTTTTTCTTAGACGTAAGTTTAACCTGACTGAGAATAAAATTCGACCTCAGAAAGCGAGAGCAATATCCAATTCTGATGATTCCATCACAGCTCTGTCTGAAACAGCGGGCTATGCTGTCTGAAACACCGCCAGCGGCGACGACATAGCCTGCTGTTTAAACCCGCAAACGCTCGAGACACTGGTTAATAACGAGCCGAAATCTTGATGTCAATTTACTCTACCACTTATCCTCAAGATACTGTCCTAAGCCGAGGTTCGAATTAAACTGGCTTACGTTAAAAAAACTTGTCTGATGCCTACTACCGCTTGCTTGCTGACTTGACTTAAAAAAAGTGTAACGGTTGACCCTTAAGCTTCCTGATAAACCGAGGTATTTTAAACTCAAAGGAGCAAAAACTATAGGCATAGATTTTTCTAAGTTCATACATCTTTTTTGTTAAAAATAACTGTATATTGATCTTGAAAAGCTGTATATTTTGGAAACGATGACCGATCTTTCGAATGATATTTAACTCAATATTTGTTAAAGACTAGTGGTTTGCGCACAATCTGTTTAGTTTACCAATAAAGGGTTTTGGTTCGTTCAACGAGCATATTCTGCGATCATTACTGGTACAATTCAGTCTTATTACGTTTTGCATCCATCACAGCATCTTCATCACGTTGACATGGAGTTCCTGCACGTGTCGGCCTCAACCCGGAAATGTTTAACTATCGTAAGCTGCTATGACGACGACAGTGAGTTCTGCATACTTTTTCTATTAAATGGAATTCATTTTTTTTAATCTAGTTAATCTTACCAAGTACGGCCATAAGTTGTGTCAAAACTATGTAATCTTAATAAAACTCATTTACAGAAGTCTTAGCAAAAAAAACAAGATTTTTTTTCAAAATGGCTTTGTTACAGGCCTTTAATCTACGGATTTACAATGTATAATATATATTCGTGCCACGAGGTGCAGAGTCTATTCATATAGGAAAGTTCATTTTAAGTGTATTGCTGACAAGTGTCATAGCATGTTCCAAAAAAGCTTTTGTATCGCTTTGATAAGGCACTCCTCACCAAACCATCGCTGACGCAGTGTGACGACCATGTTGCACTTTTTCGACTACTTATGTAACTCATTTATAAGGCAATTCTCACCAAATCATTGCAGATGCAGGATGATGACCACGTTGCACTTTTTCGACCACTTGCGCAGGTTCTTACGATTATGAGCGTTCGCTTAATCTTTTACTAGTTACAGTGCTCTTCAATCATGATATTTTTTTCATCAGTAAAGAGGATAATACTCTCTTTACTGATAAAAAAATATGATACTTATGTATCTTTTACTGGCGTATTGGGTCAGAAGATGTTTTGATCGCTCCGCTCGCCGTAAAGATTGTTTACAGACATAACCTGTATATATCGACATGTAAACGCCAAGCTTTAGGTTTTATTTTATTATACGCGACAGAGTACTAAAGGAAATTTTCAACTCTCGTGATCACATATTTTGCTACTAATGGGGTTTCGCGAATTCTAACAGCAAGAGGCCATCCCGTTGGTATATGGTATATATGGTGGATCTTCAAGAGACGATATATGAAGATATGGCTGACACCAAGCTTTTGAAGTGCCTTGAATCTCCATATCCACTACGCACAGAAGCGGTACGAATAGGTTTGTCAGTTTTCAAATTGATTCATTTAACAAGCTGTGAGTACATATTATGATCTTTTGAAAATGTCACATAATAGACTGTTGTATAGAAAATTATGCTTAACTGTTCGATAACATGGTTCAGACTTGCTTGTATCAACACTATTTCCTTATTTTATCTTGTGTAAATCATTATTATCTAAAGAGATGCTAATGTTTTTTTTTTAATTAAAACCTTTTTATTTATTTGACCTGCCATTAATATTTATGATAAAACTATTGTCATGGTTAATGTCACCGTTATTATTTCTAGATTTTTAGTGTTATTCAATATTTTATTGCAAAATATAATATCCTTTATTTTCGTAATGTCATAATAATGCCGAGACCTTTAAGAATTGAAGAACGAGCAGCAATAATTGCCGAACATGAAGCTGGCTACAACGTCAGTGAGATATCACGTCGTCTGAATGTGACCAGGGATAGCGTGAGATTCTGGATAAGGAGACACTGTGAAGAAAGTTCACTCGTAGATCACCGTAACAATAATCCTGGCCGCCGTCCTATTCTTAATGCTGCACAAAAAGCTGACATGAAAAGGCAATATGAAGCAAACGGCTTTACACCAACTAATCATTACGCCCAATTGTATAGTGTTGGTCAAAGAGTGATAAGAAATGCATTACACTCAATTATTAGGATATACATTATAGGCGACACACAAAAAAAGTTGCCCTGTCGCCCGCGCATAAGCAGCACGTTAAAGGTTTGCAGAGACTTATTTGAACTTTGATTGGAGAACCACTATATTTACAGACAAAAAAGCTTTACGTCAAGCCAAAATGGAAGGCTTCATTTGTAGAGATATAACGGTACGAGATATACCGAAGACCATGTAGTGCCGAATTTCAATTCTGGGCGAATCTTGGCCAATATGTGGGGGTGGATGTCAGCGGATGGAGTGGCCGAGCTCGTTCTTCTTTCTTCAAGAGCAAACGCAACACATTATCTGTCTGTATTGGAAGATAGTATGCTACCAAGTGTTCGCACCGTGTATCCAGCCAATGAGGTGCCACAGATCATCTATGTTTATGACAATGCTCGCAAGCACAGCGCTCGTATTGTAAATGAGTGGTTCATCCGGCATGGTGATAAAGTGGTTATTCCCTGGGCAGCAAAATCTGCAGATATAAACACCATAGAAAATCTATGGGGTTTAATGGTTCAGCGATGGGAAAACGAAAATGAAAGGACAAAAGAGGCCATAGAAAACTACTACCGAAATATTTGGGAAGAACTGTGTTCTCGTAGGTTCCATGAGAAATAGATTACAATGTGTCATTGACGCTTCGTAATCCGTTATTATAATATTTCTTTGTTTGTAGCTTTTATAGAAATTTGCTTGTTTATTTGGCTAGTTGTCAATTCAATATATGATTTTTTTGAGTTAATCTTCCTCTTTAGTTTCATTACAATTGTGCATTATACCTATTATGATAATTGACACGCCATCAAGGGCCTCGAATAATTTTCAAATTAGCAGTATAAGTTAAATCAATTCAATTGAGATATTTGTTTGATAGAAAATGTCACATTTATTTAATGTTAGAAGAACTATTTTTTGTACTGGTATGTTGGCATGATTGATTCGTACACTAGTGCAAGCGAAACTAGATCTTAAGGTAACGAACCTATTTTTATCGTGACTGCACATTAGGGTAGAGTGAAAAAGTAAATTTCTTTTTTTCCCTTTGGCCTGGGTGTGTAATTTGTAGCTAGTAAAAAAATGAAGCAAGAAAAATTAAATTCAACATCTTGAGGTTGCGCACTGTCTTAGAAAATCTGTAGAAATAAATAAAATTTGAGTGTCTGTTTGTAATATTGAAATAACCATTTTTCACTAAATACATATGGATGTATAGATGATTTTTTTTGTCTGTCTGTTTGTTCCGGCTAATCTCTGAAACAACTGATCCGATTTTGACGGGACTTTCACTAGCAGATAGCTTATGTAATAAGGAGTAATAGGCTACTTATATTTTAGAAAATTTTCCACGCGGGCGAAGTCGCGTGCACAGCTAGTTAAAAATAAATCAAATTTTCTTCCTTTTTTTTCCTTTATGTTACGTATAGCTAGAATTTATAAAAAAAATGTCACACCCAGGCCAAGAAGAAAAAAGCAATTTATTTTTTTCGATCCACCCTATTGTGCATGGTATCACTGCAATCGTATTTTATATTCTGTTCATATTTCTAATTTTAGATACAGCTCGAGTGGCTTCCTTTTCGTGAGGCACAGGAGTGCTCATGCACTTTGTTTTCTTTATAATGTTTTATACATTTATCTCCAATTTTCCTTTTAATCTTCGTGTAATTTTCTAAAACCCTACGAACTCTTCTATATTCTACATTGATTTTTTCACTATTAGCCCAGTAAACTGGAATTCAATTCTTTTTTATATTAGGAGCAGTCAGTCATTTGCGCGTAATTTTCTAAAACCCTACGAACTCTTCTATATTCTACATTGATTTTTTCACTATTAGCCCAGTAAACTGGAATTCAATTCCTTTTTATACTAAGAGCAGTCAGTCATTTGCGCGTAATTTTCTAAAACCCTACGAACTCTTCTATATTCTACAGTGATTTTTTCACTATTAGCCCAGTAAACTCGAATTCAATTCCTTTTTATATTAGGACCAATCAGTCATTTCTGCGTAATTTTCTAAAATCCTGCGAACTCTTTTATATTCTAAAGTGATTTTTTCACTATTAGCCCAGTAAACTCGAATTCAATTCCTTTTTATATTAGGAGCAATCAGTCATTTGTGCGTAATTTTCTAAAATCCTGCGAACTCTTCTATATTCTACAGTGATTCTTTTTGGAACTGGAAATCAATTCCTTTTTATATTAAGAGCAGTCAGTCATTATCAATCTTCAAAAAGACTTGAAAGGGATTTATCTGTTTAGATTTTAGGATAAAAAGGCATTAAATAAAAAAATATTTTTTGTCTAATATATAATTTCAAAATTAATAATTTGTACATTTTTATTCTACATTAATTTTTTCACGAATTCTCACTCTTGTGGGTTTAATAAAAGAAATCTCTTAAAAAAATAAACCCGCATTTTGTGGATTTTTTATGGATCAAATGGAGTATTAAATGAGTTCCAAATTCAAAGAACGGATAAAAGATTTTATCAATACCTAAGTATTTACGGCTAGATTAGTTATTCACATTTTGCGGTTGTTTCTTTGATCTAAATGACAATTACTATAGTGATCACTTCAATGGTTTACGGTTTTGGTCTGGTCTCAAGCGTCTAAACCATAAACGGACCCGCTTTTGGTTTACCCGCATGAGACTCGGATAACGGTTAGACTGGATTCCAACCGTCAATCGAGTCTCTGATGGTTTCGTGGTGGGGCGATTTGCTCAAAATAAGTTTTCCTGTTTTTCTGGATAGGCTAGATCTAATTAAATTTGTCATGAAATAAATTTCTGTTTCTACTTTGGTAACCAAATTTTACGGTTTCCTTTGTCGATTGACTACCTTGATTGTTACATGGTTACATTTTCGAAAACCCCAACCCTTCAGAACCATCGCACGCAATTCCGAAAAGCGAAGCGGTAAGAACTCACAACCTTTTTTCTGATAGATGAAATAAGATTGTCTTGTTAGAGTTTATTCAAGTTATACCGCTTTTCACCCTGATAAAGTATTATGATTTTCAAAGTCTAACGACTACAAAATGTTTTGCATTAATTGGTATATATTTTCCGGTTACACCGAATTTCGGTTTTATCGTTTCTCACTTCGCTATGACGAATTCAAGGGACAAATCCTAAATTAAAACAATTCTACTGAAACTTTTTATTACTTTCCATGAAACAAAACGCCATAATTTATTAGAGGACTTGAATAAGGTCAAGCTGAATGAAAGCGTAGGTGAAGTAAAAAACGTCAACGACATTACATACGCAACTTTGCGGGCATCGTTAGCCATCGAGCGGTGTGCCAATATTTTTTAATTACAAATAGCGATCAGTTATAGCACGATCGTCAAAGTGTTAATGGCCCAATATAAAAACCGTAATGCGGATATTTACTGACTGACAGAACACTAGTCAAAGTATTCAATTAATTATAATATGTAATGTTCTTCAGTTAACAAAAACTTTAGCCGTTATCCCACAAGTCACAATACATTTATCTCTCTCTATGGAAAGATATGACCATCGCCAATAGACACCAAAGATGTTAATGGTGTGCTACTATGCATATAGCGACATTTGGTAAGGTATAAAATAGTGTAGTAGTAGTAATAGTAGTAGTAGTAGTAAGTAGTGTAGCGTGTACATTTTGTAGCTAGGTCGGCAACAAGGTTCAGCCGGCAATCGCTTTTGGAACACCGTCTCGCTAGGTCTTTATTATAAACCGCGGCTATCTGACGCGTATACACATGTGTTAAGTTTAATACCATTGTGTAATGTGTATGTCAATATATGACCTGTAAATCGACTCTATTTCTTAATACTGACCCCTATAATATAATACTTACACTCGTGAAAGTAGCTAAAGTAGAAATGGTAAGGCTGTGGTACCAAACACGGGCGAGACGTTGCAAAACTTAAAACCTAGTATGTTTATTTGTTCATGCTACACACAAAACCACTGCATCAAATCAACTCTACATAGGTGAACTATGTATTTCTGAAGATTTTCTATTACTACCGAACGCCTGTGGCCGAATTTCGACCATAGACCTAACAATAAAATCTCTTTAAATTTTGGCAACTGACTAGCCGTAAAGAAAATAGTATACATGTTTGTATACTACCATATTGTATGACACATGAATGTAGTGTGTGTAATGTTTACTTTTATTAATTTAATGTATTTGTAATGCATTTTATTTAAAAATATTAGGTTTCTACAGTCCTCCGCAATGAAACTTAAACTGCGCCAATTTTCACTCCACCGTTCGCGCGATTGTCTTAAAAAGGGGCCAAAGCTTTTTTCTTCACGTTATTAATATAAACATATATAACGGATCTTGATTGAGCTTCCTTGTGAAAAATATATCTATAAAGCGTACTCAACTTACATTAATAATTGTAACACATGCTCGAAAAACAACACCCTATTTGTTATCCGCTCAACGGTAACGAATACGCGTGCAACAGATAATTGATTATGTAAAAAGAGACGCGCACTAGAAAATAACAAAAAAGTACTTTAAATTTTAATATTTATAAATTTTCTATATAAATTATCTATTATAAATTTTCTCCTTCTTGTTCCGGGCCGCTTTTTTAAGGATAAATCTTACTACCAGACATCTAGCAAAGGCGAGAGAAAGGCAAATTCGTGGCACTTTCCCTCGTGTTGGTCCGGGCTCCATTGAAGAATAGACCAACTGCCGTTCTGCCAAGCAGGTTGTAGAAGGCGACTGCAGATTGATTATACGTATTACTACCATCGCACAGTATTTCGCCTAGAACATGCTAGGTGGACAAAATTCATGTTATCATTTCCAGGAAATCTTAATTGCAAAACGTAAACAACACCCCTAATCTCCAGATTCCAAGAATCGGTTGTTTGTCAAATGCTTAACTGATAAGGAATAGTGGTTAGAAGTCAGGTATTGAGTTTAATGAAATCGTTACAGTCAATCAGTTGCAGTTTAGTGACACTTTCGTACACATCCATAGTGGCTTATAGTTAATATTTTGAGTGTTTGTGATGGATATCAACACGGAGGGTAAGTCCTATTATTTAAAAAACCTTTTTTAAAATCTGAATCTGTTCAAATGAATTTTAGGTATAATTTTAACATAGCTTATATATTTTAACGTATTTTTTTTATGAAAGAATAGTTTTAAAGAGTTAATTTTGCAGACATTCACCTTTATCCGGGCTAGTTCTTTGATATATCATAGGAAATACTTTATTCTTCATAAAAATACACAAATTGTTTAGCACACTTCAGTACAACATATTCTTTTCTTTTTTTTTTCAGAACGCTTATACTCTATTTCTAGGGTAGAATTTTTTGAAGAGTGGTTGAAACCCACAAAAAATGAAAAGAACTCGGGTATATATGAGTACCTTTCTTCAAAATTTCACTTTGGTAACATTACTGAATGTAGCCAAAAAGAAATAAAGTTGAAGATATCCAACTTTTCCAATAAAATTGGTGTCAAATGGTTGGCTTCAGGAAAATCGAAGGAGCGTTTTTTAATTAAAAATAAGACCTGGCTGGATGAAGAAGATATACAGTTTACTGTGAGTTCTTTTGAGCCACAACCATCAACTTCGAGTGAGGCTGTGATTTCAGCAGGAAGGCCTCGCAAAGAATTCGAAGAATCGTCGTTTAAAACCAAAAAACGTCGAGTCGTGGATCTCGTAGAATCGCGAAGTGTCAGTGAATTGGTGACAGCTGCCGAAATTGCTGCGCGTTCAGCAGGACAACGGAAAATTGCCAGCGTAATTAGAGACATTAGTGAAAGCTCAGTTATTAATGTTAAGTCTAAGGATACCAGTAATGTTAATCCTAGGCAGTTAAGTAGTGACGAAGCGTTAGCTTACTATATAGATTCTAAGTCAACAACACATGCGTACAAACAAACAAGAAAGTGGTCTATGAAGGCAGGACATAATGTGTTTCCATCATATTATAGTTTGACAAAATCTAAACAGGCCTGTTATCCTGCACAGGAGCACATTGCTGTAACAGAAACACGTGCTGAAATAAATTTGCAAGCATTATTAAACAAAACAGTGGAACGTTTAGTATTAGCACAGCATGAAGTTATCAGCAGTGTCCTCGCAACAAGTTCGTCTTTTACACTTGTAAGTAAATGGGGATGTGATGGAAGTTCTGGGCACAGCACACACAAACAGAGATTTGAGAACACTGAAGATACGGACGAATTTCTTTTCGTATTTTCTTTAGTTCCCCTTAGATTATATGATGGGGCCAAAATTGTTTGGCAAAATCCTCGGTCTTCATCAACATTGTATTGTCGCCCAATCAAATTAATATTTGCTAAAGAAACGAATGACTTCACGTTAACGGAGACAAATAGATTGTTGGAAGAAGTTAACGCTCTTCTTCCAACACGTATCGACTTTGGTGATTCTCAAATCTCTGTGAAACACGAACTTTTGCTGACAATGACAGACGGAAAGGTATGCAACGCTTTAACGGAAACTCGTTCAACTCAAAAGTGTTTCATCTGTGGCGCCACCCCCAAGACGATGAATGATGAACCCGCGAACTTCAACAGCAACCAAGATCATTTTGGCTTTGGTTTATCTACACTTCATGCTTGGATTCGTTGCTTCGAATGCCTTTTACATATCAGCTACAAGTTGAATATTAAGAAATGGCAGGCTAGAAGCAACGAAGACAAAGCAGATATCAAGGTTCGTTCCGACGAAATTAAGTTAAAATTTAAGAACGAGATGGGACTTATTGTAGATAAACCAAAGCCAGGATTTGGTTCTTCAAACGATGGAAACACGGCTCGTCGGTTTTTTAAGAATGCTGAGATGAGTGCTCAGATCACGGGATTGGATGTTGAAATCATCAAACAGTTCGATGTAATATTGAGGACTTTGTCTTCTGGATTCGAGATAAACTTAGTTGAATTTAATAAATTTTCTCTTGAAACCAGAAGACATTATCTAAGTCTCTATTCGTGGTACTGTATGCCTGCTACTGTACATAAAATATTAATTCATAGTACAGAGGTCATCAAAGCTGCATTGCTTCCAATTGGGCAGCTTTCCGAAGAGGCTCAGGAAGCACGTAATAAAGATTGCCGCAGATTTAGGGAGTACAACACCCGCAAGTGCTCGCGTGTTGCCACGAACAGAGACTTGCTGTCAATGTTGGTTATAACATCTGATCCCTTGATCAATAGCCTTCGAGAGATTCCCCAAAAAAAGCCGGAAAAAATATGTTCAGAGGTTTTAAAGTTAATTTTAAGCCCTAGTATAGTAGAATCAAGACTGGAAACGTCATCATATTATCGCACAGTTCCACAAAATGATGACGATTACACAGTAAACGATTCATCAGAAGACTCTGATGATGATTATTAGGTTACGTTATGAAATATTATCTTTGCTGCTTAGTTTTAGTTTTCATGCATATATTTTCTTTTATTGTAAATAAACCTATGATTGTTTTGTTACTATTTGTAATTTTATGTATTTAGATTTATATTGTACATACCTCTTGATACTTATTCGATCTGAACTGCATGCAATTTACAGCATTCATAGTACTCGCTAAGTTAATTGTTGCTCATATATTATTTTTGAAAATATTTTTTTGCTATCATAATTTTTTTCGTTTTTTATTACAAAAACATGACTACCCATATTTGAAATAAGTAAGAGCATCGTTATATAACATAAAATAATATTGTCCACCTAGCATGTTCCACGCGATACACTGTGCATCGTGACTATTAGGTAGTAGAGTTCCGCAACCTCTCGCCCAGGGATTTGGTACCACCGCCTTATCTATTCCTGCCGCAATAGCGTCAGTGCTTATCACTGACGTATTATGGTTTGGAGGATAAGGTAGCCGGTAGACTTAGGCATGTTTCTCTTTCCATCTGCTTGTTTTCTATTTTATGATATAAAAAAGCTAATATTGTAACTACTAACTACTAGTTTGTGCTACTGCAACATCAAGACCGAATTTAGGACCACAGCCTCACTTATACCTTATTCCCGCCGCAATAGAGTCGGTACCTGTCGCAGTCATATTCCGGATCGTAAGATAAAGTAACCAGTAAACCTATGCATGTGATATTCCAACCACGCCACTCGGATAGCAACGCATCATTAATACATTTTATATTTATAGGCAAATGTTATCTCTTTTCTTCAGGAGAGCAAACTGTTCGTTTGCTGTCCTATGAAATAAAAAAGAAAACATAGTACATCGTATGACCTTTTGAATATTACTTACACTTTTACGAAATTTCTCAACGTTGAGTGAAAATTCTTATATCAACACGTATATTGTATTCCTCTTTTAACGAAAACATAAATAGAAAATACTAATTACCGCAACACCGGAAACAAGTCGCAAGTAATGAGAGAAATTATATTGTTCAGTAAGACTGAGGGCCAGACAAGAAACTCATAATGCGATAACGTCGCACAATTTTTCCTTGTGTATTTCATACACAATATCTTTATCTCATATTGTGATTTGCGGCGATATTACGAAAAATCTGCCCGTACGTGACAAATTCATACAAGTTTTGTTACTAAACTTTTCATTTGTATTTTTATACTACACGTTTAAATAATTGTTAAGTTACCTTAAAAATCCCAGCACTAGAGATCGTCCTGTAATTAAAATTGTAGTGACCGCGACAGCAACCGTTGTTGTTCTTTCTATTTTTTCTATTGTTGTTAAGCACATTAATAGACAAATTATAGGATAAACAAATTAAGACTCGGTTTGGTCGTTAACTATATTAAAAACTCTATAAGTTTGACAACAGACTTTATAAACAAAGGCATTTTCAATTAATTTATTTTCAATGCATATTTGTATAAAAATATGAACTTCCTGCACTGCTTCTTCATATAAACTGAAACAGTGCCAAATTTCATGCTCCTTAGTCCGCACAATTTTCTTAAACAGAGGTACAACATTTTCGATCACATATTAATATATTCATACACTAGCTGTTGCCTGCGACTTCGTCCGCGCGCGGCATTATATTAGTTTTGTATTGTGATGATTTAGAACGGAGTAATTTTTTTGAGCATGAACATCCTGTTTAGAATACCGTATACCCCTTGCACGTGAGGTTTAATAACACAAAATCTAGGACAATCCATTTGTGACAACTTTGTTGTAGCCGATGTCTTTTTTTAAAGGGTAAACTAGGAATGATATAGTTTTGTGACGTCAGATAAGCAAGTATTCTCAAAACGTAGCCTCATTTTCATGATTTAGTTTAAAATATTAAAAAATAGTAAAAAAAGAACTAATTTTTGAAATTTTACTTACCTGTTTCAACATTTTTTTTTTCACTTAGCTGGCACGAAATTCTCATATTAAACCTCAAAAGCCCATGTTTGCCTGGGGTTGTTTAGAGTTACTTTCACATGAACACTAAATCCGACAGTATTGTTAACAGTAGCAAATATATTTGAGTTTATTTATTTTTAACAGTATCAAATATATTTGAGTTTATTTATTTTTTTGCGGTTCAGCTGATAATTTCATAAGACAAAATGTAATTCGACGAGAAAGTTTTAAACTTTTAATTTTTACTGTGGCATTTTACTATTACTTGTACTATATTGTAATACTAGCTGTTGCCAGCGACTTCGTCCGCGCGCACTTCGTTTACTCCGCACTGCTCCTCCTCCGTAGGTGATGATAGCGTGATAATATGTAGCCTATATGTTGACCCGACCCGTTAGTAATATTCATGCAAAATTTGACATAAATCCATGCAGTACTTTTTGAGTTTTCCCTGGACATACATACAGACAAACAAACAAAAATTCTAAAAATTATATTTTTGGCTTCAATATCGATTGTAGATCACGCCCCAAGTATTCTTTTAAAAAAATATTCAATGTAAAGTTTTGACTTTCCTACGGTTTTATTATATGTATAGATATATTTACATAAAAATAAATCAATCAATGAAGTCAATCGTCGTGAGAGCGTGTACAGTGTACACTAATTTCAAACGTTGGAAGAACCAGCATGTCCGACCAGCGCTACTGTTATTTACAGCCTTACATCAAGACACTTACCTATATTTTGCTTTGTGTGCTGCATCGAAAAGTTCTCCGTCAAAGGGAGTTGTGACCAGGTAAGCAGGTGGCGCCGGTGGCTGCGGAGCGGACGGCAACGCGTCAGCTCCACAAATGGCTACCACGGAACCCAGTCTCTCGCAAGCTGCACGTACTCGTTCGCATTCAAGGCAGGAATCACTCACGTATACCATCGACGTCGTCGAACCTAACGACAAACATTCCATTTTTAAAGGTATAGAGGTTGCAATAGCGTTGGCCTACTATATAAACGGAAGTGTTCTGTTAGTTCGCACCTCAAAAAAACAATACTTATAAATATGTACATACACAGCATGAACAAAAAATATATATAGGTAACTATTTTTGCACTTTATTTACATATTTTGTTAGTAATAATCTCGTACAAAAAGGTCAGCCAAACGATTAATGTCCAGTTCCTATATCAGTAAAACGATACATTTTAGTTACGAGTAGTAACATTTTCTACAAGGCGTAAGCTAAAACTGTTTCTATAAATGTCAAATTACCAAAATATGTCCAAACAACACGTGAAATGCCTCGTTACTACTTAATTGGTTGCTAATGGTTACTGCTAAAAAAGACGGATTGTTGATTATAGAAACCCAGCATAAATGAGTTTTAGGCTAATCTATTATTCTATAACACCAAAAAATATAAAACCCATACTTATATTAAAGTAGGCATCTTTTACTTACATTTAATCTAATCTACAATCACAATTTACAGTACATTTTAAGTTATAGTAAACAATGAAAATAATTTCCTCAGTAACACATGATAATTGTAATAATCATTTCACAAGGGTCTGTCCGACAAAATCTAAATATAGAGCTTTCTGGTTAAACTCCAAAGAAGGATATTAACCGATTCGCATAAGGAAGTTGTGAAACTCATACATGATTTATCTGATCACAAGCAAACTCTTTGAAAAGAACCAGACATTGATGCTAAGCGTTTTCTTTAATCTTTTTGGTATTTGTCGAGAATCCCAATAATTATGTTAACAGTTTTTGTCAAAAGTTTTTACACTACAAGTATCATTTTATCTTTTATAAAGAACTATAACTATTTGGGTGTAAGTGTTTAGTGACGAAACAAATCACAATTTAAAATGGAAATTCAACGTGCGATGATTCGGTACGTATTCCCGCGCATCTTTGGCGGTTCAGGGTCAATGAATCATCCACACAGGGAACACCCGGCACTCTTGGCATACTTAAACTGCTCAAACCTTCACTGTCCATGAGTGACTCCCACCCGAACAACGTTCATCGTGTCTTGCATATCATATAACAAAATGTTAAATATTTTCAGTTTAGGTAACGAATCACGAATATTCCAAGTTTTCTACCGAATTCAAAAGAGAAGAGATTCCCGATTCGCCAAAATCATGTCTGTGTTTAACTATGGTTACCTCAATAATTGTGGGTTGATTAAAAAATCTATTTGTTTGAAAATACAGTATAGTACAGTATAGGTATCGCCTCTGCGGTCTAGTGGTCCATTGTTGGTGTTAACCACATGAGGTCTCGGGAACCAAATCCCGGGTCGGGCAAATATTTTTATTTTTTATTTTTTTATTTTATATCATAAGATAACAAACAATCAGATGGGTCTCCTGATGGAAAGAGTCAACCATCGCCTATAGACACCAAAGATGTTAACAGTGCGTTGCTATCTTGTGGCGAGGTCTAATGCCACATGCATAAGTTCACCGGCCACCCCACCCTCCAGACCGGAACACGACAGCAACAAGCGCTGACGCTATTGCGGCAGGAATATGTAAGGCGGTGGTATCAGACCCGGGCGAGACAATGCAGAACTCTACCACCTAGTAGCCACGATGGTAGTGACTCGATAGCCAATCGGTCGCCTTTTACGACCTGCCTGGCAGAACGGCAGTTGGCCTATTCTTCAAAGGAGGCCGGGACCAACACGGCGAAAAAAATGAAAAATGTATTTGTTTTCAGTTTTCTAATAAAAACAAAGTTGCTCGGTATTAGATAAATGCCCGGTTGGCGATAGGCTTGTTACCTATCGCGGGTGCACCAGGCACCTAGGTTGTACCTTTGCCTACCTCTTCGGGGATACGGGCGTGTAGATACTGTTTAGTATAGGTACAACAGTATGCTTCCTGAGGAGGGTCCATTCCCACTTAGTTAAAAGTAATGATGGCAAAAGACTAAATCTATATATGATTTCTGTGGAGTAAAGCAGGAAAGTTCTCTACAATTATAATTACGTATAGTGTGCTTTTTTATGGGAGAAGCGGCAAATGAGCAGAATTTTTATCTAAGGATAAATGATCACCACCGCTCAAGGATATTTCCTATACAAGATTCCTTGCAGTTACGTTGAGACAACCATAAGACACCAAAGACGTTAATGATGCGTTGCTATCCGTGTGCCGGGCTAGTAATACTACATGCATAAATTAACCGGCTACCTTTCCCTCCAAACCGAAACACGATAGTCAAAAGCATTGATACTATTGCGGCAGAAACAGGTAAGTAGGTTTTGGCAGTTGCCAGTTCAGGGGGAAACATTACGGATCTCTAGCATTTAGTAGTCCCGATGGTAGTGACATGTATAGCCAATGTTTCTCCTTTTACAAACTGCCTCGTAAAACGGCAGCACGTGGTCTATTCCTCAAATGGGGTCTGGATCAATCTCCGCCGGTAATTGCATGAAGAAAAGAGTATGTGTTATGGATTTGGTAGTAAGTGAGAGAGAACATTTTGAATTTTATTAGTAAAATTAAATTATAAATTATCTATACTACTATTTCCAAAGACTCTACAGACATTAAAAAATTGGATGTAGATTTTAGGGAAAGGGGATGGATAGCATATAGGCTACACGTAGTGTCTGTAACTGCTCTACGTGATTTCGCTTTTCTCAGGTATGGTACCTTCGTCTTACGTGCTCTAGACACAAATGGCATAGGTGCTTGTTACTGTCGTATTTCGTTGGGAGGGTAAAGTAGTCGTTAAATTTATAGATGCCACACGAATAGTAATACACGCACTGTAGCATTAATAATTTAAACGACAAATTAATGATTCAACCCTCCATAGAATTAAATGCTATTTGACTCTCCTGAAGATGTTCCGGCTACGGAGCGAAACGTGCGTTAAGTATATAATTTGTGCCTTTGCTACTGACGTGGAAGAAAGTGGGTGAACTATTGTGCCGCTGTAGTTTCCTCTAATTTTCAGGCCTTAATAAGTTTGTCCTATTTCTTACGCTACCTTTCGTTTCAGTTGCATGATTCATTACAGCAGTTCCATATAAGATTCTGCGGAAATTTTGCAAATTAAATACCTCAATTTCTTCTTAGAATTATGGATTTCCACAAAGTATTTTTGGAACGAAGTTCCTTACGGCAGGCTTGGAGGGGATAGGGATTTTGCTGCGCGACCGAACTGAAAAAAATGTGATAGTAAAACCGTAAGAAAAATGCGTGGAATAAAAGCGTTAAATGAGACGTGCGCAGGCGCGACAGTCGCGTACACAAGCGAGTAGTGCCGTTTAGCCGAAGGAAGTTCGTTCCTACCTGGTGTCCCGCGACACCACATCATTTAAACGGAATGAAATTTCACCAGGAGTTGGCGGAACATTATGTTGTTTTTAAGATTCCTAGATAAGTACTTTTAGATAGAAGGGTATTAAATATATGTATCGTTTTTAAGATTATGGAAAATTTTATTTATTTTAAAAACAGCATTAGAATCTTGAACAAATTCTCGGACCTCGAAAAAGGTTTTTTTTATAGTAGAGGGGGCAAACGAGCAGATGGTGCACCTGATGGTAAGTGATCACCGCCGCCCATGGACATCCGCAATACCGGGGGTATTGCAGCTGCGTTGCCGGCCTTTAATGAATGAATAAGCTCGTTTCTTGAAGGTCCCTAAGTCGTATCCATTCGGAAACACCCCCGAGGGTAATAAATTCCACTAAGGAGTAATGCGAGGCAAAAAGTGTCGACAAAAGCGCACGGTTGTGGATTTCCAGACATCGAGGTGGTGAGGATGGAACTTTAAATTTTGACGCGATGTCCGATGGTGGAATTTAGCGGCAGGCATTAGTCCGAACAACTCGTCGGAACTCTCCCCATGATAAATACGGTAAAAGATGCAGAGCGAGCCTACACCTCTGCGTAACGCCAAAGAGTCAAGCCGATTAGAAATAGCCTGGTCGTCGACGATTCGAACCGCTCTACGTTGAATGCGATCAAGAGGAAGAAGCTGGTACTGAGGAGCTCCGGCCCAGAGGTGAGAACAGTACTCCATGTGAGGTCGAATTTGGGCCTTGTAAAGTTGGTGGCGATGGGCTGGCATGAGGTACTGCTTTGCTCTACTGAGTACACCAAGCTTTTTGGAGGCTAGTTTAGCCTTCCCTTCCAAATGACCACGGGACTGAACGTTGTTCGATATGTCGACTCCCAGAATTCCAATACTGGCTGAGGCTGTCAGGAGAGTGTTTTCGAACCGAGGTGACACAAAGGGTGTTTTTTTTGCGGTGAACGCACAGAGCTGCGTCTTTTTGAGGTTAAATGTAATAAGGTTTTGACGACCCCATTCTGAGACATCAGTTAGTTGATTCTCGAGTTCAGACACGAGCTTGATCCGGCTCTCATCGACGTGTTCCCGAGAAATACCGCTACGGCCGGAGTATGTAGCATCAACAGTACTGTCGTCCGCATAGCAATGTATGTTACTGATTCGCAACATATCATTGATATGCAGAAGAAACAGTGTCAGTGATAGCACGCAGCCTTGGGGGACACCAGCATTGACAGGTTTAAGATCGGAGCATGCACCGTCGACTACGACCTTAATGCTCCGATCAGCCAAAAAACTGGTGATCCACTTGCATAGTTTCTCGGGAAGCCCATAGGAAGGCAGCTTTGAGAGAAGCGCTTTATGCCATACCCGATCGAAGGCCTTCGCTATGTCTAAACTAACTGCCAATGCCTCCCCCTTGGACTCAACTGCCTCCGCCCAACGATGTGTCAGGTATACTAGAAGGTCACCAGCTGAGCGGCCACGACGGAAAGCGTACTGACGGTCACTAATCAGCTGGTGCCCTTCTAAATACTTCAGGATCTGACAGTTTATAAGTGTCTCCATGACTTTGGAGAACAAGGAGGTTATGGCTATTGGCCGATAGTTTGACGGATTAAAGCGATCTCCTTTTTTAGGAATGGGATGCACTAACGCTGTTTTCCATGAATTCGGTACCACGCCGAGTGAATAGGAGAGCCGGAATAGGTGCGTCAATACTGGCGCCAACTCTGGAGCACATACTTTAAGCACAACAGGAAGGATGCCATCAGGCCCACTCGACTTGTGGATGTCCAAAGAAAGAAGTGCTTTACGCACAGCTGACTGCCGAAACTGTGGTTCTGGCATGGAAATATCACACTGCGGGATGGTAGGCGGTGTGTTCCCTCGGTCATCCAGAGTCGAGTTGGCCTCTCGAGTCTCTGTGCAAGGATGGAAATGAAGGCTGGGAGAAATTCCCTAAGACAGCCTTGGCAAGAGACCAGAACGCACGAGTGCCAGAAGGAAGGCGAACTAATTTCTCACCAATTCTGCCAATGTGTTCCGCTTTTGCCTTGGCGATAGCTCTTTTGAAGAATCTCGAGGAAGAGTTGTACTCCTTTCGTAATGCGCTAGTTTTTACATCACGAGATGCCGACGCAGCAGCCCAAGCTCGGTAGCATTCCTGCTTTCGGCGTAAAGCCGCTTTGCTGTGGCGACCAAACCAAGGCTGAGACTTGCCACCGATGGGCACCGCAGAAAAAGGAAAGAAAAGTTCCATGCCCTGCAGCACCACATCAGCGACGGAGTCAGCGACAGCATTCGGATCATCCAGCGAGAAGCACAACCGCCCCCATGGGTAGTATGCAAAGAAAGACCGCATCCCGTCCCAATCTGCTGACCTATAGTGCCAAACGCGACGACAGCCTGCAAAGGGAGGCCGTGATGGGCGCGTGACCGGCACTTTGCTCCGGATCAGGCAGTGGTCCGACGCGCCAAGTGGAGCATCCACCTATACCTGATAACGATCCGGGTCAGAGGTCAGCAGGAGATCCAACAGTGAAGGCGTATGGCCATCCACATCGGGCACACGCGTAGGCGAGGTTACCAATTGTGTTAGACTATACGCCAAGGCAAAATCGTAAACAGACCTCCCCGCATGATCGGTTGTGCGAGAACAAAACCATTCGGCGTGGTGGGTATTAAAATCGCCCAAGACCACGATCTCTGCGGAGGGGGTCTGCTCTAACACTGAATCCACAGCCGTTTGTAAGCGCTCAATGAGCCGGTCAACTTCAGTATTCCCGCTATGGGACCTGTATAGGCACGCGTAGTTGCGTGGATGATCGTCGCAAGCTACGCGTAACCAGAGGATGGATAGGTCCTGACCTTCAAGTCTGCCGAGGCGCCGGTAACAGGTATCTTCTCTGACGTATGCGCACACACCAGCCCGCGGTACAAAGGTATGTTCCAGTTTGTACCCCGGGTAGGAGAGGTAGGAAGTATCAGCCGGAAAAGACATCTGTGTCTCGGTCAAGAAGAGCAAAGCTGGCTTCGCCGTCTCGAGATGGTAGTGGACGGCGTTCAGGTTGGAATGAAGGCCCCTGATATTGCAGAAATCCACAGTAAGCGTGGTAGGGGGGGTGCCATGGTCTTCTTGCTCTGTTTGCCCCGGACAGAATTGTCTATGAGCGCAATTTTGCCCCCCCCCCCCCCAGAATACGCAGGGCAGTCTGAGCATCCATGATCTGGCTGGAATCCAGAGCACGGACGCTCAGGGGGGATTCTCAACTGCTGGTGCAAGTGGTATCCCCTGGGGTAGTTTTTTTTTTAAATAGCGCATTCATAGTGTGCGGGGGGGGGGGGGGGGGGTTAGGCCCACTCTCACAAACCAGACGAAACGCAGCAGCGGAGCTGCTACTTTACGTCGGTGTCAAGTGAGAGAGTGGTATCTCCCCGGGCGTGCCGGCCTATTCAGTTGCAAATGCAGTGTGGCACTACCACTAATTTGGTTGACTGACTGCACCGGTGCTAGATAATTTTTGAACTAAAATTATCCCACCAATGGGCGATGGGGTCGTCACATCCCTACGCCGGAGAACTCCTAAATCTATTAAATATTTTAGAATTAAGATGGTCTAGTTGAGATCATTCCAGACAAAGTTAGGCGTACATCGCGAACGATGATCTAAATATTAAAGTGAGGGAGAAAGTTGGACAACAGAAAGTGATTTTGATAGAATGAAAAAAGCATACTCCACATGGTGCGGATATATAGAAGTATCAAATAATAGAGATAAACCAGATATGCAATGAGAATTCGACTGCAGTTTCCAGGGAAACTAAGTCAGCCATGGCATCCAATTAATCTAGTGCCTTTCGAAAGTGATGTCAAGTCTTTGTAACTGCTATATTTGTATGAAAAGAGTCATAAATATTAAAGAAACAAGGCAAATCTGCAGGAATTGTAAGTCGAGGCAATCAGTTATTTCTGCGTATCGTGTAAGGGACCTGGCGTGAAAATATATGTAATAGACATCTGTTACCGTCCACGAGTTCTAATTCTCATCATCTAAGAATTTTAATTAGAGATATTTTCTCTAACTCTACTCTCTATGTTAGTTAGCCTTTGAGTATGGACATAGTCTACATTATAATACTTAAGTGTCCTTCCTCTACCTATCGCTACCGAGCGAATAAGTAGTTTTAACATTTGACTTTAGTAGCAAAAATGCAGGCGCAACGAATGGGTTTGTTCATGTTTGGCAATTGCATAAAATTTTAATAATGATGAAAAGAAATGGTGAAAATTTAGTGGACAACACATCTGTTGCTGGCGTACAAAATTGGTAGATTTAACTATATTTGTTGCTGCAATCAAGAGACAGTCCCATGGCTCAAAGCAGCCACATAACGTTTTCATCAGTCTTTTAAAGAAGAAGAGTTTCTTAAGTAACTTAAATCTGATAATAAAGATAATAAATAAATAATTACTACCGCCTTTGTGGTCTAGTGTTCCAGTGTCGGTGGTGAACACAATATGGTAGAGGCAATACAAAATAAGTTTTTTTTAGTTTTCTAATAAAAACATTGTTGTCCGGGATTGAATTAAATGCCCGGTTGGCGATAGGCTTGCCACCTTACCTATCACATTGTGGGGTTAAGTATCTTTGGCTAATGGTGTGTGCACTGGTTGTATCTCTGCCTATCTATCTCGTCGGGGATACGGGCGTAAAGATTATATTTTGGGTCTCAAAAACGGAACTGATTCAACATCAAAAAAGTGGGTAATGTATAAGTGTGTACGACGAGGATGACGATGGCGAGGTTGAAAGTTTAGATCCGCCTCTAGTGGAATTAAAATTCAATATTTACAAACATATATTTAAACGGACAAAAATCTCCCCCGACTTCTAGTCCTTGCACTTGTCAACATAATATTTTAACATCTTGGGCTGTTTCATCAGAGTTGATGTTCCTTTCAGCATTAGGAATAAATTATTCAATAATTAAATTTTTTTCGCGAATGGTGCTTAAGCACATGTCCCAACGAAAAAATTAATCCCGTGAATAGTTACGGGATTAATTTTTTCGTTGGGACATGCGCTTGATACAAGTATATAATACAGTCACTTAAGCAGATGTGTGGCAAATCTCGAAATGAGAGATAATTAAGCTCGAACTTGTAAACGCCTTGCTTCATTATGACATTTTAAAAGATGCTTCAAAAGTCATAATCACATGTCATATGTGTCATAAAATAAAAAAACGACTCGTAAGTTAGTTACCTAAAGGTCACAAAAATCAAGATTGTGTGAATTACTATAGCTCCAATTACGTAAACATCTATAAATTGTAGAACAAAAAGTTTTTAACAAACTTTATTAGAAAAAAATTTCTTTCTTACAGGAAGTATAGAAAATTGGGCTAGAAAATTGCAAAAAAATCGTTTTTTTTTATACTTTTGATCTTGAATAATTTACGATCCAGAAAAGATTTTTATGAGACTTGACGTTTTCAGATCGGTAAATTAAAAGAGTATAAAAGATTCCTGCTTATTATTATCTCTCGATTCGAGATCAAACCCCTAAAGAGATTGGACTATTGAAATGCTCAATAATCACCGCTACCAATGAAATTTGTATTGGCAAGGTAGCTTATTAATATACATGTAACTTAAAAATCAAATTGTAATTTAATCAGTGTTAAAGTAGTCGTTTTTTCTATATATCTTCATAAGATGCTTGTTCCCAAATGTTTTAAAATTAATGATTTTCCGTATTGGTTTAGGTCCCGTTGAAAAATACACTATCTGCTTTCCTGCCAAACAGGTCATAAAAAGGCGAATGATTGGCAAAAAATGTCACTACCATTGTGACTGCTAGGTGGTTGTCATTGCTATGTTCTGATTTGGAGGGTAAGGTAGGTAGTGCATAGAAATATGCGTATGGCATTGCCATTCTGCCATATATATAGCAATGCATTATTAACATCTTTGATGACAATGGTTCCTTTTTCCATTAGAAAGCCATTTGGTTGTTTGCTATTGCAGATGTTACTTTCTATATATATAAAAATCAATTGCTGTTCGTTAGTCTTGCTAAAACTTGAGAACGGCTGGACCAATTTGGCTAATTTGGTTTTCAATTAATTGTTGAAGTCCAGGGATGGTTTAAAAGGTAAGCAAATATAGAATAAAAAATTAGAGTAGTTAAAAAGGCAGAACGTTTGCTGGTTCAGATAGTTTAATAATGGTGCATTGTTATCCATATGGCGGCATGGAAATGCCACAAGCATAAGTCTACCAGCTACCTTACCTTACCCATGGTACCCATACACCTGGAGGAGACGTAAAGTTACTCGATCGCCTTTTATAAACTGCCTGGCAAAATGGTATATGCTCTATTTTTCAAAGGGAACCAGGCAAGGAAGGGTAATATTGACTCTTAAGTGATTTAAAAAATAACAAATACAAGATATAATGAGAATTTTGATGTTGCATGCAAAAGATAGTTGCACATAAATTCTGTTATGACACTTTAAAACAAACATCATCTTAACATAAAAACACTTCTAATCTAATACTCGCAGAGGTTTTAGAGTAGTTAACACAAAATAGCAAGATAAATATATGAAATTTACTAATTATTAATAACCTTACAATTATCTGGGATTTTAAACAAGTTATTAGTTAAAATGACACAAACTTAAATTTGTAATCTAACTGAATCTATAACTGTACTTATAAACAAAAAGAAAATTTAAATTACAATTATAATTTATTAACCAAAATGATGTAGAGTCAAGAATGCATTGATAGTTGACCCAAGGAAAATTTTAATTTTAAGGTATCTATGTTTGTACAGCAATCAAAATTCACCCCATGCATGTTCACTCACATCCTCCACCAAGATAACACCGCAGTTGCTCCACCAACGCTAGCATGGTTGGTGTGTAAGCAGCAAGGAAGGCTTTACGCCATCAGTAAAAGTCGTGCCTAATAACAATAATTAAATTACACATTCAAATATCAATGTGTGATATAGAATCTCAATCTTTATTTAAATTTTATTAAAAAATATAACTGTTACTGAAATAACAATATTAATAACATTTAACATAATAAATATATTTTCACATTATTTTAGTTATCCTTGGATTTTTTCAAAGGTTCTGATATTCTGGGAGGTAACAAATTTTTTCTGTCCCTAACATATGTTAAATCAATCTTTATGTAAACATTTTTATTGTCAAAAACCTTATATGTTCTATTTAATATATCCGCTTAAAATGTATGTATTTATCTATCTGTCTGTTGTTACAGTTGTCCATTAACTCCAGCAACAACTAAGTACGGTTGAAGCAACAAGTATCCACAATACTAATACAAGACACTGGCAGAATCATCTTCTGTAGAAAAGATGGTCATTGTTACTCTAAATAATTGAATTGAATTGAACTTTCTATACACATTCTAAGAAAACAATATCTTTATAGAAGCTTATTACATTTCCTCAAATTTACTTAATCATAAATTATTCCTTAAACATACAAAGGACATCAACAGTTTATCAGAATTTATTTAACATTCATCACATTTCTAAAATTATATGTAAAGAAAGTGCTTAGTACAAAATATCATGATTATACATAAAAAAAAGTAGCTTTACAAAATGTTTCACAGCAACGACGGAAATATTGTAGGTTAGTATCATTGACGTATTACTATGGACATTGGATCTTATACTAAAATCGCGATAAAAATGTCCCAGTTATACATCACAAGAATATACATATATATTAACAAACTAATTTAAACACAATCATTGTTTAATTTCGACTAACGCCGAATTACTTAATAATGTCTTAATAATTAAACCGTGACAGCTAGAAAGCTGAAATTTTCAAAAATTATGTGTTTCCGTTGCGGCTATAACAACAAATACTAAAAATAAAAAAATGAAAATATTAAGGAACCCCATACAATAAACATGTTTTTTTTCGTATTTGTTTGGTATGATGGTACGGAACCCTTCGTGCGCGAATCCGATTCGCACTTAGCCGGTTATTTTATATCATAAGATAGCAAACAAACAGATGTCTCTCTTGATGTAAAACGGAAACCATCGCCTATAGACACCTAAGATGTTAATGGTGCGTTGCTTGCCACATGCATAAGTCTACCGGCTAACTTTTTCTCCAAACTGTAACATGACAATGAAAAGCATTGATGCTATTACGGCAGGAATAGGGAGTTTAGTTTTCCGCTTTAAAACACGGTAAAACACAATTATTTTCAACTAACGAAAAAACAGAGTTTATCAGTTTAATATATGCATGTATGTAATTATTGAGATTAGATAATATTGGAGTATGTTTTTGAGTGCAGTTTAGGTGTCGAAGCGTATGCAGTGGCGTGCAGTCCATAAATGCACAAAAGCTGTGCTTTACTTGCCATTCATGACTTTAATTAATAGTAAATTAATAAATAAACAAAATGTATTAATTAAAAAAAACACCTAATATTTTATAAATAGCACCTATTTGCAAGCACACAAACTTAATGTTTTCCAGGCGTTTGGCAACTTCAGTCTTAACCAAGTAAGGCTGCCACGACCTGCAGGATGTTTGTTCGCATGTGTGTAGTAATTTTTGTTTTGTGTTTTATTTTATTTTTAATTTTCTTCTTTGATAAATCCCAAACAAGTTGACCGATTTTGATTAAATTAACCGTATTTAACGCAGTTTTTAAAGGAGAAAAGCTGATAAGATTTTTAAGTCAATTGATGAATAAACTTGAAAGTTATTTAAAAAAATAAGTAAGTTTGCTAAAAACAACGTAATTTTAATATTTGAAAAGCTATAAGTTTAATTTCAAAACTTATAACATGTGAAAGCTAATTAACTTAGTAATATTTGAACTTGTAATTATTTATAAGGGCACTGTCCTATTTGTAATATGAAATAATTTTGTTTAATATGTAAAAGGCTGTTGGCTAAGAAATACTTCTTATTTTAAATAGTAAACATGTTGTTTATTTAAAGAGATATTATACCAACTAATCCAATAAATTTTCCTCATTTTAACACCATCTATCTTCTAGTACTTTTTCTATAAGCTACAGTGAGGGCCATATATATTCCTTCTCCTTATCTAGTAGGAGATCTCACACCCTCCCTTATGATTAATAGTACAATGTCTCCATTGATTATCTTGTGTGCAACCATAACCCGATGAGATCTGGCGAAGAGGTGTCCGTCAAATAAAATATCTAAGTCCAAACAACTTCTATCAGTGCTCTTACATCTTGTGGCTTATCAAATTTTTTTTGTAAGTATATCTTGACTATATTTAAATTAAGCATATATTTCCTTATCTTAAGGAATCATGTATACTTTGTCATATAAATTAAACTACATAATTTTTTCTTATACCTTTTTTATTTCTTTGAAACTTATTAATTTTACATAATACAACTTGTTGCTTAGGATAAGTAATGTATGGTCCACTTACATAACTAAATCTCTATATATCATTTAGTACCAAGGTTAGAACACAATATCCAATTATCCATAAGTAATATTTTTTTTTAAATATTACAAGTATTTAATTAATATTAAATATTTATTATATTTTACTTTCTTGTTTTTGAAGTCTTTTTTTAAATATAGTTATTTTTATCTTTAGGAGTTAAAGTTAACTCAGTAGAAATCTGAATGATTGCAATTTGTGTTATAAATATCTGAATTAATAAATAGTGCTTAATACAATAATATCACCTTATTGTCCTAAAAAATTTTTTTTTCTATTTCCTGATACACAAATTATTATTATTATGTTTACTTATTATTATGTTTCATAAAGATTGAATTAAAAAAAAAACATTAATTTGTGCCAAATAATGATTTTTTAAATATTAAAAAATTACAAGACATTTACTCCATTCTTCAGGAATATATATTTTCTTGTTAATCACTCCCATTACACAAGGCTACTTGATAGGCATGGAACATTTCATAAATAGCTTGCGACATATCATATGATATTATGTATTGTCGCAAAACGCATATGTGACGTCTCTTCATTTGGTTTGTGATATGTCACACTCAATGAAGTCTCATCGTTCGTAAATATTCAGTATCATCGTATTGACATCGACGTAGGTGGCGAATGAGTAGTGACGAATCGTGCGTGTAGTGTATAATATGCCGTGTTATAAAAAATAGACTTTAATGTAAGTGTGTTAAAGTATTAATTTCCTTGGTATGATTTGTCACAGATATAGAAATCATTTGTTTGTTTACATACATGAATTAAGTTAAATATTATTATTTTATAATAATGATTTTTGACGACAAGTCACAGATCAACGCTGCAGGCCAGTGATACGAGCATGGCGTTCGAACTGGGACATATTGTGATTTGTGTACTTTGCGATTTGTTGCGATTTATATAGAAAGTAATTATTTATCCTAATATTTTTAGTAAGTATTTAGATTGTTCTTTAGTGAGTAGGTACATGTATAGCATTAGTATAAATAAGACCAAAATAAATACAATGAGTGGAGTTATATGGAATCATTACAAAAAAAACTATGGCTAAATGTATATTATGTAAATGATTATTCATATAGAACTTCCAGTATACATCTAAAAAGATATTTGAGTTTGAAACATTTAAGTGTCTACCAAAATTTCTTAATTTCTAATTAAAACAGAGACAATTTTGAAGTACCTTGTTTGGCCTAAATTGAATAGGTACTAAACTCATATCATGATAACTTTTTTTTTTTTTAGATGTAAGTATATATTTAACTTCTAAGCCTGCCTGACTTGCGGTATATTCGTAGCCTATTCGGCTCAGATCATGAGGTCCCGGGCTCAATACCCGGGTGGTGCAAAAATATTATTGAGGTTTTTTTGGAATCTGAAAATCATCATTAGCGACATTTCGCATGCGAAATCATTGTTATTTGTTTTCTTAATTTCATTGAATGATAATGATTTAAAAGTAGCAATCATTTCCATGCCTACTACTTGATAAACTGTTCCCATTACAATTAAGTAGATGATTAATACTTAAGTTTTTTTTTAATTTAACTAGATTAATATTAAATACTGTGAAGGGACAGATAAAACAGTAGGTTTTGCAATAATATTAAATGTTCACTTTACAAAAAAATCTTGCTATTGTAAAATATCAGGGTCAATTTACCTATATATCACTACCATAATATTATAGTAATAATATTTAAGATGCCAGTGTTTATTTTTTTTAAATACTACTGTTATGCTATACCATGTCTATGAATTTCTTGGACAATGTTACTATAATGATAAACACTGTTTTCAATTTCTGTTTACTTTAATAATATAATTCAAAACAAACTTACATAACAAAAATTATGAAAACTATCAAAGGATGTAAATATTAACATTTGCTACAATTTCGTTTAGATTCAAACAATATACATATATGTTAGCATATGAAATAAACATATATTATGTAATTCTGAGAACCTCAATCTAAGAAATAGTAATAAAAGTTTGAATTCAATATTTTTTTAGAATATAAACATTGCCAATCATTTGAAATATTGGGCTTATACGCAATTGTATCATTTATAGTAATGTCTTTCACGACAGCTTAAGCCAAAAACTTGTATGAGGAATAGATTCAAATAAAGCAATTACCATCAAATTCTAAGATTTTTTCAGTTGCAGCGGTGCTTCCTGCTTGTGACATACCCTTAGACAATTCTGTACCGTCCATCTTGCGACCACTGTAAAATTTGTAAAACTAATCACACTATATAACAAGCTTAATACTACTTCTATCGCACATTGAAACACTTCACTTTAAATAACAGTCAGTTCTTTAATTGTAAACAGATTTGTCCATTTCAAACACATTTCCGAAAACTTAACAACACAACATAGGTAAACGAAAACGAGCAATTTTGATTTTTGAAGCAAGCTAGACAAGACAGTAGAGCAGTGTTGCCAACCCGAAGAAAGCAAAAAGCACCAAATGCAAAGAGTATACAATGAGCAAATGGAACTTAGATTGGTAATTTGTAATTGGGAAAAGCGCGGGAAACATAAAATTTGGCGGACGTCATTTTTGGTTCTGCGACTTTTTAAATTATTATTTAGCGAAACAGAGGATCGATATTAGTTTTATTTGTGTAAATATTTAATTTTATGTAAATATCATTGTAGTTTTACTATCAGTTTAAAGTAGGTAAGTCTCCTTTTCACTTTTTAAAATGAACAAACCCCCTGACGATCCTGGAGGTGGACCTCTCCAGGTAGCGCACTATGTTACTATAGACGATAGTAGTGTCGATACAGATACTTCGCTTTCTTCAACTCAAACTACTAACAGGAAAAGATCTCATACATCTAATAAAATATGCAAACACTGCAATAAACGGCGCAAAAAGCGCAACAATGAATTGAAATCTACTGACTGTCAGTGCTCTCACTCTGTTTCTGAAATCTCAGAGATAAATAATGCTTCGGGTGCCTCATTTATTACTGGTGATAATAATGTAAATGACAATGTTACAATGAAAGATTTGTCAAACCCCCTAACAGATAGTAAGGAACCCCAAAAACCTAAAGATTATATTAACTACCGCACACAGTATGAATGTACAGACCTTGGACCTTACGTTATTCATGTCCAAAGAGTTATTACATCTCCGACTGATAATGTTACTCTACATCCAGTCTCGTTTGGGCGATTCCTTAAAAATAATACTTTCAAAAATATAATTGATGGTAGCCTCAAGAAAATTGGACGCAACCGATTATCTCTATCATTTTCGGACCACAATGACGCAAACCACTTTATTAATGACCCTAATCTCTCAAATAAAAACTTCAAAGCTTTTATCCCATCATTTAACGTTTCACGAGTAGGCGTAATTAGAGGTGTTCCCTCAGACTGGTCACCTGAAGAAATTGCTAATAATGTTAAGGTTCCCATTGGTTGTGGGAAAATAATAAAGGTTAGAAGAATAAACCGTAAAATAACTATTAATGATAACACTACCTGGAAAGCAACAGAAACAGTTGTCGTAACTTTTGATGGACAGACTTTACCGAAACGTGTCTACGTTTGTTATAATGCCCTCCCAGTAGATTTATACATTTACCCTACTATACAATGCTATAAATGCTGTAGGTACGGTCATACTAAAATAACTTGCAGATCCAACCCAAGATGCTTTAAATGTGGAAAGGATCATTGTGGAGACTCTTGTACCAGCGAGGCTGATTTCAATGTTAATTGTTGTTTATGTAAGGGATCTCACTTTGCCACTAGCAAATCATGCCCAGAACATTTAAGACAAAAAAACATTAAAATGTTTATGGCTCAAAACTGTGTCTCTTATGCCGAGGCATCAAAAAATTATCCCCCAGTCTCCAAATCATATGCTGATGCCATCTCAACACCTATTAAAACTGCTCTTCATCCACTTTTGAAAAAAAACTTAGATTCGCAAGAACACTCCCATAGATCATACAAAAAAACAATATTTCAGAAACCTAAACCCCATACAAAAGTCAGTAAGAGTTATGACTATGATTTCCAAAATTCAGTTATTAATGAATATAACTCCACTAATTCTAGAGAAAATGGTACTTTGTTGACAAAAAATGATAACAATAATCAAGAATCAGCCTCAATAGGCATGATTATATCTTTTATTAAATTTTTATCTCAGTCCGACGTAATAACACCGTCCAACGCTGCTTTAATGACAGAAAGTTTAATTAATTATTCTAAATTTAATGGTGATCATGGACAGTCAAGCCAAAATTCTTCAATGGAACTCGCAGAGCATCACCAACAAGAAAAGTGAATTAATTCACTTATTAAATAAATATGAGCCATTTTTAGTGGCTCTTTCAGAAACTTGGTTAAGACCAAGTTGTACTTTTAAATTCTCTAGATACACTAGTATCCGAGAAGATAGATCTGATGGTTATGGAGGTGTAGCCATCATGATCAAAAAAGGATATAATTTTTCCATTGTTAATCTTCCTGTACATACTGTAAATATGTCTATATTAGCTGTTAATGTAAATAATATTTGTTTTGTGTCACTTTATATTCCACATCCAAATTTGAATATTTTGACAGAACTTAATAACATATTAGCCATACTACCTAAACCCTTTATTGTGTTAGGTGATTTTAATTCTCATCATCAAGCCTGGGGTTGTTCCTCCAGTAATTATTATGGTGAAGAGCTTTTGAAAGTCATTGAAGAATTAAATTTATGTATTTTAAACAATGGTTCTCCCACTCGTCGTACAAAACCCTCCGAAGGCAAAAGCGCTATAGACCTGTCCATTTGCAGTCCCAATTTAGCACCTTCTTTGACATGGTACACACTCCCATTTACGTTTGGAAGTGATCACTTCCCCATAATAATAAATTTCCCTTCTGCATATCATAAAACTTCACCTAAATTTACATCATATTTCAAATATAATTTGCATAACCCGGATTGGCACAAGTTTAATAATTTGATGGAAGTTGGTGTTAATGTTTTGCCTAACATTTCCTCATATAATGACTCTTCTTGTGCAGAAGCCTTTACTCAATTAATTATAAAATCAGCTGAAAACACTTTTCCCATTAAAAAACAATTAACTAAGAAAATAAATATGCCACCTTGGTGGGATAAAGAGTGCTCAGACGCTATTAAGGAAAGGAAAGCTGCTGAAAAATTTTATTGTCAGTATACAACTACAGAAAATTTTAATATTCTCACTAATATTATAAAAACTACTCGTCGATTATTAAAAAAGAAAAAAGCTGAAGGTTGGAAGAAATTCTGCTCTTCCTTATCACCCCAAACAAAACCTTCAAGTGTATGGTTAAACATAAGAAAATTTAGATCTGCATATAAGGTTTCTAATAATAATGAAATGTGTCCATTGTTAATAAATCAGCTGATAGATCATCTTGCTCCACCTACAGTACCAGAATGTATCCTTCCTCTTCCTTCTACTTCTTCTTCAGACAATTTTTCCCCTTTTACGTTATTTGAGCTTAAAGGTATCCTTCAAAATGTTAAAGACTCTACTCCTGGATGGGATAATATTAACTACTCATTTTTAAATAATATGACTGATAAATCTCTATCATACTTATTAAAGGTTATGAACTCCCTTGTTTCTACAGGTAATATACCTCAGACATGGAAGTCACATTCTGTTATCCCTATCCTTAAACCTGATAAAAACCCTTCCGACCCTTTTTCATACAGACCCATTGTTCTTTCATCAGTTATGTTGAAAATTCTAGAGCACCTTGTTAAACTTCGCTTAGAATGGTTTATTGAAAGCAGAAATTTATTAAGTCAAAGTCAGTATGGTTTTAGGAGAGGAAAGAGCACCATAGATAATATTAGCTTACTTATAACTGATATTAGATTAGCTTTTACACATAACAAATCTGTTTTAGCAGCTTTTTTAGATATATCCTCAGCATATGATAATGTAATTCTATCAATTCTGAAAAATAAGCTAATGAAATTAAATATACCATTTTATTTAATTAATGTTATTATGAATATTGTATACAATAGAACTATTAATTTAGCAAATGACTCTAATAATCTAAAAAGACAACAATATAAAGGTCTTCCACAAGGTTCTGTTTTAAGTCCAATCCTTTACAACATATACTCATATGATATAGAAACTGTAGCAACTAGCAATGTAAATGTTCTTCAGTATGCTGATGACCTCCTTTTATACTCAACTGACAAATCTATACAGATGGCTTGTGATAATCTTTCCATGTCTATTCTATCCCTACAGACTTGGCTTAATAATAATGGTCTTGATATCTCTGTTTCTAAAAGTTCCATAGTTTTATTTTCTCGCACAAAATTTCCACCCCCTATAAATATTACTTACAAAAATAGTTCAATTCCTGTTAAATCGAAAACAAAATTCTTAGGTATAATACTAGATAATAAACTCCAAGGACTAGATCACTGTGAGTATATAGCAGCAAAGTGTGAACGTAATATCAATTTAATGAGATGTGTTTCTGGGGTTTGGTGGGGTGCACACCCATCTACATTAAAACTGATGTATAATGCATTAATAAGAAGTTTATTGGATTATGGAATGTTTTTACTAGAACCATGTAGTAAGATTGGTCTAAAGAAAATTGACTCTGTTCAAACTAAAGCATTACGAATTGTTCTAGGAGCAATGAAATCCAGCCCTGTTTCTGCCTTACAAGTAGAATGTGCTGAACCTCCATTAAATTTACGACGTAAATATCTATCTGACAGGTTTTTCCTTCGCACTTTGGAATCACAAAATCACCCTCTGCTTACAAAGCTCTCTAGTCTTAGTGATTTAATGTCAGATAAGTATTGGAAACACAAAACAATCCCAGCCCTTGTATACAGCTATATGAAATATCATAGCCTTAAGCCTTTTACTTTTACATCCCCTATAAATCCCTTATATAAACACAATTATGAATCATTAACTCTGCAGCCTGTTGTAGTAAATTTAGGTATAGATAAACAATCTTTGTATGCCAATCAATATTTTAACAATATTATCAATGAAAAATGGCAAGATTTTCATTTGATTTTTACTGATGCATCCAAAAATAATAGTAATGTTGGAATAGGTGTATACCATAAACAGTACAATATTGTTCAAAAAATCAAATTTCCACCGGAAGCATCTGTATTTACAGGTGAATGTTATGGACTTTATAAAGCTGTAGAATACATACACATTATGAAACTACCCAAGTGTATGATTCTGACTGATTCACTGAGTGCTCTACATTGTTTGCAAAAGTTTCCTTTAAAATCCAAATTTATTCCTCCTATTATTTTAGACTTAAGAAATCTTTTATACAAATGTACTTTTAAATATAATCATATTATTTACTTTGCCTGGGTTCCAAGCCATTGTAATATCACTGGAAATGAGCGAGCTGATCGGTGTGCTAAAGAGGCAGTTCAGTGTGGTGATTTATACCCCTACATTAATTATTGCCATGATCTAGCTGCTCTCCCTAAACTCCATCTTAAGCAGTCATGGCAAAGTGTCTGGGATAGTGGTACATTGGTGAAAGGCAAAACCTATTCCCAATTACAACCATTGATACCCTCTAAACCTTGGTTTTCTGTAGTGAAATTAAATAAGTTGTCAACATCTGTTATCACCAGAATGAGGCTTGGTCACACTAATACTCCTGAACACCTCTTCAAGCTACACATCAAAGATAGCAATGTTTGTGAGTGTGGCACTGATATTGGAGATCTCAATCATATATTTTTTGCTTGTCCTAAATACAACCATTCATCATTATATAACAATCTATATTCTAATGACATTCCTTTACCTACATCCATTCTAACCCTGTTATTAAACCCTTGTATGTATAATATTCTTTCATCATTCATTCAAGAAAATAATATTAATATTTAAGCGTAGTTAGATACATTTAGTATCTAATACCAAATTAATATTAACCCACTTGTAAATATTATACAAATGACTAAGTATTATCTTTGTAAATATTACATAAATATATTTAAATATTATTGTTGTAAATAATTTATAATTTTAGTATCTATGTTATTTTGATTTGTTCCTGATCCTCTATTTTCCTGTCAATCCAAATTCCAAATTCTAGTTTATTGTCTAAAAAAAATGTTTCCTCGTTTACTTGATCATGGCAGTTGCTTAACGCCCATGCCAAAAAAAAAAAAAAAAAAAAATGGAACTTAAAAAACAGCAGAAAACAGTAAAATATAATTTTAAAACTAGGCTTGGGCCTAACCGGTCACTACAGAGAGCGCTCAATTTAGTTCAAAATCCAAGGATGAACTAGTTCGTTCTATTAGTTCATTAGTTCTTTTTTTGAAATAATTTATTAAGAACAATAAATAAAGAAAAAATATAGTTATGATTATTGTAAGTTTTGTTTATTGTTATTTAAAAAATACAAAGTATTACATGAAAATTTTACACGTCCATTTATGTAATATGAGATTTTTTATTTAAATAATGAAAAATAAAATAATTTATATTAATGATTAGTCAACATCTAGGCTAGTTCCTAGTATAATGTGTAATTATATTAGAATACTTAAAAAGTATGAATTTTTACAATTAAAGTTGACTTTTTTGTTATGGCACATAAAATCTTTTATCGAAATAAAAACGAAAAAATAAAATGATTTATATTAATAATTAGTCATAATTAACGTGATATATAATAATAATAATCAATTATTTGTAACAATAAATGGGAATAGAAGAGATTTTTTTTTAATTTTAATTAAACTTACCGTAAAATAAAACATAAATAGTATTAGTATTCTGTTTGATAATTAGCCAGCAATACTTCAGTTGACGATTGTTATGATTTCATATAATTTGATAAAATTTTAACCATGGGGATTTGAAGTTGTTTAGTATCGATATCGATTATCGAAATATCAAGGCGCGCACAGTAAAAGTAAATAACTCGGTTGGTTACATAGTGCCACTGTCTAGTAAAGAAGACGCTAACAGAAATATAAAAAGAACTAAGAGCGGGATTTTCAATGAACTAGTTCGCATAGTTCACCTAAAAGAGCGCTCTTCCCACCTAGGTCGCTCGCGAACTACCCAAGACTATTTAAAACATCAAATTGCATCAAATCCACTGTCCGACTTTACATTCATAGAATGGATAGTTTATTTAGTGAACTTAGGTTATTATATATAGTATATACTTAAATAGCTATACGACTACTGTTAAATTTACATATTTGCCTTTATTAATAAAGTTTCTGAAAATTGTAAAGTAAATAAAGCCAAAATGAAAACATTACTTAATTAAAATTATTTATTCTATCATGGAAAAAGTACTGATTAACATTGTCAATTTCGAGATCTTCGGCGTTTTCGAACACTTTTTGACGTGACAACGTCTTATAATTCGATAGAGCTGGCTGCACGCACGAAAAAACATGACTCATGCGGCGTTACCTCGCTCTGAGGCGTTCCGTAAATGCTACCATTCCATTAGTATTTTCTTAAGACGTTGTCACGTTCAACTATCGTCTGTAAACCAACTTTACAGACAACCGATTTTTTTAATAAGCTTTTCTTCTTAAAATCGTACATGCTTTTATTACATTCATTTCATATGCACCTCAGTTGCATGACATAATAACAGATACATTAAACAATTACTATACTATTTGAACTATCCTGTTTACCTGTATGTCAAAATCTTAGCGTTGTTAAATTTTAAAATACCGCAAGAGGTCCACTAGAGATATAAATTTTTATAAGGAGCGGAACCAATGTATACAAAAACTATCTTTATTGCTTTTGTTAAAAGGTTTATCATATCGGTTGTAAGTTGCGATTTGGAATGAATTATTTTTGAAAAAGTACGAAATTTGGATATATCTTCAAAAAACGGAAGAATATGAAACAGGGATGTAATGGCAAAAACAGTAAATCTACTTTTAAAACAGTAGGGTTGGCAGCACTGGTAGACACTCAATGTCCATTGTTGCCAGTAACAGATAATCAAAAATAACATGAGGCAGCTCCAAAAGTAATATTTCGAGAGAAAAGTAACATTTCCTGAATTTATGCGGAATATGACACTTTATTACACAAAAACTAAAAAGTTTTCTGTCCCGTCTGTTAACCTTCGCAAGAATCGTAAAAATGTATATATTATATCTAACTAAAAATAAGTAATCAGTTTATAAAAAAACGTCATTTACGATCTCATCGATTTTATTTGCTGTAAAATATTAAAATATTTTTTATTACTCCTAAAAATAACGTTAAAGTCACATTTTGAGTCGTGTAACATGTAAGTAACATGAGAGGGTCAAAAGTAACGAAAAGTGTTATAAAAGTAACATTCTGGCAGCAAGGCAGTTACGTTTCGTAAATAAGTTCCTTGGTTACCAGTTGATATTAAAAAAAGTACTGAGTTAAGTGCACAAATGATATATCAGAAAAGGTTAAGCAAATGGAAAGAAACAGGCTATTTTCAGTTTTAAACATCTTTTTCATGTCTTAGGTGCCTCACAGACCCTGTGCACAGACCTACAATGATATTGCGCAATACTTTTATTTTGCAATAATATTGAATACCCGTTTGTTTCCAGACGTTCAATAAATTCACTCAATAAAATTGACAAACCAGTGTCATCAATATTTTCGTGCGAGTAAGGTGCCCCATAGACCTACAATAATATTGCGCAATATTACGTATTGTGCAATATTATTGAACGTTTAGGATTAATATTGAAGATTGCACAATGATTGAACGAAAGTTTGAACGGGTTTAATTTTTACTGCGCAATATTTTTTCTTGCACTGTGTAGTGTGTAGGCTTAATATTGAGCAATATTTTTCACTTCAGAGTTTGAAGCGGTCGCGTTCGGTCAGTTACCGTGTTTAATATATGGTCGTGTAGTTAATTTAAGCACAGTGGTGAGAAAAAATGCTATAAAAGATAAAGAACGGGACTTTTTACTTGTGTGTATAGAATTATATAGAGATTTATTTAACAAAATCACCAGCATGGTTGCCGTCAAAACTTAGTCGTCAGTCATGTTGCTCGCACGAAAATGTTGATGAGACTGGTTTGTCAATTTTATTGAGTGAATTTATTGAACGTTTGGAAGCAAGGGAGTATTCAATATTATTGTACAATAAAAGTATTGCGCAATATTATTGTACATCTAGGGGGCGCCTAACATTACTGACGACGAAGTTTTGGCGGCAACCGTGCTAGTGATTTTTTTGTTAAATAAATCTATACAATTATATACTTTCAAGTAAAAACTCCCGTTCTTCATCTTTTATTGATTGGTTTTGTTTCGATCAACACTTGTATTGATTAGTGAATTGGCCTGAATGTCGAATTTCGGGCTAATGTTGAGTTTTGGCCGAAAGTTAAATTTCGATCGAATGTCGAAATTCGGTGGAATGACGTATTTCAGTCACATGTTCAATTTCGACCGAGTGTCAAATTTCGGCCAGTGGTGGAATTTTGTCCCGTTCTAGTAATGAACTATTAAATTAACAAGACGAATAAAATTACCGCGAAATGAAGAAAATTTCTTGCTCGCCATTTTGCTTAAATTTACGATATGATCATACATTAAACACCGCTCCAAGCTCTGAAGTGAAAAATATTGTGCAATATTAAACCTACACAGTAGACATGGGTAGGTGATGCGTGTAATATCACAAAAGTAATATCACTCGGAAAGGTGATGCAACATCACACATCACACTAACGTTTCAACCATCACACATTACTTCATTCATCACTCGGTACAGTTCGGTTAGTGTCGTTTCTGGCCGTATCACATATTATACTACCAAAAGAAGAGTGTGGTGCGTAATATGCAACTGGCAGTATAACTCAAATAAATCGAATAATACCGAAATATATACTCGGTGTAATGACTCGTAGTTCGCACAAAAAAGCGATGCGTACATCACATGCAACGCAAGACACTAAACGCTACTCGAGATGATATTTCCTTAAGGTGATGTGATGAGTAATGAGTGATGAGTGATGTTTGCGGGTGATATTACCTTTTCAAAGGTGATGTGTGATGTTGCATTACACTTCAAAGTACCGTTTTGCGCATGTCTACTACACAGTGCAAGAAAAAATATTGTACAATAAAAATTAAACCCGCTCAAACTTTCGTTCAATCATTGTGCAATCTTCAATATTAACTCTAAACGGTCAATAATATTGTACAATGCGTAATATTGCACAATATTATTGTAGGTGTAGGGGTCGTCTTTAGGAGAAATAAATATTAGGTATATGAACAAGAAAAATTTTCAACGTTTTTTTAAATTAACTAAATAAAAATTAACATCAGTCAGAATAATAATATGAAAAATATTAAGACTTTAATTTGAGTGATTTCTATCTAAGTTTTCTTCATCTAAGTCTCTATTGTGGTCTCTATCATCATATTTAAGTATTACAATTTACATCTGCTACGGCAATGGAAATTCTAATCCATATTAATATAATAAATGCGGTAGTAACTCTGTCTTAACTGCTGAACCGATTTGGATAAAATTTGGTACAAATATTGTTTGAGACCCAAGAAAGCACATAGGATAGTTTTCATCCCGGAAATCCCATGGGAACGGTAACAATGCGGGTTTTTATTTTTGAAATTTTTCCACGCGAACGAAGTCACGGGCACAGCTAGTTTCTAACCTTGTCAGCTTGTTTTTTATTTCATCCTTGAGATTATTATATCCCGATGTAAATAATCCCGATGCAAGATTTCGGCCACCTCGAATATCTTACCAGAAAGCAAACAACATCTATCAGCCTTTGAAAAATGTTTCTATTGCGATCGACTTTTAGCATTATGCCTCTCAATATCTAATCGTAACTGACTGTCGATACTCATTTCAATACGAGATTTACCAAACGTATTTAATTTTAAGCAGGCCTCCAGATGTTTTCCATACTGACGTCATCGTGAAAATAGTCGGAAAAGGTTCCTAGGACCTCAAAACGTGGACATCCGGTGAAAACTCGATTTTCGATATTTTTTTGTATCATGAGATAGCAAACAAGCAGATGGGTCTCCTGGGGGCCTATTGCCTATCTTAAATTGACAATCAAAGTGATAATCACTGTGCAAAGTTGACATCAATTAGCTGTCAGGGAAAGAGTCAACCATCGCCTATAGACACTATAGTTGTTAATGGTGCGTTGTTGTGTTGTGGCGAGGTCTAATGCCACGTGCATAAGTTTACCGGCTACCTTATTCTCCAAACCAGAGCACTGACGCTATTGCGGCAGGAATAAGCAAGGCAGTACCTGACCCGGGCGAGACAATGCAGAACTCTACTACCTAGTAGCCATGATGGTAGTGACTCGCATAGCCAAACAGTCGCCTTTTACGACCTGCCTGGCAGAACGGTAGTTGATCTATTCTTCAAGGAGCCCGGAACCAACACGGGAAAAAATGCGTAGTTACAATTTAAAATAATATAAAATATATGACGACATAATTAAAAAAATATATGACTCAAACATAATAATAAACAATGCTTATCACACGAAAAAAGCAAATGGCTCATGCAACGAGGGGTTGGACGAACGGGGGTGTTTTCTAACGAACACGACTTGGGGACCTTCAAGAAACGAGCTTATTCCGTTAGTTATATTGTTCTGTGTTATTCCTTCTTAAAAGGCCGGCAACACAGCTGCAAGACCCCCGGTATTGCAGATGCTCATGGGCGGTGGTGATCACTTACCATCAGGTGCACCCTATGCTTGTTTGCCCTCTTTACTGTAAAAAAAATCCCCGTCGGAAAACTTAAGAACGCCTTCTAACTCAGGTTTATGAGTTAGAAAACTCTCTGAACACTCATTGTATATTATATGAATCTGTCAAATCCATAATCTGCTATTGGCAAATTTAATGTCAACTTACCTACATATTAATAATAAATCTTATTTTGCTTGGTTTATCTGTACCTTTGGTACCTATCAAGGAACTTATATACGATAACTGGAATTACTACGAAGCAATATTTGAAAAATAAAAATGTACTTTATTCCTTAACATATAAAGTTGACATTTGTTTCTTACGTAATAGAGGAGAAAAACGTTCTGAGCAAGACAACGACAAGAGTGGATGTTGTCCCTTTCTTGCAATTGCCAGTGTAAATAAAACTATGTAAATGGTAGATTTTTATATATTCGGTAATCGTTAAATCATTTTTATTCATACATGTCGATAAATAAATTAGCATTAAATGTATTGTAATTAACATAGTGAGTAAAATGTGCTTATTTTAATTATTTCGTAATTACTTATGCAATGTAAAAACTGTTTCTTAAATTAGTAGAATTACTTAGTAGTAATTTGCAAACTACGCATGGCCACACTTATATATGGCGATTGGCGCTTTATTTTGTAGAAAGAGACACACTTCACTCATGTCGTGGTACTCTTCGGAACGATTCTGAAGTACGTGTAAGCATTCCGGGTAGAATATAACTTCCTTGGTACCTATTCATTTCTTTTGAATTTACGTGTGGTGTAGATCACAGATTACTTATGTATGTGTAGATTCACATTTTACAGAACAATATACATATATAGCATACTCCGTTAGGAGTATATTGTTCTATGGTACCTACATAGATTTCTATTTGATAAATTCTGTAATCTGTCTTATGGATGATTTTGGACGTGAACTTTATCATCATCATAATATTATTTTTTAATGTTTGTTATTTGCCGAGTAGATACTTTAAGATTTCATTCGTCTCTACAAAAGATATTGTATAATTATTGATAAGATAGGGCTGTCTACGAATATGCAACAATACTGATAAAATAATACAATGGGATAAGTCTATAGTAAATAGGAAAATTAAACATACCGATAATTTGCTGCTACGAAGTGTATAAATTCAGGATGGAACATTTTGGATTAACACATATACTATGTGAGCCGGATAAATATAACCCGGATACTTTAGACTTGATAATTGATGAAGAAGCAAGAGACTATTGGTTAAATACATGTGAGAAATTAGTTGAAAAATATGTTAACTTCGCGCTTACGAATACTGACGATCCTACAGTTGAAATACGAGCCCTTAAATTTAAAACTTGTTATGTAGAAGCTATAAAAGAATTAAGAATAAATCCACTGTAAGTATCTTGTATTGTAATACATATTATTCTATTCTACAACAGGAGATATATCTACACAAGCTCACCCGCGCAGCTTCGCTCGCGAGTAAACGTGTCGTCGATATAGTTTTTCATACAAATTTCATCCTCTGTTCAGCCCTTTAGGGGTTGAATTTAAAAAAAAATTGACCCTGGAACTTCAACTACTTCCATGCCAAATTTCATGGGGATTGGTCCAGCGGTTTGGCGATGAAACCGTAACAGACAGATAGACACTTTCGCATTTATAATATTAGTATGGATACATTACATTAAAGAAATGCTACAAAAAGTCTCCTAGCCGAGCCGAATAAACAAAAGACAGTAAAGTTTGTAAAATACAATTTCATAATTAAAAGTGATTGATCAAATAAATCATAGTCTATATGTAAAGGATCTTGCCAATATCAGCATTCCCATTTGATGTGGCCAAGGACAACTTTTGCTTTAACCTTTTCACAGCCACAGTCAGCTATACCCGACAAATCGTTTTGGACGGTCAAATGCCAATGTCGGGTAATGCTGACACAAACATTATGCAAAAATAAAACTATTATTGCAATATTTTTCGCTGTATTTTTATCGCCTATAGTTTGCCAACCAATGTTTATTTATTATAGTGGTTACACTTTTTCCATTCGTCATTTATATAAAATAAAAAATGAGACAATGTAACGATAATCCCAAACTGATCACAAACTCTTCGCCGGTAGCGCCATTGTCGTTTCATGCCGACAGCTAGTGATGAGGAATATGCACGTAAGATTTTATTTAAATAAGGTCTGAAAGGTCTGATGAATATTTAAATAAAAACAACAAACTTATTAGAAATAATTCATAAAATCGAGACAGCAGCTAGACAAATAAAATTATCGACAATACCAAAATTGCTATTTAACCCCGCACTAAATGCAATCATCTTATCGGCACAGTGCAGTGCCCTGCAAGCCGTCGTCGGCATTACACGACAAATTGTGACGTCAGATACGCGCTAGTGAAGTGACTTATTTGGATAAAATATTAATAACAGTGATATGGACACAGACAAACTTTTAAAAATATATTATACTAGCCGTTGCCCGCGACTGTCAGCGCGGACTTTGTTTACTCCGCACAACTCCTCCCCGTAGGTGATAGCGTGATAATATGTAGCCTATATGTTGACCCGACCTGTTAGTAATATTCTTGCAAAATTTGGGTCGGTTTTCGTGATGGTTTCTGTTTTCTACATTCCCCTGACTCGCCTTGTCGCTCCAACGTTAAAACCCTTTTGCATTTCCCAACCAGTAATACTGCCACTTATTCTCACTCGTTTACCGTCCATGCTGTTAGTCTTTGGAATTCCCTACCTAGAGATATTCGAACTTGTGAAAGTCTGTCTATTTTTAAGAAGCGTCTAAAGGAGCTATATTTGATGCAAATTTAACTTCTATTTCTTTCTGTTTGTCTTATTTTTCTTTCGCTTTGAATGTTTATTATAATATAATATTTTCACTTTTCTGACAAATGAAGAGTCATGGTTTTTACGGTCTGTATGTATGCATGTAAGTATGTTTGTATGTATGTGTATGCATGTATATTTTGCGTTAACCTTTTTTCCATATTATAGTGTTTTAATTTTTATTGTTTGAATTGTACACCAAGTCAATAATTATCTTTGTTTATAACATCTCCTTGTTACGGGTTGGCTGGAAGAAATCTCTATTACTAGAGATAAGCTCGCCCATTGTACTTATTTTCTTTTATTGTTATGTTAAGTGATTACTGTGTACAATAAAGAATTAAATAAAATAAAATAAATAATAATATAGCCTTTCTTCGGACATGACGATATTTCTTTAGTTAGTCATAAGTTCTTTTATTCCATTTTTGTGTGTCTGTTTGCCAGGTGGCAAAGGCCTCCTCAATCTTTTCCATTCTGGCCTTTCTATGGCCACTCTACCCCACGTTGTTCCTGCGACTTGTTTAATGTCGTAGTTCCACCTCTTTTGTGGTCTGCCTCTCTTTCTCTTACCATCTCTTGGGTACCACAGTGTGATTATTTTGCTCCATTTATCTTTTCCTCTGATCATGTGGCCTGCCCATTTCCATTTTTGTCTCCTTATTTTCAGAGTTATGTCCTGGACCCTAGTCTTGCTCCTGATACTGGTATTTTTAACTTTGTCTTGCCTTCTGATGCCAGTCATACTCCTTTCCATGGCACGTTGACATATGGAGAGTTTATTTGTTACATTTTTTGTTAAAGCCTATGTTTCGCTCCCATATGTTAATACAGGCAGGATGCATGTGTTAAATAATTTGCTTTTCTTTGAAATGTGTAGGTTCTCGTCTTTCATTATTTCTTTTAGGCTCCAATATTTTTTTTTCCAGCTATTGGCAACTCTTCTTTCGGCTTCTTTGTTTTCGTTGTCCTCTGAAGATATGAGTTGGCCAAGGTATATGTACTGTTCAACATAGGAGATTTGATTCTGCTCCACTGTTACAGGATCTTTGTTGCCATTGGTCATGATTTTTGTTTTTTCAGAGTTTAACTTCAACCCAGCCTTGGCACTTTCCGATGCTAAATCATTTATCATCTTGGTTAGCTCCGCTGGTGTTTTTGCAAATAATACGATATCATCAGCAAATCGTAGATGCGTTAGCATGCGGCCATTAATAGTTATGCCCATGTCTTTCCATTCCAGGTTCCTGAAGATCTTTTCTAACACAGCCAGAAAGAGTGTTGGTGAAAGGGGGTCACCCTGTCTCACACCTTTTTGTATTGGAAACTTATTTCCTTCTTTTGTGTTTGTAAATATTTTTAATTATTCTTATATATTTGTGTTCGATACCCAGTTCCTTTAAGGCTTCCCAGATTTTTGAGTGTATTAGAGAGTCAAATGCTTAACTGTAGTCTATGAAAGCTATGTAGTATATAAGCTGGTATTCAGTGTATTTTCCTATAATTTGTCTTACAGTATGGATGTGGTCTAGTACAGAGAAGTCTTTGCGGAATCCTGCCTGTTCTATTGGTTGTTGCTCATCAAGTTTCCTTCCTATTCTTTCCAAAATAATCTTTGCAAAGATCTTATAAATATTGGACATTAGACTGATGGGTCGATAGTTTCCAATATCACAGTGGTTCCCTTTCTTGAATATAAGGATTATGACGGATTCAGTCCATTGTTTTGGGATGATTTCTGTGTTTATTACGTTGTTGAAAATTTCTGTGAGTATCGGTGTCATTGCTGCTTTTGTTTGTTTTAAAATTTCATTGCTTATGCCATCTGGACCTGGAGCTTTATCTTTTTTCTGTGTGTCAATAGCCTTTTCTGTTTCATCCTGCATTATGTAAGGTACCATTTTGTTCTCTGGTAAATCTATTTCTCTTTTACTTGTGTTACTTTTGTATAATTCGGTGTAGTAGTCAGTAGCGATCTTTAGTATTTCCTGCCTACCAATCTTCTCCGCTCCACTTCTATCTTCCATCTTTACAATCCATTGTTTCTTATTACTTAATTCTTTGTACGCCTTCTTTATTCCTCCTGTCTGTCTAATATGTCTTTCTATTGTTTCCATCCGACATTGTCTTCTGTCTTTCCTCATGTTTACTTTTATTTCTTTGCTAATTTTTGCAATTTCTTTCCTATTTTGGTCTGTGTTTTTCGCACTAATTAGGGCGGCTCTTTGGTCAAGGAGGTTGGCAGTTTTTTCTGATATCCTGTTGTTTAGGTTCTCCTTCCTATTGCTATGTTCTTTAGTAATGGTTGTGATTGCACTTTCTAACCAGGTATATTTTTCTTGTATGATGGCGTCTTTTGTTTCTTTTTTGTAAAGTTTCAGTTTAGAGTTTAGTGAGTGGGCTATTTTCTCTATCAGATTTTTGTTAAATTTAGTATACTTAAGATTTATTTTTGGTCTAGGGTTCTTGGGTTGAGTTGAGTATAGTTCCGCCCAGACCATGCGGTTGTTGGTGTTAAAATTTAGATTATTTATGACATTTATGTTTGGGAAGAATTTATGTTTATTGGTCAATATAAAGTCAATTTGGTTTTTTGATTTACCATCGGGTGACAACCAAGTCCACATTCTGTTTTTCTTTTTCTTGTAGATAGTGTTTAGTATGGTCAGGTTATTTTCCATTGCAAAGTTTATGAGCATTTTTCCGTTTCTGCTTTTAGATTTTGAGCTGTATGTGTAGGGTCCCATAATTGCATCTTCAGCCAGTTGACATTCACCGATTTGGCCATTAAAGTCACCCATCACAATGATATTTTTGTGGGCGTATGTTTGTAATGTTTTGTTCAAATCCTGATAGAACTCGCTAATTGTTTCAATCTCTGCTTGTTCTGTGTGTGAATAGATCTGGATAATGGTCCATGGGTCCTTGTAATCTGGTAGTTTTAAATTTAATAATGCTATGCGCTCTGATACACCATAAAATCCATTGATGTGTTTTGCTAGGTACTTTTTTACTAAAAATCCCACACCATGTTTTCCTGGGGTTTCCCCTTTATGATATAGTATAAATTCTGGGTGTGCGACAATGTTTTCTCCCATTCTTCTCACTTCACTCATTCTGAGAATGTCCCAGTTGGTGTTTTGTAGCGCTATTGACAGTTCTGATAAGTTTTCTTCTGATTTTAGTGTTAATACGTTTAGGGTAGCAATGTATATTCTTGTGTGTTTGGATGTTTGATTCTCCATGCTAATGTTTTGTTTGAGTAGAGTTGGTTTTATGTTGTTTATTTTGCTATGTTGTTGTTGAATTTTTAATGGAGGGTTTTGGTCTGATTCCCCACGAGGACCAACCGGGTTGGGAAATATGGGGTTTTTAAGCTGTTGTTGTTGTTTATATTTCTGTGTGATGTTTCGTTTCCGGTTATTGTTTGAGGTAGTTGTTTTTTTCGGACGTAGAGTAGGCTCGCTCACGCATGCGTTGAAAAGCATCTGTTCGTTGGATTTTCTTGCTAGTGCTGTTGGTTGTTTCTTTTGGACTTGGTGTCTCTGGGGTTCTTTTTCTTTTTTCATTTTCACGAAAAATACTTGCCCTTGCTTTGCGTTTCTCCATGGTTTCTTTAGAATAGTCATTGGTAATGTAGGTGGTTTCTTTCATTTTCCTCTTATTTCTAAGGATTTGGATTTTTTTCTGCAAAGTTGTTAATGTAAGCAGAATAGGTCTTATTTTCCCACCTTCCTCTTTTTTACCAAGGCGTTGTAATTTATTTATTTCGCTGTTTTCGAGTGGCACATTTAAATCTGTAATTGTTTTTATTACCAAAGCGCTTAAACGTTGTATCTTTCGGTGCTAGGTTCCGCGATTCCATGTAGAATAATGTTGTTTTTCCTAGCGATTATGTCTTTTTAATTAAATACTACCTATTATTTATATGTGCTATTTATTATATATTAATAGGTTTGAAGTTGGTGCCAAGCCTTAAACAAATAATAATATTTTAATCACTTAAATGAATACGAGCAAGTTAATACAATGAAATGCCTACTTTAAAGTTTAAGATGCGTAAATAAAACCTAATAAAGAGCAATTAAATGTTAATATTATAAGCAGATTCAATCAATACGAAGAATAATGAAAAAAATAATTACGGAAATGTATTCAAATAAATGGTCATGTGAATTAATGTAGAATTATCAGTTAAGCTAAAATGCATCTAAATCTTTAATATATAATTTACACCATATAATAGTAGAATATGTTGGAAGCTTAATTAATTTTCAACTACTCGTTACACCCATATTCTTGCAAATAAATATTTTCTTTCTTTTAAAAATGTTATATATTCAAAACGTCTGTCAACGATCTCTGCCCGCGCGTGCGTGCCGGATTGGCTTGGCACCGACTTCAAACCTATTAGTAAATAGCGCATATGAATAATAGATAGTATTTAATTAATATTAAATCTTTATTATTTTTTAATTTTTTGTTTGAAGTCAGTTTTTTTAACATAGTTAATTTTATTTTGAATATAGATACCTACCCTACCATCAGTAAATAGGTATACCATCAGTAAATAGGTGTATATGAAATTAAGTAAATGGGTATATAGGTAGGAACTATTCCAATAGTTCATTAAAATGTTTTAATATCTAAACTGTAAGGAGTAGTTCAATAAATAAATAAATAAATATCGACAAAGTACGAAATTTACTTTTCCAGCATTAATATTAGGTAAATTCTGTGGTTTCGGAACGCCAATGTCAGCTTATCCCGATAACGCGTGACGTCATAAGGGAACTAGAGTTGCGCCACTGCTATTATAAAATTTTCAATTGAGTACAAACTCTGGTAATATTTGGGTCTAATTTTTAAGCTATTTTATTTAAAATTTTGTTAATTCGACTACTTTTTGAGATGATGTAAATTGTTTTAAAATAAAACAAGCCTATGTGAAAAATAAAGTTATTAATATTATATTTATATTTACATTGTATGCTCATGGTCACATCTCTATTTTTGCACAGTGTTGTTTATAATAAATAATGGTGGCACGGTTTTTTGTTTCGTACTGTGGCTGTGAAAAATTTAAAAAAATGTTTAATTTTTTAACAACAGTAAAATATTTTTCGTTAAAAGTCTGGGGTTTAGTTTTTAAAATAAATAAGGATTGTGACTGAGAGAAAAGTATTAATCTGTGGTCATAGTGCACATTGTATCGCCTTACATGTATTGTATATTAGAATCGAGTGGAATCGAGAAGAATTTATTGATTTGATAGTTAAATATATTATATTAAACAATATTAATTATTTAATATTGATAAAAATTCACAATTTCCTATGATATTTGGAGTATGTTAAAAAATGTTTTTAATTAATTTTTTTCTGATTAACAATAGGTATTAATTATTTTACATCATATATGTAGCTATGTACTCAATTATTTAGTATTTTATTGTCACATTAAAAAATAGTAATTCATTAAATTGTGTTATTAATAATACGAAAAATTAATTAATTTTATTATGTAACATTATATTATTGTATTTAACTTATTATAATAAAAATTCCAATTATCTCAATTTTTTTATCGGTGCATGTATTGATTTAATTTCGGGTACCAATTCTGCAATAAATCAATATCCGATTCCTACCCTAAATTCTCGTTGCAAATACGTGTTGTGTAACGTCAAACGTTTAGTGTTTACATTTGCTGTGTATTGAAGTTTTGATTTGGATGATAATGTTGTGATTTTTACAGATAATCCCTTCTTCCCATCCCAGAGAAATACTTAATATGCTTGAATTTTTATGGCAAATAATCAGAATTAGTATTTTTGAAAATGTGGTGTATTATATTTTGTTATTGTTGCACGAAAAAATCCAAACTAGGTAGGTATATACAACTACAAATCATTTGCTACAATTTATTCTTGGCGTCGATGGTTAAAATTGAAAAAGAAACTAAAACATCAGTTATAATTAGTGTTACAAACGCTTATGTATTTATCTGCAGCATGTTTTTAAAATGTTTACTCGATGAATATTTTGTTTTTGTTTTATCGAGGTTTTTTGTTCTTAACGGGACTTTTTTATAATAAATGATATTGCAACAGAATCTAGACTTGATTCTTTGCAATGAGTACTCTAGAACAGTTGGCCACCAATTAAGTGAATTAAGCGAAGTAGGACACACCTCTTTACAAATGTTGGCAATGTCCTTTATGTTTTTTAATAATGTCAGTAGTTAATTAAAAAAAATATTTTTAAATGATAATATTAATATCTCTAATTGAATTATAATTTTAGTATTTAATTCTCTGTTAAAGTATTCCTTAAATTCATTATTTTAGTTGATTTTATTTGTAATAATGTAGCACCAAACTAAACAAACAGAATACACTAGATATTTCTATTTTGATTATAAGAATATATATATATGGCAGCATATAACACAGATACAGTTGTATATTGAATTGAATTTATTACATTATTATAGAATTTTGTAAGGTAATTATAGTAATTTAACAATTAAGAAATAAAGAATTGACACCAAGGTAATTAATTTGAATTTTACTAGAATGTTTATGAAGTTTTTTTTTTAGAGCTCAAGGGCCATTGACCATAAGATTACTTCTTGACATTAATGAAACGTGCCTCCGTGCCCAAAGTTTTTTCGACCTTTGGAAAGAACAAAAAAAATTTGAAAATGAAACTGCACTGTCATCACTCGCTTCACGGATATCTGAAATTGACGCATTGTCAGACAATCGACAAAAATGGACAGAATTATGCAGAGGTGTTTTAGCTGGTAATTCAAATTTTCTTATTAATTAATTTTCTCATTTTTTAACTTATAAAAAATTATGAATAATAATATTTTTTAAGTAATTTACATAAAATTTCTCCTGAAATCCCTAACTTTATTGTGATTACCTGTACTACTTCCATTTCTTTATTTTCTCGATGATAGTTCTAATTTTTTAGTTGTACTGTTGTGACCAAATAAGTAATGATCGCATATATTTATTATATTTTGAAAAAAGACAAATAAAACAAAAACAATCAAATATATTTTTTCGAGGTGGGAACACTCAATGGCCCATTGCCAGTTTGTGTTTGTTTTAATCTGTCACTTGCAACAACACAGTCGTGCTAGTCACTACATTGCTGTTCACTGAGTTTTTTCACATTATCCATTATATATGCCGGCAACACAACTGCAAGACCTCTGGTATTGTGGATGTCCATGGGCGGCCGTGATCACTTGCCATCAGATGCACCTCCTGCTTATTTGCCCACTCTTCTATATAAAAAAAAATGTTACGTTGTGTATTTTGTGTTCCTTCGTGTTGATTGCTGCCCAGCTGTCAAATATCAAAATGCAGAAAGGATCTGTTCTAAAAAGGCAGGCGAGAGAACTGGTGTTCAAGGTTCGTAATTACTTTGAAGCAGAGTATCAAAATGGTGGCCCGCTTTTACCTCTGGTGCAAGTGCGAGAGCGTGTTGCGGCCGCATTAGGAATTAGTGGACCTACTGTTTCGAAAATTACTACCGAAGCTTATGGTACAAGCAGCATGCAGGAAAATAAGTTTCGTACGCGGATGAAGAAATGCCAACCACGTCGTGTGACATCGGTTGACAAGTCATATATATGACTATTACTTGTGCAAAGAAATTCCAATACTTAAAAAACTTGTTGTTTCTTTACGTATCAAATCTAAACTTTGTTAAAAAAGGTTATTATGAAATATCTGAATACTAGCTGACCCGGCAAACGTTGTTTTGCCTTATTTTTTTTGGATTGGATTGTCCTTCCACTCAGTCAAAATGGCATCAAACTTTATATGGTGGTTAAGTATTCCGTAATTATCTAATTTTCCGCGCAATTTTCTTAATATTTTCTTTTATAAGAACCTTCTCCTTACAATTACAAACACAACAAAACAATTACCGAAATTGGTCCAGCCATTCAGGCGTGATGTCGTGACCAAGGAAAATAGGGATTGATTTTTATATATATTTGGATGATAATAAGGCATGAGATTAATTGCTCCTCATAGCAGTCTCATAGTAATTATAATATATTATTCATAAATACATTGTAATTGTAAATACATTGTTTAAAAAAATATACATATATGCACAAAAAAGACAAGCCCGCTGAGTTTCTTCCGCCGGATCTTCTCAGTGTGTGGCCGCGTTTCCGATCCGGTAGTAACTCAAAAAATGTCGACTTGTCAAAAATGCCTGTAAAGGATAATTTGAATAAAAATGTTTTGACTTTGACTTTGACGTGAATGTGGTTTGTTTCATGGCCAAAAATTGTCATAGGCCTTTTCATCACAAAAATTTTTTGTGCGCATGCGTCAGAATCAGCCATCTTTTTCGTACTGTTTTTTGTAAACAACCATGCTAAATTGTCCGCTATCCGTGTATCAAAAATTAAAATATAAATCAAAGTTGATTAATTGTAAAAAAAGTGAAAAAAAAAAAAGTAGTAAGTCAAAATAATCGGAAAAAAATTTTTGTACTCCATTATAATTATGTTGTCTGTACGAAAAGGAACAACAAAACGGTGTTGTTACGGAGTATGTAAAAGTGATACACGATACAAATCATTTAAAACCAATAGATTCTATTTTATAAATTTTCCAAAGCCTTGTCTTGAATATCGAAAAAAAATAATCAAATCATCAAGCAAATTACACATTAAAGCATGTGTAAAATGTGCGAAATGTGAGTTATGGGTGAAAAAATGTGGCAGAAGTGACCGAGGTTTTAGATCTATTGATAATGTTACTAAGGATACTTATATTTGCTCACTACATTTTCTTGGAGAAAGTGATCCAACTGAACAAAACCCTGATCCTTTAAGCTATCAAGAGTTTCAACATATTGATAAATCAATTAATAAGGTTTTTTGTTTTTCAAACAAATCAAATAATAATCAATTAATTGTAAAGGTGGCTAAAATCAATTTTAGCCACCTTTTCAATTGTTTACAATTATGAGCTTCAACTGAATCATAAATAAGTGAAGCACCATCGATGGTTTTTTCCAATAATTTATTTCTTTGTGGAGATAAAAGTCCTTGTCCAGCCATTGTTGATTAAAACAGTACGAATTTTTTGAATTACCGCCGTTTCAACATGGCGGCTACGCTTGCGCTCATCTGATGATGAAAAGGCCTATTAAGCTTGTAGGATTTAAAAAATATCGACAAATGTAGTATTAAAAAAAATATCGGTGTCACTTCTAATATTTAAAAAAAATATATATATTTTTGATTGGATTTTTGTATAAATTTAGTATGATATGCATGTTTTTACTAAATGGTAGATAGAGATTTAATTATATAAGAAAATAGTTTTGTGTATCAGATCCAAAATCGTCAATATTATAATAAGCTTTATTTAATAGAACGTTATTCAATTCTATTTTAAAGTTTCCTTTCGGTAACTTACATATAGTTTTTGGAACTTTGTTAAAAATTTTGATGATCATAGTGTGGCAATTTTTCCCGTAAAAAGTTGTAGAGCAAGATGGTACTTTGAGTTTAGTAGGGTCTCTAGATATAGAATACTTTTTGTTTTCATTGAGTTTACTGAAAAGTTCTTAATGTTTTCTGACAAACATACATGATTCTAATATATATATATATATATATATATATATATATATATATATATATATATATATATATATATATATATATATATATATATATATATATATATATATATATATATATATATATATATATATATATATATATATATAACTATACTATCGTAACTTGGGTTTGATTCTAAGCAAGGACAAGTATTTGTTTGAAAAGCACGTATGTTTGTATTTCTGGTTTGAATGCTCATTATATAACCAAGCGAAGCTTTGTGACGATAGACGCAAGTGCGGCCGTAGCATTAGAGATGCCACGAATATACGTCGCCAAATATTCACGTGATTTTGGTGACTATTTGACGACGTATTTATTTTCTCCGTGTTGGTTCCGGGCTCCTTTGAAGAATAGGCAAACTGCCGTTCTGCCAGGCAGACCGTAAAAGGTGACCGATTGGCTATACGAGTCACTACTATCGTGGATACTAGGTGGTAGATTTATGCATTGTCTCGCCTAGGTCTGGACTCTGGTACCACCGCCTTGCGTGTCGTGTTGCGTTTTGGATTTATTAGACCTCGCCACAAGATAGCAACGCACCATTAACGCCTTTGATGTCTGTAGGCGATAGTTGATTCTTTCCATCAGGAGACCCATCTGCTTGTTTGCTATCTTATGATCTAAAAAAAACATTAGCGAGTTGGGAGTTGATCGTATCACAAGGTACAGGTATTATTTGTTTATGAAGATTGAGTGCTGTAAGCAGATACTTCTCCTGATAAAAAGATGGAAAGATAAAACATCGCCTATAGACACCAAAGATGTTAATCGTGTGTTGCTATCCGTATGACGGGATGGCAATGCCACATGCATAGGTGTACCGGCTACCTTACCCTCTTAACCGGAACACGACAATGATAATCATTGACGATATTGTGGCAGGAATAGGTAAGGCAGTGGTACTAAATATCCGGGCAAGACGTTGCAGAAATCTAACAGTAGTCACGATGGTAGTGACGGAAATAGCCAAGCAATCGCCTTTTACGACCTGAACGACAATTGGCCTATTCTTCAAAGAAGCCCGGACCTGCACGGAGTAAGAACTACTGAACCGATTTTGACAAAACTTAGACAGTTCCCTAAGTTGTTATATAACTTATTTTAAATTAAAAATAATTAACTCGATATATCTTTTATTTCCCGAAAAATTCCTAGACAAACATACAAATATACATACACTTACGCAATTTTAGTACATGTGCTTGGACGCCAAAATATATCATCATACTCAAATGTTATCCAATTCCAACAATATTACATACATACATGTCAAACTGATAACCTCCATTTTTTCGTCGGTTGAAAATATTGTCTAACGCATGATAAATACTGATTAATGAAACTAATACCGAATAAGAAATACTGAAGTAGGTAGGTATATAGGTGTGTATAAAGTACGTGAATATAAATAGGAAAATTAACTTTAAATCGTTATATATCTTAAACTATTATTTAAAAAGAAAAATGATGAATGAAACCCAAAATTATTTTTAAATGCCTATTCAACGATACCCCACATGATATTGTTCATCAATATATTTTTTTAAAATTTTGACAATATGGCGCCTGGTGGTTTCCATGGTGGGTTTTAATAAATGTCATGTCTTTAGTGACACTCGCAAGGGTAAGACGAATCGATTGACATGCGAAACATCAAAATCAGCGTACTGTACACGTACGTGTACACGTGTAGTTTTTCATAATCACCATCAAGTTCGAAGCAATGTTGCCACCACCCATTCAAAGCATTTAGACCGTTGAAAAAAATGATTCTTCCATAGAGTCAAAATATGCGTCTACTGCTGTTTTAACTTCGTCGTTTGTCGAAAATCTTTGACCTCCCAAGTGCTTTTTCAGGTTAGGAGAACAGAAAGAAGTCTGACGCTGCCAGATCAGGTCAACAAGGCGGATGCGGTAATAGTTCAGAGCCACAATTGTGGATTCCAGCCATTGATTGCACAAACGTGTGAACACGGGCGCTGGAATCTTGATGGAACAAGACTTTTCTTCTGAGCATTCCTGGACGTTTTTCTTTTATTTCCTCTCGTAAACGATGTAGTAAGATACAGTAGTAATCGGAGTTTATAGTCTGACCCCTTTTAAGATAATCAATCATAATCACACACTTCGAGTCACAGAATACTGAAGCCAGGCCTACCACTGGCCAGGCTCTGACACTCGCCTATACTTACCGCGATAAGCACCTACAGCGCGCGATAACACAACCTTGCAAATCGCCCCGTGCTTATGAGAACACGCGTGCTTGTACTACGGCCTGTCGATCATCGTCGCAACGTAACGTTTATAACTTTAGGTACTCTTATAAAATAAGGAATCGTTATACAAATAATTGCTGTGTGGTGGATGGTGGTCGCAATAAACGGAAAAATTCAAAGTTTTCGTTTTTTACTTTACCGAAAGATTCTGAAAGGTAAGAAATATTTACTAACCGTCCCTTTGCTTGAGTGGTTAGTGACCCTGACTACGCAATCGACGGGGCTCGGGTTCAATTCCCGACAGGGACAATCATTTGTGTAATGAGCATAAATGTTTGTATTTCTGGGTTAGGGTATTTATTATATATATTTTGGTATCTATATATGTATTTCTATGTATTAATTTCGTTGACTAGCACCCATACCACAAGCAAATAATTTGCTTACTTTGGGGTTAGATCAATTCGTGTAATTTGCCAAGGAATATTTATTATTTAATTATTTTTGTTTTGGTTCGTTTACTTTTTACCCGACTGCAGGAGGGTATTGTGTTTATCAGTCTATATATGTACGTATGTATGTTTGTTCCTATGTGGCATTCTAGAGGCCAAACACGTACACGTACACGTACACGTGTTTACACGTGTTTGGCCTCTAGAATGCCACATAGGAACAAACATACATACGTACATATATAGACTGATAAACACAATACCCTCCTGCAGTCGGGTAAAAAGTAAACGAACCAAAACAAAAATAATTAAATAATAAATATTCCTTGGCAAATTACACGAATTGATCTAACCCCAAAGTAAGCAAATTATTTGCTTGTGGTATGGGTGCTAGTCAACGAAATTAATACATAGAAATACATATATAGATACCAAAATATATATAATAAATACCCTAACCCAGAAATACAAACATTTATGCTCATTACACAAATGATTGTCCCTGTCGGGAATTGAACCCGAGCCCCGTCGATTGCGTAGTCAGGGTCACTAACCACTCAAGCAAAGGGACGGTTAGTAAATATTTCTTACCTTTCAGAATCTTTCGGTAAAGTAAAAAACGAAAACTTTGAATTCTTCCGTTTATTGCGACCACCATCCACCACACAGCAATTATTTGTATAACGATTCCTTATTTTATAAGAGTACCTAAAGTTATAAACGTTACGTTGCGACGATGATCGACAGGCCGTAGTACAAGCACGCGTGTTCTCATAAGCACGGGGCGATTTGCAAGGTTGTGTTATCGCGCGCTGTAGGTGCTTATCGCGGTAGGTATAGGCGAGTGTCAGAGCCTGGCCAGTGGTAGGCCTGGCTTCAGTATTCTGTGACTCGAAGTGTGTGATTATGATTGATTATCTTAAAAGGGGTCAGACTATAAACTCTGATTACTACTGTATCTTACTACATCGTTTACGAGAGGAAATAAAAGAAAAACGTCCAGGAATGCTCAGAAGAAAAGTCTTGTTCCATCAAGATTCCAGCGCCCGTGTTCACACGTTTGTGCAATCAATGGCTGGAATCCACAATTGTGGCTCTGAACTATTACCGCATCCGCCTTGTTGACCTGATCTGGCAGCGTCAGACTTCTTTCTGTTCTCCTAACCTGAAAAAGCACTTGGGAGGTCAAAGATTTTCGACAAACGACGAAGTTAAAACAGCAGTAGACGCATATTTTGACTCTATGGAAGAATCATTTTTTTCAACGGTCTAAATGCTTTGAATGGGTGGTGGCAACATTGCTTCGAACTTGATGGTGATTATGAAAATATAACTGATTTAGTATGTGTTTATTTCCTTGGTTAGGCCGAACACTTCAATCCACCCTCGTATAACATAGAATTACCAATTTCAAACTTTAAAATGCACAGTTTCGGGCCAACGGCATAAAAATGTTTTATATATGATGCAATAAAATATTGAGTATTGAGTATTTCTTGTAAAATTTTAATAGTTTTTTGAAAATAATTTACCTCAATACATTGGTATAAAAAACCCAAGATGCACAGTCTCGAACAAAACTGACACACAAAAGTGTCCCTAATTTCATTTAAATAGTTATAGATATGGCAAAAACATATGTCTTTGCATTTTCAACCTTAAGCGCAAGATTTATAGTCGTTTTTACAAAGCTATGTACAAAAAGTATTAAAATTGACAGTGTCGCGACCATCGACATGGAATCTGGTCGCGACCGACGCGATTCTATTTGAAATGAGTGCACAATTTAAAATTGTGCGCTCATTTTTGGAGGGCGTTTTTGAGACATTGATTGTGTATCTTGGGTTTTTATATCATTGTCTCAATAGATTCTTTATGAAAGTTAGCCCATCTGCCTATATATTATTTAGGCTAAGGGCAGCAGCAGAAAGCAGAGGTAAATGTGTCAGAAACATTGTGGCTATTGTGTATTTTAGTTATCAGAGTGACTATGAGTTTCTGCCTGGAGCCACAGATATATGTATACTACAACTGCCAATACTATCTATATATTGACACCGTAAAGCGAAAATGTAGTAGTCCACAAGTTATGACAAAAGTTTTATTGAACAGTTTGAATAAAATAAAAACATTGCGACGGCTTTTGAGTTAATTTTTTTAAATGTAATTTTATTTACTCCTTATTACACATCTACGAGACCGAGATGGCACAATGTGGATTTTTTTAATATGAACAGTTCAATAAAACTTTTTTTGTAACTTGTGAACTACTACGTTTTCACTTTTCAGCGTTAATATATTGTTATGTCTATGTGTAGACTTGCAAAATAAAACTCGTAGTATATAGTAATAGACTTAAAATAGTTGTAAAAAAATCTGAGAATTTGTAAACAAGTACCTATATCAAAAACTGCAACTCTTAAAATGCAGTCCTCAGTCCTCACAAACCATCAGCCAAATTTCAGAAAGTATTTCAGAACTTAAGATATTGTCACTACAGACATTTAGTAAAAATGTTTTAAAGATATTTACTGAATAACAGACCACAAAGCATCAAAGATAAAAAACACATAATGAATTAATTTTGATCCCTTATTTCACACAAAAAGGTAAATATTTTAGTGTATATCACTGAATCAAATAAATAAAATTTATCTTTTCCTACGTAAAGTTTTAATAAAAGACTTAAAACATTATGTAAAAATAAAATGGGGAAAAAAAATATAGACAATTAGAAGATATTGATTATTAAAACTGGGTCCTCAATCCTCAACTCTATATGTGCATGTACTAGTTTAGTAGTATTAATATTATACGTAGTATTAGAAAATCTAGAGTAATAACTTTTAGTAAAATATTTGTACTAAATAATCGATAAAAAATGTATCTGTAAAATGGTGTGTTTCTTACCTATTATTATAGATGAGATATTATTATTTGTTTAATCTGTGGTGAACTTGTAACGATAATTGTTCAACTGGGGTTTGTTTTCTGGATCTTTAATAAGTTAGTTCCATTTTTTACATTAACGTCTTATTTACAGGTATGATTCTATCTATCAAGGTGGTCAATACCACACAAAGCTAGACTGCAGACCTATTTCCTCACTGTTTGTCCTTCAATTTTATGCCAAATTTATGATCTGGAATCCCTCCATTTTCCAGTAAATCATGATGAAACTAAATATCAATAGACATTCGGTTTACTCTATCTACCCTGCATTATTACCATAGATCGGAAATGTAGTGTAATTTGCCAGAATCGCATTATGTTATCTAATATTATATTGAAGGCTATTGAACCCTTCTATCCTACTAGTTATGGAATAAAGTTTAAAATAAAACTTGTGATGCTCTTTAAAATAGGATGATCAATTTATTAATATTTAATTAATAAAGAAGGTTAGTTATTAAGTAGAAGTTAAATAGTTATTAGTAAGAAGTTTGAAGTTGCATTTTTCAAAATATTTATTTTCATTTTGCCACGGCTATTAATTAAACCTATGTCAATTGAAAGATAAAAATAAATTTCGCTCAACAAATTACCGTATAGATCTAACTAAAATAAAGATAACTAACTAAGATAAAATAAAGATACCGTATAGATCTAAAAGATAGTAAAGAAAAAAAAGTAAGCAAATTAATATTGCTTACTTTGCCGCAATAGCGTCAGTGCTAGTCACTGTCGTGTTCTGGTTTGGAGGATAAGCCGGCATAGCCGTAAACCTATGCATGTGGTATTAAACCACGACACAAGATATCAATAGCAACTCACCATTAATATCTTTGGTAATATCTATAGGTGATGGTTGAATCTTTCCATCAGGAGACCCCATCTGCTTGTTTCCTATCTTATAATATAAAAAAATGCTTGTGTTATGACAATGATACAAATAAAAAATGTTTTAAGGTAAAAATCTAGTAAAGTGTCACAGAACAAAGTTATAGGACTTCAAAAAAAATTAAAATCATACCGTAACTAGTGGGGTTCAATGGTTACGTCACTAAAACCCAGCAAATTGCACTACCTTTCCGATCTATCATTATTACATACGAGCTTTTGCCCATGGCTTCGCTCGCGTTAAATTGATCTATATAAAATTTCACCCCCTCTCTTATAATGTTTTGGGGACAAAATTTCCGAAAAAAATAACACGTTTTTTTTGTTAGTCACATAGTCTGCATACCAATTTCTAGTTTTCTACCTTGAAAATTTTGGAATGCTCCATACAAACTTCCGCCCCGCATTGTAGGGAAGTGGGGGATTACAAAGGGACAAAAAGTAGCCTATGTCATTTTTCATTCCTTTAACTATCTCCACTTATAATAAATCATATCAATTCGTCGCTCCGTTTTGCCGTGAAAGATAGAAAAACAAACAGACACATACACTTATTTTTTGTTTGCTGCCTTGTTAATATATTGGTTAGCTTGTTCAACTCTGATTGTGAGGTCCCCAGTTTAATCCACATATATTCATTTCTTACACATTTAACTTGTTTCAGTGGCATTGCAGAGGTCACATATGAGGGTTTTTTTTATATCGTAAAATAATAAACAAGCTCTCATGGCTCTACAGATGGAAAGATAAATCATTGCCTATAGACACCAAAGATGTTAATGGTGCATTGCTATCCTCGTAGCAGGGTCTTAATGAAAGTGCCGGAACACTACAGTACAAACACTGTCGCTGGTGCGGCAGGAATAGGTAAGACGGTGGTATCAGATCCGGGCGAGACAATGCAGAACTCTACCACCTAGTAGCCACGATGGTAGTGACTCGCATAGCCATTTGTTCGCCTCTTAAGAATTTCCTGGCATAAAGTCTATACTTCGAAGGGAGCCCGTACTAGCCTGGGGGGTTCATGGCAAGTTATTAATTAAATTACCTTGATTTCTTTGAGTAATAATTTAATATAATAATTAACTTTTAATTTTTGTAATAATAATAAGTACTTATTATTTTTATTAACAAAACTTATGTTGTTGGCAGGTAATATGTTTGACTGGGGGGCTCAGGCTGTAACATCAATTTTAAACTGTGGTTTATATGAAGCATTACAGAAGATTCAGAGTAGACCGTGGTTGTATGATGGCTTAGATAAGTGGATTAAAATTTTAGAGGTGTGTTAAAATATTAATATTTTAAAGCTTGCTTATATTTGTTAGTCCAAAAATCGCAAGCAACAACACTATGTCTAAATAGTAACCAAACAATATTCTGATCCGCGTTTTCCCAGCAGAAACTAGTGGAAAACTAAACTGTTAATAAACTAATGTACCGGATAAAAGCGGTTAACTAATCATTTTTCACCACGACCTAAGTTTAATTAACAATTTACGTTATTACTAACCATCTTTCACCACAACCTAAGCTAAATCTATAAATTAATATGAGAAGGAAAATCTTTGGACCCCTTTTAAGACAGTTGCACGAACGGTGGAGTATGAAATTTTGGCACAATTAAAGCTTACGTTGTGGAGGACTGCAGAAACCTAATATTTTAAATAAAACGCATTAGAAATACATTAAATTAATAAAAACAAATGTTACAAGCACTACATTTATCTGACATACATGATAATGTACACACATATACTATTTTGGTCACGGCTGAGGCACGGTAATATTTTCTATACAGTATTCCAACTTCATAGAAACGGATAAATTGCGAGCTCTGACTAAGCGCCTCGATCTCGGCATTGCGCTCGACATGCAAGCACTCGCGACTGTGCCACAGTGAAAAACGGACGGTTTGTTGTTTTTTTAACAATAACTGCGCGTTTTTAACAAAAAATGAGTTCAAGTACATATTTCATATGACGAGTGTAATTAAATCTACCAATAAAGAAACAACTGCATTTTAATTGAGCACTTCCTATTCAGTTCATAAAGTATTTAATTTGTTTTTATATAAAAAAGTATATTTATAATCACAAAGCTAAATGAAAACACAAAGTAGGCAAATGTAATTCAAATGCTGGAGGCGGGCAGCATGTTTACGTACCGCGCGGCTGTAGGCATTTATTTCAAAGATACGGCTGAGTTACAATACTGTATAGATTATATTACCGTGGCTGAGGTGACTTGTCAAACTTAAGAGATTTTATTGTTTAGTCAATGGTCGAATTTCCACCAGAGACGATCGCTAGTGCTACTATTAACCGCTCACTCCACTTTGGTAACTAATGAGACCTCTTAAAATTCCGTTAATACACTATGGTCTCTATAAGGACCAATGCTAACTTCATTCAAAAAATCAATATTTTTACTATTTACCAGTTTTAATACAATACTCTATGGTATTTTATCGTTTTCGAACGAAACATTGTACAGAGTAACATCAAATTGGCATTCTTTTTTTAAATACGCTCTTGGGGAAAAATAAAAGAACTTAGTCCGCCATTTTGATTCGTGCTGTGTGTTATGTGTTGGTTGCAGTTTATGATACAGGTTAATTTAAAAGTGTTTTGGCGTATTAATCAACAAGTAAACTTTATTTATAATCAAGATTAGTTCAAGATTTACAGTTTAGATAATAATTTTGTCAAAAAACCGTAAATATCAATTAATAAAACGTATATTTCGTTAACAAACAACTTGATGATACCAGCGCTTTGGGTATGACGGTACCTATTTTTATTTATTTTCGTAAATTTTAGTGTTGATATCTATGATCTCAAAAAAAAATCATATGATGTGAATGTGAAATATCCTAAACAATATTTAAAAAAAAAATTAACATAGCTGTGAAATTGAAAAAGTAATAAATTATTTAAAAAATTACGAATAAAGCTACGTATTAATTATGAAAAAAAATATTTATGTAAATAAATATTTTTGTACTATATGTTGTTTATATTTTTCCGTATGTATATGTTTACCAATTATATAAACAAAATTAAAAAGCATAGGTCATCGATTTACTTTTTGAATTAAAGATCCTCTACTAACAAGTAGTCATATTTTTCTCAAAGTGTCGTATTACCCCTGAATTATTTTGAAGCTTAAGCCATTTAAATTAAACAATTCTCACACCAGTGTATTGCAGTGCTCAAGACCTCTTAAAAAATATACGCTTTACAGTATCGGATTTAATCCAAACAACTCATAAACCATTTTTGTGACCACGGTCCGCCGGAATGTGTGCGCGTAACGTCCGTGTTTTTTAGAAAAAAATGCGAAAATGGCTGGTGGTGTGAGCGTTTAATAAGCCTTTGTGAATTGGTGCATTTACTAACATATAATATTTTGTGGAACTTTTTATGAGTTGTTTGCTCCAAAGCCATAAATGTATTAAATTTAAACACCGACACAATTATCAAGCAAATCATTCATACAATGCCAAATCGTTAGATTTAAAAGTTATATATTGCTATTATCCGTGCCTTCGTTCCCGTAAGCTTAGTCAGGTAAAAAGGTAGCCTCTCATCAATTTAATGTATCATACAAACTTTCATCACAAATTTCAGCGCTTTTTATTTCGGATCTTTCACTATCTCCATGTCAAATTTAATCAAAATTGGTTCAGCGGCTTAGCCGTGAAAGCGTAACAGACAGACAGACGGACAGATTTTGGCGTTTATAATATTTGTATGGATTAACAACAAAAATTCAATATTTTTTACAAATAACAAAATGGCAATGCACGTCAAATAATGAGTAATGACTTTGATATGCAAATTTTCGGTACCTACCTTGGATTACATAAAAAACAACAACCTATGTAAGATATTTAATAGATTCAGGCGTTACTTTGCAGAAATCCATAATTTAAAGGAGAAATTATGGTATTTAATTTGCAAATTTTCTTTGAAATGTTATATGGAACTGCTGTGATGTAACAGAAATGAAAGGTAGTGTAAGGAATAGGGCAAACTTATCCAAAGACTGAAATTATAGAAGGCCAAGACAATTATAGAAGCATTTAATGCTTCACCCTTCATAGAGTGAAGTGCTATTCGATTCTCCTGAAGATGCTTCGGTTGCGTAGTGAAACGTGCGTTGAGTACATAACTTGTGTGTTACTGCCTTTGCTTCTGACGTGGAAGAAAGGTTCGTGGAAGTGGGTGGACTATTGTGCCGCTGTGGTCTTCTATAATTTCAGTCTTTGGATAAGTTTGCCCTATTCCTTGCACTACCTTTCATTTCTGTTGCATCACAGCAGTTCCATATAACATTTCGCGGAAAATTTTCAAATTAAATACTATAATTTCTCTTTAAACATCCTATGTTACTTAATGATAATGAGGCTTTATAGAAAGTTTCACCAATAGTGGTGAAAGAATTTTTTAAAATCGGTTTAATGGTTTAGTCGCAAAGTTTATCACACAATTAAACTCACTTTCGCATTTATAACATTAATTACGATAGGATATATTATACTTTTTTTCACGGATCTTGTAATTTTCCTTTTATCCTTCCAAGATCTGCAAATAGAAAACTCGTTTGCAAATAACTTCTAAAATAGAATACATCGTAATAGGATCCGCATATTTGCCGATCACATCATGATTATAACCACCCTTGTTAGTTAATCGTTGGTGTATTCATTGCATATCTATCTTTCCTGTAATGGTTTTTTTTTTACTGAGACATTTAATAACAATAGTGTATTACTATGCCAACATGTATATTTAAAAAAATATATGAACGGTGCTAAACGTAACGACTGCTCGCTAAGGCCGCGTTCTTGAAGTCTGCGTTTTGCGGTTCGGCGGCAGCGTAGGAACGGCAAATACCAATATAATGATAATATAAAACATTTCGCGAAGGGAATGGCGATACTTTAATAATTTGGCGATTAATGTATATACTAGCTTGTGTACTACACGTAATTTTACCTGCCGTAAATTTTACTTTTTCCTATTCCGGACCGTTTTTACCGTTCGTGGTAAACACAGCTTTTATTTTGCATCTTGTCTCATACACTTAAATGGTGTAACAAAAAACAATAAGTAACTGTGGACATTTAATAGTAGTTAAAAACAACTTTTTCAAGTTGCTTCAAGTTGTTGTATAGTATATGTAAAATGACCTTCTTAAGGTACCTTTTATTTATAAAGTTTTGTCTTCTATGTCTTCTTACGCAGAATAAAATAGTAAACAACTGCCGACGTTTCAATAAACTCATTATTTTTACCGTAATTACGCGTATGGGGCGTTTAATTTGAAAGAGACCTGCTCTAAATTAAACGGCACCGATCCGAGTAAAGACAGAAAAGTGCAGAAGCCACTCATCGATTTTGTTCATGGCACAACGGACCGTACAAAATCGGGCTGCCGGACAGTAAAACTCCTTGTAGTGCACAAGCGCCCTTAGCAAGGGTCATAAAAGCTGTTCAAAAAGCATGCACATGCGTGTGCTTATCTGTAGGTAATAACATTGTGGTCTATGGAAAATTGTAAACGAGCCAATGGCTCCTATGATGGAAAGAGCCATCGCCATTCGTCTATTGACATAAAGATTCACCATTAACGGTGTGTTATCAGAGTTATGCGACGATAATGCCACATGTATAAGTTTTACGTCTACCTTAGCTTCCTAACCGAAAAACGAAAGAGACAAGTACTGATTCTGTTGTGGCAGTAAGGTAAGGCGGTGGTATTAAACCCAGGTGAGACGCTACGGAAATCTACTACCAAGTAGTCACGACAGTAGTGATATGTTAGGCCAGTCTATATAGATGTAAAAAGCGATATATAAATTAAGACAAATGATGGTCTATTCTACTTATTTAAAGTAAAAAAATATCTTCACGCATGTATCCCTGAAGAGGTTGATAGAAGTACAACAACTGCGCCCAAAATTAGCCGAAGATATTTAGTCGTGTTATGTGATAGTTAGCAAGCCTATCGCCAACCGGGCACTTTCCGGGCAACGTCGTTTTTATCAGAAAACTCAAAAACATTTTCAAACTGCCCGATCCAGGAATCGAACCCGGGACCTCACCGGAGTCCCGGAATTAACTCTTACACCGGACCATGAGACCACAGAGGCGATTAATAGGTACTATATTAATAATCTACGTATTTACGTATTAAATTTATATCGGTTTTTTTTTTTCAGGAAAAAGTCCACCATTGCGCAGCAATATTCGTGGACAATAGTGGTGTAGATGTTGTATTAGGAATATTACCATTTGTAAGAGCTTTACTTTTACGAGGAACAGCAGTTATATTGTGTGCGAATGAGTGGCCAGCCCTCAACGATGTCACCTACGTTGAGCTGGAAGAAATACTTCAGCGCGCCTCACTCGTATGTCCTGTACTAGCTGCGGCGATGGCCACCGGTGATCTAGTCGTAAGGTCTAGTGGACAAAGAGGGCCATGTCTTGATCTAAGAACTATTAGTGTAGGTGAGTATGATAAAATTCTCTTTTGACTTACATTTATAAACATGTAAGACTAGAGTTCTTCCATCGAGATATAATTTTTGTAGGTATGAGTATACACCGATTCTATTATTAGATGTATATATGGGTATGAATATATTGAATTTATTTTGTGTTGTATTTTTTACTAATTTTGTAGATTCTAAATTGAATTTAATTCATTGCACCCCAAGACGATAAGATACTTTATAGATATTTAAAAGAAAATAAATAATTCAAATTATTCTTTAGTAAAAAAACGGGTGGAATTTTTATTTGAGACTTATAATGAAAACTGTGATATATAAACTTATTGTTATTTTAATATAAAGTTTTGTACACTGGTGGTGGTCAATCGCGGTGGATGGTGGAAGTCAATCAGTCTCAATATTTCTTATATGATTATACTTAGTGATATATTTTATTTATTATTTTAAAAAAACAGAAAATTATTATAGTTTATCTAATATTTAGCTCTCCAAAAGACACTCAAAATATGTTAAAACTCAAAGTCGCCTGTGTTCTTTTATAATTTACCGTTTGCGTAATTCTCGTAAAAGCGGTACAAAGTTTTCGCTTCACGTAGGAATATACAAATAAATAAATATTAGTATATAAGTTAGTAAAAAGGCTATCAATCTTGTAGGTTCTTTGTATTTTCAACACTCGCGCTTTGCTTTTACGCCCTCTCCCATACTCAATGCATTACACCTCTGTCAACAATATTACTGTCACAAAAAATCATCGCTCTGAAAATTAGTATAAAATAGTAAATTCATTATTGAAATTAGTAATATAATTAATACTAACTTCAATAATTAATTCACTATTACCTCAATTATTAATTTATAAATTATTGAATCATTAAGTACATGATATTTTCTTTTTCAGGGTTAAGCAGTGAAATGAAATTACGCGGTGTAGATCTCATTATACTGGAAGGAATGGGGCGAGCTTTACATACAAATTTTAATGCTCGCTTTGCCGTAGATTCCTTAAAATTGGCGGTAGTTAAAAACGCTTGGTTAGCCCAACGTTTAGGAGGTCCATTATTTTCAGTCATATTTATTTACGAAGACAAACCTACTGTGACGTAACTAATTTTTTCGTCTAGAACGATTTAAGACCTCAAGACTCAACATTTTTGTAACTACTGATTACGTGCATTAATTTGACCTTAGCATTAAGAACAAATCGACGGGTCCTACGTATACTAGTACAAGTGCAACACAACTTTACAGGAGAGTGGATTAAACGTTCTATATCTTGTAATTTTGATATAAATCAATAGAAGTATTTGAAAATTGGTACTTTGTACAAATTTTCAAATACTTTGCAACATTAGGACAAATATAAGGTAATTTTAAGGCTTTCGATGCAAAAAAATGGTTTCCGTTGTTTTGAGGGTTGCACCAGTATACGTAGGAGCCGTCGAAATAGCGTTTAAAATGCGTTGTTGGTTCATTTACGATGTTGCGGCAGGAGTATTAAGAATATTTAAAAACAATTGAACAGAAAAGTAACAAAAATATTTTATCTTAAAACTAACGAGTGACTATCTGTGTGAATCTGCCCCGGTTGTACACAGAACCAAATATAAAATTTAACCACTAATTTTAAGTATGTTCCAATTAAATAAACCATTTCATATGATTCACAATCATGAAATAAACAAAACAAGTGGAAGTGAAAATTGGGCGTACCGCGTGCGCAATGCGTATTATGCGCTGTTACTCTGAATTGCCTTAGTGATACTTACCATATCTTTAGGAGATAGTCGTCGTGCGAAAATCTGTTATACACTGAATTATGCCGTATTGTGCCATCCTTGAATGCAGAAATGATAGTAATTCTACATTTCTGCATTCAAGGATAAAAGTAGATAGTAATTCTGTATTCACAGATGATTAAAAATGGAGATATTTCATATCATCCGAAAGTACAATTTTCATTTTATTTTAATAAAATGCCTGATTTAATATAATCTCTAATGATATAATAGAAAGTCAAGCTAAAATCGGCCGTACATCTTACATATAAAGTTCATTTTAGGTTGACCTAATTTTTCTAGAAAGATATACGTAATGACAGTCATTACGTATATCGTTCTAGAAAGGTCTCTACTCAAATATGACCAACTGAAAACTACGGAAAAATCAATACTGCCATCTATTGTAGTATAGCGAAACTATAAAGATTATAGTTTCACTATTGTACAAATAGATGAGTCTATTTTGAATAGACTACAAAAGGACGTAAATACTCTATTTTTTTTTTGTAGCAAAATAAAATTTATTGTAACGCAGTTTGGGGTATATTTTTAAATGTTCTGTTTGTGGGTTTCGGATTATTGTTTAAAATGAAAACGACCAATGAAACAATGTTTGCATTAGTAGTTTATATGCAATAATGCTTATTCATATGTGAGTTTGGCGATCGCCGTCTTGATACAAATGTTTGTACTTCCCACTTCCGCTTGTTTTTTGTGTTCCATGGTCACAATATATCGAATAAATCTTTCTCAGTAAATAAATGTCACTGGACAAATTATAAGCCCAAAAATCCACATTTTGCTCCGAAAATGTCCTGCCTATATATTTGGTGTCTCGACCCACGTTTGATTTTGGTCTGCACTTCATATTTTGTTGCGATGATAAGGGTTTTTTCGAATATTACGACCGTAATAATTATTTAACAAATAGTAACCTTAAATTGACCCCACTGTAGGTTAGATGGCATATCAGATAAACTCTCAATGATGAATGCAAGGATTGTAAGCCTTACACATTGTCTTGATAGTTTGATACCAATTAGTTAATTGTTGTGTATACTTGAGGTCTTACTAATGCAGTATTTCATTTAATATCAGTAAAATTTTAACAGACTGTAGATATTTTTCTTGATACAATTATTTGAACATTCACATTTTTGAATGTCCAATATTTCATGTTAATGTTTTATTGCCTTTTCTGAATATATTGAGTGTTACCCTTAACTGGTTTTTTTCTATAACAATAAACCCTTTAAGGAAGGATTAATCCTAATATATATAAAATGGCACATAACCCCTACCTATTTGCCATTTTTATGGAAAACCTTATAAGATACCTACATTATTTCAAAGTACTATTTTATCGATTATTGCGAGGACTTAGCTTTTTAACACGTAACCGCTTGGGTACATGATGAGTTAATAAAAATCGACTGCTGAGTGCTGCAGCGATTCGATGTGGATGGGGTCTGCTTTTCCAACTATTAACGACCATCTATTTATATTTATAACATACAAATAGCTTTGGTTTATCTGCGAGGCACGGGGAATATTAACACCCCACTAGATAACGGGCTTATTCTACGTAGAAGAATTAAAACCCAGAAAACAAATATCTATACACATCACACAAATGCTTTTTTCTGTTGGAAATCCAACACGAGCCCCGTTATGTTACTTAGTTAGGGGCCGTTTATAAAATACGTCACACTAAAATCAGCTTTTTTTGACCCCCTCCATGGGGGGCCATTGTCACGCTGTGTCACACTTTTTGTGACCCCCCTAGAAATATTTCGTCACAAAAACTAAGACCCCCCCCTGCTGAGTATGATAAATTCTAAATGATAGTACACAAATTCTGAAAATTAAAAATATTTATTTAGTTATTATAATAACATTACGCGCAGGGTACGTGGAAACGTTACTGTCTCAAGTATTGGAAAAACAAAGAAACCCGTTGTGACGGATCGCAACGCCGCTAGAGTCGCGCCACAGAGCTAGCGCTCATGTCAAAAAATAATAAACGGCGAACGTCACGTTGCCGTATACCCCCCGTCCCCCCTTGTCACATCTTGTCACATTCAGCCAGACCTCCCCCCCCCCCCCCCTCCCCTTGTATGCGAACGTATTTTATGAACGGCCCCTTAACATAAGTTAACAACGCTAACTTGTTAACGTCACTAACTATTTGACATAAGTTTTCGGCTACGAGATGCGCTGTTGTAATATCTATATTGTTTGACAGAAAGGTACTCGAAAATATATTTTTTTATATAATTTCTACCATATAATAATTATACATGCGTTCTAACTGCGGACAGGTAGGTACTCAAACATATATTTTTCTATATAATTTCGTATTACTGTGTCGATGTTTCTACCATATAATTTTATACGCATGTTCTAACTGCGGACAGACAAAAACAGACAAAACATAAGATAATGTAAGTGGACCAAAGTCAGCTGCAAGAAATTACTTAACAAAAAAGATGACTGTACTTTGATATTTTTATGCGCAATAATTGAAAGTTGTGTATTGTAATATTGTAAATTTAATTGTAAAACAATATAACAACTGTACTTTTATTGATTTAGATTCTTATTTGTCTAAATATAATAATCATTATTCGCATAAAACCTATATAGACTGTTTGTATAACAAATTAAAAATTAATATGGATTATCAGGAATACAAAAATAACTTTTTGTCATTTTCCAAACAAAAAATTAATAAAGTAACTGTGCAGCACAGACATGTTTTATTGTAAATATTAATGTAAATAGATAGTAAGGCAGGATAGAATGTATGTTTCGTTTAGTTTTCGTTTAGTTCGTAAGTTTTTTGTAATAAATAATGTTCGTTTTCGCCTTTTATTCGCCCTAAGACCTACATACAGCTTTGTTGTATAGAAATAATAAGGCTTTATGTAGCTATGATCTTTGCCTATTAGGCATATTACGAATAAAGCGAGTTCCACGCAGTCGACGACATTACGAGTCGACTCTTGCGAGATAGTATTTATATGCGGGAACTCGCAATTACGAAAATCCGAAAAGTGCAAAGTTTTTTATGATAATGAATGTTTTTCTATTGTAAATAGTATGTATAATGTAAGTATAAGCCTTAGGCATATGTTTAGACACTTTTCGGTAATATAAAGATAGATAACAGGATAGTACGACCTGAAAAGGCGTACAACTCTGTAATTGTAAGAGTTTCCGAGGTCCTGTAAGAACGAATAATGTATATAACGCTCTTGTTTATTATTGTATAAGTCTATTTGTGTTAGATCCTTGTATATAAATAAGAAATAACACATTGTAATTAGTTTTCGGTAGGTCTTAGGGCATTACGTACTTTGTTTTGTATATATTTGTAAAAAGGTAGTACCGTTGCACTCGATAGAGGGCCACACTAGTTAATTAGAGGTAGAAGAAACTACCTAAGATAAAATTATTAAGATTAGATTGCGAAAAGTAGGATTAAACAAATCCTAGACATTGTAGCGCCACACCCAGCGCCGTTTTTCTTTGAAGATTGCCGCCGCGCGTCTGGCCGCGCACTATAAATATCGGAGAGCGCGGCCATACAATCAGTTCCGTTCCAGTTCCGTTCAGTTTCGTTACGACTCAATAAGTTTCCCAGACAAGTTCCTGGGCTTTAGTATATATCTATAGGGTACAGGCTTAGAGTAGGGCAGTGTTAGGGCAAGTAGTGGCTCCCCCATACAATAGGTCAAATATTTGCAACGGTGCTAGCTTTATTGCTTTATTTCGTTACAATAAAGCACCTTTGCAACGAAAAGTTGTGGTCTCGCTTATTTCTCCGACACATCCGGCTCAACAGAAAAGCACTACGGCTGGTGGGGCATCGAAGAGAGAAGAACCAGATTTACAGTCCGCTGGCTCCCCCGGCTGTAGTGCACATTTTCTGGTCGCATTCGAGCCTGATTACTGAGCCATGCCGATCGAGACGAGGAGTACGTCGAGTCGCCGAGAGGAAGAGGCCGCTAGTCACGAGGAGGAAACGAGCGGTACCAACACGTCCGCTACGGAGACTAGCGGCACAACAACAACAGAGAACACCGAGGCGACCGAGACCACAACGAGCACCGTTGCAAATAATGAAAAGCCGGTACCATCCGCAGTCGAGTCGCCGCGTATAGTTTATCTACGCGCCAAGTTAGAAGAAGCTCGCTTACGAGCAGAAGAGGCGCGCCTACGCACAGTATTTCGCCTAGAACATGCTAGGTGGACAAAATTCATGTTATCATTTCCAGGAAATCTTAATTGCAAAACGTAAACAACACCCCTAATCTCCAGATTCCAAGAATCGGTTGTTTGTCAAATGCTTAACTGATAAGGAATAGTGGTTAGAAGTCAGGTATTGAGTTTAATGAAATCGTTACAGTCAATCAGTTGCAGTTTAGTGACACTTTCGTACACATCCATAGTGGCTTATAGTTAATATTTTGAGTGTTTGTGATGGATATCAACACGGAGGGTAAGTCCTATTATTTAAAAAACCTTTTTTAAAATCTGAATCTGTTCAAATGAATTTTAGGTATAATTTTAACATAGCTTATATATTTTAACGTATTTTTTTTATGAAAGAATAGTTTTAAAGAGTTAATTTTGCAGACATTCACCTTTATCCGGGCTAGTTCTTTGATATATCATAGGAAATACTTTATTCTTCATAAAAATACACAAATTGTTTAGCACACTTCAGTACAACATATTCTTTTCTTTTTTTTTTCAGAACGCTTATACTCTATTTCTAGGGTAGAATTTTTTGAAGAGTGGTTGAAACCCACAAAAAATGAAAAGAACTCGGGTATATATGAGTACCTTTCTTCAAAATTTCACTTTGGTAACATTACTGAATGTAGCCAAAAAGAAATAAAGTTGAAGATATCCAACTTTTCCAATAAAATTGGTGTCAAATGGTTGGCTTCAGGAAAATCGAAGGAGCGTTTTTTAATTAAAAATAAGACCTGGCTGGATGAAGAAGATATACAGTTTACTGTGAGTTCTTTTGAGCCACAACCATCAACTTCGAGTGAGGCTGTGATTTCAGCAGGAAGGCCTCGCAAAGAATTCGAAGAATCGTCGTTTAAAACCAAAAAACGTCGAGTCGTGGATCTCGTAGAATCGCGAAGTGTCAATGAATTGGTGACAGCTGCCGAAATTGCTGCGCGTTCAGCAGGACAACGGAAAATTGCCAGCGTAATTAGAGACATTAGTGAAAGCTCAGTTATTAATGTTAAGTCTAAGGATACCAGTAATGTTAATCCTAGGCAGTTAAGTAGTGACGAAGCGTTAGCTTACTATATAGATTCTAAGTCAACAACACATGCGTACAAACAAACAAGAAAGTGGTCTATGAAGGCAGGACATAATGTGTTTCCATCATATTATAGTTTGACAAAATCTAAACAGGCCTGTTATCCTGCACAGGAGCACATTGCTGTAACAGAAACACGTGCTGAAATAAATTTGCAAGCATTATTAAACAAAACAGTGGAACGTTTAGTATTAGCACAGCATGAAGTTATCAGCAGTGTCCTCGCAACAAGTTCGTCTTTTACACTTGTAAGTAAATGGGGATGTGATGGAAGTTCTGGGCACAGCACATACAAACAGAGATTTGAGAACACTGAAGATACGGACGAATTTCTTTTCGTATTTTCTTTAGTTCCCCTTAGATTATATGATGGGGCCAAAATTGTTTGGCAAAATCCTCGGTCTTCATCAACATTGTATTGTCGCCCAATCAAATTAATATTTGCTAAAGAAACGAATGACTTCACGTTAACGGAGACAAATAGATTGTTGGAAGAAGTTAACGCTCTTCTTCCAACACGTATCGACTTTGGTGATTCTCAAATCTCTGTGAAACACGAACTTTTGCTGACAATGACAGACGGAAAGGTATGCAACGCTTTAACGGAAACTCGTTCAACTCAAAAGTGTTTCATCTGTGGCGCCACCCCCAAGACGATGAATGATGAACCCGCGAACTTCAACAGCAACCAAGATCATTTTGGCTTTGGTTTATCTACACTTCATGCTTGGATTCGTTGCTTCGAATGCCTTTTACATATCAGCTACAAGTTGAATATTAAGAAATGGCAGGCTAGAAGCAACGAAGACAAAGCAGATATCAAGGTTCGTTCCGACGAAATTAAGTTAAAATTTAAGAACGAGATGGGACTTATTGTAGATAAACCAAAGCCAGGATTTGGTTCTTCAAACGATGGAAACACGGCTCGTCGGTTTTTTAAGAATGCTGAGATGAGTGCTCAGATCACGGGATTGGATGTTGAAATCATCAAACAGTTCGATGTAATATTGAGGACTTTGTCTTCTGGATTCGAGATAAACTTAGTTGAATTTAATAAATTTTGTCTTGAAACCAGAAGACATTATCTAAGTCTCTATTCGTGGTACTGTATGCCTGCTACTGTACATAAAATATTAATTCATAGTACAGAGGTCATCAAAGCTGCATTGCTTCCAATTGGGCAGCTTTCCGAAGAGGCTCAGGAAGCACGTAATAAAGATTGCCGCAGATTTAGGGAGTACAACACCCGCAAGTGCTCGCGTGTTGCCACGAACAGAGACTTGCTGTCAATGTTGGTTATAACATCTGATCCCTTGATCAATAGCCTTCGAGAGATTCCCCAAAAAAAGCCGGAAAAAATATGTTCAGAGGTTTTAAAGTTAATTTTAAGCCCTAGTATAGTAGAATCAAGACTGGAAACGTCATCATATTATCGCACAGTTCCACAAAATGATGACGATTACACAGTAAACGATTCATCAGAAGACTCTGATGATGATTATTAGGTTACGTTATGAAATATTATCTTTGCTGCTTAGTTTTAGTTTTCATGCATATATTTTCTTTTATTGTAAATAAACCTATGATTGTTTTGTTACTATTTGTAATTTTATGTATTTAGATTTATATTGTACATACCTCTTGATACTTATTCGATCTGAACTGCATGCAATTTACAGCATTCATAGTACTCGCTAAGTTAATTGTTGCTCATATGTTATTTTTGAAAATATTTTTTTGCTATCATAATTTTTTTCGTTTTTTATTACAAAAACATGACTACCCATATTTGAAATAAGTAAGAGCATCGTTATATAACATAAAATAATATTGTCCACCTAGCATGTTCCACGCGATACACTGTGCTACGGACGGAACTCGCGCGCGCTGTTTACGAAGAAGGGCAAGCAACTGCCATTACGATGGTCGAAGATTGGATGGACTCCGCTCGGCCAACCCATACGGATCGCCAGCCGGCACCAGAGCCGCTGGCAATCACCAGTACGGTGGCACTTATGCCACACCCAATACGACAGGCGGCACCTAGGCCGCAATACGAAGAGGCGGCGCACGCGCCGCACCAAGAAGATTCGGCGGGCCATGAGTCGCCCGCACCACGAGAGGTGGCCCAGGCGCCACAAGCTATGTCGCCCGCGCAGTCGGCGGGCATTCCAGCGCGCGCTGTACGTCCGGCGGAAGATGATGTGTCCGTCGTAGAGAAGGCGAAGATTTCGACGCCTACTGAAAATACGGCACCAAAACAAGAGTCTGGTGCATTGAAAGCCGCAGATATCACCGCGCTCGCGTCAGCCCTGGCAGAAGCATCACGAGGGGCGCCGCGCTATAGTATGGAGTTACCAAGTTTCGATGGCGCTGGTGAAGAATGGTTGCAGTTTAAAGCGGCATATCGAGATACGGAGAAATATTTTAGCAAGACGGAAAATCGGGCAAGAATTCGAAGATGTTTACGTGGAAACGCCAAAGAAGCCGTCGCTTGCATGTTTTACGGGGAAACCGACCCAAGTGAGATCGTCGACCATTTGGAAATACAGTTTGGTCGGCCCGACGCACTAGTGAACGCCGAATTAGAAAAAATCAAGTCATTGCCACGAGTGAAAGAAAGTGCGCGGGAAACGTGTGTGTTCGCCAGTAAAGTGAATAATATCGTCGCTACGATTCGAGCTCTCAACAGAGAGAGCTATCTACACGATACGGTGGCAGTGAATAGTTTATTAGCAAAGTTTAATTATACGTTGCAGCACAGTTGGTTCCAGTACGCAAGACGGGAAGATAGAAAACCCGATCTACAAATGATAAGTGAATTTTTAATGAAAGAAGCCGAGATGTGTGCTGCATTGGTGCCACATGAACCTACGAAAGAAAATCAGCAAGTTTTTAAGAAAACACAGCGAACACACACGCAGAAATATGAACCGCAAGTGAAGAGAGACAAATGTGCGATATGTCAAGATGCACATACTAGCTCTATATGTGAACAGTTGACGAAAGCTAGTGTTGACGATAGGTGGGCTATGGCAAAACGTAATAATTTATGTTTCAGGTGTCTGCAAAAAAGAAGGCCAAACCACGAGTGCAAGGTTCGGCAATGTGGTATCGACGGGTGTAAGAGCTCGCATCACCGGCGGCTACACAATAGCCGCAACAATTATACGAAGAGGACACCTGAAGATCAAGCAGAAGACAGCGACGCCGTGGTGACGTCAACGCAGTCAAGCGCGCCACGCGCCTACCTTAAAGTTGTACCGATTGTCCTGACAGGTTCCAGGGGCAGCGTGAACACATACGCACTATTAGATGAAGGGTCCACAGTCACGCTGGTAGAAGAGAAGGTGGCTGCGAAGATAGGAGCTCGCGGACCGGTGGAGCCGTTCCGCATAGAAACAGTTGGCGGCACGCGACTCAACGCAGAGAGGTCGCGCCGCATCGCAGTCACCATCAAGGGCCTTCATCACCATCAGCGACATCGGATAATAGGAAGAACTATAGGTAACCTTAACCTATCGCCACAGTCTGTTAGCAGATCCATCGTCAACAACTGCAGACATCTAGAAGATATAGAAGAAGATGTCATCATGGAGCGCGCCGTGCCAACCGTGCTCATCGGCCAGGACAACTGGCACCTGATCGTGACGAGGGCTGTGAAGAGCGGAAGACGTGGACAACCAGTAGCATCGCTCACGCACCTTGGCTGGGTGCTACATGGTGTGGACTACCGCCACAAGCAGCGAGTCCACCTAGTGCAGAGAGCTGCCTATGCCGAACAAGATGAAGATATAGAAAAGGTAATAAGAAATTATTTCGATTTGGACAGTGTCGGCATCACTCCGCGCCAGCCCATCAACAAGAACGAGCAGCGAGCCCTGCAGATTTTAGAAAGTACGTGTAAGCGCTTACCTGACGGGCGCTACGAGGCAGGTCTATTATGGAAAGAAGATAGCCGCGAGTTTCCTGATAGCCGCGGCCTGGCTATTAAAAGATTGTATAATACAGAGAGACGTCTGGATAAGGACCCCGCGCTAAAGGAGGCATATGAAAAACAGGTACAACATTTATTAGATAGTGGTTACGCCGAACCTGCCTACGAGTCACCTAGCCAAAGCAGCTGGTACCTGCCTCACTTTGCAGTAGTGAATCCTGCAAAACCTAAGCCGCGAATAGTGTACGACGCAGCTGCACGGGCCAATGGAGTAAGTCTCAACGACATGTTATTAGCTGGTCCAGACCTTCTGCAGAACCTACCCGGAGTGCTTATGAGATTTCGACAGCTGCCTATCGCCGTGACAGCAGACATAAAAGAAATGTTTCTGCAAATACGTGTACGACAAGAAGACCGGGACGCATTACGTTTCCTATGGCGAGGAAGCGATAGAAAAGATTCGCCACGTGAGTATAGGATGACCAGCGTCATATTTGGAGCTGCGTCATCACCAAGCACCGCTATTTTCGTAAAAAATAAGAACGCACAAGAGTACGCCTACCTCTATCCCGACGCCGCTACAGCCGTGGTAAGAAACCATTACATGGACGATTACCTGCAGAGCTTCGATAGTGAGGAAGATGCCATCAGAATAGCCTCGCAGGTTAGCCTCATTCATCAACAGGCGCATTTCCAGCTGCGCGGATGGAAAACGAACAACTCGGCCGTAGCTAAAACGCTACTAGTAGCGCCATCTCTGGGCGGCGATTGGGAACTAAGCACAGAAAGCGAGAAGGTTTTGGGATTAAAATGGAAACCTCACAACGATAAGCTGGGTTTCAATGTTAAAGCGGTGTACGATGAAGATAAAACACCTACGAAGAGACACGCGTTACGGGTTTTACTATGTCTATTTTCGATCCTTTAGGTTTAATTACACCTGTAACTATTCACGCGAAACATTTACTTCAAGAAACGTGGCGAATCGGACTACCATGGGACGAGCCTTTACCTGCGGACTTAGAGAAGACATGGAGAAGCTGGCTTCAAGATGTGAGAAGAATGGAAAACCTGGAAATACCTCGCGCACATTCTAACCTGGCGTGAGCGCGAGATCGGCAGCTGCACATCTTTACGGATGCCAGTGAGTCTGCCTATGCAGCGGCGGTCTACTGGCGCATAGTCAACGAGGACGGCGAAGTCAGCGTCAGCCTAGCAGCAGCCAAAGGAAGAGTCAGCCCGCTCAAGTTTACCTCCATACCAAGGTTAGAAATTCAAGCAGCTTTACTAGGTGCCCGCCTAGCTCAGCACGTCATGGAGGAGTACGAGTATCAGCCAAGCCGCAGGGTGTACTGGACAGACAGCCGCACAGTTTTATCGTGGCTACGCACAGGCTCGCGAGCATTCAAGCCGTTTGTTGCCCATCGAGTAGCTGAAATTGAAGATATTACGAAGGTCGCAGAGTGGCGATGGGTGCCGTCTCGCGACAATGTAGCTGATGATGCTACTCGCCATATCCCGGAAGAATTTGGAGACCAACATAGATGGTTCGTTGGTCCGGCCTTCTTATACTTAGAAGAGGACAAGTGGCCGCAAGATGTCGCTACCAGTAGCGAAATAACAGGCGAAGAAAAACCGTCGGCAGCTGTAAATAGTGTAAATATTGTAAATAACATTAGAAAAATTGTGTGCATTGCAGAAGCGCTTCCGGAAGTGACAAGATTTTCGTCGTGGCTTCGACTGGTGCGTGCAACAGCGCGCGTGCTGCAGTTTATCGAGCTCTGCAGACCAAATAAGAAATGTGTCGCCGGTGTGCGTAAGCGCACAGCTACGAAAGCCTCCAATGATGAAAATTGGGGAAAAAAGTGTACGAAAAGCTCGAGGAAAACAGAGAAAATTAAGAAGCCACGAAGTTTGGAAGAAAAACGACAATACTTGCCGCTAGATGGCGCTGATATCATTAGCGCCGAGAAATTGTTAATAAAATTATCACAGCAAGAAAGCTTTGCTAGCGAAATAGAAGCTATTACGGGCGGGAGCACGATAGCAAGAGACAGCCGGTTGAAGCAGTTATCATTGTTCATCGATCAAGAAGGCATTTTGAAAATAAAGTCACGTATAGCGGCGGCAGAAGAGATAAGTGAAGATTTACGAGAACCGGCCGTACTAGATGGCCGTCACCCATACACCCGCCTCTACATAGAACACGAACACCGGCGTCTTCACCATAGCGGGGTGGAAGCAACTACGAGCGAGATATTACAGAAATTTTGGGTTTTACGGCTTCGTCCCACCGTGCGCGGCATAGTAAAGAGCTGCGCGCTTTGCAGAAGGAGAAGCGCTATCCCGCCACAGCCGCCTACAGGCGACCTGCCGAAATCCCGGGTCGCGCACCATCAGCGAGCCTTCACCTACGCGGGCCTGGACTTTCTTGGGCCATACAGCGTGACCATCGGGCGGCGCCACGAGAAGAGATACGTGGCGCTTTTCACCTGCCTTACTTCAAGGGCGGTCCACCTGGAGATAGCCGCCAACCTGACTACGGACTCCGCAGTAATGGCACTGCGGCGCATGATGTCGCGCCGCGGGTGCCCCACCGAGGTTTGGAGCGACAACGGCACCAACCTGCGCGGCGCTGATGCAGAGCTGAGGCGCGCCGCACTAGACGCCACTAAAGAAGCAGCAGCCAACTACTCAATCAAATGGAAGTTCATCCCGCCGAGCGCGCCATTCATGGGAGCGCATGGTGCGCTCTGTCAAGGCTGCACTGTTCGCCGTGCTGCAACAGCGGCATCCACCAGAAGAGAAGACCCGGCACCACTGACGCCCAATCACTTCCTGCTGGGCGGACCATCACGCGTGCCTGTCCCGGGCGCGTTCTCCGAAGGCGATACCATCGGCCGCCGCCACTGGCGGCACTCACAACAGCTGGCCAACCACTTCTGGTCACGCTGGGTACGAAAAGCGCTTCCGCTACTCCAAAAGCGGCGGGAGCCTCACGGAAGAGGAGCAGAGCTGCGCGTCGGCGACATCGTACTCATCGCTGACGGCGCGCTGCCAAGAAATACGTGGCCAACGGGGATCATCGAGGCAGTACACCCTGGAGCAGACGGCGTGGTACGAGTGGCTGACGTACGTACGGCTGCGGGAGTCATGCGAAGACCGGTTAAGAAGTTAGTCTGGCTGCACCATATTTAGTATAACACTGCGTGTTATAGGCGGGAGAATGTGCAGCACAGACATGTTTTATTGTAAATATTAATGTAAATAGATAGTAAGGCAGAATAGAATGTATGTATGTTTCGTTTAGTTTTCGTTTAGTTCGTAAGTTTTTTGTAATAAATAATGTTCGTTTTCGCCTTTTATTCGCCCTAAGACCTACATACAGCTTTGTTGTATAGAAATAATAAGGCTTTATGTAGCTATGATCTTTGCCTATTAGGCATATTACGAATAAAGCGAGTTCCACGCAGTCGACGACATTACGAGTCGACTCTTGCGAGATAGTATTTATATGCGGGAACTCGCAATTACGAAAATCCGAAAAGTGCAAAGTTTTTTATGATAATGAATGTTTTTCTATTATAAATAGTATGTATAATGTAAGTATAAGCCTTAGGCATATGTTTAGACACTTTTCGGTAATATAAAGATAGATAACAGGATAGTACGACCTGAAAAGGCGTACAACTCTGTAATTGTAAGAGTTTCCGAGGTCCTGTAAGAACGAATAATGTATATAACGCTCTTGTTTATTATTGTATAAGTCTATTTGTGTTAGATCCTTGTATATAAATAAGAAATAACACATTGTAATTAGTTTTCGGTAGGTCTTAGGGCATTACGTACTTTGTTTTGTATATATTTGTAAAAAGGTAGTACCGTTGCACTCGATAGAGGGCCACACTAGTTAATTAGAGGTAGAAGAAACTACCTAAGATAAAATTATTAAGATTAGATTGCGAAAAGTAGGATTAAACAAATCCTAGACATTGTGGCGCCACACCCAGCGCCGTTTTTCTTTGAAGATTGCCGCCGCGCGTCTGGCCGCGCACTATAAATATCGGAGAGCGCGGCCATACAATCAGTTCCGTTCCAGTTCCGTTCAGTTTCGTTACGACTCAATAAGTTTCCCAGACAAGTTCCTGGGCTTTAGTATATATCTATAGGGTACAGGCTTAGAGTAGGGCAGTGTTAGGGCAAGTAGTGGCTCCCCCATACAATAGGTCAAATATTTGCAACGGTGCTAGCTTTATTGCTTTATTTCGTTACAATAAAGCACCTTTGCAACGAAAAGTTGTGGTCTCGCTTATTTCTCCGACACATCCGGCTCAACAGAAAAGCACTACGGCTGGTGGGGCATCGAAGAGAGAAGAACCAGATTTACAGTCCGCTGGCTCCCCCGGCTGTAGTGCACAGTAACTGATAGTGAAAATAATAATAAGCAATTAAATAAACAGACATTTACATTCAACGAATATAAAGCAAACTTAGAAAAATTAGTGTCTAGTAGAATAATTAGTATCAAAAATGATCAATATCCTACCCCTAAGATAAACAAAGGTACAATACCTTATTATTTTAGTAAAAAATCAGGAAATAAAGTAGAAAACAACCTAAAACATTCAGTTTCAAATAATGTACAGTACCCGGCGATAAATATTGCACATCGACCTTTGGAAAGAGACAATCGGCTAATTTCGGCTTCGTAGAGCGTTATCTCTGTCGCACAAAATACAAACAGTCCGGTACCTATTAGGAGCTGTTAAAACAAGTATGATTTGCTTCTTTTGATATTTTTATTCTTTGTCTTTTAATATTTCGCGAAACAGGAAAAAATATCGTCTACATGGATGAGTCATATATACATGCATCCCACACTAAAGGGAAATCTTGGAGTGACGATAAGAAAAAAGGAGTAAAAAAGCCAATTTCAAAAGGTCAACGTTTGATAATAGTTCATGCGGGAAATGAAAAAGGCTTTGTACCCGGTGCTTTTTTAACGTATAAATCCACGGAAACTACAGGTGACTATCACAATGAAATGAATAACGATAACTATGAGAAATGGCTGGTTAACCAATTAATCCCAAATATACCCAGTGATTCTGTTCTAGTTATCGACAACGCACCCTATCACAACAAGTATGTTGAGAGACCCCCCAACTCAAACACCATTAAACGGGAAATGATCAACTGGTTAAACAGACATGAAATTCCAGTTGATCCAAAATTAACAAAAACCCAGATTTACGCTATTATATGTCAGCACAAGGAGAGGTATACAGAGTTTTCTGTGGACAAAATACTTGCCGAACATGGGCACACTGTGTTGCGATTGCCACCATATCATCCGGATTTTAATCCAATTGAAAATATATGGTCTCAACTGAAAGGCTATGTAGCCTCTAGAAATGTGGGTATGAACTTAACTACAGTAAAAACATTATTGACTGAAAAAGTAAACATGATCGGCGCTGAAGAGTGGAAAAAGGTTTGCGATCATGCAATCAAATGTGAGAATGAATATAGAAGCATTCAACACAGTTTAGACAATTACACTGATAGATTAGTAATAAATACGGCTGATAGTGACAGTGATATTGACCTCTTTGAGAGCACAGATAGTGAAATGGAAGTAATTGAGAATTAGAATTATTATTATTTTTATTGCAATGTCTCATTTTAGCAATAGGTATAATGGTGTTTATTATGTACACTAAAGCTGTAATGTTCCAAAATAATTAAATACGTAAACATAATGTAAACATGTTTTTTTATTTTATTTTACCCCAACCTAAAGCCATCACTTATAGAAAAATTAGTGTATTTTATACAAAGAATAAAAATATCAAAAGAAGCAAATCATACTTGTTTTAACAGCTCCTAATAGGTACCGGACTGTTTGTATTTTGTGCGACAGAGATAACGCTCTACGAAGCCGAAATTAGCCGATTGTCTCTTTCCAAAGGTCGATGTGCAATATTTATCGCCGGGTACTGTAATAAAAAAGGGTACTATACCATATTACTTTAATATTAAATCGAGAAGTGATATAAAAAATATAGATAACAAAGACCAGTTTTTTCGGAAATAATCACCAGTTTAAATTATTACACCAAAATATAGCAGGTGCTCTGAGTAAAAGAGACTATTTGCAAGTAGCTTTAAGTGAGCTTAGTGATGAATTGGGCAAAATTGATGTTATCTGCCTTTCTGAAACATTTCTTAAACAAGGTTCCGAACAAAATTTTAGAATAGAATTGAAATAAAGGGCATGTCTCTTGTTTGGTCTCATACAAATTGGTAAAGATTTGATTAAATTTGAATTGAAATAAATTATGGGTATGCCTCTTGTTTAGTCTCATACAAATTGGTAAAGATTTGATTAAATTTGAATTGAAATAAAGGGCATGCCTCTTGTTTGGTCTCATACAAATTGGTAAAGATTTGATTAAATTTGAATTGAAATAAATTATGGGTATGCCTCTTGTTTAGTCTCATACAAATTGGTAAAGATTTGATTAAATTTGAATTGAAATAAAGGGCATGCCTCTTGTTTTGTCTCATACAAATTGGTAAAGATTTGGTTAAATTTGAATTGAAATAAATTAAAGGGTATGCCTCTTGTTTAGTCTCATACAAATTGATAAAGATTTGATTAAATTTGAATTGAACGAAATTAAAAGATATACATCAATTAAAATTAGATTAGAATTCGTGCTGTTTTAATCACTGCACCCTGTGTCGTATTTTAGAGTCTGGAGGCCCTGGGGCTACGAAGGAGCGTTTTTCTGCTCATAGAGATACGCTCCGTCTCTAATTTTCATATCTATATTATTATCATTCCAGGACGTTTTTTACGTAGGTATATCGGATGTTTTATGGAGTAAGGTGAAATAAGGATTCACTAAGAACAAAATAGAAATAAGTTAGTAAAAATGCGAAAAAAAATTGAACAAACCAGAACATTTGCTGCCCGGTTAAAATTTAGATTTATAAATCTCTATTGTGAGAGGCTCCCAGGGCCCTAACGATTCTGTTCCCCAAAATCCAGCCCTGCCTCAAACCTTTATTTGGGCAAGTTTTATCTGCTAGCTTTGAGAAAATCACCATATCATCATATCTCGCCGTGTTGGTCCCGGCCTCCTTTGAAGAATAGGCCAACTGCCGTTCTGCCAGGCAGGTCGTAAGAGGCGACCGATTGGCTATCGATTCACTAACATCGTGGCTACTAGGTGGTAGAGTTCTGCATTGTCTCGCCCGGGTCTGGTACCACTGCCTTACCTATTCCTTCCGCAATAGCGTCAGTGCTTGTCGCTGTCGTGTTCCGGTTTGGAGGGTAAGGTAGCCGGTAAACTTATGCATATGACATTAGACCTCGCCACAAGATAGCAACGCACCATTAACATCTTTGGTGTCTATAGGCGATGGTTGACTCTGTCCATCAGGAGACTCATCTGCTTGTTTGCTATCTTATGATATAAAAGAAAAAAAAAACAGACTACTAGGCTTACTAGGGTGCTTATTTAATAAGCTTACCCCAAAGTATTACCTTACACTTTCGTATCATTATACACAGTCTCTTAGGTATGCTATTCGCCTAGTGAGGTAGGTACTGGTAGGTACATATAAGTACTAGGAGGTACATATATGTACTAGTAGGTACATAAATGTACTAGTAGGTACATGGGCGTTTAAAGGGGGAAGGGGCGTGTTTGGAAGAGTCTGGATTTATATACAAATTAGAAATACCTATTCGCGGAATACGCCGTGTGCTCTCTGAGCTATCGTGCGAACGGACGGACGGACATAGTGAAACTATAAAGGTCCTAGTTTACATCGGAACCCTACAAAAGGAATAGGTATTTACAATTGTTCCCGAAATAGGATTTGATGTACCGGTAAGACAGTGTTTCTTAAACTGTGGTCCGCGGACCCGCTGGGGGTCCGCGAGTATGTGTATGGGAGTCCGCCGTCTTATCTATAAACGTTTAAATTAATAAATAAATGCCAATATTTTTTTATTAAGGGGGTCTTTGAAGTTGCGGTCGATTTTCAAAGTGGTCCGCGGTTTGAAAAAGAAACGCGGTTTGATTAAGAAACACTGCAGTAAGAAGTTCTTTGTAAAATAATCTTTAAAGAACAATGGCGGGTTGTCATACAAGAATATACCTGAAAGAAATTTGCAATGTCTTCAATAGGTTTTTGGTGATTTTATTCCACCGGTAAGTACTTTAATTGCAAGCTACACTGACAAACTAAGAAAATGACAAAATCGTATCCATTTAATCCGTGCTTCAGACCGATGCAAAGGCGAGATGAACTTCATTTTTCTAGTTAATCGTGATAGAACATGAATAAAAGCCCGAAACCTTTCGTGTTATCCCGAATTATTCGCGATTCATTGGTTATGGTGCAGCTACACATGGTGGGCTACGGCGGAGGTTCGCGCTAGCCCGAACTACATCGCGACACCGGCTTACGTCATAATGACGTCGTATTATCACTGGTCATCAAACCGCGGCCCGCAGGATATATTTGTGCGTCGAGCGACAAAGTAAACAAATTAAAAGAGGCCGATCATTAAACTCTTTAATTTTATGTAACTACTGCATGTCCCGCGCAGCTTCGCCCGCGAGTGGATAAATATGTCGTCGAAATAGCTTTTAATACAAATTTTATCCCCTATTTCAGCCCTTCAGGGGTTGATTTTGGAAAAAAAAAATTAGCCTATTTTGACTTCGGATCTTCAACTATTTCCATGCCAATTTGCATGAACGGCTGGACCGATTTTGACGGGACTTTCACTGGCAGATAGCTGACGTCATAGGTAACTTAGGCTACTTTTTTAGAAATTTTTCCACGCGGACTAAGTCGCGGGTTCAGCTAATATATTATAAATACCTGGGAGAACGACAGGGGCGGATTGGTCATCATAATCGGCATAAATGCAAGCAAACGGGTTGCACGAGGAAATTTATGTAGGTATATTTAAGTATTTATTTTTAGTTAACTTCATGTACAAATTACAGTTTGCTATTATTATTATTATTGTTTATGATAATTATATTATCTATTGTGTTGGCCGCGCTAAATATATCACCCGCGGACCGCAGTTTGACGCCCACTGCAGTGACGCGTCAAGGCACTTCGGGATATCGCGATAGCACGAACCTTTGCCGTAGCCCGATATATATGTAGCTGCACCCTAACTACAAACATCGCGATATGGGATATTTACGCCGTATCCCGATAATGAAGCCAAGGAGCAACTTAAATAATCTGTGCTATTGATTTAACATTCACGTAATGAAGGCACCGCGGTCTAAAACACGTTTAATACATTCACGTAATGAAAACACGGTAAAAATTAATGCTGTAAACCGTGCGCGAAAACAATGACCGAAACAACGCCTGCAGTAACTTTACGGCCCCGGTTTCATTTTGATTAGTGCGTGTGCGAGTGTTTAATGCAGGTGCTTAGTATTAAGCAAGAAACACTTGTAGACAGCCGTTGATTAGTGCGAGTGATTAGTAATCAGCGTAGTTAAGTCAATAGACGTTGATTAGCTAGTACTCGCACTAATCAACGGCTGTCATGTGTTTTTTGTAATACTAAGCACCTGCATTAAACACTCGCACTCGCATTAATCAAAGTGTAACCGGGGCTTAACTCTGTGTACTTAGGCGAGCCGGCTAGTAGTAGACTTGGCAAGATTCCAGAAATATTAATTCCAATTAGTGATCCCAGGATATTTTTTCTCACTTTGGAACAACGCATCCATCCTTAAACAATTCTGCTTCGCACCAATAAAGTACGTTGTGCTTCGCAGACTATGTTTGTGGATCATGGGTGTTTTCTAGTTTCTTGACTGTGATGACTTGACGCGCGAACATAAAATACAGATTCTCAGTCAGGTCGGGGAACGTGCGTAATGCGCGTACTGAAAAGCGCGACAATCGTCTTCGTGTGTCTTCATGGATCTTGGTGACATGAATGAGGAGCTCGCTTTAACTTAAGCAAAACGAAGAAGCTTGAGGCCGTAGATTAGTACATTATATGTATATTAGGCCCCGGTTACACTTTGATTAGTGCGAGTGTTTAATTCATGTGCTTAGTATTAATCTAAAACACGGGTATACAGCCGTTGATTAGTGCGAGTGATTAGTAATCAGCGTCTTTTCACTTTACTACGCTATTTAATCAAAGTGAAAACTAGGCTTTATTCGGAACCTTGAGGCCGAAGCCAAACCGATGCGTCTGTGAAGCGAGAGCAACGGACGCTCTCTGCGTTTCATACAAACAGCATGGTTTACTTCGGCAACGCGTTTAGCGGCGAACTCACAACGGTTTGTTATTCTTCATTGTGTTATATTGGTTCAGATTCAAAGCACACCAGCTTTACATTTTTCTGATGATTACTGCCATTGATATAAAAAACCTTAGATGCACAGTCCCGAACAAAATTGACACTCAAAAGTGTCCCTAATTTCATTTAAGTAGTTATAGATATGGCAAAAACATATGTCTTGTATATCCAACCTTAAGAGCAAGACTTATTATAGTTGTTTTTACAAAGCAGTGTACGAAAAGAAATAATGAGCGCACAATTTAAAATTGGGCGCTCATTTTTGGAGGACGTTTTTGACACACTGATTGTGTATCTTGGGTTTTTTATATCAATGATTACTGCAATCAACATAATTGAGAAAGTAAAATCAAATCAGGTATCTGTGAGTTCACCCTATCTCCGTTAATATTATAAAAGCCTAACTTTGTGTAAAGGTTTATAACTACGACTAAATCACGCCAAAACAGATTAACGGATTGAAATTATATACACAAGCATATCAAAAGCATACCAAACGTGGATGTTCTTTCTGATTTAAAATACTGAATTTTGTATTCTGAAAACTAAAAACACATGGAAAGTCTTCTAGTGAACTATAAGGATCGAGCACACTTGGAAGAGTCGGGACGGGCCGCATTGCTACAAAAATGTTAGCATAGCATATTGACAGGGTAGAGCGCGCCGCATCGCAACATATCGCATTTCTATATTTATTACCAAATGTTTTAGGGTTCCGAAGTAAACTAGGAACCCTTATAGTTTCGCTATGTCCGTCCGTCTGTCTGTCCGCACGATTGCTCAGAGATCCTCAGTACTAGATATCTGTAATTTAACACGAATATATATACTAGTCACATCACCAAAGTGGTACCATAAAATATTGAAAAAAATATTTTTTTCAGGGTAGCTCCACTACATGCAAAGTGGGAATGTTAATTTTTTTTTCACGTACCCCATCGTGTGGGATATCGTTAGATAGGTTTTTAAAAATATTGTGAGTTTGTAAAAACAAGTTTTCGACTAAGGGATTCGTTTGTAAAATATTAAGCTCTTAAATGCGAATTTTTGTTAGAGCCAAGTAACTAGATAGCTGATGTAATTAAGAGTAACTTAGGCTAATTTTTTTATCTATACATCTACAAAAATAGATAAAATTGGAGTGTCTGTTTGTAATATAATATTTATACACCTACAAAAAATAAATAAAATTGGAGTGTCTGTTTGTAATATAAAAATAACTGGGTTTAACTAAATGCGTATGGATGTGTACACGGTACATATACTAAAAACACTTTTTACGATTTTTGTCTGTCTGTTTGTGCCGGCTATTCTCTGGAACGGCTGGACCGATTTTGACGGGACTTTCACTTGTAGATATCCGATGTAATAAGGAATAACTTAGGCTCCTTTTTATCTATACATATATAATAATAATAAAAAAAGTATCTTCACGCCCGTATCCCCGAAGCGGTAGGCAGAGGTACAACAAGTGCACCCACTATTAGCCGAAGATACTTGGTCCCACAAATGTGATAGGTGGCAAGCCTATCGCCAACCGGGCACTTTCCAATCCCGGGCAACTTTGTGTTTATCAGAAAACTGAAAAAACACTTTTTTTTTGTGCCCGACCCGGGAATCGAACCCGGGACCTCATGTGGTCAACGCCAACGCTGGACCACTAGACCACAGCGGCGATAATAATAATAAATAAATAAATAGTAAATAAATATTCACGGGACAAATCACACTTACTGATCTAACCCCAAAGTAAGCAAATTATTTGGTTGTGTTATGGGTGTTAGTCAACGATACTTAATAAACATACAAACTGGGTAATACAAACATATATGCTCATTACATAAATGCTTGTCCGCGTCGGGGATCGAACCCGAACCCCGTCGATTGCGTAGTCAGGGTCGCTAACCACTCGACCAAAAGGGCGGTCAAATAAATCGATCTAGCCAGGCTTTATTTTTAGAAAACGTCGTTTTTACCAAAAACAGAATACCGAGTAGCCAGGTATTGTTTATAGTATGAATTAATAAAAGGTCTCTCATTAGTCTGAATTATCATGATGGACAACTTCGGAACCCTTCATTGCGCGTGGCCCGACACGCACTTTACCAATTATTTTTTGATGATTATTATAAGGTGGGTCTAGCAAATCATATAGTTCTTTGTGGTCTTGAACTAAATTATTAATCATTCTTCATCCATAATTACGCGATTTTATAAATTAATACTCAAAACACGGAAGAACACATGCGTACAATTCCGCTGCCATAGCTCACTGGTGATGGGGCGCAGCGCGCTGTGACGGGCGGCAAAATTCACGGAGCAAAAAACCGTTCTGATGTGCCGCGCCCGAAGCGGCCCGCATTAGTGGACTTGATTCTTTAAAACAAATTAAAAGATAATTTGGTTTATTTAAATAAAACGACAGTTCGTAACCCATTGTCTATTAAGTTTTAAACAGTACATAGTCATTACATTACCTTTCTAAGGAAATTTTTATCAACTTGATACTCACTGAACGACCAACAATATTTTAAAGAAATCATAAAAGTATAAAACAATATCCCTAAGTACTAAAGGATTGAACACTTCACTTTAATAACACTAACGGATTGTGTTCGACCATACGAATTTAAATACACATACCTGGTCTCGGATTTCATTAAATCAAACTATACATATAAACTTCATCTTACGTTTGATTCAATTAGTAAATTATGACCTATTAAGCCAAGCAATGACTTTGAACAATAAGTAAGCAATACTTATTGCATAAGCAATTTTTTCCTTTTGCTGTCTTTGTAACTGTTCCGCTTCTATTGCCATTACTCGACGATTCAGTTTAACTATTTGCCTCCGTAAATGCACCAGTTCTTCGCTAGCTGACAGTCCTTCTCCATTACCCATAGGAGGAGAAGGGTCTCTGTAACATGCATACAATTATGACATGATTTTTTTTTTGTTTTTATAGTAGAGGGGGCAAACGAGCAGATGGTGCACCTGATGGTAAGTGATCACCGATGGACATGGACATCCGCAATACCGGGGGTATTGCAGCTGCGTTGCCGGCCTTTTAAGAATGAATAAGCTCGTTTCTTGAAGGTCCCAAAGTCGTATCCATTCGGAAACACCCCCGAGGGTAATAGATTCCACAAAGAAGTAATGCGAGGCAAAAAGTGTCGACAAAAGCGCACGGTTGTGGATTTCCAGACATCGAGGTGGTGAGGATGGAACTTATGATGATAGATGATATGGTAGACCTCCTGTCACAGTGTACAATGTACATATGTCTGCAATGTACTCAAACTACTCAAGCGATATTTATATACAGTTGCATATATTGTGCCATATGTTCAAACTTAAAATAGAACATACTTAGAACACTGAAGATCGTCGGCACTTGGTAAAATTCCATGTTAACTTAGATTGATATTGTATTAAAAGCACTTATACTGTTTTACTATGTTTTACTCGGCTAGTGTAGGTCCAGGCACCCTTTGAAGAATAGATTATCTGTCATTCTGCCGGGCAGATTGTAAAAGGCAGACGCTTGTATATGTGTCACTACCATCGTGACTATGTGGTAGAATTCCGCAATGTATCGCCTTATTATTTTGCCGCAGTAGCGTCAAAACTTATCATTAGCGTGTTTCGGATTGGAGGCTAAGGTAGCCGGTCAACTTATGCATGTAGCATTGCCATCCTAATACACGAATCAGACATGGATAGAAGTTGCATTATCATTAATATCCTTTGTGTCTATAGCGAAGATTTATTTTTCCATCAGGAGAATAATCCATTTATTTCTTATCTAATAATATAAAAAACTACAGACAAACCGATTTTAATGTTTGGTTCAGTAATTACTTACCCACAAGGAAACCAGCTTAATGCTATTATTTATTATAAAAATATTTAATTATTTCAGCCTAAGAAAATATAAGTAACTCCTCTATTGTGTAACTATACATACCTCAGCACAAGACGTGATTCAGTCATTGTAGATTCATTAAACTGTTCAGGATATGGAGTGTTTGATCCAGCACCATCACCTTGAGATCTCATGGGACGAAGGTTTTTTGGTGGAGAATGAGAGGTCCTTAAGGGGAAATCATCTGCTGATGGAAAATAATGTTGATCAAGAGTAATAACACGGGGTGGAGTGCTCACTCTAATCATGCCAGGGTCAGTTGGTAGCACAGCATTGTCTAACTGGATCTCTCTTGGGGTAGCTTTGGTACCTAAAATCATGGAAACAATACAGAACTACTTAAATATTTGTTTGAAACAGTTTATTTTTATGCAATATACAATGTAAATGTGAGTAATTAAGAAACAGCAGTCATGACTGGGTATACTACAGAGATATGAAGAGTCTTTAAATTGTGGTGGAAAAAGAATGATGTATGTTGAAGCAAGCCATATCTGCTTGATGTTTAACGCTGATTCATCCTTGGCTTGGCTTGGCTCTCACAAGCCTTGAAATTTTTAATGTATCTGATTCATTTGCAATGATCCCTTTCTACTTAAGCCTTCGAAATATGGATTTAGGCACAGCTCAAAACAACTTGGGCAATAATGTGTCTCTTTGCAAACACTGCTTGATATTGTGTGTAAAGTGATTTTTGTTTTGATACTTGTTTTTAATTTTCAAGATATCATTTTAAACAAATTGTTTAAATATATTTGCAAGTATGCAGAAGTATTTATTCATACGTTTTTCTAATTGATGACATCATCATGAAGTAGGCTAATAGTCTAATTCAGTGATTTATAATCTAAGTATTTACCCCCAGGATCAGTATTAATGATCTAATCTGTTTGCCAGGTACAAAAACAAATACGTTTATTTAAATTACATTTAATGTATTGTACATTATAATAAAGAAAATTGGATTTTGCTTATAGAGCTGATAACTACATGTGTCCGTTAATTGTGTAATAATATTATTGATTACTAATTATTTTACGAACTGATTTGTGGCATTTTGGATTAATTTAACTTAAATGTAGCAGATGATCCACATGGTAGTCCACCAAACATCCAATATTAATTATAAACGTTTTCTTCCTGAACCTAGCAATATCTGAGAAAAGTGCTCGAAAACATTATTTAAATGAAGACCTGGATCCTATTAATACACCTAAAATTAAATAGCAAATCCTAAAAATTTTTTACAAACAATTTTTTACAAACATTGTATACCTAAATCATAGAAAATTAAATAGTTAAAAGTACTTTTTTAATTCACATCAGATCCCTAAGCAGGCCTAACTAACCTGTCAAAATTATTTTGACCCTTAATGATATTACCCGTATAGCGAAAGGTGTTAAATTGAAGGTTGCAATAGGGTAGGTATTAAATTTAAAACAGCAGACGGTGTAAATATTTATATAACCCTGATATTTCCCATAATGAAACAGTAGACAGACTAGTAGCATCTCATTGTATAGTTGAATGGTGATATCCATTGTAAATGGTAAATGCACGAATTTGTTTAATCAGCTTAGCTTCCAACAAGTTGAGTTATAATTTTAAAGGCACATTGATTAAATACAAAAATTACATCTGAAATAGTGTTCCGTCAGTACAATTAATATCCAATTCGTACCTTTAACCTTTGCGGGTCAGGTTCTTCCAAATAATATATACTTCTCTGGTAATAGAAACTTATTTGCTTGCAAGAACCCAATGTTACAACTGTTGTTAATTTGGGCACAATAAAACTCATAAATATAAGCCAAGATGTTATGGATTGTGGCCACAATCATCCAAGACAGTTGGAATATTGAGGAACTTTTAGCTGCTTGTTTATTCTCCTCTGGAAACTACTATGCTTTAAATAAAAACTGTCAGTCCAGACAAAAATCTATAAAAGTAGTTTTGTCTCAGCATATATCTTATACGGAAGGCCATTAGCATTTCCTCCAGCAAATCATTTTCTAAAATTGCAACTACCTATTATTTGAATATTAAAATAAAATATTCTAAAATGCAGTTATATTGTAATATTCGAAAATGCAGTTTCACCAAGTGCCGACGATGGAAAGTATACATTACCTAATATTTTTCACCGACATATTACTAAGTAAATGATACCCAACAAAACCCACTACATCAATTTAAGCTCAATTCTCTTTACAATCAAGATTCTACAAGAAAATTGTTCATTTTTCTAAGCTTTTTCTTTCACTTGCCCTAAGCCTATTCCAACCAAAGAATATTATAGGCTGCACATAACTATTATTGCTACTCCTCAGTATACACTCTTCTCCCACGTTTTCTATACTCAAGTGAAGAACTTAACACTGGCTTAGTTTTTGAAGTGAAAACTTCTTTAGGTGTATTGAGCACCTTTTGGGTGAACAAAAATCATGGATTTCACATCATCATTAACAAACGCTTTCCATGAGCTGTATGTATTCTGTGTATATTAAACAAAGTAGGTTATATATGGCGCTCTTTGTATGGACATTTGGCTGAGGCGCGGCCATACATATACATAGCTCACATACAATATCTATATGTATAAAAATCAATTGCTGTTCTTTAGTCTCATTAAAACTCGAGAACGGCTGAACCTATTTGGATAATTTTTATTTTGAATTAATTGTTAAAGTCCAGGGAAGGTTTAAAAGGTGAGAAAATATAGAAAAAAAAAGATTAGTTAAAAAGGCAGAACAATGTTTGCCACGTCAGCTAGTATATCTATTAAATGTGTACTAAATTATGAGTAGTATACTGGCTCTGTCTATTTCTAGTTCTATACTCTATGTATGTTATATCTCAAAATAAAGTTTTAAGTTTTCCCCTCTGTCAGCAGTCTTTATGACTCTGATATTTTTAACTTCTCGCTACGTATGTGTCCTTACCGATCCCGATGACCCGATAACTCTGGCCAACGGTTTACACGATAACACTACACACCTACATTCGCGACACCGTCGCCGCCGGCGGCGACAAGGACCCCTGTTTCGCCCTTCGGCGAACCGAGCCCAAGGGCAAGGTTCGGCGGACGGACAAAACAATGCCACTAGCCCTCTCATCGCAAATCACGACCCCACCCTAAGCCGAGGTTCGGTCTCACAGGAGACACCCTTAGGGCGGAGGGCGTACAGCCCTACACCTTTAAATTCTGGCTGAGCACTCTGCTCGCTCCCGTGACCGGTGAAGCTGTAACAGCCCATAAGGCTAACAGCAATTGAGACATTCCGAAAAAAAAAAAAAAGCTACGTATGTCGATAAGGAAGTTACTGATTTTACCCCGATTTTCGAAAATCGAGGTTTCACCAGATCTCCACGTTTTACGGTCCTAGAAACTTTTTCCCACTATTTCCACGATGATGTGTGTGTATGTTTGAGTGCGCGCATGCACGTGTGCGTGTGTATGTAAACATCTCATAACTTTTGAACGGCTGGACCGATCGAAACGTGGTTGATGGCATTTGATTGGATTCAACTCAACCTAGACTTCCTGAAAATTTGATCCAATTCAGCCCAGATTTTGAGAAATTTTGAAAAAACTCCAAAAAAATTCTGACATTGATATGCGAGCTTAAAAAGTTGGATATGGCCAATCGTGGATGAAAAAATCGTTAACGATTCAACAATCTAGTCAAACTTAGTTGCCTACATCATGAAATGCAACCATTTCATGAAATGATTGAATATTTCATGACATGGGCAAATTTGCGATCGGGCCACGACATATCTATACATATAATAAAATCGTAGGAAAGTCAAAACCATACATTGAATATTTTTTTTTTAAAATACTGCAGGTGTGGTCTACAATCCATATCGAAGCCAAAAATATAGTTTTTAGAATTTTTGCCTGTTTGTTTGTATGTATGTCCGGGGTAAACTCAAAAAGCACTCAAAAAGGTCGGGTCAACATATAGGCTACATATTATCACGCCATCATCTACGGGGGAGAAGTGGTGGGGAGTAAACGAAGTCCGCGTGGACGAAGTCGCAGGCAACAGCTAATAAAGGTATAAGGCTAATAAAAAAGGCTAATAAAGATATTTTTGTGATTCTATGTGATATGTTTGAATATGTTATCACTTATAATGAATATATTATGTCATCAGAGTACATATATTAGTAAAAATTTAAAAAAAAACTGAATTCTTTTTTGTTACTATGACAATTTTGTGTAATGAGTTGAGTAGAGATCTTTAAAGATACCTACTGTTTTACCTTAGGAATTTTGCTAAGAAAAAACCTGTTTTGTAATGTGTAAGTAACTGTTAATTTTTATATATATGATATTATAGATTGGTAAAATTAACCTCTCATATGCAAGCCTTAACTCGAGAGATACGGGACAATGACATTCATGTTATCTGACTATACCTCTCGAGATGTGGCAAGGTGCAGTCCTACAATCAATCTAAATTATAAATGGATGAGTTGGCATAGACAAATCTTCAATTTAAATGTGTAAAAGTCACATCACTGCTATTCAAATTATGTTCAATCACTTATGAATTGCCAACAAAATGTTCACATAGCAGCTTGTTTTGTGATGATTTTTAACTGATTTAATGTGAAGGGTGAATAAATTTTATGTTTATGCATTTATTTTTCAATCAAATAAAATGTCAACACCATAAGTAAACATTTTTTATGCAATTATAATAAAAATACCAGAATTTCTCCTTACACTCACAAACCATGGCATCCTATTTATATTATAAATGTGAAAGTTTGTGAGTATGTATGTATGGATGTTTGTTACTCTTTCACGCAAATACTACTGAACCAATTATAATGAAATTTGGTATGTAGATAGCTGAAGACCCAGAATAACACATAGGCTAATTTTTATCCCAGAAAAGTTAGGTGATCCCACGGGATTCACTAACAACTTTTATAATGCAGCTAGTTGTTCATAATAATAGTTCGATACAACTAATATGTTTGGTTAACAATAATCAAGCTTGATCAGTCTGACAAAAAATATAATGATCCAGTGAGTACCTTTTTCAAAACAAGCAATAAAATAAACATGTCAAATACATATGGAGTCAATTTTCAAGTGCCCCCATACAACTTGCATCACCATATCAAGGGCTGCAGCATAAGTTAAAGATATTGATGTGAAACTTGAATTGCTAAGTTCTTAAATAGTAATTTTACTATAACAGCTATATTATATGTCACAATGAAAATAAAACTAAATGATATGATTAAAATAATACTATCTTAGCATACCAATGTGTTGGTCCTGTCCTACAACTAGGATTCTTTCAGGGACTTTCATGTCAAACTTTTCATTTGCATAGTCCCAACCTGATACCAAGCCATTAGGTGTATTATCATCATCAACTATGTCACCTGTCGCCTACGAATAAAAATATTAGTAAATTGAATTAAATTTAAAATCTGGTATCAATGTTGTTAAAAATTGCAAACCGAGGGTATGATAATTATTGCAACAATTTACCTTAATTCTTTGAGGAACAGTCATGTTGTGGCTAATAAGCCGAGTATACGATTCATCGGATGCGTACTGCATGACTCTAATTAGGTAGTAATCACAAAGTACCTAGCAATATGAAATTCAGCAGTGCTATTGTTGCATCAAGAAAATAAGGCCAGCCTGAAATAAAAACTTTTCTACAGTCACAGTATTTTTAACGGTAGGTAATATTATTCGTAAAATACGATTGTAACAAAAGATTTTTATAGAACGTCGTAGATCCTATTAAATATAACGTGAACAGGCACAAATAATTTTTTTTAATTAATTTCATTGCAATTTAGATTAAGTAGTCGTACATTATTTATAGAAAAAGGATGACTATCGTATCGCCAAAGAAAGTATTAAAGTAATTTTTATTTTAGCACTCTCAGTCTCAACTCTGACAACAAGATTGACATTTGACAATTGACAATGATTTGACAAATGACAGCAGCAGGGTCGAGAATACGGAGTGGAAAGTTAGTAGTTACCAAGGAAGTTATATTCTACACGGAATGCTTACACGTACTTCAAAATCGTTCCGAAGAGTACCACGACATGAGTGGAGTGTGTCTCTTTCTACTAAATAAAGCGCCAATCGCCATATATAAGTGTGGCCATGCGTAGTTTGCAAATTACTACTAAGTAATTCTACTAATTTGAGAAACAGTTTTTACATTGCATAAGTAATTACGTAATAATTAAAATAAGCACATTTTAGAACTCACTATGTTAATTACAATACATTTAATGCTAATTTATTTATCGACGTGTATGAATAAAAAGGAATTAACGATTACCGAATATATAAAAATCTACCATTTAGATAGTTTTATTTACACTGGCAATTGCAAGAAAGGGACAACATCCACTCTTGTCGTTGTCTTGCTCAGAACATTTTTCCCTTTGTTAAGTAAGAAACAAATGTCAACTTTATTTGCTACGAAATAAAATACATTTTTATTTTTCAAATATTGCTTTGTAGTAATTCCAGTTATCGTATATAAGTTCCTTGGTAGTTACATTTGGACCTATTACAAAACCAAGGAACTTATATAATATATTACGATAACTGGAATTTTACGAAGCAATATTTGAAAAATAAAATATACTTTATTTCATTACTCATAGTTGACATTTGTTTCTAACTTAACAGAGGGGAAAACGTTCTGAGCAAGATAACGACAGGAGTGGATGTTGTCCCTTTCTTGCAATTGCAAGTGTAAATAAAACTATCTGATGGTAGATTTTTATATATTCAGTAATCGTTAAATCCTTTTTATTCATACACGTGGATAAATACATTAGCATAAAATGTATTGTAATTAACATAGTGAGTTATAAAAAGAGCTTGTTTTAATTATTAAGTAATTACTTATGCAATGCAAAACTGTCTTTATATGGCACATTTATATAGTTCTAGTAGTTATTATATGGCGCTTTATTTAGTAGAGAAAAAGACACACTCCACCAATGTCGTGGTACTCTTCGGAACGATTTTGAAGCGCGTGCGAACATTCCGGGTAGAATGTCACTTCCTTGATTTATAATTTATAGTATAAAGCACAGACTACTTAGAGGTGTAAGCATTCTTAGACTATACCTCAAAAGTCGTGACTGGTGGTGCATGTCGTGACTTTGGACGTGGCTATCTAAATTTTCGTCACTCAACGTTATGTACCCCATTACACGGTGGGTTATCCGTCAGTCATAGCCACTTTGACAAGAGAAAGATAAGAACTTGGCATTAATTTCCATAAACAATCAAAATTGCATGCATTCCAACGCTTATAAAAATTGATTTATCTCTGTCTAACAAGTTCAAATTTTCATAATAGACAAAGCTACAATAATTTTGTCAGTGCTCTAATTTCAAATAATTTAACAAAATAACGTCATCTTAAACAGCTCGTACGCCAAATGCAAATACGCTATTACTAAAATAAGCTGTCAATGTAGGTACATAAAATCGCACACCTAGATAAATAGTAGCACAACTCAAAATATATAATTTTTCAAGAAGAGAAAAAAAACGATTTATTCTATTTCTGTTTCATATAATAAAAATATTCTTATATGGACTTGCATTTAAATTATCGAAAATATTTATTTGATCACTGACTTCTCATCAAATAGCAGTAAAACGAAGTAGTAACTTAGTACTCATAATCAAATCCTGGTCTTATAATTTTACCAACTCAAATTGTGTTCACATTTTACTGCTCTCTCAATCTATTTGTTTTCATCTAATTTTCACTATAATGCTGCACTAAGAGTAGTGTATCTCAATTTTAATTATTTTATTGATGTAAAATTAAAGTAAGTAAAATTTCGTTGAAAACTACATTAATATTTATTATTTAGGTTAAAAACATCGTTTCTATATAAAACGTATTAACGTTGGAACAAATCGATAAAATATTTAAAAAATAAAATTTTATATAAAACTTCTTTCTGTAAAAAAAACACAGCTCTTCTGTAACAAAATATACAAGAGATGTTTTAATCACTAATTTAGGAAGCATTATCCCTACACTTTGCGTTATTTTCAATTAATTAGCCAAATATTACTATGTTTAACCTCTTATAATACAAGAGTTTAAAATGACACATACCAAAATGTCACTACAATAACAAAAAATCTAAACCTTCAACTACATATAAACTACATTCAAACTTTGTTTTTAAAGCGATTTTTAAAGCGATAAAAACGATTTATTTAAAACTGATTTTCATTTAATAGCTTACATAACCCCATCTGGCACGTCGCAACTGGTAATGTGTTAATATTATTGGTTAATATATAAATAATGAATTAACGAAATAATGAAAATTATTGGTAAATATAAATTCGTCATTAATACTGACCTACAAAGTCATTTACGCCGTGTTGGTCCCGGCCTCCTTCGCCGTGTTGGTCCCGGCCTCCTTTGTAGAATAGGCCAACTGCCGTTCTGCCAGGCAGGTCGTAAAAGGCGACCGATTGGCTATCGAGTCACTATCATCGTGGCTACTAGGTGGTAGAGTTCTGCATTGTCTCGCCCGGGTCTGGTACCACCGCCTTACCTATTCCTGCCGCAATAGCGTCAGTGCTTGTCGCTGTCGTGTTCCGGTTTGGAGGTTAAGGTAGCCTGTAAACTTATGCATGTGGCATTAGACCTCGCCACAAGATAGCAACGCACCATTAACATCTTTGGTGTCTATAGGCGATGGTTGACTCTTTCCATCAGGAGACCCATTTGCTTGTTTGCTATCTTATGATATAAAAAAAAAAAATTACATTTTATTAATAGGATTTTTATAAAAAGACACCCAGTCTTTTCAGTTTATGTAGTTTTTAACGCAGACTCCTGCAATAGTAATAACTCGATTTTGGATTATTTCGAGTTGTGCCACTCTTTATTTAGGTGTGCGAAATGTTAAATAATTCTTTGTTTACAAAATATTAAAACGATTTTAACGTTTATTTGTATTTTTTTATAATTTTAGTGAGTGCCTTAAATGTAAAATAAAAACCAATTGTTAAAATAACATGCCCAATTGAAATATTATTTATCAATTATTATGTAGACAGTAAACAGCTGTTCATAAGCCCGCCATTGTTAGGGACTAAATTATACGTTTTTCCGAAGGTTTTTCATATCTAGTAGGTAGTAAGTAGTTTCTTTATCTAAGTTTTATTGCGTGTAATTTTTAATCTTTAATGGCAGCACTTGCTACGTGGATGATTTTCATTGGTATTTCAAATTTTTGAATGCATTATTAATATAATAGGCAATTGTCTATGCAAGAAATTGACAATCTGTTGACTAATCATAATTAAATTATTGTATTGACAAGTTCAATTTGCACATATCACTGTTACGAATAACTTTAATCAACCATTTTGACCAATAGCTATGAGTCGTATTTATTCCTTTGATACACTTTTTATTCGATATACTTTTAGACAAGATTGGCATTATTTTGTAAAATTAGATTAAAATCTTTGACATCTCTATGAAAATCCGCAGAAATGCTATGGTAATTTAGTACTATAAAATATTTAATAATTGTATTGAAAATAGCGTCACCTAGGTCACGAATTGAAAAATATTTTATTTCTAAAGACTTAAGATCTGGATTCAAGGTTTTTGCCACTACATACGATTATTAAAAATAACCTTTTAATGTCTTAAATATATATTTTTACATTACATTATATTTTTTAACTATCTGAACTATAAACATATATTGTTTTGTGGTAAATACGCTTATTTTTAAAATAACAAAGTTTGGCCAATCTATCAAACAAAAAACAACACAATTACAAATGGCGTCGTCATGGTGTTAAATGTTGATAGTCGTGCGCATTTTATTATTGAAATTCAGTTTGTTTTGTGTGTATTAGTGTTATTTTCGTTGAGTTGAACTTTTATTCTCCGGATTGCTTAATCGTGACACAAAACTAATATATTGTGCTATTTATTGTGAGATAATAAAATCTTAAATTATAATATGAATGTTTTAATTCTGAATATATAACATTATACAGCGTGGCAATCAAACGAAGTTGCAAAAGGACTTGTCAGAGTTACATTTTGTTTGAATGGTTCGCTGTATAGTGTTTCATAAATTCCTATTTACTATTAAAATTTCAATAAAAAAGTAGGTACCTATATTAAGCTGCTGAAACAAAATAGTTCTCATGCTATAAGATAGATGACGCCAGTAGTACGCCATTATAGATTTAGAAAGTTGCCTATCTATACCTATAGTAATACACATATTTATCTATGCCGCAGAAGAAGAAGAAAAATCTAAATATTAAATTGTCAAATATCATAAGCTGGATTATCGTGTACACCGTATTTAAAAACGGTTTTTAATAAATAAAATTTATTAGAATGACTTAAAAAATATTTTGTTACATACTTTATTATTTTCTTTATGACTTAAAAATAGGTTTTATATTAGATACAATGAAAGTGACCGGCTTAGGGTTATATATTTTTCTTGTAAATAATTTCTGTTTTTGTTTCGCGAATAATGCTGAAACTCAAAAACGGGAAGACCGTAAATCAAAAGGAGTTACTACCTTTGTTAGTGCAAAATGGGAAACTACCCCTCTTGTGCTTGAGTTAGCTGAATATTTATCTGCAGAGAGCAGTGATTTATTTTGGACTTTTTTTGATGGTGTAAATTCTTTGAAAACTAGTTTAGATTCCTTAGGTAAGAGCACTTATTTATGTTTAATTTCAGTATATATTTTGTTTTTCTGGTAAAAACTACTGTTGCCTTGGATTTGATAAATGCCCGGTTGGCGGTAGGCTTGCCACCTATCACATTGTGGGACTTAAGTATCTTCAGCTAATTGTGGGTGCACTGGTTTTACCTCTACTACCTCGTCGGAGATACAGTGAAGATTTTTGTCTTAATATTTTTTATTTGGCTAAAAATACAAGTTATCTAAAGCTTTGTGTATATTTTTTTGTATTTGAGGATGTTTTAGGTCAAGTAATAAAAATAACAATATGTTTATTGTAATCATTTAGATATTTCATAATCCTACTATAATTGTCTATAAAAAATCTTATTGCATATTTTTTGTTTTCAGAATCAGAAAAACAAATTTATGAAGTATGCATTGGAGTAGCCAGTACTATTCTAGCACCAGCACAATTGAGAATGGCTAAACTGGCTCTGTCTATGCACCTCACATCACCCACTGTTCATATGTTTGATCAAATTGCAACACAGAATGGTGCTAAGACTGCAGGCTGCGATACATTTGTGGCTATTGCATCAAGACAAGTGTGTGATGATGAGACTTTGAGAGATATCTTAAAAGCATATAGCCAATATAATACAGTATGTACTTTTTTCTTATGTAGCCCATAATTTTCTAATTTAACTGCATAAGCTAAGGGTAAAATTTATTACCATACTAGCTGTTGCCTGCATCTTCGTCCGCGTGGACTTCATTTACTCCACACAGCACCTCCCCCGTAGGTGATAGCGTAATAATATGTAGCCTATATGTTGACCCGACCTATTCATAATATTCATGCAAAATTTGAAGTAAATCTATGCAGTACTTTTTGAGTTTACCCTGGACATACATACAGACAAACAGACAAAAATTCAAAAAACTATATTTATGGCTTCGATATCAATTGTAGATTACGGTTCAAGTATTCTTTTAAATAAATATTCAATGTACAGTTTTGACTTTCCTACGATTTGATTATATGTGTAGAATATATGGCATGCAAAGATGCATTATAAACCCATGCTTCTTTCAAGTAAAGGCAAAGGACCATTCTTATGAACATTAGAATGTTTCTAGCTTTGTGAACTGGAAAGATAAGATTTTATTATGGATGAAGTTGATTTCAGATTTCCGCACTGTTCACTTGATTATCTTGTTAAGCTTAGATTATGGATTTCAGGAATTGATTCAAGGGTTGGACAAAGTGATATTGGGATTTTCTCTCTCAGAAGAAAAATCTCAGTAGTTGTTACCAGTTACCTAGAGTATTAGTGTAGTATGTTGTGTGTGGTGTGAAAGTAACACCCCTGTTATATGTTTATGTCAAGAAAAGCCTGTAAAGCTCTTGGTTCCAGTTAGGATTTATGTCCCGGGACATCTTGTGTCTCGAAGTTCAAGACTTTTGTGAATGTAATTAATTGCCTCTGGTCCCAAGACTTTCAGGTTGAGACTCTAGATGAGGAACAGTTGTTGAAATTGTATTTTAATAACTTGTTTTATTTAAGTTTGAATACAAAATTTGCTTATAGAAAAATAGTATTAACTCACAAACATATAAAACATGTGTACAAATATATACAGTATAAGGTTTAAAACTTACATGTTTTAGTTGTTGCCAAAACTACCAAGTTCAAGGAATAAGTATTTGGTACTGTAACAACTAGCCGGGTTAATATAACGGCCGGCCGTGTTACTCCACCAAATTGTAACACCTTTTGCCTGGGGGATTTACTTTAATCTGCTTGGCTGCTTGAGGTACACGAAGATCGACGGGTTTTAGTATTATATTCCAATAATACCACAAATTTTCAGAACTTTATTTATTTTCCGGGCATATGTCTTTGCCCGTCAAGATTACTTCCAACACTTCCATTTTACATACATTTAATAGAAAAACTAAACAATGTTCTACGTTTAAAAGTAGATAAAGCCGCCAGTATGCAATATTATGCATGTAACACCATAAAGGTATTACAGTACTACTACTATGTAATTACTGAGTACATGATAAATATATTTATTAATACATTTTGCCAGAAATTTATTTGATTCTAATTTTATTCTGAGAAGACACCGACGTAAAGTAGCAGCTCCGCTGCTGCGTTTCGTCTGGTTTGTGAGAGTCCCGGAGGCCTAACCCCCCCCCCCCGCACACTATGAATGCGCTATTTAAAAAAAAAAACTACCCCAGGGGGGTACCACTTGCACCAACAGTGGAGAATACCCCCTGAGCGTCCGTGCTCTGGATTCCAGCCAGATCATGGATGCTCAGGCTGCCCTGCGTATTCTGGGGGGGGCAAAATTGCGCTCATAGACAATTCTGTCCGGGGCAAACAGAGCAAGAAGACCATGGCACCCCCTACCACGCTTACTGTGGATTTCTGCAATATCAGGGGCCTTCATTCTAACCTGAACGCCGTCCACTACCATCTCGAGACGGCGAAGCCAGCTTTGCTCTTCTTGACCGAGACACAAATATCTTCTCCGGCTGATACTTCATACCTATCCTACCCGGGGTACAAACTGGAACATTCCTTTGTACCGCGGGCTGGTGTGTGCGCATACGTCAGAGAAGATATTTGTTACCGGCGCCTCGGCAGACTTGAAGGTCAGGACCTATCCATCCTCTGGTTACGCGTAGCTGCGTGGATGGTCGCCGCAAGCTATACAGGTCCCATAGCGGGAATACTGAAATTCACCGGCTCATTCAGTGCTTACAAATGGCTGTGGATTCCGTGTTAGAGCAGACCCCCTCCGCAGAGATCGTGATCTTGGGCGATTTTAATGCCCACCACGCCGAATGGCTTTGTTCTCGCACCACCGATCATGCGGGGAGGTCTGTTCACGATTTTGCCTTGGCGTATGGTCTAACACAATTGGTAACCTCGCCTACGCGTGTTCCCGATGTGGATGGCCATACGCCTTCACTGTTGGATCTCCTGCTGACCTCTGACCCGGATCGTTATCAGGTATCGGTGGACGCTCCACTTGGCGCGTCGGACCACTGCCTGATCCGAAGCAAAGTGCCGGTCACGCGCTCATCACGGTCTCCCTTTGCAGGCTGTCGTCGCGTTTGGCACTATAGGTCAGCAGATTGGGACGGGATGCGGTCTTTCTTTGCATCCTACCCATGGGGGCGGTTGTGCTTCTCGCTGGATGATCCGAATGCTGTCGCTGACTCTGTCGCTGATGTGGTGCTGCAGGGCATGGAACTTTTCATTCCGTTTTCTGCGGTGCCCATCGGTGGCAAGTCTCAGCCTTGGTTTGGTCGCCACTGCAAAGCGGCTTTACGCCGAAAGCAGGATTGCTACCGAGCTTGGGCTGCTGCGTCGGCATCTCGTGATGTAAAAACTAGCGCATTACGAAAGGAGTACAACTCATCCTCGAGATTCTTCAAAAGAGCTATCGCCAAGGCAAAAGCGGAACACATTGGCAGAATTGATGAGAAATTAGTTCGCCTTCCTTCTGGCACTCGCGCGTTCTGGTCTCTCGCCAAGGCTGTCTTAGGGAATTTCTCCCAGCCTTCATTTCCATCCTTGCACAGAGACGATGACTCTCTGGCCCATACCGCAAAGGAGAAAGCCGATCTTCTGGGCTCGTTCTTTGCGGCCAACTCGACTCTGGATGACCAAGGGAACACACCGCCTACCATCCCGCAGTGTGATAGTTCCATGCCAGAACCGCAGTTTCGGCAGTCAGCTGTGCGTAAAGCACTTCTTTCTTTGGACATCCACAAGTCGAGTGGGCCTGATGGCATCCCTCCTGTTGTGCTTAAAGTATGTGCTCCAGAGTTGGCGCCAGTATTGACGCACCTATTCCGGCTCTCCTATTCACTCGGCGTGGTACCGAATTCATGGAAAACAGCTTTAGTGCATCCCATTCCTAAAAAAGGAGATCGCTCTAATCCGTCAAACTATCGGCCAATAGCCATAACCTCCTTGTTCTCCAAAGTCATGGAAACACTTATAAACTGTCAGCTCCTGAAGTATTTAGAAGAGCACCAGCTGATTAGTGACCGTCAGTACGGTTTCCGTCGTGGCCGCTCAGCTGGTGATCTTCTAGTATAATTGACACATCGTTGGGCGGAGGCAGTTGAGTCCAAGGGGGAGGCATTGGCAGTTAGTTTAGACATAGCGAAGGCCTTCGATCGGGTATGGCATAAAGCGCTTCTCTCAAAGCTGCCTTCCTATGGGCTTCCCGAGAAACTATGCAAGTGGATCACCAGTTTTTTGGCTGATCGGAGCATTAAGGTCGTAGTCGACGGTGCATGCTCCGATCTTAAACCTGTCAATGCTGGTGTTCCCCAAGGCTGCGTGCTATCACCGACTCTGTTTCTTCTGCATATCAATGATATGTTGCGAATTAGTAACATACATTGCTATGCGGACGACAGTACTGTTGATGCTACATACTCCGGCCGTAGCGGTATTTCTCGGGAACACGTCGAAGAGGGCCGGATCAAGCTCGTGTCTGAACTCGAGAATCAACTAACTGATGTCTCAGAATGGGGTCGTCAAAACCTTATTACATTTAACCCCAAAAAGACGCAGCTCTGTGCGTTCACCGCAAAAAAAACACCCTTTGTCGTGTCACCTCGGTTCGAAAATACTCTCCTGACAGCCTCAGCCAGTATTGGAATTCTGGGAGTCGACATATCGAACAACGTTCAGTTCCGCGGTCATTTGGAAGGGAAGGCTAAACTAGCCTCCAAAAAGCTTGGTGTACTCAGTAGAGCAAAGCAGTACTTCATGCCAGCCCATCGCCTCCAACTTTACAAGGCCCAAATTCGACCTCACATGGAGTACTGTTCTCACCTCTGGGCCGGAGCTCCTCAGTACCAGCTTCTTCCTCTTGATCGCATTCAACGTAGAGCGGTTCGAATCGTCGACGACCAGGCTATTTCTAATCGGCTTGACTCTTTGGCGTTACGCAGAGATGTAGGCTCGCTCTGCATCTTTTACCGTATTTATCATGGGGAGTGTTCCGACGAGTTGTTCGGACTAATGCCTGCCGCTAAATTCCACCATCGGACATCGCGTCAAAATTTAAAGTTCCATCCTCACCACCTCGATGTTTGGAAATCCACAACCGTGCGCTTTTGTCGACACCTTTTGCCTCGCATTACTCCTTTGTGGAATCTGTTACCCTCGGGGGTGTTTCCGAATGGATACGACTTAGGGACCTTCAAGAAACGAGCTTATTCATTCTTAAAAGGCCGGCAACGCAGCTGCAGTACTCCTATCATTGCGGATGTCCATGGGCGGCGGTGATCACTTACCATCAGGTGCACCATCTGCTCGTTTGCCCCCTCAACTATAAAAAAAAAAAAAAAAACTCTGCCTTCCCTATAAGAGATCTGATGTAAAGATATGTTCCTTTATTTGATTTTATTTTCTCATCTCATTGGTTGTCTTACTCTGTTTCTTGCTACATCACTGGAATATTCTTTATATCATCAGTCTGGTTTATTTGGGGAATTTAGTAGAGTTAACTGAATGCGAATAGATGTTCTGGTTCATCATGATTGACCATTAACCAATCAATTTGTCAGTTGGTGAAATGTATGCTGATTCAAATTGCTAGAGTTTTATTTATGATAGCTGGGAACAACAACTTTAAATGCTGTTACTCTGATTTTGATTTTAAAAGGGAACCCCACCAAACCTCAACAAAATTTTTGTTTAACCCTTGCCTTATTATCTTTTTTTTATGTCATAAGATAGCAAACAAGCAGATGGGTCTCCTGATGGAAAGAGTCAACCATCGCCTATAGACACCAAAGGTGTTAATGGTGCGTTTCTATCTTGTGGCAAGATCTAATGCCACATGCATAAGTTTACCGGCTACCTTACCCTCTAAACCGGAACACCACAGCAACAGGCACTGACGCTATTGCGGCAGGAATAGGTAATGCGGTGGTACCAGACCCAGGGGAGACAATGCAGAACTCTACCACCTAGTAGCCACGATGGTAGTGACTCGATAGCCAATCGATCGCCTTTTACGACCTGCCTGGCAGAATGGCAGTTGGCCTATTCTTCAAAGGAGGCCGGGACTAACACGTCGAGATTTATCTTGCTCCTTTTTTCCCTTAAATTTAAATATCATATACTGGTGTTTCGTTTTCTGTTCTATTTTCTAAATCTTACCATTTGTTTCTGTCATACTTCTTTCACAGGTTCCAGGTTTCACAGGCTTTTCTATCATGTTTCACATAGTCTTTCACAGTTACATGTAATGCAGTTTTTCTTACAATCTTTATTTATGGGAATTCCCTGGTCTCTTTTTTTTAAATTCTTGTAATAATTTTCCTGGTAAATTTCAGCTTTCATTTGTGTATGATAAAGCAACAAATTAATAAATTGTTTTTAATTTTCAGCAAGACCACCGATTAGAGACATATCTTTTGGATCATTCATATCCAAGTAGTGATAATAAAAGTTTGACAGCAATCTTGTATGGAGAACTAGGTACATCAGACTTTAAGACCAAACATAAGATACTTGCTAGCTATGCTGACAAAGGTGCTATCAACTATGTTGTAAGATGGAATGTAAAGGTAGGTACAACATTTAATGTCCATATTTATTTGAAGGGTAAAGGTAAAAAAGCTCATTGACATTGTAGTTACAATAAATTGATACCAAATTCAAAATAATTGGTAATAGGTGTGTTTTTTGATACAAATATTTTTTTGGCTTGGTTAGGCAGGTAATGGGCACCTTTTGTAAGAGTTTGGAATGCTATCAGCTTGTTTTAAGCTGGTTCCTTTTTTTTAAGTGGCATTACCCAAAATCGCGCTCATCAATTTTGTTTTAGTAATCACTTGAATTGGCCATAAAATAAATTAGCCTAAGTCAATCATGCCATGGTTAAATCAATCAAAAACCTATCAAAGTTTCATAACAGTTAAATGGTTAGTGAGCTCCTTTTATTCCTGCACCATGAATTTACTATTGCATTTTTACTAGGTAATTTTGAAAGTGCTCACATTTAAGGCTTGTAGAAATCTTAACATTTATTTGTCTACTATTGGGCTTCACATTCTTTTCCTTTTATCTAAGGAAGCTGCAACTTGATTAGCCTATCACATGTATTTTGTAGATTGTTAACAGCGTTTAACAGAATAGAAAACGATAATTCTGATAGCTATCACATTTAAATTTTACTGCCTAGTGCCTAAACTGTTTTTTTCACAGCCTAGGGGCAGGCCAAAATTACGTCTTTCTGGGTATGGAGTTGAACTGCAATTAAAAAGCACAGAGTACAAAAGTCAAGATGATTCTACACCAAAAGAAACTGAAGGTAGTGATGCTCCTTTACCATCTGAAGAAGAGGATGAAAATGATCCACAAAACCAAATTGATGGCTTTAATTTTGGAAGATTAAAGTTAGTGCTTTTGTTTCTTTTTTGCTGTACATATTAATTGGCCAATCTAAGATCTCTTTTCCCCAGCATATTTTGGATTACTGGAAACTTTTGAAATATCATGCCTTTCTGGTGAGCAGCTTGTCAAACAAAGGCTAACCAGGTTACTATTACTTTGACCTCAGTTATTAAAATCAAAAATAGAGTTATCAAAGTATAGTACTGCTGCCTTATCTCTAGGTGGTATGTGGAAGAGTTCTGCATCTGCTCGACCGGGCTGGTACCACCGCCTTACCTATTCCTGCCGCAGTAGCGTCAGTACTGGTCACCGTCGTGTTCCGGTTTATGAGGGTAAGGTAGCTGGTAAACTTATGCATGTGGCATTAGACTTCGCCACAAGATAGCAATGCACCATTAACATCTTTGATGTCCATAGGCAATGGTTGACTCTTTCCATCAGGAGACCCATCTGCTCGTTTGCTATCTTATGATATAAAAAAAACTTTTTGGTAACATAACATCCTCTCACACCATTCTTCGCATGTTGTATAATTAACATCTTTGCTGTATATTGCAGATGGTTTTCTTGTAATCAGTAGAACCATTTGCTTATTTTGTATTCTACAAATGAATACCAAGAAGTCAATATTTCGATAACAAAAGTAAAAGTTGTACATTTGTTCAATGTCAATAGTCCATAGAATATGAAGTCCAAGTGTAATTAATTTTTAATGGCTAATAAGGCATATTGTACGGTACAGTGCTGCCCAGAATCAAATACCGATATTTGAAAATAGATTCAAGTTACGAGTTCAATATAATTTTTATAATTTACAATAAAGTTCATAAACATTGTATAATATAGGGTTTTTTATAAAAAATTTCGTTCGCCCATTCGCGTTCATCGCCCGGTTCGTATCAATTCAACTGATCCCCTATTAAAAAAACTTGAAAATAAGTATACTAATTATTAACCCACTATTAAAAGCAAAAGTCATTTCTGGAAATACCTCAATGTATGAGAAGCACACACACACACACAGACACACAGGCAAAATGGCCTTACATGCAGTCCTTCCTGTTTAAAAAAATAGTTAAAATTGCTAAAGCAACAAAAGAGTACACATGCACAAATATTAGAAAAACATATAGTTAACAGCAATTTGCTTCATGGTAAGTTTTTATTTTATGTAAAATTCAGGATATGTAGGTGTCAGCGGCGTGCACAGGATTATGATACTGAGTATGCGACGGAGTACTCGGCCACAAAAACTTTTTCTTTTATAGATTTTAGCGGCGTGCACATGATTATGACACATTTTATTCATTTACTTACTATTAATTAAAATCATCTAAAACGTACGAACGTTTTATTAAAATATCTGTGAATGGCAAGTAAAGCACTGCTTTTCTGCCTATAAGGAGCGCACGCGCCTGGTAGGTGTTACCTTAATATTGAAGAAAGAAATAAAAAATAATGATTTATTTGCTTCATTTTTCAATCGTTGTTTCAATCGTTAAAATAAGGCGGACAGAAATTATTACACCAAATTTATTAATCTTCCACTTTGCGTCCACAATGGAAGCTAACTTGTCTATGTTTTACTTGCTTGTTCATTTTAAGTAATGAAATATGAAAGAAACATTTGGTTTATGTTTATTTTATAATGCGTATTGTAATGGTCAATTTGCATCCAAATTGAAAAAATACAGTTGTTGAAAATAACAAGCTAAAATACTTATTATTAATCATAATATGTAGCTGATTTGCTGGCAGATAAAAAAATGTAAAATTGCTGCTTGTTTGCTCTTATGAAGTTATGATATAAATTTTTTTTTTTGTGATTTTATGGTAATTTGTATTTTTAAAGAGAAAATAAAGAATATTTTTTCTTAAATAAATCAATAATAATTCTTAATTTTTTGGAATTCTAACACTCAAGTTCTATCTTTATTCAGAAGAAATACATTTTTGTTTTCTTTAGTGTTAATACACTTTTAAATATCTACCTTTTTAAATTTCCATGTTCTTGAAGAAATTGCTTAACTTCGCAATGTAGATTTTAAAAATAATGTTTTGTAAAAGCATAATGTTGCGGTCCTTGGATGGTCGCAAAGTAAGTAATTCGCTTAATTCTGATATTGTCAATTTAAAAACAAATACCAGATATTTTGCTAACACTTTGAAATTAAGACTATATATTTAATACATTATTTTAAAAATAATTTTAAAACTTTTTATATTCTCTTTCAACTTGCCAACTCCACTAAGTGGAGGCAAACAGGTGAAATAACCCTGGTAAACAGAATTCGGTAGTCATGATGTATGTTCTTATACCTTTATTATATGATGTATCTTTAATATATGACCTACTTGTATAATGTAAGTAAATCATATAAAAAGAAAATAACTACTTGCATATTATTTCCTCCAAATATGTATAACCTTAAAAATTTATATGCTCTTGCATCTTAGGAACCTTTTCCCTGGTTTGCGAACACCACTGGAGCGATTCAGGCGCCATCTATCCGAAATGAGTGAGGAGCTAGCACCATTAAAAGTTTGGCAGATGCAAGCACTTAGCATGCAGGCGGCTGCTGCTGTTATAGATGCACATGATTCTGGAGGTGATGAAGCTCTAAAAATGTTGATCTCTATTTCACAAAATTTCCCTATGCAGGTACATTTAGAATTGTTTAACATTGTTCCTTGTTAATTTTTATAATATTTTTGCTTAAGTATTGCCTATGTTAAGTGTGATGAATGTGAAGGAAGTAGATTGGTTTTGAATGCAATTAAGTACTGTTTACTAAACTGCCCTTAGATGGGTGATTCTTCAATGTTGAGGATAATACTGTTCCAGGCAGTTTTCTCTTTACTGTTATAACTACGATGAAGAAAAACAATGTTTTCCTATTCCATTATTACTTTTTTAACTATCAACAAGTAAAAGAAAAACATTTCTTATAATTAATTAACAAAAAAACGCAAAGATCTACTGAAAACGTCATTATTTCGCGTGTCCAGATCACCTGTTCTTGGCTATTTGGTCTTCTAAAATATTCAAATACCACTTAATAAAATTATTTATAGTAAAAAATTGTATTTAAAGGTCTATTGTTTCTGTTTCTTAACAATTTAAAGTATTAACTTAATTCTAAAATAGTAAAACAATCTTTCAAAAGTTTGTCACAAAAAAAGCGTCATTGTAAAAACAGGAATAGTTTTCAAATTTTTTCCACGATGATTGCAATTTTGGGGCATGTTTCGTGCCTACCGGATGCCTCTCGGTACTCTTCGGTTAGGCCACACACTTTGAACGGATTAAACAGGTCATATTTCTCTCAAGGTAAGCTTGAATATGGTTCTTCGAAATTTGTCATCTTTATAATCATTCTCCTTATTCACTTTATCGTGGTAAATAATATGTTCATTGATTTTATTCATGGCTTTATTTATGTATCGAACTGCAAATAACTCCCCATAGATATTTATTAGTTGTATCTAATCTTTTAAGACAAATTTCGAGATGTTTTCTGGAATTCGTCATTATTGCTGACATCATTATCCTGAAAATGACTGTTGAGAATAATGATGTATGGGTTAGAATAATGATTTGCGGATTTTGAACAATGACAAATGTTGAGAATAATGACGTCAATACAATTATTAGCATATATAACCATTAAAATAAAGTAAGCTGGTACATCAATTGATTAATTTTTTTCGTAATGTCTCTGCAGTTGTTTTGGGAAAAAAATCAGCATGACTAGAAGTAAGGAATCCTATGAGAATCGTAAAGTCCAATATAAAATGTGTCAGAAACTGAGGTATCAACAAATGATTATTGATCTAGAACTGCTAGCATTAGAACAAGTGAGAAGGCGACAGAATATAAAAAAGAAAGAAAAGCGTAAACTGACGAGTATTGCTGCACCGCGCGATTTTCGCTTGCTAGGTTACGTCTAGTTATATAAGAACATATATAAAATAAGACTCGCTCATATCGAACAACGTTCATTTCAGCGGTCATTTGGGAGGAGAGGCTAACTTAGCCCCCAATAAGCTTGGTGTACTCAGCAGAGTGAAGCTTTATCCCAGTCCATCGCCTCCAACTTTACAAGACCCAAATTCGACCTCACATGGAGTACTGTTCCCACCTTTGGGCCGGAGCTCCTCAGTACTAGCTTCTTCCTCTTGATTGCATTCAACGTAGAGCGGTTCGAATCGTCGACGACCAGGCTATTTCTAATTGGCTTGACTCTTTGGCGTTGCGCAGAGATGTAGGTTCGCTCTGCATCTTTTACCGCAATCATAATGGGGAGTGTTCCGACGAATTGTTCGGATTAATTCCTGCCGTTAAATTCCACCATCGGACATCGCGTCAAAATTTAAAGTTCCATCCTCACCACCTCGATGCCTGTAAAACCACAACAGTGCGCCTTTGTCGGCACTGTTTGCCTTGCACTACTCCTTTATGGAATCAATTACGACTTGGGGACCTTCAAGAAACGAGCTTACTCATTTTTAAAAAGCCGACAACGCATCTGCAAGACCCCTGGTATTGTAGATGTACAAAGATACTGCTTTTACCATCAGGTGCAGTACCTTTGCTCATTGGCCCCCTCTACTATAAAATAAAACAATGGAAAGATTAATTAAGAAACTAAAAGATCAGCCGAAGCGAATCTTTCAGAATTATGCCAACCCTTTAGGAGTAATTGCCCTTGCCAAATACATTAAATGTGTCTCTTCCTATGCCATCGGCAACGACAATATCAGTTAGCGCATGGTGGCTTCACTGTTCCCCGTCCTAACATATATTATCAATTTTTCCTTTTTTTCTGGCACTTTTCCTTAAGCCTAGAAGACAGCTCACGTCATTCCTTTTTCTAAAGTCTCAGCTCCTACTAATTTCTCTAAATATCGCCCTATACCAATTCTTCCATATTTGTCCAAGATTTTGGACACGCAGTTTAGCCTTTACCTGCAGGATAGTAATTTGTTCAATCCGTATCAATCTGGTTTCCGTTCGGGGCACAGTACTGTTACTGCTATTGTTAAAGTCACTGATGACATAAGACATGCTATTGGTAATAAACAACCTACTTTATTGGTTTTCTTGGACTTCAGTAACGATTTTATCTCTGTGGACTTTGATGTGCTGCTTGGTACTCTTCGTTCGCTGAATCTATCCCCTCAGTCTGTATCCTGGTTTGACTCATATCTCCGAGATCGTTCTCAATGTGTTCATTTCGAGGATTCTTTCTCAGGTTTTAGTAAATTAACAATTGGTATTTCATAGGGGGGTGTTCTAGCTCCACTCCTATTTTTCGTGTTTATCAACATAACATCCAATGCCATGTCCTCCAGTTTTCATTCGTCATCATCATATGCGGATGCGGATCATATGCGGATGATCTGCAATCGTATCGTCCTTTCTCTGCTCCGGATGCTCTTGAGGCAATCAGCGCTATATATGAGGATCTGTCGCGTATTCACTCATGAGCGGAGTAAATCCCAAAAGTTACAGTTTTTAATTATAGGTAGTGCAAATGCTAATGTTCCTGATCTCGTATATAGCAGCAGTGTTATACCTACTGTATAGCAAATCAGCTAAAAATTTAGGTCAAATTATAAGTGAAGATTTCCCTTGGAATGCTTATATATCAGAAGTATGCAAAAATTTCATTCCACCTTTCATGCTATCAAACGTTTGCAAAGATTTCTTCCTTTTAAGACTAGAGTTATTTTAGTGCAAACATAAATCTTTCCTTTATTAGATTATGCTGATATTTGCTATCTTGATATCACAGAAGAAGGCCTGAATAAACTCGAGCGTTTACAGAATGTAGGAACTCGCTTTGTTTTTGGTTTTAGAAGATTTGACCAGATTTCCAATTTCAGAACATAACTCACGTAGCTTCCTATTCGGGAGCGCAGAAACGCTCAGCAGGAACGCTCCGCAGGAACGCAGACGAGCTTTTCATCGATATTACAATCAAATCTAGTTGTTTTGATTGTAATATCGATAAAAAGTATATCCATAGGTATAATAAAAACCATATCCCAAATAATAACTGTAAGTACACTGAGAATATTAATCCAAATCCTGTCGTTTCATTATCTAGTGCACATAAAGAAGAGAGCCGCGATCCAAATCTGAGAAAAACAAATATCCTTTCTTCCTATTTAACCAGTGTTATACTCTTAACAATGTTAAGTGTTATCTATTTCGATTTTATTTCTTTGAGCTGATAGTTATTAGTTAATATAATGTGATGCAGGATATAACAATTGAAAAATAATAAAAATATTGTTATATTTTAATTATATACAAGAAGTTATATTTCTGTTCATCAATATGTAATTTTTTGATTAACATTATATTGTTAACTTATATTAATTACACAAGAATTTATGTTTGTGTTTATCAATGCGTGATTTTGCGACTAAATATAATTATGTTGATTCTTAATATTTTGTTTTATTTCAATGATAAGTGCAATAAAACAGGTGTAAAATCATTATCCTCAACAAAAGTCATTTATCCTAATTAAATTGTCATTATTGTCAAAAAGTCGTCATTGTATTTTTAAAATTTTTCGAATATCTCCCTAAATATTAATAATACAAAGGTGCCTCTTACTTCGATATCAAAGATTTGAATCAAGTAACAGTTCTAGTACTGATCACTTGTTGTGCCACGAGGTTTTTATTTTTTTCACCAAATCATTGAAAATATATTACGATCGAAGAATGACCCAGATATATTTTCAGTCAAATTCTTGTTGTCAGGAATTTAACTTGAAAATATACTGTATATGTATTACTTCAACTTTTTTTTTATTCCGGCCAGAATGGTGAGCGACTGAGCGTACTGCAATTAGAATGAGAGAGAGAGAGAGAGAGAGAGAGAGTGAGACGCAACAAGCGATGATCAACCAAAAAAACTACTTACATTGCATAGTACTGTAGAATTGGTGGGAGCCAGAAAAATATATGTATAGGGAAACATTCATTTAAAGATAAGATAGTGTATATCATATAAAAAGGGCGAATTGAGCCAAAGGAATAAAAGAATAAATAAGGTGAATCATATTCGGAGCCAGAACCGGATTAGTGACTAAATTCACTCCAAGGAATAAAGATTACCCACCGCTAGTGGAAAGTGTAGTAGATGTCATGGGCGTACCCAGGTTCTGGGCCAGGGGGGGGGGGGGGCAACCGTAACATTTTAAGACTATATGTTTATTTTATTATATTTTTATCTACAACAGTAGATGGTTTGTATAATAATAATATAGCCTTTCTCCGGACATGACGATATTTCTTTAGTTAGTCATAAGTTCTTTTATTCCATTTTTGTGTTTCTGTTTGCCAGGTGGCAAAGGCCTCCTCCAATCTTTTCCATTCTGGCCTTTCTATGGCCACTCTACCCCACGTTGTTCCTGCAACTTGTTTAATGTCGTCATCCCACCTCTTTTGTGGTCTGCCTCTCTTTCTCTTACCATCTCTTGGGTACCACTGTGTGATTATTTTGCTCCATTTATCTTTTCCTCTGATTCCAGGTGAGGGGGGGTGGGCAGCTGCCCCTCTTTCCCCCCCTCGGTACGCCCATGGTGGATGTGGAAGGACTATATTGTGCCGCTGAGGTCTCCTTTATTTACAGATCTTTTGAAAGCTTGTGTTATTACCGTTCATATATTTTCGATTTCTGCCATTATAATTTTCATGTTTTTTATGTATACAAAAATACAAATAAAGAAGTGCCATTTGAATTTGGCTAATTTAGACTTATAAACAACAGTTGTTATAGTATAATTTCACTCGGCATAGTTACTATGCTTTCTATTAATTTATCAATCAGCATCGTTCAATTTCTTTGTAAAGTATTTTAAATTTATTTTTCGTTACATGAACACACAACATTATTAGTAATTTTATGTTATATATATTTTCTTTTCAGACTAAATCATTAATTCATGTAAATGTACCCCGATCTTTTCGTGATGAAGTTTTGTACAATCAAGATATCTGGGCTTCGTCTTTAGGGCTACGACCTTCGGAACCCTTACTGCTAGTGTCAGGAGCTCAATATGATGCTGAAGAGTTTGATGTAATGGCACTTTTGGCTGCCTTAAGAGAAGATGTTGGACCAATGAATACACTTCATGCTCTTGGTATACTTTTTACCATCTTACTTATATTTCTACCTCCTTTATGCTATTTATACTATGAAACAAAAAAAAAAACAAGTGGAAGTGAAGAGTGGGCGTGCCGCGTGCATCCGCACCGCATGCCTTAGTGATACTTACCATATCTTTAGGAGATAGTCGTCGTGCGAAAATCATAATATACACTGAATTATGCCGTATTGTGCCATCCTTGAATGCAGAAATGATAGTAGAATACAGATGATTAAAAATGGAGATATTTCATATCATCCGAAAGTTACAATTCCTGATTTAATAAAATCTCTAATGATATAATTAAAAGTCAAGCTAAAATCAGTCGTACATCTTACATATAAAGTTCATTTTAGGTTGACCTAATTTTTCTAGAAAGATATACGTAATGACAGTCATTACGTATGTCGTTCTAGAAAGTTCTCTACTCAAATATCTGCCATCTATTGTAGAATAGCGAAACTATTAAGATTATAGTTTCATTATTGTACAAATAGATGAGTCTATTTTGAATAGACTACAAAAGGACGTAAATATTCTTTTTTTTTTGTAGCAAAATAAAATTTATTGTAACGCAGTATGGTATATTTTTAAATGTTCTGTTTGTGTGTTTCGGATTATTGTTGTTTTAAATGAAAACGACCAATGAAACAATGTTTGCATTAGTAGTTTATATGCAATAATGCTTATTTTATGTGTGAGTATGACGATTGCGGTCCTGATACAAATGTTTGTACTTGCCAATTCCGCTTGTTTTCTGTTCCATGATTTATACAATCCATACTAATTTTGTTAACTGGATGACCCGCACAGTTTAAGCAGACAGAAAGACAGACAGATAAACTTTCGCATTTATTATATTAAGTATAATATACATATATAAAAGGTTTCTGTCTGTCTGTTACGGTTTCACGGCTCAACCGCTGAGCCGATTTTGATAAAATTTGGCATGGAAATAGTTCAATATCTGGGGTCGAACATAAGCTATTTTTTTTTTCAAAAACACACCCCTAAGGGGCTGACAAGTGATAGAAGTTTGAATGAAAAACTTTATCGGTGACATGTTAATCTACTCACGGTCGAAGCCACGCGGATCAGCTAGTATCTAATATAAGGTTTATATTTACCATAGGTAATAAATCAAATACTGTGATCCATCTGTTAGTTTAGGTCACAATAGAAGATAAGTTGCTAATATGAAACCGGTGAAGATCTTGCAGTACAAAGCTATGATGATGATTATTTCTATTCAATGACTTGTCTAAACATTTAGTAATATATTTCTGCCGCATTATGATTTATGTCGTATTATATAATGTTAAACAGTGTAGACAACGATACTAACACTATTGTGGCAGAAAAAAGTAAGGTGATGATATCAATCTTGATCAAGACATTGCAGAACTTTAAGCTTCTAGCAGTGTTATGATAGTTGTAATGTAATTATTGTGACTGATGTTGTTGTGGCCTCCGTCACTCTTACATTAGCCGTTTCTTTTTTAGGAGTACAGACCAACGCAGAATGGTCACCATTAACATCTTTGCTGACTGTTGGCAACAATTATTTCTTTCTATCAATAGAACACACGTATTTGCCACAAACAATAAAGTTTGTATTTTTCTTTGTTTTAGGACTTTCTAAAAAACTTATCAACAACCTAATGTCGTTAGAAATAGGAGAGTCCTTCACATGGGAAGAGTATGGGCTTGATATTCGGGATACATCTATAACCTGGCTAAACGATTTAGAGACTGATGAGCGTTACCGACGTTGGCCTTCGTCGTTTATGGAATTATTACGCCCGACATATCCAGGGATGCTCAGAAATTTAAGAAGAAATATATATAATTATGTAAGTTGTAGTGATGAAAGTAAATGGGTATTGGTATGTGTCTACATGCCGTCTTCGATTCCTATCATATATTGGGCAATTAGGAATGTAAGAAATCGAGTGAATTAAGCTCTGGAAACTTTAAAGCACAATAAAATAAGACTATGTGTCATGCCTTGAAGTATTTTGTATTTATAGTAATAATAATGTATGTATGTATGTAATAACAATATTGTATGCTAGCAACACTTGGGTATATCAGAAAGGGTATATTGTAAGTTAGGATTAAGGCAAGTAGAATGGGAAATATGTACTTACAGATTGCGTTTGTAAGATTGATAAGCGAGAAAAACTCAATATCACCTTTTAATACTAGTGACCACATAATATAACATCCTTAATGCAAGACATATTTTCGGGCTAATTCAAGACTTGTTGTCACTCTTATTACAGAATTTTATACATTGATTAAAACCTTTTATCTATATATAATATATAATGGACCCTTGGAATAATACCTTCCGAGTCGCCGATTTGGGGTCGGTTTGTGAGATGAGCGGTGATTCCCATCGCCGTAAAACGTCTTCGAGATCGCGAAAATAATGAAACTACCCGTTTGCTAAAGGAAAATCTAACAAATAATTTTATTTTCAGTAAATTAAATTATGAGCACTGCCGACAGAACTATAAACTTACAACTATATTGACATTTATAGAGTTATTTTAGTTACATCTACAGGATTTATAATACACTATTTAACGAACACGTGTAAGCGCGCGCAGCGTTTGTATAGCTATAGATAAATATTATATTAGCATGTTGATGATGCTGACGTGAACCCATACGATTTTCCCCTAATAAAAGTCGTCTAACTTGGCTAAGGAAGTTTTTACTTCAAAAATAATACTAGCAAAAAGCAGAGCTTTGTAAGGGCTCGCAAAGTTATACTATCTAGTAATATTGTTATGAAAGTATTTTTATGAGAATTACATCTTTTAATGTATGGACTTTATTTATAATTATCTAACCTAAAAAACTCAGCGTATTTTCACCTAAACATTACATTTGCATCAAAGGCCCGCGTCGTCAGGCTTTGGACTAGGAATATTTGGTTTTTGTTTGTTGGTATTTTCAAGGAAAAATATGTATTAAAAATGAAGGTTGATCTTATAAAAAACACATTTTTGACATTTTGCTGAAATAATTGTTTTTTTTTCTAAAATCAGGAAGTTACGTCGATTTACGAAATCAAAATATGTTTTATTTAAATAAACCTTCAAAATTTTTGGACTACGCAGGCACGAAGAATTGACGGTAGACACTCAGCGAATACATTTTTCGAATTTTTCTCAGAGAAACCCTTAGTTTTTTCAGTTTTCTGATAAAACAACTTTTTGCCCGGGATTGGAAAAGTGCCCTACTGGCGATAGGCTGGCCACCTATCACATTGTGGGACCTAAGTATCTTCAGCTAACCGTGGATGCACACGTTGTACTTCTGCCTACCTCTTCGGGGATACGGGCGTAAATATACCTTTTTCTAGCTTTTTACCCTCGCCCTCGGGCTAAGATTGGGAATTGATCTCAATACAATATAAATCAATTAATACATCTGAACTCTTTCTCAATAAGCATATTGTGAAACTATCTAACGCTCTATTTACTCTGTTCCCATCAAACATCCCTGCTCTAGACCTAAATTCTCCTTGTGCCTCCCACAATGTTACTTCGAACTTCACTTGCATTCTCCTTTCAATGATTTTATCATACACCTTCGATGCCAAACTGATCAAACTGATGGCCCTATAGCTATTGCAGTTTATACTTGAACCTCGCCTTTATACGAGGGCACGATAACCGCGCGCCGCCAGTCAAATATGAAGAAACAATTCATGAAGTAGGTAGTCTCTTAATAAGTTCAAAAATTCTAATAGAAAATGTATCTTCTATCATTTTTAACTCGTTAATTTAATAAGAGATGGCGTTAGTCGTAATAAGATTCTAATACAAATTGTACCTTCTATTTTTTTATTTTTATAAAATGGTATTTTATGGTAGATAACAAATCTAGACATGAATATAAACTACCACGTCGAAGCTCAAACCTAAAAATGCGATATTTTTTCAGTAAAATGTACCACAAAAGTGCATAGAAAGTGGCCTAGTGTAGGGCTCGCTTCGCTCGCCCTGACAACCTTTTTTCCACATTTATTTTATAAAAAGATATGAGTGACTTGTCAGTGTAATGAACTTGAGCTTCTATATAGGTAAAATACTATTGTTACAGGTGATCATAGTGGATCCTACGTCGCCATCGTCATCGGCGCCTTTGAAGCTGGGGGAAACATTACTGAAACACGCGACTCCGGTTCGTGTTGGTCTGGTCTTGGCCCCGACGCAAACAAACCCCGCCCTGGCCGCCGCAGTGCGGAGCGCTTTCAATTATGTCGCACAGGAACGGAACTCTAACAAGGAAGCTTATTACTTCTTAACACAGGTTTGTAAAACTATACAATATTCATGGACTTACCGCCGGCTTTTAGTCGAGCGAAAAATGCTCCTAAGTACGCATTCGATAATTTCGAGCTTGATTTCTGACTTGTATGTTTATCTGCTTAGTCTTGGTGTTTAGTTAATATATTTCCATATTGTGGTATGTATATTAGCGTTCCTCTGTATTGGTATTGTTGATTGGCATGTAATAGGAGGGAGAATTGCTAAGTTTGTGATAAATTGATTATTTTAATTTGTCCATTATTTTTTATTTTGTTTACCACACAATTACATAAGTTATATGCGTCACGCAATAAAGTAAATCGAAATAAGGACATAGTACATATATTATCCTGACAATAGATATATTAAGTTTGAAGTCTCGATCCTAAACGCAGCATTATTCTTCAGTCACAAGGTAATTACTATGCAATACAGAGTACAGTCCCAAGGTAAGGTTTAAAATAAGTTTTTTTAAAGTAAGTGCCACATGCATAAGTCTAGCTAAATTACTCTCCAAAGTAAAACATGGTAATTACAAGTAGGGTTGTTGCGAATATTAGCATCAGCATCCGCGGATTATCAGCATTGATTTTAATATCAGCATCAGCAACGATCAATGCTGATTTTTAATGCTGACATTCAAGTCTTAACATGTTCATTGGAGGACCCGCCTAGCGAATTTTTCATAGTTTTAACATTACGTATTACTGATTATAATAATTGTCATGCTCATAGATATATTAAACGTCTATATACTCAAAGGTCACGTTATAAAAATGCTCATGATTATCTTCTACTTTATAAACAGAAACGATAACTTGAAACGTTGTTTAATTTATTATTATAAAATATAAATGATTGTTACAAAACGTTTATATTATATGAAAGTATACTATTCAGATAGAGTCGTAGTATATTTTGTTAACATAAAAATATATATATTTTTTATATCATAAGATAGCAAACAAGGAGATATTATGTCTCCTGATGGAAAGAGTCAACCATCGCCTATAGACACCAAATGTAAATGTGTTAATGGTGCGTTGCTATCTTGTGGCGAGGTCTAATGCCACATGCATGAGTTTACCGGCTATCTTACCCTCTATACCGGAACACGACAGTGACAAGCACTGACGCTATTGCAACAGGAATAGGTAATGCGGTGGTATCAGACCCAGGCGAGACAATGCAGAATTGTACCACCTAGTAAAAATTTAACAATTACAACTTATATTTTATTGAAAGTAACATATCAATTATCATATTTGCAAATAATTACAAAGTTGGATGTATTTTATGTCAGTGATTTATTAATATCAGCATCAGCATCAACATCAGCGTCCGCTGATATTGATTTAAAAAATCAGCATCAGCATCCGTTGATAAATTAAAAACTTGCATCAGCAACAACCCTGATTACAAGCATTGACACTATTGCGGCAGGAACAGGTAGTACTAAATCCGGGCGAGTCGGGAATAGTATCGTTTTACGGCTTTAAAGGTAGATGATTATTATTCAAAAGGAACTCGGACCAACACGGAGTGACATGCAATAATAATAGATTTCTCTCCGTCGCTTGACAATATCTTCATTTGTCCTTACGTTTGTCTACATCTAATATGATTTTTTTGTATTATTCCAAAATCTTTTATTTGTGACACACCTTGTTTATTTCGGTTAATCTAGATTTAAATAATTTATTCTAAAGAAATTTATGATTTCTTGCAGCTTATTCATTCATCTCAAGACAGTATTAATTTTGAAAACATAAAGAAACATTTGAAAAAGTATGCGTCATCCAGTGTAGACCTCGACGACATTATCGGGGAAGATTCTGAATATAACTTTGGACATCAGTTGGCTGAAGAATTTGTGGCGAAGTTGGGCACCGATGCTTATCCACAGGTTACTCGAATATTTTTACGTTATAACACATATAAACAAAATCAAACATGTATATAGCTTTGAAAAATAAACAAAATTTGACTCCATAATTTAGTTTTATCAAGCTGAAAGTTTGCCAACATTTAAGCCATAAACGGGCAAGAATGAAGTAGTGGATTTGTGTACATAAAGTAATATTAAAATATGTTTATATTATTTTATGCATTGAGTAATACTTTCATTAAATCGTTTATGTGCTTGCTAACTGCTTGAAAACATGTTAAAAAGAATGCACTACCTATAAACTTGCCTGTAAAATATAAGTAATCTATATATAATAGACATTGATATAAAAACCCAAGATACACAATCAGTGTCTCAAAAACGTCCTCCAAAAATGAGCGCACAATTTTAAATTTTGCGACACTATAAAACTGAGTGTCGCGTCCGACGCGATTCTGTTTGAAGTTTTGAGTGCTATTTAAAAACAACTATAAATCTTGCGCTTAAGGTTGGATATGCAAAATATGTTTTAACCATATCTATAACTATTTAAATGAAATTAGGGACAGTTTTGAGTGTCAGTTTTGTTCGAGACTGTGCATCTTGGGTTTTTATATCAATGATAATAGAATTTTCTTGTTTACTTTGTAATCATGGTAGTGCACCCATGATTACAATGTTTATACAAGTGCAAGGTTAACTGGTAGAAAATGTCTTTAGACGTCAATTTCGCCAGTTATATATTTTGTGCATTAAAGAGTTTAAATATTTTGTATATATATATATATATATATATATATATATATATATATATATTATTAATGTAAAATTGTATTTTTATTTCACTTCATAAACATATTGTTATAGCACATTACTCAAGCAGTTTAAATATTTTTCAATGATTATATGGATTCTTGGAAATAAATATATTGTAGTGCCGCTGAATGGGTTGTCGACCGATAGTTGAATTTTGTCGCGTATTTTATCCATGGTACTGATTACACTACTTGGCTGATCTCTCCTACGTTAAGATTAGAAATGAAAACTTCCGAAAGTTTCCGTAGTTTCTAGGAAACTTTCCAATACTGCTGGTAACATTGCGCAATATTGCTTGAAACTTGCCAAAGTTGCTAAATTACATATGAGGTTTTAATGTAATTTTCTATGTTTATGCCCACACGAAGTTAATTGTGAAATTTGTAATTATACTTGTTTATAGTAAAATTAATATATAAAATTAATAATGATAATATGTGAAGATTAAGTTATACTATAACACTGGGAACATTATGATAGCTGACCCCATAAGTTTTTTTGGCTTTCATTTGTAAAATGTAGAAAGAAAGAGGGTATTGATACTGAATGAAAGAAATATAAAACATACTACCTGACACGCGCCGCTTTGCTCGCGATTAGGTTATCATGTTGTCTATAAAGTTTGGTTGGTATGTATTGATTTCTTTTAAAAGTGAGACTATGCTTGACTCTTGATCTTCAGATATAAACTTTTATCTCTCTTTGTCAAGTTTCACCAAAATAAGTTCAGCGGCTTAGCGGTGAAAGAGTAACAGATTAGACAGACTCGCATTTATACTATTAGTATGGAAGTATGGACATAATAAATGAAAAAAATATAGAAAACTAACCTATGTTTATCCCAAGATTTGGATGTATGGATGGATTACTCAATCACGCCAAAACTATTAAACGGATTTCGATGAAATTTAGCATACAGGTAGATGATGACCTGGAGAATAGCGGATAGGCTTCTTTTCATGCCAGAAAAATGAGTTGTGTGAGGGATTCATTAAAAACTTTTATAATGCTGTGGGCTGCAATCTGCTGTATATTAATATTATAAATGTGAAAGATTGGATGTTTGGATGTATGGTTAGATGGATTGAATTATGGTGAAAGCATACGAGAAGCAGGCATTCATGCTAAGAAACGTTAAAATAACGGCTATTTCCGAATGATGCTAGTTCGATTATGGTCTCAAACACACAAGACGGTCTATTTTTGTAAAAAAAAATAAAGAGGAAGCAGCTAAAAACTGTCTATTTACATTTTTCCATGATTACACATGCGACTTGAAATTATTACGGTTGTTACTTGAATCGTGGTGTATCCCTTGTAGGTACTAGTAAACGGTGTGCCTCTGCGCGAAGAAGGTGCGTGGACAGTAGAGAGTCTGGAGGAGTCCCTGGTGAGGGCGCTAGCGCGGCTCACCGGCCGCTTGCAGCGCGCGGTCTTCCGGTCCGAGCTCGCCGACTCAGATGACGCCATTGCCTATATTATGAAACAACCGCATATTGTGCCCCGGTGAGTTTACGTAGAATTGCTGATTTAGGCTGTTTTTTTACTCACCAGTTTATTATACCTCATATTGAATGTAAAATTTTAAACTTGAAATTTTGAATTAACATACTAGTTTCGAGGTTAGTAAGATTTGATGTTGGTTTAGATTTTTTTGAAGGATAGACCATCTGACTTTCTGCTGGATAGAGTGTAAAATGCGGACGGCGGTTGCCTTAATATACTAAAATATTGTGATATTGATACGTTAACGTTAGAATTCTGTGTATGTTTTTCATAAAATCGTTGTATTTTTTTATAGATTAAATAAACGCGTACTAAGTTCTGAACCGAGTCAATATTTGGACTTGATGGGAGTTCCTGCTTCACCTGAATTGTTGAGTGAAGATAAAGTGCATCGTTTACTGCATTTGACAGGTAATCAATTTAGAAATTGAAGTAGATTTTATTCAATAGTTTGCATGCAGTAAGAATAGAACGGACTATTTCCTGGCCCGATAAAAATATTGTCGCTAAACGTACGTAGACTCTTCAAATGCGAGGCAATTAATGGTGAAATTCATCATTATAATTTAAAACTGAACTACTACTGTGTAAAAACAAAATATATCTTGACAACATGTAGCTTTCTGCCTACATCTGATAAACCAAATTTTCTGGATATCTGATAAAAATAGAGCTTACATTACTTCTCTTTTTTATTCGATCGAGTGATGTAATTACATACGGCTATGTTACATATATTGTTGTATAAGGGATGCAGGATATTATTCGGTACGAATAATAAATAATAAAGTAAATACATTTGATAATATAATTTACAATATTTAATCTGTTCAATTATTTGCTAATCAACCATATTAAATCATAGAAAACTTTAGTTATTACACTTCACAACACATAACTTATCACTTGTTATTATAAGATCTCTAAAATTCTTTACCAACCATTCCAACATGACTATTTTCTTCTATTTACCTTTACTATAATAATAATGATAATAATAATCTTCAATATATAAACATATTATAACAATAAGGAGAAATTACGTTATATCACAGTTGTGGACTCGGACACAATCACAATGAGAATGCCCGAGGCTTACATTTACATTGCTATTTATACTACAGTGCAAATAAGTTATTTACTCACATTTTCGCATGTGCAGGCGCACGTGCGATTATTGATAACGTAATAACAATGACATATTGGGGCAAATTGAACAAACATTGTTACGTTACCTAACAATTGTAATTATAGTAGAATAACATTTGTCTTCTTTCTTTTACCTATTCCGAGGTAGCATATCTAATGCATTTTAGAAATTATCGCACCGGGAATGTCTACAGTTTTCTTAATCTGCTCTGATCATGTGTTTCTTCTAGGACGAGACTCTATAGCCACCGCTTTACCATTAATTAAATATTTCATCAAACCGGGTAAGCAAGAGAAAATTGAGCAAACACTATGGATAGCTGGCGACTTAAATACAGTCGAGTCACGGGATTTGCTGAAAAATGCTTTGACTTTTATGGCAAGTATATCTAAATTTCTACTATTTTTAAATGAATGTAGCATTTGTCAGTAAAGAAAAAAACAGCTAATACTGCTTTTATTCTTTACCGACAACTGGGTTGATTGAAACAACGTTTTATTAAAAATAGATACATTTAAATAACAATTTTTAAAGTCATTAACAATATTATTGTGTTATTAGAATAGTTAAACAAATCAATTAAAATTTCTACATTTTCAAATACTTTTTAATGATAAACATGTATTGATATACTAAAACAAAATTTTAACAGCTCTTCAAATTCACATTTATTTTTAAACGATTTTAATAAAAGGAAGTTATCAGTTTGAACTGTATGTATTATACCATCATCATTTATGTTGTGTGGGTATTTATGTATGTGTCATATTGAGATGATCCTTTTTTATTTAAATCAGGCATATTCCAATTTCGGGGAACGTCGACTAAATTTCATCAAAATTAGTACGGTATTTTTTAAGATATAGGGATAGTTGACAAACATTTGAAGTAGATTTTTTTTAATTACTTTTATTTATGGTCTGTTACTTCAGAACTCAGTCATTTATTTTAAAAAAATAATTGAAAATCTAGGTTTTATGTTTTATTTAATACTTTTTCTACTTGATTCAGTGCTTTAGAGACTATATGTTTTCTGTGTTTAGAGACAAAGAAGGCTGTAACTTGAAAGTTTGTTGTTGTAGCTTTACTCGATTTAAATTATGTTATTTTTTTTCTGTTTATATATCGAAGATTCAGTATTTCAAATATTGTTTGGAAATTTTCAGAGAGAATCAAGCGGAGTTCGCGTTGCTTTTATACCTAACGTCGACGGCATTCAAAATACGGACCAATCATTAAACAAGGTAGTCCTAGCGGCCTTGACTGTTCTCGAGCCAGCTGAAGCAACAAAATACGTTGTGAAATTGTTAGATGATGAGGGCTGCCATGAGAGACAAGACTGTGATATTCTGGTAGTATTCTTTTTCATTCATGTAGGTATTATAGTATATACAGCATGTAAGAGATTGTCAACCGAAAAAATATTTTTAGGAAATCAAAATTTGAGATTTATGATTTTATCTTATTTTCACGCCACGCAATGCTCCGATGCATACAATGCTCCAATGAGTCGCGCCCACGGAAGTCTTAAGCCAGCCTTTTATTTTGTGTGGTATTTGGCATATAATACATTGCTTATTTTGTGTATATCCTTAATTTTACTTTTTTTTTAAAAAGTACAGTAAGGTATTAGAATAAATCAACTTATACAAAGTTAAAGTAGAAAAAATCGGCAAAAAAACCCAAAAACTTCCCACACAAATTTCCAACGGGTTTCGTCCCAGAATTATGTTTCAAACCCATGGTTTGGACTCTCGGTAGACCGTACCTTACATGCTTTTGTAAAGTTTTCTCAAGCACGGGATAAGAATAAAATATATAAGTATTATTTTGAGTATTTCTATCTATGGTATTGTTGACTAACACCCATATCACACGCAAATAATTTGTTACTATGGGGATTAGATCAATTTGTGTAATTTATTCAGCAATATTTTCACAAACTTATAAATTTTATTCGAGATGGCTTTCGCGGATATAATCTATAATATGGCTTTGTCTTTGTCTTCTTTTGGGCTCTCTTTGAAAAAATCTGTCTTTCTCTCAGGCAGTTTTTACCCGGCGAAAAATTAACTAAATGTGCAACTATGTCGGGAACTGGAAATAACCGTGCTGGGAACTAATAGTCACGATGACTATTGTGTCCTATACTTTCTGGCACGATTTTTGAACTCTCCGCTATTCAGTGGGAATCACTTTGCGTATCGTACACTTACGGCTTATTCAATTCGGCTAGATGTCGAAAAGCGCGTAAAGTGATAGCAAAGAACGAATCACGACTGGCGTCGCTCAACGCGCCTATTATAGAACGGCGCGTCACACGTGGACGTATTACGGTAATTCATGCGATGTTGTGCCTTGTTTATACCTGAAAGAGGACCCAATTATTCACTTCTGCGCAAGTCAAGGTCAGCGCTCAAGCAACGTGCCGTTAACTGTAGAGATCTTCAACATTGTGTTCAGGTTTGATGCCACAAAGAATAGGTAAAAACCTATTCTTTCTGAAATAGCGCCGCTTGTCACTGTTCTGTACCATCCACCTTTCCAACTGACAAACCGGTGAATCATGGTGAGCCGGACGATTTCTCAGCTTAATTTTAATATAAACTATGATTCTAGATTATTGGAAAGTTCCCAGTAAGTTTAATTTTATTTGCGAGCGTTCAAAATAAGTCACAGATCTTTGCTGTTGTTTCTGTTTTTGTTTGTTTGTATGTAAGTTTAATATAAATCCAACTTGATTGAATTATGAGTTCCCGAAATTTTTTTTAGACAATGAATTATAGGAATTGCTTTTTACCTAAAGTACGGAATTCTAAAATCATCTTAAACTTAAGGAAACTTAAAGAACGAGTTCCTTTAATATTAAAAAGTCTAAAAGTATCCATTTATATGTTTTTTTTTTTAATTTATTATATGTATACTCCCTTTGCCCGCGACTTTGTCCGCGTGGAATAATTTATAAAATAAAACCCGCGTAGTTCCCGTATCTGTGGGATATCCGGGATAAAAACTTTCCTATGTCCTTTCTCGGGTCTCAAACTACCTTTGTACCAAATTTTAATCAAATCGGTTCAGTGATTTAGGCGTGAAGATGGGACAGACAGACAGAGTTACTTTCGTTAGTTATTAGTATGAATTTCGGTACATGATTATAGTTCAATTCAGGCCCGCTTGCTCTAAACTAAAATACCTTTTAAATTAATTTAAGAGTAGTAAATTTAATACTCAGAATTCTATTAATGTATTAAAGAAATTATATACCTACTTAGTGTAATAAAACAATTTTGGATATATACGACCTATCTATCTGCATTTAGGTCAGCTTGTACTAAACTATTTATAATTTGGTGCAAGCCGATCTAAAAGTTTTTGATTTTTATGTTTAGCCTGAATTAGTCCCGGCGCTCAACAAGTACGAGTGGGTGTTAAAAGCTGCGCGTGTGTTGTGCGCTCGCGGACTTCGAATAAGGAGCGGGCAACGGGCTGTGGTACACAACGCCAGGCTTATCGGACCATTTAATGACAAGGAACCCTTTACTCTGGAGGATTTCGTGCTCCTGGAAAGGTGCCAATTGATTTTATCTTTAGACGATCAGTATACGAACTAATGCGTATCTTTAGTTATATGTTAGGTATTCTCACCTATCTGTAAAAATCATTAATATAAATGGCAAGGGTAATAAGGGTGTTAAGAACGGCGCGTACTTTTCCTTTCAGCCGCGGTCTACAAATACCGAGTAACTAATGTTTCATAGGCAGAGAACTCTTTCCTGAAGAAACAGCGTGATTCTTTTCTTTTTTCTTCATAGTGAATGAAGAAATTAGCCTTTCTGGATATTATATGCATTGATCTTCTTTCTTGCAACAGATAAGCCTCAAATTGGTTCTTTATTTCATATCAAGATAGGACCAACTCAGTAGAGTTTACATTTTATCGCTGAAAATTGTGCCGTTTTTATATAAAAGTATTTTCACGCAGTATATTCTCGAAGAGTAAGCAGAGGTACAACAATTAGTCGAAGATAATTAGTCCCATAATGTGATAGATGTCAGGTTTATCGCCAATCGGGCACTTTTATTTTAACCGTTTACAGAAGAATTTGTGAAAAGTTTATCTCGTGTGAAGTTTTCACTTTCACGCAAGAAATTATTATATTCAATCCCGGAAACATAGTTCTTATCAGAAAACTGAAAATATCGAACCCGGACCTTATGCGTTCAACTTCGACATCAAACCACTGAGGCTGTGCTTATGACATCCTAATAGGTAAACTTCAATACTATAATACTTGTACGTAGTTCATTTGCTATTGTGGAATACATATAATATACATATAATGTACTTATTTTTTGAATGAAAATTAAAATCGCTTGTTGGCATAAAGTTTAGTAACTTTAATTGCTTGGAGTACTCCAAAAAGCTGTTGAATGTTAAGCGTCGTCGCAAGAAATCCAGTATTTCGGTATTTCCCTAGATACGTTTGAAACGTGAATTCGCTGGCTATCTGCGTTGATTAAAATAATTGTTGTCTTCAGTTCTTAACAGCTTTAAGAACGAAAATGAACTTATTTTAAGTGTATCATGGTTACACTAACTAAAGCTCTGTTAGATATAAATTATAAGAAAATTGGGCAAGCTTAAAGCAGGTTATAATTCCTATTCAGTCGATATCGTGTGGACACGTTTTAATATATTTTCTTCTGCTTTTAATTTAAGAATAACAAAAACTGAAATCTCCGCTGTAAGAAGTTCTTCTCTGAATGTTAATTTTGTGCGTAGTATATTACCATCTTTAATTACTGTGGCACGAACGCCGCGGGTATTAATCCATACATTATACTAATAGTCAAGAAAGCTTAGAAAATAATTTAATGTTTTTAGATTCAGCAGTCAAGTTTATGGTGACAAAATATCAGAAGTCCTGGATAAGAAGAAAACTTCTACAAATGATGTGCTAGACGATGAGGGTAAGCAAAACCATTTAAATTCAATTTAACAGGTTATATATATATATATATATATATATATATATATATATATATATATATATATATATATATATATATATATCTCGAAGTTCTGCTAAGTTATTCAGTACTCAGTATAGTACCCCTTCTTACTCAGTCCTAGTTGTAATGTTATAGTATTCTAACGATAAAAAAGTAATATGTGTCTTATATTGGCAGTAAACATATGTTTTTGTTTGTGACTGTATATCAAGAAAACATTTGTCATTCAGACGAACAAATTGTCATATAGTTACATATTATGTCATATAGTTATAATAATTTTAAACATAGGGTAGAAAAGTCAATTCACGAATTGGACAAAGAGAATCAAGTGTCCGTAGCTCACAATTCAGGCAGACTTGCCTTTGTTTCATGTTTATAACTATTTTCAAACTAACATGCCGTTTACAGACGCTCTTAGAATTTGCCCTGGACATTCCTTGACCAATTTAATCATGGTACATTAGTTTAGGTCTAACCCAGTACTTACGTCATTCAAGTTTTTTTTTAATCATATAAGATAGCAAACAAGCAGATAACTCTCCTGATAGAAAAAGACAACCGTGGTCTATAGATAGCAAAGATGTTAATGGTGCGTTGCTATTCGTGTAGCGGGGTAAAATCATATGCATAAATTTACCGGGTACTTTACCCTCCAAACCGGAATACGACAGTGACGAGCATTGACTTTATTGCGGCCGGAATAGATAAGGCGGTGGTACCTTATACCCAGGCGGAACTTTGCAGAATTCAACCACATAATAGTCACAATAGCGGTGACTTGTACAGTCAATCATTCCCCTCTTACGAGCTGCCTGGCAGAATAGCGGGAGGTTTATTATTCAAAGGTGGTTTGAGATTAACACGAGGAATCTACATATTAATACGTGAAGGATAAATTTTGGACCCCTTTTTAAGATAATATCGTCAATAGTGGAGTATGAAACTTGGCACAGTTAAAGTTTACACTGTGGAGGACTGCAGAAATCTAATATTTTTGAATAAAATGCATTAGAAAGACATTAAATTATTAAAAATAAACATTACACACACTACATTCATGTTGTATGTAGTGTGTGTAGTGTGTGTGTTGTAGTACATGATAATATACACACAATTTTTTTCCGCTTAAATTAAGTTGTCAAAGTTAAAACAGATTTTATTGATTTGTCTATGGTCGAATTTCGGCCACAGGCGACCGCCAGTGATATTTAAATAGTTTGTGTTGTGTTAATTTATTGTTTGTTTGTTTAGTATATGTTTTTGTAAGTAGTAATGAATGTTGTCAGAGGATATATCGCAGCTGTCGAGGGACGAGTACCTGAAGGTGGTGTCGGTGCTGGCTGGGCGCAGCCCGCGCGCGCGCACACCGCTTCCCAGTGGCCTGCGCACTGAACATTCCATGATAGAGCTGCCTCCCGTGTACCAGGATGAAGCCGCTATAGATGTATGTCTCTTTTTCTTTTGTTCGAACTAGATTTCAATTTAAAATAGTTTCACAATGGAGTCATTATGCCAGAAAAGTTTTTTCTACGTATTAAAAATCCTATTAATTCATTTCTTGATATTAGTATGTGTGTAGTGTTTCTACACAAAGGGAAGAAGGGATGATAAAACCAAACCCAACGAGTGTTGTATGTATACTGATTTATTAATAATTAAAATGTTATAATGTTCAATGCGAAATGCTGATACAAAATATTGCGCTCGACACGCTTAACCTAATTATTTATTGTCCTTTGTACAGTATGGGTGGACTTACATTTCAGCAAAAGGTCAAACCCTCTAAAAGTGTAATAAAAATTATAAAAACTTAAAATACCGGATTGAATAACTGATTAATTTGTGTAAATAGTGTTGTATCAAAGTAGGGAAACACTATTTATTGGTAATGGACCTACTATCTAGTACTTACATTGGATTTTCAATCTTTAAAGATGTACAGTGTAATATTCTTTCCAATATGAGGTCATTGCAAAATAGGTGAACGTATTTTAACACAGCGTTCGGTACGTCTAACCAAAGATATTCACCCAAAAAATGATGCGATTCCAAAATAGGTGAGCGTATTTTAACACAGCGTTCGGTACGTCTAACCAAAGATATTCACCCAAAAAATGATGCGATTCAAGGGACTATAATATTTTGATTTTTAGGAATAAAATAATTTTGTCTCACAACGCTTCATATCTTTCTGCATAAAATAATCTACTTTTAACATAAAGTGAGTAGTAAGGTAAACAACCTCGCGCCATATCTGTGGAGTGATATTTCATTCAACGTTTCGTTCACATTTTATGGGTCTGCGTCAGAGCCAGTGCATAGTGCTACCGTCCTACTTCATTTAATATTACGCCCGTGAGAGAGACCTTGAACCTTAAAAGGTGAGAGCAGTTGGCAGGTAGTTAAGGTCATCTACGCCACTACGTTAACTTTATTAGAACATACCTAAGTTTATTATTTTTTGTACGTAGTCATATCTTATTTCAGTGATTGACAACACGTCTTAAACTTTTAAAATTAAATTTTAACATAATGTTTATATTATTATTAAGGGTTTTCAAAATAAACCGCAATTTGTTTCTCTGAAAATACAAAGAAGCGACAATTCAAATTCACTAATATTGGTTCCTCAATTATATCTTTACTAGCTGTTGCCAGCGACATCGTCCGCGCGGATTTCGTTTACTTCGCACAGCACCTCCCCGCTAGGTGATAGCGTGATAATATGTAGCCTATATGTTGATACGACCTGTTAGTAATATTCATGCAAAATTTGAAGTAAATCCATGCAGTACTTTTTGAGTTCACCCCGGACATACATACAGACAAACAGATAAACAGACAAACAGACAAAAATTCTAAAAACTATATGTTTGGCTTCGATATCAATAATAGTAGATCACGCCCCAAGTATTCTTTTAAAAAAATATTCAATGTACAGTTTTGACTTTCCTACGATTTTATTATATGTATAGATATGTATCCCTATACAAATCACAAGTTTTTATAACAATAGATCGCACACAACAATCTCAACAATCATCCGCCATTGAATCACACGTCACTTCGACCGATCCGTCGCCTACCGACTTCCACAGACAACTTCGACACGCGTGAAGTGCGGCAAATTTTAATTAATTAAATATCATTTCATAACATGTTTATAACTGAAAACTTCAAAAAAAGTAATTAGTTACAAATCTGCGTAATAATCATAACAAGAACATTTGAAATTGGACACTTCTCGTCGCTCTCGTGAGAAACGGCTAATATTATAACAAATACACTCGGGCCAAGCTGCAGATGTCTTTATCGCACACTACGGTTTACTCGTAGGTTGCGATAGAGAAAACTGCAAGGCGACAGCTCGCTAGATTTTAAAAATATCTGTTTTCCAATTCTCTCGCCCTTAATGTTTCCTCTTAGTAGTCATCAGTAAATAATAACTGTTATGGCCTGTAATTAATTGCACAAGTCAGTTCTGTCAAAAAATAAGCACGCACGGCATTTGTATGACGTATAAGTACCTACCCACCGTCTCTGACGCACACCCACACATATGTGGCGCGAGGTTATTTCACTTACTACTCACAACGTAAGATCGTTAAAAGCGGATTATTTTATGCAGAAAGGCGTAAAGTGTTTTAAGACAAAATTATTTTTTTCGTAAAAATCAAATTTTTTAGTCCCTTGAATCGTATTATTTTTTGGGCGGATATCTTTGGTTAGACTTACCGAACGCTGTGTTAAAATATGTTTATATTAGTATGTACCTTTTTTGGTATGACCTTATATTTACTTATCTTTGTTAATATTAATAATCTATTAATTTACAAAAATGAAATTCTAATGATTTATTTGTCAGACGAAATAGGCCGTAAACGTAACAGTGACACTGCTACGTTTGGATTGCTTATATTGCGTGTAACCAAATATCCTCCTCTTCTTGTTTGTTATTAATACTATTACTTAGTTTAAATTTACAATATGCCATTCATTGTGGTTTTTTATTTCCGTTACTGACATGTCTCGCGTTTTATATATTATAGACATGTGTAAGTAATGCGAGTGATGCATCACGCGTAATATCACTCGAGCGCGTACTGTAACATCACACATTACTCGACTACAATAAGCATCACACCATCACACTAAACATCAAGCTCGCGGTAGCAGCGTAATAGCTCGTGACATGACTCGCAGACTCGCTCAAACCGAGCCCTCCCGAACGCATCGCATCAGCAATGTTCGGTTATATCGGAAGTCCGGAACTTAGTCGCATGCGATTTCGTATTTTGCCCGGTCCGGTGTCGTAGTATATTATTTAGAACTCTATTTTTATTGTAAAAGGGTTTATATTTCCTTGACACCAACGTCCACCTCCCGTTGTACGGTCGTAGGTAAAAACTCAACTGTCCTTTCATTTCAAATTGCAATGCGATATTTTTTTGTTTATTTGCTAACGATTTAGGGTATAAGTATGAAGGGAAATCAACTTTGTATATTTAAATCATAGTGAGTAAATCACACTATTGCTCATTTCATTTCTTTCATGTAATAATTATGAATCATCATGACACGCGGACAACATCGTATCGCTCATATCGCTGCTATGTTACTATTTCATTAACATGTCCTATTACACTAGAACATTACATTTCCTACATTAGAACGCGCGATGGTGTGATATCGCATGGCGCTATATCATAAAATCATAACATCACGAGTGATGTTTGAAGTGATGGTGTAATGTAATATTACTCGGCACGAAATGTAATGACATATCACATCACTTAGTGATGCACTGTTTTGCACATGTCTAATATATTATTCAAAGATCGCCCAAAATAGGCTAAGTTTATAAATAAAAAACGTAACTAGAGTAGAAATAACATAAATGTTTTATTATCGATTTCAAAATCAAATTACTAAAATGTAAACGTAAGTTATATATACTTTTACTTTAGAGGATAAAATTCATTTAAGATCGTGGTGGCAATCGATCCAGCGTCAACGGCAGCTCAACGCCTCGGGCCACTTCTGTTGGTGCTGCGGAAAGTTGTCAACTGTCGCATCAAGTTATTCCTCAACCCTCAGGATAAAAACTCCGATATGCCACTCAAAAGGTAAAGTGAACAATTTACATAGTTATTCACTAACTGACCCGCGCAATATCGTCTGCGTCACGTAAGAGGGAGTGGGTCATAGGGACCTATAATACCACCCTAGAGGAACTGTAACTTTTTTAATTAATCCATGAACCTCTTGAAAACTATTTAAAGAAACAATCATACATAAAGCCCAAATATAACCAGGATAGATTGTACCTGTGTCTACTATGTTTCTAGGTACACTCATTTGAAGTTTGATTATGTTTTTTTAATATCTACGGTAAGAATATAACAAAGCCTATTATATAGTCATCCCACTATGATCATGATCAGTAAGACTGAAACGATAGTAAAAAATGGCACGGGAGCATGAGTAATAAAGGGACGTTGGGTAACACTACTAGTGTACGGTGCAACCGTAACATATTGCAATTCATCATTTCACACGACACACATTATTCATTATTATTTTAATTAGTATAATAAGACAGTTCGCATTTAGCCATCAAGAGCGCTACGCGTCCTCACTAATCATTTCATATCAAGTGTATCATCAATATTAAATCAATATAATAATCAATAATCAATATCATCTATCATTTATCAATCTAATAGTGTACTAGTTAGCAAGAACCCGTACAACTAGTATTCTGTCATTAATTTCGGCAACACTACTATTTCTAGCCACCAATATTGCGCTTTGATACATCCACTGGTAGTCTTGGTTTTCTACTTCGACTACATGCGGCATGCTATCTCACAGAACAGGCCACCATCTGACCTCGACATCTACCCCGCATTTTTCCCACGCACGCACATCTCGCGCGGTGCTTGATAATAATAATATTATATCTTAAAACTGTAATATCTACTAAGTTATTGATTGAATACAAATGAAGCAAAGGGCGATTTCATTTAAAATTACATTTTTGTGATGAATAACTAATTTATTTAGATAAAGATTAATACCATGTTTATTAAAACAGCGTCGCAAATAATGCATTATTTAAGAACAATTTTGACTACCATAAAAAGTGTCATAAGATGTGAGGCTTAATAGATAGATGTACACTATCATGGACTTTTTTTTACTACTTTTTAAAACGAACAATTCGATCATACTTGATTTTTGCGTTACTTTAACCGTTAACGCAGCGCACGCCAGGAAAGCTGTCGAAAGGTAAAAATTCCTCGTTTAGACCAAATTTTCGTTGATACTCCGGTCCTGTTGGTCGAGCGTGATTATATATTATGCCCGGCTATAGGGCTAGGAAGGTTATATTCCTTGATAAACAAGCTATCCAACTCAAATAGAATTATTCGAATCGGTTTCGCAGTTTTCGAGATTAGCGCGTACAACCAAACAAACAAACTCTACAATTTTATAATATTAGTAGTATATTAGTATAGACTACTTTGAACAAGAATTACTCACATGATTTTTTTAATTTGTTAGGATCACTTGAGAAATACATATGCGAAATTTCTAGTGTCTAGCTCTAAGGGTTTGGCCTTTTGGCACTTTTGCATTTTGTATATATAGAAGAAGATAAGTCATTTAACAAAAAATATTAGTTTTTGATTAATATATCCACTAAGGTAGATTATTAAACAGTTTTTCAAATTTAGTCAACTAGTCCGCTGTGATAAGTGGTTGTAATATATCAGCTTCTACCGGTACGTGCTGGAGGCGGAGCCGGTGTTCTCTGGCGGGGCGCGTGCGGGCGCGCTGGCGCGGTTCTCGCGGCTGCCGCACGCGCCGCTGCTGTCGCTGGAGCTGCGCACGCCGCCCAACTGGCTCGTCGAGTGCGTCAAGTCCGTCTACGATCTGGACAACATCCGGCTGGCGGATGTCGACTCGCTGGTGCACAGGTATTACTGCACTCCACAGGTCATCAACCCAGCACGACACCACTACAGACCGAGATCTGACAACTGGTAACTTGTTCGAATTCAGTATCGTCATTTACAATCAAAAGATGTTAATATGTGTTATAATTTTTATTAGATAATAATAAATACTAAGCGTTACAAATATTAAGTAAAAATGTTTAAAAACGAAACCTTAAAAAGTGTAATGCAAGTAATTTTAAAGCTTTAAACAAAAATCATTCTCCAATTAATCAAAGGTCCGCTTGCACCAAACTAATCAAATTCTTTTTAAATTAATTTAACCGTAGTAAAAGTTGTTTAAAAATTATTTAAATAGTTGATACAGTCGACCGCGAAGCGTGTGACCATATGGACTTAAGTAAGTGAAGAGCAAGAGCATAGTAAAAATTGTATGTTCAATCTATGTGGAGTGAACATAACCCATTAACAAATCAACCAAAATAGCAATATTATTTGTATATGTCTGCTCAACGTCAAAAGTACTTATATCCATTTGTTTTTATAATACCAGTAAATCAAGTATTGGGTACAAGAAATGTAAATTGAATAATTAAAACACGAAGAAATAGACAAAGTTATGTCGAACTCATACTGCAATAACTATATTACCGTAATTTATCATTAACCATAGCTAACTTTAGTTATAAATACGAGTTCGACTGACTAAAAGAATTATATAAGGCTGAAGTCATACAAACGAAGTTCTTTATCGTTCTATTGGAGGATGATAGATTTACGGGAATAAATGAAGGCCCCTTTTTCAACAAGAAACCAACTTTCTTACTGTTAGGCACTTCGTACAAGGCGAGAGTAGACTAATATGTGTTGATAATTTAATTATTACTGACGATTTAGTGGTCAGCAACGTTTCGCCCGCTTTTGGTACCACTGCCTTACCCATTCCTGTCGTAAAAGTGTCGCCGCTTGTCCCCGTTGTGTGCTAGTTTGAAGGTTAGGGTTAGGGGGCGTACACAAATTACGTGAGATGTTTAAGAGGGAAAGGGGGTCGAGTCGACAGAAAATTTAAAAAAAAAACGCCTCACGTAATTTATGGCTGCTCCCTTAGGTGGCATTCTAATCCTGCCACAAAGATAACAACGAGCAATTTACATATTTTGTACCTAAATGCGATAATTAACTCTTTCTATTAGGAGAACCATCCACTTGATTACTATTCTATGAAATAAACAATAAATATTCACGGAACAAATTACACTTACTGATCTAACCCCAAAGTAAGCAAATTATTTGCTTGTGTTATGGGTGTTAGTCAACGATACTAATACATAGAAATACATATATAAATACTAGAATATATTTAATAAACACCCAAACACAGATATACAAACATATATGCTCCTCACATAAATGCTTGTCCCCGAACCCGAGCCCCGTCGATTGTGTAGTCAGGGTCGCTAACCACTCGACCAACATTATACTTATGGTATAGTACGTTAAAGCAATACATTGTTGTAGTTCAGTGTAGTTATTAAAAGAGACAAAGAGATGTAAGAAAGTTATGAATACAATGTGTTTAGCAGGCCGTGGGTGTTGTAATACAATTTTATTACCATTCCTTTATTATTGCTTGTCCTTTAATAATACATATCGTGTAGTGAAAGAAACTTGCCCCCTACCTGGTAACCCAGGACACTTCTTACCTCTATTTTTGACAATGTTTAAATGTTGCCACTTATAAATTATACTATATAACATATTCTAGTCATTTTAATCTTGTGATCCAATCAGTTGTATTTAAATTAAAATTTCATTCTTTAATTTTGTTGTGCATTTCTTTATTATTTATTTTGTAGTGAGTTCGAGTTAGAATATCTACTTCTGGAAGGGCACGCATGGGATACGACTTTAGGAACACCACCTCGAGGATTACAGTTAGTTCTTGGTACCCGAGAGAAACCAGAAATTATGGATACCATTGTAATGGCGAATCTGGGCTACTTCCAGCTAAAAGCCAATCCAGGAGCTTGGATATTGCGTTTGAGACCTGGAAGATCAGATGATATTTATGAAATAGTTGGGTAAGCGACATTGTTCGACACTGAAAATTAAAGCACTTTATATATTTTCTACCGTTTTACAACAAAAAACTATTTTAAAGAGCGGTCATATTTTTGAAATGAGAAACAATTAATTTTCCTTATGGAAAAATTCATGAGGTACGAGTTACAGCCACATAAAAGTGCCATTTTTGGTACACTTTGTACAAATGTTTTCCTCGTGGCCTTAGGGTACTCATTAGTGGTTATTAGTGTATTACTTTCTGTACTCATTAATCGCCTGCACTCACCACATACGGAATTGCATACCCTTTGTCTTATTTCACTTGTTTTCATGCCAATACTTAAAATTTATGAATACGATTAATCTGATTATTCGAATTAGCTATTAAGTAAAGCCTCCGAACTTGCTGTTCCGACTAACTACCTATTATGTAGTAACTTACCGATGAGGCAAAAAATGTGAAGTTGTAGCACATTGTCTGTGTGTAGTAAGGCTATGTGATAACCGTCGTCTATAGATAGACAACAAAAGTTTCTTATGAAACTATTATTAAATCAAAGAAAATCTGTGCGTGTCGTCAGTCGTCACAGAGGCTATCATTAAGCAAATAATCTGTAAGTTTTCATACACATTTGTTTTTAAAAATACGAACTACGAGTAGTGGGAGAGTAGATAGGAAAGAAAATTATTAATATTATTATTATTACAATGCGTAGCAACAAAAATTTGTTCATAATATAATAGACGATTAACCAATCCATACTAATATTATAAATGCGAAAGTAACTCTGTCTGACTGTCTGTCTGTTACGCTTTCACGGCCAAACCACTGAACCGGTTTGGATAAAATTTGGTACAAATATAGTTTGAGACCCAAGAAAGGACATAGGATAGTTCTTATCCCGGAAATCCCACGGGAACGGGAACTATGCGGGTTTTTATTTTAGAATTTTTTCCACGCGAACGAAGTCGCGGGCACAGCTAGTTAATATATAAAACAAAAAAATGTTTCTACCTATTTCCATTATAGACTTTGAAACCACTAAACTGATGCACCCTAAACGAATCCAATCTTTTTATATATAAAATACAAAAAAAAGTTTTTACCTATGTCCATTATAGACTTTGAAACCACCCTACTAATGCACTTCCAGCCAGTTTCACTTGACAGGCGATAATGCGAACAAGTAGTCTACTAGGTCTAAATCTTCTAGACTACTTTTTTACCCGAATAAGTAAAAGGGTCAATGATTTTAGGTCGCTTGAATAATGTCGCCGACAACAGTTATTTCAACATAAAGTAAAAGCAAGAATACGTTCGTTATTCGGGTTGGCTCTCCTTAGCAATTTCATTAACAAAAAAAAAAAAGATTAATTTCGTTTAGTACCTCAATAAGTTATTTCCCTTTAATTATTCAAAAATTATAAAAATATATCTTTCATTTCATAAAATATGACCATGTTAACAGGTAGCAACTGTTAATCAGACTTTGGGTTTTTGAGCATCATTAGGCTTTGGTTTTTAGGGTTTTTGTTACCCGCTATATTAAACACCATGTATGTTATCTTTTATAATACGTTTTTCTATCATTAATAGACATGAGAACACTGACACGCCAGCGGGAAGTGAAGATATCCAAGTGCTCATGAGTTCATTCCGAAGCCACGTCATAAAACTACGAGTTAGTAAAAAGCCAGACAAACAACATCTTGATCTATTGGTGGAGAATGAGGACAGGAACTCCGGTGGCATATGGAACTCTATTGCCAGGTTAGTTTTTCATTTTATATACACCAGGTTAATTATTTTTTCAAACACTTGCCACTTTCTACAAATTTGTTTATAATAAGCTGTGTTTTTAGTATAAACTTGTTGAAGATCTGATACAGAATTCTATGTAATATATAGAATGCATATTATGCAGGAATCTGGAAGTTTAGAAGTCCGTTGTAGCAGTTTTTTTTTCGAGAAAATGTTATTAAGTTAAAGTCAAAACATTTTTGTTTAAATTATCATTTACAGGCACTTTTTAAGAGTCTCTTGAGAGAGAAGAGAATTTTTAACGCAGCCCCGCACTGAAAGAATCCGGCAGAAATAACTCAGCGGGCTTGTCTTTTCTGTGCATATACCTACATTTTTTTTTAAAATAATGTATGTACAATATTTTTTTAATAATAATTGCTATGAGATTGGTATGAGGATCAATCCCATGCTTTTTTTTATTCAAGATATTCAGATTTTATAATAACCTTTTTTTTACAGAGTTTTGATTTTATATATTTTTTAAATTTGTGTATTGGTAAGTCTTTAATAGCATTCGGAAGTTTATTGTACAAGCGTATAGACTGCCCCATAAGATATACTTATTTTGTAGAGATGTGATACATACAGAGCAAAATTGTTTTTGTTCGTTGGATTAATTCATTTTTCAATTTTTCACTAAGAAATGATTATCAATGTAAATGGGGCTGTCTATGGACCTGTCTTAGTGTTAGGCAGCTCAACCAAGATCTCTGTTATTAGACGATGTAGCTTGTTCAAACTTATATCAGTTTCTTACGCCGCATCTTCTCAGTGTGCGATCGCGTTCGTATGTGGTAGTAATTCTAAAATTGTTGACTCATCAAATGTGACTGTAAAGGTTTGTAGAATAAAACATATGATTTCGATTTAGAGTTGTGTATGATACATATTGTAAAACAAGCCTTGTTAAATGTTTGGCTTTACTGGAAGATGGTCACTAGTTCAATACCACATTTGTCTAAATTTTTCTTTGTTTGCACTATTTTAAAAATGGTAGGTAAAACACTTGTAAATAAATATAAGAGCTTATTCACGATGCACATAAAATTTTTATGCACAAAGACAAAGGAATAAAAAATCTAAAAATAACTTATGATTTCTAAACTTCTATTAACATAATCTTAGCAATATTTCATATCAAATAATTTCAATACCTGTGTTGTGTGTTACACCCAACATGTGTTTTCCACAGCTCATTCGGTGGAGGCGAGGAACAAGATGCTCAGGATGAAACTATTAATGTGTTCTCTGTCGCTTCCGGTCATCTGTATGAACGGTTCCTTCGAATTATGATGATGTCTGTACTTAAGCACACGAAATCGCCCGTGAAGTTCTGGTTTCTGAAAAATTACCTTAGTCCTTCCCTAAAGGTGTGTATGATTGAAGTTGTTTAATATGTTAGTCCTTTTGTTATAAAATCTCTCCGATCTTTCTATAATATGTAGGTGTACGCTATGAAAAATCTAGCTTAAATCCGTTCTGACGATTGAGGAGGAGCATAGATTCATAGAGTAGGAAGTATGTGTTTAACGTTCTATTTATTTGAGACAAATTGTCTTAATTAGAATAGTTTATGCTTAATACCATAGTAGAATGCACTAGTCTATTTTGTATTACAGTTGATTAAAGAAACTACCAAACTAAGAAATAAAAAATAAAATTTAAATTAAGAACAACATAAATAAGAAAAAAAATATTCCATTGCAAAAAAAGGGTGGGTTGCATGGTGTCAACAGCTATCTTAAAACGTACCCCATGCTTTTTTCACAATGCAAGACATTTTTTCTTTGTTTGTTTTTTATAAAAGCGTGTTTTCGTAGTTTTTTTAATTATAATTTATTTTTTATATCATAAGATAGTAAACAAATAGATATAGCTTTCTTGATGGAAAGAGATAAACATCACATACGACAATAATGTTGTTGGTGTGTAAGGATGTGATATTCAGGCCGAGGAGAAAGGCAAAGCAGAACGGAACCTCCAAGAAAGGTAACCATCATCTATATACTCAAACGGGGTTGATGGTGTGTTGCTATCGGTGTGACCAATAGTAATGCCACTTACAGTTAAGTTTACAAAGTGCCGGAACCACGGATTAAAAAGTACGCCCCTCGATAATTTCTTCGTTTGTCAGTGTAGCTTGCAATTACACAGAAATAGTTATACTACTTACCAATGAAATAAAATAATTAAATGATTTTTGAATTGAAATTTTAAATTGAAATTTTCAAGAGTAAATTTTAAACCTTGGCATCTCATTCGGTACGATAAACCAGTACAACATGGTTTATTTCTATTTTTTCCCAATATAATATAACCTACAAATGTATGAAATTGTTTTTTACAGTAATAGGAGCGTTTGCTCATATGCGCAGTGACACGTTTTCTTCTAAATGGCGTGTCTATTAGTATTCACGGGATCTGTGGCCGGAACTGTATTCATTTAATTAAAATAGCGCCTTGGGAATATTTTTTAAATCGTAAAAAAATAACCCAAGAAACGCTTAGACACAGGATTTTTTTTAGATTTCCATAATTTTTATACACACTTTATATTCTGTTTACGAAACGTCATTTCATTGTAATTCTTTCAATAACAATCTGTTACTACGTCAGTTTATCAATGAGGTAGTAACTCTCTCGCTTACAATCTGGTACTACGTCGACCAAAACAATGGTATCGTAAAAGATGAGGAAGCGTGCTTGACGCACGTTCGCGAAGCTTTTTTTTTTATATCATAAGATAGCAAACAAGCAGATGGGTCTCCTGATGGAAAGAGTAAACCATCGCCTATAGACACCAAAGGTGTTAATGGTGCGTTGCTATCTTGTGGCGAAGTCTAATGCCACATGCATAAGTTTACCGGCTACCTTACCCTCCAAACCGGAACACGACAGCGACAAGCACTGACGCTATTGCGGGAGGAATAGGTAAGGCGGTGGTACCAGACCCGGGCGAGACAATGCAGAACTCTACCACCTAGTAGCCACGATGTTAGTGACACGATAGCCAAGTGGTCGCCTTTTACGACCTGCCTGGCAGAACGGCAGTTGGCCTATTCTTCAAAGGAGGCCGGGAACAACACGGACCAACGAAGCTTACTTATACTGTCAACGGTAGTTTGTATAAATGTTTGATACATTGTCAGGACATCTTGCCGTACATGGCGCAAGAGTACGGGTTCGAGTACGAGCTGGTGCAGTACCAGTGGCCGCGCTGGCTGCAGCGGCAGCGGGACCGCCAGCGCACCATCTGGGGGTACAAGATCCTCTTCCTCGACGTCTTGTTCCCGCTGCACGTCAAGAAGATTATATTTGTTGATGCCGATCAGGTAACACTATAAAACATTACGACAATTTCGATTTAAGTGTTTCAGTGAAGATGTATGTGGTTCTGTGTTCAGTCACGGGCAATACGTTGACTGCTCCGTTAGTCGAGTGGTTAGTGACCGTGATTACGCAATCGGTGGGATTCGGGTTCGATTGCCGACAGATACAAGTGTTAGTGGTGAGCATAGATATACTAATTTAACTTCCAATTTGAATTATTTGCTTAAGACAGTTGTTATTTTTAGTAATATAAATCATATTTACATATTTATTTTGATAGAAGCATAAAAGCATAAAAGCGAAGTGCCTTGATGTATTTATTTTATAGCCTAATTTAACAGACATCTTTATAACACGATAACATGTGTATTTTTTAAAAAATTAGATTGTGCGGGCTGATTTGAAAGAGCTTGTTGAATTTGATTTGGGCGGAGCTCCATATGGTTACACGCCCTTCTGTGATAGCAGGAAAGAGATGGAAGGATTCAGGTAAATGGACTAAATCATAGTATCTATTATTTAATTTTTATAATACTTTGATATTTTGACACTTAGGTTTTTTAAATATTATTAGAATTTTTTTGGGCAGACGGCTCTCTCCTAATGTTAAGAGAAACGATCGCCTATTGACATTGCTACCCATATGGCCAGATGACAATGCCCCATGCATAAGTTTACCGGCTACTTTACCCTCCATATCGGAATACTACGATAAAATTGATGCTATTGCAGCAGGATTAGGTAAATCGGTGGTACCAAATACCCGGACGAGATGGTGCAGAATTCTACCATCTATTAATCACGGTAGTAGTGACATGTATAGCCAATTGTTTGCCTGACGAATTGCTTGTTAGAATGGTAGATGGTGTATTCTTCAAAGGGAGCTCGGACGTGTTTTGCGAAGCGGTGACTGGAACGCTCGAGGAAGCTATGGTATTGCAAAGGCGATTGACCACAATGTACGGCACATTGTAGTCACCGACCACACAGCCTATAGACGGCCAATGTTTGATTTTCCGTATTGAACGCATTCTGGCAACTAGCTGAGATAAGATGAACTAGGGTTGCAACGCCGTGATTGGCTAACTCAAGGCTACAGTGAAAGATAGTGATGTACATAGCATCTGATTGGTCGACACTGATCACTCAACCAATAGTTATTGGCGCGTGGACATTTAGTTAGTTAGATAGATTCGGTTGAAATTTGGTATACAGATAGTATATTTCGAGATGCTTCTTAGAAAAAAGCATAGTTTTTGTCAGGTTTTGAGGTTGAGAGGATAGTTTTTGCGTGAGACGCAGTACGGCTAACTCCAATATTATTTTAATTATATGGATATAGGAGTTTAAGATTTTTTAATGTAGTTAGTTTCGCATTTACGCTTCAATAATTGAATGGCAGGGCAAGAATTGTGATATACTGGTAGTTTATGGCCCGTAACACAAAATTTATTTTTCAAGAAATCTGCATTATTTTCAAGATTTAGTAAAAAAATTTAATCATTTTATTCTTCGAGGTTTTGTCAATCAATTGTAATTAAAAGTGATACTATGAATAGTGATTTTGCGAATACCGAATATTCGGTTAGGCTCTTGGCCAAAGATTTTGTCTAGTCGCCATCGACCTATCAGCACGTAATGGAAGTCATTGTTGTCACCTAGTGATACTTTACAGTAAATAATGGTCTCGCTTGTATTGCTAAAAATATTCTCTATCTGATTGTCCAAACAATAATCCCTATTAAGTAATGCTGAAAGAATTGTTTTCATTCACAATAACTTTGATATTATTTGTAATGCTTATTGTTATGATATGTTTTTTTTGAGCTATACATGTGACTTTTACTCATGATATTGACGTTTTCTCATGATTCGGTCATCGGCCACATACCAAAGAAAGTGGCGGAATGGGCTGAGTAGCCGAAACTTCGTGGTATCACTTGTAATTAATGCATAAGTTTGTTCTTTTAAGGTTCTGGAAGCAAGGATATTGGCGCAATCATTTACAAGGGCGAAGTTATCACATCAGTGCGCTGTACGTAGTGGACCTAAAGCGGTTCCGCCGAATTGCTGCCGGAGACCGCCTCCGAGGACAGTACCAGGCTCTCAGCCAAGATCCCAACAGCCTCTCCAATTTAGGTATGATCTCTGCTCGTGGTGGCTAAGTAAAACATAGTGACTAAGGTTCAGTAGTGCTGATTGAATTAATCTTAAGTCATATAATATTCGTGCTTAAGTCATATTATAATATTCGTCATGACCTCAGCAAATAATCAAGAGTTTTATACTTTTTAATTATGTTATTAGCGACTTCCAAGATTTCTCCCACTGGACTAGATCATTGAGCGTGGTGCATTTTTATGTAATTATTGCCTGACTCTGCCCTGACTGATCTCGAAAATTACAAGACGTAGACACCAAAGCTTTTTCACACAAGGTGATCTGTACTTACAATTTCTACATTTTGAATTTAAAATCATCGAATATTTTCTTTTTTTTTGGAACAATAGGCTACAATGGTGATATAAAGCTTTATAAGAGGTATCAAATGATAAATAACCTGACATATGAAGGTCATGTTTTCAAATGATTTTTGCAATAGGTCAAAAAATAGGCTGAGTGATAATAGAAGTCAGAGTGGCACGAATGTCAATAGCTGCTCAGATTCACCACGACTCTAGTTTATTGGCTTACATTTTTTTTCCTGTCGCCGCATTTGTCAATTTTAATGTTTCTTATTTGCGAAAACATTTGCTTCTCCAAGGTACTGAGATACTACTTTCACAAATAACCATAAGACTCCGGGCTGCTACTGATATTTTTCTACATTAAAAAAAACTTAGAATATCCAAGCTATTAGCTTGGATATGTTGAACCAAGGACTGAACTTTATGCATAATGTACGTTCGTTTTAGATCAAGATTTGCCAAACAACATGATACATCAGGTGGCTATTAAGTCGTTGCCCCAGGAGTGGCTGTGGTGCGAGACGTGGTGCGATGATGATTCCAAAAAACATGCCAAGACTATTGATTTGGTGAGTAATTTACTTTATTGTTTGAAATGCGTAATTGGTCTCTCTGCTGCTCAAAACTGCTCAAATCGTTACCGATTGATATTCAAGTTCAGGTATTTTGGATCTAGGAATCCGATTTACTATCGAAATTCGAAAATAATTGGTGAAAATTTCATTTTTATACCTTTATGATAATTTCAATGTGTGGTCATTGAAAAGTTTTGGGCTGAAATGATAATTTTACTAACTACCCTTCCCTCCAAATCGGGGCACAACCTCGCCAAGCATCGATCTTATTGCGGCACGAATAGATTAGGCTGTTAGAAGAGAGGGAGAAATCAATGCCATCGAGTTTGGAAAAAATACGCCTACGTTTCAAGGTTTTAAGTTACCAAAATCATATCAAAACAAAGCGTGAATAGGATGACAAGTCCTATTATTTCACCATCCGGTTGTTTGTTACAATAATAATTGTATATAGGTTGAAAAGTTCTTTTATTTCATCATCTGGTTGATAACAATAATCATATTGATACAGTGTGTATAAGTTGACAAGTCCTATGATTTCATGATCTAGTTGTTTACAGTAATCATATTTGTACAAAGCGTGAGGTTGACAAGTCCTATTATTTCACCATCCGGTTGTTGGTTACAATTAATCTAAGGTTAAAATAATCATGTATGTACAAAGCGTGAATAGATTGACAAGTCGTAATATTTCACCATTGTTTTTGGTTACATTTAATCTAGGGTTACAATAATCATGTTGGTATAAAGCGTGAATAGGTTGACGAGTCTTTTTATTTTATAATCCGGTTGTTGCTTGGTTAATTGCTAGTCGATAGTTTACAAAATATCAATTTTTTTTTGTGTTATTACTTCCCAAAATTTCGTAATGATTTCATTAAATGGTATAAAAAAATATAGAATGTGTTTCTACTAGATCTATTTCCTGCTCAGGTATAACATTTTACGAAAACCAGATGGTGCAATTTTAGTTTATTCAAAATCGACAATGAAACCCGTATCCTACGTATTTTTCTTTGGTATAGTTTCGCATTTGACTATTTATAATAAAAAATGACATATGATTATAAATTATACTTAATTATCTATACATTTAATAAAATCGTAGGAAAGTCAATGTATGTCCGGGGTAAACTCGAAAAGTAGTGCATGGATTTACTTCAAATTTTGCATGAATATTACTAACAGGTCGGGTCAACATATAGGCTACATATTATCACGCTATCACCTACGGGGGAGGAGCTGTGCGGAGTAAACGAAGTCCGCGCGGACGAAGTCGCGGGCAACAGCTAGTTATATATAAATTTACTAAAACGAATCACAATTGCTACAGTGCAACAATCCCATGACGAAAGAAGCTAAGCTGTCCGCGGCGATACGGATAGTTCCCGAGTGGAGCGAATACGATGCCGAGATCAAGGCACTGCAGGCGCGCGTGAGGCGTGGCCTGTACCAACATAACGACCACGAGCAGGTAAAGAAAAGGGGTGGGAGGGGGGAAAGATATAAGTGTGTGTGATATGTTATATACAGATCTAAGATGGGGAGGAGATGTAAGGAGTGGCAGTTACTGGAATGTATGAAAAAATGTTGTACCTGTAGATACATAGACGAGCCAAGCAAAAAGTGGACACGTCAATAGAGAAGGAAAGAAAATTAATTTGGTTCTTGTTTCTTTAAGCAGAAGAATGTTTCGCGCTTCACTTATAGTAAAAGGCAATTAGATCTTCACGTCCATATTCACGAAAAGGTAGGCAGAGGTACAACCAAATGCACCCACGATTAGACGAAGATACTTAAGTCCCACACAATGTAATGGATGCCAAATCAATTAGATACGTTTACATAATGCGTATGCGTCATTAAAGAGAAATGCGTATACTAAATTTATGTTCTTTCTCTTTCTATCAACGGGACATTTTCACTTACATACGTGCTTATAGCTTGCCTTTATCTTTATACATTGTCTGTATGGTTAAATAGTCTTGCGCCAGCGATCTCTTCCGAGCAGAGTTGATCGCCAACTAAGAAAGGGTTGCTTGCCCTAATATTCAAGGGCAGAACCAGTTCTGAACTAATGTTTAATTCGTTGCGTATGGTTCCTTTTATTTACTGACAGATTTATAAAACATTAAATAAAAAATTAGGGCAAAATCAAACAGAAGCCATTGAACATTTTTATTTTGTACGTTTTTTTAATTATTTTTTGTATAGGTAACCGTAACTGTAACACTATGGTTAAAAATATTTTAAGCGGTTTCAAAACTTATATTGATAATGAAAAGAGTTTCTATTTCACTTACTGATAAGGTTAATCTTTTTTCATGTTTGTAAAAAATGTTCATGATGTGATGGATAAAAGGATGTGGCTAGTTCTTTAGTCTATTATGAAAATGGTATATAAACAAATATTTTTAAAAGTACAATTTAAGCACGTGTATTTATGTGATCTTAAAAGCACTTGTACTGTTTTACTCCATTTTTATTTATTTTACACCACCCGGTTTCGCGTTTTAGCACATTGTCACCTGCATACTCTATATCGTCCCCGTAGTTGGCAAATTAAATAACTCTAATTTTGTAGTTCTGAGATAAACGCGATTTAGTATTTCTTTTTCAGTTAATGTACACTTGTTAAGAAATGTGAGACAATTTTACTGTAGATAATTTTATGTTTTGTGGACCTTAATCAGGTCCACAAAACATAAAATTATCTACAACTTCTTCTTCAGTTTACACAACTTCTTTAACAAACTGAACTCTGTCTTTTACTATAACTAAATAACACATTATTTAATTTTCTCTCTACGGGGACGATATGTTGAATTATCTGTGAAGTTTTAGCACATCCTCAGGGCATGAGGATGCACTAAAACGCGAAACAGGTTGGTGTTAAATAAATAAAAACGAAGTTAAACAGTACAAATGTTTTTAAGATCATATAAACAGTTGCGGCCTTAGGGAGTGGAGAAAAGGGCAATCTCCCGGGGCCACGCTCTTGCAGGGGCCTCGCGCAACAACCCAAACAAATTTTTAAAAAGTATAAGTAGATATTTTGACCATATTTTTTTAAATTTAAAACTTAAGAACTCAATGAAACAATCGAAAATTATGTAGCTCATTCGTTAAATTATTTTGCTTTAATTAAAAATGTTAGTCTTAGAAATAGCTGCAAATATTAATTTTAAAATTTATCATCTCTGGATTTGTAAATGCTTAAATCTTATAATATAAAATATTTTAAAACTTAATTTTTATTTATTTGTATAATTTTACCGTTTCTGGTCAAACATGGGAAATGCCTAAACCAAACAAATAGACCGACTTCCGCATCACATACTTTTCATGAAGGGCAAAGGGCCTCGCAAAGACCTGCTGCCCGGAGCCTCGCAATGGGTAAGGCCGGCGCTGCATATAAATACTCGTCAAGACGGGGTTTTACCAAGTGCCGACAAGTTTTACCAAGTAGTTGAAATTAAAACTTTGGTGCTTATCAAAAAAGTGCTCACTAGTTCTTGAAAGTCTACAACTCTTGTTGTCACCGATGGTATTATCAAAGAGCCATAACATTCCCACCTGTCGCCCCGCTAACACCTCTAATTAAAAAATTTAATTTCCATTTGTCATAGTGTATTTTATTACATGACGTATTTATATTTTAGGAAATTGAAGAGTCACCCCCTGAACATATTTCGAGACAGGAAAGTGTTTCGGGTAAGCAATTTGTATGTTATACTAAACTATTATATATCCGGCGCAGTTTGTTTCACATTTGTTGATCCGGTCTCCTTTGAAGAATAGACCAACTGCCGTTCTGCCAGGCAGAACGGCAGTTGGTCTATTTTTGTACGAGGCGACCGATTGGCTATACGTGTCACTACTACTAGGTGGTAGCCTTACCTATTCCTGCTACAATAACATCAATGGTTGTCATTGTCGTGTTCAGGTTTGTCGGGTAAAGTAGCCGGTAGACTCATGCATGCGACATTGCAATTTCGCCATACGGATAGCAACAAATAATTAACATCTTTGGCGTCTATAGGCGATGGTTCCTCTTTCCACCAAGAGTCATCAGCTTGTTTACTATCTTGTAAAAAATAGAGTAACATATCATCAATATAATTTTTCATACAAACTCTCATTTCTTATTTCAGCCACTTAGGGGATGATTTTTGAACAGCAAACCCTATATTTGACCTGGGTTTTCAACCACCTTTTTTATGTTATAAGATAGCAAACAAGCAGATGGATCTCCTGATGGAAAGAGTCAGCCATCACCCCTATAGGCGATACAAGATAGCAACGCACCAGTAACACCTTTGGTGTCTATACACTGAAGGTGTTAATGGTGCGTTTCTATTTTGTGGCAAGGTCTAATGCCACATGCATAAGTTTACCGGCTACTTTACCCTCCAAACCGGAACACGACGGTGACAAGCGCTGACGCCATTGCGGCAGGAATAGCTATGGCGGTGGTACCAGACCCGGGCGAGACAATGCAGAACTCTACCAACTAGTAGTCACGATGGTAGTGACTCGATAGCCAATCGGTCGCCTTTTACGACCTGCCTGGCAGAACAGCAGTTTGCCTATTCTTCAAAGGAGCCCGGGACCAACACAGGGAAAAACACCTCCTTGCCTCTTTTCACCAAATGACTTTGAATATTTAGCCGTGAAAACGTAACAGACAGTCAAACGTTCGCATATTTCCCCGTGTTGGTCCGGGCTCTTATGAAGAATAGACCATCTGCCGTTCTGCCAAGCAGGTCGTAAGAGGCAAGCGTTTAGTGCGAGTCACGCATAGCTAAATGTTTGCCTCTTACGAACGATGGTAGCATCGTGGCTACTAGGCGGTAGAGTTCAGCTTTGTTTCGTTCGAGTTTGGTTCTGCGGCCTTACCTATTCCTGTCGCAATAGCGTTAGTGCTTATCACTCGTATTCCGGTTAGGAAGGAATTATTACAAAAACCGACCCGATCTGAAAAAACAACTAGGGCCGTCGGGAAACCTGATGGAAAGCGTCAACCATTACCTATATATACCAAAAATATGAATGGTGCGTTGCTCTCCTTGTAACGGGGTCCTAATGTCACAATGTCAACCTCCAAACCGGAACACGACAATGACAAGCACTGACGCTATTGCGGTTGGAATACGTATGACGGTGGTATCAGGTGCCGTCTAGATGCAGAAATCATAGCCAACCGTTCACCTCTTACAAACAGATTCAAAGAGTGCCCAGATCAACATGGAGTTGCAGTGTTTTACCTTATTCTTCCATCACACTTTAGTTAGTTCACACTTTACACTTTAGTTATCCCCCATGTTGGTCCCGCACTCCATTGAAGAATAGGCCAACTGCCGTTCTGCTAAGCAGGTCGTAAAAGGCGACCGATTGGCAATGCGAGTCACTACCATCGTGGCAACTAGGTGGTAGAGTTCTGCATTGTCTCGCCCGGGTCTGGTACCACCGCCTCATCTATTCCTGCCGCAATAGCGTCAGTTTTGTCACTGTCATGTTCCGGTTTGGAGGGTAAGATAGCTGGTAAATTTATGCATGTGGCATTAGACCTCGCCACAAGATAACAACGCACCATTAATACCTTTGGTGTCTATAGGCGATGGGTGACTCTTTCCATCAGGAGACCCATCTGCTTGTTTGCTATCTTATGATATATAAAAAAAAGTTAGTTGACACTAACCAATCTTAGAGAGAAAGGCGGCCGGTAGATTATTAGAATTTTATTTTCTTTTCTGCTTGTTCTAAATAATTATTTAATTAGAACAATCGGTGTTGCTATCCTATGCCGTGAAGAAACTGAAGCGTCTGTCCGTTTGCTGTTCTGTGCTATAAAATAAAATAAATAACTATTGTCACGACGTTTCCCTAGCGAAGTAGGCAGTATGAATCGAACGAAAATCATTTGGTACAAACGGACATAGTAGTTGGCATAATCTTTTCGTGTCGTACATCCTACACGGGTTATCGTAATAAATACGTACCTATATATTCACAATCAATCAAAAATTCATCGAAAATCGAACGAATTCACTGGATTGATAGTCACTAAGACGTGGGTGGTGATTCCTGTCGCCGCATTTTACCGACCTCATACCGACTATCCCATTTTATTGAGATAACCGAGACTGACAGTTTTACTTACTCTATCGAGGCATGGGGATATAAACATACAACCACTAGGCTCCAAGCTACTACTGAAATTTAAAATTTCGAGGATAACCCCGCAAAAAATAACATTTTTGGTCAACCCGGTGAACGAGTCTGGAAACTTTTCCTTTTCAGGCGCTTTTTAAAAAAAATAACTCTTCAAAAAAATTGAAGTTTAAAGTCGAAAAAAAATTACTCAAAGTAAATTAATTTGACTGACCTTAAAATCCGACCTGAATGGGCTAACACCTAGACCAAGTGGCAGTCTTTTTTATTAAAAATTTAAATATTAGTTTATTAAAATTATGCAATACTGTTTCTATTCCAGGTAAACATCACGAGCATACAGAGTTATGACGTAACAAAACATGACATGTTATATTAATTTTATTTTGTACTCACCAACTACAACATCAGGCCACATTAACACACTTTTAAGATAAATTCAAACTTAATACACATCTGACATCATTTTATTTTAAAATCAACTAATTTCCTAAATATGGATATACTGATATATCCTACAACATTCGAATTTATGTGATTAGTACTCTTAGGGTACGAATGCGCAGTTAGTCTTGAGCCTAAACGAGCGCTTGTGAAGCTAGGATGAATAAATACCTCGTACCTTTACCTTCATTTCAAAAAGTTTGTTTTACAATTCTTCGTTACCCATTATTTATAATTCTTAATGAGTCAAATAATGTGTGGAATCATGATAATTTCTTGTCTTAAACTATTTTAATACTTTTTAAATGACTTTGGCTACAGTTAAATTCATTTTAAAAGGATTTAATTTGTTTGGTACAAACGGACATAGTAGTTGGCATAATCTTTTCGTGTCGTACATCCTACACGGGTTATCGTAATAAATACGTGCCTATATATTCACAACCGACCGCATTTTATGCTAGCATTTTATCAAGAATGTCTAAACACTGCAGCATTCGTGCCCTGCCGTCGATAACTTAATTTTTATTGTATATTATTTATAGCAATCTTTTTGAAAATAGTCATTGTCGCTGTTTAATAACGTATTCACTACTTAGCTATAGTGCTGTTCGTAAGCGTTTGTTTTTGTTTTATTTAATTGTTTGTAAACTTTGGTTTAAGTTTCAACAAAAAGATCAACATTAATTGTCAAGTTTTGAAAAAAATCAAAACGGCTTTATTTTCGTAAACTTTTGTCTCGATAGGTAGCAAAATTATACCGATGTCTGTATAAGGTTCAATTCTATCATCACCTTACATACTGGTTCGAAGAAGTCGAACTTTTTAGTAAAGCAAGCCTGTAGGTAAACAGTTGAACATCCTACTTATTTATCTGCATATTTACTTTTTTTTTCTTAATAAGAAAACGTGCATTTAGAAACTTTAAATTTTCAATTCGTTGAAATAGAACACGCAGATGGACAATGTTTTTAGTTCGCCTGTTTGTCTGAATGTGAGCGCTATCAATAGTGAACTGTTATCGCTCACCATTCAGAGATAAGTTAAATAAATACTTAATTTAAGTTTAAACAGTGTTCCTTCACATTCATTTATATCAAATATTTTCTTTAAAGCATAAAATAGACAGTGGAATCTTCGTGTTCATGAAAAGGCTTACTGTAGCGTTTCAGGTAGTTACTTATAAATAAAATGTTAACTATTTATCTTACTAAGAAGAATATTCAAATTTTTATCATTCTTAAGTTGCTAGTTGACTTCAAATACAGCTTGTTCAAACTTTAACAAACACTCTTTTACTGTTCGTATTCTAAGCGTTCAATCTATGTTGGTTTGTTTGTCCTTAAGTTTGTTTGTTCCTCAATTCAGACAAACAGCAAATTTTACATTATGAAAAATAAATAATTATAATTTAACATTCCATTTGGTGATAATATATATTCCTGTTTTAAAAATTATTGTTAATACATATATTCTTGATAAAAGTTTTTTACTTTGTAGTATTTGGCAATATACTGATGTATGGAGATTCTACTGTCATTAGTTATATTGAGTGATTTATTAATTTACTTTTCTATTGTTTTTATATCTGATCTCTGACGAGTTCTTAGTTACGCAATAGAAAATACATAGTTTTAGTTCAATAATAAAACCAGTGCAACATATTAGTTAAGACATAGATACATATGTTTTGGCAATTTCCGTTAATTTGTAATAAAATTAAGCCACTACAAATTACACTCCACAATGAAATTAAGCCGAAAGTGATCTCAAAATACGAAGATGTAATTTTTAATGTTGTATTTTGTGATTTTCTTTTTGTTTATCATCTGTAATTTAGTATATTTGTTCAGTACCCACACTTGATTTCCCAGTAGCTGTAAACATTTCAATAAATAAATACCAAACATACGTGCGTTTTTATTGTTCATTCAAAACAATAATTCAAAGCAGGCTAGTGTGTAATTAAAGTATAATTTTTAACCGACTTTATAAAAGGGGTAGGATCCTCATTCGCTAGATTTTTATGTATGTTCTATGAAAACTCATAACCCCCTGTTGGAAAATCTTGTTTGAAAGTTTGAAATATATTCCATATAAATTTGGTAAAGATCTTTAGGGTTCCAAAGATACAGGAGTGGATGTTTTATTGCAATTTTGTTGGTGTCAATTATTGAGCATCCCCTACAGTCTTTAAATGCGGATTTCGGATCAGATACCTCCGCAACAGCGACCGGTGCAGAACTTACCTTATAAGTATTACCTTATAGTGATGTCGCATTGAGTGGCAGGCTTGAAATGCCACATGCACAAGTTTAGCTCCTAACTTATACTCCAAACCGAAACACGACAGCGACAAATACCGACGCTATAGCGGCAGGAATAGGTAAGGCGGTGGTGCTAAACCCGGGTCGAGCGTTGCAGAACTCTGCCACTTATTTAGTAGTAACGTATTAAGCTTAGCTCGTCTTTTAAAAGATGCCCTACAAGCAGGGCAGTTGATCTATTTCTCAAGAACTAAACCTAGTTCTACTGCTAGGTGTAATATTATTAGTCAATGAAGTATAATTTATGGTTTATGAAGAATCAGCTACTGATAACAGTAAATTATAACAGATGTTACTGGCAGAATCAGATGCTCATATATATATATTACATACTACATATATATATATATATATATATATATATATATATATATATATATATATATATATATATATATATATATATATATATATATATATATTCATGGAGGTTCAGGTTAAGTTTAAAAGGTGAAAAAATATAGAAAAAAAACCGGTAGATGCAAGGTTGGCAGAACAACGTTTGCCGGGTCAGCTAGTAATATTATAATAAGCACGAAACAAAGAAAACAAACTCGTTTTCTTTACTTCGTGATAATAAGCGTGAAAAGTGACATAAAAAAGTACGGAATTAAGAGAGCCATAGTTTTCATTGTGTTTTGTAAAAATAAAATCCATATCCTAAGTACGAGTTTATTTACACTATTAATTCTACATAATAAATTATTACAGAAATTGACATAATTCTAATAGTTATTTTAATATTAAGAAGTCTACTGTTTTACGTGTCTTATTATTTATTATACAGGAAAGTACACTATAAAATATGCGATCAACTGAACAAATTACAAAATATATACATACATATTTTGAAGTGAATATCTAATATCTAATTACATTTATTGTCGTAATTATTATTACCTACTTTTAACGATTTGGCAAATAAATGACAAATTTCTATATCTACTGTTTAATAATTTAATATTATGATCGTTTATTTATACATAATTTATGACAGTGACTAGTGGATATTGTACGCATAAACATATTCGGTAGGGTCATTAGTGATAACTTTTCTCTCACCATATTATTGTATTTTTTCAAGGTTCCTAAAAGATTCCAATGCTTAATTTTTAAATACATATATAAGTATACAGATGGTACCACTACGTTAATATGTGGCATTGGATTTTGATTTAATCGAGGAAATTTATGTAATAATGCATTTTTTGAAAAAAATATCATATATTTAATAAATAAAAATGTTGACAGGACATTTAATTTTTGTATACGTATGCATACCTAGAGATTATTATAATCAACGGTCGAATTGTCAAGAATAATTTCTTTGGCTTAAGTGTCGTGCTCAATACTATTTATTGGGCGAAATCAGATACTATGAGGTTGTTTATTTAGTTTGAACAACAAATTTAAACTTAATAGGTACATGAAAATTTTGCTTCCGTATGCTTGTGTCTACAAAACCAAAAAACTAGCCTAGGCTTTATTTGATACTAGCTGTTGCCAGCGACTTCGTCCGCGCGGACTTCGTTTACTCCGCACTGCTCCTCCCCCGTAGGTGATAGCGTGATAATATGTAGGTATTATGTTGACCCGACCTGTTAGTAATATTCATGAAAATTTTGAAGTAAATCCATGCAGTACTTTTTGAGTTTACCCCGGACATACATACAGATAAACAGACAAAAATTCTAAAAACTATATTTCTGGCTTCGATATCGATTGTAGATCACGTCCCAAGTATTCTTTTAAAAAAATAATCAATGTACGATTTTACTATATGTATAGATAATAATCAATGTACAGTTTTGACTTTCCTACGATTTTATTATATGCATAGATATTTTGATCGCAATATAACTATTGAATAGAAGAGTGTTGTTTTTATTAATATGTTCCAACGAAAACGGGAAAATTTTAAGCTTAAAGTGATTATTGCAATTGAGCTGCAGCGAAGCGTGGCCGGGTTCGGCTTGTATAAAAATAAAACTTTAAAATGACGACTAGATACAATTGCAGTTCATTTTTATCGTATTAAATTCACATTTTGTATTGATTGAATAAACTACTTTAAATTGATTTTTTTTTTTTCATTTTGAATTGATTGACATTTTATATCTACTTATAGGCTTCTTAAGGCCAAAGTAAAAGCTCATAATGTCTATTCGAAAGAAAAATCGGTCGCTGGAACGTTTTAAGTGTATTTAAGTGATTACAGTGTATCCTAGTGACCGGTTATACTTGTCCCTTGTAGTCTATCCCCCAGGTCGGTGTGTACAAGCTATGCCTGCTGCCGTTTTGTGTTTTGTATATCCTAAGATTTAATTGGCACATATCATTAGTTCACAGCTTAGTAATGGCCTAATGTTACATTGATAAGCTGTGAATTTATGATATCTAAGTAAAAGCTGAAACATGTCTAGTTGCGAAACGAGTTTCTAATGCCTATAAAGAGTTCACTTTTCGGTTAGAAAGTATACTTACGGTAAAGAAATATAAGAATTCGATTGTGCTAATAGAGTTCTAGCATTAGTTGACGTATAAATTGCTAAGGAATGTTGGCGTTTTTGCTACACAATTTTAGTAGAACGTAAAGTAAAGTATTAATTGCCACACATTGCTGGTAGAATGTTGACATTAGTTGTTACATAGTGATAGTAGAATTTTGACATTAGTTGTTACATAGTGATAGTAGAATGTTGACATTAGTTGTTACATAGTAATAGTAGAATGTTGACATTAGTTGTTACACAGTGATAGTAGAATGTTGACATTAGTTGTTACATAGTGATAGTAGAATGTTGACATTAGTTGTTACATAGTGATAGTAGAATGTTGACATTAGTTGTTACATAATGATAGTAGAATGTTTACATTAGTTGTTACATAGTGATAGTAGAATGTTGACATTAGTTGTTACATAGTGATAGTAGAATGTTTACATTACTAGTTGTTACATAGTGATAGTAGAATGTTGACATTAGTTGTTACACAGTGATAGTAGAATGTTGACATTAGTTGTTACATAGTGATAGTAGAATGTTGACATTAGTTGTTACATAGTGATAGTAGAATGTTGACATTAGTTGTTACATAGTGATAGTAGAATGTTGACATTAGTTGTTACACAGTGATAGTAGAATGTTGACATTAGTTGTTACATAGTGATAGTAGAATGTTGACATTAGTTGTTACATAGTGATAGTAGAATGTTGACATTAGTTGTTACATAATGATAGTAGAATGTTTACATTAGTTGTTACATAGTGATAGTAGAATGTTGACATTAGTTGTTACATAGTGATAGTAGAATGTTTACATTACTAGTTGTTACATAGTGATAGTAGAATGTTGACATTAGTTGTTACACAGTGATAGTAGAATGTTGACATTAGTTGTTACATAGTGATAGTAGAATGTTGACATTAGTTGTTACATAGTGATAGTAGAATGTTGACATTAGTTGTTACATAGTGATAGTAGAATGTTGACATTAGTTGTTACATAGTAATAGTAGAATGTTGACATTAGTTGTTACATAGTAATAGTAGAATGTTGACATTATTTGTTACATAGTTATAGTAGAGTGTTGGTAGTAGTTACCAAACACTGCTTGTAGAGTGTTGGCATTAGCTGTTACACATTGCTTGTTTGGTACACAGGTATTTTGGTTGGTGTTACACAGTATTGGAATTAGTTGTCACGCAATGCTAGTAGAGTGTTGATAATAATTACCGCACACTGTTCGCAGCGTGTTGGTATAAGTTGTCATACAGTGCCAGTAGAGTGTTGGCATTGGTTGCTTCACACTGTTAGGAGGAATCTGCATTAGTTGCCACACGGACCACGGAGCTAGTAAAGTGTTGACATTACATGTCACATAGAGCTAGAAATAGTTGCCTCAAACTGCTAGTAGAGTGTTGTCATTGGTGCCATACAGTGCTAGTAGTGTTGGTGTTGATTACCACATGGTGTTATTATAAGGTCGGCATTAGTTGCCTTACATTGGTAGGGATATTTGGTATTAGTTGTGTCACAGTGGTAGTAGTGTGTGGTTAGTAAGTGGTAGTGTAGTGTAGTGGGCGGTGCGTGCGCGGCGGGCTAGTTGCAGTAGTGGTCCTCGGTGGCGACGCGGCACAGCTGGCAGTCGACGCGGCAGCACCAGTGGTAGCGGCAGCGGCAGCGCTCCAGCCGCGCCGCGCGCACGCCGCGCCGCCCGCGCCCGCAGCACAGCCGCAGGCACCCGCCCGGACCCGCGCCCAAGCTCGCGTTACACTTCCTAATACAACACGCATCTCTATATTAATACTTATACCCCTGTGTCGGTCTGGGCTCCTTTGAAGAATAGACCAAAAACCGTTCTGCCAGGCAGATCGTAAAAGACAACAAAATTACGTACCTACTTGTAATTCATTTGAAGTAATTAATGCTACTATAATATTGTGAAGGGTCGTGATAAATATCGGGGCACTGTGGTATTAATCGATAAAATCTGTATTAATTTATATTATAAATGCGAAAGTTTGGATGTTTGAATGGTTGGATGGATGGATGAATTTTTCTTACTCAATCACGCCGAAACTACTAAAAGGATTTGCATTAAATTTGACACACAGGTAGATGATGCCCTGGAATAGCACATAGGCTACGTTTTATCCCGGAAAAATTATTTGTTCCCGCGGGATTCACCAAAAACTTTTATAATGCAGCGAGCAGCACGCTGCAGCTAGTACGATATAAATAACATATACTTCGTTAGTCCTGTCATTTTCTTGCCTGTTCGGATAAAATTATGATATATGGTCCCGGGTTTTTTTCCTAAATTTTCAGTTTCGGATTCCTGAAATTCCAGGGCAGAAAAAAAATATACTGGTGCCTTCGAAGAAACATCTAAGTCTCTGGCGGTGGTGTGTTAATATTTCCTTGTCTTCAATAAGTGCATAAAGTTGTCAGTTCTTATCAGTCGGTCGATGATCAGCATTAATGAGATCACTGTGGTTCTATCACATCAAGCGTAAAACAAATAGGTACAGAAACCAAACTCATGTATGTTCTTCAGTTTTCCTATCTACGATCGGCGGTGGCGCTAGGGCTATCAACTTTGGCTTATGCACAAAAAAACTGGTAGTCGCACTCGTATCTAGGTGTTTGATTTATTGTTGAGAATGAAACAGGAAGAACGGAAATGTAAACTACATATATAAATCAATTGCTATTCGTTAGTCTCGCTAAAACTCGAGAACGGCTGAACCGATTTGGCTAATTTTGGTTTTGAATTAACTGTTGAAGTCCAGGGAAGATTTAAAAGGTGAGAAAATATAGAAAAAAATAAGAGTAGTTAAAAAGGCAGAACAACGTTTGCCGGGTCAGCTAGTAATAACTAAAATATTTTAATGTTATTATTATTTTCTGCACAAAAACGTCACCGACTCATGCCTCAGGTGGGTGGTACTCGCGCTTGCATTATTGCGAACCGAGATATCGTGTCCGTGAGAGGTGTCTGTCTATGTGTGCGTCGCTCGAACACCCTTTGTATGTAGGTTGACTTCTGTACCTATTTGTTCTGTGCATCAAGCGTTAAGCCGTTGAATTGTGTAGAACTTCGTTTATTTACATTTAGGTAACTTTGTCTACCTTGCAAGGCATCGAAAGTATTGATAATTTGTATTAATAATTATTTTACCTGCCGTGCGTGCCTAGCGAGCCGGCGGCGGGGTCGGGCTCGCAGTAGTCAGGGCTGGGGGTGACGTAGCGCAGGCGCGGGCGGGCGCGGGCGCGGGCGCGCGGGCGGCGGGGCAGTGCCACCGCGCGCGGCGCCTCGCGGGCCAGCGCCGCCGCCGCGCGCGCCAGCGGCGCCAGCGCGCGCCAGCACGTGCGCACCGAGCACGACCCCGACACGCCGTGGCACGTGCACTTGGTGCGCATGCCCATGGACACTACCTGACATACACAATCACCATCAGAATATATGACACCCAATGTTCTTTAAAACGGGTCGGAGACAGTTGCAAAGCAGTCACGCTGACTTACTCCGATTGCTCAGGAACAGTTTAGGATAATAGGTTAGTATAGAAGGAAGATATTTGAAAAATAAGACGTCTTTTGTCATCCCCCTGATATATTTTACAGAATTAAATGGGGCGGTAACATGTGAGAAGAGGAATTGTAAAGCAGTCACGCTGTTTCCACCAATACGAGGAGCTTACTCCGATTTTTGAGGAAAGAAAACAATTTAGGATAACATGTTAGTTTAGTAGAGAGACATTTGACTAAGTAAATTACATATCTATTAATATAAAAAAATGAGACTTTCTTCATCCCCTTGACTTGTGTCCAGTAAAACAGAGGCAAAAGTTATGAAAATTATGTATATTTTACACAGTACGTAACTGGCTCTAAGTGTAGTTTGTGAACTCAAAATGACCATACAAAGAGCGTCTGGTTCACTTACTGATTATATTATATCCTTTTTTTATATCATGCTTTATAATTACACTCTATCTTTCTTCTATTTAGTATAGCTAATTCAAGACACATGATATTTGAATGTGTCCTTCAGAAATACTTTTTCCTACTGTTATGTAAATAATGCCTTAGGCAAAGACAGCAGTGTGCAACGGTGTGCCCTTGCACCACCTGTTAAGAGTAGAAATACATAAATATACATTGAAGATTTTAAATAAAAATTGAAAGCATGGTTGGCATGGCAAGGGTTATACACGCACAGTTTTATATCTGTTATAAGTTAATATTATAATTTGTAGATACAGATGCACCTCCCTGAAAGTAATCCTGCCGGGTCCCTGATCTATCAGGGCCCGGCAGAATTACTTTCAGGGAGGGGCATCTGTATCTAAAGGCAAAGGTAAAGGCAGGCAGGCTTTATTACAGCAACCTTATAATATAAGGAGTAGGTAGATAAAATTCTTGAATCTAAACACTTCACCATTTGATGGACTGATTTATCGTGGTGAACCTGGTGAAAGGTGAACCTGAGAGTTGACGTTGAACGTCCTAGCATATGAAGCTTTATGGATTAAATTGTTTAAAGTAACAAAAATGGAAAATAAAAAGAAAGTAGAGAAATATACATATATTCTAGAGAGAGCTTTTATTATTATTTTGGTATGTTTAAATACTCGTATAAGCTGTAATATTTGGTTGTCTTATTGTCTAGTGCTCAACCAGTACATTTCTAAATGTCTCGAGTCGGACAAAAAACTTTTTTCATCCAAATTAATTTTAGTAACAAATAGGAAAAAGCAAATTTCTCTTCGAAAGATGTCGGTCCTAGTTAACGAAGACATAAGTCTTAGTCGTTAACATTCCGAAATCCACGGGGTGATCTCACCACCTGTTTATCCAGAGAACTAGATTCATTCTGCCCATGGCTAATTCGGGCCACAGCTGTTTTTATATTTAGAACTAACCTTTCTGCCAAAGCGACTATTGATTAAGTTGGCGGAAGCGATGAGCGGCCTCAAATGATCCAAGCGCGTCTGCAGGTCTACTTGGGGGTCAAAGCGGGGGTCGTCTGCCGCCATGCGGTATTCAATGTTTCGGTGGCTGAAGCCTCTGTCGTCGTATTCGTACCTTTATGAATGCATAAATTATAAATTTATTGTGTTGTACACAGAATCTCATTAGTAAAACGCATACTTACTACAAAGATAACTTGTTACAAAGATAAAGTAGAGTAATTTATATTATAATTTTTAACACTGTAAAACTGCAGCAACCGGCATCCCATTTCCTTTATATTCGAAACCCTGTGTTAGATCTTTACCAGATTAAAATGGGTCCATACGGGACGTATACCCTTCTAAATAAAAAACAGACTGTTTAAAATCGGTCTACCTATGATCTAGTTTTGAGTTAACAATCATAAAAAAACATAGGAGCCGAATTGATAATCTCGTCCTTTTGGGAATTTGATTGAAAATATATAAAAGTTTAAAATTTTCGCAAATAATAAAAAAATGAAGGTGTTGATTCCAGCTTGAATACGGGTTTGACTCCTAAGTCAGGCAAACTATTGAGTTTCCTGATTCTTCTATCAAGTCCTTGATTCTTCTAACCCCAATGTTGGCCCGAACTCCTTTGAAGAATAGATCAACTGCTGTTCTGCCAGACAGGTCGTAAGAGGTGACCGATTGGCTATCTGTACGGCTATTGGGTGGTAGAGATCCGCAACGTCTCGCCCGGGTATTTGGTACCACCGCCTTAGCTATTCCTGCCGCAATAGCGTCAGTGTTTGACATTGTCGTCTTCCGGTTTTTAGAGTAAGGTAGCAGGTAGACTTATGCATGTAGCATTGTCATCCCGCCACACGGATAGCAACGCACCATTTTTGGTGTTTATAGGCGATGGTTTCTATTTCCATCAGAAGGGCCATGTGCTTGTTTGCTATCTTATGATAGAAATATAAATCAAGATAAGATCTCAGTAGCAGCGCAGATTCTACTTATTAAACCCTTGCCTCGTAAGAGCACATAAAGTTAGAGCATAAAATGCGTGTAATTTGGCCAGACTATATTTATATTTACGTTTTCGTTCACGTTCACGCTTTGGGCCTATTCAGTGGGACTCGGATGACCTACGCGGATGTCCGCGACGGACGGACTAATGTATATTAAAGCATACAAAGCGCATTCAGTGCGCCTGCATTGCGGAGAGCTTTCTGCGCGCGGATAGAAATCCCTTCTCGTCGCGGGTGTCCGCGTGCTCACGCCTATTGGGCCTAAAGTAATTGTTCAATGTTCAGTATTGGTTTGGTTCAGTGCTCGACAGACTGTCGTGGGGGCGGACGTGTAACATCAAATTTTTATCCATGAGTATTGTGACTGTACCACTCTGAATCACGATCCGCGCAGAAATAAATAAATTTTCCTGCGACGGACGCATGCGCTAATCCGCGGTTGAACGGTCCGCGTCGTACTGGATACCGCTTTACCCTTCGGCCGCACCGTGTATCGTCCCGAAGATATTAGCGTGCTAAAGCCTTTTGAAGTACTTACCACCAATTGAACGATAAGGCATACGCAGTACAAACGTTTGCAATGATAACCGGTTATATCTGCATGTATCACGTTATTGCACGAAGCTTTATGACGATAGACGCAAATGCGGCCTTACGATTATTTTTACGTTTGCTCTATCGTTTGCGTTTACGTTGGACGTTGTCGTTATCATATGTAGTTGCCGTTTACCTTTTCTTTTACGTTAATGTTTATGATTAGTTAGTATTACGTACGCATTTGAGTTTGCGTTTACGTTAAGTTTTAGTTTCGTTCACGTTCACGCTTATGTTTACGATTAATTTTACGTTTGCGATTGCGCTTGCGTTACCCTAGCGTTTGCGTTTGCATTTACGTTTAGATTTGCGGTAACTTTGATGTTTACGGTGTCGTTGATGTTGACGTTTTCGTTCACGGTTACACTTGAGCTAGCGTTTGCGTTTAAGTTTAGGGTTCACGTTTACGCCTGTGTTTGATTCTGTGTTTGTAGTATATTTATATTTTGAATATAAGAATAGAAGACAATGTAATAGACACTTTAGAGTGTTGTTTAAAGTAGAAAACCCAAGTTTTATTTTAAAATATTTTTTTTATATTAAAGTAGTCTATGAAACTACAAGAGCAATACATTTGAATATTTTTACGAAACCCAATTCGCTATCTATTCTTATTTTTTACTATAATGTTACTCTTGACATAAATAAAACAAAAGCTTTACTTCGTAGAATAGATTTATTTTGACAAATTACAAGCCAAATAATTATAGCCAGATCATAAGGCCCAAACACTGAAAACTGAGTCGACACAGTGTACCTAGTCGTAGGCGTAAGTGTATCGTTTCTCAAGGTGTACACTGCGATAAAATAAATTTGGATGAATAACTAACATTTTGTGTATTACTTATCGTTTCCCGGCACTTTCTTGACCGTTATTACAATACTAATATAATCAAAATTTTTTTTTCTACTAAATAAATTAGTTTAAATCTTCATTAATCACATCTATTAATATTTTATTGATTTTTTAAAGTTAACTTCGATTTTAATCTGGCTGCATAACGTATTGACACCATAGCATGGAGACCACCTTTTTGTTTATGGAAAAAATAAAGAGGCTATTATTATTATTATAAGTTTTTCAATGGGAAATGGACAAGAAGTTCAGACTTCTGCTCGACGTAATTGAGTACCGGCGCTCAAGCTCGTAAATAAATATAACAAACCGCTTGACAAATTACACAAATTGATCTAATCACATAGTTAAAGTAATTTAATTATTTGCTTGTGATAGATATCCAAACCCAGAAATACATACGTCTATACTGATCCCCAGATAGAACCCCAACGACCGCCACCTTAACTACTCGACCCACGGAGCAGTTTCTATGTTACTACTGATTAAAGCTTTACCTTGTTCTGAATCTTTTTCGTGTGGGTCGGCCTCTTCGCGGTGATCTTGGTAAACGTTTACGACCCCTTCTGCCCTTCCGCTTCGGGGCCATAGTAGTGTTTGCCGGTACAGGCTGGTCATCTACCAGGATAACCACTGGGGGCAGTGTGGTTGGTTCAATTGTTGTAGTTGTCTTCTCTCTTGTAGTCACTTCTATTTCGATTTCCTCCTCTATTTTACCGTCTCGTATATCAATTTCGTGTGAGTCTAAAAACTGCTTGGCGAATCTGAAGTGTGAAAATAATTAACGAATAAGACCCTCAGCTAAAAGCATATTAGTTGCTTGAAATTTAAATAAATAAATCATACCTACTCATAGGGAAAAGGAAATAAATTAAAATTTTCCCCCGTGCTCTATTTTTGACTGGTATATTCTTCAAAGGCTCCCCGTGGTTGCTCGGGTGCTTTTGAAGAATATACCAGTCAAAAAATATGAGCGAAAACCAAACAAATTCCTGTCATCATGGTTAGCGGTTAGGAATTAGGATCGTCGTCGGTCTTTACTATTATATATAAAAAGAAAATTGAATTATCTATACATATAATAAAATCGTAGGAAAGTCAAAACTGTACATTGAATATTTTTTAAAAAGAATACTTGGGGTGTGATCTACAATCGATATCAAAGCCAAAAATATAGTTTTTAAAATGTTTGTCTGTTTGTCTGTATGTATGTCCGGGGTAAACTCAAAAAATACTGCATAGATTTACTTCAAATTTTGCATGGATATTACTAACAGGTCGGGTCAACATATAGGCTACATATTATCATGCTATCACGTAACGGCCAGATGCTGTGCGGAAAAAAAGAAGTCCGCGCGGACGAAGTCGCTGGCAACAGCTAGTAGTGAAATATATTTATTGACTGTTAAATATGTTCTGTTGCACAAAACTTATTACAAGCTACTTAAAAGCACCCACCAATATTTTGCGGACTATGTTTCTTTTTCGAAATAAACATAAGCAGTTGGCCCAAATGACCGTTTTTGCAAAACCGGGCTTTTCGGGCCGGAGTTGAAATTAAGTGGGCTGAGAGCCCACCGTAAGGGTGAGTCCTGTGAGACCGAACCTCGGCTTAGGGTAGTATCTTGACGATAAGTGGAAGAGTAAGTGGCTTCAGGATTTCAACTCGACAATTACTCTTGAGTCTTGACCGGCGTCTTGAGTGTTGGCGGGATGAAACAGTGGGCTGAGTCGCCGCCGATGGCGCCTTTGGCGTGTGCGTGTAAATTATGAAGTGTAGGTTGTGATGTGGATCATCATGATCGGATGGGAAACTAACCATGTCTTAAAAGCGGAATATCGAAACAGTTACTAAATGCCTGGCCAACGGCATGAAAATGGTCGCCTAAAAATACATAAAATTCGCCAGCACGAATAATATAAGACCCTCAGGCTATCCATGAAACCCGCTAAGTTGAGGTATTTTAAATTAAAAACAGTCAAAAAATATACCAAAGCATAGAGCTCTTAGAGCACAAAAATATTGTTTTTAAATATGGTCAATATCTAAAATTGCTGAATTCGCGTTGTCGATTAATCTTTTTTTTATATCTTTTAATCGTTTTTGTTGCTGATGTCATGGGCAGTGGTGCTGCTTTCAGTCAGGTGATCCACTTGTCCATATGTCGTCGATTTCTATACTCAGCGCCATGTATGTTACCTCTCAGCCCAGTGGTAGTTGTCCCCGCAGCCGCCCCACTTGAAGCGCGCCTGTGGCTCTGGCGGCGCGGCGTTGCGCGGCGGGCGCGGAGGCGCGCGCGGCGGGGACGCGCACGAGCAGGCGGCCAGCGCGCCCGCGGCGCACGCGCGGCTCACTGACCACGCCAGCGCCGCCGCCGACAGCGCGTACACGTACGCTTGCTCGCGAGTACCTTCACAAATTAAATAAGTTAGACATAGGTATACATGTTGATTATTTTCACGTGTAACATAATTTAGTTTAGTGCTTGAATGAATCTACTTTTTTTTATAACATAAGATAGCAAACAAGCACTATATTATGTAAATTACTTTTCCCTTTTACCGCAACTATATATTTATTGTTCTGATCCCATTTCCAGGCATTTTCAGGAAAAGTATAGAATTTACATTGAAGTATTTTACCGTTGCAATGCTTTGCTCACAACACAATAACATTTATGACCTATTTTTAATAGAAAAATTGTAGGAAATCTCAACGTAAGTTTGATAGATTGCCTGAAAAGTTGTGAATTCCTGCCACGCCATGAGTTTCGATCGCATTGCTATACCTCACCAGTCACCAAGTACTTCTGACATAACAAATAACATTAAAAAGTTAGTTTAGTATATTATGTATAATCTCACAGTTGGCTGAGGAAAGTTTATTATTAGTCTTTACACGTGAATAAATGAAAAACCAAAACAAAAGAAGCATTTCCAAGCTGTAATTGAAAACATAAATCAATCAGTAAATCCTTGCTGACATTTCGATTTATTGTCGTGACTTACATAAGGGTAATACCACCGTGAATTATCTACACGCTAAGAATGTACTACCGGTGCTATCAGCCGGGGGTCGAGATACTGTGAAATGGACAAAAGATTTAATTACACGCCTGAATTAAGTATGCAGGGCGTGGAACGAAGGTCCGAGGGGTATAAAGATAACGGCGGTGGTGCACTCGCTGGCGAACATTCTCGTTTTACAGCGATAAGCGTACTCGCTTGTATTGTGTTTGATTTGATAAGAAAGTGCGGGCTTTATCGCAATTTTTCTGTCAAATATTTTTATAATAAAATGCCTTTACGAAGTTAAAATAAGTTTTGAATTAGATCAGAAGTTTTTTAACGACTTTTGACGTGATTCATATGTTATTTTGACGTCAGCACAAGCTTTTAAAAATTGCTCCTCTCCCTTTACGTTTCAGCTGGTTTCAGTTGGTTTCAGCTTTGAGGATTGCCACATTCCCAACGCATTATTATTATAAGTATAAGCAAGTCGACTCAAAATTAGAAAAGCTATCTGCTTGTTTAATATATTAAAAAAAACTTTGTCTTATCCATATGTATTTAGGGGCCTATGGAGTCTAGAGGTAAAGAAAACTAACTCTGTGATAGAAGTGTCCACGAAATATATTCTTTTTGATGGACACATCAAAAAGCATACAATAGTGTGCGCGCCACAGTCGCATAAAAATATGTAGAAAGAAAGCGGTAAAAGCGATTTTAAATACGTTTCCAGAAATTTTAAAATAACGCTGTTAACTACTTATGCTCAGGCACACTTCACTCCGTCTACGACAGCTACGAGTAGCTTCGTTTCGTAGTTTATCTAACGCTAGCACCATTCTGAAACTTTAGTATTCGTCTTTCTTAAGCCAGGAAAAAGTTGCCTGTAGACGAGAACTACTTATATAGAATGATATCCATGTGCCAAATTATTAACGCCACATTTGCAAGTCTACCGGCTCAAAGAGTATACAATACTACGTAAGCTGGATATATACTGGATATAACGATAACATATGTTTTCTGTGACAATAACAATTACAGTTAATATAGTAAGTCAAAGAGTATACAATGCAGTAAGTAACCGGCCGGTTGTTTTGTATTTAGAAAAAGAGAAAAAAGCATTAGAATATTTGACAAATACAAAATAATGACGAATAAGAATCTTTATGATTCGAAATAAGGATGTATTCGGTGGTGGATTAATAAAATTCATTGATATGAAACTTTTTGGTAAAAAGGAGAAAAGTCTATGCTTCCATTTAACAAAGAAGATCCTAGCGGTTTTGAGACCGCAGTGGTACCTTAGCTTCACAATATTGTATCCGGACAAGTTGTCGCAGAACTCTATGTCACGATGTCGTAAGTCGTGACTAGTGTAGCATTCAATCGCCGCTTGGGAATTGCCTGACGAAAATATATGATGGTACAGTCTTAATAAGGGGCTCAGATAAACGCGGAATAAGATACGTACGCTCGGGTACAATGCAGCGTAAATCAAACCAGTCAATAGAGGTGCAAAATAGATGTTTATTGTACAATTGTGCAATGACAAGTGAAGCTAAATGTCATGTTTTACATTGAAACACGGCGTAGCGCCTTAAATTATAATAAAACAATGAACATTAGCAATTTAATCAAATATTGATACAAATAAGGCGTTATGCGCCGAAACAAGTTTGCCTGTTCGCGTGTTCCCGTCCATTTCAAGGATCTCTTTTTTATAATACTTGAAAATAAGTATACTTAACTACACTAAAGTATCTTCACGCCCGTATCCCCGAAGAGGTAGGTAGAGGTACAACAAGTGCAACCACGATTAGCCGAAAATACTTGGTTACACAAATGTGATAGGTGGCAAGCCTATCGCCAACCGGGCACTTTCCGATCCCGGGCAACATTGTTTTTATCAGAAAATAAAACAAAACATATTTTTCAAATGCCCGACCCGGGAATCGAACCTGGGATCTCACGTGGTCATCGCCAACACTAGTGGTCCACTAGACCACAGAGGCGATAAACTACACTAATAAGATCAAAAGTAATTTCTGCCAATACCTGAATATATAAGAGGTACGTACACATAAAAAAAGTTCCTTACGAGCAGTAAGTCTTTCCAGTTTAGAAAAAATAGTTAATGTCAGCTGTGCAACAAAATAGTGAGGATGTGCGAAAAGTTTGTAAAAAATAGTGAACTATTAGCTTATTTATCTAATCCCGGACAACGTTGTTTTTATCAGAAAACGAAAAAAACACATTTTCGAAATGCCCGACCCGGGAATCGAACTCGGTACTTCATGTGGTCAACACCGACACTGGACCACTAATCCATAGCGGTGATTGATTATAGTCTTAATCAATCTTAATAGAGTTCAATTTTATTCAAATTTAAACAAATGCTTAAATACGATCAATAATAATTTAACAGGTCAGAAATCGTGTAATTTTACTTATTGAATATTTTTTTGTATTTCAGATGAGTTTATCAAAAACTACAAAGAAAAATAAAACAAACACAGAAGAAACTTTAAAAAAACATTGTTTTTATTACTTATTTTTTAAATTAAAAAATATTAATCGTTTATAACTATTGCAATTTTCAAATTCAAAAAAGCATATATATATATATATATATATATATATATATATATATATATATATATATATATATATATATATATATATATATATATATATATATATATTAAATTTTAATTTTATGCATTTCTTCAAATATGAATTTTAAAAATACTTTTGTTTTTAATAAAAAGATGCGAAGTTTATCTACGTTTCATATAATAGGTATATAGGTTGAATAAAATACAACATATTTTGGCAATTACATGACTCGGTCTGATTTATAAAGAATTCGTTAAAATGTTTGTGAATATACCTATCAAGGACATGTAAGTATAATGTGTTGATTTCTATATATAATTTTATATACATTTCCTCAAAGTATATTTTATTTATTAGACCAAGCAAGAGTTATAAATAAAGAATTTGCTTTTTATATCGCTAACCTCAAAATGTAGAGGAAGTGTTATTTATCTTATTACGGCCTGGCAAGTAATATCCTTAACAACAAAAACGTATCTTTGTTTACGTTTTCTATTGCCGTGTTGGCAATGTAGACTTATAAGAATATTCCTAAAAGATCAATAAAAGAGAACACGATAGCTAACGCTATTAGCTAACATTTACTTAGTTTTAAGATAGAACCTGCCTAATACTGGCAGGTTTTTTATAACCTTATTTAATATAAATTTCATAATACGTATTTATGCAGTAAAATTACGCCTGAAATCATTATATACAATAACTAACAAAAACTTTGCCCAACCCGAAACAAGCATATAGGGAGGCCATTGAAGTAAAAAAATCTGTAAGCTAGTTGACCTTGCAGGCCATCCCTGAAATTTCCTGCTAAATAGAAGTATTTTAAACTCCAAGAAGCAAAAAATATACCTAAGAATAAATTATACCTAATATTTATAAAAATAAAACTGTATATTTTAAAGATGATGATCGATTCAATGTAAATTCTAAACCATAAAATGTTTTATTAGCTACAAAGTTGACAGATTGAAAATATCAAAGAAATATAAAAAAAACTTTAAAAAAAACTACACCATTTATAAATGCCGAACGAATCAACCGATTTTAATCCGATTTACGCTATTTAATACAGTTTCTTATGTAGAATTACTGATTAAATTTTGAAATAAATGGGTATTAAAAATTCATCATACATTTTTCGAATTAAGCACTACTCGCACCTAACATGATTTTCGGCTTTATTTACCGTCTGTAAAAACGATACCTATATAAACTCCTGCCCGATAAATTCTATAAAAAAAAAACGGGTTGTGGCTGTGTCATGGACACAGCCGTGCATCTTTTACGTGAATACGTCTACGTTACGCGTAACATATTGCGATGGTAGTAACACTTTCCATTCGTCCTTCCAATCACAACGTTCATTGTCATTCTAGCCTACGGACCTAGATGGTCAAGACCACGTCCATCTTGTGAATAGCGAAGTAGAGCGTAGTGTGGCGCTACTATCAGATGGTGACCGATACCGAAAAAGTGGGTGAAATAATCAAAAACCTACGCAATAAAAGTAAAATCACAAATAAGGTAGTTAAATACCTCCCTCCCTCCCTTATTTACCTACTAGTGTGCATCTTCAATGCACTCCTAGCCGGTTGCGCTTTTTCGGACGAGTGTAAAGAAGCCACCATCATGGGAATACACAAGCCGGGAAAACCCTGAAATAATGTCAGTAGTTACCGTCTCACTAGCCTAATCAATACGTTAGGCATAATCTGCGAATAAATCATGCTATCTCGCCTTAAGGCATATTTTGTTCACCAGAAAGGTCTCATAATAAATGAGCAGTTCGGTTTCCGAGCGGCTTACTCACTCTTGCACTCTTTAAGTGCACAGACTAACGTAGTTCATTTTAAACTCTTTAAATGCAGCTCCGGGGCTGCAAATTTCCACTGGCGCTCTATTTTTCGACGTCGCGAAGGCGTTCGATAAGATCTGGCACAATGGCATAATATACAAGCTATGCCGAATGCTACGCTGGGAGTGCCCGACAGACTCGTACTCATCATACTAGAGTAACCAACCAACCGCCGATTTCAATTCCGTGTAGTGGGCTCGTTCTCCTTTCATAGGTCGATCACAGCAGGTGTCCCGCACTCGTGTCACTTAGACACAAGGTGACACTTTATAAGATTTGCGTAAGGCCTATTCTATCATACACCTGCGTAGCGTTTGTCCACCGTCCTCCCGTACAGCTAAACAAATACTAGCGTATTGTCACGGGTACACCGTGGTATACATTGACCTTCATAAAGATCTCGAATTGCCGAGTTTAGCTAGGCATTTCAAGATATTTCCAAAAGATATTTCAATCGCTCCAACTCACACCCTAACATACTGCGGCAGACTACATTGCAGATCGTTTTGCGTTCTCGACACTTCTTCCCTTTTTCATATGGAATCCCCATATGAAAAAGGGATATTTCTTCACTTTTTCATATGGGTATTTATGGGTAACACTAGATTGCTACTTAAAATCTCCTTCAGACGTTATACATTCCTTGAATTTTATATTATGTCTTCTAAAAGATTTTTTGGATGATTACTATTTTGCACTGAATTTTTTGAAATTATACAATCAATAAATCTTTACAAGAGCTTTCGAATAAAACTTAATCGATTTTTATAGTTGCTCTGAGTCTAAAGATATACCATATTATGCAAAATATGTAACGCAGTAAAATTTACTAAAAATGGCGGCACTTCCTACTCCACTATTCGCGAAGCATCGTAATCCGCGGCCCGCTTATCAAATTCTTTGATTCTTTAGCAATCCAGTGGTATAATTAGATTTTGGATGTTGGTGATAGTTATGTAGCTATAACACCAAACTGTATCCTCCAATTTTGTTATCATCTGTTTTTTGAACTGTCCCCTTGTGTAGGCAATTTTAAAGACGTATTTACGTCAAAAAATTGATTATTCAAGTGCTATGCCAACAATTGGTAAAATAGTACCTACCATAATTACAACGGTTTGGTATGTACAAACTTGCTCGGGACTGAAGGCCCCGATTTTTATTTTACACAATCGAATTAATAAAATATCCAACTTTTAAAACTTTCAATTAACTTAAAATATATTGTAAAAAAGCTATCAAAGATTTCCCTTAATTAATATAAAAGTAAGTATTATTTTCACAGTCGGAATAACCACAGACTTTGTGCACTTTGCAAAACTTTTAATTAAAATGTATTAAGTCGAGAGAGTTGTTCTTGGAGATCTAACGGTTTTGTTTGGCAGCGACAATGTTCTCTGTCAATTAATTTCCTTAAGTGGAACGACGTTTTCAGTCGCTAGTCTTTGCTGATAACGAAAAACATCCACACTAATATTATAAATGCGAAAGTATCTCTGTCTGTCTGTCTTTTTTCCACGCCTAAACCACTGAACCGATTTGGATGAAATTTGGTACAAAAATAGTTTGAGATCCGAGAAAGGTCATTGGATAGTTTTTATCTCGGAAATCCCACGGGAACGGGAATCATGCGGGTGAAACCCCGGGAATTTTATTTAAAAAAAATTTCCACGGCGACGAAGTCGCGAGTACAGCTAGTAATACATGAAGCGGCATGCGGCGAGGCTATCATTTCACCGACAATGTCGTGTTTCGAAAGCTAGAATAATATTGAATTCTTAGTTTTAACATTTCATTTTGAAATCTTTATAACGCTGAAAATCAGAAAAGTACTAGACCTACCGGGGATTAGAAGGTACACTGTATAATGTGTTTATTTCCTTGCACATTTCCTTAGATCCTGTTCATTCATTAGGCGTTGCAAGTAGAACAAATAAACAATCTTCCTTTGATATTGCAAACTTCAAAATGTAGAGGAAGTGTTATTAATAACAATTTATCTTGTCACGTTCATGCCAGTAATATCCATTTATATCCATAACACTTAATATTAATAAGCAAAACGAATATTTGTTTACAGTTGCTGATGCCATGTATCGTCGGTTTATATGAATATTTCTTTAAGTAGATACTTTTTATAAAGAACTAGCTGTGTCCGCGACTTCGTTCACGTGGAAAATTTCTAAAATAAAGGTAGCCTAATTACTACTTCTTATCACCGTGGCTTAAAAGGTAGACGGTCCCGGCGTTTTACCCAGTGCGAATTATATATGTTTGCTTTAGAAATTAACGGTTTTTAATCATCACACTCAATATAATAATATAATTCTTTATTTGCATGAAATAGGGAAATAGTGTGAAATAGGGATATAGTTATTATTTTAACCCAATAGAGGCCAAAAATACAACTTAAATTATTATAAGAACACCTTTGTACAACACAATATTTGCGACACTAACGGCCGGTTTCCAAAAGGCAAATTAATTTTAACAAGCAAATAATCTGTGTTTAACATAATTTTTACAAGCAAATTATCTGTTAGACACAGATTAATTGCTTGTTAACATTAATGTGCGTTTCAGATTTTTCATTCAGAATCCTACAATATTATAGATATAAATATAGGTATATAGGTATATATTGTAGGATATATTACGTAAAATATAGCTTGCATTAATCGAAGCCAAGAAAAACTAGAGTCACGCATAATTATTTCAAATTCTAATGAATAGCTTAGTGCATAAAATTGGAGTAGGTACAAAATGTTAACTGCTGGAAATGTAATGTTAGCTCTAAATAAAATAGTGCTTCGCCTTGAACTGTAAACTCTTAGATTTTATTTTCTTTTCATTCTTTCTTTTGTCTTTTATTTTTCTCTTTCCTTTTTTCTTTCTTTTCTTTTCTTCTTTTTTTTAACATATTTTTCACATTGCATATTGTTGGACCTGCTCTTACATATTTATATTAAATATTCATATACAACCCCTACGTATATCTAGGCAACCTCTTGATTAATTGGCTCATATTCGTAATGAAAAATTATTTTTGTTTTAATAATTTGCCCATCAAACACACGCGACGTTCGGACGAAAAGAACTCGAGTTATCGTGAATCAAACATTCATACGTACATACAAAAGCCAGATTGTTTCAGTAGACTCGGAGAGTAACTAATTATCTATAAATAAATATCTGGAGCCAAAAGTTATATCCCGTATCAAAGACGTAATCCCAGAAGCATAAAACTTTATTTTTATCTTTTAAATTCATAAGATAAGCACTACTCATAATTTTTACGACCAAAATAACGAGACCGATTTCACAGTTTTAAATAAAGAAATGGTTTGAGAATTAATTATCCGAAAAGTGGTAGGAAATACTAATGGTATACAATAAAGTATCTTCAGTGCGGAACGAGTTATGGCGTAAAAGAAAGGGCGCTGTCGTTACGCTGGCCGCGCCCACACAATGCCGTGGCACTGATTTAAAAGACTCGACAAACTTGCCTTTTATCTTTCATTATGTTGAAACTTCTAGCTGTCCTAGACGGAACGGCTTCCGCTCATAGTTCTTACAAAGAAACCTTAATGAAATGGAATCAATAGGGATAAGAACAAATAAGCTACGGATTTTCTTCGTTAACTAACACAAAGGGATCGAAAATATCATAAAAGTAAGTTAATATTGGACGAAATATAAATTGGTATTACATAATACGAAATGAGATTGATCGCAACTGATTAAGCCACGTATTAAAATTATCAACATACTAATTATCCCCCTCGATTTCAGCCATACTTTTGACGTGAATACGTCTTTAAAATTGCCTACATAGGGGGGACAGTTCAAAAAACAGATGATAACAAAATTGGGGGATACAGTTTGGTGTTATAACTACATAACTATTACCAACATCCAAAATCTAATTATACAGCTGGATAGCTAAAGAATCAAAGAATTTGATAAGCTGAACGCAGATTACGATGATTTGCGAATAGTGGAGTAGGAAGTGCCGCCATTTTTAGTAAATTTTACTGCGTTACATATTTTGCATAATATGGTATATATTTAGACTCAGAGCAACTATAAAATTCGATTAAGTTTTATTCGAAAGCTCTTGTAAAGATTTATTGATTGTAGAATTTCAAAAAAATGTTTTCAACGCTAATAGTAAATATATATGGCAATTAATTGAAAAACTCATTGCAAAATTGTAATCATCCAAAAAATTTTACAGAAACCGTGATATTAAATTCAAGGAATGTATAACGTCTAAAAGAGATTTTAAGTAGCAATGTAATGATACCCATGAATCCCCATATGAAAAAGTGAAGAAATGTCGAGAACGCAAAAAGATGAGGTGTTCGAACCGATCAACGATGGCACCTGTACACTGCTGGCCTTAAGGGCCTTTACGGCTTCAACGGTCGTGGGAGCGAGCAGAGTGCTCAGCTAGAGCTTAAATATATGGGGTCATACACCCTCCTGTGTGTCTCCTGTCAGACCGATCCTCAGTTAGGGGTGGCGTCGTTATTTGTGATAAGTGGGTTAGCGGCATTGTCCCGTGTGTAGGAATGTAGTTTTTTGGTATGTTTCGTTGACCACAGTCATCAGGTCATCGGGATTGGTGAGAATGTGGCGGGGCCTACGTAATTTGGTATCGGGATTAGGATCTGGAATGTAGTCTGCCGCAGTATGTTAGGGTGTGAGTTGATGCGTTTAAAATATCTTTTGGAAATATCTTGAAATGTCTAGCTCGTCAATTCGACATCTTTATGAAGGTCAATGTATACCACGGTGTACCCGTGATAATACGCTAGTATTTGTTTTGTACTATTTGCAACGGATGATAATCTGTACGGGAGAGATGGGAAAACGCTACTCAGGTGCATGATAGAATAGGCCTTACGCAAATCTTGTAAAGTGTCACCTTGTGTCTAAGTGACACGAGTGCAGGACACCTGCTGTGATCGAGCTATGAGTGGAGAACGAGCCCACTACACGGAATTGAAATCGGTGGTTGGTTAGTTACTCTCGTATGATGTGTACGAGTCTGTCGGGCACTCCCAGCATAGCATTCGGCATAGTTTGTATATTAGGCCATTGTGCCAGATCTTATCGAATGCCTTCGTGACGTCGAAAAATAGAGCACCGGTAGGAATTTGCAGCCCCGGGGCTGCATTTAAAGAGTTTAAAATGTACTATGTGAGTCGGTACACTTAAAGTGTGCAAGAGTGAGTAAGCCACTCTGAAACTGAACTGCATTTATTATGAGATCTTTCTGGTGAACAAATACCTTAAGGCGAGATAGTATGATTTCTTCGCGGATTTGCCTAACGTATTGAAAGAAAGAAAGAAAGAAAGAAAATATTTATTTGCAAGAATATGGGTGTTACAAGTTGTTAAAAATAAATTAAGTTACCAACATATTCTACCATTATATGGTGTGCAAATATTTAAAAAAAATATCATTATAAAATATTACATTTAAAAGATTCTATCGAATATTTAGAATTACTACCGGATCGGAACGCGGCCACACACTGAGAAGATCCGGCGGAAGAAACTCAGCGGGCTGGTCTTTTTTCTCTATTTTATGTACTTCTTATAAATGTACAATTTCATATTACAAAAGAATTTTTTATAATTACAAGTTTCATGTTTTGTGCAATTAAATTTTTTATAATTTACAAAATGTTCACTATTTACAAAATTTTACTAGGTACATTGAAATTTTTTAAGGACAATTCAACAAACTTATATTTCTATCCATTAATATTTAATTTTATCGGCTAAAAATTCTTTAATATCATAATAAGTTTTATCTAACAGCAAATCAAACAACTTTTTGCGAAATTTATTTATAGGTAATGATTTAAGACTATCAGGAATATGATTGTATATAATAATAGACATACTATACACATTTTTTGTAAAAATATTTAATTTTTGATTAGGCACATATAATTTTTTACTATTCCTAAAATATGAGTTACCAGTGACTTCAGCATTTGTTTTAAATAACTTTTGGTGCTTTTTTACAAATACGCATACCTCTAAAATATACAAACATGGTAAGGGAAGTACCTTAAGAGACTTGAAAAGTGGTTTACAGGAATGTAACTGATTAACACCACATATTGCTCGAATACATTTCTTTTGGACTCTAAAAATTCGTATCAATTCAACAGAATTTCCCCAAATAGGAATTCCATATTGTAAATTAGAAGATACATATCCATGATATGCTAATAGGGAGGCTTTTACGTTTCCTACTTCTCTTAGTCTTCTTAAGACATAGACAAATCTATCAATCTTATTACATAGATATTCAATGTGTGCTTTCCAATTACAATATTTGTCAATAATTATTCCTAAAAAGTTTGTATAATCTACATCATCTATATTTACTTTATTTAAAAATACATTTGTGTTTTTAGTAATATTACTGTGGTAGTTCTGAAATTCAACTAATTTTGTTTTAGTTACATTAACTTTTAAATTATTATTAATTAACCAGTCTGAAACTTGAAGTAAGGTTTCAGTTGTTTCGTTTACCAAGTCTTTTTTATTTTTACATTTAATAAGTAGGGTAGTGTCATCAGCAAATAAAAAGCAATCATGTTGTAAACTATCAGGAAGATCATTGATATAAATTAAAAATAGCAAGGGTCCTAAAACAAATTATACCTAGTGTGTTGCGAAGCTCACTAATAGCTACTTGCAAATAATCACGTTTTTTTAATGCACCTGCTATGTTTTGGTGAAGTAGCTTAAATTGGTTATTATTGATGAAAAAGCTGGTTTTTGTTACTTTCTAGACTTTTGGTTTTCAAAGTAAAATAGTATGGTATTGTACCCTTCTTGGCTGTTTTATTATACAAAAGATTATTTGAATTGTTTTCCGGTTTAATTCTTGGTTTAATACTAAAAAAATATGGTATAGTACCTTTTTTTGGATTTTGTATAGATTTGTCACAATTTTTTATATTAATCCTATTAGACACCAATTTTATTACACCACCAAAATTGATTAGGCTAGTGAGACAGTAACTACTGAATTATTTCGGGATTTTCCCGGCTTCTGTATTTCTGTGATGGTGGCTTCTTTGCACTCGTCCGAAAAAGCACAACCGGTTAGGAGTGCATTAAAGATGCCTGCTAGTTGGTATATAAGGGAGGGAGGGAGGTATTTAACTACTTTATTTGTGATTTTATCAGAAGCCGAAACTTTTTATTGCGTATTGATTATTTCACCCACTTTTTCGGTATCAGTCACTACCTGATAGTAGCGCCACCCTACGCTCTATTTCGCTATTCACAAGATGGACGTGGTCTAGACCATCTAGGTCCGTAGGCTAGAATGACGAGGAACATTGTGATTGGAAGGACCAATAGAAAGTGTTACTACCATCGCAAGATGTTACGCATGACATAGACGTATTCACGTAAAAGAAGAGCCACAACCCGTTTTTTACTTTCAACCGACTTCTCAAAAAAACTTAGTTCTTAATTCGGATTTTTATATAGGTACCTATAGATTTTTTATATCATAGGATAGCAAATAAACAGCTGATTTTCCTGATGGTAAGAGATGAATTTCATCTAACAAAATGTACCTATTATGTAACCTATGTTCGGACATAATCTATATCTATCTTATATATAAAAATCAATTGCTGTTCGTTAGTCTCGCTAGAACTCGAGAACGGCTGAACCGATTTAGCTAATTTTGGTTTGGAATTAATTATTAAAGTCCAGGGAAGGTTTAAAAGGTGTAAAGAAGTTAAAAAGGCAGAACAACGATTGCCGGGTCAGCTAGTATATATATAGTATATATATATATATATATATATATATATATATATATATATATATATATATATATATATATATATATATATATATATATATATATATATATATATATATATATATATATATATATATATATATAAATCAATTGTTGCTCGTTAGTCTCGCTAAAACTCGAGAACGGCTGAACCGAATTGGCTAATTTTGGTTTTGAATTAATTTTTAAAGTCCAGGGAAGGTTTAAAAGGTGAGAAAATATAAAAAAAAATAAGAGTACTTAAAAAGGCAGAATAACGTTTGCCGGGTCAGCTAGTTTCGTTATATATTGCATTTTCACAGATTCATAAAATTCTTTTTCTATTTGGTAAAGTACTTTTCGTTTGGTCACAAATAGCTTTGGATATCCAAAGGAGGTTAAAAATTAGTTATTGAAGTTTTATTACGTTTATATGGTTATTATTGTGGACCAGTGGACTGTGGTATCATTAGCCTATTATTACTGACTACATAAATAAGAATAGGCTATAAAACACAAAACAATGAATTTTGACAGAGATCACGCATTCAAACAAAAAAGCAAATTTTTCAGCTTTGTTACATTATTACAGATTACGAAAATTCATTATTAAAATTACTATTACATTTTTAAATTAATATTTACTGATTCATTTTTTACAAGTTTTACCCTATGAGATAAAGCAGCACATCTAGAAACAAGGACACTCTTCATTTTTATTTTTAGCATGCTTTCTTCTACATGCGTTTATTATTTATCTTGGCTTTTTGGTGTTTAGATGGAACAAATTCATTAATATTCCTTGAAATAATAATATTAAGGCAAACACAAATTGGATGTTCTTACACTTCTTCAACCTTCAATATTTTTAAAGAAATAAGAGAAATATTATATTTGCAACATTTATTCCGGAATAGCGGTCATTGCACAATATGCCAGAACTGTAACAGTATAGCTCCAATACTGCCTTAAAGTTAGGCTAAAAAGGAAACGCTAGTTGCAAGCGGGCCCAGTAAAAAATTGTATTAACGCTGGTTGCGAGATTTTTAAATAAACGAAAAACGCAGCTTAAGAGTTTGACAAATATGTATGTAATATTTTTGGAATTGGATAATATTTTGAGTATGATGATCTATTTAGGTGTCCAAGGTGTGTTAAACTTCGCAAGAGTAATATAACAAACTTTCCTTATGAATCCCTCTGCTTGAAACTCCCTCGATAAAAAACCGCATAAAAATTCGTTGAGCAATTTTTGAACTTATCGCAAACATGCAGACAGAAAGACACATAGATGCGGCGGGAGAATTTGTTTTATAATATGTGGTGATATTTTAAAACTTCCAACAAAATGATTTAATGCTCAAATTTGAATAATTTTGCTGATTTGTAAAAGGTGTTGTTGCCTGTTACATACTGGCATACTACGCTGTGATCTTAAGATCATTTAGAATGCATATAACATCCAAACAAATAAGCTGATAAACTTTTTTTTGACAACGTTGTTACCTATTCTGCCGTTACCGGTAACAATATCTCAGACTTATACTTAAGTATGAAAGTTAAGAAACTGAGTCTTTGGTCCTTTTAATTTCAGTCTCTATTTGAGGGTTTGTTTTGCACATGAGAGGCAAATATAAATAACGACTCATAATTTGAGGTCAACAGCATTGTTTTTCCCTTTGTAGAAAACCGAGCGTAGATATATTTAGGATTATAACAAAGCTCTTAGATTAAAAATTTAAAAAATCCCGATGCATTTCTTTATTAGCAGGCCACCTTCCTTTTTTGAGTGCATAATTTGGAGATAAACAGAACCTGCCAAATGAAAGTTTGGCGACTCTAGTCGGTACCACTGAAGAACTTAGTGGTAGAACCAGCGTGCCAGTAGTTGGGCAGGATGACGATCATCGTGCTGACATCACTACTGTGAACTTTCATGACATCATACAAGGTTGGAAAAGAAGAGACCTTCCCAGCCAGGCTACCTGTTCTGCCTGGAGACCGAAGTCCTTATGAGAAGCTTTGAAAATTGTATAAGTATACATCTTTATTAGTTGCCCAATACGAGATTTTTCGAAGATAGAAAAGATTTGCGTCTCGTCAAAACGAAGTTGTTTACAAAAAATCAGCCTGTTATTAATTAAAAAAAGTTTGTTCCTGGGACCACAGAGTTATCGTTTCGTAGTAAGTTTCGCTAACCACTCGACCAACGAGGTGGTTAAAGAAATACGAATTCCTAAACGCTTATATACTGGGGTCAAATCGTATTAAAGTCACAGTCTATATCGCTAACCGGGCACTTATCCAACCCGGGTCAACGTTATTTTTATCAGAAAACTGAAAAAACAGTTTTTTTTTAAATTCGCCGTCTCGGGAATCGAACCTGGGACCTCATGTGGTAAACCCCAACATCGGACCAGTAGACCACATAGGCGATTATACAAATTGATAGATGGGCGTAAAATACAGCGGTATATTATTGGGTGGTGGAGTTCTGTGATGTCTCGCCCGGGTCTGGTACCACCGCCTTACCTATTCCTGCCGCAATAGTGTCAGTATTTGTCGCTGTCATGTTCCAGTTTGGAGGGTAAGCTAGCCGGTTAACTTATGCGTGTGACATAAGACCTGGCCACAAGATAGCAACGCACCATTAACACCTTTGGTCTATAGGCGATGGTTGACTCTTTCCTTCAGGAGATCCATCTGCTTGTTTGCTATCTTACAATATAAAAAATATATATTCTTATTTAAATATTATTGCAGACTCATATTAATTTATTTAGATTTTTTAGCATCCTAACAAAAACATTTCAACGTCAACATTTTATAAGCTATGACTGCCGTTTCTATTGACATTCATGTTTGTGATTGTGAGGCTTAAACTCATACAGCGTGACCTTCTTTTCAACTAAAGATTATACTCTCGTGGGTATGGCTGAAATGAGTCGCCGCTTATATTTGACAAGGGCTTAACAGACAGAATACAAATTAAGCCGTAATCAAGTCTAACGATAATTTGTAAAATATGGAATTATTCAAGATTAGATTTGACTGCCTCGTTGGTCCAGTGGTTATTCTATTCCTAGGTTGTGAGGTCCTGGATTCGATTTTTGTGCCGGACAAAAAGGTTCTAGTTTTTTCTGTCTAGAGAATACCAATATCTGATCAGGTTCTGATGTAAAGGCACGTTAGGCGGGTTTGTTCGCTCCACAAAGCTCCGCTACGTCATGCTTCTACGTTCTAGTTTCTTCGAATAACAAGCGATTGCGTTTAAGTTCATAAATGCGGCAATGAGAATCTCCATCCATTGAGATAGCCGATTTTCTGATGAATCTTGCTGATTGTCTATCGACGTTCCATTTATATTTATCTTTCTAGTAGACATGGGCGCCGCCCCCGAATATTGCGGCGGCGGCGTGCTGATGAATCTAGCTCAGCGGCGGCGTGGCGCCGGCGGCTTGGATGATTTACGTGTAGTATAAAAAAGGTGTCAAATCCAATCCGTTAAATTACAGGTATAGCGATCACCTCGTTGCTCTCAAAAGCGATGGAGTCTGAAGCATCTGTGAGATCATCAGCTAAAGTGACAAACAATAAGGTTTTCGTCAGGGTCGTTCCGCTGGTAATCTTCTGGTCTAACTTCTTCTTCTGGAGCTTCCATTCCACGTGGTTTCCAACAAACATGCCCACCCGTCTCTGCACGGAGTAACTCGCCAACATCCTATAGATGTTTGGCGGGCATTCCCGTTGCTTTAACTTGAGCATTATCATTGGCCACTGCGCGTTATCAAAGGCCCCTGACATGTCCAGTAATATCACTTGTACGTATTTAAACTTGGTCCCAGAAGCCGTATCTAACACTTCTGTTAGTGCCGTCTCCGTGGAGCGTCCTTATGAGAAAACATGTTGTCGCGGTGACAGATTCCGAAAAAAAGATGGGGCGCACTCGATCATAACCGTCTCAAGGATTTTACCCATGATCGGCAGCAGCGTAATTACGACAACTAACCTTTGTGTTGCAAATGTTCATGGGTTTGGGCTATGGCACCATTGGGCAGTGGTGACCACTTTCTATCAGGTGGCCCACTTGCTCGTATGCCTGCAGATACTATAAAAAAAACCACTTTTAGCTTTGACTGCCGTGAGACAAGCTGAGCAATGGACATGATCAGATTCAAATATCTTTTTTTGTTATTTTCTTCAATTATTACATTTCTGAAGTATTTCTAATAAAAGCTGCTATGAGTTTTAGCATCGTAAGCCACGGTTATAGAGAGTTTACTCAAACTAGTATTTAATAAACTTTTCACATTAAAACGAAATCCTTAAAAATCTCGAACCAAAATGTTACGTGTTGCCTAACTCACGCCGAGTAACAACTGGCGGCGGCGGCGGCGGCGCGCGGTCGTGCCGCGGCGTGGCGCCGCCGGCGCGGTGCCCATCTCTACTTTCTAGCAAGGGAACAGGCGTGATGCTATTTAAAAAATAATAACTAATTTATTTATAACTAGCTGATCCGGCAAACGTTGTTTTGCCGTATAAATTATTATACATATACCTAAACCTTCCTCTTGAATCACTCTAAAAAATCGCATCAAAATCCGTTGCCTAGTTTTAAAGACTTAAGCATACATAGGGACATAGGGACAGACAGCGGAAAGCGACTTTCCTCTTCCCCGTGTTGGTTCCGGGCTCCTTTAAAGAATAGACCAACTGCCGTTCTGCCAGGCAGGTCGTAATAGGCGACCGATTGGCTATGCAAGTCACTGCCATCGTGACTTCGTGAAAAAAAAGTCATAGTGATATAACGTTACCTGTAAGTAGATCTGGAGTATATTTAGGAGCAAGTTCAATGGAGGAGCAGTTCCACCGCTCTCCGTTGCGGGCGGCGAGGCAGGCCGCCCGGGTGAGTCGTGCTGCGGCTGCTACGTGCGGCATGGCGGCGGGCTGCCGACGACACACGCGGGCTTGTTCGCTCCACAAAGCTCCGCTACGTCTTGCTTCTGCGCAGTCGCTTTCTGTCCAGTTACCAACACTATTGTGCAAAGCTCTGCAAGAAAATATAAAAAATAATTGATAAGTATCACATTCATATATTGTACATATACAGTGTGTAAAGAAAACCCTGTCGGATAATTAAAGGTGTTATTTGGTACCGTAATACGGTTACATATGTGTAATTATTTTATGGATATTAATTAAATAGTTTTCCCAATAAAAAAGTAATCTTAAATGGTATTTTCATACAATTAGTACGACAACACCTACAAATAAGTTAATTCTACTATCAAAGAATGCCGCGCAAGTCGTATGTTACCGAAGTTCACACGGCGTGTTTAAAATTCCTTTATAAAAAGCCAATAAACGAAGACCGTGCCTTTACACGGTGTTTGTGCGAAAGCCACCATAACGAAACAATGAAACAATCAGCGACAAAGTGTTGTCACTTTTAAAATATTTGCGAAATATAAGTAAACATACGAATATTTAAAAAACTATATCTTTTTTTATTTTCAGAAATAAATTCTTTTTGATATTTTTTTCAGCAATTTAAACAAAGTATATGCCACTTTACACACTGTATATGTATATATATAGTCACATAACATCCAATTCTATGAGTATTTGGAGCTTTTCGAGTGCACAAATTCCCCCACTAAAATAGTTTTCTAAAATATTAGTACGTAAAGCGTATATGAAAACTCAAAATAATCATTGAAAAGGCTTCTATTTCACTCACTGATGATGAAACGTTATTTTTTATACCCAGTAATATATAGTGTGTAAAAAATTCTGTTCGGTCGTCAACGGTATAGTTTTGTAGCTTAATTAAATCATGTATGTCTTATTATGTTGTGGGTTTTCACCGATTAAAATTATTATTCTTTAATGATATCATTCATCTCAAAATCATCACAAAACGTCGACCAAATATAACGTCGAAAAAATATTTATAGACAACGGGCGGCAACATCACAGAGCGTGACGTTCGGTCCGTTTCATAGAGAATGGGAATATTATATTTATTGTCCGTTTGATGTCCGAACGGCTGCGCGTAGACATAGGGTACGAGTTACGAATGTCGTAACTCGTAACCACCCGATGTCTACGCGCAGCCGTTGACTCGACGAGGTGTTGTGGCGCTGTGATGTTCATAATTCTCCCTAAATTTCAGGGAAATTGAAGGGTAAGAATAAGCATTTATTACTTTTTTTTAATAATGTCATGCAACCTGCCGAAATGTCTTTCGGGTCGGACCGGTTTTTTGTTACTCACTATATATGTGTGTGTATCTCATAACTTTTGTCAATGTTTGACTGTGGTTGACCGCATTCGATTTAATTGTAAAAATCAATGCATAGGTTGAAATACCTCAATTCAAATACAATACTTAAAAAAGACATAACAAGCGGGAAGTTTCAGGGATGGCCTGCAAAAACAACCAGTTTACACATTTTTTAAAATTACTTATGTAAACATATTTATTTTGTAATTAATTATTAAAATCATTTAAGGAAAGTGCGCTTGCTGCTGCTATTTCTTAACTAGGAGAACAAGATCAAAAATATGAAGATGTAGTAAGGGTATCGGAGGAATAGTTTGCACTGAAACAAAATGAAATGATTAGTATCTTTAATTTTTACACAAGACGAGAAAAAGACGGCGAAAACTTCAACAGTTTCTACTCAGATTAAAATTGATAAAAACCTGTAATTTTAGCGTAGAAGCGTTTGCGATCTAATTAGGGTTGCCGACTTTACAAAATGACTAAACTTCACTTCAAGCTTGCATCGTTCGAGAGGTATGCGGTCAGCGCGTTGAAACTTGAAAATTAACGATTATGATTTTGATATATTCTAAAATAATGTTAACAATCTCGAAAAAATAAAATAGCAAATACCTCAATTGTTACGATTTATATTATCTAGATAGATTGTTAGTAAATCGTAACAAAAAATCTGTACTTGATTTTTCAGGTACATTTCTACAGGTTTTTGTATATTTGTATATTCATTTATTCATTCATTCATATTTATAAGTAACTTTATCATCACAGATTAAAAATAAATCTACTTACTAAATAATCTATATCTATATTAATCTATATTAATATCTAGGTAATTAATGCGAAAGTTTGGATGTTTGGATAGATGGATGTTCGTTACTCAATCACTACTGAACGGTTTTGTATGAAATTTGGCACAATAATAATGCAGTGGGCTGCCCAGTGCAGCTAGTATAAGTGTATGTTCGAATGCAATAATACAAAAAATAGATTTTATAAAACTACATTCTAAATACATTTAAAATTAGATATAATAAAAAGTGACCTTTAAGCAAATCCTTCATCATTTTGTAAATAACATCATTTGATTTGATTATTAAAATTTTTGAACGCAAAGGAATTTGTACTTGGGTATTTTCATACTCATTTGTGTCTTTAATATGTTCTCTTACATTGTGTTACTTTTTTCTAGACTGAATTGAATTTCCAGACAATAATGGATTTTTAACTTCATATTTTGATAAAGTTGCAACAAAATACTTACTGCAATAAGTATTTGGTTAAACTTGCTTTAACAATTTGCTATTTATTATACAGTAATATACTTTCTTCTTTGATTCGAAAACAGTTTTGAATAACTAAAAGTTGAGAACATGTTCCACTAGAAATTATGTAGTTCAATTACTGGTCGTTGGAAACATAATTTCCGATCTATGTCGATTGGGCGTTAAAAATAGTCGCTATTGGAATTAATCTCTATCATGCTGCATTTGATGCAACCATCTAAAATGAACAGTTAATGTTATTTATCATAAATAAGAAATGTGTTAAGTACCATTATATTTCGAGAAATCATATATTTTTATATTACAGTTATTGTTTAATTTTTCAACGTGCTTTCTAATTAAGTAAGTGGTTCATTTTAACAACTGGTTTAATTATATGACAACATATTTATTAATTTTCATAGAAATTCTTCGTGACTTAAATTATTTTATGTAGAATTAATTTCAGTAGTCAATATTATTTGTTTTGTTTTTCATTTAATCCCTTTTTACAGGCATTTTGTGATTCACAAAATCGACGAGCAGATTCTGGTCGGAGGCCTTTCTGAAATGCCTCGCACATATCATACAAGTAATTAGGCAGAAAATCGTTTGCTTCGCCTTCTCTACGGCGTAGTAAAGAGTACGCCTCACGTAATGTAGGTTTTGGTGTCAGACGTAATTCTAGCTCAACTGCAGGCGGAAAATGAGCCGCTAGGGAATAAACGATCTCTAAATCTGAAGGTGGTGGAGTGAGATGCCTGTAATTTGAAACTTTATATAAAAAGTATTCGGACATGTTCATTTTTGTTTTGCTTTCCTCGTATTTTCCTAATTTCAAATCATATAAAATAGATTTCTGTCTCTCAGGACCCCAAAATTCTTGTTCGAATGCGTTGTAAAAACTATTAACATCTTTAAATTCTTTTTTGAAACAACGCGCCCACATAAGTGGCAATCCGTCTAAACAAGATATTATAAAAGGTAATTGTTTCTCTGTGGCAATATTAAGTTCCGAAATGTAATATTTGATATTGTCTAAAAAGTCAATTGGATGTGTGCTACTACTATCATCAAAATATGGACGTTTATTTATACAAGCTATGATCAAATTGTTAATTGATTCATGTCTTTGACAAATATTTTTATCCTCTTTTTCGTCTTCGTCATCATCGATTTCTATAATTTTAGGTTTATTGGTGTGAGAATTAGTTGTTTTGTGATCAGCTTTGCCCAGATTAGGCAACGACATATGACTGCGTAATCTAGATGAAGGCATACTCTGACAAATATCTTCTTGGCTTTGAGAAAACCTTACTCCAAATCCTAAAGTTGTCGGTTTAAATATTGAACCTCCATAAAGAGAAGAATCTATGCTTTGTTTTCGTTCCATTTTTCGATTTTCTTTGTATGTAGCAGTCGAAATTTTATCTACCATCGCAGATAAATTTGATACGGAATCGTTAATTTGTCGCAAATCTACAAATAAGCTCATATTATTTTAATTAATTCAGATTGCATTGCTTTCTCTTTGTGTGAAATTGTATTTGAGTCTGTAACAAACGAATAAATATTAAGTATTTGCATTAATTATTTAGAATATAATGTTAATTATTTAGAATAAACATTACATTTACTTATGTTTGAATGAAATATTACAACATTAAAGCTTAAAATTACACATAGTCGTCATTTAATTAAAGTGGTTCTAACGATGTCATTGTGAACATGAGGAATAATGGTTTAAATTGTTTTTAAATTTAAATATTATCATATCTGGTGAAAATCAAAAAATCATAGAATCGTTTATTTCTCTTTGATATTTCATATAAATGTGTGGAAAATTAGTTCTACAATGTTTATAATCTCTCGAGTCCGATGTGGCAGAAACACAAATATTATATTCCCGTTAATCGAGAATAATCGATGACCTCTGGGCTCATTTACATGAACATATAAATAGGTATATTGGCCAATAATTAAATAGTTTGTTATCAGAAAAAATGTATTAGTATAACAACAGACGCCTCCCCAAGTAGCACGTTAAGCTGTATATAGGCTGCATTTAGGTTCATTTTTAAACTTAAAGCTGTATAGGAAGCCGTACAAAGGCTGTAGAAGCGCTTCTACAGCCGATATAACACCAAAAAGGGCCCCAAGTTATACAGCTTATTGCGTTATATAGGCTGCACAATAGCTATACAAGCTGTTATAAACTGTACAATGGCTGTTATTTGGTGTATAAAGAAACTATAACACTAAAGATACTCTCTTGTAACTGTCTTGTACAGCTAAGAGTTAAATAGGCTGCACAATAGCTGTACAAGCTGGTATAGGCTGTACAAAGGCTGTTATTCGGTGTATAAAGAAACTATAATACTTAAGATACTCTCTTGTGCAGCTAAATGTTCTTAATAGGTGTTTGAAAATGATAAAAAGTAACTAATCTGTTTTTGATATTGTATAACATTATATCTGCAGACGCCATAATTAAAAATATATTAATAAACGATAAATTCTTGGACTTGGAGCAGTATTCAAGGGTGTATTCAAAGTGCAAATTCTAAATGACTGTGAAGTCGTGTATGTTTTTCGTCAAAATATTCACGCGCCAAAGAAATAATCAAGATAACACAAATAAAATCATTGCGAAATACGGTAAGTGTTTGTGTTTAAGGTTAGAATATACAAGTATTTATGGTACAATATTGTATATAAAGGCATAATGATCATAATATAAGTTGCTTGTCAAGATATAGCTTTAGCTGTTGCTAAATATATCTTTTATTTAACAATATATTTCTTTAATGTTGTTTTTAATACACAATAATGGCGGCGTTTTGTTATACAGCCTAAAGTGTATTTGGAGGGTGATATACTGCAAATAGCTGTACTGAATCTCTTTTTTGTTCTATTATACGGCTATTGGCTTTTAATTACCGTCCAAATACACTTTAGGCTGTACTAAGTCCCTATATAAATCTATTGTACAGTAATTGGCTTTTAATCACTTAACTTATGTTTAGAGATGCGTACAAAAATTGAAGAACCCTAAATACAAAACATATGTTTGTCACTTGATTTCGCTATTGTGTTGTATTGACGTCGGTCGTTTGACTTTACAACTAAACCAACTTATTGTTAACTATAACTTATGAGACATGTATTTCAATCATGTTTTACTTTATTTTTCAGGGAAATATGCCTTATAAAATAATAAAAACAATTGAGAGAAGCCAAAACCGTATTTGTATCGTACCCAGTTTGTGGGAGGATAAAGGTGAATTATAATGACCAAGAAAACAACTTGATATAACTAAGTTGATCAAGAACGAAAAATCAAGCCCTTTAAATATTGGTCTATCACAAAAATATTTTTAAGAAGAATACGTTATTTCGTGCTTGTGATTTAATATTATTAGTTCTTCAAAGAGAAACACATACTCTTTTGCCTGTAATTGTATCTAAGTATATAATATTTTTAAAACGATTGTAAGTATACATATATACAGGGTGTTGCAAAAGTGGTACTTTAAGCCGCAAGGGGGTGGCTTAGGGGGTCATTCTTAACAACTTTTGTTTAACGACTTTTGGAAATTCGCGAAAAAAATATTGATTCTCCATAGAAACTTTGTTGGTCACGTGACTTTTCACAATGGAAAAACAAAATTGTTTTTCGGGAATTTTCACAAATCGTTGAACAAAAGTTGTTCAAAATGACCTTCTGAGTCACCCCCTTTCGACTTACTATACCGCTTTTGTAAAACTCCGTATAGTAGCAAGTTAAAAATAAAAAAATACATATTTTCTCAGTGTAATGATTTTTATTTCTCTTTTTAACTCTTTTTTATATATTCTTTGAAGAATAGACCAATTGTCTTTCTGCCAGGCAGGTCGTAAAAGACAACCGATGGGCTATGCGAGTCACTTCCATCGTGGTTACTAGGTGATAGAGCTCTGCATTGGCTCGACCGGGTCTGGTACCACCGCCTTATCTATTCCTGCTGCAAAGCGTCAGTGCTAGTCACTGTCATGTTCCGGTTTGGAGGGTAAAGTGGGCGGTAAACTTATGCATTGGGCATTAGACCTTGCCACAAGAGAGCAACGCACCATTAACATTTTTGCTGTCTGTAGGCGATGGTTGATTCTTTTCATCAGGAGACCGATCTGCTTGTTTGCTATCTTATGACATTAAAAAAAATCAGTTATTGTAAATTACCAACCAAGTAACCTTAATGAAGAAGATAAGCCTAAAAAATAATAAATCAGATAACCTACAATCACTTTTTAATGTTTTTGTTACGGAACCCTTTTCCTTGAACATTAATAAAAATGACGATTGTAGGTTTACCTGAATTAGTAATTTTTCAGCTTTATCTTCATCACGATTACTTGGTTGGTAATTTATAATATTTAAATATTCCTTTTCAATCTTCCTCTTGATTTTTTTCACATGCTATCAACTATGCAGATATAAAAACAGCAAACAACAATTTTCTCAGTAATACAGCCTTGAGCTGTACTATAGCTGTATATGCAGATTTTTTAACACCATTGGCTGCATAACAGTCTACAATTACGCCATAAATATTAGCTGTAGAACGGTGATTGCATATCCCATTTTACAGAAACAAGCGTTGAGTGGTACTATAATAACACTTAAAGCTGTAATAAATTCCCGTGCTAAACAAAATACAGCTAATGTACAGCTTTAAGGATTAAAATCAGCCTAATGAGTTACAAATTGCTTAAAGCTGTACAGTAGTGTATTAATATTCAGATATAACGCCTAAAGCTTACGCGGAACTCTAAGAAAGGCCTTGTACAGCATTAGGCTGTATATAAACTCATAAAGGTCTCTTATACCGATAAAAGCATCTTTTTACACCATTGTACGGCTGCAATAGAACTTTAAGTTCTATATGAGCTGCTTTATGGGTATTAAACATGCTTGATTGCTGCTTGGGTCTCATGATGATGAGAGACTACCGTCGCCTATAGATGTAAAATATATTACTGCTGCGGGGTGATAAAGCTTCACACGCCACTTTACTGCCCACATTTTCCCCCAAGCTAAAACACGGCACTTTTCAACACCGACATTATAATGGCCGCAAAAGACAAAGCGTTGTACCATACGCGTCGCAGAACTTTATAGTCTAAGATCTCCACTATAGAACGACCTTCACCGAGCTGGTTAAATTGACTAAATAATTTCAGTCCAGTTACCAGACTAAAATTTTTTAGTCAATTGCAATATATTTATTGACATATTTTATTGGATATAAAATACTTTTCATCCATTGACCAGCTCGGTGAAGGTCGTTTTATAGTGGCATCCTATACTTAATAGTATAGGAACCATGCCATTACTGCGTTTCGGTAATCCGAAACGCAGTAATGGCATGGTTTAGGTAGTGAACTAGGGGGCCTCCACAAATTACGTGAGATGTTTAAGGGGGAGAGGGGGTCGAGTCAAATCTCATCTAATCTTACGTTGGAGGGAGGGGGGGTCTAGGCAAATATCACGCAATTTTTTTTCTGATTGAAGCAAAAAATATACTATTTTGGTCCATTATCCAGCTTGTACATGCTTAAGATTTAATCTTAAGCGTAACCGTGATACGATTAAGATCATTCACTAACTCGTTCGAAAGAAAATAATTTCATTTATACTTCGACGTTATACAGCCTTAACTAGTCGTAAATAAAATAACGAAGAATTTTTTTCTTTTTACAATAACAATCCAACGCGTTTACATATTTAAGAAACCCACATTTTGAAAAATCTCACGTGAGATTGGGGGTGGGGGAGGGGGTTGAATAAAATCTCACGATATCTCACCAGGGGGGGAGGGAGGGACAGAAAATTAAAAAAAAACACCTCACGTAATTTGTGGACGCCCCCCTACTACGAGTTCACTTGCCTCAAGCAGTCTAACAGGAACGTTCATTCTTAAAAGGGCTTATACCATTAGGTACTTCATTTATTAAAATCGGGAAGTTGACAATTTTTTTTACATTCTCCAAAATATATGGTTTATTTTAAAGACTCACTTATAATTTAAGATTTTTATTTTTTATTAAAGTACATTTCCTTTATTATACGTAGAATTGAGTGAAATATAGTATTATTTGTTCTGTTGTCATAAAAAAATGACATCATTATAGTATCAAACACACTCCAACTGCAAAATATATTTTATGTTTTATGGAAAATTATAAAGTGTTTTCTGTGTATAGTTATTTTTTTTATCGCTTATCTATTAGGTATATAGCGTGTCTTAAGTTCCTTGCACTTTTAAAATTGAAGATTTATTAATAAAAAAGCTAGGTGGGATAATGTTACCCAAAACTTTATATAACTTTGGCCCACATAAAAATCGTTCCTTTTATTTTTCTTAATAAATCTGTAATATCTAAATGTTTCGAAAATAATAAGATTTTTTATAATATAATAAGAATTAAAATAATAAGAAGGTTCAATCCTATCATATCCATTATTTTCCGACTGCTCTACACTTGGTTAAAGTTACCCCTATTGACTGTACTTATTGTAAATATGCCTTTTGTTCTTAAATTATTATTAAATTAAACAATTACATAAATAATTGAAATATTCAACTTGTTATGATAAAGTGTTCAACCATCATACACGCTCAAAACTATCCCCATATTAAACAAAGATAAGTAAATGTACTGAAAATAAATGTTATAAAGTTTGTGCTTGAAGTAAGACATTGCGTGCGCTACTAGTACAAGCTGATAGAGTTGAAGGAAGCTTACGTGCGGCGGCGACGGGCGGGCAAATGGTACTACAACCACTGCCTTCCCCTAAGCGAGGGATGCCGTGGTTGTACTTGCAACTTTTTATAAACGTTCCTATTACGTATCTGGGTTATCGTCAACAGAATATTAAATTTCATTGGTGACGTGCCTGCCAAGGACACGCTTTGCGATATTCCGTTTCCGATATCAAAAGGGGAGCACGCATTGTTATAAAAGGTTAACAGTAGCGTACAAATAAATTCTATAGTATCATATTTTTGACAGAAGGAAGTTACACATTTTTCATTTTCTCTTTTTATGTGTGTATTCACTGGATGTAATCTGCATCGTGTCGCCCGGATTTAGTTCCCCGTTCCACCGACTTATTTATTCCTGCCGCAATAGCGTCAATACCTGTCGTTGTCTCGTTTTGGTTTGTAGGGTAAGGTAGCTAGTAGCAACTTTTAAAATTTGGCATTTCAATTTTCAACCCGCTTAACATCAATCTTTTGCAAAACAAATAACTATGGCACATGTTTAAGAAATGCTATTAAATAATAATAATCCTGTATTACGAATAGCGAATAAATTTAACATGAAATTGTGCTAAATTACTTGCTAGAGAGCTTAACAAATTTTGTTTAAAAAGATAGAAGCAATATGAAAAATTGATAGTATTTTGTATACATTATGGAAAAGTCTGTGAAATTTCGATGTCACACTAATAATTACCCCGGTCTGTGAAAAACCAATACCCGTGTCTAGGTGTAGGGGAGACTGCACGCGACGTCAGGATTGGCGGGCGAGCTACGTGTGCTCTTCGATTTTACAATCGACTTTAGATTTAAGAATAACAAGGGAGAAATGAACTTAACTTTTAACATTCTATTCAACTAAATACGACTACAAATTAGGATCTATCCGTAGCGAGCCCTATTATGTTCAATTCACGCGGAATGTGATTGTTCGTTTTTGAATCCAGCGCCGAACATTATCGAATTCGTCATGCCGCGCACGTGCAAGCACAAACTAATAAAATAATTCCCGTATCAAATTGTATAGGTACGCCTATCTAGATCTAGTAGATAAAAAGCATGCAGACGGGCAAAGGGGTCCCCTTTGTCATAACTAGTTCCCTTCATAAAAGAATAAGTATATAATCGCAAATGGCTCATGAAATAGTTTCCCATGTTACTTTGTCTTTCCGTGATCAGTATAATATAGAAAGAGGATCAATGTATAAATAGGCCTCATGTAATATAAGGAGTTTTGGAACGAATTGTTGATGCAGAGCCTTGAAATGTGAAATTTTGATGCACGCAATACTGCCGTGTCTTGGGGAACTTAGTGGTTTGGGTAGGTACTTGGGTAGGTACCTATACAAATTGTCAAAGAAAGAAAAATACGTTATTTATTTGTATTTTTATTATTGTTATTTGCAAGAAACAAGTGACATTTGTTATTAGGTAGGTAGGTAAAATGCGGCAATAGGGATTATCACGTTACCCACAAAAAATGATGATTTGCGAGGAATGAAGAGAATATTTAAATATATTAAAATAAACAAAGAATGGAGGAAATAAAAACCGGTCAAGTGCGAGATGGATTCGCATACCGAGGGTTCCGTACAAACTCGTAGGTAACCTTAGCTTCACATACATGTTTTATGATTCTATGTCAACGGTAAACGGTCATATTTTTTAATCGCGATTTTTTTGTGATGTAACTAAAAATTTATATTTTTCGGAATTTTTTCTTTACATTCGCTGTACGACATTGCTTCTTGTAAAATTTCATAATTCTAGGTCAGCGGTAAGTACCCTGTAGGCTCTGATTCCCTTTTGAAATCGCGAAAAAATCACTAAATATGCAACATTAATGGTCATATCTGTTGATCACATTAACTTACATGTTTGATTTTTCACAGCTGAGCAAGGACCTACACCTCTATCTATGTTAGTAGTACTAACTTAGTACTAGCTGCAGCGTGCTGCATTATAAAAGTTTTTCACCTATTACCTAATTTTTCCGAGATAAAAAGTAGCCTATGTGCTATTCCAGGTCATCATCTACCTGTGTGCCAAATTTCATTCAAATCCGTTTCTTAGTTTTTGCGTGAATGAATAACAAACATCCATCCATTCAATACATAAATTTACCGATTACCTTACACTCCAAACCGAAATACGAGAGTGGCTATATATAGACACTATTGCCACGGAATTAGAAAAGCGTTGTTACCAAATCCGGCCTTGACGTAGCAGAAATTTAACCACCAGTAGACACGATAACTAATCGTTAAACTTTTACCAATCGTTAACTGTCTTGCAAAATGACAAATGATTTTTAAAAAGCGCGCGGATTAACACGTGTATCGGATCCGATTCCCGACGATTGCTTAGTCAAAATCGGTAACCTCCGACAATATACAAAATGTTCGTAAACTAAATATCATCCAAAAGTTATTTTATTCTCACTTTTGTGAGCCATTAAAAACAAGGAAATTAGAAATTCCCTGATTCGAAAATTGTTTTCAGTTAGCTCGTAAAAAGTCTTTTAGAACCCTCCACACAAATAATAAAAGTTTTCAGGCAGCAAAACAGCTGACGCAGCTGCAACGACGTGCCGCTGATTCCGCTTTAATGATGATTAAATGCTGTATGATTGTCGTGGCTTGCGTGCACCCGCTCGTAGCGCTCTAGAGCACCAACTTCGACGCAAAACTTTGCAAAATTAAACATTTTTTAATAGACAGTGGATTATAACGTGACTTCCAGAAGATTATTTATTGGAAAATGATTTTTGTCGCCTTATTAGTTTGCGGTACCAGTTTTAGTATTGACGCATTTTTATCGCGGCCGTAACTACGCAATACTACTCGGATTCGATTTCCGTCAGTTTTACTTAAGTAATAATAAGAATTGATCTAAACCCAAAGTAAACATATTATTTGCTTGTAATATGTGTGTTAGCAGCGAACTCAAAGTATAGTGAGTTCGCTGTGTGTTAGTAAACGAAATTTCAATATACATATATAAATTACGTGTCACGTTGTTAGTTTGCGATGGACTCTGAAACTACTGAACCAATTTCAAAGAAATTTTGTAGCTATATCTACTGTTTGGTCCAACTTAAAAGATAGGATAGTTTTTATCTCAACCCTCCCCCCTCCCCTCTCGAGTACCCCACCAAAATAATTTATATGGCAAAACAACGTTTGCTGGGTCAACAACTTTATCTATATACATGGGGCACACTAAAAGTTTTGCATTCTAGGTAATCGGAACTATTTGAATTTCGAATGTTATATTTTTAAAACGTCGCAACCTTCTTGTAATAAAAACAAACAATTGGCGGGAAATGATTTGTCGATTGTTTTTTTTTATCACACATCAAAGTTCTACGTGCGCAACGAAAATGGAATTAAGTCGAAAATATTTTAGAGCGTTGATTTTTTATGATTTTAAAAGTTCTCTTTCTCCGCAAGACTATGCCGCTCGTCTTCAAAATGCTTTTGGGAGAGAAGCACCTTATTTGAGCACCGTGAAGCGATGGTTTGCTGAATTTGAGAGAGGTCGAGTTTCTTTACATGAAGAATTTCGTAAAGGGCGGCCTTCAACTGCCGTCAACGAAAATAATGTGGCTACTGTTAAGCGGTTAATTGAAGAAAAACCCCGGATTACCTATGAGACAATTCGAGGACTATTGGGGATTGGTATGAGTCAAATTCAGAAAATTTTACACGTAGAATTGAAAGTTCGGAAACTTTGTTGTCGTTGGATCCCTCATGAACTGACAGCGGAGCAGAAGCGGGCTCGCGTGGAATGGTGCTCACAGATGCTACTGAACTACGATCACGGACATTCTAATGCTGTTTATGACATTGTCACAGGAGACGAAACGTGGATTTATTGTTTTGAACCATAAACAGCAATCTTGTGAATGGGTGTTTGAAAATGAGAACAGGCCAACAAAAGTGAAACAGGCGAGAAACGTTGTTAAAAAAATGATCACTTTTTTTTCTCAGCTACGGGCCCTATCTGTACAATTCCACTTGAAGATCAAAAGAGTGTTAATGCCGAGTGGTATTCTATCATTTGTTTACCCAGGATGTTAGAAAAAGTTCGTGAAAGACGACCCAAAAGCCGCATTATCCTACACCATGATAACGCTTCTTCACACACGACCAACAAAACAAAGTCATTTTTAGCTTCCGAAAAAGTACATCTCGTCGCTCACCCTGCACATAGTCCCGACCAAGGAAGTTATATTCTACCCGGAATATTCACACGCGCTTCAAAATCGTTCCGAAGAGTACCACGACGTAGGTGGAATGTGTCTCTTTCTACTAAATAAAGCGCCAATGATATATATAAGTGCGGCCATGCGTAGTTCGCAAATAACTACTAAGTAATTCTTCTAATTTGAGAAACAGATTTGCATTGCATAGGTAATTAAGTATTAATTAAAATAAGCACATTTTAGAACTCACTATGTTAATTACAATATATTTTATGCTAATGTATCTATCGACGTGTATGAATAAAAGGGATTTAACGATTAACGAATATATGAAAATCTACCATCCGAAAGTTTTATTTACACAGGCAATTGCAAGAAAGGGACAACATCCACTCATGTCGTTGTCTTGCTCAGAACGTTTTTCCCCCTCTGTTACGTAAGAAACAAATGTCAACTTTATTAGGAACGAAATAAAGTACATTTTTATTTTTCAAATATTGCTTCGTAATAATTCCAGTTATCGTATATAAGTTCCTTGGTCCCGACCTAGCATCCTGAGATTTTTTGTATTTTCCCTAAAATCAAAGATTTGATGAGAGGTTTTACTTTTACCAGCTCCGAAGAAGCAGTGATAGCGTTCAATCAGCACATAGAAAACATGCCCTCAGATCTGTAGTCCTCCTGTTTTAAAAAATGGTTCGATCGTATGAAAAATGTTTTAAATGTAGATTATTTTGAAAAGCAATAAACATAATATTTTGGTTATAACATGTTGTTTTTTTTAATTTACGCAAAACTTATAGTGTGACCTACGTACTAGCTGTTGCCCACGACTTCGTCCGCGCGGACTTCGTTTACTCCGCACAGCTCCTCCCCTGTAGGTGATAGCGTGATAATATGTAGCCTATATGTTGACCCGACATATTAGTAATATTCATGCAAAATTTGAAGTAAATCCATGCAGTACTTTTTGAATTTACCCCGGACATACATACAAACAGAAAAAATTTCTAAAAACTATATTTTTGGCTTCGATATCGATTGTAGATCAAGCCCCAAGTATTCTTTTAAAAAAATATTCAATGTATAGTTTTGACTTTCCTACGATTTTATTATATGTAAATAGATTAATAGGTACATGCAGGAAAATCATTGCGTCCCTTTGGAAGTGTCTTACTTGCGGAAAACTGCAGAAAACTACTATTTTGAAATAAAATGTATTGGAAATACATAAAATTAATAAAAATAAACATTATACACACTACATTCATGTGACATACACTTAGATGAAGGAAACTATCTTTTTCTTCTCAAAGGACATACATGATAACGTCCATGTCCATACATATTATATACTATTTTCTTTATGGTAAAAGTCAATTTACAAACTTAAAAGAGATTTTATTGTTTAGTCTATAGTCGAATTTCAGCCACAGGCGATCGCTAATACATTGACATACATATTTAAATAATGAAATATATTCAATAAACACCCAAATAGAACAGAAATACAAATATCTATGCTTATCATATAAATGCCTGCGTTCCTGTCGGGAATGGAACTGTGAGGTGAGCCCCATTGATTGCGTAGTCAAGGTCGTAAACCACTCGATTAAGTATCCTTTGAAAAATAGACCATCTACCTATCTACCACGCAGTTCGTAAAAGTATAATGGTTGGTCATTACCATAATGATTACGATATTGTAGTACTTATTACTGTCGTGTTTCGGTTTTAAGGGTAAGGTAGACAGTATAATTATCGTCACATCACAGGGATGTCAACGCACCATTGATATCTTTTTATGTAATTGCAGAAAAAATATATTAAAAAATGGTCCCTCCATCAGGAGCCATCTTTATGTCCGATACCCTATGATATAAAAAATAGAATTTATATTAATTTCTACATAGTAGGTGTAAAACAAAGTCCTGCGTTTTCTTGTTTTTCGCTTAATTCTTGTAAACGATGTAATGAATTTTTATATTTTTTTCATTAGCAAATGGTTTTTTTGCAAGAAGTTCTCTGTTTACATATTTTGTTTACAAACAGAAAAAGTTGACAATCAATTGAATTCAAAACTATGTATATATGTGTTTTAACACTTGTCCAGCGCTCGGGAAAATATTAAAAAGATCTTTTTTTTTCAAAAAGAATTTATAAATGACCGAGTTCTGACGTAACAAACGTAAAAAAGAAAACATAGCCGAATTGATAACCTCCTCCTTTTGGGAATTTGGTTGAAACGACAGTAATTCACGATGTAACGAGAGCTTTACTATACTTACTTATAATAATAATGCGTATTTTATGACATTTTTATTCGACAACTTGCTGATACCTACTATTACAATAGAGATTTTGTGTTTTTAAATTTGGCAATTGGTCTAAATATTTTGTTAAGTGCGACTCTATTACAGATTGATATGGATGGGCAAACAAATAATGGAAAGGGTTAGTACTTGATCTACAGAACCCTTACAATGTAAAGTCATTTCCATGCCCCTATATTCCTTTCTTAGTAAATTAGTAAAGCAATTAGGTATACCAACCGGAGAAATCTCAATTTGTTACAATCAAAAACATGGGATAGCTTCCCATCGTGTCGCAAAGCTTTGCTTCATTACACTCAGGAACAATAATGCTTTAATTATGAACCATTCGCCGCATGTAGGTCCTCGTGTAATGTCTGTTATTAATCAAGATCAACTACAATTCTAATTTAATGGATGGGTTCAAGCTACAAATGGCAACCTTAGCATTAATCCGTTATGAAATTCATTACAGGACAATTAGTGTAGCCTTACCTTGGTAGTTTGAATTTACATGCGTGTAATGTAGGAAAATTATCAAATTGTAGAAATCTTCAATTCTATAAACATTTTATTAAGATAAAAAATTTGATTGCTTGTATTGGAATACTACTACATCGATTTAAATAAAAAACTTTTAAAAAGGGCCAATATTATCAACCAATATGTAACTAAAGCTTATTTTTTTTAATTAGGTCGATCACTGTAATTATTTATATTAGTAATAAGTAAATCTATTTTTGAATAGAAATTTTATGTTTTACTTTTCGATTACTCATAATCTATTAAATAAAATCGTAGAAATATCTAAAACTGTACTTACATTGAATATTTTTTAAAAGAATACTTGGGGCGTGATCTACAATCGATATCGAAGCCAAAAATATAGTTTTTAGAATTTTTGTCTGTTTGTATGTTTGTCTGTATGTATGTCCGGGGTAAACTCAAAAAGTACTGCATGGATTTACTTCAAATTTTGCATGAATATTACTAACATGTCGGGTCAGCATATAGGCTGCAAATTATAACGCTATCACCTACGAGGGAGGAACTGTGCGGAATAAATGAAGACCGCGCGGACGAATTCGCGGGCAACAGCTAGTAATATATAAGTTTAGGCGCTGATGAACTAATACTACTAAATTTAATTATACATAATATTTAAATCCACGACTAAAGTATAAACGTTCGAAATAGCGTGTATTCTTTAGTGTCCATTAAGAAGGAAGCCCAAATAATTGAGACAAATGCTGGGATTACTCAACAAATTGTTCAATACAAGGGCGATTTGTCTAAATCGCCGACTTTGAACGAACAATCAAGCGCATTTTGTTGAAAGGTATAAATCTTTAAGGCACATAGATCTTAAAAAATAAATATTAAATATGTGCATTAAGCACAGGTAGTCATAGCCGGTATAATTTTCTTTAAATTTTCGACCATTTTTCGCGAATTCATATATTCATATATTTCTTTTTAAATTATTATACGATACAAAAAGAGAAAACCATCATATACAAACAACAAAGATGCTAATGAAACGTGGCCATCCATGTAGTGTAGACTACTACTGTTCTACAACTATGTACAGTTTCCCAATAAGATTTCATGAACTCGTAGAATTAAACACTGGCTCAAGGCGGAGAACAACCACAGGAACAACTTTTATTTAAATACAAAATTGACACATAAAAATATAAAAACATATCGCCAACGTGATGTGAAAAAGCATAGCTCCATCTGTTGTCAAACTGAATTATTATACTTTGCTTATATGTTATATATTATTTAAACATATAACGTGCATTAATTTCCAGCTACCTTATATTCAACATCGTACCATGCAATGACAAGCATTCGATTGCAACAAGAATTTTGATTAGGAGTTGGTAGCAAACCTTGGGAAACAGTATAGAACTGCACTAGCTAGTAATTACAATGATAGTGAAATGTTTCATCAACGTAAAAATTACCCGTCTGGAAGGCCAGCAATGGCTAAGACGAAGATGTTTAGTTTACTTTATAATTTGTTTAGAGTTTTTTTACGACAAACGACACACAAATAACAACACAATTTATAACTGCATCTTGCTAAGTTAGTCATTGACATTAAAACTTCCTTAATTTTAGATTAATTAAAATTGACTAAGACTAAAATTTGAATTAAATCAAACTCATACATTAAGTCACACTTTAGATTAAAGTACGTGGATGACCTGGATTGTAAAAGCGATGTTTTTTGAAAATGAAACCTAGCTAGATCAATTGATCGCCCCCGAAACCTTCTACATACTAAATTTCATGAAAATCGTTGGAGCCGTTTCCGAGATTCAGATTATATTTATAAAAGAATTGTGCGTTAAGAGAATTAGATAAAGGAAGTTATAGAGTGTCAATACAGGCTCTTTATTCCTATCAGTAATAGTGCTGTTAATTGCGTTATATTAGTATATGACTCGAAATAGCCACTTGTTATATAAATATAAAGTAGGTTTTTAGGGTTCTGTTTACCTGTTGTAAAAGGTAAAATGGCACCCTATTACTAAGCCTCCGCTGTCTGTCTGTCCGTCTGTCTGTCACCAGGCTGCATCTCATAAACTGTGATAGCTAGAAAGCTGAAATTTTCACAGATTATGTATTTCCGTTGCCGTTATAACAACAAATACTAAAAATGAAAATCTTAAGGATACATACAATAAACGTGTTTTTTCGTATTTTTTGCTTAATATTAATAACGATAACAGGTAGACGCTTAAAATTTTCACAAAATATTTAGTTGTACCTATATTACTTTCAAAATAAATAATTCAATAAAAATAAAGTAAATATTAACTCCAATATAACAAACGTAATTTTTAACAACAAACGTAATTTTCTTTTATAGATGATGGTACGGAACCCTTCGTGCGCGAGTACCCGACTCGCACTTGGCCGGTTTTTTAGGTTGTCTTTGGGTCACATACATCTATAAAAAGAAATCCCGAGCCCCTCGTAAGGGCACCGTCCACTTTTTAACTTCCCACTACGTATGTAGATAAGGAAGTTACTGATTTTACCCCGATTTTCGAAAATCGAGTTTTCACCAGATCTCCACGTTTTGAGGTCCTAGGAACCTTTTCCGACTATTTTCACGATGACGTCAGTATGTCTGTATGTATGTATGTGTGTGTATGTGTGTATATAAACATCTCATAACTTTTGAACGGCTGAGCCGATCGAAACACGGTTGATGGCATTCGATTGGATTCCGCTCAACTTTCTTAAAATTTGAACCGATTCGGTCCAGGAGATTTTGAGAAATTTGGAAACAATACCAAAAATTTTTTGGCGAAACAGTATTTTTTAATATAACTTCCAGATTTATGTATCGATTGAGTACAAAAACTAATCAGCTCTATTCCTCAAAAGACTACGTCTAATACTTAAATAGCATCAAAATCGGTTTATCCCTTTGGAAGTGATCGTTGACGAAAAATTTCGAAAAAAGTGTTTTTTCGACATAACTTCGAAATTTTTCAACCAATATTTTTTTGATATTCTACGATATTTTAGTACCTACTAAAAAACTACGTCAAATGCCGTTTCAAAAATCAAAATCGAATCAAATTCTCAAAATTTATAGCTTTTCAAATATTAAAATTACCGTTTTTTAGCAAACTTATGTACTTAACTTTTTTTAGATAACTTTCATTGATTTAAAAATCTTATCAGCTTTTCTCCCTTAAAAACTGTATCAAATACCGTTAATTTAATCAAAATCGGTCAATTTGTTTTGGATTATCAATGCAGAAAATTAAAAATAAAATGTTTTTGACATTGCATCGAAATTTTTAACTTGTCTATTATTTAGCTTAGCTTTTTAACTTGTCTATTATTTAGCTTTAGCAATATTTTAAATCTTAAAAATTGTGTTGAATACCATCACCGTTTTCAAAACATAAAGCTTTTCAAAAATTAATATACTGTCATTTTTAACAAAATAGATGTTTTAACCATTGAAATAAAATACCCGTTTTAACTGAAAAATCTATGCTTATATTTTTTACTCTTTTGAGCATAAAATACCTTAATTTAGTGGGAAGTTTCAGGGATGGCGCGTAAGGTCAACCCTTTACACATTTTTTTCCTAAATTATAAATGACATTGCGATGACACTTGACCGATACTACTATACGGTATTGTAACACCTCTTTGGTGTTAAAATTTCTTACCGATGACGACCATAAGTTTTATTTTTAATAAGATATTCGATATATATTGACTGCCCCGTTCGTCGAGTGGTTAGCGATCCTGACTACGCAATCGACAGGGCTCAGGTTCGATCCCCGACGGAGACAAACATTTGTGTGATGAGCATAAATGTTTTTATTTCCGGGTTTGGGTGTTTATTATGTATTATGTATAAGTATTTATATATGTATTTCTATGTATTAGTATCATTGACTAACACCCATAACACAGACAAGTAATTTGCTTACTTTGGGGTTAGAACAATAAGTGTAATTAGTCCCATGAATATTTATTTATTTATTATTTATTTATAGGAAACATGTCCAGAATATTTTGAAATATGAAGATTATAAAGTACTATAAACGGTTGTGCTAATTTGCCGTTAGCGACGTGCATACGCTTTACGGTTTTTTAGCGATACTGATCGAATGCCGTAGTAGCACTCAATTAATATCGTTAAATAAAACATAATCTTATTCCTTGAAGCTGATATTTCTGTTATACGTAATTTGTACAATTTATACGTATTTCTGTTATACGAAATATATAACTTTGTTTTATATTAGTACTTCGTAAAGCATTAAAATAATTAAGCCATTTTGTTACTCCAAATAAAACCTCTTTGTCATTGTCACCGCGTAAGCGTGCTTTGGTTGGACGCACATGAGTTATGGGAACGAGCTTATAACTGCCTTAGTTTAAAAATACAAAGAGATTTTAAAAAGGGTTGTCCAGACTATTGTTAACACTTTAGATTTAACAAACTTTTATTTAATTTAAAATGTAAATATTAAAAAAAATATGGAAGGAGCTGATACTGAGGATCCTCCACCCATAAATGAGTGCAGTACTCGAATTTATGGGTGGAGATGATTAATGCTCCAATACGTCAGATAACTGGTGATTTAATTGCACAATTTCCATGGAAGTCAAAGGATGGGAAATTGGAGAGAATTGCTTTGTATCATACCCGATTGGAGGCCTTCGCTGTGTCCAAAATAACTGCCCTCTTATTCTCCACTGCCTCCACCCACAGCTATTTTAAGTAAAATAGATGATCACCAACTGAGCGTCCGCGACGAAAACCGTCCTGACAGTTAATAATTAGCTGGTACTTCTTTAGATACCTTAGAAGCTGATAGTTATTAATGGACTCCATTATTTTGGAGAATAAGCAGGTTATCGCTATAGGCCGGTAGTTGGAAGGGACCGAGCGATCGCCTTGTGTTAGGGACAGGATGCACTCAAGCGACGCCATGTGAATTTGTTTATCTTTGAAAAATGACGCGTGATGCGTTGAAAAATGAAGTTTACCTTTGCTCTTTTTCCTATCGGGTACCATTACATTATTTGCCTCTTTCAGTTTTCTATCTTTTTCCTTACCATATGTCCTGTCCATTCCCACCTCTCATCTCTAGTAAGATTATTTAAATAATAAACACATATTACTGGGTAAACCACTCACAATATAGAAACAGGCGACTTTAAGTTAGATAGGTGATGAAGAAAATTGTCTTTCTTTTGTCATTTCTCGAAGCTCTTCGTCGTTTTCTTGAACCCTCATAACTCGGGTTTGATTATACCAGACAAACAAAATCCTCAGAATATGATGTCAACAGTTGACTATTAAACATAATAAAGTTTTATTTGTATATGTTTTTTTGTTTAAGTTTAGATTTTATTGATATTTAAAATACCGATTTCGTCGCTGATTCAATCACTAATGATCATCAAAATTATTCCTACTTACTTTTTTCATATTATAAGTTAGCAAACAAGTAGATGGGTCTCCTGCTGAAAAGAGTCAACCATCGCCTTTAGACACCAAAGATGTTAATGGTGCGTTGCTAACTTGTGGCGATATCTAATGCCACGTGCATAAAAACTTATGCTGGTGATAAACATCAGCTACCTTACCCTTCACACCGGAACACGACAGTGACAAACACTGACGCTATTGCGGCAGGAATAGATAAGGTGGTAGTACCAGACCCGGGCGAGACAATGCAGAACTCTACCACCTAGTAAACTCTTACTTCCTGAAGTCCTAAAAAGTTAAAATTAGTATGTAAGCAAGTAGAAGTACACTCTATCTAAAATATGGAACTTTTACCCCCCAAGCCTAGGGGGATCGATTTTTGTATAAGACTTTCGCAATTTTTGATGCTAGAGGTTTGAAAATTGATATAGGGGCTCCTTGCTATAAATAATAAACGTATTTAAAGTTTTTAATATATTAGCACCCACCCTTTAAAAATTAGGGGATGAAAGTTTGTATGGGTTTTCTTCGCATATAAACATAATTTCTTACTAGAGATCTGAAAATTATATAAGTACAAACTTTTTATTAAAAATCAAATAATACAACGCACACGTTTATAGGAAGAAAGCGGCTGAGCCACATATTTTGACTAAGATGTAGAGTTTGTGAAGTTAGTGCTTGTAGAGCGAAGGCGTCAAGTATTAGAAGTTTAGTTCTCCATGTCTTGTCTTGGCAACATTTTACATGAAAATGTTTTGGTGAGATTTTTATATTTCAATAGTTAGGTACGAGTACATGAATGGAATAGTGTCATGTGGTGGAATTAATTATGCTTAAATGCAAAGAAATTATGTAATACTCTTTTTCCATGATTTGACCTTTTAGTACCTACCTATTGTATTCATACTTTTAAAATACATTTACGGATAAATTTTAACTTTGAGTGCAGAAATAAGTTAGGGGTGTAATACTTAATACATACAATTGTGTGACTCATTATGAAGCGTGAAAAGAGTGCTCTACGATCGAAAAAAATCTTACGCCAGCTTTCTGCAATTATTTCTTTTATACTACATGTAGACATAAATTTAGTAGAAGTAGCTACTTCTACTAAAATATACAAATGTATAGATAATTTAATGAAGATTAATTGCCTAATTTTTTTAAATTATTTTAGTGCGTTTATTAATTAATTTAATTATTAAATAGAATCAATAAATATTTTAATTAAGAAAATCCCAGTCCTGCGTAAAAAATATATAGGTATTAATAATTATAATTAACCGATATAGGATAGAGAATTTTTCGGTCAAAAAGAGTTATGAATGTTGAAACTTTTTAGATTACAAATTATTGCCTCTGTGGTCTAGTGGTCCAGCGTTGGCGTTGACCACATGAGGTCCCGGGTTCCGATTCCCGGGTCGGGCACATTAAAAAAGTGTTTTTTCAGTTTTCTGAGAAACACAAAGTTGCCCGGGATTGGAAAGTGCCCGGTTGGCGATAGGCTTGCCACCTATCACATTTGTGGGACTAAGTATCTTCGTCTAATCGTGGGTGCACTTGTTGTACCTCTGCTTACCTCTTCGAGGATATGGGCGTGAAGATACTTTTGTATAAAAATCATACACTAATTTATATATTTCCGGTGTTGTTTCGGGTCCCGGCCCCGCTGTTCAGTTGAGTATATTTTTTATATTTTGAGTGTTACGAGTATAGTGTATTTGATTTGCTACATAAAATATTTAGTATAGTAAAATTAATAAGCAAATACATTATAATACATACATAACACATATACATACGTACACAATATACATATTACATATACAGGTTGAATGCTAAAATATTGTACATTTTTCAGTACTTAATACTGATACCGAGAATGTAAACAAAATAGGTGCTTAAATTTTGACCTAATTATCCAATAAAAATATTAAGTACGGGCACCTGTGCATAGATATTGAAGTTCATTGTTTACATACAGCGAATTACCGCCGTAGGACGGGTAAGTCAAGTCGCGCGCGCGCCTCTCGCCCGAATGATGACCATATTTTTTCAATTTACCACACTAATTTCGCTAAGGTTTACTATGAAATTAAGCAATATTCTCTTTTATAGCAATATTTACAGGTAACTATTAAAATATGATTATATTGTTATTGGTTAGATATGACCATTATACAGTACTTAGGTATTAACTGCAGCGTTCAGCGCGCTACAAGTTTTTGATGAATCCCGCGGGAAAAATTTATTTTTCCGGAATAAAAAATAACCTAAACATAAAAACTTCCGAATTTATAATATTAATATATAGGTTTCACACGCTAGTATATAATGCCTATAAAGATGTTTATAAAAAATGTAAAACTCACTTTTTTAATGTATGTGGTTAAGTTTGTCAGGTTTTATTATTTCCCGAAAAACTACGGAAGGGATTTTAATAAATTGCTGTTAAATAGTCTTAAAATTAAAAATACAAATAAATAATTAAAAAAATATACTTAAGGTGAACGAAGTCACGTTCGTCTGCTATTTAAATAATACAATAAACATACATTAAAAGTTTAAACGAATTTATTTTCCCCTATTTCAGGTAATAAGGCATTCAGGCGGAAAAACCACAGACGAAAAATCCTCGTTAGGTAGGTATACTTTGCATTTTTATGTTTTGCCGCGGTCGCCGGTTTGCGGTGGCGCGGGCGGTTGGCAGGAGTTTACAAGGGGTCGAGGGTCAACGTGCCTTATCTTTGAATTGCGATTTAATATGGCAACAATCATAAAAAACCTTTTATGAAATACTACAGATTATTTTATTTCACATTTTTGGATCAAGTAAATACAAATCTCCAGTAAATATTACTCATCATCTAAATATGATGTAAATACTGGCAGTGGCGTAACTATACCATCTGGGGCCCGTAGCAAATTCTTTTGATGGGGCCCCATCAGTAAAAATCGTCACGTTGTACTCAGTTTAAATTTAATAAACTTCGAGATTTTCAGCGTAGTCAATTACACGTACGGAAAAAATATTTTGGAGCTCGCGGCCTTTTGGACCGGGGCCCTCTTGGGTCGGGGGTCCGTGGCATTTCGCCAGCCCTGCCATCCTATTGTTACGCCACTGAATACTGGGTATACCGTATAAGAATAAACTATAGTAATGTAGTAACATATAGTAAGGTATGTAGCATATGTAGCTGCCCGAATAGATGATACTAAATCTTTATTTTATTGTACTAATATTTAAACCCTTTTTCACTTTACCGTGTTACGAGTTTTCAAATATTTTCTTGAAGAATACAGGCGGTTTTGGTTTTGTACATCCCTTGTGTGTCTTTTGCAGTGACGAATCTACACATATAATTAATAATTAATAATAATAAAATCGTAGGAAAGTCAAAACTGTACATTGAATATTTTTTAAAAAAAATACTTGGTGCGTGATCTACAATTGATATCGAAGCCAAAAATATAGTTTTTAGAATTTTTGTCTGTTTGTCTGTATGTATGTCCGGGGTAAACTCAAAAAGCACTGCATGGATTTACTTCAAATTTTGCATGAATATTAGTACTAAGAGGTCGGGTCAACATATAGGCTACATATTGTCACGCTATCACCTACAGGGGAGGAGCGGTGCGGAGTAAACGAAGTCCGCGCGGACGAAGTCGCAGGCAACAGCTAGTATTAGATAAACTAGAATAATTTACTACGTTTTTTTAATTCATTAAATAATATATATCGCTTGGAACAAATATATAAAAAAAAATATTGAGACCTTACGTAGTGTATACTCTTTGAGACTTTAATTTGATTGACATCTATCACCATATTTAAGTGTTACCATTGTATAAAACTTTAATTACATTTGCATTAAAACCGTAATAAGTTTATATACAGTTTGTAAAGAAAACCCTGTCCGATCGTCAAAGGCATTATTTGGTAGCTTAATACAAATATATTTGTGTCATTACTTTATGGGTATTGATACATACATTTTCAAAATATTTGCTTGATTTAAGGGGAAGTTGCTCAATTTTAGTACTAAAATGAGAAACTATGACATTTTTCTTATTTTAATAAGAATATATATAACCCTAACAATGATGTATAAAGTCTTGCACGTGTTCTTTGGTATGTAAGGCTAGTATATTAGTACGCAAACAACAAAATATTTCTAAAACTTAGAACCCCCAACCCTTTAAACTAGTGGATGGAATTTTGTATGAGTCTTTCACAAATTTTGACGCTAGAGGTACGAAAATTTATATAGGGATTCCTTGTTATAAATCACAGAAATCATAATCCGTGTTATCTATACATATAATAAAATTGTAGGAAAGTCAAAACTGTACATTGAATATTTTTTTAAAAGAATACTTGGGGCGTGATCTACAATCGATATCGAAGCCAAAAATATAGTTTTTAGAATTTTTGTCTGTTTGTCTGTTTATCTGTTTGTGTGTATGTATGTCCGGGGTAAACTCAAAAAGTACTGCATGGATTTACTTCAAATTTTGCATGAATATTACTAACAAGTCCGGTCAACATATAGGCTACATATTATCACGCTATCACCTAGCGGCCAGGTGCTGTGCGGAGTAAACGAAGTCCGCGCGGACGAAGTCGCTGGCAACAGCTAGTAAATAATAAATATGGTATTTCAGGATTTTTAGTATGTCCCCCTCCCTTTCTTTGAATTAGGGGATGGAAGATTTATGGGTTTTCGTCCCATACGAACTTTCTTTCATGCTGGAGGGCTGATAATTATACAATACAGACTTCTTATTACAAATAAACATTGCGTATATAAAAAAAATAAAATAATCAACTTACAAAAAGAAGTGACGTCAGGACCCCTGGACCACAAGCGATATTTGATGTTTCAATTATATTAAACTTTAGTACCTTTTTGGTACTATTTGGTACCTATGGTCAAAATTTTACTACCTCGACAAAAAAAGAGAAAAGTGAAAAAGAAAATGTCCAGACATTCTGACGTCAGGTTGTTTGGACCACATTGATTTCACTTGGATCAAAACGAGTAAACAAACTATTTTCTTCGCAAAAGTTTAGTACCTAAATAATACCTCATAACTTTTTTTTATTTAGAATGTTTTGATGTATAAATAAAAAGTTATGTCAGAAATTAAAATTGTAGGTATATAAAATGGCTGCCCTATCGAAAAATAAGGTAATTGACATTTTTTCAAAATAGTTTGTACTTTCGAAACTTTAACGTCGTAAGGTAAGTAACATTCTTCGATAATGGTAATCTTAAAATTAAAAGATGAAGGGCACTATGATGGGGCGAAGCGGGGCGGAGCAGTCTACATCACAAGGGAAAATGCTTGCTTAGTACATTGGTGCAGTGCATTGTCGCATCGACATAATGTGCTTATGAATAGTTTTACGGAACATCTTTTTTCGGTTTGTCTATTATTTAAAGTCGAAGTCAGTCTGGCAGCTATGCCAGTTGTGGTAAAAATAAAAATAAAACAGAATCATTGAAAGATTTGAAAATTAGTAACGTCGAAAATATCGTAATCGATGACGATTTGTTTACAAATTTCTTAATATTTGAACTAGTTTTCTTTCCATGTAATACTACGCACCTACGATATTTATTTTTAAATAAAACTCCTTGTAGGTTTACCAACCTAAACAAGAAAAGTTCATCAGAATTCATTTATTTGATAGTATATTTTCATACATTATCTATAGGTGCCCTCTCTTATTAGGATTCCGTGGCAGCGACGGCATCCATGAGATGTCAAAAGTAGCTGCCAAAGCGAACGCCAGACGAGATTAGTCTCGCTTGTACTCGCAACCTGGATATTGAAGAGATTGCACTCGTTATCATCGTGTCGTATTAAATATATTTCCCCTTTAAATCACGGTCTGCATATTCATTTAACGATATATTCGAGACTGCATGTCTATTTTTTAATTCAACCTATTTTAAATTTTAATAATACCTACTTAGTAATGTTCAACATACATGAACGCTCAAAATCACGTTGAGATTTTTTTAGGCCTAGTGTTTGTACAAACACTCGGTTTCGGTTTTACATTAATGTATGACGTTACGCGTTCACATATAGCTTTCTGAACTAGAGAATACTTGGAAATGGAAAATATTCGGATGTTGTCCGGGCCTGCTCAATTGCTAGACTTCAACACCATTGAACATGCATGGAATATGCGCCAGAGACATGTTTTGGAGAACTTGGACGAAGTTAAAAAAGACTTGCTAAAATCTTATTGGAAGCGATTGCTGTAGGACAATATTAATATTTTTTTACATAAGATAGCAAATGATATGATAAGATGGAAAGTAGTGAGTGTAAAGTAAAACTATCACCTATAGATACAAGAGATGTTAATGCTGCATCACTATCCATATGGCGGTGGCCACATGCATAAGCTTCCCGGCTAGCTTACCCTCTACAAGCACTGACGCTATTGCGGCAGGAATAGATAAAGCGGTGGTATCAAATACCCAGGCAAGATGTTGCGGAACTCTACCATCTAGAAGTCACGATGATAATGACACTTATAGCCAATTGGTCACCTTTTACAGCTTGCCTGGCAAAACGGCAGTTGGTCTATTCTTCAAACAGCGCGGACAAACATAGGGTAACTCATCGATTTTATGTATAATCGGTCCTAATAAGTTGTGAACTACAGAGGTGGCTACATTTTCCATCAAAGTAACCTATTAATTAACATTAAATCAATCACATGCACTGATTGTCTGTATGTAAGCAAAAATTAGCTCAGTCAAATTTTGAGCTAGATATATATTCTACTAGCTGTTGCCCGCGACTTCGTTCGCGCGGATTTCGTTTACTCCGCACAGATCCTCCCCCGTAGGCGATAGCGTCATAATATGTAGCCTATATGTTAACCCGACCTGTTAGTAATATTCATGCAAAATTTGAAGTAAATCCATGCAGTACTTTTTGAGTTTACCCCGGACATACATTGACTTTTCTACGATTTTATTATATGTATAGAATAGATATTATAATATGTAGAGCATATTTAGGTAAATCAACATTACTTTCATTATCTTTTATAGCTTTTTTGTAGCGTTAAAAATAAAAGTACCTACAAACTTTAGGCGCGATTTTTTCTGTTGCACCCAACATACAATTACGGTCGACTAAATTAGCAGGACAGAGTAGGTATGTGCGTTGCGGAACTCTACCAATAAGTTACGATGGCCATTGCCATCGTAACCCATTTGATCAAAATTGCCTACAAAGTTTGGTAAATATAATTAGTGTAACGGCACATACAGTGTATATTTTTTAGGATTTAATCCCATTGATATGCAGTAAAAAGTAAATATAGATGATGTAGATTGTACAAACTTTTTAGGAATAATATTGACAAATATTGTAATTGGAAAGCACACATTGAATCTCTTGATTGATAGATTGATGATGAAAGATTGATAGATTTGTCTATGTCTTGAGAAGACTAAGATAAGTAGGAAACGCAAAAGCCTCCCTATTAGCATATCATGGATATGTCTCTTCTAATTTACAATATGGAATTCCTATTTGAGGAAATTCTGTTGAATTGGTACGAATTTTTAGAGTCCAAAAGAAATGTATTCGAGTAATATGTGGTGTTAATCAGTTACATTCCTGTAAACCACTTTTTTAGTCTCTTAAGGTACTTCTCTTACCATGTTTGTATATTTTGGAGGTATGCGTATTTGTAAAAAAGCACCAAAAGTTATTTAAAACTTTCGGAATAGTAAGAAATTATATGTGCCCAACCAAAAATTAAATATTTTTACAAAAAATGTGTATTGTATGTCTATTATTATATACAATCACTAGCGGCCCGCCCCGGCTTCACACGGGTATAAAATATACAGCCTATGTCCCACAGTAAAAAAAAAATGATTAAAATCGATGCAGTAGTTTTGATTTATTCATTACTGCCCGTGGCCTGCAAACAATTCTCCTTTCCCTATACCATGAAGATTTCCTGCTATCTTTGGAACATCTAAATTTCCTGCTATTTTTGGAACATCTAAATTCATATAGGTACTACATTTTTAGTTTTTACATTTTACCTATTTCTTTTACTTTTTCTATTAATATATTACAAAATGTCTTTATATACAACGTTCACAGCTTTCTTGTCATTAGACAATATAAACATGTTTTCTTTAGAGGTTACTCTTCAAAGAGCTACATATAAGTTGACTATGTGAAAAACAGTCAACGCTCAAATCTAAGCCTGCAACATTGAAGGTTTGACCGTGTGATTTATTAAGGCGAAAAAATGTGTAAGTGGTTGACCCTGCGGACCATCCCTGAAACTTCTCACTAAGTACAGGTATTTTAAGCTCAAAAGAGTAAAAACTATAAGCATAGATTTTTCAGTTCAATTTTGTTAAAAATGGCAGAATTATTAATTTTTGAAAAGCTGTAAATATAACTATTTATAGACATTATAATATGTGAGTACTTATAAATATTGTAATCAAACGTACTATCTAATAAATTAACTCTGGTGAATTTCTCTTTTTCAGGTTGGTAAACTAAAAAGAATTTTTGTTTGAAAATTTTTGCCGTAGGTACTTAGAATTGCATAGAAAGAAAAATAATTCAAATATTAAGAAATTTGTGATCAGCATCATCACGACGTTTTTCACGTTACTGATTTTCAAAATTTTCAATAATTCTAAAAAAATTTCTTATTTTTACCACAACTGTCATAACCTTGCTATCACACACGTGTCCGCCAGTTTATCTGACTTGGACTTTAAATAATAGACAAACCACAAAAGACGTTCGTTAAAACTATTCATAAGCACGTTATGTCAATCCGACAATGCACTGCTACCCGGCACGTCACCAATGTGCTAAGCAAGCCTTTTTTCGTTGCGATAAGCCTGCTCGGTCCCGCTTCGTCCCGTCATAGTGTGCTTCATCCTTTAATCTTAGATTTTACCGCCCCGTAGGTCGAGTGGTTAGCGATCCTGACTACGCAATCGACGGGGCTCGGTTTCGATCCCCGACGGGGACAACCATTTGTGTGATGAGCATAAATATTTGTATTTTCGGGTTTGGGTGTTTATTAAATATATTCTAGTGTATGTCTATGTATTAGTATCGTTGACTAACACCCATAACACAAGCAAATAATTTGCTTACTTTGGGGTTAGATCAGTAAGTATACTTTGTCTCGTGAATTATATTATATAAGAAATTTGTGAACAAATCGTCATCGATCACCATATTTTCCATGTTACTGATTTTCAAAATATTCAATAATTCTGATTTTTTTATTTTTTACCACAACTGGTATACTGACTGCCAGTCTGACTTCAACTTTAAATAATAGACAAACCGAAACAGTATGTTCGGTAAAACTATTCATAAGCACATTATGTCGATGCGACAATGCACTGCACCAATGTACTAAGCAAGCATTTTTCCTTGTGATGTAGCCCACTCCGCCCCGCTTAGCCCTGTCATAGTGCGCTTCATCTTTTAATCTTATGATTACCATTATCGAAGAATGTTACTTGCCTTACGAAGTTAGTTTCGAAAGTACAAACTATTTTGGAAAAATGTCAATTACCTTATTTTTCGATAGGGCAACCGTTTATCTACCTACAAATTTAATTTCGGATATAACTTTTTATTTATACATCAAAACATTCTAAAGAAAAAAACGTTATGAGGTACTATTTAAGTACTAAAATTTTGCGAAGAAATTAGTTTGCTTACTCGTCTTGATCCAAGTGAAATCAATGTGGTCCAGACAACCTGACGTCAGAATGTCTGGACATTTTCTTTTTCACTTTTCTATTTTTTGTCTCGGTACTAAAATTTTGAGAGTAGGAACCACATAGTACCAAAAAGGTACTAAAGTTTAATATAATTGAAACATCAAATATCGCTTGTGGTCCAGGGGTCCTGACGCTAACGAAATTCCACTAAAAACATTTTCATGTAAAATGTTACCACGACAAGACTATATAACTTGCACTGTCAAATAGTTATTAGATCTCGTGTACAATCAAGCTTCTAACTCTACACGCTCTCACTCTACAAGCCCTAACTTCACAAACTCTATATCTTAGTAAAAATATGTGGCTCAGCCGTTTCATGACTACAAAAAATATTGTATAACAGAAAATTATAAACCGTAAATAAATATTTCACTTTACGCCCATGTCATGTGACGGTAGCGATACAGCCAAGCCACATATTTTGTCTAAGGTGCAGAGTTTCTAAAGTGAGGGTTTATAGTTAGAAGCTTGGTTCTACATGAGATCTGATAACTTTTTGACAATGCGAGCTTTATCGTCTTATCATGGCAACATTTTGCGTGATAATGTTTTTGGTAGGATGTACTATAACTGAACATAATATAAGTCTATAAGAAGTCTATAAGAACATAATATAAGTCTATAAGAAGTCTATAAGAACATAATATAAGTCTATAAGAAGTCTATAAGAACATAAGTCTATAAGAAGTCTATAAGAACATAATATAAGTCTATAAGAAGTTCTTCCAAATGCTACTATTGCCTATACCGAACGTTGTTCAAACCTGTCTACTTCATTTTATATGCATTAGATAGTAATCAACCGCAGGGTTTAACCGGAACCGATTTTTTTTATGTCGTAAGATGGCAAACAAGCAGATGGGTCTCTCGATGGAAAGAGTCAATCATCGCCTACAGACACCAAAGGTGTTAATGGTGCGTTGCTATCTTGTAGCGAGGTCTAATGCCAGATGCATAAGTTTACCGGCTACCTTATCCTCCAAACGCTATTGCGGCAGGAATAGGCAAGGCGGTGGTACCAGACCCGGGCGAGACTATGCAGAACTCTACCACCTAGTAGCCACGATGGTTGTGACTCGCATAGTCAATCAGTCGCCTTTTACGACCTGCCTGGCAGAACGGCAGTTGGTCTATTCTTCAAAGGAGCAGGAAACCAACACGGGGATTTATAAGACACGAGGTTTTTTTGTCGTAAGATATGACAGTAATACATATAACGTAGAACATTATTCAATTTGCAAGTTCCCGATTTTTCACGTAGTCATCGCTAGGATGACATTGAAAGGAAAAAATAAAAGAGTAGTGTAAGTGGAACAAACTCACCGTAGGTCTGTAAAATTAAAAAGACCCCAGCGGCTTAGTTATCGACCATCGTCTACCACACTTTCCACTACGAGTTACGACAGTAGCAAGCACAGCGTCTGCTGCTACTTACTGCTGTCGTAGTGGAAGTTATATAGTTTCTTTTGGTGAGTTATGGATTTCCACAAAGAAATCTTGACTCTTGTAATATAATTTCTTATAAATGCTACGCCTGTTACCCTTGAGAATGGAATAAAAAGCATAATACGCATAATGATTTCTATCACCGGATAGCAAATAAAAAAGAAAGATAACCGTCGCCTATAGACACTATGTGCATTACTATATGGCAGGGCACAAGCAGAAGTTTACCGATTACCTCACTCTATAGCAGACGGCAGTAAAAAGTATAGTTACGGCTGCAAAAATGAAGAGATTCTATGTAGGCAGCTCATATATTAATTTAAGAATTATTATTGTACAAGTTTACATGATTCATTAATTTATATTTACTACCTGTGTTACACAATTATCGACATTACTTTTAACGGTATTTGCACCTTACTCTCCAAGAACATTTTATAAGTCGACTAATTGCTTGTACTTACGCTTATAAAGCCCGCCCACTTAGCTGTAGTTTTCTTTTTTACTTCATTTTATGGTACTACCGTGAATACATTTCATACATTCAATCATTGAAAACTGCTCGGTTGGCGATAGCCTTGTCACCTATCATATTGTGGGACTTAGTATCTTCGGCTAATCGTGGGTGCATTTGTTGTACCTATGCCTACCTCTTCGAAGATACGGGCGTAAAGATGTCCCACAATGTGATAGGTGACAAGCCTATCGCCAACCAGGCACTTTCCAATCCCAGGCAACGTTGTTTTTATCAGAAAACTGAAAAAACACATTTTAGAATTGCCCGACCCAGGAATCGAACCCGGGACTTCATGCGGTCAACTCCGACACCGGACCACTAGACCACAGAGGCGATAATTTTTTTATTTATATAAAAATTTTAATTATGATTGAATTTCGATCAGCGACTCCTACTTACTATAATAAAGTATTGATAAATGTATTCCACTTCAAAGTGACAGCCGATACGGTCGAACAATAAATCGGTAAGTAAGATAAAAGCCAAGCAAATACCCTTAGCAGTGAGGATGTCGGTAATTTATGAATTTGTAAGGACAAAATGAACATAGTCGGCGGCGTAAATAAAGAGCGCCGCGGCGTGGATAAATTTGTGTCAGATCAAATGAGTCGAGCACAGGACGATTTGTTGCATTTGTTTCGTCATGTATCGCTCCGCTAGGGCTCCGCCCATTAACAAAACGAACCATGGGATAAAAATACACATTGTGACACAAAATTATCGTTTGATTTGCGACAAGTGCGGAGTAGTTTCACATTTGGCTCTATTTGATAAAACGACGATGATACATGTTTACGAAACTATATATAAAAAATATATATAAAATATAATAAAATATATAAAAATATACTTATAATAAGTTTATGATCACCTACAGGAAGGAACTTTTTAGCTCTACCAATTCAAAAGAAATATAGCGTAGTAGGGAGATAGAGCATTTTTGGTAACATTTTACGGGTTAAACGTCTTTAATGTAACTTAACTTTGTTGGATTTTTTCCCGTTTGTTTTCGTGTTTGTCAGGGCTCCCAGAAGAGAAAAAACCATCTGTAATTCTGCCAGGTGGTAGGTGTGTAAAAGGCGAACGATTTGCAATACGTGTCACTAACATTGTGGCAACTAGATGATAGAGTTCTGACTTCTGCAACTTCTCCCTGGATTTTTAGGACCACCACCTAACCTATTCTTGCCGCAATAGCGTCAGTGCTTGTCATTGTCCTGTTTCGGTTTGGATGGTAAGGTAGCCGGAAAACTTATGCATGTGGCATTTCCATCTCGCTACACTAATAGCATTGCGCCATTAATATCTTTGATGTCTTGAGGCGATGGTTGTATTTGTACCTAATGTAACGTTTAAGGAAAATGTTAAAAAGTATTGTAAAGTTGAAAAAATATAACATACTTCGACTTAGATATACCAGGTTCTTATAATCAACGAACCATCATTCGTAGCAGTAACCATTAGCACCCACTTTAATAATAAAGAGACGTTCCATAAATTTTTGGACATTTGGTAGGTAATTTGTCATTTAATAAGTTAAAACTGTTCCGGAGTTTTAACTTACGCTTAGTAGAAAAGATTACTACTACTAACTAAATCGAGTCATTTTGCTGATATAGGAACCGGGCATGACGCCTTAAATGGAAGAATCAACAGTAACAACAACGATCAACATAATACGACTATAATTTATGACCAAATGGAGTTGGCGGTTTCACCTAGCCTTTTGATGTAAAAAAACCACACAATCTCAGGTTGTTAGGAAGCCCGAAAAATATAAAATATAAAAGTTATTCCGAAACAAAGTAAATTAATTGTAACCTTTGCAAAATTACATTTTTTCTTTGTTATGAGTGCAGGATTAAACTTTTTTATACGTGACTGTACAAATATCGATTTAAGTAAGTACTAACTACACAAAACTTAAACATGAATGTAGGTAGGTCCCTGATTGTAAGTTGCTCCGGCACTCTGCTAAATTAACCCTTGCGAAGCCCTTCTAGTTTACCGCTAAGCTTGTATTTGTAAACGTATTCACCATCGTGTGTGGTTTATCTACATAAGGTTTAAAATTAAAATTCAAAACCTTTTTAGGTTAAAGTTGGATTGTAACTGTTAGAAAATTACACATTAAGGTATTTCATAGGCCGTTAGAAGTAATTAATTACTTAATTACGCACATTAAGTCATTTAATTTTTTTTGTAAATTAAAAATTAATTATTATCCCGTGTTGGTCTAGATTTCTTTCTTGACTTATAGTTAATTGTTTAAAAACAATAATTATTTCAATTGACCACAAATTGCTACTACAAAAATGTCAATATTATGGTATAAGAGGTCCACCATATGATTGGTTGAAAAGCTACATCACGTTAAGAAAACAGTACGTAGAAATAGAAAAAGTAGATAAATCATTAGAAGTGAAAACGTATAGGTCTAAATGTGAGGAAATTCAGTATGGAGTTCCACAAGGAAGTATTTTAGGACCAACATTATTTATTTTAGGAATTAATGATTTGCCCAAAGTCACAGATCACCAATGTTATCTATACGCTGATGATATATCTGTTGTGATTACAAGCAAAATATCGCAAATTCAAATTGAATGCAATAATACACTAAAACTGATAGTAGAATGGCTTAATGCCAACAATTTAAAAGTTAATTTCAATAAAACAACATATATTCATTTTCAAAGCTATAAAACTAGTCCCATTAATCTTACTATGTCTTATAATAATACCTCAATACAAGAAACAAATACATTTAAATTTCTTGGAGTTGTACTTGATAAAAATTGTAATTGGAAGGCACATATAGAGAAACTATGTAATAATATTAATTCACAAGTATATGCTCTCTTTAGATTGAAACAAATTTGTGGTGAAGATATAGCTTTAACTTCTTATCACGGATTAGTAGCATCCAAGCTAAGGTATGGACTTATTCTTTGGGGAAATTCTACAGATGTTCAAAAAGTGTTGATCGTTCAGAAAAAATGTGTGCGTGCAATATATGGCATAGACCCTTTCATTTCTTGTAAACCATATTTCAAAAGACTAAAATTGATGACCTTACCTTGTATGTACATCTATGAAGCAGCAATGTTTGTGAGAAGGCATCCGAATATTTTTCCTAGATTAGGAGACTTAGCTAACTTCAATATTAGGGATAAGGATAAAATTACTATGCCAGTTTTAACTAGTTCCATTGTAGCAAAGAACTGCTATGTTATGTGCATTAAAATTTATAACAAATTACCAAAAGATATGAGAATGTTGCCAATAAATAAATTTAAAGCAGCTTTGCAATCTTTATTAATTAACAAAGTTTATTATACAGTACAAGAATTTTTCGTAAATTATAAAGATTAATATTAGAACCATGACCTATTATCATTTCTAAGTTCATTCCATCAAATTGTTATTGTCTTTTTTATTATTATTATTTAAATGGATGCTAAATTAGTTGCACGAAATTTGATAGATATTTTGCTACGTTTTTACTTTTCAGGCTATAGATATTTCGTAACATTTGTTTATAATTATAGAGTAGATTAAGTTTATTTTTAGATTACTAAATAATAATGTTATTTAAAAAGTTTGGAAATATTAACCATGACAGGCATATGACGATTGTATAATTATTCTAATTTATTGTTCGTTCAAATACTTAAATTTTTGTGCCGAAGTCATATTAAATTAGTAGTTTTAATTTATAATTATATTTGTTTAAAAAAAAAAAAAATTGCATGCCAATTTGGTAGAATACGCGGATGTATTATAACTAATTTAAACCTATAAAACTGTACCGTATTCTGAGCAATAAATTTAATTAATTTAATAATAATTAACGAAAATCTATTTTTCACATCATATGCACACTACACAAGTAGAAGCCTTTTCTAATGAAAACAGACAACCATCGCCTGTATTCACAAAAATTGTTCAACCTTGCCATACAGAAATGTAACGCCAGCCACCACATGTGTAAGTTTACCTGCTACCTTATCATCTAAACTGGATCATGACAATGGACAAGACAAGACAAGAGACAAAATAAGACAACTTCTCTTTTCATTATCACTCCTACTTTATATCTCGTTAGCCTTCAGATTAACCTATATATTTAGTTTGATGCTTGATCATAATCTCCTGGGGAAAATAGTATTGAGGTTTCCTATGTTTCGTAAAATCTCAGCAGCAGCCTAAAACCGAGAATATAGAGATTTTAAGGTTTATCGCAATTACCGGAAATCATCAAAATCTACCGCGGAAATCATCTAATCTAAAACATTCTGCATTTAAAGTGCCTGCATCACAGTGATTTATTAAGTACTAGCCATTTCCTGCTCTAAAACGCTAGGTAAAGATCCCCAGGGAAAGAGGGATAGAATGTAGCCTATGCCAATCAGGAATAATGACCCTTTCTAATGGTAAAAGAATTTTTAAAATCGGTTCAGTAGCTCTATATAGTAGAATGTATATAGTAGATTACTTCCAATAATTAAAGGGGTGAACACGATCGATCGTAAGACCAAGACATGTGGGGTAACACAAATACGTATTTAAAAAAGTTTAGAAAAAAGTTAAAAAAAAATCACACGACAATCAGAAATATTTATCTTACACCTAACCAAACTAATGCAATGTACAAATATTATTTTATACCTGCCCAACACATAAACATTTTTCTTCCCGATAAAATAAAATAAGGAATGTTACCTCTACAAAGACTAGGCAATAAAATCACATTTAAGTGGGTCGTATTTCACCTTCATCTTCAGACACAGTAGCAAAAAGAGGACGGGAGAATTCAATAAAATCACAATAGTAATATAGTATAGTCATATAAAATATCTAAGAAGGTATTAAAGTGGTCCCCTAATAATAAGCCCCGCCAGATGTACGGGACGGCCGCTTGGAAAAGTCACAGTGGTAACTCGAGCGAGGAAAATTATTTTTTTCGGTCTGCCACACACGGCCCTTACTAGCTCAGCGAAAACTAAGAACGATCCTCTTATGGGAGCACTACTTATTATATGAATATTATTTTTTTCTATAAGCATTTCTTACTAGGTATATTAGAGCGCATAATTCCAATTATAACAGCGTAAACGTTGATTGAATTTCGAGTTTCAGAGTACACTAAAAATTAACAAAACGTGTTGAAAAAAACGTGTTCAACTTTTCAACTGTTGAGTTTACTCAAGTCTTACCTAGATAGTAAATTAATCTATGTCTAATTAAATGAAATTTATATCAATTGAAATAGGCGATTACCTAATTGCATTATATGAATAATAACTAAACTTTTCAAAAATCAGCTCCAATCTTGGACCAAAAGTATTTTACCTGTTACTTTAAAAGTTATAATTTTTCGTGAAATTATATAGTATGTAAAGAAAATCCTGTCGGATAATTAAAGGTGTAATTTGGTACCGTAATACGGTTACATATGCGTAATTATTTTATGGATATGTACTAATTAGTTTTCCGAATAAAAAAATAATCTTAAATGGTATTTTCATACATTAAGTATGACAACACCTACAAATAAGTAAATTCTATTACCAAAGAATGCCGCGTAAGTCGGATGCTATCGAAGGATACGCGGCGCGTTTAAAGTTCGTTTGTAAAAAGCCGAAAACAAATAGCGCGCCTTCGAGTGGCGCGATAGCCGCCAAAATGAAACAATGAAACAAACAGCGACAAGGTGTTGTCATTTTTAAAATATTTGCTTAACTCTAGGGAAATATAAGTAAAATACGAATATTAAAAAAACACTATTTTTTTTTACTTTCTGAAATAAAGTCATTTTAATATTTTTTTCAGTAATGCCTTTAACCAACCTATATGCCTCTTTAGGATCGGACAGGGTTTTCTTTACACACTGTATATAGATGCTGATATTAGAATGATTAAAGAGCAGAGCAGATTAAAGTGCTTCGAAAGAGCAAGTGTAGATGTGGGTTCCGGTTATCTCAAGAAAGATTCTAAATCTATAGACGTTACTGGTGATCAAATGCGTGCGACACTAAGATTCGGTGATGATCTAACCAACCAACAATCTTGTTGAACCGGCGTCATGATATTTATTTATCCTTCTGATTGTGATTAGACCATATGGTTGAGTTCTTTTTTAATTAGCCTAAAAGCAGTATCTATCATAACCTATCGCTACTAGCTGCAGGGAAGGCCGGGTACCCGGTAACATCCAGATAATAATATGCTTAAGCGTCATGGGCATGTGCATGTATGTGTAGGTAACAATCTTTGATGGCAAAGAAATTTAAAAGTGGTGATTATGGTTTATCATTACAATAACCGACTGCAGAAACAGGCGATTTCTTGTGTTATTGAAATAATTAAAATCGCATCGCAACAATTTTAGGCAACTTATAAAACTCATGTTAATATAAATTATTGCAAGTTCTACGTGTTAAGAATTTAAAATAATGTTATTTTCGGTTATTCCGATCTGTTACCCTAGAGAATTCACCCTAGGGAGAATTCTGGGAAACGTATGTCTGAGAATTTACCTTAAATTGGGTGAATAATAGGATTTTTTATCTATACTCACTTCCTATTTATCACCTCGATAGTGTACACTTGACTAAAGATTTTCTAATACACTTGATATAGAGCACACATAAAAACAATAATTATCGTACACCTGATGAATTTATTAATGTCATTAATAATGATTGCTTATGTCCAAGGCACCAACCATCACCACTACGTAAATTGTTAATAGGATTAACTGTACAAATTTTTGGTCAATTTTGGGTTGAAATTGTAATAGAAAAATATATGTAGTGAAAAAATCTGTTGTTTTGTTTGCTTTATTGGCTCTCACGGTTGGTGCTACTCCGCACCGTTTAACCGTGTTCAAAATATAACGACAACAATCAATTTATGTTATAAAAATCAAAGATATTATAATTAGACACGCTGACTGTACCTAGGGTGAAAAATCGCAATAAGAATCCAAAATAATTCCATATTTTAACCTAGCATAGGGTAAATTTTAGGACATATGTTTCCCAGAATTTACCTTAGGGTTTTTTTTTTAATTCTTTTATTTAATAGAGATTTTTTTCATATAATGAAAATGTCAATCTCATCGTAACTTATTCTAAGTTAAACTTATAACTTTGTCTTAGATCTAGATTGCTTACATAAATGTATACAGCATCCTAGCTGCGCCAGATGTTGGTTCAGCCAAGACACTATTATACAGACCCACATTATTTTTACTTAGATTATTTATATTAATAAATCGTGTACGTTTCTCTGCGTTCCTGACACATTCCCCTAAAATGTGTTGAACATCATCTATATTTTCACACTCGTCGCATTTAGGAGATGTTTTTTTTTCATGAGAAATGCAAAGCTGTTACTTGGAACGTGTCCGGAGCGTAGCCTATGTGCTTTTATGATTTCTTTTCTGCTTACACCCGATATAGAAAACCAGGGTACGTGAGGCGGCTCAGTCTGTATGGTCTTATACCATATACCTTTAATTTTGGATAACTCGTTAAAGTATTCCTTCCACGACCCCCAGCATTCCCTCCTACAACTATTAAGCTTCTCTGAAAAATGAGGCCGACAATTAGTGTGTACGCCATTTGCTAACTTAGGGTGGATTCTTCAAGGTAACAGATCGGAATAACCCGTTATTTTTAATATTTTATTACTCTACTATACTTGGGGACTTTCTTTGCACTTTTGTGGTACCGTTTTACTGAAAAACTATCGCACTTTTAGGTTTGAGCTTTGACGTGATAGTTTAAATTCATGTCTAGATATGATCTACCATTAAAATACAATTTTATAAACAAAAAAAATAGAATATACATGTTGTATTAGAATTTTATTATTACTAACGCCATCTATTGTGAAACTAACGAGATAAAATGCTACTTTGGCGTGGTAGATTCATTCCATTTTAATACAATATTAATCTATTAATACACTTGTACTTTTTAACTTCCCGTTACGTGTGTAGATAAGGAAGTTACTTATTTTGCTCCGATTTTCAAAAATCGATTTTTCACCAGATGTGCACGTTTTGAGGTCCTAGGAACCTTTTTCGACTATTTTCGCGATGATGTCAGTGTGTATGTATGTATGTATATATGTATGTATGTAAACATCTCATAACTTTTGAACGGCTGGACCGATCGAAACCCGGTTGATGGTATTCGATTGGATTCCACTCAAATTAGACTTCCTGAAATTTTGAACCAAATTTCAGGAAGTCTAATTTGAGTGATTTTGAGAAATTTTGAAAAAACCCAAAAAAAATTTTGGCGAAACAGATTTTTTTTAATATAACTTCCAGGTTAATGTACCCATTGAGTACAAAAACCAATCATCTCTATTCTTAAAAAAATTACATCTAATGCATAAATTGCATCAAATCGGTTTATCTGTTTGGAAGTAATCGACGAAAATTTTGAAAGTGTTTTTTCGACATAATTTCGAAACTTTGCGAGCCCTTACAAAGCTCTGCTTTTTGCTAGTTGTATAATATATATTAAGCTTAAGGATTTTTTCATTGGGTACCATTTTTTACGTCCAAAGATAACAAACAAGCAGATGGCTCTCCTGATGGATAGAGCCATAGCCATGGTGCATTGCTATCCGTTTGCGGAGTCCTCTGGAACCGGCATATAGTTGCCTAAAAGTGGACTCCAGCTTACTTTTGTAATTTAATAATTATGGTTAACGCAAATAAATGAATTTATTATTATTATCCGTCTGGCGGTATGGCAACGCCACATGCATCCTAACCGGATCACGACAATGACAAGCATTGACACTATTACGACAGGAATAGTTAAGGCGGTGGAACCAAATACTCGAGCGAGACGTTGCGGAACTCTTCCACCTAGTAGTCACGATGGAAGTGACACCTATAGTCAATCGGTCGCCTATTACGATCTGCTTGGCCGAACGGCAGTTAGTACTATTTCAACACGGGGGAAAATACTACTATACTAATTGCCTACGCATAAATGTATGGGTGTACAAAATACTAATAATACAGGTACATTAATTGAATTCATCGATGATTTTTAAATTAGTAACCTGCTTTAGTAAATCAAGGATTATATAATAAGGTCATCTACGTGAAAGAATGTAAAGAGCGACGACTCTGTTTACTGATTTTATTTTATTTATATGTCATGTTTGAGTTTTTATGTTTGATCTGTCTGACTGTGTCTCGTTAGTTACAAAATTACGACCTCTGTATATTTATATGACATCGCTTTCTTGGCGAGAGAGACAGTGAAGCAAATTAATTTTATCCCCAACAATCTTCTTGCACGGGTTACATCTGTTAATATAGATAAGAGCAAATTTTCTGGATTTGATTGTTTGTGTATATAATACAGCGTGTGTAAGGGACGGTCTACCGAAAATCGAAACCGAAGATTTGGACAATGAGTCTGAAATGAGAACTGGTGGAAATTTGTGTGGGAAATTTTTGTTTGTGTTTGACATTTTTTTACCTTATCAATCAATCAATCAGTTCTTAACTTTGTATAATTTGATTTTTTCTAATACTTTACAGTGTTTTTCTTAAAAAGAAAAAAACACTGTAGAATATAAGAAGTATCTTCACGCCCGTATCCCGGAAGAGGTAGGCAGAGGTACAACCAGTGCAACCACGATTAGCCTCAGATACTTCGTCAGAAAATGTGATAGATAGCAAGCCTATCGCCAACCAGGCACTTAGAGTATTATTTTTTTTATATATCATAAGATAGCAAACGAGCAGATGAGTCTCCTGATGGAAAGAGTCAACCATCGCCTATAGACACCAAAGATGTTAATGGTGCGTTGCTTCCTTGTGGCGAGATCTAATGTCACATGCATAAGTTTACCGGTTATCTTGCCCTTCAAACCGGAACACGACAGTGTCAAGTATTGAAGCTATTGCGGCAATGCAGAACTCTATCACCTAGTACCCACGATGGTAGTGACTCGTATAGCCACTTGGTCGCCTTTTATGACCTGCCTGGCAGAATGGCAGAGCCCGGGACCAGCACGGAAAGATTAGAGTACCTACTTAATTATACAAAATTAAGTTAGAAAATTCTAACTTAAATTTGTATATCGATGGTTACGATTTTTGGTAGACCGTCCAATTTTTTTGTAGAAAAAAATACATATATACAGTGTGTAAGACACACTGTATATATGCATTTTTTTCTTTCACAACTAGCTACATATATTTAGAAGCGTGACTATAGAAAGAACCCTTAGTATTTATCTGTGATAAACATGTGTCGATTGTTTGATTATAGAGTCACTCGCGTTACAGTTTTCACTGTATGCGATTACTGGAAATCAGGATGCCGACAAAGCTCACATTTCCAGGGATATTTCCGGGTGTAATCTCGGGGGCGAATAATTGCGGATTGCAACAACGTTGCTCATTAGTGCAATGTTCAATTAGGGAGCGATGGACGCAGGGGCCTCGTGTTACCTCGGTCCTCGCCTACGCGTGTACTGACGATAATTTAGCTTTGAATTGAGGAAATTACAATGTTATTAGAGCCTGGCTTAAGCTAATTTTCAGATACTCTTACAATGGTTTTGTAATTAATAAATTTTAAAGCTATTTCAGAAGCGATTACAGGGATTAGTTTTCATTGGTTTTAATAAACTTTTGATTAAACCAACATTTACACCTAATCGTGCACCTAGTTGTGTGTGTTTTACCACTCACGCCGTGCTTGGTAAACCTTCAGATCAGTACAATCGACGGAATCGATCACATAGCAAAGCAGAATTTCGCCACTTGGAACTAGTCGACATTGGTTTAATAGGTAGAGGTCGCCCCGGCTTGAGAGGAGGTCGCAGGTTCAAATCCTAGCGTCTCGAAATTTTTCTTTGTTGCTTTTAAGTTTTTCAAAATTAACACCTTTAGACCCGAGTTTAACCGAGTCCTCTCTGAAGAATTGACCATCTGCCATTCTGCCAGACGGTCCGTAAAAGTCGAATGGTTGGCTTTACGAGAAACTATCATTGTGACTACAAGGTAGTAGAGTTCTGCAACCTATCGTTTAGATCTTGTACTATCACGGATTAAACTGGATACGCCTTTCAAGGCAATTTCTTAGGTTGTCAACGTCACTTGCATTTACAAAGAAATACAGAGTTATATTAGTTATTTTAATAAAATAAAATTACTCCAGAGGTGTTCCTTAAGCCTTAGGTTTTTATTCCACACGATAAAATAGCACAATTTCGCATATTTACATTTTACAGATAACATTTGCTCTTATGAGCGGCTACACATTTTGCGCCCAACACCGTGTCTATTAGTATTTGTGTGGTTTGTGGGTACTTCTGTCTTACCTATTCTTGCCGCAATAGCGTCAATGCTTGTCACTGTCGTGTTCCGGTTTGGATGGTAAGGTAGACGGTGAACTTAACATCTTTGGTGTCTATAGGTGATGGTCCTTTTTCTATCACCAGAGCTATTTGTTCATTTGCTATCTTATGATAAAAATATTAGACAAACATTAATTTAAAACTGTAGAGTCATAGTAAATGGTATTTTGTCTGTTTCCTTTTAACAGTCCATTTTATAATTTATTTACGTGCCCACTCTGAGTGACTCCCTAAGTGCATTATTTAAGTAGGTACTTACCTGTTTAAAAATTCAAGTGCCTTCAAAACTATATTTGAATACAGATAACACAAATAGGTATGTTGTTCCCTGTGTTGTTTCTGGCCGTTTATGAAATATAGACATTTCTGCCAGGCAATTTATAAGACAGTCGATTGACTAAGCGTCCACCACCATTATGACTAGGTGGTAGTGAATAACACAATCAGATATAGTTCAAGGCGAACCATTTGTTCGCCTTGAATTGAGATTTCGCGATGGTAGGTTTTATCGTTTAGTTTTTGGACCTCTCCTACAATTCCTATGTCTTTCTTATGTACAAAGTTCAAGTATGATAATGGTACATTGTTATCTGTGTGACTTGATGGTTTAATGTCACATACATACCTAAAATACACCTTACCCTCCAAACCGAAACACGAAAATGAAAAGTATTAACCTAACTGTGGCAGGAATAGGTTCTAACATAGCCGGAAGTTAAAAATAAAGTAAAAATATATTTTACTAGCTAAACCCGGCGGCGTCGCTTCACTTTGGCTCAGTTGTATTTAAGTCACTTGAAAATGCTTATAATTTTCCGTTTCCGTTGCAACTTCGGAATAAAAAGTCTAAAGTGAACCTCACACACTCTTCTGTTGATTACTATGTTGTGAACAAATAAGACGCCAATCCATAAACTAGTTTTAACAAAAATTTTGATACGTTAAGATGGAAATGGAATGAAAAACAAATATTACATAACAGTAACTCTTTAGTCAGTAATGGTAGAGTATTAGCACAAAATTATTGGTATGCGAAATGAATGAAATTATATATTTCTCTTCAGTTAAATAAAATCTTTACTATCTAGAAGTAACCATTACTCAACATTTTATATTAATTTAATTATAATTTTAATTTCAACAAATTACAAAAACTCTTAAGAGAAAATGAACATTTTATTCAATTCTAACTGAATAGATGATTATATAAGTAAAATATGTTTTGAAACAAATGGTGCATACAAATTAAGACACAGTGGGATTTTCTCCGAGACAAAGCTCAATGGGATAAGCAAGGCATAAACCGATATATAGGGCGGAGGCTCAGTTGATAGAAAAAAATGTGTAAGCGGTTGACCCTACAGGCCATCCCTGAAACTTCCCGCTAAATTAAGGTATTTTAATCTCAAAAGAGTAAAAATTATAAGCATAATTTTTTTCAGTTCAAACATCTATTTTGATAAAGTATCAGTCGTGAAAGTACTAATTATATTTGAAAACTAACTATACTAAATTGTATTTGAAATATATAGCTGTATATTTATGAAACGCTAGTTGATCTTCCGAATGACATCCAACTCAATTTTTGAGATTTAAATATTGCTTTAGCTAAATAATCGATAGGTTGAAAAATTTCGTAACAATGTCAAAAAACATTTTTTTCAAATATTTTCGTCATTGATAAATCCCAAACAAATTGACTGATTTTGATCCAATTAACGGTATTTGACGCAGCTTTTAAAGGAGGAAAGCTGGTAAGATTTTTAAGTCAATCGCTGTATTAGCCTGAAAATTATTTCAAAAATGTTAAGTAAATTTGCTAAAAACAACGTAATTTTAATATTTGAAAAGCTGTAACTTTTGAAAACTAGATTCGATATTGATTCTTGAAATGCCATCTGACGTAGATTTTTTAGTACTAAAATATCGTAGAATACCAAAAAATTATTGGTTGAAAAATTTCGAAGTTATGTCGAAAAAACACTTTTTCATAATTTTTCGTCAACGTTTTCTCGCAAACGGATGAACCAATTTTGATGCAATTTATGCATTAGACGTAGTTTTTTGAGGAATAGAGCTGATTAGTTTTTGTACTCAATCGGAACATTAATCTGGAAGTTATATTAAAAAAATGCTGTTTTGGCAAATATTTTTTTTAAGTTTTTTCAAAATTTCTCAAAATCTCCTGGACCAATTTGATTCAAATTTTCAGGAAGGCTAAGTTGAGCGGAATCCAATCGAAATCCATCAACCGCGTTTCGATCGGTTCAGCTGTTCAAAAGTTATGAGATGTTTACATACATACATACACATTACACACATACACACACATATACAGACACACACACACATACACACACACACACACACACATACATACATACAGACATACTGACGTCATCGTAAAAATAGTCGGAAATGATTCCTAGGACCTCAAAACGTGAAGATCTGGTGAAAACTCGATTTTCGAAATCGAGGCAAAATCAGTAACTTCCTTACCTATGTACACTACGTACTACGTAGCGGGAAGTTAAAAATCACCTATAGATATGTGCAACATCAGAAACTTCGCAGTTGTAATACCAACCTTTGAAGTATGACTAGTATGAATAAGCTCTTTTCTTAAAGGTTCCTGAATCGTAGCCACTCGCAAACAGACCCATCGAATTGGCCCCGCAAAGAAGTAGTAAGAAGTAAGTCTCCTAAAAACCACTTGTTTGTAATATTTCAAATATCGTGATACTGTTAAATTATGGTTATTGTTTGAGTTAAGGCGAGGTATTTTGACGCGCGTCAATTCTATAGGAAATGGGCGGCGCAGTATGTTCTGAAACCGCTGGGAAACTTGTTAATTTGCGGAGAAATAAATTTAGTACATTCTTTTTTGTACTTAAAACTAAATATCACCATATAAAAATCATGTAGAAAATTAGAAATATTATTAACAAATTATTGGTTTTAGAGATTTTTTTAGCCTGTTTTCGGAATTTTATATGATCGAGTAAAGTACATTCTATCATGTAATAAGTTAGCACATTCCTTAGATAATATCTTTTTTTGTAAAACTGATACTTAACAATCAATACAAAAAAAACGTGATTTAGTAAACCAGTTTTTTTTTTATTTGTCCTGATGCCTCGCCTTAATGTGTTCCCAAATAACCGGGTACGTTTGAACTAACAATAGTTATCCATGTTGGGCATTTTTATATCATAAACCCATTGCTTAGTTCCAATATCATTTGCCATTAACGAATAAACAGTTCTTGACATCCATTCTTTTGACTTTTATATAACTTTTCAAATATAACTGAGAACTGTGTCGGTCCAAATTTACAATGATGTGCAATCAAAGGCAATGTTACTTTTTATACTTTTATTTTTGAAATCGCGATTTAAAGTATAAGTTATTTCATTTATGTTACATAAAATGGTAAGTAATTAACACGGAATTAATATATTCTGTAATAATTACCTACATAAAAGAAATATGGCAGTGACTACATACTCACGTACATTATTTATCAGTATTCTATAACTAAATCTCTCCTTTAAAATGTCTGACTATCACCTATTCTGCAAAGCATAGGTACTTAGTCGGGCGGTCAGCGAACCTGATTACGCATCAATGGGGCTCGGGTTCGATTGCCGACAGGGATAAATATTTATGCGATTATACGATGGCCATAATCGTTTGTATTTGTGGGTTTCGGTAGTAATGATGAATTTCGTGTAATTTGTCCATCGATATTTATTTATTTATTGAATATATTTTAATGAAAATCCCGAAATTAGCCCAACAAAATAATAATTGTAAAATTCGAAAATATTGTTTTGTTAAAATGGAATGTGAATCCTCGATCTGTAAGTACATTTTGGCTTAAATATAGCTTTTATATGTATAATAAAAAAATGATGAAAATCCCGAAAAATTTCCGTGTTCAATTGCAAACGAAGATGCAGTTGTCAATTTTAAACGAAAATATATTGCAAGGCATTGATTAAATATTTTTACAACTCTGCAAATTCAAATTCTTGAACTTTTTGAAATAAGACATCAGAGTTAATTTATTATTGATTGGAATTAAAAAGTATAACACATAATTTGTGGAGTTTATTTACATCTAGTTATTATGTACTTAATCTTGTATATCTTGTACTTAATCTTGCATACTTACAGCCATCGAATCGCCTTTGTTGATTTTGGTAAAAACACAAAGAACAGAATAAAAATCACAAAAATACAACGCATCACAGAAATAAATCTAACTGGTACAGTTCAAATACACACTTTCAAATGTGTAAAAAAATAAAAAAAATGAAAAGAACTCGCGAAATATTTGGCGGGAAAACCGGATGGCATGCAACAAATGCGATGTGTCGCGCGCTCGTGATAGAGAGTTGTGAGCTCTACTCTCTACGAGAGGCAGAGGACCGAAAGCATGCGTGCGAACATCGCTGGCGCTCGCCACTGGTCAGCGAGCCCGCCCGTCGCACTCCCGCCGTAACAAAGATTAACTATACGTAGACCAAAACTTTCATGTATTATTTGAGATATTTATTGTCAAAAATGTTTTTTACTTTAAAATTATGTTCATCTCATATACATAGAAATACAATAGAAAATGTTTAATGTTTATAAGTAGGCTTACGTATGTTTTTAATTTTTGAAGTGAAAACTTCTTTAGGCGCGTTGAGCGTTTTGGTAGAGGGTAAAATCCTCGGTTCGCGTCACCGACATGCTAATGATAATAGTATATCTATAGCTATGTTTTGCATATAGTTTTAATTACTCTCAACTTAATAGTTCCGTTTTCACTTCTATCGGCAGTCCCACGACTGCTACTGTTTTTTTTTACTAGCTATCTATAAAGATAGCTAGTAAATAATAAAACTAAAAACATACGTAAGTAGATAAAAATTATCTTATGTCTTTTCTTGGGTTTCAATCTATATCTGTACCAAATTTCATCTAAATCTGTTGAGTGGTTTAGGCGTTAATAAAAGACAGATAGACGACAGAAATACATTCGCATTTATAATATTAGTATGGAATTAAAATTTAAAATGTATATACAAATTTGTACAGTCGTGTTGTGACCGACAACGACTCAATCAAGGCACGAGATGTTAACAATCAAATTCTGAACCGCTACAAAGATAATTATATTTGAAATGAATCCTGAAATACGTCAATAACACTTTTGCCCAACTCGAGGATCGAACACGACACTTTATAATTTAACATGGCTTGCGAACTTATAAGAATACAAATGTTACTGAAAGAACAGAAGGCAAGGAAATTATGCCCAAGCATAAGAAACAGTCAAAAAAGTCTAACAAACCTTGATATTATTATCTGTAAAGCTTAATAGAGAAATCCTTGAAAAAATATGTCTCCACGAGGTTCCTTATGATAGGTATAAACTTGATGTTAACTAATGCATGAATAGTTTGTCAAGCGATGCGAGCGGCGGCGTAGCGGGCGGGCGGGCGGCTACGCGCTCCCCACCGAAGGCACAGCCCACTTATCAATTCAGTCGAGTGGACATTCGTTCATTGTGAAGCATTGTGTCTATTATACGCGGATTCGATGTCTACTTACCCGTTCACATGCTTAGTAAGAGAGTAATATCTTTATTACTCATGACTTCTCATGAGAATCTATCTTGTGTTCTGAATATATATGCTGCTATATTGATTTTCTTTAAGCAACTGATATTAAATACTTCTTTTTATATTTAAAGTTGCTTAGATTGCCTCAATTGTAAAGCGTAAGGTCTGTTAAGTCCTTACAGTAAGGTTCGAGAGAAACTAATCATTTTAGAGACGTTTTTCACTTTTTCTGGATAACTCTATTTGCTCAAGTTTTTCTATAAACTCACCACGTCACGTCATGAAACTTGTTATCATTGTCTTATCGTAGGTGCATTGGTTTCATTAACTTATTTATTATTTCATATTTAGATATATACTTTCATATCATAAGATCTGATATATGGTTCCGAATGTTAATGGTGCGTTGTGGCGAGGTCTAATGCCACGTACATAAGTTTACCGGCTACCTTACCCTCCAATTGCAACACGGCAATGACAAGCATTGGCGCTATTGCGGCAGGAAACCAGGCGGTGGTACCAGACCCGGGCGAGACAATGCAGAAGTCAACCACCTAGTATATGTTGGTATTATCATATGTAAACTTTTTAGCTCGGTAATTTACTTTTACTCTAATTTCCTAGTTCTATACCGTCAAGAACTACATTACAAAGAAGATAAATGCTGTTAGTAAACAATTAACGTCTTCTTCTCCAATTGCATAATTTACTAAGTCAATTTCAATCTGGATTTCGCCCATCCCATAGCACTATTACCTACAGCATTGATTAAGGTCACCGACGACATTCGACACGCTATGGATAACAAAATGCTTACTATTCTTGTTTTGCTAGAATTTAAAAATGCATTAAATTCGGTGGACTTTGATTTCTTTATTCTTTATTCTTTAGTTCCTCAATGTGTCATATTTTGTAGTAAACTGGTTTAACTCTTATCTTCGTGGTCACGAGCAACTCATTCGGTCGGAGGAGGCAATACTCTGAATAGGCGTTCTTGGTTGCTGGTGTTCCACAAGGATGCGTACTATCTTACCTTTACTATCGTACCTTTATTTTTTCTATTTTCATTAATGTTATCTCTAAAATAATTTCTTGTTCCTACCATCTATATACCTACGGATGATTTGCAACTTTACAGACACACTATTTTGGCTGATCTGGATTCTACAATAGAAGCTATTAATTATGATCTAGAGTTTATTCGGCAATGGGCTGCATTCAAAAATCAATATACTTCTATTTTACCGACCGGCTAACACCGGCCCGGCTAACACCGGTCCGGCTCGAACGGCATTATTTTATGCGGTAAAGGAAATTGGAACGTTTATACAGGAATTACAGTTCATATTTCCGTTACATTCACGTTCTACGACGGCTCTGTACGGACTCCCGCGACAGAAAGCCGGCTTCATTCGGCGTGCGTCGGAGTTCGTTCGGAGACACACGGCCGTCACGGAATGTGAATACAGAGCAGGTATGCAGCGAGTTGGATCATTTAAGTAAATTACGACAGCACGCATACCTTTCCCGCAGCATGCGTACGGCTCCGACGGATGCTTGTGAGTGTTACCGCACGCGTCCGGCTGCCGCGGCATGCGTATGACTGCTGCGGCATGCGTACGCATCCATTCCGATGCGGACCGATGCGAACCGGTTGGCGCGAATCGTACCTACGACTTGTATTTAAAACTTGACTAATAATTTTGGAAAACAAGGAGGTTATCTAAACAAGGAGGCTATCTATATGACTGAAGCGATTTTAGATATAGGTGTACACAACCTGTCTTCCAGGTTTTGGGTACGTCGCTAACTGAATAAGCGAGTTGGAACTGTTATAGAGTTGAAACCACGAACTAAACTGAATACGCCCTTCAAGACATTTTCACGTTGTCAGTGTAGCTTATATTTATTCTCAGAAGTACTGATTTATAGTAAAAACTTACCAATACAATAAAATAAATCTAGAGGTGTTTTTAATGTTTATACACGGTATAATATTTTTAAAAGCGTTAGACATTTAGAAGCATTTTTCATATGAGCTTGTTATAAAATAATAATAAGTGACTATAGTATTTTAAGTAACTATTTTATTAAAGGTAATTATTTAATTCACAGTTAAATAAGTTGTAAGGAACGTCTGTTATTTACGTCAAGTACGATTTGTTATACTTTAATGTGTTTGCGAACACGTGTTCTTTTAGCGTTGTTTGTTGCACTGTATAAAAGGGGATTAAATCGGATGACACATTCATTCTGTGTCCGTCCACCGTAGCGAGCAGAGCTCTGGAAATTGGAAAATTATAATAAAAGTTACATATATATTTGATTTTGTATTTAGTCTTAATAGACGTTATAAATTATTTGTATTAATAAACATAAATATTTAAACGTATCTTGTGTACTTTCTCTAACTTATCCTGTATATAAAAATAAAGTAAATTATATAAAGCTTAGTTTTCTTTAGAATATTGCTAAAACAAGCCTTATAAGTATAGATTAACATATTTCGTGATTATATATCTTAGCCTTTGAACATATAAGTAATAAATTCAAATAATATCTATAACATCAGAATTGGGATCTCAAATCCTACGCAATATTAATAATGGTATGTTTTCAGGTATCTATATGAAATGGACCAAATAATCCTCGAGGGGCTGCTGACGGCTATCCGCGATGCTCTGTCTAGCAACAAACGACAGGACGACGTGGCACTACCATCGTTCGAACCATCCACCAGCGACAATGGCGCAGCCGTATGGTGTGACAACATTGACAAGCTTGGAGAGAAGTTTGGATGGAGCGGTATAGAAAAAGTCGCAAAGGTAGGTAAGGCCCCTAAAGGGCTCTGCATTGACTTGGTACGAGACATGGGAACCCCAAGAAGGACGTACTTGGGAGAACTTCCGAAACGAAATAACCTCACTATATCTAGAAAAAAAGAACCTTTCGGAAAAATTATATAAAGCCGTTACGTATTCATCAGATTCAGCGGATTCTTTTGTGAATACGCCAGGGAAAAAATCCGATTGTTAAAAAATACTAAAATAGTTTTTTCTGAAACCCAACTTATTGAATTAGTTTGTGGAGGGATTCGAGAAGTAAATGTAAGAATGGCATCATTTAATAGCAGCGTCACAACTACTTCAGAACTGATAGCTCTGTTTTCTGTCTACGTCAAAACTCGAAAACGACCTGCGAATCAAGTCTCTGAAACCTTGCGCAATTCGAATGACTTAAAACGGTCTAAGCCAATATCTAGTATAGACGATGCCCCCCTATGAAAAACGTGTTTTACCTGCGGAAATAAAGGACATTTAAGGTCGCAATGTCCCAATAAAAACAAAGCCACTAAAGATCCTCAAGCTGGGCAAGAGGTCAAAAAATGTACAGTTTGTAAAAAAATTGGACATGATGATACAACTTGCTTCTTTAAGAAAATTAACCTTCAATGGCAGCAATCATCACCAAATGATACTAATTCAAAAATTTGACTATATACTTCTACTGACGCCTTGCCTAGCGACACTAAATTAAAATTTACACAAATGTCGATCTATAATATTTCATTAAATTGTCTTATTGATACCGGAGCTAATTGTAGTATTGTAAAAGATTCTATTGCTAAACGACTTAAATGTCCCTTTATTCCCTGTTCAAGGTATGCTGATGGTATCGGTAATGGTAGGGTTCACATTTATGCAACTATCACTGTACCGGTTAGATTTGAAGACGTTTGTATAGAATTGGACATACAAGTAGTTAGAGATTATGATTTTAATTATGATCTTCTGATAGGTAGAAATGTATTAAATCACCCTGATGTAGAGTTAATTTTTGATTCAAACGGTTGTAGATTGACTCGGAAAAAGGAAATGCGCCAGGCTATTTTAAACGTTAATTTAGTTAGTCTGAAGGATATTTTTGCTGAATAGAGTTGTTATATCCGACACCTTGATTTAAATTTACAAGCAAAGATTTTAAATATATTTAAGAACTATCTAAATGTGTTGCCGACTTCTGGAAATACCAGCATAGTTCAGACTGGCGAACTTAACATAAAATTAAAAAAGAACGAAGTTGTTAGTTATCGTCCTTATAGGTTAGCTCCCGTTGAAAGGCAAAAAGTAAACGACATTATCAGGGACTTACTAGATAAGCAGATTATACGCGAAAGCCATTCTCCATACGCTAGCCCTGTCTTGTTAGTCAAAAAAAAAGACGGTGATGACAGACTATGTATAGACTACAGGGCTTTGAATAAAATCATTGAAAAAGATCGCTATCCCTTACCTTTGATAGAAGATCAAGATAGAAGACAGGTTAGGCAAAGCTAAATTTTTAAAAAAGGCAACATTTGGGTTTCTTACTAATCTACATAGATGACTTACTAATACCATTTTCCTCAATTGACGAAGGGCTCTCATATTTAGATCAAACAGTATCAGCACTTTCTAGGGCTGGATTTATCATCAACTTAAAGAAATGTAAATTTTTTGTTTTAATATCTAGGTCAACATATATCAGAGGAGGGAATTAGACCTTGTAACGATAAAGTGTCAGCCCTTGTGAATGCCCCTGTCCCGAAAACAGTCAAGCAAGTACGCCAATTTATGGGCCTTGCTAGTTATTTTAGGAAATTTATACCGGAATTCGCCCCCGTACGGCATGTATAACGAAACTTACTAAAAACAATCAAAAATGGGAGTGGGGGTCTGAGCAGGAAACTGCTCGGAATTATGTAACACAGTGCTTAGTATCAAAACCTTTGCTATCTATCTATGACCCTAACCTACCAACTGAATTGTACACTGACGCCAGTTCATTGGGCTATGGCGCAATTTTAATACAAAAAAGTCAAAATAAAAGTAAAGTCATTGCTTATTATAGTAAACGTACTTCGCTGACTGAAGCAAAGTACAGTACAAAGTAGAGACATTAGCCATTTACAATGCCCTAAAACATTTCAGAGTCTATCTCTTGGGAATAAATTTCAAAATTTTTACCGACTGTAACTCTATTAAATCTACCGTTAATAAAAAGGATTTATCACCACGTGTAGCGCGCTGGTGGACATACCTTCAAGACTTTAATTTGGAAATTATTTACAAAAAGGGAAATACATAAGCCATGTAGACTTCTTAAGCCGTAATCCTCCTGAGCCTCCCATTGTTACTATAAATCGGGCTACAATTACTAATAAACCTTTATCGGTGAACTTCACCTGAAATGATCCTCGCTCTTGGTTGGAAATTTCGCAACAAAATGATCCAACAACTTTATCATTAGTTGAGAGGTTACAGTCCGGAGAGTTAGACGAAAGTCAATATATTATGATAAATAACTTATTACATTACAAAATTAGGCCGGACGCCCAATCCAAATTATGTGTCCCTAAGAATGACAGATTCACTATACTAAGACTTTATCATAACGAAATCTGCCATGTAGGTTTCTACAAGACTATAGAAAAGATACGAGAGAATTACTGGTTTCCTTCAATGGCCTCTTTCGTAAAGAAATACTTGTACCACTGCCAAATATGTATAGAAAGAAAGAGTCATTCAGGTCCTAAAGAAATATTTATTTATAAATATATTTTACTCGTGGTAGATGGATTTACAAAATTCTGCATATTAAATAAGCTCAAAAGTTTAAGTGCACCGGAACTGGTCCCTATAATTCGCGACACAATCACATTGTTTGGTACACCATCATTAATAATTACGGATCGTGGGACAAATTTTAGTTCAAATCTATTACGAAATCTATTTAGAGAATTGGAAATAGAACACCATATGATTGCTACAGGAACTCCCCGTAGAAACGGTCAAGCAGAAAGATATGTTTCCACTATAATCAACATGCTAACAACAAAGTGCAGTAACATGTCAGATTAGCCGAACGAATTATGTAATGTACAGCTATTCTTAAACACTACAACTCAAAAGTCGACAGGATTCTCTCCTCTTCGTTTATTAATAGGTAGAAACTCGAACATTCTGTGTGTACAGGCGCGACTTAATGAAGTCCTTGGTGAGGATGCTACGGTTGGTCAAAATTTTGATGTACAAACCGACCGTGAACTTGCCTTAGATCGCCTAAATGAAATCGCACAAAAATTTAAACAGCGTTTTGACGCCGTACGACGAAATAAAAAAACTTACCATGTAGGCGATACTGTATACGTCTATCAAGACCACCGGCGTCATCACAAACTTATACCTAAGTTCAGGGGGCCATATGAAATAGTAGAAGTTTTAGATAACGACCGTTATAACTTGCGAGGTTTAGGTCAAAGAAATATAGTAATATCTAAGGATAAGTTACGATACTGGCCAGGAGAATGGGTCGATGAGGATGCTGCTACTAGTAATGCTATTTGAATTAGACATTCTATTCAATTTTATATATTATTCTTTAGTTGACTAAGACTTATTAGAGTTTAATCGATGATAGTGTTATAACTGTAACTGTGGCTGTGCTTGTGATTCAAAGAATGGCAGTTATCACTTGGCTGTGCCTGTGTTTAAAGTTATCTGTCATCGTATGTGTCAAAAGTAATTATATTGTAAATGCATATCAATTTAATGGAAGATATTTTTGTAACTGTGGCTGAGCCTGTGGTTCAATCAATAGCTGTGCCATTGATCATTTGGCTGTGCCTGTGAAATTATGGCTGTGCTTTTTTCATCCTATGGCTGTGCCTTGGTTCTGTGGCTGTGCTTTTGGTTTTGGGGCTGTGCGTTTGGTTTCACCGGTGGCTGTGGCTGTGTTTATAATTCTCTGTGACCACGTATATTCAAAACAGTTAAATTGTACCTAAATATCTGTGATGTACTCCGAGAACGTAGTACATTTCAGAATGGCCGTGTTATAAAATAATAATAAGTGACTATAGTATTTTAAGTAACTATTTTACTAAAGGTAATTATTTAATTCAAAGTTAAATAAGTTGTAAGGAACGTCTGTTATTTACGTCAAGTATGATTTGTTATACTTTAATGTGTTTGCGAACACGTGTTCTTTTAGCGTTGTTTGTCATACTGTATAAAAGGGGATTAAATCGGATGACACATTCATAAATGAGCAGTTCGGGTTCCGAGCGGCTCACTCTTGCACTCATCAAGTGCACCGTCTCACCGAATATATCCTAACCGGGTTAAACGCAGCCCCGGGGCTGCAAATTCCCACAGGCGCCCTATTTTTCGACGTCGCAAAGGCGTTCGACAAAGTCTGGCACAATGGCTTAATATACAAGCTATACCAAATGGGCGTGCCCGACAGACTCGTACTCATCATACGAGAGTACCTCACCAACCGCCGATTCAAATTCCGCGTGGAAGGAGCCTTCTCCACCCACAGATCGATTACAGCAGGTGTCCCGCAGGGCTCCATACTGTCACCCGTATTATTCTCCCTCTACACGTGCGACGTACCACGCGAGCCGCACGTCGAGCTCGCGTTGTTCGCCGACGACACCGCCCTCTATACGTCCAACTTTTCCGAAGTAACAATCACCAAGCGGCTGCAGGCTGCGGCCAACGCCCTCGGTGATTGGTTCAGAAAATGGCGTATCGAAATAAATCCCTCAAAAAGTGCAGCCGTGTACTTTCGCCGCGGTAAACACCCGCGACAACAAAGGCGCGGTCTGCGAAAACTAGGCAACATTACCCTGTTCGGAAACGTCATCCCGTGGGAAAAGACAGTCAAGTACCTCGGGGTAACGTTGGACAGCAAAATGTCATTCAAACCGCACATACAAAGAATGAAAGTTAAGGCTAAGTTCGTTGTAGGTCGGTTATATCATCTTATCAATAAACGCAGTAAAATGTCACTTAGACACAAGGTGACACTTTACAAGTCGTGCGTACGCCCCATCCTTTCATACGCTTGTGTAGCGTTTGCCCACCTCCCCCGTACGGACTTGCATCCGTTGCAAGTGGTACAAAATAAATTCCTGCGTATTGCCACGGGAGCACCGTGGTATATGCGCAACGTAGACCTCCATAACGATCTTGAATTGCCGAGCTTAGCAAAGCATTTCAAAGACATCTCCGAAAGATACTTCGATCGTGCCATCTCGCATCCGAACCCACTGGTGGTAGCCGCGGCTGACTACATCCCAGACCCTAATCCCGATCCCAAACTACGTAGGCCCCGCCACGTTCTTACCGATCCCGATGACCCGATAACTCTGGCCAACGGTTTACACGATGACACTACACACCTACATTCGCGACACCGTCGCCGCCGGCGGCGACGAGGACCCCTGTTTCGCCCTTCGGCGAACCGAGCCCAAGGGCAAGGTTCGGCGGACGGACAAAACAATGCCACTAGCCCTCTCATCGCAAATCACGACCCCACCCTAAGCCGAGGTTCGGTCTCACAGGAGACACCCTTAGGGCGGAGGGCGTACAGCCCTACACCTTTAAATTCTGGCTGAGCACTCTGCTCGCCCACGCGACCGGTGAAGCTGTAACAGCCCTTAAGGCTAACAGCAATTGTGACATTCCGAAAAAAAAAAAAAAAAAGACACATTCATTCTGTGTCCGTCCACCGTAGCGAGCAGAGCTCTGGAAATCGGAACATTATAATAAAAGTTACATATATATTTGATTTTGTATTTAGTCTTAATAAACGTTATAATTTATTTGTATTAATAAACATAAACATTTAAACGTATCTTGTGTACTTTCTCTAACTAATCCTGTATATAAAAATAAAGTAAATTATATAAAGCTTAGTTTTCTTTAGAATATTGCTAAAACAAGCCTTATAAGTATAGATTAACATATTTCTTGATTATATATCTTAGCCTTTGAACATATATAAGTAATAAATTTAAATAATATCTATAACAAGCTCATTCCCCGTCCGGTACCGTATCTATTAGAATCTAAATAGTATTTGTGTGGTCTGTGGTTGGGACACACGCATTAAGATCGGCACCATGTCGCTACTACTTGTACCTACTATTATATATGTACTACACTACTACTTTTACTAATACTTGTACTAGTATACATGTACTACTTGTACTGTTATATATTTTGAACCATGTACAGAGCACATACCTTGAGTTAAGCACAAGAATATAGAAGAGGATGTCGTTAGGCCCACTTACTATCTGAAGGATATCAGAAGGAAGGAAATATTCTACTTACTGAGGATTGGATTTTCCTTATCAACGGCATGAAAATATTACCTACGTTATGAGATGGTAAACGGGGATTTCTCTTTCAAGAGATGAATTGTCAGCATTGGAATTCAGCCAAGAAGTCGACCTTCTCTTCTGTTGTACAGTGTGTACAAACGAAATTCTCACCAATGCTGCTAAAGTGCGTTACTTATTTTAACGTTGATTTATTGTTTTGAACCCGAAAAAAAAACAGCAATCTTGTGAATGGTTGTTTGAAAATGAGAACAGGCCAACAAAAGTGAGACAAGCGAGAAACGTTGGTAAAAAAAAAGATCGCATTTTTTTTCTCAGCTACGGGTCCCATCTGTACAATTCCACTTGAAGATCAAGAGTGTTAATGAAGAGTGGTATTCTACCCTTTGTTTACCTAGGGTGTTAGAAAAAGTTCGCGAAAAACGACCCAAAAGCCGCATTCTCCTACACCATGATAATGCTTCTGCACACACGGCCAACAAAACAGTAATTTTTACCTTCCGAAAAAGTACATCTCGTCACTCATCCTGCGCATAGCCCCGACCTAGCACCCTGTGATTTCTGTATTTTCCCCAAATTCAAAGATTTGATTAGAGGTTTTACTTTTACCAACTCCGAAGAGGCAGTGATAGCGTTCAATCAGCACGTAGAAAACTTGCCTTCAGATCTGTGGTCCTCCTGTTTTAAAAAATGGTTCGATCGTAAAGGAGATTATTTTGAAAAGCAATAAACATAATATTTTGGATATAACATGTTTTTTTAAGTTACGCAAAACTTATAGTGTGACCTTCGTACCATGCTGTCGCTACCAAAGTTGTCAGCTGACAGCATATAGCTTCAATGCCATTTTACACATCAGTCACATGCATGAATTTCACCGATTACTTTATCACCCACACCGGAACAAGACTAACAGACTCTGAAGAAAATGCTTTAGGAAAATGTAAGGCGGTGCTACTATTTAAGGCGGTGCTATTAATATTTGTTCTGTGTGGAAAAATATTACAAGAAGTCTTCAACTATAGTCAGAGTATACAACACTTGCTATAGTTGTCAAAACGGCAGTGACACCAAAGAGTATGAAATGTATTTGTGACACCTCGGATGAATAATGCAGATATATTTTATACACTCAACGGAATAAAGGGAATAAAGAAATGAGTAACACTTTTGTTCTTTATAAGCCTTTACGTATTCCCTGACCGCTGGTCATCTGATGATGAGGACTGATCATGCACCCCTGGTGCATGATCTATTTTTATAAAGTGGTCGGAAGCAACCTAGCCTCCGCCTTGGCCGTTGATTAGGTCAATAATATCGCTGAAGAAATTACACATGTTGATCGAGCTCCAATGTAAGCAAATTATTTGTAGTATGGATGCTAGGTAACAGTACTAATACATGGAAAATAGAAATACATAAATATACATACACTCATATATTCGCGCCAGATCCCATGCGGAGTAGGTAGAAATCACTAGAAAAATCATAGAATTCAGCCATCAGGTTTACCATCTCTTAGTGTAGGTATAATTTTCATGTCGGAGATAATAGAATTCTAATCCTCAGTAAGTAGAATAATTCCTTCCTTGGATATCCTTTTCCCTACATAAATATAAATACTGAAATATGCATAATGAGCCCCCAACCCATAAACACAAACATCTATGCTCATCACACAAATGCCTTTCCCTGTCGGGAATCATACCCAAGGTCCATTGATTCTTAGACAAGGTCGGTAAACACAGGACCAAGTCCGAGATAGGTTGTTCTTTAGCGCCATTTGTTAGACATTTTTACCATTTACAAACGATGCAAGTGTGGAGTACTACTCTAGTACTCACTACACATACCTACCCGCACGAAGCACTAGCACTTTTAAAATTTTTAAGTTGTTTTTTGGATTTGGCAAATTACCACGTAGCCTTGCCACGACGTAGCGCCGAATGCGACCGCAACTCCTGCTTCTCCAGGGCCGACGCTGACAGCACCGTTTCCAGAATCTATGCAAATTAAGCACCTTATCTAGGAAAGCAATATTCGACTCCAAGTGAAGAGTCTGTTGAATGGGATTTCTCAGTTTTTTTATTTAAAAACAACAGTATCTTAAATGGTCACTCTCCTTTTTCGTTCAAGAAAATGAAAAAAATATATTTATATAACAAAGCGTGACCTAAAAAATGGATGTACCATAATGGACCTCACAGAGACCCATCAATTAAGATCATCTTTTGTGATCATCATGCAAATTTTAGATATGCTAAATTTTCATTTTAAAAATTTGAAAAATTAAGAAAAAACAAAAAGGGCCTAACGAAAAAATAATGGACCTTAAAGGACCTTTCGATTAAGATCATTATTTTGTAAATTTTTAGATAAGATGCTAAGCTTGATGACTTAGATGATTGATGATGCTTTAGATGACTTGTCACAGAACTTAACATCGGACAATCTTAGTCATTGCTCTTAGGTAAAACGCACGGTTTTTACAAGCTGCCTTACATATTTAGTCTATTCATAAGGGACCCGGTAAATTACACTATATTCACGCGAAGTCGAAATGTAGTATTTAAATAATTCTAGCATGAGTGCTGCACCGTACGTGCAACTGTCGTTTCGCATGACGGCAATTTGATACGGCTTTAAAGCAGCGGCCTAATTTGCATGCACCCCTCTTAATTTAATTTCAAAAAGCCAGCGGACATTAGATGGTAAGTGTCTTTCACGTATCATTCTTATTGTGCTTTGTTTTCTAAACTATTATTTTACTATTAAACTATCATTGTTGCATTTGGAGTTGGAGTTGGACTATCAAGGTTCCTAGGACCTCAAAACGTGGAGATCGGGTGAAAACTCGATTTTTGAAAATCGGGACAAAATAACTTTTTTTAATAGAAGAGGGGGCAAATGAGCAAGAGGTGCATCTGATGGTAAGTGATCACCGCCGCCCATGGACATCCGCAATACCAGAGGTCATGCAGTTGCGTTGCCGGCCTTTTAAGAATAACTAAGCCCTTTTCTTGAAGGTCTCTATATCTTATCTGTTCGGAAATACCCCTGCCGGTAATTGGTTCCACAATAGAGTAAGTAGTGCGAGGTAAAAAGTGTCGGGAGAATCACACAGTTGTGGATTTCCAGACATCGAGATGGTGCGGATGGAACTTCAAATTTTGACGCGATATCAGAGTACTAAGTGTGAGTTTTTCTTTTCGCATTCGATCGTGAGCGCGTTTGGAGTTCACTAGGAATTTGTATGTGATTTGTACAGCGCCACCTAGTGGTAAACGTGAGAAACCAGTTTACCACTAGGTGGCGCTGTACAAATCACATACAAATTCCTAGTCAAGGAACTTATATACTATAACTGGAATTGTTACGAAGCAATATTTGAAAAATAAAAATGTACTTTATTTCGTAATAAATAAAGTTGACATTTGTTTCTTACATAACAGAGGGGACAAGCGTTCTGAGCAAGACAACGACAAGAGTGGATGTTGTCCCTTTCTTGTAATTGCCAGTGTAAATAAAACTATCTAGATGGTAGATTTTTACACATTCGGTAATCGTTAAATACTTTTTATTCATACACGTCGATAAATAAATTACCATTAAATGTATTGTTATTAACATAGTGAGTTCTAAAATGTGCTTATTTTAATTATTACGTAATTAATTATGCAATGCAAAAACTGTTTCTCAAATTAGTAGAATTACTTAGTAGTAATTTGCAAACAACGCATGGCCGCACTCATATATGGCGATTGGCGCTTTATTTAGTAGAAAGAGACACACTCCACCCATGTCGTGGTACTCTTCGGAACGATTTTGAAGCGCGTGTGAACATTCCTAGAATATAACTTCCTTGTTCCTAGTAAACTCGAAACGCGCTCACGATCGAATGCGAAAAGAAAAACTCACACTTAGCCCTCAGATGGTGGATTTCGGCGGCGGGAATTAATCTAAACAACTCGTCGGAACATTTCCCATGTTAAATACGGTAGAAGACGCAGAAAGAACCTACTTCTCTGCGCAATGCCAAAGAGTCAAGCTCTTTCGAAATAGCCTGGTCGTCAACGGTTCGAACCGCTCTACGCTGAATGCGATCAAGAGGAAGAAGCTGCTTCTGGGGAGCTCCGGCCCAGAGATGCGAACAGTACTCCATGTGAGGACGAACCTGTGCCTTATAAAGTTGAAGGCGATGGGCCGGCAAAAAGTGCTGTTTCGCTCTGCTGAGCACACCGAGGTTTTTGGGGGCTAGTTTAGCCTTGCCTTCCAAATGACCACGAAACTGAACGTAATTCGATAAGTCGACTCCCGGGATTCCGACACTAGCTGAGGCTGTCAGGAGAGTATGGATGTCAAACTGGATGTATTTTCCTACTCCTCCTATACTCTTCTGATTAAATTCGATGCGGGTTCCAAGACAGCTTAGCTTTTCCCCCAGGGCACCCTGAGCTCGCAACTCAGAGGTTATCAGGAAGGTTGCCGCTGTTGATTCTGGTTTACAGAAGTTACAGTGGTGGGAACGAGAGGTGGGCCCATTGCCCTTTAAAAGATGTCAGGAGAGTATCCTCAAATCGCGGTTATACGACAAAGGGTGTCTTTTTAGCGGTGAACACGCAAAGCTGTGTCTTCTTGGGGTTAAAAGTGACCAGGTTTTGACGACCCCATTCAGAGACATCGGTAAGTCGATTCTCGACTTCAGACACAAGCTTGTTTCGGCACTCTTCCACGTGTTCCCGAGAAATACCGCTTTGGCCGGAGTATATAGCATAACCAGTACTGTCATCCGCATAGCAATGTGTTGCTAATTCGCATAATGTCATTGATATGCATAAGGAACAGTGTCGGTGATAGCACGCAGCCATAGACTAGTATATATTATGCTTTACACGCAGCCTTGGGGAACACCAGCATTGACAGATTTAAGGTCGGAGCACGTACCGTCGATAACGACTTTGATGCTCCGGTCAGCCAAAAACTGGTGATCCACTTGCAAACTTCCTTATCCTACATACGTAGCGGGAAGTTAAAAAGCCTGTGGTCAAGTGGTTCAGTGTCGGTGTTGACCACACGAGGTCTGGGTTCGATTGTCGGGTCAGGCAATTCAAAAATGTGTTTTTTTCTTCATTTTTCTGATAAAAACAACCTTGCCCTGAATTAGATATATGCTCGGTTGGCGATAGGTTCGCCACCTATCACATTCGTGGGACTACAGTACTCGTATCTTTGGCTAATCGTGGGTGCACTGCTTGCACCTCTGTCTAATCTTTCCGGGATACGGGTGTTAAGATACTTTTTTTTAGTAAAAAGCAAGCGGTGATACGGTCAATCTTAAAATAGTTATAAAAAATAGATTTAAGGAAGATATTAAGCGTTCATAATATGTTAGCATTTAGAAGTGCTATGATTATCGCTACATCACAAAATAAAACACAAATATATGCTTATTATTCTATAATATTGCATCTACACTTAATATAATTAACTCTTAATTAGATACAATGTTGAATACGTCGTATGTCACTACTAAAATATGCCCATGTTATTACTGGAGATAATTTTAACATCAAAACATTATTTGCGTTGTAAGGCCATTTTTATTTTAGAACGGATCAATATTTTGTCAAATAAAATACAATTCAGATAAGCTAGCTGCTCTAAAGTTCGCGCAGACTAAGATGCTTGTCAAAGGTGCGAATTAGTCGATTTTTTTGATTCGCACTATTAGATTGATTGCTCTTCCGAAATCAGTTTTACTTGGGAGTTATGATATGGGATCCGTTAATCAAGATGTAGTGGGTGAGATACAGCCAGTTGTAGTGACCCATAAACATTTTAGACATCGGTTCAACCTACTGAACTATCAAGGATGATATTTGTTTTTAAAACATTCAGTGTAATTACTTAGCTGAAAGGGCGCATCTAATTTTTTTTTTCTTAAATTGAATTACATATGTTGCCAGAATCAGGAAGAAAAGGTCTATCTGCCAATATTTTCTTTATTTTTGTATCTACCTCCATTGCGACTATATTATAATAAAAATGGCCCTTCTCTACAGTGTTTATACATGGTTGGAGACAAATAGGCGCATTTACCTAAGACTATTAATTTCAAAATATTTGTAAGCGAATAATATAAAAATATTAGAACTTTAGTGGCCTAAATTGAGGGAAAATTTTGCGGCCGCTAGTTTAAGTTTTCAGTATGCAATTATTATCCGTAACTTAAGAACCGGGGGCTACTTGGAAAGTTTTCCGGGAGTTTTAAAAATTAATGTACTTATAGATTTTGATGTTCTCTCTCCGAATATCAACTTTGCCTACTCGTAGCTTTGCCACTCGCGCTGCCATATTGTAAAAATGGCACCTTCTAGCTGTTTTTCGACACTAAATCCCTTCCTATTCATTTTATGATAAAAATACTTACACAAAATTAAACTTGAAAAAATAATTGTAAGAAGGTTCTTATGAAAGAAAATATTAAGAAAATTGCGCGAAAAAATAGAAAATTTAAGAATACTTAACCACCATATAAAGTTTAATGCCATTTTGGCTGCGTGGAAGGACAACCCCGTAGAGCGTAGACTTATATAAATTATAGTGTCACGTTGTTTGTCCGCTATGGATTCCTAAAATGAATGGCAAAACAACGTTTGCCGGGTCAGCTAGTTCTATTTATAAAAATTTAGATGTTTGTGTGTGGATGTTTGAATGTTTAACTATCATATAAAAACGGCTGGACCGATTGGACAAAATTTTATACACATATCCTCATGTTTACCAAATGTTATCCAAATGGGTCCAGCCGTTATTGCGTATTAAGTATCACATACAATATATACAGTATATCATACAAATATTCAAATATACAAACTTTGACATCTATATTATCTCTATCTATATTAATACTAGCTGACCCGGCAAACGTTGTTCTGCCTTTTTTAACTACTCTTACTTTTTTCTATATTTTCTCACCTTTTAAACCTTCCCTGGACTTGAACAATTAATTCAAAACCAAAATTAGCCAAATCGGTTTAGCCGTTCTCGAGTTTTAGCGAGACTAACGATTATTACTTACTATTATTATATTACTAGCTGTGCCCGCGACTTCGTTCGCGTGGAAAAAAATCTAAAATAAAAACCCGCATAGTTCCCGTTCCCGTGGGATTTCCGGGATAAGAACTATCCTATGTCCTTTCTTGGGTCTCAAACTATATTTGTACCAAATTTTATCCAAATCGGTTCAGTGGTTTGGCCGTGAAAGCGTAACAGACAGACAGACAGACAGACAGAGTTACTTTCGCATTTATAATATTATAGTATGGATTATAAATGCGAAAGTTTGGATGTTTGGATGGATGGATGTTTTTACACAATCACGCAAAAAATACTGAACTCATTTGAATGAAATTTGGTACACAGGTAGATAATGACCTGAAATAGCACATAGGCTGCATTTTATCCCGGAAAAAATAAATGATCCCGCGGGATTCGCCAAAAACTTTTAGAATGCAGCGGGCTGCACGCCGCAACTAGTAATATTATAAATGCGAAAGTTTTGATGTTTGGATGGATGTTTGTTACTCAATCACGCCAAAAGTACCGAACGGATTTGAATGAAATTTGGCACAAATGTAGATGATGACCTAGAGTTGCACATAGGCTACTTTTTATCCTATAAAAATTAGGTGATCTCGGATTCACCAAAAACTTTTATAATACAACGGGCTGCACGCTGCAGCGAGTTTATAATATGTATGATACATTTTCATAAATAGGATTACGCCTACTGAAGAAACCATAACAAAAAAAAAAACACTTCGTTTAACTATTGATGGTATGGAAATAAGTTATTTAGCCGAAATGTATATTAAAGTATTCTTTGCGACACCTGTACGTACTCCAAAACAGTTACAAATAGTTGGTTGATACACAAACTGTAGGATATTTTTTCACGTTCAATTTTGTATAAGTATTTTTATCATAAAATGAATAGAAAGGGTCATAGTGTCGAAAAACAGATATTAGGCACTTTTTTTACAATATGGCGGCGCGAGCGGCAAAGATACGAAGTGACAAAGTTGATATTCGGAAAGAGCACATCAGAATCTATAAATAAGTATACCAAGTTCCAAAACTCCCGGAAAACTATCAAGGTAAAAAACCTATCAAATGACCGAACTATAAATGTAATTAAGAAACACTCCGGGTGTTTGTTTAACGAAACAAATCATTCCTTATCATCATTCCATTCTTTTAGCTTTTAGCAAACATTTGTGTTTTTTAAGTTAGAAACTTACTTAAATACAACTCAATTTTTGTTATAAATTTAGGGCTGTGTTTTCATTATCAAAAACTTGTCTTCACTCTGTATACTGGTGTCTGTGTGTTTGTATCAGTACCAATTATTATTCTTTATTTTTCTACTGATTTATTAAGGTCAACTGTTACAATTGTACCAACTGATGGCCTAAGATTTATAATAAACATAACCACTGCAAAAGTCTTTGATATTCATACTAATATTATAAATGCGAAAGTAACTCTGTCTGTCTGTCTGTCTGTTACGCTTTCATGGCCAAACTACTGAACCGATTTGGATAAAATTTGGTACAAATATAGTTTGAGACCCAAGAAAGGACATAGGATAGTTCTTATCCCGGAAATCCCACGGGAACGGGAACTATGCGGGTATTTATTTTAGAAAATTTTCCACGCGAATGAAGCCGCGGGCACAGCTAGTTTTTCTATAAATGCTATCAATTTTAATACATTTTAAATTGCTTCTAAATAAATATCTTAGAATTTCAACCTCTAGAATTTAGAAAAATGAATCGTAAAATGGATAGTAGAATAACTCTATTGCAATAGGTGACGATCGCGCGGAATGTTTATAATAAATCCGCATATCTAATTTTTTTACCATCAAGATATTATTTTTATGTGGAAACCTTTTCAAAAAAAAGTCAAGTGTTACCTCACACGTAGTAGAAGTGAAACTTAAGTTTCATAAAAATCTTTGAAAAGATTGTAGAAGGTTGAAAATGGGTTATTTGAAAAATCTCGAAGTAATGTTGAAAAAAAACTTTTTTCAAAAATTTTATCAATGATGCAATTTAGAAGTTTCAACGCAGTTATTTTTGAATAAAACAACTAAATGGATTTTAAGTAAAAAAGGTTAACGAAAATCATAGCAACGCAAGTCTAAAATTATTTAAAAAAAACATTGTTTCAGTGACTTTTTTTGAAGTTTTTTGAAATATTTCAAAATCTACTGGGCAGAATTGGTTATAACTTTCAAGGAATTATAATATTTTTAAAGATATTATGGTTTTGGCGCGCTCTGAAACACTACCCAGGGCGGCTGCCTCGATTGGCCCTCCTCTAGATCCGGCAAACGGACAATCAAAACTGGAAAACGTATTAAGTAACTCGTAATGTGTACCATATATAGTAGATAGTACTACTATCCCAGTAAAGTCAGACTACTATCCATCAAATTTTTATCCCAGTATTTTCTTTAGCGAGTAGTCGCGATTCTGCTGCGTGTAGTCTATGATACTTTAAGATTATTGCTATCGAGCTTAATCCGGCGAAGAGCAAAGGATGAAACGATATCCCGTTTCATTTTGTAGCACTAGTTGAGTGTGAAAATTATATTTTTGTTTATAAACATATAACGTTCACAGTCAATTAGCGCCTTTATATATATATATATATATATATATATATATATATATATATATATATTTCAATTACTTGTCGTTAAGCGCATTTGCTAACACGTAACTACGTGTTAGCAAATGCGCTTAACGACAAGTAATAACCGGCCAGGTGTGGCGCACCTGTGTGATTTATGCGCCTGTTATTGTGAGATAAACAAGGATAGTATAAATAGGCGGGGATAATATGTTTTCGATTAATTGTAATTCTATCGCTTCTTGAGGGTGTTACTCTGCCCAAAAATTATACTGTGCATGTAAAAGTGGTTGAAGTGTTTTATTCGGCAAACTGCTTCTCGATTATATACGTCTGTTTTAGTTTAAAAATTAGAATATGATATTCTACACAGCGACGTGCTTACTATAAATATTTCCCGTCTCCTTTTTATTTCATGGGGTAGCAATCTCCAAAGCTAAGTATCTTATATATAATGTAATACAGTAGGCTTAATACAAACATACAACATCAATAAAACCACATGTAATCTAAAATATTATTAAATCTATAAAAAAGAAAAGGAAGCCCTCACGGCCTACAACGATATGATTTCTTTTGAGAAAATGTATGGATCTAAAATGTGCCAAGACGTGCACTTCGCATGTCTTTTTTATTATTGATTTAAGTGTACCCTTATTTTGCAATGTACAGAAAAGTTCAATATTAAATAAAACAAAATTTGATATAATTAAAACCAATAAGTACTTATATACCCGCGTTTTTCACGACATGTAATTGCATGCGCTAGTTTTAACTATGTAATGACTATCAGGGATAGAAAGCCCGAAAACTGTTCAATTTATTTATTGACGCGACTAAAACCATACTCGAAATTTTTAAGGGGGTTATCTAAGAATGAGTTTTGACATTTTTGTGAACGGCATTAACGTTTTTAATTGAGCTGGATACCATTTATAATTCAATGGTGCACGACTACAAACTTAACTAATTGGTCTTTATTAATTACTGTAATGTATCTTGACATAAGTATTGTCTATTATTTATTGAACGTTAAAACTCAATTTATTTTATGTTTGTTAGATCTCTTTTAGCAAAAATAATCTGAGTGTAATCATGGATGATCAACAAAAATACCTACGTATTCCTCATGTATCAATGTGTCAAAATGAATCATATCCGTATTGGCTTTGCTAGGGACCTTTCCTTGTAATCTTAAAAAAGCTTTGGTATTATCGAATACCAAGCTTTTTCAAGCTTATAATTAAAATTTATTATTAAAATTATTACTATTTATACTTATTACTAAAATTTTACATCTCTAATATTTTCGCAATTTTTAGATAGCAGTAGTCACAGGTGTTGTGGTTTTAGGAATTGTCGGAGTCGAGATTCTAGCAATTGTAGGAACTCGGACAGTCGCAAGAGACGTTGGAATCTGCCGAGTTATGTGCGCCGTGATTATTCTGGGGACCCCTGGTGTCGAGGAGACCTTGTGAACAGTGGTAGTGGGCATTCTTGAAACAGCATAGGTAGCAGGAGTTTTGGATGTTAGTGTTGTGAAGCAAGTGGATATTAACGAAATCGTACAAGTTGTTGATTTTGCGACGGCTAGCGAGGTTGATAATTTTGGAGTTGTAGGAGTGGTAGGTTTTAGGGTAGTGACAGAGGATGTTGGTATTGTCGGGTGGAGAGGAGATGCAAGTTTTGTAGGGATAATAGGGGTGGGGAGTTTTAATGGGGGCTTGTTGTCGGCTAGCAATAGGCTGGTTCGCGGTCGTCAGGCGAGATGAGACAAGTCATCTAGCTCAGGCGGAGGGGGCGGAGCATTGGCGCGAGCGAACACCGGCTTGGCTACGACGGACACTGGAGCCTAGTAAACAAAATATTACAATATTAATAAACGTAGCTGTATTATCTTAAATAATAAATCGGTCGTCTAAGAAAACCTCTGCAGTTTAAAATGACATATTGTGACATAGACATATACTTTCCGGCGGTAAATATGCACATCGGCTTGATGCACTTATGTATAACGTCATCTCTGTAATTCGCATACAAAATCGAGAACTTTCTTTTAAATAACACTATTAATCTTAATCTATATAAATTGCGTGTCACGTTGATTGTCCGCCATTGATACCTAAACTACTGAACAGATTTCAATGAAATTTTGTAGATATATACTGTTTGGTTCAACTTAAAAGATAGATTTTATTTCAATTAACCCCTCCCCCCTCATCTCAAGAACCCCACGAAAATATTCAATACAATTTATATGTATGGTAAAATAATATTTGCCGGCTCAGCTAATTATTTTATATATTGTTATTTATTAAAAACTTTGTTGTATTATATTATATACGTAAAGTACATATATAGTAAAAACGACGTTTTTTAAAAATGAAACCTAGCTGGGTCGATTTACCGCCGCCCAACCCCCTGCATACTAAATTTCACGAAAGTCATTGGAGCCGTTTTCAAGATCCAGATTATACATACATACATAGAACTATATAAAATTCGATTCGTTTTGAATTTCGAACCTCAAAACAATTGAAAGTAAAAAGATTTAGATATGTGTAATAGTTTAGTCAGAGCGTTGTTTCAAAGTTGTTAAGTTGCATATGAAAATGAATTTCTCCAAGGAAAATGTTCGCGGTATTATTTTTTATAATTTTCGAATAGTTCTAACTCGAATTCAGTGTTTCGAATGACTTCTGTACTCAACGATGAAGCCCCATGTCTTAGGACCGTCGAGCGCTGGTATTTAGAATTTCAACGTGGCAATACTTGCTTGCGTGACAAATCTCGGGAAGGACGTCCAAAAAGTGCCTTTACCGAAGAAAACATTGCTGCTGTTCGACGGTTCATGATGGAAGATCGGCATACGACCTATCGCGAGATAGAGGCTTCATTAGGCTTTTCAGGGACAACCCTTCAAAAGATTCTAAATGAAGCGCTTGCCGTAAGGAAACTAGTTTCCCGTTGGATTCCCCATCAGCTCTCCGACGATTAGAAAGCGGCTCGTGTGAGACGGTGTAAAAAAACTTTACAAAGATTCAAGCGAGGAGAGTCGAATCACGTATACTATATTGTAAGTGGGGATGAATCTTGGATCTATACTTATGATCTCGATTTTAAGCAGCAATCCACCGTCTGGGTCTTCAAGGATGAGCTCAAACCGACCAAAGTGGTCGCTCTTGAAGCACTACAAAGAAAATGGTGGCCACGTTCATAGCGAAAACAGGTCACATTGCTACAATCGCGCTAGGGGATCATAAGGCGGTCAATGCGGAGTGGTATACCGCGGTCTGTCTGCCACAAGTCATCGCCGAGTTTCGGAAAACCAACCCAAAGCGCCGCATCCTAGTATATCGTAATGTTTTATTTAAAAGGTAATAGATTCAGGTAATTTTTGTAATAGTATTTTATGTATAGTACAGATGTTTCGATAATACAATTACAATATAGTAAATAACTCATCGGTTAAGCCTGAAGCCCAACATGCTTTATTTACTGCCGAGAAGTATATATACTAAGTATATAATTTGATACAATGAAATTTAAACAAGGTTTGATCAGTTTCATGTCAATAGAAGAGTGTAACCAATTCAATTAATTCTAACATTACATTCTTTGTAAATAATTTAGTGGGTTAAAATTTGGTTAAAAATTGGGGTATGGCTGTGTCATGGAGATTGCTGTGTGTGTTTTACGTAAATGCGTAAGAGATATATTTTTCAGTGGCAATATTTACCATCCGGTATAAGCGGCGTCGTTGATCCGATTCATCTTTTTTGCGTTCTTGGTACTGCTTCTCTTTTATATGGGATGCTATGGGTATAAACTTATTCCTGCCCCAATAACGAGTGTATTTTTTTTTCTGTCGTGTTCCGGTTTAAAGAGTAAGGTATTGGATAAATTTTTGCATGTGGCATTCCAACATATTAACATTCCATATTACATTTTTGGTATCTATAGGTGATGTTGTCTTTTTCTACCAAAATAACATTTCGGCAAACTTGGTATAATATGGATCTCACAACTTTTTACGGTAGAAAAACTGAGTTGCGAGACTTGACGTTTTTACAAGTCATGTTTTTGATGGCATCTCACTTCGTTTTGTAGATAGTCCTATTTTTTCCTTTTATATATGATTACAAAGTTATTTATGCAGTTGGTGTATTTAAAATATTGAACTTACTTGCTATTTAAATGTATAAAAAATATTTACCGATGTATTTTCATGATAAAAGTAACATTTTAAAAAACGAAGCGGGCTTTCTATACCTAAAGAAACGTATTAATGTAACGGACGAATACTGCTCTCACGCGAAAGGCTCTTCTCTTTTTCTACCAAAATAACATTTCGGCAAACTTGGTATAATATGGATCTCACAAGTTTTTACGGTAGAAAAACTGAGTTGCGAGACTTGACGTTTTTACAAGTCATGTTTTTGATGGCATCTCACTTCGTTTTGTAGATAGTCCTATTTTTTCCTTTTATATATGATTACAAAGTTATTTATGCAGTTGGTGTATTTAAAATATTGAACTTACTTGCTATTTAAATGTATAAAAAATATTTACCGATGTATTTTCATGATAAAAGTAACATTTTAAAAAACGAAGCGGGCTTTCTATACCTAAAGAAACGTATTAATGTAACGGACGAATACTGCTCTCACGCGAAAGGCAAAACAAATAGAAAATTGGGATAAACTTGTTTTTTAGATGAAAAATGGCTGAACGCCAACCATACTATTTCTTAAACATTGAATGATGGTGTAGTGATTCCTTACTTTTATGTTTATGTTTCTGTATTTTGCATTTGTCTTACGAGAGTTATTTGGCTACTTACATTTTTTATGTATTTTGGTTATGTTTTACTTTCTATTTCATGCTGTATTAATGTTTTTATTTATAAACGTTTTCCATTATTTTGATTTTCATAATTTTGACACGACACAATGTATGTCAAAATTATTTTCTTAAAATTTGAAGTTATGTCTTCTAATGAAATCCTAATAAATGTACCCCTAATATATAAAATATAATTCGAATATCTTTAAGTTTCGACATTGTTCCATCCTTGGGCCTATAAATACCCAAGTCGGCCATCATCGAGTCATTCATCGTCGGGAACGTGTAACTAAAAGTATCAGGAAGAAGTCTTGAAGAAAAGTCTTGAAAAAAAGTCTTGAAGTTGCAGTCTCCGGAGCCTTCTCTGCTGGTCCAGAGCCGGGACAGTTCGGCCAAAGCTATCAAGACGTCCTCTACGCGCGTGCCTGAGCGCGGGCCCCTCAACGTGCGTGCCAGCTGAACGCGTGCCTGAGCGTGCGCCCTTCTACGCACGCTGTGTCTACTGAGCGCGCGCTCTTCTATGTGCGTGCCAGTTGAACGCGCGCCCCTCGACGTGGGTGCCTACGCGCATGTCTGAGCGTGCGCACTTCTACATGTTTCCTGTACTGTACTACGTGCCCGTACTCCGTGCCAGTACTACGTGTCAAGTTCCTAGTATTCCTCCACCAGCGCGACTCCGACTTCTACACTTGACCCGGGGGGTCCAATAAATATTCAGTGCCGGACTTTGTCTTGTGACAATATATAATATTATGTACTGCATTTCATTTAACCTTTCCCCTTGTGCCACCAGGGTTCTCGAACTTCAGGAATCTGGTGACAGCTTATCTTGTGACTTGGATCCTCTCCCTCTACTCTTCGTAGAGGCTGACGATCTAACATTACAATGGTACTGGAAAGTCCACAACAAAGGTTCCTTTAGGAAAGGGGCAACGACTAATTATCTGTCATGTTGGGACAGCCAAAGGATTTGTTTCCAACTGTTTATTGACTTTTAAGTACGAAGTACGAAGTACATTCTGGATGAACTTGCTAAGTCTTTTGGCCACAATGTTCTCCGTCTCCCACCATATCATTGCCAATACAACAGTATAGAAATGATATGGCCTCAAATTAAAGGTATGTATTTTGTTGTGTATATGTAACATTATCGGTTATTATTTACATACAATATGTAATGTCTAAATCTATCGATTGACTATACTAAGGAACTAAAAATATTTTTGTGGGTTTTCTAGTTTTAACAATGGGATGGCTTGTTTACATATTTACATTGGTGAACTGGAAGTGTTGTGAAACGAACAAAAAGGATTATAAATCAAGACTGGGACCGTGACGTTCATTTTGATAAAATACAAAATAACAAGATCATAATAAATCTAGAAGATTGTATTAGTGAGTCGGTAACTGAAAGTGATGGTAAATGATTCAGAATGTACTCCATTATTATCTGATTTAGATTAAATAAATAGTAACCATAAATGTGTTTTATTTTTGTGTAGTTTTAAATATCCAAATCATATTATAGATACGTCCCGTTCGATAATTTATACACTGGCATATCCCTAGTAAAGTCACACTGACATCTGTCATAGGATTCGTGCTATATTTTATAAAGTATAGAAGAGTGAACTTTTAGGGTTGTATGTATTTTTAATGATACATGATAAAAATGTAGGGGAAGACAACACTTATCACTTAGGGGTATGAAAAATAGACAGTAGCCGATTCTCAGACCTATTAAATATGCATATAAAATTGCATAAAAATCGATCAAGCCGTTTCAAAGGAGTATGGTAACTAACATTGTGACACGAGATTATTTTTTTTAGTATCGATAGGGAAGCGCTTGACAACGATCTTGCCTGATGTTAAGCTAAGATACGGCCTAAGTTGGAACGCTTCTCTAGAAGGTACCTGTTTACTCTTCTCTTGAAGATCCCCAGATTGTACTCATCGGGGAAGACAGACTCAGGAAGCATGTTCCAGTCCCTTGCGGTTTGAATGAAGAATGTCGAGTCGAACCTCTTTGTCCGGGTACGTGGAACGTCCACCATATGGCGACGCCTAGAACCTGTGCGCCTCGACGATCGATAGAAAACCGGGATGGTGGTATTTTATATAAATATAAGATATAAACCATGAATAATTATTAAGTAGATAGAAGTTTCATTGTATTTTTATTGATTGCATATATCCATTTATAAGGGACATATTAAAATGTACGGTCTTTTACTGCAGGTTGGAGGAGTTCAGGAGGTGTTTTTTGCTAGGGCAGGCACTGACCTGGCTGACGCCGGCGGCGGCGGCGGCGGCGGGGCTGACGCCCACCACCACTACCTTCTGCGGCGGCTGCGCGCCCGCCGGCCCGCTCGTCACCACCACCGACTGTATCGAACGACACATCACATCATCAATCATCTCTTCATTACTGTACTGCTACACTAGCATATTATGCTGCATGGTATATTTCTTTCGTTTTCTCGTCTGTAGTAGCCTATAATATGTCTGTTTGCTGATTCGTTTAATTCAATTACCGTAGGATCTTATAAGCTAGATTTTAGCTCTGACATAGAGTTTTGCAACGTCTCCCCTATGTTTGGCACCATTCCGCCTTACGTATTCCTGCCGCAATAGAGCCAGCACTTGTTACTGTCGTGTTCCGTTTTGGAAGGTAAGACAGTTGGTAAACTTACACATGTGGCATTCCAACCCTGCCATACGGATAACCTGAGCCCTAAACATCTTTATTATCTATAGGCGATGGTTAACTCTTTCCATCTGGGGAACCATCTGCTTTTTAGTGTCTTACGGAATAAAAGAAACTTGTAAGACTCACATATCTGTACAGTCCGCGCGCGAGCTCCGAGGAATCGAGGACTGAGGTAGGGGGCGAATGTGCTCTGTGTAATATCGACTAATTCACTGCACGTCAACATTCCGCAAAATTCTTGGGAGCTCGCGCGTGGTCTGTATTTATATAACCATTTGTGTTAGTTTTATGCGAATTTAGTGTTTTTTTTTTAAAGATAAGCCAACAAACGAGCTATATATAGCTCTTTTAGCTGTATATGTAAAGCTCTTTTATTTTTATTTTTTTATTTTTTATTAGCTCTCTTATTAAGCTTTTCCCCGTTCGAATATGTCCAGTGTGCCAATTGGTTTTCCTTCAAGAATGTTTGCTAATCAGTTGCAAATAGAGTTGTCACAGGTCTTCCAATAAAAACGTCCGAGTAGTATAGCCTCCTTTGGCCATAAAATTTCATCCGTCATAAACGCTTACTTTAGGCCAAATACCTTTCTTGAAATCACACATGGACCATTTCAAGAGCGGTATTCGTATAAGTAACTAAGCTGTTACTCGCGACTACGCTCGAGTGACCCAAACTCATTGTTTCCTTTTATTCAGTAGGTTAAAAACTATGTTACTTCTGGATAGTGTAGCTTTCTTAATGATAAAAGAATTTTTAAAATCGATCCAATGGTTTTTGAGGTCATTCGTTACAAACGTACAAAAATAAAAATAAAATACTCTTTGTAATATTAGTTTAGATTGGGCTTGAATAAACGTTCAAGAGAATCAAAGAAATATAGATTTATAAGGACGGGTTGGCTAGAAACTATCCATTTAAGTAGAGATAAATTCGCCCACTGTACTTAGGTTTATTTTCTCCTATTTGTGCTGTTGTCTGTGTACAATAATATTACATAAATAAGAATTGTCTATAAGGGGCCATCCATAAATTACGTCACACGAATTTCATAATGTTTGACCCTTCCTCCGTTCTTGTCACAGCTGGTCACATTTGTGAACCTACTGTAATGTCACATATTTTGCAATGTTACATTGGAACAATGATGTTTTACATATTTTTTTCTATACTTTACAAATTTACGGTTCTAATACATAGATATAAAATATATATTTTTAAGAATTTGTGATATCACAAAATTTGGGACCCCTCCCCTCCTTGTCACACAATGTCACTCTTCGTCGACCCTCTCCCTCCCCATTAACGTGTGACGTAATTTATGGATGGCCCCTAAGGCAAATACAATGCAGATAACATACCTGTTGACTACGCACTATGTTCGGCTGGGAGCTATGCACCACTATATGACCAGTACTGCTAGCCGGTTGCGGCTAAACAAAAACAAGTATTTCGTAAAAAATATATAAAAATTATTTTTATAGTATAAGTAAAAAATATTCCCCTTAGCACCTTATGCCCTCAAGCGCCCCGTTCGTGAAGAGGTTAGCGGCCCTGACTACGCAATCGATGAGGTTCGGATACGATTTCCGTCAGTAACCGTATCCGAACCTCATCGGAATCGAAGGTCCGTTTTATATTTCTGGGTTTCGGTGTTTTTTTAAATATATTCGAGTATTTATTTATATGTGACATTTGTGTATTTCTATGTATTAGTGTCATTGACTAGCAAACACATCACAAGTAAACAATTAGAATACTTTAGGGTTAGTACAATTTGAGTAATTTGTCCGGCGATATTTATAATTTACTAGCGGCCCGTTACGTGCTTCGCTACGTATCGCCATTTATTGAATTCATTTGTTAAAAAAATGTGATAAATGAAGAACTGCTCTACCGATTTTATGCAAACTTCACATAAACCATCTACTAAATAGTCCAAACAAAGCCTAAACATTTGGTTTAACATATCTCGGCTACTTTAACATCTAAAACAGAACACGACAGTAACAAGCATTGAAGCTGTACGCAGGAATAGGTAAGGCAGCGGTATCGAAGCAAGGCGAAACGCCGTAAAACTCAACCGCCTAGTAACCATAATAGTGTTGGCATGTTTAACTAATCGTTCACCTTTCACGAACTGCCTGGCAGAATGACAGAAGGTCTATTCCTCAAAGGAGGCCTGGATGGAACCACAAAAGACGTAATGCAACATGCATAAGTTTTCCCAGATACACAATGTCTCACTCGAATTTGTACTACTATCCTATATTTTCCCGACACAATAGCGTCAGTTCTTTCACTGTTCAGCTAAGGGAGCTAGAAAGCTAATAAAATATACATGCAACATTATATTTTTCTAACTAAAGTGACACCGTACCAATAACGTCGTTGATATCTACACGCAATAATGATCTGTTTTCATCAACAAAGTCGTCTGCTTGATTGCTATTTTATGAAAGGGACCGCCCCGTTGGTCGAGTGGTTAGCGACCCTGACTATGCAATCGACTGGGCTCGGGTTCGATCCCTGACGGGGATAAGCATTTGTGTGATGAACATAAATGTCTGTATTTCCGGGTTTGGGTATTTATTAAATATATTCCATTATATATACGGCCTGTTAGGTAAGACGACCTAAATCTTGAAGGGAGTAAGAGGGTATATAATTCTCCCTTCCAAATAAATAAAATAAACCTACCCTTAAAGTTTAACCTAATTATCCAATAAATTCATAATTGATACGCACCAATACATTCGCGCAAGTAAAGAGCATAGATAAATAGGTAGTTACGTAAAGGCTGCCTATTTTTTTATTTATTTGGAATGAGAACCAGATTATTAACCCCTTCAAGGTTTAGTTCGACTTACCTAACAGGCTGTATATATTTCTAGGTAGTAGTATCGTTAACTAACACTCATAACACAAGTAAATAATTTGCTTACTTTGGAGTTAGATCCATAAGTGTAATTTGTCCCGTGAATTCATTTATTTATTATTTATGATACGAATACAAATACAATAAGTGACAAGCACTGACACTATTGTAGCAGTAAAGAGAAAGGCGGTACTCGAACCAGACGAGATGTTAGATTACTAGATAGTATTAGTACCGTCGACTAACAACAAACAAGTAATTTGGTTACTTTGGGGTTAGATCCTATGTGCTATTCCAGATCGGCAAGCGTATCACCTAACGTTTGCAATCCGCCAACGATCAGCGATGACTTTTAAACGTAACGAAAAACTCATGAAAATCGTCGCCAATTGCTTGCTAGTCACTAGATGCACTTTATGCAATGTCACAGGCCACAGCACCAAAATTATTCAACCGGCAATGACAGCTACTAGCATACACGGCTGTTATGTGTCTTGCAATATCTAAACAGTTACGATAATTTCGCATTGCGAGTTACGTGATCACCCACCGGTTTAGCTGTTTTGGCATGATTGAGTAACAAACATATATCCAAACATTCGCGTTTATAATATAGATAAAAATTTATCAATGATAGTCACCTGCGACGGTTTCTGTTGCGAAGCTACGATGACGAATTTTTGGGGAGGTGGCGTAGTGGGCGCTGGTGACTGCGGTGCGCCCGATATCACATTACGTGGAACAATCGACTCTGTTTCGATAAAAACATTATATATAAAAACAAAGAAAGAATGTATTGATTTTTATAGATACTGGTTTTTTTCCCATTACTTTTAACGATGACATTTTCTCAATGCCTACGTATATATTTATTATAACATTTTTAATATTTTTAGGTGATGATCTTAGGTTGTTTTACTGTATAGTCTCGAAAATACATATAATAGGTTGTTATTTTTCATAAAATATTTAAATTTCATGGATACATCGAATTATGTTTTCAGCCTACACCTAAAGAGATTATCTGATATGAAAGTCAATGTAAAAACAGTAACATCAATTGTTCAAGAAAATTTAAAAAAAAATCTTTAATACTATTATAACTCTCTAAATCTAATAACTCATTGTAGAAAAAAAATGTTTTTAACTATGCATAGAATTATTTCAAGAGAGATTTGTACATTAATTATGCTCTCCTGTAAACCTCAGCTTTTGACATGTCTATTTATACGTAGGGACTACGGATTAAACTGCAGGCAATTTCTTAGGATGTCAATGTTGTTTGCATTTACAGAAAGAAATACAGGGTTATAATACTTACCGATGAAATAAAATCACTTCACGGATATTACTTAAGTTTTGGTTTTTTATTCGATACGATAAAACAGCACAATATGGCATATTTCTATTTTTTTACGATATAATATATCTAAAAGCATTTGACATTTACATTAATTTTTGCGGCTACAAATTTTACGTCCAACACCGTGTCTATTAGTATTTATGTGTTCTGTGGTAGGGAGCGTCGACATATAGGCTTAAGAATATCCTCATTAAATATAACCTACGTGCTATTTTTTGATGTATTAGCTAGAATTATCAAATTAGTCAATTGTTTTTCTGTAAAAGCGAAAAGAAAATTGACTAATTATACAAGGAGTATAAATTGATATTCTAAGACATGTTTTCATAAACTGAACTTTTTCATAAACATTATGGCATATGTTTATTACAAATTTTATGCAGTAGACCTCAGATCGAAAACGTATTTTTGAAATAAGTGCGAAATCGCATATCTTAAAGTATTAAATATTATTGATTTTGTCAAACACATTGTACTATTTCACAAATATTATTTGTGAAATATTACAAGTGTTTGACAAAATCAATATGATGCAGTTTCACTACGTGCCGACGATGGAAAGTATAAATTATATTAAATATTATTCTTAGATATATATTTTTTTTAAATTTGGACAGGACAATGTAAGTTGAATAAGCTAGTATTGACTTACCAAGGGTCTTGACCTGCGCGGTAGGCGGTGTGGGCGTGGGCGCGGGTGCGGGGGAGGGTGCGGGCGCAGGCGCGGGCGCGGGCGGCACGAGCGGCGGCGTACACGACACCACCGCCACCGCGCCGCCGCCGCCGCCGCCCGCCGGCGACGTGCGCAGCTTCGACACCATCTGCTGCAGCGTCGGGCCTAAGTACCCGTACTCGCGTCTGTACAACACACAGTTTAATGGAACTAAACTCTGAACTCATCCTGACTTTGAGAACAATCACAAATAATAAGCTTTTGATGGAATGATTATTAATAATATGTCTTTGTTTTGGTCCGGCCATTAAAGGCGCGCTAGTCAAATGTCTAGTCACTACCCATTTAGAGTAGTTTAAACTTTTCTCCCGGGTTAGATGCAGACGTTTTAATTTTTTTTGCCAAATGAGTATGGATCAACTGGAAAACGTATATATGGGTGCATGTAGCATTACATCCCTGCTACACAGATATGCTGGTTTGTAAAAAAAACATTAAATGGATTTGTAAACATTGTTAACATTAAAAGTTTAGAGTAATCGGCATTGGTATCAGCTTTATATCGCTGCTAATACTTAACAAATAAGAAAATCGTTTTTTAAGTAACAATCATATCAACTCACCACTCCATCGCCACAAAGTCAGTTTCCTCTATGAGATCGCATAAATAAACCACTAAAGATACAATTACATGTAGTCATTTTAAACTTAGAACAGCTGATGCTTGAGTTTCCCAACTGTAGCCATTAGACGGATATGTCTAATGGTATATTGTAAAACTATCTTCTGAAGAATGTTAGTACCTCGAGAAGCTTGTGTAAGTAACTGGTCGCTAGCTAAATTAATCTTTCTTCGCGAATGGCCATAAAAGCATTAGATACGAGGGTAAATCAAAAAGTTCTTAGAAATAAATATGTACACAATCTCAGGTGCTTGAGATGCAGAGAGATGAAATATGTACACAATCTCAGGTGCATGAATAAAATGACTGCAAAGGATATTTTTCTAGAAATTCAACAGTCTTCTGAATGTCCAAAAAAGGACCTTTGTAGTCATTTATTTATAGTCTTAACTTTATCGTATTCCACAGTCGCTTACTGGGTTACTGAATTAAAACAGGCAGATCGAGCTGTGAAGATGACTCCTGTTCCAGACTGCCTTCAACCTCCGTTACAGAAGAAAATTTGAAAAAAATTGAGAATGTAGTTTTCAAAACAGCAGAATGACAATAAAACATTGAGCAGAGACGTTAAAGACGTTATTCGGTAGCATTCAATCCATTTTATCATTAAGGTATTACGTTTTATAGGGTTTAAAATAAGTATTGGCAGGATGGGTACCACGAATGTTGACACACGGAAACAAAGAACGATGTTTGGGAATTTCGTAATGCAATCTTGGTTAGCGTGAACCTGATGAATTTTATCGCCATACGAAATATGGGTCCAAAATTATAACCCCGAAACTAAAAAACAAAGCATGTGCATGCATGCAGCAAACTTATGCATGTGAGTAGTAGGGATTCGTTGGTTCCCGACCACCCGGGTCGTTGGGTCTGGATCCCTGTTTCTGTCCCACCTGTGTTTCTGACCCACTTGGTGGTCGGTCAAAACTAAAAAAAAAAAAAAAAAAAAAAAAATTTGGTGTCAAAATGGGGGTTTCCGGGTACGCCCGATCGATTGCAAGCATCCGTTTTTTGATATCTCGCACGGTTGCAAAGTTAGCATTCCTGGCTCTCCTTCGTTATCTAATCACCTCATTATCATTAAGCTCGAACGCCCGTCACACAATCGCACTATTAAAAGCTCATTAGGACGTCTCGCATTGCGTATCACTTGCAACTAATGAATATGGAATAAAATAAATATCATCAAGCTGATTCCCGTGTCGAGAAGGCAGAGCGAGCGTCTTAACGTTCCACTGCGATTCACCTGTTCAGCGGACAAAAGCACGATTATGGCGATCATTCTATTATCATTTTAGCAGCCTGTAAGACTTTTACTTTTTTTTTTTTCATAGTAATTTATATCATTAACATCGTGAGTACTGACTAGTTGGTGAGTTCTGCAACGTCTCGACCGGGTTGAGTACCACCACCTTGACCCATCTTATTACATACATCATCAGTGCTAGTCGCTGTGGTGGTGCTATTATTACTGGGTCTGTGTGCTTATTAAATATATTCCAGTACTTGTATGCATGTAAAAAAGTATCTTCACGGCCATATCCCCGAAGAGGTAGACAGAGGTACAACTAATGCTCCCACGATTAGCCGAAGATACTAAGTTCCACAACGTGATAGGTGACAATCCCGACCCAGGAATCGAACCTAGGACCTCATGTGGCAAGCATCGTCACCGCACCATTATGCCGCAGAGGTGATTTGTTTGAATGTATTTATTTAGTGTTGTTGACAAACACCCATATTGCATGATGTCTGGGCTAGCAGGATCGGTCACTTCCGGTATCAAAAGCTTCACATGCTCTTAAGGTATGTGGGTGTTTCGCAATACACAAGTATGAACTTCACTAACGATTCATTGGAATGTTGTATCATAATTGCTAATGCGAATGTGATGAGCAACAAGATTTGTAACAGAACGTGTTCGCTAATGTTAATTGCTTAAAACTTCCTATATAAACCTTGGATGAAAGCACATCTACAATATATCAAATAATTATTTTAACAGAGATAGTGCTACATTATTGTAACGTGTGTGTGTGTGTTATTGTGTTCACGTGCTACTTCGATAATATGGATGTAAGTATCTCATTTATTGCTCTTATAATATCTTATATATTAAATATGTGTAATGAATGTAGATATAATATTTTTGTCGTTTCATATTTTTACAATATTATTCATGTATTTCACCGGAGAGGAAAGTATACTTGTATGATGAACGTACACATATTTTTTCAGATTTGGTTAGAAAATAATATTTATACCTACATGCACACACAGAAATGATGTATGTGTTAAATCTATACATATGTGTACTACATGTATACTGAACAGAAATTTTATTCAGTCGTTAAGGCGTGTAAGAACTTGTAACAAATATACACGCACAAACTTTAGATTTATAACATAGTATTAGGATTTTACGTTAGCTATGTCGTAGTGTCTAATATTTGGTATTATGTCCTTTACAGAATTCCTCGAGCATCCTTGAAGAGAACACTTTAAAACATTATTATTATCCACTGTCTGACGACGACGAGTCAGATTTACAATTGACACAGCCATTGAAAATAAAAAGAACACGTAGCAGCAGCAGTTTGGACGACCTATTTGAAAAGCCAGCCAAAAAGAAGAAAAAAATGTCGTCCTGCGTTGGAAGGGCGTCTCGAGATGGTGGAATGGCATACATATCAACCAATACCGACGATGGGGCGCAAGCCACACACTTTGTAAAAATAGAAGTTTACGATCTAAAAAAACTGGCGAGGATACCCCCAACTGATCATTGGAAACATGCAACCACTCGGATTAAATATTATGCGGCAAGTCATAGGCTCAACAAAATCAATGAAGTGATCTATGATATATCTAAGGAAATAGCCGATGCACCTGACGTAAAAAAATATCACTTCGACAAAAATACTTGATATTGTTCTTTCAATGACTGATTTTTTAAGTATGCTATTGTATAAAGTTTCAATGTAATTAGAGATAATAATGTGATTAATACTTGAATACTTAAATAAAGATTTTATTTTTGTTATCCCATTTGTTTTTTTTTTTTGTATTCCTATGACATACAGGGTAAAATAATACAACGAAATTTCTTTATCAATTATATTTTATTACAGAAAAAGTATTTAAACAAATTATTTACAATTTTATCATTAATAACAGTATTAGTAGTAAACATATTAGTGAAGTTAAACATACATACTCCATAATATCTGAAATATATAAAAACTAGACAGTAAATTCCACACATAGAACTAAAACAATTTTGAATTACTTTATTATTATAATTCCACTTCTTACAATTTGTTACCAAAAATGACTCATGATAACCAGTTGGCTTTCTCCCGAAAGAATCAAAATATTCCCCAACACCATGTTTATCAATGCATATTGCTACCCAATGAGAACCAGGCTTTGTATCAGGATCTAAATTTGATATAGAATAAAAGGGTAAGCTAACATGTACTGGTATACGATTAGCTGCAAAAACATTAAGCTTTAAGCTACCATTAACCATATCCAGAAACTTTTGGATTTCTATAGAATCCATCATAGGATTTAATTTTTAAAAGCGTCTATTTTTAAAGATATGCTGAATGAAATTGACAGTAAATACACTAGCAATATAATATATAAGTACTATTTCATAAATTAATTAAAATTAAGATTAGCTATTATAATCTATAATAACCTCTCTATTTTTGTTTATTTCTATAACATTATCAAATTCTGCATATACTATACAATTTACTGTTGATGACAAAGTGCCTTCAAACCGTACTTCTATTCTAACACTTCCACGTTTTACTAAATTCCAATGAGTTGTAGAGTTTGCACTTAAGTCTGGAGTCATATCAAAAGCCATTAGACAGTACCCGTTTGCAAAAGCTTCTTTAGATATCGAATTACCTTCATTTAAAAAGTGTATACCGGTCCCAGAGAATAATGTATGATAAACGCTGGTAAAAGCATTGTCGGAAAAATTGGGAGTTAATGTTTTCGGTGGTATTTGCTGTCCATCTACATATACACTAAGCAGATTGAGGTTGTTGTGTTTAAAATCGAAGGGATTCGTTTCGAAACTGCCATTAAATGCTTTATTGCTAACGAATCCTATAATACACCTTTTAGGCATTTGCCCAAGAAATACATTATCAAGAACTTTCCCTTGAACACCAGATGGAATAGTTAATACTTTTACTTCAGCTCTAGCAACTGGGTACTTAGCTGTGGTTGTTGCTAGTACTTTTTCGTGTGCAAGTAATATTGATGGATTGATTCTTGCTTTACGGATTATGAGCGAAGCATTTATTATATTAACTTTGAATTTATTTTCTACTGTGGACGATATGAGATTAAAAGAATCTTTCGAACGAACTAATTTTAACCGCATTTCAATACCATTAACTAAAAATTTCCCTTGATTAAATATATCACCATGTAAATGACCTATCATTTCAATAGTTGAACTCTGCTTTGATAGTTGCTGTCGCTTAGCAAATCCTTCGTTAGTTGCGTCACACGAAGTAAACTTTCCTGGAGTATCTTCATACCATAAACCACAGGTAAGATGGGAAGCTTTCGCTGCTGGACCATAATTTAATAAAGTTTCTATATACGCACGATATGCATATGTGTTATTTGGTGGAGAAACAAGTTTCTGATTTAAATAAATATCCAACTGACTAAAAAGCGAGTGTAGCCAATTATTTACAGGTGCAACATTGGCATCGACAGCTAATCTTGATGAATCAATATTTTCTATTCGTGCACTGATACTAATCATTGTGTGTGATAAGTCAATATATTCATCACCAGCACCAGGTATTAAAAACTCGATAGGGCCATCATCAGTTAGCGATGATATCGGACGATATTGCATCCATTGACCACTCTCTATACTTGTTTGTGTTGTCGGTAAAGCAAAGATATCCAATTCTGATTTCACACATTCACAAGAATTATTGTGTAGGAACGCCATTTTTAATTTCCAAAAATATCTTTTTTATTTTTGAGAGCTCCTTTAAGAGTTCTTCTTTGTTTTGATGTCTTCTTGTGAGTGATAGACTTAAGTCTTTGCCTTTTATTTTTATAACCGGATCCTGCCATTATGGAGTCGAGTTTTTCATCAGCTTTTCTTTTTAAATTAGAAGTAGCGGTTCGGAATCGAGTTCTTATCGATTCATCAAGAGGTTGAGCTCCAACCAAATCACTTAGAAGACCAACTCCAGCGTTTAATGCTTCTTTTCCAAGAACCTTTGCGCCACTTTTTAAAATTGGAAATACTGACCTAAATAAACCCCCTAGAAAACTCCCTATGCCATGTCCACGTTGATATGGTGTTCCTTTATAAATTATACCTACACCAGATCCTGCTTGTGCAGAGTAATAGTGATGATAGGGACATACCATTTTTATATATTTAATGTAATATTAAGAACTTATTTTTTTGAAATGAAGCTTAATACATGAGGTTCCAAATTGAAATGGTACTCTTTCACCAATGCTCGTTCTTATATCAATTTCTATCACATCAAATTCCCTACGTAAAACAGGAAGATAGTGTGCAGGAGAAAATACATTAATTTTGTAGGCTCCATAAATATATTTCGTAGGATCTAATGGAATTATTCTCAGTAAAGATGACATTACATCTCCTATTATCTGTGGATGTACTATATCGGAGTAAATAAATAGTTGTGACGGTAGACCTAAATGTAAGTTTATTGGATACTTACCAATATTCTGCCTAACAAAATTTGTATTGGGTTCGAACCCAAGTTGAAGTGACAATTTGGGGTTAGCTGTTATTCGAGTAATGTTACTTGTCATATTTGTTACGGCGACAAGTCTTGATATTTCATCGTGTTGAAACTTTACTTTCCCATTTAATAAAGGATTTGCATTGAATGCGTTTAAGAAGTTACTAATATTTTCGTAGTTTGTTGCTGGTATATGGGATTTATATTCAACGTTAGCATAATCTGTTTTTGAATCGGGTAAATATACTTTTTTAGAAATGTATACTACATTTTCATGATCCTGTACATTTAACATACTACACGGATAGTGACATTCAACTAGACCGACCACCCATTCTCCTTCTAGCTTAATAGTTTTAGGTAGTTTAGTGAAGAAGTTTGCTGTTGTGTTTTCTGGAAAGTAGCCCATGGAGCTGTTACTAAGTAACGTTAAATAAAAACTATTATCCATTATATTTTCTTTAAATTTGATATAGGAACCCAAGTATTAAATTTATTCGGATAACCTACCCACTTCACAAGCACTTCTTTTCTGATTCCAGAATAACGTGAACCTATTATTTTATCAATTTTAAAATACGATGTGGGGTCATAAGAAACTTTTTGTAATTCATTCTCATAAAATGTACCTACAATTCCCTCGTTTAGAATATCTTTTATGGTATAAATCAATACAGGCTTACGTTTTACCGAGGCCACTATAAAAATTTCATCACTCCAATTAGTCTCATAGCCTTTTTTAAATATATGCTTATATTTAGTAATTCTAACGTAGTCGCCTATACTTAATTTTGGATCCTGATTATTGTGTACCATTTTTTTCCCCTGTAATCGTCCTTCGTTGATATTACGCCATACAGTCATTATATTATTAAAATTAACATCAACTGGGCGCATTTTTATAGTCGAATGAAAACTATAATTATAGGAATAGACTAATTCTTGCAATATATCTATGTATCTATATGTATTTTTGTGGGTGAAGTATCGCCACATTTTCGTTTTGAGAGTTCTCTGAAACCTTTCCACTATACTAGCCTTAATATCAGGGTTATTCGTTGTGTAATAATTAATATTCTTATTCATTAAATATTGTCTTACATCTTTTGATACGAATTCGGTTCCCTTATCCGATTGTATGTGACTAGGTGTGGCCTTTGCCTCGCAAAATATGCTCTCAAAACAATTTTTTATTGATTGTGAATTCTTTTTAATTAAGGGTCTAACAAATGCATATTTACTAAATACATCAATAACACACAAAATATAATTATAACCATCATTATATTGACTATACTTTCTCATATCACTTAAATCTACTTGCCAGAGTTCATTTAAGTTTGATAAGATATATCTGTTTCTTGGAAATTTTCTTTTTATAGGTTTATGAAGAGTATAAGTTTCCTGTTTTTGCAGCCATTCTTGAACTTGTTTTCGATTCATTTTACCTTTCATTGCTCTAGTTAATGCATTTACACTACTATATCCCGCCGGATTTGCTATATCATAGTAAGTACTATGTATATCTAATAAGGTGTCCATCTTTCCCAATCTATTTTTCTTCCTGGTTTAGATAATTTCGGTGTATTTAGTTTTGTAGGAGTATTAAGACGAAAATCTTCTACATACAATTCATTCATGAATTTATTTATTTCAGGATTACCAACACATATTAGTGGTACTTTAATATCTTTTAATGCTTTTGCAAACTTTTCCCACCCATCAGGTTTATATTTTAAGGGTCGGAGAGTTATATTTATGAGATCTATTATATTGCTTTGAGGTAAATGTTCTTTGTTGATCACAACAGTACCATCATCATTCCAGGAAATTTTATCGTTATTTTTATAAAGAGTATCTAAAAGAATGCTACCTTTCTTTTTGTAAGTTTTAGGAATAAGTCGTTTCAAATAATCAGCCGTGTAGTGTTTTAGTAATATATCCGGAGATTCCGGTGTCTGTACGTCCTGAACTGGTGATAACTCTTTTACAAATGGAATCATCTGCTTCTCGCTTGTGTTGTCTTTAACTTCTTCAATTGTGATAGGTAACTTTAAAGGTTTTTTATCTTCTTGTATTAAGTGTAAGTATTTCTGTAATTCTTGGAGGTATAATGACCATTTTTCACGATCATCAATTTTACTTTTTAATATTTTTTGCATTTCCTTGTCTAATCTTGACAAAGAATCATCAGAAATATTTTCTCTTTTCTTTAGTCGCTCCAATGCGTCTGGTTCAATCAATATCATTTTCTTTGTAGTATCCATTTTGTTTTTATTTATTTATTATGTAATTCAATAATCCACTTAATACTGTGCTAAGAATAATAGGAAGAAAAGCCCCACCTTTCTGTATAATGATTCGCTTTCTTAACCTATGTTTACCCTTCGACACTAGCAAACGCAACAGCTTTTTATATTTCTTTAATTTAGACTTTTCTGTTTCCTTCAATATTATTTTACCATTCAGAACATTATAAATACATTCACAAATACAGTTTATTTCCTCATCGCTACAGACTTTTAATAAGGCTGTACGATGTTTGGGTTTCAGTGTATGTAAAGCTCTTAATAAATCTTGATGTGTCTTCACTCTTTTCGACATAGCTCTACACTGAGAAATTTTAAGGTGTAAAATAGTTTATAAACGGTATCAAAAAACAACTGCACTGCAGAATGTTACCCGAAGACTTAGTGACATCTGCAAGTTTTCCATCAAAAATTTTATAAAGGTTTTCACAAATAAGATCTAATTCATTATCACTGTAAGATTGTATTAAAAGTTTGCGATATTTTGATTTAAAAGTGTATAAAATTTTTCTACTGGACTTTGCAGTAGACGCTGTTTCACCGACACCATTCATCGGATACTATTAAGAATCTCATCGTTCAAATCGTATTTAAATCCTTTTTTCGGTACATACACTATACAATGTTCATTTAAGGGAAATATTTTCGTCTTAAACCGATATGCGTCATTCGTAGCTTGTTTTAAATCTATCATCAAATACCCATGAGGCTCATTAGTAGCATCTCTGTAAGATTCTTCCACGAATTTTGGATTGTCGGGAAACACCTGACGGGCCAAATGTTTTATTTGTGTCCTATCTCGAGGATTTTTGAAATATATGAGATAGCTGGTATTTAGAGAAATATCTCTCTGACCTCTGCCCTGATGGAATAAGTTTTGGGTTATGTAAAATACACTTAAATTTCTGTGGTGGCTTCCTTTCGTGAAGATATCAACTATACGACCATCCGATTCTCTCATAAGATCATCGATAATGAGTAATTGAGGGTGTTTCCCATTAAACATATTCATATCAGGTATTCCTTGGATATATGTCACATCTATTCTATTATAAAGTGGTTGCATTTCATCATAACACCATAATATTTTATCAAACTTGACATCACATATATCTTTTATGTAAGTCAAAAAATTTGAAACAAAGTTAGACTTTCCACATCCACTAGGTCCAGCCACTATCGATGTGAATGGATGAATAAAGTGAATCATTTTTATTCCGTATTATATTAAACGTCTACCTCTTTATAAACAATAATTTATAATGGCATATGAAGAAATAAAACAGAGTCTTTATATACAAATAAATTTATTGCTCAGAACACATTTATACTATACATATTTTTACACAAATTATTTTATTTATTTATTTATTTTATAGAAAGAAACTTATTACTATACAAAGTATGTCATTTCACTTAAGTGCTACGGAGTTTATATTCTTAAAACTACAGTTACAAATATTAAAAATACTTAAAACTACGTTACATTTATTACAAATTACAAACAAAAATATTTACAATTTCTTTAAATTATCTTATTGAATAATGCCCCCATGCGAGGGTGTCTGTTGAATTAGGTATTAAATACCTTTTAGTATCATTAGAAGACAAACAAATCTTATTAATTTTTTGAGTAAAAACTATGTGCTTAATCGATCTGAATCTATACATTTCCGCTAATTTGATTGTGTTATTCATTAAACAGGACTCAAAATCTTTGAATGTTAATTTCTTAGTAACACTCTTATTAACACCCTTAGCTTTAGTTATTAATTTATTATCAACTATCATTGAATACATTTTTGATCGCAACCCAACAAATTCACGAAATATTTGCCCATTATTTTCATCTTTGAAAACCCCGATTTTTTTCTTGTTTATCAGGTTATAATTATAAATATTATTTTCCGGGTAATCTGAAGTATCGAAATATTTTTCTAAATCTGGTTTAATATCACTGTAAAAGTTTTTCGTATATATTTGGTATATTAAACTATCTGTATCAGTATATAGTAATTTTGGGCTTAAAAACTTACTTTTCATATAGGTGTAATGAAAATCAAACATTAAGGTTTTTGAAATATCCAGTATACAAAATCCGAGATATATTGGTTTATTGTATTCAAGTTTTACCTTTTTGAGTTGAACAGCTACTAAGTTTTCGGAAAATATAGAAAGACTATGAAATTCGGGACGTGCAATAAGTGATTGAGCTCCTTGGGTCTTTCCAAGATTTTCCCAATGGGTAAGTAACTTAACATCAACTCTTTTTTCTATGTTTTCCATCGTTTTACCAAATATTGAATTATTCATTAACTTATAGAAATCTTTTTCAAACTCATTTTTTGATAAAGTTCGAAGAGATGTGTTAAGATCTATGTATTGTTTTAACCAAGGACTTTGTCTAAATTTTAAAATTCTATGAACCTTTTTAAGTATTAAGCCCAGTGACAAACACTGTTTAAGATTTCGGTAATGAATTACGTATTTTGTTTTATTATTTAAATTTGTTACTAATTTGGGGTGAATAGATTGGTCTGTGCAAATACGTTCAGGACATAAAGGTAAATCTGAGTGAGTATCATGTAGGTTTTCAGGATATTCCAAATCTACTTCTACTATGTATCCATAATCAGAATCGTCAGAAACATCGAATTTTGTGTTGACATCTACCCATTCAAAGTTATTTATTGGAAGATATTGTGACATTGCCCACCCATATAAATTATTGGCATCCAAATATATCAGATAGGAATCAGGTTGTTCCTTATTATAATCTTCCATGTATTGATTGTTTGCTTTAGCATAGCGATTACTACACTGTGAAATACCACCTCGTATACCTGATTTTAAAAAAGAAATTATCTCAAAGTCTGTTAATAACTCCAATTCCACTTTTGTTAATTTCATCATGGCATCCCAACTTAACCCTGGTGCTGTGTAATAGTGACATGGATCCAAATAGTAAGTAGTTAAACATACATTTCTAAAATTCTCGAATACATCGGTCAGCAATAAAACATCTGTTTTTAAATATAGATCGGAATAATCACCCATATTTTTACATTTAAAATGTTGCCACACGTCCTTTGCATGTTTATAATCTTCATCTGACACATTAGAATCGGACATTGAATTATAAAACCTTTCCTTAGGGGGTAACGTTGTTAAATTTAAAGAATGAAATGATTGCATTTGTTCATACGGATAAATTCCTTTTCGCTTTACACGTACAAAGTCCTCATTATTTGGAAAGTTTTTACGTAATTCAATAAATTGTTCATTATTTAGGTTTTGAGATAATTTTTCTAAACTACTGGACATAAACTTTAAAGAATCTATAAATCGTATACTAATACTACGATTGTTGATCTTTATAGTTTTTGAAAAAGATATGTATTTTTCTTTGTTTTGTGGTATTACTTGAATGTTACCTTCAACTACGTGTAAAGCACGGACTATAAAGTGAGCATCATAATGGCTCATGTTATGTAATATGACTGGTACAAAGTCAGGCGTTACATATTTCTTACCACAAATTGTATGTGCAAAACCTTTAAATTCGCCGGTATATGAATCATACACGGTGAAATCTTCACAATTTAAATCTAAATCACAAACGTAACATTTACTATCATGTGTTGTAAAGTTTACATTTTGTTCAGATAGTGGTTTTGGTGATTTGCGGAAAGTGTTACGTTCTAAAATGTTTTCTAAATCTTTAATTAAACTCTGAATAAATACACACTCACAATCATTTCCTTTATAAGATACATATTTTGAAATGCTATCATCATATGAACATTTAATATAATAACCAAAGCTATATACATCATGTTTCTGTACATTTTCTGTGTGTGATGCACATGGATTATTCGAACAACTATAAATTGGCTTTAAAAATGATTCGAAATCTGCATATATTACAAATGGAATTTTTAGTTTTTTGTGATAGCTTTCAAATTTTAACTTATTGCTGTGTGTTAATGTACCAAACCAATCCTTCCTTAAAGCATTTACGGATGGAATTTCCGTACGGATTTGCATACAATCACTTTTTTGGTGATTCATTAAAGCATCTTTCTTAGTAAAGAATAGTAAACACCCATCGCAAATAAAAATTGCATTGTTTCGATTAGTAACTTGTTTTGACAATAAACGAGATAAGTTTTTAATGTAGCAATAATGATTAGTGTTGCCATGTGTTAATAACAATAAATTTACGTGAACAGGTCTACGTTGTTTTGTATGGTGTAAAGGCCCAACTACGATATTTTTTTTTTCTTTTTTACTGTACTCTAAACCAAAAACATTAATGCTTAGATTATTTAAAATTTCAAATTTTGAAATATCACGTAATTTTACTGGGAATGCTATTTGATTAAATTTTAATTTATTAGAGTGTTGGCTATAAGCAGTGACTCTATCAGAATGGTTTTGTGCAGGATATAAAGCGGAGAGAATTGCCCATTTGAAACAAAGAACATCTGTGTTTTTCACATTAATAACTGCCTTTTTAGAACGTATGTCACGTGGCAGCTCAATAAAAGAACTACCCCGACAGGGATTAAACTTTCCTACATTCAAATCTAATTCGGTCAGGTGTTGAAGGCTCCAACCACTATCTTTCCTTTCAAATTCACTAATCTTATTGGTTAAGATACTATAAACAGATGTAATTAGTTCATTAACATCAGTACTCATACAAACAATATAGTTGGAAGTCTGAAAATCAAATGAATTTTTTAAATCTTTCGTTTGCTGAATAAAACTCCCCCGCAATATAAAATTAACCTTAAATGTAGTAAATTGTTTTATACATTCGGAGAGTAGTTGCACAACACTGTTATTGATTGAAGAAAAATATAATTCCGGGGTTGTAAAATCCTTGGAAGAATTCGTACCTATCCTATATGTTAGTAATCGGTCTTTAAATGCAGTTTCAATTATATCTACGTTTTCCAAGGAGTGTTTCAATTTAAATAAGTTATTTTTATGTAAATGACTATTAACATGATTGGAAAAATACCTTTTTTTTACATTAACGTTGCAAGTAGTACACTTCATCATTTTCACAGTAGATGGTGTACATTCTTGAATCGACGTCTCTATATTATGAAATGTATGATCTTTAGATGTAGATGGTATTGCACCTGGTTCTCCACAACCCACTTGGATGAAAGTACTGAAAATTTATTAATAATTTAGAAACTGCATATAGCGGGTATATAAATAATAATATTTCATATAACAATAAATTGCGTTTACCTTTCAATAGTTTCACACATGTTGTAGAGTTCTGAGTCTAAATATTGAGAGTCAACGAAAGGCTGTGATCTATTTCGGTGACCATGACAAAACTCATCTTCATTGATTCGGCGATGTTTTTCATGATTGCCATTTTGATAATTATCTTCAGATTTACGTTTACATTGAGCTTGTTCCTTCTCTACTTTGCAACATATTTCATATAGTTCAGCATCGTAGCACGAATCATATAGTGACTCAACTAAAGTATCGTTACTTAATTCAAAATATAAACTTTTTATAAAAGACATTTTTACAGTTGGTTGTACGACAACTGCGTTAAAATATACAATAATAGCACTTGTTTAGTGCAACGCTGTTATATATATGGCACCTTTCCACGCCCACTTCATTAACTAAAGACCTTTAAAATTCTTTTAAAATTGTTAACTGATGACTAAAATTAATCACCAATCACATTATTATCTCTAATTACATTGAAACTTTATACAATAGCATACTTAAAAAATCAGTCATTGAAAGAACAATATCAAGTATTTTTGTCGAAGTGATATTTTTTTACGTCAGGTGCATCGGCTATTTCCTTAGATATATCATAGATCACTTCATTGATTTTGTTGAGCCTATGACTTGCCGCATAATATTTAATCCGAGTGGTTGCATGTTTCCAATGATCAGTTGGGGGTATCCTCGCCAGTTTTTTTAGATCGTAAACTTCTATTTTTACAAAGTGTGTGGCTTGCGCCCCATCGTCGGTATTGGTTGATATGTATGCCATTCCACCATCTCGAGACGCCCTTCCAACGCAGGACGACATTTTTTTCTTCTTTTTGGCTGGCTTTTCAAATAGGTCGTCCAAACTGCTGCTGCTACGTGTTCTTTTTATTTTCAATGGCTGTGTCAATTGTAAATCTGACTCGTCGTCGTCAGACAGTGGATAATAATAATGTTTTAAAGTGTTCTCTTCAAGGATGCTCGAGGAATTCTGTAAAGGACATAATACCAAATATTAGACACTACGACATAGCTAACGTAAAATCCTAATACTATGTTATAAATCTAAAGTTTGTGCGTGTATATTTGTTACAAGTTCTTACACGCCTTAACGACTGAATAAAATTTCTGTTCAGTATACATGTAGTACACATATGTATAGATTTAACACATACATCATTTCTGTGTGTGCATGTAGGTATAAATATTATTTTCTAACCAAATCTGAAAAAATATGTGTACGTTCATCATACAAGTATACTTTCCTCTCCGGTGAAATACATGAATAATATTGTAAAAATATGAAACGACAAAAATATTATATCTACATTCATTACACATATTTAATATATAAGATATTATAAGAGCAATAAATGAGATACTTACATCCATATTATCGAAGTAGCACGTGAACACAATAACACACACACACACGTTACAATAATGTAGCACTATCTCTGTTAAAATAATTATTTGATATATTGTAGATGTGCTTTCATCCAAGGTTTATATAGGAAGTTTTAAGCAATTAACATTAGCGAACACGTTCTGTTACAAATCTTGTTGCTCATCACATTCGCATTAGCAATTATGATACAACATTCCAATGAATCGTTAGTGAAGTTCATACTTGTGTATTGCGAAACACCCACATACCTTAAGAGCATGTGAAGCTTTTGATACCGGAAGTGACCGATCCTGCTAGCCCAGACATCATGCAATATGGGTGTTTGTCAACAACACTAAATAAATACATTCAAACAAATCACCTCTGCGGCATAATGGTGCGGTGACGATGCTTGCCACATGAGGTCCTAGGTTCGATTCCTGGGTCGGGATTGTCACCTATCACGTTGTGGAACTTAGTATCTTCGGCTAATCGTGGGAGCATTAGTTGTACCTCTGTCTACCTCTTCGGGGATATGGCCGTGAAGATACTTTTTTACATGCATACAAGTACTGGAATATATTTAATAAGCACACAGACCCAGTAATAATAGCACCACCACAGCGACTAGCACTGATGATGTATGTAATAAGATGGGTCAAGGTGGTGGTACTCAACCCGGTCGAGACGTTGCAGAACTCACCAACTAGTCAGTACTCACGATGTTAATGATATAAATTACTATGAAAAAAAAAAAAGTAAAAGTCTTACAGGCTGCTAAAATGATAATAGAATGATCGCCATAATCGTGCTTTTGTCCGCTGAACAGGTGAATCGCAGTGGAACGTTAAGACGCTCGCTCTGCCTTCTCGACACGGGAATCAGCTTGATGATATTTATTTTATTCCATATTCATTAGTTGCAAGTGATACGCAATGCGAGACGTCCTAATGAGCTTTTAATAGTGCGATTGTGTGACGGGCGTTCGAGCTTAATGATAATGAGGTGATTAGATAACGAAGGAGAGCCAGGAATGCTAACTTTGCAACCGTGCGAGATATCAAAAAACGGATGCTTGCAATCGATCGGGCGTACCCGGAAACCCCCATTTTGACACCAAATTTTTTTTTTTTTTTTTTTTTTTTAGTTTTGACCGACCACCAAGTGGGTCAGAAACACAGGTGGGACAGAAACAGGGATCCAGACCCAACGACCCGGGTGGTCGGGAACCAACGAATCCCTACTACTCATGTGGCATTATACCTCGCCACAAGATAGCAACGCACCATTAACATCTTTGGTGTCTATAGGCGATGGTTGACTCTTTCCATCAGGAGACCCATCTGCTTGTTTGCTATCTTATGACATAAAAAATAAACGGCCATCATCTCCGTCTATAAAGAAATTCCGTGTTACTCCTTCCGCTGGCAAAGTTAGGGTCTCAGTATTCTAGGACAGTCAAAGAATACTTTTATTGATTATTGTTTGCGAAAAGGACAGAAAATTACTGGACCTTATATGCAAGTTTGGTTCCTAAAGTGCGTTAAGCAATCAAATTAACATCAGGCATGTTGTTTCATTACGATAACGCGCCTGCACATCGATTGAAAATATCGATTAAGGCCAAAGGCAAAGCTAGCTTCGAAATCCTTGGCCACCATATTTTCCGGACTTAGCTCTAGTGATTTTCACTTATTTCCAAAACAAAAAAGTACATTCGTGGAACTAAATTTGAGAATGATGACGCTGTTACGGCAGTCGTAATGGAGTTTTATGAGAGTCGTGGATAGGTTTTTTGGAATGATTAAAAAGTTAAGGAAGCGCCATTCTAAATGTATTAAATTAGGACATAATGAAGAGAGCTGAATTTTTAGGGGGTTTAGGGCCTTTAGGGGGCTGAATCACCTTCGTCCGTGGGAGAACACCCGGAATTCTGTATCCCTACACGTGACCCCTGAGTGGTGCTAAACAGGTGATATGGTGGGAGACATATGTCGCGGCTATAAGGACCACCCATCAGCTGAAGTCGTGGCGCCAAGCGTCCGTTTTCCGTCACGTTAACGCTGATGTAGCTTTAGTGAAGACGGGTCGAATCAGTTGCGCCTATACAATCTAGACGATCTGATACACACTGACGTTGATGCATCTGGAGACTAGTCATGGAGGGTAGCGGGATCCAAGGCACGGTGTACCGCTGGCCAACCGCTAGTCAGTAGGGGGCCCAAGTAACGTGCTAGCCACATGTGAAAGGCTGCCCCGCCAACTAGCGAAAAATCCCAAAATGCGCCATAGTGCCGGTTGGCGACCGGATTAGAGGGTCCTATGGACATTCTTGGGGGGTTCGGGCGTCCCCGCAGTCTCCAGACTAGTCCCCAATAGTGTAACTTCGAGGTGTGTGTCTCAGGTCCGGAAGTATAGCGCCACGATTCACTGCCGTCTTCACACCTACTTCACTCACGCTATTAAATGAAAAGGATAAGGTACAGGAATAACGTTGTACAGCGGCAGCACTCCCTCTCGATGAAAGTAGACCTCATCAACATAAGAGGTTTACATTCTAATCTCGCTGCAGTCCATTTCCACCTGGAGACTTATAAACCATGTATCTTCTTCCTCACGGAGACGCAGATAAGGTGCCCGTCTGATTTGGCGTACTTAACCTATCCCGGCTACACCCTGGAGCATAATTTTAAAGCTCGGTCAGGTGTGTGTGCGTACGTCCGTGACGACATCTGCTTTCGGCGTCTCCGGTATCTAGAAGACCCCCGCTACTCCGTACTATGGACACTGGTGGACACAGGCCTAGAGAAGCTTCTCTATGCCTGTGTCTACCGAGCGCACAGCGGAGACCAGGAGACGATCGGTCTTACAGAGTACCTAAGTGAGGCGGCGGATGTTGCTCAACACAAATACCCTTCCGCTCAGCTAATGCTTCTGGGGGATTTCAATGCCCACCATCAGGAGTGGCTATACCCATACCAGGGCACTGACCTCGCTGGGAGAGAGATACGTAAACTCGCTGTAGCATTAAATCTCACCCAGCTGGTTCAAGGAGCGACGCGGGTTCCTGACGTTGAGAGCCATACAGCCAATTGCTTGGATCTTCTGCTGACTACGGATCCAGACCGTTACTCGGTGGCGATTTCCTCGCCCCTTGGCAGCTCCGATCACTGTCTGGTGAAATCTGTATCCGTCTACTCGCCGCCTGATCCTAATCCCAGGGGCTCTCGGTGCGTGTGGCGATACAAGTCAGCAGACTGGAACGAGATGCGTTCCTTCTTTGCGTCTTATCCCTGGCGGCCTGTCTGCTTTTCTTCTGAAGACTCCTCGGCCTGCGCGGATGCTGTGACAGATGTGCTGCGGCAAGGAATCGAGTATTTTATTCCTTTCTCCGATGTAGCCATGTCCAGTAAAGCTCATCCCTGGTTCAGAGCCAATTGCAGACGCATTGAGGCGCTAAAGCAAGAGGCATATCTAGCTTGGGTAGATGCTCGACACCGCAAGGCCAAGGACGGGTCGGAGAAGAAGAAAGCCTTCAACCGGGCCGCCAAGTCCTGCAAAAAGGCTCTACTGAAAGCTCGATTGTCAAATCGTCAGCCGTATTGGGAACAAACTGGCTTCATACCCCTCAGGTAGTAAAGCCTTTTGGTCCCTGGCAAAGTCGGTTGAATCGAATTTCTGCCGCCCCTCACTCCCTCCACTGCTGAAACCGGATGGGACGCTGGCTCACACCGCCGTAGAGAAAGCGAACGCCTGTTCGCTACTCTATTCGCGGAAAACTCACGTCTGGGTCCCGCCAACGCGAAACCACCCAGTCTACCTGGATGCGAGGTGAAAATGCCGGAAATTCGCATCCGTCAGACTGAGGTTCTTAAAACGCTGCGGAATCTGGACGTGAACAAAGCCAGTGGCCCTGATGGGATTCCAGCCATAGTACTGAAAACCTGTGCGCCTGAACTCGCTCCTGTTTTGACACGACTCTTTTGCCTTTCGATGGCTACTGGAAAAGTGCCTAAATCATGGAAGCTTGCCAACGTGCAGCCTGTGTCCAAAAAAGGCAGTCATGCCGACCCCTCCAACTATAGGCCAATTTCAGTCACGTCCATACTCTGCAAGACTATGGAGCGTGTACTGAACAGCAGGCTAATGGCGCACCTAGAAGCGAACGAACTACTGAGTGACCGCCAATACGGGTTTCGCCGAAATCGGTCTACTGGGGATCTTCTAGCGTATGCCACTTACATTTTGAGCTCGGCCATAGAAAAGCATGGTGAGGCACTAGCTATCTCCCTTGATATGTTGAAGGTCTTTGACAGGGTTTGGCATGATAGTCTTATTGGTAAGCTTCCATCGTATGGTCTGCCTACTGGTCTCTGCACCTGGGTCTGGCCGGTCGATCAGAGTAGTCGTCGACGGCTGCTCATCCGACCAAATGGCTATAAATGCCGGAGTCCCTCAGGGATCAGTTCTCTCCGCAACTCTATTCCTGCTACACATTAACAATCTGCTGAAGCCCGGTATCTATGGGTACACAGATGATAGCACTGTTGTGGAGAGTTACGTATCCAATGCGCGGGCCAGTACGGCACAGATCCGGTCTCTCAGAGAGGCAATGGTAGATCGTATGAACCTGTCCTTACAGGCAGTCTCCGATTGGGGCGATGCTAATCTGGTCAGGTTTAATGCAACTAAGACCCAGGCGTGTCTATTCTCCGCTGAACGGAGTCCGCTCCATCTATCTCCGTCTTTCCAGTGTGTGGCCGTGCCGATAAATGACCACCTCGAGATCCTTGGTATCACGTTAACGCCTACTCTCAACTTTGGTTCGTACATCGAATCTAAAGCCCAAGTTGCCTCAAAAAAGCTTGGTATTCTGGCGAAGGTGAGACAGTATTTCAGTCTGGGACAGTTGCTCAACCTTTATAAAGCACAAGTCCGTTCGTGCATGGAATACTGCTCTCACCTCTGGGATGGATCCGCTAAATACCAGCTGGAGACACTTGAGGCCATCGAGAGGCGTGCCAAGAGGCTCATAAACGAAGATGATCTGGTAGGCAAAAAACTCCAGAGCCTCGCTCGCCGCAGAGTGGCTAGTTTATCGGTTTTTTATCGAATACACTTTGGAGAGTGCGCTGCAGAATTGCACGACTTAATTCCGCCATCCCCGTTTTTCTATCGATCGTCGAGGTGCACAGAATCTAGGCATCGTTATATGGTGGACGTTCCACGTACCCGGACAAAGCGGTTCGACTCAACATTCTTCATTCGAACCGCAAAGGACTGGAACATGCTTCCTGAGTCTGTGTTCCCGGACGAGTACAATCTGGAGATCTTCAAGAGAAGAGTGAACAGGTACCTTCTAGGGAAGCGCGTTCCATCTTAGGCCTCATCTTAGCTTACCATCAGGCGAGATCGAGGTCAAGCGCTTACCTATCGATAATAAAAAAAAAGAGAAATAACACATTTTTGTCTGTATTTCTATTTCCTTCATAGCGATTCCAAGAACTTGTTGATTCACCCTCGTAGCATGACTTTACCTATTATTATATAATGGCAACTGCGGATGCCACAAGATCGACGTTAACATCTTGAGCAGCAACAATAACAAGCGGAATATTATGCTCAGGAAATCGATACTGTCTCCAAAACCTTAACAGCTTAGATTAAAATTACATAGATTTTCCTCCAATCTATGACTTTATATCTCAAACAGGATGGGATATGTACTGAAAACACTACAGAATTCTCATTTTCGTGAACTTTTTTTGCTCTACAAATTTAAACCCAAAGAGGAGGATTTTGAAATTTCACATCATCCTTTAACTCCTCCCCACTCTTTTAGAGTGTTATAATTAGCGAACTCTCGCACCTCGCAATGTCTGACTTCGAGGGCATATAGTTCTTTACACGCTGCGTGTTCCTTCAAAAGTTTACGCTTTTAAATTTTATTGCACCACAATATGTGTTAGCTTAAAGAATAAAATAACCTATTTTAGTGAGATCTGGTGATGAAAAATATGCGATTATTACATTCATGTGACTTCATTACAACTTTCATTATATACATATATAAAATTTAATGAATTATACCATAATGTAAATGCAGAATTCTATAAAGTCTTATTCAATAACTTATTTTTACATATAGGTAAAATAAAGTAAATCCCATTAAGTAAAAAATAAATATTGATATTAAATGTAAATAACTGAAATTGGAGACCTGTTAAAAAAAAATAATATTGTTAATCAAGTTAATGCGTAAAATACTCGTACGATTTTCCCTACAAATTCTTCTACATCTATCTATCTCTTTCCACTTTAGGGGCTAAATTCACATTAGCAACTTCACATCAGTCTCCAACTAGACTTCATCTAATCCTTTAAAACTTCCCCGTGTTGGTTCAGGCTCCTTTGAAGAAAAGATTATATGCCGTTTTGCCATGCAGGTCGTAAACGGCTACTGATTGGCTTTATGTGTCATTACCATGACGTCTACTAGGTGGTAGAGTTCTGCAACGTCCAACGTCTCGCCCGGGTATTTGGTATCACCGCCTTATCTATTTCTGCTGCAATAGCGTCTATGCTTATCATTGTTGTGTTACGGCTTGGGGGTTAAGGTAGCCGCTAGACTTACCCATGTGGCATTGCTATTCTTTCACATGGATAGGAACGCACCATTAACATGTTTGGTGTCTTTAGGCGATGGTTTCTCTTTCCATCAGAGAAGCTATCTGCTTGTTTGCTTTGTAATCAATATTAATATTATAAATTCGAGAGTTTGGTTGTTTGGATGAAAGGATGAATGGATATTTCTTACTCAATCACGCCAAAAATACTGAACGGAGTTGGATGAAATTTGGCACACAGGCAGATGATGACCTGGAATAGCACATAGGCTACTTTTTATCCCGGAAAAATGAGATGTTTCGTATTCACAAAAAAACTGTTATGCTGCAGCTGGCTGCACGTTGCAGCTAGTGATATCTAAATAAACCTCGCTTCGCAAAGTTCGACTTTAAACAAAAAACTCTCCTCTTCACGCTATCAATTCCTTCGGGCTTTCGCGCCCTTATAATGTCCAGTCCCACAATATGTGTTACGAGGGTGGATTGAAAAGTACTCAGCCTAACATAGATCCGCGACTGCTTTCAGTTGAACAAAAAAGGACGCGATTGACTATTAAACTATTTCACATGACTGTTTGGAGTTATTTGAAGCCGATGCAAAAGATTTTTTGAATTGTTTTGTTACAGTGGACGAAACATGGGTTCATTACTGTACGTCAGACACAAAACAACGATTAAAACAGTGGAGAAGACCTGGTTCACCACCCCCCAAAAAGGCTAAGGCGCTTTTGTCGGCAAATAAGGTAATGGCTTCAGTATTCTGGGACTCGGAGGATGTGATTATGATTATCTTGAAAGGGGTCAGACTATAAACTCTGAAAACTGCTGTGTCTTACTACGTCGTTTACGAGAGGAAATAAAAGAAAACCGTCCAGGAATGCTCAGAAGAAAAGTCCTGTTTCATCAATATAACGCCCATGTTCACACGTCTGTGTAATCAGTGGCTGAAATCCACAATTGTGGCATTGAACTATTACCGCATCCGTCTTATTCACCTGATCTGGCACCGTCAGACTTCTTTCTGTTCTCTAACCTAAAAAGCACTTGGGAGGTCAAAGATTTTCGACAAACGACGAAGTCATAACAGCAGTAAACGCATATTTTGACTCTAAGGAAGAATCTGTTTTTTTCAATGGTCTAAATGATTTGAATGGGAGATGGCAAAAGTGCATCGAACTTGATGATAATTATGTAGAGAAATAAAAATATAACTGATTTAGTATGAGTTTATTTTCTTGGTTAGGCCGAATATTTTTCAATCCACCCTCGTAGCTTATAGAATTAAATTACCTATAATCTTCAGTGAGGTCTGGTGGTGAGCGCAGTTGTCTTACGACCGGTGTCAAAACCTTGAGCAGCTGGTGTTTGAGATTGCCAGCCGCTAGTCGGTCTGCACCGCCAATCCCGCTTAAAGCACCCTCCACTCGTTCGCCAAGCCACCGCACGCGTGGCAGAATGAATACCTACCATAAACATATGTATGCTATAAAAGTATTAGTCGGCCGTTCAGTAGTTAGACCTAGTATATTGTAATCAAATGTTTTATAACAAAAAACTGTTTGTTCTTTGAAAAAAAAAATTATAGGCTTGAGTATATAAATTGATTTATTTATTTATTTATTACCAATTAATCCACAGCATTTTTAATTATAAGATAAAATACAATTATTTTACATCAAACATTGGTAAAATTGGTAAATTTTAAATTATTTTATTTCATGGTAAGTAGTATAAGTGTATTTCTGTGAGTAAATTATTATCAGGTTCCACAGTTAAAGTTATTCAAGCAAAATAACTTTAACTGTGGAACCTGATGTCCCACAGCTTAATTTAAATTAGTAATTGAGACAATAGAGTCAACCTCTAGCAATAATTTAACTACTAAGTGCATAAACTTGAAATATACTGTCAATGACATTTTGAACGGTACCATGAGTGTTATCTATACGGAGAATGAAAAAAAATCTCCAGTACCTTGTAAGAAAAAAGATTTTATTTGTCAGTTAAAGCTGGTTCATCAGAATATTCAAGGGCTGAATGGTAAAGAATTAGAATTGGAGCTGTTCATGAACTGTAATAATATTGATATTTTATGCATTACAGAACACTATCTAAGAAACCACCAGGTCATGTTCAGCTTCAATAATCACCAGGTTGCCAGCTCATTCAGAAGAACTAATATGATACATGGTGGCTCGTTGATTATAGTTAGTAAAACAATAAAAGACATAGTGAGCTTTTCTATTGAACGAGTTATTGAGATTGCTTGTATTGAGTTTGAGCAATTTATTGTTATCAGTGTATACACCCTTGTGCATCTTATGATGAGTTTATAAACAAGATGGAGGAGGTTATATTCAAAGCCTACAAATCAATGTGGAGTTTATAATATAAATATTTTAGACAAATATTCATTAACATTAATTTTCTTAATCTTTTTAAATCATTTAATCTGCACAACATTTTCTCTGAGCCTACAAGGATAACTGCCACTAGTGCTACTTGTATAGATAATATATTTATAAATATAGTGTAAAACTAGTAGTTTAAATTATAAATGTACTAGATTCAAACCATAGTGGCCAATTAGCTAAGTTCCCAAAAGTGACAAACAAACCTCAAAGAAAATAAATTGTTTTTGTTCTAATGAATACTAGATTACGGATTACTACTTCGTACACGCAACAATTTTGACTTTCGGAGCTTAGTCAGCTTAAATTTAAATAAAAACATTAAATTTAATTGAAAAAATAAAAACGAATAAAATTTAAAATACAAAAAATAAATAATAATAATAGAACCAAAATCTAAGAAAAAACTTTAATATTTGAACAAATTAAATAAAGAACAAAACATGAAATAGGAATGAATGATAAGGGGCCATCCATAAAGTACGTCACACGAATTTCAGGACTTTTGAACCCCTCCCCCCGTCCTTGTCACAGGTTGTCACATTTTTATAACCCCCCCCCTCCTGATGTGACGTCACAAATTTCATAAAACCGAAAAAACAAACAACTAGTTAGAAAATAATAAACGATTAATTATATTAATTAAAGATAAAAAATTTAATTATCGAGTGTCCATGGACTTTGGATCCACTCTTTTATATCAGCTATTACTGGTAAATCAGGCACTTTGCGTTTTAGTATTTTAAATTTTAACATGTGACGTCACAAAACTATTGACCCCCCCATACCCCTTGTCACACGATGTCACACTTCGGTGATACCCTCCCTCCCCATTAACGTGTGACGTACTTTATGGATGGCCCCTAATTTGATAAAATATCACAAACACAATAGGTACTAATAAAATTCCCTTGATGTAATTAAAATCTGAAAGTTAAGAGCTTTCTCATTTATTAAAGACCTGTGCTGTTATACTATTTTGGTGTAACAAAAAATAAGCAGTTTTATCACATATGTAATGAATAAATAAAACATACATTAAAATACTGAAATAAATATCTAGAATATAGACATCACTTCATAGTTCACACTAAACAAATGGAGGATTTATCAACCAACTTAATGCAACAAATTTCGTATCGCTTTGTACGCCAATATAATGGATGAGTCGATAAGGAATTATGGGATTAACTCCACTCTAGAACGGCAGATTTACTTGCACTATTAGTACCTCCACCATATTTTTTTATATTTTTTAGTTGAATTTTTTTTTTATTATTATAATAGTACTGGCTTAATAAATAGTTAATTTTCCATAAAATATACCTTTACGACTTCTGGCCCAAGTTCTGCTAAACCTTGGACGGCGCCATACAAAGATGCTAGTGGTGTTTTCTCCGACTCTTTCATGCTGGCAACCATAGATGGACCTGTTTCATTGTTTGTTTGAGATGGACACTGTAACGCCTTTGAAAACAGCCTAAAAATATTCATGTTCAATATTACAATATTGACTAATGAAAATAATTTCATATATTATTAATATTTTCATATATTTAGCCAATCGGTTTCAAATTTACTGCATCTATAACAGCTATGTTATGACTGATATAAAAGAATAATTAGACAATTTAACTTTGTCTACCAGAAGCTAGTATGAACATATTCTTGAAAATGTTGCTAAGGCGAAACTAGTTGACTAAAGAAGAATTAGTGTTTTTGTGTTATTATTTAACATAATATTATATGTTACTAATGTAAATAGTTGTACCGCCAAAAATACACATTTCAATGTAATTCAGGCAAAAAAAATATTTTCAGAAAGTCCAAAAGTGCACACCTCAAAAATTTGTTTCCGAAATTGTTTTTATATGAGGAATTTAAATTTAATTTAAATGAAATATATGGATTATATTATTTAATTGCCATAAACACAACCTAAAAGTCAAATAAATATAATGATAAAAAAATCAAGGCAGCATGGCATGGCATTTCAGGCTATGGCAGCGTCATAGCCTGAAAGTAAAACAAATAAACTATTGTAATTGAAGTTTATTTTTACATGTTATGAAATATGAATTATTTATGAACATAAATCAACAATCAGACAAAAAAGATGTGCATTTTTATTAATTATAATAAAAACAACAAGGAATTACACAACCAATTGAAATAGTAAATTGTGCAGTAGTTGTAGGTAATTCTAAAGCTATTAAAAGAATTTTTTTTCTCGATATGTTAAGTTTTGCAGTCATGATCGTGCCAGATCTGTACAAACAAACATCCGGATGGACTTGACATTTTCTTTACACTAAAGACAATAAATATAAAAATATCATGTACGTTAAAACAAGTGTTTTTTTGTTAACACATAAGTACTCATATTATTCCAAAAGTGCAATATAAATAAGAGACATTTTTAATTCAGTACGATGCTTGATATTTATTAAGCGAGAGACGACACTACCTAAAGGTTTCGTGTTGAGTCGTGCAATAAGTAACTTACCGAGTCACTCTAGTCTGCAGATTATTTGTGGACGTATTGAATGTTTTGCATATTTGTGACATAAGTCTAGCCGCAAAGTCTCGTAAAGCCCAGTGGTTGTCGACTTCAGGCCGCATACATAGCTGTCTCGAAACGATACACGTCGATACTGAAGGGATTAACTCGTGCAACTATAATAAATTCAACGTCATTAATGGGAGTGAACTTCATTCTTTTTTATTTTAAAATCATAATATACTACATAGTATAAATTTTACGCTCCAATAAACCTATAAGAATGAATTTATACAGATGAATAGAATATACTGATGTTGCATACTTCACAAATAACATTTTTATTTTTTTATTTATTTGTCATCATAACTCGAAACATTTTTTATATATAATAGGATAAGAAACAAGCAGATGGATCTCCTTATGGAAAGAGGAACCATCGCCTATAGACACCAAAGATGTTAATAGTCCGTTGCTATCCATGCGGCGGGATGGTAATACTATATGCATATTTTTACCAGCTACCTTGCTCTTCAAACTGGAATAAAATAGTGACAATCACTGACACTATTGCGGCAGAAATAGGTAAGGCGATATTCCAATCTTGTTGATACCTAGGTCCTAGATTCCATGAAAGTATATAATTTTATTGAAACCCTTAAAAATACCTGGACTTTGGAAAGACTTGCTTGTGTACAGACTACAATGCCACCTATTGTCCATGTTAAGTGGTGGCAATCTCTTACTAACAGAACTATTTGTCTTTTCCTAAAGTACTAACATATAACACTAATATATACTAATCATTTCTAAAAAAAGATTTACTCACATATTTCTCAAGATATAGCGATTGATTGTCAAGCATTGCTTTGACCATTCTCATTAGGTAAATGAGTAAGGCCAAATTATTTTGAACTACATTTACTTTTACTCCTTCTGATATAAATGTACACATTCTGGGTAACATTTCATGCAGCCCAGGATCACACGCCAGAGATTGCAAGGCTTCCTGTAAAAAAAAAGGAAAGTATACAAATCAGTACTAGTTGTAAACCGCATATGCATGAAAATATACACATAGCTCCGAAGCAATTTCTTTGTTTTGATTATTCAATCAAAATTTATTGATCAAAGTTTCGATTTGATAGCATTTTTCAAGACTTTTCATGGAAGTGACAGTATTATTGTTTATTACACAACAGTTATCTAAAAAAGGGGCCGGATTCCACTGTCAGGCAGAAAGGTATTACCGTGAGCGTCAATGTTACTACAATAAACATTGTAAATGCGCCATAATTTCCTAACTTCTTTTATAGTCACCCATATATATAAACTTATATATTTGGTAAAGATTTTTTTATAGTAGAGGGGGCGAACGACCAGGTGGTGCACCTGATGGTAAGTGGTCACCGCCGCCCATGAACATGAGCTCAGCTGAGCGGCCACGACGGAAACCGTACTTACGGTCGCTAATCAGCTGGTGCTCTTCTAAATACTTCAGGAGCTGACAGTTTATAAGTGTCTCTATGATTTTGGAGAATAAGGAGGTTATGGCTATTGGCCGATAGTTTGACGGATTAGAGCGATTTCCTTTTTTAGGGATGGGATGCACTAAAGCTGTTTTCCATGAATTCGGTACCACGCCGAGTTAATAGGAGAGCCGGAATAGGTGCGTCAATACTGGCGCCAACTCTGGAGCACATACTTTAAGCACAATAGGAGGGATGCCATCAGGCCCACTCGACTTGTGGATGTCTGAGGAAAGTAGTGCTTTACGCTGCCGAAATTATGGTTCTGGCATAGAACTATCATATTACGGGATGGTAGGCGGTTCATTCCCTTCGTCATCCAGAGTCGAGTTGGCCGCAAAGAACGAACTCAGAAGATCGGCTTTCCTTTACGGTATGGGTCATAGTCATCGTCTCTGTGCAAGGATGGAAATAAAGGCTGGGAGAAATTCCCTAAGACAGCCTTGGCGAGAGACCAAAACGCACGAGTGTCCGAAAGAAGGCGAACTAATTACTCATCAATTCTGCCAATGTGTTCTGCTTTTGCCTTGGTGATAGCTCTTTTGAAGAACCTCGAGGAAGAATTGTACTCCTTTTGTAATGCGCTAGTTTTTACATCATGAGATGCCGACGCAGCAGCCCACGCTCGGTAGCATTCCTGCTTTCGGCGTAAAGCTGCTTTGCAGTGGCGACCAAACCAAGGCTGAGACTTGCCACCGATGGGCACGCAGAAGATGGAATGAAGAGTTTCATGCCCTGCAGTACCACATCAGCGACAGCATTCAGATCATCCAGCGATCACAATCACCCCCATGGGTAGGATGCAAAGAAAGACCGCATCCCGTCCCAATAGGAAATAATAGGAATATTTTTGAAAATGATGAAGATCAGCACAATACACAATATCTTGGCTACCATATCACATTTTAATATTAGTGTTATTTTTCTTTCTATGCAACCCTAAGAAACTACATGATTGGATGCAGTTTACAGACTACACAACTCACGCTTGTAGATATTTTGTGACAAAATAGAAATGTGCCATATTGTAGTATTTTATCGTACCATATAAGAAACCAGAGCTTAAAAAATACCCCTGGAGTGAATTTATTCCGTCGGTAAGTAAAAAAGAAATACAGAAATACTGTATTTCTGGATGTAAATTCAAGCGACACTGACAATGCAACAAATGGCCTTGAAAGGCGTATCCAGTTTATCTGTGGGTCAGTAACTAAAAAAACTGAGTTATAATTTAAAAAAGCTTTCATAACTGGACTGCGACACGTCTACATTTAAAGAAATGTACTATGCTATTTTAGGAACGTTACGTGGGTCAAAGTGAAAGTTCTTAAAAAATCAAAAACTGAGCAAATTAGCAAGTTAATTGTTTTATTATATCTTTTCTAAATAGTGTCCATTCACATCAATACACCGCTGCATCCGATGGAACCACTGAGAAAATCACTTTGCCCACTCGTCCTTAGGGGTCTTTTCAATGGCTTTTTGAAGTGCAGCCACTGCTTCCTCAGCGTCCATAAAACGTTTTCCGCGAAGTTTTTCTTTTATTTTTGGGAAGAAATAAAATCGCATGATGGTGAGGTCGGGGCATTATGGCGGGTGACCCAGTAATTTCACGTTTGACTTCGCCAAACAGACAATTGTTCGCCCGGCGGTGTGCGACGAGGCGTGTTCTGGGTGAAGGGGATTTTACTGCGAGGTCGTTTTTCCCGAACTTTTTTCAAGGCAAGTGGCAAACAATAGTTAGTGTACCACTCTGCAATAACTGTTTTTGATCCTCTAAAACAATTGGTGGTCTTGTTCTTTGGAAGGAGAGGTCATTACCTTCCAAAGAACGAGGCCACCAATCTTTTCCCACACTTCAACCTCTTTTCACTCTGGTTGGCAACTCCTTGGAAGGAAACACCCACAGTGATACAAGGGTCATGACAGTAAATCCAGTTTTCGTCACCTGTAAGTATGTCGAACACAGCATTTGAGTCACCGCCGTTAAATCTTTGAAGCATTTCACGGCACCAATCAACATGACGGAGTTTTTGGGCTTCGGTTAAATTAGGAGGTATCCATCGGGCATAAAGCTTTCTGACCCCTAAATGTTCATGGAGGATTTGTGGACTTGATTCATAGCGATGCCTAAGTTTGTCCGAATCTGCTAATAGGTCACTCTTTTGTCAGTCTCGACGTTCGCCGTACAACACTGATATTATTTTCAGTCGTCGCCGTAGAAGGCTGTGCTCAAGAATCCATGCCAAACGGGACATGTTTTTTGAGATATATTCATGTAAACTTTTTCAATATCTAAGTAATTGAAAAAAATACTTTCCATTTAAACATATTAGACAAAAGAGCTTATAAGTGAAGCTTTTAGAATTCACCAAAAATTTTGTCAGTTTGTGGGATACATCAATGTTTGTAGCCTTTAAAGAGGGCTGGACCAACATTGCGAATTTCTGTATGTTAATAACATAATCCTAATTAGTTACTTTCATGCAAATTGCTTGCATTTGCATTTTTCTCATGTTGGTTGGGGCTCCTTTGAAGAATAGAATTTTTGTCTTCCTGCCAGACAAACCATAAATAGCGAACGAGTCGCTAAATATGTAACTTCCATTATGAGTACAAGATGGTAGACTTACACATTGTGTAATTTTACTTCTTCACCCTCCTAACAGGAAGGCAACAGCAACAAATACTACTGCGGCAGAAATTAGTGATACCTAAACCGGGTGAAACCTTGCAGAACTCTACTATCTTGTAGTTATAATGGAAGTTATATATTTAGCGACTCGTTCGCTATTTACGGTTTGTCTGGCAGGAAGGCAAATATTCTATTCTTCAAAGGAGCCCCAACCAACAAGAGAAAAATGGAAATATAAGCAATTTGCATGAAAGTAACTAATTAAGATTATGTTATGAACTTATAGAAATTCGCAATGTTGATCCAGCCCTCTTTAAAGAATACTCTGCCATTCTGCAAGGCAGTTCGTAAAAGGCGAACAATTAGCTATATGTGTCACAAGTATTGTGACTACTAAGTGGTAGAGTTCCGAGACGGTTCAGAACACCTATACCTGCAATAATAGTACCAGTTGTTTTTAATGTTTTCAATGTTTTTCAGTGAACTTACTACTACTACTTTCCCCCGTGAGTATTCGGGATCCTTTTGAAGAAAATACCAATTGCTGCTCTGCCAGGCAGGTCGTAAAAGGCGACCAATTGGCTATATGTGTCACTACCCAACATTAGCATCTGATGTTTATTGGAAATGGTATCATATTCTGGATATCAAGTATCATATTTTACATAAAAAATACCTTACTACAATCTACACAATGTACTGCTTCATGAGCAGGCAACTGTTAGTAACATAATATATACTTACTGCACGGCGTCCTTCATCACTGCCAACACAAGCTTCAGTGATTTCTTTGTAATACAGTTGTTGTTCTACACTAAGTTCATGAGTTGCAAGCTGCTTCACGTGAACAGACTCGGATGCTTTAAGACGGGCTGCCTTTCCACACATAGGTTTGCCTAAAACCATATATACATATAATTATTGGGATGAAATAATGTAAAATACAGTTAATTTAAACTTCTTTCATGTGAAAAAAGCAAAATCTCATCTCTTTCTCTCATCAATACTCATTTATTGATATTTAAAAGTAAGGAATTATAATTTAATGTCTGTTCTACAATTTCTAAAGGAATGAGAAAACATTTCAGATACTGTAAGTGGAAAATAGCTAATGATTTGTGTATAAACTCGGAGAATTTTATTCAGATAAGTATAGGAGGCTACATGAGGCACACTAAAAGTTTTGCACTTCTAGCTAATCGGAACTATTTGAATTTCGAACGTTATATTTTTAAAACGTTGCAACCTTCTTAGTAATAAAAAAACAGATGGCGGGAAATGATTTGTCAATTGTTTTTTTTTATCACACATCAAAGTTCTACGTACGCAACGAAAATGGAATTAAGTCGAAAAGATTTTAGAGCGATGATTTTTTATGATTTTTAAAGTTCCCTTTCTCCGCAAGACAGTGCCGCTCGTCTTCAAAATGCTTTTGGGAGAGAAACACCTTGTTTGAGCACCGTGAGGCGATGGTATGCTGAATTTGAGAGAGAGAGATTCTTTACATGACGAATTTCGTGAAGGGCGGCCTTCAACTGCCGTCAACGAAAATAATGTGGCTACTGTTAAGCGGTTAATTGAAGAAAACCCCCGGATTACCTATGAGACAATTCGAGGACTATTAGGGATTGGTATGAGCCAAATTCAGAAAATTTTAAACAAAGAATTGAAAGTTCGGAAACTTTGTTGTCGTTGAATGAACTGACAGCGGAGCAGAAGCGGGCTCGCGTGGAATGGTGCTCACAGATGCTACTGAAGTACGACCACGGACATTCTAATGCTGTTTATGATATTGTCACAGGAGATGAAACGTGGATTTATTGTTTTGAATCCGAAAAAACAGCAATATTGTGAATGGGTGTTTGAAAATGAGAACAGGCCAACAAAAGCGAGACAGGCTAGAAACGTTGGTAAAAAAATGATCGCGTTTTTTTTCTCAGCTACGGGTCCCATCTGTACAATTCCACTTGAAGATGAAAAGAGTGTTAATGTCGAGTAGTATTTTACCCAGAGTGTTAGAAAAAGTTCGCGAAAGTCGACCCAAAAGCCGCATTCTCCTACACCATGATAACGCTTCTTCACACACGGCCAACAAAACGGTCATTTTTAGCTTCCGAAAAAGTACATCTCGTCACTCATCTTGCGAATAGCCCCGACCTAGCACCCCATGATTTCTGTGTTTTCCCCAAAATCAAAGATTTGATGAGAAGTTTTACTTTTACCAACTCCGAAGAGGCAGTGATAGCGTTCAATCGGCAGGTAGAAAACATGCCTTCAGATTTGTGGCCCTCCTGTTTTAAAAAATGGTTCGATCGCATGAAAAAATGTTTAAAATGTAAAGGAGATTATTTTGAAAAGCAATAAACATAATATTTTGGTTATAACATGTTGTTTTTTTAAGTTATGCAAAACTTATAGTGTGACCTACGTATCCCTTCACTTTTTATAGTCCTGACTAGCTGTTGCCCGCAACTTCATCCGCGCGGACTGCGATTCCTCCGCACAGCTCCTCCCCCGTAGGCGATAGCGTGATAATATGTAGCCTATATGTTGACCCGACCTGTTAGTAATTTTCATGCAAAATTTGAAGTAAATCCATACAGTACTTATTGAGTTTACCCCGGACATACATACATACAAACAGACAAAAATTCTAAAAACTATATTTTTGGCTTCCATATAGATTGTAGATCACGCCCCAAGTATTATTTTAAAAACATATTCAATGAACAGTTTTGACTTTCCTACGATTTTATTATATGTATAAATTGTCACTGGCATACAATATATAAGTGTAAAAACATTTTGCACAATTGTTGTTTGTCCTAAATTCTTACAACCTACTACTATCTTGCCCTACATTTTTATTATTTCTAACCAATTTTAACACCTACTATCTAATAATGAACATTAATTATTATCTTTGCTTATACACAATATTAAAATAACAAAAATGTAATCTATACATATAACTAGCAAAAAGCAGAGCTTTGTAAGGGCTCGCAAAGATATACTACCTAGTAATATTGTTAGGAAAGTATTTTTTTGAAAATTACATCTTTTAATGTTTATAATGATTTAACATAAAAAATCCAGCATATTTTTACCCAAAAAGTTCCCATTACCATCAAACATTCCCATCAAAGGCGTCGTCAGGCTTTGGTCTAGGAAGGCGCAGGAAAATAAAAATAAAAAAACATGTTCCTATGACTACATTTTTTAGTACTTACAAGAAAAATTCTTTACAATTTTCTTGATTTAATAAAAACACGATTTTTATTATTATCAATGTTATCTACACTGAATAAATATAAAGGTTATATACTAAAATTTTACACCATATTTTCTGGTCTACCTATAATATAGTACGGTCTACCTATAATATGTAGCAATTCAAGATCCATCTCGCGCCACCACTTCGCTCTTAAAGCCTAAGTGATAGAAATCAATTTTTATTTATGGTAGCTTTCTTGTAAAAGAATTTTCAAGGAAAAAGGGTATTGAAAATGAAAGTTGATCTTATAAAGAAAAACACATTTTTATCATTTCGCTAAGATTAATAGTTTTTTTTTCTAAAATCGGGAAGTTCCTGGTTTTACATCGATTTTCGAAATCAAAAAATGTTTTATTGAATTACCCTTCAATATTTTTAGGATTAATATTGGACTTACGGCAGGCACAAAGAATTGGCGGTAGAAGCTCAGCGAATAAATTTTTGGAATTTTTCTCTCAGAGAAACCCTCGGGGTTCGATTTCTAAGTAAGACAAATCAAAAGCGCGTTTTTTTCAATTTTCTAATAAAAACAACGTTGCCTGGGATTGGAAAAGTGCCCGGTTGGTGATAGGCTGGTCACCTATCACGTTGTGGGACTGAGGTATCTTCGGCTAATCGAGGATGCACACGTTGTACCTCTGCCTACCTCTTCGGGGATACGGGCATGAATATACCTTTTTTTAGCCTTTTCCCCTCGGGCTAAGATTGGAAATTAATCTCAATACAATATTAATCAATTAATACACTTGTACTGTTTCACTATAATCATGTTGTGAAAAATCTATAAACGGTTTACCTTGCAGTCTAATCCTGAAACTTCCCGCTAAATTAAGGTATTTTAAGCTCAAAAGAGTAAAAACTATAAGAAAAGATTTTTTTCAGTTCTAAGAAATATTGAAATGTCTCAATTGCTAAGTCACAAAAAACAGCAAGAAAACACTTACGAATAAAGCAACGAAATAATCATACATGCAGTCTATTTTGATAAAAATGCCAGTATATTTTTTTAATAAAACTGTATATTTTGGAAATGATGATCAAATTGATCAAATTTCAAATAGTCAAATTCAAATGGCATTCAACTCAATTTAACTATTGCTTTAGCTAAATAATCTGTAGGTTAAAAAAATTCGAAGCAATGTAAAAAAACATTTTTTTCAAAACCGATTTTTGACCGATTTTTATACAATTAACGGTACTTGACGCAGTTTTTAGAGAGCAAAGAAAAGCTGATAAGATTTTGAAGTCAATCGTTATATTAGTTTGAAAGTTATGTCAAAAATATTAAGTAAGTTTGCTAAAAACAACGTAATTTTAATATTTGAAAAGCAGTAACATTTGAAAATGATTCGATTTTGATTTTTAAAACGGCATTCGGCGTAATTTTTTTAGTACTAAAATATCGTAGAATATTAAATTTGATTGGTTGAAATATTTCGAAGTTATGTCGAAAAAACACTTTCAAAATTTTCGTCAACGATTACTTCCAAACAGATGAACCGATTTGATGCAATTTATGCATTAGACGTATTTTTTAAGAATAGAGATGATTAGTTTTTGTACTCAATCGGTACATTAACTTGGAAGTTATATTAAAAAAATCTGTTTTGGCAAAATTTTTTTAGTTTTTTTTCAAAATTTCTCAAAATCCCTTGGGCCCATTGGGTTTAATTTTTCAGGAAGTCTAATTCGAGTGGAATCCAATCGAATGCCATCAACCGCGTTTCGATCGGTCCAGCCGTTCAAGTTATGAGATGTTTATACACATACATACACATACAGACACACACACATACAGACACATTGACGTCATCGCGAAAATAGTCGAAAAAGGTTCCTAGGACCTCAAAACGTGCACATCTGGTGAAAACTCGATTTTTGAAAATCGGAGCAAAATAAGTAATTTCCTTATCTACATACGTAGCGGGAAGTTAAAAAGTACAAGTGTATTAATAGATTAATATTATAGTAAAATGGAGTGAATGAAAATGAATTAAATCTACCACGCCAAAGTAGCATTTTAACTCGTTAGCATTTTAACTCGTTAGTTTCGTAATAGATGGCGTTAGTAGTAATAAAATTCTAATACAACATGTATATTCTATTTTTTTTTAATGTTTATAAAACTTTATTTTAATTGTAGATCATATCTTGACATGAATTTAAACTATCACGTCAAAGCTCAAACCTAAAAGTGCGATACTTTTTAAGTAAAATGGTACCACAAAAGTGCATAGAAAGTCTCCTAGTGTAGGGCTCGCTTCGCTCGCCCTATTAAAATTGTGAGAGGTCGAGGTTGGTTGATATGTTACTCAATCACGCCAAAATTACTGAATGGATTTGTATGAAATTTGGCACACAGGTAGAAGATGGAACCTGGAAAAGCACATATTATGCTACTTTTTATCCTGGAAAAATGAGTTGTTCCCACGGGAATCACCAAAAACTTTTATCATGCAGTGGACTGCATGCTGCAGCTCATTTATACATAAAGTAAAATAATTTGTTTTCAAACCAAACCTTTTCCTTCTTTACTTGAGCTTTGCCCCTTAAGTCCAAAGGGAAAAAAATTTTAGAGTTTAAAAAGTTTTCAGAAGAAATTGAAGTAAAATTAATTTCCAACTATCATTAAACTCTTATATATGACTTATGACTTATTATGACATTGAAGAAAGGAAAGTAGTGGAAGAAATAGAACAAATTTATCATAGGTCTGAAAAATAAAGAAAAATGTTAGCAACAAAAACTAACAGTATATGTACTCAATGAATATTTCACTTGGTAACCAAAGCACCTCAGCAGTTCACTGCCTACTACTGTATAACTAACTGTACTACTGGGGGTCTTCTTCGTTTTCAGACCTTAGGTTAGCTTGTTATAGCTAAAGTTCACATATAAAATTTGAGAAAAGTTGCAAATGAAGTTACTTTAAGTAATTTCTTCTTTAAATTATTGATTTCTGCAAATCAGAATTTGAATCTACAAAGTAGATCATTTAAGTCCTCACTACAAAGCTCTGCGGGCTGAGAGAGTGAGAAGAAATGTGATCAAAGGCTAAATTTAACACTTTCATTAGGTAAGGATAAGGAATATATCATTTGGGTGGGTGCCATTATTTTAGCTATTGCTTGATAATGCTAATGTTTGGTACAGTATGGGTATAGTAGTAGAAAATGTATGTATGACTACATTCCTGCTATATAGATGGCCATGCTCGAATAATATCTTTGGTGTCTGGCTTGGATAAAAGAAAAATAGAGATTAATGTTTCAAATTGACATGTGTTTTATAGTCATTTAACTCTAAACTATATTCATCATTTCAAGAATAAAGTTGAAAAAATATATATTAAAAACGTGTTAGCTACAACATTTACAACTCAAAAACACCTATTATAGACCAAATGTTACGATTTTTGCATATTTGGATTTGTCTTTGTCCGGAATAGGATAGTATTAAAATATGATATTCATCAATAAAAAATATGATCATCATCTTACATATATAAAACAAAGTCTTGTTAGATACACCATTTATAACTCAAGAACGGCTGGACCAATTTTTATAATATTTGTGCTTTTGGATTTGTCTTTGTCCAGAATAGAAAAATAAGTATTAAAATATGATATTCATCAGTAAAAAAAATTAATAAAAATTATCTTGCTGACACATCACTAAAATACTTGATTTTTTAAACTTATATTTATTATCCATATGAAAAATATTACATTAAAAAATAGACATTCAAAAAGTAACAAGGGCCAAAATTGGTTTAAATGATTGCATGCCTTAAAATACTTCCAATACTATTACATGTCTGCAGTTTTTTCTTGTTATTAAAACTATAAAACATTTAAAATAAATAATACCTGCAATATCTTTGTTAGCCGGTTTGCTTAATTTAGTTATTGGATCCACAGATTCTAGTTTTTGGGCTTCTTTTGAAAGTGGTGGTGGATTTTCTGGAACAGTTGGTTGAACTCCATCCACACTCAACCAATGAGCTCTAAGTGAAACATCAAGAGGAATTTTTGGTGGAGGCGCAGATAATATCTCTGACAAATCAATCTCTTTGTCTTCAATAAAATGTAATTCCCTGCCACCACCAGAAGCAAATCGGAAGGGCAGAGAATCTGGTTGAATAAAACCATATTGAGGCTAAAAATTCACAATAACAAATATATTTTAAAATTATTATTTTCGTAGGTCAACTTAGGATTGCAGAAGTCTTATCTGACTTAATCTATATAATTGTAAGTCTACTAATTTTTAGGTCTCTAAATGTATGTGCCTAGCCCATAAGTGAAGAAAATATTAGGTTGCTGCAGTTCTGCAGTCACAATGTAAACTTTAAATGTGCCAAATTTCATACTGCACTGTTTGCATGATTGTCTTAAAAAGGGGGATAAAGTTTTTGCTTTGCATATTAATATATAGATTTATATTTTTAAATGTTGAATAACATAGCAAACAAGCAGATGGTTCTCCTGATGGAGACAACTATCACCAATAGATGCCAAAGCTGAGAATGGTGCGCTGCTATCCTTGTGGTGGGTTCTTAATGCAACATGTATAAGTTCACAGGCTACTAAACCCTCCAAACCGGAACACGACGGTGACAAACACTAATGCTTTTGTGGCAGGATTGATAGGTAAGACAGTGGGGTCATTCCATGTCAAATCGACCAATAGTTGGAATCGACCCCTTTCGATTTGGATGAATTTTGGTCAGAAGTTTTCTTTTATCATAAACCGAAGTTCTGCCAAAGGAAAAAAAAATAAAAAATTTTTTTTCGAAAGATATACAAATTCAAAATTTCGCGATTTTTCCAGTTTTTTTTTTTGTATTTACAAATCAAAAATTGAATTTTTGATTTGTAAATACTCAAAATTACAATATTATGTATCTGCATAACTTTTACTTGTATAGAAGTTGCAAAAAACAATTTTTTTTTCTGAAATTAATATTTTTTTTTTGAAATTCAAAAATTCATATTTTTTAAATAAAAAAAAAACCCTATCCAAAAATTTCAGGATCTTTTAAGAACATTACAAGATATCATACAAAAAAAATTGAGCCAAAATTTTCATGGCGGACTTCATTTTTGACGATTTTCAAAAATTCAAAATTTTACAAATTTAGCATTTTTCAAAATTTTTTTCCAAAATATTTTTTTATCAATAGCCCCAAGTGTCCCCTTTTAAACAAACGAAAGCCCATTCCTGTATCTATAATAGCATTCGAGATATTGCAAAAATAAAATTGAAAAACCGGAAAAATCGCAAAATTTTGAATTTGCATATCTTTCGAAAAAAATTTTATATTTTTTTTTCCTTTGGCAGAACTTCGTTTTATGATAAAAGAAAACTTCTGACCAAAATTCATCCAAATCGAAAGGGGTCGATTCCAACTATTGGTCGATTTGACATGGAATGACCCAGTGGTAACTGACCTGCGAGAGACAATGCAAAACTCTACCACCTAGTAGAAATGATGAGTATGACTCATATAGCCAAAAGTCTGCCTCTTACGAACTGCCTGGCAAAAACGACAGAAACAAGAATTCTATAACAAGAAAAAAATTTAAAATGTTTTGTTCTAGAATATTATTTAATAATATGCATTAGGAATACATTGCTTAAAAAACATCACACACACTACATCAGCGATCCCTAGGTACTGTGATTGGGGGTCTATTTTAAACCTAAAAATACACTCACAGTCTAGAAGCGAGCAAGTTTTGTAATGATGAATCAATTTATTTTAAAAATGTGTTTCTGATTTACAAGAATAATCTTAATAGTAATGTAACAATTTTGACAAAACTCATCATTACAATTAAATACTGGAATGTTTTCTTGTCTCGTTTGGTGTACATTGTAAACTATGTGGCTAAAGTATATTTTCATATTTTCTTAGTTTATTTTTAGGGTTGGGTTTAGAAACGTGCCGCATCGATAGAGGAAATCTGAGGCTATCAGGGGCTTTTAGAAGGTCTTCCGATAATCTCTGTTAGTTTCTGTTTAAAAAAAACTCTTAGTTTTTTTTTGCTGGAGATATGAAGCTTTTATTTTTTTTTAAAAACATATATTTTTGAGTTACGCACGAAAATATTTACGATAAACTGTAAGTTGATAACAGATCTGAATCAGAGCACTTCAACTTGCACATGGTCATGTTTGCCCTACCCCCAGAAAATTTTTAAAAATCGCAAAAGCGGTAGGGGGGCAGCCCTCGCCCACTGTAACAAAACATAGGCACCTTGCGAGCCACAGCGGCTGAACCTGGTCACCGCAGGCCACCAAAAAGCCGAAGCTGCGAAGGCGAGCAATGGTGCCTGTGCTTTGTTACGTAAGGGTAGCGGGGCTGCACTTCCCGCAGCACCGAAGCATACACAATCAGACTAGTATATATAGTTGAAAGTGCAGTGAAAAAAGAATTGGGGGGGGGGGGAAGTTTGACGGAGATTATTTCTCTCTTCTCTCTTTTCTTTTTTCTCCAATGTAGTGCCATAATTTAAATTTTTTATGACATTTGTATGGCAGTTTTTAAACAAAAGAAATCATAAAAAAAATGCATATTTCCGGCAGGGGGTTAAGGGGGGATGAACACCCTTCCCTGCCCCCACCCCTTCCCCCTCCCCCCAATGGATGCAGCACGTTTCTAAACTGTTACCTATTTTTATTATACAGAAATTCTATTAAAATCTCAGTATGGAGGTCGGGATCCCTGCACAAAATACATGATAATATACCATAAATTCTATTTTCGTACAGCTAGTCAGTTGTCAAACTTAAACGAAATTTTATTCAATAGCCTTTGGTCAAGGAAGTTACATACTGATACTATCTGGAATGTTTATGTTCCCTTCATAATCGTTCCGAAGAGTACAACAACATTGGTGGAGTGTCTCTTTCTACTAAGTGCCATATAAAAGTGTGGCCATGCGTAGTTTGCAAATAGCTTCTACTAATTCAGCTAATTCTACTAATTTGAGAACAGTTTTTGCACAGTGGTCAAATTTTGGCCAAAGACAAGGAACTTATATAAGATATGATGAAAAATAATGTTTTACTATCAGATGGTAGATTTTTATATATTCGGTAACCGTTATATCCTTTTTATTTATACACGTTGATAGATATATTAGCATAAAATATCTTGTAATTAATACATTGAGTTCTAAAATATGCTTATTTTAATTGTTACGTAATTATTTATGCAGTGCAAAAACTGTTTTCCCAAATTAGTAGAATTAGCTGAATTAGTAGTAATTTGCAAACTACGCACAGCCACACTTATATGTGGCACTTTACCTAGTAGAAAGAGACACTCCACCAATGTCGTTGTACTCTTCGGGACGATTTTGAAGTGCATGTGAACATTTCAGATAGTATCAGTATGTAACTTCCTTGACCAAAGGCTAATGAAGCTAGTCAAGCTGTACGAAAATAGAATTTATAGTATATTATGATGTATATAGTGCAGGGATCACTAAACGGCGGACGGCAGTCCGCATCCCGACCTTCATATTAAGATTTTAATACTGTACAAAGTTCTTAGGTGTAGTGTTAGTCAGAAAATTAAATGGCTCTAACCATATAAACCACATTATTAAAAAATGTGAGAGGGCTTTCCTTATTTTAAAGGCTGTAGCAGGTGTTTTGTGGGAAGCGCACCCATATACAATGAAGTTACTTTATAATGCCCTTATTAGAAGCATTGTGACTTAGATTGTAGTTAGCAATATGTACTTTTATCTAGCATAACATTGTTTGTCCAGTTTCTTTGTTATCCCTATATTGTGAATATTTGTAAAATATTCCTCCTAACTAACATTTTAACACCAATGTGTATGTTAATTTTAACATTATACTAATATTGCTGTGTTTTTTCTTCCAGTGGCTCTCTATGTTTGACAGGAATATATGAAAACACTAAAATCGCTTTTCTGATAATAAACGTGCATACATCAACCTTGACATTGGAGGAATCGCTAAAAGTTTAGCGGAGCCATAACTCAGCAAAAATAAAAAAAAAGAAGCATTGTGGGTTATGGAACTTTTTTATTTCCCCCATGTAACATAACAGCTTTGCACAAACTAGACCTAATACAATCAAAATGTCTCAGAGCTATCTTGGGATGTATGAAATCTAGTCCAGTCTACGCACTTCAGGTAGAATGTTAAGAACTACCTCTTGACCTACGACGACAATATCTTGCTGACCAATTCTTTTACAAAACACTCCACTTAACTTCACACCTAATAATGTCTAAAATCCATACTCTTTTTAATATTATTAATTCTCAAAGTCTTTCCTACTGGAACAATAAAGAACCCCCTTTATTGATTAACAGTTACAATAAAATTAGAAACTTAAATGGGAGTATTGTCCAGTCCAACAAACTCCCAATGTTTTTAGTACCAATCCCTTATGAGGTGCTAATAATATTTAAACCCAATATTGATTGCAATCTTGGTATACCAAAAAACTCATCACTAGCAAATACCTATTTTAATACTGCTATTGAGGAGAGGTAGCCAGACTGGCATAAATTCTTTACTGATGCATCCAAATTGTCACCATCTGGAAGCACTGAAATAGGCATATATTACCAAAATTCCAAAATCAGTCTGTAATTTCAATCCCTGCCATAATTCTCAGTCTATACAGTGGAATACATAGCTATACTAGAAGCATGCAAATATGTAAAATCCCATAATATATATAAAGCAGTAATTTTGACACTCTCAGCTCACTACACACATTAATACAAAATCCTTTTAAAAATAAACTGCACTCAAAAATTGTCTTAGAAATTAAGAACACTATATACTCCTGCTCAAGGAATAATAATATTGTTCATCTTGTCTGGATCCCAAGTCACTCAGGCATAGTAGGGAATGAGTTCACAGAATCTCTGGCAAAGCATTCAGCAAGTAATACAAACCATGTTGATAGGCTGCATTATAACTACCATTGTTATGACCTCTTAAACCGCTCCCAAAAGGATTTGTTTACTTCATGGGAGAGTAGGTGGAGGGAAGGTTGTAAAGGAATGTATGTAAAGGCATACATTATGCTTCCATCCAACCTACGATCCAAAGCAAGCCCTGGTTTTATAAGTATAAAAATACACCCAAAGCCATTGTCTTTGTAATCTGTAGACTTAATTTGGGCCACTGCTATACACCGGTGTTTCTACATAAAATCAGTCAGGTATAACTCTCTCTGTGAATGTGGCATTGACGAAGGTACTTTAGACCACATTTTTTTTTCATGTCCAAATAATAATACCACTTTTTCACTTTATGACAAGTTACATAAATTAAATATTCCTTTACCTATAAACTTTACTTCTCTATTAACCCACTCATCTCATAATTTGATAAAGCTTTTAATTAATTTCATTACAAAGAACGAAATCAAATTGTAAACCTTGTGCTTTTTAAATAATAGCCTATTGTCAAAAACCTTATATGTTCTATTAATTATATACGCTTAGCATGTATTTATCTATTTGTGTCTGTTGTTACAGTTGTCAACTAACTCCAGCAACAACTAAGTACGGTTCAAGCAACAAGTACATGCGATATTAATAATAATAATAATAATAATCATTTAATTCAATAATAATAACAATAATAATAATAATAATAAAAATACAAGACACTGGCAAAATCATCTTATGTAGAAAAGATGGGCATTGCCACTCTAAATAATTGAATTGAAGATTTTAATATACTTTTTGTATCAACAGGATTGCATTTGAAATTCGCATGTTGATTTAAGGGTTGAAAGGGAGGAGCGGGGGGAAGGGAGGAAGTTTACTACCCCCCCTGTACCCTTCCTCTCCTGGGTAAACTCATGGTTGCTGCCCCCCCCCCCCCCTCTGGCAACTGCAAATTTGTGCAGCCCGTTTCTAATGCAATCCCTGATAGAAAATGATGGTTCGGAGGTGACATAACCTTAAAACTTTGATCATGCAAATCTCAGCAACCATGGCATTCCACGGGGGGGTACAGGGGGGTAATTAACCTCCCTCTTCCCCTCCTCCTCCTTTCAACCCTTAAATCAACATGAGAATTTCAAATTCCAACCCGTGCAGGAGCTTAATCAGGATTTACTTTTGCCCACTTTCAATATTTTTGTCACAAAGTTAAATAAATTAATGTATTTTCCTTATCTACATACCATAATCAAACTATGTTCTTGATTAAAATACATAAATTATAAAATCTTACCTCAATATTTTTATTTTTGAGAGTATAGTCAATATCAGTTATAGACAATTTTTGTCTTTTTGAATGGTGCATAAATTTCATAGAATCTTGAATTATCATTTTCAAACGGTATGTAACATCATCTGCCAATTCTTTGGCGGCATCATCACCAAGACTACTAATTCCTACACTTTCTGCTATAACTTTCATTGAGTCTATTGCGAATGAAGCTCCATACTGAAGCTCGGACTCACTCATTTTGATAAAAAAATTTAAACGATGCTATGTAGAATATAAGGCTGCATCACCCTTTAAATTAATCAACCAGCTAACTTTAACTATTCGATTACCACAAAGAATTTCATAGTATATCTCGTACTACACTCGTCGGTTAGACGATATATGTTCTGTGCTCTGAATATTGCAAATTATGGATAAAGACGTTCAAATTATTGCACACTTGACAAATTCTTCTTCAAATATGAGTACCTATGTACCTTTCCTATGTAATTATTTACTATTTTTTAAGTATAGAGTCCAGGATTCTCTGTTTAATATTCCAAATAGCTTTAATCACGGACTAGGTTGGGTAAAATAGTTAAAATACTCTATCTGTTGTTAATTATTTAGATTTTAGTGTTGATGTTGAATACGAGCATTAACAACAATTGACATTTGACAACTCACAACTGACATTGTTCTGTGCAGTGTTGCCAAGCCGAAGAAAGTAAAAAGCAGCAAATGAAACTTAAAAAAACAGCAGAAAACAGTGAAATAGTCATTTGAAAACATCAAATCCACTGTCCGACTTTACATTCATAGAATTAATAAATAGTTTATTTAGTGAACTTCAGTTATTTTATATAATATATAGGTACTTAAATAGCTATACGACTACTGTTAAATTTACATTTGCCTTTATTAGTGAAAATTTACTTTAGTAAATAAAGTCAAAATGAAAACATTACTTAATTAAAATTATTTATTCTAGCATGAAAAAATTACTGGTTAACATTATTAATTTCATGATCTTCGGCGTTTTCGGACACTTTTTCTTGTTAAAATCGTACATGCCTTTATTACATTCATTTCATATGCATCTCAGTTGCATGAAATAATAATAGATAAATTAAATAATTAATATACTATTTGAACTATCCTGTTTAACTGTATGTCAAAATCTTAGCGTTGTTAAATTTTAAATTCCCTATATTACCGCAAGAGGCACGCTAGAGATATCAATTTTGATGAGGCGCGGAACCAATGCATACAAAATCTATCTTTATTGCTTTTGTTAAAAGGTTTAACATGTTGGTTGTAAGTTGCGATTTGGAATGAATTATTTTTGAAAAATTTTTGAAAAATATGAAATTTGGATATATCCTCAAAAAATGGTAGAAATAAGAAAAACAGAAAATAGGGATGTAATGGCGAAAACAGTAAATCTACTGTTAAAACAGTAGGGTTGGCAACACTGGTTCTGTGTACCTATAATAATACACATACTTATCTATGATTCTGTGCAACTAACAAACTGAAACAAACTGTAGACGTGAGCGCTATATAACATAGATAGTTGTGAAACTATTTAGTTGTTTTCATAAACGTCAATCGTTTTCAACCAAAAATACTAAATAGACTATCTACTTTTGTCAACGGTAATATATAAAGCTACGTATAGCTTATGAGACGATCGCGACGTATCGCTGTGTCGCAACGATCAGTTTTCAATAACGAGTTTTCTGTTGTAACGAGTAACATGAGCCACTTCACACTGTTTTGATTATGTGTAAGACTTTTTTGTATTAGTGCGATAAAAGAAGTAACGCAGATGTACGTATAATTAAAACAAAATAATATAATTAATGTGTTTAACATTATCGAAATTGATTCTTTTTTATGGACGCTTCAGATGCTACCTTTTTACACAAATTAATTAGATTTTCGTTTTGAACTCGACCTTGATACTGCAAGTACCCCATTCCTTTCGAGTAAATCTATATTATTATAATATATGTTGGGTATTGTAATTTTATAAAACACTTATATTTGTATTTGTTATATATAAATACAAATTTCGTTTGTCCAATAATACTTCATTTATTATATAGTTTTAAACATGGCAAATAAAGTATGAAGAAAATTTCATTAAAAGATAATTAAGTAATATAGTTATAGCTAACGTGGTTTAATTCGAGAGTAACTATTTAAGATTTTGGCATAATCCGTTGTTTAAAAAGTTGATAGTTATTAAAAATACATAGTTTACCTATCGTTATCTGAAATCAATTATTAACGTGATCGTTTTGTTATTTCATAAATGCATAACGACACATGTCTTAAACAAACCAGTGTTGCCAAGTGCCAACCCCTGTAGTATTCCCCCGCCCCCCAATTCCTTATTAAATCGCCCTAAATATATATATATATATATATATATATATATATATATATATATATATATATATATATATATATATATGTATATATGTATATATATATATATATATATATATATATATATATATATATATATATATATATATATATATAATATGTATAACAACACGTTTCATGGGCAATTTTTGTTCTACAATTACAATTATAAATGAAAAAAGTTTAGTCCGATTGATTCCCAAAAAAATAGGAAACATATTATGTACGAGCTGTGCCCGCGACTTCGTCCGCGTGGGATTATTTTAACTTCCCACTACGTATGTAGATAAGAAAGTTACTGATTTTACCCCGATTTTAGAAAATCTAAGTACTAAAATACGAATACCACGACATGGGTGGAGTGTATCTCTTTCTACTAAATAAAGCGCCAATCGCCATATTTAAGTGCGGTCATGCGTACTTTGCTAATTACTACTAAGTAAATCTACCAATTTGAAAAATAGTTTTTGCATTGCATAAATAATTACGTAATAATTAAAACAAGCAAATTTTAGAACTCACTGTGTTAATTACAATACATTTTATGCTAATGTATTTATCGAAGTATATGAATAAAAGAGATTTAACGATTACCTAATATATGGAAATCTTCCATCAGATAGTTTTATATACACTGACAATTGCAAGAAAGGGACAACATCCACTCTTGTCGTTGTCTTGCTCAGAACGTTTTTCCCCTTTTTTAAGTAAGAAACAAATCTCAACTTTATGAGTAACGAAATAAAGTACATTTTTATTTTTCAAATATTGCTTCGTAAAAATTCTAGTTATAGTATATAAGTTCCTTGGCCCCATGTAAATGGCGATTGGCGCTTTATTTAGTAGAAAAAGACACACTCTACCCATGGCGTGGTACTCTTCGGAACGGATCCGCTATTGCACTAATGTAAGGTGCCCCATAGGCCTACAATAATATTGCGTAATATTACGTATTGTGCAATATTATTGTCCGTTTAGGGTTAATATTGAAGATTGCACAAAGTTGAACGAAAGTTTGAGGGGTTTAATTTTTATTGTGCAATATTTTTTTCTTGCACTGTGTTTGCGCGGGAATCCTAGTTCCGTTCCTCCGTATTTCCTTCCTGCATCCATCATATGTTCCTCTCACTTGGAGAAAGATGGCGTCGCTGAATAGCCACATCGCATACGCTCATACGCCAGTTCGTTCGTCGACCGCATCGCGAGTGATCGCGTACCTGTACGCTCGCAACGTCTAGACAAAGGCCTAAACCGAACCGCTCGCGTCACCGCGCCGCAACCGCCCGCTCGCTCGCTCGTCTCGAGATATAGCCGAAGCCAGCTAACTGCAAGCCGTGATAAGTGTAATCCACCAGTGCAATCCACCAGGTGAGTCCTTCATCATTCTTAACATCCATCCTATCATATGCGGTGCGGAGTAAACTAACTCCGCGCGGACAAAGTCGCTGGCAACAGCTAGTTTTAAATAAGTAGGTACCACAGAGGTCAGTATCTAATAGTTTAGGATACCTATAGGTACTAATGTATATATAACAATTTAAATGACTCGCTTATTTTCCTATTTATAGTACTTTATACGTATACTTTAATTAGTGTTTTGTTATTCTGCCTTTACAACGGGGGGATTAATCTATACATCTATACAAATAAATAAAATTGGGGTGTCTATTTGTAATATTAAAATAACCGCTTTTTACAAAATGCATATGGATGTTATACACTGTACATATATCAAAATAATATTTTTTACAATTTTTGTCTGTCTGACTGTCTTTTTATCCCGACTAATCTCTGGAACGACTGGACCGTTTTTGACGGGACTTTTACTAGCAGCAAATGTGACAGGGAGTAACTTAGGCTACTTTTTTCGAATTATTACCACGCGGATGAATTCGCGGGCTCAGCTAGTATAAAATATAAAAAAAACAACTTGAGAGGTGTCAAGGGACACCCGGATGGAACGAAGTTCTTTTATTATTATTTACAAAAAACCTGTATACACTCAACAAAAATAATCGTCGCGACACCACAATGTTCAATGCGAAATAGAATTTCGGCACCCAGTCAAATTTCGGAACCCGGTCGAATTTCGGCACCCGGTCAAATTTCGACTCGCGGTTGAATTTCGGCACCGGTCGAATATAGGCACCCGGTCGAATTTCAACCCACGGTCGAATTTTGGCATCCGGTCGAATTTCGGCACCCGGACGAAATTCGACCGGTGGTTGAAACTCTGCAACCGATCGGAATTTGACACTCGGTCGAATTTTGACACTCGTTCGAAATTTACCTGTCCGTCGAAATCAACTTTTGGTCGAAATTCGACATTCGGCCGAAATTCTGTATAAATGTCGAACATTTGGCACTAGAAAAAAGTAAACTCAATCAAATAGTACATAGACTCTTTCACTTTCAATGCACGAGCTAAAGGGAAGTGGCTGGTTATTTCTGTGCTTACAATACCTTACTATAGCAAAAAGTGTCGTGAGTCGTGACAACTTTTCGTAAGAATTTTTTCCGTCTAGCCCCCTTTCACAACGCGCGATAAGGAACTTCGTTCCAATAATATAGGTAAATTGAATATTATATTGAACAATGGAAAGGGAGCGATGGGAGTTATAAGGACAATAGAGTGGCCAGCTCCTCGAATGGACCAATTAAAAGCAATTTTCTTGGAGTGGGAGTCAGAATCAAACCATCGACGACAGAATTCTATGCACTTCGTGGACAGGGTAAAATTGAACGAAAAATGCTATTTTGGACCGAGCTGTGGTTGATTAAAGTTCACGTATTTTGCTAAAGGTTAAGCATACGTTACTTTGAGCCGGATTAGATCTCTAGAGAGGCTAATAACATAGAATACTGGAGACTAACAGAAGTCAATTTACATGTAATATTCGAGCAACGCACACATGACACCTCTGACAGACGCGATATCTCGGAAGTCTTTTTTATTTCTATACATTTTCACTAATCGTTAAAGCTCACAGTGTTATTTTAGAACTGTAAAAACTAAATAGTTATTTTAAGAATAATAATATGTCGGCAAGCCAGAAAACAACTCGTCATTATAATCAACTGCTAAAATTGCGCTAACCGTAAAATTATAAATGTGTCGAATCTCTAATGATGTGACTAATATATTATATTTGCTAAGATATTAGTAATATTGAAAGGATTCGTGGATTAGTAATCCGGCGAACTGTGATATGCTAATATTTCATATTCGCCTAATATCTGTAAATGAATCGGATAATATCATTCGGTATTCGGAATAGTTCGGATTCACTAGATTGGCGCCGGTCGGATTCGTGAAAATATTAAAATATTTTCACGATACGCCGCGGCGTACGTACGAATGAGACAGACGTATTTCCTGCAGTATACTGTTGTTTTAAGGTTTTATTACACTAGGTCACTTTCTATGCACTTTTGTGGTACATTTTACATAAAAAAGTATCACACTTTTAGGTTTGCGCTTTAACGTGGTGGTTTAAATTCATGTCTAGATATGTTATGCTATTTCATAAAAAAAATAGAAGTTACATTTGGTATTAGAAATTTATTACTGCTAACGCCATCTATTATAAAAGTAACGAGTTAAAATGCTACAAAGCTACACTAGGCGACTTCAACTATTTTCGCGATGACGTCAGTATGTCTCTATGTATGTGTGTGTGTGTGTGTTGTGTTAGATGATTCTCTCTCTCTCTCTCTCTCTCTCTCTCTCTCTCTCTCTCTCTCTCTCTCTCTCTCTTTCTCTCTCTCTCTCCCTCCCCCTCTCTCTCTTCCCACCCTCCTTCTCCCCCTCCCCCTCCCCCTTCCCCTCCCTCTCCCTCTCCCCCTCCCCCTCCCCCACTCCCTCTCCTCCAGGGGGAGGCCCCTGGATACGCTGGATTTTTTAGGTTAGTTAATTATAAATAAAGTCCATACATTAAAAGATGTAATTCGTGTAAAAATACTTTCCTAAGAAAATTACTAGGTAATATAACTTAGCGAGTCCTTATAAAGCTCTGCTTTTTGCTAGTATCACCTAATCTTGAGAAATATCGGTATTAACCCACCTCTACGAATCTCGATTGTCAAAATTTATTATCTATGCCACAGAACCACAGAACAATATACTCCTAACGGGAAGAAGTGGGATCCAAGGAACTTATATACGATAACTGGAATTACTACGAAGCAATATTTGAAAAATAAAAATGTACTTTATGAAGTAAAAAATAAAGTTGACATTTGTTTCTTACTTAACAGAGGGGAAAAACGTTCTGAGCAAGACAACGTCAAGAGTGGATGTTGTCCCTTTCTTGTAATTGCCAGTGTAAATAAAACTATCTAAATGGTAGATTTTTATATATTCGGTAATCGTTAAATCCCTTTTTTCATACACGTCGATAAATACATTAGCATAAAATGTATTGTAATTAACATAGTGAGTTCTTAAATGTGCTTATTTTAACTATTACGTAATTACTTATGCAATGCAAAAACTGTTTCTCAAATTAGTAGAATCACTTAGTAGTAAATTGCAAACTACGCATGGCCACACTTATACATGGCGATTGGCGCTTTATTTAGTAGAAAGAGACACACTCCACTCATGTCGTGGTACTCTTCGGAACGAATTTGAAGCGCGTGTAAGCATTCCGGGTAGAATATAACTTCCTTGGTGGGATCACTGAATTTGGCCCCCCTTTTTTGGATTTTTGAATTGTTTGTTAACGAGTGCGTTTATAACTGTCTTATTATTTCGCATGCAGACCAAAAAAATTTTGAAAACTTCAACAATACTTCAATAAAAATGTTGGTGAAAACAAGACAGACGGCTGATTATTCGTTAAAATACGATCAGTGCGGTTTTAGTAAATTCAAGTATTTTGAATGATATTGAATATCAACTGTGAATGTGAAAATGTGAGTTTTCAATAATTATATAAATAATTTCATTACAATACACAAGTATCACAACTATCTGCTAGCCCTGTTTAAAAATATTGATGGCTAGCTAATTAGATAAAAAATAATTAATAATTAAGAATTTAATTGTTTTTATGATCGAACAATCATCAATAGTGGTCGAACAAACGATAATTGATCAAAACTAATAAATCTAAGCGATAAAAATAAAGAGATCTAGTAACTTAAGGGTGAACATTTGTTTAATTAATTATAAAAAAGTAAAAGACGAACAAACAATTTTTACATTCGAACATTAACGATCAAACGACGAACAAATAATAAAAAATAAAATTAAATAAAAAACGGGGGGCCACATTCAGTGCTCATCGGATCATTCTTAATTATTAATTATTTTTTATGTAATAAGCTAGCCATCAATATTTTTAAACAGGGTTAGCAGATAGTTATGATACTTGTAATGATGTATTGTAATGAAGTTATTTATATAATTACTAGCTGTGCCCGCGACTTCGTTCGCGTGGAAAAAAATCTAAAATAAAAAACCCGCATAGTTCCCGTTCCCGTGGGATTTCCGGGATAAGAACTATCCTATGTCCTTTATTGGGTCTCAAACTATATTTTTACCAAATTTCATCCAAATCGGTTCAGTGGTTTGGCCGTGAAAGCGTAACAGACAGACAGACAAACAGACAGACAGACAGAGTTACTTTCGCATTTATAATATTAGTGTGGAAGTATGGATTGAAAACTCACATTTTCACATTCACAGTTGATATTCAATATCATTCAAAATAACTGAATTTACTAAAACCGCATAATGAATAGCCGTCTTGTTTTCACCAACATTTTTATTGAAGTATTGTTGAAGTTTACAAAATTTTTTTGATCTGCATGCGAAATAATAAGACAGTTATGATCGTATTGTATGAATAGCCGTCTTGTTTTCACCAACATTTTTATTGAAGTATTGTTGAAGTTTACAAAATTTTTTTGATCTGCATGCGAAATAATAAGACAGTTATAAACGCACTTGTTAACAAACAATTCAAAAATCCAAAAAAGGGGGGCCAAATTCAGTGATCCCACTTCTTCCCGTTAGGAGTATATTGTTCTGTGATTCTGTGGCATAGATAATAAATTTTGACAATCGAGATTCGACACATTTATAATTTTACGGTTAGCGCAATTTTAGCAGTTGATTATAATGACGAGTTGTTTTCTGGCTTGCCGACATATTATTATTCTTAAAATAACTATTTAGTTTTTACAGTTCTAAAATAACACTGTGAGCAATAACGATTGGTGAAAATGTATAGAAATAAAAAAGACGTCGATAAACACGTGGATAGTTTGTTACACAAATTGACACCTAAAGACGTAAGTGAAAATATATTTATTCCATCTTTTATTTTGGCTTGTAGCTTTTGTTCGGAAAATAAAATGTTTTTATTTTTTATTTTCTAGTTCAAAACCAGAGCCTACTCAATAGCCAGGTTATATTACGAAGTGGGAGATTATGGAAACTGCCAGAAATATGTCGAACAATATCTTACACAAAAGTCGAATAACGCTGCCGCTTACAAACTTCTTGGACAAGCATTACAAAAGTTGGGAGACAAGGAAAAGGCTCTCGATCAATTTAAAATATCATTGGATATTGATCCGTCGCAAACCAGTACAATTTTAGATGGTAGATATATATAAATATCTTATTTCGCTTATTTTTAAATGGATTTATATTTTGATTATAAGTTAGTTTTAAATTAGCTTTTCAATTTTTTGAAACATAAATTGTTTGTGTCTGTATATGTACCAAAATAGTCTAGAGGGTGGTCATCTGTCACATAAAGGAACCTACTGTTGTCTTTTGAGGGTACATATAGGCACTCTACCACGAGTCGTGGTTAACAAAGTTTGCGTTCCCTACAGCAAATCTGAAAAATTTTGGCTATATATCTGGACAAAACATTGTCTTGGATGCATCAAATCAGGGCAATTAGTAAAAAAGTATTAAGTGCTTACGAGTTCATTAAAAAGACTGTAATTACTACCAATCCCTACTAAAGTGGTTGTTGCCTAATCCCTTATTCTATCTATTCTCGATTTTGCTGACGCTAGTCATGTTGACTTGACCGACGAATAGCTGGATAAACTTAGCATCTCCAGAAACTTTGCGTAAGATTCATATTTGGCTTATACAAATATGATCATGTTTCCGATTATAAAAGAGTCATATACCAACATATTTAAAGAAAAGATTTGAATTTCAGCATACTCATACTCATTATAAATATTTAAGATCTGCTGATAGTCCTTTGCTTTGCTTTATGTGTTAAGCTATAAGGCTCTGCAATTCTTTGTGCTTACATAGGGTCAATTCGCCTGTTTGCATCCACTTAGTGGAGTTGGCAACTTTGAAGAAGAAAATAAAAATGTATTAGCATTATTTTTGAATAAAAAATTAATGTATGTAAAAAATAAATGTATTAATTACATAGTCTTTTTAAGTTTAACATAAAGTTTTGGTCGAAACATCTAGTAGTTTTTTTTTAAATTGACAAATATCAGAATTAGGCCATTTACCCAGTTCGCGTCCATCCATCCAGGGTTTAAATTGGAGTTTTTTTTATTTTAAAAGCTGCTAGCTGAAACTTTTGAGATTTGACATGGCTCTTCCCTAGAATGTCCTTGAGATATTCTAGCTTGAATCACGGTGGAGCAACCATTGTAATTTTTTTTTCAATGTATAAAACTTGAGAAATTCTAATTTTCGGAATTTTTTTGCTTTTTCAGTGGCCAGTATGCTCAGAGTGCTTTGAAATTCTCTCTGGCTCTTCTCTAGAATTTCTTAAAGATATTGTGGCCGGAATCACGGCGGAGCAACCATTTTAAATTTTTGTTTTGATGTATGAAACTTGAAAAATTAAAATTTTCCTTTTTTTTTTGTTTTTTAGCCGCCAGCATACTTGAAGTACTTTAAAATTCGCTCTGGCTCTTCTTTAGACTGTCTTTAAGATATTCTGGCTTGAATTACGGTGGAGCAACCATTGTAATTTTTTTTTCATTGAATGAAACTTAAAAAATTAAATATCCGAAGGTTTATTTCTTTTACAGCCGCCAGCATGCTCTGAGTCCTTTGAAATTCGGTAGAGTCCTTGCCTATAATGTATTTAAGATATTCTGGCCTGAATCATGGCGGAGCAACTATTGAATTTTTTGAAGTGAAAACTTCTTTAGGCGCGTTGAGCGTTTTGGTAGAGGGTAAAATCCTCGGTTCGCGTCACCGACATGCTAATGATAATAGTATATCTATAGCTATGTTTTGCATATAGTTTTAATTACTCTCAACTTAATAGTTCCGTTTTCACTTCTATCGGCAGTCCCACGACTGCTACTGTTTTTTTTTTTAAATGTATGAAACTTAAAAAATTCAAATTTTCAGGGTTTTATGCTTTTCAAGTCACCAGCATGCTCAGAGTACTTTAAAATTTGCTCTGACTTTTCTTTAGAATATCCTTAAGATATTCTGGCTTCAATCACGGCAGAGCAACCATTGTAATTTTTTTTTCAATATATGACACTTGAGAAATTCTAATTTTCAGAGTTTTTTTGCTTTTACATCCGCCAGCATGCTCGGTGCAAGGCATGCAAGTTTCATACATTTAAAAAAAAATCAATCGTTGCTCCGCCGTGATTCAGGTCAGAATATCTTAAGGACATTCTGGGAAAAGGCCCTACCAAACTTCAAAGGACTCCCAGCATGCTGGCAGCTGTTGAAGGAAGAAACCTTCGAAAACTTGAATTTTTCAAGTTTCATTCATTGATAAAAAATACAATAGTGCTCCGCCGTGATTCAGGCCAGAATATCTTAAGGACTTTTTAAAAAAGAGCCAGAGCGAATTTTAAAGTATTCTGAGCATGCTAGCAGCTGTAAAAGAAAAAAAATCCGAAATCTTGAATTTTTCAAGTTTCATACATTGAAAAAAAAATTTACAATGGTTGCTCCACCGTGATTTGAGCCAGTATATCTCAAGAACATTCTAGGCAAGGGGCCCTTGCCTAGAATGTTCTTGAGAAATAAACCTTCGAAAACTTGAATTTTTTAAGTTTCATACATTGAAAAAAAAATGAAATGGTTGCTCCACCGTGATTTAGACCAGAATATCTTAAGGATATTCTAAAGAAATCAGACTGAATTTCAAAGTACTCCGAGCATTTTTTTTTATTTTTATTTATTCAGGATAGCAACAGCATTTAAGTACATACACTATTAAATTTAAATGATTTACAAATTAAAGCCAGTAATAGTTATCCACTGAGTTATTACATAATATATTGAGAGCAAAGACAAATTTATCCAGTTTAAAACTGCATTGGTTAATAAAAGGATAAAACGTAACAAAGGAGATGAGCCGAAGTTATTTATGATTATACGATGTTACAGATATTAATTCTTTTTTGTTTATTATTGATGAAGTTCGTAGTTATTCTAATAATTATAGAAGAAGTAAATTGTAATATACAATAATAATACCGTATAAACATACATACACATATACATAACTAAGTATATATATTTACATACATATATATATATATATATATATATATATATATATATATATATATATATATACATATACATATACATATACACATTCATACACATATATACATATACAAAATAATATACCAAATATGAAACATTGTTATACCTACAATAACATAAAGTGAGTGACTTAATTTAATTTACCCATAGTAACATACGTAATTAGTTCGATTCTGATAAAATACACTGTATGATATTACATTTAAATGTGTTTTTAGTGCCAATGAATAAATCTATGGTTTCGAACCTATCATTGTAAGTGCATGCTAATCGACTGAGGACAGCGTTTTGGCCGTAGGACGTAGTGTGAAACTGAGGGTGGAACAAATGTGTGTGTCTGGTGCGCCGCATGGGCGTACTCAGAGATAAACCAGAGAGGAGACTGGGGCAATCCAGACGACCGTGTAATATGTCGTATAAAAGTCCCATATCAGCAATATGTCGCCTTTCTTCAAGAGTCATGATTCTATATAGTCGACAGTTTTTAATATATGAGTTTGAATTAAATGAGTAATTATTCAATTTATAATTTAAATATTAAATGAATTTTTTTTGGAATGCGTTCCAAACGTTTTATGTGAATATAAAAATGAGGTGACCATATAGAACATGCATATTCTAAAATACTTCTCACATATGCGTAATATATTATTTTAATACTTAATATATTTGTAAAAGGTTGACAGGTACGCATAACAAATCCCAGATTTCGCAGTGCTCTGTTTGTCACATAATCCACGTGAGATACCATTGTCATTTTGGAATCAAACATGACCCCTAAATCACGCACTAGTTCGACCCTCTCTATTACAACGCCATTAAAGCTATATTGATATAAAATAGGTTTTGGTTTGCGCGTGAAGCTGATGCATTGACATTTCTGAAAACTTAAAGTAATATTATTATTTAAGTAATTATTGAGATCCCTTTGTAATAATTCGCAGTCTTTAAGTGATTTGATTGACATATATATTTTTTTATCATCTGCATATAACACATGCTTGGCATGGTCAAAGCATCCATCTATGTCAAAAATATACGCATCGTAAAAAAAGGACCGAGGTGCGATCCCTGAGGGACACCTGATGGGATGGATATAAAGTCTGATTTGTAACCGCCGATGACTACTGATTGGGAACGATTAGATAATGCATGCTGGCTTTTCCCCCGTGTTGGTTCCTTCCGGGCTCCTTTGAAGAATAGAGCAACTGCCGTTCTGCCAGGCAGGTCATAAAGGTGACCGATTGGCTCTGCAAGTCACTGCCGTCGTGACTACTAGGTGGTAGATTTCTGCATTACTCGCCCGGGTCTGGTACCACCGCCGTACCTATTCCTGCCGCAATAACGTCAGAATGACGTGACAACAGGATAGCAATGCACCATTAACACCTTAGGTGTCTATAGGCGATGGTTGTCTCTATCCATCAGGAGACCCATCTGCTTGTTTGCTATCTTATATAAAAAAAAGTTCAGTGATCGTCGGAAATTCACAATTGCAACAGTTCAGCGGGAATCCACAGCAAAAAGTGTTAAACAAAGAAGAAGTCTTGAAGATAAGTCCGTAGCCTCCTCTGCCGGTCTTGATCCTGATTAGTTCGGGCTTGTACCATCAAGCCGGTCTCTGCACGCACGTTTATCGCAGGTAACTGCTGAGATTGCCCGCTGTGCGTGCCTACTGAGTGCATGCCTACTGTGATTCCTATGTTCATGGATCTGTATTTTGAATTTGTCTTACGATAGTTATAGGGCTACTTACATTTTTATGCATTCCTTTTTTATTTGTACTTGGGTCATGTATTTTTATTTCACGCTATATTAATGCTTTTCTTTATAAATATTATTTATTTACTTAAAAATATTTTGTAATATTCATAATTTTGACATGACATGACACAATGTATTATCTTCTTAAATTTCAAATTGTATTCTTAAAATGAGTTCCACTTAGTGTCATATTTGTAAGATTGGAACATATTCAAGATTGGAAGTTGTTCCATCCATGGGCCTATAAATAACCAAGCCTATCATCATCGTGGGTTCAGTCATCGTCGGAAATTCACAATGAAACAGTTCAGTCATCGTCGGAAATTCACAATGAAACAGTTCAGTCATCGTCCGAAATTCACAATTTAGTGATCGTTGGTAATTCATAATTGAAACAGTTCAGTCATCGCCGGGAATTCACAGCAAAAAGTGTAAATCAAAGAAGAAGTTGAAAGATAAGTCCGGAGCCTCCTCTACCGGTTTTGTTCCTGTTTAGTTTGGGCCGGTGCCTTCAAGCCGGTCATTGTTCCTGCCTCATCGTGCTTGCTTCACCTGCCTGCCCGTGCCCGTCAGCATGAACCCACTGCGCGTGCTACCCGCGCTCCCACATAACGCGTCTGCGAGAGTCCCTACACTCCGGGGGAACCAATAAATATCAGTGTCGACTGTCAAACTCTTATGTACAGTATATATTATTAGTTTCTGTATTTCATTTAATTTTCTCCTTGTGCCACCAGGTTTCTCAAGCCTCAGGAATCTGGTGACAGCTTATTTTGTGACTTGGATCCTCTCCCTCTACTATCCATAGGGGTTGAGGCTATAACAATTTTTAAGTTACAATGTAGGTTGTTGACATCATCACAAAAATAAATTATGAAATTCATGAAAATGAAAAATTTTATAGTACTTTGAAATTCCCATACTTACATTCAATTTCCTAAAATGTAGAGAATAAAATTATTAAAACTCACCAGACATTATTAACTAAATATTTAAAAATGGCTACACTCACATTTAATTGGTGTAATATTTCTTAAGGTATCAGACAACCAGATGAGATCCTGATGGAAAAGGAAAACTTATATATAGACTCCAAACGCGGTAAATGTTGCACTGCCAATATGTGTTATTAGTTTACCCCTGTAGTTTCGCCCACAAGTAAACTACCATGTATATATAGTTTTTAATACACTCTGTCATCCCCTGTTCCTACCCCTTAGAGATTTATTTTCGAAAATGTCAATCAATTCTAATTAAAATTAGTTTGGCAGTTTAGCCGTGAAAGCAAAGCAAGACCGACTCGCATTTATACTATTGTAGTATGGATTAGTGTGTGTGTAACAATAAATTTGCCAGCTAGCTACTTTCTCTCTCTCCAAGTTGCAACATGACACTAACAAGTTCTGATAATGGCAAGAATAAGTAAGGCAATAATACTGAATTCAATCAAAATGTGACACTCTGTGATACAGTTAGCCAATCAATTTATAAAGGGATCCAGACCAAAGTGGGGAGATAATGCCCCTTTATAGAACTTAATTTATAATGTTGGTTATTCTTAATTTTATTGTTGCAGTTTGTGAATTGTTAGCAGATGAAAAAGTTGCAATGGAAATTGGTAGAGCAAAATATTGGTGTGAAAAAGCAGAGGCTACATTCCCAAAACATCCTATTACTTTTCGGTTGAAGGAAAGGCTTGTCACAGAAGCAAATCCAGACCCAGAAGCTTTTGAAAATCTCTTACGGACTGAATTAACAGCAAGGCCTAAAGATGCATTACTTCATGCTAAATTGCTGAAATGTTATCTACAAACCAACAAATTAAAAGAGGCAATTGATCATAGTTCTGACATTGAGTTTACTAAAAACTATTTTAATAAAAATCTTGCTTGGTATGAAACACTTTCAGAAATTCTTAAATTTAACGCATTAAGTTCTACTGATTGGCAATACCAATTGCTGCTTTTAACTGTTAAAGAAAGACTATGTATGTTAAGTTTGACTGACATCCCTAGTGGCTTATCAAAAAATTTAATTGAATGTAATGAATTACTTCACTCCTATGATCAGGCCATTGAATGTGTATTAAGGGCAGGTGCTGCTCCTGGTTTTGGAGAATTTCATGCTAGTCTTTTACAACATCATCGAGGACAGTTAGCTTTTCATGCAGCAACTTATATTCTTAAGAAGGCTAAAAAAGACCAACTTAATTGGTACAATGCTGTTACTTATTCGTCACCTCTAATGTTAATAGCGTGGCAAACCATCCCAGTGAGTCCAAATTCAAATTGGTTGGCACATGCTCCTGAAAAGCAACAAAAGGCAGCACAACAATGGTATTTAGAAGGGTCCTATAGATGTTCACAATCAGGGCATTATTTATTATTGAACAATCAAGAAAAAAGTCAATTATTTTTAGATCAGATTTCACAGGTGTGCTCGGACACACATTGGAGGGACAAATTATATGAGAAAATATTTGTTTCAAGAGAAAACTTAACTAAAATTGAGTCATCCCATATTGCATCTAATGCTTTTATTGCCCCTGCAATAAGACTACCACGTAGAGTTGAGGTTCAAGCTTACGATGATAATGCTCAAAGAGTTTATCCAAACTCTCTACATCATTTTGTTTGGATTGTATCCAATTATACAAATTTTGCAGACTTCAAATGTACACTGTTTGATATGCTTCCATCTTCCTTAGCAAATTGTGGTCCCGAAACATTAAACAAGTTGGATGTATTAGCTTTTCTCTATTGTGCTACTCTGACAATGAGAAATCAAAAGAAAAGGGAAGAAAATTATGGCTTTAAAGATAAACCAATACTCCTTCCTGCAAATATAACAAATCTTTTATGTACTTTACCACAAATCAAGTTTTGGGATTGTGCATATAAGTTAAGCCAAAATGAATTGGGCTCTGAGTATACAGATATTCGTTCAACAATAAGTCGTGGTATTGAAATTGTAAGGTGTATTGATAATCATGGCCTAGATCCTGAGCTTTTGTGTCATTTGGGAAAAATATTCAGTGACAAAGCGACAATGACTACTGAAATTGAAGAAAAAAACAATTTAGAAACTAGAGCTTGCCTTTACTATTCTTCTGCTATTAACCTTCTAGAAATGATTAAATGTAAAATATCTATCAAAACACCTGAGCGGAGAATGTTCGACTACACCCATACAGAGTTTGAGACTAAACAATTAAATAAATTACTTGAAGAAAGTAAAATTTATGTAGCTCTAAGTCATCTTAATGACGGAGAATATGAAAAAGTTGTTGAACTTCTCGCCAATTTAAAAAGTCCAGAGGCTCTTTACTATCTTGGTAAAACCTATAAAGAAATTGCTCTAGAAGAGAAAAGGCTAACTAACAATCCCGATTTTCATGCAAAATTTTTAACAATGTTAGAAAAATCTAGACAATTAGCATTAAAATCATTGCATAAAATAAAGCAAACAGATTCTTATTTAAAAAATCACTTATATACCGACATTCAAGAATTAATAGAGGACATAGAAACACATTTGAACAAAGTAGAAACAGATATCCAAATGCCAATAACTGATAATGTCAGTAAATATTCTTCTGATGAAAATATATCGGGTTATAGTGATGTTCCTGCTACAAGGACAAATAATATTTTGCGAAACATTAGTTCTACACCAATACGAACTAAACCAAGTGTTATGAATTCAACGAACTATCGAACTGCTATAGATTCAAATGTGTTTGAACATACTCAAGTAGATTTACATTTTGCCGAAAGTATTCAAAAAGACATAAAAAAGTTGCAAATGAAAGATGAGGCAATAAATAATTTCATGGAACAATCAAAGGAATGGTTTGAAGAAAATCGAAAGTTAGGAAATCAAATTATTAGTACTATTAACTCTAATATTAGTAGCATTAATTCTAACATAGAAAACACAACACAACAATTTAAACTTTTAAAAATATCTGTTGACCAAGTAAAGGAACAAATAGACGAGTGTCGAAATGAATGTAAGGATGTTGTAGATCTTAAAAAGCAGATAGCAGAATTAAAAAAAGAAGTTAACAAATTAAAAAAGACGTCTGAGCAAACTATAGATGAAAGTGATCTATACAATTTAGAAGATGAATATAGAACAAATGATAACTCCACAAATTTCGGTGCTCAATTACCTTTTACAACTCAACAAGTAATGCCGCCTTTTGCTCAAAGGCTGGTGCCGCCTTTTGCAGTTTCCTCTAATCCTTATCAATTATATGGACAGAATTTCTATAATCTGTATAATCAATATACTCAATTCCCACCTCCACCTGCTGTACCTGGAGCGCAGCCAATATTTGACCCTACTAGAACTCAAATCAACTATCCGGGCGTATACCCAAACCCAGATCAAATGTATTTAGATGTAGCACATCTTGTACCACCTACAATACCAGCTGTTCCTCCAGTGCAAACTATTTCCTCAAACATGACTTCCTTGCCAAAAGTACCACCTGCTTCTTCTATATCTACACCTAAAAATTCACAAGCTGTGGAATTTAAAGAAACTTCGAAGTCATTGCCTATAAACGTTGTAATGACTTCTTCTGACCCATTGCCTGCCTATACTTCAGCACCTGCTCCTGTCTTAAGTGTAACAATACCATCAAAACATATTAAGGGGATTCCCCATAACTATCAAATAGCAATGCCATCTACTACAGATTCCCAAACTGTTAAACCACCTTTGTACACCTTTCCTCCTCCAGTTACTCAATCAATTGCTTCCACAGTTGTACCAAGTTGGAATCAAAACTCCGTTTTTGTCACATCTCAAGCCAAAAATACTATATGTTCTAATGATGCTCAAAAGAGTCTGGACAATTCTATCAGCGTGGTTGATGGTATATTTTCTGCATCATCTCCAAATATAAGCCTTAATAAATCTAGAACTCTGTCGGAACGCAGTAACACATCTGTTGAAAATTATGATCCTTGTCCTGATTTTAAACCTATTGTTCCTTTACCAGCTGAAATTAAAGTTACCACAGGTGAAGAAAATGAAATTGCTATATTTAGTGCCAGAGCAAAATTATTCCGATTTGTCGATAAACAATGGAAAGAGAGAGGAATTGGGGAGATGAAATTACTTAAGCATAAAATCACTGGTAAAGTCAGAGTACTAATGCGGAGAGAACAAGTGCATAAAATATGTGCAAATCACATTATTTTACCAGAAATGGAAATTAAACCTATGAAGAATGAGACAAAAGCATACTTTTGGGTTGCTAATGATTTTGCTGAAGAAACTGTTATTCTTGAAAAATTTTGTATTAGATTCAAAACTGCTGATATTGCTAAAGACTTTTTTGAAGCATTTGAAAAGTCACGCCTTGAATCTACAAAACAAAGCCCATCAATAGTTACAGTTATTGCAAAGCCTGACACCAAGAACGAAAATGTTGTTCAAACACCATTAGACATTAAAACTACAGATAAACAAACAAATAAAACTGTTATTGGAGGTTTTACATTTAATACCACTCCTACATTTAAATCTGTTACAGATAGTGATGAAAATCAAACAAATCTAACCGTAAATCCACCTACAAAGACAGAAAATGTGTTTAGTGGCTTAACATTTAAGACTACAAATTCATCATTGCAAAATGTTTTCAATTTTAAACCTAATAATACTGGTGATAATTCTGATGTGGCCAAGAATAGCAATAATGAAAAATTGAATACCTCCTCTGAATTGGTTGAAGAATTTGTACCTACAGCTGAATTTAAGCCTGTTGTACCTTTGCCAGCACTTATAGACCAGAAGACTGGTGAAGAAGACGAAGTTGTATTATTTGAGCATCGTGCAAAACTTTTAAGATTTGATACTGCATCTAAAGAATGGAAAGAACGAGGCTTGGGAAATATAAAGATACTTGTACATAAGGATAATAACAATAAAGTTCGTTTACTAATGAGAAGAGAACAAATCATGAAAATCTGTTGCAATCATGCACTAACAAAAGATATGTCATTCCAAAAAATGCCAAATATGGATAAGGCTGTAACTTGGTGTGCAAAGGACTTTTCAGAAGGTGAATTAGTTTCAGAAACTTTCTGTTTACGTTTTAAAACTGTTCAATCATGTAATGACTTTATGGAAGCTATAAAAAATGCTCAGATTAAAATAGGTGATGGTGCAAAAGCTGCAAAAGAAGAACAAAATGCTGCAAAACTAATTGCATCAACTAAAGAGTGTTCAAAATTAGATGAAAGTGCAAATGCTAGTAATAAACCAACTAACAATTGGGGAGATAAGTTTAAACCTACACCTGGTTCTTGGGAGTGCAACAACTGCCTAATACGTAATGAAGCTTCTTGTGATAGCTGTAATGCTTGTAATAGTCCCAAAAATAAAGACATCTCTAAAAAAATTGAAGAAAAAACTAAAGTATTAGGCAATACACAACCTAAGTTTAACTTTGGTGTTCCAAAACCTGTAACAGCTGGTGAATCTCCAGCATCAGGTGTAATGTCTAATTGGGGAGATCAATTTAAACCTAAACAAGGAACATGGGAATGTAACCAATGCTTAGTGAGGAATGAAGCAAATGCAAAGAACTGTAGTGCTTGTAATTATCCAAGATATGAAAATAAAACCGAAAAGAAAACAGATTCTTGTACAATCAATACAGCTGAGCCTAAATTTTCGTTTGGCATTCCTCAGAACTTAAGTAATCAAACAAATACTACCCCACAGGCTTCAATGTTTAGTATGAATAAAACAACAGAAAAATTCAAATTTGGAATTCCTCAAACTAACCCAGTTAACGAAGTAGCTACAGATAAATCATCAAATGTGTTTAATATTTCAACACCCATAACCAATATGCCTTTAGATTTGGGTGTAGATAAAAGAGAGGATTTGCCTAAAAATTTTACTACAACCAAACCCCCATTATTGCCAACACCGAAAACCGTTCATGCTTTTGGAGGAAATGAAAGCGGAACTTTCGACTTTTCCTTTACACCAAAACCTACATCAAAAGGAAAGAGTCCTGTGAAGACACCAAAAAATGATAAAGGTGATGAAAGTGAGGATAATGAATATGCTTCTGAAGATGAAGGCCATCATATTCATTTTAGCCCGGTCATACCCATGCCTGATAAGGTAAGATTTTTTTGAAAAGGTTAGTGTTTTATACAAATTAGTGCAATATATACCAGATACACAGATAATTTATAATCATCGTTAGTAATGAAGAGAAATAGTAGCAGAATGCATGAGTTGTTGTAATGAACAGTTAGGGGGCGTTTAAAATCACGTGTGTGGCTTTTGGCTGGAGGGAGGGGTCGGGCCAAAAAGTGGGCTTGAGGTCCAAATATCATGTAAGAGAGAAGTGTCACTATATATCACGATTTTTTCTGCAACAAACAGTATAAAATTGACATAAAACAGTTTCTTCTTAGGATTCCGAAGTAAACCAGGAACTCTTATAGTTTCGGTATGTCCGTCTGTTTGTTCGTTCGTCCGTCCGTCCGTCCGCCCGCCCGCCCGCCCGACCGCCCGCCCGCCCATCCATCCGTCCGTGTGTCCGTCCGTCTGCAGTCTAGCTCAGAGATGTCTATTACTAGAATGCTGTATTTTGGCATGAATATAAGAAAATAATGAATTTTCTTACTGTGATTAATTAAAAACCGTAATTTACTTCCTAGCTTTCATCTAGCCTTAAATAAAATCTAGTAAGCAAAATACATTTTCAGGGTTCCGAAGTAAACTAGAAACCCTTATAGTTTCACTATGTTCGTCTGTCCATCTGTCTGCAGTTTAGCTCAGAGATCCTTAGTATTAGAAAGTTGTAAATTTGGCAAGAATATAAATTAGTCACGGCAACATAACATAAAATCCTAATTTTTTTTTTAGGATAGCTCCTATACATGTGTAGTGGGCCTGTTAATATTTTTTCTCTTACCCTAGAGTGTAGGGTATCATTGGAGAGGTTTTTAAAAAATATTTTGATTGTGTAAAAAGTTTTTTGATCAAGGGACTCATTTGTGAAATATAAAGCTTTAAAGTGCTAATTATTGTTAGGGTGCTAAATTTTGTCAAAGGCTATGCGAAGCAGATGGTTTTTCAGATGGCAAAAGATAATTTCTATTTATAGACACAAAAAACGCACCAAATTGCAGACCTGTCAGAATAATAACAATAGCTTTTTTACCTTATAAAGTTTCTTCCGCCGGATCTTCTCAGTATGTGGCCGCGTTTCCGATCCGGTAGTAGTTTTAAAAAAATATATGTTGGCGTGTCAAAATAACTTTTAAAAAGTTTTATTGAATAAAGTATTTCTGATTTCTGAAAACTGCCTATCGGAAAATAAGTGATTTGATGAATGAAGTAAATTTAGTCAAGTTATTATGTAAATTTTGTTGATGTCTGATGTCTCTAACATCATTTTTATTTGGAACTTAGATTGAGGTTGTTACTGGTGAAGAAAACGAGGAAGAGTTGTACGGACATAGGGCAAAACTGTATAGATTTACATCAGGTGAATGGAAAGAGCGCGGTATTGGTGTTATAAAGATTTTGAAGCATAGAAATACTGGGAAGTTGAGGTATGTAAGCATTTTTTTTTTCAAAATTTGAGATCTAGAACTATGAAGCAAATTGACATTGTTTGTGTGCTGAATATTTACTGGTGCTTAAAACCATTACATATTATGTATATGGGCAAAAGTATTTTCGTATTGTTCATACAAAGGAAAAAATTTTTTTAGGTTATAATTTATTATTTATTTATAATATGTATGAGTTGTTTTGATCAATGACTTGTTGTTGTTCAAACTGTAGCTGACAGTAGAGGTCAGAATCGATAGTTTTACCCGGAGGCAAAAGCTCATAGTGGACGATCCCTTTCCAATCCCACCATACACATAGCATCACTTTGTTTTTTTTTTATATCATAAGATAGCAAACAAGCAGATGGGTCTCCTGATGGAAAGAGTCAACCATCGCCTATAGACACCAAAGATGTTAATGGTGCATTCCAAGTCAGGCTGAGCTTTGCCACAGTCTGTGGGGCTTGCCCATGCTTCAACCAATAATCATTTTCGCACATTCTTATGGTAAGTCACCCATTTTTCATCACCCGTAATCAACTGTTTAAGAAATGATTCGGAATTGTAATGTTTCAACAAAGAATCGCAAATTGAAACACGTTGCATTAGGTTTCTCTCAGTGAGGTCATGTGCTAACCAAAGTCAAGTTTTTTTTGTACCCAGACTTTCGTAAATGACGTAAAACTGTTTTATGATTAACATCCAGTTCTTCAGCAATATCGTAGCTCCTAATATGTCGATCTTGCTCCACTTTCCAAAAGATGGCACTGATTTTATCTGTGACTGGGTGTCCAGAGTTAGCCTCAAACGCTTGAACCACGTCCGTAAACCGTACAAATTTTATTTGCGGCGTTCGTCGCATTTTTACCTTTTTTGTAATAAAACCTTAAAATGTACCGAATTACTTCGTCACATATGTTCATTTTGCTTGCTTGAAAAACAATTGAAAAGTGGCGGAAACTAGTTTTTTTTTAATTTATTACATCTTCAGAATGTCACATTTTTAATGGTATTAAAACCAGCCAGTTACATTTAATACAGCCAAAAAGGTTTGATTACTAATAATACATTCAAAATTCGAAAATACTTTTGCCCCGACCTATTACCTATTACGACCGAAGATTATAAAATGAGGAAGTTTCGATGACGGAACTGCTGAACGGATTTGAATAAAATTTGGCACACAGGTAGATGACCTGGAATAGCACATAGGCTACTTTTTATCCCGGAAAAAATTGGCAAATCCGCAGGGTTTGCAATGCAGCGGGCTGCACGTTGCAGCTAGTACTGTAAATTTTGCACCGAACTACAGTCAAAAATGATTTGCAGATGTATGCAAAATTTTTTAATATTACAATATTTACTTTCGCTTTTTAAGATTTCATATTGTTTCAGGGTCGTAATGCGTCGTGAACAGGTTCTTAAAATATGCCTTAACCATGCATTAACTACTGATGTCATGTATAAACCAAAAGATGAAAAAACTTGGCTCTTTGTTGCTAACGATTTTAGTGAAGGAGAATTAATACTACAAAATTTCTGTATCAGATTTAATAACAAAGATACTGCGTTACAGTTTAAAGAAGCTATAGATAATGCTTTAAAAGGAAATGTTGATACTAAAGTTAATAAGGATGTAGATGAAGTAGTATTTATATCTGAAATCCAAGCAACCACTGAAGAGAAACAAAAAGCCAAAGATCTAATGTTACCTGAAAATTTCTATACATACAAAAATAAAAATCCTTGTCAAGGATGTCGTGGATGTAATGACGATTCTGACACAAAGAGTGATGAGAATAAAACTGTTTTATCAAAGAATACTTCTACAAAACAAAATGTTTTTGTTTGTACTCCTGATAAATCTACAGCATCAGCTTTTCTTAGTCCCACAACTTCAATATATAGTACTCCTAACCACTCTGAAAAAAATGCTGACACAAGCTTGTTTCGTACACCGCTAAGCACAATGGGCTCACAGTCAAAAACATCAATTTCAATTAATGAAACCTTTATTGCAAATGAATCACAGAACAAAGAAAATACTTTGACAGAAACTCCTAGCTTGCACACATCTACTGAGCCAGTTTCATTTATTAGTCCTAGTCAAACACCAACCCGTAATAAAGGATCGATTTTAGCTACACCTAAACTTGCTGTGTTGGAGAAAGCTGCTTCTGTTGAACCTACAACCACATCTGGATCCGCAGAAGTAAACTCAGTATTTGGTATAAATAAATCGGAAGATAAAAAGCCTACAAGTAGCGAAAAACCTGTGTTTGGAGGGATCAAATCAGTTTTTGGCGAAAATAAATCAGGTATAGGTGAGAGTAATTTAACAATCGGTGAAAACAAACCCAAATTTCGTGAAAATAAGTCTATATTTGGTGAAAATAAGCCTGTATTTGGTGAAAATAAGTCTATATTTGGTGAAAATAAGTCTGTATTTGGTGAAAATAAGTCTGTATTTGGTGAAAATAAGTCTGTATTTGGTGAAAATAAGTCTGTATTTGGTGAAAATAAGTCTGTATTTGGTGAAAATAAGTCTATATTTGGTGAAAATAAACCGGCTTTTAGTGAAAATAAATCAATTTTTCATGATAAATCCTCATTTGGAGAAAATAAATCTGCATTTGGTGGTAGTAAGCTACCTGTATTTGGTGACGTCAAATCTGAATTACATGGTGAAAATAAAAGTGTGTTTGGTGTGAACAAACCTGTATTTGGAGAAAGTAAATCCATATTTGGAGAGAATAAATCTATATTTGGAGAAAATAAATCCATATTTGGAGAAAATAAATCGGTATTTGGAGAGAATAAATCCATATTTGGGGAGACTAAACCTGTCTTTGGTGAAATTAATTCTACATTTGGTATAAAAAAGCCTATATTTGGCGAAAATAAACCTGCATTTGAGAAAAGTGCTGTATTTGGTGATATTAAACCTACATTTGGAACAGGAGTGTCTTCTAACCAGTCCATATTTGCATTTAACAAACCAACTGGAAATGATCCAGAATCATTTAATTCTTCAACAACTTCCTTGGTAACATCTACTTCGAGTTCTTCAAAACAAGATGAAACAAATCCAACACGTTCAATTTGGGCTACACCATTCGCTTTTGGAGGTTTTACTCAAAATCAAGACACTACATCATCACTGTTTTCTGGTATCCAATCTAATACATCCAATACATTATTTTCTAACAAAACAGGTGAGGTGGATAAAAGTGTAATAGAGACAAAAGTTACAGAAGTAAAACCAATAGAGACTAAGGCTGAAGCTGAACCCATTTTTAAAGTTGATGAAAGTTTGTCGTTTACAACATTATCGTCAAACAACAAGGGATTCGAAACACAAAGTAAGTTTCAATGTTGTAAAACAAAAAAAAAATATTTATTTTAATAAAATATCACATCGTTTACTCTAGTTAACGTTAATATTTTTTAAACCGTTAACTGCAATAAATGCAATCTACTTTGTCACAGTAGCTTAAATACTACAGTCACCATTTCTGCCTTTAGATCAAATGACGCTTTATAATTTGCCTATTCTGGCTTTGAATTCTCTTGTCTAACGATTGCGGCAGTATGCGAGAATCATTCAATAATTTCATTCTAGCCCGCTTAGGATAAACAACGTTTAATATGTCGCGCGCGATAAAAGAGAGTGTTGAATAATATGAAGAAATTATATTTTATTTAATACCACGACGAACGCTTCTACGTTGCGTCACGTCAAAACAAAATAATACATAAGTATTTATTGACCAAACCTCGCTTTTATTGCGGGGATATATGTTCATCCCTATCCTAAGAGGGCTGAACATCTGTTAAGACAGTACATATTTAAGGTTTTGGGATTTCTCTGGTCAGGCTAAAAGTATTTCTGGGGGATGCTGTGTATCAGTCTGAAGTCTAAAAAAAATCATGAATCATGTGCATCGGAAAGTATGTATGATTTTCTTGCCTACCTAATCTAGACTGAAATCCGGTGTGATGTTTATTTTTATGTTACTTAAATATTTGACTGCAACATTGACTTAGCAGTTAGCCTGTTTTGTTAATATAATAATAATTATAATATTGGGAGACAAATTACAAGAATTGACAAAAATAAGCAATTATTTGCTTGTGTTATGGGTGTTAAGCAACGATACCAATATAGAAATACATTTATAAATACTGAACATACATGATAAACACCCAAACCCAGAAATATAATAAATAGACATATATGGTCATCACAAAAATGTTTGTCCTTGTCAGAAATTTAACCCAAGCCTGATCGATTCGTGATTAGTTTCGCTAACGTTTATTTAATTGATTTGTTCTTTAATTGGCATAAATTTAAATAAATAAAACTTTCAAGCAATTATGGAATCCTGCAGTCAACTCTGACAAGTGTGATTAAACTTGTTTAAAAAATCTCAGTAGTAGCCTAAACGTTGTAGTGTTCCCCCTTTGCCTCCAAAAAGCACAGAAACCAAAACCAGTTACTACAAATCTGTATTGGCAAACTTTAAAGAGATTTTATTTTTTAGCCTTTGGTCGAATTTCGGCTCTAAGCGATCAAAAGTAAAAATAATTGGTCATGTCACGGCAATTCATATCACCAATCATTACTTTAGCCAATAAATTGGTATAAATAAATCTCCCAATTCTATTTTGTTTCCCTGTGCTTTACTTGTAAACAAATCTGTGTGATGATATTTATTTAAAAATCTGTTAATTCTTTCATTATATAGAAAACACAGACTTCAAATGGGAAGGTGCTGGACAACCATTGTTCACAAACGCCCAAGCTGACGCTGCTGATAAATCTAAGGCAAACATTAGTGCAGGTGAATCTGCCACAGATGCAGGTGCTGATGAAGAATATGATCCTCATTATGAACCTATTGTACCTTTACCTGACAAAATCGTTGTTACGACTGGCGAAGAAGATGAGGTAATTCGAGATTTTATTGTTTTAAAAAAGTTGAACATGTTTTTTCAACCAATAAATTAGCAAGCCCGATGAAGAATATTAATCACCACTTATACAATCAACTATTGCATAGTTAATTACAACCTTGTTTATTTATTTGTTACCATCATTTCAATTGTGAAGAAATTTGAAGTTAGAATAAACAAAGATGATTCGCGCGTTTAGTGAAAAGACCTTTCCTAAGGTACATTGCCTTTGAAAAGGTTTTCCAATGGAGCATGTATTTCTGACGAAACCAAGCAATTTAAATTATTACGATAGTTTTTAACCCTTTCAATGCGACTGACGTAATATTACGTAAAACCTAAACCATGGTAGGCGTGTAAAAACTAAACCGTCGCTATCAATGAACTAAACTGTCCCTATCAACGAACCTTCAATGAAATGGCAGAAAAATATTTATATGTGTATATGCTATAAGTGTTCTAAGCTTCTAAATTATTTACGTACAAAAATGCATGATAAATGTTTTAATTTTTAAGAAATGTACATCAGGACATTAGCATTTTCCATTAATTTAAAATCATTCATATTAATTCATTTTCGGTTCGGTGTCACAGAAATGATTAATAATATCTATGGCAATGTCAAAGTTGACTATATAATTTGGAAAATGTAGTAATATTCTAATCGCGTCTCGGAATAGACTTTCATTAGACATAATAAAATGTGGCACTATCTAAATTGGTTCAAATAATATCTTTAGAGCAGTGGTTCTTAACCAGTGGTTCGCAGACCACTGGTGGTCCCCGGAAACATCTAAAGTGGTTCCGTGCTGTTGTTTTATTTATCTGTATTGAACTATCCTTTTATCAATTTACTATACAAGTATATTTCCCCCAAATAGTAGTTGTTTCATGCCAAAACAGATATTGTGTAAAGTGGTCCATCATCCAAAAAAGGTTAAGAACCACTGCTTTACAATGTAAATATGAAAAAAATACCGAAAAATATACATATTAAATTATGATTTAGGCATAAATCTTTCTATTTAATAGTTTAATTATAAAAAGAAAGAAAGTCTTTAACTGTGAGCACATGGGTGTTAGAAGTTATTTCAAGTAATTTAGTGACACCAATATATTCTCTCATAATATGCAAATATGTAACATATAGCATACAACAAATGCCGTATATTATTCTTCATAATAAATCAGGGATAGACTAACTTTAGAGCTAAATCATGTAAGTTTATAATTTTGCTAATATTATATTCTGCTACAATTACTTTTGTAATTCCTTTGCAGGAAAAGATGTTTGGTGAGCGTTGTAAATTGTATAGATTTGATGAAAAATCTCGCGAATGGAAAGAACGTGGAGTTGGTGAAATGAAGATTTTGTATCACCCAGAACGAAAAAGTTATCGCATGCTTTTGCGAAGAGAACAGGTAGGATATTTTCTATGTTTGTTTCGGAGATTCATATTATTAGAAATCTGTAACATAAAATCGGAATTATTCTGTATACAGGAGAGATATTTAACAACATTTGCTCAAAACTTGTTGCTAGGGGATGTGTTGACGCAATAAAAGCAATGAATTTTCGTGTTATTATGTGTCTGTCGAATTCTTCGCACAAAACGTAAAACTTCCCGTTAAGGAAGTTAAACTCGATTTTCACAAATCGGCGTGACGATTTGTAGAAATCGAGTTTTCATCAGTTTCATCAGATCTCGACGTTTTAAAGTCTTAATAAAGCTTTTCTATTTTTACGTGGACGTATGTCTGTTTATGTGTATAAGTATGTATTGCATGTATATAACTTTTTAATGACATGACCGAACGAAATGTGGTTGGCTACATTCGGTTTGGTTCTACCAAACTTTGCATTTTTGAAAATTGAATCTGATTGGGAAATTTTTAAAAACCTCAAATAAGTTGCTGAAACGTTATTTTTTAATAACTTATGCACTTAATGAACCCAGAATCAGTTCTCCTTAAAAATTGGATAAAAATCAATTGATTCGTTCAGGGACTATTGTATATGAATAAATTTGAAAGTGTTTCTTTGAGATTTTACAACTAAGACAACATATTTAGATCTCAAAAAACTGTGTTGACTTTTGTTCCAAAGTTCAAAATCGATTGAAGTGTAACAGCTAATCACTTAATGAGGTAATGTGTTCTAATATTACCTTTATTCATATTTGTTATACATAGGAATGCCTCGTGATTTAGTGTTTAGGCTACTCAATCTGATCATGAGATCCTGAGTTTGATAAAAGCGAAAGTCTGTTTATCTATTTGTCAGTCTGTTAACACTTTAAGGCTAAAATTCTGAACAGATTTTAATGAAATTTAGCATGGAGATGGTTAAAGATCCGAGGTCAAGCATAGGCTAAGCTCTTTCAAAAGTCAACCCTTGAGGGGCTGAACTAAGGAGGGATTAAGATTACATCACCCTATCCCTGCAAATTGCACTTCCTATTTCGGCACATGGTTATTACCATTTTGCCTTGCTTGGTTGCAGTTATCGTAGGAAATAAGCAATAGTCGTAAAATGTGTAATATAGGTAGGTAAAATGTGGCGATGATGCTCACTAAACTCCTAAAGAAGCATGTGAAAACATAAGCCGTCTTATAAGCTTCTGGAAGGAGTTAGGATGGCTGGAATAGACATAGCCAGCTACGTACAAAGGCTCAAGTGGCTAAGTGCGGAAAATATAATGGCATAAAAGAGGTTCACTATCTATCTCCTCCCACTCACACTATACATCACTAATTGACTAAATTGTGAATGTATAGTGTTGATATAATCTCTGTGTTGTTGTTGCTTGGAAACCGAATGGTTATTTTAATTTCATTTGACATTATAACTTTTAGGTATATAAAGCGGTATTGAACATGCTAATATTTCCGGACTTAGAATTGTTACCGATGAAAAATTCGGACCGTGCTTGGACTTGGGCAGGACGGAATTATGCAGAGAGTACAGGAGAGCAAGAAACACTCGCAGTACGATTTAAATCTGTAGCATTAGCAACTGCCTTCTATGACAAAATACAGGAGTGTGTCAAGGTACCATTAAAAAAGTTTAATATTCTATAAGATCTAATAATTTTATAAATGCTATACTTTATGAATATGTTGGATGAATTTGCATGAAATTTGGTATATTAAGACTTTTTGACTTATGACCTATAGGGCAAAATTAGCTTGTAATAAGTAAACGCCCAATTACGCAGCAAATTAAAGAACTAGTGTAAACGTTTTTTTAAAATTATAAACCCTGCCTTGACCTTGAATTCTTAAATGCCTCGTGGTCTAGGGGTAAGCCAAGGATATTTGGTTCAAATCATGCAGTCTTGAGTTCAGGTTCACTTGAGGTGGGGTGTGTTACAGTGGAACAGGAGTGCCTGTTCCAAAACCGTCAGTCCCAGTTTACGCTAGAAATAGTCTATAATCTTTATCAAGTATGTAAAATGGGGCGATTTTATAATGGGTTTAAAATGTCCATATAAATTATTAAAAACGTATATAATATCTAATGTAATTAAATAATATTGGTTAGTTTATTTTCATATGTTTTGATAAATAAATAAGATCGATTCCCCAGTATCAAAAGCGTTAAAAAAATTAATGTTCGTTTCCTTTTTTGATGACCTCCTTCCTTTTTGTTTTTTTGAACAAGTTAATAACCTGTATATAAATGTGCTGCTTATTCACTAATTTTGGCTTTAATATAAAATTGTTATAATAAAGGTCTATTATTTTATCATTTTGTAAATTTAATTGGTGGTACATTCATCCCCATAAAATCGGCCCCAAAAAAGTTATAATATGCTCATGACATATAAGTTTCAATGAGGATTGCATTGTATCCGTCAAGCCGATGGTGAAATTTAAACTGATTCTACGCCAATCAATGTAGGATTAAATGTAGTCTCCTTATAATATGGCACATGCATGTACATAATTTTAATGTGACTAATAATATACATTGTCAGAAATTACAAGCTGCCGTAGAAGAAATAAACGAATCACAAGTTAAGCCAGGAGCACCAATTGCTCAACTCAGACAACCGAAACACATGCAAGCAAATGCTCAAGCTGAAGAAAGCCCTGTTGCACCACTTCGGCTACCAAAACATATGCAAGCACGTGCTCAAGTTGAAGAAAGCCCTGTTGCACCGCTTCGGTTACCAAAACACTTACAAGCAAATTCCCGAGTAGATGAAACCATTGCAGCTACTGTCAACCAAACTGTTCAGAGTCCTAGCACACATGAGGAGAGAACTGTCACTGAAAGTACTGATACAACACAGCCACAGAGTCCACTTCACCAAGTTTACTTTGAGACGCATGAGGAAGACCAGGAATATGATAATGAACATGATGATTATGAGCATGAGTATGATGAACACAATGAAGATGATTCAGATGGATATTACAATGAGGTGAGCTCTATATTTATTACTAAAGTAAAAAATTGTTGTGAATGCTCTGTGTTTGTCCTTGTTGAAAAATAGATCTTCTGCTTTTCAGTCAGGCTGTTTGTATGATATCATTAGGGGCCATCCATAAATTAAGTCACACGTTAACGGAGGGTGGGGATTGAAGAAATGTGACAAGGGGTAGGCACGGGTCCCATATTTTGTGACATGACATCTTTTTCAAAATATAATACCTGTATAGATAAAAAATAATCAAAGGAGATCATTTTTCCAATGTAAAATTGTAAAATATGTGACATCACACTAGGACCAGATGTGACAGGGATGGGGGAGGGGTCAAAAATTCATGAAATTCGTGTGACGTTATTTATGGATAGCCCCTTACAGGTGAACGAATGGCCCAACATTTCACTACCAATGTTACTAGTATGTTAGGTTGGTCTGGTGTGTTCTACTAAGTCTCGCCCATGTTTGATACTGCTACCTTACCTGTTCAATAACGTCACTGCTTGTCACTATTCTGTGGGACTCAGTGATTAATCACATTTAAAACTCACCTGTTATAAATAATAGACCATTCGCTTTCTTGCCAGGCTACTCGTAAGAAGCTTGCCAAGCTTACTGTCATGCTCTCTGTCAACTAGACTGGTGGCAGACTACTGCTAAAATTAGCTTTGACGTACTGCCATCGTCTTGATGTTCTGGCCACCATAGTGGCCATTCTTATCTCTCATGATGTGTTCTTGCTTCGACTGTAGGGAAAACTAACACGTGATTTTACATTATCACAACAGGGATATGGAGAACCCCTCCCCCCACCCTACGGGGAAATGCGGTTCTGACAGGCAGGTCGTAAAAGGCGACAGTTACTACCATCGTGGTTGCTAGGTGGTAGAGTTCAGCATTTTCTTGTCTGGGTCAGGTATCAGCAATATCGTCAGTGCTTATCACTGTCGTGTTCTGGTGTGGAGGATAAGGTAGTCGATAAACTTATGCATGTGGCAATAGACATTGCCCTAAGATAGCAACACACCATTAACATCTTTGGTGTCTATAGGCGATGGTTGACTTCATTAGGATACCCATCTGCTTGTTTACTATCTTATGAAAAAGAAAAAAGGGATAGCAATGCAATATTAAAATTTTTGCTGTGTATAAGATGTTTGCCTCTTATTACTAAATGCCTGCTTGTATTTTATAACATAAAAACTGGTCAAATTTAATTATAATGTCACAGGATATGTCAGTATATTTTCTTAAATACTTTCATAAATGATTATTTTGAAATTATAAATAAAACATTTTTTATTTATAATTATAAAATACAGTCCAAATCTGTTATAACAAAGGGACCACTCATATTAAGTCGTAAAAACCGATAGTCGTAACAACCGGTGACGTTTTCGAGATATGAAGGTCTATTTTTTAAGAAGTGGTATTATTGAATTGGTCCGTTTAATGGCATATTATTAGTCCTTTGATATTTAAACCACTATAACCAAAGCTTCTTAAATTTTCGTAGGCTTAGTTGTTCTGGCTCATTTCATTGTTCAAAAAATTGTTGACACTTTCGCGACTGAATTTTTTCTCGCTCTTTCCAAATAGTTGAAATTGTCAAGTATGCTGCACCATATTTCTTTGCTAAGTAGTTTGAAATTCTGCTCCGTAGCTTTGATATAATACGCGATATTTTTTCGATATTAATTAGTTACCTTTGTCTTTATAATACAACTAAAACATATTGTGGAATTATTATTAACTTTCACAAATAATTCCACAATATGTTTTAGTACATCTTGTGTGCAGATAAGTTACAAACTAACTGAAGTGATATGAAGAAGTGGGCTTTGTCTCTACTGAACGCACGTGTTTTGTTTCTAAAAATTACAAAAGACCCTACACCCCAGAGTTTTTTGTTTATTTTTGCGAATTTAATAGCCATTGACCATTATACTGTGCCAGATACCTATTCAAATTGTTTACAATACAGCTTAGTTGGTCGTTCTAACAGATTTAATTCTCCGATAATATTAGTTAAATATAGTCGCTAATGCGTTATGTCGTAATAAGCAATGTCGTAAAATACAACGTTTTTGATAAGGCAGTCAGTCATATAGCATTCTGCCGGGACTTTTGTTTTAGGTCATTATAACTAGTCTGTTGTTCCAAACGATGTCGATGTCGATGACGATGACGATGTCGCCATAAACGGTTTTGACTGTATTTTATTTAAAAAATATTTATTGTTTATTTTAAAATAAATATTTATAATTTTAAAATATTTTATTTAAAATACAACACACACACACAATTTACATAACTTATTTTTAAATTTTTAATACCTCAATTCAATACCCCCCAATTCAATCAAATGATCCCATATTTAAATTGCATCTATCTTACTTACACGTCCATGTTTGGGTCACCAACTTACACATATTTAGATACCTATCATATTTCAAGTCAATCAATTAGTGGTTAAGGAACAAGTTGACTGTGACACATGAGTGATCATATTATAAGGATCCTTTTGAGAGCCAAATTACGAGCCTTCTGAATTCCACTTTCACATACTCATACATAATTTTAGCAACAGGTTCTTACTGTGGTAAGTTGGTAAATTATTTTCTTTATCTTTTAGTGCTATTATTACAAACGCTGTGGTCACGGGGGCACTGATGTTTTGCCGAAAATACGAATATTGTGAACAAAAATGATTAAAAGTGGGAATCTTCTAATTTTTTTTTTACTTAAACAACCAAAATCATAATAGAATTAATTAGAAAGAGGGTAGACAGATTTGTTTGGGTGTAATGTATTTTTTCCCGTAACACTTCAGTTTTTCTCGCGAATGCTTACGGTACTAACATATTGGGAAACTGAAATAAGTTTACTAACTTACTATAATAAAAAAATGTTTTTATAACAAATAATTAATATAGTGAAGCTAGTTGAAAATAATCAAGTTGTTCGATAATGATTGTATCATTACCTAGGAGGAAGACGAAGTCTATTATTTGGGTAAAGCAGTGATCAAACAAGGAGATATTGAAACAACCTGTGAGGAGAGTCAGATTGAAGTAACCATTGATCATGACATATGCTTGCCGAAGATCGTCATCACTGATAGTAACACAGGAGATATTCTTGCTGACATGGTATTGCAAACGGACACAGAATTCCAAGTAAGTATTTTTATTATTATATTATTTCCAGAGGAAAATAAAAAAACAGAAGGCCTGGATTCAAAGAGTGATCCCATAGCCTATAGACGACATAGATGTTAATGGTATCTTTAGTAGTAGTTAGTAGTTTAGTAGGCTACCTTCTGTGTGGCAGATGTAATATATAAAATAAAAAAAGGTTAGCAAAGTAAAGTAGCCAATAACTTTGTGTGTCGTACACAAAGTTATTGGCTACTTTACTTTGCTAACCAGAATACAAAAGAAACAAATACTAATGCTGTTGTAGATGGAATAGGGAAAAGGGTGATTCCAATCACCAGATGGTTTATTCTTCAAAAAGAGCTCAGTTCGATAACATTGTTGTATCATCACTAAATATTATAAATTCTCTGCCATGTTGGAATTATTTTACAAGTTATTATCAGATGCTGCTAAACAGGTTTTAATTTTTTTCTTATTGACCATTAGTAAAAGTACCGTGTTGTGATTTCATCAGAATGAGTCAAGATATTATTATAGTATAGGTCCGGACGGTAAACAGACAGACAAACAGTAAATGGGGAGGTCTGTTGACGATTTTCACTAGCCTAGACTAGCACATGTGCTGTCTCCTATACTGTTTCTGTGGTACTTTTTGCTATGCAAATGACGGTACCAATTATCTTTCATACTCTCTTCACAACTAAGTTTCTTGTAAACACATTGACACACACGCAACACATTCAAAAACAAGTTTCTATTTAAGTCTAAGAAAAAAATTACCAAAGTCTCAGGAATGTGGTCAACTAAAATTACATATATGGAGATTTATCATGTGTGGTTTGAGACAGACATTTTTCCCTCATAAGTTAGTGAGTGAGTGAGTAACTCCTTGTAAACTTACATAATTAAAAAATTTAAATGTATTGTGGCAGATGACTGAAAATTCATGTTCATGGAGTGGTTCAGACTACACAAGCAACAACCCTATCCCTAAGAGTGTTACCGTGACATTCTCGGATTCAAACACAGCAGTGGAGTTCTACGACGCTTTTGAGGTAAATATATGTATAAACTTGATTGTTTCTATCAATAATTTACAGTTGACAAGCATCTCATAGATCTGAAATATTTTTTTATATTATAGAAAATTGCAGTAGTCATTTACCTTTTATAAAGTGCACAGCAGAAAGGCAGATGGTCTATTTTTCAAAGCAGCACAGGCTAACTCGAGAATTCAATTCGGGAACTCTTAGAAACACAATTCTGTAAGAAATTTTCACTCCCTGTGTTTACGGGACTGGATATTTTTAATCCTGCGGGGCAATGGTATTTGCTGGATCCCGACTTAGACTTTTGACTTTAATTCCAATAAGACTTTGCAAATAATTAATAAATTAGGGACGTTGAAGGGACTTACCGAAATAAATCTTGTAAGAACCAAAATATTCTTTAAAAAAAAAAGATTTTGAAAGTAGAAAATAAAACTTTTTAAAATAGCTTCTCAAAAACGTTAAAAGTATAATATAATGTTTCATTCATTAAACGGCTCCGGACTTCTTTTTTTCAATCCCGCGTGGGTCTGTTCTATTAGATTCTATATCGGCTCTATCATGGGGAATGTTCCGAGGAACTGTTTGGATTAATTCTTGCCGCCGAATTTCACCATCGGACATCGCGACAAAATTCGAAGTTCCATCCTTACCATCTCGATGTTTGGAAATCCACAACCGTGCGATTCTCGAGGCTTTTTTGCTCCGCACTACTCCTATGTTGCACCAGCTATTGGCGGAAATTTTTCCAAACGGATACGACTTAGGGACCTTCAAGAAAAGAGCTTGCTCATTCTTTAAAGGCCGGCAATGCAATTACAAGACTTCTGGTAGTGTAGTTATCTATGGGCGGCGGCGGTAATCATTTACCTTCAGGTAAGCTTCCTGTCCGTTTGCCCCCACTTCTATAAAAAAAATTATACACTTTCAATCGTCGACACTTGGTGAAATTCCATTATTATTGAAACTAGTTAACCCGCCATTGGTGATGTATATATCTGAGAGACCTGGTGATTTGAAAGATTCAAATAAATTTTTCACCCGCCGTCGATTTGAGTTCAAAGCATTAACGAAAATCCAATTAATATCATCACACCGGCTCCCTTGTGGGATAGTCAGTGAACTGAATGTCTGTAAATTTTCCGGTTCACCGCAAATTCACCGGTTCTTTGATTAGTGAAATGTATTCCTCATCACTGCATTTTTTCAACTTGCCACAATTAATTTATTGAAACAAAATGATTTTAATTCTTGCAACTTCCATAAAACACAACACGGATACAATCTCGGAATTTGCTCATCCAATTTCGATAAACTATTGCACAGTTACCAATATTATAATACAAATGTATCTCTCTTGGAAATTTTCGGTTAATTTGTTTTCAACCCCGAGCTCAGATTTTTGACTGTTCACCATACCAAAACCACACTTACTTTACTGAAAAAATGTTCGATTTCAATCAAATAAATATTTTTGTTTCAGACCAGTAAAGCAGCAGTGTACCACGATTATCATAAATCGTAGTTTAGTCGTGTTATATATAATGCTTAGTTATAATTTGAATATGTGTTTTATTTTAACTTGTTGGAAATTATTTTAGATCTACTTACAATAATTGTTGTTTCTCGTTTTCATACTTTTGACTGTATTTATGTTAGAATGATGCCATTTGATTTTAAACATAATAGGAATGTTCTATCTCACTTAAAATATAAATCGTAGATCTTTTAAGATACATGTGCAGGTTTCTATGTACAAGTGACTTACATAGGTCGCAACTTAATAGCGGTTGAGCAATGATTAGTCAACTAAGTCAACATTTTTTAATGTATTTAGTGTGTGAGCATGCGTACAAATACCCAGATTGCAGAAGAATCACTACAATATATATTTTTTAATGTGGTATCTATTATTGTACATATTTTCAATTATTCCAATTTCCACGTCTTCTTTGTGCTATAAAGATTACAGTTTGTTTTATTATGTAACTGATTTTCTTCGACTATGAAATATTTATTACAATTATGCATCTTATATTAGAAATATATTATAAAAATTAAAATCGCCCAAATTAAAATATTTAATGATAAATTATTTCTTATTTTAGACATATTTTGAAGTCATTTTCCACTTCACTGGGGCATTAGATAACTAATCTCAAAATCTAATCAAAAACAGTATTTTGTCGATTTAATTATGTTTAAATTTTTGATATTTATTAGAGCAATACAAAATTAAGTAGTCAATGCTGAGGTTCTTATACCTACAGCTTAGCAATTTAAAAAAATAATTACAAAAACAGTTTTAATTTTTTTTATGTTGGCTAAAAAGATGATATTGCGTAAATAGTTTAAGTATATATTATAATGTAAACAAGGAGATCTGATCAATGGTTGTTGATTTTCCTTTAAAAGGAAGTTATTAGTGATATTTAATTTTATATGTAGATTATTTTCTTAAATTGGTCAGGTCTTTTTGATATTAGACTGAAAATGTGTAATCAAAAGTAGAAATTCTGGGGATATAATAATACTACATTCATGACGACGTGCTAATTTGTAGCTATTGATAATAAATGTGAACTTGTTTAACCAGAGTAATTGATATATCTGCGTATTTTTATTTATTCACTTGTCGGCTAATTATTGTCAGATATATATAAAATTTATAATAATTGTGTAATTAATTTTAAATTTTTAAATATTTTTAAAAAGACAATTCTCGATAGTAAAGTTTTTTTGCTGTTATTGACCGCTGTGTTTAATACAAAAAACATTTGTAACAAGTGATTTGTTTGTACTTAAAAGTTGTTTATAATTTCAAGTTATTGAAAACAAATGAACTGTGAGAAAAACATGTGAATGTAGTATTAAATATTTGAAATGAGAACGGGAAGTGTTACCTATTTAGATGTAAAAGGCATATATATTATTTAACTTAAACATGTGAAAAAATAAATTCCCATTCTCATTAGAATATGATTTTGTGACTATTATTATGAGAAATAAATAGATAAGTCAGTCATTTGTTTTTATTTATTTATAGATTTTTATTGGAAACCAATTAAAAGGACTTCATGTCAGTCTGTGACATAATATACAGGTTGTATAGAAAAACCCTGTCCGATCCGAAAGAGGTATATAGGTGGGTCTATGATCATCAAAAAAATAATAAGTTAATTATTCTTATTAAAATAAGAAAAATATCTAGTTTAAAGTGCCTCAATTTAGCACTAAAATTTAGCAACTTCCCCTTAAATCAAGCAAATATATGTTAGTCTGTGACATAATATACAAGTTGTAAAGAAAAACCCTGTCCGATCCGAAAGAGGTATATAGGTAGGTCAATGACCATCAAAAAAATAATAATAAAATAATTATTTTTATTAAAATAAGAAAAATGTCTACTTTAAAGTGCCTCATTTTAGTACTTAAATTTAGCAACTTCCCCTTAAATCAAGCAAATATTTTGAAAATTTATGTATCAATATCCATAAAATAATGACACAAATATGTTTGTATTAAGCTACGAAATAATGCCTTTGACGATCGGACAGGGTTTTCTTCACGCAGTGTATAGCTTGTCAAATGACGAAGACCATTGCAAAATATTAATTCATATCGTCATTGATATAAAAAATTGGTAAAGTGCGTGTCGGGCCACGCGCAATGAGGGTTCTGAAGTTTCCCATCACAATAATGCGGACTAAGAAGAGGATTTAAACTATTCAACGTCAATGACGAATATATATCCGCATCATCGCCTATAAAAACTTCTCTTACTACATTTTATAAGTTGGTCAACTATGACTCGAAAACTTGTAAAGCCTTCTAAGCCGTGATAGTTTTCCTTTTAACTTCATTATTACTACTACCGTGTTTTTGCCACCTCCAAAACCAACCGTTTAGCAAAGGGGGGAGAGGGATGGGACACTTGACTCTCACAAAAATTAGCACTTAAAAGCTTAATATTTTACAAACGAGTGCCTTAATCGAAAACTTGTTTACACAAACCTAGAATATTTTTTAAAAACCTATCCAACGATATAAAACCTATCCCGAAGTGCGCGGCTAGATGGCATTGGATGTGTGAGCAGTGAAGTTGACGATGATGCCGTACAGCATTGTGGTTGGCAAGTTTGTATCATTAGCGGAATTTATCTGCATCGAGCGTCGGCTCGCAGTTCGGGACGGGTCTCTACCGAGCGAACGTTAAACTCACCCTGAGGAAGGACTGCTTCTTTGCTATCTTATGATAAAAAAAACTGTGATTCGAAAGATCAAAACTGATCATCCTTTTCAACACGGAATTTGTTCTGTTGTTTCCAAAATATGTTTTATCATTAGATTTTCAAAAATTAAAACACTGGCATTTATAACAAACTTTAGATTTTACTCTTGGATTTCTGAAATCTTTCAAAAAATCCATGCTTTTTTGCAAAAAATAATGCTCCTTTTCCCTCGTTTTGGTCGTGTGCTTCTTTAAAGAATAGACCAACAGCCATTCTGCCAGGCAGGTCATAAAGGGTGACCGATTGGCTACGCGAGTCACTAGCATCATGGCTACTCGGTGGTAGAGTTTTGCATTATCTTGCCCGGGTCTTGTACCACCGCCTTACCTACTCCTACCGCAATAGCGTGAGCGTTTGTCACTGTCGTGTTCCGGTTTGTAGGGTAAGGTAGCCGGTTAACTTATGCATGTAGCATTAGACCTCGCCACAAGATAGCAACGCAACATTACCATCTTTGGTGTCAATAGGCGATGGTTGACTCCATCAGGAGACCCATCTGCTTGTTTGCTATATTGTGATATAAAAAAAGCTTAAAATAGGTACCTCAGTTTAGTGCGAAGGTTCAGGGATGACCCGCAGGGTCAAACTCCTTACAGATTTTGTTCATAGAAGTCAATTATAATTAAGTAAATTCTTTATTTGGTAGAATAAGGTCTATAATAATTTGTTAGTAACTTATTAGCATGACCAAACTTATTTTGCCCTCCATGGACGTGCAAATTATAGTTAAATTAAGTTTTAAATTAATTAAAAATTAGTTTTTATTTCTATTATTCTTTGTTATAAACACGAATCATACAGAGGTTTATATACTTAAAAACACGAATTTTATATTATAAAAATATATATTCCGACATTTATTAATTACAGTACTCTTCTATATACTTACATACATTATTCAACTATATATGATTTTTACAATTTACATATTCTATTAAAAATGGAGTGGGTAGGCACCTAAGTACCTACTCTTTATTCGAGAGTCGAGATGATTACTGCGATTGGCCTTGTGTTTTATCTGTGAAAATTATTCCTACTGTTTATCCACAACATATCTGGGTAAGTATCAAGTAAGATAATTTTTGAAGAGAAATACCTACCTTTTATTAAATTTTCAAAAAACTTTAATTTAACCGTCGTCATTGAATATTTATCCTTTCACCTGTGTCAAATATTTGATATAAGTGTTACACATTTTAGATTTTTAAACTTCAACGTATTTTTGATAAACAGCAAAGAGTATACAATACTTGATAAACAGCAAAGAGTATACAATACTACGTAAGAAGTATTGTATACTCTTTGCTGTTTATCAAAAATACGTTGAAGTTTAAAAATCTAAAACGTGTAACACTTATATCAAATATTTGACACAGGTGAAAGGATAAATATTCAATGACGACGGTTAAATCAAAGTTTTCAAAAAACTTAATAAAAGGTAGGTATTTCTCTTCAAAAATTATCTTTCTTGATACTTACCCATATATGTTGTGGTCGTACTGACGGCTTCATTGAGAGAGACATTCAGGTACACCTTTAGATCCTTCGTGTGGATCACGAAGGCGCACTCTGCCTAGCTACTATTTGGCCGTGGAAGTGTAGGTTATAAGAACTATATAAATTTCGACTGCAATTCTAGATTATATATAGGTATAACATATAAACCTACGTTCACACACATGCAACCTTCGAGCACAGAACACGGTTAACCTGTACTGTAAGTTTACCGTGTTCTGTGGTTCGGGTCTTCAGGAAATGGGTTTATTATTCAAATTTTTAAGGTTCAACATACAAGCGGAACCATCCAAAATATTTTTAATATGTTTGTAGTAATATGTTTTTTGGTGACTTCTTGTTTTGTTATTACAAAATCGATGAACTTCGAAAATACGGAGGATTGGAAAGAGACTGAAAACACCCTAGTGAAAATAAGAGCAGTTATTATTAACTGCGACCCCGAGGTAAGTCGAATTACTATTTCTAATGGAATAACGAAGTATTAATTTGTATTCCAGTTCTTAAAATTACCACAGAATATATTGGTCCGAAATGTCACAAACATTTATAGGGCTTCTATTTAATCTTTATACAATCTAAGGCTAAGATTGTATAAAGATTGAATTGAAACCCTGTTGATTTGAATTGTGATTCTTGATCTTGTAAAAATTTTGACAATTGTATCCGGACCCCACCTAAAACTACGTGCCAACCCCTGATCTAAGCTAATCTACCTAGTACTACGTGGTACACACGCTTTAACTTTGAAAGGCTACATATAATTCCAGGAAGAAGGAACTTCAACAGATAGTGAAACAACACGATTTCAGCGTGAAGAGTTGTATAAACATAATGCCTTACATGATTGCAAGAAAAAACTAGCGCTTGCCGTTAAAATATTCAGTGATCCTGAGGTATGTATTGTTCGAGTTATGTAGATGGATAAGAACTTAGAGATGTTCGTAATAGCTCAGCCGCACTTACGTCTATCGTCACAAAGCTTCGTCCAATCTATATACATATAATAAAATCGTAGGAAAGTCAAAACTGTACATTGAATATTTTTTTAAAAGAATACTTGGGGCGTGATCTACAATCAACATCGAAGCCAAAAATATAGTTTTTAGAATTGTTGTCTGTTCGTCTGTATGTATGTCCGGGGTAAACTCAAAAAGTACTGCATGGATTTACTTCAAATTTTACATGAATATTACTAACAGGTCGGGTCAACATATACAAACGGGACCGCGTAACACTAAGACTTCGCTGTCCATCTGTCTGTCTGTCTGTTCGTCTGTCACTAGGTTGTACCTTATGGAGCGTGATAGTTGAAAATTTCTCAGATGACGTATTTCTGTTGCTGCTATAACAACAAATACCTATCAAATAAAAACAATAAAATTAATTTTATACAAGAAACGTGATTTTTTTTCTCGATCTTTATAACGACAACTGGTAGACGCTTAAGTTTTTCTGAGAATATTTAGTTATATATTAAATTATCCATACTAATATTATAAATGCGAAAGTAACTCAGTCTGTCTGTCTGGCCCTTCTTGCCGCCTAAACCATTGAACCGATTTGGATGAAATTTGGTACAGATATAGTTCGGAACCCCAGAAAGGACATAGGATAGTTTTTACCTCGAAAATTCCACAGAAACGGGAACTATGCGGGTTTTATTTTGGAATTTTTTCCATGCAAATGAAGTCGCGGGTACAGCTAGTTAAAAATAAATATTTAAGGGGGGCTCCTATGACAACTGGTACTGGTAGACGCTTGAAATATTCAGAGAATATTAAGTTATATTAATTATTAAAAAGAAATAGGTAAATTAAATAAAAGAAATATTAAGGGGGCTCCTATAAAATAAAAGGTGATCTTTTGCTGTTTTTTTGGATGCTGCTACGGAACCCTTCTGTTCGGTCGGTCGCTTCGGGTCTGAACTGAACTTGGTTGGTTTTTTATTTCTAATATACATATAAACAGCTCTTGATGGTAAAAATTATATAGTCCTTACACATTAAGGCCTTGTATAAAGGATCGGGCACACAAAAATCCACCTAGATCGCTTTCATACATTTTATATGAGCTATCGCACACTACGGCGCGGCGAGGCGCATCAAACCGACTTTCAGTTGATGCGATGGGATCCGACCCAATCCCAGTGTTCACAACTTGGGGGTTTTCTCCCTAAATTTAGGGGTAAGAAGTATCGAAACGGGAATTCTTAGAGGCAGAATTTCTTTGGAGTATTTTTAGGGGGCATCACTTGTGAGCGAAAGAGTAAATCTATACGTTATCTATATAAAAAACAAGCAGTAACGTTATCCCAAAACAGTTAGACTTTAGACAGACATTGCCCGTAATGCCAAGAGGAACACAAGCAAATAATGTAAAAACCTGAATAAAGTCATCATATTTGCAGACTCATATTTTTACGAGTCAAAATGAGTCAGGAAGAGGGTAAAATAATAATTTCAAACAGCTTTTGTATAATCGCAAAAAATAATACAAATTTGGCTATAGCGTTATTATCGCCGTTCATATCTAACGCCTTAATGGAGCGTGCCTTCCTGTTTTTTAATATATTAGGTAATTAATATCAATTAATGACATATGAGCAAGTGGCCCACCTTATTAAAAGCAGTAACCATTGCCCATGGAATATCAGGAGCAACAAAAGGAGCTGGCAGCTAATATAGGACGCTGGACCCCATAGACACGGTTGATCCTTTTAAAAAAACTACGAGCTACATATATGTATACTATAAATATATGTGTGTGTTTGTGTGTGTGTATGTGTGCTTAGCACGGCAAAATAATAATTTAAAGAAAATACACGAATTAAAGCGGAAGTCTTTAGTTTTATTGAAGTCGAATCAGAATTTCGACAAAAATGCAAATATTTATTAAATATAATTTGCAAATATAAAAAGGATATTCTATTTCCTGTAGAATATGAGAGAACTGTTTATTATAGTAAATAATCTCATATACATGTTGTATAAATTAAAAAGGAAAAATACCTACAATTTTAAAGGTCCAACACAATCAGCTTGTACCACATTTTTTTTTGTCGAAATCTATAATAATGTTAAGTTCTTTATCTTTTTAGCGAACACCTTTGGACGAGTATATTCCAATACAGCACGTTTTAGGGCCAAATAGAAAGCGTTTGCGAATACTCAACCCATACGTATTGCGATTAAGAAGACAGCCGCCCCTCGAAAGTTATAAAATTCATAGGATGGAGGTAATTTGTTTAATAATGCATTGATATAAGGTTTAAGACACTAGCAAAAATAAAATAATTCTATTTTTAAAAATAAGGCAGGTATTTTAAAAGGCTCGTAGGTATATTTCATTCTTCAATTTCCTTAAAATTTAGCAAATATTTAAAACAAACAACACCAAGTCGCGTCAACGGCGGTGGCGTTTTTGACGTCTTAGCCACTTCTGTGGCGACCGTTCATAAAGACTCTTTGTTTGTAAAAACACCGATATTTTTGTTGGCATAAGTTATAATCAAAAATATTAATTAAGACTAGCTGTTGCAAACGACTGCGTCCGCGCAGATTTCATTTACGCCGCACAGCTCCTCCCCCGTAGGTGATAGCGTGATAATATGTAGCCTATATGTTGACCCGACCTATTAGTAATATTTATGCAAAATTTGAAGTAAATCCATGCAGTAATTTTTGAGTTTACCGGACATACATACAGATAAACACAAAAAATTTAAAAACTATATTTTTTGCTTCGATATCAATTGTAGATCACGCCCCAAGTATTCTTTTAAAAAATATTCAATGTATAGTTTTGACTTTCCTACGATTTTATTATAAGTTATTTTATATACACGAAATAATTAGGTACTAAAAGCCATGCCTATGCCAGTGCTTTTGTTACTCGTTGTATATACATACATTTATATGCAACTAGCTGACCCGGCAATCGTTGTTCTGCCTTTTTAACTACTCTTTTCGATATTTTCTCACCCTTTAAACCTTCCCTGGACTTCAACAATTAATTCAAAACCAAAATTAGCCAAATCGGTTCAGGCGTTATCGAGTTTTAGCGAGACACGAACATCAATTGATTTTTATATACCTATATAGAAGATATCGGAAGGAAACCAGTGTATATGTACCTATATACAATTTTCTCGTATTTCTCATGGTAGAAATACTTCATTACAGATACGCTTTATTTACTTACACTATATACGCTATATTTACTATTTCAACTATATTGAATTTATTTAGAAACGTTCTGCTACTCCTCATCTTTAACTGCCGCAATAGCTTTCGGCTTGTGACTCTCGTGTTCCAGTTTGGTGGATAAAAAAGGGCGGCGCTGGCGCCCGATAGGACTTCAAAGAACTTACAAAGTTCCTTGATAGACTTGTGCAAGAGGCATTACATCACGCATGGCATATCCCAATAAGCAACGGTTATCTGATATCTCTATTCGTCAAGAGAACAAACAGCTTTGTTTTTGTGTATAACATTTTACAAATCGTAACCATTATGCAGTAACATCCTTATTTAAATTGTACTTTGGTACGGATATATTATAGTATTTTTACCCGACCAATTATTAGCATTATCTGAATTCATTTAAATTTCTTTCAGGCTATTAAAGGTATAATATTAGATGACAGTGATCCCTTGGAAAATTTAAAAACGGTGAGTACCTCTTCATAACTTATTTGAAAGGCGTTAATAATCCTCACTTACCTATCTTATGATACAGGTAGGTACTTATAAACTTTTAGTTCCACAAATAACACTTGCAGCATGTTCACTAATACATCTAAAACAGCGAACACTTTGTTTTCAGCGTTTAAAATATAGTTTATATTGTCCCTATTTAATTAGCCTTTTCTGTCACACTGCTAAGCTTCTCTCCTATTTCTTCAAGCTTCAATTAGCCCTATTTCGAGCTTCTATTTTCAAAAAGTTAAAATAGCAAGTCGCGGAAATAATGTTTTCTAAAGTCTATCAAGAATAGTGTAGTTACGATTCCAAAATCTACTCAGCTCTTTTCAAAAAAAATAAATAATAATAAATCAGTTATCGTTGGGAAACAATTTTGATTGCGTGTTTTCAAGATGGGATTTTCAAGATAAGATGGGGATTTCCTGATTCCCATCGTCACATTTAACCACGAATGTTTTCTGTACATTTAAGTATTTTAATGGTTATGGCGATTATAAAATATTATTTGTAATAACCGGAACCAACAGCTTCGCCTACTTTTTCGAGGCAGGTTAGAATTAATCCGTCACCATCTGAGTTCTAAGTGTGAGTTTTTCTTTTCGCATTCGATCGTGAGCGCGTTTCGAGTTTACTAGGAATTTGTATGTGATTTGTACAGCGCCACCTAGTGGTAAACTGGTTTCTCACGTTTACCACTAGGTGGCGCTGTACGAATCACATACAAATTCCTAGAAAACTCGAAACGCGTTCACGATCGAATGCGAAAAGAAAAACTCACACTTAGCACTCTGACTCTAAGATTTATACTTTGTACGATATTTGAATCGAACGCAGGACCTATCAGGTTTACCAGTAAACCCCGAAGGCAGTATTCTTAAATTCAGTGATTATTTTTGTAGGTGCAACACTGAACCTGAATTACCATGCGTACGACTTTAATTCGAAGAGGTAAATTTATCTGTACTGTATCTTAATAAAATATACATTTCAGGGTAAACAGAAACGTGAATCTTATGCAAATAAATATAGGCAATCTGCAAGTATTAGTTCCCTCATAACAGACCATGAAAAACGATTTAAATGCGCAAATGACGCTTCGGAGATACAGCAGCCTGTTTCTCGAGATCATGGTAAAGTGCTAAATGAACTTATTTATGGGGAGGTACAGAGTATTATAATTTATACTGCAAGTGAATTAATGAATACGCGAACATTTTAATAATCTATATTATCTATATCTATATTATATTATATATTATAATATTATAAATGCGAAAGTTTGGATGTTTGGATGGATGTGTGTTACTCAATCACGCAAAAACTACTGAACGGATTTGAATGAAACTTGGCACACAGGTAGATGATGATCTGAAATAGCACATAGGCTATACTTTATCCCGGAAATATTAGGTGATCTCGCGGGATTCACCAAAAACTTATAATGCAGCGGGCTGCACGCTGCAGCTAGTGATGTATATATTTACACGTTTACACCAGAATGTCAGTAATCGTCGTGAAAATGGAATAAATTCATTTAAGACTCACCTTAATTTTGTCAAAAATTAGGGCTGCCATTAGGTATCTAAATTATCGACGCCAGAAAATAACCACGGACATTTGGGTGAAATGTAGTTTTATCACAAAAATAATAACATCGTTTATATTGATAAAATTTATATTCAACCCGTACCTCCGAAAATCTTCAGGACCGTATCCCCAAAGAGGTACCTACAACCAGAGCAAATTAACGATTTTGATAGGTTGAATAAAAATTAAATAAACAGGAATTCGCTTAGATCAAATTGATCGAATCGAATTCCTTAATACGCACTACATTTTGCAAGTAATCGTTCACACAAGTGTCCGAATTCCACTTAAAAAAAAACACTTCCGAACACATTACAGAAATCCCTTTCGGATGCCCTCTAAACTAGGACAAATCCGGTGAATCCCTGACGAATGTATCCCTATTCAAACGGCTAATTATATTTCAACATATTATTATGTTGTCTTTGGTTTTGTCTCAATTTTGAAACAATGACATAGGCTATATAATTTTGACAAACTACGCAACGCGAATGAAGAGTTCTGATTTTTCGTAATCCAGCTTGTTTCGCTATAAAAGCATTTCGTATCGTATGTATTGCATTTAAGCTCGATGCACGAATTGCCGAAGTACCATTTTAAAATCCACTCATATGACAAATTTGAAAGCTTTTGTGTGTATATGTATGTTTGTTACATCTTCAAACAGAAATGGTTCAACAGATTTGAATGAATTATGAATTCCCCGTGTTGGTCCGGGCTCCTTTAAAGGATAGACCACTGATCAACTGCCGTTCTGCCAGGCCGGTCGTAAAAGGCGAGTGCTTGGCTATATACTTTAAGATCCGGGATTAAAAAAATATAGCCTCATCTGTTAATTGAATAAAATAATGTTTTATAGGCTGATTTTAATGTAATGAATTTATGCGTACAACCTCTGCCACCAGCTTAGGACTGCTACAATTAATTATAATTATTTAATTAACAGTTAATTTATTTATAATTGTTACCTTCACATGTTAATTACATGAACCAAGCGAAATATTTTACATTATAAACTTTATTGTAGCAGGCACCCATCTCTATGACATTCGCGTAAAACTTTTATAATGCCGCGAGTTGCATGCTGCAGCTAGTAAATTATGAAAATAAAAGCGTACAGTGGCATTGGGAGCTCGAGCCTCGATGTGAAGAGAGACAGATCACTTACAATGAACAAAGAAAGCGTAGAATCGCACCGATCATAGGCCTATTTAAACGTACTAAAATAAAGAAAGAAGATAAGAGTTGAAGTATAAGAAAGATAAAGATAGAACGATAACTCAAAGTTTCTACATAATTTTATGAATTTTTCGAAAATATCCAATATCTATTTAATTTTAATAAAATAATTTAAAAGGCAGAGGTTTTAGTTAAAAGGAATAAAAAATGTACCTCTAAAAATTACAGCAATATTTTACTTACCGTGAAGTTTTTTATTATTATTATTTTTTATAAAATTTCTTTATTTTAATTCTTAAACACTTTAATGAATTATTTTTAAAGTTTTAGAATGTTTATGTAATTTTCTTTAAAAGCCTTTTCAATAAATATTTTGAGTAGGTATTTATCGTGCACCAAAAACCACACTAGGTACTGTAACTTTACTACACGTATTTACCTTTCTACTAATATGGACAATTCGGTAGGGTCGGTAGGGACTTATGATGAACTATACAAAGTATCTTCACGCCCGTATCCTCGATGTGGTAGGCAGAGGTATAACCAGTGCACTCACGATTAACCGAAGATACTTAGTCCAACACTGTGATAGTTTTATTATCAGTGCTCGGTTGGCGATAGGTTTATTATCATAATTAGTAAGCCTATCGCCAACCAGGCAATCCATAAAGCGCGTTTTGGATGCTAAAAGTAGCATGTGTGGTAGTCCGTTATCCAATCCCGGGCAACATTGCTTTTTTTTATATCATAAGATAGCAAACAAGCAGACGGGTCTCCTGGTGTTAAGAGTCAATCATCGTCTATAGACACCAAAGATGTTAATGGAGCGTTGCTATCCTAGTGGCGAGGTCTTAGTGCCACGTGCATATAATTAAAAATAACCTTACCCTCCTAACTGGAACACGACAGTCGCAGGTCGAAGTCACTGACGCTATTGCGGTAGGAATAGGTAAGGCGGTGGTACTAAACCCGGGCGAGAAATGCAGAACTCTACCACCTAGTATTCACGATGGTAATGATTTGCATAGCCAATCGGTCGCCTTTTACGACCTGTCTGGCAGAACGGCAGTTGGCCTATTCTTCAAAGGAGCCCGGAACCATCACGGGAAGCTCTTTACAGAAAACTGAAAAACACATTTTTTTAATTGCCAACATAGGAATCAACCTAGCAAACACTGGTCTAGTGCAATCACTGGTTCAATGCTAGTCTAATATGCTAGTAGCACTATTTAGCAGATAAACAATATACCTACATATGATATATCACATTCGTTTACCCGCTTATTCAGATTTGCGAATGGCGAATATTGATATCGACAAATTTTTAAAAAAACAAAATTATAAGACAAAAGGGATGAATATTTACGTTGGTTCATTTGTCCGAAAACAACTAATACTATCCTTTTAAAAATAAAAAAGTCCTAAAGTAAAAAGTTGCTATAATTTAATATTCATTATCACAGCTATCATCAGTATACACTTCCGTTTTAATTTTTGTTTCCTCAATTTTCAATCGCTCTATGGGTTCTTTCTTTTCAGAGTGTTGTTTTTGCATCGATAGTTGTTCCTCGGCTTCAATTATTACTGCAAATATTTTTTTCTTCACTTGTGTCTGCATCCAATGAGGCATTGTTCGCGTGCTTTTAAGGATACAATTAAAAAATGATTCTAAAGCATCCGTATCCTGACGAAATTCGCTGCTATGGTCAACACAGCGACGTTTTTGTGCATGACTACTCCCTGGACCTTCAATGATATCCGTTGTCGAGACGTCGTGTTCAGAATTTTTAATATGCACATTCTCTAGTGGAGGATCCATTTCTATGTTCTCTGTTATTCTGTATTTCATGTGCGGTTCTAGGAACTGCATAGCTTTTGCATACTTCCAAGTTGTAATTTGAGCTGGTAATAGTTTGTTTTTTCCGAGTTTTGCCCTTTTAAGAGCGTCTCTGTGATTGTCACGTAACTTCTTCCATTCAGTTTTTGCAACTTGAACTGTAAAAAATACACGTCAAATAAATAATAATTTTAATTTTTCCCCCTTTCAGTCCAGACTCCTCTTGAAGAATAGACCATCTACTTTCCTAACAGGCGGTTTTTTTTAATATTATAAGATAGCAAACAAGCAAATGGCTCTCCCGATGGAAAGAGACAGCCATCGTCTATAGACACCAAAGATGTTAATGGAGCGTTGTTATCCTAGTGGCGAGGTCTTAGTGCAACGTGCATATAATTTTACGGTCTACCTTACCCTCCAAACTGGAACACGACAGTCACAGTCACTGACGCAGTTACAGCAGGAATAAGTAAGGCGGTGGTTCCAGACCCGGGTGAGACAATACAGAACTCTACCACCTACTAGTCACGATGGTAGTGAAACGTAAAGTCGTTCGTTCGCCTCTTACAAACTTCCTCGCAGAACGGTCTATACCTACTTCAAAGCAGCCGGGCGACAACGCGGCGGGTTCGTGCAAGGCGAATGATTTACCAAAAATTTAAAAATTATTTGATGTCATTGCCATGCCCTTTCTTGCCAAAGAGCATTTCATTCTTGTTACTGTCATGTTCGAGTTTAGAGTTTGAGCTAGCCAACAAACTTACGTATTTTATCCCCGCCAAACGGGTGACAAATTGTAACGCACCATTAGATCGTTGATGTTTATATTAAAGGAATGTTATTGTTTTTTCGACAAAAAAGTCCGTCAGCTTGTTTGTCTCGAATTTTGTTTCAGGTTTTTTATAGGTACTCGTATAAAAAACCTGACACATTATTTACGTTTAAATTTTACAATAATATGATATACTATCTGTTGCCTGCGACTTCGTCCGAGCGAACTTCGTTTACTCCGCACTGCTCCTCTCCTGTAGGTGATAGCGTGATAATATGTAGCCTATATGTTGACCCGACCTGTTAGTAATATTCATGCAAAATTTGAAGTAAATCCATGCAGTACTTTCTGAGTTTACCCCGGACATTCATACAGACAAACAGACATACAGACAAACAGACATACAGACAAATAGACAAAAATTCTAAAAACTATATTTTTGGCTTCGATATCGATTGTAGATCACGCCCCAAGTATTCTTTTAAAAAAATATTCAATGTACAGTTTTGACTTTCCTACGATTTTATTATATGTATAGATTATTGTAAAACTAGCTGTGCCCGCGACTTCGTTCGCGTGAAAAAAATTCTAAAATAAAAACCCGCATAGTTCCCGTTCCCGTGGGATTTCCGGGATAAGAACTATCCTATGTCCTTTCTTGAGTCTCAAACTATATTTGTACGAAATTTTATCTAAATCGATTCAGTGGTTTGGCCGTGAAAGCGTAACAGACAGACAGACAGACAGACAGAGTTACTTTCGCATTTATAATATTAGTATAGATTTAAATGCAATAAACTGCAACTATAGACTTCCGGCCTCCTACGTCTAGGTATCTCGGGAACTCTCTTATCTTCGCCTAAATTTTATGGGACCAAATGGGTAACAGGTACCTAGAAATGTATACTCTCTCTAACAAAAAAAAAGAATTTTCCTAATCGTTTAATGAATGACCGAGTTTCGATTAAACATAAAAATCTAATTTTTGAGAAGTCGGTTGCTTATCATAAATAAATATAATAATATATGTTAAATAATAAATACCTACTTAAGTGCTGAAGGATATAAGTACAATCTACATACCAATTTTATAAAATTTATTTTATAGATGATGAGTATGATTATGACTACAACTACAACTGAGACGGTTCAATAGTTAGTTTTTTTTGAAAAATTGTCAAAAATATCGTACCTGTGAATATTGAGTTGACACACTGTTCCCTCTGCTTACCGCGATGGGTAATTATCTTGAAGATATTTATAATTTAGGTACTTATTTCTCACAGTATATTATAAATATTAAGAGTTCATAATGTAATTTAAAATGTCAACGCAAGCGTCAAAGGAAAATTATAACAAAATAGCTTTAGAGATATTTACCTATTTTGTGAAGAAAGTTTTCAGAAAATAAAAGGAACATCACATTATACCCACGAAGCTACTTTAATTTACTTTGTTGTATGGTCAAAGTAGTGTAATTGCTACTAATACGCACCTACTAGCATTAAATTAGTTTCGAATCTGTTTTCTACAATCAATATACCTAGGTAGATAATTGTTAACTTTCTTTTCACTTACTGTTTGGTATAGAACTATTGTTGAAATGCTCCACAACACAATGCCATGCTTCGTCTTTCACGTGCATTTCGCGATAGTCTGGATGTGATGGATTCCAAATACATGGTTGAAGACGAACACCTTCTATAAAAGCTTCCATATATACCTACTAAACGATAATACTATATTATTATAACTATCAAAACACAGTGTTTATGTGTAGCTAAATGGTAACCGGCCTAGCGCCGCCTCGCACTGACTCGTTCGTGTTCGTTCTCTCCCCGCGCCATACGGTCACTTCATAAACCGGTTCTTTTAAACGGGCTTTCTGTATAATAGGCCAATACTTTGGGTTCGGTCAGCTGGGGACATTTTTAAATAATTGAAGTGAGTAGTGTCGACACAATAATTTTTAAGTAATACAAGCTGTGCCCGCGACTTCATTCGTCTGGAAAAAGATCTAATAGTAGCCTAAGTTACTCCTTATAATATTAGCCAGGAAAAAGTTTTCATTATTTCGTGATATTAGCTATCTGTCAGTGAAGGTCCCGTCAAAATCAAGCGTTTCAATAAGCCGGAACAAACAGACAGACAGACCAATAATGTAAAAAAAAATGTATTTTGGTATGTAGGTAGGTATAACGTGTATACATCCATATAGGTACCTACATTTAGTAAAAAGCGGTTCTTTTAATATTATTCGTACAAAAAAAATTTGTCCAGATCGGTTTTGAAATGTTACGTAAAGTAGGTATATACCTACCTAATAGCAGCGAAATCAATGTACTTAATAGGTAATTTTTATTTGAGAGTTTTTGAAATTTCTATTTTGAAAATAATTTTTTACATAGTTTTTTTTATATCTTTCATACCTATCTAATATGTAGGCATAGCAAACAAGCAGATGGGTCTCCTGTTGGACAGAGTCAACCATCACCTATAGACATCAAAGTTGTTAATGGTGTTTTGCTGTCTTGTAGCGAGGTCTTATGCCACATGCATAAATTTACCGGCTACTTTACCCTCCAAACAGGAATACGACAGCGACAAGCACTGACGCTATTGCGGCAGGAATAAGTAAGGCTGTGGTACCAGACCCGGGCGAGACAATGCAGAACTCTAGCACCTAGTAAATTTAATTTAACAGGTACCAACAGGCCCCTCAAAATCTATTAGTCTCAAAATCTATTAGTAAGGGTCTTCTGTCTGTCCATCGGCCATACACACAGAAATAAGTCTCAATTGGCTTGCCTCCTTGTACCTACTGCCATGTTCTAGTGTACGTGTTACTATGGCCGCTAGGTATCGCCATAATATCGCCTAAAATTTAAGGCAGATCCTCATAAAAGAAAAATTTTTCAAGAATGGTAATATATATCGACGCGGACGCTTTAAAGGCAATCTTTACCAAGCGACATTGAGTAAACTTTACAGGATAGTAATCTAAGGTTCAAATATAAAATAATAAAACATGAAAATCACTCAATTGTATTAAAATTAATTACAATAGAAAAAGTATCTTCACGCCCGTATCCCCAAAAGGGTAGGCAGTGGTACAACAAGTGCACCTACGATTAGCCGAAGGTACTTCGCCCTACAATGTGATAGGTGGCAAGCCTATCGCCAACTGGGCACTATCCAATCCCGAGCAACGTTGTTTTTATCAGAAAAATGAAAAAACGCTTTTTTTTGAATTGCCCGGTCCAGGAATCGAACCCGGGATCCCATGTGGTAAACTCCGACACCGGACCACTAGACCGTAGAGGCGACTGTGGAATACAATTACAATGAAGAGTAATAAATATAATTACAACTAAATTAGGTGTTTTTTTTTATTTGTATTTGAACTTTAAATCACTTTCTTGTAAAGTTTATTCAATGTCGCTTAGTAAGATTGCCTTTCAAGCATCGATATGTAAATACTGTCTTAATTTTGTACTTGGACAAATGTTTAGTCCTTCGTGTGTGTATCCGATTCATTTTTTTCAATAAGGTACTTGTTTCGTATTTTGTTGATTTTGGCAATACCGGTTAATTTTTTAACCGACTTTCCAAAAGGAGAAGGTTATCAATTCGGCTGTGTTTTTTTAATGTTTGTTACTTTAGAACTCGGTTAATTATGAATTGATACTAAAAAATCTTTTTTTGTTCGGGAGGGTAGGTATACTTCTTGTGTGGTCACCATTTCAATTTGGTACAGATCTGATGCAGGCTCCCGGAGATAAAGAAAATGGAAAGTCCATTGCTGCTGTTTTACTGCGTTTATAAAATATTGTAATATAGAATATTACAAAAAATATATGCGTTATTAAAACTAAAAAAAATGTAATTCAGGGGAAAGTAAACGCGAAGCAAAGGTTTATAACGATTATGTGTCATTGCCGCACGATGAAAACCTGTTTTATTATCCAACTGATATGCAAAATGAACAAGAACCTGTCTTGGATAACATGGCTACAAAAACTGTATTGAAAGATAATCGCTATAAGGCAGAAGAATCGCAGGGTAACGACGTTATCGGAGAAAGAGATACAAGTAAGAAAATACATAAGGTGCTCGAAAAAGTCGATTCGTATAAAGTAAATAATTTTGGCGATAAAACGAAACATAATAAACGAATTCCAGACAGAAGTTATGAGAATGTTAATAGAGGTTTAAATTCTGAAAAATACTTTATGTTATATAAATTTGATGATCCCGATGTGTTGTTTAGTTCGCAAGTACAGTTATTTGAAAAATTAAGTACACCTGAAGGAAGAACTACTTGGAATGATATAACTAAGGGTAGCAGCGCCAGGTGAGATATTTTCCGAAGTAACATTATTTGTTTGTTCTTTTTATGTCATGGGATAACTAGAAACTAGCAGCTGGAAAGAAACAAATATCACCTATAGACGCCCAAGGATGGATCCAGTCTTCGGGTCAGCGGGAGGTCACATATTTGAGGTTTAGTTAAAATAGGCTCTAATACTTGTTTGTTTGCAATAAACCCATACCCAGACCTTTGCCTAGAGTGGTCATGACCCTCATGACCTTTTCCCTCCCCTGGATCCGCTCTTGTAGACACCAAGGATGCAATTGATACTTTGCCAACCGTATGGCGGGAATGTAATGACGTAGCATACATTTATTGGTTATCTTACTCTCCGAATTTATCGATGTATGAAAACATCTCGTGTATCCTAATATATAAGCCACCACGTATGTACACTAACGTTTTCGTCTCGTTTTTTGACATATCAAGTTCCTCAACGAAATCAGAGTAGTTATTATTTAGAAAGTATGGTAACCACACGGGCGCTAACTGCGTACTACCGAGTCTAGCCACGAGTTCGAAGTCGATATCCTTGGTATCACCTTAACGCCTACTCTTAACTTTGGTTCGTACATCAAATCTAAAGCCCAAGTTGACTCTAAAAGCTTGGTGTTCTGACGAAGGTGAAAAAGTATTACAACCCGGGACAGTTGCTCAACCTTTATCAAGCACAAGTCCGTCCGTGCATGAAATACTGCTCTCACCTCTGGGATGGATCCGCCAAATACCAGCTGGAGACACTGGAGACGATATAGAGGCGTGCCAAGAGGCTCATAAATGACGATGATCTGGTAGGCAAAAACTTCAAAGCCTTGCTCATCGCCGCAGAGTGGCTAGTTTATCGTTTTTTATGGGATACACTTTGGAGAGTGCGCTTCGGAATAGCACGACTTGATTTCGCCACCGCCGTTTTTCTATCGATCGTTGAGGCGCACAGGTTCTAGGCATCGCCATATGGTGGACGTTCCACGTACCTGGACAATGAGGTTCGACTCATTTTTTATTCGGACCGTAAGGGACTGGAACATGCTTCCTGAGTCTATGTTCCCCGACGAGTACAATCTAGGGATCTTCGAGAGAAGAGTGAACAGGTACCTTCTAGGGAAGCGCGTTTCATCTTAGGCCGCAACTTAGCTTACTATCAGGCGAAATCGGGATCAAGCGCTTCCCTATCGATAATAATAATAATAATAAAACGAGTTCGGCAAATCGTTGTTTGCAACTAAATAATTTCAATATCTATACGCGGGTGTACGTATAACATTTTTATAAAAAAATTATGTCAAAATTTAAGTAGGTACCAATTTTTTACATATACCGCTTCCTACTGATTGAGGGAGCAATGAGCACCTTCCTTCAGTAGGTATGTGGGGTCTTTTACTGGTCGACCTCTATAAGTGCAAGACTACACTATTAAGCCCACAGTATCACCAATTCATTTATCATTTCAGTATAAGTACTTTCAATCCTGAATGGTCAAATCAAGACATGAATATTCGTTATCATTCCAATAAGTGGCTACTTCGAGAGGAGTTTACTTTGTCTAATAAAGATTTACGCTTACTCCAAAAAATAAACAAAGAAAACGACGATAGTGAATCTGATCAGTTACATTCGGATATGAGTAAGTATTTTTGTGTAAAAAGTGATAAAAGTGTTACTGATGCTACTTATGGATTTGTTATGGTCTAGGAGTTAGCCTTTCCTGCTTAGATCGTGGTGTCCCGGGTTCGATCCCCTGGCAGGGCAAAAGTGTTAGAGGTTTTTTCCGATTTTTTCTCGAAAATTCAAAATTTCAATAACAGTTTGGAATCGGGCGCGTGGTACTCCTCCAAGCTATAGACGAACACGAGGAGATGTCGATCTCGGTATCTAATAATCGTTTAAAGTCGGTAAAATGCGGCGATTGAGATTGTCACTCAGCTCGCCAATCGACAACCCGATGAAGCGAAAAGTCAATAGAAAGTCTAACCACAAAATAAGTATTCTGTGGTTTAATCCAAGAAGCAACCGGCGTGATGATATGTTGATACAATACTATAGTAAACAAGCATAATATGCCACTCCAGCTGACTCTTCTGGACTCAGCTCCAGGGCGACATATTTTTATCGTCACAGAAATAAAATCGTGGTTTAGATGGGAAAGCGTAATAAACAATCAAATTCATATCGCAATTGTAATATTACTAGCTAATCCCCATAGCTTCACCCGCGAGTAGAGTAACATGTCTTCTATAACCTTTCATACAAACTTTCATACTCTATTTCAGCCCCTTACTGAGTGAGCACGAATTTTCAATTATCTCCTCGCTAAATTTCCTCAAATTTAGTTCAGCGGCTTTACCGTAAAAGTGTAACAGACAGACAGGCATGTATAGTATTAATATGGATATATAGGGTTTAGAATATGGAAAAAATTAGGTACCTATATTGGAATGTATATTCTCCACAGTATACACTACACAGCGTCGGTCCTAGTCCTTGATTAGGGTTAAGCGAAATTATTTTTAAGTGAAAAAATAAAACAAATTCCCTAATATCAATATGCGCAGAACATGTTACTAAAGTGATAATACCTCACTCCTTCGCTTCGTCAAAGTGAACTTTCCTTCATCAGACCTTCATCAGCTTCAGTAGTCCATTTAGTTCATTTGATCGTAACGAGGTCTTTGAATTCGTTTGGTGTTTGAAGCCTTTACTCATTTGCTTTTACTCTTTACAAACAACGCTCGTGTACTCCGACACCCGTACCCGCTACAAAGCATAGCGCTTCTTAAAAGCTACCATCAAAAAGATATTCACTTTATTTGCCTTTTTTTGATATGTTAAAGCCCTTTGCCATCTGACGCGGACGCCCAGAGCTTCCGTTCTTCTCATTCTAGCCCAAAACGGCGCTGATAATAAGTAGTTCTTTCTATTTGGTTCAAACCCTCTTTGAAAAATAGACCATCTTCCTTTCTACCAGACATTTCGTAAATAGCGAACGATTAGCTATAACAGTCACTACCCTCGTCACAACTAAGTGGTATAATTTTGCAACTTCTGGCCCGGGTTTATGGTGTCGCCGCCTTACCTGTTTCTGCCGGAATAGCGTCAATGCGTGCCATTGTCATATGTTTCGGTTTGGAGGATAAGGTAGCCGGTAAACTTAAACATGCGACATTGCCCTCCCGCCACACTGATAGCAACTTTTTTTTTTCAAAAAACCTTTATTCACAAACTAATTGTCATCAATAGAGCTAACTAATTAATTTTAAATTTTAGCTAAAAATTCGACTTTATATGTAAATTGTATTTTTTTATGAAAATATCTGTACGTTATAAGGAGCTATAATAATATTAATTTTAGATACTGTACAGTGTACGCAGGGATTAGTCGATACATCTTTAATCCTGCACAAAATAATGTATTATTAAAAAAAAGTATTTTCACGCCCGTTTCCCCAGAGAGGAAGGCAGAGGCACAACAAGTGCACCCACGATTAGCCGAAGATACTTTAGTCCCACAATATGATAGTAGGCCAACCTATCGTCAATCGGACACTTTTTCCAATCCCACACAACGTTATTTTTATCAGAAAACTAAAAAATCACGTATTTTTAACTGTCCGACTCGGGAATCGAACCCGATACCTCATGTGGTACAACTCCGACACCAGACCACTAGACCACAGAGGCGACTATGTATTATTTTTTAATTAACTGTATCTTACGTTAGAAATACGACCCATACTAATGTTACAATATTATAAATGCGTAAGTCTGTCTATCTATTACGCTAAACCACCGAACCATATTTGATGTAATTCTAGCAGGTTACCTGGTAAACAAATAAATTAAGACAAAGCGTACTAGTATAAAAAAATAAGAACTTTAAAGCGATGATTGTTTACGATAAGAAATACATCGGCAATAAATTACAGGTGAAGATATACTTATTGTACCAAAAGATGATATAATTATAATGGAAAGTAATATTGATAATGTGAATAAACGTGAAAATAATGTCGCAAGTACTAATTCGTCTGATACTGGAAGAAGAATAGTAAGAAAAATATTGTTTCATTCTGAGTATAATCACAGATGCCACATGTGACGTGATACCTATAATATTTACGTAATTACCAACTATTACCACCATTGGCATCATAAAGGTACACAAAAGATCAAAAGTAGCGACTACTCGAAAATATACGATTTTAATTTATCTTACAAGCCCTACTGAGCAAAAATAAAGCAAATATCTATTGTGAAGAAGGCTTTTTTATATCATAAGATAGCAAACAAGCAGATGGGTCTCCTGCTGGAAAGAGTCAACCATTGCCTATAGACGCCAAATATGTTAATGGTGCGTTGCTACCTTGTGGCGAGGTCTAATGCCACATGCATAAGTTTACCGGCTACCTTACCCTCCAAATTGGAACACGATAGTGATAAGCACTGACGTTATTGCGACAGAAAAAGGTAAGGCGGTGGTACCAGACCCGGACGAGACAATGCGGACCCTACCACCTTGTAGCCACGATGGTAGTGACTCGCCTAGCCAATAAGTTGCCTTTTACGAGTTGCCTGGCAGAACGGCAGTTGGCCTAATCTACAAAGGAGCCCGGCACCAACACGGGGGCTGAATTAAAAAAGATTTAAATATATTCTAATAATATTCTCATACTTTTATTGAAATCCTCACTACGTAATTGATGATAATCCATTCAGTTATTGGGAAAGCAAAGAGTAGGTACCTATCATACACATATTCACATACACAGTCACACACTCCGTTTTGGTGCGGGCTCCCGTTGAAGAATAAACCATGTGCCGTCCTGCCAGGTAGTTCGTAAGAGGCGAACAATTAGCTATTTGTGTCATTACCATCGTGCCTATTATGTGGTAGAGTTCTGCATTATCTCGCCCGGGACTCGCTTAGACCGGTCCTAATGTACAACAAAACGCCCTTTATGTACTTGCGCTAATTTACAAGCCCTACTCAGGAATGATGTAACTTTCCACTTGTGAAGGAATTTTTAAAATATTTTTTTTATCTTATAGTATAAGATAGCAAACAAGCAGATGAGTCTCCTGATGGAAAGAGTCAACCATCGCCTATAGACACGGTGTTAATGGTGCGTTGCTATCTTGTGGCGAGGTCTTGTGCCACATGCATAAGTTTACTGGCTACCTTACCCTCCAAACCGGAACACGACAGTGACAAGCATTGACGCTATTGCGGCAGGAATAGGTAAGGCGGTGGTACCAGACCCGGCCGAGACAATGCAGAACTCTACCACCTAGTAGCCACGATGTTAGTGACTCGTATAGACACTCGGTCGCCTTTTACGACCTGCCTGGCAGAACGGCAGTTGGCCTATTCTTCAAAGGAGCCCGGGACCAATACGGGGAGATCATTTATTTATATCATTATAGATAGCTAACAAGCAAAGGCTCTCCTGATCAAAAGAGAAACCATTGCCTACATACACCAAAGATGTTAATGGCGCGTTTTTATCCGTGTGCGGATGGCAATGCCACAAGCATAAGTCTACCGGCTACCTTACCCTCCAAACCGGAACACGACAATGACAAGCATTGTCCACGCTATTGCGGCAGGAATAGGTAAGGCGAGACAATTTCGAAACTACCACCTAGTAGTCACGAATCACGATGGTAGTGTATATAGCCAATCAGTTGCCTTTGACGACCTGCCAGCTGGACTATTGTTCAAAGGGAATCCGGACCAACACGGTTCAGTAGTTCTTGAGTTTACTTCTCTTAAATATACAAACTTCACATCCTTATAACATTAGTATAAATTGAGTAAGCAAACCCAAAAGCGCGAAAAACAAATGTTTGTTTTAGGCTAATTCTCAGATTGCTATCCGTGTATCAAGAGCAATTATGAGCCCTGATCTAACTATTGTATCTGAAAATGGCCACCAGTACTTAAGACTGCCGTAGCGAAAGACAAATGTTTGTTTTAGGCTAATTCTCAGATTGCTATCCGTGTATCAAGAGCAATTATGAGCCCTGACCTAACTATTGTTTCTGAAAATGGCCACCAGTACTTAAGACTGCCGTATCAAAAGAAGCACGAAGCTCAAATTGATGTAGAAGCTGTAGCAGATGACAATGAGTCTATCATAATTGGGTATTATTTTATTTCTCAACTAGCTATTATTAGTGACCACGTTCACGTAATCCAAAATCATTACTTCCTTTTGATCGCACGCGTAAAAAGTAGCCTATATCCTATTCTATAAACTCTTCTATCTTTTAGTGAAAATTCCATCAAAATTGGTAGAGCTATTCCAGAGATTACCCGGTACAAACAAAATGTCAAACAGAAATTTTAAAAATGGTTGTTTAGGTATTAATATCGTAAAAATAACACATTGAGCTTGAAAAACACCTGGTTATTTTGAAGTCACTGACAGGATAAAGTCACGAGTAGTAGCTAGTCTGTACATATACACAAATAATCTGTACATACAAATAAATAAAATTGGAGTGTCTGTTTGTAATATTAATATAATACAAATAAATGAAATTGGAGTGTCTCTAATATTAAAATAAGCGCATTTTACTAAATGCATATGGATGTATGTATTTAGTAAAATGCGGTTATTTTAATATTAAACACACATGCACGGTACATGTACCAAAATAACTTTTTTTTTTACAATTTTTATCTGTATGTTTGCTCAGGCTTATCTCAGAAACGGCTGGACCAATTTTGACGGGACTTTCACGGGCAGATAGCTGATATAAGGAGTAACTTAGGCTACTTTTATTTTAGAAATTTATTATATACTAGCTGTGCCCGCGACTTCGTTCCCGTGGAAAAAAATCTAAAATAAAAACCCGCATAGTTCCCGTTCCCGTGGGATTTCCGGGAAAAGAACTACCTTTCTTGGGTCTTAAACTATATTTGTACCAAATTTTATCCAAATCGGTTCAGTGGTTTGGCGTGAAAGCGTAACAGACAGACAGACAGAGTTACTTTCGCATTTATAATATTAGTATGGATTATACATAATATATACATAGGGTGGAAGCATCGCTCTTGGCCATTGTACCATTTGTGGTCATTTATGACATTTTTTATAAATATTGTTCTATAAGTATACAATATTAATATAAATTTAATATATGTATATAAATATAAAAATATAAAGAAATATAAAAATATTTAATATAATCGTGAAAAATTGAAAATTTAATAAAAAACTTTATTTAACATTATAAGTATTATATTTTTTTTTTGTAGATAAACCGATTCGATTCGGCGCATATTTTCCAAAACTTTTAGTAGTACAGGCGTACAAATATTACGTGACGCGGCGGCCATGTCAAACGCCATATACGTGGATGACACGGCTACCGTGTCACTCGCTATGTATGTCACCAGTGGCGGATTTACCAATAGGCTGAGTAGGCTGAAGCCTAGGGTGGCAGATTTTGGGGGGCGGCAAATTTTGAGATGTCCTATAGAAAATATATATTTTAGTCTATATAAACTTCTATATAGACTACCTGACCCATGCAAATATTTCGCACAGCATTTACAATCTAGATCCACTTAAGAATGGTTACAAGTACTTGCAAGCATGAATTAACAACAGACATTTTAAACAGAAGAATATATCTAAGTAAGAAGTTCTTACACTCACGAACAATAAAAAAAAAAAACAGTAGCAGTCGTGGGACTGCCGATAGAAGTGAAAACGGAACTATTAAGTTGAGAGTAATTAAGACTATATGCAAAACATAGCTATAGATATACTATTATCATTAGCATGTCGGTGACGCGAACCGAGGATTTTACCCTCTACCAAAACGCTCAACGCGCCTAAAGAAGTTTTCACTTCAAAAATTGACATCAACTTAGTTCTACAAATATTGATATCAGATCCAACTCACCCCATATTCAATTTAAAATTTTTGCCGATATTTACAGTATCATATTGCACAGTGTAAACATTTTACACTTTTTGCACTCAGTGTATTATGCTATGCCCAGGTACATTGACAGGCCTGGATTTACACTTAGGGCATTCGGGACTAGTGTCCGGAGTGGCAAATTTTTAGGGGTGGCAAAATTCGAAGGGTTAGCCAAAAAATTCTTTGCGTTTTAAAAAATGCTTTTAAAATTTATTTTAAGAATATACATTTCATTTTCAATGCTACCTTTCTTCTAAGAAAAATTGTTAAAATTAAGTTTTGCTTTATTGGAACTACCACCTTCACTCTGGAGAACACAGACTTATCAAAATGTTTAGCGCAACTATTTTTGTATGACAATTTCATTGATAATTTTGAAAGTAGAAAATCGGGTATAAAGATATTTTATAATTTTCACAAGTACATTATATAAATTATTGTCATCATCACTTGGATACTCTGTAAGTAAGTAAAACGAAAGATATATTGAATGTAATATTACTTAATATTGTAAATGACATACTACATTGTGTATAGGACAATAATCAAACTATACCTCACCCAGCCTTACTTGTGATTGAGCTTTTACTACAAAATATTCTAATATTGGAAAAAATTTATTGTTGGCCCGGGCTACTTCAAAGAATAAGTACATCATCTGGCATTCTGTCTGGTTTTTCGTGATTGCTCTAATTGCTTGAAAGATTGGCTAAATATGTCACTACCACCATATTTTTTTTTAGATAGTAGAGTTCCGCAACACCAAGCTCGGGCTTGGTAACGCCGCCTTACCTCTTGCAGTCGTAATAGAGTCAATGCTTGTCCCTCTTAAATTCTAGTGCATATGGTATTACCATTCCAAAATTAACATTTTTGGTGTCTATATGCGATTGTTGCCTCATTTCATCAGGAGAGTCGCCTGCTTGTTTTCTATGATATAAGAAAAATTTTAAGTAAATTTGTGGATTGTAAAAATAATCTAGAATCTGACACTACTGGAGGTCGGTAGGGGTGGCAAAATTTGAATAGCCTATAGGCGGCAAATTTGTAAATCCGCTACTGTATGTCACAATCAAAAAACGTGTATTGTAACGTTTGATCAACCTTCATATTGGAAAGTGGAGTGGGTTCCTTTTGCTTATGTCATTCATTGGTGGAATTAGATACATAATGTCTGGCAATAGACTTGAAGATTTATGCACACTGTGTTAAGCACATAATATCTGGACATGGGCGTACCGAGGCGGGGGCAGGGAGGGGCAGCTGCCCCCCTGGAATTTGTTTTCCTCCCTACAAACTAGCTACTGTTGTAGGTAGATAAAAGTATAGTCTTAAAATAATACGTTTGCCCCCCCCCCCCCCCCCCGGCCCAGAACCTGGGTACGCCCATGTATCTGGACATGCTTATGGTAGAACTGTGCGTGCTCTTTTGTTGGTGCATTTGTCTATAAGCAAAATAATTATTGACTCAATAGAATGTACAAATGAAGAACGCGATTTTCTCGATGATGTTATTAATAATATTGATCGAACTAACGTTTTAGAATCGATTAATAATGCTTTGTTACAAAAAAAAATTATAGAATTTTCCTCAATTTTTGCTTATACCTTCTTTAATTTTAAAAGGGCAAAAAGTTATATGAACATATTTGTAGGCAAAGCAATGTGCTACAACTTATATCTTTACGAATTTTTCGTAGGACGGACATAGTTTCTCAGATATGTTTGCATCCCTTTTTCCAAGATGGCGGCTGAAGGACAAGGGTGGCAACCCCACAAACTTGGGGTTAAGCTTCTATTGACCCTCCACACATGTCCCAAAAATAAAATTGCGTCCTCTAAAAATGCAATACTAGGTCCTTAAATTGTAAGATTTCAATGAAACAATCACAATATTTATGACAGATTGAGTAACTACTTAATAGTCTTACTATATAGTATTGCTAAAAATTTTGTCTGATTGTCTAAAGATTACTAATCCGTATCAAGAAATACTATAAAAAGGTTTTCATTCATGAAAACCTATTTACCACTGATGAATTTTAAACATTAATTGCAATATTTCTTGGTGAGATATATTATTTTTGTAAGTAAAATGTGCGACTTTTTCTCATGATTGGGTATTCGGTCGAATAGTTCGCAATATTCGGATGAAAACCAAATAGGTACCAAATAAAGTGATCGAATACCGAATAGTAACCGAATATTCGTGGCACCCCTACTATATTTACTATATCTATCACTGCAGCCTGTCAAATCAACTACTTTTTTTGAAGATCAAAAAATGTTTTATTTAAGCAAACCCTTACAGGCACATTTGATAAGTTGACATTTTTAAAAACTACTACCAGATCGGAACGCGGCCGCACATCTTTCAAAATTTAAATAAACTAGATGAAAACTCGGCTTCGCTCGGAAGTCTCACAATACGCAATCTTATATACTAACTCAAATAATAGACATTATAAAGTAGGAACACGGTAGTGGCGTCTTCTTTCAACTGTTACGTTGGTTTAATAAAGAAAGACTATAGTGCTGCTATTTTTTAATTTTTACTTTTTTATGAACGAAGAGAAAATAAGTTTCACAACAATCTGCTCTACGATACTTTAATAAATGGTCACGCCATCTACACCACATATTTGTAACCTTTAAAGAAATATGGCCGATTTGTCTGTCAGCACCGTTAGAATTTTCAATCACTATTTTAACAAAATACTTGATAATCCGAATTTTGCGGATATATGTTGCCGACTCAAAATTATTATTTTTTTACGCTTTATAATATAGGTAAGGTTTCGATCGAGTCTATCGTAACCCTTGACGAAATCCATACTAATATTATAAATGCGAAAGTAACTCTGTCTGTCTGTCTGTCTGTCTGTCTGTCTGTCTGTTACGCTTTCACGGCCAAACCACTGAACCGATTTGGATAAAATTTGGTACAAATATAGTTTGAGACCCAAGAAAGGACATAGGATAGTTCTTATCCCGGAAATCCAACGGGAACGGATGCGGATATATGCGGATTTTTATTTTAGAATTATTTCCACGTGAACGAAGTTGCGGGGACAGCTAGTTATTAATATAGATGAAAATGAATTTTATACAGAGCTGAAGGTCGACTGACAAGCATTGTGTCCGATACGTCAAGAAAACTGCGCTCTACTTTGGATGTACGAGCGACGAATACAGGCTTAGCTGCTGCTCGATTTAGGTCGGTAATACAATTTTGTATAGGCATTACATTTTTCCGAGACAAAAGTCTTCATAAAGTCTATGTATAGGCTTCTTATATTAACAAGGGCTATCGAGATCCATCCAACCTTTAAAACACGAATAAACAATAAACAGATTGAATATTTTCAATCGTCGATACCCACTTGATGAAATTGACTAACAGTAATAAACTTATTGGATATATTTCAACTACGGAATCACAAATATACCTAATATACTAATATAATGAAACATGTAAAGTTTGTAAGTTTGTAGGAAGTTGGTAAACTCTGGTACTACGGAACCGATTTTGATAATTCTTTCACCAGTAGAAAGCTATTTCCGAGTGTCTTCTTCTTTTTGTCTCAATTTGACCGCGGGCTTGGAACTTTCGCGCGTTATACCACTAACCTAAGGAATAGGTAATCCTCCGTACAAATTTGCGTCTTCTATTTCAGTTTTTTAGAGTTGATTTTTTCAATAAAGCGTATGTTATGTTTCAAAATTGCTTCAATGGTTTAGCTGTGAAATCGTAACAGACAGAATTTCGCATTTATAATGTTAGTATGGATTTAAACTGTCTGCACTTCTTCTCCATACAAATGTTTAAGTATCCCAAATCTCAGAGAAGATGAGCCAAATGGAGGAATTTTCGCCTTTTGTAGTAATAGTAGTAGAGGAGCCCATGAAAGGATTTTGAAATTTACTCAAGATAACGTAGAAACTATTTATTTTACAAATTTCTGCGAACTTTTACGTGTACTTTTACTCGAGCGCGTCAGGTTAACATATACCTCGCATACTGTTGAGGCTCTCCATCAAATATTATACCCTTTACATATAGCCGGGTATTTGGGGCATTAAAAAAAAAAATTATTAATAAATTCGGCTTATGGAAATTGTCAGATCATATTTTTTCGTCATTCTTACATCATATTCTCTAAAATAAATAAAAATTCAGACGCGCTTGAGAATGTCAAAACAACGTTTTCTTTTCAAAGTGAGCCACGCAGCTTTCACGCTACAGTTGAATCGTAAGATTTTCTGAATTTTAGCTTGCAATTAACACACCATTCCTCCTTAGCTTCTTCACACACGGCCAACAAAAAAAAGTCATTTTTAGCTTCCGAAAAAGTACATCTCGTCACTCATCCTGCGCATAGCCCCGACCTAGCACCCTGTGATTTCTGTATTTTCCCCAAAATCAAAGATTTCATGAGAGGTTTTACTTTTACCAACTCCGAAGAGGCAGTGATAGCGTTCAATCAGCACGTAGAAAACATGCCTTCAGATCTATGGTCCTCCTGTTTTAAAAAATGGTTCGATCGCATGAAAAAATGTTTAAAATGTGAAGGAGATTATTTTGAAAAGCAATAAACATAATATTTTGGTTATACCATGTTGTTTTTTTAAATTACGCAAAACTTATAGTGTGACCTACGCATAAAATTGCAATATTCAATCAATCAATCAAATAATTTTTATTCAAAATAAGTATAAAAATACATTTTTTGAACGTTAACACGTTAAATAAAATATCATTACCACAGTAACAGTAAGTAGGTACATAGTTAAATATAACATTGAAAAATTAAATCATTGCCAACCCAGGATTAGTCGCTAAACTACGATAGGTACTTAGTATGAAATTATTGGTATGTACTGGAAATATTAGTTCCTGGATATACATATGGGTGATTCCGTTCTAACTGTGATATAATGTCAGTACCGTGTCATGTCTATTTTTAGAATTTATTTATAAATTGTTAGTTTTTTTTGTCGTAAACATTAGAATTTATGAGGTAATTAGTTTAAATCATTTATTACGACAAAAAAACTAACAATTTATAAATAAATTCTAGAAATGGACATGACACGGTACTGACATTTAAGTGATATATTGTAAGTTTTCTGTAAGTGGCAAGTTATATTATATGAAAATAATGTTGAAATATGTTTATTATTTTCCAATAAGTACAAAAATTTCATAAATTAATTATTAATTAATGACCTGTGAGAACAAACAATACAGGACATTGAATATCACAGTTAGAACGGAATCACCCATATACGCTTCAGCCTGCGTCAAGATAGGGTCATACCACGTCATGCGGTTATGACCTACGGGGATAACACCTGGAACAATACCAGGTGTGTTGAAGAATGAACGAAGATCGTGTGCGAAACAAATATAATAATAACATAATCTACAGTTAATCTTCCGATGCACCGGTCAGTCGCGCCCCATTCGTTGTACCTATATTGTATTCCGTGTGTTTTGTAAAAGCCTAAATATAGTGTTACATCAAGTTAAAAGTGACTATTATTATTAAAATCCCAACAGGTTATGCGGCCCAGTGTAAACTGTAATAATTCTGTGACTATTAGTGAAACTTGCAGTGTTTTAAGTCTTAAACTAAACCAAAAAACAATAATTTCATAATATTAACTAACGCGTGCAGTTTAAATAAAAGTGAATCTTATCTCGCCAAGTCGGACAACACCTGCCGTTATCGTGTTTTTTGTTTACGTGCAATATGTTTGAAGGTATTACTGGGTTTCGATTTGATGATTGCTTTGTTTTATGAAGATTTCGATTTTGTTTAATGATAATTAGTATTGAAGAAATAACATATTAATTAATGATGGCTACGTCTGTAAAAATAGATCCCCTGAATGGTGAAAATTATGATACCTGGAAAATTCATATGCGAGCCATTTTGAAGAAAAAAGACTTGTGGGAATATGTGTCTGGAGCAGTGCCTCGTCCGGACCGTTCGGATTCTAAGTACCAGGAATGGCTTAAGCTTGATGGCAAAGCCGAGTCAGATATTTTGCTAGCCGTAAGTCCAAATGAATTAATTGCATTAGATGGTTTGGAAACGTCGAAATCAATATGGGATAAATTAAAATCTATGTACGAGTCCAGTGGCCCTGCTCGTAAAGCGTCGCTATTAAAAAAGCTCGTATTGACGCGTATGCAGGAAGAAGATGATCTTCGCAAACACATTGCTGATTTTTTTGACGCCGTGAACAAATTAAAAGAAATAGGCTTGATCGTAATTGACGAATTGCTCGCCATTTTACTGTTGTATAGTTTACCGGATTCTTTTGCTATGTTTCGGACAGCAATGGAATCACGTGATGACCTACCATCAACAGATGTTTTAAAAGTTAAAATTGTGGAAGATTATGAAGGTCGTAAGTCTAAAATGAATAATCAAGGCGCTTTGTTCGCTAAGCGTCAAATACCTAAGTCTTGCCACAGAAAGTACTCATATGAAAACCGAAGCCACAATAATAGAAGTAAATTAGAATGTTATCGTTGTGGCGGTCGTGGACAATTTGCTAAAGAATGCAAAGCTAAAATGTGAATAAACAAAAGCAGAGCGCCCAACATGCTACACGGAATATTGAAAGGAAATCAACGATTTTGATGACCACCACCGAAGAGGTGATGTTAGGTGACAGCAGATACCCTGCTTGGTGTATCGATAGTGGATGTACAGGCCATATGTGCAATGAGAGGAAACTGATTAAGGGGTTTTCGCGGCTGGATTCAGAGCTAAATTTAGCCAATAATGAAAGCGTAAAAATTACTGGTCAAGGTAAGGTCAGTATGTCGGTTAATACGGGAAATGAAGATCGCCAGATAGACATAGAAAAGGTGTTATATGTCTCAGACTTGCGAACAAATTTATTATCAGTAGCAAAAATTACTGATCGGGGTTTTGAAGTTCGTTTTAGAAAGAACGATGCAATTGTGATCGACAAAAACGACACAATTCATATACGTGCCGACCGTATTGGTAATCTGTACCATGTACGAATGAGAGAAAATGGTGCGCACAATGTTGAGTTGGTGAAAAAACCTATCGATGTGTGGCATGAGCGCCTAGGGCACCTAAACGAACATGACTTGAAGTCGATGGCTAAAAATAGCTTAGTACATGGTTTGACTCTTAAAGACAGTGAAAAATTGTCAGAGTGTGAAATTTGCATTAGTGAAAAACAAGCTTGTGCGTCGTTTCCCAAAGCCCAGATTAACCGTACAAGTGAATTGTTGGAAATAGTACATACGGTCATATGTGGTCCTATGAGATGTCAATCATTCAGTGGCAAAAGGTACTTTATCACTTTTATCGATGATAAGTCAAGATGGTGTGAAGTTTTCTTTCTTATCAATAAAAGTGACGCACTGAAAGCTTTTAAAGAATATAAAGCATATGTTGAAAAGTTCACGGGTAAGCAGATAAAGACTTTACAATCCGACAATGGTCGGGAATTCGTGAACAATGATTTTGATAATTATTTGAAGAAGGAAGGAATCAAACGCAGACTAACAGCACCCTATACGCCACAGCAAAACGGCATTGCTGAAAGAAAAAATAGAACTCTTGTGGAGATGGCGCGTTGTATGATGCGTCAAGCTGGAAGCCCACCTTCTTTTTGGGCTGAGGCAATTCAAACGGCAAATTATATAAGAAATAGATGTCCAACCTCTGCACTAAATGGGGACATTCCTTTTAAGATATGGAAAGGTAAGAAGCCTTCTGTGATGTACATGAATGTGTTTGGGTCGAAAGTATACTACAAGAATAAAAGTGCACAGAAAGGAAAATTTGATTCAAATACTGAATTAGGAATTTTTATAGGGTATGATTTGCAATCAAAGGCCTACAGAGTATATGATCCAAAAGCAAGAAAAATGGTAGTGACACGTGATGTGAAATTCATGAAAGAAAGTGCATTTAGACATTAATATAAAGAGATATTAGATGAAAATGAAAACAATAATGACAGAATAACAATTAATTTCTTTGAACCCAATGTGAGCTATGAGACAGAAAAAGAAAATTCAGAAGAAGAGCGCATTGTTCTGAGAGCAAGAAGACCAGTTAAAGAAGGAATAAGGACAAGGAAGATGTTTGAAATTGAAAAACAATCAAATGACGATAGAGGTAGAAGAATATTGAATAGAAAGAGAACCTCCACAATTTCGTGGGAGAATTTAATAGAACCACCTAAGAGAGGTAGAAGAAAAACGAGATTACTTCGTTCAGGCTATATAGGAAGACCACGCATACAGGATAGTTCTGTAAATCGCCAGACAGACAGTGAAAATGAGTCAGACGGTAACGAATCAAAGAGGGAAGAGACAGCTGGAATAGCTACAATTGAACCTATGACATGGAAAGAAATTGAACAAACCAGTGAAGTAGATGAGTGGAAACGTGCTTTAGAAGATGAATTTCTAGCACAAATCAAGAATGTTACATGGGAGATAGTGTCTAGACCACCAAATTGAAAGATTATTGGGAGTCGATTTGTGTTTGGTACTAAGACTATAGGAAAGAAGGTACGGCTTGTCGCAAAAGGATGTGCACAACGGCCAGGGGAGGATTTTCATGAAACCTTTTCACCCGTTGTGAGAGCATCATCAATAAGACTCATAGCTGCTTTGTCAGCTGAATATGGACTTGATATTCATCAAATGGATGTGGTAACTGCTTATTTAAATGGTACATTAGATGAAGAAGTATATATGGAAGTACCCGATGAACTTTGCGATGTTTTGTCCAGATTACTCGCAAACCAAAAGATAGGAACACATAGGATGATAGTTCATGACAAAAAAATGATACAAACTGCTAAAAAGTGGTTAAGGGCCTTGAGTGAGTGTAATAATAGTGTGTGTTTGTTAAAAAAATCTTTGTATGGATTACGTCAGTCAGGATTGCAGTGGCATAAGGAGCTGGTAAGAAAGCTTATGATTATTGGTTTTAAAGCTATACCTCAAGATCCATGTCTGTTTGCTGCTCGAAATGGTGAGTGCATGATGTTGATAGCAATTTATGGTGATGATATTATTTTGGCAACGAACGATGTGTTGTGGATGAATGATGTGAAGAGTCAGTTATCTAGTGCGTTTGAGATGAAAGATATGGGCAAAATAAGTAATTGTTTAGGTATTGAATTTATTCGTGATAAAGAAGATAGAGTGTATCTAAATCAAAAAATGTATGTGGAAAAGGTGTTAGAGCGTTTTAATATGAGTGAATGCAAGCCTATGAAGACTCCGATGGATGTAAATGTCAAATTGAATAAACCTGAGTGCATGAAGAATGATATAATGAAAATGTACCCTTATCAGAGTTTGATTGGTGCATTAATGTATTTAGCTGTGTCCACAAGACCAGATATTGTTTATGTGGTCAATTATCTTAGCCAGTTTAACAGTAATTACGATATTGAGCATTGGAAAGCAGCTAAGCGCGTATTGAGATATTTGAAAGGTACGTCAAACTATGGTTTAATGTATGAAAGAAGTGGTTTACCTTTGTTTGGTGTGGTTGATGCAGATTGGGGTTCGAATACGATTGATAATCGTAGATCGTACACCGGATATGCATTTATCTTGGCTGGAGCCCCTATTAGTTGGCAAGCGAGAAAGCAACGAACAATTGCTTTATCGAGTACGGAGGCCGAATATATGGCTCTCTCCGAAGCAACAAAAGAAGCCATATATTTGCGTGATGTGTTGCATAATCTAGATGTGGATTGTGAGTGTGTGACGTTATTCAATGATAATCAGGGTGCCATAAAACTTGCACAAACTAAAAACTACCACTCACGCACAAAACATATCGATGTGAGACATCACTTTATTAGAGATGTGTGCGAGAGAGGTGTAGTGTGTCTTAAATATTTGTCAGCTGAAAAAATGCCCGCTGATATTTTAACGAAAGGTTTAAATAGGACAAAGCACGATGAATGCGTACAAAATCTAGGCATGATAGATGTGAGTGAGAGTTTAGATGTTTCGCTCATGACTTCGAGGGGAGGTGTTGAAGAATGAACGAAGATCGTGTGCGAAACAAATATAATAATAACATAATCTACAGTTAATCTTCCGATGCACCCGTCAGTCGCGCCCCATTCGTTGTACCTATAATGTATTGCGTGTGTTTTGTAAAAGCCTAAATATAGTGTTACATCAAGTTAAAAGTGACTATTATTATTAAAATCCCAACAAGGTGAATTATTGCAGAACTCTAACATGTAATGGTCTCGGCGATAGTGGCTCGTTTAACTATTGACTGACAGATTCTGTAAAAGTAGATTGTCTAGGTGGATGATTATGTGATGGATGTAACAGCTTATTAAGAATATCATAATCTATTCAATTAGCGTAAATGTAAAAAAAGATTTAGGCTTAGGCATATTAAAAATAGGTAAATTCAAAGTAATTACAGGTTAATTGTTCGGGATTGTAATCCGGATTTACCCAATGTAATAAATGGAGAGTCATCGGATGGCATAGAAACGGAACCTAGGACCATACCACCTCAACATACCCATACCTACCGTCTGACAATTCCCTTACAAATTCCCGTTGAAGATGTTCACTGCACTGGTATTTATTTCTTTATTTTATCTAAATAGGAAACTCTTGCTTTAAGTACTTGTATTTTGTCTGAGTGTGTGCTATGTTTTAAAAAATTGTATTAGTTTACAATTAGAAATTTTAACAATTTTGATTTCTTAGAGTGTAAGTTCTGTAAGTACAAATACACACCAAATCGCACAGGCTGGAGCTGTTGTGGTCTTTGTGCTTAGGGAACTATGCTTTGTGCTTTTTGGCCAATTTTTTCCATTCACCAATTCCAGTGAAAGGACCATTATTGCTAATTTTAGGTTTTAACTTCCCACGACGTATGTAGATAAAAAATTTACTGATTTTACCCCGATTTTAGAAAATCGAGTTTTCACCAGATGTCCACGTTTTGAGGTCCTAGGAATCTTTTCCGACATTTTCACGATGTCGTCAGTATGTCTGTATGTATGTATGTGTGTGTGTATGTGTGTACGTAAACATCTCATAACTTTTGAACGGCTGGACCGATCGAAACGCTGTTGATGGCGTTCGATTGGATTCCGCTCAACTTAGATTTCCTGAAAATTTGAACCGATTCGGTCCGGGAGACTTTGAAAAATGTTGAAAAAAAAACAAAAAAAATTTTGACGAAACAGTATTTTTTTAATATAACTTCCAGATTTATGTACAGATTGAGCACAAAAACTAATGAGCTCTGTTCCTCAAAAAACTACGTCTAATGCATAAATTGCATCAAAATCGGTTTATCCGTTTGGGATTATGACGAAAAATTTTGAAAAATAATTGTTTTTTCGACATAGCTTCGAAATTTTTCAGCCAATAATTTTTTGGTGTTCTACGATATTTTAGTACTAAAAAACTACGTCAAATGCCGTTTCAAAAATCAAAATCGAATCTCATTCTCAAAACTTTAAAATTACGTTGTTTTTAGCAAACTTACTTATTTTTTTTTAAATAACATTCAAGTTAATTCACCGATTGACTTAAATCTCTTATCAGCTTTTCTCCTTTAAACACTCCGTCAAATATCGTTAATTTAATCAAAATCGGTCAATTTGCTTGGGATTTATCAGTGAAGAAAATTAGAAATAAAATATTTTTTGACATAGCATCGAAATTTTTCAATCTATCGGTTATTCAGCTAAAGCATATATATAAAATTTTAGATCTCAAAAATTGAGTTGAACGTCATTCAAATACACAGCTTTTTAAAAATTAATATACTGCCATTTTTAACAAAATAGATGTTTGAACTGAAAAATCTATGCTTATATTTTTTAATATTTTGAGCTTAAAATACATTAATTTAGTGGGAAGTTTCAGAGACGGCCCGTAGGGTCAACCGTTTACACATTTTTTTATTTGTTATACGATAGCCAACAAGAAAATGACTCTCCCGCAATATAAACAACAAGCAGATGGTAAAATATTAATGGTGCGTTGCTATCTGTGTGGCTGGACGGTAAATCCACATGCATAAGCTACCTTACTCTAAGAGCTTATACACACGAGCGGCATGTAGCCAACGGCAAAGGTAACTTCAGTCGTCGTCAGAGTGCTAAGTGTGAGTTTTTCTTTTCGCATTCGATCGTGAGCGCGTTTGGAGTTTACTAGGAATTTGTATGTGATTTGTACAGCGCCACCTAGTGGTAAACGTGATAAACCAGTTTACCACTAGGTGGCGCTGTACAAATCACATACAAATTCCTAATAAACTCCAAACGCGCTCACGATCGAATGCGAAACGAAAAACTCACACTTAGCACTCAGTTCTCGTAGTATAGGAGTCAGTTGCAAAATGGACTTCGAAGAAGAAACACTATTATTGGTTTTACTTCGTCGAGGTCGACAAAAACGAAAAGTAAAAAAACGTTCATTGTGGTTTCAAGAAATATTAATCAATCGAGATCAAGATGGACATTTTTTTGCTCTCTACCCTCTACTCTCTACTCTCGCGTGCGCGCTCTTAAACTATATGCAGCCGAATGACAAAATGGCGGACGCGTCACGCTACAAATGCAAGTATTGCTATAGGTCGACGGTTGCCGTTGACGCGCCGACGGCTGCCGCCGACACGTGTCAACGGCTGAAGTTACCTCTGCCGTTGGCTACATGCCGCTCGTGTGAAAGAGCTCTAAAATACGGAACATGACAGAGGCAAGCATTGACGCTATTGCGGTAGAAATAGGTAAGGGAACGTACCCATACTACGTGACCCGTTCAGGGGGGGGGGTCTTTAAAATACTACGGTCAGTCACAGGAGCGGGGGGGTGGCTCAGATTTTTGTCACGTAGTCGATTTTAATGAGAGAAATTTAATGAATGAAAATAATTGTTGTGTTCGTAAATTAAGTTACTGTAAGTTCCATACTGTATAGCAATATGTTTTCACGAATGTTGTTCTTTTTCATAATACATAATTCACTAGTAATTTAAGTATGCATGCAGTCATATGCAATAAAGACGAGTATGAGCCAAATTATTTTTTTTTTTCAATTTTTGCCTGTGAAATGATTAAAAATCATAATTATGAATTACTACGTGAAAACTAAAGGAGGGGGGGGGGGTCTTGGCATATACTACGAGTGGTCACCGAGGGGAGGGAGGGGTCGAAAAATCTTAAAAAATAGGTCACGTAGTATGGGTATGTTCCCTAAGGCGGTAATACCAAACCCTGGCGAGACGTAATATGTGTATCAAGTACCTTCAAGCACAAGATAATTAATGAGTAAGCGGCTCTCCTGGTGGTAAGGCAACCATCCGCTGTAGACACTAATAAAATAATAAAGCTTTGCTACTTGCTATCCACGTACCAATAAAGTAGTCACAAGTAAAGGTTTCCGTGCTACCAGATCGTTAAAACGAACATTTATGCTAGTAGGTGCTACAAAACTTCAAGGTGGTCGTTGCAGAACTCTAACACCCAGTAATTACGATGAGAGTAGCATAGCCTTCGCTCGCCTTTTACTCCACCTGCCTTTATTCAAGCAGCCTGGGGAAAATAAGACTATTCTTCAAAAGGAACCTCGATTAACAAGGCCACCTTCTTGATGAGTTATGTTGATTGTTGGCTATAATTTCCGCCGCGTTAATTTGGCCGCGTTTTTTAAAAAATATGTTGACGTGTCAAAATAACTTGTAAAAAGTTTTATTGAATAATAAAGTATTTCTGATTTTAATTTCTAATTTTGCGCCTTTATAGCACTTACATAAAAACTGTAAGTTAAACTTGAAGTTTAAAGTTTTTGGCATAATTTTGTATTCTACAGTGCAAAGTTTAAATACATTTGGCAATAAAACCTTTTTAAGAAAACGTTTAAAATTGTTAACTTTATTAAGATATTTGTACATACATTTCTCTATTTCTCTATAGAAATATCCCAGTAGAAAGGTCTTTGCTCCTGTCTGTCTGTAATGAAATGTAAAATTGTAATGTTTTTGTAAAGCACGGAAAACTGTTGGTTTTAGTTAACCCATATAAAAAGCAATAGTATTAAAATTTAAAATTGAAAAGAAGCCACCCCATCTCGCGAACTGACATTTTAGCTAATCGTGATGGACATGTTTATTGACTTTTGGATAACATTGTCTACCTAACGCGGGAAACAACCAATGCAACGTGATAATATTTATAATTTGACATCGACCACAGCTCACTCATTACATTTTCAGTGGCTTTAGTGAACGACGATAACAAATCCATCGCAGTTCGTGATGCGAGACTAAGGAAAGATGATCGCTGTTTTTGCATCTGGCATTGCGACTGCGTTTGTTTCGGTAATTATTGTAGTATTTTCTTGTTTTGGTAATCCCTTTGTAAAAAATGGATCTAATTTCTTGTTTTTGTAATAGACTCCCTGTAGAGAAGGTTATAATGTTACCGCGGCGGATCAAGCTACAAACACGAACTTCGTTCTTGGGCACAGGAGCCTCCGCCATATATGAATCGATTCCATAACGACGGCAATCGCCATCAATCTCAACCATACAAATACCACATGGGCCATTCAAGTAGGTATTACGTAAGCAGATTTTTTATAATTATTGACTGCCCCCTCCCCATGCCAGCGAAACTCCCCCTTTGCTTACGTAAACGTTTGTAAATTTATTTTTTAATCTGTTCCTCAGTTTTGAGATTTATTCATGAGTAACAGCTTTTAAGTTTAAATGAAAGTGATAGGGTTAGGCAGGTAAGACAAAAGAGTTTAATGCAAACATTTAATGTAGCAAGCAGTAAATTTGTAGAGAACTCGAAAGTAAAAAAATAATAATTATGCTGACGTAATCATGTTCTAGACCCCCCATCCCCCTTGTAATCAAAAATAAGCAAAAGGAAGATCCCCGCCCCCTTTACTGTTTGCGTAATAGGTACTTGAACGGTCCCACACTTCACCTTCGACAAGTCCCGGCGACAAGAGAGCGCTCTTCTCTCTCTGTGTGATGTGATGTGGCGATAAAGGACTAGTCCTTTATCACCTTAACACAGAGTTTAATGCCACAACTTCGCTCTCCATAATTAGGTCAAAACGTCGCTATGAGCCGAAGTCCCAGTCTCACAGAAGACAGCTCTTAAAGCTAGGTTCATATTGCTTTATAGCACTTACATAAAAACTGTAAGTTAAACTTGAAGTTTAAAGTTTTTGGCATAATTTTGTATTCTACAGTGCAAAGTTTAATACATTTGGCAATAAACCCTTTTTAAGAAAACATTTAAAATAGTTAACTTTATTAAGATATTTGTATATACATTTCTCTATTTAGAAATATCCCAGTAGAAAGGTCTTTGCTCCTGTCTGTTTGTAATGAAATGTAAAATTGTAATGTTTTTGTAAAGCACGGAAAACTGTTGGTTTTAGTTAACCCATATAAAAAGCAATAGTATTAAAATTTAAAATTGAAAAGAAGCCACCCCATCTCGCGAACTGACATTTTAGCTAATCGTGATGAACATGTTTATTGGCTTTTGGATAACATTGTCTACCTAACCTAACCAATGCAACGTGATAATATTTATACAGCGGAGTCTTAGTAATAGGGTCCCGTATTACTCTTTGTGTAAGGAACCCTAAGAAGTTGAAAAAATATAACACCCTAAAAGTTGATAATTCATAAAAAAAATACAAATTTTACCAAAATTGCGTGTAGGGTTCCGTAGTTGACTATCGCGATAATGCGGACTAAGAAGAGAGCTTTTTCATTGTTACAATCCATATTCACCAATTTAACGTCAAGACGAATACATCCACAGCACAGGTTCTTGTTGTTTGTTTGCTATCTTATGATATAAAAAAAAAATAAAAAAAAAAAAAAAAAGGTTCATCGCCTATAAAAACATCTTCAATTACATTTTCTATGTTGGTCGGTTTGGTTGGTCGACTTACTCATAAACTTGTGAAGTCTACTTGGCCGTGATACTTTTTCCTTTTAACTTCATTATATTTACTACTACCGTGTATTGTTTCACACACCCAAAAGTAGTCGTTTAGCTGGCAGAGATGACACACACTTGACTCTAACAAAAATTAATACTTTGAAGCTTAATATTTCACAAACGGATGCTTTAACCAACAACTCGTTTTCACAAATCTTAAATATTTTTTGAAAAATATCCAATGATATCAGACACTATGAGGTAAAAAAAAAATTAACACCCCCAGTGGGATAGCTCCTTTACATGTAAAGAAGGTACCCTAAAAATGTTTTTTAAGATTTTATTTTAGTACTTACTGACTAAAATGTATATATGTCAAATTACAGTTTTCTAGTACTAAAGATTACTGAGCTAGACTGCGAACAGATGGACGGACATAGCGAAACTATAAGTTCACTTCACGCCCGTGTCCCCAAATAGGCAGGCAAAGGTACAAACAGAGCACCTACGATTAGAGGAAGATACTGTCTCACAATGTGATAGGTGGCAAGCCTATCGCCAACCAACTTATCCAATCGCGGGCAAAATTGTTGTTGTCAGAAAACTGAAAGTACTTATTTTTGAATAGTCCGACCCAGGACCTCATGTCGTTAACATCGATTTTAGAGGGTTCCTAGTTTACTTTGGAACCTAAAAAAATTGCTGTGTATGTATGTAGTAATACTCAAACATAACTGAACTAGATAAATATACATGATAAAGCTATTGAGCTTTATCATTATGTAAATATAAATGTATATTTACATAAAAATATATATTATATGTAGGTAACATATTTTAGCACTTACATATTGGATTGGAATACTAATTTGATACATATCTATAGTTTGATTTTAGGTGAAAATCCCAAATTACCATGCCAAGATATGTCGGCCACTCAGCGCGTAGCAGCAGGATTTTTAGCACAAGAAAATATACGACATGCTAGATCTGTGTGTTATCCAGATGTGCTTACAATTAATCTATGTGTAATAGTTGTTGGAGTTATTCTTGCACTGTTATTTCTTGGTAAGATTGGGTCTTTTAAGTTCTTAATGGATTAGGAAACGAAAATGCATAAGAAAATAAAGGTTAAGCAATGTTTACGCAGAAAGCTCCTAATCGGCTTGACTTTTTTCATGCTTTTTCCTGACATTATCAACACTCAGCACCATAACCTCTTTTTTTCGGAATTTCTCCTCTCTGCTAAACTTAGATACAGCAAAACAAATTAGCGATAAAGTGCATGTGCATTTTGTATTCCATGCAATTGAAAGTGTGTGAAAAACTTAGTGTTCATATTTTCATAAAAATCTTTATAATTGTAACGACGATGTAATCATATCGGTACATAAGTAAGTAGTCCAGTAACGAAGAATTGCAGGATTAGCGAAAAATACGAATGAATACCGAGCAGTTACCTAGCCTAGCTTAGGCGTAGTACTACACTTTACGTTGAATACTTTCCTTAACATCAAAATATTAATAATAGACTCATTTTTGGCACTTTGAGCATGATAATTAGACGCTTTAAATGATAATAAGCTTCGGTTTAACAAATTTAAATAAAAAAGGCAGATTAAACTGAACGTCTATAGATTTTCTGGTTCACCATGATTCACCGGTTTGTTCGTTGGCGAGGTAAGTGGTGATGCTAATCGCTGCATTTTATTTATTTATTTATTTATTTTATTTGTTTAAAGCATATACAAGCATAAATATGTTATGAAGGTGCTACAAAAACTCGGCATGCATTTACCGGCATGTTAACGATTATCGATTATTCCTAGTAATAACCGGGATCGATAGTTTTACGTGCTCATCCGAAGCACGGGAGTGGTAATACACCACTCCGCCAGACTCTGAACAGCTACTGAGGTTTAAGATTTTCGAGGAAACCTCGTAAAAATTTGAATAACACCTTTGCTTGACCTGGGAATTGAACCTAGGACTATGAGGCAGTCTAAATGATAGCTTTGGATTAACAGATTAAAATAAAAAAATACTGACTAACAATATTTTTCACTTAATCTGGTAATTGCATGAATTACAATATAAACATTGAATTTTATTTTAATTATTGCAAACAAAATGAAATAGAGTAATTTCCATGAGTTTTATGTAACTTCCATGGTGTTTTATACATGGAAATTACACCATGGAAATCACCAAAAAGCATATATTTTGAAATTTCTCGCCATTGGAAAGATATAGGCTACTAGTTTGTTATTGGCTATCTACATGTGGGAGTTAGGTATAATACCACAACACCCGTTTACTAAAAATAGTACGACTACATTCCAAAAATGTGACTTGGAAATTCTTAAAAATTGAGAACCAAAAATTGAAAAATTGAAGAACTTACTCTTGCACCGAAATAAAGGGGTTTAGGGCTACGAATACTTGACCCATAAGCTGCAGCATAAAAGCAGAATCAGAAAAACCAATCCCGATACCTCTAGACCTCGTCAGTTCAGAGTAGTACCCGTCGCAATAAGCGAAGCTAAAATTTTGCCAAGTGTGTGACATACTTACTTACACTCATAAAATAAAAACTGTCAGTGCAATTGGGTTAGAAATTGGTTAGGATATAAAATGATTTGTATTTTTTAATTTTGTGTATAAATCTGATTAAAAGCGTTTGTAAAATAAAAAATATCTGCGATTGATCAAAAACGGCGCACGTGTTACGCGTATAAAACGTGCAAAATTAACCGAATTTGTGGTGTTGAGGGTAAATAACTCTTATATAAATGGTTATTACATAATAAAATCTATATAACACAATGCATATAGAATGTATAAACAATGTTATAGTAGATTTATGCAAATATAATTTGTTTATACAGGAGATAAGAATCTGTTACGCTCAAAAATTGTACTCCGAAGAATGACCCTTAACGATTTATACCCAAGGGCGGATCTAGCCTTCGGGTCAAGGAGGGTCACATATTTGAGGTTCAGTCAAGATAGTCTTTAGTCTTTATTTTTTTGCAATAAATCCATACCAAGACCCCGGCATAGTGGGCGTCATGACCCCCATGACACCCCATGCACAATAGAATAATAACGCAGTAGAACAACTCCATATAGGGCACTGCACCCGGATCGCCGCACGCACACAGACGTGTCGTTTACACGGCCGCTATCTTATCTTGTCCGGCCAAGATAGGTTAGCGGCCGTGTAAACGATACGTCTGTTGCGTGCGGCGATTCCGACGCCCTGAATGGAGTTGTTCTACTGCGATATTATTCTATTGTGCCCCTTTGATCCGCCTTCGTTTATACCCCTAAGCCTTTTTCGTGAATCACGGTATCTATTGGTAAAAACCTCATGAAAATCCCATCAACATGCAGATGCGGCGGAACTGCGTCTGTCTGTTTATTGACTTTGATTTATTTGTGATTTGGCGATTATAAAATCATCAATTATATAAGTAATAATAATCTGTTAGTATATAAATAATTATAGTTTAAATATATATATTTGTGAATTTTGGTTTAATCACCAAATTCTACCACGGGCTGTTTGAAAACACTGTTTAGGTTTTTTTACTTATTTAATGACGTAGGAGGAGAAAATACAATGTTTTTCAGTTTTCTGGTAAAAAAAACAACATTGTCCGGGATTGGATAAGTACCTACACGGTTGTCGATAAGCTTGCCACCTATCACATTGTGGGATTGAGTATCATCGGCTAACCGTGGCTGCACTTGTCGTACCTCAGCTTATCTCTTCGTGGATACGGGTGTAAAGATACTATTTATTAAGGAAGATTATAATGATTCACTCTACGATCACAGAGCGGAACAAACGTACTGAAACCCCTTGCGACTGCTAATATATGACATAGTTAGGTATAGATTAAACCGTGACTTATAATTATATCTTGGCAGGTCTTTTAAAAGCATGCTTAGGACTGTTTCTGAGATGTATCGGCTCATTCGGATTATATTTAATTCTTCAAATACCGCGGCAACTGGACCATTATTATGAAGCTGGTTTGAAGTGTCGCAAGGTTGAATACGATAAAGAAGGTTGGCCTGTACACCCGGATACAAAACAACGAACTGTCCGTCTTATTAGCCTGTACGTTACTATATCTATCATCTAATCAATTAATTTATTTAGGTACAGACGCTACTTAATACGACGATTAAAATTACTCCTTCATTTTTAGACCAATGGAGTTTATTTTGAATATAATATTCTTTATAATTTTACCATGTGTGATGCTTTGGAGTGCATTAAGAAAACTTTCTTCACAATGTCGGACAAATAAGGACAAGTCAAGATTTGGGATAAAAACGAATGACTTTAAGAAATGCTTCAGTTCTCATGATGTGCAAGTATGTTGAAATTTGTGTGTATTAAAGGATTTTGCAAAGTTATAATGATTGAATATAATATACCTACTAAGGTCGCCACAGTCAAAATAACAATAATGAATTTACTTAGCACATAAATGCTTAGTCAATTTATTATTGTAGTCATGGGCGTACCGAGGGGGGGCGGGGGAGGGGCAGCTGCCCCCCCCTGGAATTCATTTATCTCTCTACTGTTGTAGATAAAATTATTAAAGGATAAAAATATAGTCTTAAAATGTAACGGTTGCGCCCCCCCCCCCCCCCCCCCCCGGCCCAGAACCTGGGTACGGCCATGATTGTAGTTTTGAGTGAAAAAATATTAAAACACTGGCGGGCTCAGTAAAACACATCTTCCAAGCAGCCTTTTACTTGATTTCAGACCTTGATACAGGTTCATATATTGATAAAAAACACGTCTACTGTTTAGATTCGTTTATTCGTCGCTTACACACATGCACACCGAATCAAAGAACATACAATAGGTACTACGTAAGACACCGAATATTCAAATTAGAAAATGGTTTTATTTCTGTAGTTTCGTTAAAAGTTTAAGAGCTGCCGAAGAGAAGATATTTTAGGCAAGTTTGTCGGCGTAGGGACGTGACGACCCTACCGCCCACCGGTGGGATAATTTTATTCCAAAATTATTTCGCTGGTGCAGTCAACCAAATTAGTGGTAGTGCCATACTGCATTTGCAACAGAATAGGCCGGCACGCCCGGGGAGACACCACTCTCTCACTGAATACCGACGTAAAGCTCTGCTGTTTCGTTTCGTTTCGTTCGGTTTGTGAGAGTCCCGGAGGCCTAAACCCCGCCCTCCCACGCATCCATGAAAGCGCAATTTAAAGGTATTTTACCCCTGGCTGCGCGTAGTTTGCAACGACCATTCACGTATCTACGCGTGCCTATACAGGTCCCATAGTGGGAATGCTGACATAGACCGGCTTATTGAGCACCTTCAAACGGCTGTAGATTCCGTGATACAACAGACTCCCTCCGCTGAGAACGTGATCTTCGGTGATTTAAATGCCCACCACGCCGAATGGCTATGTTCGTACACCACCGATCATCGTCTGGTGGAGATCTGTTCATGATTTTGCCTCGACGTATGGTCTTACACAGTTGGTAACTTCGCCCACGCGATTTCCCGATGTGAACGACCATACGCCTTCACTGTTGAACCATCTGCTGACCTCTCATCCGGTCCATTACCTGGTATCTATGGTAGTCCCATTTGGTACGTCAGACCACTGTCTGATCCGGAGTAAAGTGCCGGTTTCACGCCTATCGCGACCTCCTTTAGTAGGCTGTCGTCGCATTTGGCACTATAGGTCAGCAGATTGGGACGGGATGCGGTCTTTTTTGCGTCCTACCCACGGGGGCAGTTGTGCTTCTCTCTGGATGATCCGAGTGTCGTCGCTGACTCTATTGCTGATGTGGTGCTGCAGGGCATGGTACTTTTCATTCCATTTGCTGCGGTACCAATGGGTGGTAAGTCTCAGTCTTGGTTTGGCTGCTCCTGTAAAACAGCTTTACGCCGAAAGCAGGAGTGCTACCGGGCTTGGGCTGCAGCGTTCGCATCTTGTGATGGAAAACCAGTGCATTACGTAAGGAGTACAATTCCGCCTCGAGGTACTTCAAAAGAGCTATCGCCAAGGCAAAATCTGAACACACAGGCAGAATTGGTAAGAAATTTGTTCGCCTTCCTTCAGGAACCCGTGCATTCTGGTCTCTCAATCAATATTTGAAACATAAAAATGTACTTTATTTCGTTATTCATAAAGTTGACATTTCTTTCTTACTTAACAGAGGGGAAAAACGTTCTGAGCAAGACAACGACATGAGTGGATGTTGTCCCTTTCTTGCAATTGCCAGTGTAAATAAAACTATCTGATGGTAGATTTTTATATATTCGGTAATTGTTAAATCCCTTTTATTCATACACTTCGATAAATACATTAGCATAAAATGTATTGTAATTAACATAGTGAGTTCTAAAATGTGCTTATTTTAATTATTACGTAATTACTTATGCAATGCAAAAACTGTTTCTCAAATTAGTAGAATTATTTAGTAGTAGTTTGCAAACTACGTATGGTCGCACTTATATATGGCGATTTGCGCTTTATTTAGTAGAAAGAGACACACTCCACCCATATCGCGGTACTCTTTGGAAACGATTTTGAAGCGCATGTGAATATTCCGGGTAGAATGTAACTTCCTTAAATATATCTCATTAGGAGATAATAAAAAAACACTGATTAACTAATTAATGCAACCGTAACATTTTTAGTCTATATTTTTATCTACAACAGTAGATAGTTAATAGAGAGCTTAACAAATGTCGGCCCCCTAACGAAAAACGCAACTTTCGGACCTTACTAGCCTTAAACCGCTATCGTAAAAACACATTTATTTGCTTTTCTGTATTTATATTTATTATTTATTCTTTGTCTATAAAAGTTTATAGTATATTCTTCGTTTTTTTATTATTAAATGATTAAACGCGTGCCGCGTCGTATAGGGTAATTATTTCATTCCAAAAATGCCAAAATTTGTATTACACATATTCAAGCTTCTATGATTCCGTCCCACATGACATAGCATGTTGTCTCCCGTGCGTTGCTATTCAAAAATATCAAGTAAGTTTGCTAAAAACAACGTCATTTTAGTATTTGAATAGCTGTTACTTTTGTAAATTAAATTCGATTTTGATTTTGAAAACGGCATTCGATATAGTTTTTTTAGTACTAAAATATCGTAGAATACCAAAAAATTATTTTTTGAAAAATTTCGAAGTTATGTCGAAAAAACACTTTTTTCAAAATTTTTCATCAGCAATTACTCCCAAACGGATAAACCGATATTGATGCAGTTTATGCATTAGACGTAGTTATTTGAGGAATAGAACTGATTAGTTTTTGTACTTAATCGGTACATTAATCTGGAAGTTATATTAAAAAATACTGTTTAGTCAAAATTTTTTTTGGGTTTTTTCAAAATTTCTCAAAATATCCTGGGCCGATTTAGTTCAAATTTTCAGGAAGTCTAAGCTGAGTAAAATCCATTCGATTGGATTTTACTCAGCTTAGACTTCCATCAACCGCATTTCGAGCGGTCAAACCGTTCAAAAGTTATGAGATGTTTACATACACACACAGCACACATACATACAGACATACTGACGTCATCGCGAAAATAATCGGAAAAGGTTTCTAGGATCTCAAAACGTGGAGATCTGGTGAAAATTCGATTTTCGAAAATCGGTGCAAAATCAATAACTTCCTTATCTACATTCGTAGCGGGAAGTTAAAAACTACATGATATTTGTCGAAACACCTCTTCCTTACGTGAGATTTAGTGAGATTTTGCTCAATCCCCTCCTCATTAAACGCCTTAGGTAATTTATAGATACTTGCTTTTACTTGTATTCTCTTCAATACCAATTGCCATCAAGATCGGTCAAGTCGTTATTGAGTTATATTAAGTAACTTATATAAAAAAAGGAACTTATATACGATAACTGAAATTATTACGAAGCAATATTTGAAAAGTAAAAATGTACTTTATTTCGTTACTAATAAAGTTGACTTTTGTTTCTTATTTAACAGAGGGAAAAACGTTCTGAGCAAGACAACGACAAGAATGGATGTTGTCCGTTTCTTGCAACTGCCAGTGTTAATAAAACTATCTGATGGTTGATTTTTATATATTTAGTAATCGTTAAATCCCTTGTATTCATACACGTCGATAAATACATTAGCATAAAATGTATTGTAATTAACATAGTGAGTTCTAAAATGTGCTTATTTTAATTATTACGTAATTACTTATGCAATGCAAAAACTGTTTCTCAAATTAGTAGAATTACTTAGTAGTAATTTGCAAACTACGCATGGCCGCATATATGGCGATTGGCGCTTTATTTAGTAGAAACAGACACACTCCACCCATGTCGTAGTATTATTCGGAACGATTTTGAAGCGCGTGTGAACATTCCGGGTAGAATGTAACTTCCTTGGTTATGACATAAAAGACGCCACCGTCGCTGACGCGACGACATAGTGTTGTACGTTTTATAATATTTGCTAAATTTAAGGAAAATTGAAGAATAAATACGAGGATTTTAAACTGCTAGGATATCTTTAATTGTATAAATAGAATGATTTCATTATTTTTTCGTAATGGTCAGACAAGGTTTTTGTTAATCATTCTTTACAGATTAAGGAAAGCAAAATAAATCACAAAGATCACATTGATGACACAAGTTTTAAAAAATACAACACACACACAAGTAAATACAAACAAGCTAAACATTTTCTTTCCATTCCGCGTCACCTAGGGCTGCCAGATGGTCGGGATTCACCTGGATTGTCCCGACATTTCGTATGATGTCCAGAGTTCCGAAAAAAACAATGTCCCGACAAAATAAAAATTTAAAATAATTTATTAAAAATCGATTCAATCGACCGATTGAATGCCACGCGATGTGAACGTGTGTCATCGTGTCATGTGCGTCGTTAAGCGGTTCGTCCGTCCCTCCGTGGCAGCACCAGCAAGCGGGCGGGGCGGGAGCTGGGGAAAGGTGGCTATGCGTATTTTCGCCCCAACTCGATTATGAGACTTCGCTCTCTCGGTCAATAAATATTATATTATTATGGATCTCATCTATAATTATAAAATTTAATTAATAAAAAGTGGATTTTTATTAGCACTTTTTTGTCCCGACTGTGATCCCAAAATCCCGACCTTTTGAAATTTTGCCCAGATATTTTAGTCTTCCCATCTGGCAACCCTAGCGTCACCAATCTCGATTTAGTTTAGTACAGTCACATACAGTCCTGAGCATAGATTATTTTTTTGGTCCTGAGTCCGGGCCTTAGCTTCTTCTGTTCATTGATGCGTAGTAGGTAAACAAAGTACTATACAAACAGTTAGGAATTGCACTTTATATTTTAATTGAAGTTGCACTGTTAAATAATATTTTCATTAGATTTATTTTATTATATATTTTTTTGCTTTTATTTTTGTAGTGCAATTCCTGACTGTTTGTAGGGAGAGACGCCGAGATTCTGGCGCCGTGGTGAACGTCTTCGAAAATGGATGACACCGCAGGCCGAAAATCTCACGAATAATATTTGGCGAGACACATTAACACCGGAAGGCGAACTTTCCAATGAATATGTGAGTTTAGTAGATATATTAAAATATAATTTACAACTAGCTAAACTGGCGAACTTCGTACCGCCTTAGAAGTTAGAACTGATTTATAATTGTTAAATGTATGACAGCATAGGAACTGGTTTTAACCTGGTGGAAAGATAAAGCGTTGCTTATATATTTTACTTGCAATTTTTCCATTTTGTCTCTTTGCAAAAGCCTTCCTCGGACTTTTACAATTATTTGAAAAAAAATTAGCCAAATGATTAAGCCGTCCTTGAGTTCTGCACTTAACAACACGTTTAGCGATTCACTGTCATAATGTTGTGCATAATATAGAAAAACGAAGAGTTAGAACACTGGAAAAATCTAGAAATAAAAGAAAGAGATAGCTAGCTGCTTCTATCGATAAACAGTAGCCACCGTGACCCAAACAGCTATGCCATAATTGACCTTCTCGCATAGGGCATAAAAGTGAAAATGGCGTGTACTAGGATTTGTTTACACTTAAATTGTTTGCGCGTAATTTGCGGAACTTTCGGGAACATTATCGAACTTTACTTTGTGTATAAGTAGGGATGTGTTGGCAAATATCGAGTCATTTTTTTATTGCGATTCGGAAGTGATAGTTCGGACTATCAGTGTGAAGTTTTAGTTTAGTGATTTAGTGTAGTGAGTTAGTTCTAGTGGAATATATTGACGGTGTATTAGTGTTCTTTCAGTATGTATAGTAGTGTAACACCGCCCAGCGACTATCAGCCGGACGTGTTACTTTGCCAATAATATCCCCGGCTGCTCGAGGTATTGATGAGAAGCAAGATTTTTCGGGATTCTCTAATAAATAGACTTTCGTAATGTATCTTCTTTTATTTTTGAGGGACGTCTATCCCTTGTCAAATTACAAACAAGACTCCTATTCTATTACATTTTTTCCTCTACAAACTAAACAGTTCTACATTTGAAAGTCGACAAACCTGCCAGTTTGTATGTAACACCATAGAGGTGTTACATCAGCTACCCCCCAAGGTGGGAGCAGCTGAAACTGGAGGGGCGTTTGTCTCCCTTCATATGGCCTACCTATCCCTATCCTGATTGCCCTACCTACGAGGGGAAGGTACATTTTGGTGGGACTGTCTTTTCCTAAAAGATAGTTTGCCCCATGTGTGGTTCTGTTCATTACCACCACACCATGGCACAAACTTTGGTCTCCCAAAACCCCTCTAAAAGACAGACCACAGTCCCCTCACCTAACCTATCCTACCGCAAACATTTTTTTATTTTATTACACTTTAGCCTGAAGGGCTCTAGCTGTATAAGAGATAATAAGAGATGGAAAGGCATAACAATTCAAACTTCTTTTCTTTGGTGGACCAAAAGAAAAAAGATTGAAGTATTACTTCCTCTCAACATCGAGCTCGCCCCAATATATAGATCACGATCATAAATATCCCTTACTCTGAACCATATCAATACCATCATTACGATGTCCCCCAAAACTATCCGAGTTCATGTATATCCTATACAGATATCCTTTGTGTCGACTATGTCGTACTACAAAGTTGAACTCCCCTTCAAAAGACTTTCAACCCTTAACCTATACTGACTCTTTCGACTTCATACTAAGGCGGCTCTGTCCCTAGTATACATTATACCCCATAAGACTTTATTATTGAACGGAAGAACTTGAGAGGAATACATTGCTATTGGAAATATGACATTTCTTCATTTAATATTCTTTTGGTCATCTTTTTTCTTTTTAGCTTCGGTCCATCATCACAGCATTGGTTGAGCCCCGTCATATTACATGAAACAAATACAAGTATTAGTATTCTCATATATAAGCCCAAACAAAAGTAATGGTCTAACATGTAACAATTATTTATTACAATGAATGACTATAAGTACACTATATATTTTTTTTACATACGTACATGAAATGCTTTCAACCTATTTATATGTACAATATCTCTATATCTCCTATTGCCTAACTTCGTAATTACATAATTTACATTAGATATTCTTTCCACTATTCTGAACGGCCCTTTATATAACCTACATAATTTCAAACTCCTATTGTCCACCCGTCTTGGTGTATAAACTAATACTAATTGTCCCGGTGAAAAGTCCTTTACTTTAGCCCTTTTGTCAAAATATCTCTTTTGCCTAACTTGTGCCCTCCTAATGTTTTGTACTGCCTTCCGAACTAACGCACCTTGTAAATTATGTCTCTCGGCATAATTTACTTCTCGGCTTTGACTATCCCTATTTACCCCCATGTCGCTTTGGAATATCGGTTCCCTAGCGTACATCATCATATATGGTGAAACTTTAGTGGTTGATTGTTTGCTAGTGTTATATGAATGACAAACTAATGGCACAAATCTACACCCTTCATCACATTTTGTAACAACATTTTCACTCTTTCGCGTGTCCGCGCACCCCTTTTTCATCTCATTTTTACCTCTACATAATTCGTATGAATTATTGCGATAACTCTTATTTTCTCTGAAATTAAACATATTAGTTTTTATATTTTCCTTCGTATTTATTTTTGACATCGCAGTCAATGAATACGAAGACTTTATGTCAGCTCGTTTTATAATATTACATATATTGCGCATGTTGTTATGGCAACTATCTCTATTATTTGCAAACTGTCTAAAGCGATTTAAATTAAAATTTACAAAAAACTTTTTATCTATACACAAATAACCCTTTTTACAGTAAATAGCTACATCATATTTATTAAGGAAGTCCTGCCCCAGGATCATTTCGTAACCAATATTATTTACAATCACCATGTCGTTGGGGAAGACCCTTGCATTAATGAGGAGATTTACTCTCGCCTCACCAACGACTTTTAGTGTGGACCCTGTAACAGATTGAATTTTATCTCTGCTATATGGAACACTGGCTCCATATGGCAGATTTAACTTTTTTGCTAAACTCGCGGGCATACATGAGACATTTGCCCCCGTGTCTATTAAAGCGAGACATTCTTGTCCCCTAACACATAAACGGATACATGGATTTTTTACACCTGATATTTTTTCCTCTTGTTTGGCTTGAAGTGGTGCGGGCGTAACTGCTTCGCACATATTGATGCGATGGCCCACGCCATCCGTGTGTTGTTGTGACTTCGGACTGCTTCTGAAAGAACTTTGTGTACATAAGGCTGTTTTGTTATATCGAGGTGTACGAAAAACTTCCGTCGGTTTTTGGTGTTCTTGTTGTGAACACACAGGCGCACCAGGAAGGACGTCTGTTTCCTCCCTATACAAATATTTCAGTGGCAACCCAAATGGTGGCTGCAATGGAAGGTCAACCGTGGAATGCGGTTTTCCTCCAAATAATTCGTTATACTGCCTTATCGTGTCACGCAGCTCCTCTCGTGACTTATATAACTGTAATCCAAACTTTTCCTTCAACGAGGATAATATCGTTTTAAGGAATTGTTTTATGAAAATTGCGTCTGAAATTTCAGCTTTGGCTGCGATGTCGCTGAGTCTGTAAAAATAGGTTAGTAGTTCCTCATCGCGGCCCTGTTTGGATACATAAAATTGCTCCATATAATTTATCGAAATAGGGAATTCGTTTTCAATTTTTATACATAATTCATCGAAATTGGCCGTGTCGGTATATATCATTTTATAAAATGCTAACGCCGGACCATCAAGATATAGTCCCAGAAGTAAAGGCAAGCTCTCTATGTCCCATTTATTTATTGCCGCGACCGTTTTGAAATCTTTAATAAACTCTGTGAACGCCAAATTCTGCGTTCCGTTGAAGTGCTTGATGGCCTCCATCTTAACTCTTACCCTCTGACCACAATACTTAGCTTTCCTGGTTTTTTCTAGCGTGGTGATTGCGCGTAGCGCCTGAACGTGGTGACTTCCCGTAGCCACTTCACACAGCGACTTCCCGCAGCGACTTCCCGCAGCGACTTCACACAGCGACTTTACACAGCGACTGCACACAGCGACTGCACGGCGCCTCCGCCAACTTGTAACACCGCCCAGCGACTATCAGCCGGACGTGTTACTTTGCCAATAATATCCCCTTTTCCTAGGGAATCTTTCTTTATACTCGCTTGGCTGCTCGAGGTATTGATGAGAAGCAAGATTTTTCGGGATTCTCTAATAAATAGACTTTCGTAATGTATCTTCTTTTATTTTTGAGGGACGTCTATCCCTTGTCAAATTACAAACAAGACTCCTATTCTATTACATTTTTTCCTCTACAAACTAAACAGTTCTACATTTGAAAGTCGACAAACCTGCCAGTTTGTATGTAACACCATAGAGGTGTTAAAGTAGTGTATTATACATTTGTGCTGTAAATACAAGGTTTTGATATAAGTGGTATTTTATTTTACAATGCGAACTCTTAGCTCGTAACAATACATAAACAGATTACCTGTAACGTTCTGTGTCACAATACATAAACAGATTACCTGTAACGTTCTGTGTCCGTAACCTGTCCACTTTAACTTAGGGACGCATCATTTATCTTGTTGAATCGATTTTTTGAGCGAATCGTATTCTTTTAAATCGATCACATTAAAATCGATTCAAAAATCAAATCAAGATTTGCAATAATTTTAACGATTAAAATATATCTTTTTACATTAAGAATACAAACTTTAATGCTTCGACAAGTGTATTATTTTATCTTAGAAAAAATTTCTTTTCTATACATATAATAAAATCGTAGGAAAGTCAAAACTGTACATTAAATATTTTTTTTAAAAGAATTCTTGGGGCGTGATCTACAATCGATATCGAAGCCAAATTTATAGTTTTTAGAATTTTTGTCTGTTTGTCTGTATGTATGTCCGGGGCAAACTCAAAAAGTACTGCATGGATTTACTTCCAATTTTGTATGAATATTACTAATAGGTCGGGTCAACATATAGGCTACATATTATCACACTCGACTCGACTCGACGAAGTCGCTGGCAACAGCTAGTTTACAATAAATTTAATTTCGTAAATCTGTGCAGAATAAATAGATACTATTCTAGCGTTGATGAAGACCTCCGTCCCACTTGATGCGTCCTACCTAACTCCCAGCGTTAAATCTGGTTAATTAGCTATATGTAGGTATATCGTCGCGACCTACTTTACTTATGCCAGCTTTCTGTAATTAACGATCTGTCGTCCGTAGAAGTAACCACTACGTTATTATTAAACGAGGTGTACCACAAGTTCTTGGACATTTTTTTGAGCACGGTGTATGTGTGTGTCGGTCTGTGGCACCGTAGCTCGTAGTCGATTTGGATATGTCTTTTTTTTATTTGAAAGTTGGTTTTCGATAGAAGGTTTTTATATATGTTTTATCAAAATTGGTTCAGGCATTTCTAAGTCATCAGTTTTTTCTACTCGATGAAAGGAATTAAACAACTCGTGCAGGCTTGGTCGATACGAAATTTCGTATTCTGTTACATCATTGATATTGCATTGACATGGTATCTTAACCTGGTAGTTTCAGGATTCCTTTTCGAAGATCATTCAGCTCTTTTCGTGTATTGCTATGCAAACAGGGGTGGATCGTGAAATTATGGAGCCCTGGGCTAATTCTACTCAGGGCCTACCCAATAGCTCGAATTAACATTTTGTCAAAAACTGTGTTCTGTAGTGATGGTCGGATTAATTCACTTAATTTTTTTTTGTATTTTTTTATAATATTGTCTACTATTTTTCGTGAACAGGTCGGGGGCCTCTTGTATTCAAAGGGCCCTGGACTACAGCCCAAAAAGCCTTTAAATCTTAGATGAAGAAAACTACAACTAGACATGAAATAACTATGGGAAACCGTGTAATTTTGTCCCTATACTATTTCCATTTCTTTATTTTCTCGAGGACAGTTCTAATTTGACAGTTGTAGTATTGTGACCAAATAAGTAATGGTATCGATCGCATATATTTATTACTTCGTTCGCGCGGACTTCGTTTACTCCGCACAGCACCTGGCCGCTAGTTGATAGCGTGATAATATGTCGCCTATATGTTGACCCGATCTGTTAGTAATATTCATGCAAAATTTTAAGTAAATCCATGCAGTACTTTTTGAGTTTACCCCGGACATACATACAGACAAACAGACAAAAAATCTAAAAACTATAATTTTGGCTTCAATGTCGATTGTAGATCACGTCCCAAGTATTCTTTAAAAAAAATATACACAGTTTTGACTTTCATACGATTTTATTATATGTATAGATATATTGATATTTTGAACAAAGACAAATATAACAAAAACATTCAAATAAATTTTTTTCGAGGTGGGAACACCAATGGCCCAGCGACATTTTGTGTTTGTTTTAACAACACGGTCGTGCTAGTCACTACATTTGTGTTCGCTGAGTTTTTTTCACACAATCCATACGTTTCTTCGTGTTGATTGCTGCCCAGCTGTCAAATATCAAAACGCCTAAGTGATCTGTTCTAAAAAGGCAGACGAGAGAACTGGTGATCAAGGTTCGTAATTACTTTGAAGCAGAATATCAAAATGGTGGCCCGCTTTTACCACTGTCGCTAGTGCGAGGACGTGTTGCGGCCACAGAAGGTATTAGTGGACCTACTGTTTCAAAAATTATTATCGAAGCTTACGGTACAAGCTGCATGCAGGAAAATAAGCTTCGTACGCCGATAAAAAACCCCAACCACGTCGTGTGACCTTGGTTGACAACTTCGACGCTGATGCTATTCGCCGTCATGTATATGACTATTACTTGCACAAATAAATTCCAACATGTAAAAAACTTGTTGTTTCTTTACGTTAATGTGGTTTATTTCATAGCCAAATATCGTCATTATGTTTGGTTTTGAAAAAAATTGAATTTTCTTATAAAAATCGGACAAACGTAATATATTGATAAAGCGTCACGATTTTGCTATGGCTCACTGCGAATATTTGAACGAAGTCAAAAAGATATTACATTGGTCAAACTTGGTTAAATGCAAACCACACAGTATCTAAGAACTGGACTGATGACACCACCGCTTCCACTAGTTCAGTGCCAATGGGAAAAGGTGAACGCCTTAACATATGTGTTTAGTATTCGTGTAAGATGCTTTACTGGCCTTTAAATCCAAGAAAACAGTGGATTTACGATGAATGGTTTAAAGAAATGGTGCAATCTCTGGAAGATCCGTCCAAAATGATTACGGACAACGCTACATATCACTCCAGACAAATTGATAAAATCTCGACGCAAGCCAATAAAAAACAAAAGATAATTGACTGCCTTCAATGTCATGGCGAAAATGTGGATAGTACTTTATTAAAAGTACAATTAGTGAATATTTTAAAATCGAAAAAAAAACCTCTCTAAAAGATATGTTATCGACGAAATAGCTGCCGAATGTGGTCATTGGGTTCTTCGAATTCTGCCGTATCATCGCCAGTACAATGCTATAGAACTGATATGGGAAATAATACCCATCCACCTTTTACGGCAAACGAGATGTTAAATTTATTAAAAAATGCTTGTGCGGAAGTAGCTGCCGAAAACTGGGAAAAAATGCTAAAAAGAACCCAAGACATTATAGCGTTGGATTGGGAAATTCATGGGGCATTCGATAATATACAAGAACAGGAACTTATAATAAATGTCGGGGAGAGCTCATCGAGTCGCAGTGACTATTTATCAGATTTTGATTAAAATAAATAAATAAAAATTACCTGTCGTTAATATTATTTCGTTTCATTGTCGGGTATATATACTACTTATTTTCAACAGCTCCGAAAATTTTAAAGAAGTAGCCATTATCAATCAAGAATTTATACGTGTAACATCTTGTAATGAAAAATATTATGTATTATAATTATATTGTTACGTGCTTCACGGCTCGTAATTTGCGTAATTAAAAGCGTGAATTTACAACACTAAGGTTACAATACACTACGATGAAATACGTAAGTACACTGATAAGCTAACGTAAATACACTATACTCATTAGTCACACTCGCTGTACTAACACTAAACTTAACCGACTACGCCGAATTACTACAACACTTCTCGCTTCACACTGGTCGTTTCAAGTATCGCTCTCGATCGCTTTATAAAAACTATTCTCTATTTGTCAACACTTCCCTATTTATACCCTCGGTAAAGTTCTACCTCGTTCCAGAAAAATCTAAATCTGTCGCGTAAACAATAAACAATTCTAATTGTAAACAAGTTATGATAAACAAGTCCTAGTACACGCTATTTTCGCCCTTATGCCCTATAACAGAAAATTGATGATGGCGTAGCTGTTTGGGTGACGGCGGATATTGTTTATCAATAGAGGCAGCCCATCTATTTCTTTAATTTCTAGATTTTTCCAGCGTTTTAGTTCTTCACTTTTCTAGATTAATTGTAACACTACCCCCTTCTGAGTTATATTCGTCCCGAATATCATTACTTCCATTATAGACTGCTAATCGATCAACATGAACAATCTTCATGGTCCCTCGGTCTGCACTCGATAGGTTACGTCATTGATCTGTGTGATTACTTTGTATGGCCCATCCCAACGTCGCTGTAACTTAGGTGTTTTCCTTTTCGTCAAACCGGATTATGTAGCCAAACGAGGAATCCCTCCTGAAAACCACGATGATTGGCGTTTCGGTCGTACCTTGTCTTCATACGCTGACTTGATTCTAATGCATTTTCACTTATTAACGAGAGAATATCACGTAACCTCTCACGAATGTTTTCATACATTCCGATTTCCGGTATACTTATTTGGGTCTCTGCATTCGGCAGCGGGCCTCCAGTCATTAAGTCTGCTGGTATTCGTAACTGCCTGCCGAAGTTAGCATAGGCTGGCGTTACTATTATGCTTTCGTGTTCCGCTGATCGGTAATCCAGTGAGAACAGATGTACGTATTTATCCCAGTCTTTTTGGTGATCTTCTACCAGCTTGGCTAAGTGTCGTTTCAAAGTTTGGTTTAATCGTTCAAACATTCCGTCAGATTGGGGGTTGTATGGGGTGGTTCTTGTTTCGTATCCTCCTAATAATTTACACATTTCCTGGAGTACATTGGATTCAAAGTTTCTACCTTGGTCTGAATGAATCTCCAGCGGAACACCGAATCTGTAAATCACCTCACTGACCAATTTCTCAGCAACAATTGTGGCTTCCTGATTGGGAATTGCATACACCTCCAGCCATTTCGTGAATTAATCCATCCGACCATAAAATATTTGTTTCCGTTATCTATCTTAGGAAATGGCCCAGCCACGTCAAACGCTATTCTTTCCTAGGGAGATCCCATGTTGTATAATCTAAGTTTGCCTCGGCTTCTGACCTGCAGACCTTTTACTTTAAGCATGACGTACATTTTCGGCACCAATTCTCGACATCTTCTCGGCAATTTAACCAGTAAAAACGCTCTCGCACCTTTACCAGTGTTCGTCGTACTCCGAGATGTCCCCCAGAAACCCCATCATGCAACTCACGTAGTACGTCCTTGATATATTTTCTTGGCACTACCAACTGTAGGTGATGTTCTCTTCCTGATGGTTTTTCCCATTTATTGTATAGTAAACCGTTTTGCAACACAAGACTTTCCCACTGCGCCCAATAACTTTTCATAATGGCGCTGAAGGGAGCCAGCTCTTGCCATTCCGGTTTTCCTGTGTCTTGCTTTATCCAATCTCTCAGGTGCAGCAAATCTCTATCTTCATACTGGGCCTTGCGCATCTCATCAGTTTCCCACCTGTCATCCGTAGGCTTAGCTTGCAATACTTGAATCCTTTCCTTCGTCTCCATTCTTACACAATGTTTACAATCTCCCGTATATGGTCGTCGTGATAATGCATCTGCATTTGAGTGAGACTTTCCACTGCGGTGTTCTATGTTAAAGTCAAACTCTTGCAATTGCTCAATCCAGCGAGCTGTTTAGCCTTCTGGGTCTTTGAATTGTAACATCCACTTCAAAACAGCATGGTCAGTACGCAGCTTGAAGGGCCGCCTAATCAGATACTTCTTGAAGTGTCGAAGAAACTTAACTACTGCCAATAGTTTTCTTCTTGTGACACAATAGTTTCATTCTGGCCGCGACAATGATTTGCTGAAGTAAGCTATCACAACTTATTTATCGCCTTGCTTCTGGGATAGGATACCACCTATAGCATTGTTACTTGCATCTGTGTCCACGATGCACTGCCCTTTACGATCAGGATAGCTCAAGATTGGTGGCTCACACAATTGCTTTTTGAGCTCATCGAAAGCTCGTTGACAAATGTCATTCCAATCGAAACTCTTCTTTCGATTACAATCGAAATTCTTCCGTGAGTCGATGCAACGGTTTTGCTATTTCAGCAAACCCCTTCACAAAACGTCTGTAGTAAGAGCATAGTCCTAAAAATGCGCGAACTTCGGTCTTGTCTTTAGGTGTTGGCCACTTCTGTACTGCACTAACCTTGTCGGGGTCTGATTGTACGCCGTTTTGTGATATGACATGACCCAGATAGTTGACTTCCTTCCGAAATAAGTGACACTTCTTTGAATTCAACTTCATCCCTGCAGCTTGTATTTTATTGAAAATCCTTTCCAATTGATACAGATGATGGGTAAAATCTTTTCTTATAACTATTACGTCATTTACACTAAGCAGGCATCGTCAATAAGTCCTGCTAGAACTCATTCCATTAATCTTTCAAATGTCGCTGTTGCATTGCATAATTCAAACGGCATCACTTTGAATTGCCATAATCCTTGTCCTGTGGAGAATGCTGTTTTCTGTTTGTCATTAGGGCTTAATTCAACCTACCAGTACCCAGATTTTAAATCTAAACTAGAGAACCAAGACATGCCTGCCAGAGTGTCCAAAGTGTCATCTATTCGTGGCAATGGGTAGCTGTCTTTTTTGGTGACTTCATTGAGCCGACGATAGTCGATGCAGAAACGTGTAGACCCATCTTTCTTCTTAACCAACACTACAGGAGAGCACCACGGACTAGAAGATTGCTCTATAACTCCGTTCCTTTTCATTTCATCTATCATCTCCTGTACCTCCTTTTCTTTGGCTATTGGGACACGTCTAGCTTTCTGCTTTATAGGCTGCGCGTTTCCAGTGTCAATCTTATGTTTGACTATAGATGTTCTGCCTATATCTCTATCAGTCTTAGAGAAAAAGTTGGCATAACGCGAAAGTAGATCCTTAGCCTGCTGTCGTTGTGACGCGGTAAGGTAGCTGCACTTGTTCACCAAATCCTTAAGTTTCTGTGGTACGTCTCTTGATGCTGTACTTCCTGTCGATGTCAGTTTTCTTAACGTCATAACTTCATCACTTTGTCCCACAACATCGCCTGCTTTAAGCACCACATCACTGTCACTCAAGTTGACTATCTGCACCGCTGCTAAGCCCTTGTCCCAAACTAAACCTCGACCTGTAATACAGTGTCGAATTGCTCCACTGTCCTCAATTAATACACTCCAATTACCTCGGCCCTTGTAACTGGCTGGTAACTTCACGTGTACCAATGTCTTCGATCTTAAAGGTAAGGTGGTTCTTCTAGCTACTGTTACCTTTCCTTTTGATCTGCCATCCATGAAAATACAAATATAAATACAAAGACGGTGTTTACCGCAGGCATAGCACATAGGGCCTAGGCTCCTAGGTTCCACTTCTTTGGCTTGAGCCAAAACTTCTGTAACCTCGCATGTCTTATAGGCGCGCGGTTCGTGGCGAACGGCTTCCACCTCCAGCACATGAGCCAAAGCCTCCTTCATAGTCATGTGGTGCTGAAGGCGAACAGCAGCACGCACTTCCAGGTCTCGAATTCCATCAATAAACGCCTGGACGATAGGGTTGTTCACTGCCCTTGTGGAAAAAATTTCTCGGATAAAAGTAGGTAAATAACTTACAAAGTGAAAGTAACAGTTTATGAATGTTTATTTTTATTTAAAAAGTCGAAAAAAGTCTTACAAAGTCGGAAAAACTCGGAGTAATTCCAAAATTTCGGAGAGAGTTATTCAGTGTTAATAAATCTTGCAACGTTTATGGGTACTAAAAGAAATATATTAAAAGTTATTAATACTACGAAAGTGTAATAAAGGGGAAAAAAATATAACTAATACTTACCCGGTTTTCCGTTTAAGAATTTGAAACTTTCTTCTTTGTTTAAAAAAAGGTTACCGTTACTGTCGATCAATATTATAAACTTTGTTTCTTCAATTTTTGATAATTATTATTAAAATCTATTATATCACAACGTTATTTGCCAATTTTTATTTTATTGTACTTTTATTACATAAATATATTTATAAATTAAGTAAAAATTAAAACAGATGATCTAATTAGCTTTTGACAGGTTGAGTCAGTGTTGCCAGAGAAAAAGTCAATCTTTCGTCCTTAAAGCCTCCTCTACACTACTCGCGAAGTTCCTCGGCGAAGTACTCGGCCGAAGTTAACTGAAGTCCGCGGTGCTACACTACACACTCGTTCAACTTCGCGAGGAGCGCATTCGTGTAGCGTTACCGGTACCCTGCGGACGTTTATTATAATGGACGCTCAAGTAGCAGCTGCCGTAGCAATGTGCTCTCTAGCGTATTATAACTACGTGCATACTTATCTCACGAAGAAGACTAAAAAGAAAAGAAGAAAAAGAAGATGGTGGATGATCGCAATGCATCGGAACAGAACTAGGTAGGTAATATTTATTTAAATAATTAGGATTTCTAATAAGTTAAAGTACATTACATGGCAAGTTAATTAACTGTATTTTTTTTACAGACGTACTATGGAACAACAATTTCTTGAACTCATACAAGAACCATCAGGAGAATTTGAAAATTTCCACCGAATGTCATTGGACGATTTTAATTTATTACTTTCTAAAGTCGAACCCTTAATCGCTAAACGAGACACTCATTTAAGAGAAGCTATACCTGCTAAGATTCGATTATCAATCACCTTGAGGTTTTTGGCAAGTGGTGACAGCTATAGATCTATGCACTATTTATTTAAAATTTCAAGCCAGTTGATTTCAAAAATTGTAGTCGAAGTCTGTGAAGCTTTGAACGAGGAACTCAAGGATGAAATTAAGGTAAAATTTTAATATTTATGACATATATTTATTAAAAGTTTAGGTATGTACAATTACAAAAATATCAGTGAGAATAAGAATAAGAATAATTTCATACATTACGAGTCATTATATGCCTGATATATTAAATCACTCTGATGTGTATTATCTTCTGGACAATCAGATTGAGTTTGGGTCTCTGGTATATGCAAAATATATTGAACATCGTTAGATTGATCTGATTGAGGCTGCTTATAGCGTTGATAAACTGATTTACTTTGGGTGTCTGGTGCAATAATTTCATCACTTATAACACGTATCTTTGAAGAGCGTTGATGAGCAGTGATTTCGCTTGGTTGTTGGAAGTATGTCGGTTGACATTCACTGGACTCATTAGATAATGTTATATATGTATCAGGTGGCTCTGAAAACGATGAGTGTGGTCTAGGAGATAATGTTGTAACATTATAATGAACTGCATTATTCGCAGATAAAGGACGCTTTCTAGAAGATAGTGATGTAGTTAACGGACTATAATATGGCGTAGACTTAGGTGTAGAAGTACGAAACGATTCACCTGATGGAGATCTTTCAAAACGTGATTTCCGAAATAGAGCATGTATATCGAACATTATATCGTCCCTTTCATGTTCAGGTAACCTCTTCAGTTTTTTGGCAATTAGTTTGTCGAATACGTCGCACTCGTCCTCAACTGCGCTGCTATCCTTTGAAGGATTATTTATCACTTTATTTAAGTTATTGAAGGCTTCTGTCATTTGCCTACTGGCAACTTGCAATTCCGGTGGGTTGTCACGCCGTCGGATAGTGTGTCTATTTTTTGGGGGCTCTGGTTCTTTTGGAGTTGGAGAAGCAATTGGTACATCCTCTGAAGCGTTGGTTGATTCTTCCTGAATCGAATCAGTTCCATGATCCTGAAATAAAAATAGCAAAGGTTTAAATGTATATATCACGACCTATTTAATAATAAATCTTTATTTAATCCAATCCAAATTTGTGAGTGTATATGGGTTCTGTATACTATATGCATTTGAGTGCGCGTATATGCAGGAGTACTGTATGTGTATGTAGGAGTGTGAGTGTATGTCTCTGTATTTTATGAAAAATACATGAGTGCTACAATTAATCGGCTTTTTAATTATTTATATACAATTTGAGTGTCAGCTTTTAATGAAATTGACCGTGTCTTTTTACATATTATTTGATGATAATATTTTTTATATAATATACTTTTTATTTACAGATGCCGTGCAATGAGCAGCAGTGGTTGGAAGTTGAAAACGGATTCAAGGAGAATTTTCCACATGCCCTTGGCGCAATGGATGGAAAGCATATTGTTATACAATGTCCGGTTAACTCTGGTTCTGAGTACTTTAATTATAAAAAGACGTTTAGTTTAGTACTTTTAGCTTTAGTCGACAGTAACTATAACATTATGTATGCTGACATTGGTAGTCAAGGTAGGATCAGTGATGGAGGTGTACTTAAAAATTCTTCGTTATGGCAAAAAATTGCATCTAACGGGCTTAATCTTCCTAAGCCAAGTCCATTATCCGGAACGGATCATGTCGAAATTCCCTACGTTTTTTTGACAGATGGAGCATTTGCTTTACATAATAATATAATGAAACCATATCCTGGCAACCATGATATCAATTCACCGAAAAGGATTTTCAATATGCGCTTGTCAAATCTCGAGTAGTAGTTGAGAATGTGTTTGGTATTTTAGCATCCAGGTTTAGAATATTCAGAAAGCCAATTGATTTGGATATTCATAATATCCCAATTATTACAATGACATGTCTCTTATTGCATAACTTTCTCAGAAAAAGTAATAAATCATCCCTTATATATATGCCTCCTGGTACTGTAGATATGTATGATGATAATGGAGTTTTAAATCAACCCGGGTCTTGGCGGGCAGACTTTGATAATAACTGTGCTTTGAGAGATATTACACAAGTACCACGCAGATCACCATTATCTGCCGTTCAGATAAGGGATTACTTTACAAATTATTTTCAATGTTTATTTAAACACAACGAATGTAGGGTCATTTCGCCTGTTCGTTACCACATTAACTACATACTTTTTATATTAAAACTAATGCAGAGACATTATTATGTTCTCCTTAAAGCAAGCAACTGCACTAAATGGACGCAAACTGGCGAATCGACCTTACTGTAATCTGTACTTTAGTAATAATAAAACAAGTTATTGATAATAAAAAACTTACCGTGGTTATTGTTTGTTTACATTTATACACGGACCCCAAAAAGCTGTTCATGAAATCAAAGGCGAACCAAACTGGACGATAAACATCATCTGCGCCGGCACCACTTTTTAAGGAAGCTTCCATTTTTCTGTAGTAGCCCCTGTATGTCGCAAAAAGTGAATCCTTTTTTTTCTTCAATTCTTCAACTGGTATTTCCAAAACGTCCCGAATACGCACCCAAGCATCATTTACTTTTTTCTTGTCCTTATGACCTTTCCCACTGGGGTCCCAAATAAAAGGCTCTGCTTGAAGTGTTTCAAGGAACAACATAGTTTGCTCCTGTGACCACTGTATGCCGCTCATAATAGAGTCTCACACGCACATCAACGAAAAAATCTATTAAACACACGTGCGTTCACAACGGCGTCTTGACGCGTACTGAAGTCGGCCGAGTAGTGTATAGAGGTACTAAGAGCATGTGTCAGAGGCCTAGTAGCATATCAAAGCAGTCAAGAATAACGACGTTAATAAGTCGGCGATTGCTAAACATCTACAGCTGTAGTCGGGCCGTAATCACTGGATGGAATTTCATAGGCCACGCGTATTTTCGACAGAACGCCATATTACATTCCACGGCTAGTGAAAGAAGCCATTGAAATCAAAAAACATCCAAATTTCAACCGGGAAGACGCACGTAGTACGTCCTTGATAAGTTTTCTTGGCACGTATTGATTTTTGAAAAGCTGTATATTTTGGAAACGATGATCGATTTGATCTTTCAAATGGCATTCAACTCAATTTAAATATTGCTTTAGCTAAAAAATCGGTAGGTTCAAAAATTTCGAAGCAATGTCAAAAAAACATTTTCGTCTATGATAGATCCCAAACAAATTTACCGATTTTTATCCAATTAACGGTACTTGGCGCAGTTTTTAAAGGAGAAACGATGATAAGATTTTGAAGTCAATCGGTATATTAGCCTGAAAGTTATTTCCAAAATATTAAGTAACTTTGCTAAAGAAAACGTAATTTTAATATTTGAAAAGTTGTAACCTTTGAAATGAAGGTTCGGTTTTAATTTTTAAAAGGGCATCCGACGTAATTTTTATAGTATTAAAATATCGTAGAATACCAAAAAATAATTGGTTGAAATATTTCGAAGTTATGTCGAAAAAACACTTTTTTCAAAATTTTCGTCAACGATTACTTCCAAACGAATAAACTGATTTTGAGGCAATTTATGCATTAGATGTATTTTTTTGAGGAATAGTTTTTGTACTCAATCGGTACATTAATCTGGAAGTTATTAAAAAAAAATTGTTTCGTCACAATTTGTTTAGGGTATTTTCAAAATTTCTCAAAATCTCTTAGGCCCATTTGGTACAAAATTTCAGGAAGTATAAGTTGAGCGGAATCCAATCGAATGCCACCAACCGCGTTTCAATCGGTCCAGGCGTTCAAAACTTATGAGTTGTTGACACACACACACACTCACACACACACATACATACAGACATACTGACGTCATCGCGAAAATAGTCGAAAATGGTTCCTAAGCCCACAAAACGCGGACATATGGTGAAAACTCCATTTTTGAAAATCGGAGCAAAATCAGTAACCTTCCTATCTACATACGTAGTGGGAAGTTAAAAAGTACAAGTGTTTTAATAGATTAATATTGTATTAAACTGGAGTGAATGAAAATGAATTAAACAAAATAAAACTACCACGCCAAAGCTTAAACCTAAAAGTGCGATATTTTTTTAGTAAAATGTACCACTAAAGGGCACAGATCGTCGCCTAGTGTAGCTTTGTAGCATTTTTACTCGTTATTTGACCCTCCCGTTGGTCGAGTGGTTAGCGACCCTGACTACGCAATCAACGGGGCTCGGGTTCGATCCCCGACGGGGACAAGCATTTGTGTGATGAGCGTAAATGTTTGTATTTCTGGGTTTAGGTGTTTATTATATATATTCTGGTATTTATATATTATGTATTTCTATGTATTAGTATCGTTGACTAACACCCATAACACAAGCAAATATTTGCTTACTTTGGGGTTAGATCAGTAAGTGTAGTTTGTCCCGTGAATATTTATTTATTATTATTATTTATTTATTTTTATAATAGATGGCGTTAGCAGTAATAAAATTCTAATACAAAATGTATTTTCTATTTTTTTAATGTTTATGAAATAGCATTTTAATGGTAGATAATATATCTAGACATGAATTTAAACCACCACGTCAAAGCCCAAACCTTAAAGTGGGATACTTTTTCAGGAAAATGTACCACAAAAGTGCATAGAAAGTCGCCTAGTGTAGGGCTCGCTTCGCTCGCCATAATTATACTGGCTGTTGCCCAAGACTTCGTCCGCGTGGACTTCGTTTACTCCGCACAGCACCTCCCCCGTAGGTGACAGCTTGATAATATGTAGCCTATATGTTGACCCGACCTGTTAGTAATAGTCATGCAAAATTTGAAATAAATCCATGTAGTACTTTTTGAGTTTACCCCGGACATAGGAGTAGTGTAGAGGAGGCTTTAAGGACGAAAGATTGACTTTTTCTCTGGCAACACTGACTCAACCTGTCAAAAGCTAATTAGATCATCTGTTTTAATTTTTACTTAATTTATAAATATATTTATGTAATAAAAGTACAATAAAATAAAAATTGGCAAATAACGTTGTGATATAATAGATTTTAATAATAATTATCAAAAATTGAAGAAACAAAGTTTATAATATTGATCGACAGTAACGGTAACCTTTTTTTAAACAAAGAAGAAAGTTTCAAATTCTTAAACGGAAAACCGGGTAAGTATTAGTTATATTTTTTTCCCCTTTATTACACTTTCGTAGTATTAATAACTTTTAATATATTTCTTTTAGTACCCATAAACGTTGCAAGATTTATTAACACTGAATAACTCTTCTGGAAGAGTCCGAAATTTTGGAATTACTCCGAGTTTTTCCGACTTTGTAAGACTTTTTTCGACTTTTTAAATAAAAATAAACATTCATAAACTGTTACTTTCACTTTGTAAGTTATTTACCTACTTTTATCCGAGAAATTTTTTCCACAAGGGTGTGTTTGTGTAAGCTGAAGGATACGCTTTCCTCACAAGTTTCTCAATTTCTACGGCCCATTGTTGAAGTCCTTCGCCGCTCTTCTTTAACCGGTCTTTCAATTGGGCACGGAAAACATGTTCTAAATGACGTTCACCATAGCGAGCTTCCAATGCCTCCATCAAATCGGCGAACTGATACTGCTTAGGCATTGCATCCAAGACGGAAAGCGCCTGTCCCCGTAACACCATACTCAAAGCTGTTAGGCAATGTTCATCTGTCCAACCACTGGCCTTCGCTGCTATTTGAAACTGAGTCCGGCATGAAGTAAGACCGTCATAAGTGGGTACCTTTACCCGAGGACCTACCTGGTGAGAACAATGGTAATGGTAATGGTAGTACCCGACTTAACTCCCGTGATCTTCATTTTCATGACTTCCCCTCCAGTTGGTCCACGTTTTCAGTTTTTTTGTCGCAGCTGGCCTCCAAGTGGTCAACCCTCTTGTCATCTTCATGTCGCGCTTGACGAGGCCCACATAACTTTTTAGCTTGTCTTGTTGCGCCAATATAACAGTCAATTTATCATCAAAGCCGGATAAATATTCCTGTAACTTTAGTTCCTGAAGCTGTTTATGTTGCTGAAGTTATTCCCGTAGTTTTTCTTCTTGTTGTTCCTGAAGCTGTTGATGTTGCTGAATTAGTCCCCGTAATTTTTCTTTTTGTTTCTGTTGATGCTGCTAAAGTTGTTGCTGAATAGGTGCCAGTACAACAGAAATATCAGTAGGGACTGTGCTTGATGAAAATAACGTGCTGGCAACACTTGCAGGTTCCTCACCTGCACGCTTCGCCTGAGACCTGGTGGTAACGCCTTCCTTCGAAATAAGTGGCATCTTTTTTACAATTTCACTTCCGACACCAGTTGTTACGTGCATCGCGATTCGTATTTTGTACAAGAAAACACCATTTATATTAAACCTGTGTATAACACTACGATGTATATAACACTACGACTATAACTAACACTACGATGAAATACGTAAATACACTGATAAGCTAAAGTTAATACACTGATAATCTAACGTAAATACACTATACTCACTAGTCACACTCGCTGTACTAATACTAAACTTAACCAACTACGCTGAATCACTAAAACACTTCTCGCTTCGCACTGGTCATTTCAAGTATCGCTCTCGATCGCTTTATAAATCTGCTCTCTATTTGTCAACATTTCCCTATTTACACCCTAGGTAAAGTTCTACCCATAGAGTAATAACGCTATAATAACGCTATTGCGTTATTATTCTATGGTTCTACCTCATTCCAGAAAAATCGGAATTTGTCGCGTAAACAATACACAATTCAAATTGTAAATAAGTTATGATAAACAAGTCCTAGTACACGCTTTTTTCACCCTTATGCCCTATTACAGAAGTTTAATTATGGCATAGTTGTTGGGGTGACGGCGGCTATTGTTTATCAACAGAGGCATCCTATCTCTTTCTTTTATTTCTAGACTTTTCCAGCGTTAAAACTAAAGTTTTTCACTTTTCTAGATTAATTGTAACAGCAGGACTTCCCAACCAGGGGGGCACGCCACCCTAGGGAGGCGTAGAGAAATGTTAGGGGGGGGGAGCGTCGTACGTAATATGAAAGATTACATTTCCAAAAAAAAAAATAACGAGTAGTTAAATAAGGAATATAAGGGGGGCATGAAATTATTATTTTTGGCTCGGGGAAACTCGGCGAAGTTAAGGTTGGGAAAGACTGTCCTATTGTAATCATTATGCGTAGCACATTACTACCCGTCCATGAAGTACGGTATTATTTGTGAGACATTTTAACGTACCTACCTAAACAACACAAAATTACATGGGTGTATACTGCATAACAATGGCGGACTTATGAACAGCTGTTTACTGTTTACATAACAATTAATAAATTATATTGCGATTGAGCATAATAAACATATTATTTAAACAATTAGTTTTTATTTTAGATTTAAGGTACACACTAAAATATAGAAAAATACAAATCAACGCTCAAATCAATTTAATATTTTATAAACAAAGGGTTATTTGACAAATTTTTACGTACCTACATTGACAGCGTATTTTAGTAATGGTGCAAGCTGTTTAAGATGAAGTTATTTTCTTAAATTATTTGAAATTAGAGCACTGACAAAATTTTTGTAGCTTTGTCTATTAGGAAAATTCGAGACAGCGACAAAGCCATTTTTATGTTCAGCGTTGGAATGCATGCAATTTTTAATTTTGATTGTTTATAGAAATTAATGCCAAATCTTTATATTTCTCTTGTCAAAGCTTTAAGTAGATCAACCCCGTCTGCAAATGATGAAGGAGGCAGCAAGGTGGCCTTCTGATAAGGTAGTCTTAATTATTACTTTTAATTATTAAAACCATAAAAATAACAACTTGTTCCAAATAACTAACCTACTCCAGATGCGACCTCTACTCTGCAATAGGACCACCTGTGGTAAATCTGATGATGCCCCATCGTCGTGTCTAGATTCAGAACAAGATGACACCCATTTTGTTTTAACGAAAATGCAGAAAAGCAAAGAGTCACTAACTGTAAGTTTTTTGTGTTTAACAAAGTAAATAAGTGATTTTTTTTTGTTTAATCTTGACCTTGTTGTAACTTAAAAATTGTATAGTTGGTATTAGACTAATTATTGTATAATTGTATGGTGATCTACAGCTGAACCTACCATCCACCTCTCAATTAGAAACCTATATCCACCACTAATAGAACAGTCAGTAAGTAAGGCACTTACTGACTTTTTCTATTTTTATTTTTTCTAATTTTTTCCCTACAATATTAAAAAAATTACGTACCTACCCAATTAATGTATTTATTTTAGCGAAAGCAAAGAGAAGCGCAAAATGAGGAGATGACAAGAAAATCTAACTCTAAAGAAAACAGTACTAAGAATATGTTAAAATAACGTATCTACGCTACTTTAAGATTTGTGTAGAATACTCGAAGATAAAGAAGGGATATTATTCAAATATATCACTTAATTTATAGTTACTTAGTGTTGTGGAGGTAATAGACTTACCTAATATAATTTTGCTCATTATTTTTATAATTAGAAATATATTTTAATAAATAAATAAATTTTAATTCAATACGTTTTTCCATTATTGATTTGTTCTCTTTCCCCGTGTTGGTCCAGGGTCCAGGCCCCGTTTGAAGAATACATCAGCAGCCCTTCTGGCATGTATTTCGTAAAAGGCGAACTATTGATTGTACTTGTATTATTGATTACTAGGATCCGCAACGTTTCCCGAATCTGGTACATCCTTACCTGTTCCTGCCGTTATAGCGTCCAGTGTTACCAACTTAGGGGTTTTTCCCCTAAATTTAGGGAGAAAATTTATTGAAAGGGGGATTTTTAGCGGCAGGATTTCTTAAGGTTTTTTTTAGGGGCATCACTTATCAAAGGAAGCTTAATCTATATATATGTAGGTCACATTATAAGTTTTGCGTAACTTAAAGAAACAACATGTGATAATTTTAGGTCTGAGCATACACCGTCGACAACAACCTTAATATTTTTTTATGAATTTTTTTATGAACCGCTTCGAAATGATGCAGTAAGATTGTGAATGATAAAATTATTCAGGGGAAGCTCTCCATACATGTAACTGAGGTATGAAAAATTCAAGAGAGCATGGCCGTGTGGGTTATCATCAAATAGGCCTTTGTAAATAATATGGAGGTTTCTAAAAATGTTTTTTGATTTTGCCAGTATTTTGTGAGATGTTCGTTTCTAAAGTGGTAAATAGTGTGTCCCCCTCCCTCTAACTTTTGAATCCTCGAGTGAAAATTTGAAAATATAGAATTCAACAAAAACTTCAATTAAAATAAAATCGATTGTGATAAGACAAATCGTTTATGAAATATATAAGATAATTTCGATAACTTCATTATTTAATGATAGCTGTACAAACTAAATTTTTTTCTACCGCCCCCAATTGTAAGTGAAACCCTTCGTAAGTGAGTCTGACTCGTTCTTGACGGCTTTGTACAAAAATATTTGTCATGGATATTTTTGTGATAAATCTCGAACTAATCATGATCGCGATTTTAGCAAACAAGCAGATTGGTCTCTTGATGGAAAGAGTCAACCATCGCCTATAGACACCAAACATGCATCAGTTTACCGGCAACTTTATCCTCCAAACCGGAACACGACAGCGACAAACACTGACGCTATTGCGGCAGGAATAGGCAAGGCGGTGGTACCAGACCCGGGCGAGACAAAGCAGAACTCTACCACCTAGTAGCCAAGATAGTAGTGACTCGCATAGCCAATCGGCCGCCTTATACGACCCGCCTGGCAGAACGGCAGTTGGTCTATTCTTCAAAGGAGCCCGGAACCAACACGGGGGACCCTGCTTTCTCCATATTCATAACTCTCTTCATGTAAATACGTTGGTTTCAGAAACGCTTAACACCACCTTTGGATAGCAACCCACCAATTGGATCATGGTGCTTCTGCATTTGTCTTCTCCGATGCTTAAATTCATTCACATTCGCATTTTATATCTGTTTTATCGTTCATTTGTCATTCTTTCACCATGTCCGAACCAATGAAGCATGTCTTTTCTCATTATCACACCGATTCTGTCTTCCAATTACATCCTCTCTGTCTCTCTCAATTTAGTACAAACGTGATCCGTGAGTGTCACACCGCAGATAATGATATAATAATATGGACATCAGTGTTTATTTAAGCAACGCTATTCGCAAAATATATTACTACAAGAAATATCAACATCTACGAACATCTCAATGTGTATACAATATAGGTGCATAAAATATATGAAAGACAATAATGTAATTGGTATACAATTAACAATTTACTGGAGGATTTCTGTAGACCTAAGAAATAATACATTTTTAATAATACATGATTTGTAATAAAGGATAACACTATAAGGAAATAAAATTATTTTTAAGCGTAAGTAATTTAGAATATTTTATATCAACAAGAAACAATAAGAAAGCCTTATCTTCTTTGGGGCAAAAAGCAATTTTTAATTATTGTCACCCCTAAATAAAATATTAGTAGTGTATTTCATTCAAAAGTGAAATATTTTATCGTTTTATTAAAATAGATTGTGAACTATATACAAACAACAAAATAAATGAAACGTACTTAATTTTAGGTACCTACATATTTTAAAAATTACTTGATGGAATAATTACTTGATAGAAATTACCTTTGGCAATAATATTATATGTACTAAACTATACTCCAAACTAAATAAACGTATCTATTAGGATTTCTGTGTATGTAACACACCTATGTAACCAACTAATGTAACTATATTAAAAAAATCTGTGAGCTGGTTGACCCTACAGGCCACCTGAAACTTCCCGCTAAATTTAAGTATTTTAACCTCAAAGAAAAAAAACTATGCCTAAGCATAGACTTTTGAATTAAAAAAGTTCGAAAATACAAAGTTTGTTTTTAAATGATACTTAGTTATTCAGTATTTGAGAAGATGTATATTTTTTCAAAATCATCAACGTATTTGTATCAAGTATTTGAAAAGATGTATATTTTTTCAAAACATCTATTTTCAAAATTTCCGAATAACATTGAACACAACTTTTTAGCTCTAAATTGTTTATTGGAATTTTTTATACGAGGGTCAATAAAATTTTCAGAAGCCGACGTCGCATTAGTAACTAACCTATTGTGTTTCAAATTAGGCTTGGGCCTAACCAGTCACTACAGAGAGCGCTCAATTTAGTTCATAATCCAAGGATGAACTAGTTCGTTCTATTAGTTCATTAGTACCTTTTTTGAAATAATTTATTAAGAACAATAAATAAAGAAAAAAATATAGTTATGATTATTGTAAGTTTTGTTTATTGTTATTTAAAAAATACAAAGTATTACATGAAAATTTTACACGCCCATATATGTAATATGATATTTTTAATTTAAATAATGAAAAATAAAATAATTTATATTAATGATTAGTCAACAGCTAGGTTAGCTCCTAGTATAATGTTAGAATACTTAAAAAGTATGAATTTTTACAATTAAAGTTGACTTTTTTATTATGGCACATAAAATGAAAAAATAAAATGATTTATATTAATAATTAGTCATTATTAACGTGATATATAATAATAATCAATTATTTGTAACAATAAATGGGAATAGAAGAGATTGTTTTTTTAATTTTAATTAAACTTACCGTAAAATAAGACATAAATGGTATTAGTATTCTGTTTGATAATTAGCCAGCAATACCTCAGTTAACGATTGTTATGATTTCATATGATTTGATAAAATTTCAACCATGTGGATTTGAAGTTGTTTAGTATCGATATCGATTCTCGAAATCTCAAGGCGCGCACAGTAAAAGTAAATAACTCGGTTGGTCACATAATGCCACTGTCTAGTAAAGTGGACGCTAACAGAAATATAAAAAGAACTAAGAGCGGGATTTTCAATGAACTAGTTCGCCTAGTTCACCTAAAGGAGCGCTCTTCCCACCTAGGTCGCTCGCGAACTACCCAAGACTATTTCAATTGTCTATGGGCAGTATTCGCTCGTACGTCTGCAGATACTATAACTAAACAAATGTTCATTTACATAATACTGCAAAAAAAAAAAAAACAGAAAAACTGAAATCTAATTCAAAACGAGAATTCTACGAAAAGCTAATGTTATTTCTAGGAAATTAATGCGTTTCCTTACTATGTTGTCGATACATTCCATAATCAGTTTGAAAAAAAACGTGTCTGTTATCATGTAAGAATCTATGAACTTTATAACGTAGTCATAGTCACCATTGCAGTAAATTTCCTATTTCAATATATTCTAAATCTATTAGACTATGCAAACTAAATGTATCAATATCAAGCGTCAAATACTTCATGGCTATAAACCCACAGTTTGCCTATATATGTAGGTTCTGTGTAATAGAACCAATAACCTATAACGTTTGAAATATAAATAAATTATTTTAATGGTCATTATTTGTTTTATTGATATATAAATGTTCTACGCAAAAACAGATTTTCGACAAGATTTTTTTATGTAAATTTTACAAACCCTTAAAATACTACCTCAATGCATAAAAATATTTATATTCGACTCCACATATGCCTTGTCCTACCGGCTAACTTAAGTCAAAATTTTTATTACTTTTTGTACATTGTTTTTTAAAAATGACTTTAAATCTTGCGTTTAAGGTTGAATATGCAAAAACACGTTTGTACCATAACTATAAACTTTTTAGACTGAATTAGCGACAGTTTTGAGTGTCAGTTTTGTTCGGAACTGTGTATCTTGGGTATTTTATATCAATGCTTACAAAACTTGATTAATATTGTAATTTGACATTCGAAGAGTATATACCTCTGATTAAAGAAACTATCGATATGTTACAATGTCATATAGATACATATGTAGGTAATAGTTTAGAAGACGAAATAATAAACATAATGGCGTCTTTGTCTAACATATGAAGTGAAAACAGGTCAGTTCTATGCGCAATAATTATGCTTTATTGACGTGACGTAAAGAGTGTGCCGAGCCGAGCGAGTGTGTTTCGACGCTATGTATAACCCCCGGCACGCAAGTTGAACAATGTCCTTGAATGCGCAGTAACACATTTTCAGGTCTCAACTGAAGTGCGGTATGAGGTGTGCCGCGGAGAGACCCCGCGCGCATACGCGTGGTCGCATTTCGTTTTCGGACGTCCGCGCCAGTCCGCGCACACTCTCCTTAAGCCCGAGTATACTGTCGCACACGGAAATTTCATTTCCAATTTGTTTTTATTTTATGGGAATATAAAAATAACTACGTTAAAAAAACCAACTTAAAAAACTAAAAAGTAAAAAATATTACAGATTATTATTAATTAAATACTACCTATTATTTACCGGTTCAGAAACCTCGGCGAAATCGGTGTACACACATAAAAAATATACCGGCCGAATTGAGAACCACCTCCTTTTTGAAAGTCGGTTACAAATAGCCGAATTGGTATAGTGCTTAGCAACACATTTAGCGATTCATTTTTATTTATAAAGATTTAAATAAAGTATTTAAAGGTTTTAAATGTTTATATTAATTATTTTTATTCTCCAGCCCAGAAAATGCCAAATATAACCAATCGATTCAAAAGTTACAATTGTTTGTTTAATTTTACGGGCAATCGAACCTTTTTTTTCTACAATCGTACCTGCGCAGACGTCAACCATCTTTGTTCAACTTAGATGCCGGGGACTATACTTATGTTGTAAACCATAAAATATATACTCCGTGGACACTACTAAACAGGTTAAAATATAATCGTTTATAACTTTAATATAATTCAGTAGTAGTTGTAGTAGGACGATAGTATCGTCACAATTATCTACTGCTACTGAAATTGTTTTACTAATAGTTCCATTTTACCTTTTGAGTATGGAACCCTAAAAACCCATTTTAACTAAGATAATGTCAAAATGGACTTTATTACGAAATCAATAAGCTTCAAGGATAGTTTTTAGATAAGTATATACTGTGGATGGTAAAATAACAAGGAACTTATATACGATAACTGGAATTATTACGAAGCAATATTTGAAAAATAAAAAGTACTTTATTTAGTTACTACTAAAGTTGACATTTGTTTCTTACTTTGTTAAGTAGTAGTTTGTCCCCTCTGTTGAGGGGAAAAGCGTAAAATGTATTTAATTAACATAGTGAGTTTTAAAATGTGCCTATTTTAATTATTGCATAATTATTTATAGAATACAAAGCTGTTTCTCAAATTAGTAGAATTACTTAGTAGTAATTTGCAAACTACGCATGGCCGCACTTATATATATATGACGATTGGCACTTTATTTAGTAGAAAGAGACACACTCCACCCATGTCGTGGTACTCTTCGGAACGAATTTGAAGCGCGTGTGAACATTCCGGGTAGAATGAAACTTCCTTGCATACTCCATGCTTGCATCTCTAAGTGGTCTGTCCACACACACTCCACCCATGTCGTGGTACTCTTCGGAACGATTTTGAAGCGCGTGTGAACATTCTGGGTAGAATGTAACTGTAACAGTTTTTGCATTGCATAAGTAATTACGTAACAATTAAAATAAGCACATTTTAGAAATCACTATATTAATTACAATACATTTTATGCTAATGTATTTATCGACGTGTATGAATAAAGGGATTTAATGATTACCGAATATATAATAATCTACCATCAGTAGTTTTATTTAAACACTGGCAATTGCAAGAAAGGGACAACAATCCACTCTTGTCGTTGTCTTGCTCAGAACGTTTTTCCCCTTTGTTAAGTAAGAAACAAATGTCAACTTTATGAGTAACGAAATAAAGTACATTTTTATTTTCCAAATATTGTGTCGTAATAATTCCAGATATCGTATATAAGTTCCTTGGGAGTATGTAATCCGCTATGTTTCGTTGCGGAAGTATATGCACGTTTTTTTTCGTAGGTATGGCATCTCCATAGGTTTCCTTACTCAGAAGTATATACCTAATTAGTACCTAACAAGGAAGTTACATTCTACACGGAATGCTTACACGCGCTTCAAAATCGTTCCGAAGAGTACCACGACACCGGTCCACTCATGATATACTTCTCAGACGTCTACCACTTCCATTTAGACTCACCATCGTCTCATTAGTGAAGATTAAAATTAATGACATATACATTAACCCACTGCTCTAACGCCCAATTCCTATACTCTCGAACAAATTCAAGTCGTACTCGATGGTGGGCTACAGTTAATGCTGGCCCTGTTGCAGCCCTCTTTGGAGTCAGATTCAGGAAAGAGATTCTGTTCAGGAAATTTTTGAACTTACTACTACTTGTCGTTCATCTCGCTGACTTTGTTAGATTAAACCATACCATAACATTGCACCATAGATCTATTGCTGATTCAGTTGTTCAGCGATCTTACGTTGCGCAACGCATGATTGAGGTATTGCTTGAGCTGCTTGCTGAGGCAAAACGATTGACACAAAACCAAGGAAGTTACATTCTACCCGGAATGCTTACACGCGCTTCAAAATCGTTCCGAAGAGTACCACGACATGAGTGGAGTGTGTCTCTCTCTACTAAATAAAGCGCCAATCGCCATATATAAGTGTGGCCATGCGTAGTTTGCAAATTACTACTAGTAATTCTACTAATTTGAGAAACAGTTTTAGCATTGCATAAGTAATTACGTAATAATTAAAATAAGGCCATTTTAGAATTCACTATGTTAATTACAATACATTTTATGCTAATGTATCTATCGACGTGTATGAATAAAAGGGATTTAACGATTAACGAATATATAAAAATCTACCATCCGAAAGTTTTATTTACACTGGCAATTGCAAGAAAGGGACATCATCCACTCATGTCGTTGTCTTGCTCAGAACGTTTTTCCTCTCTGTTATGTAAGAAACAAATGTCACCTTTATTAGGATCGAAATAAAGTACATTTTTATTTTTCAAATATTGCTTCGTATGAATTCCAGTTATCGTATATAAGTTCCTTGGTACCTAATCACTATATTTTGACACTTGACATTTTACATGAACGATTATCTGTGTATTACATTTTTTATTTTGCGAAACTTGAAGTTTCTATTTTATATGATTAATAATATACGCGTACTTAAGTACAAATTTAATAATAACAGAATAAAACTGACTTGATCTCCATATCTTATCTTCCATGATATATTAAATGTGTTGTGATTATATAATTATAGAATTGGTAATGTGAGTGATGCGTGCTTCATTCAGATTGTTTGCTACATTTAAACAGACAAGACACACTATTAACACGATTAAATCGGCTCAACTTGGTCGTTCTATAGCGATAGGTGAGATATTAAACTTAATAACTAGGTATATTACCACATTCAGTAATTTAATCAACTTCATTTAATTTATAATTTACTATTACTTAGCATCAATTTCAAGAGCTATGGAGGATAAAGAAGCCCTAAAAAAACGATTGACACCATTGCAATATCATGTTACTCAAGAAGCTGGCACAGAAAGGCCTTTTACAGGTATTGAGAAAAACATTTCTATTTAAATTTGTTATAAAAACTTACCAACAAATTCTTGTATATAACAGTTTTAAGCATTCTTATACCATCATCGTACAAATTTAGAAAAACATACTATGATAAAATGTTGATGCATTACTTTCAGGTTGCTATAATAAATTTTATGAAGAAGGGTTATATGTATGTGTAGTCTGTAAACAAGATTTATTTAGTTCTAAGACAAAATATGATTCTGGCTGTGGATGGCCAGCATTTAATGATGTTCTTGCAAAAGAAAAAGTTACTTTACATCAGGATACAAGTGCAGGTTAGTTTTCATCAGATTAATTAATGTGTTTTGGTAAAATATTTTAACTCTTTCTAAGAAGCTCTTTTTTTATTTACATGCATGCTTCTCAATCAACAGTGTAATACTTTTTATTATATTACAATTTCTGATAAACCAAAGATTTTAACTATACAAAAAGTTTGGTTACAAAAGTAAAACTAAATCACATAGTAGATGGCTTCTCTCAATTCACATTTTTCAACCCCTCCTATTTCTTTGGATATAGCGACTAAATCCAATACATTAAATTACTTATCTATTCCGTTAAAACCTTTTCCCCAGTTAATTTTCCAACTTGTTACCGATGAGGATGTTATAAGGCATGTTCGCTCAATTTCATCCACTGCTGTAGGTAATGACTATCCTCCAAAATGATTTCGCTATCTTCTCCTATGATAATTCCATTATTAACATCTATTTTCAATTTATCCTTAATCAGTAATACCTTTCCTTCTGCTTGGAAAACAGCTCATGTCCTCCCTCTCTCAAAAGTTTCTAATCCTTCTTTTACATCTTGCTATCAGCCAATATCAATTCTTCCATTTCTCTCTAAAGTATTAGAGCATATTGTACATACTCAATTGTCGGATTACTATGTAACCAATAACTTGTTGAGTTCTTTCCAATCAGGATTCCGTAAAGGGCACAGTACAGTTAGAGCTCTAATTAACGTATCTGAAGATATTTGTGCTTCTATTGATGATCAAAAACTTACAGTTGCTGTGCTTCTTGATTTTAGTAGTGACTTTTCAGTAGATTTTGATATACTACTAGAAGTTCTACGCTCCCGTAACCTTTCGTCCTCTGCTGTCGCCTGGTTTGACTCATACCTCCGAGGGCGATCTCAGTGTGTTCATGTCAATGACACATTTTCTGATTCACTACAACTCACTGCGGACGTTCCTCAAGGTGGAGTCTTATCCCCTTTACTTTTTACGAGTTTTATTGATGCCATCTCTACATTTATAACAAGTAAATTTCATTTATATGCAATTGATCTTCAGCTGTATTGCCAAGCAGGTATCATGGATATAAATGATGCGGTCAGTGCCATCAATCGAGATTTAGATGCGATTCATGCTTGGGCAACATCAAACGGTCTTTTAGTAAATCCCTCTAAATCCCAAGCGATTATTTTTGGTAATAGACATATGTACAAATTGTTAAATAACACTAATATTCGTCCAATTGTTTACAATGGCACTCGAATTCCTTTCTCGTCTAACGTTAAGAATTTAGGTGTTATTTTTTCTAAAGACTGGTCATGGGAGGCTCATATCAACAATATTTGCAAAAAAGTTTACTTTTCTTTCCATTCTCTGAAGCCATTGCAACATTTGCTACCGCTGAAAACAAAGATTAATGCAAACACCGATTCTCCCAATAATTGATTACGCTAACTCGTGTTTTCTTGATGCCACTGAAGGGTTAGTGGATAAACTTGAGAGGATGCGAAATTTGTGCATCCGTTACGTTTTTGGTCTCCATAAATATGATCATGTTTCGGAATTCTGTGCTCAACTTAAGTGGCTACCCATACGTCTTTGCAGGAATACTCATCTTCTTTGTTTACTTTATAATATTCTTCATAACCCTAGGTCCCCAATTTATCTTCATGAGCGTTTTTACTTTCTTCATTCTCCGAGTAGTAATTGTCGTGCTGTCAGTTCTCTCTTACTTCCTTCAAATCTAATTTTTTTCTCTAATTCCTCTTCTGTTCATGCAATTAGGCTGTGGAATTCACTTCCATCTAACATTCGTACCAGTGAATCGTTATCCATCTTTAAAACACGATTACATGATTATTATTTGACGCGAAAGTAGTTAGCAAGTTAATTGTGTAATTTTTGTATTATTTTTTATTTTATTTTTTTGTCTTTTAAAGTGTGTTGTTTTTTTTTATCTCTTCTTTTTAGTTTTTTTTTTGTTAATAGCTTTTTAAGGCCACATTTGATGTTAATTGTATGCTTTATTATTATGCCTTGTTAACAATATGTGCACAAGTGTCTTTGTTTGTCTACTGTTTTCTACATATGGGTTAGCTGGAAGAAATCTCAATATGAGATAAGCTCGCCTTTTGTTTTAATGTAAATGTTTTGTGTACAATAAAGTGTTTAATAAATAAATAATAATAAAATGGTTCATTTTTAAAAAAGAGTTTAATTGTGAAAAAAAAGTGTGTGTGTGTGTGTACTTATGTATGCACAAAAGAAATTTGATACTTTTTTGGCATAACAAGATAAAAATATTTCTAAAAATGTTGTCCTTCACATTATCCTCTGTTTGTAGAGAAAACAACGCTAATTATAGAAAAAAAGTATTCAAAACATTGAAAGAAAGTTTTATTATAATGCTTTGTCCCGTTTGATAAATTTTATTTAAATATCATAAAAGAATTATTTCTACATACCTACTTAATTTAAAAAACTGACAAACTTTTTTCAAAAACTAAAATGTTGACTAGCTAATTTCATCATGTCGGTATTTCGTGATAGTGTCCACGCGCATTGAAAAATTTATTCTTATCATTTCTCCCTAATGCATGAAAATAAGTATAACTTCAAAAATCTTCAGTTTTACAAAAAAAACCTCATCCATTTGAAATAAATCTTATTCATTACAAAAAACCAGTTGCAAGGATTTACAAAAAAGAAAACGATATGTAACCAGCAAATTGGGCCACCTTAAATATTATTTTAAAATAATTTGTTTTTTGGAGTGAAATAATTTTAGAATTGTTATGATTTGAAATGCATGAAACAAAAATTCATCACAACAGAGAAACAAAACACATGAATACACCGGATTAAGCCAGTGAGAAAATCTGATATAATACATTACACAGTATTTAATATTTAAAATATCATCTATTTAATGGTTCCAAAAGCAGCCAGATATGAACAGTACGACCAAAGAGATTTTACTGCAACTTTGTACTTCTAAAATACAATTTTTCCCTAGACTCCTTTAATTTATCTCTCTCTTTTTCTTTGCATTCTTTCCTGCTTCATTTAAAAGCTTCATTTCTACCTTGTGTGAGCTCACACACAACTTTTTTGTTTGATTTTTTTACTTTTTTCACTAAAATAGGTATTTGTTTAGTATTCAAACTGTTATAATGCTTTTGGGATCAGTTATTTTTAATGACTATAATGCAATGACGCCGAATTCCGACCACTGATTGATATGGTTCAATGAATCCTTCAAAAAATAAAAAAAACACTCTAAAGCACACTAGAAAAAATGGTTTTCTAAAAGATTACGAACTTTAATTTTAAAAAATGAGCATAATTGTATTCCTTTATGAATTTTTTATATTTAAATATTGATTTAAACTGTTACGACTGGAAATAAACTGAAAACACAGTTTTCCGACCAACTGACTACAAGTATTCATATATTCAACCACTAAGTATCTAGATAGCTAAAAATTTGTAAAATTATTATTATTTACAATAGGCGAAAGTCTTTTAGGGCCAGAATTTTAACCGAAAGTTTATTACTAACTATGTCCTATTTTATATTATTAGCTATTTTGTTACTATTTGTCAACAACAAAACACTACAATACTTAATAGAATTTTATTGTATTTAACAATAATTTGCTGCCATGTTCTGATATAAAGAGCTGCTTAGAATGTGTTATGCAATTAATTGTTAGTATCTATCATATTATGTCTGCATCATAATATGTATACTGCTTTTCTAACAATTTGGTATGTAATGGATTTAGTCGTACTATTTTTTAAAGTTTTATCGCAAAGAAAAACTAATTTAAACAACCTGTTTAAATAATACTGCGAAATATGTAGCAGATTTTTATTTATGATTTTAAGTGATGATATTATGAAACATGCTGACTATAAGTATGTAAAATATAGCATGAATCCTATGGCAGACGTCAATATGACTACTAGGGATGTGCCAGTATATAAATAATCGAGTCGATAATTTTCATTGGATATTTAAAACTACACAAAAATTACATTTATTCTTATACTAGCTGTTGCCTGCGACTTCGTCCGCACGGACTTCGTTTACTCTGCACTGCTCCTCCCCCGTAGGTGATAGTGTGATAATATGTAGCCTATATGTTGACCCGACCTGTTAGTAATATTCATGCAAACTTTGAAGTAAATCCATGTAGTACTTTTTAAGTTTACCCCGGACAGAGATACAGACAAACAGACAAAAATTCTAAAAAGTATATTTTTGGCTTCGATATCGATTGTAGATCATGCCCCAAGTATTCTTTTAAAAAAATATTCAATGTACAGTTTTGACTTTCTTATGATTTTATTATATGTATAGATTATTTATTTAATCTGCATCAGATAATAATGGAGTACATTCATCATCACCATTGCTTACAGTTCCCGACTCCCTAGATCAATCTTCTAGATTTATTATGATCTCTTTATTTTGTATATTATGAAAACGAACATCACAGTCCTAGTCTTGATTTATAATCCTTTTTGTTCTTTCCACAACACTTTTCCAGTTTTCTGGTGTAACTTGATTACAAGCTTCTTTTACCAAGCCTATAATTTTATTTGCAATAAACCGCGGCGTGGTATTGTTGCGAGCAGCATAGCCTAAAATCAATTTAAGAATTTAATTTTAATGGTATTTCATTATTTTGATATTACTAGTCTACGCCAGCGACTCCATTATCATAAAGTTCACTAAGCCGGCCATATAAATGAATCTGTGTATGTTAGCTAGTACTGCAGAGAGGTCAAGGTTTGTTTCTAGAACTACCCAAAAAAAGCCACCCCATTGTTAAAAGTAAAAACAGTTAAAATCAGGATTGGTCCGCCATTTTGCAATTTTCATTCAAAGTACTCTCGCAAATTAATCACTAACTCACGATTAGCACTGTTAAGAACAGTTTTATGTGTCCTTTTCGGCATTATGCCACACAAAGTTAACAAGAACAACAAAACTATAATAAAAATTTTTCGAAACTAGTAACAAACAACAAAGATAACAACAAAACAAATGACTGGTTGGTTAAAAACCCAAAGAAACTAGTACAGAAGACGTGGTGACAACAAGGCTTATGCACTCGTATTGAGACTGAAGTGACGCGTGCGTCACATTACGCTAAACAAAGTGGCAGCTACAGTGTTACCACTGGAATAAATGTAGCGTCGGCTTTGAAATATAATTATTGTATGCTAAGCATCAAAATAGCGGGAGCAGTATTGCCACCATAGCTAGCAATGAATATTATTAAGTTAAAAGTACTTGTTAAATTTAATTTGTCAAATAAGTCAATATGTAACAAAAAAAACTACAATTTTTTACGTTTATCGATAGTCCCATCTCTAGGTAATTTGCCTTTTAGTATGACTTTGTATGTGTATCTGCATTACATTTTATTAATAATAATTATAATAATAATAATAACACTTTATTTTCAGATAAAACATCCATAGCATTTATTAGTAATAATTTATAAACTTAATGTCTATGTTAGTACTTATATGTAAATAATATAATCATATTTGCAGAAAATTTTTAATAATTTATATAATATGTCATACCATACATATGTACCTATATGCATACACACATACACTTACACATGCATATACACATACTTACATACACATACATCCGTATATATATACATACACATATGCACACAATTTATATGACATACTATACAAATCCTCTCGATGTTACATCCTTTATATGCATTATAATCCAATTCTGAAAAAATGGATTATCCACTTTATCACTTAATGTCTTCAGAATGCCATTAGTACTCCCACGTAATCTGTTCATCATCGTTGCCGTTCTCTTTCTCATGACAGCATAAAAATCATCCACATGATTATCTGCGAACATCTGAGATGCACTAACTTACTTATTAATAATTGTTACTTTGAATTTTATAAGTTACAAGATCTATTTAAGGAGGGAGTTCACTTATCAAATGTATATGAAATTTACTTCAATTGTAATAAATCTGACATGTGGCAATGGAATGTTTTTTAATGTTGCATAAAAATATTTTGAATGTGAAGCTTGTAAAAAGTTACTACGTTCATTTAATTGACATCTGTCATAGGACCCATGTTATATTTTACAAAGTATAGTTTTTATACCAGATAGAGAAAAAAATGCATTAAATACCATAAAATTGTTTTTAAATAACATACTATGGTTCTAAGCTCGGCCAGGCTACTTCTGTTAGAACATTATTCATAACTGATAACAATTGCTTTAGCTTTTATTGTATTATATTTTACATGTATAATATAAAATATAACCACAATTTTATAAAAGAAACTATATTAACAGAGCTATATATAATATAAATCATGTTTCACAATCATTTACAACTTACATAGATGTTACATAGTCCTTGATACATATTGTATTCAATCATGTGGAACATACCACAAGGTCAATAGGCTATTCATAGATCTGTTAGCATGTTAAAACTCTTATATGTGTGTTTAAAATACATTCTCAATGTTTACAGAACATCATAAACATAAAGAAACAAAATCAAATAAAATTGTCCCTTACTAACTTTCTATAAACTATAAATTAAAAGAAATTCTTTAAAAGAATATTTTATGCTAAATCAATTATAATATAATTAAAAATCCACCTTAAACATTAATATGATTTGTATTCTGACCTTAATATTTATATCTAATGTAAAACTGATGAACATAATTTTTAACAAGATACATGACATACATTTTAAGAATTTATGTCACTCTAGGATAAGCAAAATTATTTTGCTTCTGCTAATGGGTCAACTTGTTATAATGTTCTCAATAATATTAATAAATAAATAAAATAAAATATGAAATGTATTTAAGAAATACAGACATCTATGTTCATTGCTTGTCACTCTCAGGAATTGAACTTGAGTTAAGTCAACAGGGTTGAATATTTTTTGTTGACTTCATTGATAATAGGTTGGGGCAAAAGTATTTTCGTATTTTGAATGTATTATTAGTAATCAAACCTCTTTGGCTGTACTAAATGTAATTGACTGATTTTAATACCATTAAATGTGACATTCTGAAGATGCAATAAATAAATAAAAAAACACTAGTTCCCGCCATTTTTGAATTGTTTTTCAAGCAAGCAAAATGAACGTATGTGACGAAGAAATTCGGTACATTTTAAAGTTTTATTACAAAAAAGGTTAAAATGCGACGAACGCCACGAATAAAATTTGTGCGGTTTAATGCGGTATCAATAAGAGTAGCACAAATATGGTTAAAACGTTTCAAGTCTGGGAATTTTAGTGTGATAGATGAGGTTCGCTCTGGACGCCCTGTCACATATAAAATCAGTGCCATCTTTGAGAAAGTGAAGCAAGATCGACATATTAGTAGCTACGACATTGCTGAAGAACTGGATGTTGATCATAAAACAGTTTTACGTCATTTACGAAAGTACAAGAAAAAATTGACATTTAGGTACCACATGATCTCACTGAGAGAAACCTAATGCAACATGTTTCCATATGCGATTCTTTGTTGAAATGTAACAATTCAGAACCATTTCTTAAACAGTTGATTACGGGTGATGAAAAATTACGATAAGAATGTGCCAAATAGATCATGGTTGAAGCATGGACAAGCCCACAGACCGTGGCATAGCCCATCCCGACTCAGAACAAAGTGCTGCTATGTGTATGGTGGGATTGGAAAGGAATCATCCACTATGAGCTTCTGCCACCGGGTAAAACTATCGAATCCGACCTCTACTGTCGGCAACTGATGAGGTTAAGAAAGCTATTAAGAAAAACCGGCCGGAGCTGGTGAATAGGAAGGGCATGGTGTTCCACCATGACAACGCCAGACCGCACTCATCTATAGCCACGCACCAAAAATTGAGAGAGCTTGGCTGGGATGTGTTGATGCGTCCTCCGTATAGCCCTGACCTTGCTCCATCAGATTTCCACCTTTTCTGTTCATTGTAGAACTCTTTGGGAAGCATAAAGCTAACCTCAAAAGAAACTGTGAACATTACCTATCAGATTTTTTTAATCAAAAAACTCAAAATTACTACAGGAATGGGATCATGGCACTACACACAAGATGGCAACAAGTCATCGATCAAAACGGCACATATATATTATAAATAAATAAAAAAATATTCTTAAAAAAACAACACGAAAACGAACGAAACGAAAAAAACAACACGAACAACACGAAAATACTTTTGCCCTGACCTTATATATAAAATGCTTTTTATACATAAATAAGGAGGTTTCTGTAAATTAAAATAGAAATGTCTGTAGGCTGCACATAGTTTAATGATGAAGTAAACCTTATTGCTGCTAATAACATATAAATGTTAAAATTATTTTTCCTTACGTTTTCGCCATTATTTCTGTGACTCAGTGTCTGTCTTTTCTTGCTTCTAAGTAATGCAATCATAGACTCACTTTTGCTTTACACATTCAAACTTATGCCTACCAGATGAATTGTATTGTTACCTATAATTTAGTTTTGAATAACATTCAAGTATTTTACCTCCACAACTCCCAAGTTAAACAGAGAAATGTGCCTAGCGAGTAGTAAAGCCGTAATTCCCGGTTTTTGTTAGATACAAGCGATAGTCGCTGCTAAAAACTAAGATAAAAGAGATCACCAAGATAAAACACAAAAAACACTGGGAAATGCTCACTAGTTGTAGACAAACTAAACAAGCATTTCCTGAACTGAATCCGAAACTGACTAGAAAACTGCTTAAACTACCAAGGGTAGAATTAAGAAAAATATTTGGTCTGATAACGAGGCATTGCCCAATGAATAAACACATGCACACCATGGGGCTAACTGATAGTCCCTTATGCAGGGCGTGCTTAAACCATGAAGAAGTTGTGAAAGTGAAAGAAGTGCTGAAACCTGAAGTACTTAAGGGCCCAGTTTTTCAAAGGAGGCAGCATATATGGAGAGCTGTTTGAGCATCCCTCTAAGGTGCTGGATCTTTGGAATGAGCTGGGTTGGCAAGAATAGCCACTATACCTTTACGCACAATGGCCCGTAGTGTGGCTAAGTGCGGTATAGCCCGCATTGATAGATAGATAGATAGAAGCGATAGTCGTTTTGAATTCAATAAAATAAGATTTGAGCTCGCCCATTATACCTACTTATGTTGCGTTTATATTATCTTAGTGGTGCTATTTTTGTGTACAATGAATTGTTAAATAAATAAATTAAATGCGGCGATGGGGGTCATTATATCGCCAACTGACCGGTGAATTGTGGTGCTTCAAAACGACTATTGACTCTCAATTTACTCTACCTACTCTTGAAGGTAACCAACGTGATGATAATATTAGTCATTGGCATAATTTAAACGATTTAGAATTTGATAACGTTATTACAAAAAAGATCCAATAAGGCTAGTATATATATATGCACAAGGAAACAGAATTATACAATCACAACCTTAGACTTATATGGCTGGGCAATGTTAGATCCATATAAAGTAAGGCTGACTTATTGCTCAGCCTTAAAACGTGATATCCTTTTCATTGTTATACTTTAACGAGAAAAAAAGCGTGAACGAATGTATGTACTATGTACCCACGAAAGAAGTTATACTTCTTTGATACGACAAAATAAAAATCTTTCTAAAAATTTTATCCCCCGCGTTATCCTATGTTTGGAGTGAAAACGACACTATTAATAGAAAAAAGGTATTTAATACATTGAAAGAAAGTTTTATTATGACATATTATATAGTTTAATAAATTTTATTTAAATATCATAAAATATTTCCTTGTACATAATTTAAAAAATGGACAAACTTTTTCTGAAAAACTGAAGTGTTAACTAATTTCACTGTCCCGGTTTCTTGTGATGGTGTGCGCGCGCATCTTAAAAATTTATTCTCATCTTTTTTTCTAACCACACCAAAAAAAGTGTAACTTCAAAAGTAATAAGAGATTTTTAACAGAAGACAATAAAGTGTGAACCAATGCCCTCCATATTCTCTGCTAACCCATACAGCTTCATCTGGATCTGGTATATATACATACTAACAATATATTATTTTTATTACATATTTCTCAGTGACATACTATCACTATCATATTAATATTTTTCCTGTATTTGTTCTTCTCAAGACTGATGTCATACTGTGTTTTATTTACGTACTTAATTATATCAACATAACACAAATATGATTGAATTAAATTGTTCACATAGTCTTCTAATTATCTTATTTTTAATTGTTTACCATGCTTACATATACATGTGCATGTCAAATTATATTATTTAGGGGAAATACGATGCATTTGGAATGTTTTGTATGTGGATATGGCGGTACTGAACACGTACCTATCATAGTATAGTAAATATTTTTATTTGCCATTATAATTTATTTAAGAAAAGTCAAACAGAAAAGTTGACAAGTAACATATTTGTCTATAATTTACGGTTCACATACTGTCTAGTAGAACTGAAAAAAATAAATTATAAAAAGAATACTTAAAAAACATGCTTTTCGAATGCCACCCATATTGCTAACTGATATTATTTTAGCTCTGCAGTAGAGCTGCATTTACAATTTGTTGCAATGTCTACCTGGATATGGAGGTGAAATGATAACATTGACTTTCAAACATAACATAGGTGTAAAACATGTCACATTAGCTACAAACTAATCTGATTCATCTTGTATTGTGATATCTTTTAATTGGCAGCATTATTGGAAGCATAATTTCTTTAAAAACAGCCTAGGTTTTTATTTATCTTCTAATACGGCTTTATAAAAGTACCTAGTAAAATATGTTTATAAATATATTAATTTGTTTACATATTTAGTTTATTCGATATGGTTTTTTAATTGGTTTTGGGAAACATTTTTTTTCTGTGCTAATGCTATATTTTTTGTCTTTCCATTCTTTGCCATCCTCAAATCAAATCCTGTACACTACGTAAACGTAAGTTGGTATACGATTGGCAATGGTTCTAAATCATTAAAACACAATTTTTTGTTTGTATTGACACTTTCATATTAACAATATACATGAATACTTACAACTAAACATGAAGTATTGTAAAAATATGTTAATAAAATCTATTACTCTATATATGTACATTAACACTTGTCATGGTTGTTCATAATGTTATTGGAATGTGCATGACATTAATATACATTTACCCTAATTTTCCTGATTTGCGCTATTGTCCCGTCCCGCCTGTCTGTCTTGGATGGCTGCTGGATGACGACTGCTGGCGCTGGGGCAACAATGGCTGCCGATTCATCTCTACACAAAAACCAACTCTGGAATTCATGTTGGCATCCATCATACCATGGCACTATTGTTACTTGTGATATGTAAATATATACATTTGGCTTTCTGGTGAATGGATTGGGGTGTGGAAATATAGTTGGGGCGAATATATTACTGGTTTTAACACGGCCAGGTCTGGTGCGCACTGAGGTGAGATGCTCCAAATGCTCAGCTCATCTCGGTCACGTGTTCAATGATGGACCGGCGCCAACCAAGAGACGATTTTGTATTAATTCGGCTTCTTTGGACTTCATACCTGCTGAAGAAAGAACCGACTAACATTTCAATGTGAATATCTGTACCGACAAGTGTAAAAATAATGTTTACAACTGATACTCGATATCTTAGTAGTATATACAATGTTTTTTGTTAAAACTATTTATTTGATAATTTATATGGCGTAATATTTTTATTGCTTACAAGCATGTCTGTGTTACTAATTAGAAACTAAATACAACGTAGTGATTATTAACAAATACCTCGTCCACTTGTTTTATTGTTTTTGCGCCACAGGATCCGATAAAAACAAACCCTCAATGCAAGTGAGTACTTAAATATCAGTGTCGATTTAAAACAGCGCTAAGCGCACACCGAAATCAAGCTTTCACGGTCGTTGAATATAGTATATAAAAATTACTATTTTATCAATCGTGAAGGTCATAATTATTTTAATAATTAATTAAAGAAATAGTTTTTTTTTAAAAAGTACGTTGTATATAAGTAATAATATTTTTGGTAAAATGAACAATCATCTACGCCTGCGCCTGAGGCATGGTGATCTACTATGTGATACTATTTTCAACCGACTCCCCAAAGAAGGAGATTATCAATTCGGCTGTTTCTATATGTCAGTTACTCCAGAACTCGATCATTTCTGAACTGATTTTGAAAAATAGTTTTTTGTTTGAGAGGGTACCTATACTCGCCGTGTAGTTTCATTTTGATTTGGTGAAGAACTGATACAGGATTCTGAATATACAGGGAATAAGAAGTCGGTTGCTGCAATTTGACTGCATTAAAAAATTATGTCAAAACTGATTGATTTGTCTAGTTAATAAACATATTAAAATAACTGCAGTTGTAAGCGCGAAAACTACGACAAGGTTTCTCAAACAGAGGTCAGTACATGTATTCTTAGAGGTATTTTATGGGCAGAATTGTGTACCTACATAATAATGTAACATAAGAGTAGCATCCCTGTTTTTTACAGATAGTGTCTATTGTGGCAGGATTATTAGTCCTTATGGTTTTCCTGAAATCGATTTGTGTCGCTTCGATATAAGAAAGCAGCTATCAATTAATTGATTTTCGTGCAGCGAGCAGAGAATTAACTTTCTCTTTTATCTTTTGGGGGTCAAGTTGTATACATAGTAATGTTATCTATCGTTTATAACAGAGTTTAATGTTATACGAAACTTGTAGCACATAATAGCGGTTGTACACATTGGGCCAAGGTATTGGGCCTACATAGTGAATTGTAAATGTTTATACATTGGTGTATTGACCATTCTGCATTGACTCTTTAATAAAGATGGACGTACATTCTCTTACAGCCGTAAGTTGTCATCAAAGTTTTTTTTTCTTTTTTAGTTCAATAACAGGAATACTTATCTGGTATACGTTTCTAAGCATCATAAACCTGAAATAAAAGTATTAAAAATAAGTATTTTTTAATAACCTTATCAAATACCTAATGTCATCTGAACCAGTGCACTGCTCTGAACCTCCTCTTTCACCAATGAGGCAAAACAAGGCGAAATGAGACGAGACAAGACGAGAAAGGTTTAAAAAATAACTAGTATTGACGAATTCAATACGAACAACATGTATTCGGATTCGGATAGATTCCATAATAATGATTCCGTATATGATACTGAAAATAATAAATACTTTGTACTTTAAAATCAGTCCAATTCTCGTAACCATAAGTAATTATTATTTTTAATGTTACAGAATTTCTCGACAAAGATGATCATATTTAAAAATTGTGATGTTAATAGCGAGAAAGTTTCAATTCATAAAGGACATTTATCATCATCAGTCATTCATTCATTGGTTCATTTCGATACATTTCTATGAATTGTAAAATCTCAGTGTTTGTAAACGCAATCCTAACTCGGGAACAACAATTTAACTCACGCGCGACAGAACCGTCTTTAACTGACGAATAACAACGAACTGAATAAGATGCAAACCTGTGAACGCAGTTTGCGAAGCGCGCCGAGATCTTTTGATGTGCGCACGAAAAACCGACAACATTCGCTTCGCCGGCCAATGTTGGCGCCAACTACCAACATAGCACCAAGTAAGTTTCTACACGTTTGCCAATATGCTGGCCCAATGTGTACAGCCGTGTTTAGACTTAAGTTTTGAGAACCCCTGATATGTGATATAGTGATAAAGAGAAGATATCACTAGATATAGTCATTTTAACAGTAGGTAAATATGTTTAATATTCCTCTCAATTGTTTTTGATCGTACTATTATTTCATTAACTACCTACTCTATATATTTGTCTACAATAAAAATTCAAATTCGACAAGTCCAGTACTTGAATTTTTATTTCAAGCTGTTATTATTTTTATTCGGAAAGTGTCAGTTTTTACATGGCATTAAGTGCCTTCTATAATTAATTAAGGCTTAAATTAATTAATAAAATCCATAATGTACACACTTATGTACTGACTTATGTTTTTTCAACAGGTAACTATTTGTTGAAGTTAAAATTAACCTTGTAACACGTCCTTTAGTAGATGTATCGTTTTTACTGAACTGTGTCTTTTGTGGCTACTTTATTTTGTAATACATTAGATTTCGTTGGAATAAGTTATTTAGCTAATCGAAGTTACCAAATCGAGTCGTTATTTTGCTTATTATAATCTATATTTTGTAATTATTTATGTATTTGAAAGAAGAAATAAATATTTTTACAAATCGCTGAAATAAATATTTCGTGTAAATAATTGTTTTATTTTATACATTAATCCTTTTGTACGGGGAAGACAAAAAAATTACCACTATTGGGGTAAAAATACGGATTTTAGTGTATGGTCTCAATTAAAAAAACAATTGATGAGTCTCAACTGTATAAAATAGTATGCATGTGTAGTAGTGTAATAGTATATGTGTAGTATGTATGGTGTATATGTTATCTAACCTCAAAGTATCTCACTATAGATTGTGTGATGGGTGTTAGTAAACGATACTAATACATAGTACATAGAAGTACATAAAATTACAAATATAATAAACATCCAAACACAGAAATACAAACTAATATGCTCATCACACAAATGTTTGTCCCAATCGGGCTTCCAAACCGAGCGCCATCGCTTCGTAGTTAAGTTCGCTAGCCACTCGACCAACGGGGCGGTAGACTAGTCAATAACAATTTATGTACTAAATAAACGCCAATTGTTTTAGGTTCTAAAAGCTGGGAACCGGTAATGAAATAGTTAACCAGAGTAGTTTAACCTATACAATTACTACGTTTTAGTTATTTCGTGAATAGCTAATCCGGTTCTGAAAAAATTAACTTTGTTGACGTCAAAGCATTATAAGTACCGAATTTGGATAATTAAACGGAAATTATTATATTTAACCGCCTCGTTGGTCGAGTGATTAGCGACCCTGACTACGCAATCGACGCAGCTCGGGTTCGATCCCCGACGGGGACAAGCATTTGTGTAATGAGCACGAATGAGCATAAATGAGTTTGTATTTCAGAGTTTGGGTTTTATTAAATATATTCCAGTATTTATATGTGTATTTCTAAGTATTAGTATTGTTGACTAACACCCATAACACAAGCAAATAATTTGCTTACTTTGGGGTTAGATCAGTAAGTGTAATATTTGTCCCGTGAATATTTACTTCTTTATTATTATTAATAAACATTACCTAACCGTTGACTTATGATAGAAATTATTTTAAAAAAGATGTGAGTTTAGGCACGATATGAAACATTACTATTAAAAAAAGTTGTATTTAAAAAACTTACCTACTTAAACAAAAGTAGTCTCAATGCTTGTCATGAGCGTATTTCGGCTTGGAGGGTAAGGTAGCCGCTAAATTTATGCATGTGGCGTTACGATCCAGTCATACACCACACAAAAAAAAACACAGATATTAATGTGTATGATAATTTATATACGTACCAATAACAGCATAGTTTTCGCAATAAGATTTACCAAAATATCTGAAAAATTCGAAAACTCAGATACATATAAGAGTACATTGACGCACGTTTGGACAAATTCAAAAAAAGGAGTCCACTTTTTTGTTACTTTTTACATCGAAACTTGGGTTCGGATAGGTATTATCGCTCGAATTTTTTGTTACAGTAACGTACACATACATTGTTTGACTACCATTGAAAGAATAGGAATGTTGGTCCGGGCTCCTTTGTAGAATAGGCCAACTGCCATTCTGCCAGGCAGGTCGTAAAAGCCGACCGATTGGGTATATGAGTCACAACGATCGTGGCTACTAGGTGGTAGAGTTCTGCATTGTCTCGCCCGGGTCTGGTACCACCGCCTTACCTATTCCTGCCGCAATAGCGTCAGTGCTTTTTACTGTCGTGCTCCAGTTTGGATGGTAAGGTCGGTAAACTTATGCATATGGCATTAGACCTCGCCACAAGATAGCAACGCACCATTAACTACTTTGGTGTCGATAGGCGATGGTTGACTCTTTCTATCAGGAGACCCATCTGCTTGTTTGTTATCTTATAAACAAAAGATAATTTGTCTTTACCAGGTGGAAGAAGCAAGTAAAAGCCAAGCGTGTTACTGTCAAACAAAAATGACTAATGTGTCAGATACCATAGGTGTTCTTTTGGCAAGTGGCATTATATCTTAAGTCATTATCACTTTAAAGGTGATAGTCGTACAGTATCTCTTATCATTACGATTGGGTCGTCTGCTTTCTTTCGCTATAACTATATCTTTCGCAATCTTAAGATGAGTTGATAAGCAATAGATAATGTAAGTCCGCTGGCACCAAACTATTTAAATATTTTTTTAATGACTTTACTATGGTTAAATTCATTTAACGATACTAGTCTTTTCAGTTGCGGACGGACACCCTGACTTAAAATCATAGTTTTAAGTCAGGTGCCCGTCTAGATTTGCGTAATTATGTGCTTATTATCCCGACGCTATTGTATGAAAGTGAGAGTTAGGTATGTCAGAAAGGGCATGAAAGTAGAATCGCGGTCGAGGTGTGATCGCTACGAAAAATATGTGGCGTAACACTTGCGGTCTGAGTTCGAATGTTGAAGTGAGAGAGGTTAGCCTTGAAAGATAGTGTCGGTGTAAAAATGAGAAGGGGCATGCTTCCTTGGTTCGGACATGTAGAAAAAATGCAAGATGAAAGGTTAGCAAAACAGATATACAATGTGAATATGGAAGCATTAAGTACCGGGGAAGACCAAGACTGACGTACCATGATCAGAAAAATCGAATACTGTCCGAAGGTGGTATCAAGAGTCTTCGCAAGCGGCGTATTTGTATGAAGACAGTGATGAATGTGGTGGAAGCGAGACAAGTCTGCGTGATGTATGGCACTCGAATCTCTCTGCCTACCCTGTAATTTTTTTTGGTGCAAGTGGACCTTATACATCACGAGATTTAAATGTGGTATTTCTCAGCTAAACATGTCACCAACTTCGTGACTACTTGATAGTAGTTACGCAGACACCCGGGTTTGGTAACATTAGCACAGCTTTACCTATTCTTACCGTAATAAATTCAGTGCTTGTCAATGTCGTTTTCCGGTTTGGAAGGCAGTCGATTAACTTATTCTTGTGGCATAACTATTCCGCCACACGGATAGCAACGCACTATTAACATATTTATGCCGTTTATAGACGATGGTTATCTATTTACATTGGGAAAGTGTTCAGTAATCTGCTTTTTTGCTGTTCCCACAAGAGTCGGCTGTTAAAAAATAACGCTCGTCTTGACGTAGCAGAGAAAGCAAGCAATATTTTCGGACTGCACTTGGTGAGTATGACTATTATGAAATAGTTCTCCCGGTAAGCCACTACTTTATTATCACGTGTTTTAAGACCTATTACGGCAATATTCAGTCGCATTCGCCGCACAAATCGCTTAAGATTTTAGATAAACAGAACAAAAACCTATTTTCCTTGGTTACGACATCACGCCTGAATGGCTGGACCAATTTCGGTAAACTTTTTTTATTGTGTTTGTAATTGTAAGGAAGAAGGAGATTCCTAATATGAATGGCAAAACAACGTTTGCTGGGTCAGCTAATTATTCATAAAAATACGAATATGACTGTCATATATTATCTATTTTTCGGTACTACTAAGCTACATTGGACGACGTTAAAACCGGGCCACCCGCTTCCTTCGAATTTTGGTTCGATTTTCTTAAAAGGTTAAAACTTATAATTACTCGAAATTAAACTTACAAAAAGTGAGCTTCATAATGAATAAAATAAAAGGAAACTCATTGGGATTTAATTAATTAAGGATTTTACAACAAGGAACCGTTTTTCAGAGTAGTAACAGGAGGAAGGTACCTAATCATAACATGGAAAAAAAATAAAGCCAAAGAAAAAAGTTGTTAGTCCCAGCGTCGTGCTGCCCAGTCCATTACACAAATGCCAACTTCGGTTAAATACTGGGTCACCACGGTGAGGCCGTGCACTATCAACATATCCTCTGTAATGTAGGTACCACTTCATATCAAGGATTTCAGTGATGTAGTGATAAGAAATCAATCCATGTGTACGTAGTAAACCACATATCACATGAATACTAATAGACACGCCATTGAAAAGAAAACGTGTCGCCGCGCATATGAGCAAACGCCCCTAATACTGTCAAAAATTTCATACATTTGTAGGTTATACCTACTGTCAAAAATTAAAATAAATCATGTTGTTTGTTTGTTGAACTGTTTTATCGTACCGAATGAGATGACAAGGTTTAAAAATTACCCTTGAAATTATTTTATTTCATAAGTAGTATTTCTCTGTGTACACGATACACTGAAAAATTAAGAAATTGTCTTGAAAGGCGTATACATTTAATCCGTAAACAAACGCTATATGAGCGTTTAACGCGATGCCGCTCCAGACCATTACATGTTCTCTTTCATAAGCAACAGTTTCGTCGATGCAACCTTGAGAATAACGTTCTCCAGGGGCGATGATATACTTCTCAGACGTCTACCACTTCCATTTAGACTCACCATCGTCTCATTAGTGAAGATTAAAATTAATCACATATACATTAACTCACTGCTCTAACGCCCAATAATTCCTATACTCTCGAACAAATTCAAGTCGTACTCGATGGTGGGCTACAGTTAATGCTGGCCCTGTTGCAGCCCTCTTTGGAGTGGAGATTCTGTTCAGGAATTTTTTGAACTTATTACTACTTGTCGTTCATCTCGCTGACTTTGTTAGATTAAACCATACCATAACGTTGCACCATAGATCTGTTGCTGATTCAGTTGTTCAGCGATCTTACGTTGCGCAACGCATGATTGAGGTAGTGCTTGAGCTGCTTGCTGAGGCAAAACGATTGACACAAAACCAAGGAAGTTACATTCTACCCGGAATGCTTACACGCGCTTCAAAATCGTTCCCATAAGTAATCTGTGATCGTTCCGAAGAGTACCACGACATGAGTGGAGTGTGTCTCTTTCTACTAAATAAAGCGTCAATCGCCATATATAAGTGTGGCCATGCGTAGTTTGCAAATTACTACTAAGTAATTCTACTAATTTGAGAAACACTTTTTGCATTGCATAAGTAATTACGTAATAATTAAAATAAGCACATTTTAGAACTCACTATGTTAATTACAATGCATTTTATGCTAATGTATCTATCGATGTGTATGAATAAAAGGGATTTAACGATTAACGAATATATAAAAATCTACCATCCGAAAGTTTTATTTACACTGGCAATTGCAAGAAAGGGACAACATCCACTCATGTCGTTGTCTTGCTCAGAACGTTTTATCTCTGTTATGTAAGAACCAAATGTCAACTTTATTAGGATCGAAATAAAGTACATTTTTATTTTTCAAATATTGCTTCGTAGTAATTCCAGTTATCGTATATAAGTTCCTTGCACAAAACTTAATAAATATCCGACTACCCTCGTTGCAGAAAAAAGAAATCTAATTCGAACAGTAGCCAAAACAGAGCAAATCGTTAGCATTGTTTGTTGCACAAGTAATTACAAAACTTTTTAAATATCAGTTAACGGTATTTTATCTATATTAATCATGGAACATAGAACAAGCGGAATTGGCAAGTACAAACATTTGTATCAGGACCGCGATCGCCATACTCACACATAAAATAAGCATTATTGCATATAAACTACTAATGCAAACATTGTTTCATTGGTCGTTTTCATTTTAAACAACAATAATCTGAAACACACAAACAGAACATTTAAAAATATACCAAACTGCGTTACAATAAATTTTATTTTACTACAAAAAAAGAGTATTTACGTCCTTTTGTAGTCTATTGAAAATAGACATCTATTTGTACAATACTATTGTGAAACTATAATCTTAATAGTTTCGCTATTCTACAATAGATGGCAGTATTGATTTTTCCGTAGTTTTCAGTTGGTCATATTTGAGTAGAGAACTTTCTAGAACGATATACGTAATGACTGTCATTACGTATATCTTTCTAGAAAAATTAGGTCAACCTAAAATGAACTTTATATGTAAGGTGTACGGCTGATTTTAGCTTGACTTTCTATTATATCATTAGAGATTATATTAAATCAGGAATTTAATTAAAATAAAATGAAAATTGTACTTTCGGATGATATAAAATATCTCCATTTTTAATCATCTGTATTCTACTATCATTTCTGCATTCAAGGATGGCACAATACGGCATAATTCAGTGTATAATAGATTTTCGCGCGACGACTATCTCCTAAAGATATGGTAAGTATCACTAAGGCAATTTAGAGTAACAGCGCATAATAGTGATGCACGCTGCACGCCCACTCTTCACTTCCACTTGTTTTCTTTGTTTCATGATATTAATAATTTTGTCAAGAATTACGGTAGACTAAATCGAAACCTTTCCTAAATTATAAAGCGTAAAAAAATAGATGAGTTTTACTTACCATTAAAACTCGTATTATGTCCGGGAGCCTTATTCGAGGCCTTTTAAACAATAATGAGAGAGCATCTATTGACTTCCGGTCCGACTTCACGTAGTTGTAGTTCCGAATTGACACACAGAGGGAGCCAGTGTCGATTTCCCGCCTTCTGGTGCCCGCTTTTTTTTCCCGCCTCTTGTGTTTACCAGAATTATTGCGGTGACTAGCTCATTGAGTCTCATTATTTATCACTATTTTAAGGTACCAGGCAGCCCTTACTGCAAGGCCTCGAATAAGGCTCCCGGACATAATACGAGTTTTAATGGTAAGTAAAACTCATCTATTATGTTCTTGCGCCGTTATTCGAGGCCTTTTAAACAATAATGAGACATTGTTTGTTATCGCCTGATAAACAAGACGCCAATGTGAGAATATTGTGAATAAGTAATATAACATCAAGTAAACATTTGTTGTTTAATTTAATTAGTTTTATAATTTATATGTTATACCCGCATTATTTATTATTATTATTTTATGTATAAATTTATTTACTAATCTTAAACTGTTGTATTTGTTACAAATATATATTAGGTAATATACAATTTTCATATATATTTATACATAATCAATTCTATGCTAGTGCTCGAAAAATGCCGTTATTTAGATCCTGATCTCTGGCCTTTTTAATTAGGACTGATATCTTTTCTATACTCTTAGTTTTTTTTTTGAACGTATTTTCAGATCTCCAGTTTCCCCTTGCAAAAATTTTATCCATCTATCTAAAATTTTATCTTGAAGCAACAGCCGACCTAACACTTCCTAGGGTTGCCGCGATTCCAGCCTACCTTAAAACAGATTAAACTCAACTCACAATTACCGTTCTAGAAGCAGCAGCAGGCTTTCCACATCTAGTGAGGAATAGATTATCTATTTTAGCATTGCTACGCCTTTTTATGCCTAAGTTTACTTGTTTTCTAGTCTAAAACACCGGAACCAACTTTAAAACTATTTGCATTTCCAACCAGATTGGACGTGTAGTGCAAAATCGGTTTTGGAACCGCGCTTGGGCCAAAATGTGACCCATTTTTTGTAAGTATTATCAATATACAAATTTTCCCCGATATTTAATAATGTCGGGTCATATACCTATCCTTCGAACCGAAAAAAGCAATAACTGAATTGCACAACGGCGCGACACTTTCCATAGACTTTTATCGTTTTCAACATTATTTTTTATTTAACCACTATATCATAATACTAGTATAACAAATGCTATCGGTGTGGATTTCGGGTTACCCCTTGTGGAAAAAATTTCTCGGATAAAAGTAGGTAAATAACTTATAAAGTGAAAGTAACAGTTTATGAATGTTTATTTTTATTTAACAAGTCGAAAAAAGTCTTACAAAGTCGGAAAAACTCGGAGTAATTCCAAAATTTCGGACTCTTCCAGAAGAGTTATTCAGTGTTAATAAATCTTGCAACGTTTATGGGTACTAAAAGAAATATATTAAAAGTTATTAATACTACGAAAGTGTAATAAAGGGGGAAAAAATATAACTAATACTTACCCGGTTTTCCGTTTAAGAATTTGAAACTTTCTTCTTTGTTTAAAAAAAGGTTACCGTTACTGTCGATCAATATTATAAACTTTGTTTCTTCAATTTTTGATAATTATTATTAAAATCTATTATATCACAACGTTATTTGCCAATTTTTATTTTATTGTACTTTTATTACATAAATATATTTATAAATTAAGTAAAAATTAAAACAGATGATCTAATTAGCTTTTGACAGGTTGAGTCAGTGTTGCCAGAGAAAAAGTCAATCTTTCGTCCTTAAAGCCTCCTCTACACTACTCGCGAAGTTCCTCGGCGAAGTACTCGGCCGAAGTTGACTGAAGTCCGCGGTGCTACACTACACACTCGTTCAACTTCGCGAGGAGCGCATTCGTGTAGCGTTACCGGTACCCTGCGGACGTTTATTATAATGGACGCTCAAGTAGCAGCTGCCGTAGCAATGTGCTCTCTAGCGTATTATAACTACGTGCATACTTATCTCACGAAGAAGACTAAAAAGAAAAGAAGAAAAAGAAGATGGTGGATGATCGCAATGCATCGGAACAGAACTAGGTAGGTAATATTTATTTAAATAATTAGGATTTCTAATAAGTTAAAGTACATTACATGGCAAGTTAATTAACTGTATTTTTTTTTACAGACGTACTATGGAACAACAATTTCTTGAACTCATACAAGAACCATCAGGAGAATTTGAAAATTTCCACCGAATGTCATTGGACGATTTTAATTTATTACTTTCTAAAGTCGAACCCTTAATCGCTAAACGAGACACTCATTTAAGAGAAGCTATACCTGCTAAGATTCGATTATCAATCACCTTGAGGTTTTTGGCAAGTGGTGACAGCTATAGATCTATGCACTATTTATTTAAAATTTCAAGCCAGTTGATTTCAAAAATTGTAGTCGAAGTCTGTGAAGCTTTGAACGAGGAACTCAAGGATGAAATAAAGGTAAAATTTTAATATTTATGACATATATTTATTAAAAGTTTAGGTATGTACAATTACAAAAATATCAGTGAAAATAAGAATAAGAATAATTTCATACATTACGAGTCATTATATGCCTGATATATTAAATCACTCTGATGTGTATTATCTTCTGGACAATCAGATTGAGTTTGGGTCTCTGGTATATGCAAAATATATTGAACATCGTTAGATTGATCTGATTGAGGCTGCTTATAGCGTTGATAAACTGATTGACTTTGGGTGTCTGGTGCAATAATTTCATCACTTATAACACGTATCTTTGAAGAGCGTTGATGAGCAGTGATTTCGCTTGGTTGTTGGAAGTATGTCGGTTGACATTCACTGGACTCATTAGATAATGTTATATATGTATCAGGTGGCTCTGAAAACGATGAGTGTGGTCTAGGAGATAATGTTGTAACATTATAATGAACTGCATTATTCGCAGATAAAGGACGCTTTCTAGAAGATAGTGATGTAGTTAATGGACTATAATATGGCGTAGACTTAGGTGTAGAAGTACGAAACGATTCACCTGATGGAGATCTTTCAAAACGTGATTTCCGAAATAGAGCATGTATATCGAACATTATATCGTCCCTTTCATGTTCAGGTAACCTCTTCAGTTTTTTGGCAATTAGTTTGCCGAATACGTCGCACTCGTCCTCAACTGCGCTGCTATCCTTTGAAGGATTATTTATCACTTTATTTAAGTTATTGAAGGCTTCTGTCATCTGCCTACTGGCAACTTGCAATTCCGGTGGGTTGTCACGCCGTCGGATGGTGTGTCTATTTTTTGGGGGCTCTGGTTCTTTTGGAGTTGGAGAAGCAATTGGTACATCCTCTGAAGCGTTGGTTGATTCTTCCTGAATCGAATCAGTTCCATGATCCTGAAATAAAAATAGCAAAGGTTTAAATGTATATATCACGACCTATTTAATAATAAATCTTTATTTAATCCAATCCAAATTTGTGAGTGTATATGGGTTCTGTATACTATATGCATTTGAGTGCGCGTATATGCAGGAGTACTGTATGTGTATGTAGGAGTGTGAGTGTATGTCTCTGTATTTTATGAAAAATACATGAGTGCTACAATTAATCGGCTTTTTAATTATTTATATACAATTTGAGTGTCAGCTTTTAATGAAATTGACCGTGTCTTTTTACATATTATTTGATGATAATATTTTTTATATAATATACTTTTTATTTACAGATGCCGTGCAATGAGCAGCAGTGGTTGGAAGTTGAAAACGGATTCAAGGAGAATTTTCCACATGCCCTTGGCGCAATGGATGGAAAGCATATTGTTATACAATGTCCGGTTAACTCTGGTTCTGAGTACTTTAATTATAAAAAGACGTTTAGTTTAGTACTTTTAGCTTTAGTCGACAGTAACTATAACATTATGTATGCTGACATTGGTAGTCAAGGTAGGATCAGTGATGGAGGTGTACTTAAAAATTCTTCGTTATGGCAAAAAATTGCATCTAACGAGCTTAATCTTCCTAAGCCAAGTCCATTATCCGGAACGGATCATGTCGAAATTCCCTACGTTTTTTTGACAGATGGAGCATTTGCTTTACATAATAATATAATGAAACCATATCCTGGCAACCATGATATCAATTCACCGAAAAGGATTTTCAATATGCGCTTGTCAAAATCTCGAGTAGTAGTTGAGAATGTGTTTGGTATTTTAGCATCCAGGTTTAGAATATTCAGAAAGCCAATTGATTTAGATATTCATAATATCCCAATTATTACAATGACATGTCTCTTATTGCATAACTTTCTCAGAAAAAAGTAATAAATCATCCCTTATATATATGCCTCCTGGTACTGTAGATATGTATGATGATAATGGAGTTTTAATTCAACCCGGGTCTTGGCGGGCAGACTTTGATAATAACTGTGCTTTGAGAGATATTACACAAGTACCACGCAGATCACCATTATCTGCCGTTCAGATAAGGGATTACTTTACAAATTATTTTCAATGTTTATAAATAAACACAACGAATGTAGGGTCATTTCGCCTGTTCGTTACCACATTAACTACATACTTTTTATATTAAAACTAATGCAGAGACATTATTATGTTCTCCTTAAAGCAAGCAACTGCACTAAATGGACGCAAACTGGCGAATCGACCTTACTGTAATCTGTACTTTAGTAATAATAAAACAAGTTATTGATAATAAAAAACTTACCGTGGTTATTGTTTGTTTACATTTATACACGGACCCCAAAAAGCTGTTCATGAAATCAAAGGCGAACCAAACTGGACGATAAACATCATCTGCGCCGGCACCACTTTTTAAGGAAGCTTCCATTTTTCTGTAGTAGCCCCTGTATGTCGCAAAAAGTGAATCCTTTTTTTCTTCAATTCTTCAACTGGTATTTCCAAAACGTCCCGAATACGCACCCAAGCATCATTTACTTTTTTCTTGTCCTTATGACCTTTCCCACTGGGGTCCCAAATAAAAGGCTCTGCTTGAAGTGTTTCAAGGAACAACATAGTTTGCTCCTGTGACCACTGTATGCCGCTCATAATAGAATCTCACACGCACATCAACGAAAAAATCTATTAAACACACGTGCGTTCACAACGGCGTCTTGACGCGTACTGAAGTCGGCCGAGTAGTGTATAGAGGTACTAAGAGCATGTGTCAGAGGCCTAGTAGCATATCAAAGCAGTCAAGAATAACGACGTTAATAAGTCGGCGATTGCTAAACATCTACAGCTGTAGTCGGGCCGTAATCACTGGATGGAATTTCATAGGCCACGCGTATTTTCGACAGAACGCCATATTACATTCCACGGCTAGTGAAAGAAGCCATTGAAATAAAAAAACATCCAAATTTCAACCGGGAAGACGCACGTAGTACGTCCTTGATAAGTTTTCTTGGCACGTATTGATTTTTGAAAAGCTGTATATTTTGGAAACGATGATCGATTTGATCTTTCAAATGGCATTCAACTCAATTTAAATATTGCTTTAGCTAAAAAATCGGTAGGTTCAAAAATTTCGAAGCAATGTCAAAAAAACATTTTCGTCTATGATAGATCCCAAACAAATTTACCGATTTTTATCCAATTAACGGTACTTGGCGCAGTTTTTAAAGGAGAAACGATGATAAGATTTTGAAGTCAATCGGTATATTAGCCTGAAAGTTATTTCCAAAATATTAAGTAACTTTGCTAAAGAAAACGTAATTTTAATATTTGAAAAGTTGTAACCTTTGAAAATAAGGTTCGGTTTTGATTTTTAAAAGGGCATTCGACGTAATTTTTATAATATTAAAATATCGTAGAATACCAAAAAATAATTGGTTGAAATATTTCGAAGTTATGTCGAAAAAACACTTTTTTCAAAATTTTCGTCAACGATTACTTCCAAACGAATAAACTGATTTTGAGGCAATTGATGCATTAGATGTATTTTTTTGAGGAATAGTTTTTGTACTCAATCGGTACATTAATCTGGAAGTTATTAAAAAAAAATTGTTTCGTCACAATTTGTTTAGGGTATTTTCAAAATTTCTCAAAATCTCTTAGGCCCATTTGGTACAAAATTTCAGGAAGTATAAGTTGAGCGGAATCCAATCGAATGCCACCAACCGCGTTTCAATCGGTCCAGGCGTTCAAAACTTATGAGTTGTTGACACACACACACACACACACACACTCACACACACACACATACATACAGACATACTGACGTCATCGCGAAAATAGTCGAAAATGGTTCCTAAGCCCACAAAACGCGGACATATGGTGAAAACTCCATTTTTGAAAATCGGAGCAAAATCAGTAACCTTCCTATCTACATACGTAGTGGGAAGTTAAAAAGTACAAGTGTTTTAATAGATTAATATTGTATTAAACTGGAGTGAATGAAAATGAATTAAACAAAATAAAACTACCACTTTTTAGTAAAATGTACCACTAAAGGGCACAGATCGTCGCCTAGTGTAGCTTTGTAGCAATTTTACTCGTTATTTGACCCTCCCGTTGGTCGAGTGGTTAGCGACCCTGACTACGCAATCAACGGGGCTCGGGTTCGATCCCCGACGGGGACAAGCATTTGTGTGATGAGCGTAAATGTTTGTATTTCTGGGTTTAGGTGTTTATTATATATATTCTGGTATTTATATATTATGTATTTCTATGTATTAGTATCGTTGACTAACGTACCAATGGTACGTTATGGTACGTTGACGTTATCGTTGACGTACACCCATAACACAAGCAAATATTTGCTTACTTTGGGGTTAGATCAGTAAGTGTAGTTTTTCCCGTGAATATTTATTTATTATTATTATTTATTTATTTTTATAATAGATGGCGTTAGCAGTAATAAAATTCTAATACAAAATGTATTTTCTATTTTTTTAATGTTTATGAAATAGCATTTTAATGGTAGATAATATATCTAGACATGAATTTAAACCACCACGTCAAAGCCCAAACCTTAAAGTGGGATACTTTTTCAGGAAAATGTACCACAAAAGTGCATAGAAAGTCGCCTAGTGTAGGGCTCGCTTCGCTCGCCATAATTATACTGGCTGTTGCCCAAGACTTCGTCCGCGCGGACTTCGTTTACTCCGCACAGCACCTCCCCCGTAGGTGACAGCTTGATAATATGTAGCCTATATGTTGACCCGACCTGTTAGTAATAGTCATGCAAAATTTGAAATAAATCCATGTAGTACTTTTTGAGTTTACCCCGGACATAGGAGTAGTGTAGAGGAGGCTTTAAGGACGAAAGATTGACTTTTTCTCTGGCAACACTGACTCAACCTGTCAAAAGCTAATTAGATCATCTGTTTTAATTTTTACTTAATTTATAAATATATTTATGTAATAAAAGTACAATAAAATAAAAATTGGCAAATAACGTTGTGATATAATAGATTTTAATAATAATTATCAAAAATTGAAGAAACAAAGTTTATAATATTGATCGACAGTAACGGTAACCTTTTTTTAAACAAAGAAGAAAGTTTCAAATTCTTAAACGGAAAACCGGGTAAGTATTAGTTATATTTTTTTCCCCTTTATTACACTTTCGTAGTATTAATAACTTTTAATATATTTCTTTTAGTACCCATAAACGTTGCAAGATTTATTAACACTGAATAACTCTTCTGGAAGAGTCCGAAATTTTGGAATTACTCCGAGTTTTTCCGACTTTGTAAGACTTTTTTCGACTTTTTAAATAAAAATAAACATTCATAAACTGTTACTTTCACTTTGTAAGTTATTTACCTACTTTTATCCGAGAAATTTTTTCCACAAGGGACTATTTGCTATTGCTTTTCAAAAGTGCTTAATCCAAATATTTGAACTCAATTTTCATTACAACTCAATGTAAAAACGACAGATTTATGAACTAAAATAGTTTTATATGATGTTTTTTGAGTTAAATATAAATCTGCTAAAAATTTTGCTAAATACGATCCCGATGTTTTTTTTTTTTTGCATCAGTATTCAAACCATTTTACTTACTTACAATTTCACACCATTTTATCCATCGTTCCCAAGCAGGTTTATGAGTTTTAAATGTAGAGTTTCCAAATCTCTAGCGACATGTATTTTACGTTTGGTGGGTGGATACCCCTTATATCTGTGGTCTATTGGTCTATAGGTGGTGAATGGTAAAAGATAAAGCTATTGCTCGGGACTTCACGTCCGCTTTCCCAATTACGCAAGTTCCTTATGCCTGATTGAGATGCACAAGGACCCTTGACATTAGACTCAGTGGGAACACCTAAACTGATTGCTAAAATGCTAAATTGAATTCACAACTCCCGGCAAACGCATTGTGTTTCCTGGCTTAATGGTCTCAGACTCATTTGGTAACAACGTGGACCTTTGCCGATGCAAAAAGATCCACTTCTGGTACTCTCCATTTCGCAAATATTATATTTGTTAGTGACGGAATCAAATGCCATTCTAAAAAGAAAAAAAAATAGATACTTTGCGCGACAGGCGATCTGCTGTTACGTTGTACTTGCCCCGAATGCGATAAGCGGTCAGATGAATATCGAAACGATCTATTACCCAATCTGGTATGTTATATTCATTAGTTTCACTGACCGAGTTCTGCCCTCGGTCCCTAAGTATGCTGCGAAGATTTGTTGTCGCACTATAGTGGAACTGTTGAATGTTTCAGAGAGGGACCAGCTTGGCGCACACATACGGTCGACATTTCCTGGTGGTTCAAATGAAATATAGCTTCATGCCATTCTCCACCCATTTGTACGCCACTCAGTTCGGCCTCTACAACATGCATCGGTCGCATCGGTTTTAAGAAAAGGCGTGGTTAATGCAAGGTGAATTCGAGAAAAAATTCCTGAAATTGATCATCATCATTGGAGTTCTTTTACAACTCGATGTGGAAGGGGGGACGTTGTTTGGCCTTCATTGCGAAACAGATTGTTGGAAGACGTTAACAGCCAACGAGAATTGAGCCCGCCCTGTGGAACCGCCAATCGGACAAAGTTCAGCACCCCTACAAGGCTCTGAATTTCCCTTAATGTTGCGATTTGGTATTTCAAGAGGCGTAATATAGTTACTAGTTAGTTAATCGTATATTCTGAATTTTCTTTTTCGGCAAAGTTTTCCTGTTCTGCCAAGAACCCCGAACAATACCCCGATATTCCAAACACGTTTGGTAAAAGCACCGATTGGTTGGCATTTACTTTCCGCCCCCTAAATTCCGTAGAGTTTTTCTGCACATGAGCGATTAGCTTAGTTCTTTCCTAGTTTACTACTAAATAATCGTCGAAGAAAACAATTATTTGAAAATCTTTATCGCGTAGTATTTCCGCTGTCCAATTTGTCAGAGAAGCGAAAATTTTCGGTGCCGTCGCAAGCCCGAAAGGTAAACAGGTCATTTGTAAGATCTGGTCTCTGTTAACTAACCTTAGGAAACAGCGGTGGCTTAAGGCTATAGGCATATGGCAGTGTGCTCGAGTTAAATTGATTTTGACCATGAAATCGGGTAATTGTAGGAAATCTGGTACCCAGTGTATAGAGATGAGTCTCAATTTCGTTACTTTCACAAACTGATTTAACCTTTTGAGGTTAAAAATCGGACGCATTGAACTGCCGCTTTTGGATGTTAAAATAGGAAAGGGACATAAAGAAAACTCGGCGTTTCAGGGGCATTTTATTATTCGATCCATATCGGTTAATGGAACAATTAATAATAATACAGTAATACTAACGTGGTTTTGCATGGAATGGAAATTTGTACCCCGTTATTATTTTCAACAGAGGGTCCGGTGCGCCTGTGTGTTTTCCAAATTCTTACAAACCTCTTTAACCTCCTCTCCCCCCAAAATGCTTTTAACAAGTCTTTTGTCACTTCTAAGGATAAATCTTTTGTCACTTCTGCCCTTGGGGCGAGAGGTGCTTGTATAGTTAATATTTTAATCAGTTAAAACGGATTTATTTAAATTGTGGCCGAAATAAAATATTAATAAAAGATCATAAGCAGGTCGCACTCCTTTAGGCGGCGCGTACTGTATAAATTACTATTAAAAGTAAATGGTGCTGAGAAGCGACCGATTTGATTTTGATTAATAAGTCAGAATCTTTTGTCACTTCTGCCCTTGGGGCGAAGTGCTTGCATAGTAAAACTTTAGTCTGTTAAAACGGATTTGTTTTAAATTGTGGCCGAAATAAAATATTATTAAAACATCATAAGCAGGTCGCACTCCTTTAGGCGGCGCGTACTGTCTAAAATTATTATTAAATACAAATGGTGCTGAAAAACGACCGATTTGATTTTGATTAAGGCTACAAGATCCAGGTTGCGCAGCCTGAGATCCTGACAACTCGTCTCTCTTACGCAGAGAAGGACGATTTATTTGTAGAAAGAAATGAAAAGAAAAAAAAATTATATATATTTATACCTCCATAACAAATATTGATTGACTGGGGGAATAATAATTGATTGGTTGACTGGGAGAGAATGCAACTAGCATTTAGTCCGCCTTTTGTACAATTTTACTTATGTAAGTGTACAATAAAGTATAAATAAATAAATAAATATTCACAATATGGTAGAATCTTTTTCAAACTACCTCTAAAAAAAATGTATCTTTCACTAAACTTAGAACAAAAAATACTTATTATTTTAATTCTACTAAGTACCACATATAAATTACAAACAATCCCAATTAGTTTCTGAAAATTAGCGGAAAAAATTTCTTTGATTTTGAAAAGGAAAGACCTTTGTTTAACGCCTCACTGGCGTGAGCCCATACCGACAGTTCGGATACTCCGTTAATTACAGCATCGCATTATGAAAGTGTGGGTGAGATAACACAATGACTTTTCGGTTGCAATTAAATTATAAGATTTTTTGAATTGCTTAATTTCGTTATTACATTTACTTATTAGTTATTACACCTCTAGTTAAATTAGCATAACGTACCTACATTTGTCCAATTTATGAAATTAAAAATTTTCAACGAGTTTAACAATTGCAAATGTTCGGTAGAAGCATTTGCTATGTAAAAATCTTTTAAATCGTAAATCTTGTACCTAAATCATAATTAAATGGGGCCCGGATTCGACAGATATCTCATTTTCATCCTCACAATAAATTACGTTATTATCCGAAAAACAATTTAACCCCGGAGGGTAGTAGCAATTGTCTGGTCGGTACGTATTTGCAAGAAAATTTTGTATTTCACTAACCTGATGGAGGAGGTCCAGACTTTCATTCTCACTTCGAAATCGCGAAAATGACGACGAAACACTAGATTCAGAGCTTTTTCTAAGAATTTATTAAATACTCAAAATTATCACTCATTTTATATTATTTAACGATATTTAATTATAACGAATTTTAAAATTAAATTAAATAGAAACTACAACTCAATATTTTAACATTATAAAAAGTTCAAACGAACGCTAACAGCGTTAGAAAAGATATTGTCGGTACGAAAATCAAGACGCCAATGAGCTAGTCACCGCAATAATTCTGGTAAACACAAGAGGCGGGGGAAAAAAAGCGGGCACCAGAAGGCGGGAAATCGACACTGGCTCCCTCTGTGTGTCAATTCGGAACTACAACTACGTGAAGTCGGACCGGAAGTCAATAGATGCTCTCTCTTTATTGTTTAAAAGGCCTCGAATAACGGCGCAAGGACATAATAATAATTTTGAGTCAACAACATATATCCGCAAAATTCGGATTGTCGAATATTTTCTTAGAATAGTGATTAAAAATTTTAACGGTGCTGACAGACAAATCGGCCATATTTATTTAAAGTTTACAAATATGTGGTCTAGACGGCGTGAGCATTTGTTAGAGTATCGTAGAACGCAGCGCAGATTGTCGTGAAACAAGTTCCTTGCGTGAAACTTATTTTCTTTTCGTTAATAAAATAATAGAAATTAAAAAAGATTGTGTATTACGAGTCTTTCTTATCTACATTTCACCCGAGCGAAGCCGGGTTTTCATCTAATAATACATAATATATAGTAATTGTTATCAGCATGAAATTCACTTTCTGTATGTATAACTTTGATATATAGTTGTATCTGTACCTATTGTAAATCTTAATACCTTTTGAGAAAATCGAATCAAGTTCCGAGAGCGCCGGTGGGTTGGGTTTATTTGCTGTCCATTACATTAACTAACGAAAGAGATAATGCCAATATCAGAATTTTTCTTATACGTATCTATTTTTTCTTCATTGTGTATTTGCTCTTCTTTAATTTACATATAAAATTAGTAGATATTTCGTTTTTCGCAAAAGCGTCAGTGCTTGCCACTATCGTGTTCCGGTTTGGAGGGTAAGGTAGCCAGTAAACTTATGCAAGTTGTTCTAGGACCTCGCCACAAAGATAGCATCTGCCAACGCACCATTAATATATTTGGTGTCTATAGGCGATGGTTGTCTCTGATCTTGCTTTTTGTTATCTTATGATATAAAAAAATACTTTTGATAAGTTTTGCATAATTTAACTAAACATCAGTAATAAAACTAAACAAATCCAGGTTGAAATTTTTATTCATATATGATGTTAATTTATATGCAAAAGTTGCTCATACATGGCACTGATGATTTAGAACTGTCAAGTTATGGAAACCATATAGAAACATTTGGAACCTTTCGATTATTAATACATTTTAACTTAAATTACACAAAGTTTATAATTAATTACCGTCATTACAATATCTAATGCCTATTCAAATTCATTTTAATGATCACATAGTTAATACGTTTCTTTATATGTATTTTACTATCATACAAACTGAATTTGTTGAAGCTCTTGAACAATATATAGGAGTAGTATTCATTATTCTGGAGAAGTCAAATTTGTAAGAGATAGAAAAATGTTTTTACTAAATAAAAAAAATCTATTTTATAGATAGTTTTAAGAGTGGACGAGATCAGAACCTACCAAAAGAGCAGAAGATGTGTTAACCTAATTTAAAACCTACAAAGGAAACTTATAAGAACACAAGATGTATTGGCCAAGTTGTAATAATTAGCCTTACTTTATTTAGTTATGTCAAATTACTTTTTTTAACCTATAGCTAAAACTTAAAGAAAGAAAAGATTTTTGGTATGAAGGTAAATTAAGCCTTTGGTTGAACATAATTATGTTAAAATAATAATCAATCTCAAAATTTCAGTTTAATCACACAATACCAATTTATTAAAAACAGCATTCTTTAAAATTGAAAAAATATACTTAATGACAATTGCCAGTTCAGTTTTGGTAATTTTTATCTAATTGCAGGTACATACTTTGAACAAAATTAATTTAAAATCATGGTCTATATTTTTAGCAACGTAATATACGTTTACTTTAAATTACAGTGTTGGTTTCCATGCCTTTTTTTCGGTGTGACTAAAATAGTTAGCCGTTTGGGCTAACTCTGGTTTTTAAGGTTCCTAAGAATCCTTATAATTTCGTCATGTCCGTCTGTTTGTCTGTTCGCCCGTTTGTCAGTCATTTTACTTGGAACTATGAGTAAATATTTTATGAACCGCGATAAAATGTTCAGTATAATTTTAAAAATAAAAATCCATACATGTAACTGAGGGATTAAAAAGAAAATTTAATAGCGTAGCCGTGTCACTGGTTTTTAAGGTTCGTAGACAAACGACAAAAATTGAACCCTTATAATTTCATGTTCGTCTGTTCGTCCGTATGTTACAGCAATTTTACTTGGAAGCTATGATAACTGTATGGTTGAAATTTGGAAGGCGTCGAAGTACATATTTTATGAACTGCTATAAAATGTTCAGTACGAATTTAAAAATAAAAATCATACACATGGAGGATAAAAAAGAAAATTCAAGAGCATAGCCATGATTGGATAGGTAAATGATAGAAGTTATTTTTAATGTATTTTTTTATAATGCCCACATTTTATGGGAGCTTCCCTTCTTAAAGTTGTGGTTTAGTGCTTTGGAAACATACCAACTTATTTTTGCTGTCGTAAAATTCTTACTTTGTTGTATAAAGTAAGTACTGCGTATCTGTTAACTTTTTTTACGTCGACTGCTAACTTCATACGTACAAAAAAATTTAAGAAAAATTGTTCCTTTGTTTTTTTTGTGATTACCTTGCACGTTTTTACCCCGACTGCTGATTTGCCGTTAGTTTGTAATGCATTTCTATAACGTATTTTTTTTAGTTGCTCACAATTCCAAACTGTGAACATGGGTGAATATTTGTGTATTGAAAAAAGGCGCAATAGCTCTCTTTAAATCTTATAAATCTTCTCTCCATTTAACAACTCAATAACGCCATAAAGTGTGCAATCCCTTATGTGTCGTTATATAGAGCTTATAATTTAGTTTCTAATTTTTATTTTGTAAGTTTATTAATTTTTTTTTAGTATGTAGTAGGTACTACTTTATTTTAGTATAGGTTTGGGTTATTTTAAAAACAGTTGTACATTGTCCGGGATTGGAAAAAGTGCCCATTTAACGATAGGCTTGCCACCTATCGCATTGTGGGACCTATCTCTTCAGGGATACGGGGCGTGAAGATACTTTTAATTTGTTGTACATAAACCGGATTTAACAGTATTAAAATTGTATTTATTTGAATTAAAATATAGTCAGTTTCTCTACCCCAACAGTGAGAAATGTAGAAAAAGATGTTTATTATGTCAGTCTAGTTAAAAGATTAATTTAAAAAATGCAGATATTTGCCTGCGTTCAGGATTTTCATATTATAAAGTAGGTACACTTAGATTATCACACAATTACTTCCAAATATGTGAAAATTTCCAGGAGCATAACCAAAATCCTGGCCTGAACAAGTTGAATTTTCTGAAATCTGAAAAAAGGTCCACATCTATCCGTGTCTACACTCCTACATTATAAATAAGCAGACATTCCTCTGATTTGAAACCTTACTTTAAAAGTACCATCACGCCCAGTGCCCTTATGGGGTAGGCAAAGTAAACCGAACGTCTACACACTACAGTTCATCACGATTCACCAGTTTGTCAGTTGGCGAGATAAGTTGTGATCCTCGTCGCCGCATTTACCGACATGTTAACGATTATCGACTATTTCTAGCGATAACCGGGACAGACAGTTTAACGTGCCTCATCCGAGGCACAGGAGTGATAATACACCACTCCGCCAGGCTCCCTACTGAGGATTAGATTTTCGAGAAAACCTCGAAAAAACCTCTAACACTTTGCCCGACCCGGAGATCAAATCCGGGACCTCATGGTCTGAAACGGATAGGATAGCCCTAGACCACGAGGCAGTCTAACTTCTCTTACTTCTTTTCTTACTTTCTATTTCTTCTCTTACTTTAAAAACTTTATAAAACGGCCTGTCTTTAATACGTTTTTATCTTTTACATTATATTTTAAAGCCTTCAATACAGCAGCCTTTAATACGTTAAGACTAATATACAAAGTTGTCTAAATAGCTTTTTGCCTCAACAAACATTACTCTCTTACATTGACTTCTCCATCATAAACCACCACAAAATATCAACCTGTATAATTTAGTTCCGGTTTATTGCACGATGTTATCAACGGTTGGTGCATTTGTGTGTATACTCATAGGCCTCTTTATCTATAGTAATAGTAGGCCTTTGACATGATTTTTTTAGATATTAATTAACAGCGGTAACAGTTCCTAGCTATATTCATAACAGTAATAAGTTATTTATGCAGTGTACAAAATGATCGCAAATCGTCGATTAAGAAATTGGTCATTTATAATATCTAGTTTTATGGCAAGTTATAGAGTGCTATTTTGTTTCTGTTTAGACTGTAAGATAAGCCTCGTTTGCATGGTTATCTTAAGATTATAAGCCTTTAAGATGTCACTTACAACTTAGGTCTCTATAGGTGGTGATTACTTCTAACCATCAAGAAACACATGCTTGTTGCAAATCTCACGTTATTAAAGAGCTGTCCTTTAAATTTCGCAAGCAACCAACAAATAACTAAAAAATAGTAAATAACCGGGGCTAATAGCATTCATTATGTTGTTCTAAAATGGTAAAATGGCAAGTGAGTGCGTTATGTATTAAAATATTTCTCGTGCTTTATATATCATGGGTCATTTCGCCTGCTTGTTTGTTCTCACTAATTTTTCTAAGCTGGAAGGACTGCTCGTAAAAACTTTTTTCTAAGTGTATATGCCTCTTATACATTGAGGAATTAGCAGAAATGACTTTTGGTTTTATTAGTATGTTAGTATACTTAATTTCGAGTTTCAATAAAAGGAGATCCTTCAAATGGACGCAAACTGGGCAATGGACGAGAAACAGGAAGACTTACCACTATGTACCGGCTGAGAAAATATATTCGTATAATAATGGTATAATTCATATTTATTTAGCAAATATAATCTGTATTATACAAAGGTCTTTCTATAACTATGTCTCAATAAAATCAGATAGTAGGTGTAGATGAAACCCTGGTTTAAAATTCTGATTTGGAAATAGGCTGGCATATAATTTTCTTAGTTTTGCGATATTTTGCATTACTGAGTATCAAAAATGATTAAATAAAAGTGTGCATTGTGAATAAAATATACATTTTCTTGCACCAACCGGGAAAAGCTTAAGACAACAGCACATTGGTCGTTAATATTGTCACAAAGTAAATTATTAATTTCTAATTTCTCTATACAATTAATAATCAAATATACTTAAAACAAACCTGTTAGGAGCATTCAATCAACATTCATCCACCATTAATATAAAAATATTCAGAGCCATACAAAATTTAAAAGGAAAATAACAGCTTCTTACGGCACAACCAAAACAAATAAGAGATACCACAACGATTAACTTGTCCAGCACATCATAGTCTCGATAAACGATGAGATAGTATAATTTTTAATTCTGAAATAAATATTTGTTAAAAATTACATTTGTGCCACAACATATTTTTCATCTCATTAATTAATGCAAATACTTTTCATTATAAACTATACAAACTTAATACTAGGGTAAATGCTTCACTTCCATGACTAACAATAAATGATACAATTAAAGTAAAGCTACATATCAATAATACGTCAAACTGATTACAAGTCAAACAACAAACTGTAAACACTCACCATAGAATATTGTATTGCGAAAAACATCATTAAAAATTGCCACGATTTGTTCATATTGTAATATAATCTCAAAGAGAATTAAAGCAATAAAAATAAATTATTATCAAATATAAATAAAACTAGCTAGCTAATACCGACCATAAGCATTGTCAAGCAACCATCTCAGATTAATATAATTTAAAATCAAATCAGTCATCAAAATAAAAAATATTTTCCATAAATATATAAAATCAACTGTCGGCTTTGCGTCGTTTATATGTAGAAATAATAAAAGAACAAAAAGAGGAAATAAATGAAAGCTCTGAGAAATAATTCTTTAATCTACTTATTTAAAATTAACATTGGTAGATTTCTATCATCCTTGAGGGTCTCAATATATACTACAAAGTAAATATAACCAAATCACTGTGTACGGACAGATGGTGACTTGTTATAAGGGCCTTTTTATGAAAAGCCTTAATTTAATATACATCTAAGTTTATTAAACTATGGCTTAATAAACGTACCATATTAAACGAAATATGGTAGCGTTACTCAGAAAGTAACGCAACAACACTACTAATGAGTCCATAAGAATAATAAAATTTATAGATGTCAAAGACCCGATGGCTTTCCTAATGGAAAGAGACAACCACGGTCTAGGTACCAAAAATGTTAAGAGTGCCTTAACATCCTTGTGGAAGTTGAAATGCCCTATACATATATTTACCGGCTACCTTACCCTCCAAACTCGAACAAGATAGTGACAAACACTAGGAATAGGTAAGGCAGAAGTACTGAACACGAGCAACACGTTGCAGAACCATGCCTTCTAGTAGTCATGATGATAGTGCCACGTTTAGCCGATCGTTCCATCTAAAATACTTGACATGAAGACAGATGTACTATTTTTCACTTGAAATACATTTATTCTTTATTTGCACAATTTTTACCACCTTTAATAAAACTCCACAATAGTATTATGCACACTACAAGGCAGTGCATAGTCTCAGTTTTATTTTTTATATTGTTGATATTCTTTAAGAATTTGGTATTTGAAGACCGGGAGATACTTTTATTTTTATCGTTTAACATTATTGATAATTGAATGATTTAGTAATGCATGTATCCGACTTAAGGAAAGTATTTATTGATTTTGGTCAATAAATGTGGTAGTATAAAAAAAAACAATTTCAGCCACCGACTAAACAGAACGTTCGCAATCCGACAGTATAAAAATAAAGTGCCTTTTGTAATGTCGAACTAGCACATATTACATATAATGTAAGTTACGAAATTAATATATGAAAGCATTATATTATTAGTTGTAAAAATACATATTCTGGGGTTTATTGAATACAAACTCTTATTTTCTATGAAGCTATGAAGCCTGTTTATAAATTCTTTAGTAAGTAATAATGATAGCAAAACAATCCATTTACTTTATATTATATAGTGTTTTACATAATTTCTATTATTGATTGAATTATTTTCTTAAATAATTATGAATCACTTCTGCCTCATATCAGAATTCACACTTTATTCATCTATAAAATGTGACTTATATTTTAATGAATCACCTGGATTTTCAGAAATACATATTGAAATAATATAGTAAAATGTTTTCTACCTCTGAATTGACGTGATACTTTCTAATATACGCAAACTACCATCACAGTGATTAAGCTGACCGTAAGAATATTTATACTAAGATATTCTACTTTACGCCCTAAAAGTTACTGCCAGTCTTCATTCGCAGATTTAATAGTAACAATTTACTACACTACAGCTATATCTACAAAACGCTATCCACATTCTCTTTATTCGTATGAAAGAAACACATCAATTCAAGGTTGGTCACTTATGACAAATTGTCGTCTACACGATTCTACTGAGTTCATTACAACTATTGGACTACCGTTTGTAATTCAATCGTTACTTTGTAAAAATATGGTCACTTGTTGCCATTTTTAAACTTAAAATATTGCTCTATAGTTAGATACATAAATATCGTAACGACCTCTGACATACTTGACACTGTCAAAGCATACTTTTTATAACAGTAACAAAACTTCACACAATTACTCCAAATTGACACACACAAGCATGTCACCTTACGCTCAAACTGTTCGTTTGGTGTGACACCTACAATCATCTGCACTGTGAAGCTACTGTATGACCACAATTATGTTTAAGACATGTTTGGCTTGTGCGTTTACACGTTGAACACATGCTGTTTACATACTATATTGTTTAACAGCCTATCTTCAATGAATAGCACACTGTCAATCAATGCCTCATTTGGGGACTGCCTTTAATTGTTTAGTGTTTATGTTTCTGATGCTTGTTAAAATGGATAATTTGGAATGTTTGTATGAATTTAAGCTACTAAATCTTAACAGAAAACAAATATTATTAGTCACCGAGTCGCTCATGATTTATATTTTTCGTATTAACCGCGATCCTTGTTGCTAGATCGATATTCGCCTAATAACACAAAACTTGTGAGTTATCCGGTTTGTTAACAACAATGTAAGTTATGTTATTGCATTTCATATACTTATACAGTGTCAGTGGCGACAGTATAGTCGACAAAATACAATTTTCACTGATTTGTCTTTCGTATTCTATAATTGATTCAATATAAATGTATTTTATGTGAAAATGCATTTAACTTCTTGCAGTTGAGATAGTTCATAGTTAAGCGTCTAATTTATTTATCCATTTGTTTTTAATAACTTCATTCAATATCTCGGCCACAGAAATTTTCCATTGTTGGAACGGAGTTCCTTATAGTATGTTATCATTGGTGGGCTGAGGGGCAAGACCGCAAAATGTATAACAACTTTTTTGTTGATATCAAATTATTTACAAGTTTCGGGACACTTCCCAATAACCTAAGAAACTAAAACGTTTTTGATTTAGCTTGAGAGTAAGCAAAAATATTCTATTATTTTAGCATTTAAATACCCTTTATTATACACACATTGAAATGTAAATAATGAAAAAAAATATTACTATACAACAGCGAACAGGGGTATTGCTCCTTGGTCATTAATCGATGTTTCATACGAATTACTCATCAGTCCAGTCCGCTTGACACCTCCTCAAGTCAGTCACAATCTTAGACAACTAACCTAACCTCAAAGTAAGCAAATTATTTGCTTGTGTTATGGGTGTTAATCAACGATACTAATACATATTATATAAATACTTTTACATACATAATAAACACCCAAACCCAGAAATACAAACATTTATGTTCATCACACAAATGCTAGTCCCCATAGGGGATCAAACCAGAGTCCTGTCGATTGCGTAGTCAGGGTCGCTAATCACTCGACCAACAGATATAGCAAAAGGAACTCCGTGCCAACCGGATGTCCATAAGCCACCTTTCATTTTTTATTCAGTAAATGACTATTTATATTGAGTCAATTAAAACTAAATTTGCTAATTTAGTTCGGCAAAACAGTGAATATTATATCTGGCCCGTTAGAAGACATTCGATGCTAGGGTGTGTGTGTGTGTCGGCGAGGCACTGTGTGGCGCTAGCGGGGCGCAGGGGCGCGGGGCGCGGGCGGCGCGGGCGCCGCGGGCCTGCGCTAATGTCCCTTGGCCGCCTCCTTCGCGGCCATGATCAGGGGCGTCAGGGAGGCCAGCGGACGGGCCATTTTTAGGAATGGGTGCTGCAAATATATACTTTTTACTCACACAAATGTTTTGTTAATATAAATTACTACGTACATTGCAAAAAGTCTTTATAAATCGGCCCAAGAAATACCTTGTAGATTAAAGTTTTACCCTTATCACCGAAAGAATAATATTTCTATTTTCAGTAAGTGTATTGATATTGATGAGTTTCAGATGAATTATCTTGTGGTAAACATTCTGTTTTATTCAAACAATGTACAGCTTATGGGCTCCACATCATTTGACCTATATGTGTCGGGTTATAATGAATATCTGAATGCAAAAAATCATGGTATTTGAAAGAAAATTAAACAATAGTGATGTAACAATTGTGGTAGAAGATGTAGTGTTGAAACAAATGGATAAATTTTTATTTATGTTTTTAGCAATAATGGAATAATTCTATATGTTTTTAGCAATAAAGATAGAAGTGTGCCCCTGCACACTGCAGGGAACAGAGTAAATGGAACTTTAAGGAAATGTTTACAAAGCACTATTCTAAATCAGAAGACCTGTCCTGCTTTATAGGTAGTATGTTTGTGTTAAAAATGCGGTGAGTCATCTTTATCCACTGGTCCAATTAACCAATCAAATCACTTTTGTTGGTTAATGGGCCAATCAAATCACATTGCATTGAAGACTCACTGCATTCTTATCCCAAACATACTGCAATTCTATGTGTATTCTCTTATGCGGAAACAAAACCGGTCTGACACTTTAAATATAACAAATATAACTGTACTTTATTATATGAAATAATCAATCCTGTAAATAAAGAATCGAGAATTTACTTTAGTGGTGATTATTTATTACACAAAACATAAATCTAAAAATACAAAACTCACCTTAAGCAAATCTAGGGCTGTTGCTCGCCTTTCAACATCGACTTCTAAACACTGATCGAGGAAGTCCTGAAAGACTGTGCTTAACTTATCTTTGTCTTTTATATCAGGTTTGCCATTAGTGGCGATTAGGTATAATGCTCTTAGAGGGTTTTCGTTGAGATAAGGAGGTTCCCCTTCGATCATTTCAATAGCCATAATACCCAACGACCATACATCTACCTGTAAAATAAATATATTTTTTTATTTATCAAAAGTCAGTTAAAATATATATCTATATCATATTAAATTTTTTTATACTTATCTACATATAATAAAATCGTAGGACAGTCAAAACTGTACATTGAATATTTTTTTTAAAGAATACTTGGGGCGTAATCTATAATCGATATCTAAGCCAAATATATAGTTTTTAGAACTTTTGTCTGTTTGTCTGTATGTATGTCCAGGGTAAACTCAAAAAGTACTGCATGGATTTACTTCAAATTTTGTACGAATATTACTAATAGGTCGGGTCAACATATAGGCTACATATTATCATGCTATCACCTACGGGGGAGGGGCAGTGCGGAGTAAACGAACTCCGCGTGGACGAAGTCGCTGGCAACAGCTAGTATAATAATATTACGAAAGGCAAACAGTCAGCGTATGAAACTTTCCCCTACTATAACTAAGAACAGATAGGACGGATTGTATTATTAATAATGAATGACTTCCTAATCCTTGGCAATGTTAAAAACAAGAATGTTAACTTAAATCGATTATTCATTTAATAGTAAACCTCCCAATCTGGCTCGAGTTTTATTATGCCGATATAACTTATTTGTTCCTAACTTCTATGCTTGTCACTGCAGTGTTCCGAACATAGCTTGGTAAACTAATGCATGAGGCATCACATCCCTGCAACTTTTCGGTATCTATACATTATTGTTATCTTTTTTTATCAGGAAATTTGTTTACTTTAACTGAAACCAAAGAACAAAAAAGAAGAAAAGTTTGCTGTAACTGTAACCAAAGAAAAATAAAGAAGAAAATATCGTGACTGATAATAAAACACATATCAGATATATATCACCACTCATCTCTCCAACTGACAAACCGGTGAATCGTGGTGAACTGGAAAGTCTAGAAGTTTGGTTAACTCTGCCTACTTTGCAAGGGAACTGAGCGTGATGATACTTTTTTGTATAAAGTGTATTTGTACAACAGTACAAGAGTTTTCAATAATCATTTAAAGATCTATATCGTCAATATGATATAATTTTAAAAAGTGCCAATGTTTAGAAATCATAGATTAAAGTTACATGTTTTATGAGCTATACTTGTAATAGTTGTTATCCACCCTTACCTTGGGGCCATATTGCTTTCTGGTGACAACTTCTGGTGCCATCCAATAAGGTGTGCCAACCATCGTCGTTCTTTTGTTTTGTTCGGGCGATATTTGTGCACAGAAACCAAAATCAGCTGAAATAAGCAAAATTATACAGCTTTTAAAAGTTAATATACTGCCATTTTTAATTAAATAGATGTTTGAACTGAAAAATCTATGCTTATATTTTTTACTCTTTTGAGCTTAAAATACTTTAATTTAGTGGGAAGTTTCAGGGATGGCCCATACGGTCAACCGTTTACACATTTTTTAACTTCTCGCTAAAGGATGTTATTGATTTCACCCAATTTCGAAAATCAAGTTTTTACCAGATCTTCAGTGCATGTATGCGTGTATGAAAACCTCTTATAACTTTTGAACGACTTTACTGATCGAAACAAGGTTGATGGCATTCGGCATCGATTCAGTTTCAGGAAGTTTAATTTTGGTGGAACCAAATCAAAATTTGGTTCCACCAAACTTAAACTTCCTAAAACTGAATCGATTCTGCTCAGGGGATTTTAAGAAATTTTGGAAAAATTTTAGAAAAATGACAGGCTACATTGTTTTTTTTTAATAAATTCCAGATTAATGTAGCAATTGATTACGCACTTTATTCGGCTCTTTTTCCTCATAATATTTCGTCCAATACCACAATTTGCATTAAAAATTATCAGACGTTTATCCAATCTAGAGTAGTTGGTGAAAATGTTTGAAAAAATGTTGTTCTGACATAACTGAGATTTTTCAACAAATTGGTTTTTACTGCCCGCAATAATTTAGTGCTTAAAAATCTCCATCGAATTTTGTTTAACAAATCAAAATTGAATAAAGTGATCAGAAGTTACATCTTTTTTAATATTAATATTGTTGTTTTCAATAACTTACTTCAGATTTTTAAAATAACTTTCCGACTATTATACCAATTAATTTAAGTAATTAGTAGGGATGGGCCGAAATTCGTTTCACATTCGGTTTAACCGAATTTCGGCAGCTTGAACCGAACTTCGACATTCGGCCGAAATTCGGTTTAAATGCCGAACATTCGGCACTAGAAGAAAGTATCTTCTTGCACTAATTTGCTTGAAATCTATGCTAATGTTATAAAGAGGAAAAATTTGTATTCTATATTTTTATATATTGTATCATCTAAACTCAAAAACTACTAAACCGATTTGAAAAAATCTTTCACCATTGGAAAGATATTAAATCATCCCCGAGTAACATATGCTATACTATACTTTCGAAAAAAAAATCCGTAAAACAGTTGACCTAGCAGGCCATCCCTGAAACATTCCGCTAAATAAAAAAACATAAAAACAAAAATGAAAAAACTTCAGCATAGATTTTTGAGTTCGAAGAGTTCAAAAAATCTGTAAAACGGTTGACCCGGCAGGTCATCCCTGAAACTTTCTGCTAGATCTTTATCTATATCTTAGCACATTACAGATTTTTTTCAGAGTTCAAAAATCATAAATTTGTTACAAAAATTCGTTAGTACGTAGAAGTCGTTGTAAATGACAGTAATTTCAAAATTTTTGAAATGCTTTATATTTGGTCTTTCGAATAGCATTCAACGCAATTTTTGACCTCTAAAATATTTTCATAGCTACGTAATTTACAGACTCAGAAATGTCGAAGCAATATCAAAAGTTATTTTTTGAATTTTCGATATTACTAAATCCCAAATAAATCAACCGATTTTGATGCAATTTGCTTATTTGACGCAATTTATAGAAAGAAAAGCTGATTAGACTGTTAAGTCAATCGGTATATTAGTCTGAAAGTCATTTTAAACATGCTAAGTTTGCTGTAAACAACAAAATATTAATATTTGAAAAGCCGTAACTTTTGAAAACTTGATTTAATGTTGATCTTTGAAACTGTATTTGAAAAAATTTCGAATTTATGTCTAAATGTCTAAAAAACAATTTTTCCAGATTTTTTCGTCAACGATAACTTCCGAACGGATTAACTGATTATGACACAATTTATGAATTAGACGCAGTTTTTTGACATAGGATACTTTTTTCTCTTCCTTTACACGAACGAAGCCGCGGACAATATAATAGCTAGTAGTAAGTAGTAAAATAGGTAAATAGCTAGTATAAAATAATTAAATTTTAAGCAAATTCGTAAAAAAGTCACGACGTGTCGTTTTTAAGAAAGCGCCCCAAAATTAAACCGAAGTTCGGCCGAAATTCGGCCGAATTTTTCTGTTGTCACCGAATGTTCGGCCGAAGTTCGAATTCGGTTCAAACCACATTCGGCCCATCACTAGTAATTAGCCCTTCTCCTTAGAAAACAGCGTCCAATACTATAATCGGACCAAAATCAGTTGTTACGTTCAATCAATGACGAAAATATTTGAAAAGTGTTTTTCCGCCCTTCAACATCTTCAATTAATCTATTTTGTATGCAATAAATAAATATCGTCTTTTGTACAGTATGCATAATAAACTAAACATGTGATTGTGGTCTTGTTAAACTGGATGGTTATCCTGGCTGTGACTTCTATCATCTTTAATTATCATTTGTTACTTTCGATAACCTGGGAAGGCAGCTTTAGGACAAAAACAGGACTCTGAAATGTTGCATATTGGAGATGTTTTATATCACACTTTTCTAAATTCTAGGATGATTTCCCAAATAGGAAAAGCCTACCCCACTTTTCTCGTCTCACCCAGTAATTGTACTTTTTGTAATTATTTTACACTAACTGTGTCCGCGACTTTTTCCGCGCAGAAAAATTTCTTAAATACAAGCACCGGTGTTTTATCCATATAATTCCCGTTGCCGTGGGATTCCCGGGATAAAAAATCCTATGTCCTTTCTTGGTTATCAAACTATCTTTGTACTAAATTTCATCTAAATCGGTTCATTAATTTAGGCATGAAGAAGAGACAGACAGTTACTTTCGCATTTATAAGTATGAATAGTACAGAGTTACACATTACTTACTAAGTTTGACTTGTCCATCAAGGCCTAGCAATATGTTATCCGACTTGATATCACGGTGTATAACATGGTTGGTATGCAGGAAATGCAGAGCTTGAAGTACTTCGCGACACACCGCTGCTATCTGACCTTCATCCATGCAGGTCTCCGTCACCACGTCTGTTAGCGAACCACCAGCTAGGTACTCCATTACTACCCAAAGTTCCTATAAAACATATTGAATTATAAATGCATTAAAACTAAGAATGTATTCAACAAGAAAAAGCTTATGTTCTCAGCATATTTCGATTATGCTCATTTGAAAACGCAGCACTTTCGAAAAAAGCTGAAAAAAGTAAAAATAAGAAGGTTTGGGAGCGACTCATGAAGTTTCAGGTGTGAATTGATCACTTAACGATAGGGTGCTGTGCTGCAGGATTGTAGAAACAATAATTAGTTAACACGTCACGCGATTTTGGAACACGCGAGCGTTCATTAATTTTTTTGGCGGGTAGTGATTCTCGAACACACGGGTGTACATAAGAAGCACGCTCCAATTGGCTTTGATTTGACAAAGTTTAACACGTCCTCTTTACTTTTTAGTTTGTTTTTTGACAAATGTACACAATACTGTACGGTATGTACCAAGATAGTAATGACTCATTATGTTATCGATCGGTGCTCAAGAGACAAGATAATTTGCACTCCAAAATGGCCGTTTTTATCGGTGTGTTTATAATGATTTTGTGAAATAGTTACAAGTGTGTAATTTATGTGATTGTTAGTTGATAGTGTAATCATTGGAGTGTAAGTGTTATTTGAGTGATAGTGTGACCAATTAATGTTATATAGTGAAGAAAGTAAGAGGATGTAACAAATTTCCCAAAGTTAATAATCATCAAAGGATTTTAATACCAAGTAAGCTTAAGTTACTTTTTATTAGATAATAAGTGAACAGGAAATTTAATACTGGTTACGTTGATGTATAATTCATATATACTGAATATAATTTAAAATACATGAATAAACGGATTTCCTAAACTCCCTACAAAAAAAAGTGCAGGCTGTCAGACATCCACCATTATATCAGACATCCACCATTATAGCCTAGTGATCGATTTGTTACGACGATCGCGTGAGGAGTTAAGGACATAATGAACTCAGCAGCTGAACTGTCTGCTTATTTTCTAGCCTTTCTTTGCTACAAAAATAAATAGAAGCATAGATTAAAAAAACCTACCTCATTAACAAGATAACTATCAAGATAGTTGACTACGTTATTGTGTTTGTTCTCCCGCATGACCAGAATCTCATTTATGATCAACTCTTTCTTAGGTTGCTGACTTAGGTTCATTTGTTTAATTGCTACCTCCATACCCGTTGATGTTTCGATTGCTGTAAAAACCGTACCCGACGCTCTGGAAAACAAAAATAAATATTTTTCACATCAAATCAAATCAAAACTCAGACAGAAATTAAAGGCAAAGGGTCACGAAAATAACCTAATATTAATAATATACTACAAAAGAAAGTATGTTCACGCCCACATTCCCGAAGTTACGAATTCCTTTTTTTTATCCTAGAAGACGATAGAAGCGAATCATTTTGTATTAAGTAGAACGTTTTATGAGGCGCAAAATTTAAATGACTTGTCCCAGTTAATTATCAAATTAAGAATAATACAAGCCAGAGACTATTTATGCTGGTGTATTTGCTTGTATTATTAAAGCAACGTCGTTTGTATAACCTAAACAATTTTTCGATTATGGGACTCGTTTATGAAATATTAAGCTTAAGACCTATATTTCACCGGGACGCCATGGCGGCGCAACCAGTCGCCAACAAAATGCATACAGCTCTATAGAGAATTACTCATCTTGTGTCCGTTTCGTAGCGCAACCAATTTAGCGGTGCGACCAGCTCGCGCATGTCGCATGTCACGCCGCCACTACTTACTATAGCGCTGTATGGTGTCGTACTCACTTGGCCGCCACTGGCAGCCAGCTTACCATAATGTTTTCTCCCGTGTTGGTCCGGGCTCCTTTGAAGAATAGACAAGCTGCCGTTATGCCTTATCACAAGATAGCAACGCTCCATTCACATCTTTGGTGTCTACAGGCGATGGTTTACTCTTTCATTCAGGAGACCCATCTTATTGTTTGCTATCTTAAAATATTAAACAAAAACTTTTCTTCAGAACTGATTTTCTTAATATTGTGTCTTGTTTCAACAAATCATTTTCACACATAGTCAGTAACTCATGAAAGAACTTCACGTACATCCTCACATAGCTAAAAAACTTCATTTGGATATCTTCTTAGTTCGTTGTATATGCTGATTAATTTTCTTTTCTTACAGCGATTGGCTAAATAAGAATATACCCACCACTGTTTCTTTTTTCTCTTAAACACCCTTTTCCTAAGTAGGTACATACAGCAGCAGTGCTATCTCTTTGAGGTCCATTTTGATAATGTCTCAGTGTGGTGTGGCGACTGTGGTGCCTGTATGGTGTCTAGTTTGGTAGCTTAAGGACACCATGGTGGCGCGACTGGTTGCGCCGCCATTGTGTCCCGGTGAAATATAGCCCTTAAAGTACTAGTTTTAGTTAAGAGTCAGGTGTCCCCCTTCCTCCCTCTGCCCGCTAAACGGTTGGTTTTAGGGGTGGGAAAAATTCACTATAGTAGTAAATATAGTAAAGTTAAAAGTGGTGTCGCCCATTCCTAAAATTTAAGGTGAAATTCATTGAGTTCTATTGTGATACCTTGAAGTTAAAGGAGATTGATAAGATCGGTCTAAAAGTCCTATAGCCTCAGCCGAAATGATCAAATTAATTTAATGTACAATAAGTTCTATTAGAATTCCACGGAGTCTTTTTAAATACATTTTAAAAAAGAACATACATGGAAGTTATGAAACTAATCAAACTTATATGCTTTTGATATCTAAATCAAGCAGATATTTCTTTTCTGCAACAAAGTTAACACTTTCTTTTATTTATGACCAACCTTTATCTTATATATATATCGGCAAATTATATGCTTGTAATATGGGTGTTAGTCAACGATACTAATACATAGAAATACATATATAAACACTCTAATATATTTAATAAACACCCAAACCCAGAAATACAAACATCTGTGCTTATCACACAAATAATCCGGACCCCATTGATTGTGTAGTCAGGGTCTCTAACCACTCGACCAACGGAACGGCGGGCCAACCAATATTGCGACGTGAATGGCTTAAAATAGTATGTAATAATTGTAAATTCAAGTAATCATAATCCTTACAGGTTTTATGTGAATTGTATCATTTGAAAAAAAAGTATCCGGGATACAATTTAAATTTCAGAAGAAATTAATAATGTATTACAATACAATAAGAATCTATCAACATGCGATGGTTTCTAGGTCAACTTAGTATGGATCATCAACATTCTACGTTATAGTTTTGGGCAAGATAGGTATTGTTTAACTTACCCTTGTCCAATTTTTTCCATTTTTGTGTATTTTCTATTAGGATCACCAACACTGACTATTGTTCTTAATTTTTCTAAAATTTCCTCATCTGTCATTTTCTTTTTTCTTTGCTGTTGCCCCGTTGTTCGCCTGGCGAGAATGACATTCAAAAATAAAAACGTGTGAATTAACATGCAGATACCTGGCTAAATTGACGTTTATGCAAAGTACAGTTACATTTTAATCAGGAAATTACACTACTATGGCATTAGAGGCAAGGCCCTCGATCTTCTGACTTCGTATTTGAATGAAAGAACTCAGAGGGTCGATATCAATGGAATAAGATCAAATGGTGCCACTGCCACCATGGGTGTTCCACAAGGATCCATTCTTGGTCCGTTTTTGTTTTTGGTATATATAAATGACTTGCCCTTCTTTGTTGGCGATAGGCATGGAATCGTACTGTTTGCGGATGACACTTCACTTTTATTTAAAGTGAAAAGACGAGTTGGTAAGTATGACGAAGTGAACATTGCGATTTCAGAAGTTGTACACTGGTTCAACGTTAACAACATTCTATTAAATGGAAATAAAACCAAGTGTATTAGATTCTCAACGCCTAATGTAAGGCATATAGATACCAATGTACAACTTAACGGGGACAAATTGGATCTTGTGGACTCTACTGCCTTTTTAGGGACTACGATAGATGAAAAACTACAGTGGGGACCACATATCGAAAAATTAACGAGTAGACTGAGTTCAGCAGCATTTGCAGTTAAAAAAATGAGACAGATTAGTGACGTAGACACTGCGAAAATTGTGTATTTTAGTTATTTTCATAGTATTATGTCTTATGGGATTCTACTATGGGGAAATTCCGCTGATATAAATACAATCTTTGTTTTACAAAAAAGAGCTGTAAGAGCCATTTACAATCTCAGTCCACGAGTTTCCCTAAAAGAAAAATTTAAAGAAATTAATATTTTAACCGTACCATCACAGTTTATATTTGAAAACTTGATGTATATTCGTAAAAATATTTCTTCATTTAAGAAAAATAGTGATATACATAATGTAAACACAAGGAACAAAAACAATCTTGCTCTGCATGTATCACGTCTCCACAGAATAAGTAACTCTTTTATGGGGCAATCTATACGCTTTTACAATAAACTTCCAAATGCTATTAAAGATCTACCAATACACAAATTTAAAAAATGTATCAAATCTAAACTTTGTAAAAAAGGTTACTATAAAATATCTGAATATTTGGATGATAATAAGGCATGGGATTAATTGCTCTCCATAGCAGTCTCATAGTAATTATAATATTTTATTCATAAATACATTGTAATTGTAATAGTAAAAACATTGTTTAAAAAAAATGTATGCACAAAAAAAGACAAGCCCGCTGAGTTTCTTCCGCCGGATCTTCTTAGTGTGTGGCCGCGTTTCCGATCCGGTAGTAACTCAAAAAATGTTGACCCGTCAAAAGTGCCTGTAAAGGATAATTTGAATAAAAATGTTTTGACTTTGACTCGACAGTGAGGAAACGGTTTATTTTCAATCTTAAAGCCCAAATACACGTACATCGACAACAAAGATGCTATGCTATCGAACTCACACGGCGACGGGGTGGAGGAATATCAGGTACCGAGACAAGTGTCATGTTAATTCGCACGACTTGTACTTAACACTTTGACAGCTGATCACGACCTGGTGCCGGTACGCTCTTTTTTCGTACATACGCCGATCACAGCCCCAGTTAGTGATCCGTTTTCCTTGAATTTTTACTAAAAACACGACGCTCTGTCGTTATCGGCGATCATTGCAATGTGTAGCTTCGTTCTTTAGCTACACACACAAAGGCGATTCATTTAGGGGGACATGAAGACGGGGCAAGGGGGACGAAATTGCCGAGAGTATTTTTGTATAATCTTTTGTACCATATCGCCCTCGTTTTAATTATGTAAGTTTTTTTCCACGTTTTAATTATGTAAGTTTTTTCGAATCGAATGCTTTACTATTATAGTTTTTTCTATAGAATTTACAATAATGTCGAAAAAGGCTGCCGTACGGGGAGATGCGCGCAATAAAGCGCCACACTGTCAAAGTGTTAACAACATTGTTGGGAAATTCTCGGTCAGTACAGGTATTTCCCACATGATAATACTATTAACAGTTTAAATTATTAATACTATCAAGAACAGCATTCATATATATCATACAACAGACATATCACGCCAAATCACTTACGGCCTACGGGGTAGGCAGAGAGAACCGAGCGCCATATGTCACAATCCTCACAAATTTGTCTTGCTTTCCCCACATTCATTTACACGGTTTTCATACCCCAGCTAAAAGTTATTATTTTATTATTCATTTGGGTAGAATTATCAAAAAAAAAAAAAAAAATATTCTGTCACGTCTGGTTCAAGAAATATTCATTTACTTAACGGGAATACATAATTTTGATATTAATATAAAATAAAATTAAAAATGACTAATTTTTGCCTTCTTTTTATAGTCATTTGAATCAGTTTCTCTTATAATGGACCAACAATAATCCCCTAACATGTTTTCATCCCAAAATCCTTGATGTCGATCTTCAAAAACCTTTAAGTCTTGGTGGAAACGTTCCCCTTGTTCGTCACTCATACTTCCTAAGTTTTCAGGGAAAAAATTCAGATGCGAGTGCAGGAAATGAATCTTCAATGACATGTTTACTCCCATCTGTTGAAAATTTTTCAATAAATCGGTAACAATTTCTTCATAATTTTCACTTTTTTTATTTCCCAAAAAATCTTCCACAACCATTTTAAATGACTTCCAAGCAGATTGTTCATTAACAGATAAAAGGCTTTCAAACTGAGAATCTTTCATAATTTTACGAATTTGTGGGCCAACAAATATACCCTCTTTCAGTTTTCCCTCTGTAATGTTTGGAAAGATTTTTTGTAAATACCGGAAAGCATCACTGTTTTTGTCAAGCGCCTTCACAAAATTTTTCATGAGTCCCAATTTGATGTGTAAAGGGGGTAGAGTGATGTTACTTGGATCTACCAACAGTTCGTGTTTAATGTTCATTTTGCCCGGAATATACTCATTCCGAATAGGCCATTCTTTTCTTACATAATGATGTTGTTTCGCTCTACTGTCCCACAAACAAAGAAAACAACAGTATTTTGTGTAACCACCTTGCAATCCCAATAACATACCGATGACCTTGAGGTCGCCGCACACTTTCCATTGATGTTCTTTATACTTTATTAAATTAATTAAAATACGCATCGTTTCATAGCTCTCTTTACAGTTCACTGCGTGTCCTATTGGTATGGACGGTTTCTTATTTCCGTTATGTAATAAAACAGCTTTAAGACTATATTTCGAAGAGTCTATGAATAAGCGCCACTCTGTTTAATCATAGTTTTGATTCATTGCTTCAAAAAGTCCCGGGATATCAGTACAATAACAATACTCACCTTCTCTTTTGAAAAATTCTGCGTAAACTTTGCTTCTGTTTCTGAAAAACGTAACTTTTGTGCCTGGTAGTAATAAGTTCCATTGTTGTAAGCGGGAGCCAAGAAGCTCTGCTTTAGATTTTGATAATTGTAAATCTCTTATAAGATCATTTAATTCGGCTTGGTTAATTAAATGTGGAATGTTTTCTTGAAGTGAGAATTCGTCGGAATCACTAGACATCGATTTGAATTCAACATCACTTTCATTGTCATCTAGGATATTTGCACTCGAATTACCGGGACAAACTGGATGTGGTAGATCTTTCGAATGTAAAATGGGCTTAGTAACAGACGGAACTTCAGCATATATAATACTTGCCTTATTTTTTTTATTATATCCCAATGTCTTCATAACACAAAAGTAACAATCATTTTCATGATTACTAGGTTCTCTCCATAACATTGGTGAACCAAATGGAAGGTAAACGTTTTCTCCTGATGACCACTTGAGTAAGACGATTCTACAGCTTTCGCAAAACACATGAGACACCCACTTTTTATCTTGATTTACAACAGGAAATCCAAAATAATGAAGATATGCACTTTTTAACGAATCTACAATGGGTCTTTTTTTTTTTGAAAGTATAAACTGTCCACAAACATAACAAAAACGATCAGAACTTTGTTTACACTTTTTATTCGACATTTTCAATCAATCCAAAACAAGATAAATTGTCGTTTGAAGCGAACGAATAAACAATAAACTGTCGTCACCACGTTAGGTCGTTAAAAAAAAAACATTTGACTGCAGGAAAAAATTGTGACGTGATAAAATATTTCTGCTCATACTTTTAGGTTTAAGGAAGGTAGATGAACATATTTATATACATTTATTTCGGGGTATAAAAAAAAAAGTTAAATTTTGTAAACTAGTGTTATTATCATCTTTTCGCCGTGTTGGTCCCGGCCTCCTTTGTAGAATAGGCCAACTGCCGTTCTGCCAGGCAGGTCGTAAAAGGCGACCGATTGGCTATCGAGTCACTACCATCGTGGCTACTAGGTGGTAGAGTTCTGCATTGTCTCGCCCGGGTCTGGTACCACCGCCTTATCTATTCCTGCCGCAATAGCGTCAGTGCTTGTCGCTGTCGTTTTCCGGTTTGGAGGGTAAGGAAGCCAGTAAACTTATGCATGTAGCATTAGACCTCGCCACAAGATAGCAACGCACCATTAACATCTTTGGTGTCTATAGGCGATGGTTGACTCTTTCCATCAGGAGACCAATCTGCTTGTTTGCTATCTTATGATATAAAAAAAAAAAAAAAAAAAACGCCGATTGCGAACTCTTGACACCACCCTTGGGATAACTTCTAATCAATCTGATGTATGTATGCATGATATGTCAGTCTTGGTCTTCCACGGTAACTACATCCTGCCACCTCTGCATTGTATGCCTGTTTTATAAACCTTTCATCTCTCATTCTTTTTACATGTCCAAATCATTTTAGGCCTAACTTCTCTCTCATTTCAGTATTACAAACCCGGTCTGCGAATGTCACGCTACATATTATCTGTAGCGACATTATCTTGACCGCTTTATTTCGATTTCCGTTTCCTTTCTGGCACACCCAACTCTCACGTGAATACAATAGCGTTGAGATAAGCGCATAATTAATATAAAAATAATTGTATTCACTTATATACGAAATCAAACACGCGAACTTGTTTTTACTTGGTCATGTACTGCTCGTATTGGTAGAAAACCTGGTTACTATGTTGTAAAATTGTTAAAGTCACTTTTAACAATTTTTAAATGTTTTAAACACGCAATGCGTCTCACTGCGGTCCACAACGGATTGTCTTGTCTAGCACGTTAGTACATAGAAGTCTTTGGTTAAAATAAGTGGTGGTGTAAAACTAAATAAAGGATTACTCCATTGTATTCTGTATGCTACTTACCCTGTATCGGTGGCGAGCGGTGCGCCATTGGCGGGCGGCGCGGGTGCGGGCGCGGGGGCGGGCGCGGGAGCGGGGGCGGGCGCGGTTTGCGGCGCGGGGTTCTTGTTGCGGTCCACACTCACAGGCACGCCCTCCGGTCGACATATCTGAAGGAGAAATGTCGTTATCATTACTGCTGCGAACTATGTGGTTACATGGACGCGATCGACTATACTTTGTCTCGCTTTAACTTACTATATGCACGAATGCAAAAGGGAGACAAACTTCGTTATATTGAAAACTGTCAGAAGAGCTCAACGCCCTTTTAATCTAAACGATCCGCGATACAGCCAATTGGTTGGTAAGGACTTCACTGTTAAAATGCGACGTTATAATATAGTAGCAGGTAAATTTATACGTATGTCTTCAAAACCTGCCGCGTAAGATAGGCAGCATGAGAAAAATTTGCGACATGTTTTCTCATCATTTAAGACATTATCACTACTTTTATACAGCAGCTAACATAGCTGCACCCATTCTAAAACTTATTACTTCTAAGGTCGAGATAATGACGATTACATTTACATACATTGCTTATCCAAATACACGTGTGTAGCTAGAGATATGCGTAGCTAGAGACATGCGTAGCTGTAGATATTACATATTTGATTAAGCGAAGTATTTTGGACATCAGCCAACATTACTTCTCACTTACGCGACATATCTCCCGTGCACATTCTAATCGGGCTGATGGACGTCCACACGTTAATTGTGTACTTCATGCTGATATTTGGATCTAAGATTATAATGTGATACGTTCCAGCAGTATTATTTAAATATCACTTTAATTTTCAATACAGCTAGGACAGTCAAATCAAACAATGTGACGTCTTATATTTAGGGTAATTGTGATGAGATTGCCAATTCAAACTGTGAATATCGTAGAAGATGCATCGTAGTTCTTTTATAACATATAGTTTTCTACTCTGCAGTAAGGTATAAACTTCAAAATGATAATTTGTCATCTTTGTGGTTGGGTGTGGATGCAAATTTACAAGCTAAGTTTACCAGATAACATAACTCCCCAAGCTGTAATATGAGAGTTGCACTGGTACCAATCTTTCCTTAGTGAATAGCAGCAACTAAGGCCGCTTTCACATTAGGATGTTAGCAGCGCGACAGTAGCGCGGCAGAAGCATATTCACATTATAAGAACAGCCGCGCGTGAGCAGCGTGATTGCCGCGCTGCAGGTCCAATCAGTGTGGCGCACTTCATTTCAAAAATGAATTCCGACGGAGAAACATTGTTACCCCTGCTTTTTTTGATAGTACTCATTCGGCGCCATCGATATCGCGTAAAAAATGAAAAGAACGGTACTGGATTAATCCTTTGCTTCGAAACCGTTATGTGCATAGTGATTGTATAACAGTATTTAATGTAATTAAAAATAATAATAATATTTTTTAATTATGTTCGAATGTCAAATATTCTACGAATTATTAAATCTTCTTGAAAGTAGTATTCAACGTCATGACATTAAGATTCCGCGATAGCATTTTAGCAGAGGAAAGACTTCTTATAACACTGAAGTAAGTAGACGGCCAGTTAAATAAAAAACCTGCTACATTTTTTTCGGACTCAGATTTATTTTCGAAATCGGGGATATACGATGCGTATAAGTTCAGTTCAGTTTTTCTTTTTTAGGGTCCTGTTGTAATTGTCACATCTTGAGTCCCACAGAACAGAACGCACATAAATTTCCAAAATAAATCGTTCAGTATCGAACTTGCTCATTTTGCAGTACTATTATATTTACGTGCGCTTGCAACACTGGCTCATCGCGGACTCTCCGTATGAATTAATTTACTTTTTGTCGCCGACTGAGAGCACGCGGCGGCCTGCCGTTGCGCTTCTGTTTAACTATGAAATTTTGACTGCGCGACAGTCGCGCGCTTCTGTTTAAAATATGAAATTTTGTCAGCGCGACACTCGCGCGACTGTCGCGCTGCTAAAGTCGCCTAAATGTGAAAGCGGTCTTACTAAGAAAAGGTTCATTGCTGCTTAATGTATTAGTATTCTTGATTATAGTGAACATCAAACCCTTATTCGATTCCTACGAACAAGGCTAGTCTCCTGGCACGATGACGGATCTCTTGTTTTATTATAGGATAACAGACTTGCTGATGATTCTTCTGATGGAATGCGACAATCATCGCCTTTAGACACCAGAGATGTTAAAAGTGCGTTGCAATTGGTATGCCATAATGAAATTCCAAATTTTACTAGCTACCTTACCCTCCAAGTCGTAACACAAAAGCGAGAAGCGACCGAGCTACAGCGGCGAGAATATTATCTATTAGTAGTTTTAGTACCAAACCCCGATCGAAAAGTTGCAGATCTCTAACACCTAGTCAGTAGACACAATATCAATGATACATATAAGCCTTTTTTCTGACCTTTAACTGTCTGAGGCCCTGGATCAATTCTGACAGAAACATCCCGTTCAATATCAGGTGCCTGAGTAAACAAATGTAAGTTGTATAACACAAGTATCCTAGGGCAGTCACTTACCGAGTGCGTAGTGAGAGCGGGTTGAGGCACGTGCGGCGGGGAGGCGGGGGCGGCCACCGGTCTGGGGGGCGGCGCTTCTTCTTCTTCTATAGGCTTTGTGTACTGCAAGTCACAACGAGATGTCAGTACATCAACTTCATTATTATATTCCATTTGTAAAATTGAAAGAAATCTTCCATTCAGCTTGAAATTTAAATAGCTTAAACTACCAGATATTAGAAAATGTTGCATAATATTCTTAAAATAAATAGAAAAACTATACCTCGTTTATTTGTTAGTATATTTGGGTTTAAGTTGAGTGGCTAAATAATAATCCGTGTAGAGCAATATTGTTTTCTAGAGTAGAAAATAGAATTAGAGATCAAAAATGTAAACAAAAAAATGTCACTGTCAATTGCCACCAAATCTTTCAGATATTACTCTCAATATTTTTCTAGATAGTCTAATTTATTATAATTACGTTTAAATTCGTAACAAACGTTTTAACTTATTGTAGATCAAACAAGTTATACATGAAATCAAGAATTGTATATGTAAACTGCAAAAGGTTAGTATTATAAATTCACAAGACATTAGCTGACTATTGTTTGATGGTGGTACATTTAATGCATATTAAAACAAAAATCTAGTTAATATTCATTTATTCAGCGTCAAAAACAAGTATAAACTAGTATTGTCTCAATTTAGCTTAAAAAAGGAAGGTAAAAGTGTTTTTAAATTTAATAAGTTGTCTGTATCATTTTAGATTTTTTTGAAAAGTAATCTAAGAAAACCTAATGAATCTCACAAATGTTTATGTACATTCTTGGGTCAAACATCAGATTAATAATGCCGCAAGACTTGACAGATTTGCATGAAACTTAGTACACAAACAGATAATGTCTTGAATTTAAGAGATATTCTCATTCAGAAAATATAGGGGAGTTTATGTTGATTTTAATAAAACTTTAATCTTATAGCAAGCTGTTGACTGGTTGTGTATAAAAGGTTATATTAGTATACATACTATGCTCTTGGTACGGTCAGGCCTAGAAGGAGGCGGTGGCGGAGGCTCAGGATGTTCTGTGTCAGTGGGTGTCGATGACGACGGACTACTCGATGACACTCGAGACACGGAGGAACCTGCCAATTGTATAACAGAAGTATGAGAAAATTATATTTAAACCTACCCACACTACAGCTTACACTAAATGTCATGTAAACAGGTTTCAGAGAATAGTCAGTAAATTGTCTATTTTTGACATTTGGTAGCATAATTTGATCTCTCAGAAAATTATGTGAAATTATTAAAAATGCGCCACTTTTGTTTACTCTGTTATACAATGAATATGCAAGTGGATACATCTGTGAATAGTTAGAATAACACAAGTAATTGCTAGTCTACGTTTTTGAATCAATGAAAAAAATGTGTAAACGAAAAGTGAAACTTCCCACTAAATTAAGGTATTTTAATCTCAAAAGAGTAAAAAATGTAAGCATAGATTTTTCAGTTCAAACATCTATTTTGTTAAAAATGGCAGTATATTAACTTTTAAAAACTGTATAAATTTTCTTCATTGATAAATCCCAAACAAATTGACCGATTTTTATGAAATTAACGGTATTTGACGCAATTTTTAAAGGAGAAAAGTGGATAATATTTTTGAGACAATCGGTGAATGTTATTTAAAAAATAAGTAAGTTTGCTAAAAACAACGTAATTTTAATATTTGAAAAACTATAAGTTTTGAGAATTAGATTCGATTTTGATTTTTGAAACGGCATTTGACGTAGATTTTTTTAGTACTAAAATATCGTAGAATTCCAAAAAATGATTGCTTGAAAAATTTCGAATCCATGTCGATTTTTTTTATATCATAAGATAGCAAACAAGCAGATGGGTCCCCTGATGGAAAGAGTCAACCATCGCCTATAGACACCAAAGGTGTTAATGGTGCGTTCCTATCTTGTGGCGAGGTCTAATGCCACATGCATAAGTTTACCGGCTACCTTACCCTCCAAACCGGAACACGACAGCGACAAGCACAGACGCTATTGCGGCAGGAATAGGCAAGGCGGTGGTACCAGACCCGTGCGAGACAATGCAGAACTCTACTATGGTAGTGACTCGCATAGCCAATCGGTCGCCTTTTACGACCTGCCTGACAGAACGGCAGTTGGTCTATTTTTCAAAGGAGCCCGGAACCAACACGGGTAAAAAAGCTATGTCGAAAAAACACTTATTCAAAATTTTTCAACGATTACCCCTAAACGGATAAACCGATTTTGATGCAATTTATGTATTAGACGTAATTTTTTGAGGAATAGAGTTGATTAGTTTTTGTACCCAAACGGTACATAAATCTGGAAGTTATGTTAAGAAAATATTGTTTCACCAAATTTTTTTGGGGTTTTTTATAAATTTCTCAAAATCTCCTGGACCGAATCAGTTCAAATTTTCAGGAAGTCTAAGTAGAGCGGAATTCAATCGAATGCCATCAACCGCATTTCGATCTGTCCAGCCGTTCAAAAGTTATGAGATGTTTACATACACACAAACATACAAACACACACACACACACACACACACACACACACACACACACACACACACACACACACACATACATATAGACATACTGACGTCATCGTGAAAATAGTCGGGAAAGATTCCTAGGACGTCAAATCGTGGACATTTGGTGAAAGCTCGATTTTCGATAATTGGGGTAAAATCAGTAATTTCCTTATCTACATACGTAGTGGGAAGTTAAAAATAAACTTAGCTAAGATTCTATATAGGAACTATTTCTCTTAAATAAAGTTTATCAATACTGCCTTTACTGGAGAAAATGCTTTGCAATGGCTGTTGGACAATTTTCTATATGTTTGAGACAAGGAACTAAGCAAATTATCTAACAACATTTTTAACTTTTGTTTTTTATTTTTTTTAACAGAAGTGGGTAAACAGGCAGGAGGATCACCTGATAGTACTTACTATCAAGTGATCCCTTGATTAACGCCGCCCATAGACAACTACACTACTAGGGGTCTTGCAGTTGCGTTGTCAGCCTTATAAGAAAGGGTAAGCTTTTTTCTTAAAGATCCCTAAGCCGTATCCGTTTGGAAAAATCACTACCGATAATTGGTTTCACATAAGAGTAGTGCGGGGCAAAAAGTGTCTCGTGATTTGCACTGCTTTAGATTTCCAGACTTTGAGATGGTGAGGATGAAACTCTGTATTTTGTCGCAATTTCTGATGGTGAATTTCGGCGGCAGGAACTAATCCAAACAGTTTCTCGGGACATTCCCCATGATAGATTCGATAGGATATGCAGAGTGATGCCATATCTCTATGTTACGTCAAGGAATCAATCTTATTTTAAATAGTCGTGTTATTGATGATTCGAGCCACCCTATGTTTGCACCCTATGAATGCAATCAAAAACGAAAGAACTGGTATTGAGGAGCCCTCACCCATAATACTTCATATGGGGCCGGATTTGCGTCATATAAAGCAATAGGCGATGGGCCAAAGTGGGAAGTACTGCCTAGCTCTGCTGAGACCACCCAGATAGAGTAGCTAGTCAGAGAATTTAGCTTTGCCTTCCAACTGACAGTGGAACTTGTATATGTGTGAATGTGTTGTATAACTTAATTTTATTTTAATAATTAATATTGGTTGTAAATAAATAAATTACCTGAATGTGTTGTATGCATTTGAGCTGATGTCATATATTTCGATACAGGAGGTTGTGTAGCAGAGGCATCATACCATTTAAGTACATCAAGTACAGCTTGGGGGTTACTCTTCTGCTCTTGCTTACTTATATTTGAAGCCATCAACAACCTAGCCCATGCTTCAGGCATACCCTGGATAACAAACCATGTGAATATTTAACTAACTATAAAATTTACTACAAATGTAAAATTCAAATAATTTTTGAAAGTATTAAATTCATTTTTTAACTTTAATAACTCAGTATTTAAGATGAAAGTAACAATTGTGACATCTTTTTCGGCTTGTACATGAATCCATACATTGTAGCATAAAAGTAAGCAACAGAAATGACCCGTTATTAACTCCAAGATTCTTAAATTTTTTGCACATTTTGTTCACTTACAACTTTATAAATCTTTTGTGTCATTTATTGACTGTTGAGGAGAACGAAACCAGCAGTTTTGCAAGAAACATGTGACTTTAATAGATTCCAAGCAACTGATTTTATATAAGTTGTTATCAAGATACATAATATGAGTATCATCATGCAATAAGCATAAGCAAGTTAGAAATAAGATAGCATTTTATCATTAGAGCATGTTAACCAACTTTACATATTTATGTATTTATTAAATTAATGAAAACAATAGTCCAATTTAGTATGAAATTTGGATTATCATAGACGATATAAAAAAGCTATGGAAAATGAATCATCTTTTTAAAAATAAACTCTAAACCATGAAATTCTCTAAGCCAAATTGAGTTATTATTGGTTAAAAAATTACACAGATCAAGTAACCAGAAGTATGTATGTTAAAAAATAGTATAGAAAAATTCGAATAAATTATAACTTATAAATACATAAAAAAAAAAGTAACATTTGATTTTTTTTGACCATGTTAACAATACTTTCATTTTTTTGGCATTAAAAATGGTAGATGTAGTTAATGTAACTTTTACATGCCTGCAGAGGTTGAAAGTTTATGCAATGTTAGTAAAGTTAAAGCTGGTCAAGTTTAACCTTAAGCTTTTAATCAAAAACTGATGCATATTACAAAACATTGCAAAAATAAAAAAATATGCTGAGTGGTGCAAGACCAACAAAGTGTGGAAAATAAAGGAAGATGATAATGAACAACATTAATTAAAAAAAAATTAGCAAATATATAGCATATAAATCTATCACCACCTTTTGCTCAGTTAAAATACTATGATACTCCTATAATATGACTTTGGTTGCAAAGCCTTTCCATTAATATACAAAAAGGGGTATAAGTATTACACCATTGCACATGCAACATTTATCTGTATAATTAATTAATTTATTTTTTATTTTCTATTCTATGCATACAACACCTATTTATTCTATGTAGATAGCATTACATGGAGCAAAACCATGAAAATTAAGTACTACTACTATATATAAAAATTGACTAAACAAACTATACATTTCATGAAACAATGGAGATATGTTTACAAGTATACATTCTAAAAAATTAAAACTAATTTTTATATTTGACCCCAAAACACTGTGGCCATAGTTTTGCTGGCCAATGGAGTGACTTCGAACTTGTTTGGAGATCTTTTTGTGCAACTGCATGGACTACTGCTTGCTTTCAGGATTTTATGTATGAACTCACATTTCATTTACTGTGACAATTCTGTTAAAAATCTTGACCAGCTAAATGACCACACATGTGTGATGAACATAGATCTAAAAACTCCTTTCAATACTCAATATATGCTGTATTCACAGTATCCATCTTCCACTGGCTTTTGAAAGTTTAGATAGATCATAAAGAATAATGAATATTAGACCTGCTGATAAGTAAGCCATATCTGCTAAGATTTTCATTTTTATATGTGCATCTTCCAGTATAAGTTTTTTTAATTTTATTCCCATTTTCATCACTTACAATACTCTCTCTACCTCTTTTAATTTCACATTACCACTTTTAAATTATATATGACAAGTGTAAAAAGTACCATTTCTTTACCAACTGCTTTTTGAATTTTTCTTGGCTTGATAACAGATTTAATAACCACCAATTTCTTTAGTCATTGCTGCATCATTGTGGTCATGGTAAATATTTATTTTTAACTGAGTAATGGTCACAATTATATGAATTTTGGTATATCCTCCATGACCCTAATAGTGTCATTAAATATATAAATTATCAGCAAATCTACAAATATCACACACCCATACTATCATTCATATTGAACCACACACAGAGATGTACACACACAATCTTTCGCACACACAGACATTGTGTGCAAGGGATTTATTCTGCATGGTTTAAGGGTTTTTTTTAAATTTATTCTTTAACAGTGTACATGAAATAGAATCTGAAATTGGCTTATGTTTAATATGTAATCTATACATATAGTAAAATCGCAGGAAAGTCAAAACTGTATATTGAATATTTTTTTTAAAAGAATACTTGATGCGTCATCTACAATCGATATTAAAGCCAAAAATATAGTTTTTAGAATTTTTGTCTGTCTGTATGTATGTCGGGGATAAACTCAAAAAGTACTGCATGGATTTACTTCAAATTTTGCACACAGACATTGTGTGCAAGGGATTTATTCTGCATGGTTTAAGGGTTTTTTTAAATTTATTCTTTAACAGTGTACATGAAATAGAATCTGAAATTGGCTTATGTTTAATATGTAATCTATACATATAGTAAAATCGTAGAAAAGTGAAAACTGTATATTGAATTTTTTTTTTAAAGAATACTTGATGCGTCATCTACAATCAATATTAAAGCCAAAAATATAGTTTTTTGAATTTTTGTCTGTCTGTATGTATGTCGGGGATAAACTCAAAAAGTACTGCATGGATTTACTTCAAATTTTGCATGAATATAACTAACAGGTCGGGTCAACATATAGGCTACATATTATCACGCTATCACCTACTGGGGAGGAGCTGTGCGGAGTAAACAAAGTCCGCGCGGACGAAGTCTTTGGCAACAGCTAGTAATTAATATGTACCTTCTAATGAAATTATTCTATGGAAAATAAAATAAAAATAGGTTAAATTATACTCGACTCGTAAGATTTCATTACCTAAGAAAGATGAAAGTAAATGAGCTTACAAATATGCAAGTAAATAACCTTATAAATGAGCAAATAATTTAAAGGTAAAAATACTTCTTTATTTTTCCATAATTTAGTCTTTTTTATTTTATTAGAGTTAACTTTTGATTATTTTTTTTATAGTACGGGGGGCAAACGAGCAGATGGTGCACCTGATGGTAAGCGATCACCGCCGCCCATGGACATCCGCAGTACCGGGGGTATTGCAGCTGCGTTGCCGGCCTTTTAAGAATGAATAAGCTCGTTTCTTGAAGGTCCCTAAGTCGTATCCATTCGGAAACACCCCCGAGGGTAATAGATTCCACAAAGGAGTAATGCGAGGCAAAAAGTGTCGACAAAAGCGCACGGTTGAGGATTTCCAGACATCGAGGTGGTGAGGATGGAACTTTAAATTTTGACGCGATGTCCGATGGTGGAATTTAGCGGCAGGCATTAGTCCGAACAACTCGTCGGAACACTCCCCATGATAAATACGGTAAAAGATGCAGAGCGAGCCTACATCTCTGCGTAACGCCAAAGAGTCAAGCCGATTAGAAATAGCCTGGTCGTCGACGATTCGAACCGCTCTACGTTGAATGCGATCAAGAGGAAAAGGCTGGTACTGAGGAGCTCCGGCCCAGAGGTGAGAACAGTACTCCATGTGAGGTCGAATTTGGGCCTTGTAAAGTTGGAGGCGATGGGCTGGCATGAAGTACTGCTTTGCTCTACTGAGTACACCAAGCTTTTTGGAGGCTAGTTTAGCCTTCCCTTCCAAATGACCGCGGAACTGAACGTTGTTCGATATGTCGACTCCCAGAATTCCAATACTGGCTGAGGCTGTCAGGAGAGTGTTTTCGAACCGAGGTGATACGACAAAGGGTGTTTTTTTGCGGTGAACGCACAGAGCTGCGTCTTTTTGGGGTTAAATGTGATAAGGTTTTGACGACCCCATTCTGAGACATCAGTTAGTTGATTCTCGAGTTCAGACACGTGCTTGATCCGGCCCTCTTCGACGTGTTCCCGAGAAATACCGCTACCGCCGGAGTATGTAGCATCAACAGTACTGTCGTCTGCATAGCAATGTATGTTACTAATTCGCAACATATCATTGATATGCAGAAGAAACAGTGTCGGTGATAGCACGCAGCCTTGGGGAACACCAGCATTGACAGGTTTAAGATCGGAGCATGCACCGTCGACTACGACCTTAATGCTCCGATCAGCCAAAAAACTGGTGATCCACTTGCATAGTTTCTCGGGAAGCCCATAGGAAGGCAGCTTTGAGAGAAGCGCTTTATGCCATACCCGATCGAAGGCCTTCGCTATGTCTAAACTAACTGCCAATGCCTCCCCCTTGGACTCAACTGCCTCCGCCCAACGATGTGTCAGGTATACTAGAAGATCACCAGCTGAGCGGCCACGACGGAAACCGTACTGACGGTCACTAATCAGCTGGTGCTCCTCTAAATACTTCAGGAGCTGACAGTTTATAAGTGTCTCCATGACTTTGGAGAACAAGGAGGTTATGGCTATTGGCCGATAGTTTGACGGATTAGAGCGATCTCCTTTTTTAGGAATGGGATGCACTAAAGCTGTTTTCCATGAATTTGGTACCACGCCGAGTGAATAGGAGAGCCGGAATAGGTGCGTCAATACTGGCGCCAACTCTGGAGCACATACTTTAAGCACAACAGGAGGGATGCCATCAGGCCCACTCGACTTGTGGATGTCCAAAGAAAGAAGTGCTTTACGCACAGCTGACTGCCGAAACTGCGGTTCTGGCATGGAACTATGACACTGCGGGATGGTAGGCGGTGTGTTCCCTCGGTCTTCCAGAGTCGAGTTGGCCGCAAAGAACGAGCCCAGAAGATCGGCTTTCTCCTTTGCGGTATGGGCCAGAGAGTCATCGTCTCTGTGCAAGGATGGAAATGAAGACTGGGAGAAATTCCCTAAGACAGCCTTGGCGAGAGACCAGAACGCACGAGTGCCAGAAGGAAGGCGAACTAATTTCTCACCAATTCTGCCAAAGTGTTCCGCTTTTGCCCTGGCGATAGCTCTTTTAAAGATTCTCGAGGAAGAGTTGTACTCCTTTCGTAATGCGCTAGTTTTTACATCACGAGATGCCGACGCAGCAGCCCAAGCTCGGTAGCATTCCTGCTTTTGGCGTAAAGCCGCTTTGCAGTGGCGACCAAACCAAGGCTGAGACTTGCCACCGATGGGCACCGCAGAAAACGGAATGAAAAGTTCCATGCCCTGCAGCACCACATCAGCGACAGAGTTAGCGACAGCATTCAGATCATCCAGCGAGAAGCACAACCGCCCCCATGGGTAGGATGCAAAGAAAGACCGCATCCCGTCCCAATCTGCTGACCTATAGTGCCAAACGCGACGACAGCCTGCAAAGGGAGGCCGTAATGGGCGCGTGACCGGCACTTTGCTCCGGATCAGGCAGTGGTCCGACGCGCCAAGTGGAGCATCCACCGATACCTGATAACGATCCGGGTCAGAGGTCAGCAGGAGATCCAACAGTGAAGGCGTATGGCCATCCACATCGGGAACACGCGTAGGCGCGGTTACCAATTGTGTTAGACCATACGCCAAGGCAAAATCGTGAACAGACCTCCCCGCATGATCGGTGGTGTGAGAACAAAGCCATTCGGCGTGGTGGGCATTAAAATCGCCCAAGATCACGATCTCTGCGGAGGGGGTCTGCTCTAACACGGAATCCATAGCCGTTTGTAAGCGCTCAATGAGCCGGTCAACTTCAGTATTCCCGCTATGGGACCTGTATAGGCACGCGTAGCTGCGTGGATGGTCATCGCAAGCTACGCGTAACCAGAGGATGGATAGGTCCTGACCTTCAAGTCTGCCGAGGCGCCGGTAAGAGATATCTTCTCTGACGTATGCGCACACACCAGCCCGCGGTACAAAGGAATGTTCCAGTTTGTACCCCGGGTAGGAGAGATAGGAAGTATCCGCCGGAGAAGATATCTGTGTCTCGGTCAAGAAGAGCAAAGCTGGCTTCGCCGTCTCGAGATGGTAGTGGACGGCGTTCAGGTTGGAATGAAGGCCCCTGATATTGCAGAAATCCACAGTAAGCGTGGTAGGGGGTGCCATGGTCTTTTTGCTCTGTTTGCCCCGGACAGAATTGTCTATGAGCGCAATTTTGCCCCCCCAGAATACGCAGGGCAGCCTGAGCATCCATGATCTGGCTGGAATCCAGAGCACGGATGCTCAGGGGGGGATTCTCCCCTTCTGGTGCAAGTGGTACCCCCCTGGGGTAGTTTTTTTTTTAAATAGCGCATTCATAGTGTGCGGGGGGGGGGGGGGGGGGTTAGGCCTCCGGGACTCTCACAAACCACACGAAACGCAGCGGCGGAGCTGCTACTTTACGTCGGTGTCAAGTGAGAGAGTGGTATCTCCCCGGGCGTGCCGGCCTATTCAGTTGCAAATGCGGTATGGCACTACCACTAATTTGGTTGACTGACTGCACCGGTGCTAGATAATTTTTGAACAAAAATTATCCCACCAGTGGGCGATGGGGTCGTCACATCCCTACGCCGGAAAATTGATGGCTTTAAAATAAAAATACTGCCATAGAGGTCCAATCATCAAGTCATTAAGCCTTAACTGCTTTCTTTACTCATACTCAAAGTTAAATCCTAAGTGACTAGCTATTTCCTTTTATAGTACACTTTAAATTAAAGGGATTTAAATTTTATGTTTTATACTGTTAATTAAATCCACTGGATTTCAGAAGACCTCTTAATTACTACCAAAATGAGTCTCTTACCAAATTTAGTTTAAGTATTGAGTCAAGTTATTATTTAAAATTTGTATAGTTATTGCAAATATTACAGGGTCAATATTTGCATTTTGGGGCAAATGAGTTTTTGCATATTTTGTCAAAATAAAAAGTTACTTTTCTTTCCATTTTTATTTATAACTTAGTACTACTTACATTATACTGGTGTGTCATTTCACTTTCAGGAAAAGAATTTAAAAAATAAATACCAACATTAAATATTCAAGGCATAAAAGTAATATTTTCTGCCAGGGGAAGATCCCATTTCATGAGCATAATTTTTCTTAACAAAACCATTTAATAAAATTGACCCAAATGTCTATTTAATCTGTATGCTAGATACTGATGGTCCATTTCTAAAGTCTACTTTACTCTATTTTTTTTAAATAATTAAGTCCAAACTCATACTTAAAATTTGGAGAATGCCCATTAGGTCATTAGTCTGCCGAAATTGTCGCAAAACCAATCAAAGCCATTGAGGTTCATGAAGTGATACTTGTTTAGATTAGTGGGTCGAAAAATGCCATTTTATCAGAACATGGCTACCAATATGTTATCCTGCTGGTGCCTCTAACTATAGTCATATTTTCTGTGCATCAAAAACACAAGAAAACTTGAGCCAATTTTGCAAATATTGGTGAAAATAATTGAATTATTTGATTATATTGTTACAAATAATCTAGAAACGTGTAGAGTTGGAACGCTGGAGGGATCTAGAAATAAAAGAAAAGATAGCTCTAACTCCTATTAATAAACAAATAGTTGGCCGGCATCGGAATAGCTATACCATAATGAACTTTGTGATACGAGGCATAAGGTTGAAAGTAGCGTGTACTAGGATTTATGAGTCATAACTTGTTTATCATAAGTTGATTACAATAATTGTCTATTATTTACGAGATGATTGAGGAACATTCGCGATTGTTTAAGAACTTTACCCTGGGTATAAATAGAGATGTGTTGACGAATGCAGGGCAGTTTTTATAAAGCGATCGAGAGCGATACTTAAAGTGCGAAGCGAGTGTTTTATTGTGTAGTCGGCGAAATTTAGTGACAGTACAGTGAGTGACTAGTGTTATTCAGAGTATTAAAGTATTACAATGTGTTGTGTTGTGTGTATTTGTATTGTAAATACACGGATTTAATATAAGTGGTGTTTTCTAACAATTACGAACCCGAAGTACGTAACAATATTGTTGCGAATAATCTAAAAACGTAAAGAGTTGGAACGCTGGAGAGATCTAGAAATAAAAGAAAGAGCTACTTCTATTGATAAACAAATAGTTGATCGTGTTCTGAATAGCTATACCATAATGGACTTTGTGGTATAGGGCATAAGGCTGAATAGCGTGTACTAGGACTTGTTTATCAGAACTTGTTTACAATAACTTGTTTACAATGAGCTTGGTAGAGGATACGGGAATAATGTGGAATTTTACTATGGGTATAAATAGAGATGTGTTGACAAATAGAGAGCAGTTTTTATACAGGGATCGAAAGCGATAGTACAAGCGTGACCAGTGTGAAGCGAAGTGACTAGTTTAAGTGAATAAGAGAATGTTTTCTTTAAGCATAGTCGGTTAAGTTTAGTGCTAATGCAGCGAGTGTGACCAGTATGTATTGTATTTACGTATTACATTTTGTTGTTTGTGTACTTTTGTTGTAAACACACAGTTTAATATAAGTGGTGTTTTCTTGCAAATTATGAACCCGAAGCATGTAACAATATGCTCAGATATTCATTGTTTTTTAAAAAGTATTAAAATAAAACTACGAAAAAAGTGCAAATCCGCCAATTTATAGTCTGTCATATCCATGACAGGATATTGACAACTAGGAAGGATAGAGACTACCTGAGCCCTCTATGTTATATATAGACTTCGATTTTGCTTATTTTTACTATATTTCAATTAAAAGAAGAGTAATGTTTTTGGGGGATGTATATGTATGTCAAAGTATGTATCATATTTCCATATATTTATTATTCTGTTTTATTGTACCACTCTACAGTCTTTAGGCAGTACCATAGACTTTGTGATGTATAACATTATAGGGAAATTATGTTTTCTCTTTTAAGTTTTTAACCTTTTTACGTAATTATTTATTAGTTACATGCCTCTTCAGCATACAATATTCAAGAATGTCAAGAATCTTCGCATGAAGATAGTTGTGAATGTGGAGGAAGGAAGGCAAGTCTGTCTGAATCGTGATGTAGTCACCAATTCTCTCTGCCTAACCCGTAAGGGATTAAGCATGAAAATATGTATGTATGAAATATTAAAATTCGAATGAAAAAACGCACGAGCTATACAGTGAAAATTAGAAATAATAAAAAGAATAAGAATAACTAAGATACCAAAGATTTAAGGATTATGATAAATGAGAACTGATTAAACAGCGCAAGAAAAATACTTTATTGAAGGAATGATAAAGAGATGTTGCAGAATTCTACTATCTAGCAGTCACAGTAACTGCCTGCTAGACTGCCTATCATATGAAGGGGCCCTTACCAACACAGAGAGAAAGTGTTACGGGCTTGATAGAACTCATTCATGCTCGGACGTGTTATCACACCACATTCAATCACGTGGCCATATGCGTATACACGTATACGCGCAGATCCCTTGCAGGGTAGGCAGAGGAAACTGAATATCTATAAGGCTTACTAGTTTACCATGATTCACCGGTTTGTCGGTTGGCGAGATAAGTGGTGATCCCATCACTGACTGCATTGTAAATAAATAAATATTCACAGGACAAATTACACTTACTGATCTACCCCAAAGTAAGCAAATCATTTGCTTGTGTTATAGGTGTTAGTCAACAATACTAATACATAGAAATACATATATAAATCCTAGAATATATTTAATAAATACCCAAACCCGGAAGTACAAACATTTATGCTCATCACACAAATGGTTGTCCCCGTCGGGGATCAAACCAATGCCCCGTCGATTGCGTAGTCAAGGTCGCTAACCAGACGACCAACAGAATGGTCAAATTGTCAATGGTCCCAAAAAATAGTCAAATTGTACCAACCTGACAACGATTATTGATTATTACTAGTAATATCCGGTAGGTACTTTACGTGCTCATCCGATGCACGGGAGTGGTAACACACACTACACGCCAGACTCTAAACTGCTACTGAGAATTTGGATTTTCGAGAAAAACCTCGAGAAAACTTCAATAACACTTGCCCAACTGGGGATTGAATCAGGGACCTCATGATCTAAATCAAATAGGCTATCCACTTGATCACTAGGCAGTCAAGTACTGTAACATTCATAATACACACCCAAACCCAGAAATACAAACTTTATCCTCATCATACAAATATTTGTCTCTCTCAGGAATCGAACTTGAGCATCTTTAATTGGTATTTTGATTCGCTTACTATTTGACCATTTGGGACAGTCAAATCCCAAACGTTACTCCACATAGTAAACCGAAAACGCATAGTAAACACAGCTATAGTTATAAAATAAATATCAATATACTAGCTGCAGTGTGCAGCCTGCTGCATTATAAAAGTTTTTGGAAAATCCCATGGGATCACCTAATTCTTCCGGGATAAAAAGTAGTGTGTGCTATTTCAGGTTGTTATCTACCTATGTGCCAAATTTCATTCAAATCAGTTCAGTAGTTTTTGCGTGATTGAGTAGCAATCATCCATTCATCCATTTAAGCATCCAAACTTTTGCTTTTATAATATTAATATAGATTCCAGGTTCAGCAATAATACGTAGGTCACACTATAAGTTTTGCGTAACTTAAAAAAACAACATGTTATAACCAAAATATTATGTTTATTGCTTTTCAAAATAGTCTCCTTTACATTTTAAACATTTTTTTCATGCCATCGAACCATTTTTAAAACAGGAGGACCACAGATCTGAAGGCATGTTTTCATCGTGCTGATTGAACACTATTACTGCCTCTTCGGAGTTGGTAAAAGTAAAACCTCTGATCAAATCTTTGATTTTGGGGAAAATACAGAAATCACAGGGTGCTAGGTCGGGGCTATGCACAGGATGAGTGACGAGATGTACTTTTTCAGAAGCTAAAAGTGACTTTGTTTTGTTGGCCGTGTGTGAAGAAGCGTTATCATGGTGTAGGAGAATGCGGCTTTTGGGTCGTCTTTTGCGAACTTTATCTAACACCCTGGGTAAACAAATAGTAGAATACCACTCAGCATTAATACTCTTTTGATCTTCAAGTGGAATTGTACAAATGGGAGTCATACCTAAGAGAAAAAACTTGGTCATTTTTTTACCAACGTTTCTCACCTGTCTCACTTTTGTTGACCTGTTCTCATTTTTAACACCCATTGACAAGATTGGTGTTTTTTTCAGATCCAAAACAATAAATCTACGTTTCGTCTCCTGTGACAATATCATAGACAGCATTAGAATGTCTGTGGTCATACTTCAGTAGCATCTGTGAGCACAATTCCACGCAAAGCCTGCTTGTGCTCCGCTGTCAGTTCACGAGGGATCCAACGACAACAAAGTTTCTGAATTTGGCTCATACCAATTCCTAATAGTCCTCAAATTGTCTCATAGGTAATCCGGGGGTTTTCTTCAATTAAACGCTTAACAGTAGCCACAATATTTTCGTTGACGGCAGTTGAAGGCTGCCCTTCACGAAATTCCTCATGTAAAGAAACTCAACCTCTCTCGAATTCAGCAATCCATCACCTCACGGTGCTCAAACAAAGTGCTTCTCTCAAAAGCATTTTGAAGACGAGCGGCACAGTCTTGCAGAGAAAGAGAACTTTTAAAATCATAAAAAATCATCGTTCTAAAATCTTTTTGACTTAATTCCATTTTCGTTGCGTACGTAGAACTTTGATGTGTGATAAAAAAAAATTACAGATAATTTCCCGCCAATTACTTTTTTTTTATTACTAAGAAAGTTGCAAAGTTTTAAAAATATAACATTTGAAATTCAAATAGTTCCGATTAGCTAGAAGTGCAAAACTTTTAGTGTGCCTCATGTATATCATATGTTTGAAGATAACATTTCAGGATGCCTACCTAACAACAGACATAATCCTTTCTTTTTGGAGGTGAAATTAAGAAGGTAAAACAAATTAAAAGTAAAAGAAGCTAATTTTGCAGCACATTTGTACTAGCATATTTTTTATTTTGTCTACCTAGGTGTATTTTAAAGTAATATAAAAGTTCTTTTAATGGCAACACTAATTTTTTTTTTTAAAGTGTATTATTTGCAGATACCACTCAAAACTCAATCCATTACAATATCATAATAAACACATCTCTATTGGTTCATAACATATAATTATTAATTAAAAAAATTAAATTGATGGTATACTATATTCAAGATATTGTTTAAATTAAGTATTTCTCACATACATAGAACCTAAACTATTACTTACTGTCATAGGCAGCTTGAAACAAAAGCGGCATACATGGAACTCAATTACATGATAATTGAAGTATTTTTTATAAAGAAGTGTTAAATTTCATATAGCTACTTTTTTGTCTATATAGAAAGCTAATAAAAAGAAAATACTAAAATTAGTTGATTTACCATTTTCTTTACTGTAAGGTAAATAACAAATATTATCAAATGCATTGATGCATTTATATTGACATGCTCTATATTTATATACATTTCAAATGGATTTTAAAATAAACTACATATAAAAGTTACCACAAAATGAACTCTATTATGGTAAAATGTTACTATTTTGAAAAATATGTTTTCATTGTTTTTATCGTGTAAACTTCTGTAACAAAATATAAATAGAAGCAAAGCTCTGGCAGTTTATTAAGCAATAAAGCTGTACTTGTCAGTAAATAAAATATTTTGCATATTTAAATAAATATACCAAATTTAAATATTAAAAGCTTTATAAAAGCTATGCAGATGATAAAACATAACTTGAGAAATCAAAATGTGTTTTACACACTTAAGGGCAACTTACATCAGTGACTTAAGTTTTAGCAAAATCATAGCAATACAATTGGTCCGGGAGCCAGGTGCAAATTTGGTTAATTATTTCCTCTCAAGAGATAATTCGTGAGACGCATCAGAGTATAGTATTATAAAGTGTCGTGAAAGTCAACTGGTGCTCGGTTGGGGGGATGAGCGGGTGTAGCCACCCACGCATGAAGAAAAAAAAAATACATTCACTGATTTCCTCTCAGCTGAAGTTTTGTCAAATTGTAGCTCATCTAATATCTCAACGAAAAAAAATAATCAGCTGGTTACAACATAGTGTATTGTACGTCAGCTGGTGTCTCGAACATGAAAATTTTTTTTTTATTTTCAGTGATTTCCTCTCAAACCAAAATTTACCTCATGATAGCTTATATGTAACTGTGGATAAATATATAGGTCAGCTGGCTGTATCTTGGTGGAAAAACCGTCAGCTGATACTTTGAAAGTTATTACATAGGAGTTAGGCAGGAGTATCTACTGTCAATTTAAATGCATCAGCTGACTAGCTTTTCCTCGGCTTATTGCTAGCAGATTTTTTTTATTTATCGCATCAGTATATTAACAATCAGCTCACAAATTTTCATCTGGGAGGAAATGACATATCTTTAATTATTGTTATTATAATTATTGTATAAATTGTTAGATATATTTATATTTTATTAAATTATGATTGTACATACTTTTTGAGTTTTTAACATGTTACACTGAGAAAAAAATACTTTTAGTCAATTAACAATTTCTTGATTCAAGAAACTCTCTAACAATCAAATATTCAATTATTAATAATTATTAATTTCCAAAGAGAAGAGCATCAAAATTTATCAGTGAATAAAAGATAAACAAAAGAATAGCTTTATCTAAATTAAGTAAAAATTATTATGTAAAAAAGTCGAAAAAAAATCATCGAATATAAGTCGATTCTAATTGATTCAAGAGAGGCTAAACTTGATTCTGAAAAGTCGATTATTTTCAGATAAAAGTCGATTTTTGACTAAAGTCAGAGTCGACTTTCCTATCCCCAGAATAGACGAGCAAATGTCATCACAGTCTGTCGCAACTCATTAAAAAAAAACTGTCCATGAACAAGGTAGAACATCAATGCCGGCTGCAGCGTTCTCACTCATGACTAATGTTGATTACATACTTATTCGTTTCAAAAACATTGATACGCAATATTTATTTCAACTCAACTCTCATATTGAAGCAGCGCTATGTCGAATAATTAAAGATACGTCATTTCCTCCCAGATGAAAATTTGTGAGCTGATTGATAATATACTGATGCAATAAATAAAAAAAATCAGCTAGCAATAAGTCGAGGAAAAGCTAGTCAGCTGATGCATTTAAATTGACAGTAGATGCTCCTGCCTGCCTGATTACATAGGAGTTATATGTAATAACTTTCAAAGTATCAGCTGACGGTTTTTCCACCAAGATGCAGCCAGCTGACCTATATATTTATCCACAGTTTCATAAAATCTATCATCAGGTAAATTTTTGTTTGAGACGAAATCACTGAAAATAAAACCACCAGCTGACGTACAATACACTATGTTGTAACCAGCTGATTATTTTTTTCGTTGAGATATTAGATGAGCTACAATTTGACAAAATTTCAGCTGAGAGGAAATCAGTGAATGTATTTTTTTTTCTTCGTGCTACAAACCGCTCATCCCCCCAACCGAGTGCCAGCTGACGTTCACGAGGCTTCATAATACTATACTCTGATGCATTTTACTAATTACCGCTTGAGAGGAACTTGGTCATGAAAATCTGTTGCTGGCTCCCGGACTAAATATTGTATTCTACACATAATGTTATAGTCATATTGTAAGAATAACTGTGATAAATTTTCATACAGATAAAATTGAAAATTAACTTTCACATGGCCATTCATCATCAGTACTTGATAAGACTCCATTTTAATATATAACTATTATTCAATAAACAGTACAAATTTTATTATATATAGTAAAATAGCAAACATGTTTTAATAATCCAAATACAAGTTTTTTTTTAATTCAAGATTTTTACTAGCCTATAAAAATATAGAATTTCCTTATATATGATGACATACCATTTCATGTTTAAATTTCACTTTATTTTAATTAAAAATAATAAAATAAATTAATTTGATTTATTGTATTGCTAGCATAGTAACCAATGTGGATATATCGTATCATAGTAACACATGTGCACAATGTGGGACCTTTCACACTATGTCGTGGTGCTTTTGTATTTAAAACTATTCCATTCTATTTAAAGTACCAGTGATACTGATTTTCCATGCAGTGGCTAATGTTTGTTGGGGGTTGAAGACTATCCTTCTACTCTAATTACACCTATAAAAATGTTTTTACTTACTGTAAATTCTCCTGTCACTGCATCAAAACCAACATGAACAGTGTGTTCAAAATTAGTGGGATAACTTATATTTGGTTTATTGTCATTATGTGCAGTGCTTTTGGAACCTTTTATTTTTGCTTTTAAAGTTTTCTTTTTCCTATCTCCACTATCATCAGGTTCTGAAATGTAAACATAAAACATAATAATACATTGTTACTTCTGTAGGCTCATATGACATTTAACTATTTAAACTAAAAATATCCCTTTCTTAATTATAATAGAATTAAAGTCTAACAGCATTCAAGCAAGTCAACAAGGTAACATATTTTCGTTGAGTATAATTTTTGATTGTGTTTATTAAAGTATGGAAATGAGTCATACAACAATACGTATGAATACAAATGCAGTTTGTACCTTTTGGCAGAGGTCTCATATCTACAGATGCAACAGAGTCCACTCTATCAGTTCCTCGGTTGCTAGTTAGGCGCACTGGAGGTGCCGGCGGTTTGTCTTCGTCGCTCGACATATTGTTTTATGGATTTGTCCTATAATGCATTAAAGACTGATTTTAAAACTCGCACACGATCTGCAAAATATAATCATAATATAACTGAATACGTATGACTTTTACCCTTTTTAGTAGTCATATGGCATAATATTTAATAAAACTACAATAAAATAAACAAATATACCATATATACATAGAAAATACTTTATATTACTCATGGACGCACCCCATAAGGTTTGGAAGTCGCACACTAAATCGTAATCGTTGTCAACACTTCACTTACCAATAAATAGTAAAACCAATATTCCAACTATTAGATAAGTTACATTTCAATCAATTTTGATAGGCGAGAAATTTGATAGTCAGATTTTTGCTACTATTTATTATTTTTACGGTTTACACACAAAATTACGGAGCTGATGATTGGAGCCGCCATTTAAAATAATTCTTAATTTTCAGTTTAATTTTCTGTGATTATTTAGACGTCATATGCACAGATTAATACTATTAAGATGTGTGCACACATTGGGTGTATTCCTGATCACAGAGTAATATACTCCTAACGGAGTTTCTGATAAATGTCTAAAATAGGGTCGAGAACGTAGCACGCATACGATTTCATTGACCTCTAAATATATGGACATGAAATAGCTACAGAAAAAACGTGTCATTTATACACACAATATGGCTGCCGTGTTAACATTATTAAGGATGTCCAGAAAGTAACATTTATGTTTTATCGATAAACGTTGTTTCCTGATTTACGTATTTTCAACCAAAAAATATGTTATTGTATTAGAGGTGATCTTTGACGTGTAAGAACAAAATCTAAACATAATTTACTAGTACCTATACTGATAACGCTTAAAACGTAACCAAAAATATTGAAACGCAAAGTAGGTCCGTACTAAAACGTTTATAGTAAATAAAATTTTATATTAATCAAGCTAGACAATAAAATAAATTAAAGTATTTTCACTAATAATTAGGCTTTAGATTTACTTCTTTTAGTCTCCAGTATTCTTTGCTTTAGTTGACTAATTCTGAGGTTCTAGGACACTTCTGACAATTTCATACGTCAGTATATATGACGTCTTTGTTGTGTGATTATATTCGTATTAGCACCTGCATGGTTGCAGTACTACCTACCAATTTAAAATTCCAATAAAAACGATCCCTGGACTCACTCAAACAAATAGTAAATTGATAAAGAGAGATCGAGTTGACAAATCAAAATGTCAACGATGTTGAATCAATTATTTTTAGCAAGATAATATAAGAAAACTCTTTTAACTGATGTATCTGTCTGTTAGAAACTGCTAGTCCTAAGATTAATGTAACACATGTACTTACAATTACCCATGCTGACATAACATACTCGTACACGCATACACACTCATATACACGTACAGACTCATACACATACATAAATACACACACGCAATAGGAACGTATATTACTTAATTTACACAAATGCTAATGATGTTCTGGAAGAGCGGTGTATCCTGACACAAGCATTTCTGCTTAAAAGGATGCGCCGGACAATGTAATATTATATAATCAGTGTAAAATAAGTTGAGAAATAAACATTTAAACATTTGTAAAAATATATTATCTAAGTCTTGCAAACACTTACCTGTATTGAAATCACCTAATATTAATGCCATAAGTCATAACATCTACTATATGGTTAAAGAATTTATTGATTTTATTAGAATTAATATAATAATTTACACATTTCAATATTAATTTACATTCCAAATTTTAGGTATGAACATATTTAAAAAAAACGTAGTATTTAAACTATTCATTTACAACGTTGCGGCCAACAAAGTCCGCATGCATCATGACACCTATACATAAAATGAATCATCATCGATGTTGCAATTAGTTGTATGACGTAACCACTACTTATTTATTAATTTGCAAATATTATACAATAATCAGATGTAATTTAACATGTTGAACTTATTTTTACTTACATTTTCCTTTATCACGGGAACATGAATGGATGCTAGTACTGATGATGTTAAAGTCCGAGTTGATTCATGTATATTCTGCCTTTCACACAAAACATTTATTTTCTGCTTATTAACGGGCTAAAAATATTTAGGTCGGCATTATTGTCTAAAAACTGAAAGTGTAATTAGGACTACTAAAAATGTTTAATTAACTTATGATCAATTTGAATAATTCTTAAATCTTTTAATTAAGGCTCTTAGCAATAAAAATAAACAAAAAACCGAAGCCATCAGCAGAACTTAAAGGTACAATTATGCATGGAAATTATTGTTAAATTTGATAACTTGTATGTTGTTAAATCAAATTTATATTTAATAGTTATTTATTTTTGATATATTATATCAGTAGCTTAGGCAGAAGATGTGAAGCTATCAAGGTAGCGACCAAAAAAAACATCGACAACAACAAACACAAAATAACACTTACACAAACAGACAAACAGATGTCACTATTCTTAATGACGATTCCATTTTTTATTAACATTTAATACCTATTTAATTATATTATTACTGAAACTTATTAAAAATATACAAAAGGAATAAATACTGAAATTATTCATTATACAAATACTAGTCCCTATTATACTCTTTAGTGTCAATAAAAACAACTTTTAACAGTATTTGATAATATAAATAACAATTGTTAATTGTTAAAAAATTTAATACGAATTTTAATATGTTAATTATTGTTAAATGATCCATACCTAGGTACAATCAGTGTTGTGTGTTAGGGTTATACAGGTGACAGACATCATATCATATTTTATGTGGTAGAAGGAAATCGAGCTTTCTGATGACTGCAGATAGGTAAAAGACACAGGATATCATACTATGAAAACTTAAGAAATTACCATTACCTACTTACCAGAGAAATTGAAGGAATGACATTGTCACGCAATCTGACTACATCCAGTGTTTTATTAAAATTACTTTCCTTGAAATGAAGTGAGCAGACCAACCAGTTCTTATGTCGGGGATTGATATTTTCAATGCCAATGGCATCTAGCCATTTTCTGTGTAAATCTTCATTTCTGGGGAACCTAAAATTTAATGAAATTAAATATCGACAAATCTAATACCCCAACACTAGTCGTATTTTGTAGGAATCAAAAAAATGATGTTTACAAAGAAATCGTAAAATACACGAACATCTTTTATAAGTCAATATAAAAATACAACAATTTAGAATGGATATTATTTAAAATCAGCACGCTTTATCATAGGAGTTTGCGACATACCTGTGAAGCGTTATTAGAGGTGCATTTTTGTCCTTTTTTGCTCCACATTGCAAAATACAACACGAAGGCATGTTGACTAATAGTCTATTAACTTCCACGGAGAATATGGCACTTAATAAACTGATATCTACTTGGTAAATCGTATTTATCCGAAACTAAATTAATATTTTGACAAATCATGTACCACTTATTTATATACATAATATGGCGTCGATGACACGTTTATAGAATTGCCAATTACTTAACTTTTAATTTATACGAAAGTGAGCAAGACACAATATCGTTGTCTCTTTTTGCATATGCAAATTACCATTTGTTAAAAAGAGATAAAGAAATGTCGCTTAGTTCAATGTCGATTCTACCGATATTTGTATAACGAAAGTAGCTATAGAATGTTATTGCGCTTCTATATATTATTCATATTTCTATGTACGATTTTGACTTTGCACACATTTATAATTTTTATTTGTGTATATATATATATATATATATATATATATATATATATATATATATATATATATATATATATATATATATATATATATATATATATATATATATATATATATATATATATAGATTTCTTACATATTAGTAATCCATAGCGGACAAACAACGTGACACGTAATTTATATAAGTCTACGGGATTGTCCTTCCACACAGCCAAAATGGCATTAAAATTTATATGGTGGTTAAGTATTCTTAAATTTTCTAATTTTCCGCGCACTTTTCTTAATATTTTCTTTTATAAGAACCTTCTCCTTACAATTACAAACACAACAAAAAAAATTTAACGAAATTGGTCCAGCCCACGAAATAAAGAAAACAAGCGGAATTGGCAAGTACAAACATTTGTATCAGGACCGCGATCGCCACACTCACACATAAAATAAGCATTATTGCATATAAACTACCAATGCAAACATTGTTTCATTGGTCGTTTTCATTTTAAGCAACAATAATCCGAAACACACAAACAGAACATTTAAAAATATACCAAAGTGCGTTACAATAAATTTTATTTTGCTACAAAAAAAAAAGAGTATTTACGTCCTTTTGTAATCTATTCAAAATAGACTCATCTATTTGTACAATAGTGAAACTTAAGATCGTAATAGTTTCGCTATTCTACAATAGATGGCAGCATTGATTTTTCCGTAGTTTTCAGTTGATCATATTTAAGTAGAGAACTTTCTAAAACGATATGCGTAATGACTGTCATTACGCATATCTTTCTAGAAACATTAGGTCAACCTAAAATGAACTTTATATGTAAGGTGTACGGCTGATTTTAGCTTGACTTTCTATTATATCATTAGAGATTATATAAAATCAGGAATTTAATTAAAATAAAATGAAAATTGTACTTTCGAATGATATGAAATATCTCCATTTTTAATAATCTGTATTCTACTATCATTTCTGCATTCAAGGATGGCACAATACGGCACAATTCAGTGTATAATAGATTTTCGCACGACGACTATCTCCTAATGATATGGTAAGTATCACTAAGGCAATTTAGAGTAAAAGCGCATAATAGTGACGCACGCGGCACGCCCACTCTTCACTTCCCCTTGTTTTCTTTATTTCGTGGTCCAGCCATACAGGCGTGATGTCGTGACCAAGGAAAATAGGGATTGATTTTTATATATATAGATTACATATTAGGAATCCATAGCGGACAAACAACGTGAAACGTAATTTATATAAGTCTACGGGATTGTCCTTCCACACAGCCAAAATGGCATTAAAATTTATATGGTGGTTAAGTATTCTTAAATTTTCTAATTTTCCGCGCAATTTTCTTAATATTTTCTTTTATAAGATTCTTCTCCTTACAATTAAAAACACAACAAAAAAAAATTACCGAAATTGGTCCAGCCATTCAGGCGTGATATCGTGACCAAGGAAAATAGGGATTGATTTTTATATATATAGTTAATATTATTAATTAAATACAATATTAAAATATAATATTACTAAATATATAAAATATTTTTTTATTTAGTCTGTTTATTTATTTTGTTTATTTTATGGTAAAGGAAGGCAAACAAGCAGAGGGGTTTCCTGATGGTAAGAAATGCCGTCGCCTATAGACATCAAAGGTGGTAATGGTTGGGTTAGGAATATACTTAAGCCAATATAATACGTATACATATACTTGCTCATAATACAATTATGTATATGTTGGATTGGTGAATTTATGTTATACTAGCTGTTGCCCGTAGCTTCGCCCGCGTTTTGCACAGGAACCCGTTGAGTGATCGGGATAAAAAGTAGCCTATATCCTTTCCACTTTTATTTTATTTATTTTATTATTATTTTATTATTATTTTATTATTATTTATTTATTATCACTATTATTTTTCTTACAGAATAATAAATAATATTATAACTAGCAAAAAGCAGAGCTTTGTAAGGGCTCGCAAGTTATACTATCTAGTAATATTGTTATAAAAGTATTTTTATGAGAATTACATCTTTTAATGCATGGACTTTATTTATAATTATCTAACCTAAAAAACTCAGCGTATTTTCGCCCAATCATTATATTCGCATCAAAGGCCCGAGTCGTCAGGCTTTGGACTAGGAATATTTGGTTTTTGTTTGTTGGTATTTTCAAGGAAAAATATGTATTAAAAATGAAGGTTGATCTTATAAAAAACACATTTTTGACATTTTGCTGAAATAATTGTCTTTTTTTTCTAAAATCAGGAAGTTCTTGGTTTTACGTCGATTTACGAAATCAAAATAAAAAAATGTTTTATTTAAATAAACCTTCAAAATTTTTGGACTACGCAGGCACGAAGAATTGACGGTAGACACTCAGCGAATACATTTTTCGAATTTTTCTCTCAGAGAAACCCTCGGAGTTGGATTCCAAAGACGGGCAAATGAAAAATGTGTTTTTCAGTTTTCTGATAAAACAACTTTGCCCGGGATTGGAAAAGGGCCCTACTGGCGATAGGCTGGCCACCTATCACATTGTGGGACTTAAGTATCTTCAGCTAACCGTGGATGCACACGTTGTACTTCTGCCTACCTCTTCGGGGATATGGGCGTCAATATATCTTTTTTTAGCTTTTTACCCTCGCCCTTGGGCTAAGATTGGGAATTGATCTCAATACAATACAAATCAATTAATACATCTGTACTGTTTCTCAGTAAGCATATTGTGAAACTCTCTAACGCTCTATTTACTCTGTTCCCAGCAAACATCCCTGCTCTAGACCTAAATTCTCCTTGTGCCTCCCACAATATTACTTCGAACTTCCCTTGCATTCTCCTTTCAATGATTTTATCATACACCTTCGATGCCAAACTGATCAAACTGATGGCCCTATAGCTAATGCAGTTTATACTTGAACCTCGCCTTTATACGAGGGCACGATAACCGCGCGCCGCCAGTCAAATATGAAGAAACAATTCATGAAGTAGGTAGTCTCTTAATAAGTTCAAAAATTCTAATAGAAAATGTATCTTCTATCAATTTTAGCTCGTTAATTTAATAAGAGATGGCGTTAGTAGTAATAAGATTTTAATACTAATTGTACCTTCTATTTTTTTATTTTTATAAAATGGTATTTTTATGGTAGATAACAAATCTAGACATGAATATAAACTACCACGTCGAAGCTCAAACCTAAAAATGCGATATTTTTTCTGTAAAATGTACCACAAAAGTGCATAGAAAGTGGCCCAGTGTAGGGCTCGCTTCGCTCGCCCTGATAACACGTATGTGAATTATATCTTTACCTCACATAGGAACAAAGTGGCGGGAAGTTGAAACTTATGCCAAAGTAGCAGCCTAGGTTATATTTCCCCGATCTAACGATATAAGATAAATACTTTGAGAAACGGTCATGTGAGAAATAAGACCAGTATAAACGTGCCTTAGTTTAACAGTTTTGTTCGACCGTTTCTCACAGGCATACCAACATGCAACTTTGAAAACACTTTATTTGCTAAATAACCTAAAAATTTGATACAAAGGTAGCGTGATACTGTAGCATCGGAATCACTTTACTTTCAAAATGGTTTACACTAATATTAAACAAAATATTACTTACTTTTCTTGCTATTAATTTTGTTTCTCACAGGATTTTTTCACAAAAATATAGGCAACAAAAAAAGAACAACAAATCACCAAGCCACAGAGGGAGACTGGTGAACCTAGCAGAGGGAATGCTAAGGTTGTCGACCTACCTTTTCTAAATCCATATTGATTATTTTTTAATATATTAAATTTCAGTAAGTAATTATAAAGTCTATCATGCATAACTTTCTCAAAAAATTTTGAAAGTATTAGAATTATGTAATGGGTCTATAATTATTGATATCGCAAGTATCTCCTTTTTTAAGTATTGGTCTAACTATAGACTTTTTTAGTCGTTGTGAGAACTTCTCTTCTAAAAATGACAAATTAATAATATGACTGAGCGGCTTTGACATTACAGCAGCAACATTTTACAGTAGTTCTGTACTAATATTATCATAACCAGTTGTACTTGTTTTTTTTTTAAGGAGTCTATGATAACTAAATACTATACGAACCTAACAGTCTTGTTTCAATTATCAAAGTTAGTAGGGGGTTTAAAATATGTAATACATACATTTATTAAAATATTCATAATGCTACGTATACATTATTTAGTAGTTTTTACAACCAATAACTTTTTTTAACCGAACATGAATTCTTTTCATAGGCTGACCTTTTTCACGTTTTGAGCTCTCCTGTAAAAAATAATTTTAAATCCTTACTAAGTTTTGAAATGGGGCAGCCGTACATTGACAGCATGTTTTAGTAATGGCGTTTTTGGCCTCAACCCTCCGCAAGCTGTTTAAGGTAACGTTAATTTTCTTCAATGATTTCAAATTAGAACACTGACAAAATTTTTGTAGCTTTGTCTATTACAAGGAAGTTACATTCTACCCGGAATTTTCACACGCGCTTCGAATTCGTTCCGAAGAGTACCACGACATTGTCCACCAATGTCGTGGTACTCTTGTTGTGTGTCTCTTTCTACTAAATAAAGCGCCAATCGCCATATATAAGTGCGGCCATGTGTAGTTTGCAAATTACTACTGAGTAGTTCTACTAATCTGAGAAACAGCTTTGCATTGTAATTACGCAATAATTAAAATAAGCACATTTTACAACTCACTATGTTTATTGCAATACCTACATTTTATGCTAATTTATTTATCGACGTGTATGAATAAAAGGGATTTCATGATTACCGAATATATAAAAATCTACCATCGGATAGTTTTATTTACAACATCCACTCTTGTCGTTGTCTTGCTCAGAATGTTATTCCCTCTGTTAAGTAAAAAACAAATGTCAACTTTATGGGTAACGAAATAAAGTACATTTTTATTTCAAATATTGCTTCGTAATAATTCCAGTTATCTATACATAATATAATAAAATTGTAGGAAAGACAAAACTGTACATTGAATATTTTTTTAAAAGAATACTTGGGGCGTGATCTACAATCAATATCGAAGCCAAAAATATAGTTTTTAGAATTTTTGTCTGTTTGTCTGTTTATCTATTTGTCTGTTTGTCTGTATGTATGTTGCGTGAATATTACTAACAGGTCGGGTCAACATATAGGCTACATATTATCACGCTATCACCTACGGGGGAGGAGCTGTGCGGAGTAAACCAAGTCCGCGCGGACGAAGTCGCAGGCAACAGCTAGTCGTATATAAGTTCCTTGGTCTATTATGAAAATTTTAACTTGTTAGACAAAGATAAAGCCATTTTTCTTTGTTCAGCGTTGGAATGCATGCAATTCTGTAATTTTTATTGTTTATGGAAATTAATGCCAAGTTCTTATCTTTCTCTTGTCAAATACTGGTATACTTACGTACTCTTTCCACCAAAGAAGACGATTTATTTATATTTGACTAGCTGTGCCCGCGACTTCGTTCGCGTGGAAAAAAATCTAAAATAAAAACCCGCATAGTTCCCGTTCCCGTGGGATTTCCGGGATAAGAACAATCCTATGTCCTTTCTTGGGTCTCAAACTATATTTGTACCCAATTTTATCCAAATCGGTTCAGTGGTTTGGCCGTGAAAGCGTAACAGACAGACAGACAGACAGAGTTACTTTCGCATTTATAATATTAGTATGGATTAGTATTGTATACTCTTTGGATTGGTATTTGACATTTGTGTTTTGTAAATATGCAAATGACATTTAATTTTGACAATTGACATTTAAATTGTTAGCATTGACGATTGAACATTGGTGATATTTCATATTGAGATATTTATCATTTTTGATGTTGTTTAGACAAAACGTATCGTTAAATAGATATGTTTAGCTAAGAAATAATATTTTTTAATATGTCTTCTGGCCAGCTCATATTATACTTCGTATCTTCGCATTACAGTATCTGATTTCTATGTAGCTTTTCACTTTGCGAATTTTGTTATGGTAAAGTTAAAATACTTTCCAAGTTGAATTTCACATTATATTCCTAACAAATAGCAATATGGAGAATGCCACGGAAGTTCAGGTAAATAGAAATAGTAAATTTTCTATGCGATTACTTCAAAATTGAACTCTAGTTTTAAGCGGTGAATTATTTCATTTGTTTTAAACTAAATATTGTTTTATTAGACTCATGATGCTGGTCCTAAAAGAAGTCCATTTGATGACTTGGACAGAGAAGAGCTAATAGCAAAATGCAAAGGCCTCCTAGCTTTAGCTCAAAAAGCTAAACATGCCAAAATAGGTAAGTTCTTACAAATTAGAACTTCATTTCTATTGATTTTATATTTTTTTAGGCTCTATTATGATTTTATATCATAAAAATATTTCCTGAAAGTATTATAAATGATTCGTACCTTTATTGAAATTACTTTGAATAAAACAAAATGGGCTTAGACTTGTAGCAACATTAGTGATTGCATCTTTTGGTAACAAATGCATTTGGTGCACATTATTTGAACGTATGCACCATCGAACATGCCCAGCAGCGGAGAGAACAATGGGAGCCAGAGCCTCTCACCAATCAGCAGTCAGAAATACGTTCGACGACGAGAAGATCGCGGCTAGACAGGCTGTCATTTTGAAATATGATGTACGGTGTGCTTGTGTTTAAAAATAATAAACATGTTAAAAATAATAATAAATTATATCAAATTATATAATTAAAAATAACTGAACATTTTTAATTATATAATTTGATATAACTAAATGTAACTTTGAAGTCATTAATTTGTAAATAAAATATGTTACTTTTGAATAAAATCTAATCTCTTTTTGTGGTGGTATAGCAAATATGATATTGTTTGCTTATCTTCTTTTTATATTAAATTTGTAACTTAATCATGTCTACCTATTTGGAATAATTGGAAAAATTATATCTTTCTGTGACTCTCAAATGAATAAACAAATTTTAATGTAATTCACTTCACTTAGAGAGGTTCGGCTTGAAAGAAAGTGTCAGTGTAAAGATGTGAAAGGACATGCTTTGTTGGCTCGGACATGTAGAAAGCATGGTAGTTTGATACTTGAAAGGTTAACAAAACTGACGTACCATGATCACACTGATCGAGTATTATCGAAAGTTGGTGTCAAGAGTCTTTGTAACTGGTGTGTGTGTATGAAGACAGTAATGAATTTGAAAGAAGAGAAACAAGCCTGCAAGGATTGTGATGTATGGCACTCGGCTCGCTCTGCCTACCCCATAAGAGATCTGGTGTGAAGATATGTTTATATGTATGACACTTCATCTAAAAATGACACCATTCCCCTAAAGGTACTATTTTAACTTTTCAGTTCTTAAAAAGTTAAAAAAATAATAAGAAGAAAAAACTTGCCATGAAAAGAAATTAGACAACTTATGGTGTCTGGTTCGAATGGCTCTTATGGTGGTGGTTATTTTTGGTATTAAGACTATTCTGTGTCATTTTGTTATCTGTGTAATCTATCCTCTCTGTAATCTCTCCCCTTTCGATGGAGGTTGGCCGGGAGGTCGGTCGACAATGTTCTTGCTTTAAATTAAAATTTGTTAATTTAAAAAAAAATAATTATATGAATATAAGGCCATGGTGCATCTCAGAAGTTTTAGTTAAAATCGCTGAGGAGAAAGCATTTCAATAAAATGCGTCCGTCACTGGACATGACGCTATAGTCTAGAAAGATGGCGCTGTAACATCGTAAGGAATTCATTGCAGTTGACTTATAATAAGGAAATAGTATTAGTATCGGAAGTCTATCATCAATAAGAATTTTTACCTGCTGTGAAATGCAGCATCATCGCATTCTAATCTTTTGTTTAAATACTTGAGCTTCATATGTTTGGAGGTTATGTATATTGGAATAACCGAATATCGGGCCTAGAGTATGGATGAAATATACAGGAAGCTCAAGTATTTAATTAAAACAATTAGAATGCAATGATGCTGTGTTTCATTGGTCTTGAATGATAACAGGTAAAAATTCTTATTAATGATAGACTTCCGATTCCACACAGAATAGACTTAATACCAAAAATACATTGATATTTTTTACTATGGCAATAAATATAAGGTAAACGAAAATGTATTCAGCTTACTGTGTTTCGTTTCACATTTATTTGTTACTAGCTGACCCGCGCAGTTTCGCCCGCGAGTAGATTAACATGTCGTCTAGATAGCTTTTCATACAAATTTCATCCCCTATTTCAACCATTTAGCGATTGATTTTTGAAAAAATAATTGTTTGCCTATGTTTGACCCCGGCTCTTCAAATACTTCCATGCCAAATTTCATGAAAATCGGTCCAGCGGTTTAGCCGTGAAAGCGTTACAGACAAACAAACAGATAGACAGACTTTCGCATTTATAATATTAAGTATGGATAGTATGGATACTAGTATGGATTTTCGAGAATCTAAGTTAAGAGAAAAAAAATTTGTAATTTACGAAAATAAAAGTTTATATATAAATTATCAATGTAATTTTCGGGAGGGGAAAAAAGGTTTTATATGAATTGACCATTCAATTCTAGGGAACGCAAAATATTCGCGTTACATCATATTTTATCATTTCGTAAATAGTTATAAATTAATTGTTATATTTGAGTGGTCTGGGCTTCTTTATTGAATAGACAAACTGCAGTTCTGCCATGCAGATCATCAAAGACAACAGATTGGCTACAAGTGTCACTACCATTATGACTACTAGGTGGTGGAGAGTATAGGCGATTATTTCTCTTTCCATCAGGAGAGACATCTGCTTGTTTGCTATCTAATAATACAAAGAAAAAAGAATTTTTCGAGCCCTTATTTCACATAATAGTTTTCTATATTCCTAATTGTCCAATATAGGGTAGAAATTGAAAACATCATGGAGACACATACCCATTTAATTTCATCATTACAACTTACATAGTTGTATACATTTCTTTCTAATTCAGAAAAATCCAAAGGAATTGGCAGACAAAGTATGTTGAACTCTCACGAGTCACGTCATTATGCAATAATGCCGATATGAACTGACAAACAATACGCAACCAGAGTTTATACAATATATTGTTTTTAATTTGTATGTATTTGTTTGTTTATACAATATTCAGAATGTTTTTTAGAAACATTATCAAAAAGCATAAGATACCAAACTTCATTGTACTAAAATATGCTGTTAATTTAATAAGTGAAGATTAAGGGCGGCTTGCACGAAAATGCGTAAATGCATTTAGTTCCTTAAACATGTTTAGCAAATGTCAAAACGCCTTAAATGCTGTCACTTTAAACGTATTTAGTGACTTAAAATGATTTAAGCATTTTGGTGCAAGCCACCCTAAGAGAGAAGTTTGGAATTCGAGTGTGTTGTGAAGTTACGAACGGTGTGACACTCTAGTACCGAACGGAAGTTTAGTGGGTATGGATGGACGGCCGACGTGTGGCCGAACAACGGGCACGTATCCTGAATAACCCAAAAACTCCTAAAGAAGCATGTGAAAACATAAGCCGTCTAATAAGCTTCTTGAAGGAGTTAGGTTGGCTGGAATAGACATAACCAGCTACTTACAAAGGCTCAAGTGGCTAAGTGCGGAAAATAAAATGGCAAAAAAAAATGGATGGACGGGATTGTCTTAGGACGCTGATCACGTGCTCAGTACGGCGTCGACTTATTTAGCGTTTGTTTTAAAGTGACGTACGTGATTCGTGGTTTGCGTATAACCCCGGTGTACAATAACAAGCTACTCATGCATGTATGATTCACCGATGAGAGGTGCAGGGTGTGGGCGGGGTAAGCGAGCAAGCGCCGCGCGGCGCATAATTTCCGTAGTTATTTTGGCGCGAAATGCCAACCACACGGCGTAGTTATCGTTTTCAATCACAGGATATTCTCTATAGATTGATGCATGATGATGATTCGGATGTTGAAGAAGACGCTGATATTCAAATTGAAGGTAAGTTATTATATTATATTGGTGTATTTTAAAAATAGACATGTTCGTTCATAAAAAATGTCGAGTTTTTTTTTTTTTTTCATTTTCACTCTATTTTCATGTACAATTTTCGAATAAAAATATACAATTTATAAATGTTTTTTATTCCTATCCTAAAAATATAGGAGACCATTGTATAAAAAAATAAAAAATGATAGATGTATCACAAATAGTTTATTTTATAAGACTTACAATATCGGCAAAATTCGCCGGCGCACCAGGAAAGGCGCACTTTAAAATAGTCGGCTGTTAAAGTATTAAGAAGAGGACTCCTGAATGAAAGTGATAATCTTTACTCGTGGACCAGAAAGATGATAATGGTGTCAGTCCATGTGGTGGGATGATAATCACATACAAATAAATTTACCGGCTACCCTAACTATGCAACTGAAATAGGACAATGACAGTCATTGACCATATCGCAGCAAGAACAGATAAATTGTTGGAGAACTCCACTATCTAGTAGTGGCCAATTCTTCAAAGGTGGCACATTTCATTTCATTTACAGTATGAAACAAAAATATATTAATCTTGTAAAAGAAGAAGAAAGAAGATGATGTTTAATGTTTAAATTAAACAATACTACAATTAAATACAGATTTAAAGTTCAAATACAAAATTAAAAAGAATATAAAAAAATGACCTAAATTAATTAAGGTTACTTAGTGAGGATTGGCTTTCATGCATCAATATGTTTAATGTTCTGTTTTAATCTATATTAAAATTATAAATGCGAAAGTTTGGATGTTTGGATGGATGGATGTTTGTTACTCAATCGTGCAAAAAACGACTGAATGGATTTGAATGAATTTTAGCAAGCGGGTAGATGATGACCTGGAATAGCACATAGGCATGTTTTTATAACAAAAAAAATTTGGTGATCCTGTCAGATTTGCCAAATTTTTTTATAATGCAGCGGGCTGCATGCTACAGCTTGTGTTACAATATTTTTATTATCAAACTACTGTCAACAAAAACTTATTAGATAGATTATTTGTAATGCAACAGATGCCTCAAATGATTATTTTAGAACTCAATTGGTGAAATAGGCTTAGTAAAAATTTCATAAAAACATATTTTATTATATAATATAAATCCCATTTAAAATTTATATTTTAGCTCTATAAGTTTAATATTAATATCATCAATTCTTAACATATTTTTCATTATTACAGAAATTCAAGGTGAAGTCGACAGGTATAAAAATGAATTAAAAGCTTGTGAGCTTGAAAACAAATCTAAAATTGAAAGTGTGAAAACATTACAAGAACTTGTAGATTCTTTAACTGAACAGAAACTTACTTTTATTACTGAAATAGATGCAGCACATAATAAATTAAAAAACTTGTCTCAGAAATGTGAAATGTATGAGCAGGAAATTAATGATCATAAACTTAACTTAAAAGCAAAAGATAAACATTTTATGAATGCTTCTCAAAAATTGAGTGAGTTAGATAATGAAGTTATATCACTGAAAAGACAAAATAAAAGACTAATGGAGGAAAATGAACAGCTCATTACTCAATTAACAGAACTTGAATCCAGAACAGAAGATTTTAACAAAATTGGTCTACAACAAAGAGACCAACTTAAAATTTTAGAAGAAAAGATTCAGTCAGGTTTGTTTTAGTCATTTTTGTTTATTATATGTTATATATTATAAAAGAAAATTAAATTTATTAGTGTTTATTTAAATTTTTAGGCAATCAATATCCAGAAATAATTGAGGAACTTGAAGCTAAAATTAAACAACTGGAAAGTAACATACAATTAAATGCAAAGTTGCTAACAGTAAAAGAGGAATCTATTACTACTGCTAATATTGAAATTGAGGAACTTAAGAAATCATTAGAAATGGAAAAAGTCAGAAATGAAAGAGCCAATAATAAATTAAAATGTTACAAAGAAAAAATATTAAAATGTGCTAATTGCATAAATCAGTTGAAGAACTCACGATTTATTTTATCAAAAACTGTTAAAGAATATTCAGAAAACGTTCCCAAATGGCAAAATGAAATATTTAAAGCATCAAAGATACTCGATGAGCAAATCAAAGAGTTGAATAATGAAAATATTATACTAAAATCAAAAGTACACCAGTTACAGATAGAACTTGACAAAACTGTCATTTTTAAAAATAATTTAAATTCATTGCATTCAGAGTTAAATGAATTAAAAAATAGTAATACATCCTTGAATTTGAACATAGCTGATTTACAACAAAAATTATTTGAATCAAATAAGATCAATGAATCACTTAACAAAGAGCTTGACGTTTTAAAAGTCAAGTTTCAAGAACAATCTGATGCTCTTTTGGACAATCAAACCCACAACGATTCTTTATCTAAAGGAGAAATAATTGCTTTAAATGAACAGTTAAGTGTGGTATCTGCACAAAATGACGAATTTAAAACTGTTATTCAAGATTTGAAAAATAAAATGACTGAATTAAATAATCAGTTACATTTGCAACAAAAACACGGTAATGCTGATGATAATTTAATTTTGCAACTTAAAGCGTTAGAATCTGAGAAGGCCATTTTAGTGAAAGAAAAATTAAACGCACGAGATTGCTTAGCTGAAAATGAGCAACAAAACAAACATTTAACTGAAAGTTTAGAAAATGTCAGGTCTGAATTTGAAGCACTTAAAATTAAATTTAATGATCTTGAACAAGAAAATAAAGTATCACAAGAAAAATATAATTTAGAAAAAGATGATTTTTGTAATAAACTTAAGAAAGAAATCATGACTGCTCAAGATAAATACGAAGCTTTGAAAAAACAATTTGATAATTTACAGGATTTGAATGGTTTGTTACAAGAAGAAGTCGAAACACTTAAACTTTCATTAGAACAGCCTAAAGAAGATGAAGATAATCTGCCAGGTATAAATGTGTCACTACAAGCTGATATTGTTAAGCTTGAAACGAAATTGTCATCTTATAAGCAAGAAAATGCATCACTTCTAGCAGAAGTTAAAGAATCTCGCGGTAAAATTAAAGAGTTTGATAATTTAGTTGTTGAAAATGAAGAAGCAAAGTCTAAATTATTAAGCTATAAGACAGAAAATGCCGAATTATTAAATGAAATGAAAGAAATTAACCAAGTGCTGAAAGAAAGAGGAGAGGCCATTTCCAAACTACAAAAAGCAATATTAGAAATGGAAAGGCTTATTGAAACATTGGAAAAAGATAGAGATTGTCTTAAAGAGGAGAAAAATAGTTTGCTTAATGACATAGAAAGGTTAGAGAATGACTTAAAAAATGCTACACAAAATTGTTCTATGTCTGATGAAAATCTAGTAAAACTAACCATTGAAAGAGATAATGCTCTTAAATGTTTGCAAGAAAAAACTGATGCACTAGCTACTCTAAAGGAAGAAATGGAGAAGTTAAAACAACAATCTCCAAGTGGTACGTTATTACAATGAATTGCTTCGTAATTTCGGTGTAATTGCATTGACGCATTATTTTTTATTTTTCTTTAAATTATCTCACACAAGAACAACAACAACATGTATTTGTATGTCGCCGTGGTTTAAAGATTCGCCTGAAATTTGGTACAGTTAGCCTCACCTAAATTTATATATCAGTGTACATTTTACTCTGAAAGAAGTATACTTAATTCAAAATAAATGTAAAAGTTTGGGTGCTAAACCTCCACCATTAATTGGTAGCATGAGTGAAATATTATGTATTGGAAGAGTCATATTATTACAATTTTAATATGTGCAATTTTGTATCTAATTTGAAATTAAATACCTTGACAAATAATATTTTTCCCCAGATCTTCCAAATGAAGATATGTCAACATCTACAATTTCAAAAGCTGAGGAACATGCACGCATGCGAGATTTGGATGAAACGTTTGAGGATAAGTAAGTTGTTAAGTAGTGTTTTTGTTTACAGTGTTTTATAAGATGTTAAATTGAAAACAGGTGTAACATTAATAATCTTATATTGGTAGAGTATAAAATAATTGTTGTTAAATGCGTAATAATTTATCCTCTTGCAATGCATACATGGAGCACACTAAAAGTTTTGCACTTCTAGCTAATCGCAACTATTTAAATTTCGAATGTTATATTTTTAAAACGTTGCAACCTTCTTAGTAATAAAAAAAAATTGACGGGAAATGATTCGTCAATTGTTTTTTTATCACACATCAAAGTTCTACGTACGCAACGAAAATGGAATTAAGTCGAAAAGATTTTAGAGTGATGATTTTTTATGATTTTAAAAGTTCTCTTTCTCCGCAAGACTGCTTTCTTCTTCGCGTCTTCAAAATGCTTTTGGGAGAGAAGCGCCTTGTTTGAGCACCGTGAGGCGATGGTTTACTGAATTTGAGAGAGGTCGAGTTTCTTTACATGACGAATTTCGTGAAGGGTGGCCTTCAACTGCTAAAATAATGTGGCTACTGTTAAGCGGTTAATTGAAGAAAACCCCCGGATTACCTATGAGACAATTCGAGGACTATTGGGGACTGGTATGAGCCAAATTCAGAAAATTTTACACGAAGAATTAAAATTTCGGAAACTTTGTTGTCGTTGGATCTCTCATGAACTGACAGCGGAGCAGAAGCGGGCTCGCGTGGAATGGTGTTCACGGATGCTACTGAAGTACGACCACAGATATTCTAATGCTGTTTATGACATTGTCACAGGAGACGAAACGTGGTTTTATTGTTTTGCACCCGAAAAAAAACAGCAATCTTGTGAATGGGTGTTTGAAAATGAGAACATGCCAACAAAAGTGAGACAGGCGAGAAACGCTGGTAAAAAAATGATCGCGTTTTTTCTCAGCTACGGGCCCCATCTGTACAATTCCACTTGAAAATCAAAAGAGTATTAATACCGAGTGGTATTCTACCATTTGTTTACACAGGGTGTTAGAAAAAATTCGCGAAAGACGATCCAAAAGCTGCATTCTCCTATACCATGATAACGCTTCTTCATACACGGCCAACAAAACAAAGTCATTTTTAGATTCCGAAAAAGGACATCTCGTCACTCATCCTGCGCACAGCCCCAACATCAAAGATTTGATGAGATGTTTTACTTTTACCAACTCCGAAGAGGCAGTGATAGCGTTCAATCAGCACGTAGAAAACATGCCTTCAGATCTGTGGTCCTCCTGTTTTAAAAAACAGTTGGATCGCATGAAAAAATGTTGATAATATAAAGGAGATTATTTTGAAAAGCAATAAACATAATTTGGTTATAACATGTTGTTTTTTTTAAGTTACGCAAAACTTATAGTGTGACCTACGTATTGCGCGTGTCTGTTGTTACTGGTTTACGTAAAGACACATAAGCCGGGTCGGGCAGTTTTTTCAAAAAAGATAATTTCTGGAAAAAGTAACTTGTCCAAGATTTAACATCTATCTGATTTGTCGTTAGGTTAGTGACGTGTCACATAGATTATATTATGACAGAGTATTGAACAGCGGCGTGCACAAGGTTATGACACAGGGTATGCACTATGTGGAGGGGTACTCGGTCACAAAAACTTTCTTTTACAGATTTTTAAGCATAGCCACAGCCACGCTACGGACCTCTAACTCGGAAACCATGACAACAGAACAAGTCTTAGATGTACTACTATTCATGTACATCTTCTACGGCAACAATATCCCGAATCACAGAGCCCATTATACGTTTCATAACTTAACATGAAACTTACGAGTTACGTTTACTTTTTGCTGGTATTGTAACTCGGATATACACCTACCTTTAGACACAGTTTAAATCTTTTCACTGAATGACAATTGTGAGAACTTATTATTTTTAATAAACACACATTTTCAATACAAACTTCACGATTAAATAACATTTTAAAAAACCTACAATTAATGTACTACACTAGTAAAAGCAAATCACTACAATTATTATAGAAACTCAGTAATAAACTTAAATGTACAATTTTTCAAACTTTATATATATGACGCAAACAAAATAATAAATTTTGGTGTGCTCCATGTACAATGAGTGGACTTATATGGAATCATTATAAAAAAATCCCAGGAAAACTATGGCTAAATGTATAATATGTAAAAGAGAATTCGTATAAAACTTCCAGTACACATCTAAAAAGATATTTGAGTTTTAAACATTTAAGTGCCTACCAAAGTTTTTTAAATTCCAATTAAAACAGAGAAAATGTTGAAGTTAGCCTAAATTGAATACTAAACTCATATCATGATAACTTTTTTTTTGAGATATAGGAACATATTAACTTCTAAGCCTGCCTGCTTTGCGGCATAGGCGTAGCCTATTCGACTCAGATCATGAGGTCCGTCCCGTGTCCGATACCCGGGTGGGGCAAAAATGTTATTGAGGTTTTTTCAGAACCTGAAAATCATCGTTAGCGACATTTCACATGCGAAATCATTGCGATTTTTTATCTTAATTTCATCGAATAATAATGATTTAAAAGTAGCAATCATTTCCATGCCTAAGACACAATAAAAAAACACTAAAACAAAAAAAATATATTTAAGCCTTTTTGATCTTTTGTTAAAAATCAAATACTTGATGAATAACATATTTATGTAGGTGTTTATATAAATATGATAGTAATCCTTCTTAATATCATGTTTATATAAACGCCTTCTCAAATAATGTATTTTTTTGCAACAAATTTAATTACCAAAAAGGGTTGGTCAATCTTAAAATATAGATGGATTTCTGAGATTAGTGCATTCAAGCAAACAAATAAAGTCATCAGTTTTATAATATTACTATCTGTTGCCCGCGACTTAATCCGCGCGGACTTCGTTTACTCCGCACAGCTTCTCCCCCGTAGGTGTTAACGTGATAATATGTAGTATAGACTACCCGACCCGACTGTTGACCCGACCTGTTAGTAATATTCATGTAAAATTTGAAGTAAATCCATGCATTACTTTTTGAGTTTACCCCGGACATACATGACTTACTACGATTTTATTATATGTATAGATAAGTATTATGTAAACTTGTGTAAAAGTGTCTACTGCTCTATGAATTTTTTTTTGAATCCCAAAGAAAAACTGCATGTTTCCTTCATAAAAATTGCCTATGGTATCAAATCTGATCTGTGGAATCTGGTTTGAAACAAATTTGTATAGCCACGTCAACACAATAAATAGTAATTACGAATCCACAATCTTTCGCATCTATTACACTAGGGCGATTACTTGTATTTAAAAAATATAATTTTATTTTATACCAATATAGTAGTAATCTTGTTTTGTGTACCAATTATATAATCATATGCTATTTGAATACTTATGCTTTATCACGCTATCACCTACGGGGGAGGAGCTGTGCGGAGTAAACGAAGTCCGCGCGGACGAAGTCACTGGCAACAGCTAGTTCTTATTATAATTGTTTCAGGTATACTAAGTTAAGAATTTTTGCATTAAAACTGAAAAAGAAGTTAAACGAAACAACTGCGCAGTTACAAATATCTGAACAGGAAAAAATCAGATTAAGAAAGTCAATGAATGATCAGACAACAGATAATTCAAAAGCAAATGCAGGTCAACATGCATTAGATAGTGATATAAGTTGTACTACGCCAGATAAAGTAATATCTGATTTAACGAATGAAATTAATTCTTTAAAGTCCAATATCGAGACATTGGAGAAGCAGTGTCAAAAGCTAGAAGGTACAGTATTTGTGTTATATCAATGTGTTCAATCAATTATTAGTCTCATATTATAAAATGGTGTTGTCACCATCCCTTCAATTACCTACGAATTTGATGTGTAGTGTTTAGCATTTTGCCCTGGCAACCCTGCACATATTAGATAGGCTTGGGGGCCTATCTATGTTATTGTGCAATAATGTATAATAATATGACCTATAATTGAAAATGCTATTTCTTAAAATATGGGGTGGGGGGTGATGGGGCATCATGATTAGATGGTGATCTCCAACGCCACCAAACTGTTGAATAGTAGCGAATCTGAGCGTCTATTGATGTGTGGTTTGTACTGCCTATTTATTTACACAGAAAAAACAAAAACGACGTGGAAAAATATGGAAGTAAAAAAGTCAAATAATGAAATCTCTGTATCGGATCTAAGATATTGGCTAGAAAGCTGGAACATTGCTTGTACAATAACGTCTGTTAATTTTTTTCCATGTTAATATATTTATTTTTAAATTTATGATGTTGGAGACTTAAAATTAATTAAAACCTTACAGTTGATCTACAAAGTAAGAGCAAACAATTGTCTTCTGAAATAGAAGCACATAAAACAACTAAGGAACATTTGGAAAAAGCTTTAAAAGATGTAAAGAAAAAAAATGTTTTGAGTTTAGAAATGGAAGATTATGAACGTTCAATGAAAGAACTCTCAACTAAAATGGAAGACAGTAAGAAAAAAATTATACAGGTAAATTTGATTGAAAAATTATAAATATTTTTTTAGACTTCTCCCAAAATAAAGTAGCTTTTGATATAACTGACATATAGCGTAGCAGAGAATATTGACAAAATTAAATTAAAAATGTATGAATGCATTAATATTTGTAGCTAATTTGTTACTAATAAGTTACCGCAATTATAACTCTTGTTGCTCCAGTTGAACGCAAAAAAACGCGATTATTGCTGGTTTTATATAAAGGTAATATGGAAACTGCTGGGGTGAGATAAATGTTTCGAAGGAATTTGTTGCTGAAAGTAGTATTAACATAAATATAGTAGACAGTTTCTGAAAGTTTGTCTGGTAAAAAAAGTATGCTATCTTGAGCACTTTTATTTTACAATCTTCTCAGAATTAGTATAGAATTTGTTGCTGCACGAAACATTAAAGTGGTCTGAAGGTTTAGCAACAAAATAGCAATATAAAATCATTTCAATTCAATATCCCGCAACAATTTTTCTTTCGTATACTGTCTTAAAACCCGTTTATTGACAGCTTTACGACGACATATTATTACTATACTATTTCCATTTCATTGTTTTCTCGATGACAGATTGACGCCTATGTAATTTTGTGTTGTTTACCTTAAAATGTCTCACAAATAATACTGTACTTCATGGACGGAAGGGATGATGTGCTGCACATAATGATCACTATAGGAGCTATATCGATAAACGTAACACGATAACAGACCCGTTTTTTTACAAAATGTAAGAAACTAAACTACTGCTGGGTACTTTTGTACAAATTTATGAACTATAATATTATATAATATACTAGCTGTTGCCAGCGACTTCGTCCGCGCGGACTTCGTTTACTCCGCACTGCTCCTCCCCCGTGAGTGATAGCGTGATAATATGTAGGTATTATGTTGACCCGACCTGCTAGTAATATTCATGCAAAATTTGAAGTAAATTCATGCAGTACTTTTTGAGTTTACCCTGGACATACATACAGACAAACAGACAAAATTCTAAAAACTATATTTTTGGCTTCGATATCGATTGTAGATCACGCCCCAGGTATTCTTTTAAAAAAATAATCAATTTACAGTTTTGACTTTTCTACGATTTTATTATATGTATAGATAAGTATAATATTATATTTCATTACAAGATGTTACACGTATAAATTCTTGATTGATAATGCCTACTTCTTTAAAATTTTCGGAGCTGTTGTAAAACAAGTAGGTGTAGGTAGGTACTCGACAATGAAACGACATTATTATAACAATAGGTAATCTTTATTTATTTTAATCAAAATCTGATGAATCGTCACTGTCACTCGATGAGCTCTCCCCAACATGGCTCACTCAATGGCGCTGGACCATTGAGTGTTCCCACCACGAAAAAATATATTTGAATGTTTTTATTATATTTGTCTTTGTTCAAAATATAAAAAATATATGCGATCGATATCATTACTTATTTGGTTACAACACTACAACTATCAAATTAGAACTGTCATCGAGAAAATAAAGAAATGGAAATAGTATAGTGGTCATAGCAACATAAAATTAACCGACTTTATGTTGCTATTGCGTTGCTGAAACTTTACGCTACTTTAAAAATATTTAGTGCAGCAACAAATTCCAGAACTATCAATAAATGTTTCAAGACAGCATGTACAGGAAATTTTTCCTGGATATTATATTTGACAATTTAATGTTGCTATTTTGTTGCTGAGCCTTTAGGCTACTTGAATAATATTTCTTCCAGTAACAAATTCAACGATAAGCTGTCAATTAACGGGTTTCAAGACTGCATGTGCACGAAAAATTGTTACTGAATATACAATTGAGATGAATTAAGCTGCATTTTTGCTATCCGTACGGCGGGATGTTATTGCCACATGTATTTAGGCTGCGTCCGCACAGGCGGCTTGTTTAGCGTCTAGTGCCTCCGCTTTGTAACAAAAAACCATCACGTTTCTTTTCTTCGATAGGTCGCGCAATTAGCTAAACACCACACGCAGTGCGGCCGATCGCAAACATTCTAGAACGTTCGTTTTACTTGCTCGCTAGGTGGTTCGCTATGGTCTAGGCGCTATGCAAAGCGCTTGTCTGTGCGGTCGTAGCCTTGTAGTTTCGAGAAATTTAGCATGAAACATGCCTAATTGACCATTGCTGTGCTGAATCTGGATACCCAAGCTTAAATTCTCTAATTGTGTTTTAGTCAGTGGTTTCCATCGTCCATCATTTTAACAATTGAGGTAATTGCTAAATTCCTCGCCCTACGGTGCAGAGGAGCGTCCCCGGTTGGTGGTCCTGTGACTGATCGTCAGTACAGACAAGCTAACTAGACGATTAAGACCGATGGGCTCGCTGACCAACTTAGGGTGTGGTCGTCCAGTAATATAGGGGTTTGGAGGGCCTAATAATTATTTATTAAAATAATATATAAACTAGGGCCTGATAATAAGCGAAACCAGTTGGCTCTAAAATAAAGTTGTGAAACAGTATAAGTGTTCCATAAAATCAATATGTTACAGTTTTACCAAGTGACAAAAATGGAAAGTATACATTTTATTATCAATAGTTTCTTTGTTGAATATAATATCACTCATCATCATCTTTTGAGATTAATATGTCTTCTTTTTTCTCTTTACTAGTCGTTTAATATTGCGTGCAATGTTTAATTTAAATGAAAAAAAAATGTGTGTTTTATTAGATGGAATCAACGATCGATACTCAAGAGGGAACAATAACAACCATGAAAACACAGATAAAGTTGCTTGAAGAGCAAATAAAATCTGAAGAAACGCAAAACAGGTTAATAAGGGAAGAATTACATCACGCTCTTGAAGAGAGTAAAGAAAAAGATAATGTTATCAACCTCAAGAATAATTTCATTGCAAATTTAACACAAGATCTCGAAGAGGAAAAGAGAAAAAAAGAAGAAGTTGAACTAGAAATTACTGCTGCCCTTAGTGAGAAAGAGAAGATCATTGTAAGTCTAGGTGAAGACAAAATAGAGCTGAATAATAAATTAAAGAAACTAGAGTTTAAATATGCAGAGTTGAATGATAAACTGCAGATCACGAACATTGAATTAGCGGATCTAAAGGCGGAATACAGCAGTTACAAAGTATGAACTATTATCTATATTGTATTGTTTATTTAGTATTAACGTAACATTGATTTACAAAGAATTGTTATTTGGTTTTTTATAGCTAGAGCCTCTGTGGTCTAGTGGCCCAGCGTTGGCGTTGACCATACGAGGTCCCGGGTTCGATTCCCAGGTCGGGCACATAAGAAAAGTGTTTTTCAGTTTTCTGAGAAACACAAAGTTGCCCGGGATTGGAAAGTGCCCGGTTGGCGATAGGCTTGCCACCTATCACATTTGTGGGAACAAGTATCTTCGGCTAATCGTGGGTGCACTTGTTGTATCTCTGCCTACCTTCGAAGATATGGGCGTCCATGAAAAATGCCGTCCATGAAAATAAAAGAATCTACCGTTATAATGATATCGTAATACAAAGTCGTATATATTTATTTAAGTTCGTACTGTAAGATTGTAAACTGTATCCAGTGCACTTATATTACGAAATGTGAGCAATTTTTGGATATTGACTAATATCTAGTGTATTTTAGCACTAGTTGACCAAGCCGCTTCAGTCGCTAGACTTTTTGTCTACTAAAACATTCTGTAACAGAAGTTACACACTGCGAAAATATCTAATTTTTTTTCTTTAATTTTAATCTTGAGAAACTATTAGTTTCACTTACTTGTAGAATAGGTTGTTTATAAATAGTTAAAATGTGTTGGTTTATAATTAAAATGACATCTGATTTACATATTTTACAGGTAAGAGCACAATCTGTATTACGACAAAATCAAACAATTGATCACAGTCAAGAGGAACAATTGAAGGAAGAGGTAGCAGCATTAAAAACGCAGATAGAAACACTAACACAGAAGTTGTCTATAATGCAGTAAGATAATATTTATTTAATCTTTTACACATGCCTTTAACATATCGATTTGCTAAAGGTTCATATTCTTTGAAGAATAGACCAACTGCCAAAACGGCAGTTGGTCTATTTTTCAAAGAAGCCTAGACCAACACGGGAAAAAGCTAACTTCATAACGCTGATTGCCGGTGTGCGCGCGCAACGTAATATCAGCTAACTTCATGTCGCTGGCTGCCGGTGTGCGCACGCAACGTAATATCGGCTAACTTCATGTTGCTGGCTGCCGGTGTGTGCGGGCATCGTAATAGCAAATAACTTCTTATCACCGGTTCCCGGTGTGCGCGTGCATCGTAATAACAACTTTATGTTGTTTAAGGGCTGTCAGCTGTCTGTTGTGCGCGCCCAACTTTAAATTTTTTATTCTTATATGTTTTTACAAACATCCCAAATTACCGGTAGCGGTGTTTTCGAACGGATACGACTTGGGAATCTTCAAGAAAAGAGCTTACTCATTCTTAAAAAACGGGCAAAACTGATATTGTGGATTTCCATTGGTGGCGGTGATCACTTACCATTAGGCACATCTCGTGCTCGTTTTCCCTCTCTTCTATAAAAAATCATAAATCATACATCATACTTTATTCATTAAAACTTTTTACAAGTTAATTTGACGCGTCAACATTTTTTTAACCTACTACCGGATCGGAAACGCGGTCAAAAGAATTATATGTTAAAAAATCATATGTTCGTTCATTCATACATTCTCATAAATTAACTAAACAATTCAGATCCCGCCTATAGTTTTAGTTAATGTTTGCTGCAATAATTCACAGCAGTGTCAGCATGGGTCTGTAAAACACAAACACAAATAAATAAATAAATCTACACACACTTGATTATTATTGGCAAATGGCTTCCCAATCTTTAAACTATTAAACATCAGCCAGCCAGCCAAGATCGAGCCAGCAAACATGCTTGGGGAGACACATTTTCCCACTTTTATGTTTAAATTTGACTAAATGGTGGGAACAATATAAATATTGCCACTTTTGTACTTTTAAAAAATTGTGACTTAATCTTTCTATGTAGACAACAGTGTGACGAAAAAACATCAGAAATGGAAGCTTATCGCAAACGAGCAGCTGAAGCGGGGGCCGAGGCGGCACGAGCGAGTGCGCGCACAACACGCGCGCAGGCCGACCTGAACCGCCTCTCTCACACGCTTGACGCCGAGCGAGCGCAACATAAGTTACAGGTAATTGCAGTTGTATATGAAAATAATAAAAACTGTCCTTGCAGAGGTAACTTGTTAACCGATTCGTTGCGTGACACGGCAGCCGTGTCATGAAATATTTGTACGCTGCCACTACTAAAAGTTTTGGAAAATATGCGCCGTAACGAACCGGAGTCTAATATAAGAACAGTATAGGTAGAAATAAACTCCTAACCAAAAATCTTGAATAAATATTCGTATGACGAGTCGTTGTAATGAAGAATTACTATCGCAAATTAATTATTGAATTCTAAAATTTATAAGAAAACTAATATGTGTTTGAACTAACCTCATAATATTGAAATTTTGAATGTAAATAAAAATATTAAATGTTGCAGACTGTTCCCTATTTTAACAATAAATAATTTGATTCATTTGATTGGTTTGTATAGTTTTTTTTTACATGCATTGTACTTTGAGCTAGTAAATATTATTATTTAAGATGGCACACACTGTCAACTTATTGCAGTGATGCATTCATTTTTGTCTAAAATACGAAATTATCTGAAATAATTTATTTCTTTATTCCATGCAGTGCATTACGAGTAGATCAGAATAATTTAATGACATGCAGGATGTGGCTTTTCATGATTTGTGTGCTGCTACCAGTCGGGAGCTAGCGGCTCCAAACATACAATGTGCATCATAGAATGTAGTTTGCATTTGCAATATTAAGGTGATATTCAGGTTGACTGGTAAAAGTCTGTACATGTTGAAGAACATAATAGTAACCTATTAAAATATAATAAGAGAATATTGCTTAAATTCATATTTTAATAGTTTTACCCCGTGTTGGTTCGGGCTCCTTTGAAGAATAGACCAACTGCCGTTCTGCCAGGCAGGTCGTAAAAGGCGACCGATTGGTTATACGTGTCACTGCCATCGTGACTACTAGGTGGTAGAGTTCCGCAACATCTCGCCCGGGTATTTGATTCCACCGCCTTACCTATTCCTGCCGCAATAGCGCCAGTGCTTGTAATTCTCGTGTTCCGGTTTGGAGGGTAGGGTAGACTTATACATGTGGCATCATTCCGCCACACGGATAGCAACGCATCATTAACTTCTTTGGTGTCTATAGGCAATGGTTTCTCTCTCCATTAGGAGAGCCATCTGCTTGTTTGCTATCGTATAATATAAAAAAAATAGTTAACGAAATTAGTAAAGATGCGCCGACTATTCGGCCATTATCGTAGTCGTCGAATATTCGGCAAATAGTCGGCAAAATGCGCCGACTATCCGGCTTCCTGTTTTGTATATATTTCTCTATAAACTGTTTAAACAATCGATTAATATTTCAATTTCTTAACATAATATAGTCTTACACATTTTGAAATGTAAAGCAAAGCAACTTTTGTAATCACTTTTTTAAATTACTTATTTGTAAAGTTGTTTTTCCCCGCGTTAGTCCGGGTTCCTTTGAAGAACAAACCATCTACCGTTCAGCCATGCAGATCGTAAGAGGCAAACGATTGGCTATGCTAGTAATTATCATCGTGGCTACTAGGTGGTAGAGTTTTGCATTATCTCGCCCGGGTCTAGTACCACCGCCTTACCTATTTCTGCCGCAACAGCGTCAGTGCTTGGACACGACCGGAACACGACAGTGTTGTGTTCGGAGGGTAAGGTAGTCAGTAAACTTATGCCATTAACTCATATTATGCTTGTTTGCTATACTATGATATATAAAAAAAGAAAAGATATCTATGACATCCTACTAATCCTACTAATATTATAAATGCGAAAATTTGTGAGTATGTATGTATGGATGTTTGTTACTCTTTCATGCAAATACTACTGAACCGATTACGATGAAATTTGGTATGTAGATAGCTGAAGACCCAGAATAACACATAGGCTATTTTTTATCCCGGAAAAGTTAGGTGATCCCCCGGGATTCACTAAAAACTTTTATAATGTAGCGGGCTGCACGCTGCAGCTATTTTATCAAATAAAGTTAGTATCTTAATTAACAAACAAAACAGCATAAAATCTTATAGTCAATAAACACGTCTAATTATTTCTTCTTATTTAAACAAAAAAAGTTATTTTTTTATTAAAAAACTGAGTAATAAAAAAGTAAGATTGCATGTATAGATGTATAGTAAAAATATATTAATTTCTGAACATTAGCTGCTTCATAAAATCAGAACAAAAGACAGATAACGTGCTTTTATGATTTATAATCGTACATAACCAAATCAAATCTAAGTAAAAATTGTGAAAGACAAAAATGTCATCATTTATATTTTTTATTTTTTATAACTTAGGGGAAATTAATATGTAAAAAGACTAAAACTTCTGCCCTATACAACAGGCAGCAGGAAAACACCGTTTTACCCCACAAAAGTAAAAACAAAATGAGGAAAGTGGGAACTGCGAAAGACACGCTCACAGGATGCGATTACGACTTACACGCAAATAGCTGTAGACAAAGGGTCACGTGAATTCCCGAAAGCATGATTGGCTTAGCCGACTAGTCGGCCGAATAGTCGGCTTATTTTCAACCGACTAATCGGCTAGTCGGCAAAAGTCATAATCGGCACATCTCTAGAAATTAGTCACCGCGCGGCCCGCTAACGAATGTAGTCACGAGTTAGGCAAATTCCTGTTAGTAAATAACGAATTTCGATTTACATGGGAGGGTGTCCATTCTGTGCTAAACATTAATTATATTGAATAATTAGGTCAAAATTTTAGTACCCATTTTTACATATTCGGTATCAGAGTCGAGTACTGAACACTCTCCTTCTGTATGGACAGTCTTAACAGTCAACCTATGTACACCTTATTCTATGAAGTTCCTTTTGATGTTTAAAGGAATGTTAACTGTTCCCTTGTTTTAATGTCTTTTAATGTTACTTTCATATTTCAAAAATCGTACTGGTAAGATTATTCCCATAACAACATAACAATTTCAAAATGCACAATGTAGTTTTTCGGCCTTATAAATCAAGTCAGTTAAATCAGTACCTATCTATCTATAGAAGCAGCTGTCTAACCACTTTCTCAAATATTGATACCTTGTTAGTTAAAAACAACATATCACATTTTTATTTCTTTAATAAATAGAGTTACTTGGCAAACGCTCAAAGTAAAGTAACGGGATTAAAAATTCGAAATAGAACAGATTATCTTTGCTTTAAAGGCTAAATAATAACTGTATTCAAAATTTGGAGTTTGTGGGTCTGTTAGAAGTTTGATAAGCGCAGAGTCCGTGAATGACAAAATTAAGAAATTTTGACTTGCAACCATTCTTAAACTACCGGTTCAAATTTAATGTAATTTTGAAATATGTATATCTAGATCTGTTAGTCACTTAAAATTAAAACTTGTAGTTTTGCCCTTAATGAAGTTACAGGGCCTACGGGCCGAAATGGCTTCGAGACAAAGATGGTACGGTCATACCTTTTTGCTCTTTTGCCCGTTGGGGGACGTGTTAATAGAAATTAAGAAATTGGAAATTCTTCTTATTAACTAAAATGACAGTTTTTTTTTAACTAAATTCAGGGTTTTACATAATGTATACTTTTAAACTTTCGCGGGTTTTCAAATGAATTATTAAAAATCAACGGGATCTTACCGCGATTAGCATGCAACAGCGCCGAAATATCGGAAATTATATGAATTAATAATTTATTTTACATACGTAAAATAAAGCCTTTCACTTTTTATGAACTAGTCCAACTTAGTTTAATGCAGGTACGTAACAAGTCCATTTCCACAACCCAAAGGAAAATTCCTGACTATCGCAACTACACGACATGAAAGGGCGTGGTATCGTACAGGGATACTTTTAAAGGTCCAGCCTAATTTTTAAATTAGATACTAACATAATAAAAGTGCGTTTTAATTATTATTGTAAAATTCGTTTAAAAGTATCCCACTTAATTCACTAATTGGATGCACCAATTCTTGTGAATGAACTCTAATGCTGGCAGTGTGTAATTTTACATTTACCTATTATTACGATAGAAACTATTATGTAATGTGTAGCTCTAAGTACATTTTTCCCGATAACTTATAAATTTGGGTAAAGGCACTAAATTATTTTAGTTTGAATTTTATATAATTGAAATTATATTCATGAATTTTGTTTTGTGTTTGATAAAAATAAAATTTTGAATTATTTAAATTTTTTTTTTACTACATAAATCGAACATATCGATTCTGGACAGCCTCTGAAAATTTGGCTGGATCTTTAAAAGTAACCCTGTATATTATCTTGGCATTGAATTATACCACTACTGGTACTTGTAAACAAATGAGGTAAATTCTATAATATACAGTACTATTTTTCAGATATCAACGTTATCACAATGCTACAAGTCACAAATAGTTGAACTGGAAGCAAAACTTCAAAAAGAAACCGAAAGTTTGAAGAAGCAACTTGCATTATTGCAAGAAAACGCAAATCAAGTGAAACTTGACAACGACATGAGCCGCGACAAGTATATGCTTCCCATTATACCGAAGGAGGACGCGAGTGATGTGGAGATGGACATTAATGTATCTATGATACCTAGAGAGGAAGGCGAAGTAAGTATAGGTTGTTTATTTATCCGTATACACAAACATGGCATCAGTGGCGTAGCTACCTTGGGTGGCACCCTGTGCGGAAGTTGGTGGTGTCACCTCATCGAAAGTAAAAAGCAATAAATTTTATATGATAAAGGTCATGGATTATTTATATTTATATATTAATATATATTTTTTCTTTTTATTATCCATCACTATAGAAAGTACACGTTCAACAATTCACGCCAACCAAACACAACACACTTCACGAAACAAATGAGAAATGTTGGGGAATACCCCACAACAGCGTCAGGCTCTTTTGCGGAAATCCCCAAATTACACATAGAACTGAGCGAGTGCTAGTGGAGGAATCTCCAAAAAAGAAGTTTTTGTGCGAGCTTTTTTGTTTGTAGCTCTTAAAGTTGAGAGACCGTGTGGGTTTCACCAAAAAAAAGGTGAGACCCGGTGCGGCCCGCCGCCCCCCTTTGCTACGCCACTGCATAGCATACATGTGTGTTTGCGCCAATTCCATTGCGGAGTAAGCAGCGAAAACCACTTTTGACACACTCTTACCATGAGTTTCCACTATTCTGGGGTTTCTCAAAAAATAAACCGTTTAATTCTCATATGTTGAGTTATTTTTAATAATTGCTGTCTTTGTATCAATGAAATGAAAAGAAACAAACGAGACACATTCTATTCTGTCAATGCACGTTATATCTCTATAGACAGTAAACCTATTTTATTTTGTACTTCATAATAAAACAACTATACATATCCGTTCTATACAATGCTGGATCATCAAAGAACATGTTAAGCTGTGGATGATGAGTAAAAACGATAAGCTCAGCCAAAAACGTATTGATTCTAATTTTTTTAATGTTTATCCAAATTTTGTAGGGTTCAGAATCTGCTCCTTCACCTCCGTTATCGAAGTCCTTCATGGCCGGTAGCGGTAGAAGATCGCCCGTTCCATTAGAAAGGCTACTTGAAGAGGGCGTTTCTGAGGAAGACACTCTTGACAGGTCTTCTCTAGCGCTTACACCGGAACAAGAGATTACTGACTTAAAGCGAAAAGTTCAGGCGCATCAACAAAAGTAAGTTTATATTACATTAAATTTACAGTTTCATTGCTGTAAAAAGATATTATAATAACATGTAAAAAAGATCATGTCAATAAAGAATTGCATACAATATTGTTGGGTAATGTCAGTGAAGCATTACACTCATTGCTGGAAAATGTCCATGAAGTATAACATAAATTGCTAGAAAATGTCAATGGACTATTACACTTATTTTGAATAATTTATTTAATGCACAAATAAAAATTAATATCATTATGCCGGTCCCCGTGCCAAGTATACATGGTGTCCAAACATGAATAGACGATCAATTGCGCTACGATACACTGATTTGTTGGCTGGTAAAATATATCCCCTTTGCCGTTATAAATTATTTTGGAGCTTATGCATATTTATGAAGTCAAGCTAAAGCAATTTACACCTCGTAAGTCCAAGTAAAAGTGACATTTATAAATTTACGACTACTAATAATTGGAGATAATAACCGGCAATTAACACCACTTATAATAATACTAGTTGTTACCCGGGGCTTAGCTCACTTATATTTACTTTAGAACTTATTTAACCTTTGTTTATTTTACCCCTTCCCTTATTTTACCCCTTAGGGATCGAATTTTGAAAAACGCTTAATCACGTAATTAATTATTTTTATTGTACTCAATTCATAAGAAATTTCATGCAAATATGTCCAGGGAATAAAAAGTTTCATACAAACTTTTATCTCCTATTTAACCCCCTTAGGAGTTGAATTTTGAAAAATCCTTCTAGTCTAAGATCCGACCGCGTGATTTATACGTTCACATGTTTGATTAATAAAATATAATTTTTATCGATATTTATAACTAAACCAATGCAGATCCGCAAAGGTGGCCATCCAAATTTGGCCGCAATTAATTTTAATTAAAATGTAATTAATTATTTATTTTTGAACAATTACGTTCACTTGTAATTGTTAAAAAATATATTTCATTAGAAAGAAATATACCTGAGATACCGAGAAAGTTCAAGGTGCCATCCCTCACTTGGCCGCAACCTAATGTCAGCCAGGTGTAAACAGGTATAATTTCGTTAAATATATACGTTTATAATGTATTATCATGTTATACATACCAAATTGAAGATTAATTCTTTCCCTACATGATGAGATATAGGTGCCTATGCAAAAATGCCCGCAAATAGTGACTGCCAACGATTAAAGATAAATAAAAGCGAGAGAAACTTAAGATAAACACCGCATGTCGAATAAAGATAGAGCATGCCAGCTGCTTGTCGTTTTCATGCTACTGCTACTGTACGTAAATGAAAATTTTTTCGTTACAAGTACTCCGATATGTATTGATAATTATCTAACTGTAAAATCTTTTTTATCATTTTTGTAATTTTTATCATTTTTTTTTAATAAAGAAGTGTTTGTATTTTTTATCATTTTTTATAATAAAAAAAAAGTTGCATTTTAAATCAAAAATAAATAATTCACTTTTTGTTGTCACTATCCCTATCAAATGAAAAAAAGGTTTGTGCATTTTTCTTTTAAAATATATAATTAACAAATAATTTTTTTAAATAAATAATAATTGTTAAATAAATGATTCCAACATTTTTTGTTTTCAAAAAATAAAACTGAAAAATTTATATTAATCAGATCCCTGATTAAAGAACCGAATTAAAAGCAATGGAAACAGAATTCAACAGAATTAAAAAATCAGTTCTGTTTAATTTTGTTACCATTGTTTTTAATTCAGTTCTTTAATCAAGGATTCAAGGAAAATAAACGAAACTTTATATTGATGAAAATAAAAATAAAAAAAACATTTGTGTATAAAGATAAATTTTAATATAGATTCAAATTAACGTCTTACAGTTCAAAGTTATTGTTTGAGTTGGATATAATTAAAAAAAAAAATTAAAAACACTGGTTTGGATAGTAATTTTTATGACATTTTTATGAAGACCGAAAATAAACGAAACTTAATATTGTTAAAAATTGTAATAAAACAAAATTTATTTAAAAGATAAATTTTATATTTAAAATGACGTTTCACAGTTAAAAAATATTGTTTTAGTTGAATATAATTAAAAAAATATTGAAAACACTAGTTTGGTAGATTAATTATTATGACATATTATTTTTACTGCTCAATTTTTGGAGTATTTTAAACTCCAAGCAAATACGCGAGCTACTAGTTGAGCACCTTATCTATGGACGCATGCGCAGTAGCATGAAAACGACAAGCATGCTCTATCTTTATTCGACATGCGGTGTTTATCTTAAGTTTCTCTCGCTTTTATTTATCTTTAATCGTTGGCAGTCACTATTTGCGGGCATTTTTGCATAGGCACCTATATCTCATCATGTAGGGAAAGAATTAATCTTCAATTTGGTATGTATAACATGATAATACATTATGAACGTATATATTTAACGAAATTATACCTGTTTACACCTGGCTGACATTAGGTTGCGGCCAAGTGAGGGATGGCACCTTGAACTTTCTCGGTATCTCAGGTATATTTCTTTCTAATGAAATATATTTTTTAACAATTACAAGTGAACGTAATTGTTCAAAAATAAATAATTAATTACATTTTAATTAAAATTAATTGCGGCCAAATTTGGATGGCCACCTTTGCGGATCTGCATTGGTTTAGTTATAAATATCGATAAAAATTATATTTTATTAATCAAACATGTGAACGTATAAATCACGCGGTCGGATCTCGTACTATTCCTTAGTGGATAAGAGAAATACTTGTGCGAAATTTTAGTTTCTAGCCCTAAGGGCCTAGCCTAGCCCTTTGGCCTATGTGTTGATACATCAGTCAGACACTTTTGCCTTTTATATATATATATATATATATATATATATATATATATATATATATATATATATATATATATATATATATATATATATTTATATATATATATATATATATAGGTGATATAGATGATATGATTATATAGATAGATATAGATGACATACCCATATAAAGAGTCTTCACTTGTTGAATATACCGCCAAAAAATAAGGCGGTTTATAAGAGGCGGTGGAATAGCTAAACGTCGCACTTTCGTCGTGGTTACTAAGTGGTAAGATTCTGCAACGGTTCGGCAGGTTTCCTACCAGTTTTTTACTTATTACTGCCGCAATAGCGTTTATAACCGTTACTGTTCGTCTTCCTGTTTGAAGGTTAAAGTAAACGTTATACCTTACGTATGTGACAGTTAAACTCACCACATAGATGGCAACGCACTATTAACAACTTCTCACTTATTATATATTATATTATAATAAAGTACATAACTTAAATATTTTTACTTACTATAAATTACATACGAGCTGAATCAGACAGATAGGTACTGATTTGGGCGTGTCATAAAAAATTCTAAAATCTGTAAATATTGTGCCGCAACAGTCTTGTATTGTAACTGGCACACTTTTCATTTTATCAAAGCATCACGGCACACCGATAAAAAACGTAGCCAAGTAACTAAAAGTGCCAGGCCTCCCGCGACTGCTCATTTTTTAACTTCTCGATACATATGTCGGTAGATAAGGAAATTACTGATTTTGCTCCAATTTTCGAAAATCGAGTGTTCACCGGATCTTCACGTTTTGAGGTCCTAGGAACTTTTTGCGACTATTTTCACGGTGACGCCAGTATGTCTGTATATGTATGTGTGTGTGTGTGTGTGTTTATGTAAATATTTCATAACTTTTGAACGGCTTGACCGATCGAAACGCGGAAAATGATGGCACTCGATTGGATTCTGCTCAACTCAAACTTCGTAAAAATTTAAACCAATTCGGCCCAAAGAGAAATTTTGTAAAAACCTCAAAAAATTTTTGGCGAAACAGTATTTTTTTAATATAATTTCTAGGTTTAATTACAAAATCAAAATTAAGTACAAAATCAAATCAGCTCTTTAAAAACCCGCGTCCAATGCATAAATTGCATTAAAATCGGTTTATCCGTTCGGGAGTTTTCGTTGATGAAAAATTATCCCTAAAGTGTTTTTTCACAACACATAACAGCGAAATTTTCCATTCAACCACTTTTTGGTAATTTTTAACTAATAACACAATTTAGAGGTCAAGAATTGCGTTAAATACCATTTGAAAGATCGAAATTGATCATTACTTTGAAAAAATATAGGTACATCTTGTCAAATATTTAAATTACTAAGTGCTATTTTTCAAAGTTTAGATTTTGATCTCTTCGCACTCAAAAATATATGCTTATGCGTAGTTTTTGATACTTTGAGCTTAAAATATTTCAATTTAGCGGGAAGTTTCAGGGATGGCCTACAAGGTCAACCGGCTTACAGATTTTTTACTCATGATTTCAATGCGGTTTACAATTCGCGGCACAATTGAAAACATGCGCGGTATACTGGTGTGCCGCGGCCATTGAGTAAACAGACTAGCTACTTAATAACAGACCAATTGTTCTGTCAATACATTAGACTAGTTGATCTTTTAACAATGCGAAAGGAATTAGTACTGATCAATCCAGTGAGATGTGAACATGCGCGACAAAATACCGATATTGAATTAGCCAATCGGAATACCGTGTTCTTTTTCCCCGCGTCTCAGATTAATATCAAAATTGGTGCAAAACAACAAATTAAATTTTAATAATTATAATCAAATATTATTAGTCTAGTGTAGATGTGTAAGTTGTGAATAGCCGCAGCACATCGGTTGAAAGCCATTGGGACGTAGACTACCTACCAAAAATCCCGATGATATACAATGATTTTAGTATTTGACGTCGATTTAAATATCGAACTCTTAGAATTTCGTCAACATTACGCAAAAACTTGAAAATCAAAAATTTTCTTTGTTTTGCTAGAGCAAAGCACGTCACTGTGCTACTGGCTGAGTCGGAACGTGAGTGCGCGCGTTTGTCGCAACTGAGTGAGTTGCTCAAAGCCGAGCTGCGGCGGGTGCGGGGCTCCGCGCCCGCCGAACACAACACAGAGTATATGAAGAATGTCACGCTTAAGGTGAGATTTTTTAGTAGTCATGTTTACATTTTATGCTACATATGCTTGCACGATATATGCAGATGTGTATTGTCGGCTATTCGACTGCGTGTGCCTTCGCGCGCTAATATCTTCGGGAATACACGCAGGTGCGGCCGAAGGATTAGGCAGTTGCAAGTAAATGATAATAAATAAATAAATAAATAAATAAATAAATAAATAAATAAATAAATAAATAAATAAATATATATATATATATATATATATATATATATATATATATATATATATATGTAGGAAGAGGGTCAGATATGATAAATAAGATGCGGATGTGGTGATATAACAGCTCTTTATATTTTGTTCAACTTGTATCAAAAAGATCACTATTAAAGCTTTCCATTATTAATGACTAGTTCTCGTTTAACAATTCCAAGTAACTTAATTAATCCTTACTACAAATAAGTAATAATTTGAGCAATAGATAATCAATTATAAATTGTACTGCGACTAATTTATAGTTGACAATAATAATTAACTTGTTTGCACAAATTAATTATCCAAGAGTCAAGGATAAGCTACTAGCAAGATACAACAAGTGTACCGAGCCACGCCAGAGCCTAGACTGTCCTATCGGCGGGCGCTCAGAGCCTTTTATACAGGTAGCAAAACAAGTTGAGTAGTAGGGATATCGAACGATGCGCTTGCCGGCCCAGGCGGTGCATTTGTTGTTTACACTTTACAATATTCTTGCATTTGACGACGCGGACGCCGTCATATATATATATATATATATATATATATATATATATATATATATATATATATATATATATATATATATATTAGCCACGATGGTAGTGACTCGATAGCCAATCGGTCGCCTTTTACGACCTGCCTGGCAGAACGGCAGTTGGCCTATTCTTCAAAGGAGGCCGGGACCCACACGGTGAAAGTATATTATGAAAAGTTAAAAACTTACCCAGTTCAGTAAGTTTATTTATAAAATACTTGGGTATTATTTAATAAAAGTGATAGTTAAATTAACCACTGAGTGAAATTTTGTAAATTTGTCTATTAATTATATTTAAAACTATTTATCAAAATCTTAAAATGATCATATTTGTTTTTACAGGTTTTAAAGCTTTTTTTATAAAGTTAGCCAGCGCTTGGTATAATGTATTGTTGAAATTCAAACATTATTAGTTAAAGCTAGTAAATAATGCACTTGTACTTTTATTTCACTATACGTGTAAAGAATATTGCGTCCTTAATCACCTTCATGATTTGAAAAGCGAGACCAGTCGATTAATTAAAAATAACTAGTGAAATAAAACTACAAGTACATTATTTCCTAGTTTTAACTGGTAGTAATGGAATTTCACCAAGTGCCGACGATTGACGAAGTGTAAAACTATATTCAAACAGTTATTAGATACAAAACCAATTGCATGAAAATTCTTCTTTTTCTTTATTGTACGAACTGCATTTTTTGGTGAATTCTGTCCGTGACGAGTGAATTTAGGAAGTAACACGTGTTATCCATTTCTTGAATTGGAATTAGGAAGGCTGATTAATGACGTTGTAAGCGTCTAATTTGCCAGGCAATTTATATATTAATGTTATGCCTAGTTCCTGACGCTGCCGCCTGGAGATGAGCGGAGTCGTCTTATACCAGTTTTACAAAAGATTCTAACACTGTCCCAAGAAGAAACACTCAAAATACAAGCCATCGCTAAAGGTAAGAATACCTGTTCTTATATCTAAGTATATTAACATCTGAAGCGAATACTTTGTACTCCTTTTTACAAAAAACACGCTAAATGAGAAGTATAAAATTTAGCACAGTTAAAAGTTTATATGGAGAAAAGGTGTAGAAAGCGAATATTATCATATAATTTGCATTGAAAACAAATAAAATTAATAAAAATAAACATCACACACAATACCATGTAAATACACATCATAATATTTGAATACAATATATACTTTTTTGTTTATGGTGAAAGTCTGTTAAATTGAGAAGACATTAAATGCTTAGTCTATGGTCAAACAAAGTCATATATTGTACTCAAATTTCGCCTAGAGGGCGATCGCTAGACGCAGACATTACACAAAAGACTGTGCGTTTAACACATACACAGATTCTGATATAGGGAATACGGGGTTTCAACTCTGGAGTTTCCACAAGGAAGGGCCCCTCAATAGGGATTAAAAAAGATGTCAATTTCGATACATCAACATTCCCGTTTCCAAAACAATATAGCAATTAACAAAAAAGGAGCGCCCCGTTACATCAAGTTCCCAGACTTCTAAATCCAGCCCTGTACATACACATATATTATAATAAATACTATTTTGTAAATGGTTAAATTCTGTTGTTGAACTTAGAAGAGATATAGCCTAATATACAGTCTATATCTATAAAAATATAGCTGTTTATTTTTGAAAGGGCATCACGCAAAAACCACTGAATATTTTGTTTATGTACGAGTATATGAAGTTTATATTCAGCAAGTTTCAGAGAAGGCTTTTATCTAAATATTATAATTTTGATGATATAATTTTATCTCTCAATTCTGTCATTATAAATTTTATTGATTTTCAATCGTTCTTTATTTCAAATTTATAATCCATAAGAGAAGTAATACATGGGGCACACTAAAAGTTTTGTTTTTGGACGGATCGGAACGGAACTATTTGAATTTCAAATGTTATATTTTTAAAAGGTTGCAACTTTCTTAGTAATACAAAAAAAAAAAAAACAATTGGCGGGAAATGATTTGTCAATTGTCTTTTTATCACACATCAAAGTTCTACGTACGCAACGAAAAAGGAATTAAGTCGAAAAGATTTTAGAGTGATGATTTTTTATGATTTTAAAAGTTCTCTTTCTCCGCAAGACTGTGCCACTCATCTCCAAAGTGCTTTTGGAAGAGAAGCACCTTGTTTGAGCACCGTGAGGCGATGGTTTGCTGAATTTGAGAGAGGTCGAGTTTCTTTACATGACGAATTTCGTAAAGGGCGGCCTTCAACTGCCGTCAACGAAAATAATGTGGCTACTGTTAAGCGGTTAATTGAAGAAAACCCCCGGATTACCTATGAGACAATTTGAGGACTATTGGGGATTGGTATGAGCCAAATTCAGAAAATTTTACACGAAGAATTGAAAGTTCGGAAACTTTTGTTGTAGTTGGATCCCTCATGAACTGACAGTGGAGCAGAAGCGGGCTCGCGTGGAATGGTGCTCACAGCTGCTACTGAAGTACGACCACGGACATTCTAATGCTGTTTATGACATTGTCACAGGAGACGAAACGTGGATTTATTGTTTTGAACCCAAAAAAACAGCAATCTTGTGAATGGGTGTTTGAAAATGAGAACAGGCCAACAAAAGTAAGACAGGCGAAAAACGTTGGTAAAAAGATGATCGCGTTTTATTCTCAGCTACGGGTCCCATCTGTACAATTCTACTTGAAGATCAAAAGAGTGTTAATGCCGAGTGGTATTCTACCATTTGTTTACCCAGGGTGTTAGAAAAAAGTTCCCGAAAGACGACCCAAAAGCCGCTTTCTCCTACACCACGCTTCTTCTCACACGGCCAACCAAACAAAGTCATTTTTAGTCATTTTGTCATCACTCATCCTGCGCATAGCCCCGACCTAGCACCCTGTGATTTATATATTTTCCCCAAAATCAAAGATTTGATGAGAGGTTTTACTTTTACCAACTCCGAAGAGGCAGTTATAGCGTTCAATCAGCACGTAGAAAACATGCCTTCAGATCTGTGATCAGATAAAAAATGTTTAAAATGTAAATATTATTTTGAAAAGCAATAAACATAATATTTTGGTTATAACATGTTGTTTTTTTAAGTTACGCATAATTTATAGTGTGACCTACGTATATATAAAAATCAATTGCTGTTCGTCAGTTACGATAAAACTCGAGAACGGCTGAACCGATTTGGCTAATTTTGGTTTTGAATTAATTGTTGAAGTCCAGGGAGGGTTTCAAAGGTGAGAAAATATAGAGAAAAAAATAAGAGTAGTTAAAAAGGCAGAACAACGTTTGCCAGGTCAGCTAGTATTAAAAATACACTAAATTAGTTGCATTCCTGTATGCGTGATTAAAAGTTTTTTGTAAGTTCCAGGGGAATAATACATCTTCCGCCATAAAATGTAGCCTCTGTTCGAAGCATGGAAATGTATATTACATTACATAACACACAACACTGTTATACAAACTCACTTTAATTAACACGCCATTACTAGGAATAAACGTATTCAACGCTAATCCAATTTATAAAAGCATTAATAAATAAAATAGATAATGTTATCATTAAAACACATCAACGTGGTAGTCATCGATGGCTAGCGTTATATGTGATTCTGGTTTATATAATTTCAGGGCAGGACCCAAACGCAAATAAAGGCTGGGGGAGCTATCTTCCGTGGCCAGGTGGAAAATGAAAGTATTAACTTATATTTTAATATAATACTTAAAGTATCTGTGATTGCAACTGAACGGTGTAATATACTCGTATAATTAATACGATTCTGAATATTATTTGTAACAAATTGTATAGACCAGTTTTTAAATTATACAATTAACATAATTATCATTATGACATTAAAATATTTAGTGTTTCGTATATCTAATTCCTTTCTATTTTGCTGATTAAATTGACCTATTTTCTTATTATTGTTATATTCTAGTATTTCAACTTACAAGTAGGTACTAATTATAAAGTAAAACCAGCAAATTGCATTTTAATTGGTGTTACGACATTTTAAAAACACGCTCTTGGAATCTAGATACATTACGAAAATTATCGTTTTGCAAAATATTCATGTAATATTTAAATAAATGTCTTTGGAATATGTATGTTCCTGTGTGATATATGTTCTTCTATTTATTTGATTTTTGACATGAACCTGTTAGAACGCATGTTTCGAATACATTTTACTAGCGCTAGCTTAGGTCCTGAAAATATATTTATATTTAATAATTCGCTGTATCTGACAGTCCGCAGAATATGTTCTTCATTACCTAAAAGTAAAAACTTTTTGTTTTATTTGTAACATAATATGTTTGACACTCGTGGGATGCATTGAATAAAACTGTAACTATTAAGTGTAAAACAGATTATCATGTTACATTTATTTGTTTTATTTTGGACACAAGCTACTTTAAAAGCCTGTCCAGATGAGACGTTTTACGCGCGAATCCACTCGCGCGCTTCAATTTATACTGCGTCCAGATAAAGCGTTTTACGCGCGTTTCGTCGAGGTGACAGTCCGTACCTTGCGAATCCTGACAGTTCGAACCAAATACGCCCACACGCCACGGACTCGCGCGGACGAAGCAATGACGCCCGAGTATCTCAACTCGCGCGCGCTCGAGTCCGCGCGGAGTCGAGTGTCTCCCTTATTGCACGCGTTTGCACGCAGCATCTGGACTGAGTATATGTGGTTCTAGTATCTCGAGAACGCGCGCATGCCTACGTGCGAGTCCACTCGCGCGTAAAGCGCCTCATCTGGACAGGCTCTTACAAACAATGGCCGTTTTGTGTGTCTTATAAAACACATCAACAATTATAAGCAAAGGTGCACGCTATTGCAGTTTTTCTAAATTATCTACCAAATAAAAAAATATATAATCGATTATTTTAAGTACAGGCAGTCCTCGTACTTACGGCATGTTAGGTTCTCGAAATACGCGACGTAAATCGAAACGACGTAAGTCGAGACATATTTTTTAATATATTCTATATACATGTAAAACTCCAGGGTTAGGTTCCACACGGACTCAAAATAAAAAAAAAACCTGCATTTATAACAAAGGATATACATACTTTATTATCAAAAGTAAGTTCTTAAAATAATTATGTATGTAATTGCTAGTTATTTTTGGTATTTGTGCGTTATTAATTTTTGTTGTCTCTGAACTAACTAAACAAAATCGGTGGCATGTGCGGGATAATCCCCGCTCGCGGACACCGCGCCACGTCGGCCACGGACGTTGTCTGCGCAACAAGTGAATTCTCCTATGCCGGAAATCGAAACAATTGACGTATGCTTTAGGAATAGTGTCAAAACATTGTTCAACGTAACTTGAAACGACGTAAATCGAAACGACGTAAGTCGACTACTGCCTGTATATTATGTACAATCGATTATTGTATTGCCATACGTAGATAGTCTATAGTATACGCCATATATGCCATACGTAGGTAGTATATAGTAGAACTAACGATGTACAAATAATTTGAAACTTAAATAAAATAGTAGAATATTTTTACCGTACATGTTTTGTTTGTTACGTATATTTAATACAAAAATGCACTATTTTGTTTGGAAAAACAAATGCACTGACGTAAACATACTAAGCAGAAATGCCAATTGATGGATTGCAGGGTTGCAGTATGGTCTTCTTTGATATCTGCTTAATCATTTATGGTAAAAGTCACTTGATTATATGTTCATATTATAATAGCGCTAGTGTCTCTGCACGGACTGACTTACAGTCCAAAAAGGAGTAGGTTCTCAATTTGTTTTTACTTGTGAGAAGTCAAACATGAATACAAAAAACCAATGTGCTTAAAAAACTGTATTTTGTGTTTCAAATTACTGCTTTCACTCTAAGATGAAATTTTCCCGCGAGGGAAAATAAATTGATGGAACTGTAAATGCAAAAAAGTGCAACCCAAGACTTGATTTGTACCTAATTTGTAAGGATAAGGTTAAATAAAAATAAATTGTTTAGTTGTTATTTAATTAATAAAAGGTTATGATGGAATACAAATTATAAACAATGTAATAAATTATATATTTAAAGCAATATTTGATTTTTATTTAATTAATTTGATCAGAGGGTAGAAAAGGAATATTTATCCGTTGAGGACAGTACTCCCAAAATCCACCGAGTAATCGTTTTTAGCGATAGAATAATACAAAGTAGACTTGCATGCTGTGTACCGTTCCTCGGACTTGAACAGCCAACGATTATGGTACCTGAACATAATACGATCGTTGGCTGTGCGATGTAGTTTCCTAAAAATGATTTAAGGTAAACATTTAGTGAAACGCACGCTACTAAAGCAAACGTCTCAGATTATATTAATTGTATGTTGAAGATAAAAAAATTAGTTCTCGGCGGTAATAGAAAAAGTAAAGACATATACATACAAGAATTAAGGAAACCAAGAGAAGTCTTTTTCAATAAATTTAATTTCAGTAAATGAACCTGTTTTAGTATCTTGATATTTTTTTTATAATAATAAGATGGCAAACAAGCAGATGGGTCTCCCGATGGAAAGAGTCAACAATCGCCTTTAGACATTAAAGATGTTATTGGTGCTTTGCTATATTGTGCCGAGGTCTAATGCCACATGCATAAGTTTACCAGCTACCTTACCCTTCAAACCGAAACACGTCAGTGACTAGCACTGACGCTACTGCGGCAGGAATACATATGTAAGGCGGTGGTACCAGACCCGGGCGAGCCAATGCCAATGAGAACTCTACCACCTAGTAGCCATGATGCTAGTGATTCATGTAGCCGATCGGTCGCCCTATATGACCTGCTTGGCAGAACAGCGGTTTGCCTTTCTTCAAAGGAGCCCGGGGCCAACAAGGGGCAAACTTAAGAAACTAGTTATCGGCGATAATAGAAAAAGTAGACATACAAGAATTAAAGGAACTAAGATAAATATTTTTCAATAAATTAAGTTTCAATAAATTCTTAGTATATTGATATGAAGAAAATAAATAAGTATAATCTACGTTTATTAAGTTTAAACTATGTAATATTTTTTGTGTTGTGTTATAAACAAAATAATCAATGTTATAAAAGTGTAAAACTGTTTTTTTTTAATATCTAAAGGCAACGGATTCCAGAGTTTTATAGCTTATTTTGTTTTGAGAAGGTGTGCGCAGAGAAAAAAAATAATTATCCAAAACTAGCAGTTGCACGTGACTTCGGTCGCGTACCAAAAATCATTACATTCCTCTTCACAGTCGGGTAAGAAATAGCATATGTCATTCCTGGATAATATAGCTTTCGAAAGGTGAAAGATTTTAAAATCGCTCGAGTAGTTTTTTAATTAAACCGTAACAAACAAACAAAAAAATGAAAGTTTTCCTCGTAAGTTTAGATATTTGTAATGATTCGCCGACATTTAAATCTTTCTTTCAAGTAAGTTGGTGTACGTGAGTTGTAATAGACACAGTATAGAACAAAAAGGGTGTAATTATTGCGGCGGAGGCGGATTATTGCAAACGTGATAATACATAATCGCATATCATGATAATACATAATCATGCATAAGACAAATAGGGCTCTAATGCAAAGGTTCTGGAGGCGCTCATGTTTAAATCTTTCAGAAAAAGGTTATTAATGCTTGATTAAGTATATAAATCAGATCATCATACATATGAGAGATAGATGTCAATTGATTTTTGGCTGAATTTATGACATCGTAGAAAGAAGTGGAGATAAGACACCACCTAGAAAAACACCAACTAACCTATCAATCTAAGATACGTTGCTATCGGCCTTTATAGTAATTCTTAAACAAGTTGATTATTGCTGAGAATATGGTAATATTCGTAGGTATGACTGAAATCAATTGTGATGTGACCTATCCTCAACATACATAACTTTATACTTTACTACCTTGGTAGTACTGTGACCTTATCGGAAGCCCGACTAGAAAGCGTTGTAGAGGTTCTTTTCTTTCATGTACTAACTTGTTTTTCCATAATTTCAGCAAAAAGGGGAGAATAGCAATTGGTCGAAAATCTGAATATTTTGATTTTTACGGATATGGACTTTTTAGGAAGAAGAATTGATAAGCATATTTGCATGCTCCCAGATAAATATGAGAGTTAAAGGAGTTATTGGAACTATCCATACTTATAAATGCGAAAGTAACTTTGTCTGTCTGTCTGACTGCCTGTCTGTGTCTCTTCTTCACGCTTAAATCACTGAATCGATTTGGATGAAATTTGGTACACCGACCAGAGACCCGAGAAAGGACATAGAATAGTTTTTATCCCGGAACTCCCACGGGAACGGGAACTATGCGGGTTTTTATTTTGGATTTTTTTTCGCGCGGACGAAGACGCAGATACAGCTAGTGAACACATAAAAGAGAAATGAGGAGAAATTAGGATTGGAATATTCGGGGTGGTACACTTAATTCATCTTACGACTAATGTTGTCACTTCCAAAAGCATTTGATGATAAGGACAATACAGCATTCTTGTATCAAACGCGGTAAGTGGTCGAAATATATAATATTTTTATTATTGATATTATACATAATATGAAAGTTATGCAAAGTTATATACAAACAAAAAGTATTATATATATTTTTTTTAATTCGCCATTCTATAATTATGCGAACTTTTATCCGGGTACCACCATTCTTGTTACTTGCCACTGTCTTCTGCTGTTTTGAAGAAGATAATCTTGTACCTGAGGTGCAGTTGAAAACGGAGGTTACTTACTATTTGGATTAGAACGACCTATAGCATGTTTATAATGTACTGACTAGTGGCATTCTCTTTCAACATATAACTTACCACTTAGTGCCTGTGTTAGCTCTGGACCCTTTTGAACAATGGACCATCTGCGTTATTGTCAGACAGTTTGTAAAAGACAAACGGTTTGCTAAACATATAGGCGATAGAGTACTGGAACGTCTTTATATCGTACCAACGACTTACGTACCTATAGATCGTCGTCACAGAAATATTTTTTTATTAATAAGAAGCTGAATTTTTGTAAACAGCTTCGTTTTGATGAGACGCCCATCTTTTCTCTAGTAGAAAAATCTCGAATGAGGAACCTACTATTGCAGCTTAGTTTTTGTAATTTGTTTGAGCAATACGGTTATATAATCAACAAAATATTCATACGAAATGGTTACAAGTTGCAACACTTTTTTTTATTAAATCCCAACATTTAGGTTTTTCGTGTTCGGTGATTTCAGTTCTAAAAGTGCAAAATGTGGGTTCCATTAGTGAGAAAAGTGAAAGTGAATGTTCCTATTCTGCTATGTCAGGAATAGACAGGATGACAGGTCCACTGTATTATCTAGTTTCCTTATCATTAATAATAAACTTATTACTCGTACAAACTGTAAAGATTTTAATATAGCCTAAAACTTTTAGCAACGTAAATTGAATTTATGTGTAATGTATTCGACTGATATTTCCTAGTTTGACTATTTTTAAAAATAAATTTGTAAAAACTAGTGTGTTTAAGTACTATGCGTTCCAATTGAGGATAAGACAGTCAAGATGCCATATTGCCCCACATTTTGCAAAAACTTCAGTAGTGATGAGTATGGTGAGCAAAAAAATACTAACAAAGATATTCATAAAAAAAGTAATTGTGTTGTAGTTGATGTATTTTCTATTCAGGATCCCATTAGCCCATGCTTACGTTAAAGTAAGGTGTAGAAAAGAAAAGAAAATATAAATATGCAAATTTTTATAAACAAAATAGGTACTTAATCAAATGTGTCTATCGAATTTTAAATCCTCTACATCGCTTATAACGAAGTTTTTTCGTCATTTATGTGTGGATAGATGGATGGATGTTTGTTATTACACTTTCACGCAAAAAATATTGAACGGACTTAAATGAAACTTTACAGTCAGACGCGATTCCACCGTTGTGGGCACGATGGGCATGCCCACCACCCTAATTTACGTCTGACGTCAAACTTTCACGGAAAAACCCGGGTCAACATAGGCTAACTTTTTTAAAACTCAACCCTTAAGGGGCTGAAATAGGGGATGTAAGTTTGTATAAAAAACGATATCTAGGTACGTGTTAATCTACTGGCGGGCGAAGCTGCGTGGTTCAGCTAGTATTATATAAATTCCTTTGGAGAAATGCACTATACCAATTATTATAAACCAGCTTATCCGCCGGCCCGCACTTGGGCGATTTTAGGTTTATTGTGCCCACAACCTTTTCCAAAGGCTGGATCCGCGCCTGTTTACAGTAACTATGTTACTGTAAAGTTTCATTTAATCTATGATTATACTTCAGAATAACAGATAGGCTACAATTTATAAAGATTTTGTGTAACTTGGCGGTAATATAACGATAAGTATAAAATAAGTCGGAAAAAATCCTGCCTTCCGAGAGCTATTTTGGCGTGCGTTGCCTAAACCGTTGGAGCTACACAAAGGTAATGTACGGTGGGATTGTTTGTCTTAAATAGTTCTAAATGAAAGTCCGAAACAGCATATATCTACCTTTTATGTGGAAATCATTATATCCAAAGTAGTGAGCAATAAATACAATTAAATACTGTTTTGCAAAAAATATTTCAGAATATTTATTAAATTTTTATTAAAATTAATATATTTGTTACCTTCAGAATTTTATGTAGATAAACTTTGTCTTCACACTAAGAAATTCAGGCGAATAGTTTAAAAGTTATCACGATAACATTAAACTAAAAGTGCCGCGCGGCGCGCAAACCCGAATAATTATTTTTTTTTATACCTTGAATAGAATTTGAACATAAAACTACCTATAGTATGAGAGCCCACGGCACTAAACCTAGTCACATAAGACTACCGGATGGTATATACATAGTTAGATTCGTCGTTAATTGGAGAATACGAAATGGCTATGCTGCAATGCGAAAAACCCGGTGGCGCTATTAAAAAAAAGAATGAAAAACAAATCGATTTCTCGTACGATAAGACTACCGAATTTTGTTTGTTCCTCGATATAGGGGAGGGGTAGGACTATACGAAAATGCAGTGCTGCATGTCCCCATCCTGGCCCTTATCAGTGGAAGCAGCATTATAAGTGACGCCTTGTACCTAGGTATCTGGTACCATCGTACTACCGAACGAACCAAAGCTCATCTGAAAGATCATCAATTTCTGTGTAAGAAAAACTACTGCTGCATCTTCGAAACAGTGGATGAGGTGGTTGCTGCAGCGATTGAAGGTCGCCCACTGCACAGCTGAAATCGGCGTTTCTACTCCTTTTTTTTCAGCAATCGTCTGGTTTCTTTCGATTGGTACTGATTGAATACCCATGCCAGGGTCAGATATGAATAATATTACTGATCGCTGAATGTTTAGACGAATGAAATCACACATTTTATGTAGTAATGTTCTATTTTTCAAGCGTTTTCATTTGATTGTTTTAATTTTATGTACTACTTAGGGATTTATAGGATTCTGAAAAAACAAGAAACCCTTATAGTTTCATATGACCGTCCATCCGTCAGTCCGTCTGTTCGTCTGTAGCTTAGCTCAGAGATTCTTAGTACTAGAAAGCTGTAATTTGGAATTTATATCATATTAGTCATGCCATCAAAATGGTAAAAAAAATCTTAAAACATATATTTTAGTAGTAATATAAAAAATAGTAATAGGTAGTAAAGCCTTTTGGTCCCTGGCAAAGTCGGTTGAATCGAATTTCTACCGCCCCTCACTCCCTCCACTGCTGAAACCGGATGGGACGCTGGCTCACACCGCCGTAGAGAAAGCGAACCTGTTCGCTACTCTATTCGCGGAAAACTCACGTCTGGATCCCGCCAACGCGAAACCACCCAGTCTACCTGGATGCGAGGTGAACATGCCGGAAATTCGCATCCGTCAAACTGAGGTTCTTAAAACGCTGCGGAATCTGGACGTGAACAAAGCCAGTGGCCCTGATGGGATTCCAGCCATAGTACTGAAAATCTGTGCGCCTGAACTCGCTCCTGTTTTGACACGCCTCTTTCGCCTTTCGATGGCTACAGGAAAAGTGCCTAAATCATGGAAGCTTGCCAACGTGCAGCCTGTGCCCAAAAAAGGCAGTCGTGCTGACCCCTCCAACTATAGGCCAATTTCAGTCACGTCCATACTCTGCAAGACTATGGAGCGTGTACTGAACAGCAGGCTAATGGCACACCTAGAAGCGAACGAACTACTGAGTGACCGCCAATACGGGTTTCGCCGAAATCGGTCTACTGGAGATCTTCTAGCGTATGCCACTTACATTTTGAGCTCGGCCATAGAGAAGCATGGTGAGGCACTAGCTGTCTCCCTTGATATCTCGAAGGCCTTTGACAGGGTCTGGCATGATAGTCTTATTGGTAAGCTTCCATCGTATGGCCTGCCTACCGGTCTCTGCGCCTGGATCTCAGATTTTCTGAGTGGCCGGTCGATCAGAGTAGTCGTCGACGGCTGCTCATCCGACCAAATGGCTATAAATGCCGGAGTCCCTCAGGGATCAGTTCTCTCCGCAACTTTATTCCTGCTACACATTAACAATCTGCTAAAGCCCGGTATCTATGGGTACGCAGATGATAGCACTGTTGTGGAGAGTTACGTATCCAATGCGCGGGCCAGTACGGCACAGATCCGGTCTCTCAGAGAGGCAATGGTCGATCGTATGAACCTGTCCTTACAGGCAGTCTCCGATTGGGGCGATGCTAATCTGGTCAGGTTTAATGCAAGTAAGACCCAGGCGTGTCTATTCTCCGCTAAACGGAGTCCGCTCCATCTACCTCCGTCTTTCCAGGGTGTGGCCGTGCCGATGAATGACCACCTCGAGATCCTTGGTATCACGTTAACGCCTACTCTCAACTTTGGTTCGTACATCGAATCTAAAGCCCAAGTTGCCTCAAAAAAGCTTGGTATTCTGGCGATGGTGAGACAGTATTTCAGTCCGGGACAGTTGCTCAACCTTTATAAAGCACAAGTCCGTTCGTGCATGGAATACTGCTCTCACCTCTGGGATGGATCCGCTAAATACCAGCTGGAGACACTTGAGGCCATCGAGAGGCGTGCCAAGAGGCTCATAAACGACGATGATCTGGTAGGCAAAAAACTCCAGAGCCTCGCTCATCGCCGCAGAGTGGCTAGTTTATCGGTTTTTTATCGAATACACTTTGGAGAGTGCGCTGCGGAATTGCACGACTTAATTCCGCCATCCCCGTTTTTCTATCGATCGTCGAGGTGCACAGAATCTAGGCATCGTTATATGGTAGACGTTCCACGTACCCGGACAAAGCGGTTCGACTCAACATTCTTCATTCGAACCGCAAAGGACTGGAACATGCTTCCTGAGTCTGTGTTCCCGGACGAGTACAATCTGGAGATCTTCAAGAGAAGAGTGAACAGGTACCTTCTAGGGAAGCGCGTTCCATCTTAGGCCTCATCTTAGCTTACCATCAGGCGAAATCGAGGTCAAGCGCTTACCTATCGATAAAAAAAAAAAAAAATTTTAGGGTACCCTCTACAAGTAAAGTTTTCTCGTAAACCTAATAGTGTAATGTATCTAAAATACATAATATAATAGTGTATTTAGTGTATAATATAATAGTGTATTTAAAAATATTGCGGGGTTTCACGACGATTTTTCAATTATGGGATCGCTTTGGAAGATTTTAAGTTTTGAAATACTAACTTTTGTTAGATTCGAGTATCTTTCACCCCACCTCTGCCAGTTAGATGCAGCAGGTGGTTGTTCCTGGATTTGTGAAACAATTCGCGGTATAAATATATAAAATAAATAAATAAATAATAAATATTCAGGGGACAAATCACACTTACTAATCTAACTCCAAAGTAAGCAAATTATTTGCTTGTGTTATGGGTGTTAGTCAACGATACTAATACATAGAAATACAGAATATATAAATACTGGAATATATTTAATAAACCCCCAAATCCGGAAATACAAACATTTATGCTCATCACACAAATGCTTGTTCTTGTCGGGGATCGAACCCGAGCCCCGTCGATTGCGTAGTCAGGGTCGCTAACCACTCGACCAACAACGGGGCGGCTTAGTAGATTATATTTTAACGAAGTTGAAAGGATGTCGTTAAGTAAGGCTAAGTACGCTTTACAAGTTTACGAGTAATTGTCGGCCAATTGATAAAATATTTTTTTATGGGCTGTGAACCTGTAGTGCGGATATATAATTGACTTTAAATAGGTTAAATGTTCATAGTACGAAACGATAACAAAAATGCCCTCCTCTTAGTCCACATTATTATGATGGGCAACTAAGAAACCCCACATTGAGCGTGGTTCAACACGTTTGACTTTTTTGCTGCAACAAGGATTTACGAAATTTTATTGAAAACTATAACTTGATGTGATAAGTGATAACCCTGCTTATTTTATGCTCTACGCGCTATGGGCTCTATTTATTACGAAAATCCCCAATTTGGTTTAGTATAAAAGTTCGAAGAATTAGGTACAATTTTTTTATCGTTTTTGATAGTATGACTAATATGTATAGATGTAAATGCCAAATTACAGCTTTCTAGTACTAAGAATCTCTGAGCTAAGCTGAGGACGAACGGACGGACTGACAGATGGACGGTCATATGAAACTATAAGGGTTTCTTGTTTTTTCAGAATCCTATAAATCACTAAGTAGTACATAAAATTAAAACAATCTAATGGAAACAGCTTTCTAGTACTAAGAATTTCTGAGCTAAGCTGCAGACGAATGGACGGACAGACGGATGGACGGTCAAATGAAACTATAAGTGTTTCTTGTTGATTTCAGAACCCTATATCCCTAAGTAGTACATAAAATTAAATCAACCTAATGAAAACGATTGAAAAATCGAAAAATATTACATAAAATATGCGATTTTCATACGTCCAAACATTTAGCGATCAGTAAAATTATTCGTATCTGACCCTGGCATGGGTATTCAATCAGTACCAATCGAAAGAAACCAGACGATTGAATTGCTAAACAAAAACGAGTAGAAACGCCGATTTCAGCTGTGCAGTGGGCGACTTTCAATCGCTGCAGCAACCATCCCGGCCACTGTTTCGAAAATGCAGCAGTGGTGTTTCTTACACAGAAATTGATGATCTTTCAGATGAGCTTGGGTTCGTTCGGTAGTCCGTTGGTACCAGATACCTAGGTACAAGGCGGCGATTATAATGCTGCTGCCACTGATAAGGCCAGTCATGGGGACATGCAGCACCGCATTTTCGTAGAGTCCTTCCCCTCCCCTATGTCGAGGAACAAACGAAATTCGGTAGTCTTATCGTACCAGAAATCGATTTTTTTTTCATTCTTTTTTCTTTTTTTTAATAGCGCGACCCGGTTTTTCGCATTGCAGCATAGCCATTTCGTACATTCCAATTAACGACGAATCTATGTAATATACTGTTACGTACTCGGGTTCGCAATTGTAAGAAAACACCACTTATATTAAATCCGTGTATTTACACAACACAACACAACGTAATACTAAAATACACTTTACACCCTAGTCACTCGCTGAACTATCACTGAACTTAGAACACTACACAATAAAACACTTCTCGCTTCGCACTGGTCACTTGATGTATCGCTCTCGATCGCTTGATAAAAACTGCCTTGTGTTTGTCAACACCTCTGTATTTATAGGCAGGGGAAAGTCCTAGCTGGATCCAGAAAAATCTAAATGTATCGGGAAACAATGAATCACTTCTTATCGTAAACATGTTATGAGTCTTAAATCCTAGTACACGCTACTTTCAACCTTATGCCATATCCCACAAAGTCCATTATGACATAGCCCAGGTCAACTATTTGTTTGTCAATAGGAGTAGCTATCTCTTTCTTTTATTTCTAGATAGTTACCGCGCGCGCGCTCCAACTCTACACGCTTCTAGATTATTCGTAACACTACCCCCCTCTTAGTTATGTTCGTCCCGAACTTACTTCCATTATAGATGGCTAATCGATCAACATGAACAATCTTCATGGTCCTTCTTGGTTGCTTCTGCACTCGGTAGGTTACGTCATTGATCCGTGTGATTACTTTGTATGGCCCATCCCAACGTCGCTGTAACTTAGGTGATTTTCCTTTTCGTCGAACCGGATTATGTAGCCAAACAAGAGATCTTTCCTGAAAACCTCGATGATTGGCGTTTCGGTCGTATCTGGTCTTCATCCGCTGACTTGATTCCAATGCGTTTTCACTTATTAATGAGTGTATATCGCGTAATCTCTCACGAATGTCTTCAACATGTTCCGGTATACTTAATTGTGTCTCTGCATTCAGTGGCGGGCCTCCAGTCATTAAGTCTGCTGGTATACGTAACTGTCTGCCGAAGTTGGCATAGGCTGGCGTCACTTTTATGCTTTCGTGTTCCGCTGTTCGGTAAGCCAGTAAGAACAGAGGTATGTATTTATCCCAGTCCTTTTGGTGATCTTCTGCCAGCTTGGCTAAGTGTCTTTCCAAAGTTTGGTTAAATCGTTCGACCATTCCATCAGATTGCGGGTGATAAGGTGTAGTTCTTGTTTTGTACACTCCTAATAATTTACACATTTCCTGGAATACATTAGATTCAAAGTTTCTGCCTTGGTCTGAATGAATCGCCAGCGGAACACCAAATCTGCATATCACCTCATTGACTAATTTCTCAGTAACCGTCGTGGCTTTCTGATTAGGGATTGCGAACACCTCCGGCCATTTCGTGAATTAATCCATCACGACCATAAAATACTTGTTTCCGTTATCTGTCTTAGGAAATGGCCCAGCCACGTCAATCGCTATCCTTTCCCAGGGGGCTCCCACGTTGTATAGTCTAAGGTTGCCTCGGCTTCTAACCTGCGGACCTTTCACTGCTGAGCATGACGTACATTTTGGGCACCAATTCTCGACATCTTCTCGGGAATTCAACCAGTAAAAACGCTCTCGTACGTTTACCAACGTTCGTCGTACTCCAAGATGTCCCCCAGAAACCCCATCATGCAACTCACGTAGTACGTCCTTGATAAGTTTTCTTGGCACGACCAACTGTAGATGATGTTCTCTTCCTGAAGGTTTTTCCCATTTGCGGTACAGTAAGCCGTCTTGCAACACAAGGCTGCGCCCAATAACTTTTCGTAATGGCGCTGAAGGGAGCCAGCTCCTGCCATTCGGGCTTTCCCGTGTCTTGCTTCATCCAATCTATTAGAGGCCTGTGGCACCGCTGGTCCGTACCGCTGAAGGGTCGAAGTGATGAAACCAGCGGGCCAGCTGCTTGTCAGGTGACGTCATTACTGTGGAGGTTGATGACGTCACACAAAGACAAGGAAGGGAAAAGGAAGATCTTCCCAGCCAGGCAAGGTGTACTGCCTGGGGACCGAAGTCCATTTGAGAAACGTTGAAACTTGTATATAGTGTTACAAGATAAATAATTGTAATATCGCGATTCAGGATTTTATTTTGAATTTCATTTTTTCCATTTGTTATTGATTTTTGTCCATTTTTTATTATTTTTTCTTGTAGCGTTTGTGATTGTTTTGAGCCGCTACAGGCCGCAAATCTCTATCTTCATAATGGGCCTCACGCATCTCATCAGTTTCCCACCTGTCATCCGTAGGCTTAGCTCGCAGTACTTGAACCCTTTCCTTCGTCTCCATCCTTACACAATGTTTGACATCATCCGTACATGGTCGTCGTGATAATGCATCTGCATTTGGGTGAGACTTTCCATTATGCTGTACTGTATTACTTGATCTCAGTTTACCATTGTTAGCCGCTTCTGATCGCTCTACAGTTCGTGTGGCTCTGGTGTCTCGCGTTGAGCTGCAGTTCTTGCCATTAACCAATCCTTTAATGGATAAACTGTTGCGTTCGCTCACCTGAGGTACGACAGCTTTTGGGGTTGTTTCTCGTCCAGCCAGCATCTGCCGGTTGCTCCTGGCTGTCACTCGCTTCCCTGCTGGTTCAACAGGCTGTTTGACGTGCCTGCTCTCTTCAGCTGCTGAGTTTCCTCCCGCTTGCTGTCGCCAATTCATGGAACCTGTAGCCATAGGTTTGGCTGGGCAGCTAACTCTAAGGTGCCCACGTCCACCGCAGGCGTAGCACATGGGGCCCAGTCTCCTAGGTTCCACCACCTTTGATCGAGCCACAACTTCTGTTACCTCGCGTACTTTATGTGCTCGAGGTTCGTGGCGAACAGCTTCTACCTCCAGCGCATGAGCCAAAGCCTCCTTCATTGTCACGTGGTGCTGAAAGCAAACAGCGGCACGCACTTCCAGGTCTCTAATTCCATCAATAAACGCCTGGACGATGGTGTTATTCACTGTGTTAGCGTCAGCTGAAGGTTACGCCTTCCTCACAAGCTTCTCAATTTCCACGGCCCATTGTTGAAGTCCCTCGCCGCTCCTCTGTACACGGTCCTTTAATTGGGCACGGAACACATGCTCCAAGTGACGCTCACCGTAGCGAGCTTCCAATGCCTCCATCAAATCAGCGAACTGATACTCTTTAGGCATTGCATCCAACACAGAGAGCGCCTGTCCCCGTAACGCCGTACTCAGAGCTGTTAGGCAATGTTCATCTGTCCAGCCACTGGCCTTCGCTGCCTTACTCTTCAAACCTAAATACGACAATGAAAAGAATTGACGCTATAGCGGCTACAAAAATGTGAAGCAGTAATACTAAACCCGGGCAAGACGTTACAGAACTTTTAACACGTAGAAGGCACGATGTGAGTTATGTGTTTGGCCTATCGTTTGTCTTTGAAGAACTGCTTGGAAGGAAGGCAAATGGGTACTCTTCCAAAGGGGCCGGACCAACGGGAATTCAGATAGTTTATCCTTTAAAGCAAACACATGTGCTAGTAACAATTTAAAGATAGGAAGTAAATTTTAACATAATATGTCAAATATATCTAGAAATCGTCTTAGAAATATCAACAAACGTTAGCCGTTTGTGTAAAGTGTTATAATATGTATGTAAAATTTGAAAAGAAGAACAAAAAATATAATTCTGCTGCCAGAAGTATTCTGCATGAGAAATCTGTGATTTATATCCCTGAGACTAAATCGTATCGTATAATAGTACATTCACTTACAATAAATTTTAATTTGCATTTAAACTGTGGTTTCTTGATTGTAAACAACACTTAGTTGTATATTGACATACTTAGTTATTATTATATATTGGGTTGGTGGCGACATACTAAGTTAATAAACTATATCTTTAACTGTAATCAAAAACTTTTTTATGTTTGTTTTTTAACTTCCTGCTACGTTTGTAGCCTAAGGAAGTTACTGATTTCGTCCCGATTTTCGAAAATCGAATTTACACCAGATCTCCACGTTTTGAGATCCTAGGAACCTTTTCCGACTATTTTCACGATGATGTCAGTACATATGTATGTGTGTATGTAAACACCTCATAACTTTAGAACGGTTTGACCGATTGAAACGCATTTAACGGCATTCGATTAGATTCCACTAACGTTAGATTTCCTGAAAATTTGAACCGATGCTAAGTATTTTTTCAGTTTTCTGATAAACACAAAGTTGCCATGGATTGCAAAGTGCCCCGGTGGCCAAGTATCTTCGGCAAATCGTGGGTGCACTTGTTGTACCTCTGCCTACGGGCGAGAAGATACGGCCCAGGGGATTTTGAGAAATTAAAAAAAAAACAAAAATTTTTGGTGAGAGTTTTTTTTTTTAAATATAACTTCCAGACTCATTTACCGATCAAGTACAAAATCTAATCAGCTCTATTAGGCAAAACACTGCGTCTAATGCATAGATTGCATCGAAATCGTTTTATCCGTTTGGTATTTATCGTTGACGAAAAATTTTGAAATTTTGAAGAAAGTGTTTTTTCGACATAACTTCGAGATTTTTAAACCAATCATTTTGCGTTTTTCTACAATATTTTAGTACATAAAAACTACATTTAATGCAGTTTCAAAAATCAAAATCGAATCAAGTTTTCAAAAGTTACAGTTTTTAAATATTAATATTTTGTCATTTTTAGCGAATTTACTTAATATTTTTAAAGTAACTTTCAGGCTAATATGATTGACTTAAAAATCAAATCAGCTTTTTGCCTTAAAAACTGCATCAAATACCGTTAATTGGACCAAAATAATAAATTTTTTTGGGATTTATAAATGACGAAAATTTTTAAAATAAAATGGTAATATTGCTTCAAAATTTTCCAACCTATCCATTAAATAGCTAAAACAATACTTTAGATGTCAAAAATTTAGTTGAATGCCATTCGAAAGATCAAAATTGATCATCGCTTCCAAATTATACAGATTTTGAAAAATCAATAGGATGTCAGTTTCATATAACTAGATTTTTTAAACTGTAAAAATCTATGCTTATCATTTTTATTCCTTTGAGCTTAAAATACCTGAATTTAGCGAGGTTTTTATTTATTTAAAGTTTCAGGGATGGCCTGCAGGGTCAACGTTCAGTTTTTTCACTATTTGCAAAGTAAAAATTGATCTTTATTTTGTTCACATAATTGCATTTGCAACCACTTTTATTTTATTTCCCTTTACCTAACGATATAAGGACAGTGGAAATGGCACTCCAAACTTGTTTTTTTATATGCGCTTGATAATTATATGATGATAATTATTATAACTGAAAACTTCAGGTGTTTTGTGTCAAAATATTGCTTAGAATTATAATAAATATTCAGTCCATTGTTCTTTGTTTACTTCTTTTAAGAAAACATCAAAAATATATCATATACGAGTTCTGTCGTAAGTAAACGGCATTTCCCCTGCTTCCCCTAAGTACTATATCTAAAAAGCAGAAAATATCGCGGGGAAATCTGTGAGCCGTAAATTAAGCAGTTTAACTTTATGCCATCGACAAAACCAAGTAAAACTTGTTAGTGGCGCCTCAAATGAATTATAATAATTCCATAAAGTATTTTAAAAAGAAAACTTATACTTCGGTAGCCTATTTTAAAATAATGTTTTAGTATTTTTTATATTTTCTATTTATTACATGAAAATATTGCTTAAATTACGCAATTCATTTTAACTTTAACATATACGAGGTCTTTCGTAAGTAAATGACATTTCCCCTGCTTCCCCTGAGTACTATACCTAAACAGCAGAAAATATTGCGGGGAAATCAGTAAGTCGTAAACTAAGCAGTTTAACTTTATGCCATCGACAAAACTAATTAAAAACCGAATGAATTATAATAATTCCATAAAATATAATATTGTTAAAGCTAGTCAAAATTAATAAAGTCGTTTAAAAAACCAATCATAGTAACAGATAACAAAAGTAGTAAGGAACTATATGTCCAACGAATGTCAACGGAATCAAGGCGCTCATTGCATCAATGAAAATAGTATTTTAAAAAGAAAACTTATACTTCCGTAGCCTGTTTTAAAATAATGTCTTTAGTATTTTTTATATTTTATTATTTGTTATATGAAAATATTGCTTAAATTACGCAATTCATTTTAACTTTAAATTTTAACCATTTTAAGCCAACTAATAAAAATATGATTTAAATAGGACAACATCTGACTTTATTGATTTTATTTCCCGGGCGAACTTACAAAGCGCATGTCTGAAATTCACTCGGAAAATTCGTGACAACGGCTGCAAAGGGTAAGTTTTCTTTTTCATAATATTATTAATTATTATATATTCCCTTATTACTTTTTGATATTCATCATCATTTTTGGTTAAAACATAATATGTTTAACCGTAAACTGTAATAAAAAAATAAAAAAATCGTATTTTAAGCAATATAAACTAGCCTTTCTTAGATCAAAAACAGTTTGTTATAGAAATTACGCATTTAATAAAAAAGAGATTTTTAATAGGTACCTAATTGTATTTGATGTCGCAAGGTTTTTTATGTTGAGAACATAAAAAAATCGTAGAGTAAAAATATTATCTTTCGGCACCTAGGTAATTTTTGATAAATTATTATATATACATTAACGTAAATATGTTAATATAACCCTTTAAAACATTTTTGAAGTCAATGTTGAAACGCAGTTTTCAAATTTAAATCAAGTACAAATATGTTCATAATAACTATTCTTTTTGTATGTTTGGAAAACGTTTGTCTAAAAAACTTTTTATATTTATTGGTCAAATACATAAAAATCCAACGAAGTTTTTAGATATCATAATTTACAGATTTTACAAGATGGACGCAATAGCTTTGCCGGTTAGACCATGTGCGTTTTCATACATAAGCCACGTAGACCAATGCGACTTATAATTTCTAATTTTGCAAGCAGTAGCATGTCATTCGCCAATACATCTGTTTAAATGCATATAGATTAGCCCGCTAAATTTAGATAGAATGCACTTGCATCCAAATATAAAAAGTGATCGTAACTTCGTAAGGCATACTTGATTCGAGTTAAATAAATGTTGTTAAATGTGTAGTATCAGAATATAAAGTTATAGTACAATAAATTTATAATGTTGAAACGATGTGTTGAAGATAGTTTAGTTGCAGTATTTATATCAGTGTGGCATATGACATAATACCTACATCGTAGAATTTATGGGGTGAAGTGTTCTATATCTGAATGAAAGACTGGCTGTATCGATGTCCCGGACGTCCTGCGCAGGCTCGAAGCTTCTCGCCCGGAGATCATGTACCGGTTCAATCGAAGCCTCTCACCTAGGACATACAGATCGCCGTGCTATCATTGTTATTTTATACTGATAAAACTTAAACTTCTGTTCAACTACAGTCCACAATAGCCAATATTTTTGGTTTTAAAAGTAGTACTGCGTCCACATTTTTTTCTATCAATAAAACCGAAATACCGGATTTTGTAAAAGCGATTTTGTAAGTACTTTAATTTAACATTTTAACCAATTTAATAGTATAAGGAAAGTTGTTAATCAAATGCCTTTTAAGTCCTGTATTTTACTAAGCAAGTTTGTCGTCAAGGTTTTTCAAGACAGAAAGCTTTTAGAAAGTTAGTTCGAGATGATTAGATATAGAGTCTTAAATGACCTTCATTTGTAAAAAATTTCCTTTGCAACCAACTGCCCTAAAATGAGGAGGTTATCAATTCTGTTAACCGTTTTTTTATGTTTGTTACGTTCGAACTCGATAATATCTTAAACAATTTAAGATTATGTGTAACAAATATTAACTAATGTTGGTCCGCGCTCCCTTGGAAAAACAGAGCATCTGCCATTCTGCCAGGCAGTTTGTAAATGACGAACGATGGGCTTAACAGGTCACTACCATCGTGAATACTATGTGGTAGAGTTCCGCAACGCCAATACCTTACCAATTCCTGTCGCAATAGCCTCAATGATTTTTATTGTCACGTTCCAAGTCGGAGGGTAAGTTAGCCACTTGCCGGTAGAGTTATGCATTTGGTATCGCTGACCCGCCACACAGATAGCAACGCATTAACATCTTTGATGTCTATAGGCGACGGTTTTTCCTGCCATCAGGAGAGCCATCTGCTTGTTTACTATCTAATGATATAAAAACGTTATTTAACTCGCATCCAAATACTTCAAGTATTAAAATTAATTATGTGCCTATTTAGTATTTAATTATAATTGCCATAAGTTCATATCTTTAATGCTAAAAATTCTGATTTTGCGTCATTGAAATTGGTGTAATAATACGATAAAGGTATTCTGCGCAAGACGTGGGCGATTTCTCACCCCCGTGTCTTGCGGTAATTTTCTCTACTCGACGAAATATCAATAGGAAAATACGCAATAACAGCCTTAAACATTTCGCAACTTCCTTGGATCTACAGTGTTGGAAATTTTGATTTTCGGATCAATAAATACATAAAACAATCTAAATGTATTTAAAATATTTGATTACTATTTTGATGGTTGTAGCAAGACACAAATATATCGTCGAAGAACTATGGGGTTATATAATTTATGTTTCCTATAATGCACATTTTTGTCTATGATATATTACACTGAGTAACCGTTACAAAAATTATATTACCTGGTTTTTTAAATTTAGTTTCAACGTTTGTCTAGTAAGGGTTGAATAAATTTGAACTTATACTCTATAATGTTATGACAATCAATATTACGACTAATCGATAATATATATAATTTGTATACGTGCGCATAAAATAAGAAAATTAAAAAAACTGGCTTAATGCTATTTTATAACTAGGCTTAGCATAATATGACTAATTTCTATGATTTAATGTTTAGAGTGATTATTTCTTTTTGTTCAAATTAATTCGCCAGAAATCTAAATACACATTCTGCGTTGTTTAGATTTGGTAAATTGACTTCGCCTTACTGAAGCCAAGATGGGTAAAGAGAAGACTCACATCAACATTGTGGTAATCGGTCACGTAGACTCTGGAAAGTCTACCACTACCGGACACCTCATCTATAAATGTGGCGGCATTGACAAGCGTACCATTGAGAAGTTTGAGAAGGAAGCTCAAGAGATGGGCAAGGGGTCTTTCAAATACGCCTGGGTAAGAATCTAATTTTTTTATTTAATTTAGTTTAATTTTTGCTTGCCGTATCTAAGAGAGATCGTATTAACTACGCGCTCTTGCCCCTCGTGACCGTCCGCTTAGCACATCATACATATTATATGCATGCGTGGTACTTCATAATTTTTTTGCTGCGGAGCTGATTAAATTTTTTAAATTATGGTGCCTACCTCCTAAGATATTCATTGAAATCAAATAAAATCGGGAAGATTTTGTTCTAAATTAAATACCAACTTGTGATGAATAACGCATTTGTTTGGATAAGGATTAATATCATGTATTCCGCAAATAATGCATTATTTTAAAACTATTTGATTACCATGAAAAGGTTATTACTTATAACCTTTAACCTTATCACGAAAAAGGTTCAAGTTTCAACCTTAAAAGATAGGCATTTATGTATGCTGTCGCGGACCTGCACGCCGTGTTGGTCCCGGCCTCCTTTGTAGAATAGGCCAACTGCCGTTCTGCCAGGCAGGTCGTAAAAGGCGACCGATTGGCTATCGAGTCACTACCATCGTGGCTACTAGGTGGTAGAGTTCTGCATTGTCTCGCCCGGGTCTGGTACCACCGCCTTACCTATTCCTGCCGCAATAGCGTCAGTGCTTATCGCTGTCGTGTTCCGGTTTGGAGGGTAAGGTAGCCGGTAAACTTATGCATGTGGCATTAGACCTCGCCACAAGATAGCAACGCACCATTAACATCTTTGGTGTCTATAGGCGATGGTTGACTCTTTCCATCAGGAGACCCATCTGCTTGTTTGCTATCTTATGACATAAAAAAATAAAACCTTTTTTTGGAACTTTCAGAGGGAAATAATTCCGTCATACATGATTTTTGCGAACTTTAATTGTTCACGCATCGCACGCAATGGAAGCGTTCAAAAGAAATATTTAATTTCAGTTTATGCAAAATTTTTCATTGACGCTTTGCTTCTATTTATTATAGCGTGGTTTTATTTTATAGTCTTCGAAAAATTGATTATTCGTTATACAACACAAAAATCACATTCCAATTCTTCGTGTCACAACTTACAGCCTATAGCAAAATTTTTATTAAAAAACCTATTAAATGTTGACAAGCGGTGTTTACTAAGGTACTATAAGAAAAACTGGATTAGGGTTAGAACAACCTCGCTGCTAAGTATTGTTTGTGTAATATAAATATTACAAATTATATGAAAGTTCACTAATTAACATTGCAATATTCAAAATGCAGGCAACGTTGCCAAATTAAAAATGTAAACTTATCTATAGGTACGTGTGTGGTGAGTCCTCGGCAAAAGTTTGCGCAATCAACAAATGGTAATTAATACCTACTCAGCACAGAAATCACTTGGAACTTTTGCAATGATGTTGAATTGAGTTTGTTTATTTTTCAGTTAGATGTTCTATACGTATAGTTTGAATACCTACCTATGAAAAATGCCGTATATCCGTAGGGAATGTACCATGCGTTCCAACTAAGAATAGGACTGTCAGGATGACATATTGCTCCGCATTTTGCAAAAACTTCGTAAGTGATGAATAGGGTGTGCAAAAAAATTCTAATAAAGAAATACTTTTAAAAAAATATTTTTATTCTAATTGGTATAATTTTTATTTAGATATCAATCAGATTATGTTACCATGTATTAAAATAAGGTGTAAAATAACTAACACGACTTTTATATGTACATATACATACATAGATGAACGGCCAGACTGATATATTTTACTATTTTTTATTCATGAATATTATATTTTAGCCTATTCTGGACAAATACAATGTAAACCCACAAAAGTCGTAACAAAATTGCCTCCGTTGTTTTTGACTTATAAGTGGTGTAACTAACACGTCTTTTCTACATTTATATAGATGAACAGCTAGACTGATGATTCTTAATAATTTTTTATTGATAAAAATAACATTATTAAACCGTTATTTGTTTTTCAATAAATCAGCAATATTTTTTGAACAAATATTTTTATGCTGACATTACTACATAATTTCACATTTGTGGTATGAAGTTGATAACAAACGCGATCCTATTCTTATTTGGAACGCATAATACCTATGTACCAGAAAAAATAAAGGCTGACATAACATGATTAAATAGATCTTATACTTACGTGTTGTCAAGTCTCCGAAACTGGCGTGTTTTTATAAAGTTACAAATGTAGGGGCAGGAAAACAAATCTACATTGATAGCGATGTACCTTTTCACTATCGCATTTAGTTCACTCTGTCCCCCCCCACCCCCCCGCCCCGTGGCGTGAAGATACGTACGTGCGGACGATGTATGTGTATTCAATAAAAACAAAAATATTATTAGTCTTATGCTGGGGCCGCACTTGCATCTACCGTCCCGAAGCTATATATGCGCGTCAAGGCATACGCAGTCCGAAATGTATGTGAAAATTTGACGATAAACACTACAATATATAAATGGAAAGCATAAACAATGTTTTACACTTTCCATCCTTAGCACTTGGAAAAATGTCATTGTTCGGTGGTAAATATAGTATTAACATCTACAGCACAGTAGCGCTCCCGTTACTACAAGCCAACCGATGCGTAAAGGCACTACCTATCTTTTCTCGAAGCGCTTCGTCGTTTTTTCGAAATCTCATAACTTGGGTTTGTTATTACACTAGATTTAAACAAATTCTTGGAATATTATGTAATAGTAGATTTATTGAACTTGTAAAGTTTCAATTGTGCAGCTCATAAATTTAAGATTTTTTTTTATATTTTCAAAACCCCGATTTCGTCACTGACTCCGCTCACTTGTCACTGATGATTATCAAAACTTAGGTTACTTTCTTAAGTTCTAGAGAGCTGAAATTTGATGTGTAAATAAATTAAAAAATATCGATAAAATAATCAAAGTTATTTAACTAGGGGATGGAATTTTGTAACAGACTTCCGCTAATTTAGATGCCTGGATCTGATATAAGAACTCCTTGGTCTAAATAATAAAATATGTATTTCTGGACTTTTAATATATTCTCCATACAAACTTCCATCCCCTAATTAAAAGAAGGGGCCTTTTAATTAGGGGATAAAGTTTGTACGGATTTTCTTCCCATAGAAACTTTATTTCATGCTAGAGATATGATAATTGTACAAGTACAGATATCTTATTACAAATTAAAAAATACGCATATATATAAAAAAAAAATAATGAGCAATTTACAATAATCAGTGAATTTTTTATGTAATGTTGCTAAGACTATAAGGCTCGCACTGTCAAAAAGCTATCAGATCTCATGTAAAACCAAGCTTCTAACTACACACGTCTTGACTCTAAAAGCCCTGACTACAGTCTACACGTTAGTTAAAACATGCGGCTTGGACGTTTCGTTACTACAAAAAATTTGTATAACGGAGAAGTAATGAACCGAAAATTAACATTTCACTGTATGCCCATGTGAAACGGCCTAGTCACGTATAAGAGTAGGTATAGAGTTTGTAACGGTAGGGCGTGTAGAGTTAAAAGTTTGGTGCTTTAAGAGATCTGATAACTTTGACAGTGCGATTCATATAATCTTGTCATGGCAACATGGAACATGGAAATTGTTTTAAAAAAATACAACTGGTTCGAATCAAACTCATGTACTCCCGGTTCTAAAACGCAAGCGCTTGCCACTTGGTCACGTAACAGTTGGCTATGTTTCTTTGGCGACATTTTATATTTCTCTCAACGTGTACTGAAATCACGTATGTACAAAAGACGTAATCAAATAATTAGAATTAATATCGTTCGGTGGTGTGACCCCTAAGTGTTTGAGTCCGACTACCACTTGACCGGTTTTTCGTAGTCAGACGTCAAACTTCTTTTCTTATACAAGTTTTATACATAATGCATATCATTTATCATCGTTTCTGCCTAACTCCGGTTAATTGCTAAAGCTAAACGTAGTATCATTGTTTTCTGCACCCTTGACCCATATATTTGATCCACGTTGTCCGTTGCCGGTTTATTAATATGTATTAAATGTATCTGTATGACCTGGCTCCTGCCACTTCACCCTGTTTGAGCTAGTGGATTCGATTCTCTTTACTCACTTATAATCATTTACTGATTGCGTAGGTGTTAGACAAATTGAAAGCAGAGCGTGAACGTGGTATCACCATCGACATCGCGTTATGGAAATTCGAGACGGCTAAGTATTACGTGACTATCATCGACGCGCCCGGACACAGGGACTTCATCAAGAACATGATTACGGGGACCTCACAGGTATGTATCATACTTACACATCTTGTTTTGGCTTACTCTCAGAAAATACTGTAAAACAGAATGGCGATATTATGTCCTATAACTGTTAAGTTCAAATTAGTGTGACATGTACCTCGTCAGCAAGCAGCGCAGCAATGCACAGTAGGATCAAGCAGAGACTGGACGATGTACATCTTTATATAATATAAAATTTGTCCTTCCGTGTGTTTATATCCACAAATTTTAAAAACTAACGGATGATTGACTTGAAATTTGTTCACAACATAGCAAGTAAACAGTAGTGTTTGTAGGTATATATACTGTTTATTCCGAAGTATCTACTAATGGAAACGGACTATTCTGGGTATTTTCAAGTGACATAACTGAGCCACAGCGAAGCGAGGCCGGCGGGGTTATCACATAACTCACAATGCGAACTTATCGTAATTGTTTAGTTATTGCAAGACACATAACAGCCTTGTATATTAGTGGCAGTCGTTGCCGCTTGATTAGTTTTAGTGCTGTGACATTGCAAAAAGTGAATTTATTGACCAGCAAGCAATTGGCGACGTTTTTGATGATTTTTCGTTAAGTTTAAAAATCATCGCTGGTCGCTGGCGGATTGCAAACATTAGGTGATACGCCTGCGGGTTCAGCTATTATAATATTATGTTAATCATGCTAATATTATCCATACTAATATTATAAATACGAAAGTAACTCTGTCTGTTTCTTCTTCACGCCTAAACCACTGAACTGATTTGGATGAAATCTGATACAGATATAGTTTGAGACCCGAGAAAGAACATAGGATAGTTTTTATCCCGAAAATCCGACGGGAACGGGAACTATGTGGGTTTTATTTCATAAAATTTTCCACGCCAACGAAGTCGCGGCTACAGCTAGTGTTAAATAAATTTGTTATTCAATGTTTTAAAAAAATCAAAAGCTATTCTGATGAAAGGAGCAGGGAAAAAGGCATATGATACCTATTAAATAATTTAGTACGAGCCACTTCGAGCTTCATGGTTCACAAATGTCAAACTCAATAAAAATCATGTATTAACATAGTTAATAAACTACGGTGGACATTGTCCCACCAAAAAATTTGCATTCCTGATAAAAAAAGTTAACTCTCCCAACTGTGACACTACGTGACATAGTAGGTACACATGCTTACGGAATGTCGTAAATTTCAAAAAGATTGGGAGGAATTTGTGCAGAAATATGAAATTAGTAAATACAATTTAGAAGTTTATCTAAACATACTAGCGGAACCAACATAATAATTGCAAAAATTTGAATTGACATATTTCTGCATCAATAATTAATAAAGCTTGTACATACTTATTCCGTTAGCCCAGCGGCTCAAAGAGGGTCTTGGCACAGCTTGGCCTTTCCGATACAAGAGTTCAATAAAAAGCAATAAAGCTTGTGACTAAATTTATAAGTTAAGGACACGATGGGGCTAACATGTTAGGCAAGGCAAGGAATAAAATTCCCTTAAAACAAACCAGATTTTAAAAAAACCACGACGTTTGAACAGAGGCTAAAAACGTGATGGCTGTTTGCGTTGTAGGAATGAAAAAAAAAAAAATTACTAACTTATACTTCTTACACGATAGGAACAAGTAATGATGCTAATTAGCGCCAGGAATATAACTGATGGAACTCTAGCAGAAGAAAATTACGTTACCCGATTACGAAAGTAACTCAATGGCTATCAACTTGCAGCTAAAAATTTTAACGAATCAACTTGTTTATAACGAATCACCTTGTTTACGATAGGACCTTAATATGATTAAATCGATTTATTTAGTTAGTTGTTGCCAAGCAACCATTTACGGTCACCTAATTGATTTAGGCCCCGATTTCCATATTGCAGATAGATTAGAGGTTACTTACTTGATTTGGTTGGTAATTTCATTTTTATTTTGGAAATTTCATCAACATCAAATATTATTTCATTATAACTCTAGACATTCAAAGTTAATTTTATATAAGCCAAGCAACAACTGAATATTAATAATCGGTACACAAGTCTCAATAATATTTTACCTATTACACGTGGGATTTTTTTTCCTGAGATAATACCTTCCTAAGTATGTTAACGACTCAAGCTCTAATACTAAAACGAATTTCAGTCTGTCTTTCATTATTAACAAACAGAAAAAATCTTAGCAATGATATGCTTATTAAGACAGTGGTCATACAAGATTAATACTAGAGATGCCGCGAACAGTGAGCTTGCCGAATACCGGATATTCGTCTTACGAATTTTCGGCAGCGTATTTGTTCCAAACTTCCATTTGCATGTTGATCGTGTCAATAACGTATTATTTTGTCTATTAATTATGAGTAGGTAACTGACAGTTTTGCTGCATTGTATTTGTATCGCTGAAAATGTGGCCTGTGGCTAATAATTTGCTTGTTTTAGGGTTAAAACAATTCTTTAAATTTGTTTAGTGATAAATAATTATTTATCCACTTTTTTCAGAACTAAATGTAACTGAGGGCTATTTAATGTTATAGCTACCAGTAATATCGTAATATCATGTTTATGTAGCAGCCCAATTCATTGATTCGTCTGTGCCTATATGCCTATGTGCCTATATCAACTTACATAATGCATAATGCGAAGACATATAGGTATACATATTTACTAAAGCAACAGTTTGTCATTGTTTTAAAGTATGTTGTAACTAATTCAACTCTATTATATAATCTGTAATAATATGTAAAAGTGACTGCATTAAATGTACATTTTTGAACGTAGGGCCCAGACCACACAACCCATAGACCCCTAATAACAGGCGAATGGCTTCTGTCAACACATCTGATTTATAGTTCCGATGTAAATGTCCATGTACCAATACCCAATCAGTGTCGACCAATCAGATCCTCTGTACATCACATCTTTCACTGTGGCCTTGAGTAAGCCAATCACGATGTTGCAGCTCAGCTCAGCTAGTTGCCAGAATGCATTCAATACAGAAAATCGAACATTAGGCGTCTATGGGCTGTGTGGTCGATGACGTAGGGGATATCTTTATTTGGCATCATCCTTGGTAGATAATATTATGAAGAGTTTTTTTTCTAACTCACTATTTACATATCTATCACGCTACTTATTTCTATCGTCATAATATTTAGAAACGGAGAGGGCATGTGAACAATATGGGGGGGGGGGGGGTTAATAAGATTAGAAGATAGCTAATCAGAACAATCCGTGGAACATCACATTAATTTTTAACTGATGAATATATAATTGAAACTTCGTGAGTGGCTTCCTTTTTGGCGAGTGTAACAAACTATCTGTATTTTTTTTCGAAAGTGCTGCGAAATAGTCTCATGACAACGTCTTATGTAACCTATCCTGTAGTCGATATTATATAGAATTTTTGGTATTCTAAGATATTCTAGTACTAAAATAACTACGTCGAATGCCGTTTCAAAAATCAACAACTAAACTAATTCTCAAAAGTAACAGCTTTTCAAATATTAAAATTACGTTGTTTTTAGTAAATTTACTTAATGTTTTTGAAATAACTTTCATGTTAATACACCGATTGACTTAAAACTTTTATGAACTTTTCTCCTTTTAAAACTGCGTCAAATTCCGTAAATTAGATTAAAATCGGTCAATTTGTTTGAGATTTATCAATGACGAAAGTTTATGAAAAATTGTTCTTTGACACTTTATCAATGACGAAAATTTATGAAAAATTTTTCTTTGACACTGCTTCGAAATTTTTCAACCTATCGATTATTTAGCTGAAGTAATATTTTAGATTTTAAAAATTAAGTTGAATGTCATTCAAAAGGTCAAAATCGATCATCGTTTAAAAAATGTTTGAATTGAAAAAAATCGTTGCTTATATATAATAGCTTTTACTCTTTTGAGTTTAAAATACCTTAATTTAGCGGGAGGTTTCAGGGATGGCCTGTACGTTTAACCGTTTACACATTTTTTGCAAAACGATTTGTACCAGTATTGCATTTAGATTTTTGGAAAGTATTTGATAAAATGTGACCGTTATTAGATATATTTGACATACTTCTAGTAGGGGGAAAAATGCTGCTATACTTAAAAAAACTTATTTTATCGCCACGTTTTAAAAATATGACTGTACAATACGTAAAATATTTTTTACAGCATGGCATTATTTTATTCTGTTCATTTGGATACAATTGTTCCTAAAAAAATATCCCAGATTGTAACTATGGAGCGGACCAACTTAAGCTAAGATGTAAAAAAAATTTTTTTGACGATCTGAACCAGTATGGCATGTGGATTATTATATTTGCTATACTTTTAGTGGGCGGAAAAAGTGGCGCCATCCATGAAAATTTTGATTTTTCGACACGGTTTCAAAGTACAAGATATAAAATCATTTGTTACAGTATGGCATGAACCTAGACTTCTACAATTTGAGGAATCGTTTGAGAGGTGGAAGGAATATTATGCAACATAACATCTGGTTATAAGACAAGATTGCCGCCACCTAGGTGTTTAAAATGCTGTATTTATATATTCGTTAAACCTCAAAGTTAAAGGAAAAAATAGTGCTATACTGGTAAAAATCCTTCGAAATACGAATAAAATCTTACAATTTAAAAAAAATGTACCCATTCGCCACCTCTCTTAGGTATTAGAAGTCGGATAATGCCAAAGAACTGTTAAAAAAGTTTTAGGGTGGAAAGTATAAATCGTTTTGCGAAAAGAAAAAGCTTACTCCTTTCCGGCGGTATGGCGGCCATTGGGAACCGTTGGAAAAGTATGACAAGATAATTTTCATGAGTAAGCTGCTCGACGATGATCAGCTGTGCAAAAATTAGCTTGGTACAAATGATTGAATTATTTTCTTAATTAAAGTGTTGGAGTCGGTATGACGGGCTGTAAGCCACACCGGAGAAGTATGGCATTATACTACCACCTAATTATTTTTATTGTCTCATCGGAAAATACAAGAATTTTTGTGGAACAAATCGTTCAAAACTCAATTTATCTGACACGTTCGATTACGGGCCACGCGGTTGGGCTGCCGGTACCAAAGCTATGGCCATTTTTTCCTTCTTGTCATTACTTAATTAGACCTCTGAAAAACTGTCATACTGGTACAAATGATATAATATTTTGTGCCATCATATCCCGATCTATAAGAACATAAATTGAGAATTTAATTAATTCCCTTAGGCCGATTGCGCAGTGCTTATTGTAGCGGCAGGCACTGGAGAGTTCGAAGCCGGTATCAGCAAGAACGGGCAGACACGAGAGCATGCTCTTTTGGCCTTCACGCTCGGTGTCAAACAGCTCATTGTGGGTGTTAACAAAATGGATTCCACAGAGCCGCCTTACCACGAAGGCCGCTATGAGGAAATCAAGAAAGAAGTGTCTTCCTACATCAAGAAGATTGGTAAACTAATTTTTGTGTAGTAATAAACCTGATTTTAGTGCTAAGTCGTAATTAAAGGAACGTGAGATTTCCTCATTAAATTTTTTGTTTTGATTTGAACCGGAGCCTATTCGTTGATGGTGTTTATTTAGATTTCACTTCTAAAATACTCTTGTTTGGCCCGAGAATTAAACTCTGGACATCTTATTTTGTGTATATCTACTGACTAAATTAAACTTAATCATAATAATATTAAAATACTAATATACTGATAAAAACATCTTTGCCCAGGACATTGTGGAATTAAGTACTTTCAGACTAAGTACAGGTGCACTGGTTGAAGTTCTGCCTAACTTTCGGGGATCCCGTATCCCAAGATCGTCAAGATACTTTTTTACTAACATATGTACTATATAGTATGCAGTCGCAAAATTAAAAAGCAGTATTGCTAGTGGCACCTTAGTTTCGTGACCCAATTGTCAATAGTTTATGTTCCAATTATTAATTGCCTCTGTTGTCTAGTGGTCCAGCGTTGGCGTCGACCACATGAGGTTCCGGGTTCGATTCCCGGGTCGGGCACATAAAAAAAATGTTTTTTCAGTTTTCTGATAAACACAAAGTTGCCCGGGATTGGATAAGTTCCCGGTTGGCGATAGGCTTGCCACCTATCACATTTGTGGGACCAAGTATCTTCGGCTAATCGTGGGTGCACTTGTTGTACGGGCCACGCGGTTACCCCTTCGGGGCCTAGTGTTGCCTACCCCTTCGGGGATACGGGCGTGAAGATACTTTTTTTATCTAAATTCGATATCTCCCAAATAGGCCACAGCACCTAGTTATATAACATTAAAATTTACGTACATGTACCTATATGCGTTCAGCCTGGAGACCAATGCATTTGAAGTATAAAATTTATCTTATATCATTCATCTACATTCTACAGTCTAGTAGTAAATATAATATTGTAAGACGCTTTTTTGTAAGAAATTAAATTTGAGAGTAGGTACTCTATAGATATTAAAAATGAGTTGAGAATTTAGAGAAATAGAAGTTTGCCCCACGTCATATATATATATATATATATATACTTTATATATATACTTTATAATATATGTACTAATATCATAAAATTAGTGACGTGGAGTAAATTGTTTTTTATTTGTTAATTATTTATTTGTTAGTATTTATTATTTGACTTCGATTACATAGGCACCGGGTTCCATAGTTGTGGGAGTTCCAAAATTAATAAATAATAATAAATATTCACGGGACTAATTACACTTACTGATCTAACCCCAAAGTAAGCAAATTATTTGCTTGTGTTATGGGTGTTAGTCAACGATACTAATACATAGAAATACATAAATAAATACTATAATATATTTAATAAAACCCCAAACCCGGAAATACAAACATTTATGCTCATCACACAAATGCTTGTCGCCGTCGGGGATCGAACCCCAGCCCCGTCGATTGCGTAGTCAGGGTCGCTAAACACTCGACCAACGGGGCGGTCAAATTGCTGTTGAGATATCGTCCATAATCAAAATTTTGGTAACACCCTTGTACCACGGATAAGCATGCTAAGCTTTCGGTCCCTATACATATATATAATATCTGCTCGTAATCTGGGAGGCTGGGGAGCCGTAATAAATTAAACACGTTAAGGGTGAAATTAGAACTGCAATCTTTAAGACTATATAAAAATTAGGTCAATTAATAGTTACGTGTAGTCCTTTGTTATTATTTCAATTCAAAGCCTTAGTTATTATTTCAGTTCAACTACTGTAGGTCAGTCAGTGTGTGGTCCAAGACTTTTACTTTTAGCACAATGAGAGCAATACAAAATGCCTGTGCTGTGTTCGATTTTACTGTATCTGGATATTCCAGATACAGTAAAATCGAACGCGGCATATGGAACGCAGATATAACTCATCATGCCGTTCCCATGCCGTTCAATTTATGGCTGGAAACACCTCAATATTTTCTTTAAATTGCTTATTTACATATATGTACTGTGATGTAAATGAAAACGTATTTTTGTCAAACATGCGCGGAAATAGTGTCATTACGTTTGAATAAAGCGTCCCCGAGACGGTCAAGCGGTTTGATTCAAATACGTAGATTTTGGTTTGACTCAAACCATTTCGATCATTTACGTAGCTAGGATGTAAGGTTTGTCAAACCTTTACGGGTTTGGAGCTTGTTTGATGAAAATACATATTTTTGTTGTGTTTGACGCGTCGTTTGATCAAGCCGTTTAACGATCTTGGGGGCCGGCCGCTTAAGGCGAGGTAACGGGACAAACGGGAAAAAACTGGTTTGCTAAATTACGTTTTTTTGTATTGATTGTTATCACAAAAATTACATTATATACCTGAAAATATTATCTAAGGAATGTGCTAACTTATTACAAGATAGAATGTAGTTTACTCGATCATATAAAATTCCGAAAACAGGCTAAAAAAATCTCTAAAACAAGTAATTTGTTAATAATATTTCTAATCTTCCACATGGTTTTTATGTATATATATTTAGTTTTAAATACAAAAAAGAATGTACTAAATTTTGGTTTTCAGCTGAAGTCCTATATTTATTTATCCGAAAATTAAAACGTTTATTAGCGGTTTCAGAACATACCGCGGCACCCATTTCCTATAGAACTGACGCGCGTCAAAATACCTCGCCTTAAAGAGCAAGCGAGTACCTATTGTATTTGTACGTACTCAGAAAAATGAGAAATAAAATTGAAGCCCAACAACACAAGGCATTAAGAATTATCGTCAACGCCCCCCGCTACATGAAGAACTCGGTCATCATGAGAGATCTTCATGTAGAAAGCATAGAGGAGTTTACCCGCAGACTTTCGGAGAACATGTTCACCAAAGCAGGAAGATCCGACTTCGAACATATAGGAGGCCTTGCCCCCTGGAAAGCTACAATCGCAGCTGCGAATTTTTGAAATCAACTGGCTTGAAATTTTAAATAAATAGTGCATAGATCTATAGCTGTCACCACTTGCCAAAAACCTCAAGGTGATTGATAATCGAATCTTAGCAGGTATAGCTTCTCTTAAATGAGTGTCTCGTTTAGCGATTAAGGGTTCGACTTTAGAAAGTAATAAATTAAAATCGTCCAATGACATTCGGTGGAAATTTTCAAATTCTCCTGATGGTTCTTGTATGAGTTCAAGAAATTGTTGTTCCATAGTACGTCTGTAAAAAAAAATACAGTTAATTAACTTGCCATGTAATGTACTTTAACTTATTAGAAATCCTAATTATTTAAATAAATATTACCTACCTAGTTCTGTTCCGATGCATTGCGATCATCCACCATCTTCTTTTTCTTCTTTTCTTTTTAGTCTTCTTCGTGAGATAAGTATGCACGTAGTTATAATACGCTAGAGAGCACATTGCTACGGCAGCTGCTACTTGAGCGTCCATTATAATAAACGTCCGCAGGGTACCGGTAACGCTACACGAATGCGCTCCTCGCGAAGTTGAACGAGTGTGTAGTGTAGCACCGCGGACTTCAGTCAACTTCGGCCGAGTACTTCGCCGAGGAACTTCGCGAGTAGTGTAGAGGAGGCTTTAAGGACGAAAGATTGACTTTTTCTCTGGCAACACTGACTCAACCTGTCAAAAGCTAATTAGATCATCTGTTTTAATTTTTACTTAATTTATAAATATATTTATGTAATAAAAGTACAATAAAATAAAAATTGGCAAATAACGTTGTGATATAATAGATTTTAATAATAATTATCAAAAATTGAAGAAACAAAGTTTATAATATTGATCGACAGTAACGGTAACCTTTTTTTAAACAAAGAAGAAAGTTTCAAATTCTTAAACGGAAAACCGGGTAAGTATTAGTTATATTTTTTTCCCCTTTATTACACTTTCGTAGTATTAATAACTTTTAATATATTTCTTTTAGTACCCATAAACGTTGCAAGATTTATTAACACTGAATAACTCTTCTGGAAGAGTCCGAAATTTTGGAATTACTCCGAGTTTTTCCGACTTTGTAAGACTTTTTTCGACTTTTTAAATAAAAATAAACATTCATAAACTGTTACTTTCACTTTGTAAGTTATTTACCTACTTTTATCCGAGAAATTTTTTCCACAAGGGAGACCACAAACCTTACCCTAGGGACATCCCTAGGCAAGATGTTGGGGGTATCATCTGATAAAGCCGCCGCTTTCGCTGCTGGTCGCCTGCCGGGCTTTCCACCAGCGGGTTCCACCCAGAGCGGCTGACCTACGCAGAGCGGCGTGAAGCATTAGGGAGTACCCCCAACGTCAACAGTACCATACAAACAAATAAAACCAACTCTTCATCAGAAGACACCCAATGACCACTGCATATTTATGTAGTGCGATTGAAACCACGGCCAAGGGGCACAGCCTCGGCACCGTTTCCCCGCATCCCCAAAAGGGATGCGTGCGAAGACCCACGATGTTGTATTTGTACGTACACAGAAAAATGAAAGTCATTGCCGGCGCATTTTTTGTTTCAAATTCAATTGTATGAAAAGGCGTGCCTGGGTTAAATTAAGAATTTTTTTATCTTGGTACAAGCTGCGTTTACGTGGCTGTATAGCCACAAAATCAATTTATTTCATAAAAAGTAAAATTTTTCCGCATTTTTTGAGAATAGCACTACAATACATGCTTCAGCGGAAATGGCAATTGCTTCTCACGTATCATTGAACCCCTCCTCTACGGCTCGGTCTTCAAACTCATACCTGCAATTGCTTATTTTACCGACCTTTGCAATAATGTGCTATTCCCTTGTGGTGTAAAGGTTACAACCCGGCAACGGTGGCGTTTGTGCCGATCTCGGGCTGGCACGGCGACAACATGCTGGAGCCGTCGGACAAGATGCCCTGGTTCAAGGGGTGGACCATCGACCGCAAGGACGGCAAGGTGGAGGGGAAAACCCTTATTGAGGTAACATATCAGGGTTTACTTTTTTAAGTTAATAAGATAAACTTAGAAAGGTAGAAAGTAAAACAAAGGTCGGAAGAAACCTTAATAAATTTTATATACATTTTTTAAAATAAATCTAAAATGTTTTGAAGTTTTTGCCGTGGTATTCCGGGCCCCTTGTGAATAATAGACCATTTGTCTTCTAAGTTTCAGACTGACAATTTGCAAATGGCGAAGTTGTAAAGTTCTGCAACGTCTCGCCCAGGCTCGTCGTCTTTATCCCGTCTGTACTTATAACTATCGTACTCCGACTTAAGGGTAAGGTTGGTAGAAAACATACATGTAGCTTTACATTTCTATCATAGGGATAGCAACGCACCATAAAATCTTTGTAGATTGAGACTCTTTCAATTTAGAAAGCAATGTGCTTGACTATTGTCAACTATCATAATATGAAAAAGATAATGATTACGAAATATGACATTTGTTATGATCTAAATCAAACCTATTTTTAGTTTAGATATTAAGTACTAGTTACGAAGTAACTGTTAAGTAATCTGTGGTACTAGGAATTCTGAACCTTGCACCGTTTTAAATCGTGATATTTCAGAAAATATAATAATTCGGATATATAACACCAGTTCACAATAGTTTGTCAAATGAAAAATCAGTTTAGTAGTAAAACAAAGAAAAGTTAGTGTTTGCTTGAGTACGAGCCAGCAATTATCTGCCTAGTAAGCCAATGCTGAGGCCATTTATTTAGGCGATAGCTATATATTCGCAGGAATATTATTATATTTAAATAAAATAAATATTGATTACATTTAAATATATATGTTTATTTGAATTGTAACGTGTAAATGAATGGTATGTTTGTGATGAGTCAGTGGTTGTGGTGTGTGTGTGTCAGGCGCTGGACGCGATCCAGCCGCCGTCGCGGCCCACGGAGAAGCCGCTGCGGCTGCCGCTGCAGGACGTGTACAAGATCGGCGGCATCGGCACCGTGCCCGTCGGACGCGTCGAGACCGGCATACTCAAACCAGGTCACACACACACACACACACACACACACACATACATACACATACACCTACGAATACACACATACATAGACATATACACACGCGCGCGCGCACACACACACACACACACACACACACACACACACACACATACACACGTGACTCGCCATACTGTATGGAGGGTTGTGAATTATGATTTGTGATGCTTCTTCAGAAGACGCAGAATACGTCTTTTTCCACATTCTAAACTTCTTAAATGAATGTGAAAAGTTCATTTACGAAGCTTAAGCTGAAAAGCTCAAAGCTTTGGTGAAACAAATGCTATTAACTGAAAAAAAATTGGAAGTTGTGAATAGTTTTGCAACTCAAGTGCTGAAGAAGCTCTAAGGCAGAGGGAACGAGAGCGACGTAAACGAGAACGAGGCACCTTCAAATTGCCTACAAACCATCAATGAGGGAGAGCAATCATGCCAGACCCTTGCGAAATAATCCTGACAGCAGTTTGTTCCGCAGGGGATTAGTAGGTCGCGGACTTCGAGGATGGGAGTTTAGTCGATAGGGCCAGCAGTAAATTACCACTAGAGTCATCCGCCACTACGAGTACGTAGTGCGGTAAACGCATTCTCCAACTTTAATCAAAAAACACATAAACATACAGACACATACAGGTACACACACCTACCTATACATACCAGCTATTTTGCACTTCATGTACGTGTGACACACACACACACACACACACACACACACACACCTGAAATGCACAATAGATTATTCACGCCATTTATAACACAAATGTAAATATTAAGTTACTTTTCCATTTCGAATCAAATATTTTATTGCATTATTGGTAGGTTTTTTTGTCTGGTACAACCGCCTTAACTTTTCCTGCCGCAATAGCGCCAGTGCTTATCTCTGTCGTGTTCCGTTTTAGAGGATAAGGTAGCTGGTAGAAGTATGTATGTGGCATTGCCACCCCGCCAGATAGATAGCAATACATCACTAACATCTTTGGTGTATACAGGCGATAGTTGACTCTTACTATCAGGAGATCCATCTGCTTGTTTGCTATCTTATAATATAAAAAGGTACATAAATATTTTAATAATACAAATGTGTTGTTTGTCTTATTCTTAATTGACCATTTAAGACATCTAATAGAGAATTAACTGTATACTACCTACTACTACTACAAATTACAAACTCGTATTTCGAGTTGGTGAAATGAATAATAATGTGCTCCACATTGTTCTCTCTTCTCCACCCATCTTCGTTAGTTGTAAGTCTGCAGTGGTGTGTTAGGGGGCGTCCATAAATTACGTGAGGTGTTTTTTTTAATTTTCTGTCCCTCCCTCCCACCCCTGGTGAGATGTCGTGAGATTTTATTCAACCCCCTCCCCCCATCCCCTAATCTCACGTGAGATTTTTCAAAATGTAAGTTTCTTAAATATGGAAACGCGTTTGATTGTTATTGTAAAAAGAAAAAGAAAATGCTTCGTACTTTTGTTTACGACTAGTTAAGACTGTATAACGTCGAAGTATAGATCAAATTGTTTTCTTTCGAACGAATTAGTGAAAAAATCTTAAACATGTACAATCTGGATAATATACCAAAATAGTATATTTTTTTTTTATTTTAATCAGAAAAAAAATTGCGTGATATTTGCAGAGACCCCCCCTCTCTCCAACGTAAGATTAGATGAGATTTGACTCGACCCCCTCTCCCCCTTAAACATCTCACGTAATTTGTGGACGCCCCCTTAACACCTCCGTGCCTTCAAACCGTCGACGAGGATAACGGGGGGATTATATTTATTTGCCTACCCTGCAAAAAATCGACTTAATATTTTTTATTTACCAATACAAAATTATAGAAACTAAATTTGTTTGTAAATTAACACATATACCTATATACTTCTGATTAATTTCGTTGCGGGATCCAAGACAGCTAAGCTTTTCCCCAGGGCACCCTGAGCTCGCAACTCAGTGGTTATCAGGTCGGTTGCCGCTGTTGAATCTGGTTTACAGAAGTTACAGTGGTGGGAACGAGAGGTGGGCCCATTGCCCTATATAAATTAACACATATTGCGCACATTAAAGACTTGAGCTGTGCTGTGTGTATACGATGTGTTTGTGTACAGGCATGGTGGTGGTATTCGCGCCGGCGGCCATTACGACCGAAGTGAAGTCTGTGGAGATGCATCACGAGGCGCTGCAGGAGGCCGTGCCTGGGGACAACGTTGGCTTCAATGTCAAGGTGAAAACAAACACGAGTACACGTGGACGTGCATTCTGCCGTCAAACGTAATCTATATCTGTTCAAATAAATAAAATTGGTTTCTGTTTGTAATATTATAATAACCGCTTTTTACTAAATGCATCTTCTTCTTCTCTAATTTAAGAGTCTTGCTGTTGTCGGTGGAGTAATCGCCATTCTTTGCTATCCATAGCCATGGTTTTGACCTCCTGATACGACACGACATTTACTTGTCCTTGATTTGATCAAGGTAGGAGCGTCTAGGTCTTCCTCTCTTTCCTTGGAACTTACCTTCAATGATGTTCCTTATAAAACTGTCGTGTTGTACCAGATGCCCAAACATTTTATTCTCTATAGTTCCCTCTTCTATTCTCTATAGTTCTTAACAAGCTTCTCTTTTCATTTAATATCTCTAAATGCGTATGTTACATAATATATTAAAATAACATTTTCTTACAATTTTTATCTGTCTGTTCCGGCTAATCTCTGAAACGGCTGAACTGAGTTTTACTCGCAGATAACTAATGTAATAAGGAGTAACTTAGGCTACTTTTATTTTAAGATTTTTTTACGCAATGCATAATACATAATATTAATTATCAGTACTTGAAACCTCGTGAGTAGCTTCCTTTTGGCGAATTTACCAAACTTTCTCTCCACGATTTTTTTGAAAATATTACGATATAAACCTAATCTCGTAATGACGTCATTTAGTCTATTGATCTAAAACAACGCAGCATGGAATTGTCGGGACACTATGATCACTTGATAACAATAATATTTAACAAGCTTAAGCTAAAGTACATATTTGTTTTGGGACAGGAACCAATAAATCATGTGTTTATTGGTTCGTGTCCCAAAACAAAAATGTTTAAGTACGTCATATTCTTAATAGGTGGCAGCCTAGCTCATCGCTGCAGTATTTTTGTCGGACAATACTATTTCAAATAAAATGATCACATTATCTTACAAATGTAAAAACTCATACCTTTGACATGCTCACTAAAAATCGTAGCATATTGAAAAAGCCATAGAGATAAAGTTGACTAGACTTACTAAAAGGTAACAAAGACCTCAAAATTTCAAGAATGTATTGATGATTGTAAGAAAATTTAACAAAATGGATGCTATCTCGTGGAGTAATATGCGGTTTTCTCAACAGCAATAACTATGTTTGTACATTAATCACATAATATGACAGGTTGCACACCCCCTAAATATGGTTTGCCTCGAATCGAATGTGTAGGGTGAGGAAGCCACTACTCATCCTTCATTACTCTCTTTCCGTACGGCGTACCCTTACTACCCTGCCCTTCCTATCCTACACTTCCTACTCTAACCTTATTGCATTTACTCTCTTTTGGCTTCTACTATACCTTGATAACCTTACTGTCGCACTTTGTACTAGACCCTTCTTATCCTACCTTTCTATAGCAACCCTTCTTCCTACACTCTTCCAGCGCTTTCTTTATCCACTGCACTCATTCTAAACTACCTACCACCCGTACTTCTCCCGCACTACCCTTCTTACTACAAAATTACTATTTTTCCTAGCCTACCCTATCATTCATATCCTACTCTTCCACTGCCTTTTCTCCCTTACCCTTCCCATCTTAAGTTTTTTACTTACTATTCCCACTATTATTATTATTATTTATAACTACCGTTTACTTTTTACTCTATCCTTGTAACCCTTTCAACCCTACCCTTTGCTTGTACAGTTATTATCTTACCCTTAACTAATGTTAAGCTTTTCACGCTACCTTTCCGATACACTTTCTATTCTACCCTTCAACAATTACCCGTTTCATACAACCCTTCCCTATCATTTCGCTACTAACTTTTCTCCCCCATCCTTCCTACCCTACCTCTTCTTAGGATAAATAATCCTCATTAGCCTAACCACATGATCTAAATAAAATGTGCTAGTTGCAGACCACTACACACGAACGCAGAAATATTCTATTGAATTTCTCGCTGATTTTGTAAATTGGACCTTGCTTGTAAGAATTGTTTTTCAAAGAAAAGATGTCTATTATTTTATAAATCAATCGGAGTGTTACCTTACAGAACGTGTCCGTGAAAGAGTTGCGTCGTGGTTTCGTTGCCGGAGACTCAAAGAATTGCCCACCCAAAGGCGCTTCCGATTTCACCGCGCAGGTAAGTCTCTTACAGTATTGCCGTATACATACATATACTATACATGCTGGCTAGTAATAGATTGTACCTTTTGAAGGACACGGTAGTTAATGGTCATAAGTAAACAATAAAAATACATTAAACACAGCATACTGCTTAACTACGTAGTAATCCTAAAATTAGTCTAGTAACATTCAAAAAGTGTGGTCACCGCATCATATACAGGGTTACTTTTAAAGGTCCGGCCTAATTTTAAAATTAAGAACTAAATATTGAATTGAAAGTGGGTTTTAGTAATTAGATATTGTTTAATTATTGCAAGATAATATAAAAGTATTCGTTTAAAATTATCCCACTAAATTTATAATTTGGATGCACCGAGACGTGTTAATTGGTCGCCAGGCAGTGTGTGCGAGGTGTGGGGAACACACACGAGTTGCGCTCGACATTGTCTCTATATTCTGTGACATTAGTGACTAACGATGCTATCGAATCAGATAAAAAATTTAGTGCCAAATATAAATGAAATTGTGATTTTTTTTAATTATTTTTTTTATTACATAAATCGAACATATTATCGATTCTGAACAGCCTCTGAAAATTTGGCCGGACCTTCAAAAGTAACCCTGTACTTACGAGACTAATTGTAATCGTGAGTACGCTGTTTATAAACAATGAAATTCTATGTGCCGCGCACAGATCATTTCCGCACTAATCATTTTTAAGGTTCCGTATCCAAAAAGTAAAATGGGGCCCTATTTTGACTCCGATATACATCCGTCTGTCTGTCTGTCCGTCTGTCATGAGGCTGTATCTCATGAACCGTGATTTAAAATTTTCACAGATGATACATTTCTCTTGCCGCTATAACAACAAATACTAAAAACAAAATAAAATAAATATTAAAGAGGGGTATTGGAACCCCAATAAATGTGATTTTTTGTATTTTTTTTTCTCGGTCTTAATAACGATGACTGACAGACGCTTGAAATATTCACAGAAAATTTAGTTATATATTCACTTTATAAATAAATAATTAAAATAAATATTTAGGGGGCTCCCATACAACAAACGTGATTTAATGCCGTTTTTTATAGATGGTATGGAACCCGAGTCCGACATAGAATGGCCGGTTGCTATTGGATAATTAGGTCAAAATTTAAGCACCTATTTATACATAATTATTCGGTATCAGAAACGAGTGGGTACTGAACACCTTCCTTCAGTACGTACAATCTTTTACCAGTGTTTACCCGCGGCTTCGCTCGCATTTAAGCGACTAAATAAGTATTTCTGTTTTAATAGAAAGTACCTATCCTTAAGTGTACCTATTGATAAAAAGAAATTATCACTGCTTAAAGACATAAATTCATGGCGTGCTGCCATCCGTATGACGGAATGTAATCCATGTTTTTTAATACACCGAATTGCGTAATTAAAGGATTCACAAAACTTCTAATTACGCAACGTGTATTGTAAATTTTTAGGGGCCTGAGCGAACTGCCCTACTGCGAATCCTAGTTCGCACTAAGTTAGTATTTTAGTCGAGTTGAGAGTACTTTAGTAACAAACGTTTGTAACTTAAAAAAATAGTTTGCACTTTGGGCGAGTACAGTTCTCAAGTCAGTTGTGTTACGCAAGATAAAGCGGTTCGACTCGATATTCTTCATTCGAACCGCAAGAGACTGGATCATGCTTCCTGAATCTGTGTTTCCCGACGAGTACAATCTGGGGATCTTCAAGACAAGAGTAAATAAGTAGGTACCTCATAGGAAAGCGCGTTCCATCTTAGGCCACATCTGAGCTTACCATCAGGCGAGATCGTGGTCAAGCGCTTCCTTATCGACAACAAAAAAAGATGAAACATTCTACAATGCCTTAGGCTTGCCCAAAACAAAGCGTAATACAACTAATAGACTAGACTGAAACGAGAGGTTCACACTTGTTTAGTCAGTGAGAAAGTAGAGAGCTACTCGTTCGAAAAAATACAACTAAATGGATCAACTCGACTAAATTATATAGTAATCTACTCGACTAAATTTTTGGTGTTCAGACATGTTTAGTTACTAGACTACTAGCTACTCGAACAAAATACTAGCCCAGTCAAAACGAGGCTTTAAGATTTGTTGTTGTGTACAGGTGATCGTGCTGAACCACCCCGGCCAGATCAGCAACGGGTACACGCCGGTGCTGGACTGCCACACGGCGCACATCGCCTGCAAATTCGCCGAGATCAAGGAGAAGTGCGACCGCCGTACCGGTAACCATCATTGATTACATACTGACAGTGGCGTAGCGTGGACTAATATATACGCGGGCAAAGTCGCATCGGCGAGGCCCCTTTCCGTTCGTTCCCAAAAGCTACCCAAAAACACGCCCCAAGTTTGAAATAAGCGAAAAGTTATCGTGTCTTTATAATGCGTTAACTTAGGATCTAGGAGTTGTTTTGTTTGTATTTCAGATACAGAGGAGTGAGACCAATATTTTTCAGGCTTTTATTTAATTTAAAAATAAACAAAGATTTTAAATCAAGTAGTGTGAGGCCCCTTTAGGTGCGAGGCTGTGGGCGAAGCCCACTCCGCCCACGCCTAGCTACGCCACTGCTTACTGATATGATATCTACACACCGAAGTGTAACCAATCTTTCACCTTTCCGCGGAGAAAAATTAAAATTTTTGGAAAATCCAGTAGTGGGTTCGTTTAACCACAAATTTTCTAAAATGGCCACAAAAAGCCACATTTAGCCTAAGGTGTAGAGTTGTGGACTTGTAGAGATAGGGTATGTAGACTGAAAAGCTTGGCTCTGCATCTATATCTGATAACTTTTTGACAGTGCGAGCCACATAGCCTCGTCTTAGCAACATTTTACATGAAAATGTTTTTTATGAGATGCAAGTATTGCTCGTTTAATAGTTTGAACCTCTAAATAAAGTCTTGTTTCTAGATCCACCAGATTCAATCAGCCAGTCAGCGTTAACGTTTTATTTTAGATTTTAAAAATTATATTTCAAGTATACACATTTTTAATTCACACCAATCTCTTTGTGTCAATTTCATGTGAATATTTATATTTCTAGCAAAATATAGATATCCATGGAGGGTTCTTATATTGAAAGGATTTATTTGTGCCGCTTTGCTATTCTTATGTTTGTTAAGTTTGCCCAGAAATGAATGCCTAGCTTTCTAAGCTACTTGATCCTTACTCCGGTACTCGTAAAATTAATGTGGCAATCACAAAGCGCCATAACTTTACCGTGGATTGGTCCCCTCATTATATAGATTTATTTTTCTTCGGATCTCTGACCACATGAAGATATAACTATTTTTTGGTTTTATATCATAAGATAACAAATATGCAAATGGCTTCCCTGATGGAAAAAAAACCATCGACTATCCACACCAAAGATGTTAATGGTGCTATCCGTGTGAAGGGATGGCAATACCACATGCATAAGTCTACCGACTACCTTACCATTCAAACCGAAATACGACAATGACAAGCATTGCAGTAGTAATAGATAAGGCGTAATATTCGAAACTCTACCACCTTAGTAGATACGATGGTACTGACACGTGTAGTGAATCGTTCGCTTTTACGTACTGCCTGGTAGAATAGCATAAGGTCTATTCTTTTTTTCGTTATAGAAGGAAGGCAAACGAGCAGGAGGTGCAACTGATGTTAGGTGATCACTGCCGCCTATGGACATACGTAATACCAGAGGTCTTGCAGTTGCGTCGCCGGCCTTTTAAGAATGAGTAAACTCTTTAATTGAAGGTCCCCAAGTCGAATTCGTGGATAGTATATATCTTTAAAATCCGTCATCCGACCCAACACGGGATAAACTAAATTTTGATTTGACAGGCAAGACGACAGAAGTAGATCCTAAATCGATCAAGTCTGGTGACGCGGCGATCGTGACCCTGGTGCCCACGAAAGCGCTGTGCGTGGAGTCGTTCCAGGAGTTCCCGCCGCTGGGCCGCTTCGCCGTGCGCGACATGCGCCAGACCGTCGCCGTCGGCGTCATCAAGGTACCCACCACACACACACACCACACATCACACCACACACCGCACACCACACACCACACCACACACCACACATCACACCACACACATGTTACTAATATTGTAAAGAGAAAAAATTTGAGTTTTTGTTTGTTTGTTTGTAACGATTTAACTCGAAAACTACTCGAGCGATTTGTTTTTTACACTTTTAGAAAGCTATCAGTATCCAGGACTGGCATATACTATTTTCCTAAATGAGCAACGGGAAATAATGATGAACCTTTGTAGCGGTGTAGGCAGAGTAAATCGAACGTCTATAGACTTTCCGGTTCATTTCGACTCATCAGTATATCGGTTGTCGAGATGAGTGGTGATCCCCATCGTCTTATTTTACCGATCTGATAACGATTAGGGATAACCGGGATCGACAGCTTACGTGCTCTTCCGAGGCAGTGATAACATACAACCGCAAGACACAGAGTTACTACTGAGATTTTGAACTATCGAGAATTTCAGTAGTAGCTTCAGATTTGGCCGACCCGGACATTGGACCCAAGACCTCATAATAACTCCTAGAAGTACGAGCCAGTAGATTAATATTACTATGTTTATATATAAACAAACTGTACTGCTCACAAAAATTCTTACGTTGAATATGACTGCGCTGGTTGCAACACCCTGCAGTTTACACCATACGTTAACACGACTGTACTGTTACAAACACTAAACCCGTACTTTGAGGATGATAATACCGTTTGCAACACTATCACAATATATTTTAAACATTCTAACCAAGATTAGCAAAAACGTACTTTAGGTACATGATTTAAAAAAATGTAATTAGACTTTTAGATTAAACGATTTAATTAACTGGGCAGGGCACGCTACTAGCATGAGATACTTAAATACGAGGTAGGGTGGCTATGATAATGCTAACTGCATTATCAGATGCATTATATTTGTACCACATCGACCACATGAGGTCCCGGGTTCAATTCCCGGGTCGGGCACTTTAAAAAAAAGTGTTTTTTCAGTTTTCTGAGAAACACAAAGTTGCCCTGGATTGGAAAGTGCCCGGTTGGCGATAGGCTTGCCACCTATCACATTTGTGGGACCAAGTATCTTCGGCTAATCGTGGGTGCACTTGTTGTACCTCTGCCTACCCCTTCTGGAATATGGGCGTGAAGATACTTTATATTTGTAATAATAGTAGAGATACCACATGGTACAGATTACCAGCTTGCTCTATAAACTATAAATAGGTATTAAATACCATGAAGTATTAGGTAAAGGTGGAGCTAGCACTCGTATTAATCACTTGAAACAAATACCTACATTACATCTCATTCTACAAGGTCTCGCCATCTCTTTTTATACAGCTGTGTTAGAACGAGAGGGTAAGACCTCGGAAGATGATAGCAGTATTAAAAATTGTGTTTCATGTAGGCATTAGAAGAGTTGCTTCCGAATATAATATAGATTCATGGGAAAGACGATGATAAACAAATATAAGCAACATTTTGCAGAATCTCACTAGTTATATTAGTCACGATAGTAATGATCACCGTTCGCTTTTTACGAACTATGTGCGAAGACACGTCGTAGTCTATACTTTAAGGCCTCAAATACGAAAACACGGAAGACTAAAATAATTTACCATCTGATGAATCGTGCTGCTCGCCACGTCAGATATCGATAACTGCGCTTATTTAACTGAATCCTGAGAAATTAATGAACTATACGTACTACAGCAGCTATGCTAACGAAATGGAACACGACTTCTACTTATAGAAGTCGTGTTCCATTTCGTTAGCAGCGTAAACTATTTTGCGCTGAACTAAACTTCTAACATATTAGTAGAAATAAAGTAAGTGCAGTACATGGACTGCACTTCAGCGACCCCGCAAATGACGTAGCGCATGACTTGTCTAGTACGTTAGTAAATAGAAGTCTTTGAGTCTAGGAATTTGAAATGATTTCCTGAAGGGATAGTACCAGAATAGGTAGAACACACATATGTATATCTCAGACTTATGTATTTGTTTGCAGAGCGTGACCTTCAAGGAGGTTACTACAGGTAAAATCACGAAGGCCGCCGAGAAGGCCCAAAAGAAGAAATAACTACGGGGCAGTTACAGCACCGCTCCGCGGGCCGCGGGCCCCCTCCCGCCCCGCGCGCCCCCTCCCCGCCGTAGACACACCCCTCTCACAGGGAGCTTCTTCACTGGTGACATCACACTCGTTCCCGACTCGTGCATTTATCACATGATACTCGTAAAGTTAATTCGTTTTAGTTACGCTTACATGTTAAGTTTATGTGTTTGTGATTATTTTAGTCGTAAGTTACTCGCCAAGTTTGAGTTTCCGTACTTAAAGGCTCGTTACGTTTTATTTTTCCATCGTAAGGAGTTTAGGAGGAAAAGCGGTGGAACGGAAATTGAATTTTTAAACCGTAGTTACATTTTCGAATTCTTTTGTGGTGTTTCATTTTTATTTTGTATGTACGACGGTTTCCTTCCAGGTGATAAATTTGATATTCGAAATCTTCCTATCGATAACCTCAATAAGTTAAATTATAAATCAATAACGTTTCTTTGACTTGACTTTATTTTTCTATTTTTATTGTATATTTACAAATACGAAAACAATGGTGAGATTCATACTTAAAGTAATACTATTTTAACATATTATGATTCAAGAAATGTATTTTAGTAGGATATTATCATGAGAGTAGCGAGCGTGTGGACGGTTCAAAACCGGACGCCTTATAATGGAATTTAGCAGTACGTTCTAAACGTTTTGATAGACATTGAGGACTTTGTAAAGTGTAGTTAAAAGAATTCTGTTCCTAGTTATACTTCTCATATTAATATTGGCCTATATATTATAGGTCAAATGTATAAAGGTTTGAACATTCAATTTTTTCCATACCTTTTCTTAGGGTGTTTTTCAAAAGTACGGAATAACTCGAGGTTTTATTAAGCTAAATGTATCTTTGTAATGTTTTCAATAATTTTGTAAAGACCTTGATCCTGATAAAACCAATAAAGAAGCTACTGGTATATCTTTGTTTCATTTCATATTTGTCTTTAGCTATATGTGCGTGCGTGTAGATTGGGTGAGCACCTTCTAAATTAAATTTTAAATAATCCAGCTATTTACTAAAAGCTCTCAAACAATTGTAAAATTTATCTTCCAATTTGTAGAAAAAACAAAAATATATCACTTTGTATGCTCCCTCAATCCTCACAGAGGACCGCCCAAATCTATGAATGTAATGAGTACCTATGATGATGACTGATTTTTTGTACATTTTCAACAGATGTCCCAGTTTAGTATTTACAGTTTTACAAATAATTTTATATTTTCACTCAATCCACACACTTAAAAAAAATGACTTCTATGATATAAAAATAACTACGTTAAAAAAAACCGACTTCAAAATCTAATAATAATAAATAATGAATATTTAATATTAATTAAATACTACCTATTATTTATATGTGTTATTTACTAATAGGTTTGAAGTCGGTGCCAAGCCAATTTAATACAGTAATACCCCGGACTTACGCGATAAGTGGGACCGAGCGCTATCCGCGTAAGTCGAATTCGCGTAAGTCGGGGTACAATTTTGCATATACCTATAAAGTCATACAAAGTATGTTTAATTGGGACCGGAGACTATAATTTAGGAAATATAAAACAATAATTTAGGAAATAAATTTTAATTTAATTCTAGATAATATGACAAACTATATTAATAAAATGTATAAACACAATCTGAAGTTATTTTGATGTAGAAGGTTAAATCGCGAAGAAAATTAAATCGCGTAACTCCGAATTCACGTAAGTCGAGGTAGCGTAAGTCGGGGTATTACTTCGATTGATATTCGAAATTTTACTTACACCGGCAGACACGCGCGGGCAGACGTCCTTGACGAAAGTCTTGAATAAGTACATAAAATTTTTGAAAAAAAAAGAAAATAGTTACTTGCAAGAACTAGAACTAGTGGCTGTTACAAGTTGTCAAAAATTAACTAAGCTACCAACATTTTCTACTATTATATGGTGTCAATTTGAAATTAAAAATTTTGATAACTTTTAGCTTAATTGATAATTCTACATTAATTCACATGACCATTTAGTTTAAGAATTCTGTTGAATACATTTTTGTAATTATTTTTTCAGTATTCTTCGTATTGATTGAAGCTGCTTGTAATATTAAGACTTAATTGCTCTTTATGAGGTTTATTTACGTATCTTAATTTTTAAAGTAAGAATTTCATTGTATTAATTTGCTCGTATTCATTTAAGTAATTAAAACACTATTATTTGGTTAAGGCTTGGCACCGACTTCAAACCTATTAGTAAATAGCACATATAAATAATAGGTAGTATTTAATTAAAATTAAATATTTATTATTTTTTACTTTTTAGATTTTGAAGTCGGTTTTTTTAACGTAGTTATTTTTATTTAACAATTTTTAGTGTATTGTTGTATTGTCAACTTATTTTGGGTAGACCTGCAACAGGTGCTGCGCGCCTTAACAAATATAGATCTCAAGAAACGGGAACGAATAAAATAGTAGGGGAGCCCAAAAGGGGATTTTTGTATTTACTTGAGCGCGGCAGATTACCATGGGAGGGGGTACCTCGGATACTGTTAAGTCTCTCCACCAAATATAAGCCCTTTCTATAGAGGGGGGGGGGGGGTAACTATGGCAGAAAAAAAACAAAAGATAACTTCGGCTTGTGGAAATTGTCAGATTATATTTTTTTCGTAATTCTTACATCATTTTCTCCATAATAAAAGAAATATCAGACGCGCTCGAGAATGTAGAGACAACGTTTTGCAAATTTGTAACCCTCCCACTACCTTACGCTACACTGGAATCGTCAGATTTTCTAAATTTTAGCGGCAATTAACCCACCATACCCTAATCTAACTCGCTTCAGTGTTTCCATGTCACTGATTTTTTTAAACATTTTTTTATCTGTAGATTTTTTCCCCGCCATTGAAATGAAAAACATTATATATCTTTTTTTTTTCCTATAATTTAGTCTACAAGATCCAATAAATCCCTACGACGCTCGAGTAACTACCTTTTTAGCATCTTGGTCTTCCCTACTGAAATATAAGTAGTCGTCACCGTAAAAATGCTCTTCGTAACACAATGTCACGTTCTTGTGAGACTATTAAAGATCGTGAAAAGCGTTTGTTGGCAATGAAAGCATAATATATGAAATCACGTTTACGTCAAGAAACTTTTGAACAATATAATTCTAGACTCGGTAAGATCCAAGAGCGTCTAGCGAATGGGTCTTTTGACCAGAGAGCTAATAGACTTGATCTCAATAATAAGAAGGCTCATAGAATAGGTCTCCATTAAGGAGCGTTTATCTAAGGAGTCCGTCAAGCAGAGAGCTCATAGATTAGAAGTGATACGAAAGCTGCTCAGCAACGTGAGAACCGGCTAGCGGCAGCACGTAAGACGTCACAAGGACTTCGTTCAATGACTGAGCGTAAGTTTATAACCACCATAAGTCAATACGCTGAAGTGGCATGTATAATCTGTAAGAAATTATTATGTCCAAAACAACAGACGTCATTGGTCACAGCCAAGGAAGTTATATTCTACCCGGAATGCTTACACGTACTTCAAAATCGTTCCGAAGAGTACCACGACATGAGTGGAGTGTGTCTCTTTCTACTAAATAAAGCGCCAATCGCCATATATAAGTGTGGCCATGCGTAGTTTGCAAATTACTACTAAGTAATTCTACTAATTTGAGAAACAGTTTTTACATTGCATAAGTAATTAGGTAATAATTAAAATAAGCACATTTTAGAACTCACTATGTTAATTACAATACATTTAATGCTAATTTATTTATCGACGTGTATGAATAAAAAGGATTTAACGATTACCGAAAATATATAAAAATCTACCATCAGATAGTTTTATTTACACTGGCAATTGCAAGAAAGGGACAACATCCACTTTTGTCGTTGTCTTGCTCAGAACGTTTTTCCCCTCTGTTAATTAAGAAACAAATGTCAATTTTATGTGTAACGAAATAAAGTACATTTTTATTTTTCAAACATTGCTTCGTAACAATTCCAGTTATCGTATATAAGTTCCTTGGTCACAGCACATTTTAATTTTTTTCCGGAGCAGCTACCGTTGCTCGAGTACCATAAAAAAAAGAAAAGTTCCTTCACAGGGCTACTGAAAGTTATACTTATCTTTACCTCCTGAACTGATCGACTCGACAAACGTAGAACGAAGACTTTTGTCAAGAGTATTTCCTTTTATTTTATAACTAGTGACCAACCGCACCCAAATGCTCGTTAACCCGAATCAAATAAGCCCAAACTCGATAGAGTTGTGTCATTTAATTACTGAGCTCCTATGGCCACGTTCTGGCTTTATCATTGGACCTTGGAGGATCCTAGTTACCACCAAGCACCAAAGTGCTCGTCAACACGAATCAAACGAGCCCAAACTCGATAGAGTTGTGTCATTTAATTATTGAGCTCCTATGGCCAGCTTCTGGCTTCATCATCGGACCTTGGAGGATCCTAGTTACCACCAAGCACCATAGTGCTCGTCAACACAAATCAAACGAACCCAAAGTCGATAGAGTTGTGTCATTTAATTACTGAGCTCCATGGCCAGCTTCTGGTTTCATCATCGGACCTTGGAGGATCCTAGTTACTACCAAGCACCATAGTGCTCGTCAACACGAATCAAACGAGCCCAAACTCGATAGAGTTGTGTCATTTAATTACTAATCTCCTATGACCACCTTCCGGCTTCATCATCGAACCCTGGAGGATCCTAGTTACCACCAAACACCTAAGTGCTCGTCAACATGAAACAGATGAGCCCAAACTCGATAGAATCTTGTCATTAACCGATTTTTAACCATTTAATTTCTGAGTTCCTGTAGTCACCTTCCGATTCCATCATCAGATCAGCTCTATGCCATAAAAAGTTTCACTGTCATCCAATTTACATATGTATACAAAATTTCAGCTCAATCGGTAACCGGGAAGTGGATCAAATTTACTTGCGAGATTTGAATTCAGACATCGGGATAGGTAAAATAACTAAAAAAATGCTCAAAACGTCAAACTTCAAAGTTGCCATAAACGTCGTATTTGTTGTGAAATAATTGTTTGTAATTAAAATAATTAAAAATGGACATAAACATAATTGATATAAAGGATTTGGAAGTATCGGAAACATACCAGAAGCTTAATAGACCCCAAAGTCGAGTGAAACCGTTTCACTTAAATGACGGAGACTTTCGAAAAAAATTTTTTTTTTTTTTTTTTTTATATCATAAGATAGCAAACAAGCAGATGGGTCTCCTGATGGAAAGAGTCAACCATCGCCTATAGACACCAAATATGTTAATGGTGCGTTGCTATCTTGTGGCGAGGTCTAATGCCACATGCATAAGTTTACCGGCTACCTTACCCTCCAAACCGGAACACGACAGCGACAAGCACTGGCGCTATTGCGGCAGAAATAGGTAAGGCGGTGGTACCAGACCCGGGCGAGACAATGCAGAACTCTACCACCTAGTAGCCACGATGGTAGTGACTCGATAGCCAATCGGTCGCCTTTTACGACCTGCCTGGCAGAACGGCAGTTGGCCTATTCTACAAAGGAGGCCGGGACCAACACGGCGGAATATATATAGATTCACAAAAACGTTTGCCAGCAAAATAGTAGATTTATTGCGAGAGGATTTAGTTCATGACCCTCGGGGACAGAGTCTCAGTCCTGAGTTGCAAGTGTTTTGCGCATTACGCAACTGGGCTCGTCATGATGTAAGTGTATAAACTTAATAATTTACATTACAAGCAATGCCAGGATATTTCAATTGCTAGACAACTTACTGAAATATTATTATTGTTTCTATAGATTCAAGACGATACTGCCGACTTACATGGTGTATCCCAGCCGACCATTAGCAAAACTTGTAAGAAAATAGCAGGGCTTTTAGCTGGATTGTCCCATAGATTTATAAAGATGCCAGCTACTTTAAATCAGCAAGAAGAAGCAATGAGGAAGATTCGCCGTATAGCTAATTTTTGAAAGTTATAGGTGCTATAGACTGCACTGACTGATTGATTACAGTAAAAAAGTAATGCTAGATTTTATAACAAAACCTAATCGTACCTACTTGAGGCACTCAGGTTCTTGTGCTTCAATAATAAATAAAGACAGACTAGCTATGGAAATACAGAAATATTAAGTAACTTGAAGTGCTGTTGTATATGTATATATTATATATATTATTGTTATGTATATATATTATTAATATAATCATTCGGATTAAATTACGCGTGTCGCACACTTTTTTTTTGTTTTTTTTTAGTTTATTTCGTTGTACGCTAACTCGATATGTGTACACATGTAGGTATATAGTGGAAATAAAAACAAAATTCATATAATTTCAACGTTTTCAGATTTAAGATAATTTTCATAGCAAAATTGTACTTATATTTTATTATCACTTTCGAACTCATAAATCACTTTTAATAAACAATTTGCTTTCTTTTCATATAAGTATGTTTGTTGTAACGGAACGTTGCATGTTACGCCGAGCGAATGAATCACGAAATAAAGAAAACAACGGAATTGGCAAGTACAAACATTTGTATCAGGACCGCGATCGCCACACTCACACATAAAATAAGCATTATTGCATATAAACTACTAATGCAAACATTGTTTCATTGGTCGTTTTCATTTCAAACAACAATAATCCGAAACACACAAACAGAACATTTAAAAATATACCAAACTGCGTTACAATAAATTTTATTTTGCTACAAAAAAAAGAGTATTTTCGTCATTTTGTAGTCTATTCAAAATAGACTCATCTATTTGTACAATAGTGAAACTTAAGATCGTAATAGTTTCGCTATTCTACAATAGATGGCAGCATTGATTTTTCCGTAGTTTTCAGTTGATCATATTTGAGTAGAGAACTTTCTAGAACGATATACGTAATGACTGTCATTACGTATATCTTTCTAGAAAAATTAGGTCAACCTAAAATGAACTTTATATGTAAGGTGTACGGCTGATTTTAGCTTGACTTTCTATTATATCATTAGAGATTATATTAAATCAGGAATTTAATTAAAATAAAATGAAAATTGTACTTTCGAATGATATGAAATATCTCCATTTTTAATCATCTGTATTCTACTATCATTTCTGCATTCAAGGATGGCACAATACGGCATAATTCAGTGTATAATAGATTTTCGCACGACGACTATCTCCTAATGATATGGTAAGTACCACTAAGGCAATTTAGAGTATAAGCGCATAATAGTGACGCACGCGGCACGCCCACTCTACACTTCCCCTTGTTTTCTTTATTTCGTGGAATGAATGAATGGTTTAGAGTCATTTTAGCTTATAATCTGTGGATACATGTTCATCCAAGGTCTATCTACGGTATTAGCTAGTCCTCAGTTAGACTCGTTTTTGTAATAAGAATGAATTTTAGTACTGAATCTAACTTTAATACCGTAACAAGCCTAGACTTCTTAATCTTGGTTTAAACCCAGATCTAGGCCTGTTTTTGTAATAAGGCGGCAAAAGTGTGGTATCGTTAGCTTCAATACACTTTCAGCTAACTCTATAATATGTAATCGAAAATATCACATTACTCCTTGAAGTGGAAATTTATGCTTTTGTTAATATGGCAATATTTTGCACGCCTTCAGTCGCGCGTAGACTTATCTGGCGCGCACTATAAAAAATGGCTCATTGTTAGTGATAGCATGAGTGTGTTGCCAAATTTAAAAAACGACAAACTACCTGCTAGTGTTAATTAAGTAATTTACCAAATTAAAGTAATTTGGTATAATCTTTACAATATTGAGAACATTATAGTTAGCTTTATGCGGGTTCCATCTCACAAAGGTGTTCTTGAAAATGAAAAAGCGGATTACCTCGCCAAAATTGTCAATCTCTAAAAACTAATATTTTCGACGATATCTTACTACCATATTCTTATGCAATTATGATCCTAAAACATAGGGTGAGGTAAAAATGGAATTCTGAAAATAAAGGTCTTGGGTATGATTCACATAAGATCCAAATCAATAGCTCGCCTTGGTTCTGTATAAGCCATTTATATATGGACTGGAAATTTTATACAATTGTCATCCAACTTCGTTTTGGTCACAGTAAACTAAATTTTCGTCTTCATCGTTTGAAAATGGTCAACAGTGCTGTTTGCTCTCATAGTAACCTGTATGAAGAAACTATTTCCCACATCACCTTTGCTTGTTCACCCTGCGGCATTCAGTGCCTTGTGTTGTTGGATGAGCTCTTTGAGTATTAAACCAACGAGTTAATAGAAATTTATGGTAGTCTCGATTTGGTCCTGGGATTAACCACTGATTTGCTTGTTAATAATTGTACATAAATGTGTCTTTGTATAAATTTATTATTGACTAGCTGTTGCCAGCGCGGACTTCGTTTACTCCGCACTGCTCCTTCCCCGTAGGTGATAGCGTCATAATATGTAGCCTATAAGTTGACCCGACCTGTAAGTAATAATCTTGCAAAATTTAAAGTAAATCCATGCAGTACTTTTTGAGTTTACCCCGGACATACATACAGATAAATAGACAAACAGGTAAACAGAGAAACAGATACACAGGCAAACAGACAAACAGACAAAAATTCTAAAAACTATGTTTTTGGCTTCGATATCGATTGTAGATCACGCCCCAAGTATTCTTTTAAAAAAATATTCAATGTACAGTTTCGACTTTCCTACGATTTTATTATATGTATAGATTTCTAATTGCATATTATTCAAAGCAGAAATACTAAAAACTGCACTTTCTTTTATATAAATCCAAGAAAACATTATAATACAAATAAATCATGTGAGTGATACTCAAAATTATTCGCGGGCACAGATTACGTTCCGTTTTGTATTAATAGTACACATTTACCATCTATACATGTAATAAAATCGTAGGAAAGTCAAAACTGTACATTGAATATTTTTTTTTAAAAGAATACTTGGGACGTGATCTACAATCAATATCGAAGCCAAAAATATAGTTTTTAAAATTTTTGTCTGTTTGCCTGTTTGTCTGTTTGTCTGTTTGTCTGTTTGTCTGTTTGTCTGTTTGTCTGTTTGTCTGTTTGTCTGTTTGTCTGTTTGTCTGTTTGTCTGTTTGTCTGTTTGTCTGTTTGTCTGTTTGTCTGTTTGTCTGTTTGTCTGTTTGTCTGTTTGTCTGTTTGTCTGTTTGTCTGTTTGTCTGTTTGTCTGTTTGTCTGTTTGTCTGTTTGTCTGTTTGTCTGTTTGTCTGTTTGTCTGTTTGTCTGTTTGTCTGTTTGTCTGTTTGTCTGTTTGTCTGTTTGTCTGTTTGTCTGTTTGTCTGTTTGTCTGTTTGTCTGTTTGTCTGTTTGTCTGTTTGTCTGTTTGTCTGTTTGTCTGTTTGTCTGTTTGTCTGTTTGTCTGTTTGTCTGTTTGTCTGTTTGTCTGTTTGTCTGTTTGTCTGTTTGTCTGTTTGTCTGTTTGTCTGTTTGTCTGTTTGTCTGTTTGTCTGTTTGTCTGTTTGTCTGTTTGTCTGTTTGTCTGTTTGTCTGTTTGTCTGTTTGTCTGTTTGTCTGTTTGTCTGTTTGTCTGTTTGTCTGTTTGTCTGTTTGTCTGTTTGTCTGTTTGTCTGTTCGTCTGTTTGTCTGTTTGTCTGTATGTATGTCCGGGATAAACTCAAAAAGTACTGCATGGATTTACTTCAAATTTTGCGTGAATATTACTAACAGGTCGAGTCAATATATAGGCTACATATTAAGCCATTTAAATTAAACAATTCTCACACCAGTGTATTGCAGTGCTCAAGATCTCTTGAAAAATATACGCTTTACAGTATCGGATTCAATCCAAACAACTCATAAACCATTTTTGTGACCACGGTCCACCGGAATGAACTCGGAACGTGTGCGCGTAACGGTCCGTGTTTTTTTGCGAAAAATGCGAAAATGGCTGGTGGTGTGAGCGACTAATGCGGCGTTATACTCAAGAAAAGTAAATAAGACCGAAAATTATAAAAACACATTTTCCACTTTATTTGACCACAGTAAATGAACAAATGTTTTAAGGGAAGTAAAGTTATATGTGCACAATTAAATGGCATAAACAGTTTTATAGAATTTAATTTGGTTTTTCTGCAAAAAATTATTTTGTAAATTTTTAGACCCGGAATAGGCAAATTTACAAACGGTTCTTTAAAAAAACTAAAAGCTGTATCGCATTGAGAGTTTTACTCTGACGTTTATAATGATATTGATTACAGTATTTTTGAATAAAAAAAAGTGAAACAAAATCGAGGTTGTGCATAGAGCTTTTTTTCATTTCTGGTATCATTTAACCACGGAAGAAATTAATAATTACAATCCCTGTTACTCAAGAAATTGATAACGTCTGATAAGGCAACATGACCTCTGGTCTTAGCCTGTCCCTTTGGGACGAAAGGAAAATAATCAAAAACTTTAACTTTGCAAGTACCTACACAGGTACCTAACACAGTATCAGATATTTTTCCTCAAAGAAAATAGAAATTACAACAAACTATATAGTAGATGTACTTCGATATTTTTAAATATTTCTGCTATTTGTTTTCTATTTTTTCTGTTAAAATCCGCAAAGTTTATAAATATTATTCAAACAGCTTAAATGTTGCTAGATTTTGCTATTTTCAATATCATACAATTAATTTATTTTTTTAAAATTTAATTAAAGTAATTTTGAACACTTACGATAATTGTGATATTATAAGTATTTAAAATACTGGTTTGCACGGCAACTGAACAGGTAATAGTACATTGTTTATTTTTAGTGTGGCCGCGTTTGCGATCCGGTAGTAGTTTTTAAAAAAATATGTTGACGTGTCAAATTAACTTGTAAAAAGTTTTATTGAATAAAGTATTTCTGATATCTGATTTTTTATTTACTTCTTCTTCAGTTTCAATTATATTTGAGACATGACCTGATACAAATAACTTTTTGCCTTTAGTATTATTCTGACCCCTAATCCAGTCATTTTTTATAGGTAAAAAAACAAATTTTATTATATTTTGCCCGCCCCGTTGGTCGAGTGGTTAGCGGCCCTGACTACGCAATCGACGGGGCTCGGGTTCGATCCCCGACGAGGACAAGCATTTGCGTGATGAGCATAAATGTTTGTATTTCCGGGTTTGGGTGTTTATTAAATATATTCCAGTATTTATTATATGTATTTCTATGTATTAGTATCGTTGACTAACACCCATTACACAAGCAAATAATTTGCTTACTTTGGGGTTAGATCAGTAAGTGTAATTTGTCCCGTGATTTGCATTTTTTTTTTTCAATATGATGTTAATAAATTGCAATGTTTACATCACAGTAGTTCCTTTATCTGACACCAGAGCGCACTACTTTCGGCAGCAGTGCTGCCTCTATTCGCGCACGGGCTCAATGAATTTGGCCCCACTTTTTTTGATTTTCAGATTTTTGATATTTTTAATTATTTGTTCGTCGTTCGTTCTTTAATGTTCGATTGTAAAAATTGTTTGTTCGTCTTTTATTTATTTATAATTAATTAAACCTATTATTAAATGATATTATAATTATTAAATGATCACCCTTAAGTTGGCCCCCCTTACTAGATATCTTTATTTTTATCACTTAGATTAATTAATTTTGATTAATTATCGTTTGTTCGACGACTATTGGTGATTGTTCGATTATAAAAACAATTAAATTCCCAATTATTATTTATTTTATATCTAATATGCAAACCATTACCTCACGCCTACATTGCGCATGCGCCAGCAGTCTAATGGCGACTGAGCGATGCGTAGTGCATGTCATGTAAAAAAATGACATTATAAATAATGCTCCATTTCGAATGTTTAGTTGTAAAAGAATCATTATTCATAAATTATGTACTTATTAATAATCATCGAAAAACATCTACCGCCTTATTACAAAAACAGGCCTAGATTTGGGTTTAAACCAAGATTAAGAAGTCTAGGCTTGTTACGGTATTAAAATTAGTTTCAGTACTAAAATTCATTTTTATTACAAAAACAAGTCTAACCGAGGACTAGCTAATACCGAAGATAGACTTTGGATGAAAATGTATCCACAGATTATAAGCTAAAATGACTCTAAACCATTCATTCATTCACTTGGCGTAACATGCTACGTTCCGTTACAACAAACATACTTATATGAAAAGAAAGCAAATTGTTTATTAAAAAGTGATTTATGAGTTCAAAAGTGATAATAAAATAAAATATAGGTACAATTTTGCTATGAAAAATATCTCAAATCTGAAAACGTTGAAATTATTTGAATTTTATTTTTATTTCCACTATATACCTACATGTGTACACATATCGAGTTAGCGTACAACGAAATAAACTAAAAAAAAAACAAAATAAAAGTGTGCGACGCGCGTAATTTAATTCGAATATTTGTAATAAATACTACATGCGAAAGTAAACATTTCAATAATATATATACAACAGCACTTCAAGTTACTTATTTCTGTATTTCCATAGCTAGTCTGTTTTTATTTATTATAGAAGCGCAAAAACCTGAGTGCCTCAAGAAGTCAATCAGTCAGTGCAGTCTATAGCACCTATAACTTTCAAAAATTAGCTATACGGCGAGACTTCCTCATTGCTTTTTCTTGCTGATTTAATGTAGCTGGCATCTTTATAAATCTATGGGACAATCCAGCTAAAAACCCTGCTATTTTCTTACAAGTTTTGCTTATGGTCGGCTAGGATACACCATGTAAGTCGCCAGTATTGTCTTGAATCTATAGAAACAATAATAATATTTCAGTAAGTTCTAAAGCAATTGAAATATCCTGGCATTGCTTGTAATGTAGGTTATCAAGTTTATACACTTACCTCATGACGAGCCCAGTTGCGTAATGCGCAAACCACTTGCAACTCAGGACTAAGAGCCTGTCCCCGAGGGTCATGAACTAAATACTCTCGCAATAAATCCATAATTTTGCTGGCAAATCTTTTCGTGAATCTATATTTTTGTCGAAAGTCTCCGTCATTTAAGTGAAACGGATTCACTCGACTTTGGGGTCAATTATGCCTCTGGTATATTTCCAATACATCCAAATCTTCCAAATCTATTATATCAATTACGTTTATGTCCAATTTTAATTATTTTAATTACAAACAATTATTTCACAACAAATACGACGCTTATGTCAACTTTGAAGTTTGACGTTTTTAGCTTAGTATTAAAGTTAAACTAGGGGTCGCGGAGGTTTATCTTTAGAACCATAGAAGATACTCGGACTAGCGCTAAACTCGGTTTTATAATAACGTTTCATCTAGTACTAGTAATAAACCTGGTATTAAGGTCGGTACTATATTTAGACCTCGTTTTGGAATAAGGCGGCTAATGTCTATATAGTCCATTTACATGCATTACGTCCAATATATGTACTTAACTCATAAAGCCACATAAAGCTGTTTGTTGAGTAAACAAAAAGAGTAATTACTCTAATAATTAAATATGAATTTCTTATATATGTACATATGTGTGTGGGTGTGTATATCATACAACTGTTTTTAATTTGTACTTTGCTAAAATGATAGGCCTATTTATAATTCTGTTAAAGATGTATATATTAGATGTACTATAGTGTATTAGTTAACCTCAAAAAATGTGCAGATTTTTTTTTATGTATCGTGTTAAATTTACCACTATCGGAACTACCTACAATATTTCCTAATAAGAATTAAATACCTTTATATTTAATCGAGGTACTCACACTGTTGAATAAATACTTCATTCAAATCGTATAATTTGATGATATTCGAAATGGAGCATTATTTATAATGTCATTTTTTTACATTACATGCACTACGCATCGCTCAGTCGCCATTAGACTGCTGGCGCATGCGCAATGTAGGCGTGAGGTAATGGTTTGCATATTAGATATAAAATAAATAATAATTGGGAATTTAATTGTTTTTATGATCGAACAATCACCAATAGTCGTCGAACAAACGATAATTAATCAAAATTAATTAATCTAAGTGATAAAAATAAAGATATCTAGTAAGGGGGGCCAACTTAAGAGTGATCATTTGTTTATTTAATTATAAATAAATAAAAGACGAACAAACAATTTTTACAATCGAACATTAAAGAACGAACGACGAACAAATAATTAAAAATATCAAAAATCTGAAAATCAAAAAAAGTGGGGCCAAATTCAGTGAGCCTCGCGCACGATCCCTATTATTCATTCGAGGCGATAGGAAAGGCACAAAATTATTTGTTCTGTGCGCTATACGACGTCAATAGTTTCATGCGGACGTCTGACATTTTGACGTAACATGAAGTTGACAATGACATATGACATGTTCCACTTAGGCGATATGTGTGGGGACTGGTTTTGCCGCTGGTCGTTGATATTTACGATGTTAACATAAATTGTGTCTACGATAACGAAACACGATGACGTGTGCTATGCCGTAAGTGAAAGTAACATAACAGTGGAAGGAGTTAAAGACGAAGGTCTTCTGTAACTTTGTGTATCGTGTATTTCGCAGGTCGCCGCAGTCTATTGTTGATTCTTATATCGTACACTCGGTTCTACTTCGGTAATAATGTGTGGAATTTTCGCATATATTAATCACCTAACACCCAAATCTCGCCGGGAAATTTTAGAGCTGCTTGTTAACGGATTAAAACGTTTAGAATACCGTGGTTATGATTCTGCGGGCGTTGCCGTCGATGCCGCAGATTTAAAAGACATTGCTGTTGTGAAAAGAAGCGGCAAAGTTGCCGCCCTTGAAGAGTTATTGCAGGAACGCAGTGAAGAACTTGCAGTTGAAGAGTCTATTGAATCTCATTGTGGTATTGCCCATACAAGGTGGGCTACTCATGGTGAACCAAGTGCGGTTAATTCTCACCCGCAGCGATCTGGGGAAGACAACTCTTTTGTTGTTATCCACAATGGTATCATTACAAACTACAAGGCAGTTAAACAGTTCCTGGAAAACAAAGGATACATTTTTGAATCGCAAACTGACACAGAGGCCATTGCGAAGCTGGTTCATCATATCTATAACCAACACAAAGATTACACTTTCCAGGAGCTAGTTGAACAGGTAATTCAACAACTAGAAGGTGCATTTGCTTTATGTTTTAAATCTCGCCACTTTCCCAATGAATGTGTGGCCACTCGTCGTGGTAGTCCTCTGCTCGTGGGTATTAAAACTAGACGCCGTCTGTCAAGTGATCATGTGCCAATTATGTATGCCAACAATAAGGCAACACGGGGTGTAGTCCCATCTGTACCCCGTGTTAATAGCCATGCTCAATTCCAGCCCGAAGAGGAGAGAGAAGTTGAATATTTCTTTGCATCTGATGCATCTGCCGTCATTGAACATACTAACAGGGTCCTATACTTTGAAGACGATGATGTAGCTCATATCAAAGATGGTGTCCTTAGCATTCACCGTATATCTGGTAATAGCACCGATCCCCATCAACGAGAAATATTTACTCTGAAGTTGGAATTACAGCAGATTATGAAGGGTAATTATGATTATTTTATGCAAAAAGAAATCTTTGAACAGTCTGAATCTATTGTCAATACAATGAGAGGTCGTCTTAATTTTGCTGATGGCACGGTCACTCTTGGTGGCATTAAAGACTATATTCCTGAAATCAAAAGATGTAGGAGATTGATGCTTATAGGCTGTGGTACTAGTTACCACAGTGCAGTAGCAACTCGTCAGTTGCTGGAAGAGCTTACTGAACTTCCAGTCATGGTAGAATTGGCCTCAGACTTTTTGGACAGAAATACTCCTGTATTCCGAGACGATGTCTGCTTCTTCATTTCTCAATCTGGGGAGACTGCTGATACATTGATGGCATTACGTTATTGTAAACGTCATGGAGCATTGATAGTTGGTATCACCAACACAGTGGGCAGTTCTATTTGTCGTGAGTCTCACTGTGGTGTTCACATTAATGCTGGTCCTGAAATTGGAGTTGCATCTACAAAGGCATATACATCACAATTTGTTTCTCTTGTTATGTTTGCATTGGTCATCAGCGAGGATCGCATTTCTCTCCAGAAACGGAGAGCTGATATAATTGCTGGTCTCCATGAACTTGACGTAAAAATTCGCCAAGTACTTGCCTTAGATGATAAAGTCAAAGCCTTGGCTCAAGACTTATATCGCCAAAGGTCACTACTGATAATGGGTCGTGGATATAATTTTGCCACATGTCTAGAAGGTGCTTTAAAAGTAAAGGAGTTAACATACATGCATAGTGAAGGTATTATGGCAGGAGAATTAAAACATGGACCCTTAGCTCTTATTGACGATTCCATGCCTGTAATGATGATTGTAATGCGTGATCCTGTTTATGTGAAGTGTATGAATGCCTTGCAGCAAGTCACAGCTCGTCAAGGTCGTCCCATTGTTGTCTGCGAAGAAGGAGATACCGAAACCATGGCATTAGCATCACGGGTATTAGAAGTTCCGAAAACTGTTGATTGCTTACAAGGAGTCCTGACAGTCATTCCCATGCAATTGTTAGCATATCACATAGCTGTTTTGCGTGACTGCAATGTTGATTGCCCAAGAAATCTCGCCAAATCTGTCACAGTGGAATGATTATTACAATACTAAAGGATTATTGTGATCTCTTAGCACAAGGTGTTGTTAACAATAACTCAAGATTATTTACGTAAAGTTGTGTATGTGCCTGATTTGTGGATAGGGTTGCCACCTATCACAAAATGGGGAGTACACTATAGGGCTAACCATGTGTGTATCAGTGGCATCTCTGCTAAAATTTGAGTGCAGTACATACTACCTATTCATGATGGCACTTTTTACTTAAAAACTTGTAAATTTTATTGTACATCAAAAATTTAACATCGCGTATTTTTTTACGCGTTTATATTTGTTTATTGATATTAATTATACTTCCGTAATGTAATTTGAAAGAATGTAAATTTTAATTACTGTAACGTTTAGCCAGGTTCAGCAGTGGTGATCAGGGGCACAGAAACTAAAGAAGTGCGTTCTCAGAATTCAAATGTTGGCCTGCGCGCTTTTTTGCACTTTTTGTGCTAAATTATTTGTAAACAATATACATTTAACGTAAAAGCTCAATTTAGAACAAGCAGTGAATTTCATGGAATGTAAAAAATATGTTTATAGATGGAACCGAAAATTATTTCGGTGTAAATAAGTATAGTGATATTTAACTATTTTTATTAAGTACCTAGTCCTTCATTTCAAGATTCTCGAATCTTTTACCGAATTGTAAACATTCCACGATATTTTGTTCCATCGAAAGCATTTCGTATTACATTCCGCTGGTTATTCCGGTTCGTATTAAGATAAAACGTATCAGTAACGAATATACCAAGGTCACCCTCTCGCTCGGTTTACGATTTATAAATGGCATTTAATTGAAACTGAACAATACATCCTGAATGCAGTGCCTTACATTCTAAATATGTATTAAAAATAAAATAATTTTTCGTCACTATTTCTAAAATAGTAATATTTAAAACCCCTTAACTATTATTTCGTTAATACTCTGAAAATTAATGAAGTACCTATAGATATTTTAAGTGTGCTAGTTTAGACATATCTATGTAATTTATAGAATCAATCATCACATTAAAATTAAGAAAATATACCTACCCATGTTAAATAAATTGTGATACCCCTGTATTTGTCCGATCTTGATAAAACGAACCTACAATGTTTTGAAAGTACATTTGAAATTTTATCGAATTCGGGGGTTAAATGTTCGTGAATAATAAAAAATAATGTAGACATCATTTTACAAGATTGCAAAATTATCTTGAATTTAGCATCGAACTAGATAAATAATGTTATCTTTCCTTTTCAATAGTCAGAAGTTACCTGCTTATTTTGTTGATTTTTAACATCATATTAATATATGACCGGAATATAGTTATAAACATTTCCTAAAAGGGTTTTGACTGTTTATCATAATAACGCGTACTTAATTAATCTGTGTTTAAGACGGAAATAGAATATATAAATCCCTTATCTATAATAGGGAAATATTAACGATAACTTAGTAGTACTCGATAGATATCGATAACAGTGATTTTTAATTAATACAAATAGATATGATTGCACATTTTTGTTAACTGAAAATTGGTACCTAGGTATTTAATAATTTATTCAACGTCTTATAAGTAACACCTTTAAATCTTGTTTAATACGCACAACGTGTCTATAATTAAGATGGGTAGGCATATTTATAACGATTAAGTCTAATGTAACAAAGTGGCAAGTCTTGATTTTAAGTACCTAATTAGCATAATATGATGAAACGAACTACTTTTGAATATCTATGGAATTTTAATGGATTGCTTGCAATCGAAATTGGCGACTAACTAGTCAAAATTATATTATTATTTAAAAATATTTCAATTTTTCTTTCTTTTATTAAAATTCTCTATTTTTTACTAAGTGCATAATATAATTATAAGTGCATTTTCTAAGTTGGAGAGTAGGTATGGTCTAGAAAGGCTCTAATTGTAGGTAATCACTAGAGCACAGCAGGAGAAATATATAGGTTACTTATTTTTAATGAGAAGCACAACTTTTTAGTATGTACGAAAAGCTAGCCTTGACAACTGAGTCCAATCGCATTAATTATTGTTAGCAATTTAGTGCTGTTTATGGGCTTATTATTTTCTGTAATTAAAATTTTTGTGTTCCCATAGGCAACCAAAAATACGAGACTAGCTTTTTTGAAAACTAGCACCTTCAATGTTGAACTGAATCCAATCGTATTATTGTTCAGATTTCAATGTAGGGTTCTTTATGGGCTCATTAGTCGCTATCATTATTATTTTTTTGCTCCCTTAGGAACCTGAAAATTTGAGACAAGGCTAGTTTTTTGAAATCTAGTGCCGTCATGTACTGAACTGAGTCCAATCGTATTATTGTTAAGCTATCAATTTGTACTGAACTGAGTCCAATCGTATTATTGTTAAGCTATCAATTTAGGGCTTTTGGGCTCATTGTTTGCTAACATAAATATTTTTTTACTCATTCGGTTCAATATCTTATTTAAGAACGCGAAAATTTGAGACAAGGCTAGCTATTTGAAAGCTAGCACTGTCATATACTGAACTGAGTCCAATCGTATTATCTGTTGTAGCTATCAATTTAGGGCTCTTTATGTGCTAACTAGTTGCTAACATTCATAATATGTTTTGGTCCCAGAAGGAACACAAAATTACAAGACAGTGCTAGCTCTTTTTGAAAGGTAGCGTCATGTAGGTACTGAACTTAGTGCAATTGTATTATTGTTAAGCCATCAACTTAGAGCTCTTTAAGGACTCATTGTGATCGAGTTTTGCCCTACGACTGCGATTGGGCTCAGTTGCCAAGGGCAGCTTTACGTACTTTTTACTTACGAATAAGAATATTATATAGATTATCCATATTCTGTAAAAAAATTGAGCGCAGATAAAAGATGGGAATAATGTCATTTTTTTTAAAAACTTACATCTAATACCCTTTTTTTAGACAATAGTAATTGGCGATCTATAAAGCATTTATCGCAGCTTCTATTTACTAGAATTAACTGTATGTAATGGGAATAATTATTACCCTCTCGAACTCGAAACGATGAACACCGAAGATAAAATGCCTCTTTTTTTAAATAAGAGGTGCCAAAAGTTTTCTACGGACACGCAATTTTCGCTGTATACTGACAAATTTTGTTTACAATTTTATCGCCTTTCAATTTTGAAACGCAGACAAAATATGATAGTGTCAGAGTAAAATATATTAACTTGAATAAATAAAAAATAAAAATAATAAATAAAAACCTTATACAAATCTTTTTGAATAAACATAGGCATAATATTATAAAAGTATTTGTTTCTAGGCAAATGTCTATGTTAAAATATATGTCTGCTGTGAAAATTCTTACGTTGTGAAAGTTCAATTACGGTTTAAGTAATTTATATTCTATACACCTTGCAACTGGACCCGAACAGGCTGTACCGGGACTGTGTTTTCCTTTTACGTCTTAGTAATTTTATATTCAATGTAATTTTTTTGTAAGTAGTAGTTGGTAAGGTTCTCTATGTGATAGATTATTTTTAATTTGTTCATTAAAAAATTACGTTATGTTATATGTATATGCTTAAAAGTTAGGCGACACATCAGATTGTAATATATATTCATTTTGTATATTTGTTTATGTTAGAATTATTCAAAATATAATCTTATACAATTTTTTATTTTTATATTTTATTTAAACTTATAAATACTTCAACTATACAGTGATAATATGGATAGTTGTACAATTTTCTACAATCATGTTAACTTTTTACCAGATGACCATCTTCAGGAGATGCGTAAAGGCTAAAAATTAAAAATATAGCTTTGATAGTAATGTATCACCTAGATCTAGTTAGTGTGTTGTTGACTGAGCCGACACGTCCATGTAACATCTCCGATCTACCCTTTTCCTATTTAAGACTACGAAAAACGCAATTGTACTTATGTACAGTATAACATCTAGTGGTCGGCTCAGTCTTGTGTCGGACCAAAAAAAGTTTATTGAGATTATATAAGAAATATCTTAGTAATAGCTCTCAGTCTAATGTTGCCATTGATATTATATGGACATGATATCGATAAATGGTGTTATATTAACCTTCGTCTCGCATGAGCACGTAAGGCTGTCCATCCCGGTTAGCACGAAATTCAAACGATAGTCGTCACAGGTGGTTAACATGATAGGGATTTCTATCCATGTCGCAAGTCGACAAGCCTCTAGATATTCGGTTAACACTTCCTACTTCGCCAAGGAACCGAGCATCGTGTTGGTATTTACTAAATACCATTTATACCTTAAAATACCCAACAAGCAGACGGTAGAGATACTAATAGTAATTAATTACGATTTGTGGAATCACAGTTTAAATACATCATTATTTTTTTATAAATACTACTTATGTCAATTTTTTAATATCTTGATAGCAAACAAGCAGAGTGCTCTTCTGAGGGAAAGAGAGACAACCATCGTCAATAGACAACAAATATGTTAATAGTGCGTTGCTATGCTTGTGGCAGGATTTTAATGCTACATGCATTTACCGGCTACTTCACCCTCCAAACCGGAACGGATGCTACATGCATTTACCGGCTACTTCACCCTCCAAACCGGAACACGACAATGGCAAGCACTGACTCTACTGCCGTAGCAATAGGTAGAGCGGTGGTACCCAGACTCGGGTGAGACAATGCAGAACTCTACCACTACAAAATGTTATCTTTTATCATCTGTGAGGATACAGCGTGCGTAACATTGTCGACAAGTGTTCTCATCATTGAAGCCATCTCTACTTACCTAATGTAGCTAAGATAAGCAGCGTATCACACGCGATAAAAGAAAGGTTTGGACAATAAGAATAACTTATAAATCGTTTAATGCCACGACAAACGGTTTCTAGGTGTTCCGATGCATCGGATAAACGAGATATAAGTTCTTATTCGAAAACTTCACTTTTATCACCTACGACATAGCACACGGCGTTTATCCTGAGCAATATGGTTGCACACATAATGTCAAAAGTAGGGGTACATACACAACACAGTACACTACATGAATATAAAAAACTACTCAGTCAGTCATAAATACGAATAATTAGCGGCTAATTATATCCTATATATATATATATATATATATATATATATATATATATATATATATATATATATATATATATATATATATCCTTCCTTCTTTTATAATTTCCATATCTAAACGTTTAAATTTATCTACTATTCTCAAATACATACAGTTTTAATACACCGGGATAAATAATAAATAGGTTCGATGTTGACTAAGGAGCCCTAAAAAAGAACATTTGAAGTTAATAATGTTGCTGCAACAGATAGCAACGCACTATTAACATCTTTGGTGTCTATAGGCGATGGTTGTCTTTCCATCAGAGGAGGAAGTTGCTTGTTTGCTATCTAATTAGATTATTATAATTGTAGGTATATTATTATTATTTTTGAAATCACAATATTAGCTTTGACGTAGGTCCTATACAAAGCATTCTTAGTAGACCGACATCGGAGTCAGCACTTGATGTGTATAAAGTTCGTCAAAAGAAGCCTAGAACAGCGATGCCTCCCACTGCCGATCCGATGGGACTGACATAATCGCCATAGCGACATAAGTCCCTAATAAAAAAAAGAAAAAATATATTAGCTATATTGTCTGGAAATTTGAAAGGCTGTACCGCAAACTAGCGCGCTCAAAAATTCAGTGTCTCAGGTCTTCTTGAACGAGTTAGTTTGACTACTAACGATTGCGCTAGGGATCCATCTGTCTCCAGTGAGACTAGGCCTTGGTCATAGTACGGCGTTTTGACTAATTATGAAAGGAGAATAGGTATATCGTATATGTCGTCATATTTTTATACCTATTAACCGTTTAGCAACACATTAAATATACTACCATTTAAAAAATCTGTTATACCTCTTTGTTTCTAATGTTACCTTTGCCTTTTAAGATAATCTATTATTATTCACCAATTCCAATTTAAATAGAAGTCTTTTCAAGGCCACGTCGCATGGTTTAGGTATGCGACGTGTTTTAGAGTTTTGATATTTCGCCACTCATAATTAAGTAATAAGTCGAAGGTTATTCGTATCGAGAGACTACGTTCGAACTAATATTGCACTAAGTTATGTAGTTACAAGCATAACTGCACACTTCGTTATCTATACTAAATAATAAGTATTAATACCTACCTAGATCGTTGACTAACATCCATGTCACAAGCAAATAAATTGCTTACTTTGGGGTAAGATCGATTCGTGTAATTTGCCCAGCTTGGTATTTTGGCAAAGGTGAGACAGTATTTCAGCCCGGGACAGTTGCTTAATCTTTATCAAGCACAAGTTCATTGCTGCAGAGTGGCCAGTCTATCGGTTTTTTATCAGATACACTTTGGAGAGTGCCCTGTGGAATTCCGCCATCCCCGTTTTTCTATCGATCGTCGAGGCGCACAGATACTAGGCATCGCCATATGGTGGACTTTCCGTGTACCTACCCAGACAAAGCGGTTCAACTCGACATTCTTGTTCCGAACCGCAAAGGGCTGGAATATGCTTCTAAGTCTGTGTCCCCGACAGGTATATAACCTGGGGATCTTCAAGAGAAGAGTGTACAGGTACCTTCTACGGAAGCGCGTTCCATCTTAGGCCGCATCTTAGCTTACCATGAGGCGAGATCGTGGTCAAGCGCTTCAATCAGGTTAGAGTTTTCTGTTTGTTTGATTGGTGTAGTCGCTCGCCACTACTAACTAGACGGTAGAGTTCTGCAACGTCTAGCCCGGGTTTCGTAATACCGCCTTAACTATTCCTGTCGCAATAGCGTCGGTGCTTGTAGCCTTTTCCCTAAAGCTACATTTTTCTATACTAGACTATCTTATTCATTAATTATCCTTTAAATAATGTACGCCATACATGTATCAGCCACGATCATGGAGAAAGGTATCGGTCATGACGAAAATTATCAGTCCGATCGTTCGCTCGGTTAATGGTGTAAGTGATGCGTTACGATCCGAGTGACGAGGATGTTTAACCATATGCATATGTAACATACGTTTACTGGCTACCTTACCTTCCAAACTAAAACATGTCAGCGGCTAGCATTGATCTTTTGGCGGCAGGAAGTTCTTGTGGCGGCTTTGAAAGACTAAAACAACTACAGTCCTCTTGTGACTGCTTGTGCTCAAGATGATAACGTGACCATAGCGTTTGGTTAATCGGCCGTCCTTTACAAACTGGTTGGCTACTCCTAGTTTTTATAAGTATAGACATGGTGTAAAAAACTAGTAAGTTTTGTATAATAAGTATATATAATAAGTAAATAAGTTTAATACATTACAAATTTGTAGAGTTTGTTGTTTGTACGCGCTAATCTCAAAAACTGTTGAAATGATTTGAATAATTCTTCCCGCTACGACCAACAGGATCGGAGTATCAACGAAAAATGTGGTTTAAACAGGGATTTATTTTCCTTTTGACAGCTTTGCTTGAGTGCGCTGCGTTAACGGTTAGTGTTACGCAAAAATCATTTATTGTCGAATAGTTCATCTTAAAAAATTGCAAAAAAAAATCTACGATAGTGTACATCTATCTATTAAAGTTCACATTTTATGACCCTTTTTATGGTAATCAAAATTGTTCTAAAATAACGCATTATTTGCGACGATTTTTTAATAAACACGGTATTCATCTTTATCTAAATAAATTATTCATCACACGTATTTCATTTTGAATGAAATTGCCCTTTGCTTCATTTGATTTCAAACAATAACTTAGGAGATAGATATTATGTATCAAGCACCGCACGAGGCATGCGTGCGTGAGAATAATGCGTGGTAGCAAGGTCAGACGGTAGCCTGCTTTGCGAGATAGCATGCCGCATATATAGTCGAAGTAAAAAACAATGACTACCAATGGATGTGTCAAAGGGCAATATTGGCGGCTAGAAAAGTAGTATTGACGAAATTAATGACAGAATATTGAGTGACAATGACAGAAAACTTCCAGGAGATAGCGTAAGCTGTAGATCGGTTGACCCTCCAGTAGTGTTACCCAACGTTCCTGTGCCATTTTTTAACTATAGTTTTAGTCTTACTACGGTACAGTACGTTAAGCCTATGAGCATTGACGCTATTGTGGCAGGAATAGGTGAAGCGGTTATATCAAATATCCGGGCATGGTGTTGCGGAACTCTACCACCTAGAAGTCACGATGTTAGTGATAGTAGTAGTCTCAATCTCAGGGGACGTGGAGATCCTGATAAGTCCGCCGCAGATCACCAGCCTATCAAAAATTGGACAAATATTGGCCAAGCAAAGAGTGAAACCCGTAATTTGCGCCGAACAGACTTACCACTAGATAATAACGAGATAATAATATAAAATTATTATATACAAATTGTTTAAGTATGTTCCAGTTGATAATTACCAATTTATTAAGTATACTTAATACTAAACTTGTGTTAATTTTAATAGCGGATATAAATATTAAATGCATCATAATAATAATACAGTGTTATCTCTAGTACAACCCTACAGGTGCAACATCAAAAGATTTCTTCGAAAAGCGGCAATCGTATTGTAATTGTATTGACGCTGCGATAAGTATAGATTGATCGTCTTTGATTAGATACGCACGACTTCTAATATATGCGACTCTTGAAAATATTGACACGTGGACTTCAATACTAGATAAAGAAATAGGTATACCTGTAAACATATTTATAGTCTACAATAAGACAATCATTTATCAATATCCGCGCAGCCTTGCCTGCAATATAGTTATTCATAGAAACATACATCCCCTATTGCAGCCCCTTAGGGGTTGAATATTGAAAAAAGTTTGCCGATGTTTCACCTCGAATCTTCATCTGTCTCCAAACCAAAAATTAAAATAGGCTGAGCGGTTTAGTACTAAAGTGTAACAAACAAACAAACTCACTTTCGCAATTATCTATACTAATATTATAAAATTCTAGAGTTTGTTTGTTTGTTTGGTTGTACGCGGTAATCTCGAAAACTCCTGAACTGATTTGAATATTTCTTTTTGAGTTGGATAGCCTATTTATCGAGGAAGGTTATAGACTATATAACATCTTGCTACGACCAGTAGGAGCGGAGTAAACAAAGTCCGCGCGGACGAAGTCGCGGGCAACAGCTAGTATTAACATAATAATAAACCTATTCACCCGTGATGGTCCAGGCTCCTTTGAAGAATAAACCAACTGCAGTTCTACCAGGCAGGTGGTAAAAGGCGACCGATTGGCTATACGTGACACTACCATCATCGTGACGATTTGGTTGTAGAGTTCCGCAACGTCTCGGCCGGGTCTTTGGTATCACCGCTACACCTATTTCTTCGCAATAGCCTCAATGCTTGTCGTTGTCGTGTTCCGGTTTGGAGGGTATGTTTGCCGGTAGACTTATACATGTGGCATTGCCATCCGCAACACGGATACCAACGCACCATTAACATTTTTGGTGTCTATAGGCTATGGTTTCTCACTCCATTAAGAGAGCCAACTGCGAATCAAAAGCGAATCGGGACTCGCGTAGTGTAGGGTTCTGTAGTTACATGACAATAACTGTAGTCTGTACTTAATAATTATTTCATGTAATTTTTAATAGAATTGGTAGTTTTTCTATTCATTTCTTTTGATATATTTTTGAGTCGATTAAACTATCACCGGGACGAGCAATTTTAAATACTACGTAGCTGCACGATCTCCATTTAACTGCATTATATTAAGTATATGCTACGATGAAAAAAAGTATCTTCACGCCCGTATCCCCGAAGATATAGGCAAAAATACAACTAGTGCAACCACGATTAGCCGAAGATACTTAAATCGTATCTTCGTACATAGTCAGCCCCATAATGTGATAGGTGACAAGTTTACCGCTCGCGCTATCCGGGCAGTTGCTGTGATGATGTATATCCAAAAAGAATAATTTATGAAAAAAAATTAAAAATCAAAATTATTTATTAAGCAACCAACAAACACAATAAACCTAATGCCACTAGCTTCCACACTAGGACTCCCTGTGTTTCATAAAAATACATTTATCTTTGATTTTTCGAATGAGCTATTTCACAACATCTCATTTAACGAAATAATTTTAAGTATACCCGTATAGTTTCGCTATGTCCGTGCGTTCGTCTGCGTCTGCAGTCTAGCGCAGAGATCCATTAGTACTAGAAAACTGTAATTTGGCACGAAAATACATATTAGTGACGGCAATAAAAGGGTAAGATAAAATCTTAAAAATATTTTTTTAGGGTAGATCCTCTACAAGGCCAGTGGGGGTGTTACATTTTTTTTCATGTACTTCATAGCGTAGGGTCGTTGCTGGATAGGTTTTTAAAAGATATGTAGGTTTATAAAAACAATTTTTGATTGAGGGACTCGTTTGTGAAATATTTTTTATATATATAAAAATCAACTGCTGTTCGTTAGTCTCGCTAAAACTCGAGAACGCCTGAACATATTTGGCTAATTCTGGTTTTGAATTAATTGTTGAAGTCCAGGGAAGGTTTAAAAGGTGAGAAAATATAGAAAAAAACAGAAGTTAAAAAGGCAGAACCACGTTTGCCGGGTCAACTAGTATTTTTTAATATTCTTTAAAGGCTGATTTTTGTTAGAGTCAAGTGTGCCCTCCCGCCCTCTGATAGCTAGTTAAACGGTTGGTTTTCAGGGAGGGAAAAAATTCACAGTATCTAATAGTAAATATAATGTCAAATGAAAATCACGGCATATAAGGCTTTACAAGTTTTTGAGTAATAGTCGACCAACTTATAAAATGTACTTGGAGAAGATTCTATAGGCGATAAACCTGTGGTAAGTTTATATTCGTCATTGACGTTAAAAAGATTAAAATATGAAATAATAAAAGCTCACTTCTTGGTCTGCATTAATTTGATGGGCAACTTCGGAACTCTATATTGCGCGTGGCCCGACACACACTTTACCAATTCATCAATTCATAAATATTTCAAAATTCTTAATGTTTTATTTTACCATTTTACCATTTATTTAGTCTTAGAGATAAGCCATGGACGGACTGGCTAAGTTACAAGAGTTCCGTGTAGATATGGGTCCCTTTTACGAACGTTAACGAAACCGGACAGCTTTGAAAATACCACATTTAGAGTCTAGACTCTAGACTATAAACAATCGTAAAGTTCAAGATCACACGCGCACACGTAATATCTAGCTACCTAATTGATATTCAGACGAATCAAATTCGAACTCGTCTATAACATTCGCGACGCGATTTCGCATAATTAGTAATATACAAACTTTTTCTCTTAAAAGGAAATAACTGCAATCGTTAATTAATCGAAAGAAGGCTAAATGCGTATCTGATTCGCACATAACTGAACGCATACCATATTATACCTATTTATGCAGGAGCCGCACTTGCGCCTATCGTCACAAAGCTTCGTGACCGGCTATTATCGGCTATTTTCGCATACATTCCGGATTGCGTGTGCCTTAGCGCGCATATAACTTCGAGACGATAGACGCAAGTGCGGCTCCAGCATTAGGCACTGTCGAAAATGGCAAAATATGCATGCATATTCACTACAAAAAAGTTAAAATATACACAATCAAACTAACAAAAAGCACTATTTAGTATTATTATTTACGTTGATTTTCTTAATAGGTATTACCATATACCTACCTACAATTAAATATTTTTTTAGATTTTCTCTTTCTTCGTTATTTTAAGGTAAACTTGTTACATTAGGGTGTTATTCTATTTCAAATTATTTTTAATATTTCTAAGTAGGTATTTGCACAGCAGGCAGAAGTTTTTAAGTTTCTAGCCCAATGACGTATTTATCTATACTAGCCGAAATTCGACCATAGATTAATCAATAAAGTTTCTCTTAAGTTTGACAACAAACCTTAGCCGTATAGAAACTGGTATATATCATCTTTTATTTAAAAATATAATCTAATTTCATACTTATACCGTTCACGCAATCTATATACTTATGATGAATGTCAATTAAATAGAGAATAGAATAGAGAGGTCAATTCTGTACATGAAATATATTTCCAAAATTACTATCTGGGGTGATTAGGGATCGATACCGATGCCAAAAATGCATCAGTAAAATTTTTGTCTGTCTATCTGTCTGGCTGTCTGTATAACCGTTAAAGAAACAAAAACTAATCGACGGATTTTAACGAAACTTGGTCAATTATTTTTCATACTCCTGAGCTGTTTATAGTATACTTTTCATCACGCTACAATCAATAGGAGCTGAGCAATGAAGGGAAATGTTGGGAAAACGGGAGAAGTTACTCCATTTTTTAAGCTTCCATCGCGTGTGCAATCTTAATGACCTCTGCCTACCTCTTCGGGGATACAGGCGTGAATATATTTTTTCCTTTTTATTTATATTAATATCGTTAAATTACACCCACATCACAAGCAAATAATTAACTTTTTTTGGACATAAATGAATAAGTGTAATAGGTTCATAAAAATACAAACAAGCTTATTTCAATTTTCACAGTTTCGTTTTTCCTCGGAAATACAGATCCCTAATAATTTATTTTCAAATAAGAATATAATCTGATTATAGATATAATTTATTATATAACTTATGTAAAGGAAAATTTATGTGACTGTTGTAGGTGAAACATAAAAGTGATCAAAGGTAAGCTAAGGCTTGTGGTAAGGCTATTGCAGAATATTGACGTTAAATAGACTACTCAATTGTCCTTATTTCGTGGTATTAAAAGGTCCTCAAGGCCTCCACCTGCAGGCTCTACCAGCCGCTGTGTCCATCGGCTTAAATTGAGCCGCAATCGCCTCCGTACTCGGCAAGATAAAGTGCTTTCGATAAACCTATAGCCATAAACCTTCGGATTTGTAGGAGATTGTTTAGACTACGCTACTCTTTCTTGCCGAAACCTTAGAACACGTTCCCCTAAAGCAGCAATGTTTGTCCTTCCCAACATCTCGAAGACATTTAACGAGTGTTTGGAACCACAAACTTCTTACTTCTCAGCTGGCATCACTCTTGAGTCTTGTGCAATACATGCTATATCCTAATAGTTACTGATGATATGTTCAAGTCGTCTATAACTCATGTTCTTTAACTTATTTATTCATTAACTAGTAGGTACCAGTCTTGTTGCTTCCGCATAAAATATAAATGCTCCGCGTATTGGTCCGAGCCTTCTTTGAGGAATAGAACATCTGTCATTGTGCCGAGCAATACGTAAAAGGCGAACATGTTTCCACATGACAACTAGGTGGTATAGCTCCGTAACATCTCGCATAAGTATGGTAGGGTCATTGCGTCGGTAACGCGACCGGCTCTAGTATGCGAACACTTGAGGGGCTACGTATCTTTAATTAAAGATAATAGCATTTTTCAGGAGAAAACAATGAATAGTAAGCATTAAATATTCAATGAATACTTATGTAACAAGAAAACCATAAATTTAAACCTATCTGCTTAACCCAAATCTAGAAAATAGTACCTGAGTTCGGGTGATGACTTAATGGTGTGTTTATGTGTCGCGTAGTCCTACAAAAATACCACGCTGGACGGTGAACAAAGTTACCTTTTGACAACTTATTCTAATGTTACACTCAAACAAGAAGCGTTATTATTTCAATTATAGACCAATGTTTGTTCGAAAGTTGTTGTCATGTCATTTTTTAGCTTATTTTTTTTTAATCCAGTGGTCGCAAACTGAAGTACGTATATATCTAATACGCTAGAAAGCGGCCGGGTGGTCGCATTCCGACACTTTAAGCTACATTATATTTTGCTTATTATGATCTCAATGATACTTTTATGATTGTATAATTTAGCATCTGATGTTGTAGAAGCATAAAGATGCATCGCATCAGTTTACACGTTTTCTTGATAGATTTTTTTTAAATTCACTCACTAAAATAGGTGGTCGCAAACCCATACTGGTCAAAAATTATGATGTTAGTTTGCGACCGCCCTGATTTATTTAGTACGAAAGAAAGAAAACTAAAATAAGTTTTATTTCACTGTTGCTTTCAAATATGGAAACGGACTGGGTAGATAATATGCTTTAACATCTATTTAAATTGTGATAACGTCTAACTACGTAACTGTTAACAATAAGTAAAAGGTAATTTTAAAATGTGTAATGTAACATAGGTAACTGTAAATTGTTTCATATTTATTATAACCGTTTTAACCTATAAAGGTAGGTATTAAGGTGTTCAAGGTTCAATTACTTACTGGAACCTTGAATTCTCCGAAAGGTCTTCAAAACATACTAAACCATTATTAAGAAGTCCGAAGATGAGTTACTAATGCTTAATTATTTGTAGAAGTTTTTTCTTCAAAACAAATAGTATTTTCAGGTTTTGGGCTAAGTTTTTTATACAAATGGTTATTTCATAAATATCGTCGATCAAAGAGTTATATATTCCATTAAGAATATATACAATTGAATTTTTTAAGTTAGCAAATTTCCGTGTATCCCTTGGAAATTTTGAAAACCGCAAGTCGTCATTCTTATTTTAGAGGTTTTTAAGTGATCGAGCCTTAACATATGTAAAAAAATCTTTTAAAAAATATATAAAAATTCTAAAAAGGATTGTATTTAATTGAATCCCAGGTTTTTCCTCGTTCAAAGTTATTTGAGATACAGGTACTAAACCTAATTTAGTGTAAATCGCGTAGTGTCAAAGACCTCTGAGGGTCTCGGTACAGTTTGCATGAAAATTTGGAAATTTCCTTTAAACTGTATATTAAATAAATTTTATCCCCTATTACACCCCCTTCGGGGTTGAATTTTGAAAAATCCTTCATTAGTGGATGCCTACATCATAAGAGAAATAAGTGTGCGAAATTTCAAGTTTCAAGCTCTAAGGGTTTGACCTGTGGGTATAAGTATAGTAATTATTATTTTAGTTTTTATGTAACGTTTCACGTAACGTTGCGTAACAATTGAATGCGTTGAACTTCGTTCAATAACAAACTAACACTATGCTAAATCATACAATGAAATTGTAATCCTAGTGCTACGCTGACGCAGACAATGGAATCGTAAACGATAACATGTGTAACGACACCTGCACTTAATGTAAGTGAACAAATATTGCAAAGGGTTTCTCAGGTATTGTATGATATAATAACGAATTATTTTATTAAATGTTAAAAAATATACGACGAAGTATTTAGGACTAGCAAAAGCCGTGTCTAAATGAAACTGATTTTGTCAGCGGCATTTTTTATATTATAGAAAAATAATATAGTACGAAAAATACTATACTTTCATTGCTTATTCAAATGTCCCGCTTTTTAGGGTTCCGAAGTAAACTAGGAACCCTTATTTATATTAGCTTTGGCATGTGGCTAGAATGTACGCACATACGGAAAAATTCAGAACGAAATAAATTTACGATAATTTGAACTTTTTATCATATCAATTTGTTATTCAATATCGACCAGTTTTCGAGGTTATTTAAAATGTGGCCTATATTAACTTTTTTTTTCAACTGAAATTGAAATGTATTTATTTTCTGCTATTAAAATTAAAATTCCATTCCTGCAACTTTCGCTTTTACAGAAATGTTTTTTTCCGTTACGAAAAGAGTAAAATATCTATTAATTTAATTAAAAATGAATTATTACTTTATTTTAATACTAGCTGACCCGCGCTACTTCGTCTGCGTCATATAAGAAGGAGTGGGTCATAGGGGCCTATAATACCATTCTAGAGAAACCGTAGCTTTCTTTCTCATCCACAAATCACTTGAAAACTATTGAAACAAACAATCATACCTACAGTGCTTATTAAAATCAGAAGAGTTTGTATCTATTCCGCTATGTTTGTAGTTCATTTGAAGTTTGATTTTTTAACTTCCCACTACATACGTAGATAAGGAAGTTACTGATTTTACCCCGATTTTCGAAAATCGAGTTTTTACCAGATGTCCACGTTTTAAGGTCCTAGGAACCTTTTCCGACTATTTTCACGATGACGTTAGTATGTCTGTATGTGTGTATGTATGTATGTGTGTATGTGTGTGTGTGTGCGTGTGTGTGTGTATGTAAACACCTCATAACTTTTGAACGGCTGGACCGATCTAAACGCCGTTGATAGCATTTGATTGGATTCCATTCAACTAAGACTTCCTGAAAATTTGAACCGGTTCGGTACAGGAGATTTTGAGAAATTTAAAAAAACACCAAAATAAATTTTGGCGAAACAGTATTTTTTTAATGTAACTTCCAGATTTATGTACCCATTGAGTACAAAAAATAATCAGCTCTATTCCTCAAAAAATTACGTCTAATCCATAAATTGCATCAAAATCGGTTTATTCGTTTGGGAGTAATCGTTGACGAAAGATTTTGAAAAAAGTGTTTTTTCAACATAGCTCCGAAATTTTTCAACCAATCATATTTTAGTACTAAAAAACTACATCAAACGCCGTTTCAAAAATCAAAATCGAATCTAATTCTCAAAACTTATAGCTTTTCAAATATTATAAAATTACGTTGTTTTTAGCAAACTTCCTTAATTTTTTTTTAAAGAACTTTCAAGTTAATTCACCGATTGACTTAAAAATCTTTTTTCCTTCAAAAACTACGTCAAATACTGTTTATTTAATCAAAATTGATCAGTTTGTTTGGGATTTATCAATGAAGAAAATTAAAAAAAATGTTTTTTGACATTGCATCGAAATTTTTCAACCTATCGATTATTTAACTAAAGCAATATTTTAGAGCTCAAAAATTGAGTTGAATGCCGTCATCGTTTTCAAAATATACAGCTTTTAAAAATTAATATACCGCCATTTAAAAAAATTGATGTTTGAACTGAAAAATCTATGCATATTTTTTACTCTTTTAAACTTAAAATGCCTTAATTAAGTGGGAAGTTTCAGGGATGGCCTGGGGCGTAGGGTCAACCGTTTACACATTTTTTTTAAAAATCTGCGTTAAGAATATAATAAAGCCTATTATATAGTCATTTTACTATGATTATGATCAGTAAGACTGAAAGTACAGTAAATATACCGGCCAAGTGCGAGTCAGACTCACGCACGAAGGGTTCCGTACCATTCGTACCATTATCAGGGTCATGGGGGTCATGACCCCCCCCCACCCCTCTAGGTAGGGGTCTAGATATGTATTTATCAGAATTAGATAAGGATTAGAGCCTATCATGACTGAATAATTAATATGGGACCCCCCTAAACCGAAGACTGGATCGGCCCTTGTATATGTGACCCCCCCTGAACCAAAGGCTGGATCCGCCCTTGCATCATCAATAAAAGAAAATCACGTTTCTTTTATAGATGTTGATGATTAGTATTTATACTTAAATATTTATTTTATGTCTTAGATATTTATTTTTATAGGTAATATATTTCCAAATACTTACTTTTTTGAAAATATTTAAGTTTCTACCTGTTTATTAAAGTCGAGTAAAAAATTGTTAAAAAATTACGTTTGTTGTGTGGGAGCCCCCTCTTTAATATTTACTTTATTTTTATTTAATTATTTATTTTGAAAGGTAATATATAATAATCTATGAAAATTTTAAGCGTCTACCTATTACCGTTATTAATACTGAGCAAAAAAATACGAAAAAAAAAAACACTTATTATATGGGGATCCCCTCTTAATATTTTCATTTTATTATTTTTAGTATTTGTTATTATAGCAGCAACGGAAATATATAATTTGTGAAAATTTCAGCTTTCTACCTATTACGGTTTATGAGATACAGCCTGGTGACAGACAGACAGACAGACAGCGGAGGCTTAGTAATAGGGTCCCGTTTTACCGCTTAGGTACGGAATCCTAAAAATGGCACGGGAACATGAGTAATAAAGGAAGGTTGGGTAACAATCTACTGACTGTTACCCAACCTTCCTTTATTACTCATGTTTATTTTATTATTACTGACTGGGATCGGGCGGCGAGTAGACAGATACAGATTTCACGAGACAGTGATCGGAGCTGCCAAGGGGCGAGAAAATTACCACTGACTAGCGGTCTCGATCCGTAGTCAGCAGAAGATCCAAGCAATTGTCTGTATGGCTCTCAACGTCAGGAACCCGTGTCGCTCCTTGAACCAGCTGGGTGAGATTTAATGCTATAGCGAGTTTATGCATCTCTCTCCCACCGAGGTCAGTGCACTGGTTATGGGTATAGCCACTCCTGGTGGTGGGCATTGAAATCCCCCAGAAGCACTGGCTGTGCGGAAGGGTATTTGTGTTGAGCAGCATCCGCAGTCTCACTTAGGTACTCTGTAAGTCCGATCGTCTCCTGGTCTCCGCTGTGCGCTCGGTAGACACAGGCATAGAGAAGCTTCTTTAGACCTGTGTCCACTAGTGTCCATATTACGGACAAGCAGTGGTCTTTTAGATACCGGAGACGCCGAAAGCAGATGTCGTCACGGATGTACGCGCACATACCTGAATGAGCTTTAAAATTATGCTCCAGGGTGTAACCGGGGTAGGTTAAGTACGCCAAATCAGACTTGCATCTTATTTGTGTCTCCGTGAGGAACAAGATACATGGTTTATGAGTCTCCAGGTAGAAATGGACTGCAGCGAGATTAGAATGTAAACCTCTGATGTTGGTGAGGTCTACTTTATCGAGAGAGAGTGCTGCCGCTGTACAACGTTATTCCTGTAACTTGTCCTTTTCATTTAATAGAGTGAGTGAAGTAGGTGTAAAGACGGCAGTGAATCGAGGCGCTATACTTCCGGACCTGAAACACACACCTCGAAGTTACACTGTTGGGGACTAGTCTGGCGACTGCGGGGACGCCCGAGTCCCTCCAAGAATGTCCATAGGGCTCTCTCATCCGGTGGCCAAACGGCACCATTAGGCGCATTTTGGGATTTGTCGCTGATTGACGGGGCAGCTTTTTACATTTGGCCAGCACGCTACTTGGGCCCCCTACTGACTAGCGGTAGACCAGTGGTGCACCGTGCCTCGGATCTCGCTATCCTCCATGACTAGTCTCCAGATGCATCAACGTCAGTGTGTATCAGATCGTCCAGATTGTATAGGCGCAACTGATTCGACTCGTCTTCACTAAAGCTACATCAGCGTTAACGTGACGGAAAACGGACGCTTGGCGCCACGACTTCTGCTGATGGGTGGTTCTTATAGCCGCGACATATGTATCCCACCATATCACATGATTAGCACCACCCAGGGGCCACGTGTAGGGATACAGATTTCCGGGTGTTCTCCTACGGACGAAGGTGATTCAGCCCCCAAGGTTAAATAAGTTCTAAAGTGTACCCTAAAATGCGCGAGCGAAGCTAGGGTAACAGCTAGTTATTTTAAAAATATTATGAAGTGCACTACTCGGTATAGTAATTAAATGCATACGTATTTCAAGGTACGAGCCTGTATTCGGCCTAACCAAGAAAATAAAGACATACTAAATCAGTTATATTTTTATTTTATTCTACAAAATCACCATCAAGTTCGATGCACTTTTGCCATCTCCCATTTAAAGCATTTAGCAAAGACCTACAAAAGATTTTTTTGTAGGTCTTTGGCATTTAGACCGTTGAAAAAATGATTCTTCGTTAGAGTCAAAATATACGTCTACTGCTGTTATGACTTCGTCGTTTGTCGAAAAACTTTGACCACCCAAATGCTTTTTTAGGTTAGTGAACAGAAAGAAGTTTGACGCCTGACGGTGCCAGATCAAGTGAATAAGGCGGCTGCGGTATTAGTCAAAGCTACAATAATTGTGGATTTCAGCCATTAATTGCACAAACGTGTGAACACGGGAGTTATCTTGATGAAACAGGACTTTTCTTCTGAGCATTTCTGGACGCTTTTCTTTTATTTCCTTTCGTAAACGACGTAGTTAAGATACAGTAGTAATCAAAGATAATCAATCATAATCACACCCTTTGAGTCCCAGAATACTGAAGCCGTTACCTTATTTTCCTACAAAAGCGCCTTAGCCTTTTTGGTAGGTGGTGAACCAGGTCTTCTCCACTGTTTTGATTGTTGTTTTGTCTCTGGCGTACAGCAGTGAACCTATGTTTTGTTTATTGTAACAAAACGATTCAAAAAATCATCTGCATCGGCTTCAAGTAACTCCAAACATTCACGAAAATAGTCAATTGCGTCGTTTTTTGTTCAACTGAAAGCAGTCGCGGAACCCACCTCGCAGACACTTTGTGGAAACCCGATTCATTGACTATGATATTTTGAGTTCATTCATGAGAAATGCCTATAATCTCGGCTATCTCTCTAATTTTTAATCTGCGGTCTATCCTGATTAAATCAAGTACTTTTTTAATATTTTCGTCAGTAGTGGACGTCGAAGGCCTTCCAGATCGGGGTTCATCTTTCACACTCTCTCTGCCACGCTTGAATTCTGCTATAAATTTTTTGGCGGATGAATAAGACAGAGCAGAATCCCCTAATGTACTGACCATATCATCAGGGATGGCTTTCGGTGATAACCCCTTCTTAATGACGGCATGCTCCTCGATTGGCTCCATTTGCAGAAAGTATGTCCGATTGCTTTGTTAAAAAATTTAAAAAATCACAACACGTTTCTAACGTCACACAATTAAATAAATCCACCCTCGTAAATGCATTTCTCATTTTATTCATTAGATATAAATGCCATACCCGTGCAAAAAAGTTTACCTTAAGGACGGATTTGAATAAAATTTAATATACAGATTGTCTTTGCACACAAACTCTTTCTTATCACAGGAAAATTCATTTCTTTCATGAAATTCGCATAAAAATCTGCTTCGCTAAAATACCATTACAAAACGATCTTCACCGAGCTGGTTAATGGATAAAAAGTATTTTATATCCAATTAAATTTGTCAATAAATATATTGCAAATGGGTTGACTGAAAAATTTCAGTCCAGAATATTTTCTTAAACATTTACCCCGTGTTGGTCCCGGGCTCCTTTGAAGAATACGCCAACTGCCGTTCTGCCAGGCAGGTCGTAAAAGGCGACCGATTGGCTATACGAGTCACTATCATCGTGGCAACTACGGGGTAGAGTTCTGCATTATCTCGCCCGGGTCTGGTTCCACCGCCTTACCTATAATTCCTGCCGCAATAGGGTCAGTGCTTGTCACTGTCGTGTTCCTGTTTGGAGGGTAAGGTAGCCGGTAACTTATGCATGTGGCATAAGACCTCGCCCCAAAATAACAACCTTTGGTGTCTATAGGCGATGGTTGACTCTTTCCATCAGGAGACCCATCTGCTTGTTTGCTATCTTATACTATAAAAAAAATTCACTGAATCGATTAATCGTATCGAAAGTATGAAGCCTTAGTCAACGTAACGTTTACAAATTCAATAGGCTTCATACTTTCGGTTGGTATGGAATTTGTCTATCAACCAGTGAAATGTTAAAAAGAAATTGTTAATTAATCATAATCTGGACTTAAAGTTTTAGTCAATCCATTTGATTGCAAATGGGTTGACTAAAACTAAACATTAAACTAAAATATTTATTGACATATTTTATTGGATACAAAATATTTTTCATCCATTAACCAGCTCAGTGAAGGTCGTCTTATAGTGAGATCCTATACCTACTATGCCTGGCGGATCGCCAGTTGTCAAAAATAGGCTTTGTGATTACATACATCCATGGTTCATAGTTATTGATTAGTGCTATCCAAAATAAATTCCTAATTACTCCCATATTTGCTACTACAACAACCAATTAACCTTACCAAATGGTTAAATCAAGCTCTTCCTGCAGCTCTACCCGTAATAAGTAATAACTAAATGTCGCAATAATTTTGAAATAATTTTTGAAAGCTACTCAGTTAAAATTTCATCATAGTGTCTACCAAATTGAAATGTTGGTGTTAGCATTGCCTAACGGTGATTGCGATGTAGTATCGTGTATGTTGTCAGCTCACACTGAGAGTTGGCGGCGTGGAAGCGGGGGTGGTGGTGGAAGGCAAGTGGGTCGTCACTCGTTTGATTACGAAATAGAGAGAGGCATGTTTCTGAAATTATTTTAAACAACAATAAGGAGTGAATATTTATGAAAAACCTTTCGACCGATATAGATATAATACGTTAATATTATGACGAGGTAAGGTTTGTGAGTTTGTATATAGGAGAAGGAGGAGGAGATAATTCGGAACAAAATAAGAACAAAAATTTATTTGTCTATATTTATAACTAGCTGTTGCCTGCGACTTCGTCCGCGCGGACTTCGTTTACTCCACACTGCTCCTCCCCTGTAGGTGATAGCGTGATAATATGTAGCCTATATGTTGACCCGACCTGTTAGTAATATTCATGCAAAATTTGAAGTAAATCATACAGACATACATACAGACAAACAGACAAAAATTCTAAAAACTATATCTTTGGTTTCGATATCGATTAAAGATCACACCCCAAGTATTCATTTAAAAAAATACTCAATGTACAGTTTTGACTTTCCTACGATTTTATTACAGAGGCAGCAAAAATGCAAACAATCGACATCTTATTTCCTGTATTTTCGGAACCCATCAGATCTTCACCAAATTAAATTGGGACCACCTGGGAAGTTAAACCCTTTAAACAAAAAAAATAATATTCCAAATTGGTTCAGGCGTCTTCGAGTAATCGTTGAACATAAATTAAAAAGAATGACGAATTGAAAACCTCCTCCTTTTTAGACAAGTCGGTTGAAAATAGGTCCCTGGCATAGTCCCATAATCCATATATGTTGCTATATGTTTAAATTAGTGTTTATAGTGATAGTGAATATTCATTTTGCTACGTTAGTAGAGAATAGATCAACTTCTCTTAAATCTAAACTTTATATTATAAAGAGGAAAGATTCGATTTTTTGTTTGTTTGTTACGATTTAACTCAAAAACAACTCGACTGATTTAAAAAATTCTTTAACCTTTAGAAAGCTATATTATCCAGAAGTGACAAAGGCTACTTTTTCATCCAAGAAAAAGGAAATAATAATTTTTGGTCTGGGAACGAAGTCACGTAAGTAAGTAGTATATATATATATATATATATATATATATATATATATATATATATATATATATATATATATATATATATATATATATATATATATATTATTATGTCGTCTGATCTTGACCTAAATTTAAGTAAAAGTTACAGTATTTTTTGATTTAATTTGATGTAGGTAGAGGTACACAGTAATTTATCTTATTGAAGTAAATTTATCATTTACAAAATATTCTAAATTATTTTTAGCTTTTCGCATTTTTTCTCATATAAACTTTAACTATGCCAAATATCACACATTTATATGCGAGGAATATTAAAAAAACCGGCCAAGTGCGAGTCGTGCTCGCGCACAAAGGGTTCCGTACCATCATAACAAAATGCGAAAAAACCACGTATGGTAAATTAATATTTTCATTTTTTATTTTTAATATTTGTTGTTGCAACGGCAACGGAAATACATGATTTGGGAAAATTTCAGATTTCTAGCTATCACGATTTATGAGATAGAGCCTGGTGACAGACAGACAGACGGACAGACAGACAGCGGAGGCTTAGTAAGAGGGTTCCGTTTTACCTTTTTGGTACGGAACCCTAAAAAGAACGAAATGTTCATTTCTTGTACTGCTATAAATTAGCAGATGCCCGCGACATCGTTCGCACGTAATTTGTGATGTTTATTTGCATTTTGGGAATGAAACATATAGTCAGATATCAATTTGTAAAGTTTCATCAAAATCCAAAAGAAATTACAAACAAACAGGCAGGATTGGCTATGCGAGTCACTACCATCGTGGCTACTAGGTGGTAGAGTTCTGCATTGTCTCGCCCGGGTCAGGTACCACCGCCTTGCCTATTCCTGCCGCAATAGCGTCAGTGCTTGTCGCTGTCGTGTTTCGGTTTGGAGGGTAAGGTAGCCGGTAAACTTATGCATGTGGCATTAGACCTCGCCACAATATAGCAATGCACCATTAATTAACGCACCTTTGGTGTCTGTAGGCGATGGTTGACTCTTTCCATCAGGAGACCTATCTGCTTTTTTGCTATCTTATGTCATAAAAAAAAACATCTAAAGAATAGTTGAATTAACCTTATAAACGTCGATTAAAATTACTATTAGAATAAGGCTTTCCAAAAAAGGATGTTCTATGAACAGCAGCACTAGAGCACGACTTTGTGGACTCGTATGTATACACAAATAGAACTATTTGCGTCGTTGATTTTATCATCTACTTATTTTATTTATATCTAAGTTAGTGCAACAAATAAGATGATAAGTGTATTAGAATCTTATTACTACTAACGCCATCTCTTATTAAATTAACGAGTTAAAATTTATAGAAGATACATTTTCTCATAGAATTTTTGAACTTATTAAGAGACTACCTACTTCATGAATTGTTTCTTCATATTGACTGGCGGCGCGCGGTTATCGTGCCCTCGTATAAAGGCGAGGTTCAAGTATAAACTGCAATAACTATAGGGCCATCAGTTTGATCAGTTTGGCATCGAAGGTGTATGATAAAATCATTGAAAGGAAAATGCAAGTGAAGTTCGAAGTAGGTAATGTTGTGGGAGGCACAAGGAGAATTTATGTCTAGAGCAGGGATGTTTGCTGGGAACAGAGTAAATAGAGCGTTAGAGAGTTTCACAATATGCTTATTGAGAAACAGTACAGATGTATTAATTGATTTATATCGTCTTGAGATCAATTCCCAATCTTAGCCCGAGGGCGAGGGTAAAAAGCTAAAAAAAGGTATATTTTTGCCCGTATCCCCGAAGAGGTAGGTAGAAGTACAACGTGTGCATCCACGGTTAGCTGAAGATACTTAAGGGGGCGTCCATAAATTACGTGAGGTGTTTTTTTAAATTTTCTGTCCCTCCCTCCCCCCCTGGTGAGATGTCGTGAGATTTTATTCAACCCCCTCCCCCATCCCCTAATCTCACGTGAGATTTTTCAAAATGTGAGTTTCTTAAATATGTAAACGCTTTTGATTGTTATTGTAAAAAGAAGAAATTGCTTCGTGCTTTTATTTACGACTAGTTAAGACCATATAACGTCGAAGTGTAGATCAAATTATTTTCTTTCGAACGAATTAGTGAAAAAATCTTAAGCATGTACAATCTGGATAATATACCAAAATAGTATATTTTTTTTTTGTTTTAATCAGAAAAAAAATTGCGTGATATTTGCCGAGACCCCCCCTCCCTCCAACGTAAGATTAGATGAGATTTGACTCGACCCCCTCTACCCCTTAAACATCTCACGTAATTTGTGGACGCCCCCTAAGTCCCACAATGTGATAGGTGGCCAGCCTATCGCCAGTAGGGCACTTTTCCAATCCCGGGCAAAGTTGTTTTATCAGAAAACTGAAAAAACACATTTTTTCATTTGCCTGACTCTGGAATCGAACTCCGAGGGTTTGTCTGAGAGAAAAATTCGAAAAATGTATTCGCTGAGTGTCTACCATCAATTCTTCGTGCCTGCGTAGTCCAAAAATTTTGAAGGTTTATTTAAATAAAACATTTTTTGATTTCGTAAATCGACGTAAAACCAGGAACTTCCTGATTTTAGAAAAAAAAACAATTATTTCAGCATAATGTCAAAAATGTGTTTTTTATAAGATCAACCTTCATTTTTAATACATATTTTCCTTGAAAATACCAACAAACAAAAACCAAATATTCCTAGTCCAAAGCCTGACGACGCGGGCTTTTGATGCAAATGTTATGTTTGTGTGAAAATACGCTGAGTTTTTTAGGTTAGATAATTATAAATAAAGTCCATACATTAAAAGATGTAATTCTCATAAAAATACTTTTATAACAATATTACTAGATAGTATAACTTTGCGAGCCCTTACAAAGCTCTGCTTTTTGCTAGTAATATAAATAACACAATGTCAACAAAATAGTTTTAATAAAATCTTACTGAATTTTATTTTGGATTAAAATCAGCATTTTTTGCAGAATGTTATACTACAAGTATAACCATCAGGAATATTAATATATACTAGCTGCACCGTGCTGCCCGTTGGCTTATAAAAGTTTTTAGTGAGTGCCGCGGGATCACCTAATTAATCCGTGATAAGAAGTAGCCTATGTGTTACTTCAGGTCATCATCTACCTGTGTGCCAAATTTAATTTAAATCCGTTGCGTAGTTTTTGCATAAATAACAAACATCCATTCATCCAAACTTTCGCATTTATAATATACTAGCTGCTGCCAGCGACTTCGTCCGCGCGGACTTCGTTTACTCCGCACTGCTCCTCCCCTGAAGGTGATAGCATGATAATATGTAGCCAATATGTTGACCCGACCTGTTAGTAATATTCATGCAAAATTTGAAGTAAATCCATGCAGTACTTTTTGAGTTTACCCCGGACATACATACGGACAAACAGACAAACAGACAAAAAATCTAAAAATTATATTTTTGGCTTCGCTATCGATTGTAGATCACGCCCCAAGTATTCTTTTAAAAAAATATTCAATGTACAGTTTTGACTTTCCTACGATTTTATTATATGTATAGATAATATAGATTCTTGATAGGTAGTTAGATATTAGATATGAGTAGATAAAATATTGATAGAAATTACCCCGTGCTGATACGGCCCGCATTCAAAGAATAAACTAATTATGGCAGCTGTTTGCTGTTGCCAGGCTAGTCGGGAAAGACGACAGAAAGCTAAACAAGTGACTACAACCAGGTAGAGTTCTACAACATCTTATGCATGTAGTACCCTCTTACTTTTACCTGCCACATTAACAGCATTAGTTCTTTTGTATTTTATTTTTTTACATCATAAGATAGCCAACAAGCAGATGACTCTCCTGATGGAAAGAGGTAAACATCGCTACCAACGGTAATAATGGTCGACTATCCGACTGGCGAGGTGTTAATGCCACATGCACAATTTTACCTACTGGTTTTTTACTTACTCAATAAAACATAAAAATTTAAGTCTGGCATAAATAAAAAATTAAACATAAAAATTTAATTTAGAAACTTTCTTTTTGGCTTTCAAATAGTGAAATATTTTATTTATTTCTTGTACATCATTTTTACAAAAAAGGGGACGAGTTATTCTAAAAAAATGGGCAAGTTAAAGATAGCCAGACCGATCGATTATTGTATGCGAATGTCCAAAAAGCAATAAATTCATTTTTGTTCTTATACTCGATCCCCGCCCTTATTAACGGTCCCCGCTTGTACTATTGCCACCAGGCCGTATCTGCAAAACCCAAAAGCGTAATATTTAAAAAAAAAACATTATAAAGGAGTTTTCTCGATAAAAATATTATAAAGGAGGAGGAGGAAGGAGTGATCTTAGCTTAGGTTAGTTTTTAATTAATTTTTATGTCCCAGACTGATGTCAGATATCTATACTACAGTACAAAAACAATAAGGCTTTTATTATTATTTACATTTGCCTTGAGTTAACTAAAATTAGATTGAAAGCATCAAATGTTAACATATTAAATAATCATTAGGTATATTAAATCCGCTCTTGCTCTGTCCAATGAACCAGTTTATATCGATGCCATTAATCTGGCATGTGGGAAGCTAATATTTATTTCTGAGATTCAGTCGGGGAGATTATGGGTACTTGAGAATATTTATAATAGATATTTACAATTGAACGCTCCTAGTTTTAGAAAATGTAGTTTTATTTATTTTGCCCAGTTCTAAAGAAATTCTAAAATAAAACAAAAAAATGCTAAATTGTTTTTGTATATAAATAAAGAAACACCAACTCATCTATGTGCCCGAAAAGGTGGGCAGAGGTGCGACACACCCACGATAACCAATGGTATTGCGTGCGATGATGTGACAGATGGTCTCTGAATCTGAGAAACTTATATAGAAAGATTTGCCCTTTCCAGGATTTGAACCCAAGACCTCATGGTCTATATCGAAATCGGGGGGGTATTCCTCGAAGCGCAACCATTTTCAAGCGCACCTAATGAAGCGCAACTAAACTATTCCTCCAAGCGCACCTTTTAGTTGCGCTAAGGAAATAAATTAATAAAAAAATATTGAAAACAAAACACCCGACTGCATTATTTTTGAAAAAAAATTCATTCCCTTAAATGAAAACTAAAAAGAAAGAAATAAGCCCATTAAAAATTCTAGCTATCAAAATTCACAAAAGGGCCCTGACTGTTAATCGTTCTGTGACTTTTTTTTAATAAGGGTTCATCAACTTCGATATTAGGCTTATAAGATGGTAAATTACGCAATTTTGTCATTTAATTCAAAAAGTAAATATCGTGGGGATTATGAAGTAACTTGCTGTGGTCTAAACTACTTATTATTATTAGCCACTCTAGAGACCTAACCCCTGATCAAAGAACGCATGCTTGACCTTTAGAAAAAATGCGTGAACTTAGATCAACCACAGCCCGGTCCAAAGTAGTTCCTTGGAGCTTCTATACAGTTAGACCCCAGCACAATATCAACGACCGCATTGTTGACTCCCACTCCAGGAACGTTGTTTTTAATTGCTTTGTCGTCAAATTCTATATAAATAGTGTGTGGCAATTATCCAGGTTCCAATTAGTCTCTTCGAAGAGTTGGCCACCTACTGTCCTTATAAATTCCATTGCTCCTTTTCCATTGTGTAATATTAAAATAAATATATAAATAAATATCCCCCGTGTTGGTCCGGGCTCCTTTGTAGAATAGACCAACTGCTGTTCTACCAGGCAGGTCGTAAAAGGCGACCGATTGGCTATACTTGTCTAAAGTGTCACTATCATCGTGACTACTAGGCAAAGTTCAGCAACGTCTCGCCCGGGTATTTGGTACCACCACCTTAACTATTCCTGACGCAAAGCGTCAATGCTTGCCATTGTCGTGTTTCAGTCTGAAGTATAAGGTACCTACGCGGTAGATTCATGTATTTGGCATTGCCATCCCGCCACATGTTAATGGTGCGGTGCTATCCGTGTTGCAGTATGGCAATGCCACATACATAAGTTAAACGGCTATCTTACTCTCCAAACCAGAACACGACAATGGCAAGCACTGACGCTATTGCGGCAAGAATATTTAAGGCGGTGGTACCAAATACCCGGGCGAGACGTTGCGGAACTCTGTGCTTATTAGTTAGGATGATGGAAATTGGAAATACGTTAAGTCAGTCGCCGTCGGTCGTCTTGTGCGATCTGCCTGGCAGAACAGCAGTTGGTTTATTCCAAAATACGTTACATACTCTTTGCTCTATTCTTCAAAGGAGCCCGGACCAACACGGTGCCCCGTGTTTTTTCTCTTTCTTATTCTTTATTTATTTATTTTATATCTTGTGTGTGCAATAAAATATTAAATACATCTACACATAATATGTATAAAGTTTTGACTTTCCTACGATATTATTATCTACTAGCTGTTGCCAGCGACTTCGTGCGCGTGGACTTCGTGTACTCCGCACTGCTCCTCCCCTCTAGGTGATAGCGTGATAATATGTAGCCTATATGTTGACCCGACCTATTAGTAATATTCATGCAAAATTTAAAGTAAATCCATACAGTACTTTTTGAGTTTACCCCGGACATACATACAGACAAACATGCGCGGAAGAAGTCGCAGGCAACAGCTAGTATTATAATAAAATCGTAGGAAAGTCAAAACTGTACATTGAATATTTTTTTAAAAGAATACTTGAGGTGTGACCTACAGTCGATATCGAAGCCAAAATAATAGTTTTTAGAATTTTTGTCTGTTTGTCTGTATGTATGTCCGAGGTAAACTCAAAAATACTGCATGGATTTACTTCAAATTTTGCATGAATATTACTAACAGGTAGGGTCAACATAGAGGCTACATATTATCACGCTATCACCTATGGGGGAGGAGCTGTGCGGAGCAAATGAAGTCCGCGCGGACAAGTCGCAGGCAACAGCTAGTAATTAAATAAATGTTAAATAAACTTTTGTAAACTTTTGTATTGTTTGTGTTTTGAAGGTGTCTGGGAACACTTTAGAACCGACAAAATGGACTGAGATATATATACAGACTGACTGGTGAGTTACCTTCAATATTTAAGGACGTGTTAGTCGCCTCTGTGGTCTAGTGGTCCAGCGTTGGCGTTGACCACATGAGGTCCCAGGTTCGATTCCCGGGTCGGGCACATTAAAAAAAAGTGTTCAGTTTTCTGAGAAACACAAAGTTGCCCGGGATTGGAAAGTGCCCGGTTGGCAATAGGTTTGCCACCTATCACATTTGTGGGACCAAGTATCTTCGGCTAATCGTGGGTACACTTGTTGTACCTCTGCCTACCACTTCGGGGATATGGGCGTGAAGATACTTTATTTGACGATCATATATGATGAGAAAAAATAACATTAGAAATAAATATTAAAATACTTCTTAGTAAAATTAGTAAACAGTATACCGAGAATCCTATATTTACCTGCATTAAGGATATACCTCCCATTTGAATCCATATAAATTAGATAAGGGATTTTCTAATCCACGGTTCTAGATATACAGAAAATTGGAAGTCGTTCGTTGCAATTTTACTCCGTCGCGTCGAAATTATCATTTATTCAGTTATAACGAAATTGCAAAATATCATTAAAATCTTTTAAGATGTTTTTGCTTGAACTATTTTCAAACTTTGTTTGAAACATTACCATCAAAATGATGTTAATCAAAGTTTGAAAATTTAAAGGTAGGTATGTATTAATTAGCTTTCATAACGTTTTGTTCCATCAGTAAAACCCGAAAGCCTTTTGATAAATTCTATTTTAAAACATTTTATTATATTTGACCCGAGTTGGCTTGTTGGACAATAAATTCAAGAAGCGCTTTGCAAACGACCTTTTAAATTTATTTAAACTTGATGTCATTAAAAAATGTTATTAGTTTGACAAGTAGGTACTTAAATTAAAATGTCAAATCTATATATCTATATGTTATATATAAAAATCAATGTCACTTTTCTTTGTAATTTTATAAGTCAAGAACGGGCTCACCTATACAAACCAAATGTTTAGGATTTGTTCGGACTATTTAATAGATGGTTTATATGAAGTTTGCGCAAAATCGGTAGAACGGTTCTTCATTTATCACATTTTTAATATTTCACTTTATACGTAACGAAGCACGTACCGGGCCGCTAGTCTATATATATATATATATATATATATATATATATATATATATATATATATATATATATATATATATATATATATATATATATATATATATATATATATATATATATATATATATATATATATATATACATATACATATATATATATATATATATATATATATATATATAATATATATAAATCAATTGCTGTTCGTTAGTTTCGCTAAAACTCGAGAACTGCTGGACCGATTTGGCTAATTTTGGTTTTAAAATATTCATGGAGGTTCAGGTTAGGTTTAAAATGTGAAAAAATGTAGAAAAAAAAAACGAAAAAGTAGACACAAAGTTGGCAGAACAACGTTTGCCTAGTCAGCTAGTAATATATAAAAATCAATTGCTGTCAGTCTCACTAAAAATCGAGAACGGCTGAACCGATTTGACTAATTTTGGTTTTGAATTAATTATTGAAGTCCAAGATAGGTTTAAAAGGTGAGAAAATATAGAAAAAAATAGTAGTTAAAAAAAGGCAGAACAACGTTTGCCGGGTCAGCTAGTATATATATATATAAAAATCAATGCCACTTTTCGTTGTAATTTTATAACTCAAGAACGGGCTCACCTATCCAAACGAAATGTTCAGGCTTTGTTCGGACTATCTAGTAGATGGTTTAAGTGAAGTTTGCACAAAATCGGTAGAGCGCTTCATTTATCACATTTTTGTAATAAATGAATTTAATAAATGGCGATACGTAGCGAAGCACGTAATAACGGGCCGCTAGTAAGGTACCTATATACTCGGATGATAATAGTTCCATGTTTATAAGTAGTTAAATATAAAATTTCTTAAAAAAAAGATCAACATCACTTTGATCAGCTTTAGTTTTAAAACCAATAATTTACTTTTCCCATTTTTTTTTTGCGAAATTATCTCAATTTTTCAGATAAATGATGCATTGGGTAGGTATATTTAATGCGATGCCGTGTTCGCTTTTTTAAATTTTGTATTCATTTCTTTATAAAAAACAGCCTGATTAGTTAAGCGAGTAAATTTCTAATAGAAACGCGAAAATGTGGCAATATTACGACGACATTATACAGACTGCCGACCTGCATTCCAAACATAATAACTACCTATTTAATTGCTAACAAGTACCTAAGCACAAACTTATTTCAGTCATTGCTTTAGTTGATTTTACTGCGGTAAACAAAAATTTGAAAGTTATCCAGCGTATATTTTAATCAGTTGTTGCACTTTGAAATTGCAAAACCTCTTGAATGTCAAATAGCATTAGGTACTATTTTACAGAACAATGGTTTGCGTGGTTACGTATAGGTCAAACAACATAGACACCTACAGAATACAGACATTTTAAAAATTAGAGACACCACGACCACCAGTCACGACTCACAAGATAGCTAAAAAGAAAAATGCGAATAAATTATATTATTCACATTATAGTCTGATGGTAATATTGCGGTTATTTCGAATAAATTACGTACAAATAACTCTCTCAATGGGTGTTTCTCTAGGGAATCTATCACAAAAAGTATAGTAATTTTGGAACGAAGTTCCTTACGGCAGGCTTGTAGGGGATAGGGATTTTGCTGCGCGACCGAACTGAAAAAAATGTGATAGTAAAACCGTAAGAAAAATGCGTGGAATAAAAGCGTTAAATGAGACGTGCGCAGGCGCGACAGTCGCGTACACAAGCGAGTATAGTGCGCGCGGAACTAGTTGGCCGCGCCATACGTAATACGTAATACGTATGGCGCGGCCAACTAGTTCCGCGCGCACTATAGTGCCGTTTAGCCGAAGGAAGTTCGTTCCTACCTGGTGTCCCGCGACACCACATCATTTTTTTATTTTATTTAACACTAGCTGTTGCCTGCGACTTCGTCCGCGCGGGCTTCGTTTACACCGCACTGCTCCTCCCCCGTAGGTGATAGCGTGATAATATGTAGCCTATATGTTGACCCGACCTGTTAGTAATATTCATGTAAAATTTGAAGTAAATCCATGCAGTACTTTTCGAGTTTACCCCGGACATACATACAGACAAACAGACAAAAATTCTAAAAACTATATTTTTGGCTTCGATATCGATTATAGATCACACCTCAAGTACTTTTTAAAAAAAATATTTAATGTACAGTTTTGATTTTTCTACGATTTTATTATATGTATAGATGTCATAGTTAATCTACCGTGGCTAATAACGGATTGAAATGTCGCTTGTCGCAAAATCGTATGCTTTTTTTTTGCAAAATTGTAATTACTAGTAGCCTTGTTGTTTTTTTTTTCAAAGCACCAGCTATTGAATGAGTATCATTTTAGTTCTATTGTTTTAACTGTTTGAGTTTAGGTATTCAAGTCAGTCACAGGGCCGGATTCAGGAGAGGGCACACGAGACTACAACTCTGGGGCCTCCATAATAGAGGTTAAATAAGATATACCTTAAGTAACAAAAGCACTGTCCGATCCGAAAGGGGCGTATAAGTAGGTCGATGACATTATTAAAACAGTAATGAAATGATTATATTTATAAAAGTATGGTATTTTAATTTCTAGCATTTGCTCGTATTCACCCTTCTATTTTGCTAAAATTTACCGAATATTTTAAACTGGAAAATACCACGTCCCTTCAGCAGCAGCACGCCTTTAATGTTGACTCGTAGCCGATTTGATATGGAGGTGGCTAAAACTTTAAAAAAGCGTCACTTTTTACTTTATTAAGACATACATATGTCACATTCTGTGTTGCCATGGACAACATTTAAAAATATCATTTAAGATGCATTACTTTAATCGGGAAAATTTATCTATTAACATAAAAAATGAATTTCAAGCTACCAAATAACGCCTTTTATGATCGGACAATATTTTTTTTCAAAAATTAAAACACTAAATATTTAAAAACATTAAATATTTTAGTTTAACAGTAATATCTCTCCCCAATGATAAAAAAACACACCATTTTTACAAACCTATAAAAAACTCTTAAAACATATTATATTAAATAATAACTCTGGAAATAAACGTAATATAACCTAGATAATATATATACATAATTTTAACTTAATGTACATTTTAAATATAAATAATACATTATAAACATCAAAAGAATAAAATAAATATGCATGAAAAATTAAAATTATATATACTACATTTAAATACTATAATATAAATCTTATACTTACTATTGAAACTAACCATAAAATAAAATATCAAATGGTATGTATTTGAAGTACCAAACCCTATCCAGTCGCTTATATCCGTGTAAGAATGTGCGTAGTCGAACGCGTCTGTGTTGTTGTGTATTTCTACCTTCTTTGTGTTTATATAAAATCGCAGTACTTTGTGGATAAAAATTAAAATAGAAATTGTTTATATTGTTACGTACTTGGGTTCGTAATTGTAGGAAAACACCACTTATATTAAATCCGTGTATTTACACAATACAATACAACGTAATACTAAAATACACTTTACACCCTAGTCACTCGCTGAACCATCACTGAACTTAGGTGTTCTAAGTACACAATAAAACACTTCTCGCTTCACACTGGTCACTTGATGTATCGCTCTCGATCGCTTGCTAAAAAACTGCCTTGTGTTTGACAACACCACTCTATTTATAGGCAGGGAAAAGTCCTAGCTGGATCCAGAAAAATCTAAATGTATCGGGAAACAATGAATCACTTCTTATCGTAAACATGTTATGAGTCATAAATCCTAGTACACGCTACTTTCAACCTTATGCCATATCCCACAAAGTCCATTATGGCATTGCCCAGGTCAACTATTTGTTTGTCAATAGGAGTAGTTATCTCTTTCTTTTATTTCTAGATAATTAGCGCGCGCGCGCTCCAACTCTACACGCTTCTAGATTATTCGTAACACTACCCCCCTCTTATAGTTGTGTTCGTCCCGAACATCATTATTTCCATTATAGATGGCTAATCGATCAACATGAACAATCTTCATGGTCCCTCTTGGTTGCTTCTGCACTCGGTAGGTTACATCATTGATCCGTGTGATTACTTTGTATGGCCCATTCCAACGTCGCTGTAACTTAGGTGATTTTCCTTTTCGTCGAACCGGATTATGAAGCCAATAACCTAAAATCCTCGATAAAAACCTCGATGATTGGCGTTTCGGTCGTATCTGGTCTTCATCCGCTGACTTGATTCCAATGCGTTTTCACTTATTAACGAGTGTATATCGCGTAACCTCTCACGAATGTCTTCAACATGTTCCGGTATACTTGATTGGGTCTTTGCATTCGGTGGCGGGCCTACAGTCATTAAGTCTGCTGGTATACGTAACTGTCTGCCGAAGTTGGCATAGGCTGGCGTCACTTTTATGATTTCGTGTTCCGCTGTTCGGTAAGCCAGTAAGAACAGAGGTATGTATTTATCCCAGTCCTTTTGGTGATCTTCTACCAGCTTGGCTAAGTATCTTTCCAAAGTTTGGTTAAATCGTTCGACCATTCCGTCAGATTGCGGGTGATAAGGTGTAGTTCTTGTTTTGTACACTCCTTATAATTTACACATTTCCTGGAATACATAAGATTCAAAGTTTCTACCTTGATCTGAATGAATCTTCAGCGGAACGCCAAATCTGCATATCGCCTCATTGACTAATTTCTCAGCAACCGTCGTGGCTTCCTGATTAGGGATTGCGAACACCTCCGGCCATTTCGTGAAGTAATCCATCACGACCATAAAATACTTGTTTCCGTTATCTGTCTTAGGAAATGGCCCAGCCACGTCAATCGCTATCCTTTCCCAGTGGGCTCCCACGTTGTATAGTCTAAGGTTGCCTCGGCTTCTGACCTGCGGACCTTTCACTGCTGAACATGACGAACATTTTCGGCACCAATTCTCGACATATTTTCGGCAACTCAACCAGTAAAAACGCTATCGTACCTTTACCAATGTTCGTCGTACTCCAATATGTCCCCCAGAAACCCCATCATGCAACTCACGTAGTACGTCCTTGGTTAGTTTTCTTGGCACGACCAACTGTAGACGATTATCTCTTCCTGGTGGCTTTTCCCATTTGCGGTATAGTAAACCGTTTTGTAACACAAGACTTTCCTACTGTGCCCAATAACTTTTCGTAATAGCGCTGAATGGAGCCAGCTCCTGCCATTCGGGCTTTCCCGTGTCTTGCTTCATCCAATCTATTAGAGGCCGCAAATCTCTATCTTCATACTGGGCCTCACGCATCTCATCAGTTTCCCACCTGTCATCCGTAGGCTTAGCTCGCAAGACTTGAATCCTTTTCCTTCGTCTCCATCCTTACACAAGGTTCGCTATCATCCGTACATGGTTGTCGTGATAATGCATATGCATTTGGGTGAGACTTTCCACTATGCTGTACTGTATTTTTCGATCTCAGGTTACCATTGCTTGCCGCTTCTGATCGCACTACAGTTCGTGTGGCTCCGGTGTCCCGCGTTGAGCTGCAGTTCTTGCCATTAACCAATCCCTTAATGGATAAACTGTTGCATCCGCTCATCTGAGGTACGACAGCTTTTGGGGTTGTTTCTCGTCCAGCCGGCACCTGCCGTTTGTTCCTGGATGTTACTCGATTCCCTGCTGGTTCAACAGGCTGTTTAATCTGCCTGCTCTCTTCAGCTGCTGAATTTCCTGCCACTTGCTGTCGCCAATTCACTGAAACTGTAGGCATAGGTTTGTCTGGGCAGCTAACTCTAATGTGCCCACGTTCTCCACAGGCGTAGCACATGGGGCCCAGTCTCCTAGGTTCCATTACCTTTGATCGAGCCATAACTTCTGTAACCTCAGGTACTTTATGTGCTCGAGGTTCGTGGCTAACAGCTTCTACCTCCAACTGAAGCTTCTACCTCCTGGTGCTGAAGGCGAACAGCAGCAGGCACTTCCAGGTCTCTAATTCCATCAATAAACGCCTGGACGATGGTGTTATTCACTGTGTTAGCGTCGGCTGAAGGATACGCCTTCCTTACAAGCTTCTCAATTTCCACGGCCCATTTTTGAAGTTCCTCGCCGCTCCTCTGTACACGGTCCTTTAATTGAACACGGAACACATGCTCTAAGTGACCGTAGCGAGCTTCCAATGCCTCCATCAAATCAGCGAACTGATACTCTTTAGGCATTGCATCCAACACAGAGAGCGCCTGTCCCCGTAACGCCGTGCTCAGAGCTGTTAGGCAATGTTCATCTGTCCAACCACTGGCCTTAGCTGCTATTTCAAATTGAGTCCGGTACGCACTCCATGACGTAAGACCGTCATAAGTGGGTACCTTTACCCGAGGACCTACCTGGTGAGAACAACTATTAATGGCAACACCTGATTTAACACCAGTGATCTTCATTTTCATAAATTCCTTCTCAAGTTGGTCCATATTCACACTTATTTTATCGCAGTTCGCCTCCAACTGGTCAACCCTCTTCTCAACACCCTTCATGTCGCGCTTGACGAGGCCCACATCGCTTTTTAACTGGTCTTGCTGTGCCAAGATAACAGTCAGTTTATCGTCAAAACCAGATAAATGTTCTTTGAGCTGTTGCTGTTGCTCGTGTAGTTGTTCCCGTAGCTTTTCTTGTTGTCGTTCCTGTAGCTTCTGTTGTTGCTGAAGTTGTTCCCGCAGCTTTTCTTGTTGTTGTTCCTGAAGCTTTAGTTGTTTCTGTTCCTGTAGCTGTTGATGCTGCTGAAGTTGTTGAAGCTGTTGTTGTTGCTGTTCCTGCAGCTGCTGTTGTAGCTGAAGTTGTTGTTGTTGTATAGCTGCCAGTATGACAGAAAGATCAGTAGGCGCTGCGCTCGGCGATAGTGACGTGCTGGCAACACTTGCAGGTTCATCACCAGCGCGCATCTCAGTGTCCTCTGACACCCTCTGTGTCTCAGCCTGAGACCTGGTGGTAACACCTTCCTTCGGAATAAGTGGCATTTCACAATTTCACTTCCGACACCAGTTGTTGCGTAATCGGGTTCGTAATTGTAAGGAAACACCACTTATATTACATCCGTGTATTTACACAACACAACGTAATACTAAAATACACTTTACACCCTAGTCACTCGCTGTACTATCACTGAACTTAGAACACTACACAATAAAACACTTCTCGCTTCGCACTGGTCACTTGATGTATCGCTCTCGATCGCTTGATAAAAACTACCTTGTGTTTGTCAACACCTCTGTATTTATAGGCAGGGTAAATTCCGAGCTGGATCCAGAAAAATCTAAATGTATCGGGAAACAATGAATCACTTCTTATCGTAAACATGTTACGAGTCATAAATCCTAGTACACGCTATTTTCAACCTTATGCCTTATCCCACAAAGTCCATTATGGCATAGCCCAGGTCAACTGTTTGTCAATAGGAGTAGCTATCTCTTTCTTTTATTTCTAGATAGTTAGCGCGCGCGCTCCAACTCTACACGCTTCTAGATTATTCGTAACAATATTATGCTATATTCATTATGACAAAGTAAATTAGGAAAAAAAAAATGATGTGGTGTCCCGCGACACCACATCATTTTTTTTTCCTAATTTACTTTATTGTATCGGGAAACAATGAATCACTTCTTATCGTAAACATGTTACGAGTCATAAATCCTAGTACACGCTATTTTCAACCTTATGCCTTATCCCACAAAGTCCATTATGGCATAGCCCAGGTCAACTGTTTGTTTGTCAATAGGAGTAGCTATCTCTTTCTTTTATTTCTAGATAGTTAGCGCGCGCGCTCCAACTCTACACGCTTCTAGATTATTCGTAACAATATTATGCTATATTCATTATGACAAAGTAAATTAGGAAAAAAAAATGATGTGGTGTCGCGGGACACCACATCATTTTTTTTTAGACAGGTAGGAATAGTGATGGGCAATGGAAAAGTTTCGGATGGAAAAGAAAAGAAAAAAAATACTTTTCCGATATTTTTCCATTTCTTTTCCAATATTTTTCCAGTAAACTTGGATTGTAAATAAAATAATTACGATATTGAATATTTATTGCTACTGTTTTATTTAAGTACTAGCTGTGCCCGCGACTTCGTCCGCGTGGGATTTTTTTAACTTCCCACTACGTATGTAGATAAGGAAGTTACTGATTTTACCCCGATTTTAGAAAATTGAATTTTAATGTTTGATAAGCTGTAACTGTTGAAAATTTGACTCGATTTTGATTTTTGAAATTCAATGTAGTTTTTTTAGTAAGTACTAAAATATTGCAGAAGATTAAAAATGATTAGTTAAAAAAATTCGAAGTTATATCGAAAAAATACGTTTGCAAAATTTTTCGTCAACTATAACTCCCGAACGGATAAATAATGCATTGATGCAATTTATGCATTGGATGCAGTTTTTGAGAAGTAAAGCTGATTAAATTTTGTATTATATCGGTTCATTAATCTGGAAATTGTATTAAAAAATACTGTTTCGCCAAAAACCTTTGAGGTTTTCCAAAATTTCTCAAAATCTCCTTGAATTAGTTAAAACTGACTGAATTAGTTAAAATTTTCAGAAAATCTAAGTTGGGTAGAATCCAATCGAATCCCATTAACCACGTTTCGATCGGTCAAGCAGTTCAAAGTTATCAAATGTTTACATACACACATACACATTCACGCACACACACACACGTCATCGTGAAAATAGTCGAAAAAGGTTCCTAGGTCCTCAAAACGTGGAGATCTGGTGAACTCTCGATTTTCGAATATCGGGGCAAAATCAGTAACTTCCTTATCTAGATACGTAACGGGAAGTTAAAAATGTATACCTAATTAGAAAGATGAAAAGTTATTTATTCAGGTTTATTTTTTGAATAATTTTTATTTACTTAAGGCAATTTTCGTTGCGGGAAGTTAAAAATTAATTAATTAACACGTGGCTTTGTAGTTTGTTATTAATAAATAAAAAAAATAAGCCTTTGACTAAGAAGCTTATTGAAAACAATTTGCAATTAAAAAAAAAAACTTGTTGCACTTTTCTTAAATTTATTATTATTTTAATTCTCTAAAAGATATTTTTAATGTAAATTTGTATCATTTTCAATAAGCAAGATAAGGAGTCAAGGTTTTTTATTATTATTATAACAAACTCTCTGCCTCGTGGTCCGGGAGCTAATGATTTGAGCCGAAAAGGCTGTCCCTAACCCTATTCGGCTCAGATCATGAGGTCCCGGGTTCGATCCCCGGGTCGGGCAAAGATGTTATTGAGATATTTTCGAGGATCTCAGTAGCTACTCGGAAACTGGCGGAGGGGTATATATGTCGCAGTGAAATTGTCAGTACCGTTAGATTATAATTTACCTAAGTGATATTATAATTTAACTGCTAACCTAACCTAACCAAATTATAAAATCCCTAGGTAGATTATAAATCTAACGGCTATTGACAATTTCACTGCGACATATATATTACCCCTCTCGTACCTCGGATGAGCACGTAAAACTTTCGGTCCCAGTTATCGCTAGAAATAGTCGATAATCGTTAACGTGTCAGTATATGCGGCGATGAGGATTACCATTTATCTCACCAACCGACAAATCGGTGAATCGTGGTGAACCGGAAAGTCTATAGACGGTCGGTTTACTCTGCCTACGCCGCAAGCGAATCGGGCGTGATAATACTTTAATAAAAAACAACAACGTCACGTATTTTTTTTCACATTTTTGATTTTAGATTCTCACAAATAAAGGAATTTTAAGTATCTTTGGGGGCGTCCACAAATTACGTGAGATGTTTAAGGGGGAGAGTGGGTCGAGTCAAATCTCATCTAATCTTACGTTGGAGGGGGGGGGGGGTGTCTCAGCAAATATCACGTAATTTTTTTTCATATTGAAACAAAAAGTATATACTATTTTAGTCCATTATCCAGATTGTACATACTTAAGTTAATCATGTGTCTAAAGTTTTTCTGTAAGATGTGATCTTATTGTGGACTGAACTTATAAGTACATGTTCGTATATTCTACTTAAAAATTTTTTTAAAGTATTTTGAACTCCGACTTTAGTGAGTAGGTATACTAAGTAGCTTAGGCACTTCAACATGCAGATGCAGAAGTTTCATTCATTTTAAAAGTTAACTGATTGATGTATCTAATTTTGAAATATTTACCGTGTTGTCTGGCGGTCCGGTATCGTTGTTGACCATATGAGTTCCCGGGTCCGATTTCCGGCTCAGGCAAAACAAAATGTGCTTTTTCAGTTTTCTGATAAAACAACGTTGCCCGGGATTGGAAAGGGCCCGGTTGGCAATAGGCTTGCCACCTTTCACATTGTATGAGATAGTATTTTCGGCTAATCGTGGGTACACTTCTTGTACCTCTGCCTACGTATTCCGGGATATGGGCGTGTAGATACTTTTTTACCCTTTTTTACGTTATGCAATGTAAAAAGAAAATAGTGAATTTTCGCAATAGCCTATCCTTACGTTAAATTTTATAAAGAACTGATTATATAATATAAACACTTGTACTGTTTCACATTCGTTGTGAAAGCCCTGATGATGATTTAATAGGCGAAACCGGTTGGCTGTAAGTTTAAAAGTTTAAAAGTAATAAATAAAATTTAAATTACATTTGTGAAACAGTACACGTGTTTATATTATATAATCAATATGATGCAGTTTCAGCAAGTGCCGACGATGGAAATTATAAATTTATAAAGAACAAATTCTATTAGTATACTCAATTTCGATTAGACGTATATTTTCTGAGATATTAGCAAAAACCTAAAAATGACCTGTTTTATTTTCAAATATATTATAAATAAATAAAATGTATAGATTTATATTTTACACATATTTAGTAAAATTGCATTTATAACATTTTAATAAAAAAGTACACATTCTTGAACTGATTCTCTCGGATTATATCCATTATACGAACACTATACGTACATACATACACTATACATACATACAAACACTATGAAATAATAACGCTAACTTATAATGAGCCGTGCGTTCAAAGGTTTTGTATATATTCCGGGTGTCACGTTCAACTGGACTTACCACCCGAAACCGTTGAAATTTGTGATGTCTGTAACTTCTGAATTATAAAACTCATGACCTTGAAATTTTTAAGGGATAATCTTTATAGTATTTACTTTTGAACAAAAAGATAATAAAGGATTTCGGACTACAGGTTAATGAATTAAAGCGAAATATACGTTTTTGTTTTCATCCCCTATCCCACGGGAACCGTACTGAATTTTGGGGTAAAAAATATCCTATAACCTTCTTCGAAGTATGAACTCTAATTATGCTAAATTTCATTTGAATCCGTTCAGTAGATTCGGCGTGATGCGCGGCCTTGATACAGACAGACAGACAGACAGACAGACAGACAAAAATTAAAAAAATTATATTTTTCGCTTCAGTATCGATTAAAGAGTATCTCCCAAAAAAAATTTTTTAAATATCTTCAATGTACAGAAATCGACCTCTTACATTTTTATTATATGTATAGATAAGAAAGCACTATTCTTACAGCGGTAAAAGTAATAACAGTTCGCTCTATGTAAACACTCAATTTTGATCAGACTGAGGTAACTGGAGGACACAAAACTCTCACTTCATCTACATTGTAGCTGATTGTGCTTTGACTGGACTTGGTTGATCTTTTTCTTCGATTTCGTAAATCGGCGAAGTATTTGTGCATTCTTCATTAGTTCCGCTTCTTTTCCATTTTCCCTCCCAAACCTGCGACAATTCAAGTTCTTCTGCTTAGAGACAGTCTTGTGAAAATTTCCTTTTTTTTGCTAAAATAACAATAATATCCACATATGAAACAAATTATCATAGTTTTCAGCACGGTTAGTTATAATGAAAGAAAAAATATAACATTTTACTTATTATACTTACATAGACTCATACTTATAATATCATTGGACTCATATTGATGAGCTCAATTTCGAACGGAACAAATATTATTGTATATTATACTATATTTAGTATCACAAACACGATTAAACAAGTGAATCAAGATCACGGGGCTTCCACTTTATAAAATAATTTATAACATAATATGTCTATGGGGAATCCGCGTGAATAGATAATTTTGCAGTATCGATAATTGGCAACATAAATATATTAACGAGTTCCGTTTTTAACAGAGACCGCACGTACCCACATCTTTAAACCAATCTAATACATAAAATATCAAATACATATGTGATTCAATTCAAGGTAAATGTTAAAATGATAAATAAAGTATGTTATTTAGTACAATGTAGATATTCTAGCGTTGCCAAATAATGGAATATATGTCTAAATAATTTAAGCTATTGATTAATTACCGTAATTATCTATTCCTAAATTGTGAAGATATTACTAAACATATTTTTTCTATGACCTCACTGCGCCCCACTAGAAGGTTAGGGTACTTATTTCATCTCGCTGAATAACAACGATACTTAACCGCTATTTTAGATTATTATTTAAATATATTCGAACAATCGATTAATAAATACGTCTTCTATTATTTGGTAACACTAAAACATTTTGTACTAGTTGCTATAAATGTTTCAGGGATTTCCCGCAAGACCTTTTGAATACTAGCTACGTAATTTTTACCCAATTGGCGTGCAACTTCTCTACAGTGTATACTTACGTTTCATGCAAGTGGTGTTTTTTCTTTGTCAATTTTATTAAAACAGTATAACTTTCGATTAAATATAATTATATTGGGTCGTAATAAAGATAAAAATACGTGGAATCTGTTTGAAAAACGAAATAATGGTGAATCATGTAGGTATTGTATGAAAATATTTCGACACGCTAACGTAACCTGTACGCGGTCACACATTGCAGATTGTGATAAAAGTCCACAAGATGTGAAAATTATGTTAGATCTGGAAGGAACCGATTCTACGGATAGCTAGCCTTCTACTTCATTGTGTCTGTCAGTTCCAGCAGCTTGTATGGTAAATGAAAAAAAAGCATAAAAAATGATGTGGTGTCGCGGGACACCAGGTAGGAACGAACTTCCTTCGGCTAAACGGCACTACTCGCTTGTGTACGCGACTGTCGCGCCTGCGCACGTCTCATTTAACGCTTTTATTCCACGCATTTTTCTTACAGTTTTACTATCACATTTTTTTCAGTTCGGTCGCGCAGCAAAATCCCTATCCCCTCCAAGCCTGCCGTAAGGAACTTCGTTCCAATAAATAAATTAATAGCTTTAACTACTGCAGTATCCGGAACGTTTTAATGAAAACCCAGCTACGTTGGTGTGGACACGTCCATCGTATGGACGAGAGTAGATTACCAAAAGCTGTGTTCTACTCAGAGCTCCTCGAAGGGAAACGCAAGCAAGGTGGGCAATACTTACGTTTTAAAGATGTTTTGAAACGCCGTCTAACATCTAGCGGCATATCCACTGATGGCTGGGAAGAACTTACTCAGAATCGGCAAAGGTGGCGCACAATCACTTACAGAGCAGTAGAAATATTCGAAACAAATCGTCTCGCAGATCTTGATTCAAAACGCGTGATACGTAAAAATTGACTGAAAATCTCGTATACATATATACACCGGTCAACTGTATTGCCCTAAGTGTGACCGTATATTTAAAACCAAGTTTGGCTTTGCCAGTCATAGTAGGGCACATGAAAGAAATGATTAGATCTAGCTAGTCAGGGTCGCTGTCACCGGACGCGGTGAAGAGGACTATATATATCCGGAACCTCTATTCTTGGGTAGAACATCCATTATGGAAGAAAGTTTTTGCTGCCTTGGCACCATCATATCAGTTACCTACTAGAAAAACTTTAACGTCACAATAAACAATATGATGAAATGAAAAAATGTCAAGATGATATGATGAAAACACACTAATTGAAGACATATTTATAGATGCAGCACAAAATACAGAAAATTATCTACTGTTTGAAAGTGATGATTCAGATTAATTATCCGACGTTCCTATATTACATATGTACATTCCAGTTGAAAATTATGTAAATGTTATATAAATCTATAGTAAAAGAGTTTATAAAAAAAAAGTTTGGCAGTTATTTGAATCATATGCATCAAACGTGTATGTCTAATCAAACGTGTTTATGATAAGTAATATCAGAACAATATTTTAAATTTTATAGTAATAAATATTTTACAGTAAACAATATTTTTCCAATTTTTTATTTTTCTGAAAAATAAAAGGAACAATTTCCAACGTTTGAAATTTTTCCGAAAATTACCCATCACTAGGTAGGAACGAACTTCCTTCGGCTAAACGGCACTACTCGCTTGTGTACGCGACTGTCGCGCCTGCGCACGTCTCATTTAACGCTTTTATTCCACGCATTTTTTTTACGGTTTTACTATCACATTTTTTTCAGTTCGGTCGCGCAGCAAAATCCCTATCCCCTCCAAGCCTGCCGTAAAGAACTTCGTTCCAAAAAATTATGCGTTTTAAACGTATCCCGTATCAATGTATCGTAAACGTATCCATAGCACCTCCAGAGATGCTTCCTCATAAATGGGGTGAAAATGACGCTCCTTCGTTGTCTCGGGACTTTCTGACCTAATCCGGCTCTGGCCTTAATTATTAACAACAAACTTTTTAAATTATTTTAGTGATGATGTGCACGTGTTTACGTACAGTTCAAAATTATTTCAAGTAAAGAATTTTGAACGAAAAACCGCAATATGGACAGCATGTAGGTTTGCATGTACCGCATCCTTATTCTTTAAATGCAGTTACTTAATTGTTTGAATGTCAGTGGCCCCCAGAGACGCGACACAGCGTCGCCCGCACCAGCCCACTCACCGCAGTCGCCAACGACGCATCGCAGCGAAATTCCACAGGTCTATAAACGCATTTTGAATACCTAATAAACATAGCCCGTTTTCAGGTAAACGGTTAAGAAAGACACAAAGAAAAATCGTGTTTTTTGGAAAAATGAGAATAACTCACACATAGCAACGCATATTAACATCTTTGGTGTTTATAGGCGATTATTTCTCTTTCTATCAGGAGAGCTATCTTCTTGTTTATGATCTAACTAGCTGTTGCCAGCGACTTCGTCCGCGCGGAGTTCGTTTACTCCGCACTGCCCCTCCCCCCTAGCGATGCGATAGCGTGATAATATGTAGCCTATATGTTGACCCAACCTACTAGTAATATTCATACAAAATTTGAAGTAAATCCATGCTGTACTTTTTGAGTTTACCCCGGACATACATACAGACAAACAGACAAAAACTCTAAAAACTATATTTTTGACTTCGATATCGATTGGAGATCATGCCCCAAGTATTTTTTTTAAAAAATATTAATAGATTATGTATAGATTATCTATACATATAATAAAAATCGTAGGAAATTCAAACTGTAGATTGAATATTTTTTAAAAGAATACTTGGGGCGTGATCTACAATCGATATCGAAGCCAAAAATATAGTGTTTAGAATTTTTGTCGGTTTGTCTGTATGTATGTCCGGGGTAAATTCAAAAAGTACTGCATGGATTTACTTCAAATTTTGTATGTATATTACTAATAGGTCGGGTCAACATATAGGGTACATATTATCATGCTATCGCCTACGGGGGAGGGGTAAGGAGGAGGGCAGTGCGGAGTAAACGAACTCCGTGCGGACGAAGTCGCTGGCAACAGCTAGTATAAAAATATAAGTACCTAAAAGAGGCTATTTCAGCATTCACATTTCAGGATATTATAACGAAAATATTTCATCGTCACCCTACGGATTTTTAAAAATCAAATCTGGCAACGTTGCTTCCGCGCCTTTATAGTTTTTAAAGACATTAAATTTTTATCTCGCGCTGGGGATTGTTTTTCGCTTTCTGACGCCCCCTTAATGCTACCTAACCCCATAAAGCTAGCATGTTATCTACTAACTACGCGATACTACTTCTTTCGTTTCCAACCAACCTCCCGTGGCCAATGCTGAATTTACTGGCTAATTAGCCTAGTATTGGTGTTGGTGCAAACGACAAGTATCCCTTAAAAGGTTCTATTACATTCTGAAAATTTAATAAATTTAAATGGGTTAATTTGCGTATGCCCAATTCGTGGACAGGCTTTTTATAATGAGCTGTTGGTTAATCAAGTTTATGTTTCACCCTAGGAGCATGGTTAAGTGTTCGTAGGTTTCACCTGTCATGTATGGACGGCTATCTAATTGTTTCAAACGCCTTCACCAGATGCATCGAAAAGCGCAATTGAATTCAGTCTTTCGCGAGTTCAAATATTCGTCCGTTTCAGTATTTGTCCCACTTTTCTATCACCATGGTGTCCGCGTCCGCCCTCTTTCACTACATATAATTTGCTTTGGTCTAAAAGGTTCTAGTCTCAAGCACAGCAGAATGATATCTTAGATGTTGCAAACTGTAAACCTTTATTATTGTACGCTACCAGCAAGGCAGCTCTTGTCATTCTAGTAACGAAAACAATGGATGTAAAAGTTTTATTTAATTTTTATTATAATACTACTATACTACTACTAAAATATACATAAGTAAAAAATTTATTTAAACAATTTAAGCCTTTTATTGGGGATGCTGTAAACTTGAAAAAAATTTGACTGACTTTATTTATTAGCAATATATAAAATCAAAGCTCGATAAAATCACCTTTGATCAAGAGGCGTTGTTGATTTCTAGTCATTTTGCTAGCAGCTTGTAATGTGGTGATGGTGTGGCGAACACCACCAAGCCTCAGATAACCGATAACTGATGTAACCGATAAACCGTGAAAGCATTTATTGACTCTCGATTTACCATATCACCCTTATAAAAAAACTATTGAAATGATTTTTATTTATTTTAAACTAGCTGACCCGGCAAACGTTGTTCTGCCTTTTTAACTACTTTTATTTTTTTCTACATTTTCTCACCTTTTAAACCTTCCCTGGACTTCAACAATCAATTAAAATCCATAATTAGCCAAATCGGTTTAGCCGTTCGGATAGCCGAGTTTTATCGAGACTAACGAACAGCAATTGAATTTTATATATATATAGATAGCAAAGATAATTAATTGATCATAGTGTTAAACGTTTGTTGGTTTTCCACAGTTTCTACCCATTGACCTCTAATGTTTCTACCTAATAGTCATTTAACTAAGTATTATATACGATATTTCCTTTATATGTTTTGTAAATAACGTTTTGATTAAAATATTTATGTTATTTTTACAGGGATTATTTACGCGAAATAAAGGAAAATACCTGATTATTTCATATGTACGTCGAACGAAGAATTGTAACAACATTACTTACAAGACATGCTTATTTACTTTCTTACAATACATTTATTAAATTACAGCAATGTAAAAAACCTTGAATATAATTTTCGATTTAGGCATAAGTTTGTAGTTAATTAGGGAACGCCAAACGCGGCGAGACAGGGCGCTCGCCTTGGGCCCGCTTCCTGTTGGTGTACAATACCAGTGAAGGGGACTGCAACAGTCTTTGTTCGGAGTCGAAAGAGAAATGTTGCGACACTAGTGCACGACCTTCTAAAGTAGTTGAGCCTTCACTGATGTTAGCTTGAATAATAAAAGTATATAAGTATATCTTGATATTTTATGACAACTTGTTTCTCAGAAACATTTCCGGGGACAATGCTAGACGATGGCACAATCCTCAATATTTCTATTTCTCCATTGTAATATTTGAAAAGAAAATTAACATTTTAGGCTAACAGGTATACACACGCACAACCTCTCGTTTTTACAACTGAAGTGGAATTAAAAGGAACCCAAAGTTTACGTTATATCGTATAAGGGATTTACCCGCTGGCCACAACCCAAACCGCCATTAAATTTAAAAAAAAAAAGTGAATTCCAACTTGTTTTCAAAATATAAAGTAGCCTTTGTAATACAAATTTTTAAGAGATTTCGTGTATTGTAGTGTTCCTATTTGGTGGGTAAGATAGCCGGTAAAGCTATGTAGATACGTGGTATTACCAGCCTGCCACACCATTAACATCTTTAGTGTCTATTAATGGTTGGATGGCCATAGTTTTCACTTGTCTGTTTACATCAGAAAAGTGATCTACTTGTTACCTTATGAAATATGATATAAAAATATAAAAATACTGTTTCGTTGTAAAAAGTACTATGCGTTCCAACTAAGAATAGAATCGCGCTTGTTATCAACTTCATACTACAAGTGTGAAATTAATAATGTCAGCAAAAAATATTTGTTCAAAAAATATTGATGATTTATTGAAAAACAAATAACGTTTTAATAACATTATTTTCATCACTAAAAAAATAGTTAAAAGCATCAGTCTAGCTGTTCATCTATAAATTATATAAAGATGTCATGTCATTTACACCACTTACAAATCAAAAACTACGGGGGCAATTTTGTTGCGACTTTTGTGGGTTTGAGTTATCTTTGTCCAAAATAGGCTAAAAGTATTAAAATATAATATTCATCAATAAAGAGCAGTAAAATATATCAGTCTAGCTGTTCATCTAAATATACGTATGTGTATAAAAGTCGTGTTAGTTACTTTACACCTTATTTTAATACATGGTTACATAATCTGATGGGAATCTAAATAAAAAATATACCAATTAGAATGAAATTAATTTTTTAAGTATTGATTTGTTAGATTTTTTTGCACACCTTCACTTACGAACTTTTTGCAAAATGCGGAGCAATATGTCATCTTGACAGTCATATATTCTTATTTGGAACGCATAGTAACAAACATAGTGCATACGTACACACAAATTTCGAATTTACAAACATTATTATGGAGATATTATGACTTAAAATAGCGAAAAACCGAGAACATTCTTTTTATTTCTTATTCGTTTATCAAAAATCAATTTTAATGTATGAGGTAATTCGCATGTTTGACAACTCGACCGAACTGGTTAGACCACTCACCCAATGGTAGGCAAATACAAGATTGAAAGTTCATCTTGCGACATTTCGGCGTTTGCAAACCTAAAGGTTAACTATTTTTAAATTTAGGGTTTCGCATTTGAATGGTAAAAAATTGGAAAATTGCGTGTCGGGCCACGCGCATTGTAGGGTTCCGAAGTTGCCCATCACGACAATGCAGACGAAAAAGGAGGCTTTTATTGTTTCATACTATGATCAATTTACCAATTTAACGTCAATGGCTGACGTATCCGCACCACAGATTTATCGCCTATAATAACTTCTGACTAGGGGTGAATCGTACCTATATATTGGATTAGGTACAGAGATTAGGTATGTCACGTGATTAGGTCATACCTTATCCAAAAATATCACATTACCATTCCATTAATACCTACTATAAAATATTAAGGCGATTACAGCTGCGAACGACCTTGAGTTAGTGGAAGGCACAGCGTAAGTACTATCCCGCACGCCGGCATATTCCGACGTCAAAGAGTATATACAGTGGATGCAGATACGTTTTAACATTTTTGTTTACCTGTATGAACATTTAACATCATGAATCAAATGAATGTTGGCAAACTCAAAACCCATAATCGATAATCGGTCATTTATCGATTATCCGTTCATTTTAGAAAAACGATCAATATCGAAAGAAAAAACAGTAAATATCGAAAATCGACAAAAAAATTATATGACAATTTTACACAATAATGACTGTTACGTATCCTATTTTTTCATTTTTTTGTAATCTACAATACATCTCGTGTAGCACTTTATTTTAATACATATAATTAACAATTAATATTTAACAAAACCTTTCAAAATGTGATTTTATAAAAAGTCATCTCTTAAATAACTTTTTAAATTTTTTTTTCAAAATCTCGTAAGAAAAAGTAGAGATTTAATTTAATTGGAAGCTTGTAGAGGAAAGTATTAAACAGGTTGATTAATTTATTGTTGGTTGATAAATCCAATACCTGTAAGTAATACCAGAAACGAGGTCTCCAAGATTATTTCTGTCTTTGTCACTGATCGCTAAATTCTAGTTTGTCCAGTGTATTCAATAAAGTATTTACCTTTATTGTTACAATAATAACAACATACCATTTTTATAACTGCCGTCTTAAAATGTTGTTATGTATATATCAAACTATTTATTTTTAGATAGTTACGAGTTAGTTAGTACATATTGCTGTCACTTTGTATTGTCTAGTCAAAAAGTGCTTTTTACGTCGAAACTTTTTCTAATTCTCCAAAAAATATGATTTAGGTGTGAAGGTGTCATTCAATTCGGAATAGCATGTAGAAGCTTAAATTGCAAAAGTTAACAATTAAGTGAAAAAAAGGGGGTGTGGATTTTCGCGAATATCTCCAAAGATATTTGAGATTTTTTAAATTTGAAAAAAGATTCAATGAGAGAAGGAAATTTGACAAAAAATTCTATACTCCCGGAACTGTAGGATAAAAATTTATAATTTTTCCCAGTGTTGAAAATACGCTCGAAAACGTATACTCCGGCTTGCGCAAGCCACGCCCACTTTGGACTTTTAATGAATAAATATTATTTTAACTTATTTAATACTAGCTGTTGCCAGCAAATTCGTCCGCGCGAACTTCGTTTACTCCGCACTGCTCCTCCCCCGTAGGTGATAGCGTGATAATATGTAGCCTATATGTTGACCCAACCTGTTAGTAATATTCATGCAAAATTTGAAGTAAATACATGCAGTACTTTTTGAGTTTACCCCGGACATACATACAGACAAACAGGCAAAAATTCTAAAAACTATATTTTTGGCTTCAATATCGATTGTAGATCACCCTCAAGTATTCTTTTAAAAAATATTCAATTTACAGTTGACTTTCCTACGATTTTATTATATGTATAGAATAGATGAAAATCAAGAAGTAAAAAAATTCATGCGTAATATTTCTATCGCGATTTTTCAATTATCCATTAGTTACCTAACATTTTTTTGTAGTTATTTGACAAAGGCTTTAAAAGAGATTTCCGTTGGATAAATTAAAAAAATGTTAATTTTCACTTTGTTATTAACAATATACTGGGATAAATATCCGGTATATAAAAATCCGAGCGGAAAATTCCAGGGATGGCCTGCAGGGTCAAACGTTTTCAGATTTTTTTGAAAGAAATTACTCCTAATGATTTAGAGATAGACTTAGTTCAAAATGCTATGATAGCATAGGAACCCTTATACCTAGTTTAGCTATGTCCGTCCGTCCGTCCGTCCGCAGATCCTTACTCACAGATCCTTATTACTTGACAGCTGAAATTTGGCACGAAAACATATACATATTAGTAAAGTCAACAAAGTGGTAACATAAAATCTTGAAAAAAAATTTTGCTCCCGTACATGTAAAGTGGGGATGTTAATTTTTTTTTTCTCACGTACCCCATTGTGTGCAGTACCGTTAGATTGCTTTTAAAAAAATATTATAGGTTTATGAAAACAAGTTTTCGATTAAGGGACTCGTTTGTAAAATAATAAGCTTTTAAGTGCGAATTTTTGCTAAAGGCAAGAGTAAGCTAACCGGTTACTTCAGGCTAAGCCCCCCTCTGCAGGCTAATTGGTTGGGTTTGGGGGTGGGAAGAAAAATCATAGTGGTCTTAAATATAATGACATTAAAAGAAAAACTATCACGGCTTAGAAGACTTCACAAGTTTTTGAGTAATAGTGGACCAACTTATAAAATGCACTTAGAGATGAAAATGTTTTATTTAAATAAAGTTTTACATGCACTTTTGAAGATTCGACATTTTCAGACATTACTACCAGATCGAATGGCATTTCATAAGGATCTAAGTAGGTACCTACACCAGTACAAATTGTTCGGGCAGAGAAGTATTTCTTGCTTAAAAATTTTTGAAGCCAAGCCAAACCATGAATGCTTAAAGTCTTAGTACTTCTAGTAGTATGTAGAGTCTAAACCACTGATTCCCAGGTCAACTCCCAGGGGTCCACGAGAGACACAATGGCGGTCTACGTTGGCGTGATCAAAATGGGGTTCACAATTATTCGTAAGCGAAGTAAAAATATCAATTAATTACCCATTTAATTCTCACTATTTTTTAACCCCCGACGCAAAACGAGGGGTGTTATAAGTTTCAGGTGTGTATCTGTGTATCTGTGTATATGTGTATCTGTGTGTCTGTCCGTGGCATCGTGGAGTCCTGGCGGATGGTCCGATTTGGTTGCGGTTTTTTTTAAATTGAAAGCCCTCTTTTGCGAGATGGTTCTTAGCTAAGATTCAGTAGAATCTGTTCAGCCGTTTCAAGATAACCAGCTCTTTTCAAATTGATGAAAGGAATTAAATAACTTGTAAATGCTTTATCAATACTAAATTTTGTATTCTGTTACTTTGTTGATATTGCAATTACATGGTAACGTTGAGCTAATACTTTGAGATTCTCATTTGAAGATCATCAGCGTCTATTTAACTGGCAATTTTTCGTATTTAAATAACAGATTTTCTAAACATTGCAAGCCATTTTTAACGACTTTCTGATATCCATTAGTACAAAATCTTGACAGACTTGTGAAGGAAATGCAAATACTATGATACCATCCAACTGAGCTCGTGATGTAGCCTGGATGTAGGGACTGGAAGTGTCTGATGCAGAGTTTTAACAAGACAATCTTGCTTAGACTAAGTCAGGTTGCTATAAATACTAAGTTTGATTAGTGCTCATGATGACGAGGATTTGAAGATGGAGCTGATAAAGTGCTACCGAAACTCACGCGTAGAATGTAGAAAGAGATAAGATAGTCAAGTTTGGACTCGATGGATTTTTGATGATGTTTACTTTCCATTACATATAATGTCGAAGAACTGAACATGGAGCCGTAAGAGTGTAATTGTAACTCACAAATAGAAATTGCTAATATAGTGGAGTTTGGAGTCATTTCATTTGTTACAGTAAGATCTTTCTCATGATCATATGGCTCTGAAGATTGAGCCGAAAAAGTGACATTGAAACTTCAAGAATCCAGATCAAAGTTCAACTACCTACAATGAACTCCTAAACTAAACGAGGTAAAGTTTTTGAATTAGCACTTAATTGTTTTTTTTTTTTTTGGCAAATATCTTAGTGCTGGATGATTTTCAGGATCTGATGATGGAACTGAAAGGTAACCATGAAAACTCCTAAACTAAATAAGATAAACTAATCGAAATTGGACTCATTTGTTCTGTTTGGACAAATACTCTGGTGCCAGACGATTTCCAGAGTCTCATGATAGAGTTGGAAATACTTTATGGGAACCTTGGTATAAAATTAGCAATACCATCGAATTTGAGGTAGTTTTATCGTTATTTCAAGGACTCTGAAGTGGGATGGCTTCCAGCGCCTGATGATAGAGCTGAAGGATGTAACCAAAAACTCCTGAAGAAGAAGAAGAAACCAGGTTATCCCATCAAGTGGGGAAAAAATTCAGTTTGTTTTTGCAAACAATTTTGTGCTAGACGATTTTTAGTATCTGATGATGGAATTGGAACGTAGTCATGGGAACTTCTAAGCCAAACAAGATAAATCTATCGATTTTCGGATCTTTTGCTGTGTTTTAACAAACATCCTGGTACTAGACGATTTCTGGGGTCTTATAATAGAGCCGATAAAGGAGGTCATGGGAACTTTGAAATAAAATGGAGTAAATTTTTACAAGGATTTTGAATCACGTTGTTTATCAGTGCCTGGTAATAGAATTGGAAAAAGTCTATAAAACTTATAAGCAAATCCAAATAAACTCATTGAGTGTGGGTTGCTTGGGTTTGTTTTGACATATACTTTGGTGCTGGATAATTTTTAGGTAATGCTTGATTGGTAGGCTAATGCTTGATGCTTTTCAGGGTCTTATAATGAAGCAGGAAGGAGAAAGTCTTTGGAGCAGAATAGCTTCCGGTATCAGATGATAGTGGGAAGAACCATAAGATATCCTATCGAGTTTGGACTCATTTCTTCTATTTTGAGAGTTACCCTGGTGTTAGATAATTTTTGTGGTCCTATGATAAAGCAGGCGATTTGGGATTCATTTGGTTCGTTCTAATAAGGAATTTGCAACAGAATGACGTCCAGTTTCTCAAGATAAAACTGAAAGAAGTCCATGAATTCTCGCTAAACCAGACAGGCCCATCGAGTATGGGTTAATTGGATTTGTTTTGGTATACTGTTTGGTGCTGATTTTAAGAATCTATTGATATCACTTGAAGGTGGCTATAGGATCTTTTAAACTAAACAAGACAAACTCAAAGCGTTATTTGCTGTTTTGACAAATAATCTGATGTTAGATGATTTCCAAGCCCTTACGATAAAGTGATAGAAGGTCATGGAAACGAAACGAACGAACGCATGAAAATTGAGAAGCACCATCGATTTTGATCCCGTTTGAATCGTTCTTTTTTGTTTTCCAGTATCTGATAATAAAGCTGGAACCATCGAACCATTGGCAAATATTTAGGTGCCGGATGTTTTTTAAGATAAAATAATGATGGAACTGAAAGGTGGCCATCGGAGATTGGGCCGATATCGTTGGCTTTTATTACTAGGAGGTTCGCAGGGTTTGATAATATAAATAGAAAGTGGCCGTGGAACTCCTGATATAAACAAAATAAGTCCATTGAGTGTGGTCACATTTGTTATATTTTACATACACTTTGGATCAAAATGATTTTCAGGACTACATAGTGGAGCTGGAGCCCATGGGAGCTTTGCAATAAAATAACTCAAACTCATTGAGTAAGAAACCATGGTAACCTTAACCTGATGCTGCTACAGGTCTTTTCACGTTTTACTCATAAAATAATGCGTATATGCGTAATATGTAGTGGAATGGCGGTCTGAGGATGTGTCGGGAGTTTTTGAAATTTTTAATTTTATCTTGTTCTAAAACTTCACGGTAGGAACTCAGCTGCAACGCATCCATAGTTATATCTAATCTTCATATTTTATTTTTAAGTTTTGGGAGTATGGTAAAAAATTTGGATTCAGGGACCGGAACCAGCAAAATTTTGAAAGTGATCTATGCGAAAGAAAAGTTTGGGAACTTTTGGTCTAAACTAATAAGCAATATTTTGTGTGATAATTTAATTGATAATTTTGCGAATTAGGCTAGGGTAGAAAATCTCTGAAACAAAAGAAAATACTTAATAGTAATATGAAACCCATTATAAAAGGAAGAAAATAAAGCCAAAATAACAGAAAAAATAAATTACGGGCGATTTGAGTTTGGGAAGTGTGATGGGGCTTTGAAGGGAGATAAACGGTTTACCACGATTTTCCGCAAAACTACAAGTCGTAGTTAGTAGAAAATTTTCTAAAGTATTGTAGGTATATTTATTTGATACCATCAGAAAGTAGAGATTCTAAAGAAAAAACTTGTTTCAATTTTTTAAATCCATCAGATATTTTGACGAATGAATTTACGAATGAAAATTATAGTTTTTTTTAATATTAAGTCAAAATAAGGAGAAAAAATAATATTTTAAATTAAAAAAAATTACAGTGTATTTGAGATATAAACAATCAACTTTATAGACATTAGGGTAATACGTAGTAAAATATAGCATTATAAACTATACCTCACCCCATCACTAGTAATGATCGAGCTTTTAGCTCCAAAATTTTCTTATAATAAAAAAAATTGTTTATCCGGGCTTCTTCGAAAAATAAGTACATCATCAACTAGCATTCTGCCTGGATAATCGTGATTGGCTAATTTATTTGAAAGATTGGCCAAATATGTCACTATGATTGGCCAAATATGTCACTACCACCGTGACTACTAGATAGTAGAGTTCCATAACACCAAGCTCGAGTTTTGTAACACCGCTTTACCTATTCCTCTCGTAAAAGCGTCAATGCTTGTCAGTTGTCACTGTTATATTCTAGTTTAAGCGGGCTAAGATGGCTGGTAAACTCCGTTAGGAGTATATTGTTCTGTGCTATGCATATGGTATCAACATTCCACCACAAGGATAGCAACCTCAATCAACATCTCTGTTGTCTAAAAGCGATTGTTATCTCTTGCTATCATAAGAGTCGGCTGCTTGTTTGATTTTCTGTGATATGATTTTAATAATCCAACAATTTACTTAGATTTTTATTAATCTAAGTAAATTGTTGGATTATAAAAATAATTTAGAACCTAACACTTGTGGCTGTCAATAGAGGCGACAAAATTTGAATAGCCTACTGGCGGCAAACATGTAAACCTGCCACTATGTGCACCATTTCTGCCAAAAACTATAGAACTAGGTATTTGATGTCTGTCAATTAAAATACAGATGCACTGATCGGTAATTTCTACACACACTATCGCGTGTCTGGATTTTAAACAGTAAAAAAAATAATATATAGATATAAAGTAGGTATAGTATTGTGTCAATATTTAGAAGACTGAATTATACCTATGGAAATAATGTTTGTAAATTAATAAATAAAATCCCCTTTGTAGCTTAGTGGTCCGGTGTTGATGTTGACCAAATGAGGTCCCGGGTTCGATTTCCGGGTCCGGGCAAATAAATAATGTGTTTTTTATCAGTTTGCTGACAAAAAAGTTTCCCGGAATTGAATAAGTGCCTGTTTGGCGCTAGGCTTGCCACCTATCACATAATATGGGAATTGGTATTTTCGGCTAATCGTCTGTACACTGGTTGTACCTCTGCCTACCTCTTCGGGAATACTGGCGTGACGATACTACTAATTAAAAAATTAAACCGACTTCAATATAATATGTCAATTATGCCCATATTATCTCTAAAACTACTAAACCAATTTTGATGAACTCGCTAAGTTGGAACATAGATTAACTCGCTAAGTTGGTACACTACCTGATTGAAATCCACCACATAAAAAATAAAAAAAGACCACATAAATAATAATATGTTCTTTAGTTACAAGCATACAAACACTTAATTTTGCACAAGTATGTGTACCAAATTTACGAAATTTGGTACACATGCTTGGACACCTAAATAGATAATCATACTCAAATATTATCCAATTCCTACATTCCATATTAATATTATAGATGCGAAAATAACTATCTGTCTCTCTAGCTGTTCTTTACGCCTAAACCGCTGAACCGTTTTGGATGAAATTTGGTACAAAGATAGTTTGACACCCACTCGAAAAAGAATAGTTTTTATTGGGACCGGGAACTATGCGGGTTAAACCCCGATACTTTGATAATGTTTTCCATGCGGACGATGTCGCAGGCACAGCTATTATTATATACATACATGTCAAACCGATAACCTCCGTTTTTTCTTCGATTGATAAATGTGAAATATTAATATATTGTAAATACTTAGGACACTAAATTAAAGATGTAAATAAAATTTGTATGTAAATGTGAAGATTGCTAAAATAGCGTGATCTAATTGTTGTGCAGCGCTATCTATAAATAACAACAAAACAAACTCTTCTGCATGCAATTAAAAATAACTAGATAAAAACCCGGTTTCGGTTTCTGAAATGTGACATATAATAAACAATCTTTTACAAAGTAGATATTTTTGAAGTTATCGATTTTCAAGGAATATTAGGCAAGACATAGATTTGTATAGCATCATTAATTGTGATTAATAACACAGGCCAAAACAAAAATAAATGTTTGTGAAATTTTTTTAAACAAATTTACCTAAAGCTTATGTATTTTTGTATGCTGAAACCGTATTTCATATCAGTTTTTTTTATCACCCGTCATTTTTTCGCAATATATCAATTTAGAAGCAGCGTGTAGCCCGTTGCATTATACGTTTTTGGCAAATCCTACGGGATCATTAAATTTTTCCGAGGTAAAAAGTAGCCTATATGCTATTCTAGGTCATAATTTACCTGTGTACCGAACTTTATACAAATACGTTCAGTATTTTTTGCGTGATTGAGTAACAAACATCCATCCAAACATCCAAATTTTCGGATTTATAATATTAATACAGATAAATATAAATTACTGTAAAAAGAAGAAAAATTTTATATATATTCAAATTTAACAAATCATTGTTTTATAAATTGGTTATATTTTCGCTTAAAATCATATTTAATTATTTTTTTTTGCATCATACAAGCAGATGGGTCTCCTGATGGAAAGAGTCAACCATAGCCTATAGACACCAAAGATGTTAATGGTGCGTTGCTATTTTGTGGCGAGGTCTAATGCCACATGCATAAGTTTACCGGCTATCTTACCCTCTAAACCGGAACACGACAGTGATTAGCACTGACGCTATTGCGGCTGGAATAGGTAAGGCGGTGATACCAGACCCGGGCGAGACAATACAGAACTCCACCACCTAGTAGCCACGATGGTAGTGACTCACGTAGCCAATCAGCCGCCTTTTACGACCTGCCTGGCCGAACGGCAGTTGGCCTATTTTTCAAAGGAGCCCGGGACTAACACGGGGGAAATGTAAAATGCTTAAATTATAATATTATATAATTACAATTTTTAATAAAACACACACAACAAATTGAGTATATATTTGTACACTAATTTGGGTTATAAGTAGTGAAAAATAAACAAAACGGCGGTAAAAAATATTAGAATCACCAACCTTAGAACATTTTATTTCGTTGCCAACCTCATTACATATCAATAATGTTGCCAACTTCAAAATATTTAAATTGTCAAAAAATATATTATTCTACATTTTGGTACATAATCTTTTTTTTAAATAAAGAAATATGATAAATTGGTGGGTGATGCAACCTCTTTTTCATGTTTTTCTTTATTAGGATACCAAATTACACAGGAATTAGTTAAAATTATTGAAAAAGTTTTCAAGTTGTTGGCTTGTGTAATTATATGCAGCGTGCAGCCCGCTGTATAATAAAGGTTTTGGTGAATCCCGCCGGAATTATTCATTTTTCCGGGATAAAGAAATGGGTCGTCCCGCCTATGTGCTATTACCGGTCATCGTTCAGTAGTTTTTGCTTGATTGACGAAGAAACATCCATTTATCCAAACATCCATCAATCCAAACATCCAAACTTTCCCATTTATAATATTATAATACTAATTAAAACTACTTTTTATTTAAAATCAACTAAATACTTTTTATTTAAAATCAACTTTCAAAACAAACTAACATAATTTAACAAAATAAATAACTTTCAAGGTTTATTCTCTGTAAACCTCTCTATTTCAAGCACTTAGTTTTTTTATTTACTTTGGTAGATAACCATTGCAATTTTCAAAAACCATAAACGTTGTTCAGTTTGATAGAATGAGACCCAAGAAGTTAGTAAAGCAGAAGTTGGTAAAGCTACTACCAAGTACCAACTCCTCTGCATAAGATATCCTTGTGAATTCATTGATATTGTTAACCTTACTAAGCCGAAGCCAAAAAAACAAAAAGAACCTTCATAACTCCATTTTCAAGGAATGGATAACACGTTTCTCTTCCTAAGTTCGACACTGGTATTTGCATTTTGACTGCCATTTCACCGTTGCAAAATAGGTACTTGACAATCAGAACTTTGTGGATATACCTATGTTGACGACTCGAAGCCATTATTTCTTTATATATTATTATTCAGGTAAAGTTTCAATCGAGTCTACTGTACCTCTTGACTGAATTATCAATATAGAAGAATATTTGTAAGACTACATTTTATTAGTTGGTCGACTATTACTAGTAAACTTGTAAAACCTAGGTACTTAACCGTGATAGTTTTCCTTTTAAATTCATTATATTTACTACTACTTGTACCATGATTTTTTACCAACCAACTGCTTAGCTGGCAGAGGAGGGAGGGGGGAGGGGGGGGGTACTTACATCTTACAAAAATTAGCACTTTAAAGCTTTATATTTCACAAACGAGTTCCTTAATCGAAAAATTATTGTAGCAAACCCACAATATTTTTTTAAAAACTGTAACTGTAGGGGAACTGCCCTGAAAAAAAATATTTTTCAAGATTTTATGTAACCAATAACGGAACAATTCACTTCATGTTTTTGGCCACCTAAATTGGTCAAACCTACCTATACGGCGACGTGTAGCACGAAGGTGGAAAGCGGATCCAGATATTAATTGAAAAATTTTATCAGAACCAGCATAAAAAACCAATGTCTCTGCGAAGTTTAAAAAATAAGAATTGTTTTATAAAGGGCTCTAAACTGTTGGGAAGTACGGGCCTCTACTGTATTCTTAAAGTAGGGTTTGATATTGAGTATTGAGGAGCTCTCGCCCAGGTATGTGGCCAATATTCTGCATAGGTTGGAACTTGTCCCTTATAAAGATAGGTACAATAATATGTGTCTTGGATTGAAATATCGCTTTGAGGGATGAAATTTTCCCAATTCTAAGGCTCTCCCCTCTAAATGACCCCTAAATTAAACCGCAATCAAAATTTCAACACGCATTATAGACATCTTTGATAAAATCTTAAGGGGTGTGTTCGGAAATACAGACGCCTTTACAAATGAGCCCTTTTATAGCAGTTAACACACAGACAGCTATGTATTCTGGGTAATTAATGAAACAAGGTTTTGATTACCCCATACTGAGACCCTTTCCAGAGACATCTTAACTTTAGACACAAGCATGTCGCGACACTCATCCACCTTATTTCGTAAATTAATAGTACGGTCTGCAATTGATGCTGTCAACTAGCACCATATATTTGACATGAATGTTGAAACAGAGTGGAAGATAGCGCAAAATTTCGAGGATAACCAGCATTATATTTTTTACTCCGGAGCACATACAATCTGCAATGACCATAATGCTAAATCTAAAAAGCTAGTAATCCTGTTATAAAGCTTTACAGACAATCCGTAAGATGTTAATTTGCCCAGCAGCCTCCCCCCCCCCCCTCCCGCCCCTCAGTACGCCTATGTATACGAACACACGATCTACAATTTAAAAAAACTTATTGGTTAATTTAATGGGATTTTAATATAAACTTGGGAGGATATTCTGCAGGGGCTGGCAACACTATCTTTAATCGGTCAATGGTAGGACCACAGACTACTTATAGATGCAAGCATGGTAGGATTGTTGATGTTTTATTCAAGGAACTTATATACGATAACTGGAATTGTTACGGAGCAATATTTGAAAAATAAAAATGTACTTTATTTCGTTACTCATAAAGTTGACATTATTTCTTACTTAACAGAGGGGAAAAACGTTTAGAGCAAGACAACGACATGAGTGGATGTTGTCCCTTTCTTGCAATTACCAGTGTAAATAAAACTTTCGGATGGTAGATTTTTATATAGGTATTCGGTAATCGTTAAATCCCTTTTATTCATACACGTCGATAGATAAATTAGCATAAAATGTATTGTAATTAACATAATGAGTTCTAAAATGTACTTATTTTAATAATTACGTATTTACTTATGCAATGCAAAATCTGTTTCTCAAATTAGAAGAATTACTTAGTAGTAATTTGCAAACTACGCATGGCCGCACTTATACACGGCGATTGGCGCTTTTGAATCGGATCTCTAATCGGAACAAAACAAGGACAACAGCAGACGCTTTGCGGCAGGAATAAGTGAGTAGTTATTACCAAAACCCGCTCGAGACATTGCAAAAATCCCTGCCTGCAACCTAGTTAGCTGTCACAATGTCAGTGACACATGTTTAACGATACGCCTAGCAGTAAGGCAATAGGCCTATTCTTCAAAAAGGGGCCTAGAATAACAACAAGTGTTGGTCCAGGGTCCTTTGAAGAATAGATTATCTGCTGTTCGCCAGGCAACTGCATGCCTCTTAATAACCCGTAAGAGGCAATCAACTGGTTATGCGAGTCACTACCATCGTGACTACTAGGTGGTAGAATTCTTCATTGTCTCGCCCGGGTCTGGTACCATCGCCTTGGTAAACTTATCCACGTGATAACGCACCATTAACATTTTTGGTGTCTATATGCGACGGTTTCTCTTTCCATCGGGAAAGCCATCATCTTAAAAAAAAAAACAATCGTAAGTTGGCTCAAAAATAATTTACAAAGTTTATAATTCAGTATATTTATTAAACAAATAAAATTATATATGTATGAAAAATTAAAGTTCTTAGTGAACAATTATGCGTACCAATTTTTCTCAATAAGAGTGTTTAAAAATACTCGTTATTTTATGTGTTTCGCTGTTTGACTATTACGAATATTAGGCACTAAAAAAATTGATTGTAAAAACAATTCGTTCAGATGCTACAGATGTAGCAGAAGATATCAAATATTTAACACAGGAGTGAAATGTCTGCTATCGATCCAAAATTTAAGTGCCGTAAGTGCAATTCGACACGTCCCAAGAACAAAATCGTACGGAGAGATCAGACGAAATTGGTTTTATAATAAAATTCGCATTAAACACGCATAAAGCCAAAAGACAATATATTTTTTATAGTTATTGGTCTTTTGTTTTTGGAAATGCTTAAGTGAACATCATCTTATGTACAATGTACTCCCACAAACAAATACACTGTAATTTGGTGGTTTTGCAGATACGACTTTGTTCTTGGGACGTGTCGAATTATTTAATCAAAGTGCAATTAGTGCAATTTTTATATTCAAACAATCACGAACAAACGACCAACAAACAATTGAAAATAAAAAAAAAATAAGATAGAAAAAAAGAATAAGTGGGACTAAGTACAGAAAACATCTTGATTATGGTTTTTTAATATAAAATTACATTTCGTTTTAGAGTTAGGTATATGCAAATAAATAAACTAAAAGAGGAAAAACATAATAATAATTATAGTGTAAATAAAATGTTTACCGCGATGTTGTAGTTTAAACAATTGATATGAGAAAATAAAATATAAAAACTTATTTAAAAAAATATTGAGTGTCGATATCTACATGTCAAAATCGAACTATCAATATATCGTCAAAAAAAAGTATTAGTAATGAATATCGATATTTCAAATTCAAAATAAAAATATCGATATATCGATATTTTAACAACAGTACTATTCAATGGACGCCATTTTATTGAAAATTAACTAGGTATATCAAATCTTAGCTACCTTTATTAAATAGGTACTGAGTTTAACCGTGTTTATTGGAAAAATGAATAATAAATCAGGGTACCACGGAAATGAATTTGAATACATTAAGGTGAGTGAAGATGAAGATGATTCTAACGCTGTTGAAATCCCTTGTGAAATGGACGGCACCCTGCTATTATCCACGTTAGTAGCTCAATTTCCTGGAGCGTGCGGGCTAAAATATAGACATCCAGAAAGTAAAAGTATTCGGGGTATTCGTCTCACAGATGGAAAACTTCATCCTCCGGAAATTGGATGGGGTAAAAATTTATATATTTGTGTTTTCCCCAAAGAAAATAAACGTAAGATGGAAGATGAGAGTCCGGAAAATTCCGCTGCTAAAACAAAACGTTTGGAAAAAAAACTTACATGCTCAGATCTAATATGCCTCGGTTTACCTTGGAAATCAACTGAAGAATCAATAAAACAATACTTTGAACAATTTGGAGAAGTAGTAATGGTTCAATTGAAAAAAGATAAAAACGGTTCGTTCAAAGGCTTTGGATTTATCCGATTCGCTACTTATGCGTCACAGATGAGAGCTTTAGCTCAGAGACATAATATTGATGGTCGCTGGGTTGATGTTCGTATTCCCAATTCCAAAGAAGGCTTAGTACCGCAGATGCCATGCAAAGTATTTGTCGGTAGATGCACAGAAGATTTAACTGCGGATGATTTGCGTGATTACTTTTCTAGATTTGGTGAAGTCACAGATGTATTTGTACCTCGACCATTCAGAGCTTTTGGATTTGTAACTTTCTTAGACCCAGAAGTAGCACAAAGTCTATGTGGTGAAGATCATGTAATTAAGGGCGCTTCAGTATCGGTATCTAGTGCCTCACCAAAAATTAAAAATAAATCTAATTCAAATTGGAAAGACGATTCTCAAGGATACAATTCTTGGGATGGCAATCGTTCTGGCCCACCAGGTGGTTCTGGAAGTGGAGGAAGTAATAATATAGATACATTAAATATGCAAAATTTGGGTATCAATCCAAACAGTGGTCCTCCAGGTAATTTCAATGTACCAATTAGTCTTGTGGCAGCAGCTTTAAACCAAGCAGGATGGGGTGGTTTCCTGGGTGGACCTAATAACTCTGGTCCAGGTAATTGGCAAGGAGGACCGCCACAAGGGAATTCTGGCAAAAATTGGAACAATAACCAGGGCTGGGGTCAAAATGGACCTCCCGTATGGAATCAAGGAAATACCCCAGGTTGGAATGGTAATAGTAAAAATGGTAATTGGAATCAAAATCAGGGGAATTGGTCTAATGGTCAAGGTTGGGGAGGGAGTGGAGGCGGTGGTGGATCAGGTTCATCAGGTTCCAACAGTGGGTGGAACAAGCCCCAGTCATAAGGTGAGATGCGATACATTTGCTTGTACCAGATATGTTTGTATGACTGATGAATAGTAAATATTAAACTATCGGTAGAGATATATTGTTTCTTTAGGATTTGTAAATATCTATTACTATGATATAACTATTCTTTAACCTATGTAATAGTTATTAATTTTATTATAAGCTGACCTAAGTTTAGTGTGAAAATTATTGTGTATTGGTGTGTGTGACTTTTGATTTAATAAAGTGTGATTTCCGAGATGGATGTTTTATTGTTTGGGTGGGACAGTAATATGGAAGAATGGTAGATGTTGAGGCCAGTAACATGGAAACTAAAATGTGAGAAACAAATGATTGCAAGTATTTGTCGACCTAAATTTTTGGATACTGGATGTGCAATTTTGATAGGTTGTAAACGCTATGATGTTATTGATAATGTACAAGCAGGTGCAATGGTGTCTGTGTGTGTGCTCGACATATGCCTGCTATGCTGAGTAGTTCCTGGATGGATTGATGACATCTAACAATTACATCAAATTGGTGAGTTGCAATGGGTATGATGTGATTATTATAACTTGCATAAAAGGATTAATGTTGCAGTTGTAGTTTTGTTTTGAATGATTTTATGAAAAAAAAAATTGTACAAAATATTTATGAGTGTATTTTTATAGATAAAAAGAAAATGTAATCTCTGTGGTGTTTATTTTCTTGTTATTGTCGATTTGATTATTTTAGCAAACACTTAATATATTAAAAATAAATCTTCACAGGTTGTTAAAAACATGAAAGGCTGATTTTTTTGAAAATGGAAGTCTCGGCCTTACCTTCATTAGTGCTTTGGAGATCTTACTAAGGTGAGTTGCTTCTTTTCATGAGTTTTTGAGAAAAATCAGAGAAATGTATCCTATTTACAGCACATCTTAAGGCTTAAGAATGCCATCTGTATTTATTTCTTTTGCTAAGGGCAAGTAAGTCACTATATGCTCTTGACTTAGTCATGAAAACTGGCATAATCATGCACTTTGTATGCCAATATAGGTACTCAAATCATTATCGTTTTGTTATCAATTGCTACATTTATTGATGATAGTTAATATTTGTCAGTTTTTCACATATTAGAAGCAGCCTAATAGAGATGACTGGAACAGACATGAGTCAATCAAACTCAACTACATTGATATACATATGACATTTTTGATTCCATGGTCATTTCAAATACATACATTTACTCTGCAGTAAAAAATATATAGAATAAGCTAAGGTGTAATAATTATGTGCACCTAGCATTAGGTAGCTTTATTATGTGACAAGCTTATGTTAATATTAGTGATGTGCCAGATATCTGTATCCGCAGATATCCGAGGCAAGAGAAAGATTTGTATCAGTTACTTTTTAGGCGGATCTTGAACGGATCTTTTATATTATTAGGTTTCATCACATTTGCAAAATTTGTAAACAAATAATGAAATTCTATTAAATTCCATTTAAAAATTTTATTTCTTAAGAATACATTTGGCTTGGATTTGTAAAAATATCTAAACATTATTTGAACTGAGTTATTAATTCTTCCTTAAATTGTATGTAATAGCACCATCTTGCTTGTTTCTACCATGAAACAGCTTTGCTGTGTTTCGAAGAGAAGGGCAAGACAGGCAGTGTCATTACTGGCACTGAGATTTAACATAATGTCTCAGGATAGGTAACACAAAAAAGAATTACGTGCACTAGTTCTAGGTAAACTAGTTTATGTTCATTGACGACGTCAACCACTTACCATCAGTGGCACGTCTGGATAGGCAAACATCCAACTAACACAAAAAAAAAGGTTTTCTTGATGGCAGAGTTCTGCATTGTCTTGCTCGGGTACATTATTTTTATGTATTTTATCTTTTAAAACTACGAATATTAAAAGATAATTAATGTGTTATAACTTTCTGTAGTAAATATTATGTTTATATATCCAGATCTTCGTCTGGGCTCCTTTGAAAAATAGACCAACTGCTGTTCTGCCAAGCAGGTCGTAAAAGGCAATTAATTAGTTATACTTATCACTACCATCGTGAGTACTAAGTTTCAGAGAGAAATTTCTCGCCCAAGTACTTGTTACCACCGCCATGCCTATTCCTGCCTCAATAGCGTTTGGAGGGTAAGGTAGCTGGTAAATTAATTCATGTGGCATTAGACCTCGCCACAAGATAGCAATGCACCATTAACATCTTTAGTGCCTATAGGCAATGGTTGACTCTTTCCATCAGGAGAGCCATCTGCTTCTCCTGATAGTAAAAGAAACCATCCCTTACAGACACAAAATATGGTAATGGTGTGTTGCTCTCCATGTAGCAGGATGGCAATCCACATGTATAAGGCTACCTTACCCTCCAAAATGGAACATGACAATGTCAAGCATTGTCACTATCGCGGAAGGAATTGGTAAGGTAGTGGTACCAAATACCCAAGTGAGACATTGTGGAAATCTACCACTTAGTAGTCGCAATGGTAGTGATACTTGTAACTATTCGATCGCCTTTTACGACCTGCCTGGCAGAACGGCAGTTGGTCTATGCTTCAAAGCAGCTTGCACCAAGATCTAGATTTAGGAACATAACATAATATTTAGTATGGAAAGTTATAACGCATTAATTATATTTTCTTTTAATATTCATATTATTTAAATGCCTGACTGAGTATTAAAATAATTGTAGGCAAGTTAAGATCCGCATTCGTATTTGCGGATTTTAACAACAATTTTATCTGTATCTGCGGATCTAGATTTTTAAAGATCCGGCACATCTCTAGTTAATATACAGTATATCTACTAGTCAGGTGTGTGTATGTGTAGGTGATGTGACTTCTTTCACAAAAAGTTTGAAACCTTTACCCGAGAATAAATTCAAATTATTCTAAATGTCCACTAAATCTGCTATTGCTAGAACAATGAAATTTGCTGAATGAATATCATTACACCAATCCTATTATGTAGTATTTTATTAGGGTGCATTTGCGTATCTAGGGCTATTTTTCAGGGGGGCCTGGATCTCGACTCAAAAAAAAAGGGCAAGTGTGAGTTGGACTCGCACACTCCATATAAACTTGTATTTTTTTGTAATGTTGCCAAATTTCATTAGTCTAAGACAACGGGTCTCTATAAGTTTTATTTATTTTATTTATTTATTTAATATTTTATTGTACACAACTTATAAGATTTTACAGAGAAAAAAAAAATAACTAAAAACATACAAAAGGTAGACTTATCTCTAAGGTAATAAAGATTTCTTCCAGCCTACCCAGCTTATGAAGCGATTATAAAGAAACAGCAGACATTGTGCACAATCAAACTTAAAGTTAAAATACACATGAGATAAGCAAAACAAAAAAAAAATGAGAATGACTTACGAAACTATGAAATGAAAAATAACAAAAATAAATATTATACACAGAAATAACTAAATTTTAAAAGAGAAAGACAGATAGTGATTTCTTAATCGTTTTTTAAAAACTGGCAGGGATGGGTTATCACGAACATGAAATGGGAGTGAATTCCATAAGTTAACGCCTTGAACACTAAAAGAGTGAGAATAGGCTTGAGAATGAGATTCAGGAAACTTCAATAACGAACGGACAGATTTGCGACAAGGAGAATCAGGGGAATGTAAAAAGGAGAACCGTTCACGAAGGTATTGAGGAGCTGCTGGGTTAAACAGTATTCTAAAAAGTAGACACAAAATATGAGTATTCTTGCGAAGACGAATAGGAAGTAACTTAAGCTGGGCTCTGAAGTTCGATATATGGTCGTACTTGTGCAAGCCAAAAACAAAACGTATACATAGGTTTTGGAGCCTCTCAAGTTTTTTAATGAGTTCTTCAGTAGCATCTAGAAAACAAGAATCGGCATAATCTAGTATAGGTAAAATTAGAGTATGTATTAGAGAAATTTTAGTTTTGAAGGGGAGAAAGTTTTTTAAGGCATTTAAAGAATGAAAAGCAAAATAAACTTTTTTACATATATTGTTTATATGGGATTCCCAAGATAAATCTGAGCTGAAAATTACACCTAAATTCATGACCTGGTCAGAGTAAGAGATAATAGAATTATTAAATACTACTGGCAGCAAATTTAAAATATCTAGAGAATTTAACATATACCGACTGCCAATAACTATAGCTTTGGATTTATTCGGGTTAACACAGAGACCATAGGACTGAGCCCATGAATGAATAGCATCCAGATCTCTATTAATCATATCTACAGCATTTGTTAAATCTTCACGGCTAAAATGTCGATATAGCTGTAAATCGTCAGCATAGAGATGGTAATTGGAAGATATATAAGAAGATACTGAATTAATAAAAAGGGAAAATATCAGAGGAGAAAGAACTCCACCTTGGGGTACACCAGATGTAATATCTAGCCAATCAGAATGAAATTCTTTGTATAAAACACGCTGCTTACGACCCCGAAGGTAAGAACTAAACCAATCTAACGCAGAAGTCGAAATATTAAGAGAACACAATCCCAAGGAGCACATCAAAATCAACTGAGTTAAATGCATTGCTAGTCTAGTAGAAATATCAAAGTAAGTCGTTTTGAATCAATTGCCAATGAAATATCATCGGAAACTTTCACTAGCGCAGTGACGGTGCAGGTTTTGATTCATTCTAAAAATTTCTCGGTTGTACCTAGATAGTTATTTGATTTTAATGATTTTTTTGTGGTTTCTTAGAAGTCCAGCCTGGAATTTCGCATTGGTAACCCAACATCCTGGGTAGGAACTAGACCATCCTAGGGTTCGTATGACCCACCCGGTCCTGCTTCTACATAGGGGTGAGATTTGTCTAAGTAGAAAAAACTTACAATTTTACTACTAGACCCGAGAGTTGAACTAGAGATTCATAGTTTAAGTCCAACAGGCTAACAACTTTAGACTAATGAATTTATGATGTATTAAAACTTAATAATTTACCAACTTATTATACTTTTTTTAGAATATGTAAAATACTGTTACAGATTGTGGGTACTGATGCGAGACACTGAAATTCCAACCTGAAGCTAAACTGAATAATGGTTAATGATTTAACATTGAATGTGAAAGGCCAATCAAGTTGTAACTGTTTGCCAAAACCTAAAGAAGAGGATGAATTATATTGACAAGCAGAAAAGAAAAAAAAATGAATTAGCATTTTCGGATAATTCAATTTACACTTTATTAAATTATATATTTTAGATTTTGTTTTATTTGAAATATTGTCCCACAACATAGTTAAAATTCAACGTAGGCCCCTACAACGAAACTTCCGTGGACCCTTTTTGTTAAATACTGGAAAATTTGCGGAAATGCATAAATATTAATGTTTATCAAGTTGTCATACTAGTCTGACAAATTCCCTGCAGCGTTTTTTGGGCAAGGAGGGGCAGCTGGCCCTCCCTGGAATTTGTTTACTTCTCTACCATTGTAGATAAAAACAGGATTAGGTTAAAATATAGTCGTAAAATGTTACGGTTGCCCCTCACCCCATGGGTACGCCCATGGGTAGGTTGATGCTAGTTATTTCTTAGTGGTGTCTACATATTTTTTAGTTGACAGATTATTGCAAAGCAATATAGAAAGGTGTATTTGTTTAAATAGCAGCGTGAATGTGGCACCACACTAGGTATGGAAATTATTGTTAAATTAGGTTAACTGGTATGTTGTTAAAATTAATTAATATTTAACAGTTATTTATTTATGGGGAAGACCAAGACTGACATACCACGATCGATTGATCGAGTACTCTCCGAAGGTGGTATCAAGAGTCTTCGCAATGGGCGTGTGTGTATGAAGAGAGTGATGAATGTGGAAGAAGCGAGACAAGCCTGCAAGGATCGTGATGTATGGCACTCGGTTCTCTCTGCCTACCCCGTAAGGGATCTGGCTTTAAGATATGTATGTGTGTATTTATGTTATATCAGTAGTAGCATATATATTATGTTATAGCGACTTCTCATAAGGTATTCGGCCGAATACCGAATATTCGTGGCATCACTAATATTGATTACTTTCGAGCTTCGTTCTCGGTATTAGCACATAATACAATGTAGTATCACATACGCACCCGCCATTTCGCACTATATTTTGGAGGTAGAAAAATAAAAACTTAATGAGGGTAACATAAAGTTAGCTTCAGCGATCACTCACCGATTACAGTCATTCACATTCTAGTGCTTCGCTGTTTCGCACGTCTTCAGCGTTCGTCAAGTTGTTAACAATTTTTGTTAGTAATTCTGTTTTAAAAATTTTAATATTAATGCTGCTTAAATTGACTCTGTTTAATACACTTATGAAGAAAACAGCAACTCAAGATGAATACGATGACTGGACTAGAAAAGCAGAAAAAGGCGCTAAAACTTCTAACGACTTGGGACAGACAAAGCGAATTCCAAAGGATCTCTTTTTTTAAAGATATTGTAACGATGCATAAATATATGCTACTCGAATCTACCGTTAGAGTGATTCGACAGGATATTGTAACGATGCATAAATATATGCTACTTGAATCTACCGTTAGAGTGATTCTACAAGATATTGTGACGAGGCATAAATATATGCTACTCGAATCTACCGTTAGAGTGATTCCACAGGATATTGTAACGATGCATAAATATATGCTACTCGAATCTACCGTTGGAGTGATTCTACAGGATATTGTGACGATGCATAAATATATGCTACTTGAATCTACCGTTAGAGTTATTCGACAGGATATTGTAACGATGCATAATTATATGCTACTCGGATCTACCGTTGGTGTGATTCTACAGGACATTGTGACGATGCATAAATATATGCTACTCGAATCTTTAAAATGATTCTACAGGAAATTGTAATGATATGATGCATAAATACAGTTATAATTCAATACCATGTATAATAGATATATCTGAACAACCGGGCTGTCCACACCGGGGCTTCCCACGTTCAAAAATAAGCACAAGCTACTCGGGTCTACCATTCTGGGTATTTCCATAGCTGTGTAATAGATATATATATATAACAACCGGGCTGTCCACCTGGGGCTTCCCACGTTCACAAATAAACACTTGCTAACCGGATCTACCGTCCTGGGTATTTCCACAGCTGATGTATAAACGAAATCTTTGAACATCGGGCTGTCCATCCGGGGCTTTCCACGTTCAAAGAAAAAATACATGCTACTAAAATCTCCGTTGGAGTAATTCTACAGGTATGTACAATAAATATATTTCCTTATAATATACGGGTTGGTTTACGTGTTAAACCAGATTCACGCTACCCGCGATGTCGTTCTTTAGAAAAATCTGTTGACGGTTTATCAGAAAGAAAAAATAACAACAATAATAAGGAACAGAAATCTAGTAGTTACTTAATGGAGGCTTATTACGACATTTGAGGTCAATCCGGAAATTCTAGACCCAACAAGATGTTACATCTTTCACTTTTAACTTTCCTTAGTAAAATAATCAACATAAGTTCATTAAAAATTAATAATGAACATAGTTCATAAGCTGGGTGACTAAGATTCCAGTAATTAACGAATATATATTGCACACTTTTGACCGTCAAACGAAAGTATCTGGAGCATTGCAGCAATAGTGCAATGGCAGTGGTATAATTAAAAAGAGGGTAGACAGTCTTGTCTACTCTTAGTTTTCTGCAATCCTACCCGCATAACTTCAGTTACCAGTTACCAGTGACCGTGACGCCTCTAACAGCGTCAAAATATCGAGAAAATAAAATAAAAACGAATCGCGGTAAAAACCCGTTTATTAACAATAAAAATAGATGCTATAATAACAGTGAAAGTTTAAAAGTTTTTATAAAAGTGTTTAAAACTAAAATTTAATTTCAATTAGAAATAACTTGCTTGGATATATTTAACTTTGCAAATATCATATTATGTTAATTAAAACTCAAAGTAACTATTTATTATAAGAGCTCTCGGCCCGAAGCTACTTAGGGCACTTTTTATTTAGACCTTTAAGCTTTAGGAGGCTCCTTAACGGTCATACCAATACCAAAGTCATGCAGAACAAGAAACGCACGAATGAATCGGAAGTCTAGGATGACATCGACGGTAAGAACCAGCATCTGCTCGTGTCGGCAACTTTCATGTCACAAGACCCTAAATAAGGTAAAGCCTGCGGGCTGATTTACTTATTTTTACAAACAATAGGCCTTTTTTGTCACTTCTATTTTGAGGGCACGCTAATTCTCTAAAATTGTAAGCACATAATATTTTGGCAATTCTTCGATATTTTCGAACCTTGCTTTTGGGAGCCCTGAGTATCCCCGCGGGCCCCTACACAAAAAAGGCACTGGTACCATCAATCCAGTCATACTGGCTGGCATATTCAGCTATGAAATTGAAAGTTAACGACAGAAGGTTTTGTACCGACTGTACCAAAATAATCAGTCCATCAATTTCAGACACTTTAAAAACCGGTACCTAGCTAGATAACTACGTAATTTCATCATATCAATCTTGTGATGGACAATTATGCCAAAACCAATACGGAAATAAATAACTTCATGCTAACTTTTATTATTATTTTAAAGTCAAAGGTTTGAAAAAGAAGTAAAAAATTAGAAAAAGGCTTATTCCATAAACTTCAGTTATGTATAAATATTAATACAAAGAACGTGTATTAAAAAGGCGCAATTTAAATAATAAATTAATATTTTTATATAATGCTTATTTATCATTCAAAATATAACTAATTGATTCCAATACAAAATCATGTTTTCATAACTCAGAAAGCCTATTGCAAAATTACTTATAAGGTTATTTCTATGACCTAAATTATTAGGCTATAATATATAAACTAGCTATTTACGTAACATGCACGACACAAATTTGTATGGATCACAATAATTGTGTGCTATAATAAGTAATATTTACAAAAAGAAACAGCATTTTTATACCTTTTTTATATCTCTTGTACTTTTGTTTGGATATGGATTATTTATAAAAGATTTTATTATTTACAAAGGATTTATTTCCAAATTAAGTTACCTACCAACAAGTTAAATTTAAGATCTCCTCAGGTCCTCTCTCAGTAGGGCGATGCGTTTTGATTGCGATTTATTGCAATTTCTGCGAGGCGTGTGCCGTCACATTATCAGGGTTCTAACAACGTCTCGTTATTGTTAAATTAGTTGCTGTTGGTTGCTGCCGCGAGTGACTGTTATTTTTAAACAGGAACCCGGCATTGATAAGAATACATCTGTTTGCAATGTCATTGATTACCTAAATACTATGGTTACATGTAAGACCAAGAAGAGTGTAATAGTTTAAGCCATAAAATAATAATTTATGGCTATGACAGACATACCATACAACACTCGAACTCCTATAATCGAATCATGGTTAAAAGCTACAAATAACTTAAAATTAAGCTTAAATTAAATGATTATTACGATTAATATAATTGTAATAAGATTAAGGCTACAAAATAAAACAACCGATGCTTTAACTATGGGGTGAGGCCGTTTATAGTGATATTGTGTGTGATGCTTGACAATACGATTATGAATGGTCCATAAATATGAACAACTTAGAAATACTTGCAGTATTTATCGGATTTAGTGTTTGCAAAAAAAAAAAACATATTATATAGAAATCAAATTTTATTTCGTTTTGACAAATATATGCGGCAGTGGATATATCTTATGTAGGAGGATATATCTATTGCCGTAGTACCATACATAGATAGGATAGGTTTAACCTATAAAATAAAAAATGCAGGTTCTAAACTACAAGAACTGAAACTTTCAGAACTATAGTTCTGAAAGTTTCAGTTCTTGTAGTAGGAACTGAAATTTTCAGTACTTACAAGATAAAATGCGCCTTGAATAGGCGAAGCGTACGTTTTGGTGGTCATGAGTCAAGTACTGGTTTACCTACTAAAAATTTAATAAAGTAACCCGTCAATTTGGCAAGCTACATGTAGATCTTGTACAAAACAAGCAGAATCTATCAGAAAGTGGCAATTGTACATTATTCGTGACAGATATGACCATGTGCGCGTGCTCGTTACACTGGTCAATTTTTTATGCAACAGGGCCAGTTATCCTGAGATAACATAATCATAATCGACAGGGCTACTGGTATATTAGTAGTCTACAATCGCCTTATCGCTCGGGTTCTGTTATTTAAGCCTCCTCCATTATATTACATTCAAATGACTTATACACGTCATACTAAGTCGTGATCAAGTAAAATATTATCGATAAAATAAGTCGATAATTCTTTATATGAATACACAATAAACTAAGGACTAACCAGTAAAATCCTGTTTTACTTGGGATATTTACCGAGTAGTATGTTATCTAACCGGTTTGAATACAATACAGTCACACGACTAAATGCGAAAAAAAATGTAGTAAACGGAAAATATGTAACAACTTAGCTTAATATATTTATTTTGATAATAAATAAATAAATGAAACAATAAAATAAAAGGACGACCCCGCTGGGTTTCTTCTGATGTATCCTCTCAGTCGGAGTCTGCGTTTTAGTCCGGTAATGGTTGTAGATGTGTTGATTTGTCAAGAGTACCGATAAAGGTTTGACTGAATAGAAGGTAATTTACTAGTAGACACTAGAACAAAATATTATATTCTATTGTCAAAATAACATTAAAACTCTAAATAATTATTTGTTATAAATTGTTATAAATAATTATTTGTTCTGATTCGAGATAACTTATTAAAATCTGAAATTTATTAAAATGCCTTGAGTTCCTAGACGTACTTACGTTCATATTCTTTAAGCAAATCAAGCATAGGTACCTAAACCTTACCCTTAGTGCAACCCTAAGTACCGTGAGTATAATACTTACAAAGACGGACCGTCGAATCCGTCGTTTTTGTATATCACAGTAAGACCCCACTTGAAAGTAGGCACACAGAAGCTAAACAGATATAGCTATTGAGATTATTCCGCATAGCAGCGGAATTGACACGGTTAAGTGCGCTTAGTAAAATTTTACCTTCGAGGCTCTTATGTCCCGAATCAGTGGGGTCAATCCCAAATACAACTAATTGAAGTAAAACATCCACGATATTTTAGTTATAATGCTAAAAATATTTCTAGTTGTGATTTTAGCGATTTTGTCCGAAAATTATTGAATAAAAGATTTTATTCATTATCTTCAGACGTGCAACAAGGATGTTATAACATAGCTGACAAGAAAAGTACTTTTCTATGTACTACGGATTATGGCTCGAGCTATAACAAATTTGTAAAATAATATTTCCATATTATATTACCGAGATATATTTCACGACTTTATCTCTAAACGTCTACATTGTATTATGTGCTAATACCGAGAACGAAGCTCGAAATGATTAAACGAACTTACCTGTACGTGAAGTTCGATCACAATTACAGCGTACAAAAGAAAATCTGAATACAGAAAACGTGTGTCTGTCATTTATAAATATGTTGAACAACAAGGGCCCAAGTAAAGACCCTTGAGGAACACCAGAAGAGATCCTGCTCCTCGAAGAGGCATAACCATTGACTACAACCTTATGCGACCTATTATCAATATAAGAACAAAACCACCTGAAAAGGCTACAATGGATACCAGAATTTATAAAGTTTTTGTAAAAGGATATTAATACATATAATAACAATTTTTCGATTCTGTAATCGAAAAATTGTTATTATGTATTAATATCCTTCTCATTTGTGAAATATTGAGATTTAAAGTGCTAATAAAGTCAAGTGTCGCCGCCACCTTCGCCACGAGTATTCGGCTGCGTATTTGTTTCATTAGCGAGTTGATCGAATATTGCCTATCTGATTGTGTAAAGAATAATATATATATATATATATATATATATATATATATATATATATATATATATATATATATATATATATATATATATATATATATATATATATATATATATATATTAAGAAATGATGAAAAATAATGTTTTCATTCATAATAGGTACCTTACCAGACTCGACCTAATCCCAAGGGAAGGGGCCGAGCACCGAATATTTGTGGCATCTCTAGTTAAAAGTACATTACCAACGTCCAGAATTGAGACGATGCATAATTCTGCTATCTATAATGCGACTTTCTGAGACGATGCATAATTATTCTGCTATCTATAGTCACATGGGCGTATCCAGGTTCTGGGCCAGGGGGGGCAACCGTAACATTTTAAGACGATATGTAAGTAAAGTACATACTACAAGTACTACATCAGTAAGTAAAGAGGTAAACAAGTTCCAGGGGAGACTGCTGCCCCCTCCCCCCCTCGGTATGCCCATGTATAGTCACAATGTTGGGGTATAGGTTTAGCCAACGTTTTTCCGCATTAATCGAACTGTCTACAAGAAAAATGTGCTATTTTTTAAAAAGAACCGGGAGAAACACATTAAATGAATATGAATTGTCTTAATCACGAATTAAATTTGATACGCCTTTCAAGACAATTTCTTAGGATTTAATGTCTTTGCATTTACACAGAGAAATATAGAGTTATTACCTAATACTTACCGATGAAATAAAATCACTCCAGTGGTATACCTTAGCTTTTTATTCGACACGATAAAATACCACTTTATGGCATATTTCTATTTTTTACCATATAATATATCTACATTTAGGTACATACATTCGCTCATATAAGCGGCTACGCATTTTACGCTTAACACCGTATCTATTAGTATTTGTGTGGTCTTAATGAATATATGAAACTGAAACATACTTCGCCAATCGCCACCGTGTGGCCTTTAATTAAGAAATAGGTATAATTTCGTCTCTTAGTATTGCAATAAAAACAAATTTATTTTAAGTTTTTATTTACATCACATAAATTGCAACAACAATAATAATTTTCAACGCAAATCCTTATGGTACAAAAAATAGACATGTTTTGCTTTATTAAGAAAAAAAAACAAATTTTTAATATTTTATCAACAAATCATTGTCATAAAGAGGCGCTAATTATGGTCTAATCAGATATCTATTGTATCACATACAGTTTTGGAGATTGCTGCGTTAAACAAACCAGCCAACACTTCGATTCTACTAAAGTTTTCGTAAAGGACCAACGTACGTAAAACTGGGTAGGTATATAAGTAAGCGTTAGTTATTCATTAGGTAATAATCGAAGTGCGATATTGCTTTATATTTAAACCTACGTTTTAATTTAAACCTACACGGTAGCCGAGTCATTGTTGTTTTTAACGTAGGTAACGCGTATGATACGTAAGACGTGTAAGTTTTGATTCGATTATACCTCCCTTAGATTGCATTTTAAAAGGTTTTACTCTGAAATTTTGTTCAGGGTAGAACCTTTTAAAATGCCGGTTGACAAGGTAACCGTGTCATCAACTTATATGGCGTTTAACACTGCAGCCGTGTCACGAATCACGAAATATTTGTACGCCGTCACTACTAAAAGTTTTAGAAAATATGCGCCACAACGAATCGGTTAACTAAATATCTGATTCTTAGATTTCTTGTCCTTTGCATACAATTATAATCCATGTTATATGAACTCAATCAGAACATTTACGTGCCTATTCGGTAAAATTTAGTATTTTATAAACAAACTGAACTATGGGATTTATTAAATGAAAAACTAAATAAAAACTCGCAAATATAGAGACTATTACATTTTATAAACACCATAAATACACATACCATCATACAGATGCTAGTCTATTGATTATCCGTGACGGTAATCGAACCAGAACTTACTCGACATGAAGTCTAGAGATGAGATCGTTAACTATTCGACAAGAGGCAGTCAAATATTTATTCCGTTACTAGCTGCAGCGTGCAACCCGCCGCATTATAAAAGTTTTTGGCAAATCCTGTGAAATCACCTATCTTTTTCGGGGTAAAAAGTAGCTTATGAGCTATTCCAGATCATTGTCTACCTGTGCGCCAAATTTCATCGAAATCCGTTCAGTAGTTTTGCGTGATTGAATAACAAACATCCAACTTTCGCATTTTTAATATTAATATAGAAATAAAGGTAATCGATTGAAATATCTTGATCTAATTAAATATAAATATATGTTTATTTAAAAGGAGATATACGAATATTTAACCTAGAACTCGATGATTAACAACAGCTTTTTGAAGAAACATCCTGTGAAATTTAAGTTAAATAGTAGGTACACCTAAATATTATACAGGGTGTCCCAGAACTCAACGTCAAGCCGAAACGGGGTGACAGGATAGATCATAACCATCACGAGAAAAATCAGAAAAAAAATCTATCCCATGCAGTTTGAAAATTATGGGCATTTTAAGAAAAACCTAGAAATTTGGTCTAACTGTACCATTTTTCGGTTATTGTGGTTAATTTTTATTATTTTTGTTCATTTAAACTTGGGAACCGTAACCCTAAATAACATCTCGAGAATCACAGTCTAAAATAATGACACAATTACCCCAAGTTTCCTAGAATTTAGACTATTTGTTAAACTATGAATTTAAAATTTTCAAACTTTGTCGACTTTGAAACACCCTCCTTTAAAAAAAATGTACTAGAGTGCCTTGGCAAGTGCCATTAAAAGTTGGCGCATTTAATCAGGATTGTAAAATGGTACAATACTTGTTAGTTTCATACTAAAAAAAACGAGTAAAAAATAAAAACCTCAAGTAACTCGATTTTTGCTAACCCATTTTACTCAGTTAAAATGTTTTTTATTCGCACAAGCCCTTGGTAGGTTTTTATTTTACGGTAAAATGATGAGAGATATGGATAGTGGACATGTTTGCCATGAGCGAGCGAGACAGATAGTGACGCCACTTTTACCAAAGCAACAAAATACTAATAAAATAATGAAAAATGTTGACCTTGTTTTGTTTAGGTTTATTGGATTAAAAGTCAGATTTGAAAATAACATTTTTTACTATAACAAATGTTCAAATTGTTTACCATCAGCTTCAACACACGCCCTACATCTTCTTAAAAAAGATCTACTTATTAGCCGGGCATATCCTCGAGAGTTGATGTCCTCAGCAGCTTGAGAAATTCGTTCACGCAGCTCGGCTACGCTCTCAATGGGCTTAGAATAAACTTTTTCTTTGAGAACGCCCCAATAAAAAAAATCCAGGGGATTTAAATCTGGGGAACGGGCTGGCCACGAGATAGTGCCTGAACGTCCAATCCACCTTCCCGGATAAACTTGGTCAAGGAAATCTCTTACTTGCACTGCGTAATGCGCTGGGCAGCCATCTTGTTGATACCACATGTGGCGACGATCTGTTAGTGGTACGTCCTCTAACAAACTTGGTAAAATTTCTCGTAAAAAATTTAGATAATTCGTGCCATTCAAATTCTCAGGCAGCTCAAAAGGCCCAACAATTTTGCCGTTTAAAATTCCTGTCCACAGGTTAACTTTAAAGCGATATTGGGATCGGTCTTCTCGCATTAAATGTGGATTCTCCACATGCCACTCATGAAAATTGTGTAAGTTTATGTAGCCATCTTTTTTAAATGTAGATTCATCTGACCAGAGAATTTTTTGGATGAATTGGGGATTTTCATTATGCCTCTGTAGCATTGTTTTACAAAATGAAATCCTTTCAGGATAATCTCGAGGGACTTTGAACTCGTTGTACGTGAAACGGATGCATTTCAGCTCTTTGTAAAATACGATGTGCTGTGCTTTTGGGTATTCCCGTTCTTTCTTCAATTCCACGAACGGAAATACTTGGGTCATCTGCGACCTCTTCCAACACTTCTTCTTCGTAAGGAAAGCGAGGTCTACCTCCAGCCCGTATTTGATTCGGAAAATGGCCGCCCTCTGTGAGTGAACGGTGCACATTAACAAACACGCGGTGATCCGGATAGCGCTCTAAATTTGGATATCTTTCACGATAAAGTCTAGCGGCGGCACTTGCATTGCATCTGCATTCCCCATAAATGAGATGCATGTTCGCATATTCTTGTGAAGTGTAGCGCGTAGGCATAGTGATGACAAGGATGTCAACACAAAAGTCCAATTCCAAAAGAGAGAAGCCAAAGTTGCCGGTATGTAATCAACAAGTCCAATTCACAAAAATCCAAGTCCAAAAAGAAAAGCCAAAGTTGTCAGTACTAAATTAACACAAGCGAATACGGAAAGGTGCGCAGTAGACGAATGAGCGAAATGTACTAACTGGTGTCAGACTGGCAGCGTAGCTATTTGCTTGGTATGGCGTCTGTATCTGTTTCATTCGCACTCGTTTAAACGACGCATCTCCGTCTCACTGCGTGGCGTCACTATCTGTCTCGCTCGCTCATGGCAAACATGTCCACTATCCATCTCTCTCATCATTTTGCCGTAAAATAAAGAATCTACTAAAGGCTTGTGCGAATAAAAAACATTTTAACTGAGTAAAATGGGTTAGCAAAAATCGGGTTACTTGAGGTTTTTATTTTTTACTCGTTTTTTTTTAGTATGAAACTAACAAGTATTGTACCATTTTACAATCCTGATTAAATGCGCCAACTCTTAATGGCACTTGCCAAGGCACTCTAGTACATTTTTTTTAAAGGAGGGTGTTTCAAAGTCGACAAAGTTTGAAAATTTTAAATTCATAGTTTAACAAATAGTCTAAATTCTAGGAAACTTGGGGTAATTGTGTCATTATTTTAGACTGTGATTCTCGAGATGTTATTTAGGGTTACGGTTCCAAAGTTTAAATGAACAAAAATAATAAAAATTAACCACAATAACCGAAAAATGGTACAGTTAGACCAAATTTCTAGGTTTTTCTTAAAATGCCCATAATTTTCAAACTGCATGGGATAGATTTTTTTTCTGATTTTTCTCGTGATGGTTTTGATCTATCCTGTCACCCCGTTTCGGCTTGACGTTGAGTTCTGGGACACCCTGTATAGATATAAACCCTTTAGGTTCTAAACGACAACTTCCCAAAATGTTCACTCTACCAAAACGTCCTTTTCCCAAAATGGTAATTCCCTAAATGTCTATTTCCCACTTTGTCCACTTTCCCATAACGACCACAAATCTATAATTCCCAAAAAGTCCACTTACCAGAACGTCAACTCTCAAAACGTCCACTTTCCATATAAGTGGTTTATGTATTTAGATATGCACGCACATAAAATTTCTGTGCGTGAATATCTATATGTAAGTCGACCCGCGCTATATTAAGCCATTTCAAAGAGGCCTGAAAAGGTTTCTTACTCTCGCCGGCCGCTCAAACATGTGACACGTGCCACATGCACGTGACACGTGCCACTTTCGGAGATGTTTACATACACACACACACGCACACAGACACAGACACATACAGACATACTGACGTCATCGTGAAAATAGTCAGAAAGGTTCCTAGGACCTCAAAATGTGGACATATGGTGAAAACTCGATTTTCGAAAATCGGGGTAAATTCAGTAACTTCCTTATCTACATACGTAGTGGGAAATTAAAAAATGTGAGTTACTGCGTGATGAAAGGTCGACACCGTGCTTCACAAAAGTGTATTTTGGACTTGTAGATCACATTTCACAGACAAAAACTACTTGGCATCGGATATTTTTATATAAAATCCAAACAAATAAATCGACATATCTATGTCGAGCGATATTCAAAATGTTGTCATCCGAAGAGGAAAATATTCTACCACGTATTTGTTTTTACCTATTTTCATTATAATTAATAACGTATGTATTTTACGTGCAATATTACATAACCTGGACTTTGCTTTTGCATAAAAAATATTTTTTAAGTGTTGGGACTTACTATTATACTGGCAAAAACATTACAAAGCCGTTTGTCACACCCATATTACCTAAGCCTTATAATGAGGACTTTTAGAAGGCAAAAACTCTTCCAACTAGCAATCTAGATGCCACAGTGATCATTAGAAAAATACTGTCACTGCCAAAAAGACATTTTTTTTTTTAATTTTTATTATTATATAATATTCCTTCGGACGGCATTATTTTGTGATTTGCTTAGTGACAAGTAGTTTTAGTGGCGATATTTTCGAGTTTTATCGACGAAAACATGTAGGGTAACGTGCCCTAAAGTCGGTCTGCGCCTAATGTCGGCCTCCTAATATGTTTATGCCGATAATTAATTTTCAGGTATACATAGCTTGAAATTTGTGTTGCGAATGATGACTTTGCTTATATGACTGAGTATTAATATACGACTTAATTAATTTGTGTCATATACTCCAATGCATATAGAGCACGTAGAAGCCAAAGAGTCGCCACAAAGAGCTATACTGTTTCCGATTCGGCTAAAAACGTTAGAGGAGATTACGCACAGGATTTATGTTTTTCTATATTCTAAGATCTGAACCAAAAACAGTTGCGCACGACAGGCGGTGCTCAAGTCGTGCACAGAGCCAATAGTAGATAACTCAATATAGTAGTCAGAAATATTATGATTAGCTTAAAACATTTTAACTTTTTAAATTGATTTAGACAAATAATTTGATACATAAGCATACCTATCCTATAACTTTTTACCTCAAAGCGTTCGTAAGTATTGCTTCTGCTTGCCCACCCATCTGTTAACGTTCAAGCTAGTTTAGGGTTTACAATCATGGCAAGATTTTTATGAAAGTTATAATGAAAAAGTTCCAAGGTAATAGCTTTGAACAAACATACACACATACATCCACACAAACATACACATAAAGACACACAAGTATTCGCCAAGCAATGCACAAATTTGTAATAATATTTGTAAGATATACAATTATATTTTAGTAGATACATTTAAATAATGTTTTTTTTTAAAGAATTACTTCAACCACTGTTTTTATAACTTCAATAATGTAAACTTGTATTGGCCATATTTTTTATTTACGCTTGGTGCTGGTTGGTAACAGCTGTTTAATTTTTGAAATATACAAAAAATAAGTCTCTTGAGAACCTCTACCTAGCGGTAAAAGTAGTAGAATTACAGGGAAATGTTCTAGAATATTTCTCTGTAATTTTACTAATTTTACCTTACCGGGATAAAAAATTGTAAGTTTTAAGTTTTCTATATAACTAATAATACTATTGGAAGGAAAGACAATCTTTATTTCAGTGAGGAGATATTTTAAATTACAAATAAAATCACAAAAACTAAAAAATATAAAGTTAAATAATTTTGAAATATCATCTTGAGAACATCTAGAATATTTCTCGGCATTTAAAATATATTTTTACATAACCGATCAAAAAGTGTAAGTTTCAAGTTTATACTAAATGACTATCAATGTTATTTGAAAGACTATGTACATACCGGTGAGGTAGACATATTTTAAATACTGTCTTGGGAAAATATTTATTTGCTTGCAACATTATTCAAATCTTTGTGTGCGTGTCAACGCAAGTAACTACACGAAGGTCATACATACATCGATACGGTTTTGGTTTAATAAAATATGTACGAAACGTTGAATGCAATTATCACTCTGAGCGTTATTCCTCTAAGTTTGTATGTTTGTCCACGAATTTTTCGGAAATTAAAAGCTAAAAGCTATACAAAAGCTATTAAAGGAGGCTCCCATATGACAAACCTAATTTTTTACTCGGTCTTAATAAACAGGTAGAAACTTGAATAAGGAATTTACGGACTTGCACTTAGCCGGTTTTTATTTAGGGTTCCGAAGTATGGAATTTTCAGAAGTAATTAATATATTTAGTGTACAGACAATATTAAATTATTAAACAATAATATTATATATTTATTTCCTCGTACATTATGCGTGGTTTCATATGCGTATACCTACCAAACATTCGTATTAAAATTTTAAAGAAAGCATTAATACACCTTTTTAATCTCCATTACGTTTTTTATTTACTCATTGTAGGGTCATTGTGTCGGTTGGCAACCACTTAGTGGAGATGCCCACTTTGGATACGTCAAAAGATATCATATCTATACATAACATGTTTTTTTTAATGTAAATTAGTCGGAAATGTAGTCAAGTTATGGAATATATATGTAAAAAAACCCGGGCGAGACACATAGCCATTGGTCGCCTTTTACGCCCTGCCTGGAAGAACGGCAGCTGTTGATGTTTCTTCAAAGGGGGCCGAAACAAAAAGGGGCAGTATTAAATTTTGTAAACTAGACGTTTTGGGAATAGCCGTTTTGAGAAACGGACTATTTGGGAACTGGTCGTTTTAGGAAGTGGACGAAATGGTAAATAGACATTTAGGGAATTACCATTTTGGGAAGTGGATGTTTTGGGAGAGTGAACGTTTTGGGAAGTTGTCGTTTTGAACCTAAAGGATATAAACATCAAGTTATTCATAACTAAACATTGATTCTATTTTTGACACTTAAATTTAAAATATATACGTTGTGGCACCTATAGTTGTTTAATCACGGGATAGCAAACAAGCAGATTGATTCCGAGATAACCGTCGCCCATAATAACCAAACATGTTAATTTTTGGTTGCCACCTTTGCGACAGTCACGCCACGTCATCCATAAATTTGAATAAGCGTTTTAGTTTCTATTTTTTTCCGCTTTGTGTTATTTAACAAGTGCTATTCACTACTACTAACGGCTATCTTATTTAGTTATATAACAAATTTCAAATTTAATGATTTTACATACCTAATCAAGTAAGCAAATAAGTTTGGACGGACATGAATTTCAGTACACACCCAAAATTTATAAGCTATCACACAAAAATGAAACTTACTGAGTAGGTATATTAGGGTATGTTTTGCGGACCGTTGTACGTGGTGAAACTATCAGCTGGCTTGAAAAGTGTGATTAATCAGCAAAATCAACATAGGTATGTCTTCTTATTTGGGTATTCTATCAATATCGTGACTGCTTGGGGGAAATATTAAAATGGCGTACCAATCCTAGACTGTTGACGTAACTCGAGTTAAACCATATATGTACCGACTATTGGTAAGGAATAGAATAAAGATGACTTTGAATAGCGATTAACGGTTTTTATTTTAAAGTTAACGCGCGATATTAAACTAGTTTTGACTACAAGTTCAAACATTTCGGTAATTATGATGAAGTACATTTCGCCTACAATAAAAAAATCTTTAAAGACTTACAACTTTGCTATTGTATGAAAAAACAATGACTCCACAAAATACAAGATTAGGTACTTCGTTAATCTCTAGAATTGATGAAAGGAATTTAAAATTTCATTTATTTACAAATTACATCATTATTAGATTAGAACAGTGACGAGCAATGCAATTTAATAAGAATTAAGTCCACACAAGAGAGCGGTAATACTCGCAGAAACAATAATTGCTTGGCGGGCGAACACAGGAAGATTGTAAAGATCAATAACTACCTAATGCGCCCGCGTGTCCTGTTATAAAATCGATTAATAGAAGCTAATCAGTAATATTTACCAAAGCATGTTATTATACTATATTATGTTTTAAATACCTACAACACGGTCAAGCAGTCCCCTTAGGACAAACAGCGGGTAATATGTCGCGCGCGATAGAAGAGATGTTTGAACAATATTTTTTTTGTACCAGACCCGGGCGAGACAATGCAGAACTCTACCGCCTAGTAGCCACGATGGTAGTGACTCACATAGCCAATCGGTCACCTTTTACGACTTCCTAGCAGAACGATAGGTCTATTCTTCAAAGGAGCCCGGGCCAAAACGAGGGGGAAAATTGACCATCTTTATAGGCAAGTTCGTCGCTCAGAGACACAGCACTCATGCTACTTTTAGCATCGGGGATTTAGTTGCTTTTAGGAAGCTACATGCAACGACCGAACGTTCCACACCGCAAATATAAAAACGCCAGACGCGACGATTGAGCCGCTATTTGGAAGCTCGATACCGCAGCTGGACGCTACACCTCGCCCACATTCGGATGCCGGTCGCATCGTGTCTTTTGCGGAACGTGCCTTAGTATTGTACTAAATTTTGACAAAGCTACACCCTTAAGGGATTATAACTGCACTGCTTATTTTATTGATAAAGCGATAATATCAATTATTGCATCGAAGGCGGTTTTGGTTACATCTAATATCTAGTTCGCGTCTTACTTTGGAGAGGATTATTCAATATTTCATATATGTATACACTCTCCATCCCTTCACCTCTCTGCCAGCTTACTAACAGGTATGTATAGATTATGGATAGTTTTTATTTGAAAAGACCATGTGGTGTCGTGGGACACCAGATAGGAACGAAGTTCCTAATTATAAAAATCTTACGCTTTTTTTAACGTTACGGACTTTTTTGCCGGCTAGGGCCCCGCCCCATAAGGAACAGGGTTCCAAAACAAAAGTGTAGTATCGATAGCTCAAAATAGAGGCATATTTCACACTTGTGCAATACAACCGATAGTATCGATACTATTGTGTCTTAAGCTTAGGTAAATAAGCCCCTCGATAATTTACTATTAATAGTTTGCCAATTTGTAGTACTATTTTCGGTATGTTTTAACACATTGTATTAATAAGCGAAGATCATAAAGTTAAATCAGTATATTTTTTATATTGCTACCGACTTGTGTTACTGCTACTATTTTGAAAGGAAAAAGGAAGATATCAATTTGAAATTACCATTTGCAAACAATACTTTACAAATCTGCAAACAATCGATAGTCAACTATTAAACCACAACACTACTGCCGACCCGCGGGGTTATCACGTATCTCACAATGCGAATTTATCGTAATTGTTTAGTTATTGCAAGACTCATAATAGCCTTGTATATTAGCGGCAGTCGTTGCCGATTGATTTTTGGTACTGTGACACCGCAGAAGTGCATCCAGCGATCAACAAGCAGTTGGTGACGTTTTTGATGATTTTTTTGTTACGTTTATCAGTTATCGCTAATCGCTGGCGGATTGCAAATTATAGTTGATACGCTTACAGGTCCAGCATTAGAGCAGTCGCTAAAACGCGAGATACGGATACCGTATCCGAACGAAAGAAGTAGCAAACTCGTGATTCAGCACCGATACAATCGCTAAAACGTGCGATTTTGGTGCTATTATGGAATACAGAGTCGCTAAAACGCGATGCAGCATCGATGCAATCACCAAAGCGCCGATCAGCGATGCTAAAAGCAGCACGTGTGCTGTATCTGTAAGTTATCGTCTAGTTGAACATTAAAAAGGTGAAATCAATTAAATTTGCTATTACCCGCGAACTGTTCTATGTATCCTCCGCGATGGTACCGAAAAGAAAGACAACGGTTTAATAAATGGATAAGACTCACCGATGGTCCGGAAAAGACCCCAGCGGCACACGAATACCGATTATTATTACCGATTAACCGATTAGGTATTTATTAAACCAACGTCTACCTTTTTGGTACCACCGCGGAGGATACATAGAACAGTTCGCGGATAATAGCAAATTTAATTGATTTCACCTTTTTAATAATGGATTTCCGCAAAGTAAAATAACATAAATAGATAAACATTGACAGTATCATAAATCCTTATACATGTGTTGGACCTTTACAACCCTAATTGGACGTAGTTAAACGAAAAGGATCCAATCCACAATATGGCCAAAAATGAGTTATATGCAGCAAACTGATGCTAAATATCAACACTATTGGCCAGTACAAAAGATCCAAGCAACAATAGCTCTCTATTACTTTAACGTCAGAACTAGTCCCCATATTATATGGCACGATAAGAAATAAATTGAATAATCCGACTCTCCTAGTTTACAACCAATATTAACAACTGATTAAAAGTGAAATAAAATGAATTTAGGAGCACTGAGGTACTAGTAATATAGTTCAATGTCAAGAAGTCTGAATTATTTTGCCTAATTAAAATTAGTTTATCGTTGATACTGACACTTCAATAAAACACTAAAACTAATCGAAAATCTGTCAAATTTCAAAGGTCAATATCTCTAAAGTGATTTGTGTGGATTGGATCCTTTTCGTACAATTACGTTCAATTAAAATTAATTAATAATAATAGAACAAATTGGGTAAATTATATCAAGTCATGCAATTTGCAATGCATCAAAATCTTTACATTAATAATTTACTATCATTAAATTGACTGTTTCGTCAGCATAACAAAAAGCCTGGCTAATAAAATAAAAAATAAAAAATCTATTAGAGATATATTTTATAAGTATTTTATTTTGTGTAGTGGCAACCATTTTCATTTAAATACTAAGCACTCTAATATGCAAAGCAGCAGACAAATTCTGAGATAATTGTCACAAATAATATTTGTATTCAGTAAAAGTTTATATAAGTAGAGAAGTTAAAATTGTTTTAATTTTCTCGATCGGGCTTTAGTTATTTCACTTTTTTTAATATTCAAAGATATTTTCTCAACACGTCAAAAGCATAAAAACACACCCGACGTACATTGAAATAGCAGATTTAAAGATATTTACACCGAATAAAATTTCAAATACTTTAAATTATCATAATGAAATCAAATTATTTCGCATGATCGTTCGTTCGTATAAAATTCAGCAGTGTTTTGTTGCGACCATTGTTAAAAAATTCAAGATACACGATCAGTGTTTCAAAAACGTCCTCTAAAAATGAGCGCAAATTTTAAATTGTGCGCTCATTTCAAATAGAATCGCGTCGGTTGCGCTACTGTTCATTTCAATGACGTGTGGTAATATTATACACGTCATTGGTTAATTTTACTACTTTTTGTAGGTTGCTTTGTAGAAACAACTATAAATCTTACGCTTAAGGTTGGATATGCAAAAACATATATTTTTGCCATATCTATATCTACTTGTGTGAAATTAGCGACAGTTTTAAGTGTCAGTTTTGTTCGGATCTGTGCATCTTGGATCTTTTATATCAATGGTTGCGACTCAATTTTAGTAAAGCTTCAAACAGCGATAAAATAAAAACAAGAATTCTTTAAATGTGTTTCATCCTACGAAATAATCGTAATGTTTCCTTAGATGAGCTTTAAAAATTGTCAGAGCTGACCTTTATTGATTTACTATCAATCAAAGATAATTCTAACATTTTTCAATACACTAGAAAAGTCGAATACACTGAACCAGCAGAGAATAAGCTGTTACAAATCAAAAACATATTTAACGTTGAAGATTAATCACATTGTCTTATCTAGTTATTTTTACAGGGGTTGGGGGGGCTCTACTACATAAATATAATAATACACACATAGATTTCTCGGTTGTAGGTAATTATATAATTTCAATGATTTTTGTATGAAGTTTCTTTCCAGCTTAAAATTTCGAATCGGTATTTCGACATCTTGGGGTGAGCACGACCCACCCGACCCCCCTTCTATATACATCTATGACCAGGCTTTATCAATACATATAAATAAAGTCAAAGCATCTGTTTATCATTATCAAAGTAATAGCTTTTTACCAAGTGTAGACCAAAAAACCAAATTCATAAATTGTCTGTTTGTTCCAGCTAATCTCCAAAACGACTAGACCGCTTTCGTCGGCACTTACACTAACAGATTTCATAAGGTGTAACCCCTTACAAAATCAACATCTTACTTTAAAAGGGTACTTTTATTTTTAAAACAAGATTTGGGCGTGCGGAAAAATTAAAACCCAGATCTTGAGTTCACGCAAACGAACTCGTAGGCACAGCTAGTTAATAAAATAAATAAACAATTCGTGAAGAATATTTAGATCAGATACTATAAATATTGGAGAAACAAATAAAGAAACCAATCTTTAATGGCATTAAAAAATAGTTATATTAAATGTTTATGTACCTACTATTTATGAAGTATTTTATTTTGACGCGGTAACGCAGTAACGACCAAAAGGTCAACTGTAATAGTCATTTCGAATTTTTTTTTTAAATAATTACTATTAATTTAAATAAATTCCGCCCATTTTAATCAGCTTTAATATCTTGCCCATTGTAAAGGACATGAAATCCGAGAGATTATTTTTTGGAAAAATATATCAATTAGCAGGCGTCTACTAATTACGTGAGGTAATTTCATCAAATCTAACGTGGTGGACGGGGGTTGTTCGGCGAATCTCACGTAATTTTTTCCGGCAACAAACAGTATAAAATTGAGGGAAACCTGAATTACATCAAGTAAAATTCTCGTCTCACCACTGAACACTTAATCATATTATATTAGATATATTGTAGCTCCATTTTAAGTTTAGCGGTCGAATTTCTCACTGGCTTCTACACCTAACTTCTAATCGAAGATTTTAATATTAATTACATTAGTTTTATAATATATTAGCTACTCCCATTATCTTCCGTCTTACTCACTCATTCGCTTTTCATATTTTAGCGTAGTATTCAAGAGTTTAACTACCTACTGCTAATACTTTGATTGTATGAAAGTTATAACTGCATATAATTTAATTTGTATGTCGAAAAATGATTTCAAATATTTAAATAACAGTAAATTCCGCGTTGACAAAGTCGCAATCAAGTTTTGCATTTTTTTCATATTATATTTCGCAGAAAAATTACAAACAATCCTAGTCCGGTGAAACTATGTAACCGCGCGCAGAAGCGATGCAGTTATGACTTAACGCCTCAATTTTTAGGCACATTTTCGAATGCAGCAGTCGGTATTTTGAAAACTTATGTAATTAATTATAAGTGTAGGCAGAGCAAATTGTCTATGAAGTGATCTGTTGCAATAGTAACTATTATATAATCTGTGTTCACACACACTACCGCTTTTCGATCGCAGCAGCAGGGTGATCGCTCGTTAGAAAAACAAGAATACCTATTTACGAAAAATCTCAAGTGGGTCAGAAGGTTAAGCAAATTCTCTCATCTCATCAAAAAGGAGAGGGGGAGGTCCCCGGGGGTAAATGAAAACGCCAAATTCGTCTCACGTAATTAATGGATGCCCCCTAACTATATAATGTTCATTCATTTTGCTGCAGAGGAAAATATTTCCAGAGAAAGCTTTTTGCTCAGCAATAGAAAACTATTGCTGAGCAAAAAAATTTCTCGGAAAATTAACTTAACTTCTGTCTTAATATTTTGCAATTACACCAATAAATAAAAATATCAACATGCTAAAAATTAAATGTCACTATTAAATATGTCCATTGTTGTTACATAATGGAAAAATTTAAAAAAAAGCCAAGTGTGAGTTGGACTCGCGCAGGAAGGGCTCCGTACCATTATTTATAAAAAAACGGCATAAAATCACGTTTGTTATATGGGAGCCTCCCTTAAATACTTATTTAATTTTAATTCAATGTTTTTAAAGTGAATATATAACTTAATATTCTGTGAAAGACGTAAAAAAATTAAAAACTGACAAATTATTATTATCTATTTTTAATTTTGTTTTTTTAAATACATTTATATTTTTATTATATATATGTTCAAACATTTTTAACTAATTTCAGGAGCTGTCATTGCAGTAGCGATTTTTGTGAAAGTATTCGAAAATAAAACACTAATTTTATACAAGTTTTACAATATTTTTGAATAATCAATCAAGTTAATATAGTATTCATTGTGTAATTTTTGCTATGCTGGAAAAGTGAAGAAAAATCTTATAATTTATATACTATAGTTTTATAATGGCTTAGAATATATTGTATAATAATATCACAATTTACTTATTAAACAACATAAGATATTTTATTACTGGACTACAATTTGAGTATATAAACATTCATGAATAAAAAAAATATTATTATTGGATAATATACACCTACAAAACCGTCTTACATATTACTCGGTGAGAACCATTTTCTTTCATTATTTTAAACATCTATACATAAACAGCAAATAATTTAATAAAGAGATCTAAAATCAATTTGGTTGCTAATATAGGAAGTAGTAACAAAATCAATACAAAGTAGTCTAGGGATTTCTTCGTAACCCAGTAATCTTTTAACAGTTGGGCTAGCAGTATGTATTAGAATCAATAGCTGATCGAAAATTTTTGTTTAGGAAGGACCTGACATCAGCAACTCCGTTCAATGAATCTCTTTATTTCCATCCAAAGGTCAATTATATAATTTTATGGGTGAAATAAGACGATTGTTACTGATTAGAGGTACAAGAGGCCGTTTTAACAAAAGTAATCCCATTTTTTAAAATGGATTATAGTAAATCTGTATCACAAATTAGGGGACAATAATTAAAAGAAGGCTATAGCGTATATCATTATAAAAACTAATCGTTCATTCGGAAAATTTAAAATGTAAAATAATGATAGTTCTTTAAAAACACGCGAGATTCCTTTTGTTAATAAGGTTATTTTTATACTATGTTCATGGAGAAAGAGTATATTCCTCAGCCTTTAAGAGATCCCACACTATTGCACTTCAGCACACGTAACAAGAACATAATACGACCACTGCAAATTATAACTAATCAGTGGACTTGTATAATGCAAATTGTTAAGACGTATTTGTAAACCGATTTTAATTTGACAATTATGCAAGCAGTTTTCTATTGCAGAGTTCGAAAGATTAGACTATAATTAATTGAGCTATATTTTTCAAGGCTTACTTAATACTGCTGCCTCTCCTCAAAACCCAAACCAATGGTTATAAAAGTAATGACACGCAAAGTGCGCCTTGAAAAACCAAAGCGCGCCTCTTTGAGGTCTGGAGTCAAATACTGTGTTACACGTACACCAAAATATGTAATATACAATATTGGACTCATCAACCAACGAAATATCGGCGATTATCAGTTTGACATGATGGAATTAGATGGAATTAGATATTATTTGAATATGACATTGATATAAAAAACCCAAGATACACAATTAGTTTCTCAAAAACGTCCTCCAAAAATGAGCGCACAATTTCAAATTGTGCGCTCATTTCAAATAGAATTGTGTCGGTCGCGACACTTAGTTTTATTTCTTTTCGTACATTGCTTTGTAAAAACAACTATATATCTTGCGCTTAAGGTTGGATATGCAAAAACATATGTTTTTGCCATATCTATAACTACTTAAATGAAATTAGGGACACTTTTGAGTGTCAGTTTTGTTCGGGACTGTGCATCTTGGGATTTTTATATCAATGGAATATGATTATCTATTTAGGCGTCCAAGTACGTGTATCTACTAAATTTCGTAAGTGTATGTATGTTTGAACGGCTGATAACGAATTTCCCGGGAACTAAAAGCCATATCGAGATAAAAGAAAATTTAAATCAGGTATATTCCAACAGTACAAACAAACAGGAACAGTCTAAATTTATGGAAATTAGTTAAGTAGCTATAATTGCCAGATATTTGTAGTCGGTTTAATTTTTTAAATTAATATTATTTTCTTTTATCGTTTTGATTTCAGTATTTACTGCGTACAATAAACAATTTAATATTTAAAATATTTCTGTTAATTTTGGTGAATTATTTAAAAAGACTACAGTATATGCGTCATTAATGTTACCGGCTAAACCCGATTTCAGGCTAAACTAGTTTGTCCTAGGCTAAATCAGTTGATCCTAAGCGTGTGGATATACTAGTTAAGCCTAGGAGAATCTAGTTTGGGCTTTACTTTAGGCTTCTTTAGTTTGGTCTAGGCCGAACTACTTTTGGCTTATAATTGAACTGATTGAATCATTGTAAGTGCCAAAATAAACACGTTGTAACCTCTGAACGCAGGGACACCCTTCGGCGGCCGCTACCGCTGTACTTCACACGATGGTCACTGTTTCTACCCTAACCCAAATGAATCAATAACAGTAGATGGTACCTGACACAGGTGAATATATAAGGAAAAGACAATAAGCCTTAATTTACTCAAATAATAATTCCAAAATAGTTCGGCGTAGGCAAGACTCAATAAATAAATAAATATTGTTTGACAAATTATATGAATTGATCTAACCCCAAAGTAAGCAAATTATTTGCTTACGATATGGGTATTTGTCAACGATATTAATACACAGAAATATATATATTGATACCAAAATATATGTAGACTAGATTAATTAAGCCTAAAGTATTTAGGCCAAACTAGATTGTCCTGGGCTAAACTAGTATATCCTGACACGCTTAGTATGAACCAGTTTGGCCTAGGACACAAGTTTGGCCGGAAATCGGGTTTGGCTGGTAAAATATGCACAGTGCATGCTCGAGTTGGTAAAATCAAATCATGTAGATTTGAGGGTGTTGGTAGGTATTCTAATTTCTGGTTTCAGTATTTCTCTTTATAGTTTATACAAGCCAGTTATATTAGTTATTTTCTTTTTTTTATTTTCTATTTTATTGGTAAATAAATTATATTGTACTGAATTATAATGATGGAAGTGTGGGAAAAGTAATTAAATATGCTTATAATTATTAGTATGAAGTTGGAGGTAGAAAACAGGTTTATACTTTCAGTTTTTTGGCTGGCCTTAACGCATAATTCATAGTGACTTGCCGTTTATTGCCTGGCCGTCTCAGCTGCCTTCGCCCATTCCACTCGGCATCCATTTTGCGCGCCAATTCGAGATCACTCTTTTCCTGTTCTATCATTCTTTCAATTCTAAGCTGCTCATGCAGAATATTTTTAACATCACAATTTTCCAATGGACTAGACAAATTTTTCACAGCTAAATTTACCTTATTATTATTAATTGACTCTTCAAATAACAAAGGACTACAGGATTGTCTCTTGATATTCGTTTTTTTCGAGTTACTCCTCAGATAGGGCTTTTTATCAGAGTGGAACTTCGTCACTTTAATTTTCTTCTTAGGAGTAACTTCATTTTCATCTTTAGAAATACTTCCCATAGACCTAGTTCGCCTTAAAAAAGGTTCATTATCTAACCTAATAATACCATCGACAGCCATTGTATGTTTATTCTTATTTGCTTTTAAAACTAAAGATTGGGGAATTTGGGAACTGTTAGGTGATTTCTTTTTCATTTTGGGTCTAAGCCCTGCACCCGTACGTTTCTGTTCCTGAAAAATATAACAATAAATACACCTTATTTAATTTTAATGACCAAAAATGATTTCACAGCCCTTTATTCGACAATCACGGTAACACAGGAATTTTGTATTATAATTTAAATAGATAGTTTTTGATTTTAATATTTTGTCACAATGTCTCGATTAGACCAATAAATAACAATTTCAACTTGCCAAAAAATAAATGTCACTATTAAATATGTCGATTGTTGATGCATAGTAAAAAAAAAAAAAAAAGACAAGTGTGAGTCGGATTGGCGCAGGAAGGCCTCCGTACTATCATGTATAAAAAAAACTGCAAAAAATCACATTTGTTGTATGGGAGACCACCAATAAAAAACTTATTTAATTATTTATTTTTAAAGTGAATATATAACTAAATATTCGGTGAATATTTCAAGCATCTACCAGTTGTCGTTATTAAGATCGAAAAAAAATGCAAAAAAAAAAGACGAAGGGAGCTCCCTTAAATATTTATTTGATTCTGTTTTTAGCACTTATTTGTTGTTATAGTGGTAACAGAAATCCATCATTTGTAAAATTTTCAAGTGTCTAACTATCACTGTTCATGAGATACAGCCTAGTGACAGATAAACAGATAGGTGACAGACAATGGATGGACAGTGGAGTCCCAATAATAGGTTTTACGGGTACGGAACCATAAAAATAGATTAAATTAAGGAAATAAATTTGCAATATCTTATATGTGACTTCTGCAATACCACCAGGGGGGGGGGGCTCGTTAAAGTCTAGCCTCAGTTTAATTAAGCAATAATTTGGTGAATTCCCTGGCCAACAAAAATTCTTAATTCAGTACAGTAATCCACCCACATCAACTACCTTTTCTCCCATAGTTACTAGCACAAACAAAAGCACACAATACTCAACGCACATTTAACTACCGTTACGGAAGCATCTATAAAGGTGTTGAATAGTACATTACAAGAAATAATGCATTTATTACATAGAATAAGTTTACCGGACACCTTACCTTCAAACCAAAACCTTACCATGTTAAGTAGCGCTGCCGCTATTACGGCAGGAAAAGTTAAGGTGGTGATACCAAACCCGGACGAATAATTGCAGAACTCTTCCACCTAATAGTCACGACACATTCTACCTACCTAGCAAAAAAGGCAGGTAATCTGTTCTTAAAAATGAAAACCAGACGAACAATCATATAAATATGTAATTTTCGGAGATTTAAATTACTTTTGTATAACACCCAACCTGGCTGGTATATATACTTAGTTAATATGTAGATAATGTTATTCTTCATTATTGACATGCTACACCTCTCATATAGCTACGAACAGCCCCAACATATGCCAACAAATCCGGCTATCCCAGAATTAGGTTCCGACGTTTGGTGCAATTTGAAGTAGTTCAAACGCAGAATGTGAGGGAAAAATGAAATGCAATTCCTGTTTAGATATTTAGATTTCCTATACCGCATTGAAATGCCTCCCGGCTTGGCCTGATGTGAGCCATTTGATGTGAATTGTACCTATAAGGACCCAGACCAACACAACTGTCAATCCAGTATATATTACACATCATAGAGTATTCCTGTGGGTGTATTTAGGTTCAAGTGTTTTTCGGTAAGGCAGAAATGTATTAACATTTTACGTGGCCATTATCTAACAAGTCCAAAAAAATTTACTAACCTCGTTTGAAGACCTTAACAATTCTAAAGCTATAACAAATGCAGATGGTAATTTTCGAGACAGTGAGAGGTGCCTTAAGCGACATAACCCTTCTAGATATTTTTCTCGACTTGGTTGCATTGCAGTTTTAGCCATATTATTTTCATCGGTTTCTATTCGTAATATGGGCACCCTAATTGGTAAACCTTTACCTGAATTAAAACTGAAACAAAGATACATGAAAGCATGTTATATCTACGTGACATTCATACTACTAACTGCCCCCTTGGTTGAGTGGATAACAAACCTAACTACGAATCGATGGGGCTCGGGTTCGATTCTTGACAGGGACAAACATTTGAGTGATGAGCATAAATGTTTGTATTTCTGGGTTTGGGTTGCTATGTGTGTAACCGTATTTATATAACATACTAACTGTTGCCCGTGACTTCGTTTGCGCGAACTTTGTTTACCGCACCGCTCCTCCCCCGTAGGTGATAGCGTAATAATATGTAGCCTATATGTTGACCCAACCTGTTATTAATATTCATGCAAAATTTCAAGTAAATCCATACAGTACTTTTTGAGTTTACCCCGGACATACATTGACTTTCCTACGATTTTATTATATGTATATAGATATTTCTACGTATTTTTATCGTTGACTAACACCCATAATACAAGTAAATAATTTGCTTACTTTGGGGTTAGATCAATTTGTGTAATTTGTACAGTGATATTTATTATTATTATAATTACTTGACTACTTAGGCTACTATTTTACCTGACAAGGCAAAAGAAAGTAATGTTATTGTATGAGGCGAATGCAGTCGCGGGCAACTAGCTAGTTATCATAAATTTTGAGTATTCAGATTTTTTCCTTTGCATAAATGCAAAAAAAAAACGTATTCATGAAAATCTATCTTGGTGCCAAATATCGAGTTTCTAGGTCATCAAGAAGTGGATCAGGTTTTTGGTCTACATATAGACGAGTGAGCCAGTCTTTAACAAAAATGGTGGTTTTTAATTGTTTATAACTCTTTTGTTTATAAAACTTTGGATTCTAGATTATTGGTTTTTGAGTTATGAGTTATGACTATATATTGTATTAGTATCGTCGACTAACACCCATATAACACAGGCACATAATTTGCTTACTTTGAGGTTAGGTCAATTTGTTTAATTTATCCAGCGATATTATTATTATTTATTATAACATTATAAATGCGAAAGTTTGTTCGTCTGTTACAGATAAGCGCTGATGCTATATTGCAGTAGTGAGTAGGAATAGTTAAGGTGGTAGTAGGTACTACACACTGCAAGGCAAGACATTGCAGAACTCTACCACAATGGCAGTGACACATTTAACCAATTCTTTGCATTTTACGAACTGCCTGTCAGAATGGCAGATTTTCTATTCTTCAAATAAGGCCCGGACCAACATCAATAAAAAATATTGGGATGGGGAAAAAATCATTTCCTGGGATTCGTTTTCCACAAGCCCTCTTGCGTTTATATCAGATAGGTATTGCTAGACCAAAAGAGACAATGCTAATACAAAATACATAACATGGCATTTTGCTATAGGGTAGTAGTTCAAACATACAAGAGGTATTTATTTCCCAAAAAAATGTATACGCATCCTCAAAAACATTAAAGAAACCGAAATCTTCAAACCATATTTTAAAAGCCTCAAAATATTAACTTTGACATCAATATACATATTGGAAACAATGAAATTTGTAAGAAAATATTCTCATTTTTTTTTAAATAAAACCAATATGCCACGACACTTCGCAAGTAGATCCAAATATAATCTAGAATTGCCAAAATCAAAACTAAAAACTAGTTCTGGACCGAATATTATAAAAATACTTAATAAACTACCTGATAAAATTAAATCTGAAGAAAATGATCGTATATTTATAAAACTTGTAAAAAGTCTATTAGTAGAAAAATGTTACTACACAATAAACGATTTCTTTAACGACAACCGTATAATTGTATCATAAAATGGATCGATCCAGTCCTACATTTCAATACCCTTATAGGCTGTATATGTTCACCACTTTTAATATAATAACACCAAATATAATAATTGTAATATATTAAGCAATAAATTATTGAGTATCGAGTATTTAAACAGTCTAAAGTAGTGCCACAAAAACTGTTAACATGATGACCTGCGCAGGAAGTAAGTTCTGGTTGATTTCAGTTTGGAAGTCAGGTAGCCAGTTAACTTGCACAGATTGCATTACATTCTTGCTACACACAAAGTGTCAAATCATGTAAATCTTTGATATCTATAGTCAGCGTGTACAAAGACAATGGCTATCTCCTTTCATCAGGAGTATCATCTGCCTATTTTCTGCTTAAAAACCCACAAGAATCTATAATTACTAAACTAGGTGGTAGAGTTCTGCATCAGCTCGACCGGGTCTGGTACCACCGCCTTACCTATTCCTGCCGCAATAACGTCGGTGCTTGTCGCTGTCGTGTTCCGGTTTGGAGGGTAAGGTAGCCGGTAAACTTATGCATGTGGCATTAGTCCTCGCCACAAGATAGCAACGCACCATTAACATCTTTGGTGTCTACAGGCGATGGTTGACTCTTTCCATCAGGAGACCCATCTGCTTGTTTGCTATCTTATGATATAAAAAAAATCTTTTTATAAAAACTTTTTTAACTTTAGCTGAGTAGTAAACTAACCATATCTCTTTATAACTAACATTAGCATAGATTGGAACAAAGTACTTCCCAACATAACAAAATAATTCGTACCTTGTTGGTGTAGTGGCTTCTATTGGTTTAAAATAACACAACTCCTGCTGCATTGAATCTACACTATCGGTTTCAATATTTCTGTGCTCTGTGACATTCATTTTATTATTTTGTACTATTCCTGCAGATGGCAAAGGCAGTGAAACGAGTAGGGAATGCATTCCATTCTTTGTCTTTACAACATTTTTTTCTTTGTCTGTTTCAAGACTATCTAATTTTATTTGTTCATCTATCTATAAAACAAAATGAAATGATTTTCAATGTCGAAAAAAATGAGGTTATCAGCTTGATATGTCGAGTGGTTAGAGACCCTGACTACGCAATCAACGAGGCTCGGGTTCGATCCCCGACGGGGACAAGCATTTGTGCGATGAGCATAAATGTTTGTATTTCCGGGTTTGGGTGTTTATTATATATATTCTAGTATTTATATATGTATTTCTACGTATTAGTATCGTTGACTAACACCCATAACACAAGCAAATAATTTGCTTACTTTGGGGTTAGATCAGTAAGTGTAATTTGTCCCGTGAATTATTATTATTATTATTATTATTATTATTATTATTATACTGTTGGAATTGAGTAATATTTGTGTATGATGATCTATATAGACCACCAATCACTTGTACCATTTTTTCTAATTCTCACAGAAGCCCCAATTCTTCAGAAAAATATCGCGCCCCAAAGAACATCACAGATTTATTATAATAAATAGTTAGGGTACCCAAGATGCTAAATGGGGATTAACTCGAGCATCCTGGAGACCAATTGAATTTTGTAGATTAGATGATAGGAAAAATAAAAAGTTATAATAAAAAAAAAATTCAAATGTGAGGAAAGCGTCCACTTTTCAAAAATATAAAAAAAAAACAGTGATATGGAAATACGGAAGCACGTTAGATTAAAGTATGGTGGAATAATTGCGAGGTAATAGGTAGGTACATATGAATATCTGACAATTTGCAAGGTGGTTGCGGGGTAGCCATTTTGAATCGAACTTTAGAAGACATTTCAATTTACTATACATAAATGGTTTTTCAGCTATTGTAATGAGTCCTCATTGCCACATGTTTGCAACCTGATAACGACTATTGCTTCATCTTGTGATAACTAGGACTGGCAACTTCATGTTCTCATCCAAGGCATGAGAATGTTAACACACCACCTGCACACTAAGTGCTGCTATTGAAATTTTGATTTTCTAATAACCACGAAAAATCTCAATAAGTTTGGTCAGGATCGAACCCGGAACCTCATGATATAAGCTGAATAGACAAACCACTAGACCACGAAGCAGTCCCCTAATTACGCCAATAGATTTGGAGAAATTTGTGGAGTGCCTCATGGTTTAGTACTAATCTTTCTAAAAAAAATACTTTAATTTGTGTTTATAATAATCAAAAATGGTTAGGAATTCCAAATTATGTTATGTTATGGTGCCATAAATTGTGTTATGGTGCTACGAGGACTGATTGATAAGTATCCGAAACAACAAAGAGAAACTTTGAAAATCCATTTAAAATAAATTTACTTCTCAACATTGTTTCCTTTTACCTGGATGTAATTATTCCAGTGCTTTTCCATTGCAGTTACACCAGTTTGATAAAATGTTTTCTCTAACCCCTTAAAAAACTCGTCTTTGGCAACAATGTCTTGCAACATTTGATGAAAATCTCTAGCCACCTAACCATTTCATCAGATTTAGAAACGAGAGGAAAAATAGAATACGGTAACAAAAATTCGAATCGGAATCGCTTAAATAGCGCCAAACACCCCGATAAATCTACAACTCGACATTGCTTTTGGTCAACAGTGAGCAAATACGACAACCATCTCGCGCAAGGTTTTTTTTATTCCCAAATGTTGGTGTAAAACGTTAACACATTCAGACGAATTATGCTTACCATCTCTGCTGTCTCTCGCAACTTGCTTGAAGTTCAATTTAATTTCGTGAATTTTATGGCATATATCTGGATTCGTGACTTCAATTGAAATTCCAATTGAAGCTGTCTTCGCAGCTTTATCTTCAACGTTTTTTTAATTATTTTTTTTTATCATAAGATAGCAAACAAGCAGATGACTTTCCTGATAGAAAAAGACAACCATCGCCTATAGACACCAAAGATGTTAACGTTATGTTGCTATCCTTGTAGCGGGGTCTTAGTGTCACGCGCATATGTTTACTGGCTACCTTACCCTCGAAATTGGAACACAACGGTAACAAACACTGACGCTATTGCGGCAGTAATAGGTAAAGCGGTACAACTAGACCCAGACGAAACAATGCAATCACCTAGTAGCCACTATGATAGTGACTCGCATAGGCAATCTTTCGGCTCTTACAAACTGCCTGGCAGAACAGCAGATGGTCAATTCTTAAAAGGAGCCCAGACCAACACATTTAAAATCAGGAGCAGCAGGAGCAATGCAGGAGCAGTATTACATAAAAAAATGCTGCCAAGTTTTATTTAATCTGGGTCACTGCTTTCCCTTTTAAAACATAACCGCACACTATCACCGCACGATTTTCGTTTCTTGCCAATGTTAAGAAAATTCATGACAAAGAAAGTTCTAGGTCCTCTCATACAAATTCTATCAGTTTGATTAAACACTTTGGCGTTCTATTTTCAAAAAGATTACAGAATATCGTGTAATATTTTTTTTTAAGTTTGTTGTTTGGGATATTAATCAATCAGTCCTTGTATAAGCTTATTTTCCTTTTGGGTATGGCCCTAACATATTGGAATATCTGTACATCATAATGTGTGATTGACCTCTAACCTCCTGTACCCTGAATCAGATCTGTACCAAATTTATATGGAACCAAACAGGAATTATTATACACAACCAAACAAAAAAAATACAAAATTAGTTAAAAAATGACCGAGTTCTGAGGTAAAAAACATAACAATGCTACTAAATTGAGATCATCCTCCATTTTGGGTAGACAGTTGAAGTAATTTCCTATGTTATTCCCAAATCTTATTTACACAATATGCATTGAATTTCTAGCATGTTAAATACATGTACATAATATGTTAAGTTAGATTTAATATCTATGTAGTCATTCATAATATATCCTTCATTTGTGCTAGTCACTAAGTTGCAAACATAGCTCAATTTAGTTACCGACTACAAATCATAAATATTAAGCAACATTGATTTCGGGCCTAATATTGTTCAAAATTCAAACTGAATATATTGTTTGTTACTGTATAATACATACCTTAGCATTGCCATTTTCCTTATTCCAAACATTTATTTCAATTTTTGCTTTTTTATTTAAAAAATTTTTCAATAGTTTTCCATAATTTGGCAACATTTCGGGAGAAACATTGTTACATGGTTTGTTTAATGTTACTGAAGTTGGACTTTGGACAGGGGTTTTATCCTTGTGTAGTTGACATCTGGAAAATATTTAATTATTATTAATAGAGCAGACATATCTTTTTAAATTTTATACGACAAAATCATTTAGAATAGAATTTATTAAAAATTAAATTATTAAAGATTTTAAAAACTTATAAAATCTTCAATCTAATTGTCTTATATTTTTATTTAATAAACTGAAACTCAAAAATGCTTTGTTCAAATCAAGACACGCGGGCGCGTGTCCAGCCAAGATCGTAGAAGGAACTGGAGACACAGCACCGGTGTGTAATATTACAAGAATCATCTCAAGCTATTTTTGACCCCATCGTAACTCAAAAACCATTTATCCTACACACATGAAATTTGGCACATTTATTAAAATCTCTTAGCTCATCTAGAATCCAAGGTTTTATAAACGTAGCAACATTTTTTGTGAAAGACTGACTCACTCGTCTATATATAGATCAAAAACCTAACCCACTTCTTGATGACCTAGAAACGCGATATTTGGCACCAAGACAGATTTTCGTGAATAAGCAAAGGAAAAAATCTGAAAACTCAAAATTTATGATAACTAGCTGTTGCCCGCGACTTCATTCGCCTCATACAATAACATTACTTTATTTTGCATAGTCAGGTAAAATAGTAGCCGTAGTAACCTAGTAATTACAATAATAATAATTAATTAATATCACTGGACAAATTAGACGAATTGATCTAAATAATGAGTGTTAGTCAATGATAATACGTAGAAATACATTTATAAATACTGTAACATACATAATACTCAAATCCAGAAATACAAACATCTTTGTTCATCACGCAAATGTTTGTCCCTGTCAGAAATCGAATCCGACCCCTATCGGTTCGTAGTTAAGTTTACTAACCACTCGACCAACGGGGCGGTCGCTTATGCTTTATTTAAAACATCTGAGATACAGCTTTGGCAGCAAGTAGATCTATATATTTCTTACAATCTTTGATCCCCTTAGGGATTGATTTTTTAAAAATTGGCCTTGGTTTGTCTCTGAACTTTAATATTACTATATAAATTTGATCAAAATTTGGTTCAGCGGTTTAGCCGTGAAAGCATAACAGACAGAACAGGTTTTTAAATTTATAATATATTCAACAATATGGATAAATAGGCTATCTACGGTATTTATAAAACACAAATAGGGAAAGTACTGAAAAAAATAGGGTGATTTATCATTAACCACTAGCTTAGAAAATGTTATCGTGATAAAAGGGTATATATGTATTGTGTAATGTTGCGAAGAAACATAGATGTAAGTATAGATCTGGTATACTGATCTATTGGAAAAATAAAGAAGGTATATTATTAGAACTATGAAAGCAGCAATAACAATGTAGATATGTTTACTGTCAAATTTAATCATAATTTAATTTACAAATTAGAATGTGTCCATAACCGAGTTTTAGATAACAAACATTATCTAAGTAATAACCGGTAATAATTCCCCATTAACAGATGCTACCATTACTGTACACAAATCACAAGGACTTAATCTTGACAGCTGCCCTCTTCACATAAACTCCTCAATATTTAGAAAAGGGTAGGCTTACACAGCATTATCCATAGTTAAAACCTTAGACAGAGTTCATCTTATCAATATAGATCTAGGGCAAATCAAGGCACAAGAAAGTTTTATAATAGAATACAACCGCCTGCACAATCTATATCGCCCTGACCTTACCAAATTAAAAATAATCAGAAAATGTATAAAAAAATTACACTTAGTAATAATTAAATAAATAATAAATATTGCTGGACAAATTACACGAATTGATGTAACCCCAAAGTAAACAAATTATTTTCTTGTGTTATGGGTGTGTTAGTCAAGAATACTAATACATAGAAATACATATATAAATACTGTTACATACATAATAAACACCCAAACCCAGAATTACAAACTACTATTCTTATTACACAAATGTTTGTCTGTGTCGGGGATAGAACCCGAGCCCCTTCGTTTCGTAGTTAGGTTCGATAACCACTCGACTAACGGTGCGGTCTAATGTGATGGATGTAATAACTTAGTGAATGGGCTGTTTGCTCTAATATTTTGAAAGTACCTAAAAATATTAAAAAGCTACAAATAGGAAAGCAATACAGCGTAAATGTAGGAAAAAGTAATTTTAGAGCAAAAGCATTACTTTTCCAATCAAAACACAAATGTGAAATAACAGCCAAGTTCAAAATTTGACTTGGCTAGTTTTTAACAACAGAATAAGTACAGTATGAACAGAAAGCACACAAACAGGCGTATGACTTGTACTAATTGTCTGTCTGTAGGTGAACACGAGTCAAATCAAATTTTGAGCTGGACATATATTCTAAGTGAAATAAATGAATTGTGAAAATAATGGTATGTTTAAATTTAAGAATATATAACACTGTAGTAGTACCAAGAAATAATAAATTGTTATATAGATTTATTGTAGAATGTCTCAGGTTCTTGTAACTTAAGTTTTAGAAGTTTCTTTACAAAACTTGGCACCCAAATAAATCTCAATTCTTTTGTATGCGAAGTCGACAGAGATGCATACTCTTATATTGAACTTGGCTGTCATTTCACAGTTGTGTTTTGATTGGATAAATCTTTTCCCCATAAAGGAGATACTTATTCTATGGAGACGAATGCAATGCACAACAAGAAGTTTTTGTTCCTTATATTTAGTGAGTGTACATGACCACTTTTTTAAAACAGCAAATATTTTTACATACATTAAGTTCTCAAATACACAATGGGATATTACAGTTAGAATATTGATTTCTTCGAATTTTTCTCTTAGGGAAACTTTCGACTAAGATTGTAAATTGCCCTAATAGCTCTTTTCTGCAATAAAAATATAGTATTTAAATCAATGCTGTAACTGTAACTAAACTACATAATTCTTGCAGTCAACGTCATCAATAGTGTAAGTGGTAGTGTGTTTTGAAGAGAAAACTTCTAATGCGACTTGGTTTTTTGGTAGGAGAAAATCATATGGGTCCACATCTGCAACATGCTAATGTTTAAGGCAAAATAATAAAATTTTAATTTTATAACATTACAAACAGTTTAAAAATTCAAAATATTATTATTAAGGTTTCACTTTAGTCGGCAGTCATCACGACTGCCTCCGATTTTTATAACTAGATAAATTTATGTTGAAAATCTTTTTATTAATAAATACATAGATGATTTAAAGACAACTTAAATAAAAAAAAATCACATTGTTGAATGTATCAATCGCACTTTTCTCACCCATGAATGAATTCTAATAATAGCATTTTCAAAATAAACATACTCACTCTCTATTCGTAGATGTAGTAACTTTTGTAAGAAAGTTATCTATTCTTGTAGGTTTCAGTCTTATTTTTGTCTTTAAGTCTTTAAAATTTTTCTTTTTTGGTACATCTGATTTAATCTTTTGCTTACAGTCTTCACCCTGAATTTGCTTTGCCAAAATTTCATCTTGTTTTAATCTTTCCAAATACTTGCTATGTGCTTCTTCTTCTTCTTGTTTAATTTTCCTATATCAAAAACATGATCATGATCATACTTGGTAATATTAAAATATTATTTACAATACTGACCTATTATGATATATAAATAATATCAATAATAATATTATAAATGCGAAAGTTTAAATCTTCGAAGAGATGGATGTTTGGAATTTGGATGAATAATAAATAAATATTCACGGGACAAATTACACTTACTGATCTAACCCGAAAGTATGCAAATTATTTGCTTGTGTTATGAGTGTTAGTCAATGATACTAATACATAGAAATACGTATATAAATACAGGAATACATTTAATAAACACCCAATACCGGAAATACAAACATTTATGTTCATCACACAAATGCTTGTCCCAGTCGGGGATCAAACCCAAAACCCGTCGATTGCGTAGTCAGGGTTTCTAGCCACTCAACCAACGGGGCGGTCATGAAGGATGTTTGTTACTCAATCACACCAAAACTACTGAACGGATTTGGATGAAATTTGGCACACAGGTATAAGTAATGACCTGAAACACACCTGTAGCACATAGGCTACTTTTTATCCCGCATACGACATACCGCATAAAATGACTACATTTAATTAATATATTCGGAGAATTAGATCTGTTAGAATAACCAGGTAAACTGTATGGTAAAAAATTTCAATACATATCCACATCTGGCACAGTATAATGGTCAATGTCTATTAAAATAGCAAAAGTAAACAAAAAAGTGTGGAGTGTAGGGTCTTTTGTAATTCTAAGAAACAAAACATGTGCATGCAGTAGAGTCAAAGCCCGCTTTTTCATATTTCTTCAGTTAGTTTGTTATTGTGGAGTTATTTGTGAAACTTTTAACATGTCGCAAAGACAATGGAAACTAATTAATATCAAAGAAAAATTGCATATAATATCAAAGCTAGAGAGCGGAATTTCATTTAGCAAAGGAATATGGTGTATTACACTCACGTTTCAAACATTTGGCAAGAGCGAGAACAAATACAAACCCCTTATAACAACAATTTTTTTGAATATGAAATGAGCCAAAGCAACAAAGCATACGAAGTTTGAAGAAGCTTTGTTAAAGTGGTTTAAACATCAAAGGACTAATAATTTGCCAATAAACGGACCTATAATACCACTTCATAAAAAATTAAACTTCATATCTCTAAAACGTCACTGGTTGTTACGGCTATTGGTTTTTATGACTAAATATGGGTAGTCCCTTCGATGTGATTATAACTGATTTTGACTGTTATTATATGTACAGTCAAACCCAAAAATAAAAATATTTATGCTCATCACACAAGTTTTTGTGCAGGAAATCGAACCAGAGGCATGCTAATTATGTACTTTGGGTTATTTTAACAAGGTTTTTGGTAAGTAAACAAGAGTTTTTAGTTGAGAGTAAACAACTTGTTAATTACTTTGGTGAGTATAAGTATAAAACAATTGCACATACATGTATTTTCAACCGACAAAAAAGTGACATTATGAGTTTGACATATATGTATGTAAAATAATATTGTTAGAATTTGATGATTATGATTATGATGATCTATTTATGCAGCATTAGTTTCATTAAGTGTATGTATGTTAGTCCACAAATTTCTAGGGAATGAAAAGCTACATTGAGATAATTTGGTTTATTTAAATCAGGTATATTTCAACTTAGGGAACAGTCTAAGTTTCTTCAAAATCAGTATAGTAGTTTTTGAGATATGGGTATAGTTGACAGATATTTGAAGTTGGTTTATTTTTTAACTACTTTTATACATATATAGTATGCTTACAAAATATTTAAAAAGTCCTTAACTGTGGTCTGTCCAGCAAGCCCCTGCCCTTATATGTAGCTAAGTCACACACTTTTTTAGGGCAAACTATTTGATACTGGTCATTTTTATCTTGTGCTCCAAACCATCACAAAGCAGCATCTAAGTAAATGCTTCAGTCTTCATTTTCTAAACCACTAGTTGATGAGATAAGAGGCTCAGTAGAACTAACAGTTTAATTAAGGAGTTATTTGGGTAATCAACATTTGTATAATCGATGCTCTAACATAACTAAGATACTACATTACCTAATAAGAAGTTCAGTCTCATAAAAGTGTTTTTCCTCAAGCCTTAATCTTTCTTCTTGGAGTCTTTTGAGTTCAGCTTCATATTCTGATCTAATTGCACCAGGTTCGCTTAAGCGAGGGAGTGGTGTTTCTATAATTATATAAGAAAGTAAATTACAATAGTTAATAATAATAACATTGCTGGATAAATTACACAAATCGATTTAATCACAAAATAAGCAAATTACTTTTAATATTGATATAAGTCAACAATACTATGCATCTGCTTCAGATATCTGTCCATATCACTCTCTATACAAACTCAAGGAGCAATACACAATACGCAGGTAATATATATTTTACCATCAAGCATCTGCGGGCACCGACATATATCAACAGACGGTCACAGATATGATCTGCGTTTACAAATATATCGGCAGATAACATCTGCCGATGCAACAGATTTTCTACAGGTTGTTTTGCAAGGAAATTTAATTTATTCTGATCTGTTTTGCACTAATGGCGTGGCTACGGCGAAGTATCGCGCTAGCACCATGTATCAGCCTATCATTCAACTGTATCACGATAGGGCGACGCGTCACTGCAGTGAGCGTCAAACTGCGGTCCGCAGGTGATATAATTAGCGCGGCCAACACAATCAAACTATTCAAATAAATAAAATTGGAGTGTCTGTTTGTAATATCAAAATACCATTTTTACTAAACTTTTTACTAAATGCATATGTATGTAATGTATATATGGTACATGCAGCAAAATAACATTTTTTACAATTTTTGTCTGTCTGTCGGTCTGTACGAATAGAAGCGTGTTCTATTTTTTGGCGAGTAACCCTGCCCGTCTTTCCTACCTCTGACTCGCGGCTTGCATTTGATAGTGGCCAGTGGGGCCCCGATATGAGCAAACAAAAAAGTTTATATCTAACCGAGTACATATGTTAACTTCATGTGCAAGTCATATTGATATCATTATCTATATTAATCTTACAAACTAGCTGAGCCCGCGACTTCGTCCGCGTGGAAAATTTCGTAATTAAAAGTAGCCTAAGTTACTCCTTATCACATCAGCTATCTGCCAATGAAATTCCCGTCAAAATCGGTTCAGCCGTTCCAGAGATTAGCTGGAACCAACAGACAGACAGACAAACAAAAATTGTAAAAAATGTTATTTTGGTAAGTCTCCCGTGTATACATCCATATATATGCATTTAGTTAAAAACGGTTATTTTAATATTTCAAACAGACACTCCCAATTTTATTTATTTGTTAGATGCGAAAGTTTAGATGTTTGGATGGATGTTTGTTACTCAATTATACTAAAAATACTGAACAGATTTGAATGAAATTTGGCACACAGGTAGACAATGACCAGTAATAGCACATATGCTACTTATTATTCCAGAAAAATTAGGTGATCCCGCAGGATTCACCAAAAAGTTTTATAATGCAGCAGGCTGCATGCTGCAACTAGTTTATCATAATTATGTTGTAGCGTAAGTCCTCAGTCCTGGGTGACTACTGCTAGCGGCTAGAATGAGCTTAGAATTAGAGCGGCTTCTGCGGAGCTGTTTAATAAATCAAGGAGCAATAAATGTGAACTCATTGGAACAGCCTGTATAATACCATCCGCACCAAAAAACACCTGTAGCCAGTTTGAAGGATTACCCGTGAATGTGTCGCTTCGTATATTATCGTATCTGCAAAGTGTGTGATACTTTCAGGTAATATAAGTTTTTATATACAGATAAAATATTATCGTATCTGCGTAATGTGTGACACGCTTAATAGATAGAAATACATATATTAATACTGAAAATATATTTAATAAACACCCAAACAATTGTTTGTCCCTTTTGGGAATCAAACCTGGGTCCCATTATTGTGTAATCAAATCAGTGATATAGTCAATAACAATAAATTAGAAATATATAAAATCAAACTCATCTTCAAACATACAAAGAAAACATAAAATCAAAAACATCTAATATCAAGTTTATGATCTCTTCTTAAAATACCTAAATTCTAATGTCTTATAAATATTTTCATTACAATAATTACTGTATGTACTTTTATATTGTCATGTCCTAGCATTTAGGTTATTTTTATGTGTTGGTGTTTATATTTTGCTTAAGGAAAGTAGTTGCTTATGTATTTACAGTGGATGTTGCTTATAACAACGACGAAGAGACAAATATAATGTCTCTATTTCTGGCAGTTGTTAAATAGAAAAAAGAAAACAAACAGATTTTTTTAATTTTAGTTTTCATGATTTCACTTTCCCCACCCCTCAAATGTAAAGGAATTCTTCTGTATTCATAAAAAGGTAACCAATTGTGCAAGTAAACAAAATATAAGGAAGCTTAATAATGCTATGAATGTTATGAAAAAATCCTTGTATGTTTGGTCACAACATGTCAGGGGCGTGCACTGTTTAGAGGCAAAGAAGCAATGCTTTACCTATATTTTAATAAAACGTTCATACGTTTTAGATGACTTTAATTAATTATAAATAAATGAATAAACAAAATATAATAACTTAAAAACGCCTAATATTTTTACATAGCACCTATTTGCAAGCACAGCACTCAAACATGTTTGACAGGTGATTATTAAACGATAAATAATATCAAACGCAAACTACTGCCGCTACAATTCTGCCTCACATTGTAAATGTGTGCGAGACATAATTACCTATCCGCACGTAATTGGCTCACTCACACAATCATGCTATTTTGTACGGCAAGTACTGCGAGCTTGTTCTATAATCCTGGTAAAGATAATAGACGAAATATTATTGGCAAAACTGTATGCTCACATTATGCATTTTTGTTTAGTAAGGTTTTATTTGTTTAAATAGCAGAAATGTTTTGTTGTTCGCGGGGGCCATTTGCTTTTTCGTGTGATAACTGTTAAGCATTGTTTATTATTTTGTTTGTGCCAGTATATTATATAAAGTTTTCATTTTAATATTTGTAAGTGTGTAGGTACATTTAATAGGTTATTACTGAGTTTCTATAATAATTGTAGTGATTTGCTTTTACTAGTGCATTTGTTGATTTTTTTAAATGTTATTTGATTGTGAAGTTTGTGTTGAAAATGTGTGTTTATTAAAAATTAAAAATAACAAGTTTTTTCTATTTTGTCATTCAGTGAAAAGATTCAAATCGTGTCTAAATGTAGGTGTGTACCCGAGTTACAATTAAACCAGCAAGGCCAGCAAAACGTATACACACATATTTGAGAAACACACAAAATCAACGACTCACAGAGCTTTCCATAATTTCTATAGAAACGACATTAATGATAGAATAAAAAAACGCAATCCAACTTTTTATGACGATATCCTAAAATCATATTTAAAAAAGGATAGGCACATAGATTTCACTACATAGTATAAAACAAAGTAGCTTTCTCTGTCTGTCCCTATGTCCATATGCATGCTTAAATCTTTAAAACTACGCAACGGATTTTGATACGGTTTTTTTAATAGATAGATTGGTTCTTGAGGAAGGTTTCAGTATATAAACCTTTCAGACATTTCTACGAGAACAAAAGCTACGCGGGTGAAACCGCGGGCAGGTCGCTAGTAATCTATAAATGAATGAGTAGTTTGTTTTTTTACTAACCCGTAATTTTACTATTAAGTTTATATTATATAAGGCCATATTGGATATCTCGCAAGGGATGTGTTCTGTAACTATCACTCACTTGGATAATATATTTGAGGTGGTCAAAATCTTGCCTTTATTTATATCGGTGTATAGTAATCTCAAGTAGTCAGAACCTTCAGTGAAAATTGAAGCTGACTAGATGAGTAGTTAGATATTAATTTAGCTTATTATTTTACTTATTTTATTACAATTTCATTCGCCGCGACGATCGATTGCCGTTTTGTTTGCATTGCCGTAGAAGATGTACATGAATAGTAGTACATCTAAGACTTATTCTGTTGACATGATTTCCGACTTAGAGATCCGTCGCGTGGCTGTAGCTATGCTACAAATCTATAAGAAAAATTTTTGTGATCGAGTACACAGCTGCATACCCGGTGTCATAATTCTGTGCACGCCGCTGCAACATGTGCATGGAATTTTGAGGTACTTGTGACAAATAATTCATTGAAATTGGTCACTATACCGGAAATCAATGTTATATCGAAAGTCGTTATGGCCACATAATTTTCTTCTGAAAGTATAGTTAATTTAAATGATAAAAAAAATATAGCCTTACTTTGCTATAGCCAAATAGTCGTTACAAAAGGTTGTTATAAGTAAAATCTACTGTATATGTAATCAATACTACCAATAATACTGCACAGTAGATATATGTATTTTGTATGTGTAAATATTTATTTTGTTTTTAATACTAAGATAATATTGATAATAGATACGTAATTATAGAGTAAAAGCTTCTTAATTTCTTATTTCACATTTTAACCATTGCCAGATTAAAAAAATGAGACCCAATACCTATATTCATGGCTAAAGATTTCTTAATTTGCGGATCTTATCAGTATGTTGGTGTGGTATAAATAAAAAGCAACTTTAATTATAAAAAACACTCCTGAAACTGCGAGTGGAATAGGATGAGATAAATTTGAATAGATAGTACGAAATGACGTTCAGGTGTTGCTTGAATTGATGAAGATCAGACTAAAACTGACTAAGAAGAAATGTTAAATTGACAGCCCATTGATGAAGAGGTTTCAAACAACACTGGAAACGAGGCATTTAATTTGAAAAATCTTAATGAATGGCATATGGGCTTTGTGATTTTTTTATGAAAATTGATTCATCTATGGAATAATGTCTTATTTTTAAGAGGCAAACTGCTAATGCCACTACTGAATATCAGTCTGAATTGAAGAAGCTTTTGAAAACTGATAAGCAATAAAAAATCACTAAATTATTTATACCATTGCCTAAACCTAGGAACATATCTCCTATAACCTCATAAACATTACCATTCCATATTGACAGTTTCTGTATTTGTGGCATATTTACGGAACAAATACCTCATGGATGGATATTTTTTTGATTATAAATTTGTTGGTCGGATCAATAGATATCCTTAATTTTTGATTTTCTTGAAATTTTGATGCCGGATATCAAACTTAAAAATAATCAAAATCAAAAAAGTCATGTTTTCATTTTTCATAAATCTAAAGATGTTATCTCGGATTTTATACTTTTATTTATTTATTGAATATCCTTTTTTGTTTTTTCTTTTTGAAAATTGATGATAAGAAAGACAAAAAAAAGTTTCTTATTTATTTTTCAAAATATGAAGATATTTTTTTCAGATCTTAGTTTTCTTCATTTGTTCATGAAATATTTATATTTTTCAGTTTTTTATTTTATATTTTGACTGAGTATATCAGGTAAAGCATGAATTAAAAAATTTTTCCTAAATAAAAATAAAAAAATAATAATTTTCAGTTGAATTGCCTTCATGTTTCTTAAATTTTCCGTCAACATAAATATAAAAAACTGAAAAATTAAATATTTCATGAGCAAATGATGAAAACAAAGATCTTACAAAAACCATCTTCAGATTTATGAAAAATAAAAAAAACCTATTTTTGTCTTTCTTATCATTTTTTATTTTAATATTCTGGACCAAAATTTTCAAAAAAATCAAAAGATAAGGATATTCAAGAAATAAATATGAAAGCATAACATCTTGTCATATGAAAAATGAAGACATGACATTTTTTTGATTTTTAATTTTGATATCTGGCATCAAAATTTCAAAAAAATTAAAAATTAAGGATAGGTATCTAATGCTCTGACTAACAAATTTAAAATAAAAAAAAATATCATCTTTAGACTTTTTAAAGACAAAAACATGACTTTTTTTAATAATAAATAATTTTACTCCCAGATATGCGTCCCAGAATGTCCTAAGCCAAAATGAAAAAACTAACTGAAATCACATTTTCAGAATCCAAAAATAAACTAAATTAGAAAATTTCCGATTTATGAAACGATGGGGAACACAGTGAGAGTTACCCAAACTTTACCCATATAATATATATTTTTATACACCCACATCCAAATATATATTATACGTAGGTCACACTATAAGTTTTGCGTAACTTAAAAAAACAACATGTTACAACCAAAATATAAAGTTTATTGCTTTTTAAAATAATCTCCTTTACATTTCAAACATTTTTTAAAACAGAAGGACCACAGATCTGAAGGCATGTTTTCTACGTGCTGAATGAAACACTATCACTGCCTCTTCGGAGTTGGTAAAAGTAAAACCTCTCATCAAATCTTTGATATTGGGGAAAATACAGAAATCACAGGGTGTTAGGTCGGGGCTATGCGCAGGATGAGTGATGAGATGTACTTTTTCGGAAGCTAAAAATGACTTTGTTTCATTGGCTGTGTATGAAGAAGCGTTATCATGGTGTAGGAGAATGCAGCTTTTGGGTCATCTTTTGTGAACTTTTTCTAACACCCTGGATAAACAAATGGTAGAATACCACTCGGCATTAACACTCTTTTGATCTTCAAGTAGAATTGTACAGATAGGACCCATAGCTGAGAATAAAAACGCGATCATTTTTTTACCAACGTTTCTCGCCTGTCTCAATTTTGTTGGCCTGTTCTCATTTTCAAACACCCATTCACAAGATTGCTGTTTTTTTTCGAGTTCAAGACAATAAATCCACGTTTCGTCTCCTGTGACAATGTCATAAACAGCATTAGAATGTCCGTGGTCATACTTCAGTAGCATCTGTGAGCACCATTCCACGCGAGCCCTCTTCTGCTCCGCTGTCAGTTCATGAGGGATCCAAAGACAACAAAGTTACCGAACTTTCAATTCTTCGTGTAAAATTTTCTGAATTTGGCTCATACCAATCCCCAATAGTCCTCGAATTGTCTCATAGGTAATCTGGGGGTTTTATTCAATTAACCGCTTAACAGTAGCCACATTATTTTCGTTGACGGCAGTTGAAAGCCGCCCTTCACGAAATTCGTCATGTAAAGAAACTAGACCTCTCTCAAATTCAGCAAACCATCGCTCACGGTGCTCAAACAAGGTGCATCTTTCTCAAAAGCATTATGAAGATGAGCGGCACAGTCTTGCGGAGAAAGAGAACTGTTAAAATCATTAAAAATCATCGCTCTAAAATCTTTTCGACTTAATCCCATTTTCGTTGCGTACATAGAACTTTGATGTGTGATAAAAAACAATTGACAAATCATTTCCTGCCAATTGTTTTTTTTTTATTACTAAGAAGGTTGCAACGTTTTAAAAATATAACATTCGAAATTCAAATAGTTCCAATTAGCTAGAAGTGCAAAACTTTTAGTGTGCCCCATGTATACATATAGGTATGGTTGTCTGTAACCATATGGTTGTAGTATTACCATCCCACCACACCGATAACAATGCACCATTAATATACCAAATTCGCCCTATATAACTCATGCATAAAGCATGTATAACTCTATACCCTGTGTAACTATTACCATATTAAACGATTGATTTACTTTTGTTTATTAATAAGGTAACTTTTGATTATAATAAGTAATTAAAACTAAGTCATTTTTTAGTTACCAAAATAACACGGGAAACTCATGCCAATACTCTTGCATATACCATAACTGCATTTCTTTTGAATAGCTACACAACAGGGCTTTTTAAATTGATTTAGGGTTATTTAGGGGTATTTCATTTTGATCTTAGGGTTATTTAGGGGTATTTCATTTTGATCTTAGGGGTATTTATTTTTATTTGTTGGCCGGGTTACCATCTATTGAACCTATTATCACTAAATATTCTCGAAATATTACCATTATTTGCGAATCGTAAGATATGCAATGTTTACAAGGGCTTGTCATACATTCTTAAATTTATATTGTATTTACCAGTGTTACGGAAGAAGGCTTAAATAAAATTTGAAGGTGAAGATTGGATTAATTTACACCGGTTTACAGTAACATTGTTTTTTCATTCGAGTGTAGTAAATAAAATACTTTAAAGTACAGTATTTTTACCTGTAGGCAAGTCACTGTCCTCGCCTTTAAGTTTCTTATCGACATCTTTACTAAACCTATTTTGGATAAAGTTCCACAGCTGAATGTTTACTAAATTCTTTTGTTTTGTTGCTGTTCGAAGCCAGGATCCTATTCGCAAACGACACAGAGGGCAACACAAAGCATTATTTTCTACACTTCCATTGAAACAACGCAGACAAAAATCGTGATAGCAAGGTAATGTTACTGGTTCTATTAGAATAGATTGACAAATTGTGCAAATAATATCACTGAGTTCTAATTTGTCCAATTTTAACAATTTATTTTCAATTTTAAACGGCGGCTTCTTTAACTTGGCCGCCATTTTTAGAATTTTGACGTTGATTAACATAATGACATATTTTGATAACAGCTATGCATTGACCAAGGAAGTTACATTCTACCCGGAATGCTTACACACGCTTCAAAATCGTTCCGAAGAGTACCACGACAAGAGTGGAGTGTGTCTCTTTCTACTAAATAAAGCGCCAATCGCCATATATAAGTGTGGCCATGCCTAGTTTGCAAATTACTACTAAGTAATTCTACTAATTTGAGAAACAGTTTTTGCATTGCATAAGTAATTACGTAATAATTAAAATAAGCACATTTTAGAACTCACTATGTTAATTATAACACATTTTATGCTAATGTATCTATCGACGTTTATGAATAAAAGGGATTTAACGATTAACGAATATATAAAAATCTACCATTGGAAAGTTTTATTTACACTGGCAATTGCAAGAAAGGGACAACATCCACTCATGTCGTTGTCTTGCTCAGAACGTTTTCCCCCTCTGTTATGTAAGAAACAAATGTCAACTTTATTAGGAGCGAAATAAAGTACATTTTTATTTTTCAACTATTGCTTCGTAGTAATTTCAGTTATTATATATAAGTTCCTTGTGATAAAGTTATAAAACCCAAGGAAGTTACATTCTACCCTGAATGCTTACACGCGCTTCAAAATCGTTCAGAAGAGTACCACGACATGAGTGGAGTGTGTCTCTTTCTACTAAATAAAGCGCCAGTCGCCATACATAAGTGCGGCCATGCGTAAATTGCAAATTACTACTAAGTCATTCTACTAATTTGAGAAACAGTTTTTGCATTGCATAAGTAATTACGTAATAATTAAAATAAGCACATTTTAGAACTCGCTATGTTAATTACAATACATTTTATGCTAATGTTTCTATTATAAATATATTAGCATAAAATGTATTGTAATTAACATAGTGAGTTCTAAAATGTGCTTATTTTAATTATTACGTAATTACTTATGCAATGCAAAGCTGTTTCTCAAATAAGTAGAATTACTTAGTAGTAATTTGCGAACTATGCATGGCCGCACTTATATATGGCGATTGGCGCTTTATTTAGTAGAAAGAGACACACTCCACCCATGTCATGGTACTCTTCGGAACGATTTTGAAGCCCATGTGGACATTCCGGGTAGAATGTAACTTCCTTGCTTATAATATAATCATAAATTATATGCCATAGAGAAACGTAGTTTTTCGTTAATAGTTTGTGTCCATTCCTATGCACAGATGTAAGCATAGTCTGTGCATAGTAATGGGCCAAGGAAGTTATATTCTACACGGAATGTTCACATGTGTATATATATATATATATATATATATATATATAAAAGGGACCTGAAGGGATTGGAAACGGTTTTTTTTTTTTGATAAATTCTGATTCTATGATCCTTCATCTTTGTTTTGTTCTAATCAAAATAATTTTAGGTGTCGTAGTTTTTTTTTAATGATTTTTTATGTAAGCCGAGGCAGTTTTGAAAATATTACACCTTATACACAGCGCACACTAGTTTCTTTTTCTAGCGCGCACATAAAGACAAGTAAAAGACGAATAAATAAGTCACCAATAATACAGCTATCGCAAACACGTGCTATTTCTCACTGACGAAGTCGCTCACTAACGACACTAACATAAAACACCCCGCGCCTCTCTCATTTCGACTCAACATTTTAAACGTGATTTACTCGAAATCAATTATTTTCCCTTGAGGTCCCTTTTTGCGTAACCACTCACATATATATATATATATATATATATATATATATATATATATATATATATATATATATATATATATATATATATATATATATATATATATATTTTTTTTTTTTTGCAGAAGACAATAAATTATAATATACCACCATATAGCCGTCTTATCACTGAATGCGCACGTTAGGCACGGTCGGTTCTTTACCTGAGAGTCCTCTTATAAACCGATCTACTGACTCGGATTTCGTTACGACAGGCGATAGTTGATAGATACTGGCAGATGGATGACTGTTAAGATATAAATGACGTAAGCGACGTACGCAACGCACAAGTCAACTATACTTTATTCTATTCTAGATAGCGCTACGCTACCTTAGGTTGCAAATACTCTTATACTTCCTCACACGGCCATTCTGACAGACAACGCGCTCTCGCGTGTCGAACAGTTATCTTCGTAACTACAAGTATGTAGGCGATACGTAATAGAAATTTCCACATTGTCAAAATTTTACTGTCTTTTGGTGTGATACAAAAGCATATAAAGCTCGTAGTAACGTCGCACAAGAATATTAAAACGACACAAAACGCCGACCTGGGAGCTGTACTAAGCACTGTGCTTCCTTTATAATCTGAATTGCTAGTTATCGGAAGCGCGGAGCTTCCAATACACTTTCTTATTAATTACACGAAGCGTTGAGCTTCCAATGTGCTTCCTCAATTATTACATGAAGCGCGGAGCTTCCAATACACTGACTTGTTGATTACACGAAGCGCTAAGCTTCCAATGTACTTCCTTAATTGTTACATGAAGCACGGAGCTTCCAATACACTAACTTGTTAATTACACGAAGCGCTAAGCTTCCAATGTACTTCCTTAATTGTTACATGAAACGCGGAGCTTCAAATACACTGACTTGTTAATTACACGAAGCGCTAAGCTTCCAATGTACTTCCTTAATTGTTACATAAAGCGCGGAGCTTCCAATACACTGACATGGTAATTACATTAATTAAAATGAGACATGGTGCTCCAATGTTTTTGTTCTCTTTTTTTTATTTAGATACGTTTCCTATTTGGATAGATGTACTTACAATAAATGTACAATGTACAAAAGAACGGAAGCAGGCACAGAAATTGCATTACGAGGACACAAAAGGAAGGTTCGATACATCTATTAATTCTCATTATAAATTCTTATTTGGCTCACCTTCTTTATTACTATTTTAATTGTGGACATTTGTTATTTTACAATAATTCGAAAACTTTTCCCTAATTTATTAATTAGCCTAGGATTTTACTCAGCTAAACCTATATCGCTTACATAAAAAAATGTACTTTGTTCTAACTCTTATTAAAGCGTTTTTTATCGGCACAAGCTAGTTCGTCCATCCTGGCTTAAGCTAAACAGCTAAACTACCCGATGGTATTTTATCAACTTTACATGTTAATCACCGGTGAACATATAATGTTCTGACACAAGCCGTAATGTTGGAAAACCATATATGTTTTCGTATTTTATTTAACGTTATATCTTAAACTATATATTATGAATCCTCATGAAAGTGTTGAATAAGTTGCCTATTATAATTTTAAGAACTATTGCGTGATATAACATATTTTTATAATTTGAAAGTTTTTATGAAGCTAGCTTATTCTGCATAACATATAATGACCGCAAATTTACTTCAAATGTGTCGTTTACTAAAGCCTGGATAATCCAGTTAGTGTCAGGGCATACCCCGATATTATATACTAGTCTATGTGTCAGGGTATAGCCTCTGGTCGACTTGAAACCAACCATATTGACGACTAAAACAACAGACGTGTGGTATCCCTTTCCGGTGCTCCACATCAAAATGCCTACCTAGGCCCATGTATTAGGCGGCCCCTAAACCTACAATAATATTGCGCAATATTACGTATTGTACAATATTATTGACCGTTTAGAATTAATATTGAAGATTGCACAATGATTGAACAAAAGTTTGAGCGGGTTTAATTTTTATTGTACAATATTTTTTTCTTGCACTGTGTAGGTTTAATATTGCACAATATTTTTCGCTTCAGAGCTTGAAACGGTCGTGGTTGGTCAGTCGCGGTGTTTAATGTATTGTCGTGTCTTAAATTTAAGCAAAATGGCTAGCAAGAAATTTTCGTCATTTAGCGGTAATTTTATTCATCTTGTTAACTTAATAGTTCATTACTAGAATGGACCAAAATTTCGACCACTGGCCGAAATTCGACACACGGTTGAAATTGAACATGTGACCGAAATACGTCATTCCGCCGAATTTCGACATTCGATCGAAATTTAACGTTGGGCCGAAACTCAACATTCGGCCGAAATTTGACATTGAGGCCAATTCACTAATCAATATAAGTGTTGATCGAAAATAAAACCAATCAATAAAAGATGAAGAACGGGAGTTTTTACTTGAGTGTATAGAATTGTAGATTTATTTAACAAAATCACCAGCATGGTTGCCGCCAAAACTTCGTCGTCAGACATGTTACTCGCACGAAAATATTGATCAGACTGGTTTGTCCATGAAACAAAAAAAACAAGTGGAAGTGAAGAGTGGGCGTGCATCACTATTATGCGCTGTTACTCTAAATTGCCTTAGTGATACTTACCATATCTTTAGGAGATAGTCGTCGTGCGAAAATCTATTATATACTGAATTATGCCGTATTGTGCCATCCTTGAATGCAGAAATGATAGTAGAATACAGATGATTAAAAAATGGAGATATTTCATATCATCCGAAAATACAATTTTCATTTTATTTTAATAAAATTCCTGATTTAATATAAACTCTAATGATATAAACTCTAAAAACTAATAGAGGAATATTTTAATGGTTTACAGAATTAAAATATAATAATAACATGGTTGTTTCATTTATTACAAAAAAATAAATAACTGTGGAATAATATTGGCTGATAATCAAATAAGGCTAGTGTAATTTACAGATTTACGAGTGGAAAATATAAAATCTTACATTTTATTCTATCATCCACAGTTAGTCAAAATCATGAAACAAAGAAAACAAGTGGAAGTTAAAAGTGGGCGTGCCGCGTGCATCACTATTATGCGCTGTTACTCTAAATTGCCTTGGTAATACTTACCATATCTTTAGGAGATAGTCGTCGTGCGAAAATCTATTATACACTGAATTATGCCGTATTGTGCCATCCTTGAATGCAGAAATGATAGTAGAATACAGATGATTAAAAATGGAGACATTTCATATCATCCGAAAGTACAATTTTCATTTTATTTTAATTAAATTCCTGATTTAATATAATCTCTAATGATACAATAGAAAGTCAAGCTAAAATCAGCCGTACGCCTTACATATAAAGTTCATTTTAGGTTGACCTAATTTTTCTAGAAAGATATACGTAATGACTGTCATTACGTATATCGTTCTAGAAAGTTCTCTACTCAAATATGACCAACTGAAAACTACGGAAAAATCAATACTGCCATCTATTGTAGAATAGCGAAACTATTAAGATTATAGTTAAATACTCTTTTTTTGTAGCAAAATAAAAGTTATTGTAACGCAGTTTGGTATATTTTTAAATGTTCAGTTTGTGTGTTTCAGATTATTGTTGTTTAAAATAAAAACGACCAATGAAACAATGTTTGCATTAGTAGTTTATATGCAATAATGCTTATTTTATATGTGAGTATGGCGATGGTGGTCCTGATACAAATGTTTGTACTTGCCAATTCCGCTTGTTTTCTGTTCCATGGGTTTGTCAATTATATTGAGTGAATTTATTGTACGTCTGGAAACAAAGGGGTATTCAATATTATTGCACAATAAAAGTATTGCGCAATATTATTTTAGGTCTGTGGGGCACCTTAGGCTACTACTATCTATGTATTCAACAAGGAACTTATATAAGATAACTGGAATTTTTACGAAGCAATATTTGAAAAATAAAAATGTACTTTATTTCGTTACTCATAAAGTTGACATTTGTTTCTTACTTAATAGAGGGGGAAAACATTCTGAGCAAGACAACGACAAGAGTGGATGTTGTCCCTTTCTAAATAAAACTATCTGATGGTAGATTCAAATATTTCTATACTCTTTGGGTAGATTTTTATATATTCGGTAATTGTTAAATCCCTTTTATTCATACAAGTCAATAAATATATTAGCATAAAATGTGTTGTAATTAACACAGTGAGTTCTAAAATGTGCTTATTTAAATTATTACGTAATTACTTATGCAATGCAAAAACTGTTTCTCAAATTAGTAGAATTATTTAGTAGTAATTTGCAAACTACTCATGGCCGCACTTATATATGGCGATTGGCGGGGTCACTGAATTTGGCCCCACTTTTTTTGATTTTTGATTTATTTTTATTTTTTGTTATTTGTTCGTCGTTTGTTCATTAATGTTCGAATGTAGAAATTGTTTGTTCGTCTTTTATTTATTTATAATTAATTAAACAAATGTTTACCCTTAAGTTGGCCCCCCTTGCTAGATATCTTTGTTTTTATCGCTCAGATTTATTAATTTTGATCAATTATCGTTTGTTCGACCCTTATTGATGATTGTTCGATCATAAAAACAATTAAATTCTTAATTATTAATTATTTTTTTATCTAATAAGCTAGCTATCAATATTTTTAAACAGGGTTAGCAGATAGTTATGTTACTTGTATATTGTAATGAAATTAATAATTCCTAAATTCATTACGTAGTTGAAAAAATGTAAATATAATGCACAAAAAATCTGTTTTTGTTGAAATTATATTTATTTATAAGTTTAAGAAATATATTGCATGGATATTTCGTAGAAATTCATTTAATATGGAAGAATAAACTCAGTATGTGTATATATAGATACTCAATAAACAGGATTTTATTAAAAGAAAATATTTATTTACGTCTATATCAATTCAATTATTATCATCGAGAATTATCTTGATTTATATATATATATATATAACAAGGCTTAGTTTTTTTTTATTTTAAATCAATTATAGTATTAAATAAGAAACACATAAGGTTTTTTATCTAACAAAATAAAAAAAAAATGATCCAAAAAATTATTTTAAAAAATTACATTTTTTATTTTTTTAATTTCTAATTTTCAGCTTTTTTTACAATTTCTTTTGGCCTCAATTTATTTAGTATAAAAATTTTACTATATTTTCACCTACCTATTCAGCAATTAAATTTAAAGCTTAATTTGATTTTATCGTGAAAAAATTTGACATATTTAAAAAAAATGTTTGTTTTCAAATTTGAAAAAACATGATGCATAAAAAAAATCTGCATACTTTTTGAGGTTAACTAATAGTTTGTCAACAATCATATACTTATATGGGTGATTCTCTGTAACCCCCCGTTTATACCAAGGTATAATACATGTATTTGACAAGTTTTATGCAATGTTTTCGTTTCTTGTTCACATTTACAAAACTTGTATAAAACTTGTTGTATACAAAACTTGTATGAAACTTGTTGTGCACAAAACTTGTATGAAACTTGTCGTATACAAAACTTGTATAAAACATGTAGACAAAGCTTGTATTAACTTGTTTTATACAAAACTTGTATAAAACATGTAGACAAATTTTGTATGAAACTTGTTGTAGGTAGGTAAATTATTTGTGAACTTCTAGTTGCCTACCTCTTGTTCATGATCTCACATAATATACTTATTTTAGTTCTTTTACAATTGGAACATAGCAATCAGCCATTCTGTAGTTTTATTAAGTCCTGGGTGCCCAATTAACTGCTGTTTAACACAACATTCACAATGGAAAGTGAAGATACTGAGGAATTTTTTGTTCATGGGTGCAGTGTACACTGTATTATACAATAAAAGTACATGCATATCTTCATGTTAGATGCCTTACGGGGTAGGCAGAGAGAACCAAGTGCCATTCATCATGATCCTTGCAAGCTAGTCTCGCTTCCTCCACATTCATTACTCTATTCATATACACACGCCGGTTGCGGAAACTCTTGACTCCTTCGGACAGTACTTCAACAATCTGATCATAATATGTCAGTCTTGGCTCTACCCAGTACCTACATCCTTCCACATTCGCGTTGTATAATATCTGCTTTGTTAACCTTCCGTCTACCATTATTTCTACATATCCGAACCAACGGAGAATGCCCTTTCTCATCTTTACACCGAGACTTTCTTTCAAGCCTAACTTCTCTCTCATTTTCACTTTACGAACCCGGTCCGCGAGGGTTACGCCACATATTCTTCGCCAGCGATCTTACCTCAACCGCGTTGATTCGACTTTCATGCCCTTTCTGACATACTCTCACACAATAATAGAGTTGGGATTAGCATATAATTATGCAGGGCTAGACGGCACCCTGACTTAAAACTGTGCTTTTAAGTAATCTCCCTAACGCTCCATTCGCTCTGTTCCCTGCACACACTCTTCTTTCAACATCACCGATGTACCTTCCATCCCTGCTAAAAGCACATCCAAGATATACACAGTCATCTCCACTTGTTCCAGCACTACATCATCGACCAAAACTCTTACATCCGTTCTGGTTGCTTCTCTTTCAAATACTAGAACTTTAGTTTTCTTCGCATTCAAAAAATAAAATTCAAAATAATAAACATATTACAATAATAAAAAGATTACAAAATAATTAACATAATATTACGAAATGATACAAATTTAGGAAAAAATGCAATTAGATAGGTACTAAAGGATGAAAGGAGCGGTATGTTTAGTAAAAGTATAAAACATTATCCATCAAGCATGGATAAAGTATAAAACATGTTTGCAACTAGTTGTATGCAGAAATTTCAATAAAATTAACAATACTTGTATAAAACACGACAGGTCTGCGTAGATGAGAACGCTGTCAATGTATCCGACAAATCAAAAACATGTCTTAGACACAAGTGTAAACGCGAGTGTGTTTTATACTTGTATAAAGACTTGTTGGCTACACAGTGTGAACGAAAATATGTTTGAGACAGTTGCAATACATGTATAAAACAAATAATTATGTTTTGACAAGTATTCTACAAGTTGTGTATAAAACAAGTATAAAACATGTTTTTTGGTGTAAACGAGGGGTAAGGACGTCTTAAATCTGTACAAAATCGTCTGACCAAATTAATTTAATTTTACTAGAAAAAAAATTAGCAAGGGCTACAAAACTATCAGGTTAATAAATGAATTTAGGAATTATTAATTTCATTACAATATACAAGTATCATAACTATCTGCTAACCCTGTTTAAAAATATTTATGGCTAGCTTATTAGATAAAAAATAATTAATAATTAAGAATTTAATTGTTTTTATGATCGAACAATCATTAATAGTGGTCGAACAAACGATTATTGATCAAAATTCATAAATCTGAGCGATAAAAATAAAGATATCTAGCAAGGGGGGCCAACTTAAGGGTGAACATTTGTTTAATTAATTGTAAATAAATTAAAGACGATCAAACAATTTTTACATTCGAACATTAACGAATAAACGATGAACAAATAATAAAAAATAAAAAAAAATCAAAAAACAAAAAATTTGGGGCCAAATTCAGTGACCCCATAACACGTCGACGCCCGATGGCCCATACTGTCAATATCCAACTGTGAATAAACAACGGATGAGCGCAACGTTACCAATTCTAAGTGCCAACGTGCCAACCTTACTGCGTGCTTGAGTAGAAAATCATCCTTTCAAATGCGTATCCAAATTTTAACTACTAAACTAAATAAAACTTTATATTTCAATATTTTATTTATCTATTTACATCAACTCTCATTTACTCTCCTAAATGTTTTTACGTTGATGCACGCCAGTATCACAACGTTTATGAAAACGCCAAACTATCAACGTGCTTGACAAAGTAATCTGTGGTGCTTGACGTTTCCCAGCCAGTACGCTAGTTAGATGTCCAACACCGGAAACAACAGATGTCGGAAACAACGATGTTGACAGTGGTAACGTTTACGAAACAACGATGTGCATCGATGCCGAAAAATAACAAAACAGCCATGTCTATCGTCGATAGTAACATTGGTCTCAATATTATGTAAGTCCGCGCTATGTAAAATATAAACATCCACTTGAAATTTTTTGTACTGTGCGTACCTTTGTTTATATAATGAAGCTTACTCCGGGTCGACTAAAAAAACATCCCGCCCGATAATGATGTCATAAGGTAGAGTGAACAATCAGAGCCGCTAACTAAACATTGTAACTTAAAGCTCTTGAGATCGATTCCAACGCATAAATTTATTGATTTGTCACATCTGTGGTCTAGTGGTCCAGTGCCGGAGCCAACCACGTGAGGTCCCGGGCTCGATTTTTGGGTCAGGCAAATCAAAGAATGTACTTTTCACCTTTGCAAAGCAACGCTGCCTGGGATTTGATATGTGCCCGGCCGGCAACAGCCCCACCACCCATTGTGAGACCAAACATGCCTGGCCAATTGTTGGCGCACCGGCTGCACCTTCACCCACCTCCTCGGAGATACGGGCATGAAAATACTTAAATTTATGTTTCTGATTGTGAATATTAACACTTACTAACACTTGATTTTGTATACTTATCATCTTTTCGTTTAGAAAAATACACCTGTTCCGTATGCCCCACTTTCAGACAATAAGATAATTGAACAATTTCATCGCTAGAATTAAGCCTACACATCTAAACTTTTATTAAAATCTTGTGACATTTTGCGTTATAACTCGATTTATAATATTTGTGACACTACGATCATTGTATTCTAGTCAATGACGTTTAAGGTAATTCATAAATAGTTACGGATTGATAGGACGCTCGTAATTTCCAATTTAAGTGTAGTGCTAAAATGCCTGTCAAGTGCCACGAAGTTATCTATACTAAAATTATAAAGACGAAAAATTGGATTGCTTGCTCATTTGTTACGATTTAACTCAAAAACTACTTGACCAATTTCAAAAAAATCCCTCACTCTCAGAAAGCACATTATTCAGCAATGACACAGGCCACTATTTTACCGACTGGGCAAACAGAAGCATTGATTTTTGATCACGCGAATGAAATCGCGAGTAACTGCTGGTTAGAAGTATTTTTAATCAATCAGACCATACCTGGCTGTCGAAGATACCTGAGATGACGACTTCAATTTTGTTTGCCAGTATTTTTAATAAATCAGACTGTACCAAGCAATCGGAGATACCTGAGATGACGGCTTCAATTTTGTTCACCTTGCTCCACCCAGTTTCTATTTAATCCACCATTACTAGTTTTTTTTATAGAGTTCTCCACATAAGTATTTATTCCATTAGTGGTAGTGCCATACTGCTTTTGCAACTGAATAGGCCGGCACGCCCGGGGAAATACCACTCTCTCACTTGACACCGACATAAAGTAGCAGCCCTGCTGCTGCGTTTCGTTTGGTTTGTGAGAGTCCTGGAGGCCTTACCCCCCCCCCCCCTTCCCCACACACTATGAATGCGCAATCAAAAGAAAATCTACCCCAGGGAGGTACCACTTGCACCAGCAGTGGAGAATTCCCCCCTGAGCGTCCGTGCTCTAAATTCCAGGCAGATCATGGATGCTCAGGCTGCTCTGCGTATTCTGGGGGGGGGGGGGGGGGGCAAAATTGTGCTCATAGACAATCTTGTCCGGGGCAAACAGGGCAAGAAAGCCATGGCACCCCCTACCACGCTTACCGTGGATTTCTGTAATGTCAGGGGACTTCATTCCAAACTTGAACGCCGTTCACTACCATCTCGAGACGGCGAAGCCAGCTTTGCTCTTTTTGGCCGAGACACAGATATCTTCTCCGGCTGATACTTCTTACCTCTCCTACCCGGGGTACAAACTGAAACATTCCTTTGTACCGCGGGCTAGGGTGTGCGCATACATCAGAAAAGATATCTGTTACCGGCGCCTCGGCAGACTTGAAGGTCAGGACCTATCCATCCTCTGGTTACGCGTAGCTTGCGACGACCATCCACGCAGCTACGCGTGCCTTTACAGGTCCCATGGCGGGAATACTGAAGTTGACCGGCTCGTTGAGCATTTACAAACGGCTGTAGATTCCATGTTAGAGCAGACCCCCTCCGCAGAGATCGTGATCTTGGGCGATTTTAATGCCCACCACGCCGAATGGTCTTTCGACATTTTGCGTTATAACTTCATTTATAATATTTGTGACACTACGATCATTGTATTCTAGTCAATGACGTTTAAGGTAATTCATAAATAGTTACGGATTGATAGGACGCTCGTAATTTCCAATTTAAGTGTAGTGCTGAAATGTCTGTCATGTGCCACGAAGTTATCTATACTAAAATTATAAAGACGAAAAATTGGATTGCTTGCTCATTTGTTACGATTTAACTCTGAAGAGTATTGCTGAGTTAACACCGCGCAATTTTTGATTATCTTTAGGTTACGTCTAGTTAAATAAGAACATATACTACTACACTAATACTTTTTAAAATAAACTAGGTATAGGATCTTGTGTGGGAAAATCACCTTAGTTACAGCGATGACGGCCGATGGGATGGGCCATATAATCACAAAGATCAATGACGTAATCTATCGAGTGCAGAAGCAGCCACGAGGGACCAAGAAGATTGTTCATGTTGATCGATTATAGTCGATATAGCAGTCTATAACGGAAGTAATAACATACAATAATAAGTGCATAACTAAGAGGGGGGTAATGTAGCGAAAAATCTAGAAAAGTGAAGAGTTAGAACACTGATAGATATTTTTTTTTAAAAGTTATATAGGGAAGGCTTTATTATTTATTACTGGAATTTAAAAAAAACAATATGGATTTAGGAAAGATAGGGGTCCATACTACCAATAATAAAAATTTACTTTGCGCTTGCGCTACTTAGAACAGAAGTCGGTCTGATAGCCTTAAACCATTCCCTCTAAATAAAATCGCATAAGCCGTACTGATGGTCACTAATCAGCTGATGCTCTTCTAGATACCTAATATAATAAAGTGGCAGTTAATAATGGACTTCATTATTTTGGAGAATAAGGAGGTTATCGCTATAGGCCGATAGTTGGATGGCACTGAACGATCGCCTTTTTTCGAGACTGGATGCACTAAAGCGGTGTTACAAATTTTAGATACGATGCCATGTGAGTAGGTGAGCCGGAATAACGTGTTAAGATCGGCTCTAGAGCACACCTCCTGAGCTGAGCACGATAGAAGAGATGCCATCAGGCCCACTCGACTTATGGATGTCCAAGGAAATAAGTGCCTTACGCACTGCAGTTTGAAAAAAACTTTTCCTCCGGCATAGAAGGGTAACATTGCGGGATGGTAGGGGCTCATGTTGCGATCAAGCATCATACACTGTTATGCAGGTGACAGTACAGGCGTTGCTTTAATACTCTGAATGCAGCGGAATTTCTTGCGAACTAGTCAACGAGTGCCAGAACAAACTTGTGTGATGTGTCAGAAATTGAAAAACAACTTTCTTTAGCTTCGGAGTGGAGTCGATTAAATTTGGTTCAGCTTAACTCCACAACACCACGACACGAGTTTGCGCGATTACCGCTAAAAAAATCACTCTCCGTTGTATCTCCTTGTTTTTAAAATACTTCCCTGAAATCTTCAGCCAATATTGGAATACTTGGAGCCGACATATCGAGCGACGTAGAATTAATTCGGTTGTAGCATGTTGTATAGGTATTTATCTGTGGCCGGTATTTGAATCTATGGAAAACTGTTCCATCACTTTCCATTATTACCAACATTAAAGTAACAGGAGCCATGTTGATATTTTCTTTCTTTTTTCGACATGTACCGACTCACATGTAAAGAGAACGAAAAACGCTATTGAGATGAAACATGAGAAATATGGTGGTTATAGCATAGAATTTTAGTGTGAAGTGTTCTTTGTTCTTATAGCATTGTGGTGAATTCAAATGTGGAATGATTTTTGGATATTGACGTAGACAAGATCTGAAAAATGTCTTCAATGCATTTTGTGGTTCATCCTTTACCTGGAACAGAGGATCAATTAATAGATAGGTAAACCTGTTATTTCACTTTTTCCTAGACTCCATTACGTTCGATTTTGATTTAGGTGATTAATCGTTCAGACTAAAATTTATACTTGAAAAGTGAAAATAATATGAAATCTACGTTCCTAGCAATCTATGCGAACAAAAGATACAATTCTAGATCACGATTTCTTTTCCCCATTCGTTTCAATTTATCTGTACTTTTAAGCTAGATCGAAGTATTACGTACATTTCATCACGTTAGAAGTCTTGAAGGGCGTTCTATGTCTATATTTGTGACCACGGTGTCGCCATCAATTTGCGAACCCCATTTATAAAATCGTTTAATTTACCATGCTATATGTTATCTTTCAGATGTATTTTGTATTACATCGTTTTTGTTACATTTAGCATTCATCACACCCATCAAACAACATTTAATTCTATATTTTTTGCTTTCAAAACATAATATTTGAATTTATACCAATCAGTAATGTAAAGTTATGTGTATTATGGTATATAAACGAAAATAAAAACCTTATCACAGATTACTCATACTACTATATAATTCTGTTAATTATGAGGCAATAATGTAACTATTTTTCTAAAATTACTACATTTGAAGCATTATTATTCAGTTTTAAATAATGAGTGGAGAAACATGAAGTGTTTAGGATATTAAGTATAATTATAAACTGTAGAAGTATGCTTCAGTTATTGCACTGCGCACACATGGTTCTACTTTATCTTACCTGCGCACACATAGTTCTACTTACTGGGCTGCGCATATGCACACATTATCAAATCCTTATACTTTTTAATTTTATTAGTATTTTTATATGCATTCAAGCAGTAGGACTGGACTTGAGACTAATTTTATACTTAATCTACTAAAACAAAAGTATCAATGGCTATACACCAAGTAATATTAAATATATTAATACCCTCGCATTCATGTAGTCTTAAGACAAGGTGCCACACACCCAAGATTAGCCAATGGAATTTAATCGAGTAATTTAATAAGTGTCCAACCTATTTGTGTAAGGTAAAATTAATACTGTTGAGCAAATGACATGATTCAATGATACACCAAAATAAGCAAATTATTTGGGCGTTTCCTCATATTTGACTGAATCTAGCTGATTACCTACTTACTACTAAATGTACATTTTGCGTATCACACATCTTGTTCTGAAGGGTGTGCTAGTCAGATGCTGTGGAACCCTCTGTGAGACCTGACTCGCACTTAGATATTTTTTAAATTTTTGTTTTGATATTATCTTCTTATTTGTGTTTAATTGCCAAAAATAAACAGTGAAACTATAACAAAATATTTATACGATAATTAAAAAAAAAAAGGTGGCAGTCCTACATAAATTCGTACTACTAATAATAATAATATAAATATAATAATTATTCTTTTTCCGTAATATTTTTTTATGCTATTTCGATCAGCCAATTGACCTAACATAGTTGTAATTATATAGGTAAAATATGTATTAACTAAATAACATTTTTTGCTGAATAAATAAGAACAAATTTTATCTCTAGTTAGTATTTCAATTGAAAAATTCAAGGGTAAAATGCTTTAAAAAATTTACATTTTTAAAAATATAAATACGTGTGAACTTGGTGTATTTGTACATTTTGCTATTTGTACATTTTGCGTATTGTGGTCATTTTATGATTTGTGCATTTTGTATTTTGTACATTTTGCAATTTGTACTTTTTGAGAGCGATGCTCATTTTGCATTTTGTACATTATGCTGTAAAGGGATATTCTTGATCCGTGATTTTAACTATTTAAAGGGCATTAGGATTATTGGCCGAAGAAAGGCTATATTATTATATTATTATTATATAGGATTATTGGCTCATGACTCACTACTTCCATATAGATCTATTTCGCAAAACCTGCTGCATTGTTTCCTAAAGAGCCACTGTGTCTCTATCCATTGAGTGGTGACTGTTTTGATTGAACCCAGTGCTTGATGTGCTTTTCTGTATCAGTACACTAGTTTAATTTTTGTGTAGGTGAGAAAGAGTTGGTAGTTTAGTGATTTATGACCACTTGGATGCCTATAACATCCGAGTGGTCATAAAAGTGCTTAATTATTTTCCAGTTTATACACATCTGACAGTTTGACTTGAAATCTGTTATGAGTGTTATGCTTGCAAGCTACATTTTTGTAACATTCTGGATAGAATGCACCAGCCCTTGTCCCTTGTTTGGTCTAGGAGCCATCAGATTTCATTTATTTTCTTCTTTTACCCTTACGGTAAATTAGTTGTCATAGAGGTGTCTTTATTATAAGGGCTGGTGCCCTTGTCCTTTGTTTGGTCTAGGAGCCATCAGATTTCATTTATTTTCTTCTTTTACCCTTACGGTAAATTAGTTGTCATAGAGGTGTCTATTATTATTCCACTAGCTGTTGCCAGCAACTTCGTCTGCATGGACTCCGTTTACTCTGCACTGCCCCTCCCCCGTAGGTGATAGCGTGATAATATGTAGCCTATATGTTGACCCGACCTGTTAGTAATATTCATGCAAAATTTGAAGTAAATCGATGCAGTACTTTTTGAGTTTACCCCGGACATACATACAGACAAACACAAAAATTCTAAAACCTATAGTTTTGGCTTTGATATTGATTGTAGATCATGCCCCAAGTATTCTTTTAAAAAAATATTCAATGTACAGTTTTGACTTTCCTACGATTTTATTATATGCATAGATTACATTGTGCTAAAATTAGTGGATATTATTATGACATAGGTTCTAGCACAGCAATGTGTTGGAATTTTTAATTTGATATTATACCTAACAGCTTTACTTTTAAACTTGCCATTGCAGCTTCTTGTAATGGCGTGCCTAGACATATCAGGTTACAGCAAAATATTGCACTAGCACAATGTATCAGGCTATTGTGGTACTGCTTTGTGATTGGGCTTGATGGGTCACTGTGGTTGATGTCAAACTGTAGGTGTTATTTGTGTGGATTACGACAAAGAAACAATAGAATAATTATAATAGCAAACGAGAATCTACCTACATATGTTTAGGTAACTTCATGTTAAGCCATGTTTGAGCGCCACGTTGGTCGAGTGGTTAGCAACCCTGACTACGCAATCAACGGGGCTCAGGTTCGATTCCCGACGGGGACAAGCATTTGTGTGATGAGCATAAATGTTTGTATTTTTGGGTTTGGATGTTTATTAAATACATATATTCTTGTATTTATATATGAATTTCTAAGTATTAGTATCATTGACTAACACCCATAACTAAAATAATTTGCTTACTTTGGGGCTAGATCAGTAAGTGTATTTTGTCCCATGAATATTTATTTATTATTTTGATTATAGTGTATCGAAAGTATGCTATTTTATTTTGTTCTATAATAAAAAAAAATAACATACACTGATATGACCTTTCATGTTCATGAAGGAGTATCATTGGGCTAATGAAATACAATAAAAAGTAGCAAAAAATTAAAGAATTGAAGGAACACATGTGACTGAATTAAGAATTTGAGAAGAAACATTCTTGTTTGCTTTGTTGTGGGCTACACAAATATCATCAACAGGCTGCATAAATATCATCTGCTGGCTGTGTTTGATGACCAGTGATATTATGATGTAAGCAATTATCCTGAAGTAGTTCATGGCAACATTGTGCTAATGCTAAACTTCAATGTAGATGATACATATAGCCACTCTATTACATGAATAAGTGCAACAGAGCTATTTCTAGTATAACTTTCAATGCCGCCATTGGTGTTGTGCTTATACTACCAGTGATTGTTAGATAACCTCTGGAATATTTGTAATTATTTCTGCAGTGAGCTGGTCCTAGGCAATAGCAATTGACCTTATATTACTTTTAATGTAGGTATTTCTAATATATGTGATTTAAAATTATTAGGTTTCTGCAGTCCTCTGTGATGTAAACTTTAACTGTGCCCATATCTACCCATTCACGTAAATGTCTTAAAACAAGGTACAAAGCTTTTTGTAGTTTTGCTAATACACTTGTACTGTTTCACAAATTATATATATATTATATAAATAGTGTAAAATACAAAGCTTTTTCTTCATATTTTAATATATAAATGAATGGATATATATCTGAACATTAAGGGTGACAGCTAAATCTTTATATTCTTTTCTAGACTCAGAGAAGTAGCTGAACGGTGGAATAGATATGGTACAGGAGCTGGACCATCGGCTCTTGCTACTTTAAGGGGTGTACGAGCAGTTGTTGCTGGACCAGCGCATATTGCTTGCCTTTTGGAAGATGGCACTATATGTCGAGCAGCATTTTCTATCATCCCTGATAGATTAGACTTAAGCAAGGCAGATGCAAGCAAAAATGGTGGAAATGGTGGAGGAGGAAGTGGGGGTGGCGGCAATAGTGGTGGCAAGCAAGGAGGAAGTGGTGGTGGTGGTTGTGGATCAAGACAACAACCTCGCACAAGAGCTCGGATAATGAGAAACTCTATTCGTGCTGCCCCTAGTTCTCAAGGTAAATGTCACAAAATCTTTAGTTATGTAGCTCAATCTAATTCATTTTCAATGCAACATTTCAAAGAATGAGGCTTTTATCTGATTTACATAATGTTTATTTATTTATTACTTTTTTTTATTTTCATTACATTGACATTTCATACATAAGCTACTTTTATTGAAGTTAGTCATTGTTTCTTTTATCTTGCATGTATTTATTATATACTAGCTGTAGCATGTAGCCTACTGCATTATAATAGTCCCGCGGGACTCACCAAAAACTAATTTTTCCGGGATAAAAATTAGCTTATGTGCTATACTAGGTCATCATCTGCCTGTGTGCCAAATTTCATCCAAATCCTGAATGGAGTTGCCGTAGTTTTTGCTTGATTGGGTAACAAACATCCATCCAGACATCCATACATCCAAACTTTCGTATTCATAATAAAATTTTGATTTATGTTATACATATGTATTTCTTGGTATGCCAAATAATTTGTAGATATATTTATAATAATAATAATAATAATAAGCCTTCTGTCAGATATTTCACAGTTGGTTAGGTTCTTCAGTTGTTTTATTGGTTGTAATATCTGTGTACTTTTTTATAGCAAATGCCTCCCCCAAGATATATTTATTAATTAATTGTTAGTTATCATATTGTATTTTTGTGAATATATTTTGATAGCGCCACATACCCAAGTATAATTATGAAAGTATCTCCTTATTCTCCTTTTAAAAGTTTAGAAAAAATCATCTTTTATGAATTATATTAAAAAAAATAAAGGTTGTCTGGCAGAGATGATTCTGTAGTAATAAACCACTTTTTTTTGCTGTGTGCAGCTATTGAACATGATGCTGTCAACAATATCTATTGTCAATTCACTATTATAGGATCAACAAGTCGAGCTACAGGTGTAATAATAGGTGCATCAGGATCTGGGCGTGTAGTGTCAGCGGTGCCTGCACCTTTTGTACCAGAGGACCTAGTTACACAAGCCCAAGTAGTGCTTCAGGGGAAAAGCCGCAGCTTAATTATCAGAGAATTACAGGTATTATAAACATGATTATATATTTTGTAAAGTTTAATTATTGTTATTATTTCGGAATGTAAAGATAGGTTTATGATGTAGAAATAATAATTCAGCTCTTGAATATTGCCTTTAACAGCAATATCCATTGAAATACAGCAATATTTTTTAGTTATTTTTTATTTGTTCTGTCTTGTCAGGTTGACTATTGCAAGACTCATAATGCGTAACTTTAGAGAGTGCTCCAAGATCGAATAAGTCGCCTTACTTTCGAAAGACAAAAATAATAAATTAAAGAATGAATGTATAGAACTGAGAGCAATGGTCACCCTGTTGTATGACTTAGTAGGATGTTTTCGAAAATGGAAAAATAATTTTACAAAGTTACAGACTAACTTTTACCACATGTTAATCTGTGCTCTCTCTTAAGAATAGATCACCTGTCGTTCTGCCAGGCAGTTCGTAAAAGGCTACTGGCAAAACATGTCACTACCATTGTGAACACTAGGTATTAAAGTTCCGCAACATTTTGCCAGGGTTTGGTACTACCGATTTTTACTACATCTTACATCTTCTACCTTACCCTTTAAATCAGTATCATCGCATCACATAGATGGCGTATTGTCTCTTTCTATCTGAAGAACCATTTGCTTATTTACTTTCGATAATATAAAAAAACTAAAAACAATTCATATTTAACATTGCTAAAAGTGTATTTTGTGTACATTTTGTATATAATAGGATAGCAAAGAAGCAGATGATTCTGATAGATAGAGATAGTTATCTCTAATAGTCACCAAAGATGTTAATATTGCATTGCTATCCGTGTATAGCAGCCATGCCAGAATAGAGGATGGAATGTCACGTGCGTGCTACTAGCTCCCTAATCATCCTAGCCAGAACACGACAGTGCCAAACACCGACGCTATTGCGGCAGGAAAAGATAAAGCAGTGATACTTAACCGGGGACGTTGTTATCTGGATATTGTAGTAAATAGCAATAATTATAGTAATAATACATATCTTTACGCCAGATCCTTTATGAGGTAGGCAGAGAAAACCGAGTGCCATGTGTTACAAACACTTTGAAATAGTAATAGTTACACACTCTAATGACTATAGATATATGTATAATTTAGGTCAAAATTAAAGGCTTTTAGGTGCTATTTAGGTGCGCAAATCAAAAATTAGGCTAACCGTTTTAGTAATATTGTCAAAAAAAAAAATTAGGCCTGCCATACTTTTAATATCTAATATTTATTATTAATAAAAAATAAACATGGATTTTATTATCGACAAATTAAGTGCTTATGGAGTGATTGGACATTGGACAAAAAGATTGGATTTAAAATAATAAATAAACATTTGAAAATTGAATTTGTAAATCCAAGAACTTTCAGAAGTTAAATAAAAAAAATTTGTCTGATTATTATAAATTGTCCTTTCAGCGCACGAACTTAGACGTGAACCAAGCCGTGAACAACCTTTTGTCTCGCGACGATGAAGAAGGAGAGGAACCAGAAGGTGGTGAAGGTGGTGATGGGTATGTCCCCGAGGACTTAATATCGCTCCTCGACGGCGGCTTCCACGCCGCACAGCAAGAGCAGTCTGTGATCATTGACGCAGACGCCATGTTTTCTGAGGACATCTTCGGGTACGCGGCTATCAGAAGGTATCATGTCAAGCTATGCTCCTCGGCCTCTTCTATCCTACAAGTACATATACTCGTCACCCTCAACCCAATCTCTAGCACGCAACTCGCTTATGCAGTTTCTGTTGTTTTTTTTACGATTGGGTGTTTTTTGTTAGTAGTTAAGTAATAATAATAAATACCTTTCATATGAAACTACATTTATGACTAGCTAGATTCCGCGATTTCAATACTTCTTGATTTTTATTATCTTATTATTATCATTTTACTACTCTTATTACTATTATTTTACTATCATATGGAGGGGCAGCTGCCCTGGAATTTATTTTCCTCTTTACAAACTATCAACTGTTGTAGATAAAAATATAGTCTTAAAATGTTACAGTTGCGTCCACCCTAGGCCCAGAACCTGTACGCCCATGAAAACAATATTTTTTTTAAATATCTTTGGCTAATTTATGCATTAATACAACCATAAAGTGTTAAGACATAAATTGGTTGAAGATTTTTTTAAATAATATTGACGTGAGACATGTGAATCTAAACCTTTTTTTATTTTTATATCATAAGATAGCAAACAAGCAGATGGGTTTCCTGATGGTAAGAGTCAACAATCACCTATAGACACCAAAGATGTTAATGGTGGGTTGCTATCTTGTGGCGAGGTCTAATGTCACATGCATTAGTTTACCCGCTACCTTACCCTCCAAACCAGCACACGACAGTGACAAGTACTGACGCTATTACGGCAGGAATACGGTACCAGCCCCGGGCGAGACAATGCGGAACTTTACCACCTACTAGCCACGATGGTAGTGACTCACATAGCCAATCGGTCGCCTTTTACGACCTGCCTGGCAGAACGGCAGTTGGCCTATTCTTCAAAGGAGTCCGGGACCAACACCTTAGGCAGACTGATATTGTTTTTCAAATTTTCTATGAAGATTTATTTGCTCCCAACTATGATAATTCTGTTCTTATTTCTGCATATTTTCTTAACTTAGTGTTATTATTGATAAATACAACTGTCGAGTCTAGCGGTATAGGCCTCAAAATAAATGCAAGACTTGGATTCAAATCTGAGACCCGGCAATTTATTTTGAATGAGTTTTTCGTGTATATATATATATATATATATATATATATATATATATATATATATATATATATATATATAAATTATACAGTGTGTAAATAAAGCCCTGTCGGATAATTAGAGGTGTTATTTGGTATCGTAATATATACTTATGTGTAATTAATTAGTTTTTCCCAATAAAAAAAATAATCTTGCATGGTTATTTCCTACATTAAGTATGACAACATCTATAAATAAATAAATTATAGCATCAAAGAATGCCGCGCATATCGGATGCTACCGGAGTACAAGCGGCGCGTGTAAGGCGCGTTTAAAATTCCTTTGTAAAAAGCCGAAAAACAAATAGCACGCCTTCGAGTGGTGTTTGTGCGAAAACCGCCAAAGCGAAACAATGAAACAAACAGCGACAAAGTGTTGTCATGTTTAAAATATTTGCTTAATTCTAGAGAAATAAAAGTAAAAATACGAATATTAAAAAACTATATCTTTTTTATTTTCTAAAATAAAGTAATTTTAATATTTGTTTCAGTAATGCCTTTAACCAACCTATATGCCTCTTTCGGATTGGACAAGGTTTTCTTTACACACTGTATATATATGTAGCTTTCTGAAAAATATTTCTTTCCCAATACAATATCTTACATTATAAGCTAGATTTGTCAATAGGTAAGGCACATAACATGATTTAATAACATTGCCTAATTGTTGATATTATGGTATGTGTTATTGGGGATTGAATGTATTAATTATCTTATAAAATGTTGCCCAGGATTGGATAAGTGCCCGGTTGGCGATAGGCCTGCCAACTATCACATTGTGGGGCTAAATATCTTTGGCTCATCATGGGTAACACTTGTTGTGTACCTCTGCCTATTTCTTCGGGAATACGGGTGTAAAGATACTTTTACTTATAATATTAATTCCTTTAGAAATCAGAAATACTTTATTCAATAAAACTTTTTACAAGTTATTTTGACACGCCAACATTTTTTTTTAATTACTACCGGATCGGAAACGCGGTCACACACTGAGCAGATCCGGCGGAAGAAACTCAGCGGGCTTATCTTTTTTTTTCATATCATATATTTTTTTACAATAACACAATATTACAAAAAATATATATGAGATCAGTATGAGGAGCAATTAATCCCAGGCTTTTTTGTCTTCTAGATAATCTAAGATTTTATAACCTTTTTTACACAGTTTTGTTTTAACACATTTTTTAAATTTATTGACTGGTAGATCTCTTATAGTTTCGGGAAATTTATTGTAAAAGCGTATACATTGTCCCATAAAAGAGTTACTTATTCTGTGGAGACGAGATGCATGCACAACAAGATTGTTTTTGTTCCTTGTATTTAGTGATTTTACATCACCATTTTATTTTAAAAAGCAAATATTTTTACAAACGTACATCAAGTTCTCAAATATATATTGCGATATAACACTTAGAATATTGATTTCTTTGAATTTTTCTCTTAGGGAAACCCTCGGGCTAAGATTGTAAATTGCCCTAATAGCTCTTTTTTGCAATACAAATTTAGTATTTATTTCAGCAGAATTTCCCCAGAGAAGAATTCCATATGACATAAGGCTGTGGAAGTAACTAAATTATACATTTCTTGTATACTTTAGTTACTTAGTTATACATTCATAACATTTCAAAATTTTACGTCGACTTTGTTTTAAGCCAATAAGTTTAATTTATTTCTTCGTAATTTTCTTTCTTTCTTTAATTTTATAGAACACAATACAACTGCATACTCTCCATAATAGTTAAAATTTAATAGAACTCAAATACAACTGCTCAAAACAAATGCAACTAGATGTTGTTAAATTGTTTCATATAATTTCTACATCAATTACAATAAACATGAATAGCTTAAGAAAAAAACTTTAATCTGTCAAAACAAATTGTGTGCTAGTTCTGGCAACTACGCGTATTGTAAAACCGTTTATGGCTATGAAGAGTTAAAAAAGACCAGACCGCAGAGCTGTGATAATAATGTGGATTTTGTAACACATAATATTATAGTGTGATTATAGTAAGTGTAAGCAATATAATACACTATACTACTATTTAGTTATATACCGTTAGGTAAATATCATTACACTGATTGCCTTGGAGTAGACGCACAGTGAACAGAATGTAAATAGATTCCCGGCTTGAGGGAGACGGTAGGGGGTTCAAGTCTCGCGTGTCGACATTTTTCTTTGTTGTTTTTAATGTAAATAGATGTGGTTTATCATGAATGATACTGGTTTCTCCGCATTTTACTGACCTGTAATGAATATAACTTTATTGTTGTGATAGCTACAAACTGCTAGGAAAATTTCAATTTTCGAGAGTAATTTAATAAAATTTCCCTAATAATTGTCCAAATCAAGGAACAAACCCAGGACTCTGTGATCTAGGCCGAATAGGTAAATCACTAACTCTTGTGTATGTTAAGGATTGAGCACACTGGAAAGGGTCGCAGTGGGTCGGTACACATTAGAAAATCGCTTTTATACATTTTATATGAACTGTCACACATTAGGCTGGGCCTCAGCGGGGCAGATTTTTGTTCGGCGAATTTCAATGAATACAATACAACCCTCCCTGTCTCGCTGCGCCCCGTTGCCAGCATGCTGTGGCAAGCGGAATTGCGCGCACGAGTTTTCTGTGTTTTGAGCATAAATATAAAATCACGTAATTATGCAAGAAGAACAATTAACTTAGTTCAGGGCTTCAAATTCATATATGATTTGCAAGACCCACGTTATTAATAATTAAAAAAGAGATATAACATTTGGACAGAAATACGGAAATGTGTACGTTGCAATGCGCCCCGATCCGCTGTAGGCCGCTCTGCCTCGCTGCGGCCGGCTTTGTTTCGCGGTAGTCCATTCTAATATGTTAACCTAACATTTTTTGTTGTAATGATGCTCATTGCGGCCCGTCACATGCTGGATCCTTAATTTGGCAATTCCTGCCATGCAGATGGCAACACATCTTAATAAGGCTTATTAGCTTATTTATCATTGTACACCATGTAAGGAAAAAGTCTGTCAAGCAAAATCCTATGTAATTAATAGATGATATTGGTCCCATTTATCATTAATAACAATGTAACTCTAGGAAGTATAATATGTATTTAACATGTAGTCTTTATTAAGCTTTTTTCATTTTAAATTTTTATTTTTATAATTTGAAATTATTTTCATAAAAAACAACAGTTTTTAATGGCTGATCAGACATCTTATAAATGTGGTTTCAAGTCAGGTTACATATATGTAATATTTCGTTTTTTTTTACAACCAGTCAAGCTAATCTTCGTCAGTCATTGACTGTTTAGAATGGTAAAATATGCCTAAATTTTATTTAGATTTGTATTTAAAGTTCAACTATTCACACATCATATCAAGTCTAATATCCGCTATTTTTAGTTACCTGGGTAATATTGATGTACGATTAAATGTCTTGAAAGCAATTAATAATTTAATTTTGTCAATGATAATAGTTTTGAATAGCTAATGAAAGACGACTTAGCTATTCAGTTGATATATAGTAATTTGTTGCCTAAATACCCACCAAGCATGAGTCAGATTTACGCAAATCTGACTGTGTATGCATGCAGGGTTTCTATACCACTGTTAAACCCAAAAAAAATTGAAGCCACTTCAATTTTTTATTTTATTATATATTATCACAGTGGTCTTTAATATACACTCAGTGTAAATTCTTCCACCTTATGCTTCAAAAAGGCGGCCCCTTGACCAATAGACCTACAATAGAGTCTGTCAGTTGTATGCCCCCTCATTGGATGTTGAACTCCATGGTATAGTTTTTCTAAAATCCCCAGAAGACTTATTAAATATTACCCTAATGTGTAATTTTATTCTTCAAAAAAGCTGTTTTCTGGATCGACACACATATTGACTTTTGGGTGATTCCATTTGTGACAAACTTGTAATAGAATTTTGTATGATATGTGCACAGTCGCAGCGGTGGCGGTAGCGGGGGTGGACGAGCCGGAGCGAGCCGAGAGGGCAGCAGTTCCACACAGGAGCGTTCTTCGGGAGAGTTCAGTCGGTGGCGCGAACGACAGTACTTCGGACCCAGGCGCTGGCTGGAGTCCGCGCTCAGAGACACATCCTGGGACAAAGAAGGAGGTATAGGTATAGTAAATGTTATACTTTTTTAAAAATAAATATTATCAAGACCGTTTATAAAGCTACCAAATATGTATAAGATGTATTGTATTGCGTATGCACAGATTCACAGGCTTACCTTTTAACCTTTTCACCGCTACAGTCGCCTATACCCGACAAATCATTTTGGACGTTCAAACGCCAATGTCGGGTAATGCCGACACAAACATTATGCAAAAATAAAACTATTAATGCAATATTTTTCGCTGTTTTTTTATCGCCTATAGCTTGTTAACCAATGTTTATTTATTATATTGGTTACACTTTTTCTATTCGTCATTTATATGAAGTAAAAAATTAGATAATGTAACGATAATCCCAAACTGATCACAAAGTCTACGCCGGTAACGCCATTGTCGTGTCATGCCGATAACTAGTGATGTAGAACATGCACGTAAGATTTTATTTAAATATTTCGTCGCTTCTATGATTTTTAGAAATAATTGCCAAATTATTAACAATTCTGAAAGGTCTGACAAATATTTAAATAAAAACAACAAACTTTTATTAGAAATAATACATAAAATCGAGACAGCAGCTAGACAAATAAAATGATCGACACTAGCAAAATTGCTATTTTTTCCCGCACTAAATGCAATCGTCTTATCAGGACAGTGCAGTGCACTGCAAGCCGTCGTCGGTATTACACGACAAATTGTGACGTCAGATACGCGCTAGTGAAGGACTTATTTGGAAAAAAATTAATAACAGTGATATGGACACAGACGAACTTTTAAAAATATATTATACTAGCTGTTGTCTGCGACTACGTCCGCGCGGACTTCGTTTACTCCGCACAGCTCCTCCCCGTGCGTAGGTGATAGCGTAATAATATGTAGCCTATATGTTGACCCGACCTGTTAGTAATATTCTTGCAAAAATTGGGTCGGGTCAACATATAGGCTAAATATTATCACGCTATCACCTACGGCGGAGGAGCTGTGCGGAGTAAACGAAGTCCGCGCGGACGAAGTCGTGGGCAACAGCTAGTATAGACATAAATTGGTTTTTATTAGTACACCTCGGCAATTACGTGGCGTGTCTCTGGTAATTAAACGATCAATGTCTTAAATACCTAGGCATTCTATCAGTTAGGTACTTTTGGATAAGAATAAATTAAATAGGTATCTCAGTTTATTTATTCTCCGTTCTGTTCTCAATTTGCAAATATATATTTTCTAAATATTCCTGCTCAGCCCTTTTCTTATATGGTCAGGTAGAGTCGAAAAGGAATATTAATTGAGCTTGACGGTGGTCGTGGTCACGCTGACGGCATTATTAGTGGCGGCGGAGGAATCACCATTATTTTCCTAAAATCAAAACGCATAGCTAAATATAATATACCTAATAGAAAAAGAAATGGGTATATAAATTACGCTGTTTTTGAGTACTTTTACCAAATAAGCACCTATTTTTAACCAACTTAAAAAAAGGAGGAGGTTCTCAATTTGGCCGTTATATATTTTTTTATGTATGTACACCGATTTCGCCGAGGTTTCTGAGCCGATTTACGTGATTCTTTTTTTGTTTGATGCGGAATAGTTTCGAATTGGTCCCATAAAAATTTGATTTTGGTAGGTCCAGCAGTTTTTATTTTATGAGCATTTTTTTATTTATTTTACCTATGTCGATTTCTTAAATCAAATTTCGCAAATAAATTTGATCTACTTCCCGGTTACCGACTGAGCTGAAATTTTGGCTTATCATGATTTTATAGTTACGCTCAGTCATTGAAAGAAGTCTTTGTGACGTCTGACGCGCTGCCGCTAGTCGGTTTTCACGTGGCTGAGCAGACTCGGTTGCTGCACGGTTTCGTATCACTTCTAATCTATGAACTCTGCTCGGCGTACTCCTTAGCTAAACGCTGCTTAATGAGACCAATAGGCAGATTCGTTCGATAGACGCTCATTAATGAGACCAAGTCTATTAGCTCTCTGCTCAAGACTCATTCGCAAGGTGCTCTTGGATCTTACCGAGTCTAGAATTATACTGTTCAAAAGTTTCTTGATGTTAGTGTGATTTCATATATGGTTGTATGGCCAACAAACGTTTTTCAGGATCTTTAAGTCTCACAAGAACGTGATATTGTGTTTCGAAGAGCATTTTTACGGAGAGAGATCTATATTTGTTAAGGTGCGCAATATCTGTTGTAGTCTACCCATAAATAGTTGACAATACAACAATACACTAAAAAGTATTAAATAAAAATAACTACTTTAAAAAAACCGACTTCAAAACAAAAATTAAAGAATAATAAAGATTTAATATTAATTAAATACTACCTATTATTTATATGTGCTATTTACTATATATTAATAGGTTTGAAGTCGGTGCCAAGCCTTAAACAAATAATAATATTTTAATCATTTAAATAAATACGAGCAAATTAATACAATGAAATGCCTAATTTAAAGTTTAAGATGCGTAAATAAAACCTAATAAAGAGCAATTAAATGTTAATATTATAAGCAGATTCAATCAATACGAAGAATAATGAAAAAAATAATTACGAAAATGTATTCAACAGAATTCCTAAACTAAATGGTCATGTGAATTAATGTAAAATTATCAATTAAGCTAAAACGCATCTAAATTTTTAATTTAAAATTTACACCATATAATGGTAGAATATGTTGGAAGCTTAATTAATTTTAAACTACTCGTAACACCAATATTCTTGCAAATAAATATTTTCTTTCTTTCAAAAATTTTATATATTCAAGACGTCCGTCAACGACGTCTGCCCGCGCGTGCGTGCCGGATTGACTTGGCACCGACTTCAAACCTATTAGTAAATAGCGCATATAAATAATAGGTAGTATTTAATTAATATTAAATCTTTATTATTTTTTAATTTTTTGTTTTGAAGTCAGTTTTTTTAATGTAGTTAATTTTATTTTGAATATAGACCTACCCCACCATCAGCAAATAGGTGTATATGAAATTAAGTTAATGGGTAGGAACTATTCCAATAGTTCATTAAAATGTTTTAATATCTAAACTATAAGGAGTAGTTCAATAAATAAATAAATATCGATAAAGTACGAAATTTACTTTTCCAGCATTAATATTAGGTAAATTCTGTGGTTTCGGAACGCCAATGTCGGCTTATCCCGACAACGCGTGACGTCATAAGGGAACTAGAGTTGCGCCATTGCTATTATAAAATTTTCAATTAAGTACGAACTCTGGTAATATTTGGGTCTAATTTTTAAGCTATTTCATTTAAAATTTTGTTAATTCGACTACTTTTTGAGATGATGTAAATTGTTTTAAAATAAAACAAGCCTATGTGAAAAATAAAGTTATTAATATTATATTTATATTTACATCGTATGCTCATGGTCACATCTCTATTTTTTCACAGTGTTGTTTATAATAAATCATGGTGGCACGGTTTTTTGTTTCGGACTGTGGCTGTGAAAAGGTTAATCTGGAACAGGAATAAGTCAACCATTAAAGCAATTTTGCACAAATCGATGAAAGGCAAATTACTGCACCTATTTAAGATGTCGTAGGACGTCAAGTCGTAATTTAAGCAAGTTGAAAAAAAGTCCTTTAGTCATGAAGTTGCAAGAACCATAGGCGAGGGGATATGGAGAACAATAAGATAAGATGTCACAGAAATTTACTACCAAATTGTTGCGATGGTGTGGTTTGGTATGGTATGCCTGGTCTACATCACGTCTATTTTCTATAAATGATCTAGAATAATAAAGGGTAAAAATCTCTGAATTTTATACTGTGATTTTTTGTGCTATATTGAGGTTATTTATTTTAATTGTAGTGGAAAACAAGAAGAAAGATCCCGGAATGACGGCATCTCCACTATGGGTTTCGGAAGAGTTGGAGTACTGGGACAGTAACATCCGATTTGTACAAATTGCTGCGACTTACAGCGAATTAATTGCGGTATCTACCTTAGGACAACTGCATCAGTGGCGTTGGGCTGATTCCCACCCATATCAAAGGAATGATGTAAGTTTATAAGACAAAGAGTAACTTTGTACTGCTAATACTAACCATTTTTTTAAATGCCTTTGAAATTATCTTAGTAATAAATAGATGTTTTTGCGAAAATACGTTTACACATTTAGTGTAGTGTAAACAAACTTTCATTTTTATAATAGTGTGATTAGTACAAATGAAAATTCTTAAGAACCCTTTTTTATAACATTGGTGTATAAGTTAGGTGACAGAATGGCAGTGAGTCAGGATTTATGATTATCTACAAAATACTTTTCCGAGCTAGATATCTACTCAATTTGTAGATAGGGTGGCCTATTACACTATAAATTGAATATTGTTTTATACCGTCTACCCTATCGGGAAGAAATTTCGAGTGTGTTACACCTCTGCCAGGCTGTAGAGCGAATTGGGCGAGATGGTATTTAATTACTTAAATGAAGCCCCATTGGTCGAGTGGCTAATGATTGATAGTGATGGATGCTGAAAATGCAGTTGACAACATTCGATTGAGTTCTACCAAACATAGATTTCCTGACAGTTTTAACTGATTTGGCCATGTAAATTTTGAGAAATTTTCAAAAAGAATTATTGTAAAAATTATTTATAAACTAGAATACCAATGTGTACTTTCACACCAATTGTATTATGATGTAGACGGAGAGACTTATGCATGTGATATTGCCATCCCGCCACATGGATCTCAATGCACCATTAACATCTTTGGTATTTATAAGTGATGTTTTCTCTTTCCATTAGGAGAGCCATTTTTGCTATCTAATGATATAAAAAAGGTGCAATATATTACTATCCTGTCTAACTAGTAATATTTTTACTCTCTCACTTTATTCTCTGTTTCACTTCTTCTTATTGATAGCCTACTTAAAGTAATACATGTTTTCTTTTTTATTAACAGGCATTAGGTGGAATATACCATCCCCGTGGTAACTGGATCGGACTGACGGCTGGCGAACGTATAGTCAACCTAAGCGCTGCCGGTATCCGTGTTTCTCTTCTCACTGACGCTGGAAGGATTGCGACTTTTTTGGATGAGTCCATTGGTAATTTTCAAATTATAATAATTTGTATAGCAAACACACAAACCCATACACATGTATAAACTTGTATAATATATAGACCTAAATGATTATTCTTGCTAGAGTGGCTACAACTCTTATTTTTTACGTTACCCCGTTTTTAACACTACAAAAACGTAGGAACCCGTAATTAGAAAAATTTAATATGAGATAAATAAAGTTTCCAAACATGAATGTTCGTTCGTGTATTCGTATGCCAGGCAAAAAAGTGTGCGCGGTGCGTGTTTTCGTAGATTTCAATACATTAGAAGCTGTTTTCTGTGACATAAAATATAGATTTAAAAATTAACGTTTTTGCTATAAAATAATGTTGTTTTACATGTCTCCCGTAAAAATGCCTAAATGTCTTTTTGATGCTGGTAACCCTTAAATTAATAAGAGACATGAACCTTAAATCTTGCTCACATATACACGTAAACAAACTCATGGTGTAATGTGATCTAGAATTTGTGTAATTTTGATTGAGTGCGTAAAGTGTGTGCTTTTATGCTTGTTGCCGACGTGTGTGAAAGTGTGATAGATGTAAGAAAGAAAGAAAGAAAGAAATCATTTATTTGCCAGAATATGGGAGTTACAAGTTATTAAAATTTGATTAAGTTACCAACATATTCTACCATGATATGGTGTGCAAATGAGTCGATTTTTACAATTACTACCGGATCGGAACGCGGCCACACACTGAGAAGATCCGGCGGAAGAAACTCAGTGGGCTTGCTTTTTTTTTTTTTTTTTAATTATAGTTACATGATACAATTACACACATTAATTGACATCACAACTTATTTCTATGAATTACAAAATTAATTTTTTGTTTAATTAAAATATTGACATTTTACAAAGTTTAAACACAGAAGAAAGATAATAGATAATTTGTATATCAACATGTTCTACCTTATAAACTAAATTTTTTAATATGCAATTTTATAAATTACATACTTGTAATTTAAAAAGAGTAATTTCTAATTCATGTTAGTTTAAATTTATTAATTACAACATTTTTTTATAATTATACACAGTAAAAGATTTATTATTAGATTAATATTTAATTTTATCAGCAAGAAATTCATTTACATTATAATAAGATTTGTCTAGTAGTAAATCAAATAATTGTTTGCGGAATTTATTAAGAGGTAAGGATTTAAGACTATCATGAATATGATTGTATATATTAATTGCCATACAATAGGCATTTCTTTTAAAAATGTGGAGTCTTTGGCTGGGCACATGTAGTTTTTCACTATTCCTAAAATATGTATTACCTAATACTTCAGCATTTGTTTTAAACAAGTGTTGATGTTTTTTTACAAATACGCATACCGCCAGGATATAAAGACAAGGTAATGGTAGTATTTTAAGTTTTTTAAAAAGTGGTTTACAAGAATAAAGTTGATTCACATTACATATTGCACGTATACATTTCTTTTGTATTCTAAATATTTTTATTAAATCTACTGAGTTTCCCCAAATAGGGATTCCATATTGCAATACAGATGAGACATATCCATGATATGCTAACAAGGTAGCGTTTAAGTTTGCTATTTCTCTTATTCTTCTTAAAACATACACAAATCTATCAATTTTATTGCAAAGGGAATCAATGTGTGCTTTCCAGTTACAATGTTTGTCAATTAATATTCCTAGAAATTTAGTATTATCTGTATTTTCTATATTGGTATTGTTAAAAAATATGTTTGAACTTTTGATATTATTACTGTAATATGTTTGAAATTCAACTATTTTTGTTTTACTCAGGTTAATTTTTAGATTGTTGCTTTTAAACCATTCTGAAACTTTAAGTAAGGTTTCAGATGTTTCCTTTACTAAAAGATTTTTGTTTTTACATTTAATAAGGAGGGTTGTGTCATCTGCAAATAAAAATGATTCATGTTCGATAGTTTCTGGGAGATCATTAATATAAATTAGAAAAAGCAAGGGCCCTAAAACACTTCCCTGTGGTATTCCACAGTCACTACAGCAATAACTTGAAGTAAATATTTTTTGATGATTGCCACATACTTTTGAAATTTCAACACATTGTTTCCTTTTATCTAAATAACTTTGTATCCACTCTAATGATTTTCCTCTGATGCCATACTTTTCAAGCTTTGTCAACAGAATTCTATGTGAAACAAAATCAAATGCCTTACTCATATCTAAAAATACACAAAGTGGATACATTTTTGTATTCAGGCATTCCGTAATACTTTTTACTAACTCAAAACATGCTAAAGTTGTAGATCTACCTCTTCTAGTAGTATCTAGTAAGTAGATAATAATTGTGCAGGGGTCTTCTTTTTTGTCTTGACCTTCGATGAGCTTCATCCGTTTATTATTCTGCTGTCTTTCTTTTTGGTGTCATTGTGGAGGTCACATAAAACCGTTTGTGGAAAATAGCTAATTTAATTAATTTTACCTTTTAATTTGAATAAGCATTTAACTAAATATTTTTTGTTAGGTGTTAACGACGAAATGATCGTAACAGATCCATATAATTATAATACCTCTAAGTGACTTGTGGACGGTTTTCTGTTGGCTCAAAAGTTATTATTACTTACTACATATCCTCAGTCGCTACTGGAGGGCTGCAAGCATTAAATCTACTGGCAACCTATATTGTTGTCACGTATTAATAATGTTCATGGTCAGCGTGGGTGGATAAAGTTACGGCGTAAATCAGTCTAACATTAATATTTCTATACAAAGCATATCGTACTGTAAGCTCCAAAGCTTTACCCGTTTTATCCGATGTCCGTTCCATTAGATTAAGAAAATCAGCGTATGTACTATATGTTGAAATGTACTATAATTCTAGGAATTCACTAACCCAGAATTTATCAAACTGCAAGCTTAAACAAAAATACATCTTTTAAATCCTGCTATCGATGTTACTAATGAATTAATTGATGAATAGCAGTCGCGTTGGTGTTATTCAACCAAAGGACGGCATTTGTATAACTTTTTCCTATGTGTCTGAGAACGCTTAATTAAAACGTAGATAGACATAGACCATTGTGTTGCGCGGTTTATCAGTAGCCATGGTAATTTTAAAGCTAAATTATTCTATTTTAAATTAGTTCCTTCTCCTTTTTGCAAATGCTTATGTTGAATTGTATGAGCAAACTACACATCACATTCTTTGAGAGAGAGAGAGATTCTTTGGAGTGTATGTAATCTATGGCAAAATTAAACATAGTCAAATGCTTGATAGTATTCGATGTACATATGCTGTATTCTATAATTGTACTCCGACTATGTGAGAACATGTGGTAACTTAAGTGAATTCAAGCGATTATATATATATATATATATATATATATATATATATATATATATATATATATATATATATATATATATTCAGTAAATGGCGCTAGTCGGTAGCTGGATTCCCATAGTAATTAATCTAATAAAAAAAAAACAAATTGAAACAAAAAAAAAACTTCCTAGAGCAAAACAAAAGTTATTTTCAGAGTACCTGTATATTTATCAAATTACATAATAATCATCAAAAGTATTTTGTGAACAGGGTTAATAGAAATGACTATAAAAATATGCTCGAAATTAACTAAAACGATAACATTTTGCTTATTTCCCCCGTGAATATATATATATATATATATATATATTCAGTAAATGGCGCTAGTCGGTAGCTGGATTCCCATAGTAATTAATCTAATAAAAAAAATCGGTTGTCTGTAAAGTTGGTTTACAGACGATAGTTGAACGTGACAACGTCTTAAGCTCTCGCTTGTACTCCAAGCCTTAAACGGAACGCCTCAGAGCGAGGTAACGCCGCATGAGTCATGTTTTTTCGTGCGTGCAGCCAGCTCTATCGAATTATAAGACGTTGTCACGTCAAAAAAAACAAATTGAAACAAAAAAAAACTTCCTAGAGCAAAACAAAAGTTATTTTCAGAGTACCTGTATATTTATCAAATTACATAATAATCATCAAAAGTATTTTGTGAACAGGGTTAATAGAAATGACTATAAAAATATGCTCGAAATTAACTAAACGATAACATTTTGCTTATTTCTCCCGTGAAACAGCTTTGCTGAGAGAGAGAAAGGCAACATAGGCAGTGTAATTACTGGCACCGAGACTTAACATCTTATGTCTCAGTATAGGCAACACATGAATGGAATACCTGGTCTACTTCCAGCCCAGGTATTACATTTTTGTTCATTGGCGACGTTGACCACTTACCATCAGGTGGCACGTCTGCCACTTTGCCTATCTCAATAACATAAAAAAAATATGATTTTGCAGCTAAATATAATATTAAGTATAATAGTAACAGTTTATGACTTCTATCTATTTGTGACAAAATATAATACTGTTTATAAAAATCTGCGTATATCTCTCTACAATTTACAAGCTAACTGTAAGGTTAATAAACAAAACTAAACGAAACATTCTGTGTAAACTTATTCGAGTGCTGAAAACGCAGATATGCGTCTAAAATTTTTTTTACCAGGTGTGGCGGACGCCGATTGGCGCTCCTTTAATAAGACGGCTACGTCTGAGAAGAAATCGTAGTTTCGAATGGCGCAGCGAATGGGTTAATATGACTGTAAAATTCTCATATTGTAAAATTTTTTCATGATTTTACCATTTTGCTGTCTTCTGCTGAAAGGGAGAGAAACAGGATGTATTTTCCTAATCCTCCTATACCTATACTTCTGATTAATTTCGTTGCGGGTCTCAAGACAGCTTAGCTTTTCCCCAGGGCACCCTGAGCTCACAACTCAGTGGTTGTCAGGCCACTGTTGATTCAGGTTTATAGACGTTACAGTGATGGGTATGAAAGGTGGGCCCATTGCCCTATTATAAAACCTACAATGTGTAGCATTATTTTTTATAACCTTAGGACTAACCCTGTGCATAAACTATGAATACTTCTTTCTGGATTAGAGATCAAGATTTGCATATTAATCATTTTATTGTATATGTACATCTTTCATCATGCATTAACACAAACTAATAGTTTTGCTTCTATAAAATAAGATTTTTGTTTTAGCCCACGCTCCTGGTGCCCTTCGTCTGGAACATCCACTGCAAACATTTACGGAGTTCGGTTCAGACAAACCTGTATCCCTACATGTGTGTTCACTGTACACTGTAGCCAAATTGGAGTCAGGGACACTTTATTGGTGGTATGTACGACATGTCCATTTTGTCATTCATTCATGATATTATACTGCTTTTTATATCAATCAGTGTACAGTAGTATATTGATAATAATAATGAAAGGCCAAGCTACACTGATTTGGATGTTTTTGTAAATAATACATAATCTGTGGAATTTATATACAATAATACCTAAGATATACGATTTCTATGTCATTCCTGTAATTTTATGCAACAGCATTGGTATAAACACATCATTATGCAAGGCAAGCTGCGTGCGTGCATGATTTAGAATACTGCTTTGAAGTAGCTTGCGTCATTCACTGTGTTCCTTGCACATTCTTCTTACTATATTACTAACTTATGCTTCATCTATATGCATTTTATGTCACAGTTATGGTTGCTTCTTAATTCACGTGTTCTAAAGCTACATCATCTACCCCAGCCCCTGCATCCATTTTATTTACTTTAAATACAAGTACCTTGGTTTCCTTCACATTTAATTGTAAGCTCATATTTATATGTGGACCTTCATAACCAGTGTTTGTAGATTAGATGAGTTTTTAACAACATTTGAGAGTACAACTTAACTAGTATCTTAGTCATTGTTATTAGCTGCTGTAGCACGCTACATGACTCGCATCGAATTCAATTTCATATCCTAAAAGGATGAATTATCAAAAAGTCTTATTTTTAAGATTTTGTTTTCTTAGCTATTATATCCTCTGCCATAATAGCTAAGATAACAAAATTAAGCTCATGTGAGGTATGCGTTGATATATCAGTCATTCCCTTTTTTATATGCATTAGATAATTGAATATATTTATGTATAATTTACATAAATATATAACACAAATATAAAGTATATTACATAAATATATTTAATCGCTCTATAATCAATACAAATATAAGGGCAATAAGCAAGTACATAAATAAATACATAATATTATATTTTATAATAATATATTTTTAATTAGGATCAAACAAACACTTAAAACCACCAAAACTGTATTTCAGTGTGTCGTCTGCGGGATTGTTGAATAACCTTGGTTCTCTTTAATTATTAAGCAAGTAAATTAATAATATAAAATTATTTAACTAGTCTAGTAAAGGAAAATTGCATAACTAACTACATAGAAAAAACATTAGTTTTATTGTTTACTTTTAGTATTTAATTGTATTGATACCTCTGACCAGCTCTGTAAGTGTATGCTTAGTTTTAGTAACTACTAAGTACTATGTACTACTTTACCTTTCAAACCAGAACAGGACAGTGGCTAGGTCTGATGTTATTATGTTTAGAAAAGGTTTGGCATTGATATCAAATCCCGGTTAGATGTTGCAGAACTCTTAAACTTAGTAAAACGTCATTACTGAACTTACAAATCGACTTTTAAGCAATATGTATGATTTATACCACAGGGGCGTCCTTCCTCTGGGACAACGTGCCCGCTTGTGGGAAAAACATCGCCTCCGCTCGCGCAAACAACAGCGAGGACACTCGTCTGCCGCGCCGCAAGACCTACAAGCTGGACAGAGCGTCACCATGAAGAATGCACCAATGTACCAACCTGGAGCCGTTGGTATGTCCATTGGAGTTTTATATAAATCTGTGTAGATATATTAATATTAAAACAGTATGGTACTCTCTCTTGGTAAAATGTATCATGTATTACTTTTAGACTTAAGAGCATATAAACTTGAACCATACTCTTCTTCTATCACACTACAGTGGTTATGGATATGACTTTAAAGTATATTACGATTTGAAATGGTATTTTCATTAAAGTACAAGTTATTCTTATATTTCTCTAAAGTCAAGAATACATATAAATAATGTATAAAATATACAAGATTTCACTAAATTTTTCGAATCATTTACATTTCACAATGGATAGCTAGGTGAAAGTATTTTTTTTCGATTGGTGTGTAATACCATAAAATTTTATAAGAGTTAATATTTTGTATTTTATAGTGTAACTAGCTGTGCCCGCGACTTCGTTCGCGTGAAAAAATTCTAAAATAAAAACCCGCATAGTTCCCGTTTCCGTGGGATTTCCGGGATAAGAACTTTCTTCTTGAATGTCCTTTCTTGGGTCTCAAACTATATTTGTACCAAATTTTATCCAAATCGGTTCAGCGGTTTAGCTGTGAAAGCGTAACAGACAGACAGACAGAGTTACTTTCGCATTTATAATATTAGTATGGAGTAATGTGTATGGTATTGTAACGCCGCCCAGCGTACTACGTGCCGGACGTGTTACTTTGCCGACGATATCCCTTTTTTATTCAGGGAACCTTCTTGGTACTCGCTTGGCTGCTTGAGGTACTAATTAGTAGCAGGACCTTTTGGGATTCTTTAAGAAATTAGACTTTTCGTATATATCTTCGTTTATTTTCAGAGACGTCTATCTTACGTCAAATCTTAAAAGATACTCCTATTCTAAAAACAATTTATTCTTTCTCTACATACTAAACAATTCTACATTTGAAAGTCGACAAAATGGCCAGTTCGTATGCAACACCATAAAGGTGTTACAGTATCTTCTTGATATATTATGACACTTGATATATAGAAAGAAAAAATATGTGTAGAAAATATGCTTATATTATATGTAAGAAGAGTTACAAATAAAAATAAAGGATCACCGTACTGGAGATAATTGAATTTCACTAACTTTTTTTTTTCAGTTTTACAATTTTTTTATATGTAACTATTAGTATATTATTATATAGGTAAGAGGTAGGTATATTTTTGGTTAAATGAATATATTTTTCCGTAGGTTTCAATATGTCAACGGGAGTGCCGAAAGTGGGCATACTGCAGAACGCTGCATGGAATTTGTCCGACACATGCCGTTTTAAATTACTGCCAGCACCGCAACCTGACCGATCGGTCTCCGATAAAGACAAAAGAGATTTACAAGTTAGTTCAAATATGTGTATACTTAAGATTTTTTTTATAGTTACTAATTTGGTTGTGTTCTGTCATTTCTATTATTATTTCTAGCTGAATTTGCCTTCTTAATAAATTAATAGTTACTTATAAATAATAGAATTTTACATGAGTTAATTTTCTACAAAAAATAGAAGATTCTTTGTTTGAAATCACAATTTATTTATAGAGTTTCTTCTATCTATAAAAATCTTAGTGGCAACCCAAAATTTAGTTGTGGTATATTAATGCCGTGTGCTTTGGAAAAACTTGTGATGATATTGCTTCCGGTTATCGCAAATAATAAGCGATATAGTTTACGTTGGCGAATATAGCGATATGGTTGATCACCCACTTTGCTAGCTGACAAACCATTGAATCGTATTGAATCTCAGTGTTTATGTGATAACAATCAAAATCTAAATATCCTTTTAACATTTAAAATCTCAACTTTTACATTCACAATATTAGTGGGACACCAATAACAATTGATTTCATTTCTAGAATCAGTCTCCGCTAACTGTATCATCAGTAAAGGCTTCGTCATCTAGCGGCAGTGGAAAAGATAGCAGTAAAGACAGCAATAAGGATATGGCGGACCGCCTTGACATGCCGCCTCCGCCTAGTCCGGCCTCGTCCACTTGCAGCGATACTAGCACCTCGCATAGTAAGTCTATTTAGTACATTTTTTTTATCGGATTTTCATCTGATTAGTTTCTTTTTAAATACAAAGCGTGTTCATAGTCTGTTTGATATTTAACCACTCAACCATCTTAAAAAAATTGCAAGGAAATTGTAGATAGATCACCTTGAAAAGACCCCCTCGCGTCTTTTTTCGGGGTTTGGGGCAAGTAGTGTGATGCGCGAAAAGTATTAATATTATAATATATATTATAATATAATATAAGTATAATATTTTATCATTCTGTGAGCAAATATTTATAAATATAGTACATTACGTGCCAAGGAAGGAAAGTAGGACATTTCAACCTGCGCGATATTGTCATTGACAAAAGAGTGGGTTGAAATGTTCTGCTATCCTCCCGTGCGTGGATAATATTTTTCATCATACCAGGACTTAAAGTTTAATGACATTGTATATAAGAAAAACGAATGTAGTTCAAATTAGCCATTGACGGAGTCCGGGGCGAAGCCCCGATGGGGCCAGGGCGAAGCCCCGTTGGGGGGGTTGGGGGGCTAACCCCCCCAGACGAAACAAAAAACAAATTAATAGATTTAATTAGCATATTTTATTAATATTCAAGATGATTAAATATTGAATTTTTTTAGTAACAAAAATAGTACTTATTATCGAACGCAAAAAAAACATCGAACATTGAACAGGAAATAACAATATGTACCTACATAAAACAAGTAATTAAAACAGTAAATGATACTGTATTTTTTACACAACTGTATTCACTAATTTTTCATACATAAGTTTTTTTCTATGTATATTTTTTATGTAATTTTTATCAGAATCAGAAAATTTCAACAATCATCAATCATCATCAATATTATTTTATTATTATTAAATGATAAGTTATTGCCGCGTGTATAATAACATGGGTTTGAAATAACACCTGCATGGCTACCATAGTAATGAGCTATTTCAAATAGGTAACGGGAAGAAAATTTTAAACTGTCACTAATTGTAAGCAGTCTAAAATATGCATCATGCATGTTCACTCTTCATATGCAAAATATGCATAATATGAAGAGTGAACAGGTACCTTCTAGGGAAGCGCGTTCCATCTTAGGCCTCATCTTAGCTTACCATCAGGCGAGATCGAGGTCAAGCACTTACCTATCGATAATAAAAAAAAAAAAAAAAAAAACTTTCTTCCCGCAAACAAAAGAAGATATTCAAACTTTCGGTCGTGTATTATGAAAAATATATTTCCTATCTGTAAAATATATATTTTGAACAGAAAGAAACACAGCTGGTATTCAATACAAATAAGCAACTGCGATGATGGTCATCAAATAATAAAATTTTAAATTAGGGTGGTGTAGAAAATTTATCAAAGAATGTATGTGACTAACTTAGCCATGTTAAAATAGACTATTTAAACACGCGAAGATTTAAATTGAAAGGGAGTATGGTCCCTGGAGACCAAATGGTGACCGAGCGAATGCATGGAATGCGTGCTTACGTATGGCTTGGTTCCTAGGGACCATGCGGGTTTGTAAGTATTATTTACACAAGTTAAATAATATTACAATAAATTATAATAGACTGGGATGTAATTGGTGCAATGCTAAAACTAATTTTCAATTCATTACCCTTACTACATAGACTTGTATAGTTACAAAATATTTATGTGTATAAATGAAACAAATATTTATTATATTTGCAGAACGTGCCAAGCGTGTGACAGTGCGAGGGGAAGAAGGATCATCTAACGATGGCTCTAAACGCGACGAAGAAGAATGGCCTTTAAAAGAAGTTGTATTCCTTGAAGATGTCAAGAGTATTCCGTTGGGTCGAGTTTTGAAGGTTGATGGAGCTTATGCAGCTGTGCGGTTTCCTGTTGTTGGAAAGGATGGAAAGGAAGTTGTGCCATCGACACCTGACGACTGGACGACGTTGCTACAAGATTGTCGGTTGGTGAGAAAGGACGACTTGGTAGCAGTGAAGTGGGGCGCTGGAGGGGCGACTGGTCCTCGTGGACCTGACTGCTTGCAAAGGACTCCAAGAAAGATCTCATTGCCACCAGATATACAAGTTATAACTATTGCAGTAAGTTTTTTACCTCATATTTATCTTACTTATGGGAGTTATGTTTGCTTATTGTTATTGTATTAAAATTTACTACTTAAAAAAGTAGCTGCTATTTTTGTTTGAGACTACTCGTTTAAAGGTCTACCACTATTTGAAGGTGAAGTACAAATTTATAATTTAAATTACCAGATGAAATGCAAGAAAAAAGCAATTTCAGCAAAAAAATTTCAGCAAGTTTTTCAAGAAATTTAAGCAAATTGTTTGTTTAACAGTAAAAATAATTATTGACAAAATATTGTTTTCTATTTCAGCATTTTCTTGTGCAAATATTAGAGGCTGTTTAAGTACTTATTACAAAAGTCGAAATTTACTTTTTTTGTAATTTTTAAGTCCCCTTCTCCTCATCAGTGAAAGTAAGGAAAGCATTCCCCTCTTAAGAAGAACGTAAGATTGGTGTGCGCGAAACAACTGAGAATAAGTCTGTCAAGACGCAATATTTTTCTGCATTTTGCAAAAACTTCATTAGTGATGAGTAAGTACTCACAAAGAAATACATTAAAAAATAATTTGCGTTCTTGTACTTACAAGTATACTTTCTGTTAAGATTCCCACTCGCTCATGTTAGAGTGTGTTGAGGTAAAGTGTAGAAAATAAAGACAAAAAATACAAATAGATGACACAAACTAAGGTCTTATTCTTAGTTGGCTCGCATAGTACATGTATTTCTTTTGTCAGGCTGTAGAAAAAAATGCACTTTTAATATTTAAGTAATACATATTGCTGATGTTATCATCCTGTAGACCCATCCCCCATTTCAACAAAAATAAACAAAGACCCAATGCTTTAATGTTTGCTTATTACTTGAATGGCCTCAATATATAAGTTGTTGTCGACGATTCTAAAAATACCTTTTGTTAAAAATTAAGTTTAAATCTTTGTATTGAAGAGTCACTAGTATGAGCTCATTAATAAAAGCAATGGTTTTAGGTGGACAACCGCGGTGTACATGCCGTGGTCCGGCGGGCGGGCGGCGCGCTAGCGTACGCCGTGTACGCGGTGGGCACTACAAGAGCTCTCACAGACAGCACCTTCCCTACCGATAATGCTGCTCTACTGGGACATTCCAATGGACAGCTCATACAGCTCACCACAGCTGCTGAGGTACTCATTTTATCTTATAAAATTATTGTTAGGATTATTAAATGATACTTATTGTCATGAAATCAATTACGAAGTTTTCTAGGTAAAGATTTTAATTTACAAAAATTTTATAAGTATAATATAGTAATCACAAATAACATACAGAAATATCCACATAACGGTGGCGGAAACATCTAGTGGATTTGACCCCTCAAATAGTCGCAGAACATTACCACCTATTTGTTCAGCTATTAGTGGCTTCTTTAGCCTTCTTGTGCTTTTTAAAAGCTGCCAAAGAGAGCCTGTGAAATAGACCACCTTCCTCCATGTTAAAGGTGAACTAAGTTTGGGGTTTTGGACCTTACCTTTTTGAACGACATAAAGTCGTGAGTGTTTTAGTCATCGTTATGGTATGGAAGAAAGGCATTCAGTAAACTTACATTAAGTACAGATTACGGAATGCTTTTTATTGATCCTTGCTAACACATTACTAATATCGGTGTTTATAGGCGATGAATGAAATCCATCTGCTGGCAATCCTATGGAATTTAAAATGGATTCGGGGTAGTAACGTAACAATTTACTAGTCTAGTTAATGAGTGTTAGTGTGATAATGATGTTAAGTCAAGTTCCAATAATGATTGAGTGATATGCGTGGTGCGGGTGTGCAGGGCAGCGAGCCGGTGGTGATGCTGGTGGACGGCAACGGCGCGCTGTACCCGGTGGCGCGCGACTGCGTGGGCACGGTGCGCGAGCCGCCGCCGCTCAATCTGCCGCCCGCGCGCGCGCTCGCCGCGCACGCGCTGCCGCTGCAGCCGCACACACACACGCACGCGCTCAAGTCACAGGTGCGCGCGCATACACTAAGTGCATACACACGCGCACACACACATACATACACGCACACAAAAACACATACGCAGTTGCACACACCCATAATATATCTAAAATGAGGAAATCAATTTACATTTAAGCCTTTGTGTTTTTGTACATAAAATTATTTGGTGTTAAAAATATAAAGAAATTAAATATGGAAGTCCCATTTTTAAAACCTAATATTAAAGTTTTATTGTTTTGGCACAAACATAATGCATAAAATAACTTTTTACGTAATTCTAGAACACTTCGAGGCAAAAGTTGTGTAATATTATTTTACTTACAGCTTATTAACAATATAATTTCTGAATTTAATATGGTATTCATATTATTCATTTGCACAAATACAAATAAAATCACAGAGTATACACTTCTAAGCCATTGAATAAAGTTTAAACAGATAATAATGTGTCGTCTTTAAGATCTAACGCTTTGATATATTCTGGTATAAAATATATAGTATGCGTATTCACATACACACGTTGTATTTCTTTTTAATGTGTATCTAATAGCTTTTTTGCTTAATTTTCTAGGTTGCACTTATAATATTGGTGCCAGAACCCCAGTTGTTAATGCCACGTGTGTTGCGATGCGATCTTGATGGTGTGCGCCAACTGCTGCATCAACTGGAAAATGATCCTAACAGTATGTATCTGTCACAGTCAATTTGTATATTTCGTCGTTATAATCAAACGGCGCTGTCACTTTATAAACACAAACATTTACTATAGATACCGAAGACACATTATTGGAAGTATTCAATTGCATAAACAATAATTAAGAAAAAAGTAAATGGGCCCTTTTTCATGTGCGGAACATAAAGATAACTTAAAAACCTTATATTTATGTAACAAGTCGGGTAGTGTTCTAAATTAAACAATATGCCGCTGGAAGAGTTAGCATTGGCGTTAATGTCGTATAGTGTAAAATAACACTTTACGTTCGGCGTAAAACATTTTTTAAAACGTATTCATTTTGTAATCTGACCCAGCTGTTTGTAATAGGTTGGGGCAAAAGTATTTTCGTATTTTGAATGTATTATTAGTAATCTAACCTCTTTGGCTGTACTGAATGTAACTGGCTGGTTTTAATACCATTAAAAATGTGACATTCTGAAGATGCAATTAACTAGTTCCCGCCATTTTTCAATTGTTTTTCAAGCAAGCAAAATGAACGTATGTGACGAGGAAATTCGGTACATTTTAAAGTGTTATTACAAAAAAGATAAAAATGCGACGAACGCCGCGAATAAAATTTGTGCGGTTTACGGACATAATGCGGTATCAAAGAGTAGCACAAATGTGGTTCAAGTGTTTCAAGTCTGGAAATTTTAGTGTGAAAGAAAAAAATTGAGGGTACAAAAAAAATTGACATTTGGGTACCACATGATCTCAATGAGAGAAACCTAATGCAACGTGTTTCCATTTGCGATTCTTTGTTGAAACGTAACAATTCCGAATCATTTCTTAAACAGTTGATTACGAGTGACGAAAAATGGGTGACTTACAATAAGAATGTGCGAAAAAGAATGGTCGAAGCATGAACAAGCCCACACACTGTGGCAAAGCCCAACCTGACTCGGAACAAAGTGATGCTATGTGTATGGTGGGATTGGAAAGGAATCGTCCACTATGAGCTTTTGCCACCGTGTAAAGCAAACAATTCTGACCTCTACTGTCAGCAACTGATGAGGTTAATAAAAATTATTGAGAAAAACCGGCCGGAGCTGGTGAATTGGAAGGGCATGGTGTTCCACCATAACAACGCCAAAACGCACTCATCTATAGTCACGCAGCAAAAATTGAGAGAGCTTGGCTGGGATGTGTAGATGCATCCTCTGTATAGCCCTGACCTTGCTCCATCAGATTTCCATGTGTTTCGGTCATTGCAGAACTCTTTAGGAAGCATAAAGCTAACCTCAAAAGAACATCGAACATTACCTGTATTTTTTAAATCAAAAATCGCAAAATTACTACAGGAGTGGGATCATGGCACTACCCACAAGATGGCAACAAGTCATCGATCAAAACGGCACATGAATATTATAAATAAATAAAAAAATATTCCTAAAAAATATTTTCCTTTGTATGAACAATACGAAAATACTTTTGCCCCGACCTTATATATCAACGAATTATAGTATTTGACATATCTATTAAATGTCCAATTAAGTCACTGATAATTATTGTGGCTCTGTTGCCACTTAAGTTGGTCCCAGGCTCCTTTGAAGAATAGACCAACTGCCGTTCTGCCAGGCAGGTCGTAAAAGGCAACCGAGTGGCTATGTGCGTCACTATCATCGTGACGACTAGGTGGTAGAGTTCTGCATCGGCTCGACCGGGTCTGGTACCACCGCCTTACCTATTCCTGCCGCAATAGCGCCAGTGCTAGTCGCTGTCGTGTTCCGGTTTGGAGGGTAAGGTAGTCGGTAAACTTATCCATGTGGCATTAGAACTCGCCACAAGATAGCAACGCACCATTAACATCTTTGGTGTCTATAGGCGATGGTTGACACTTTCCATCAGGAGACCCATCTGCTTGTTTGTTATCTTATGATATAAAAAAAAGTAGTTTTTATATATGCCCAATGACATCATTCAATTGATGGGCTTGGGTTCAATCTAGGACAGTTTGATTTTTGTGTAATAAGCATAGATATTTGCATTACTGGGTGGGAGTTTTTTTAATATATTTTCAGAACATTATATTATATGCAGCCCTATGTATTAGTGTTATTGATGCAGTCTCAATATTACATAAATTAAGAAAATTATTTGCTTGCAGCAAATAAATTTCTTACTTTAGGATTAGATGAATTTGTGTAATAAGCGCTTGAAACTGGTTTAAGAAATACCAGTTAATAGAGGTATTTATAAAAGGTTTCTCTCAAAGTGTATCTGGGTTGAGAGCTCTTCATAAATCTGTATGTATAAACTGGCTTAAGCCATAACAATGGAAAAGAATGTCACGCACACAGTACAGATAAAAATTATGAGTGGTGAATATCAAAGAAGTACTTTTAAAAAACTTCTATAAACCGGTTTATTGATTCAAAACCGTTATAATTTTGCTCCATAAGGAAACTGGTATTTTTAGAGCTAAGGTCAAAATTTTACAAAAGTTCCTTAAGTACTTACCCTGGTTCATTTTTTGGTATGATTAAAAATAATATAATAATAATAACATTTATTGCATGAAATAGGGTAACATTTTAGGGTTGTTACAATATCAGTTGAATTCCTTCTAAATCCATGGCATGTAATGCTTTTTCATTAAACTTAACTAAGGTTAGCATACATATCTTTAAGAAAACTACAATTGAAAGTTTTTTTGCAGAGCAACAAGTTCTTTCAATTCTCCAAGAACATTGTGATGGAAATAGAAATATTTTACATGCATGCGTCCACATGTGTGCACCTACGTCAAACAAGGAACCGGATATAGGTAAGTCATACAATTTATTATTATTTAATTTAGTATGTAATAACAATGTTATTAATTTTTATATCTGCACTATAATATTATAAAGCAGAAAGATGGAAATGAGGAAACTTACCAACGGTTTGTAAAATTGTCATGGATAAACTCAAATATGACTTAACCGATTTTAAAAGTCTTTTAACTTATGGAATGTTACATTATTCAGGAATAACATAAACTACTTTTTAACGGACTAAGTAAAAGGAAGTAATGGTTTTGGGCCTTGCGAACATAATCCCGAGCAACAACTAGTATAGCTTGCATTAACCTCAATGCTTGATGTCCTTTTCTTAATTATCGAAATATCACTGTGATTTTTTTAGAGCAAGGGTAATATGTATAGTTATGGATTATGAGAAAAATATTTGCTTACAGTAGAAAACCCATCAATGCCCACAATTCCGACTACTAACAGTGGCAGTGGGGCTAGTGCTGAAGAAGCTGTGCCAGCATTGTCGTGGCCGCCGGAGACATTCGAGGCTTCCGGCGACGAAGACAGTTTAATGGGGCTTACCAACAATGGGTCAGTACTAATATTATTTATATTATGATTGCTAATTAATAGACTGATTCACTGATTATATTAAAGAGTTGTAAAAATAAAGTGACATTAATTATGTACGACAATGATTAATAATTATTATAATGACAATGGGCATATTTCCTCACATTTTTAGAAATAAATACGTTAATTATGCTTGGACAATTAGTGATGTTTAACTATTCATCTTGGGATAAATTTACGCATAGATAGTAAATTTCAATCTCGCAGTAGCAAAAGTTCGCATGTCTTTTTACTACATTTTAAATACACAATATCCTGAAATGCAACCATTTTTATTTATATTTTACGAAAAATATTTAAATATTGCAACATTATTTAAAAAAATGTATATGCACAAAAAAGACAAGCTCGCTGAGTTTCTTCCGCCGGATGATCAGATCTTGTCAGTGTGTGGCCATGTTCCAATTCGGTAGTAACACAAATAATGGTGACTCGTCAAAAGCGTAAGTAAAGGATAATAATTTGAATGAAAGTGTTTTGACTTTAAGATCACAAAATAATAGATCGATTTTGAAATTTGATGTCATACTAATAATTTTTTTAAGAAAATTCTTACTTTGAATTAGTTCATAGATTAGATTTTGTCTAAATGTATACTGTCGATATTTTTTGTTGCAAATTATTTGTTTATTGTATGACAAAGGATTATCATGAGCTACAAAAATGACTATTAGATATTGGTGTCATTTTATTGACATAGCGTATAAATTGTTTTGTAACCGTGTTGAGTAAGTATGGCCCAAACGTATAAGTTAGCTACAGCATCGCATGGGCTGGTGTAAAGTGGAGTATTATCGATTGGCAGTAAGATCCCGAGCGGCGCCAACAACGGCGGCGGCGCGGTGAGCGCGGACCCGGCGGAGCGGCGCGGTAACGCGCTGGCCGCGCTGCGAGCGCTCTGCGAGAGCCCAGCGCTGCAGCCCTACCTCATGCAGCTGCTCACCGCCAAGTATGTACTAACATCATAATAATAACAATACTCTTTAATTCAGATAATAATCCATACTTTGTTAATAGGTATTTAATATTTACTGGCTACGTTAGTAATACATTTTTTGAAATAGATTATTTTCTCGTGGCAACACCTGCCCAAAAGTATTGCAAGGGATAATCTAGATTGGTGTTTTGGTGGGTTGCAATCATCTTCAAAATGCAATTGGAGCCACCTTATAATTTATGCAGTAAAGAAGTGACTTTTTTTGTAACATGTTTATTAAAGTCCCCTATCTAAAAAGCGCAAACGAGACCATATCGCTAAATTTGCGATCACTGTCTAACCATTCGTACATTTTTGTATTTTCTCCCCATCTGTAAGTTTTTTAATTCGTGTTGTTTCGGGTTCACTTTGAAGATTATACAATTTGCCATTTAGCCAGACAGTTCATAAACTGGGAATGATTGGGTAAATATTATAGCACTAATAGAAAACCACACTATCAGTAACATTGACTATGTTTTATATCTAGAAATAGGGATAACTTTCATTTAGGTCACTCAGCGGCAGTCAACAAGAGAATATTATAAAGTAAAAACAATTTTCAGGGATGGAATGGGCCAGACTCCTCTAATGGCCGCGGTAGCTGAACGCGCATATCGCGCGGCCCTGGTGATTTTGGATGCGATCCGCGCATGTACCGATGCGGACGAAGCCCAGCGATCTGCCGCAATATTCCCACCCAACGCGCACCCTGATCATTCGCCATTACTAGTACTGTGCTGTAACGATACTTGTAGCTTCACTTGGACTGGACAGGATCATATCAACCAGGTATACATATTTATTATTATTGAATTGAGAGTAAGTATATAACCAACTTTTTGGTTCTTAATTTAGTTGTATTGCAATTTGTCCCAGCTCAGAACTCCCATAATTTATCCTATATTTCTATTTCAATTTGAAAAAGTATGCTTCCCGTTTACTCTCATTTAAATTTGAAGAAAAATGTCTCTTTGCTCTCGCCAAAGATGAAAAAATATGGAATGAAATTTCGTATTGGATTTAAATTATAATTGAGTTTATTGGAAAGTGGGTTCAAAGGAATAGGGAATTGCATGTCAGTTGATGTATATTTAATATTCATATTGTTACGAATAGTCTAGAAACGTGTAAAGTTGGAACGCTGGAGAATCTAGAAATAAAAGAAAGAGATAGCTACTCCTATTGACAAACAAATAATTGATCTCAGCTATACCATAATGAACTTTGTGATATATGGTATAAGGTTGAAAGTAGCGTGTACTAGGATTTATGAGTCATAACTTGTTTACAATAAGAAGTGATTCATTGTTTCCCGATACATTTAGGTTTTTCTGGATCCAGGTAGAACTGTACCCTGGGTATAAATAGAGATGTGTTGACAAATACAGGGCAGTTTTTATCAAGCGATCGAGTGCGATAACTGAAAGTGACCAGTGCGAAGCGAGTGTTCTATTGTGTAATCGGTTAAGTTTAGTGTTAGTAGTACAGTGAGTGACTAGTGTTATTCAGAGTATTTAAGTATTACGTTGTGTTGTGTGTATTTGTATTGGAAATACACGGTTTAATATAAGTGATGTTTTCTTACAATTACGAACCCGAAGTACGTAACAATATAATCATTGCCTTTTATTTCTGTTATAGGACATATTTGAATGTAAAACGTGCGGATTAACTGGTTCCCTTTGCTGCTGCACTGAATGTGCTAAAGTAAGTATTTAGCGCATAGTGTGTATTTTTAGAATTATGTTTTCCTAGTATTGATTTAATAATATCTATCCTCAAATAATCTAGCGATGTCGGTTAAGCCTATAAAAACCTTTGCTTATAAACATCGTAATTTTAACTCTGCTTGATGTACACTTACAAATTAACTATTTATCCTTACACTGTCATGCGCCAAGTGGTCAATTAATAGTAACTTAATGCTCGATATATTCGATACTTTATTCACCGACACAAGTAACGATCAAAATAGTTGTCTATTTAAACATTTATGAACGAGTACTATTATTATTTATTTTAGGTGTGTCATAAAGGGCATGATTGTAAACTAAAACGCACATCACCTACGGCGTATTGTGATTGCTGGGAAAAATGTCGTTGCAAAGCTCTTGTCGGCGGTAACTGGGCCGCCCGCTGCGATTTACTGGCTCGTCTTGCAAGAGACACACAACTTGCGACACATTGCAATTCACGGTAAAACATTTATCATTTTATAAGTAAATTTATATAACAAAAAGTATGAAGATATTAGTTTAATTTGCTATAGTAAATAAGTTATTTTTTAAATCACTCAATAGCAATCAAATAGATGGCTCTCCTGATGGTAAGAGAAACCATAGTCTACAAACAATAGAGATGTTAATCGTGCGTTGCTATCATTACCAAACTGCCAAAGATGTTAATCCGATTAGCATTAATGCTATCGCGGCAGGAAGTGTAAGGAGACGGTATAAAAGATATACCCAGGTGAGACGTTGCAGAACTTGAACATGTAGTTATGTGAATGTTGTGTGTGGTCCCCGGCAGCGGCGAGTCGATCCTGCTGTTCCTGGTGCAGACGGTGGGGCGGCAGACCATCGAGCAGCGGCAGTTCCGGTCGGGCGGCGGGCGCGGGCGCGGGCCGCGCAAGCAGCCCGGCTCCGACGCCGAGGTGGACGTGCCCGACCACGACCTCGAGCCGCCGCGGTTCGCGCGCCGCGCGCTGCAGCACCTGCTCGGTACATGCGATGACACATCACTACATAGTATAAAACAAAGTCGCTTTCTCTCTGTCCCTATGTATGCTTAAATCTTTAAAACTACGCAACGGATTTGATGCGGTTTTTTTAAATAGATAGATTGATTCTTGAGGAAGGTTTTAGTATATAAAACTTTCCGATATTCCCACGGGAACAAAAGCTACGCGGGTGAAACCGCGAGCAGGTCGCTAGTAACAAATAAACAGATGCTTCTTCTGATCACAGAATAGTGGAGACTAACAGCATTCAATCATGAATTCAATTCAATATGACTTGTATGTAAGTCATATTCGAGCAACGCACACATAGACATCTCTCACGGACGCGATATCTCGGAATGGTCCGAGATATCGCGTCCGTGAGAGGTGTCTTTGTGTGTTATGCTCAAATATTACTTGTATGGAACATTGACATCTGTTAGTCTCCAGTATTCTGTGTCCTGATGCTGCCGCCGCAATTGCGTCTAACGTTAAAATTACGACACAAAGCTTCGCACAATTACGCGATACATGCAGATGTGACCATGAAGCTGTATTATATCTGGAGGCAACCCTTCTATTACCTACATGAAACAACTTTTAATATTGCTGTCATCTTCCGAGGTCTTACATTATCTTTCTAACACAGCTTTATAAAAAGAGATCCTCATAGAAATGTAACGTAGGTATTAATTTCGAGTAATTAATACGAATGCTAGCTGCACCTTTACGTAATACTTCATAGATGTTATCAAATTCAAATATTTTATTCGACGTAGGTACACATAGGAACACTTATCGACGTCATTTATAAGCAAAATTATACATGACAAGTTATACAATAGTTATAAAATACATTAAGGTAAAATACAGAAAAATAAAGTCAGCTAAAGAGAATTCTTTGTCTACAGACTTATACTTAAATATTTTTAAAATAACAATAAAATTTAAGTAAATATAGAAGCAAATCTATACATATAACAAAATCGTAGGAAAGTCAAAACAGAAAACTCTACATTGAATATTTTTTAAAAGAATACTTGGGGCATGATCTACAATCGATATCGAAGCCAAAAATATAATTTTTAGAATTTTTGTCTGTTTGTCTTTATGTATGTCCGGGGTAAACTCTAATAAAAATTACAATAAAGTCAAAACGAGCCGACGACTCTCTTAATGCCTCTCTCATCGCCTGTAGACACCAAGAATGTTAATGGTGCGTCACTCTGTGTGGTGGGATAGTAACGTCACATGCACAAGTTTCCGGCCAAATCGGAATGCGACAATGACGCTATGGCGCCAGGAATAGTTAATGCGTTGGTACCGTATGTTTGTATATACTAATAACATGTATGATCCTTGTTGGTCGAAATATTTTTTTTAGTGACGATAGAGAAGCGCTTGACCACGATCTCGCCTAACGGTAAGCTAAGATGTGGCCTAAAATGGAGCTTGCTATTATAATTATTATTTGTTATTATATATCCGCGAGAGACTGCAGAACTCTCACCGCCAAGTATTCACTGAGATAGTGGCTACTAGGTTAGACAAGTTGTAGAATGTGAGATGAATGGTTGTGTTCAGGTGACTGGGCGGCGGTGGAGGCGGCGGTGATGTGCGGGTCGCGCGGCGCGGCCGACGCGCGCCCCGTCAGCCCCGCGCCGCACCAGTCCGGCACCACGCTGCTCGACAAGTTCACGCACGCGCTCATCGTCAAGTGTAACAACGAGGCGAGTAATGCACACACACACACACACACACACACACATACACACTTTAAGAATTCTCTCGGATAATAACTACCCCCCCAGCCTTCGTTTGTCAGTCTTAATTTATCCTGACATATCAAATTTTTATAGTCCTGGTTTTCTCCAGTTAGAAAACCTACAAAAATATATGATATGCACATGGAAATAAATAAAAATCTTACCTGTAGCATTTTTAGTGCAGTTGAGTTGAAACTTATAATATCTGCAATTTAACAACCTAATTCAAGAGATTTTTTTAAAAAATGTCAAACAAAAACAAGCAGATGGGTTCTCCTGATGGAAAGAGTCAACCAGCGCCTATAGACACTAAAGATGAAGCAACGCACTGTGCTATCTTGTGGCGAAGTCTAATGCCACATGCATTAGTTTACCGGCTACCTTAGCCTCCAAACCGGAACACGACAGTGACATGCTCTAACATAATTGCAGCAGGAATTAGTAGTAAGTAAGGTACCTGACTCAGGCAAGACAATGCAGAACTCTACCATCTAATAGCCACGATGTTAGTGACTCGTATAGCCAGTCGGTCGCCTTTTCACCTAACATAGGCCTGTCGTAATGCCTTATATTTGCTACAGTTAAGCTTACAGTTTTCATTGTCATTCCATATGACTACATTTGACTAAAGTACATTTTTGCAAAACGTGTGCGGCGTGTCCAAGTTTCATTAAATTTGGTTTAATAATTTTTGAGGTATGGGTACAGTTGACAAATATTTGAAGTCGGTTTAATTTTTTTAAATTACTATTACTTTGTAGATGTTGGATACATTGCTGCAAAACCTAATACGAGAACAACAAAACGACTCCATACCCGGTCGTGCGGAACGCGCGCGTGAAGTAACGCGGCGATTCGTGCGGTCGGTAGCCAGGATATTCGTTATATTTAGTGTCGAAATGGTGCCGGGTGCTGCAAAGAAAAAGGGGTGAGTTTGACATTTGTTTGTAGATGTTCTTCTAACACATACAAAAATATAAAATTTTATGTTGCTTGGACAATAAGATTGGTATTTCGGACGAAACATTTACAGCTCGAATCGGAATCAAGCCCTTACGGCTCACAAAATAAATGTAATGAATAAAGTTATATTTGTCTTATAAATAAATATAAGTTTAGTATAGTAAGTCAAGGATAGACAATAGAGAATTAATTGTAATGACAAAATATAAGAAAGTGTTTATGCTGTTTCAATTTATTGAAATGTCAAATTTATTGTCTGCCAAGTTAGGAAACCGATATGTTAATTAATGTAAATATGAAAATATATTAGGAATATCAAGTTATTTACAAACTTCTCTAAGAAACACTAAGGTTATGCTACAGCACCAGAAATATGGAAGGTGGTACTACCAGGACGATCAGTTGTAGAAATCTATGGTACTAGGCCAGGGATGGCGAACCAATGGCACATGTGCAATTGTTGGCACACAACACAATTTTTTGGGCACGTCACCGATCACGAAATTCATTATGAAGTAAGAAAAACGTGTTAATTATTTTATTACGATCCATTTTCTAGTAAATAAAAAGGTTTGGTAGTATTTATTGTTATTATTTTCTAAATAATCAGAAAGTCAAAATTATTTGATGGCATGTTTATGACTTCATTAAACATTCTTTAGAAAAATGGCGTGTTGATGCATAAAAGTTTGCCTACCCTGTACTAGGCCATTGTCTCTTCTAACATGGGAATCCTTGAAAATATTCCAGTGACGCTTAGACTTAACCCCAGAGCCATTGGTGTATATCTTACTACTTTTCTATCAATAACTGACAATTATATACTTATTGATGAATTTAAGTAGATTTTATAATTTTATTCATTTTTCATTATTCAGATTAAGTAGTGATGTGTCTTTTAAATTTGTTTGATAGTAATAATATATTTTAAGCGATTGTTACGTGTCATTAATACTATTCCTAAATTCATAAGTATGAAATGGAGGTGAACTTGAAATCTATATGGGTCATTCCATGTCAAATCGATCAATAGTTGAAATCGACCCCTTTCGATTTGGATGAATTTTGGTCAGAAGTTTTCTTTTATCATAAAACGAAGTTCTGCCAAAGGAAATAAAATAAAAAAATTTTTTCGAAAGATATAAAAATTCAAAATTTCGCGATTTTTCCAGTTGTTCAGTTTTGTTTTTGCAATATCTCGAATGCTATTATAGATACAGGAATGGGCTTTCATTTGTTTAAAAGGGGACACTTGAGGCTATAGAAAAAAAAAATTTTGGAAAAAAATTTTGAAAAATGCCAAATTTGTAAAATTTTGAATTTTTGAAAATCGTCAAAAATGAAGACCGCCATGAAAATTTCGGCTCAATTTTTTTTGTATGATACCTTGTAATGATCTTAAAAAATTCTGAAATTTTTGGATAGGGTTTTTTTTTATTTCAAAAATATGAATTTTTGAATTTAAATTTGAATTGTTATTAAAGTAAATTTGAATGTAAAATTGAATTTTTCATTTGTAAATAGTCAAAATTACAATATTATGTATCTGCATAACTTTAACTTGTATAGAAGTTGCAAAAAACAAAAATATTTTTTTTTCTGAAATTATAAATTTTTTTTTTTGAAATTCAAAAATTCATATTTTTTAAATAAAAAAAACCCCTGTCCAAAAATTTCAGTATCTTTTAAGATCATTACAAGGTATCATACAAAAAAAATTGAGCCAAAATTTTCATGGCGGTCTTCATTTTTGACGATTTTCAAAGATTCAAAATTTAACAAATTTAGCATTCAAAATTTTTTTCCAAAATTTTTTTTTATCAATAGCCCCAAGTGTCCCCTTTTAAACAAACAAAAGCCCATTCCTGTATCTATAATAGCATTCGAGATATTGCAAAAACAAAATTGAAAAACTGGAAAAATCGCAAAATTTTGAATTTGCATATCTTTCGAAAAAAGTTTTTTTATTTTTTTTCCTTTGGCAGAACTTCGTTTTATGATAAAAGAAAACTTCTGACCAAAATTCATCCAAATCGAAAGGGGTCGATTCCAACTATTGGTCGATTTGACGTGGAATGACCCATATATGATTTTTGTGCTTAAAATAATGAAGAAAGATAATGGATGCTATTTTTACGATCAAATGTTAGTTTTTCCAGAATTTCATTTATACTAATACTATAAATTCGAAAATCTGTCCAAAAAAATGTGTCTGTCCATCTATTACGCTGTGATGGCTTAATCGCTTGACCGATTTTGTTTAAATTTGGCATGGAAATAGTTGAAGATTTGGAGTCTACATATACTAACTTTTTTTTTAAATCAACCTCTAAGGCATGAAAGTTTGTAAGAAACACAATATCGACGACATGTTCGTCTACTCACTGGCGAGCTTGCGCAAGTCAAATATTGAGAAAAGTGAAATTTATAGAATATTCCTTTTGAATTTTAGATCATAATTACGCCTTCCGTTTGATTAATTAAGTAAAAACTGAGTAATTATTATATACAAGAAATAAGAAACTACTGGATCCAGTTGCACTTCAGTATATATCTAGCCGACGTGCAGCCTTGCTTGCGAGAGCGCCACACATCGTTGACATGCTAAATTATCATATCATCCGTACAAACAATTCCCATATAAACTTTCATCCCCTATTTTAACCTCTTAGGGATTGTATTTCAACTATGTTTATGTCAAATTTTATTAGAATGGGTTCAGTGGTTTTTAACGGATAGATAGACGAATTTCGCATTTACATTATTAGCATAGATATACATTATTTCAGGTGCTGCTTTTACAACACTTAAAATCAATAAATTGTTTTTGTCAATTTCATCATAATTTATAATAACTTGGGGTTCTGAAGTGGAGCTGCACGCCCATGTTCTCTAGCAATATGATTTAAAATATCGATTACTATCTTATAGATAATCATATACTTTACTCTCAAAGCAGCACACATTCAGAATTCTGTATCCAATATAAAGCAGGCAATGGTGATTTTAGTAATCGACATAATGTTATCTATTCAGGCCACTTTCAATAACATCGTCCCTGGTACGTTGCCGTCGGGTGTTCGCAGCTCTAGTGGCTTTCGCCGTAGAGGAACTAGTAGAGGCGGCGGACGCCCTGCTGGCCCCGGTGCGGCTGGGCGTGGTGCGCCCCACCGCGCCCTTCCCACTGGCCACCTCCTATGCGGACCTCGTCAATGACAGCGAGGACTTGTTTGGCGTGGAGCCCTTGTCGACCGGACATCCTCGACTTGCTCATTCACGCAGGTAATTTTTATTGTAATGTTTGTTTTAATTTTTTGGGCTTTGGTGTTTAGTACTGTTATAGGTCTTGTATATATTATTTTTGTTACATTGTTAGTGTATTAGTGAGCCTATCCCAGGTCGGACAACATTTTAAAATTTTCGAACAGAGTACAGAACAGTGGAATTTCTCATGCATTGTAAATTTTGTATAAAAATGTACTGCTGTATGGATGTAATTTGTGAATATATTATGATCAAGTTTTTATTGTGTGCGTGTGTATATTGGATTGTATTGGTATTGCCAGTTCGGCAGCATACAGCATAGGAAAAAGTGATAAATTCGTCATCAACTATCAAAGCACAAAGACAATGATGAGTGCAAATGAGAAAAATGTGCAAAGGCCCATTATTATTTGATATATTATTACATTATATTGAGAAAATAACATTATGTGCCATGAGAAACTAGATTGTTGTTTTCCAATTTTTCGTTCTAGTAAATTCACCATCGTCCAATGTAGAAATTAGCCTATCTCGGAGGTTATTAGTTGCTAGTTCAGTTTCTGATCTGATGTTTATTTCTATTGATTTCGTACAAATATCTGAATTAGTGTCGATTTCCTTTTTACGCCCGATTATGATGGGTGATTAAAGGCAAAATACTAGAGACTAATAGTAGTCAATCTACATACAAGTAATATTCGAGCAACGCACACATAGACACCTCTCACAGATGCAATATCTCGGAGTGATCCGGAACAAACTGTCCCGAACCATTCTGAGATATCGCGTACGTGAGAGGTGTGTTATGCTTGAAAATTCTTTGTATGTGACATTGTCTTCTGTTAGTATCTAGTATTCTGTGTTAAAGGGCAATCCCGATTACTCGCAGGGAGTCGAACGCAGGCGGCGGTCGCGGCGCGGCGGCGGGCGGCACGTCCATGGGCAGCTCGACGCTGGCGCCGGACCGCTCCTCCACGCCCGTCGCCAACGAGTACCCGGACGACGTCGCCGGGGAGGCGCTGGCCGGGGATGACGACGCCTCCGAGACGGACGAGCCCAACATACCCGCGCCCGTGCCGCCGCCGGACGCGCAACACCACGACGATCCTATGGGTGACAGGTAAGTGAAAACTTCTTTAGGTGCGTTGGATATTTTAGAGATGGGGATGGTGATATAACCGACACCTCTGTATATAAGTATGTACATAGATACAGTGGCTAGAAAACTGGTAAGCGGAGGATAGCGAGAAGGTAGGTTTAAGCCTGAGGTAGAAGTAAGGGGAAGGTAACAGAAAGGATAACCCAAATATTCAAGTTTTCACTTCTGTCAGAACTCCCGGACTACCACTGTTTTTTTATACAATATATTCGAAATGAATCCAACCAAGTAATAAAAATTACTGCAGAATAAGTTAGTATTTCACTTAACTGATTGAGAGAAGTGCGACAGATTTACGTGAGTTGTATATTACTATACAGCTTTCAATATTCGATTCTTTTTATTAGTACATAAGGTGAAATTTTATATTTCGATAGACAAAGACATTATTTGGTTTCCCTTGTTAGTCAATCATGTTATTTTTTTGCTTGGCAGTTATTGATGTGCTATAGTGTTATGATTTAAAAATGAGTTAGTCGAATTTCAACCAACGAACGAACTTTCCTGATTGATTTACATTTGCTGAGTGTGATCGAGTTAAAAATATCGAAACATTTGTTTAAATGTTTTGTAACCAGATGGGGAAACTTAAAATGTTTGAATGTTTGTTACCCATGCTTTGGTTCAAATTTGACACACATATAGTTTATAACCGGGATTTACATGTACATTTCGTAAATACATGTTTAAATATATTAATATGTTTTAAAAAGTACCTGATTATAAGTGACTAACCTGTGTTAATATGACGAGTGAAGCAACAAGTTAAAAAAGAGGCTATTCTAACTAACTAGTGTTTTGATTTTCAGAGGTCCGGAACATCACGTAGTTGTTGAGAATGGCACTGAACGCGCAGAAGGGGGGGAGAGTGAGAGTGAACTGGATTTATTGGCGGAGGTCGAAACAGAAAGTGACTCAGATGACCAAGATAATGCAGAGTCCGCTCAACGCAGTGTTCAAACTGGTGCGACACAAGGATCTGATGCGGGTATGTTTTTATGTTATCAATTTATAAATAATATAAAAAAAGAAAAAAAATGTTATTTTAACAATGTTATGTAACAACAGTTAATATAATTATTTCCCTTGTACTAATCTGAGCCCCTAGATTAATTCTAAGAGAAATGATTAAAGAATCATTTCTCTTAGAATTAATGGCGTAAATATAACTTTTAGTTATAGGTTATCGGTAACGGGTTAAATGTTATTGGCCATATGTAACTCAAAAATATAACATTTCATGAAATCTCAACGAAATTAATGTAGTAATATTCAAAATGTATAGTAAAGGCGCTGGCAATAGGCGCTCGCTTTGACTGACAGGTGCCACGGCGGCTAATTGCTGTTGTGAACAAAGAACTCCAAAAGTGCAAGGGGTTCATACTTAACATTTTTATTAGATAATTAGCTCAAAATTTAAGTGTCTTTTGTACATATGTATCGGAATCAAGTACTGAACACCCCTCTTCAGTATATACAGTCATTTACCAGTCAAGCTGTTTAAATAAAGACAGTAATGTGGTTCAATAATAGTAGAGAGCAATTAACCCACCATACCTTAAACTGTGGTGATTTAGTATTTCCATGTCACAGTATTTTTTAAACATTTTTTTATCTGTAGATTTTTTCCTCACCATTGAAATGAAAAATATTATATAACCTTTATTTTTCTTATAATTTATTCTACAAAATCCAATAGGTCCTACGACGCTCGAGTTCGAGCTCGAGACCCATTTAGCATCTTGGGCTCCCCTACTATAAGGTGTTTTACATTACAGGTATAGCGTCTCTGCTGTTGTACCCGGAGGACGAGAGCGGCGACTCGACCCAGCCCGAGGACGAGGACTCGGAGGCGGGCGAGACGGACGAGCAGGACGGCGAGGCCGAGCCGCCGCTGCACGAGGGCGAGGCGCTCGAGCGCCGCGCCGCGCCACCCACCCGCCCCAACCTCGCGCCGCACTCCATGCAGTGGGCTATACGGTTAGACACACACTCATTTAAAACGGTACTTTTTAGGGTTCCGAAGTAAACTGGGAACCCTTATAGTTTAGCTATGTCCTTCCGTCCGTCCGAACGATTGCTCAAAGATCCTTATTACCAGAAAACTGTAATTTGGCAAGCATATACATTAGGGCGCTTCATTTTTGGACAACCTTTTTTTTTCTCCCGCCAAGTCCCGCCTGAAAATCTTGTAATGTATGGAAAAACAAAATTTTAAGTATATTGCGAGCTCTTAATTCGAGTTTAACCCATTGTAAGAGAAATTTTGAATTTTATGCATTAAAATAACATTAAAAAATGATTTTGTATACGTTTTTCCTTCCACTCACCCAGAAAAAAAAATCGTGGGAATTTTGACTCATGGATTCTTGTTATAGGAATAGTTTCCTACAAAAAAGCCTATCGTGTTGAGTTTGTAACTCCATTGGGTTTGACGAAAAATGTCTTTTAAGCTGAATTTTTATAAAAATAAAAGATTTTATAAAAGTAAATCGCGTTTATATTCTAAACTACTGAAAATAGAAAAAAAAATGTAAATAACAAATTTATAGGGGGGTTTATGCCCTACAATTTTGTTGTTGAAGATATTTTTTCGTAATTCTCATAGTTTAGCTTTTAAAGCCATCATAAATCATAAATTAGTTATTATTAAAAAAATAGATTTTTTCATTAGTTTTAAGTTTTAGGTGAATTTAATAGCTAAACTATGAGAGCTACAAAATTCGAATTAAGAGCTCCTAATATACTCAAATTTTTTTTTTCCGTACAAGATTTTCAGCAGGGACTTAGAGAAAAAAATGTTGTCTAAAAATAAAGCACCCTAATATACATATTAGGTGAACAAAGTGGTGACATAAAATCTTGAAAAATATTTTTTTCAGGGTAGCTCCCCTACATGTAAAGTTGGGATGTTATTTTTATTTCTCACGTACCCCATCTTATGGGGTATCGTTGGGCAAGTTTTTAAAAAATATTGTGGGTTTGTGTAAAAAAGTTTTCGATTAAGAAACTCGTTTGTAAAATATTAAGCTTTTGAGTGCTAATTTTTTTAGAGTAAGTGTGGCCCCCCGTCAACCTCCCCTCTGTAGGCTAAACGGTTGGTTTCGGGGGTTGAAAAAAATCATGGTTGTAGTAAATATAATGAAGTTAAAAGGATAATTAGTAGTGTGTATTCCAGTTTGGAGGGTAAGGTAGTCTGTAAACTTATGCAAGTGTCATTAAGACTCCGCCACAAGGATAGCAACGCACCATCAACATCTTTGGTGTCTATAGGCGATGTTGTCTCTTTCCCTCAGGAGACCCCTCTGCTTGTTTGTTATCTTATGATATAAAAAAAAGGATTTGTATTTTAACTTGTTGATAACAATAATAGTAGTGTGATATTTAGTAGTGTAGGAGCGGTAAAATGGTGATAATTTAGTAGTGTAGGAGTGGAATGGTCTTGTGTGTATGTCGATGTGTGAGGTGCGCGCGTGTGGTGTCAGGTCCCGCGAGACGGCGCTGCGCGCGGGCGGTGGCGGCGCGGGCGGGTCGGCGGGCGTGCGGCTGACGGGCGGGTCGTCGCTGGTGTTCGTGGACCCCACCTCGCTGCGGCGCCAGACCGCCGCCGCCGCGGGCGCGCACGACCCGCACTCCACCTCCACCACCGCCTCCTTCCTCGCCAGAGCCTTCGGTAATTATCTTATAATCCTAACCCTTCGGCCGCACCTGCGTGTATCGTTCCGAAGATATTAGCGCGCTAAAACTCTTGACGAACCGCCAACCGAGAGATAAGGCACACGCAGACTGAATGTTTGTGACAATAGCCGATAATAGTCGGTCACATTTGCATTGTGCGAAGCTTTGTGACGATAGACGCAAGTGCGGCCGGAGCATAATTGTAATAATATCTGTATACATATTATACGAATCGATCTAACCACGAAGTGACCCAATTATTTGCTTGTGATATGGGTGCTAGTCAACGACACTAATACGTAGAAGTACAGAAAATCAAATTAAGAAATGCGAATTATTTAATAACACGTAGACCAAGAACATACTACGGTAAAAGAAATGTTGAATATGAAGGTGCAAATCTGTATAACAAACTACCTGATAAGGTTAAAAACTGTTAAACGATGGCCTTATTTAAAAAGCTACTAAAAGAACATATTAATAGCTGAGCCGGCGATATCATCCGCGTGAAAAATTTCGAAAAAAGATACTTAAATTCAGTAATACTTATATAATAAACAATAAATAGGGTCTTAAATATTTGGGTTAATAATTATGTAAAATATATATATAAAAAAAATCAAATGTAGATTAACTAAATAGACATTAATAGATAAACTAAAAACATATTTATATAATATAAATTAAAACTTAGGATATGCAAATAAATACATTTAAACATTGTTGATTACTATGTACGCTCACTTTGTCACTTCCAGTAAATTAATATTTAGATCTTTGTACAGCTCCACTATTCATGTTGTCGTATGATATAATTTTATATGTACCCTGTGTATATTGTTATTTAGTTACTAAGTTGTTATTTTCTCTTTAAGTGGATATTAATTGTTATTCTTCGAGAAAATAAAGTCTTAAACCATAAACCATATACAAAACTACTCAAATACAAACCTAGAAATACAATCATCTGTGCTCATCACACAGGCTTGACTCTGACGGCATTGAGCCCCATCGATTGCGTAATCAAGGTCGCTAACCACCAAGGGCGGATCCAGCCTATGGTTCAGGGGGGTTTACATATACAAGGGCCGATGCAGTCTTCGGTTCATGGATCACTTATTTAAGGTTCGGTCAAGATAGGTTCTAATCCTTATTTCTTTGGAATAAATTCATACCTAGACCCCTGCTTAGGGGGAGGGGGGTCATGACCCCCATGACCCCCCTCTGGATCCGCTCTTGCTAACCGCTCCACCAATACATTTGTACTGTTTACCTTTTGAAGTAAAACTTGTTTTTAATCGTGATTTGAAACACGATGAAAAAAATAAAATGTGTCACGATAAAAAGACAAACACAAAATGATAAGCTTAAGCAGATGAGAAATTGATAGAATACATTTCAAATTGTTATATATTTAAAATATCATCTACTTAATGTTTCCAAAACCAGCCAAATACAAAAAATATACCCAAAGAGCAATACTTTTAAAATACGAAAAATCATATTTATCGACTCCTTCAATTTATCTTTTCTCTCTTTTGTTCTTTCCTATTTCAACCAAAAATTTCACTACTCTCTGCTTCTAGACTTCTATTGCGTGTGAATTAACACTCTATTTTACAACACAACGCATTATGAAACTCAGCAGAGATGACTTAAGAAAAGTTGTGGGCACCATAAGATATTGCCATCTAAATAGACAGTCCTTTATGTTGCGGCTATATGAAAGAACAAGAAACCACTACTCACGTTTTCCTTGAGTGTAGGAGCATGGCCGAGCAATGGGCATGTATCCTAGATAACTCAAAAACTCCTAAAGAGCATGTGAAAACATAAGCCGTCTTATAAGCAAGTGGCTAAGTGCGGAAAATATAATGGCAAAAAAACTCGATTTTGTATTTATTTTATATCTGCCCACCGGTTTCGATTTTAAACAGTGAAGTGAAGTTTTAAAGTTGAAGAAACTCTCACACCTCTTTACATTCATTAGTATTGCGCCCGTGCACTTGCGGATGCAACATGAGTGAACCAAATAACGAAAGACACTCAGTTTCACCAAGACCCATCACTATATCATCTAACAAAATTCCATCCCTTGTTATTTGCATTGACTGAGACCAAGAGTTTTGAAAATTTTTCTACGAAGACGAGTGAATAATATACATCATCAGAGCTCTAAATAAATATGGGGATTTTACATAGGCTACCTCCGCAGGCTAGCTAGTTGCCAAGCGCGCAGTGCCGCCGATTGTGATTCAGGATATACGAAAATATATTATTGAGTAAAACTTAGTTATTGATAAATTGAATCACCTTTCTAAGGAATATCATTAGTTTTGGTTTGCCTCGTATACAAGAACTAGTTGGACTGAATGGCGTATCCATACTAAGATAACTCACTCAATCCTGGCAAATCGCACTAGTTATTCCGATGTATGATTATTTAGTTTTTCTTCTCCCCAATCTTTCGGGATATGGGCGTGACAGTATTATTTTTTGACTTTTAATTTACTTACACTATGTCAAATCATTAGGTATACTTTTTTGTTTAGGTATTGTTATTCGCCAAATAGCTGACCTTCTGTGGGAATATGAACGTGTGACGTCTCCTTTGCCTCGTATGCAGCCGCTGGGGTATAGAGAGGCTCTTCGTTTGCAATGCTATTTAGAAAGACAATTGAAACAAACTTGGGACTGGCTGGTGACAGTGATGGATGCTACAGAAGCACAGTTAAGGTAAATACAGAAAGAAATAGCTTTCCAAATATAAATTTAAGTTCAATAAGTTATTTAATTTAGTAGTTATTGCTGGTACTTCAAACTAAAATAATATACGAAAATTCCAAATGTGAAATGAGGTTTACAGTAGGAAATATGTACATGTTTTTCAAATATTTTGTACAATAAATTATACCATTAAATTAATTAAAAATAACAATATTTAAATTTAACTAACAGCTACGGCCACTTTAAACACTCGCCATTGTGGCGTGCTTCTCGTAACGCCACAGCATACATTATCTTTACATAGTATCAAACAAAGTCGCTTCTGTAGTATGAAAACATAATTCGCGGAACTGCGTGCTTGACTATACCATCGTAGATATGTTGACGTCACCATTAGCGTTGCGTTTCAAGTATAATGAATATCCTAGTATTTTTTACATTTTATTATTTTCTTACCGAAAGGGAAAATATACAAAAATGTTTATATAGACAAAGTTCTAAAGCAATAATGTTTATACCAAAATTAAGCCTTTTTTGAATCAGACGCATGTTCTCTATTGCTTATATAATACACAAGTGAATTTTTTTTAAATATCGTGGGCAAAGAAAAAAGTTAACATTTAATATTTTTCTTTTTTTGTTATTTGCTCTTGTTCCTTTTTGATGTTGGGCAAAAAGTTTAAATGTATGGGTATGCATTTGCAGCTCCTTTACGCTGGAATGGCTGAACTTTGTTTATAATATGGTATACAGATGATCCTTAATCTTAACACATAGACTGCTTTTTATCTCTGAAAGTTAACTGTTCTCGTGGAATTTTAATAATTTATCGCGCAGCGAGTTTCAGGACGGGTCGCTAATTTTAAATATACGAACAGGCAGCAGGCTTTTAGCTATATTTGTGTTAGCTAGTGAATTATCTTTCGTCGTCAGATTTGGAGCGTCATTAACGTCTAACAACGCGAGCACCTCCACTGCGGACAGCAGTCGGTCGACAGCGCCGGTGACACGGCGTACGACATCTTTCACGTCGCCGGCTACACGCATTATTGGTTTTTCAGAGGGTCCACGGGCCAGGGATAGAGAGCAAGGTAAAATATAATTTGTTTTAACTTTTCGACATTTCGGAAAATAGTAGTAATCAATGGTAACAAATTTCTTCATTATTTATAAATTTTATCTTTACCAATATTCTGATAAACAATTGTCTAGAACCAATTTCCGCAATTATAACGCATTTTCTATATATTAAGTTGGCTGTAAAATATATAGCTTTTTTGAGTATTTGTATTAGGGTGGAGTGAAAAAAAACAATTTTTTTTTCTTAGCCTGGGGGTCAAATTTGTAGTTTATAAGATACAAAAATTTTTGAAAAAAAAAATTTTTTTTACTCAACATCTTGAGCCGGCCCACTCATTTTTAAAATTAATTACGAGTAAAAGTATTTGGTTGCAAAAAAAAATTTAAAGGCGTTCTAGAAACTTCAGAGTATCCTATTTTATGCTAATTAAAAATTGTAAGTTAAAAAAAATGTGACTATTGTTTTAATTTAAAAAAAAAATCCTGAAAAGTAGCATTCCTATTTCGGGCACTAGACTAAAATTTGAGTTAGAAATGATCATAATTGCTAGTTCTTAGATGTTTTAAGAGATTAAAAGACAAAAAAACTTTTTAGTACCACATATTTTTACTCGTAATAAATTTTAAAAATGAGTAGGCTGCCTCAAGATGTTGAGTAAAATTTTTTTTTCAAAAATTTTTGTTTTTTATAAGCTACAAATTTGACCCCCAGGCTAAGAAAAAAAAAGTATCTTCACGCCTTTATTCACGCCTTCACGCCTTCTAAGAAAAAAAAATGTTTTTTTCACTCCACCCTAATTTATATATTAATGAATGAATTAATGATAACCCTTTGTATAGAAACTTACAAGTAAAAATATATTATGCATAGTACAAACAAGATCACCAAAAACCAAAAACCTTTTTTAGACAATCTTTTGACATGGTTAAGATTTAAAGGTTACGACTGTGTTACACAAAATATGCACTCCTATAAACAAAATAGAAATAACAACACAAGAAATTCACATAGCTTAAAAAAATAATTTGTAGGTAATACTTATGAAAAAACAAGAAAAATGCAATAAAGACATGTAGTAAAATTAAAATATTTGATAATGATATTAAGTTGTAAAATGTGAATTCAAAGCATTTCAACTAAACTGTTACAATAATTCATTGATTTGACAAGATTTTTGTAGTGCCAAGTTTGTTACACCATTAATAGCTACAACAGTGGATATTGTATCACTTTTGAAAAATGGAATATGCAAGAGAAATGTTTTATTTGAACATACTTGCATTATGTCACAGTCAAAAAATTGAAATCTTACCTATAAATAATTAAGTGTAATTGAATTAAATAACATAGTATAACAAAAAAGGAATTTTACCGTAAGTATATATCTGCATAACTCACTATTGGACATAGGGTTCAGCTAGTACAATTTTGGTATGTATAGGTAGTAGGCCCTTAATCTATACATATAATAAAATCGTAGGAAAGTCAAAACTGTACATTGAATATTTTTTTTAAGAATACTTGGGGCGTGATCTACAATCGATATCAAAGCCAAAAATATAGTTTTTAGAATTTTTGTTTGTTTGTCTGTATGTATGTCCGGGGTAAACTCAAAAGTACTGCATGGATTTAATTCAAATTTTGCATGAATATTACTAATAGGTCGGGTCAACATATAGGATACATATTATCACGCTATCACCTACAGGTGAGGGGCTGTGCGGAATAAACGAAGTTCGCGCGGATGAAGTCGCTGGCAACAGCTAGTTGCTAAATAACAAGGCAAATAATGTGTTATTGCGACCAATGAATGCTGAATACAAGATGACATCATGCCCGCTTTAATTACACATTTCCAGCGAATCAGCAGTGCAGAGACTGTAACAATGATGTTGTATGTGCAGGAGTGGAGGCCGGCAGCGCGCGGCGGGAGTTCCTGGCGTACTGCCTGTCGCTGCTGCGCGCGCACAGCGCCGAGCACGCGGAGCAGCTGCCCGTGCTGGACGTGGCGGCGCTCAAGCACGTCGCCTACGTCCTGGACGCGCTCGTCTACTACATGCGCGCCGCGCAGCCGCAGCCGCCGCACCACCACCTCTGGACGCAGGTACGGACACGCTACTACACGGACGGTATATGTCATCCCCCCCACCCCATCCCCACATCCATGTAGTGTAGCAGGAATTTACATGATACATTAGAGTCCCTTACTATTACCCTTCGGCCGCTCATGTGTGTATCGTCCCGAAGATATTAGCACGCTTAGACATAGACATAGATTTATTTATCATTAAAGTATGCAAGCTTATGTGTAGTTCTTAATTTATTGCGGGAATGTGTTCTTTCTACAACATTTTTTTTTGTTTTTACTTGTGAAAACTTTTAATTGCCCTTTGTAATCACATCATTATGTTTGTAATCACATCATAACTAGCTGTAAGTTTTCCTGAAATAAATAAAATATATAAAACCTCTTGACGTAAAATATATAAAACCGCGCGATAAGGCACACGCAGTCTGAATGTTTGCGACGATAGCCGATAATTAGCCGGTCACATCTGCATGTATCGCGTCATTGCGCGAAGCTTTGTGACGATAGACGCAAGTGCGGCCGCAGCATAAGGATTACGAGATCTTAATAGTAAGAGATCCTATACAATGTATATATTTATTTATTACAAAAGTAGTAATACCAACACCTGTCCTACCACTCAGAATCAAAATTGGACATGTAGAATACGATTAATTTAAAATATGTAATGTGAAACAATGAATGAAATTCTAATTTGTTATGTAGGATGAAAATGAAAACGAAGAAGGCGAAGAAGAAATGGTAGCTGGTAGTGGAGCGGCCATAGAGTCTGACGGTGAAGGCGATGGCGCCCGAGGCAGGACGCACACGTTCTTCCAACGCTCCGAGTCCACGCTGTGCTTGGGCTGCCCGCCGCCCGATCCATTTAACAGTAAGTGCTCATCGCTTTCATTTTGATATATTATGTAAAAAGTCGCTATGTTGTTGACAGATTTTGGCAGACAGAAAAACAATATAAAATTGGCGGGAAACTTTTTTACTTTTTTTGTTTTTAAAGTGTCCTCTATGTAATGGTTTCAAAACCAGTCAGATACAAACATTACTAAAGAGATTTTATTGCAGCGTTTTACGTCTTATAATATATGGCAAATTTTTCCCAGCAACTTTTTTTTTATTCTTATCAGATTTTCTACTCTTTATTCAATTCTTATTTAATAAGTATTATTATAATAAGTAAAAGTTAAAGTATCTTTACGCCCGTATCTCCAAAGAAGTAGCCAGAGGTACAACAAGTGCACCCATGATTAGACGAAGATACTTAGTCTCACTATGTGACTGACCCCGGGCACTTATCCAATCTCGGGCAACATTGTTTTTATCAGAGAATTGAAAAAACACATATTGAATTGTCCGACCCGGGAATCAAACCCGGGCCCTCATATGATCAACACAGACACCGGACCAATAGACCACAAAGGCGATCATAATAGTAAAAGTTAAGTAGGGATATTTATAAATCATTTCACTCTTCCACTTAATTAGTTAAAATAATTAATCTAATGATGTTATACATTTTTTTAGTGACAATGCAAGATGCTTTGCCACTAGCTGATCAACCGCAGTTGTTACAACCAAATGCTCGCCGTGAAGAATTGTTTGGAATGCCAAGACAGCCTGTTACTGTTCCAGCCTCAGGCGATGCACCACCAGGAGTTAACAACCCTTTGGAGGGTAAGTTATCATTTGTTCCTTGTAGCTAGCGTAAATTTGTAACCATATACATTAGTATTGTTCATTGCATACATTGTATTGTACATAAGTATATTGAAATTCATATTTACTTATTTTCTTTTTAAAAGAATTTAACAAACTAATTGAATTTATGTGTTCTTTTTGTTAAAGTTATATAACAAATGGCAAAACAAATCGTACATGCCTAATTGTTAGGTGTTTCTACAAACCACCTTATAATAATTGACCGCAATGAAGCAAATGTCCTTTGAAAGTGGCAAGTTAACAATAATATACTGTCTTGAATATAAGTAAGTCTTATCTGTGAGATATTTTTGGTTTTTAATATTATTAGACAACAAACAAGCAGATGTCTCTCATTATAGAAAGAGAAACTATCACCTTTAGACACCAAAGATGGTAATCGCTGGTATATAATAATGTTAATGTGCTTTGCTATCCAATTGGCGGGGTGGCAATGCCATATGTGTATGTATAAGGCTACCACACCCTCTAAACCGGAACACGACAATGACGTGCATTGCCGCTGTTGTGCCAGGAACAGGTCAGTTGGTTGGTAGTATTGGGTACAAACTGGCTTCGTACGCCTCAGGTAGTAAAGCCTTCGGTCCCTGGCAAAGTCGGTTGAATCGAATTTCCATTGGTGAAACCGAATAGGATGCTGGCTTACACTACCGTAGAGAAAGCGAACCCATTCGCTACTCTATTCGCGGAAAACTCGCGTCTAGATCCCACCAACGCGAACCATCCCAGTCTACCTGGATGCGAGGTGATGCTTATGCCGGAAATTCGTGTCCGTTAGACTGAGGCTCTTAAAACGCTGCAGAATCTGGATGTGAACAAAGCCAGTGATCCTGATGGGATTCCAACCATAGTGCCTAAAACCTATGCGCCTGAACTCGCTCCTGTTATGACACGCCTCTTTCGCCTTTCGATGATGACTGGAAAAGTACCAAAATCATAGAAGCTTGCTAACGTGCAGCCAGTTACCAAAAAAGGCAGTCGTGCCGACCCTTCCAACTATAGGCCAATTACAGTCACGTCCATACTCTGCAAGACCAAATTTTTTCTTACATATTCGGTATTCGGGTGAGTGTTATACACCCTCCTTCAGTATGTCTTCTAATCTTCAGTCAACCTGTACATATAGATGAGTAGTCCCCCAACATTTATGTCACTAGTTTCGCCCTGCAATGTTTGATCTCTATGAATGATGGTGCAGCAGAATAATCAGTTTATTCGTCGCGTGATCATGCTATGGGGCTATATCATGTATGTTCGGAGATTTTAACTTTCATACGTCTAAACATCATCATCAACATCATCATCATCATATTTAAGAGCTAGGCTCTTGTCTGTGAAGTGATCTCCATTTTTCTCTATCAAGGGCGAGCTCCTTCACTGCTTGATAGGAGGCCGTTTTGGTTTTGTGTCTGACATGGCTTATGAATTCTATCCTTGGTCTTCCTCTAACTCATTGCCACCTACATCTGGAGTGTGGCCATCGAGAAGCATGGGAAGCATTAGCTGTCTCCCTTGATATCTCGAAGGCCTTTGACAGGGTCTGGCATGATAATGTTATCGGCAAACTTCCATCATATGGTCTGCCTACTGGTCTCAGATTTTCTGAGCGGCCTCGAGCAGGTTACACATTTTAATTATTTAGGCAGTATCATCAATAGCGAATCAATATGTTTACCAGATATTATTTCAAGGATCACTTTAGCAAAACGGGCATTTAATAACAAAAATCAAATTTTTAATTCGAAAATTTCAATAAAAATCAAAAAACGATTTACAAAGCTTTGTGTTTGGAGCATAGCTTTATATGGTAGCGAAACATGGACATTAACACAGAGGGAAAGAGAGAGACTGGAGTCATTCGAGATGTGGTGTTATAGGAGAATGGAGGGAATAAGTGGGACAGAGAGGATAACAAATGAGGAAGTGCTCAGAAAGGTTGGAGGAAAAAGACACTGTTAAGAACATTAGAAAACAGACGAGGGAAAATGATAGGACATCATCCACACTCTCATTTTTCTCACTTGTGTTCTGGATCCTATCCGGTATAGACGACATTAAAATTGCAGCTGGTTAGGCTCTGTGTGCCATTGCATATTATAACTTTGTGAAAGTTGTATCTAAAAATAAAGAAAAACAAAGAGTAGCTAGATGGTGGGTATTGCAAATTAATCGAAACAGAACATAGTATTAAAAAAAGGCGCTATCTCTGTTTGTCCCTATGTCCCTGTGTCCTTATGTCCCTATGTATGCTTAAATCTTTAAAACTGCGCAACGGATTTTGATGCGGTTTTCTTTAATAGATAGATTGATTTTTGAGGCAGGTTTTAGTGTACAAACCTTTCCGATATTTCCACGGGAACAAAAGCTACGCGTGTGAAACCGCGGGCAGGTCGCTTGTATTCTCATAAACGGGTGACGTCTACTCTGCCGCTCACTGATCGACACTGAGACAAAACGTGAGTGTGATAGTCTTCTCTCTTCTCGCCCGAGAAATTGTTTGAAGCGGCAAAATTCGTTCGGCAAAAGTCGAGCGGTGAACAGGCGAGCGCGAGAACGAGAAGGCGAGAAACTCCTTACATTCACTCTTCTCGGGTGTTCTCGCTGTGAGTCTGGATGCGTCATAAGAATGTGAATGTATGTTGTAGTGGTCCCGCGGCGGCTGGGGCTGTCGAGTCGTGGGCCGGAGCGCGGGTGGTCGCCGCCCGCGCGCCCCGCCTCCGCGCCGCCCGCGCACACACACTCGCTTGCGCTGCCCAGGGACGAGCCGCAGGTGAGCGACGCACGCGCACACACATACACACATGCACAGGTTTTTTATATTAGATAGCAAACAAACAGATGGCTCCCATGATGGAAAGAGAAACCATCATGTATAGACAACAAAGATGTTAATGTTGCGTTGCTATTCCTGTGGCGGGATGGCAATGCCACATGCGTAAGTTAACCGGCCACCTTACCCTCCAAACCGCAACACAACAATGACAAGCATTGACCCTATTGTGACAGGAATAGGTAAGGTGGTGATACCATATACTTAGGCGAGACGTTGCAGAATTCTATTCTTCAAAAAAATCCGGACCGACACATGTCCGACGCACATATCATCAATAGAATATTATCCTTCCTGAAAGTAAACTAGTAAAAGGCGAGCAAAGGTTTAAATGGCGATGGGTATCATGTAAGTTTCAGCCGACTTCCCAAAGGATGAGTTTCTTAACTCGTCTGTATGTTTTATGTTTGTTACCTCAGTCCATTGTTGACCAATTCAGAGAATTCTCTTTTTGTTTGGGAAGTAAACTTCCCATTTGGTCCCATTTAAATCTGATGAAGATCTGATCCAGGGTTCCAGAAGAGGATACAGAAGTTTCAGAATACAGGTGATTTGAAGTCGTTTGTACTTTTACTGCATTTTAATTATGCTATCCAACAAACTAGTTAAGTGTTGTTAATCGTCTATTGAACTTTGGTTTACTCTGCTTACCATGCGACAAAACTGATGTAAGGTTTAATTACACACTAGTGTGTGTGTGTTAAAGAATTATAAATTTTTGTACGTATGGATACTTGTTATTTGCTTAAAATAAGGAACTAATTTAAAAATCTATAGGATATATTTGAAGAAACGATGATATTGTTACGAGCTTGTCGTTGTTTCTTGTGTAATAAAATACCACTTATATCAAAATCGTGTTTATTTACCAACTAAATGGTCGACACACTACTATACAAATCGTATATGCGCACTAACTACCACTGACTTACATTGTCAGTAAAAACAGTCACTATATTAACCCTAACATTCACTAAAATCAATAGACTAAAACGAAATCACTAAGTTCTCACACTATCCATATGTAGATCAATTTCCTATGCCACTTTTCGCTTCACTTTTATCGCACTAATCCCTTCAAATTGCTTTACAAAACCGATTTTATTCACATTACCACACTGTTATTTATAACAAGTAAGCTTGAATGAAAATATTCCCCAGATTTCTACCGTAATCTAGAACAATCAATAAGTCATCGATAACATTTACGTTTATAAAAGATTATAAATGAAAACAAGGTGATTTTAACGGTATGCCTTATGCGAGGTCTATTATGGCATTGTTTGTGTGACAACTGGCTATTGTTTTCCGATAAAAGCGACTGTCTCTTTCTTATATCTAGATCATTCTGCAACAATCGTGACATTTTCTGGGATAGCTATAAAATATTTTTTCCCCTCAAAAACACAACTTGAAAAGCTTTTAATTTGTTAATATAATGGATGTTTAATAGGGTATAGAAAATGTTTTATAGAAATAGAGATGTAAAAAAAGGCTTATTAAAATTTATTCAGGAAAGGAACACCATAACATAAGTTATCTTTTTGGGGGTCTATGCTAAGAAGCATCAACTAATTTAGAACTAACTCTGCTTTCTCCATCAATATTGAAAATTTATTTTTAGGACTTATCTTGTGCAAAGGACGCTATTACGAAAATGGATATAGATACAGATGGTGAATATTTATCGGATTCGGATTCAAATGAAGCCAGACAAATACCAAGGAAAAAACACCATAGGTAATTATTTTGTTATGCATATTATATTTATTTATAATAATATTTCAATTATAGTTCCCATCACAAAATCATGTTTTCCACTTGCTGTTGCCAACCCTTTTGGTAGTTTACGTCACTACAATGTCACCTATTATACTGTTAACTACAACAATTGTTTCTAGATTGTGATGCTATGCTATTGCACAAATGGGCTCTGGCCTAGCAAATAGATTTGTCTAATATTATTACTTTTACATCCTTAGTATTAAATAAAAAAACTGAAGACATATCTAGTGCGTGTTATTTTATTAGTATTCTAGCGATACAGGTTTCAGTATGTATGAGTTCTGGGTCAAGTCTCAGCTCAGGTAATTTGTTCTTTCTATATTTATGTATTCTAGTTGTCGATAGGTTGGCCATATTTCATATCATGCAGTTTGTGCACTAGTTGCATCTCTGCCTATTGTTTTGGGGGATATGAATAATATATGCCTAGTCCCGGATTCGATTCTTAGGTCGGGCAATTCAAAAATGTGTTTTTCAGTTTTCTGATAAAAACAACGTTGCCCGAGATTGGAAAGTGCCCGGTTGGCGATAGGCTTGCCACCTATCACATTGTGGGACTAAGTGTCTTCGGCTAATTGTGGGTGCACGTGTTGTACCTCTGCCCACTTCTTCGGGGATATGGGTGTGAAGATACACACACATATATATATATATATATATATATATATATATATATATATATATATATATACATACACATATATACATATTTGTAATTAATTTTTTACAATACGGGACTAGCTGAACCGGCAAACATTGTTTTGCCAAACAAATTACTTGTATTGAATATTTTGGTACTGGGGGTACTTGAAAGGAGGGTGAGAGAGAGGGGGGGGGGCGGTTAATTGATATATATTTTTTAAGTTGGACCAAACAGTAGATATCTACAAAATTTCATTGAAGTCTGTCCAGTAGTTTAAGTCCATTGCTGACATAAATTTTGATGCATAATTTATATATATTAATAAACATGCTGGTGGCTCTAATGGTGGAAAGAGTTCACAAATGTTTGTCAGCCACGTCTATAACTTTATCAGTTTTTAAAATGTATTTTTAATAAAAAATATATGAGGTGTATATATTAATAGCAACGAAGTGACGACATAAAAGTTAGTAGTTGTGATAGACTTATATCATCTCATGTTCACCTATTATGATAATATTGTGTTTATTTTCTATCAGGCATCCTCATTTAGCAACAACAAATAGCAACAATCACCCAGAACCGAACGCATCTACCTCTGAATTCCGAACACTCGTTGACACTGCCTGCTCTATTATAGAAGCACCGCACCAACAATCTCTCACTGCTACTCCATCGCCTGGTAAGTATTAAGTTAATGTTAAATATTTTAACAATTGACGTGGCTTCATATTTTCATAGTACTTGTGGTTTGGTAGCCAAAAGCAGCTAATTTTCTAGTCTATCTGTCTCGGGATATATATATAACTGCTCACAGACGTATAAAAAATAGGAAAATTAAAACATGAGCTTGAATGACGAAGTATATTGACTTGTAATATAAAGCTTTCAGTTAAAATTCATAACTGAAGGTGTTTCATTGTCACCTATTTTCAAATCTCAAAAAAGTAATTATTTCAAATTTAACAAGATACGAAAAATGATAATACCCAAAAATTAACATTGATCGTGTACAGGCACATGTTGTTTTGAATTTAAAAAAAAAAAACTAGTATTTTTCATTAAAAAGAAGCTTTTTAGGGGCGTTGCAAATAATTTAATTTTGAAAGACTATTCTCCGCCACTAAAATATGTTTGCGTTTTGTGAAGCGAAGATACAGTTTTTTTTTTTAATTTTACCCCTATCCCTATTTACGTATGTAATGAAGTATGAATGAAACCCCTTGAAGATATTGTAAAGTAAAAAAAATATATATTGTAAAACAATACAAGTGCATTTGCACATGATAAACGGATTTTTATTAAATGTCGAAAATATAATGATATCATTTTTGTTTTAGGTCACGGTATACCGAATACATCTTCGCATGAGCCTCGCGCGTCATCATCGCGCAGTCCGGCTAAGACTGTTATTGTACGTGCTGTAAGTCACTCCACTTATTTGGGGGACTTTTTCTTATCAAAATTATTCCCTATTCTTCAATTGGTTCTCCAGCTATTAATGTCTCATCATCGGTTAACAATAATATTTAAACACCTATATACTGTTTAATAAAAATTACAAAACAATAAATTCACATTTAGTAAAGGTAAGTCAGGATTCGCAAAAATGTATTGTGGATAAAATAGAAGTGTTTATTTAACTTTGCTTTAATAACGTCTAATTACCGAGGGTTATCTTGAAAGCTTTTAATATAAATTTTTCAGCCAGTTATCCTTGTCGAGGTTTATTTTCGAATTGTTTTATTGTCGAGGTTAATTAAGTTTAATCTTGTTAAAGTATTTAAGCAAAAGTCTGAGGCAATTGATTGTTCACTAATTTGTTAGTAATTTTGGCACATTAATATGAAGTGCCCTTTCATTTTTATAGTTGCCTCTTAGGTAATTGGCTCGTACTATATAATTGATTTTTTTTCATTAAATTTCACAGGTATTCCATTTGAATGTTAGTGTGAAACCTATTTTTTCAATTGCCCATAAATACGTATATTTACATAGTTTTTTTAATTTCAGGGCGAATTGCTAACTGTTGCTGATCCTTTAGAGTCTCAAGAAATATCAGCTCACGTGACAGTAGAGACATCGGGTCTGCCGCCACCTCCACTATTACCACCACAAGTACTTAACCCACCACCTCAACCGTAAGTATAAGAACTATTCAACTTTTTTATTCAGTTTTCGAGAATCTTTTATTCAGTTTTAGAGAGAATTCTAATAAAGACAGAACTTCCTGATGCCCGCAGGTCAATAGTATTTTGCCAATGCCGATTTTACTTTTATCATTGATGTCAAGTCAATCATTGATGTAAAGAACCCAAGATGCACAGTTCGGAACAAAACTGACGCTCAAAACTGTCACTAGTTTCACATAAGTATTGATAGAGTATGGTAAAAATGTAGGTTTTTGCATATCCTACCTTAAGTGCATGATTTACAGTAGTTTTTACAAAGCAATGTGCGTTCGCAATAGGTGGCAATAGAATCGCGATCGACGACGATTCTATTTAAAATGAATGCACAATTTTTAATTATGCACTCATTTTTAGAGGACGTTTTTGAGACACTGATTGTTTATCTTGTGTTTTTTTATATCAATGTAGTTAATGGATTTTATAGTTTAACATAGTCAATGGACCAACCTGGGGAAATTTTAAATACAACTTAATTTTAAAGTAGCTTAATCTTAAAAGTTTTTGGTGAATCCCGCGGGATTGCCTTATTTTTCCGGGATAAAAAGTAACCTACGTGCTATTCTAGGTCATCATCCACCTGTGTGCCAAATTTCATTCAAATTGTTCAGTAGTTTTTGCGTTATAATATTAGTATAGATGCACGACTTTACAAACTGCCTGACAGGAAGGCAGATGGCCTCTTCTTCAAAGGAAGCCTGAACCAACGTAAGGAAAATAGTGAAAATGGTGTAGCAAATAGGTGATACTGTAAAAGTACACAAATATAAAAAACCTATGTAAATCAACATTGTTGTTTTAGGCGGGCGTGTCCTTCTTTGGGTGCATCAGTATCGCATGACCTTTTACTCGGTCGGTGGCGGCTATCGTTGGATCTGTTCGGGCGGGTTTTCACAGAAGATGTGGGCCTTGAGCCGGGCTCCGTGGTGGCGGAACTGGGAGGATTCCCGGTTAAAGAGGTCAAGTTCCGAAGAGATATGGAGAAATTACGGAATAACCAGCAAAAAGACTTGACGTTGCATAAGGTAATTAAAACAATATGAGTAATTTGCACAATTTGAAGCCTTTTTTTAAACTACATCTCATTTTTTTGTCTAAACCTTGTTTTATTTCTACTGTATTCATTTATTTCAACTGTAAATACACAATCCTGCAACTGTAAAATATTCACCTTACGTTAGTCAATTATGATTTTTAACTTAACTTCCTGCTAAGAATATTAAAAATGATCAAAAACCGGAAACTTGTCAATATCTGTCCGATTTTCGAAAAACAAAACAATTAAAACGCAATAGTTATGATAATAGATAACCCTGGCTCGCCTTATACAAATAACAGATGGTCAATTCAATATGATAATCTAGTGATAACTATTATTCACATCATAAGACATACCTAGTAGGCAGGCTAGGATGGTCTACTTTGTAACATTGGCAACCTTGGCTTGTCTTGTATATGCCGCCTGTAGGCAGGTACTTAGCACTCTCAATAATAAACTCACCTGACTGCCTATTAGATAGGCTAACTTACATAACAACTGTTGCATTGCAAAGGTGTTAAATTAATTTTTGAACACCTTTTTATGTTTTATATTGTTATTGGATAGTACACGTATGAGTTCACTGACTACCTTAACTTCCAAACTGGATAAGACAGTGGCAAGCACTGACACTTCTGCAGTAGTAATGGCATAGATTATAACGTACAATGCACACATAACTAAGTTTAGTTACTATCTTATTGTTTACACCGAAACATGACGGTAAAAAACACCGGCGTAGAAAGGAGAATTTGGTGGTGGTACTAACCATAGCCCAGATATAGAATAAATTAGGACAATGAGTATTTCTTGCGATATTACTAGGCATGGAAATTATTGATACTTTTAATTCATTTTCATTGGATGAAATGAAACAAAAATCAATGATATCACATGTGAAATTTCACTTCCAATGATTTTCACTCATAAAATTACCCAAACGTCAAATGACCGTAATTTTAAAAAAATGAGGTATGAATTATAACCACTGCCGCTTCTATATGAATTGAAAGATTTCATTGAGGGTGAAATTTCATTGACCAAATGAAGAGAGGTAGCAAATACGATGTATAAAAATGCAGTTCATATGAAATTTCACGTTACTTGTGAAATTTTCCATGTCTAATGACTAGGAACATGTTTGTCGTAGATGGAGCGTGACCGCGCGAGACTGCTGCAGCAGACGTTCGCGGAACTGAACAGCGCATTCAGTGGGCAGAACCGGCGCGCGCACAGCACGCAGCCGCCGCTGGCCGTCAACCGCGTCAAGGTCACCTTCCGCGACGAGCCGGGCGAGGGCAGCGGCGTCGCGCGCTCCTTCTACACGAGCGTCGCCGAGGTAACCTGCACACATGCTAGTATTGTTCAAATAAACTATTTTATGATAGCGCGTTATAGACTATTAAACTATATTTTTCTAGCGCGCTACGTTATGGACTTTATTGTAACGTGTAAATGGAATACAGTCATACAGCGATCGCTAGCACGCGGTGACTAGAGTATGAAGCTATAAACTATGTTATAACCACGGGTTATAACGTTGTGCGTCTACAGTCTTGCACGTTACTCGTTAGATCGCGTAGTTCGTAACTTCGTATGTCATAAAGTTATAACTACGGTCTATGCTAGCCGCTAGGTATATAGCGTGGTGTTAAGTAATAGCGCTGAATGCGAATCTAAATAGCGCACGTACGCTTTACGTTGAGTATACATAGCGCGCTTAATATAACGCTATTCGTTATATTAACCACCATTAACACATACATCTACAATGCTCATACCACATTACTTTATGCAATAAGATAGCAAACAAGCAGATTTACTCTACCATACAAAAAAAAAATGTAAATTGATATAGGCGTTCTCGAATCATCAGGGAAAATACATAGAAAAAACTCCCAACGAATTGACAACATTCTCCTTTTTTCAAGTCGTTGAAAAATAAGAAATCCCTTTTATATGTTCTAAGCCATACATACTCGCTAATTCTTTTTTATATCGTAGCATAGCAAACAAGTTTCTGCTGGAAGGAGCCTACCATAGACACCAAAGAACTTAATGGTGCGTTGCTATGTGATGGGATGATAATGCCACCTGCATAAATTTACTGGCAGTTGCCGGGTAGGTTTACCTGTTACAGATGGATCACGACAATGACAAGCACTAGAGCTAGTCCGGCATGAATAGGTAAAGCGGTGGTACAGAACCCGGGCGAGATAATGCAGGACTCTACTACTTTGTAGTCACAATGGTAAGTAATTACATGTTTGGTCAACCATTCACTTTTTACGAACTGTCTGACAGATCGACAGACTATTTTTCAAAGGTTCTCCGTACTTTTGTACTTTACTTTTGTACTTTGATGTCCATAGATGATGGTTATTCCTCTTCATCAGCAGAATCATCTACTTACTTGCTATTATAATTTAAGAGAAAAACTGGCAGCGAGTATGAACCAACCAAGGATTCAAATCCAGGAACCTCACATCTATAATTAAGCCTATACTGAACGACCAGTGAGACACTCAATGTTCTTTGTTTACTTCACATTCGTTTTAGTGTGTTAAATTTCATTTAAAACATATTAATAAACAAAGTAAACATTGAACTCTCCGTTTGTATAACTAGAATTTTTTCTTGAACAGATACAACATTATATTTTTATTTATTACAGCTCAATCTAATTTGTTACAGTTGTCTGTATTTTCTGTCCGTATATGTACGCGCTAAATTAAGGGCTTAAAACCTAGTCTTAAATAATAATTAGTATTCTTATTTCTAGGCTTTGCTCGCCAACGAGAAGCTTCCGCCTTTAGAATCAGCGTCGGGCACTAGCAATAACACAAATAGCACAAACGGAACATCTGGCACGACGGGGACACCTTCAAGTGGGGCTAGCAACAATAGTGGTACACGGTAAGAGTTTTGTTCAACTGCTTTTAACAGCATGATGTACAAAAATGGGTTATCATATGTTGGAAACTATAATATAATCAAGCCGATTAACTTATGGGTTAAGCACACAAATACACTCATCCAGTTTACTACAATTAGATGGTATGAGGGTTGTCGGTGTCCATCGCCGTATTTTTTTTATAATTTCTTTATTTTTATAATTATTGTTCGACACTTAAAATAACTAAAACCGTCCTTATCTTGGCGCTATCCATAACTCAGAATGTTAATCTCATCACTTTGAAAACTGTATTGAGATTTTTCTTCTAAGACTCGGAAATGGACTATGACCGGAACTTTGTGATTTGAGTCAAATAGGCTAGTCGCAAAGCTGAGGCAATTAAGTGTTGATCCCTAAAGGCGCGTTTCCACCAATATTGTTGGCAATTTCAGTGTTTCCAACTGTTTGCAACTTTTCAAAAAATCGCCAACTTTTGTTTCAATTGTGTCTACACCGAGTTGCCAACAATTTGAGAAACATTTTAGTTGACAAGTAGCTGTCTTCACGGCCAAATGTCTTTTTGAATGACGATAACATAATGCTGGCACCCGCAGTATTTGTTATTTTTTGCAAAAAGAACTAGAAGCATATATATTATGCACGACCAAGCCTGAAAGGAAGAAAAGAACATGGAGGGATTGAACTATTAAATGCTTTGAGAAGAGAATATGATGATGATGATTGTTGTTTTTGCAGCCTCATAACATCACTGATAGCTTTCTTTGCATCCTTTTTCGCTAACCATTTGACTGCTCCCTCGGTCGAGTGGTTAGCGACCCTGAATACGCAATCGACGTTGCTCGGGTTCGTTACCTGACGGGAGCAATCATTTGTGATGAGCATAAATGCTTGTATTTCCGGGTTTGGGTGTTTATTATGTATGTAAAAGTATTTATATATTATGTACTTCTATGTATTAGAATCATTGACACCCATAACACAAAACAAATAATTTGCTTACTTTGGGATTAGATCAGTCAGTGTAATATGTCCCGTGAATATTATTTATTTTTCTTTTTTTTTTCTTATATTTTTAATCAATTAAGTCCCATAGTACGATTTGTATGTATGCAATATAAATCAAAAACTCGATTGATGCGTTCGTTTACGCATCGGACATGATTGTTTCTTTTTGTTGCCAACTAAGCGTCTCCACAGAGCCAGTTAATATCTGCAACAAGTGTATTCTTTTGACGTTTACCGCCAAAAAACGGTAACACGGTTTCCAACATTTGTTTACAATTTTTGTTGCCAACTCAAGGAAATTAGAGGAACTTTTGTTGGTTGGTTAACACAAAAGTTGGCAATTTTTGTTTGGTGAAGACTCAGCTTAATATCTACCTATTACCTTATATAGATAAATAGATCTGAGGTACTCTCAACCAGACATGTTATTTTTAATTATTCTTTTCATAATAAATACATCCTGTATGTGACATGCTTGTGTGTGTGGGATAACAAATGAAAAAGTAGATTTTGAGTGTCTGGTAAGGCTGCTAATTCACCAGGACGCCATGGCTATGTTGCCGGCCACCATATTCAAACAGTTAAGGCTGGTTTTAGTTTCACGCGGGCCGTCAGTATGGATCGCTGCGTACCGATCTGTATTAAACTGTAGGAGCGTTTTAGAGTTGCGGACGGGTCCGGAACGGACTATGATATAATTCACATTACTCAGCTAACTCACTTGGCGACGTAGCTAATTCGTAAAATTCGATACGAATTGTTTGGATGCATGGTCGGCGACGTCGCCATGCCGTCCCGGTGAGTTGGCAGCCTTTTGCCCGCAATTGTATTTAAAGCCGTTTTCACTTTGATTATTGCGAGTGTGAGTGTTTAAGGTGCTTAGTATTAAGCAAAAAATACGTGAAGACAGCCGTTGTTCAGTTCGAGTGATTAGTAATCAGCGTAGTAAAAGTGAATAGACGCTGATTATTTATCATTCGCACTGATCGACGGCTGTCTTCACTTTTTTTTGCTTAATACTAAACACCTACATTAAACATTCGCACTCGCACTAATTAAAGTGAAAAATTAAAGTGAAATTGGCAGAAGCAGCGCGGGTCGTGCGCGCGCGAAGGACGCGACGCGGCGAGCGCCCGGGCGGGCGGCGCCGCGGCCCCCCGCCGCGCGCGAGCCGCGCCGCGTGCTCAGCGTCGACGCCAGGCCCTACTCGCCGCAGGTGACGTACGCCCTCACTGACACACCTCACTACAATACAACCCCATACACCACTCATATTGTTTGCACTGAAATTTTATTGTGATAATGTTGTGATAAAACTTTATGTTTTATGGTTCTACTTGTCAATTAGCGAGCAAAACAGATAAGTTAAGGATTTATTTAAAATGAATATTTAAAATGGAATCATAATGTACAACCGTTGACCGCCCTGTTGGTCGAGTAGTTAGCGACCCTGACTAAGCAATCGACGGGGCTAGGGTTCGATCCCGACGGGAATAAAAATTTGTGTGATGAGCATAAATATTTGTATCTCCGGGTTTTGGTGTTTATTAAATATATTCCAGTATCTATATATGTATTTCTATTTTCTATGTATTAATATTGTTGACTAACACCCATAACACAAGCAAAATAATTTGCTTACTTTGGGGTTACATCAGTCACTTACTGATGTAACCCCAAAGTAAGCAATTGTACCGTATAAGTCATTTGTACCGTGAATATTTATTTTATTTATTAAAGGAAAGATAAGAATATTAAAATTATTTTAAATAGCATGTGAGATCTGATGACACTGTCACTATATAAGAATTTCATCTGAACTACAGTTGCTGATTTGAAATCTTATTGATACTCAAATCTGTTATATTTAAATATATATTCTATTGTAACACCACTATTGACCGAACTTAATCCATTGCTCTAAGATATGTGGATCTTTAAACTCACTATCTTTTATAAAACTAGCAAACTTTGAGTTATAGTCGTAAATGTAAATTACTGCAGGTATCACAATAACATTTACAATTTTAAACACAGTAACAATTTAATGTCCAAACAAACAATTTTAAATAGGACATAATACTGATATAGATTTCTTGATATTAGGCCGCGCCTGGAACGGAAGGGGCTGGATATAGTGGAGATAGACCTGGAGGACATAATGAACATCTCACAGTTCACCAAGCGCAGCTTGGAGAAAGACTGTACCCTAAGGTAACTTTACAACTTAATATTACTATTAAATGTTAGGCTAATACGTAGATAGAATAGTTAATTTACTTGGTTATGTTGTAGGTTAGTGTATCCAAATAGTTAATTTAAATATAATATGAATTGTATTTTTATTGTGAATTAGTGGCTAGTGTTAAGTAATAAATTTATATTTTATATGCGAGACAAGTGCAATCTTGCGGACAAACCTAATTGTTACCATATGTTATAATATTTGTTTAAATAAATAAAATAAAAAAATATATTTAAAAATTCGACAAAAATAAAAAATCCACTCAAAGTGTATATTACAACCACAAAAACACGACAAATTGGCAGTGTTCATTGATCCAAAACGAATATAGTTGAGAGCGTTAACGGCGCGCACACGTTTGGCCAGTAAGTGGTGCAGATTTCACGCGCCACAAAAACACTGACTTACAAATTACTACCCCATTGACCAAATGTTTAGCGTATACATCTTACGACGTTGATTGGGGCGAGGCTTGGGGTTCGATTTCCGACAAAGATAGGCATTTGTAAGAGCCTTACCTATTGAATATAAAACCTTACCACTTCAGTTACAGTTTTATACAACAAAAAAATATTAAAATTTGTGGAAGATTACATTGGAATTTAAATACTTAATTTTGTTAACACACTTATACTGTTTCACAAACCACTTTTTAATTTAATAACTATCGCCAATCGGTTTCGCCTTTTATGGCATCTTCATGGCCCAGAAAAGAATACAAATGGAGTTTCACCAAGTGCTGACGACAAAAAGTATAAAATATACTTAATTTTTATTTTATATATTTTTTATTATTAAATTAAAATTTAAACAGGTGCATTCCCTTCATCCCACATTTGCGGGAAAAATCACCGGCATGTTACTGGAACTAACGCCCGCGCAGCTCCTTGTATTACTCGCCAGTGAAGACGCTCTGCGGCAGAAAGTTAGAGAAGCAATGGACCTTATAGTTATGCATCCCTCTGAAGCAATATTAGGTAAGTGTTAATTAAGAGTGGTGCATTATACATTGTGCTTAAGCATGTACACCAAACAAAATTATGTTCAATTCTGTATCCACAACTGCATAAGTTTCCTTTCATCACTCATTTCGACTTTATCAATTTCAGTGACATTAAATATATCTAATGAATGAATAGATTTTAATGAATACGCTGGCTATTTTTGTTGCTCGCTCAGTCGCCAAAACAGTTCGTATCCCTCTTAAAGAATAAATCATCTGCCATTCTCCCAAACAGTTTACAAAAGGCGAACGATTTACTACCATCGTAACTACTAGGTGGTAGAGTTCTGCAAGCTCTATGTGGTATGTGGTACTACTGCATTACTCATTACTGCCACAATATCGCCAACATGAGGGTTAGGTAACCGGTAGACTTATGATGTGGCATTGCCATCCTGCCTCACGGATAGTAATGCACCATTAGCATCTTTAGTATTGAATATAGGCGATGGGTTATCTTTCCATCAGGAGAGCCATCTGCTTGTTTATTATCTGATATGAAAAAGGAAAATAAAAACTTGTTGTGATGTAAGAGCACAGAATACTAGCAGAAGTCAATGTTACTTACATATAAGTAATATTCGAGCATAGCACACATAGACACCTGTCACGGACGCGATATCTCTCCCTGGTTCGGAACAAACTGTCCCGAACCATTCCGAGATATCGCGTCCGTAAGAGGTGTCTACGTGTACGTTGCCCGAGTATTACTTGTTTGTACAATGACTTCTGTTAGCCTCTAGTATTCTGTGGTAAGAGCGTGTAAAGTAACGTGGTTGTGTATTGCGTGTGTGAGGTGTAGACCTGGACGTGTTCTCACTGGCGGAGCGCGCGGGCGCGGGCGCGGGCGCGGCGGGCGGCGCGGGCGACGACGCGGCGCCGCTGTTCTACTCGCCCGGCAAGCGCGGCTACTACTCGCCGAGGCAGGGCCGCGCCACGCCCGAGCGGATCAACGCCTTCCGAAACGTCGGCAGGTAAGGGGACTACCTACCACCTGCTTCACCAGTATACCTCGCCTCTGATAAAAAGAAAGCTGGTGGGAGGTAGTGGGAGAGTTCTGTGCGTGAGTACAATCACGTCCAATAGCGTGCGCGCAAAATCCTGCGTTAGTGACCTCCCCGGAAACGCTTTTGCGTGTACTATTTGTATACTGTCAGCCCGCTGAGTCTCTTCCACCGGATCTTCCCAGTGTGTGGCCGCGTTCCGATCCGGTAGTAATTGTAAAAAAAATTGACTCAGTACTTTTAATTTCATAGTATATAAGTTTTTCATACTATATATTTTAAAATATTTGCACACCATATCATCACTACATAGTATAAAACAAAGTCGACTTCGACTGTCTGTCCCTATGTATGCTTAGATCTTTAAAAGTACGCAACAGATTTTGATGCTATTTCTTTAATAGATAGAGTGATTCAAGAGGAAGGATTATATTATTACCGGGTCAGCTAGTAGTAGAATATTATGTTGATAACTCAATCAAATTTTGGAACTTGTAACTAGCTTATTCTGGCAAATAAACAGTTCCATTTCATTACTGCTCAGTTACATAATACCTGACGGGAGTCGTAACCTCACTACACTCAACTTTTGTGTTTGTTCGAACTTCACGTAAAGAATAGACGTGTTCTTTCTTGCCTGCTTAGGATTAACAGCGTGTGATATGTCGCGCGCTATAAAATAAAGGTTTGACCAATAAGAACTTATATTTTGTTTAATGCTACGATTGTCGCTTCAAATAAACGAAGTTTCGATGGCTTCACATTAGGTCGCAAGCAACGCGACAACAGTGGCATTACTGTAGTGTTACTTAGAAGCAGCCAACAATAGCAAAGGCAATAATGATGTTCCCTTGTTGCAATCCTTTTTAAAAATAAATGTGCCACACAAAGAAAATTTCGCGGCTGAAACTGTAATATGAAGGCATAAATGCCTTCCTTTTACCGTGCTTGCGACCTAATGTGAAGCCACTTGGTAGCTCATAGGACATAGAAGCGGAGTCAAGAATAAAATAAAATGTCACTATTATAGCGATAACATATTATTATAAAAAAACGTTTGTCACTAAAAAATTTTAAATCCTACTGTAAACTATTTTTGTGGACTCATATTTTTAACTTAAAAAAATTGTTTAAAAATTTTATAAAGATTTGAAACATAGTATGTAAAATAACTTATATACACTTTGCTAAATGACTCAATGTTTGCATGTTTACATATAGGTAGATTTATTGAAACTTAACAAAGTTACGTACGACATTGTTTTAACACAAAACTAATTGGTTGTGGCTATGGCTATGCTAAAAATCGTTTTTGTGACCGAGTACTCTGCCGCATACCCAGTGTGATAATCCTGTGAACGCCGCTGCTGCATGTATTAGTAAAAAGTGGAGTATGGACTGTGGTTCTAGTTTTAATTATCGATTTAATTTATGTAACAAGGTAAGGTTTTAGTCAACAGAATCCCCCTGGGCTCCTTTTTCTCGGTGTGTTGTATGACCTAAAGGCATAAGAAACCATTATTGACACATTTTATTGTTTACAGGATAATTGGGCTTTGCTTATTACAAAATGAGCTATGTCCAATGTTTCTAAATCGGCATGTACTGAAGTATATCCTCGGGCGGCCAATACGATTCCATGACCTAGCATTTTTCGATCCTGTAGTATATGAAAGTTTGCGGCAGCTCGTTGTGGATGCGGAAACGGGAGATTCACACTCACTCTTCGCGGCTCTTGATCTCAACTTTAGGTAAATATTATGCATAAGCATCATAACTTATACACTGGAATGGCTTTAACGAATTGTATTAATATTTGTGTTATTATTTTTTAAGCAACAGTTTGCTTTCCCTAACTGAGCGTAACTCGACAAACAGTTGGTATTAGATCTTTTAGCAAGCAAACTTTAAAATTATTTCAATAAAATTTACTTCTACTCTTAATTCCTGTTACAATATCATATACATTAAAGAAAGTTAGTGCAATAATGACTTCAGAGAGAATATGTTTGAAACTATCATACGTCCAATTGATATTTAAATTATTTTAAATAATATGTTAATAATTATAGTTTGGAAATGTGCGAAGAAGAAGGTGGTGGATGTGTGGAGTTAGTGCCCGGCGGTCGTGAAATCGAGGTGACAGCGCTCAACGTGTATGACTATGTGAGGAAATACGCGCTACATCGAATGCTGCTTTCGCAAGAAAAGGCATTAGAGGTAAGTTATTTGTTTACATGTACGGAAGAAAGTGGGGTTGAATAGAGTCTTAAATTAAGTATGTTGTATAATACAATTGTTTGCACAAATTTAAAGGTACATAACCTAAGCTGGTTGGAGAAAATATAATACTAGCAAAGAATTTTCCTTTAATATCGCTATGACCTTTTTCAGAATTTTTGTGTATTTTTGAATGAGCGTAATCATAATTTGCCGAAACTTTTTGTCCCTTGATAAACGCATACTTAGTTTTAATGCATTCAGAAAATAAATAAATTTAATAAACAATTCAAAAAATATTTTGTCAGACAAAAATACTGCACTATAGTGCGCGCGGAACTAGTTGGCCGCGCCATACGTAATACGTAAGGCGCGGCCAACTAGTTCCGTGCGCACTATAATGAGCATGTTTACCACTGCTTATCTACTTGGGATAGGACTCAATACATACATAGTTCATTTTTGCTGCATTATTATTAATGTTATCAAGTAGTTATAGTGTCTTACAAATTACTTGCTGTGTTATTTCAGACCGATTGGTTTTATGTGACGTCATTATTAGATTTCTGTTGTACAGCATTTGAAAAATGACATTGATAGAAAGTTTGTTGGACTCGTGAAACACTCAACAAGTTTTTGTGTATTAATTATTTAGTAATTGGTGTAATGTTCTGCAGATTGATTTTGTCATTAAAGCCTAGAATAAAGTATTCTAGGCTTTAATGACAAAACATTCTTTACTGTCAAAAAAACGTTTGCACTCTACCACTTCACAGTATTATGTTTCATAAGATGAATATCCTACAAAGCTACAGGCGCGCAAAACATAGAGAATACAACTAATAAACTCGAGTAAAAACGAGAGGTTCACACTTGTTTAGTCGGTGAGTTAGTAAGCGGGACGCGTGAGTGGGAGAGGGTGAGCTTCTAGCCTGAGTAAAATATAATTAAATTGATTTGCTCTATTAAAAATGCACTAGTCTAACATTTTTGATGTTCACACACATGTTCAGTTACCAGAGTGCCAAGTGTGAGTTTTTCTTTTCGCATTCGATCGTGAGCGCGTTTCGAGTTTACTAGGTATTTGTATGTAATTTGTACAGCGCCACCTGGTGGCAAACTGGTTTCTCACGTTTACCACTAGGTGGCGCTGTACAAATCACATACAAATTCCTAGTAAACTCCAAACGCGCTCACGATCGAATTCGAAAAGAAAAACTCACACTTAGCACTCAGAGCTTAATGTACAGTAGCAGTACGAATAGGTTCGTCAATTTATAAATTGATTCATTTAACAAGCTGTGAGCACATATGATCTTTTGAAAATTTGTCACATAATAAACTGTTGCATAGAAAATTATGCTTAACTGTTCAATAACATGGCTCAGACTTGCTTGCATCAACACTATTTCCTTATTTTATCTTGTGTAATTGATTATTATCTAACGAGATGCTAATGTTTTTTTTTAATTAAAACCTTTTTATTGATTTGATTTGCCATTAATATTTATGATAAAACAATTGTCATGGCTAATGTCACCATTGTTATTTTTAGATTTCTAGTATTATTCAATATTTTATTGCAAAATATATTTGCCATAAATATCCTTTATTTTCCTTTAAGAATTGAAGAATGAGCAGCAATAATTGATGCAATAATTAATTATTGTTAGATAAGCTTTATTTGATAGAAAATGTCACATTTATTTAATGTTAGTAGAACTGTTTTTGTACTGGTATGTTGGCATGATTGATTCGTACACTAGTGCAAGCGAAACTAGATCTTAAGGTGACTAACCTATTTTTTGCGTGACTATACTATATACTAGAGAAACTATGCTGCACCGCTCCGTTATTCGAGTGACTAGTGACCCTGACTACGCAATCGACGGGGCTCGGGCTCGATCCCCGACGGGGACAAGCATTTGTGTGATGAGCATAGTTTCCATTTTTGGGTGTTTATTAAATATATTCCAGTATTTATAATTTATATATATTATGTATTTCTATGTATTAGTATCGATGACTAACACCCATAACACAAGCAAATAATTTGCTTACTTTGGGGTTAGATCAGTCAGTGTAATTTGTTCTGTGAATATTTATATTTATGCTAAGTAAAAGACGTGTTCCGTTTCATTAACTTTCGCTGCAGAGCAAAACAAATAAATCGCCCGAAAAAAGTTTAAATTAAGTAGCGCTGCAGCGTATAATATAGTATACATTCACATAGGAGTCTTTCTTAGTTACTAAATGACTAGCTACTCGAGTTAAATACTAGCGTGGCCAGAATGAGGCTTAAGTGGATGTTTGTGCCCCAGTCGATACGCGTGGGCGTGCTGGACGTACTGCCGGAGTCGGCGCTGGAGGGCCTGTCGGCGGAGGACCTGCGGCTGCTGCTGAACGGCGTGGGCGACATCAACGTGGCGGCGCTCGTCTCCTACACCAGCTTCAACGACGAGAGCGGCGAGCCGCCCGAGCGGCTGGCGCGCTTCAAGCGGTGGCTCTGGGCCATTGTCGACAAGATGACACATTTAGAGAGACAAGACTTAGTGAGTACTGCTGCTGTATGATTGGGGTTTTTTGGGAGTCCCATTGGAAGATTTGGTCTTGACCTAAAAGTTTTTTCGTGAATCATGCGGAAAGAGTTTAATTTCCTTTTGGAATTTAATCTATCTATCTGTTATTTTGTAGCTAGTTGTACCCAGCACTATGTTTTCTGATTAATCATTATTAGAAGAGTGAACAGGTACCTTCTAGGGAAGCGCGTTCCATCTTAGGCCTCGGCTTACCATCAGGCGAGATCGAGGTCAAGCGCTTACCTATCGATAATAAAAAAAAAACATTATTTGGTAAATCCCATGGGAAGAAGTAAATTTTTTTCAGATAATAACTTAAATGGTTTGACCAGACAGTATCCCAAACATACAAATTAGACCAGCCATTGAGGTGTATTTGAATAAGCACATGTTATATGGCGTGGAATTACATCCACGATTACATCCATATGTTACTACCAAATCCCTTACGATTTTACTGCCAAATCCCTTAAGGTGTATGTACCATAAATCACCATCCAGGCAGAATTGCCTTCTAATTTCACAGTCATAACATTTTTTTACTATTTGTAAAAAAATGTTATGGTTGTGAAATGAAGTGAAGACCTTTAGCAAACACTAATTGCTGGACTTGGTCGCCTTGGCAAATGTCATTGCTACAGATTTTTAATCCATCCTAATTTCAACTATTACTTGGCCAAAGTTGTAGTTGTATTAGGTTCAGAGGCCATATGAAATCGATATTACTGAGCCCATGACAATTTACACAAACGTAATAGTGGTAATGTGGTCTTTTGTTTCTGTTCGCTAACATACTTGATCCTGGTTGAAGGTCACTAAGTATTCAAAACCAAAATGTCAATTGACATATCATCAATACACAAGATATTGCTCTAATCTGTGAATTGGTCTCATAGTGTTTGAGAGAACTCTAAGCCCATAACATGTTTAATTCATGATATTCCAAACCTCTTCTAAGGCATTGTTTCTTCAATCAAAAATAACAAGATTCAGCATTGCCTACAAGCTCAGCGCAATAAAATGGCTTGAGAATTATATATACAGAAAAAAAAATCGAAAGCATCTTATCAATAATCAATCCATAGATAAATATGTGTATTACTATAGATATAGATAGGCAACTTTTTAAATCTATAATGGCGTACTACTGGCGTCATCTATGTTATGGTATGAGAACTATTTTGTTTCGGCAGCTTAATATAGGTACCTACTTTTTTATTGAAATTTTAATAGTAAATAGGAATTTATCAAACACTATACAGCGTGCCATTCAAACAAAATGTAATTCTGACAAGTCTTTTTGCAACTTCGTTTGATTGCCACGCTGTATAAAGTTATATATTCAGAATTAAAACATTCATATTATAATTTAAGATTTAATTAACTGACTATAAATAGCACAATATATTAATTTTGTGTCACGATTAAGCAATCCGGAGAATAAAAGTTCAAACTCAACTAAAATAACACGAATACACACAAAATAAACTGAATTTCAATAATAAAATGCGCACGAGTATCAACATTTAACACTATGACGACGCCATTTGTAATTGTGTTGTTTTTTGTTTGATAGATTGGCCACACTTTGTTATATTGAAAAATAAGCGTATTTACCACAAAACAATATATGTTTATAATTCAGATAGTTAAAAAATATAATCTAATGTAATATCTTATTTAAAAATATATATTTAAGACATTAAAAGGTTATTTTTAATATTCTATGTAGTGGCAAAAATCTTGAATCCAGATCTTTAAGTCTTTAGAAATAAAATCTTTTCCATTTCGTGTCCTAGATGACGCTATTTTCAATACAATTATCAAATATTTTATAGTACTAAATTACCATAGCATGAATCAATCTTAATTCTTTTGATATGGTTTAGTTTTGACTAGAGGCTTTGCTTTACTGACGAGAGCTCACAAAATTTTATTTGGCCCTTAGAAAATTCTATCTTCACTATGTTGTGCGAAATAAAACCACACATTTACTTGTGCTCTTGTTTTCATAAGCCACTTTTAATGCTATGATGTGGAATCTAGTTATTTTTGATCGAAGCATAGTTCATATAATTTCCTGACATACTGACTAGTTCCTGAACTGGCGAAGGCCCGACGTCACTAACATCGTAACTGCACTATGTTGCCCGGGTATTGTATCACTGCCATATGTATTCCTGCCGCAATAATATCTGTGCTGACAAGCATCTATCATGTTCTAGTCTGAAGTGTAAAGTAACCAATATCCATATACATGTGCATTACCTACCATAATGGTAGCAACACTATTAACATATTTGGTGCCTATACGCGACAGTTATCTCTTTCTACCACAATAGCTCTTTACATTTATATACTAAGAAAAACAATATTTTCATTTTTTTTCTAATATCATGGGATTACAAGCAAACAGATGATTTTCTTATGAAAAATGATAACTATCGCCAATAGATACGAAATATTTTATTGGTACATTATTATCTATATAGCGGAGAAATTGGTGTAACATATAATATTAACATTTTTTTATCGATAGCAAGAAGACACGTGTTTCACAATGTCTCGGTCTGATACCACCGCCCTTACCTATTCCTGCCGCAATAGCGTCGACGTTTGTCAATTTCTCTCACTGCACTGCAGTTTTTAACTTTAGCAGTTGAGAGAGTTAAAACTGTTTGTATATGATTTCTGTTCCGAGTAAACTATTTTTTTTAATTGTCGTGTTCCGAGCAAGCGAGCAAGTCGTGTTGTAGCTGGTGTGGCATAGTATGTGGCATTGCCATCCTGCCATGTTGATAGTAACGCGCCATTAACATGTTTGGTGTCTAAAGGCGATGGTTTTTCTTTTCAAATAGCCAAGTATTTGCTTGTTTGCTATTGAATGGTATAAAAAAATGTGATTTTGCAGGTTTACTTCTGGACGGGCTCGCCCGCTCTGCCGGCGTCGGAGGAGGGTTTCCAGCCGATGCCGTCGGTGACCATCCGGCCCGCCGACGACGCGCACCTGCCCACCGCCAACACCTGCATATCGCGCCTCTACATACCGCTCTACTCCTCCAAACACGTGCTCAAACACAAGCTGCTGCTCGCCATCAAGACCAAAAACTTCGGCTTCGTTTAAACACCAACCGAAACTCTTAAGGGCCTCATATAAAACATCTCGTAAAAATGGCTTAATGTATAATAGGGTATTGGGAAAAGTCCAGTGTGATATACGAGGGGGAAACTTTTGCGAGATGCATTTTATAAACAGCCCTCTAGAGAAGCCATCGCTACGCCACAACACCTCAAAGCAATACCACTATTGACTATGTATTTGAAACGGTGAACGAAAAAGACATAGAATTTAAGATACTTTATAATTAAAAACACGGAATTAGTAATCAATGCGAAATTATAATGGTAACAAATGCAAAACTTAGGCCTGTGTGGATGATAGTTGATAGTTAGATGAAATCAATAAAAATCATTAACTGAATTATTTATTTTATATTTAATAGATTTATGATGTTTATTTTAAATACATGTCGGCGTATTCAGTTTAAACTTAAAATAAGAAAATGAAAATCACTTGTAACTTATTAGTTCTCTCTTCTATTGCAGAGATTCCATTTTGAAATCTTACATACAATAACCTTGGTGGTGATTCGCATCATATAGACTGTAACCAGAGATCTTTGACAACAGAGGCGCCTTATGCTTATTATAAATAGGGAAATAAATAATTCTTCCCTATACCTTCTTATTGTGTTCTTACTTAAACGACCTAATATAATTATCGTTTTCTTATTATTTTTTTTTGTTTCACAATTAATGTTTTCTATCCAATTACTACCTTATCTATGCATTAATTTAATGTGAATGTCTTATTTTACTACAGGAACTTCAAGAAACAGATATAGTTATTGATTTTCCGTAATTATATATTTAAAAAAGTTCATACAGGAATTATACCTTATCTGTCCAATCTTCATTTCCAACTGAACAGTTTCGTACTAAGTGGCTACGAATATATTTTTGTATATACAAATTGCAGTACATTATGAGGTACTACTACTTTATATAAGAAATATCATATAATATAGTCTGTTTGACTAATAATATATCTTTTATTTATTACGTAGCCGTGTGTGTACGCATACATGCGCGCAAGGTAAATAATATGTCTTATGTTTTTTTGGTTCACTGATTTTATCTAGTTTTAAGGACAGTTGATATGACTGTTGTATTTGATTGTTATGATGCCACATACTACTGTTATAAAATGTTATATCGTACCCCAATAATGTTGTAAAGGATTTTTTTCGATGATGATGGGACATCGGATCCGGGAATTCAAGGAGAGACATATTGTTTCCACTTGTCACATGAAATTGTTAAAAAATGTAAGATGATAGTAGGCGCGTGGCTTTTTGTAGAGTCGCAGAGCGCATTTCTTCACGCTTACAAATTATTGTTTCGATGATGAAAACTCCATTCAACCGCGGAGGAAATAATATTTTGATGTACTTGTATATAAACTGCCACTAAATGTGAATTTATTTAACAATCGTTTTAGGATTTTACTTTGTTATAACATTTTACGACGTCAATGTGGGATCTTCATTAGAGTAAAACTGTACAACTTGTGTTAGTAAGGTATAAACTTACCATACGTAGAAGTATGATATATATTTGAGACAAAAACGACTGAATAAATTGACTTCGGGTTGTTTGACTGATTAGTTTTCATATAAAATATAACAAAAATCAAAACAAATATTTGTCAATAATGTAAAAAATGCAGCACAAGAGCGTACTAAAAGGTTTTGAACTTTAGACTATTGTTAACTTACCTATACATTATACATTACATTCTTTTCTTACATGTGACAATGTGTCGAAACTTTTTTTACAAGTGTTTTATAACTGCGTATTAAAACTTAGTCAAGTGGTCTTGTAATGGTGCATTAATGCTTAAATAAAAATCAGAATAATGCACACGTTATTAAGTTACTATAATTTGAAAATACTTAGTTTTCTATTTGTAAATTCTATACATAATTATATATTCGTTTTGTTTTGAAACTCCTCATTTTTCCTTTTTGGATGCATTTGACTTTCATTTCTCGATCACACTGTTTTGCTTTGTTTGAATCATATAAACACAAACAAGATTTCAAATATTTAGTTTATTTATAAAATATAGGCTATAATAGAATACTGCTTAATTTTTTTAGAAATATTTGGCAGAGGCAACTTGGGGTACTGTAAACAGTGGATTTTGTGATAAAGAGGGGAAGTGTATTGAGCCTCTTTCTAAATTTAAGATACTAATTAGATTCCCATTGATTAGTTCTATTTAATAAGATTCATAATAAATATTTCTCAAAACGCTTATATGGTTGTTTTATTACTATGACAAAATGAAACCTTCAAATTCATATATATTTTGTAGCAAATTTCATAAAGAGTACTTTTTTCATCATTAGATAACAACAAAGATGGGAGCTGCAGATGGAAAGAGACAACTATCGCCTATAGACACCACAGATGTTAATGGTGCGTTGCTATGTATAAGTTGCTTGTATGCCGCATGTACCTTGCTCTGAACTGAACTCGATAATGAAGAGTATTGATGGTGCGCGGTAGCGGTAGTGCAGGCATTGGTACTGAAACCTGCGCGAGGCATTGTAGAATTCTCTCACCTAGTAACAATAGTAGCCAATTGCTCGCGTGTTTACAGGGTTATCCATCAAGGCCGGATGCAGGGGGGGAGGGGGGGGGGCTGGGGCTAACCCCCCTCCCCTAGGCAAGGGTATGGATTTTTTAGGATTAGATAAGGATCAAACCCTATCTTGACTGAAACTCAAATACGTGACCTCCCCTGGCCTGAAGGCTGGATCTGGTTCAGTAAAGAGGGTAAGATAAATCGTACTTAGCTACATGTACATACATATATAATCATGGTATGAACATAATTTTTATTTTTTACTAGCTGTACCGGTGAACTTCATACTGCCTCAGAACAGATTAAAAATCGATAAATTTTTGACAGCTAGGAACTGTTTCTAAAGGAAATAAAAGTATTGTTTTTATTATTATCCCCACCATTTTTATGCACTTCTCTCCATAAAAACCTTCGGACTTCAATGAAGATTTAAAAAAAATGGCGGTAGGTGTCCAGCCGTTCTCGAGTTTTGTACTTAGCAACACATTTAGAAATTTTTATTCATCTAGATAGTAAGAAAATATCTTTTAGATTTTTGTCAATGAAAATATAGATGCAAGCGCTGGGAAGTGAGAAATAATAATTATACTAACTGAGACTGAGCGTTCCAACTGAGAATAGGACTGTCAGGATGACATATTGCTCTGCATTTTGCAAAAACTTTATAAGTGATGAGCTTTGGTGATGAGTAAGGTGTGCAAAAAAAATCTAACAAAGAAATACTTTAAAAAAAATATTTTCATTCTAATAGGTATAGTTTTATTTATATCCTCATCAGATCATGTTACCACATATTAAAATAGGGTGTAAAATAACTAACACGAATTTTATATGTACATATATATTTAGATGAATGGCTAGACTGATATATTTTACTGCTTTTTATTGATGAATATTATATTTCAATACTTTTTAGTCAATTCTGGACAAAGACAACCCAAACCCACAAAAATCGCAACATAATTAGCCCCATCCTTTTTGACTTATTAAAGTGGCGTAAATAACACGACTTTTTATATAATATATAGATATAGATGAACAGCTAGACTGATGTTGTTTACTATTTTTTTATTAATGAAAATAATATTATTAAAACGTTATTTGTTGTTCGATAAATTAGAAATATTTTTTGAATAAATATTTTTTGCTGACATTACTAATTTCACACTTGTGGTATGAAGTTGATAACAAGTGCGATCCTGTTCTTAGTTAGAACGCATAGTAGATGGAACTATGAGTATATCAACAAATGAATTAATACTGCTCATATGTGATAGGGCTCTTGGAAGTTCGGGAGAAGCATTGGCTGTTTCAGATGACATTTTGGAAGCATTTGATGGGTCTATACACTCCATAGTTATGCACCATAGTCAATTATAGATTGTTTACTTCAGATGGGGAGGTTTCATGTGTAGTCCCTGAGTTAGGCTATAGACAAACAATTGTACTTAGGAGCTATCCTGGGAAATAGAAGTTTATATTGCAGCTGGGAGTTTGGTGGTGATAAGCAAATATTCATTAAATCATTCTTGATGCCCTTGATGACCATATAAAGTTGGCAGTTCCAGTTATTGCATTAAATAATGTTGAATATTATGATAGTAATTATCAGGTTGAATGGAATATCTTGACGTTTAATTCAGGCTAAACCCTTTTTTAAGGACTGCAGTTATGATATTTATATTAGATGAAAGATAATATAAATAGTATACAACTTCTTAACTAAAATAAGCAACCTATTTTGCTCAGGCAGTAAGCTTCACCTGGCTATACACCAACTAGCTTTTAAAAAAGATTGATTAAATTTATTGCTGAAGAGGCTATATAGCAGTTCACTTGTCCCCCGAGCTCATTTGGTGTTAAAGAACAGTGTTATAATGTGGATACTACTGCTGATCCTGGCTGACAGGAGCTGCAGTAGTGGAGATATTATGTCTATTAGACTTATTTGTCAAGTAACACTGGACAATAAATGTTATAGCCTCATGCTTTGAGACTTTTTTTGAAGTATGAGTTTCAAAAAGAAAAGACTAGTTAAAACATTAACATTTTAATTACAAAAGTCTGAAATTACTAAAAACCATGCAAGATACTGCAAATTTAGAAAAGTTTATACACACATTTATACATATTTTATAAAAACACAAACTTCTGGCAAAATTTAATCACATTTTCATTATGTCCAGATTACCAAAATGATGCCAAAAATATTACTGAATTTTAGATGCTACTTTTAACTCTACGTACATTTTTTTACACACACCATAAAGAATAGAAATATGACAAAAGTGTAATAAGCCACTAGTTATATTCGTACTTGGATATGTATTCCAGCAAAGTTCAATAAGGGCTAAAATTAAAAATCTTACAATTACAGAATAATTAGTAGACCAAAGTAAATAGGGTAATGTATGAAAATACCATGAATAAAATTGATAATGTAAACTTCTTGCACAAACTATGCCTATAAAATTTATTAAAAACATTGGAAGTATGAATAATTGAGATAAAATATCAAAGTCTATACTATAATGTTGGTTTTGTTCTGCAGAAAGATTTTTATGTTTCATATTTTTCTGTCCAGGTTTTGAAGATTTTTGTAGTACAGCTTCAAAAGAACTTAAAAAATTCTCTTGTTCTTTAGTAAGTTTCTCTTCTGCCTTCAAACTCAATTTACTTTTGGTTTCTTTATTGAGTTTAGATTTTCTGGCATTTTCTTTATTTTTTGCATTAATTTGTGGTTGTACTTGTTTCTGTACATATTTTAAACGGCAATAACTTTTGAAATATTGTACACACATAGGTAAGCAAATTATTAATAACATAATGTGTATAGCTAACAATGTCAAATGGAAACAACTATTTTCAAATATTTTTGTATCTAAGAACCTATAGTTCACAGTCCAAGTGTGATTAAATACTCTACCTACATCAAAGCTTCCCTTCAAATATGCAACAGGTTCAGTAATTAAAAATGGTAATCCCAACATAACTTGTAAAATGCCACATACAAACAATTGTTTAATAGTTTCTTTAAGGCCTAGGTTCACTAAGTAAAAAAAGAATAAAGCTGGAGCAAATAAAAGGACATTCATTTTAATCGATACTGCAAAACTATAAAATATACTGCCTAAATACCACTTAGAATCCAGAAAAAAATTTAAGGATGCATATAAAAATAGCATTGCAACTGGGTCATTAAACATTCTCAACACATGTATAGAGTGAATTCTATATGAAGTTAAAATAGTTATGACTAGAACATATGGAGGCACTTTTTTGGTCTTAATATAAATTCTAAGAACTAATGATAACAGCACTAGATAAATGAGAATAAACATATATTGAGCCAACTTAATGTTTTCACCATAACTTGTAAGAAAATAAAATACCGAATAAATATAAACGAAACCTGCTGGATAAACTAGAGGTCCTGTATCACCCCTTAGTCTGCTGTAATCAAAAGTTCCATTAAGAAAGCCTTCACATTCTTGCATGTAAGCTTTCCAATCAATTTCTGTATATGGAACTCTTTTGACTATAAATATGTTAAGTACTAGTTCAACAATTATAATAAGAACAGCAACAAAAGTTAACTGTTTTGGATTTACAACTAAGCCTTTCAAGTAGTTCCATGTAAACATTTTTCTCGCTTCGTATAAAAGTTCTTGAAATTTGCTTCGGCCGACCATTGTGTGAACACTTTATTATTATAACTTTACCAATTACAGGGAGCTTTGCAAATAATTTTCTATTTTAGGATCAGGTCAATCATCCCAGACACGGCAATATGTAACTGTATCAGTATCGATCAGCTACACTTTATAGACTCAGCACTCTTGTCTTCTTAGCTGCTTTTTGTACTATTCATTGTTCTTTTTAGAGTTAGATTAAGTTTTAAATTTCATTCTTGTTTTAACAAAATATAATTCTTAAAATAATATTCATGTTAGAAGTCAAAATGAAAATGACAAGTCCGACCATGCCGTTCCTACTTCGGAACTATCGGCAATTTTTAATTTTTTTATTAAATTTGCACCATCTAAGAATCATAGCTAAGTTCTAAAATGGAAACATTGTAACTTAAAACACCCTAGGTGGCGCAGTAACAATGCGATTTCTGCTTTACCCAAAGAGTATGTGGCTTTACCGATAAAGCTACTAGTGAGACCATATCAATTGCCAGTTACTTTTAAGTGGCAGTTTTTTGTTATTTACAAAAACATAATTTATATATAAAATTATTAATTAACATAATAATTAATCAAATACTACAGGAAAAAAATAAATAGGCTGTGGAATGTTTTTTATGTATGTTTATGTTATCGGTCATTTTAAAAACGTATTTTTTCCTGAGCGTTAATTGGTAATTGAAAACAAAAAATGGCAACTTTGAATTTTAGCCAGTGTTTGTAGAAATCAGCGTAACCACTTTTAGTAGATTTCTACTTTTTAGTAGATTTGAAGCAAATGAGGCGTAATATAGTATGATAAAATGTCACAGTAGAATTTAGTAGATGTATTCACTTTTAATTCGCTATCAAAGAATATTACGCTCAAAACCAAGCATCCATGTCCAGAAAGTTTTAATGTTACAGTCGGCAACACACGAAAGTGATTTGGACTAATGAACGTTATTGTGTATATAGCAAATTGAACTTTATTTTCAAATACATTAAGAGTATTTTTATAAAATAGGTCTTGCTACTTAGATCATTTTTAACTTGCCCCTATAGTGATACACATTACACATTAGACAACACAGTTTTATTTAGTCGTTTTCGTTGATTTGTACTGTTTGCTTTCGCGAAATCATACGTTTTTGTAATTTAAAATACGATCGAAAAGATACGATCAAACCTATCGTGCAGATTACCAAATACCAAAACAAAAGACTAAATCACATTATGGGATCCGATTAGGTATTCACTGTACCTAATCGGATCTTTATCTTTAGTATCTTTTCGATCGTATTTTAAATTACAAAAACGTATGATTTCGCGAAAGCAAACAGTACAAATGAACGAAAACAACTAAATAAAACTGTGTTGTCTAATGTGTAATGTGTATCACAAATGCGTAATTAGACACGGCTTTTAAATAATAAATGTACTTATTAATTTGTTATATAGAAGTGAAAGTTGGGTAAATCAGGGCATGAAGGGAGAACTAACTTGGTCGACATGAGATTATTACGAAAAATATATGGTGATACATTTGCGAAACGCATTTTCAAGCCCGCTTATTTACACGCGGTGTGAAACGTGAAGCGTCTTATGACGAAAACAATTGTATAGGAATGTACTAAGCATGCTCGTTGCTAGAAGCGTCGCCGTTCACACCGCGCGATAATTCGTGGACGCGAATTTATCTCCTCCGGCTGCCATCGCAACTGAGATTCGTAGCCAGTTGCGAAAAATGAATAAATAAGATAGTACATTTAATAAAAAAGATAGTACATTCCTGTTACACAACTATTACCGATCACTTTAACAGTTTTTTTTAGTAAAAGTGTATAAGCTACAGAAAGGAGGGTGCAAATGGAATACACATCATCAATCTAGATGTGTTATTAAATTTTCTTTATTATATTTTTAATTTGAATGGTTTTCTGAATTTATTGCATAGTATATGCAAGTTTGTATTTATTCACATCGTATTTTCTTGTGTTGTATATAATATGTGTATGCATAGATGCACATAAATCATGTATGTGCATATTCATCTAGTATACTCATTCATGATTATTAATTGTATTGTAATAATTACTAGTATAACATTACTTTTATAGTTTCGCACCCGGTTGTAGAAAAATAAAAGATATCGTGCAAACATAATATAAAGACTATTTTTATAAAATAGGTCCTTCAACTTAGATCACTTTTATCTTGCCTCTATAACAATAGACATTAGACGACATAGTTTTATTTAATCGTTTTCGTTCATTTGTGTTGTTTGCTTTCTCGAAATCATACGTTTTTGTAATTTAAATGAAAAGAAGATACACTCAAACCTATCGTGTGGGGTGAGAAATAACTCATTATTTTCAAAAATGTTAATCATAGAGTATATATATAAACTGGTATGGATGTTAATCATAAATGATTGATTATATGTAGGGTTCATTAATAAATCAACAAATCGTATCTACCCAATTCGGCTTAAATATTATTCTAAAAATAATTGCATTTGAAAAATGCAACCTAGAAGAATTTAGTAGATTTTAGCAGCGTTTTTGGTAGATTCCCTCATCAAAAGGTGGTCGCGCTGGTAGAATTACGCCATTATTAAAAGTTAATTTAAAATTTCGTAAATGAGAATTTAATTACTGATAATTACTATTCTTTTGTTTAATATTGTGTTCTAAAGATCGCATTTAAGCTTTACTTATCGTTAGCTTCATTTAATTATAAGTGTTATTATTAATTGTTAAATTTAAGCAAATTAACAATATTGGTAGGTATGAAAGTAGTTTTTGACTTATTTTATCATGGAGAGAAAAAAAGTGGTTGCCGGTTGGCGAAGATATTGCTGTTATTTTGGATGCAACTCCAAAGGTATCTGCAATGTATTGGTCTGTGTCTAGGAAAGATGCGCAGGATTTAGAAAAATTTCGATCGTAAATTTCAACCTTATTTAACACCCCTTTTTTGTTGAACCATTGGATGGAGGGGGTAAGGGACACCAACTTTTGTTAAGGTCGCTTTGCTCTGAGCTTATTCCCCGCGGAGTTGCGGGATGAAAACCGAGATCCATTACAAAGGCGTCAGAGGATTGCATTAGAAACGGGCCGCACGAATTTGGGGTTGAGGGGTGGCGGGGGGATGAAGAGCTTGGGGACTCCCTTCCAGTAAAACTCCCCCCTACGGAAATGCTTATAAAAAATGTTATAGGCTAAAAACTACCCAAACTTAACCTCAAAATGTATGCAAATACTTCAAATATTAATCTTAAATTATTTTGCACTATTTTTGTTGCTTGCCCATGGTGAAAGAAAAAAGAGGTGTTATATAGGGTCGAAAATTTCCATTTGAAATTTTTCTAAGTCGCAGATGCCTTTGTAATGAATTCCAGTTTTCATCCCCAACTCCACGGTGAATGAGCTCAGAGCGAAGTTACCTTGACAAAAGTTGGTGGCCCTTAACCTCTCCATCAATTGGTGCAACAAAAAAGTGGTGTTATATAGGGTTGAAATTTACCATCAAAATTTTTCTAAGTCCTGCGCACACTTTCTCACATACTGACCTCTTACAGTTTGTGTGTTCGTGTTTGGAAACCAGAGCTTTTCAATAGAAGTGGCAATTGGAAAGCTACTTTAATCCGTCAGCATCTCAATTCTTAAAGGTGACAACAATATTATTTAAAAATTATGGGTGAGTATTGTGTGAGAAACTTTTTACATTTTATTAGTTATCCTTTTCTTTCAGCATATCTGAAATAGTGCATTATTTTAAAAATATATTGAAAAAAGCCAAGTCAATGTGTACTGGAAAAAAATTTGTATGTGAGAAATCTCTCACAAAGAAAGAACTTATTAAATTTAAAAATACTAAATTAATTTCATCAATTAGATGCCCTTCCTTACTACTCTTTGTTTTGCATATTAAAATGTACAAAGCAGTTGGCATGCAGAATGCATAAATGTTATCTTACCCAAATCTTATATGAGAGACCGTTGCTTGCCAGAAACGGTCTTTTATATAGGGTTCCTTTGGTTGAATGCTTGATTTGCTTAATTTTATCTATGTTTCTAATAGTCATGTAACATATTCACCAACTAATCACTTCTTGTTAAAAATTTAGTGTTACTTTTAAATAATTTCTGGTTTTTAACTTAATCTTTTTGGGCTGGTTTTTATATTGTAATAATGAGTTATTATATATTAAGCAAATCTTACTCAGCTTGAATTTCTTTGCTAAGAATGTCAAAACAAAAAATGTTTAATAAAATTTAGTTTATAATACTTTTTCAAATATTTTATGAAAATTAAAATATTGTACTAAATTTCAATAAGTTATGGATTTATGTATATGGAAATTTGAAAATGAAGTGGATATTATGGCTACTACTAGAGTTTATTTTAAAGCCATAAAATATTTATACTATTTTTTTTTATATTATAAGATATTCGCTATCCACAAGATGGACTTGGTCTAGACCATTTAGGTCTGTAGGCTGGTTTGAAGGGGAACATTGTGATTGGAACGACGAATGAAAAATGTTACCATCGCAAGATGTTATGATATGCATGAGGTAGATGTATTCACGTAAAAGATGCATGGTCGTGTCCATTACACAACCACAACTTGTTTTATTTTGTTTGTTTGTTTGTTTGTTACGATTTAACTCAAATACAACTCGATTTTAAAAAATATTTCACCTTTAAAAAGTTATATTTTTACGTAATTTACCTAATTAATGATTTTTGTTCACGCAAAAGGAGCCACGGGTAATTGTTACAATTATATAAAAAATATCTTTCTACACTTCTTCTTTATATAACTTAAACTGTGCCAAATTTCATACTCCTTAGTTCACGTAATTTTCATAAAAAGAGCTAAGTACCTACAAAGTTTTCGCTTACGCTTACTTATAGATCACGAAATCATTATTTTTTTTATAAGATAGCAAACATGCAGGTAGGTCTCCAGATGGAAAGAGTCAACCATCGCCTATAGACACCAAAGATGTTAATGGTGCGTTGCTATCTTGTAGCGAGGTCTAATGCCACATGCTTATGTTTACCGGCTATCTTACCCTCCAAACCGAAACACGACAGTGACCAGCACTGACACTAAAAATAAAAAAATAAAATTTAAAGCCATAAAATATTTATAATAAAAAAACTAAGATACCAGTTATGTCTAGATTTTTTATCTTTGTATTATTGTGGTACTTCAGTAAATTTAACATTTAGAGAATTAACCAACTGCCGTTCAGCCAGGCAGGTAGTAAAAGGCGACCGATTGGCTATGCGGGTCACTACCATCGTGACTACTAGGTGGTAGAGTTCTGCATTGTCTCGCCCGGGTCTGGTACCACCGCCTTACCTATTCCTGCCGCAATAGTGTCAGTGCTTGCCACCTTCGTGTTCCGGTTGAAAGGTAAGGTAGCCGGTAAACTTATGCATGTGGCATTAGTACCTCGCCACTAGATAGCAACGCACCATTAACACCTTTGGAGTCTATAGGCGATGGTTGACTCTTTCCATCAGGAGACCCATCTGCTTGTTTGCTATCTTATGATATAAAAAAAAATTAAACAAACATTAAAAGGAAAGCTTAGTTTCAGAGAACACCTAATTGGTACAACAATTTGCAAATATAATAAAAAGTCCATTGCGCTTTTATCATTAAAATAATACCTTGCAAAAATTATAACGAATTGAATTTTTTTAGGACTATCTTATGATATAAAAAAAAAAATTAAAGACACATTAAAAGGAAAGCTTAGTTTCAGAGAACATCTAATTGTTACAACAATTTGCAAATATAATAAAAAGTCCATTCATTGCGCTTTTATCATTAAAATAATACCTTGCAAGAATTATAACGAATTGAATTTTTTTTAGGATAATTACCCAATTTTCCAAATCTAACTACACAAGCGGAACGATTTGAAAAGTGGAAGTCAGTGGTTCTAAATGAAGTTGATACTAATAAATCAACAAATTAAATTTATAAAATTTCAAGCTGTGTAATAACCATTTAAAAAATACTTTATTCTTAATAAAAGAGTTACTTAAAATTGAGTACCTACACTGAACTTAGGTAATGTTACAATTATTTAATTATTATCTACTATAGGTACATATAAAAAGTTAATTTTAAATAATTTTTGTGTTTTTAAACTCGCTTAGTACCACACTGACTAGAATTTAGTCTCTGGATTAGTTGTGAACCAATTTTATAGAAAAAGATCAGCAAAAGCAAAGTTTACATTATATATAATATAGTTGAATTAAAGTTAGATAAATAAATGCATGTGGCATTACATTAGTCACACGGTTGTCAATGGACCATTTATGTCCGAAAGGTCAGGTATCAGGTGATAGCTTTATTTTATATTCTTTACATCAGCATTTTGTTTGTTTGCTATCCTCTGTATACTTCTACTTTAATATTGTAAAAAAGTAATATTTGGTTATTTGTAAACAACCAATTTTAAACATTCGTGAACCCTCACAAAGCCACATCATCACTGAGTTCATCATCACATAGGCTTTTTTACACGACTTAGTAAAAGGAAGTAATATGTGTGGGTTACGTAAACGAAGTCGCGGAAAACAGCTAATAATATATAAAAATAGTATATAGTTATAATACTATTGTTTTATAAAATATTATACAGTTATAATGCTAATTTTATATAAGTATACAGTCACTACTCGATGAGAGGCACTTGCCGCCATGTTTAATCAGATTTTTAATGATTTCTTAAACTATGATGAACTTTAAATAGGAATATTAATCCTTCTCTATGATTCCAGGTCCTAAATAAAAAAAAATTAATAAGAATCATTTTTCATCAACTGAAAGCAGCTAAAACAAAAATGCCTAGACTGTCGCAAATTAAAGAAAATTTAAAAACCAAATGCAAAATATCATATTCTAAAATGTACTTAAATATGGTTAATGAATTGCCAGAGATGGCAACAACTTTCATAAATTTACAAATGAAAAAACAAAGAAAGCCTAAGGGGCAGAGATACATTTTGAATGAAAAAAAAAATGTCATAATCCATACTAAAGCAAAGCCCTAAGGCATACAAATTTTTACGGAGCATATTTTAGTTACCATCCCGAAGTACTTTGCAGAAATTATCGAGTTTTGTGAATATACAGCCAGGCTTTAATGAAAACATATTTAAAACTCAAACGAATCAGTAAAGGGCTAATCAGTAGAGAAACGGCTTTGTATATTAATGTTCGGCGAGCTAGCCCTTTTACCAGACGTATATTATAATTTACAGGGTAAATTTCAGGTTTTTCAGACAATGAAACAGTAATGGCACAACTTGCGGATCATGCTCTTGTTTTTATGATCAAAGGCATAAGAGCCAAATACAAGCAACCTGTAATGTTTACGTTTTGTCAACGCACAACAAATAAGTATATTGTAATAAAAAACATAATTATTAAATTAAACTCAACAGGGTTGAAGATTGTCGCAACAGTGTGCAATCAATTAACTGTTAATAATGATACCAAATTAAAATATTTAAGAGAAGGGAAAGAATACAAAACAACTACAATTAAGTTTGATTCTGTAAAATTTTTCCCCCTCTATGACACTGCATTTACTAAAAGGGATCAGAAACAACTCGCTCACAAAATCTTTAAAATTTACTCAAGATGACGTTGAGAAAATAGCAAAATGTGAGCATATTGAATTATTATTGAAGGAGGACGATGGAGAACATGAAATTTGAATTTGTAACAAATTAACTGAGGCACATGTATTCCGTGATAAAATTCCCAAAATGAAAGTTAAATATGCCGCGCAAGTATTTAGTCAACGACTTTCGTCCACAGTAGGCGCCTTAGCAAGTACGTATTTCACTCCTTTGTATAAATTATTTTACTTAAAAAATGAATCGTCTTTTGCCAAGCTGTTCGTGCAGAACAAGCCAAGGTCAACAGTATCAACACCATTATGAATACTGGTGGTTAAGTTTTGCGGAGGCTGACGGGCTTGATATCAATCATCTTGACTACTACTTTTTGTTGTTTGAAAGTTTTGTAACACTTGATCAGTATTTTTTCGCTTTATACTTATACTAGCTGACACGGCAAACGTTGTTTTGCCATACAAATTACTTGTATTAAATGTGTGTACTTGTAAAAGTGGGGTACTTGAGAGGGGATTAATTGAGATAAAAATTATCCTATCTCTTAAGTTGGACCAAACAGTAAATATCTACAAAATTTTATTGAAATCGTTTTAGTAGTTTAGGAATCCCATAGCGGACAAACAACGTGACACGTAATTTGTAGTATATATTAACATTATGTATCGTGTTGTTTGTTCGCTATGGATTTTTAAACTACTGAACCGTTTTCAATGAAATTTAGTAGATATCTACAAAATTTCATTGAAATCGGTTGTCCGTCCATCACCAAGCTGTATATAATGAAAGGTAATAGTTACTTAAACATTATAAAAATTCACAGATGAAGTATTTCTGTTGCCGCTATAACAACAAATAATAATAAAACCGGCCAAGTGTGAGTCGGACGCGCGTATGAAGGGTTCCGTACCAACATCTTCAAAAAATATGAAAAAAAAACACGTTGATAGATATTGCATGGGAACACCCCTTAATATTTTATTTTTATTTTTAGTACTAGCTGACCCGGCAAACGTTGTACTGCCTTTATAACCACTTTTATTTTTTTTTTCTATATTTTTCACCTTTTAAACCTTCCCTGGACTTCAACAATTAATTCAAAACCAAAATTAGCCAAAACTCCCTAAAAATCTCGCTGAAAACATCTCGCTAAAACTCGAGAACGGCTGAACCGATTTGGCAATTTTGGTTTTGAATTAATTGTTGAAATCCAGGCAAGGTTTAAAAGGTGAGAAAATATAGAAATCTATATATATAAAAATCAATTGATGTTCGTTAGTCTCGCTAAAACTCAAGAACGGCTGAAACGATTTGACTAATTTTGGTTTTGAATTAATTGTTGAATTCCAGGGAAGGTTTAAAAGGTGAGAAATTATAGTAATCTATATAATATATATAAATCAATTGCAAACTCGAGAACGGCTGAATTCATTGTTGAAGGTTTAAAAGGTGAGGAAATATAGAAAGAAATAAACTCTTATTTCTTTTTTTAGTTAAAAAGTTTTTATTTTAGTTAAAAAGGCAGAACAACAACAATTTCAGCTTTCTAGCTGTCACGGTTTATGAGATGCAGCCTGGTGACAGACAGACAGCGGAGGCTTAGTAATTGGGTCCCGTTTTACCTTTTAGGTACGGAACCCTAAAAACAGAATAAAATAAATATTTAAGGGAGGCTATTACAACAAACGTAATTTATAGCGGTTTTTTCTCGATCTTATGAACAATAACTGGTAGAGTTGAAATATTCACAGATTAAACACAATTTAGTTATTAGGTTATTCACTTCAAAACTAATTAAATTATAATAAAGAAAAATATTTTAGAGGGTTTCTATTCTACAAACAACAACAACAAACACCTACTTCTTGTACACAGGGGTACAAAGTTATTCGCTTTTTATATTAATATATAGATTTGTGATTAAGATATAAAAACAGTCGAAAATTATATTTGAAAGTAGACTTAACAAGCCTTGCGATTATGAAGATAGTGTACACTTTCGGAGATCGTCCCACAAAGATTGTCAAAATATTGCAGAGGCTGACAGATAAGTCACGCGTTTTAGGTATTTGGACATAGACAGGCGTTTATTTGAAATGGGTGATCTGAAGATAATGTGGGTTGAAATTTAACGAACTTCAGTTTTAGACAGTGGGCCCACGAACTTTTTTTTTATAATTTTTTATATTGTAAGATAGCAAACAAGCAGATGGGTCTCCTGATGGAAAGAGTCAACCATCGCCTAGACACCAAAACTGTTAATGGTGCATTGCTATCTTGTGACGAAGTCTAAAGCTACATGCATAAGTTTAGCGGCTACCTTACCCTGCAGCCTGCAGATTGCGGCAGGAATAGGTCAGGCAGGAATAGGTCGGGCGTGGTACTTGACCCGGGCGAGACAATGCAGAATTCTACCACCTAGTAGTCACGATAGTAGTCACTCGTAAAGCCAATCGGTCGCCTTTTATGACCTGCCTGGCAGAACAACAGTTGGCCTATTCTTCAAAGAAGCCCGGGATCAACACGGGGAAGCACGGGAGCAATACGGGGAAGCCCGGGACCAACACGGGGACACAATTTTTTTTAATTAATAACAAGTTGAATGTTTGTGAACAGCTTCATTTTGGTGAGAAGCCCATCTTCTCTATCTTCGAAAAATCTCGAATCGGGTAACTAATAAATATAGATAAAAAAGAAAACTTTAGAGGACTAAGAAAAAAATCTATTTCACGTATAGGACAAAGTAACCCTTGAATTATAATAATAATTAACGAGCTGTTTTGGGAAAATCAGTTTGTTTTTAAATTGATTAATATATGATTAATAATATCAATAAATTTAAAACTCTCATAAATCCAAATCTTTAGAGAGGAGGGCTCGTCAGAAAAACCGTCCAATGTGTAAGACGATTTTTTTTTGTACTTTTCATAAAATAATCAAGCGATTAAAGTAAAAAAAATATTGTTATTAATTAATATTTTTCCTTCACCAAATTAAAATGTTCGAAGCCCCCTTACTTTATTAAATACTGGATTTGAGATCGTCTCGTCAAAACGAAGCCGTTCACCAAATTCAGCTTGTTATTAATAAATAAAAAAATTTAAAATAACCGATTTTAATATAGGAAGTTATCAGTTTGGCCTGTTTTTTATATCATACTAGCGGCCCGCCCCGGCTTCGCACGGGTATAAAATATACAGCCTATGTCACTCAGTGAAAAAAAAAAAGATTAAAATCGATGCAGTAGTTTTGATTTACTCATTTCTGCCTGTGGCCCGCAAACAATTCCCCTTTCCCTATACCATGAAGATTTCCTGCTATCTTTGGAACATCTAAATTCATATAGGTACTACATTTTTAGTTTTTACATTTTTACCTATTTCTTTTATTTTTACAATTAATATATTACAGAATGTCTTTATATACAACGTTCAGAGCTTTCTTGTCATTAGACAATACAAACATGTTTTCTTTAGAGGTTACTCTTGAAAGAGCGACATATAGTTGGCTATGTGAAAAACAGTCAACGCTCAAATCTAAGCCTGTAACGTTGAAGGTTTGACCCTGCGACTTATTAAGGCGAGGCATCGGGACAAACGGGAAAAAATGTGTAAATGGTTGACCCTACGGGCCATCCCTGATACTTCTCACTAAATAAAGGTATTTTAAGCTCAAAAGAGTAAAAAATATAAGCATAGATTTTTCAGTTCAATCATCTATTTTGTTTAAAAAGGGCATCGATTTTAGTCATTTTTTTTACCCGTGCGATGCCGGGGCGGGCCGCTAGTTACATGATAGAATATACCTACTTTTTACTTGATCATATTGATTACTTGATTGATTTACTTGATCATATAAAATTCCGAAAACAGGCTAAAAAAAATCTCTAAAACAAATAATTTGTTAATAATATTTCTAATCGTTTGCATGATTTTTATATGGTGATATTTAGTTAAAAAAATGTACTAAATTTCGGTTTTCAGCTGAAGTCCTATATTTATTTACTTATCCGAAAATTAACACGTTTCCCAGCGGTTTCAGAACATGTTGCGCGCGCGCTTCCGACCGGCCGGTAACCCCGTAATCGCTATGCCCCTGCATTTTAAATCTGTAATATCTTCGAAAATATTCATTTAAATTACATGCTGTAAACGGCCATATTAATCTATATTAAATCAACAATATATTTAAGGCATTTAATTGGATAAGGATTAGTACTGTATTGCTTAAAATTGCTTCGAAAAAAGCCATTATTTCTCGTGAAAAAGTAAATGACAAAAAAAATGCTATTGTGGGTTATCCATAAGAGATAGACATATACCATCGCGGAGTTTTTGTAGACCTTTTCAAGGTATATAAATGTAGTACATATAGTACATTGTTTTGATAAATCTCATAGGGTCTAGCCAGCGTTTGCAATGTAAGCGGAAAAAAATATAATGATTTACGACATGAAAGTTTTACATAGGGACATAGGGACAGACAGAGAAAGCGACTTTGTTTTATACTATGTAGTGATTAACAAACAATTTTACATTTACAAAATTATTTACGTGTTTCGAATTATGTTTATAATGACATTATTTAAATATGTATTCGACGGCCCCATTGGTCGAGTGGTTTTCGACCCTGACTAAAAAATCGACGGGGCTTGGGTTTGATCCCCGACAAGGACAAGCATTTATGTGATGAGCATATATGTTTGTATTTCCAGGTTTGGGTGTTTATTAAATATATTCTAGTATTTATTTATGTATTTCTATGTATTGTTTGACTAACACACATAACACAAGCAAATAATTTGCTTACTTTGGTGTTAGATCAGTAAGTGTTATTTGTCCCATGAATATTTATTTATTTAATATCATGTACACTTATATGTAGTGTGATATGGACACTAATATTATTATTATATCTATGAATATGATTGTTAATTGGTCTTTAATAAACCTGTTTTTTAAAACAAATATTTTTTTGTTGACATATCACTAATTTCACACTTGACAAGTGTGATTCTATTCTTATTTGGAACGCATAGTACATGTTGATATTTAATTATATGTTTCTTAAACTCATTTATTGTGCATATTCTACTATTAAGTTCCAATTGTAAAATACTACTTATTTATTAAAATTGTTGTAGGTAATATCTTTAAATGCGTGAATTTTGTTTTATATAATTAGAAAACAAACAAGATGGCTCTCCTGATGGAAGAAGAAACCATCGCCTATAGATACCAAAGATGTTAATGGTGCGTTGCTATCCGTGTGGTGCAATGGCAATGACACATTCTAAGTCTAGCGGCTACCTTACCCTTCAAACCAGGTCAATCGGTCACTTTTTACGACCTGCCTGGCAGAACGGCTGTTGGTTTATTTTTGAAAGGAGCCCGGACCAACACGAGGGATAGTGGTGAAATGTATGGAAATCCACGGTTATCCTTTCATGTTATTGGCATAAAAAATTACATTCCGATGAAATTAGGTATAATATAAAAGATTAGAGATCAAAGACATAACAGAATTGGTTTTTCAAATTTCTGATTATTTTTTACATCTTTCAGAGGCTGTCGAATTCAAAATCCAGTAATCTACATACAAATACATGAAGCATAAACTTTACCCCTCCTTACGAAAATTGTGGCTGAGGAACATGAAATATGGAACAGTTGAAGTTTATTTGAAGAAGAAGTGCATAAAATTCATAGTTTAATATAATAAGCGTTGAAATTAACATAATTATAAAGAAAACATACACGCACTACTATGCGTTTGAGACACACAAGTATATACAAATTTGTTTATAGTTAGTGTTTTGATAAACTTGAAGGTTTTATTGTTTAGTTTGTGGTCAAATAGTCATAGTCATATTTTGTATAATAGATATTTGAGATTCAACTTTTATAGGATTATCATTGAATTTTAAAGAGAAGGCGATTTCTAGTTTTTATATCATAAATATTCCTCTGACAATTCCTCTGCTTATTTTGGGGTTAAATCAATTCGTGTAATACGAATTGATTTAACCCCAAAATAAGCAAATTATTAATTGGGATATGGATGGTAGTCAACGATACTAATACATAGATATACATATATAGATACTGATATATATATATATATATATATATATATATATATATATATATATATATATATATATATATATATATATATATATATATATATATATATATATATAATAAACACCCAAACCTAGAAATACAAACATTTATGCTCATCACACAAATGTTCGTCCCTGTCGGGAATCAAACCCGAACCCCGTCGATGCGTAGTCAGGGTCACTACGGAGCAGCCTAAAATAATAAACAAGCACAAGACACTCCTGTTTGTCAAGAGAAACCAGATTTATAGACATCAACTTTATCAATGGTGCATTGCCATCCTCGTAGCGGGATGGTAACACCACTTGCAAATGTTACCCTTTAATAACTTACCCTTCAAACCAGAACACGACTGTAAAGCACTGACGTTATCGTGACAAGAATAGATAAGGCGATCGTTTCAGCTGATTACGGCAGAAATGGCACTGCGGTGGTACCAAACACGGGAGTGACGTTGCTTTGCGGAACGTATTCTTTTATTAGATACATTAGACTCATTAATTAGAAAATTGCTAGAAATCAGAAATCGGAAGAACTTTATTCAATAAAACTTTTTACAAGTTATTTTGACACGTCAACACTCTTCAAAACTACCACCGGATCGGAACGCGGCCACACACTGATCCGGCGGAAGAAATTCAGCGGGCTGGTCTTTTTTTCATATAATTTTTTATTCATACACAATATCACAATATTACAAAACATATATATGAGTTTGATATGAGGAGCAATTAATCCCATGCTTTTTTGTCTTCCAAATAATCTGAGATTTTATAATATCCTTTTTTACACAGTTTCGTTTTAACACATTTTTTAAATTTATTGACTGGTAGATCACTTATAGTTTCGGGAAGTTTATTGTAAAAGTGTATACATAGCCCCATAAAAGAGTTACTTGTTCTGTGGAGACGAGATGCATGCACAACAAGATTGTTTTTGTTCCTTGTGTTTAGTGAGTGTACGTCACAATTTTTTTAAACAAGCAAATATTTTTACGAACTTACATCAAGTTCTCTATATATTGGGATATAACAGTTAGGATATTAATTTCTTTAAATTTTTCTCTCAGGGAAACCCTCGGGCTAAGATTGTAAATTGCTCTAATAGTTCTTTTCTGCAATACAAATATAGTATTTATTTCAGCAGAATTTCCCCAGAAAAGAACCCCATATGACATAATGCTGTGAAAGTAACTAAAGTATACAATTCTTGCTGTGTCGACATCAGTTAACTGTCTCATTTTTTTAACTGCTTAAGCTGCCGAACTAAGTTTATTTGCTAAATTATTAATGTGCGGTCCTCATTGTAATTTCTTACCTAAAATAATACCTGAAAACGCAGTGGAATCCACCAGATCCAGTTTGTTATCCAGCTAATAAATAGATTTAATTTTGACACAGATGTCTGTGGAGAAAATTTCTATGCATACAGCATAGTAAAACAACGTAATTTTTATTTTATGTTTAACTAATAGAAAGACTGATCTTATTGAATAAATATTGTTTTGGTGTTAACATAATACATAATATATTAACCTTTTTTGTAAGTTAGGAAACCTTAAGTTAAATTATAAGCTATTATTATTTAATAAGCTAGTATTTTTATGGCAATGTTATTTGTGTTAATATAATATATAACGACAACTTGGTCTCAATAATGAAAAATAATAATTGTACAATTGGATGTGAAGAAAAGTATAATAATATTGATAAAAATGAAATAACCATAACTGATGATGGTGTATTAAAACGAGTAGTTTGTATATCTTAAATGTTCTTTTGACAAGAGATGAACATTATATTCTAGACCAAATGTATTGGCGCAGTTGATTGTAGAGGGTACAAGAATCTCATGTAATTGCAATGGAGTAAACCAACATATTTTATAGGGATTTCATTTATTCTATTTAAAGAGTGCTCTGTATATTATTTTGAAGAGGTAATATTTGTTTGTTGGTAAGGGATAAATTTAATAACTACTGGACAGATTTTATAATTTATTTCACGAATGTAACCATTATCACTGAATAGTATAGGCAATTTTTTACTCAGCTTGGTAAAAGGAAGTAATGTGTGTGGGTTACGGGAATAAAGTCACAAGTATGAAGTGACAGTATGACATGTTTTAGCAATAACAATACATTTTTAACCTTTTTCAATAACTTTTAGTAGTTTTTAGTTCTACTATTCTGCTATGTTTATTTAGGCGAAGTTGTTTTTGTTAATTAGATAACATTGGGCAGAATAATGAAAAATGATTGTACCATTGAACGTGATAAAAGTTGTACCGACTGATATTTGAAACTAGTACAGTGGTAGTAGTAGTAGTAGGGTTAAAAGTAGTGGATTAGTTTGTACGTTTTGAATGAACTTTAACACGAATTAAAAATATTATAATTGACAGAATGTAACAACGATTACATTGGCTTTAGTTTGGCACATTTGATTATAGACAAGTAGGCGTGAGTAGCTCTTTACAGAAATGACTTATGGAATAGTTTCTTTAAAGTGATACAGTGTATCAAATTAAGCATAGTAAGAACTTTCGTATCATTTGGAACATTTGCAACATTGGATCAGGCACAGCTCTCGCGACTCATATATGACTATTATGAAATTTTCGTATGACAAAGTAAGATAATTTTTTAAGCTTACAATTTAATTTGTGTCGCATGTCTTCGTCATTGTTATTCACTTAGTTGGTAAACATTTTATTTTATGATAGATATTAAACAACATATTTTTTACATTAATAATAAATAATATAAATAATTACTGAACTAACTGTTAGTCCTAAACCTAAAAAGAATGAGGAGAAATCAATATGCTTTGAAATAAATATTATACCTAGTATTTAATTAATTCTAATTGTCATGTAATATGATAATTGATAAAAAAACCTGATTTTTTGTAACAGCAATTTCGATCATTTATATTTACGCGTCAATTAGTCTTCAGAATTAGAGATTCGATGTTCCAAACGATACGTTTTACTGATACATATTTCATGACTGGTCCAGATACTAATGTTCCAATCCTATCTGAGATACACTTTAACCATCTGTATAGACAAGGGTCCAATGATCCTATGCAAGTGCAGCGGAGCAAAGTAATCTAATCGTTATTAGTATTTAAATGATAGAATTCTTTTATCAAATCAAATTTTAGCAATAACATATTAAATTTTTGTCATTTGCATTAGTTTTTAGTTAAATCTCAATTATTATATAATGCAAAATTAATTATGTTTAGAAGACGAAATTGATTATTATACAACTTAATGTGATGTAACATAAAATACTGGTATTTCAAGGAAGGAAAATAACCATAATGTATGATTACGGTATTAAAACAAGTAGAATAGTTTGTATATCTTGAATGTAAACTATATCAGGATTGGAAAATATATCACTGATGTAAAATGGTAGGTTTTGTGGGAGTGACAGAGTGAATGAACCATGTGCAAAACCGAGAGTTGGACGTGTCAGTTACGCCAAGTAAAATTTCAATAAGATTATGAAAGAATGCAGATACAAAGGAAAAGCAGGACTTATGGTATCATCAATTTAATTTGGATGTGTGTTGTCAATTGTCTCAGCAACCGGTTGGTTTTCTCGTATTCTAGCCAGAATGTGTATATAACTTACTTGGTAAATTAAGATATTATTTAGGTTTTGGATTTCCTTGTCTCCTACGTTTTAGTAATATACATTACTAAATCGTAGGAGATATATATTATAATATGGTTTTAGGTCTTGTCATTCTAAGTAAAATTATAAAATGTATCTTTAATACCTTCCATATATTTTAAAGGACCCTTTTTTGTTTCTGCAAAACAGTGATAAATATCTAATTGTAAAGTACATATTTTTCCAATTATTTATTATGTATTACTACGGTAAGATTTATATTACTATGTTTTTCTAAGTTTTACTAAACTAAGGTATCTTATTAAGACCATATGAAATATTCTATATGGAAATATATTGAAAAGAGAAAAACTGTTATGAATTAAAACATAATTATTTATTTATTTATTTACTTTTATGCACTAAAATTGTACAATGGTTAAACTTAATACCATAAAGGCATTCTCTGCCTGTCAACCAGCAAGTTATTATTATTAGATACGGTTTTGTATAAATAAATTAAAAATGTATATAATAATTGACTTTTATTTCTATACTTTTCCATTTATTAAAAATATTAAAATCGTGAGGGGCCCTATATTCATATTCTTTATTTAGGCTCCATCTTTATTTTTGGGTGTGAACTAAATGCCTCCATAGTACAATACTAAAAGTAGAGTGAACTATCTATTTATACATAAGTAATCTGTGAGTCCGACCCGGGTGACGGGTGTCATATTTTTAAATTTTTCTGTCCACAGAACAATATACTCCTCCTCAGACTCCTAACGGAGTTTCTATCAGAAGTCAGCGCCCAGCGGTACAGAGCCATAGATATCACAATAAATACATACGAAGGTCACACTATAAGTTTTGCGTAACTTAAAAAAACAACATGTTATGATCAAAATATTATCTTGATTGCTTTTCAAAATAATCTCCTTTACATTTTAAACATTTTTTCTTGTGATCGAACCATTTTTTAAAACAGGAGGACCGCAGATCTGAAGGCATGTTTTCTACGTGCTGATTGAAGGCTATCACTGCCTCTTCGGAGTTGGTAAAAATAAAACCTCTCATCAAATCTTTGATTTTGGGGAAAATACAGAAATCACAGGGTACTAGGTCGGGGCTATGCGCAGGAGAGACGAGATGTACTTTTTCGGAAGCTAAAAATGACTTTGTTTTGTTGGGCGTGTATGAAGAAGCGTTATCATGGTGTAGGAGAATGCGGCTTTTGGGTCGTCTTTCGCGAACTTTTTCTAACACCCTGGGTAAACAAATGGTAGAATACCACTCGGCATTAACACTCTTTTGATCTTCAAGTGGAATTGTACAGATGGGACCCGTAGCTGAGAAAAAAAACGCGATCATTTTTTACCAACGTTTTTCGCCTCTCTCACTTTTGTTGGCCTGTTCTCATTGCTGTTTTTTTCGGGTTCAAAACAATAATTCCACGTTTCGTCTCCTGTGACAATGTCATAAACAGTATTAGAATGTCCGTGGTCGTACTTCAGTAGCATCTCGCCGTGTTGGTCTCGGCCTCCTTTGTAGAATAGGCCAACTGCCGTTCTGCCAGGCAGGTCGTAAAAGGCGACCGATTGGCTATCGAGTCACTACCATCGTGGTTACTAGGTGGTAGAGTTCTGCATTGTCTCGCCCGGGTCTGGTACCACCGCCTTACCTATTCCTGCCGCAATAGCGTCAGTGCTTGTCGCTGTCGTGTTCCGGTTTGGAGGGTAAGGTAGCCGGTAAACTTATGCATGTGGCATTATACCTCGCCACAAGATAGCAACGCACCATTAACATCTTTGGTGTCTATAGGCGATGGTTGACTCTTTCCATCAGGAGACCCATCTGCTTGTTTGCTATCTTATGACATAAAATAAAAAAAATAAAAAAAATATCTGTGAGCACCATTCCACGCGAGTCCGCTTCTGCTCCGCCGTCAGTTCATGAGGGATTCTACGACAACAAAGTTTCCGAACTTTTAATTCTTCGTGTAAAATTTTCTGAAATTGGCTCATACCAATCCCCAATAGTCCTCGAATTGTCTTATAGGTAATCCGAGGGTTTTCTTCAATTAACCGCTTAACAGTAGCCAAATTATTTTCGTTGACGGCAGTTAAAGGCCGCCCTTCACGAAATTCGTCATGTAAAGAAATTCGACCTCTCTCAAATTTGGCAAACCATCGCCTCACGGTGCTCAAACAGGGTGCTTCTCTCCCAAAAGCATTTTGAAGACGAGCGTCACAGTCATGCGGAGAAAGAGAACTTTTAAAATCATAAAAAATCATCGCTCCTAAATCTTTTCGACTTAATTCCATTTTCGTTGCGTACGCAGAACTTTGATGTGTGATAAAAAAAACAATTGACAAATCATTTCCCGCTAATTATTTTTTTTATTACTAAAAAATTTGCAATGTTTTAAAAATATAACATTCGAAATTCAAATAGTTCCGATTAGCTAGAAGTGCAAAACTTTTAGTGTTCCCCATATACAATGGAATATGGATGTGTTCAGAATAACTGCTATAGATCGCAATTGCTATAGATCGAAGCATATGTGTTCTGTGATCGAAGCGATCGAAGCCATCCACAAAGACTCCCCCCACTATTCCTTCGTGATTCTCCCTAACCGTTTATTTGTACAAGCACAGAACAATATATAACCTAACGGAAGTACAAGATCCTCAAGAAATGTAGGAGCCATATCTACTGTGCACTACAGCCGGGAGAGCCAGCGGACTGTAAATCTAGTTCTTCTTCTTCGACGCCCCACCAGCCGCAGTGCCTTTGGTCGTGAGCCGGGTGTCGCCGGGGGAAGAAATAGAGACCACAACTGTTCGTTGCAAAGGTGCTTTATTGTAACGAAATAGAATTTATCAATAAAGCTAGCACCGTTGCAAATGTTCCTATTCTATGGGAGAGCCAGTACTTGCCCTAACACTGCCCTACTCTAAAGCCGGTACCCTATGGATATACTAAAGCCCAGGAACTTGTCTGGGAAACTTATTGAGTCGTAACGAAACTGTAATTTGATCGGAACGGAACTGATTGTATGGCCGCGCTCTCCGGTATTTATAGCCTGCGGCCAGACGGGCGGCGTAAATCAACAAAGACGGATGACGCCATGCGTGGCGCCACGATGTCTGGGATTTGTTAAAATCTTACTTTTCGTAATCTAAACGAAATTATTTTGTCTTAAGTAGCTTATTCTACCTCTAATTACCTAGTGTAGCCCTCTAGCGAGTGCAACGGTACTATTTTTTACAAATATAAGCGATTATGCCGACAAAGACGGCTGGCGCCACAATGCCTAGGATTTGTTAAATCGCACTTCTCGTAATCTAAACACAATTATTTAATGTTAGGTAGCTTCTCCTACCTCTAATTAGCTAGTGTGAGTGCAACGGTACATTCTTTTTACTGATATAAGCAAAACAAAGTACATAATGCCCTAAGATCTACCGAAAACTAATTACATAGTGTTATTTCTTATCTATATACAAAGATTTAACACAAATAAACTTATACAATAACAAACAAGAGTGTTATATACATTATATGTTCTTACAGGACCTCGGAAACTCTTACAATTACAGAGTTGTACGCCTTTTCAGGTCGTACTATCCTGTTATCTTACTTTATATCCCCGAAAAGTGCGTAAACGTATGCTTAAGGCTCATACTTACATCATACATACTATTTACAATTGGCAAACATTCATTTTAACAAAGAATTTTGCACTATTTGGGGTTTTCGTAATTCTGGGTTCCCGCATATAAATACAATCTCGCAAGAGTCGACTCGTCATTTGTCGACTGCGTGGAACCCCTTTTGTTCGTAATATGCCTTTAGGCAAACAACTTAACTACATAAAGCTTTATTATTTCTGTACAACAAAGCTGTATGTAGGTCTTAGGGCGAATAAAAGACGAAAACGAACATTATTTATTATAGAAAACTTACGAACTAAACGAAATATACAATTTATCCTGCCTTAATATCTATTTACATTTAATATTTTACATCGAATATGTCTGTGCTGCACATCTACTTCATGCGTTCATACAAGCATAATATTATATACTAGTTATATATAATAATATTATATACTATGATTCATACTCGAGCAGCAGCCTCCATAGGCCATGTTAACAGAAACCTCGAACATCCAAAATGGTTAGAAAACCTAAACGCATGGCGGTATATAGAGATAGGCCGCGTTTTTGTAGTCGATACCCAGCCCCCCCCGAAAAATAACTCTAGATACGCCAATGCCAAAATGTTCGTGATTTAGAACATTTTGTGAGCGTAATACGAAAATGAAATACAAAAGAATTTGTCATTTGATAAAAAATTATCTGTTTTTGTACGTATATCTTATAGAAGAAATATATATATATATATATATATATATATATATATATATATATATATATAAATAAATATATATATTCAGTAAATGGCGCTAGTCGGTAACATAAATTCGCATTACCTTAACACAATTACCAGCTATTATAATTAAATTAAACTAAATATTGTACTATGTTAGTCGTCATCCTGCACAGATTTTACTGAATTTCAAATAGAAGATACATCAGCAAAACGAAAACCTGTCATAACCTGAATTTCTCACTCTAGTGGATATAGGCCACTCGAGTGGTTCAAGTGATTCAAGTTGACTCGAGTCACTCGTAATCCGAGTTATATATTTTACTCGAGTGCGAGTAGAATAAAACCTACTCGAGTGACTCGAGTGAAACGAGGCTCGAGTCTCATCACTGGTCCACACAACTCACAATGTCCATCGAGTACTTGGCTCGCAAAATTTTTAGCTCGCAAGGCTGACAAGTGAACCTGTACGTCCAGCGTGCATACGGCTAATAAAGCAGCGTGCTTCGAAGTGGATTGTTGGTAATAAAATATCCTCAATAATCAGATTAATAATATGTAATGAATTAGAGAAGATAAAGTTTTGTAAAAAATTACATTTTATTGTATAGAGAAATTATAATTGAAGATTATTTTAACTGTTCACATATTATGGAAGAATCATTTTATTGACCTGCTCGGCTGGAAACTTTTTAAGTATTTTGTTAACTTGGCGAATTACTTCTTTACCCACATAAAGGCTTATAGTGTCAGCAGATCTTCCAAAATTTGATTCAAAAGATTTCAACATTTCCACCAATCCGTCATCTAAGTTTTTACTAGAAAATATTGCCTGAAACAAAATTAAAATGTATTGAAAACGTATTGTAATGCTATTTTTAGGTACATGTTTGTAGGAGCTTGGCAAGCGTCCACAAACTCAGCCGGTAACCAAAACGTACCTTGACAACCTACCATTCTGCCAGGCAGTACCTATGTAAAAGACAAAAGGTCACCACCATGGTGATTACTAGGTACCTGGGTTATGGCACCGACAGCCGGTAGAATTATGCATGTGACATTGGTATCCCGCCACACGGTTAACAACGTACTATTAATGTCTTTGGTGTCTATATGCAATGGTTATCCTTAACTCAGTAGAATTACCTGCTTGTCTGCTATCTTATGATATAAAAAAATACTTTTTACTAGAGATGCGCATAATGTAGTTTGAACCGAATTCCAATTTCAACCAAACATTCGGTGAAAATAAATAAATATTCAAGGAACAAATTACACTTACTGATCTAACCCAAAGTAAGGAAATTATTTGCTTTCTTTTCTTCTTTCTGCCAAAATAACTTGTAAAAAGTTTTATTGAATAAAGTACTTCTGATTTCTGATTTCTTGTGTTATGGGTGTTAGTCAGTCAACGGCACATATAATACATAGAAATACATAATTTATATAAATACTGGATATATATATTTAATAAACACCCAAACCCGTAATATAAACATTTATGCTTATCACACAAATGCTTGTCCCCGTCGGCGATTAAACCCGAGCGACATCGAGTGCGTAGTCAGGGTCGCTAACCACTCGACCAACAGGGCGGTAATTTCGGATGAACTTCGACTCAATTTTGGCGCACTTTTTGGAGAGCGACTCACTTTTTACGAATTTACTTAAATTATTTTATATATCGGTAATTGTTTTCCCAGTGCAGGCAAAATAATTACTTATCGACAAAGTTTTGATAGTTTTTAAAATATAATATAGCCGATGTTATTCGGGGATGATTTAATATATTTCAAATGGTGAGAGAATTTTTCAAATCAGTCCGGTAGTAGTTTATTCGATACATATAAAAATGTAAATCTTTGCTCTTTATATTAGTATTTATAGTATATTTCAGTCAACATAGTGCAAGTAGGTACTTTTTTTCTATTGCTGAAGGTTCGGCATTTAAACCGATTTTCGGCCGAATGTCGAAATTCGGCACAAGTTGCCGAAATTCTGTTAAACCGAATGTAAAATGAATTTCGGCCCATCCCTACTATTACGAGGGATTTTTTATGAGACTTACGTTATTATTGAAAAATAGGAAAATGGAAATAAAACTATTTTCAGTCGTAATTTTTTAAAACACTTAATAATGCTTCGGTTATAATATATGGTTCTAAGGTGAGGTTCTATTATTCCATTCCATACGAAAATCTTTGTTTTTGTTTATATTTTGAATAAAAATCTGTCAAGCCGAACGCATTAGGCGGCATAATCGTGATTGCTTGTCCGGAACACATTAACGCTGAACGCACTCACAAGCGTGTAAACGGCATCCAAGTTTTTGAAAAGGCTTGGAGTTTGTGGAGCTTGGAGCTAGCCAAGCTCTTACAAGCATGTAAACGTACCATAATGTCTATGCTTTTTGGCATTATAGGAGCAAGTTAAAAACGGGTATCATTTAAGCTATCGACAATGTAATTAGTTTTGTGTTTCTTTAATTATAGGGTTTGCCCACAAAATAGTAGATTTGTCACCAAAATGTAGTCACCAAACATTATAAAATATATTCCACAATAAATCACCTAAAATCATGGAGATATAGGGTCTAGTACCAAATAAATGTTTTTGTATGTATTGTTATATGTTTGTCCTAATAAGTATTTCAGCAAACTAATTTAAAGAGATCACCAATAAATCATATATTATGTCACTAGACAATTTCATAAAGTTTTCAAAAAAATTTAGGGTTGTCATCATCATTGTTTCAACCAAGAGTTTACTACTTAACGGGACATATTATGCCGTCCCCATGGATCTTAATTTCCACAGGTAGTAAATAAATAAATTTTCTAACAGAATACAGTTTCTCGCTGCCCGCGCGGCGCATCGTGTGATCATATCATGATCCATCCAACCATCCATCCATCCATCCATCCATCCATCCGATACCATGAAACAAAGAAAAAAAAGTGGAAGTGAAAAGCGGGCGTACCGCATGCGTCACTATTATGCGCTGTTACTCTAAACTGCCTTAGTGATACTTACCATATCTTTAGGAGATAGTCATCGTGCGAAAATCTATTATACACTGAATTATGCCGTATTGTGCCATCCTTGAATGCAGAAATGATAGTAGAATACAGATGATTAAAAATGGAGATATTTCATATCATCCGAAAGTACAATTTTCATTTTATTTTAATAAAATTCCTGATTTAATATAATCTCTAATGATATAATAGAAAGTCAAGCTAAAATCAGCCGCACATCTTACATATAAAGTTCATTATAGGTTGACCTAATTTTTCTAGAAAGATATACGTAATGACAGTCATTACGTTTATCGTTCTAGAAAGTTCTCTACTCAAATATGACCAACTGAAAACTATAGAAAAATCAATACTGCCATCTATTGTAGAATAGCGAAACTATTAATATTATAGTTTCTCTATTGTACAAATAGATGAGTCTATTTTCAATAGACTACAAAAGAACGTAAATACTCTTTTTTTTGTAGCAAAATAAAATTTATTGTAACGCAGTTTGGTATATTTTTAAATGTTCTGTTTGTGTGTTTCGGATTATTGTTGCTTAAAATGAAAACGACCAATGAAACAATATTTGCATTAGTAGTTTATATGCAATAATGCTTATTTTATGTATGAGTATGGCGATCGCGGTCCTGATACAAATGTTTGTACTTCCCATTTCCGCTTGTTTTCTGTGTTCCATGGTATATACCTATTTACCTACGTCCCATGGTTGAGGCCGGAAAGCGCGCCAATTTGTCTCCGCCTCTGAACATATTGTCATTAAAATTATAAATTGATATATTAAATTGGTAACGAATACTATTATTTTAATAACTGAACGAAATAAAATGTAACTACTGTATTGGTGACAAAATAATAAATAAAAAGGAGTCACAGTCAGGAATTGATGGTCGATTAATTTGGTGACAGATCTACCATTCTGAGCACAAAGCTATTGTTTAAGTAATAGAACTAATAATATAAGAACGAAGTTCATATTCATGTAATGCACTTCAACTTCATTGGTAATCCATCTCTTATTTTATACACACATATTACATTAAACCTACCGATTTCTTTCTCATTTCTACTAAATTCTGCTGAGACATTTTATCCTACTAAATTAACGCCTCATTTGTTTCAAATCTACTAAAAAAGTAAAAATCTACTAAAAGTGGTCACGTTGCCAAGTGCCAACGTTTCAAAATGGATTCGAAGCGGATCACTGAATTTGGCCCCACTTTTTTTATTCCCATTTCCGCTTGTTTTCTGTGTTCCATGGTATATACCTATTTACCTACGTCCCATGGTTGAGGCCGGAAAGCGCGCCAATTTGTCTCTGCCTCTGAACATATTGTCATTAAAATTATAAATTGATATATTAAATTGGTAACGAATACTATTATTTTAATAACTGAACGAAATAAAATGTAACTACTGTATTGGTGACAAAATAATAAATAAAAAGGAGTCACAGTCAGGAATTGATGGTCGATTAATTTGGTGACAGATCTACCATTCTGAGCACAAAGCTATTGTTTAAGTAATAGAACTAATAATATAAGAACGAAGTTTATATTCATGTAATGCACTTCAACTTCATTGGTAATCCATCTCTTATTTTATACACACATATTACATTAAACCTACCGATTTCTTTCTCATTTCTACTAAATTCTGCTGAGACATTTTATCCTACTAAATTAACGCCTCATTTGTTTCAAATCTACTAAAAAAGTAAAAATCTACTAAAAGTGGTCACGTTGCCAAGTGCCAACGTTTCAAAATGGATTCGAAGTGGATCACTGAATTTGGCCCCACTTTTTTTGATTTTTGTTTTTTTTATTTTTTATTATTTGTTCGTTAATGTTCGAATGTGAAAATTGTTTGTTCGTTTTTTATTTATTTATAATTAATTAAACAAATGTTTACCCTTAAGTTGGCCCCCTTGCTAGATATCTTTATTTTTATCGCTCAGTTTTATTAATTTTGATCAATTATCGTTTGTTCGACCACTATTGATGATTGTTCGATCATAAAAACAATTATATTTTTAATTATTAATTATTTTTTATCTAATAAGCTAGCCACCAATATTTTTAAACAGGGATAGTTATGATACTTGTATAATATTATAATGAAATTAATAATTCCTAAATTAATTACGTAATTGAAAAACTGTAAATATAATGCACAAAAAATCTGTTTTTGTAGAAATGATTTTTATTTATAAGTTTAAGAAATATATTGCATGGATGTTTAGTAGAAATTCATTTAACATGGAAGAATAAACTCAGTATGTGTATATATAGATACTCAATAAACAGGATTTTATTAAAAGAAAATATTTATTTATGTCTATATTAATTCAATTATTATCATCGAGAAGTATCTTGATTTATATATATTAGGCTACAAGGCTTAGTTTTTTTTTTAAATTTCAAATCAATTATACTATTAAATAAGAAACACATAAGGTTTTTTTTCTAACAAAATAAAAAAATTGATCCTAAAAATTCTTTTAAAAAATTACATTTTTTATTTTTTTAAATTTCTACTTTTCAACTTTTTTTTATAATTTCTTTTGGCCACAATTTATTTGTTATAAAATTTTTATTATATTTTACTATACCTATTCAGCAATTAGCTTATCTGTTCTTAAGTTAAAAAGTGTAAAAATTAATTATTGTACAATTTTTGTCTATTTATTTAATTATTATTACAGCAAAAAATTAAAATTATATCGATGTAGTGAATATATCACATGTCGGTATAGTAAAATTTGATTTTATTGTGAAAAAAATTTGGCATATTTGGTTGGAAAACATTTGGTTTTTTCAAAATTTTAAAAAAATTGAAAAAACATGATGCATAAAAAAATCTGCACATTTTGTGATTTTCTGTAAGGACATCTTAAATCTGTACAAAATCATCCGACCAAATTAAATTGATTTTTCTAGAAAAAAAATTAGCAAGGGCTGCAAAACTATCAGGTTAATAAATGAATTTAGGAATTATTAATTTCATTACAATATACAAGTATCATAACTATCTGCTAGCTCTGTTTAAAAATATTGATGGCTAGCTTATTAGATATAAAATAATTAAGAATTAAGAATTTAATTGTTTTTATGATCGAACAATCATCAATAGTGGTCGACCAAACAAAATAAAGATATCTAGCAAGGGGGCCAACTTAAGGATGAACATTTGTTAAATTAATTATAAATAAGTAAAAGACGAACAAACAATTTTTACATTCGAACATTAACGAACAAACGACGAACAAATAATAAAAAATAAAAATAAATTCAAAAATCAAAAAAGTGGGGCCAAATTCAGTGACCCATCAGACGCGCTTGGCGCAAAGTTCGTTTGATGTGTGTTCAAAAACCGACACCGAGCGGACAAAGCGGAAAACACTTCGTTACACGCTTGTGCTTGTCGACCCTTGTGGAGGCTTGCCTCTCGTAGAGAGTATAAGTGTTCTGTGAGGCTTGCCCAGCATGCAAATGAGGTATAAAATATAATGTAATTTATTTTTAAAATAACATTTCAGTAATTTCTGTTGGGTATTCAGTGAGTTCAGTGACAGGGTATTTGGTCCAAGGCCCAAGCAGTTCTTTCATAAAATGTTGTTTTGGATAAAGTTTATGTGAGGTGTTTTTTTAAATTTTTTGTTCCTCTCTCCCACCCTGGTAAGATGTCGTGAGATTTTATTCAACCCCCTCCACCAACCCCCAATATCACGTTAGATTTTTTAAAATGTGGGTTTCTTAAATATGTAAACGCGTTGGATTGATATTGTAAAAGAAAAAAAAATTGCTTCGTGCTTTTATTTACGACTAGTTAAGATTTTTGTTGATTACTAGATCAATATTGCTGAGAGTTATACAAAGTGTAATAAAATTTAACAATAGAATACTTAAATCGTAACTACTGCGATTAAAAAAAGAATATCTACTCTAATTCAGTCCATGGAGAATTATGTGCGGTCTCAAGAGAGACTATTGGAACCAACATGTCCATATGATTTTCAGTAAAATCATCTGTTCCTTCAACTTCGTTTTGTCTAGCCACTCTAAAGCTCATCACACATGGCTAAGATATTATAATATTTGATCTCAAGATGCCTTAATATAATATATCTTAAAGCAAATTTCAGGAATCGCTCACCATACAAATCATATGAACCATCACACACGACTAAGATAATATATATTTTAGCTTTAGTATCTTAAGATACCCAACGATATGGAAATATATATTTCATATCTTAAGATATGATCTTAAGATACGTAATATATATTTCTTCGCATCTTAATATAAATACAGGTGTTTTTACTTGGGGATATGCGCGAAATTATTGTTAAATTAGGTTAACTGGTATGCTGTTAAAATTAATTAATATTTAATAGTTATTTATTTATGTTATAGGTATTATATCAGTAGTAGTCTATATAATAAGTATTAGAAGCAGCAAAAACGCAAAGCTGTCGAGGTAGCGACCAAAATTAGGTCCTCTGGAGTAGTTTTATAACTTGTAACAGTTGTTATTATCATAAATCAAGGTAGCGAGCAAAACAAAAACGATCTCTTATGGTAATTTTAGTGATGCATAAAATTTTGACAGTATTTGCTAATATAAATAACAGTTGTTATTTATTAAAAAAAATTAGTACGATATTTAGAGCGGCTTGCATCAAAATGCTTAAATTATTTTAAGTTACTAAATACGTTTAAAATGACAGCATTTAAGGCGTTTTGACATTTGCTAAACATATTTAAGGGACTAAATGCATTTAAGCATTTTCGTGCAAGCCGCCGTTAATATGTTAACTGTTAAATGATCTATGCCGAATGTTGGGATGTTTGGATGAATGGATGTTGGATACTCAATCATGCAAAAACTAATGAATGGATTTGAATGTAATTTGGCACATAAGTAGATGATCCCGAAAAATCAGGTGATCCCAAAAAAAAATTATAATGTAGTGGGCTGCACGGTGCATCTAGTTTAATATAATAGTTACTATGCGTTCCAACTGAGAATAGGACGGCGCTTGTTATTAAAAGTGTGAAATTAGTAATGTCAGCAAAAAAACATTTCTTCAAAAAATATTGCTGATTTATTAAAGAACATATAAAGTTTTAATATTTTCATAAATAAAAAAAAGTAAAAATCATCAATAAAGTCGTGTTAGTTACACCACTTATAAGTCAAGAAGGATATTTCATATTATTATTCAATAACAAAATCGTTGTCTGAGGAGCTGTTTAACAAATCAAGACGTAAGGCCGTATCAGTCATGGTTAATCAACCTGTATATAGAACTCCAACGACGCAGACTAATATTATCGTATCTTAGCCGTGTGTGATATGTTAAGACACTGTAATATTTTATATTAGGGCATCTTAAGATCAAATATTATAGTATCTTAACCGTGTGTGATGAGCTTAAGTCGTTGGCGACGTTGCGAAGTATGAATGAAATTATTTTCTTTCGAACTAATTAGTGAATGATCTTAATAGTATCACGATTACGCTTAAGATTAAATCTTAAGCATGTAGGTACAATCTGGATAATGAACCAAAATAGTATATTTTTTGTTTCAATCAGAAAAAGAAGTGCGTGATATTTGCCGAGACCCCCCCCCTCTCCAATGTAAGATTAAATGAGGTTTGACTCGACCCCCTCTCCCCCTTAAACATTTCACGTAATTTGTGGACGCCCCCTAACCGTATTCAGCTAAATAATAAGCTCCCGCGTTTGATCTCCGGGGCGGGCTAAAGTATTACTAAATTGCTTTTGGGTTTATCTTTGAGAATCGGAATTACAGTGCAGCACAATTCTTGGTGGTGTGGTACTAAGTACTAACCCCAAGGCTAGGATTAGCAAGTTTTCGGTTGCGGTTATCGGATCCAAGCTACTCGTATATCCATGGAATTACGTTTTCTGTGCGTATATCAATGCAATATTCTTTTATACCTACATATATGCATATGTTTAGTGTCACTTTAGTTTATTTTATGGTGATATATTTATACTCAATATGTTAATTCCGGTGTGTGTATGTGTGTGTGAGTGTGTGTGTGTGTGTGAGCGTATTTTATAACACACACAAACATACGTTTTTACGACAGTAAAATTAAAATAAAGGAGTACAATTTCTTACAATTTCTTACATGCAATAGCCAATAAGCAAGCACCTCACTTCTTTTACAATCTTACCCACTTTTGGTAGTCCAGTTTCATGGCGCGATTCAGGCTTTTCACCAAGCATAAGCATAAATTCTGGTATAATTTAATTAGGATTGTCATAACTCATAACGCCGATTCCTTTACGTCGTCAGTAGCACAGTACAGCATAGCACAGCAGGTAAAGACAAAACAGCTGTCTTTACCACTAATTTCTTTGATTGCTTTACATTGCTCGTGTTGAAATTTAGAATATTTAATGATAGCACGTGTAATTGCTTGTAGTAAACAAGTACTTACCTATATGAGAAAATAAAAACTTAGCTATTACCTATTAATAACATGTTTTATGGTATTGTAATAAAATATTGGGTTCGTGTGGTCTCCGCAATTTTAGTTTTGTGAACGTAGTTCATCTTACTAGTCTGTGGTTTTGTGGGTAGGTCAATTTGTGGTGGGTACGGTAAACATTAAATCAATAATTATTAGTAAAAAAAACTTACATCCACTGAGTCGGCATGATAAACTGAATGTACCGCTGATAGTTGATAAACTTTACGCCCTTTTATAGATTTTTCTTTAAATTGTGCAGCAATTTTCAACTTAGAAGATTGAATTCTAGCTCTGAAAAAGAGACATATATATGAACCTGTGCTTGATAAAATAACATATAAATACATAAAAGAACTTCCAGAACGGTATATATAACCTAGTGATAGAGAGATCAATTGATATATATATATATATATATATATATATATATATATATATATATATATATATATATATATATATATATATATATATATATATATATATATTAAGATTTTTAACTACTCTTATTTTCTTTCTGTATTTTCTCACCTTTTAAACCTTTCCTGATGGCCTAATCGGTTCAGCCGTTCTTGAGTTTTAGCGAGACTAACGAACAGTAATTGATTTATATATATAAGCTAGTAAGTAGTAATTCTGCTTAAAATCTCTAAATATACCTACCTGATAATGAATATTTCTAACATATTCGTTACCTATAAGTAGTACATCAATACACCAATTATAAATAATCTATATATATATACTTATATATATATATATATATATATATATATATATATATATATATATATATATATATATATATATATATATATATATATATTACAGGTAGGTATATTTAGAGATTTTAAGCAGAATTACTACTTACTAGCGATCGCCCTGTGGTCCATACAACCATAGACTAAACAATAAAATATCTTTTTAGTTTGACTACAGATTTTAGCTGTAAATATTTTTAATGCATATTATAAAAAAAATATTAAGTTTCTGCAGTGCTCCGTAATGTAAACTTTAAATTGCAATTTCCTCCGTCCACTTAATTGCCTTAAAAAATGGTACAAATTTTATTACTATAAATTATCTCATTTCACGTATTAATATTTACTATGCATTCTAAGAGCCACTGGACAGCAAGCATAAGTATTATTACTATTTATTTAACACTTTATTGTACACAAAAAAATACATAACAGAGAATAATAAACGAAAACATTACAAAAGTTGAGTTTATCCCTAATAAGAGATATCTTTAGCTGTCTAAAGATACTTCATTAAACTCAGAATTTTGTCCAACGGCTCTTTTATGCTTACTGTTTATGAGATAGGGCCTAGTTAAACTCGATTCCGAAATTAGTGCGTGAGTTTAGTAAAAACAATAATTGATAAATTTCAAAAATAATTCTGTAAGCCTGCCGTTCGTATACATATATTTTATTTATTTATTTATTTATTTATTTATTTAAAATTTATGCACAACATGTACAGAGGTGGACTTAATGCTACATGACATTCTCTACCAGTCAACCTTAAACAAATATAAACAGTGTTTACGATGGGGTGCACAGAGAAACTTAATACAATCGTTTACTACTGACATATTCCTTCTTGATTATTATTAAGATAAATTAAAATTAAAGAAAACAATAAGATAATACGATATTACAATATACATAGATACAAGTAATATATTACATATATAATACATTATACATATACCTACATAAATACCTATATATATATACAAGTACATATTTATATATAGTTATATAAATACATATATACATACATATTATACTACCATAGCGCGTAACACCATTATTCTGCCAAATGCTTACAGAGAGAACGTTTAAAAGACAATTTGGAGGGACTATTCCTAATATCAATGGGAAGAGTATTCCAAAGCCTCACAGCTTCAGAAGAAAAAGATTTGGATAAGAAATCGGTACGACAAAAAGGTACTTGAAGAGTCGGGATATTTTCTGAACGAAGTTGGCGTGAATGTGTGGCATGCTGAAATATGAATTTTGACTTAAGATATTGAGGTGCATTAGGATTATAAAGAATTGTGAATAATGTACAAAGCAATCTCAACTGTCTTCGTTGGCGGATCGGAAGCCATTTCAGTTTAGAGCGATATAATGAGACGTGATCAAACTTACGCAGACCAAAGATGAACCGTATACAATTATACATATATTTTATATTATATTATTATTTTAATAAAAAATGGCAGACCGTTATGGCGGTTGCAGCATCATGACAGACACTTTTTAAATATTTCAGTAAGTCTGAAATATACACATTATGTATATGTTATTTTGATAGACTTGACGACTAGCTTACATTTTTAATGGCAGACGTTTTCTTCGGTTAAAACTATGTACCAGATAGAGAAATTTAATACACAGCCTGAGAATATGGACACTTACCAAACGTGAAAAATTGAAATCTTCTCTCAGTTGTTCTCTATGACATAATATAACATAAGAGAGTCATTGTACAAAATCCTGAGTTTATTAAAATATGTCATGCCTGCTGTCCACTGGCTCTTAGACTAATAAGAACGACAACTGACAAGTTATCGAGTTTATAGGTGCGTGTTAGGACTATTTGATGGATAATTTTTTCCCGGTAGAGATAGGAGAAACTGTTGGCTAAATGTTAGAAAATTCTCTCTCAATCGAAAACTACGAAAATATTCGAGTTTTTTAATATTTATACCTTACGGGACACGGGCGGCTTATCGGGGCTGGAGCACTCGACCCTGGATCCGCTACTGTTGATCGGTGGTTACCGAACCCGGGCGAGAAATTGTGGATTTTACCATAGGTAGTTAACTAGCCCGGACGATAATTTTTGGAACTCTACCATCTAGTAGTCACGATGGTAGTGACATGTTTGGTCAATCGTTCGCCCATTACGAATTGGCAGGCAAAATGGCAGATGATCTATTTTTCAAAAGGGGTCCAGAGTAACATTAATAATTAAAAACAGAAGCATTTGGGTAACCTCTTGTTACATGTACGTACATATTAATACATCAAAAACGTTTTAAATTTAAAATAGTGATGTATCGATAGAATACAATACCTATAAAAAAGTTATAATTATTGTAAAACAAAAGGTATTATGCCGCCTAGGTACTATAGGTACGCCGATAGGTACGAATCAATGGGGCCTGGGTTCGATTGCCAACAGGGACAAACATTATGATAACTGATGAGCATAGATGTATGTATTTCTGGGTCCTTATGTGTATTATGTATACAATAGTATTTATATATGTATTTCTATGTATTAGTATCGTTGACTAACACCCATTACACAAGCAAATAAGAATTTGGGTAACCTCTTGTTACATGTACGTACATATAAATACATCAAAAACGTTTTAAATTTAAAAAAGTGATGTAACGGTAGAATACAATACCTATAAAAAAGTTATAATCATTGTAAAAGTTATTATGCCGCCTAGGTACTAGGTACGCCGATAAGTACGAATCAATGGTGCCTGGGTTCGAATGCCAACAGGGACAAACATTACGATGACTGATGAGCATAGATGTATGTATTTCTGGGTCAGGGTGTGTATTATGTATGCAATGGTGTTTATATATGTATTTCTATGTGTTAGTATCGTTGACTAACACCCATTACACAAGCAAACAATTTGCTTAATTTGGGGTTAGATCGATTTGTGTAATTTGTCCAGCTGTATTATATTATGTAACTTACCTTACCTTTGCTGCGATACTAATTGGAATAAATCCTGACAACGTCAGATCTGTTTCAGTATTAGCTGCAAATACATTGAAAAATGCTTTAGAAATAACTGTAGAATTTACTTTGTATTAAAATGTATTACCTACATTTTTTACCATACGTTAGTAAACGAGCAGATAGTTCTTCCGACGTAAAGAGTTATGAGAGAACTGTTTCCTATAATTGACATTGTATTATCGCCGAAAGTGTACAATACCTCACTTACCAAATGTATATACATTTCCGGCCACCATTTTAGTTTTCTACCAGAAAACGATAGTAATAATGACTTAGCAGTTGATGTCGCCATATGCACATTAAGTTATCCCGGATTATCTCCCGGAGATATTGTGGCAAACTTTTAAGCCGATGTCATGAAAAATGGCGGAGATACAAGAAAAACAAAAAAATATTCTTTAGGTAATCGTGTTTTTCTCAAAAGTAACTTAAACCTAGTTATTTATTGTACTTATCGCTAAGACAGCAACATTGACATGGTGTTATCGCCGAAAATGCGGGATTGTAATACCAAATGTATATACATTTCCGGCCACCATTTTAGTTTTCTACCAGAAAACGATAGTAATAAGGATTTAGCAGTGGATATGGCCATATGCATATTAAGTTATCCCGGATTATCTCCCGGAGATCCTAGATACCGGATCCTCTTTAAATCAGAACGTGAAAGTGATGATATAATTCTTTTACAATTGGAAATCAATTCCGTGATTCGATCAGACGATTCTAAGAATCACAAACTAAAATCACAAAGCTAAAACAAGACGTTGCAAAACTCCAATTCTAAGTAACCACGCTGTTCGTACTTTTACGAACTGTTCTCTGGCAGATGGACAAAAAGGGTTCGAACCACCGTATTGCTCAAACAAATCAGTAGTTGTTAACAGAAAGAGGCATTATTGTGATGTCTATACTATCTAAATATATGCTTACAGTTTTTTTTTTGTGTTATTGGGGATTGACTGGCGAGAATGCCAATTGGCATTACACAAAGTGAAAACGGGGCTTTAAGCCCCGTTTTCACTTTGTGTAATACGAGTGCGAGTATTTAATGCAGGTGCTTAGTATTAAGTAAAAAATACGTGAAGACAGCCGTTGATCAGTGCGAGTGATCAGTATTCAGCATCTATTTACTTTTACTACGCTGAATGAAGTATTTTTTGCTTAATACTAAGCACCTGCATTAAACACTAGCACTCGCACTAATCAAAGTGAAAACAGGGCTAAGTCATTACTTATACCGTTACTTTGCAAACATTTAAATATATAAATAAAGTGATAAGTATTATTTCAAGAATTGTAATCTTAGTCCTTGGTAAACTAATAAGATTTAACTAAAACAAAATTAAACAATGACGTTGCACGATGTTTAATTAAAAACACCATTATTACAATGATGCAGTCAAGCATAGTTAAGCACGAGAGTACTATTTTATTTTGTGACGAGACGATCAAAGCGCGAGGAAGATAGTCAGCAAGACAAACTACAATCGTTTTTGCACTTAAAAATTAATTCATTAATAGGGGTGTATAAATACGGTGAGATGAATATCTAAGAATTCAGTAATCAGTAAGAGCAGTTTCATCACATCGGCGCCTTTGCGGTGTAGGCAGAGTGAACTGCACGTCTAAAGACTTTCCGGTTCACCACGATTTGCCAGTTTGTCAGTTGACGAGGTGAGTGGCGATCCCCATCACTACATTTTAGCGACCTCATAACGAACTTTTATTTCTTTAACGTTTATTTCTAGCGATAACCTGGAGCAACTGTTTTACATGCTCTTCCGAGGCACAGGACGGGTCGGCACCATTCGTCAGATTCCGAGCTGCTACCTACTGATATTTTGGATTTTCGAGTAAAACCGAAACTTTGAAAAAAATTTTTTTTTTATATCATAAGATAGCAAACATACAGATGGGTCTCCTAATGGAAAGAGTCAAACATCGCCTATAGACACCAAAGATGTTAATGGTCCGTTGCTATCTTGTGGCGAGGTCTAATGCCACATGCATAAGTTTAACTAAAATTTTGCTCGAGCTGGGGATCAAACCCCACTCATGATCTGAGCCGAATACCCCAGTAGGCAGTAAGGATTCAACGTATCTTTATTGACGATACGTAACCCGGCTAAATAGAATTTAACAGACTTCTTTCTGACTATATTCACGCTAATAATATTTTATATATAAAACACCCTTAGAATGTTACAAGAACATTCCTGTTGATTGTTAAATTACAATTTATTACCATTTGCAACTAGTAGTGGTATGTCGACTTCAGTATCTAATCTTAAGGTCTTCATGCGTAACTCCAGGGAATTTATTTGTATGTTTTTTGCACCAATCACTTTCAATGACTTCAGATTTATGTCGCCTCTGAAAATGAAATTTACTTTAAATATGCATTACATAGATTACATACTGTTAGTCAGTACGTATATACGGTTTGTATTGTGGTGTATCGTACATTTATGTGGTAAATAATCACGGTTTTGATATAAGTGGTATTTTGTTACACAATATCAAACTACAAGCTTGTACCACGATTTTCCTTAAACCAAACCACCTTAGTATTGAAACAAAATGCAAAAAAGAATTCATATCGGTCGAACCATTTTTCGTAGTATAGGAGATTTATCTATCACTATATTATACTTACAGGGATAGATTAATCTGACATACAGCATCAGCTTGATCAGCTTACCATCAAAGGTGTATGGTAAAATGATTGAACGGAGAATGCAAGGGAAGTCCGAAGGAATGTTGTGGGAGGCACAAGAGGGTTTTAGGTCTGGAAGACGATGCAATATCGTAGAGAAGCATCTGGCTGTTGGGCAGGAATGTTTTGTGCAATTTGGGGATTTGGTGAAAGCGTTTCGTAGAGTTGTATGAAAGAAACTTTGGGACATTTTACTTAGTTATGGGATAAACGGCACTCTGCTGCGTGCTTTGTAATCCATATACTGGGATTGCAAAACATGTGTGTTGAGGACGGCAACACATTGCCCCGGTTCGATGTCAATATCGGCTTCAAGCAGGGTTTGTGCTGTCAAGCCCGTCAGTTTATTCTATATCTGGACAAGTGTCTCCAAAGATTTTAAGGTCGTTGAATTTGGGAATACCTAAGCATGAGGGATGTAGTGGTAAACTGCCTGCTTTTTTTTTAACCATTGCAGTATCCGCGCCACAGAACAATATAACTAACGGATCCGCACTTAGCCACTTGGGCCATTGTACGTAGCTGGTCGAATTATTCCAGCCATCCTAGCTCCCTCCAGAAGCTCACAAGACGGCTTATGTTGAGGCAAGCTTCCTTAAGAATTTCTGGGTTATTCAGGAAGTGTGACCGTTGTTCAGCCACACCCCCGCACTCAAGGAGAACATGAGCGGTAGTTTCCTGCTCCTCCATGCAGCCGCGGCACAGAGGGCTATCTGTTACATCAATTGTGTACAGATGGAGATTTAAATGACAATGTCCTGTTATGGTGCCTATGATTTTTCTCATGTCATTTCTGTTACATTTCATGATGCATTGTGTGAGGTGTTTCGAAGGAGAGGTCACTATCTCTTTAGTCTGCTTGCAGTTCTCAGTAGCTAGCCATAACGCCTCATGTTGTTTGTATGTTATTTCTTTCAGCCATGTTATGACTTGGCTATATGGTATGGCGGCAAAAGGTTCCGGCCCTGGTAGTTTCCAGTTGATTCCGTTTTTGCCAGTATGTCAGCTGCATCATTACCCTGTGCGTTGCTGTGTCCTTTGATCCATTGTAGGATTATTTTGTTGTTTCTTGCTGCATCTTCCAGAAATCTGTGGCATTCTAGCACTAAGCTGGAGTTAAAGCTGCTGTTTTTTAAAGCTGCAAGGACAGAGGCACTATCAGAAATAATTCGAATGTTTTTATCTTTTATTTCCTTTGCACTGGTGTCCTTAGCAGCTCTGCTGATAGCAAAACATTCCGCTTGGAATATTGTGTTGTGTTTTCCTAAAGGTTCCGAGATCCTTATGTTTAAGTCTTGGGAGAATACACCAATTCCAGTTCCTGATGTGGTTTTGGACCCATCGGTGTAGATTCTTAGTTCGTGTATGTCTGAATAGTCAGTAGGTTCTTCTTTTAGTTCGATTTTGTAGTTTTGATTTGATACTACAGTTTTTGGTATTCTGTCGTTTAATGCCTCAAGCATGGGTTGTTCTTTGATAAATTCCTCTAAAATATTAGTATAGGGAATTTTCTTGTTTTGGCGCCATATACCTAAGGTTTTTAGGCGGAAAGCCGCACTGGCTGCTTCTTGTTGAATCACCAAATGTAGAGGTCTTAAGTCTAGCAGAACTTCTAAAGCTGCTGTTGGTGCAGTTTTCATGCAACCTATTGTAGCCACGCAAGCTAACCTTTGTAGCTGCTGTAGTTTGTTTTTAGCTGTAATTTGGTTTGTTCTGAGCCACCATACTATGGAGCCGTAGGTAACTATCGGGCGTATCACTGCAGTGTATAACCAGAGGAATATATTGGGTTTAGCTGCCAAAAGGTGATGTATGCTTTTTTGATAATATATTCCATGTGCGTGCTCCAGTTTAGTTTCTTATCTAGGTAGAGACCTAGGTATTTAACATCTGTTGATAGTTTTTGTTCGGTACCAAATAACTTTGGTAGTGTTACATCAGTGATTTTTCTCTTGTTTGTGAAGAGTACCAATTCTGTTTTGGTGGGATTTACAGAAAGTTTTTGTGCCTACACCATTTTTTAACCAATATCATGGCTGATCTCATTAGTTCACAAAGTAGTTTTTCTGAGGTCCCGTTTGTTACTATCGCTAAATCGTCAGCGTAGCCTGTTGTTGGGAAGCCATGGTCATTCAGCATCTTGATAAGTTCATCTACAACAAAATTCCAAATCAGTGGAGACAATACTCCTCCCTGGAGGCATCCGCGAGAGGTCATTGCATAAGTATTGCCGTTTATTGTTAGTTTTATTACTCTTAGTTTGAGCAAGTTTATGATCCAGTCCCTTACTGTTTCTACAACTTCAAATCTGTCAAGGGCAGTTTTGATACTGTCGTAATTGGTTTTGTCAAAGGCGCCTTCTATGTCTATGAATACGCCTAATGATTGATTTTTCTCAGACAAAGCTTATATGTTGTTGTTGTTGTGAGCTGTATTTTGCTCACAACGGTACACAAAGCTGTCTCTGTGGATTTTCCCTTTCTGTAAGCATGTTGTTGACAATGCAGGGGATCGCGTGTAAGTACGTGTTCCCTTAGGTATCTATCATTTCATCTTTCGATTGTTTTGGGCAGGAAAGATGTTAGACTTATTGGTCTATATGCCTTGACTTCAGCATAGTTAGATCTTCCTAGTTTTGGTAGGAATATCACATTTACCTCTCTCCATTTGTGAGGTATGTATCTATAAGCTGCAAGCTTTATAGATATTTGTGAGATGTTGTGATATATAGGTAATTCCCCATTGCAATAGTGCTGGAAAAATACCATCAGCACCGGGTGATTTGTATGGTTTAAAAGTATCTAGTGCCCATAATACTTTTTGTTCTGTTACAATATTATTTGCTGTGTGCCAGTCTGTGCGGGATGGTTCATGTATGATTTCGTTTGCCCACTTTGGGCTATTCACTGGTATGCTATCTGGGAAGTGTGTTGCAGGAGTACCTCACTTATTTCTCTGTTAGAAATTGTGTATGTACCATCTTGTTTCATTAATGCACCCAGTTTTTGAGGGTTGTCTTGTGCAAGTATCTTTTTTACTCTGGCTGCTTTGTTTGTGGTTGTAATGTTATTACAGTAGTTTTGCTAGGATTTAGTTTTAAAGAATTTCAGTTCTTTCTTATATCGTTTTTGGGTTTCTTTGTATTGCGCCCAATCTTCTAGATCCCTGGTGTTTTTCGCTCTGTTAAATTATTTCCGTAGTTTTTTCCTTAGTCGTTCCAATTCGGGTCCCCACCAGGAGTGTGTTTTTTCCTGGTTTGGATCCATAATTGGGCAGGCTTGTTCATAGCTTGTCAAGATGCATTGTGTTAAACTGCCTGCTTTATGTAGATGACGGCGTACTTTAAGGCACAACCCCACCTGAGCTTTTCAATATGTTGCATGTATGCATGTAAGTTATGAATGATATACAGTTCACACACACACACGATATACATAACATGGGTGGACAGTTATTATTCATATATTTCCTGAATAAATAAATAAATTATATTATTAATTAACATTGCTTTATCACCCTTGTGGAAAAATTTCTCGGATAAAAGTAGGTAAATAACTTACAAAGTGAAAGTAACAGTTTATGAATGTTTATTTTTATTTAAAAAGTCGAAAAAAGTCTTACAAAGTCGGAAAAACTCTGAATTTGATATAAAAATTCGGAGTAATTCCAAAATTTCGGACTCTTCCAGAAGAGTTATTCAGTGTTAATAAATCTTTCTGCCGTGCAACGTTTATGGGTACTAAAAGAAATATATTAAAAGTTATTAATACTACGAAAGTGTAATAAAGGGGAAAAAAAATATAACTAATACTTCCCCGGTTTTCCGTTTAAGAATTTGAAACTTTCTTCTTTGTTTAAAAAAAGGTTACCGTTACTGTCGATCAATATTATAAACTTTGTTTCTTCAATTTTTGATAATTATTATTAAAATCTATTATATCACAACGTTATTTGCCAATTTTTATTTTATTGTACTTTTATTACATAAATATATTTATAAATTAAGTAAAAATTAAAACAGCTGATCTAATTAGCTTTTGACAGGTTGAGTCAGTGTTGCCAGAGAAAAAGTCAATCTTTCGTCCTTAAGAGCATGTGTCAGAGGCCTAGTAGCATATCAAAGCAGTCAAGAATAACGACGTTAATAAGTCAGCGATTGCTAAACATCTACAGCCGTAGTCGGGCCGTAATCACTGGATGGAATTTCATAGGCCACGCGTATTTTCGACAGAACGCCATATTACATTCCACGGCTAGTGAAAGAAGCCATTGAAATCAAAAAACATCCAAATTTCAACCGGGAAGACGCACGTAGTACGTCCTTGATAAGTTTTCTTGGCACGTATTGATTTTTGAAAAGCTGTATATTTTGGAAACGATGATCGATTTGATCTTTCAAATGGCATTCAACTCAATTTAAATATTGCTTTAGCTAAAAAATCGGTAGGTTCAAAAATTTCGAAGCAATGTCAAAAAAAAACATTTTCGTCTATGATAGATCCCAAACAAATTTACCGATTTTTATCCAATTAACGGTACTTGGCGCAGTTTTTAAAGGAGAAACGATGATAAGATTTTGAAGTCAATCGGTATATTAGCCTGAAAGTTATTTCCAAAATATTAAGTAACTTTGCTAAAGAAAACGTAATTTTAATATTTGAAAAGTTGTAACCTTTGAAAATAAGGTTCGGTTTTGATTTTTAAAAGGGCATTCGACGTAATTTTTATAGTATTAAAATATCGTAGAATACCAAAAAATAATTGGTTGAAATATTTCGAAGTTATGTCGAAAAAACACTTTTTTCAAAATTTTCGTCAACGATTACTTCCAAACGAATAAACTGAATTTGAGGCAATTTATGCATTAGATGTTTTTTTTGAGGAATAGTTTTTGTACTCAATCGGTACATTAATCTGGAAGTTATTAAAAAAAAAAATTGTTTCGTCACAATTTGTTTAGGGTATTTTCAAAATTTCTCAAAATCTCTTAGGCCCATTTGGTACAAAATTTCAGGAAGTATAAGTTGAGCGGAATCCAATCGAATGCCACCAACCGCGTTTCAATCGGTCCAGGCGTTCAAAACTTATGAGTTGTTGACACACACACACACACTCACACACACACACTCACACACACACACACATACATACAGACATACTGACGTCATCGCGAAAATAGTCGAAAATGGTTCCTAAGCCCACAAAACGCGGACATATGGTGAAAACTCCATTTTTGAAAATCGGAGCAAAATCAGTAACCTTCCTATCTACATACGTAGTGGGAAGTTAAAAAGTACAAGTGTTTTAATAGATTAATATTGTATTAAACTGGAGTGAATGAAAATGAATTAAAACTACCACGCCAAAGCTTAAACCTAAAAGTGCGATATTTTTTTAGTAAAATGTACCACTAAAGGGCACAGATCGTCGCCTAGTGTAGCTTTGTAGCATTTTTACTCGTTATTTGACCCTCCCGTTGGTCGAGTGGTTAGCGACCCTGACTACGCAATCAACGGGGCTCGGGTTCGATCCCCGACGGGGACAAAAATTTGTGTGATGAGCGTAAATGTTTGTATTTCTGGGTTTAGGTGTTTATTATATATATTCTGGTATTTATATATTATGTATTTCTATGTATTAGTATCGTTGACTAACACCCATAACACAAGCAAATATTTGCTTACTTTGGGGTTAGATCAGTAAGTGTAGTTTGTCCCGTGAATATTTATTTATTATTATTATTTATTTATTTTTATAATAGATGGCGTTAGCAGTAATAAAATTCTAATACAAAATGTATTTTCTATTTTTTTAATGTTTATGAAATAGCATTTTAATGGTAGATAATATATCTAGACATGAATTTAAACCACCACGTCAAAGCCCAAACCTTAAAGTGGGATACTTTTTCAGGAAAATGTACCACAAAAGTGCATAGAAAGTCGCCTAGTGTAGGGCTCGCTTCGCTCGCCATAATTATACTGGCTGTTGCCCAAGACTTCGTCCGCGCGGACTTCGTTTACTCCGCACAGCACCTCCCCCGTAGGTGACAGCTTGATAATATGTAGCCTATATGTTGACCCGACCTGTTAGTAATAGTCATGCAAAATTTGAAATAAATCCATGTAGTACTTTTTGAGTTTACCCCGGACATACATACAGACAAACAGACAGACATAAATTCTAAAAACTATATTTTTGGCTTCGATATCGATTGTAGGTCACCCCCAAGTATTCTTTTAAAAAAAATTCAGTACAGTTTTGACTTTCCTACGATTTTATTGTATGTATAGATAATTTTTCATAGTACGGTCAATTACCTTAGTAAAAGACTATCTAATTACAACATTTCATTAAAACCAATAGAGCTGTTTTGGAGAAACAATTCAATAATACATGAATTACTCGTTTGGATGGAAATGGAGTTTTCACCATATGTCCGCGTTTTGTGGGCTTAGGAACCATTTTCGACTATTTTCGCGATGACGTCAGTATGTCTGTATGTATGTGTGTGTGTGTGAGTGTGTGTGTATGAGTGTGTGTGTGTGTGTGTCAACAACTCATAAGTTTTGAACGCCTGGACCGATTGAAACGCGGTTGGTGGCATTCGATTGGATTCCGCTCAACTTATACTTCCTGAAATTTTGTACCAAATGGGCCTAAGAGATTTTGAGAAATTTTGAAAATACCCTAAACAAATTGTGACGAAACAATTTTTTTTTTAATAACTTCCAGATTAATGTACCGATTGAGTACAAAAACTATTCCTCAAAAAAAACATCTAATGCATAAATTGCCTCAAATTCAGTTTATTCGTTTGGAAGTAATCGTTGACGAAAATTTTGAAAAAAGTGTTTTTTCGACATAACTTCGAAATATTTCAACCAATTATTTTTTGGTATTCTACGATATTTTAATACTATAAAAATTACGTCGAATGCCCTTTTAAAAATCAAAACCGAACCTTATTTTCAAAGGTTACAACTTTTCAAATATTAAAATTACGTTTTCTTTAGCAAAGTTACTTAATATTTTGGAAATAACTTTCAGGCTAATATACCGATTGACTTCAAAATCTTATCATCGTTTCTCCTTTAAAAACTGCGCCAAGTACCGTTAATTGGATAAAAATCGGTAAATTTGTTTGGGATCTATCATAGACGAAAATGTTTTTTTTTGACATTGCTTCGAAATTTTTGAACCTACCGATTTTTTAGCTAAAGCAATATTTAAATTGAGTTGAATGCCATTTGAAAGATCAAATCGATCATCGTTTCCAAAATATACAGCTTTTCAAAAATCAATACGTGCCAAGAAAACTTATCAAGGACGTACTACGTGCGTCTTCCCGGTTGAAATTTGGATGTTTTTTGATTTCAATGGCTTCTTTCACTAGCCGTGGAATGTAATATGGCGTTCTGTCGAAAATACGCGTGGCCTATGAAATTCCATCCAGTGATTACGGCCCGACTACAGCTGTAGATGTTTAGCAATCGCCGACTTATTAACGTCGTTATTCTTGACTGCTTTGATATGCTACTAGGCCTCTGACACATGCTCTTAAGGACGAAAGATTGACTTTTTCTCTGGCAACACTGACTCAACCTGTCAAAAGCTAATTAGATCAGCTGTTTTAATTTTTACTTAATTTATAAATATATTTATGTAATAAAAGTACAATAAAATAAAAATTGGCAAATAACGTTGTGATATAATAGATTTTAATAATAATTATCAAAAATTGAAGAAACAAAGTTTATAATATTGATCGACAGTAACGGTAACCTTTTTTTAAACAAAGAAGAAAGTTTCAAATTCTTAAACGGAAAACCGGGGAAGTATTAGTTATATTTTTTTTTCCCCTTTATTACACTTTCGTAGTATTAATAACTTTTAATATATTTCTTTTAGTACCCATAAACGTTGCACGGCAGAAAGATTTATTAACACTGAATAACTCTTCTGGAAGAGTCCGAAATTTTGGAATTACTCCGAATTTTTATATCAAATTCAGAGTTTTTCCGACTTTGTAAGACTTTTTTCGACTTTTTAAATAAAAATAAACATTCATAAACTGTTACTTTCACTTTGTAAGTTATTTACCTACTTTTATCCGAGAATTTTTTCCACAAGGGCATGTAACATGTAAAATACTTTTGTTTATTGCTAGGAACAAGGCTCTATACAAGGCCGATGTAATATATCAGTAGTTTAACTTAAAACTGACGTTGTGGCAATTGAAACATCTCTTTATACTAAAACTACATAAAAAGGTCTTTTATTTAGCGTGATAATATGTAGCCTATATGTTGACCCGACCTGTTAGAATATTCTTGCAAAATTTGAAGTAAATCCATGTAGTTTTTGAGTTTACCCTGGACATACATACAGACAAACAGAGAAACAGACAGACAAAAATTCTAAAAACTATATTTTTGGCTTCGATATCGATTGTAGATCACGCCCCAAGTATTCTTTTAAAAAATATTCAATGTACAGTTTTGACTTTCCTACGGTTTATTATATATATATATATATATATATATATATATATATATATATATATATATATATATATATATATATATATATATATATATATATATATATATATATATATATATATATATATATATATATGTGCAGCAGTTTTTGAGTTTCCCCTGGACATACATACAGACATATATGGCACACAAAATTTTAGCTTATAAGGGACCACAATTTTAGCTTCGCTTGTTGCATCGGGTACTACTCTGAATTGGCGAGGTCTAGTTGGTTTTTCTGATTACAATTAAAATACATAAAAAGATCTTTCATTTAGATGAAAAACGACACTCTTACAATAATATGTTCACAAAAAAGTGCGAATTTCATTGTGTGTTTGTATACGAATTAAAGGTTAACTTCGCGTCGATATCTGAATTTAGTTTAGCAAGGGACTACACTGGCAAAATGGTGGCACAAACGAATCGTCGCTACGTCTGTATCTTTGAGTTCGATTAATATTATTGTGAGTAGAAGGAATTTGTCATCACATGGCAATAACTATGTGTTTTTAATAATTGGCCTTCAAAGGAGCATGGCCGTCCATGGTTCACCCACCTTACATGCATTACATTTCGCAGAGCAGGTTACCATCTGACCTCGCTACCACGCATTCTCCCCACGCACGCACGTCTTGCGCGGTGCTTGACAATAATATTATACCCTAAAACTGTAATATCTTTTAAGTTATTGGTTGAAATCAAATGAAGCAACGGGCGATTTCATTCAAAATAATTAAATACTTGTGATAAATAACTAATTTATTTAGATAATTAATACCGTAATATTAAAACACCGTCGCAAATAATGCATTATTGTAAACAATTTCGATTACCATAAAAAGGGTCATAAATTGTGAACCTTAATAGATAGATGTACACTATTGCGGACTTTTTTTTAAACTTTTTAAGATGAACAATTCGATCACACATTATTTTTGCGTAACTTTAACCGTTGCGTTAGCAGCGCGCGCCAGGAAAACTCTCAAAAGGAAAAAAACCGTTTAGACCACATTTTTCGTCGATACTTCAATCCTGTTGATTGAGGCGTGATGTAACGTTTATATGGCCTATAACCTTCCTCGATAAAAAGGCTATCCGACTCAAAAAGAATTATTCAAATCGGTTCAGCAGTTTACGAGAGTAGCGCGTACAACCAAACAAACAAACAAACTCTACAATTTTTTAATATTATAAGTATAAAACTATAAGTATATAAGTATAAGTGTATAAGTATAGATTGATAACACGTAAAGCGAGTGGCTGCGCGTAGGTAGCAGGAGACTACGACATCTAAACCGCCCGTTGTGTAGTCTTCAAATCTTTTTCGGATAATGAAATTTTGTATGTTGAAATATCATTTAAGATTAATTATTTTATTTTCATAGATATATACTCAAAGTTTTTTTATTAATTTATTTAAAATTTATACACTAACATGTACAGTGCAAAGACCTACAAAAAAATATAGACGTAGCCAAGCGCTCGTATCGTGAGTTACGAATATGATGACGATGCAGCAATATGAAGCCGGCGGCTTACTAGTCGGCCGCGAGCTAGAGAGAGTGAGAAACGTTCTTTTTATGACAATATTTATTTTGAAATCATGCCATCCTGTGTGACAACAATTGTTAAAACAACTCGTTTTGAAAAAAGTCTTCCGGGATCACTTTTCACAAGGAAGTATCCAAATTTCCATAAATTTAACAAAACTGAAAAAATATTTAATATAATTTCTCAGAACACAAATTTGAAGCGTCATTGTGGCAGTGTGGTAAGTTAACATACGAATAAATTTCCCCAAACATTGGGGAAATGTCCCTTCTATTTAGAAAATATATGTTAATATTAGAATTAATGTTTTATTTGGATTTACCGTGCTATATATGTATATACTACGTACATACATATTTATAAAACATGGCTCGCCGTGTTTCGTGCTGTTTCGTGATTGATTCGCCAACTAGCGCTAGAAGATAATGTCATAAAATCATATACCATAACCAATCACAATGACGCAAACATATCAATATTATAACATTATAAATCCTTGTTAAAGACACCCCTGTGTAACCATCAATATTAATTTTTGTAAAAAAATAAAACTTGTAAAGTTCGAATTTTTAAAGGTAAATTTTATTTTTTCATTTTTTTGTGTGTAATTTTTTTAAATCATTTACTTTTTTTGAATAATTAATAAAACTTTACTGTCTAACTATATCTATCCATTAAAACTACAAAAAATATGCATTTTCATTTTAAAGGTGGAAATCAGAGTGGGCGTTATTTTGTTTTGAGTAGTTTTATATGCCTAAGTAATACTATATATATATATATATATATATATATATATATATATATATATATATATATATATATATATATATATATATATATATATATATATATATATCTATCTGTGTGTGTGTATTTATGTATAGTATAGTATTTTATATTGTAGTATTTTGTTTTCTTATAGATTTAATTTTATTGCAATTAATTCATTGTGTGCCAAGTCGAAAATTATCGTTGTTGCTCGGTTCGGCTCGGTTGTATCGGGGCTGACAAGACCTAATTAGTTGAAATTGATGTTTTTAAGCAGTTTTTTTAGGAAAAACTATTTGTTATAGCACATAAAAAATTATGTTAATATTCATCATATTTCAAAGACCGTGGCCGGACTCGATACATAATTGAAAAAAATTGGCTCGATAGAAAATAATTGCGAAGATTGGTCTTAAAATCATCATTTACGGTTCTATATCTTTATTTCTTTGACGTATGGGTCTGCAATTGAAAACATGAAGTCAACATATTTATACCTAAACCGCTACAGGATCATATTTGACAAATAATCTACACTTTTTTTAATTTCAATATTTATTCATTGTAAGACCCTGGCGGCCCAGTTACACTCTATCAGTGTAACTGGCCCGCCAGTGTGGTCTCGTTTACTCCGATAGAAATAGACAGAGTGAGCGATTTTGGTGTTGACAGCGTCTTAATATTTCCTTGTTACGGGTTGGCTGAAAGAAATCTCTATTACTATAGTGCGCACGGAACTAGTTGGCCCCGCCTTACGTATTACGTATTACGTATGGCGCGGCCAACTAGTTCCGCGCGCACTATAGAGATAATCTCGCCCATTGTACTTGTTTTCTATTATTATTGTTATGTTAGTGTTTACTGCGTGCAATAAAGAATTAAATAAATAAATAAATAAGCTCGTATTTTATTTTTCATTTTATTTGTTAGTTTGCCAATTATCATTCTTGTGTGTACTTTCAGTTTAGAAAAGAAGTTATATATTACTATTAAAGATGAGTATTAAGAATGTTTTTGAGAATTTGTTTTTGACGTAGGAAATAGTAATACAAATAAAATATCAAATATAATTCATATAAGTAAAACGCATTATAAATTATAAAATGTAGTAAAATATTAAACCAGTAAATGGAAATTTGAAAGCCAATGTCTGCAACACTAATCTCTAGCACACGTACGTAATGTTTTACGATGCTTGCAAGTTTTGGCGTTGGCTTACGCACACATGTACAAAAGTTATCTTCACCGATTTGATTCTAATTATTTACAATGGCTACGTCTATATTTTTTGTAGGTCTTTGGTACAGTGGTAGACTTTATGCTACGTGGCATTCTCTACTCAAAAATTATTAGTACATTATGTAGGATGGGGTACACAGAAAATATTTTTATAATCGTTAAATGAACACACAATTTCATAATTATTAAAACCTATATAAAACCAACGACCTCTATGTACCTATTAATGTACACCTCTTTGAATAAAACATAATACACGATACAATATTTCAACCTTTGAGTGTATGCCGTTTTGTATAGGTATGATGTAGGTATGTATGTTTTAGTAATTCGTAACTTGTACTATCCCAGTAGAATCAGACTTTTATTCCACTATTTTCTTTAGCGTTTTTAGAATTCCAGCATTTTCAGAAACTCAAAATTTAAATCGGCTTTTGTTTGGTCTGTTCATTTTCGGCAGACGTCATAATGTTATAGACGTCATAGTCATATACCTAATTGTATTTTTAAAATATGGTAAAGTATAAAAAGTTTAATAATTATGTACTTATCCAGGTATTATCTAAGATTTAGCAAAGGTAGTTAGCCTTTCGTGAATCGTGATCGTTAGAGAATCATTTTAAAGTAATACGAATTTTAACATTACTACTTATATTAATATAATATTTATTTATACAAGTTAATAATATTTTTATGACTTACGAGACAAGCAATGACAGACCGTCAACCGCAAACGGCGGATAATTTTTGCCACTGTAAGGATCTAGTGGTGGAATATTAGCAGTCCCAGTTGAAAATATTTTTTTTTGTTCCTCTATCAAAGCACGAGTGTTGTTGGATGCGATGTCATCTTGTTGTGAAAGTGGTGTGTAGAGTTCTGATAAGTTTCCAATTTTAAATGTAGTGTCAATAGGTCCAAAAGTGAATTTATAGAATTTTGCTGCAAAAAGTGAAAATGATAATAATTATTGTATAGATCTATTTTCACGCAAATAAAACCAGTATAAGATCAATTATTATCCATTAACAGAGAGCTTACTTAGAATTTCATGCGTAACTAACTTTTTTCTGGATTCTGAATGTGCCAGATATTTACACTGATCCAGAATGTCAGTGGATAGAATCGTTAATTACCGTGTTCCAATCTTTCCGATATTATTTCCCCATGAATTTTATTATATGTAAGTAAGTAGCTTAGTTATGTACCTACGTATTAAATATATATCTTAGTGGCAAAGGTACTCATACCAAATATATTCGAAATATATAATATTTCGAAATATATAATCTTAAATGATTAGGTATTTCGAAAAGAAAAAAAAGTTATTTGTGGCATGAGATTTTTTATCATATAAGCATTGGTAAATTAATATATTAATACATACAAGTAACAAAATTTTTTTAAACCTTGTTTTAATGATTAATTGTAAGAACAATACGGGTTTGTATACAAACATAAAACTAAAGCTTAAAACAAAATACCTTCATAGCCTCTATACTTAGATATAATTTTCCTAAAATAATAAAAAAATTTAGTCTATTTTTATTCGCAGGTTTCAAAGCTATCTACTCATTTTTATATTCAAAATTACAACTTTATTTTGCATGCCATATTAGATATGTATGAAATACGAATAAAAATTATAAATTTTGATTTTTTTATTCTCAATATCCATATACCTATAATTTATTTTGGGAATTGGGTGTGATGAACTGAAAATCTAGGTAACGAGTATTTTGAAAGGTGTCGCGATAGGTGAAATGGTATGTTTATCGCAGTAAAACTGCAGCAACTTCCTATTTCCTATACATATCTCCAGAATGCTGCGTCAAATCTTCACCAAATTAAAATGGGACTACACGTCCGTATTTAGCTATCTTCACAAAGGGCCCCGACTGTTAATCGTTCTGTGATGAATTAAAATTCATGGATTGTTTTATATGTACATCGATTAATTATAGAACTATTTTAGTGGTGTAGTTATTTATTGTTACTTAACATGATTCTAAACTACTGGGCTTGTTTCTTGCTGTTTATTTTTCATTTATGGCAACGAATTTTTTTTCAAGATGCAGTCGCGTTTTTTGTTTTCAATATTTTATTTTAATTTTAGGAGTCTATCATAACTTGCAGATTTTCTAGTCAACCCATATTTTAAATTGATTAAAGATAATATTATAAAGGTATATATTATGTATTTGTAAAACGGTTACAGAACACAAATAATTTATTTAATGTTTATTTAACTAAAAAATCACAAATATAAAACTTACAAAGTTGAGCATTGTGAATTGCATTTCCGCAAAACAAGTAAACAAACAAAATATGTTTCATGACTAACATTATATAGGTATCTAGCTAATAGACAAAAACTTTGTTCTCGCTGAAACACAAACGTGGATTTATTTTGAATTTTTAATACTGTAATTTTTTCAGGCAACGAAACAAACTCTTATACCGAATTGTTTACAAATCCAGAGGTTTCGAACAACTGCATTAAATAATTATTACACAAATATTGCAATTTCAGGTCAAGGGTTTAGTTTTTATGAACGCTTTCTGTTACAGCCGACGAATTAATTTACTTAAATATCCGTGAAAACAAATCTTGTAAAACTTAATAGCATCAAAATTCTCCATTTTGTTTCGGCTCCCTATGAAGACTAGACCATTCCTTTCCTAAGACAAAGGTGCTAGTACTGTGACTAGGTAATTATTAGCAGTTTATTATGAACCGCAATTCTGCAATAATTCCGCAATAATTCTGCAATAGGTGTATTGCCCGGATACAATACCATCACCCTATCAATACATACGAGTACTCTACTCAATCAAATACAACGTACTCTACTGTATCCTGTTTCGTCTTATAGGGCAGAGTACCTAGTCGGTAAACTTACGCTTGTGACTTTATATTTCTGCTACACTACTCAATCCCGCGATAATAGCAAGTTTGTTTGTCGTTGCCAATTGCCATGTTTCAATTTGAAGGGTAGGGTGGCGTCTGGTAGAGGGGAGGGTAGGTAGTAGTAGGTAAATAGTGTCCTACATAGAAAGCAACGCATGTTGGTCCGAGCTCCTTTGAAGGATATACCAACAGCCGTTCTGCCATTCAGGTCGTAAAAGGCGACTGATTGCCTATACGTATCACTACAATCGTGGCCGCATCATGATAGAGTTCCGTAACATCTCGCCCGGGTATTGGGCACCACCGCCTTCCTGTTCCTACAGCAATAGCATCAGTGGTTTTCGTTGTCGAGTTCCGGTTTGGAGGGTAAGTAGCCGGTAGATTTATGCATGTGGCATTAAGACCCCGCCACAAGGATAGCAACGCACTATTAAAGTATTTATTGTTTGAAAAGGTGTAAAATATTGTAAACCATCTTGCTTGAGTGCATCCTGAGTTAGGACTCCTTAAAAGAAGGGATCAAGCAAGTCTAAAATTAATAGTGTTGCGCAACTTCAATTTTGACTTCCTTCCTTCTTCATCATCCAACACCAAAATTTCTGCCAAAACGAATCGAATGAGCCCAAGCTCTACAAGTTTATGTGGTTTAGTTTAGGAGTTACCTACTATAGACTTCATCCAGTTCTATCATCAGAAACTAGAAACCCTCCTGCTATAAAATTCTTGTAACAATTTTCTCAGTTTTTTATATCAAAGTGCATATTCTATCTATCTTCTTCCAGATATATCGTGAAACCCTGGCAATCGCCTGCTAGACGATTGGGCGGGGCGACAGGCTGTATTTTAAAACAGAACAAAATAATTCCAAACTCGATGGGTTTATCTTGTTTAGTTTAGTAGTTCCCATGGCTTCATTCTAGTTCCATCATCAGATCCTAGAAATCATCTAGCACCAAAATGTTATCCAAAATAAACCGAATCAGTTTCTATCGAATTCAACCGATGGGTTAATCTGGTGTAGTTTAGGAGCTTTCGTGTACTTTTTCTAGCACAATAGTGTCTGATGATAATCAGGCACTGGAGCCAAACTGCTCCAAAGGCCCAGTAAGAACGAATCTAACGACATCAAAGTCGACGATGTTGCTTCATTTTATTTCAAAGGTCCCATCACCTGCTTCGTGCTCCATCACGAGACCCTGGAATTCGTTTAGTAATAGGGTGTTTGTCAGAACAGAACAAATGAGTACAAAGTCGTTGGGTTTATCTTATTTAGTTTAGACGTTCCCACGATCACCTCACAGTTCCATCATTAGATCCTGGAAATCATTTAGCACCAAAGTGTTTGCTAATGCAAGACAATTCAATACTAACTCAATAAACGTATCTAATTGAGTTAGGTAAAGAGTACTGTCTAAGCATTTTGCATTCATTAGGGAAGTTCCAATGTCACTTTTTCGGCGCCATCTTCTGAGCATAGTCGTTATGAGAAAGAATTTATTGCATCTTAGCACATTCTATGTGTGAGTTAAAATGGCACTCTTGCGGCTCCATCTTCAGCTTCGGCCTTATATTATGTAATGGTAAGAACACGTCAGAAACTAACGAGTCCAAACTCGACTATGGTCTCTCTCTCTCTTTCTTCATGCGAATTTTGGAAGTACTGTTTTAGTTCTATCTTCAGATTCTCGTCATCATTAGTACTAATTAAAATTAGTACTCATAGCAACAATACCAATGAGCCGAAACTCGGTTATCTCGTCAAAATTCTGCATTTGAGAATTCCAGTCCCTGCATCCAGGGTTCATCATATTAAGATCAGTGGATGGTCTCATAATATTGTATTGTCATTAAACTTACCCAGTTTACCAAGTTGCCAGTGACTAAATGATATACATCATTTAGTCATTAAAAATGGTTTGCAATATTTAGAAAATCTGTTATTTACATACAAACACTGGACATAGGATAAAAGCTGATAGTTTTCAAATGCGGATCTTGCATCATCAAATGCATCATCAGGTCAAGGTTACGATGTTATTACAATATCATTGAAGCAACAGAATACAAAACTGAGTATCGATAAAGCCTTTACATGTTGCTTAATTCCTTTTATCAAGTCTAAAAGTGCTGGTGATCTTGAAATGGCCGAACAGATTCTATTGAATCATGGTTTAGAATCATGTCGCAAAATAGGGATTTCAATTACAAAAACCGTAACTAAATCGGACTATCCACCTGGGCGCTACGATACCTTAAACCTATATATGATTTCTGTGCCATAAACTTACCCCTTCACCGTCGTTTTGCGTCGGGGTTTAAAAAACCACGCCAAAGTCGATCAAAAGATAAAGTCATATTGACTGTTTCCTTTAACTGTCGCAGTTTTGAGCACTCGGAATTCTTGCTGCAAGGTCAAATGGTTAATAAAAATATTACTTAATAATAACGCAATAGCGTTATTACTCTAGACTTGAGCATTTTACGGCGGCGGCGAGACGGCGTGTCGTGGCGTACGCCGCGGTGTACGGCTAGAGCAAATTCGACGAAAAAGGCCAGATTTGTGGAAAGGAAATTCTTAGATTTTACACCACGATAATGCGCCTTCACCATTGTAAATAAATTTTTGACCAAAAATCCTACAAATACCATCGAGCAACCACCTATATAGAGTCACTAGATATGGCTCCGTCTCAGTGGCGTAGCTACCTTGGGTGGCACCCGGTGCGGAAGTTGGTGGTGTAACCCCATTGATTGGTAAAAACCCCATTGGTAAAAAACAATAAATTTTATATGATATAGGTAATGAATAATTTATTATTTATAATATTGAAGAAGTAACAAAACACAATAATAACTAAGACAGAAAAGACATTGTTATACAAATAAAATTTCTTCTTTCTAGCTTTGACAGCTGCAAACTCAGCAATAACTTCGTCCAAACACAACACACTTCACGAAACAAATGAGAAATGTTGGGGAATCCCCCACGACAGCGTCAGGCTCTTGTGCGGGAATCCCAAATTTACATAAAGCTGAGCCAGGCTTCTGACACTCGCCTATACCTACCGCGATAAGCACCTACAGCGGGCGACAACTCGGTCTTTCATATCAGTCGGGGCCACCGCGCCGCCCCGTGCTTATGTATATACGGGTACGTACGGCCGCTGTCGATCATCGTTGCAACGTAAGGTATATTACTATAGGTAGGTAAATACAAATCATTGCTGTGTGGATAGCTGTCGCAATAAACAGTAGGATTTAAGGTTTTCGTTTTTTCATTTACCGAAAGATTCTGAAAGGTAAAAAATAATTTATGTTTTGTTAAGTTTACTCGTAATTTTTATAAGTAGGGTTTAAATACTATAGGTAAGGATTCCGTAGATTTATCATGCCCTAGTATTGCAACTTGAAATGCGCCACAAATATTTTAACATTAATTAATTATTAACAAAATTCGTTTTCCCCATGTGGGTCAGAGTTTCTTGGAAGAAAAGAGCAACTGCCACTACGCCTGGCAAGTTGTAAAAAGCGACCGATAGGCTTTATGTGTCACTACCACCGTGACTACTAGGTGGTAGAGTTTCTTGCCGCAATAGCGTCAATGCTTGTCATTATCGTGTTCCGTTTTGGGGTTGAAGTTGGGCGGTAGACTTATGATATAGCATTGCCATCCCGCTGTACAGATAGCAACGCGTCATTAACACCTTTGGTGTCAATAGGCGATAGAGTATCTTTGAGATAACCCTGATTTCATTAGAAAGGATAAGAGATATGTCACCCAAAAAAAGGTGACACCCGGTGTATTGCAATAAATAAAATGAAATATTTAATTTTATACTGTAATTCATGCGATCACCAGATTAAGTGATGAATGTTGTTTGTCAGTTTTTTTTTAAATTTAAATCTGCTAAACCAAAGCTCATTATTATTTAGATGCCTCGTGGTCCAGAGTTCGATCCCAAATGTGGTATTAAGGTTTTTCGAGGTTTTCTCGAAAGTCTTAAACATCAGTAGGAGCTCGGAGTAAGGTAGAGTGGTGTATTACCAATCCCATGTCTCGGATGAGCACGTAAAGCTGTCGGTTTCGGTTATCGTTAGGAATAGTTGATAATCGTAAACATGTCAGTAAATGCGGCGACGAGAATCATTTTTTTTCAACCGAAACCAACCGCTTATCTGGTAGAGGGGGGGATACTTGACTAACAAAAATTAGCATTTTAAAGCTTAATATTTCACAAACGAGTCCCTGAATCGAAAAATTGTTATCACAAACTTACAATATTTTTTTAAAATCTATCCAATGATACCTCATATTCTGGGGTACACTTCCATACTTCCATTCCAACTTCCATACTTTACACGAACAGTAGCTACCTAACCCAAAAAATATTTTTCAATATAATAATATGTTACCACTTTGTTGCCGTGGCTAATATTCATATCAAAGTACAGCTTTCTAGTACTAATTAGTATCTACTAGAAAGATCATTAATGATTTCTAAGTTAGACTGCGGACAGAAGGACGGGCAGACGGACGAGCATAGCGAAACTATAAGGGTTCCTAGTTTACTGCGTAACCCTAAAAAAGAGTGTGTTCAATCAATAAAATAATATAAAAAACAATTTTCAATGAAACATTTTTAAAAATTTTGAAGTTAAATTGACTTTTAAGCACGCTACTTATTTAAGCACAAGTTTCACGTTTAAAGTTTTGATAATACTCGTAATATTGGAAATTATAGTATACACTATACTAGCTGACCCGGCAAACGTTGTTTTGCTATATAAATTATTGAATTAAAAAATAGGGGTTGATCGTAGGGTTGAAAATTAAGGATTGTATGTATTTTTTAATGCCACATTATAAAAAAATAAAAATAAAAAATTTTGTCCATAAAATAAAAAATAAAATTTAGGGGTGGACAACCCTTAACATTTAGGGGGATGAAAAATAGATGTTGGCCGATTCTCAGACCCACTGAATATGCATAAGAAATTTCATCAAAATCGGTCAAGCCGTTTCGGAGGAGTACGGGAACGAACATTGTGACACGAGAATTTTATATATAAGAAGATAAGATTATTTCCAGTAAGAACAACATGCTGAGCGCTAAGTATAGGAAAGAGGAGAAATTCAGAAAAAATATCGTTTTAATGCATATTACAGCCGTTCATAGTAGCCCAAATAACTTTTATCTAATCTTATTTTCATATCTGATACGGTATTTAGCAAATTTTACATGCTGGGTCATTTCCGTGGTCTATAATGTAATTTCCATAGACCGCAAATGTTCTATATATTTTTTAGGAAAATATAGATCCACTACGTGTCGAATTTTTATATATTCTTTAAATTTGCATCAACTTTTAAAATGTTTGTGTAATTTACTTTAATTAAGCGATTTCAAAAATACCGTGGAAATTACACGGAGAACAGATTTTTGAAGAATCACCTCATAATTTGATTATTCTTTTGATATTATAAATTTGGATCAATGACTAACATTTTGTGTATTATTGATCGTTTTTCGGTACTTTCTTGACAGAATAGTATGTATTTAATACTGAACCCGGCAGCAGTTAACCTTACCAAATCTGCACCACCGTAAGCAGTAAGCATCTGCAAATCGTAGCACCATCCACAGGGTTTGTGAATCTATCCATCCACAGACACAATTCAAACACACACAAAAGTTATCAATATCAGTTAAGCTGTTTAGGAGGAGTTTGGGAATGAGTTCAGTAATATTCTCATATTGTACATGATTTTTATAGATATCTGTATAAGCTAAAAGTATATTGGCTTTATTTTAAAGTATGACATATGAGAAATACTTTTGCATTTACGACAGCATTTCTGTTTATTTCACATAACAGCAAATAAATCATATGAGTACAACAATGATTAACGCGACATTTTTTATTATGTTAAACATTATTGCATTTAATAAGCGTGTTATTAAATGTGTGTTGCTGTATTTTCTTTATATATGTGCATTAAAAAAATATTACATATAGCTATGTGATTTTTTAACTTCCCGCTACGTATGTTATTTACTATTTTGCCCTGACTCGAAAATCGAGTTTTCATCAGGTCTCCACGTTTTGAGGTCTTAGGAACCTTTTCCGACTATTTTCACGATGACGTCAGTATGTCTGTATGTATATATATATATATATATATATATATATATATATATATATATATATATATATATATATATATATATATATATATATATATATATATATATATATATATATATATATATATATATATATATATATATATGTGTGTGTGTGTGTGTGTGTGTGTGTGTGTGTGCGCGTGCGTGTTTTAAGTGTGCATGTAAAAGTCTCATAACTTTTGAACGGCTTTATTGATCAAAACGAGGTTGATGGCATTCGATTGGGTTCCACTCAAATCAGACCGCCTGAAAATTTGATCAGATTCGGCCCAGAAGATTTTGAGAAATTTTGAAAAACTTCAAATAAGTTTTAGCGAAACATTTTTTTTAATATCTTTCAGATTAATGTATCTCAAAAATTGCGTCCAATTTATAAATTTCATCAAAATCGGTTTATGCGTTTGGGAGTTATCGTTGATGAAAATTTTTGAAAAAAGTGGATTTTTTGACATAAGGAATTTTTCGACCTCCTATAATATTTTAGTTCTTAAAACACTACGACAAATGTAGTTTCAAAAATCAAAATCGAATCAAGTTTCAAAAATTGCAGTTCTTTAAATATTAATATTTTATTGTTTTTAGCAAACTTGCTTGATATTTTTAAATTAACTTTAAGGCTAAAATATCGATTGACTTAAAAATCTTATCAGATTTTTTTTAATGCATGTTTAATCATCAGTTTATAATTCATGAAATTTTGGGGGTGTCTGGCAGGAGGTTAAAACCAGGAAAGAAAACTAAAATTAAGTCTTGTGTAGTTCGCGAATGAGGACCGAATAGTGAACGTGTCTTTGCCTTGTACTAATGCCTCAGTCACACTTGCGTCTATCGTCACAAAGCTTTGTGCAATGACACGATAAATGCATTTGACAATGACCGGCTATTTTTGCATACATCCGGCCTGCGTGTGCCTCAGCGCGCATATAGCTTCGGGACGACAGACACATGCGGGCCCAGCAAAATAATAAAGAAATTTTACGTAATTTGTTCCTATTTGTCTTGTGCTTGCTAGGCGGTATAGGCGTGGGCGTGTCCGTCTAGTGGACTACCAAAGAGTATACGTAGGTAGGTCACACTATAAGTTTTGCGTAACTTAAAAAAACAACATGTTATAACCAAAATATTATGTTTATTGCTTTTCAAAATAATTTTCCTTTATATTTTAAACATTTTTTCATGAGAACGAACCATTTTTTAAAACAGGAGGACCACCGATCTGAAGGCATGTTTTCTACGTGCTTGTTGAACGCTATCACTGCCTCTTCGGAGTTGGTAAAAGTAAAATCTCTCATCAAATCTTTGATTTTGGGGAAAATACAGAAATCACAGGGTGCTAGGTCAGGGCTATGCGTAAAATGAGTGACGAGAAGTACTTTTCCGAAAGCTAAAAATGACTTTGTTTTGTTGGCCGTGTGTGAAGAAGCGTTATCATGGTGTAGGAGAATGCGGCTTTTGGGTCGTCTTTCGCGAACTTTTTCTAACACCCTGGGTAAACAAATGGTAGAATACCACTCGGCATTAACACTCTTTTGATCTTCAAGTGGAATTGTACAGATGGAACCCGTAGCTTAGAAAAAAAACGCGATCATTTTTTACCAACGTTTCTCGCCTGTCTCACTTTTGTTGGCCTGTTCTCATTTTCAAACACCCATTCACAAGATTGCTGTTTTTTTTCGGGTTCAAAACAATAAATCCACGTTTCATCTCCTGTGATAATGTCATAAACAGTATTAGAATGTCCGTGGTCGTACTTCAGTAGCATCTGTGAGCACCATTCCACGCGAGCCCGCTTCTCCTCCGCTGTCAGCTCATGAGGGATCCAACGACAACAAAGATTCCGAACTTTCAATTCTTCGTGTAATATTTTCTGAATTTGGCTCATGCCAATCCCCAATAGTCCTCGAACTGTTTAACAGTAGCCACATTATTTTCGTTGACGGCAGTTGAAGGCCGCCCTTCACGAAATTCGTCATGTAAAGAAACTCATCCTCTCTCAAATTCAGCAAACCATCGCCTCACGGTGCTCAAACAAGGCGCTTCTCTCCCAAAAGCATTTTGAAGACGAGCGCCACAGTCTTATGGAAAAGAGAACATTTAAAATCATAAAAAAATCATCGCTTTAAAATCTTTTCGACTTAATTCCATTTTCGTTGCGTACGTAGAACTTTGATGTGTGATAAAAAAAACAATTGAGTTGACAAATAATTTCCCGCCAATTGTTTTTTTTATTACTAAGAAGGTTGGAACGTGTTTAAAATATAACATTCGAAATTCAAATAGTTCCGATTAGCCAGACGTGCAAAACTTTTAGTGTGCCCCATGTATAATCACTACGTTTTGGTGGATTACCTCGTACCCGCTTAACGTTACATGGCTGTGGCCATAAATTATTAATGTATAAAGCTCAATGACGTGTATATTATATACGTCATTGACAAAGCTGTAGCAACCATGAAGTACCTATTAGTAAAGGTGAAGCAAGCACTCTGATTTATCACTTGAAAGTTGAAATATAAACCTTTAGCTTGGCAAAAAAAGAGTGCGGTGACGGATTGAACTAAATATATTAGTTATGGCAACACTAAAGTTATCGAGATTCGAGTAATAAACGTCAATTGTTTCTTGTTTACTTTCCATTTTCCAATAATTTCACATTTTTATTATAAATCTAATTTAGTACCTAGGTAGTTTTGGAACCTGTTCAAAGAAACAAACAATCAAATCTAGTGGGTCGTAGCCAATTAGCCATAGACTAGTATATTAGTATAATATATTATGCTTTAGTTGTAGCTAAACTTCGAAGTATCAAAACAATTATGTGATACCATATAAACGATAGTGGCGGCCTCAATTATTTTTTACTCTTTTTTGCCAGGCTATACGTGATATCTCTATCCACAGATTACTTATGTATAAACTCTATCTACGAGGTCTCGCCATCTCATTTTATACAGCTATGTTACAAAAGAGATGGTAAGACCTCAATATAGCTCATAGACTAATATGATATAGCTTCATGGTAGCAACTATGAAGCTGATGGTAGCAACTACGGTATAAATGTCATGGTTGACATTTCTATTTTCTTATTCTAGTTACTAGTTTGTATGACACCTTACCACCAGATATACCTCGCCCCATTAACATGCAATGTCTCCTTACATATGCCCACTCACCTTTTATTAAAACCTTAGTTGCCTTAATTGCCACTAACAAAATTCAGCTGTAAAATCAAAGACCTACAAAAAAATATAGACGTAGGAAAGCGCTCGTATCGTGAGTCACGAATGTGATGACGATGCAGCAATATGAAGCCGGCGGCTTACTAGTCGGCCGCGAGCTAGAGAGAGTGAGAAACGTTCTTTTTGTGACAATATTTATTTTGAAATCATGCCATCCTGTGTGTTAAACCATAAACCATAAAACAATTCATGTTTTGAAAAAAGTCTTCCGGGATCACTTTTCACAAGGAAGTATCCAAACTTCCATAAATTTAACAAAACTGAAATAATATTTGATATAATTTCTCAGAACACAAATTTGAAGCGGCATTGTGACAGTGTGGTAAGTTAACATACGAATAAATTTCCCCAAACATTGGGGAAATGTCCCTTTTATTTAGAAAATATATGTTAATGTTAGACTTATAGTTTTAATTGGATTCACCGTACTATATACGTATATACTACATATATACATATTTATAAAACATGGCTCGCCGTGTTTCATGCTGTTTCGTGATTGATTTCCCAACTAGCGCTAGAAGATAACGTCATAAAATCATTTACTTTTTTTGGAATAATTAATAAAACTTTACTGTCTAACTAGTAGTTTTATATGCCTATAATATATATATATATATATAAGCAGTTTTTTAAGAAAAATTATTTGTTATAGCACTTCAAAAAAAATATATGTTAATATTCATCATATTTCTCGGACTCGCTACATAATTGAAAAAAATTGGCTCGATAGAAAATAATTGCGAAGATTGGTCTTGAAATCACCATTACGGGTCTATATCTTTATTTCTTTAACATATGGGTCTGCAATTGAAAACATGAAGTCAGCATATTCATACCTAAACCGTTACCGAATCATATTTGACAAATAATCTACACTTTTTTTATTTCAATATTCATTCATCATTTTAAGACCCTGGCCGCCCAGTTACACTGGTAGTGTGGTCTCGTTTACTCCGATAGAAATAGACAGAGTGAGCGATTTCGGTGCTGACAGCGTCTTAATATTTTCTTGTTACGGGTTGGCTGGAAGAAATCTCTATTACTAGAGATAATCTCGCCCATTGTACTTATTTTCTATTATTATTGTTATGTTAGTGTTTACTATGTACAATAAAGAATTAAATAAATAAATAAGCTCGTATTTTATTTTTCGTTTTATTTGTTAGTTTGCCAATTATCATTCTTGTGTGTACTTTCAGTTTAGAAAAGAAGTTATATATTACTATTAAAGATGAGTATTAAGAATTTATAATAAATAGTTAGCATTATAAAAAGAAATAATTAAAAACCTATTGAATTATTACTTGTAATTATTTAGAACAAAAATGTAAAATATGCTGAAAAAGGTTCGTAAAAATATTATTCATATTGTAATTAGTGCATATTTACATGTGTAAATATGCATTAACATAATGGCATATGTACAGTAGTTAAAATAAATAAATTTCAAGACCTTCTAAATTTGTTTGTATTTGACGTAGGAAATAGTAATACAAATAAAATATCAAATATAATTAATATAAGTAAAACGCATTATAATTTATAAAATGTAGTAAAATATTAAACCAGTAAATGGAAATTTGAAAGCCAATGCTTGCAACACTAATCTCTAGCACACGTACGTAATGTTTTACGATGCTTGCAAGTGTTGGCGTTGGCTTACGCACACATGTACAAAAGTTGTCTTCACCGATTTGTTTCTAATTGCTTACAATGGCTATGTCTATATTTTTTGTAGGTCTTTGTGTAAAATTTCTATGTAAAATGTTTAATTATTATCCCTTTATGTTCGTAGAGTACTTGTAGATAGATACATGTGCATAGCATTAGCTCCTAACACACTGTAGTCTTTGTAGTTGTGTAAGTATACTTTACTAACCTTTGTGTCTGTTTTGTTTTAGATTCCTCAACTTGTACCGGATATAGGCACCGGACAACTATTTTTAAGTGTCTCTCCCATGACTGACTTGATATTGGCAGAATCCGTATCAACGGGATAGCCACATAACCAAAATAATAATAATACTAGTACATATTACTTTATAATTTGTGTTTCTAGTCTAGTATGAATTTGGGATTCTGCAAACAAAACAGCCTCGGTGCAGTCGACAGCTTCGACGTTTAACCACAGCGTTCAACTATAGTTACGGGCGATAACCGACCGATACGGTTACGGGCTAAAGCTAATGTCATGGCTCAAGCGCAAAAGTCTGGCTGTGTTCACAGCTGTTTGGCTGTTGCTGTTGAAATTGGCCAAGTTTAAAGAGTAAATATTCTATATATTTGTTTGATATTGTTGATTGCTTTTGTGAAATTGACAATATTGAATTCTATTAAAAATATGTAAGTACACATCGTTTTAGTCATCTTGTTAACCAAAAATATAATAAAATTGAAAGTTTTGAGCCGCAGAAAAAGGAAGTGTGTTACATTGTTTTTGTTATTTTTTCTTTACAAATTCTAGTTGTTACAGGGCGGCAAGAGTTGCGTGTATGTTGTTTCTGTTGGAAGAAGCTAAAAGACGAGACAATTTATTTAAAAGTCGTCAGAGGATATGCAACCTAAGTCTTTTAAATACCAACAAAAATTACGTACGTGCTTTCAGACTCACAAAAAGTCTGATAGACATGTTAGAATGCGACCTCGAGCCATTATTACCTAAACAAATACGGCAGCGCGGAGGTCTTAGTCATCACACCAAGGTACTCCTATACTAATACGTAATATGTCCTAATCATACTTAAACCAGTGATGTATAATGACGGTGTGGTAAATTTACTTTTAAAGTAAGTATATTAAAGATATTAAAATTTAGCTTTAAAGCCAATTAACTAGTAGCACAAAGCTTTATTCCAATAATGTACATGGATTAGTAGCAATAAACTCATGCAGTTTTCCTTTTCCAGATACTTTGTGCCCTATCATTTTTGGCTACTGGGAGTTACCAAAATAGTGTAGGCAAATCTCTCTTTAATTATGTTTCCCAGCCATCTGCCAGCCGAGCCATCCGTGCTGTGGTTAATGCACTTAACCACCCTAACATAATTAAAAAATATATAAGATTTCCCCAAAATATAAGTGAAAGAGAAGCCCTGAAACAAAGGTTAGTGAAATAAAATAGGTGTACGTTTGAGTATTATTTTCTGTAGTAACTTTTAATAAATCTAATACCTATTATTTTTAATTTGTTTTTGCAGGTTTTTTGACAAATTTAAAATTCCTGGTGTAATAGGCTGTGTTGATGGTACTTATGTAGCAATGATTCGTCCTAAATTACAAGAGGAAAAATATTTCTGCAGGAAAGGTTACCATGCCAGAAATGTTCTGATTGTAAGTACAAAAATGACTACATAATATAAAACAAAGTCGCTTTCTCTGTCTATCCCTATGTATGCTTAAATCTTTAAAACTACACAACAGATTTTGATGTGGTTTTTTTTTAATAAATAGATTGATTCTTGAGGAAGTTTTAAGTATATAAACCTTTCCAATATTCTCACGGGAACAAAAGCTATGTGGGTGAACCTGCGGGCAGGTCGCTAGTATGATATTTAATGTGTATAATATTGGTAATGAGTAGATTCTGAACATTAATCAATTGAGGAACAAAACTAGTTATAGTGGCTATTTACAATGCTTAATATTAAGTATATTGCAAGCCGTTTTTCCTTAATTCATAATTTAAATAGAAAATGTAAAAGTGCCAATGTTAGTTTAAAAGAATATTTCATGCACCTGAATTTATTTAAAAATCTACCTATATTTTAAAATAATTTGTGAATGTGGTATGTATGTAAAAGTGAATATTTAATTTCAGATAAATGACTGTGACTTAAATATTTTACATGTAGATGCTACATTTGGAGGTGCCACACACAACGGTTTCATATTTAATAACACAGCCATAAAAAGTCATCTAGAACAGTTAAACAGTATAGGAGAGAGAGTATGTTTGTTAGGTTTGTAAAATTATTAAGAATCTAATTTTATGTTTGTAGTTTTTATGATTGCAAAACAAGTCAAAAATACATCTGATGTTAAGAAGTAACTAACTTTGCTTATAGTACCAACTAGAGGTAAGGTGTGTTTACACAACAAGATATTTATACCGAGTATTTGCTTCCAAGCACGTATACTAAGTATGAGCCCCAAATACTTCAAAAGTATTTTTTACACGAGGACCGCGACACCTGACGCGAGACGTGTCCGAATTGTCAGAGTGGAGGTGTCCAACAAACAATGCGCAAAATGTTTCTATTAAAACAAAGCGCAAAATTATTGACGCAAAAAGATACCTCCAAGCCTAAAAGTATTCTACTCTAAGTATTCTATTATACTCAGATGGGTCATTATCATATAAAGTATTTTTTACTACAATTTCAACATTTTCGAGTATTGTATTTTATAGTATTTTATTTTATTATTTTTAAATGCTATTGTGTATTTTAACCTATTGACAACAAGGGCGGATCCAGCCTTTGGTTCAGGGGGGGTCACATATTTGGGGTTCACTCAAGATAGGCTCTAATCCTCATCTAATACTATTAAATCCATACCTAGACCCCTGCCTAGGGGGAACCCCCCTTTGGATCCGGCCTTCATTGACAAAGCAATACTAATCAATTGTTAACTTTATGAAATCTCAGTTACCAAGTTTGTAAGTAAAAAATACTTGCATAGGATAATAAACTATCAACTCAAGAAGAACAATTGTGTGTATAATTAAAATACTTTTTGACTTGAAAGTATTTTGCACTCCATTAGGTACTCTATTAAAGAAAAAAATACTTGAAAATAATATAGTCTTCAACTTCCTAAGTATGTAAGTAAAAAAATACTTGCATAGGATAATAAAAACCTTTCAACCTAAGGAAATTAGAGTATTATAGACTCGGAAGTATTTTATTCTTATAGCAATTTTACACCTTATAGTTATGGCAATAGAGCTAAACGTGGAAATAATTTGAGCCCTGGTTTTCATATTAGTATTTTTTTTTTTATAAAAAAAAAGGGCAAATGATCAGGAGGCTCACCTGATGTTAAGTGATTACTACCACCCATGGACATCCACATCACCAAAAGTCTTGTAGTTGCGTTGCCTGCCTTTTAAAAACGAGTATGCTCTTTTCTTGAAGGCCCTAAGTTGTATTCGTTCGGAAACACCCCCACCGGTTATTGATTCCACAGAGGAGTAGTGTGTGGTATGAAGTGCCTAGAGAATCGCACAGTTGTGGATTTCCAGACAGCGAGGTGATGAGGACGGAACTTTGAAGTTATTTATGCGGCGAAGTACTTTCACAACCTGGTACTCGATTTGACAACTTTTTTTTCGTTAACGAGAGAGTAAATGCGTTTACACACTACAGGGCCACTTAAAAGCGGCGCGAGTGTGGGAGTCGCTGGCTTCTGCAGACCGGCCATACCTACTTAAACCCCTGCGGTTTCCATCCTTGATGCTTTTATAGGGTTATGGGTACGCGTGGGCATTCTTCCACTACCCTGCCACCATCCACATTGGCCTCGACACGACAAGACTGGGAACCATGGGGGGAGCACAAACACTACCTAGAAATGGGAAATCACATTAGCTAAACATACAAACTTTATGAAAATGCATAGTACATCATAAGATTGTATTTTCACTACATTAAAATATAATTCTTTGTTTTGTAATGTTTAACTGTAATTGTACATTATAATACTTCATTACATAGTGTAAAACAAAGTCGCTTTCCGCTGTCTTTCCCTATGTCTCTATGTACACCTAGATCTTTAAAACTACACAATGGATTTTCATGCGTTTTTTTTAAATAGAAAGAGTGATTCAAGAGGAAGGTTTATATGCATAATAACATCCATTATATAGTAGAGAAATACTGATATAAATATATTTAGCAAAACAATGTTTGCCCGATCAGCTAGTACATTATAAAACAGTACAACATTGATTGGCGGCATAAATATGTAAGATGGTAGTACTTCCACAGAGTGCTTGAGGATAACAAAAAGAAAGTTCAAATACCATTGTTTATATGACAATTGTTTTCAGGTGATTCTGCCTATGGACAGAGGTCCTACATGATGACCCCGTGCACTAATCCTGAGCCAGGTTCTCCTGAAGAATATTATAATTCACTGCATAGCACAGCAAGGAATAGTGTTGAAAGAACGATTGGAATTCTGAAGAGCAGATTTAGATGTCTTTTGGTACACAGAGTTCTACATTATGATCCAGAAATGGTTTCTAAAATTGTCATAGCCTGCTGTGTGTTACACAATATATGTAATCGTGCTGGAGTACCAGTCTCAGAATTACCACATCATTTACAACAAGAAGAAAGTCAGACACATCAACAGTTGCAACAAGGCCATCATCACATAGAGTCAGCTGAGGAAGTAGGTGCCTTAGAACATGGTCGCGACTGTCGTCAACAACTTATTAATATGTTATGGCAAGCAAGGCGGTCATAAGTTTTTTAAAAGGTTTGTTATGATTAGTATTTTAATATCATAGGATAGAAAACAACCAGTTGACTCTCCAGATGGAAGGAGTTAAGATACCAAAGTTGTCAATGGTGCTTTGCTATCTGTGTGGCAGGATAGGATCACCATTTGCCATAAATTTGCCAGTTACCTTATTGCAGTAGATATAGGTAAGTTGGTGGTAAAAACCAGGGCAAGACGTTATAGAATCTAGTAGGTACGAAAATAATGACATACTACGATGAAGGTGAACAATGTAATATGTTCACTTTTTCCTAACTGCATAGCAAAACGACAAATGGTCTGTTCTTTTAAGGGGCTTGTATCAAAAAGAAGTAAGGGGCCATCCATAAATTAAGTCACATATTAAGGGGGAGGGAGGGGGTCGACGAAGTGTGACAAGGGGTAGGGAGGGGTTCCAAATTATGTGACATCACATATTTTCAAAATTTAATATTTTATATCTTGCTTAAATAGTATTACAAAACTAATACTAAATAAAAAATATATATATGTATACTAAATGTGGACAAGTTAAGGAGTTAATGTAGAATCTTAAGGAATATAGATGTTAAACTTTAAGGTAAGAACAGCTAGGAAACGATGTATAAAGTCTCGCCCGTAGTCTTTCTTATTTCTGAACCAATTCCACTTAGAAGTTTTAAAAAAATTGAAAAGACTTAAAAATGTTTCAGTAAAGCAATATTTTGGTAAATAACTTTTAGATTACTGTACCAATTAAGTATATACCTACAAAATCTAATCAGCTCTATTCCTTTAAAAACTGCGTCTAATACAGTAAAATAAATCGAAATCAGTTTATCCGTTCAGGAGTTATCGTTGACAAAAAATTTTGGAAAAGTGTCTTCGACATAGCTTCGACATTTTTCGACCAATCTTTTTGATTTTCTACTATATTTCAGTACCAACAAAAAACCACATCGAATGCCGTTTCAAAAATTAAAATCAAATCAAATTTTTAAAAGTTACAGATTTACAAATATTAAAATTATGTTGTTTACAGCAAACTTACTTCATATTTTCAAATTAATTTGACGCTAATATCTATATATTTTTAACTTCCCGCTATGTATGTAGATAAGGAAGTTACTGATTTTTCCCCAATTTTTGAAAATCGAGTTTTCACCAGATCTCCACGTTTTGAGGTCCTAAGAACCTTTTCCGACTATTTTCACGATGACTTCAGTATGTCCGTATGTATGTCTGTCTGTCTCTCTCTCTCTGTGTGTGTGTGTTTGTGTACGTGTGTATGTAAACATCTCATAACTATTGAACGGCTGGACCGATCGAAACGCGGGTTAATGGCATTCGATTGCATTCCGCTCAACTTAAACTTTCTGAAAATTTGAACCAAATCAGCCAAGGAGATTTTGAGAAATTTTGAAAAAACCTCAAAAAAAATTGGCGAAACAGTATTTTTTTAAAATATAAATCCAGATTAATGCACCGATTGAGTACAAAAACTAATAATCTCTATTCCTCAAAAAACTACGTCTAATTCATAAATTGTATCAAAATCAAACTGATTTCTATTCCGATTCAAAATCTGTTTGGTAGAAATCGTTGACGAAAATTTTTTAAAAAGTGTTTTTTCCGACATAATTTCGAAATTTTTCAACCAATAATTTTTTGTTATTAAAATTTTGGTAACTAAAAAAACTACGTCAAATGCCGTTTCTTAAATCTAAAAAAAAATCTATTTTTCAAAAATTACAGCTTCCCTTCTAGGGAAGCGCGTTCCATTCTAGGCCGCATCTTAACTTACCATCAGGCGAGATCGTGGTCAAGCGCTTCCCTATCGATAATGAATAAAACGTATTTTTCGTTTCTTTTTGCTCAATATTAATAAAGGTAACAGGTAGGCGCTTAAAATTTTTACAGAATATTTAGTTGTATATTACGTTTCAAAATAAATAATTAAATAAAAAAATGATGTGGTGTCGCGGGACACCAGGTAGGAACAAACTTCCTTCGGCACTACTCGCTTGTGTACGCGACTGTCGCGCATGCGCACTGTTACACTGGGCCCGAGATTTATGTTTTTAAAAAAGAGTTTTTAATTATTCAATCGTTTATTCACTTAACACAAGTTATATTAACACAAGTTAAAATAGAAATAGTAAAGAAATAGTAGGGAATGAATTGAAAGACTAGTGATCTGGTAGGGATCTGGACCGAGACTGACTGATGCGGACTAGGGAATAGAATAAGGGTCAAAAGTGCTGATGAAGCACTTTTGAGGGATTTGTTGACGGGGGTCTGATGCAAGCCTTTTGGCCTACAGTCAGGGGATATAACAGCCCCCCGGTCAAGAGTAAACTTCAGGGTTGAAGTGAAGTTTACGGAAATTAAGATGGAATTAATAGAATTAGATGTGAAGGGAAACTTTTTATGCGGTCAAAGCCGCAAAGCAAAGCTTAGTATATTTGTGTAATTATACTTTAGTGCGTATTTTAGGGGCAGAGGTTTCGATATCAGCGATAGTCTGTTCGTTAGTCTTAATTTCTGAGAGTTGATTTGTTTCACTTGGGTCTTTAATATTTGTACTCTTTAAAACTTTCAAAAGTTTTAGATCACTTTTCCTTCTGTACAATTTAATATAGAGATTGAAAATGATTACACTTATTATTACTAGGACTAAAATAATAGATAGAACAGAATAATGTACCCCGTATTTAATTATATGCGGTTGGTTAATAATTTTATCTAGTTCTTTTAATATTGGTTTATTGAAGATATTTTGTTTAAAATTAATATTTTCTAAATCTATGTTTTGAATATTCATAGGGGGTGCATTATCGACAGTTTCTTTGAACTTATCAAAATTACAACATGAATCATTAATTAAATTAAAGTTAGAGTAACTCATCGTAGGTGAAGTTATGTTTAACACATTATCACTAGTATAAAGTTTTGTACTTCTGCAGTAGGCAGTGCAATGTACTGGAATAGTAACGATGCCAGTACCGGCAATGTTCTTTTCGATCAGTTCGGAATTAATACAATCTATGGATAATTTCGTAGATTTAGATTGCACGAAGATCCAGCGGTTATTAATAAGAGGTTTCCACACATCTAACTGTCCGTGTAGGAAATCTGTTTTACACTGCACTGGTATAGTTGTTAAGACTTTTGATAATATTTCACTTTCACATGACGGGTTTGCACTCAGCGGGTAAACATTCATGATTTTGCAGATGTATTCATACACATTGGCGTTTTTACACTTTTCCAGAGAATCCAGGCTTGTATAATGTGTTTTGTCTTTGGTAATAGCGGTGTATTTGTTGGCGGGTATTATAATGCTAAATGAGTCTGGTCTTTCTACATGATGCGGTACAGGTAAGGGTATGTTATGGTACAAATAAAATTCTTGCGAGGTTACAAGAGGTATTTTTAACACAAACACAATTTTATGATTTAAATAATAACATATTAAAGTTGATATATTCAATATTGAATGAATAGATTTTATATCTAGTCTTAAAGCTAATTCTAAATTATTTGGTATATGTCTATAGTTATTGGCAAGCTCTTGATATAATTGGTAAGGTGTTATGACGGAGGGATGTAAGATATTAGAATTACAAAATAAGATAGCGTTTATTATATCTTCCAATTGGAAAGATACACTAAGTATAGAAGTTTCTAAACTATGTAGAATTGAACTAATTTCTAAAGACGTTGCTAATTTATTCGAAATAATTGTCAAATTTTTGAATTTTATAGTGAGCTTGTCGATAGCTTCAGACAAACTATCTTCATTAAGTTTTAATTTATGAATAGTGTCATTATACACTGAAATAGTTGAAGTAGTAACCAATATATTTTCTTTAATTAACGAAGCTAATTTTCTACTATTATCCTGTACAGTATTTATGGCATTATCATATTTATAGGCATCATTTTCATCTAAAACGCCAAAGATGTGCTTAAAGACGCTTCCGATTCCTGCAAACCATGCACGTTTCATTCGGTTATCTATAAGATGAGCAATAGAGGAAAATTGGTTTTCTATATCACGGTAACGAGTTGTAAGTGGTTCTAACATATTGTGACATTCTAAATTGTCTATTTGCCTACACATGAACCTTATAGTTCCTAATACAGAGTTTATGTTTTCGATATGAGGTTGAATATGTGAGATATCAATAGGCATTAACACATTTAGATGGCCATTGATAATTTTTAATTTACCTATATAATCAAAGTAAATGCCTGAGCTTGACGGTATAGTTTGCACGATATCTTGGGCTGCCATTGCAGACACGTAATTGCAAAGAACGAGACTGAAAATAAGAAAATAAAACAATAATGACCTTATGTACTAATTCTATATGGGTAAGTAAAAGTGTAAAATTTAAATTAAAAATAAAATAGTGTAAAGGGGTTGTATATGTAAAATAATAAAAAAGTAGAAATAGCATGACTTAGGAGCTCTCTCGTCGGGCGAGCTTCACTTCGTCGAAGTGGTGAATGACGTGACGGCGATTTATTAAAAGAGTCAGAGAATTTCTGCCGTTGATTTTGACCACCTTGTACGGTCCCTTCCATATAGGAGAGAGGGACTTCCTTAGTCTAAGGTGATTTTTTAAGAACACATAATCGCCGATTTTGTAAGTTACAGGTCGGGTGTGTGTGTCGTAGTAAGTCTTAGAAATTTCTTTTGATTTCTCTATATGTTGAATTGCTTTGTCTCTACAACACTTGAGCCGGTTTTGCAACATTTTCACGTAATCCGAATAAGTAATAGTAGATGAATCGTAAATGGAGCTAGGAATAAATGGCTTATGCCCGAATAGAAGTTCGTGGGGAGAAAAATTGGTAGTTGAATGCGGAGTGGTATTATAAGCCAGCATGGCTGTGTAAACATAACGGGGCCAATTGGTTTGTTCATCATTAACGTAGGATTTTAAATATTCTTTTAGCGTTGAATGTGAGCGTTCAAGCGCTCCTTGAGTTTGAGGGTGATACGGAGATGACCAAAGTTGTTTGATTTTTAAAAAAGAACAGGTCTCCTTGAAGAGTTCCGCTGTGAAATTGGTACCTTGGTCTGTGAGGATTGTTTTTGGAATGCCGAATAGAGAAATGAAATGTAGAAGACAATCTGTGGTTTCTTCGGCAGTTGTGCTCCTGATGGGATATGCGGTGGAGTATTTAGTCAGGTCGTCTTGGAGGGTAAGGATGTATTTTGTCTTAGCGGTACCTGACTCTGGAAGGGGGCCTACTATGTCTAAAGATATGCGTTCAAAAGGAGATTTGGAAGTGGTAGTAATCTGCATAGGTGCCTTATTTATTTGTCTGAACGCTTTATTTGTTTGGCAAAATGGACAGTTTCTTACGTATTGCTCGATGTCGCTTCGCATATTTTTCCAGTAGAATTGATCTCTAATTTTATTATACATCCTTGTGGAGCCGGGATGCCCAGCAGATGGGATGTCGTGATTATCGTATAGTATCTTTTTTACTTCGGTTAAGGTTGGGTAAATAATGTTGTTGTGGTATACATTTATTGTGATATTCGTCTTGTGAAATAAAAATGTAAGTATATTGTATATTTTCGTAAACGACAGATTTTCAAAAGGATTCTTAAAATCCGAGATCGCGATTTCTTTTGTCTCTTTATCTAATATTAAATTGTCTTTTGTCTGTTTCAGGGTTTTGAAAATCTCCGGGTAAGTAGTGACGTCGAAGTGATGGACCTTCGTGTAAATAAAGTAAGTATCTTTATCTTTCATGCTTATCTTTTCAAAAGAATACAATTGCTTTTCAGAATATAATATATCTTTAGGATTTTCGAGATTTCCTAAGATTTCCTGGGTATAGAAATTAGATTCATCTAAGTCTAATGATGTGGGTATAACGATTGTTTTGCAATGAGTTTTCATCAACGATTGGTTATGTTCTATGATATTAGTATCATAAGTATTGTCCTTATTAGCAAGGTTTTTTAGGAAATTAGAATAGTCAGCGTCTGTATTTTCTGAAGAGTTTGGAGAGCGTTGCGTTTCCGGGCTTGGAAGGTTCAGTGTTTCAGGATTAGGTGAATTTTGCTTTTCAGGGATTGGTAGGTTTGGCATATCGAGATTTGGCATATCAAGATTTGAAGGGTTCGTCGTTTCAGGATTTGTAGGATTCAGGGTTTTGAGATTTGTCGGGTTCAGCGTTTCAGGATTTGGTAGATTCAGTGGTTCAGGATTTTGTATCATTCGTATAATTATATAATTTCATCATATAATTTCGTATTCAAATTCTTCAAGTTTTAGCCGCCATCTTTGGAGTTTACTGCTTGGGTCTTTATGATTAAACAACCATCGGAGAGGTCGATGATCGGTAATTATTTGGAATTTTCTCCCGTACAGATAGGGACGGAAGGTTTTGCAACCAAACAGTATTGCCAATAACTCCTTTTCTGTGGTACTATAGTTGCACTCACTTTTGTTTAGGGTTCGCGATCCGAATGCAATCGGTTTATCTTGGCCGATCGGGCCCTGTGACAGGACAGCACCGATTGCATGATTTGATGCATCGCAAGTTAATACAAATGGCTTAGTAAAATCGGGATAGCATAGAATGGGAGCAGATGTTAACTTATGTTTTAATGTGTCAAAGGCAAGTTGTTGAGGATTTTCCCATTTGAAAGGTATATCCTTTTTCAATAAACTTGTTAGAGGCTTAGCTAATTTTGAGAATTCAGGGATGAAGCGGCGATAGTAAGAGACGAGACCTAGGAATGACTTTATGTCTTTTGGGGAATTAGGAACAGGAAACTGTGTCACGGCTTTGATTTTTTCGGGATTTGGTTTAACTCCGTTTTCAGTAATGATGTGTCCCAGATAAGCGACTTCACGCCTTAAGAACTCGCATTTATCAGGCTGGAGTTTCAAATTGAATTGACGTAGTTTCTTGAAGACTTCGGAAAGGTTTTGAATTTGGGATTTTAGATCGTAGGAATAGATGACTATGTCATCAAGATAGACAAAGCAGCGGATTCCTTGTAAGCCGGACAGTGCGGTATTCATTAGACGTTGAAAAGTTGCCGGGGCATTTTTCAGCCCAAACGGCATACGAGTGAATTGGTAATGGCCTTGAGGGATATTGAAAGCTGTTTTGGATGCGTCATCGGGATTCGGAGGGATTTGATGAAAGCCAGAAGCAAGATCCAGTGTGGAGAAGTACTTGCTATTGCCAAGTTGGTCAAGGATTTCATTAATTTGTGGGATTGGGTATGTGTCTCCTATCGTAACATCGTTAAGTTTGCGGTAGTCGATGACTACACGCCACTTTTGCTGATTAGAGGCATCCAGTTTTTTGGGGACCACCCAGATAGGTGAGGACCACGGGGAAACAGAGGGCTCTATTATTCCTTGTTCTAGCATCGCGTTCATCTGCTTGTTTACCTCTTCTTTATGGATTTCAGGGAAACGATATGATTTAGTATGTATAGGTATGTCAGTATTGGTTTTAATGTCATGCCTAATTGAATTAGTAAAAGTTAATTTTTTACCTGGCAAATGAAAAATGTCTGAATATTCTGAACAAACATCGTAAAGAGCATTAACTTCTTCGTCGTTCAGGTGAGAAACTCGGAGTTGGCTTAAAACAGTGTTAGTACGGTCATAGGAGTCGTTGTCTTTAGTTTGATTTACGAGGTTAATAGAATAATTAAGAGATTCCTGGAGATGATTTTCGTTATCAATACGGGTAATTTTTAGGTTAAGGTTAGAAGTTAACGTCACTGCAGAATTCGATACATTTACGACGGATATATTAACGCGATTATTGGGTTTGACGCGTGTGAGGCAATTAGCTATTATTACTTCGTCAGTTATGCTTTGATCCAAGATGTAACCTTCTTTCGTCTCAGGATTAAGGACAGAACATTCAATAACCATTTCTGTCCTGGGAGGTATAATATAAGAAGGGTCAGAGAATTTGAGTTTAATTTCTGTGTCATGTATATGTAACACAGCTTGAGTATAATCGATATTACAGCCAAATTCATTAAGTAAATCAGAGCCAATTATACCGTCGTATGGCAGGTTGATGTTATTAACGACATGGAATTTATGAGAAATGCTAAGACGTTTCGAGATATATAAATTTAATTGGAAATGTCCCATGGTTCGTGAACACTGATCAGTGGGATCTATTCCTTTTAATTTGATAGGTTCGTTTTCGAGTTTTATATGTGGGGATTGGATACACGGATATTTTATTAGACTTACAGCTGAGCCTGAGTCGATGAGGAGAGATAATGGATTATTGTTGATGGGAGTTTTAATAGAAATATGAGGTAGTAGAGTTTTTGTGGGATTGGTAGTAATTTCGTATGTTGGATATGGCTTGGGATCAGATTGTAATGAATTGGATACAGTGGGATCAGTGCATTCGGTGGATTTTGATACAGTGGATACAGCGGGGCTAGATTTAGCGGGCACAGCGAGTTTTGATTCATTAGATTCAGTGGATTTAGGAACCGTGGATACAGTGGGTTTGGATACAGCGACGGTTACGGCGGGTTTAGATACAGCGACGGATACAGTGGGTTTGGGTACAGCGACGGATACAGTGGGTTTAGATACAGCGACAGATACAGTGGGTTTGGAAACAGCGACGGATACAGTGGGTTTAGATACAGCGACAGATACAGTGGGTTTGGAAACAGCGACGGATACAGTGGGTTTAGATACAGCGACAGATACAGTGGGTTTGGAAACAGCGACGGATACAGTGGGTTTAGATACAGCGACAGATACAGTGGGTTTGGAAACAGTGTCGACTTTAGATTTAAGTCTCGTGCGACACTCAGGCGAGACTATTACTCGTTTAAATGATTATTGTCTACTTCATCATAGCCTTCTTCTTCAGGATTAGGTAGAAAGTTGACTCGAGCAGCGGACGGGTAGGAAGGCTGATTGTTGAAGTTTTTGTGCCGGTTATTGTATTCTCTCTTCTTGCAATTCTCTATAGTATGTCCCGGAAATTTACAGTAACGACATATCAAAGGATTATTTTCGCGAGGAGCAAATTGTCTCTTAAAGGGTTCAGAGTTACGTGTCTGCACGGGATGCCTCGATGGTTGACTTTGGAAAGTAGGATTCGGTCGAGTTCTAGGTCTGTTGTCTGTCTGTAAATTTCGTTTATACAGGGTCTCTTGTATCCTTTCTTCTGATATGGCATAATTGATTGCTTCGTTTAGGGATTTTGGAGATTTACATCTCACTATATTTGAAATACGAGGTTGCAAACCTATTAAAAAGTGGTGTAAGGCTAGCTCTTCCATAGCAGCGATGCGTCCTGGTAATTCCTTAGCTTTAGAATTTGTGAGTGAAATTTCTGTGAGTAATTGTGAAAGGTGTGTTTCAACACGAAGAGAAAATTTGCTTACATTTTCGTTAGGAAGCTGTTTGCTATCTTGGAGTTCCATCAAAAGGTGGGAGTGATGTTTCCTTTCGCTAAATTGCGTCTTTAAAAAATCTTTTAGTTGTTCCCAATTTTGGAACTCCTTGATTGAGCAAGCAACTTCCGCTTTTCCCTGAAGTTGGCATAAAATAAATTTGAATATAATTGGTTTTTGTGCAGGCGTGGCAAGATCATAGGCATTGTTACAATTGATAATAAAAGAGTTTAGTGTTTCTCTGCTGCCATCATAGGTTTTAATGAACTTTAGTAATATGCTAAGGTCTAATTCTGGCATGGCAGTACATGCGTTTACCTTTCTAGACCTGGTTGACCTCTGTGAATCGAGAGGTCGCTCGTCCTCGGATTCAGAGGGTAATAAAGCGTCTTGAGGAACCTGAAGGGTCTCCTTTGCCATCTTTGATGTCTTAGCTTCCGACATTTTTATACACACAAAATGAAATTTACACACACAAAAGAAAATAAGATACACAAAAAAAATTTACACACAGGAAAAAAAAAATGTAAATTAAAATGAGAGTTTGAATTATTATATTGTATAAATTATTACTACAAGGTACAGTGTGGAACAAACCCTTTCTGTACGGATATTTGATATTGTAAACAAAGAGCCAGACTCACGCGATAAGGAACACCTGCATGCTTCAGCGTTGATATGCGGACTCCAACGACGAATTTGATGAATTAGTAATTACACGGATATGGATATTATGATTTCTTGGTGGATTTCTGTGATAATTTGAAAATGGTAGATTTTCTTTTATATAGATGATTTCCACTCGGCCGTAGAGAAACTAGTAGGTATGATGACTTTTCTTCTCTTAAGAAAGTCTGGAATTTAGCACTTTTAATTTTCACTTTTCACTACGATTTTAGAGTTTTGTATCAGAGACGTTCCGAGGATCTGTTTCGAGATCCCTTATAGCTGCCACCAATGTTACACTGGGCCCGAGATTTATGTTTTTAAAAAAGAGTTTTTAATTATTCAATCGTTTATTCACTTAACACAAGTTATATTATATTAACACAAGTTAAAATAGAAATAGTAAAGAAATAGTAGGGGATGAATTGAAAGACTAGTGATCTGGTAGGGATCTGGACCGAGACTGACTGATGCGGACTAGGGAATAGAATAAGGGTCAAAAGTGCTGATGAAGCACTTTTGAGGGATTTGTTGACGGGGGTCTGATGCAAGCCTTTTGGCCTACAGTCAGGGGATATAACAGCACGTCTCATTTAACGCTTTTATTCCACGCATTTTTCTTACGGTTTTACTATCACATTTTTTTCAGTTCGGTCGCGCAGCAAAATCCCTATCCCCTCCAAGCCTGCCGTAAGGAACTTCGTTCCAAAAATAAAGTAAATATTAAAGGGGGCTCCCATACAACAAACGTAATTTTTAAGCAATTTTTTACTCGATCTTAATAAAAAATTTTTTTACTCGATCTTAATAAATCTTATCAAACAAAAACTTGAATAGGGATGGTATGGAGCATTGCGTGCGCGAGTCCGACTCACACTTGGCTGGTTTTTTATTATATTATAGTCATTCGGAAATATGAATTGAAAAACTTATCTGGGTCATCAATTAATTTTTCAAATAAATTGTACTATATGCCATCTAAATATCTCACTTTGATAATTAGATGCCCATTGTGGGTCAATAGCCTAAAATTCGTCTTTTTTACGTCTTGAATATCTATACATATAATAAAATCATAGGAAAGTCAAAACTGTACCTTGAATATTTTTCTAAAAGAATACTTGGGGCGTGATCTACAATCGATATCGGAGCCAAAAAGATAGTTTTAGAATTTTTGTCTATTTGTCTATATGTATGTCCGAGGTAAACTCAAAAAGTACTGCATGGATTTACTTCAAATGCATGAATATTACTAACAGGTCGGGTCAACATATAGGCTACATATTATCACACCATCACCGACAGGGGAGGGGCTGTGCGGAGTAAGCGAAGTCCGCGCGGACGAAATCGCAGGCAACAGCTAGTAGTAAATACAATAAAAATACAATCTATTGTTTTACGCTGGCATCACGCATCGCTCCTATCCACGTCTGGAATTATATAAGGCGGTGTCGGGTCGGAGCGTGTCGGTGTATGTCTGTCTAATGAAGACTGTAGCTGCAGGTGCCGTGTCGGGTCGTCGCGTCAAGTACTGTCGGTGTCGGGCCGGGGCCGTTGCCGGGCCGGCCAATCAAGAAGCGCCCATTAAGTAGGCCATTTTGATAGGTCCCTAATTTCCAAACATCCGTGGTGCAATAGCAATCACGCTTAACCTGATTGTAAAAGTCAGATTTCGTAGCATTTATATGCTTTTAATATTTTGCTGTCTCCTGCTTAAAAGGGAGGGAAACAGGATGTATTTTCCTACTCCTCCTGTATAGGTAATTTTGATTAATTTCGTTGCGGGTCCCAAGACAGCTAAGCTTTTCCCCAGGGCACCCTGAGCTCGCAACTCAGTGGTTATCGGGTCGGTTGCCGCTGTTGATTCTGGTTTACAGAAGTTACAGTGGTGGGAACTAGAGGTGGGCTAATTGCCCTTAAAAAAAGTTTATGTATGTATGCATGACTTTTAAATTAGCTTAAGACTACAGCGTGTCTAACTATATTTTAAGATTCTAATAAATATCAAAATATGTGTGTATAACCTTAAACAAGTTACAAAGTTTTAAGTACAAATGCCTTAAACTTGACTTTTTGTATTAAGTTTTAGTGATTTTTATTTACTACTAGCTGACCCGGCAAATGTTGTTTTGCCATATAAATTATTTAATTAAAAAATAAGGATTGGTTATAGAAGGGTAAAAATTTCGAGTTATATGTATTTTTCAATGCTGAATCATAAAAAAATAAATAATGTCCATAAAATAAAAATAAAAAATTGGGGTGGACAACAACATTTAGGGGGATGAAAAATAGATGTAGGCCGATTCTCAGACCCCACAGTATTTCGCCTAGAACATGCTAGGTGGACAAAATTCATGTTATCATTTCCAGGAAATCTTAATTGCAAAACGTAAACAACACCCCTAATCTCCAGATTCCAAGAATCGGTTGTTTGTCAAATGCTTAACTGATAAGGAATAGTGGTTAGAAGTCAGGTATTGAGTTTAATGAAATCGTTACAGTCAATCAGTTGCAGTTTAGTGACACTTTCGTACACATCCATAGTGGCTTATAGTTAATATTTTGAGTGTTTGTGATGGATATCAACACGGAGGGTAAGTCCTATTATTTAAAAAACCTTTTTTAAAATCTGAATCTGTTCAAATGAATTTTAGGTATAATTTTAACATAGCTTATATATTTTAACGTATTTTTTTTTATGAAAGAATAGTTTTAAAGAGTTAATTTTGCAGACATTCACCTTTATCCGGGCTAGTTCTTTGATATATCATAGGAAATACTTTATTCTTCATAAAAATACACAAATTGTTTAGCACACTTCAGTACAACATATTCTTTTCTTTTTTTTTCAGAACGCTTATACTCTATTTCTAGGGTAGAATTTTTTGAAGAGTGGTTGAAACCCACAAAAAATGAAAAGAACTCGGGTATATATGAGTACCTTTCTTCAAAATTTCACTTTGGTAACATTACTGAATGTAGCCAAAAAGAAATAAAGTTGAAGATATCCAACTTTTCCAATAAAATTGGTGTCAAATGGTTGGCTTCAGGAAAATCGAAGGAGCGTTTTTTAATTAAAAATAAGACCTGGCTGGATGAAGAAGATATACAGTTTACTGTGAGTTCTTTTGAGCCACAACCATCAACTTCGAGTGAGGCTGTGATTTCAGCAGGAAGGCCTCGCAAAGAATTCGAAGAATCGTCGTTTAAAACCAAAAAACGTCGAGTCGTGGATCTCGTAGAATCGCGAAGTGTCAGTGAATTGGTGACAGCTGCCGAAATTGCTGCGCGTTCAGCAGGACAACGGAAAATTGCCAGCGTAATTAGAGACATTAGTGAAAGCTCAGTTATTAATGTTAAGTCTAAGGATACCAGTAATGTTAATCCTAGGCAGTTAAGTAGTGACGAAGCGTTAGCTTACTATATAGATTCTAAGTCAACAACACATGCGTACAAACAAACAAGAAAGTGGTCTATGAAGGCAGGACATAATGTGTTTCCATCATATTATAGTTTGACAAAATCTAAACAGGCCTGTTATCCTGCACAGGAGCACATTGCTGTAACAGAAACACGTGCTGAAATAAATTTGCAAGCATTATTAAACAAAACAGTGGAACGTTTAGTATTAGCACAGCATGAAGTTATCAGCAGTGTCCTCGCAACAAGTTCGTCTTTTACACTTGTAAGTAAATGGGGATGTGATGGAAGTTCTGGGCACAGCACATACAAACAGAGATTTGAGAACACTGAAGATACGGACGAATTTCTTTTCGTATTTTCTTTAGTTCCCCTTAGATTATATGATGGGGCCAAAATTGTTTGGCAAAATCCTCGGTCTTCATCAACATTGTATTGTCGCCCAATCAAATTAATATTTGCTAAAGAAACGAATGACTTCACGTTAACGGAGACAAATAGATTGTTGGAAGAAGTTAACGCTCTTCTTCCAACACGTATCGACTTTGGTGATTCTCAAATCTCTGTGAAACACGAACTTTTGCTGACAATGACAGACGGAAAGGTATGCAACGCTTTAACGGAAACTCGTTCAACTCAAAAGTGTTTCATCTGTGGCGCCACCCCCAAGATGATGAATGATGAACCCGCGAACTTCAACAGCAACCAAGATCATTTTGGCTTTGGTTTATCTACACTTCATGCTTGGATTCGTTGCTTCGAATGCCTTTTACATATCAGCTACAAGTTGAATATTAAGAAATGGCAGGCTAGAAGCAACGAAGACAAAGCAGATATCAAGGTTCGTTCCGACGAAATTAAGTTAAAATTTAAGAACGAGATGGGACTTATTGTAGATAAACCAAAGCCAGGATTTGGTTCTTCAAACGATGGAAACACGGCTCGTCGGTTTTTTAAGAATGCTGAGATGAGTGCTCAGATCACGGGATTGGATGTTGAAATCATCAAACAGTTCGATGTAATATTGAGGACTTTGTCTTCTGGATTCGAGATAAACTTAGTTGAATTTAATAAATTTTGTCTTGAAACCAGAAGACATTATCTAAGTCTCTATTCGTGGTACTGTATGCCTGCTACTGTACATAAAATATTAATTCATAGTACAGAGGTCATCAAAGCTGCATTGCTTCCAATTGGGCAGCTTTCCGAAGAGGCTCAGGAAGCACGTAATAAAGATTGCCGCAGATTTAGGGAGTACAACACCCGCAAGTGCTCGCGTGTTGCCACGAACAGAGACTTGCTGTCAATGTTGGTTATAACATCTGATCCCTTGATCAATAGCCTTCGAGAGATTCCCCAAAAAAAGCCGGAAAAAATATGTTCAGAGGTTTTAAAGTTAATTTTAAGCCCTAGTATAGTAGAATCAAGACTGGAAACGTCATCATATTATCGCACAGTTCCACAAAATGATGACGATTACACAGTAAACGATTCATCAGAAGACTCTGATGATGATTATTAGGTTACGTTATGAAATATTATCTTTGCTGCTTAGTTTTAGTTTTCATGCATATATTTTCTTTTATTGTAAATAAACCTATGATTGTTTTGTTACTATTTGTAATTTTATGTATTTAGATTTATATTGTACATACCTCTTGATACTTATTCGATCTGAACTGCTTGCAATTTACAGCATTCATAGTACTCGCTAAGTTAATTGTTGCTCATATATTATTTTTGAAAATATTTTTTTGCTATCATAATTTTTTTCGTTTTTTATTACAAAAACATGACTACCCATATTTGAAATAAGTAAGAGCATCGTTATATAACATAAAATAATATTGTCCACCTAGCATGTTCCACGCGATACACTGTGGACCCACTGAATATGCATACGAAATTTCATCTAAATCGGTCAAGCCGCTTCGGAGGAGTACGGTAACTAACATTGTGACACGGGAATTTTGTATATAAGAAGTATTATTTTAAAATTAGCAATAAAAAGAACATTCTAAGTAAAATTCTTTTGTTACTTACTAGCTGTTGCCCACGACTTCGACCGCGCGGACTTCCTTTACTCCGCACAGCACCTCTCCCGTAGGTGATAGCGTGATAATATGTAGCCTATATGTTGACCCGACCTATTAGTAATATTCATGCAAAATTTGAAGTAAATCCATGCATTACTTTTTGAGTTTACCCCGGACATACATACAGACAAACAGGCAAAAATTCTAAAAACTATATTTTTGGCTTTGATATCGATTGTAGATCACGCCCCAAGTATTCTTTTAAAAAAATATTCAATGTACAGTTTTGACTTTCCTACGATTTTATTATATGTATAGATTTATATTCATCCTAGAAATAACGAAAAATATGTGTTGGGCATACTCATAGATATGATAAAAATATATGACAAAGTACAATTTAAAATACATTATTAAATTTGTAGAAACTGTTTTTTTTTCTTAACAATAAAATAATAAATATAAAATCTCAATAAATAAACTACAAAATATTCATCTGTTCCTCAGGGAAGTGTGCCTTATTGTTTTTCCTGATGTACAGTGTATGATTAAGGAAACTAATGGAAATGTTTGCAATGTCATATAGATACTTACATAATATGTAATAGTTTAGAAAACGAAATAATAAACATAATGGCGTCTTGTCTAACGTAGCAGTGAAAACAGGTCAATTCTAAACGCAATAGTTTTGCTCAAGGAACTTATATAAGATATATTATAGGCATTTATATCCGTTTGGTCGGACGAGCAGCCGTCGACGATTACCCTAATCGACCGGCCACTCAGAAAATCTGCGATCCAGGTGCAGAGACCAGTAGGCAGACTATACGATGGAAGCTTGCCAATAAGACGATCATGCCAGACCTTGTCAAAGGTCTTCGAGATATTAAGGGAGACAGCTAGTGCTTCACCATGATTGGGCACTTCTTGATTGGCCGGCCCGGCACCGGCCCCGGCCCGACATCGACAATACTTGACGTGACGACCAAATACGGCACCGGCAGCTACATTCTTCATCAGATTGACACCTACATGCTCCGACCCGACACGGCTTTATTTAATTCCAGACGTGGACAAGAGCGATGCGCGATGCTAGTATGCTAGTAAAATAATAAATTGTATTTTTGTTTTATTTACCACCTATATTTAAGACGTAAACAAAGACGTGTTTTGAGGCCGTTTTGGGTGCATCCAGTTATCAAAGTGAGATAATTAGATGCACCCAAACGGTCTCAAAATACGTCTGTTTTACGTCTTAAATATAGTAAATACCTAAAACAAAAATAAAATCTATTATTTACGTTGGCATCGCGCATCGCTCTTGTCTACGTCTGGAAATATATAAGCCGTGTCGGGTCGGTGTCGGTCTAATGAAGCTGCCGGTGCCGTGTCGGGTCGTCGTGTCAAGTACTGTCGGTGTCGGGCCGGGGCCGGTTCCGGGCCGGCCAATCAAGAAGCGCCCATTCTCGATAGCCGAGCTCAAGATGTAGATGGCATACGCTAGAAGATCCCCAGTAGACCGATTTCGGCGAAACCGGTATTGGCGGTCACTGAGTAGATCGTTCGCTTCTAGGTGTGCCATTAGCCTGCTGTTCAGTACACGCTCCACAGTCTTGCAGAGTATGGGCGTGACTGAAATTGGCCATGGTTGGAGGGGTACTTTTCCGGTCGTCAAGAAAAGAGGTGTATCAATACAGGAGCGAGTTCAGGCGTACAGATTTTCAGTACTATGGCTGGAATCCCATCAGGACTACTGGCTTTGTTCAAGTCCAGATTCCGCAGCATTTTAAGCATATCAGTCTGGCGGATGCGAATTTCCGGCATATTCACCTCGCATCCAGGTAGACTGAGTGGTTTCGCGTTAGTGGGATCCAGACTCAAATTTTCCGCGAATAGAGTAGCAAACAGGTTCGCTTTCTCTACGGCGGTGTGAGCCAACGTCCCATCCGGTTTCAGCAGTGAAGGAAGTGAGGGGCGGCAGAAATTCGATTCAACCGACTTTGCCAGGGACCAAAACGCTTTACTACCTGAGGGGTATGAAGCCAATTTGTTCCCAATACGGCTGACGTGGTTGAATCGCGCTTTCAGTAGAGCCATTTTGCAGAACTCGGCGGCCCGGTTGAAGGCTTTCTTCTTCTCCGATACGTCCTTGGCGTTGCGGTGTCGAGCATCTACCCAAGCCAGATTTGCCTCATGCTTTAGCGCCTCACCGTGTCTACAATCGGCTCTGAACCAGGGTTGAGCTTTGCTGGACATGGCTGCGTCGGAGAAAGGAATAAAATACTCCATTCCTTGTCGTAGCACATCTGTCACAGCATTGGCGCAGGTCGAAGAGTCTTCAGAATAAAAGCAGACAGGCCGCCAGGGTTAAAACGCAACGAAGGAAAGTATCTCGTCTTAATCTACTGACTTATATCGCCACACACGCCGAGAGCCCCTGGGACTGGGATCGGGCGGCGAGTAGACAGATACAGATTCCACCAGACAATGATCGGAGCTGCTGTGCAGCACAGACATATTAACTGTAAATATTGAATGTAAATAGTTATGTAAGGCAGGATAAATTGTATAAATACGTTTAGTTTGTAAGTTTTCTATAATAAATAATTTTCGTTTTCGTCTTTTATTCGCCCTAAGACCTACATACAGCTTTGTTGTGATAAAATAATAAAGCTTTATGTAGTTAAGATGATTGCCTATTAGGCATATTACGAATAAAAAGGGTTCCACGCTGTCGACAAACTTACGAGTCGACTCTTGCAAGATGGTATTTATATGCGGGAACTCAGACTTATGAAAACCCCGAAAAGTGCAAAATTCTTTGTGAAAATTAATGTTTATCAATTGTAAATAGTATGTACGATGTAGATATAAGTCTTAGGCATATGTTTAGGCACTTTTTGGGGATATAAAGACAGATAACAGGAGAGTGCGACCTGAAGGCGTACAACTCTATTATTGTAAGTTTCCGAGGTCCTGTAAGAACTATAATGTATATAACACTCTTATTTGTTGTTATATAAGTTTGTAAATATTAGATCCTTGTATATAGATAATAAAACGATGTAATTAGTTTTAGGTAGGTCTTAAGGCATTATGTACTTTTTTTTGCTTATATCAGTAAAAAGAATGTACCGTTGCACTCACTAGAGGGTCACACTAGCTAATTAGAGGTAGGAGAAGCTACCTAACATTAAATAATTGTGATTAGATTACGAGAAGTGCGATTTAACAAATCCTAGGCATTGTGGCGCCAGCCGTCTTTGTCGGCATAATCCGCGCGTCGGGCCGCTGGCTATAAATACGGAAGAGCGCGGCCATACAATCAGTTCCATTCCGTTCTAGTTTTAAGAAATAAGTTTCCCAGACAAGTTTCTGGGCTTCAGTATACCTAAAGGGTACCGGCTTAGAGTAAGGCTTAGGGAAAGTAGTGGCTCTCTCTCTCATAAAATAGGAAAATTTGCAACGGTGCTGTCTTTAATTGTATTCTGTTTCGTTACAATAAAGCACCCTTGTAAACGGAAAAGTTGTGGTCTCGATTTATTCTTCCCGGCACCCGACTCAACTAAAAAGCACTACGGCTGGTGGGGCATCGAAGAAGAAGAACAGATTTACAGTCCGCTGGCTCCCCCGGCTGTAGTGCACAGCTGCGAAGAAATCGCCACCGAGTCAAATCCGTAGTCAGAAGGTCTAAGCTGTTGGTTGTATGGCTCTCAACATCAGGAACCCGCGTCGCTCCTTGAACCAGCTGGGTGAGATTTAATGCTATAGCGAGTTTACGCATTTCTCTCCCAGCGAGGTCAGTGCACTGGTATGGGTATAGCCACTCCTGGTGGTGGGCATTGAAATCCCCCAGAAGCACTAGCTGAACGGAAGGGTATTTGTATTGAACAGCATCCGCCGCCTCACCTAGGTACTCTGTGAGTCTGATCGTCTCCTGGTCTCCGCTATGCGCATGGTAGACACAGGCATAAAGAAGCTTCTCTAGACCTGTGTCAACCAGGGTCCATAGTACTGAGAGGCGGGGGTCTTCTAGAAACCGGAGACGCCGACAGCAGATGTCGTCACGGCCGTACGCGCACACTCCTGACCGAGCTTTAAAATACAAAAAAGATTCATGCCTTAGGCATCCAATAAATAAGCATTACAAAGATAAAATAAAGGTAGCCGTTACTGTTTAACCTGAATTATATCTGTCTTTTTATATGTCATAAGATAGGAAACAAGCAAACGACCCTTCTGATGGAAAGAAACGACCATTGTCTGAAGACATCACTGATGTTAATGGTACGTTGCCATACTTGTGGCAAGATCTGAATGCCACATTTCCATAAGTTTACGGGTTACCCTACTGTCCAAACCATAACACGACAGGGATAGGTACTGATGTTATTGCGGCAGGAATAGGTAAGGTGGTGGTACCACACAAGGGCGAGATAATATAGAACTTTACCACCTAGTAGCTACGATGGTAGTGATTCCTTTAGCTAATCACTCGACTCTCAGAAACTACCTGGCAGAGCGGCATGTGGTCTAATCTTCAAAATAAGTCCGGACCAATACAACATTATTATTTAAACCGCCCGTTGGTCGAATAGTCGGCGAAACTATCAATCGAAGGTTTCCGTTCATTCCCGAATATATAAAAATCTACCATTAGATAGTTTTATTTACACTGGCAATTGCAAGAAAGGGACAACATTCACTCTTGTCGTTGTCTTGCTCAGAACGTTTTTCCCCACTGTTATGTAAGAAACAAATGTCAACTTTATTAGTAACGAAATAAAGTGTATTTTTATTTTTCAATTATTGCTTCGTGAAATTCCAGTTATCGTATATAAGTTCCTTGCGTTGTAAACCATAAATATACTCTGGACACTACTAAACAGCTTAAAATATAATCGTTTAAGTAGTTGTAGTAGTACGATAGTATACTCTGTATGGTAAAATCATTGACCTCTAAATATATGGACATGAAATAGCTACAGAAAAAACGTGTCATTTATAGACACAATATGGCTGCCGTGTTAACATTATTAAGGATGTCCAGAAAGTAACATTTATGTTTTATCGATAAACGTTGTTTCCTGATTTACGTATTTTCAACCAAAAAATATGTTATTGTATTAGAGGTGATCTTTGACGTGTAAGAACAAAATCTAAACATAATTTACTAGTACCTATATTGATAACGCTTAAAACGTTCCCAAAAATATTGAAACGCAAAGTAGGTCCGTACTAAAACGTTTATAGTAAATAAAATTTTATATTAATCAAGCTAGACAATAAAATAAATTAAAGTATTTTCACTAATAAGCCTAATGGCTTTAGATTTACTTCTTTTAGTCTCCAGTATTCTGTGCTTTAGTTGACTAATTCTGAGGTTCTAGGACACATCCGACAATTTCATACGTCAGTATATATGACGTCTTTGTTGTGTGATTATATTCGTATTAGCACCTGCAAAACGATCCCTGGACTCACTCAAATAAATAGTAAATTGATAAAGAGAGATCTAGTTGACAAATCAAAATGTCAACGTAAATTCGTTATTTTGTGACATTCGATCACAAATAAACAGATTCAAGATTACGACTTTAAAAGTGGCTAATAAGATAAGAATAGAAATGAATATGTGGTCTTATTTTGTCCAATCACAGTCAACGTACGCATGCGTCGTGTTACGAAAACGTCTTAACTTATAGGGGATATTTCTAAGGGCCTAACATAATTTTACGAGTTGTCGTCGATAAAGCGGAACAATAGTAGCAATAGAATTAAATCATAGCGTACAAAAATAAGGTTGATTATTGTAACGATATTTTCATGACGTTGCAATATTTTTTGTGTTTCTGTTTATATAATTATCATTCTTATGCGTTACCATATATTTTCTTGAGCCACCTTTGTAGGCAACGCTGAATCTCATTATTTTTTATCGACGTAAGCAAAGCTAAAATGTGTAATAACACAAAGTTACATTTTAGTTACAAATTAGTTCTAATTTTAGTTTTTAATGACCGCTCACACCACCAGCCATTTTCGCATTTTTTTCTAAAAAAACACGGACCGTTACGCGCACACGTTCCGAGTTCGTTCCGGTGGACCGTGGTCACAAAAATGATTTATGAGTTGCTTGGATTGAATCAGATACTGTAAAGCGTATATTTTTTAAGAGGCCTTGAGCACTGCAATAAACTGGTATGAGAATTGTTTAATTTAAATGGCTTAAGCTACGAAATAATTCAGGTGTAACACGACACTTTGAGAAAAATATGTATTTGTTAGTCGAGGATTTTTAATTCAAAAATTATATAAAAAAAATATAAAAAGCATAGGTCATCGCTTATGCTTTTTATATTTTTTTATATAATTGGTAAACATATACATACGGAAAAAAAATAAACAACATATATTATAGTACAAAAATATTTATTTACATAAATATTAATATTTTTTTTTTCATAAGTAATACGTAGTTTTTTTCGAAATTTTTAAATAATTTATTTCTTTATCAAATTTACAGCTATGTTAATTTTTTTTTAAATATTGTTTAGGATATTTCACATTCACATCATATGATTTATTTTGAGATCATAGATATCAACACTAAAATTTACGAAAATAAATAAAAATGATACCAGCGCTTTGGGTATGCCCAAAGCGCTGGTATCATGAGTTGGTCGTTAACGAAAAATATGTTTTATTAATTGATATTTACGGTTTTTTTTTTTTAAATTATTATCTAAACTGTTAGATCTTGAACTAATCTTGATTACAAATAAAGTTTATTTGTTGATTAATACGCCAAAACACTTTTAAATTAACCTGTAGAGATGGGTTAATACCGATATTTCTCAAGATTAGGTGATACTAATATATTCACTTTCAAATATTATAATGTCTTAACTAATATGTCATTATTAACTAATATTTCACTGTAATTTGGACCTTAAAGTAACAGTAATAAGATCTGACACTGATACGGCAGGAAAATATCTTAACTAATATATCAGTATTAACTAATATTTCACTGTAATTTGAACCTTAAAACAACAGCATACTGCAGGAAATACGTCTGTCTCATTCGTACGTACGACGCGGCGTATCGTGAAAATATTTTAATATTTTCACGAATCCGAACGAGCGCCAATCTAGTGAATCCGAACTATTCCGAAGATCGAATGATATTATCCGATTCATTTTGGATACCCGTTACAGATATTAGGCGAATATGAAATATTAGCATATTACAGTTCGCCGGATTACTAATCCACGAATCCTTTCAATATTACTAATATCTTAGCGAATACTAATATATCAGTCACACCATTATTAACCAGTATCATAAACTGCAACCAACACATAACACACACAGCACGAATCAAAATGGCGGACTAAGTTCTTTTATTTTTCCCTAAGAGCGTATTTGAAAAAAGAATGCCAATTTGATATTATTCTGTACAATGTTTCGTTCGAAAACGATAAAATACCATAGAGTATTGTAGTAAAACTGGTAAATAGTGAAAATATTGTTTTTTTGGATGAAATTAGCGTTGGTTTATATCCAGTAGAGCTTGTATCTTTATTTTGGTCGAAGTTTTTGTTACTGTGATAGCGTCTTTCGATGGATAGCATTCTTGTTTCGCATGTTGAACTTGATAATAGGTTGGAAATATAATTGCATTATTTTTCTTAACACTTTCCCTTAATGTATTGTATTGCCATTTGTTTAGCTTAAGTGATAAAAATATCCCCAAAGCCTCATCCGGAGAAAAAGCAGGTTTAGTTTCTTTAACAGATACGCACCTTTTTACTTTTTTCACACCATGTGGATTCTTAATTAAATGTTCTAATATTTCAGCAATTTCCTCATTCCTATCTACTTTTAACTGCGTAAAATATGCATATTATATTTCGTTCGATGACAAATGAAAGTTTTCTGCTCGTATTTTTTTCTGTTTAGGACCTATTTCACAAAAAGGTAGTCTAGGGCTTTGTTCGGTGGAGACACTTGCACTGATAGAAACTTTTAATGGTGACACAAAATTGATAAAATACAAATGATATTTTTTTTCAAATCATAAGATAGCAAACAAGCAGATGGGTCTCCTGATGGAAAGAGTCAACCATCGCCTATGGACACCAAAGATATTGATGGTGCGTTGCTATCTTGTGGCGAGGTCTAATGCCACATGCATAAGTTTACCGGCTATCTTACCCTCCAAACCGGAACACGACAGTGACAAACACTGACGCTATTGCGGCAGGAATAGGCGGTGGTACCAGAGCCGGGCGAGATAATACAGAACTCTACCACCTAGTAGTCACGATGGCAGTGACTTGCATAGCCAATCGGTCGCCCTTTACGATCTGCCTGGCAGAACGGCAGTTGGTCTATTCTTCAAAGGAGCCCGGAACCAACACGAGGATAAACAAACAAATAGAACAAACATTTACTTGTTTACAAAAAGTTAAGGCACCTCTGCTAGACCTGCACAAACTATGAATTACTGGTATTCTTTAGAAATGAATAAAATATATCTTACTAAACTAGCAAAAAGCAGAGCTTTGTAAGGGCTCGTAAAGTTATATTATCTAGTAATATTGTTAGGAAAGTATTTTTATGAGAATTACATATTTTAATGTATGGACTTTATCTAACCTAAAAAATCCAGCGTGTTTCGCCCAAACATTATATTCGCATCAAAGGCGTCGTCAGGTTGCCAAGCTGATCAAACTGATGCTCTATAGCTATTGCAGTCTATACGTCGTGAACCCTTGCCTTTATACAAGAGTACGATGCCCGTGCGCCGCCAGTCAAATATAAACATTTTGTGAAATAATCTCTTAATAAGTTCAAAAATTCTAATAAAAAATGTATCTTCTATAGATTTTAACTCGTTAGTTTTTTAATAGATGGCGTTAGTAGTAATAAGATTCTCATAAAAATTGTATTTTCTATTTTTTTAATGTTTATAAAATGGTATTTTTATGGTAGATAACATATCTAGACATGAATTCAAAGTACCACGTCGAAGCTCAAACCTAAAAGTGCGACACTTTTTCAGTAAAATGTTCCACAAAAGTGCATAGTTCGTCGCCTAGTGTATAATAATAAAATCTATTTCATTCATTTCTAAACAATACCAGTTTATTAAAATATTTACTGTGTGACACCTTATCATTAACTCGACGTCCATGATATATATATCTTAAATCAATAAAAACTTTGATTACACTTTTAATAAGTAATAGTTTATGTGTAGAATTATGATCAGGCTGAGAAGCTAACCAAAATATTTTTCCACATCATAAAAATCACACATAAATTTAAATATATGTAGATAATAATGTAGTAAAATATTTAGGAATCATGCTAGACCAAAGATTATCGTGGCATCCTCAAATTGAATTGATATCTGGGAGGATCAGAAAACTTATTTGGATTTTTCGGAAATTAAGAAACGTTGCATCCAATACACTTCTAAATAGAATCTATTTTGCGCTAGCTCAATCAATTATTTGCTATTGTATACCTGTATGGGGTGGTGCCACTAAAATTAAAATGTTGCAAGTAGAACGAGCCCAAAGAGCATTATTAAAAGTAATGCATTTCAAAACCAGTAGATTTTCCACAACTGAACTGTACTCACTGTGCGAGTTACTATCAGTTAGAAAACTATATATACTTTATGCCATACAAAAAAGACATAGGTTGATTACATATGATAATAACCAAAAAGTTAAAACAAGGAAGGATGCTATTTTACAAAACTCAACGGTAAAAACACCTTTTGCCAATAGACAGTTCTTAAATCAGTCTACTATAATATATAACAAACTTAATAAGAAGTTAAATATTTATCCACTAACCATCTACAACCTTAAAGAGGTTTTAGTGGGCTGGCTTAAGTTACTGTCTTATGACGATGTTGAATCAATTATTTTTAGCAAGATAATATAAGAAAACTCTATTAACTGATGTATCTGTCTGTTAGAAACTGCTAGTCCTAAGATTAATGTAACACATGTACTTACAATTACCCATGCTGACATAACATACTCGTACACGCATACACACTCATATACACGTACAGACTCATACACATACATAAATACACACACGCAATAGGCACGTATATTACTTAATTTACACAAATGCTAATGATGTTCTGGAAGAGCGGTGTATCCTGACACAAGCATTTCTGCTTAAAAGGATGCGCCGGACAATGTAATATTATATAATCAGTGTAAAATAAGTTGAGAAATAAACATTTAAACATTTGTAAAAATATATTATCTAAGTCTTGCAAACACTTACCTGTCTATGAGAAAAATGGTAGAATTGTCACGAAATAATTATGTTGTAGGAATTTTTTTGGATATTTCTGGTGCTTTTGACAACGCTTGGTGGCCGATGTTATTGTTGAAATTAAAAACAAGGGGGTGTTATTCAAATATATATAAGCTAATTAAATCGTATCTAGAAAACGGTCATACGAAATTGCAGCTAGGGCATTACGCAGCGTCTAAACGCCTTACTCTAGGCTGCCCTCAGGGATCAGTACTTTCACCATATCTATGGAACTTAGGATTTGACGATTTATTCTCATTAGCCTTGCCGAAAGGTTGCTCGCTTATAGGTTATGCAGACGACGTTGCTTTAATGATACAAGCTAACACACGAGCACAGATAGAGTCGCTGGCTCACACTAGTCTTAATTTGATCATCAACTGGGGCTTGAGAAATCGTTTAAGCTTTGCGCCCCATAAAACGTTTTACTTAATATTAAAAGGTTCGCTCCTATCATCTCCCAGTATAAAAATAAATAATAGCACAATAAAGAGAAAAGAATCGGTAACATATTTAGGTTTGGTCATAGAAAAAAATTATACTTTTATAAATCATATTAACTATATCGGTGAAAAGGCTAAACGGAATTTCTTATCCTTTGCGGGCATATCTACCTCGACATGGGGTTTAACGTTTAACACTTTAAAGATAATTTATAACGCCACGTATTTAGGTTGTATCTGTTATGCTTGTTCAGCGTGGGCTGATAAAGTTACGAGTGGTGCGATCCGGCGCAAACTACTTCAAAATCAGCGTCTAGCACTAATATTTCTATGCAAAGCATATCGCACTGTAAGCTCCGAAGCTTTACCCGTTTTATCAGGCGTCTTACCATTAGATTTAGAAATTCAGCGTCGGGCTTCAATGTATTACAATTCTAGGAATTTTACTAACCCAGAATTTATCAACTCGCAAGCCCAAACAAAAATACGTCGCCTTTTTAATCCCGTAATCGACGTTACTAATGAATTAATTGATGAATGGCAGTCGCGTTGGTCTTGTTCAACTAAAGGACGGCATTTATATAACTTTTTCCCGTGCATCCGGGATCACTTAAGTAAAACTTGGATAGAAATAGATCATTGTGTTGCACAGTTTCTCACTAGCCACGGTAATTTTAAAGCTAAATTATTCTCGTTTAAATTAGTTCCTTCTCCCTTTTGCGAGTGCTCTACATTAAACTGTAAATATGAACAAACTGCACATCACATTCTTTGGGAGTGTAATCTTTGGCAAAACGAACGTCGTCAAATGCTTGATAGTATCCAATGTATATCCGGTGTAATTTATTACTCCGATCTTGTGGGTACACGTGGGAACTTCCGTGCATTCAAACGATTTTGTCACACTTACTACTGGAAGCAAAATTAAGTAGGCCATTCTGGTAGGTCCCTAATTTCCAAACTTCCGTGGTGCAATAGCAATCAGGCTTAACCTGATTGTAAAAGTCTCATTTCGTAGCATTTTTATGCTTTTAACATTTTGCTGTCTCCTGCTAAAAAGGGAGGGAAACAGGATGTATTTTCCTACTCCTCCTATATACTTCTGATTAATTTCGTTGCGGGATCCAAGACAGCTTAGCTTTTCCCCAGGGCACCCTGAGCTCGCAACTCAGAGGTTATCAGGACGGTTGCCGCTGTTGATTCTGGTTTACAGAAGTTACAGTGGTGGGAACGAGAGGTGGGCCCATTGCCCTTTAAAAAAAAAAAAACACTTACCTGTATTGAAATCACCTAAATATTACTGCCATAAGTCATAACATCTACTATATGGTTAAAGAATTTATTGAATTTTATTAGAATTAATATAATAATTTACACATTTCAATATTAATTTACATTCCAAATTTTAGGTATGAACATATTTAAAAAAAACGTAGTATTTAAACTATTCATTTACAACGTTGCGGCCAACAAAGTCCGCATGCATCATAACACCTATACATAAAATGAATCATCATTGATGTTGCAATTAGTTGTATGACGTAACCACTACTTATTCATTAATTTGCAAATATTATACAACAATCAGATGTAATTTAACATGTTGAACTTATTTTTACATACATTTTCCTTTATCACGGGAACATGAATGGATGCTAGTACTGATGATGTTAAAGTCCGAGTTGATTCATGTATATTCTGCCTTTCACACAAACATTAATTTTCTGCTTATTAACGGGCTAAAAATATTTAGGTCGGCATTATTGTCTAAAAACTGAAAGTGTAATTAGGACTACTAAAAATGTTTAATTAACTTATGATCAATTTGAATAATTCTTAAATCTTTTAATTAAGGCTCTTAGCAATAAAAATAAACAAAAAACCGAAGCCATCAGCAGAACTTAAAGGTACAATTATGCATGGAAATTATTGTTAAATTTGATAACTTGTATGTTGTTAAATCAAATTTATATTTAATAGTTATTTATTTTTGATATATCAGTAGCTTAGGCAGAAGATGTGAAGCTATCAAGGTAGCGACCAAAAAAAACATCGACAACAACAAACACAAAATAACACTTACACAAACAGACAAACAGATGTCACTATTCTTAATGACGATTCCATTTTTTATTAACATTTAATACCTATTTAATTATATTATTACTGAAACTTATTAAAAATATACAAAAGGAATAAATACTGAAATTATTCATTATACAAATACTAGTCCCTATTATACTCTTTAGTGGCAATAAAAACAACTTTTAACAGTATTTGATAATATAAATAACAATTGTTAATTGTTAAAAAATTTAATACGAATTTTAATATGTTAATTATTGTCAAATGATCCATACCTAGGTACAATCAGTGTTGTGTGTTAGGGTTATACAGGTGACAGACATCATATCATATTTTATGTGGTAGAAGGAAATCGAGCTTTCTGATGACTGCAGATAGGTAAAAGACACAGGATATCATACTATGAAAACTTAAGAAATTACCATTACCTACTTACCAGAGAAATTGAAGGAATGACATTGTCACGCAATCTGACTACATCCAGTGTTTTATTAAAATTACTTTCCTTGAAATGAAGTGAGCAGACCAACCAGTTCTTATGTCGGGGATTGATATTTTCAATGCCAATGGCATCTAGTCATTTTCTGTGTAAATCTTCATTTCTGGGGAACCTAAAATTTAATGAAATTAAATATCGACAAATCTAATACCCCAACACTAGTCGTATTTTGTAGGAATCAAAAAAATGATGTTTACAAAGAAATCGTAAAATACACGAACATCTTTTATAAGTCAATATAAAAATACAACAATTTAGAATAGATATTATTTAAAATCAGCACGCTTTATCATAGGAGTTTGCGACATACCTGTGAAGCGTTATTAAAGGTGCATTTTTGTCCTTTTTTGCTCCACATTGCAAAATACAACACGAAGGCATGTTGACTAATAGTCTATTAACTTCCACGGAGAATATGGCACTTAATAAACTGATATCTACTTGGTAAATCGTATTTATCCGAAACTAAATTAATATTTTGACAAATCATGTACCTCTTATTTACGTACATAATATGGCGTCGATGACACGTTTATAGAATTGCCAATTACTTAACTTTTAATTTATACGAAAGTGAGCAAGACACAATATCGTTGTCTCTTTTTGCATATGCAAATTACCATTTGTTAAAAAGAGATAAAGAAATGTCGCTTAGTTCAATGTCGATTCTACCGATATTTGTATAACTAAAGTAGCTATAGAATGTTATTGCGCTTCTATATATTATTCATATTTCTATGGGTAAAATATACAAGCATAGAACAATAATATTCTCCTGATGGAATACCACCCGGAGTAGGTATGTAATCCGCCATGTTTTGTTGCGTAGGTATGCACTTTTTTTTCATAGGTACCTATGGCCGTTCCATAGGTTTCCTTATTCAGAGTAGAGATGGGTTAATACCAAGGAAGTTACATACTACCCGGAATGTTCACACGCGCTTCGAAATCGTTCCGAAGAGTACCACGACATGGGTGGAGTGTGTCTCTTTCTACTAAATAAAGCGCCAATCGCCATATATAAGTGCGGCCATGCGTAGTTTTCAAATTACTACTAAGTAATTCTACTAATTTGAGAACAGTTTTTGCATTGCTTGTGTAATTACGTAATAATTAAAATAAGCACATTATAGAACTCACTATGTTAATTACAATACATTTTATGCTAATGTATCTATCGACGTGTATGAATAAAAGGGATTTAACGATTACCGAATATATAAAAATCTACCATCCTAAAGTTTTATTTACTCTGGCAATTGCAAGAAAGGGACAACATCCACTCATGTTGTTGTCTTGCTCAGAACGTTTTTCCCCTCTGTTATGTAAGAAACAAATGTCAACTTTCGTAAGAACGAAATAAAGTAAATTTTTATTTTTCAAATATTGCTTCGTAATAATTCCAGTTATCGTATATAAGTTCCTTGGTTAATACCGATATTTCACAAGATTAGGTGATACTAATATATTCACTTTGAAATATTATAATGTCTTAACTAATATGTCAGTATTAACTAATATTTCACTGTAATTTGAACCTTAAAGTAATAGTAATATGATCTAATCGTGATACGGCAGGAAAATATCTTAACTAATATTTCACTGTAATTTGGACCTTAAAATAACAGAAATAAGATCTTATACTGATACGGCAGGAAAATATCTGAACTAATATATCAGTATTAACTAATATTTTACTGTAATTTGGACCTTAAAACAACATTAATAAGATCTGATACTGCAGGAAATACGTCCGTCTCATCGTACGTACGACGCGGCGTATAGTGAAAATATTTTAATATTTTCACGAATCCGACGGGCGCCAATCTAGTGAATCCGAACTATTCCGAATACCGAATGATATTACCCTCTTCATTTTGGATATCCGTTACAGATATTAGGCGAATATGAAATATTAGCATATTACAGTTCGCCGGATTACTAATCCACGAATCCTTTCAATATTACTAATATCTTAGCGAATACTAATATATCAGTCACACCATTAATTCAGAGGCCAAAGCATAGTTATATTGTTCTGTGGGCCAAAGGCTCTATGCCTGTGTGACATACTGACATATGTCAGAAGTCAGTTATTTTTCTGTTCCGTACCTATGTTTATTTGATCATAGTTTTGCTGCTTATTTATTTTTTTATCTAATAAATAATGGCCGGAAACTTTTGGCAAAGTTCCCATCACCAACAGTGGATATTGGATAAACAGGACCTTATAAGAGATCGACAACATGACGTGACGCAAACTAATATAGATCCCACCAAGCTTACCGAAGAAGAATATCAAAAGATTTTCAATTTCTTTGCTAGTATAATTCAAGTTTTGGGAGAACAGCTCAAGCTGCGGCAGCAAGTTATTGCGACTGCTACAGTATATTTTAAAAGATTTTACGCAAGAAATTCCTTAAAGTGTATAGACCCATTACTTTTAGCACCAACATGTGTATTTCTGGCTTCGAAAGTTGAAGAATTTGGTGTAATTTCAAATTCAAGACTAATTACTACATGCCAAACGGTAATAAAGAATAAATTTAGTTATGCTTATGGTCAGCAGGAATTTCCTTACAGGACTAATCATATATTGGAATGTGAATTCTATTTATTAGAGAACTTAGATTGTTGTCTTATTGTATATCAACCATACAGGCCTTTACTGCTATTTGTACAGGACATTGGTCAAGATGAACAGTTGCTGACTTATGCTTGGAGGATTGTGAATGATTCTCTAAGAACTGATGTTAGTTTATTGTACCCACCGTATCAGGTAAATGATTTAAAGAGTTATTGTTTTTATGACACCTAGAATTTATTTTACTAATATTTTAAACTTGATAGTTCTCATGTCCTGTTTTAAAGATTTCTGCTTTGCATTCTCTGAAAATTATGACCAAGGTGACATTTGATGGCTGGGGTTGGTATTTTTGGGTTTCTAGAGGTTGGCTAATGGGGGTCGACTTCCCATTTCTAACCCATCATATAGAGAAACCTAATTTCATTTGTATTTTTCTGATCTAGTATGTAAACTACCTGTGTAGATTAGGTTAGGTTATAACCAAATATATATATACATATACTAGCTGTTACTTCGTTTGTTCGATACTTCGTTCACGCGGACTTCGTTTACTCCGCACAACTCCTCCCCCGCAGGTGATAGTGTGATAATATGTGGCCTATATGTTGACCCGACCTGTTAGTAATATTCATGCAAAATTTTAAGTAAATCCGTGCAGTACTTTTTGAGTTTACCTCGGACATACATTGACTTTCCTACGATTTTATTATATGTATAGATATATATATATATATATATATATATATATATATATATATATGTAGGAAGTGGGTCAGATACGATAAATAAAATGAGGATGTGGTGATATAACAACTCTTTATATTTTGTACAACTTGTATCAAATATCAAAAATAACATAAGATCACTATTAAAGCTTTCCATTATTTAATGACTAGTTCTCGTTTAACAATTCCAAGTAACTTAATTATTCCTTATTACAAATAAGTCATAATTTAAGTTATAGATAGTCCATTATAAATTGTACTGCGACTAATTTATATTTGACAATAATAATTAACTTGTTTGCACAAATTAATTATCCGAGAGTCAAGGATAAGCTACTAGCAAGATACAACAAGTGTACCGAGCCACGCCAGAGCCTAGACTGCCTTATCGGCGGGCGCTCAGAGCCTTTTATACAGGTAGCAAAACAAGTTGAGTGGTAGGGATATCGAACTATGCGCTTGCCGGCCCGGGCCGTGCATTTGTTGTTTACACTTTACAATATTCTTGCATTTGACGACGCGGACGCCGTCACGGCCATACTGACATACACACGTCCTCGTGTGCGCATCTTTATATATCTGAGGACAAGGAACGCCTCGTTCATCCTGACATATCTTTTAGAAAACTAAACAATCTTATTTATTTTTTTTACAGCTCTATAATTAGCGTAATCTTTTAGCGAAATGTTACAATAGTGTGCTGGTCCGGTAACCCTTTCAGCAACCACAACTATTAAACTATTCTCGTCAGTTTTGAAACCGGAGACTGGATCCTACTAAGCTAGGAATCCCTCATCAATTGAAAAAACCGGAGACTCGATTGTACTAAGCTCCCTCTCATCAGTTAAAAACCGGAGACTGGAGTATATTAAGCTCCCTCTCATCAGTTAATAACCGGAGACTGGAGTGCACTAAGCTCCCTCTCATCAGTTAAAACCGGAGACTGGAGTGTACTAAGCTCCCTCTCATCAGTTTAAAACCGGAGACTGGAGTGTGCTAGGCCGGAAATCCCTTTAGCTAATGTGCTAGACCGGAAATCCCTTTAACTGAGAGTGCTAGACCGGAAATCCCTGTAGCTAATGCTAGACCGGAGATCCCTTTAGCTGAGAGTGCTAGACCGGAAATCCCTTTAGCAAACAGTGCTAGACCGGAAATCCCTTTAGCAAACAGTGCTAGACCGGAAATCCCTATAACTAATGCTAGACCGGAAATCCCTTTAGCTGACAGTGCTAGACCGGAAATCCCTTTAGCTAACAGTGCTAGACCGGAAATCCCTGTAGCTAACGCTAGACCGGGTTGTAATCCCTGTAGCCAAAAGGCTAGACCGGAATGAACCCCTTTAGCTGAGTCATTGGACCGGACACTCCCTTCAATGACTCTAATCTTCCTACATTTTTTGTCAATCCTACATTTTTTGTGTCAATCCTACATTTTTTTGTCAATCCTACATTCTTTTGTCAATCCTGCATCTTTTGTCAATCCTGCATCTTTTGTCAATTCTGCATCTTTTGTCAATCCTGCATCTTTTGTCAATCCTGTATCTTTTGTCAATCCTAAATTTTTTGTTAAATTACTTCTTTTACATTTTTTTCCATTGATTTCTTTTCATAGTTTTATAAGACTCCCATTTCCTTTAATTATTTTTTTCTTCGCTTTTTTTTTTACTTACATTTTTAGTGATATTTTATCATCATTTTACTACATTTTTTTTTTCGTTTACTTAATATCGTATTTTTTTTGCTGATGATGTAGCCTCATGAATAGTGGCATTAGTTATTACAAGATTAGAGAATCTCCGCAGGTAGATATTAAAAACTCTGACTGTTATAACTATTTACAATATACACTGCATTTCTATCAATATTGTTTGGACCAGTTTTATGAACAAGATCATTATCATGAGTATACGCCGTCACGTCATCCTTGTTATAATTTTCATATAGGTACCTCAAGAAACCCTACAGGAATATGGGGAACTTCGCAGAGGCTATCATGGGCGCACTTGTTTTCTAAAATTGCGGTAACTTTTAAGGAGCCCTTATATTTTGAGTCAACAATAATTTTCGTTTAGTGTCGTTCTACATTCCTAACAAAGACAAAGTCACCTACACTAAAAGGTTTAACCTTTCATTACCTCTACTCAACCATAAAATGTCCGATTGGGCTGATTTTTTTTTCAAAGCTTGTAGATACTTTCGCGAGTTTTTGTTAGTTGCCGAATGTCAAACCTAATGCTGCTGAGCGCGTGTTAAATATTACCTAACCGCTTTTGCCATGATTTGTCAGAGAATTATACTGCGCTATCATTATTAAATCCTACAGGAATCGCATTAGATATTCGGACCGACTGTTAGCTCTATATGTGCCTGTCGCAAGAAGATGTAAATCTGTATTGTTTTCTCTTTTTTTTTTTAAAAAAAATTAGTTTGAGTTTAGTTGGTAATAAACTTTAAGATTGCTTATTAACGATCTTCAAAGGGTCAACTAATTCGATTTCAGCTCGACGAATTTAAGCCCGACGGTTTTAATTCAATTGGTTGTCAATTGTTTTTTTAAAAATATCTACCAAGCGCTCTCTATCTTTACCTACAAAGTCAGTATTTACCATACTCTCTCTAGCAGATTTTGAAACTGAGCAGGACAAGCAGATGGGTCTCCTGATGGAAAGAGTCAACCATCGCCTATAGACACCAAAGATGTTAATGGTGCGTTGCTATCTTGCTATCAAGATTGTGTTTAAGTATTGCTAAGCATTAATCTGTTTTCGCTTACTTCCTATTCTACATTGGTCCAAATTTTGCGGCCTAACGAAACATTAAGACTTATCAGGTCAAACGTGAAACTACCTCCAAATTTAAATTTTGCCTTGTGGTTAAGCATTTGATTTGTTCAGTGGAAACTACATCAAAACAAGCGACTATTTATAGATTCTTGTTCATAAAACCGTTCTCTTACAAAGGAATCACAACAGATTTGTTTGATATGGCTACATTCTAAACCAGACTCAAATATAAAAGATAATTAAATTCTACTTAGTGTAATACACCATGTAACGCTCTGGAACAGATGTTGACTGGTTTTCTGTTTTTCGGAACTCGAAGTGGCAACTTCTTTCTTCTTGTAGCTCATCGGAAAAATGGAAGCTTTGTGGCTGGGCCGGGGTCACAACATACATAGCAGACCACTGGTGGTCGGCCACTGGACACGTCACCAGAGATAGTGGTAGATGACCTGCTTTCGCTGCAAGCAAAAATTATTTGAGATAAGTTTCTGTTTATCACGGCAATAGTTGTTACGATGTTCGATTCTATCACAAAATTGTAACTTCCTCGAAATACAGTGGTGCTCTTAAATCGGTTCATATTTAAGTCTAAAAGGAAGAGATCTTCAAGTCCTAATATAGCTTGCCAAGACAGTAGCTTGTGAAGTAGGTGACGGCATGACTCTTAAATGAGTGAGTAGCTACAATGATCAGATCAACCCCGTCTAATTTTTTCTTTTCTATATTTATTTTACTTGAGGTACACCAGCTAGTAAGTTACAAGACAAAAATCCTACGAGTCAGATGAAGGGTCTTTGGAACGACAGAAGCATCTCATTAAAAACAAAGCAGAGGCTGGCTTGTACGCTGGTGTTCTCCATATTTACGTACGGCGCAGAGTCATAGACACTAAGAGCTGCAGACAGACGTCGCATTGATACGTTTGAAATGTGGTGCTGGAGAAAATGTTACGTATCCCTTGGACAACACACAGGACCAACACCTTCATACTAAAACAACTTGGAGTAAAGACCAGACTGTCTGCTACGTGCCTTCAAAGAATTCTATAATACTTCGGCCACATCTCTATAGAAAGCAAGTAGACAATCTCGAAAAGCTAATAGTGACCGGAAAAGTAGAAGACAAAAGACCACGTGGTCGTACTTCTATGCGATGGTCAGACCAGGTTTGCACCAATCTCATGTCTAAAAAGTTTCATGATTCTCTGCACGGCGCTGAAGATAGTGTCCAATGGCGTAATATTGTGCTATCAAGAACGATCTAATGAGGAGGTTACGACCCTCAGTAATGAAGAATACGAAGAAAGGAGGAGGATACCAGTTAGTCATATCGTCTGCTTCATCAGAATCAAAGTGTATCAGTTTAATAGGAGTTACAGAACGTGAATTATTATTTTCTACTATTTTTCAAAGAATAGTTTCCACACCACAAGCGAAAAGAGACATTTTACTGTTCTACATAATTAACCGAAATAGTTTGATGCTGAAGTGGGAGTGAATCCGATCCCACTTCTGATGTAGGAAGTGGGTCAGATACGATAAATAAAATGAGGATGTGGTGATATAACAACTCTTTATATTTTGTACAACTTGTATCAAATATCAAAAATAACATAAGATCACTATTAAAGCTTTCCATTATTTAATGACTAGTTCTCGTTTAACAATTCCAAGTAACGTAATTATTCCTTATTACAAATAAGTCATAATTTAAGTTATAGATAGTCCATTATAAATTGTACTGCGACTAATTTATAGTTGACAATAATAATTAACTTGTTTGCACAAATTAATTATCCGAGAGTCAAGGATAAGCTACTAGCAAGATACAACAAGTGTACCGAGCCACGCCAGAGCCTAGACTGCCTTATCGGCGGGCGCTCAGAGCCTTTTATACAGGTAGCAAAACAAGTTGAGTGGTAGGGATATCGAACTATGCGCTTGCCGGCCCGGGCCGTGCATTTGTTGTTTACACTTTACAATATTCTTGCATTTGACGACGCGGACGCCGTCATATATATATATACATATACATATACATATACATATACATATACATACACATACACATACACATACACATACACATACACATACACATACACATACACATACACATACACATACACATACACATACACATACACATATACATATACATATACATATACATATATATATATATATATATATATATATATATATATATATATATATAGATGTAAAGGGGTATTTACGGAGAAGAAGAATCCCCGAACTCTGAGGGGCTAGCCACAAAGCAACACAAATCCACCTACTCCACAGTTGAAGTAGATTAGCTAGGTTTACTTTAGATCCTATACCCACAAATAGGAACCCTGCTTATTGGGGTTCCATAGACTTGCTTGTACCTGACTTGTTACAGAAAAAGATTTATTGCAATTATGAAAAAAGTAAGTTATATAAATTAATAAAGTAAGTTATATAAAGAAAAATATATTAACAATATTTTTAAGGTTTTCTACAATATTAAAAGTTTTTATAAAATATTTTTTGGAAATAGTTTTATTAATATTTAAAATATGATAAATAATGATTAGGATTTCAAATTAGACAAGATGCAAATTAGACTTTTTACAATTGAAGCTCCTACATCTCATAAAAATAATGTAAATTAATTTAAGATTGATATTTTAGGTATTTGCATACGTTTTTACATTCAGGCTATATTTTTTTATGAGTGTAACATAGCGTAACGTAAATTTGACACACAGAATATGTGTATTAAAAACAATAAAATTCAGGTAATTATATGGAAATATGAGTGAGCAAAAATCTGGTGAAAAAAAATGATTCCTGAATTTTTATAAAATGACCTTCATTAACAACTGCATAAATATTTATAAAAACTGGATCATTAAAAAAGATGACAAATCAAATAACCAAGTAATCATTTTTTATTTCTTAAATCCTCTAGTTATTTTTTTTTATTATTACATACTACATTAAAATATATTGTTTTAAATTTTTTATCCATTTGTTCAAATAATTGTTATGAATAAATTCAATTAATAAAACAACAAAATAGATGATTTCCCAAATTTTCTTTTTGTAAATATAATTCTTGATCAAAATTATGATTTGAAGAAAAAAATATGTCCATTTGATTTTTATATTTTTTAATTTGTTAATAAGCAAATGCAAAATCAAAATTTTCAATATTTCCATTGGAAAATTTTTCTATAGCTTTCTAGAAATCAATCCAGAGAGTGGAAAATAAACACAGAGTTATCAGGATTTATGTGTAAAAATCCAACTTGTAAATTGACCCTAATTAACAATTACATAAATAATTAAAAAATTGCAGTAAATATTTGTTTCAACAGATTTTTATTTATTAATTGATCCCAAATGATACCTGAATTTGCCTGTTTATTAACGTTTACCATTTACTTACTAATATGGACATTTGATCTCTTAGTAAAATCGCAAAAAGATGTACCAATTACACATCACAGAAATAGAAATGTTAACAAAGTAATTTAAACACTAAATTTATTATTTTACAATTTAATTTCGATTGCTCCTATCAGAAATGAAAAATTGATGGTAAATTTTAGTAACTTACGTAATAGGCGCATGGAAAATTCAACATTAAGTCCACAAATTTAACATGTAAAATTACAAGACATGCTACTCATAAAAAGAATCCTTGTTCTATCAAATTCTTTATTTGAATTTTCATATAGAGAATTATATAGATTTTCATATAGAGAATATGATAGAACAAGGAATGCATGAAGTCGCTTTGTTGATAAAATTTGTTAAAGTTATATAACTCTATGAACTAGTTTACAGAGGATAAAAACAGGAAGGAAGGAAATTATGTTGACTAAAAGTTTTGTTACGATCTTCTTTAGTCTGGTTTTTCAAAAACTAAAAAATATTGAATACTATTTTCTTCTTTTCGCTTGTAAACAAAAAATGGCGATAATATGTTGCGTTGAACATTTGTATGACAATATTTTTCAATTATCTAAAAACTGGACAAAAATTTTTTTAAGTCAATCTGTCGTAATGCATTAAAAATAAAAAGTATTTTTATTACAAGTATAAAATTATTTAGTCTTAATAAATAGCTACTTATTAAACGACCATTTTGATCTTGATGTCAAATGGTTGATTATACTAAACTAGATGTTTGAACTGAAAAAATCTATGTTAAGGTATAGTTTTGTTTCTTTGAGCTTAATATACCTCAATTTAACGGGATTTAATTTCCTTAAAATAAATTTAACTTATTAAGTAGTTGCCGCTTTTGATTTGCTTTTGCTGCTAAATGTTTAGGTACTTTTTGCCAATATAATGAAACTGCACATCAATGTATTTTTGAATTACAGCTAAAATGGGTAAAAATTAATAAGTGATACACTTTTTCCGATCGCCATTATCTACCTGCCTAATGCCTGTGTGTAAATACATAATATATATCTACTAAATACTAATTACTAATAATATTTTATAAAATTAAACAAATATACTATGTTTACAATTAATGCAATCACTACATAGTACAAGGTCGCTTTCCGCTGTCTGCTCCTAGATATTTAAACCTATGCAACGGATTTTGATGCAATTTTTTTTTAATAGATGAGAGTGATTCAAAAGGAAGGTTTATATGTATAATAACATTTTATGGCAAAACAACATTTGCCGGGTCATCAAGTTATTATATAATACGTAAATTAAATAACATCTACATACTTGCAAATTAGGTATAGCTGTTTTTTTTAATCCTTTTCATCCTTTCTGTGTTATTTGTATACATATCGCCTTCTGTAAACTGATTTGAATAAACAAGACTTGATAGTTTCACAAAAAAATATTCCTCTTAATGTGAATGAGCTATTATAATACTTGTCCATGTTGCGCAACGTAATGGATCTCATGGAAAACTGCAATAAATATATGCTATAATATCTTATATGGATTAACTCAATCATTACATAGCATAAAACAAAGTCGCTTTCTCTGTCTGTCCCTATGTCCTTATGTATGCTTAAATCTTTAAAACTACGCAACGGATTTTGATGCATTTTTTTTAATAGATAGATTGATTTTTGAGGAAGGTTTTAGTGTATAAACCTTTCCGATATTCCCACGGGAACAAAAGCTGCGCGGGTGAAACCGCGGGCAGATCGCTAGTTATAGATAAACTAATAATTATTATTAAAAAATAAAATTATTAAAATATTATAATAAGTAAAATATAATAAATACTATGTGAGTCTCTTACTCTATTTTTTTTGCAAACAATTGTGTAGCGATTCGCAAACGTGTGACATATTTGAATTAATATATAGCCATCTTCTTTCTACGTATATCTAAGTGTATATGGGTCAAGGACAAAGAGATATTCTCAATATGATTAATTGGTTCTTCAATCAGTAGCTAATAAATAATTCGAAACTTAATAAAATATTGTGTTCAAAGGCCAAATATATACCATAATAGGTTGAACTATTATTATACTTACAAGAAATATAATATTCCATCTTTTTTTTCCCTTTGGCGAAAACATGAACAAGTGCGGACCCAATGTCCATATATTAGTAAGTCAATGACATTTACATTTAATAGTTGAAAGAAATTTATTTCATTTTACTGAGCGATCCGTCAAATGCATGTGGAAAAGACTTTAATTTTATTTCTATTTTTATTGCCTAATTAATGCTATACATATTGCTCATACAATTCTGGGAGGTAGACCAGGTTTTAGGAAAGGACAATGGGCATTTTGTTCGAGAATTTTACCTTTTTTATATCATAAGATAGCAAACAAGCAGATGGGTCTCCTGATGGAAAGAGTCAACTATTGCCTATAGACACCAAAGGTGTTAATGGTGCGTTGCTATCTTGTGGCGAGGTCTAATGCCACATGCATAAATTTACCGGCTACCTTAGCCTCCAAACCGGAACACGACAGTGACAAGCACTGACGCTATTGCGGCAGGAATAAGTAAGGCGGTGGTACCAGACCCGGCCGAGACAATGCAGAACTCTACCACCTAGTAACCTATGATGTACACAAACAGTGTTCAGTTATCAGTTAGGCTAGGCTAGACATTTCAGGTTGAATCACCGATTGTCTAACAAGAAAGATGATTCCGTCCTTCGGAGGGGACGCTATTTTTTTAAAGGGTAATGAGCCCACCTCTTGTTCCTACCACTGTAACTTCTGTAAACCAGAATCAACAGCGGCAACCCTCCTGATAAACACTCAGTTGCGAGCTCAGGGTGCGCTAGACGGAAAGGGAAGTTGTCTTGGGACACGCATCAAAATTAATCAGAAGTGTACTAGAACTCCACCTAGAGTAGGAAGAAAAATGCTAAGAATTGAGATGTTTAAAATCAGGTGAAGCCTGATTGCTATTCCACCACTGTAGTTTAGGTATTTGAGGACCTATAAAATGTCCTACTTCTAGTAGTATGTATGACAAATTGCTGAATGCACGGAATTTCTCACGTGTTGCCACAAGGTCAGAATAGTAGATTACCCCGAATATACATTGTATACTATCAATCATTTGGCTATGTTCGTTTTGCCAGAGATTACACTCCCAAAGAATGTAATGTGCAGTTCATATTTACAATTTATGGTGGAACATTCGCAAAAAAGAGAAGGAACTAATTGGAACAGGAATAATTTAGCTTAGCTGTAACACAATGATCTATTCACGTTTTACTTAATCCTTCCCAGACGCAGGGAAAAAGTTATATAAATGCCATCCTTTGATTGAGCAGCACCAACGTGACTGCCATTTATTTATTTTTACACGGGACACGGGATCAAAAAGGCAACGTATTTTTGTTTGAGCTTGCGGATTGATAAATTCTAGGCTAGTAAAGTTCCTAGAATTATAGTGCACTAGCTGCAGCGAGCAGCTCGCTGCGTGAAAAGTTTTTGGCGAATCCTGTGGGATCACCTAATTATTACGGGATAAAAAGTAGCCTATGTGCTTTCCCAGGTCATAATGTACCTGTGTGCCACATTTCATTCAAATCCGTTCAGTAGTTTTTGTGTGATTGAGAAAAAACATCCATCCATCCAAACATCCAAACTTTTGCATTTATAATATTAATATAGATTAAAGCCCAATGCTGAATTTCTAAATCTAATGGAAAGACACCTTAAAAACGGGTAAAGCTTCGGAGCTTATTCAAGCTTTGATATGCTTCACACAGAAATATTAAAGCCAAATGCTGACTTTGAAGTAATTTACGCCGGATCGCGCCACTTGTAACTTTATTAGCCCACGCTGAACATGAATAAGTAATACAACCCATTTAGGTTATTAAAGATAACACAACTTATTTAAGTTGCGTTATAATAGTACATTACGATACGAGGGACTTAAGTAGCCGATTATTGCACCCTGAGAAGTTAGCGCACGAGCGAAGCGAGTGCGATAACTTCACACGTTTCAATTATCGGTTAATTAAGTCCCATGTATTGTACACTATTTTATAGTATATTATATATTTTGTAGTAGCCAGAGTAGTAGTAGTAGTGACTTCTCTTTTTTTATCTCTCTCTGTGTCTATGTGTCTATTGTCAAACAAAATCCGTCGATCGTGTGGTTTATTTGGACAATCACGGTGATGCGTTTTTATTTTGTTTTTGGAGCAATTATATTTGTTATTTACATATATATAAAATATTTTAATAATGTTCATAACTTATTCTAATCTTTTGTTTATAATTTAAGATATTCTAATAGATATTACTAATTAAAACTTTTATGTTTTTGTATTAATTTTATTGATGTAATTTTGTATTCGTGTTTCAATAAACATTGGTTTCCAAATATTAAAAAAGTGTTCAAATTTCCTCAAATAAAATTGTAAGTTAATATACTACTCTAAATTTATCAAAACAAAAGAAAATACGACACTGATTTATTTGATGCTTATTTCAGCCGGTATGTATGTTGATACATGTTTGACAGTTTAAATTAACCATAAATGTGAAAATATATTGTTAGAATTAAAATATTTTCTGGTGCTCTTTTGAATGATTACATGATATTTCTCCTTTTTCTGCTTATTTGTATGTTTAAAAAAATATTTTATAGTTTATTGTCTTTATTTACAATTCTGTGAAGTAAGTAAGTGCGTGGTTTAAGCAAAGGATAGCATGCAATAATCGGATACTTAAGTTCCGCACAAGCTTGATTTAAAAGTGATTTTAAGTCACTGAGTACTATAAATTAATTATCTTTAAACTGTTAAAAGGTAAACGCCACGTTGAGGTAGATATGCCAGCAAAGGACAAGTAATTCCGTACAGCTTTTTCACTGATATAGTTTTTTTTTAAAAAAAACCATTTTATTTGTGCACTTAGCCACTTGGACCTTTATACGTAGTTGGCTAATCGAATCTATTCCAGCCATCCTAACTCCTTCCAGAAACTTATGAGATGGCTGATGTTTTCACAAGCTTCTTTCGAATTATTTCGACTTTTCAGCCCGTTGTTCGTCCACTGTCCTGCACTCAAGAGAATGTGAGTGGTTGTTTCTTATTCTTCCATGCAGTCGCGGCATAAAGGGCTGTCTGTTACATCTATCTTGAATGGATGTTGGTTAAGGTGGCAATGCCCTGTTATAGTGCCCACAATTTTTTTCAGGTCACAAAATATGTTTAGCTGTTCTGATAACAGGTTGTCTGAGCCACACACTTTCCATAAGTCTCTTAAATTATTGCATAGACTCAAATGAATTTAATGTGATTGCTGTCACATTGGATTGTGGCATTGTGGCATCTTTTCGTGTCGCATTACGATTTAGTATAACAAGAAAGTGATATGAACTTCTTAGTGCCAGACAGTTTGCTGCGTGATTTAAGTTTTTTTTTATAGCATTCATAAACATTGTATTTCAATTTCAATATCAGCATTCACAAATGGTTACCATTTATGAATGCTGATATTGAAATTGAAACAATAACAAAATGGGAACGTCTGTAAAGCTAGAATGGTCAAATGGGCAGAATCACTCGTTTCTTAGGTCAAAATTAAGTGCTAATTTAGTGTTGTGACTTTTTCTTAATTTCTCTTACATATATATGAAGCACTCAATGAGCAATAAAATATTACTGCTTACACTTAGTCCTACTTAGCTCTATGATCGTTATAACCAGCAGTACAATGCTAGCTTAATTATAAGCTAGCAATTTTTTACTATCGATTTTAAAATCGAAAAAAAAAAACTCTCACGATCTCCCTTGCATATATTTGAAGCACTTAATCAGCACTCAATCAGTACTGCTAACACTTGGTTTCACTTAGCACTATAAGTCCTATAACCGGCAGAGCAATGCTAGCTTAATTATAAGCTAGCAGTTTTCTATAAATAATCGATTTCAAAATCGAAAAAAAAAATTCTCTTTATTTCTCTTACATATATGTGAAGCACTCAATGAGCACTAAAATATTACTGCTGGCATTTATTCCTACTTAGCTCTATGAGCGTTATAACTCGCAGTACAATGCTAGCTTAATTATAAGCTAGCGGTATTCTAAAATATTTCTTAAAATCGATTTTTTTTTGCAATTCTTTTATATATATATATATATATATATATATATATATATATATATATATATATATATATATATATATATATATATATATATTGTCAGCACTCAATGAGCGCTAAATTATTAATGCTAACGCGAAATTCTGCTAAACACCAGAAGCATTATAACCGGGAGTACAATGCTAGCTTACATGTAAGCTAGCAGTTTTCTAATTTTTGATCATCCTATTTGGGCGTAAAATTTGATTTTGCAGCACTAAATTAGCACTAAATGAGCACTTAATTTTGACCTAAGAAACGAGTGATTCTGCCCATTCGACCATTCTAGCTTTACAGACGTTCCCATTTTGTTATTGTTTCAGTTTCAATATCAGCATTCATAAATGGTAACCATTTGTGAATGCTGATATTGAAATTGAAATACAATGTTTATGAATGCTATAAAAAAAAAACTTAAATCACGCAGCAAACTGTCTGGCATGTGACTTGTTCAATATAAAGTTACAAATAATGCTTTTTTGCAAACTGACTTATGAGAAGTTATGACTATAGATCGGAATAGGTAGCGTAATTTGCTAGGGCAATCTTGGCTAATTGCACATTCTGATCTATTGTTCTTCTTCTTCACCGTGGGCAGGTCTCTCCAACTTGACGACTGGCATCCTTTTTTGATGTGTTTAGGATGGACCTACACTTGCTATATGCTATATATTGACCCGGTAGTTCGCGACACCCTCGCATTCCAAGATGACGTGGGCGGCCGTTTCTATGGTCTGTATGCAGGCTCTGCACCGAGAACTGTCAGTAACACCCAAGTTGAAACATGTGTTTGTTAAAAGGACCATGTCTTGTAATGGCACCACTTGTCCACAGTCAACTTGCTCAGTCCAGTATTTGTTGTGCATGTCGGTTGTGCGTTGACGTAGACTCCCGTGCAGCCAACTACCCCGTAGAGGAGCAGCGGGCTCTGGTTGGGCGCCGAGTTAACTCATCGGCTGCGTAATTTCCACGGGAGTCACTTATGTCCTTTAATCATCTGTAGTATGACGTTGTTGTACTTACCTGCGTCATATAGGAAAGTATGACATTCGTCAATAAAGCTTGAATAATTGAATCTTTGGAGGGAAGCCAGTAGGACCGCTTTGCTGTTAGGATTCCAATTGATTTATTAGTTACCTGTCTAGCTGAGATCGCCCGTATGCCTAAAATTATTCCAGTGCTTTTGGCCTGGAAAATTGAGTTGTATGTGTGCCAAGTGGCCAAGATATATTTATGTACAAGTCTTTAGAGAAGACGCCCGAGCCTGAGCTTGAATTTTGAGCCATCCGAGAAGATCCTGACATCTCTGGTGTTGAGTTCCTCCTTACCTTTTTCAGCAAGCTGTATTTTATATTTCTTGTCGAAGACAAATTAGACAGGTATTGAATCGTTTTAGGCCGCGACAAACGGTAGATATTCGAGAACCTGTTTAAGAATACTTATGTGAGAACTTATCTGTACCTGCCCAACATGACGCTAAGCACTCGGTGAATGTAAATGTACCGCCGAGGTCGCCGCCGTCTGTTGTATGAACAAGTGAAGAGGTGGTATGCAGAGCATCGTCCCTAGTGCTGCCGTTGGGGTAATCATACAATCTGTAATGGCTGCACATGCTAACCTAAACCGTTTGGTGCTTGGCCACCAGACTACTATAACACGCTAATGGCCTTATCACTGCTGTATATAGCCATAGCATAATTTTTAGTGAAAATCCCCAATCAGTCCCAAACCAATCAGTTTAAGGCATTGCCAAAGAATGATACTTTCTTTGTTCAGCTTGTGTTCAGTATGTTTAGTCCAATTTAGTTTACAATCTAATATGATTCCTAGTATTTAACCTAGATCTATAGCTAAACTTCGGTGTTTACCAATCTGGGTAGTTTATAGTTATTTAAGGTACATTTCTAAGTAAATGTAACCAGTTCCGTCTTACTTGTGTTGACTGTGAGTCCAACTGAACTGAACCACTCATAGACTGTTGGCAAATTTACCTTCTGTTAAAACCGCTAAGTCGTCCACATAACCTACTGTATAGTAATAATTGTCATGGTTGTGGCCTTTAATAAAAACGATGTTTGTAATCTTTTTTTCAGATTGCTATTGCCGCTTTAAATATTGCTTGTGTGATGCTAGGCAAAGAAAATTTAAAACCATGGTTTGCTGAACTTAATGTTGACATGGACAAAGTAAGTTTACATTTTTTAGTTAAGTCAAACATTAACTTTTCTATTCCTTAAATGGATAAGAAAAAATATAGTTCATATCAAATAACTTGAATGCACCCTAATCTTATTACACCATCTATGACTGTCAATAAGAACCTTATAAAAGTACATTAGTTCAAAAATAGTCTCGAATTTATAATAAAAAATATTAAATGACAGGTCACAAGAGGTCACCTCTGTGGTCTAGTGGTCCGGTGTCAGTGTTGACCACATGAGGTCTCCAGTTTGATTCGTGGGTTGGGCAATCAAAAAATGTGGTTTTTCAGTTTTATGACAAAAATAATGTTACACAGGATTGGAGAAGTGCCAAATTGGCTTGCCACCTGTCATGTTGTGGTACTAAGTATCTTCGGCTAATTGTGGGTGCACTACCTGTATCTCTGCCTATATATATTCGTGGAGTGCCCTATATATATTATATATATTCGTGGATATAAGCGTAAAGAAAATAACACATCTATAAAATTGTGTTATAGACACTAATGGGTTACGACATTTTCACTCATAGCCTAGAACGTGTAGATTGTATATTGTTATATAAAATAAAACAATCAGATTTCAGTATAGTCATGAGCTCTCTTAATTTAATGTCTTACGTTTCAGATCCAAGAAATTGTTAGATCAATAATAAATTTATATGAAATGTGGAAGAGTTATGACGAAAAAAAGGAAATACAAGGACTCTTAGGAAAAATGCCAAAACCTAGTCCTGCACCCCAAAGATAATAGTATATAAAATCAATTTATTTCAGTATTACACTAGTGTATATTGTTTTACTAGAAAAATATTAATTTTAGGTATATTTTTATATAGATGTGCTAATGCATTAATTTAAGAAATTAATATGATTTCTCGTAATGCAAACAACAAATAATAATATGTCGTTATTATTAATGCAATTTGCCAGGCCATATTGCTAAAAAATCATCAGCATGAAATAAAAATTTATGTAAATATGAATACTAAATGTTATAGTTAGAAATCATGAAAAATTGTATATTCATGCTATACTAGCTTGGTCTTTGGATGATTTTGATATAAAAAAATAGTCAAGCAATTTACTAAAATAAGAAACATACACTAGAAAAAAAAATAAAGTTTAAAAAAATATTCGAAATTTTTAGGTTATATTCAACGGGAAAAATAGGACTTACAGAAAAATTAATAAAGTAAATTGTAGCTACAAGTATCTGTTTTATGAATTTAAACTTCATTTTTTTAAATTTTAATTTGAGTAATTTTAGAAAAACCAGCGATACAAAAAAATCTAAATTCTTTGAATTTTTCGTTTTGGTCAATAGACTTGATTTTTTTTTTCTTACTTTCTCTATATGTGTACCAGATAGCTTGTTTACTCGCTTCAATTTCTTTTTTTGTAAACTTTGAGAAAATTAATTGTAGGTTCCGAAAATATACTAAAATTTTCGCTAAGAGAAAAAAATCTATTTTTTACATAATTTTGAAAATCTAACTAAAGAGACCTACCTGTTGGTGTTTTTCTTAAAATCAAACGCTAAATCGTTAATATTGAAGAAACCACAAAAAAAGGAGTTAAAGCTTTCTCTTACACATAACAGTAAAGTCTGATTTTTTTTTCGAATTAGACCTAAAAAAACCAAAATAATTTAGAATTTTCTGTATCGCTGTTTTTGTTAAATTACACGAAAAATAAGGTTGTTCAAATTAAAAAAAGACAAATTCCTTTTTTTTTAAATTTATTGTACGCCCAATTTTTTCTAAGTTACAACCTGTTGAATATCACCCAAAAATTTCGAATCTTTTTTGATCCGTTAATTGTTTCCTCTTGTGTAGTTTAGTCATCTCATAATTAATACTTACTGCGTTGATATTTGACACTAAGTTTTATTTTTGACTATTTTATACAATTAAGAAAACAGTGTACAATGACAAAATATGAATAGCATTTTATATTGTAAACTTGCTTTACAAATTATTATTATTAGACGGTGTCCATGAATTACATCAGGTGTTTTTGGCATTTTCTTGACTCTTATTTCTCTTCCCTGGGTGAGACGTCGTGAGATTTGACACAATTTTTTTCTTGCATTTGCGTACAGGGTTTTAAGAATAATGTAGACTATTATTTAAGTCTACGATAAGAACTTAGTTCCAGAATTATAGTGAGAACATTGAACAGTAAAATTTTCCCCGTGTTGGTCCCGGGCTCCTTTGAAGAATAGGCCAATTGCCGTTCTGCCAGGCAGGTCGTAAAAGGCGACTGAGTGGCTATTTGCATCACTACCATCGTGACTACTAGGTGGTAGAGTTCTGCATTGGCTCAACCGGGTCTGGTACCACCGCCTTACCTATTCCTGCCGCAATAGCGTCCGTTCTGGTCACTGTCGTGTTCCGGTTTGGAGGGTAAGGTAGCCGGTAAACTTATGCATGTGGCATTAGACCTCGACACAAGATAGCAACGCACCATTAACATCTTTGGTGTCTATAGGCGATGGTTGACTCTTACCATCAGGAGACCCATCTGCTTGTTGCTATCTTATGATATAAAAAAAAAACTCCAAAAGAAACAATTAAAATTAGTTTTATAATAGAATTTAACCATATTTAATTTGGGAAACATGTTTTGTTTAATTTATCCCAGTTTCGTCTCAATTTTATATTATTTGTTGTGGAAAAAAATTACGAAGTATTTGCCAAGTCGCCAATCCAATTCTCACTGGGACCATACCACCCATATAAGATGTGCCAAGAGTCCCTTCTCCCGCCTAAATGACTTGCGCAATTGATGGACGCCCTTTGCAGAGACTGCTATGAGTTTAAATACTGATATTAAATTATAATACCTGATGATTAAATTAGTAGTCACCAATTTTGTGAAGAAAGACTTAAACTATGCTAACTTTTGCTATAGAAAAGATTAGACCTTGGTGATATATGTTTATCAAACCTATGTTGAACCTATGTTATTCGACATTATATTCGACATATGCATTAAATATTAAAAATTACTAGTGTATTCTCAATACTACACTGGTTAACATTTAATATATATTCTAATAATGTGACTATATATTATTTTAACTTAGGTTCGAACAGCTTAATTTAATGCTTATAATGATTATTTAATATTTATTTATAAATATTGATAAAAAAGTTCATTAATTGAATCATAATATAAATAAAAATTGGGAATGAATGTCTTAAATAAATATTTATTATAAAACCATAGCAAGAATTTGAAAGTTTAAATAGAATTGTTCAAAAATATTTTTGCGTGGTATGCTGGACTAGGATCCGTGATAACAAGACTGATTGCACCATACATGGCATATATGTAGATTGAAATGTAAATGAAATACCTGGCAAAAATTGAATGCCCAAGCAATACCTTGCAAATTTAAATTTTGTTAATTAACAAATTTTCATAAAAAATAAGTCCATAAAACTCCAGCTCAAAGTTATTTTGTTGTAATGTCATTCAATTCAATTTCTAAAACATTCTATTTAAATTAACCTTTAGAGGCACTTTTGACTGGTCGACAACTTTATAGTTACTACCGGACACAAACGCGGCCTCACTCCATTGAAGTAACCCAATACCAAATTTCGATTTGTTCAGAACTATGACAGATGCCCAAATCCTTAAAGCGCTAACTAGATTTTCAAACGATTCATAGTTCATTCTGGATCAAGTCATATTTTAACAATACAAAGAAATCAGATAATCTATAACTTTGAAAGTTATAATGTCACAAAAATATACAAATACAATAAGCCCAACTCTATGAGGATAAAACAGTAAATAGCATAAAAAAGTTATACTAACTTACAGTAAGATTTCTCCAGTACCTACATGATTGACTAAATACAAGCCTAACTAAACAACTAAATACAAGAACAGAGTTGTTGACATCTGACGATAATCAAAATGTTGCCTATAGAAAATTGAATAGTTACGCATTTTTGTAATATTTTTTCTGTTCTCAATTAAAAATGATAACATGTGGTAATTATCAACCGTTACCTATTGGCGATTATCCATATACTTAACGAAACAAAATAATAGTTTTGCAGAGACAAATGTTCAGATATCATTAATAGGATCTTTTTATTTAAGGCCTCAACAATATTATATCAATTTTTGTTTGTAAATAATAATGAATTATTTTTCGATATTTCGGCATTTCTACAAGCACAATGGTCAAAGGAGAAAAATGAAATTTTATGGATTTACAGAAACTTTCCGTTATTTTTAACTAATAATGCGTATGGAAAATGATATAACCTTAAAAGTGTATATTTGTAAAAATATGTTTTCAGTAAAGACTGCATAAAAAAGATCTAAATAAAATGTCATAAATAAGAATGTGTTGGTTTTTTCCGCCTTACGTATGTTTTTTGCGGAGGCAACTTTATTTCGAGTTGGCCCTGAACCCGGATAAAAATAAGAGTTCCTGCTTCTTGCCAGGCAGCTCGTAATATTAAAGATAGGCATCACCATTTTATCTATTTCTGTCGCCCAATTGTTTTTTTTATTATAATTTGATAGCAAACAAGCAGATGACACTCCTGATGGAAAGAGACAAGGACGGACGAAGGTCCGTTCGGAAGAACCCCTGCCGATAGTTGGTTTCACAGAGAGTACGGGACAAAAAGTGCCTCGGGAATCGCACAGTTGTGGATGTCTCAACCTAGAATGATGTGAGGATGAAGCTTTGAAATGCCGCGAGGTCCGATGATAAAATTTAGCGTCATGAATAAATACAAACATTATTGTAGGGAATCCAATAAACGATGCAAATCAATGCAACATCTCTAGATATTGACATAGAATAAAGTCGATTAGAAATAGTCCTGTCATCGATGATTCGATCCGCTCTGCCTTGAATGCGAACAAAAGAAAGGAGCTGTTACTGACGAGCCACCGCCCACAAGTGGCAGATGGTCTATTCTTCATAGGCTCGGTCACACACTCTCGTAGATCTCGCTACGCTGCGTTTGTCATCTACAACCTAAGTAACAACAAATTTCTTACCAGTTAGTACTAGAAACTTGTACATAGGTGTCAGTAACAAGCATGTAGTTTACAAAATGTTGACGCGTTCAAATAACTTGTAAAAAGTTTAATTTGACTTTTGATTTAATTATGGATTTTACCAAATATAATAAATAATTAATATCGCTGGACAATTACACAAATTGACCTAACCCCAAAGTAAGCGAATTATATGATTGTGTAATGGGTGTTAGTCAACGTAGAAATACATAATATATAAATATAGTTACATCTATATTATGCCAACGTAAAATTGTAAAAACCGTTAGTTTATACTATACCTATGTATGTAGTTTATAATTTGGTTAGGTTAGCAGTTTGTTTATAATAACACTTGCGGATCTTCCGGTGACATAATCTATACATACCTATAATAAAATCGTAGGAAAGTCAAAACTGTACATTGAATATTTTTTTAAAAGACTACTTGGGGCGTGATCTACTTACAATCGATATCGAAGCCAAAAATATAGTTTTTAAAATTTTTGTCTGTCTGTATGTATGTCCGGGGTAAACTCAAAAAGTACTGCATGGATTTACTTTAAATTTTGCATGAATATTACTAACACCTACGGGGGAGTAGCAGTGCGGAGGAAACGAAGTCCGCGCGGACGAAGTTGCGGGCAACACCTAGTATACATATAATTAAAGAGTAGAAAAATAATTAATGTTTTTCAAAAGTTTTTTGGAAAACATTAATTGAGTCGGTAAAAATATCGATAACAGAGGCGAAAAAACGAATTATTAGAATTTTCGTCTGTCTGTTAATTTGTGCGTCAATCACGCAAAAACTACTGGACAGAAAATAATGAAATTTCGCATAGTGATAACCGAGAGTCTGGAGCAACATATAAGGTAGTTTTTATCCCAAAATTCAGCACCGTTCCCGTGGGATAAGGGATGGAAGTCAAAACACATATTTTGCTTTAATTCATTAACCTGTAGTCCGAAACCGTAAACGATATTACAGTTTTTGCAAGATTAAGTCTTGATTATTCAGTTTATCGCATGCTCAAAATTTGATCGGCAAACGATTACGCTCGAAGATTTATTTACAGTGTTTTTAAAATAATAATTCTAAATAAATGAGTTGATATAACGGACTGAAAAAAAAACATTATATTGAACATAACCTTAGTTTACATATTATAATAAACACATATTTTAGTTTTCTATTGAAATACTGGTGAAAAAAAATAAAGTGAACTGATTATGTAATATTTTAATATCTAACAACAATATTTTCGTCATTTTAGCTCTGTGTTGCACTTTAAGACCATAGATCCTGTTGGAAAAATGCATAAAATAAAATATTATGGCATATTACAATGGTTATATTCGTCCTGAAACCAAAGATCCTACTTAACTAATTTGCACACCACGTTATCGCAGGTTTCTTTTCTTTTTTTTCTAAATTTCTCTATAAACTAACTGCACGTCTATTTTAGAAATGCTTGTCAACATCCTTTTGATAACATCCGATAGATTTGTTCATGGTACGTCATTTTTGGTCTCGACTGCCTATCTACTTGACTACACCCATCAACATTTACAATCACGTTTTGTAATAAAGCTGTCAAACACTTCGTTGCTTTGATGCGTTGTAGTAAGTTGCGAATATGAACTCTGTCGATAGGCGTTAGTACCTAACTACCTAGGAGGTAGTAACAAAAGTACAAGAAATGACATGACATGAGCACTAACGACATTGGTGGATTATATCAAGTAGGAGTCATATGGTTGTTTTAAAAGCTTGGTACCCATCTTTTTTACTGCTTATTGTATAAAAGAAACAATCAAAACATGTTGGTCGTATTCAAATCAAAACACTGTGGGTCGGGTTACTGTACGGTGTCCAACATATAAAAGTTTTACAGACATGAAACAATTGAATCACATATGTAGGGATATAGATATGGAGTAATATGCCATAATTTTTTTTATATTATATTTTTTTATACGTGATATGCCATAACAAATAAAGTTCAAGATAATTTATATATAGTAAATCTGCAACAATCTGGTACCCTAGATTTGATATTCACTAAACTTATATGTTACCAAATGGGAAGTATTCTCTTTCAAACAAAAAAAAACTAAATTGGTCAATAATTGACCGAATTCTGAGCTAACAACATAAACAATACAACCAAATTGAGAACTTCTTTCTTTTTGGGAAATCGGTTGCAAAACTTCTGAGAATCTGAGAATGTCGATTGCATATAAGTTACGACCTACGACCTGTAATCTGTATGGCTGCGCAAGTATGTGATATTTACTAATTCATTAGTCATTATATTCTGATTATCCTACTATATTGGTGAGGTCCCTTAAAATTTTTATTTTATTATCTATGAGTCAAATTTTCTAGAGATGTTCGCGATCAAACAAACAAACAAGTAAAAGTCTTCAGCTTTAATACCTATAACGTATATATTTTTCTAAATTTTAACACCGGCTGGAATATTCTGTTTTTAAAAAAAGCAGCACGGGGATAGTAGATACTTTTAATAAATAAATATAATAAATAATAATTAAATAAATATTCACGGGACAAATTACACTTACTGATCTAACCCCAAAGTAAGCAAATTATTTGCTTGTGTTATAGGTGTTAGTCAACGATACTAATACATAGAAATACATAATATATAAATACTAGAATATATTTAACAAACACCCAAAGCCGGAAATACAAACATTTATGCTAATCACACAAATGTTTGTTCCCGTCGGGGATCGAACCCGAACTCCGTCGATTGCGTAGTGAGAGTTGCTAACCACTCGACCACAGAACACTTATACTCTCTACGAGAGCACTCGACCAACGGGGCGATCTAATATATGTACGTACTAAAATAGTTTGAGTTTAACTATTAAAGAAGATTTTTCTGCTCAAGACAAAGGACATAAAAAATTACCAACCGTTAAATAGCCTGTACATAAATAAATATATAAATATTTAATTTGTAATAAAATAAACTTTATGCTCTGGACATACATTAGTACTTACTTGCTCATATTTAAGTTAGAACGATTAGGAGTCTTGACTATCCTGCGTCATTATAGCCAGGATTCCTGATCGTTACCATCAACATGATTATATTTACAGCTTACAAGACCTGGAGTCTGTATAGATTTGTAATAAGATAGCAAACAAAAAACTCTCCTGATAGTAAGAGACTATCATCACGTCGCATATAGATATATATATTAATGACAATAATAGTGTGTGCGCTATACACGTGGAATGGGTATAGGTAAGACAATGACGTGTATAATATTACCATTTACCACATAAGACCACATGCGCATGCACGTAAACTTACTTAGTTTACCGGCTACCTTACGCTCCAAGCTGGGACACGATGTGTCAAACACTGATGTTATTTGCACGTCGGGTCGGTTGCATTAATCTGGACGAGTCGTAACATAATCCTGCCACCATGTAAAGTATCCGAATAAACAGTTTATATATATTTAGTGATAGTTACTTACCTAAGATATGTTTTATCATTAAAAATAATATGCCTTTATCAGTCTCAATTTACTTAAAAAGTGTACCCATTTTAATTAAAAACAATTTACCTTTATCAGTCTCAATTTATTCAAAAAGTGTGCTCACTGTGGCGTTCTGGCCAAGGTTCGCGTATTTAAGATCTCGAACTTCGATTCCCATTTATATCCACATTGTGAACTCTACAATCATGTCATCACCGAGAAATCTATTTTACGCCTGCTGCCTCATTATTAGCGTTAGCTTGGGACGGTCAGAAGACGCTATCATGACGTAAGTGGAAATAACATTTTTACTACAATATAGAGAAAATGGTTGTTTGTTACGTAATAAACAGTATTTTTTATATTATAATATATTAAAAAAGCAGATGGCTGTCCTGATGGAAAGATACAACCATCGTCTATTGACACTAAATATGTTAACATGCATAAGTTTACGGACTACCTTACCTTCCAAACCAGAACACTGACAAGCACTAACACTATTGCGGCAGGAATAGGTAAGGCGGTGGTACAGACAATACAGAACTCTACCACCTATTATTATGGGTGAACTAGTGCTGGGGCCGCACTTGCGTCTATTGTCCCGAAGTTATAGATATGCGCGCTAAGGCACACGCAGTCCGGAATGTATGCGAAAAAAGCCGGTCACGTCTGCATTTATTGTGTCATTTCGCGAAGCTTTGTGACGATAGACGCAAGTCGGCTGAGGCATAACGGCCTTATTAATAAACAAATTCGATATTGTGCTATATTCACGTATTGCTACGTCATAGTCGATGCGATAAAATAAGCGCTAATTTACACGTATACCCAAATAGATTTATTAATCGCCACTAATATAATAATAAGAGAAAAGATTTGCTTGTTTGTAAGACTTACTACTAATAAGTAGATCTACTTTCAAATACCTTTCCCCAGAAAACAACGCGCAACAAATTAATCACAGCTGCACAGAATATATAATAGTACAAAGCTGTTAATTTATCCGTAGCAATTAGGTAGGAAAATATTTTTTAAATTATAGTAAAGACCCATTTTAACCGACTTGTTCATTTTCCTTAACGCTAGGGTTTTCTGTTTGAGATTAGACCGCCAATTGCATTCGATATTAAGAGGGAACACTAGGGCCGTTCATCAACTCAAAAGTTTATTCCTCCCTGGCCAGTACAACATTTTTTTTCCATTGAATCTATGGCTACAACTGCCACGATCCTATGATTCTTCGGATCTTTTTTCGGAAATTCATTATTAAAAGAGATATAAACCGATAAGAAACTGAAAAGTTGGCTCGATTTTCCGTTGTCTTCAAATATCTACTAAACTTATTTAAGGAGACTACTTAAGTAGATTAAAAAAGAAAAACATAGGAACACAGCGAAATCCTTTCTTATAATAAAAAAGTTTAAAAATCAGTTAAGTTTTGGAGCAGGAAGCAGAGAACAACGAAACGTTGTTTTTGTGTAATTTTCATCGGTATTTTTAGTTTGCAATTAACTTATCGCACTCAACGAAGTTGTTGAGGAACAGTGAGAAAGCAATAGATTTTACAAATACCTATTTTTTTATTCTGTTGCCGTTAGTGTGCACTATTAAACGTGCTATGTAACGAGTAGGTGGTTGAATTTATACTTTATTTTACAGTAACTTTTCCAGATATGTAGTGGTATCTACCACCTTAACTACAGTTCTGCTGATGAAGTTCATAGAGAACGCAATGAGATATCGTACGGTGCAGTGCTAGACGATCTGTGGTATCTACTGCGAATAGACGGACAAGTGCGGAGTGATAAAAACGTCCCGGTACTTACATGACAATGGGCCACACCCACCACATCTGTGTATAAGAATAATGGATATTTTACTACACCCTTTTGTCGCACTACACTTAGCTCATCAATAATAAGTATATAATCGTCTCAAGGCTGTTGCCTGTTAAGTTCCAGTCTAATCAACACGACCAACCGTCTACAAAGTGAATTCTCCTTTATATTTATAATGGGTAGGTAATATAAAATGTTAGACACGGTTCGGTTCGCAGACGCATTTTTCGATGGATCTGCCGCAGTAAAGTGGACCGATATTTATGCTATACAAAATGTGTAGTAAATAAGGTAACGCAATGGAGTGGTGTATAAAATGCCAGTAACTTTGAAGGGGACAGCTGTTTATCTACCTAGGATCTAATCTTACGAATATTACCTATTGCCCATATGACATATTTAGGGAAACGGACTTATCTCCTCCCCCTTAAAATGATTTCAAGCGAATACATATATCTTAATCAACAAAGTACTGTCTAAGTTACTGACTGACTAGATTAGTCTGAAAGTTAAAAATGAAGTGTGAAGGTTAATACAGTTTTAAATTTTACTGCTTAGTTATTATAAATATATATGGTCTACGTATCTACCAACCCTGTTACCGCCATAAAACAGCTGTTTTACCCCCGCGAAGATAATTAGCCCCAAGCACATATTATATAATTGTTACTATTGTAACCCCAAGTTCGGTATTGGAGGATAGGCAGCAAAGGAAATAAGAGTTCGCAAACATTTTCTTTATACATTAGTTTCCATTAAGAAGGAAATCTAGCAGAGAATATTAGTCTCTAGATATTAACCCTTGTTACCTCTTTGGAAATAGTGGGGTTTTTAAATTTAAAATGCAGGTTTTAGATCAATTGTTTTGTTTTAGCCCGCCAAGTGACAAAGTAGAAATTAAAAGTAACTGCTCTTGCGGAGGATTTTCAACCACTGAACCAGTAATGAACAGCGAACCATTGTTATCCCAAACTCCGGGTCTCGTGGTACGTTGTAATGAAGAAGGCGAAACCACTTGTAAAAGCTTATGTCTTGCTTTAGCTACTGCAACGAAGGCCAAAGGACCAGAGATCCTGTGCAGTAGATTGAAAAATGCTGATGAATTGAAGGTATTTTTTTTCAACATCCCCTTGTTGGGATGCCTTTGAAGAATAGAGCAGCTGCTATTCTGCCAGGCAGCTTGTAAAAGGTAAACAATTGGCTCAACATAACATACCATCGTGGCTTTTAGGTATTTATTAAGATGATTGCAACTGGCAAACATATTTTCTATACGCAAACGAACCGCGAGCGTGTTTCCTATTGTACATTTCAAAATATTCTGAATAAACTAACTACTAAGAATGTTTTGGGGAATAAAAGGCAAAATACCTATAGGTATTTATTTTAATTACTTTGGTTAGAAAGAAATTATTTTAGTTTTATGAGTGATTTATTAAATCGCGCGCATTATAATCTTATGAATTAAAAAGATAGATTTAATGAGTTTTTAAGAAAATCTATGTTTTTTAATTTAGTATTTTTCGCCAATGTAAATAGGTATGTACATTAAAACATGTTTTTGCAGTTATCGGCATTCTTCAAGCTCTGTGATAAGCCTTGGACCTATGCTGAGATGACTGCCACCGAACCGCTTTGCTGTGAAAATTCGAAAGTGAAGATATGTGCTTCGGTTGACCCCACATATAGTACAGTTGCAGAAGCGGAAGTAAAAACTGCTTAGCCATGCATGATTCGCATACACTATTTATAAATTATTTTTCTAACACTAAAGTATATAGTTAGGTACATATAAGAATTATTTTTATATTTTGCAATGAGAATAGTAATAACTAGTAAGTGCAATAAATAAATTAATATTATGATACTTTTATTATTCGTAGGCTTGCGGTTTCCTGTATAATAGCATATCTCCGTGTTTCGCAGTGTTGGTCCCGGCCTCCTTTGCAGAATAGGTCAACTGCCGTTCCGCCAGGCAGGTCGTAAAAGGCGACCGATTGGCTATCGAGTCACTACCATCGTGGCTACTAGGTGGTAGAGTTCTGCATTGTCTCGCCCGGGTATGGTACCACCGCCTTACCTATTCCTGCCGCAATAGCGTCAGTGCTTGTCGCTGTCGTGTTCCGGTTTGGAGGGTAAGGTAGCCGGTAAACTTATGCATGTGGCATTAGACCTCGCCACAAAATAGCAACGCACCATTAACATCTTTGGTGTCTATAGGCGATGGTTGACTCTTTCCACGAGAAGACCCATCTGCCTGTTTGCTATCTTATTGATATAAAAAAATCTCACACGACTATTAATCTATACAGGGTTGATCCTAAGTGACCTGCTGACTGCTAATGCGGGGTTCCTATAATCAAGAATCTGTCATCCGTAGTAGAAACCATTAGCATGCATTTTAATAATATCCTATTATTCCACAAGATTTTAGAACCATTTGGTAATTCGATATCCCTACTGCTTTTAGTATATACCTCCAGAGTATTCCTAAGCAACTGACAATTAAAAATGTCCTCAGAAAAATCATTGACCTCTATATTATTCATATTTCTATGAGAAAAATCAGTTTGTGTGAAACGTCAACGAGTGTCACTTGTGTACTTTAGAGATAGTCGTTTTTTAAGCAACTAGTTTTAGCAACACGTTGCGTAGAAAATGAAATGTAACCTGTTGCAACTAATTGTGCATTAGATTGTTTTAGCAAGTTAATATAATATTATATAATATTGAAAGCATTTAGATTTTTTTATACGATATTTCGTAACATCGATAGAGTATTTTACGATATTTTAGTAATTATTACGATATTCAGGCTATACGATATCTACACTCGATATATGTATATTATATTGCTATATAAATATTGCATTAACGTGTTATATCAAAGTATGACAATGTTACTTTTTATTACCTACATTAAAACAAAACATTGTTATTCATAATAAGAGATACCGTTGACAAAATTATAACTATAGTAGCTAGAATTTCAACTGACGTAAAGCGGTGTAAAAAGTTCTTATACCTACCTAATTGTAATTTGTAATTACGATTATAAGAACCTAAACAAAAAAAGAATTGTAACTCGATTGAATTTTACAATACGTTATTGAAAAAACGTTGTACGAAAGTGTAAAATTCATTATTCAAAATTTATTCATTAAATTGCAGAAAAATCCTACTTATTGTCGCAACATGTTTCTTTAAAAAATGTAACCAGTTCCGTCGTTGCTATAAAATAACGACAACGCCCATCTCTAGTGTACTTACAGCAATCAAGCTACGCACACTAGCGTGGTTGGTGTGCCCAACCTTAATTTTTTGTTATCCCTGCTTTCAATATAAAAAGCGAAAGTTAAAGTAAATATTATACATCCGTATTTAATTTAAATACCTACCTATTTAGATACAATTACAAAGAACGCGCATAAATTATTTTACGATTTGGAACTTGAAGTTTACCGCTCCATTGGTCGAGTGGTTAGCGACCCTGACGACGGGGCTCGGGTTCGATCCCCGACAGGGACAAGCATTTGTGTGATGAGCATAAATATTTGTATTTCCGGGTTCAGGTGTTCTTAAATATATTCTAGTATTTATATATGTATTTCTATGTATCAGTATCGTTGAATGACACTCATAACACAAGTAAATAATTTGCTTACTTTGGGGTTAGATCAGTAAGTATAATTTGTCCCGTGAATATCTATTTATTTATTAAATTTTACATGCGAAAAATTGATATGTATTATAGTTATACGTCTTTTTCTGCAAAACAAATATAGCTTTTATTTCAGCAGATTTCTCCACCGAAAAATCCCATATATGAAATAGTGCGGAGGTATTAAGTATATAATTCTTATAGTATTGACATCAATTAATTATCCCATTTTAACTGCAAAACCTGCCGAACTAAATTTATTATTATAATTTTATCTAGAGTTATACCTAAAACCGCGGTGGAGTTCACACGACTTTTTTATATCATAAGATACCAAACAAGCAGATGGGTCTCCTGATGAAAAGAGTCACCAATCGCCTATAGACACCAAAGGTGTTTAATGATGCGTTGATATCTTGTGATGAGGTCTTAAATGCCACCAGCAGTTTACCGCCTGCCTTACCCTCCAAACCGGAACACGTCAGGGACGAGCACTGACGCTATTGCGGCAGGAATAGGTAAGGCGGTGGTAATAGACCCGGACGAGACAATGCAGAACTCTACCACCTATTAAACGTGCTACGTAGTAGATTCAGGTTATTTTCATTCAGTTTTACATTGCTATTTACGTGTCTTACATAAGGCAATGAGAAATTAATACTCATGATTTGGTTGTCATTTAATAAAATGTATTTGTGCCGAACCAGTGCACTATTTTGAAATCGCATTATTCACTTCGTCACACTTACCACATCTTCTTTTCACTTCGAATAAAAATGAAGTGACATTCGCAATATATATATATATATATATATATATTTACAGATATATACCTACTTCGAGGCACGAGTGTGTTAATCTGTCCCCTCCCCCGTCTTTGAAGAATATACCATCTACCATTCTTCCAGGCAGTACTTAAGGCGAGGTATTTCGACGGGTGTCAATTCTATAGAAATCGGGAGGCACGATATTATGTTCTGAAACCGCTGGGGAACATATTTGGTGTCTATAAGCGATGGTTTCTGTCCATCAGGAGAGCCATCTGATTGTTTGCTATCAAATGATACAAGAAAGAATCGAATATATTCGGTAATATATTATTGGCGTTTTTATCGCTTTCCCATCACACCGGTTTAGCTGGAGTCTTGACAATTATGTATTATAAATGACCTACTATTGTTCTTAAATAGAATGTTGTAAATAAAACATAACTATTCTTAAAATTATATTTATTTTTACCGACATTTCATATTTTTGTACATTATGATAAAAATGTATAAAATGTACGTTAAGGTGTTTAATAAATACATTCAACTTTTAATTTAAAGAGATAACAGCAAGTGAGTAGTGGCCAATGAGAAAATTGTTTCTGTAATGACCGTGTTTCGCCTGAATTGCAAATATAGCACATTGCATCGAATTAACCTTACATAACAAGCAAAGAATGTTGAAAAAATGTAGGCATTTTTCGTTGTACATGGAGTACAAGTCGAATTCGACAGGTTAACATTTTTGGAACCGCTATCGTTAAATTCACATAAATAAAATGATTATAAAATATTACACATATATTTGTTTTTATTGGATGGCTCAGCGCGGAGCACTTTGGTCAAAGGTTTAGGTAGTGTTCTATTTTATTGTGGTATGCAAGGGCGGATCCAGCGGGGGGTGGGGGGGGGGTATCGTGGGGGTCAAGACTCCCCCCTGGGTAGGGGTCTAGGTACGCATTTATTAGGATTAGAGCCTATCATGACTGAATCTCAAATATGTGACCCCTTTGAACCGAAGGCTGCATCGGCCCTTGTATATGCGTACGGGCTACTGAATCGTACACAATTTACTGCCTTTACATTTCCGTTGATCAAGGTGTTTTTTGGTTTGATGCGTATGGTAGGATTTAGTCAGCGTTTGTTTGCACCACGGTCTCGTAACAACAGAGTGCTAACTGTGAGTTTTTCTTATCGCATTCAATCGTGAGCGCGTTTGGAGTTTACTAGGAATTTGTATGTGATTTGTACAGCGCCACCTAGTGGTAAACGTGAGAAACCAGTTTACCACTAGGTGGCGCTGAACAAATCACATACAAATTCCTAGTAAACTCGAAACGCGCTCACGATCGAATGCGAAAAGAAAAACTCACACTTAGCACTCAGAAGTGCGTATGTCGGCTTAATGGTTGTGCTTTTCAATTTACAGCCGCGAGAGGCATGACGATAGATGGGTTTGCTATGCAACGAAGTAAGAATAGCATTTTCTCTTTAACTATCATACGTAATGCATGTGTAGTAACTAGTAAGTCCTTGTGTCAACCAGCGTGCGCAGTACGCACTGCGCACCGCACCTACTGACAGCAACTACGTACAGCAGGGTTGGCCCGAAAAAAAAGTCATGACAACCGTACTAATCACTCACTTTTGGAATTGGGCTCCGTAGCAAGGCCTGTATAAGACCGTGGTTTACGCTCATCAGTTAAAGAACGATGTCCGGGAAACTTATTTTATGATACTAACTTATTAATTAAGCTCGTATTAATTGACGTCACAGATCTCAGATCACATTTAAATGGACACAAAAATTCTGGTTTGGAGGGTAAAGGAGCCTATAAACATGTACATGAGGCATTTACCATTTTGCCACACGGATATAAGCTTCTTGTTTGTTTTCTTAGGATGAAAAGAATCTCAATGTGATGTTGAAAATTGTAACAAATACATAATATATAAAATCAAATCTCGTCAAAATCTAGTTTAGAAACACAAATCATATCTTGAAAAAACTGGAATACGATAAGGCTTGGAACTCGAAAGTTTACTGGTATCCAATACTTTAACTTTGTTCACATTATAACAAAAACAACTTTGAAACGCATTTTATATGACAGTGCATCGTTATTAACACGTTTACAAATACATAATTAATAGAGATATCAATTTTATGTAACCATCAAAATTAATGTCTTTATTTCGAATCGAGTGCCATACATCACGATTCTTGCAGGGTTGTCTCGCTTCCTGCACATTCATCGTTCATTCATGCTCCGTTGGTTCGGACATGTGGAATGATAATGTAGATAAAAGGTTAACAAAACATATGTACAAGGCGAATGTAGAAGGATGTAGGTACCGGGGAAGACCAAGACTGATATACCATGATCAGAGTGATCGAGTACTTTCCGAAGGAGGTGTTAAGAGTCTTCGCAAACGACGTGTGTGTACGAAGAGGTATTTATAATTGTCATGAAATCAATATATGATGAATCGTAGTTTATTATGAAAATGCTGGTAGGTAATAATTTTCCATAAACGATAACGTTTGTAAATCGTATTTTTATAACATTCTCGAGATTTAGTACTTATTCTTGGATACGCGTTATGGCTTATTCTTCAGGTGTCCAGATTGAGTGATCCAGTTAATTAGTTCTAACTTTCTTTGTTTAGGTTTCACAAATTTTATACCTTGCCATGAAGTTTTCACAGTTATTTCTTAAATCCTCTCATAATTTCGTGGTGGTTGGATGAGGTTTTTGAAAATATCTCTCAGTCCACACGCACATTTGCTAATTGACGCGTATGCCCTGAGAAATTTTATCCCTAATAACGTCGGTGCTTGTAATTTGAATTGTAGCTAGTGTTTAGACTTGAAATGTATATTAACGGATAACTTGCGCACGATAATCTTCAATCTAGTTACGTGGATAAAACTCATCAATAAATAAATATAAAATTAATAGAATGATTTTGTTTAGTACTACGCAACATTTTGAAAAAATAAAGTAGATGTTCAGAGACCCGCTCTAATGTGCGCTAAAGTTAACGAGTTCAGACTACCTTCTCAAAGATAGTGAAGAAATCGAAAACAGCGTTTTTTTATGAAACACGATCAAGAAATTATTTAAAACAAAGAAGAGTTTTGTAATTATCTAATACACTTAAATAATTGCAAAACTCTTTTTTGCAATTGTAAAACTCTTTTTGCAATTGCAACTCTTTTTTGCAATTGCAAGACTCTTTTTTGCAATTGCAAGACTCTTTTTTGCAATTGCAAAACTTTTTATCTGTCTTTTATTTGGCCTTATTCTCAAAATATTCCACATTTTTTAGAATTCGGGTCGGTCCTAATAAAGGGATCTTAAGATTCAGCGTAATGACATTAGGGTGTTGCAGCTTTACTGCCATAAATTACAACAAGAACAATTGATACAAAATATATCACTTTGGTTAGTAATGAAATAAAAATATCTTCACGCCCATATCCCCGAAGAAGTAGGCAGACGTACAACCAGTGTACCCACGATTAGCCGAAGATACTTAGTCCCACAATGTAATAGGTGACAAGCATATCGCCAACCGGGCACGTTCCAATCCCGGGAAATGTTTTTATCAGAAAACTGAAAAACACATTTGTGATTTGTCCTACGTAATAGTAATCGGTTCAAAAGTGAGACTTCATACCGAATATCTTATAAACGCTGTTTTCATATCGTGAATAAATATTTATTTATAACTAGCTGACCTGGCAAACCTTTCAGGCCTTTTCAACTACTCGTTATTTTTTTCTATATTTTCTCACCTTTTAAACCTTCCCTGGACTTCAACAATTAATTCAAAACTAAAATTAGCCAAATCGGTTCAGCCGTCCTCGAGTTTGAGAGACTAACGAACAGCAATTGATTTTTATATATATAGATAGATATAAACTAATTTTTATTTCATTTTATAAACTCCATCGATATATTTAAAATTTTTGATTTTTCACCACTGCTTGGAACCTAGTTAGTTAACTTCATTGAATATAAATCAATAAATGTTGCGGAACAACTTACACGAATTGTTCTAACCCCAAAATAAGCAACTTATTTGCTTGTATTATGGATGTTAGAAATGAATATATAAATACTGTAACATACATAAACATCCATACCCATAAATACAAACATCTATGCTCACACAAATGTTTGTCCCTGTCGGGAATCGAGCACGAACCCCATCGATTAGTAGTTGGGTCGCTAACCACTGGACTTCATTATATTTCAGAATCATTGAGTCAATGATTTGAAAATCAACACATTTTTAAAATTTTTAACTATGTACTTAAAAAAATTAAAAAGCCACGAGTTACTCAAGAATAACCATAAAAAACAGATACACAAATAAACCTCAACCTACTAGACATTGAGACAGGTACTTTGCTTGATTTAATTCATGAAATTAAATAATTTTCTATAACAGAAATAATGTAATATGTACATTACATTGCATTGGGCACGTGACTTGAATATATTCTGACAAGTCCTAAGGTTCCAAAATAAAAACAAATGTTGGCACTATCCTCGATTATAAATATTTAGCCTCTCCCCGAGAAAATCTTGAATTTAAATCTTGAGCTTTCTTAATGATAGATTTTTTCTGGGCTTCATCAAAACGATTCACTTGTAGGTCCGTTTCACGGCTAAATGGACGACGATCCTTTTTCTCTTCTTTTTCGTCTTTCTGTAAAGAATAATAGTAATTTTAAAATTTAAACTGACCTCAAATATCAACTATACTCATATCTCAAAAACTACTGAACCGATTTTGATGAAAATTGGACTGCCCCTAAGTTGGAATGTATCTGAATTAAATTAAAAAGAATTTTCTTTATATGGTTTTTAGTTCCCAAGAAATTCGTGGACAAACATAATATACAAACTTATATATACTTATGACATTTAGTACACATTGTTGGACGCCTAAATAGATCATCATACCCAAATATTACCCAATTTCAATAATATTACAGACATATATTTCAAATTGATAACCTTTTTTACCCGACTGCAGGAGGGTATTGTGTTTATCAGTCTATATATGTATGTATGTATGTATGTATGTATGTATGTATGTATGTTTGTTCCTATGTGGCATTCTAGAGGCCAAACGCGTAGGCTGATTTTGATGATTCGCATGTCAATCGATTCGTCTTAACCTTGCGAGTGTCACTAAAGACATGACATTTATTAAAACCCACCATGGAAACCACCAGGCGCCATATTGTAAAATTAAAAAAATATATATTGATGAACAATATCATGTGGAGTATCGTTGAATAGGTATTTAAAAATAATTTTAGGTTTTATTCATCATTTTTCTTTTTAAATAATAGTTTTAGATATATAACGATTTAAAGTTAATTTTCCTATTTATATTCACGTACTTTATACACACCTATATAGCTACCTACTTCAGTATTTGTTATTCGGTATTCATTTCATTAATCAGTATTTATCATCAGTTAAATATTTTCAACCGACGAAAAAATGGAGGTTATCAGTTTGACATATATGTATGTAATATTGTTGGAATTGGATAACATTTGAGTAGGTATGATGATATATTTAGGCGTCCAAGCACGTGTACTAAAATTGCGTAAGTGTATGTATATTTGTATGTTTGTCCAGGAATTTTTCGAGAAATAAAAGACATATCGAGATAATTATTTTTGATTTAAAATAAGTTATGTAACAATTTAGGGAACTGTCTAAGTTTTATCAAAATCGGTTCAGTAGTTCTTACTTCGTGCAGGTCCGGGCTTCTTTGAAGAATAGGCCAATTGTCGTTCTATCAGGAAGGTCGTAAGAGGCGACTGATTGGCTATTTCCGTCACTACCTTTGTGACTACTAGGTGTTAGATTTCTGCAACGTCTTGCCCGGACAAGACGTATACCGGATATTTAGTACCACTGCCTTACCTACTCCTGCCACAATAGCGTCAATGATTTTTTTTATATCATAAGATAGCAAACAAGCAGATGGGTCTCCTGATGGAAAGAGTCAACCATCGCCTATACACACCAAAGATGTTAATGGTGCGTTGCTATCTTGTGGCGAGGTCTAATGCCACATGCATAAGTTTACCGGCTACCTTACCCTCCAAACCGGAACACGACATCGAGAAGCACTGACGCTATTGCGGCAGGAATAGGTAAGGCGCTGGTACCAGACCCGGGCGAGACAATGCAGAACTCTACTACCTAGTAGCCACGATGGCAGTGACTCGATAGCCAATCGGTCGCCTTTTACGACCTGCCTGGCAGAACAGCAGTTGGCCTATTCTTCAAAGGAGGCCGGGACCAACACGGCGGGAATTTCATTACGGCAGGGATTATCATTGTCGTGTTCCGGTTAAGAGGGTAAGGTAGCCGGTACACCTATGCATGTGGCATTGCCATCCCGTCACACGGATAGCAACACACCATTAATATCTTTGGTGTCTATAGGCGATATTTTATCTTTCCATCTTTCTATCAAGAGAAGCATCTGCTTACAGCACTCAATCTTCATAAACAAATAACAGGAGATCCAATAATCAGGAGACCCATCTCGGAGCCCTTTGTGAAAATTTGATAGCTAAAAATTAAATGGGCCCTGACTGTTAATCGTTCTGTGATGAATTAAAATTCATGAATTGTTTTATATGTATGTACCTACATCGATTATAGAACTATTTCAATGGTGAAGTTATTCATTATTACTTAACATGATTCTAAACTACTGGGCTTGTTTCTTTCTTTTTAGCTTTCATTTCAGGCAATGCACCTTTTCTAAAGATTAAATGCAGTCGGGTTTTTTGTTTTCAATATTTTTTTTTATTTGTCGGTTGTTAAGCAAATGAAACATGCAAGTGACTGACACGCAAAACTGATGAGATTAAATTTTTACGATGTGCGCGTACACCGTCACGAAAAACCGACCGAATGAAAATAGCTATTCAATATTCTAGTTTTTCATAAAAACATTTGTCAATTTTTTTTAATTATGTACAAATATTTTTTATGATATTTAATTTTTTTTAACTAGATAAGTTTTAATAAAACTTTCTTTAATGTATTAAATACCTTTTTTCTATTATTAGTGTCGTTTTCTCTACAAATATAGGATAACGAGACGGATAACATTTTAGAAATATTTTTGTGTTTAATTATTAATATGATTAAATTTATAAAGTATAACTTCTTACGTTCGTACAAAAGTACACACACATACACACGCACACACGTTTTTTTTATATTTCTGCCTCTATAGATAATAGTGACAAGTCTGATAGCCATTCCTGTTCCATCAAAGTCCTTAGGTAATTTTTATGCACGATATTATTTGTGGGTAATATTTTACTAATTATTGCTTACACACGCTAGGGGCCTCCAGCCCGGGGGCCCCGTATTATTGGTACGGCAGTAGCCTACGTTCCTGAGTCACTTATCCTTAGCTTGCTTTCACAAAATGCCTGATAGGCAAAGAAACAAGCAGGTATATTCTTTCTAAGAAATCGGACAAGGAAATCGGAGATAATCTTCTGTTCATCTTTAGCTCCACGTGCTGGAAAATACTGATCTATTCTTGCAAATTGGTTTGAACTGAAACGTAGGGTAAGGAGCAGAGTATTTTTTGAAATGGACATGAGACCTGAACTTTATGTATTCATTTTCAGCTCTTTATGTATTCAGTTATTGTGCTTAGGGCAAATGTTACGACTCTGTTGACAACTATGTTATGAGCAAACTGAAGATAGCAAATCTAAATTAAATTGAGGAATTTTTTTTTGCTTGTATTTTTTTATATAAAAATAATTTATGAAATTTAATTTCAAACCTTTTTCTTCTTTTTCAACTTTTTTTGGTGTAATTCCAACAAGCTTTCTTCCCGCTTATGTTTCTTTTTGTGCTTCCTGAAATAAAAGAGACAACTTTAATTAAAAGCTTAAAATAATTATCAACTACACATCTATAACACATCTACCCACAAATCACACTTAAAAGTGAGTTGGAGACAGATTCGCTCTGATCTATACATATAATAAAATTGTAGAAAAGTCAAAACTGTACACTGAATATTTTTTTAAAAGAATACTTGGGGCGTGATCTACAATTGATATTGAAGCCAAAAATATAATTTTTAGAATTTTTGTCTGTTTGTATGTATGTCCGAGGTAAACTCAAAAAGTACTGCATGAATTTACTTCAAATTTTGCACAAAGATATGCAGGACAAGATTTATGCATTGCATTGAACAGTACATTCAAAACATGCGCATTTCGACGTTGGCGGATAGGGAGCCAATGTAATTGTTTGCGAAAACTCGATATGTGATCATATGTGATCATATTTTCGTAATCCGAATATGAAACGAATGCACAAATTTTGAAGCCGCTCAAGTTTTGATAACAATTCTTCCGTGGCATCCAAATAGCAAACATCAGCATAGTCGAGCAAAGGGAGAAGCAGCGATTGAGCTAAAAGAATTTTAGTTTGATGAGGGAGGAAACTTTGTAATCGCTTTAAGGAATGAAGTGAGTAATGTAACCGTTTACTTCGCTCATTTCTGTGAGAAGCCCAAGATGAGCCTAGATTTTTAACTTGATCAGTAATTGGAATCTATTATCTATCTAAGTTATAAATCAGTTATAATCAGCAACTATAAAAAAAAAAATTTTTTTGCACCTAAACTATTCCTGTCGCAATAGCTTCAGTGCTTGTCACTGTCGTGTTCCGGTTTGGAGGGTAAAGTAGCCGGTAAACTTATGCATATGGCATAAGACCTCTCTACAAGAAAGAAATGCATCATTTACATTTTTGGTATCAACAGGTGATGGTAATCTCTTTCTTTCTGCTTGTCAGTTGTCGTATGCTATACAAATTATTTTATGTTTATTGTACACAAAAAAATAGCTTATTGCAAAAATTACTGCGAACTTAATATACACAGAATGAATCAGTGATTGTATGTACCAAAAAACAGTGTTTACACAACAAAGTAGCATAATAAAGAACGAAATAATTTACTCACCTGATTGCCTTCTCTTGGTCATCATCTCTGGTAGCAATATGGCGTGCCCTTGCTTCTCGCTGAAGAGCAGTGTTAGAATCTTCTTCTTTGACTATCCCAGCCGCCTTACGCGCTTTTTCCTCTGGAGTGTCAGTCCAGGTTGATCTAAATTTACAGTTATTATTAACAGAATTTTTCAAAAACAATACACAAGTAGACTTTAAAGCTTATGGACTTTGATTGGTAATAATAGTTATAAGCAAATCAATAATTGTGTTTATATAATTATATCATTCAACTATAAGTATTCTTCTCATAATCTTTTTCTATTATAAAGTTTAGGTTTAATTGATTAATTATCTATTAATCTTAATCTATAAAACTTAGAAAAAGTAAAATATTTCAGGAATCTTTACTTTTTCTAGGTTCAGATTACATCACATATTATAAATTCAACTGTATCTTGAACAATAACCATTTGAATACATACTTTTCTGCTAACTTATATATTATTGTAATTTTTTCCAAAATTGGTTTCTTTACTTATCACATCACAGATCTTCAAACTTATGTGAAGAATAAAAATGTAATATTATGTGAACTGAGACATAGAGGATGCAATTTGTTGTAATAAAATTCATACGAACAATCGAATAAAAATTACATTGGTCAAGTTTATTTACAAATTGAGGTCGAATTTCAACTACTGGAGTAGTCGAAAGAAAAGATAAAGCATTTTTAAAATTACTCATTAAAATTTACCTACCTATCGGACATATCAGGACCTTCCTTTGCTCTGAAACTCCGAGCCTCCAAGCCTATATATTTAGCTTTCCCTTCTGGCAATTCCAACATCCACTGCTCTCTTGATTTAATATTCGAGGTTTGTAGAGACCTTCCCTCCAATTGTCTTATTTTCATTTCTGTAGCTCGCTCCTCAAGAAGTATATGGGCTTCAGTCTGTTTACTTTTAGAGTTAGCAGGTAGTGGACCCATATCACCATCTTCATCTGAGCTAATACATTTTATTACTTCATGACTTGATTCGGCTAAGACTTTTCTCATATCATCAGGTATAGATGGGCCTACAAAATTAAAAGTATGTTGTAAGCCTTCATAAGTTATCAACAATTTTTTATGACAGGATGTCCAATAAATGAGCTATTGCTACCTGCGCGTGTGGCAATTTATTTTATACATCAGTACAAAAGCAGATGATTCTTTTGGTGGATAGCGTTACCTTAATGTTACTTTTATACGGGACCTGAACCAACATGAGTATGGTAGTGCTGCCCTCTCTGTGTTTATCCAGACCTCTTTTAATGGAAAGAATGGTATGTTGCTGCTTTCAATGTGTTGATCCAGACCCCCATTGTGGAATTGACCATCTGCTATTCTGTCGGGTATCTCGTAAAAGGCAAAAGAAAGTTATTACATGTTAATAACATTGTGACTATAAATTAGTTGATAGAGTTCTGCAATGTCTTGTCCAAGTTTAGAACCACTGCATTACCAATACCTGCCACAATAGTGTTGGTGTTTGTTGCTCTCATGTGCCAGTTTGGAGGGTAAGGTAACTTATGAATGTGGCATTTCATCTCCGCCATATGGATATCAATGCAATAAAAACATCTTTGGTGTATATATGCGATGTTTATCTTTTTTCATGATTAAACCCAGATGAGTTGTTGTAGAACTTTACCACCTAAGACTCATATTGTTAGTGAAACTCATTTGGACACTTGTTCATCTTTTAAGAACTGACCTTGACTGGCATGGATTCTAGTTGACTAAAACTATAAATAAAAGTTAAATAAATGATACCCTTTTATGAAAATTTTCGGTATTGTTTTTCTTTTTGATTAAAGTTTGCTGAGGTAAAATCTGGATCACTCATTGGTCAGCCATTTGCTATCCTTAAATTGAATTTGTTATAGAGACTCGAATTCAAAAAACATGATTACTATGTCACAGAGTTATCTGATGGCTTATTTGAGTATAGTGCCGGAGCTGTTTATTCCAGCTGCTATGTCTGACTTAGTCATGGTCCTGGGCCAGCATGAAGGGTAGGATAATCAGTAAACTTGTGGTAGTGGCTTTACATCCCTGCCATCCTGATAGCAACAAAGTAATAATAAAATGTTATAGTGATTGTTTCCATTATAAGACCCTGCTATTTGTTTGTGATCTTATGTCATAAAAAAGTACTTTTAGTCAGCTTAACCAATGAACCAAGCTAAAGTTAAGATGTCTAAAATTTTTTTAGGAGTGAATGAATTGTTGGAGAAAGTTATAGTGCTAAATAGTATTAAATTAGTAGGAGAGAGAGAGGTGAGTTATTAGAGATTTAAAGATTTATAAATTCTCCTTATTATAGCCGAAATGAGTGCCAGATATTCACTGTATGCTGAAATCAGTTCCATACATTATGGTCCCTGTTAATTTGGCTTGGCTCCTCACCATTTATGCGATATGACTCTTCATAAAACACACCGGTTTTGGACAACACCCAATCAATTTGACACTCTGTGTTAGTTTATGTGTGACACAAATACATCAACGCATAATGCTACTAGTAAATATCATTATCATATATAACAAACAAGCACAAAGAATTCTATATATTCTATATTTACTATATTATAAGAATTCTATATTTACTATATTATATTTAGGATACATTAATAACTCACTTCATTTTTATTTATATAATTTGGAATGTCTTAGCAGTAACTGTGTTATTAACTTTGTCAAATTTTTTGTTGAAACCAAACCTAAGCTTAAAACAGTTTACACACATACAATGAAAGTAAAATGAGACATACCTATGTTACGGTTACTGCGACATTGAGTAGGAGACAATGATGGTGTAGACGGCGATACACTTTTTCTAAACCGTTTTTCTAAATGAGGTGGTAAAGCTGGTCCGCAAACATCTAATTTACTTTGCCTCGCTTCCTGAGAATCAGCTTTAGATCGTTTCAGCTTATGTCTTAAATCATTTGGGTCTATTTCAATTTGCGACTGGGAATCATCACTCAATATCTCACCTTCTTCACTGCTCTCTCTCTGATTGCTTTTTTGTGTTGAAGTGACTTCAACTACATCACTTAAATTATTAGGCTTGTCTATTTTTACTTCTTTAATATCAGTTGTACTGCTTACTTCAACAGAAGCAGATGAATCTCCTTTATCTTTATCTGATTTAAATGTCTTTCTTTTATGTCTCTTTTTGTGTTTTTTTTTCTTAGTTTTTTGGAGTTGTTTTTCTATATTCAGCAGTTTGGCTCTTAACTTTTCATCATCAGAAGAATCTATTTCACTTGATTCTTCAGATTTTTGGATTTCTTTAGGAACAGCTGGGATCATTTTGTAGTAAGAACCCGGTTGAACAATCTCAGTATCACTGTGTTCATGTTCATCTATAAGAATAGGGCTCTCACTTTTAGGTTTAGTTTCAGAAATGGTAGGTTTAAGTACCACCGATTTCTTTACTACATCTACATCTGGTGATGACAATTTTTTATCCAGAGATAATTTTTTATATGGTTTGTCAGTTTCCCCCACTTTTTTATCTTTAACCCCAATTATATCTTTAATTTCTTCTTTCAAATTCCTACTTCGATTTTGTGAACGATGAGATCGAGACCTAGAATGCCTATCTCGATCTTTACTATTACTATGGTAATCCTTAGGTTTAGATCTTTCTCTTGAATTTCTACTATGTCTGTGCCTTTCAGAAGACCTTCTACTCCTACCCCTATCATGAGATCTCCGTCTTACAGGAGAATATCTAGAGTATCTACTTCTATCTCTTGAATGCCTTTCATACTTATCTCTCTCATCTCTATGCCTAATAGTTTGTCTATTATTGCGATCATTGGAATGTCTCCTCCTTCTTGAGGAGTCACGGTTTTCTTCTCTCTTCTTTGATCCATTTTGTTTGTCATCGGTACTTTTAGTTTGACACTTAAATCTCCCAGTTTCTGAATCACTACTTGAATCATCAGATAGCATTTTAAACCTAAAATGAAAAAAAGGTTGTAGTATAATATGGAATAAAAAAACATATAACTTACAAACTATTTTATTTATATACAGCAATATAAGTTATTTCTAAAACATTTTTGCTATTTTTTTAGCACTGTAACGAATTGATTTTAAAATACCAGCTGTTGGTATTCCCTTCAAAGATTGTCTTACACTAGACTGCCATACTAAATCTTTAAGAATTTGCCTTAAAATAACAGGGCAATCAATGTCATATGCAACAGCTCTCAAGACATCTTCCATGTCCTGCTGAGGACCACCATGATTCCAAAACTTTACAAGTCTTTGTTGAGGAACCATTGGTAACTGCATCAGATGATGCAATTTAGTTTCTGGGTGTAAATCTTGATGGCATTGCACATCCCCTGTTGTAAAATCAACATAAGCATGGAATTGTTGTAATATAGGCCTATATAACTCTCGAAAATTCAATAGCTGCGGTTGAACTATATTTCGCACTTTATTCTTATTTTCACCAAATGTCATTCTAAAATCACCTGCATAGCTTAAATTAGATATAGCAAAATAGAAGTCATATTCAGAGAATGTCTCAGGTAATATCAGCAAAGCAGTATGTACAGCAGAGCGCAAATTTGATTGTAAAGCATTTTGCAGGTGTGTACTTTTAGTCTGTTTTATTATTTCTACAGGCTTATGAAGTCGCCCTGCCAAGTACAAATTATTCCAGTCAAGAAGGTCCGCAATTAGGTCTTTTTGCGAAACTACCCCATATTTAATGGTAACATTTTCTTCTTTGATCTCTACTAGAGTGTTAAAGTATACCTTAGCTCCCCAATTTTCTTGAAATCTGGCAATAAATCCTTTGCCAAGGTAGCGAAGTGCAGAGTAATGTGATGGGTTCATTTCAATGTTGGCACCGTGCCATCGATAAGAATTGTCAACACAATATATTAAATCAATCATATTTTGCTTTTTCTCGTTACCTATTTGAGGTTTGACAGCTGATCCATACGCAAAACAAAATGTAAAATTTTGTGGAAATTTCGATAGAATTCTGTAGTACAAAGGAGAAATATTTTTTGCAGCACTTGCTACTTGGGCCACTGTAGAAACCATATTGCATATAAATAAAAATACTTTATTTCTGACCTGTAGATTTGAGTTCAACTACTTTAAAAAAGGCAGTCAAATTTCTTGCTTGGATATTGAAGTCAATGAAAAAATAACAGTAATCGCCAGAAAATTTTCCTCAAATACTAATAATTAATATTCTTCTAATAATACAATATTATTTACAAGTATTTTAGTAAAGTTTTAACAGTTTTCTATGAACGTCAAAAATCACGCATGACAAAAACAACCATAATAGCGATGGCCGATGGGTAAACTCGAGTTACTAACTCGAGTTAACTCGAGTTGTGCTTAAATCGAGTTGACTCGGGTTAAATTCTCCTTAACTCGAGTTAAGAATTGCAAACTCTAAACTTTCGCTCTGCGCGAATGGACGAGGAAAGCAAGCGATTGCACGTTGACGCGATTTGTTGATTATATAAGACCGTATTAATTTATTTACTATTCACATGCGTAAAGACTATACGCAGCAAAATTGAGACAGAATTTAAATACAAGTATAATTTATTTAAAACACTGTTATTAATTAGGATATTTAAAAACACTAGGACCTTAAAATAAATAACGTTTAAAACCAGATTCAATAGCAGTTTCAATAGTAGAGAGTGGAGGTGTAAATTCTAAAAACTGTTAAAATTCATTTAACTGTATAGGAAATACGATCACCTTATTATTTAATTGTCAAAAATAATTCTTTAACTTGGCCGTCATTAGCAAATGGAAATGATATCTCCATTAAACCATTGGAGCAGACTTTTCAAAAAAAATTAAGCCAACTCTGTCACTCTTGAATGCTAAACATAGTCATTTTCTAAAAAACTATAAGATATAAACATAAATACAAAATTTATAACATTTATTAAAAACAACTTTTTTACCACCTACTTAGTGTAGTAACTATAATTGTACTTTGCATATTAAATGAATTAACAATTATTGAAAAAATTAAGTAGTCACAAACAATTATCCTATACATAGCTTCGTCTTGCTAACTCGAGTTCGGTAACTCGAGTTAGGTGAATTTTAACTCGAGTTAACTCAAGTCGTGTTTATTCCGAGTTGGCACATCTGTAAACCATACCTATTTCAAATTTCATGTAAACAATAGGGATAAACGATACATCGATTTTTCCAAACATCAATATATCGTTCATAAATATTGATGTTGAAACCCCAAACAAAGGAAGTTACATGCTTAGATATTAATCTGTGTTACATATTACCTGGAACGTTCACGTGCGCTTTAAAATCGTCCCGAAGAGTACAACAAAATTGGTGGAGTGTGTCTCTTTCTACTAGGGTGTCCGTATATAATCTTTGAGTGATAGGATAATTTCATTCCAAACAAGTTTAAAATAAAATGGTAAAGTGTGTGTTGGGTCACGCGCAATGCATGGTTTCAAAATTGTCCATCTTATAATGAGGACTAAGAAGAGGACTTTTATTTTTTTCATATTTCATAACATTTAACCTATTTAACCTCAATAATGAATATGTCCGCACCACAGATTCATCGCCTATAAAAACTCCTTCAAGCACCTTTTTGTGACTTGGTCGAGCTTTTCTTTGAGCCACCGTTGCCGAAGATTCTCATTTCTTGGGAAGCTGCAAAAAAATATTACAATAAATTAGGTACATACCAATAGTTAGAAGTTACTACAACACATTTGACTATTTTAGTATTATAGAAGAAAATTACATAAATAAGGTTGTTATTTAATTATGATGACCTTTTTTACGAACGTATTATGAGATGTTAGCTTGATTTGTGATTTTTATCATATTCTCATTTTCGAATAGGCATATGTCGTTCGTTCAATCAGAAACAATCGTATCTAAACTGATGTATCTTCACATCTATATCCCCGAAGGGGTAGGCAGAGGTACAACAAGTGCACCCACGATTAGCCGAAGATACTTGGTCCCACAATGTGATAGGTGGTAAGCCTATCGCCAACCGGGCATTTCCAATCCCGGGCAACTTTGTGTTTCTCAGAAAACTGAAAAAACACTTTTTTGTATGTGCCTGACCCGGGAATCGAACCCGGGACCTCATGTGGTCAACTACTACCACCACCACTAGACCATAGAGGCGACTGATGAGTCCTGAAAACGACTTGGTCCTTATGATCCGTTCAATCGATTGATTGATATAGTTAAGACTTCAATTTATACATGGGTTGTGATTTCAGATCACAAGTCTCACAAGTCACGAGATTCGATGCAATCGATTGATTGATTTTGATTCGATCAATAATTTATATTGATCAGTGATTATTTTATAATGTAGGTACATGTCGTAAAAGGCGACCGATTGGCGAGTCACTACCATCATTGCATTGTTCTGCATTGTCTCGCCCGGATCTGAATACCTATTTCTGCCGCAATAGATTCAGTGCTTGTCACTGTCATGTTCCAGTTTGGAGGGTAAGGTGCCGTAAACTTTTTCATGTGGCATTAGACCTCGTCACAAGATAGCAACGCAGCATTAACATTTTTCCATCAGAAGACCCATCTGCTTGTTTGCTATCTTATGATATTAAAAAAAAACTTTTTAATAGATTTTTAGGATTCCGTAACCGAAAGCCAAAAAGCGGAACTCTTTTAAATTCGTCATATCCTTCTGTCTGTCTATCCATTTCTTCGTCCGTTCGTCCATCCATATGTCGCTCATTTTACAATGTTTGATTGAAATTTTGAATTACTTTTATACTTTTGAATTACTTTTACTTTTATACATCATAATGCAGTACATTTTTTATTTATATATTAAGTTTCGCAGCGCACGTGAAATAATGACTTATCGGCATAATTTTGATACCTTAGGTTACATTGTTCCAACTTAGGTAGGGATCTCTAATCTTTTTTTTGTATGTGCCCGATCTCTAATCTTTTTTTATAAATAACTAGCGGCCCGCCCCGGCTTCGCACGGGTATAAAATATATAGCCTGTGTCACTCAGTGAAAAAAAAAAAACAGTAGCAGTCGTGGGACTGCCGATAGAAGTGAAAACGGAACTATTAAGTTGAGAGTAATTAAAACTATATGCAAAACATAGCTATAGATATACTATTATCATTAGCATGTCGGTGACGCGAACCGAGGATTTTACCCTCTACCAAAACGCTCAACGCGCCTAAAGAAGTTTTCACTTCAAAAATTATTAAAATCGATCCAGTAGTTTTGATTAATTATTCATTACTGCCCGTGGCCCGCACGCTTTAAATTTTGAGTAAAACAATTCCCCTTTCCCTATACCATGAAGATTTCCTGCCATCTTTGGAATATCTAAATTCATATAGGTACTAACTACATTTTTAATTTTTACATTTTACCTATTTCTTTTATTTTTACTATTAATATATTGTTGTCAGAATGTCTTTATATACAACGTTCACAACTTTCTTGTCATTAGACAATACAAACATATTTTCTTTAGAGTTTACTCTTGAAAGAGCGACATATAGCGGCCATGTGAAAAACAGTCAACGCTCAAATCTAAGCCTGCAACGTTGAAGGTTTGACCCTGCGATTTATTAAGGTGAGGCATTGGGACAAACAGGAAAAAACCCGGTTTGCTAAATCACGTTTCTTTTACATTGATTGTTAAATAACAATTTTACAAAAAATATACGATATACCTTAAGATATTATCTAAGGAATGTGCTAACTTATTACATGATAGAATGTACTTTTTTTGATCATATAAAATTGTAACTACCACAATGAAACGGTTGTCTAAAAAGTTAATAATCCAATTGCAAAGCTTTACATGCAATCCATAAATGTTAATTTGCTCAGAAGTGTTTTGTGCCAGGCCCAGTTGGGGGCTTTAGCGATAACCAGACTAAATACCAGTGCTTCTCCCTTTCAATTTTAATGTGTCGTTTATCGTCAATGAGCTGCCAATCTTCCAGGTAATGTAGGAACTGTTTATTTATAATGTACCCCATCACTTTCGAAAGCAGAGATAATTGCAATAGGCTTGTAGTAAGCCTGATTAGAATATATGTTACGTTTTTTGAGGATCGGGTGAACCTAGGTAGGGTTACGGGCATTTGGAACTGTACTATGGGTGTACGAGTGCCGAAATATGCGCGTTATAACCGATGTAAGCTCAGGAGCGCATGTCCTGTGTACAATCGCATCCGTCTTATTCGTTTTTTTTATGTCGAGAGAAACTCGCTTAACGTTAGTTTATGTAAGGTTTAATTCCGATATAAAATGTTTACAATAAGGTCCTCCCTCCCCTTCATCAAAAGTAAAGATGCTTGCAAAAAGAGCTGCCAATAAATCAATCCCTTTTATCTTCTATTTATGTAAATAATTTTTTATTATAAAGAATAAACAAATTATCGCTGGACATGGTGCAATCCATCATGATGGTAAGATTCATATTTTAAAATGAATTCAATGTTTGTATAAACTTCAAACCTTCAGAAAACCTTCAGCTGCAGGATACATCATTATCAGATAAGGCGCCAACCACTAGCACCACTAGCAATTCAGCTGAAGTCACTGGTGACGATGGCGTTTTAGACACAATAAATAACATTGCATAATTGTTTTACTTCATGTGTAAAATAGTTATTTATTTGATATTTGGTATTTGGTATATCAATAAAATGTATTTGTAAACGTAAACTACACTAGGTATACTAAAAAATACTTAGAGGTTTTTAGGGGAATTTAAAATGAATTAGGGAGGAAATTTCTGCAGGGGCTGGCAGCATTGATGTTGTGGCCAGTGGTGTGCTTTATTAGATGTTAGGTGTACATCGCTTATAAAAAGCATCGATATCAGGACATCGATGTTTACTACAGTACATCGATGTTAAAAACATCGGAGTTTATAAACGATACATCGATGTCGATTATGGTCGATGTTTTGCCATACAAATTACTTGTATTGAATATTTTGTTGGGGTACTTGAGAGCAGGGGGAAGATGGTATTATGATAAAAACATCGTCATAAAACAACGCCCATGAAGAACGATGTATCGTTGACGTTTGGGGTTTCAATGTCGATGTTAAAACATCGATGCTTATGAACAATATTTCGATGTTTGAAAAAATCGATGTATCGTTTTATGCCTAGGTCATAGGTAGAGGTGGGTTAATACCGATATTTCTCAAGATTAGATGATACTAATATATTCACTTTGAAATATTATAATGTCTTAACGAATATGTCAGTATTAACTAATATTTCACTGTAATTTGGATACGGCAGGAAAATATCTTAACTAATATTTCACTGTAATTTGGACCTTAAAACAATAGTAATGAGATCTTATACTGATACGACAGGAAAATATCTTAACTAATATATCAGTATCAACTAATATTTCACTGTAATTTGGACCTTAAAACAACAGTATACTGCAGGAAATACGTATGTCTATTTTCACGATACGCCGCGGCGTACGTACGTATGGTACGTACGCCGCGGCGTATCGTGAAAATATTTTAATATTTTTACGAATCCGACGGGCGCCAATCTAGTGAATCCGAACTATTCCGAAGACCGAATGATATTATCCGATTCATTTTGGATAGCCGTTACAGATATTAGGCGAATATGAAATATTAGCATATTACAGTTCGCCGGATTACTAATCCACGAATCCTTTCAATATTACTAATATCTTAGCGAATACTAATATATCAGTCACACCATTAGTCATAGGTGTACTAATTTAATATTTATAATATGTAGTTTTGTACAATTATTCCTAAAGATTAAATTTTTTATTAAGAAAACTTGATTTTCGCCTTGAAACTAAGATATGGCGAGTGCAGATAGAATAGATTTTGAAATGGAAGTTGAGGTGGAAAGTGCTTCTGCTGGTCCGCCTGTAGAACTTCCAAACCCAACTTCTCCGGCACCTCCAGCTGCTGGGAATACAAAAAGTGTTGTTACTACAGCTACCTCAGGATCCGTTACGGTATCTCTACATCCACTTGTTATTATGAATGTTTCTGAACATTGGACGCGCTTAAGAGCTCAAGAGGGTACACCTCCAACAGGTTATAAATATTGTTATTACATTTTTATATATATTTATTTTATCCTGTGTCATGTTTTATAATTTAACCAATTGATTCATATACATGCAGTATTGACATGAATAATTTACTACAAGTGCTTTTAAGTTACAGAAAAATTAAATATTTAAAGCCAGTGCTAGATTACATCTCGGGTAAATATTCATAACATTCTAGGAGAAGATAGACTATTTCAAAGCCAGAGTGCCCATCTTGCTCTGTATATTCCTGTGCATATAATATAGAGCAAGTAATATTACGTAAAGTAAGAGTTGAGTATGATGGACAAAACTAATTAGCTAAATCAAGATAGAAAATATTAAGGGTTGGCATTAGAAACGGGCACGGTTTTTGGGATTCTGAGAGGTGGGTTGAACAAGGGTTGGCTTCCCCTTACCAATGATACTACTCCCGTCCTATGCAGAGCTCTGGCTGTAGGACATGATAGGGTGATAATATTTAAAAAATGACAAATGGTAATTAGGATTTCAAAATAGAATTATTACTGAAGAGGCCTCCTCAACACACAACATCTCATAAAAAATAGTGTAAAATAATTTGATGATTGATATTTTATGTATTCGCATATATTTTAAGGTTAGGTTAGTTTTTTGGCTATAATGTTTTTTATAAATATTTCTGCAGAGGAGTGGGACTGGGGGAGGAGACCATTCCCCATTAAATTTTTACTAATTTCAATGTACTTTTGTTGTTGCTGTTAAAAGTTCATAAACTATACTAATTATTTCTCTATCAGCAGAAATTTCAAATAATAATAATATCAGTGGAAAAATTACACAAATCAATTTAAGCCCGAAGTAAGCAATTTATTTGCTTGTAATATGGGTGTTAGTCAACAATACTAAAACAGAAATACTCATATAAATATCTATCTATACATATCTATACATATAATAAAATCATAGGAAAATCAAAACTGTAAATTGAATATTTTTTTAAAAGAATACTTGGGGCGTGATCTACATTTGATATTGAAGCCAAAAATATAGTTTTTAGAATTTTTATCTGCTTGTCTGTTTGCCTGTTTGTCTGTATGTATGTCCGGGGTAAACTCAAAAAGTACTGCATGGTTTTACTTCAAATTTTGCATGAATATTACTAACAGGGTGGGTCAACATATAGGCTACATATCATCACGCTATCACCTACGGGGGAGGAGCAGTGCAGTGTAAACGAAGTCCGCGCGGACGAAGTCACTGGCAACAGCTAGTATTTATAAACACCCAAATCCAGAAATACAAACATCTATGATTATCTCACAAATGTTTGTCCCTGTTGAAAAATCGAACCTGAGCCCCATTTATGTGTAGTAGATTCGCTAATCATTTGACCAAAGGGACGGTCATACATAATTGAAAAGTAACTTGTATTTTAAGTTAACAAGATTATTGAAAATATGCTGTGGGAGAATTTTTAAGTTCTTAAGTTCTTTGGTCCTTTAGTTTCGAAACTTGGAGTAATTATAAGAAAAAATGAAGTATTCCAGTCCTGGACAATTGGTCCTGGACAAATGTTAATATTATACAATACTAAAGTATTGTATAATATTAACACTATAGTGCACAATAAATAATATAATATAATGTTATGGCAGATGTGTTGTATTGTCTACACAATTTGGTTTTCCATGATTTAAGAAAAATAAGTAATATTAAATAAACAACTTAAAATAATCGACTTATTTTCCTTGTTTTGCAGTAATTGGTGCACTAATTGGAAAACAGAAAGGAAGAAATATTGAAGTAATGAACTCATTTGAACTAGTCTTTAAGGTCATAGATGGTGATATTATCATTGATAGAGATTATTACAATTTAAAAGAAGAACAGTGTAAGTTTAACAACCTAATAATATATGATCTCTGTTGGTCGAAATAAAAGATTTATTATTATTATTATATCCTGCCACCGAATTCCATCATCAGACATATGTCAAAATTTGAAATTCCACGCTACCATCTCAATGTCTGGAAATCCACAAATGTCCATTTCTTTCGGCACTTTTTACCTTGTACTAATCTGATGTGGAATCAATTACCTGCAGGGGTGTTTCCAAATGGATACAACTTGGGGGCCTTCAAGAAAAGAGCTTACTCATTCTTAAAAGGCCGGTAACGCAATTGCAAGACCACTGATATTGCAGATGTCCATGGGTGGTGTGATCCCTTACCATCAGGTGCACCTCCTCATTTGCCCCCTCTTCTAGAAAAAAATAATAATTTACAGTTAATCTTTTTTATATAGCCCAGCTTTACTGTGCTGTCACTTTGTTTTAGCGCACTTTATGGCTTAAGTTGTATAAATTTATACATTTTTAAAAGTGAGTTATTTGTTACTCCACAAATTAAACATCTTTTTGAATTTTTTTACTATGTTCTGAATGCAGTTTATACTTTTTATTTATATGAACAGTCTTTAATTGTAAAAGAATAATGTTACATTTTGTCTATTTTAGATTTGCCTTGCTTGTCTTAATATTGAAACTAATTATTGTAGGTGTGTTTTTATGACACATCATATCATCAGCATCTCATAAAATAAGGCTGGATCTCTATGTTGGTCTGGGCCCTTGAGATCTTAGAAGAATAGACCATCTGGCATTCTGCTAGGCATATCCTAAAAGGCGAATGATTTGCTAAACTTGTCATTACCAATGTGGTAACTAGGTGTTAGTCCTGCAATATTTCACCCAGGTTTGGTACAACCTCTTTACCTATTCATGGCACAACAGCATCAATGCTTGCTATTATCAGGTTTCAGTTTAGAGGATAAGATAGGTTGTAAATGTATGTGTATGGCATCACCATCCTCCACACAGATAGTTAAATGTACATTACATTTAAATTTTTAGGGTCGTAAGGTGATGGTTGACTCTTTTTATTAGGACAACCATCTCTTCGTTTACAATTTTTTTATATAAAAAATGTATACATGTAATAATATGTAGATACATATTATGTATATAAATTGATTAATTGTTTAAAATTTTCAGTTAAACAAGTATTCTCAGATATGGACTTTTTAGGATGGTATACAACTGGTGACACTCCAACCGAGCATGATATTGCAGTTCATCGTCAAATTTGTGACATTAATGAGTGTCCTGTAATGCTAATGTTAAATCCTGCTGGCAGAAAGGGAGATGTAAGTAATTCTATAATGTATTATATATAGTCTTAAGCATCACCTTATATCACCAAGGAGGAGGGGGGGGGGTTTAAAAATTCCATAAAAACGTCATCACGTGATTAATGGACAACCCCTTAGTTAAGAAAAATATACTTTATAACTTTTTCATATAACTTTGTTTTTGGAAGGAGTCATAGAATTAAATATATTTAGTAAAAAAATTATAAATGGCAATAACATTTGTCTTTTTATAGCACTTAACTATAATGCCCAATCTACAAACATGTAAATAAACTGGAGGCACAATAAAAATATAATAAGCTATTTTTATATTATGAGTGATACCCATTTTTTATAATAAATAATGAAATAGGCTTACAGTTATTGAGGTACTCTTTTTATAGAATAGGGCAAATGGGCACTTGACTCTAACAAAAATTAGCACTTAAAAGCTTAATATTTTACAAAGGAGTCCCTTACCTAATCGAAAACTTGTTTTCACAAACCTACAATATTTTTTAAAAACCTATCTAACAATACCCCTCACAATGGGGTATGTGAAAAAAAATTAACATCCTCATTTTTTTTTTGTAGAAAAAGGGTGCAAATGGACAGGAGGCTCACCTGATGATAAGTGATCGCCGCCGCCCGTGGACAACCACACTATCAGAAAATTTGCAGTTATGTTGCTGGCCTTTTAAGAAAGAGTAGGCTCTTTTCTTGAAGGTCCCTAAGTTGTATCCGCTTGGAGAAACCCCTGCCGGTAATTGGTTCCACAGAGGAATAGTCTGGTGAAAAAAGTGCCTCGAGAATCGCACAGTTGTGGATTGCTAGATGACCGGTGAAATTCTGTGGCAGGAATTAATCCAAACAGTTTCTCGGAACACTCCCCATGATAGATCTGATAGAAGATGCAGAGTGAAGCTACATCTCTATGTAATTCCAATCGGTCAGAAATAGTCCTGTTATTGATGATTCGAGCCACTCTACGCTGAATGCGGTCATAAGGAAGGAGCTGGTACTGAATAGCCCCTGCACACAAGTGAGAGTAGTACTCCAAATGAGGCGGGATATGCGCTTTGTAAAGTTGTAAGCGATGGGCCGGCGTGAAGTACTGTCTGGCCCTGCTGAGAACACCCAGTTTTTTCGAGGCTAGTTTGGTCTTGCCTTCCAAGTGACCACAGAATTGAATATTGCTCGATATGTCAACTCCAGGAATTTCAAGACTGGCTGTGGCTGTTAGGGAAGTATTTTCGAAACGAGGGGATATGAAGAAGGTGGTGAAAAAGTGAGGAACTTAGTGGAAAATGCGCAAACTTGTGTCTTCTTGGGATTAAAGTAGTGGTAAGTCTAGTCGACCCCACTTTAAGGTTGTGGAAAGTTGTTTTTCGATTTCTGATACAAGTTTGTTCCGGCACTCATTGATGTGTTGTTGAGAAACTCCGCTTGCGGCCAGTGTACAAAGCCGTACTGTCATTATATTGTCTGTATATTGCTTGATTGCAACATGTCATTAATATGCACAAGAAACAGTGTAGGTAGATAGCACACAGCCCTGAGGAATACCAGCATTGACGGGTTTAAGTTCAGAGCATGCGCCATCAACAATGACCTTGATGCTCCGATCTGCCAAAAAACTGGTGATCCAATTGCAGAGTTTCATAGGAAGCCCATAAAAGGGAGCTTGGAGAGAAGTGCTTTGTGCCATACCCCCCTTTTCCTCCGTGTTGGTCCCGGGTTCTTTTGAAGAATAGGCCAACTGCCGTTCTGCCAGGCAGGTCGTAAAAGGCGCTTGAATGGCTATTCGCGTCACTACCATCGTGACTACTAGATGGTAGAGTTCTGCATGGGCTCGACCGAGTCTGGTACCACTGCCTTACTTATTAAATACGTTTATTACAATAGCGTCAATTGATTATTACAATAGCGTCAGTGCTAGTCACCGTCGTGTTCTGGTTTGGAGGGTAAGCTAGCCGGTAAACTTATGCATGTGGCATTAGACCTCTCTACAAGATAGCAATGCACCATTAACACCTTTGGTGTCTATAGGCGATGGTTGAATTTCCATCAGGAGACCCATCTGCTTGTTTGCTATCTTATGATAATAAAACAATATAAAAACACACCCGATCAAAGGCCTTCGCTATGTCCAAACTAACTGCCCAAGCCTCCACCTTGTTCTCCACAGCCTCCACTCATCGGTGCGTTAGGTAAACTAGAAGATCACCAGCTGAGCGACCGCGACGAAAACCGTGCTGACGATCACCAATCAGCTGGTGCTCTTCTAGATACTTCAAAAGCATGTTACTAATGGATTCCATTATTTTGGAGAACAAAGAGGTTATCGCCATAGGCCGATAGTTAGACGGATCTGAGCGATCGCCTTTCTTAGGGATTGGGTGCACTAAAGCTGTCTTCCAAGATTTTGGGACAATGCCAGTTGTGTATGAAAGCTGGAAAAGACGCGTTAAAACGGTGGCAACTCGGGAGCACAAATCTTTAGCACGATTGGTGAGATGCCATCAGGCCCACTAGACTTACTGACATCCAAGGAGTGCTTTACGCACTGCTGTTTGGAGGAATTGAACCTCGGGCATGGAACAGTTATACTGCGTGATGGTAGGCGGCGTGTTCCCCTGGTATCCAGAGTCAAAGCAGCAAAGAGTGAGCCCAAAAGATCGGTTTTCTCCTTGGAAGCATGGGCCAGAGAGCCATCAGCTCTGTGCAGAAGTGGAAAGGAGGGCAGACAGAAATTCCCTTGGACAGCCTTGGCGAGAGACCAGAACGTACGAGTTCCCGAAGGAAGGCGGACTAGTCTGACTAATTCTGCCAATGTGCTCCGATTTTGCTTTAGCGATTGCTTTTTTAAAAGACCTAGAGGCAAAATTATACTCCTTTCTAACTGCACTGGTGTTTACATCATGAGATGCCGCTGCAGTAGCTCACGCTCGGTAGCACTCTTGCCTCGACGTGAAGTCGTTTTGTAGTGGCGACCAAACCAAGGCTTGGACTTGCCACCAATGAGTACTGCAGTAAACAGAACGAACAGTTTACTTACGTGTAAGGGAGCTACCCTGAAAAAAAATATTTTTCAAAATTTTATGGTACCACTTTGTTGACATGACTAACATGCATATTCGTGCCAATTACAGCTTTCTAGTAATAAGGATCTTTGAGCTGTCGTGCGGACGTTGAAACTATAAGGGTTCCTAGTTTACTTCGGAACCCTAAAAGAGGACCCAGATTAACACATTGGAATTTTTGCCTTTGGATGTTTGGCTTCATTCACTCTGCCTTCCTCCGAAACGACCTATCGACATTAAATATTTTTTTACACTTGATTACTTGTTAATAAAATCGTTATATAATATTTGATTTAATCATAATACACATTTTGTGCCTATTGGAACATGGAATGTCTTGATAAGAATGGGGATGTATTCAGGATCCTAAATCACTTAAACAAAGAGGTAAGACAATGGGTTCTATATATCAGAGTTACTATTTTTTTTTCAGCAATTACCTGTAGTGCTGTATGAATCAGTCATAGATGTGGTTAATGGTCATGCTACAATGTTACTTGCACCTCTAACATATACTTTAGCAGCAGAGGAAGCGGAGAGGATTGGCGTGGACCATGTAGCCAGGGTGTCCTCTGGTGAAGCAGCTTTAAATAGTTTAGGTATTTTAATATCTTAATTTCATAGCTTCAAATATTGATATGTGTCAGTAGGATTTTTGATAAAAGTAAAGTTAATTTTAGAAGTTTTTATTATAAAATATATTGTTGACAAGATAATATTGTATTTGCAAATACTATTATGAGTATTTGTAAATACACTTTGGCATGAAGCTTTTAATATATTTGTGGTTCTTATAAATAAAGCTAAAGCATTAACAGAAAAATGGACAACAGATTTTGATAAAATTGTTTTAAGCTTCAAAACTGTCTTATCTTGTCTCAGTTGGTCTTCCTGAAATATTTTTATTCTTTCCTAAGTCTGTAAACTCAAGTTTATCTCTCTGGACAATTGTCTGCATGATGCTTTTTATGACTCAAAATGTAAGCAATTAAACAAACAGGAGTTCTCATAATGGTTTCATATAACTGCCAACTTATAGACACTAAGGATATTGATAATGTACTATTCCTCTAAAATGTACAGCTTCCTGTGTAAGTCCACTTTAAGCCGCTTTCCCTTTCACACAACCTTACCTCCTTACCCTCCATACAGTGGAAACTATGACTTTTGGTGACGGGGCATTCTTTTTTTTAGATTTAGATCATCATAAAATAGAGAGTATTGTAGATTCACTTAGCCTTGACAGATTTTATATAATTTGGACCCAGAGAACCAAATAATGAATTTGGTTCTTAATTCGAATGCAAAATTCAGTCTAAATATTTGTAGCATATAACCCATGATAACTTTTTTCAGTGGCAGAACATTTAACAGCGCAACGATCCGCTATAAAGATGTTGGTATCGCGGGTGCGTGCTGTGCTAGCGACTGTGCGTGCCATCCGTGATGGGAATCTACCACCGCGGCCAGCGCTTCTGCGGGAGGCTAGGGCTTTGTCCAATAGACTGCCATTGCTGACGTCACAGCAGTTCCGCACACACTTTTACAATGTGAGTTTTGCCTATACATCAGTTATATAAGAATAATATACTTATGATTTATGCCTATACATCAGTTATATAAGATTAGTATCACTTGTTGCATAAGTTTCCTGGAAGATTTCTAAACTACTACAAAAATATCTACTGTTGTAAAGTGGAATCAATCACAAACAATGTTAAGTAGCTGCGTAGTTGTAACACTTATTGGCTACTAAACAATTCTATATTTAGTATTACAATGATTTCGGTCGGCGGTTACGAGTAGGTTAGGTACTTTATACGTGTGACACATCATAAATTTTCATTATTTTTTCACTTTCATTTTGTAGTCTTCAGTGGAGTGCCTTCTCACTCTTACCGAAGACCTTTTCTGTGTGCTCGCTACGCCATATTTTGCTATTGATATAAATGAAATCCAAAACAAATATGGATTCTCTGGATCGTAAGAAATAGTGTTTATAGACATCTAATATCCCAGCCTCGAAGAACGCAGAGTATCATTATAGCTGCCTTCGAGACAGGGATATTACATATTATGTCTCATGTGTAGGTTTTTCCGGTATCTATTTCTACAGACTATAACAGAGCAATTTCAAGTATTGATGTTATATAGGAGATAATAAGAAATAAGAGTATCGTGGCTTACTTGACAATATATTCCCCCAGGGGGTGGTTTTAACCTCTTGGGGAAAACTTAAAAAAAAGTAGAGATGTTACAACGGTAAGAAAAAAAAGTATACTGTACTTGGTCAAGGTAATGCGTTACATAAATCTGTTAGGTATTAACAAGCAGCTAGAAAGCAAGTGGCCACTCGCTGAGAACTGACCAGTTCTAATTTATTTAAGCTTCTCGTTTTTTTTGAACTGGGACTGAAATGTTTTATTTATAATTGTTTTTTTTTTACAGCAATGCAACGACGTTGCCCTCATGACTTACCTCGGCACAATCACAAAGGGCTGTAATGCGATCAACCAACTAGTCAACAGATTTAACGTGTTATACGATCGGCAAGGGATGGGACGTCGAATGAGAGGGATTTTCTTTTAATAATTTAATTAGCTACTATTTAAATTTTTTTCACAAAAATCTTGTTATGTTTTTGAAGCAAAATGTTTGGGGTATCATTTAAAAATCCTATAGTGAAAAATGTTACGAACATAAGTGTACATCTCACTGAATTAGTGTGCTCAAGTGATGTTAACGATCAGATAAACATAGCTTTTGAATGTACTGCTGTAACGAAGCACTTTCTTATCAATCTTAGGTCGCATGATTGCCGGGAATCATTATGGCTCAATAGATTTTTGTATTCGAGGTTGATTTTAAACATAATATGCATTCAGATAAATTGAAATGTTAAATATATTTATAGTAAGACCAAGTTTTACATCATTCAACGACGCATAATTTCCGTAACACCGAGGTAAGTTAAATTGTTCATTGGTGATTGATTTGAATCTAATAATAAGGGTCGCTATTATTTTATCAACTAAAACTTTAAATAAATTATTTGAAAATTACAACCGCATATTTGCATTTGTCAAGAGTGAATAATTAAGCTCTGTTAAGTCATTAATGACGGCCCTGGATAATTATGCGGTTCTTGTGCGTTAATATTGTGAACAAAGCTTTGTACGCTTTGTGTATAAATGCTTTGAATAATAAATAACGCTTGATACGGATCACTGTACGTATTCGGAGACTTTTAACTCATAGGGCCTAAAACTTTAAAAATATTTTAGATCTTTTCTTATTTCATATATGAAATGCAAAAATGTTTCTACCTATGTCTGTTATAGACTTTGAAACCATCTACCAGAAGTTTAATTTGAAAGGCAATAATGCGGATATAGTTTTAGATCAGTGTATGCTTCTTTTTTACCCGAACCGACACTAAGAAGTAATGATCTTGGGTCACGCGAACGACGTCGCTGACATCAGCTTGTATCAAATAAATTAAGTTAAACAAAAATTTGACTCTGAACAGTTGATTTTTTTATGTTATAAAATAGCAAACAAGCAGATGATTTCGCTAAGAGAAATGCCGCCTATAGACACTAAAAATATTAATGGTGCGTTGCTATCTGTGGGGCGAGATTTCAGTACTACATGCATAAATCTATCGGCTACCTTACCCTCCAAACCGGAACACGACAATGACAAGCATTGATGTTATTGCGGAAGGAATAGGTAAGACGGTGGTACCAAATACCCGGGCGAGACGATGCAGAACTCTACCACTTACTAATTACGATGGTAGTGACACGTATAGCCGATCGGTCGTCTCTTACGACCTGCCTGACAGAACAGCAGTTGGTTTATTTTTCAAAGGAGCTCGGACTAACACAGGGGGAAATTAATACGCATATGGAACCTATGTATACAGTTCTTTATACGTTTTGCATGTTAAACTGGATATTAAGTTAGGAAAAATCATGTACTGATGTTTTTTGAAAATATATTTATATTAAAAGAAATGTATGATGACATATGTGCATATGCCAGCTTACAGCATGTAACCAAAAATAAACCCTATTATTTCACAAGCGTGTTATTCCTATGCTTTATTACATGTCAGAAAACTGTCGTTAAAACTATCGTGTGTCCCCATGGGCGTACCCAGGTTCTGGGCCAGGGGGGGGCAATCGTAACATTTTAAGGCTATATTTTTATCTTATTATCTACAACAGTATATGGTTCGTAGAGGTAAACAATTTCCAGGGGGGGGCAGCTGACCCTCGCTGCCCCCCCCCCTCGGTACGACCATGTGTGTCCCTTTAATAGGCGTGTTCCTGTAAACTTGCCCGACTTAATTATGTCTAACTGTCTACCAAACTTATTTGTAACTGTCAGAGTAAACACAATTTTATTCTGAGCATTTGATCTTGGTTTCAACTTGGACACATTTTCTATCTTTAACTATCAAAACCTATAGAAAAGGTGTCAGAATTAATGGTGGCTAATATAGCGCATAGCGTTATATTATAGCGCGCTATGTATACTCAATGTAAAGCGTATGCTATTTAGATTCGCGTTCGGCGGTATAACGTAATGCCACGCTATACACCTAGCGGCTAGCGTAGGCCGTAGTTATAACTGTATAACATACGAAGTTAAGAACTACGCGATCTAACGAGTAAGGTACTAGACTAGACGCTAGACGTTATAACAGAGTTTATAATTTTATACGCTCGTCGCTCAGTCACCGCGTGTTAGCGCTCGCGTTAGGCGAGTGCTGCCCCCCTAGACAAGTGGCAAACGCTCAGTAACTATTCAAATATTACGCTTTGGCGATATTTAGGCCAAATTGGTAGCCAAGTGGATCATGGCTTGTTCAACGTTCGTTCCATACGAACTTTACGAATTATATCGAATATTGTCTCTGATTTGACGGTAAACGTCACTTTGAAATATTATTTTCACCGAGGTTATAAGTTTTATTTATATGAAAAGTGCATTAAAAGCAAAAAAGACTTGCCCCCCAAGATGTGGCATCAACGTTAGTACAATAGAAAGAGAAATTTATGGATTTGTCATAAGCTGTTGACACGAGCGTAAACGAATTTGTAATTGGTAGCCAAGTGTCATTCGTGAAACGAAACGTTATATTGCATTGATCATTTTTGTCAATTTTCGTACAAGACCGTAGCCAAGTGGCACTTTTGACAAGCAAAATAGTAGCGAATTATTCGATAATCAGCGAACGCTAGAACCCTGCAGATTACGCTTAAAATGGCGGTTGATCACTAAAATTCAATCAGCTGTTCTAAAGCGTGGATAACATCTGTGAGAATTTTTGATAATTTTAAAGTAAAATTAACGCAAATTAAGAAGGCTTTTGGTGGCACATTATTAATGGTGCTTTGATATCCTTGTGGCGGGGGGGGGGGGGTGTATTAATGTCACATGCATACATTTACCGGCTACCTTACCCTCCAAACCGGAACACGACAGTAACAAGCACTGTTGCTATTGCTGCAGAAATAGGTGGGTCAGTGGTATTAGACCCGGGCGAGACAATGCAGAACCCTACCACTTAGAAGCCACAATACTAGTGACTCGTTTACCCAATTGTTCGCTTCTAACGAACTGCCTAGACACATTGTAAGTAGTGATAGGTTTGCAAAATGCTGGCAATGTCTTAATGATGATAAATATAATATTTCGTCTTTAAATATTTTACAGACACTATAAGTTCAAGTTATAAACACTATATTCTTGTTACAACCCTTGTATTTTGTAAATTTAATGAAACAAAGAAAGATAGTTTATTTTTCAGTGTAGCAATAGATTTCGATCAATTTTACATTTCTGTAAATATGTATGCCAAAAAATTCGTAAAAAAGAAGTTTTATATGTTCAGTTTTGCATATTTTTGTTCATTTTTAATAATAAATTTATCATCAGCTTTCATAAATCTGAAACATAAGTTTTAAAATGTGACTATCGATAACATTTTGCACAATTCTACGTTCACTTGTAAGGTAGGTAAAGAGGATTTACTTAAAATATGTTAAAACAATCAAATTTGATAGCAATAAAGATAAATACATAAATCTTGGTGACAGTATTTAATTTTATAACTCTTTAAATTGGTAGTCCGTAGTACTGACAGAGTTCAATTAACATGTTAGCTATATAGAAACTTACGGCATGACAGTAATTAAGAAGAAAAGATAGTATATTTTATCTTATTCGCACTCACGCGGTACATACAATCAAAATTGAATCAGATATAGCGACTCTGTTCTTATTTTTATTATATTCAATTCAGAGACAATATTCGATATAATTCGTAAAGTTCGTATGGAACGAACGTTAAACAAGCCATAATCCACTTGGCTACCAATTTGGTCGAAATGACGCCAATGCGTTATATTAGAATGAACAGAGAGCTCGGTTGGCGGTCAGAGCGTGCGCAGGACTTAGAAAAATTTTGATGGAAAATTTCAACCCTATATAACACCCCTTTTTTGTTGCACCATTACGTGGAGGGGGTAAGGGACACCAACTTTTGTCAAGGTCACTTTGCTCTGAGTTAATTCCCCGTGGAGTTAGGGGATGAAAACCGAAATTCATTACAAAGGCGTCTGCGACTTAAAAAAAGAAAATGTATTGAAAACCCCCTAGTTAGGTTAGGACTCTTAAATTATGGCAATTTGCGTTCATTTTACTTTAAAATTATCAAAAATTTTAACAGATATTATCCACGATTTAGAACAGCTGATTAAATAATAGTGATTATCCGCCATTTTTAGCGTAATTTACAGGGTTCTAGCGTTCGCTAATCATTGGATCACCAATTTTGCTTGTCAAAAGTGCCACTTGGCTAAGGTTTTGTATGAAATTGATCAAAGATGATCGATACAATATAACGTTTCGTTTCACGAATGACACTTGGCTACCAATTACAAATTCGTTTACGCTCGTATCAACAGCTTATGTCAAATCCATACATTTTGTTTTCTATTCTCCTAGCGTTGATGCCACTTGTCTTGGGGGGCAGTGTTGTCCGTGAGTCGTGAAAGACGTTGTGATGAGTCACGCGCTATCTCGGCCGGCTCACGCGATCATTGTTACACGTTATAATATTGTATTGTACGTAGCGTGCTAAAAACATAGTTTATAGTCTATAACGCGCTATCATAAAATAGTTTATTTGAACAATACTGACTAGTATAATAATTCTAACTAGAATTATTATACTAAGGCGTCTAGACTTATAAAGTAAAATGGCAGCATTGGAATATGTCTTAGTATCAATAACCGAATTAATTTTTTTATAAGTAATGACACACGAAAAAAGCGTCTTTTTTGGTGTCAGGTGTCACTCTAAAACTAAACTATATCATTCCGTAAATGACTATGTATAATCGATATATTTCCGGACGATGGTCCAGGGCTATTGTTACCCTTTTTTAGTACAATATCATTACAGTTTTACACAAGATGTAGTAAAATATTTGATATTACATATTTAACATGGTAAAAGGAATACACGATTAAATATATCAAATAAAATCTTTGCTTTTAAAATACGATAAAATACTAGGATTTATTTTTGTTACGCTTATACGCGTGACGTGTGACAACCCTTTGTGTAAAATACATAGCAAATGATGTATGTTTTAAAAATGAGATGAAAATTCATGCTAAGGACTGAAATTGTAAATTTAAAAACTTTGAAATAAACGTAAAGAAAACATTCATTGTTTCATTTTATCATATATTATGTAAATATCATGAGTGTCTTTTAGGGTTTTATTACTGACCTCTTTCTATTTTTCATATTAATAAAATATTTGCCTTATTAATATATATATAATAAAGCGTGGCTCGTGATGTTTGCGGATGATACTAAAAATACAAATTGGTAGGTAAGTCATAGTGAAAAATTCGATTTTAAAAATTTGGTTTAGGGATTATCTATTTACGTACTCATTATTAGTCTTTTATTAAGTCTATCGACTCGATTCACGTAACAAAACATTAATCGCGTCTAAGCATTTATGACTGTTACACCATTTCTTACATATTATGCCGCGTCGTGCTACGACGCGACGTTGTGTCATGTTTGTGTGTAAGGGCTTTATAGCGCTTCGACTCGATTGACACTTTTTTACATGAATTTGGTGGGTATGACGTGATGGTCAACCCATGGGCGTACCCAAAATTTTTTAATAGTGGGGCAGCAGAAAATAACTTGAAAAGTAGTAAAATATATAAAAAAAATTAAGTAAAATTATTAACTACTAAATGATCTAATAGTTTCATGTTGTGTAGGGTTATATTGGTAAAATAGAAAGTGGTAGTTTTATGGAGTGGTAGATTAGTTGTTTTTAAGGAAGTTCGTAAAAGGTGAGCGATTACTCAAACGTGTCGACTACTAGGTGGTAGAGTTACTTTACACTGCGTTTTTAGTTTCTACTAATGAATAATTTTGTTGACTGCCTCGTAGTCTAGGGGATAACCTATTCGGCTTAGATCATGATGCCGGGTTTGAACATCGGATCGGGCAAAAGTGTTACAGGTTTTTTCGAGGTATTTCTCGAAAATACTAAATCTTGGTATCAGCTCGGAGTCTGGCGGGTGGTATGTTACCTCTGTGCTTTGGATGAGCAATAAGTAGTTGATTATCGTTATCAGGTCCATAAAATGCGACGAATGGGGATCACCTAATTTTAAAAAATTATAAATTATGTAAAGACAATTTATCTAAAACCAAAAATAAATTAAATAAATATGAAAGCGACATACTATATTTGAAGACTGAAATTAATAATTTACAAAATTCTTTACATAGTATTACAGTTAAATATGATTTGGCCCAAAAAGAAATAAAAGAACACATTTCGGCCATGAATAGTCTGGTTGATATTTGCAAATATAACGAAGAGAGGTGTAATTCCTTGTTTAACAATTATTTGTGTAATAATTTATCCTCTTCACCAGATCCTTCACAGCCAAAACCCTCAAGTGTTTCAATTGTCTCAGAACAAGTTCATTCCGCAAGTTTGTGTGAGGGTTTAAGTAATGTCCCTTCTGAATTAAATACACAAAATCATTTTAAAAACAAAAATATAGTAATTACTGTGATGAAATTGGTAGAAATATGGGGGCAATTTTATCAAAAACTTTTGAATATCCGGTAACAAACTTCTGCATTCCCAATGCCAGCTAATATAATGGAAAAAGTTGCTCATAATAAATATACTGAAAATACTATATTGATAATTTGTATTGGGAGAAGAGGTAATGCGAATTCGAATGTTATGAAAAAATATTTTGATCAATTATCACTATTAAATGTCTCCAAAATTTATCTTTTTGCTTTGCCTTATAGCGTCAACTTGCCACAGGCTGAAAATAATATTAGATATAAGTGTAACATAAGATTGCAAACTATGTCATTGCATGACAAAAAGTTTGAATTTATAGACTGTAACACATTCATTAAAATGAAATACTCTATGACAAAAGATAGATTATATCTTTCAAATTACTGTAAAAGACAAATAGCATCTTCGCTATATTTTTATATATTTAGTACAGCCAAATATTTGGCTAACACAGCTGCTTCTATTGAGCAGCAAAGTAGTTTATGTAATATCCTTTAACGGTGGAAGCTGTTCCACATAATTTAAATTAGTACCCAAGACAATAGAGTCAATCTCTAGCAATTTACTATTTAATAATAAGAATTTAAATATTTCTGTAAGCAATATTACTTCTGATGATATACAATATGTTTGCCATAAGGGCAATTATAAGAAAAATAAACCATTAGCCAGTAATAAAATAAGTTTAAATTGTCAATTTAACCTGGTACATCAAAATATTCAAGGCCTGATGGGTAAAGAATTAGAATTGGAGCTGTTCATGAACTGTAATTATATTGATATCATTTGTATAACAGAGCATTGGCTAAAGAGTCATCAGTTCATGTTCAATTTCAAAAACTACCAGGTTGGTAGCTCGTTCAACAGAACCAACATGATACATGGTGCCTCTTTAATTGTAGTCAGTAAATTGATAAAATTTAAAGAACATAAAGATATTGTGAGCCTTTCTGTTGAGCGAGTAATTGAGATTGCCTGTATTGAGATTGAGCAATTTGTTGTTATAAGTGTATATAAGCCTCCCTGTGTACCATACGAAGAGTTTGCGAACAAAATGGAAGAAACTATATTTAAAGCCTCTAAATCGAAGAAGAATATTGTTATCTGTGGGGACTTTAATATTAACATTTTAGATCCATCTTCATTAACTTCTCAGTTTCTCAACCTCTAAGTCGTATAATCTGCACAAAACTTTTTTTGAACTTACTCGGATTACTGCCACTCGTGCTACTTGTATAGACAATATATTTACAAATATAACCCCCTCAAGTAGTACAGTTAAAAATGTATTAAATTCAGGTCATTGTTGCCTATTAGTTCAATTTCCTAGAATAACAAGAAAACTTCCAAAGAAAGAAATTGTTTTTGTTCCTATAAATAATTATAGATTGGAATGTTTTAAAAATAATTTAGTCGAGAAGTTGCCTAAGTTGCCCTATCACGAAAATCCAAATAGTTTATATGACACATTATTTAATTTAATTAATTCAGAATATAAACAAATATTTATTCCTAAAACACTATCATTGTGCAATCAGAGAAAATTTAGTGAATGGGCAACAACAGGAATTTATAAAAGTAGGAAACGGTTATTTGATTAATATTATAAAAAATCTTATAACCATAGTTCTGTATTTACGGAATATGTGAAGAGCTATTCAAAAATTTTTAGAAGGGTCTGTGATTCTGCAAAATCCTTGTACATAAAAAAATATTATAAGGCAATCTTCAAACAAAATTAAAACTACATGGAACATTATTAACTGTGAAACCGGCAAGTCCAGGACTTTTAATGACGAATATCAGTTGGAAGTAGATGGATTAATTGTAAAGGAAGATTTGGATGTAGCAATGGAGTTTGAAAAATTCTTTACCAATGTAGCTACTTCAACAACTCAAGCTCTTACCTTATCGGCCAGCTCTGCAGAATCACTACTGAAGCAATGTGTACCGATATGTGAAAAATCTTTTGAATTTTCTTTTGTGGATGTTAAGGATATACTTAAAGCTTTTAAAAAATTAGAAATTAAAAAAACTTCCGACATATGGGGTCACACCCTAAAAATCATTGCTTCAGTAATAAATGTAATCGCACCATAGCTAGCTGAAATATTTAATAGCTGTATAACATATGGTGTTTTTCCTGATTTGATGAAACTCAGTAAAGTTATTCCCATTTTTAAATCTGGTTCTAAATCTGAACCAACCAACTATCGACCTATTTCGATTTTGCCTACCCTGAGTAAAATATTTGAAAAAATCATTCTCGATCAAATGTTAAGTCATTTTAATAAATTTAAATTATTTCATGATAAACAGTTTGGTTTTACAAAGGGTCGCTCAACTAGAGATGCTGGTGTAGAATTATTAAAGAACATTTATGAAGCCTGGGAAGAGTCACGGGATGCGATTGGGATGTTCTGTGATTTATCTAAGGCTTTTGACCGTGTTCATCATAGCATAATAATCAGGAAATTACACCATTATGGAATTAGAAACAAGGCTCTCGACCTTTTGATTTCTTATTTAAATGGAAGAATTCAGAAGGTTGAAGTTAACGGAATAAGATCCTCTGGCGCTGCTGTCACAATGGGTGTCCCACAAGGGTCCATACTTGGTCCATTTCTGTTTCTTATATATATAAATGACTTACCTTACTATGTGGGTGATAAACATGGAATTGTATTGTTTGCGGATGACACTTCACTTTTATTTAAAGTGAAAAGACAAATTGGTAAGTATGACGAAGTAAACAATATGATTTCAAAAGTTGTACACTGGTTCAGTGTTAATAATTTGCTTCTAAATGGCAACAAAACTAAGTGTATTAAATTTTCAACGCCTAATGTAAGGCATGTAGATACCAATGTACAACTTAATGGTAAAATAATGGACCTTGTGGACTCTACTACATTTTTAGGGGTTACTGTAGATAAAAAATTGCATTGGGGACCACATATCGAGAAATTGGCCAGTAGACTAAGTTCAGCAGCATTCGCAGTAAAAAAATGAGGCAGCTTACTGATGTCGATACTGCACGCCTTGTTTACTTTAGTTACTTTCATAGTGTTATGTCATATGGAATTCTTCTCTGGGGGAATTCCGCTGAAATAAATACTATATTTGTATTACAAAAAAGGGCTATAAGGGCAATTTACAATCTTAGTCCAAGGACCTCCCTGAGAGAAAAATTCAAAGAAATTAATATCTTAACTGTAATTTCTCAGTATATATTCGAAAGCTTGATGTATGTTCGTAAAAATATTTGCTTATTTAAAAAGAATAGTGATATTCACTCCCTAAATACAAGGAACAAAAACAATCTTGCTGTGCATGTGTCTCGTCTCCACAGAATAAGCAACTCTTTTATGGGGCAAAGTATACGCTTCTACAATAAGCTGCCTGATGCCACTAGAGTTTTACCAGTTAACAAATTCAAAAAACGTGTTAAAACAAAACTGTGTAAAAAAGGTTACTATAAAATATCTGAATACCTTGATGACAGGAAAGCATGGGATTAACTGCTCCTCATATCGGCAATCATTATTAATGTAACAATTAGATACTAATTAAATATTATGTAATATTTTATTTAAAAAATGTTATGAAAAAAAAAGACAAGCCCGCTGAGTTTCTTCCGCCGGATCTTCTCAGTGTGTGGCCGCGTTTAAGTAGTAGTAGTATCCGGTAGTAGTTTAAAAAAATGTTGACGCGTCAAAATAACTTGTAAAAAGTTTTATTGAATAAAGTACTTCTGATTTCTGATTCACCAGTCATCTTGCTTACCGACAAACCGGTGAATTTTGGTGAACTGGAAAGTCTAGGCTTTCGGTTTACTCTGCCTACCTCGTCAAGGAACCGAACCGGGCGTGATGATACTTTTTTGTTACTGAGTAAATTAAAATTTTTTAGTTCGATTCGGTGACCAGGGTCAGTTACCCCAACTTGTCCCACTGTGAGTACGCACAGGGGACAACCTATCGGCAAAATATATTTATGCATATTTAATTTTGGGTATTAGTTACTAATTATGATTTTTCATGGATTTTATTTATAACCCGATTCCGATCTGGAATTTGAATCTAAGTTATATGTACATAGAGTTGTGAATAAAATATTCTTGCAAATATTTTTTTCATTTTCATTTTCAAATCACTTTAATTTCTTTTCTTTATTGAGGTCGGCAGGTGGTCGCCATCGGTCGTAGGTAGGTACTATTTAGTGACTCAATTGAACCAATGTTATCGATGGTATAAAATTTCAGATTATTTGCAGGACAAAAAAGCCTGGGAATGATTGCTTCTTATACCAATCTCCGATAATTAATGTAATTGATTAAAAATTGCGATTGAAGAAAAAAAAACACAAGCCCACTGAGTTTCTTCCGCCGGTTCTTCTCAGTGTGAGGACGCGTTTCGATCCGGTTGTAGCTATAAAGTTGTCGACCCCCCAAAAGAGCCTTTAAAGGTTAATATGAATAAAACTATTTGACTTGGACTTTTACTATAAAATAAAAGACACGAATTAGATGAAACATTTTTAATTCTCATCAAGAATGATTATTTCATAAAACAAAATAACAAAGTTTTGGACACATCGAGATTCATGCTATGGAAGACTTGTCAAATGTGTCAGATTATTCTGGATTGCTGTATGTTGCCTGTATAGTACAAATGAACGTAATTCCATCTCATATAACTCTAGAATAGTAATGTAATTTATTATTATCATCATAGTGAAAATACATATAGATGGTCAATCAATCCACATTTATATATGACGCGAGTTTTGCTGGCTGTCTGGTAAAAAATTGTACATATTGAAAAACATGATAGTTAATGCTCATAAGTAAACAATAAAAATATTATAAAAAGAAACTATCGCTTAACCACATAGTAAACCTCAATGAAGTTAGTGTAATAATATTCAAAAGTATGGTCACTGCTCGTTTACACTCGTAAATCGCCGTTTGTAAATAACGAACTTCTATGCGCAGTTTGCAATTAGGTTAATTAGTCGCCCTGTGGTCTAGTGGCCTGGTGTCAGTGTTGACCACATGAGGTCCGGGTCCGACAAATCAAAAAATTTTTTTTAGTTTTCTAATGAAAACAACGTTGCCCGGGATTGAAAAAGTGCCCAGTTGGCGATAGGTTTGCAATCTATCACATTGTGGGTGTAGAGAAGGTATATTCAGTTAATTGCGGGTGCAGTGGTTGTACTACCTCTGCCTGCGTTTTCGAGGATTCGGGTATGAAGATACATTTTTTTAATAAAGTCAAAATTTAAGTCCCTATTTTTTATACGTATTCGAGTATTGAACACTCTCCATCAGGATGTACTATCTTTTACCAGTCAACTTATATACAGGTGTAAGGGATGATCTATCGAAAATGAAACCATAGCTTTGGACCACGCTTTTGAGATGAAAACGGTTGGAAATGTGTGTGGAAATTTTTTGATTTTTGTAGCGAAATTTTTATTCTAATTTTGTGTAATTTGATTTAATTTAATACTCTACAGTGCTTTATCTATAAAAATGTAAAATTTATGGAAATAGACAAAATAAGAAATGTATTAGGTATGCGCGCAAAATTGGCTGGTTCAGGAGTTCCACGGGCGACTCGGCATAACGTACGCTTTATATTGCGTGGCGTGAAAATAAAAATCATAAAACGCAAATTTTGCATTCACAACAAAAAAGGAGCTGTAGGTATGTGTTTGTGCCTTATGTATACTGTAAGCAAATAGGACAATACCGTCGAAGTAATACATTCAGGGCACAGCGATTATGTAGCGCACTCGTACCAACGCATTTCATGAAGTTTACTATTATCTATATTTTTACTATGATGTAACTACTTTGAGAAAAATCAAATATATACATAGTCTAGCACGCAGATCTTAAATATGGGTTAAAATAAATATCTGTTGTCTTTGTCTAACGCAAGGATCTTTATTGCTTTTCTGCTCATTACAACAGCAATATAATACTTATAATACGAAACTGAAACATTGTTTTGCATTCTTAGGCTTGTAACTTACTTATAGCCAGTTAACTGCATGCTAGATATAGAATATATTTTAGGATGATACTGACAATTGGCCGGCAAATAGGTCTCAATCGTAATGGGAGACGTAGTATGTAGCCGTCTCTCTCTAGCTAATAGGTTTTAAGCTCATCAATATCATGAAACCCACATTTAAAAAAAGTTACTCTTACAATGAGCCAAATTCGAAAAGCTTAAATAGTTTATACAGTTTTTACTTTCATGAAAATATTTAAAATATTTCATAAACCAGTTCTAAAGTGTATTTATTAAATTCATAAAAACCTTACATTTACAAACCATTACATGTAATTGTACTTCTATTTTGTACAAAAATATTCTTAAAGTTAATCAATTAAAATATTGCTTTTAAGTGACTATTATTTCCTACGATATCAAATTGCACAAACTTTATTAAATAAGCCACAGCAGTTGAAATCACATAATTATATCGATATATTTAACATCTTTCTTATATTAAGAAGTAAATGCATCGCAAGATGGTGTAGCAATAATAATAATAATAAATATCAATGGATAAGTTACACGAATTGAGCTAACCCCGAACCTTCCCATTCATTTGTGATATGGGTGTTGCAATATACAATAATAAAAATAATAATAAAGTAATATTAACATAAATACTGAAATATATTTAATAAACACCCAGTTCAGTCATCACACAAACGCGTGTCGGGAGTCGAACCCAATATATTGAGCTATGAAAGATATTTCTGCTTTGGTGCATTATAACTCATACATTCACATTTCTCTTACCTAAACTACGAATTTAAGGTTAACATTGAAATAAAAACTCATAGATAATAAATAATAAAACAGCTCTCTAGAGTCAAGACATAACATCGTGTATAGATGCTAAAGATGTTAACACTGCCATCCGTATAGCAAGGATGTAATGCCATGTGCATACTTTCACCGGCAACCCTACAGTGTATATTTCAGTTAAGAGTGTAGTGCTTATTCTCTTAACCGAAACACAGCAGTGGTAAACGCTGACGTTATTTCAGCATCAAAAAACAGTTTATCAAAATCCATTTAGTAGTCTATTTACAACTAAAAATAAAACAAAATATAAAATTAAGTACATTAACTTACATTATTATGTATTGTACCGACGCAAAATTATAATAATTATAAAATGATAAAAATTATAATTTTGTGGCACTAAATGCTCCGACAAAGCGCTTTCGCTCAATGTTAGAGACAAATTGTAGAAAGCGATAGAATCGCGCGTGTGATCTGCAGCTTCTTGGGCTTACGCCCACCGCTCGACTCGGGTAGATGAGACGTTCGGTGCGTGTAGTATTATTATATCATCAGTTTGTTGGTTGTCGTTAAAATAATCAGCGAGACTGTGATCTTTATTATAACATTACATTAGCTTCAGAGAAAAACGCTTGATATAACTCAATGCCGTAAACTTGTGCAAACTTCTGCCTTATGCATTGCGAGCGCAGAAAGGGTTCGCGGATAGGGCGCGACACGAGCGCGCGTACAATAAAATAGTTTACTCTTGATTCACGCACAACGGGAAGGATGCTTGAATGTCCTTCATTGGATAGAAATCGTTGTATCACAGGCGCTACGGATTTTACGCACGGTTTAGGCGTTTTCTATAACTAGTCTCTTTCTCTTACAATTGGGTCCGACGCTGTAAAATATTTAGGCTTATGTATAGACAACGAAAAACTCACCACTATGTTTATGAAGTAAGTTTATGAATTTAGATATTTATTAAGCAATGGGCCCTAATTCTAATAAATATTTGCAATCAATGTTTCAGGTTGTATCGGGTTTTTAGCACTTATCGTAAATTGGAAGGTATACCACATTTTATTCGATAATGATATAGCGGAATGCGGATGATTCTTCTACAAACGTTACTATTAATAAAAAAAATTGGAAGACTCATCCACATTCGGGCTATGTCAATCAATTAAAACCGAGATGGATGATAATACATACACAATAATAGTATACATTTTATGTTGCTTATTTTTTTATAATTGTTATGAGCTTTTTTATAATTGTCATGAAAAATTTAATCCTTGTGGTAAAAAATACCTTTTTTCTTCTTTGGTAGGTATTAAAGTATCAGCTTATTTATTTTTTAGCTTATTTATTTATTTCTAAATCTGAACAAAAAAACACACAACGCTACAAAATGTGACATATGCGTAGGCACTTCAAGCAATCTTGCAGCATAATTCTTGCACCACAGCGAAGTCACGTCGAACACAAAACACCGAGGGTATAGAAGTAAAGCTCTCATGTAAGACTTATTTTTATATCTACGTTCGGTGGTTGAACTAGGGCTGTAGATGTGATGTAAAAAGAAAAACTAGGCATACATAGAATGCGCCGCAGTAATAGCACTTGTACCTAGTAGTTCCATTCATTATTGAGAATAATACATGCCATTTTACATTAAAAACTCCACTGCTATTTCAATGGATTATAAATATTCTTGGGGAGTCGTCTTGGATAACTTTTGGAGAGTTATAGGCTATGAGGGATGTCTCTATGTGTTACTCTATTGAATAACGCATGTGGCTTCATTTCTCTTCTCGGTGTTTTGAGCTTAGAATTAGGGCCCTAATTTAGTAGGAAACATTAGATATCATCAGGTATTTTTTCGATGCCTATGAGTTCGTCGAAGAGCGTTTGATTGTCAGGAATGACGTGGGGTTCATATAACATTTGGCGTGCGAATTTGAGTACCGCTCGTGCCAGTTGTCCAACAGTCCACTTTCTGTCCATTAGCACTCGTACTAATGTGTCCAGCTGAAAAATGCAATAAGACAACCTGTGATTTATAGTTTTATACATTTACAGATGTCCCCGGAGAAGAGACCTCTTTATTTTATTAAATTTTAACAACAGTGTCACCTCATATCATATCCGAGTTCCAATCGATCACTAAATCAATACAAAAATGATACCGTAAATCAGTCACATCTTTTAGAAGCTGAAGAATCACAAAAAATAAGACTGTTTTTAGTCTTGTAGTAAGCCTGTTCCGTTCAAACCATGAGCTTCCGATACGATTTTCAAGCCAGGCAAAGTATTTTTTTTTATCTAGAAAAGTCGAATTAGTAGCATCTAGTCAGACGGTAGTGAGTTAACGCGGTTATCCCAAATAGGAAGCGATTTAGTTTCGCCTGTCTGCAAACTTACTTGGTGAATCGTGGTGAAGCATCTTATTATGTTAGGTTAACTTTACCAACCATACAGTGGAATTGCCGCGTTGATATTAATTTTATTTACATATATTAGCGTAGTATTAGATAGTAGAGTAGAATAGATAATGAGGTGGTCCGTGGTACCGTACCTAGATGAGACGACGCAAAATCTACCAAAATAGGTATGTTTATATATATTTCGTCTTTAACGAGCTGACTGGCAGGATGATAGATGGCTTTCTTTTTATTAAGGGGACATTGACCGACCCCAGCTTCAAAATTACAAAACCCTTTCCAATGTACTACTTGCAACATATAATGACGTTAAATAATTTCGTTAAAAGAGAGCCAGTGATAATCACGTTATGGACTTTACATGTGAATGGACACATCTCTTTTTACGTCTTACGACTTGCAGACTCTACGTTCATATAATATACCTAAGCAATTTCGCGTGACGTACACTTCTCTTTTTCCTCAGGAATTTTGAAATTCATGTTTTATGTCTATATTAACATTTTGAGTTGTGAAGAATTGAAGTGTGTAAGTAGTAGTGTTTCTTCCAATTGCAAAACTAAACTCATTTGCATCAATTAATTTTGTGGCTCACCATCTCGTGTCGACCACGGTAATTCTAGGTACTTTCGTGGCGTTGACAAGAAAAAGCTTTAAAGTTTAAATAGGACACCGATTTAGATAGTAACGGAAACCAACACAAAGGAACCAATGTTACGAAATCGTTATAAACTTAAAATGCAGCTGCTGGGGTTACCGGCCATCTTGTCAACTGGTTAACTGGTTAATCGTGGTAAACTGAAGCATCTATAGACGTTCGATTCATTCTGCTTACCCCGCAAGGGACTCATGATGATAATTAATGTGTTTTTTACCTACCACAACACCACTACCACAGTTCAGCCTCACTCAGCCTCAGAGAAACATTTTACCAATTACACGAAAAATCGAAGGAGGTTTTTCAATTCGACGCATATTTTTTTTGCAGAATAGTCCAATTTTAATAATTCTTTTTTTATTGGAATAGGTAAATCCCGAGAATGCTCCCGTTAATTTTTTTAAATTCCAACCATTAAGGTAGTAAGTAAGTACACAAGGGATAATTAATTGTTCACTTATTGATTCCAATGTATAACCACGTATAATTTTTCGTCGGTTTAATTTTTGTCAAAAATATATTATTAAAATACACTTCATAAGACCATAGACATTTAATAATTACCTTAAAAAGCTTTTCGTTGCTAAAGGTGTAGTAAAGTAGCGCAGGCGCCCCCGCAACGCTTGCGGCTAACCATTGCAGCAATAATTTTAGTTGCGGGTGACCGTGTTGTCGACTTCCACAACCCCAGTTCCCAGTGGCTACAGGCTTGCACGATCCGCCTGATACTATCTTGTGTGCAAGTTGATTTAACTGTGAAGATTTGATATAGATTAGTAAAGTTGGTCGAGTAGTTAGTGTATACGTCTAATGACGTCGGCGATCCTGACGAAACTTGGGTTCGAGCCGCGACAGGTGCAGGCCTTTGCGCGGTATCGAAGACGTTTGTTTTTCTGGGTCTGGATATTAATTTCAGTATTTTACATTCAGATATTGTCGTGTACCTATTATTACTGTCAACTAACATCCATATTACAAACAAATTAATTAAATAAATAAATAATATTTATTTATTGATACCAAGCAAGTAGATACCACATGTATATTACCACACGTAGTTATCTAGCTATCATACCTTTCAAATCTAAACACGACAGTGAAAAACTCTTAAGCTGTAGGCCTCGAAAAGGTAAGTGTTACCAAGCCCGGCCGAGACGTTGTTGACGTTGAGTTGGACACACACGTAGTGATACGTCAAGCTTTCGCTCGTCTTTTCCGAGCTGCCTGGCTTGATCTATTTTTCAAACGGGTCTCGGACCAACAAAGGATACATTTCTCTCTTGTTTACCCTAGCGTTGTTACTAAAAATTCTCCTTGTTACTATTGTGTGTCATTTACACATAACACTTCGATAAAGGTATACTTTACCGTCTTAATTTCAATAAATTAAGTTAGATCGGAGGCAAAATGTAAGTTCCAAAATCACTGAGCGGGTCAAAAAAACGTGTAAAACACATATATGCTAACACAGCTATGTACGCAGACCGGAATAAAATAGAAGTAAATCGTCAAAGTGATAGGCGTTGAGACGTGTGGTGGACTCAAATGACTATTTATAACGACTCTCACACATTTTCTTGCAAACACCGAGACGACAACTCTACGGGTTCATTCGACGTACGAGAGTGTTAACATGTAGACTCCTGGCCGTAATTGAGATTAATCCACGAGAAAACCATAATAACTTTTGAACGATCTGGGGTTAGAATTAGTTTCTATTTCAGATCGTTCAACCCTGTGAAATAAGCTTACCATTTATATTAGGCGGTTACTAACATAAGTGGGGTAGGAAAAGAAGGTGGCTCCGCGTCGCGAGGCCCTCATAAGTCACAAGGATCTACCATCTAGTGCTTGCAATGGTGACGATTAAAGACTTTGCCTATTATGAGTTAGGGCTTTTTAACGTTGGACCTACTTTCGGTAATAAAGGAATTATGTTGCAGTTTAGTGTTCTATAAGAAAACCCTGACATTGAATCATTGATATAAAAAAGCCAAGATGCACAGTCCAGAACAAAACTGACATTCAAAAGTGTCCCTAATTTCATTTAAATAGTTATAGATATGGCAAAAACATATGTCTTTGCATATCCAACCTTAAGCGCAAGATTTATAGTTGTTATTACAAAGAAATGTACAAAAAAAATTGTCAGTGTCGCGACTGATAAATAATTTTAAATTGTGCGCTCATTTTTGGAGGACGTTTTTGAGACACTGATTGTGTATCTTGGGTTTTTTATATCAATGCATTGAGTATTACTTAAGAATGCTAGCGAATTTTACGATGGGAACGAGTATTATTAATCTCAAATTTGTAACTGTTCCACATACCTTAAGCTTACAAATTTTGTGTAGTAGGTAGTCTCGTATTTAAATTGTTTCCATACTGTTTAAATTTGCACCTGAATTGGATTTTTTTATAATATTAGATAGCCAACAAGCAGATGGCTGTCCTGATGGAAAGAGAAACCATCGCCTAAGACACCAAAGATATTAATTATGGGTTGCTATTCTTGTGGCGGGATAGCAATGCCACATGCATATCTTTATTGGCTACCTTATCCTCCAAACCGAAACACAACAGTGACCAAGCATTGACGCTATGGCGACAGGAATAGGTAAGGCGGTAGTGCCTACCATATACGAGTCGTTGTGAAACTCTACCACCTAGTAGTTCCGATAGTAGGGACTCATCATCATTTATTTTTCCGGACTTGTATTCGAACTTGGGACTTTATGATTCACAACTGAAAAGGCTTTACTAATTAATTAACGATGCGGTTTAGATTTTTATTGCGTAGCACATTAATTAAGATTTAGCGTTTAGATATTAAGCAAGAAGATAATAATTCTACATAGAATGAAGAAAGTTAGCTAAAGAGAAGCTGTAAAAAAGGGTTTTTATATAGCAATTAATTATACCTACACCCATTGCCTACACCACTATTTATTTCATCTAAACTAGAGGAAATACGTTACAAATGACGTACTTTTTTACACAAAGTAATACCAAAATATTTTTTAAAAATTCTTTCATCAGGTACTTAATATTTTGAATTAAAATACATACTAATTTATTTTGGGTTAGCTGTCCGACTTTGAGCGATGGCACCCGAAGTTGCTCGTGCATAGTTTAAATAGGTAAATACGTTTTTCGTATCACATATATTAACATATAAAAAACCTAGGGAATATTGCTTATTAAAACGTAAGTAGCTACGTAAGAAATATACATAAATGTAATTTTTGGACATAAATTAGGGTTTTGAGCACGGTTTTTCGATATCGAGTAGGTACCTACACGTACACGTACATAATATATCTTATATTGAATATTTCAAACTTTTTAACTTCCCTCTACGTATGTAAATACCTAAGGAAGTTACTGATTTTGCCCCGATTTTCGAAAATACAGTTTTCGCTAGATCTCCTCGTCTTGAAGTCCTAGGACCCTTTTCTGACTATTTTCACGATGGCTTCAGTATCTCTGTATGAATGTGTGTGTAGGTATGTAAACATCTTATAACTTTTGAACGGTTTGACGGATTGAAAGGCGATTGGGTTTCACTTAATTTAGTCTTAATCTAATATGTTCAAAATCTGAGCCGATTCGGCCTAGGAGATTTTTAGAAATTTTGAAAATACCTCAAAACATTATATAACAATAAACAATATATTTTTTTTAATAATTTCCAGATTAATGTACCAATTGAGTACAAAATCTAATCTGCTCTGCTGTTTAAAAAACTGTATCCAATGCAGTTATTTGAATGAAAATCGGTTTATCTGTTCGGCAGTTATCGTTGACGAAAAAATGTGAAAAAAAGGGTTTTTTGACATAACTTAGAAATTTTTCAATTAATCATTTTACAATCTACTGTGCCAGTATTTAAGTACTTTAAAAACTACATCGAATGCTGTTTCAAAAATTAAAATCTAATCGTTGGTGTGAAGCAAACTTCCTTCAAATTTTTAAAATAAATTTCAGGCTAATGTACCGATTTATTTAAAAATCTAGTCAGCTCTTATACATAAAAAGCTGTGTCAAATACCTACGGTAAATCTGATTAAAATCGGTCAATTCGTTCGGGATTTTTTTCTGACATTTCTTCGATATTTTTTAACCTATCAATTTTGTAGCTAATAAAACAACGTAGAAGTCAAAAACGTTAAGTAGGTACTATTCGAAAGATCAAAATCAATAATTATTTCGAAAATATACATATTTTCGAAAATTAAAATACTGTCATTTTTACAAACTTTCAACTCTTCGAACTCAAAAATCTACGCTAACCAATCAATTTTATAGCTAACATTTTAAAGTTTTAAAACTTGCAATGGTATTCGAAAGATCAAAATCAATTATTCTTGAAGGCATACAACTTTTCAAATATTAGAGTATCGTATGTAAAAATGACAGTAGTATCATTTTTCACGAACTTTAGATTTTTGAATTCTTTGAGCTTAAAAATCTATGCTCAGGTATAGTTTTCGCTTCATTGAACTTAAAATACTTCAATTAAGTGGGAAGTTTCAGGAATGGCCTACAGGGTCAGTCGGCTTATACATTTTCCTGTTTTATTTTTAATGGGTCAAAACCATCCTACTTTGGGATTTTTCAAACTTTTTAATAATCATATATTCAAAAATATTAACTTAATCGTAAAAAGTCATTGAAACTTTTTTTATGTGTATTTTATCAAAGAATATAAAAAATGCCCGTTCGAAAATAACAGTTCTTCGCCACTGTAAAAAAATCGGCTTAAACAATATGGCACGGAATATGGCATGGCAACTTGTATTAATATCGTCAGTAGGGCTATTTGAAGAGGCCTATATAAAAAAATCGAGGTGGAATTGCTTTCGGTATTCATACGCTGATTCCTCCTGTACTAATCTGCCAATGTTTTCTTCTGGAATAAAAATCCGGTCGTATGTTTTAAGTTTTGACATAGATCCGACATAGAAATGTGCACAGCCGCTTCAGTGTGATGTAAGAAACATATACATAAACTTACACATAGGTTATATTAGCAGTATTCATTTTTGCTACAGCAGACGGTTCAAACATTGCTTGTTTGCTATTAATGGATATAAAAATGATAAGGGTAAAGTCTAGTTGATTAAAGTTTATAGTTTTAGGTCATATTATTAACATTGTAGTTGCAAGTAGGTACAACAAAGTGCGGAGTAGAAGCATAATCGAATATTATTGCTTCTATTACGTATATAGGTATAGTCATTAAAAATATTACGTATACATATAAAAACATTAAAAATATTATAGATAATATACCTATGCCACGAGCAGAACTAGCTGGTAATATATAATATTTATCCAGTAATGGGCAAATAGTGCATTTAGGAAAAATTTTATTTCCGTGCTAAGTGTAGGAGGATTGAGCAATTAGCAATAAACTTAGTGCGTTAGAGCATATTCCTGTTAGTCAATAACATTATTTATTCCATTAGCAACACGCAATACCACATCTGACCTTAGGTTTCTTTAATTTAATAGTAACGGGTTCGCATTCAATGGTCTCCTGTATAGTTTCAACTATCATATTAACGACCCAGTTAAGCTTTTTCCTCCTCATTTTCGGGTTTGATATTTGTGTGGAGCATGTGTCTGAAGAACTGAAGGATCTCGATGTGGTTGCGTCTGACCCCCGCTCTTGCGTGTCGCTTTTCGTTTCTGTATTTTGATTAACTTCTTCTGGTATTGTGTTTATTGTATGTTTCTGTCAAAGCATATCGTTAACTATATAAGAATGTGTATAATATTTTATTGATTATATCCATTGCACGGTTACAACATATTTTATCTAACTTACCTAACTATTATAATATCTAATAAGGTAACCATCCTTAGCTTACCCTGCCTCATGAACTAGGAGTCATGTGTTCTCAATTATTAACAAACTTTGATATGAATAAAAAATATAGGTATATTATACCTAACATCTATTAAATTAGAGGCAGCAAATATAGTAACCATTCATGTTATTATATTGTATTGTAAAAAAGAATTAAAAGTGGTAGTCTGAAAAAAATTCTGGAATCCTAAATGCGAAAAATGTTGCATTCTATTTTATGCATTATTTTTATGACATATTTCTATCCGATCCTGATTGCACCACGCCATACACATCCCAATTTATCAATAGCATATAGATACACACCCACGTCCGTATCCGCACGCACACCGTTTCTCGGTTTGTAAAAACGTAGTGATTATATTACTCTCTGCGGCTTGCAAATACTCGATACCTTGGTCAAGTGCTAATTAAATGAGAGAAAAATCCTGATGCCACTTATTCTGCCCAAATTATTAAAAAAAAATACATATTATGCAGTTGCTTCCGAAATTTTATATTTTTTACCCGACTATCCAATAAGAAGTGTAATGTTTATAGAGCGCATAATATTATGTGAATACATAAAAATTCCATTTCTTTGAAACGCGCCTTATCTCAAAAGACTTGACGGATTTTAATTTTTGACGGTTCATTAAATTCGTTTCAACTATGGGAGTCCTAGGCTTTATAATTTTAATCGAGTACGCATCTCAAAGAAAGCAAGAATTTCTCATAGTGCGATAATCTCTCATAGGACTTTTAACTTTGTAACTTGTTTTATTTATTTAAAATGATTTTCCAATGCACGATTTTGTACTTAGTTCTAATCACCTAATAGGGTGTTCCTTTTAAAATATTATTATTTTTAAGTTAGTAAAGTGGGAGTTAGCTCCTTACGTTTCTATACGTATAAATATATTATTTAAGGTTTTCTTTTTATACAACATTCATCATATCAATCAATTTAAACCTCTTCGTCATCGTTATCGTAATCATCACTATGATCATCGTCTTATTTATTACAAACAGTGAAAAACACCTTAAATAATTATATGATATCGTGCGGCTAATCGCTTTTGTCTAAAGCTGTAGGCATACATCATTAGGGTTATCTAATATTGATGATTTGTAAAGTACCTAATACAGAAGCTGTTGTATCTAAGCATCTTTTTATAGTTTTGTACATACATTTTCTAGCTTAGTCTCTTTCGATCGCTATAGGTATTACTTTCCATCGGGTGGTAGGCCAATAAATATCTACTGAGCTATTGACTATGAGGCGAACATTAACCTGCAAATATGCAGCGATATCAAAAATGATTAGTCGTACTCGACATAAACAACAACTGTGGCATATGCTTCAATATACAAGATGAAGCAAATAGGTATGCTTTAAACTGCTCATTAATGCGTAGGTAATAGATACGTGAACCTCATAAGCATTGACCTACCGAGTCATTATACTAGGTACGTACAGTTGTCGCCTTGAAGTAATGGACAAATTTACCCCCTTTTGTTTCGATCAGTATGTGTGTCTTATGGATAAAAAAGAATTCAAAAAGTATTTTTTTTATAATATAGGATAGCAAATAAGCAGGTGGCTCTTCTGATGAAAACAGTCGACTGTCACATACATACCACAGATATTAATTGTACATTGCCATCCGTGTGGAAGATATAATGTCACACGTATGAATTTACCGGATGCTTACCCCATAAATTAGAACACAATAGAACACAAAAGGTAAGAAGATGGTGGATTAGAACTCAGGCGAGATAAAGCAAAACTCTACCACCACCTAGTAGTCACGATAGTAGTAACACGTTTAGATAATCGTTCGTCATTTACGAGCCACTTAGCAAAAAAGTATATAATCTATTCTTCAAAAAAGGAAAAAACACGGATTCTATATATATTGCTTCGAAGCACAAGCATTTTTTATTATTGAAAAGGTGTAAGTAATGTCAGTATAATTACCAAATGTGCAGCAAGCCTGTGTCGGTGGCGCGCCAACTCAAGCGACAGCGAACGCGCGGCGAGCGCGAGCCGGCGGGGAGCTATACGATCCCTCAAGTCGCGCCCGTACAGTTCGGCTGCCTCAGCCCCATTCGCACCACTAGCCATAGATTCACTCAACGTTCTCTTTAGAAGAGAACCTGCAAATCTATAAAAAAATAAAACCGTCAAACCAGCCCGTTAAAGACAAACTTTCCCCGTGTTCGTCCCGGGCTCCTTTGAAGAATAGGCCAACTGCTGTTCTGCCAGGCAGGTCGTAAAAGGCGACCGATTGGCTTTACGAGTCACTACCATCGTGACTACTAGGTGGTAGAGTTCTGCATTGTCGCGCCCGGTCAGGTACCACCGCCTTACCTATTCCTGCCGCTATAACGTCAGTGCTTGTTACTATCGTGTTCCGGTTTGGAAGGTAAGGTAGCCGGTAAACTTATGCATGTGGCTTTAGACCTCGCCACAAGATAGCAACGCACCATTAACACCCTTTGTGTCTATAGGCGATGGTTGACTCTTTCCATTAGGAGACCCATCTGCTTGTTTGCTATCTTATAATATAAAAAATAGAATATGATGTATCACTCGCGAGAAAGGAGAGGTTTGACCAATAAGAAGAATTAATATCTCGTTTATTCGACACGACTCGACGAGGAAACGTTTGTCGTGGCATGCCTATTAGCCGTGCAATAATACACGATATAAGTATTCCTTAATCTTCAAATCTCTCTTGTGCGTGACGTATCACACACTATCCTAAGTGGGTAGAATGGAATAAGCTCAGGACAAGCTGTGTGATAAGTTTTATCAACCCGTTTTCTCGACATTATCTCTACTTGCTTTTTGTTGAATACATCATTCGGCATAATACTTTTGGCATTAGAAATAAATGTAACTTTTTTCATTACTAATTGGAGGTAGTTACGCGAAAAGGATTCAATCCACACAAAATCACTTTAGAGAAATTGACGTTTAATATTTGATAGATTTTGGATTACTTTTATTAGTGTTTTATTGAAGTGTCAGTATTAATGACACTTCAATAAAACTAATTTTAATAAGCAAAAAAATTCAGACTCCTTGACATTGAACTATATGACTAGTAGTAGTACCTCAGTGCTCCTTGATTCATTTTACTTAATCAGTTGGTAATATTGGTTGTAAACCAGAAAAGTTGGATATTTGAATTAGTTTATTTCTTAACGCGTCATGCATGGGGACTAGTTCTGACGTTAAATAAAGTACCTACTTAATAGAGAGCAATTTTTGCTTGGATCTTTTTTACTGCCCAATAGTATTGATATTTAGCATCAGTTTGATGCACTTAACTCATTTTTGGCCATATTGTGGATTAGATCCTTTTAGTTTAACTACGTCCAATTGTATCTGATTAACCTTACAAACGAGATATCTAACCAAGACAGTAATCACAATTTTGTTACGTCATAGTGGTGATTAAAAAACGATGGACTTAAAAATATAAATCTTACCGTATAACGGCTAAATCTCGGGAATCTAATTCCCTGTTCCTGTTTTCATTGGAGTCGTTGTCGATAATTGGATCGTTAAGCCACTGGTTGAATTGTTCGTAAACTTCTTCTAGTTCTGAACTGAAATAAAGAAAACGTATTGTTTTAAGAATGAAAAAAAAAACAAGCAGATGGTTCTCCTGATGGAAATAAATACTAGGTGTTTCTAAGCAACACCAAAGTTGTTGATGACGCATGTTTATCTATGTCATACGGACGTAATGACACATGCACAGTTTTAGCGACTACCTTATCCTCCTATTGGAACACGACAGCGACCTACAGCAAGAAAAGGTAAGGGGCGGCACAAGACCCGTCCGAGAAGTTGTGTATGTATGTCTACTGACTGCTAGGTGATCCTAATAGTTTTAATGGTTGAGATGTGTGGCCATTCGCATTTTACGTATTGTATGCAGAAAAGTATATGATCTATTCTTCAAAAGTAACAGACGGGTGTTATGAAAGCCATCATATGTGAAGAATATTCCATCTGCGTTCCTCTTTGGTAACTGATTAGAAACGGGCCATTACAATCTAGTACGGAAGCACGACTTTTGTTCAGAATCAGCAGTAGAATCGATTGCAAATTTAAAGTACCTATGTTATATTTTATCCCAAAAGTATATAAAATGTTGTTTATGTGGACACACTACTAGCACAAATCGGCGTATGTAACATGTATATATACACAGTATATGCCTACGAGCACTCAGGTTCAATGAGGCAAGGGTTCCAATAACCGTGCGATCTCAATAAATATAGCTCACAAATATTCAGTCTACTAATAACTCAGAGTATTTGTTGTTACTGATTTACTTTACGTTTTACTAGCTGCAGCGTGCAGCCTGCTGCATTATTAAAGTTTTTGGCTATTTGGCTACATTTAAATTTGTTCGGTAGTTTTTGGGTGATTGAGTAACAAACATCCATCCATCCAAACATTCAAACTTTCGTATTTATAATATTAATAATATAGACAAATATAGATTAATTGTTCATGTATCGTAATTGTTGTAATAATTTGTTCACTTGGGGTATTTCAGCTTTTGTATCAAGTAAAAAGCACCTTGTATGATACACTGTCGCATAGATACCAGTAGGTACTAGTAACATTCTTTTTTGGGTTGCAGTGTAATTGTATCTGGTATGCAAATGATATTTGTCAAATCTCATTATTTCGAATTTATGGTGTACAAGTAAAAGAATAACAACTTACGTGTATTCAGTGCTAAAGCTGTATTTTGAACTGTTTCCTGTTTCTTTTCTAGAAAGATATCGTTTTGGTGTAAGATTGCCATTTTCTAAATTGTCCTTTTCAGTTAAAACGAAACCAACTGATCCACCTCGTTTAATTCTGTAATAATATCAAAAGAGGTTGATGAAATTTTTACGTTGATTGATAGTTCTACTTAATAATTTCATATATCTACTTAATAATTTCATATCTAAATGGCATGAAAGAGTAAGGAAATAGTATACCTAAATCTGCCCTCACTTGTGTGTGAACAGCACACAGATTGTCAAAGTAATCAATATAAACGCAATAAAAAAGTCCCATATCGCAATATAAGTAAGTACTATTTTTATTGCACCGAAACTTACTCAGATCTCGTTTCAACTAAGACAAGTTCTGCGCCCAAGCAATACTCGTAGTGGAACACATTCCAAGTTTTAAATTTAATTATGTAGTATTATAAAAGTAATAATGTATAACAATATTTTAATTTTCTACAGTTAGTTCTTAAATTGTTAATTTTTATACCTATTGCATGCCATGAAGTCAAATGAAATTTAATACTATAAAGTAATGAACGAAATACCTTTGATTTTGCTGTGGTTGATGAAATTTATAAATACATGCCATGAGGTCAAGTGTAAGAATGATAAGTTTTAGACAAGGTTTATCAAACTGATGTTATAATTCCATAAGTCCCCTGGCGCGTATTAGCGTTCAAGTATATACATTTACATTTCATATATCTATTTAGGTACTCTAGTTTTCCTCGACACATACTAAGAATATTTTATGCCTAAATAGAATAAAATATCAACATAACGATTAATGATATTTTTATGCCCAACCAATCTAAATACTATCGTCTTTGAATACGAACCTATAATCTGTAATTCAGAATAAATCTCAAATTACTCGTAGTTTTGAGTTAAGATTTCATTTACAAAACGTTATTTGAGAATTAGACTGAATAATCGATGCTCAGTTGAGAATATCATTATTACCAAACATCTAATTTAAATTTATGTCTCTATCTGTTATTTCTAAAATGTTCTAGAATAAGGCAAAATAATAATATCAAAGGCGACCTCAGTAGAAATTTCCTCGAATATCGCCTTTCTAATCAGCAACATTTGCTTGTAAGAGTACGTCGTTTACAAGTTTATGTGTTAAATGTGTGACTGTTAAGAGTGAACTGTAACTTTGTATGAGTGTGTTGTTATTATATTAGCTTAGTCTCGAAATTCACGAACCTTATGTCTTTATCCCCCAGTCCCGCGCCAGAAATGCTAATACCGACGGCATAACTAGAGCTGTCAGTAGACCAGTCTCCACTGGTACTAGTGGTACATGAATTCTCCGCTTCTCTTCTTAGAGCTTCCCGGAGTCTGTCAGCAAAGCTCATCCGTCTTTCTTCAGTGGATAACTCTTTAGAATATTGGAATGAATTAGGTCTAGCGCTTTCACCTCTGCCTTCATCTTCACTGCCAGCTGTAGAGACAAGAAACTAGAGTGTTGTTATTAAGTTGGACGAAATATTATAGAATTTTACAAGACTAGTAGTCTTATAACATTCTGTAATACTACTAACCTTGATCAGCTTTGTCCTCAAGTAGAGTAATGTCCTACTTCCTATTCTACTAATCATACTAATACTAATATTATTAATGTGAAAGTTTGTAAGGGTGGATGGATGTTTGTTACCTTTTCACGCAAAAACGGCTGAACCAATTTGGATGAAATTTGGCACACATATATATGATGGCCTAGAATAGCACATTAAATTTGATCCCGAAAAAACAACTTGTTCCCGTGGGATTCACCAAAAACTGTTATAATTCAGCTGGCTGCAGGGCGCAGTTAGTATTATAAAATATGCGAAAGTATCGATGGAAGAAAGGATGGAGGGATAGATGTTTGTTACTTAATCACGCAAAAACGGCTATAAATGTATGCAAAAAGATTACAAAATTACCATAATCAAAGCTTTCGTTAGCACTGTGAAACTCATCATCGCTGGAGTTACAGCTTGAGTACAGACTATCTTCTTGCGCATCCAAATTGCTTAGGCCAGAACTTCTAGTCACAGGAAGGCATTCTCCAGAAGAACCCAATACAATGAAACGTCCACGACGATTGTTTAAGGTTTCAGCGTTAGGAGATAACCAGCATTTACGTTTTTGTAGTTCTACGCCTGAAATATATTTCAAAATTATTATTATTGGCATGAATATTTGAAACCATTAGGTTCATGATGAGGTTCTTCAACAAAACACACGAGTAATTCATATTATTTTAAAATGCAACCTGTGTAATTATTAGACCTCTGGGGTTGTGGCTGGGCGACGGCGCAGGGTGCCAAAATGGGAGGGGGCAGGCAAAGTCTGAGGTCTTCTGCCTCCCGTGTTGCGTACCCTCAATACTGTGCTCTTAGGCCAGACGAATAATAACTTAACACGGTTAAATTATAAGTACCGATTTTCCTTAAAAAGAAGAGGGCTACAAAACTTTCTACGTCAATGTCGATAGCTTTTGCTTAAATTAAGATAAAATTCTTAATTTAAGTTCACATTGGTTTAACAAAAAATTAATAGTCGATAGTAAAATTAGCGCCACGATATTCTTACCTGGGGCGTCTGTTGAAGGTACTGTTTTCCACCTAGGCCCCTTCCTGACACGTTTAGATTTTGCTTATCCTTTACAATCTCATTAGGTACGTCCATTAGTGCTATAGCTTTTATTGAATGAAGTGCCGTTTGATTCTTATGTTTTCGTAACGAAATGTAAAGTGCAATGGAAAGTGTGGACAATGTTGTCGCTAGGGTCTTAATGGCTAGACATTCAGTGTGTTTATTTCATTTGTTATTCGTGTTTCAATGACATTACAGAAGTCATATATAAAAGTTGAGTTTACAGTTAGGTAACATGTGTTAATTTAGTCAAAAACGCTACATATTTTCAGAATATTCGAGTATCATCTAAGACGTAAAGAACAATAAAACTCTTGACGAAGTAAAGACGTGTTAACGCGAAATAGGCTTTAGGTCCTGTGTCTATTTATTATTGAAATATATCTTACTAGGATCACTTAAATTCAGGGTAGCTGCGCAGTAGTTTTGTGGCGATGGACTTCTGCTGTTATAACTATTGATAGTGCTGCACGACGATGCCTGTTTAATCATCACCGTTGCTTCTACTTCTGGTGTGCTTTGGTTGAATGATTCACCTGTAAACATTTCTAGTGTATAAATCGTTTCTGGCACTTGTAGTTCGATTTTTGCTGTACGAAATATGTACAAGACGGCGGGTCGTTGTTAATTCTTATGAATAATGTCAACTGGTTTATTAGTTAGTAAACTTAAACTCGTGATCTCGGGATTAGCCTTTGTGACTCTTATTTTGAGTTCTCAGGTCCGTTTTTCGGTTGCGACAAGAGCGTTATAGAGGGTTATTCGAGGTTATTTCTAGAAAAATCGAAAATTTCAGTAATAGCTCGGAGTCTGGCCAGTAGTGTATCTACCTATTACGACCCCCCGTACTTTGGATGAGCACACAAAGCTATCGGTCCCAATGATCAATAGAAATTGGAAATAATCCGTATCAAGTAAAATGCGGTAATCACCGCATTCACCACTCATTTCGCTAACCAATAAATCGGTGAATCATAGTAAATCGGAAAGTCTATAGATGGTCGGTTTTTTCTACATATCGCCAAGGGAACCTAAGTGATAATATTTATTTATGCCAAAACTCGGTAGTTATAGTATGAAATATGGACTTAAAAATATTTAAAATTGTTGACTTATCGACAGGTGCGTTGCTATCCTTAACGCGGGGTCTTAATGCCACGTGTCTATGTTTACCGGAGGCCTTAGCCTTACCGATAGTGACTCACATAGTCAATCCGTAAAAGCCTCTTACAAACTGTCCGGCAGAATAATAGATCGTTTATACCAGTGAACCTGTATGCAGCACAAAGAATTTACTATTATCTTGTTACAGCAAGTTTTACTCTTTATTCTGTCCATTGTATCGTTTTGCATTAACTTAGACATCGACGTCATGGTACTAGAATTTTACATACCTATAGGTGATAATCTTCGTTCAAGTTTCTGATTTTCATGGTTTTTATTTGGGGTTTGTTGAAAGGCTAGTAAACATTTGTTAAGTTCGCGAAGTATGTTGTCTTCTTCCCATTGTCTTAAAGGTAAGGAACTATAGTTTTCTGCATCCATTAAACAGACTGTTAACTATAAAAGATATAAAGATAATGAAAAACAAATTATATTTGAAATTCGAATTAAATTATTAAATTTTATGCGAAAAGTATATATAGCCTGTAGCTCTGAAATCACCATTGAGTATTCTCTTTTTGGCGGGATCTTTCTTTTGTGAGGTATTAATTGATTACATTTGTAAATCTAATAACATTTTAAGAGATAAGAGAAGATTTTCCCCCATGTTGGTCCGGGCTCTTTTAAATATTTGGCCAACTGCCGTTCTGCCAGGCAGGTCGTAAAAGGCGACCGATTGGCTATGCGAGTCACTATCACTTAGGCTACTAGGTGGTAGAGTTCTGCATTGTCTTGCCCGGGTCTGATACTACCGCCTTATCTATTCCTACCGCAATAGCGTTAGTGTTTGACACTGTCGTGTGCCGCTTTGGAGAATAGGGTAGCCGGTAAGTGGCATTAGACCTTGCCATGATATAGCAATGCACCATTAACATCTTTGGTATCTATAGGCGATGGTTGACTCTTTCCATCAGGAGACACAACTGCTTGTTCGCTATCTTATGATATTAAAAAAAGATATTAGTATCGGAACCTAATATTGTTGATAAATTGTTGGTTCCGACTTCTGGGCTCCTTTGAAGAATAGACCGATTGTCATTCTGCCAGGCAGGTCGTAAAAGACGACCGATTGGCTATGCAAATCACTACCATCGTGACTACTAGGTGGTAGAGTTCTGCATTGTCTCGCCCGGGTCGGTACCACCGCCTTATCTATTCCGGCCGCAATAGTGTCAGTGCTTGTCACTGTCGTATTGGAGTCACAGTTTGGAGGGTAAGGTAGCCGGTAAACTTATGCATGTGGCATTAGACCTCGCCACAAGATAGCAACGCACCATTAAAATCTTTGGTGTCTATAGGCGATGGTTGACTCTTACCCATCTGCTTGTTTCAGGAGACCCATCTGCTTGTTTGCTATCTTATGATATAAAAAAAACATACATATATATCTTTTCACTAGATGCTTTACGGGGTAGGCAGGGAGAACCGAGCGCCATACATCCTCCTTGCATATTTGCCGGCTCGCTTCATTCATATTCACTACTCTTTTCATACAAACTCACCGGTTGCGAAGACTCATGATACGGTAATCTGATCACGACACATCAGTCTTGGTCTTCCCCGATACATTCATTCTGTCACATTCACATTGTATATCTGTTTTGTTAACCTTTCATCTACCATTCTTTCTACATGTCCGAACCAACGGAGCGTGCCCTTTCTTATCTTTACACCGATACTTTCTTTTAAAGCCTTAACCTCTCTCACATAGGTGGTATTTTTATTTTCTATTCAACTATTTTTCACGAATAAGTTCGTCGGGTTAAGTAAAATAAAGAAAAAACCTCTAAAGCTCACCGTTTTTGGTTCCGTAAGTAGTTCAATATTTCCTTTCTGTCTCTTATCACTTATTCTACTAAACATTCTAACTCCTTCAACCTTTAATACCTCGTTATCTTCTAAGGCCTCCACGGAAAGCATGGCGGGTAGCAGTTCTGGCATCATAAACATAGTAAGAGATTCCTGGAATGTTGGTACATTATCATGAATTTAAATCCCGTTACAATCGACAGTCAAAACTTAAGCATAATATTGAGATTTCAATAGGGCTTAGGTTGTTGTGATATTGCGAGGTTATAACTTATGGCTCGGCCGAACTTGCGTTTATCTTCACAAAGTCTCGTGCAATGACATGACGTGATCACAATCGCCTCAACCAATCATTAAACATACCTACATACAATCACTTGCTCATCACACAAAATTTTGTCTCTGTCGGGAATCGAACCCGAGCCCCATCGATTCGTGACGGATATATCCGCACCGCCTATAGACACTTACCTAAGTACATTTTAGAAGTTGGTCAACTATTACTTAAAACTTGTAATGCCTTTTACATGTACAGGAGCAACCTTAACCTGTGGAATCCCAGTCGGTTATATTAGACCGCTTCGTATTTTTTAAGTTTCTACCGGAGCTTAATGGGAAAATTATGACCGCACCTAATTTAAATTTGAATTTTGTAATACATGTAAAATATTTTAATGATTAACTTTATTTTGAATCCTAGTAGACAGAAAATATATTTATCAATACCTAGTCGTTTACAGAGTGATAAAATATAGTTTAATTACAAAAGAACTCATATTATTTGTACAGCGCGGTATCAGCTTTAGCGCGGGTCAATTAGTAAATACCGCGCTACCGCCACCGCTAAATACCGCGCGTGTGAGGATGGGACTCGAGGGGAAAATATTTTTTGAAATTTCATGTTACCATTTTGTTGCAGTGACTAATATTATTGTTGCGAACATTCTAGAAAAAGTGAAGAGTGAGGATACTGGAAAAATCTAGAAATAAAAGAAAGAGACAGCTGCTTCTATCGATAAAAGATAGCTGCCGTTGTGCACTACAGCTGTACAGCATGTACCTACTATGACTTGTTTACTCGACTAGTTAATCGCTACTATTTTAGAAGTTACGAGAACATTGTCGAACTTTACCTACCTTATCTATACATATAATAAAATCGTAGTAAAGTCAAAACTGTACATTGAATATTTTTTTAAAAGAATACTTGGCGCGTGATCTGCAATCGATATCGAAGCCAAAAATATAGTTTTTAGAAGTTTTATCTGTTTGTCTGTATTGCAGTGCAGTACTGTAGTATTGCATGGATTTACTTCAAAATTTGCATGAATATTACTAACAAGTCGGGTCAACATGTAGGCTACATATTATCACGCTATCACCTACGGGGGAGGAGCAGTGTAGTGTAAACGAAGTCCGCGCGGACGAAGTCGTGGGCAACAGCTAGTGTATAAATAAGGACGTGTCGGCAAGAAGTAAGTTAGTTTTGTAAAGGGATCGGAAGTGAACGGGTTAGGGCAATATAGTGAAAAGTAATTTGCATACAGAAAGTGTTTTGGTTTGGATTTAGATTAGTCGGTTAATTCTCGTGCGGTGACCCTCATTGATAGGTGAAGTCAAGCCAATATAAAAAAAAAACTATCAAAACCAGATAAATTTTCATGGACCTTCGCTTAAGAATTGTGAACCCCCATTTGGGTCACGCCAACATAGACCCCCGTCGAGTCTCCCGTGGACCCCTGGGGGTCCACCTGGACTACTTTGGGAATCAGTGCTATAGGGGTTTTTAGTTTACTTTGGAATCCTAAAACGTGGCTGTCCTGTGCCCGGGCGCCCTAGGTGACCGCTGTGGTCATCATACTATAAAGCCTGCACTGAGAGTGCCTACAAAAAAACTTACCCATTACCCTTTATTCTATCAGCTCATGATATTTTGTGGGGTTATAGACTACGGTGCATTTTCGTTCTAGATTGAGTAATTTAAAAGTATGGTTCCTGCATACTTCGGATAAGGTACGTACCCTAGTATTTCAAGAATTATTAATGATGTGATAAGCCATATTGCATGTATGTGTGTGCTTATCTTGAGTGGTACAAACAAGGTTGTTGAAATTCGCATTATCTAGCAATCTATCATAATTTACGTCTATGAAGTATTATACAGTGAGTTACAAAAACTGACCCGAAAAGGACAAGGGCATAATCAAAAAAATATTCTATGCATAAAAAAAGTATAGTAATAGTATAAGTTAAGTAAATAATGTTTGAAATATCATATAAAATCGGGGAGAATTTATCTACCTATACAAATCTACAAAATAATAACTCTTTATGATTGTATTAAGCTATTAGTGTATGTAACGATCGGACAAGGTTTTTGTTGCACACTGTATGTTAAAACCGTTATCCTTGAAACCAGTGGTTTGGTTTCACTTATTACGTAAATTAAATTAATTTTTTTTCAAGTAAAGTCTCCATTTTTCCTCAAAATTATTTCACCCTATACAAGTGCATGGCAAAGTGGATAGAGCGCGGGAATATTGTAGAATATTGTATAGGTAGTTAAAACGGATGGCCAGTGCGGCAGGTCAGCGCCCTTTGCGCATAGTATCCATGAATTTACGGACGAATTGTCGGAACGAACGACGAACGAACGAAACGGAATTGTCGGACAGAATCTTTCTTATATTTTTAGAAGAAAAAAACGTATTTTATTGTTAAATTGACATAAAAATATTTATAATTAAGTCAACTAGCTATGATTTTAGTGACAACGGTGTTTATCCTTACAGCCTGTATATTTTTTGTTTTCGCAAATATTCGAATGCTATATTGCCTGGCTTAACGTTACGAGAGCTTCCCTAGGCAGTTTTTGAATTTGTTGTAATACAAGGAATGTTATATTATTTTTATTTTATTTATTACTAACAGCACCGTGCAGCGTGATGCATTATAAAAGTTTTTGGTGTATCGGGATATATCCAATTGTCCGGGTTAAAAAGTAGCTTATGTACTATATCAGGTAAGTAATCATCTACTTACATGCCAAAATTCATCCCAATCCGTTCGGTAGTTTCTACGTGATTGAGTAACAAACATACATTCACTTATACATCCAAACATTCAAACTATCGCATTTATATTTTTTATATTAATATAGATTTTAATACCTATATTAGGTTGATAAGCTACAATAGCTTATACAAAGAAACAACGAAAATAATATCGGAAAAATAGTATATATTTCGATAGGCCCTTCTAAGAAACATCTTTCAATGGATCTATCGATCGTCTGTATAGGTACACATCTGATAATTATTTTCACATTAAAATTAATTCAATTTCTTTCAAAATAAATTGATCAACGCCTGAAACAATTTAAAATACTTGAATTTTGGTTATTAATACCTCAGAAAATGTTAGGTTTATGGTAACAGATTTTATGATCTTATGTTATTCTATCTATAGTAATGAATTTTGTTAAATCGTTATATCTTAATAATCGTAGGTACTTGGTAAGTGATATTTTAATAGGCAATGAAATGCTGCTAAGCTTTGCGATACAAGCAATTTCATATGATTTTTTCAGTTATAACTTTTATGGAAACATAATTTATGCTACCTGATTGATTGTGACTACATAATTTAAGACAAGATAGCAATTGTTGATAAAATTGCTTAAGTAACACTTATTACTATTCTCATGATCCACCTAAAATGACTACCTACATTTTAATCTAGCGTTCATTCTATTTGGCTTAGATCAACAGCTTATGGCCGGTCTCAATATACTACTGACAGTTAAACACAGACAGCTATCCCAGATAACAAGTTAAATTTAAACTATCTGTGATTGCCATTTCAATATATTATTTTGGTTAAACTATCTACGATCAAAGATAGATAAACCTGCTATCGTTTGTTAAAGAGGAAGAGAACAGCAGTCGATGTCTGATAAGTGTGTGTTAACATTTCAGTGCCTCGGATGAGCACGTAAATATATTGTCCCAATTATCACATAAAAACGAGATACATATAGATTATTATCGATACATATTGTAGTGATGGGTACCATTATCAGTCAAGGCAATTGATAAAATGAGGAATTGTAACGAAACGAAGTGTTTATAGACGTTCGGCTTAATGCAGCGGAGAAAATCTGCCCCGAAAAAAAACCAACGTATATTTATTTAATTTTACCTGAGATTCACCATCAATAAGGGCATCTCCTCCTATTCTGCTCGACGCAAAACATATCCTTAGGGCGTCCTCGTTTTCGCATCTTTCAGGGCGACCTTCATGCCTTACTAATAGTTTACATAAAGGTAGTGTACATTCCAACCAATCTTCTATTGTCAACCACTGTTTTGATGTCATCACCTAAAACAGTTTCAAATAATTAAAATTATTAATCTTCATGTGAATCTTACAATCTATATCAAATTACTCCATACGTTGCTGCAACATGCAACTTTGATGCAACTTTAACTTAGACAGCCTTAGATTTGCATTTGGGGCATTCGGGGTTAGTGCCCTGGGTAGCTAATTTTCAGTGGCAGCCCAATTAGGAGGATGAGCAAAATTATCGAAAATTCAAATGTATGAACATAATTTACGAGTTTTAGAAGCAAAAGCTTTTATAGGCGCGTTAGACTATTTTTGGTAAGGGAAAATTTTACGGGTTCGCCTCAGCAACAAGCTAATGTTTAAGGGAAAGTTATGGAATTTTAATTTTTAATTTACGATTAGTTTGAAAATTCAAAATACAGTTTAAAGACGATCGGCAGCCCTCATTACTGCTTCCGATTTTTATATAGTATTTTCTTATATATAAAATAGGACATAACACAAGCAGATTGCTTCCTGGGAGAGATAACCACCGCAGTTAGACATCAAAGATGTTAATAATGATACATTGTCATTCGTATGGTTCACCTGCAAAGACACATGCGAGTAGACCGGCTACCTTGCCCTTTATTATGTAAATGCATTAAAACTGCAACAACCGCTTTAAATTTTCCAATTTTTTAGAAGTTAGCACTAAAATCTAAATCATTCTCCTTCCGTGTTGGCTAGGGCCTTTTTTTCAGCCCTGTCATGCACTAAGATTACAATCAGCTAGAAATCCTATCATAGAACATAACTTTGATTAAGTTAATAAGGAGTCCCACTAATCATCATCAAGTGAACTGCATTAGCTTCACCATGATGAATTTACGGTAACTCAAATATCCAAGATTTTCCCGAATATTGTGTATGTGGAATAAAAGAATTGCACCACTTTTCCATGGATCTATCTCGTCATAGTAACATGAAGAAGTTTTTATCATAATACTCACATATCTAAAATCAGATTTGCAAAAAAAATTGTCTTAATGAAGAGTGATGAAGCGAAATGTCTGTTATATGGAAAAGTATATGAAAACATAAATTGACTTGTAAGGTATTGCTGACGCATAAAACGATAATAAAACTTACCTGTCTACTTAGTTTAATGGAGCCTTCGTTGCTATTCTTGTCCAGCCACTCAAAGTAATGAAGCAAACTTTTTAACTTATTTCTCTGGGACTTTCTGTAATATAAACATTTAATTAGTATTTTTCAAATTTTTTCATCGGATAGCCTATACATTGTGCGGCTAAGATTACAGATGTATCAGTGTATTTATGGCTACATTGTTATTTATAGTAAGTATATAGAAAACAGTTGAAGGTACCACTAATTAGCGGCTGGGTTGGACTGAGACGTATGAGCCCGTGTTGCTTCCCATAAGCTCGAGACTACAAAGGTAGATGGTATGCTATATTGTCCAGTCTTTCTATTTCATTTCATTCTAATTTTAATTATAAAACACTTGTGTTAGTTTCACTATATATCCTATACTCTAATATATGTATATATATATATATATATATATATATATATATATATATATATATATATATATATATATATATATATATATATATATATTATATATATTATATATATATATATATATATATATATATATATATATATATATATATATATATATATATATATATATATATATATATATATATATATATATATATATATATATATATATATATATATATATATATATATATATATATATATATATAGTGATGGGCCGAATGTGGTTTGAACCGAATTCGAACTTCGGCCGAACATTCGGTGAAAATAAGAAATTCGGCCGAATGTCGGCCGAACTTCGGTTTAATTTTGGGGAGCTTTCTTAAAAGCGACACGTCGTGACTTTAAGAATTTGCTTAAAATTTAATTATTTTATACTAGCTATTTACCTATTTTACTATTTACTACTAGCTATTATATTGTCCGCGGCTTCACTCTCGTAAAGTAAGAGAAAAAAGTAACCTATGTCACTCTCCATCCCTTCAACTATTTCCACTTAAAAAATCACGTCAATTCGTCGCTCCGTTTTGCCGTGAAAGACGGACAAACAAACAGATACACTTTCCCATTTATAATTTTAGTATGGACTAGCTGTTGCCCGCGACTTCGTCCGCGCGGACTTTGTTTACTCCGCTCTTACTAGTCGTAGCAAGATGTTATATAGCCTATAACCTTCCTCGATAAACAGGCTATCCAACGCAAAAAGAATTAATCAAATCGGTTCAGCAGTTTTCGAGATTACCGCGTACAACCAAACAAACAAACAAACTCTACAACTTTATAATATTAGTATAGATATATAGGATATCGTTAATCAGTTTCGCAACGCACGTGAATTAATGACGTAACAGCAAAATTTTGATACATTGAGTTACATTGTTCCAATTTAGGCATGGATTTTTATTTTTAACTTTCTGCTATGTAGGTATAGATAAGGAAGTTACTGATTTTGCCCCAATTTTTGAAAATCGAATTTTCACCAGATCTCCACGTTTTGAGGTCCTAGAAATCTTTTCCGACTATTTTCACAATGAGGTCAGCATGTCTGTATATATGTGTATCTATAAACATCTCATAACTTTGTACATAAATAACATACATAAATAAATAACTTTGTATAATCTAAGTACATAAATGTATAGATTAGGTACAGAATCTAATCAGCTCTTCCTACAAAAACTGCGTTCAGTGCATTAATTGCATCGAAATCGGTTTTTCCGCTCAAGAGCTATCGTTGACGAAAAACTTTAGAAAAGGGTTTTTTGACATAACTTAGTAAGACGAAGAAAACTAGTTATTTTGCAATTTTCCGCGAACTTTAAGTGTACCTTTGTGATGTTACTGAAAAGGAAAACATATAAAAGCGGTGTAAGAAATGGAACAAACTTCCGTAGGTCTGAAAATAATGAAGACCCCAGCGGCACAGTTATCCACCCTCTTCCACCACACTTTATACCACGACAGCACCAAACACAAAAGCACACAATTGACGCACTCAACGCACGTTTCACTTCGCAACCGAAGCATCTCCAGGAGACACGAGCACTACTACACTCAACGAGAGCCGCGGTAGTACGTACTACCGCGGCTTTTTTTCGACATTTTTTAACCTACCGATTTTGGAGCTAATAAAACCATTTAAAGGTAAAAATTACGTTAAATGCAATTAAAAAGATCTAAATCATTATATTTTAAAATATATGCATCTTCATCTATATCAAACTTTAGATTTTTAACTTCCCGCTACGTATGGAATATTTTCTGACCAGTTTCGTGACGTCAGTATGTCTGAATGTATGTGTGTGTGTATGAGAGAGAGTGTATGGTTGTATGTATGTGTGTATGAAAACATTTCATAACTTTTGAACGGCTTGACCGATCGAAACGCAGTTAATGGCATTGAATTAGATTCTGCTCAACTTAGACTTCCAAAAATTGTGTCCAATTCGGACTAGAATATTTTGAGAAATTTTGAAAAATCGCAAAAAATTGCCGAAACATATTTTTTTAGTTAATTAATTGAAATTAATGTATCGATTGAGTATAAAATTTTATCAGCTCTTTTTCTTAAAAAACTGCGTCTAATTCATAAATTGTATCATGATCGGTTAATCCGCTCGGAAGTTATCATTGACGAAAAAATTTGGAAGTGTTTTTAGACATAAATTCGAATTTTTTTCAAATACAGTTTCAAAAATCAAAATTAAATCAAGTTTTCAAAAGTTACGGCTTTTGAAATATTAATATTTTGTTGTTTACAGCAAACTCAGCATTTTTAAAATGACTTTCAGACTAATATACCGATTGACTTAAAAGTCTAATCAGCTTTTCTTTCTATAAATTGTGTCAAATAAGCAAATTGCATCAAAATCGGTCGATTTTTTTGGGATTTAGTAATATCGAAAATTCGAAAAAAATTTTTTTTAATATTGCTTCGACATTTTTGAGACTAGATTACGTAGCTATAAAAAAATTTTAGAGGTCAAAAATTGCATTGAATGCCATTCGAAAGACCAAAATCAATCATCGTTTCTAAAATATATAGCATTTCAAAAATTTTGAAATTACTGTCATTTACAACGACTTCTATGTACTAACGAATATTTGTAACAAATTTAAGATTTTTGAACTCTGAAAAAATCTGTGATATGCTAAGATATAGATAAAAATCTAGCGGGAAGTTTCAGGGATGACCTGCCGGGTCAACCGTTTTACATATTTTTTGAACTCTGCGAACTCAAAAATCTATGCTGAAGTTTTTTCATTTTCGTTTTAATGTTTTTTTATTTACCGGGATGTTTCAGGGATGGCCTGCTGGGTCAACCGTTTTACGGGTTATTTACGAAAGTATAGTTATAGCCTATGTTACTCGGGGATGATTTCATATCTTTCTAATGGTGAAAGATTTTTTCAAATCGGTGTAGTAGTTTTTGAGTTTAGATGATTCAATATATAAAAATATAGAATACAAATCTTTCCTCTTTATAACATTAGCGTAGATTTCAAGCAAAATAGTGCAAGAAGATACTTTTTTCTAGTGCCGAATGTTCGGCATTTAAACCGAATTTCGGCCGAATGTCGAAGTTCGGTTCAAGCTGCCGAAATTCGGTTAAACCGAATGTAAAACGAATTTCGGCCCATCCCTAATATATATATATATATAATATATATATATATATATATATATATATATATATATTATATAGTTAAACTTGCTCGCGGGCATGTCTGTCTATTGAATTCCCGGCTTAAGCCAGTCGACAGGCCTGTGGGTGCCCGCGCAGGCTGGGGTCCGACTGGAAAACGCCATCTCGACTATGTGGCCAGTCCGACACTGATAGTTGCCGCTGATCTGTGATCCATGTGGTTTAATTGTTCACTTCAGACAAAGCTTTAATTTATCATCCAATTGAAGAGTGCATCCAATTACAAATGCACAATTTAATGGTTATTTTTTATATTTTTTTATTTTCGATGGGGAAGCGCTTGACCACGATCTCGCTTGCGCTTTAAATTCGATGTACGAACCAAAGTTGAGAGTAGGCGTTAAGGTGATACCAAGGATATATATCAAGGATTCGAGGTGGTCAGTTATCGGCAAGGACACACCCTGAAAAGACGGGGATAGGTGGAATGGACTCCGTTTAGCGGAGAATAGATACGCCTCCGTTTGGCGGAGAATAGCATCGCCCCAATCGGAGACTGCCTGTAAGGACAGGTTCAAATAATCAACCATCGCCTCCCTGAGTCCGCGCGCTGGATGCGAAACTCTCCACAACAGTGCTATCGACTGCGTACCCATAGATACCGGGCTTCAACAGGTTGTTAATGTGTAGCAGGAATAGAGTTGCGGAGAGAACTGATCCCTGAGAGACTCCGGCATTTATTGTCATTTTGTCGGACGAGCAGCCGTCGACGACTACTCTAATTGACCGGCCGCAGAAACTCTGAGATCCAGGCGCAAAGACCAGTAGGCAGACTATACGATGGAAGCTTGCTAATAAGTCTATCATGCCAGATCCTGTCAAAGGCCATCGAGATATCAAGGGAGACAGCTAGTACTTCAGCATGATGGCCGCACTCTAGATGTAGGTGGCATACGCTAGAAGATCAAAGTAACGATTGAATCAATTAATCCGATTTGTATTTTTATTTTATTCTCAGGATAATAAACCAGGCTTATGGCTCTTCTCCTGGAAAAGATAATCACCTCTTGTTAACACCAAATATGTTAACGGTACTATCCGTTATCTCTTGCTATCCGTGTGGTGTGGTTTAAATCCCTCATGCATAAGTTTACCGGCTACTTTACCCTTTAAAACAAATCGTGAGTTTGTATACGTTTCTAATTAACCTTTGAACAATTAAAAGGCGAAAATAATAATTTGAACAATTAAATTAGCTCAGAGATGCTTACGCTTAGTACTTAGAAAACAGTAATTTGGCTTGAATAAAATAAAATCTTGAAAAATATTTTTAAGGTAGGTACGCGAACCCTATATGTGAGGGTTATATTTGGATAGGTATTTAAAAAATGTTGTGGGTTATTTGGTAAAACAATTTTTCTATACTGGGATCCGCTTATGAAATGTTAATTGTTGTTAGAGTCAAGTGTCTCCCCTCCTTCCCTCTGCCTGTTCAATATGTACGAGTATGAAAAAATTCTCGGTAGTATTACATATAATGAAGTTCAAAGGAAAACTATTACGGCTAAGTAAGCTTTATAAGTTTACGAGTAATAGCCAACCAATTTATAAAATGTAATTGGAGAAGTTTTTACAGATGGTGAATCTAAAGTGTGGATATATCCGTCATTGACGTTAAAAGGTTAAATGTTCATAGTATGAAACAATAAAAGCCCTCTTTTTAGTCTGCATTATTATGGTGGGCAACTACGGAACCCTCCCTACTTTGCGCAATTCCAAACACGCACTTGGCCGATTTTTAAAGTTTTTTGTATAACAATTTCACTGTTTTCTTAGCCGCTTTTGGGAAGGCAATTTTACGATGGAGTTTTTCTTACCTGTGTAGATTCCTAAAAAAGTGTGTAAAATTGAAGTCTTGCAGAGTTGGATGACTTTTGAGCGTCCTTTTTGGAAAAGTAGAAAATAATGCATGAGCAATTAGCGACGAAACAAAATTGTAATCTAACTCGGTTACATCACCTACAAGAAATAAAATAGTTGAAATAATATACACGTCCCCAAGTTCACATTTGAAAATTTAAGTGACAGTGTTTAAGGTCATCACACATAAATCTGCAAGGCAGTAGATTGCAAATACCTCCAATTTCTCCAAAATACTTTGTATAAATTTTTAAATTGTTTAGCTATTAAATGAATAATATTGCTACTAGTAATTTAAATGTCTAACTTCGATTTGTGGACCAGGGTGGCGGGGGCACATGCCCGACTTTGCCCCACTGTCAGTACGGACGTGCATTACGTAACGATAATTAATTTAGCTAAAGTAAAACAGAATTTGGCGAAGTGGTATCGATCCAATACCGTGTTGATACGTGTGTGACAACCTTAAATCTTTCATTACTTTGCTGTTGTAAACTAAACATAAGTCCTTTTGGTGGGCGCCATCTTTTCAGGTGGAGAGCTCTGTTCACCATAATCCGGATTGTATTGTCAAGAAAATTTCTTTGCTCTTCTTCAGACAGCTCTTCAGACAGGAATTGTTCTAAGCCTTTCATGAGTTCGGGATCATTTACATCGTCGTCTGGATCAATTCCTATGCTGTAAAAATGTTTTTATATAAAAAGAATGGCATCAATGAATAATGATATTAATATGTATTAACATTGGAATACTAGTAACTTTTTCCCGTGTTGGTCGCGGGCTCTTTTGAAGAATAGGCCAACTGCCGTTCTGCCAGACAATTCGTAGAAGGCGACTGAGTGGCTATTCGCCTCACTACCATCGTGACTAATGCATCAGCTCGACCGGGTCTGGTACCACCGCCTTACCTATTCCAGCCATAATAGCGTCAGTGTTGGTCACTGTCGTGTTCCGGTTTGGATGGTAACGTAGCCGATAAACTTATGCATGTGGCATTAGATCTCGCCACAAGATAGCAACGCACCATTAACATCTTTGGTGTCTATAGGCGATGGTTGACTCTTTCCATCAGGAGACCCATCTGCTTGTTTGCTATCTTATGACATAAAAAAAACTAAGATAACAAACGTACCCACTTAATGCGTTTTCAGTAAGTTACTTTCTGGGTTATTTTTTTTGTAGTAAACCACTGGGCGGCTCTTTTATTATTAGGAAGTAATTACAGTTTTCCTATGTTGACCCGTGGGCCTTTTGAAAAATAGATCAAATGTCTTACTGCCAATGTCTTACTATTCGTGAAAGGTGGAAAAAGGCAAATACGAGTACGTGTCGCTAACATCGTCACTACTAACTAAGTATAGAGCATGAAGCTGTATTATATCTGGAGGCAACACTTCTAATACCTACATGAAACCAAATTTCAAATACTGCTGTCATCTTCTGAGGTCTAACCCTCTCTTTCTAACACAGCTGTATAAATAGAGATGGGGAGACCTCATAGACAGAGAGGTAACGTAAATATTTGTTTCAATTGATTAATACGAGTGCTAGCTCCACCTATACCTAATACTTCATGGTATAGAGTTCTGCAACCTCTCGCCCGGGTTTTGGTGCCTCAGCTTTCCCTATTCCTGCCACGTCGGTGCGCGTCTCTGTTGTACTCCGGTTTTGACAATAAGTTAATCGGTAAATATATGGATTTGATGTTCTATCTTTGCCATAGATAGCAACTGGTGCGTTGTCACGCGTTAACATCTTTAGTGTCTGTAGGTGATGGTTGTCTCTTTCTATCAGGAGAACCATGCTTGTTTGCTATTACTATTTCGTCGATGCTACCCTATAAAGTAAAATAAATAAATTAATCAAGCGTTGCTATCTTGCCGGTTGATATGCCACTTGCGAGCACTAATTAGGTAGGTCATTCAGGAATTCATTATTCTATTTTTGCTACATATAGATACATATCTTCACGCCAGATACCTTACGGGGTAGGCAGATATAACCAAGAGTCACAAATCGCGTAACGGGTAAATTTGCATTGCTTCCTTCGCATTCATTACTTTCTACATAAAAATACACTGGCTTTAGAGACTTTGACACCATACTCAGATAGCAGCTGATTAATTTGAGTTTTGTCGCCCAGCAACATTTCTATTAATAACATGAACAAAAATTAATGAATAACATTAATTGATATAAAAAACCCAAGATGCACATTCAGTGTTTCAAAACCGTCCTCTAAAAATGAGCGCAAAATTTTAAATTGTGCGCCCATTTCAAATAGAATCGCGTCAGTCGCGATATTGTCAATTTTATTACCTACTTTTTATACATATATTGCGTTGTAAAAACAACTATACCTAAATCTTGCGTTTAAGGTTAGATATGCAAAAACATACTCTTTTGCCATAACTAGGTACTCGGATGAAAGTTCCATGGCTAGGTATAACTATTTATGTGAAATTAGCTTTGAAAAGAGAAAGAGATTTTCTTTATCTAAGGAAATTAGGGACAGTTTTGAGTGTCAGTTTTGTTCGGGACTGTGCATCATGGGTTTTTTATGTCAATGATAACATTATACAAAATGACAACGACGAAGAACGTAAAGGTGCGTCCACACTTGTGACAATTTACCAAACATTATCCCGTGACCGTATCAGACACACGCATCAGTACCGATCAATATAGACGTATTTTGTTACGCGAACAATTGCCACGAGCTGCAGTACGGTTTAATCCATTCCGAACACTGAAAGAAACTGCTGAACACAGCATAAATGGCAGGAAAATGTATTGATTTACGATCTATTAGCCGGGCCCAGTGTGGACTGTGTACTATCACGCATCTAAGCCACGTGTTACGAGCCGATCCATCGAACATCGTTTTTTTTTTCAAAGTATTTTCGCTATTACATTAATGACACGCGTCGAAGTACGCCCGATGACACGGATACAGACACGGAGTAGAAATGGAACTAGTCGTGAGGTGTCCCGGTGACTACGTCCTCCGCCCGCACCTCGCCGCCACTCATTCACGCAGCGCATGCTATAAACATCGTTGTAAGTATATGTCGTTTAGTTTTGTATTGCGACGCGATATAGCGACTATTGATTACTTAGGCATGGAGTGGATGCCATGTAGCGATGCCATGGCACGCGATCTAGTTCGACACCATGGGTCTGAACCTGCAACATTTTATCGTACATGGCTTGTTACCGTGTCAGTACAAATTATATCGTCCACATTTAGTGTAACATGTCCTGTAGCGATGCCACGGAGTCCGGTCCGTCGTTGTGACACAAGTGTGGACGCACCTTAATACAAACGGTACTGTATAAATAAGTAAAAAGACGCATCGTACAAAAAATTAAAATCGAGACAAACGCATTAAATGAACGGAACGGCAACTCATTTGCTGTTTTTTTGAGTATATTAAGATCATAAAAAATCAAATTGGAAATTATGGCCATGTTAATTATCTTCGATACTAAATCGTATTATTCGTATCGATTCGTGAATTATTTAATAAAAAACTCCAAAAAACTATTTAATCTGAGTAAAAAAAACCTATAGCAAATATTGCATCCTAAATTGAATTGACCACGGAATAGAATACGACCATGGGCGTACCGAGGGGCGTAACTATCTACTGTTGTCTTAAAATGTTACGGTTGCCCCCCCTAGCCCAGGACCTGGGTACGCCCGAGGCTACGACCCTGCGTAGACGTGCTTTCTTAGTGAAAGATTGGTTTCCAACAATAGCAGCAGAGGCGCAAATGTTTACTTGCACATTATTTATTTCGTGTAGGTATACAATGCAATATAACGTGCGACTTTTAAATTACCGAACTCATAAGCGAATCGTTATGATTCGCTTATGAGTATTCGTTATGTATCGTTATGATTCACGAATTTATTCGCGAATATTTACGTAAATGCGACTGTTCAATTAAGTTTAAGACAAAAACGTCTTTTAATCTTCAGTCAGATATAAAAAGTATACAGACGCGACCTATTACGTCAAGCTAAAATCGCAATGCACAAAATAGAAAAAAAGTAAAAATACAGTAAGATGCGTCTATTATTTTTGATTCCGGAAATATACTTAAATAACTCAATTTTGAAAAAACTGTTAGATGTGCCTTTTTAAGTATCGGGCAGGGGTAGGGTTGTACGATTTTAAATGTAATTATAGGTACTCCACGTAAAAAAAGATTTACAAAAAAAGAAATTAAATTTAAACATATTAGCTATAAAGGTTGATCGGTAAAGTATTTTACATACTAAAAGATTAGAGTAGAGTAGAGAAAGGCTTGTAGAATATACAGTATTGTGGCGAAGTCCACATGCATAAGTTTACCGGCTACCTTACCCTCCAAACCGGAATAGGACAGTGACAAGCACTGACGCTATTGCGGCAGGAATAGGTAAGGTGGTGGTACCAGACCCGGGCGAGACAATGCAGAACTCAACCACCTAGTAGCCACGATGTTAGTGACTCACATAGCCAATCGGTCGCCTTTTACGACCTGCCTGGCAAAACGGCAGTTGGCCTATTCTTCAAAGGAGCCCAACACGGAGAAAATATTTATACGGAGGCTTATTATAAGTAAATAAAACGATTATTTGGAAGACGGCTGGAGTAGGTATCTTATTAATAATTAGTTATTTTTGAAGTGAAAACTTCTTTAGGCGCGTTGAGCGTTTTGGTAGAGGGTAAAATCCTCGGTTCGCGTCACCGACATGCTAATGATAATAATATATCTATAGCTATGTTTTGCATATAGTTTTAATTACTCTCAACTTAATAGTTCCGTTTTCACTTCTATCGGCAGTCCCACGACTGCTACTGTTTTTATTTGTTTATTTATTTTTAATTATTATTATTATAGTTTTTAATGTTTTTTAATGTTCTACGTATTGTAGGTATATTAAATGGTATTTTTGTATTAATATTTTAATTAATTTGAATAAGGTTGACACATTTTATTACTTTTATTAAAATTGTTTCACAATAGATATATAGCATGTCTATAAGGAATGATAAATAATAAAAATTTAAAAGTAATTTACATACTAAATAAAAATAAAAATAAAAAAATTTTCACGGCTAAACCGCTGCACTGATGTTATAAAGTTTACGATGTTATAAACGAACACTGATCGAAGCCTAAGGAAGGACATAGGTCAGATAGGTATTTTTATTGAAAACCTGGTGTACGTAAGGAAAATTTTATCACATGGCTAGGTATATTAATATGTAAATTTTCATCTTACTCACTTGCACATATCGTGTATTTTTAACATATTTCCTGTTAATTTTGATGATGAAGAAGCTACAAGCAAATGTTTGAGATGCCGCTGCACAGACGTCCACCAAGGGAGATCACATGGTAACATAACAAGCGCCATTCTGAAAGCACATTTTATCACGGAATCAGCATTTAATTTTGGTCAATAGACGATGATGTAATATGACAATCGTTATTAAGTTTAAATTATATCTTAATTAAATAAATATCGCTGGAAAAATTACACGAATGGGTCTCATTCCAAAGTAAGCAACATTCGTTTGTGATATGGGTGTTAATCAACGTAAGTAATATCGACACGTCCCAAGAACAAAATCGTATGGAGAGATCAGACGAAATTGGTTTTATAATAAAATTCGCATTAAACACGCATAAAGCCAAAAGACAAAATATTTTTTATAGTTATTGGTCTTTTGTTTTTGGAAATGCTTAAGTGAACATCATCTTATGTACAATGTACTCCCACAAACAAATATATTGTAATTTGGTGGTTTTGCAGATATGACTGCAGCGTGCAGCCCGCTGTATTATAAAAGTTTTTGGTGCATCCCGCGGGATCCCCTCATTTTTCCAGGATAAAAAGTAGCCTATGTTCTATTCCAGGTCATCGTCTACCTGTGTGCCAAATTTCATTCAAATCCGTTCAGTAATTTTTGTGTGATTGAGTAACAAACATCCATTCAAACATCCATCCAAACATCCAAACTTTCGCATTTATAATATTAAAATATAGATTATTACAGTGGTTTAAAAGTCCCGGGGTTTTATCCGCATGGTTTCCGTTCCCGTGGGATTTCCGCGATAAAAACTATTCTATGTGCTCTCTTGGGTCTCAAACTATCTTTGTACCAATTTTTATCCAAATCGGTTCAGTGGTTTAGGTGTGAAGAAGAGACAGACAGACAGATAGACAGAGATATTTTCATAATATTAATATGGATATGGATAAACATCAAAACCCAGAAATACTAATTTTCATGCTCATCACATAAAATTTTTCCCTGATGGGAATCGAACTCGAGCCTTATCAAAATCTCTTAAAGCATAAATGATAGGTCAAATATTATAAAAGTTTCTGAAAGAGCAGGAAATTTTTGTAAAAAAGTTCCTGACTTCTGGAATTGTAGCTCTAATATTTATAATTTTAATTTAATGTTAAAAATCTGCTTTCTTCGCGCGGTAATTTCGGCATGCGCGCGCCGCCTCTGTAGTGAGCGTAGGTTTCAAATAGTTTTTTTATGCCATTAAATATTGATTCCAAAATTTGAAAAAAATTTGACGTCATTAAGAGGCTTCAAAAAATATGATTCTGCGATAGTAAAAGTTTTATCACCATTTTTCGAAAAGTTATTCTATTGTTAATTAATAGTTTTTCCTGATTTGTGTTGTTATAAATGGCAGGATAAAAGTTTAAATAATTAATCTGTGACTTTTTGTTTCTTGGAGCCCTTTTTATAAACACACTCAACAAGATGGCGTTTTAAAAGTTTATATAATATTTTTATTTCATTAGTTACTAATATAAGAATCGACAGATGTCGAGCATGAGACAGACTTCTCCAGCAAACATCATATAGTTAATAATTTCAAACCAACAATAAATTCTAAGCTTCTAAAAAAAAGTAACTTCACGCCCGTATCCCCGAAGGGGTACGCAGAGGTACAACAAGTGCACCCACGATTAGCCGAAGATACTTAGTCCCACAAATGTGACAGGTGGCAAGTCGTCCTGGGTTCAAATATATATATATATATATATATATATATATATATATATATATATATATATATATATATATATATATATATATATATATATATATATATATATATAAATCAATTGCTGTTCGTTAGTCCCGCTAAAACTCGAGAACGGATGAACCGATTTGGCTAATTTTGGTTTTGAATTAATTGTTGAATTCCAGGGAAGGTTTAAAAGGTGAGAAAATGTAGAAAAAAAATAAGAGTAGTTATATATATATATATATATATATATATATATATATATATATATATAAATATATATCTATATATATATAAATCCATTGCTGTTCATTAGTCCCGCTAAAACTCGAGAACAGATGAACCGATTTGGCTAATTTTGGTTTTGAATTAATTGTTGAATTCCAGGGAAGGTTTAAAAGGTGAAAAAATGTAGAAAAAAAATAAGTGTAGTTAAAAAGGCAGAACAACGTTTGCTACCTTTCCTAGTACTTACTTAAATTTTACTTAGTCGTTCTAAAATGCCGTAAGATTTCGAGTCCTTCCATAGATGAGATTGTATAAAGAAGTTTTTAGTACCATAGACAACATAACTAGCAAAGTGACAAATGACATTTGACATGTGTCACTGCCAAGTTCAATTGCAATTCAATAGAAGTTTGTTTTTTATTTTGTTTTCATTTCATTTATAATTTCTATTTACTTCAGTTTTATGTGAGAACCTGGTTCAATTATAAAGTTCCTGTAAAAATGTGTAAATAGTCATACATTTCCTTTATAAATACTTATAGTATAAATGTACTTTACAAGTAAAGTATTTATGTAATGTTGGAGAAAACCTAACCTCTTTTGCTTATCAAAATATAATAAAATTAGATTGTGGAGATTAGTGTATCAGTGTATCAATTTTTATCCAAAACATATCAAATTAATTCTTAGAAATTGCAAAGCATATCTATACTTTGGTGTCAAAGTACGTAAGTCAAAGTTCAATTGATAACATGATAATTAAAAAGAATATATTGAAAGCATTAATCTTAGGAGCTCCAGGATCTGGAAAAGGTACCATTTCTTCGAGAATTGTAAAGAAATATAATGTAGAGCATGTATCTAGTGGAGACAAATTAAGAGATCACATTCGAAAAGAAACAAATTTAGGTAAAGAAGTGAAAAAATATTTAAATGAAGGCAAATTAGTTCCTGACGATGTCATGATAAAGTTTATGATCGCAGAGTTGAAAACAGTGGAAGGAAAATCATGGCTATTGGATGGCTTTCCTAGAACGGTTGCCCAAGCTAATTCTTTGTGGAAGGTGCAGCCCGTTGATACAGTTTTAAATCTTGTCGTCCCTTTTGATGTAATCATAGAAAGAGTAAAAAATCGATGGATTCATTTGCCTTCTGGTCGTGTTTATAACATAGGTTTTAACACTCCTAAGGTCATGGGTAAAGATGATGTAACTGGTGAAAATTTAGTTCAGCGTCCAGACGATACACCAGAAGCAGTTCAGAAGCGCCTCAAAATATATGAAAATGTAACAAGACCAGTTTTAGACTTCTATAGGGAAAAAGGAATTATAACTGATTTTGAAGGGCGAACTTCAGATGAAATATGGCCTAAGGTTACGGCATACTTAGATCCAATACTTTCTAGTAGTAAGTAAGATAAAGTGTTTTGTACAGATCGCACAGATCACATTTGTTTGGACGCAACTAAAAAATAATGGTGATAGTAGTAATTATTTTTCAGTGAGAGATTACAAAGCTGCTATCAGTAATTTTATATTATGATGTAACTATATAGTTGAATGTATGGAATTAACAATAGTTGCCCTCTAGTTAAAAATGCTTTCTGTTCAATTTGTATGGTTTTTAGAAATATACATATTGACAGTTTTTATTAGTAGAAAATAAAGTAAACGTCATATCCCTTGTCAGTTTTCACCTTTCTTGCAGAATTTGCAAAGTTAACCAAATGTCAGTAGATGTTTTGGTTCATCACAATTTACTTGCTTATTAGCTGGTGAAATAGACAATTAGGAATAAATATGTACCTGTTAGAATATTAATTACATATCTGCTAAATAAAACCAGTAGTTATATCTTTGAATATTGATATTAAGTAAATAAGCTTACATTTTTATAATAAGTTTCAATCTGTTCAGTGAGTAATATAAACGCTGTCCGATCTGAAAGGGTCATATATGTAGGTTGATGACATTAGCAAATTAAATAAAATGTAATGTCATAGTCGTAGAATAGTGACAAATCAAATATATATTAACCTTAACAGCCATTTCTAATAGTTTTCTAAGATGTAATGTATCATTTAACGTAAAATTAAACAAACCCCATTTTTTACTTGTATGCAAAGTCTCATAATTAAAGATTTGAAATTAAAAAAGTTATGTCAAAAAAACTTAGAAAATTATTTGAAATCACTGTCCTGTAAAGTTTAATATATGTTAGATCCGTCACTATTCTACGACAGTGGGTATGTAAAACTAATTATTAATATGTAAAACTAGTTATTTTGATAGGGAAAATTTATCTATCAATATCTACAAAATAACTATCCATGGATTGTCTATCAAAGTGACTATACCATGCTAATGCAACGCTAAGGTTCCTATATCAATCAAATGACTCATTTTAGATACGAGTAGTAACATTTCCTATGAGGCATAAGCTAAAAATCTTTCTATACATGTCAAATTACCAAATGACCATATAAATTGTGGAATGCCTCACTATTACTGCTACAAATGACAGATCGTTAAGTACAGGAACCCAACATTGGCCACACTACCGCCTATAGTATAATCATATATGATCGTATTAAGTTGATTTCATAGAGTTTTGGTCTCTCACTGTATTGTGGTATACAAACACTGTTTGTATAAAGTTTTCAAGTAGACTAAGTTTCAGTCTTCCATATATATATAATGTGTTAGCACAATTCATTGTATTTATTTAAGTTTTATACATATGTGATATCAAATACCAAAAGTTGGGAACAAATTTTGTAAATGTAGTTTGAAGTTTTTTCCTTTTTGATCTTCAACTGACTGTGTAAATGTGTTAACTTAAAACAGACAGCTTTTTTGTTTAAACAAATTATATTACAAATTGTTTTAAATAGCCATATTAGTTTGCCTTTTATTCATATAAAATATTTATTTTAACTTAATAATGATTTTTATTTAAGTTTGGTCATAATATAAAAATGTCTATGAAAAAATTGTTATAAAGGATTTTTTGTATTAAAAAATAAATATTATACGAGATTGAATGTTAAAATCTGTAGCAACACTTATATGCTAGCTGTAAAGAACTTTGATAGTACATATTACAATGACAATAAACCAAATATAACCCAAATATTGCTCTAGATTCTAGTCAAACCTTCCCTTCATATTTTTTAAAATATTATTTTCATAACTGTTACAGTTTGTGTGAGAACAATATTAATCATTATATAATATGATAGATATATTATTATACTCTGAATGTTTTAAACTTGTTTTAAATAGTTCTATGTAGTATTTTTATTATTTTTTACGGCTATAGAGCTATATATAGAGAACTGATAATGTTTTGCAAGTAGGTACTCAAATTGTAAATAGATATTAATATTTTTACTTGTGCCTTAAATTCTGAAAAAAAAAATATTTTTATTGATTGTCTGCATTGTTATCTAGGTTTATATTTTTACAAGTTATTTGTTTATATGAGGAATATTGAATTACTGACATTTCAATATGTGTATTTATTAATTTGAGCCACATTTCTATATGCACAATATGTAATAATAAAATTATTTCAATTAGGGCATGAAATTATACACTTCTAAGACAAATTATTTTATAGTTGTTTTAACAACTCTTGTTATTGTGATTCTATCGCGATGTTATGCAATTATTTAATTTTCATAGTATTTTGGACATTTTTATGTCACAAAAAGATAGCACAAAAGATTATTTATATTGTCTAAGCATACCTAATTTAAGAGTAAAATAAGTAGGTGCATGGTGTGTTTGTTACTACTTTAATTGATTAAATTGGGTTGAAGCAACTTTTGGATTTTTGACTAAAGCCAATTATAAACCAAACTTGTAACACAATTGGCTAATCACTTGTACTTTAATTTCACATCAAAACTTTATTTTTGTATATCACTTGACTGGTTTCACGTTTTAAACATCTTCGGGATGTAATATACTTAAAATACACGGGATGTAATATACTCATATTACATCCTGAAGATGCTTAAAAAGTGAAACCGGTCGAGTGATATACAAAAATAAAGTTTTGATGTGAAATTAAAGAACAAATGATTGAAAGTTTTGATGTGAAAGAAGAACAAGCATCTTCAGTATGTAATATAAGTATATTACATCCTGTGTGTTTTAAGTATATTACATCCCGAAGATGCTTAAAAAGTGAAACCGGTCGAGTGATATACAAAAATAAAGTTTTGATTTGAAATTAAAGTACAAGTGATTAGCCAATTGTGTTACAATAATGGAATTTCACCAAGTGCCGACGATGGAAAGTATAGAATATATTAAACCAAACTTAAAGCCATCTCTATTACTGAATTTGTCGCTTCTGTGGTCTAGTGGTCCGGTGTCGGAGTTGACCACATGAGGTCCCGGGTTCGACTCCCGGGTCGGGCAATTCAAAAATGTGTTTTTTCAGTTTTCTGATAAGAACAACGTTGCCCGGGATTGGAAAAAGTGCCCATTTGGCGATAGACTTGCCACCTATCACATTGTGAGACGTAGTATCTTCGGCAAATCGTGGGTGCACTTGTACTTCTGCCTTCCTCTTCGGGGATACGGGCGTGAAGATACTTCTATTACTGAAAAGTACTATATAGTCTGAATTGCTTAATAGCCTGGTGGAAATTTAAGTGATAGTTTTTTTGGTAAACTTCTGGTCTTTATTTTCCAACTGAGATTTAGTGTTATTTTTCATATCATGAAATAAAAAGGTCAACTAGCACCTAGCTTTTCCCCGTGTTAGTCCCGGGCTCCTTTGAAGAACAGGCCAACTGCCGTTCTGCCAGGCAGGTCGTAAAAGGCGACCAAGTGGCTATGCGCGTCACTACCATCGTGATTACTTGGTGGTAGAGTTCTGCATCGGCATCGGTCTGGTACCACCGCCTACCTATTCCTGCCGCAATAGCGTCAGTGCTAGTCACTGGCGTGTTCCGGTTTGGAGGGTAAGGTAGCCGGTAAACTTATGCATGTGGCATTAGACCTCACCACAAGATAGCAACGTACCTTTAACATCTTTGGTGTCTATAGACGATGGTTGACTCTTTCCATCAAGAGACCCATCTGCTTGTTTGCTATCTTATTTTATAACAAAATAGCAAATGGCTTTACCAATAAAATATACAACTATTGTGTGGCAGATTGAAATGCCACATAAGATTACCGGCTGCCTTATCCTCTAAGCTAAAACACGACGGTGATAAGCACTAATGCTTTACGGCAGGAATAGATAAGGCGATGGTACCAAACCCGGGCGAGATACTTCAGAACTCTTTTACCTTGTAGTAATTATGGTAGTGATATATTTAGCCAATCATTTGTTTTATATAAAATTTAAAATATATTCACCAGGAAGGCAGATGGTCCATTGTTCTAAAGGAACCCAGATCAACATTATCTGTGTCTATTTCTACTTGATTCGGACCAAATAACTGATTCTGTTGTGATATTGAATAAATTCCTTCCTTCCTCCCTTCCTCCCTTATAGCAGTAATTTTTGCCTTGCATTATCAAATTATGTAGGAGCATAACAAATGTGCTCCTAGAATCATTGATATAAAAAAACCTCGTTTTATATCAATGCCTAGAATTCATATTTTGAAATTATTAAAAAAAAAAATCACTTTACCTACAGCTTTTATTTAAGTGATTCTATTACAAAGAATTATTAATTAGTTTAGATATCAGTTGATTTTGACTATTTAATTTGATTATATAATTTATTAAAAAAAAAGGCTTTCTGAACACTTTTACAGTGACGATGATAATACGTTCAATAAAGTATATCGCTACGTTCAAAAACCAGGCAGAAATAACCAGGCATGCAATTAATGCATCCGTACTATATATTATGGATGCATTAGTTGCATGCATGCATAATATATAAATGCGAAAGTCTGCCCGTCATATTTCAAGTCAAAATGCTGAACCGATTTTAAGAAATTTGTCAAGGAGATAGTTGAAGACCCATGGTTGACAACATAAAGGTTAATTATAGGCTACTTTTTTCACTAATCTATCCCCAAGGGTATTTAGACCCTATAAATAGGAGATGAAAATTTGTGGTACCAAAGACAGTGGTGTAGCTAGCATGGGCCAGTTTGGTGTTACCCCTATCACACGTCTATTAAGAAAACAGTATATAGTTGTAGAAAGACGCGTTGAAGAAGCGACGATGATCGAGTGTTAAGGCGAGGCATCGGGACAAACGGTAAAAAACTGGTTTATTAATTCTCGTTTTCTTTTTGTGTTGATTGTTAAATATCAATTTTACAAAAATTACACGGTATTCCAGAAGATATTATCTAAGCAATGTGCTAACTTATTACATGATATAATGTACTTTATTCGATCATATAAAATTCCGAAAACAGGCTAAAAAACTCTAAAACAAATAATTTGTTAATAATATTTCTAATCTTCCACGTGATTTTTATATGGTGATATTTAGTTTTAAATACAAAAGATAATGTTTTAAATTTTGGTTTTCGGCTGAAGTCCTATATTTACTTATCCGACAATTAACAGGTTTCCCAGAGGTTTCAGAACATACAGCGCCGCCCATTTCCTATAGAATTGACGCGCGTCAAAATACCTCGCCTTAAAAGCGATCAAGGTTCAAATTCGTATTTTCTCATATTATGTTGATTTATGTAACTAATCACCGTTCTCTAACTATATTTTGGAAAGCACATCAAGTCCTTCCTGGACACGTTGTATTTTATAACAAGGTTTTTAAGTTATTTTTTTTACGGTCGGGTGTCACCCTCGAATGGTTGACACCCGGGGCCAACCGCAGCCCGCCCCCTTTCCCCTAGCTACACCAGTGATGAAAGATTATATTGATGACATGTTATTTTACTCGCGGGTGAAGCTTTAAGCTGCACGGGTCAATTTACAATAAAGCAATGGTATTGTCTCGAACTTTTTTTTTAATATAAAAAGAGATAATAAACAAGAAGATGGATCTCTTGACGAAAAGAGACAAACATCATCATAGACACCAAAGATGTTAATGGTGGGCTATCGTTGTGGTGGGATCTTAAGGCCACATGCATAACTTTACCGGCTACCTTAACCTCCAAACCGGAACATGCCAATGACAAACACTGACGCTATTGCGACAAGAATATGTAAGACGGTGGTACCAGACCCGGGCAAGACAATGCATAACTCTATCACCTTTTAATTCGACCGATATTAAATATTGGTCATTTGCACACTGGCATTTTATATTTAAGTAAAATCGACTCTTGTTATGTTAAATTTGGTTATTATTTTATTCAGGTATTTATTTATTTTGTTGTCTTTAAGTTTGGAAAATTATCAGTTGAGGATGATGAGTTTGTTTTTTTATGCTATGCTTTACGCTGCTAGCTACGCTTTTTTTTTATATCATATCTATTAGTGCAAATAAACATATGGATCTCCTGATGGATAGATACAACCGTCGCCTATCGACACCAAAAATGTTTACTGTGCGTTGCTATTCGTGTGCCGGTATGGTAATGCTACATGCATGACTACCGGCAACCTTATCCTCCAAACCGGAATACGTAGGATTCTTCGGTGACTAGTTTTGATGTTTTGCGGCAGGAATAGATAATAAATAAAGCGGAACTCTACCAACAAGTATTTTACTATAGATACAAATATTTGCCTACAAGCCAAATTTTACAGTTCAACAATATCACTTTAAAATGACTTAGATAAAAATTACGTATATCCAAAAGCACAATTAATTTGTAAATTTCTTTTGGTTCTAAAAATATTTCAAATTTGTGATAGGTACATAATATATTAGCCGTTTAGCAGTACGCAGCAGTACGCGGATTGCGTAGGTCTTGATTCCGCTGAGAAATTGGGATATTGTGTAGCCGATGTCACTCAGGAATAACACAGGTTTCTACTGGTGAAAGAGTTTTAAAAATTGGCTTAGCAGTTCCAGAGTTTACTTCCTACAAACAAACTCAGAGACTTATAAATTTTACTTCTTTATAATATTAATATAAATTTAGGAAGCAACTATATTAAAATATTTATCCAATTTCTGATATTATACATGTCAGAGATAACATGAAACGTAGTACCTATCTAGAACGATGAGATAGGTATGACAAAAATTTTAATGTCACGAAAAACGTACCTACAGTACTTATCAACACTTCAAAACTAAGTTAAAAGGCGTCGAGCTGAATAAGCTTACTTAAAATATGTTTAAAAATGAATCTATATAGTTAAATATCTACCCATATCAATGGCCTACAGCATTTATTGGACCGATAAAAATGTCTAATTTTGTCATTTGGGTAGAGTATAAGTGTTTGATTCCAATTTAAAAAAGTGTTCAGAAAACAATTTAAAAAAATGTTCAGAGAACAAAGACTCAAAAAATACAAGAAAACAAAAATATAATTTGACAGAAAATGTTTCCTTGTCTAGAATTTTTAAAAGTAAAAAAGATGTTGGATTCATTTTGATGTACACGATTACATTCGAAATTTTAGCTTATAGTTGGGTTTCGAAGAAAGAGGGAAGGAATCTTATAAGTCTTCTACAAATAGGTACACAGGGGTTGTGCCCGATGTAGCGTGCAGTATTAACTAACTAGAGACAGTAGGTGCGTCATCCTGCTAGAGTCGTCTGGTCGTGGCAATTAAAATATACAAATAAAGTAAATGTAATAATATTAATCCTTATACAAATTGAGTTGTATCTTATTTTTGTATATCTAAGGTAAACATCCAGTGACGGTGTAGTATGTAAGGCATCTATGTGAATTACTTTTTACAAATCTCGCGTAATTTTGCTATTGACTAAACGCATTTAAAGCTTAAATATAAAAAGTAAAAATATTTAAAAACACAATCAACTTACTTAATGTTTACGCCGTTATAAATGGAAGCACATTAACAATTCACTTTACGAACATCGAATTCACAGCCGCCAAGCGACTATCGGACTTTTTTTCGCACTTTTCTCATTGTCTAAAGACAGATTAACGAGATTTTTTGTATCATGCAATATATTGTTGCTTTTTTATATACAGAAATAGTATGACTAGAGAAAATGAGAGCCGGCTGCGGGCGACACCAGCACGCGAACTCCAACTATTTTTAGCAGCTTTCGTGCATCGGAGCTGAAATTAGAAATTGTAAATAAAAACCTTGGGTTAACACGAGTCGTAGTCCTCGATATGCTACTGGGTCACAATTTTATAATATTCATCATCACAAACTAATTACGTTGTGTAAACAGTATAAACTTAAAATACAATAATTAAATACCGAATTGATTGAATTATGTTTGTATTTACTATTTATGATATAATTTATATCGCAAAAATATAGTTTTAAAATTTCATCTCATATTACAAAAATCATGTGATTTTATTGTTTTTATACAAAATTATAGGAATATTATTTATTATTATTCTATGAAATCTCACCTGTATTATATAGTTTATATTTTAAAGCTTAAAAGCAGACCTTAGCAGACCTTATCGATTCGAATTTATTTATAAATTACATTTTATAATTATTTTGAGCACATCTTTAAGCACATTAATCTATAACAGTAGTGTTTCCATAATTGATAACATGGGAAAAAAACTGCATAAAGTTTGTGAGAAATACTATCGGCGTACATAGAGATATGGGAAAACGCGACGTGCTACTAAACAGCCGGTTCTAAGCGTACTGACGTTGACTTTCTCGGGGGGCGACTACCCTAACTGACTGTAACAGCCTCCACCCGGGCATGTGACGTCATCAGCGTCGCGTCACGACCTACGACGTACGCCCAAGGCTCAATACCCCATCCCCGTAAACCCGTGCATCGCTGTAAGGCACCTGACATTTTTGTAGAACGAAGTATTCAAGTTGGATACGTCAGCTTGGACGTCATACTCGTATTTTGAATAGCAATGTAGCAAGTAATAAGTAGGTACGTTTCACTAATGGACTAGTAGAAGTAGTGCTTAAATTGCTTTAATAGCGGGTAAAATGAAATTACGTATGATAACAGTGTATAGATGTGTTTAGTAAATAATATCTGTATTTTGAGGTTTAATTAAATTTCTTTTAATAATTAAAGTTAAAAGTATTATCATGCTTGGTTCCTTTGCGGGATAGGCAGAGTCAACCGAACGTCTATAGACGTTCCGGTACACCGCGAGTTTGTCAGTTGACGAGATAAGTAATGATCTTTATCGCCGCATTTACCCACATATTAACGATTATCGACTATTTCTAGCTTATAACCAGGACCGATAGCTTAACGTGCTCATCTGAGCCACGGGAGTGGTAGTACACCACTCCGCCAGACTCCGAGCTGTTACTGAGATTTTAGATTTTCGAGAAAAACCTTGAAAATTTTCAATAACAGCTTTGTCCGACCCGGGAATCGATCCCGGCAACTTGTGATCTGAGGTGAATAGGCTACCCATAGACCACGAAGCAGTCAAATTAAAGTTAACTTTATCTAATAGACCTTGAGAATTTCTTAATAATAATGTATAAAGTAGATAAAAATAATGATAGGAACAAAAAGAATTTTTGTTTATCTACTATGTATATTTTTTTTAAATGAAAACATTAATTACATATTTCTTGGGGCCGGGGACCCCTTTTAAGTATAAAATTAATTGTGCCAGGGGACTCCGCTCTCTCGTATCCATATAACAATTGAACGTTTTAACAGTTGCATTATATTAACATTGTTTTTTGAATGAAGCGCTTAGTGTAAATTATACCAGATGCATTACTAACTTTACTCTTCCAGCTGGACTACTACTGTGCAAGCACTTGCAAGAATAGGTAAGGCTATTGTACCATATCTGAGCGAAACGTTGTAGAACTCTACCGCCTAGTAAATGACTTAGGTATTGTACTTTGACGTTGACGTTCTTAGAGGTTTGCAATTAGGACGTCTGAGTTAAGAAATAATGAAATAATACGATTTGTTATACGAGTAAACTATCATGGTAGGCCCTCTGAGCTGTTCTGAAGCTCTAGTTCACTTTTTGGGGTTTCGAATTGGGGTTGGGTATATATAGAAGATAAAGTGTCAATTTTAGTTAAATCTAAATGCCTCGTCTGATAGCTTAACAATTATTTTTGGAAGTGTGACAAATTTCACACTAGTAGTGGGTATATAAATTGAAGTTCTATCATTAACGTTTAATAGTATGAAACTAAAGAGCCCTATTTTTAGTAGGAATTACTGTAATGGGCAACTACGGAACCATATATCGCACGTGGCTTGACACCCATTTGACCGGCTTTTTACATATTATCGCAGAGTTTAAAAAATAAACCTCAACTGTCACTAAACGTGGTCACAATGAACGCAAATAAATTATTTTATGAATGTTCGCTACGACTACAGACTGTTTAGAAAGGCTACGACACTCGTTACGTAGAACCTTTTTCAGCTTCGTAGATTTGACGATCTCTCTAAAAGTTTCCTTTATTATTTAATTGCGACCAATTAAGTGAGGCCGAGTTATCCAGTGATGAGCAATTTACGAGTTAGTAGGTACACTTTTTAATTCTACTAAGTACAAAATATACTTCATCCGTGGCTTTGAAGGAAAGCAAAGACGAAAGCAAATTCTAAAAGTTCTAGCATTAACTGAAAAAAAAAACGAAATTCGAATATTTTTTTGACATTTTTTAAATGTTTGAAACGTGAAGAATTCGGATAAATGTTTGTTTGGTTGGTAAGGAATCCGTATAATAAATCAAAATGTTTTATACAAACAAATCTTTACAGGCATTTTTGACAAGTCTGCTGTGATGCAAACTGCCGTGAAATCCAAAATCTGCTTAAAATCTTTTAAAGCATATGTATTATTTTTAAATAATCGTCAATTCGGCTATTTAAAATAAGATTTTTTTCGAATCCGTGTAGTTATTATTTAAAATAAATGGCACTTACTCATTTTAGTCTGAAATTAGTGGGTCGCCTAAACCATCTGTGATTTCTATTTGAACATACATTTGAGGAACCTAAATCCATTTAATTCTTATGAGCTACGTTATATATATATATATATATATATATATATATATATATATATATATATATATATATATATATATATATATATATATATATATATATATATATTTTTTAAATTAACAGTGCAAAGTTATTCTAAAACCTTCGCACCCTTAAACTGACGCCTATAACAGGATTTTTAAATTGTAGTAACTTATCGACGTCGCGTCGTGAGCTTTTATCATTTTCTCACTCAATATTCATTCGGTCGTTTAGAGGTCTTCACACTATTAACACAGAATACTAATGCTATTAATCTCACATTCATATTCACGAACTCTATGTTTTCACGAAGGATGCTAGTTATTTTAGTGCGCATGCGTGACATTCTTGTTTTATTTATCTTCCCCGTTTTAATACGTACTATAAAGGTTCCTTTCTATTTCTGATCTCCTAGTATGTTGAACGCCCATGGAAAATTGTTGCCGCCCTTCAGAGTACGGTTGGGCGGGCTAGGGCGGAACTGATGCGTACACCCATTGGGGCACACCTCTTAATTTATCCAGAATAGGTTTAAAAAATATGTGTAAATTGGTTGACCCTGCAGGCCATTCCTGTAACGTTCCGCTAAATTTAGATATTTTAAGCTCAAAAAAACAAGAACTATATACCTAAGCATAGGGATATGCAAATAAAGACATTATTATTATTATAGGTTTTTTCAGAGTTTAAAAATCTAAATTTTGTTATAAATGCCAGTAATTTCATTTTTGAATATTTTGGAAACAATTATCGATTTTGATCTTTCGAATGGCATTCAACGCAATATTTGAGCTCTTAAATGTTTTTTCTTAGCTACACAATGTACAGGCTGAAAAATGAGGAAGTTACATGAAAAAACATTTTTTTCAAAAATTTTCGTTATTGATTTATCCTAAATAAACCGATTTTGATTCAATTTATGGTATTTGATGCAGTGTTTTAGAGAGAAAAGATCAGCTTTTTAAATCAATCATCAAAATTCGATTCGATTTTCATTTTTTTTTCTGCATTTGACGAATTTTATTAAGTACTGAAACATTGTAGAATGTCAAAAACAGATTGGTTAAAAAATCTCGAAGTTATGTCGAAAAAACCCTTTTTACACAATTTTTCGTCAACGGTAACTCCCCAACGTATAAATCGATTTTAATGCAATTTATGCGTTGGACGTAGTTTTTTGAGGAATAGAGCTGATTTGATTTTGTACTCAATTGGTACACTAATTTGGAAAATGTTTAAAAAAATATATATTGTTTCGCCAGAATTTTTTTTGAGGTTTTTGCAAAATTTCTCAAAAACTGCTCGACCGAATTGGTTCAAATTTTTAGGAAGTCTAAATTGAGCGGAATCCAATCGAATGCCATCAACTGCGTTTCGATCCGTTAAGCCGTACAAAAGTTATGGGATGTTTACATACACACATACATACTGACGTCATCGTGAAAGTAGCCGGAAAAGGATCTTAGGACCTCAAAAGGTGAAGATCTACTAAAAACTCGATTTTGGAAATCAGGGCAAAATCAGTAACTTCCTTAGCTACATACGTATCGATATCGTGCATCCTCATCATAATTTTATTTTTAAAATATGTCCACGGAAAAGTAAATTGTGTCAAAGGACACATACCTAGTGCATGTTTTTATATTTTTACTTGCACACTTATAATAAATAGTTCAGTCGGAATGTGCATGAAACCTATTGTCCACGGAAAAGTAAATTGTGTCAAAGGACACATACCTAGTGCATGTTTTTATATTTTTACTTGCAAACTTATAATAAGTAGTTCAGTCGGAATGTGCATGAAAGGCATATGACATTCTAAGACACCAGCGCATAGTCAATTTTTTGTACTCAGTATGGACCCCCACGAATACATCCTCACCGTGGCCTCGACAGAACCTGTGTTTAAGCCAGGAAAATCATTAAATAAAACTAAAATCGGTTTTCTTTTTATCTTATTATTTTATCGAAAAAATGCTTGGTATAAAAGTTGTACACCATCATGCCCTCTACAAAATCAGCCTTATGGAAATATAATGTGAGATTGTTAGCGGCGGCTGGATAAACACGTGGAAATAAGGACTCTAACTGCAAATCCTCCCCGCATGTTGGTCCGAGTCCCTTTGAAAAATAGACCACCTGCGATTTTGTCAGGTAGTTCGTAAAACGCGAACCATTGGCTATACGTGTCATTACTATCGTGGCTACTAGGTGGCAGAATTCTCCATTATCTCGTTCGGTTCTGGTACCAACGCCCTATCTTTTCTTGCGACAATAGCGTCAGTACATGCCATAGTCGTTTTCGGGGTAGGGAGCCGGTAATCTTATGAAGGTGGCAATAATACCTCGCCACACGCATCATTAACATCTTTGGTGTCAGTAGGTGATGGTTGTCACTTTCCATCAGGAGAGACATACTGTTTGTTTACTATCTTATAATCTATCTATATATATAAAAATCAATTGCTGTTTAGTCTCGCTAAAACTCGAGAACGGCTGAACCGATTTGGATAATTTTGGTTTTGAATTAATTGTTGAAGTCTAGGGAAGGTTTAAAAGGTGAGAAAGTATAGAAAAAAATAAGAGTAATTAATTTTAAAAAGGCAGAAAAACTTTGCTGGGTTCGCTAGTATAATATAAAAAAATGACTATGCGCTGGTGTCTTAGAATAAATAGAAGATTACTATACGTGAAAAAAAATGCACTTCTATTACACGTAAAATTCAATAATAATTTTCAATCTGCAATTCTTACAAATTCAAATTATGGTCAGTTTGAATTTGTAAGAATTGCAGAAACAATATTTTTAATTGATATGCATTAGAAATACATTAAATTAATAAAAAATAACATTACATATTGAAAAAAAATATTGAAAAAAGTTATTCATTCATTGAGAAATACTTATGCTACTGGCTATGATAATATTAGCACAGAATTATTGAAAAATGTTGCTAGTGTAATATCAAAACCTCTTAGCCACATAATTAATTTGTCATTTTTGGAAGGTAAATATCCAGAACGATTAAAAAAGTGTATTGTCAAACCATTGTTTAAAAATGGAGATATGTGCGATATGAACAGTTATAGACCTATTTAAATTTAAACCTATTAAAATTAATTAATTTAATTCCAGTCATTTCAAAAATCTCTGCAAAAATTATGTATGAAAAGCTCTATAATTATTTACTTGATTTTGACCTACTAAAAAATAATCAATATGGATTTAGGAAAGGTAGGTCTACTACATTAGCATGTTTTGATTTAGTAAAGAGCATAACTGAATGTCTGAATAAGAAAATGTATCCACTTTGTGTATTTTTGGATATGAGTAAGGCATTTGATTTTGTTTCACACAATATTTTATTATCAAAACTTGAAAAATATGGTATTAGAGGGAAGTCTTTAGATTGGATAAAGAGTTATTTAGAGAATAGGAAACAATGTGTTGAAATATCTAAAATATGCGGAAACCGTAAAAAAATATATACTTCAAACTACCTTGTTAACAACTGTGGTGTACCACAGGGCAGTGTTTTAGGACCCTTGCTATTTTTAATTTATATCAATGATCTTCCTGATAGTATACAACATTATTGCTTTTTATTTGCTGATGACATATTCTACTTATTGTTACGAATAATCTAGAAGCGTGTAGAGTTGGAGCGCGCGCGCTAATTATCTAGAAATAAAGGAAAGAGATAGCTACTCCTATTGACAAACAAATAGTTGACCTGGGCTATGCCATAATGGACTTTGTGATATATGGCATAAGATTGAAAGTAGCGTGTACTAGGATTTATGACTCATAACATGTTTACGATAAGAAGTGATTCATTGTTTCCCGACACATTTAGATTTTTCTGGATCCCGCTAGGACTTTACACTGCCTATAAATAGAGAAGTGTTGACAAACACAAGGCAGTCTGCTGGTCGCCTGCCGGGCTTCCCACCAGCGGGTTCCACCCAGAGCGGCTGACCTGCGCGGAGCGGCGTGAAGAATTGGGAAATACCCCTCGGTCCACTAGACTGACCATCACTTCCTAAGGGTAGCAAACACAACGACCGTTGTATAGTTATGCAACGCGTAGACCATCACGGGCAGGGGGCATTGCCCCGGAACCGTTTCCCCGCATCCTCCATAAGGGGAGTGCGAGAAGACCACGACGACACAAGGCAGTTTTTATCAAGCGATCGAGAGCGATACATCAAGTGATCAGTGCGAAGCGAGAAGTATTTTATTGTGTAGTGTTCTAAGTTCAGTGATAGTATAGTGAGTGTAAAGTGTATTTTAGTATTACGTTGTGTTGTGTTGTGTAAATACACGGATTTAATATAAGTGGTGTTTTCTTACAAGTACGAACCCGAGTACGTAACATTATTAAATGTAAAAATAAAAAAGACTTGGTAAATGAAACAACCGAAACCTTATTCCAAGTTTCAGACTGTTAATTTTTAATTAATAATAATTTAAAAGTTAATGTAACTAAAACAAAATTAGTTGAATTTCAGAACTACCACAGTAATATTACTAAAAACACGAATATATTTTTAAATAAAGTAAGTATAGATGACGTAGATTATACAAACTTTTTAGGATTAATTATTGACAAATATTATAATTGGAAAGCACACATTGAATCTCTATGTAATAAGATTGATAGATTTGTCTATGTCTTGAGAAGACTAACCGCCCGGCCACAGCTCGCGCGGCGCGTCCGACGGCGCGAATTGCGGCGCGGCGAGCGGCAACAAATGTAGGAAACTGTATGAAGTATGCCACAGCTACCGGCGACGCGGATTGCGGCGCGGAAAAACGCGCGACCGTGACGAGCGGTGTAATGAGCGAATAAAACAAAAGAGTACTTTTGTTTTATCCACAAGTAAGCCAGGGTTGGAATCAGAATAACACAAAATTATTACCAATGGAAATTATATAGATACTATATTTTATTAAAATTTTTACTAGTTGTTTTTAGCCTCCGACGCAAAAACAAGGATTGTTATAAGTTTTAGAGGTGTGTGTGTGTATCTGTCCGTGCCTCTTAGCGCCCTAGCAGATGGTCCGATTTAGTTGCGATTTTTTTTACTTGAAAGCCTTATTTTGCGAGATTGTTCTTAGCTCAAGATGATTCAATAGAATATGTGCAGCCGTTGAAAGCTCACCAGCTCTTTTCAACTTGATGAACGGAGTTTAGCAACTTGTAAAGGCTTTATCGATGCTAAATTTTGTATTTTATTACTTCAATTATATTGCACTGACATGGTAACCTAGACCTGATGCTACAATATCTTCATTCGAAGATATCAGCTTTTATTTAACTAGCAATATTTGTATGTAAATAAAAGATTTTCTAAATATTGCAAACCATATTTATCGACTTCCTGATATTTTTTTGTATTGAAATTTGGCATACTTTTGTAAGTTCAATGACAATGCAATATTATGGTACTATCCAGCTAATATCATGATGTAGCCTGGATATAGGGACTAGAACTCTCAGATGTAGAGTTTTGACCAGGCAATCAAGTTTTGGGTCATCAGTTTTGTTGCTATAAGTACTAAGTTTAATTACTAATTAAACTTAGTACTCATAATGATAAGAAATGGAACATGGAGCCGCTAGAGTGTCATTGTAACTCACAGACAGAAAGTGTTAAGATAGTAGAGTTTGGAGTCGTTCGTTTCGTTTCAATAATATATTTTTCATTATTACGAGACTCTGAAGATGGAACCGAATATAGTAATATCGAAACTTCTCGCATCCAGATACAAAATGCTTAGATAATAAACTTCTAAACTCAACAAGGTAAGTTTATTGAGTTAGCCCTCAATTGTCTTGTACTAACAAACATTTTGATGCTGAATGATTTCTAGGAGCTGATGCTCATTATGACTTAGGATTTATTGATCAAACTCGAAGGTGGCCATGGTAAACTACAAACTAAGCAAGAAAAATCCCTTTAGATTGGACTCAGTTGTTCTATTTTGACAAATACTCTGATTCTAAATGATTTACAGGGTCTTATGATGAAGCAGGAAGAAGGATATCAAAACTTTTAATTAAAATTAAGCAACATCATCAATTTTGGACTTGTTTGATTTTTGAAGTGAAAACTTCTTTAGGCGCGTTGAGCGTTTTGGTAGAGGGTAAAATCCTCGGTTCGCGTCACCGACATGCTAATGATAATAGTATATCTATAGCTATGTTTTGCATATAGTTTTAATTACTCTCAACTTAATAGTTCCGTTTTCACTTCTATCGGCAGTCCCACGACTGCTACTGTTTTTTTTTATTTTAAGGAATGTGAAATAAGATAGCTTCCAGTATTTAATGATAGAGCAGAAGAAAGTCCATGTGATCTTATAAGCTTGACCAGTTAAAATCCACCGAGTGTAGGCTACTTCGATTTGTTTTGGTAAACATTTAGATGCTGGATGTTTTTTTAAAATAAAGTTACGTGCTTCGGGTTCGTCATTGTAAGAAAACGCCACTTATATTAAAACAGTGTATTTACAACACAAGTACACAAACAACAAAATGTAATACGTAAATACACTATACACACTGGTCACCTCGCTGCACTAGCACTAAACTTAACCGACTACGTTTAAAGAAAACAATTTTCGTATTTACTTAAACTGGTCACTTCGCTTTGCACTGGTCGCTTGTACTATCACTTTCGATCACTGTATAAAAACTGCTCTCTATTTGTCAACACTTCCCTATTTATACTCGAGGTAAAGTTCGACAACAATCGCGAATGTTCGGCAATAATCTCGTAAACAATAGCAGTTATTGTAAACAACTTATGATAAATAAACAAGTCCTAGTGCAAGTTATTTTCAACCTTATGCCCTGTACCATAAAGTCCATTATGACATAGCTATGCGGTTAATGGTCAACTATTTGTTTGTCAATAGGAGTAGCTATCTGTTTCTTTTATTTCTTGATCTCTCCAGCGTTCCAACTCTTTACGTTTCTAGATTATTCGTAACAATATAACGATACAACTAGAAAGTGAATTGGGCTGATATAGCCTTTATTGCTAGAAAATTCACATGGTTTAATAGAGAGGACTCGGGAGCTTTGCAATAAAACAGTTCAAGCTCATTGAGTAAGGAACCACAGGTTAAAGTTACCTTTAATTTAATGCGGTAGGGTCCCCTTTGAAAGATCATCAGCTCCTTTTACGTTTTGCGCTTAAAATTATGGAACTGAATTAAAATGGTGGGTAGACGATAAAAAAGTGTTAGTTTTTTAAAATTTTAATTTAGAGTTAGTATGATGATTTATTGATTAAATAAATAATTGGTTATTGACTCATTATTTTAATATTATACTTAAAATAATATTAAACTTAATTTAGTTTATACACCGCAACTTAAACTTAATCTAAAAACTTCACAGCATTTTCTCAATTTAATGTCAGCTTGCATTAAACAAAATTTGTCCTATACATTTATCTCACTCATATTAATAAAAAATACATACTTTCTACAGCCCACTCCATCAAAAACGACCATAGTTACGAATTGCACGGAAAATATCTACGTTGCCATACAAAAAAAAAATAGGTGCGTGTACTTATGTACGCGCGTGAGAAGTTATACTTCTTTGGCGTCATTAAAAAATAGTGGCCTCGTTTCCGATCCGGTAGTAATTTTTAAAAAATATGTTGACGTGTCAAAATAACTTGTAAAAAGTTTTATTGAATAAAGTACTTCTGTTTTCTGATAGATTTTAATGCATGCATGCATGCAAATACTTAATTACATTAAAATAATAAAAGGACTGGAAAAGGATAGTCAAGGATTTCGGGACTTAATGAGCAATTTAGCGGACAACTTCAACCTGTAACTTTTGCGTTATGGTGATGCGCGTGCATCTTAAAATTTCACTCGTTGTCTAAAGAAATATTACGCGCCTAAAATAATATAACTTCAGAAATCTCGAATGGAGGGATCAATAATAAGGTAATATATGTAAGTATCAACAGTAATGGTATTTTTGCGTACAATCCTAACGTTACGATAATATGTATATACTACGCATCAAAAGAATTTAGTAAAAATAGTATTATAAAATCCAACCCTGGTACTGGTATGACAGCTCACAGCGGCACGCCGCCGCGGTCGCAACAAGTCGAGCTGTGGCATACCCAGATGGTCGCGCGTCTCACCGCGCCGCATTTCGCGTCGCAGGTCGCGCCGCGGGCAGCTGTGGCCGGGCCGTGGGAAGTAGGAAACGCTAAAGCCTCCCTATTAGCATGTCATGGATATGTCTCTTCTAATTTACAGTATGGAACTCCTATTTGGGGAAATTCTGTTGAATTGGTACGAATTTTTAGAGTCCAAAAGAAATGTACTCGAGCAATATGTGGTGTTACATTCCTGTAAACCACTTTTCAAGTCTCTTAAGGTACCATTCCCTTACCATGTTTGTATATTTTAGAGGTATGCGTATTTGTAAAAAAGCACCAAAAGTTATTTAAAACATATGCTGAAGTCACTGGTAACTCATATTTTAGGAATAGTAAGAAATTATATGTGCCTAACCAAAAATTAAATATTTTTACAAAAAAATGTGTATTGTATGTCTATTATTATATACAATCATATTCCTGATAGTCTTAAATCATTGCCTATAAATAAATTTCGCAAAAAGTTGTTTGATTTGCTGTTAGATAAAACTTATTATAATATTAAAGTATTTTTAGCCGATAAAATTAAATGTTAATGGATAGAAATATAAGTTTGTTGAATTGTCCTTAAAAAAATTTCAATGTAGTAAAAATTTTGTAAATGGTGAACATTATGTAAATTATAAAAAAAATAATTACTCAAAATATGAAACTTGTAATTATAAAAATAACTTTGTAATATGGAATCATCCTTGTATATTTATAACAAGAACATAAAAAAATAGAGAAAAAAGACCAGCCCGCTGAGTTTCTTCCGCCGGATCTTCTCAGTGTGTGGCCGCGTTCCGATTCCGGTAGTAATTCTAAAAAATCGATATAATTTATAGTTTTAAATGCAATACTATATAATGATATTTTTTTAAATATTTGCGCACCATATATTGGTAGAATATGTTGGTACCTTAATTTATTTTTAACAATTTGTAACAAGTGCTTTTAATACGATATAAATATAAGTTAATTTGTAACACCCATATTCTTGCAAATAAATATTTTATTTCTTACATACACTACATATATGTGACCTTAATGTATGAATAAATACCTTAATACCTAAATGCATATTGCACATGTATATATTATTTTCTTTACGGATGTCTCGTGTCAAATTTATAAGAGATTTTATGATCGAACTTCGACAACAAGGCGATCGGTAGTAATAGTTAAATGCCATAACCTCATAAGTCTATACCAAAGCCGGTACTACAAGACAGTTTTATTGATGTGAGTCAATTATAATATTCATCAATTTATAAAAGAAAGTATTGATCAATATTATAAAGAATTTTTTATCTCCAGCAATGTACTCTTTCAATAACGTACACACACGTATGTATTAGCTCCATGTTTATCCGGGGGCTCTTTGAAGAATAAACCGTCTGCCATTCTGCCAGGCATTTCGTAAAATACACCAATGTTTGTGGCTATTAGTAGGTAGAGTTCTGCAAAATCTCGCCTAGATACCACCGCTTTACCTATTCCTGCTGCAATAGCATCAGTATTGGTCACGGTCGTGTTCCGGTTTGGAGGATAAGGTAGCCGGTAAACTTGGGTTTGTGTCATTTCCATCCTGCCACTCAGATAGCAAAATACCATTAACATCTTTGGAGTCTATTAGGCAATGGTTTCCCTTTCTATTAGGAAAGCCAACAGCTTTCTTATTATTCTATGATATAAAAAAGCTAGCGATCAGTACAATCGACGGAATCGATCTAAAGCAAAGATGAAATTTGTTTCATTGAATCAGCGATGCGCAATTCAGGTGGAGTAGTGTGTAGGCCTAACGGCAAGATCGGGTGCTGCATAAACACTGCCATATCGAAAAGCTTAAATGTTTTACTACGGTATCATTAAACTATATTTGTACACCTCACGGATAGTAATTTTCCTGACACCATTACGATACGATATCACAGGAAGGATACGTTTATATACATACAGAGTTAGTTACTCTTAAAAGTCCGGCCAAATTTTCGAAGGCTGTTCAGAATTGATGATATGTTCGATTTATGTAATACAAAAAATAATTTAAAAAACTCAATATTTCATTTTTATCCGACACAAAAACCAAAACGCATGGATATAATTTCAGTTATGCAATATTCGAACTAAAATATTTACTATACGACCTAATTCAAAATAACAGCAGTTAATCATAACTTGTTTGTGTTAAGCAAGGATTTATAACGTTATAATTTCGATATGTTTGCGTTGTCGTGATTGGCTATGATATATGATATTATGTCGTTGTCTTCTAGCGCTAGTTGGCGAACCAATCACGAAACAGCATGAAACGCGGCGAACCAATCACGAAACGGCAAAGATATCGAAATTATAACGTTTCAAATCCTTGGTGTTAAGATAGATGTGTTACGATGGGATGGACATATCCGAAAGGATAAAATCCCAAATGAAAGATTAAAAAAAAAAAAATTTATTTAGTGCCTTCAACCAAAAAAGTATCTTCACGCCCGTATCCCCGATGCGGTAGGCAGAAGTACAACAAGTGCACCCACGATTAGCCGAAGATACTTGGTCCCACAAATGTGATAGGTGGCAAGCCTATCGCCAAACCTGGCACTTTCCAATCCCGGGCAACTTTGTGTTTATCAGAAAACTGAAAAAACACTTTTTTAAGGGCCTGACACGGGAATCGAATCCGGGACCTCATGTGGTCAACGCCAAGGTTGGACCACTAGACCACAGAGGCGATAGGCCTTCAACCAAATTAAAAGTAATCGGGAAAATGTACTTAGAGCGACAGATTACATATAGTAGTATCGTAATAGGTACATGTAAAATGACACACTGCCAGGATTACAGAGTTCATTCACAAGACTCGATGCATGTAAGTTATGTATTTAGTGGGATATTTTTAAACCAATATGTTTATATTCTTGTAATAATTTTACAATAATAATTAAAACGTACTTCCAATTCAATATTTAGTTTCTAATTTTAAAATTAGGCCGGACCTTTAAAAGTAACCCTGTATATAAATTACCTATTCATTTTATTGTCCTTTGACAACTAAAAACTGTACCAAGGAGGCGATTATTTAATAATTTTAACATCCTGTAATTGTGGTCGCTGTACAATTTGTGACTATTTAATTTCAACATTTTTATGAAATTAACTCTATGTATACAACAATATTATTAATTTGATTCATTTAAGTGTGAAGGTTTGAAAATTTAATAAAATTATATTAAAATTATAATTTTTGTACATTGATTCAAATTTCAGATAGGCAAAAGCGGTCAAGATGGCCAAAATCGGTACTTTTAATATTTACTCAAAAGTTCAGGTCCTTTATGTAATATGTGTTATTTTTAAAGGGCCTTGAGATATTCTAATGTACAGAACACCTTTTACTATGAAGAAGATTCCTTTGTTTATAATATCCTGGCATGATCGACCTCCGAGTCGGGCACGTTTTGACATTTTCTATTTATAAAGGTCGTACTTGTAAATGTCAAGGGATTCATGAAATTGGGTTTACTATATTTCTTAGACTATATCACTGAAAAGGGCTTTTTAAAAATATGTTAGTTAAATATTTTTGTTTGTCTAATAGCGATAACTGTAGGCCTTGAAGGATTTAAGAAGGAAAGCATATAAGAAGGAAATATAATGGATTAATATAGAAAAAATGTGTAATTTTTTTTTTAATTTATAAAATTATAGAAAAATGGCTCGTATGTAAGTATATTTCTTGATAGTAAGCAACACAGTAGACACCAAAAGATATTAATGGTGCCATCAGCACGGCAGTAACAGACGCTGACAAATTAGAATAGGCAGAACGGTGGCACCGTGAATCGGTGTTTTCGCAGAACGATTAATTCAAGGCTTTTGCCACCCTATCTGTTAGGGGCGGAGGTCATAATAATGTCTCTATATTTGACGATCCATTCATGCCTATTGAGTTTAGGTTTTCCATGTTTTCAGCCTACATGTTCTTTAGTACAACTGAATGTTCTTCGTCAAGCTTGTTTGGTCAACCTTACCTCCGTTTGCCTTAAGGATTCCCTTTTCAAACCTGTGATCCGATTTTCAACCGACGAAAACCGGAGGAGAGATTTGCTAATTCTTTTTTATTAGGATGGGTTTACCCCGAGGATTGTCCCATTTATTTTTTTTTAAATTCCAAAGATAAGGGTACGTCTTTAAAAGATAAGGGTACGTCTTTTTGCCTTCATAGAGGAGGACAGTTTAAAAAAACTGATGATAACAAAATTGGGGGATATAGTTTTGTGTAATAGCTACATAACTATCATCAAAATCCAAAATTTAATTATACCGCTGGATAGCTAAACGTATTTTGCACTGCGTTTAATTGAAATCACTGGATACCGTTAGGTTGTGACCCCTTGTACTAGGATGCAATAGCTCGGAGATGATATTAACACACCCGCTTATTCTTCACTCTCTATATCACTCTAATAAAATTGTTATAAAAGTATTTATCTATATGAAATAATAATATTAGTTGTAGCTAGTGATTTTAATTTGGTTCAGAGATTTTATCAGATGATTTTTTTATTTTACATATTAATTAATATTATAAGGTATATTAACGTTTGTCCAGCGATCAAAATATGACAGCATGTACAATTATTTATAATATTGTAAATGTTTACTACATACATAGATATTACGTTCTATTCAAAAGTGTAACTGAGGTTCTCCGGGCTGTTCTCGAAATTCGAAAGCTCAGTAGCATCGGTTTTGATGGTGGTATGTTATCATTTTAGATGCCTAAGATAAGCATACGAAGGTAGTTATCGCAAAATACTAGTGATAGTCGTTATCTGGTCAGGAGATTGTGGCAATAAGGATTTTCACCCAGTCTGTTAACAGACAAACCGGTAAATTGTTGTGACCCGGACGTCTATTTATATTAAGTTTTTACCAGTGATATAAACTTTTATTAAACCGCTAGTTGCACAGAACAATATTACTGCAGGGAGGCTAGCTGTCCCGCACAGCTTCACCTACAAATATATTAATGTCATCGATATAGTTTTTTATATACATTTTCATCCCCTATTTGAGCCTCATCAATAGTGTTTAGTCTGAGCTCATAGAAATTTATATTAACAAAATAGCCTTTTTTGACCCCGGATCGCCATGCCAAATTTAATCGAAATAAGTTAAGCAATTTAGTTGTGAAAGCGTGACAGACAGAAAGACAGATATATATTTATCGCTTTACATATTAATATTATGTGTACACAGTGTCTGTCTTATTGCTAAACCTTTTTGATCTTGCTTGTAAATTAGCACAAATTTAATTTTTTCTTATCAGATATAACCTTAATACTATATTTTATATGTATAAGCGGTCAAAAATTCTAAAGACATGACATACGAGTATAAAAATGGAAATGGCATATTCACTAAAGGTCAAGACGGTTATTGTTTTTGCATCGGAGATCCATACTTGAACGCCAGTTGTATGTAAGTATCTGTAAAAGTATAAGAATTAGCAGTTTCGACCTTGATGTGTGACTTGGTCTCTTCAGTGTAGTCTGACATACACCTAACTAAAGACTGCTTTTACTTTTGCGACTGATTTGATCAAAAGGCAATACCGTCTTTGTGAATAGAGCATTTTTCACTTGAACGACATCTGGCTGGAATTTTTGACCGTTTGGTGCTAATCCAAAATATAATAATATTAATAACGGTCGTTAAAAATATTAACTTTATTTTTTATCATAGGTTAAAAAATTAGTTGTTGAAAAAAAGACGGTTCTCCTGACAGAAAGGCATAACCATCGTTATGATCACCAGAGATTTTATTGGTGCTTTGCGATGCATGGAGCATCCTTCTTGCGATTCCTCGTATTGGTCCGGATCCTTTCTGAAGAATAAATAGACTATCTGCCGTTCTGCAAGGCAGTTCGTAAAAGGCAAATGATTGGCTATAAGAGTCACTACCGTCGTGTCTACTAGGTGGTAGAGTTCTACATCGTCTTTCCCGAGTTTAGTGCCACTGCCTATTCTTGCAATAGTGTCAGTGCTTGTCATTGTTGAATTTCGGTTTGGAGGGTAAGGTAAACTTATGCATGTAGTATTAAGACCTTGGTACAGGGAAAGCAACGCACCATTGACATCTATGGTGTGTAATGTTGTGATGATGCGTTGTTTTTGTACATCAGGAGTACTGTTTGTTGTTATCTTACTATGTAATAAAAATCTTACCTACTTATATGGAACACGACAGAAATAAATACTGACAAAATTGAAAAAAGAAAGGTGGTAGTACCGACCCGGACAAAGTGTTTCAGTACTCTACCACCCTATTCGCCTCCCTCCATTAACATTTTATGTCTATAGACGATGTTTATTTCCATCTGCTGGTTTGCTATTGAATGATATAAACAAATTCCTTATAAGCTTACTTATTCTGATTTCAACCACCTCGAACCACAGAATAATAATAACTCCGTACCACAACCACCAATGTACCAATGCAATGTCTCGACACATTATCTACGCTAACTGCCACACTTTCTCAAATTATATAGTATATAATATAAAAATGTTTAATTCGGTAAACAGATGGATGACCGTAAATTTATATTCGGATCTTAAACTAATACTAACTATAGAGGCTAGACAAGATAGTCTAGTTAACAAGTGCCTTTTGAGTTAATTTTTTTCCACTTCCGAGAAATATAAATGAGGTGTCATTGGATTCGGAATAGCGTGTGATGATTTCCGAAAAAATCAAGAGCCGTTTGCAATAAATGCGTAAGATATAAAGTTCAAAAAAAGATGGGGTTTAGTTTTATTGCAGATATTTCAAAAACTATTTGACATCCCTTAAATTTAATAAGATTCAAAATATGAGAAAGTTTTTCAAAAAAGTCTAATGTAGAATTTATAATTTTATCATGGGTTGAAAATACTTTCAAAATTATTTATGACTAGCTGTTGCCAGCGACTTCGTCCGCGCGGACTTCGTTTAATCCGCACAGCACCTCCCCGTATATGATAGCGTGATAATATTTAGCCTATATGTTGACCCGACCTGTTAGTAATATTCATGCAAAATTTGAAGTAAATCCATGCGGTACTTTTTGAATTTACACCGGACATATATACAGACAAATAGACAAACAGACAAACAGACAGACAAACAGACAAACAGACAAACAGACAAACAGACAAACAGACAAACAGACAAACAGACAAACAGACAAACAGACAAACAGACAAACAGACAAACAGACAAACAGACAAACAGACAAACAGACAAACAGACAAACAGACAAACAGACAAACAGACAAACAGACAAACAGACAAACAGACAAACAGACAAACAGACAAACAGACAAACAGACAAACAGACAAACAGACAAACAGACAAACAGACAGACAGACAGACAGACAGACAGACAGACAGACAGACAGACAGACAGACAGACAGACAGACAGACAGACAGACAGACAGACAGACAGACAGACAGACAGACAGACAGACAGACAGACAGACAGACAGACAGACAGACAGACAGACAGACAGACAGACAGACAGACAGACAGACAGACAGACAAACAGACAAACAGACAAACAGACAAACAGACAAACAGACAAACAGACAAACAGACAAACAGACAAACAGACAAACAGACAAACAGACAAACAGACAAACAGACAAACAGACAAACAGACAAACAGACAAACAGACAAACAGACAAACAGACAAACAGACAAACAGACAAACAGACAAACAGACAAACAGACAAACAGACAAACAGACAAACAGACAAACAGACAAACAGACAAACAGACAAACAGACAAACAGACAAACAGACAAACAGACAAACAGACAAACAGACAAACAGACAAACAGACAAACAGACAAACAGACAAACAGACAAACAGACAAACAGACAAACAGACAAACAGACAAACAGACAAACAGACAAACAGACAAACAGACAAACAGACAAACAGACAAACAGACAAACAGACAAACAGACAAACAGACAAACAGACAAACAGACAAACAGACAAACAGATAAAAATTCTAAAGCTATATTTTCGGCTTTGATATCGATTGTAGATCACGCCCTAAGTATTTAAAAAAAAAAAATTCAATGTACAGTTTTGACTTTCTTACGATTTTATTATATGTATAGATTTTATCAAAGGTTGAAAATATGTCTGAAAGTGGATATTCTGGCTTTAATACTCAATACACTACAATTTATTGCTTTATATGTTACATTTGGTGTTACAGTAAGAGTGGTGAACATATACACTCTATAAGGGAATTGCAATGTAGGGCTGGACCGATCCATTTTATGATAGACCGGTACGAACCATTTCTTCCGATTTTATTTTATTATATATTTTTACACACCTTATGTTTAGTTCAGAACTGTGCATTTTTAATGTTCATATTGGAAATTCTAAATTATATTTATATCTACTTCGGAAGAATCGTGGAGTATAGATTTTATTTAAAAAAAAACAGTAGCAGTCGTGGGACTGCCGATAGAAGTGAAAAAGAACTATTAAGTTGAGAGTAATTAAAACTATATGCAAAACATAGCTATAGATATACTATTATCATTAGCATGTCGGTGACGCGAATCGAGGATTTTACCCTCTACCAAAACGCTCAACGCGCCTAAAGAAGTTTTCACTTCAAAAAATGAAATTATTTTCTTACAAATTTAATTGTTTCCAATATGTATATTGATGTCAAAGTTAATATTATGAGGCTTTTAAAATATGGTGCAGACCATATTTTAAAAGCCTCATAATATTAATTCGGTTCTTTAATATTCTTCGGTTTCTTTAATATTTTTGAGGATGCGTTTACATTTTCTTGGGAAATATATCTTGTATGTTTACACTATTACCCCATAGCAAAATGCCATATGTAAGCCATGAATTTGTATATGCGTGATATGCTACCAAAGATCTGTTGCCTTAAGTAGCTTGCACAATTCATGCCAACTTTGGAACTGTAATGAATAAATATTATTTAATCTTTATAAATTAATAATTGAAAAAAAAAATCAAGAACCTACTGAATACATAAATGAACATAAATCCGCGGTAAAAAAATCACGATTTTTATTAATTATGCATTATTTAATAATCATTTTTTTAATTTTTAGTGTCTATTTTAGAAAGATTTACGAAATAGATTCTGGTTGGAAAAATAAAAAAAATTTTACTTTTCACTTTGTTATCAACTTAGGGTAAAAATTAAAAAGATTGATTTTAAATTGAAAACGAAAATGCGCTCGATCCTACATCTGCTCGGGGCAAACTGAGACCCCCTTCCGCACTTGCCGGGGAATTTACTCTAACCTGTATTCAGTTCATTATCATCTTGAGACGGCAAAGCCGGCGTTGCTCCTTTTGAGTTAGACACAGATATCTGCAGGCTGATACTTCATGTCTCTTACCCGTGGCACAAATTGGAGCATTCCTTTGTAATGCGGGCTGGAGTTGGTGCCTATGTCGAAGAGATTATCTGTTCTCGATGCCTTACCAGCTTTGAAGGTAAGGTCCTTTCCGTCTTCTGGTTACGCATAGACAGCAAAGATCACCCTCACATCTATACGTGCTTATACAGTTCTCATAGCGGTAACGCCGAAACTGACTATGACTACAGATTCGATGTAGCAACAAATTCGTTTCGCAGAGATCGTGATACATGGCGGCTTTCACGCCCACCACACCGATTGGCTTGGTTAACGTACCACCGATCAAACGGAGAGATCTGTTCACGATTTCCCTTAGGATATGGTTTGATATAGCTTTTTGTTTTTAAAATCGTTGCTTCTTAAGGCGATATATTAGCCAATCGTATGCGGGAATCACTAGCTGATCTTGGGGCGCGCATCACACGACCTGTTAAGATGGGTGAGATGCGCATAATAGACTTAGACGATGCCGCTACATCACAAGATTTTGCTGACGCGGTTGCTAGGGCAGGTGACTTTCAGACTAATGAGGTCAAGGCAGGGGAAATCCGCCGTTTACCTACCACTCTAGGAACGATCTGGGTCAAATGCCCTCTCAAGGCGGTCCACAAGATTGCGGCCGCGAAATGCGTCCTAGTTGCGTGACTGTCGACAAGAGTCCAAGTTCTAGCTAATCGATCTCTCCAATGTTTCCGTTGCCTGGTGATCGGGCATGTCCGCAGCACAAATACCGTAGACCGCAGCAGTCGATGCTATTCTTGCAGGGAACCTGACCGCAAGGCCAGTGGCTGGTAAAGTGCCCCCTGAGCGCAGATCTGGGTTTGCCTGCAGACCATCGTACGAAAAAGCGGTTCTCCTCCAAAAACAAGAGAGAGTAGAAAACTATATTATTCAAATAGCCATACAGTGGAAATAGATATAAATAGCGTGGAACGGCATCGGCAGGTTTCAAACCAGCCAGAGGAAATCACAGAAACCGCTTAATGGATTGTATGACCAAAAATTTTATAAGATAACCTGAACTATTGCAGAGGAGTTCCAGACCTTTTGTTGCAATCTTTTGCACAAGAATCTTTCTTGCTTGTAGTTGTGGCAGTGGCCTTACTGTACATTCCGGGCAGCCCTCGCTGGTTTGGTGATTGCGGAAACTCAGTCGCAATATACTAGGCAGCAGGACAGGCCAACCCTCCATGTATTCTCCTCGGAAAGGGATAATGTATCGTGGTGGTAGAATGGGGTCCCGTAGTCATCGTTGGATTTTATATCTCCCCAAATTGCACTCTTATGGAATACGAGGCGTACTTGAATGAAGTGACCGACTATATTCGTAAGAGTTTGCTACGCCCTGTTATTATTTTGGGCGTCTTTAATGCACATTCACTAGAGTGGGAATGTGTACGTGATGATACAGAAAAATTCGAATCTTGAATAGAATATTATCATGACTGGCCATATTGTCCTATTGGCAGAATAAATGAAAATTAGACACAGACTCATGGCATTTATTTTTTGTGGTTCTACTAATGCTTTCGTCATAACCTCATGGATAGCTTCTTTACATTTTGAAATTGAAATACTAGGAAACAGATTTTGAACATCAAAGGAAACTAAGATGCCACTATCGGGTGTATATATGTTTTTAATTTTGTCCACTAAATCTAAACTATTTTTCACCGAATACTGAGCCTTGAATTTAGTTAATTCTTTAAATATTCTATTTGTTTCGGCAGCAATACGATAGGTAGGGGCAACAGTCAATAATAATCAGTTAAGTATATTACATCCTGAAGATGCTTTAAAAAATGAAACCGGTTGAGTAATATAATAAAAATTGTGTAAAAGTGGTACAAGTGGAATAGTAAAAGTGTCTAGTAATTTATTCATTATTTATGAATTATAATTTTGGCACTTTTTTAGTAAAAATTAATAATCAAAATGATTTAATCAATGTTTCCTTGGAGATTTCAAATATTAATCGATTTTTCTATTTTCTGGAATTAATGAAATTTAGTCAGTATTTATTTTTGAAAAATTGAAAAAAAAAATCGGAATTATTTTTTGCATTTCTTAAAACATCAACTTTAATAATCAATCAATTAAAAAAAATGTTAAAATTTATCGATTTCACCAATTAATTTTAATTTCAACGAAAAATCCATTGATATAAAAACCCTAGATGCACAGTCCCGAACAAAACTGACACCCAAAAGTGTCCCTAATTTCATTTAAGTAGTTATAGATATGGCAAAAACACATGTCTTTGTATATCCAACTTTAAGTACAAGTGCAATGTACGAAAAGAAACAAAATTGACAGTGTCGCGACCGACGCGGTTCTATTTGAAATGAGCGCACAATTTAAAATTGTGCGCTCATTTTTGGAGGACGTTTTTGATACACTGATTGTGTATCTTGGGTTTTTTATATCAATGGAAAAATCGTATATTTTTTACACGCTTTTCATTAGCTTCACTTGTATGTATGTTTGTAACCGACTTCTTTGGGCGCGATTTTGTAGATTTATCGACTGTATGAGTGGAAATAGATATAAATAGCGTGGAACGGCATCGGCAGGTTTCAAACCAGCCAGAGGAAATCACAGAAACCGCTTAATGGATTGTATGACCAAAAATTTTATAAGATAACCTGAACTATTGCAGAGGAGTTCCAGACCTTTTGTTGCAATCTTTTGCACAAGAATCTTTCTTGCTTGTAGTTGTGGCAGTGGCCTTACTGTACATTCCGGGCAGCCCTCGCTGGTTTGGTGATTGCGGAAACTCAGTCGCAATATACTAGGCAGCAGGACAGGCCAACCCTCCATGTATTCTCCTCGGAAAGGGATAATGTATCGTGGTGGTAGAATGGGGTCCCGTAGTCATCGTTGGATTTTATATCTCCCCAAATTGCACTCTTATGGAATACGAGGCGTACTTGAATGAAGTGACCGACTATATTCGTAAGAGTTTGCTACGCCCTGTTATTATTTTGGGCGTCTTTAATGCACATTCACTAGAGTGGGAATGTGTACGTGATGATACAGAAAAATTCGAATCTTGAATAGAATATTATCATGACTGGCCATATTGTCCTATTGGCAGAATAAATGAAAATTAGACACAGACTCATGGCATTTATTTTTTGTGGTTCTACTAATGCTTTCGTCATAACCTCATGGATAGCTTCTTTACATTTTGAAATTGAAATACTAGGAAACAGATTTTGAACATCAAAGGAAACTAAGATGCCACTATCGGGTGTATATATGTTTTTAATTTTGTCCACTAAATCTAAACTATTTTTCACCGAATACTGAGCCTTGAATTTAGTTAATTCTTTAAATATTCTATTTGTTTCGGCAGCAATACGATAGGTAGGGGCAACAGTCAATAATAATCAGTTAAGTATATTACATCCTGAAGATGCTTTAAAAAATGAAACCGGTTGAGTAATATAATAAAAATTGTGTAAAAGTGGTACAAGTGGAATAGTAAAAGTGTCTAGTAATTTATTCATTATTTATGAATTATAATTTTGGCACTTTTTTAGTAAAAATTAATAATCAAAATGATTTAATCAATGTTTCCTTGGAGATTTCAAATATTAATCGATTTTTCTATTTTCTGGAATTAATGAAATTTAGTCAGTATTTATTTTTGAAAAATTGAAAAAAAAAATCGGAATTATTTTTTGCATTTCTTAAAACATCAACTTTAATAATCAATCAATTAAAAAAAATGTTAAAATTTATCGATTTCACCAATTAATTTTAATTTCAACGAAAAATCCATTGATATAAAAACCCTAGATGCACAGTCCCGAACAAAACTGACACCCAAAAGTGTCCCTAATTTCATTTAAGTAGTTATAGATATGGCAAAAACACATGTCTTTGTATATCCAACTTTAAGTACAAGTGCAATGTACGAAAAGAAACAAAATTGACAGTGTCGCGACCGACGCGGTTCTATTTGAAATGAGCGCACAATTTAAAATTGTGCGCTCATTTTTGGAGGACGTTTTTGATACACTGATTGTGTATCTTGGGTTTTTTATATCAATGGAAAAATCGTATATTTTTTACACGCTTTTCATTAGCTTCACTTGTATGTATGTTTGTAACCGACTTCTTTGGGCGCGATTTTGTAGATTTATCGAGGACCGATGACAATAGACTAATTTCATAAAATTATTCCATTTTTCAATTTGCAAAATATGATTTTTGTTAATTTATATTTAACATCTATAGTCGATAAGGTAAGAAACTTAATTTTAATTTTTTTAATTTTTCTCTACAGTCGATAAGACAGGACTTGATGTTAATTTTAATTTCCAATAATTATCTTTACCCGATTTCTCTAATATTGACAAATTTTCAAATACTAAGGAGAATTTTAATACTACAAACTAATAGTTTAAAAAAACTAAAAAAATCACGCTTTTATAACTAAAACCAAACTAAAAAGTAAAAAAAAATAATAGTTTAAAAAAACTCAAAACACGCTTTTTATAGAAAATCAAACTAAAAAATAGAAAATAAATTTTAATTTTAAATTAAGAATAGTGCTAAAAATTTCAATAAATATAAATTAATAATAATGTGAATAAAAAAATATTTTATTTAAAAAAAAGCATGGGGTGTTTTTTAAGATATTATCAAAATGATAATCACTCTACTCATATCTGTTAATAAAATATTTATAACTATTGACACCAACTGCAAGACCTCTGGTATTGCAGATGTCCATGGGCGGCGGTGATCACTTACCATCAGGTGCACCTCTTGCTCGTTTGCCCCCTCTTCTATAAAAAAAAAAATGCACCCCACGCTTTTTTTTAATAAAACATTTTTTTTATTCACACTATTATTAATTTATATTTATTGAAATTTTTAACACTGTTCTTAATTTAAATTTATTAAAATTTATTTTCTATTTTTTAGTTTGATTTTCTATAAAAAGCGTGTTTTGAGTTTTTTTAAACTATTATTTTTGAATTTAATAAAGTTGATTATTACCTAAAAGCTATTGAGGTATTTCAAGTTATATTGTCGTAAAATATGGAAAAATATAAATATATGTATGAAATAACCTGATAATTTCAATATATAACATTAGTTTTCATACTTTAAAAAAATATTAAAAAATCAGCATGAAAACGTCTTTCTACACGTATTTCCTCCCTTAAGTAAAATTCTAGTAATAGGGCGGACTTTGTTCCGGTGCCCAGGAGCGGCATTGAGTTTAAATCCGGCTCTGTGTATATCTTAAGGCTTAGAATCGATTGACGTTTTGTTACGAGGCTTGATCTGCAGGAAATATGCAATAACAAGAAAACTATATTAATAAATAAAATTAATATTTATTTCTATTAGCTAGTATTATAAAAATACAAAAAATATAAAGAAACAAAATTACACTTACGTATAGTTATGTTTTTAAGCAAATCTAAATTTCTGGTCAAATGTAAATATAATCATCATGTAACTTTGCCATTGTTTCTTTTTAAATAATTTTATTATGTTAAGCAACAAATCCGATATGTCACAAATATGTAGCTCAGGAAGTGACTTGCGGTATTCATTTTTTACACAATTAAGATCTGAGAAAAGTTTTTCAGTGACAATATGTAGATCTAATGGTATAAAAATACTTCTTGTTTTGATAGCAGTTTCCAGAAATCAGCAAAATCTTTTGAGGAATTTCGTGGTTTTGGTGACAGTTTTTTAATCATCTTGCAGTTTAACGAGTTCCAACTGAATATCCGGAGAATAATTAGCAATATTTGTTAAACTGATTGTGAACGGATTTATAAAAATTTGTATATTTTTTTTTGGATTGAGTCTTAAAATTTTCTTCTCATCATTATCATTCGTATTTAGGACGATTGACAGAAGCAACATTGAATTAATTTTTCAAAGGTTTCAGCGTGGGGAAAATGTCAAAATTTTTTGTGGCCAAATTAATTGAAAAAGCATTTAATTTTGCTTTGAATCCGCTTACCAAATTAAAAAATAGAAGTAAACAATCTTTGCCTTGTAATTTGTGATTCAAAATTTTAAGGGAATTCCTAACATCAACATTTAAATATCGTTCGTGGGCCATAAAGTGCCTCGCGGGCCTGAGGTTGAGCAGCCTTGTTTTAAACTTATCAGAGGCTATATTCTTCTTATATCATAAAATATCTATATTATATATATGTTATAAGAATAGACCATCTGCCATTCTGGTAGTCAGTTCGTTTAAGGCGAACAAATTGCTATACCTGACTTATCTGCTTGCTTACTATCTTATGATATAAAAAATGTCAGATGTTATGATTATTATACACTTTATAACTCACTTTTAGAGAAGCAGCAGCACTAATACCGAACGAAGATCGCTGGCTCAAACATAGCCAATATCGAAATATTTCTTACTTTAAAAGTGTGAATAAATCTTGACAACTTATTTTGTCAACAAGATTTGAAAACTACGATTCATATTTTATAAAGAAATATTTATTTATAAAGTAAAGTATCTTCACGCCCGTATCCCCGAAGGGGTAGGCAGAGGTACAACAAGTGCACCTACGATTAGCCGAAGATACTTAGTCCCACAAATGTGATAGGTGGCAAGCCTATCGCCAATCGGGCACATTCCAATCCCGGGCAAGTTTGTGTTTATCAGATAACTGAAAAAACACTTTTCTTATGTGCCCGACCCGGGAATCGAACCCGGGACCTCATGTGGTCAACGTCAACGCTGGACCACTACACCACAGAGGCGATTTATTTATTTATTTAATACTTTATTGTACACAGAAAACAATACAAAAAAGACAATATTAACGTAACATAATTACAATGGGCGAGCTTATCTCTACCTTAAGAGATTTCTTCCAGCCAACCCGTTAAAGGAGAATAAAAAATGAAAATAAAGAAATGAGTAGACCTAATGACCCACAAAAAATAACAAATATAAACTATGAAACTAAATTAATATATATTAATAAAGTATTTAAAAAAAGAATTGATGTAGAGAAAAAAAAATACATACAATATAAGGAAAACTTACATTTCAGCTAGGAAGTGTTCTTTGACTCGTTTTTTAAAGGACTCTAAAGTCTGGCAAAGGCGAATCTCATTGGGCAGGGAATTCCACAGACTTACAGCGTGTACCGTAAACGAGTGCAAATAAGCAGCAGAGTTGCTAGGAGAAAAACGCAACAAGATTCTTACGCTAGAGCGACATGGGGATTCAGGAGAGTGTAAAAATCCAAAGCAATCACGAAGATACTTAGGATATTGTGGATTAAAAAGAATCTTAAATAATAAACAAAGTATGTGAGTTTTTCTGCGCTGTCTAATTGGAAGCCATTTAAGTTCTGCCTGAGAACCAGAAACACGGTCAAATTTTTTCATGCCATAGATAAAACGGATGCACAAGTTCTGCAACCTTTCAAGTTTGTCTACTATGTCTTCAGTGGCATCGAGGTAACAAGAATCTGCATAATCTATAATAATTGGAAGAATGAGAGTATGCATTAATAAAATTTTTGTATTAAACGGTAGAAAATTTTGAAGTTGTCTAAGGGAATGAAATGCTTGATGAACTTTACGGCTCAAGTTATTAAATATGTTACAGAAATTTATAAAAGATAAATTACTTCCTGAAAATTTAAATCAATTCGGCCTAAGAGATTTTGAGAAATTCTAAAAAATCCCCAAAAAATGTTGGTGAAACAGTATTTTTTTAATATAAGTTCCAGATTAATCTAATTAAGTACAAAAACTAATCAGCTTTGTTTTTCAAAAAACTGCGTCTAATGCATAAATTGCATCAAAATCGGTTTATCCGTTTGGGAGTAATCGTAAACGAAACATTTTGAAAAAAATGTTTTTTGACATTGCTTCGAAATTTTTCAACCTATTTATTATTTAGCTAAAGAAATATTTTAGATCTCAAAAATTGAGTTAAATAACCATTTGAAATATCAAAATCGATACCGTTTCCCAAATATACAACATTTTAAAAATCAGTATAAGTACTGCCATTTTTAACAAAATAGAGGTTTGAACTGAAAAAATCTATGCTTAAAGGTTTTACTGTTTTTACCTTAATTTAGCGCATAAATTAAAGTGTATTTAGCGGGATGCTTCAGGGATGGCCTGCAGGGTCAACCGTTTACAGATTTTTTAGTTTGTATAGTTTAATAAACGTATTTTATATTATTAATATCAATACTTTTTAGTGTATTGCTTTATAACTTCATATTATTATATTTTTAGCATTGATATAAAATACCCAAGATACACAGTTCCGAACAAAACTGACATTCAAATCTGTCGCTAATTAAGTCTAAAAAGTTTATAGTTGTGGCACAAACGTGTTTTTTCATATTCAACCTTAAGCGCAAGATTTAAAGTTGTTTTAAAAAAGCAATGTACAAAAAGCAATAAAATTTTTGACTTAAGTTAACCGGTAGGACACGGTATCAGTGGAGTCGAATATAAATATTTTTATGTTTTGACTTAGGTAGTATTTTATGGGTTTGTAAATTTTACATAAAAAAAATCTGACCGAAAATCTGTTTTTGCGTAGAACATTTATATATCAATAAAGCAAATAATGACCATTAAAATAATTTATTTATATTTCAAACATTGTAGGTTATTGGTTCTGTTACACAGAACCTAAATATATCGGCAAACTGTGGGTGTATAGCCATGTAGTATTTGACGTTTGATATTAATGTATTTAGTTTGCATAGTCTAATAGATTTAGAATATATTGAAATAGGAAATTTACTGCAATGGTGACTATGACTACGTTATTAAGTTCATAGATTCTTACATTTTTCTTCAGACTTATTATATTATGTATGGACAACATAGTAGGAAACGCATTAATTTCCTAGAACTAACTTTAGCTTTTCGTAGAATTCTTATTTTGAATTAGATTTCAGTTTTTCTGTAGGTTGTTTTTTGCAGTATTAGGTTAACGAACATTTATTTAGTTAAAGTATTTGCAGGCGTACGAGCGAATATTGCCCATAGACATTTGCAATACGAAAGGTTAGCTGCCGGCTTTTGAAAATTTTATTGACCCTCCTGTTAAAAATTCCAATATCAAGGCTGGTCGGAAAAACTGAGTGAGGTAAGCTGATCCAGAGTTTGTCTGTTTGTATAAAGAAGGTACAAGCAAATTAAACTGGATGTAATCTCTCACTACGGCGTAAGCCAAATTCGGTAAAAGCGTACGGCAAAAATAATGACTTACCTACGTATTTCTGTGTTTTTCAAAATACAACCTCTTAGAGGATAAAATAGGGGATGAATGTTTTATATAATTTCACAAGTGAAACTCTTAGGGCTAAAAACTTAAAATTTCGCAAACGTATTCTTATGATGTAGGGATCCACTAATGAATGATTTTTCAAAATTCAATTCCGATGGGCATTAAATAGGGTATAAAATTTGTATGAAAATTTTTATTCCTTGGACATATTTGCATGAAATTTCGCACGAATTAACAAAAAATTAAAAAAGTGTTTTTTCGACATAACTTATAATTTTTCGGCTTTCAACAATATTTAAATCAAAATTACACTGTTATAAATTATTTCGTATTTTAAAATAACTTTCAGGCTAATATACCGATATATTTTAAAATCTTATTACCTTGCTCCTCTGCTTAAAATACTGCGTCAAATAATGCAAATCGGATTAAATCGGTTGTTTCGTTCGGGATTTATCAATAACGGAAACTTCTGAAAAAAGCTTTTTTTACATGTTTTCGACATTTTTAACATAATAAAACAATTTAGAGCAAATTGTGTTGAATGTTATTCGAAAGATCAAACTCTTTAATCATTTTGAAATAATACACACCTTTTCAAATATTGAACAAAGTATCATTTAAAAAAAAACTTTGGATTTTTGAACTTTTCGGACACAAAAGTCTATGCTTTGGGCATCGTTTTTTTCTTTGAGCTTAAAATACCTCATTTTAGCGGGAAGTTTCAGGTGAACTTTAGGGTCAACCAGCTTACAGACTTTTTTAATATAAATACATTAGTTGGTTACATAGGTGTGTTATATACATAGCAATCGTAATAGATAGATATATTTAGTTTGGAGTATAGTTTAGTACATATAATATTATTGCCAAAGATAATTTCAGTTCAGATATTTCCTGTTAATTATAAATTTCTTTTATAATTATTAGGTTAGTTTGTTCGAGAGGTGTGTTACCAATAGGTATTTTTAAATTGAGATATAGTTAGTTATGATATTAGGTATAGAAAATTTAGAAGTTATAGGAAGTTCAGATCGTAAGTTTTTTACTTAAATTTTAATAACAAAAATGTCTTATATAAATAATTATGATGGATTTGTAAATATTATTTTTTTAAAGTACTAGCGGCCCACCCGCCCACCGAGATTTTTAATAAAATAAAGAAAGGTTAAATAAGTTCTAAGGTAAATATGCGCGAGCAAAGCCGCGGGTAACAGCTAGTATGCAAATAAAACAACTCGTATATATAAATAGTCACTTAAAATGTATACGAGACTAGCTGCAGACCTCTGCATTAGCATAAAAGAATTCTTTGTGCTATTCCAGGTCATCTTATATCCGAGTCCAAATCCAAATTGGTACAGCCATGACACGTGAGTGATTATCAAACATCCAAACATACAAACTTTAACATTTATAATATGTATAGTATAAGATATCCGCAATCAAAAACAACATTTTATCAAAATTAAATAATTAAATTAAAAAAACATTCTTAACGCAACCTGTTCCTACCACTTAAGAAAGCTTTATCAACAACACGTGTAAACAGAACAAAATTCGATGCTACTTATGATTTCCTATTGTTATATTAAAAGTTTCGTAATATATATCCAAGGTTTCGTATTCCAAATAATTGTGATTCTTACGATGAATCACAATTATATATCGTTATTTTATATTCGTACAAGTAGAATAAAAAGAAACACCTAACTTGGTCCTCAAAATAAGTAATCAATATAATCAAACATTTTAAAATCATCAAATTGATGTCTTCTTCTCTTTTGGCAGTTGGTTAACAACTATAAAAGGTTTTCAAAATTATTAATGAAAAAAAATTAATCTTCTTAATAAAAAAATTAACTTATTAATGAAAAAGAATCGACTCCACTAATAATAACAGGATCAATTTGTATTATTCGACTAAATTAAAAGGAGGTTGTAATGCATTGTCCTTTTACTGAAAAAGTGACCACTGAAATTTTGTCGTATTATATTTGGAGCGTCGAGTAAATTTTTAAGACAAATAAAATAAAAAACATACATTACACCCTATATTTAGTCACATAAACAACAAAAATATATTGATAAACTCTTATCCTTACTGAAAATACAATATCTTATATTTTTTTAACGTTCATGATGTTGTATTTTACAATTTATCAGAGAATAATTCTGTATTTTTGACGTGCGGGCAATGACGTGAGTGACGGGATTTGAAGTGAGTGCACAATTTTAAATTGTGCACTCATTCTTAGAGGACGTTTTTGAGACACTGTGTATCTTGGGTTTTTATATATCAATGATTTTTAGTGAAAATTTTGTGACATGCATATTAAATAGTAGGATAATTTTATTTACGTATGCATATTTTGCGAAGTAATGAAATGTTGTTACTTGATATAAATGTGTAGGTACTTAGCACGTGAATATTAAATTAACGATCGAGTACACTGCCACCCTCACAGTTTTAACCCTTGGAATAGTTGTGAAAACTATTCACATCTATTTACTATTATGATACCCTAGTTTACCACACTAGCTTGCGCGGGGCGTCGGCGGTATTTTATTATTACTGTTGCAGCGTCGATATTTTCCTGATAACTTATGTTAGCTTAGTACATTCGTAGCTAAGTTGTTACGTCACTATGGAAAATTCAACTTTGAGGCTTTGAGGCTTTGAGGCAAGCTTCACCTACGAAAACTTCAAATCGTAGCACTATGCTACCCGTAAAAGGTACAGCTGTAGAAGCCTGTAGCGCGTAGCCGTTGATAATTTGTTATACTTTCGTTATAATATGGCGATTTCAAGAGGTTCCGTGAGAGTTTCCAGTTCATTTAAAAGTGAAATTTTTTATTCTTGTATTAAAGAAAAATATGTAATGAACTATATAGAAATACCAAATTTTCTCTTACATTGGAATCACTATTCAGTTTGGATTTACATTAAAACTATAGTTTATATTATAATCACTTTTATGATTTGATTGTACTGATTCTTTTATATGTTAAAAGTTTATTGTAAATATTGTAAAGGTTTGTCTGCTGTACTTGTCTAGAGGAGAGGTGAGCTACTATAAGTTGTCAAGTTCGAATCCTGAGTATGATAATGTTGTTAGATTTTTATGTAGAAAAATTTCAGGAGCAGTCCAGTGTCTGATAAATTGTTGTGTATTAACACTCTCAAGCTTCTTAGAGCGTGTAAAACTGTCGGTTCCGGTTAATAGTAACAAATGATTTTTCTATACTTTGTTCTATACGGCTAACAATGATGCGCGGGGAATCAACATCCATCGCACTGCTTCACTAACCACTAATTATTGATTAGTATATAATCTTATTTTTTAACTTCCCGCTACGTATACGTACAGTATGTAAATAAGGAAATTACTAATTTTGCCCTGATTTTCGAAAATCGAATTTTCACCAGATCTCCACGTTTTGAGGTCTTAGGAATCTTTTCCGATTATTTCACGATGACGTCTATATATATGTCTGTATGTATGTGTGTGTGTGTGTGCGTGTGTGTGTGTATGTGTGTATGTATATGTGTGTGTATGTGTGTATGTATATTTTTGTACTAAAAAAATTACGTCAGATGGCATTTCAAGAATCAAAATCGAATCAGATTTTCAAAAGTTACAGCTTTTCAAATATTAAAATTACGACTTTTTTAGCAAATTTTTACTTTATATTTTTAAAATAATTTTCAGGCTAATACACCGATGGATTTAAAAATCTTATCAGATTTTCTCCTTTAAAAACTGCGTCAAATACCTTCAATTAGACCAAAATCGGTCAATTTGTTTAGGATTTATTAATGATAAAAATATTTGAAAAAAATGATTTTTGACATTGCTACGAAATTTTTCAACCTATCCATTATTTAGCTAAAGCAATAATCTCAAAAATTGAGTTGAATGTCATTCGAAAGATCAAATTCAATCAGCGTTCCCAAAATATACAACTTTCAAAAATCAATATACTGCCATTTTAATAAAATAGATGTTTGAACTGAAAAAATCCATTTTTGTAGTTTTTACTCTTTTGAGCTTAAAATACCTTAATTTATCGGGAAGTTTTCAGGGATGGCCTGTGGGGTCAACCCCTTACACATTTTTTCAATTTGAATTTTCCGTTGCTGTGCGTTAGTCACGAAAAATTTTAAGAAGAGCAGGACAGATTATAATGTTTTTTTGTCGAAATAAACCCCTGGATATTTTAAATACATATTTGGTATGTGTGTACATAGTGATCAGTTTCGGCCATGACAATGCTTGCCCGGGTCAGCTAGTAAGTTGATAAATTTGATATCATTCACGTATTTTTTATTATTGGTTAACATTCGTGTATGTATGTTGAAGATGGCTAGTTAATAGTTTCACGAAAGCTCTTGTTAGGCGGGACCACAGACCAGCGGGATTTGAATAGCGGGACCATGTAGTATTAACTGCTGTCACAGAAGATACCATATACGTTCTACACTTTTGATACATTTTAACAAGAGTAATTTTACTGAAGATATTTGGCAAAAACTCAGTAGGTACTTATGCTGATCCAACCTAATTCAAGCTCACATTTTATAACCGCTGACATAGGTATGGGACCTTTTTCATAATTAATAATCTTTTGAATTTTTGACGCGTAAAGAGGTTTATATAAATAAAATAGTCCATGTTAATTCGTTTGAATTTTTTGTAGATGTTTAAAGTATTTTTTGTAAAATTCAGTGAATAGTTACGGTGCGATTGATCATTATATATGCATGCTCTGATGTTTACTTATTGCTCAATCACTCTCCAATTAGTAAATACATAAATTCACTTTACATTTGAATTTTTAATATGTGGGGTTACTAAATTATACTACTACACTAATATTAGGTGCTGTTGTATTTATTCTGCACCAACCAAATTTATTTAATCCACACATTTAACTATTTTATAGTCTTATGGCTAATTGCACAAACCGAGTCTTAGCTTAGGACAGTCTTCAGTGTCATGCTGTCTCATTCTTTTCATTTAAGACAAGAAGTGACAGCATACTATTTAGGATTGTCCAAAGTTAAAACAATGATGGTACAGTTGGCCATTAAATTCGTTTCATATCATCAACAAGCGTAAACAATATTTGCTCTTACATTTGCCTACGAGATGTAAAAACGTTAAGTGGAACATACTGTAAAGTTTGAAAGGCTACACGTAGAAGGCTACAAACTCTACACCGTTTGCAATCTATGTACACAAAGTAAAAGAAGCGAATACTACTCTAGCAAAATATAACCAGACCTCTTGTCTCTCACTCGACATCAGCCTCTCTGGTTTTTATAGTCCTAGTACTCTAAACCACAAAACTTCTGAAACAGCACCATCGATCTCGGGGGACCTTTCGTGTCAATCATCTTTTGACTCAATAAACCTCATACAGACTGTAAGTTGTTACGTTGTATCTCTTACGCAAGATAAGCAATTTTATTAAACAATTTATATGATTTTAATAAATCATATAAAGATAAATTGCAGACCTTTAATTTACCCAGACCAGTGAGTTCGTTCTGTTCCTTGCGCTGCTTGTTCGTTTCAGTGGCGCTATGATAGATACGTAGAAAATTTTTTATAATTCGCGGAAAGTGGAAAAGTAAATAATCTAATTTATTATTTTGATTGCTATTAATAAATAGTAAATAAAATTTTATATAGTTAAATCACGGATTAAATGAATATGCATTTCAAGGCAATTTCTTAGATGTCAGTGTAGTTTGCGTTTAATCACAGAAATACAGAGTTTATACGTATACTTACTGATGAAATAAAATATCTTCAAGAGTAATTTTAAAACCTTCTATTTTCTCACGATATAATATATCTACAATTGTATGACATTTTTGACAGTGATAGTATCGTTTGCTCATGTGCACGGTGACTCGATTCCTTCCTAATGGCGTGTCTATTACTATTCATGTGGTCTGTGAGTTAAATCTACAACCCATTAAAAATGAAAGAAATCATTTTTACTTTTATGGAATTCGTGTATCATTGACACGTATTTTATGTGAAGTTCATTAGTGAATTCATTATAATTTGCCCGATAACATTAATTTGGTTAAATATTACGGAAAATAACTTTTAAATAATAGTGACTTTATAATTTATAACAAAGTTATAAAGTCACTATTATTATCACTGTTACTCGGGCTTTGTTGAAATAATTTCTTTTGAAAATTTGGGTTTCTGGAAAAAGTCATACAATACAAATATCAAGGATTTTCATAGGCGAAAGTACTACACAATCTTCGGAATGGCCAGGCGGTGGTCGATGAATGACTTCATTGGATACAGGCTTTCATTCAATTTGAACACAGACCATATAAAATATTATGTTACTCCGTGATTTTAACTAGGTCTCCGCAGCCTGCCTATTTGAACAATATATTTTTTCGTGATAGGATATACACAACGTGCGTTTCAAATTTTATCTAAATCCGTTTAGCCTTAAAAGTGAGAAGGAGGGACATCCACGATAAGTCAATGTGCCAATGTATGGTAGTATCTATCGACAAATCGAACTCATATTTTACCCCAGGCAAGTATTATATGCCAATATAAATCCTTTAAAAGAATTGTACCCTAATATATTAAGCAACTAATAACTTCTTGATATAAAAAAAACGTAAAGTTAGGTTGTATTCAAAGCATTTCAAAGCGAAGTTAAAATAAAACAGTAATAAGAACTTTTTCTGTTTTGGATCTGATAACCTGCTATTCCGCCAGCCAGGCCAATGATTGTCTATACGTGTCATTACCGTCGTAAATACTAGGAGGTAGAGTTCAGAATCGTCTCGCCCGGATAAATGCTATCACTGCCTTACCTATTCCTGCTGCAATAGCATCAGTGCTTGTCATTGTCGTGTTCCGGTTTAGCCGGAAGAATTATGCACGTGGCATTACTATCCCGCCACACGGATAGCAACAAATCACTAACGCCTTCGATGTCTGTAGTCGATGCTTTTCTTGAGCCTATCTGCTTGTTTGCTACCATGATATACCTATAAAACATAATTGACCGATGTATAATAAGTTCGATAGTGCAAGAAGTAAGAAAACACATTGTATGTAGGTGTGTGTGTGTGCGCGTGTTTTTAGTCTTCTTTGTAGAATAGGCTTCTTATGAAGAACAGATCAATTGCCTTCCTGCCAGGCTGCTCGTAAAATGCAAAGGATCAAACGTATTACTACTGTTATGACGATTAGGTGGTAAGATTGTGCATCGGCCGGGCTAGCGGCAGCGCCTTATCGTTTCCCGCTGTAATAGTATCAGTGCTCGTCACTATCGTGTTTCAATTAAAATAGATGGTAAATTTATGATTGGTGGTTGTAACCCTTTTGAAATCTTTGTTATACGCGTGGCAACGCACCATTAATATATTTGGTGTCTTAATGCGATGTTTATCTTCTTCCATTAGAAAAACGTATTGTTTGTTTGTTATTCTAGGATATAAAAGAAATCGACAATGACAAGCACTGACATAGCGACAGGGTTAGATAGAACAGCAATACTACACAGTCTATCTACCTAGTAGACGCAATGGTAGGTATGCAGCGTGTAAGGGACGGTCTACCGAAATACGAAACTTCAATAGTTTTTTTGGGCCATGATCCTGACATGGAAACCGTTGGAAATTACTGCGGGATTTTTTCATTTTTTGACGTTTTTTTTAGCTTAATTTTGCATGATGTAATTTATTTTAATAATCAACGAATTTTTTTATAAAAAATAATAAAACTTAAACAGAAACCCAAAATCATTAATGTATTATGCGCTACATACCGTGTTGGTTCCCTGTTGGCTCCCCGTGTTGGTTCCGGGAAGAATCTAAAGAATAGACCAACTATCATTCTGCCAGGTCGAAAAAGGCGACCGATTGGCTATGCGAGTCACTACCATCGTGACTACTAGGTGGTAGAGTTATGCATTGTGTCGCCCGGGTCTGGTACCACCGCCTTACCTATTTCTGCCGCAATAGCGTCAGTGCTTGTCACTGTCGTGTTCCGGTTTGGAGGGTAAGGTAGCCAGTAAACTCATGCATGTGGCATTAGACCTCGTTACAAGATAGCAACGCACCATTAACATCTTTGGTGTCTATAGGCGATGATTGACTCTTTCCATCAGGAAACCCATCTGCTTGTTTGTTATCTTATGACATAAAAAAACCGCGCCAAATAAACGCCAGGTTTATAGCGATGTACGCTTTAGATTACGTGGCGTGACGGCAACTTTTGCATTTCCCTCAAAAAAAGGTATTGCCATTCTAGACCGTGGTCCCTCAAACAAACTTTTTTTGGTTAATAACAAGCTGAATTTTTGTGAAAAGCTTCGTTTTGATGAGACAACCATCTTTACTACATCGTAACTAATAAAATTATGGGGCTTAGAAAATTTTGATTTGATGAAGGAGCAATATTTATTAAAAACAATAATTATTTTTCAACTTTAATCGCTTGATTTTATTAATTTATTATGAAAAAAACGGTGAAACTTTTGTCCTACACATTCGATGGGTTTTCTGACGAGTCCTCCATTATAAAATTTCGAAATTATTAGATTTTTAAATTGATATTAATCAATTTAAAAACAACCTAATTTTCTCACAACTGCTTGTTAATTATTATTGTTATTCAAGTGTAGCATTGTCCTACACGTAATGTAGAAACTTTTCTTAGTCCGACACTCTAAAGTTTTCTTTTTTATTTATCTTTATTAGTTAACTGATTCGAGATTTTTTCAAGATAGAAAAGATGGTTGTCTCGTCAAAACGAAGCTGTTCACAAAAATTCAGCTTGTTATTAATAGAAAAAAGGTTTGTTCCTGGGACCATTGTCTATTATGACTAGAACGTTAAAATGGCATGGTTTCATAATTTTTGGTACACAGTCACACGCTGTATATGTAGCCTTCACTTACGCCGCGCCTGGCAGCACAGTAATTCAGCAGTAAAGCTCGTTCGCATTATTAATTCAAGAGCACTTTCTAGTTCTTCACATTCACGGTCAAGTTGTCATTATAAAATATAGCTGTATTTCAAGTTTACACTTTAAACCAAATTCAAAATATTCTGGGCTGTTGAGTGTTGTGTTCTCGTAATCAGTATTCGCCAAATAGAACAATTACGATGTTTTTTTATAGTAAACTGCCTTGTTGTTTAGTGGTTAGCCTGTTCGGCTCAGATAATGAGGTTCGGTATTCAGGCTAAATCGTTATTGAGGTTTTTTAGGGATTATCCACGTATATTTAAATCTCAGAAGTACTAAGAAGTCGGTATTGGCGTATTAGAGCTTCCATACCTCGGATGGGCATGTACCTAAACTGTGGTTCCCGGTTATCGTAAGAAACAAGCGATAGACATCGTTAGGTCAATAAAATGGGATAATGTGATTAATCATTTCACTGTACGACAACTGGGGCCTTATGGTGAATCGTAGAGTGATAATCCTTTTTATGACAAAAAATAATTTAAAAAAAAAGTTTTGGTCCGAGCCTCTTTAAAGAATAGGACCATCTGCCATGGATTTAGGAATTTCGTATAAGGCGAGTAATGGTCACTACCAGCGTGACTACTAGTTGTTAGATTCCTGCAAGAATAGTTGTTAGATTCTTGCTGTTAGAGCCTGGTTCGGGCTTGGTGTTACGACCTTATGTATTCCTGCCGCCATAGCGTAAATGTTTGTAACTGTCGTGCCCTGGTTATGAGGGTAAGCTAGCCGGTAATCTTATGCATACGGAATTGACAACTCGTCACTCGGATAGCAACTCACCATTAACAACTTTGATGTCTATAGCCGATGGTTGTCTCTTTCCATCAGGAAGCCATCTGCTTGTTAGCTGTTTTATAAAAAAAATAAATAAAAAACAAGCAAATAACTCTCCTGGTGGAGAGAGATAACTATGGAAATAACCATTGTTTCAACACAACAAAGATGTCAATAATGCGTTGCTATCCGTGTGTCAAAGGTGTTAAAAAAGGTTAGCAACATTTATTTAGCTTAGAACTTTATATTATTAATTATTAATATTTTTATTTTAATATTATAAATGTGAAAGTTTGGATGTTTGGATAGATGGATGTTTGAATGGATGTATGTTTGTTACTCAATCACGTAAAAACTACTAAACGGATTTGAATGAAATTAGGCACACAGGTAGATGATGACCTGGAATAGCACATAGGCTAATTTTTGTCTCAGAAAAATTAGGTGATCCCGTGGGATTCCTCAATTTTTTTTATAATGCAGTGGGTTGCTCGCTGCAGATAGTAACACAATAAACACCGATTGTGAAAAATACACGTCAAAGCGCAAATGATGGACAACCGAGGAAAATATAAATATATATATACACATACGCACATGTTTACGCATTCACATCTTCACGCCAAATTTCTTACGGACTAGGCAGTTGGAACTGAATCCTTAAACTTTTTTATCTTATAAATAAGTTCTTACGTACTTCACCTATTTGAGACATTACACATTTGATACCTAAACATCAAGATATCAGCTGTGAGCAGGGATGTGTAGCTTTAACATAGAATTAGGTCGAGTTTTCAGTATTTTATAAACTGTGTAGATCATATGATGCCCGGGTATAGCGTCCAGCAAAATAAAACAATATCATATTGATTATAGAGAGGCATATAAAAAAGATACATATGTGGGTTTGTCAGTTTGCGAGTTTGTTTGTGGGAATATCAGGAACTACTAAACCGATTTTGAAAATTCATTCATGAATAAAAAGCAAAATCCCGATTTTCTCGAAGGATCAGGGTTACACTGCGGGAAAGAAGAATATAAATAGCTACCACTAGTATATTAATAAAGAAGGCGAGAGTTCTTTAAAAACAGTTGGTCCGGTAGGTTATTTACATTGTCTCATAAAACACAGAAACAAATTATTTCTCATCTATACTAAAATTATAAAGAAGTAAAGTTTGTAACTTTGACTGTTTGTTTGTTTGTAGGGGCTCATCTTCGGAAGTACTGAACCGATCATGAAAATTCTTTCAGAATCAGCAAGCTACACTATTCAGGAGTGCTATTAGGCTATATTTTATGTTATGATTGAACAAAAAGTTTAGAGAAAAATAATGGCATATGTATGCCAAGTCAGCAGAAATTGGGCAAGATGTGATGCTTTACCGGCGCTGACTCAACTTTTCGGTATAGATGAACATAATTTTAGTTGTACAAAAAAGTCCGCGGCACTGTATAGCTAGCTTTTATATATGAATCACTACAAAGGCTTTTTTATCAAATGAAAGATTTTTTAATATGTAGTTGAGATGTCTGTTTCATCAGCAAAACATGAGTCTTTATCAGAATAAATGATTTTGTCACCAAGATAATTTTATGAAGACAAATTAATTAGTCGTTTACATCACACACACATCCAGTACCAGCTAACTATTTTCTAGGTAAAATATAAAGTAAAATATAAAGACAACAGTTAAATATTTTCACTTACATATCTACGCACCGAATCCCTTGCGTTATAGCAGTTATAGGCAGAGCGAGCCAAATGCGATAAATAACGGTTCATTCTCATATTGATCCGGGTCCCTTACGTAGAATAAGATCAATGCCTCACGACTAGGCATCACGTAAAAGGCGATTTCTGCAACGTCTGGGTTTTTTGGTATCATCGCCTTATTTATTCCTGCCACAACAGCGTTGGTGTTTGTCGCTACTGTGTTCCGCTTTGGAGGGTAAAACATACATTGGGCACTCTAACCTACACGCTACAACTAAGCTACACGGATGAAAACGCACCATTAACATCTCTGGTGTTCACAGGTAATGGTTGTCCCTTTCTTTCAGAAGAATCATCAGAGAAGAAAGAAATGCCTTGGTTTCGAAAGCATTTGCATTAATGACTCACTTCATAGAATCAGATAATAGACAAAATACGCCGGAACCAGACTTTTGACGGCACCGATTGATATGTTAATCATGATTCCCTAGTAACTATAGCCTGTGTTTATTAAAATATGATAACATTAAAAATGTTAAAAACCCCTGACACATCCTCAGACCGCCATTCTGCTACATATGCACCATTTTAAGAGCAAAACGTGAAAGGACCTGATGATCTTCAAAAGTGGATCTTGCAGCATCATGTTAAGGGTACCACGGTTCCTTACTCAATGAGCTTAAGTTATTATATTGCAAAGTTCCCATGGCCTTCAGCTCCACTATGTAAACATGGAAGTCATTTTGATTCAGAGTGTATGTAAAAATAACAAACGAGACCACACTCAATGGGCTTATTTTAATTAGTGCAGGAGTTCCATGGCCATTTTCTAGTTCCATTATCAAACCCTGCAAATTTCCTTGTAATGAAAACCGGCCATATTATCCCAATCCCCGATGGCCACCTTCAAGTTCCACCATTATTATATTTTAGAAAACATCCGGCACCTAAGTGTTTGCCAAAATAAACCGAATTAGCTCACATTTGATGGTTTTATCTAGATTAGCTTAGAAGTTCTCATGGACCTGTTCCAGTTCTATCATCAGACACTGGAAAATATCCTGCTCCTAAGACCTTAAAAGAACGAATCAAACGAGACCTAAATCGACGGTGCTGCTTAATTTTCATTCATTCGTTCGTTTCGTTCCCATGACCTTCCCATTTTATTGCAAGAACCTGGAAATTATCTAACACCAGATTATTTGTCAAAACAGGATAAATAAGTCCAAATGCTATGGGTTTATCTCATTTAGTTTAAAAGGTCCTGTAACCACCTCCCAGTTACATCAGTAAATTCTTAAAATCATCCAGAACCAAACTGTATGCCAAAACAAACACAATTAGCCCATATTCGATGGGTTTATCTGGTTAAGTGACATCCCATGGACTTCTGCCCGTTTTACCTTCAGAAACTAGAAGTTATTCTGTTTCAAAGTCCTCATTAACACGAACCAAATGAGCCCTTAATCGATGGCGTTGCTCAATTTAAATTCAAAGTTAATATAACCTTCTTCCTGCTTCATCATAGGACTATAGAAATTATCTAGCACCAGGGTATTTCTCAAAACAAAACACATGAATAAGTCAGTGAACAAACTCTATGGGTTTATCTTGTTTAGTTTAAAGGTTTCCACAGCCACCTTCAATTTCTATTATGAAATTGACAAAATCATCTAGCATCATAACTATGCTAAAACAAACCGAAGAAACTCACACCCAACGGGATTTTCTGGATTGACTTAGGATTTCTCATGGACTTCTTTCCGCCCTATCATCTGACACCGGAGTCACCCTGCTTCAAATGCTTTAAAATAATTAATTGGAAGATTTGTTAAATTTTAATTCAAAGTTTCCATAACCTCCTTCCTGTTTCATTATAAGACCCTGGAAATTTATCTAGCATATATGTCAAAAAGAACAAATGAATCTAAGCTCGATGTTTTTATCTTGTGTGGTTTAAAAACTATCTAGGCCACCTTCTAGTTTCATCATCAGATCCTAAAAAAAAGCACCAAAGTATATGTCAAAATAAAACCAATCAGCCCAAACTCAATGAGTTTATCTGGATTTGCTTAGAAATTCTTATAGACATTTTCCAGTTCTATCATCAGGCATTGATAACTATCGTGCTTTAAAATCCTTATAAAAAATTTCTCCATTTTATTCCGAAGTTCTCATAACCTCTACTATGAGCTCGGAAATATTATATTTGTTAAATACAATAAAGGATCTCAAATTAGATGGATTTATCTTGTTTAGTTTAGAAGTTCCCATTACTATCTTCTAATTCCATTATCAGATACTAGAAATCGTCCAGCACCAAATTGTCTGTAAAAAACAAACCGAATTAGTCCCCACATGATGGGTTAACCTGGTTTAGCTTAAGAGTTCTCGGGTACATCTTCCAGGCACTGGAAGCCATTCTTTATAATAACGAATCAAACGACCCCAAAATCAATGGTATTTTTCTATTTTATTCCAAAGTTCCCATAACGTACTTCCAGCTCTATCATGAGATTCTGGAAATCATCTAGCATTAGAGTGTCTGTCCAAACAAAACAAATAAGTCCAATTTCGATTAATTTATCTTATTTAGGTTAGGAGTTCTCACGATTACCTTCCAGTTCTCATCCTCCTGATCCTGAAAATCCACCACTAAGGTGTTTGCTAATACAAGATAATTAAGTACTAATTCAAAAACATTACCTCGTCTAGTTTTGGAATTCATTGTAATTACATTTTGAATCTGGATTTTTGAAGTTCCAATGTCACTTTTTCGGCTCAATTTTCAGTGCCTTATCATCATGAGAAAGAACTTGCTCTTACAAATGAGATGAGTCCAAACTTCGCTATATTAGCAATTTCTATCTGTGAGTTATAATGGCACTCTTAAGGCACCATCTCGAGTTTTTCGACATTATATGTAATAGAAAGTAACGTCCATCCATCGAAACCGAACTTGACTATCTTATCTCTTTCTGCATTCTACGCATGAGTTTCGGTAGCACTTTTTCAGCCCCATCTTTAGATCCTCGTCATCATGAGCACTAATCAAACTTAGTACTTATGATGATGATGATGATGATGATGTATAAGATCAATGCGTCCAAACAAGGTTGTTTTGTTAAAACTCTGTATCAGAGAGCTCCAATCCCTACCTTCAGGCTACATCATGAGCTTAGTTAGATGGTACCATGCTATTACAATGGTACCAAGTTTTTGTACAAACTAATATCAGAACGTCGTTAAAAAGTGGCTTGCAGAATTTATAAAATCTGTTATTTATGTACGAAAATTGCCAGTTAAATAGATGCTGATGAGCTTCAAACGATAATCTTAAAGTATTAGTCAAGGTAACCGTGTAATTGTAATATCAATAAAATAACAGAATACAAAATTTAGTATTGATAAAGCCTTTACAAGTTGCTTAATTCCTTTCATTTATTTGAAAAAAGCTTGTGATCTTGAAACGGCTGAACAGATCCTATTGAATCATAGCTAAGAACCATCTAGCAAAACAGGACTTTCAATTGAAAAAAACCAACCAAATCGGACCATCCACCAGGTCGCTATGATGCCACGGATAGACACACAGATACATAGATACACAGACAGATACACAGATACACAGATACACAGATACACAGATACACAGGTAAATAGACACACAGATACACAGATACACAGTTACACAGATACACAGATACACAGATACACAGATACACAGATACACAGATACACAGATACACAACACAGATACACAGATGCACAGATGTATAAATGCACAGATGCACAGATGCACAGATGCACCGATACATAGATACACACAACTTATGAAACCCCTCGTTTTGCGTCGGGGGTTAAAAACAACTTATGACTCAACGTTGACACATTTACTAAACAAATTTTCCAGTTAACATCTTTTAAAAAATCACCAATGCTCACATCATCTTCTTTGAAATGGTTGTGAATTTTGGAACTACTATTCTCATTATAAGATGTGGGTAGATCAAACATTAAATTAATGTCTACAGGAGGATGGAAAGTATCAACTGTGCTTAGTGGCATACAAAATTTTTGACTAGCCTCTTTGGAGTACGAGTATTAATTAAAACTAAGCCTAAAGTTACAATGTCTGAGATTATTAAAAGATATAAAATCAATCAAAATTTAGCCTATAACAGGAGTTTATTGTATTCCCAATTGATGATTTGGAGTATTCCAATCAAGATATAGGCTACCGATTACACCGTAAAAAAGTCAAAACAGCTTCGTAGAACAACAAATCGATGAATGAAGATGATCATACTCGATATTTGAAAATCAGGGTACAGCTTCCTAGATTTTGAAAACGTATAGCTTAGAGCAGAATTTACGATACTCCTACACACTCCTTCAAAAATCCTACATTACTCTGTTTTATTTGACCTACTTGCTACTCACCAACAGTCATTCGGAGAAAAAGGCAGGTACAGAGTTGCGAGGAGAGCGAAGTCACGTTGTCGGTGAACCAGGCATCTGACTTGGGCATGAACTAATTTTAGTACCTATTAACATGAGAACATCGCTGACTTTACATTTACTTATAATTGGGAGATACTAGTTTTTTAGATATCAGTAGTTAGTTTAAAACTTCCGTTCGCTGAAGGCAAAAGTGCATTTATACTAGCGTCTACCAGCTTTTGACGTCCGCATACTTGACGCTCCTTTTTTTGGCCGGTGTCACTGAGGTCCTATTGGTCCTAGCTGGCTATAAAACAAAAATCGATAGAAGCTGAAAAGTAGCCCCAATGGCTGCATTTACATATATATTGTACAGTTTCCAAAAAAATATCGGCAGAGTTGGGGCTCTGTTCTAACGCCTACCTATATATCTACAGTCAGCTCAAATTGCCTTTAAAGTTCGCTTTGAAGAAACAAATGTCCGCACATGTCAGAAGCTGGGTCGACCGACTTCCTCTCACAGACTACATGAAGTCTCAATTTTTCGGGTAAAAAGATGTTACACCTCTTGAAATTCACTTTGAGGTTCTCGCTTTTTTTCAATTAACTCATATTGACAATTTCGCTAAAACTCTGTCTGAACATGGTGAAAATGACAAATTATAATTAAATAATAAGCAAAAAGCATGTTTAACTTACGGGAAGAGGTACAGCAGTATAAAGTGCTCGTGACGTTTTCAAAGAGCACAAATTAAGTAGTCTATAAAGCACACACAAATAATACAGAGTTGTAATTTTAAGGGCTGAACAAATTCCGAAACGTCTTTCAATGTATATAATTCAAGAATGACTATCATTCGGTCGGTGGGCATCGCCAGCATAGCTAAAGTTTCCCGAATCTGTGCAAATTCTACGCGACACAGACATTGCACATTATACATAATATCTATATATCTATACAAATAAATAAAACTGGAGTGTCCGTTTGGAATACTAAAAAAACCGCTTTCACTAAATGCATATGGATGTATACACGGTGCATATACGTAGGTCACACTATAAAGTTTTGCGTAACTTAAAAAACAACATATTATAACCAAAATATTATGTTTATTGCTTTTCAAAATAATATCCTTTACATTTTAAACATTTTTTCATGCGATCGAACCATTTTTTAAAACAGGAGGACCACAGATCTGAAGGCATGTTTTCTACGTGCTGATTGAACGCTATCACTGCCTCTTAGGAGTTGGTAAAACCTCTCATCAAATCTTTGATTTTGGGGAAAATACAGAAATCACAGGGTGCTAAATCGGGGCTATGCGCAGGATGAGTGGCGAGATGTACTTTTTCGGAAGCTAAAAATGACTTTGTTTTCTTGGCCGTGTGTGAAGAAGCGTTATCATGGTGTAGGAGAATGCGGCTTTTGGGTTGTCTTTCGCGAACTTTTTCTAACACCTTGAGTAAACAAATGGTAGAATACCACTCGGCATTCTTTTGATCTTCAAGTGGAATTGTACAGGACCCGTAGCTGAGAAAAAAAACGCGATCATTTTTTACCAACGTTTCTCGCCTCGCCTCGTCTCACTTTTGTTGGCCTGTTCTCATTTTCAAACACCCATTCACAAGATTGCTGTTTTTTTTCGAGTTCAAAACAATAAATCTACGTTTCGTCTCCTGTGACAATGTCATAAACAGCATTAGAATGTCCGTGGTCGTACTTCAGTAGCATCTGTGAGCACCATTCCACGCGACCCCGCTTCTGCTCCACTGTCTGTTTATGAGGGATCCAACGACAACAAAGTTTCCGAACTTTCAATTCTTCGTGTAAAATTTTCTGAATTTGGCTCATACCAATCCCCAATAATCCTCGAATTGTCTCATAGGTAATCTGGGGGTTTTCTTCAATTAACCGCTTAACAGTAGCCATATTATTTTCGTTGACGGCAGTTGAAGGCCGCCCTTCACGAAATTCGTCATGTAAAGAAATTCCACCTCTCTCAAATTCAGCAAACCATCGTCTCACGGTGCTCAAACAAGGTGCTTCTCTCCCAAAAGCATTTTGAAGACGAGCGACACAGTCTTGTGGAGAAAGAGAACTTTTAAAATCATAAAAAATCATCGCTCTAAAATCTTTTCGACTTAATTCCATTTTCGTTGCGTGCGTAGAACTTTGTTACGTATGTGTGATAAATAAACAATTGACAAATCATTTTCCGCCAATTGTTTTTTTTTATTAACGTTTTAAAAATGTAACATTCGAAATTCAAATAGTTCCGATTAGCTAGAAGTGCAAAACTTTTAGTGTGCTCCATGTACCAAAATAATATTATTTACAATTTTTGTCTCTCTGTCTGTTTATCCGGCTAATCTCTAAACAGCTAAACTGATTTTGACGGGACTTTCATTGGCAGATACTGATGTAATAAGGAGTAACTTAGGCTACTTTTTTTTGGTTTTTTTTTCACGCGGACGAAGTCGTGGGTACAGTCTAGCCGTTGAACAGCGGACAGCCTTTAATGGAGTAAGTGATAACGCCGGATACAACCCGAGTGGAATTTCTTTTTTTGGATGCACTTGGTACTTCCAACACGAAAACATTTTTTTAACTTCCTGCTACGTATACGTACAGTATGTAAATAAGGAAGTTACTGATTTTGCCCCGATTTTCGAAAATCCAGTTTTCACCAGATCTCCACGTTTTGAGGTCTTAGGAATCTTTTCCGACTATTTCACGATGACGTCAGTATGTCTGTAATTATGTATTTATGTATGTATATTAGGGTGGAGTCAAAAAAAAAATTATTTTTTTTTCTTAGCCTGGGGGTCAAATTTGTAGCTTATAAAAAACAAAAATTTTTGAAAAAAAAAAAATTTTTTTACTCAACATCTTGAGGCAGCCCACTCATTTTTAAAATTAATTACGAGTAAAAACATTTGGTTGCAAAAAAAATTTTTTAAAAGCGTTCTAAAAACTTCAAAATATCCTCTTTTATGCCAATTAAAAATCACAAGTTAAAAAAAATTTTTGTGACTATTGTTTTAATATTTAAAAAAAATCCAAAAAAGTAACATTCCTTGTTAGGGCACTAGAATAAAATTTGAGTTGGAAATGATCATAATTGCCAATTCTTGGATGTTTTAAGACATTAAAAGACAAAAATTTTTTTTTTTTGCAACCAAATATTTTTACTCGTAATTAATTTTAAAAATGAGTGGGCTGCCTCAAGATGTTGAGTAAAAAATTTTATTTTTTTTTCAAAAATTTTTGTTTTTTATAAGCTACAAATTTGACCCCCAGGCTAAGAAGAAAAAAAATATTTTTTTTTCACTCCACCCTAATGTATATGTTTGTATGTGTGTATGTAACTTCCTAAACATTTGAACCAAATCGGTCCAGAAGATTTAGAGAAATTTTGAAAAAACCTGAAAAAAATTTTGGCTAAACAGTATTTTTTTAATATAACTTTTAGATTAATGTACCGATTGAGTACAAAAACTAATCAGCTCTATTACTCAAAAGACTACGTCTAATGCATAAATTGCATCAAAATCGGTTTATCCGTTTGGAAGAAAACGTTGACGAAAAATTTTGAAAAAAGTGTTTTTTCGACATAACTTCGAAATTTTTGACCAGCATTTTTTGGTATTCTACGATATTTTAGTACTTATAAAACTACGGCGAATGCCTTTTCTAAAATTAAAATTGAATCTAATTTTCAAAAGTTACAGCTTTTCAAATATTAAAATTACGTGGTTTTTAGCAAATTTACTTAATATTTTTGAAATAACTTTCAGGTTAATACACCGACTGTGTTAAAATCTTATCAACTTTTTTCCTTTCAAAACTGCGTGAAATCCCGTTAATTGGATCAAAATCGGTCAATTTGTTTAGGACTTGTTAATGACAACAATTTTTGAAAAAAATGTTATTTGACATTGCTTCGAAATTATTCAACATATCGATTATTTAGCTAAAGCAATATTTTAGATCTCAAAAATAGAGTTGAATGTCTTTCAAAAGATCTTGAAAATTCAATCAGCGGTGCCAAAACATACAGCTTTTCAAAAATCTTAATATAGATATTTGAACTGAAACATCTGTGCTTATGGTTTTTACTATTTTGAGCTTAAAATACTATATAAATTAATGTAGCGAGAAGTTTTAGGGATGGCCTGTAGGGTCAACCGTTTACACATTTCTATTAGGGATCAAACTCGCAGCACCTTGGATGATGTTTGCCTTGTTAGTAGCGTCGTTTGGCGATGATAATACAAGTAGAGACATTTGCATCACCGTCACAACAAAAAATAGGTTTTGCAAAAATGTTCTTTGACTGTATGGATTGAGCATACAAGGGCGCATAAAGAAAGCTTTAAGTTTGACTTTAGAAAATACTACGAGCACCAAGAGAAAATATAAGGCGTTAAAACATATTATGTCCAATGCTGTTTTGTGGTGACTTCAGATAAACACTGCCTGAAGCCCCACAAGGCATAAGAGTAGATGTCAAAGTCAACGCATTTTCAAATCCATAGTAAAAAGGCCCTTTCTTAATTGTGCTTCACTGCAGTCAACAGCATTGCCGAATATGAGAAATACTGTGGTCAAATACAAATTACGAATAAGTATTTATATGGCAATCGCCAACGATGTCGTGGGTACAGCTAGTTACAAAATAAACACCGACTAAGAAGAATAAACGCTGAGGCACCAAGGACGGACGACCAAGGAAAACATACATATATACATACATACGTATGAATTCATGAATACACATCTTCACGCCAAATTTCTTACGGAATAGGTAGTAGGTACTGGATCAAAAACACTTTTTTATCTTATAGTAAATTCTTAAGTACTGCACTTGTTTGGAATACACATCACACCTTTGATACCTAAACATCAAGAGATCAGCTGTGAGCAGAGATGTGTAGTGTAAAGATAGAATTAGGTCCAGCTTTTAGTGTTTTATATACTGTGTGGATCATATGATGCCCGGGTACAGCGTCCAGCAAAATAAAACAATACCATATTGATTTTAGAAACACGTACGTACGCTTCACTTTAAAAAATTTTGTTTGCGCGTTTTTTCCGATGGATGTGAGTACGTGAGTAATAGTAATTTTGCGCCTATGTGAGTACGGAAAATAGCTAGTAAATAAATTATCTACTCCCCTATAGCTATCGAAGCTTATCTTCCCTAGCCTCAAAATAAAATGGAAGAAGAAAATTCTTATTTAATAAAAATTGAGTCGTTGTGAGACGCTTAGCAGATAGATGTAAAATATCGATAATGTTTTGTATTTTTTTTTATATTATAAGATAGCAAACAAGCAGATGGGTCTCCTGATGGAAAAAGTTAACCACCGCCTGTAGACACCAAAAGTGTTAATGGTGCGTTTCTATCTTGTAGCGAGATCTAATGCCACATGCATAACATACCGGCTACCATACCCTCCAACCCGGAAGATGACAGTGACGAGCACTGACGCTATTGCGGCAGGAATAGGTAAGGCGGTGGTACCAGACCCGGGCAAAACAATGCAGAACTCTACCACCTAGTAGCGACGATGGCCTGGCAGAATGGCAGTTGGCCTATTCTTCAAAGGAGCCCGGGACCAACACGGGGAGATATGTGTAGAGGTTATACATGAAAACTTAGAATAACGACGCACGTGAAAGTAATGCTTTGTTAAGGGTAATATTATATATAATAAATACGTCACAACCAAAAACGATTTATTCATTCTTTTTTCTATTCCCGGTAAGAAAATGATGACTGAATCGGGTACGCCGGTTTCGGCGTAGTATTTGTTGCCGCATTTGACAAGTACGTCGGCGGTATCTAGTTAAGCTCCGCGAGACCGATCATTTATCTATGCTTAGCTTAGGAGTTAAAATATTGTACAAGGACGAAATATGATGGGTAAAAACTCGAAGTTATGTCGAAAAAATACATTTTTCAAAATTTTTTGACAATGATAATGCCCGAATGGATAAACTGATTTTGTTGCAGTTTATGCATTGGATGCAGTTTTTTAGGGAATAGGGCTGATTAGATTTTGTACTCAGTCAGTACACTAATTTGAAAGTTATATTAAAAAGATACTGTTTCACCGATTTTTTTGAGGTTTTTAAAAATTTCTCAAATCCTCTTGGACCAAACTGATTAAAAAAATTTAGGCAGTCTAAGTTAAACAGAATCCAATCGAATGGAATCAACTGCGTTTCGATCGGTCAAGCCGTTCAAAAGATATGAAATGTTTATACACACAAACACACATACACACACACACACACACACACACACACATACACACACTCACACATTCACACACATACATACTGACATCATCTTGAAAATAGTTAGAGAAGGATCCTAGGACTTCACAACGTGGAGATCTGGTGAAAAATCGATTTTCGAAAATCAGTAACTTCCTTATCTACATACTTAGGGGGAAAATAAAAATATAATCAAAGTTAAGTTATGATCAAAAACTAATGATGAATTCACAAAAATAGGGTAGGTATTTTAAAATTCTCTTGTTTACCTTTCAATTTCCCTAAAATTTAGTAAATATTTTAACCTTGACAACACCACTTCGAGTCAGTGGCGGTGGCGCCATTGATGTCGTAGCCACCTTTGTGTCTGCCGACATTTGTTGGTCGAGACTAATGACGACATAGTATTATTTGAAACATCATTTAAGATTAATTGTTATCGATATAATATATTATGATCGAGGCAATTTATCTGTTTATTTTATATATCTATCCACGAACTAATAACATATTATGTATTATTATGTGGGTTGTCTTTGACGATTGGATAGGGTTTATGTTACACGCTGTGTATGTGGGTTTGTAAACTTCTTGTATCTTTTAAATAGATTGACCGATAGAAACTCGGTCTCAATTTAGGTTTTGTTCTACCAAACTTAGATTTTCTGAAAGTTTAAACGGATTCGGCTCAGTAGTTTTTAGAGAATTTAATTAAACCTCAAAAATAGTTGTGGAATCAATGTTTTTTTAAATAACGTGACTTATGCATATTAGGCATATCAGATCAAAATTGACTGATTATTTAAGAGTAATTATTGACAAAAATGTATAAAAAAGTAGTAATTTATATAAATTTCGAGATTTTTCAAAGAATCGGTTCTACTATTACCCAAAACACCGTTCGAAAGATCAATCGAAATTCAAAAGTTAGAGTTTTACAAAAATTAAAATGGTATCGTTTTAAACAAATTTTAGATTATCTCTGCGAGTTTAAAAGTAATCCCAATTTCATCGAAAAATATACTTAGGTACATATTTTTGAATGCTTTGAGCTTGAACGTACATCAAGTCATCAATAACATTTTACTTTTTTACATATCACTGTAAATTATCAGCAAGTTTCAGGGACAGCCTATACCATGTAGTGACTATATATTTTTTAAATTGTTCTTTATTAAAAATTATATGCAAAAGACGTACCTATGCGAATAGTGCACGTGTGGTGTTTGCCATCTCAATTCAATTCTATCTTTAGTTTATTCTATCGATAAAATGATAGTTCCATGGATGATATGGCTAAGGCGTGCCAATCAGTGCCAATAGACGTTTTTCATCAACAAGCCTTTACATGCATTTTGAAATTGCTAAAATACCCGGAAACGTGGTCATACAATATGGAGATTTGCTGGAAGAAATTAATCGGGCTTGTCATTATTTTTACATTTATTTTTTTTAGAAAAAAAAAATTAAAAATATTTGCAGTTTTCTTAATATAATAATACATTATGAAATAACTATAGGAAAATTTAATCCCAGTTCTTTTTGTGTTTTGAATAATCTAAATACCTAATCATCCGTGGTACCTTACCCTCCAAAACGAAACATGCCACAGACAAGCATTGAAGATATTGCGGTAGGAATAGGAAAGGCGGTGGTATTAAGCCCGGGCGAGATGGAAACGGAACTATATTTACCACCTATTAGTCATGATGGTGGTGACACGTATAGTTAATGGCGCGCCTTTGCCGAACTGACCTTTTTTATATTATCAGATAGGAAACAAACAGATGGCTCCAGTAATGGAAACAAAAGCTATTCCCTATAGACACCAAAGATGTTAATGGTACTTTGCTATCCGTGTGACGGGATGGCAATGCCACATGCATAAGTCTACCGGCTATCTTACCCTCCAAACCGAAACACGACAATGACATGCATGGAAGCTATTGCGGCAGGTGGTGGTACCAAATACCCAGGCGAGTTTTAACGGGACTCTACCACCTAGTGGCCTAGACCAACAAGGTAGAAAAATGACTGATAATCCCTAATAGCTCTCTCTCTCTCTTTTGGGGAAACTTAGTACGAATAGTTTAATCAAAATATTTAGAAAACAAAAGAAATGTGTACGGTCAATATGTAATGTAAATCAACTTTATTCTTGCAAACCGCTTTTTAAAAATCTCAAAATACTACCATTACTCTGTCTTTATATTCTGGCGGTATGCGTATTTGTAAAAAAACATCAACAATTGTTTAAAACAAATGCTGAAGTATTAGGTAACACATATTTTAGGAATAGTGAGAAACTACATGTGCCCAGCCAAAGACTCCACATTTAAAAAAAAAAAAATGCCTATTGTATGATAATAAATACAGGTATACAATCATATTCTTGATACTCTTAAATCCTAACCTCTTAATAAATTCCAGAAACAACTATTTGATTTACTACTTATTATAATGTAAATCAACGTTTTACTGATTAAATTAAATATTTATCTAATAATAACAATTTTATTGTATAATTATAAAAAACGTAATTTTTAAATTTAAACTAATATGAATTAGACATTATCTACTTTTGTTAAAGTATGTAGATTTATAAAATTGTATATTAAAAAATGTAATTTATGCACCATATATAGTAGAACATGTTGATAAATATACATTAAATTGTACAACTTGTAACACCCAACTAAATTGTTAGGTACAGATTATCTATAATCTTTCTTCTGCCTTTAAACTTTGTAAAATGTCAACGTTTTAATTAAACAAAAAATTAAGTTTGAATAAAATTATAGAAATAAGTGTTGTGATGTGAAATAAGTTTGTAATTTATATTATGTAACGATAATTGAAAAAAAAAAGCACAAGCCCGCTGAGTGTCTACCGCCGGATCTTCTCAGTGTGTGGCCAGGTTCCGATTCAGTAGTAATTGTAGAAAAAAAAACGACTTACAGCATTTTTAATTTAATAATAAATAATTATATGTAATTTCAAAAATTTGCACACCATATCATTGTAAAATATGTTGGTAACTTAATCAAATTTTAATAACTTGTAACTCCCATATTCTGACAAATAAATAATTTCTTTCTTTCTTTCTATGATAAAAATACACACTTTTAGGTTTGTTGTATCAAATTTTCCGTAGAACGCATACCTTATGACCGCAATATTCCAAGAAATACTTCTATAAAATATACAGCAGGGTCATTTATTTACACCGAAACACCACATTCGTCCTTTATTTTAGAGACCCTGACTACGCAATCAACGAGGCTCGGGTTCGATCCCCGACGGGGACAAGCATTTGTGTGATGAGCATAAATGTTTGTATTTCCGGGTTTGGGTGTTTATTATATATATTCTAGTATTTATATATGTATTTCTATGTATTAGTATTGTTGACTAACACCCATAACACAAGCAAATAATTTGCTTATTTTGGGGTTAGATCAGTAAGTGTAATTTGTCCCGTGAATTATTATTATTATTATTATTATTATTATTATTATTTTATTTACAAATTTCAACTCTAAATAAAGTATTACAAAATTTGTGAATAAAAAGTTCGTGTGTGTATTTTTGTAACCTTTTCACGGAAAAATATCCAACAACGAGTATTGCAAAAACCAACTTACGTAGGTGTATGTAACATTAATAGAATGTCCTATTATATCGGCCCTTGTGAATGAATAATATGAATACGGTTTAAAAAATTAACCAAGTGCATGGCGGACCACGCGTTATGTACGACCACTGCCACCGTAATTGTCCGTCACAATAATGGGAACAAGAAGAGGGCATTTTCATTATTTTATACATAACATTTAATCTTTTCAACGCCAATAACGGATATGTCATATATCATAACATGATGCTTAGGGTACGTTGCGAAAAAAACTGGTTTGCTTAATTACATTTTTATGCATTGATTGTTAAATACCGGTTATACAAAAATTACACGATATACCTGTAGATATCATATAAGGAATGTACTTTACTCGATCATATAGAATTCCGAAAACAGGCTAAAAAATCTCTAAAACAAGTAATTTGTTCATAATTTTTCCAATTTTCCACGTGATTTTTATATGGTGATATTTAGTTTAAAACACAAAAAAGAATGTACTAAATTTTGGTTTTCAGTTGAAGTCCTATATTTATTTATCCCAAAACTAAACCGTTTTCCAGCAGTTTCAGAACATACCACACCGCCCACTTTCTATAGAATTGGCGCGCGTCAAAAGTACTCACCTTAATGACACATGTATAAGTTTTTACTTCTACATGTCATTTTGTAAGTTAGTCGACTATTATTCATAAACTGGTATACAATTCTTTGCTGTCACAGTTTTCCTTTTAACTTCGATATAATTATATACCACTACCGAGAATTTTTTTCTCACACACAGAAACAAACATTTAGCTGGAAGGGAGGACATTTGACTCGAAAATAAATTGGCAATTTAAAGCTTAATATTTAACTAACGGATCTTGTACGGAATTTTGTTCACAAACACACAATATTATTTAATTACCTGTCAAACGGCACCCCATAATAGTGTGGGCAGTGATTTATAGTGGTTTGCGTGAAAAAGTCATCTCTATTTTACCTATAGAGGAGGCACCCAAATATTATATTTTAACAATTTGTCAGCGTGACTAACAAGTATATTCGTGCAAAATTACAGCGTTCTAATACTGAATCTCTGAGCAAAGTTGCGTGCAGACGGATATATGGATAGACGGACAGTCATGGCGAAACTATATGGGTTCCTCGTAAAATACGGAACCTTAAAAATGATTGTAAGTTGATTATCGTTCAATCACTTTCATTGTTATGACGGCTGACGTTTAAAATATAGAGGACAGGTTTCATTGTTATGACGGCTGACGTTTAAAATATAGTGGACAGGATCACACAGCTTATACCATAATAGATGTTAACTGAATTATTTAATACGAGTATTAGCGCAACGACACACAGCCCACTGACATGACGTTTAAAAATAGTGTACAGAATCACACAGCTTATACCATAATAGATGTTAATTGAATTATTTAATATTAGCGAAATGGCACGCAGCCCCCTGCGTGATAAAGGGATTCTATGATCTATGGGAACAATGAATTTTGAAAATAAAAAACACGAAGTTCCTCATTATAAAAACATTAATATGAGGTCCTTTTCGAGGTATAAAGAAAGTAATTATTCGGCTATACATTTTTAATATGATTTTTATGATATTTTTATCGATAAAAATACAAATAAAACTATAAAATTATCTTAACACCTTTATTTTATTTACAATAATTTATATGTATAGCCATTATACATAGTCTATATATATTTACATCAAAATCTTACGCTTTTTTTAACGTTACGATAGTTAATAAGTAACCTACATATTAAGTCAAATCACACTATTTTTTTATTTCATGCAAATCCGTTTAGGCGTTTTAGCGTAAATTAATAATACAAACACATGTGCATACATACACACAAACTTGCGCTTTTATATTTAAAATTTAATACATTAGGTTTAGTTTGTATTTAAGGAAAAGGTTATGATTTATAATTGTTAAACGTTTTAATATTTATTATAAAACAATACTTCTTAAAGTTGTTGTGGTAATAAATTATATGAAAAGTCTAAAATCTTAAAATAGAATTGCAAAACAATATAAATTTATAATTATACTTTTAGGATGTACATGTTTACAGCCATTATTATTAACAGACGCTATGCTTATGAGGACACCCACACACAAGCAGCACACGATCAATAACTCCCTTCGGGTGTGATTGCACGTGATTGAAGGACACCCCAAGTGACGTCATAGGAGATTATTGATTTTCTTTACTTTATTTCCTACCGCTTTTGATATCCTGGTAACTAAGTATGCCGAGGAAAGCTTTCGCATTTTGGAAAACTTAAGAATCTCGTGGAAAAATCTTGAGAATTTTTAAGCTTTAGTTAGCCTTTCAATCATATGAAAAGTTTATGTAGAGTCCCATATAGTATGGTTAAAGTTTGGCTACCGTATTTTTAATCCTACCTACTGGTTCTAATGATGCAGGGGTCCATCAATGTGTTGATATTGTTTATGAAGGAAGCATTTGTGCACAACGAGTAAATTACCAGCAGTGTGGCATAGTCAATTGAGTGAGTGTGCTTCGTTTGGGATTCGCCCACGTGTTTTAGTTAGTTCACTTCGACCAAATCCTCCGGTTAATCTGAACGACACCTCCATGTGCGTATAGTTGCCTGGTGTTCCCGGTTTTCTATATCCGAAAAGTTATCCGATTTATCCGTGAGTTACCCGGTTAACTCAATGGATTATCACTACGTTAGCTGTTTGATAGTAATATTTGGCTTAGAACTCACACATTGTTATAATCAAAATGATCGTTACTTTCAAAATCACAAATATTGCGACGACTTATCGCCGTATTATGGCGATATCAACTTAGAGCAAATATCCGGGATTTGGTATGGTGTAGAAAAGATACCACACACTAGGGGAGAATATAAAGTTGAACATACAAATGAGTGCTTCTACATCGACATAAAGGAACTTTATATACAGGTTAGTAAATCTCTATATATATAAAAATCAGTTGCTGTTCGTTAGTCTCGCTAAAACTAGAGAACGGCTGAACCGATTTGGCTAATTTAGGTTTTGAATTAATTGTTCAGGGAAGGTTTAAAAGGTGAGAAAATATAGAAAAAAAAATAAGAGTAGTTAAAATGGCAGAACAACGTTTGCCGGGTCAGCTAGTAAATAATATTTAATTTACTAAAAATACAATTTTTAAATTCTAAGCAATTATTGCATTAAAATGTGTGGTGATATTTATAAGTATGTTTTATTTAGGCTTAGCTTTAAACTGAGAAATGTTATTAAATTCTAATTGATAAATACAGAGAAAATTAATTTCTCAATATATATATTTTTTTATAGTCGCCTCTGTGGTCTAGTAGTCCGGTTTCAGTGTAACCACACAAAGTCCCGGGTGTGATTCCCGCGTTAGGCAATCCAAAAATATGTTTTTCCTGTTTTTGATAAAACTCGTAGCCCGAGATGGAAAGTGCCCGGTTGGCGATAGGCTTGCCAACTATCACGGGCGAGACCTTGAGTAACTATGCGACCTAGTAATCATAATAATAGCTACACATATTATAGCCAATCGTTCGCCTTTTATAAACTGCCTGACACTTACAGACATAGAACAATTAATTTACAACTTTAGTTTATGCGCGTTTCCTAAAATATCGTTTATACCAATATATTTGATTCAGATGGGACACATATCTAATACCTTTAATTTATACTCTCCATCCATACGTCGTCTCTTGGTGAAACCCCGTCATAATCATTATTTTATTTTAAACACTTGTACTGTTTCACGATCACAAACTATAATATATTTATTTTTAATTAAATAACCAACCAGTTCCATTTTTTACTGCATCTTCAGGGCTAAAACTTAAATTCTTTTTTAAGTTTTAGCCCTGAAGATGCAGTAAAATAAGAAACCGGTTGAGTATTTAATTAAAAATAATTATAAGGTTGAATGACCTTCCTTCCATAATAGGCGAAAATATTTTAATACAGCATTCGGTACGTCTAACCAAGGATATCCAGCTAAAAATAAACGTCATTCAAGGGTTTAAAACTTTTTGATTTGTATGAAATTTTATTCGTATACGAAATTTTATTTGTACAAATCAAAAAGTTTTACACCCTTGAATGACATCTGTTTTTAGCTGGATATCTTTGATTAGACGTACCGAATGCTGGGTTATAATATTATTACCTACTAGCTGACCCGGCAAACGTTGTTCTGCGTTTGCCGTGTCAGCTAGTATTATATAGTTTGTAATCGTGAAACAGTAAGTGTTTAAAATAAAATAATGATTATGACGGAATTTCACCAAGAGACGACGTATGGATGGAGAGTATAAATTAAAGGTATTAGATATGTGTCCCATCTGAATCAAATATATTGGTATAAACGATATTTTAGGAAACGCGCATATAATATTTTAGGAAACAGTACTCACAAGTGTTTAAAATAAAATAATGATAAGTACCTTTAAATGATCGATCTAGCTAGGTTTCATTTTAAAAAAACGTCATTTTTACCAAAAAAATACAGGTCTATACATTAATACGCGAAGTAAACACTTTGTTACTCCTTTTTCGCTCGGTGGAGTATGAAATTTGGCACAGTGAAAGTATACATTGCAGAAGACTGTAGAAACCTAATATTTTTAATTAACATTTATCAAAAATGCATTAAATTAATAGAAATAAACATCACACACAATACATTCACGTAACGTACATGATACGAGTAATATACACATCTGTATAATATTTTCTTTACGGCTAAAGTTAAAAAAGATTTTATTGCTTAGTCTAATGTCAAATTTCGACCACAGGCGATTGCTTGTATCCATAAATATGCGTCTATGTTTATAGCATATTTAACGAATTTACTTAACATATCTTTAATTTTTTATCATCTGGTTATATTTGATCTTGGGTTATTTGTAACTTATCAATAGATTATGGTTGTGAATGAGACTATACTTTTAAGAAGTTCTGTCTCACCGTTAGTCCGTCACAATACATAGTAAAATCTATCCGATCCTGACGATTCTATTACAGCACACAATTCGGCCCGCTGTTTCGGTCCTTTATGGGCCTCGAGACCCTGCTCAAAAATTATTAACAAGTCGATATTCTGATGCCACTTACACTCCCACTTATCTTAAAGTTACTGTCCTAAGCCTAAGTTCGGTCTCACGGGAGATACCATTAGGGCAAACAGATTAGGATAGCAGCAGATAGTTCTGTTGATATAAAGAGATAATCATCACGAATGACTGATGACATCACAGGTTTCATAGCAGTTTATTTAACTAATAGGCTTGAAACCTATCACATCATAGGACTTATTGCCTCAATTACCAACTCATGACGCGGATCGTTGATGCAGTGTTAAACTTATCGAGGTTTTTTTTCATATCTTTCAGTATCCTTCTGAATGAAAGCCTATTTAATATCACGGCCTAGTTCAATGTAGTCTATTATTATACTAATATTATAAATGCAAAAGTACGGATGGATGTTTGTTACTGTTTCACGCAAAAGCAACTATACTAATTTGGATGGAATTTGGTACACATTAAGATGATGACTTGGAACAGCACATATGATACTTTTATCCCGGAAAAATTTGTTCGCGTAGGATTCAACAAAATTTTTTATGATGTAGCAGGCTGCAGGGTAAAATGAGAAATAAAGTGAACGACATAGTATTGTTTTTATTTTAAAATTTTTCTTTTTTTGAATGAGTGTTATACGGGGACTTTAATATTTCGTTAAACATGATGTTTTTTCTATAAGCGCCTAAGTGGGATGCAACGAGGACGCAGGGTCAGAATATGTCAATTAGCAGGTTAAAAGTGTCACTCGTAATCATATGATGTAAGCAGGATCTTGACGTCCCAGTCTCATTGGGCAATTATACGTCCGCTACCGTGACTTACTTTTATTAAAATTAAATTAATTAATAAAAATTTAAAGTTTGATTAGTGATGTGTATTAAGATATTGTTGTTATTAATTAGTGTTTCAAATGCGACAAACTTAAACTATTGTCCGAATTTACATCCAACACATGATTTCGACGAGGAAGCTTTGTTGGGACTGTGGTATATTCGTGAATACATCTATCATGGAGATAATGCCACAAGAACAGATTATAATCCGTATTGTCCTGTAGTACAGATACGGAAATTTGAAGATTATGTCAAAGGAGGATTGATAACTAAAGACTTAGTGAGTTTAAAATCATTAATGTAGAAGTTTTGTTGCAAAAGTTCATCGTTAGCTAGGTTCTAAAAAATAAGTTTACTGTGGTTCAAGATTCACATGACAAGTCAGGCAATCCGTTTTATGGGTTTTTATGTTTATCAGGGATAAATTTAACTATTGTATTAAGTAACTTGCTTGTTCATGATTTTTTGAATTTGCATAATAATTAGACCGCCATACTCGTTAAGTGGTTAGCGAATCTAACTTCGAATCGATGGGGCTTGCGGTCGATTCCCAACAGGGACAAATATTTCTGTGATGAGCATAGATGTTTGTATTTCTGGGTGTGGGTGTGTATTATGTATGTTACCTATAGTATTTATTTCTATGTATTAGTATCGTTGACTAACACCCATAACACAAGCAAATAATTTTCTTATTTTGGGGTTAGATCAACTTGTGTAATTTTATTAAATTAATTAATTAATGCACCTTTGCCTTGTCTTGTTGAGAATATAAAATATGTTTTGTCGGAATTTTAAGGACTAACTGATCCACGTGGCTTCGGCGATACGAAAAGGAACTGATCAACATTTATACAAAAAACCATAATAAAAATAATTTATTAGTTCTTAAAAATTCATTTTTTTTGAAATATTATCTTTATGACATTAACATTCAAATATTCCGCCGTTTGTTTATATAAACTTTACAAAATAATCTGTTTATAAACTTTGGTGGCATAGAAAAACTCGTTTCAATACAACTTTTTTGTAATGGTTTCTGAAATTTAATTTAATTTATTTTTGTTGAGTTCAACGTTGAATCGTCCTTTTTATGAAGATTATTACTTTTCCGCTCGATAGTCCGTAAAAAAGGAGTTAATGATAAAACTTGTCAATTCCATTATAACAACTGGGTTATATAGCTCCGAGGTGAATTGTCCCGGTACAACTATCCACCGGATCCACCGTTTTATCTATTTCTGCCGCTTTAACGCCTGCGCGTGGAACCACAGAGTAAATGGATACGCCATTCAAGACAATTTCTTAGTTTGACTAGACTTTGATTAAGACTGAATTCTTAGCTTGCATTTACAGACAGAAATACAGAGTTATACTACTTACGGATGAAATAAAATCATTTCAAGGGCAATTTTTAATTCCTGTCTTGCGGTACGATAAAACAGTACAACATGGTTTATTTCTATTTTTCACAATGTAATTTACCCTACAAATGTATGATATTTTTGACAGTAATAGGAGCGTTTGCTCATATGCGCGGCGACACGTTTCCTTCTCAATGCCGTGTCTATTAGTATTTATGTGGTCTGTGCGTGGAACTGTCCTGTATTGAATTTAATAGGTATAACGTGCGGTTAAACTAACGTCTTATACTTTCCATTGTAATCACACTGATAATATTAGCTATTTTGATGTCTATAAGCAGCTCGCAGCATTTTGATCTTAATAACGTCTGTTAGTTAGTTTCATTATGGTTAAACATTGCTTATAGACACTATAGGTACTTTGTCTATTTTATTAATCATGTTGTCATCGTATTGTTTAAGTTGGAATGATTACAAATAATCGGTAGAAATAAATGGTAATATATAAATAAGGTGCAATATTTTTTTAAAACTTAACGCGCCATACAGAACTTCGAGCTGTCAAAAAACCATTAATAAAATGGACAAAGTGTAAATATTGCGTTGCCATCCAGGTGGCAGCGATCTCACATATATAATTTCATATATATAGTTTATCTTAAAAATCATTTGATTCTTACACATGTTCTTAATTAATAATTAAAATATGGGGTGACGAATATTCGGTCATCTTCGAGCGGCGAAAACTCACGCTACGCCAATGGGTCCTCAACATTTTCCTCTATGTTAGTAGCACACAGTATACATACTCATCGCACGTTTCACTGCGCAACCGAAGCATATTCAGGAGAAAGGAACACTCCTTCATTCAACAAGATTCGAATTCTCCATCTTTTTAGTGGCAACACAAAAGTCACACGTGAGAGTCCCTGGAAACTAAATTTATTTCTTCTTGTTGCCAATTTTTTTTTCTTAATACACAATAATACAATGCACAATCATCTAATGATTTATATACGAAATCTACATTACTTATTAAAAATTAATAAAAATTCAGAGATTTTATTGTTTCCATTAAAAATATTCTCTGTTTCCACTGGATACATTTTATAGCTTCATTTATTGAAGAAAGTTTAGCTCAACCTGGAAATACAACATATACTAGACCTAATGAATGAACTAACTACAAAACTACAAAGTAATCACTAGTCACATACTCAATTACTACAAACTCTTCTGTTTTATATAATACTACTAGCTGTCTCTGCAAACGCTGTTTTGCCATACAAATTGGGGGTTCTTGAAGATGGGGGGAGGGTAACTGAGATAAAAACTATCCTATCTTTTAAATTGGACGCAACAGTAGATATCTACAAAATTTCATTGAAATCGGTTCAGTGGTCTAGTAGTTTCGGAGTCCATCGCGGACAAACAACGTAACACGTAATTTATATATATTAACAAGAAGAAGATAGATAAGGTAAATAATAAATCTTTTGTTCACAGCCAACACCGCCAACGCCGTATCCACCACTAACCAACTCCCCATATTACATTAACCAGCAATATGGCATGCCTGAGCAGTACAGGATACGGCACTTCGTATTAGAGTGGCATGAAGGATTATGGAGGGATGATTATCACATAAAAGTTAATACTTCTCATAAAGGATTTTGGCCTACAGATGTGCCGTATGGGTGTAAGTAACTTTATTTCACTTTTTTACATTATATACAAACAAGGAAATGGCTCTCCTGATGGAAAGAGACGATCATCACCTATAGACACCAAAAAAGTACGTTGCTATCTTTGTGGTGAGGTGTTAATGTCATCTCCATAAGTTTACCGGCTACCATACCCTCGAAACCGAAACACGATAATGCCAAGCATTGACGTTATTGTTGTAGGAATGGGTCGGTTTTACCGAGTACGTGTAACTCATATTACATAATCATTGGCTGTTTAGGAACTGCTTGGCAGAATGCCGGTCGTCTATTCTTTAACGGGGGCCCCGGACCGATATGGGGATACCACATTATTATCAGCTTTTAGCGGATCTAGCAGACAAAACACAGTTCCAATCGCTAATTTAAGTCGCTCAGAACCCACTTCTATACAATCATTGTTACTGCCTCTATGTGTTTCATCCTAGAATAGCACAGAACAGAACGGAACGGGAAGGGACGGGACGGGACGGAACGGGACGGGACGGAACGGAATGAAATGGAACGGAACGAAACAGAACAGAACAGAACAGAATAGAATAGATAGTCCCAGGATACTCGATCAATAACTGGTGAAAATTTTTGGTAGGGTAATGAAGAGGGGAGGGGGATTGATTGAGATATAAAACTATCCTACTTTTAAGTTAGACCAGGCAGTAGATATCTATATATATATATATATATATATATATATATATATATATATATATATATATATATATATATATATATATATATATATATATATATATATATATATATATATATATATATATATATATATATATATATATATATAATTTAAAAATCTCAATATTCCGATATCTTTAGAGTAGAGGACTCGTCAGAACGACCATCGAATGTATAGGAAAAGGTTTTTCGTATTTTGTATAAAATAAAAAGAAGTAAAAAATAATATTCATCCTTCACCAAATTAACAGTTCTCTAACTTATTAGTTACATCATTCGAGATTTTTCGAAGAAAGAAAAGATGAGCCTCTCGTCAAAACGAAGCTATTAATAAAAAATCAGCTTGTTATTAATCAAAAATACTTAAAAATGTTCCTGGGTCACGGTTTTTTTTGTCTTGATTAGAAAAAGTGCAACGTTCGAACGGAAGCCTTATTTTGAATTACCCCACTCATCTTTACCACGAATCATGTAAAAACAAAAATGTTGTGCCCTTTTTTACAACACTTTCGCGAACGACGGATCATGAAATATGGCACTATTAAAATTTTCCATTTAAATACATATTTTGTCACACTTCGTCCGCATGGAATTTTTTTTAAAATAAAAGTAGCCTAATTTACCTACTCCTTATTACATCAGTTATCTGCCAGTTTTTATCAATGTCAACTTTAAACTCAGAAGTGGCCAACGGTTGACTGAGAGACGGCTTGGTGTGAGACCTCAAGACAGCCTAACAAACCTACTTCTATTTTATATAAGACGCCAGGTAGGACTCAAGTTCTAAACAAACACCCATTTACATAACAAGTAATTTAAACAATATGCCGCGGCAATACGTTAACGGCGGCAGTAAATGTCATGCATCTATATATTTAATTTAATAATAAAAATGCGAAAGTTTGGATGTTTGGATGGATGTTTGTTACTCGATCACGAAAAAACTACTAAATGGATTTACATGAAATTTGGCACACAGGTAGATAATAACCTGGAGTTGCACATAGGCTACTTTTTATCCCGGAAAAATTAGGCGATCCCGCGGGATTCACCAAAAAAATGTATAATGCAGCGGGCTGCACGCAGCAGCTCGTATTATATAATAGAGACATTTTACATTCAGCGTCAGGCATTTCCTAAAACGTATTAATCTTTGTAATCTGGCGATGCTATTCGTGTACGGGCGGATTTGCCTGAGACAGATGAAATCATAATATACACACTAAATATATATACTATTTTGTTTATGGTTGGTCTGTTGTCTAACTTACAAGTTGTTTAGTCTATGGTTGAATTTAGACCAGAAGGCAATCGCTAGTAATTATAGGAGACACTATAGTGTCTCACGCTACATACACGTTTAACATATTATGTAAATACATAATATGTGGGAAACGTTAGGCGTGAGAACAGTGTAAATATCTGGAATCAGATGTCAACATAACCTCATTATAATTCCTCTTTTAATATACGAGCAATAAAGAACCTTCTTCCATTGACTATTAGAGATTGCCCAAATTTAAGAGGTTAATCAAGGAAAACTTTTCATCATAGTCAGTGCACGAAAATTAACTGTCTATGTCGGAGAACGAACCCGAACCTCTTCTAGACCGGTGATGTCAGACGTATACGCTAATCAACCTATCAATGAGACAGTAATTTACTGTAGTATAACCACATTAAATAAGTAAATATCATTAAGCTTGTTCCCGTGCGTGGTAGGAAGAGTGACCGATAAACCTCAAAAAGTGTTTCGGTTTACCACTACTCATCAGTTTGTCACTTTTACCTGACGACAATTTTAAGTGTTCATTCGTGATACGGAGATGTTAACAAATTCGATAAATTAATAAAAAAAATTTGAAACAACTTGTCCACGTATGAATAACGTGAAAATAACGTAATGCTAGTGTAATGGTTACTTAGTGTGCATTTTCCATTTTCCTAATGGAAAGATACTTCTATTGCCTATAGTCGCCAAAGACGTTAATAGTATGTTGCTATCCGCTTGGCGAGGTGTTAATACCACATGCATAAGTTTACCAGCTATCATACTCTCCAACCCGGAACACAGCAGTGACAAGCATTGACGTTCTTGCGGTACCCGGTAGGAATAGGTAAAGTATAGGTAAAGGTAAAGCCATGGTATCAAACCCAGGCAAGGCGTTGCAGAACTCTACCACCTGGTAGTCACGATGATAGAAACTTGTATAACCAGTCGTTCACCTTTTACAAACTGACTGGAAGAATAATAGATGGTCTTTATTTTTTAAAGAGTGCTCGGATCAACACGGGAATTGAATTAATACACGCTACGCACACATAAAAATGATTAGTTATATGTATAATATTCATACTACGTAGTGTTGATTTGAGGTTGACACCGAAATATATACAGTCTGAAATAATATGGTATGTACATTGTACATGCAAAAACAGCTTCAGCGCTTATACTTGTTATGTTCTGGTTTATAGGGTACTAGCCGACCCGGCAAACGTTGTTTTGCTAAATATATTTATAACAGTACTACTCTACTATATAATGGATGTTATTATACATATAAACCTTTCCCTTGAATTACTCTATCTATTAAAAAAACCGCATTACAATCGGTTGCGTAGTTTTAAAGATCTAAGCATACATATGAGTTAGGAACAGACAGCGGAAAGCGACTTTGTAGTGAAGTTATAGCCAAGAGCAATAATATGTATACACACAGAAAAATCATTTTTTATTTAGAACGATCATTTGTTAACCTAAACAAATATATTGATGATTGTGACTTAATTTTTTTAATACAAATCTTGTAGAAACCAGAACATTAAATAATTCATGAATACTTATTAGTGCTCGTGACTGTACCCGGAAAACTGTACTGTATTGTATGGTATTTTAACCAACCACAGGGACGACAATGCACCCTTAATATTTTTTAATTTAGGTCGCTTGTCTTTTTTCCTGTGGTATAAAAAAATGTTAAAAATTGACTTTAAAATTATAAAGGTAATTGTTTTTCCTTTCAGCTGTTGACAAAATGTACCGGTTTTTTGGCGGCGTGATCCAAGTGTTGAAAGTGGCACATAACCATTTGGTTTTGAACTTCTGTATGCGGCTTCCACATTCCCAGCTCTACAGTGTTGTGCTCTCTAGAAATGAGAACCAACTCACTCGGGAAGATCTTGCCAGTATTCATAACATATTCTCTATCAAAAATCTATCAACGTCGGCTTTGAAGCGTGTGTGTGAAAATTCCGCAAATGGTCAATATTTATCAAGACTTTTATTTGTGTTAATTTTTATTTTAGGTTCCCTGAGATTATTACGTTAATTGGTAATTATAAAATATAAAATTTGACGCTAAAAATAAAAGTCTTTGTCATATTACGCTTATTTGCGTTACCTAATTTATTTATTTGTTTTAATATAATTTTCAGTAACACTTTTTTTTACCTAAAGTTCTTTTATATTTAACTAGCTGACCCGGCAAATGTTGTTTTGCCTTTTTAACTACTCCTATTTTTTTTCTATACTTTCTCACCTTTAAACCTTCCCTGGATTTCAACAATTAATTCAAAACCAAAATTAGCGTTTAGCCGTTCTCAAGTTTTAGCGTAACTAACGAACAGCAATTGATTTTTTATATATAGATTAATAATAATGAATTGAAAAAGTCATATTGGTGTCAAGAAATTTAAATAATTATTGCACAGCTAAAAAAATTAAAAATATAAGTTTTGCAGACGGCAAAAGAAAACTAATCTTTTTGCAAGAAATTGAGCCTAACTACATTTTAAAACAATTAATTGAAATAAATAAATAGAAAATCATAAAGAGAAGAAGAAAAGAAAAAGGAAATCAAAACCATATTTAAGCCTACAAATTAGGTTAACTTAAAAGAAAAAGATTTTTATTTGAGGATATTTTTGCCATTCTGCAATGTAATTAAAAATATTACATAACTGTTGATTTTCTTATTAGTGTAAAGGCAACGTTACTAGGTCCATAATCCATATAGGCTATTCTGGAATGACCGTTTTATAGTATAGATATATAGATCTGTTTTAATATTTAAGTATTATGAAAGGCATATATTATGATTCAGTTTACCGGTAAGTTTGCAACGTCTTTTTGGTAACATTGCCGTTAATCTGTAATAGCGCCTCGAAGGTTATATTTTTTTGTATTTATAATTTAAAATTACTTTCCTAGAGAAAAATACGTATGTACGAATACATAACTACGAAATATTTAGTAAAAAATTATTGAACTCATAATAAAGTTTAAATTAGACTTGTGTATTATTTTATTAAAAAAACCTCGTCAATTAATACAAAATTGTTGAAATCTTGCCGGAATTCATCATGCTAATTAAATTATTTTTAAAAGGCAGTATACATATATACAAATTAAAGCTTTCTGCACTACTTAATGCATATAAATTTTAACTACACTAAGTCTCGTTTTTATATCACCGAATAGTTACAAATAAATGTTTCTCCTGATAGAAAGATAATTATCGCATATAGGGATTGAGACAGCTGACCATGATGCTATCTGATGAAAAATATCACAATTGATGTGGTTTAAATAGTTTTATTTAAGCATTGAAAGTATTGACCGACCCGTTGGTGGAGTGGTTAGTGACCCTGACTATGCAATTGACGGGGCTCGGGTTCGATCCCCGACGGGGACAAGCACTAATGTGATGAACATAAATGTTTGTATTTCCAGGTTTGGGTGTTTATTAAATCTACTCCAGTATTTATATATGTATTGATATGTATTAGTATCGTTAACTAATACCCATAACACAAGCAAATACTTTGCTTACTTAGGGGCTAGATTAGATCAGTCAGTGTAATTTGTCCCGTGAATATTTTTTATTATTAGTTTAAATTTTATTTTTTTTAACTAAAATAAATTTTCTTCATGTCCTCGTCAAAAATAACTTGCTGTATTCGTAGGTGTAAACATTTTCCACATTAAAATAATACGGAGATTAATATATTATCGTTTCCCGAAAAGTACTTTGAACACTGTATGGTAAACTTTTTAACACGCAAAAATTTGACTAAATATGGGAAAAATAACGTGAAAGTAAATTATTTTAATTACCAATTTGGATTAATAATAATAACTTTTCTTACAATCAATTAAAAATAAAGTGCCCTGATGATGCTTATGTAAGCGAAACCGGTTGGTAATAAGTGATAATAGCTTTATTGTGAAACTGTACAAGTGTATAAGTGATAAAATATTACATTAAAAATTAAAGATGGCAGTTTTTTTATCCCACTTCCGCTAATATTACAAATGCGAAAGTATGTTTGGATAGATGGATGGATGTTTGTTACACTTTCATGCAAAAACGGCCGGAGCGATTTGGATTTTGGCATATTTTGGCACACGTATAGATGATGACTTGGAATAGAACATTTAGTGGAGTTCCGTAAGATTTATACCTCGGAATCCATGGCTAGTCAATAAATCTCTATAACGAGTGTTTATCAGCATTATTAGAAGCTCAAATAAAAAAGTTTAAAAAAATTTACCGATCTCGATCACCACATTTTTTTAAACAATTTACTGGAAATGAGAGATGGAAGGGGGAATAAAATGTTTATAGTAAAGATTTTAATTTTATATTTAATAAGTTTAAGAAAAAGAAGTATCTTCACGCCCGTATCCCCGAAGAGGTAGGCAGAGTACATCAAGTGCACCTACGATTAGCCGAAGATCTTAGTCCCATAAAACGTGATAGGTGGCAAGCCTATCGCCAACCGGACACTTTCGAATCTCGGCTAACTTTGTGTTTATCAGAAAATTGAAAAAAAAAAACACTTTTTTTATGAGCCCGACCCGGGAATCGAACTTGGGACCTCATGTGGTCAACGCCAACGCTGGACCACTAAACCACAGAGGCGACAATTATATTTGAATAGTAACGTTAATGTTAATTTATTACATTTTTTAATTGGCTAAATGTTTTTTGTTAACTTCCCGCTACGCATGTAAATAAGGAAGTTACTGATTTTGCCCCAATTTTCGAAAATCGAGTTTTCATCAGATCTCTACGTTTTGAGGTCTCAGGAACCTTTTCTGACTTTTTTGACGATGACGTCAGTATGTATGTATGTAATTTTGAACTAATTTGGTCCAGGAGATTTTTGAGAAATTTTGAAAAAACCTAAAAAACAGTTTAAATAAAAAAAATATCGCAAACAAAAAACCCGACAGCATTTAATCTTTAGAAAAGGTTTATTGCCTGAAATGAAAGCTAAAAAAAAAGAAACAAGCCCAGTAGTTTAGAATCATGTTAAGTAATAATGAATAACTTCACCATTGAAATAGTTCTATAATCGATGTAGGTACATACATATAAAACAATTCATGAATTTTAATTCATCACAGAACGATTAACAGCCGGGGCACATTCAATTTTTAGCTATCAAATTTTCACAAAGGACCCCGACTGTTAATCGTTCTGTGATGAATTAAAATTTATGAATTGTTTTAAATGTATGTACCTATGTACATCGATTATAGAACTATTTCAATGGTGAAGTTATTCATTATTACTTAACATGATTCTAAACTACTGGGCTTGTTTCCTTCTTTTTAGCTTTCATGTCAGGCAATAAACCTTTTCTAAAGATTAAATGCAGTCGGGTTTTTTTGTTTTCGATAATTTTTTTATTTAACACTTTTTAGTTAGGATTCATTAACTTCGATATTAAAATTATAAGATGGTAAATTACGCAATCTTGTCATTTCATTCAAATATCGTGGGGATTATTAAGTAATTTATGGTGGTCTAAACTATTTATTATTAGCCCCACTTGAGACCTAACCCGGCTCAAAGCAACGCATGCTTTGAGCCGGGTTAGGTTCAATTCTGACTTTCACTCCAGGAACATTGTTTTTAATTGCGTTGCGTCAAATTCTATATAGGTAAACAGCCTATGGCAATTCTCTGTCTTCCAATTGATCTTTTCGAAGAACTGGTCACTCTATTGTCCTTATAACTCTCATTATAATATTATATTCAATTTACCTTTTTTATTTATATTTTGCATTAATCCCCCCGTTGTAAAGGCAGAATAATGAAACACTAATTAAAGTATACGTATAAAGTAGGTACTTGTTATAAGTAGGAAAATGGTTTTAAACAAATTTAAATCGTTATACATAATATGTACCTATATCCTAAACTATTAGATACCTACCTCTATTGTACCTACCTATTTAAAATAGAGCATCTTCTTATGATTTCAAAACTCGAGATCTGATAAATACCCTATTTTAGAAAATGGGGTGAAATCAAGGACGTTCCGAATTTTGAAAATTTTCATTTACCTAGTGGGAAGTTAAAAAAAAGGTAAAGTAAAAGTATTAACGCACTATTAAATAGGTAGGTACCTAATAAAACCAACTAACTAACGCCCTGACCGCCCGTTTTTGCTTAAGTAGCGACCCTAACTACCAATCAACAGGGCTTGGAGACAAATTATCATAATATAATGGCTACTATCGTTACTTGGGTTTGATTCTAAGCAGGGACAAGTATTTGTTTGAAAAGCACGTATGTTTGTATTTTTGTTTCGAATGCTCATTAAATAACCAAGCGAAGCTTTGTGACGATAGACGCAAGTGCGGCCGCAGCATTAGAGATGCCACGAATATACGTCGCCAAATATTCACGTGATTTTGGTGAATATTTGGCGACGTATTTGTTTTCCCCGTGTTGGTTCCGGGCTCCTTTGAAGAATAGGCAAACTGTCGATCTGCCAGGCAGGTCGTAAAAGGTGACCGGTTGGCTATACGAGTCACTACCATCGTGGATACTAGGTGGAAGATTTATGCATTGTCTCGCCTAGGTCTGGACTCTGGTACAACCGCCTTACCTATTCCTGCCGCAATAGCGTCAGTGCTTGTCACTGTCGTGTTGCGGTTTGGATTTATTAGACCTCGCCACAAGATAGCAACGCATCATTAACGCCTTTGATGCCTATAGGCGATAGTTGACTCTTTCCATCAAGAGACCCATGTGCTTGTTTGCTATCTTATGATTAAAAAAAACATTAGCGAATTCGGAGTTGATCGTATCACAAGGTACAGGTATTATTTGTTTATGAAGATTGAATGCTGTAAGCAGATGCTTCTCCTGATAGAAAGATGGAAAGATAAAACATCGCCTATAGACACCAAAGATGTTAATGGTGTGTTGCTATCCGTGTGACGGGATGACAATGCCACATGCATATGTGTACCGGCTACCTTACCATCTTAACCGGAACACGACAATGATAATCATTGACGCTATTGTGGCAGGAGTAGGTAAGGCAGTGGTACTACATATCCGGGCAAGACGTTGCAGAAATCTAACACTTAGTAGTCACGATGGTAGTGACGAAAATAGCCAATCAATCGCCTCTTACGACCTGCCTGGTAGAACGACAAATGGCCTATTCTTCAAAGAAGCCCGGACCTGCACGGAGTAAGAACTACTGAACCGATTTTGATAAACCTTAGACAGTTCCCTAAGTTGTTATATAACTTATTTTAAATCAAAAATAATTATCTCGATATTTATTTATTATTTATTTAAAATTTATGCACAACATGTACAGAGGTGGACTTAATGCTACATGACATTCTCTACCAGTCAACCTTAAACAAATATAAACAGTGTTTACGATGGGGTGCACAGAGAAACTTATTACAATCGTTTACTACTGACATACCTTCTTGATTATTATTAAGATAAATTAAAATTAAAGAAAACAATAAGATAATACGATATTACAATATACTTAGATACAAGTAATATATTACATATATAATACATTATACATATACCTACATAAATACCTATATATATACAAGTACATATTTATATATAGTTATATAAATACATATATACATACATATTATACTACCATAGCGCGTAACACCATTATTCTGCCAAATGCTTACAGAGAGAACGTTTAAAAGACAATTTGGAGGGACTATTCCTAATATCAATGGGAAGAGTATTCCAAAGCCTCACAGCTTCAGAAGAGAAAGATTTGGATAAGAAATCGGTACGACAAAAAGGTACTTGAAGAGTCGGGATATTTTCTGAACGAAGTTGGCGTGAATGTGTGGCATGCTGAAATATGAATTTTGACTTAAGATATTGAGGTGCATTAGGATTATTCGATATGTCTTTTATTTCCCGAAAAATTCCTGGACAAACATACAAATATACATACACTTACGCAATTTTACTACACGTGCTTGGACGCCTAAATATATCATCATACCTACTCAAATGTTATCCAATTCCAACAATATTACATACCTACATGTCAAACTAATAACCTCCATTTTTTCGTCGGTTGAAAATATTGTCTAACTGATGATAAATACTGATTAATGAAATGAATACCGAATAACAAATACTGAAGTAGGTAGCTATATAGGTGTGTATAAAGTACGTGAATATAAATAGGAAAATTAACTTTAAATCGTTATATATCTTAAACTATTATTTAAAAAGAAAAATGATGAATAAAACCCAAAATTATTTTTAAATACCTATTCAACAATACCCCACATGATTGTTCATCAATATATTTTTTTAAAATTTTGACAATATGGCGCCTGGTGGTTTCCATGGTGGGTTTTAATAAATGTCATGTCTTTAGTGACACTCGCAAGGTTAAGACGAATCGATTGACATGCGAATCATCAAAATCATCCTACGCGTTTGGCCTCTAGAATGCCACATAGGAACAAACATACATACATACATACATACATACATATATAGACTGATAAACACAATACCCTCCTGCAGTCGGGTAATAAACTACTAGTTAGTTTTAATAAACTTTCAAATTGAGTACAAAATCTAATCAGCTCTATTCCCCAAAAAACTGCGCCCAATACATAAATTACATCAAAATCGGTTTATCCGTTCGGGCTCGGGAGTTACCGATTTTTTAACCAATAGATTTTGTAGCTAAACAAATTAACCTAGACCTCAAAAATTGCTTTAAACGCCATTCGAAAGATTAAAGTCGATCATCATTTTGAAAATATACATCTTTTCTTGCATTAAAATACTCGTACTATCATTTTTACAAACAGTTTAGTATAGTTTTTGCTTCTTTGAGCTCAAAATGCCTCAATTTAGCGAGAAAATTCCAGGGATAGCCTGCAGGGTCAACCGGCTTACAGTTGTTTGTATTAAAGTGTTCTTTGTATTAAACATTAAAAATCCTCTTTTTAATCCGCATTATAGTGATGGGCAACTTCGGAAACCTACATTGCGCCCAAATATAACTTTAAACTAATATAATTTATTAAATATTGTTATAATTTATTAAATAAATATTTAATTAATTTATAAAATTTATTAAATATTTATTAATAATTGAAATCTATACTATAAAGATTTTGTTCCTAATTCCACCTTACATTTTCCAGGAAATTGTTAAAAAGAATTTTGTAATCAAGATCAGTCAATTATTTTTTTACACTTTTTAATTTGATCCTTTAATAATACTGTCAAACACTCGTTATACAGATTTATTGAATAACCTGGCTTCCGAGGTTTTTTACAATTTGCCTTACGGTAATTCACTAATTTACTTACTTTATTTCTTACTTACTTTATATTCCGAAAAATAAGTTGTTCCCGTTGGATTCACCAAAAACTGTTATGATTCAGCATGCTGCAGGGCGCAGCTACTATATCATGAGATAGCAAAGAAGAAGGTGGTTTCCCTAATGGAAAAAGACAACCATCGCTTATAGACACCAAAGATGTTAATGGTGCGTTCCCATCCACGTGGCGTGGTCTTAATGCTACACGTACATATATTTTTACCGGCTACTGTACCCACCAAACCGGAACACGACGTTAACTAGCACTGACGCTATTGTGGCAGGAATAGGAAAGGCGGTGGTACCGGTCTCCGGCGAGACAATGTAGAACTCTACCACCAAGTAGCCACAATAGTAGTGACTCGTATAACTATTGCCTGGCAGAAAGTTACATATTCTGTTCTTCAATGGGAGCTAGGACCAAGAAGAGGTGTTACTTTTTAAAAAAAAATTAAATCGGTATTTTGACGCGCGCCTATACTATAGAAAGTGGGCGGCGCAGTATGTTCTGAAACCGCTGAGAAACGTTTTAGTTTTCGGATAAATAAATATAGGACTTCAGTTGAAAACCAAAATTTAGTACATTCTTTTTTGTGTTTAAAACTAAATATCACCATATAAAAATCATGTGGAAAATTAGAAATATTATGAACAAATTACTTGTTTTAGAGATTTTTTAGCCTGATTTGGGAATTTTGTATGACCAAGTAAAGTACATTTTATCATGTAATAAGTTAGTACATTCCTTAGAAAATATCTTCAGGTATATCGTGTAATTTTTGTAAAACCATTACTTAACAATCAATACATAAAAATGTGATTAAGCAAACCAGTTTTTTCCGTTTGTCTCCGGTGCTTCGCCTTAAATTTTTTGGAGGTTTTGCTCGAAAATCTAAAATATCAGTAGCAGCTCGAAGTATGGAGGAGTGGTGTAGTACTACTCTCGTGTCTCGGATGAGTAAGTAAAGTTGTGGGTCCCAGTTATCGCCAGAAATAGTCGATAATACAAAAATAACATGTCAGTAAAATGTAGCGATAAGAATCAACACTTATCTCGCCAACAAACGTGGTGAGTCGTGGTGAACTGGAAAGTTTATAGACGTTCGGTTTACTCTGCCTGCCTTGCAAGGGAAAAGGACGTGATGATAATTTTTTTATTTTTTTAGAGCAATTACACTGCATCAAAGTCATGTAAAGCTATACGGTGCAATAAAATTTTTTGAGAATATCTTACATAAGCTTTTAAAGTGGAACTTTTGATTTTAAAGTCGCTTAATTTCATATCATATTTTTAAAATAATTTTGTATAAAATTATGCACCCTTAAGTAATGTGTAGGATTTTTGAAATATTTTTTTTATAAGATAGCAGACAAGCAGATGAGTCTCCTGATGTAAAGAATCAACCATGGCTTATAGACACCAAAGATGTTAATGGTGCGTATCTATCTTGTGGCGATTCTAATGCCACATGCATAAGTTTACCGGCTACCTTACCCTCCAAACCGGAACACGACAGTGACTAGCATTGACGCTATTGCGGCAGGAACAGGTAAGGCAGTGGTACCAGACCCGGTCGAGCCGATGCAGAACTCTACCACCTAGTACAATAAATTGCAAATAAATAGATAATCCCCAAATGTAAGGATTGATTCAGGGAAGCAGGGAAGATATTAAATTTTTTTAAGATGTTTGACCAAAGAATTATTCAGGAGTAATTTTTGCAACAGAGATGGTGAAGTTGGTTTTTTAAGATGTTTGACCAAAGAATTATTCAGGAGTAATTTTTGCAACAGAGATGGTGAAGTTCTGTGACACCGTGTTTGGGTTTTCCACCATAATGCTATCACTTCTTAATGCCATGTGTGCGTATGACTGTAAATCCTCGCCACTTAGATATCAGTACGCCATTAACATTCTAGTATTTACGAGCGAAGGTATGTATGTGAAGAATAGACCAACTGACTTTTTGTTAGGCAAGTCATAAAAAGTGACTGATTGGCTATATGTGCGTGTCACTATCATCGTGACTACTAGGTGGTAGAGTTCCGCAACATCTCGCCCGGATATTTGGAACCACTTACCTATTCCTGAAGCAATAGCATTAAAGATTCTTATTGTTATGTTCCAGTTTGGAGGGTAAGGTAGCCGGTAAAATCATGTATGTGGCGTTACAATCCCGCCACACGGAGAGCAACGCAACGTTAACTTATACCGGATACTTTCCTCCGGATAGCTTCAGTGCTTGTTGCTGTCCTGTTCCGGTTTGAAGGGTACTTTAGCCGGTAAACTTATGTATGCGGCATTAGACCTCGCCACAAGATAACAACGCACCATTAACATCTTTGGTGTCTAGAGGTGATGGTTTCTCTTTCCATCGGGAGAGCCATCTGCTTGTTTGCTATCTAATGATGTAAAGAATATCTGCTTGTTTGCTTTCTTGTGATATAAAATAATTGTGTTCAGCTAACTTTATAACTAATCGAAAACAAGTTTCGTAATATTTCTAAAAATAGAGCCGGTCCCTTAACCCACGGGGGTTGTAGGCGACCTACGCTTTATACTCGTATTTGATCTATATTTTCAGAGTATCTATTTGAAGATACGAAAAAGGGATTAAAACTAGTTACGAAAATAGAACAGATTGTTTTTTATTGATAGAATTCAACATTTTTACAATATAGGTATAGGAGTTTTCTACATTTTGGAATCGACAGAATATTTTTTTTATATCATTAGATAGCAAACAAGCAGATAGGTCTTCTGATGGAGTCAACCATCGCCTATAGACACCAAAGATGTTAATGGTGCGTTGTTATCTTGTGGCGAGGTCTAATGCCGCATACATAAGTTTACCGGCTACCCTTCAAACCGGAATACGGCAGCGACAAGCACTGACGCTATCCGGAGGAAAGTATCCGGTATATGTCTAATAATGCCGGATTCAGGATCCAGCTTTCAGAATGGGAATTCCTATTCCAGACTTACTCTAAATAAATTGGTGGACTAAAATTATTCTAATTTAATTTAGAATTTTAACTCCATTTTCGCTTATCGAAGATGGTAATTACCTACCTTAATGCTATTAGGTACTAGTTCAGTCAATGACCGGTTTCTCGAATAATTTTGCTAATCAGCACCGATTTTTCGTACAAATGTCTACTTTTACGCTCTACTTCAAAGTAGCCCTATACCGAAAGTTTGGGCGGAACCCCCACTTGGGGTATACACTGTACAATGTTTTTTTTTTAAAAAAAGGTCTGAGGATGGATGAATTGATTGATTCTTAGCAACTTTTGGTTAATTTTTTTTTCTGTGTCAATACTTTTTAACTTATTTACGAGTGATAGTTAAAATTTGTCAACCATAAACAACCTTTTTAGACATTTTTTTGCGAATAACTCAGAATGTAGCTTATAAACAAAAAACACAGATAATGGTAGATTTATGGTGTTTGTAGATCCAAAACAAATGGCTTGTTTGCTTTCTTGAAAGTTGAAACGTAAGTTTGTTGAAGTCTGATTTTAAAATTTGTTTCAAATGCAGATTTTACCCTAAATTACTATCGCTAGTCGCTACCACCTAAGCTACGCATCTTCTCGCCTGGATTTGGTAATTGGTGTTATTGCCAAAGAGTATACAATACTACGTAAGATTATTGCTTTACCTATCGTCATAATAGCGTCAATACTTGTCACAGTTGTCTTATCATTTGGAGGGTAAACTAAACTTATGCATGTGTCATTATTTTTGTTATCATCCCGCCACACGTAACACGGATAAGCTATTCTTTCTTCCCACCAAGGAAGGCATTTGCTTAATGCTGTCATATGATATAAAAAACTTCATATGTATTAATATGTATCAACGTAAGTTGTTTTGAGCTCAACGCTATTTTTAATTGAGAAATGGTCTTAAAATCGTCTTAGCGTATCCTAGGGTTTAATAGGATCACAAACATCACACTTCTAATGATTCACATTGCAACTCGTGCGCTATGCAATACAAGACACCTGAACCAATTTGCCAATTAATACGTCGTACTCGTAAACGACGCCTTGTCCCATATTTCCTTGAGAATTCTAAGTGTTACGATGTTTGCTTTGTTGCTTGTGTACGTTTTAACCTTAAAGCCACAAGCTCAAGGTTTATGCGGTGATAGTATACGATGGTCGCACAATGTGAATATGAATGATGTGTATGGTGTTTGGTACGGAGTAGGATATGTCCAGCATAACCCGGATTGGACCAACATGCCTAATGAAGTCGGCTGTGTAACTTTATATATTACAGATGCAAGTGATGAATTTCGAGACAATTGGCTTGACTGGTCTGTAAGTAAAATAGATTTTATTATGGAGTTTATAAACTTAGCTAACACGTGGCTAATGCTCAGTTCCTATATCAGTAAAAACTGGTTTTAGTTACGAGTAGTAACATTTCCTACGAGGCGTCAGCTAAATTTCTTCATATAAATGTTAAATTAAAAACTGTCCAAACAACTTATAGTTGAAAAATGTCCAAACCAGGCGCGGAACCAGGATTTGGTTAAGGGGGGAGACAATCTAAGCTCATTTCACCCCAAGTATCCATTACCCCCCCAAAGCTTCGTTATTATTTAATAACTTGCTAATGATTACTGCTACGAATGACGGATCGTTATTTATAGAAACTTGGCATGAAGGACAAATTATTATTGATGAACAAGCTGATCCGCGCAATTTTACCCACAAGTAGAGTAACATAATATAATTAATATGGTCTTCAATCAAATTTTCATCCCCGTTTTCAGTCCTTAGAGATTGATATTTGGAAAATAAATCGCATATGTTTGAGTCCAGATTTTCAAGCCATTAAAGCGTAACAAACAGACAGACTAATATTGATATAATGTCAAGAATCAGATTCGCTTATGCTTATTTCTATCATTTAGCATGTGTCGCTTATATCGCTTATATCGACACAGATTAGGACTGTCAGGATGACATATTGCTCCGCATTTTGCAAAAACTTCATAAGTGATGGGTAAGGTGTGCAAAAATATTCTAACAAAGAAACACTTAAAATATTTTTCATTCTCATTGGTTATACTCTTTATTTAGATTCCCATTAGATCATGTTACCATGTATTAGTTGGTAGGTGTAAAATAACTAACACGACTTTTATATATACATACATTCATATATATAGATGAACGGCTACACTGATGTATTTTACTGTTTGTTTATTGATGAATATTATTTGATTATAAATATTAAATATATGATAATATAATATAATATATTCCCGGGACAAATTACACTTACTGATCTCACCCCAAAGAAAGCAAATTATTTGCTTGTGTTATGGGTGTAAGTCAACGATACTTATATATAGAAATACATATATTAATACTAGAATATATTTGATAAACACCCAAACCCGGAAATACAATATTTATGCTCATCACACAAATGCTTGTCCCCGTCGAGGATCGAACCCGAGCCCCGTCTGTTGCGTAGTCAGGGTCGCTGACGTTTGTGACGACTGAAGTTGAGCGGGATCCAATTGAAAGCATCAACCGCGTTTCGATCGGTACAGCCGTTCAAAAGATAAAACACACATACTGACGTCATCCTAAAAATAGTCGGAAAAGGTTCCCAGGACCTCAAAACATGGAGAAAATCGGGGCAGAAGTGTAAACATTAAACTGTATTTTAAATTTTCAAACCAATTGTAATATTAACAATTAAAATTTCATAATTTTATCTTAAATATTAGTATGTTGCTAACGTGAACCCATAACATTTTCCCTTGCCAAAAATTGTCTAACGCGCTTATGAAATCTTTCGCTTCAAAAACTTGTTAATTTTGTTCAAACATTTGAATTACGAAGGAAATAACTGAACTTCCTTATCTACATACGTAGCGGGAAGTTAAAAAAAATATACCTAAGTAATTTTTCTCTTCTAGATTTTACGGCCTAATTACACCGATCAAAATTGGAAATCTTACAAGAATAACCCTTGGTCTGGTAATTCAATTGCTGGATCGTGGATGGACATCCGGCTTAAACGGCGAGCTAAACGAGCAGCTTTGGGCGAAAAACGGGTTCGTGTGTTGTGGGATGAAGACGGCCATAGCTTGGAACAAATATATTTATATTATGAGGAAGAACCTGGCTTTTGGACTGCGGAGAAACAAAGTTCATGGGAACGAGAAATGATATCTAAGGGGATAGGTTTGTTTTACATATTTAGGTATTAGCTACTCGACTGACTATACTGGCCACAGATTATATAATAGTTACTATCGTAAACAGGGTATCTATCGTATAGAATCGTAGCGTATATTTAATGACGATATAATATATAAATTGTTTTAACGTCATTGAATATACGAACAATATTGTTCGCACAATCACGTGTTCTGACTTTATACCTACCAGTTTTCATCAAGATCGGTCAAAATTGTCTGTCTGGCTTATGGACAGGCGTGTTCAAAATGGTAAATTTGAAATTAATGAGTAATAAAACAGATGAATATGCAAGGCAACATATTTTTTTTACTACATTTGACCATTGAAGATTGGAATTATTATTTCAAACGCTTCGAGACAATTACCCCGCCGAAGAATCTGTAAATCGGTAGACCTTGCAGGCTATCCCTGAAATATGTTGAGGCATTTTAAGCACAAATTAGTCAAACATAGCATAGAAATTTCAGCTCGAAGAATTCAAAAATCTAAAGTTTGTAGATTATAAAACTATTCCAATTTTTAAAACCTGTAACTTTTGAATGCGTTATTCGATGTTGATTATTTTATTTTTTAAGCTATAATTTAAAATTTATTGAGCTTTAAAGATATTGTTTAGGGTCTTCGATCAAAAATACAGGGTACAAATAAATAACTGCAGGGTACAAAAAACAGATTGGTTGTAATGAAAATCGAAGTAATGAAGGAATAAAAGCTCTCTTTCAATTTTTTTCACTAATCACTCCCGAAAGAATTAACTGATATTGATGCAAATAACGGCATTTGATGTAGTTTTTAATGAGTTTTTAGTGTCCGAGAGTTAACTTTTCATCAATCTGCTTATAGAATGGAATTAAAGTACTCCTACGTTTCTTCTGTTTCTGTTTTAGTGCCATAAGCAGATTTTCTTTTAGAGTCATTTCCTATTAAATGTATAAGTTTTTCCTCTTTCATAGAGCACAATCAAACTTTGTCCTACTCGTGAGTCGAACTCGAGACCTCGAAAAAGGTGATCTTTTAAAATGTTGCAGCTTGTAATGAAATACAAATATTACGTGAAAAAATAAAGCGTTGTGACGAGTATTGTGTGTGCAATAGTGTTCTAACTTCGGTATTGACGCACAAGTTGCTAAGTTTAAACTCCATGTCAACTAATATATTGTGAATAAGTTTTTCTGGGGAACATAAATTTCCCGGGACAGGAGATGTGTTCGACTTGTCGATAGATTGGTGACCTTTTTGTTTGAAGAGATGGATGTTTGTTACTAATTCACTTCAGAAAGACAGATCTGGACAAATTTTTGCATAGATATAAATTATAGTCTGGAAATCCTGGAAAACTACGTTATCTCGTGAGATTCTCTAACAGTAGGTATGTATAATTCAGCGGGTTGCGTGGCACAGCTAGTAAGAATAGAGAAAATTAGTCAACATTATTATATTATATCTGAATTTATACGGCGTAGATAGTGCAAATTGAAAATCGTTGGACAGTCCACCATATTTTTATATCATATAGCAGCAAACAATCAGATGGCTCCCCAGATAGCAAGAGACGACCATTGCTAAAATGTTAATGGTACGTTGCAAGCCGTGTGGCGTGATGATAATGCCACATGCGTAAGTTTAGCTAGTCACTGTCTTTTTTATCTCAGAATAGAAAACACAAAGAAAATAACTCTTGCCCAATCACACGAAAAATAAGCAAATTATTTAGTAAATTTTGACACAACTGGGATCAGTGCTAAAACACGTATATGGACAAGTCCTACGTAAGTTGTCGTAACTTAAAATGCGGTTTTATTTATGAAAGTGACTCCATTTTTATAGATCTTTTAATAGCACGAAGGAAAAAATGAAATTTCTATTAGAAAAATCTATCTAATATCTAATAAATATTTCATTTTTATTATTGATGTTACTAAAATATTGTTACGAATAATCTAGAAAAATGAAGAATTAAAACGCTGGAAAAATCTAGAAATAAAAGAAAGATATTTGTTGCTTCTTTTGATAAACAAAAGCTGCCGTTACCTGAGCAGCTACGCCATAACCGATCTTCTGTCATAGGGCGCGTCTGTGTGGCCGCGTTTTGATCCGGTAGCAGTTTTAAAAAATGTTGACGTGTCAAAATAACTTGTAAAAAGTTTTATTGAATAAAGTTCTTCTGATTTCTGATTTCTAATTAGGGCATAAGGGTGAAAATGACGTGTACTTACTCATACTTGTTTACGATTAGCCTGGTTTATGCATAGAGGATTCGGAAATAATGTGGAACTTCACCCTGCGTATAAGTAGGGATGTGTTGACAAATAAAGAGCAATTTTATACAGCGATCGAAAGCACGAGCGTACGTATGAGCGACCAGTGTGAAGCGGAGTGACCAGTGTGTATTACAGTGAATAAGAAAAGTGTTTTCGTTCAACGTAGTCGGTTAAGTTTAGTGTTAGTACAGTGAATGTTATTAGTTTTAATTAGTGTAGTTACGTATTATATTGTGTTGTTTTGTGTATTTGTGTTGTAAATACACGGTTTTTAATATAAGTGATGTGTTCTTGTGCAAAAAGAACCCGAAGCACGTAACAATATCAGGAGTCCTTTTCATAAATAAAACAAAAATCGCATTTTTTAAGTTACCACAGCTTACGTAGACTCGTCGATATAGTTCCGAGTAAATTATTTGCTTATGATGTGGGTGCTAGTCAATGATAGATACAAATAAATAGAAGTTTATATACAAATTGTTCATGTTGAAGGACACGATGGTTAATGAAGTTAATGGTCATAAGTTAACAATAAAAATAATATAATATAAACAGAATATTGCTTAAACACATAATGAATCTCAACATTATTAATGTAATACCTAATATTCAAAAAGTATGGTTACCACACGATATAAAGTTCGGTTAATCGCTGTTTGAAAACAATGAACTTCTACGTGTCGTGCATAGATGTCCGTGCTAAATATTTTTATTGAAATTTTCAAAAAAATTATGTCAAAATTTACCTATTTCTAATTTCTAATATATAATAAAGAAATATATACGTAATAAATAAATATAATCAATAGCATTGTCAGGGTCGATATATGTGACTTTTATTTATTTCAGATGTTTGGTATCCTGACAACCCACCTCGACATCCAGATGTTATTAAGATTATAAAAGTCAAACCGCATACACTTGTGTTGAACCACTGTTCCGAAACTGGGAATGGTGGGATCTTCTCGTTAATTCTACGACGGTCACCATCTTTGGTGCAGCGGTGGGAATGGTATCAGTACCAGCGAGAATTTAACAATTTTCATCTACCTAACATCCATAGATATGTACAAATATGTTCTAGCTGTAGAAGTTATGCTCACAATTTTTTAATATGGAGTATTTTGTGCATGTTAACAGTAACTAGGTAATATGTACCTATTAGTATTATTAACTATATACCTAAAAACTATAGTCTAAGCTCTACAAAATGCTCATTTCATGAAATCATGTCTAGTTAATGCTAGCGCGCCGTCTTGTTTACGTCACATACTAGTATTATACACTGTATTGTCTTTTCAAAGCTCTTGTCCATTGCTGACGTCACTATAATGGCGTTTGAGGAAATTAGCTGTACGTGAGATTTATAAAGTGCTTTTAATAATATAAATCCATACTAGTTTAAATATAAATGCGAAATTAACTCTTTCTGTCGGTCTTTTCTTGACGCCTAAACTACTGAACCGATTTAGATGAAATTAGGGCATAGGGTAGTTTTTATTCCGGAAATTCCACGGGAATGGGAACTATGCAGGTAAAATCCCGAGATAAAAGTCTACTTTTACTTTAGAGTTTTTTCCACGCGAACGAAGTCGTAGGCAAATCTAGGATGTGATAAAACAGTCTAAGAAATAACTAACATTAATTTAGCGTACGTGACGCACAGCCAAACAGGGACCTAGGTGTACACCTTACACTATCGTGTTGTAAAATGCAAATACCTATAATATAACCTATAGAAGCCTCGTATATTATATTAATAAGCAATCGTAATATTTTTATGTATTAATATGTGAAGTAAAACTTTGTAGCTCTTTATAAGACGTGATTAGCGATCGTTAGTTTATATCGTTAATTTGTATACATAAACCAAAGATTTTGTACCCTTAAACCTAATTTTTTTTAAAGTGTGTTAGAAATACATGAAATTAATAAAAATAAACATTACCTCAATATATTTACTTGACTAGACTTTATTCTAAGATATTACATTTGTGGCTATAATAACAAAAATTTATTGTTTAGCCTATAGTCGAATTTCGGCCAAAGGACGATCGCTATTATTAATAAACATTCAATTACTCCTGTCTGGCATCGCACTCGAATGTTACCAATCACATAATTAGGACTACCAATATTGACCATATTGGTAGTCCTAATTATGTGATTGGTAACATAATTATATATAATTACCTGAATTGTAAATAGTTGTAGTAACATCATACAAATATATAAATTAATAGGTCGGGGCAAAAGTATTTTCGTATTTTGAATGTATTATTAGTAATCATACCTCTTTGGCTGTACTGAATGTAACTGGCTGATTTTAATACCACTAAAAATGTGACATTCTGAAGATGCAATAAAAAAAACTAGTTCCCGCCATTTTTCAATTGTTTCTCAAGCAAGCAAAATGAACTTATGTGACGAAGAAATTCGGTACATTTTAAAGCTTTATTACAAAAAAGGTAAAAATGAGACGAACGCCGCGAATAAAATTTGTGCAGTTTACGGACCTAATGCGGTATCAATAAGAGTAGCACAAATGTGGTTCAAGTATTTCACGTCTGGAAATTTTAGTGTGAAAGATAAGGTTCGCTCTGGACACCCTGTTACAGATAAAATCAGTGCCATCTTTGAGAAAGTGGAGCAAGATCGACATATTAGTAGTTACGACATAGCTGAAGAACTGAATGTTGATCATAGAATAGTTTTACGTCATTTATGAAAGTCTGGCTGTAGCAAGCAAAAACTTGACATTTGGATACCACATGATCTCACTGAAAGAAACCTAGTGAAACGTATTTCCATTTGCCATTTTTGTTGACACGTAACAATTCCGATGATCATCGATCAAAACGGCACTAACATATTATCTATACATATAATAAAATCGTAGGAAAGTCAAAACTGTACATTGAATATTTTTTTAAAAGAATACTTGGGGCGTGATCTACAATCGATACCGAAGCCAAAAATATAGTTTTTAGAATTTTTGTCTGTTTGTCTGTTTATCTGTTTGTCTGTATGTATGTCCGGGGTAAACTCAAAAAGTACTGCATGGATTTACTTCAAATTTTGCATGAATATTACTGACAGGTCGGGTCAATATATAGGCTACATATTATCACGCTATCACTTACAGGGGAGGAGCAGTGCGGAGTAAACGAAGTCCGCGCGGACGAAGTCGCAGGCAACAGCTAGTAAATAAATAAAATATTATACCTAAAAAAAATTCCTTTGTATGAACAATACGAAAATGCTTTTGCCCGTCCTTATATATTGAATACACAGGCCCGTATTGTTTCAAAACGTCATTTGGTTTTATTTCTTATATAGTAAGTATAATATACAATTACAGATTTGTTTTATTTTTCCTAAAAAATCCTTACCACATCTTATAATTTAAATGCGACTTTTAACGAATAAACTAAAAAAGTTTGAAAAAGGCAAAATTATAACAAAGAATTAGTCCGTGACATCGGTATCTTACAAATAAATTATCTCTATGTATATTATTGTGTACTATGCTAAGTTTCAACTGCAAAATTGTACCGCATGGCTACCTTATAAAAACGTGTCAGTAACAAGCACTGAAATTATTATAGCAGGAAAAATTAAGACGGTTGTAACAAGTTCGGATGAAATGTTAAAAAATAGAGTAAGTACTTATCATGTTATTGTAGTATCTACTACTTGACGGTTACAGGTATTTTTATATAACATAGCAACAAACAGATGGCTCTTCTGATGGAAAAAACCAACCATCGCCGATAAACACGTGCGGTGCGTTGCTATCCGTCTGGCGGGATGGCACTACTACTTGCATAAGTTTAATCATTACCTTCTACCTTACCCTTCAAACTGGAACACGACAGTGACAAGCACCGACACTACTGCGAATAGGCAACTGCCAAGGCGGTGGTACCAATGAAAAACAGGTACTCCATTTATTTATAAGAAGAATATAATTGGGGATCATACTCATACTACTCATCTCGCCGATCACAATCGGGTGAATTGTTGTGGTAAGACGGAAAATTTGTAGACGTTCGGCTTACTTTGCCTACCCCATAAGGGAACTGGCCATGATGGTAATTTATAAATATAATTACGCTTAGGTTATCACGATGTTCTACTCATCCAAAAACTAATTTCCAGCAAGCCACGAAAGCTATTTTTGACAACAAAGTCGCATTCAATAGGGTAATATATTAAATATTAATTTAAATAATAATGTTATACGAAAGTGTCATAAATCATAAATATTACTAATGTAATTATATCACGCTATCACGAAATTCAAGGTTGATATGGACATTTGATGTTGACTATTTTTTAAATTCATAAACGGTATTTATTAAATTAAATAAATTGCATTCTTTAGTTGTAGTAGTTATTTCTTTAGTTTTTATTTTTCTAAAATAACATATTGCCATGACACCCCATTGGCAATATGAAAATTATTTTTTTATTTATATCAGCAACTCTTTGGATACAAGCAAGGCTAAATTGTGACTGTGTTTTTGTCAAAGTAACGATCCAGTTTTGAGAGCCCTTATGACCTTTTAAAAATGCTTAAGCTCTTTTCTCGAAGGTCCACAAATCATATCTGTTTGGAAAAACTCCTGCCGGTAATTGATTCCACAAAAAAGTAGTGCAAGGAAAAAAGTGCCGGGATAACCGCACGGTTGTGGATTTCAAGGCATACAGATTGTAAGGATGAAATTTTAAATTTTGGCGGGATGTCCGATGATGGAATTCAGCAGTAGGAGTTAATCTAAACAACTCGTCGGAATACTCTTCTTGATAGATACGAGAAAATATGCAGAGTGAACTTGTAGCGCCAAAGAGTCAAGCCGTTTCGAAATAGCTTGATCGTCAACGATTCGAATCGCTCTACGTTGAACGCGATCCAGTGGAAGAAGCTGGTACTGGGGAGCTCCGACCCAGAGATGAGAAAATCATTTTTGATTCTATAAAAATGGCTTACTCACGGGTGAATTTCAAGTCCGCTAATTTTCCTACCTGGGATCTTCTCAGCATGGTCACGTTTTTAATTATATAGTAAATGAAAAAGTATGTGTAATTCAGGCGCGGTAAAAGTGAAACTTCCTGAAGAATAATATTTTAAGAATGAAATGCGTGCAAAGTACTAAATAGAAAATAACTATGTAGCAGGGCTTGTTAACTGTTAATTTTTATACCTTAATCGGCGCATATACATAAGGAGCGTTTTGTAAGGATTTGGCTCTACCTTAATCTCCGAAATACCGTTTTCTGTATGGAGCAAAATTGTAGGGGGTTAAATTAACAAACCGGTTTATAGATGTTTCAAAAAATATTTCTTTGTTGTTTACTGCCCCCTGTTTTTGTCCGCAATGTTTGGCTTTAACCGGTTTATACAGAAATATCTCAGATAGGCCTCTTTTATTAAAAACCGCTTAATATACTATTAGCCAGTATACTACTAACCAGTATTTTTAAACCGGTTTCAAGCTAGTAGTAACTAAGTACTAAACTAAGTAGGATATATATATAAAGGAGTAGGCGTAACAAACATACATACATAAAACGCTCGCACTAGAGCGTGTACGCGAACAGAACGGTTCAACTTGGCAATATACAGGCGCACCCTGTATACGTACACCGCTTGATATACAAGAGTTACGAAGCACTGCACAAAGAGGATACCTAGAATATGAAATGTGTTTAGTGTGTTCTATTTCATTCTCTCGCAATTCTCTTGCTTTTTTCTATCGCTTTTACGGTTCATCGAGTTTAAATTCATAACGGTTTTAAAATCACACTTTAAAAATTGTTTATTTATCATATCATAATCCAGCAGATTAAGATCGGGACTAGATGACGGCCAGTCTTCAGCTCTGATGAAGTCCGGAACGTTGGTTTCTAAGCAAGATTGGGTGGATCGAGATTTATAACCCGACGCCGAGTCTTGGTTATTGAACATGGCGTAGTTAAAGGGCTTAACAACCTTTGCAATAATGGCATCTTAATTCTTAATACACTTGTCCCGATGATTTTTCACTAACATATGGCTTAGTCACTCCTTCATAGCTCACAGCTCACCAAACCAAGTCGGATAATGCCTACGTTGTACTCTGTAAACTGATTGGGAAGTTTCTTTAGAGCTTTGAGCATAAATATGGTCATTTTGTTTATTAAAATATTGCTAATGGTAAAAAAAATCCTATCCGTAAACAAATTATTCCTGTGACCTTCTTTTGCGTAACGCTTAAGTAGTTGTTTTAATTTTAACACCCTATTTTTTTTAAATTAGTTAAGAAATGACCAGTGCGTCTCTTATAGGTTGCAGGTCCTAAGTCATCTTTTAAAATATGCGACATGATTCTAGGTGCTATTTTCATCTCTCGAGATAAAACCTTTTGTTTTCAGACAGGATATCTATGAATTTTTTCCCTTACTGCTTTGACCGCCTTTTTCGTACGAACTCAAAGTGGACAGCCAGATCTTTTTGTGTCAAAAACAGAACAGGTTCATTGTACCTATCAATAGCCCAGTACACAAACATTTGACTAAAACCGAGCGTATGGAGAGTTGTAAATTTGTACTTCGCCGTGTTGGTCCCGGCCTCCTTTGTAGAATAGGCCAACTGCCGTTCTGCCAGGCAGGTCGTAAAAGGCGACCGATTGGCTATCGAGTCACTACCATCGTGGCTACTAGGTGGTAGAGTTCTGCATTGTCTCGCCCGGGTCTGGTACCACCGCCTTACCTATTCCTGCCGCAATAGCGTCAGTGCTTGTCGCTGTCGTGTTCCGGTTTGGAGGGTAAGGTAGCCTGTAAACTTATGCATGTGGCATTATACCTCGCCACAAGATAGCAACGCACCATTAACATCTTTGGTGTCTATAGGCGATGGTTGACTCTTTCCATCAGGAGACCCATCTGCTTGTTTGCTATCTTATGACATAAAAAAAAAAAAAAAAAAAAACTTGGCTTCATTCTTTTGATTGTGTAATGCAATCACAGCGATTCGCTCCTTTTTATCACCCCACTCCATTATATCACAAAATATTTTAATGTATAGGCGCGAAAATGAGAACACATAATGAACAGTCATATAAAAATGAAGATTCCAAATCCAAATGTAATATTTTGTTTATTTTTAATTGTAACAGTATTTATGGCTAGACTATGTACATATATATTGTTTTGTTTTCGGTTTAAAGTCTGTTATCAAACTAAGAGATTTTAATCTAGTCTGTGATCAAACTAAATCATAGTTTATTTATCCCTTATCCATTAATTCTAACATTAATAGAATTATGGACAAATTTTGACAAGCAAGTCATCGCTAATTTAATAGGTACATCCTCCGTCCTCTCAGACAGGTACCTATGGGTTAATTGCTACTTGTAAATTAGATCACAAGCTTGTCTTAACAATTTTATTTGTAAGGATGTGGACGAGTGGCCCCTGACCCGTGAACGAACCGGGTCACACGTTGGACAGGAACACAAGAATTAGTGAATTATATTAATCAACCTACTTATTGTCATAATAGAAGTTTCATCCGGTTGGATTAACTATCATTATGTAATCGAATATTAGCACTTTCTTAACATACCTAAGTAAGGGCCTTATTCCCGTAACAAGACTTCAATCGAATTTATGCATTAAGGGTTTTACACATTTTCCTACACATTCCGCCGCGTTGTATCGCGACGCCAAGTCGTATCGTGTTTATGTGTGTAGAAACCAGGCAGGTCGTAAAAGGCGACCGATTGGCTATACCAGTCACTAACATCTCGGCTACTAGGTGGTAGAGTTCTGCATTGTCTCGCCCGGGTCTGGTACCACCGCCTTACTTATTCCTGCCGCAATAGCGTCAGTGCTTGTCACTGTCGTGTTCCGGTTTGGAGGGTAAGGTAGCCGGTAAGCTTATGCATGTGGCATTAAACATCGCCACAAGATAGTAACAAACGATTTTCGATAAACGGGATCGATAAATGATAGTTTTCCAGTGTATTAATACGTCATCAGATTTTGAACTACTAAAGAGATTTCTCCTCGCAATATATGTTCTCGTCTAATATAATCTTATAACTACTAAAACAAATTAGGCTTAAACAAACTGAGAGGCATTTTAGGGTTCCGTATGCAAAAAATACCAGTGGAACTATTTTACTAATTACCCGACTGCAGGAGGGTATTGTGTTTATCAGTCTATATATGTATGTATGTATGTATGTATGTTTGTTCCTATGTGGCATTCTAGAGGCCAAACGCGTAGGCTGATTTTGATGATTCGCATGTCAATCGATTCGTCTTAACCTTGCGAGTGTCACTAAAGACATGACATTTATTAAAACCCACCATGGAAACCACCAGGCGCCATATTGTCAAAATTAAAAAAATATATATTGATGACCAATATCATGTGGGGTATCGTTGAATAGGTATTTAAAAATAATTTTAGGTTTTATTCATCATTTTTCTTTTTAAATAATAGTTTCAGATACATAACGATTTAAAGTTAATTTTCCTTTCACGTACTTTATACACACCTATATAGCTACCTACTTCAGTATTTGTTATTCGGTATTCATTTCATTAATCAGTATTTATCATCAGTTAAATATTTTCAACCGACGAAAAAATGGAGGTTATCAGTTTGACATGTATGTATGTAATATTGTTGGAATTGGATAACATTTGAGTAGGTATGATGATATATTTAGGCGTCCAAACACGTGTACTAATATTGCGTAAGTGTATGTATATTTGTATGTTTGTCCAGGAATTTTTCGGGAAATAAAAGACATATCGAGATAATTATTTTTGATTTAAAATAAGTTATATAACAATTTAGGGAACTGTCTAAATTTTATCAAAATCGGTTCAGTAGTTCTTACTTTGTGCAGGTCCGGTCTTCTTTGAAGAATAGGCCAATTGTCGTTCTATCAGGCAGGTCGTAAGAGGCGACTGATTGGCTATTTCCGTCACTACCATTGTTACTACTAGGTGTTAGATTTCTGCAACGTCTTGCCCGGATATTTAGTACCACTGCCTTACCTACTCCTGCCACAATAGCGTCAATGATTTTTTTTATATATCATAAGATAGCAAACAAGCAGATGGGTCTCCTGATGGAAAGAGTCAACTATCGCCTATAGACACCAAAGATGTTAATGGTGCGTTGCTATCTTGTGGCGAGGTCTAATGCCACATGCATAAGTTTACCGGCTACCTTACCCTCCAAACCGGAACACGACATCGACAAGCACTGACGCTATTGCGGCAGGAATAGGTAAGGCGCTGGTACCAGACCCGGGCGAGACAATGCAGAACTCTACTACCTAGTAGCCACGATGGCAGTGACTCGATAGCCAATCGGTCGCCTTTTACGACCTGCCTGGCAGAACAGCAGTTGGCCTATTCTTCAAAGGAGGCCGGGACCAACACGGCGGGAATTTCATTACGGCAGGGATTATCATTGTCGTGTTCCGGTTAAGAGGGTAAGGTAGCCGGTACACCTATGCATGTGGCGTTGCCATCCCGTCACACGGATAGCAACACACCATTAATATCTTTGGTGTCTATAGGCGATATTTTATCTTTCCATCTTTCTATCAAGATAAGCATCTGCTTACAGCACTCAATCTTCATAAACAAATAATACCTGTACCTTGTGATACGATCAACTCGCTAAAGTTTTTTTTAGATCATAAGATAGCAAACAAGCAGATGGGTCTCCTGATGGAAAGAGTCAACCATCGCCTATAGACATCAAAGGCGTTAATGGTGCGTTGCTATATTGTGGCGAGGTCTAATGCCACATACATAAGTTTACCGGCTACCTTACCCTCTAAACCGCAACACGACAGTGACAAGCACTGACGCTATTGCAGCAGGAATAGGTAAGGCGGTGGTACCAGAGTCCAGACCTAGGCGAGACAATGCATAACTCTACCACCTAGTATCCACGATGGTAGTGACTCGTATAGCCAATCGGTCACCTTTTACGACCTGCCTGGCAGAACGGCAGTTTGCCTATTCTTCAAAGGAGCCCGGAACCTATTCGGGCAGAACAAATACGTTGCCAAATATTCACCAAAATCACGTGAATATTTGGCGACGTATATTCGTGGCATCTCTAATGCTGCGGCCGCACTTGCGTCTATCGTCACAAAGCTTCGCTTGGTTATTTAATGAGCATTCAAACCAGAAATACAAACATACGTGCTTTTCAAACAAATACTTGTCCCTGCTTAGAATCAAACCTAATTTACGATAGTTGCCATTATATTATTATAATCTGTCTCCAAGCCCTGTTGATTGGTAGGTAGGGTTAGCGACCCTTAAGCAAAAACGGGGCGGTCAGGGCGTTAGTTAGTTGGTTTTATTACGTACCTACCTATTTAATAGTGCGTTAATACTTTTACTTTACCTTTTTTTAACTTCCCACTTGGTAAATGAAAATTTTCAAAATTCGGAACGTCCTTGATTTTACCCCATTTTCTAAAATAGGGTATTTATCAGATCTAGAGTTTTGAAATCATAAGAAGATGCATAATTTTAAATAGGTAGGTACAACAGAGGTAGGTATCTAATAGTTTAGGATGTAGGTACATATTATGTATAACGATTTAAATTTGTTTAAAACCATTTTCCTGCTTATAACAAGTACCTACTTTATACGTATACTTTAATTAGTGTTTCATTATTCTGCGTTTATAACGGGGGATTAATGCAAAATATAAATAAAAGAGGTAAATTGAATATAATATTATACAATGGAAAGGGAGCAATGAGAGTTATAAGGACAATAGAGTGACCAGTTCTTCGAAGGGACCAATTGGAAGACGGAGAATTTCCATAGGCTGTTTACCTATATAGAATTTGACGACAAAACAATGTTCCTGGAGTAAAAGTCAGAATCGAATCTAACCCGGCTCAAAGCATGCGTTGCTTTGAGCCGAGTTAGGTCTCTAGTGGGGCTATAAATAAATAGTTTAGACCACCATAAATTACTTAATAATCCCCACGATATTTATGAATGAAATGACAAGATTGCGTAATTTACCATTTTATAATTTTAATATCGAAGTTAATGAATCCTAACTAAAAAGTGTTAAATAAAAAAATTATTGAAAACAAAAAACCCGACTGCATTTAATCTTTAGAAAAGGTGCATTGCCTGAAATGAAAGCTAAAAAGTAAGAAACAAGCCCAGTAGTTTAGAATCATGTTAAGTAATAATGAATAACTTCACCATTGAAATAGTTCTGTAATCGATGTAGGTACATACATATAAAACAATTCATGAATTTTAATTTATCACAGAACGATTAACAGTCGGGGCCCTTTGTGAAAATTTGATGGCTAAAAATTGAATGGGCCCGGACTGTTAATCGTTCTGTGATGAATTAAAATTCATGAATTGTTTTACATGTATGTACCTACATCGATTATAGAACTATTTCAATGGTGAAGTTATTCATTATTACTTAACATGATTCTAAACTACTGGGCTTGTTTCTTTCTTTTTAGCTTTCATTTCAGGCAATGCACCTTTTCTAAAGATTAAATGCAGTCGGGTTTTTTGTTTTCAATATTTTTTTTTTCCTTTATTTATTCGTCTGGCATACGACAGTAATAAGCACTGACACTAGTGCGACTGGAACAGATGAGATGTCAAACGCTTGGTGAGACGATGCGGAATTCTACCATCTTGAAAGTAGTCCACGATGTTAAATAGGTCGGATATTTTTTTCATATTTTATAAGTAAAAAGTTGTAGCAAAATCTCTTTTTTACTATTTATATCTGACTGGTTTTGATACCAAAAAACAACGGATAAAGTAGATGCCATTTTTGAAAAAAATTGAATGAAAATCTACGGGTTGACTAATGTCCGGTTCCTATATCTACAAAACGACTCGCTTTAGTGACAAATAGTAAGATTTTATACGAGGCGTAAGCTAAAAAGCTTCCAGTTGCGGTTTTAGCTTGATATACCGGCCGTAGAGCAATTATTGTCTGAAATATATCCCCATTTACGAATAACAGGAGCCAGGTAGATATTTTTCTTGTTTCCTAGCTGACAAACTTTAATTATCATTCGTAGACTCTTGCAAGATACAAAGAAACGAAAGTATGTTTTAGGAAATATTATTGATGTAAATGGTTTGAATCGGGTAAGGAGGTGATTTTTTAAATCATAAGATACTAGCAAACAAGCAGTTAGTTCTCTTGATGGAATAAGAAACCATTGCCTATAGACACCACCACAGACCACACAAATATTAATAGACACGGTGTGGGGCGTAAAATACGTAGTCCTATATCAATGGCGTAGTTGCTCATCCGAAATAGTGTATGTAAATAACAAATGCTTGTAGATATATTAGGTATATCCCAAAAAAAATAGAAATATGCCATAAAGTGGTATTTTATCGTGTCGAATAAAAAGCTAAGACCTAAGGAATACCTCTGGAGGGATTTTATTTCATCGGTAGTATTATAACTGTATTTCTCTGTGTAAATGCAAGCGCCAAGCCACATTGGCATCCTAAGACATTGCCTTGAAAGGCGTATTCAGTTTAATCCGTGGACGCCACAGATGTTAATGATGTGGTGTTATCCGTGAGGCGGGATGGCAATGCTACATGCATAAGTGTACCGGCTACCTTACCCTACAAACCGGAACACGACAGTGATAAGCATTGACGCTATTGCGGGAGGAATAGGTAAGTCGAGTCGCCTTTTACGACCTATTTGGCAAAACGGCAATTGGGGGAGGGAGGAGGGGGTTCATTTAATCCAAAAATAAGTCAATCAAAGTTATTAAATAAAAGTTAATAAATCCGGTTAGAGTTACTAAAGGTTCAGGTAACCTTGATGAAAGCTAGACCTTGTGCCCAAAGATGGTCATTACGAACTTTTGAAAATAAACCTAGTCTTTAATTATATTGTAAACTAGAAATTAAGCCGAAACCCGTGACTTAGTTCAAGTGAATTTAAAACCTTAAAAATATCTTTACAAATTATAATAATTCTCCTCTATGGCCTAGTGGGCCAGTGTCGGTGTTGAACGCATGAGGTCCCGAATTCGATTCCCGGGTCGGGCAGTTCTATTTTAAATTTTCGTTTAGTGTCTTTTAATAATGGGATAATAAAAATAAACTTTTTTCGGTAGGTGACAATTACAGTTACTGACAGAAAAAGATAACCAATGAAGATAAATACTATAATATAGACATTAAAATAAGGATTTTATGTTGTTATTTTGTCTTGTGTACTTTTTTAATTGTCATCAATTATTTATATTTAATATATATTTATTAAATAGACTTAGGTTTTACTAGCAAGCATGAAGAAGCTTTATATAAATTTTAAACCTCCTTTTTACGCACAATAAATAATAATTTTAATAATAAATATTCACGTGACAAATTACACTTACTGATCTAACGCCAAAGTGAGCAAATTATTTGCTTGTGTTATGGGTGTTAGTCAACGATATTAATTACTAATACATAGAAATGCATATATAAATAGGTTTACATACATAATAAATACCAAATCCAGAAATATAAACACCAAATTGTTATTTATTATCGTGTGACACATTAAAATTTTCAGGCTAAAATAGAACAATTTGCATTAGGTAATTAAAATACTATATTTTCAAACATTATTATATTGTACGATATGCGAAAGCACTCTCTTCTCTTATTAAACAGACACATCAAACAAAGCTAGAAGCGCAAAATGTCATAACTTAGAAAATTCGTATTTTGAACATCTATATAAATTATTAAATAGAATAAGCTTAATTTCTAAATTGTTCTAAATATTTTTTTACTTTCATATACTTAGGTGTACTTTGATGACATCAATATACCTATACACATGTGTAAAATATATTTGGTATTTGAGAATGTTGAGAATATTAAGCTAATTCCGCTAGTAAGCCAAGATAAAAGTGCCTGGAAAATCGCAATGTTGTGATTTTCCAGACTGAGGTGATGAGGGTGAAAGGAGAATAATGAGGGTCTATAGAATCGCCTCGAAAGCAACGCATGTTAATAGATGCTTATATTATTGTAATATGTTATTCATTTCTTCTGAAATGTAAATTCTTTCACGGACACTTTTTATAGTGCTAAAATTCACGAAAACCTTTAAAGATTAATATTATGTAGTTGAATTCACAATTATTACATACTATTTTAAGCAATTCACGTCGCAATATATCGTCAACATAGATATACGTTTTTGTATTTCTCATCACGAATATCATTTGATTTTAACCACTTAAACGTTATAAAATGAAAAAAGTTTGTTTATAATAACATTGTAACTCGTTCACAGATTATTTTTTTTGTTTCCTTAGAATAGCATGTTTAGCTATACATCATTCTGTGTTGTAAGTTTCGATTAGGTATAGTAATAAATACTTTCCAATTTGCTGCATTTTATACAATCGTTTGTTTAACATTTTGCGTCGAAGAGTATGTTTTGCGTCTTACCTATCCGACATATTTATAGCTTATCTGGTCTGTCATAAATAAAAGAAGTGTTAACTTTATGGCAGAAAAGAAAAATCTTTGCTTGATTTAGAAATGAGAAAAAGCGGACAAGTTTGATTAGTATCATGACTTCCAAGTATATTCTTCTTTAAAATTTTCTTGACATTAAAAAGTGTCCGTTGAATTCTAATATGGGCTTATTTTACACTTAATTTATTTGATAATTTTGTCTGACTCTATATTTTTGTAACACTTGAGGCCTATCTCATCAATCTCATTTGAATTTTGCCGTTATGTCGGAAGATGAAATCAGTGCCATAAATTTACCCGAACATTTCCTCGGAGCAATCCTCATTACAAATGCGATAAAAGATACAGTGTGCGCCTACATTTATGCTATGCCAATGTATCGAGCCGATTAAGAACAGTCTGGTCGTCAACAATTCGAACCGCTCAAAGACGAATGCGGTCAAAAGGAAGAGGCTGGTATGAGAGGGCTCCTGCCCAGAGATTAAAATAGGACTCAATATAAGATCGAATTCGTGCTTCATAAAGTTGCAAGCGATGAGCCGGCAAGAAGCACTGCTTAGTTCTACTGAGCTCACTGAGCTTTTTGCAGGTTAGTTTAGTCTTTCCATCAAAATGATCGCGGAAATGAACATTGTTAGAATTGTCGACTCCAAAAATTCTAATACTAGATGAGGTTCTCAGGCGAAAATTCCAAAATGAAGTTGAGTTGTTGTGGTCGCCAATCACTTGGCTCGATAGTTAATTCGATTTAACACTCCGATGAGTGTTAAATCGAATTAACTTTCTCGTGTTCATGCATTAATATTATTGAAAATCACTATAACGAAAATAGCAAGTGTAGGCCTTATTAACTTTCTCGTGTTCATACATTAATATTATTGAAAATCACTGTAACGAAAATAGCAAGTGTGGGCCTTATTATATCAAAAAATTAAGATATTCATCACAGTTTCAGTTTCTAAAAGTTATAGTGGGGAGCCATCTATGTATGAGTAGATTCATGACAAAGTTGTGGTAGTCTGTCTTGTCGTGACTACTAGTTACGTACTACCTAGCTAGTAAGTAGATAAAAAAAGTTGGTGCTGACTACGGATTCAACTGAATACGTTTTTCTAGGCAATTTCTTAGTTGTCAGATTAGCTTGCATTTACGCCTAGAAATTCAGAGTTATAGTACTTACCGATATAAGCATTTGCTCATACGAGCAGCTACACGATTCTCGCCCAACGCCGTGCCTATTAGTATTTATGTGGTCTGTGTGGTCTGACACTGATAATTAATCAATTGATTCAAATTAAAGTACATATACAAAGTGTAACTGTCACCCAGTTACTTTAAGCCGCAGGCTTTTAAAATAAATTGCTTATTAGTTCATTTAATTTAAATAAGTCAAACTGCATAAAATATAATATTTAGAAAAATATCTTTGATATCAGTGGAAAATATGCCTATTTTTGCCGGATTTTGTAAATGCTGCGGCTGCTATCGGGCAAGTATCAGCACAAGTACTACATGTATAGTCCATTACACATAAAAATATATGATCACTAAGAATAAAACGTTGGAATTACAGCAAAGCATTACACCTTTTGTTTTTGAAAATAAGCGACATTCTTGATCAACTTGAAACTAAATACTTAATTCAGTTCTTGTTCAATACCGGTCGATTTAAAATTACTAATACAGATATGGGTCGAAGTGTATATCTGTGGATACTAGCGATCGCCCTCTGGTCGAAATTGTATATTATGATTTGTGTCAAATAAATGGCAGTGTGCGTAACGCTTATTTTTACTAATTTAATGTGTTTTTGTAATGTTTTTATGTAATAAAATATGCATTATATTACATAAAAAATATTAGCTCTATGCATTCCTTCACGATGTCGTCGAAAGGGGTACAAAGTAAAGGTAAAAGCTCCGCGTTTTAAGTCCGTATCTTTTTGTAATATAGTAAACTTCAAAAACGCATTTATGGATTGCCGAAACAATAAAATTACTACCACTTCGAAAGTTAAGATTCTCTTTCAATCCATTTTGAAGGGATTCATGGGAACTCATGTTAATAAAGTAACTAATAATAGCTCTGTTTTTATGTAATAAATTTTGTTTTAATAACAAACATGACGTAACCTTTGACATTACACTATGAAAATAATGAAAAATAAAGATATTTAATGTACAAAATAGAAGAACAAATAAACAGAAATAAAAATAGTCTTTCTGTAATTTCACGCTTATTTATTTTTCATAAAAGTTTAACTCTATAAAAAAGATGTCTTTAAGCCAATATCCCCGAAGAGGTAGGCAGAGGTACAACAAGTGCAACGATTAGCCGAAGATACTTAACCCCATAATGTGATTGGTAGCAAGCCTGTCGCCAACCGGGCACTTATCCAATAACGGGCAACAATGTTGTTATTAGAAAACTGAAAAAACACATTTTTGAATCGAATGACCCGGAAATGGAACTCGGGACCTCATGCGGTCAACACCGACACCAGGCCACTAGACCATAGAGACGACTCTATTCTGTGATTCTATGTTATGGCAGAAGGTGGCAAAATACAAATCTGTAGCGTGTCTGTATATTAAACTGCTTCTGTAAAATTTCGTCATAAAAATCGTCCTATCACTAATAAAAATTATACCATTGTGCAAAATCTGTATGTCTGCTTGTCCCGCTATGACTCAAGAATGGCTTGACCAATCCTTATAAAAATTGGTAAACAGTCAGTTATATTTTTTATATTAATTGGTATATCATTGGTATACGTGATTGTGCAAATGATAGGGCATATAATTTTTGTCGGTATGTTTGACTGCATATCCCGTTATAATTAAGTTTGTACTTGAGCGATTTATGAAAATAGGTATATTAACAAAACGTGACTGCGCAAAAGATACATAGCCCATATTATTTTTGTAGGTCTGTGTGGATAAAAGTAAGTAAAGGTTTTGGGTCACATGAATGAATTTGCTAATAACAGAAAATATTAAATATTTTTTAAATATTTTTGAAAAGAAAAATATTTTAAAATATGTTTTTACAGAAATAATAAAGTTACAAACACAAAGAAGGTCGAGGTAAACGCAGCACCGCAAAGGTTTTTAGTTTCTTTATTACATTCTCATTGAAGTGGGACTTGATTTATTTTAGTTTTTATACAACGTGATTTCTTGGTGTTTTGTACTATTGTAATATTTTATTATGTATTCAAAAATAGTCTTTATTCAAGGACGTTAAACAAGGTTACCTGAGCAGTCCTTGAATTTTATATTTATATATGAAATAAGTAACAAAAAAATATACAGTAAGACAAATTGTCTCCCATGTTGTTCGGGGTCTCCTATGAAGACCATTGCTGTTCTGCCAGGCAGTTCGTAAAAATTGAACAATTGGTTATACATTGTAGAGTTCCGCAAGTCAAGTACCAACCACGTCACCTTTTATTCCAGCCGCAATAGTGTCGGTGCTTGACACTTTCGTGTTCCTGTTGGCAGGGTAAAGTAGCCGGTGAACTTATACAAGTGATATGCACCTTTATAATCATCCCACCGCCATCATCATCAGTAAATAGCTATCCGTGTGATAGCTATTTACTTGTTTGGTATCCATTTGCTATCTAATGAATTAAAATATAAAAAAAGTATCTTTTCCGTCACGACATTATCAGTTTTGAAAACAATCTATACTAGTCTATACTTCTATACTAATATTATAAAATTTTAGAGTTTGTTTGTTTGGTTATACGCTCTAATCTCGAAAGCCGCCGAAACGATTTGAATAATTATTTTTGTGTTAGATAGCCTGTTTATCGAGGTAGGTTATAGGCCATATAACATCACGCTACGACCAACAGAAAAATGTAGTCTAAACGGGATTTTTTCCCTTTTGAGAGCTTTCCTGGCGTGCGCTCCGTTAACGGTTATCTAATGTTACGCAAAAATCATGTATAATTGATTGTTCATCTTAAAAAGTTTGAAAAAAATCCACGATATTGTACATCTATATATCAATGTTCACATTTTATGACCCTTTTTATGGTAATTAAAATTATTCTAAAATAATGCATCATTTACGACGGCGTTTTAATAAATATGGTATTAATCTTTATCTAAATAAATTAGTTCTCCACAAGTATTAAATTTTGAGTGAAATCGCCCTTTGCTTCATTTAATTTCAACCAATAACTTAGGAGATATCACAGATTTAAGATATAATATTATTATCAAGCACTACGCGAGGCGTGCGTGCGTGGGGAAAATGCGTGGTAGCGAGGTCAGACGGTAGCCTGCTCTGCGAGATAGCATACCGCATTATAGTCGAAGTAGAAAACAAAGACTACCAGTGAATGTGTCAAAGGCCAACATTGGCGGTTAGAAAGTGTTGACGAAATTAAGGACAGAATACTGAGTGAACTTCCAGAAGATAGCGTAAACTATACATCGATTGACACCCCAGTAGTGTTACACAACGTTCCTTTATTACTCATGTTCCCGTGCCATTTTTTACTATAGTTTAAGTCTTACTGATCATGATCATAGTGGGATGACTATATAATGGGCTTTGTTATAATCTTACCGTAGATATTAAAAAAATATAATCAAACTTTAAATGAATGTACCTACAAACATAGCAAACATTAGTTCAAACAATAGTTTTCAAGTGATTCGTGGACTAACTAAAGAAAGTTACAGTTCCACTAGAATAGTATTATAGGTCATTATGACCGATTCCCTCTTATCTGACGTAGACGAAGTTACGCGGATCAGCTGAATAAAATGTTTAATTTGCACCTAACTGAAATTCTGGGGCCTTAAGCCTTAAGCCCTTAGCATAATAAAATATATGTAATATCAACATCGACATCGAACGTCAAACTCATCCTGAAGAAGGACCTCATATAGGTCCGAAACTAGTCGGAACCCACTCCAATAAAAACCGTGAGTGCAGCCGTTTCTAATTATTTAGTTTATAATGTCTCACGAAAGTGTTAATAATTTTATCGACACGTTTATACAAAATTTTAATTTATTCCCAGTTTTCCATAATAAAAAAAATATATTTTATATATTTTTAACAGTTTACGATAAAATATATAAAAAATAACCGGCCAAGTGCGTATCGGGCCAAATGTCGGGTTCTGTACTTGTCCATCTGCGGACGCATGCATCAATAATGCATCAATAACGCGGACTAATAAAATGGCTTGTTTTACCTAAATTTAAACCTATTAAACGCCAATGACGGATTTACCTGTACTGTAAAACTGTAAATTTCTCATTATTAAATGTTTTTTATTTTTAATTTTTCGACTATCGCCTACTCGTAAACTTTTGAAGTCTTCTTAGCCGTGATAGTTTTCCTTTTATATTTATTATATAATTATATACTGCTATCAAAAATTTTTTACATACCTCAAAATCACCTGTTTAAACGGGATGGGTCACTTAACTCTAACAACAATTAACACTTTAAAATTAAATATTTCACAAACGAATCCCTAAATTGAAACATTGTCATCACAAATATTTTTAAATACTAAACGTCCCCACTTGAAGTGCATAGGAGTAAGTACGCTAAAAAAATATTTTTTTTAGTTTTTATATTTCCACTTTGTGGAAGTGACTAATATGTATATTCTAATTTAATAAATTACAGCTTTCTACTATGAATAAATAACCTCTGAGACAAGACGGACGAACGGACGGACATGACAAAATAATAAGGGTTCCTAGTTAACTTCGGAACCTTAAAAATAAGCATATTCCATTATAGCAATTATTTTTATGTCATAATATAGCGAAGAAGCAGATGGAAAGCAGTAATCCAAATTTGGGATACCAAGTGTAAACTCATTGCAAAACTCTACCGCCAAGTTGTAATGATGGTATTTATAGGTAATAGCTTCTAACGAACTGCCTGGCGAAAAAGCAGACTATCAATTTCTTTAAAAGGACCTGGGTCAATAAGGACAAATCACTCTAATAATTTTATGTTGGCTGTATTGATACAACTCACATTTTCTAGTACATCTATACATATAATAAAATCGTAGGAAAGTCAAAACTGTACATTGAATATTGTTTTAAAAAAATACTTGGCGCGTGATCTATAATCGATATCGAAGCCAAAAATACAGTTTTTAGAATTTTTGTCTGTTTGTCTGTATGTATTTCCGGGGTAAACTCAAAAAGTACTGCATGGATTTACTTCAAATTTTGCATGAATATTACTAACAGGTCGGGTCAACATATAGGCTACATATTATCACGCTATCACATACGGGGGAGGAGCTGTGCGGAGTAAACGAAGTCCGCGCGGACGAAGTCGTATTATCATAATACAATTAAAATTAAGCATATACTTTTTGAATTTTGCTTTATTTGCATATTTATGTTCACATATTATTTGTTGGCTTATTACTTAATATGCCGGTAGTAAGTCATCAAAAATAAAATGTTTATACAATTATTTGCTAAGACATGTATAATATAAATAAATATAAATATTCACGGGACAAATTACACTTACTGATCTAACCCCAAAGTAAACAAATTATTTGCTTGTGTTATGGGTGTCAGTGAACGATACTAATACATAGAAATACATATATAAATACTGTTACATACATAATAAACACCTAAACCCGGAAATACAAATATTTATGCTCATCACACAAATGCTTGTCTCCGTCGTGGATCGAACCCGAGCCCCGTCGATTGCGTAGTCAGGGTCGCTAACCACTCGACCACGAAAATATATATTTTTTATTATTAAAAGAAACTAAATTAATATTTTTTAAGAATTATGCAATTTTAATCTAATACCCTGTTTTGACAGGCTGACAACTAAATCTAACATTAATGTAAATATTTATATGTATAAAAGTTTCTCTACATTTGAATTACTTGCAACCAATTTCGTGAAGAATTTTTTTTAAACTTAATGTAACGATGACATTAAGTTATATTAGTTATATTTAAAAAAAAATGGTGTGATTGTTAGTAGAAATGGCCTATAATATTAGAGTTTGAGAGTTATATAACTTATATAGAATATTTGTTACATTTATTGAACACGAACTTGTAATGTCAATTATATGTAATATTTACAATTAAAACCAAAATTATACCTTATAGCTATTATTCAGTGGTTATCTAATTAAGAAAAGCCTGTATCTAGGGAAACTAATAAAGCATTAAAACTGAAACAATTAACTTCGAAAATATTGTATTTTTGGATCCCTGGTGTCTGATATCCTTGTCAAATTGCATATGACTCAATTAGAAGTATTATACCCTCTCAAAAAAAAGCGATATTGAATTGGTTTTGATATCATTCTTGTATCAAAACAAATGAGGAGTTGTTTAGTATTTTTACTGGAAAATATGAGTACCTATTACTTAAGCAATATTAATATTTTTTACTACAACCACAGTCTAATTGTCTACAACTTTGTTACTAGACAAAGTTGTAGAAAATTACTACGTATTTTACGTATTGTCTACAACTATTTGTATTTTTACTTACTTTATCTTACGTATTTTTAAAGTAAAATGTATGTTTTGTACTTGTGTATCTTTGGCAGATGGGCGTGTAGGGAGATGTCAGAGACGCTTAATTAATTAATATCCCTGTCGCACAGTAGGAACAGACACTTTACGAACCACAACCAAACTATCACGCGTAACTAACGCAAACGAAATTTACGATCCCCAAAATAAAATGTACAAAATCATATTATTATTTACATATTTTTTATATACAGACGTCAGTTGCGCTAGTTACCAACGGTATGATGAAAGCACGCGATTTCCGACTTATTCAACGATTTCAAACTTATATAACCAAAACCAATTTCCATATAAAACGAACTATGGAAGCGAGATCGAAACATTGCCAGAAGCAACACGATATCCTAATTATAAACCTGGTTATTCAACAGTGAGTTCAAATATTTATAGCACAGCGCAATCGGGAAATGTTTTCCTTCAAGGTTATACTACTCCTAGATACAGTGGACAAAGCTATGGAGGATATTCAGGACAAACTTACGGTCAAGGTCTGGGTGGACAAAATTATGGTCAGGGGTATAGCGGACAAACTTACGGCCAGGCTTATGGAGGGCAAACTTATGGCCAGGGATATAATTCATACGAATTGCCGTTCATGAAATATAATAAGGATTATTGTGTAAATAGATTACCTCAGAAAGAGATATTTATAGATAGTTTGACTGGTATGTGGTATGGTGTGGAGTTTATTCAACATTTAGCTGGAGATTCAAGGGTAGATTACGCGAGAACCTGCATTGTGGTACACATTTCGGAGCCTTTTGATAAGGTAAGCGAATCATTTTATATAATCATCTGTACTTAGATAGGTACTTAATGATGCTAACAGTTTATTTTTTCTTTGCGTATGCTATTACGACAAAATATGTTTTAACAATGCCGTTCCCGTTATTTACCTGCATGAGCTCGATTATGAGGAAAAATTAATTTATACTACGCCTATTCGGAAAGCACATTAGTTCTTACTTGAAAAACGAGAAGAAAGTATCTAATTCCAAGCGAACCAATATGCGGGCGGCAAAAATGTATGGGATTTACTTTCTCCCCTTGGGGAGAAAGTAATTTTCTCTCTTCCTTTAACTTTTTAAAATTCATAAGTTTGTATATCGAAGCACATCAAAATGTTACTGGCCACTAGCATTTACTAAGGAAACTTGGCAGTATGTGTTTTATTTCATTTGCCTCCTCAATATTAAAAAAAACGATTGTACGCGCGAATTTTCTTTTTTATTGTGTCTTCTTCTTACATTCTGTTCTGATGTCTATGTCTAGAATGAAGATTTATTTACGCCGCCTGAATTAAAAGAAGCTGCTCAAACAGTCATTTTAAACCTTTTGCCAGAAAAGTCCAAGCATAAGTACAACAAAACATATGAAGAATTTATGGAGTTTCAATAATTGTAATAATTTTAATATAAATTTTAACTAAAATTTTCCTTTTTATTTTCCTCATTGGTGTAGTATAAAGCAGTATGTATCACTCGGGAGAAAATGCGATACCTAACTTGAGTGTATTGAGGCCCTCAGCTGCGCTTTGGGCCTCAAACTACACTCTCGTAAGGTATCGGTCATTTTCTCGCCTTGGTGAACAAACTACTATTATAATGTAGCCTTTGTCAAGTGTGAGGATGTAAGCTTTCTACTGGTGAACGTGTTTTCAAAATCAATTCATTTTCGCTAGGTCTAGGTCTGTTCAACATTATGTATTGTAGTTATGTAATCAAGCTTAACTCAGATTAAAGCTGGAGTTAAGAGTCTAAGCCACCTTTTCTACCCATCTTTTGTGTTGTAAAGTTAGTAGTGCAGTCTTTTTTTTAATATTGATAGGGAAGCGCCTGACCACAATCTCGCCTGTTGGTAAGCTAAGATGCAGCCTAAGATGGAACGCGCTTCCCTAGAAGGTACCTGTTCACTCTGTCGTATAAAAGATCTGGCTGTCATTCCTGGTATAATGAACCTTACTGAGACTCGTAACTCTATGCTTATTTTTTATACATTGCATTGGAGCTTTACCGTTATTCGAAATTACAAGTAATCTACTAGCTGCAGCGTGCAGCCCGCTGCACTATAAAAGTTTTTGGTAAATCCTGGGATAACCTCACTTTTCCTAAGTGCTATTCCAGGTCATCATCTACCTGTGTGCCGTAATTTCATTCAAATTCGTTCAGTAGTTTTTGCGTGATTGAGTAACAAAAATCCATCCATCCCAACATCCAAACTTTCGCATTTATAATATTAACTAGCTGACCCGGAAGACGTTGTTTTTCCATTTAAAGTATTGAATTAAAAAATAGGGTTTCATAGTAACAGGGCTAAAATTTAAATATTTATACAGGCTTTTTTAATGCTGAATCATAAAAAATAAAACTAAAAAATGTTGTCCAAAAATAAAAAAATAAAATTAGGGTTGGACAACCCTTATCACTTAGGGGTATGAAAAATAGATAGTAACCGATTGTCAGATCTACCTAATATGCATATATAATTTCATAAAAATCGGTAAAGCCGTTTCGGAGGAGTATGGTAACTAACATTGTGACATGAAATTTTATATACATGTATAAGATATAGGAAAATCTACATTACCTACTTAGAGAATTATAGATCTATTTGGTTTGAACCACGTTTATAAGTGGTTTTTAAGGACCATCTAAAATAGTCTTGCATAGAAACTTTACAAATTTCAGCCTCCTTTACAAGTTTCGGGAGGATATAGTATCCGTAGATCACATCTACAAATTCAAAAGTTAGACAAGTCAGAGACATGAAAAACTTTAAAACAACAAAGTGAAATTTCGACATGACGGAAAAAGAAGTTGCGACTTAATTACCGAGCCACTGTCGACTTAGTTAGAGCGTGTTGAAAGTGCTAAGAGACACATATATAAAGACAATAAACAATCTCTGTCTTGCTCTTTGTAAACTACGACAAGTCATTTATTTGACTATGTCGAGATCTCTAAGTCCTGGATTCACTGCAGTTACCAAGTGGACAGACAATAAATACATCGAAGAAAACGTCTGTAAATCGCTGCGACAATGAGTATGCAAGTAAAGAACCAGGCATCAGCAGTCTAAACATATTCAACTTTACATCAGAGTGAGACAGAGAAATTTTATATCTCGGAAATTATGCAACAAGGAATGTTGTTCTGGTTTGGAACTGGAAGATATGTTTAATGCACTAGAGAATAAAGAAAAGCGCATTAAATATGTCACCGGTAAACTCATTTCACAAAAATAAATGACAATAAAGTGACATGGTACAACCACGATATCCTTTCCAGCTGCAAAATTGTCAGTGATTACTACTGTCCTGTTCCGGTTTTGGATGTAGCCGGAAGACTTAATATGTATGTTGCATTTCATCCCAGCGAGGTGGATAGTAACCGATGGTTATCATTTTACATCATAGGAATCATTTGCTTGCTTGCTATTTTATGATTTAAAAAATATAGGTAAGGGTATAACCACAAATAATATTACACTTTTACCAAACGATAATGTGCCACTGCTTAGCTTTCTATAGGCGATAATTAACTCTCTCCGTCAGGGAAGTTATATAGTTTTGGCATACAAAAAATACATACAGAGGAACACAGAATTTCTTAGAACTAAAACTATATTGTTTTTGTTCAAGGTCTTCCAGAAAGATCTAATAACATTTTCGTTGCATAAAGCTATTCACATGGTCAGTTTATTGGACCATTTATCGAGAATGGGCCAACAATTACAATTAGTCGTCTTCGGTCACGTCTCGCTAACAATCGATGTTTCAACTTTCAACCATTTAATACTAACGCCCGTCTTAAATTTACGTTTTATTAGCTAAGATACAGTGTGAAAAGAAAACCATGCCCGATCCGAAAGAGGCATATAGGTTGGTTAAAAGCATTACTGAAAGAAATATTAAAATGACTTTATTTCTAAAAATAAAAAAGATATCGCTTTTTTAAAATTCGTATTTTTACTTATATTTCCCAAGTGATAAGCAAACATTTTAAAAATAACAACACCTTGCCACTGTTTGTTTCATTGTTTCGCTTTGCCGGCTTTCGCACAAACACCACGCGAAGGCGCGCTATACGTTTTTCGGCTCTTTACATAGGAACTTTTAAACGCGTCCCGTGTCCTTTGATAGCATCCGACTTGCACGGCATACTTTGATAATAAAATTTCCTTATTTGTAGGTGTTGTCATACTTAATGTATTAAAATTCCATTTAAGATTATTTTGTTTTATTGGTATTTGTTGTATTGGTAGTAATAGAAGCGTATATGCTCATATGTGCAGCGACTCGTTTCCTTCCCATTGGCATGTTTATTAATATTCATGGAATCTGTGGTCACTACCATCGCCACTACTAGGTGCCAGAGTTTCGCAACGTCTCGCCCGGGTACCTATACCTATGGTACCACTGCCTTGTCTATTTATGCCGCAATAGCCTTAAAGCTTGTCATTGTCTCGTTCCGGTTCGGAGGGTAAGGTAGCTGGAAGATTTATGTATGTTGCATTGCCATTACACCACACGGATAGTGACTATCATTAACATCTTTGGTGTCTGTAGGCGAAGATTTATTTTTCCATCATGTGCTTGTTTGTTATCTAATTATATGAAAAAAAGAAGAATTACACTAAGTTGAACCAGTGACACTACATGTTTTACATCTCACATGTTAAAATGCAACAATGATGTTTAAATGGACGGATGTAACAGTTATGGTCAATGACGTAGTGCTGGAACAAGGGGAAGGAGTTAAAAGGTACACTACTGATGGTAAAAGAAGAGTGTGTGCAAGGAATAGAGTGAATGAAACGGGAAATTACTAACTAAAAGTACAGTTTTAAGTCAGGATGTCCGTCTTGTCCTGCATAATTATGTGCTTACCCAACGCTGTACTATGGAAGTGAGAGTTAGATATGTCAAAAATGGACATAAAGAAGAATCAACGCGTTCGAGATGAGGTCGCTACGGAAAATATGTGGCGTAACGTAAGAGAGTAATGAATGTGGAAGAAGCGAGAGAACTCTACAAGAATCGTGATGTATGTCACTCGGTTCTTACTACGTAATCTGTAAGAAATCTGGCGTGAAGTATGTCTGCATGTATATTTATACAGTGTGTAAAGAAAACCCTGTCCAATCCGAAAGAGGCATATAGGTGAAAAAAATATTAAAATGACTATTTATAAAAATGAAAAAGATATCGTTTTTTTAATATTCGTATTTTCACTTATATTTCCCTAGAGTTAAGCAAATATTTTAAAAATGACAACACCTTGTCGCTGTTTGTTTCATTGTTTCGCTTTGGCGGCTTTCGCACAAACACACGCGAAGGCGCGCTATTTGTTTTTCGGCTTTTTACAAAGAAACTTTCAAACGCGCCCCGTGTCCTTTGGCAGCATCCGACTTGTGCGGCATACTTCGATAATAGGATGTACTTATTTGTAGGTGTTGTCATACTTAATGTATGAAAATACCATTTAAGATTATTTTTTGTTAGTGGGAAAACTAATTAATTAATATCCATAAAATAATTACACATATGTAACCGTATTACGATACCAAATAACACCTTTAATTATCCGACAGGGTTTTCTTTACACACTGTATAATTCCTTTTTTTGTTTTTATATGTAAGGCAACTTCACGTTATGCAGCATTTTCGTGACTGTTATCATTTTTAAAATAGTTATAAACATTATTTAATTGATAAAATACCTACTATACAATAGCAATGGACCCGGCAAACGTCTTGCCTGCAGAAATTGTAGCGATACCTTCAGCAAAAACCGAATATTATATTATTATATACAATTTCTATTAAGGTTATATAATGTTCAACTAATGAAGATTGTATTCTTTGTATAGAGATACATTTTCGGCAAATTTTAACGAAACATGGAACCTGTGTGTATACAAGGCTAAGGGTCAAATACGATAGCATCGACGAAATGAGTCAGGACCGCCCGCGCTTCGCAGCTTCACTGTCAGTCGTCGTTGATCACTTATCCGTGCGATATTTTCTCGCAGTGCTACTGAAAATAATATAAATATAGTCACTACGCAGACGCAATGTGTTGAACGACAGAAAACCTTTTATCGAACATGGAATTTCAAGGTCGGCCTATATTGAGACTTATTTGGATATCGCTTCTGATTTCGGCGTCTTACGCAAACAATGTCACTAACTTAACAAACATTAATGTTACTGAACATTGTGATATATATCATGAATATGATAACTTTGACGTAAGGAACATATTAGGAAAGTGGAGTGCATTAGAACTGTACATGCATTTGAGTAATGAAGGTATAAGGGCTTACAAAAGTTGCCCCAAAATCACTATTTGGGAAACCGATGATTTTCCTCAGTCAACGTTTGGGGTATGTTTGATTACTAAATATTCTAATTACTTAATAATATTTCTAATATTATTTCATGGGTAATAGATAGCAAATGTTTAAAAGTGAAACTGAAACAACATTAATATTAATATGTTTATTCAGCTTTCATCACGAAATCCTTATCTGTATATTTATTTGACTATACGATACAAGAAAACATCTAACCAAATGCAAATGAAAAAATTATTAATTAATTAAATAAATGCAGTGGTTAATTAAATAATAAATATAGATAGAAATATAGTGGTTAATTAAATAATAAATAGAGAACTTCACTTTTCAATTTTCAGTACGTACTGCTATTGGGATGGTTTCAGCACTTTACTTTCGAAAACAGTTAAAGATTTCGAACTGCAATGTGTATGTTTGTGTATGTGTGTGTGTGTGTGTGTGTGTGTGTGTTTTTTATTTCATACAGTTACAGATAGTTACATGACATATAATATTTAGTATACATAATATTTAATAATATTATTCGACTAAAACTTATTTTAGATAACATACACGAAATTCGACATGACTTAAGAACACCATTGTTTAGAAGCTGGTATAATAAATTGTATTTTCTTTCCTATTTAATGACTTTTAAATGATAATGTATGGTAATGTTATTGTAATAAAATTATTTAAATTTATATATTAAAATTCAAGGCTATTTAAAGTTATTACCTAAGAAGATGTAGTTATAAAAAACTAATATAGGGACTAAGTAAACAAAAAAGTAGTTTTGGTTTAAGTCTTGCATCAGCTGAACTAAGTTTAATAATTAAATACATATTTTCGTGCGAAATCACTTACGGAGACGTAAAGAGCCGGGAGCATGACATCCCGTTCTAGGCGAATTAGCCCTGTTTTTTGTCTTTCAAAATATTCATTACCTACTCTCTTCTAAATATGTACATTTACCCTAGATATTATATTCTGAAAAAATCCGGTTAATTTCACCATGGCCTTGACCGCCCCGTTGTCGGTAGAGTGGTTAGCGGACCTGACTACCCATAACACAAATAAATATTTTTTATTAAATTAATCTTTTACAATCGTTTCTACTGGAAATGTGATCAACTGTCAACAAACTTAGAAGTTTCGGCGGAAAATGTCTTTTTTATGACGTTTGCAAGGAAGTTACATTCTACCCGGAATGCTTACACGCGCTTCAAAATGGTTCCGAAGAGTACCACGACATGAGTGTGGAGTGTGTCTCTTTCTACTAAATAAAGCGAGCCAATCGACATATATATATATATATATATATATATATATATATATATATATATATATATATATATATATATATATATATATATATATATAAGTGTGGCTCTGTTATGTAAGAAACAAATGTCAACTTTATTAGGAACGAAATAAAGCACAGTTTTATTTTTCAAATATTGCTCCGTAGTAATTCCAGTTATCGTATATAAGTTCCTTGGACGTTTGTTAATTCGTACCACAGAACAAATAACAATTCCGTGATTCGTACTATAATAATTATATAATATTGGTATGTAGTCAAAACTCCTCGAAAATTTTCCAGGGTGATCGATATCGTGGAAGATTTTCTGGAGTTTTAAAGCGATAAGGTTGAAATGTATAAAAATATAATTTTTATACATTTCAACCTTATCGCGTCTTTGCCGCTGGCGCCGTCATTTTGTCGACAATATATCCTTTACTATTAATTTTGCGATAAAAACACTAATATATACAATATTAAACTTGAAAAAATATCCTACAATTTATGTCTTGACAATTTTTGTAAGATCAACAGATACGGCGCACGAGCGCTTTAAAGTGTATTTAACGTGGGATTCGGGTACCAAACCAAACGGATGCGCGGGTGATAAAATTCGAAAAGAACACATCAAAATCTATAGATTTCAATTTTCATAACTCCCCGAAAACATTCCTTATTTTCGAATCAAATTACCGTTTTATAAGGAGTTTTTAATTCCAAGAATTTTGTCTACTTAGTGCTATTTTATAAAGTTTTGCTTTAATATATTTTTTTAAAATTAAATTTCTGGTTAAGGCAAAGCATCGCGGCAAACGGGAAAAAACTGGTTTGTTTAATCACGTTGTTTTGTATCGTTTGTTAAATAACAATTTTACAAAAATTACAAGATATACCTGAATTATTATCTAAAGAATGTGCTAACTCATTACATGATAGAATGTGCTTTACTTGATCATATAAAATTCCGAAAACAGGCTAAAAAAATCTCTAAAACAAATAATTTGTTAATAATATTTCTAATCTTCCACATGATTTTTATATGGTTATATTTAGTTATAAATACAAAAAAAGAATTTGCTAAATTTTAGTTTTCAGCTGATGTCTTTATTTATCTGAAAATTAACACGTTTACCAGCGGTTTCAGAACATACCGCGTCACCCATTTTCTATAGAATTGACGCGCGTCATAATACCTCGCCTTAATCTCTAATTTTAGAAGTCCATTTGTAAAAGCATGTATAATAAGATTGTTTTCGTTCGTCGTGTTTAGTGAGTTATATCATTCTTTTTATACGCAAATATTTTCACTTACATGTACATAAATTTCACTTTTACACAATTTTTATTATATTACTCGACCGGTTTCACTTTTTAAAGCATCTTCAGGATGTAATATACTTAACTAAATTACGTATATTACATCCTGAAGATGCTTTAAAAAGTGAAACCGGTCGAGTAATATAATAAAAATTGTGTAAAAGTGAAATTTATGTACAAGTGGAGTAGTAAAAGCGTCTAGTAACAATTGAATTTCACCAAGTGCCGACGATGGAAAGTATAGAATATATTAGATAGTTCTGCCTGTGTTGTACCGATATGTAATCCCCCCCCCCATGGTCCCCGTGTTGTTTCCGGGCTCCTTTGAAGAATAGATCAACTGCCGTTCTGGCAGGCAGTTCGTAAAAGGCGACCGATTGGCTATGTGAGTCACTACCATCGTGGCTACTAGGTGGCAGAGTTCTGCATTGTTTCGCCCGGATCTGGTACCACCGCCTTACCTATTCCTGCCGCAATAGCGTCAGTGCTTGTCGCTGTCGTGTTCCGGTTTGGAGGGTAAGGTAGCCGGTAAACTGCATAAGTTTACCGGCTACCTTAAAATCAGACTAATTTTAGTCCAATTTATTTAGATTTAGTCTGGAATAGGGATTCCCATCCTGAAAACTCGATCCGGAAATCTGTAATCGCTAGATTTATACCGGATACTTTCTTCCGGATAGCGTCAGTGCTTGTCTCTGTCTTGTTCCGGTTTAGTACGGTAGCCGGTAAACTTAATGTATGCGGCATTAAACCTCGCCACAAGATAGCAACGCACCATTAACATATTATTTGGTGGCTACAGGTAATGGTTGACTCTTTCCATCAGGAGACCCATCTGCTTGTTTGCTATTTTATGATATAAAATAAATGTTACGGTTCCCCCCTCCCCTCCTCTGGCCCAGAACCTCTGGGCACGCCCATGCATATATGTATAGATTACATACTTACCTAGTATAAATTGTATATACTTTATACTAGCTAAGTATGTAATCTATATATTCGCTTTTATTTAGAAGAAGATGTAGTTATGAAAACAACTAAGAGAGTAGGAAACTGCAACCAGTCTCATAAAATTACTACCCCTCATATACAGGGTAAAAGACTGTGTATACTGAAGAAGGGTATTCAATACTCAATTTTGATACTGAATATTTTTTTAAAATAGGTACCTTATTATTGACCTAATCATCCAATGAAACTGTTTAGTACCCACACCCTCACAGTTATTCAAGTTCGTTGTTTACAGACAGCGATTTCCCAACGGCGCGATGACCGTACTTTTTGGATGAGATTTACCATGCGGTTAAGCAAAATTCTCTTTTTATTGGTTAAATTAAACCATTAACTATCATATACTTCAATATATACAGTCTTTTATCAATCAATCTGGTATACATTTTGGATTAGATCTATTGCAGATTTCGGTGACAAGTGACAAGCACAGGCGCTATTACGGCAGGAATAGGTAAGGCGGTGGTACCAAACACGGACGAGACAATGCAGAATTCTACCACCTAGTAGTCACGATGAAAGTGACTCGTATAGCCATATCGCTTCTTACATATTGCCTGGGTGATGGTAAATTTAGATAAAAGTGTAACTATTCTCTTTGACACTCGGTTCAAAGAGAAAAGCTTACAAAGAAATTGCCTTCGTAGATTCTGGAATAGAAGTTACATTAGTAGGGATGAAAGGTAAGCCTATTAATCCCAGAAAAATGTAGACTCTATTTGGAGTGGTTTTCAATATCTAAGCTATTAGCTAACCACAAAAAGCAAAGAATTAAGGTCATCGAGTGAAATCAATTCTGCTTGAACTTTGCTTTGTATAATACAATTATAGACGAGAAGGTCAAGGCTTAGAAATATATTTCAGACTTATAAGCAGAGCAATTTTATTGTTGATTACAGAAACTAAGTAGTTCAAGCTTAGGTATATATACATTATATATACATTAATAAATATTTGTGCATGGTTTCTGTGGACATCAAACTTATAGTAGTTTTCAACCGACTTCCAAAAACTGAGAGTTTATAAATTCGGCTGTATGTTTTTTATGTTTGATACCTCAGATTCATTTACGTACCGACATTTAAATATGTTTTTTTGTTTGGAAGGGTATACTTTCCGTGTAATCAATTCAGATTCATTTACGTACCGACGTTGAAATATTTTTTTTTGTTTGGAAGGGTATACTTTCCGTGTAATCCCATTTTAATTTGGTAAATATCTCATATGATGAAATATGATGGAAAGAGTCAACCATCGCCTATAGATACCAAAGATGTTAATGGTGCGTTGCTATCTTGTGGCGAGGTGTAATGCCATATGCATACGTTTACCGGCTACTTACCTTTCAAACCAGAACACGACAGTGACTAGCACTGTTGAACGGCTTGAGCGATTGAAACGCCGTTAATGGCGTTTGATTGTATTCGGCACAGCTTAGATTTCCTTAAAATTTGAACCCATTCGGCCCAGGACATTTTGAGTGATTTTGTAAAAACCTCAAAAACATTTTTGCCAAAACAGTATTTTTTAATATAACTTCCAGATTAATGTATCGATTAAGTACAAAATGAATCGGCTCTATTCCTTAAAAAACTTCGTCCAATGCATACATTGCATCAAAATCGGTTTATCCATTCGGCAGTTATCGTTGTAAAATTGTTTTTTTGTCCTAGCTTCGAAATATATATATATTTTTTTTTATTCTACAATATTTTAGTACTTAAAAATTACGTCAAATGCCATTTCAAAAATTAAAATCGAATGAAATTTTCAAAAATTACAGCTTTTCAAATATTAAAATTACGTTATTTTCAGTAAATTTATTTCATACTAGCAGTTGCCCGCGACCTCGTACGCGCGGACTTCGTTTACTCCGCACAGCTCCTCCCCCGTAGGTGATAGCGTGATAATATGTAGCCTATATGTTGACCCGACCTGTTAGTAATATTTAACAGTATTTTTTGAGTTTACCCCGGACATACATTGACTTTCCTACGATTTTATTATATGTATATAGATTTCAAAAAGAAATTTTAGGTTAATATACCGACTTATTTAAAAATCTAGTCAGGTCTGCTACTTAAAAAACTAGGTCAAATACGGAAATAAATCGGATGAATCGTTCGGGATTTATCAATGAAAAAAGATTTTTGAAAAAGTTTTTAACTTCCAGCGCGATAACAGTCACAGATGTGACAAATTTTCAAAAGATCCCATGTGCTCACAGCTTGTTAAATGAATCAATTTGAAAACTGACGAACCTATTCGTACCGCTATTGTACTTCGACATTTTATAACCAATCGATTTTGTAGCTAAAACAATTTAGAACTCAAAAGTTGCATTGAATGCCATTCAAAAGATCAAAATCGGTCATCATTTTGAAAATATGATACATCTTTTCGAAAATTGAAATAGGTAATACTGTTATTTTTACAAACTTTAGGTTTTTGAACTAAAAATACCCCAATTTAGCGGGAAGTTTCAAAGATGACCTGGGTCAACCGGCTTACAGGTTTTTAAATATATAGGAACTCAGCGTGTGCAGAGATAATGTACTAATGATAATGTACTAAGAAAACATGCCATTTTTATGTTATGCTCACGATGACAATTTCCTTTTTTAATGGAAAATTCAAAAGATATGTTTTATGATTTTTTATTATTTTCACTAAACATAATAATTATAAAGCATACATTACTTGGACTTGTCGCGCCCGCGGATTAGTTTTCCTGATGGAAAGAGATAACCGTCGTCTATATTACATCAACGATTATAACGCTATGTCTATATTACATCAATGATTATAGCTATCAGTGTATCTTAATACTGATATTAAAATGAACATGCATGAGTTTAGCGGCTACCTTATCCTCCAAACCAAAGACGGCTGCAAAAAGCGCCGACGTTATTATGACAGGAATAGGTAAGGCGGTTGTAAACCCGTTTGTCATTTCAGAAACCTGGTAGAGTTCTAGTCACGATTTTGTTTCAGTGTCACGTATTTTCCGTGTTTTCTTCCATTCCGTACTTTCTCTCGATTTTTGCGAAATGCCTAGAATTAAAGCATATGGTTAATTTTTCAAAAGCAGCCCGGACTAACACAGGGAGAATCTGTCTGTATAAAATCTCATATTGAAACATGGTATTCATTACTTGAACACAGATATTATGTGGTATATTTTTTGCAACGTCTCGTGCGTATTTGTTACAACGACCTCAGCTATTTCTTTCGAAATAACGGCAGTGTTTGTCAACATCGAGTTCCGGATGGTTAAGGTGGAGGTTAAGGTAGCCGGTAAACTTATGCATGTGGTCACGCCACACGAATAACATATTTTATGTCTATAGGCGATTGTTGTGTTTTTCTAACAGGAGAGTCATCTGATAGTTTGCTATCCTATCATTCAACAACATAAAAAATAGTATATACCTACCTAAAGCCGGATGTTTAATTTAATAATAATATCGCTGGACAAATTACACGAATACATTTAACCCCAAAATAAGCGAATTATTTGCTGGGAATAGGTGTTTGACAACGATATATATATATATATATATATATATATATATATATATATATATATATATATATATATATATATATATATATATATTTTAATGTTCGTGATTTACATATTTTTAAACTAGTTATTACCGCCAGCCTTATATCAAGGTAGATTGAAAATATCCGAAATTAAAAGTTATTTAATAACTATCTAAAATTACGATTTTTTGCTCCTGTTGATCGCCATTTATTAAAATTACCGCTAATTTAAAATCAAGGTAGATTGAAAATCCCAGTCATTTCGTTGCGATAAGTTGCCAATAAAACGGTTTAATTACTCCTTTCAATCGCCAGATATCAGGTTACCGATAGCCTTATACCTCCCAAGGTAATTACTACATTAAATCTTATTAGATATCTTCTTATTTTATAGATTTTTAATGCTGTCTTGATATAAATCTAGAGGTAATCCCGATATCAAGTGATTGACAGGAGCAACAAGTTCGTTATTTTGGTAAATTTTTCTGCTCAGTTCGGTCATCTAATATAGGAATTACCGCCAGCCTTATATCAAGGTAGATTGGAAATATCCGAAATTAAAAGTTATTTAATAACGATCTAAAATTACGATTTTTTGCTCCTGTTGATCGCCATTTATTAAAATTACCGCTAATTTAAAATCAAAGTAGATTGAAAATCCCGGTCATTTCGTTGCGATAAGTTGCCAATAAAACGATTTAATTACTCCTTTCAATCGCCAGATATCAGGTTACCGATGGCCTTATACCTCCCAAGGTAATTACTACATTAAATCTAATTAGATATCTTCTTATTTTATAGATTTTTAATGCTGTCTTGATATAAATCTAGAGGTAATCCCGATATCAAGTGATTGACAGGAGCAACAAGTTCGTTATTTTGGTAAATTACTCGTACCTACAAATACTGCATTTAGATCGATTAGATATTTTCTTATTTCAAGGATAGTAACCGTTAATGTGGCAACTAATTAAGATCAAATTATTTGCGCAATTTATTGCATTTCACTTTATTTTAATTAAGTGTCGTTAATTTTCTCCTGCTACCTTTACGTGCCTAAGGACCAAAAATGGCTCTCGCGTTCTTCCAACTATTGTGCAGAGGGCTTATAGTTTCAGTTGGTGTCGTGTATGTACTTTGTATATCGAGTGGTCACTATACATAGGCCGACTAACGACTTTATAAATTAAATAGACTATAGGGCGACAGATCCTAATTGCTGTAATGTAATCAAGGACATTTTAATTGTGACGACCATATTTTGTACCACATAAATCTATAATCTTGTCTCTACAGTAATAAATTATTTTTATTTATTTGCAATATTATGCGTATAACACAAGATATTACAGTTCTACCGTACATAATATTATATTCATATTTTTTTTTATTTCATAGAATAGCAAACAAATAGATAGCTTTTTTGGAGGGAATAAGAACACCATCACCCATAGACTACAAAAGTTGTAATGGTATGTTGCGTTCGTGGATGTTATGCCAAATCCATAAGTTAAGAAAGCGGTGGTACTAAACCCAGGCGAGACATTGCAGACATCCTAGTATCTCACATTGTAAGAAATTATTTTAATAATTGCCACAGTGAACTCCGGAGTGACTAGAGCTTCGGTTGCAACTTTTAGCCACCTAGCCAGATTATTGGTCGTTGCTTTCAGAAGATCCACAAACATTGTATTAATACATGATGTTCCTTTTTTGGTTCAGTTTGGTCGAAACATTTCTTTTCCTTTTTTATATTTATTTAAAACTAGCTGATCCATGCAGTAAGTTAGTCTATGTTCGACCTCCTTTCTTGAACTATAACCATGCCACATTTCTACAAAAACGGTTTAGCAGCTTAGGCGTGAAAATGTGACAGACGGAGACTTTCGCAGTTCGCAGACATAATATTAGTATGCATAAACATTTGCATAAATTTTACAACTAATTCACCAGAAAGTGCGACAATATTCGAACCCCGCTGATAATTGGGAAGCCCCTCTTACCCAACGCGTGCTGTGATTTTATTTGCGCTATCCGGTGAGCAGTATCCCATTTCCTTTCTCGGAATCTAATACTCGTAACATTATTGATGCAAATGTATTAATGTGGGTCATTTAATTTTTTAACTAAATGTTTGTGTCGCAGTAGGTATTTTTCATGAGAACAAATTAAATTAACAATCCCCCGTGTTGGTCCGGGCTCCTGTTGAAGAATAGACCATATGCCGTTCTGCCAGGCAGTTCGTAAGAGGTGTACAATTGGCTATTCGAGTCACTACCATTGTGGCTACTAGATGGTAGAATTCTGCGTTGTCTCGCCCGGGTCTGGTACCACCGATTTATTTATTCTTGCCGCAGCACAAGCACTGACGCTTGTCACTGTCATGTTTCAGTTTGGGGGGTAAGGTCACCGGTAAACTTGTGCAAGTGGCATTAAATTCGCCACAAGGATAGCAACGCACCATTAACATCTTTGGTGTCTATAGGCGATGTTTGTCTCTTTCCATCATGAGAACCATTTGCTTGCTATCTTAGCATTATAAAATATATAAAAGATAAAACATAAACTAGCCTAATATAATATTATTATTGTATTAACATTGAATATAATTAAATTTTGTATAATATTCAATGTTAATACGATACTTAAATACAAGATTAATAAGCAAAAAACCGTCTTAACCCATCCAAATTATAGGGATATTATGTCGGTACAAAACACTAGGTTCCGCACGGTGGAGCAGCAAGCGAGACCTGTATTTTCACTGACTCATAATTGCCCAATTACTCTATTCATTATTTAATCCACTTGTGAAGATGACAGTGTATCTTGGAGCTATTGTTTGTCCAATTTCTTCATATGATTGGAGATGACCTGTGATCTCACCTTTGCCACCCACAGTAATTATATGTTGAATCATATGTTTAATAGAAGGTCAATGTATGACCTATTTTATCTGTGCAATGAGTAATCAAAAATGTTATCTATTCTAGAAATATTTAGACTTTTCGGAAACTGTGTAAGGCTATGGCTTTTTTATAATTATCTAATCTATCAATTCTTGTATATATATCCAATACCTTTAAACGAGCAATTCTTGTATATATATAACTAGCTGTGCCCGCGACTTCGTTCGCGTGGAAAAAGTTCTAAAATAAAAACCCGCATAGATCCCGTTCCCATGGAATTTCAGGGATATTCAGTGGTTTGGCCGTGAAAGCGTAACAGACAGAGTTACTTTCGCCTTTATAATATTAGTATGGATGATATGATATGATACGAGTATTTTAACGTTTGTTTGTTCATTGAATGCGCTAAATGCTAATTCCTGGAACTACAAGTCGGATTGAAAAAAAAATTATGTGTATGTTTAATGATAGCTACATTCATGAGGATTACGTTACAATTATTCTTAGCGTAGTTAAAATATCGATATTTGTAAAATAAGTCGGAAGAAAAAGCGGTATCGAACGGCTGTATCCACGTGCGCTTGCTGGCGTAATGCTTAAGTACACGTAAGTACAATGTACTACAAATATATTGGTTTTTAGTAGATGCACAAAAAAGTCCACAACACTATATATATATATATATATATATATATATATATATATATATATATATATATATATATATATATATATATATATATATATATATATATATATATATATATATATATCTTATAACAACACAATAAGGAATTTTGAGTCGAAAAATTATAGAAAATTAATAGGTGAATTTTAATCCTTATCATATAACGAAAAGTACTTCATTAACACGAAGATCTTAGGAAGACAAACTTTGGCTCTTATACCACGTTATTTAGATGCATAGTTTAAAAAAAATGTAAAACGAAAATAACTCAACATACCTAGGTACTATCTAGGTATTAACCGAAAGGCTGTGTGCAGTGTGCACGATGCGGCGCACTACTCTCACCGCCGAACGAGAACCGAACATTGCCGAGAAGAGCCGAACTGTGAGAGCGTTGGCTTTACTATATTTTTTAAGGTTCCATACTCAAAGTTTAAAACGGGACCCCATTACTAAGACACCACTGTCCGTCCGTGCGTTTGTACGTCTATCTATCTGTCCGTCACCAGGCTGTATCTCATGAACCATGATAGTTGAAATTTTCACAGATGATGTAGGTATTTATGTTGCCTTTTATTTATGTATAATAACTAAAACTAAAAAAAGAATAAAATAAATATTTAAGGGTGACCACCATACAACAAACGTGTTTTTTTGCATAAACTCCCTTTTGCATTTGCATAAAATCACTTTAAAAATAAATAATTAAAATAAAATAAATAATTAAAATAAAATAAATATTAAGAAGGCTCCCATTCAACAAACGTGATTGTTTGCCGTTTTTTTATAGATTATGGTACGGAACCCTTAATGCGCGAGTTCGACTCGCAATTAGCCGGTTTTTTTTAAGGTACATGAGTGGAATCATATACCTTTAACTTCTGCGGCCCGCGCGGAGTAGACATGTGACCGGCTCCTTTCGCAATAGACTTCTTTGATACGGAACGTTGGATTTTCCTTCTTTGAAAAAAATCACTTTACTTTGTAGTAGTTGAATATTCGATCTATTTTGTGTATTTTATGGTGTTGTTGAGGGATACATGATAGTTCGCTTTGGCCTGATATGTGTCTAATTCGTAAGTAAGTAGGTGTAAGTACTGTATTTGTATAGCTACTTAATAAGGATTTGTAGTTATAATATTATTAAATCTTGCTTTAAATCTTCCCCATTGTGGAAAACTGTTTAATTTTTGAAGCTGTAGGTATACCAACATAAGCAATCATTTAGGTAGAAGAAGCACAAATTTTCCAAACAAGATCATATTGATTGGTTAGTGGTTACTTAGGGAAAAATCCTGAATCAGGCTACAAAAAAATTTTACATAGGTAAAGACCTTCGTGAAATCGTAACCAACATTAAAGACTTGATATTTAAAGTGTACCGGAATTCGGATATGATAGATTTACCAAAAAAAATCAATTGATGTGTGTAAGGGCAATTTTATCTGCAAGAAATGCAAGCGTTGACGCCATCTATACAAATAAATAAAATTGGGGTGTCTGTTTGTAATATTAAAATAACCGTTTTTACTAAATGCATATGGATGTATACACGGTACGTATACCAAAATAACATTGTTTAGAATTTTTGTCTGTGTCTGTTTGTTCCGGCTAATCTCTGGAACGACTGGACCGATTTTGACGGGACTTTCACTGAAAGATAGCTGATATGATAGCGAGTACCTTAGGCTATTTTTTTTTAATTTTTCCACGCGGACGAAGTCGCGGGCTCAGCTAGTTATACATAAATAAAAGGCAACATAAATACCTACATCATCTGTGAAAATTTCAACTATCATGGTTCATGAGATACAGCCTGGTGACGGACAGATAGATAGACGTACAAACGCACGGACGGACAGTGGTGTCTTAGTAATGGGGTCCCGTTTTAAACTTTGAGTATGGAACCTTAAAAAATATAGTAAAGCCAACGCTCTCACAGTTCGGCTCTTCTCGGCAATGTTCGGTTCTCGTTCGGCGGTGAGAGTAGTGCGCCGCATCGTGCACACTGCACACAGCCTTTCGGTTAATACCTAGATAGTACCTAGGTATGTTGAGTTATTTTCGTTTTACATTTTTTTTAAACTATGCATCTAAATAACGTGGTATAAGAGCCAAAGTTTGTCTTCCTAAGATCTTCGTGTTAATGAAGTACTTTTCGTTATATGATAAGGATTAAAATTCACCTATTAATTTTCTATAATTTTTCGACTCAAAATTCCTTATTGTGTTGTTATAAGATATATATATATATATATATATATATATATATATATATATATATATATATATATATATATATATATATATATATATATATATATATATAGTGTTGTGGACTTTTTTGTGCATCTACTAAAAACCAATATATTTGTAGTACATTGTACTTACGTGTACTTAAGCATTACGCCAGCAAGCGCACGTGGATACAGCCGTTCGATACCGCTTTTTCTTCCGACTTATTTTACAAATATCGATATTTTAACTACGCTAAGAATAATTGTAACGTAATCCTCATGAATGTAGCTATCATTAAACATACACATAATTTTTTTTTCAATCCGACTTGTAGTTCCAGGAATTAGCATTTAGCGCATTCAATGAACAAACAAACGTTAAAATACTCGTATCATATCATATCATCCATACTAATATTATAAAGGCGAAAGTAACTCTGTCTGTTACGCTTTCACGGCCAAACCACTGAATATCCCTGAAATTCCATGGGAACGGGATCTAAGCGGGTTTTTATTTTAGAACTTTTTCCACGCGAACGAAGTCGCGGGCACAGCTAGTATCATAATAAAGATAATTCTTTTTTTTTTTTTTTTTTCGGAATGTCACAATTGCTGTTAGCCTTAAGGGCTGTTACAGCTTCACCGGTCGCGTGGGCGAGCAGAGTGCTCAGCCAGAATTTAAAGGTGTAGGGCTGTACGCCCTCCGCCCTAAGGGTGTCTCCTGTGAGACCGAACCTCGGCTTAGGGTGGGGTCGTGATTTGCGATGAGAGGGCTAGTGGCATTGTTTTGTCCGTCCGCCGAACCTTGCCCTTGGGCTCGGTTCGCCGAAGGGCGAAACAGGGGTCCTCGTCGCCGCCGGCGGCGACGGTGTCGCGAATGTAGGTGTGTAGTGTCGTCGTGTAAACCGTTGGCCAGAGTTATCGGGTCATCGGGATCGGTAAGAACGTGGCGGGGCCTACGTAGTTTGGGATCGGGATTAGGGTCTGGGATGTAGTCAGCCGCGGCTACCACCAGTGGGTTCGGATGCGAGATGGCACGATCGAAGTATCTTTCGGAGATGTCTTTGAAATGCTTTGCTAAGCTCGGCAATTCAAGATCTTTATGGAGGTCTACGTTGCGCATATACCACGGTGCTCCCGTGGCAATACGCAGGAATTTATTTTGTACCACTTGCAACGGATGCAAGTCCGTACGGGGGAGGTGGGCAAACGCTACGCAAGCGTATGAAAGGATGGGGCGTACGCACGACTTGTAAAGTGTCACCTTGTGTCTAAGTGACATTTTACTGCGTTTATTGATAAGATGATATAACCGACCTACAACGAACTTAGCCTTAACTTTCATTCTTTGTATGTGCGGTTTGAATGACATTTTGCTGTCCAACGTTACCCCGAGGTACTTGACTGTCTTTTCCCACGGGATGACGTTTCCGAACAGGGTAATGTTGCCTAGTTTTCGCAGACCGCGCCTTTGTTGTCGCGGGTGTTTACCGCGGCGAAAGTACACGGCTGCACTTTTTGAGGGATTTATTTCGATACGCCATTTTCTGAACCAAAGATAATTCTAAACTCAACGATTTAATTATATGTATATGTGTTTCAATACGTTAGCGCGATGTATTTTCGTGCAGCGCCATCTAGTTAATGTGTTCTACGTTACGCTTTATGCTCCGATATCTTTCGATTAATTTTATTTCCTGTGGGAACGAAATATTTTCCCGCGATAAAAAGTAGCCTATGTCCGTTCTCGACGTCTTATCTATGTTTATGCCAAATTTCATCAAAATCGGTCCAGTGGTTTAAGCGTGAAAGCGTAACAGACAGACAGACAGACAGACAGACAGACAGACAGACAGACAGACAGACAGACAGACAGAGTTACTTTCGCATTTATAATATTAGTATGGATTGAAATCTCGGAATCGGCTCCAACGATTTTCATGAAAGTCAAAAATTAGAAAAGATCGGTTTCAAAAATATGTGAAAAACCGAGCAAAGCTCGGTCAACCAGATATTATTGAACTTATTTTAATAACATAACGACTTGCTTCTCGTTCTATCAGTTTTATTCTAATGACAGTTGTTGATCTTTATTAGGCAGACATTATACCTCGCCTAACAGTCCAGTTTGTCAGTTTTGACTAAAAACACCAATTATGTAAGTGTGTTATATTTTAACTATACTAATTTGCCAACATAGCACATACAACATAGTACAACAAATAAAAGAGATCACGCGAACGAAATCGCAGTGAACAGCTAGTGAGATTTACTTGATGAAATTAGAATAATTTTTGGTTGGATTTGGAGAACAGACCGAAATCGACCGAAAGTCGAATGTAACGAATTCCAAATATATTACTATAGTAAAATAGCGAACAATCAGATGGGCCTCCTGATGGAAAGATTCAACCATCGCTTATAGACACCAAAGATGTTAATGATGTTTTGCTATTTTGTGGCGAGATCTAAAGCCACATGCATAAGTTTACCGGAACCTTACCCTCCAAACCACAACACGACAGTGAAAAGCACTGACGCTATTGCGGCAGGAATAGGTTAGGCGGTGGTACCTGACCCGGGTGAGACAATGCAGAACTCTACCACCTAGTAACCACGATGATAGTGACTGGCATAGCCAATCGGTTGCCTTTTATGACCTGCCTGGTAGAACAGCAGTTGGCCTATTCTTCAAAGGAGCCCGGCCCTTGTGGAAAAATTTCTCGGATAAAAGTAGGTAAATAACTTACAAAGTGAAAGTAACAGTTTATGAATGTTTATTTTTATTTAAAAAGTCGAAAAAAGTCTTACAAAGTCGGAAAAACTCGGAATAATTCCAAAATTTCGGACTCTTCCAGAAGAGTTATTCAGTGTTAATAAATCTTGCAACGTTTATGGGTACTAAAAGAAATATATTAAAAGTTATTAATACTACGAAAGTGTAATAAAGGGGAAAAAAATATAACTAATACTTACCCGGTTTTCCGTTTAAGAATTTGAAACTTTCTTCTTTGTTTAAAAAAAGGTTACCGTTACTGTCGATCAATATTATAAACTTTGTTTCTTCAATTTTTGATAATTATTATTAAAATCTATTATATCACAACGTTATTTGCCAATTTTTATTTTATTGTACTTTTATTACATAAATATATTTATAAATTAAGTAAAAATTAAAACAGATGATCTAATTAGCTTTTGACAGGTTGAGTCAGTGTTGCCAGAGAAAAAGTCAATCTTTCGTCCTTAAAGCCTCCTCTACACTACTCCTATGTCCGGGGTAAACTCAAAAAGTACTACATGGATTTATTTCAAATTTTGCATGACTATTACTAACAGGTCGGGTCAACATATAGGCTACATATTATCAAGCTGTCACCTACGGGGGAGGTGCTGTGCGGAGTAAACGAAGTCCGCGCGGACGAAGTCTTGGGCAACAGCCAGTATAATTATGGCGAGCGAAGCGAGCCCTACACTAGGCGACTTTCTATGCACTTTTGTGGTACATTTTCCTGAAAAAGTATCCCACTTTAAGGTTTGGGCTTTGACGTGGTGGTTTAAATTCATGTCTAGATATATTATCTACCATTAAAATGCTATTTCATAAACATTAAAAAAATAGAAAATACATTTTGTATTAGAATTTTATTACTGCTAACGCCATCTATTATAAAAATAAATAAATAATAATAATAAATAAATATTCACGGGACAAACTACACTTACTGATCTAACCCCAAAGTAAGCAAATATTTGCTTGTGTTATGGGTGTTAGTCAACGATACTAATACATAGAAATACATAATATATAAATACCAGAATATATATAATAAACACCTAAACCCAGAAATACAAACATTTACGCTCATCACACAAATGCTTGTCCCCGTCGGGGATCGAACCCGAGCCCCGTTGATTGCGTAGTCAGGGTCGCTAACCACTCGACCAACGGGAGGGTCAAATAACGAGTAAAAATGCTACAAAGCTACACTAGGCGACGATCTGTGCCCTTTAGTGGTACATTTTACTAAAAAAATATCGCACTTTTAGGTTTAAGCTTTGGCGTGGTAGTTTTATTTTGTTTAATTCATTTTCATTCACTCCAGTTTAATACAATATTAATCTATTAAAACACTTGTACTTTTTAACTTCCCACTACGTATGTAGATAGGAAGGTTACTGATTTTGCTCCGATTTTCAAAAATGGAGTTTTCACCATATGTCCGCGTTTTGTGGGCTTAGGAACCATTTTCGACTATTTTCGCGATGACGTCAGTATGTCTGTATGTATGTGTGTGTGTGAGTGTGTGTGTGTGTGAGTGTGTGTGTGTGTCAACAACTCATAAGTTTTGAACGCCTGGACCGATTGAAACGCGGTTGGTGGCATTCGATTGGATTCCGCTCAACTTATACTTCCTGAAATTTTGTACCAAATGGGCCTAAGAGATTTTGAGAAATTTTGAAAATACCCTAAACAAATTGTGACGAAACAATTTTTTTTTTAATAACTTCCAGATTAATGTACCGATTGAGTACAAAAACTATTCCTCAAAAAAATACATCTAATGCATAAATTGCCTCAAAATCAGTTTATTCGTTTGGAAGTAATCGTTGACGAAAATTTTGAAAAAAGTGTTTTTTCGACATAACTTCGAAAGATTTCAACCAATTATTTTTTGGTATTCTACGATATTTTAATACTATAAAAATTACGTCGAATGCCCTTTTAAAAATCAAAACCGAACCTTATTTTCAAAGGTTACAACTTTTCAAATATTAAAATTACGTTTTCTTTAGCAAAGTTACTTAATATTTTGGAAATAACTTTCAGGCTAATATACCGATTGACTTCAAAATCTTATCATCGTTTCTCCTTTAAAAACTGCGCCAAGTACCGTTAATTGGATAAAAATCGGTAAATTTGTTTGGGATCTATCATAGACGAAAATGTTTTTTTGACATTGCTTCGAAATTTTTGAACCTACCGATTTTTTAGCTAAAGCAATATTTAAATTGAGTTGAATGCCATTTGAAAGATCAAATCGATCATCGTTTCCAAAATATACAGCTTTTCAAAAATCAATACGTGCCAAGAAAACTTATCAAGGACGTACTACGTGCGTCTTCCCGGTTGAAATTTGGATGTTTTTTGATTTCAATGGCTTCTTTCACTAGCCGTGGAATGTAATATGGCGTTCTGTCGAAAATACGCGTGGCCTATGAAATTCCATCCAGTGATTACGGCCCGACTACAGCTGTAGATGTTTAGCAATCGCCGACTTATTAACGTCGTTATTCTTGACTGCTTTGATATGCTACTAGGCCTCTGACACATGCTCTTAGTACCTCTATACACTACTCGGCCGACTTCAGTACGCGTCAAGACGCCGTTGTGAACGCACGTGTGTTTAATAGATTTTTTCGTTGATGTGCGTGTGAGACTCTATTATGAGCGGCATACAGTGGTCACAGGAGCAAACTATGTTGTTCCTTGAAACACTTCAAGCAGAGCCTTTTATTTGGGACCCCAGTGGGAAAGGTCATAAGGACAAGAAAAAAGTAAATGATGCTTGGGTGCGTATTCGGGACGTTTTGGAAATACCAGTTGAAGAATTGAAGAAAAAAAAGGATTCACTTTTTGCGACATACAGGGGCTACTACAGAAAAATGGAAGCTTCCTTAAAAAGTGGTGCCGGCGCAGATGATGTTTATCGTCCAGTTTGGTTCGCCTTTGATTTCATGAACAGCTTTTTGGGGTCCGTGTATAAATGTAAACAAACAATAACCACGGTAAGTTTTTTATTATCAATAACTTGTTTTATTATTACTAAAGTACAGATTACAGTAAGGTCGATTCGCCAGTTTGCGTCCATTTAGTGCAGTTGCTTGCTTTAAGGAGAACATAATAATGTCTCTGCATTAGTTTTAATATAAAAAGTATGTAGTTAATGTGGTAACGAACAGGCGAAATGACCCTACATTCGTTGTGTTTATTTATAAACATTGAAAATAATTTGTAAAGTAATCCCTTATCTGAACGGCAGATAATGGTGATCTGCGTGGTACTTGTGTAATATCTCTCAAAGCACAGTTATTATCAAAGTCTGCCCGCCAAGACCCGGGTTGAATTAAAACTCCATTATCATCATACATATCTACAGTACCAGGAGGCATATATATAAGGGATGATTTATTACTTTTTCTGAGAAAGTTATGCAATAAGAGACATGTCATTTTAATAATTGGGATATTATGAATATCCAAATCAATTGGCTTTCTGAATATTCTAAACCTGGATGCTAAAATACCAAACACATTCTCAACTACTACTCGAGATTTTGACAAGCGCATATTGAAAATCCTTTTCGGTGAATTGATATCATGGTTGCCAGGATATGGTTTCATTATATTATTATGTAAAGCAAATGCTCCATCTGTCAAAAAAACGTAGGGAATTTCGACATGATCCGTTCCGGATAATGGACTTGGCTTAGGAAGATTAAGCCCGTTAGATGCAATTTTTTGCCATAACGAAGAATTTTTAAGTACACCTCCATCACTGATCCTACCTTGACTACCAATGTCAGCATACATAATGTTATAGTTACTGTCGACTAAAGCTAAAAGTACTAAACTAAACGTCTTTTTATAATTAAAGTACTCAGAACCAGAGTTAACCGGACATTGTATAACAATATGCTTTCCATCCATTGCGCCAAGGGCATGTGGAAAATTCTCCTTGAATCCGTTTTCAACTTCCAACCACTGCTGCTCATTGCACGGCATCTGTAAATAAAAAGTATATTATATAAAAAATATTATCATCAAATAATATGTAAAAAGACACGGTCAATTTCATTAAAAGTTGACACTCAAATTGTATATAAATAATTAAAAAGCCGATTAATTGTAGCACTCATGTATTTTTCATAAAATACAGAGACATACACTCACACTCCTACATACACATACAGTACTCCTGCATATACGCGCACTCAAATGCATATAGTATACAGAACCCATATACACTCACAAATTTGGATTGGATTAAATAAAGATTTATTATTAAATAGGTCGTGATATATACATTTAAACCTTTGCTATTTTTATTTCAGGATCATGGAACTGATTCGATTCAGGAAGAATCAACCAACGCTTCAGAGGATGTACCAATTGCTTCTCCAACTCCAAAAGAACCAGAGCCCCCAAAAAATAGACACACCATCCGACGGCGTGACAACCCACCGGAATTGCAAGTTGCCAGTAGGCAGATGACAGAAGCCTTCAATAACTTAAATAAAGTGATAAATAATCCTTCAAAGGATAGCAGCGCAGTTGAGGACGAGTGCGACGTATTCGGCAAACTAATTGCCAAAAAACTGAAGAGGTTACCTGAACATGAAAGGGACGATATAATGTTCGATATACATGCTCTATTTCGGAAATCACGTTTTGAAAGATCTCCATCAGGTGAATCGTTTCGTACTTCTACACCTAAGTCTACGCCATATTATAGTCCGTTAACTACATCACTATCTTCTAGAAAGCGTCCTTTATCTGCGAATAATGCAGTTCATTATAATGTTACAACATTATCTCCTAGACCACACTCATCGTTTTCAGAGCCACCTGATACATATATAACATTATCTAATGAGTCCAGTGAATGTCAACCGACATACTTCCAACAACCAAGCGAAATCACTGCTCATCAACGCTCTTCAAAGATACGTGTTATAAGTGATGAAATTATTGCACCAGACACCCAAAGTCAATCAGTTTATCAACGCTATAAGCAGCCTCAATCAGATCAATCTAACGATGTTCAATATATTTTGCATATACCAGAGACCCAAACTCAATCTGATTGTCCAGAAGATAATACACATCAGAGTGATTTAATATATCAGGCATATAATGACTCGTAATGTATGAAATTATTCTTATTCTTATTCTCACTGATATTTTTGTAATTGTACATACCTAAACTTTTAATAAATATATGTCATAAATATTAAAATTTTACCTTTATTTCATCCTTGAGTTCCTCGTTCAAAGCTTCACAGACTTCGACTACAATTTTTGAAATCAACTGGCTTGAAATTTTAAATAAATAGTGCATAGATCTATAGCTGTCACCACTTGCCAAAAACCTCAAGGTGATTGATAATCGAATCTTAGCAGGTATAGCTTCTCTTAAATGAGTGTCTCGTTTAGCGATTAAGGGTTCGACTTTAGAAAGTAATAAATTAAAATCGTCCAATGACATTCGGTGGAAATTTTCAAATTCTCCTGATGGTTCTTGTATGAGTTCAAGAAATTGTTGTTCCATAGTACGTCTGTAAAAAAAATACAGTTAATTAATTTGCCATGTAATGTACTTTAACTTATTAGAAATCCTAATTATTTAAATAAATATTACCTACCTAGTTCTGTTCCGATGCATTGCGATCATCCACCATCTTCTTTTTCTTCTTTTCTTTTTAGTCTTCTTCGTGAGATAAGTATGCACGTAGTTATAATACGCTAGAGAGCACATTGCTACGGCAGCTGCTACTTGAGCGTCCATTATAATAAACGTCCGCAGGGTACCGGTAACGCTACACGAATGCGCTCCTCCCGAAGTTGAACGAGTGTGTAGTGTAGCACCGCGGACTTCAGTCAACTTCGGCCGAGTACTTCGCCGAGGAACTTCGCGAGTAGTGTAGAGGAGGCTTTAAGGACGAAAGATTGACTTTTTCTCTGGCAACACTGACTCAACCTGTCAAAAGCTAATTAGATCATCTGTTTTAATTTTTACTTAATTTATAAATATATTTATGTAATAAAAGTACAATAAAATAAAAATTGGCAAATAACGTTGTGATATAATAGATTTTAATAATAATTATCAAAAATTGAAGAAACAAAGTTTATAATATTGATCGACAGTAACGGTAACCTTTTTTTAAACAAAGAAGAAAGTTTCAAATTCTTAAACGGAAAACCGGGTAAGTATTAGTTATATTTTTTTCCCCTTTATTACACTTTCGTAGTATTAATAACTTTTAATATATTTCTTTTAGTACCCATAAACGTTGCAAGATTTATTAACACTGAATAACTCTTCTGGAAGAGTCCGAAATTTTGGAATTACTCCGAGTTTTTCCGACTTTGTAAGACTTTTTTCGACTTTTTAAATAAAAATAAACATTCATAAACTGTTACTTTCACTTTGTAAGTTATTTACCTACTTTTATCCGAGAAATTTTTTCCACAAGGGGGGACCAACACGAGGAAAACTACGTCGTAGAGGATTACAAAATTTTATACGGGTTTAGTATGGTTTTAATACTTACCTAAACCCTTACTTTTTCATACCGAAATAACGTCAATGCTCGTCAGTGTCATGACTCATGTTTCAGACAGAGTAACGTACCTGGTAAATTTATATATGTGGTTTTATATCCCCGCTACATTGATAATACCCACCAAACTGAGTAATACACCGTTTACATACACGATTTCTGTAAGTGTAGATATCTTTCCACTAGGAAAATATCTGCTTGTGTGCTACCCAATGGTACACAAAAAAAATCTGTAAATCGGTTGACCCTGCAGGCCATCCCTGAAACTTCCCGCTAAATTGAGGTATTTTAAGATTAAAAGGTACAAAAATTATACCTAAGCACATAGAATAATAACGCATAGAAACCAAGTCGACCCGCGCTATATTAAGCCATTTCAAAGAAGCCTGAAAAGGGTTCTTACGCTCGCCGGCCGCTCAGACATGTGACACGTGCTACATAGAGTACAGCTCTCGCAATTCCAAAAAATGTGAGTTACTGTGTGGTGAAAGGTTGTCACCGTGCTTCACAAAAGCATATTAAGGGCTTGAAGATCACATTTCATAGATAAGAACTACTGGGCATCGGATATTTTTGTATAAATTCCAAACAAATAAATCGTAAATATCTAGGTTGAACGATACCACTAATATCTAAGTTGATCACAATGTTGCCAGCCAAAGAGGAAAATATTCTACCACTTATTTGTTTTTACCTATTTTCATTATAATTAATAACGTGTGTATTGCTATTTTATGTGCTATATTACATAGCTTGGACTTTGCTTTTGCATAAAAAATATTTTTGAAGTGTTGGGACTTACCATTATACTGGCACAAATATTACAAATCCGTTTGTCAAACCAATATTACAAATCCTATATTCGTGTATAATGAGGACTTTTAGAAGGCAAAAAAATTGTTCCAACTAGCATTCTAGATGCCGCAGTGATCACCAGAAAAATACTGTTACTGCTAAAAAGACATTTTTTTGAAATTTTTCTTATGAAAGAATATGCCATGGTACAGCATTATTTCGTGTTTTCCTAAGTGTCAAGTAGTTTTATTGGCGATATTTTCGAGTTTTATCGACGAAATAATGTAGGATAACGTGCCCTAAAATCGGTCTGCGATAAATGTTGACTTCCTAATATGTTTATGCTGATAATTAAGTTTCAATTCTACATAGCTGTTATAGTAGAGCATCTATAAATTTATGTTGCGAATGACGATATTGCTCATACACGACTTAATTAATTTGTGCCGTATATTTCAATGTATATATTATAGCACGTAGAAGCCAAAGAGTCGCCACAAAGAGCTGTATTATTTCCGATTCAGCTAAAAGCGTTAGAAGAGATTACGCACAGGGATTACGTTTTTCTATATTCTAAGATCTGAACCAAAACAGTTGCGCACGATAGATGGTGCTCAAGTAGTGCACAGAGCCAATAGTAGCTTGACTCAATATAATAGTCAGAAATATTATGTTTAGCTTAAAACATTTTAACTTTTCAAATTGATTTAAATAAATAATTTGATTAATAAGCATACCTATGCTATTACTTTTTACCTCAAAGTGCTTGTAAATATTGTTCCTGCCCGCCCATCTGCTAACGTTCAAGCTAGTTTAGCTTTCACTAAATATGTACATATACACACATACACGCACACAGACATACACATTAAGACACACAAGCATTCGCCAAGTAATGTACAAATTTAACTAACATTTGACCGCCCCGTTGGTCGAGTGGTTAGCGGCCCAACTACGCAATCGACGGGGCTCGGGTTCGATCCCCGACGGGGAAAAGCATTTGCGTGATGAGCATAAGTGTTTGTATTTCCGGATTTGGGTTTTTATTAAATATCTTCCAGTATTTATATATGTATTTCTATGTATTAGTATTGTTGACTAACACCCATTACACAAGCAAATAATTTGCTTACTTTGAGGTTAGATCAGTAAGTGTAATTTGTCTCGTGAATATTATATTAAATTATATTATTATTATTTTACAATTATATTTTAGTAGATATATTTCAATATTTTTTTAAAGAATTACTTCAATAAATGTTTTTATAACTTCAATAATGTAAACTTGTATTTGCCATATTTTTTATTTACGGTTGGTGCTTGTTGGTTACAGCTGTTTGATTACTGATATATACAAAAAAAATATCTTGACTCTTTAACATTTCACTGTAATTCTACTCATTTTACCTCACCGGGATAAAAATGTAAGTTTTAAGTTTTTTATGTGTCTAATAATACTATTGGAAAGAAAGACAATATTTATTTTAATGAGGTGAAAATATTTTAAATTACAAATGAAAGCACAAAAACTAAAAAAAATATAACTTAAATATAGGTTAAATAGCTTCGGAATATCATTTTGAGAACATCTAGAATATTTCTCGACATTTAAAATGTTTTACGTAACCGAATAAAAGTATAAGTTTCAAGTTTATACTAAATGACTATTAATGTTATAATATGAAAGGCTATTTGTAAGGTGGCCTATTTTAAATACCGTTTTGGGAAAATATTTATTTGCTTGCAACATTATCACGCAATAATGTGTCTTTGTGTGCGTGTCAACGCTAGTAATTACACGAAGGGTGACGAAGGTCATGCACACATCGATACGGTTTTGGCTTAAAATATAAACGAAACGTTGAATGCAATTATCACTCTAAGCGTTATTACTCTATGCCTAAGCATACATTTTTATGGAGTTCAATATCTAAATCTTGTTATATAAGTAAATGACAGTAATTTCGTTGTTGAAAAGCTGTAAATTCAGGAAACAATGATCGATTTTGATCTTTCGAATGGCATTCAACGCAATTTTTAGGTTTTAAAATGTTTTCTTAGCTATGAAAACATTAAACGAGCAATTAATAATAAAAAGAGCGCCGCAACCGCGCGCAAGTCAATACTACCGCGACTCTCATTGAGTGTAGTAGTGCTCGTATCTCCTGAAGATGCTTCGGTTGCGAAGTGAAACGTGCGTTGAGTGCGTAAATTGTATGCTTTTGTGTTTGGTGCTATCGTGGTATAAAGTGTGGTGGATGAGGATGGATAACTGTGCCGCTGGGGTCTTCATTATTTTCAGTCCTCCGGCAAGTTTGTTCACCGCTTTTATATGTCTTCACACAAGGTACACTTAAAAGTTCACGGAAAATTGCAAAATAACTTGTTTTCTTCGTCTGAACAGAACAAAGGATCCCAAACTCGATAGCTTTATCTTGTTTGGTTTAGAAGTTCCTATGTTTACCTTCCAATTCCATGATCTAAGACAAAAAATCTTCCAGCACCAAATTGTTTGCCAAAACAAACCAAATGAATCCCCACTTGATGGGTTACCCTGGTTTAGCTTAGGGGTTTTTAGGTATATCTTCCAGCACTATCATCAAGCATTGGAAGCCATGCCGCTCCAAAATCCTTATAATAAAAAATCAAACGACCTCAAAGTCGATAGTGTTGCTCTATTTTATTTCAAAGTTCCCACCATAACGTACTTCCAGCTCTATTGTGAGACTCTGAAAATCATCTAGCACTAGATTGTTTGTCGAAGCAGAACAAATGAGTCCAATTTCGATTAGTTTACCTTATTTAGTTTAGGAGATCTCATGGTATCCCTTATATACCTTCCAGTTCCATTATCAGGTTCTGAAAATCATCCAGCACTTAGGTGTTTGCCAATACAAGACAATTAAGTGCTAATTCAAAAACAAACGTGATAAACGTTTAGTTTAGGAGTTCATTGCAGTTACTTTTTGAGTCTGGATTCTTGAAGTTCCGGTGTCACTTTTTCGGCTCAGTCAACAGAGTCTTATCATCACGAAAAAGAACTTACTGTAACAAATGAAACGATTCCAAACTCTTACGGCTCCATCTTCAGACATTCGACACACACGTAGTACGCGGAAAGTACACGTCATTAAAAATTCATTGCGGCCAAACTTGACAGTCTTATCTCTTTTTACATTCTATTCATGAGTTTTGTTAGTAGGTACTTTTACTTCAGATCCTCGTCATCATGAGCACTAATCAAATTCAGTACTTATAGCAATAAGACCAATAAGTCCAAGCAAGGTTGTCTTGTTCAAACTCTGCATCAGAGAGTTCCAATTCCTACGTCCAGGCTACATATGGCTATGAGCTCACTTGGAAGGTACCATAATTTTGCATTGTCACTAAACTTTTACAGGTCTGCCAAGTTTTTTTAGAAACGGATATTTTTTGTTTTAATATCCCCGTGTTGGTTTCGGGCTCTTTTGAAGAATAGACCAACTGCCATTTTGACAGGCATGTCGTAAAAGGCGACTGATTGGTTATGCAAGTCACTAACATCGTGGCTACTAGGTGGTAGTAGAGTTCTGCATTGTCTCGCCCGGGTCTGGTACCACCGCCTTACCTATTCCTGTCGCAATAGCGTCAATGCTTGTCACTGTCGTGTTCCGGTTTGGAGGGTAAGGTAGCCGGTAGACTTATGCATGTGGCATTAGACCTCGCCACTAGATAGCAACGCACAATTAACACCTTTGGTGTCTATAGGCGATGGTTGACTCTTTTCATCAGGAGACCCATCTGCTTGTTCGCTATCTTATGATATAAAAAAAACAACCAAATCGGACATCCACCTGATCGCTGCAATGCCACGGACAGACACACAGATACACACATACACAGATACACAGATACACAGATACACAGATACACAGATACACAGATACACAGATACGCAGATACGCAGATACACAGATACACACCTAAACTTATAATACCTACCCCTCGTTTTGCGTCGGAGGTTAAAAATATTGTAGATCGAAAAATGATGGGTTAAAAATTTTCGAAGTTATGTTAAAAATAAACACTTTTCAACGTTTTTCTTCAACGACAAACTGATATGATTTATGCATTGGACGCAGTTTTTTATGGAAAAGAGCTTTTTTTTTTTATATCATAAGATAGCAAACAAGCAGATGGGTCTCCTGATGGAAAGAGTCAACCATCGCCTATAGACACCAAAGATGTTAATGGTGCGTTGCTATCTTGTGGCGAGGTCTAATGCCACATGCATAAGTTTACCGGCTACCTTACCCTCCAAACCGGAACACGACAGCGACAAGCACTGACGCTATTGCGGCAGGAATAGGTAAGGCGGTGGTACCAGACCCGGGCGAGACAATGCAGAACTCTACCACCTAGTAGCCACGATGGTAGTGACTAGATAGCCAATCGGTCGCCTTTTACGACCTGCCTGGCAGAACGGCAGTTGGCCTATTCTACAAAGGAGGCCGGGACCAACACGGCGTAAAACGGAAAAGAGCTGATTAGATTTTATACTCAATCGGCACATTAATCTGAAAGTTATATTAAAAATTGGTAAAGTGCGAGTTGGGCCACGCCTAAATTAGGATTTCGAAGTTGCCCATCACAATAATGCAGACTAAAAGAGGGCTTTTATTGTTTCATACTCGTACTATGAATATTTAACCTATTTAACGTCAATAACCGCGTCTCGATCGGTCAAGACGGTTGAAAATTAGAGGACGTTTACACACACACACACACACATAAGTACATACAAACATACTGACGTCATCGTGTAAATAATTGGAAAAGGTTCCTAGGACCTCTAGACGTGGAGATCTGGTGAAAACTCGATTTTCGAAAATCCGGGCAAAATCAGTAACTCCCTTATTTTTATTCGTAGAGAGAAGTTAAAAATAGTGCCGTATTAGATATGCTGAACCCATTTTAGCAGAAGATAATAGTTACTTGATGTATATTTTAGATATACATCAGGTAACTATTGTAATGCAGTTGCACTTATAAAAAAAGATGTTGCCTGGATTTCGGCGAAATGTGATAGACTTTTACTAGGTAGTAAGTTCTGCAACGTCTTGTCCGGGCTAGGTACCACTAACGTATACGTAACGTAACGTATATTTTCACGCATAATAAATATATAAATCTGATATATAAAATTCTTTAGTCGCGGTGTCTGTTACCAAACGCCTCGAAACGGCTCGACCGATTCTTATGAAATTTTGTGTGCATATCTGGTTAGTCTGAGAATCGGTCAACATCTATTTTTCATACCCCTAAATGTAAAGGGCAGTCCACCCCCAAATTTTTATTTTACTTTTTGGACAACATTTTTATTTTTATTTTAATCAATCAATATTGAAGAATATTTACATAAAACTCTAAATATTCACCCTTTTACCATCAACCCATATTTTTTATAGCGATATATTAGTAATTCAATAATGTATACCTATCACATTGTAGGACGCGATTTATTATTATTTTATTGTACGGGCGTGAAGATACAATATTTTATATGGCAAAACCACGTTTGCCGGGTCAGCTAGTTTGCTTGGAAAATTTTCGGCTAGAATTTAAAATTAATTGCAGTTAGCTCTATAAGCGACCATTTTATGAAAAAAAAAATACTTTAAGTGGCCCCTCTGTAAAGCAGTCGTTTACAATTTCGATATTATACGTAGGACACTCGCTTTTTCTATAAAGAGAGCGAACTACTTGCTTGCAACCGCCGCCGCCGCCCCGTTGGTCGAGTGGTTAGAGACCCTGACTACGCAATCAACGAGGCTCGGGTTCGATCCCCGACGGGGACAAGAATTTGTGTGATGAGCATAAATGTTTGTATTTCCGGGTTTGGGTGTTTAATATATATATTCTAGTATTTATATATGTATTTCTATGTATAACACAAGCAAATAATTTGCTTACATTGGGGTTAGATCAGTAAGTGTAATTTGTCCCGTGAATTATTATCATTATTATTGGAACGAAGTTCCTTATCGCGCGTTGTGAAAGGGGGCTAGACGGAAAAAATTCTTACGAAAAGTTATCACGACACTTTTTGCTATAGTAAGGTATTGTAAGCACAGAAATATCCAGCCACTTCCCTTTAGCTCGTGCATTGAAAGTGAACGAGTGTATCTATTATTTGATTGAGTTTACTTTTTTCTAGTGTCAAATGTTCGATATTGTTGAATTTCGACGGATAGTCGAATTTCGAACGAGTGTCGAAATTCGACCGAGTGTCGAATTTCGATCGGTTGTCGAGTTTTGACCGCCGGTCGAATTTCGACCGGGTGCCGAAATTCGACCGTGGGTCGAAATTCGACCGCGGGTCGAAATTCGACCGGGTGCCGAAATTCTACCGGGTTCCGAAATTCGACCAGGTGCTGAAATTCTATTACGCATTGAACAGTGTGGTGTCGCGACGATTATTTTTGTTGAGTGTATAGAGGTTTTTTGTAAATAATAATAAAAGGAACTTCGTTTCATCCGGGTGTCCCTTGACACCTCTCAAGTTTTTTAATATTATGATTAACCTTACGAGACACATAAAAAGTATTGTACCTAGATGCTTAAATGAAGTACTAAGCTTAAATTAAGACCATGAAGTACCAGATTATAACTTCATGGTATAGACAGCGACGTTTATGGGGATGCAGTTGTGTGTAAAAAAATACATGAATGTAATGGACGAAATATATTTATTGCTCATATATAGCGTGTAAGGTACGGTATACCGAAAAATTAAGAAAACATGCCATTTTTACGTGCTAGTCATGATAGCAATTTCTTTTTTTGTGGGAAATGCAACATTTGCTATTTATGATTTTTTTTAAATACACCAGTAAAGCGTAATTTGTTCGGGCTCGTCTCGCCCGTGCTACTCTCAAACCAGTCGTTGCGCGGCATAATACATTGTTAATTTTATGTATTACTGTGTTTTAGAAAAAACACCGTAGAGTATTAGAACAAATCAAATTATACAAAAAATCATGTCATCATCATCACATGATGGATGGTAGAGCGTCCCGGCTTTAGAGAGACGGTCGCAGGTTCAATCTCTGCGTGTCGATATTTTTCTTTGTTGTTTTTAAATTTTTCTAGTTTTCCCAAGCACGGGGTGAGTGCTATAACACAAAAATAAATACAAAAAATCGTCAGAAAAATAAAAAAAAATCTCACACAAATTTTCAATAGTTTCCGAATCAGAATCATGGTCTAAACCAATAGTTTCGGATTTCATTAGACTGTCCCTTACACGCTATAGGGTTTATGTATAGTGAACGGAGTTGGCTGGGTACCAATTTAGAAACGAATATATACATAATTAAATTTAAAACGGTATCAACTCAGACTGACTAATTAATTTCAATTCTTAAACTACTCTAGTCAATGTAACAAAGTAATTTTTATTTATAAAATACCTATCTGAGTTAAACCTAATTGTAAACGCAATAATTTGTTGATTAAAAAGATAATTTATTGTTCTTTCTTTTGTTTTTATAAAATGTTTTCATGTTATAAAATGTTTTGTTCTTTGTTTAAAATCATTTTAAAATAAGTTGTTAAGCATAATAAGCATTTAAATCATTATAAAAAAAGTTAGATAGAACTGTTATAAATAAAGTACAATAAAATCATTAGAGTAGTTTTCAGTTCATCCAGGCATACAAATCTTTTTAAACCGTTAAATACAAATAGTACATATAGATATATCTAACGATAAAATAATAATAACGCAAGCGTCTTATAGTACTTATAAAAAGCAAATATTAACTTTATCTTTTATTTTTAGCCGTCAACAGAAAACCAGCTCTTCCATGTTCAACATATTAATGCGAAATTCCGCCAGGAGTACCGACATATAAGACTGCTTTGGGACGAAGCCGGGCAAACAATTGAATACGGATTATACTTCCGTAACGACTCTGCTGGATATTGGCAAGCTTTTCCTGGACAAAATGGTATGAATAAAAGCAACAACTATGTGATATTAAACTTCTTTTGTACACACTTTTGAACAGTTAGAAGTTTTGTACTTTTCTAATTTACTTTGCAATGTATACCGATTATGATAAGGTAATATAAAAGTGGTAGTAGTATCTTTACGCCGTGTCCCCGAAGAGGTAGGCAGAGGTACAACAAGTGCACCCGCGATTAGCTGAAGATACTTAGTCCCACAATGTGATAGGTAGCAAGCCTATCGCCAACCGGGTACTTATCCAATTCTGGATAATGTAGTTTTTATCAGAAAACTGAAAAAACACATTTTTGATTTGCCTGGTCCGGAAATGTACCCGGAACCTCATGTGGTCAAATTCTCACTATCACTAGACCACAGATAACATAAAAACGTGTCATTATCATCATGATTACCACCATCATGATTGCCATGATAATAACGAGCAAACGTATCAATACGTTTGCTCGTTTGCCTTTTATGAACTGCCTAACAGAAAGGCGGGTGGTTTATTCTTCAGATGGAACTAAGATCGATACGGGAAAGCTTAACTAAATAAACTATTCTTATTTCAGGAACATTGACGACTCGACCTACTTATCAGCCTTTTACGGGCACCGTTCAAGTTCTGAAGGCTGTAAATGATCATCTAGTACTCAACTTCTGCCAAGAAGCTTCACCTGGAACACCAGCACAGCTATATTCAGTACTATTTTCTCGAGAACCTGGCAGTATAGTTCCATGGGAAATAAGAGCTGTGCATGACATGCTACAAAACAAGAAGCTGTCGGTTGCTTCTCGTAGGATGGTTTGCGGGAATAGCGCTATAAAACAAATTTATAGCTTGTTATCATTATTAACTTGTTTGCTTGTTTATGTAATAAGTGCTTCATGAGTTCATAGACTTAATTCGGTAACATTTTTGTTTTTATAATTTTTTTGTTTTGCTAAATAAACAGCAGTTTATATTTATGAATTATTAAAGTTTTAAGCGATAGTGAGCTTAATAATCTGATCTTTTGCCGGGTACAGATTAAAGAAATATGTATATTAATTTTTGACCAATAATTTTAATATTTTACTTTGACGTTTATATTTTTTTATCTGGCAAAAGACTAGGTTTATACCATGAAGTACTAGGTAAAGGTGGAGCAAGCACTCTGATTAATCACTTGAAACATAAACCTACGTGATATCTCTGTCTATGAGGTCTCGCCATCTCTTTTTATACAGCTATGTTAGAAAGAGGGGGTTAGACCTCAGATGGTGACACCAGTATTCTAAGTTGTGTTTCAAGTACGTATTAGAAGTATTGCTGGGTTATACACTGTGGTTATACAGCCCTCTTTGAGACGTCAATCTTTAAAAGTTTAAAAATACATAAATAAAAACTTCGCACATTTGGCAAAACTATTCGTACAAATTGTTTAAAATATAAAAATTATACCAAAAATACTTTAAGTAGGTACATAATATGTATTGTAATATAATGACTGTGACAAATTTACTTTAAATGCGGCGTCCTGTGCACATATTTATAGCCTGTGATAGGTTAAGATAATTTTATATATACATAATATGTAAACACATATTATTACATATGTATCCTTTATTTCTTAATGCAATTTCAGGACACATTTTGTCCAACAGGTAATAATCAATAGAAATCGCAATAAACAAATAATATAAACGTATACGTAATAAACTAAAACAGGTAATAAATAAATAGAAACATAAAACCTAATAATATCTTATGTCTTTTTTGCGATTTTCAATATTCCAAATAGTATTATTTTTATCTCTTTCTTCTTCTTTGTTATAGTCTTTCACCTATTGATAAAAATCAAAAAAAGGAAATTCCGTTATGCTTAAATTCGCTAAGAGGCAGGCAGAGCTGCAAATTACGCTGCCCGTCGGTCCTCTCGTGGAGTCACATCAATTTTGTCGGTTGGCAAAATATATTTATTAACTTTTGTCACCATTGAATGTTTTATAGCAAAATATTTTTTTTTTGTTATAACAAAGACTAGGTTTATGACTTAGACTTTTCATGAAATATTGCTATCAATGCCTATTTTTATAACCGACTTTCCAAGAAAGAGGAGGTTCTCAATTCTTATTTAGAATTTTTATGTTTGTTATCTTACAACAATTTTGAAAATTCTTTCTTAGTTTTCGAGGGTTACTTCTCTCTGTGAGGGAAGGTGTACTGTAAGATCTGATGCAGGTTTTCAGTTATACAGGAAATTGATGGTCGGTTGTTACAATTTTATTGCGTTTAAATTATTGTGCTTACTACTACCGGTGGAAAACAGTGGATCGTAACAGCCGTTGCAAGCTATTGGAGAGATGCCAGTCGACCATTAAGTCCAGATCAAAAGGACGAGGCTAATAGCGTTTTCAGGACATCAAAACTATGCTGGGTTTACAGCGTACACTATCCTGAAAGTCCCTAACTTGCCCTAAAAAGTGATTCTTTCTATCTAAATACATACCATTTCTTAAGCTATTCATACATGTATATGACTAATGGCCAGTTTCTGAAACGCAAATTAATTTTAACAAGCAATTAATCTATGTTTAACAGATCATTTTCTTTTAAAAATATATTAAATACAGATTAATTGCTTGTTAAAATTAATTTGCGTTTCGGGAACTGCTCGTAACAGTTTTACATAAAATTTATACACTTTTCAAGGAATTTACGAAAATTTGGTCAGTGCATATGTATACAAACTGGTAAGAGTCGGCTCGCTTTTAACCAATTACACGGACCTCTTGTCTATGTCACTTCTAACAGTATCTTTGTATAGCTTTTCGTGTTCCCATACATAAAATTGTACATACGAATGAAACAACGTTGCTGGTAACATTTAATAGACTTCAACTAATTTTTCCTAATACATACACACTGTTTTACTTATTTACAATTTTGTACAACGCTTGCAGCGCATGCTTCTATGCTATACATATTGAATATGTGTTATGGGCTTAGAAATAAAATTTTAATAAAAATGTAATGACTTCTTTGAAAAAAATGTGACTAATATTGAATCAAATGTAAGGGAATAACATCTATATATCTACATTCCATATATTATATAATAAAATCGTAGGAAAGTCAAAACTGTACATTGAATATTTTTTTAAAAGAATACTTGGGGCGTGATCTACAATCGACATCGAATCCAAAAATATAGTTTTTAGAATTTATGTCTGTTTGTCTGAATGTATGTCCGGGGTAAACTAAAAAGTACTGCATAGATTTACTTCCAATTTTGCATGAATATTACTAACAGGTCGGGTCAACATATAGGCTACATATTATCACGCTATCACCAACGGGGGAGGAGCTGTACCAAGTAAACAAAGTCCGCGCGGACGAAGTCGCGGGCAACAGCTAGTTATTAATAATGCACATCTGGGCGTACGCATTTAATAGAATATGTAGGTTAAATGATAAAGATCTCGCGACTGTCAACGCACACCAATTTATAAACCAATAACGACGAGTTCGAAAGCACAAAATTTATCCGTCCTTTATAGATTTATTTAGCTTTAAAATAAATTTAATAGGAGACATTCGCTTTGAATACAATTCAATGAGAATATTGAGAAATCTTTTATAATATTTTTCTTAAGATGAAAAATGTTAACTATTTATACTGCCTTGACGAATAGTATAAATTGTATTCAGTGAGCCGGATGTAAGGAATGTTATAAAAGATGAGCTTGCTGCAATGCTACATCTACATCATTAAATAAATATTATAAAACTCTAAATCATGTAAATTTAAAAACAAATCTCTCTAAATCATTTAAATTCAGCTAAACACATTGTAACTGTTATATTATAATCCTTGACCTAGGTTGTTACTTTGCACATTCAGTAGGAACCTGTTGTAATATTAGGTATCATCAAGGGAGTGTATAGAATGCCGCTAAGGGCACTTTATCCTTATCAGTTATAGTAGTGCTGTAAATTGCGTCATATTGGTTTATGGCCTCAATAGCCACAAGTTACCCACTACACAACATATTATATAAATATTATGAAGATGGTTTGTTAAGTTGCCTTTAGGTACCACAATTAGAAACTTGAACTCCGCCAACTAGGGCTTACTTACCCAAAGCTTTGAGTGAGTGACGCTGCAATGACACTTGGTAGATATGCTTTACGGTATTATAAATTTTTGCCAATCTTTAACAATAGTGATAGAGCCTTTTGCCCGTGATCAATTATAGTGTTGATAAATTAACTAATTTTAGTAACCTTTTTTATTTCGAAATGACTGTTAGGTACAGTTGACCTTATGGGTCGTTACTGCGTCATCGGACTTTTTGGGCGAGCAGAGTGCTCAAACAGAGTTTAAATTAAAATTTCGGCTTACAACGCCCATGCTAAGGGCTGTCTCCTATGAGACCGGACCTCGGCTTGGTGCGACGTTCGGACTAAAAATTGCCTTTTGTGTGTGCATAATATACAAGTCACAATTAAGCATCTATAGTAATTTGTAATTAACTATCTTAAAATTTTTATTTGTTTTAAAATCAATTCTAGAAATTGGATAATTTATTTAAGTTTTGATATTAAAAAACTAAAATTTCTCTTTTCAGATAGCTTTTTTATGACGTGAATTGTAAAAACTCCTATAGATTTAAACACGTAAGGGCAGTTTGAGTCTAGTTATTTGTAGTAATTAATTAGGTACGCTACTTGAGTATTATAATGATAAATTTTAATCATACTGCCATGGCATGAGTGCATAAGATGATAAGTTATAATAGTTTTGATTTTTTTTCGAAATCACTTTAAGCTTCATGTCTTTCCGACTGTTACTATGGAACTGAGCTTTTGCTTTAGTGTAAAGAGAATTGGAATATTTTATTATTGTTTTTTAAACACGCATCTTGATTTGAGAACTCGGTCAATACGAGTTGTGATGCGAATACATAGAACGGGGGCTAACCGCAAGAGATATTTTAATCGGTTGATAAGAAAATGGGTATACCCCTAGTTCGAGGAATTCCGGCAACAGCACAAATAAACAATCCTCGAGTGTGCTTTTATGATATTCGTTTAATTATAGGCATTTCATATTTCGATGAAAAAATTAATATTTATTATCTTCTACAAATACCCTTCTATAAAATTTAACATGTTAGGCTAATAAAATACATTTATATAAATTTTGTAGGTACCTATGTGTAAACGTTAAGCGTCTGCTATATACGAATATACGAAATACGAAAGAAACTGCATATATACGAAAGAAATAAATTGGCTCTTATTTGTAAAATAATGTAGAATATTTCTGTATCATTCCAATGTTAAGATATTCAAAATGTAAATTTCCGCCCAGCCCTTTTCCTATCTATGAAAAAAATATGACGTAGTGAAGATTTTCTAGCATGAGCTCTAGATGAACTCAACATTTACAAAGGAGTTTCGACGAATACTGTAATTAGCTGTAACTTAAATTGTGTAATAATTATTTTTACAATTAAAGTTATCGATGCAAAGTTTATGGATAAAATAAATGTTATATAATATTATGTTTTATGTCCCAATTCAGATAATATTTATTAATTTATTATTATCGTAATTTATTTATTAATTCGTTGACATATTATTAAAAACATTTTTGCACAATACCATGTTTTATTTAATTTTATTAAATAAGTAAGTTCGACTGTGATTTGATAACTGGTTAGCGAGATGCCAACTTTTTTTGTAAATCGTAATTGACTTTTCGGAACACGGATTCATAATCACGCATTTTTTAAATTATAAATTTTGTAATTTTAAAAAATCAAATTGATTTAACACCTCTTAAGAAGAATTCATTTGACTCAAGCCAAATAAATTCTTGAAGTCAAATAAAGCTTTTGGTACCGTTCTGCCATATCCTGTCTGTATTTGGTACCACTGCCTTACCTACTCTTGCCACAATATAATTTAATTTAATTGATGTGTTCCTATGTTGAGATTTAGATAGCTAGTAAACGAACGCATATGGTTTGCATCTCTGCCCTTAACATTTTTGAAATCTATAGGTATGGTTTGATGAGTTCCATCAAGAGAACCGTCTACTTGTTAGCCTATGGTGTAGAATAGAATAACTCACATGTTAATAGAACATTTGTTAGCAGAACACATGTTACGAAAATTTTGTAATGATAAGACCGGAACTGGACTTTTTGAGAGGATCTTATCCCCAGTTCAGACATGAATCTCTGTAGAATCTAGGGTTACCCTCGTTTACGTTATGCTGTATTTTGATCTGTCTTGGGAATCCTTAACTAGCTTCATTAGACTTTCAAGTTCTACACGATATTGAGTCAGCGGATTCTTAAGGAAAACTTTTTATATCGTTAAATAAAAAAACACATTTACTTACGTACGTGCGTGCAGATATTAAAGTTTATATCTTTCAAAATTATTCACACGGGTGTTCACAGATATTAAAGTTTATATCTTTAGAAATTATTCAACCATCAAATATTATTTTAAAAGTATGCTTTTCTTACAATTTTATGTTCTACAAGTTTTAATGAATTTTTCCCCGCGTTGGTCCGGGCCCCCTTTCAAGTATAGAACATAATATGCCATTCTGCGGGACAATTTTCTACACGATATTGAGTCAGCGGATTCTTAAGGAAAACTTTTTATATCGTTAAATAAAAAAACACATTTACTTACGTACGTGCGTGCAGATATTAAAGTTTATATCTTTCAAAATTATTCACACGGGTGTTCACAGATATTAAAGTTTATATCTTTAGAAATTATTCAACCATCAAATATTATTTTTAAAAGTATGCTTTTCTTACAATTTTATGTTCTACAAGTTTTAATGAATTTTTCCCCGCGTTGGTCCGGGCCCCCTTTCAAGTATAGAACATAATATGCCATTCTGCGGGACAATTTTTAAAAGGCGAATGATTGGCTAATTTTACCAATACCATTGTGACCACCAGGTGATAAAGGTACGCAACGTCTCGCCTGGGTATATGGTACCATCGTCTTACCTATTCCTGTCATAATAGCGTCAATGCTTGATAATGTCGTGTCTCAGTTAGCTTGTTTGCTGTCTAATAATATAAAAAAATCCTACAAATTGATACATATCTTCACACCAGATCCCTTACGGAGTAATCCTTTACAAATTGCTAATGCGCGCTTCTGCCAGTATAGTGACGTCATCCGTGTAAAGATATTTTAACCATTCAGTAACCCTAGTAATAGTCTAGCCGAGAATTGAGTTTCTGCCAAAAATATTTACAAGTTTCTTAAAAATATGGTTGATGGCTTAAACGATCCGGAATGACATCTAGAAAAAGACGTTTTTTTGATTATTTTTTTTGGAAAATAAATTGCAATTGTTATTAACAAAAAACTGGGAAAAAATAGCCGTCCAGTTTTTTTGCCAAAATCTTAAAAAAATTTAAGTGATAGCTCAAATATTATAAAAATTTCTGAAAGAACAGAAAATTTTAGTAACAAGTTTTTGACTCTTGGCTTTTCTAATTTCAATTTAACGTTGAAAATCGGCTTTCGCGCAACAGTTTTTGCATGCGCGCGTCTCTGTAGTCAGCGTAGATTTTAAATAATTTTTTATGCAATTGAAAATTGATTCCAAATATTTTCTAATCTGGCGTGAAGATATGTATCAATTTGTAGGGTTTTTTTTATATTCTTAGATAGCAAACAAGCAGATTTCTGTCCCGATGAATGAGAAACCATCGCCTATAGAGTGCCCGTTAGTAGGGTGGCAATGTCCCATGTAAAAGTCTACCTTCGCCCCTTATTCTCCTAACTGAGACACGACAATAACAAGCATTGACGCTATGAGGACAGGAGTAGAACCGAAGAATACGATTAAACATTGCTGCGCTACCTACCGGGTCCAATCACAGGGTCCAATTATGAATAAAAAAATGTCATCTAGACACCGTTGGGTGTCGGTTGTGTATAAAAATATCATTAATTCTCTACCGACATTTAAATCCAGTTAGTCTAATTTCTTTTGGACGTAAATAACCATAGATAATTTGATAAATAATAGTAATAATTGGTTATTATTTATACCAACATAGCCCTGCATTTGAGAATGGGCTAGTTATTAGGTCATTCATATCCAAAATCGTTGGCCTCGTTTCGTTTATTGGTTTCTCTGTCCAGTTCAGACCATGAGGTTTCGGATTCATTTCCGAGGATCAGGCAAAGTTATTAGATTTTTTCCATCTAGAATAATCCCAGTAGATGTCGGAATAAAGAAACGATAGTTATTGAAAGATGGAAAATGCGGCAATGGAAAACACCACCAACTTCGCCATGCAGCACTGGTAAATCATCGTGAATGATTTTTTTAACATAGGATAGCAAACAAGCATGTGACTCTCTTGACGGAAAGAGACAACCATCGCCTATAGATAGACACCAAAGATACAAATGGTGTTTTGCTATCTTTGTAGCGGGGTCTTAATGCCACATGCGTAAGTTTACCAGCTACCTTAACCTACAAACCGGAACACGGCAGTGACAAGCACTGACGCTATTGTGGTAGGAAAATGGAAGGCTATGGTACCAGACCCGGGCGACACAATGCAGAACGCTACCGCCAGCTACCGCTTAGTAGCCACGATGCTAGTGACTCGCATAGCCAATCGTTCGCCTCTTACGAACTGCCTGACAGAACGGTAGATGGCCCATTCTTAAAAGGGAGCTCGAACCAACACAGGGCAAAATTGAGCGTTTCTTGTGATTAACTTTACTAGCGTTATGCTGATGGTATTATATTTATTAATGTTTTAATCAAATTGAAAAATGTCATCTTTTGTAACGGTTATCTATATGACAACTAGTTGACCTGGCAAACGTTGTTTTGTCATACAAATTACTTGTATTGAATATTTTGGTGGGGTACTTGAGAGGGAAGGGGGTTAATTGAGATAAAAACTATCCTATCTTTAAGTTGGACCAAACAGTAGATGCCTACAAAATTTCATTGAAATCAGTTCAGTCCTTTCGGAGTCCATCACGGACAAATAACGTAGCGTGACACGTAATTTATATATATTAAGATTAATCCAAGAACAGCTTTTTGTAGTTAACCTTATTAAAACATTATCGCTCAGAATTTGTTTGGTTTCTGTAAGAAGATTGACAGTCAATTGAATTAAGGGTTGTTATTCGCCCGAAAATTACTTTAGAAGATTTAGTTTTGATGAACTTATAAATAGAACCGCTAAATTTACGTAACATTAACCTCTAGTCTAGAAAAGGGAAAGCTTATAATAGTCACGCGCTTCTTGTTTTCATTTAACCATATTTATCTAACGATAATGGCGACTAATGGCGGCAAGAATAGGTGAATAATAATCCAGGCAAGTTATTATTTAAATTATAAGCCTCTGTTTTTTTTCTTTTGTACAATATTTAACAAAATAATTTATAAATAACAAGAGAGAAAAGTAAAACCTCCGAAAGAAAAATTTAGGCAAGTCAATTTAGGCAAAGGTAAGGTATTTTAGAGACCAATAAGAGTTATAAACAAGCCCAGAGTGGTTAGTACCCCTTACTACACAATCACGTCACTGGGATCAACTCATATCCATCTGACAGAAAATAGTGGTCAGAGATTAATAAACAAATAAATAAATATAAATGGACAAAGTAAGCAAATTATTTGCTTGTGATATGGGTGATAGTCAACGACACATAGAAGTACATATTATATAAATACCCAAGTATATAAACACCCAAACCCAAAAATACGAAAATCTATGTTTATCACACATCAAACATCCGAGCCCCATCGATTGGGTAGTCAGGGTCGCTAAGCCTCTGAACAAAGGGGCGGTATATATGAGCTCGATGAAATCTTTTTAAGGAAAGAAAACTTACTGGAAAGCCACGGGTACAAAACTGTGATTGATAATGTGGTGTTGAAAATTGAAAACTACACTATGATTAATCACAAGGTTTGGAACAAATGGATGATATAGAAATTAAAGTGTGTGCAGGGAACTGAGTGAATGAAACGTTATCGTGCTAAGGCCATGCATCCGATCGATATCCGAAACAAATCTAAGAAACTCGGAATTATATGTCGATCCGAATTCTTGAAAATATGGATTTTAGAAAAAAATAAATATTCCAAATCATAATATTTTCATGTAGATCAGAGCGTTTACGTAGTTCACTGTGTGTTAATTTAATTGACAAAGTTTTGGCACTACTGGTATTTTACTTTTTCAGTATTTTCAATTTTTTTTTATTACGGCTACGTCGATTCGTCTATATTCCGCTCAAAATAGGAGATTATCGGATGACGGAAAGTATACATATGGTGGAACTCGGATTTAGTGCATAACTCTTTATACAAATAGTTCAATGGCTACTTCGAAATATATTTTCCGGAATCCAAATCCGTAAAGGCTCATATGGAACTACAAAACCACGATTTTAGGTCGAGGTGCCACGAACAAACAAGCTGATGGCTCTCCTGATGGAAAGAAAAACCATCGCCTATAGACACTAAAGACGTTAATGGTGCGTTACAGTCCTTGTCGCGGGATGGCAATGTCACATGCATAAGTCTACCGGCTACCTCACCCGCCAAACTGGAACACGATAATGATATTGCATTGACGCTATTGCGGCAGGAATATGTAAGGCGATGGTACCAAATACCCGGGTGAGACGTTGCGGAATTTACCACCTAGTAGTCACGATTGTAGCCAATCGTGCCTAGCAGAACAGTACGGGAGAAAATCAGTAAACCATGGCCTACAGACACCAATATGTGTAATAATGGGTTTTTTATAGAATAGGGGGCAAACAGGTAAGAGGCTCACCTGGTAAGTGATCACCGCTGCAACACCGAAGGTCCTGCAGTAGCGTTGCCGGACTTCAAAGAATGAGTATGCTCTTTTCTTGAAGACTCCTAAGTCGTATCGGTTCGGTAACACATCCGCTGGTAATTGATTTGCATTGATCCAAATGGTGATGGTGTAATTTAGAATTTTGGTATTATGTCCAATGGTGGAAATCAGCGAGTGGTATTAAGCCGAACAACTCTTCGGAACATTCTCCATGGTAAAAGCGATAAAAGATGCAGAGAGAACCAACGTCTTTTCGTAATGTCAAAGGATCAAGCCGATCAGAAAGAGCCCGGTCATCGAAAATTCGAGACACTATAAGTACGCTGTATGCAGTCAAGAGGAAGGAGCTGGTACTGCGGAGATCTGCCCAAAGATGAGAACTGTACTTCATATAAGGTCGGATTTGCAATTTGTAAAGTCGCAAATGGTCGACTGTTGTGAAGTACTGTTTCGTTCTGTTCAGAACATCAAGTTTTCCAGCTATCCAGCTATCCAGCTATTCAGTACCACACCGGAATACGAAATTGACAAGTACGGTTGCGATAGGAATAAGTAAAACGGTGGTACCAAGACGTCCAAACATTGGTCCAAACTATAGACAAAGTGGCAGACCAAAGTATGGCAAAATCTTTCTTCAACATTTTTGTCATTTACAAACGATGCAGTGTAAGTAATCCGCCGCATAAACCCGCACAATGTCCAGCGTTTCTGTAAAGGCGGTATCAAAATTGTGTTATTTTCTTTAAACTGTTTCTTAGATTTTATAACAGGCCTTATGTCACTTGGCGCCTAGATACACTGCTCCTTTTTCAGAAGGCGGGTTGCGAAAGTAGATGAATCAGTTATCGAGGAAGACAGAGACTAACATGTAAATACATATATATAAAATGCCTGTTCTTCCTTTCTGGATAACCTGGACCTTATATTATACAGAAAGCTTATTGAAGATAATAAGTAAGGATTTGTGTAACAAAAAAAGAACATAAATCTTTTAGTTCGAATGCGCAGGATGTTAAATTATTGTAAGTAGAACTGATATTTTTATATCATAAGATAGTAAACAAGCACATGGTTTCCTTATGGTAAGAGGCAACCATCGCCTATAGACACTAAAGATGTAAATGGTGCGTATTATCCGTGATGCAGGATAGTAATGCAATATGTAAAAACTTACCAGCTACCTTGCTTTTCTCATCGAAACACAACTATGACAAGGATTGACAAGCTTTTGCAGCATGAATAGGTAAAGCGGTGGTACCAAAACATTTCGGAACTTCATTACGTAGCAATCGTGATGACAGAGATAAGTTTAGCTAATCGCTTGCATTTTACAAACGTCCTAGCAAGATGGTAGATGATCGGTTCTTCAAAGGCGAACAGGACCAACACGGGGAATTTTTGTATTTGAGACATAAATGGACCCGGTAGATGGCGCTGAACGGTTTAAATAGGGGCACGGCCGTAGCTAATCAGTCGTCTAGGATCGCAATAGAAAAAGTTAATTAGAAGGACTTTAACCTTTTTACACTCCCTAAAATATATTTCATAGAAATCTGAGCGACAGATAACTTTCCGATGATGTTTGAGAATGCCTAAGTCTATCTCTAGGATGTTCAAATCCGCAGCGATCCAATTCATCCATGAGTTCGTTTGTGCACCGATTAAACACAGTTCGAGCGTTTCAGTGGCCGTCTAAGCTTGTTACTCCGGCAAATTTTTCATACTTTAAAGGTTTTATCATTTTTTTTTATCATATACATTATTTTCTTGATTACAAACAATGCTAATGTGACACGCCGTCTACCAAGACGATTATCCCAGCTATGTAACCACGTGTTACTTAAAAACAGGCTATTAAATTTATTTTCACTTAACGAAATTCTTCTTTGCTTTGTTATCAATTCCGTGATAGGCAAAATCGTAATCAAGGTCACTGATTCAAACCCAGTAGTGTCAAATTTTTTCTATGTAAAATTTTTAGGTTTTTTTAGTACGGCATAAGAGTTTAAATATATAGGTATAAAGTTATTTTAGGCTAGCGGCTACAGTGACCGCTTCTCTTCGTCTACCTCAAGCCCGGCGATCAAACTAAAACCTTGCCTTCTAATTCACGTAAAAAACATAGGTGAATCGAGCTGAAAGGCTTAGAGCTCTTACATGATGATGTAAACATGATACAACTTCGTGTCATGTTACGACGTTGCATAATATAACAGTTTTACTTGCTATTCGATCAGCACTAACGAGCCGGGAGTAAAACCAGTGGCAGATTTACGCTTGATGCCGCCATAGGGCCTGACTTATACCTATGCCACTTTATTGTATTGTAAGGAAATGGTTATTGCAATTAAACATTTTTAAATTTTTTGTAACAACAATTTGGAAATTTGGCTTCCCCTAGAATTATGTCACCCTAGGCCCGGGCCTCACGGGCCTATAGGTAAATACGCCTCTGTAAAACTTTCGTTTTTTTAAACCGCAGTATAGGCTCGTACGTCGATAAGGGTCGTAAGATACCGTTAGGTACCAGTAGTTGACAATTGAAATTCACGACCTTGCCTTAGCAAGGACGTCCAGTTTACTAACCGCTTATTTAGCTTTAGAAATAATAAACTTTAAAAACTAATAAGTTTTTTTGAAAGCATATAGCCCAGTAGGTACGCCCAGTATTTGTAGTAGATAATGTTTGTTACTTTAACAATACACCCTGAAAAATGAAAGCTAATGTAAATACTTATTAGTTTTTGATGTTAGTTGTGTTTCAAATTTCAATATAATTAATGCCGGTGTGTATGCACTATTACCTAAATATATTTGTGAATGAGTAATGTATTAGTCTACTACATTAATATCTTTGGTAGAGGCTCAACTCAACACATATTGTAGGTAGTATAAACCTATTCTAGTTCATAACACAGGGCTCAAAGAAAACCTTTCGACGTAATAGACGCCCTCCCCAAAACTCATCCCATCGTCCCTGTTCTGACGTCATTGTCACAGTGCTCTGACATTTTAGTCTTTGATATCCATTCCAGTAGCAAATTAGACTTTATTTTAAGGTATTAAAGTGTCTTTAGCTATTGCCTAAGTATGTCTAAGCTTTATAAATTGGATCACAAATGTTTGTCGGATTAGTTTGTGAAATCTCATTAAACTTGTCCCAATTCAATGAGAGCTCTATTTGTGAAGGCTATTTTTAGTAAAATATAGGTATCTTATTTAAGTTAATAAAAAATAAATACCCGTTGACAAATAACATGAATTTAATTAACTACAAAGTAAGACAATTATTTGTTTTTGAAATAGGTGTTGGTCAATTAACGAGTGATACGATACTATCACGATACGCACTAGAAACACCGTTTGCTTTATGTACTGTAAATAAATGTCAACAAATGTAAATCCAATGACTCCAATTTTTAAATTTATGCAAACTATACTCTGCTGGATATCACACTGTTTGCTAAATTATGAATACATACATGAAACTTCGTGAGTTTAACAAACCTTTCACCAAAAGGTCTGCCAAGCTTGTATCGACTTTTTTCGAAAGCGCTACGTTTATTTAAATAAGTATGATAAAAATATGCCGAAATCATGAGGTTTTTTTTTGATAGAATCATTCTTAGTTTCAATCACAAACCACACAAATACTAATAGACACGGTAATGGGCGGGAACCCTAAAGCTGCTCATATAAGCAAATGCTTGTACATGTTAAACGCTTGTGGATATATTATATCGTGAAAAAATAGAAATATGCCATATGCTATGTTATCGCGTCGAATATGAAGCCAAGGTTTGCATAATACCCCTGAAGTGATTCTATTTTATCGGTAACTAATATACATATGTAAGTATACTAATATACATATTATATATATACATATCTTCACGTCAGATTCCTTACGTGGTAGGCAGAGAACTGAGTGCCATGCATCATGATCCTTGCAGACTTTCTTCGCTTCTCCATAATCATTACTCTCTTCATACAAACATGCCAGTTTCGAAGATTCTTAACATCATCTTGTCAGTCAGGCTTGGTCTTCTCCTGTATCTACATCCTTCCATATTCTTGTATTCTATATATACATATATATATATATATATATATATATATATATATATATATATATATATATATATATATATATATATATATATATATATATATATATATATATATATTGTTAATCTTTCATTTACCATTCTTTCAACTTTACACTGACACTCTTTTTCAGGTTTAATCTCTCTCGCACTTTAAAACTAACCTGGTCGGAGTATATTACGACACATTTTTTCCGTAGCGATCTCATCTCGGCCGCATTCATTTTACTTCCATGTCTTTTCTGACATATCCAACTATTACTTCTATAGAATAGCGTTGGGATAAGCACATAATTATGCAGGCAACGGGATTGACTAAAAACTATGCTTTTAAGTAACTTTGTTCCCTGCACACTTCACTCTTCACTCACTCTTTCTTCGACTCTTCTTTGGACATCAACGGTGTACTTTTCATCCCTTCTAAAAGCACATCCAAGATATATACCTAAAATCGTCCATTTGTTCTAGCCCTACATCATTGACAATTCTTACATCCGTTCTGGTTGCTTTTCTTTCAAATACTAAAACGTTAGTTTCCTTCGCATTCAATTGTAAGCCCATACTCTTACAATCATCATAACTGCGACCACTGTGTGACGAACAGATGGAGTTAAGCCTAAAAGTATAGCGTCATATGTATAAAGCAGGCAGTTTACCACCACATCACTCCAGCGCATTGACATATTTAATGACCTTAATCTTTGGAAATACTTATCTATACATCTATACAAACAAATTAAATTGGAGTATCTGTTTGTAATATTAAAATAACCGCTTTTTACTAAATGCATATGGATGTATAAACGGTACATATATCTATACAAATAAATAAAATTGGAGTGTCTGTTTGTAATATTTTTTTTTTAATTTTTTATTTTTTATATCATAAGATAACAAACAAGCAGATGGGTCTCCTGATGGAAAGAGTCAACCATCGCCTATAGCCACCAAAGATGTTAATGGTGCGTTGCTATCTTGTGGCGAGGTCTAATGCTACATGCATAAGTTTACCGGCTACCTTACCCTCCAAACCGGAACACGACAGCGACAAGCACTGACGCTATTGCGGCAGGAATAGGCAAGGCGGTGGTACCAGACCCGGGCGAGACAATGCAGAACTCTACCACCTCGTAGCCACGGTGGTTGTGACTCGATAGCCAATCGGTCGCTTTTTACGACCTGCCTGGCAGAACGGCAGTTGGACTATTCTTCTCTCCCATCTCCCAGAAACTATCGAACATGAATCATTTTTATTTGCAGATGACACAACCCTCCTTATTAAATGTAAAAACAAAAATCTTTTAGTAAAGGAAACATCTGAAACCTTACTTAAAGTTTCAGAATGGTTTAAAAGCAACAATCTTAAAATTAACCTGAGTAAAACAAAAATAGTTGAATTTCAAACATATTACAGTAATAATATCAAAAGTTCAAACATATTTTTTAACAATACCAATATAGAAAATACAGATAATGCTAAATTTCTAGGAATATTAATTGACAAACATTGTAACTGGAAAGCACACATTGATTCCCTTTGCAATAAAATTGATAGATTTGTGTATGTTTTAAGAAGAATAAGAGAAATAGCAAACTTAAACGCTACCTTGTTAGCATATCATGGATATGTCTCATCTGTATTGCAATACGGAATCCCTATTTGGGGAAACTCAGTAGATTTAATAAAAATATTTAGAATACAAAAGAAATGTATACGTGCAATATGTAATGTGAATCAACTTTATTCTTGTAAACCACTTTTTAAAAAACTTAAAATACTACCATTACCTTGTCTTTATATCCTGGCGGTATGCGTATTTGTAAAAAAACATCAACACTTGTTTAAAACAAATGCTGAAGTATTAGGTAATACATATTTTAGGAATAGTGAAAAACTACATGTGCCCAGCCAAAGACTCCACATTTTTAAAAGAAATGCCTATTGTATGGCAATTAATATATACAATCATATTCCTGATAGTCTTAAATCCTTACCTCTTAATAAATTCCGCAAACAACTATTTGATTTACTACTAGACAAATCTTATTATAATGTAAATGAATTTCTTGCTGATAAAATTAAATATTAATCTAATAATAAATCTTTTATTGTGTATAATTATAAAAAAACGTTGTAATTAATAAATTTAAACTAACATAAATTAGAAATTACTCTTTTTAAATTACAAGTATGTAGTTTATAAAATTGCATATTAAAAAATTTAGTTTATAAGGTAGAACATGTTGATAAATATACATTAAATTGTACAACTTAACTAAATTGATACAAATTATCTAATATCTTTCTTCTGTGTTTAAACTTTGTAAAATGTCAATATTTTAATTAAACAAAAATTAATTTTGTAATTCATAGAAATAATTTGTGATGTCAATTAATGTGTGTAATTGTATCATGTAACTATAATTAAAAAAAAAAAAAAAAAACAAGCCCGCTGAGTTTCTTCCGCCGGATCTTCTCAGTGTGTGGCCGCGTTCCGATCCGGTAGTAATTGTAAAAATCGACTCACAACATTTTTAGTTTCATGATAAATAATTATAATTTTAAAATATTTGCACACCATATCATGGTAGAATATGTTGGTAACTTAATCAAATTTTAATAACTTGTAACTCCCATATTCTGGCAAATAAATGATTTCTTTCTTTCTTTCTTTCTTTCTTTCAAAAGAGGCCGGGACCAACACGGTGAAAAATTGGAGTGTCTGTTTGTAATATAAAATAACCACTTTTTACTAAATGCATATGGATGTATAAACGGTACATATAACAAAATAACATTTTTTACAATTTTTGTCTGTCTGTCTATCTGTCTGTTTGTTCCGGCTAATCTCTGGAACGGCTGGACCGATTTTGACGGGACTTTTACTGGCAGATAGCTGAAGTGACAGGGAGTAACTTAGGCCACTTTTTTTCGAATTTTTCCACGCGGAAGAAGTCGCGGGCTCAGCTAGTTAAGATATAAGATAAACATGTGAGCTGACAACATACAACCCTGCTTGATGCTAATATTGACATCGAAATATAGGGATTGCAAGAAACACAGCAGAGGCCTGTCTATCGCATGTCCGATTTTTTATTCGCACCACTCTATCTTATTCCAGTTTGGAGGGTAAGGTAGCCGGCAAAGGTATGTAGCATTAGGACCTCGTCACAAAGATAACAAATACACCGTTAACATCTATAGGCGATAGTTGTCTCATCAGAAGAGCCATCTACCTGTTTGCTGTTATGATATATAAAAAAAATGATGTGGTGTCGCGGGACACCAGGTAGGAACGAACTTCCTTCGGCTAAACGGCACTACTCGCTTGTGTACGCGACTGTCGCGCCTGCGCACGTCTCATTTAACGCTTTTATTCCACGCATTTTTCTTACGGTTTTACTATCACATTTTTTTCAGGTCGGTCGCGCAGCAAAATCCCTATCCCCTCCAAGCCTGCCGTAAGGAACTTCGTTCCAAAAAACGTTAAATATATTTTACATTATCACGGGGTTTATGTTGTCAATGACCCTAGATAAAATACGGTCATAGTGTCATAAATATTACTAAAGAAAATTAAAACACACTGTTAAATAATGGTTTTATTAAACATTACCAGATATAATATAATATTTATTAATTCATGTTTATCATACCCTGTAGTATTCTTAATAATCCTAATAAAAACTTTCGAATAACCTAAGAAAATACGTAACACTTAACATACGTTAATATCACCATATAGAACATTCTTCTGATTTCGTTGGCTGCTTCTTAACTGATTATTTATAAGATCTGATATCATGAGGTAGTAAGATCTGAAATAATAATAACAGTAATTTAAAACCTAAGCCGATTACAAATAATAACTATACTAATATATTAAAAACTATTGAACCAATTTTGATGAAAATTTTACTATTCCCTAAGTTATAGTATACCAGATTTCAATCAAAAAGAATTATTTCGATACGGCTTATAGTTTCCAAGAAATTCGTGGACAAGCATACAAACATACGAACACTTACGAAATTTAGTATACGTGGTTGCCTAAATATAAGTAGATCATCATACTCAAATGTTATCCATTTCCATTCCATGCGGCATACATATATGTCAAATTAATAAACTCCGTTTTTTGTCGGTTGAAAATAGACTAATAACATACGTAAAGTACGTATTTCAACTAGATAGACCAGATGAATACTAATAGACACGCTGTCTGAAGTGGAACGCGTAGCCGTGCATATGAGCAAATACTCATATCATTGTCAAAAATATGGCAAATTATTGACCCCGATAATGCTACAGTATTGACATATATTGCTTGCTAATAATGGTAGCTGTTTAGGGCATTACGCGCGTGACGGGTAATAAATCTTGCATTGATAGATACGCACTCTTTCCGTCGATGCTTTGTATAAAGATGCTTGATTCAAAATATAAAGCATGAGTAGACAATTTGTACTTGTCGATAATTTGACACGTGATGATTATAATTTATATTTTTTCTAAGTATATTTTATTAGGTTTATGTAACTCGAATAATTTAAAAAGGTTAGAAAACTTCAATGGAAGCCTTTTTACAAACCACCAACAATAGGTTCGTCTTAATGTAGGCATTGATTTCGATCAGCAATCTAAATTATAAAATAACATGCATTCCGACTCTGGGTATATAAAAACATACAAAGCTATAAAAAAATTGTCAGTGCTCTTTTTCAATTTATGAAAATAACGTCACCTAAATTGCTTGCTGCCGATTCGCTATTACTTTGGCACGCTGTCAATGTACATACTCGTAAAAAGTCAAATGTTTGTTCACATATAAATATCTACCAATTTTAATTAACTTATTGTAGTTATCAATAATAATTGTGGTCTGTACCTTAAATATAAACGTGAAAAAAAAAAATTAAAGGATGATGTCTAATTGGAGCATTATAGGTGTACCTACAACGAATAAGAGAACGAAATCGCCAATTGAATCATTGCACCGGTAGGTATTGTTTATATTATGTAATAGCTGAGCCCGCGACCTTAGTTTTTCCTTAGTTATTTCATTTTTAAAAATATATAAACGGGTCATTAACGCGTACATATATAGAACTTACTTGTAAAGCTCGACGTTTCGGCCAAGTTACATTGACCGTGGTCACGAGCAGACTGTTTAATAGTCATTTCATATCTAGCAGTTTCCTTCATCTAAGGTAAAAACTTGTTCTTTGCGAAATTTTAGTGTGGTACGTTCGCTTTCTTGTGGAACAAGTATAATTGTTTAAGGTTTCCTTACGTTTTTGACCACTAAAGTTATATGACCATAATGTTTTAAAATTTTGTACAGAATATCTTGTAGAATTAAAAAGTAAGACAACTCAAATAAAAAAGGTTATTCTGAGAAATTGTTGTTTTTTTTTTTAATTTAACACGGTCAAATAAAACCACATAGTCTAGATTTATAAATTATAATTATTTTAGTATTCATTCATTTTAAGAAATTATAACAAAATACGTTTAAACTGTATGTAGACTATTAAGTTTTCCTGGTACTTCAAAAACGGAACTTGGGGTATAGATTTCTAAAGCCCATGTTGTGAAGGTTCCAAAAACTACATAATAAAGTATCGCAACATCTAAAAAGATGCTAAATTATAAAAAAAATGTACGGTGGACCGAAAAACTGTTATTCGATGTAATTTCGATAGTTTGTATGTTTTTTTACAATATTTAAATAAATAATTAAATAAATATCACTGGACAAATTACACAAATTGATCTAACCCCAAAGTAAGCAAATTATATGCTTGTAGTATGGGTGTCAGTCAACGATACTAATACATAGAAATACATATATAAATACTCTAATATATTTAATAAACACCCAAACCCAGAAATACAAACATCTGTGCTTATCACGCAAATGCCTGTCCCTGCCGGGAATCGAATCCGGACCCCATTGATTGTGTAGTCAGGGTCTCTAACCACTCGACCAACGGGGCGGTCAATATTTAATCTCTCTTTTCTTAACAGAACTAGTACAAGTCTGCGTTTTTTGGCTGAATTGATAGATAGATTGATAGATCTCTTTTGCGATGGAATGACTGGTTTTATAGAACTTTAACAGAACAAAATTAAAAGGAATCACATTGAAAAGTTTTACTATTTTTATACGTATGTAGTGACTATTATTGACTCTGACCAGCGCAGTATACATAGCTATCAAAACTGAGCTACAAACAACAGCCGAAAATTACCGATAATAACTATAACATCGATTTTATTTTATTTTGAAACTTCTATAGTTTCAATTTTACCGACACCATTAAACCGATGGTATCGATAATATTGTAGTGTGTCACATTTCTATGTATCAATAGTACCGGTGTTATTTTCTATTGGTATTATCGATAGGATTACCGATAGTCTAATCTTCGGTCACTGTCGATTTACTCGATATTTAGTAGTACCGTAAATTAGATTATCGATAGCCGATCATTAAAGGGCAACATTTTCCCAACAGTCTAATTATAATTATCAGTCCCTGTCGATTTATTCGAATTTAGTAGTAACTAGTAAACTATCGATAATCGATCATCGACGGGAAACACTAATTGCAATTGTGTTTTAATGTGGGCGTACCGGATGCATAGCTACGCTTGCTGGTATGTTATAGTTCCATGGCTTGATGTGTGAGAAACGTCACAACAAGGTGCCTCCATTTCCATTTACTCAGTGAGCCAGACTCTATAATACACTACGAGTGTTGCTGTAAAACATTAACATAGTTAACAGTAATATTCTTTATGATCCCCGTGCTGGTTCCAGCTCCTTTTGAAGAATAGACCATCTAGTGTTCTGTCAGGTAATTCAAAAAAATCATACAATTAGCTATAGGCAATTGTTATAACCGTCGTGACTACTAGGTGGTAGGGTTCTGTAACGTTTTGCACGGGTATATGGTACCACCGCATTACCTATTCCTGCCACCGTTATTGAGAACACGCACCGCAATTTAAAATGGCGGACTAATTTATTTTATTTAAGCATTGGAAATGTATTAAATTAATAAAAATAAACAATAAGTACACACACTACATTCAAATAGAATACATGATAATAAATACACAAGTATACTATTTTTACGGCTAAAGTTTATTGTAAAACTTAAAAAAGATTTTATTGTTTAGTCTATGGTCGAATTTCGACCACAGGGTGATCATCATATAAAATCATAGGTACTATCGGGGACACTTCCTACTTGTTTACTCTTCTTTCTGTAAAAATAGATGTTAAAAAGAATATAGTGTTATTGTTATAATGGTGTATATATAATATATTATAGTAATGTGTGATCAAGTCGCAATTAATATTTTTTTATATCTCAGCTTACCAATTTTTAGTTTTCGGGCATTCTCCAGGAACCAATCTAATGATTTCATGAGGATCTGAATAAACAATATTGTCTTTATGGTCAAAAGTGATGCCAAAGATGTTTTTTACATTTGCAATTTTTTTCAACGTACTATCAGTTTTGTTTGCGACGTAAATCCCATTTTGTCCAGCAAAATAAGCTACGCCTTGATTGTTTACTTCAATAGACCTGAAAATTTTCGGCCCTTTATAGTAAATTCTATCACTGGTACCGTTTTTTATGTGAAAGAGACCTGTTTCATTGGTAATGAATATGTCGTCACTTCCATCAATGACAAATTGAAAGATTTTTTCATGAATGTGTTTTTCACGCTGTACTTTAGTTCCATTTATATATTTATAAAGATGTTGAGATGGATAGTTTATAAAATATAAATGATGCCTGAAATACATGTCCCAAATGTTGTGATAGTTAATAAGATGTTCAATTTTTTTGTTTTTTTCTTTTAAATGTTGCTTGTAAATGCCCCCACTTCCTCCAAAGTATATGATATTATCTTTGTTATCTATAGCAATAGCAAAACCATTTTCTACGTTTTCTATTGCTTTATGTTCTTTGTGATTCATTTCAACGTAACCAATAGCAAAAGTATCTTCATCATCCTGTCCCGTATTGTAGCTGAAAAAGACGCTATGGTTACTGTGATCGTAGGCGAGTTGATATGGTCGGTTAAGCCCTTTTCCAAGTATTTCTTTTTTATGAGGCTTATCACGAACAAATAATTCTTGACATTTAGGTTTTTCTTCCTTGTTACTATCATTTCCATATAAGCATTTAGCACAGAAAATTACTAAGCACAAAACAAACAAAAACTTCATAGCAATGGCTTTTATTAGTTGTAAAAATTACAATTACGTTCACCTTTGTTTCACGGTTTATCGCGTAATGAAACACGACCATAAATTAGAGCACGGATCTTTAATAGCAATTGATTCAATGGGCATCTGTTATTATTATTAGATAATAGCGCTCACGTGCCTTTTACGCATTTCAAATGAGGGATTCTGAAATACCTACTCTGTTAATTTTTATTTTAATTGAACTGTGCAGTTTTCGTCAAATTTTACCGATTGATTTTCCAACATTTATTTACTTATAATACGTAATTACTATTATTGTGTATTTTATCATACATGATTGATAAAATACATAATAGCTTTTTTATGGGTAGCATTAGTATTAGCCGGCGTTTAAAATAAGTAACCAAGTGCGTGTCGGTTCAATTTAAAAAATTTGTCGGACAAATTAAAGCTTTCTAGAACTGAAGAGTCTCTGAGCTAAACTGCAGATAGACAGACAGACGGACACGAAGAAACTATAAGATTTTTTTATATTTTGTAACGAAAATAAGCACGTGTTCCAAAATACCATCGCTGCGAATCCAATTTTTTTGAGCGACCTGCTCAGCATCAGGTTAAGTGGATTCAGAGCCTGCCCTAATTGTGCCTCTTGTGTGACCTCGGCTTAGGGCAGTTTCTTGATCATAATTAGGAGAGTAAATGGCATCAGGATTTCGACTCAACAGTCAGCCATCAAGCTCCAAATTCTGTTTTTCTATTCAATCTAAATAGAGGCAATAGAAACCAAGTAACACTGCCCGACCCGGGACTACACCCGCGATCTGATATCTGCAAATAATAAAAAATAAATATAGCATTTTGCCAGGAAGTTTATAAAAGTTTAAGTTTTGGCTAAGCGTCTCACTAATATCACGAATAATAAGCGGTAGAGCTCTGTAACGTGTCGCCTAGTTTAAGTACCATTGCTTTACCTATTCGCACCGCAACAGTGTCGATGTTTTTTACTATCATCTTCCGATTTGGAGGCTGTAGGATAAAATAAACTAATGCATGTGGTATTGCCAACTCGTCACACAGGAAGCAACATGCAAAATTCATATTTTTGCAAATAAACATCTTTCTTTCATTTCAAAACGATTAATTAAAGCCATACTTAAACCGATAACTTTATGTGTACCTGCATCCTCTTTTTAATGTCAGGAATTAATTATTTATGAACTGTGATCAATATTTATAGTCACGTGAAGCTATCATACTCTACGAAATAAATTGTACACAAAAATATATTTTGAAACCCCTTGTAGCATTTGTTCCTTCGTAGCAATTACCAGGGGTTCATAACACAATAGAGAGTGTGCAACTGACGAAAAAGGAGTACTATCGATTTCATTGTAACACCGACCCTATACCCTCACAAAATATTATCCCCATCATTCACCCTTCCCACCCTACACCCTCCGCTACGTAGATAATACAAAATCAATATTTTCTGAATGATAACGCGACACGCAATTACTTTTTACAAAAATGTTATGAGGTTAATTGATATTGAAAAATTATTACTTATTACTAAAATTTCTTAAATAAACAAAATATCATATAATAAATAGACAGAATGAAAAATACATCAATAGACATTCTTGCTTGCATTTGCTTGTTTTTTTGAGATGGGTGGTGATCTCGATCGCACTGTTTTATTTACTAACTAGCTGACCCGCGCAGCTTCGCCCGCGAGTATATTAATAAGTCGTCCAAATAGCTTTTAGTAAAAATTTCATCCCATATTTCAGCCCTCCAGGGACTGGTTTTTGAAAAAAAAAATTGTCTATGTTTGACCCGAATCTTCAACTATATCGATGCCAAATTTCATGAAAATCGGTCCAGCGGTTTAGCCGTGAAAGCGTAACAGACAGAGAGACAGACAAACTTTCACATTTATAATATTAGTATGGATATCGACTATTGTGCGTTTCTGTCAGAAGTCACAACTGAAACCCATAGTGACCATTCATTTCTTAACAGGGATGGAATCCAACCTGCTTCTGAAACAGATTCCAAATTGCTTCTGGAACCCTCTCTACAATAAAAGAAAAACATCAATAACAGTTTGCCTGAGCAAAAAATCGAACCCAAAATTTTATATCGGAACCGAATAGGCTAATAACTAGACTATGAGACTACTGTAGTTATTAAATAAATATAGTTTATTTCTACGTGTTAAAACTACAAAATCTCATATGACGTCAACTTCTAACTGACTTTGCGAACCTAGTGATGGCGACGTTGTATTCATTCACAGTTGCCTGTTATGACGCTAGCACCGTTATTGATTTTTTGATGTCACGAACAAATTCTTGTAACAAACTAGTATTTATAGTTTTCTTCATTACTTTTATTAAATCTTATTTGATAATAAAATATTTTAACTAAGTATTATAAAAATATTGTAAATAAGATAAAATTCTATATTATTTCATTTTAGACATATATTTTAACGCAAATCCACCTAAAAACCTATCATATATTATTATGGGAAGATATCACCTGTTATGTCATGTTTTCCTGGTACTAATGTTTTCATGATAGGTCGTAGCTTCGTAGCTGGAGACCCTTTTCCATAGAAGGTGTAGTCTTGATAAAGTGAAAATTTTGTCGTAGACGTGAATATCGTGCATGGACAGTGGTCTAAGTTGCTGCCATGGACATCTTGACAACGTCGGCAAATCGTCAACAGAGGTCGATTTTACTAGGAGTGTAGAGTTCCGAGGGAGTTAATACTAACCAACCAAAATACCGAACAAGAATATTTCCTACACCCGTGTGTTATTTTCTCCTAGTAAAGTGAAAGATTTCGAATACTTTTCGTGCTAATTCGAAACTGCAGGCACTATATGCGGGGATAAGTGTGCCTGGCAACTTAAACGTTAAAAAGGATATATTATTTATTATCACGCTATTCTAATTGCACAGAAGGTGAAATCGAACTTCAATAGACACGCTAGTTCACCGCGATTCACCGACTTCTTGGTTGGTGGGGTACACAGGTGGAATAGGTAGTGATAGTGATATTCATCACCACATTTTGTCGACCTATAACGACTATCGAAGATTTCTTGCGATTCTCTGAGGCACAAGTGAGGTCGAGATTTTTTCCTGTAATAACTTCATTATAAGCTAGCCATGGTTCGAATCTGGTGCCTCAAACTAAAATACATGTCCACGAGGCACTCTAAAGAGAGTTACACATTTTTTATATCTTACTAGCGGCCCATTACGTGCTTCGCTACGTATCGCCATTTATTGAAATAATTTGTTACAAAAAATATGATAAATGAAGAACCGAACATTTGGTTTGGATAGGTGAGCCCGTTCTTGGGTTATAAAATTACAACGAAAAGTGACATTATTTATGGCTAGATATATCGTAATAAGCGCAAAAATTTGCAGCGGCTAACGTTTCGACCAGGTTTGGTGTTGATACCAAACCTGGTCAAAACTTGGGCCGTTGTATACCTGTTACCCTACCTGTTACTACCGGAGTAGCGTCGGTGCTTAAAGCCGGTAAATTTACGCATTCTGATCTTGCCACACGAACGCACTTGATCCGACTAAAGAAGTCAAAGATTTGTTTTATGAGTGAAAAATTTTAAACACATTTCACGTGTTTTAGGGACGAGCTTCAGTTGCATCTGAATCAGTAGGAAAGACTCAAATATTTTGCTAGTATTACAATATAAAAATCTTTGAGATAGACGGTTAAATTCAAAAATCTAAAGTTTGTTCAAAATAAATTGTAGTATTTTGATTTTTGAATAGCTGCATATTTTAGAAACGATGATCGATCTTGCTCTTTCGAATGGCATTCAACGCAACTTTTGAGATCGAAAAATGTTTCTTCAGCAACATAATTGATAGGTTGAAAAATATCGAAGTAATGTCACAACGAATTTTTTTCAAAAATTTTCGCCATTGATAATTCGACCGATTTTGATCCAATTCACAATATTTGACAGGTTTTTTGATGACAAAAGGTAATAAGATTTTCAAATCGATTTACTAGCCTAAAAGTTATAAAATATAAAGTAAGTTTCTTGTCAACAATTTTTGATATTTGGAAAGCTGTAACTTTTGGAAACTTGGTTCGATTTTGATTTTTGAGCACTAAAATATTGTATCAAGTCAAAAATCGATTGGTTGAAAAAACTTACAATAGTGTAAAAAAAACACATGTTCCGAAATTTTTCGTCAACGATAATTATGAAGTGGATGAAGTTTTAGGGAAAAGAGCTGATTAAATTTATTTTTCAATTAGTAGATTATAATGAAAGTTATTGAACAAAAACATTGTTTCACTGATTTTTTTCAAATATCCTGTTCCCAAAATCTTCTGGGATAAATCAAATTTTCAGGAAGTCTAAGTTTGGTCGAACCCACCCACACTCTTGAATTAAAGGCAAATCGAAATCAATCAACGTTTTCAAAATATACAAATTTTTAAAATTTAAAATACTGCAATTTTTAACAAACTTAAATGAAGACCTTGAAAATTTATGCTTAGGTATAGTTGCCATTGAGCTTAACATACTTACCTCATTTTATGGTTTTCACAGAGATAATTTTTACCAAGGATTAATGTGGTCAGTGATTTTTACTATCTAAAAAAATCTAATTATTCAGTGCATATAAGTCAATCACTATACAATTATCTTATTTATACTGAGTCGCGAACATTATCAGGTTAAATATAAAAATTAAATAAAACTAGTAGTGATGTATTAATATCCTATACATTTATTATCAATTATTTAAAATTACTTAACATCATAAACCTACTATAGACATTTTTTACACTTCACATGCTCCAGCCGAAGACATTGTTACTGTACCTTTGACATAGGTTACGCCATCGCGACACTCGCATCCATCCTAGAAAAATTGCCAAACTTTTATAAAATCAACTTATACCTAATAATTCTATACTAGCAAGCGCCCTGTGATCGAAATTCGATCATAGACTAAACAATAAAATCTCTTTAAATTTGACAACAGATTAAGGACGTAAAGAAAATAGTATTCAAGTGTGTATATTAGGTATCATGTGCAAGTATGTCACAAGCATGTTGTGTGTGTATAATTTATTTTTATTAATTTAATGTATTTATAGTGCATATTAATTAAAAATATTAAGTTTCTGCAGTGCTCCACAATGTAATGTTTAAAAGTGCCAAATATCAAATTCCTTTCAAAACTATTTTCAAGCGTTTCTAGTTTTAATTACTTAATGTATGTCGTTCTAAAAAACATTTGATAAATTACTAACAAATTCTGGATTTTTGTGAAATATTTTATGGACAACATATTTTCAAAATACCTATGGCCAATCGTGGATAATAAAATTCAGAAACGTTAACAATTAAACGATCTAGTCAATTTTAGTTGCCCACATCATTAAAAGTGACGATTTCATGATAATATCGAATATTTCATCCTCAACATCAAAAAGGCAATCCTACTACCGGGCCACAATATATTGAATTTTCTGTCGCACGCACCTTGGCGTTAGTGCTTGCCTCTGTCATACTAAGACAGTAAGAAAGCCAGTAAACAGAAATAAAGGTATTTTCTCAAATAACGCAGAAATATTTCATTAAGTTTAAATAAATATCACACAAATTATTGTATTTACGTACTTTAAAAAACCAAAGCCATAATCGGCGGGTTTTTTAAAATTTAGAACAGAATGTGCTGAGGTGTCATTTGAAATTAAAATTTCTTTCATTGATGTCAGTAGAAATTGCATTCACGTGGCGGTAAAAGAAAGAGTTACTCTCAACGCTGTTTTTATATAAAAAAGAACCTTTTTCATCTCTTTGCATTTTTTAGGATAGCTCTATGTATCTCAGCAGAAATGTCAAATTGCCGGTTTCTCACCATCGAGGCCTCGCCTGTAACTCTTTACCGGCAATTGCCTATTTCACTGCCTTTGCAATACTATACAATTTTCTGAATTCTAGATGTGAAGAAAAGGTTAACAAAAGCCGAGAGAGTCAATCAATACTAACTACCACCGAGACGACGACACTAGGCGGACGACGGATTGTGGACCAAAAATCTAAAGCATCTCTCGCCTAGGTCCATACCGTCTTACCCATTTCTATTATTATAAATGGTGTCGGGGTATCTTAGAAAAATAGATTAGGAATAAAATTGTGCATTTCAAGGAGATTAGTTGCCTACTTGTTGCAGGAGACCCCATTTAATTGATCCATGTTGATCCTGTTCCCTTTAAATAATACAGTATAATCTAGATTAAAAAGAAGTGTTTATAAAATGTTCATCACGATCCATATACTTACAAAAATATTTTCAACGGAAGAACATCCAGAAGTTTGTTCCAAGAACTGAACTTTTTGAAGATTATTGCTAATAATTTCATCTGGCGGCTGGTTCTTTGTTACCAATTTTGTCACCAGTCCTCTGTTGTTTGTTTTAACTATTAAATTTTCGATATTTAAGGCAACTGAGCCAAATATAGCTTTATCTAAATATGAGCAAAATATATCACTCTCCTTCATAAGTGCCTTTTTTTCTTTTTTCTTAGTGTCACTTTTAATACCATTTACATGATTTTGGTCATCGTATTCTTCTTTTTCTGCGTCTCTAAGATAATCTTGATATAAAGTTTCATATTCAGAGTTATTTTCTGCTTTGATACTATAAAACTTTCGAATTTTCACGTACATATTTGTTAAATAATCGAATTTGAGGAAATATGCTAAGGAATCTGAAATACTAGCAGATCCGCTTTTTCTGTTTTTATTGTGAATGAGGCAGATTTCTTTAGATGATGATTCTTGTGTATAGTAAGCTGAAAATAAAAAAAATCAGGTAATTTTTGTAATTTTGTTCAAAATATATTTTTTACTATCCCGGTTTTATTTGAGACCACTACGAAAAATGTAACATCTGATTTCAGGTAGATAGCTTATGTTAGGTCTGCCAAGGTTAAATTGATCACTATTATTAGATATGTCAGCTAGGGGATAACACAAGTAATCTGCAATGTTTTGCCTAGGTATCCCTGACTTATTTTCGAGTTAATACTACCACCATATGATGAGATCTTATGATGAGGTCTAATGTCACATGCATAAGTTTACTGGCTACAGTACCCTCCAAACCGGAACACGACAGTGACAAACACTGACACTATTATGGCAGGAATAGGTAAGGCAATGATACCAGACCCAAGCGAGACAATGCAGAATTCTACTGCTTTGCAATGCAGAATTCTAATGGTAGTGACTTGCATAGCCAATCGGTTGTCTTTTACGACCATTCTGGCAGAACGGCATTTGGCCTATTCTTCAAAAGAGCCCGAGACCAAGACGGGGATATGTAACGTATCAATTATATCTGGGATCTGTATAAATTGTAGGTTCTATATCTATGTTTTCATGATTTTATGAGTTTAAGGAAACGTCTGCTTTGTCGCTATATATATGTTTTTTTAACATTTTTTAGTTGCGGTAGATAGACTGTAAAAAATGAAGACGAACAAAGGCTAAACTTGTTATTAACATCGTAACTATTAGGGGACAAATATTTGTGACGTCTCGTGCAGTTACGCCTGACAGATTACTGCCAGGAGAAACTCTGTGCTTGTTACTATGGTGATCCAGGTCTGTCCATAGCAGAATCTCAATCAGAAATCTGGAAAAGTGAGGGCTGGAATTACAAGTAAATATAAGCATCATTGCCATGTGCATAGCAATATATCATAAAAAAATCTCTTGTCATCCCAACATCTTTTTGCTTGGGTACTTTTTTGGAATTCTATATTAAAAAAACTAATTATAAGTTCCACTTGTGCCTACCAGCGCTCAAATATTTATATATTTTAAATACAATCACGATTTGCGGCACACTATTTTCTCTGCTCATCCCATAAGGGACATAGCGTAAAGATTTTTTGTATCGTAAGATAGCAAACAAGCAGATTCGCTTCTGAAGGAAAGAGTCAATCATCGCCTATAACCACCAAAAATGTTAATGGTGCGTTGCTATCCTTGTGGCGGGGTCTTAATACCACGTGCATCAGTTTATCGACTAGCTTACCCTCCGAACCGGAATACGACAGTGACAAGCACTGACTGTATTGTTACAGAAATAAGTGTCAGACCCGGGCGAAACAATGCAAAAGTCTAACACTTTATAGCCACGATGGTAGTGACTAGCATAGCCAAACGTTCGCTTTTTACGAACTGCCTAGCAGAACGGCAGATTGTCTATTCTTCAAAGGCCATCGGGATATATATAAGACTAGCTGTTGTCTGCGACTTTGTCCGCGCGGACTTCGTCTACTCCGCACTGCTCCTCCCCTGTAGATGATAGCGTGATAATGTGTAGCCTATATGTTGACCCGACCTGTTAGTAATATTCATGCAAAATTTGAAGTAAATCCATGTAGTACTTTTTGAGTTTACCCCGGATATACATACAGACAAACACAAAAATTCTAAAAATTATATTTTTGGCTTCGATATCGATTGTAGATCACGCCCCAAATATTCTTTTAAAAAAATATTCAATGTACAGTTTTGACTTTCCTACGATTTTATTATATGTATAGCAAAGAACACAGGCCATTTTAATTTTGTACAACCCTTGCGCGTCTTTTGGAGCGACGAATTAAAAAAAAATTAGATAAATTAGAATAATTTCCTACGTTTTTTAAATCAATTAAATAAAATATATCATTAGGAACAATCATTTAAAAATAATTGAGACTATAATTTGAACGAACTCTATTATTATATTTAAGTGTTACCATTTTATACACGAAATAAAGAAAACAAGGGGAAGTGAAGAGTGGGCGTGCCGCGTGAGTCACTATTATGCGCTTTTACTCTAAATTGCCTTAGTGATACTTACCATATCATTAGGAGATAGTCGTCGTGCGAAAATCTATTATACACTGAATTATGCCGTATTGTGCCATCCTTGAATGCAGAAATGATAGTAGAATACAGATGATTAAAAATGGAGATATTTCATATCATTCGAAAGTACAATTTTCATTTAATTTTAATTAAATTCCTGATTTAATATAATCTCTAATGATATAATAGAAAGTCAAGCTAAAATCAGCCGTACACCTTACATATAAAGTTCATTTTAGGTTGACCTAATTTTTCTAGAAAGATATACGTAATGATAGTCATTACATATATCGTTCTAGAAAGTTCTCTACTCAAATATGATCAACTGAAAACTACGGAAAAATCAATGCTGCCATCTATTGTAGAATAGCGAAACTATTACGATCTTAAGTTTCACTATTGTACAAATAGATGAGTCTATTTTGAATAGACTACAAAAGGACGTAAATACTCTTTTTTTTTTGTAGCAAAATAAAATTTATTGTAACGCAGTTTGGTATATTTTTAAATGTTCTGTTTGTGTGTTTCGGGTTATTGTTGTTTAAAATGAAAACGACCAATGAAACAATGTTTGCATTACTAGTGTATATGCAATAATGCTTATTTTATGTGTAAGTGTGGCGATCGCGGTCCTGATACAAATATTTGTACTTACCAATTCCGTTGTTTTCTTTATTTCGTGATTTTATAAAACTTTAATTACATTTTTTTTAAAACAGTAATAAGTTCATATAATCATAATATTCATTATAAGTATCAAATAAAAATTCTCCCTGTTTTTGTATTAAAGAATAGTTATTGCTAATTTATTTTTTGTTCTTTTAAGTACCAATAAAGTGTTTTTGCAAAATTAAGCTTACAATTCTGTCAATTTAACTTATATTTCTGAGATTAGCAGTTGTACTGAAGGCACCCAATGACAAGATAAATACCTAAGCACAGACTACTAAGGACAGAACTGATTGTTTACGTTAACCTCACCTAAATTCCAACTTTTTTAGCTACTATTCCCCAAGTTAAAAAAATATTTATTAAATGCAGATAAGTTAAGGAGTTAATATAGAATCTTAAGGGATATATTAAACTTTAAGGTAATAACTAAAAATAACGTTGTATGAAGTCTTGCCCGTGTTCTTTGTATGTATGAAGACCAAAATATGTTATTTTGAATAAGTCTTACTTCGATTTGTAACACATGAACATGGAGAAATTAAAGCAGACTCTTCGGTGACCCTCGTGTCTGGAGCGCTCTGGGTTCGACCGAAATTGCTGTTCCAAGTCGTGTCTGTATAAGGTATGGAAGATATCGTTTCCGCATTGTCTACCCACTTCGAAGAGTCCCGTAGAGAAAAAAATGTTAATGTTATTACTCCCTGGAAAAAAGTACAGTTATGAATTAAATAAATGAAACCCTAAACTTAAAAAACGTAAGGTAATTTAATTAGAAATTACACGCGTATTTTTATATGTGACTTCTCTAGTTCTACTTAAACAAAAAAAAAAAAAACACTTCGTCGCTGTCGTGTTCCGGTTTGGAGGGTAAGATAGCCGGTAAAGTTATGCATGTGGCATTAGACCTCGCCACAAGATAGCAACGCACCATTAACATCTTTGGTGTTTATAGGCGATGGTTAACTCTTTCCATCAGAAGACCCATCTGCTTGCTTGCTTTCTTATGATATAAAAAAACGCGGGAAAAGAAACAAACTTGCTGAAGATATGGTGATTAAAAAAATGCAGTGTAAATGTCGTCTAGTATAATTACTGCTACTATTTACATATTTATCATCATAATCATGTATCATGGTGAGAAAGTGTTACACCGTTGATGTTGTGCAAAAACTTCTTTGTTATTAATATTAAAATAGCTATGTACTAGGTATGGGTCGTACAATTAAAAGATAGGCCGCAGCCTAGACAGTATCTATAAGCAGGATTCACTGTTTTTACAATCATAGTGGCACTCGTATAGCTGCTATACTCACTACAATAGCAAGACAAACCGCAGCTCAAATGGTAGCAGTCAATAGGTGGTAGAGTTCTGCATTGTCTCGCCCGGGTCAGGTACCACCGCCTTACCTATTCCTGCCGCAATAGCGTCAGTGCTTGTCGTTTTCGTGTTCCGGTTTGGAGGGTAAGGTAGCCGGTAAACTTATGCATGTGGTATTAGACCTCGCCACAAGATAGCAACACACCATTAACATATTTGGTGTCTATAGGCGATGCTTGAGTCTTTCCATCAGGAGACCCAACGGCTTCTTTGCTATCTTATATTATAAAAACATACATTACATACTTTTTGTTAAAGAGGTCAAATGTTCATAGTATGAAACAATAAAAACGCTCTTCTTAGTCTACATCTTTGTGATGGGTAACTTCGGAGCCCTACATTGCGCGTGGCCTGACACGCAAAGATATCGTGCGGACGGACAGACACAGCGAAGCTTTAACGGTTCCTAGTTATTTCGGAACCCTAAAAATGGCAGCCTCCCAAAGGCACGCACCCGTTTTATTTATAAAAATATGTACTTTAACGTGCTATTATATTTACCATGACAAGACAGGCTCCAGCACATGCGGTAGCGGTGAGTGGGAACCCGTAGCGCTGCGCTAGAGCACCGCCTAGCGCGGGGCCCAGTACCTCGCCCAGCGAGTAACAGCACGACCACACGCCTGCCACCGCCGCGTATGTGGCGAGCGCTTCTTCGCAACCTCCTTCATAACTGAACGTCAAATTGATACACTTAAAATATATATATTATTACGACGGTTGTCGGCTAGCGAAATGGGTGATTGTCATCGTTGCATTTGCCATTTTTATTTGCGATAATTCGAACTATCAGCTTTACCTGTTTTTCGGAGGCAAGGAGAGGCAACACTACCACAACACGTCCGGTAACTCGAAATGTTACTAAGACTTTTCAGTTTAGAAAAAACGAATTGCACTTGGTCCAACATGAAAATTGAACCCGAAACTTAGGATTTAAGCCAAATAGACTAACCAACGAGACAGTCACGAAGCAAACAAATCATGAGACAAACAGGAGTTTTATGACTAACTTAATGCTATAAATGTCGTGTAACTGTGCGTGTGCGTCGTAATTTATTTACTTGAAACTAAAAATCAACAACAAATCATACAAAAAAAAAACAGTAGCAGTCGTGGGACTGCCGATAGAAGTGAAAACGGAACTATTAAGTTGAGAGTAATTAAAACTATATGCAAAACATAGCTATAGATATACTATTATCATTAGCATGTCGGTGACGCGAACCGAGGATTTTACCCTCTACCAAAACGCTCAACGCGCCTAAAGAAGTTTTCACTTCAAAAACAGTAGCAGTCGTGGGACTGCCGATAGAAGTGAAAACGGAACTATTAAGTTGAGAGTAATTAAAACTATATGCAAAACATAGCTATAGATATACTATTATCATTAGCATGTCGGTGACGCGAACCGAGGATTTTACCCTCTACCAAAACACTCAACGCGCCTAAAGAAGTTTTCACTTCAAAAATAAATTGTTGAATATTGCATTCACAAATTTATTAGTAGTTATTAAATTTGAGAAATCAGAAATCACAAATTAGAAGAACTTTATTCAATAAAACTTTTTACAAGTTATTTTGACACGTCAACACTCTTCAAAACTACCACCGGATCGGAACGCGGCCACACACTGGGAAAATCCGGCGGAAGAAACTCAGCGGGCTTGTCTTTTTTTCATATAATTTTTATACATACACAATAACACAATATTACATAATTATAATATATATATATATGAGATTGATATGAGGAGCAATTAATCCCATCCTTGTTTGTCTTCCAAATAATCTGAGATTTTATAATACCCTTTTTACACAGTTTTGTTTTAACACATTTTTTAAATTTATTGACTAGTAGATCTCTTATAGTTTCGGGAAGATTATTGTAAAAGCGTATACATTGCCCCCATAAAAGAGTTACTTGTTCTGTGGAAACGAGATGCATGCACAACAAGATTGTTTTTGTTCCTTGTGTTTAGTGAGTGTACGTCACTTTTTTTTTAAACAAGCAAATATTTTTACGAACGTACATCAAGTTCTCAAATATATATTGGGATATAACAGTTAGGATATTAATTTCTTTAAATTTTTCTCTCAGGGAAACCCTCGGGTTAAGATTGTAAATTGCCCTAATAGCTCTTTTCTGCAATATAAATATAGTATTTATTTTAGCAGAATTTCCCCAGAGAAGAAACCCATATGACATAATACTGTGGAAGTAACTAAAGTATACAATTCTTGCTGTGTCGACATCAGTTAACTGTCTCATTTTTTTAACTGCATAAGCTGCCGAACTAAGTCTATTTGCTAAATTATTAATGTGTGGTCCCCATTGTAATTTCTTATCTAAAGTAATACCTAAAAACGCAGTGGAAACCACCAGACCCAGTGAGTTAAAAGAAACCACCAGATTCCAGATGAGTTAAAAGAAAAACGAGAATCGAAATTAAAATAACCCAAAAGATAACAAACAAAACTTTCAATTAGAATTTACTTCTCTAACACGCCAAAAGAATCTTAAAAAGTGTAGGTAATAGGTAATAATTAAAAGTCTTACTTAAAAGAAATTAAAATTAAATTTACAACTTTCCGATATATAGGTACAATAAACGTTTTTAACAGTCACTTCACACACGCGATTATTAGAACCGATTTTCATAATTCCAAATGATTTTTACAAATTCTGCTATAACAATTCCTATTCATCGTAAAAGCTTTTTTATACACCTAGCAATACAAAAACACTAACGATTTTCGGTACATAAATGCCAATGTTTATACACCTAACAATGACTAATATTCTAGAACGACAAATTATTATAAATTCCAGTTTTTAAAATTCTAATTAATTAAAAGTCCGATAAAAGCAAATTAAGCTTGAATAGCAAAAAGTTAAATATTTACAAATCAATATAAATTAGGAAAATCTTTTTTGGATATTAAGGTGTTGTGGTCACATTGGCTATTTAAATTAGCAGATTGACTGTTGTTTGAATTAGCAGAATGAGGTTGAAGTAAAAAGGTGTTTTCCTAGTGATTTAATAAATATTGTAATTGAGGATTTGATGGGACCATGTGGTCGCTTGGCGACAAATTCCTAAACAAGTTTAAAAAAGGCGTTGTGGTGTACTATTATTATTATTGTTATTTATATTATATAAGATACTAGTTTAAAATTTTCAATCTAATCAAATCTGCACGTATTACACTAATATAATAAAGCTGATGAGCTTAGAGTATGTCTGTTTGTTTGACCGCGCTAATCTTCGAATGTACCCGCTGGATTTAAAAAATATTTTGATATATGGTAGTCAAATTTATGAGAAAGTTACACGCGGACGCTTTTGGAACACGCGGACAACAGCTAGTGAATTAGTACTGTTAAATATTAAATAAAGTTTCGTGTCACAATCAAATAAAATGTTTAATTCGTTGTTCACATGAATGTCGAAAAAATAACCTCATCGGTGTAATAAAACTTGGTTTATTATTATACATATTTTACTAAGATTATATTATATTGACATAAATATTTTAAAACAATTAGATTTTTTATTCAGATTAAAGTATGATTTTTGAAAATCAAAATTTCCAAAATGTACAGAAGTTCTTCTGATACGTAAGCAGAAAAAACAGCGCAACAAAATACAATCAGGTAAGTACCTACGTGCTTTTTACAGTTTTTGTATAATATTGAGAAAGTAGGAACTATATTTTCTTAGGTTACCCCTTTTGAAGAATAAGCCACCCGCTTTTCAGTAAGATATTTGTAGAAGGCAAACAATTGGTAAAATATGTACCTATCATCTTTAGTATCTACTAGATAGTAAAGTTCTGCAACGTCTCGCCCAAGGTTGATACCACCGCAAAATCTGTTTCTTTCCTCGACTTGGTTCGAACCCCATTTGAAGAAGATAGCGTGTCTGTCTGCTATTTAGGTCCATGTCTACGATAGCGTCAATGTTTGTCACTGTCGTGTTCAAGGTTCAGGTAATCGGTAAACTTATACCCGTGACATTACCGTCTCGCCTCATGGATAGTAACACACCATTAACAGCTTTGGTGTCTAAAGGAATTAAATAAATAAATAATAAAAATAAATAGTTATCTCTTTCCATCGGGAAAACTGTCTGCTTGTTTGTTATCCTATAATATTAAAAAAAATAAAGTTATACTTACATGGAACTTGTTAGTACTCCTTGAAAGGTGGGTAATAAAGTCAGTGCTACAGATATTCCTAAAATTGATAACGCTACGAGGTCCAGCCACAGATCTCTGAAAATATCGAAAAACGACATAGTTATCTATACATATAATAAAATCGTAGGAAAGTCAAAACTGTACATTGAATATTTTTTTAAAAGAATACTTGGGGCGTATCTACAATCGATATCGAAGCCAAAAATATAGTTTTTAGAATTTTTGTATGTTTGTCTGTTTATCTGTTTGTCTGTTTGTCTGTATGTATGTCCGGGGTAAACTCAAAAAGTACAGCATGGATACATATTATCACGCTATCACCTAGCGGGGAGGTGCTGTGCGGAGTAAACGAAGTCCGCGCGGACGAAGTCGCTGGCAATAGCTAGTTAATAATAAATGAAATAAACAATATACATATGTTATAAGTATATCGACGACTGCAATGGTCGTCGATATACTTGTGAGTTAATTAAAATTTACCGAAAAACATTGATTTTTGTATCATAAGGTAGTAACCAAGCAGATAATTCTCCTGATGAAAAAAAAAACCACCGCCTATAGACACCAAAGATGGGCATAACCACTTGCATCAGTTTATCAACTACCGAAACATGATAGTGACAAGCATTAGCTCCGTCCACACTGTGCTATTTTATCTTCAACTTTCATCGTCATCATGTTATTCAACATTCGTTTGGCGCTTCAATTATTGAATGCGTCAAGGAACGCAACGGCAATATAGTCATTTGAGTTTATGTCAGCTCGTTGAAACATGCGCGATAAGAATATTATACTTAGTGGAATATGTATTGAACCCTTTGTAGTACAGAAATCCACCCGACGCGACGCGGAAATACGAGTATCACAGCGCGCGCTACGCTTTCAAGTTTCAACTGTCATAGCGCATGCGTTAAGGGCATGCCTCACGTGCACTGTTGTTTGCGCTGTGACGCATGCTCTTGATGAACAAAAAATTGCATGGTGTGGATATAGCTATTGACGCTTGGCAAGAAAAGACCCGTGCGAGACGTTGCGAAATTCTACCACCTAGTTGTCACGGTGATAATAAAATGTTTGGCCAATTGTTCAGCGTTTACGAAGTGCCTCAAATAATGGCAGATGTTTTAAAGAAGACCTGCTAAGTGCACCCATTATATTTTTTGATTCCGTTGGAACTTCAGAGTATAAATATACAGTGTTTAAAAAACCCTGTCCGATCGTCAACGACATCTGGTAGCTTAATACAAACATATTTGTGTCATTATTTAATGGATATTGATATGTCAATTTTCAAAATATTTGCTTGATTTAAGGGAAAGTTGCTCAATTGTAGTACTAAAATGAGGCGCTTTTAACTACGATATTTTTTTCATATTTTAATAAAAATAATTATTTTATTATTTTTTGATATTATCATTGACCTACCTAAACACCTCTTTCGGATCGGACAGAGTTTTCTTTAACCCTGTATATTCTGAAGTGGTATATACAGTATTTAAAAATACAACCGATGAAATTATGCATGTGGTAGGTATTTCAATCCCGCCACACGGATATCAACGTACTGTATTAACATCTTTGGTTATTATAAGCGTTTTTACATTGGCATTGGGAGAATCACCTGCTTCCACGCTATATACTGAAATAGAATATAATAAAAAATACACTTACTGCGTTAATCCGGGAATATATGGACAGGGTCCCAGCAACAACAATCCAAGTGAAGAGAGGAACAGACCCCATACCATCATACACCAATGATTATGTACCCTGCAATGTTTCATATGAGATATCATTTATACGATACGACTTAAAGTAATAAAATTAATAAGGTATAATATGGTAATTTACCCTAAAATCGCCTCTGTGGTCTAGTGGTCCGATGTCGGTATTGACCGTATGAGGGCATATCAAAAGTGTGATTCATCAGTTTTCTGACAAAAACAACGTTACCCGATATTGGATAAATGTCCGGTTAGCGATAGGCTTGCCAGATATCACATTGTGGGACTAAGTATCTTCGGCTAATCGTGGGAGCACTTGTTGTACCTCTGCCTATCTTTTCGGGGATACGGGCGTGAAGATAGTACTCTAAATCTACTCTAAATTAAAAATGTAAAAGACCCTGATAAATTCCTTTATTACCAGACCACCATCATGCTTCATGTGCATCACTTACACCAGTTGCAGTGCAAAATATAATAACTAAAGTTTGAACCACATTGACAGAGTATATCCTCAAGTATCCGGTCATTATAAGATCCTCATTTGGGTGGTATAGTATATGCTATTAAAAGTTAAAATATACCCAAAATTTGGAATCATTACATCTTGAATATATGCTGAGAACTGAGATCCTGGCGCTAATGCTAAAAGCTTAATATCCTGGAGATGGCTGATTCTATTTCCACCAAGTACAGTTAATAATCATCTCGACCAACAAGATGTTCGATTAAAAACATGTTACAGACAGTTCTTAAGATACACATTTAATACAAGGGATGTTATGCGTCGGATTGCGTGTTATGCGTGTGACTTTGCGTCGGAGGAAATTAAAATAATTCTAAGCCTTTAAAAAAAAAAAGAAGGTAAACACATTCCTTGTAGTCAGATCAAATTCTAGCTTAGTGTTTTTGCTTAGTATTATGTAGTATATGTAGTAGTATTATGTAATGCTTAGTATTATTTATAGATAGCTTTAGCAGAATTGCGTTCAAGATCACAAGTTAAATTTATCATAATACCCCTCATTTTACGTCAGGGGACAATTTAAACTTCCTAACCCTTTAAACTAAAAAATTAAAAATCCTCGAACACATTTCTTTGTCATCAGATCAAATCCTTGCTTATGTCCTATTTTTCAAAAGACCCGGACCCACACGTAACAAAATAGAACGCGAAAGTAATTTAATTTCGTAATTTTTTTTTCTTGTCTTTTAATATGTTAGTATTTATTCTCTCTTCGCTTTAGCATTTTTTTGTCTACAGCTTTACAACAAATGCGGAACTAGTTGTTGTTAACGTTGGGCACAAGTGTCTATGTTTATTTGCTGTATTCTTCATACGGGTTAGCTGGAAGAAATCTCAATATGAGATGAGCTCCTTTTGTTATCATTTTAATGTTTACTGTAACGGCTTATGTATACAATAAAGTGTAAAAATAAATTAAATAAATAAACAGAATAAATTTTGCTGCATGTTTTGAACGGAACATAACAACACTTACCTGTCAGCAACCCAGCCCCATATAGGACTGAAAATTCCATACAAACTGGAAAACAGCAGGAATATGAGACCGATCTGTTTTGTAGAAAGGCCAAACTGTCGTAAGTGGGGTTCCAGCGTGGGGTCCAGAAAAGCCCATGTGTTTGATACTATAACAATAACTAGACCTGTGATAATTATTGACGGTATCTTGAACAGACGCAGTATTGATGCTGTTTTGGAACCAGATACATATTCTGAAATAAAACATAACACTTTTTATAATATTTGATATACTTAAACAGCAAAATATACGTGTATACCTACAGATTGACTGTGAACAGATTGTACATGTTGAAGGACACGATAGTTAATGGTAACGTAACCAATAAACATATATGAAAAAGAAAATATTGCTCAACTACACGGTGAACGATAAAAACATGGTCACCGCACGAGCGATAACAGTGTCAAATCACGAGTTCGGCGAATCGCTGTTTGTAAACAGTGAACTTAAATATCTATGCGCAGGTGTCCGAACAGAAACATGTTTATTGTATATTAAGATCGATATTGAAGTACCTATTAGTTTAAATATTCAGTATCAGAATCTAGTATGTATTGAACACCCTCCTTCATTTTGAATAGAATAGAATAGAATAGAATATTTTTATTTGCATGAAAATGGGTTATACAATAGGTGTTACAACATTATTTCTAGCCCGCCATAGTCAACCGGTAGTGCCGGTGTGCAAAATTATTATAAACTTATAACTTATTTAATTAAATGTTATATAAAATGAGACATTATATATTATTGCTATTTAAAATTTGCTAATTCACATTTCATTATATTTTATTAAGTTAATTATATAAAAGAATGTCACATTTTATTTTATTATTGGTTAATATTTGATTATATACATTTAATTATATTTTATTAAGATAATAACGATAAAAGAGAATGTCACATTTTATTTTATTATTAGTTAATATTTGATAATATACATAGAATTATATTTTATTAAGTAACATTTTTACAATAAAAAGAAGAAACAGATAACTCGTTGTATTATTATAACTTCAAATTATCAGACTTAAGCGCATATCCAGTGGATTATACTTGCTAGTTAGACAGGGAATAATTATTATTATACAACAATTTTATCATTTAGATACTCGGCAATATTGTAGTAAGCTTTTTGCGTTAACAGTTTAGATAATACATTTTTAAATTGTCTTAATGGTAGTTCGCGGATTGTTTTAGGTAATTTATTGTAAATATTTATTATCATAGCATGGCAATTTTTTGAGTACAATGCAGAAAAACTCGTTGGGACTTGTAGCCTGGTTGGATCCCTAGACCATACCCTTTTGTTATCATTTAGTTTATTGAATAGTTCTTGGTGTTTTCTAACAAATAAACATGACTCTAATATATACAATCCAGTTAAGGTTAACAAGTTAAGTTGCTTAAACAATGGCTTACATGACTCAGTTGGATCCGCACTACACAAAGCTCGAACACATTTCTTTTGCGCAATAAAAACCTGGTTTATATTGGTACAGTTACCCCAAGTAATAAGTCCATACCTCAAAACAGAGCCTATATAACCATGATAAGCAGTTAATGCTGCATTGAGTCCCACCGTTTTTCGGATTTTTTTGAGGGCGTATACAAATTTATTGATTTTTTTACAAACTGTATCAACATGTGGTTTCCAGTTCAAATTTCTATCTAAGTTTACTCCTAAAAATTTTACTTCTTTTACTTCGTTAATTAAACTACCCTTATAGTTAATTTCTAAATCATGGCACTCATTTTTGTAAATTGTAAATTGGACTAACTTTGTCTTTGAAAGGTTAGCCGTTAAGTTGTTTCGTTCTAACCAGGATGTTATAGAGTCAATTGTTGATAGAAGTGTTTGTTTATATTTATTCTTGTTATTATGGTTATCTGATACTATTACTGCTATGTCATCGGCAAATAATATACTTTTACATTTTGTTTCTTTTGGCAAGTCGTTTATGTAGAGTAGAAAGAGCAAGGGACCAAGAGCGCTTCCTTGTGATACACCAGTATCTTTTGTTACAAAAGCTGATCTGTAAGCTCTAACCGTTTTAGTTCTATCTAGACGTACTACACATTGCATTCTATTTTTTAAATAACTCTCAATCCACTTGTTTGCATTACCTCTTATACCATAATTTTCGCATTTATTTAATAATATCTGGTGGTGAACATTATCGAACGCCTTGCTCATGTCAAAGAATATGACGGAAGTAGTCTTACGTTTGTCTATATTTTCTACAATATTTTTTATCATTTTGTATACTGCAAGTGTAGTAGACTTATTTTTCTGAAATCCGTTCTGCTCGTTCGCTATAACATTAAATTTATTTAAGTAATTATTTAATCTAGTATACATGGCTCTTTCAAATACTTTTGAAAGCACTGGTATTAATGTTATTGGTCTGTAATTATTGACTTCCATTTTATCACCCTTTTTAAAAATGGGTTTAACTATTGCTTTTTTCAAGCTACATGGGAAAATTCCTTGTTTAAAAGATCGATTAATTAGATATGTAAGAACTGGAGCTATATACTTACCGCACTTTTTTATAATATTTGTCGATATTGAATCGACTCCTACTGCATATGTATTTTTAATAGACATTATTATTTTTGAAATCTCATCATTTGTGACTGGTCTTAAAAATATAGTGGAATTGATTTTATCAGGTACTTTATAATTTTTTGTCGTAATATTTGTCGTATTTACTGAAGTAGTAAAGAAGTTATTGAAACAGTTTGCAATTTTTAATGGTTCATATAACTTTTCCCCCTTATAACTGATACTATCTACTTCGACACCCTTTTCTGACTTATTACCAATTATTTCCAAGTCGCTCTACATTTGTCTTTTGCATTCGTGATATATTGATTATTAGTATTTAACTTCAATAATTGTATACATTTCTTAAATAACTTGTTATAATTCATAAAATTTAACTTATTTTCAATGTTTTTGTTTTTGTAATATGTAAATCTTAATTTTCTTTTTGTGATCGCTGATTTTTTGATACCTTTAGTTATCCACTTATGACAATTATTATTATTATTTATTCTAATTTTTTTAATAGGGAAGCAAAGTTCGAAAAACATTTTAAAAGTTTCATAGAAAACATCAAAGGCAGTGTTGAAGTCTTTTATATTGTAAACTTCAGACCAGGTTAGACTAGCCAGACATTTGTTAAATTTCACCACATTTTCGTGGTTGTAGTCTCGTTTTAGTATGTACCAATGATTTTTTTTCGGTTTTTCATGTACAATGGGTAATTGTAGAGTTTGAGCAGTGTCATGATCTGATAAATAATAGTGGTGTACCTTTCCTACTGCCTGCTTATCACTACTTTGTACAGTATTTCACCAGTCAACCTATGTATAGTATAGCAAAAGAAGCTGATTGCTAGCCTGATGAATTTTTTTATGTCATAAAGACAGCAAAAAGTATATGGTTTTTTATATCATAAAATAGCAAACATGCAGATGGCTCTCCTGATGGAAAGAGAAAATACCGCCTATTGACACCAAAAGTGTTAATGGCATGTTGCTATCCTGTGGCGGTTTTGTAATGTCACGTGCATAAGTCTATCGGCTACCTTACTCTCTAATCTGGAACATGACAATGACAATTAAGCATTGTCGCTATTGCGGCAGGAATAGGTACCAAATACCCGGGCAACTCTGCCACCTAGTATTCACGATGGTAGTGACACATATAGCCAATCGGTCGCCTATACCTGCCTGGCAGAACGACAGTTGGTATATTCTTCAAAGGAGCCCGGACCGATACGGAGAGGGTTTCCTGATGGAAGGACACAATCACCGCCAATAGAAACCAAAAGACATTGGTTCGATGCATTCCGTGTGGCGTATCATATTAATGCCACATGCAAGAACACGGGCGAGACTTCATACATATTTTTTTTAAATTATTAATTTAAAGTTTAATATCGATGCCTTAGTTCACAATTGCACTAACTACAAAATTGGTAACCGCGAGGATGTTTTAAAGTTTTTAAAGTTTAGACGTGAAACGTACGAAAACAAAGTAAAGTAATTAAAAAAATATGTATCTATTCACAAAACTATTATCGATATTTCGATACGCGCAAACGTAAGAGCACACAACATTTACTCGGTATTTGTCACTAAAGTGAAAATTGAAAATTTCGCAGTTAGTATAATTGTGAACTAAGGCATCGATACATTCCGTAAGACTCTATATTAACTCCTTATCTTACCTGCGTTTAATAAATATTTTTCAACCTTGGGGAATAGTAGCTAATTTTTTTTATATCGTATATATATAAATAAAAAAATTTACTGCATTATAAAGTACTAGCTGTGCCCGCGACTTCGTTCGCATGGAAAAAATCCTAAAATAAAAACCCGCATAGTTCCCGTTCCCGTGGGATTCCCGGGATAAGAACTATCCTATGTCCTTTCTTGGGTCTCAAACTATATTTGTACCAGATTTTATCCAAATCGGTTTAGTGGTTTGGCCGTGAAAGCTTAACAGACAGACAGACAGACAGACAGAGTTACTTTCGCATTTATAATATTAGTATGGATAAAAGTAAGTGTATTTAATGAATTCAAAATTTCAATCAAACGTAGTAAAATGAGCGACATATGGATGGACGAACGGACGAAGAAATGGATAGACAGATAGAAGGATATGACGAATTTAAAAGAGTTCCGCTTTTTGGGTTTCGGTTACGGAAACCTAAAATACTACTAAATTTTTTTTTAATATGATAAGATAGCAAACAAGCAGATGGGTCTTCTGATGGAAAGAGTCAACCATAGCCTATAGACACCAAAGATGTTAATAGTGCGTTGCTATCTTGTGGCGAGGTCTAATGCCACATGCATAAGTTTACCGGCTACCTTACCCTCCAAACCGGAACACGACAATGACAAGCACTGACGTTATTGTCTGTAAGGCGGTGGTACCAGACCCGGGCGAGACAATGCAGAACTCTACCACCTAGTAGCCACAATGTTAGTGACTCGATAGCCAATCGGTCGCTTTTTACGACCTGCCTGGCAGAACAGCAGTTGGCCTATTCTTCAAAGGAGGCTGAGACCAACACGGAGAAGCTAATTAAAGAACTTTAACGTAAACATTTAGTTTACTCTCCTTAGTTCTCTCTCTCCTTAGTTGTATGTGCTTGGGTAATGGGTATTTGTCATTGGGTGTCTTTAGTACAACTGCTAATCTCAGAAATCTATGTTAGATTGACAAAATTCTGAGCTAAGATTTTGCCAAGACACTTTTTAGATACTTAAAATAACAAAAAAAAAATTAGCTTTAAACTATCCTTTAGCACAACAGGGATATATTTTATTTGATACTTTTAATGAAAATTATGTTACATAAAGTTATTGCTGTTTTAATAAAAATGTAATTAAAGTTTTATACAATGGTAAGACTTAAATATTACAATAGAAGGCAATCAAATTAAAGTCTCAATATTTTTATGTGATTGTTCCTAGCAATACATTTTATTTAATTAATTTTAAAAAACGTGAAAATTATTTTAGTTTATCTAATGTTCGTCACCTTGAAAGACGCACAAGGGATGCACAAAACCAAAATTGCTTGTTTTGATTACCTTTCCCTCCAAATCGGAACACGAAAGTGACAAGTATTGACTGTATTGCGGTAGGAGTAGGTAACACGGTGATACCAGGCCCGGGAGATACTTTATAGAACTCTACCACCTAGTAATCACGATGTAAGCCCGTATTTACATGAGGAATATAAAAACACTTTTAGATTTTGTTCAACGTAAAACTAATACGCAAATTATTGTCAAATTTTATAGTGTACTAGCTGACCCGGCAAACGTTGTTCTGCCTTTTCAACTACTCTTATTTTTTTTCTATATTTTCTCACCTTTTAAACCTTCCCTGGACTTCAACAATTAATTCAAAACCAAAATAAGCCAAATCGGTTCAGCCGTTCTCGAGTTTTAGCGAGACTAACGAACAGCAATTGATTTTTGTATATACAGCTGTAGCGTACACGTCAGAATAATATTAGGTTTTAATTTAATATTTTGAAATTTATAGAGAACGTAATCATGGGCGTTTGTTAGTAAAACAACGTTAATACTTACCATCACAATCGGTTAGTAAAAAGAAGTTGATCGGAACAGTCAACACCATCACTATGCCCAAACAATAAAATGGTAAGCCAAATCCTCCGATCTATCTGAAACCACAAATATATTAAAAGGATTTAATAAAGTTCATTAAAAGAAAGAACCCCTCTTTCTGTCTCGGACACACACTATTTTTTTATTCGATGGCATCAATATAAAGAGGATTTTACCACGAAAAACAATTCTCACATTATAGATAAGGCTTAGGTGTATTGTTTTACGGTCAGGTAAAGAAGGTCAGTGTAACAACTACTTTACGGAGGAACCTGGGCAATTATTGGGTATTTTTTTTAAATAATAAGCTAGCAAACAAGCAAGCGGCTTCTCTAACGGAAAGAGGCAATCATCACCTACAGACACCAACGCTATCAATGGTGCGTTGCTATCTGTGTGGCGGGATGGTGATGTCTTGCATAAGTTTACCGGCTTCCTTACTCACCAACTCGTGACACGACAGTGACTAATACTCGAAAAATGCATTATTCAAATACACCTATGCAGGCAATTTGACGAGTAGACTTTTTTTTATATTCATAAGATAGCAAACAACCAGATGGGGCTCCTGGTGGAAAGAGTCAACCATCGCGAATAGACACCAAAGGAGTATTTTAAGAATTATTACCGGATCGCAACGTGGCCACTGAGAAGATCCGGCGAAAGAAACTCAGCGAGGTTGTCTTTTTTTTCTAAATTACAATATTATAATTACAAAGTACAATATTACTAGATTATAAAAAATATAGTCGCCTCTGTGGTCTAGTGGTCCTGTTTTGGCGTTGACCACACGAGGTCCCGGGTTCGATTCCCGGGTCGGGCACATTAAATAAAGTGTTTTTTCAGTTTTCTGAAAAACACAAAGTTGTCCGGGATTGGAAAGTGCCCGGTTGGCGATAGGCTTACCACCTATCACATTTGTGGGACCAAGTATCTTCGGCTAATCGGGGGTGCACTTGTTGTACCTCTGTCTACTCCTTCGGGGATATGGGCGTAAAGATACTTATACTTTTTTTATAAAAAATATACATGAGAAATTACAAAACAATATATATAATATCATAAAAAGCCTAGCATGAATTGCTCCTCATACTAATGAAGAGCAATTAATTCTAGGCTTTTTTGTCTACTAAATAATTTGAGATTTTATAATATCATATTTTACACAGTTTTGTTTTAACACATTTCTAAATTTATTGGCTGGTCGATATCTTATAATTTCGGGAAGTTTATTGTAAAACGTATACATTGACCCATAAAAGAGTTACTTTGCCTCATAAAAGTTATTAAACGAGTACAAGACCCGGGCGAGACGTTGCGGAACTTTACCTAGTACGATGGCAGTTCTTGATGAAAATAGAAACCATCGCCTATAGACAGCAAATATGATAATAGTGCTTTGCTCTCCGTGTGGCGGGATGGCAATACTACATGCATAAGTTTACCGCTTACCTCACCCTCCAAACCAGAACATGACAATGACACGCGCTGATGCTATTGCGGCAAGAATAGTTAAGGCGGTGGTACCAGAACCGGACGAGACAATGCGGAACTCTATCACCAAGTAGTTACGATGGCAGTGACAGGCATAGCCAAATGATCGCCACTTACGACCTGCTTGGCAGAACGGTAGTTGGTCTATTCTTCAAAGGAGCCCGGACCACTACGGGAGAATACTGTGGCAATGCGCCAGTATCACTTTAAAAATAAAGTAATATAAACATAGTTCATACCGAGTACAATAAGCCTCCAATCGCTGGTCCAATCGACATACCAAGGCCGACAAAAGTCTCTAGAATACCCAGCACTGATCCAATATTGTTGGGAAAGGCGTTCACCACAAATACGTAGCTGGCTGTTGAGTAAGCGCTTGCACCTAGCGCCTCCATCCCTCTCACAATGAAACAATATACAGTGAACATTGTTCGATCTTCTATAAGGACTAATGTTCTGAAATGATGAAAATATAAATTTATTTTATACTAGTAGATCTGAACAACGTTTATCTTGGCCGTATTTAAAATATACAGCCTGTTACGTAGGACGACCTAAACCTTGGAGTGGGTAATAAGGTATCTGATTCTCATTCCAAATAAATTAAAAACAGAGGCAGTATTTACTTAATTACCTATTTTTCTATGCGCATTACTTGCGCAAACGTATTAGTAAACGTATGAATTATGATTTTATTGGATAATTAGGTTAAAATTTAAGATTTTGTTTTTTTATTTATTTGAAACTAGCTGTCTTCCGCGACTTCGTCCGCGCGGACTTAATTTACGCCACACAGCTCCTCCCCCATATGTGATAGCGTGATAATATGTAGCCTATATGTTGACCCGACCTGTTAGTAATATTCATGCAAAATTTGAAGCAAATCCATGCAGTGCTTTCTGAGTTTACCCCGGACATACATACAGACAAACAGACAAAAATTCTAAAAACGATATTTTTGACTTCGATATCGATTGTAGATCACGCCCCAAGTATTCTTTTTGAAAAATATTCAATGTACAGTTTTGACTTTCCCACGATTTTATTATATGTATATATGAGAATCAGATACTTTATTATACCTTATCACCCCCTTCAAGGCTTAGGTCGAGTTATCTAACAGGCTGTATATAAGAACTTAATCAATAGGAAACCGGTAACATGAATAAAGCAGGAACATGACAATGACTACTGGCTTTTCTTCGTGTTGGTCCGGACCCCGTCTGAAGAATAGACTATGTGCTATTCTGCCAGATCAGACCCGACCAGAGTGACTGGTTACGTGTCACTAGTATCGTGACTACTAGGTGGTAGAGATTTACTCGGTTATTTGAAACTACCGCCTTAACTTTGACCGCCCCGTTGGTCGAGTGGTTAGCGACCCTGACTACACAACCGACGGGGCTCGGGTTCGATCTCCGACGGGGACAAGCATTTGTGTGATGAGCATAAATGTTTGTATTTCTGGGTTTGGGTGTTTATTATGTACTAGCTGTTGCCTGCGACTTCGTCCGCGCGGACTTCGTTTACTCCGCACTGCTCCTCCCCCTTAGGTGCTAGCGTGATAATATGTAGCCTATATGTTGACCCGACCTTTTAGTAATATTCATGCAAAATTTGAAGTAAATCCATGCAGTATTTTTTGAGTTTATCCCGGACATACATACAGACAAACAGACATACAGACAGACAAACAGACAAAAATTTTAAAAAGTATATTTTTGGCTTCGATATCGATTATAGATCACGCCCCAAGTATTTTTTAAAAAAATATTCAATGTACAGTTTGGACTTTCCTACGATTTTATTATATGTATAGATATAAAAGTATTTACATATGTATTTCTATATATTAATATCGTTGACCAACACCCATAACACAAGCAAATAATTTGCTTACTTTGGGGTTAGATCAGTAATTGTAATTTGACCCGTGAATATTTATTTATTTATAACTATACCTATCGCAATAGTGTCAATGCTCGTCATTATTGTGCTCCAGTAGTCAGTAGACTTATGCATGTGGCATTGCTATCCTGCCACACGGATAGCAATGCAATATTAACAACTTTGGTGACTATAGGCGATGGTTCCACTTTCATCAGAACAGCCACCTGCTTGTTTACTATCTAATGTTATATAAAATATAGTTCAGAATTTCCATTTTTGAACCCATTTTACATTGTAAATTACATAAGAAGAGTGATTCAAGAATGATTTTTTATAAAATAGCAAACGAGCTCTCAAAACAAACAAAACAAACAAACAAACAAACAAGATGGCTCTCCTGATAAAAAGAGAAAACCATTGACCATAGAGACCAAAATTGTAATAGTGTGTTGCTCTGCTTGTGACGAGGTCTTAATGCCACATACATACGTTTGCCCGCTACTTTACTTTCCAAACCGGAACAAAACAGTAAAATGTAATGACGCTCTTGCAACACGAATGGTAAGAAACCCGGACGAGACAATGCAGAACTCTACCACCGATTAAAATTATATTACAAATCTATACTAACTACATTACGAATATTTAAAAAAATATCGTTATTTTCTTTACCTCTGAATAGAAATGTGAAATGTTAAAAATTCTTAAGCTAATATCGAGTGCTAAAATATGGTAAATATGGCTAAGTTATGGTAACATAGAAATAATACAAAACACGAAAAAGTTCTTCTGAAGTTCACGTTGGATTGCTGTCTTAAAAATGTCATAAAAAACAGTATATTAGCTACACTACTATTATAAGTAAGCAGTAAGCAATCTAGGAAGTAACTTTGTGAAATATACTTTAGACAATATTTAACACATGTGACAAAACAATCATATTTATTTATACATTTTGGTACGTTATCTTCGTAATGTGTGATAAGTATGAAACAGGTTCATGAATTTCGCTTTTGGTTACACGATAAATATAGTGTAGAAGAAGAAACGAAAAGTCATCTATATTTAGATCTATCCACTGCTAGTACATTTTAAAATGTATTTTTTTATTTCCTGTAATGAATATTAAGAAAAATAGAAAATTAAACCTTTAAACGAACAATTCTTGAATATAATCTGAATCTCTGAAACAGCTCCAACGATTTTCATGAAATTTAGTTTGCATGGAGTTTAGAGGGTTAAAAATCGATCTAGCTAGGTGTCATTTTTAGAAAACGTCGTTTTCACTAAATAAATACCCAGCTAAGCTCGGTCATCTAGGTTCTATTATACCTACATATATGCGAAAGATTTTACGTTTATATTTAATAAAATTTACATAAATCTAGTACTCAATTAGCGTATGTCCAGACACACGACACGTAGGTATATTGTGGTAGCATCAAAAACCGTTCAGTAATTTCTAAAACATACGCGAGCAGACAGATCAATCTTCCTCTAGTAGTCGCTTTCCATTTTTGACATATTATGATATCTTAACAGTAGGTAGAGACATTACATTACCATTTTATTACAAATACCTGTAGATATTTTTTCAAAATCTTTGCTGCATGTATGCATTTGGCACAGATAATAAAGTAAATATAAAATCGTGAAAAAACTTAATATAAGAAAAAACTGTAAGACGAAAAAAATTTAAGTATACGCGCATATTCCCGTTTTGAAAATAAAAACCGAATCCAAATCGCACTCAGTGCTACAAACACACACACACACACACAAACACACACACACACACACACACACACACACACACATACACACACACACACAGAGAGAGAGAGACACATACATGGGTGTGTGTTTTTCACAAGTGTTGTTACAAGTTTGTCCACATTATAAGTTTGTAAAGTCAAACTTACAACCTCTTTTTTGCATCCGGGGGTTAGAAAGGAATCCAAAATGTTCGCTTCACGTGTTAATATACAATAGATTAGTTGCACAGTGATAAGGGGTAACTTACCCAAATAGAACATTACACGATCCAGCAATAAACATTCCGGCGATGAACATAAACTTCGCGCCTAGCAGCGGTAACTGAAAACGACATATTTATTTTAAAGATAACAACCTTTGAAGAAATCAGTTTTACAAATACACTTGCTCTTTGTAATACTCGAAATCTGTATAATGTGTGATATATGTAAATGTTAATACGAAATAATGGAATAATTAGTCTAATTATAATTTAATGATTGGTGATTAGCGACTCTCTCGGGGTTGCCTGGTTACTTCAATATTTTATTCAAAGAACACTTTTACTTATTTATTAAAAACACACTTGTACTGATTCAAAATAAACTTTTACTGTTTCAAAACATATTTTCAATATCTTACGACCTATAACACACTGTTTGTTTTTGAGTTTCAGTTTTGCCAAACGCCTACGATGGAAAGTGGAAACTATAATATATAGTCTATTGGTTAGCAAAATCTGCTCAGATGATAAGGTCGCGGATTTGATCTACAGGACGAGCCTCTAAAGCTGTCGAGCCCGTTTTTGCCAGTTAGTTTGTTAAAGGCGAATGATTGTCTATACGTTTCACTACTAGCGCGACTACGAGGTGGTAGAGCTCCGCAATGTCTCGCCTGGATATTTAGTACCACCGCCTTACCTATTCCTACTGCAACATCGTTATTGCTTGTAATTATCGTGTTCCGGTTTAGAGGGTAAAGTACCCGGTAGACTTGTGCATTTGACATTGCCATCCTGACACACGGATAGCAATGCACCATTAACATCTTTGGTGTCTATAGGCGATGGTTTCTCATTCCATAAGGAGAGTCATCTATTTCTTTACTATCTTATATTATAAAAAAACTTGTTGTCTTAACCAACTTCGTGAAGCTTATAATAAATTGTATGCCTAACTTACGAGTAGCTTGCAAGAAAAAGGTTGCAGATAGCTATCTGCTAAACTGTCCTGTAACGCAAGACTAATATTTTTGGTGTTTATAGGCGATGATTGTCACTTACCATCAGAAAAGCCATCTTGTTGTTATTCTCTTACGTAAAATAATACCCGATCAGGGAATGAAACCTAGAACTTACACCATGGTCTGTATCGCTAGAATGTGTTATTAAAATAAATAAAACTAAAATCATAATCGAACTTACATATTTACCAAAGAGTGGTGAAGTTAAAAACATTACAATGGCGTAGAAACTGAAGACAAGACCACACGTGGTTTCCGAGAGGCCTTTAACCGCTGCTTCTCTTGGGAAAAACGGCGCCATGATGCTCATAGAGCAGAAACTCATGAAGTCCACCAGCGCCAGGGACACCAAAGTGAGACGTTGGTGTCGGGAAAGATATCTTACTGCACCAGGTCGGAGTTTAGTCTGAGTACGTACTAATCTGAAACAAAGAGTGATAAAATTACGTCGACTTTCTTGCAGTGGCAGAGATTTCAAATTATTTGGGTTTAAAGTCCGCCTTAAGAGCGTATCCTTAAGATCGAACCTAGACTTAGGATAGTATTTAGTAGTAGTATCTAGTAGGCATCAGGATTTCGGCTCGTTATTATTTGGCCGCACGGGCCGAAATAGGGGATGCGTAGCTGCGTAGTATGCATAGCGTAGCAAGTGGTAGCGATGCGTTCCGAAATGACGGTTACGCTGACATAATATGTAGGTAGTTCAGTTATGAAGTATATTGTGAGGAGATTTTAGGAATAAGGATCGATTAGGGGCATGTTTCATGTCTTTCAGCTAAGGTTATTTCTTCCAATCGAAAGAGATATCTGCTGTTGTCTATTCCTGTGTCATTTAAAGATATGCAACATACATATATACAGTGGAAACTGTAATAAAAGACGTCTATTGTGCCGTTGGTATGTTCTTAAACTTCTAGTTCTATTAAGTGTTTTTCCATTGTTTAGCTAATTTCCGTGTTGCCCTTATCCTTTCCAATGACGCCACAGTAGCCACTCAAAGATTCCTGGTAAGCTGCAAATCAAATTATGATTAAGAACTGTAATATTTATTTATTTATTTACTAGCTGCAGCGTGCAGACCGCTGCGTTATAAATTTTTTTGACGAATCCCGCGGGATCACCCAATCTTCCGAGATGATTCCGGGGGATCTACCTGTCTGCCAAATTTCCATCCATCCATCCAAACATCCAAACTTTCACATTAATATAGATTTAATACTTTAATGTACACAGAAAATAACACAATTAGGAGAAAAAAATAACAAAACTACAAATATTCAGTTAATAATAACACAACCTGCAAATAAGTCACAAAAAATAAAAGCCAAAAAAAATTAGTAAACGAAAAAAATAAATTTTTATTATTACATAAGTAACAAACATGCAGGTGACTCTTCTGATGAAAAGAGACAACCATCGCCAAGTGTGGTTAAATATCGCATTACCAAAGATGGTAATGGTGCGCTGCTATCCAGGTGGCGAGATCGTAATGCCACGAGCACTTATCTACCGGCTACCCTATTCTCCAAACAGGAACACAATAAGCATTGACACTATTGCGGCAGAAATAGGTAAGGCGAGGATACAAGCCCCGGACGAGATGCTGCAGAGCTTTATCACCTAGTAGTCATGATGTTAGTGGTCCATATAGCCAATCATTTACCTTTTGCAAACTGCCTAGCAGAATGGCTAATCACCTTAATTGCTTCTTTCAATTATGGATTTCCGTAAAGTGATATTATAATATTGTCTGACGAGACTTTATTTACATTTAATTCTATCTCACGTTTATCTGATATCAGTAAATACTACTTGATAAAATAATTAAAATTATCTTATGAAATTAGTTAGCCTTGTCGTTCGCTACTTTGGTCTAAAGCAGTGGTTTCTAACTTTTTCAATATTGTTACCCATATGTAGGGTAACAAACTTTACTCCGTAGTAATTTAGAAACTGTATCAATTTTCGCACTATAATTTTAACCACAGTTTTAACTATGACATTAGTATATTTATCGTGTCAGTTTACAATTATTACAAAACATGTAATTTGCGTAGATATGTGACGACCTCATCACCCACTGGTGGGATAATTTTTGTGACAAAAATTCTTTAATACCGCTGCAGTCAGTCAACAAAATTACTGGTAGTACCATGCTGCAATAATTATTGTTACTGTATAGGCCGGCACGCCTAAACTGATTGATCAATCAACGTCGATTGTAATATATAAGAAGCATAAGCATTCTTTCAGAAAAAAAATAGTCCATAATAATAATTTGTATAACACTAAAATTTTAATGTTGAAAGACTATTTCTTTCGGGTTAGACTGAAAGAGTATAGTGCTCAGAATCCTACGACTCCTGTGATGGTCTTATAAATCACTCTAAATATGTCACCAACGTCGTAAATTTTAGGATTCAGAGCAGTAATGGCAACTGAATTTATACCGTTGCAGTAGCTGTGCGCAACGTGTATCTAGGTACTTGGTACTTTTTCTATAATGGTAGTGAGTGGTAATTAGGTACTTTTCATATGGTAATCGTTTTTTTTATTATCGATAGAGAAGCGCTTGAACACGATCTCGCCTGATGGTAAGCTAAGATGGTAACCTAAGGCCTAAGATGGAACGCGCTTCCCTGGAAGATACCTGTTCACTCTTCTCTTGAAGATCGTTTTCAAGTGGTATAAAGAAATAATCACCCTTAAATAAAAACATATATTTCTGATTAGATATTATGATTTTATATATTTCTTCATTTTATTGAAGTTAGAAGAAGATTTGGATACTTTTTATTTAATAGTATTTGATGTTCATGTGATATGTAGAGAACTAGTTATTCCTCGCGACAAGATTCGCATAACCTACACACATTACTTTCTTTTAGTCAATCGGGTAGTCAACCTTTATATTGTGAAAGAATTTTTAGGATCGGTCAAGTAGATTTTGAGTTTATCCTTTACAAATAAACAAATCTTACCTGTTTTTAATATTAGTAGGTATAGACTATAGATATAGAAGTATACATTGTATAGATTATAGTACGAGTATATACCTAATATTGCTTTCGATACTTTTGATATTTTTTTAGGGATTTCAAATATATTTAAAAAAATAATACACGTATACCTAATAAAAAGCAATACTCATAAATTATGTAACTATCAAAAACATGAAATCGGTTAATTTGTTTAAGATTTTATCCAATACAAAAAATACAAAAAAATCTGTTTCTTCAAGATGATAATGATGATTTCACTTCAGAACCAGTTGTGTAAAAAATATAGTTGTTTGCCTGAGACTACTCTGTTCTGTTTAGGTAGACAGAAACTAAATTACATATTTGCAGGCAGAGTGTAGGTAAACCGCAAGGGATTTGGAGTCAAAATATATGTAAAATGACAAAATGCATTTTAAATTCCAGAATTGAGAAATATTTTCCAACAATAATAAAATTTGAACGGCCTGTACACAAATTAAGATTTAAAACTGTGCGCTTGCAAGGACGAATATATATTATACTATAGCGCCCGTATGTGGTAGCTTAGGGTAAAATATATATTATAGTATAGCGCCCGTGTGTGGTAGCTAGCTATACTATAATATATATTTCGATATATTAATATGTATTATAGTTACTTCTGTGGCGGGCTTTAAGCTGAGATTCGGTCTCCCGTGTGAAGTAGAACCCGCAAAAATTTGAGCACTCTGTTGGCCTATTTTCCCCATAGAGTAGTAGTAAGTGTATTATACAGAATAAATCGGGCCACGCGCAAGGTAAGGTTCCTAAGTTGCCTATCACAATAATGCGGACTAAGAATAGGGGTTTTATAGTTTTTTATTATTTAAGCTATTCAACATCAATGACAAATATAATATATCCGCATCACGCCTCACCGCCTATAAAAACTTCTCTAAGTAAATTTTATTATTTCTTTATGTTAGTTTTATTTTTAACTTCATTATATATACTACTACCGTGATTTTTTTTCCACCCCCAAAACCACCTGTTTAGTCTGCAGAGGGGAGGGGGACACTTCACTCTAACTCAGCACTTAAAAGATTAATATTTTACAAAGGAGTCTCTTAATCGAAAACTTGTTTTCACAAACCTACAATATTTTTTAAAAACCTATCCAACGAAACCCCACACAATGGGGAACGTGAGAAAAAAATGAACACCCCCACTTTACGTATAGGGAGGCTACTTTGTTGACGTGACTATTATGTATATTCGTGCCAAATTACAGCTCTCTAGTACTAAGGATCTCTGAGCTATCGTGTGGACGGACGGACGGACATAGCAAAACTATAAGGGTTCCTCGTTTACTTCGGAACCCTAAAATGAACTAGCGTCACTGTTATAATACGTTTAGCTACAAGCTACTGCGATTTGAAAAAAAAAACGGAGCAGATAGTATCAAAGAATAACACCAAACTTACCGTTCTCGTAATATTCTGACTTCAGATGGCGAATCTTCCGGTGTTCCCCCCGACCAAGAATGAACTCGCCTCAGCCTCCCTGTCTCTGGTAACAAGCATCGACCTCCCCACGTGGAATTCAAATCCTCGACTTGAGTGGACGTTTTCATTAGCTTACTATCAAATACTATAGTCTCCGAAGACGACGCCATTTGATTATTTGTAAACACAACACTATCACTCGGCAATAAAGGTGCACTTTCATCTATATCCTCACTCACTCTGGCCATTTTATAATAGAAAACTATTTAATTAGATTTAAATACTCGGGTGTTTAATTCCACTATCGGCGCGTCAATACACAGTACTGCGGCAAGTAATGTGCACCTACCTCAAATAACATTATCAATATCTTATCGAGTTAAAGTAAATAAAAGCTTCCGAAGGGACATGTTTATTTTTTCAAGGCTTGTCAGTTTAGACGGTACTTTTCGAATTTGTAACAAAGTTAAAATATGACAAAGAACAATATGATGACATTTACAAGAAATATTGTTACAACAATCGTTTCAGGTTAATTATTTTTTAACATATTCTTTTGTGCAGATACTAGTGGACCCGCGCAGCTTCGCCTGCTAACGGGGTAACATGTCGTCGATAAAGTTTTTCATAGGTACAACTTTCAATATAATCTCTCAATAAAAAATCCGTTCCTTATTTCAGCTACTTAGGGGTTGATTTTTGAAAAAAAGGTAGCCTATTTTTGACCCCGGGTCTTCAACTATTATGTTGTCAAATTTCATCAAAATTGGTTTAGTGATTTAACCATGAAAGTGTTATTGTATCATAACTCCCGTTTCCCTTGCGTGGTAGGCGGAGTAAACTGAACGTCTGTAGATATTTCAGTTCATCACGATTCACCGATTTATCGGTTGGCGAGATGAGTGGTGGCTATTTCTCCCGATAGCCGGACTGACGGCTTTACGTGCTCATCCGAGGCACGGGAGTGGTAATACACCATTGTCCAGACTCCGACCTGCTCCTGAGATTTTGTATTTTCGAGAAAAACCTCATAAAAAACCTCAATAACACTTTTGCCCGACCCGGATATCGAACCCGGGATCTCGGATAGCTCAGATCCCCTGTATCCTCAAGACCACGAGGCAGAGAAAGCGTTATATTATAGAATACTACCCGAAAACGATCGCAACGCCCCCTACCAGTTTCGATTGTGAATCCAAACCATTCTCAAATCCACTTGAACACACACAAATATCATCAAAATCGGTCCAGTCGCTTAGGAAGAGTTCAGCCCCATACACACGCACAGAAGAATTATACATGTATATATAAAGAAAACAAAACGATTAAGTTACCTTTTTTACTGTCAGTATTATATTTAGATATCTATTTAGGTATTCATCTGTTTCCGCATATCTTCAAATTCTTAAATAGGCACCTAGCGAACAACCGGTAGGCCATATATTTTTTTCAATTTGAATTTAATGTGGAAGTGAGAGAGAAGTTAGGCTTGAAAGAAAGTGTCGGTGTAAAGATGAGAAAGGGTATGCTCCGTTGGTTCGGCATGTAGAAAGAATGTTAAATCAAAGGTTAATGAAACAGGTACAATTCGAATGTGGAAGGATGTAGGTACCGGGGAAGACCAAGACTGACATACCATGATCAGATTAATCGAGTATTTACTGTCCGAAGGTGGTGTCAAGAGTATTCACAACGTACGAAGAGAGTGATTAATGTGGAGGAAGCGAGACAAGCCTGCAAGGATCGTAATGTATATTGTATGGCACTCCATTCTGTCTGCCTACCCCGTAAGGGATCTGGCGTGAAGATATGTATGTATGTTGAATTTCCTCTCATTTTTTCCGTATCCGTTTCATCAGAATATTTTTCCGTATCCACGGACAGGCAGTTACTAAATGATAACCAGTTTGTCCAAAGTTTCACGAATTTCTAAAATACCAAACAAGCTCACGGCTATTCCGATGGAAAGAGACAACAATCTGTTGTTGCGTTCTATGATCGTATTATCTTAACAAGATTTCAATGTGGTTACAGTGACGCATGACTCTTAGGGTTGGGATTTATGACGTATTAAAATATTATGCCGGTTAACTTGCGTAGTATTTTCTAGCTCATCACGAATCACAGGTTTTATCGATATGATAACCTTTATTGCCTATTTGTAGCGATATCCATCGACAGCTTTACTACTCCTCCAACGTACGCGTGTAGGAATACCCAACCAGTCTCGGAACTGCTACTGAGATTTGAATTTTCGATTTACACTTGGAAAAATCACTTTTGCCTAACGTCGAGACCTCGTGATTAGAGTGCTAAGTGTGAGTTTTTCTTTTCGCATTCGATCGTGAGCGCGTTTCAAGTTTACTAGGAATTTGTATGTGATTTGTACAGCGCCACCTAGTGTTAAACTGGTTTCTCACATTTACCACTAGGTGGCGCTGTTCAAATCACATACAAATTCTAGTAAACTCCAAACGCGCTCACGATCGAATGCGAAAAGAAAAACTCACACTTAGCACTCTGAGGCTAATTCAAAATCGGTATTTTGTCGTGTTTACATCTTACTGAATTGGTTGTTACTACATCGTTTGGATTATTATAAGATATATTAGTCTGATGTGTTGACATTAATAATTGGTCTGTTATTTGGTCTTTAGTCTGTTTACTCAATGGTTTGAGATGATTGTTATCATCTTAAACGGGCGTGCACACCCACGTGATGTTACAAAACTCTATCACCTACAGACACCTAGTAGACATGAAAGATTTGGCCAATTATTCGATTTAACGAATTGCTTAACGACAAGCCCAATTGTTTAGCGAACCTACATATCTAAGAGTCGATGGGGCTCGGATTCGATTCCCTACAAAGAAAAATATTTGCGTGATGAGCATAGATGTTAGTGTTTCTAGGTTTGTGTGTTATGTATGTAATAGTATTTCTATGTATTTCTATTTATAAGTATCATTGACTAATCCATTATATAAGCAAATAATTTGCTTACCTACATACTTTGAAGTAAGATCAATTCGTGCAGGTAATTTGTACAGCGATATTATTATTCTCTTTATGCATATTTTTCCTATTTACCTATTTACATTTATAACTATAACATTTAACAAAATACAATATTACAAAAATATCAAAAATATAAAAAAAATGATTTTCCGCCGGCGTGAACTTTGTAACTGAGCCCCAGTGGTCAGGGTGTAAGAGAAAGAAACCTTACAATACGTGCCGTTCCTTACACTGTTGCCTTTTGTATCTGACCCTTGATCCAGTTTTGTAGGAAGAGCCTCCTTAGACGTTGGTCGAGGCTCTTCGCTACGAGATCGTTTACTGAAAGACGTAATCTCATTACCATTAGTCAGATCCATAAATTTAACTAATTTATTATTATTGTTAAATAACATATATGTATAAGAGTACAACTAGAGTACCTAGGTAGGCAGTACCTAGTAGAGTACCTATATTATGTAACTAGCTGTTGCCCGCAACTTCGTCCGCGCGGACTTCGTTTACTCCGCACAACTCCTCCCCCATAGGTGATAGCGTGATAATATGTAGCCTATATTATGTTGACCCGACCTGTTAGTAATATTCATGCAAAATTTGAAGTAAATCCATGAGTTTACACCGGACATATATACAGACAGACAAAAATTCTAAAAACTATATTTTTGGCTTCTATATCGATTGTAGATCACGCCCGAAGTATTCTTTTAAAAAAATATTCAATGTACAGTTTTGACCTTCCTACGATTTTATCGTATCATCAACGTATTTGAAAGAAAAGAAAATTTCGCCAAGTTGAACTTGTGACAGTCACACAGACGAAGTGATCTGTCACAAGTTCAACTTGGCGTAATTGTTGGCGCCAGTTAATACTCAGTTATGATAAAAAAAAAATATTGTTTAAAAATATTAAACATTCGTATTTCTAGCAAACGGATCGCAATTATATTCGCATAATGTATTGACATTGTGATGACAGCGAAGAAGCCCTTCAGTAGTCAATGCCTTTAGGTTAATAGTCATACTAACCTAGTTTTGTTACCTTTTCGTATCTAGATTGCTCGCATTATTTTCTAAAATTGCGGCGACCGAGCTTAGTTCGGTGTGTTTTATTGTGGTTTTTATAATATCGCACTTCCTCGGAAAATGAATTTATATGATTTTCTTGTGTTTGTCTGGGCTTCTTTCAAGAATAGACCATCTGACGTTCTGTCAGGCAGTTCGTAAGAGGTGAACGATTGGATATACGAGTATGCTACTTGTATAAGAGAGAATGCCACTTGCATAAGTTTACCGACTACCTTAGGTACCCTCAAAACCGGAACACTACAGTGACAAGCACTCACGCTATTGCGTCAAGAATAGGAAGGGGGTGGTACCAGACCCGGGTCAGACAATGCACAACTTTACCATCTACTAGCCATGATGGTAGTGTCTTGTAAATGCAATCATTTGCCTCTTACTAACTGGTCTATTTAAAAAAAAGAGCCCGGTCAACACGGGGATTACGAAATTAATTTGTTTACTTTGGGGTTAGATTCATTCGTGTAATTTGCCCACTGTTATTATTATTGTAGTAGGGAAGCCCAAAATGTTAAATGGGTAGTTACTCGAGCGTCGTAGGGACCTACTGAATTTTATAGACTAAATTATAGGAGCAATAAAAGGTTATACAGACTGACTGGTGAATTACCTTCAATATTTAAGGATGTGATAGTTGGCGATCACATATGATGAGAAAAAAATTACATTAAAAATAAAGATTAAAATACTTCATAGTAAACTTAGTAAACAGTACACCGAGAATCCTATATTTACCTGCACTTGTGTGGACACCGCGCGGACGCGGACGGATGGCGGCGGCGTATCCTTGATGTCGACTAACGTGGCGCGCTTAGAGAGTTTAATATCCACATTTCACTTATTTTTAGAGAAATATTGGTCAAAAATTAAGCCCCTAATTTTATTATTTCATTTTAACGAGAATCGAGTACCGAGTACTCTCCTGAAGTACCGAAGGTAACTTACCAGTCAGTCTGTATATTGTTCTTCATTTCAATGGTGAGGAAAAAATTTAAAGATAAAAAAATGTTTAAAAAAAATCAGTGACATGGAAACACTGAAGCGCGTTAGATTAAGGTATGGTGGGTTAATTGCCAGCTAAAATTTAGAAAATCTGACGATTCAAGTGTAGCGTAAGGGAGTGGGAGGGTCACAAAGTTGCAAAGAAAATGTTGTCTTGACATTCTCGAGCGCGTCTGAATATTCTTTTATTATGGAGGAAATAATGTAAGAATTACGGAATAAGTACAATCTGACAATTTCTAGAAGCCGAAGTTATCTTAATTTTGTTTTTTTCTGCCATAGTTACCCCTCTCTATAGAAAAGGCTTATATTTGGTGGAGAACCTTAACAGTATGCGAGGTACCTCTTCCTATGTTAATCTGACGTGCTCGAGTAAATACCAAAATTCTACCAAAAGCCTCTTGGGCTCCCTTACTATTGCATTTATAATGCTATAAAATTGGGTCGGGATGAGGTCGGGGAGGAAAATGAACGTATTTTTGTACAAATTCAAGATATCCCTACTGAAAAAGTCTTATAGGAATGACAAATACACCTATAAGATCTCATAAAATCTATTAGTTTCTATATGTGCATTTGTCCATGTTTTCACATATTCCATGAGTATTTATGAGTTTTTTTCAATAAGAATTTTAATCGCTATTTACTTAGATTTGATTATAAAATACCAGAGTATAAAAATGATAAAATACATACAAAGAGCAGTTGGCATTATCAATTTAATTTCCACAGGTCTATAATATTTCGTAATAACGAAATGATAATTGTTACTAAAAATAAAAAATAAATATAATTTCAAAGAAATTAATCCCTTGTTATCCCATATTTGTAAAAGTTTGTAGTTTGTTACTCAATCGCGCAAAAACGTCCAAACCGATTTGGTTGAAATTTGGCATACAGGTAGATTATGACCTAGAATAAGACAGAGGATACTTTTATCCCGGAAAAATATCCCGGTTATTATCTTGGGATTCATCAAAAACTTTTAAAATGTAGCTTGCAGCACAGTGCGTTTAGTATCGTATAAAAGTTGAAATTACCTTGACTATATTTTTACTATAGGTACATACGTGGTTATTAATAAACATTTTGATGGATTATGACAAATACTAGCTGCAGCGTGCAGCCCGCATTATACAAAGTTTTTGGCGCATCCCGCGGGATCACCTCGATTTCCGAGATAAAAAGTAGCCTATGTGCTATTCCAGGTCATCGGCTACCTGTGTGCCAAATTTCATTCAAATCCGTTCAGTAGTTTTTGCTTTTGCGTGATTTAGTAACAAACGTCCATCCAAACATCTATCCAAATATCCAAACTTTCGCATTTATAATATTAATATAGCTTGTACAGAACACGTTAGTTACTTACACCACTGTCTTTTTTTTATCAAAAAAATAGCAAACAAGCAGATAGGTATCCTGATGGAAAGAGAGTACCAACGCCTATAGACTCCAAAGATGTTAATAGTGCGTGACTATCTTGAAGCGATGTCTAATGCTACATACATAAATTTACCGGCTTCCTCACCTCCCAAACCGGAACACGACAGTGAGCACCACTGATGCTATTGCCGCAGTAGATAAAGCGGTAGTATCAGACCCGGGTGAAACAATGCAGAACACCTTGTAGCCACGACAGTAGTGTCTCGCATAGCCAATCGGTCGCCTCTCACGACCTGCCTGGAAAAACGGCAGTTAGCCTATTCTTCGTAGGAGCCTGGTCCCACACTCCGTATTCCAGTTAGAGCCTAAAGTAGGCAGTAGTAACTTATGCAAATGGCATTACCGTCACGCCACACGATGGCTATCCCTTTCCACACTAACATCCGTATTCCACTTAGAGCCTAAAGTAGGCAGTAGTAACTTATGCAAATGGCATTACCATCACGCCAGACGATGGCTATCCCTTTCCACACTAACATCCGTATTCCACTTAGAGCCTAAAGTAGGCAGTAGTAACTTATGCAAATGGCATTACCATCACGCCACACGATGGCTATCCCTTTCCACACTAACATCCGTATTTCACTTAGAGCCTAAAGTAGGCAGTAGTAACTTATGCAAATGGAATTACCGTCACGCCACACGATGGCTATCCCTTTCCACACTAACATCCGTATTCCACTTAGAGCCTAAAGTAGGCAGTAGTAACTTATGCAAATTGCATTACCGTCACGCCACACGATGGCTATCCCTTTCCACACTAACATCCGTATTCCACTTGGAGCCTAAAGTAAGCAGTAGTAACTTATGCAAATGGCATTACCGTCACGCCACACGATGGCTATCCCTTTCCACACTAACATCCGTATTCCAATTGGAGCCTAAAGTAGGCAGTAGTAACTTATGCAAATGACATTACCGTCACGCCACACGATGGCTATCCCTTTCCACACTAACATCCGTATTCCACTTAGAGCCTAAAGTAGGCAGTAATAACTTATGCAAATGGCATTACCGTCACGCCACACGATGGCTATCCCTTTCCACACTAACATCCGTATTCCACTTAGAGCCTAAAGTAGGCAGTAGTAACTTATGCAAATGGCATTACTGTCACGCCACACGATGGCTATCCCTTTCCACACTAACATCCGTATTCCACTTAGAGCCTAAAGTAGGCAGTAGTAACTTATGCAAATGGCATTACCGTCACGCCACACGATGGCTATCCCTTTCCACACTAACATCCGTATTCCACTTAAAGCCTAAAGTAGGCAGTAGTAACTTATGCAAATGGCATTATCGTCACGCCACACGATGGCTATCCCTTTCCACACTAACATCCGTATTCCGCTAAGAGCCTAAAGTAGGCAGTAGTAACTTATGCAAATGGCATTACCGTCATGCCACACGATGGCTATCCCTTTCCACAAAAAACATCATCTACGTTTTTGCTATCCTGTGATACAATAACATCTGTACTTATTACTCCGTATTCCAGTTAGAGCCTAAAGTAAGCAGTAGCAACTTATGCAAATGGCATTACCGTCACGCCACACGATGGCTATCCCTTTCCACAAAAAGAATCATCTACGTTTTTGCTATCCTGTGATACATTTGTTCTTGTGATATAAAATACCAATAATAGTAATTAAAAAAAAATAAACCGACTTCAAATATCAACTATACTGGTAACTCAAAAAAAAAACTCGGAGGTTCCCTAAGTTTGAATATGTATGATTTGAATCACAAATAATTATTTCAATATGGCTTTTAAGTTATCGAGAAAATCATGTACAAACATACGTACACATATGAAACTTAGTATACGTGTTTGGATGCCTAAATAAATCCTCATACTCAATTATTATCCAATTACAACGATATAGATACATACATGTCAATCTGACAACCTCCGGTTTTTTGTAGGTTAAAAACTAATGTTATAAAACGAAAAACGACACAATTTATATAATTCCACTTTATTAATAAAAAAAACACAATTAAACTTATAATAATATAAACTTCAGAGCGTATTTTGTAGCCATTATGCTATACATTTTTAAATGCAACACCTTTTATTTATAACATTTCGTATAAAGCTTTAAAGTCGGCATATTAATGAGGTTTAAAGAGATGTATGCTCTGATTAAGGAAACTAATGGATGTGTTTAATAGTTTAGAAGACGAAATAATAAACATAATGGCGTCTTTGTCTAACGTATGCAATGAAAACAGGCCAGTTCTCTACGCAAAAGTTTTGCTTTATTGACATTTTACGTGACGTCACGAGTGTGCCGAGCCGCCATATTTCGTCGCTATGTACTTACGTTGTAAACCATAAATATACTCTGTGGACACTACTAAACAGGTTAAAATATATTCGTTTATAATTTTAATATAATTCAGTAGTAGTTGTAGTAGTACGTACGATGGTATCGTCACAATTATCTACTGCTACTGAAACTGAGTCCTAGTAACAGGGTCCCATTTTACCTTTTGAGTATGGAACCCTAAAAACCCATTTTAACTAAGATAATGTCAAAGTGGGCTTTATTACGAACTCAATAATCTTCAAGGATAGTTTTATAGATAAGTGTATACTGTGTATGGTAAAATACAAAAGCGTAGAACAATAATATTCTCCTGATGGAGTACAACACGGAGTATGTAATCCGCCATGTTTTGTTGCGTAGGTATGCACGTATTTTTCGTAGGTATGGCCGTTCCATAGGTTTCCTTATTCAGAGGATTTATGGCTAATTGCACCAACCTTTTCTTAGCTTAAGATAGTGACTAAGACACTTAGTAACGTGCTGTCATATTCTTTTCCTTTAAAACAAGATGTGTCAGTAATTATTTTTGTGCTATAATACAAAAATAAATATAAATACGAAAGTACTGATCAAAATTGTAAATGTGAATTTAATCTGTAACGATGAACTCTTTTACTAGTTATACGTATGTATAACTAGCGATCAGTACAATCGAAGGAATCGATCATATAGCAAAGAATTTCGCCACGTTGAGCCTGTCGACACTAGCTCAGTGATAGAGCGTCCCGGCTTTAAGAAGACGGTCGCAGGTTCAATCCCTACGTGTCGATATTTTTCTTTGTTGCTTTAAAGTTTTTCCAAGAAGTAATGTCGATATTTTTCTTTGTTGCTTTTAAGTTTTTCCAAGAAGTAACAGCTTACTAATTAGGATCTTCCTAAGCTATGACAATGTTGGTGCAATTGCCCGTTAGTTTCTTCATAAGCTTGGATTTTTAGTCCCCTTTTAAACAACATTAACACGTAACAGTAAAAAAATAAAGATTTTTCTTACGTCTATTTAAATATGACTGATACTTGCTACCGGATACCTTAGCGATAGTGCTTAGTCGATATGTCAAACATTATGTTAATCATTGACTAGCTTTTATTTTTACCTATACCTATAGTGATAGATTGTATTTATAAGATCAGCACGCAACTGGTGTAGCGGAGCAATTAATGTAAAATAATTCCTGTTAACTAGGAACATTTGCGTAAGAAAACATGCCAATGTGTTGTTCAAAAACTCCTACTTTTAAATATCCCAAATAATACTTGGATTAAATGCATTGATATGTCTCTAAAATCTTAAAATATCCTAAATCATTGAAAATATCAAAAAGAGCATGTTATTTCATTGCATGTCATTTTAGTAATGATTTGCCAATTGAGTAAACATGATTTTAGTTTTTGATTACGTTAGATAGTAATGATTACTGCCCGTAATTATTATTTTACTAAATTTAAGGTAATATGTTCTTACTGACAGATAATAATCAAAGAAGAGTCAATTCATAAATTAAATAAACAAGTATCATCACACAACTTCTCTTGCAAAATAGGATAGAAAATCGAATGTAAATTTTTCATTTGGCGGGATGGGTAATACTAATGGCGTATTTGTATATATGTCGCAGTGAAATTGTCAATAGCCGTTAGATTATAATCTAACGGTATTGACAATTTCACTGCAACATTATATATATAGCGTTAAACAAGACCGACTGCTTTACGTGTAAGCGTCTTTACAACTAAACAGTATAATGCAGTTCATCACACAAACTGTTTGTTTTAAAATCAAATTGATTAAAATTTTGTTCCACTACAGGCAATGTTGACTACACGACTACATTGTCAACATTGCCTGTAGTGAAATAAGATTTTAATCAATTTGATTTTAAAACAGTTTGTTTTTGATGAACTGCGTTATACTGTTTAGTTGTAAAGACGCTTACACGTAAAGCAGTCGGTCTTGTTTAACGCTATATATAACGAATGATTTCATCTGATGATATCTACGTGGATTGCTTCTGGCAGAACTAAGACAACTTATGCTCCATTAAGCAAAGGGTGAATATCTCAACAGCGCGAACACGTTTCACCAATGACTACACATTGGGTTTCACCAATGGGTAGTGGTAAATTTATTAGCGCAAAAACTACCAAGCCAATTATTAGTCAGCACGCTTGCGGGACTACGAAATCGCCTTGAATTTGTTTGCACATATCAGTGCATAATGTGCATTTCTTACTGTGCGATGTATATATAAGACCGGCAATATTGATTATATTTTTTAATATACACACAATATACGCTAATACATTTTGGGTTTTGGGTGTTTACTTTTAAAATATCGCTACCGCATCCAATAGCTAATACCGTTCATATTTAAAAATATACATATGGTCGTATCCGTAACCTCATCATCATAACTTGAGTTGTGCCAGCTCTTGCAGTAAAGCCGCCTCGCCTTCTATTTTTGCTAGTTGATTTAACTCCAGCTGCTTTCCCGCCGCCTTTTGTTGTTTTAATTTGTCAATATCACTTAGTTTCTGAAGAAAAAAATTTAGTGAATAACATACAAACAAACATCTTCACACCAGTTCTTGGAGGTAAGGAGAGTGAATTTAACGTCCAAAAATGTTCTTACTATTTACATCATACATAAGTTTACCGGCTACTTTAATTGCCAATCCGACAGGAAAAGGTGCCAAATCAGGGATAATCAGAAGAAAACGACAAAAAGACACATTATAATATATATTAAGTAATTGTAGATTGCTGTAACCAGAACATATTCCATCAACATAGAAAATTAAATAAATCAAGGATTTAAAACGTTATAATTTCGATATGTTTGCTGTTTCGTGATTGGTTCGCCAACTAGCGCTACAAGACAACGTCATAATATCATATACCATAACGAATTATGACAACGCAAACATATCGATATTATAACGTTATAAATCCTTGAAATAAATATTATCACACTGGATATTTTTTAGAGAAGACAGTGTGAAATAAATGTCTATTAATACTCCAGTTTACCACAAATCACTGGCTTGTTAACTGACGAAAACGGTAGTGACTGCCATCCCCGTAATTGATGACCTTGACAAGTATTGACTTAGTATTTTTCAAATAAACTATTTTATGATAGGCGCGTTGTAGACTATAAACTATATTTTTAGCGTGCTACTTTATAGACTATATTCTAACGTGTAATTGAACGTGCGAGCCGGCCGAGATAGCGCGTGTCACTTCACAACGACATATAAACTATGTTAGCTATAAACTATGTTATAACGTCTAACGTCTACAGTCTAGTACGTTACTCGTTAGATCGCGTAGTTCGTAACTTCGTAGGTTATAATGTTGTAGCTACGGCCTACGCTAGCCACTAGGTATATAGCGTGGCGTTATGTTATAGCTCCGAATGCGAATCTAAATAGCATACGCTATACGTTGAGTATACATACCGTGATATAATTCAACGCTATGCGCTATTTAACCACCATTATATTGATTGTTACGTAGTACTAATTTAAGTCACTTAACTACAATTGCTACTTAATAACTTGTGTATTGTACGAATTAATTGTTTAAAAGAAATTATGTGACAAAGTTCAAGCGGCCCCATGTCTAACAGCCGACTACCTTCCCTCCTGTCAAGCCGCCCGGAAAAGACAAGCAAGAACAAGATATGTATCACTATGACTATTTGGTGGGAAAAATCTATAGCATTAATACATAACTAAATCTATATTCTTGAAAAAGCATTAATACCTTTTTTTCTGTGATGGTCTGGGCTCTTTTGAAGAATAAACCAACTGCTGTTCTGCCAGGCAGGCCGTAAAAGTCGATTATTGGCTTTACGTGTCTGTGACTACTAGATAGTAGAGTTCAGCAACGACTCACCCAGGTCTTTAGTACCACCGTCTTATATATTCCTGTCCCAATAATGCTAATCGTCAATGCTTGTCATTGTCATGTTCCGGCTTCGAGAGTTAGGTAGGCTTATGCATGTATTATTGCCACCCCGCTAAACGGATAGCAACGCACCATTAACATCTTTGGTGTCTATAGGCTACGTTTTCTCTTTCATCAGGAGAGTTATCTGCCTGTTTCCTATCTTGTAATTTAAAAAAATGAGATTTACGACTTAGTCTCATTAGTAATGTTAATAATGACAATAGCCTTAAAGGCTTGTATAATTTTCATAATTAAAACGAAATCAATTCAGATGTGTTTTTGTATGAATTTTATGATCTTCTGAAACATAAGATAGCAAATGTTTACCTTATTCAAATTCTTAATTTTCTTGTCCTTCTCCGGGTCCCCAGTGGAGACGAAAGCGGGGCGGCTGGCGGGGGCCGCGGCGGGGGGCGCGGGGGAAGCGTCTCCCGCCCGCTCCTCGGCTTTCCGAGCCTTCCGCGCTTCGCGTTTCTCTTTTTGTTTTATAGCTTGCTTAGATGGTGTCGCTGAAAGATATTCATAATTTATAATTTCCATCGTCGGCACTTGGTGAAAATGCATTATATTGAAATATCTTCACGCCCATATCCACGAAGGGGTAGGCAGAGGTACAACAAGTGTACCCACGATTAGCCGAAGATACTTGATCCCACAAATGTGATAGGTGGCAAGCCTATCGCCAACCGGGCACTTTCCAATCCCAAGCAACTTTGTGTTTCTCAGAAAACTGAAAAAACACTTTTTTATGTGCCCGACCCGGGAATCGAACCCGGGACCTCATTCCTTTAAAAAATATTCCTTTAAAAAAATATTCAATGTACAGTTTTGACTTTCCTACGATTTTATTATATGTATAGATTATTTTTATCTACCAAGATAAACAATAATTATTGTTTATCTAACTGGTGTACTTGTATTTAGTATATAAAGTAAAAGCTTTGATGATGCTATAATAGGCGAAACCGGTTAGCTTTATAATTACGAAATGTTAGTTGTGAAATATTTATTTGTGAAACAGTACAAGTGTTTGACAACATCAAAGATATTCATATGGATACTGTTACTTGCGACTTCGTTTGCGAGACCCAAAATCACAACATCCTTTTGTTCAGCCGGGTAAAAAATAGCCTTTATCACTCCTGGATAGTGTATCTTTCTAAAGGTGAAAGAATTTGTAAAATTGGTTAAGTGGTTTTAAGTTAAATCATTGCGAACAAACAATCCAATCTCTCCTCTTTATATTGTAGTATAGACAATCTGTAGAAAATATATTTATGGGGTCGAACATGTGACATCATTAAACGATGCAAACGAGAGTAAAGCATATTTCAGTAATCTCTCTCACATATTTACTCGAATAGTATTTTTTTTAAAGATCAATTGTCTTTTTACTAGATCTACCCTTACCATCTCGATTTCTGGAAATCTACAACTGTGCGGTTCTTCCAGCATTTTGTGCCTCGCACTACTCTTTTGGAATCAATTATCGGCAGGGGTTTTTCTGAACAGATACGACTTGGGGACCATCAAGAAATGAGCTTAATCATTTTTAAAAGGCCGGCGACGAAATTCAAGACCTCTGGTATTGTGGATGTCCATGGGATGTCCATGATCACCTAACATCAGATACACCTTCTACTCGTTTGCTCCCTCCTCTATAAAAAGACTTCTCGCAGAAGGTGACAGAAAACCAATACGTGTCACTCATCATGAATATTAACTAGGTGATAGAGTTCTAGTTTTGCTCCGGTATTTAATACCAACGCTTTACCTAGTCCTAGCGTAATAGCGTCAGTGCTCGTCACTGTAATGTTCCAGTTTGGAGGGTAAGGTTTCCGAAAAACTTATGCAAGTAGCATTACCATCCAGTCACATAGTTGATAGCAACACCCCATTAAAATCTTTGGTGTCTATATGCAATGATTCTCTTCCATTGGGAGAGCCATCTATTTGTTTGCTATCTTATGACATAAAAAACCGATTCACCGGTACCGATATGGTGATCTAAATATCCAAACACTCTGATATTATAGTAATACTACAATTCAGATATTTGATGACTGAAGCAATAGGCTGTGTTCCCCATCGTTGCATTTTGGCAACATAACACGACTATCTCTTGTTACTCGTGATAACCGATATCAACAACCTTACGTACTTATCTGGGGCACAAGGTTGTATTCTATATCTAAACACTCCGCGTACTAAAATTTTTCTAAGAAAACCCAATAGTTTTGAGTTGTAACTTAACTTCTTTCCTCACACTTTCCCGCAATCTGTGGGAGTTATATCGTAAAATGCAATATAACTGTGTACCAAGAAGACGGGGAATCGCGTGCTATTTGATTTGACCAATGAGCGCCCGCCATTTTAATTGACCAATGAGCGCTCGCTATTTGAATTATCCAGTAAGCGCGCGCGGTGATAGCGTTAACCACCAGATTGTTCCAACTTAATCACTTAGATGTCAGATGTTACACATCATATGCTGCTGTAAAACTCGCTTGTTTTGCTAAACATGGAAATCGAATTCAAAACCACATGATCCAAGTCAACGGTAAGCTAACGGCCCAACCATATACCATGAAGCAATCATATCCCACGAAATAATCAGTCATGTGCTTTATTATTACAGAGTATAGAAAAATAATACACGATTAAAGGCACGTCCGAATTCTAGCAATCAATAGATTATAGCTTACCGTCAGCGTTTTGTCCAGGCCGATGTGGCTTTTCGTGTTCATGCAACGTAAAAGTGGAAGGTTTATTTCTAGCTCCTGGTGGACGGTACGCGCCCACAGGTTTTGGTGTTGAATCCTGTATCCCTTTCGGTGCTACCTTAGACAATTCACTTTTGGGATATGAGCCTGGTTGCCAGCAGATTGATAAAAGGTTTTCCTTTTCGCCACACTCCCGCTTGTGCATTAGAACACCTGTATAATGCCAGATTTTGTACCTGAAAGGACAATAGATATAATTTATTATTTGTACCTGAAAGGACAATAAATTTAATTTAATGTAGTGCTCTATAAGGCACCGGATCTTTGCTAACCAACTTTCCGATTTATTTTTTCTAGAAAGAAAAACTAGGCCAACAAAAACAATATAAAAATGTTGAACCGTCGCGAGGCGCCTGGCAGATGAGACATCGAAATTATTTTGTACACAAAATATACATTCAATATGTAACACTTTGCTCAAGTTAATAAATAAAGCGTAATTAAAAACAAAATATCCAACTCTTTTTTAACTATTCTTTATTTTAAAAATATACGTGTGTATGTATGCATTTAACGCTTGGCAGAGTAAGGGATCGTCATGCGGTTTGGCGATTTCAGTGACATCCTTGTCACTGAAATCACCAAACCGACAAGGAGCGTCAGTAGATGTTTCACAATGAAATACGCGTGCATCAGCTATCTTAATACACATGGTATAAACAAAACTTTTTAAATAACTAAGAATGTTTGGTTCTTAGCTATACATATTATGTTCTGAGCGTTTTGGTCGTAAATTTATTGCGCATACGCGGTAGTCGCGCGTCTCATTCTATCGTACGGTCGTGTATAATACAGTCAACAGAGAAGCCTGTTACACTTGGCCATGATGCACTTAATCCCAGGAGTATTTTTTTTAAATACAGTCAGTATGACGTTGTACGGGCTACCAGTTAGTAACCTGTACACGTAGTTAGTTGAAGTTTGAGAAGGCGATAAATGAAGTGAGTAAAGTTAGTTGATACGCGATGTTTATTGTAATCGTTAAGTTAAACGACTCGCGCTCGCCGTGACTGTATCGCCTCTGTTTATTAGCCTTGTCGGCCCTTTTTATATCACCAATGTACGTAACCGTACAGATGTACTGAATGTTAATGCACAAAATACTAACAAATTAGGGGGGCGGATGTTCCGCCATTTAGATAGTTAAATTTCCTATCTTTTTTGGTGAATATTTCTTTTATATCACTTACCGTTTACGACTTAAGTTTAAGACTATTACTATTTGAGTTTCCTTTATTTTGCAAAAATAATATTTTTCGCAAAATTGTGGCACTTCCACCCCCCTAATTTGTATTTTTGGCATTTCCATCCAATTCGTCATCTATAAAAAAATAACTCCCGATATTTAGTGCAGGAAAAAATTCTCCATTGCCTGTACTAATATGTCGCGAGGTTTTGCTCCACTTTCGTGGCATTGAAAAATGCTCTTTTTTTCTCTACGACGTATCTTTCTTCTCTCTCATGTAATGAAATGTGGCCTTACCTAAGCTATATTCTGTTCAACCGTTCTGCATGATTACGTAACAAATATCTAAATTTTCCCTCGTGTTGGTCCCGGACTCCTTTGAAAAATAAGCATACTGCCGATCTTTCAGGCAGGCTATCAGGTGATAGTTCTGCATTGTCTCGCCCGGGTCTGGTACCACCGACTTACCTATTCCTGTCGCAATAGCGTCAGCGCCAGTCACTGTCGTGTTCGGGTTTGGACGGTAAGGTAGCCGGTAAGCTTATGCATGTTGCATTAGACCTCGCCACAAGATAGCAACGCACCATCAACATCTTTGATGTCTATAGGCGATGGTTGACTCTTTCCATCAGGAGACTCATCTGCTTGTTTGCTATCTTATGATATAAAAAAAAAACTTGACTACCGAACTAATTTCATATATACAGGGTTACTTTTAGAGGTCATGCCACATTTTCAAGGGTTATTCAGAATCACTAATATATTCTATTTATATAAGAAAAAATAATTTAAAAAAATCAAAATTCATTTTTATCCGACACTAAAAACAAAACGCATGGATATAATTTAAATTACGCAAAATTCAAACTAAAATATTTTAAAATATTTTAGTTATTTTATATTATTTTAGTGCCTTCAACCAAACTAAAAGTTTTTGAGAAAAATGTACTTAGAGCGACATATTATATATAGTTACTACCTTAATTATAGAAATTCATGAATTTGATGGGATATTTTATACAAATATTTTTTTTATATTATAATTTTACAGTAATAACCAAAACGCACTTTTAATTCAATATTTAGTTCCTAATTTTAAAATTTGGCCGGATCTTTAAAAGTAACCGTGTATAGGTAACTTAAGTAAAATAGGTTTGAATATAATATGTATAATAAAAATTTACCCATTGCCAACCGTAAGCCTGGGATACGTCGTAGCAGTAAGGAAGGTTTCACCTCGAGGATCCCACTGGAGACTAGTGGTGTCAGGAGCGGTACACTGTCCCAGTTGTTTGTAACTGCGCATGTCCCACACAGACACGTGACCTGTCCCAATGTTCCCGAATCCACCCAAGAGGACGAGTGCAATGATGTTAAGGTTAAAACAGCGAAGATAATGTAGAGAGAATTTTTTATCAAATCAATATCTTTCATAAGTCCTTCTCTTGCAGATAGGCCTAGCGAATGTCAATAGATGGTCTGGTTCACCATGATTCACCAGTTTATTGGCTCTCGAAATGTAACAAACATCGCTTGTTTTTTTTTTGCAATATCATGCAGTCATCCATATAAGAAATTGCATATAGCATATAGTTTTACACAGAATTATCAGACTCTGCCCTTCCGATTTTTTAAATAGAAAAAAAACAATAACACATTGGCCAACTTGAAAAAAACCAATAACACTTTGGCCGACTTGATTATTAAAATATGAAATCTCAGGATCTGAGCCAGAGGTATTTGAGTAATTTTAAATTTGTTGCCCTGTGTTGGTCTGGGACCAGTTTAAAGGCCATATTCCATTCTACGGGGTAGTTCGTAAAAGGCGAACAAATAGCTATATGACTAACTATTACTACTAGCACCTGGTAATGTTCTTAAACGTACCATAGGGCAACTCTTTATATTACCTCCAGACATTTATTATACCCTATATATTTAGATAAGACATATTCGTTCCACCTACCAGATTTCAAGTCAACTTATATAGCTATAGTGATTAAGTAGCAAAAATCCAAATAACTTTAGAAACAATATAAATATTAAATAACTATGCCCCGCACCCCACTGCGAGATAATTTTTTGTTGCATTAAAAAGGATATTGTTTCCTTCGGGTGGAAAATATATGGAGTTCCAAGCACCCGTCCCAAATTCGAACAACGGATCACACTTTGCGTTAAATAATGTAGCTTTAGCAGGGGCATTTCCATACACCGCCACCCATTCATTCCAGTTGCCGGGGTTCCATGCAATGGCGTGAATGGGGCCTTCTTTGCCTGTAAGTTAAAATGTTCCTGTTTTATCGACTATTAGCAAACTAAAAAGATGAGCATTGATAACCGGCCTGACACTATAGGTACTGGTGACATCAGAAGTGCATACAAAATATACATATTAGTTTTCCCAATATGCTTATGCACTAGAACCATGTCTGGATGCCTGCAGGACGTGATTCTTTTGTCTCCTAGTGGTTCGACAATGCACTACATGTCTAAAGCAAGTATCGGCAGCTGAATTCACTAAAATATCAACCGCCAACAATTGTCACTAAAATTCGGCGGGACTTTTGTATTTCTTTATTAGATGTCATGTAATGACTTGCCCAATCAGATTTGTAATGTAACTATAATATTATTATACTTAGCTGTCCCACACAGCTTCGCCCTTGATTACACTAAAAGTCATCAATATAAGAAATTGCATATAATTTTTATTCCATATTTAAGCCCTTTTAGACTACATTATTAAAATAATATATTTTTTATCTCTCACGTACTAAGTACCAACTCATCCTCATCAAAGGACCTCACATAGGTCCACTAATCGAAAACAACAACAATTAAACGTGGATTTTACCATTTTAATTATTTAGAGAGGATACTATGCTTATTATCGCCTCTATGGTCTATTGGTCCAGTATCAGAGTTGACCACATGAGGTCCCGGGTTCGATTCCTGGGTCGAGCAATTCAAAAATGTGTTTTTCAGTTTTGTGATAAAACAACGTTGCCCGGGATAGGAAAGTTCGGTTGGCGATAGGCTTGCAACATATCACATTGTGGGACCACGTATCTTCGGCTAATCGTGGGTGCACTTGTTGTACCTCTGTCTACCTCTTCGGGGATACGGGCGTGAAGATTCTTCTACTTCTTCTTACTATGCTTATTGAGCTATCTTAAACGTAGTAGCGCCATCTATGTTTTGGAATAGGGAGCATTTTACAGTTGTATTTGTTTTATGCTTCTAAATAGGCCTCTATTTAAAGAATTGATATGAAATAGTCTTGTGCTCACAGGTCTTTGTTCACAATTATATAGTCTAGTCACCTCGTCAGTATAGCCATACCAGTCAAATGCGTGTGAGGTCCTAGAGTAGATATCCGGCTGAGCAAATTATTCTGAGGGTTATGTTTTTTTAAACGTAACTTGCCTCCTCGGCAACTGCAGTGTTGGCACTGGGCAACGGAGACCGAAACTGGGCAGGACTAAGGCCAATTTGTTGATAGATTGACCGCTTGTCATATCATTAGACTTAATGCCGAGAATACAGGCCTGATTATATTTTATTTCTGTAATGCGCACTTACTAAATGTCATGTTTCCTGCATTGCCCTTTACATCACCATATGATAGCGATTGTTTTCCATAGTAAGATCCACCTGTCTTGTCCACCTGCAATTAAGTACATTATAACTAGAATATAAGTAATTACTATATAAACAAAAAACCAACTGCAACCCAATCCAAACCGTAAAAATCGGGCACGTGCAAGTCAGATTCGCCTAATGAAGATTCCGCACGAGTTTGTAGATACATATAAAAAAGTAAAGACTATTTTTTTATCATCTAATTACAAGTTTATAGTTTTCAGATTTTGTGCTTGTCAGTTGGCTCCAGCTGCGTCTCGAGACAAGCGAGCGGGCGGTTATGCGGCGCGGCGTTACGCGAGCGGTTCCGTATAGGCCTTTGTCTAGACGATGCGAACGTACTGGTACGCGATCACGCGCGATGCGGTTGGCCGACGGACTGGCGTATGATCTTGCGGTGTGGCTATTCAGCGACGCCATCTTCTCCAAGTGAGAGGAACATATGATGGATACAGGAAGGAAAGAGACGGAGGAACGGAACTATGATTCCCGCGCAAACAGTGATCCTCGTCGCCACATTTCAACTTGATGGAGACTATCTCTTACTTTATAATAAGCGGTACAGGCAGCTTTACGGGCTTATCCAAGACACGGTACTGTTAACACACCACCACCAGGCTCCAAAGATTTTATATCGAAATTAAGGCTATTTAAACATGACTTTCGCTAAACCTGCAGTCTAGTTCTCCTAAGGATAGTTCAGTTTCGAAGCAAAACGTGCGCTAGGCACATGATCTGCTTCGAACCAAAGTGATTATGTTTGTGTGTCCTATCGAAATATTGGCAATAGTGCGGCGGAGTTGGTGCATGTTACATTGCTCAAACTCATTTCCCTTTGCACTACTTCCCAAATATTGTTCCAATTTGATTAAAATAGATTAGTAAAATATGCCATGTAACCTTAAAGCCCACCACTATACATTTTTAATAAATATCTGCAGAACGTTATTTTTTTAATATTAAGTATAAGATAGTTAACAAACAGATGACTATCCTGATGAAAAGAGAACCATCAACCACAGATACCAAGATATTAACGGTGTACTCCTATACTTGTGGCAGGGTTTTAACTCCTATATGTCATACGCATGAGTTCACTGCCTACCTTATCCTCCAAACCGAACACGATAGTCACAAGCACTGATGCTATTGCGGCGGGAATAGGTAAGGTAGTACCTACCAAACCCGGGCGGGGACAATGCTGATTTCTACCTCCTGACGATGGTATGACTCGCACAGCCAATCATTCACCTCTTACGAATTGCCTAGAATAACGGTAGATAGTTTATTCTTCAAAGGGGTCTTGGACCAGCGTGGCGGAAAATAATTAAATTAACTTCGTTTTAAGTTTTTGCAGTATTTGCAGTACCGATTTAGCCCCTTCCAAAAAATTAGCATCCACCTTCAGATGGTTTGTAAAAGATGAACAAAGGCCCAATGTGTCACTGCCGTCATAACTACTATGTGGTAGGGTTTGGAAATGTTACAGGTTTGATACCACAGCCTTTGCTATTCCTGTCGCAATAGCGTCAAACTTTGTCACCGTCGTGTTCTGACTTGGACGCTAACGCTCTATTAACATTTTTGATGTCTATAATGGTTACCTCTGTACCTCAGGGTAGACTACCGATCACACAGCCCATAGACACCTAATAACAGGCGAATGGCTTCTGTAAAACACATCTAAATTATAGTTCCTATGTAGATGTCAACGCGCCAATACTCAATCAGTGTTGACCAACCAGATACTCTGTATATTACTATCTTTCACTGCGACCTTGAGTTAACCAATCACGGCGTTGCAACCCCGCTTCGTCTTACCTTAGCTAGTTGCCAGAATATATTCAATACGTAAAATCAAATATTAGGCGTCTATAGGCTGTGTGATCGGTGGGGTAGACATTTTGCTTTTCAATTACTTATATTAAAAAGCGATGAATTTTTGAAAATAGCACCTAATTCTATAAATATGTATAATTAAATTCAATAAAATAACTTACATCTGATTGTGTCATGGCAAATACATTAGTACCACGTCTGTTCCAGTAAAATGTTGCTTTGTCTGCTTGAAATGATGACCTGCTCACTATTGCCTGGGCTATATCTAGTTGTGGATACTTTAGTATGCGCCAGAATGATGGTTGACCTGATTTACCTAGTGAGGATAACTATATTAAACATACTAATGAACATAAATACTAATATTATTTATAACATAAGATAGCAAACAAGATGGCTCTCCTGGTGGAAAGAGAAACCATCGCCTAGAAATACCAAAGATGTTAATGGTGCGTTACTCTCCATGTGGCGGGATGGCAATTTCACATGCGTGTCTACAGGGTACCTTAGCAAATATCCGGTGGTACCACATACCTGGGCGAGACGTCGTGGTACTCTACCCCTTAGACTAGTCACGATGATAGTAACACGTATAGCCAATTGGTCGCCTTTTACGCCTTGCCTGAGAGAACGGTAATTTCTCAAAGGGTGCCTAGGCCATTCTTCATATTTTACAATACATTTGACTGCTGTGTGGTAAGGTTGGTGCATTCAGCTTAGACCTTAAAGTCACAATTTCCTTACCTGGGTTTGGAAATAAGTGTTTTTCTGAGCTTCTTGAATTTGAATCTTTTTCCCTCAGTTTATGTTATGGTGGGGCTAACAGCTTTACATGGTCATCCAAGGAATGAAAATGTTATCACAATAACATCACTTGGGGCTATTCTTAAGATTTTTTAACTTTTTTCCCTGTTTTAGTTCCGGGCTCCTTTGACGAATAGGCCAACTGCCGTTTTGGCATGCAAGTCGTAAAAGGCGACTGATTGGCTATGCAAATCATTATTAACGTGCCTACTAGGTGGTAGAGTTCTGCTTTGTCTCGTCCGGGTCTGGTACCACTGCCTTACCTATTCCTACCGCAATAGCGTCAGTGCTAATCACTGTCGTGTTCCGGTTTGGAGAGTAAGGTAGCTGATAAACTTATGCATGTGCATTAGACCTCGCCACTAGATAGCAACACAACATATTTAACATCTTTAGTGTCTATAGGCGATGGTTGACTCTTTCCATCAGGAGACCCATCTGCTTGCTCGCTATCTTATAATATAAAAAAAACTCTAATATAATTTTTCCAGACCTGAGAATCGAACCTGAGAGTACAACCCCTGCCTACTTGGACACGAGGCAATCCTACAATCTAAACCTTAAATCTTACAACAGAGATAGATCTTGCACCCCACAATTTCCTACTCACAAGCTTTTAGAAAACTTAATTTATCTAATTGTATAAATATGCTTTATCTGTTATGTAGACAGTGTCAAAGTGATACTGTGTTGTAGTAACAATAAGTAAACATGGCACTTCAATTCAATTAAAACTCGATGTATACTTGGTTTAAAAAATTTATAATTTTTGAATTTATAATAATATTAGTATAATAAATAACAGAAATTATTTTAATCATTTGTCTCTTAGCAGTACACATTAAATATTCAAATAATTTAGAATTTTGATTTATAAGTTTAAAAATAAACATACCTAATGTAAAAATGGTAAAATAGTATGTTGGAGCGGGGCTTGGTGAAATGCTGAATGAATGTAACTTCTCTGCTTGAATATAATAAATGTATCGATCCAGTTTATCTGCTTCATAAATTAAAACTCTGTTACTGTTTTGTATAGCAAACAATTTCTCATCAGAAGACCATTTTGGTTCCCTGTAGAATTAAAATTAAAAAATAAAATTAAAGTTAAAACTTAGACATGACTCCTCGTGTTCCAGTTTGGAGAATTTTAGAACCACATTTTAAATGCAACTTTAAGTTGACTTAGCTCTTAATTTGTTAATGCAATACAAACGCTTGGTAGGATTACACTATCCAGTGTAAACGTGAAAACATGAAAGATGAAGAACATTTGTACTCATTTGTTTTGCGGCCAGAGATTAAGTTCAGTGGCTTTAGAGCCCGAAAATATATAACATACATTAGAAACATATTCAATTAATAAAAGTGAAGTACATCTTGAGTTTCAATTGTACCTATTTATTTTGTGGTGAAAGTGATGCATGGCCCCATAAACTTAAAGAAAAACATATTACTATTATTATCTTTACATAGATCATTTGTACTGTTTTAGGCACATCAATATATTTTACATATTTGAGATGTACATAAATGAAGTAAGACAATTTTTAACCACCACTCTCTCCTTAGCACAGAATGAAATAACGAGCTCCTTAGTGAGCTTTTGGCTCGATTCCCTAACAAGGATTGCCACTTGCCACTTCTTTACAGGAGATAATTAAAACAGGATTATTTTTGTAACAAAATCTTTAATTTTTTTTTTTTGGAACGAAGTTCCTTACGGCAGGCTTGGAGGGGATAGGGATTTTGCTGCGCGACTCTTCTTCTCATAATTATAATTCCTTAGATTCAAATTTGTTAAATGCTAGCTTCACAGCACTGCCGATTTCACAGCATAGTCCTGATAAATCAATTACTCTGTCTGATATTTCTTCTAGTGCTCTTTCGACATGTTTGTTGTTTAATTTCAAACCGGTTAGTGAAACTGAGGTCAAGAAGCACATGTTTTCAATTAGTTCTTCCGCATTAGGAAGCGACCAGCTTCGTTCTAGAATGTTTCATCTTGTTCCTCCTGAACTACTTCATATTCTTACTTACATTTATATTTTCCTTTATCGTCGTACTTTCCATCGCAGTGAAAATAAGCATTCGTAATCCCTATTCCCGAAGTTCCTAATCCTATATCTACTTCCCATTATCGTCTAATTTCAATTCTACCGTACTTATCCAAAGTGCTCTAGCACATTGTTCACACTCAACTGGCTGATTATTTGTGAGTACTGGTTGATTATTTGTGAGTAAATAGCCTACCTAACTAGTACCAGTCAGGCTTCCCTGGACACAACACTGTCATGGCACTGGCAAAGGTAACTGACAATATTCATTCAGCCATGGATAATAAACAATTAACTATTGTTGCGCCGTTTGACTTCAGTAGCACTTTTAACTCAGTGGACTATGACATTCTTATCGCTATCCTCAAATCATTAAACATATCTAATGATGCGGCTGACTGGTTTAACAGCTATCTCTGGGACCCTCACAGTGTATTCAAGAGGATGAGTTATCCTCCGATTGGGCTTATCTACTGGCAGGTGTTCTTCAAGGAGGAGTGCTTCCTCCCCTTTTCTTTTCTACTTTTGTAAATAAAATTGCTGAGGTTATCTATTCTAGCTTTCATTTATATGCAGACAATTTGCAAATCTATCGTCACTTCAGTGTCATGGATGTGACCAAGGCTATTGATTCTATCAATTTGGATCTTGAAAGGATTCACGCTTGGACAAAAGCTTTTGAGCTTACAGTCAATCTATCGAGGTCTAAGGTTTTAATTGTAGGTACATGTGCAAAATCCTTAGTAACATAATACCTTCCTCAGGTTGTTTATGATAAGACAGTTACGCCTTTGTACCATTTTTGTGCAATAAAGTATTTAAATAAATAAAATAAAATAAGAGTAGTTTATATTGTGTTTTAAGTCTACAATTAAAAGTTAGACTTGTAATCAGTGTGCAAAATGAACAACACTTTGAAAGAACGACTAAAAATTCTTAGTGAAATAGAATTAAGCAATATTTTGGTGAAAAATCATATATTAGTTAATTCAATCCAGTTTTCTTTTAATTTTATACTGTTTGTTTTAGATAATTTATGGGTACCCATATGACCTAGTCAGTTTTGTTTTTATAGTGTCTCAACATTTAAATATGTTAAAATATCAGAGTACAAATTAGTGTTCTATGTAAAGTTATTAACATTAAAATTTTGTCAAGTGACAACCACTAGTTGCTAGAGCAATATAAATAGAAGAATCTAAAAACTCACCATCCAATTTGATTTTTTTGAACAAATGTTCCAATCTCTTCCCCTGTAGCCGATTTATAAACATGAAGATTTGGTTTTCCCTAAAAGCATTTAGTGAATTTTGTATTATACAGTGTGTAAAAAAACCCTGTCTGATTTTCCAAGGTATTGTTTGGCAGCTTAATACAATCATATATAAATTACTAGCTGTTGCCTGTGACTTCGTCCGCGCGGACTTCGTTTACTCTGCACTGCTCCTCCCCTGTAGGTGATAGCATGATAATATGTAGCCTATATGTTGACCCGACCTGTTAGTAATATTCATGCAAAATTTGAAGTAAATCCATGCAGTACTTTTTGAGTTTACCCCAGACATACATACAGACAAACAGACAAAAATTCTAAAAACTATATTTTTGGCTTCAATATCAATTGTAGTTCACACCCCAAGTATTCTTTTAAAAAATATTTAATGTACAGTTTTGATATTACACTACCAGTAAATATAAGACAGGCACAAAACTTACACTGTTTTAAAAAACTATTAAATGATCACTATTTATATATATATATATATATATATATATATATATATATATATATATATATATATATATATATATATATATATATATATATATATATATATATATATATATATATATATATATATATATATATATATATATATATATCGTCGTCATACATTCCAAAGTTTTACTGCCTTAACAACAAATGAAGTAGTATAAAATTTAGTCTAAGTAATAACAAATGAACGGACATTTCCAAAAGTAGATTTTTAGATGGACGGTGGTCTTTATAAGGAGAATTGAGGAACATAAATTTAACAAGATGCTATACAAAGATTGTATTACAAGAGTATTGCTATGGTAGTGAATGGGGAGCCACTTGAGTTTTTTGTGAAATTCAGAAACATGGTCATATTTATGCAAACCAAATATGAACCTTATGCACATATTTTGGAGGTGCTCAAGTTTATCAACTTAAGCTTAGTAAGGTCAATCTGCATAATCAATATGATGCAAAAGCAAAGTTTGAGGTAGAGTAACTCTGATTTTAATTGGTAAAAAATTACGTAATCGGCGAAGCGAACAGACTGACGAAAAATGTTATTATTTACTTCCCTGACATGATTTGACCGTAATAGTGTTATCAATGTGGACCCTAAGGTTTGTTAGGAGAATGAGAGTATGGTATTGCTGTGCCATCAACCCTAATATTTAGCAAATTAACCCAATCAATCCTGGAAATCATTCTACTACTTCCTATTATAATTGTTTGCGTTTTCTTAGGATTAAGATTTAAACCATAACATTTTGTCCAATGTGATATTGCATCAAGATCAGAGTAACAGATGAAATTGATTGTGTAAGATTTTCTAAAGATGAATGGGTGTAAATTTGAAGGTCATCATACATCATACATATTTAATATAATTTAAATTAGTTTCCCCCTAGTCGGTTTGGTCTCCCGTTGAAGAATTGACCATCTGCCATTCTGCCAGGCAGTTTGGGAGAGGCAAATGATGGACTATGCAAGTTACTACTATTGTGGCTACTAGGTGCTAGAATTCTACAAAGACATAGAGGTCTGTTACCACTGCCTTACCTATTGCTGCCACAATAACATCAGTGCTTGTCACTGTCATGTCCTGGTTTAGTTCATTTATGCATGGGGCATTAAATCCTCACCGAGAGCAACATACCATTGACATATTGTGTCTATAAGCGTTGGTTTTCTCTTTCCATCAGGAGAACTCTGCTTGTTTGTAATCTTATAAAAAAGGTCATTCTTTTAATAAAATATGAAAAGTTAAACTTAAAAGAACAAATGTAAATAAGGCTTAAATATTAAATCTGTAGTTTTACAAATATCAATAAATGTAAGATGAATATGTTGTAAGATTAAGTTTACCCTATACAAGAGTGTGCCAATCTATACATATAATAAAATTGTAGGAAAGTCAAAAATGTACATTGAATATTTTTTTAAAAGAATACTTGGGGCATGATCTACAATCAATATCGAAGCCAAAAATATAGTTAATAGAACTTGTCTATTTGTCTGTATGTATGTCCAGGGTAAACTAAAAAAGTATTGCATGGATTTACTTCAAATTTTGCATGAATATTACTAATAGGGCGGGTCAACATATAGGCTACATATTATCACGCTATCACCTACGGGGGAGGGGATGTGCAGAGTAAACGAAGTCCGCGCGGACGAAGTTGCTGGCAACAGCTAGTAAATACATAAAATTCCAAATCATTGGTATACTCACCTGTGGGTTATCTTTTGTCATAGCAAACATCTCCCATGTTGTAAAATATGTATCAAGTGGTGAAAAGAACATATCTTTGACATTCCCATCTATTGTCACAGCTACTGACCAGTCTGAACATTTTATTATATGGAATCTAAATTTTACAAACACAAAGTAACATTAAAGAAAATTGCAGTATAAGTCCTATTTTATTTATTTGATTTATTAGCAATTTATAAAAAAAAACAAAACATTTAAAAATACATTATTATGCCTATTGATGTAACTTTACGAATTATAAACTATTGATGAATGACTAACTGAAAGAACCTACTCCCTAATAACTATTAATTTTACAAGTCAGATAGAGTCCTAATTGGCAAAGCCACACACAATGGGGCACCTTTTTCTACAGTCAACTAATTTTTTGGACTAAATTTATGCGACTAACCTATAGATAAAGAAATACTCTGTAATCCCAAAAAACAGAAAGCCTTCTAGAAGCCTTCCACACCTTCATCTTACTTCAATTAAAGCTATAAGTGTTACAACTGTAAGATTAACCAGCTTGTTTTACGTAAAACTAGGCTTATTCCTTAGTAGCTGCAGCGTGCAGCCTGTGCATTATAAAAGTTTTTGGTGAATCCCACGGGATCACCTAAATTTTCCAGGATAAAAAGCAGCCTATGTGCTATTCCAGGTCATCATCTTCCTGTGTGCCAAACTTTATTCAAATCTGTTCAGTACTTTTTGTGTGATTGAGTAACAAACATCCATTCATCCAAGCATCCAAACTTCCGCATTTATAATATTAATATAAAAGTTTTTGGTGAATCCCACGGGATCACCTAAATTTTCCAGGATAAAAAGCAGCCTATGTGCTATTCCAGGTCATCATCTTCCTGTGTGCCAAACTTTATTCAAATCTGTTCAGTACTTTTTGTGTGATTGAGTAACAAACATCCATTCATCCAAGCATCCAAACTTCCGCATTTATAATATTAATTAATATAGACATAGCCGCATGGCCGCGTTTCCGATCCGGTAGTAACTCAAAAAATGTTGACTCGTCAAAAGTGCCTGTAAAGGATAATGTGAATAAAAATGTTTTGACTTTGACTTTGACTTAGAACCTATTACTGCTTAAATAACTTGAAATAGTAACCTTTTGTCCGTTCTATAGGCTAAATAATTCCCTTTAGAGCTAAAAATAATACTTCTAATATTAGTAGTACTTTCATCGTTCAGTATAATTTCCTTGTAAGGTTCTTGAAACTCGATTCGGAAAACATTTTTATTGGTTAAACCTACAAATAAATAAACGCACATGAGCTGAAAGTTTTCTATTTAAAAAAATGTGAAGAGGTCAAACAGCTGTACCGGCAATAGATGGTGAGACTGCCATGTCACTAATATTATTTAAATATGGTTTGATAGCTGTTTTAATTTTATTTCACGGCATAATTAGCAAAATATACTTGATAAAAAGCTTATTTTATTTGTGGTTATGTTCAGTTCTAAATTCTAATTGCAATTTCCACTTTTACTTTACACTACACTATACCACACCACTAGACGTCCAGACAATATGACCCACAGACCAATTAGAGTACTACGTACAGACCGCCATCTGGGGAATATTTGGTTTAAACCGTATGCAAAGTTCGAAGGAAAATGTTAGTTCTTAATTTGTTTTTCTCGGTTGATATGTTGGTAAGGCAAACGATTAATATTCATACAGCCAGACGCGTAAGGTTTGACCGTATACCTCGTTCTTTTACTTATTTCAGTTTTTATTTATTTTTAATTAATGGATAATCACGTAAATAAAACAACAATTTTAAATACTTAAATTTATTTATTATTTTTTAAACAATGACCTATTCCCAACTTGCGGATGGAACTGAAAAACATAAAAAGCATTAAAATTAAAAGGAAATGTGTCGGTTTTGATTGGATCGGATGGGATTAGGCGGGATCTGGTATGATAATTGAGAATTAGGCGGGGCTGTGGTGAAATCGAAAACGATCGGATAGGTGAATAAGTAGGAAAGTGGGTTTTGTCGGGTTAGACTGAATAATAAAGGGTGAGATTGAGGATTAAGTTGGATTAAAAGAAATTGGTTGATATATGATCTGACATTAGTTGGATGTGGTGGGATCGAATGAGATCGATTACGCAGAATCTTGTGAGATTGGGCGGGTTTAGGTGGGGTCTAGTCGGATTGGTGAGACCTGATGTGAATGGACTGGAATTGATGGGATCTGGCGAAATTTTTAAATTTGCATTAACATTACTCAATTTACATTACTTAATTTTTAAATTTGCATACTCATGATTTCGATTCGTACAATATTAGTCTTTTATAATTTTTTTATTTATTACATTGCACCAATTCAAAATAAAAGTCAAACATTCCTCCAGTACAATATCTTTGTACAATTCGTAGGTCACAAAAACAAATGAATATTACAAAAATATTTAAATTTGTTTAATTTCACGTCTTGTAATAATAACATGAATGGAATGCTCAAAATATTCATTTGTGATTCTAATAATAAAGCCAAAACATCGAACTGCATATTCGGATGGGTAATACAATTTACTTTGTTGTAATAATTTTAATATTCTTTTTGTTTTATATACGAGTTTGTTTGAACTTGGTAACTAATTTTTTCTGCCATGATCACAATTTACTTCATGTAACATTTTTCGTGTTACCCATCCATATGCCCTGGAATGCACATTAACGCATCTTTTTGCTCTGAATTCAAGAAATTGTCATCGATATACATATATTTGGTATATAATTAACTGACTATTTAGTAGTTGGTGTCATTCTCAATTAAATAATTTTTACAATAATAATAATTCCAAACGAAAATTGATACAGTTTATTGGTTTTAATACATGGATTTAAATGCGTTTATAAAAGTATAAATCTGAATTAAAATATCTCTGGTCTCATTATTTTAAATTTCTTTTGTGATTCCCATACCCTTTGCAAAATATCCACACTGATGTCCCAATTTATTTATGTGTTACACAGCATAGAATATTTTAGTTAGCATAGAATATATAGATGGTATAATATTACAAACAAGATACAATTTCCGCCATTTGTTGATGGCATTCAAGTTTACACTATTTGTATACTAATTAAAAATTATTAATTACTGATGAACATAAAACTATACATTAAACATAATAGGTGAAAATTGAATAGTAAATAAATACAAGTGAACTAGAATTAATGTTAAAAAAACATATCTTTACATAAGCCGACACATTTTTAAATTTTCATGCTACTAATATATAATTCGATACAAAACAAATTTACTTCCTGCGATTACTTACAATAATGCTAGTTTAAATGTTTTAATGAAATATTTTTATACACCTTGCTTGTCAACTGTGAATTTCTTCGATAGTTTTTTTTTAATATTTTAAGTAGCTACGCTTTAACATTTGCTGTACTTTGTTACAAATTTTATTTTTCCCAGTATTTTTATATTCTACTAGCAGCTTCGCTGAGCATAAATACATTGATGATTCAAAGAAATTATGTGACCAATCATTTACGCTCTTAGTACCAAAACTAACTCAAAACTCAGTGTTTATCATGTTCAGTCAAGTATCCTCGAGTTATAACGGGACACACAGAGACAAACAAACGGACAGAAAATACAAAATGTTACAATTAATGTCGGAGAGTCTCAGAGCGAACATTTATCATGAAATTTGATTTATATAGTAATATATACAAACGATATATCTACAAACAGACATTACAAATATATATAGTGAAAGAGATAGATAATAATGTGATCTTCGATTTTTTCATCCTATTTTGCTAAGTGTAAGTGCAAATACCATTAATTGGATCAAAATCGGTCAATTAGTTTGTGATTTATCAATGACTAAAATTTTTGAAAGAAATGGTTTTTCACATTCTTCGAAATTTTTCAACCTATCGATTATTTAGCTAAAGCCATATTTTAAATCTCAAAAATTGAGTTGAATGTCATTCGAAAGATCAAAATCAATCATCGTTTCCAAAATATACAGCTTTTTAAAAATCAATATACGGCCATTTTTAACACAATATATACATGATAATATAATTATGTATACGGCTTAGACGTTTGAACTGAAAAAATCTATGCCTACAGTTTTTACTTTATGAGCTTAAAATACCTTAATTTAGCGGGAAGTTTCCGGGATGACCCGCAGGGTTAACCGTTTACACATTTTTTTAAACTAGTTTTTAGGTAATTGTACATTCAATCAGACATTTAAAAACTTTTTATAAAACCAAATTTTTATACGGATTCCTTTGAAAATAGTATACGATTTCTGAAACAAATTATTTTTGCGATTCTGCTTTAAATTTGGAAACTAAATATAAATCTTATACTATTTCTATGAACCTTCAATTTTAATTTGTATTTATTATTTGAAAAAGTTTACATTTTACATCTATATGTAGTAGTTTCAAAGTTTTAAATGCTTCTAAATATCTAAATGCACTAAACTAATAGGAACATATTGTTGCGAATATTCAGATACAGACAGATATATAAAAATTATAGTCTGTTATTTGCGCAATCACGTGTTTTCACTATGTATTAATTTTCATCAAGATTCGGCAAGCCAATCATAACTTATAACGAGACATACAGACAAAATAAGATAAGCAAAACTAATAAAAATAATAGAGCTCAATATGTGCACAATTAAGCGTTTATTTACTTATTTAATAATTTATTGTACACAAAAGGGGTAAAATAACATTTTGATTCAAAAAAAAATCTACAAAAAACGAGTTTATCAGAGGTAAGAGATTTCTTCAGCAAATCCAAAACAGTGAGAATGCGTGAAAGACATGTAGAAGACAAGTGTATATACATTAGTTTAGAAATATACAGTAGGAATACAAATATAAAAAGTTATTTTAATTTATTTAATTCTATACGTTACAAATTACAATGCCTTTTTATACTAAAAATTAAACAGATAAATAAAATTCTTATAAAGGTTTTATTTACCTGTAATAAAGGTTAATAATGAATGGCTGCTCCTAATATAAAACGGAAGTGAATTCCAAAGTTTCAAGGAATTAATAGCGAAAGAATTACTTATTATAGAATTACCGCCCCGTTGGTCGAGTGGTTAGCGGCCCTGACTACGCAATCGACGGGGCTCGGGTTCGATCCCCGACGGGGACAAGCATTTATGTGATGAGCATATATGTTTGTATTTTCGGGTTTGGGTGTTTATTAAATATATTCTAGTATTATCTAGTAAAGAATTAATAAAAAAGTATTTTCAGGCAAGTTACCCTGACGAGGTAGGCAAATGTACAACTAGGTCAACAACAATAGTTCCTTATACGTGAAGACTGGGTCCCGCAATGTGATAGGTGGCAAGCCTATTACATTGTGGGACCAAGCGGCACTTTCTAATCCCGGGCAACGTTGTTTTCATCAGAAACCTGAAATATCACATTTTTGAATTGCCCGACCCGAGAATCAAATCTGGGACCTCATGTGTCAACACGACACCGCACCACTAGACCACAGAGACGATAAAATTCAACACACTTAAGAGGGACAATTTGAGTTGAAATCATATAAAAAGTTCACGAAGAAGTATTCTTACTGTATACCAATTTTCACAAAGATAAGTTACATATTGATAGACAAAAATGTTCAAAATTGTAAAATTTATGTAAGCAAGTCATAAAACAAATAATTATTAAATATTCGTGACTGTGAATGAGTGTGAGTGTATGCCTTACAAAAATTGACTAAATAAAATTTAATGTACAGACACACACTAAGATTTATACAGTAGTATTCATTTCAAAATTTATGATATTTTTTTTAATAAAACAGCTTGTTGCTACTATTTTGCTGTCATTCTTAATTGCAAGTTACTACTAGCACCATTAGCTATGTCAAATAATTCGTCGAAGAAAGAGACTACTTGTGCCATGTTCTCCAGTGTTTCTCATATCGGTTTCATCTGTATACAAGGCTGGAAATAAAAAATAAAACATTACAGTCTAGTAGGAGTGTATATTTTCAATGGAGAATATTATATTGTGTTTAAAAATACTAAAAAAATTTTTTTTTCACCTATTGCTAATCTCTGTCACGATCCGGTACAGGAAGCTTTTTTTTATCATAGGATTTCAAAAAAACCCTCCTGATGAAAAGAGACAACCAACGCCTATAGACACCAAAGATGTTAATTGTGCGTTATTATCCTTGCAAACTTGTTATTATTTAGTGCCATATGTATAAGTTACTCTCATAATCTGAACACAACAGTGATACGCACTGACGCTATTGTGGCAGGAATAAGTAAGGCGGTGGTGGCCGACCCAGACAAGACAATGCAGAACTCAACCACCTAGTGACTACTATGTTAGTGTCTCTCGTAACCAATCGTTCGCCTCTTACGAATTTAAATTTACACATACACCTGATTAATCTTTACGTATTAAGAGTGGCTTAGGCAGTTTTTAAATTACCAACGATAGACTATAATATGTGTACCATCGTGCCTACTAGATGATAGAGTTCCGCAATGTCTCGACCGGGTATGTATTCTCACCACCTTTTCTATCCCTGCTGCAATAGCGTCAATGCTTGTCATTGTCATATTTCGGTTTGGATGGTAAGGTAACCGGTAGATTTATGCATGCGGTATTATCATCTCGCCACACGGATAGTAACGAACCAGTAACGCATTTAGTGTCTATAGGCTATGCTAGGCTATCTTTTTCAATCAGGTAAACCATCTGCTTGTTTGCTATCTATACAGGTACCTTCTAAGGAAGCGAATTCCATCTTAGGCCGCATCTTAGCCTACCACAGGCGAGATCATGATCAAGCTCTTCCCTATCTATAAAAAAACGTAAACTCATATAGGTACAGGCTATCGATAAAAAAAGGCTATAAATATAGTCTATGTGACTTTTTATATGCTAAGATATATATAGATTTTTATCTGGTCCTTTGCATTTGGATCTAGTTAATCTCCTGCCCTTTTGATTTTAGAAGAAAGTTTTACTTGTCACAAAATCTTTCTTTTCAAGGGATTTGTTTTTTTGTTACCTAATTATAGGATTTTTCTTTACTAAAGACTACAGCTCTCTAAGTACAAGCTCTATAGTTTATATATTCCCTATACAGGCGTCGACATCGCGGTATTATAGCTTGCACACCTGAGATTAAGTCTCTTTTTTCTCTAATTTTAAGAAATTGTACAAGACGAACCAAAAATTACTTGTAGATTTACATATTCTAATATTTCGAATGTTTAATGAAGTCCTGCATTTATAATTACCTAAGATGTTTATATCCGTATCGCTGTCTGTTATCGTTTGGACTGCTATTTTCATAATTTCAATATCTGAAAACAAATTGTTATAATTTAATTTTGTGACAAATGTTTTTTTTTAAATAAGGTAAAGTTTTAATTCAAAATATATTTTTTTATTATATTCGGGTTTGGGCTCCTTTGGAGAATAGACCAACTGCTGTTCTGCCAGGCAAGTCGTAAAAGGCGACTGATTGGCTATGCAAGTCACTACCATAGTGACTATTAGGAGGTAGAGTTCCACAATGTCTCATCCGGACATGGTACCACCGCCTTACCTATTCCTGTCGCAATAGCGTCATTGTTTGTCTGTCATGTGTTGTCATGAAGCAGACTAATGTATGTGAATTGCGATGATAGCAACGCACTGTTAACATCTTTGGTGTCTACAGGCGATGGTTTCTCTTTCCATCGGGAGAGTCATCTGCTTGTTTGCTATCTAATTAAATTTAAAAAATATCATCCTTTTGCTATTTTCCCATAACAACAAGGAGAAAACATCTAAAAAAGTTATTTAAAAAATTAAACCGACTTCAATATATCAGGTACACCATATATCAAAAACGACTGAACCAAATTGGATGAAACTATGACTATTCCCTTAGTAGGAATATACTTAATTTAAATCAAAAAGGATCATCTTGATATGCCTTTTAGTTTCCGAGAAATTCATGGACAAACATATATATATGTACATACAAAATTTAGTTTACATTACCGGAAAATCCACTATCGATGCAGTGCTGTCTATGAGAAAAATGGTAGAATTGTCACGAAATAATTATGTTGTAGGAATTTTTTTGGATATTTCTGGTGCTTTTGACAACGCTTGGTGGCCGATGTTATTGTTGAAATTAAAAACAAGGGGGTGTTATTCAAATATATATAAGCTAATTAAATCGTATCTAGAAAACGGTCATACGAAATTGCAGCTAGGGCATTACGCAGCGTCTAAACGCCTTACTCTAGGCTGCCCTCAGGGATCAGTACTTTCACCATATCTATGGAACTTAGGATTTGACGATTTATTCTCATTAGCCTTGCCGAAAGGATGCTCGCTTATAGGTTATGCAGACGACGTTGCTTTAATGATACAAGCTAACACACGAGCACAGATAGAGTCGCTGGCTCACACTAGTCTTAATTTGATCATCAACTGGGGCTTGAGAAATCGTTTAAGCTTTGCGCCCCATAAAACGTTTTACTTAATATTAAAAGGTTCGCTCCTATCATCTCCCAGTATAAAAATAAATAATAGCACAATAAAAAGAAAAGAATCGGTAACATATTTAGGTTTGGTCATAGGAAAAAATTATACTTTTATAAATCATATTAACTATATCGGTGAAAAGGCTAAACGGAATTTCTTATCCTTTGCGGGCATATCTACCTCGACATGGGGTTTAACGTTTAACACTTTAAAGATAATTTATAACGCCACGTATTTAGGTTGTATCTGTTATGCTTGTTCAGCGTGGGCTGATAAAGTTACGAGTGGTGCGATCCGGCGCAAACTACTTCAAAATCAGCGTCTAGCACTAATATTTCTATGCAAAGCATATCGCACTGTAAGCTCCGAAGCTTTACCCGTTTTATCAGGCGTTTTACCATTAGATTTAGAAATTCAGCGTCGGGCTTCAATGTATTACAATTCTAGGAATTTTACTAACCCAGAATTTATCAACTCGCAAGCCCAAACAAAAATACGTCGCCTTTTTAATCCCGTAATCGACGTTACTAATGAATTAATTGATGAATGGCAGTCGCGTTGGTCTTGTTCAACTAAAGGACGGCATTTATATAACTTTTTCCCGTGCATCCGGGATCGCTTAAGTAAAACTTGGATAGAAATAGATCATTGTGTTGCACAGTTTCTCACTAGCCACGGTAATTTTAAAGCTAAATTATTCTCGTTTAAATTAGTTCCTTCTCCCTTTTGCGAGTGCTCTACATTAAACTGTAAATATGAACAAACTGCACATCACATTCTTTGGGAGTGTAATCTTTGGCAAAACGAACGTCGTCAAATGCTTGATAGTATCCAATGTATATCCAGTGTAATTTATTACTCCGATCTTGTGGGTACACGTGGGAACTTCCGTGCCTTCAAACGATTTTGTCACACTTACTACTGGAAGCAAAATTAAGTAGGCCATTCTGGTAGGTCCCTAATTTCCAAACTTCCGTGGTGCAATAGCAATCAGGCTTAACCTGATTGTAAAAGTCTCATTTCGTAGCATTTTTATGCTTTTAACATTTTGCTGTCTCCTGCTAAAAAGGGAGGGAAACAGGATGTATTTTCCTACTCCTCCTATATACTTCTGATTAATTTCGTTGCGGGATCCAAGACAGCTTAGCTTTTCCCCAGGGCACCCTGAGCTCGCAACTCAGAGGTTATCAGGACGGTTGCCGCTGTTGATTCTGGTTTACAGAAGTTACAGTGGTGGGAACGAGAGGTGGGCCCATTGCCCTTTTAAAATACAAAATTTAGCACACATGCTTGGAAATCTGAATACATCATCATACCTACTTAAATATTATCCAATTTCATCAATATTACATATACATATACAGGTTAAACTAATAAACTCATTTTTTTAATCTTAGCTACAGATATATGTGTAATAAACGAAGTAATGACACACTACCTATTTGTATATGTAATATAATATAATAATATTCACGGGACAAATTACACTTACTGATCTAACCCCAAAGTAAGCAAATTATTTTGCTTGTGTAATGGGTGTTAGTCAACGATACCAATACATAGAAATACATATATAAATACTGGAATATATTTAATAAACACCCAAACCTGGAAATACAAACATTTTTGCTCATCACGCAAATGCTTGTCCCCGAACCCGAGCCCCGCCGATTGCGCAGTCAGGGCCGCTAACCATTCGACCAACGGGGTGGTATATTTAATAATATCAGTCGATTAGTTAGTGACATTTACTAAGCAATAAATAGGGCTCAGTTTCAATTCCCAACGAGTCAAGCATTTGGTTGATAGACATAGATTTTTTTCTGATTTTATGTGTTTATTTTTTACAATCATTTATTGCATTAAATATTTATTTATTATTATTTTTTTTATAAGATAGCAAACAAGCAGATGGGTCTCCTAATGGAAAGAGTCAACCATCGCCTATAGACACCAAAGATGTTAATGGTGCGTTTCTATCTTGTGGCGAGGTCTAATGCCACATGCATAAGTCCACCGGCTACCCTACCCTCCAAACCGGAACACGACAGCGACAAACGCTGACGCTATTGCGGCAGGAATAGGTAAGGCGGTGGTACCAGACTTGGGCGAGACAATGCAGAACTCTACCACCTAGTAGCCACGATGGTAGTGACACTATAGCCAATCGGTCGCCTTTTACGACCTGCCTGGTAGAACGGCAGTTGGCCTATTCTACAAAGGGACCTTTATTACTTTATTGTTCACATAGAGGCAATATTACATTTTATTTCTTGAAAACTCTACAAAAGGCGAGCTTATCTCTGTAAGAGATTTCTTTCAGCAAACCCAAAACAGTGAGAACGTGTACAGATTATTAATTACGAAAATATATACAATAGGTATACAAAAAAAAAAACTTTATATTACTTAATCCTAATTCGTACAATGCATTTTTGCCCAAAAAATTACACCGATAAATAAAATTTTGTATACTAAGCTCTCCTAACCCCCTAACCGTTGGTCGAGTGGTTAGCGGCCCTGACTACGCAATCGTCGGGGCTCGATTTCGATCCCCGACGGAGACAAGCATTTGCGTGATGAGCATAAATGTTTGTATTTCCGGGTTTGGGTGTTTATTAAATATATTCCAGTATTTATATATGTATTTCTATGTATTAGTATCGTTGACTAACACCCATTACAAAAGCAAATAATTTGCTTACTTTGGGGTTAGATCAGTAAGTGTAATTTGTCCCGTGAATATTATTATTATATTATTATTATTATTATTATAAATTTTAATTGTTTACATGTTTGGCCTCATGGCATTGAATAGGTATAAAATAAATAATTAAATCTATATAAAAACAACATCAACCTTCATGATTAATTTAAGTACAATTTCCATTTTTTCATAAATTTAATTATTATTTATTTATTATTTTTAAAATTATTTATTTTATTTTATTATACTTATTCCAGTAGGTATTTAAATAATATGTATTTCTACGAATTAGTATTGTTGACAAACAATCATATTATTACAAACAAATACTTTCTTTACTTTAGGGTTGATAAATTCGTGTAATTTGTCCACCCATATTATTATTTATTATAAGTAGTTTAACATACAAATAACAATAAAATTGTACTTACTACAGTCTGATGCATTTGTGATATTGTTCAGTCTTCACTGAATATGCCTAGCGTATGAATGAAGAACTTCCTTGAATAGGTGTACCATAGTCCATAGACCAATGCATGTTGTAATCTCAATATCTGAAAAATATGATTTGCTGTTTTAGATAATTTTAATTACATTTTATAAGTAGCTGTTCCTCACGACTTCGTTTTTGGGACTCAAAATCATTACTTCTTTTAACTCAGTTGGGTGAAAAAGTACCTTTTGTCACTCTTGTAGTGTAGCTTTCTAATATGTATTAAAAAAGTTTTCAAGGTCTGTCTAGTAGTTTATGAGTTAATTCATTTCAAACATAAAAAATAGAAATGTCTTCTCTTTATGACATTATTTGTATAGATTTAATACAGATTTAATTAAATTGAAACATATTTGATAATCATGGTTTTAGACTCACTAAAGTACAAAAAAATACATTATTTTTGCACCAGTTTTGTAGCTTTAAGAATTAAGAATTTTCTATATCCCTAGCTCCGCGGCTATTGACCTAAGAGCAAAGTGACCTCTACAAAAGTTGATGTACCTCACCCCCTCCATCCTATGGTGGAAGAAAAAACAGGCCTTATATAGGGTCGAAATTTTTCGTTGAAATTTGCCTAAGTCCCAGACGCCTTTGTAATGGATTTCGGTTTTTACCCCCCAGCTTCGCGGCTATTGACCTAAGAGCAAAGTGACCTCGACAAAAGTTGATGTCCCTCACCCCCTCCATCCAATGGTGCAATAAAAAAGGGGGGTTGTATAGGGTTGAAATTTTCCATCGAAATTTTTCTAAGTCCTGCGTCCCCTTTCCTACTCAAGACCGTAGTTTTTGATTTTACTCCCTAGCTCCGCGGCTATTGACCTAAGAGCAAAGTGACCTCTACAAAAGTTGATGTACCTCACCCCCTCCATCCTATGGTGGAAGAAAAAACAGGCCTTATATAGGGTCGAAATTTTTCGTTGAAATTTGCCTAAGTCCCAGACGCCTTTGTAATGGATTTCGGTTTTTACCCCCCAGCTTCGCGGCTATTGACCTAAGAGCAAAGTGACCTCGACAAAAGTTGATGTCCCTTACCCCCTCCATCCAATGGTATAATAAAAAAGGGGGGTTACATAGGGTTGAAATTTTTCATCGAAATTTTTCTAAGTCCTGCGTCCCCTTTCCTACTCAAGACCGTAGTTTTTGATTTTACTCCCTAGCTCCGCGGCTATTGACCTAAGAGCAAAGTGACCTCTACAAAAGTTGATGTACCTCACCCCCTCCATCCTATGGTGGAAGAAAAAACAGGCCTTATATAGGGTCGAAATTTTTCGTTGAAATTTGCCCAAGTCCCAGACGCCTTTGTAATGGATTTCGGTTTTTACCCCCCAGCTTCGCGGCTATTGACCTAAGAGCAAAGTGACCTCGACAAAAGTTGATGTCCCTTACCCCCTCCATCCAATGGTGTAATAAAAAAGGGGGGTTACATAGGGTTGAAATTTTCCATCGAAATTTTTCTAAGTCCTGCGTCCCCTTTCCTACTCAAGACCGTAGTTTTTGATTTTACTCCCTAGCTCCGCGGCTATTGACCTAAGAGCAAAGTGACCTCTACAAAAGTTGATGTACCTCACCCCCTCCATCCTATGGTGGAAGAAAAAACAGGCCTTATATAGGGTCGAAATTTTTCGTTGAAATTTACCTAAGTCCCAGACGTCTTTGTAATGAATTTCGGTTTTTACCCCCCAGCTTCGCGGCTATTGACCTAAGAGCAAAGTGACCTCGACAAAAGTTGATGTCCCTTACCTCCTCCATCCAATGGTGCAATAAAAAAGGGGGGTTATATAGGGTTGAAATTTTCCATCGAAATTTTTCAAAGTCCTGCGTCCCCTTTCCTACTCAAGACCGTAGTTTTTGATTTTACTCCCTAGCTCCGCGGCTATTGACCTAAGAGCAAAGTGACCTCTACAAAAGTTGATGTACCTCACCCCCTCCATCCTATGGTGGAAGAAAAAACAGGCCTTATATAGGGTCGAAATTTTTCGTTGAAATTTACCTAAGTCCCAGACGTCTTTGTAATGAATTTCGGTTTTTACCCCCCAGCTTCGCGGCTATTGACCTAAGAGCAAAGTGACCTCGACAAAAGTTGATGTCCCTTACCTCCTCCATCCAATGGTGCAATAAAAAAGGGGGGTTATATAGGGTTGAAATTTTCCATCGAAATTTTTCTAAGTCCTGCGTCCCCTTTCCTACTCAAGACCGTAGTTTTTGATTTTACTCCCTAGCTCCGCGGCTATTGACCTAAGAGCAAAGTGACCTCGACAAAAGTTGATGTCCCTCACCCCCTCCATCCAATGGTGCAATAAAAAAGGGGGGTTGTATAGGGTTGAAATTTTCCACCGAAATTTTTCTAAGTCCTGCGTCCCCTTTCCTACTCAAGACCGTAGTTTTTGATTTTACTCCCTAGCTCCGCGGCTATTGACCTAAGAGCAAAGTGACCTCTACAAAAGTTGATGTACCTCACCCCCTCCATCCTATGGTGGAAGAAAAAACAGGCCTTATATAGGGTCGAAATTTTTCGTTGAAAGCCTAAGTCCCAGACGTCTTTGTAATGGATTTCGGTTTTTACCCCCCAGCTTCGCGGCTATTGACCTAAGAGCAAAGTGACCTCGACAAAATTTGATGTCCCTTACCTCCTCCATCCAATGGTGCAATAAAAAAGGGGGGTTATATAGGGTTGAAATTTTCCATCGAAATTTTTCTGTCCTGCGTCCGCTTTCCTACACACTGACCAACTTCCTAGTTCCTTACAGGGCACATATCAATATTATTCTCTTAGGAGTTACAGGGATTTTTATGAAAATTAATGTCCTGTCGTAAACTGTTGCTTGTGGGTACACAAAACTTGAGAACTTTGAGAATTCACAATATTTTTAACTGATAGCAAGAAGCGAAAATACACCACACCACACAAATACCGAAACACTCCAAAAACAACTTGAAAATGAAAAATAATCACCATTCAACACAAACATATTAAACACAACGGCCATTTTGTTTATTCAATTTCGACATTTCGACAGACAATTACCTATCCGTTCCGTCAATCGTCACGCATATGGCAGTTGTCAAAGTCGTTACGCCATATCAAACGTCTGTGTGAAACTTTGCAGTGTCATTCTATACGGTTTATTTTTTTTCTATATGACATGACCTGGCGTGATATGACCACAGATCAGATAAATGTACAACATGACGTTTGACACTTGACGTTGACAGGTTTTTACAATAATGTTGCCCGAAACCAGTGTTGGCAGACTCGTGAAAAAATATTATTGTATCAGGGCCGTAAAATACTGAAAATTTTAAAATTAGAGTTGTCGTCTGAAACTTTTAGTTTAAAAAAGAATCACTAAATATATTTAAATTATGATACATCGGCAATTATTAAACGAATTTTCGTAAATGCTCTTTTTCAGTCATGTATCTATATGCTTGAGAAGATAGATAATTGGTTCAGCGGGAAATTTGACTCAAACATTTCAATAATAATCAAATAAAAATAATAATTGTATATACAAAATCGCTATCGTTCAAAATTATTGTATTTTTGTCTAGATTGTACGGAAGATTGAGAATTAACAAATTCAAGAGTTTATAGTACATGTTCAATAATTATTGTACGTCTGCTGACACTGCCCGACACTCGTCAGTCTTCTATAGCTAATTAATACTTTATTGAAAGTTGAAGAGAAAACGATAGTTGCGATATTTTTCGATGGTTGCGATTTCTCAGTAAGTGCAATACAATTACCATTATTAAAAAAAACTATCGATAATATTCATGGGCGTACCGAGAGGGGGGTAGGGGGGGCAAGGAGGGGCAGTTGCCCCCCCCCCTGAATTTGTTTACCTCTCTATTAACTAAAATGTTATGGTTGTCCCCCTCCCCCCCCCGGCCCAGAATCTGGGTACGCCCATGACAATATTGCATGATTCAGAAATAAAATCGATAGTTTTGTATGATCGATCAATAGTTTACGCAATATTAATTAGATTGTTGGTGGCATCTGATGCCAAAATGTTCAACAACGGATGGGAGAAACACAATTTAACGCAACGCCAGACATCAGAAAATAACCGTATCCGACAACGACCGATATCAACACTTGCGAATGAAATATGACTCCAACTGTGTATAAACGATGGACGCGAGCAACGATACTAACCAAATTGAGTGCTTGAATTAATTTCGTAGAACATCATCATCATCATCTTTTTAAAGGCGAATGCAAATTTTTAGCTAAATAAATTATAATTTTATAATATTAATTTGGTTTTTATAATTTTCGGTGGACAAATTACACGAATTGATCTAACCACAAAATAAGCAAATTTTTTGCTGGTGCTATGGGTGCGAGTCAACAATACGAATACATAGAAATAAATATATGAATACTGTAACATATATAATGCCAAATCCAAAAATACAAACATTTATGTTCATCACACAAATGTTTGTCCCCATCGGGAATCGAACCCGAGCCCTCTCAATTCGTAGTTAAGGTTGATTAAAAATTAAAAAAGGGGTATATTTCAATGTTTTGCCTATTTATTTACATGAACTCCTATTAATTCTCACAAATGTTTTTACATTTAAGTACGATAATAGTATTACAAACTATAAACATTAAACATGTTTGATGTTTCCCAGCCAATATACAAGTCGAATATCTTACACCGGTGTCGGAAACAACGATGTTGCCAACGCGTGACATTAGCGTAATAGCAAAACAAAAAAAAAATTGCAAATAAAGCAGTGGTAATACACAAAACTAAATAAGAAAAATTAAACAAAATTACTAGGTACATAGAAAGTGACATTTGACCATACTTTTGAAAGAGTTTAAACTTGGCGCCTTTCTGATATCTACTGAAAGAGAGTTCCAAAGCGTAACAGCTTGTGAGGTAAAGGAACGACTGTAATAAATAGTGTTCTGTGTTGGCACTAAAAGGGAACGATTATCAGCCGATCTAAGATATTTGTGCTGGTTGTCATGGAAAATAAACCTTTCTTTCAAATAAGATGGAGATTTCAGATCATAGAGAGTGGAGAATAGCTGTGAGAGAATATGAGTATTCCGACGAAGATGAATAGGCAACCACTTGAGCTTGGCACGAAATTCGGAAACGTGGTCATATTTGCGCAGACCAAATATGAACCATATACAAAGATTTTGAAATCACTCAAGTTTATTGATCTGGTCTAGGGAGAGATTTACTTAACTAGCGTCAGCATAATCTAAAATAGAAAGTAGTAAGGAATCTGCCAGCAAATTTTGGTAGGAATGGAAAGCAAATACCTAAGACGTTTTAATGAAATCCAGGCACAGAAAACTTTTTTACTAAGCTCCTGGATCTGCTTAGTCTACGATAAAGTATTATCAATGTAAATGCCAAGATTTTTGACATAATCGCTGTAGGGAATAGTGACGCCATCAAGCTCTACTGCGTCGGGCAAATTACTCCAGTTAACTTTTTTAACTAGCCCGAGACTACCAATTATAATAGCCTGGGTTTTAATTAGATTTAGCTTAAGACCAAATGATTTGCACCATGCATTGATATTGATATATATTATATATATTATATATATATATATATATATATATATATATATATATATATATATATATATATATATATATATATATATATATATATATATATTGCTCTTCTTTTTAACAATATTCTAGGAATTCTAAAATCAGTACTTCACTTCATTTTGTCTACACGTCTTGTTGGGTCGGACGCAAGCTGACACTGAATGCAGGTGAATGTGTAAACAGTAAGTTCGTATTTAGCATTCGTGCCCTTAGATTCGTGTCCGAAAAACCGCTACCAACGCAAGCGCAAATTGCGAGGCGAAGCACGAGGCGAATAGCGAGAGCACTGTTTACATATGCGTATTCGTTATTCACCTCGTGAAATGCATGAATGTGTAAATGGTTATTATTTGATTTGCATACATTTTCAATGTTAAATTTCCGCTGACTAAGGGAACATATGGAAATGTTACAATGTCATATAGATACTTAGGTGTGTATAGTTTAGAAGACGAAATAATAAACATAATGGCGCCTTTGTCTAATTTAATATACAATACAACAAGCTAATTCTATACGCAATAGTTTTGCTTTATTGACATTTTACGTGACGTCACGCATGTGCCGAGTCCGCCATTTTTGTTGCTATGTACTTACGTTGTGAACAATAAACATACTATGTGGACCCTATTCACAGATTATAATTTAAAAGTTTATAATTTTAATATAATTCAGTAGCAGTAGTGGTAGTATGATAGTATCGTGACAATTATCTTATTAGTAGTAGTACGATAGTGTCATATAGTACTGCTACTAAAATGGAGTCTTAGTAACTTGGTCCCATTTTACCATTTGGGTACGGAACCATAAAATCCTATTTTCACTAAAATAATGTTAAAGTTAACTATATTACGAAATCAATAAGCTTCAAGGGTAGTTTTAAAAATAAATGTATACTGTATATGGTAAAATACAAATCCATAGAACAATAATATTCTCCTGATGGAGTACTGTACAGAGTATGAAATCCGCCATGTTTTCTTGATCATCATTGATATAAAATACCCAATATACACAGTTCCGAACAAAACTGACACTTAAAACTGTCGCTAAAATTAAATCTAAAAAGTTTATAGTTATGGCACAAACGTATTTTTGCATATTTAACCTTAAACGCAAGAATTAAAGTTGTTTTTAAAAAGCAATGTAGAAAAAGCAGTAAAATTTTTGACTTGAGTTAGCCGGTAGGACAAGGCATATGTGGAGTCGAATATAAATATTTTTATGCATTGACTTAGGTAATATTTTAAGGGTTTGTAAAATTTACATAAATTAAAAATCTGATCGAACGTCTGTTTTTGCGTAGAACACTTATATATCAACTAGCAAAAAGCAGAGCTTTGTAAGGGCTCGCAAAGTTATTCTATTTAGTAATATTGTTAGAAAAGTATTTTTATTAGAATTACATCTTTTAATGTATGGACTTTATTTATAATTATCTAACCTAAAAAACTCAGTGTATTTTCACCTAAAAATTACATTCGCATCAAAGGCCCGCGTCGTCAGGCTTTGGACTAGGAATATTTGGTTTTTGTTTGTTGGTATTTTCAAGGAAAAATATGTATTAATAATGAAACATTTTTTTATATTTTTTTTATATTATAAGATAGCAAACAAGCAGATGGGTCTCCCGATGGAAAGAGTCAACCATCGCCTATAGACACCAAAGATGTTAATGGTGCGTTGCTATCTTGTGGCGAGGTCTAATGCCACATGCATAAGTTTACCGGCTACCTTATCCTCCAAACCGGAACACGACAGTGACAAGCACTGACATTATTGCGGCAGGAATAGGTAAGGCGGTGGTACCAGACCCGGGCGAGACAATGCAGAAAACTTAATATTTTGCTGAAATAATTGTTTTTATTTTCTAAAATCAAGAAGTTTCTGGTTTTACGTCGATTTACGAAATCAAAATCAAAAATGTTTTATTTAAATAAACCTTCATAATTTTTGGACTACGCAGGCACGAAGAATTGACGGTAGACACTCAGCGAATACATTTTTCGAATTTTTCTCTCAGAGAAACTCTCGGAGTTCGATTCCAGAGTCAGGCAAAAGAAAAAATGTGTTTTTTCAGTTTTCTGCTAAAACAACTTTGCCCGGGATTGGAAAAGTACCCTACTGGCGATAGGCTGGCCACCTATCACATTGTGGAACTTAAGTATCTTCGGCTAACCGTGGATACACACGTTGTACTTCTGCCTACCTCTTCGGGGATACGGAATATACCTTTTTTTAGCTTTTTACCCTCGGGCTAAGATTGGGAATTGATCTCAATACAATATAAATCAATTAATACATCTGTACTGTTTCTCAATAAGCATATTGTGGAACTCTCTAACGCTCTATTTACTCTGTTCCCCGCAAACATCCCTGCTCTAGACCTAAATTCCCCTTGTGCCTCCCACAACATTACTTCGAACTTCCCTTGCATTCTCCTAACCTAACCTAAAAAATGCGATACTTTTTCAGTAAAATGTACCACAAAAGTGCACAGAACGTCGCCTAGTGTAATAATATAGTAATAAAACAAAAATGACCATTAAATTAAAGAAATATTAATTTATTTGTATTTCAAACATTGTAGGTTATTGGTTCTATTACACAGAACTTAAACATATCGGCAAACTGAGGGTGTATAGCCATGTAGTATCTGACGCTTGATATTGATACATTTAGTTTGCATAGTCTAGTTGATTTAGAATATACTGAAATAGGAAATTTACTGCAATGGTGACTATGACTACGTTTTTAAATTCATAGATTCTTACTTGATAATATTGAGTACTAGCTGTTGCCAGCGACTTTGTCTGCGCGGAGTACGTTTAATCCCCCGTAGGTGATAATATGTAGCCTATATGTTGACCCGACTTATTAGTAATATTCATACAAAATTTCAAGTAAATCCATCCAGTACTTTTTGAGTTTACCCCGGACATACATACAGACAAACAGACATACAGAAAACAGACATACAGACAAACAGATAAACATAGAAACAGACAAACAGACAAAAATTCTAAAAACTATATTTTTGGCTTTGATATCGATTGTAGATCACGCCCCAAGTATTCTTTTAAAAAAATATTCAATGCACAGTTTTGACTTTCTTACGATTTTACATCGAATCTGTCACATCTGACTTACATCTGAAAATTTTATTGACCCTCCTGTAAAAAATTCTAATATCACGGCTGATCTGAAAAACTGAGTGAGGTAAGCTGATCCAGAGTTTGTCTATTTGTATAAAAAAGGTACAAGCAAATTAAACTGGATGTAATCTCTCACTACAGCGTAAGCCAAAAGAGTACGGCAAAAATAATGACATACCTACGTATTTCCACGTTTTCCAAAATTTTACTTCTAAGAGGGTAAAATAGGGGATGAATGTTTTATATAATTTCATAAGTAAAACGCTTAGGGCTAGAAACACTAAGAAATGATTTTTCAAATTCAGCTACGATGTGGATTAAATACGGTATAAAATTTATATGAAAATTTTTATTCCTTGGACATATTTGCATGAAGTTTCGCACGAATTGACGAAAAATTACAAAAGTGTTTTTTCGACATAACTTTTTTCAACTTATCATTTTTCGACTTTCAACAATATTTAAATTAAAATTACGCTGTTTATAGGTAACTTATTTCGTATTTTTAAAGTAACTTCCAGGCTAATATACCGCTATATTTTAAAATCTGATCAGCTAGCTCTTGTGCTTAAAATACTGATTCAAATACTGCAAATCGGATTAAAATTGGTTGTTTTGTTCGGGATTAAAAGGGATTAAAGTTTTTTCTTTTTTTTTAAATTCGGGAAAAAAGCTTTTTTTACATGTTTTCGACATTTTTAACCAAATAATAATAACAGTTTAAAGCTAAAAAATTGCATGGAATGTTATTTGAAAGTACAATTACTTGTTGGTCATTTTGAAAAAAATATACATCTTTTCAAATACTGAATAACTAAGTATCAATAAAAAAACTTTGGATTTTTGAACTTTTTGAACTCAATACTTTATGCTTAGACATAGTTTTTTTCTTTGAGCTTAAAATACCTCAATTTAGCGGGAAGTTTCAGATGACCTGTAGGGTAAACCAGCTTACAGATTTTTTAATATAGTTACATTAGTTGGTTACATAGGTGTGTTATATACATAGCAATTCTAATAGATAGGTATATTTAGTTTGGGGTATAGTTTAGTACATATAATATTTTTATGCCATAGGTAATTTTAGGTTAGATATACCCTGTTAATTACAAATTTCTTTTACAATGACGTTAGTTTGTCCGATAGGTGTGTTATTAATAGTATTTTTAGTTTGAGGTATAGTTAGTTACGATATTAGCTGGTATAGAAAAATTTAGAAGTTTTTTACTTAAATTTTAATAACAAAAATGTCGTACATAAATAATTAAGATAAATATGTATACATTTTTTTAAAGTACTAGCGGCCCACCCGGCAATATGGAGATATTTAATAAAGTAGTATAAAGAAAGATTAAATAATTTCTAAAGTAAATATGCGCGAGCGAAGCCACGGGTTACAGCTAGTATGCAAATAAAACAACCTGTACGTATCAACAGTTACTTAAGATTTATACGAGACTAGCTGTTGCCCGTGACTTCGTTCGCGCACTTCGTTTACTCCGCACAGCTCATCCCCCGTAGGTGATAGCATGATAATATGTACCCTATATGTTGACATACAGACAAACAGACAAAAATTCTAAAAACTATCTTTTTGGCTTTGATATCGATCTTAGACTACGCCCCATGTATTCTTTTAAAAAATATTCAATGTACAGTTTTGACTTTCCTACGATTTTATCATATGTATAGATATAGATTAACTGCAGACCGCTCCATTAGGATAAAAAGTATTCTATGTGCTATTTCATATCATCTTATATCTGAGTCCAAATCCAAATTGGTACAGCCAGTTTTAAGTGATTGTTTATCAGTTTGGTTGTTTGATCCAAACATACAAACTTTAACATTTATATAATATATAGTATAAGATATCCACAATTAAAAAACCACATTCTATTTATAGAAATTATTAAATAAAAAAGTTTTTAATTCAAACTGTTTCTTTCACTTAAACAAGCGTTATCAACAACACGTGTAAACAGAACAAAATGCTTTGTTACTTATGATTTCCTATTCGTCCAAAAGTCATCATAAATATTACTATTATGTTCATACAGGAACAACAAAGACTAGGATATTGTTATTTTATGTAAGTACAAATAGAATTTAAAAAAATTACCTAACTTGGTCCTCAAAATAAGTAATCAATATAAAAAAAAAACATTTTGAAATCATCGAATTGATGTCCTCTTAATTTTGGCAGTCGGTTGACAACTATAAAAGGTATTCAAAATTATTAATGAAAAATATTAAACTTCATAAAAAATTGACTCCACTAATAATAACAGGATCAATTTGTATTATTCGACTAAATTAAAAGGAGGTTGTAATGCATTGTCCTTTTACTGAAAAAGTGGCCATTGAAATTTTGTCGTATTATATTTGGAGCGTCGAGTAAATATTTAAGACAAATAAAATGAAAATCATACATTACACCCTATATTTAGTCATATAAACGACAAAAATAAATCGATAAACTCTTATACTTATCGAAAATACAATATTTTATATTTTTTTAACGTTCATGATGTCGTATTTTACAGTTTATCAGAGAACAATTCTGTATTTTTGACGTGCGGGCAGTGATGGTATTCTATTTGCAGTGAGTGCACAATTTTAAATTGTGCGCCCATTCCAGTATTAATTTATTTTTTGCCCCATTCTCATCTCAAAAACGTCCTCTAAAGGACGTTTTTGAGACGCTGATTGTGTATCTTGGGTTTTTATACCAATGGTAGGTATGCACATAAGTATAGTAAATGTAATCTGTGGGTATGCATGTTTTTTTTTTGTAGGTATGGGTGTTCCATATGTTTCCTTAGGTGCCCCACAGACCTACAAAAATATTGCGCAATACTTTTTTTGTGCAATAATATTGAATATCCATTTGTTTCCAGACGTTCAATAAATTCACTCAATAAAATTGACAAACCATTCTGACCAATATTTTCGTGCGAGCAATATGGCTGACGACGAAATTTTGGCGGCAACCATGCTGGTGATTTTGATAAATAAATCTATACACGACGATTAAATTTACGACACGACCATATATTAAACACCGCGACTGACCGACCACGACCGTTCCAAGTTCTGAAGTGAAAAATATTGTGCAATATTAAACCTACGCAGTGCAAGAAAAAAAGATTGTACAATAAAAATTAAACCCGCTCAAAGTTTCGGTCAATCATTGTGCAATCTTCAATATTAACTCTAAATGGTCATTAATATTGTACAGTACGTAATATTGCGCAATATTATTGTAGGTTTATGGGCCGCCCAAGGAAGTTACATTCTACCCGGAATATTCACACGCGCTTCAAAATCGTTCCGAAGAGTACCACGACATGTGTGGAGTGTGTCTCTTTCTACTAAATAAAGCGCCAATCGCCATATTATACAAGTGCGGCCATGCGTAGTTTGCAAATTACTACTAAGTAATTCTACTAATTTGAGAAACAGTTTTTGCATTGCATAAGTAATTACTTAATAATTAAAATAAGCACATTTTAGAACTCACTATGTTAATTGCAATACATTTTATGCTAATTTATTTGTCGACGTGTATGAATAAAAAGGATTTAACGATTACTGAATATGTAATCGTTAAATCCTTTCTACCATCTACCATCTAGATAGTTTTATTTACACTGGCAATTGCAAGAAAGGGACAACATCCACTCTTGTCGTTGTCTTGCTCAGAACGTTTTTCCACTCTGTTATGTAAGAAACAAATGTCAACTTTATGTGTTACGAAATAAAGTACATTTTTTTTTCAAATATTGCTTTGTAACAATTCCCGTTATTGTATATAAGTTCCTTGGGGCCGCCTTATTCAGAATCAATCAGTGTTGACAGACGTACAATAATTATTGCATATATACCATAATTTCGTGATATCTTTTCAGTCTCCAACCTTCAGCGTAGGTACAATCTTTAGGAAAATACATATTAAAAATTTTGACGGTTTTCTATTCTACCCTTATGGCAAATTTTAAATAATATGACCATATTCAAACTATATTTTCAATTTATAATGTTTCATAATAGAAGTTAAATAATAATTTTATACTGTACAATAGTTTTGTTAAGAGTTTAATAATTTTACGGCTCTGGTTTAATAATCATTTTTCACGGGTCTGCCAACACTGAAGTCAATTAACAAAGTAAAGAAACCACAGAACATCTACTACTAACAATTTGCCTTTTTTCAGTGAACTGTCAACTGTTTAGTGTTTACATTTCATCTAATTACTGGTGATTATTCATAAAAAATCAGTTGCTGTTGGATACAACTTTGTTAGAAGTTAATTCAGTTGTGTTTGTTACATTTCAATGTTTTCAAACAAAACACAACTCTTGAGACGTACACCCGAGAATGGAATTGACCGTGAAAATTATTTAAGTCTGTTAGTTGATGAATATATCAATACTTCTTCGTTTGGTAAGTTTTGTTTAAGATAAAATTACACAATTCTAGGTTTATTAATTTAAAATTACATTTCTGTTCAGCATAATAGATTTCTCTCCAGAGCTCCACACTTAACATGCGTTCCAACTGAGAATAGGATCGCGCTTGTTATCAACTTCATATCACAAGTATGAAATTAGTAATGTCAGCAAAAAATATTTATTCTAAAAATATTGGTGATATATTGAAGAACAAATAACGTTTTAATAAGTTTACCGGCTGCTGTACCTTACAAATTGAAACACACAGTCACAAGCATAGATGCGACAGGAATAGGTAAAGCAGTGGTACCAAACCTGGGTGTTAAATAACAGATCTTTATTTACCACTAAGTCTCAGTCGTTAGACCCTTCTTTCCTACTGGACAATGTGCTTGAAGTCCCACAACCGAGGCCCCCTAGTGCCTGCTAGATTTCTAGATGATAACCAATATTTATTACAAAAAAACATGTTTTGTGTACATGGAGTTGCTGGTCACCATGTTGGGGTGACGTCACAATTGTGGATATTGATGATGTCATGAAAGAATGTGGAAAACAAAATGGGAGATCTTCCCAGCCAGGCAGCTTACTTCTTAGCTTTTACACTATTCTTGCTCAAAAAATTTTCCATTTGAGCTTGCAAATCATCATCAATGCTTTCAAAATAATGCTTTGTTTAGGTCATATCCTAGTGTGCCCAGGGCTTCCAATAAAACAGCCCTGATAATAGTGACATTGTTTGCCTTTTATGAACTGTCTGGCAGATCATCTATTCTTTAAAGAAGATCCAGACCAAAACCATGTATATGTGCAGAAATTATTTCATTTACTTTTCACTCAAAGTACAAGTTCAAGTGTGTCCTTCAATTTCACCAAGTGCCAATAATTAAATGTTGTTTGAAATTCACTGTATATTTTGTATGGTTACAGACATTGTAGGTCTAGTCTAGTCTAGGAATAAGAAATTGAAATTCTTGTCAAAATATTCATACGTAATATTATTTGGTGCAGCAAATGTTGTAAGCTGTAATCACAGTTAGGTGGTGTGGTCAACCTTTGTTTACAGTTTACAATAAAGGCAGATGATTTATGGTTATAATTAAACCCCAATATCTATGTAGCATATTGGTGGCAAATAATTTTAGGGATGGGGTGATTATAATTAAATAAATCTCTGTTTTCTATTTTATTTACATAACAAAATAAACAAGTACAATAATATATTATTGACATTGATTTTAATTATGAACTTTGCCAGTGACGTCGGTAGAAGTTTAAAGATCATTTTCTTGCCTCAAATGGATATTTTTGTGTAGGACACAAAGCTTTACTTCCGTTAATATGGAACATATCCAAGTAATTTACTACGAGTTTTTCGCCGTGGTGGTCCCGGCCTTCTTCTTAGAATAGGCCAACAGCCGTTCTGCCAGGCAGGTCGTAAAAGGCGACCGATTGGTTATCGAGTCACTACCATCGTGGCTACTAGGTGGTAGAGTTCTGCATTGTCTCGCCCGGGTCTGGTACCACTGCCTTACCTATTCCTGCCGCAATAGCATCAGTGCTTGTCGCTGTCGTGTTCCGGTTTGGAGGGTATGGTAGCCGGTAAACTTATGCATGTGGCATTAGACCTCGCCACAAGATAGCAATGCAACATTAACATCTTTGGTGTCTATAGGCGATGGTTGACTCTTTCCATCAGGAGACCCATCTGCTTGTTTGCTATCTTATGACATAAAAAAAAAGAGTGTCACATACTAAACAAATGTCAATGTCAATAATATATTATTATAATTATTTAATTTATTATGTAAATAAAAAAAGGATACAGATATTTATTTAATTACAATTATTCCATCCCTAAAATGAGTTGCCACCAATATGGTACATAGATAAATGGGGTATAGTCAAGTCAAAGTCAAAGTCAAAACATTTTTATTCAAATTATCCTTTACAGGCACTTTTGACGAGTCAACATTTTTTGAGTTACTACCGGATCGGAAACGCGGCCACACACTGAGAAGATCCGGCGGAAGAAACTCAGCGGGCTTGTCTTTTTTTGTGCATATACATTTTTTTTAAACAATGTTATTACAATTACAATTACAATGTATTTATGAATAATATATTATAATTATTATGAGACTGCTATGAGGAGCAATTAATCCCATGCCTTATTATCATCCAAATATTCAGATATTTTATAGTAACCTTTTTTACAAAGTTTCGATTTGATACATTTTTTAAATTTGTGTATTGGTAGATCTTTAATAGCATTTGGAAGTTTATTGTAAAAGCGTATAGATTGCCCCATAAAAGAGTTACTTATTCTGTGGAGACGTGATACATGCAGAGCAAGATTGTTTTTGTTCCTTGTGTTTACATTATGTACATCACTATTTTTCTTAAATGAAGAAATATTTTTACGAATATACATCAAGTTTTCAAATATAAACTGTGATGGTACGGTTAAAATATTAATTTCTTTAAATTTTTCTTTAAGGGAAACTCGTGGACTGAGATTGTAAATAGCTCTTACAGCTCTTTTTTGTAAAACAAAGATTGTATTTATATCAGTGGAATTTCCCCATAGTAGAATCCCATAAGACATAATACTATGAAAATAACTAAAATACACAATTTTCGCAGTGTCTACGTCACTAATCTGTCTCTTTTTTTTAACTGCAAATGCCGCTGAACTCAGTCTACTCGTTAATTTGTCGATATGTGGTTCCCACTGTAGTTTTTTATCTATCGTAATCCCTAAAAAGACAGTAGAGTCCACAAGATCCAATTTGTCCCCGTTAAGTTGTACATTGGTATCTATATACCTTACATTAGGCGTTGAGAATCTAATACACTTGGTTTTATTTCCATTTAATAGGAGGTTGTTAACATTGAACCAGTGTACAACTTTTGAAATCGCAATGTTCACTTCGTCATACTTACCAACTCGTCTTTTCACTTTAAATAAAAGTGAAGTGTCATCCGCAAACAGTACGATTCCATGCCTATTGCCAACAAAGAAGGGCAAGTCATTTATATATATCAAAAACAAAAACGGACCAAGAATGGATCCTTGTGGAACACCCATGGTGACAGTGGCACCGTTTGATCTTATTCCATTGATATCGACCCTCTGAGTTCTTCCATTCAAATACGAAGTCAGAAGATCGAGGGCCTTACCTCTAATGCCATAGTAGTGTAATAAAGTTATACCATACACTGTGTGTTTAATGTTTTTCAGTAGTATTAAAGATGCCAATTATAAAAATTTATTAAAAATGACGAAGGCATTGAAGAAAACCACTAAAAAAAGGACCCAAGTTTACCAGGCATCCCGGATAGGCTCACATTTTTTACTTGTGATTTCAATGTGGGGTACAATTTTGTGGTACACTTAAACAGGGTAATTTAAAAACACTGCACAATCACCTGGTAGAAATAATATAATTGTTATTTGCAGATGCAAAGAGTCAGGTGCTGGCCGATTTAGAACATTTTGCATATGATCCAATAAATAGGTTTAAGACTTTAATATAAATGAATTGATTAAAATAATTATCATTTACAGATGCAAAGATTCAGGTGCTTGCCAATTTAGCAAATTTTGCATATGATCCAATAAACTACACTTACATTAGGAATGTTGGTGTACTGGACATTTTTATTCATGTGTTGAAGAATGAAACCAATAGTATATTACTACATTTTGCTGCTGCTGGGATCTGCAATCTTTGTATAGGTAAAATATAAATCATTTGAGATGAATTTTTGTTATATAACGAGCTGGTGAAATAAGTTCTTTATCCCATGATGATAATTTAATGTTACTAGATTACTTCCTAAAATTAGTGTACACATAAGTGTCACTAACCTCTGTAATTCAGTTTTTTTTTTATATCATAAGATAGCAAACTAGCTTCTGATGAAAGAGAAACATTCACCTATAGACACAAAAGAGGTAAATGGTGTGTTTCAATCTGTGTGGCTGGATGGCAATGCCACATGTATAAGTCTACCAGCTACTTTTCTCTTCAAACCAGAACACGGCAATGACAAGCATTTCTGCAACAATAGGTAAGGCAGTGGTACCAAATACTCGAGTGAGTCATTTAAGAACTCTACCATCTAGAAGTTGCGATGGTAGTGATGCATATAGCCAATCAGTTACCTTTTATGACCTGCCTGGCAGAACGACAGTTGGTCTATTCTTCAAAGGAACCTGGAGTCGGACTAACACGAGGGAATATCATCAATGTTACTAGACTACATCATAAAATTAGTGTAAAGTGTCACTAACCTCTGTAATCAAAACAAGTTAATGGAATATGAAGTGATGCATGTATTATATTTATTCTATATATTAATACATCAAGCAAAAGCTTTGTGCCCCTTTTTATGACAATTATGCGAATATGGAAGTATAAAATTTGGCGTATAATTATATAATTACAATAATATATTATTGACATTGACATTTGTTTAGTATGTGACACTCGTAGTAATTGGCAAAAAGTTAATAATAGTTTTGACTTTCCTATGATTTTATTATTTAATAATAGTTTTGTCTTTCCTACAATTTTATTATATGTATAGATGTAAATAAAAAAAGAAAATAGATTTATTTAATTATAATTACCCCATTCCTAAAATCAGTTGCCACCAATATGAACGGGGCTTAGATATAACCATCTGGCACTTAGATAGTAACAAACCATGAACATCTTTGGTGTCTATATGTGATGGTATTCTTTTTCCATTAGGAGAGCCTATCTGCTTATTTATCATCCTATCATATAATGAAAAGTGAATTGGGTGTGTTGTCTTGGACACTAGTAGTTATTACAACCACTCAAACAATTTATTTCTTAAGTCATATTTGTTATATTCCGATTTCAGATCCATTAAAGATTTCCAGAAAGAAAAGAGCATTTATTTTATTGAGGAGAGTATATTTAAAAAGAATGAAAATTCAGGCAATTTTTAAATATCATGAAGAATATGTAAAAGAATTTTTGAAGTTGAACTTTGAAGAATTGACAATCTGCCATTATGCCAGACAGTTCGTAAAAGGTGAACAACTACATGTCAACTCCTATGTGGTAGATTTCCATTATGTCTTGCCTGGGTTTGGTACCATTGCTTTACCTATTCCTTGTTTTTCATTTTTTTTATGGAAGAGGGGCAAAAGAGCAGGAGGTGCACCTGATATTGAGTGATCACCGCTGCCAATGGACATCTGCAATACCAGAGGTTTTGCATTGCCAGAGTTGCGTTGCCGTCCTTTTAAAAATGTGTAAGATCTTTTCTTGAAGGTCCCCATATCGTATTTGTTCGTACACGTCCCTGCAGATAATTGATTCCACAAAAGAGTAGTGCGAGGCAAAAAGTGCCGGGAAAACCGCATGGTTGTGGATTTCCAGACATGAGAGATGGTGAGGGTGGAACTTCAAATTTTGACGCGATGTCTGATGATGGAATTTAGGAGCAGGAATTAATTCAAACAACTCGTCCGACACTCTCCATGATAGATATGATAAAAGATGCAGAGCGAGCTTACATCTTTGTATAATGCCAAGGAGTCAAGCCATTTCGAAATAGCTGATCGTCAACGATTCGAACCGCTCTACGTTGAATGCGATCAAGTGGAAGAGGCTGGTACTGGGGAGCTCCGGCCCAGAGATGAGAGCAGTACTCCATGTGAGGCCGAATTTGCGCCTTATACAGTTGGAGACGATGGGCCGGTATTAAGTACTGCTTCGCTCTGCTGAACACACCGAGCTTTTTGGAGGCTAGTTTTGCCTTAGCTTCCAGATGACCGTGAAACTGATCGGTAATTGATATGTCGACTCCCAGGATTCCGACACTAGCTGAGGCTGTCAGGAGAGTATTCTCAAATCGAGGTGATACGACAAGGGGTAACTATTTTTCGGTGAACGCGCAAAGCTGTGTCTTCTTGGGGTTAAATGTGACCAAGTTTTGACGACCCCATTCCGAGATATCAGTAAGTCGATTCTCGACTTCAGACACAAGCTTCTTTCGGCTCTCTTCGACCGCTACAGCCAGAGTATCATCTGCATCACCAGTACTATCATCTGTATAACAATGTATATTACTAATTCGCCACATATCATTGATGTGCAGTGGAAAAAGTGTCGGTGATAGCACGCAGCCTTGGGAAACACCAGCATAGACAGGTTTAAGATCGGAGCACGCTTCGTCGGCTGCGACCTTGATACTCCGACCGTCAAAAAACTTGTTATCCACTTGCACTATTTCTCAGGAAGGCCGTAGGAATGCAGCTTTGCGAGAAGTGTTTTGTGCCATACCCGATCAAAGGCCTTAGCTATGTCCAAACTAACTGCCAATGCCTCCCCCTTGGACTCAACTGCTTCCGCCCACCGATGTGTCAAATGTACTAGCAGATCACCAGCTGAGTAGCCACGACGGAAATCGTACTGACGGTCACTAATCAGCTGGTGCTCTTCTAAATGCTTCAGGAGCTCACAGTTGATGGTTTACATAATTTTGGAGAACAAGGAGGTTATGGCTATGGGCTGGTAAATGGACGGATTAGAGCTATCTCCTTTTTTAGGAATAGGATACACTAAAGCTGTCTTCCACGATTTTGGTATCACGCCGAGTGAGTAGGAGAGTCGAAACAGGGGCGTTAATACTGGCACCAACTCTGGAGCATTCACTTTAAGCACAGTAGAAGGGATGCTATCCGGCCCACTGGACTTGTGGATGTCCAAGGAAAATAGTGCTTTATGCACAAAAGACTGCAGGAATCTTACTTAGTTCCGGCATAGAACTATTGCACCGCGGGATGGTAGGCGATGCGTTCCCTTGGTCCAGAGTCGAGTTGACCGCAAAGAACGAGCCCAGAAGATCGGCCTTCTCCTTTGCGGTATAGGCCAGAGTCATTGTCTCCGTGCAAAGATGGAGGAGAGGGCTGAGAGAAATTCCCTATGACAGCCTTGGTGAGAAACCAGAACGCACGAGTTCCCGAAGGAAGGCCATTGGAATTCTCAAATGTGTTCCGACTTTGCCTTGGCTATAGCTCTTTTGAAGAACCTTGAGGCAGAATTGTACCTCTTTCGTAACGTGCTGGTTTTTATCACGAGATGCCAACGCGGCAGTTCTAGCTCGGTAGCACTCCTGCTTTCGGCGTAAAGCCGTTTTGCAGGAGCGACCAAAACAATGCTAAGACTTACCACCAACTGGCACCGCAGAAAATGGAATGAAAAGTTCCATGCCCTGCAGCACCACATCAGCGATAGAGTCAGCAACGACATTTGGATCATCCAGCTTGAAGCACATTCGCCCTCATGGATAGGACGCAAAGAAAGACCGCATCCCGTCCCAATCTGCTGACCTATAGTGCCAAACGTGACGACAGCCTGCAAAAGGAGGCCGTGATAGGCGCGTAACCGGCACTTTACTCCGAATCAGGCAGTGGTCTGACGTACCAAGTGGAACGTCCACAGATATCTGGCAATCAGAAGGTTAGCAGAAGGTCCAACAGTGAAGGCGTATGGTCATCTACATCTAGAACACGCGTAGGCGAAGTTACCAATTGTGTTAGACCATACGCCAAGGCAAAATCGTGAACAGACCTCCCCGCATCATCAGTAGTGCTGAACATAGCATCGTTTTTATTAAATGTTGTGTTTCAGTTTGGAAGGTAAGGCAGTTGGTAAACTTATACATGTTTGGATAGCAACACTTAGTGTGTTACTCGCCATAAATACATTTGGTGTCTATAGGCGATGGTTTTATATTTCCTTCAGGAAAGCCTGTCTGCTTCTCTTTATCTTATGGTATAAAAAAAGGAATTGTATAAGTTTTGGAATCCACTAGTTATTACAACTACTCTATCTATCTATGTACTACTACTAATTCTGAAGTCTGTGTTGTAATCTGATTTCAGATCCAGAGAATATTGATTACATGCTGGAAAATAACACACTGAGTCATTTACAAAAGCTGCTCAAATCTGAACACATTGAGACAGTTGCCGATATTATAACAATATATATTTATTTGTACAACAGTCATGCCAAAAATAAAATAAATATTATTGAAATAAGTTCAGAAATGAAAACTTTAAAGATGTCAACTAACCCAATGATAATAAATTTGGCATCAATATTCTTAGATGAAATTGCAAGCATATAAAATTTAAAGAACAATAACAGAAATCAAAATGAATAAAATACTGTCTAACAGGTTTCCTTACATAGCATTAAATAAAAATTATCAAAAGATATGTAAAATACACACCAACTCATTTAGCACTGCTTCATTTAAAGCGGGTGATAAAATACGAATTCAAAAAACACTAACACAAAAAGACCTAGACACATTCTCGAATTTGACCAGTGATCATAATTACCTGCATAAAAATAATGGCAATAAAAGGCCTATAGTACATGGAGCTTTTCTTAACAGCTTAGTTGCTGGTTTAATAGGAACTCATCTTCCGGGGCCTGGAACTGTGGTCCTGTCACAAACTATGAAGTTTCCAAATAAGTGTTTTGTGGGTGAAAAATTAACAATAAGTGTTGAACTTGTTGATGTGAGGAAAATATTAAAAGTGAAGTTTTTTTGCATTGTTGAAGAAGAAAAGAAGGTTGTGTTCGAGGGTGAGGCCAAATTAATGCTGGCTAAAGATTCATAGGCATAGACTTAAGATAAAAAAATAAGAGTAGGTATATCACTAAGTTATTAAATTATTTAAAAAATGTATATAGATCTTTATGGATTTCAGAACAAAATAGATATATTACAGCATGATGAACATGATATATGATCTGTGCCAATATTTTAGGGACTAAATTAAAAGAACTCTACTTATAGTGTGCAAATTTTATAAGTGTTTGCTCAAATTTTTAGTAGGATGTGTACTATTTGTCTTATATCTGATTTTTAATATTACGTTACAAATATTATAACCAAAACAGTATTTTGTGTTCAGTCATTTGATAACAAGTAAGATGACATGGTTTATGCAATATAAAACATTAAAAAACGACTGGAAAATTAGCTATGATGCATTTTGAATCATTCTATCTATAATATGCAATTATAGATAGAATAATTCAAAATGTATGCAAATAGCTACAAACTCACAACATTTATTGATTTGAGATATACAAGTAGTGTAGGTCAAATTCATATACAACCAATTTGATAAATTTTTTATTTTGATGTCTGTACTATTATGTATGAATACAAACTGTAATTAAGTTTAAGTGAAACATACTTAGTGTGTTAAATACTGTGCATTTAGAGACGCCTGCATATTATGAAACAGATTCTAGTTACAAGTAATAAAATATAAGGTTTAAAAAATGTTCAAAAATAGATATTAAATACTGTAATAATTAACAAGTACATATATGTCACTAAAAGAAAAAGTATGCTAAGCCAAGTGTGCAATCTCTAAAGTTTTTAAATAAGTTGTGTAAGAGGGAAAAAATGTTTTAATATGTGGTATTAGTAAAATAATCGGAAAAATTAGATATATGAATTGATATAACTCCTAATTGAGCTTTACACTCATTTACGAGCATGATACCAAATACCTCTGATGGATAAGGGTAACATTAGTTACCTGTACTCATCAATGAACATGTATTGGTAACATCTATATTAATTAATCACAACGATGCTTTTAATGTAAAGCTGGGTCTCCTGTGTATGTGTTGCTCTAAACACATACATGGATGCAATGCATTAAATAAAATTACACTAAATTCATGTGTCATGAATGATAATTAATATACACACTCATATGTATTATTTTTTTATGGCTATTTAACTCTGTTGTCAAACTTAACAGAGATTTTGTTGTTTAGTCTATGGTCGAATTTCAGCCACAACCCATCGCTAGTTAGAATAAATTGGCAAATTATGTAAAGATCTTTTGTTTTGATTTAAAAAGAACTATCATAGCTGTGATGTTTGTCTTAAATTGCTCACTTTGTTTGTTGCTGTCATCTAAATTTTATTCCATTATGAAATGTCTTGAATCTTGATCACCTTAAAAAGGTATATGTTTTCATAATTATATAGGATGTAGCACCGACCACACAGCCCATAGACACCAAATAATAGGTGAATGACTTGTGTCAACACATCTGACTTATAGTTCCGATGTAAATGTCCACGCGCCAATGAGTAGTGATTGGGTAATCAGTGTCGACCAATCAGATCCTCTGTACATTACTATCTTTCACTGTGGCCTTGAGTTAGCCAATTACGGCGTTGCAACCCCACTTCGTCTTACTTCAGCTAGTTGCCAGAATGCATTCAATACGGAAAATCAAACATTAGCCGTCTATAGGCTGTGTGGTCGGTGGGATGTAGTTACCAAAAGTTTTATGTGTAGACATGTAGTTTGAGTAGATTGGTATTATCTATGGTATATTATGTAGATATAAAAATGTTTCTAAATTCTTTTCACTAGTGCCAAAATTATGATATTCAAATTAATAAATACATAAGGATATTCATTTTAAATTTTTTTGATGATCTACTTTATTAATGGTTAAGAAAACTCGAGCATTTAAATCTATTAAAATACTTGTCTCCTTTTCTAATCTTGAATTGAAAATGAAGATTAAGTTTAAGTTTCCTTTAAAAGGTATTAATCTTTCCACTGAAAGGCATATTTAAAACCATTTTATGGACTCACACCTAAATCTTAAATAGTAAATACAAAATGCTCAGGCTTTTGGTGTGTTAAGATTTAGATTGTTATTGTCTCCATAATTTTGAGGCACAAGCAGGTTATTGCTATAAACCTGGGATCCTATTCACATAACAAAATTTCAATTAAATCGAAGCATTCAGGGCTCTTAAATATTGTTGTGCAATGCGACGTATCGTGTTTATGTGTAGACCTATTAAAATACTTATCTCCTTTTCCAAGTCTTGATGTGAACTTCAAGTTAACTTAAAAAGAGATTTGTTTTTTTGAAGTGAAACTTCTTTATCGACATATAGGAAAAACTTAAAAGCAATAAAAAAAAAACAATTTTTATGTTACACTAGACCGCCACGCGCCATGATTTTTATTTTTAATTAGTAAATAGTAAATAGCAGAAAAATGATACGTCACTAGTTTCACTTTATACGTATGTACACACACACACACACACACATACACATTTTTTTACTAAAAGGCATAATTAAAGATATTTTAAGGTCTCACCTAAATCTTGAATCATAAGTAAAAAAAGCTTAGACTTTTAGTGTGCTAAGATTTAGGCAGTTATAATTGTCCTTAAGCAGGTTTTCAATCGATTCAAATCATTTAGTGCTCTTACACATTTTTTGTGCACAAGCAAAAAAAATTTGTGCTGAGAATACTGTTTAAATTAATATTTAAATTTCAGTTTCAGACTTAAGGGGCTTAAGAACTGGCATAGCTGTGATACGTTAAATACGTGTCTTTAGTATTTGTTATCACTAGTCTATTGTTGTATGATTTGCTTTGGTTACCCTGTTGGATTATTTAATTATATTATGAGTCGCCTCTGTGGTCTAGTGATCTGGTGTCGGTGTTAACCACATGAGGTCTCGGGTTCGATTTCCGGATTGGATAATTCAAAAAACGTGTTTTTTCAGTTTTTTAATAGAAACAATGTTCCCCGGAATTGGATAAGTCGCCGGTTGGTGATAGGCTTGCCGTCTATCATATTATGGGACTAAGTATGTACAGCTAATCGTGGGTGCACTTGTTGTACCTCTGCCTACCTCCTTAGGGATACGAGCGTGAAGATACTTTCTTTATGATATGAGTCTGAAAAATACCTTGCCTCTTAATAAAATTTTAGCAGAATAACTTATATACTTATTGTGATTTGTGATCAATTGATTATTATTGTTCATTTTATAGTTATAATTATTTTAGCAGTATATATTTGAAAGTTAATTTTGTCAGTATGTAGTTGAATTTATTCTGATCTGGTAAGCAGAGTGTATTTACTTTTTGAAAGCTTTCTTTATAATTGACATAATAAAGATTCCTTAAGTTCAAGTTTACTTATCAAATCAAAGTGGGTTTTTCAATTTAAGTTGTTCAGAATCATCTCATAATGATTTTGACTCTTCATGGAGTAGTGTTATAAGTTTAACAAAATGTGATTTTAAAGATCTGATTGCGACATTGTCACTCCTGAGAAATTATTCGATTTGGATGTTAAATTCAGACAGTAAACAATGCCAGTGATATAATTTCTTTATTTTGGTTCTTTCGTTATTTACCCATAAAGACAATACAAGAGAGAGTTATAATCAATTTATTTAAGAATCCCTGAAAAACTGTTTCCTTTGTAAGTAGAGACAAGTAGGGCCGCCCTACGTGTGCAAGTCAGAATTGTAAAATTCTGACCTAACCCTAAAGTAAGCAAATTATTTGCTGTGTTAGTCAACGATACTAATACATAGAAATACATATATAAATACTGGAATATATTTAATAAACACCCAAACCCGGAAATACAAACATTTTTGCTCATCACACAAATGCTTGTCCCCGCCGGGGATCGAACTCGGGCCCCGTCGATTGCGTAGTCAGGGTCGTAAACCATTCGACCAATGGGGCGATCATTCGCTTTTGGAAATTTAGTCAAAAATCTACTAAATTTCCAAATGCAACATTTCGAAAACATTCATTCGTCCATGTAAATATATTAAAATATATAAATAACAGTCGAAAGATGAAGTGGCCACCAGTTCGGAAGGCTGGTTCTACGATACAGATACCGACGGAAACTTCCTAGTTGTAATATACTTTGAAACATATTTATGTCATACATATGCTTACATTTTACAAAGATAATTTATATATGCATGAAATTAGCCATATTAATAAGTAAAAAGAATAGTCATAGAATTTATCGAAACGTAAATGAAAACGTAGTGTCCATGGGCGTACCTAGGGGAGGGGGGGGGGCTCAGGGAAAGACTGCCGCCCCCCTGGAATTTGTTTACCTCTCTACTATCTACTGTTGTGGATAAAAATGTATTAAGATAAAAAAATATAGTCCTAAAATGTGACGGTTGCTCCCTCCTTACTCAGAACCTGGGTACGCTAATGGTAATGTTAGTATGGACTCATTTCCATACATCGTTGTCAACTGCTACTTAGATAACTACATCTGTGGAAGAAATAAAAAATCATAAATAACTGCCAATAAGATTTGATTATATAATTTGATATAACTATAAACAATTTGTAAGTATGTTAAGGTTAAGACTTAAGAGTTATTATTTATTAAATGTATGACTATATTTTCATAGGAACAATTTTATGCTGCTATTTTGGTATGAAATATTTAGTTATAACATAACTAATAAATAGTACAATATGAAATTTGAGATCAGTATTAAGTTTTAAAATATCTATGTTGTTTTAAATTCAACCTTGTTTTTGTTGTTCGTTTAGTGAATGGGTTGTTATTGTGTGTAAGTTTTATGTTGTAATATGTTGTGTTTAACATTAAGTTCTTCTAATAATTATTCTGTAGCCAACATAATTAGTTTACTAAAATTTGTTTGCCGCATCAACAATGCTTTGTCCTTATTTTGTTGGCAAAAATACGATTGTAGATTAGTAAGATTGCAACTGTAGCAGCCCCTAATTCAAAATGGTCAGTTATCTCCCATTTTTCGTTTTACAACTTAAGTTGCCTTTATACAATATTTTTTAGAATACCATGTGTTACTTGTAACAAGTGACAGTTTGGTCACTTCGAACAAGTAAAACTTGGTAATCATTGGTAAACTTGTTTTTGTCATTTCCTAATTATTAGCAATTTCCCTTAATGGTACTTAAGGCCGTTTTAAGGAACAGAACACCTACCTTCCTGGCTGGCTGACAATATGGTTAAATATGTCATTATAATCATGACAACTAGTTGGTAAAAGGTCCACCCAGTTATTGTACAACCGCCTTAATTTTTCCTGCCACAATAGCGTTCATGTGATGTATGCTCCAAATAGTAGAGAAGGTAGCCTGTGAATTTGTTTAATTGGCATTACATTCCGCCACATGAATGGTAACGCACCATTAACATTTTTGGTGGTTATAGACGATGGTTATATCTATCCATTAGGAGAGACGTTTGTTTCTTTACTAAGCTATGATTGAACAAAGTTTACCCATTAAACTGATAAAAGGTTAAAGGATTTGCCATAGGAAAATAAAATATATAGGTACTTACTTTTCCTAGAAATGTAATGTTAACTTTTCTCAAGTAGGCGCAGGTTGCTCCCTCTTTCCCTAAAATATAAAACTGATTCGCCACTGATGTACACTGCTAAAATTATTTAAATAGATAACTAAAATCTAATTACCTCAACTTGAGGAATTGTTTTTATTGATTGCTAATTAATTCATAGAGGCTTTACGACGCCATAGATTTTCTACTATAAGATTGATAATGTTTGTAAAAGAATCACTAGTCACTGCCCATTAACCTTGTCAGATGTCAAAGTAATATGCGTGATTTAAAATTTTTTGTGGATTCTATTGGAGTAAAAAATTTTCTGGATTTTAATCTGGATTTACTTCCTATATTCTAAATTTAGTTTTAATCCGTCCAGTGATTTAGATATGCTTAGCATACGTCATACGCATAAAAAATCTCATTTCTAATGTTGGTGAAGGAGTTTGACCACAAGGGCTATAATGCTATTTGTACTATTTAGGAAAGGACCTGTCCTGCATATACGCCTCACCTGGTGCGTTACAGCGCCCATGGTCAAGCTATAGTACTGCTTTACAATGTTGAGGTAGGTTCTTTACCAGTGTTTCCCAACCTTTTTTGTGCCATGCCCTACTGTAACACGTTTAAAAAAAGAACAGCGTTGTTTAGCGAGTTTTATCATTTATTTTATTAGTTGATATTTTGGTAACTACTTACAAAATTATATATAATAATTATAATTATTTATAGCATGTTTTAAGAATTTGTTTTTTTTTTGTTAAATTTGGCAACGATATCTAGCATTGCTTTTAAATAGCCCGTAGCGAAAGGGTCAAATTCGTGTCGAGTCCATTTTTGAAATTGCCCCCCTTAAATTATCAAATTGGCTCCTTTTGGGGCGTGGGCCTCACGTTGGGAAACACTATACAATCAATCCCTTTATACAAAGTAAATTCTAATTAATTCTATACATTTGCTTTTAATATCGATTTTAAGCTTTTTTATATGTGGCGTAAAATGAGAATTACTCGTATAGGTAACTCATGTTCAATTTATTATTTTTGCTAAAGTTTTACACTTAAGTAAAAAACAAAGAAATCTGTTCAGTGTGTTAGGATAAGGGAATACCTACTATTACAATGTCAATTCGAAATAAGTGTTTTCTAACTTCCAAATAAAGGTGTCTTGAGTAAACAAAAACAAGCTTTTTATTTATTACTAGCTAACACCGGCCCGCTTCGCTGGGAGTGAATTACTTGACGATAAAGAAAGTTAAATATCCTATCATCCGGGCAATCACAGGGAGTGTATTCAAGCCGTTCTTAAATTATAACGGGACCAACGAACACACAGACATCAGACGACAAACATTTTTATTGTAAAAATGGTAAGTTATTATATTCGCTATATTTATCACGAAATTTTTCCCCCTTGTTGGTCCCGGGGTCCTTTGAAGAATAGGCCAACTGCCGTTCTGCCAGGCAAATCGTAAAAGGCAACCGATTAGCTAGCCACTAACATCGTGGCTACTAGGTGGTAGAGTTCTGCATTGTCTCGTCCGGGTCTGGTACCACCTTGCCTTTGTTAAAAATTGCAGTATATTAATTTTTGAAAAGCTGTATATTTTGAAAACGATGACGGCATTCAACTCTATTTTTGAGATCTAAAATACTGCTTTAGCTAAATAATCGATAGGTTGAAAAATTTCGATGCAATGTCAAAAAACATTTTATTTTTAATTTTCTTTATTGATAAATCCCAAACAAATTGACCGATTTTGATTAAATTAACGGTATTTGACGCAGTTTTTAAAGGAGAAAAGCTGATAAGATTTTTAAGTCAATCCGTGAATTAACTTGAAAGTTATTAAAAAAATAAGTAAGTTTTTAGTAAACTTACTAAAAACAAAGTAAATAAAGTAAAAAAGTAAACTAAAAACAAAGTAATTTTAATATTTGAAAAGCTATAAGTTTTGAGAATAAGATTCGATTTTAATATTTGAAATGGCATTTGACGTAGTTTTTTTAGTACTAAAATATCGTAGAATACCAAAAAAATATTGGTTGAAAAATTTCGAAGCTATGTCTAAAAACCACTTTTTTCAAAATTTTTCGTCAACGATTACTCCCAAAGTTTTTTGAGGAATAGAGCTGATTAGTTTTTGTACTCAATCGGTACATAAATCTGGAAGTTATATTAAAAAAATACTGTGTAATTTTTTGGTGTTTTTTCATAATTTCTCATAATCTCCTGGATAGAATCGATTCAAATTTTCAGGAAGTCTAATCGAATGTTAAATTGACTAGAGCGTTGACATTCGGAGTTACGTAATGATCTATCGCGCTGTAATTAACACAGATTAGTAATTAATATAAAAAAATTTGTCTGTGTCGATAAAAGTTTAATCTCGCCGAAAAATATATTTTTACACAGTAACAGTAGTCTTAATCTGTGCAGAGGTTCATTATATAGTGCGGGGAAGAATATTTAAAAATTAATTCCATAAATTGTGGAATAGGAGAGGAAAATTTATATCGGAACCGAAAACAGAACTACCACACAGCAACTAGGTATCATATGTCATAAATACCACACAGCTACTATCATATTTTATGTAATTTAAATCTATGTAACAAGAAGCAAAACCTTTGGACCAATTTTTAGGGTTCCAAAATAAACTAGGAACCCTTATCGTTTCGCTATGACCGTCCGTCCGTCCGCACTATAGCTTAGAGATCCTTAATACTATAGAAAGCTGTTAATTGGCATGATACATATTAGTCACGGCAAGAAAGTGGTAACATAAAATATTGAAAAATATTTTTAAGCTATTTATATTTATAGCTTCTATCGCGGGCCTGGAGCGTGGAGACCGAATCCAGAAATTCCGTAACGATAAAAACCTAACACGCCCCACTCCGACCGGCACAGGGGTGATACTTTTTAGTTTTCCATCTATCGATAAATACCAGAACTTTTAATGACTGAAATATCACACTTGTCTCTTTAGTTCAGCAACCCGCCTTTAGGTGGCATTGGTTGTATTGGAAAACTACCGTAATCAGCTGCTTGTGAGAAAGTATATAGGTATTTATCATCTACGTACATTGATATATACTAGCAAAAAGCAGAGCTTTGTAAGGGCTCGCAAAGTTATTCTATCTAGTAATATTGTTAGAAATTTATTTTTATGAGAATTACATCTTTTAATGTATAGGTTTTATTTATAATAATAAAGTCTATAATCTTTTAATGTATAGAAAAATAAATAATAATGTATTGCATCTCTCGCATTGTATATCTGTTTTGTTAATCTTTCACCTACCATTCTTTCTACATGTCCGAACCAACGGAGCATGCTCTTTCTCATCTTTACACCAACACTTTCTTTCAAGCATAACTTTTCTCTCACTTCAACATTACGAACCCGGTCCGCGAGAGTTACGCGACATTTTTTTATAGCTATTTGTTTCATCGACTGCGTTGATTATACTTTCATGCCCTTCTAACATACCCAATTCCACTTTCATACAATATCGTTGGGATAGGCACATGATTATGCAGGGCAAGACGGGCACCCTGAATTAAAACTGGGCTTTTATGTAATCTCTCTAACGCTCTATTCACTCTGTTCCCCGCACACATCCCTGCTCTAGATCTAAAACCCCCTTGTGCCTAATACAACATTCCTTCGGACTTCCCTTGCATTCTCCTTTCCATGTTTTACTATACACCTTCGATGCAAAGCTGATCAAACTGAAGGCCCTATAGCTATTTCAGTCTATACGTGAACCGTTGCCTTTATACAAGGGCCCGATGATCGCGCGCCGCCGGTCAAATACAAAGAAAAGTATTTTGTGAAGTAGTCTCTTAATAAGTTCAAAAATCATTAATAAAATATCTTTAAACCGGATGATCCTGCAAGCCATCCATGAAACCGTGTCAAAAGGATACTGTTTTAATTTTTAAGACTTTCGAATTTGATTATTGATTTTGATCTTTCACCGCAAACCGTTTTTCGATCAGCCAGGCCGTTTAAAATCTGTGAGAGATTTTATCACGTGCGCACATACAGATATATACTGACGTCATTGAAAAAATATAATCACGTTTCAAGAATCTCAAACCATGGAAATCTGATGAAAGCTCGATTTTTGAAAATCGCGGTTAATATTTATAACTTCCTGCGTAAAGTATTAAAATCTTTTAAAAATATTTTTAAACATGTTATTTAAAATTGCTCTAATAATACTATGTAAATACGAGACAATTTAAACGCAGAAATCTTGCAAACAGTTGATTTCCCACTTCCAGTATCTCCCGTACTCTGCATCAGATCTTCGTCGAATTAAAATTAAATAACCTGAGAAGTATCTAGGTACTCACTGCAACAAAAAAAACCTTTAACGGTTCAGGCGTCTTCGAATAATCAGTGAACATACTTAAAAAAAGATTCCGACCAAATGGAACCTCTTCCTTTTTGGGTAGTCGGCTGAAAATAGTGAGTAGCAAAAAATGCTTGGGTAGGTACCTAATTGCTGGAAAAGTTGAAACCGAGTTTTTTTTTATTTATTTTTTTCACGGGACAAATTACACTTACTAATCTAACCCCAAAGTAAGCAAATTATTTGCTTGTGCTATGGGCGTTAGTCAACTATACTAATACATAGAAGTACATATATAAATACAAGAATATCGAACCCGAGCCCCGTCCATTGCGTAATCAGGGTTGCTAACCTCTCGACCAACCAAGGTAAAAATTGTCTCCAGAATTGCATAATTATAAATCAGAACTCACAAAACATCAAGATGGCAAGATTTAAATTTTAACATAATCTGTATTATTAGTTACAATTTGCTTATTTATTTTTTGTATCACTAATCTGGAAAAAGTGATGACTCAAAATTTGGGGGCGCCTACACACAATCGATTACTCGTTAGTTTTATAATAGATGGCGTTACTAGAAATAAGATTCTAATACAAAACGTATCTTCTATCGATTTTAACTCGTTAGTTTTATTGTAGATATCGTTAGTAGTAATAAGATTTTAATACAAATTGTATGTTCTATTTTTTTAAGGTCTGTAAAATGGTATTTTTATGGTAGCTAACATATCTAGACATGAATTTAAACTACTACGTTGAAGCCCAAACCTAACAGTCTGATAATTTTTCAGTAAAATGTACCACAAAAGTGCATAGAAGGTGGCCTATTGTAAGGCTCGCTTCGCTCGCCCTAATTATATCAATGTCTACGTACAACAGTGAATATCTGTACTCGTATAATTTGTGTACAAAGTGTTTTAAATATGAATAAACAAAGAAAAAAAATACTGCATAAATAAAATAAATATATAATTTTAATTGCATAAGTTGATAAAAAATGCTATGCAATAGCTTTACCGCGGCAGTCTCCGAGTGCCACACGTCTTTTTTAGTGTAAAATAGCGATGATATTTTTTCTCGCGTACATCGTTGGATAGGTTTGCGAAAACAAATTTTTGATTAAAGGACTCGTTTGTGAAATATAAAGCTTTAAAGTACTCATTTTTGTTAGACCAAGTGTGGGGGACCTCTGCCAGCTAAACGGTTGGTATTGTGTGTAAGAAAAAATTCACGTTAGTAGTAAATATAATGAATATAAAAGAAAAACTATCACGGTTAATTAGGTTTTACAAAACGAGTAATAGTCGGCCAACTTATAAAATGTTATCTTACAAATTAGTTATTTTAAATTGTATGCAGTATATTTCGTTACACGAAACAATTAGACCAAGCTATTATAGTTGCCATTTCATATTTTGATAACGTCTGTAGAATTCTTTCTAATAATTATGTTCCGGCCTCTGGGATTTTGGTTTTGGTTTTAATTTCCCTGCCACTGCCCTGTACTGTGCCAGGAGTCCCCTCCTGGCACAGTACGGTGTTCATCTTTTCCTCTGGCTACACGTACTTGGGATTTTGTAGAAGTTTTGTAGGCGCTGAACCTGTGCTGCGGATATATATTATATCCGTCATTGAAGTTAAATAGGTTAAATATTCATAGTATAAAATAATTAAAACCCTCTTCTTAGTCTGCATAGTGCATTATCGTGATAGGCGATTTCGGAATCCTACATTGTGCGTGGCCCGACACGCACTTTACTAATTTTTGACAATAATAACGCGTGGATGAGTGAGATTTGTCATAGTCCAGTTTCATGTGTAGAAAAATTGTTAAAAAGGTAATATTTATATTATTTACTAGCTGACCCGGCAAACGTTGTTCTGCCTTTTTAATTACACTTATTTTTTTTTTCTATATTTTCTCACCTATTAAACCTTCCCTGGACTTCAACAATTAAGTCAAAACCAAAATTAGCTAAATCGGTTCAGCCGTTCTCGAGTTTTAGCGAGAGTAAAGAACAGCAATTGGTTTTTATATATATAGATATTGTTTATTAAATTACTGTGGATTTCAACCAACGGACAACCTTTGGCTAAATTGCTCTAATATCGCAAAAGAAGGTGATTTTATGACATAGTAGCTGACCGTGCGACCTTCCGCGACTAGAGGTCATCAATATAAGAAATCTCAAACATAAGTTTTTCATCTTCTTATGCGTTGAATTTTTCAAAAAATTAGCCTTTGTTTGACCCCGGTTCTTCAACAATTTTTAAAGGTAGCCGTGAAAGTGTAACAGACGGACAGAAAGGTTTTTGTTTTTATAATATTAGCGATAATTTAAAAAAAAACTCGAAAATCCGAAGCAGCTCGAGTCGGGCAGATAGTGTGTTATCACTCCCTTCCAAGGGCGGATCCAGCCCACGATTCAGGGGGGTCACATACAAGGGCTGCCCCAGCCTTAGGTTCGGGGAGGGGGGTGTCACATATTTGATGTACAGTCATGATAGGCTCTAATTCTTATCTAATCCTAATAAATCCATACTTAGATCCCTGCCCAGGGGGGTCATGACTCCCATGATCCCCCCCCCCCTCTGGATCCGCCCTTGTTCCCGTCATGGGAGTGACAGTCGAGACCGACGGCTATTACTACAAATATCTACCTAGTCGCTAGTCGCTATCAAGTCGGTAAAATAACTACTGCATACGGTTTAAAGTTATTGACATCGATTTCCAGATAAATCTGCTAATAATTTTGTACCTACGTTGAAAAAACCACAGTTACATCTTAAATTTTAAACGCCTTGGAAAACAAAACCCTTATAAATCAAGTTGAAGAGACTTAGCACAATTGCAAAGAAGCATACCGCGTAATACACATATTATCACGTATAATATCTAGACAAAATTTCCATTTCCATATCTCAATTTTTTTAATTTGATATCTTGATTTTATTGATGTGATTTCTTATCAATTGGTACGTATTGGTATGCCGTGATATCAGTTTCATCTTAATAGTAACACGTACGACAAGACGCTACCCCAGAAGGCATGAAGGCACGTAACGTAAGTGAATTTTGCTGACTATACTTTCTAAGCGTGGTGGATTTTCTATACCATTTAAATAGGCTGTATTTTAATTTTATGCTCAGTATCATGTGTGCATTACAAGGGTGCGTTTTCTATTAAATTCTAAATTGAGTAAGTGTTTTTTTTATTTTATTCGATTTCAAAAGGAACCTTTTGAATATTTTTTTTTGGCGAGGTTAAATGTTTTTTTTATTGAATTTACTGTTTCAAAAATTATTACACGGGCGAGTGGGCCACCTGATGGAAAGCAGTCACCACTGCCCATGGACATTTAGTGTATTCTAAATGTCCATGGGCAGTGGTGACTGCTTTATTTTTTGTATTGAATTTACTGTTTCAAAAATTATTACACGGGCGAGTAGGCCACCTGATGGAAAGCAGTCACCACTGCCCATGGACATTTAGTGTATTCTAAATGTCCATGGGCAGTGGTGACTGCTTTATTTTTTGTATTGAATTTACTGTTTCAAAAATTATTACACGGGCGAGTAGGCCACCTGATGGAAAGCAGTTACCACTGCTCATGGACATTTAGAATACAAAAGGTTAAGAATTTGTTGATCCTAAAAAAGTACCACTACGCCCGGTTCCTTTGGCGAGTAGACAGAGTAAATCTATAGCCTGGTAACCATCCTTTCCAGCTCAACATGATTCACCGGTTTGTTGGTGGGCAAGATGTGTGGTAATCCCCATAACCGCATTTTACCGATCTGATATCGGTTATCGACTATTTCTCTCTCATTCGAGGGACGAAAGTGGTATAGCACACCACTCGCCAAGACTACGTGCTGTTTCTGAGATATTAAGGATTTTCGACAAAAAATTAGAAAAAACCTCAATAACACTTTGTCCGACCCGAGGATGGGATCCTGGACCTCATGATCTGAACCGAACAGGTTGTCTCCTAAAACAAATCAATGTTGATCCTCCTCTTAAAAATCATAATATCCCAACATGTGTCGTGGCCATCGTGATTACTAGGTACAAAGTCTAGCCCTGACTTGGTAACACCGTCTCATTTAATCCCGTCATCAGCTAGGTCAGCCGTCAGGCAGATGTTGCCACTGTTGCGTTCCAGTTAGAAGGGTAAAGAAGTCAGTAAACTAAGTGTATGTATGTGTATGTAGGGTATTACATTCCTTACGACCTTACGATTTGGAGCGTACTATTAAAATATTTGTTGTTTATAGGCGATGGTTATATTTCTCTATAAGAAAAATTATCTGCTATCCTATAAATACATTATTAATTTCCCGCTAGTTTGTACTGTGTGGTAAAAGTTAGTTACTAATATTGCCCCTATTTTCAAAAATCGAAATTTCACTAGATCTACACGTTTTGAGGTCCGGGGAACTTTTTCCGGCTATTTTAAGGATATCTGCTTTTCTCAGTATGTCTGTATGTGTCTTTATGTCGCTGCGTCTAGGCAGGTCGATTTTGAGAAATAAAAAAAATCATAAAAAAATTTCGGTGTAACAATATTTTTTAAAATAACTTTTAAATTAATAGGCTGATTAATAGCAAAATCTAATGAGCTCTTTTTGTTAAAAAACTGCGACCAATGCCGCAAATTGCATCAAAATCGGTTTCTCCATTCGTTATCGCTGAGGAAAATTTTTGAAAAGTATGTTTTAATGGCATAACTTTAAGATTTTTGAACCAATTGATTTTTGACTATACACTATTCTAGTAGGTACTTAAGAAAGTGCGTCAAATGATGTTTAAAAAATCAAAATCCAATGAAATTTTCGAAAGTAACAACATTTTAAATATCAAAATATATTGTTTACCCATTGTTTACTACAAACTTATTTCATATTTTTAAAATATCTTTCTGACTAATATCCCGATTATTTTAATGTAATTAGCTCTTCTACATAAAAAAACTGCGTCAAACACTGCAAATCGGATGAAAATCGGTTGATTCGTTCGGGAGTTCTCAATTACGAAAATTGTCGAAAAGTGTTTTTTTTTTGACATTATTTCAACATTTATCAACCAATTTATTTTGTAGTTATAATACCATTTCAGAGCTTAAAAAACTCCGTTATTTCCAAGGAGATTTGACGTGGTGATTTTTAAACGGAGAATCAAAAGTATTCTCAGAGGTCGGTATCACTTTGGCAATAGTGATACCGACATTTGAGATAATGTTTGTCTGATATCTATAATAATTAGTGTCTAAATAATATAAATATAAATAATATAAATAAATATTCACCGGACAAATTACACTTGCTGATCTAACCCCGAAGCAAGCAAATTATTTGCTTGTGTTACGGGTGTTAGTCAACGACACTAATACATAGAAATACATATATAAATACTAGGATATATTTAATAAACACCCAAACCCGGAAATACAAACACTTATGCTCATCACACAAATGCTTGTCCCCATCAGGGACCGAACCCGACCCCCGTCGATTGTGCAGTCAGGGTCGCTAACCACTCGACCAACGGGGCGGTTTGTTCTCCATCAGGAGACCATTTGCTTGTATGTTTTCTGTTTCTAGATAAATCTCTGGTATTATTGAAACCTTGATCACCTCAGAAATATTAGTTTATCTCTTCAGTTTTATAATATTAGTATAGATAGATAAATAACTAGTTACTATGGAGTGTGGCAGAAAAAAATTTATACATCACGAATCACGATCCAGAATTCAGGCATATATATTCACATTTTATACTCCACATTCTATCTCTTGAAAAATAGATCAATCTCCTTACTAGAAGGCATCTCGTAAATGATCGCGTCTTACAAAACACATGTTTCTAACATAGTCGTAAATACTAAATGGTAGAGTTCTGCAAAGTGCCGCCCGAGTTTGGTCCCACCGCTTTACCTATTCTTTTTGAAATAGCGAAGGTAATTGTGGTTGGCTACATTCGATTTGGAGGGTAAAGTAGCTGGTAAACGTTATGCATATGACATTTATTCCCGGCACGTCGATATCAATGCACCATTAATATCTTTGTCTATTAGTAATGGTTGTTTCTCTCAAACAGGAAAATTATCAATTTGTTCGATATCCTTGGACCACTGATGTAAAAACCCAAGATACACAATCAGTCTCAAAAACGTCCTCTTTAAATGAGCGCAAAATTTAAAATTGTGCGTTCATTTCAAAAAGAATCGCGTCGGTCGAGATACTATCAATTTTATTACGTTTTGTACATTGCTTTCTAAATAAAACTATAAATTTGTAAATAAATCCTGCGCTTAAGGTTGGATATGCAAAAACATATATTTTTGCCATATCCATAACTCCTTATGTGAAACTAACGACAGTTTTGAGTGTCAGTTTTGTTCGGGACTATGACATCTTGGGTTTTTTTATAGAAATGCCTTGGACAAAAAAACATTGCAGAACTTTGTCTATAATTTTTGTATATGGGATATAAAAAATATGGACGAAATTCTAAATATATACTTTTTAATATATACTTTGAAGAATAGATCATCTGCCCTTCTGCCACATAGTTCATAAGAGGCGAATGATTGGCTACGAGAGTCACTTCTATCGTGGCTACTCGTTGGTAAAGTTCTGCATTATCTCGGCCAGTTTTGGTACTTCCGCCTTACCTATTCCTGTCGCGATAGTGTCACTTCTTGTCACTGTTATGTTCTGGTTTGGAGGTTAAGGTAGGCGGCAAACTTATGCATGTGGCATTAAGACCTTGCCATAAGGATAGAAACGCATCATTTTGGCATCTATAGGCGATCTTTCCATCGGGAGAGCCATCTACTTGTTTGCTATTTTATGATATACTAGCTGTTGCCAGCAACTTCGTCCGCGCGGACTTCGTTTACTCCGCACTGCTCCTCCCCCGTAGGTGATAGCGTGATAACATGTAGCCTATATCTTGTCCCGACCTGTTAGTAATATTCATGCAAAATTTGAAGAAAATGCATGCAATACTTTTTGAGTTTACCCCGGACATACATACAGACAAACAGACAAACACACAAAAATTCTAAAAATTATATTTTGTGCTTCGATATCGATTGTAGATCACGCCTCAAGTATTCTTTTAAAAAAATATTCAATGTACAGTTTTGACATTCCTACGATTTTATTATATGTATAGTTTCTATATTTTTCTACTTAAATAGCCTATGACTTAAAAAAGTAAGGTCCGCATAGTTGATTATAACCATGGGCGTACCCAGGTTCTGGTTCTGGGGGGGCAACCGTAACATCTTAAGACTATTTTTATCTCAATATCTACAACGGTAGATAGCTAATAGAGAGGTAAACAAATTCCAGGGGAGGCAGCTGCCCCTCTCTGCCCCTTTAGTACGCCCATGATTATAACGCTTCCGTTTTGTTTTCCTCCGATGCCTACATTTATTTAGTGTTATTGCTGACAGGTTTCGCCACCGTTATAAAATGATTGGAGCCAAGAAATGGTTCTGGTTGGCTGCATTTCTGTGGTTAGTCGTTTTGAGTGAAACGAAACGGAAACTAAAACGTGAGAATGAAGAAAGCTTAGGATCCGCGGAGGCTGTGGATTTTGATGACGATTTTGACGAGGTATGCCATAAAAATCATTTTATATACCAATTAATACGTACGACTAAAACTTTGTACTCCTTAATACGAAAACTGCGAGGAATGAGCATAAAATTTGGCAAAATGCAAAGTTTATATGGAGGAGAAAAGTAGAAAACTAATATACATTAGAAAATGTCTACACGCTCGTATACCCGAAGTGGTAAACAGAGTTACAACAAGTGCACCCACGATTAACCAAAGATACTTAGTCCCACACCATGTTAGGTGGCCAGCCTGTCGCTAACTGGGCACTTTTCCCAATCCCGGGCAGCGTTGTTTTTTTTAAATTGCCCGACCCGGGAATCGAGCCCGGGACTTAAGGTGGTCAACTTCGACACCGGACCACTAGACCACAGAGACAAGTATACATATATACATTAAGAATTGAATGAAATATATTAAAAAAAAATATATCACAGACTACCATGCGCATGAAGATATGGACAGGTAGTTATATACAATTTTGTTGGTGGTCTGTTACAGTTACAGTACTTAGAAGAGATCTGAAGAGATTTAATAGTGTGAAGAAATTTTATATTGTTTATCATATTATCTATAGTTATTTTAACAGATATTAGAAAGCCATACTAATATTATGAATGCGAAAGTCTGTCTGCCAGTCTGTCTGTTACAATTGCACGGCTCAACCATTGAACCGATTGCGATAAAACTTGTCATGGAGTTAGTTTAAGACCGGGGGTCAAATATAGCGCGAGTCAGCTACTAGAATGACGGTCGCATTTCGATCAAAGGGCGATCGCATCATTAGATTATTTATAACTGTTAACTTTAATAAATTTAATTTATTTTGGATCAGTGCAAATGTATTAAAATTTAAAGTTTTTGGCGATTTAATCTAAGCTGAATAGGCTATCCTACAAGTGATTAGTTTTAAAATCAGACTCAATAATTAGGTCCTGATTTCGATTTTCGGGTCAGAAGATTTTTGTTAACATTCTAATTAGAAAAACGGTTTAGTAGTAGCACAGTGTCTGGTCTGCTGTGTTAACATCTTCATGTACAATAAAGGTATCTTCACACCCGTATCCCCGAAGGGGTAGGCAGAGGTACAACTAGTGCACCCACGATTAGCCGAAGATACTTTGGTCCCACAAATGTGATAGGTGGCAAGCCTATCGCCGACCGGGCACTTTCCAATCCCGGGCTACTTTGTGTTTATCAGAAAACTGAAAAACACTTTTTTTTAAGTGCCCGACCCGGGAATCGGACCCGGGACCTCATGTAGTCAACGCCAACGCTGAACCACTAAACCACACAGGCGATACATCATTTATGTATATACAATGTACATATATAAATGATGCTTGAGGCTGTGTTTCCTCCGTTGTAGAATCGAATTCGAGTTGAAGAAAATTGAATTTTTGACTGCAATATGGCAGTGGTGGTTAGCCAATTCAGTTCAGCTATTAAGTCCCACGTCCAATTTCCGGTTACGTAAATTGTTAATGGATTTAATTTATCTAAGCCTAGCTCAATAATTGAGCCTAGCTCAATAGCAGCCTATAATTTGAGCAGGGGTAAAGGGGGGTATAGGGGTAATTAACATCCCAGTGCCAAAGTGAAATCGAATTTGAGTTTGATAAATTAGATTTTTTGACTACCTTATGGTTTTTTTATAGTAGATATTCTGTTCAGCTTAGTTTACTAGTTCTCGGTTTTATAAATGCGGTCATGGTAATCACTGTTCATTTCACCAGCCGACAAACTGGTAAATCGTGGTGAATTTGAGCGTTTTTGCGTTTTTTTCGCTCTGTTGCAATACCTGCAATACAAGGGGTAATCTTGATATTTTTTGCCTTTAGCTGGAGCCGTGCCAGTGCGGCGTATTCCTATCTCAACAAGTTGGGATAAAAGAAGGGCGACGTTTCAAGCCAAGAGGACCACCGCAAGGAGAACCTGTTGTTACCTACGACACCGATAGTCCCAGCCTGCCATGCGGCTCCGCAGGGATGAAACATTGCATCAGCCAATGTCTAGATGTGGTAAGTATTTTACATACATCCAACGAAAAACCTACTATAATTAACATCATTTTGGTAACCTTCAAACATTTTTAGGGTTCCTTATAGTATTACTCGTGTGTCTGTCTGTCCGTCTGTTTGTCACAGTAATTTTTTTTAATCTTGGACCAATTGAGCTGAAATTTGGTATACCTACATATATAAAGCTGTGACCTAAGCACAGACGTGTAATGTGAACTATCTGCTTTTTTATGTCATAAGATAGCAAACAAGCAGATGGGTCTCCTGATGGAAAGAGCCAACCATGGCCTATAGACACCTAGTTTTAATGGTGCGTTGCTATCTAGTGGCGAGATCTAATGCCACATGCATAAGGTTACCGGGTACCTTACCCTCCAAACCGGAACACGACCGTGACAAGCACTGACGCTATTGCGACAGAAATAAGTAAGGCGGTGATACCAGACCGCCCGGGTCTGCAGTTCAGAACTCTACCACCTAGTAGCCACGTTGTTAGTGACTCGTATATATATATATATATATATATATATATATATATATATATATATATATATATATATATTAGGGTGATTCATTTGCGACAAACATTTTTTTTTTAGGTGCTCAAGCAAAATTTTGTTCTATATATTGAAAAAAAAATTTCCACCAAGTTAGAGCTCTTAATTCGAGTTTGAAGTGCTTGCCGTTTTAATTTGATTTTTTCCCATTAGAAATGCATGTAAATATTTTTATTTTTTTTCAAATTTCTAATGCTTGGACACATTTAATGATATTGGCATTCTGATTACTGAAATATATCCAGGATTCCACGCTCTTTAAATGACTTTTCGTCAATTTTAATGTCGCCTGCTGTGGTCCACTGGTACCATCTGTCAAAATTATGTTTTCGAATAAAATGCACATTTTTTTGTTTTTACAGCGAAAATTGATTGATAGATGGAAAAAATAATACATATTTTTATAAAAAATTTGATTCTCTTCAAAAAAGATCGTAACTTAAGTCTCTCAGACTCATAGTTTTTAACTTGCAGTAACTTTTGTAACTAAAAATGTAGAAAAATGATAAAAAAATTACAAATTATGATGTTTAAATTCAAGTTTTTGCTTCAAATTTATTTTTCTCATTACATTGTCAATTTTACTTTTTGTACTTTTATACCTGACATGTTACACATACTGACATACAGACACACATACACACACAAATAAATAAATAACACAATAAGCGGGAAACAAAAAAGTTAATACAAAATTTTAATAAATTTGTAATTTATCATAGTTTATATTTTTATTAGAAATACAACCGAAAGAAAATGAATTGTTATTTTATAAACTTTAAATGAAAGCTATGAAAGCTAAAAATTTGTAATTTATCATAGTTTATATTTTTATTAGAAATACAACCGAAAGAAAATGAATTGTTATAATAAATATAATTAAAATAATATAAAAAAAATATATCTTCACATAAGTTAGGTATTACTTTGTTGTTGAATAAAGTTTTTTGGTACATGTTAGGAATTCTTTTCTATAATTTTGAACAGTTAATAATAGGCATTGTTTTTTATCTTCGTCGTATGTGCCAAACTCATTGAATTTTTCAATGAGCGCAACACATCGCTCGGCTGTGTCGTTTACAACTTTTACAGAGCGTTCATTTAAAGTTTATAAAATAACAATTCATTTTCTTTCGGTTGTATTTCTAATAAAAATATAAACTATGATAAATTACAAATTTATTAAAATTTTGTATTAACTTTTTTGTTTCCCGCTTATTGTGTTATTTATTTATTTGTGTGTGTATGTGTGTCTGTATGTCAGTATGTGTAACATGTCAGGTATAAAAGTACAAAAAGTAAAATTGACAATGTAATGAAAAAAATAAATTTGAAACAAAAACTTGAATTTAAACATCATAATTTGTAATTTTTTTATCATTTTTCTACATTTTTAGTTACAAAAGTTACTGCAAGTTAAAAACTATGAGTCTGAGAGACTTAAGTTACGACCTTTTTTGAAGAGAATCAAATTTTTTATAAAAATATGTATTATTTTTTCCATCTATCAATCAATTTTCGCTGTAAAAATAAAAAAATGTGCATTTTATTCGAAAACATAACTTTGACAGATGGTACCAGTGGACCAAAGCAGGCGACATTAAAATTGATGAAAAGTCATTTAAAGAGCGTGGAATCCTGGATATATTTCAGCAATCAGAATGCCAATATCATTAAATGTGTCCAAGCATTAGAAATTTGAAAAAAAATAAAAATATTTACATGCATTTCTAATGGGAAAAAATCAAATTAAAACGGCAAGCACTTCATACTCGAATTAAGAGCTCTAACTTGGTGGAAATTTTTTTTTCAATATGTAGAACAAAATTTTGCTTGAGCACCTAAAAAAAAATGTTTGTCGCAAATGAATCACCCTAATATATATATATATATATATATATATATATATATATATATATATATATATATATATATATATATATATATATATATAATCGGTCGCCTTTTACAACCTGCCTAGCAGAACGGCAGTTGGCCTATTCTTCAACGGAGCCCGGGACTATTACGGGGAAAAAGCTTAGCTTGTTTGCTATCCTATAAAATAATAGAAATAACATCATGGCTAGGTGGTAGAGTTCTGCAACGGTTTGTCCGGATTTGGTAGCCCCGCGTTTTTGCTATTCCTGTCGCAATAGCATCGATGTTTACTACTGTCGTGCTAAGGTAACCGGGCTTAAGCTCGTGGCATTACCATCTCACCACACAGGTGGCACCAGTAACCACTTTTGTGTCTAGGTGATGGTTGTCACTTTCCATCAAGACGGCATACTTATTCTATGGTATAAAAAAACAACTTTTCATTCAACCCAAACGCGTGTCTTTAAATATCACCAGGGAAAATCTAAGCCTCAATCAGTAATCATTATCAGTTTTCACACCGTTGTTGCGGAAGGTTATGTCTTTATCTTCTATATAAAATATTAACTGTACTCTGTGTTATATTTTTTATAAATGCCAAGGAAAATATGTATTGTTTTAGTTTGCTCATTTTTTAAGTCTAGATATAGACTAACCATATACTAAAATATATATTAGTTCATCAAGCCGTTAAAGCGTAAAGAATTTACAAACATATACCTACTCATACAAATACAAAGTTGTACATTTGTCCATTCCATTTAAATATTGATCTAACCTCAAAGTAAGCAAATTATATGTTTATGTATGGGTGTTAGTCAACGATACTAATAAATGGAAACACATATATAATAACTTTAAGATTAAACACCCAAACCCAGAAATACTCGTACCTACCTATATTTACATACAGTTTTGCAATTATAACAGTACTAGCACCTGCGTGCAGCGGGCATTATACATTTTTTGGCGAATCCCGCGGGATTGCCTAATTTTTCAGAGATAATAAGTAGCCTATGTGCTATTCCAGGTTATTATCTACCTGTGTGCCAAATGTCATTTAAATCCGTTCAGTAGTTTTTGCGTGATTGCGTAACAAACATCCATCCAAACATCCAAACATTCGCATTTAGTCGATATTATAATTATAATAATAACGATTAATACTTTTATTTTGTTCTAGTAGCAGCGTGCAGCCCGCTGCATTATAAATGTTTTTAGCGAATCCCGCGGGATTACCTAATTTTTCCGGGATAAAAAGTAGCCCATGTGCTATTCTAGGTCATCCTCTATCTGTATGTCAAATTTCATTTAAATCTGTTTAGTAGTTTTTGCGTGATTGAGTAACAAACATCCATCCAAACATCCAAACTTTCGCATTTATAATCCAAACATCCATCCAAACATCCAAACTTTCGCATTTATAATATTAATTAATCAATTAATTAATGTAGATACTATTATTAGTTAGACAGGCTGAGTGACATTTGTTACACTTTTGACTTGTTAATTTATCCGTTGGCGAACTTAAATAATCATACATATAGATTATATATACTCATAGTAAATAATCTATATAACAATACGTGACGGAAAAACTTTGGACACCTTTTTACGTCAATTGCGCGAACGGTAGAGAATGATATTTAGCACAGTTAAAGTTTACATTACGGAGGACTGCAGAAACCTAATCTTAAATAATATGCATTAGAAATACATTAAATTAATAAAAATAAACATTACACACTTAAGTTATATTTCATACCTGATAATATATACACATGTAAACTTACTCCACCTAATTCCAAAACGAGGTCTTAATATAGTACCGAACCACAGAATATAGAGAACCAAACTTAATACCAGGTTTAGTTGTAGTACTAAAACGTTATTATAAAACCGGGCTTAGCGCTAGTCCGAGGAAATAAGAATGAATTTTGGTACTGGAACTAACCGTACTTTTAATACCGTAAAAAACCTAGACTTCTTAGTCTTCGCTTAAATCCGGTACTAAATCTGTTTTTGTAATAAGGTGGACTTATGTATTTCCCTACTAAAGTCAGTTGTCAAAGTTAAAAGAGATTTTATTGTATAGTCTATGGTTGAATTTCGATCACAAGCGATCGCTAATAATATGAAAAGGGTCATCATTATCACTTATAGGCACCGAAGGTGTTAGAGGAACTTCTCATCCGTGTCAAGAAGTATAACGTCACATATACGCATACGCATACATACGCATAACGGCTACCTTACTCTCCAAACCAGAACACGACAGTGACAAGTACTGATTCTATTACTGCAGATATAGTTAAGACGATGAGATAGAGTTTCGCAATGTCTCATTTACTAACCTAAATATCTCAATAAATGTGTCAATAAAATAAATCACATAAATGATAGTAACACGCTTGACCAATCGTTCGCATCTTATAAACTGCCTGGCACAATGATAGGTAGTCTGTTCTTCAAAGGAGGCTCAAACCAACACGAATATTGTTGAACCATGACTCCTTAAGTTAAATATTGCCTACCTTACCCTCCAAACTGGAACACAGCTGTGACAACTGACAAGCATTGATTTTATTGTGGCAAGGCGATGCATGTACTAAAACCGGACGAGACATTGCGAAACTTTACTCGGACCAGCAGAATTGACTATGGTAAAAATGACTTAAGTACTACACAATTATTGCTTTTAATTTAACATTGTTTTTCCATGGACTTATAGCTTACTTTGTTGTAATAAATAGCAACGCTTAGAAAGTAATACGCGAACAGCTATAAAATGTGTTAACAATTATTACTTCCCCTGTAGATTTTCATTTTAATTAGCCTTTGCTGTATAGCCGACAATTAGCTGATTTATAGCTTAAAGCGCTTTGTTATTTGTTTTCTGATAACTTTAGTTATAATGATGATTTTGAATTTAAGCTGGCTTGATACAACAGTTGACTTATTGCATTTAAATCCTTATTATTATACGTGTTTGAACAAGATTGAAACTTGGCAAGTATCCTCTCATGCACATGTTCATCCTTTTGACACTTGATGTTTGAAGGACAAAAGTTCCAAGATGACATGTATGTAACTTTTCATTAATATTCACTTCTCTATATTATTAATACTTGAAGGAAAAACTTTGGCACAGTTAAAGTTTACATTGCGAAGGACTGCAGAAAAATAATATTTTTAAATAAAATGCATTAGAATTTAGAAATTTATTAAATTAATAAAAATAAATATTATGCACACTACATTCGTGTGACACAAGATAATATTCACACATGTAATATGTATATCTACTATTTTCTTTACGGCTTAACTTTGTTGTCAAATTTAAAAGATTGTTTAGTCTATGGTCGAATTTCGACCACAGTCGATTGCTAGTTTTTATAATACAGGCAATAGAAGAGCCGGTTATTCTCGTCCATAATGCACTAAATTACAGCATTATGAAGAGGTTCACTGTTCAGCATGCCGTACTGAATATAATGTACAAATTAGGGAATTAGGGAAGTGCCGTAATTTTGCGAAAAAACGATTCGGCCATATTTCGGCTTATATCTTCGTAACCGAGCACTTGAGGCATACAATGGTAAGAACCTAATAATAAAGGTTTTTACTTTTGTATGCCTCAAGTGTTCATCAAATAAAAATAAACATAACGAAGGTTTCATTGCTAACTAGGCAGAGTAAATAGAACGTATAAAATGATCTTGCCTTACCACGGTATGTCTGCAGGCAAAATTAGTGTGGGTACCCATCACCGTATTTGCCAAGTCTAACGACTATGTTATTTGAGATAAGCGAGACGAATAGATTAATATGCTCATCCGAGATGCGGAACTAAGATGGGTTAACACTGCACTATCCGACTCCGCCGGTCTGGTCAAACAACCTGGGAATCGAACACGAGACATCATGATCTGAGGCGAAAATATTAACAATTGCAAAACGATCTACGAGGTTGTAATTTTTTTTAATAAAAAATAATAGTAATAAATCGCTGCACAAATCGGACAAATTGATCTAAATCCAAAATTACAGCAAATTATTTACTTGTGTTATGGGTGTTAGTTAACGATACTAATACATAGAAATACATATATAAATACTGTTACATACAAAACACCCACCTACACCCAGAAATACATCTAAGTTCATCACAGAAATCAAACCCAAGTCCCATCAATTCGTAGTTAGGTTCGCTAATCACTCGACCAATAAGGCGGCCAATAAAAAACATATAATTTATATATATCTATTAACTTTTGATTCTGATGGAGGCTTGCATCCGTCTATTTGATCCATGAACTGAGATAAATCCTACACTGTATCCATGTTTACGTCTTCTCAATCACCGCTGTGTGTTACCTATTCCTGCCGCAATAGCGTCAGTGCTTGTCGCTGTCGTGTTCCGGTTTGGAGGGTAAGGTAGCCGGTAAACTTATGCATGTGGCATTAGACCTCGCCACAAGATAGCAACGCACCATTAACATCTTTGGTGTCTATAGGCGATGGTTGACTCTTTCCATCAGGAGACCCATCTGCTTGTTTGCTATCTTATGATATATAAAAAAAAAAAAAAAGTGTTCATAAACCTGTAATCGTCCGATAAATATTCAGTCGATGGCGTATTAGTGTAAAGTGAAGCCAGGTTGTTAATATTGAAAGCTGTACATTTTGTTGTATCATGTCTTTAAGTAGGGTTGCAACTTCTCATTAATTAGGAGTTACATTTAAATTGGTGTTCTTGGATTACGGTTGGGGTTGTCCATTAATCATGCGACGTTTCTTAGCAACTTTTCAATAATCCCCACTCCCGGGTTATAGGGTGGTGACATTTCAGACTACCTCACCCCACCTCTTTACCCCAGATTACGTGTATTTTTTTCTACAAAAATCTTAATTATTTTTTACAATAAGTAGTAAAGTATCTTCACGCCCGTATCCCCCAGGAGGAAGGCAGAGATACAAACCCACGATTAGCTTTGACCCACAATGTGATAGGTGGCAATCCTATCACAAACCGGGCACTTATCCAATCCCGGGTAAGGTGTGTTGCTTTTATCAGAAAACTGAAAAAAAAACACATTTTTGATTTTTTTTTCAAATTCAAATTCAAATTCTTTATTTGCACAAAATAGGGTTGGAAAAGATTTTATACATATATCGATGTGCTTAAACCTATTTTGCCAGATAAATGGCATGCAAATTTATGACTTCAGATTATTGTTATGTACTATTTAAGAAAAACTCATATTTTTTACATTTATACCTAAATAAATTATTAAACAGTAGACAGTAACAAATTTCAAATAAATTGTATTGAAAAAAAATATATAATTGTATTTAATGTCAAGAGAGTACAAAAATGTTTATTTAAAAAAAAAAATGTCAAAATGAAATAAAAATTATGTTCTACCAATTCGTATTATAATAATATTTTTGTCATTGTCTTAATATATAATTTTATACTTCAATTAGTCAATGACCGACCCGGGAATCGAACTCGGGACCTTATGTAGCTAGCACCAACACCGGAGCATTAGACCACAGAGGCGACAGATTATTTTACAATGTTATATTTAAATAAAGGTAAGGATAATCAAATATAATTCTGAAAAATATTTTTTTTGTTTATCGTTGCTGGAGGGGAAAATGTTAACTGCGAGTCAAAGTCACGCTCCACCTTTTAGTTGGAATCGCGTTTTCAACGAAAAACGAAAACATAAACACACGTGATATCTCACTACAACCCCCTCCCCATTGTGTTGTATTGTGATATTTTTTCCCTTTCCCACTCTTCCCCTCACGTGATTAATGAGCATGATCGGGGCATACTTTTGAAGAATTGATCAATGGCTTTTTCGAGATGACTATCTCGTAAAAGCCGAGAAAAGGCTTTTTTTAATATCGATAGGGAAGCGCTTGACCACGATCTCGCCTGATGATAAGCTAAGATGCGGCCTAAGACGGAACGCACTTCCCTAGAAGGTATCTATTCAGTCTTCTCTTGAAGATCTCCAGGACTACTCGCCGGGGAACAGACAGCCAGGAAGCATGTTCCAGTCCCTTGCAGTTCGAATGATGAATGTCGAGTCGAACCGCTTTGTCTGGGTACGTGGTACATCCTTCATATGGCGATGCTAATAAGTGTCACTAACGTCGTGACCACAAACTAGGTGGTAGAGTTTTGCAATGTCTTGACTGGGTTTTGGTACTATTGCCTTACCTATTTCTACCACAATAGGCTCGATGCTTGTCGCTGTTGGGTTTCGGATTGGAAGGTAAGGTAGCCGATAAAATACAAGTGGAATTACCATACCGGAACATGGATAGCAACCCACCATTAACATCTTTGATGTCATTAGGCGATGATTGTCTCTATTCATCAGGAGTCTATGTTTGTTTGCTATCCTAAGATATAAAAAACGTTAAATTTGTGTTACTCCGATCTTTAGATTACGCTCACGTCCTCGGGTAATTCACCTAATTGGTTTAGTGGCACAGGCTTCAATATAGTCATATAAAGGTTTAAATTTGAGGTCAGAATATTCGTCCTATATGAGTTTTGTACTTTTTCTCAAAAAGATGATTTGTCCTAGACTGTATTTATATGTGCGTTATTTACTTATGCATGGGCGTACCCAGGTTCTGGGATGGGGGGGGGGGGCAACCGTAACATTTTAAGACTATATTTTTATGTTATTATATTTTTATCTACAACAGTAGATAGTTAGTAGAGAAGTAAACAAATTCAATGGGGGGGGGAGGGCTGCTCCTCCCCCCTCGGTACGCCCATGTACTTATGTCTGTGATACGATTTCATAATAATGACTATCTGTCACATCATGCGACTAAACATTGTCATTTAATCGTGTAGGTATTTCTGCGTACCTTTTTGAGGATTTTTTTTTATATCATAAGATAGCAAACAAGCAGATGGGTCTCCTGATGGAAAGAGTCAACCATCGCCTATAGACACCAAAGATGTTAATGGTGCGTTGCTATCTTGTGGCGAGATCTAATGCCACATGCATAAGTTATATGGCCTTAAAACTGTGTTTTTATTTATTAAACTAACGACTGAAAAAACGGAGATGTTTTAATGTAGACTTTATAAATATTCAACGAACATCTTGCAAATTTAAGTAGCATTAGACTATCGAGAATGGCTTACTGCAACAAAATCAAATTTCCTTGCATATTATTATTAGTTACCATTCCGATATTAATAGCCTTTTCTATACATCTATACAAATTAATAAAATTGGAATGTCTGTTTGTAATATTAAAATTACCGCTTTTTACTAAATGCATATGGATGTATACACGGTACATATAATAAAGTAATATTTTTTACACTTTTTGTCTGTCTGTCTATCTTTCTGTCTGTTTGTTTTGACTTATCTCTGAAACGGCTGGCTAGCTAATGTAATAAGGAGTAACCAGCTACTTTTTAGAAATTTTTCTACGCGGACGAAGTCGAGGGCACAGCTTGATAGTTTGATAAAAAACCACTAATGTTTGAGCTCGATAATACGTATACAAAAAAAAATTGGTAATTAAAAATTTGCCCGCTTCGCCCGTGAGTAAAATGGGTACCTATCATAACATCAATATTATCTTTCATACAAACTTCATAGTCTTGATTCAAATAAGGCTTGATTTAAATAAAAGTAATAAAAGGCTATGTTGAGCTTAGGTCTTCAACTATCTTCTTGCTAATTTTAATCAAAATTGGTTCAGCGGTTTAGCTGTGAAAGCGCATAGTCGGATAGATACACTTTTGCAATCATAATATTGGCGTAGAAGTTTAACTTATCTCAACAATTCTAGGCTGACGTAGTAATTGTCCATCCTTTCTGTTATCTAGGCCATGTAAGAACTTTTCTAACACTTTTTCTATTTTAATGACTTGTGTCGAAACAAACCATCCGAGAAATTATTTGCAAACAGATACAGTGCTCTTTGTCAACATTTTAAACGTTTCAATAAGTACTTATAGCATTAATCCATATTAAGTACGTGTTGTAAGTAACAATTACTATAGAATAATGTTTTTAAAATAGTACCTATAACGTTATTTATTTCAATTCATATACAAACTGATTATCGTTCGTGTGAACCGCTCCTTATCATTTATTTTTTCTAAGCAATACTTATAGATGGCAGTAGATACACGAGATCTTATAGGTATTGTGACATATTATTACAAGTCAATGTTACAACTTCTAATGTACAAACTACAACCTACCGAATTTTCTAAACAATTTAAAAAAATGAATTAGTAAAAAATAGCTGATGTATATAGTAGGCCCATTAAAATGTAATACAAATCCCAAATAAGTTAAATAAATACTCGATTATATAATATAAATAGGTATTACAACTATTTAATAGGTATTATAATTTAATGACATTATTATTGATTATGAGTACAATGATAGCTAACACAAAGAAAAAATACATACCTAAAAGAAAACACTCAAAAATACCGTGTAATTTACTAATCTATTCCAAAAAAATCTGTGGTAACAATGTCCTTTTGAGCTTTGTTGAGCAGACTTAGCTTTAAATAATTATTTTGCGTGTATAAAATGTATGACTATAAGTAGTATTTGATAAGCGTTGGGAGTTGTGTATTCATTGGTATACATTACAGTTATTAAATAGTTAAATGAAATAAGCATAAAACCATTTTCATCTTATGTCACTTTAATTTACCAATAAAGGTCATTATGATGTGAGGGACTGTGGATATACTTTTTAAATAATTTCGTTACGGCTTTGCTACGACCAACACTACACAGAGAAACTTGCAGATAGGTACATCAATATGTATTTTTTTATTTCTTTTGTAAAGAATAAGCTCTTACATAAATGTCATACTATTTTTCATACTTTTTGCTTTAGTAATATGTTCGAACATTGTCAATGAAATTCCAGCAATTTCCTAACGTTTTCAGAAAGTATCAGTGTGCATGTTTATTAGAGATGTCCTCCTGCGTTAGTCCAGGCCCCCTTTGAAGACTATACCATCTGCTGTTCTACCAAGCAGTTTGTAACAGGCGAAGGATTGGCTGTACGAGTCACTACTATCATGACTACTAGGCGGTAGAGTTTTTTCGCCCTTAGCCTTCTTTTTTATATGCGAAAACATTTAATTGGTGTAAAGTCTTATATGGTGTTAAGTGAGTGGCTTACTTTTGTTTTCCTAATTTAAAAAAAATTAGCTATCCTTGCCGCAATAGCACAGTGCTGGCACAGTACAGATTCGATATTTGTTTTATTTATAAACTTTTAAGCTATTGCATAGCTTCTATCGCGGACCTTGAGCGTGGAGACCGAATCCAGAAATTCCGTAACGAAAACAACCTAACACCCCCCACTCCGACCGGCATCCATTTCATCTATCGATAAATACCTTCTGGTATTTATCGATAGATGGAATGACTTTTAATGACTTTTTGAAATATCACGTTTGTCTCTTTAGTTCAGCAACCCGCCTTTAGGTGGCATTGGTTGTAAAACTACCGTAATCATATATATAATTGTAATTGCATAAGTTGATAAAAAATGCTATGCAATAGCTTTACCGCGGCAGTCTCGGAGTGCCACACGTCTTTTTTAATGTTTGTCTTATACTTTACATATCTAATATAAGATATTATATGATATGTATATATGATAACTATTTTTGCTAGTTTTTAAGTACTTATCTGCTTTAAGCAGTTTCGTTTGATAAATGAATCGTTACATATCTTATATCTTCATATAATATTACTTTAAAGTGTAAAGAAACGCTAAGTAACATTAAACATGTATCTTATTATCAAGTTTTATCTGGAATTATATTTTATGAGAGCTACTGCAGTTATTTGTTTCATATTTTATGATTTTTATGATATTAGAAATAAGATTTATGTAGTAATAACATTAGAATTAAAAAGAAAATGTTCGCTTTACTGAATTGGTAAATGAAACTGCACTTTCTGATAATTTAGGCTATTTTTGGTACATATAAATAGGGTTGGCAACTATCATTTAATCGGGCAGTGCTATCTATCTATCTATCAATGCTGGTATAAATACTTAGCCATACTACAGGCTATAGTGTACAATGTACAAAGGTATTGGTGGCTATTCGGGCAGTATTAATGCGGATTTTTTAAGCGTAAAACGTGGATAAGCACTGACGCTCTTGAGGTTGGAATAGGTAAAGTAGTAGTATTAAACTGAAACAAGCCTTTACAGTATTCTGTAACCTGCAAATTATGTAGATAGTGACACGTTTAACTTTTGCTTGCCTTTTGTTAACTGGTATCAAAGCAAACGATCTGTTTTCAACCGAGTTTCCAAAATGAGAGATTCTCAATTCGACTGTTTTTAGATGTTTGTTTCCTTAGAAGAGTTTATTAACTAAACTGACTCGCAGTTACACGCAACTTTGTTCGCGTGGCCAAAAATCAATAATTCCCTTTTCTTAGTCGGGTAAAAAGTAGTCTATATCACTCCTGGATAATGAAGATTTCTAGAGGAGAAAGAATTTTCAAAATAAGTCGAGTAGTTTTTAAGTTAAATCGTAACAAACAAAAAATCAAACCTTTCTTCATTATAATAATAGTTTGGATTTGATTTTTATTTGTTTGAAAGGTTGCCACTTCCATGTAAATTGGTGAAGATTTGATTAAGGTCGTGGGGAAGTCTATCATTGTAGTTTTACTGTGTTTAAATTATTTGAAACGGAAATAGTAATAATAAATAATAAATATCACTGGACAAATTACACTAATTGATACAATTCCAAATTAAGCAAATTATTTGCTTGTAGTGTGGGTGTCAGTCAACGATACTAATACAAAGAGAAACATATATAAATTCTCAAATAAATTTAACAAACACACAAACCCAGAAATAAAAACATCTATGCTTAACACATAAATGTCTGTCTTTGTCGGGAATCGAATTTAAACCCCATTGACGCGTAGTCGAGTTCGCTAACAGGGCGGTTAGGACCAAAATTAGAGCAACACTGATAAAAAAATTAAAACAAAATATTTTTTAAATACAATTCCGAAAAAGGTGAAAAGTGAAAACTGAACACAGAAAATAATATATTGAGTATTTCCGTTCAAACTGAAACAACGTGGTGATTCTACACTTTTCATCGTCGGCACTTGATGAAACTCCATTTTAATGTAACATTTTGTATTATATATTATATATATATTTAAAGTTTTTAACTATAAATTGTCCTGATGATGCTTGTGTAAGCGAAACAGGTTGGAAATAAATGATAATAGCTTTATTGTGAAACAGTACAAGTGTATAAGTGATAAAATATTTACATTAACGTGGTGATTATACCTACTCTGAAACTGAAACCTTTAAAGCTTCTTTTTTGTTAGTTGCTGTTGTTTTTAATATACATCTCCACACCCCCTCATTGGTCGAGTGTTTAGCGACCCCTATTACGTGATCGATGAGGCTCGGGTTCGTTTCCCGACTGGGGCAAGCATTTGTGTGATGAGCATAAATGTTTGTATTTCTAGGTTTGGGTGATTATTTAAATATATTCTAGCATTTATATATGTATTTCTATGTATTAGTATCGTTGACTAACATTCATAACACAAGCAAATAATTTGCTTACTTTGGGGTTACATCAGTAAGTGTAATTTGTTCCGTGAATATTTATTATAATTATTATCTCCCGTTTTATTTTAACCAATCAATTTTTTAATTTTTTAATTGCCTTTCATAAACTGCATATATATTTTTATACATCTATTTTTATTACAACATAAGAAACAAGCAGATGGTTTTCCCGGCGGAAAAAGACAACTATCACCTATAGACACCAAAGATGTTAATGATGCGTTGCGGGGGTCTTTATCGGCTACTTTACCTTCTAAACCGGAACACGACTGCAACAAGCACTAACGCTATTGCGGCAGGTATAGGTAAGGCGGTGGTGGCGGTGGTCTGTGGGCAACAGACCACATGAATAAATGTTTCGCCGCGCATATGAGCAAACGCTCCTACCACTGTCAATAGTTTCATACATTTAAAGATAGATATATTGTATCGTGAAAAAATAGAAATAAGCCATGGTTTTCTGTTTTATGGTACGGAACGAAATGATAACTTTTAAAAATTGCCCTTAAAGTACTCCTATTTTATTTCATTGGTAAGTAGTATAACTCTGTATTTCTGTGTGTAATTGCAGGCTACACTGACAAACTAAGAAATTGCCTTGAAAGGCGTAGCCATTTAATTCATGGTGGTACCAGATCCGGGCAAGACAATGCAAAACTCTACCCCTAGTAGGCCGATGGTCGTGAGTCGTGACTCGCATAGCCAAACATTTACCTCTTACGAGCTGCCTGAAAGAAAGGCAGACGATTGATTGATTGACTTCAAACGGAGCCCGGACCAACATGGGGAAAGATAAATATATTTAGTTGCACAAATTACAAAAATAGATCTAACACAAATGTAAGCAAATTAATTTTTTGTGTCCTGAGTGTTGATACTAATACATACAAATATGTAAATAAATACTGAAATATATGGAATAGTCACCCAAAAACCAGAAATACAAACTTCTGTGTTCATCACACAAAGACTTTTCGCTCTCGGGAACCGAACCTGAGCCTTATTGATTACATAGGGTGGACTTGATAACCACTTGGTAGTAAAACAAAAATGTGACTTCATTTAAAGTGTTTGAACTAGTTAATCTATACAGGGTGTAAAGAAAACCCTGTCCGATCCGAAAGAAGTATATAGGGAGGTCAATGTCATGATTAAAAAAAAATAATAAAATAATTATATTTACTAAAAAAAGAAAAATATCGTACTTTAAAGTGCCTCATTTTAGTACTAAAATTGAACAACTTCCCTTTAAATTAAGCAAATATTTTGAAAATTTATGGATTAATATTCATAAAATAATGACACAAATATGTTTGTATTAAGCTACTCAATAATGCCTTTGACGGTCGGACTGGGTTTTCTTTACACACTGTATATAAATACGTGAAGGAAAAACTTCGAACCCCTTTAAAGACAATAGCATGAACGATGGAGTCTGAATTTGACACAGTTAACGTTTTGCGGGGGACTGCAGAAACCTAATATTTTTAAATAAAATGGATTAGAAGTACTTTAAATTAATAAAAATAAATATTACTCACACCACATTCATGCGACATTCATTATATTATACACACATGTCTAACATTTTCTTTACGGTTCAAAGGTTTAAAATCAGTTGTCAACTTAAGAGATTTTATTGTTTAGTCTATGGTCGAATTTCGGCCTCAGGTGATCGCTAATAATACTAAATACTTGATTTCAGATTCTCAAGTATCTTCCGCGTGCTGGGCCGGTGATCTGTGGGGCGGTCGAGCGTGATGTCAACCGCGAGAAGGCATTCCTTTTCATCAGAAACTGTGGCGGCCAGTGGACCCCGACTAACTTCTCTGCTGGTAAAGAATTCTGCTGCAAGGATGGAGAACATAAGAAGTGCTAATTAGAAATATCGCCAGTTATGGGTGAACATGTATTTGCTATGAGTATATTTAAGATTGAATATTATTTATTTTCTTCTTTTAATTCTATATGTAAATATTAGACTAGAATAATTTATATTATTTATTAACTAATTATTAAGGACCAAACTTGTTTAAAACGTATTTTTATTTTCTGTCGATTTCATTATTATCATTTTTTATTTTGTATCGTTTTTTATGTGGAACAAATTATATTGGCGCCCCTTGGCAGTTAAATTGACTTGTATGCCGAGACGCCAAGCGGGATGACGCTTTTATTTTTTATATCATGTATTTATCATATTTTTTAATATTATGTATATTATTAATTTTATGTATTTCTTATTTAATTTTTAGTTTTGTCTCTCTCTCAGATCTTTTTCATTAATGATAAATTATACTATACACAGTATTATTTTACACACAGTATTATTTAGTCTACATTTTTTTCTATTTTGTTTATTGTTACAATAATTGTTAATCCTATCGTGTGGTCTAGAGCAAGTCATTCTTATTTGTATTTTTTAAATAAATATCTATCTACATAATATATTAGAGGATTATTTTAATGTGTTTATAATTCTTCTTAGCCTTTGTGGTTTTTCGTTACAAAAACTTAGCAGATATGATGTGCTTGCGGTAGGATTAGTATTAGATACCAATAGCTTGTAGCATGTTCAACATAGAAGGAAGTAATTCTATTAAATACTAACGGCAGGAAGCGATTTTAGGTTAGTCTAACAATAAATTCATTTTTTGAAAATTAGATCATTTTTATATTATATTCATAATTAATATTGTTACTTTTGTTATTATACTATTTATTTATTTATGTTATTTAACTACAAGACATCACAGTATTACATTTGGGTGTAATTATGGTGATTAAATTGTTGGTGCTTAGGGTTTAGTCTGTATTTTTAATAAAATGAAATTTCTGGCTCGTATGAACGAATATTTAATTATTATTAGTTATAAAATATGTAACATTTACCACTTGATTGAATAATTATTTAATTTATTATTAGTTCTCCTCTTCAGGCTAACAAAATTTAAAGTCTTTCCAGACTTTAAATTTTGTAAATCACGTTGAGAATTTCAAATTTATTGCGATACATAAAGTGAACATCATCGTCATTGGTTTTAGCCACGTGGACGAACAGTTGGCGAAAAAAAGCGGATCTATTATTACAAAACAAAAATTTGATGCGTAATAGTGATTATGTATAGTAAGTTTTGTCTTGTAAATGTTATATTTAAATGTTTTTAAAATACAAACATGTTTACTATATATTTACAGTTTTGTTCGTTTTCAAATTTGCCATCTACAATTCACTATAACGACGGCTACGACTATTCCCTTTTCTTGTAAATACGTATGACCTGTAGTGTTGGTATACATTTTGGTATTGGTAATGGAGCGAAATCCATTGAAACGCACGCATTAAATTAAAAATTAAAAATATTGGTGATTTAGGAACATTATTCTTTAAATAAGTAATAAATATTAAAACAAGTATGATTCTTGAATTGTTATATTTCAAGTTTTTTCGTAATATTCATAAATATATTTTTATAATAGAATAATGTAATTTATTAAATTATTGTAAGAGATATTAGAAATTATTTGCGAATGTAATAAAATGCATTTTGATTCTTGTTTTTTTATTTGCAAATCTTAGTACGTATGAATAATTTAAAAAGTATTCAAAATAAAATTCCTAACGGGTAATTTGTAAGTTGCTTAGAACAAAAATAAAGCTGCCACCGTGATTGCTAGATTTTGAAGAATTAAAAAGAAATGATTTGCAGAATCATCTTCTGTAGAAAAATGGGCATTCCGCATTGACCTGCCGCAGCAGTGTCCATTTGTCTTTTGTAAGGTAGCCGGTAAATTATGCCATTCCGCCACACGGATAGCAACAAATCATTAACATCCGTGGTGTCTCTGGTTGTCTCTTTCAACGAGGAGAGCCAGATAGCTCTCTTTTGTGCTCTGCTATAAAAAATTTTTTTAAAAATAAAATAGTCATTATCATATTTCAACCGGAACATTAAGAGATTTCTGAGGAGAAAAGAGGAGAGATATTATGACTATGAGCTGCTCGTATATTTAAAAAAAAACTTTTTTTATATATATCATAAAATAGCAAACAAGCAGATGGGTCTCCTGATGGAAAAAGTCAATCATCGCTTATAGACACCAAAGATGTTAATGGTGCGTTGCTGTCTTGTGGCGAGGTCTAATGCCATATGCATAAGTTTACCAGCTACTTTACCCTCTAAACCGGAACACAACAGTGACAAGCACTGACGCCATTGCGGCAGGAATAGGTATGGCGGTGGTACCAGACCTTGGCGAGACAATGCAGAACTCTACCACCTAGTAGTCACAATGATAGTGATTCGCATAGTCATTCGGTCGCCATTTACGTCCTGCCTGGCAAAACAGCAGTTGGTCTATTCTTCAAAGGAGCCCGGAACCAACATGAGGAGCCTTTTATTGACAAAATTATAAACTTGAAATCACTGGATTTTTTGTTGCCAAAATAATATTTAAAATAAAATTTAAGATTAATTAGTTGATCGTGGAAATCTATCATCATCACTCCCGGTTCCCTTGCGATGTAGCTGGAGTAAACTGAACGTCTATAGACTTTTCAGTTCATCATGGTTTACCGGTATTGTTGGTTGGCAAGATGTGTGGTGACCATCGCCGCATCTTACTAACCTGATAACGCTTATCGAATATTTCTAGCAAATATTTTACGTGCTCATCCAAGGCAGGGAGTGTAACACACCACCGAGCTGTTACTGAAATTTTGGATTTTCGAGAAAAACGTCGAAAAAACCTCAACAAAACTTTTACCCGACCCGGGATCGAATGATCGCAGGATCGAACGATCGATCTCATGATCAGAGCCATATATCTAGGCTATCTTCTAAACCACTAGGAACATTTATCTATCTATACACAAAATTATATATATAATGACAAATTTATATATATATATATATATATATATATATATATATATATATATATATATATATATATATATATATATATATATATATATATATATATATATATATATATATATATATATATATATTATTGAATTCATTTGTTACAAAAATGTGATAAACGGAGAACGGCTCTACCGATTTTGTGCAAACTTCACATAAACCATCTTCTAAATAGTCCGAACGAAGCCTAAATATTTTTTGGATTTTGGAACATTGGTTTGGATAGTTGAGCCCGTTCTTGAGTTATAAAATTACAACGAAAAGTGGCATTAATTTTTATATATAGATTGTATTGAGATACCAAAGAATGACTTTGACGATAGAGTTTTTGTTAGCGGTGGGCGATTGTGGACGATTAAAATGGAATTACTTACTAATACTAATATTGGTAATCGATTACGGGATTAGTAACTGATTTATTTTTATAATCGAATGATGTTTCCAATTTTTGAATTATCGAATTAAAAATTTTTGAGTTTGCTACTAATAGTATTGTAAAAAATCAAGAAATTCCGAAATCGGCGGCCGAAGTCGCTCTTTAGTTGTTACATAGAACACTGATGTTTGTTTTGATCCAGTAGTGTGACTTGTGACACTTTTATGGTGAAGTCTAGGTTTAATAATTTTAGTTTTTTATTTTTTATATCATTAGATAGCAAGCAAGCAGATGGCTCTCTTGATGGAAAGAGAAACTATCGCCTATAGACACCAAAGATGTTAATGGAGGCGCTGTTGTTTGTGTGGCGGAATGGCAATGTCACATACATAAGTCTACCGGCTACCTTACCCTCCAAACCAGAACATGACAATGACAAGCATTGGCGCTATTGCAGTAGAAATAGTAAATAAAGGCGATGGTATTAAATAGTAGTCAGGATGGCATAACCCGTATTGCTAATCGGTCGTCTCTTACAAGCTTCCTGGCAAAACGGCAGTTAGTTTATTCTTCAAAGGAGCCCGGAGTAATACGGGGAAAAACTGTTTATTAATTTCTTAATGACTAAACGCGGCTTGGCCCTTTACAATGGTGACTCCTCACTCTCGGTTGGCCAGCGTGTTTCTGTTTGCGTCGATTCATTCAAACATCACGATTAGTAATTATTAATATGTATGTTATAATCGAGATATCTTTATATTCGAATGATCGTGTGTATATTTTATAATCGCTCAACGCTAGTTTTTGTTGTATGTAAAACATTTTATTGAACCATTCCCTTCAAACTCTAAACAAACTAAACATAAATCGCAATACGATAAAATCAGTCTTATATCTCACAAGGAGTGCCCTTATCCGTCGACCCGTTTGTGCTCAATTACGGTGTCAATGGTGTTACCTTATCAAGGACTAGTACGTATGAACCAAAGTACATATGGAGCTAGCGAGCGCGGAGAGCGGGAGGGGCGCGGTTTGACCCGGATCGCGTAGGGTGAACAACCCCGGCACGTGCTACTTTCTAAAAAGAAACGCGTCGTCTGCGCCCGCGCATCCTTGCGTGGACGACTGGAGCACTTCCATCTTAGACATTAGCACCTTACGAAACAGACTCCCTTGAGACTTAAAACAATCGCCTTTATGTCTTACACGTGTTAAGAGGAAATGTGGATATTTTTTTAAATTAGACCAGTAAATTGTAGTGTCATTGGTTGTTACATCTTTTAAGCTTATGAATAATAATGATATGTTATATAAACACGTGGATTTAACTATTTTTTGTGTGTCTAGTTTTAGGCCTGTCTAACTTAGATCAGGTTATATTTCTAGACCGCGCAAAAAGTGGTATACACATTTCTAACTTAGTGGCAGTTTGGCAAGTGGTGAGTGATGGTATTGTGTGAGCACCCCGTGAAAATCACGAAAAACACAGCGTAACATAAACACGCGGAAGTCAGTGTTGACTAATGTTGTAATGGGAATGACCTGGGGCTTGTTCTGCCTATTTCTTAATTAAACTGGCGTAAATAAATACACTTTAATATTAGGCCGGTCCTACAAGTGCACTACGTGGTTGAATGGGTTGAATCACATGGATTTAATTGATTGACAATGCATTTTTCCGGGATAAAAAGAATCTGTGTTTTGTCTGGATTTTTGTTTACTAAATTTTATTCAAATCTGTTCAGCCGCTTCAGTGTGAACGAATAGCAATTAATTTTTTGCGCAATATAATTTAATTTTTTTGTAATGTTGATTATGAGTATATAAATATGAATTTTGCTCCGCCCTACATTAACAGTTGGATACCAATCATCAATCATAGTATGTCAATTACCAACATTCCATATGACTAAATTTAGCTCTTACACAACTAGAATTAAACACGTTGGTCGAGTGGTTAGCGGCCCTGATCAATGGATGTCGGGTTAGATTCCCGATAGGAACAGGCATTTGTATGATTTGAATGATCTATTCTTCGACATTTTTTAACCTATTGATTTTGTAGCTAATATAACAATTTAGAGCTCAAAAACTGCGTTGAATAGCATTCGAAAGATCAAAATCGATCATAATTTTGAAAAATTATACTTCTTTTTGAACATTTAATTACTAAGTAACATTTTTACAAACCTAAGATGTTTTAAACTCTTCAAACTCAAAAATCTATGCTAAGGTTTTTATAGTTTTCGCTTCGTTGAGCTTAAAATACCTCAATTTAGCGGAAAGTTTCATTGATGACCTGTAGGGTCAACCGGCTTAGAGATTTTTTTACAAGTATTTTTTTTGTTGTAATAAGAAGTGTGTGAAATTTTCAAATCTCTAGTATGACATTAAGTTTGTATGGGTCTTACCACCTCTCAGCATGAAATTAAGTTTGTATGGGACTAACCAACTTTCATTTTGTAATTGAACCTTCTATCCTGGAGGTGATTCACTAAAAATCCTGAAATACGTATTTTAATATTTATAACAAGGAGTCTTTGTACTAATTTTCAGACCTCTAGCATCTAAATTTGCAGAAGTCTCATACAAAATGTCATCCACTATAGTTTGTGCTTGGGGGTTAAAAGTTCTAAGTTTTAGATTTTGTTGTTGTTTGTGTACTAATACTAGCTTACATACCACTTTCACTCAGGAAGTACCCTAAGAATTTCGATGATCATCAGTGAGTGAGTCAGTGACGAAATCGATGAGATGTACTAAAAGTATGAGAGATATGCCATTAAAAATTAATGTTCGATAAGTCAACTATTGATTTTGTATTCCGAGAATTTTATCTGGTATAATTCAAATCCAAGTTATGAGGGTTCAAAAAACGACGATGCGCTTCGAAAAAGATAGGTAGTGACTAATGCCCTTGTGCTTCGTTTGGCTTGTCGTGGCGGCAGATGTTATTATACGGTTGTATGGAACTTTTCTTGCGAAAATTCTACTCACGAGAGTCGAATTTTCTCACTTTATTTAACGATACACATTATGTCAGTAACTAAACATCTTCATGTGTTTTTAATTACTTTGTATAAGAGCCTACTTTACCAGTAAACCGAAACACAACAGTTTTTTATGTCATTAGCTAGTAAAGAAGCCGATGGTTCTCTTTATGGAAAGATAAACTATCGCCTATAGACACATTGATATCTTTGTGGCGAGATGGTAATGCTACATACACAAGTCTACATGCCCAGTACCCCCTAGATCGAAACACGATAATATCAAGCATTGACGTTATTGCAGCAGGGATAAGTAAGGCAGTGGTAGCATATACTCGGGCGAGACATCGCAGTACTCTACCACCTAGTAGTTGCCACGTATAGCCAATCGTTCGCCTTTTGCCAACTGCCTGGCAAAATGGCGAATGGTCTATTCTTCAAAGAGTGATCGGACCATTGATATAAAAAACCAAAGATGCGCAGTCCCGAACAAAACTGACGCTCAAAAATGTCGCTACTTTTATTTTAGTAGTTATAGATATGGCAAACATATATGTCTTTGCATCTATAATTTTTTTTTTATCATAAGATAGCAAACATGCAGATGGGTCTCCTGATGGAAAGAGTCCACAATCGCCTATAGACACCAAAGGTGTTAATGGTGCGTTGCTATCTTGTGGCGAGGTCTAATGCCACATGCATAAGTTTAAGGCTACCTTACCCTCCAAACCGGAACATGACAGCGACAAGCACTGACGCTATTGCGGCAGGAATAGGTAAGGCGGTGGTACCAGACCCGGGTGAGACAATGTGGAACTCTACCACCTAGTAGCCACGATAGTTACCTAGATACTTGCATAACCAATCATTCGTCTCTGCCGTCCGCCTCGCAAATGGTTTTGATGCTGTGATATTGAAAAAAGTGCATCTAGTGACCAGCAAGCAATTGGCGACGTTTTTGATGATTTTTTCGTTACGTTAAAGAGTCATCGCTGATCGCTGGCGGATTGACCGGTCTTATCTGATTTGATAAATCACCACTAGTGTAACAAAGTAAACATACAAGTTAATAATTTCACAAAAAACATTTTTGCCATTCTAAGGAGGATGGGTTATTCTTAAAAGAAAGGGTTTCTTCTCTTTCCCTCTTTTCATAATTGGTTGATAAGAAGTTAAATCTATCGGTGATTGTGTATGTTACTTTGTGATTGCCCTTGATACCATTTTGTGCGATCAGAATTAATTGAGGCAATCAATTATGATTATTACCACATAATATGACGGCGGGAGTTTGAGTATAAAATGATTGTTGTGGAACGATCATAATTAGTCGATTTTTTATAAAATTAAATAAAATTCAAGTAGATAGTTTTCTCGATGGAAAGAAAGAACTGTAGCGTCGTTGAGATGAAACTAAGATATTTTTTAATATCATAAGATAGCAAACAAAGAGAATTTCAAATTATTTTTTATTATATAAATAGAATATATTAGTGATTCTGAATAACCCTTGAAAATTTGGCTGGACCTCTAAAAGTAACCCTGTATATATGAAATTAGTTCGGTAGTTAAGTTTTTTTTATATCATAAGATAGCAAACAAGCAGATGGGCCTCCTGATGGAAAGAGTCAACCATCGCCTTTAGACATCAAAGATGTTGATGGTGTGTTGCTATTTTGTAGCGAGGTCTAATGCAACATGCATAAGCTTACCCTCTACCTTACCCGTCAAACCGGAACACGACAGTGATAAGTACTGACGCTATAGCGGCAGAAATAGGTAAGGCGGTGGTACCAGATCCGGGCGAGACAATGTGGAACTCTACCACCTAGTAGCCACGATAGTTACCTAGATACTTGCATAACCAATCATTCGTCTCTGCCGTCCGCCTCGCAAATGGTCTATAATAAATATTGTCAGACGAATTACACGAATTGATCTTACTCTAAAGTATTTGAATGTGATATGGGTTATTTTTTAAATCATAAGATAGCAAACAAGCAGATGGGTCTCCTGATATAAATAGTCAACCATCACCTATAGACACTAAAGATGTTAATGGTGCGTTGCTATCTTGTGGCGAGATCTAATGCCACATGCATAAGTTTACCGGCTACCTTAGCTTCTAAACCGGAACACGACAGTAAAAAGCAGTGACGCTATTGCGGCAGGAATAGGTAAGGTGGTGGTACCACACCCGGGCGAGACAATGCAGAAGTCTACCTCCTAATAGCCACGATGGTAGTGATTCGTATAGCCAATCAGTCCGCCTTTACGACTAAGGTACTAGATTTCCTTTAATTACAGTGAAACGAACAAGTGTTTTTATTATAATAATTATTGATAATTGTAATAAAATACAATTATATATTATAATTATTAAGATTTACTAAATGCTGATGATTTAAATACCAAAAACTTATAGTATAGGACTTTATATTGTTGCGAATTGAATCCGAGTAACGCGCGTCTCGATAGGCGCATAAATCAACCACTCAACCAACGAGGCATGTATGTCGCTGTGAGCCATATACTAAAAACTGTACATTGAAAATTTTTTAAAAAGAATACTTGGGGCATGATCTACAATCGATATTGTAGCCAAAAATATAGTTTTTAGAATTTTTGTCTGTTTGTCTGTATGTATGTCCGTGGTAAACTTAAAAAGTACTGCATGGATTTACTTAAAATTTTGCACGAATATTACTAACAGGTCGGGTCAACATATAGGCTACATATTATCACGCTATCACCTACGGGGGAGCTGCTGTGCGGAGTAAACGAAGTCCGCGCGGATGAAGTCGCAGGCAACAGCTAGTTGTTATAATAAAAATGTAGCAAGTGCTGAGTTTTGTTGGGTTTGACGAGTCAAAGGAGTGTGGAGTCAGCGTTCCCCGAATCGCGGCGCATGACCCCGGCGCGGGCGCAGCGGCCAAGGCACGTAATGTCGCGTTATTGTAATGCGTTGCACAACTCTCCCTCACCACGAGGCCTACGGTACACTGCCCTCGGCGCTAGCACAAGTGATCGAGGAACCTTGCAGGAAAATTTAAACAAGGGTAATATTATTACAATTTTGGAATGAAATATTGCACCCTTAGAATTATAGTGACCTATTTCAAAAATATCCATTTTAGGGAAACGTCAAACAATGATTTGTACAGTTAAGATTTTTGTATAAAAATTAGATTATTAGACCGAAATATATGTTTTATAGCTTTTTATGTCAAAATCTGCCTGTGTTTTAATAGAGTCGATAAAGGTAGTTGTTTTTAGGTCGTTTCACTATAATGCTGAAGGTGCGATATGTAATATTAATAAGAAAATAACGTCATCAACTCAGTAGTAGGAGCCTACAAGTGACCAAGAGAGCTTGTAGGATAATAAAGAAAAATATAAAATATATTTGGTTATAATATTTAAATTAAAAAATCAAAGAACAGTAATATTATTACAATTTTGAAGCAAAATGCTTAAAATTACATTTTATTAATTTATCATCATTTGTATTTCGCACACAATATTTTTATACCCTTAATGTAATGTAATATTAATTGAGCAATATTGATAATAAAATAAAGATCATTGACTCAAAACTAGGGGCTGGTGAAAGAGATCAAAGTATCTTGTGGGAAAATTTAAACAAGGGTAATGTCACTCACTCTCAATATAACTCACTCGTTCGTACTATGTCTTTTAATCCTACATGTAGTATTTATAATATTGGTGAAAACATTAACACACACATACATCTTTGGTGGCTATAGGTGACGATTATATTTTTACATAAGGATCACCATCTGCTTGTTTGCTATCCGATAAAATCTATATTAATATTATAAATGCGAAAGTATGGATGTTTGGATGGATGTTTGTTACTCAATCACGCAAAAACTACTGAACGGATCCGAATGAAATTTGACACACAGGTAGCTGATGACCTGGAATTGCACATAAGCTACTTTTTATCCCGGAAAATTAGGTGATTCCGCGGGATTCACCAAAAACTTTTATAATGCAGCGGGCTGCACACTGCAGCTAGTAAATATACGAATAATAAGATTATCCTACAAGGAAATAATTAAAAAGACACATAGCACGTAAGAGACGGTCTACCAAAAATCGAAACCATAAATTTGGACCGCGATTTAGGATAAAAACCGTTAAAAATTTGTATGGGATTTTTTTTATTTTTTTGACGAATTTTTACCTTTATTTTGTATAATTTGATTTTTTCAAATACTCTACAGTGCTTTTTGTAAAAACTAGTAAAATTCAAGGAAATACACAATTATGCTCTACATATTAAGCATAATAAACGGCTGGTGTAATAGTTCCGTGGGCACGATGAGTCCTAACAATGTAGGTACGCTTTGCGTGTCATGAAAATAAGAAAAAACCATAAAACGCAAATTTTGCATTTCCCAACAAAAGTAATTGCCATCATAAGCATGTAAAAATGTTTTCTTAAGTTTCGGTACACAGTCCTTTATAAGCTGTATAATTTTACAATAATATTTAAGTATAAATTACATGCAGGGATAACAGTACAAATACAACTATTCATGACCAATTATTAATGACCTACCTAATTTATATAATATAAACGAACGTGAAGTTTTTGTTTTTGCTTTCTTGTTTTACTTAAAACTTTGCATACACATTGTTAGGAGAATAGAAAAGGACATAGGGTACCTTTTATCAGCGATAAGATAATATATTATCTTGTCACTGAATTGTTTGGAAATGAAAATAATTGTTCATGAGAGTTAGGAAACAGTATATTTAAGATAATATAGGTATATGACTTAAGTTGCCTTGTATCGCATATTATTTTATAGCTAGTGTGACATAAATCCGCAATTTAGCCACGATTTTCGTTGTAAAAGGACTATTTAGGTCACGGAAAAGCGTAGCTAAAGTGCGCGTTTAGGTAACAAAGCTATAAATAAATTTGACGCGAGTGAATCCGTAAAATAATAAACTAATAAAATAATAATAGCTAGTAAAATAATAAGAGTTAGCAAAATAATAATATATGTACAGCCATACGTTGGTATATATCTTTATGCCAGATCTTTCACGGGAGCTCTGACTACTCCAGGCTGAGCGTTAATTACACAAGCTACTGCGCTGAATCAAACCCAAGCTCTATTGATTTCTATTATTAACCGATTGATTGCGGGGTGTTAATCGTTAATTACTAATCATGCTAAGCAGCCGTTTTCCTAATCGACAGCGGAGTCAAAATAGTTAATTGCTAATCATACTAAACTGGGCGATCACAAAAAATATGAACCCGTTAATAGGTAATTAGAGCTCGCTAAGGACGTTTTTCCGCCCAAACTCCATCGCAGTGCTATTCACCGAGTCCAATTATGTATCTAAACTATCCAAGGGCCTACACAAATACAAACAGAAACGATCTTAATCGGTCCAAACATTCTGCAGTTTTTGTGATATTATACACGGCAATTGATTTTTGTACGGCGTATTAAGGACGGTCTACCAAAAAATTGCGAAAACATGTCATTTTTATATCAATTTCGATTTGTACCGCGGGAAATTGCTGGTAAAGAATATTTTCATGTAAAATCCATTACAATCTAAGTATCAAAAGTTTTTAAAATCTGGATTTCCACACCGAAATTTAATATCAATGATCAACATAATTCATTGTTAGTCTAGCAAACGATTAAATGGATGTGTGACGTCTCGAGCAACTCTCAGTTCGTAGGAAAACTATAAAATGCATACATGGACGTTTTCCAATGGAGAGCTCTGAGCGTGTGATGAGAAAGGCCGGCGGGGAGCGGGGCTAGTCGACATACTTTCTGAAGGGCTCTAAAACTCCAGCTTTTGTGGCCACCTTTATGAACCATCTATTCGTGGACCTTTGATTTATATAGCTAACCCATTCTTGTGCGGATTTTTTCACAGATTTGACTATATTTACACGTTTATAACCAAGACACGTAGTTTTGGTACTTTATCACCGAGTGTTTGATTTGATATTGATTTTCGTTTGTATGGTACATAGACTGTTTCTCTTTTGTGTATTTTTTGTAGATTTGAATATTTTTACATATTTATAACAAAAAATATGTAAAATGTCTGTCAATCATCTCTGCCTACCCTGTAAGGGATCTGGCGTGAAGATATGTATGTATGCAATATGTACATATAACTAGATGAAATGTAGTTTTGTTTTGGTATTAGGTGAAATGAAATTCGCTTGGGTCTGGTACTATCGCCCGGATTCAAAGCCACTGCCAGGCAGGTCATAAAAGGCGACGATTGGCTATACGTGTCACTACCATCGTGGCTACTAGATGGTAGAGTTCTACAATGCTCATCTAGGTCTAGTACCAGCGCCTTACCTATTCCTGTCGCAATAGCGTCAGTGGTTATCACTGTCATGTACCAGTTTAGAGTGCTAACTAAGGTAGACTTATGCATGTGGCATTAAGACCCCGCCATAAGGATAAGCAAGTACCATTATCCTTGGTTTCTATAGGCAATGGTTGTCTTTTTCCATCAGGAGATTCATCTGCTTGTTTGCTGTCACATGATATAAATAAACATAACAGGCCTATCTTATACTAAAACAGTTTTAAATGTTTAAAAAAATGTGCTGTAGACAATTGACAAGGTTAAATGTGTTCGTCTTTTTCTTTTCATTTTATTAAGATAAAGATAGCAAATATCAAAAAAAATTATGTTGATGCACAGTATAATCCGGGTCAGTGTATTCTTATTAATGGAACTGACAAAAAATATTTGAATGATTAGTGTTTATTAATAACGGTTATCCAATAAAACTGTCCTGTATTATTTACTGTAAAATTATACTCAATATTGCGTATACATTACATGAATACCAAATCAGATGAATCGTACCCTCTAGAAAAGCTCAAAAGATTATTTATTGGTGCTATTATAAATCTATTTGAGCATGCGTGTAGATTAGTGTTGATTTTATCGCATCGACTACGACGTAGCAATACATGATGAAGAACGAGACAGAATGATCCCCGACATACGCACTCTATCAAACTTGGTTATTAACAGTACGAGACTAGATGGCACCTATTCCATTTTTTATAATGTTAGTCCAATTATTCATTCATTGCTCTTGGCTTTTACTGAACATATGATTGCTTATGCTGTCTCATTTAAATTTAAATTTTAATAACGACAAAGAAAAAATATCGACATGAAGGATTTGAACCTGCGACCGCTCCCCTAAAGCCGGGACGCTCTACCACTGAGCTAGTGTCGACAGGCTCGACGTGGCGAAGTTCTTCTTTGCTATATGATCGATCGCTAGGTATACATACGTAAAATCAACGTAGTCGATCGTATAGCAAAGAAGCAAAAGTTTTTCAAGTTTGTTTTTAAAGTTTTTCAAGTTTTCCATAGTATGGGGTGAGTGCTATTATAACACAAAAATAATTACAGCTATATTTTATCCTACTTTTGAAAACTTACAAATTTATGTTTTGTGTTGGACCGGGCCCCTTTTGAAGATTAGTCCACCTGCTATTCTTTTAGACAGTTCGTAACAGGTGAAGTAGTGGCCAAACATGTCACTACTATTGTGATTGCTCGGTGGTAGAGTCTCGCTTGGCTTGGTATCAATTTGTCGCAATAGCCTCAGTGTTAGACATGCGCAAAACATTACCTTATGAAGTAATATGATGCAACATTACCTTTTCGATCAGGTGATATCACTCGATAACATTACGCATTACTAGAAACATTACGCGACGTATTCGAAAGATTTGATAACGTTTGTACTTCAACTGTACTACTACTTGAGGTGATACGTAATATACGTATTACTTGTTGCACTGCCGTAAATCGTAATACATTTAGTTTACAGTTAGAAAAAGTTTATATCATATTACTTGAAAACCTTGACAAGAAATTCCTAGCACATGGTATATTTGAAAAATGAATATTTTTTTTAGATATGAGAAGGTCTTTGATATGAGAAGGTTTGACCATACCTACTGATTTTTTTTGACGATTAATAAATAATATGACGCTGATGAAGTAAAATCAACTTTATTGACATAATCATTTTGCGGTACAAAATGATTATGTCAATAAAGTTGATTTTCCTTCATACTTAGGCCAATATATTAAGTTACACCGAATAAAGACGGATTCGGCACCCGGTCGAAATTCGACCGTGTGCCGAAATTCCACCACGGGTCGAAATTCGACCGGGTGCCGAAATTCGACCGGGTTCCGAAATTCGACTGGGTGCCGAAATTCGACCGGGTGCCGAAATTCGACCGTGGGTCGAAATTCTACGAAGTTCCTTATCGCGCGTTGTGAAAGGGGGCGACGGAAGACGGAATAATTCTTACGAAAAGTTGTCACGACACTGCTATAGTAAGGTATTGTAAGCTGTGTGGCGTGCGGATGTTTCTCTCGCTCTCTCTCTCTCTCTCTTATAGAAAGCAAGCCAGATATTTTTATTTTTATGTCGCATTGAGCAGTGTAGTGTTGCGACGATTATTTTTGTTGAGTGTATACAGGTTTTTTGTAAATAATAATAAAAGGAACTTCGTTCCATCCGGGTGTCCCTTAACACCTCTCAAGTTTTTATTCCGGAAGATTGGGTGATCTCGCGGGATTCGCCAAAAACTTTTGTAATGCAGCGGGCTGCACGCTGCAGCTAGTATTCACAAAACCTATTCTTATTATACAACCTATTTATAATATTCCTATTTAACTATATTTACACTGAATTTTTTACAATTTGGATAAACTGCACTAATAAATTAAAAAGTTATTAGCATGTAATTAAAAGAATTTTAAAGAATATCTAGCCAACAACATGCTTTGCGCCAACTGATTCTGTTCAGTGTTCCAAAAAATGTAAATAATTCAAGTGATTATAGGTTAAAACCCGGCTAAATAAAAATAAAACTTCTCATAAAAACTTATATATATATATATATATATATATATATATATATATATATATATATATATATATATATATATATATATATATATATATATATATATATATATATATATATATATAATAAACAAAATATTTAACTATGCAAGTAAGTAGTTTACAAAAGTATTTAGTAATGTCTGTCCGTCGATAATTGCAATTTCTCTTACATACTTTGTTGATAAATAACGCAGAAAGCTAAGTGCTAAGATAATGGGCCGTCAACGCTGAACGCACGCATAAAAGATCACTTAGAAAAGAACCCCCTAATGTCAACTGGAAGAGAATTCCAGAACTTACCGCCTTGAATAAAGAAAGATTTGAGAAGAAAATCCGTTCCAGAGAAAGGGATGTGAAGAGAAAGATCACTATCAGAACGGAGGGAACGATCATGAGTTTTGAAAGCAGAATTTAGATTTAAGGTAAGTGGGAATATTTGGGTCTTTAACAATAGAATATAATATGCGCAGCATTCTAACTTCTCTACGTTTAGCTAAGGGTTGCCATTTATTAAATAACTTCTGTTCATTTATTTAATAACTTCTGCATGAGGCACTAAAAACTCGCCGCGCACCATTAACATCTATATAAAAGGGTTGATAGAGCTCCAAATTGTCGGCGTATAAATGAAAATTGGGAGTTATTACGGTGACTGTGTTTAATAAAAAGTGAAAAAACTAAAGGAGATAAAATAGCAGCCTTGCGGGACGCCTAGACAATGTTATGCCAATTCGAATGTGCTTCATTAAAAACAGGAGGGTCTTACTTGAAGGGTCGCTTGCTATTGCAAGTTAAACCAGCTGAAAGCTGAAAACGAGAAATTGAGCGAGCATTGTACGCCAATCAGCAAATACAAGTCTATATAATAACACATATTGCGTTCTGATCAAGGGTTTAAATATCTGTATTATGTGGTAACATCATTGCTCGCAGCATGACATAAGGTTATTTTCAAGCATAGCGTTATCCAAAACTGATACAGAATTTGTTACTGTATAATAACGGTCTTTTATACACTACGAATTAACGTAATGGTATATGGTATTATGATATTATCTTCTAGCACTAGTAGGCGAACCAATCACGAAACTTACATGAAACGCGGCAACGTCGCATACATAATATATCGATATTATAATGTTATTTAACGCTAATAATTTTGTTCTGTTATTTGAGTATACAAATAGTGTTTGAAAATGACGTTGTTACTGAGGTATCGCTACAGTAACAACGTTATGTATCGTAAAATAAGTTCTGTTATGTGATTTTAAATCCTTGGTTCTGATAACATCGGAAATGTGTAATTAAAATTGTAACAGTATTGAGCCCCGGATGAAATCCAGACATAGGGGGCTCAAAAGGTCGTTGAAATAAAATAATTTAACTAATTGTGAATGAAAAATATACTCCAAAATTTAGAGAGAAATGGTGTATTAGACATCTTAGGACGTGAAATGACATAGGCACATTACAGATATATTATGTGTGAACAAAAAACATATAAGGGAGGATTAGGATAAACATTTTAGGGCAAAAATCATCATTTATAATCTCAGTCGAAATTATAAAACGTACGAGAGAGATAACTAGGAATTAATATTTATATTGGCACCTAAAGTTAATAGAAATGCGAGTTTAAAACTTTAATATGATTTCCGCTAAATCTAGAAATAAGATTCTTCCTAAGACCCGGAGATTTCGAAAAACTCCACGTCGGTGTCATTATTGTAATGACGTCTGATAGTGCAACAACCTTACCCATATTGAATCTGTAACACCTATTTTATAGATTTTTTGTCTTATCTCGTGATAAATATTCGTTTTATGATACAATAACATCAATTTTAATTTTTTTTATGTATTTGTTTGAATGTCCTGCTATTATTCGAAAATGGCTTGACCGATCTTGATAAAAATTGGCTAACGGTGTGTATACGTGATTGCGTAATTGTAAAGCTATATAGTTTTACAGTGTTGTTCATAAAAAACTTCAATCCTCTATAACAGAGTTATTCTTCTTCTAGGTCTTATTGTAAGATTAACAAATTTTTCTATTTATAAACGTACTTTAGCGCTAAAACATTGTTATAACCTGGTTATCTTAGTCTTTCTGTCAATAGGGAATTCCCGTTATATATTTAGATCGCTTTCAATATACTATCGCTGTGAGTGCACAAAAGACAGGCCCTATTAATATAACTTATTTATCGTTAATGAATTTATGGGTGTAACTTGTAAGCGCCGTTGTTGGTCGTGTGCTTAGCGAGCTTTACTAAGAACTTGACCGCTCTAGTTAGGTTCCTGGTAAGGACGATTTGGTGATGAGCTTAAATGTTTGTTGTCGCCCCGTTGGTCGAGTGGTTAGCGATCCTGACTACGCGATCGACGGGGCTCGGGTTCTATCCTCGACGGGGACAAGCATTTGTGTGATGAACATAAATGTTTGTATTTCCGGGTTTGGGTGTATGTATATTAAATATATTCTTGTATTTATATATGTATTTCTATGTATTAGTATCGTTGACTAACACCCATAACACAAGCAAATAATTTGCTTACTTTGGCGTTAGATCAGTTAGTGTAATTTGTCCCTTGAATATTTATTTATTTATTTATTTGTTGTATTTCTGGGTTAATAGCCTCATAATACTCTTGGATGGTGTAGCTTTATAATGGCAAGAAAATTTTTAATATAGTTTCAGTAGTTTTTAGTTTTTCGTTACAAATAATCAAATTCTGTCGTCTTTGTAACATTAGTGTAAATATTTCAATATTTATAATATTATGTGTATTAGTATCATTACCTACATCATAAGCAAATAATTGACTTATTTACGAGTTAAAATCATTCCTGTTATTTTTCTCGTCATGTCAAAAAATCTTTTGTTTTTAAAAAATGAATTAATTTTTCTTAAAAATACTTTTTAATTTATATACATACAAATGAAATTATTTGCGCATATATGAAAATGAAATTTGACAGAACGGTAGTTTGTGATCAAGAGACATCAGCTAAATACGATTTTTTTATAGGATCGGATTAAGGAGTTCTCAGGGCCGGATGTCGCATGTTTACATGAAAGGCCTAGAATTTTTAATTTTCAATGGAAGCGTGGCTGGAAGAAATAGTTAGTATATAGATTATATATAGTGTGTTCTGAGGAATCGCTCAATTTAATCCCAACAGTAGCATTTCGAAACCAAATTTCTCGCCGCAGTAAAAGCCTCCATGTCCACCACCTAGATAGGTACGCCCGTTAACATGTACTATTCGGTTTACGTGTATTTACATTTCTCGTACGTACAGTCATTTTATGGAATAACCTTTCTAGCTTGGTTTTCTAGGGAGCTATGATTTATGTAATTTTAAGAAGTGGATAAACAGACCCCTTATGTTGCAAATATACATGGACAGAGGCATTTAGTAACATCAGGTAAACCACTTACTTGTATACTAGCTGATTCTATATAAAAATCAATGGGTAAGAAAAGAAAGATTATTAATTGCACATTTTTAGTAATACATGTGAATGTATTATTGTAATCACCTTGATACGACGGACATTGCCCTAAACTAACGAAACACCGTTATTTATTCTGTTTAGAGCCGTTCCGAATTTTATTACATGTTCAAGGTGTTAAATTAAAAATATCATCACATAGTGCAGAACTTTTTGTTTTGACCAGTAAATCTCAAAAAATCAGAGGTTTCTTTTCAATTTTAGTGTATGATCCTTTCAATTTTAGTGTATTGGAGTTTAAAGACTGTGTTGGTCCGGGCTCCCTTTGAAGACTAGATCATCTGTCATTCTGCTAGGCAGTTTGTAAGAGGTACAATCATTTATTTACCTATGCGAGTCACTCCCATCGTGGTTATTAGGTGGTAGAGTTCTGCACTATCTTGCCCGGGTCTGGTACCACCACCTTACCTATTCTATCGTGTTCCAGTTTCAAGGGTAAGGTAGTGGGTAAACTTATGCATATAGCGTTGTTGTTTTATAATTATAAGATTTGTGCATATTGTTACAGTTTGCCTGATGAACTTAAAAAAATAATAAATGCCAACGAATCGTTGCAAATTATATTAAGTCAACATCTCATTCATTTGGTCCAAGTTCCTAAGAAAATTACTTATTGTATTTAAAATATTAGTGAGATCAATATTTTTAAGTATGAATATTCTTTAAAATCGCTGACTGCGTGACAGAAAGCAAAATGGCAGGAACAATAATAAGGAATTGGAAATTTATCACCTTCCAATAAAACTATGTAAACGTAAATTGTTTGACTGGCTAGTACGGCTTTCATATGAACAGTCGGAACGTTTATTAAAATACGTGAGATAACCTGTGCCATCGTCATAATCATCACACACACTCACACACACACACACACACACACACACACACGCACACGCACACGCACACACGCATGCACACACTCATACACATTCACGCATAAATCAAAATCAGCACCTTAAATTCAAAAGTTCATACACTTTTCTTTTAATTAAGAACATATTGTTTGTGTATGATAAATTGTGTATGGATAAAATTTACCTAACTTAAAGAGGGGGCACTCTCACTGCGCTACAGTTTTTAACTTTAGCAGTTGAGAGCGCTAAAACTGTTTGTATGTGTAACGATTTTTGTTCCGAATAAACTTTATTATTATTATTATTATTCAAAAGTCTCAGTATGAGCTAGGAGCCTAGGAGTGATGTGTACCTTTATGCCTTGGATGAGTACGTCGAACTATAGGTTCCGGTTATTATAAGAAATATATACGACTACCGTTTGTGTTTTCGATAATCGAGACATGTAGCTGATAAAAGAACGGCGTGAAGATGGGTATCGTCACCTTCGTGAACCGGAATGTCTATTAATGTTCACTATGGCTAACCTGTAAGTAAACTAGCCTGATAATAATCATATTTAATAAGCTACATATAGTACAGTAAATGAAGCAAAATTAAAAGTATTGCTCCGGTGTACAGGAATATTCTTTTTTCTCAAATGATTGTCATTATCATAGACTTTCTTTCGTGTGTTGAAGTTGAATTTGTGAACATGAACTATTATTCATTTGTTTAAAAAACCAATTCCTATGAGAAAAGCCATAAAGATTCTTATCATATATGTGTAAAGATATTAAGTAAAGTAATCATGGTTGCAAGAGGGAGGAAATGGGATAACGGTGAGCACTGGCACAGTCACACAAGAACATCTCAATATCTTAAACCGTTCGCCGTCTACGATCAACAATGTGTCATTAAAACGAAACCAGGCAGAAGACCTTCACTCCCCCTCCCACTTCGTACAAGCAACGGTGTTGGGGGGAACGGTTGATGGATTAGAGAGGTCTATGTGGTATGGGTGTACCCATAGTCGATATCACCGCCCGCTTGTGCTCCGTTCACAAGTTTTTGCAATTACAAATGGAAACTACGGAGACAGTGGGGTGAATCAAGGCCAAGTCTACCTGCCGTTGTAATAAAAAAGTGCTCTATGTCAATATTTAATGAGTTTTAGTTTGATTATAATGCGGTTTTCCTTAAGGTTTTTTTTTGAGAGAAGCGCTTTCGTAACTTCCTAATTGATAATTAATATTATAAATGCAAATATGACTTTGTTTATTTTTGTGCTTTCACATAATTTAGGTGAGCTATAGACATCGGTATATTTTACTACCTTGACATAATTTCTTTAATTTAATAAAAACAAATTATAAGCTGGTAAACTCTGCAGACTACACCTGAGACTCCCGCTAAAATGAGTTATTTTTAGTTCAGAGCTATCAAAAACGACTCTTCGAGTCAAAAAATATTGCTTTTAGAAAATGATACTATTTAAAATATCAAAAAGCTGTAATTATTGAATACAATGATCGATTTCGAACTTTTGAAATGGCATTTAACGCAAATTGCGTTTAATGAATTTGATAAAAATTTTTTTTCAAATATTTTGATAACGATAACTCTCGAACGAATCAACCGATTTTGATACGATTTGTGACATTTGGCGCAGTGTTTCAAGAAAAAGTTCTGATTTTGAAATCAATCGGTATGTCTGAAAGTTACAAAAAAAAATTGCCTTTACGATCATGTATCACTATGATGTAAGCCACAAAACCAGTTACCATCAAAATAAAATCCTGTCGCTCGTTGTCATGGCTTCTTTGTTAATTAAAAAAATGACTAAATCTGTCTGTTACTGATAAGCTCTTTGTAGTAAGTTACTTTCAGATAAATTCTTTAACTTACAAACAAACGTCTTTGTAATATTTTGACGTAAGCTACGAAAACTGGTTATTAATGATATAATCAAGATCATCGTCTTTTTAACTACTTACTTATAAATAATTGTAATAAACCAGTATAGATATCGTTACCAAAATTAATATCTATAAATATCTACACAACATAAAAACTCGTTACATAGCTGGACAAGCAAAGGCGTTCAGAGAATTTGTTTTATACTTTATCACTTTGCACACTTCTTTCATAAACACAAAAATGTATGTGTGTATGTTTGTAATTCATTCACACTATAAAAGAAAATAAATACAGAGGCAGGTTAGGACCTAAAATAACATATAGTTAGGACCTAAAATAAAACGTTTAATATGGAATACTGCATTGAAAAATTAAACGGGTTTGAATGAAACTTGACAAAAACGTAGTCTCTGCCCACATTTAATACATAAGCTAAATTTTATTCCAGAAAATTATTTATCCCGTGGGGTTCACAATAAAAATTAATTAAGTGTTAGGTAGCTCATAAAGGTAGGTGTATTAATAGGGCTACTAGCACACCATACCAAACTGTTATTGAGATTTAGATTTTCGAGGTAGGATTTTCCTCGAAAATCTAAATCTCATTAACAGTTGAGATTTAGATTTTCGTGGAAAATCCTAGGTCGAGTAAAAATATTTCAGGAACGTTTTCTAGCCACAAAAATTTCAGGTGCTATAGAGGTTGATTGTCTGTATGTAGTGAGCTAGTGTTATATTACTCTTGCTGTATGTCTGCATGTAGCTAGCTAGTGGTATGTTATTACTCTTGTGCCTCGAAAATGCCTAATCTATCGCAAACAGAATACGGTAGATTAGTGTTAATTCTATCACATCGGCCACGATGCAGCAATATGTGAGAATGAACGAGACAGAATTAACGTTGACTTAAATACACGATCAAATTCATTAATAAGGCCACTTAAGTTCACTTCCTTTACCATGCAAAGGAATCGGAGTGATGATATATTTTATCTTTTACACTTAATGTTCTGTAAGAATCGGCAGGAATAGATATGAAAGTGGTACCAGACCCGGGTGAGACAACGCAGAACTCTACCGCCTAGTAGCCACCATGGTAGTGAGTCGCATTGCCAATCGGTCGCCTTTTATGACCCGTCTGGCAGAACGGCCGTTCATTCATTCTTCAAAGGAGCTCGGGACCAACACCGGGAGGACATATGGTTATTTGACATATTGTTATTATAGACATATTGTTATTTGACATATATATTTTGTGAAATTTGTATATATGAGCCCTTATAGCTTAGGCTTCTGGGGAGCTTAAGCTATAAGGGCTTTTATACTCTATAACTTTGAAAAAAGTATATTATTAAATGTAGAAAAGTTATTTTATATTAAAATTTATAAATAAGTCGTATAAGCTTTAAACTTCTGTAGAGTCTGAACTTAACTAAAATTATAAAACTAAAAATCTATTTATAACTTTTGAAAAGTGATTCTTGATTAAAAATTTCATATATATTATTTAGAGATTTAACTTTTATAAAGCCAATAATAAACATCCAAATGTGGTTCTCGATTCAAATAATACAATATGTCGTCCAAGATTGAATGTTTATAGAGCGTGCGCCCCAATAAACTCCACTTAAAAATACCGAAAAGTTATGTTAAAAAAGAAATGTTAAAAGTTAAAAATCCAATAATAAAATATGTCAAAGAGTTATTCTCGATTCCAATATATTATGGATACGTCTTTGGAGTTTGAGTTTTTGTAGAGCCCGTGCCTCAAATAAAGTGGTAAAACTAAAAGTCCAAGAATAATATATTTTTTTTATATCATAAGATAGCAAACAAGCAGATGGGTCTCCTGATGGAAAGAGTCAACCATCGCCTATAGACACCAAAGATGTTAATGGTGCGTTGCTATCTTGTGGCGAGATCTAATGCCACATGCATAAGTTTACCGGCTACCTTACCCTCCAAACCGGAACACGACAGTGACAAGCAACGACGCTATTGCGGCAGGAATGGGTAGGGCGGTGATACCAGACCCGGGCGAGACAATGCAGAACTACCACCTAGTAGCCACGATGGTAGTGACTCGCATAGCCAATCGGTCGCCTTTTATGACCTGCGTGGCAGAACGGCATTTGGCCTATTCTTCAAAGGAGCCCAGGACCAACACGATAATCAAATCCACAAAAGTAATTCTCGATTAAAATATATAAATAGTTGAAGCTTGAAATTTTATAGAACTTAAGCCCGATATAAAATGCTAAAATTAAAAATCTGTTTCTAACTATTGAAAAATTTTGTTAATATCGACGAAACTTCGAATTTTGTAGAGTTTGTGTTTCACATAGAATGCTAAATTAAAATCTAGTAAATATCTAGAAGTTATTTCAATTATATTAAACGAAACTCGACCGAAAAAAAAAGTTTTATAGAATCTGTACCCCTTATAAAATGTCAAAATTAAAAATGTATTAATAACTATCGAAAAGTGATTCTCAATTAAATATGTCGATGCAACTTGAACTGAAAGTCATCAACGAAAGCCATTAGTCGGATGCCAACCAGCGCTATTGAATAGAGTTTTAAAATATAAAAACAAAAAGCAAATTCATTGCAATTTGAAAGGCGACGTGAGAGATCCATTTGAATATCAATGAATTTATTACGCGGAAATGTGATGTCGCCAGACACTTTAATTTTTTTTGATTGACTTTAAAAGGATGAGACCCTCATTCTGATACGAATATGAATTTATTTTATATTTTTATACAAATATATCGACGGGTCCTACGTAAGTAGTCGTAACTTAAAAATGTGGATAATGATTATGTTAACGGTTTTATATGACTATCCCGTAAGTATTTTGGGATGAAGATATGTCGACGGCGACGTAAGTTGTCGTAATTTAAAAAAGCGTTTTTGTTTTATTTATAAAATGACTCCACTTTTATAGATCTTACTCTTAGAATAATTACACTAAGTATAGAAACCAAGTCCGCGCGTCCATTTTGAAGCACCTTAATTGGAGCCATAAATGGCTTCAAACAATAAATGTGTGAATCCCGCAAGAACAAATTATTTTTCCGGAATAAAAAGTAGCTTATGTGCTATTCCAGCTCATCTTCTATCTGAATGCCAAATTTTATCTAAATCCCTTCAGACGTTTTTGCGTAATTGAGTAACAAACATCTATCTATCCATTCATCCAAACATCTAAACTTTCGCATTTATAATATTTAATATAGATTAAAATTACAAGTTACAAATTTGTAATAATACAACAGCTTTACATTACTACTGTGTTTCGATCGAATAAAAAAAATTGTAAAAAAATACGTGTTATTTTCTTTTATTCATTTCATTTGTATAAACATGGTTTAGTGCTTCATTTTTGACAGAGCGCTTGTATGAATTCTGTCTTTCTATAGTGTAATTATTCTAAGATATTACTCCACTTTTACAGATATTTACTCCACTTTAATAACACGAAAAATAAAAACGAATTTTCTATTAGATAAAACCAACCTCTAATAGAAATTTCATTTTTATTCTTCGAGTTATTAGAATATCTATAAAAGTAGAGTCATTTTCATAAAAAAAACGCTTTTTTTAAATTACAACTTACATTGCCGTTGACATATCTTCATCCCAAAATACTTACGGGATAGTCATAGAAAACCGTTAACATAATCATTATCCAGACAGATTTCCGTCGCTTTCTATATATTCATCTAATAATCTGACCCGTAAAGTTTTTTTCATATCATAAGATAGCAAACAAGCAGATAGGTCTCCTGATGGAAAGAGTCAACCATCGCCTATAGACACCAAAGATGTTAATGGTGCGTTGCTATTGCATAAGTTTACCGGCTACCTACCCTCCAAACTGAAACACGACAGCGACAAGCACTGACGCTATTGCGGCAGGAATAGGTAAGGCGGTGGTACCTGACCCCGGCGAGACAATGCAGAACTCTACCACCTAGTAGCCACGATGGTAGTGACTCGCATAGCAAATCGGTTGCCTTTTACGACCTTCCTGGCAGAACGGCAGTTGGTCTATTCTTCAAAAGAGCCCGGAACCAACACGGGGAAAATTAAAAGTACTTAAGAATTAAAAAATACATTGTTAATTTTTAATATACATCATTACAAGAATATAAAGTACATCCAGAGGAAACAATGAAACTTGTTGTTCACAGAGCTGATAAGGAGGAAGAATGGGCCAATTTACAACTACGATCAAACTTATGGCGCTAGAATTAATACGTTACATAAAATCTGTGGTGTAGCACTAGCACATTTCGAACGTTAAACACAAGTAAGAATGAGAGATTGAGTTTGAAAGTAATAAAAAAGTTTTAACTTTGGATGACACATCGCGGCATTATACCGAGCTAACGATTTTCACTTGTTTCTTGAGATAGCCGGGATTGAAACATTTCTGCGCTCATCTGTAGCACTGATCAAGAATCTGAGACCACGAACCGTCTTGTTTTTAAATAAAAGTTAAACATTGTTCTATCCATGTTGGTCGTAGCCCTTTTTAACCAACTTAAAAAAATAGGAGGAGGTTCTCAAAATTCTACAAAATCTTTTTTTAATGTGTGTTCACCGATTACTTAAAAACGCCTTTTCTAATTTGAACAAGTGGTAGAGTTCTGCGTTATCTCGCCTGGGTATTACAACAAAGCTAAATGTAGAACCGTAGAATTGTATAAGCCTTTTTCGTATTGTAGTAGTTTGTTTTTCTGTGGGCTAAGACGTATGCCCAAATAAATTGAAGATTGATAGTAATGTTGGTTTTTATTCAAAGTAATTAGTAAGTCAATTCCGCGTACCTCAATTAAAGAAATTAACGCAGCAAAGACGAGTGAGAAACCCCCTGGCGATCGGAGTATCGCCACAAGTTGGTGGAGGCGCCGGGTAGGCTCCGTGCTCCGTGCAGTCGCTACGTGCAGTCGCTGGACGAAGAAACCAGGAGAGCTAAGTATATTGGGTGGATAGTAAGATTCAATATGGATGCCATTAAACGTTTCGACGGGACACAGAACATTTTGCCTTTGCAAAATTCATCAACGATTTCAAAACAGTCGCGGCAGTGAATAAATGGGATGGGGAGAGTTTGTCGTTGTCGTTGTTGTCGATCGTGTGTTGGCGATCGGAGTATCGCTACAGTACCTATCGCCTTACCTATTCTTGCCGCAATAGCGAACGCTGTCGTGTTCTGGTTTGGAGGGTAAAGTAGCCGGTAAACTGTGGTAAGCATGTGGCATTAGACCTCGCCACGAGATAGTAACGCACCATTAACATCTTTGGTGTCTATAGGCGATGGTTGACTCTTTCCATTAGGAGACGACCCATCTGCTTGTTTCCTATCTTATGATATAAAAAAACAAAATCTTCTTTTGATTGGGAGGTATACTTCCTATTTATTTGGTCCTATGCAAATTTGGCGAAGATCAAATCTAAAGTTGTACAGATAAAGAAGATTGAAAGTCGGTTTTTGCAGTTTTACTGTGTTTAATTTATTGCAGAATAGAATAGAATAAAATAGAAAAATTAGAACCTTCCTGCTAGTTGGTGCGTAGATGCCGAGCGAAGTCGAAACATGTCACTCACATTGCGTTTGAATCCAATACAAAAATCCTTTTCTCCCGTGATGAACGTAGTGCTAAAATTCTACAAATTTTTTCCTGGAATAGTTACACCATCATATTATGATATACCTACTGTTTATTATAAGTGCATATTCACGAACCGAAATATTTATTATTATTTACACATATTTCTTCATGATTATTAGATGCTTATTTTACTCGTATTGTTCTACATGAAATTGCAATTTTAAGAAAACTGCGAATCTTCTTTGGGAGTGAGTCTCTAGTAAAGTGAACGTTGACAAATGCTTGATAGCATTTGATGTACTCTATCCGGTGCAATTTACTACTCTCCGTCACGAGGAAACTTTCGTGCCTTTGAGCGATTTAGTCATACTTACTACTGGAAGCAGAATTAAGTAGGCCGTTCTCGTAGGTCCATAAATTTTTAACTACCATGGTGTAACGGCAATCAGGCTTTATCTGATTGTAAAAGTCTCATTTTCTAGAATTTTTTAAGCTTTTGTCATTTTGCCTGTGATCCTGCCGAGGAGGGAGGTACCTAAACTGAATGTATTTTCCTACTGTAATTGTTATTAATTTTAATTTTCCAACTGTAATTGTAATTAAAAGTAATGGGTTCCAAGACAGCTTAGCTTTTTTCTAGGGCAACCTGAGCTCGCAACTCAGTGATCACCAGGAGGGTGCCGCTGTTGATTCTGGTTTACAGAAGTTACAGCGGGTACGAGAGGTGGACCCATTGTACCAAAATATCCTTTTATTATAATTTTGCACTATATTTTTGGACATAACATCAAATCGCAATATCATAATTATCTGCTTTCCATAAATTCAAAGTAATCATAGAATAAGATTATTTTATAGAATAGAATTCTATTTCATTTCCTAATTGTATATTATCTATTATGGACGTAACTATAGTTTTGTTATGAACGAACATCCATTTTAAGGGTTCCAAAATTTACAAAAGTTAACTAGTTTCAACCTGAACTTCTAAATAATTTAATTTTATATATAAACACAGATTTTTATATATAAACACATTTTCCATGTCGGATACAATCTGTTCAAAAAGCTCAAAAACAAAAATATCTCTTCCGCTATTATGCTTAACTTTTTTTTAACACCTTGTATAATCGTATTGTGTAAAATAATATTTAACAAAATATTAATCTAGTAAGGTTCAATGTTCATGTATTTCGCTGATTTGCAGTACTATAATAAGAAACTAAGTAAAAAGTACCTACCTATATGTAGGTATGCGTTATTTATTAAAACACGCTTATAATGGCTTAAAATTAAAATACATTAAAAACATTGATTAATACGAAAACATAAGTCGTAGATAACATTATTTACACACATTTGGGTATAATTTCACATCGATATTGAACTTGACTCTCGAATGATAATAGATGAAACACGTTTTTTAAGTTCCTCAAACTATAGAGGGTACTGCCCCTAGAGCGTAAACACGGAATGCACCGACTTGCGCAATCAACAGGCTCAAACGTGTTACGAGGGAGACATAAAAAGAAATATTTTATTGCTGAACCGCACCGTTACCGTAGAATAGTGGGTGATAAACCGCGTGGGCGACTTTAAACCGTCAGTTAACGTTACGTTTAATCGTTTGATAATCTAGCTACTACTCAAACATATACAAAGGTACCATGTTTTGTCACTTTCATTCAAAGGTCCCTTGTCAAAAGATAGTGAGTATTGTACGCACCTAGGAAAAAAAAAGTTTTGACGTTGCGATGCCATACTTTCTTCCCGTGGCGAGTTTACATTTTTTTTATCAAACCTTCATAATTACCTAATATTACATCAAAACTTCAGATTCATCATCAGTAGATAAACTCTAATCTAATAATATTTAAAATTATTGAACTAAAGGTATTTAACATTTTAAAGAGTTTTTGACATTTTAAAACTAAATCATAAAATTCATGTCCAAAAAATTTAAAGCAATCGGCACTAATCTATTTCGTCATTTAGATGGAAGAGAATGTTGTACTTTCAACCTAAAGAAGGATCAAAATAAGAACATTCGATTCAGGATTGATGAAAATGTATTTTCATTATAGGTAATCGCCTACAGACACAGATTACATGAATACGCTTACCGGTTACTTCACCCTCCAAACTGACTGAGGGACAACATGACAGCGGCAAGCATCGACACCATTGCGGAGTAAGTACTGCGGTGGTAGCGAAGCCATGACTTACAGATTTTAATGGCTGCCATTAGTGATACTAGAGTATCACTATTCGGTATTCGGCTCAGATCATGAGGTCCCGGGTTCAAATTTACCATTTGTATGGTGAGATATAATGCCACACGCATAAATTTACCGGCTGCCTTACCCTGCAAACTGAAAAAAGTGACAGGCAAAGACACTATTGCAGCAGGAATAACTAATGCGGTTGTACCAAAAAACCCGAGCGAGACGTGCGGAACTACAGACCACATGAATACTAATAGACACGGCATTGTGAAGGAAACGTGTCGCCGCGTATATGAGCAAACGCTCCTATTACTGTCAAAAATTTCATATATTTGTAGGTTATATTATATTTCGAAAAAATAGAAATAAGCCATGCTACTGTTTTACCGTACAGATGCAAAAAAATGTTTTTGCATCTGCATCACTAAGAGATTTCCTCGTCAAAACCCCAGTGTCATTTTTGACTGACTTGTTAGTGTTTTGAGCCCACTATCAACAGACTAGACCACGAGGTGACGTAAAACTAAATATTTAATTATTCTATTTATTACTAGCTGGTTCGGCTAACGTTGTTCTATTATATAAATTAGTAGTGAATATTTTGGTGTCAAGGAGGTAAATAAATTATGATGTCAAATTTAAAAAAAATGTTTTGTAAAAACAAATACGAAAAAAATCTTGTTAACCCTAATCAACTTCCAAATGTACAAAACAAAACATAAAAATTGTGCGAGCCATTTCCCCATATTATAATATGAGGGAGTGCGTTCACAAAAACAGTAACACGAAGTATTTTTATATGTTATATTTATATATTTATGAATGACCTATCTCTCTCGTTGCGTCTAGCCGATAACAAGTTTTCATTCAAACGAAACCTAAAAATGCATGTGCTAAATAGTAGTTAGCTAACAGGTATATGTCTATATATCTGTGTATGTATATATATGTGTATATATAAGAAACATGTATATATAAACATGTATATAATTTGTATAGTATAAGTAGTATATGTTTAAATTTAATAAGATATTTGACATTTGTTCTTATATGACATATATTTTCTGAGGCACCGTTTACATACTTCCTGTTTGCCCAAAGGTTTACTGGAGGAGAATGCCAATAGGCATTATGTCCGTCTTTTGTACAAATTTATTTAAGGTGTACAATAAAGTAAAAAAATATATTTATTACTACTTGTATATGACAAGCTATTTGCTAAATTGAAACGGTGATATTGAGTTTTGATGATAAATCAAAACCAGCGATCGCCTGTGGCCGAAATTCGACCATAGACAAAACGGTAAAATTTCTTTTAAGTTTTAAAACTGACATCCGTAAGGAAAATAGTATGTATGCATGGTGTGTATAATATCATGTATGTCACATGAGTGTAGTGTGTGTAATGTTTTTTTTAATATGTATTTTAATGCTTTTTATTGAAAAATATTAAGTTTCTGCAGTCCTCCACAAAATAAACTTGAACTGTGCCATATTTAATTACACCACCATTGACAAAATTGTCGTAAAAAGGGTCCAAAATTTTCCCTTCACGTATTAATATATGATATAAGGGTTGTTTATTTTATTTCATAGGATAGCAAACAAGCAGATGGTTCTCTAGATGGAAGGAGATAACCATCACCTATATACACTAATAATGTTAATGGTGCATTGTTATCCGTTTGGCGAGAATGGAATGCCCCATGCATAAGAGTTGCGGTTTAGAGAGTAACGTAACCGGCAAATCGGTTACCTTACTCTTTAGACCGGAATACGATAGTGATAAGCACCAGTGCTATTGCGGTAGAAAAAGGTAAAGCGTTAGTACCAAGGCAGTCCATGACAAAGTTCTGTAAACTCCACCTAGTGGTTAAATATGTGGATAGACTTCTCTCGAACGTGAGGGGAGTGTTTGCTTGTCCTACAAATTTTATTAATTTACGTATATGTATATTTCCATACTAATATTGTTAGTGCGTAAGTTTGTCTGTCTATTTTGCTGTCATTGTTAAGCAGCTGAACCAATTTTATTGAAATTTAGATAGTTTAATACTCAGGGTTAAATACAGGTTTAATATTTTTTACCGGCAGGGGTGAAAAATATTAAACCGGCAAAAAAAAATTACCGGCAGGGGTGTTTCCAAACCGATACGATTTGGGGGCCTTCAAGAAAAGAGCTTACTCATTCTTAAAAGGCCGGAAAAGTAACTGCAAGGCCTCTCGTATTGCGGATGTCCATGGGCAGTGGTGATCACTCACCATCAGGTGCACCTCCTGCACGTTTGCCCCCTCTTCTATGAAAAAAACTTTGTGAAGATAGACACAGGTGTGGCTGAGCCATTATACTAATTTTGGTACGAAAAGTACACTGTTCAAAAAAGTTCAGTTGGATTGCGGGGCATAGCTTGTTCGATATTTTAAAAGAGAAAGAAAATTGGCCTTGATAGTAGTAACATGTATCTAGTGTAATTGTAATAGTATGTCCTCTTTACTCAATGAAGATTACTTTCACTTACGCAGAAATAGTAATCTGCTAGATAGCGTACATACACTCGAAGTTATGTCGAACGTCGTATCATTGATATCTAAATAACTAGATGAATTCAAATGGATCATCACGACAGGTTTTTGCGGGGTTGGCTGAGTGAACGGAATGTTTATAGCCTTTTTTGCTCATTAGATAGCAAACAAGCAGATGACCCCTGATGGAAAGAGACAACTATAGCATATAGACACCAAAGACGTTCATGGTGCGTTGCAATCTATGTGACGGGATAGCAATTCCACTATTCATCTACAAGGCTACCGACTACCTAACACATCAAAACGAAAACGATAAGACAACGACAAAAACGCCGTATTGGTCCGGCCTCCTTTGTAGAATAGGCCAACTGCCTTTCTGGCAGGCAGGTCGTAATTGGCTATCGAGTCACGACAATCGTGGCTACTAGGTGGTAGAGTTCTGCATTGTCTCGCCTGGGTTTGGTATCACCGCCTTACCTATTCCTGCCGCAATAGCGTCAGCGCTTGTCACAGTCGTATTCCGGTTTGGAGGGTAAGGTAACTTATGCATGTGGCATTAGACCTCGCCAACAAGATAACAATGCACCATTAACATATTTGGAATCTATAGGCGATGATTGATGATCTCTTTCCATTAGGAGACACATTTGCTTGTTTCTTATCTTATGTTGTAAAAGAAATACTTATCTATTCCTGCCACAATAGCGACAATGCTTCTTCTCTTTTTTTATATCATAAGATAGCAAACAAGCAGATGGGTCTCCTGAAGGAAAGAGTCAACCATCGCCTAAAAGTACCATATACATGGGTGAGACTTTACGGAACTCTACCACCTAGAAGTCGCGATGGAAGTGACACGTATAGCCGATTGTTCACCTCTAATAAACTGCCTTGCAAGATGGCAAATGACTTATTCTTTAAAGGGAGCCCAATTTAACATGGCTTCCTCTTTACCCGTTCACCGGGTCGTCGGTTGGCGAGTGGTAATCCCCAGCACCGCTTTTTACTGACCTTATAACGTTTACCGCTTATTTTTAATAATAACTGGGAGCGACAGCTTTACGTACTCATTCGAGATACGGGGGAGTTAATACCCCACCACCAAACTATTGAGGTACTATTGAAATCTGGATTATTGAGTCAGGAACATAAAAATATACATTAATCAATATCAATAAAAATATCAATAACACTTTTGCTCAACACGGTAAGCTAACCCAGGATCTCATGATCGGAGTTTAACCCAGAACCACGAGGTAGTCTGGCATAATATTCAAAAATCTATATATTAATACGTAAAGGAAAAACTTTGTACTGCTTTTAAGACGATTGCGCGAACAGTGAGTACAAAATTTGGCATAGTTTCAGTTCACATTACGCTGCTGAAATCTAATATTTTTAAGCAAAATACATCAGAAATACATTAAATTAATAAAAATAAAAATTATATACACTACATTCATGTGACCACAGATTACAGGGATACGTCTTTCAAGACCATTTCTTAGTTTCTGAACAAAAATGTCGACTCGTCAAAAGTTCTTGTAAACGTTTATTTCACGGATTAAAGGGATACGTTTTATAAAACAATTTGTTAGTTTGTCAGTGTAGCTTGCATTTACACACAGAAATACAGAGTTATCCTACTTACCGATGAAATAAAATCATTTCATGGGTAATTTTTAAACCTTGTCATCTCATTCGATATGATAAAACAGTAGAAATAAACCATTTATTTCTATTTTTCCACAATATAATATAACCTAAAAATGTATGACATTTTTGACAGGAATAGCAGTGTTTGCTCATATGGGCGGCCACACGTTTCTTTCCAGATGGCGTGTCTATTAGTATTCATGTGATCTGTGGTTTATTTGAATAAAATATTTTAGAATTGGGTGATTTAATGACCCACACCATAGCACTGACGGTACTTGTCGCTTTCGTAATCCGGTTTAGAGGGTAAAGTAACTAGAGTGTTATTAGATTCTTGTCTCCTTTATAACTGTGTACAATTAACATCCTGTATATCTATATGCAATTGCCATCATGAGAGCCATTAGTTTGTGTGCTGTAAAGCATTTTAAAAATTTACAATATACATACCTACAACCCAGCCACTTGAATTTCAACGCACCACTAATTATAGTTTTGGTATTTAGGAGAAACAGCTGGATTTTACTATCAGGAAAGTCACTTACTCTTTAAGTTCCTGTTATAGGAAGTTACTAAATTTACTCCGACTTTTGAAAATAAAGTTTTCATCAGATCCCCATGTTTGAGAGTTATCCTTGAAAAAATATTCGAAAAAAAGAGATTTTGTTATCACTTCGCCATTGGAACCAAAAGATTTTGTACAATCAACACCTCAACAATAATACATCAACATTTTATCAGTTCAAAAATTGCGTTAAGTGCCTTTTGAAAGATCAAAATCGAATATTGCTTTCAAAAGTTACAGCTTTCCAAAAATTTAAACTATGATCGTTTTTAACAATCTTTAGATTTAAGAACTCTATGAGCTCAAAAATCTATGCTTAGGTGTATTTTTGACTGATTTGAACTTAGAGTACCTCAACTTAGCCGGTAGTTTCAGGGATTTTAATTGACCCTTGGAGTAAATCAGCTAGCAGATTTTTACTATACTAAGTTATATAAAAGTTAGGTACACTATATAGCACCATAATCTTTGTCCTATTGCTGTCTCAAAAAAGTCAGTGTCTTTCACTGTCCTGATGATACCGAATCGAACCGACCAGTATCGGAGCAGTGGACATGCGCACTTAATTCCTTACTCAAGAACAACTATAAAATGACGGTAAATCTCATAAGTAAGACAAAGACGTTACATATGCGTTGAATAGTCTATTTTGCAACAATATCTCCTTGAGAAAAATGTAATTATATTAGTGTGTGCGTTAAAAAGCAATTATAAATGAAAATTGCTAGTTGCACACCGGTACATCTACGTGGGACGGGAATCAATAACAGTTTCGTTGGCTTATTCATGTGCTTGAAATGCCGTTGTTTTGCCACCTTCTGATAATTGATTATTTAATAAGTAGTTGTATAAGATGTTTTTTTTTAAAAGGCAACAATCAACAAGCAGTTGATTCGAAGAAAGTAAGGTATTTTATTAGTAACTATCCGGGAAATCTTATATTCGCGTGTGGTTTCAGCATTGAGTCGCAAAATTGAGCGAGATTATCGGTGCCGGCCTAAGTCTTTGATCAGGAAGAGGGTAAGATTGTCGTTCAGCATCTTTTGCCCGAAGTTTTCGCCGTTTATAAAAAACCCTGAGTGTTTCAATAAGTACCATAGATAGCAAGCAGAAATACATGTATATGTAAATACTGAAATATATTTAATAAAAACACAAAATGCAAACTTTCCCCGTATCGGTCCGGGCTCTTTTGAAGAATTGGCCAACTGCCGTTCTACTAGGCAGGTCGTAAAAGGCAACTAATTGGCTATATGTGTCACTACCATTGTGACTACCAGGTTATAGTTCCGTAAAGTCTCGCCCGGTTGTTTGATACCATCGCCTTACCTATTCCTGCAGCAATAGCGTCAATTGCTGCCTGCCTGCCGTAAAAGCTTGTCATTGTCGTGTTGTGGTTTGGAGGCTAAGGTAGCCGGTAGACTTATGCATATGGCATTGGCATTCCGCCACTAGGATAGCAAGTCTATCCTAGTGGCGGACACTAGGTAATAACTACAAAAAACGATGTGTGGAGTCTCACCCACTTTTTTATGCTAAATTATCGTATAATTTAATTTGCAACTTTAAATAAAGTAATTACTCTCTCAGTAACTACTACCACAAACTACATCACCGCCGCCCATGGACATCCACAAGACCTCTGGTATTGTGGATGTCCATGGGCGGCGGTGATTACTTACCGTCAGGTGCACCTCTTGCTCGTTTGCCCCCTCTTCTATAAAAAAAACATGAATTCTGGCTACTACTTTGTCGTTGTGGGCTTTTTTATTTTCCAGTCCTTTGATAAGTTTGTTTGATTCCATGTATTACTTTCTTGTTTCAGGGGCATTTTAGAAGCCATAAGCGCAGGCTCTGGGGCAGAATGAGAACAGTGATGGCTTTTAGGCGCCAAGACCAAGAAATACTAAAATAAACAGTCCACACGTATCTTCACGCCAGATCCCTTGCGGGGTAGGCAGAACCGAGTCCCATACATCACGATCCTTGCAGGCTTGTCTCGCTGCCGCAATAAACAATCCAAAAAACAATGTAAAGCTAATAATTGACCGCCTAGTTGGTCGAAGAGTGAACGACCCTGACTACGTAATAAATGAGGCTCGAGTTAAATTCCTGACGGGGACAAGCATTTATTTTGTGCGATGAGCATAGATTTTTTTATATAATTAGATAGCAAACAAGCAGACGGCTCTCCTGATGGAAAGAGAAACCATTATAGAGGAACATACATACACATCAAAGATGTTAATAGTGCGTTGCTATTTTGTGGCGAGGTCCAATGCCACATGCACACAACACAAAACCTCTGATTATATTTGACTTGGTATTAATTGGTGGTATAATTAAAGTATTTCTTTTTATTTTAGTGAGGATAATATTGTAATTGTAGTAGTAAAGTAAACATATATAAACATTATTATAAGATTCAATTTAAAATTTACTATGATTATTAACATTTACTACGATTGTAAACATTATTTTAACATTTGCACGCCACAAAACAGGCTAAATAGGATTAAAGAGCAGCATATTTTTAAATAAGATCTAATTATGTACTCTATTTCATGCAAATAAAGATATTACTATTATTATTATTATGCATAAGTTTACCGGCTACCTTACCCTCCGAACCGGAATACGACAGTAACAAGCACTGATGCTATAGCGGCAGGAATAGGTAAGGCGGTGGCACCAGACCCAGGCGAGATAGTGCAGAACTCTACCACCTAGTAGCCACGATGGTATTGACTCGTATAGCCAATCGGTCACCTTTTACGCTTATCCTTTTACGTCCAAAAGAGCCTGGGACAAACACGGGGAAAAATAGGGACGTGTCTTTTGCTGTCGCAGTATTGTCCCTGCTATGTGTTCCGTTTGGAGGGTAAGGTAGCCGGTAAACTTATGCACGTGGTACTTATTCCATCTCTACCACACGAATCGCAACGCATTATTCACATCTTTATACGATTGCTATATATTTTCATCATTAGAACCATCTATTATCTTAATAAATAAAAAGAAACGCATAAAGTTAAAATTAATGAAGGTTAAATTTAACCACTAGACAATCATTAGTTTTAATAAATAAATAAATTTAAATGTTTCAATAAAATTTATAAAGAATATCAATCTCCAACCTTAATAACAACTGTATTCACATTAAATGGTAGTCTACAGAATAAATTAATATTGATAGAGCGAACGTACGAACACATGCCGAGTGTAATGTGCTGGCCTAGAGCAGCTAATTGCCGCGTATTAACTAGACACTGTCCTCAATACTGGACATGGACGCGCCACCCCTAAGGATGCTCATTTCCTTATAGAATAATACCGCTCGTGAACTAAAAAAGTACAATCATAGTGCTCTGCGGCGCGGAACGCACTGTCCTCATTTGAATACAAACGCAGTGCGCGTGAGCACACACCCTTAACAGAGAACTGTATTTATTCACACAAAATAATCTAAATTCAAACACAAAGCGATAAAGTTGAAAATAGAAAATCATCTTCAAATACGTGCCCTCTTTTCAAAGTCAAAAGCAGAGGGATTCTCGCATGCTAGAACGGGAAGGCACTATTCGTGAGAAGGACAGAGGACATTAAGGGCATTCACCCCGTACCCCGTGGGTTGCGACTAGCGGAGCTACAAATGATGTACAAGCAATGCCTTTCTCTATTTAGGTGCGCACGAATTTCGAAATAGTGGCCGTGGAAGTTTTTGTTGGGAGGTGGATCCTGTTTTGGTTGCGTCAGCGCATGGCGATAAGTTCGGCTATTGCCGAGATTGTTTGCCGTGCAGGTGTGTGCCCGAGGTGCCAACCTTTCAAAATTACCATTGACTTATGGGTAAATAGCGCACTTAACATTTTTTTTTATCTGTAATCATTACGTGCCTTAAACGTGCTTTAAACATTAAAAAAGTAATTCATACTAAACTGCCTTTAATATAGTATTATATACATACACACACACACACATATATATATATATATATATATATATATATATATATATATATATATATATATATTTAGGGTGGTCCTTATTTAGGGGTTATCCGAATTTTTTTTCACGATAGTCTTAAATCGGTTTTAATCTATTAAAAAAATTCATGCTAAGTTATAGCTCCTTATTTTATATATATTTTATAATAGGTAAGGCGGTGGTACCAGACCCGGGCGAGACAATGCAGAACTCTTTCACCTAGTAGCCACGATAGCAGTGACTCACATAGCCAATCGGTCGCCTTTAAGGACGTGCCTGGCAGAACGTCATTTATTATATAAATGAACCCGGGACCAATACGGGGAATTTAATATATTTTCGTGGTTTAACAAATAAATCGATCACTTCTTAATTCTAAAAAAATATTGATTGCTACGTTACAGTAATAATACTATAATAATTACAAAAAAAAAATATAATAATTACAAAAAAAAGTTAAATTATTGGATAGTAAAAAAGCAGATTTAGGAATTTTGTCTATATAATTTGGTTTAGAATCCGGCAAAACTACGGTTGGGTTAGACGGTTGGGATGAACGGTTGGGTCTCAAGTATAATCTAGTTTTCTTTGTATTATTAAATAATAAACAAACAGAACCTTCTGATGGAAAAAGAAGTTATCGCCTATAGACACCAAGAGTGCGTTGCTACCCGCGGGGCCGGATGAAAATCAAAAATCAAAATATATTTATTCAGATAAATAAATTGTGCACTACACTGAATTTTAAAATCACTAATAATCTTATTATCTAACGTAATATGTATCTGCCTGAACTAGGTTAACCTATGTTTCAGGCGATAGGGGCTAGTGAAATACAATAATTTTAATAATCTATACATATAATAAAATCGTAGGAAAGTCAAAACTGTACATCGAATATTTTTTTAAAATAATACTGGGCGTGATCTACAATCGATATCAAAGCCAAAAATATAGTTTTTAGATTTTTTGTCTGTTTGTCTGTATGTATGTCTGGGGTAAACTCAAAAAGTATTGCATGGATTTATTTCTTTTTGCATGAATATTACTAACAGGTCGGGTCAACATATAGGCTACATATTATCACGCTGTCACCTATGGGGGAGGAGCAGTGCGGAGTAAACGAAGTCCGCGCGGACGAACTCGCTGGCAACAGCTAGTCACTAATAAAAAAATTAAGTACGCATAGCTTACAATGTTATGTTATTAAATTAAACTCTTAAACTATATTGACTTTAGTAATAATATAACTAGGAAAACAGAGTAATTCTTTAAAACTATCACAAATAGGAACAAGAAGAAAAAATTAAACGAATTAAAATAAATAATTCTAAGTTTTGTTTATTAACAAACTAATAACAACTTCTCAGTGTCATGATAGGACATACTTTGTAAAATGTCAATTACAATCTTTTTGCAGTTCCTAAAATTTTGTAAATAAATATTTGTTTCTATTATACAGTTGTGGACCTAAAAATACGTAGAATTATGAAAATGCATCATGCATAAGCATGGGCGTACCGAGGGGGGGGGGCAGGGAGGGGCAGCTGCCCCTCCTGGAAATTGTTTACCTATCTATTAACTATATACTGTTGTAGATAAAAATATAGTCTTAAAATCTTACGGTTGCCTCCCCCCCCCCCGGCCCGGAACCAGGTTACGCCTATGTGTATAAGTTTACTGCGGACGCTGTGCGGCAGGAAAAGGTAAGGAAAAGGTAACTCTACCACCTGCAAGTCACGATAGTATTGACGATCGTTCGCCTTTTATGAATTGCCTGGCAGAACGGCAGATTGTCTATTCTTCAAAGTGAGCCCAGACCGACATGCGGCTTTAGATCAATTTTTGTAGTTAAGTCAATCTTTTTTTTTTATTATAGGATAAAGATGGCTATCCTGATGAAAAAGGTAAGGCCATCGTATATAGACACCAAATATGTTAAGAGTACGCTGCCATTTGTATAGCGGAGATGTATTATGTATCTTCATGCTTTTACTCCTGAACAGGTAAGCAGAGGTACAACAAATGCACCCACAAATAGTCGAAGATATGTACTTAGTCCTACAATGTGGTAGGTGGCAAGTTTATCGCCACTTATCCAATCCCGGGCAACTTTTTTTTATCAAAAACTGGAAAAACACATATTTGAATAGCTCGACCTGGGAATCGGACCCGAGACTACTTGTGGTTAACACCGACACCGAACCACTAGACCACATAGGTGATATTGCAGAAGATGTGTCATGTAATACTATATTCATAAGTTTAATGGCTACCTACCTTCCAACTAGAACACGACAGTGACTAACTGTTACGCTAGTATGACAGGCGTAGGTCAATACGCATACAAAAACTGAGACGCTATAGAACTCTACCACATATTAGTGACGATAATAGTGAAACATTTGTCCGACTCATCGACTTTTACGAGCAGTTTACCAGTAAGGGAAATGGCTTAAATTGTTGAAATCTTCAACAAAAATTTAAAAATTATTTATATCTATATTATCTATATCTATATTAATCTATATTAATATTATAAATTCGAAAGTTTGGATGTTTGGATGGATGTTTGTTCCGCAATCACGCAAAAATTACTGTACGGATTTGAATAAAATTTGGCACAAAGATAGATGATGACCTGGAATAGCACATAGCCTACTTTTATCTCGGAAAAATGAGTCGTTTCCACGGGAATCCCAAAAAACTTTTATAATGCAACGGGCTGCAAGCTGCAGCTAGCTTTCCATAAGTCAGGGTTATATAATATGATGATGATTCTTTTTTAAATATAAGTATTTTTAACCTGCTTTGCCAAAAAATAGCGTGCAAAAAGTGAAAATACATTTAAAATTACCGATTACGTTTTGAATACTTTTAAAATCAATCAAAATCAGAAAAATATTAAATTAGAATAGATTTTAAAATTAATATGTCATATGACAATTAAAATAGATTAGAATTGAAAATTATTTTAAAAGAACATGCGTCACATTGTAATATTAAAATTAAAATTTATCATTAGGGCGAGCGAAGCGAGCCCTACACTAGGCCACTTTCTATGCACTTTTGTGGTACATTTTACTGAAAAAGTATCGCACTTTTAGGTTTGAGCTTTGACGTGGTGGTTTCAATTCATGTCTAGATATGTTATCTACCATTAAAACGCTATTTCATAAACATTAAAAAATAAAAGATACATTTTGTATTAGAATTTTATTACTGCTAACACCATCTATTACAAAACTAACGAGTTAAAATGCCACAAAGCTACACTAGGCGACGATCTATGCCCTTTAGTGGTACATTTTACTGAAAAAAATATTGCACTTTTAGCTTTGGTGTGGTAGTTTTATTTCATTTAATTCATTTTCATTCACTCCATTTTATTATTAATCTATTAAAACACTTGTACTTTTTAACTTCCCATTACGTATGTAGATAGGAAGGTTACTGATTTTGCTCCGATTTTCAAAAATGGAGTTTTCACCATATGTCCACGTTTTGTGGTATTAGGAACCATTTTCGACTATTTTTGCGATGACTTAAGTATGTCTGTATGTATGTGTGTGTGCGTGCGTGCGTGCGTGCGTGCGTGCGTGCGTGTGTGTGTGTGTATGTGTGTGTGTCAACAACTCATAAGTTTTGAACGCCTGGACCGATCGACACGCGGTTGATAACATTCGATTGGATTCCGCTCAACTTATACTTCTTGAAAATTTGAACCAAATAGGCCCAAGAGATTTTGAGAAATTTTATAAAAACCCAAAAAATTGTGGCGAAACAGAATTTTTTTAAATAACTTCCAGATTAATGTACCGATTGAGCACAAAAACTAATCAGCTCTATTCCTCAAAAAATTACGTCTAATGCATAAATTGCGTCAAAATCAGTTTATTCGTTTCGAAGTAATCGTTGATGAAAATTTTGAAAAAAGTGTTTTTTCGACATAACTTCAAAATATTTCAACCAATCATTTTTTGGTATTCGACGATATTTTAATACTAAAAAAAAAATACGTCGAATGCCCTTTTAAAAATCAAAACCGAATCTTATTTTCAAAAGTTACAGATTTTCAAAAATTAAAATTACGTTTTCTTTAGTAAAGTTACTTAATATTTTTGAAATAACTTTCAGGCTAATATACCGATTGACTTCAAAATCTTATCATCTTTTCTTCTTTAAAAACTGCGCCACGTACCGTTAATTGGATAAAAATCGGTCAATTTGTTTGGGATCTATCAATGATGAAAATTTTTGAAAAAAATGTTTTTTGACATTGCTTCGAAAGTTTTGAACCTACAGATTTTTTAGCTAAAGCAATATTTAAATTAAGTTGAATGCCATTTGAAAGATTAAAATCGATAATCGTTTCCAAAATATACAGCTTTACAAAAATCAATACTGCCATTTTTATCAAAATAGACATTTATAGTGAAATAACCTATGCTTACAGCTTTTACTATTTTGAGCTTAAAATACGTTAATTTAGCGGGAAGTTTCAGGGATAGCTTGCAACCATTTACAGATTACAGACAGTGATAGGTGACCAGTCTATCACCAACTGGGTACTTTTCCAATCACGGGCAACGTTGTTTTTATCAGCAAACTGAAAAAACACATTTTTGATTTGCCTGACTCGGGAATCGAACCGCGAGAGTTTCTCTGAGGGAAAAATTCGAAAAATTTATTCGCTGAGTTTCTACCGCCAATTCTTCGTGCTTGCAGTAAGTCCAATATAAATTCTAAAAATTTTGAAGGTTAATTAAATTAATTTTTTCTTTATAAGATAAACTTTTATTTTTAAAACTCGTTTTTCCTAGAAAACTTTTTACAAGAAAGTTACCATAAATAAAAATTGATTTCTATCAATATTAGACTACTATATTATAGGTAGAGCAGAAAATATTATGTAAAATATGTAGATAACCTTTATAATTATTCTGTGTAGATAACATTGATAATTATAGAAATCGTGTTTTTAATAAATCAAGAAAATTTTAAAGAATTTTTCTTATACATAAGTACTAAGAAAAATTATCTTAGAAACATTTTATTTTTTATTTTGGTTTTATTTTTCTGCGCCTCCCTAGATACAAAGCCTGACGACACCTTTGATGCGAATATAATAAATAAAGTCCATGATACATTAAAAGATGTAATTCGCATAAAAATACTTTCCTAAGAATATTACTAGGTAATATAATTTAGCGAGCCCTTACAAAGCTTTGCATTTTGCTAGTTTAATAACTTCAATAACCAAATCACTAGCTCATTGTCGTACACCAGAGGATCAACTATATAGAGTAAATTCTTTATATTTCGACGCCCCGCGAATATTCCGATAATAGAAAAATACAAATTGTTCGGAAAAAATAAAATAGTCTTTTTTTAATGTTTAAAGTAAATTAATTTTTTTTTAAACTGTCTTCATATCGAGGCAAAATATACTTGTTTACAAAAGTTTGATATGTTTCTTGGCGATGGAGAGTACATATAAATTAGATTAAAACCGTGTTATTTGTTTGCATAAAGTTAAATAGTATTTCATTTCATATCTTTGCAAATATCAATAGAAAATTTGTGGAAAAAAATCACAAGGTGAATCATAACCTCTAAATGCTGATAAACACATAACACGAAAAACTCAGTACTAGCTTATTACCGGAATATTCGCGGGGGGCGTCGATTTGTTCTTTGTTACACTATCGAGTGATAATGGGGATATCTGGAATTGACGTCTTATGACCAGTTTCCGCAACGCAAAATAATCTTAACAAGGAATTAATCTGTATTTAACACAATTTTTACAAGCAAATTATCTGTTAAACACAGATTAATTGCTTGTTAAAATCAATTTGCGCTTCGGAAACCGGCCGTTAACCTGCTTTGTCATTCACCCAAACAAAACAAATGCAAGCTTACTTAATTGGAGTCGCACTGCTTTTGACCATCAAAGATGTCAATGATGCATTGCTATATTGTGGCGAGGTCCTATGCCACATGTATAAGTTTACCGGCTTACCTTACCCTTCAAACCGGAACTCGACAGCGACAAGCATTGATGCTATTGCGACAGGAATAGGTAAGGCGGTGGTACCAAACTTGGGAGAGATAATGCAGAACTCTAGCACCTGTTATAATAAAAAGTTGTCTTAAAAAGATGTACAAAGTTTTCCTTTCAGGATATATAGATTTGTACCGTTGACTAGTATCCATAAAACAAGCAAATAATTTGCTTAGTTTGGTGTTAGATAAATTCATATAATTTGTCTAGCGATAGTTATATTTATTTATATTATTGTTATTATATCTTTGGTATCTATTCTCGAAGATTATATTTTTACACGGGGAAACACCTTGTTTGCTATCCTAGGATATATAAAAAAATGATATTTTTGGACTGTAAGTTGATCATTCTTAGTTCCTACGCTCGATCGTGCGTCCGTGTCGTTATTTTTATTGATCATAAATACATCCGTTCTGGTCAGCTATCGTGTAAAGATACTAATTTTACAGTCAAACAACTTTCGAAAAGTTCTGACATGTAACATATAGCTATATATTTTTAGAAATAAATTGAAAAGTTGGTAAAAAAATTATAAAAAACGCGTGTGTGTACGCACGTAAGAAGTTATACTTTATAAATTTGTAATAATCCTATATAAAAATTTTATCCTTCGCGTTATCCTATAGAGAAAAATCATAGGAAAAAAAGTTATTTAATACATCGGAAGAAAATTTTTCGGTACGTCGAGAAAATAATACCTAGGAAAAAAGGTATTTGATACATCGAAAGAAATCCAGTGAAATAAATTTTATTTAAATATCATAAAATAATTTTTTGTACGTAATTAAAAATATAGACAAAAAACTTTTTTTGCAAAACTAATATGTTGTCTAGCTAATATCATGTCAGTTTATCGTGACGATGTGCTCGCGCATCGTAACAATTGACTCTCATCATTTTTCTCTAACGCGGCAAAAGAAGTATAACTTCAAAAAGGCTTTCTTTATAATATATAGTTAACCAGCAGACGGAAAGCAATTAATATGTGTTTAATGTATCATTTGCTTGTAAAAAATACGTTAAACACGAATTAATTGGTTGTTAGAATTGGTTGTAAAATTTATTTGCGTTTCGGAATCCGGCCGCTGGTATATACCGAAAAATTAAGAAAACATGCAATTTAACGTTTTAGTCACGACGGCTATTCTTCTTTTTCGTGGGTAACGCAAAATTTGAGTTATTTGGTTTTTCTTATTTTCACGCCACGTAATGTAAACCGTACATTAGCTCCGACTTGTCCGTAGAACTCACGAACCAGCCGAAGCAATACATTGCTTGTTTTGTGTAATTCTTTAAATTTTACTATTTTTATAAGCACTAAAGAGTATTAGAATAAATAGAATTATACAAAGCTAAGGTTTTTCGTCAAAAAATTCCCAAACGAAAGGTTTTTTAATGTTTTTTATATCATAAGATACTCGTAGCAAACAAGATGGGTCTCTTGATGAAAAGAGTCAACCATCACCTATAGACACCAAAGATTTTGATCGCGCGTTGCTATCTTGTGAAAAGGTCTAATGCCACATGCATAAGTTTACCGGTTACCTTACCCTCCAAACCGAAACACGATAGTAACGCTATTGCGGTAGGAAATGGTAAGGCGGTGGTACCAGGCCTGGGCGAGACAACACAGAACTCACCTAATAGCCACGATGGTAGTGATTCGCATAGCCAATCAGTCGCCTCTTACGACCTGCGGGCAGAACGGTAATTGGCCTATTCTTCGAAGGAGCCCGGACCAACATGGGGGAAGTGGAATCTCAGAATCATGATCCAAATCCATAGTTTCGATTTTCAGTAGACCGTCTCTTAGACGCCGTATAACAATCTCGTATCACAATGTTTGTGGTCGCTCTCCTCCCGAAAGGGCACGACCTATTTTTATGACTTTTTTACCGATCTCCCAAAATGAGGAGGTTGTCAATTCAGCTGTATGTTTTTTATTATACCTAGTGTTCTTTATAGATTTAGGCGTTACTTTGCGGAAATTCTTAAGTTCTTAACTACTTATTAAGCGAACTTAAGTTCGCGGAAATTTGAAAAATAACTAGCTTGTTTCGCCTGAATACATAGTGTTGCCATTCGTCCGGGCTACCCCGAATTAGTCCTAGTTTAGGAGGTGTCCGAGAGCGTCCAGGCGGGGTTTTATTTGTAGTCCGGATTTTAATTCAAATCACGCGCGCGACTCGTGATAATAATAGTTCCTGAATTTAAGAAGATTCTGTTTTGTTTTTGTTTTTTTAAGATGTTATTTGGTTATAAATAAATAAAAGTGAATTTAAAAGGGTTTAAATTTATATTTTATTCTAATGAGTAACATAAAAAAATATTGTTTAAATGTCCGAGTTGTTAGTTCCGAAATCCGGGATTTTCACATTTCATGTCCTGCTTGACAGATTTTTGAGATGGCAACCCGAATTACACCCCAAAACTCGGTCATTTATAAAACGATTTTGAAAATTATTTTTTGTTTCGGAGGGTATTCCGGAGTAGAGTTCCGGATATACAGAAAATGGGAAGTCGTTTGCTACAGTTTATCGCTGTTTCAAAATTTACATATTATGTACTTGTATGTTGGATAGGCGTGTAAATAGATTGTAAAATTCTATATTTTATACCTTTAGGCGATTAGGTGTCCATATCCAGAATTGATTTTGCCATTGTTTTGATGATTGTTTTTTTAATTTCTTTATGATTTGGCATTAAGAAGCACTTACAACCTCAAATGTTTACCATCCTACTGTTACTCCTATTTTTTTTATATATTATTAGATAGCAAATAAGCAGATGACTCTCCTGGTGGAAAGAGAAACCATCGCCTATAGACACCAAAGTTGTTAATGCTATCCTTGTGGCGAGTCTCGTAAGTCTACCAGCTACCTTACCCTCTAAACTGGAACATGATAATGACAAGCATTGATGCTATGCAACAGGAATAGGTAAGACGGTGTTATTTAAATACCGGGCGAGACGTATCGGAACTCTACTACCTAGAAGCCACGGTGATAGTGACAAGTGTAGCCTTCTTTTATGGTCAACTTTTACGACATGCCTGTCGAAGTTTTTTTTTGCACTAAAATATTGTAGCAGGTCAAAAAACTATTAGTTAAAAAGTTATGTCAAAAAACACTTTACTTTGTAAAATTTTTGTCAACTTATTACTCCCCAACGGATAAACCGATTTTGTTAAAATTTATGCTTAGCACGCAGTTTTTGAGGAAAAGAGCTGATTAGGTTTTGCACTTACCTAATTATTGTTATATATTTAAAGCTTTTCAAGTTTTCCCAAGCACGGGGTGAGTGCTATAACACAAAAATAATTAGAAATACGAAAGTACTGATCAAAAATTATAAATGCGAATTTTATCTGTAACGATGAACTCATTTAACTAGTTATACGTATGTATACCTAGCGATCAGTACAATCGACGTAATCGATCATATAGTAAAGAAGAATTTCGCCACGTCGAGCCTGTCGACACTAGCTCAGTGAATGAGCGTCCCGGCTTTAGGGAGACGGCCGCAGGTTCAAATCTCGCGTGTCGATATTTTTCTTTATTGTTTTTTAAGTTTTTACAGTTTTCCAAGCACGGTGTGAGTGCTATACACAAAAATAATAACTTTAGTTTTTTTTAAAATATGAAGTAAAACTTGAAAACTTTTGAAAATTTGTTTCGATTTTAATTTTAGAAACAGAATTCAATGAATTTTTTTAAGTACTAAAATAAAGTGTACAAGATCCAAAACTGATTGGTATAAAAATTTCGATGTTATGTCAAAAAAAACATTCAAAATTTTTCTCTTATGATATCTCCCGATTCGATAAACCAATTGCAATTTACGGCATTGGACGCAGTTTTTCAAAAAATAGAGCTGATTAGATTTTGTACTTAATTGGTACATAAATCTGGAAGTTATTTGAAAAAAAAAACACTGTTTCGCCGAAAATATTTTTTGAAGTTTTTTCAATCGATTTATATTTTAAGGAAGTGCAAGTTAAGCGGAACCCAATCAAAGATAATTAACGGCGTTTCGATTGGTCAAGCCGTTCAAACGTTATGAGATCTTTACATACACACACACATACATACATACAGACATACTGAGGACATCGTGAAAATAGTCGGAAAAGGTTCCTAGGACCCCGAAACGTGGAGATCTGGTGACAATTCGATTTTCGAAAATGAGGGCAAAATCAGTAACTTCCTTACCTATATGTTATAGCGGGAAGTTATAAAACACAGTACATATTATACGAATTGGTCTAACCCGAAAGTAAGCAAGTTATTTGCTGGTAATATGTAAGTAAACAATATTCACAAATGAATACGTAAAGCAAAAAAATTGCACCCCTTTAATTTTGTAATTAATAAAAATAACCATTATACACACTACATTCATGTGACATACATGATAACATACACACATGTATATGTACTATTTTCTTTACGACTATAAATATTTGATGTCAAACTTAAAACAGATTTTATTGTTTAGTCAATAGCCGAATTTCGACCGCGGGGCGATTTTTTTTTTATATCATCAGATAGCAAACAAGCAGATGGGTCTCCTGGTGGAAAGAGTCAACCATCACCTAAAGACACCAAAGATGTTAATGGTGCATTGCTATCTTGTGGCGAGGTCTAATGCCACATGCATAAGTTTACCGGCTACCTTACCCTCCAAACCGGAACACGACAGCAACAAGCACTGACGCTATCGCGGCAGGAATAGGTAAGGCGGTGGTACCAGACCCGGGTGAGACAATGCAGAACTCTACCACCTAGTAAAAGATTGCTAGTCTATTTTAAACACGTCATTCAAAAGGTTTGTACTTGCCCCTTATTGCGACAGTTACGAAACGAAGGAGTATAAAATTTGGCGCAATTAAATTTACATGGTGAAGGAGTGCCGAAAGCTAATATTTTTATTATAATACTAGCTGCAGCGTGCAGCTTGCTGCATTATAAAAGCTTTTGACAAATCCCGCGGGATCACCTTGTTTTTCCGGGATAAAATGTATCCTATGTGCTATTCCAGGTCGTCATTTACCTGTGTGCCAAACTTCATTCAAATCAGGAATCGAAACCGAGCCCCTTCAATCTCTAACGCCGCATCAGCCCCCGACCAAATAGAAAGGAGACTACCATTGCTCCTTGACAATATAAAGTTAGTTGCCAATGCAGACTAAAACATTGAAATGAAATGAAAAGACAGGACAATTTCAATTAGATCACAGGATACGGGCATGGGGTGTTGTTAATTGGATTTCCATGTTGGTAGTTTTCCATGGTGTTCATCGATTTGTACAGATAAAGCGTGTATAAATATCTACTCTTGTGATCTTTAACACGTTGTAATAAAGACTCATTTAGTGGGTATTTTTGATTATATAGTTCTGGGGTGGGTGGTGTTTCCCCCCGATATATCGATAATACCCGCATCGCACAATCAGTTTGCGAGGGGGTTGATGTAGCATCTCCAAATAGATTACTTATCAGATAGAATGGAATTAAGTCAGGTAGCACTCTGTTTTATTTTGTACTAGCTGTTCGCGCGTCTTCGTCCGCGTGGAAAATTTTCTGAAGACAGTCCCGGGGTTTTAGCTGCAACCACGTGATGGGAACGTTAAACGAATAATAATAAATTTGTTGTAGAATTACAAGACGTGTCAAGCTAGGGGAATGCTAGGGGAAGATGGAGGTACCCATCCATGAAGCCACCCTTGAGGACGGTGTAAGCAACGAACTATCACGATAAACGACCTGACCGCAACCACTGAGACGGTAACGTTCACTATTATCATAAAAGGTATTAAAAGGTACACTAAGAATAAATCAGATATACGGTAGTTTTTAATGATGTACTGTGATATGGAGATAACAACGAACTAAAATATTTGTTATTAGCGGTGCCCGCGACTTTAGAATAAAACGAATAAAATTTTAAAATAAAAACTCGCATAGTTCCCGTTCCCGTGAGATTTCCGGGATAAAATCTATTCTATGTTCTTTATCGGGTCTCAAAATATCTTTGTGCCAAATTTCATCCAAATCAGTTCAGTGGCTTAGGCGTAAAAAAGAGACAGACAGACAGATAAACAGAGTTACTTTCGCATTTATAATATTAGTATGAATATTACTATGGACTAGGTGACCCGAGCATTTTCGCCAGCAAGTAGATTAAATTTCTCCCCCGTGTCGGTCCGGGCTCCTTTGATGAATAGACCAACTTCTGTTGTGCTAGGCAAGTCATAAAAGGCCACCGTTTGGTTAAATATCTCACTACTATCGTGACTACTAGGTGGTAGAGTTCCGCAACGTCTCCCCCGGGTGTTTGGTATCACCTCCTTACTTATTCCTGCCGCAATAGCGTCAATGCTTGTCATTGTCGTGTTCTGGTTTGGAGGGTAAGGTTATGCATGTGGCATATTCACCCTATCACACGGATAGTAGTAACACACCGTTAACTGTGGTGTCTATAGGCGATAGTTTCTCTTTCTGTTTCATCTGTTAATCTGTTTGTTTGCTATCTTGTGATATAAAAAAACATGTCGTCGATGTAGTTTTACAAACTTTTAGCCCCGTAGGGGTTGAGTTTTTTAAGGTTAGCCTATGTTTGACCCGGGATCTTCTAATATCTTCTATATCTTTTTCCCCGTGTTGGTTCCGGGCTCCTTTGAAGAATAGACCAACTACCGTTCTGCCAGGCAGTTCGTAAAAGGCGACCGATTGGCTGTGCGAGTCACTACCATCGTGGCTACTAGGTGGTAGAGTTCTGCATTGTCTCGCCCGGGTCAGGTACCACCGCCTTACCTATTCCTGCCGCAATAGCGTCAGTGCTTGTCGCTGTCGTGTTCCGGTTTGGAGGGTAAGGTAGCCGGTAAACTTATGCATGTAGCATTAGACCTCGCCACAAGATAGCAACGCACCATTAACACCTTTGGTGTCTATAGGCGATGGTTGACTCTTTCCATCAGGAGACCCATCTGCTTGTTTGCTATCTTATATATTAAATAAGTTATAGAAAATATAATTCCATGTACTCTCAAACAAAATTAAGTAAAGGAAGACTTTTCTTGTTAATATTTCGGATTTGGTGCTGTCTGAAGGGCAGTCAAGAGTCTCCGTAATCGGTGTGTTTCATAAAAAGAGAATGCGAGAGAAGCAAGGCGCAAAGATGATGATGTATGCCATTCAATTGTCTCTGCCTCCACTGTAGGGGATTTGGCATGAAATTATGTATTTATATCATGATAATGTTTTATTTTTATATCGTAAGATAGCAAATCAGCAGATGGCTCTCCTGATGGAAAGAGACAACCATCTCTCATAGACATCAAAAATGTTAATGATGCGTTGCTATCCTTGTGGTGAGATCTTATTACCATGCATAAGTTTAACGGCTACCTTACCATCTAAACCGGCGGGGTGATCACGTAACTCGCAATGCAAAATTATCGTGATTGTTTAGTTATTGCAAGACACAAGACAAACAACCTTGTATATTAGTGGTAGTCATTGCCGCTTGATTAATTTTAATGCTATGACATTGCAAAAAGTGCATCTAGTGACCAGCAAGCAATTGGTGACGTTTTGGATGATTTTTTCTTTACGTTTAAGAGTCATCGCTGATCGCTGGCGAATTACAAACGTTAGATGATACGCCTACGGAACACGACCGCGTCAAACACTGATGCTATTGCGGCACGAATAAGTAAGACGCTGTTACCAGAATCAATGCAGAACTCTGTCTTCTAGTAGCCACGATGATAATGACTCGCATAGCCAATCGTTCGTCTCTTACGAACTGCCCAGCAAATATATATTATAACATTGAAACCAAATCTACTAAAGGTCTACAAGAAATAGTGCTTTAAAAAAGAACAACCTAATCTATGCATCGCGCACTCTGCTATCATACGGGCAAGGTATGGGTAACATAATATTACTTTATGTAAGATTGTGAATTTCAAATAGCACTAACATTATATAAACTAATATAAGATATATATTATCATTTTTGCTCCGAAGTTATTTTAATTTCCTTGTATATAGTTTCCTAGAGTTCAAATTAAAGGAATCGAAAATAATTTGTTTTATGTATAAAAAAACACCTATTCAAATTTTGATTTAATTTTTTCATTAAATTTAAAATTAGTATATAGTATAATTTATAATTATCGCCTCTGTGGTCTAGCGGTACAGCGTTGGCGTTGACCACATGAGGTCCCGGGATCGATTCCCGTGTCGGGGACAAAAAAAACGTGTTTTTTCAGTTTTTTGAGAAAGACCGGTTGGCGATAGGCTTGCCACCTATCACATTTGTGGGACCAAGTATCTTCGGCTAATCGTGGGTGCACTTGTAGTACCTCTGCCTACCCCTTCGGGAATATAGGCTTGAAGATACTTTTTATATAAATTACGTATCACGTTGTTTGTTCGCGATGGGCTCCGAAACTACTGAATCAATTTTAATGAAATTTTGTAGATTTGTACTGATTGGTTTAACTTATAGCAGGGGAGCCAAAGAGGGGATTTTGGTATTTATTCGAACGCGTCAGATTAACATAGAAGGGGGTACCTCGCATACTGTTAAGGCTCACCACCAAATATAAGCCCTTTCTATAGAGCGGGGTAACTATGGCAGAAAAAAATCAAAATTAGGATAACTGCGGCTTGCGAAAATTGTCAGATTATACATTTTTCGTGATTTAACATCATTTCCTCCATATTAAAAGAAAATTCAGACGCACCCGAGAATGTCAATACATTTTCTTTACAACTTTGTGACTCCCACTCCCCAACGCTACACTTGAATCGTCAGATTTTCCAAAAATTTTAGCTGTCAATTAACCCACTATACCCTAATCTAACGCGCTCTAGTGTTTGCATGTCACTGACTCTTTCAAAGTTTTTTTTTATTTGTATTTTTTTACCCAGCATTGAAATGAAAAACATTATATAACGTTTTATTTTTCCTATATTTTAATCTACAAAATTTAATAGGTCCCTACGACGCTCGGGTAACTACCCATTTACCATCTTAGGCTCCTCTACTATTTTTTATCTTAGTATACCCCGCCCCAAGTAGGTACTTGGGGCGGGTACTTTGGTGGGGTAGGTACCTCACCAAAGTATTCAATCAAGGAACAACGTTTGCCGGGTCAGCTTGTTGTTGATAAATTCGAGTCTCGAAGTAAAAGCTGTGTATTAACTAAAAGCAAATAAAAAAGGCACATAAAATATTATCATTTAAAAGCTTCAAATGTTTATCTAAATGTATCTATATATAGCCAAGCGGAGCCTCATAAATTTAAATTTGAAATTTCGAACTGAAAGCTGTAAATAAATCCATACTAATATTATAAATGCGAAAGTTATTCTGTCTGTCTGTCTCTTCTTCACGCCTAAACCACTGAACCGATTTGGAAAAAATTTGCTACGAATATAGTTTGAGGCCCGGGAAAGGACCTAGGATAGTTTTTATCCTGGAAATCCCACGGGAACTATAACTATGTAGATAAAACCCCGAGACTTAGAAATTTATCTACGTGGACGAAGTCAGGGGGAACAGCTAGTTATAAATAAATAATGAATATACATTGTTATCATTCAAAAGTTATATAGATAAATATTTTTAGGTTATTACCAGACATATTCTTAGAGTATTTCACGCCCATATCCCAGAAAAGGTAGGCAAAATAACAACCAGTATACCCACGATTAGCTGAAGATAGCCCAACAACGTGATAGGTGGCAAATTTATTGCCAACCGGGCATTTAAACAATCCCGGGTAACGATATTTTAATTAGAAAACTGAGAAAAGACATTTTTGAATTGCCCGGAAATCGAACCCAGGATCTCATCCAGGGCATTTAAACAATCCCGGGTAACGATATTTTAATTAGAAAACTGAGAAAAGACATTTTTGAATTGCCCGGAAATCGAACCCAGGATCTCATCTGGTCGACTCCTACAACGGACCACTAGACCATAGAAGCATCATATATTTTTAAAATAGTACATTTCAAATTTTGTCGTAAAAATCTGTGAATCAACTGACATAAATAAGGGAGAAATATATCATTAAAAAAGTTTCAAAAATATAGTTATTAAAAATTACGATCAAGCGTAGTTTAAAATCAACTAATTAACCATAAATAAACAAGGAAAACAAAATATCATTCACAAATTTCAAAGATAAATTTATTCAAAGTTATGACCAGGCGTAGTCTCAAAAATTTGAAATAAGAAGAACAAAGAGGGGCAAAAAGACCTAACCGGTCATCCCCCTTTGGACGGTAGTTAAAAAGAACAAAACACGCCACCCGCCGTTCCCAGGCATGCATTTCGTCCCCCTCCCTCTGAGGACAGACTTGACTCCGTCTCGTGGGAGATTTCTTCACGATTTTGATTTTTTGTGTCGACGCAATTAGAAGCAATAACCCCAAGCAACTTCGCTGGAGTGTGGCAACTAAATATCACTGTGTTTGTGTTCTTCGTGTTAATTAAGTAGAGGGTTGATTTTATGAGATAAAATAGATGAAAAAATATTTTCATTTGATTTCAAAACAAAATACATAATATTTAATCGTTACAAACATATATCTACACCAGCGATCGTCCTATGGTTGAAATTTGACCATAGACTTAACAATAAAATCTCTTAAAAGTTTGACAATAGGTTTAAGCCGTAAAAAATAGTATGTACATATGTGTATGTTATCATGTATGACACATGATTGTAATGTGTGTAATGTTTATTTTTATCAATTTAATGTATTTCTAATAATAATATAATATAATAATATTAATAACTTTATTTTCAAATAAAAATCGATAGCTTTGTTAGTAGAACTTAATGACTATGCTAGTACTTATATAAATAATTTAATTATATTCGCAGAAAGTTTTAATCCATACTATAATATACTATAATATTATAAATGCGAAAGTAACTCTGTCTGTCTGTCTGTCTGTCTGTCTGTCTGTCTGTCTGTCTGTCTGTCTGTCTGTCTGTCTGTTACGCTTTCACGGCCAAACCACTGAACCGATTTGGATAAAATTTGGTACAAATATAGTTTGAGACCCAAGAAAGGACATAGGATAGTTTTTATCCCGGAAACCCCACGGGAACATGAACTATGCGGGTTTTTATTTTAGAATTTTTTCCACGCGAACGAAGTCGCGGGCACAGCTAGTAATTTATATAGGTACTATGTCATACAATACAAACATATATGCATACACATATATATATATACACATGCATATACAAATACCCACATACACGTACATACATATATATACATATACATACACAATGCATAATATTATTTTAAAATAATAGGTTTCTGTGCTCCCCCGCAATGTATAAGTACTTAAATTGTGCCAAATTTCATACTCTACCTTTCGCGTAAGTGCCTATAAATTATTAAGAGGATAAGAATCTTATTTCTCCACTATATCTATATGATATGGGTTTTTATTTTTACTAGTAAAAGCCTCGACTGCCTCATGTTTTAGGGAGTTAGCCTATTTGGCATAAATCATGCGGTCTCAATTTTGACCCGTTTTATTAAGATTTATGCGAGATTTTTTTCGGAAATCTAAAAAATTAGTCAGAGAGTTCGGTGGTGGTATGCAAACACCCCCGTTCCATGTATAAGCCAGTTTATTGATAAGTGATCAGTGATAAGAAATCGTTTATCAATATCGTTAACTAAACGCGCGATTATTTCATGAAATGGTCAAACGTAATTGTTATTATCATAAAATAGCTATATTATCTACCGACAGAGGCGCTGGAAGTGCTTTATTTATAATGGCTTCCCTTGCCACGAGTTATTTAGTAATGACCTGAAAACTATCTTAAAAGGACTTTTAATATTTCCTAGAATTCCTAGTTTTTTATATGTCTATCGTACTTAAAAAACAATAAACAAGTTACTAATATATTCTGGATTTTTATTAAATATCTTATGGATTTCCAAGTTTCATGATATGCCCAATCATGGGCGATAAAATCGTGAAACGTTAACGATTTAACGCTTTAGAATAATTTAATTGCCCACACCATGAAATGCCACCATTTCATCAAATTCTCCAGCATTTCCATGATGTGGGCAATTCTGCGATTTAGCCATGATATAGACTTTGTATCATCTGAAAACTCATCTGAATTTATGCTTTTTTAACCACCCCGTTGGTCGAGTGGTTAGCGACCGCAATCAATGAGATTCGCGTTCAACTCCCGACAGGCACTTGATGAGCATTTAAGTGTTGTATTTCTAGATTTGGATGTTTATTATATATTATATTTGAGTAGTTATATACGTATTTCTGTACATTAATATTGTTGAACACCCATAACACAAGCAAATAAATTGCTTACTTTTTCGTTAGATTAATTCGTGTAATATGTCTAGAGACATTTATTTATTTATGGTTTCATCATATTACGTAGTTTGACGAGCGATATACAACAACAACAAAACTAATAATATATTTTTAATAAAAAATTAAACCGTCGAAAACCTATGCATGGTCCTGCATTAAAATCAGTGAGTGGATAATCAATCATCCTCTGTTTTCGTACCCTTTTGGGTTGAATTCTTTCAAAAAATATATGAGATGACGCCTGGGGTATATTCTATCTAATAAAAGAATTATCAAAATCGGATCACTCTATAATTTCCTTCCAGTGTAGTTAGGGTGAAACAAACCTCAATAGACCATGTTTCTATTCAATCTATAATTTCCTAATAGATTGTGCTATAAGCTGTTAGTAGGTACTACGTTCATTCATTCATCAAGATTTGTTCCGAAATTGTGTAATTTATTAAAACGTTTTAATATAACAAGTGATTATAATAATATAAAAAATTGTAACTTGATCCAAAAAATATAACCCTCTTTCTAGCGCAGTCAGTTAAAAATTATATAGCCTAAGTCACTTTCACGTTATAAGGACGAACCTGATAATATCTCTAAAGTTTAAAAACATACAGCCGTTTAGGCTACAGAGAGTGCCAGAGAAATATAAATACACACATGCACGCCCATACCCATGGACCTTCTTTTAAGAATTTGCCATTCTGCCAGGCAGTTCGTAAAAGATGAAGGATTTGAAATAAGTGTCACCTGCACTATCGTGACTACACTACGTTTTGCCCAGATTTTTTGCTACCACCGTTTTACTTATTCCTGCAATAGCATCACTGTCAAATTCCACTTTAGAGGGTAAAATTGTCGGTAAAATTATACATGTGACATTACCATCCCGCCATACGGATAGCAACGCATCAGTAACATCTACGGTGCCCACAAGCGATGATTATTTCTATCCATCAGGAGAACCATTGTCTACTATTTTGTGATAAAAACACATACTTTCTCACTTATACACACACACACCATTAAGCCCCGTTTTCACTTTAATTAGTGCGAGTGTAAGTGTTTAATGCAGGTGCTTAGTATTAATCCAAAAATACGTGAAGATAGCCGTGGATCAGTGCGAGTGATACGTAATCAGCGTAGTAAAAGTGAATAGATACTGATTACTTATCACTCGCACTGATCAACAGCTGTCTTCACGTATTTTTGTCTTAATACTAAGCACCTGCATGAAACACTCACACTCGTACTAATCAAAGTGAAAACGGGGCTTTGCACACAATTACGTGTTCTAAAGTTTAGTTATGGCATAGTGTTAGGGTTCGTTTCGTTCACCACGGGAAATCACCGAGCACAAAAAATATTTAATGCTTACAGTAGAACCCTTATGAATTGCTAAATCAAAGTACCATAATTATGGAGTATGGGCATTAGAGCGGATCGCTTATATGAATGAACGCGTTCCCCATATCGGTGGTACTGTCACGTGACCTCACTTAATACCTACATAGAACCCTAAATAGAACCTACTGGAAATAAAACGGGTTTCTTTATATTAATACGTGAAGGAAAAACTTTAAACTCCTTTTGAAGACATTTACGAGAGCGGAAGAGTATAAAAGATTACATTCCGGTGGATTGCAGAAACCTTATATTTTTAAATAAAAAGTATTAGAAATACACTCAATTACTAAAAATAAACATTCTCTCCGTGTTAGTTCCGGGCTCCTTTGAATTATAGGTCAAATGCCGTTCTGCCAGGCAGGCCGTAAAAGGCGACCGATTGGCTATCGAGTCACTACCACCGTGGCTACTAGGTGGTAGAGTTCTGCATTGTCTCGCCCGGGTCTGGTATCACCGCCTTACCTATTCCTGCCGTAATAGCGTCAGTGTTTGTCACTGCGTGTTCCGGTTTGGTGGGTAAGGTAGCCGGTGAACTTATGCATGTGGTATTAGTCCTCGCCACAAGATAGCAACGCACCATTAACACCTTTGGTATATAGGCGATGGTTGACTCTTTTCATCAGGAGACCTATCTGCTCATTTGCTATCTTATGATATAAATTTTAAAAAAATCCTCAAACAAACACTATTTATGTGTACTATTTTCTTTATGGCTAAAGTCAGTTGTCTAACTTTTTAAAGAGATTTTATTGTTTTGTCTATGGCAGGCTTTCCCAACCTTTATTTCGCCGATCCTCCCTGAGTCAAAAATAATATTTTCCTGCCCCTCTTATATTCCTTATTTATCTACCCGTTAATTTTTTTTGGGAATGTAGTCTAACATATTACGTACGACGCCCGGCGACCATTTCTCTACGCCTTCCTAGGGGGGCGTGCCTCCCTGATTGGAAAGACCTGGTCTATGGTCAAATTTTGGTTCCAGGCGATCGCTAGTGCTTGTTGAACCTCGACGCAAAAAGGGATGTTATAAGTTTGACCTCTATGGGTGTAGTTCTGAGACACCGTAGCTCTTCAGCGTGTGAATCGATTTGGATGCGGTTTTTTTATTACAAATAAAAAAACCACATCCAAATCGTTGCTGGATTTTTGCGGTAATCCTAAATTATGTTTTATCAAAATCGATTCAACCGTTTAAAGGTTATCAGCTCTTTTCTACTTGATGAAAGGAGTTAAGCAACTTGTATAGGCATCAGACCTATATACGATACGAAAGATGTTCTGTTACTTCAATGGCATTGCAATGACATGATAACTTTGATCTGAGGTAGCAGGATTTCCCTGTCTGTCCCTATGTCACTATGTATGCTTGAATCCTTAAAACTACGCAACGGATTTTAATGCGATTTTTTTAATAGGTAGATTGATTCTTGAAGAAGGATTTAGTATATAAAACTTTCCGATATTCCCACGGGAACAAAAGCAACACGGGTGAAACCGCGAGCAGGTAGCTTGTGTTAAATAAAGCGTCATATACGCTTGCTCAAACATCTTACTTTTTAAGTAGAATAAAATTTACTGTGGACTGTTTCACAACACTTACATTTATTTAAAGTCAAGTAGTTTTACTATTTTTAGAGTATTAAATACTAGCTGTAGCGTGTAGCCCGCTGCATTATAAAAGTTTTTGGCGAATCCCGCGGGATCATCTAATTTTTCCGGGATAAAAGTAGCCTAAGTGCTATTTCAGATCATCATCTACATGTATGCTAAATTTCATCTTATTCAGTCCTAACATTTTTGTGTGATTGAGTAACAAACATCCATCCATCCAAATAAACTTTTGCATTTATAATATTTTATATTAGTAGGAAGTAGGATAAATTTTGGACCTATTAATATAAACATGCTTAAATAATCACACAAACGTGTGGGTGCCTAAAGGCTATTAAATGATTACATTAAAATGTATAATAAGTTAAATTGAAGTACCTTCTATAATTTTATTGCGGTGTGCGGGCATTGGACCGCATCAGAAATATGAATGAACGCACTCCCCATGTCGGTTGTCACGTGACCTGATGTGACTTGTTATACCACCGAGACTATCACAATGTGCTAGAACTGACAATGAGTATTAAAATAATATTCGATAAACATGAGCGTTTGTATAAACGTCGTATGGGGTTCAAGAAAAGACAGAGTAGACTTTTCATTAAAATCGTTAAAAAAAAGTTTAAAAATTATTATAAAATATTAAATGTTTTTAAGCTTTCCCTAGCACGGGATATTCAGCTAAAGCACATACACTGGTCATCAAAAAAATCGGCCCACCCTGTTTTTGTTCGTTATTTCTCAATTATTTCGTAGATAAGCCATTTCTCACAGTTGTTTTTTGTTTTGAGGGTCGGATAAGATGTTTGACACTCTGTTTGTCATAAATCCTATGGCACTTAACGGTACTTGATTATTTTTTGTTCAAAAATACTGCTAATTGCTGATTTGACGGTTTACGTCGGTACAAATTAAGCTCGTGTTTCCAGTCCGAAACAAACTTTTCTCGGGATATCTTGTTATTTACGTTAAGTTTATTTACTGAAGCTGTAGTTTTGATTAATTTTGCCTGAAAATAATGGATACTACTGAAGCGGAGGCAGCGCAAGTTGTGGCTCTACTGCAACAGGGCTTAAGTCAACGTGTCGTGGCTAGAAGATTGAATCTCAGCCGTTCTGCAGTTCGACGAGTTTACCAAAGGTTTCTAGAGACTGGGCAGTATCGAAGAAGATCTGGATCTGGCAGACACAGGGTGACAACTCAAAGGGACGATCGCTTTTTAGTGGTATCGGCTTTAAGAAATCGACACCTTTCTGACGTCGATCTCCAACAACGCTTACGTGAAGATCGGGGTGTGGCTATAAGTGACAGTACTGTTAGAAGGAGACTTCGAGAGCAGAATTTAAGACCACATAAACCAGCAACGGGACCACTTTTGACCACAGCTCATCGTCAAGCAAGACTTCAATTTGCGCAAAATCACATTAACTGGACTATAGGTCAATGGGAGTCAGTTCTTTAACTGGACGAACGGAGCTGGTTTTCATAAGTAGAGGTGCTTTAACTGCTGCACGATACATTACGGAGGTTTTAGAAGACCATGTGGTGCCTTATGCTGGCTACATCGGGGAAAACTTTCAACTTATGCATGATAATGCACGGCCACACATAGCGCGCAATGTCACCCAGTATTTAGAAGAGGTCGGCATTCGTGCTATGCAGTGGCCCGCCCGAAGCCCTGATCTAAACCCGATAGAGCACATGTGGGACACCTTAAAACAAAAGGTAAGAGCACGGAATCCAGCCCCTACCACATTGGGAGACCTGGAAACCGCCATCAAGGAAGAATGGGAACGAATTCCTCAAGAGACCATTAAAACCTTGATTAAATCTTTAAAACGGCGAATGCAAGCCGTTATTCGAGCAAGAGGAGGAAATACCCAATATTAAGATGAAAAAATGGTGACGATAACTTTAATGATTAAAAAAATAAGTGAGTTTGAAATTTTAACTAAAAAAATGTGAAATTAATGATTTTGACTTCAAATCCTAATTAAATTGATTTTTTTTATAATTTGAAGGTTTAAAGTACTTAAATTAGTGTAAATAAACATGATTAGTAAATCATTTTAGTTATTAAACAATATGTTTTCTTTTGCCAATGAAAACGCATAATTTGCGGTGAAAATGCAGGTGGGCCGATTTTTTTGATGACCAGTGTATATAGAGTAGAAGTTAAGTCTCATGATGTAAGGTAGAGGGGTTATCGGATAAATCTGACTCATGGATATTCCGAGCAAGACACGTTTTATTAAAAAACTTATTCAAACCGTTGCCCTATCCAGGACCAGCAAGTTTATAAAAAAAACTAATAAAAATATTAAATATTAAAAATTATATGTATTATTTAATTTTAAATTAAACATATTTTTATTTAACAAGTTTATGAAAAGTCCCAACTATGATCCGATCCGAAAACTAAAAAGCCTCATCACAGTGTACTAGAACTGACAAGGAATATTAAAATAATAGTTTTCCTAATGGACTTTGTCCTCATTGAATGAACATTTGCATAACCGTAGTATGGGGTTCAAAAAAGACAGAGTAGGAACTTTTTATTTTAAAAAGCATTATTTTGAAGAATAGAAAAATAACTTTTTAAAAGATTTTTTACACGATTGAATAAATATGTCTGTATTTAAATAAGTTCTTAAGTTTTCATTAGTACGGAATCAGTGACTTTGCCGAACTTCGCCGAAGGAATAGGCGGAGGTGCAAATTGAGTCCCATGAGTGAGGGGTGGTCAACCTATGGACAAACCTTACACATCCAAATTCTTAGCAAATTATTTCCTAAAAAACTTATTTAGACCGTTGACAGATCTAGGACCAGAACCTAACAAGTATAATAAAAACCCAAATGCTGAGCCAATCTGAAAAAACATAAGCCTCCTTCTATTTGTTCAGAAATTTGAATGAAGCTATTTCCCGTATCGATAGTATTGTCACGTGACCTGATGTGACTTGTTACACTACCTAGACTATCTCAATGTGCTAGAATTTGCAATATGTATAAAAATACTAGCTGACCTGGTAGACTTTGTCCTCTGAAGTTGATTAAGTATTTATATTATTAATAATATCAGAAGACAAATTACAAGAATTATTTAGCTCCAAAGTAAGCAATTTATTTGCTTATATGGGTGTCCGTCAACGAAATTAATACATAATATAAATACTAACATATATTTCGCTAGTAGTTACTCGCGACTTCGTTCGCGTAAACCACAATCATAACTTGCTTTTGCTCAATCGAGTAAAATGTAATATATATCACTCGGATTGTGTAGCTTTCTAATGGTAAAATAATTTTTAAGACTGCATCGCACCAATAATGTTTGAGTTTATTCGTTACAAAAATACAAAAATACAATTTTTTCTTTTCATAATATATAATTTTGAATGAAGTTTGAATGTTTATCTATATATATATATATAGATAAACATTCAAACCCACAAGTACAAACATATATGTAATATGCTCATCACACAAATACATGTCCTGACAGGAATCAATCCCGTACTCCGTGAATTGCGTGGTTAGGGTCGCTAACCATGTTTTTTTTTAAATCAAATTACATACTTTAAAAAAGTGTCTACACCCTCGTAATCCCGAAGAGGTAGGCAGAGGTACAACCAGAGCAAACACGATTAGCTGAAGATACTTTTAGTCCCACAACGTGATGAGTGGTGAGCCTATCGCCAACCGGGCACTTATCCAATGCCGGATAACGTTGTTTTTATTGTACAGATGTATAGATTTGTATCCGACACGAAAATATTCATATATATACGGTGCAATAAATCATTTTGTTTAGAAGTGTTATTTAGGGTCAAAAAGGGTTGTAAATTCGCCACAATAGTGTATTTGCTACACAAAAAAGACATAAAAATGACATGTGTATATTCGCCACAATCCGAATTTTGTTTTGTAAACTCGCCACACATCTTTTATAACTATTGTTAATTTGCCATACTGATTTTTTCAGTACAGGAAAATCAAATAACACTGGAGTAGACATCTTAATTTTCATTAAAAAACATATACATATGGGATATAAAGAGTTTTTTTACTTAGCTGAATAAAAAAATGTCTGATTAAATAAGTTACTAAGATTTTCAAAAAACCGCATCAGTATCAAACACATAGTACGTAGATAGAAAAATGACTTGAAAAAGGTAGGTAAAATAAGCGAAGGTGCAAATATATATCATGACAGTCACATGTCAGTTGTGTGACCAGCTTATTGACAAATTTGACACTGTATTTTCTGAGCCAGTTATGTCTACCAAAAAATATTTAGAATTTTGTCCAAACCAGAATCAAAAACTTAAAATTCATGCATCTATCTCGAAGCCGGTATCACTAGACGAATCTAAGAAAATCAAGTAGTTGGCGACCTTAGAAGTTGACGGGGCTCGGTTAAATACCCAAAGGGACAAGCATTCGTGTGATGGTCATTAATGATTGTTTCTGGGTTTGGGTGTTTATAATAATAATAATAAATATACACGGGACAAATTACACTAAATGATCAACCCTAAAATAATCAAATTATTTTCTTGTGTTATGAGTGTTAGTCAACGATACTAATACATAGAAATACATATGTAGATACTGGAATATATTTAATAAACACCCAAACTCGGAAATACAAATATTTATGCTCATCACACAAATGCTTGTCCCCGTCGGGGATCGAACCCGAGCCCCGTCGATTGTGTAGTCAGGGTCGCTAACCACTCGATCAACGGGGCGGTCATTAAATATGTATATGTATTTCAGGAGATAATTATATATGTATTAGTATTGTCGATTAAGGCTACGTCCGCACAGACAGGCGGCTTGTTTAGCGCCTAGAGCCTAGCGAACCACCTAGCGAGTAGCTTAGTAAAATGTACGTTCTTATATGTTCGCGATTAGCCGGTGAATATTAATTAATTAATTTAATCCAGCTTTGTTGGCTAAAAACATGGACAACCTACACTAGATTAGTAATGCTTGATTTCTTGCGCAAAATAAATTTTGTCAATAATTTAAGGCGTAGGATAGGAACACAGTGGATTGGCTAATTCAAAATCGATATTTTATCGCGCGTGTTTACAGCTCACTGAATTGGTTGGTACTAAATCTTTCAGATTATTATAAGATCTATTAGTCTTATGTATTGACAAAACTAATGGTTTGTTATTAGGTCTCTAGTTTATTTACTCAGTTAAATCTACAATCATCTAACAAACTGTCAAACTTAACAATTTGCTGACAATCCGTCAGTTTCTGGTATGCCCCTTAACGGATAATTAGGCAATTGATGGTTAACAGTTGTGAATTATTTCGGCTGGTTACATAATACTCGATAATCTGAAATTATGTTAATGACGAATCAAAATATTGTTATCGCAATAAACACTTTTTAGGAACTCAAAATTAAGTATAACAGCTGAATTAGCAACCACATATACAAACTGTTGATAGACTGTCAAAAAGTTATTTCGGAAACTTAATCTTCGTTAAACATAGATTAATTGTTTGTTAAAATTAATTTGCGTATCGAAAACCAGGCGTAAATCTGTCAAGCTGATTAAGTTATGGAAAGGCTCAAGGAAATATACATACGTACATTCGAAAAACATAATCCTACTTCTAACATAGTCAGGAAATAATAGCCAATGAATATTTACCGAGTACGGATATTAAAAATTACACGTATTAGATTTTAATGGTTGCCACATCTAGCTCACTATATTTCGAATGTAAAAGCGAAGTAACACTTGTCGTTTGACACCGAACGTCACCGATAACGGCGAGAGGTGCTTCAGTTACAGGTTAATACACCACGAACACACGTGGGTTGTGCTTTATTTCCCTTCAGGGAATTTTACGCAAGGCGACGATAATGTCACGTAAACTGCATGCGGTATCCTTAGACGAACAATAAAAAAAATGTTGGTCTGAGGCGGTATCAAACTATGTTTTAACGTAAAAATATGTGCCTACAGTAGTTCCTTAGCACTTTTCTTATGCACTGCCCGTTTTCTACAAATGAAAGTTAAGTAAAAGAGAATGTCCATATAGGCGTTAACTTCGTCTGTTGTATATTTTGTGCAATAAAGAGTTTTAATAAATAAATAAATAAAATATTTTCTACTCGCGATCACTCCTAATCAAAAATCGATTGTAAGTTTGATCATAGGCTATATTAAAATCTCTTTTAAGTTTGACGATTACCTTTTACCATTAATTAAACAGTATGTATGTATTATGATGTGTGTAAAATGCACCATTCAGTGTGTATTATGTTTATCTGTATGAATTTAACGTGATTTATATACATATTTTATAAAAATATTAATTTTCTGCACTCATGCATCATGTTAACTTTAACTAGCAATTTTTATATTCCTCCATCCATTCACGTAAAATGTTAGAGAGTACCTACCCATTTGCTTTTTTTTATATTATTAGCTTTTCACTTTACTAGCAACTCTCAATTTCACTGCTGAGTGGTCCAGTTTATATTTTTATTAAATGTTTCTTTCAAGCACATTTTTTTTGTGTTGGGTATTTTTTTCGCCTCTGTATTTCAGTGGCCTGGTGTCGGCATTGACCACACGAGTTTCCGGATTCGATTCCCGGGTCGAGCAAATTAAAAAAATGTGGTATTTCACTTTTATAGTACAAACGACGATAAAATCAACGATTGGAAAAGTGCCCGGTTGGCGAAGGGTTTGCCACCTATCACATTGTGGGACTAAGTATCTTCGGCTATAAATCATGGGTGCACGTGTTATACCTCTGGTACATCCTCTTCAAGGATATGGACGTGAAGATACTTTCTTTATACAGGGTTATTTTTATATCACCTGCCAAATTTAAATAGGTGTTTCACACCATGAAAGTAAACAACTTTCCCAAAGAAAGACGGGTCGAAAATTAAAAAAAAAATAAATTTTCAAATACGAAATCGACCACGTGATCGAGCGGTCGAATTTTTTTTCACCTGTATATATTTTTTTGTAGGATATACCTTTTGCTTTATAATAACTGTTTGTAATGTCATCTCAGCTGAACTCTGTGGGAGTGTATTGTTTTTTGCTTTCTTATTTGTTTTTTTAAAGAAATACAGCGTTCATTTAAGTATTAAATAAATTAAGAAATATTCACCAGTTTTTAGTATCTAATTATAGTTTATATATTGGAGTTACCAGCGGCGGTTTAAATGTTTGCGAACTTCCACGGTCATGTATTTGCGAGGCACATGTTGGCCAAAAAAAAAGGTTTTAGAATAGAAGAGCATGCAAGCAGATGGCTCGTTTGACGGAGAATAACCATCACCTATAGACAATGAGGTTAATGAAATGAAATGAAATTTTGTACTTCTCCTCCAAAGAAACGAAACGAAGCAAAGTGGACGGAACCGAACGAATCGGAACACAATCAAACCGGACGGAATGGGCGTTTAGTCCCATTCCGTCAGGTTGAACGGAATGGGACTAAATGCAATGGAACGGAAGGAAATAAAACGGGACGGAACGGAAAAACGGAAGGAAACGAAACGAAATGAAAAATATTTATTTGCAATAATATGGGTGTTGCTATCCGTGTGGCGGGATGTCATAGTCAGATGTATAAGTTTTACTGGCTCTTTACCCTTCAAGCCAGAATATGACATTGATAAACATTGACGCAATTGCGACAGGAATAAGTGATGTGGTACCAATCCCGGGCGATACGTTGCGGGAGTTTGCCATCTAGTTTTGAACACATAAGTCGGCCGGATAATGTTCTAAAACAAAATACTTATGTTGTAAAGTTTAAACATGCTTCAGTCCTTCAAAAATTCAAAGCTCATATTCTTACGCATTTCTAATAATCCCATCGGTATGTCGACAAGGAATGTAAACAATCTTAACTACTCGTCTCTAACGTCATAAACGTACGAGAATCTAGGCTCTTCTCAATTTGATATTCGTTTTTAATTAGTCGTTGAGTGCTTGGAAAGGCTTGGCCGTAATCGTCATGATGGATTTGGTGACCGCAATGCAATTGGAGAGGAATTTTTAAAGCGCATTTGTCAACACTCATCTAAGTATTTTATGCTCGTGAATCTATTACCAAATGCTATTTTGGAACGAAGTTCCTTACGGCAGGCTTGGAGGGGATAGGGATTTTGCTGCGCGACCGAACTGAAAAAAATGTGATAGTAAAACCGTAATAAAAGCGTTAAATGAGACGTGCGCAGGCGCGACAGTCGCGTACACAAGCGAGTAGTGCCGTTTAGCCGAAGGAAGTTCGTTCCTACCTGGTGTCCCGCGACACCACATCATTTTATAGAATAAATCTTTGCTTGGTTAAATACATTTTCATATTACCAACTTTGGTGTCTAAAGGGGTTGGTTATCAGAAATGCTATCGGCTCGTTACTAGGACGTAATATAAAAAAACATATTTATTTTGGCCAGTATGATTTAAAAAATCGAGTTGCTATCCTTGTGTCGAAGTCTTAGTGCCACATGCATAAGTTTACCTTTTAAACCGGAACACGACAGTGACAAGCACTGACACTATTGCGGCAGGAATTTTCCTCCGTGTTGGTTCCGGGCTCTTTTGAAGAATAGACCAACTGCCGTTCTGCCAGGCAAAGGCTAAAAGGCGACCGATTGGCTATGCGAGTCACTACCATCGTGGCTACTAGGTGGTAGAGTTTTGCATTGTCTCGCCCGGGTCAGGTACATCCGCCTTACCTATTCCTGCCGCAATGGCGTCAGTGCTTGTCGCTGTCGTGTTCTGGTTTGGAGGGTAAGGTAGCCAGTAAACTTATACATGTGGCATTAGACCTCGCCACAAGATAGCAACGCGCCATTAACATCTTTGGTGTCTATAGGCGATGGTTGACTCTTTCCATCAGGAGACCCATCTGCTTGTTTGCTATCTTATGATATAAAAAAAGAAAAAAAAAGGAATAGGTAAGGCGGTGGTACCGGACCCAGGCGAGACAATGCAGAACTTTACAACATAAATAATCCAGTACAACGCAATACGTGACAATGAACGAGACAGAATTAGCGCTGACTTAAACATTATAAGTTGTTTATTATTAAGATCTATAGCGCTCTGTAAATAATGTAGACATAGTTAAGCAGCAATAGGGTCATTCTTCGGAGTACAATTTTTGAGCGTAACAGATTCTTATCTCCTATATAAGCAAATAATGTTTGCACAAATCTACTATAACATTGTTTGTACATTCTATATGCATCATATCATATAGATTTTATTATGTAATAACCATTTACATAGAAGTTATTTACCCTCAACACCTCAAATCCGGTTAATTTTGCACGTTTTACACGCGTAACACGTGCGCCGTCTTCTGACCAATCGCAGATATTTTTTAATTCACAAACGCTTTTAATCAAATTTATACACAAAATTCAAAAATACAAATAATTTTATATCCTAACCAAATTTCTAATCCAATTGCACTGAAAGTTTTTATTTTATGGGTGTAAGCAAGTATGTCACATACTTGGCAAAATTTTAGCTTCGCTTGTTGCGACGGGTACTACTATGAACTGGCGAGGTCTAGAGGTATCGGGATTGGTTTTTCTGATTCTGTTTTTATGCTGCAGCTTATGGGTCAAGTATTCGTAGCCCTAAGTCCCTTCATTTCGGTGCAAGAGTAAGTTCTTCAATTTTTCAATTTTTGGTTCTCAATTTTTAAGAATTTCCATGTCACATTTTTGGAATGTAATCGTACTATTTTTAGTAAACGGGTATTACGGTCTTATACCTAACTCCCAAATGTAGATAGCCAATAACACAGTAGTAGCCTATATCTTTACAATGGCAAGAAATTTCCATACATATACTTTTTTGTAATTTCCGTGGTGTAATTTCCATGTATAAAACACCATGAAAGTTACATAAAACTCATGGAAATTACTCTATTTCATTTTTTCTGCAATAATTAAAGTGAAGTATTTAATGTTTACACTGTAATTCATGTAATTACCAGTTTGAGTATCTAACAAATACTGTTAGTCAGTTATTTTTTTAATTTGAATCTGTTAATTCAAAGTTTACCATTTAGACTATCTCATAGTCCTAGGTTCGATCCCAAGGTCAGGCAAAGATGTTATTCAAATTTTTTCGAGGTTTCCTCGAAAATCTTAAACCTCAGGAGCTGCTCAGAGTCTGGCGGAGTGGTGTATTACCACTCCCGTACCTCGGATGAACACGTAAAACTGTCGGTCCCACTTATCACTAGGAATAGTCGATAATCGTTAACATTATCGACTATTCCTAGTGATTATTAACATAACATAATATAACAATATTGACTATTCCTAGATAGTAGACTATTCCTATTTGTCGGTAAATGCTGCGATTAGGATCACTACTTACCTCGCCAGCCAACAAACTGGTGAATTACGGTGAACAGAAAGTCTATAGACGTTTAGTTTAATCTGCCTTTTTTATTTAAATTTGTTAAACCGAAGCTTATTGTCATTTAAAGCGTCTAATTATCACGCTCAAAGTGCCGAAAATGAGTCTACTATTAATGTTTTGATGTTAAGGGAAGTATTTAACGTAAAGTGTAGTACTACGGTTAAGCTAGGCTAGGTAACTGCTCGGTTGACCATACATTCACATTTTTCGCTAATCCTGCACTTCTTCGTTACTCGACTACTTACTTATGTACCGATATGATTACATCGTCGCTACGATTATAATGATTTTTATGAAAATACGAACACTAAGTTTTTCACACACTTTCAGTTGCATGGCTTAGAAAAGCAAAAGGTAATAGGAAATGTGTAGCACACGCACTTCATCACTAATCTGTTTTGCTGTATCTAAGTTTAGCGGAGAGGAGAAATTCAGAAAAAAGAGTTGCTGAAAAAATTTGCCTAATATCGTTTTAATATATATTACAGCCGTTCATAGTTCCCCAAATCACTATTATCTAATTTTATTTTCATATCTGATACGGTATTTAGCAAAATTTTACCTGCTGAGTCATTTCCGTGGTCTCTAATGTAATTTCCATGGCCCGCAAATGTTCAATATTTTTTTTAGGAAAAGTATGGATCCACTGCGTGTCGATTTTTGATATGTTCTTTAAATTTGCATAGATTTTTAAAATGTTTGTGTAATTTACTTTAATTAAGCGATTTCAAAAATACCATGGAAATTACCCGGCGAACACATTTTTGAAGAATCCAATAATCGATTTTCTTAATTGGTTGTAATTTTGGAAGTCTGCATTAGATCTTCGCCAAATATAAATGGGCTCAAACGGGAAGTATACTCTCCAAAACAAAACAAAAAATTTAAATTACTTTTAAAAATGGCCGCACTCTGAGGTAACGAACATAAAAAATAAAACCAAATTCTAGGATTTTTAAAGGCTTATGCTTTATTATAGCTTGGTAAATTCTGCTAACTCGTAGGTTAACTGGTAGAAAATGTATTTAGCATTCACTCCACATTTTGTAGAATATTTTTTTTTTATTTTGGTGTATCTATTTATATAAAAATCAATTGCTGTTCGTTAGTCTCGCTAAAACTCGAGAACGGCTGAACCGATTTGGCTAATTTTGGTTTTAAATTAATTGTTGAAGTCCAGGGAAGGTTTAAAAGGTGAGAATATAACGAAAAAAGAAATAAAAGTAGTTAAAAAGGCAGAACAACGTTTGCCGGGTCAGTTAGTAAAGTATGAATAAAGTAAATATAAATCACTATCTTCTAAACTAACAAACCAATGACTCACGGATATGACCGGAACAGGAACAGCGAGAAAAACGGCTCGATAACTATTTTAATAATGTTTTGTTACTTTATTTTAATTTTGTAAGGTAAATATAATATTAACATATTTATTAAGGCGACGCTGTAAAATCATAAGCATTACAAACAATATTTCCATGATAGACTTTTAAGACACTAGCTAGGGTTGCCACTATATGTTTTAGTATTAAGCCATATTTTATCTAAACGTAGGTACTGATGAATAGATATTTAATACACAAAAATACTATATTTTGAGAAGATGTATTAAATTTTTATAGTGAAATAAAATTTTAATTTTAACATTTATAAACAACTGAGAATGCTCATATCATACGATAACAAACAAATATTGAAAACATTTTTCAATAAGTATACAGTGGTCTGTAGTCTAGTGATCCGGTGTCGGTGTTGACCACATGAGATCCCGGGTTTGATTCCCGGGTCAGCTACTTTAAAATGTGTTTGTTTTTGGATTTGTGAAAAAAAAAAGTTGCTCGGGATTGGATAAATGCCCCATAGCCGATAGACTTGCCATCAATCACATTGTGGGACTAAGTATCTTCGGCTAATGAGTGCACTGGTTGTACCTCTGCCTACTTCTTCGGAGATACGGGTGTGAATATACTTTTTTTAGTCAGTTTTCTTGAAAAAGTCATCGCTTCGATTTACCTAATAGTTAATAGTTTTTTCGTCGCGTCGTCATGAGATTAAAGTTGCAAGACTTGGCACGGCTTTTATTTATTCTAATTTAAGAGAACTATATTTTTACGTACAAAAAATATTCTTCAAAAATGTTACACGTTTAGATAAAAATTTTGGCAACCCTACCTAGCTCTGGATGATAGGGGATGGTAGATAGGGGGTGTACCGATCCATGAAGCCACCCTTGAGGACGGTGTAAGCAACGAACTATCACGATAAACGACCTGACCGCAACCACTGAGACGGTAACGTTCACTTTTAATAACCGACAGGATGTCTCGTATACAGGTGTCATTATTACAAGGGTAGAAGCGTGATTAACAGAGTTTCTTTCACATTTATGTATTTCTTTATATCATAGGGTTTAATGGCTCTCCTAATAGAAGAAATAACTATCGCCTCTATACACTAAATTTAAAATGATTCGTTGCCAATTGCCAAACGTGTGGGGTGATGGTACGCCACATGCATAAGTTTATCGCTTAAGCATTGGTGTTATTGAGGCAAGAATAGGTTAAGCGCAGATACCAAACCCGGAAATGATGTTATAGAACTCTACCACCTATTATAAGTAGTACCCAATTAGTAGTTGTGATGTCACGTATTAACCGTTTTTCGGCTTTAACTACCATTAATCTATTCTTCAAAAAGGAGTACGGACTAATACAGTAAAAAAATATGGAAATAATCATCACGATGGTTCCCTTGAAAGTAGATAGAGAAACAAAACGACACCCCCATGACACCCCACAATATATCCTTATAACTACTACTGCGTGATTTTTCGAGGCACGGAGATGTTATCACACTACTAGACTTCAAGGTGTTATTGAGATACTGATTTTCGAAGACTACCCGAAAAAAACCCAAACAATACCTTTGTCTGATTTAGGAATCGAACAGGGAACCAGAGAACTCAGGATCTGAGCCAAATAGGCTAGCCGACTAGATATAAGACAGTCTAATAATGTAGTTTAGCTTTAAAATTATAGAAAACATTTAGCCTGTATCGTTTCAGAATTTTACGATCTATCTGATGTACAATTATCCGTTGTTTCCACGTGCTTTTTTTAAATGAAGAAAAAACACACGTTTATTTCATTTCCATTTTCCAGTAAGGGGTTAAAAAGCAATAAATAAAAAGCCCACCCTACCCGCATGCCAGAACAGAAGTCGATCGTGTCAAATTAAAACGAATTTAGTCTAAATAAAAACTGTTCAAAGTTATAAGCGTTAAAAAGGAGAGGGGTTAAAAGAAATGAACCCTAAAACAATGCGATAAGACATAATTTAACTTTTAAAATAATTCGAGGGAGGGTGGAAATTATAGGGGTTGTTTGTTTTTATCAATAGCTTAATGGATTCTTTCTGTTATGAGAATGTATGGTTATTGTTGGACAATTAATGGAAATAATACACAAAATATGTAAATTTTCAGTTATACTTTGTTGACCTATAAACAACTTAATTTTTTCTCAGTTACCCGTATGAAGAGAAATTTTTAGTCAAATGGGATAATTCATGTTAATTTGTTTCAAGTTTTTTTTTTCATAAAATAGAAGACAGATTTTTAGTCAAATGGGGTAATTCATGTTGTTTCAAGTATTTTTACACAAGATAGAGAAAAAGGAAGATTTTTAATCAAATGGGGTATTTTAAGTTAATGTATTTCAAGTTTTTTTTCATTAGAGAAAAAGACAGATTTTTAGTAAAATGGGGTAATTCATGGTAATGTGTTTCAAGTTTTTCATAACAAGCAAACGCCATCGCCTATAGACAAAAATCTATTAATGATGCATTGCAATATGTGTGGCGGGATGGTAACACCAGCCGCGAAAGATTAGCGGCTACCTACCTGTCAATGTGCATCACGACCATGAAACTGTATTATATCTGGAGGAAGCACTTCTAATACCTACTTGAAACACAATTTTAAATACTGCTGTCATTTTCTGAGGTCTTACCCTCTCTTTCTAACACAGTTGTATAAAAAGAGACGGAGAGACCTCATAGACAGAGATATAACGTAAATATATGTTTCAAGTGATTAATACGAGTGCTAGCTCCACCTATACCTCTTCATGATCACGACAGTGACAACTACTGACGTTATTTTGAAGTTGTTTATGAACGTTGAAAAGAAGGTGACTACTATGTGTAAGAGGTTAGTAACGTCTCGCCTACAATTTTTTATATCGTTAGATATCAAATAAGCAGATGGCTCCCCTGATAGAATGAGAAACCACGCCTATAGACACCAAAGATGTTAATGGTGCGTTGCTATCCGTTGCCACATACATATTAAATCTACCGGCTACCCTTATTATTATCGCCGATATTGCGGTAGAAATAAAGTGGTGGTAACAAATACCCGAGCGAGACCTTGCAAAACTCTACCACCTAGTAGTTACGATGGCAGTGCCATGCAATCGGTCAATCGGTCGCCTTTTACGACTTACCTGACACAACAGCAGTTTTAGGCCAGGCCTATTTTTGAAAGAAGCCCGGGACTAATACGAGGGGATTACAAATACGTTTTAGAAAATGCCTTACGACAAATGTATAACGTCGTCATTATATAAAATTCATGACAGTTACCGTCACCGTATCGCAATCGCAACGGTTGCGATTCCATCGCCTGTAAACACCAAAGACTAGTTGTTGTGTTTCGGATTGGACAGTAAAGTAGCCTGTTGACTTATGCAATATGCATGTGGCATTTCTATCCCACCTCACGGACTAACATCTTAGGTTAGGTTAGGTACGCGATGGTTTCTCTTTCCATCAGAAGAACCATCTGCTTGTTTGCAATCAAGTGATAAAAAAGTAAGTTCTGAATTCCCATCAAATTAAAAAATCTCGAAATGAGTTAATAATTCATTTACCGAAGAAAATATCATGGTTGAGTGATCTTGCTTTATTATCAGTTGAAACTACATAGTTTGTAATGCACTTGTACTTGTAAAAAATCTTTATAAAATATCGATCCTTATAAAATCCTCTCTGTAATGTAGTGCTCCGGGCGGGCTACCAAAAATGGGTTTTTTCATTTTTTGGACAAAAACAACATTACCCAGGATTGAAAAATGTGCCCGGTTGGCGATAGGCTTGCTACCTCTTCAACTAATCGTGGTTGCACTTGTTGTACCTCTGACTACCTCTTGGAGATTACGGGCATGAAGATACTTTTTAAAAATATCTGCAATTAAAAATTGTAAAAGAATGTTTAAGCATTAAATTTTGTTGTTGATGTTACGAATCCCTTCAATATTCTGAATCTCAAATTACAAGGAAAAATGTCTATTTTTAATTAAGTAAGCGAATTCAAAGCAAAATAAAATCTCTTCAGTTAATTTGGCAACAAAAAATGTTGACCTTTTCCCCACGCGCCCTCATCCTATCGTCCTAAACACAAATCTAAAATTAGATGCTTATCATAGTCGTTAGAGAGGAAATTGTAAGACTTTCAATAAAAACAATGTATATACAAATTTTTATAAATACTTTCCGGAACAGTCTCACAAAAATAGTAAATTATCTATATAATTATCCTTCTGATATTCAGTTGGAACTCGTTGAATTATATCATAATAAAATTGATTGATTGATTGATTGTTTGTACATTAAAAACTGTCTTCAGAATCACGAAATTTTTAGATTTCTGGATACTGCTAATAAAAGAAATCTTTCTAGCAATAACGTACTTGGCATTACAGTTTTTAAGTATTTTTATACCATTACATCAACATATGTTTGTGAAAAGGTTTTCCCATATCTTAATTATGTGAAAAATGAATAACGTATGCCATTAACTAAGCCACATTTAGTGACTTGGTGTCACTGTCAATAATGCCGCATAACATGAAAAAAGATGAAAAAATGTGTAAGCGGTTGACCCTGCAGGTCATCCCTGAAACTTCCCGCTAAATTAAGGTGTTTTAAGCTGAAAAGAAAAAAAACTATAAGCATAGATTTTTTCAGTTCAAACATCTATTTTGATAAAAATGGCAGTATATTGATTTTTGTAAAGCTGTATATTTTAGAAACAATTATCGATTTTGATTTTTCGAATGGCATTCAACTCAATTATTGAGAACTAAAATATTGCTTTAGCTAAGTAATTGATAAGTTGAAAACTTTCGAAGAAGTGTCAAAAATTTTTTTTCAAAAATTTTGTGATTGATAAATCCCAATTCCCACTGATTTTGCTCCAATTCACAGTTTTTGATGCAGTTTTTAAAGGAGAAAAGGCGATAAGTATTTTAAGTCAATCGATGTACAAGCCTGAAAGCTATTTAAAAAATATTAAGTAAGTTTGCTAAAAACAACGTAATTTTAATATTTCAAAAGCTATAACTTTTGAAAATAAAATTAGATTTTGATTTTAAAAACGGCATTCGAAGTAGTTTTCGTAGTCCAAAAATTTCGAAAAATACTAAAAAATGATTGGTTGAAAATTTTCGAAGTTATGTCGAAAATACACATTTTTCAAAATTTTTCGTCAACGATTATCAAATCCCAAACGGATAAACCGATTTTGATGCAATTTGTGCATTAGACGTAGGTTTTTAAGCTTATTAGTTTTCGTACTCAATCGCTACATTAATCTGGAAGTTATATTAAAAAAACACTGTTTCACCAAATTTTTTTTGCGGTTCTTTTTCAAAATTTCTCAAAATCTCCTGGGCCGACTTGGTTCAAGTTTTTAGGAAGTCTAAGTTGAGTAGAATGCAATCAAACGCGATCAACTAAATTTCGATCGGTTCAGCCGTTCAAAAGTTATGAAATGTTAACACACACCCACACATACACACACATACATACAGACATACTGACGTAATTGTGAAAATAAACGAAAAGGTTCCTAGGACCTAAAAACGTGGAGATCTGGTGAAAACTCGATTTTCAAAAATATGTTCAAAATCAGTACAGTATAATGTATAGAAGTAAATATGTTAAGTATATTTATACTAATTAACATATTTAGTTTAGAAAGATATAACTTGTAGTACTATTTAACTTTACATGTATAGACGATGGTTTCTCTTTCCATCAGGAGAGCCACATGCTTGTTTGCTATTTATAGAAAAAGAAAAATTTTCTCACAAGTTTTTCTTTTTTTTCCATAAAAGCTCCAAAAAAACGAATATTTTATTCGTTTGGGTCCGGAGTTAAAACGAAAAAATTTGCCAATTTGGTCCAGCCGTTCTCGAGTTTTGCGTTTAGCAACACATTTATCGATTCATTTTTATGTGTTAATATTTGCTACTTTGACCAAATAGTATGGGAGCCCAAGAGGGGGTTTTGGGATTTACGCGTCAGATTAGCATAGGGGGATACCTCGCATATTGTTGAGGCTATCCACCAAATATAAGCTCTTTATATAGAGCCGGGCATTAGGGCAGTAAAAAATAAAAATTTCAATAACTTTAGCTTGCGAAAATTATCATATTTTTTCGTTATTATTACATAACTTTAAAATAAAAGAAAATTCAGAAGCACTAGAGAATGTCAAGATCAATGTACAGGTGATGGTTTCTCTTTTCATTAGGAGAGCCATCTGTTGGTGCATTATCTAATAATATAAAAATAAAAGTAAAAAAAAAAAACAATTCTATAAGTTGATAAATTATTTTGTGAAATAAATTTCATTTTTTAACTTTCCTGATCGTCACATTTATAAGCTACTAGCGACCTGCCCGCGGTTTCACCCGCGTAGCTTTTGTTCCCGTAGGAATATCGGAAAGGTTTATATACTAAAAATAAAAAAACCGCATCAAAATCCGTTGCGTAGTTTTAAAGATTTAAGCATACATAGGGACATAGGGACAGACAGAGAAAGCGACTTTGTTTTATACTATGTAATGATGATGACCATGGAGGACCGGCCCCAATTTTCTGGGGCATCAGTACTCCACCACCATTTTCCAAATGATTGATTTTATTATGATAGTCCCACTTATTAAAATATTATATTTTAATTATGTCCTATCCGGAATTCTAGCCTCATGTTGAACAGTATAACAGGATGGAATCAACGAGAGTAATGACCAAAACTAAATATCAGTTATATAAAATATTGTACAACAAAGTTAAACTTGTGTCTAATTTCCTTTCATCCACACGGTTGGTTAACAGACAAACGATCGTCTAGTCGTCGTCGGTTAACGTGTCGTTGACCTATCAATAAAATTGACGACTAACGTAATACACACGTTACTATCTTAACATTAAGTAACAATAATTTCCTTAAAAGTATGTCAATTTCGTAAATCAAATTCAAAGTTCATCACATTTTCAAATGTTGATATGTTGTTTTATTTGAAAAATTACCGAGTCATCTGTTTTGCGTATAAAGCATGTGTCATGTGCAAAATATTAAAACAATAACAATATGTAATCCAAATGATAATTATTAGACATTAATTAATTTCAAAGGTTGTATTTTGTTATTCTATTAAAACTGTTGTTAGATTAAGCGAATCTGTAATTAATACTATGTACATTCTGAATTTTGATGTATATATTATACGTGAAGAAAATTTTGTACTCCTTTTTCCGACAGTTCGCGAACGGTGGATTATGAAATTTTGCGGTTACCCAGTTTTCGCAGTTTACCCTGCGAATGACTGCAAAAACCTAATATTTTTAAATAATATGCATTAGAAAATATACATTTAATGAATAAAATAAATATTATACAAAGTACATTAATGTGACATACATGATAATATACACATGTATTGTGTACCTGTACTGTTTTCTACGGCTGTAAAGAAAATACTATACGTACCAGTGACGTCTAATACTTATTATTATAGAGGTCAGTGATAGTTACACATGATAGGTATAGTCTGTTGTCATAGTCAAAAGAGATTTTATTGTTGTCTATGGTCGATTTTTTACCTCACGGCGATCGCCAGAGAAATAGATTTGTCAATGAATTACGTAATTTTTTAAAACGTAAGCAAGTGTTATGGACGTTAATCAACAATACTAATACATAAAAATACGTATATAAGAACTAAAACACTTGCATACGTATATATTTAATAAATCTCCGTGTTGGTCCTGGGTTCCTTTAAAGAATAGGCCAATTGTCTTTCTAATAGGTAGGTCGTAAAAGGCAGCCGATTGGCTATGCAAGTTACTACCGTCATGGCTACTAGGTGTTACAGTTCTACACAGTCTCGCCCGCGTCTGGTACCACCGACTTACCTATTCCTGCTGCAATAGCATCAGTGCTTGTCACTCTCGTATTCCGGTTTGGAGGGTAAGGTAGCCGATAAACTTGCCTGTGGCATAAGACCTCGCCATAAGAGAGCATCGCACCATTAACATCTTTGGTGTCTATAGATGATGGTTGACTCTTTCCATCAGTTGACCCATCTGCTTGTTTGCTATCTTATGATATAAAAAAACACTTATGATTGTCCCTGTCGACCAAAATTAAATTAAGGTAGTCAGCCACTTGACCAATGGGGTAGTCAGATTATTCTAATGATTAAAAAACCCACTAAGATATGATAAAAGTATCTAATTAGGGCTGAATTTGAATTGCCTAAATGGTTAAATAATATGAGGGAGCCGCCTCTGATCGGACTGGGAATCAAATCCTGCATCTCACTGGTGATTCGGACAAGTTGAAAATTGGATAACGAAAAAACACCAATAATATTTTTTGCTCGATCCAAGTATTCAACCCAGACCTCATGATGTGAACGAAGGCTAAACACTAGATCATTAGGCGAGTCAACCAAATCCAACAACCATAAACCTATCATAATTAGCATTTGTCAATTAACTATGGACTTTGGTACTTTGTAGATTTCCATAACTTTAAGAAGAAACTTTGACTGCTTGTGGTCCAGGGGATGGCCTATTCGGATTAGATAAAGAGGTCCCAGGTTCGATCCCCGGATCGGGCGAAAAGTGTTACGAAGGTTTTTTTCGAAGTATTTCTGTAGCATCTCACCAGAAGTCTGGCGGATTGTGTGTTACTACTCCCATGCCCCAAATGAGCACAAAAAGCCGTGAGTACCGGTTATTGCTAGAAATAGTCAATGGGGATCACCATTCATCTCGCCAACCGGCAAACCGGTGAATCGTGGTAAGCTGGAAAGTCCATAGACGTTTGGTTTACTCTGCCTACCTCGCAAGGGAACCGAGCGTGATGTTGACCATAAAAAAATAAAGAAAATTTATTTTGCAATTTTCCGCGAACTCTTATATGTAAATTTTACAATGTAACTAAAACAAAAAACTGGTTGTGCGCGAGTTGGACTCGCATACCAAGGGTTTCGTATAAAGTTGTAGGTTACCTTACTTAAACATACCTATAGCGCGCCTAAATATATCGGCCTACGGTGAATTATCGCGCTAGCACGATGAATCGGGCTATTGGGGAACTGCATCGCGAAGGGGCTTGACCCGTCACTGCAGTGGGCGTCAAACTGCGGTTCGCAAGTGATTTATTTATATTTATTTATTTATTTATTTATACGGCTCACGATAAAGACACAATTATATAATTACGATAAACAATAATAATAATAGTAAATTATAATTTACCATCATATACACATGTTTAGGTTACTTTATGTTTAAGCAGAATTTTGATATTGACATAGTGTAATGACGTATCCTATTTTATTTTATTCCATAATATAAAAAATAACATACCATGATATGACCTTTCATGTTTATGAAGAAGTATCATAGGTTCGTAACTTTAGAACGAATAAAATACAGTAAACAGTAGCATAAAATTAAATAATTTACGGAAAGAGTGTTAATGAATTAAGAATTTGAGACGAAAAGAATTTAAGGAATGTAAAACATTTTTGATTGCTTTGTCGTAGGCAGCACAAACCATCAACAGACCGCACAAATATCACCTGCGGGCCGCGGTTTGATGACTAGTGATATTGTGACGTAAGCAGTTATCGCGATGTAGTTCGTGAAAACATCTTGCTAGGCTGATATATGTAGCCGCATCAACAAAATAACCTTTAGGTTTTGATTCCCTAGTGAAACTGCAAAATATGCGACGTAAATGGTCATATCTTTTATTTGTGATGCTAGAGCCGCACTTTCATCTTCGTCACAAAGTTTCAAGCAATGAAACGATAAATGTAGAGATCACATGTGTGTGTGTAATAAAAATTTACGGTTTTCGGTTTTTTTCCTTTCCATATGCTGTTAGATATTGCTTCTTGCTAATTTTCATAATTCCAGGTCAATGTGAACCTTATAGGTTATGATTCCCTTTTGAAATCGCAAAATATGCGACATAAATGGCATTTCTTTTGATTACGTTAAATTACAAGTTTTACTTTTCACAGCTGAGAATCGTACTAGGGACCTTAGACCTGAGTATTTGATATAATTTTCAACTTGATACCTTTGCATGTTCCTTTAAAGGGTCTTGACAGACGGACAGACGGACACCGAAGGGATCTTATAAGGGTCCCGTTTCTCCTTTTCTTGTGCGGAACCCTAAAAAGTAACGTTTTTCTTCCTTTATGGGTCTTGGCCTCCTCAACGATTTTCCTCCATTTTGCTCTGTTCATGGCTTCTTTCCTCTTATGATGTTTTCCTGGCCATGGTCTTGAAATCTTCTACACAATCCTTCCAACGTTTTCTGAGTCTTCCTCTGGGTCTTTTCTGCTGCAGGGTTCAGTTATTAATGGTTTTGACTGCTTTAGCGTCGCTCATTCTCTCTATATGTCCTGCCCATCGCAGTCCTCACGATTTGTAGAACTTGACTATATTCTGTAAAAAAGAACGTAAGTAATATTAAAAGCCCACGGAAGACCTGGAAAATACTGAGGTCACCGCGGGACAATCATCAAGTCAGCAGCACAAAACATAGACACACATATACATGCACGATGTTTGTGGCACGTGTGGCCAATCGTTGGCCTTTTACGAATTGCCTGGCCAAATGCCATTTGTTCTTCCAAGGTGGCCAAAACCCAGACGAGACATTGCGAAACTCTACTACCTAGTACCTAGTAGTTACGATAGTAAAGTAACAACATTTGGCTAATCGTTAGACCTTTTACGAAACAGATAGTGAATTACAGATCGTTATTTTTGTAGCATAAAACCATTTAGTTTTGTTAAATAACGTAGATTTATAATAAAAATAATAGTTAAAAAAAACTAAAAAACACGCTTTTTATAGAAAACCAAACTAAAAAATATAAAATAAATTTTAATAAATTTAAATTAAGAATAGTGTTAAAAATTTCAATAATTATAAATTAATAATAGTGTGAATAAAAAAAAATAATTTTATTTAAAAAAAAGCGTGGGGTGCATGGTGTCAATAGTTATAAATATTTTATTGACACATATGAGTAGAGTGATTATCATTTCGGTAATATCTTAAAAAGCACCCCACGTTTTTTTTTAAATAAAATTATTTTTTTTTATTCACACTATTATTAATTTATAATTATTGAAATTTTTAACACTATTCTTAATTTAAATTTATTAAAATTTATTTTATATTTTTTAGTTCGGTTTTCTATAAAAAGCGTGTTTTTTAGTTTTTTTAAACTATTATTTATTTTCTACTTTTTAGTTTGGTTTATTTATAAAAGCTTGTTTTTTTAATTTTAAACTATTGCACGACTCATGATGCGAAGCATCAGAGAGTGCTTTACGATCGAAAATTTTTTTTCATATACACATATCTTCACGCAAGATCCCTTACGGGGTAGGCAGAGAGAACCAAGTGCCATACATCACGATCCTTGCAGGCTTGTCTTGTTTCTTCCACATTCATCACTCTTTTCATACAATTTTTTTCGCCTTATTTTGGCAACTATTTCTAGTATTATAGCCTTGTTAGTTTAAGGAATCAAGATATTTTACATACTATTGTCGAGATAATTTAACGGAGATTAATTCTATACTTGCTAAAAATTAATTTAGTGCAATACAAACGGAAAAAAATATGAAAATAGGTCAAAAAATTTCCTGTCCGTCATGTATGAAACTCCGGAAACACAGTAACTTATGAAAAAATCAATTATTTAGTTATTTTTTTTAATTCTAATCGGCAATTGTAGATCATCGAATGCGAACGGCTAATAAATTCAGTGTCGTTTAATTACAATTAATAAAAAACGAAAATTACAAGACTGTATATCTATTTATATCCATGTAAAGTTAACATGGATGGTGATATATCTATATCTATAAATATTATGTACATTTAATTTGTTTTTTTTGTTTTTTTACTCAGTCAATTAAACTCAGTCACAGAGACGGTGGCGGACTCTTCGTGGCTCGTGAAATCTAAGTTATATGCGAAGACACTGTTGCAAACTCTAATTCGCATACCTAGTCGAGTGCCGCGGTAGAAGCACGCAACTACTTACACGCTTATAGACATATGTGTGTGTGTGTGTGTGTGTGTGTGTGTGTGTGTGTGTGGTGTGTGTGTGTGTGTGTGTGTAAGTGTGCTAGGCGTTCCTGTCGTACTCCCATACAGGACAATACGACGGGGCCAGATATGGGCCATGCTTGGCGCAATGCTGTCTATCTCTGGCCCATGCTTGTAAGCCCGCTTTGGCCCAGCCTTGGTAGAAGTAGACTCGGTAAGATCCAAGGGCGTTTAGCGAATGAGTCTTTTGAGCAGAGAGCTATTAGAGTTGATCTCATTATTGAGCGAACTAGCGACTAGCGAGAGAACTACTAGCGAACGAGTCTGCCGAGCAGAAGGCTCATAGAATTGGTCTCATTGAGGAGCGTTTAGCTAAGGAGACCGCCGAGCAGAGAGCTCGTGGATTAGTAGTGATACGAAACCGTACAGCAATCGAGTCTGCTCAGCCACGTGAGAACCGTCTAGCGGTAGCGCGTCAGACGTCACAAAGACTTCGTTCAATTACTGAGCGTAATTTTATAACCACCATAAATCAATATGCTGAAGTACCATGTACAATCTGTAAGAAATTATTATATCCAAAACAACAGACGTCATTAGTTAAAGCACGTTTTGATTATTTTTTTTTGCTCGACTACCATAAAAAAAGACAAGTTCCTTCTCAGGCCTACTGGAACAACATGGAAGTTATATCTTTACCTCTTGAACTGACCGACTTGACAGATGTAGAACAAAGACTTTTGTTAAGAGTAGTTCCTTTTATAACTAGTTTCCACCCGCACCAAAGTGCTCGTCAACACGAATCAAACGAGCCCAAACTCGATAGAGTTGTGTTATTTAATTGCTGAGCTCCTATGGTCACCTTCTGGCTTCATCATCGATCCCTGCAGGATCCTAGTTAGCACCAAGCACCAAAGTGCTCGTCAACACGAATCAAACGAGCCCAAACTCGATAGAGTTGTGTTATTTAATTGCTGAGCTCCTATGGTCACCTTCTTGCTTCATCATCGAACCCTGCAGGATCCTAGTTAGCACCAAGCACCAAAGTGCTCGTCAACATGAATCAAATGAGTCCAAACTCAATAGTCTTGTTATTAACCGATTTTTAACCATTTAATTATTAAGTTCCTGTGGTCACCTTCCGATTCAGATTCATCAGATCAGCTCCATGTCATAATAAGGTTTCATTGTCATTCAATTAACATACGTATACAAAATTTCAGCTCAATCGGTAACCGGGAAGTGGATCAAATTTACTTGCGAGATTTGATTTCAGACATCGAGATAGGTACAATAAATAAGAAAATGTTCATAAAACAAAAACTACTGGGCCTACCTGAATCAAATTTTGATGGGACAAATTCGAAACTATTGCGCATCAAACAAAAAAAGAATCACGTAATTCGGTTCAAAAACCTCGGAGAAATCGGTGTACATACATAAAAAAAATATACCAGCCGAATTGAGAACCTCCTCCTTTTTTTGAAGTCGGTTAAAAATGGAATAATTTTATCAAATTAGTGTATTATCATCGGTCCTCGATAAATCTACAAAGTTTGAACGAAATCTGGCCGTTTAAAGTGGGTCGAAATCGCGCCCAAAGAAGTCGGTTACAAACAAACATACAAACAAACATACAAACATACAGGTGAAGTTAATACAAAGCGTGTAAAAATTTCGCGTCTTAAACTTGAAATTAAAGTTTACTGCGAAAACGCTCTGGACTGTCATGGCGTCTTAATGACATCACGCCGTGGTTTATTCTACTTTACATACTATGTGGTTTCCATGAAATGACATCATCAAGATGAAGTTTTACTACGGCGTGACGTAGCGCTTCCAGATTTACGTCCACTGTCACGTGACTTTATATTCACGTTTCACTTCTGCTTAATAACGCTTATCTTTAATTCATACTATACTTATAAATGCGAAAATAAATCTGTCTGTCTATTTGACTCATCTTCTCGCCTAAACCACTAAACCAATTTGGATGAAATTCGGTACAAAGATAGTTTGAGACCCGAAAAAAGGCATAAGATAGTTTTTATCTCGGAAATCGTTCGGGAACGGGAACTATGCGGGTTTTTATTTTAAAGTTTTATTCGTTTTATTTCAAAGTTTAAGTCGCGGGCACCGCTAATAACAAATACTTTAGTTCGTTGTTATCTCCATATCACAGTACATCATTAAAAACTACCGTATATCTGATTTATTCTTAGTGTACCTTTTAACACCTTTTATGATAATAGTGAACGTTACCGTCTCAGTGGTTGCGGTCAGGTCGTTTATCGTGATAGTTCGTTGCTTACACCGTCCTCAAGGGTGGCTTCATGGATGGGTACCTCCATCTTCCCCTAGCGTTCCCCTAGCTTGATACGTCTTGTAATTCTACAATAAACTTTATTATTATTCATTTAACGTTCCCATCACGGGTTTTATACTAAGAATACAAGAGTTACTGGTCTCGTAGTCTAGTAACAAGCATACTCAGAGATTCTAGGTTCAACTCATGGTTCAGGATAAAGTGTTGTTCGGGTTATTTGAGGCTATTCCCGATCTGAAACAGTGAAATATGAGTATCGAAATGGATCCTCGTGACCATAATATTGTTCGTAAACGTATTTTATATTTATTTAAATCAGGCACAAAACCAGTCTCAATCTAGTTATGTATTTCGGAAAACTAGAGAACTTATTTGAAATGAGTTGCCTGACCTGAGTCAAAGATGTTAATGATACATTGCTATCTTCGTGGCTGGATCTTAATGCCACATGTATAAGTTTTTCGGCTACCTAACGCTCCGGAACACGATAGTGACAAGCACTGACGCTATTGAGGCAGGAATGGGTAAGGCGGTAGTACCACACCCGGGCAAGAATATGCAGAACTCAAACCACGATGGAAGTGACTCGCATAACCAATCGATTGCCTATTACGAACTGGCTAGCAGTACTGCATAGGGTCTGTTCTTTAAAAGGAGTTCAGACTAAAACGGGGGAAAACCTTTCTAATAGTATAATTATTTTTAAGATCGGTTCAGTAGTTTTAGAGTTTATTCATTACAAACAATTTTACAAGTAATCAAATCTTTCAAAATGTCGTTTAGAAGTGTAGATTATTGTATTTCTTTTTTTTGGGGTTAAGGATTCCATCTACAAGGAGTTAAACATCAAAATCATATATCACATGAACGTAAAAAAAGAGTTTTCAAAGGGCGGCCTGCTGGGGAACAACTTTTTAATTGCCCAATAAATAAAGTTTAATTTTAACGTTTTTAACTACACTGGTTTATTTATTACTTCTACTGTATTATCATGATGAACCACCTATTTTTGATAATTTCTCATGAAATCAGTCAGTAGAAAGGTACCTAAGGCTTACATTTCAATTTTATACAAAATAGATATACGAATCGAATATTTATGGGTTGAGCCTTATTTAACAGTAACGGGTGAACAGCAGCTGTTTGAAATGATTTCGAAAAATCTAGAATTCCCGCGTTGAATGAAATTCGTCTTTAATCCCCACAATATTACAAAGACCGTCAAAATTTTAAGTGGTTTGCAACCCAGACTAAATAATTGACGGGGATTGGCTTGTGATTACACATTAGCGCGTGTATGTAAATATGTCTGTACTTCTGAGTTTGGGTTTTTATTAAATATATTATGCATGTCAGTATATATGTAATGTGTATTTCTATGTATTGGTATCTTTGACTAGCACCTATATAATTTTCTTATTTGTTAACTTAGATAAATTTATTTTTATATAAGAATGACCCTCATGTTCATATCTAAGCAGTAGGCAGTGCTGTTACTGGTGTATTCACGACTCGCCGACGGTATTAGATATGTCCCGTGATATAACAGATGGTCGAGTTATTGAAAAATCGGGCACGGAAATGCACAGCTCGGGGCCAAACGTTATGGCTGTAAAAATATTTAATAAATTACACGAAAACTTAAATCGGAAGAAAATTGTAAAATATTTCTACGCGATGATAAGAACGTATTGATAAATGTTACTACACTTAAAGCGAATTTTTGAATGATAAATTTTAATAAGAAACATATTTTTATTCAGAAAAGTGAATCAGTCCGCCTTTGCATTGCTACACCCTATCAGGGTACATATGTTGTTCCTAGAATGTATATTTAACACCTATAAATGTTTAACATATGACGCAATAAAGTATTGCGTATTGAGGATTGAACTGAATTCGAATCAGGATTTCATGTCAAGCTAGTACTGCAGACTGCTAGACTATTTATTGAGTAATGTGTGTGTAAAAAGGTCTGTTGTTTCATTGTGGTGTCCTAGAAAAATTGTCACTATTTTTTGCAATGAATTAAATTCGAAAAAAAAATCATTTTGTGATTATTCACTATTTTCGCTGTAGTTAATACGGCTCCATGTCGTAGCTCCATGTATTCGAAGTTCAGAGTATTTAAACGTGGACATAATCGCCTCCATGACAAGGTGCGAAGGTCAAATTGAAAAAAAAAGTACCAGTCAGCAAATCCTCACGTAGGAATTGAAACCAGATAAATACAAAACACTTTTCATATACATGTGAAGGTTCCGAAATTTTATACTAAATGAAGACCATAAATGAGTACACATCAAGTGCTGGGTGTCGTGAAATGATAATAAATTTATAGATGTTGTAATTATATTGATGTTATATATCGCAACAGGTGACGACAATTAAGTAGACTGTTTTGAACCGAAAAAAAGGAAAGGGTAGGAAAGTAAAAAATTCAGAGTTATGTTAACATACGTCGAAAAACATTCTAAAGCATCCTTTGGAGTCGGAGTCTGACAAAATAATCCTAACTTCTTTTCTTTGACAAATCGAGACATTATATGGTGTCTCGAAGAAAGGCAATGATTGCAGGTTGGTACGCAGATAATTATTTCCGTAAAGTCCTGATCAACGTACGAGACAATACCACGGTTTTAAAGAAAGTCGGTTTTATTTAGGGCAAAAAATGTAGGGAACATGACGAGGCGCGAGCCAATCTCGTCGGTATGTATAACCGCGGTATTGCAATGATACACCAGTGAGCTTTACCGACGAGCCATAATACCACGGTTTGCGCGCCCGTCGATAAGGGCCTGAAGATCGTACAAACTACAATCGTGGTAGAAATAGTTCGCGAAAAGTGATGTCGCAGCAATGTCCCCCTTTACGATGACAACGCATTCGCACATTCCGCTAAGATAATGATTGCGTGTTTGTCTTTTTCAAATGTGGAATAGATGACACGTCCACTAGCAGCCTGAAAACTAACCTTTCAACTTCTTTTTATTTCGAAAAATATTCAAGGATAAGCTAAGAGGATGTCAATTTACGAACCCGAAAATAATGGTGGTAAAAACACTCCACGAAATCCCTTCGGAAATAGCATAAGAAATAAAGAGGTAACAGAAAGAGATAGCCATAGACTTCTCGCCCGGGTCTGGTAGCCGTTGGCCTTACCTATTCTTGCAGCAATTACGTGAATATTTCTCACTGTCGCGTTTTGGTTTGGAGGGTAAGGTAGACAGTAAATTTACCATGTAGCATTAAGATCCTACCACAAAGGTAGCAACGCATAAATAAAATCTTTGTTGTTTATAATATAACATGATTATTATGGATTTTTTCTATTACTCTTTCAGTAGCAGCCCAGAGTTCAGGGGCCCGATTCTCGTAACAAAACGTCAATCGAGTCGAAACATTTTAGGCTTTCATACATTTTCTTACATGTTATGCTATTACTGCAAATAGCATGCGATAATCATTAAAGTTGGGAAACGGTGACGGTCATCACAAGCTGTAGTGAGCCAGGAGCGTACCAACTGATAGCCGAATAATTGGTCTAGAGTAGGAAATGCAATATCGGGATACCAGAATCCCATATGCTATGCGCAGGACCAATCCTGGTCAAAATTGAACAGAATCCCGGGTGGGATTTGCGGAATTAAGTAAAATGGTAGCAGCCCGGAGTTCAGTTCAAAATATGTGAAATTGTTGCTTTCCATTATTGCAGATTACAAGCGACAATCATTATAGTTGGGAAATGGTAACGGGTATCACAAGCTAACACCACCCAATAAACCGATAAATTGTGGTGAGCCATTAGTGTATTTATTGACCGTTAGCCGGGTATGAGCAGTAAATGCAATACCAGGATATCAGAATTCCAAAATAGTGGGATCCCACATGCTATGCGCGAAAAACTTGAACGAAATCCCGCGCTGGGTTGATGGGATTTAATTAAGGCGAGGTATTTCGACGCGCGTCAATTCTATAGAAAATGGGTGGCGCGGTATGTTCTGAAACTTGTTAATTTTCGGATAAATAAATATAGGACATCAGCTGAAAACTAAAAGTTAGCACATTGTTTTTTGTATTTACAACTAAATATCACCATATAAAAATCATGTCGAAGATTAGAAATATTATTAATAAATTATTTATTTTAGAGATTTTTTAGCCTATTTTCGGAATTTTATATGATCGAGTAAAGTACATTCTATTATGTAATGAGTTAGCACATTCTTTAGATAATATCTTCAGGTATATCGTGTAATTTTTGTAAAATTGTTATTTAACAACCAATACAAAAAAACGTGATTAAACAAATTAGTTTTTTCCCGTTTGTCGCGATGCCTCGCCTTAAGTAAAGCGAAAATCATGTATATGTGGTAGTGTAGTCTACTCTACTTAGCAACAAGTGGCGTTGGATTCGCCAGTAGTACTACCAGTGGTCACTACATTACGATTTCGAGTAAACGTTGACCAATTTAAAATATTCTGGTCAGATCACAGGTTCGCGGAAAATAGTAAATTTAATTTAGTTAATTTCACTTTTGAGTTACTTATCGATTACCGTAAACCATTAGTTCGCATATAGACACCAAAGATCGTACATTATAGATGTTAATAGTGCGTTGCTATCCGTAGGGCGGGATGTTAAAACCAAATGTATAAGTTTACCAGCTACTTTACTCTTCAAACCGGAACATGACAGTGACAAGCATTGACGCTATTGCGGCAGGAATAATCGAGGTGGGGGTACCATATGTACCGGTACCGGGCAAGATGTTGCAGAACTCTATCACCTAATAGTCACAATATTAGAGACTAGCTGTTGCCTGCGACTTCGTTCGCGTGGACTTCGTTTATTCCGCACAGCTCCTTGCCCGTAGGTGATAGCGTGATAATATGTAGCCTATATGTTGATCCGACCTGTTAGTAATATTCATGCAAAATTTGAAGTAAATCCATGCAGTACTTTTTGAGTTTACCCCGGACATATATTGACTTTCCTACGATTTTATTATATGTATATAGATACGTGTAGCCAATCATTCACCTTTTACGAACTGCTTGGCAGAATTGCAAATGGTCTTCTATATATTCTTTATATATAGTCTTCTATTCGGATTCTTATTCTATATACATACCTCCGAAGAGGACTATTAACTAGTGCACTCACTATTAGTCACTAGAATTAAGCCCCATGGTGTGACAGGTGGCCAACCTACAGACAAAAAAACAAATCGGGCACTGGTCTATAGCGGTTGTCTTTTGCAAGTAGTGTTGCCAAAAGAACTAAAACAAAATTAGAACTCAACTTTTTTGGTATTGAGGGGTTTGAATCTAGAACGTTATATTTCTTTATCAAAGCCGCTAGACTACCGAGGACCACATATTATATTTTTTAATCATCAATGACCTATTCACGTTGTAAATGCTTTGTGCAGTGTTGGATACGTTGCTAAAAACGTTCTGCTATTTCGGTCATTTTGCAGCTAAATGCTGCTAAAAGTTGGGGCGAAATTTAGATGTTTATAAATACGCTTAGGGACGTTACAGACCGTCACCCAAGCGGCGCAGACGCAGGGGGCGGCCACCCCGGCGAAGGTCGATAACCTCCCCCTCTTACCTCTCTCGACTTAACGTGGCCCTTGCAATCACAGCCCTTTGTGCGCCCGCGCAAGGGCTCCTCACAGAGGGCAAAGACACCGTTTGTATTTCTTTGTTTTGAAATAACTTCTAACATAAAAGCTCCGCAGGTAGTCTACGTCTGGTTATTACTTACTTACCCGTTTTTTTTACACTGGTGATCGTCCGGTGGTTGAAATTCAAACGTAATTCATTGACAATCATATTAAATATATAAAAGAATATTTAATAATGTCTATATAAAAGTATAACGTATCTATACATATAATACAATTGTAGGAAAGTCCAAACTGTACATTGAATATTTTTTTTAAAGAATACTTGGGGCGTGGTGATCTACAATTGATATCAAAGCCAAAAATATAGTTTTTAGAATTTTTTTGTTTGTTTGTCTGTATGTATGTCCAGGATAAACTCAAAAAGTACTGCATGGATTTACTTCAAATTTTGTATGAATATTACTAACAGGTCGGGTCAAAATATAGGCTACGGGGGAGGAGCTGTGCCGAGTAAACGAAGTCCGCGCGGACGAAGTCGCGAGCAACAGCTAGTTAGTAATAAATCTACGAGTATAAGGAATATGTCTAATCGTTTCTGTGGTCTAGTGGTCCGGTATTGGCGTTGACCGCAAGAGGTTGCGGGTTAGATTCCTGGGTCGGGCAATTGTTAAATATGTTTTTTTCAGTTTTCTGATAAAATCAACGTTACCCTGGATTGGATAAGTGCCCGGTTGGCGATAGACTTGCGACCTTAATATTATAGACTAAGTGTCTTGCTAATCGTGGGTGCACTTATTGCACCTGTGCTTAGCTCGATAGGGGGATACAGGCGTGAAAATACTTTTTTAAAGGAATCTAACGTACAAAACGTATACTAATGTCAATTTATACTTAAAAGTATTTTATATAATTATCTTAAAACTTAAAAGTATTTTATTATATCTTTTGGGAACAGTACTTACTGATCAAAAGCTCTATTATATACCTTGTCGAGTGGTCAACGACCTTAATTACGCTATTAATGGGTTCGTATTCGATTCTATACAGGGACAAACGTTTGTGTATTGGGCATGAATGTTTGTATTTTTATATTTGGGTAGGGTTTATCAAATATATTTCAGTATTTATACACATACGTACTTCTATGTATTAGTATCGATGACCAGCACCCATAACACAGGCAAAAAATTTGCTTACTTTGGGGTTAGATCAATCCATATAATTTATCCATCAATCTACATGTATGCTAATGAACATAAACATAACATAAATATTCACGGGACAAATTACACTTACTGATCTAACCCCAAAGTAAGCAAATTACTTGATTGTGTTATAGGTGTTAGTCAACGATACTAATACACAGAAATACATATGTAAATACTAGAACATATTTAATAAACACCCAAACCCGGAAATACAAACATTTATGCTCATCAAACAAATGCTTGTCCCCGTCGGGGATTGAAAACGAGCCCCGTCGATTGCGTAGTCAGGGTCGCTAACCACTCAACCAACAGGGCGGTATAGCAAACAAGTAGACGACTCTCATGATAGAAAGAGACGACCTTCACTTATACCCACCCACCAACGATATTAATGGTATGTTTCCTTTCATGTGGGGGTTGAAGGTCACATTTGAAAGTTTACCGGCTACCTTACTTTCCAATCCGAACAAGACACAAGCACTGAGTGTTAAGTGTGAGTTTTTCTTTTCGCATTCGATCGTGAGCGCGTTTCGAGTTTACAGTATTTTGTATGTGATTTGTACAGCGCCACCTAGTGGTAAACTGGTTTCTCACGTTTACCACTAGGTGGCTCTGTACAAGTCACATACAAATTCTTAGTAAACTCCAAACGCGCTCACGATCGAATGTGAAAAGAAAAACTCACACTTAGCACTCTGATGCTATTGACGCAGGCATTGGCAAGACGGTGCACATAACATAACTTTTCCACATAGTAGTCACGACGTTAGTGACATGCTGTGCCAATCATTCTTACGAAATGCCTGGCAGGAAGGCGGGTGGTCTATTTTTCAAAACGGGGCCGGACTAGCAACCTGTATTCATAGGTAAGTTCTGTTTTCTTTTATTTCTTCTTTTCTTAACTCCTTTATTATACACCGCTATAGCTAATTTTAATGGTGTATAATTTTAACGAGATGTCAATGCTCGCGGTTTCGCTCGCGTGACTTTACAGCAAATTTTTCATAAAATAGATTAAAATTAATAAATATTAATAATTAAATATTAAAATTAATTTCAAGATCACATTTTTTTTAATGTCATAGGACAACAAAAAGCAGATGGCTATAGATAGACACAAAGGATATTAATGGGACGTTGCTAGCAATGTGGCAGATAGCATGAGTTTACCGGCTACTTTATCCTTCAAACCGGAATACGTCAATGGCAAGTACTCAAGTTATTGCTGTAGTAACAGCGGTTGCAACATTTTAGTCGGGGGGTAGTCAGGGTTTAATGATAAACCTGTTCAGACTGTGAGGTCCCGAGCTCGATTCCTATGTGATGTGGTGGTCCCCGTGCCTCAGGTGAAAGCGTTCAGTCTTAAGTAGTTTATTTAAGAATAAATTGCTACTTATAATTAGGTCGATATTTTTTTGCTTGCCTTGCAAAGTCCTTTGTATCACATATTTGTGTGATGAGTCAAAATGTTTATATTTCTGGGTCTATGTTTTATTATATAATATGGTAAAATAGAGACGGATTTACTTATAGGCCTACGAGGCCAGTCCTAGGGCGGCATAATTTTATGGGCAGCAAAACGCAAAACGTGTTCGAGACGTCAAAACTTTAAAGCCGAAATAAGTCGAAAGCAATACGAATTTAAAACTTGTTAGAACAAATGAATTTTAAAAATCCATTCACCTTAAGGAAAACTAAAGGTAGTTTTCGATTACGTGAAGGGATTTTTAAGATACTCGGGATAATAAGTAACGTAGGCTACTTTCTTACCGGATTAAACCAAAATAAGTGATGGTTTTGAGTCACGCGAAGTCGCGGCAATCGCTAGTATTTCGTTAATTATGAATCAACCAGTAACAAGCTCTTTGGTATTTTCGTAAAATTTTGTCAATAAAAACTTAAATATTTGTAAATTAAATATTTAATTCAATAATTAATCACACGACAAAGAAAACGATCTATGATCAATCTTTAAATGTAAGAAAACACATACACACACACACATCCATATCTTCACGCCAGATCCCTAATGAATGTAATGTACGAAAACGTTTCTTAAATATAAAAATATCTTTAGTATACAAGCAGTAGCTTAAAAGTAACAATTTTACTACCATCTAGTAAAATTGTTACTTTTAAGTTAATTTACTTTTAAATTAATTGTTTTAGTTTAATTGTTCTGCATAGGTTCAGTACCTACGCATTCTTTCAAAGGGCAAAATATCCGGTAGTAGTTAAACATTATTGATATGTATTATTTAATAAATTTACTACCACACCTCCATACAATATAGTAATTATTAATTTTCTTGAAGAGCAGATAAAGTAATCATCAAAATCCGCAGTGATAGACGGTGAAGACCCCCACCTGTAGCGTCCCCTCTGCCGGAAGTAAGAAATTTGCATTACAATCAAATAGAACCCTCGCGCATAGCTCACTTCCGGTCTGCCCCGACTGAACTCTGCCCTCATTGATGCGCGGTAATGCGACCCTGATCCTGATATCACGAATAAATGTTCATTTCCGTTGTTTTATGGTGGAAAATCTGGTAAAATTTTATGAATGAGGGTTGTTAAATTATAAATATTCATATTAAATACACGTTGCACAGGTTGACTTCCGTCACGCAACGAAGTGGAACCTGCCGTTCCATATTGACCTGTAAACACCTTCATATTTTTTGTAATTTTATTAAGTACTAGCTGTTGTCTGCGTCTTCGTTCGCGCGGACCTGGTTTACTCCGCACAGCTCCTCCCCCGTGGGTGATAGCGTGATAGTATGTAGCCTATATGTTGACCCGACTTGTTAGTAATATTCATGCAAAATTTGAAGTAAATCCATGCAGTACTTTTTGAGTTTACCCCGGACATACATTGACTTCCTACGATTTTATTATATGTATAGATATTAAATTTTAATTAAAGGTCTTTAGTAGGATAAGTTCCAAAATATTTTTACGAAGCCACTAATCAAAAGTATAAATTAACTAAAGCTGACAAGGGCATTCCTAGTAGAGAGATAAACGAATTCCCGGGGGTGGGTGGGGGCAGCTGCCGCTACTTGCCCCCCCCCTCCCTAGAATTCGGTTACCTCTCTACAAACTATCTACTGTTGTAGACAAAAAATAAGATAAAAATATAGGCTTAAAATGTTACGGTTGCCCCCCTTGCCCAGAATCTGGATACGTCCATGAATCCCATGATAGCTGACGAAATTTAACTATAGTTAAATTCTTTTAAAAATATAACAATTTGATGCTTGCGGACTTGATTGTTTGTAATAGATTCATAATATTTTTTTATCGACTGCACAAGAGGTTTTTCGAGTAATGTATGTATAAGTATGTGTGTTTATTTTTTGACACGCTTTGCAGTCTAAAGGGCGTGTTAATTAGTGTGTTAGTCCGGGTCTCCTTTGACCATCTGCCGTTCTGCCAGGCAGTTTGTAAGAGGCAAACGAGTGCCTAAATGTGACTACGAGGTGGGAGGGTTATGCAACGTGCAGCTTGGGTCTGGTACCTTTGCCTTACCTGTTCCTGCCGCAATAGTGTCAGTGTTTGTCACTGTCGTGGTTCGGTTTGGTGGATAAGGTAGCCGGTACATATGCAAGTGGCATTACCATACCGTAGCAACGCATCATTAACATCTTTAGTGTCTATACGCGAACACGACTACGACCCGATCCGGAGAAAACATAACTCTCCTTTTAGCGCAGTTGAGTAAAACCCGGATCCTCGTGTTGGTCCCGGGCTTCTTTGAAGAATAGACCAACTGCTGTTCTGCCAGGCAGGTCGTAAAAGGCGACCGATTGGCTATACAAGTCACTTCCATCGTGACTACTAGGTGGTAGAGTTCTGCATTGTCTCGCCCGGGTTTGGTACCACCGCCTTTCCTATTCCTGCCGCAATAGCGTCACTGCCTGTCACTGTCGTGTTCCGGTTTGGAGGGTAAGGTAGCCGTTAAACTTATGCATGTGGCATAAAACCTCGCCACAATATAGCAACGCACCATTAACACCTTTGGTGTCTACAGGCGTTGGTTGTCTCTTTCCATCAGGAGAGCCATTTGCTTGTTTGCTATCTTAAAATATAAAAAAACATATATATATAGCCTTTGTTAATCCTAACGTGTCAAAATTTTTCTTTGTTGTTTTTAAGTTTTTCAAGTTTTCCCAGACACGGGGTGAGTGCTAAAACACATATAATTAGCCTATGTTACTCTCACAAGTGGGACATATTACATACATTTAAACTACATAACCGTTTTCCAAACGCAGTCGAGTAATAAAGTCCAAATAGAACTATACAATCCGAGTTTTTATCAATTTAATTTATAGCAGTAATATCAGGAGACTAACTAACTGCGGCGTTTTTGTTATCTTATCTCCAGTTTTATAATTAACGTATGATGAATCTTAATTTACAAACAGAGTCCCTATCAAATATTTATAAAAAAATATTCGTTATTGTATATCTTCTTTTTATCTTTTTTTAACCCAGAGGCAAATGTACCCATTCTTATAATTTGAAGTTTAGTCTGTAACGCACCCTCGTAAATCTGGATAGAGATATTTTGCAGCTTAATGTAAAAAGTTGGTTGTGGCCTCCTTTAAAAAATAGATAATCAGCCGTTCTACCTGGCAGTTCGCAAAAGCCATACGACTGACCAAACGTATCTTCGTGACTTGTAGGTGGTAGAATTCCGCACTGTCACGCCAGACTTTGATAACGCTTTACACAGTCAAAGCCGAGCCACACTGTTGGAAACAAGCCCTCCACATGAGTCTCCACCGGCGGTTTACAACAGTGTAAATACTTGTTTGCAACAAAAATTCATCTGAACTCCACAAGCCTCCCACCAAGGTCACTCGTGTTGGAAGCTTGTTTCCAACAGTGTGGCTCGGCTATAAAGCGTACGGTGGTAGTAGGTACCAAATCGGGGCTGCAGGAATAGTCCTGCGCAGCGTTGGCAAACCCGTGGAAAAATATTATTGTACCAGTGCCGTAAAATAATATAATATAATAATATAATTCACGGGACAAATTACACTTACTGATCTAACCCCAAAGTAAGCAAATTATTTGCTTGTGTTATGGGTGTTAGTCAACGATACTAATACATAGAAATACATATATAAATACTAGTATATATATAATAAACACCCAAACCCGGAAATACAAACATTTATGCTCATCACACAAATGCTTGTCCCCGTCGGGGATCGAACCCGAGCCTCGTCGATTGCGTAGTCAGGGCTGCTAACCACTCGACCTATCTATTCTTATTTTGAAATGTTTATTGAAAATTATTGTATTTTCAATAAACATTTCAAAATAAGAAGTGTTATCTGAAAGGTTATTTTAAAAGAGATTCATTGAAGTAATTTTAAATAAATGATATTCCGGGAATTATTAAACATTTTTTTTAAATGCAATTTTTGAATTAAGTTTATATTATATACTTGAGAACTCAGTTATTCTCTCTAACTCAGTGGGAAATATGACTCAAACATTTCAAAAAATATTTTAAAAAAAATAATAGTTTTATATAGAAAATTGTTATCGCTCAAAATTATTGAATATTTCTCAAAATTTGAACGCTTAGGATCACGCTTAAGGTTGAGGCTTAAAAAATTCTTGAGATTATGGTATCTACATGTACAATAATTATTGTACGTCTGCTGACACTGGCCCTGAGGTAATGGCGTCAGTGCTTGTCAATGTTTGAAGGATATGATAGCTGGTAAACTTAGGCATGTGGCGTTACTATTCCGTCACGCGGATGGCTTCGCACCATTTATATCTTTGATCTCTCCATTCCCCTCCATCCCTTTTCCATCGAGAGAGCCATCTGCTTGTTTGCTATCTTGTGATAAAATTTTAGTTTTATCAACAGCTTATAAAATTGAGTGGCCCGCAGGCATATCACCTAACGTTTGCAATTGGCCAGCCTTAGAGATGACTATCAAACGTAAAGAAAAACTTATCAAAAACATCGCCAATTGCTTGCTGGTCACTAGATGCACTTCTTACAATGTCATAGCATCAAAATAGGCAACCTCTGCCACTAACATACAAGGCTGTTATGTGTCTTGCAATAACTAAACAGTTATGATAACTTCGCATTGCGAGTTACGTGATAACCCCGCCGATCATTGCCTTACTTATGTTATACTTTTGACTCTATCTACATTTTATATTACAAATGCAAAAATTTTGATGTTTAAATGTGGATGAATGCGATTCAATCACGCGAAAACGGCTAATCCGATTTGAATGAAATTGAATATAAATGTAGATGATGGCGGTATATATAATATAATGTAGATATTGGATACTATCTCGGAAAAATAAGATGTTCCTGTAGGTTCCATGAAAAACTTTTATAACGCAGCGGGCTGGGGGTTGCAGCTAGTAAGTTTATACGTTTGTTACATAAAAACGTAAAAATAGATTAAAGGAAGTAAAACTTGGTAAATAGGCGTGTTCAGACTCAACCCGTAGGTACATTTTATCCTGGAAAATGTATTCTTACCTTCATCCTGTCGAATTCACATAAAATGTCAGGCCGTTTTTTTAAAAAACCTTGAATCGTCAATTGTTTAGTGCAGTCGACGACTAAAATTAACAGGTATGAAATGGTTACACAGTAAACCCCTCAAAATTACTAAATCGAAATACCATAATTGTAGCGTGCGGGTATTAGAGCGGATCATAAAATATATGAATGAACGTAAGTACTTATGAAAGTAGTCAATCTACATACATGTGATATTTGAGCAACGCACACATAGACACCTTTCACGGACGCGATATCTCGGAATGGTTCGGTACAGCTTGTTCCGCACCAGCCCGAGATATCGCGTCCGTGAGGTCTATGTGTGCTATGCTGGAATATTACTTGTATCTAATATTGACGTCTGTTAGTCTCTAAGTATTCTGTGTTTATGATGTGTGTAGTACCAGACGAAACTCTATTTGGTAAGATTTGGTTAGGATGTGTAAAGAACATGAATTGATTCATGTGATGTAAAGTTAATAATTTTGTCAACCAGTTTGTTCGTAATTGAAGATACTATCTACTTGTCTGTTGTAGTTAATGTTGCTACGCAGCAATATTTAGCAGCAGCAGCAGCATAATTTGAATTATTACGTCAAAAGTTGAGGAGAATAACGTTTACAAAACGTCGTGGTTTGTGTCTATCTAACCGTCCCGTCGTCGCGGTCGAGTGGTTAGCGAATCTAATCACGAATCGATGGGGCTCGGGTCTATTCCCGACGGCGACAGATATTTGTGCGATGAGCATTGATATAAAAAACCCAAGATACACAATCAGTGTGTCAAAAACGTCCTCCAAAAATGAGTGCACAATTTTAAATTGTGCGCTCATTTCAAATAGAATCGCGTCGGTCGCGACACTGTCAATTTTATTTCTTTTCGTACATTGCTTTGTAAAAACAACTATAAGTCGTGCACGCAAGGTTGGATATGCAAAGATATATGTTTTTGCCATATCTATAACTACTTAAATGAAATTAGGGACACTTTTGAGTGTCAGTTTTGTTCCGGACTGTGCATCTAAGGTTTTTTATATCAATGGCGATGAGCGTAGATGTTTGTATTTCTTGGTTTCGGTGTTTATTATAATAAATAAATATTCCCGGGACAACTTACACTTATTGATCTAACCCCAAAGTAAGCAAATTATTTGCTTGTGTTATGGGTGTTAGTCAACGATACTAATACATAGGAATACATATATAAATACTTCTACATACATAATAAAGACCCAAACCCGGAAATACAAACATTTATGCACATCACACAAAGGCTTCTCCCCATCGGGATCGAACCCGAGCCCCGTCGATTGCGTAGTCAGGGTCGCTAACCACTCGACCAACGGGGTATTTCTGTGGTTTAGTATCGTTGACCAACACTCATAAGTCATAACACAAGTAAATAATGTTATTTCGGGGTTGGATCGATTTGTGTAGTTAGATTGGTAACCACTCGACTAACGGGGCGTTTAAAGTTAAATTCTGCAACGTGTCCACCGGGTTTGCTACCGGTTTACCTATTTCTGCCGCAATAGCGTCAATGCTTGATGTCTATAGGCGATGCTTATCACTTTCTATCAAGAGAGCTCTTTGCTTGTTTCCTACTTTATTCTTTAAAAAAGAAGAATTTCTCCCCATATTGACGTATCATTGCTTTGATACTATTCTTGAGATTCATGATTAGATATGGCGTTTTTGTTACCAACTACTTTCTCATCCTTGTCGCAATATGGCTATTACGTTGATGCTTGTCGGTTTCATGTTCCAGCTTGGAGGATGAGCTATCTTGTAAAGTAATACCTACATTTGGCGTTCCATCTCTGGCTCACGGGTAGCACGTATCATCAATATCTATGGTGTCGCGATAATTTGAAATTTAAAGATATAAGCGATGGTTATGTCTTTCAATTAGGAGCAATGGTGCTTGAGTGCTAAGAGAAATTTGCTTTCCAAATGAAATACTTAACTTGCGATATCTATTTGTTATTATAATTGTAGACATCAAAGATGTTAATGGTGTATTGCCATCCATGTAGCATGCAACACCTATAAGCAAAATTTTATCAGCTACTTTACCTTTTAAACCAGACCACGACCACAACAAATCGCCAGTATTTGTTGCGGCCAGTAATTTTCAAGAAAAAATAATAATGCAAGAGTCATGCACTCTTGATATTTTAAGTTAATTTGCAGTTTATTCACGCAGATTTTCCATTTTCAGCCGGCTTCCAAAAAAGTTGGAAGTTTTCAATTCGCTTGTATTTTTTTTAAGTTCACCATACCCGTTCCTTAATAAACCAATTTGGAAAATTATATTTTGACACTAAATTATACCAAAAACATAATTGGGTACCGTCGAGGATTGTAAATAAATGTTCAAACTAATATCCAAATTAACCGCATATCTTATCCTTACGAAGATACATCATAATTTATGATGCATCTTCGTAAACTATAAACTAAAGAGATCTATAGAGATATCTCTTTCATAAATTATAAAGATAGAATCAGGCAATGTGACATACCTTAGCCAAGGGCGAGTCATTATATATTGTGTACTCGACTGCTCGGGAAAAAAACATAATATTACTAGTTGACCCGGCAAACGTTGTTTTGTCATTCATATTAGGAATCCATAGCGGACAAATAACGTGACACGTAATTTATATAAGTCTACGGGGTTGTCCTTCCACGCAGCCAAAATGGGATTAAACTTTATATGGTTGTTAAGTATTCTTAAATTTTCTATATTTCCGCGCAATTTTCTTAATATTTTCTTTTATAAGAACCTTCTCCTTACAATTACAAACACATCAAAAAAAAAATTACCGAAATTGGTCCAGCCATTCAGGCGTGATGTCGTGACCAAGGAAAATAGGGATTGATTTATATATATATATATATGAGCATGACGGCATGAGCAACAGACCACACAAATATTAAATAGATACGGTGTCGGGCGCAAAATGCGTAACCGCTCATATGAGCAAATATATGTAAATTTCAAACGCTTGTATTATATTATTATATCGTAAAAAAATAGAAATATGCCATATTTTTGTATTGTATCATGACGAACAAATTAGCTAAGGCTTAAGGAATACCATTGGAGTGATTTTATTTTATTGGTGAATATTATGATTCTGTATTTCTTTGTATAAATGCACATAACACTGACAACCTAAGACATTGCCTTGAAAGGCGTATCCACTTTAATCCGTGGTATGAGCTAAACATTTTTATTATTTTTATATATTATACAATAACTTGTTACATGACGAAATAAAATTTAAACAGACAGAACAAACCCACTAAAAAAATTATCGTTAAAACCGCTAAAAGTTTCCAATTTTAAGTATGTCATTTATATAAATATAGGGTTATTTTTTTAAAGGTTGGGCTAAATTTTCAGAGGCTGTTTAGAATCTATAATATGTTCAATTTATGTAATAAAAAATAATTGGAAAATTTCATATTTATCCGGCGCAAAAAACAAAATGCATGGATATAATTTCAATTACTCACGCAAAATTCGAACTAAAATATTTTAGTGCCTTCAACCAAATTAAAAGTAATCAGGAAAAATGTACTTAAAGTGACAGATAACATAATAGTTACTATCGTAATCCATACTAATATTATAAATGCCAAAGTCTGTCTGTCTGTCTGTTACGTTTTCACGGCTAAACCGCTGGTTCGATTTTCATGAAATTTGGCATGGATATAGTTGAAGATCCGGGGTCAAACATAGGCTATTTTTTTTTAAAAATCAGTCCCTGGACTGTGGACCCAGTGGAATATGGTTTACCCGGAACCATGGGCGTACCGAGGGGGGGGGCAGGGAGGGCAGCCTCCCCCCCTGGAATTTGTTAACCTCTCTACTGACTATCTATTGTTGTAGATAAAAATATAATAACATCAAAATATAGTCTTAAAATGTTACGGTCCCCCCCCCCCCACCCACTCCACCCCGACCCAGAACCTGGGTACGCCCATACACGGAACATAACAAAACAAAATTAAATTACTTATGACATTACTTATGTTCCTAGTATAAATTCCGATTGAACAGCCAACAAACATTGACATACCACGATCAGATTAATCGGGTACTGTCCAAAGATAGTGACAAGATTCTTTGCAAGCGGCGTATTTGTATGAAGAGAGTAATTAATGTGGAGGAAGTGACACATGTCTGCAAGGGTCGCCAGTCGTGATCAGTGGCACTTGGTAAGAGATCTAGGGTGAAGACATGTATGTATGTATATAACTTTCTATAGCCCATAGACATCCGCACTAATATTATAAATACGAAAGTAACTCTGTCTGTCTCTTCACGCCTAAACCACTAAACCGATTTAGATAAAAATTGGTTCATGCTGTAAGTCTGTGGAATTCCCTGCCCAGTGAGATTCGCCTTTGCCAGACTTTGAGACCTTTAAAAACGTGTTAAAGAATACTTCCTAGCTGAAATGTAAGTTTTCCTTAAATTGTATTTTATTTTCTCTACATGTTTTTTTAAAATACATTATTAGTATATGTTTACTTAGTTTCATTGTTTATAATATTTTTTGTACACTAGGTCTACTTATTTCTTTATTTTCATTATTTTATTCCCCTTTAACGGGTTGGCTGGAAGAAATCTCTTTAAGTAGATACAAGCTCGCCCATTGTACTTATGTTACGTTTATATTGTTTTTTTTGTATTGTTTTCTGTGTACAATAAAGTATTTAACAAATAAATAAATTAATAAAAACAAAGATAGAGGCCCAAAAAAGGACATAGGATTGTTTTAACCCCGGAAATTACACGTTAAAAACCCCGGGACTTTTAATTTAAAAAAAATCCACACAGACTAAAGCCCCGTTTTCACTTTGATTAGTACGAGTGTAAGTGTTTAATGCAGGTGCTTAGTATTAAGATAAAAAAACGTGAAGACAGCCGTTGATCAGTGCGAGTGATAATGAATCAGCGTAATTACGAATCACTCGCACTGATCCACGGCTATCTTCACGTATTTTTGGCTTAATACTAAGCACCTACATTAAACACTCACACTTGCACTAATCAAAGTGAAAACGGGGCTTAAGTAGCAGGCACAGTTATAATTTTATATTAAGACTAGCAACCTGCCCGCGGTCTCACCCAGGTAACTTTTGTTCCCGTGGGAATATTGGAAAGGTTTATATACCAAAACCTTCCTCAGGAATCAATTTATCTTTAAAGAAAACCGCATCAAAATCTGTTGCGTAATTTTAAAGATTTAAGCTACATAAGGACAGACAGAGATAGCGTCTTTGTCTATACTATGTAGTGATAAAATTCACACGGTCCCCATAACTACGGTGGTATCTTTCCGACGAATATACAATGCAACGTTTTGACCATCAGCTCACAACTCCCTTACTCCCAACAGTATAAGCAACTCAGCTTCATAAGCTACACCACATTCACTATTTTCCGAGTCCACATCAAAATTTCAAAATTAACTAGACTCTTCAACAACCTTGTTGCGTTCATTTGCTCATTGAAAATATCAGAGTGGGAGTGGACACACCATGTGGTTTGGCTCCGGCGCGGCGCCTAAGCGGTGCCGCTGCGGCGAAATACACATAATATTTTTCGATGCCCGTGCGATGTGGCGCTGTACCGCACGCTTTCATAATCCCCTTTTTTTATAATCCGCTTTTATGACGATCCCAAAATGTAGGGGAGACATCGCAGACCGCAGATATGTTTCCATTCCGCACTAAACTATCTTCGCTCACAGCGGTGCGGCAAAGGTAACGTAACATTGTGGTGACGTCGCGTACTACGTGTGCACTCTGATGCGGCGAAACGGTTGCGGTTGCGGCGGCGCGCCGCACCGCACCGCTTCGTGTGGTCTCTTTTGGACACGGTAGCTAAGCACATTTCTTTCAATGATACGTCAATATACATATTTATTTCAATGCTACGTCAAAACCCATCTTGTGACGATGTCTATTTCAACGCTTCTCAAATGGACTTTGCCAGGTAGTACACCTCGTCTGGCCGAGATCTTCCATTTTACATCCGTAAGTGACGTCATTAACGTATACAAAGACGTCAATTTGTAAAGAAACTCTAAATATTCGTATGTCGATGTCTTGTATTGAAAATATTTAATATTAATTGTAAATAAAGTAAAGTAAAACAGTATCTTCACGACTGTACCCCAAAGAGGTAGGCAGAAGTACCACCAGCCTACCCACGATTAGCCAAAGATACTTTGTCCTACGATGTGATAGGTGCCAAACTTATCGCCAATCAAGCACTTTTCCAGTCCCGGGCAAGGTTTTTTTTAACAAAAAACTGAAAAAAAAACACATTTTTGAATTGCCCGACCCGGGAATCGAACCCTGGACCTCATGGTGTCCACACCACTAGACCACAGAGGCGATAAAAAATTAATCAAAACTTTTATCGCCTCTGTGGTCGCCGCCGCGGCTAAAATTAGAGGCTATTTAGAATCGATTATATCATGTTCCGTTAATGCAATTTAAAAAAATTCAAAAATTCAAAATTTCATTTTTATCCGACAAATCAGGAAAAATTTGCTTAGAGCGGAGCATCATATTCCATAATAGTTACTACGTTATTATTAGTTAATGTAAAATGACAGACTGCCAGTATTACAGAGTTCATTCACAAGACAAGATTTGGATGCACCGAGCATCCAATTCATGAATTAGCGGGATATTTTAAACGAATATTTTTATATAATCTTGTTATATTTATATATATATTTTAATATTTTAAAAATAATTAAAACGCAATTCCAATTCAATATTTAGTTCCAAATTTTAAAATTTGGTCGGACCTTTAAAAGTAATCCTGTATAATAAAAATAACACTATATGCGTTTTAGAATATTTTGAAACTATTAGATAGCATAGCATAAGAACATGGTCTAATACTTACCCAAATTATTAACAAATATTTATTTTTACATATCTCGCATTATTTTTTAATCGCTTACAAAATACAAAAATCTTTACAAAATACAAAGCATGTGTGCGGGTGGACGGCAACATATCGCCCTGGTTCGATGTCAATATCGGCGTCAAGCAGGGTTGTGTGTTGTCAGCTCGTCTGTTTACCCTATATCTGGATAAGTGTCTCCAAAAATTGAGGTCATTGAATGTGGGAATGCGCATGAGTGATCTAGTGGTGAACTCTCTGCTTTATGCAGATGACGCTGTACTTTTAGGCTCAACTCCATCTGAGCTGCAAACACTGTTCACAGTTATGAATGAGGATTGTAAGAGTATGGGCTTACATTTGAATGCGAAGAAAACTAAAGTTTTGGTTTTTGAAAGAGAAGCAACCAGAACGGATGTAAGAGTTGTGGTCGATGATGTAGTGCTGGAATAAGTGGATGAGTTTGTTTATCTTGGATGTGCTTTTAGCAGGGATGGAAGGTACACCGCTGATGTTGAAAGAAGAGTTTGTGCAGGGAACAGAGTGAATGGAGCGTTAGGGAGATTACTTAATAGCACAATTTTAAGTCAGGGTGCCCGTCTAGCCCTGCATAACCATGTGTTTATCCCAACGCTATTGTATGGAAGTGAGAGTTGGGTATGTCAGAAAGGGCATGAAAGTAGAATCAACGCGGTCGAGATGAGGTCGCTAAGAAAAATATGTGGTGTGACACTCGCGGACCGGGTTCGTAATGTCGAAGTGAGAGAGAGGTTAGGTTTGAAAGAAAGTGTCGGTGTAAAGATGAGAAAGGGCATGATCCGTTGGTTCGGAGATGTAGAAAGAATGGTAGATGAAAGGTTAACAAAACAGATGTACAACGCGAATGTGGAAGGATGTAGGTACCGGGGAAGACCATGACTGACATACCACGATCAGATTGATGGAGTACTGTCCGTGTGGTGGTGGTGTCCGTTGTGGTGTCAAAAGTCTTCGCAACCGGCGTGTGTATATGAAGAGAGTGATGAATGTGGAGGGAGCGAGACAAGCCTGCAAGGATCGTGATGTATGGTTCTTTCTGCCTACCCCATAAAGGATCTGGCGTGAAGATATGTATTTATATATATGGCTGAGACCACCTATTAAACATTTAAATATGTTTGTAGCAGGTGGTCCCACTCTTCCATTTCACATATTCACCTTATAATCTATACATATAATAAAATCTCAGGAAGGTCAAAACTGTACATTGAATATTTTTTAAAAAGAATACTTGGGACGTGATCTACAATCGATATGAAAGCCAAAAATATAGTTTTTAGAATTTTTGTCTGTTTGTCTGTATGTATGTCCGCGGTAAACTCAAAAAGTATTGCATGGATTTACTTCAAATTTTGCATGAATATTACTAACATGTCGTTTCAACATATAGGTTACATATTATCACGCTATCACCTAAGGGGGAGGAGCTGTGCAGAGTAAACGAAGTCTGCGCGGACGAAGTCATGGGCAACAGCTAGTTAAAAATATATGTTTATTGAGCGTGTGATGCGTTCAAGTGTGTGTCAGAGTAAGTGTGTATGTGCGTATGAGTTTGTGCGTGTGTATGATATATAATATGGAGATATTAGATGTGTATATCTTACACCTCTAATATCACCATATTGTAAAAACATGGCCTGTGGTGAACAGTGACTCACGGTAGGATAAAATCTTGCGGCATTACCGCTCAGCTCAAAGAAAATTAACATCTAATATGGAAGGATGCAGCGTTTTAAGGATAAAACATCGCAACATCCTTATTACATCTCTTGTTAATCTTGAACACGTCCGGCGAACAACCTTCATTAAAACTACAGTCGCTCTTTGTAATACTGACATTTACTGCTCACCAAATATGTCGAAATAAATTTAATTATTAAAGATGCTTAATTTGAACATACGTTTAAATAAAAAAATGTTTTAAATAATTTAATGGCAAAAACCAACTTCCGATTTCAAGTATTTCCGGAACCCTGCATTAGACTTTCGCCCAAAAAAATCGGTTAATTTATGATCGAGTTCTGAGGTAGCAAACATAAAAATCATAATGACATGCCCCGTTGGTCGAGTGGTTAGTGAGTGACTTTGACTACGCAATCGACGGGGCTCGGATTAGATTCCCGACAGGGACAGGCATTTGTGTGATAAGAATAGATGATTGTATTTCTAGGTTTGGGTGTATATTATATATATTTCGGTATCTATATATGTATTTCTATGTATTAATATAGGTATCCTTATGTGTGTGTAATATTATGTGTCCTTAATAATATACTTACCCCTACAATGCTTTTTAAATTTCACTTATGATTGAGTCTGAATCAGCGACTCTATTCAACTCTTCCTATTACATCTTTTTCACTCAAGTACACGAATTCTTGGAATTTGTGAATCATGAGAATGTTCAGTTCCGTTGTCATAAGATTGATTCTGCTATACAGTTTGTTAAAAGACAAACGATTGGCTAAGCGCGTCACTATTTGGTCACTATCACTATTTAACTACTAGGTGATAGTTCCGGAACGTTTCGCATGTGATGGTATCACCGCTTTACCAATACATTCCGTGATAGAGTCATGCTTGTTATTGCCGGTTTCTGATTAAGATGTACCTCTAACGTAGCCGGTAAATTTTATGCATGTGGCATTCCCATTACGTTTATTAACGCACAATTAAAATCTTAGGTTTCTACTGGTGATTGTTGTCTCTCCTGTAAGAAGAATTATATGCTTGTCTTATATAGTATGAAATGTTTGATCTCTTGTTATAAGGTAGCCAGCAAGCAGTTGGTTCTCCGGATAAAAGTGACAACTGCCAAAGATGTTAATAGTGCGTGGTCATTCTTGTGGCGGTAATTACTGAAAGTCCAAGTTTACCGGCTTCCTTACCCTCTAACCGAACACTATAGTGTAAAGCAATGACGCTATTGCGACAAAATGGGCTAGTCGGTAGTTTTATAATCTCGGAGAAACATTGTAGGACTATACCACCAAGTAGTCACGGGAATCGCCCCATTCAAGGGTGCGGTCCGCTTCCGCCTTCCACACATTCGAGTGTGACAGCCGACCGTGAATATGTAATTTAAAAACGTTCTACACTTTACATCGTCGGCATTTGGTGAAACTCCATTTCAATACAATATTTATTGTATTGAAATGGAGTTTCGGACCCGACAAACGTTGTTCTGCCTTTTTAACTATTTACTTATTTTTTACCTTTCCTGGACTTCAACAATTAATGCAAAACCAAAATTAGCCAAATCGGTTCAGCCGTTCTCGAGTTTTAGCGAAACTAACGAACAGCAATTGATTTTTATATATATATAGATACTTACACCAAGAGTATCAAACCTTATTATAAAAATAAATCAAGATATAGGGCACAGGCAAGAAAGACGACTTAATGTACTTTCCAAAGTACAGGTAGCGAGCGGTGATTAGTTACATTAATGAACACATAATATGAAGATATGAGGTACCTTGGACGCATTTACCACTCGGTCACCGTCGCTTCTCTAATACCATAGTCACCTTTTAGTAGGGGTGACACCATAATGTTTGCACCGGGTGACATCACCCTGGCTACGCCACTGCGTCGCATAATTAGATATCGCTTGGCTTTTGTGTGCTGTTGGATAAAGAAAGTCAATTTTTTTCTAAAGGGACTTGAACCAACACGAGATGAATATGTTTTTTTCTTAATATATTTTTTAACAATAATTATGCAGAGTTTCTTGATGTGTGCCAAACTGTAGGCCAGTTTGTCAGCATCATCTAAAACATTTCTCGTCCCGAATTAAACTGGATTATTGTTCTATAATTAGATGATACTTATACCTGTGTTTTATAAATATTAAAACAAAATAAGATTCTGTATAGGATGTGGATGGATAGATGTTTGTTACTCTTTCACGCAAAAACTGAAAAACCGATTTGGATGAAATTTGGCACACTAATAGATGATGACCTGGAACAACACACTGAGTACTTTTATCTCGGAAAAAGAAGTTGTTCCCGTGGGATTCACCACTGTTATAATTTAGCGGGCTGCAGAGCGCAGCCATAAAATGTTTGCTCCCAAAACCATGGATAAAGCCAGAATTATATAATTATATAATTTTGTAAATGTAAAAGTCTACCTTAACTACTTTACTGATTTTGTTGAAATTTGGCATTGAGATAGTTGAAAACCCTGGGTCAAAAAAATAGACTACGTTTTTTTCAAAATTGATCCCTAAGGGGCTGAAAGTTTGATGAAAGATTACATCGACGACAATATGTTACTCTTCTCGCGGTCGAAACTGCGCGGGTCAGTAGTATATAACATAGTCCCCTTATTGATGTTGTGGTAATCGTGTCGGTAAAATGCATGATTTGAATCTCTAATGAGCTTGACGATTTTAAATTATATTTTATATTTATAAATCCAGGGATTTTTCCGAGATACTTAAAAATAGAACAGATTATTTTTTCTGAAATACTTAAAAATAGAACATGAATATATTTTCTGAAGAAAATTATTACTCTTTGATTATACAAAATTCTAAGCAACTAGTAATTAAAAATGTCCCCAGAAATATCTGCTTGTGTGAAATGTCAATAAGTGTCACTTGTGTGTGTACATTGACTTATATATTTGTAAGTCAATGCTTGTGTACATACTTATTGTAATCAAATTGTCAGGGTGTGCGTGATTGGTGTGCTCGCTCCTTTTTTGGTATCCCTGCTTTGAATATAAAAAACTAAGGTTAAATTAAATAGTGTATTTTATTGAAACAGATACAGTTACATAGAACGCGTAACGTATACGATTTGGAACTTGAAGTTTTAACAGGAATTGTAACTTAAAATTCACTTGCAAAAAATTGGTAAGTGTAAATAAATAAGTACATCACGCCCATTCCCACATTTATCAACGACAATTTCTATTATCTCTTTTCACCGACCTTCAATTTATTCAAATTGATCTTAATAGGCACTTTTGATGAGTTGACATTTTTAAAATTACCTACTACCGATTTGGAATGCCGCCTAATACACTGAGTTGTTCCGGCGAAAGAAAAAGCGAGCTTGTCATGTTTTCATTTTTTTTTTCATATTTATTTATTATAGAAATTTTTATGTGAAAATGAATTATCACGGTGATGAGACTTACCTCGTTCGATTTTAATAGTAACAGACTACTAAAATCACAGACCACGTGAATACTAATAGACACGCCATTGTGAAGAAAACGTGTCGCCGCGCATATAAGCAAACGCTTCTATCACTGTTAAAAGTGATAATATTTGTAGATATATTATTTAATGAAAAAATAGAAATAAACCATGTTGTACGGTTTTATCTTACTGAATGAGAACAAAGTTTAAAAATGACCCTTGAAATAATTTTATTTCATCGATAAGTAGTAGGTAACTCTTTATTTCTGTGTGTAAATGCGAGCTACACTGACAATCTATGAAATTGTCTTGAAAGGCGTATCCATTTATTCCGTGATTAAAATCGTTAGAGCCGTTTTGGAGAAGCCAACTACATACAAGAATTTGCCCTTTAAAGTATAGAACATGGTTTGTAGAGCAACAATAACTAATTTCGGACTTTCTTATCTTCTTCAAAATCTGAGACCTTGCAAATCTTACAATACCTTTTCTACGCAGGTTTGTTTTAACATATTTATAACTAGCTGTTGCCTGGGACTTCGTCCGCGCGGACTTCGTTTACTCCGCACTGCTCCTCCCCTGTGTGTGATAGCGTGATAATATATAGCCTATATGTTGAATTAAGTTACACAATTTGTCATATGGGATTCTCCAGTGATGAAATTTGTTTGCAGTTATAAGCGTATTTGTTTTGCAGAAAAAGCTATTAAGCTAAAGCTAACAGTTACTGTTCTAGGTACATCAAGTTCCCTTTAAGATATTTGTACATGTACATATAGAGATATTGATTTTTATGTTTTTTTTTTAAACAACTATACTTAATTTGGAAAAAATTTAAAAACAACAAAGAAAAATATCGAGACGCAGGGATTGAACCTGAGACCATTTCCCTAAAACTGGGACGCTCTCCCACTGAGCTAGTGTCGACAGGCTCGATGTGGCGAAATTCTTCTTTGCTATATGATCGATTACGTCGATTTTCTTTGTTGTTTTTAAAGTTTTTCCAGTTTTCTCAAGCACGGAGTGAGTGCTATAATAAAAATAACTATACTTAAACGTACTATATAATGTAGATGCTTTTTAAATTAAAATCGACACCTGGGTATCTATAATCTTAAAACTAGGACAAACTGAGTGAACTGGGACGCTAGTCTAGTAACGATGTCTACAATATTCGCGGCGGGTTTGATTGACGCGTTTGGTGATAAGATAAAGGAGACCACCTAAAGACTCTGATAGGACTATTAGCTGTTCCCGCTACGTAATACATAGTGTACGTAGATAGGAAGTTACTGAATTTGCCCCGATTTTCGAAAATCGAGTTTTCACCGGATCTCCATGTTTTGAGATCCTAGGAATCTTTTCCGACTATTTTCGCGATGACGTCAGTATGTCTGTATGTATGTATGTGTGTATGTGTGTGTGTATGTGTGTATGTAAAAATCTCATAACTTTTGAACGCCTGGACCTATCGAAACATGGTTGATGGCATTCGATTGGATTCCGCTCAACTTAGACTTTCTGAAAATTTTAACCAAATCGGTCGAGCAGATTTTGAGAAATTTTAAAAAACCCCAAGAAAATTTTTTGGCAAAACAGTATTTTTTAACATAACTTCCAGATTAATGTACTGATTGAGTTCAAATCTAATCAGCTCAATTTCTTAAAAAAACTACATCTAACGCATTAATTCCATCAAAATCGGTTTGGGAGAAATCGTTGACGAAAAATTAAAAAAAAGTGTTTTTTCGACATAACTGCGAAACTTTTCAACCAATCAACCATCATCAAAATCGAATCAAATTTTCAAAAGCTTTTCAAATATTAAAATTACGTCATTTTTAGCAAATTTACTTTATATTTTTAAAATAAATTATCCGACTATCAGTAGGGTCAACCGCTTACACATTTTTTATATTAACGATCGCCCTATGATCGAAATTCAACTATAAACTAAAGAAAAAATAAAAGCTCTTCTTAGTTTGACAACAGGTTTTAGCCGTAAAGGAAATAGCCCCATTGGTTGAGTGGTTTGCGAATCTAGCTACGAATCGATGGGGCTTGGGTTCGATTCTGAGTTTGGGTGTGTATTATGACGTATGTCACAGTATTTATATATGTATCTATTTCTATGTATTATTATCGTTGACAAATAATACCCATAACACAAGCAAATAATTTGCTTACGGCGATATTATTATTATTTTAGTCTACATGTGTGTATATTATTATGTATGTCACACGAATATTGTGTACGCCATGTTTTTTTAGTTCCCATTCCATCACTTATAAGGGCCATTGGCGTATATAGAGAGGTGGTGGTGTGCCTGAAACTTCCCGCTAAATTGAGGCATTTCAAAGAAGTAAAAATACACCTAAGCATAAGGTTTTAAACTTAAAGAGCTCAAAATTTAAAGCAAAAAATACAAGTTTATACGGAACCCGCGGTATGCGAGTCCAACTCGCACTTGGTCACTTTTTTGTGGTCAAGTCCCCAGGTCCTCCTTGAAAAACAGCTCCAGTTATGCCTATGGTAAGTGCACGAATGGATTTGATTCATCCGTGATGGTCCGGAAATAATAGACGATCTGCTATTCTACCAAGCAGTTCTTTTTTTTTTTATATCATAAGATAGCAAACAAGCAGATGGGTCTCCTGATGGAAAGAGTCAACCATCGCCTATAGACACCAAAGATGTAATGGTGCGTTGCTATCTTGTGGCGAGGTCTAATGCCACATGCATAAGTTTACCGGCTACCTTACCCTCCAAACCGGAACACGACAGCGACAAGCACTGACGCTATTGCAGCAGAAATAGGTAAGGCGGTGGTACCAGACCCGGGCGAGACAATGCAGAATTCTACCACCTAGTAGCCACGATGGTAGTGACTCGATAGCCAATCGGTCGCCTTTTACGACCTGCCTGGCAGAACGGCAGTTGGCCTATTCTTCAAAGGAGGCCGGGACCAACACGGCGAAAAAGAGTAACGATTGGTTATACATGTTACTACCATAGTGGTTACAAGGTGTTTGAATTTCGCAACGCGTCGCCCGGGTAGGTATGTGATACCACCGCCTTGTCCATGGGCGTACCGTGGGAGATGGGGGGGTGGGCAGGGAGGGGCAGCTACCCCCCTGGAATTTGTTTACCGGTCTACTAACTATTTAACTGTTATAGATAAAAATATAATATGATAAAAATATAGTCTATAAATATTACGGCTGCCCCTCCCCCCCCATCCCGACCCAGAACCTGGGTATGCCTATGGCCTTGCGTGTTCCTGCCGTAATTGCGTCAATGCATGTCACAGTCGTGTCCGGTTTGGGGGTAAGGTAGCTGGTATACTTGTACATGTGGCAAAGATCTATTTCTATCTTGTGGCAAGGTCTAATGCCACATGCATAAGTTTACCGGCTACCTTACCCTCCAAACCGGAACACGTCAATGACTAGCACTAACGCGGTTGCAGCAGGAACAGGTAAGGCGGTAGTACCAGAACCGGGGCGAGTCAATGCAGAAATCTACCACCTAGTAGCCACTATGGTAGTGATTCGCATAGTTAATCGATCGCCTTTTACGACTTGCCTGGCAGAACGGCAGCTGCCCTATTCTTCAAAGAAGCCCGGGATCAACACGGGGGGAAAATTTATACATTGTTAATTTTTTTAATGTATATTTAATAAACAAGCTGTTTTTATAATAAAAACAATAAGTTCGACTGCTAACCGATCTGAAAAACCCCGTCCTTCAAACGTAGTTGGATAAAACTTAATAGCCTATATCACTCTCACGATTAAGATGAATTGAATAACACATTTCAAGCTTAACTCCATCAAGCCGTTTAGGCTACAGAAAGAGCCGAAGAAATGTACATACATACACTCGAAAAACATAACCCTCTTTAGCGTAGACTGGTAAAAAAAGACACATTCAAGTTATAAATAAATATAAATTCTTAGATACACAATTTTGTTGATTATGTAGACTTTATGTAGACACTTGTGATAATTTAGATTGCTGATTTTATATGATTTCTTCTTTATTAGACATTTTTATGCATACATAATGAAATATTAAAACAAAACACTTTCAAATTACATTTTTAATAAGTGTATAAATTTGTTGATTTATTACATTCGGGAGATAGTGTCAATGTACTTTGATTGTAGAATTCATAAATTTCTTCTACGTGACGTAGGTCCCGTGAAGGACGTTATTTTTAAATGCCGTGTTAGTCAAGTGGTTAACAACCTTGGTTACGCAATTGATGGGGCTGGGGTTCAATTCCCATCAGAGACTAATCATTGTGTAATAAGAATAAAAGTTTGTATTTCTAGGTTAGGGTGTTTATTAATTACTAGCTGTAGCGTGCAAGCCCCTGCATTATAAAAGTTATTGATGAATCCCGCTGGATCCCGGCCTGAACCGGACCAGACTAGTAACTACTTGCCGTAGTAAGGTATTCCACACCATTTTGAGGATTAATCATATAATTTTTCAATTTGCCCGTAGGTACCTTCTTAATAATAATAATAATATCTTTATTTGCATAAAATCTTTGTTTGCATATAATAAGGTACATAATAAGATCTTATTTAAAAATATGCTTCTCTTTAATCCTATTTTGCCTGTTTTGTGGCGTGCAAATGTTAAAATTATATTTATAATCATAGTAAATTTATGTTAATAATCATAATAATTCAAAAATCATAATTTAAAAAATGTTAATAATCATAGTAAATTTTTAATTAAATCTTATAATAATTTTTATATATGTTTACTTACTACTACTACAATTACAATATTATCCTCACTAAATAAAGAGAAACACTTTAACTATACCACCAAATTAATACCAAGTTAAGTATAATCAGAGGTTTTGTGTTCACTTTACCCTAAAAGATAAAATTTTATTATCAAAATACTCATGCCCATGTCTTAAAAAATAGAATTAATTGTTAATGACTTATATTTAAATTTATTCATTTATTAAATTTATTCTTTATACAAACAATTAAACTCTGGATGGAACAGCGGTTTTTCCGAGTAGCTTTGGCATTGGGATTTTTAAAGGAGGGTCAACAAATTTCTTAGAAGCATCACATTGGCTACTAACTCTTTGTGATGTAGATGTCCATGGGCAGTGGTCACTGCTTTCCATCATGTGGCCTAAACGCTGTTATGCTTGAAAAGTCAACAAAAAAAGGTATGTAGCATTTAAATTTACCTACAACATCTGAGTGCTAAGTGTGAGTTTTTCTTTTCGCATTCGATCGTGAGCGCGTTTGGAGTTTACTAGGAATTTGTATGTGATCTGTACAGCGCCACCTAGTGGTAAACGTGAGAAACCAGTTTACCACTAGGTGGCGCTGTACAAATCACATACAAATTCCTAGTAAACTCGAAACGCGCTCACGATCGAATGCGAAAAGAAAAACTCACACTTAGCACTCTGAGTGCTAAATGTGAGCTTTTCTTTTCGTATTCAATCGTGAGCGCGCGCGTTAACAACAAGGTAATTTCAACACTAAATCATTATGAAAAAAAAATATTGTTGAACAAATTACACGAATTGATTGAATCCCAAAGTAAGCAAATTATTTGCTTGTGTTAGGAGTATTAGTCAATAATACTAATACATAGAAATACATGTATAAATACTGTTACATATATAACACACCCATTATTTTATCAAGGTTTAGTTTCGACTAATGAGGAATTGTAGCTCTTTTTGCGTTTTGTAGCTCATTTGCCTCGGACATTTTTTAGCCTGGATCCGACGTCCATATTAATGACTAGCTGTTGCCCATAACTTCGTCCGCGTGGACTTCGTTTACTCCGCACAGCACCTCCCCGCTAGGTGATAGAGTGATAATATGTAGCCTATATGTTGACCCGACCTATTAGTAATATTCATGCAAAATTTGAAGTAAATCCATGCAGTACTTTTTGAGTTTACCCCGGACATACATTGACTTTTCTACCATTTTATTATATGTATGGATATGTCAATGCCTGGTTGATAAAACATCAGATGGTGTACTCTTCAAAAGGGGCCACTACAAATGTGTGGAAACAGTAGAAGATTGTTTTCAAGTAGAACTATTAAATCACTGGACTATTGATCTTTAGGTATGAATGAACGTGTGTCACGTCATGTTATCGTGGAATGTCCTTGCCTGTGGACATTTTTAATTACTTCGGGTCTTTATGTTATCGAAGTACCAAAATAATGATATGTAGGTGATATGTTTCAAACTGCGCAGAAATTTACTTATGTTTTTCTTTAAATAAGCCTAGTAAATGAAAATTACATACATAATTTACATTATCTTATCCCGTATTGTTCCGGGCTCCCTTTAAATAATAGACCATCTGACGCTCTGCCAAGCAGTTCGTAAGAGGCGAACGATTGGCTATCCGAGTACCTACCATCGTGCCTACTAGGTGGTAGAGTTCTGCATTGTCTCGCCCGGGTCTGGTACCACCGCCTTGCATATACCTACTACAATAGCGTCAGTGCTTGTCACTATCGTGTTTGAGGTATTGATGGTAAGATAGTCGTTAAACTTATGCATTTGGCATTAAGACCTACTAGTGGCTACTAGGTGGTCTGGTAACCACCTAGTAGCCATGATGGTTATTGCCTTGCATACACAGTTTTTCATGGAATCCGTGGTGTATCGGCCATTGACGTTAAATAGGTAAAATGTTTATAGAATTAAACAATAAAAAAAACCCTCCTCTTAGTCCGCATTATTATGCTAAACAAATTTTGAATCCTATATCGTGGCCCGACACTAAAAGTGAGTGTCGAGCGACGCAAGCCACCAATATTACGTTTTAGCAGTTCTAGTCATGATGGCGATTGCTCTCGAACCAGCCATTTGCACGCATGTACGGCATGTGGCGCAACATTGCTTATTTAGTGTAGGTATGTTCTTAAATTTTACTATTTTTTTTAGAAAAAAAACACTAGAATATTACAATAAATCATATTATCTATATATATAAAAATCAATTGCTGTTCGTTAGTCTCGCTAAAATTCGAGAACCGCTGAACCGATTTGGCTAATTTTGGTGTTGAATTAATTGTTGAAGTCCAGGAAAGCTTTAAAAGGTGAGAAAATATAGAAAAAAAATAAGAGTAGTTAAAAAGGCAGAACAACGTTTGCCGGGTCAGTTAGTCTATATATATATATATATATATATATATATATATATATATATATATATATATATATATATATATATATATATATATATATATATAAAAATCAATTGCTGTTCGTTAGTCTCGCTAAAATTCGAGAACGGCTGAACCGATTTGACTAATTTTGGTGGTGAATTAATTGTTGAAGTCCAGGGAAGGTTTAGAAGGTGAGAAAATATAGAAAAAAAGATTTGTTAAAAAGGCAGAACAACGTTTACCGGGTCAAACTTCCAACGATTTTCATCTCAGAATTATAGTTTTGGATTGACCGTCCCTTACACTCTGTATAACATTTATTTAAGGGATATTTGATATGTCGTCCTTGCCAAATCAATATGTGCTATGTGCAAAAATATATCTTAATATTATAAATATATCTTTGCAAAAAAGCAGTTTTTAACTGACAATAATACGGATGATGCTCATAGCGTATTATATATTTTAGCGATCACAGTTCAGTAACATACATATAATATAATAACATTCAGAATCACATAGCAGTCTTTTTTATGAAAATTTGGTATAATACTAGTTTACAGTAATCATAATAGTAAAAATGTTGAAATCTAGGTGCACATAGCAGATATTCATTTGACAACGGTGATAATATGTACATGCATTGTACTCATATTTCTATATATTAGTATTATTGACAACACCCAGATCACAAGCGAATAATTTTCTTACTTTGGGGTTAGCTTAATTTGTGTAATTTATCGAACGATATTTATTAAATATTATTTTTCAACCGACCAAAAACGGGGGAGGTTCTCAATTCGACACGTATATTTTTTTTATGTGCGATCACTCATAACTTTTTACAGAGTAGTTCGATTTTGATAATTCTTTTTTTATTAGAATACCTACTAGCTGCAGCGTGCATTCCGCTGCATTATAAAGTTTTTGGCTAAATTGCGCGGGATCACCTTATTTTTCCGGGACATAAAGTAGTTATGGTATTCTGTTTCAAGTAATCGTCTACCCATGTGCCACATTTCATAAAAATCCGTTCAGTAGTTTTTGCGTGATTAAGTAATAAGCATCAATCCATCTAAACATCCCAACTTCCAAACTTCCGCATTTATAATATTAATATAGTAGTAGATACCCCGATGTTGGTCCCATTTTTTCTTAAATGCCAACCATAATCAATCAATCGATCAACCGTGATCAACCAATCACCTGTTGTTAATGTACCCACCATTACCAACATATGAATGATTGATCACTCACTGATTTTAATGTGACCATGCATAACTTTTAGTCGATTTAATTTTTAGTAAAAAGATATTATTCTAATACTAGCTGACCCGGCAAACTTTGTTCTGCCTTTTCAACTACTCTTATTTTTTTTTCTATATTTTCTCACCTTTTAAACCCTCCCTGAACTCCAACAATTAATTCAAAACCAAAATTAGCCAAATCGGTTCAGCCGTTTTCGAGTTTTAGCGAGACTAACGAACAGCAATTGATTTTTATATATAAAGATTAATTATAATTTTTACTCGGATTCCGAGTTTGTCTCTAATCTTTATTCCGTCTTTAATTAACTTCATTTCATTGCCAGAAAGTAAAGGGAAAATCCATTATTGGTTAATGTTCAGTATTTATGTTAGAGAAAGTTCTTTTACTGTCAATTATTCTGCAGATTTTCTTAACGGAATGACATAAACATTTCAACATTAATTTCCTTAAAAAGTTACTATAAATTTGGTTAAGATTAAATAGTTGATAATATTATGTTTGTAAGTACTTAATATCTTGACAATCACACGGTACTTCATAAGTGCTTATCAGCCGGGTTATAAGATCCATGACCCCATGATACAGTAGGACACGCTTGTCCCTCACGTCCTGCAACGTTCGTTAACTATTTCAATGTGCCCTATTCTAGCAATCTGACTCATCGGTGTACGAATGTAGTAACTAGATGAGTCGTATTTACTAGAACTGATCAAAAGATTAGATATTTACATGAAGTAGGTACTAAACCTGGAGTTAACTCTCATATTGGTTACCTGAAACAAATGCTTTTTTATATCATTAGATAAAAAATAAGCAAATATGTCTTCTGGTGAAAAGAGGCATCTAGCGCCTCTAATCACCAAAAATCGCTCATTTGGTGGAACATTGGCGTATTTACAGATTTATGTATTTTAGAGCATATTTTTTAAATGGTGCTTTTTAAAAAAAAAAAAATTTGAATGGTGCTCACAGATGCTACTGAGTACAACCACGGACATTCTAATGCTGTTTATGATATTGTCACAGGAGACGAAACGTGGATTTATTGTTTTGAACCCGAAAAAAAACAGCAATCTTGTGAATGGGTGTTTCAAAATGAGAACAGGCCAACAAAAGTGTTACAGGCCAGAAACCATCGCGTTTTTTTGCTCAGCTACGGGTCCCAACTGTACAATTATTGTACTACTACTTGAAGATCAAAAGAGTATTAATGCCGAGTGGTATTCTATCATTTGTTTACCCAGGGTGTTAGAAAAAGTTCGCGAAAGACGACCCAAAAGCCGAATTCTACTACACCATGATAACGTTTCTTCACACATGGCCAAAAAAAACAAAGACATTTTTAGCTTCCTAAAAAGTACATTTAGTCACTCATCCTGCGCCCCGACCCAGCACCCTGTGATTTCTGTATTTTCCCCAAAATCAAAGATTTAATGAGAGGTTTTACTTTTACCAACTCCGAAAAGGCAGTGATAGCGTTCAATCAGCACGTAGAAAACATGCCTTCAGATCTGTGGTCCTCCTGTTTTAAAAAATGGTTTGATCGCATGAAAAAATGTTTAAAATGTAAAGGAGATTATTTTGAAAAGCAATAAACATAATATTTTGGTTATAACATGTTGTTATTTTAAATTACGCAAAATTTATAGTGATCTACGTATAATTTAAAAGGAGTATACAATATTCATATGTGTTCAACTGTGTTTCTGAAATAAAAATTATTATTATTGTTATTAAGTGTTATTGCAGTGCAACTCATCATTTCAAATAAGGTCCTAGTAAATGGTGGACTTTTCCTAGGTATTACACCTAAAGGCAACCTAACAAACCTACTTCATATTTATGTAACAAGTTGGTTTTTTTTTATAACAGAGGAGGCAAACGAGCAGGTGGTGCACCTGATGGTAAGTGATCACCGTCGCCCATGGACCACTGCAATACAGGGGGTCTTGCAGCTGCGTTGCCGGCCTTTTAAGAATGAATAAGCTCGTTTCTTGAAGGTCTCTAAGTCGTATCCGTTCAGAAACACCCCCGAGGGTAATTGATTCCACAAAGGAGTTGTGCGAAGCAAAAAGTGCCGACAAACGCGCGCGGTTGTGGATTTCCAGACATCGAAGTGGTGAGGATGGAACTTTAAATTTTGATGTCCAATGATGGAATTTAGCGGCAGGAATTAGTCCGAATAACTCTTCGGAATACTCCCTATGATACGTACAGTAAAATATGCAGAGCGAACCTACATCTCTGCGTAACGCCAAACAGTCAAGCCGATTAGAAATAGCCATGTCGTCGACGATTCGAACCGCTCTACGTTAAATGCGATCAAGAGGAAGAAGCTGGTACTGTAACACCGGTTTCCGCACACGATTTATTTCTTGCTAGCTGTTGCCCACGACTAGGTCCGCGCGGACTTCCTTTACTACGCAGAGCATCTCCCCCGTAGGGGATAGCGTGATAATACGTAGCCTATATGTTGACCCGACCTATTAGTAATATTCATGCAAAATTTGAAGTAAATCCATGCAGTACCTTTTGAGTTTACCCTGGATATATATACAGACAAATAGACAAAAATTCTAAAAACTATATTTTTGGCTTTGATATCGATTGTAGATTACGCCCCAAGTATTCTTTTAAAAAAATATTCAATGTACAGTTTTGACTTTCCTACGATTTTATTAAATGTATTGATTACACCAAAAGCCCGTACTAGACGTGCGATTCACTCACAAATCGGTGTAGTGCGTGCACTACTACAAGACCAGACTATCGACTGACAGTTTCATCACGATCCATTTATTATCATAAAAGCTGAACTATCGCTCGCCTAAAAATCACAAGTACGCGCTGGCTCTAGTTAGCCACGCTATTAAATTGTCCTGTATTTCCTAATTATTTTTTTACTATGTAAACAATTCCAATATTTGATTCGGGTGTAAATCTAATCAGACCAACGTTAAACTTCGATTCTAATATGCGTTCCAACTGAAAATAGGACTGTTAGGATGACATATTGCTCCGCATTTTGCAAAAACTTCATAAGTGATGAGTAAGGTGTGCAAAAAAAATTCTAACAAATAAATACTCAAAAAAATATATTTTCATTCTAATCGGTATATTTTTTATTTAGATTCCCATCAGATCATGGTTACCGTGTGTTAAAATAAAGTGTTAAATAACTAACACGACTTTTATATATATATACATATATACATACATACATATATATATATATATATATATATATATATATATATATATATATATATATATATATATATATATATATATATATATATATATATATATTATATAGGTTATATGGGTTTAACTAACACGATTTTTTTACATTCAAATAGATGAACAGCTAGAATAATGTTTTTAATAATTTTTTATTGATGAAAATAACATTATTAAAACGTTATTTGTTCTTTAATAAATAAGCAATATCTTTTGAACAAATGTTTTTATACTGACATTACTAATTTCACAGTTGTGTGTATTCTTAGTTAGAACGCATAGTACAGGCTCTTAATGGTATTTAGAAAAAAAAAACTATTGTTTCATTAACATCATAAATATGAAAGTGAGTTTATTTGTTACGCTTTCTAACTGCTAAGCCGATTTTGATGAAATTAGGCATGGAGATAAATGACGATCTGGGGTAAAACATAATTTAAGGCTAACTTTTTTTAAAATTAGCCCCTGAGGAGATAATTTAAAAAAATAAAGGGGGTAAAAAAGGGGGTGGATATTTGTATGAAAAGTTTATTTATTTATTTATTTAACACTTTATTGTACACAAAAACAGTTACAGTAAACATTAAAATTAAATATTAAGACAAAAGGTGAGCTTATCTCATATTGAGATTTCTTCCAGCTAACCCGTATGAAGAAAACAATAAATAAACACAGACATTGTGCACAACATAAACAAAAAATGTGGCCTTAAAGCTATTGACACAAAAGAAATATAAAGAGAAAAGAGATAAAACACTTACACATTAAAAAACTATAAAAAGAAAATAACACACAAACAACAAAAATTAATATATTAACTTATTTTACTTTTGCGTCAGATAATAATTATTTAATCGTGTCTTAAAGATTGATAACGATTCACTGGAACGAATGTTAAATGGAAGTGAATTCCACAGCCTAACTGCATGTACAGAAAAGGAATCAGAAAAAAAATTAGATTTGAAGGAAGGGAAACGCAAGAGGGAACTGACATTAGCGCGACAATCACTACTCGGGGCATGAAGAAAATGAAAACGCTGACGAAGATAAATTGGGGACCTAGGGTTATGAAGAATGTTATAAAGCAAAGAAAGAATATGAGTATTCCTGCGAAGACGTATTGGTAGCCACTTAAGTTGAGCACGAAATTCTGAAACATGATCATATTTACGAAGGCCAAAAATGTAACGGATGCACAAATTTTGCATCCTCTCAAGTTTGTCCACTAAACCTTCAGTGGCATCAAGAAAACAAGAGTCTGCGTAGTCAATTATTGGGAGAATCAGTGTTTGCATTAACGTGATTTTTGTTTTCAGCGGTAACAATTGTTGCAATGGTTTCAAAGAATGGAAAGAAGAGTAAACTTTTTTGCAAATATTGTTGATGTGAGCCTCCCATGTCCAATCTTTAGAAAAAGTAACCCCTAAATTTTTAACAGTAGAAGAAAAGGGAATGAGAGTGCCATTATAAATTATCGGTGGAACATCAACATTATTTAACAATTTGTGCATATATCTACTACCAAAAATAATCGCTTGAGATTTAGAGGGGTTAACTAAAAGACCGTTTGAAGTCGCCCAAGCATGAATCGCATCCAAATCTCGATTGATGCCATTGACCGCATCTTTTATATCCATGATACCAGCTTGACAATATAGCTGCAGATCGTCTGCATATAAATGAAATTTACTTGTTATAATGGTAGAGATGGCGTCAATAAAACTTGTAAAAAGTAAAGGGGATAAGACTCCACCTTGAGGGATGCCTGCAATGAGTTGGAGTGAATCAGAAAATATGTCGTTAAAACGAATATATCGACGCGTTCATCTAGTTGCGGGCGAAGCTGCGCGGGTCAGTCTGTAAAATATTTAACAAATAATTATTATAAAAAGAATTCGACTGAGATGCCACAAAATAATATAACCCTACTTCTAGTGACCGATGACTGTTCTCAATCTTAAGTTCTATCTAAATAATTCTAAATCCAATAAACTATTAAGGCTACATTCCCTCAATTCGCGTAACCAAACGTCAATCAACTCAAAGCGCTTAGGATTCTTACGCAGATAAACACTCTACAACGTTGCGTCTTGCTACGACGTGGCATAATACGTCAGAAAATGTGTAAACGCCCTAAATGCTTCAACTCAATTGGCGTTTTATTATGTGAATAATCGATATAAATATACGTAAACTCTATATAGTATGATTGGCCGGCAACGCAACTGCAAGACCTCTGGTATTGCAGATGTCCATGGGGGCGGTAATCACTTACCGTCAGGTGCACCTCCTGCTCGTTTGCCCCATCATTTATATATATATATATATATATATATATATATATATATATATATATATATATATATATATATATATATATATATATATATATATATATATATATATATATATATATTAATGCATGAAAATACATAACACGTAGTTCTCACTATAAGTTTTGCGCGTAACTTAAAAAAAACAACATGTTATAACCAAAATATTATATTTATTGCTTTTCAAAATAATCTCCTTTACATTTTAAACATTTTTTCATGCGATCAAACCATTTTTTAAAATAGGAGGACCACAGATCTGAAGGCATGTTTTCTACGTGCTGATTGAACGCTATCACTGCCTTTTCGGAGTTGGTAAAAGTAAAACCTCTCATTAAATCTTTGATTTTGGGGAAAATACAGAAATCACGGGGTGCTAGGTCGAGGCTACGCGCAGGATGAGTGACGAGATGAACTTTTTCGGAAGCTAAAAATGACTTTGTTTTGTTGGCCGTGTATGTTCGCGAAAGATGACCCAAAAGCTGCGTTCTCCTAAACCATGATAATGCTTCTTTATCATGGTTTAGGAGAATGCAGCTTTTGGGTCGTCTTTCGCGAACTTTTTCTAATACCCTGGGTAAACAAATGGTAGAATACCACTCGGCGTTAACACTCTTTTGATCTTCAAGTGGAATTGTATAGATGGGACCCGTAGCTGAGAAAAAACGCGATCATTTTTTTACCAACGTTTCTCGCCTGTCTCACTTTTGTTGGCCTGTTCTCATTTTCAAACACCCATTCACAAGATTGCTGTTTTTTTCGGGTTCAAAACAATAAATCCACGTTTCGTCTCCTGTGACAATGTCATAAACAGCATTAGAATATCCGTGGTTGTACTTTAGTTGCATCTGTGAGCACTATTCCACGCGAGCCCGCTTCTGCTCCGCTCAGTTCAGTTCATGAGGGATCCAACAACAACAAAGTTTCCGAACTTTCAATTCTTCGTGTAAAATTTTCTGAATTTGGCCATACCAATCCCTCATAGTCCTCGAATTGTCGAAAAAGGTAATCCGGGGGTTTTCTTAAATTAGCCGCTTAACAGTAGCCACATTATTTTCGTTGACGGCAGTTGAAGGCCGCCCTTCACGAAATTCGTCATGTAAAGAAACTCAACCTCTCTCAAATTCAGCAAACCATCGCCTTGCAGTACTCAAACAAGGTGCTTCTCTCCCAAAAGCATTTTGAAGACGAGCGGTATAATCTTGCGGAGAAAGTGAACTTTTAAAATCATAAAAATCATCGCTGTTAAAATTTTTTCGACTTAATTCCATTTTCGTTGTGTACGTAGAACTTTGATGTGTGATAAAAAAACAATTGACAAATCATTTCCCGCCAATTGTTTTTTTTTATAACTAAGAAGGTTGCAACGTTTTAAAAATATAACATTCGAAATTCAAATAGTTCCGATTAGCTAGAAGTGCAAAACTTTAGTGTGCCCCATGTATACAAAGTTACTTTTAAAGGCTCGGCCAAATATTCAGAGGCTGTTTAAAATCAATAACAAGTTCGATTTGTGTACTTTATAAAAAAAAAACCAAATTCAAAATTTTATTCTGATCCGACACAAAAAACAAAGCGCATGGATATAATTTCAATTACGCAAAATTCAAACTAAAATATTTTATTGCTTTCAACGAAATTATAAGTAATTAGGAACAATAGTCGCCTCTGTGGTCTAGTGATTCAGCGTTGGCGTTGACCACATGAGTTCCCGGGTTCGATTCCCGGCACATAAAAAAAGTGTTTTTTTGCCACTTTTGGGCACATAAAACACAAAGTTGCCGGGATTGGAAAGTGCCCGGTTGGCGATAGGTTTGCCACCTATCACATTTGTGGGACCAAGTATCTTCGGCTAATCGTGGGTGCACTTGTTGTACCTCTGCCTACCCCTTCGGGGATATGGGCGTGAAGATACTTTACTTTACTTTAGGAACAATGTACTTAGAGTGACATATTATATAATAGTTATTATCGTAATTATAGATAAATGTAAAATTACACACCCCAGCTTCATTCACGAGATTCGGTGCATGCAATTCATGAACTAAGTTTTTTTTTTTTTTTTTTTTATATCATAAGATAGCAAACAAGCAGATGGGTCTCCTGATGGAAAGAGTCAACCATCGCCTATAGACACCAAAGATGTTAATGGTGCGTTGCTATCTTGTGGCGAGGTCTAATGCCACATGCATAAGTTTACCGGCTACCTTACCCTCCAAACCGAAACACGATAGCGACAAGCACTGACGCTATTGCGGCAGGAATAGGTAAGGCGGTGGTACCAGACCCGGGCGAGACAATGCAGAACTCTACCACCTAGTAGCCACGATCGTCGTGACTCGATAGCCAATCGGTCGCCTTTTACGACCTGCCTGGCAGAACGGCAGTTGGCCTATTCTACAAAGGAGGCCAGGACCAACACGGCGAAAATAAGTTGCATATTTTTAAACGAATATTTTTATAATGTCTCGTAACAATTTTACAATAATAATTAAAACGACCTCCATCGATTACGTATTCAGGGTCGGCAACCATTCAACTGACAGGGTGTTCAAATAAGTATCAGTTTTACAATCGCTCAGCCACGGATATTAGATTATTGAAAATCATTTATGAAGCAATAAGAGGAATCACATGACGCGTTTGTATTCCATGTATTATCTAAGGCATTCGACTGTGTCGATCATTATATCGTAATCAGGAAGTTACGCTACTATGGGATTATAAATAAAACATACGTACATGACAAAAACTCTTGAGATTAATAGCACGTAAAATACGTCAATTATTTATATATGTATATGGTTTCAAAAAGAAAAAGTCTGCTAAGTTTTTCTATCGAATTTGCTATGGCCAAATACATATACGTTTAAGATCCGATAGTTACTGAAATATGTGGACTCTTTAAAGACAATTTGAATATTTTTGTAGTATCTTCATTTTCGATGTATTAAATATTTTCAACTGACTTCCCAAAAAGAGGAGCTCAATTCGGCTGTATTTTTATGTCTGTTACCTCAGAACTCGTTTATTTGTGAACCGATTTTGAAAATGCCTAGTTTCGTTTGAGAATGTATGCTCCCCGAGTGGTCTCATTTTAATTTGGTGAAGATCTGATGCAGGGTTTCGAAAATATAGGAAATGGGTAGTTGGTTGCTGCAGTTTGCTGCTTAAAAATAATATTCTGGCGGTTTTGTTTTATACTATCCGTAGTTTCATTTGCCTGACCTAAAAACATTGCTTACTTTTGGTCAGTCGCATAAAAATAACCTAGTGAATGTGACTTTACACAACAATCTTTTTTCAAACCGACTGGTTCATTCTGAAATTGGGGTGTTTATCCAAAAAAACTAAAACTTTTGTTGTATTAGTGCTAACTGAATCCTCTCACCATTTTATATTATAGCAGCGTTCGGCTGAACGGCTCCTGACTGTTCCCCAATTCACGTAACAAAACGTCGCTACGCTGCTACGATACGGCGTAATGCGTTAGAGCAATGTCTTTTAATCTTTTTCAAGACGCAACCACCTTAGCAGGTATATATTTTGTTTTTATTTTTTTTGTAACACTTAACTATCTTGAACGACTTCCTTGCAAAGGCCCCCTAGGGGGTCGCGACCCACACTTTGAAAACTTTGTTTTAGAGCCCTAGACGCTTCGTTAACGTTATGTTACATGAATGGGACCCTTCTCCGTTCGGACTCGGACGGCCGTATTGGGTTGGGTTATAAATGCATTATAAATGGCTTTATGAAAAAATTGAACGTAAACGGTAAGTGACATAGAAGCCTTTTCTATGTTTATTTGAAGTTTTATAGTGCATCAAAAACCCTCAGCAAAATAATTTTCCATTTTCCGTATATGAAGTAAGAAGCAAAATTTAAGTAGAGTTTTGATGCAATATAAAAACTTAAAATAATTATTGGGAAGGCCGGCAGAGTTTCTCTTACTGACTAAACTGTTTTATTTCTCAAGCCTTTTAAAATCAATTAGCCAAATATTATATTTATTGGTCAAAGGGTATTTGACCTATTAATAAGTGAAACTTTTTACCCCTTTTCAAGCTAATTAAGCTATGGAAGGAGTGTGGAATTTAGTGCAGTTAAAGTTTACATTCCGGAGGAGTGCAGAAACCTAATATTTTTATACAATTTACATTAGAAATATATTAAATTAATAAAAATAAATATACATTCATTCGTACTATTTTGTTTATAGTGAAAATCTGTGGTCAAATTTAGGAGACTCCTTATGGTCGAATTTCGAACAACGGACGATCGCTAGTCTAGATTGTTTTATAAAAATCTGCCAAAAGCAACAAAAATATTAATATAACAATGTTAAGTCATATATCTACCGTAATGTATGCTTTACTCTGATGTCATCATCAGCTCAAAGATGTTTGTTATTTTACCCGAGACATGATAAAAAAGACGTGTGAGACTATTCAATAAAACTGATTAACATATACCTAGTAAGTATATTTTTTTATAAAATATGTTTACATTTATATAAGCTTCAGAGACTTGTGCTTAACAAGGATATTGTAGCAGACAGTATCAGCGTTGAACCTGTGTTTGCAAATGTTTGCGAATAATGTCGTGTGTATATTATCGCGCTACGGCATAGGTTCGCGTTGTCGCGATGTTAGTGGCCTATCACTTCGATGAATTTGTCTCAAGTGTTCTGTCATTTTCAGCCTAAGTGTTGGCCTGAGTTCCCTTTTAAAAATAGACCATCTGCCTTTTTGCCAGGCAGTTCGAAAAGGCAAATGATTAGCTATATGTGTCAGTACCATTTTGAATACTAAGTGGTAGAATTCCAAGGCTTTTTGCCCGCCGCCACGTTCTTACCTATTTCTGCTGCACTAATTTGGTTTTTGCCTTTATTTAATGCTATATTTGTCATGGTCGTGTTCCGGTTTGGGGGTAAGATAGCCAGTAAATTTATGCATATGGCATAAACATCCCGCCACACGGTTAACAACGCACCATTAACATCTTTGTTGTTTATATCCGTTGGTTTCTTCCCACAAAGTGAAACATATGCTTGTTTGCTATCTAATTATATAAAAAAATGGTTTTATTACTGTGCGTCATGATATAAAAAGACAGACTATTATTGATGGAGTATATATTAGGGGGACGTAAAATATTTTTTAATAAAGTGCATTAGAAATACATAAAATTAATAAAAATAAACATTACACACAATACATTGTTGGGTGCGGGCAGGATTTAGCCTCAATTTAAAAGAACACTGTATTCAGTATCTATATACATATTATAATAAAATCGTAGGAAAGTCAAAACTGTACATTGAATATTTTTTGGGAACTAATTATTTGAGCTGTTATTTAAATATTCGAGATGTTATTATAATCAGTCCAAAAACATATTGAGCAGTTATTTAATTTAATGGCGGTTGATTAATTATTGCGACAGTAAAACATGGACAGTAATAAAAAATCAATTAGTTGGTTATTTTATCATACAATGTCAATTCTAAAAATAACCGAGCAGTCCAATAAATGAATGAGCGGTAAAAATGATGGAATGAGCGGTTCGATACCCGAGCTCAAATTCATTGAAAAGAGAGGTAAATTGATGACAAATCCGAATCAGAGCACACCGAATTGCACGTGGTCTTGTTTGCTCTACCACTAGTGTTTTTAGAAATCGCGAAAGCGCGGAGGGAGGCAGCCCCTGCCCGCTGTAACAAAGCGTAGGCACTTGTGACCCGTAGCGGCTGAGGCTGGCCGCAGGCGACCAATATGCCGAACCTGCGAAGGCGAACATTGGTGCCTATGTTCTGTTACGCGAGAGCAGAGGGCTGCACTTCCCGCAGCGCCGAAACACACACAATCCGACTACAATCTATAGTAGAAATTTTATTATTTAAGTAATGTTACTATTTAAGTACTGTTTTTTATTTTATTTTATCAAATTGCTTAGAATGAGATTTCTTACTGACAAATTCTGAGTTATTATTGCCCACACGTAACCGCTCGTTCAATAATTTTTACCACCCATTTAATTATTTTCCTGCTCAATTATACAGCCTGTTAGGTAAGTCGACCTAAACCTTGAAGGGGGTAATAAGGTATCTGATTCTTATTCCAAATAAATTTAAAAAAGAGGCATTATTTACTTACCTACCTAATCAGACGATACCGGAAGTGATAATACAGAATTTTAAACACAGTAATAATCAAATTATATCCTAAATTTTAATAAATATCGATGTTTCGCTTTATACTTGTGAATTAGTCTAACAATATACACATGTAATAAATACTATTTCCTTTACGGTTAAAGACAGTTGTCAAATTTAAAGGAGATTTTATTGTTTAGTCTATGGCCGAATTTTGGCCACAGGCGATCGCTAGTTTATACTAATATTATAAATGCAAAATTTTGTATTTTTTTGGATGTTTGGATGTATGGATGGATGGATATTTGTTACTCAATTACGCAAAAACTACTGAACGCATGTAGATAAAATTTAGCACACAGGTAGATAACTTTTTATACCGGGAAATGTTCCCGCGCGATTCACTAAAATTTTTTAATGCAGTGGGATACACACTACAGCATAATAATAAACATAAACATCATCTCAACTAATAATAAACATCGGGACATTCAAACATATATTTCGTATTTTTTTATATCATGATTCAGATAGCAATAATAGGTCTCCTGTTAGAAAGAGTCAACCATCGCCTATAGACACCAAAGATGTTAATAGTGCGTTGCTATCTTGTAGCGAGGTCTAATGTCACTTGCATAAGTTTACCGGCTACCTTACCCTCCAAACCGGAACACGAGAGCGACAAGCACTGACGTTATTGCGGCAGGAATAGGTAAGGCGGTGGTACCAGACCCGGGCGAGACAATGCGGAACTCTACCACCTAGTAGCCACGATGGTAGTGACTCGATAGCCAATCGGTCGCCTTTTACGACCTGACTGGCAGAACGGCAGATGGCCTATTCTTCAAAGGAGGCCGGGACCAACAGGGCGAATATATATTTATATATATATATATATATACATATATATATATATATATATATATATATATATATATATATATATATATATATATATATATATATATATATATTGCTTTTCGTCAGTCTCTCTAAAACTCGAGAACGGCTGAATCGATTTGGCTAATTTTGGTTTTGAATTAATTGTTGAAGTCCAGGGAAGGTTTAAAAGGTGAGAAAATATAGAAAAAAAATAAGAGTAATTAAAAAGGCAGAACAACGATTGCCGGATCACGTAGTTAATTATATTAATATTATAAATGCGAAAGTTTTTATGTTTAGATGGATGGATGGATGCATGTTTGTTACTCAATCACGCAAAAGCTACTGAACGGATTTGAATAAAATTTGGCACACAGTCAGACTTTTTATCCCGGAAAAATAAAGTGATCCCGCGGAATTCACCAAAAACTTTTATATTGCAGCGGGCTGCACGCGGCAGCTAGTAAAATAATATATTTATTTCTCTCAAAATCATTGGGTACAATAAGTTTTATTTTACTAGTATAATGGACTAAAACAACAATTTTTGAGACTGTTGTTTGCACTAGGACACCTTGTAATGACAGATCATCAGGCCCTCACCTCAAGATGGGTTTATATATCAAGAAGTCCATGCAATGAAATACGCTTTCTGAACCTATCAATGTGTGCGAGAGTGTAGTCGAGTAAATACGTGTAGGTATACTGTATAGTATCTACATATATGATATTGTGATTAAAATATTTACCTCTCGTTTTAAATATCCATTATACTAAATGGACTAAAACAACGAATTTTGAGACTCTGTTGTTTGCACTAGGATACCCTGTAATGACAGATCATCAGGCCCTCACCTCAAGCTGGGATTATATATCAAGAAGTCCATGCAATGAAATACGCTTTCGGAGCCTATCAATATGTGCGAAAGTATATGCGTGAGCGTGTGTAGTCGAGTAAATACGTGTAGGTATACTGTATAGTATCTACATATATGATATTGTGATTATAATATTTACCTCTCGTTTTAAATACTACCTATTCATCTCACACGGCTATTAGAATACTGGCACTGATCGTGTCTGTTTAAACCTGTAAAACACAATCAATCGGCTATAGAGTCAAGAAGTCAAGGTGAACTTGTGTTATGGCTTCTCGACAACCTGTTTCAATACATTTCCTTTAATAGACTAAAATAACAAAAGTTAGTCCTTATATTTTCCTGATTGCTGTGGGCCTCGTTAATAACGTGTCAGTACGAAGTTGCAATTTGCTTATATTTAGGAAGAAAGAATCTTTATTTGCAACAATATGGGTGTACAATTTATTGCATACTAATTATTTTTGTGTTATAGCACTCATCCCGTGCTTGGGAAAACTTAATTGAACTTTAGGATCGATGGAATCGATCATATAGCAAAGAAAAATTTCGCCACGTCGAGCCTGTCGACACTACTTCAGTGGCAGAGCACCCCGACTTTAGGGGAGGTCGCAGGTTCAAATCCCGCGCGTCGATATTTTTTTTATTTTAAAGTTTTATTGCATACTAGCTGTGCCCGCGACTTCATCTGCGTGGGTTTTTCTTTAAAGTAGCCTAAGTTATTTCTTGTTACATCAGCTATCTACCAGTGAAAGTTACGCAAAATCGGTCCAGCCGTTCCAGACACTAGCCGGAACAAACAGACAGACAGACAAACAAAAATTGTAAAAAGTGTTATTTTGGTATGTGTACCGTGTCTACATCCATATGCATTTAGTTTAAACCGGTTATTTTAATATTACTAACAGACTCTCCAATTTTATTTATTTGTATAGATGTATAGATATAAACATTAGAATGTGTTGGTATAAGACATTTATAATTTATATGCAATAAATGTCAATAATATTGTGAGCTAATATTTAATAATTTTTATTACTCTTATTCTCAGGCAGCAATTAGAAAAAGTTATTTTCGGGGAGGACAACCTAATATTTTCAAGTAGGTATGCATAATTTGAATAAAAGGATAATAAATGATATCATCACGCCGCTTCCCTTGGAGAGTGGCCAGAGGAAACCACGATTCATCGGTTATTCAATTAGCGAGGTGAGTGGTGATCCCCATAGCGCGCTAATAACATGTATATATATGTGTGTATCTATATCGGACAGTCCACGAGAACGGTTCTATATTTGACACTTATCGAAATATTAAGTCGTTATGTTGAATGTAATGTAATGCAATGGATAAGAACATGTAATTATGTTGAAAATATCGAAAACTACTTAAAATAAGAATTGAGAATAATCGCATGTAAATGGAGGATGTTATATATAAGAACCAATGTAATAAATGATAATTCAACACTAATGTGTTTTTCTGCACTAAAAGGTAACACCCAGGAGCGTATTTGAAAAAAGAATGCCAATTGGATGTTATTCTATATAATGTTTCGTTGGAAAACGATAATATACCATAGAGTATTGTATTAAAACTGGTAAATAGTGAAAATGTTGTTTTTTTTTTTGGATGAAGTTAGCGTTGGTCCCTATAGATACCATAGTGTATTAACGGAGTTTTCTCAGAGGTCTCATTAGTTACCAAAGTGAAGTGAGCGGTTATGAATGTAAGGATACCAGCATATTCAAAAAAGACACCGCATATGGTGTGAAAATATTTAAAATTTACCATATATTCTATGTAGTTTAAGGATTTTTATAGATTATAACAGAGAAGCAGTTTAGCCAACCAAAACACTTGAATCACTTTTACACGCCCAGTATAATTTTTGAGTAGAGTAATGCCCTCAACAAGCGATATAATTACAATGAATCGAAAACATGTAACCCTAGCCTATTTATACCATTCGTCGTTATATATATATATATATATATATATATATATATATATATATATATATATATATATATGTGTGTGTGTAATAATAATATATATATATGTGTGTGTGTGTGTGTGTGGGTTCTATCTTTACACGTTGTGGTATGGATCCCTAAAAATGAACAGTAGAATCTGTCTAAGTAACATCCTGGGCTGTCTTAAGATACATGTTTTTACCGAGTTTACCTTTACCAATTATAGGCTGTAAGATCAGTTGTGATATCCTTCGCCGCATTTGCTAACATTAACGCTTGTTACTAATTATAAACTCAACCTTCCACTTTACGCAATTAGTTTACACCACCACCTTCTTTACTATGACCATTATATTTTTTGTCTGTCTTGGGGAATGTTAAATCTATATGGATTAATTCTGTACTAATATTATTATGTTATAATGTTATAAATGAGAAAGTTTGCATGTTTATATGTATGAATGGATGGATAGATGTTTGTTACGTAATTACACCAAAACGACTACACAGCGGATTTAAATATTATTTGACAAACAAGGAGATGGTAACCTGGAATAGCACATAGGCTATGTTCATCCCAAAAAATGAGTTGTTTCCTCGTGATTCACTAAAAATTTTATAATGCAGTGAGCTGCGCGGTGCAGCTTCTCTAGGTACATAGTATAAAACAAAGTCGCTTTCTCTCTTTGTCCCTATGTCCATACATATGCTTAAATCTTCAAAACTGCGCAAAGTATTTTGAAGCTGTTTTTTTAATAAATAGATTGATTCTTGAGGAAGGTTTTAGTATATAAACCTTTCCGATCTTCCCTCGGGAACAAAAGCTACGCGGGTGAAACCGCGGGCAGTAGTAGTATATTATAAATGGATGTGTGGATGAAATGAAGTGTGGATGTTTTATTACAGCTAAAGAAAAGAAATTAATAAAACTTATGATTCGGATATACCTATTTATATTTATGTAACATTAAAATTAAACTAATCATAAACCTCATGTTCTTTAACTTCTTTGTATTCATGTAATATTAATACAGGACAACGTAATATACCTATATATTAATACGCGAAGCAAAAACTTTGTATTCCTTTTTTAAGACAATTACGCGAAAGGTGGAAGTATGGGCGCAATTAAAGATTACACCGCGGAGGGCTACATAAACCTAATATTTTTAAATAATATGCATTAGAAATACATTAAATTTACAAAAATTAACATATCTGTGGACGAAACTCGAACGTAATTTCATTAATGTTAAACGACGTAATATCTATTACCTAAGTAGTTATGTTATGTTTAAAACATCCATACTAATATTATAAATGCGAAAGTAACTCTGTCTGTCTGTCTGTCTGTCTGTCTGTCTGTCTGTCTGTCTGTCTGTTACGCTTTCACGGCCAAACCACTGAACCGATTTGGATAAAATTTGGTACAAATATAGTTTGAGATCCAAGAAAGGACATAGGATAGTTCTTATCCTGGAAATCCCACTGGGTTTTTATTTTAGATTTTTTTCCACGCGAACAAAGTCGCGGGCACAGCTAGTATTATCTATTTTTAACCATGAACATGACTAATAAGTAATAATATAGTAGTTTTTTCTTATTAGTTAATATTTTGAAATATATTAGCTTCATACAACTCTTCTCCATAGGTATTTTAGTACGAGTACCTAAACTTGGCCAAATTTCATACTTTTTTTGAGTTTTACATACTTTAGTCCGCGATTTTTTGTCATAAGAGAAAATTAAAAAATTAAACCGAACTCTAATATCTATCAATTATACCCATATCTCAAAAACTAATACACCGATTTCGATGAAACATGGACTGTTTTCTGAGTTGAATTACATCCCTTATATTTCAAAAAGAATTATTTCGATATGACTTTTAGGTCACGATAAATTCGGGGACACGCATACAAATATACGAACATATAAACATATAAACATGGTTGGACGCTTAAATAGATCATCATACTCAAATTTTATCCAAATCCAACAATATTACATATTATATACATATCAAACTGGTAACCTCCATTTTTTCGTCGATTGAAAAATGTTACAATGTTTTTGCTTCACGTATTAATATATAGATTCACTATATACTTAATTGTATAGCTTTAAGCGTACTATTAAACATTCGAATAGGTACACAAAATTACAATATTATAACTTTTTTTTCGAAAGATTGAAAATCTCTCACGTCCATCATAAAACTAGCGATCCGCACCAGCTTCGTATAAGTGGTACTGATTACCCGGAGCCATTGACACAAATTTATCACAAACTACAAAGCCAAAAAAATCTGTGAATCCGATCATACCTAAACAAATTTTACAGGGTCACTTGTCGGCCAAGGTTAGGTTTAAATTATTCCAGCCGATTTGAACGAATTTTGTATGTATGTTCTTAACTGACTTCGAAACGGTAGGAGCTATTTTAATCATGAATTTTTGGATACAAATTTTTTTTATTCAAATTTTTTGTAATTTTAATGTAATCTAATTTTAAAAAACTAGTGACTGACTGACGCGTACTGACGTTTTGAATACTAATAATTACAAATACTAGTCATGTGTAGTATTGTTCAATTAAACTATTTTATGATAGCGCATTAAAGACTATATTATATGTAATAATATTATAGATATGTTATAATATTATTATAAATATATATGTCGCAGTGAAATTGTCAATTCCGTTAGATTATAATCCACCTAAGTGATATTATAATTTAACTGCTAACCTAACCTGACCAAATTATAAACTCACTAGGTAGATTATAATCTAACGACTATTGACAATTTCACTGCGACATATATAATAATAATTTGGTTAGGTTAGGTTAGCAGTTTAATTATAATATCACTTAGGTAGATTATAATCTAACGGTATTGACAATTTCACTGCGACATATAGATTAACTAGCAGTGCCCGCGACTTCGTTCGCGTGGAAAAAAATCCAAAATAAAAACCCGCATAGTTCCCGCTCCCGTGGGATTTCCGGGATAAGAACTATCCTATGTTCTTTCTTGGGTCTCAAGCTATATTTGTACCAAATTTTATCCAAATCGGTTCAGTGGTTTGGCCGTGAAAGCGTAACAGACAGACAGACAGACAGAGTTACTTTCGCATTTATAATATTAGTATGGATATGCATTTAGTAAAAAGTGTTTATTTTAATATTACAAACACACTCCAATTTTATTTATTTATACAGATATGTAAATCGGTGACCCAAATACGTACGAATAAATAAAATAATTTTAAACATGGGGCTACTTCTGAGGGATAAATTAGATATCAAAAAACATGTGACAAATTAAATGACAAGGCATTTTGATTTTAACGTAAATAGTTTTGAAGGTATTTAAAAAATGACAATTTCCGTCCTATATCTACAAAACAACTGGGTTTAAAATTAAAATAAACTATAGAAAATCATTTTTACCAATAGATGGTCGCCTCTCTGGTCTAGTGGTCCGGTGTTGTTGTTGAATACATGAGGTCTCGAGTTCAATTTCGGGAATTGGGCATTTAAATAAATGTGTTTTTTCAGTTCTGATAAAAACGACGTTGGATTGGATGAGTGGCGGGTTGGCGATAGGACTGCCACCTATCACATTGTTGGGACTAACGACTAATCTGTGTTTAACAGATCATTTGCTTGTTAAAATTATGTAAAACACAGATTACACCGGTTACCGAAACCCAAATTAATTTTAACAAGCACTAATTTTAACAAGCACAAAATTAATTTACATATCGGAAACCGGTCGTAAGTATTTTCAGCTAATCGTGGGTATACTGGTTCTACACCTGCCCACCACTTCGAGGATACGGGCGTAATACACTTTTTTTACTTATAGATTACTGGAAAACCTATAAGAAATCTATGGTATTTAAAGTACCGTAGTTTGTTAATTATGTACGGGAGCCCCTGTCTACGCGAGTCTAACTTGCACTTCGCCGGTTTTTACATATTAAAATAATGTTGTTGATTAATAACAATCTCCAGTTCCTGTTTATGTATGAATTGTAAAAACGATAATAAGTACCCATTGGTAGTGACATTGGATTTAGTCAAGGGGGGAATTACAGTGCCCTGAAGACCTGCGTTGATTGTAACGTTGTAGACAATAATTTACTCGATTATATCACGTAGCTGACATAAAGTGACCATGAGTTATGTTTTCGATGAAAACGAGCCCACCGTATTTAAATTTTTCTATTATTTTAAGTATAAAAACATTAATAGTTCAGTATAAAAATATTTGTTCAAAAAAATATTGCTTATTTTATAAAGAACAAATAACGTTTTAATAATGTTATTTTCATCAATAAAAAATTATTAAAAACATTATTCTAGCTGTTCATCTATTTGAATGTAAAAAAATCGTGTTAGTTACACCACTTAAAGTCAAAAACGACAGGGGCAATTTTGTCGCGATTTTTGTGGGTTTGGGTTGTATTTGTCCAGAATAGGCTAAAAAGTATTAAAGTCATCAGTCATCAATAAAAACATAGTAAAATATATCAGTCTAGCCGTTGATATATATATATATATATATATATATATATATATATATATATATATATATATATATATATATATATATGTTATAAAGCAGAAATACATATATATAAACTACTCTTTATTTGTTTACTGCATGCAAGAGTTTACTAACTACATTTATTTAATTTTTTTTGGCACCAAACTCGGGCGAAGCGCTATAGATGCAGACCGATAGATACTCTGTTTTTCAAAAGTGGCCCGGACTTACACGGAGAAACTATGGCGTAACAGCAATCAGGCAGAACGGGGATTGTAAAAGTCTCATTTCCTAGCCTTTTCCCATTTACACAAGTTTTAGGCATTTTAACTATTTCGTAACTAAATGGCCTAGTTATAAGCCATATATGTGCTGTAAAATATGAAAGTCTTTTTCAACAGCGTGTTAATTCTAACTGTATATGTAAAACCTTTAAAAAAAGAAAAAAAAAAGATTAGGACTACTAAATTAAGCATCCAGCATAAACTATTATCAGTCTTTAAAAAAAATGTATTACGACGACAAAAGTGTCCCCGGACGTCAACGCTATTATCTGTTGTTGTCTGTATAAGCTCTTGTCAATTTATAACGCACTAATTTTCTTTCATGTTTATAAATTCACAAATATTTATTTTTAGTGCTGTATCTGGTTTTTTATTTTTAGTGCCAAGACATGATGCCATAAGCAATTGAAGCAAATTTAATCTAATCCGGTAATGTGTACAATCTATTTGAGTCAAAATAAAATTTATGCATTTAAAAATAAATTTAATACAAGAAACAAAATCCTTTTTGATTTTAAATTTAACAATCAAAATTGAAAAACGGATATTTTAAATTTAATAAAAATTTGTAACCAAAATACAAATATACCTACAATAAGTAATTCCTTTCAAATCCGTAAATTCCAATAGGTTGATATAAGTGTTCACCTGTATTAGCGATAGCCTGTGGCTGAAACATGGGCTTCAGCCCATGTTTCAGCCACAGGCTGAAGATTCGACCATTGACTAAATAATTAAATCTCTTTCGATTTTGACAACAGACTAATTTAGCTGTAAAGAAAATAGTAGCTATGTATATAGGTACATATGTATATATGTGTTTATATTATCATATTATTGCAGTGTTTGTAATGTTTATTTTAATTAATTTGATGTATCTCTAATGCATTTTATTTAAAAATTAGGTGTTGAACACACCTCGGCAATATATACTTTAATCTGCCAAATTTCATACTTGGCGCAATTGTATTAAAAAGGGATCCCAAGCTTTTCATTCATCAAAATATATTTACCTGTATAATTCCCAGATTAAAAATACCATTCCACGTAAATAATCCTAAATAAGAGATGTAATGTTTAGAAGGGTCAAATGTGCGATAAAATAATATTATTTATTATATTTTGCTCGTGATGTAGCATTATATATATAACATAATTGTGTGTATAATGCAGCATAGTGATAATAATAAGTATAATATAATAGTAAGTATTTTACCATCATATTTTGTAACTATAATGTAAGTTATTAGTCTATAAATTCGATATAGTATTTGTTGGAATTAAAGACGCAGTCTTGTAGGTTCGTGTGTAAAAAATTTAAATAGGTATTTATTTTCAACTGTGTAACAAGGTCTAGGTCGCACAATAATTACATTATATACATCCATATAATGTATTATATACCAAAATGTAATTTTTAGGGTTCCGTACCTAAAAGGTAAAACGGAACCCTTTTACTAAGCCTCCGCTGTCTGTCTGTCCGTCTGTCTGTCACCAGACTGTATATCATAAGCCGTAATAGCTAGAAAGCTGAAATTTTCACAAATTATGTATTTCTGTTGCCGCTATAACAACAAATACTAAAAATAAAAAAATATATATATTAAGGTTATACGTATACCCCATACAAGAAACGCGTTTTTATCGTATTTTTTTAAAGACGGAACCCCTCGTACGTGAGTCCGACTCAAACTTAGTAGATTTTTTGCAATTTTTGCCTGTCTGTCTGACTGTTCTGGCTAATCTCAGAAACGGTGGACTGATTGTAACGGGACTTTTACAGGCATATAGTTGGTGTGATAAGGAGTAACTTGGCTATTTTTAATTTAGAAATCGAAGTCGAAGTCGTGGTCACAGCTAGTTTCAGAGCATAATTCTATATGAATATTTATGTTCTATTTATGGTTTAACGTAAATAAATTCTATCGTCTACTATTAATTTTAATGCCGGTATGGGCTCATATCATACGCTTAATCTAAATGCGGACGAATGAGTCGCGCGAATTAAGATTACGTCGTTTCAATAGTATGTCTCGATTTATGTAAAAAATCCATGGCTACTAAGCTTACATAACTGTTGCGGATAAAAATTTCCTGCAGTGATATAGGCAAGGGTAGCGGGGAGAGAGGAAGAGGGCGCGGTTGCGCGGGCGCAGATCACCCGGCGGGGCCTCACAACTAGACTTGCGCAAAATATATCCGAGAAAAGAAAAGAGTGATATGTATCTTTCAGAGTTACGGATATATATCACTCATTTATATCTTCAACTCCTTATAACTCAGTAGAAATCAGAGTGATTGGGATTGGTGACATATTTAGATTTAATGATAATATAAGGAAATGAAATGATTTACAGATTTAAAGACAAGATAAAGAGTTGAAATAAATGATATGTTTTTATGGATTCTGTTTGGTATTCTTTTACTTAATTATTTAAAAAGCAATCACGCTTGTTTTATTTGATACTAAGGATTGACCGCGGCTTCCACTGCGTGTGAAAGAATTATGTAAATTACATTTAACCGACTTTTAATGTTTTTAAAATGAGAGGTGTATTCGCCGATATATTAAAGATTTCAAGTTTCTAGTCTTAAGGGTTTAACCGGTGCAATATAATGACAAGATAAACAGTTAAAATAAATGATGTATTTTTGGTATATCGAACAGAATCGATATTATTTTATTAATTATTTAAAAACAAACGCTTATTTTTTATTATGCGTGCGTTTTTAAAACAAAGTACAAACAAAATAATTCTCATCACTGTTTATTATTACTATCCGCATTTGAACAATATTAAAGATATCTTAATCCCATTAGTTTAAGGTATAACTTTGTGTGTACAGTATGTAGTTCGATGCTACAACATTCTTCATTCCGAATGATGGTTTCCTCTCTTTCTACTCCCTGATAAACATATCATTTATTTATTTATTTATTTATTTAAACTCTTTATTGCACAAAATATACAACAGGCGAACTTAACGTCTAAAGACATTTTCTACCAGTTAACCTTGCACTTGTAGAAACATTGTAGTAACGGGTAGTGCACAAGAAAAGTCTTACGGAACAATTGCAAATAATTTTACACTAAACAAAGAGAATAATTACATTTATCTAAACCTACGGGCAGACCAATAAACATACAAATATTAATAAATTATATAAATTTTTATATAATAAATATAACAATCTCATAACTATTCATATAAAATGTACTTAAATAATCATAAAACATAATAATACGAATAAAATAGAATACTATAATCATTCCTTTCATTCTATTCCGCTTAGATGAAATACAATCACTCTGTGATATAAAGATATAGAGAGTTAGTTTGAATACTACGGAGTTACTGATATATTCACTCCTTTCTAAAGATTATATCTTTTTGAGTTAATCACTCCTGAGTTACACAAGTCTACTCACAACGCCCGCGCTACCTCTCAGGGTTGCTAGCCAACAAGCGTTAGATGAAAACTATATTTCTTGAATACAAATGAAATAAATCAACATAAAGGCAAATCTACACTTATAGATCCGTTTTGGTGTTGTTTGTAAAATTAAATAGGCATATATACATTCGTACTTCGTCTTTGAATCACGAAGTACTAAAATTTTCACTACGCCAGTCATCTATACTATTATATAAAACTGTTGCGTCTGTCTGTACGTTTAATTTATTGTCAATCTTCGTGGTAAATATTCATTTAATGATCAAGATCATCATTTGTACCAATTTAAACATTATTTTGTCCATTTAATTGGGCAATTATTTTGTCCGTCTACATTGGCTTGTTTTAAATCGAGAACGGCTGGATCGATTTTTACATGAAACATCTATCCATACATCCAAACATCGAAACTTTCGCATTTATAATATTAATATAACTGGCAGGATTAATATTAAACTAGCAGGATCCTCAAAAATTATATAATGCTAGCAGTTACTCGTGACTTCGTTCGCGTGACCAAAATCATTATTTTCTTTTCTCTAGTCTGGAGAAACAGTATCTTGTGTTACTCCGGGATAATGTAGCTTCTTACTGATAAAATAATTTTTAAAATTGGTCGAGTAGTTTTTGAGTTAATTTGTACACAAACGAACAAAAAATCAAATATTTTCACTATGTAATATTAATTTAGTTAGATAGATTAATATAGATGAATTCTTCATAAATCTTCATGTACATCTATTCTAGAATATATTCTATGACTGCTTACAATTTTTTTTAAATCCTTTTTTAATATATCCTGAGTTTCTTATTTACCGATTATTTTCTAAAGGCATAAGGATATAAAAAAATTGGTAAAATGTGTGTCGGGCCTCAGGCAATGTAGGGTTCCAAAGTTGCCCATCACAATATTGCGGACTAAGAAGAGGGCTTTCAATGTTTCATACTATGAACATTCAACCTATTTAACGTCAATGACGGTTATATCCGTCACACTGCTTCACCACCTATAAAAACTTCTCGAAGTACATTTTATAAGTTGGTCGACTATTTAAAAAAACTTGTTAAGCCTTCCAAGCCGTGAAAGTTATTCTTTTAATTTCATTTTATCTACTACTACCATGTTTTTTTTCCTACTCCCAAAACCATCTAGGTCAATAAATAAATAGGTACTTGTATAAACTGCTGAAATATTTAAATTTAATAGACACCTAGACAGATGCCTGTCCTTTTTTGGGTATCAAAACCTAGCCCCCATTCAATCTCCGGCTTTAGGCATATATTGTCGCTGCGCTTGACAAATTCCATATTATGTGATATTTATCAGGTTTTAGGAAGCAACAAGTTTATTTGTTACCTATTTAATAACAAATAATAATTTAATAAAATAGTTAAATAAACTATTTTGTTAATTTAATGACACGTTTTTTGTTGCTACCCAAAAACTTAAAATATCACTTACTTTGTCAGGCCCGGTGACGATATGCTAACCATTCGACTAAAGAAGAGGTCACCAACCAATATTTTTTCTTTATTAATATAGTAATAAAAGTGTAAAAAACACAATTGTAATTAAAAATTAAATCCCGCAATACAACCCATATTTTTGTTGTTTGTGTGTTATTTTTTTTTATAGTTTTTTAATATGTAAGTGTTTTATCTCTTTTCTCTTTACTTTATATTTCTTTTTGTCAATAGCTTTAAGGCCACATTTTTTGTTTATGTTGTGCACAATGTCTGTGTTTATTTATTGTTTTCTTCATACGGGTTAGCTGGAAGAAATCTCAATATGAGATAAGCTCACCTTTTGTCTTAATATTTAATTTTAATGTTTACTGTAACTGTTTTTGTGTACAATAAAGTGTTAAATAAATAAAATAAATAACCCACGCAGTACCCGATCCCATGGAAAATTAGGACAAAAGTATCCTATATCCCCGTGTTGATCCGGGCCTCTTTGTAGAACAGACCATCGCACGATTGGCTATATGTTTCGCTACCATCGTGACTACCAGATGATAGACTACCAGATGATTCCGCGCGTGCGCCCCGTTTGCGTCGCGCCCCGGTTTTGGTATCACCGCCAACCATATGGTATCACCGCCAATCATTTGGTATTACCAATTCCTGCAGCATAAGCGTCAATGCTTGCCATTGTCATGTTCCGATTTGGAAGGTAAGGTAGCTAGTGTTGTCAATATTTTACACAAACATATATAAAATGAGTATATGCGGCCATCAATTTCTAAATTGTTTTGTCAAAATAAAGGTGTGTTAATTCTTTACTTATTATCAAAATAACTCGTATATATTACGAAATATTTAGAATTGTTAATCATTTAACATATTTAAAAATTAATATTACTTTTGGGCTTAAATAAAATCAACTATTTGATTTAGGTAATAATTAATTTGGAGAAAATAATCTACTAGAATAAAATATTATAAAGGACTGACAGATATGTTTTCGAGGTATTCGTGTTTCTGAAATTGAGAAGTGGTGTCGTTAATCGTAATATACAATAAAGTTTAATCAGTTTTGTATTTTATATCACTACGTAATATAAAACAAAGTCGCTTTCTGTGTCTTAAATCTTTAAAACTACGCAACGAATTTTAATGCGGTTTATTTTTAATAGATAGATTGATTCTCAAGGAAGGTTTTTGTATATAAACCTTTCCGATATTCCTACGGGAACAAAAGCTACGCGGGTGAAACCGCGGGCAGGTCGCTAGTTTAATATAATTCGATATTTCGTCAGTTGTTGTTTAAATTAATAAATCTTATACCTTTTACCAAGCAGAGCTAACACTAGTATATATATATATATATATATATATATATATATATATATATATATATATATTCCTGTACTTACGTAATTTAAAAACATAGATGTGACTGTGTTTTCTTTTTTTCACTTATACTCACTTTCAATTTTTATCATAGATTTTGTCTCACTGTCACTTTTTATAGAAATCATTATCAAAGAAGCAATTTTACCTTGCATTTATCCTTGTTTGTTTTGTTTTTGTTAAAATTTTTTTTTAAATTTGTTTTAGTTAGTTTTAATCTCAAATGTACACCATGCCTGCTGTTTATAACTAGTGATTTTTTTTTAACAACCTGTATGGTTGGTTTTGCTGGAAGAAATCTCTTAAAGAGATAAACACGCCATTGTACATATATTTTCTTTTTAGATAAGTATTGTTTTGTATTTCTGTGTGTACAAAAGAATAAATAAATAGTATACTTAGTAACACTAACTCTTCGTCATATGGATAGTAACGCAGCATTAAGATCTTTGGTCTTCATACTCGATGGTTGTCTCTGTCTCTTCATCGGGAGAGTCAACTATTTGTTTGCTATCTTATAATATGTAAAAAAAGAAATAATGTAATTTTCTACTGGTGTAAGAATTTTCAAAATCAGTTCAGTAGTTCCGGAGATTACTTCCTAAATATAAACTCACACTTACAAAACCTCGATTCTTTTTAATTATTCTTAATAGATATACAGGTTGTCTTGCAAAAGATAGTACATATTGAAGGATACGGTAGTTAATGGTCATAAGTATACTATAACAATATAACAAAATGAAAATATTTCCTAATTATATAGTAAACCTCAACGAAATTAGAGTAATAATATGCAAAAGTATGGTCACCGCACGTTGTACTAACAAGTCTGGTCTCGAGTTCGGTAAATTGCTATTTGCAAACAGTGAACTTTTATGCGCCGTACGTGGGTGTCCATGCTTAACATTTTTATTTGATAACTAGCTGAGCCCGTGACTTAACCCGCGTGGAAAAAATGTAAAATAAAAGTAGCCTAACTAACTCCTTATTAAATCAGCTATCTGCCAGTGAAAGTCCCGTCAATTCAGAGATGAGCCGGAACAAACAGATAGAATAAACAAATAGAAAGAAAAAATAAAAATTGGAAAGATATTATTTTAGTATATACCTATATCCAAACCTATATCCTATATATCCAAACGCACACACACACACACACACATATATATATATATATATATATATATATATATATATATATAATATTTCATTAATTCAAATTTGCCACGCTTCGCGCGTGTATGTAGTCTTTTATCAGTCAGCCTGCATAGATATTTGGATGTCAGAAGCACAAAGCAACGACAATAAAGTACTTGCTTATAATTAACTTAAGATAACGGTATTAGTTTTCACAAAGAATCCGTAAGATAATAAAGCACTTTGCTGCATCTTTCGTCTAAAATGTTATCTATCTCTTAATCCTCAGTCAAACTCATTGGAGCGCCCTTTCTCTAATTAAACATTCCTACTTTTACGATATGAATACCGTCGTAATACTTGTTGTGAAGTAGGAAAAATAACGGTCCGAATGATGAGTGCGCCTTTCGGATGCACGTGTGGGAAGCGTTTGCGCAAGAAGGCAATCCGTTCCCAAACTATGATTGCCGAAGGTCCGAGGAGAAAGGCGGAATCGAAAAAATTAAGAGGTTTCTATGAGGAAACGAAATTAAACGAATCATACTGACTTTATGATAAAAAGGCGCTAATATTGTTGCTTCCACGGTTTGCTTACGGTATTTATTGTACAGTGATCTATAATATTATATTTATATTTTATGCTTTAGTTTTTTACGCATTTTAATGTTAATATGAAATACATGCTAATATAAAATAAAAGAAAGAGTAAAGTTAATTTAAATAATTACATTAACACTATAAATACGAGTTTCTGTACGTGTGTGTGTGTGTGTGTATTTATGTAAGTGTGCGTGTGTGTGTGTTGTGTGTCTGTGTGTGCGTGTGTGTGTGTGTTCATTTGCTATTCATTCATGCTTCAACTATGCTTCAATGTGATGATGATTAATTATTTTTTTTATATGTACCTTAGACCTAGAGTTAACATATAGCCTGTCGTTTACCGAGGAAAAAATAATGGTTCTTCAGCTTCAGAATAGACGATAATGTGTCTTGAGTTCTAATCCTGAACCGGGTAATTAATTCTGGATAACTTTTTCAGTTTTTCTGGGAAATGTATCTTATTCTACACTTTTTATCGTCGGCACTTGGTGAAACTCCATTTTAATGTAATATTTTATCACTTATACACTTGTACTGTTTCACAATAAAGCTATTATCACTTATTACCAACCGGTTTCGCTTACACAAGCATCATTAGGGCAATTTATAGTTACAAAAGGTAATAAGTGATAATAGCTTTATTGTGAAACAGTACAAGTGTATAAGTGATAAAGTATTACATTAAATATATCTTACCCGACAGTTGTCCACTAGTCTTACTATTGAACTAAATAAATAGTAAAGAAAGTAATAATAATAAGTAATAATAACTCCCATATTCTGGCAAATAAATGATTTCTTTCTTTCTTTCTTTAATAAAAAAAGAAACATAAAATAGGCACACATTCATATGCGCAAATTTTCTGCTAAAATTATTACTGGTAGGTATATATAGATTTTTAAAAATATTTAAATATCAGTCAAATCTGAAAACTGACATCAAGTGTAATATTTAAAGAATGCGTTGATATAATCCGTGTATTTTAATTACATAATATATATTTGCATCAATAAAGTTGTTTGATGAATATTACACAGATAAAATCTAATCAGATTAATTTGTGTGATTATCATTATCAATTAATTAACTTAAGTTGACACCTCGTTTAACAAGCTTAAGTTGACACCTCGTTCGCCCTATATTTACGAATGTAATTATTTTAAACAGTTGTTTTGAGGAGTAGGTTTTTAGTTAAACGAACAAGCCAAGTTCTCCTATTTTACTGGAAAAATCGGGCTCTCTTTGAAGAAAAGAACATATGCGGTTCTGCTAGGCAGTTGGTAACATCGGACGATTGGCTACACGTGTCTCTACCACGTAATTACTGGCTGTTAGAGTTCTGCTCGGGTCTGATACTATAGCTTTAGTTTGTGCCAGTTTGGAGGGTAAGGTAGCTGATAAATTTATACATGTGGAATTAACATCCCGCCACACGGATAGCAACGCACCATTAACAACAATGTCTGCGTTCCGATCCGGTAGTAATTATTAAAAAATGTCAACTTGTTAAAAGTACCTGTAAAGGTTCACTTGAAAAAAAACAATTTTTGATTGTGATTTTTAAACATTTTTGGTTTTTAAAGGCGATGGATGTATTGCCATCTTGTGATATAAAAAACGGTTTTTTATGAGGATGTGTTAGTTTGCTTATAATTTATAATTTTAGTATCGTTGACCAGAACGACATGATGTTTGGTAGGCGAATTAATAAGGCAAATAGATGTTACTTAAAAAAATAAAAAATTCCCTGCGATATTTCTTTGTTAATTCATTATCATACCTTTACCTCTCTGCCTCAGGTGCAACATTTTAAGAGTAAAACAAGAAAAAAGATAATGATCCTCGAATAGGAATCCGGCAGCCTCTGGTCAAGGTTACCATGTCAATGCAAAAGTAACAGAACAACAAATTTCGTGTCGGTTAAGCCTGTACCAGTTATTTAATTTCTTTTATCAAGTATAAATGAACGGATAACCTTAAAATGGCTAAACCAATTTTGATAAAAATATTTAAGAACCATCGCTAAAAAACCGGGCTTCAGTCAAATAACACCTCACAAGTACAAGTGAGTTTATTTGTAACTAGCTGTTGCCCGCAACTTCATCCGCGCGGCATGGCTCCTCCCCTGTAGGTGACAGCGTGATAATATGTAGCCTATATGTTGACCCGAACTGTTAGTAATATTCATGCAAAATTTGAAGTAAATCCATGCAGTACTTTTTGAGTTTACCCCGGACATACATCCATACATACAGACAAACAGACAAACAGACAAACAGACAGACAGACAGACAGACAGACAGACAGACAGACAGACAGACAGACAGACAGACAGACAGACAGACATACAGACAGACAGACAGACAGACAGACAGACGGACGGACGGATGGACGGACGGACGGACGGACGGACGGACAGACAGACAAAAATTCTAAAAACTATATTTTTGGTTTCGATAGATAGTAATTTTTCTATTTTTTATTAATTTTTCTTGAATATTATTTTTTACACACATATATATATATATATATATATATATATATATATATATATATATATATATATATATATATATATATATATATATATATATATATATATATATATATATATATATATATATATATGTGTATTAATAGGATTGTACACGTCCTTTTTAACGTGAAGCTATTTATACAGGTATTGATATTCTACGCAGATAAAGAAATCGTATTGCCCGGCAAGAAGTAGAATCCAGAACCTCTTGATTTCAGCAAAACAAGATAACAGACAAAAATGGCTGAAAATAATAATTTTAAATATATCCGCCAGTCTTATGATTGCGGTGTAATTTTCGATTCTCCGTTATTTCGGCTTCTAACAACCTTGATAAGAGCATTGATCTATCACAAAATATATTCTTTATTTGAACTGTACTTTTTACTGTTACAAAACAACATGCATCTAAAAGATTTAAATTTTTTAAACTTGTTAAGTATTGAAATATTTATATGGTAGAGTAAACTTTAATAAAAAGGCTAAAAATATGTATGTAGATGTTAATGAATTTAAGATTAAACATTTATATAATTCTAAATTGCAAATAGTTTTAAATGAGTTGTTTAATTAGTGTTTTAGTTTTTTATAATGAAGTAGATATACTCGTAAATATAAGCCATCTGCATTGTCTTACGAAGCTAACAGAGTAATTTAGCAATGTAAGCAATTAATTTTTAAGAATATTGAAGGCAAGAAATCATGAGTAATTAAATAAGAAATAGGAGTTTTTTTAAGAATTTTTTATAATATCAAAGTTAAAGAAAATTCCTACCGTATTCATATTATTAAATTTTTGTCAATAGCCTTGTTTCCACAAAGAAAGAATCGGATATACCTAATAATACATTATATCCAACTCATTATTAGTAGTTTTTAATGATCAATTATAATATGAAGATAACGAGAAACTTACATATTTATTTTGAAAGATAAGGGATTAATAATATTTTTAGGATAGAAATTCGGCAAAATTAGACATTAAGTCATGTGACAGTCAATGCAAATCTGGAAGTGTTACGTCACACCGTGATAAAACATCATCTTAATGTTTTTATTTTCATAGAAACCAGAGTATTTAATATACTTATATATATATATTACCACGTTGTGATGTCATTAGGACGTCATTACAATCTGGATGAGATCTTTAACAAATTCATATGGGACCAAACGAGAAGAAAATTTAAACAAAAAATATATATTTTTCAAATCGGTCAATAAATGGTCGAGTTTCCAGGTAACAAAAAAATATAATTGAGTTGATAACCTTCTTTTATTTGGGAATTCGGTTGAAAACAGCAACGCAAATGTGAATGGATGGAGGCACCGGAGAAGACGAAAACTGATTTATCAATATTTTACATTAAAACTAGTCGGACGTTGTCCAGCGGTAATGTTTAGAGTTTTAGAAACCAGCGTGTTTGTTTGTAACGTGTTCTAATGAGTGTGGAGGAACTTAAACTACGATATATGGCTCTCGGTATTATCTGCTTACACTTTAAGGATTTTGGCATGAAGTTATGTATGTGTGTATGTGTAGTATATTTTGTACAACATTAAAACCTGATTTTTTTTAAAATTTTTATAGTAATCTGTGGTCGCCTCTGTGGTCTAGTGGTCCAGTGTTGGCGTTGACCACATGAGGTCCCGGGTTCGATTCCCGGGTCGGGCACTTTAAAAAAAAAAAGTGTTTTTTCAGTTTTCTGAGAAACACAAAGTTGCCCGGGATTGGAAAGTGCCCGGTTGGCGATAGGCTTGCTACCTATCACATTTGTGGGACCAAGTATCTTCGGCTAATCGTGGGTGCACTTGTTGTACCTCTGCCTACCCCTTCGGGGATATGGGCGTGAAGATACTTTTTTTTATAGTAATAGAAATTTCTAAAATTTCAGTTCATGACCCTTGAACTGAAACTATAAACACAAATTTATTTTACCTATTATAAGCTTCGTAACTTCGTAATCTACTTCTTGTAGTGTATGCATATTGTCTCATACTCATATATTTTTAAAAACTTTTAAATTGACATTATATAATTTTCTTTTAATTTCTGAACGTTTTTCAACATTTATTCGTAATTTCATAATCTTGAAGTGATACCACTCTGTTTCTTTAAGTAACTACTATCTTAAAGCATTATAATGTTTTATTATTTCAGTTCTACTTCGAAGATAAAAAGTTTATAGTTGGATACCGTATATGGTAATGCTACAATAAAAGTTAAGCGATGGCTCTATGTTAATGTTATTTCGAAAGATGGATATTTATCCCAAAATCTAAATTATAAAAATCACTGACACGTGTATCGTGGAGGGTCGATGACCTCAGAGGAACCACCCTAATTTCACATTCTTCGTCTTTGTCTAACACACGCGATTACTAATACGACTGTTTCTTTCTCGTCGGCCATTCTCACGTGCGCGCGCGTCGCACTATGCCGTATGAGGCGCCTATCAAAAAACCTCTGTCCTCTATGACACTAGACGCACACAGATAGAATAGTTGCATAAACAGGTATTAAGTTACTAAAATATTGAGTCCCAGATGTCTCTGAACCCTTTTTTGGTCTCTACATATTACATTTCGCAATAGTAAAAGAAACTAGATATTATATAGGTATTAGGCTACCTACTTTTTATTAATTTATTTTTAACAATCATTACCTAGTTGAAAAAATATGACTGGATCCTAATATTTTTAGCATTTGGATTTTATTTTTAATGTATGTCTCTAATAACAGTAACACTAATAAAAATGTACTTTATAGTAATGTTGGTTGTTTTATAATATTTAATTATAACACTAGGGACATAGATATTATATCAATTTAACCGTATCGACGCCCCCCGCGAATATTTCGGTAATAGAAAAATACAAATTGTTTAGGAAAAATAAAATTTTATTTTTTTGATATTTAGTTTTCGAATGGTTTTGTATCTCAAAAGAATTTTTTGGTTATTTAAATTAGTTCAAAACCGTATTATTAGTTTGATAATATCTTTGTAAATATCAATAGAAAAATTGTGGAAAAAATTCACAAGGTGAATCATGATCTCTAAATGCTGAAAAACACATATCACGAAAAAATAATAGCTTATTACTGGAATATTCGATGGGGGCGTAGATATGTGTGTAAATTTCTCTACGAGGATATTAATTGATGCTATAGTTTTTGATATTTACCTATTTTTTTATTTAATATATATAATAAAATTTTATTTCTTTTGATTTTTATTGTATCATGGTGATTAAAATATAATACAAATATTTAAAAATCAAGGTAAAATAACATGGTTATTACTATTTAAGTACATTCGTTTATACTGTACAAATAATAATACAGTAATTTATTGTTTTTTAAATTTCTGTAAAACAGTAGTTTAGCAATAAACACAAAGATATTTTTATAGTAGAAACTGATATAATTATGCGACATTCCTAAACTAAAATACTCGTAGCATAAGTAACATATTCGTCAGCTGATTTGTATTGGATAAATAATAAAGTACCTACGTAAATACAACATGTAGCAAAAATAATTGTTTTCATTTCTATTTCAGCTTAATTATACAACGCGTACTAAAGCAATATAAATAAAATTCAATTAATGGCGAAGTATTTACATAAGTTTGATTAAATAAAGCAACATATTATGCGGCTTCTACTACGAGTATTACATTGTTACAGTCTAATTATTACATTTCTCGCCGATTCGATCCCTATTCTATTCACCGCGCCTCTCACTCGACACCGTGGAAAAGTAGGAGAAAAGGAACACACTTTTTTATATCTTAAAGCGTCTGATTATTTCTTTTTCATTTGTCTGGTCGCCTGAGGCTCTGAGAACACAGTGTTACCGCTACTTTAGAGGTGAATTCACTTGTTAGTTTCCTGTTTACTGTCTTTTACCGTGGAATATAGAATTACTCAACGTACTAAGCAGAGCGTGTCAACAATAGGATTAAGTTTAGAAAATACGTTTTTTATAAATTGTACTGATTTTAAAGTACTTTTTTCTACTATTCATTTGATTTTTTAGTGAAGTAGAAGTATCATCACGCCCGATTCCCTTGCGGGGTAGGCTGAGTAAACCGGCCCTTCAGAGCTTTCCAGTTCACCACGATTTACCGGTTTGCAGTTAGCGAGATATATGTGGTGATCACATCACCGCATTTCACCAGCCTGATAACTATAATCGACTACTTCTAGCGGTAGCCGGGACCGACGGCTTTACGTGCTCTTCCGGGGCACGGGTGTAGTAACACACTACCGCCAGAATCCATGCTACTACTGAGGTTTTTGATTTTTGAGAAAACCTCCAAAAAATCTCAATCACACTTATGCTCGACCCAGGAATCAAGATTAGAGTTTTGAGCATCTAAGCTAAATAATCTCTCCCCTAGACCACGAGGCAGTTTTTTAGATAATTTTTTTAACTGTTTTTTTATATAAAAAAAGCAAATATTTAAACTTAATGTATTATATATTATCATATACAGATTATATCATCTACAGAAAGTAGTCTGTACAGACTATAATTAATAACCATCCGTTATACATGCTAATAACACTGACTATTTTTTCGTATTTGAAATCTGAGGTTAGAATACCACAACGCGAGTGCTAATAATGCAAATGGAGTTTTTGGTATATTGACTAATGACTTCCGATTGATTGAATTACGATATGGCAACAATGCAGAAATATTATTCAAATAAACAGAAGCCATTTGAAGGAATATAATAAACATGTTTTTGATTGCTTTAGATATGCGCAATGCTACGAGTCGCGTAGGCGAATCTTGTACCAGTGTTTAACCACTTGAATAGAGAGTAAATCAAAATATAATTGTCTATTATGTCTTAACAATTTCAGTCCAATTTCGTTGATGAGTATTGTTTAAAAATGTTTACATTCTCTACGTCTACAAAGCATAGTTTGGCGTTGTGTTTCGTGTATAGAAGTGTTTAGTATATATTATCATAAAGTAGGTATCGCGACGTTTTTCAAGGTCTTTCGCCATAGGTGGATGCGCAGGTTATCTGTTTATGTATATCTATCTATCTACATGGTCATGCTACCTATATTTACACCGTGTATACAATGCTACGTGAAGGAATGATTTAACCCTTTTGATCAACTCGCCGAATCATAAAATAACTATAAAATAGTACTAAAACGAAGACTGGCTCATCGGATACTTTGAGATTTAACATACTTACCTTCTAAATCTCTAAAATAGTAAAGCTAAAGGTTAGTCGTAATATACCTATTGCCTACGTAAAAGTCATAATTTAGATGGTTTTAGATAGAGCGTTTTGATTGCAGGCCTTTGTTCTATTAATTAAAACGTTATTAGTTTTATATTTTATACTTTTTGTCTGTTACTATTTCACAAAAATGTTTTATTTAATTTATATCGCCAACCGATTTCGCTTTTTTACGGGAACTTCCCAATTTCTTCTCAATCATCTTCTCAGTTTCATAGCCCTGAAGATACCGTAGAAAGCGAAACCTCTTGGTGATATAGATTAAATAAAAAGTGCTTTGTGAAAAAGCGCAAGTGTATTTAAGTGTACATAATTAATAGTTTTATTTTATACATGGGCAAACGATTAAGGAAGCTTAAAAATTGATGATAGAGCTTGTCGATGCCGTGTTCTGTTTAGGGGGATAAGGTAACCAGTAAATCTACGTAAGTAGGATTACATCCCTGCTACACGAATGGCCACGCCCTATTAAGATTTTTACTGTCTATAACGTTGTTTCTTTTCATTGGAAGAGCCGAATTGGTATGGTAAAAACTTATCAGCCAATATCCTACTTCCTAGTTCCTACTAATATATATTAAATAAATAAATACAAAATCCGAACGTATATAAAGATGGATGGTAGGCCGAATGTTCATTAGATAGCCTTTCAAGCAAAACCAGCCGATCCGATTTTGATGAAATTTGGAACACATGTCGATGATAACTTGGAATAAGCACATATGACACTTTTGATTGAAAAATAAATTGTTCCCGTGGGATTCACCAACAAATTTTATAATGCAGCGGGCTGCAGGATGCAGCTAGTCTATCATATTTCTTACTTTGCCACTACAGTATCAGTATTTATTTTTGCCATGCTCTTGTCTAAATAGAATTGTGAGTTCTAGCGGATAAGCAGTAAAAGCAGTGCTTGTTAAAAATTTGAAAGAATATATATATTTTTTGGATTTATCAAAATTATCACATTCAGTGATAAGAAAAGACAGTCCCGTAGCCTTATGGAGACCATAAGGTGCATACATATATCCTAATTTATTTTTTAAAACAGTGCATTTTCAATGTACTTGTTTCTCGCTGCTTATCTATACATTATAATAAAATCGTAGGAAAGTCAAAACTGTACATTGAATATTTTTTTAAAAGAATACTTGGGGCGTGATCTACAATCGCTATCGAAGCCAAAATATAGTTTTTAGAATTTTTGTCTGTTTGTCTGTATGTATGTCCGGGGTAAACTCAAAGTACTGGATGGATTTACTTCAAATTTTGCATGAATATTACTAACAGGTTGGGTCAATATATAGGCTACATATTATCACGCTATCACCTACGGGGGAGAGGCAGTGCGGAGTAAAAGAACTCCGCGCGGACGAAGTCACGGGCAACAGCTAGCTAACGAATAACGCCATACGAGAATTAGGAAATTTTGCAAACACAATTTCAGGGGCTATATCCTGACAAAATAGAACATAATGTGGTAACTTTAGTAGTATAATTTCTACTATGCAATCGTAACCTTGTCCTGCAGGGGACTGCTACATACGTACCTACATGCGTACATATTACAAAGTATAATAAGATAAAAAACATGTAATTTCAAAAGTACATAGATTACTTACAATATTTTTACTCAATGTGTATGAGGCCTTAATTCATATTGTACCTTTGATTGTGGAAAGTACACAATCAAAGAATTGTGGATATTATAATATTTTAAAGTCCTACAATATTTTCCTTGATAGAAAAATGCGTGATATTTACGTAGTAACACAGATCAAATATAATATTTCTATATAATTTAAGCAAGTCAAAACTGTACATTGAATATTTTTTTTAAAAATACTTGGGGCGTGATCTACAATCGATATCGAAGCCAAAAATATAGTTTTTAGAGTTTTTGTCTGTTTGTCTGTTTATCTGTTTATCTGTATGTATGTCCGAGGTAAACTCAAAAAGTACTGCATGGATTTACTTAAAATTTTGCATGAATATTACTAACAGGTCGGGTCAACATATAGGCTACATATTATCACGCTATCACCTACGGGAAAGGTGCTGTGCGGAGTAAACGAAGTCCGCACGGACGAAGTCGCTGGCAACAGCTAGTACTGAAATAAACTTAATAAATATGCAAACCCAGAAATACAAACATTCATGCTCATTACATCCATATGTGTAATAAATCCTTTAAATAAACACATAACATTATAAAGTAATGTTCTATTTCTGACTGTCTAAAAAGCGCATTAATTAGCCCTTGCTGGCAGATAAACAATATTGTGTAATAATAATTTCTAACTCCAATGAAGGGCTTTCAAAATAAAATTCAACGATTTGATTGGTGTTCGACAAGTGGGTTCAGTCCCTGAATATGACCTTGCGGCGTGGGAGTCAAAGCTAGAAATCGCTGTGGTTACGCAATCTCAACCACTCGGGCGCGCCTCCGTGCGCGCGCCTGCCGCCATATTGCTGTCCTGCGATACCCTAATGAACTCACATTTCTGTAATCGAATTGTTTTCTAACCTTATTCACTTTTAATATGGTATCTAGGAATAACAAGACTTTTTATGGTACATTTACATATGTGACTTGCGCTATTTTACATAATATTTAACATGAATATTGTTTTGGCTAGGGTTGCCAATGCTTACCTATAATTACGTATAGCTTAGTCTTAGAAATTTAATTAATTTGTAGTGTGTGGTCTGTAGTAGTCATGATGTTAATGATACGTTTTACGCCTAGCAGTAAGGTAATTTTTTATATAATAAGATAGCAAATAAGTAGGTGGCTCTCCTGATTGATAGAGACAACCATTGGCTATTCATATAAAGGATGTAACTAGTACGTTGCTATCCGTGTAGCGCGGTATTAATTGCACATGTAAAAGATTACCGGCTACCGTACCCTCCAAATCGGAATAAGTCAGTAACAAGCATTGACGCTATTGCGGCAGGAACAGATAAGGTGGTGGAACCAGACCTGGGCGAGACGATGCAAAACATTATCACCTAGTAGTCACAATGGTAGTGACTCTTATAGTAAATCTTCGCATTTTACCAACTACTTGGCAGAATGGCTGCCAGATTATTCGTCGAAGGGGGCCCGGGCCAACACGGGGATAATGCACGCCCGTTTGTAAACGTTTTTAAACGGTACTGGTCACTAAAAGAGATATTTAAAAATGAAAAAATGCCAATTTCAGTAAAAACTAAACTATACAGCACATGCATTCTACCATGTTTTACTTATAGGTGTCAAACTTGGCCTGTTACGAATAAAAACAACAAAAAACTCACAGTTTGTCAACACAACATGGAACGGAGTATGCTACACATAAAGCTATGGGATAGGTGGACGATTTCAAAAATTAAGAAAAGAACAAAGGTGACCGATGTATTACAAAAAATAAGAAACCTCAAATGGAACTGGACGGGTCACATCATTACAAAGAAAAATGGACGAAAGATGTAATGGAATGGTATCCCAGAACTGGAAAAAGGCAAAAAGGACGTCAAATTAAAAGATGGGAAGACGATTTACCAAAAGGATGGAGAAGATTACCTCGGAATAGGAAGGAATGGGAAACAATGGGGGGTGACCTATGTCAACAGACAACCTGATCAATAAACTGGATGCTGATGAATTACTTAAATTTACGATATATCTATCTGAATTTTTTTATATAGGTTTTTAAGTTGATTTATCAATGGTCAGAGAATTAAGGCTTTATTTATGTTATTTTAGATGTTATTGAACAACCTTAGATGTTTTTGTCATAACAACTTATAGCTTTTTGAGGGAAACATATTAAAGTTCTTAATGGGCAACGAAGATTATTCAAGCTGTTTTTAAATTCATGCCGTATTTTTGATCATTTAACAATATCTGACTCTTTTGCAGAGGTCTAACAACAGGCCTATTAGTCAGGGAGAAATAGTGTTTGCTTCCAGTAAACGTTATAGCTGCAATTTTATTAGATTAAAAATTAATCAAACATATTGTCTATAACATAAGCCTAATATCTTCACCGCTATATTTCGCAATATTTGGGAAAATATGCGTGTTATCGACATGTACATATTAGGAAATTTTCCATAGGTATATTTTACTTAATGGTAGGGTATTGTGATAATTCGCAATTTTGTTATATGTCGCAAAATTATCCTTTAAGGTAAAAAAGCAAATTTTTCTAAATTGTTTAAGTACCTATTCAAATTATCTAATTTTTTTATAAGCTATCGACATGAGACAAAAAAGTAATCAAAATGTAATACGTTTATTTAGGGAAAATAAAATAATAATAATTTAACATATGGTTTTGTAGTTTGTTATTCATAAAAAACAAAATAGCTTTGGACTAAAAAACATATTTTTATTGAAAAAGGGGCTAACGTACAGGAGACTCATCTGATGGTAAGTGATCACCGCTACACTGCTTGCCGGCCTTCTAAGAAAGAGTACCTAAGCTCTTTTCTTGAAGGTCCCCAAGTCGTATCGGTTCGGAAAACCCCTGCCGGCAATTGGTTCCACAGAGGAGTAGTGCGGGAAAAAAGTTACTCGAGAATCGCATAATTATGGATTTCCAGACATCGAGGTGGTGAGAATGAAATTTTGGATTTTGTTACGGATGATAAAACTCTGCGGCAGAAATTAATTCAAACAGTCCCTCCCCATGCTAGCTTAATTTACTCATTGAATAATATTTTTAACAAAACAGACGAAAAATTATACATTATAATCAGTGAGTGAATAATCAATCATCTGTACCCAAAGTGTACGAAATCAATCTGTTTTCGTACACTTTGGGTGCGTTTCTTTTTTAAAAAACAATTATGAGACAACTCTTAGAATATATTCTATCTAATAAAATAAGAATTATCATAATCGGGTTACTCTGTACAAAGTTATGCGTTGTCATACATTAAGGTCATACATTATTGTAAATGTACAATAAACCATCCATTGTTTTCGTACTCCAATTATTAAAATAGATAGATAAAATTTAAAAAAAAAAACAATAAATAGGTCAACCCTCGGGGTATACCCATTCGAATAAAAAAAGAATAATCAAAATCGGAATACTCTGTAGAAAATTTTGCGTAGTCTAACAAAAAAATATACGCGTTGAAGTCGAAGAACCGTTTTTCGTCGGTTAAAAAGATTTGCAATAAAAAGATATCCTGTTGCACTTTTTTAAAATTCATTATTATTTTAATCTCAGAGGTGGTTTTATTGTAAATCTGTATCATTTTCTATAAGCAAGATAAGCAGTCAAGGGTTTTTTGTTTTTTTTATTAATTACAAACCAAGACGTACACAACATGTGTTTATTTAAACATTTTTTATTCTCACAAATAAAGGAATGATTAATATCTTTTGATTGCTTTTTGTCTAGTTTTTTTCTGTAAGATGTTGAACTGATCCTGGACTGAAGTTATATATTATGTTCATATTTTCTATTTAACAGTTTTTCAAAACATCACCATATTGTTTTTTGGAGTCATACTTTAGTGAGTATAATAAGTGATTTAAGCACTCCAACATCCACACTTTCCAGAAGTGTTTCAGTCATTTTCTAAGAAAATTGGTAGTTCTAGGCTAAATATAAAAACAAAATTGTGAATTTTCGTATTTAGCCTATTCTTTCTGTTAGTATATATATATATATATATATATATATATATATATATATATATATATATATATATATATATATATATATATATATATATATATATAAACGTTGTCTCATAATTGTTTTGATTATTCTGTTTTTTTTTTTTTTAATTTACTGATTTTAAGCTAGTAAAATTGCAGTTCTAACGTAACTAAAAATGGGAATAGTTTAGAACTGATTCTCTCGGGATATATTCGTTAAAAAAACACTATGATATGCGTACGCCAGCTTAAATTGAGCCATACGCCAAAGGTTCCTATACAAACCGGGTGTCACGTAAAATTGTATTTGCCGCCCGAAATGTTTGAAACTTGTGATGTCTATAATTTCTAAATTACAAAACTGAAGACCTCAGAAGATGACAGCAGTATTAAAAGTTGTGTTTCATGTAGATGTTAGAAGTGTTGCCTCTAGATATAACACAGCTTCATGGTAACAAGATAGATAAAAGAAAAGCGGTCGAAATTAACCCAGCCAAAACGTTGCATTGGAAATCAACTACTATAATCATGACGGTAAAGATACATTTGGTTAATTTCTTTATAAAAAGGTAGATAGTATATTCTTTAAAGTTAGACACATTTAACCTTCACTAACCTTTGATACAGGAAAGACATATCTATTTTTTGGCGCCAATCAATATGGCTTAAATATTTTTATTGAACAAAATATGTAGGTCGAACCAACTGATTATTTTTTATTATCTAAAACTCCTATAAATTATATATATTTTGCAATATCAAAGATAGCGGACAAGATAGATTCCTTAGGCTGTGAACGTTTTTCGTAAATATAACTTATTTTCAACCAACCTTCCGAAAAAGTGAGTGTTCTTAATTCAGACGTTTATTTTTTACACAGCTTGTAAAGGGATGATCTACCGCAAATCGGAACCATGGATTTGGGCCATGATTCTGAGACGAAACCCGTTCGAAATTTGTGAAGGAAATTTTTATTATTTTGGCGATTTTTTTACCTTAAATTTGTATACATTTATTCTAATATCTACGGCGCTTATACTAAAAACTAGTAAAATTTAGGGAAAAAAATCAAATAAAAGGATTATGCGCCACATACCATACAAAATAAACGGCTGGTGCAAGAGTACTGCGGGCGCGACTAGTTGGAGCAATGTACGCTTTACATTGCGTGGCGTTAAGATAAGAAAATATCGTAAAACGCAAATTTTGCATTTCCCATAAAATAAAAAATTGCCATTATGATTAGGGCATAAACATGGCAATATTGCCTTAATTTTTCGGCAGACCGTCCCTTACACGCTGTATATGTATAACTTCATATTATACAGTATACAAGTCAATTGTTAAAAAACTTTACCTATGAATATTTGGTATCAGAATCGAGTACTAAATATCCTTCGTATTTAGCACTCGATTCTGATATCAAATATGTAAACGTTTAATGTTTATTTATAGATACTCGCCCATAGACATCGATGTTCATTGTTTACATACAGTGATTTGCCGAATTCCGTCACCTTTGACACCTTTGCACCTGACACTCAACGGACGTTACACAAGGAAGTAAACATTTTTTTACTTATTACCAAAAAGATTACACTCGACTCGCGCGTCACTGTCGCCCGCGTGGTGAGCATAATTTCTGAATAGTACTACTCTAATTTCGTTGCGATCACGGATTAAACTGGATACGCCTTTCAAGGCAATTTCTTAGGTTGTCAGTGTCGCTTGCATTGACACAGAGAAATACTGAGTTATATTATTTACCGATAAAACAAAATCACCCCAGGAGTATTCCTTAAGTCTTATCTTTTTATTCGGCACGATAAAATATCACAATATGGCATATTTCATTTTTTTACGATATAACATATCTAAAAGCGTTTGACATTTACAGACATTTGCTCATATGAGCGGCTACCCATTTTGTGTCAATACCGTGTCTATTAGTATTTGTGTGGTCTGTCATTGCTATTTTAGTTTAGTAATATTCTCTTTTTATTATATTTTCATTTGTTATACATAACCATTAACTATCAATAATATGATATATTTTACCAGTAACCTGTATATATGTCTTAGCACTAATTCTGCGGTAGGAAAAACTTAAAACCTTTCAAACAATAAAAAATTTGGATACGAACTAGCGACCATGCCCTGAAGGCATGGATCATTTAACAATTAACATATTAAATATCGTACTAATTTTTTTTAACAATTAACAACTGTTATTTATATTAGCAAATACTGTTAAAAGTAATTTTTATGCATCACTAAAATTACCAATAACTTGATATATGATAATAATGTTATTAAAAAAAACAGTAGCAGTCGTGGGACTGCCGATAGAAGTGAAAACGGAACTATTAAGTTGAGAGTAATTAAAACTATATGCAAAACATAGCTATAGATATACTATTATCATTAGCATGTCGGTGACGCGAACCGAGGATTTTACCCTCTACCAAAACGCTCAACGCGCCTAAAGAAGTTTTCACTTCAAAAATATTTCGAGAGACCGTGATAATAATAATTGTTAAAAATTATTAGAACTATTCTAGAGGACCTTTTTTTTGTTAGCTTCGTATTTTTACTGCTTCTAATACTTATTATATATATCCTACTGATATAACATAAATAAATAACTATTAAATATTAATTAACTTTAACAACATAACAGTTTAACAATAATTTCCATGCCTACCCTGAAGCCTGACCACTGAAATACGTATTGGTCGTTCAATGTGGCGAAATTCTCCATCGATTCGTAAATAAAAATATTTATTCGCAAGAACATGGGTGATACAAGTTATTAAAAATTAATTAAGTTACCAACATATTCTACCATGATATGTTGCGCAAATATTTAGAAAATATTTGCATGGAATTTTAAAATATTTCAAGTTCTATATAGTTTAAATATGTATGTTATTTATATACAAATTTGTACATATTATTTATATGAATTATATCAAATTCCAATTTTATTTTTTTAATTGTTAAAATTACGATATTTACGATTACGATACATTTAATTAAACAAATGAAAAAATATTTTATTTTTTACGTATGCTTTTGATATCGATTCTTTAAGAATTACTACCGGATCGGAACGCGTGACGTGATCGATTCCGTCGATTGTACTGAAACAAAATGTACAGTCAGCATCAAATTGATATGATATGAGCTCCAAGAGTAAACAAAATAATCGTAAAAACATAAAATCAATTGTTGTAATCAATTCGAATCATCATATTATTGTAAATACACAAAGTGTTCAAAAAAACTTACTAAATTATTGTTTCATATTTATATAAGCAGTCAAGGTATTCAAAATTATCCTGGCAAAGCTCTTGGAGCTATCTGTGCATAATAGTTACTTTTAAACCAAAAATGATAACAGAATCAATTTTCATTTACGGCATTTTATTTCTGTTAATTAGGGTCGTTATATATATACATTTTGTTTTGATTAAATACACTTTGGAAATATACATATTCTGTTATTACTATTTTTTAAAGGTCACCATTATGCAGTTTTTCTGATAATTTTGATTACTCTAGGAGCTAATATCAATTTGATGCTTACTGTACCTACATATACTCGTTGGTCGAGTGGTTAGCGACCCTGACTACGCGATCGACGAGGCTCGGGTTCGATCCCCGACGGGGACAAGCATTTGTGTGATGAGCATAAATGTTTGTATTTCCGGGTTTGGGTGTTTATTATATATATATTCTAGTATTTATATATGTATTTTCTATGTATTAGTATCGTTGACTAACACCCATAACACAAGCAAATAATTTGCTTACTTTGGGGTTAGATCAGTAAGTGTAATTTGTCCCGTGAATATTTATTTATTATTTATTTATATATAACTCCTTCATATGGTCATCTGACAGAAAAAACTTATTATGTAACATAATTATCATTTTGAGATGTGCTTTAGAATGAAATGTAATATTTCATTAGAAAATGTGTTTAGGGACTTGATGAGTTTTTCCAGGTCAAAACCGAGTTTAAATTGATAACATTGTGCCAATAACTCTAAATTACCCAAAACTGTATGTAATAAATTTTACACCTTTCAACCAACGATATATTAATAGATTTGCAAAATTCTTATTTTTATTTGGGAGAGTATACTGTCCGTTTGGTCTCATATAATTCATTCAATATTTTAAATTTTTTTTTCTTTTATTATTTTATTCTCTATTAACGGGTTTGCTGGAAAAAATCTCTTTAAGTAGACATAAGCCCTCTTATTGTACTAATGTGATGTTTATATTCTCTTGTTTATGTTATTTTCGGTGTACAGTGAAGTGTTAGATAAATAAATTTGTTGAAGATCACACCCAGGATTCTAAAAATGGAATTCAGTTATTGCAGTTTTACCGCGTTTACAATTATCTTATAATTTGGACCTGAAAATTCGTAACAGGGTTAATCGATTTAGCGTCCGCGTGGTTGTCGTGAGATGGAATTAGTGATGTGCTGCAATTGTAACGGGACAGATTACTAACGGATAGCAGACGCATTCCTACTATTCTCGCGTCCATTCACACGTCTTAACGTCACTGTTATCTTTGTTACTGGCTTTACGATCTAAATTGTTTTGTAATAGTATTGAAAATTGAATACTTAAAATACCTACTACTTATGAATAATACTTGTGGTCTAGTGGTTAATCTATTCAGTTCAGATCATGAGGTTTTGGGTTCATTACCTGGATTAGACAAAATTGTTAAAGGGGGGATTTTAGAGGTTAGATTAGAAAATTTAATTCTCAATAACAGCTTGGAGTCTAGTGGTGATGTAACTCGGATGACAGTTATAAAAAATCTGTATAAAAAGTCATAATCTGTCAAGTTTGTTTTACGAACTAAAATTTTGATTAAAAGTAAGGATATTTATTTCTATTCATACCTAAAATTTTCCTTCATGTTGGTCCGGACTCCGATTTTTTGTATATAATAAGATAACAAACAAGCAAATGGCTCCCCTGATTTATACACACAAACATTGTCTATACCCTCCAAACTAAAAGTAACGACAGTGACAAGCACTGACACTTAGCGGCTGAAATATGGTAAGGCGGTGTTATCAAACGTGGGCGAGACGTTGCAGAACTACCACCTAGTATTCACAATGGTAGTGATTCGTATAGTCAATCGTTCGCCTTTCACGAACTTCCAGGAAAAATAGCATATAGTCAATGCTTTAAAGGGAGCCCGGACCTAACACGAAGAAATTCCCGAGAACTTATAATGAAGCAAGCAGGCCTGGGGACCAACTCGAGGAAGAAGAATAGATGTTGAAGTATAGACCATCTGACCTCCAGCAGTGCTTAAAAGTCGAACGATTTTCCAAACATATTACTACCATGATAATTAACTAGGTGGTTGAGTTTTTCGACATCTTGCCCCGTATCATCGTCTATATATAATATCACTTTCTTACTTATTGCTGCTGTCTGAGAGAGAGAATAAAGTAAATTGTAAATTAATGCATGTGACAGATAGCTACTCATTCTCTCAGTAATGCAGTCCAAAGCTGTACTACAGCTGTATACACAGGCTTTGTAACACCATTGTCTGTACAATAGTCTATAATTACACCATGAAAATAAGCTGTAGAACAGATTGCGTCTAATATTTGTAGGTACAATTACGTAACACTTAAAGCTACGTTAAATAGGCATGCTTAGACAAAATACAGCTAGTATACAGCTTCAACGATGAAAATCAGCTTTTATGCGTCACAAAACACTTAACGCTGTATATTGGCGTCTAAATATGCTTATACTTCGCCTAAAGCTGAAGCTGAAACCTAAAGATGAACTTATACAGTTTAGGCTGTATTATAACTCATAATCTTATACTAATAAAAGCATGTTAAAACTCTTTGGCTCTAATAGAACTTTAAGTAATATATGAGCTGTTTAATTGATGTTAAAAATGCTTGTTGCTGCTTGGGGACATTAACATTGTTTCTGTCTACCAGATGAGCTATCTGTTTATTCGCTATGCTATACCTAATATGAAAAAAATATACGAGTATATTCGATTGTTTATACATTTAAAAAATAGGTACACTACCTTCATTGGAAGAGAATCGTGACCCCTGACTTCATTGAATTGTTGCTTATAGAAAGCAGGGTCAAAGGTGATTGATGATACAGAATACATACTTACATAATTTTTAAGATATTTGTTACTTACGTTACATAAAATGTACCAAATATTATGTAAATATATGGCATGTAAATTACTTTAAAAATATTGTTAGCTATCTAGCTTGTTCAGCTCAGATCAGCGGATAATCCTTGTTCCTTGTTACTGTCTTGTCCTTGTTACTGTACAGTTATCTACACATATAAATAAAATTGAAGTGTTTGTCTGTGTGTTATTTTTACTTTTTACTATTTTGCCTGAGTGAGCGGTGTGTTATTTTTACGATAGTAATACCTAAACAACCATTTTGAAAACTTCTGTGTTTGTCAATCCGTTTCTACGGGAAAACTCTGGAACGACTGGAACGATTATGATGCAACTTTCATTGACGGAGGAGTTTATAGGGCAGGAGCCGCAGGACATAGGCTACTTTTTACCCGAGTTAGCAAAAAAAGGATTGATTTTGCATTATGCAAACAATGTCGGAAGTTATAGCTATTCGTTAGTAAGGATAAGTTAGTCGATATACTAGTATTATAAAGAGAAAACATTTGCATTTTTGTATGTTTGTTACGAATAAACTCAAACTACAGAACCGACTAAAAAAGTATTTTACCAACGTTAGAAATCTAGGTTATCTAGGTAGAAGTGACCTGGGCTACGTTTTACCCTTCTGAACAAAAGGAAGTAATGGTTTTAGATCACAAAAATAAAGGGTGAGTAATAAGCTTGTTTAGAATAAGTTAGTCGGTAAATTTAACTACAAGATGACAAAGTAATGAACCGCGGTGAATTCTCTCTCTCTCAAACCCAAAAAAAAATCAAAAAGTTTTGGCCGAAACATTTTTTTTATACAACTTCCAGATTTATGTACCGATTGAATATAAAAACGAATGAGCTCAATTCCTCAAAAAACAACGTCTAATGCATAAATTGCCGCATAAAGAAACCGCTGACGAAAAATTAAAAAAAAAGTGTTTTTCGATATATCTTCGAAACTTTTTAACCGATCATTTTTGTTATTCTACGATATTTTAGTACTAAACAAGCTACGTTGAATGCCGTATTAAAAAACAAGATCGAATTTAATTTTCAAAGTTACAGCTTTTCAAATATCAAAATTAAGTTTTTTTAACAAACTTACTTAATATTTTTGAAATAGCTTTCAGGCTAATATGCTGATTGGCTCAAAAATTTTATCAGCTTTTCTCCTTTAAAAATTGCGCCCAATACCGTTAATTGGATCAAAATCGGTTAATTCTTTGGGTTTTCTCAATGAATAAAATTTTTGAAAAAAATGTTTTTGACATTGCTTCGAAACTGTTCAAACCTATCGAATATTTAGCTAGAGCAATATTTTAGAATTAAAAAAATAGAGTTAAATGTCATTCAAATGATCAAAATCGATCATCTTTACCAAAATATACAGCTTTTTATAAATCAATAATTTGACCGCCCCGTTGGTCGAGTGGTTAGCTACCCTGACTACGCAATCAATGGGGTCCGGGTTCGATTTCCGGCAGGGACAGGCGTTTGTGTGATGAGCACAGGTGTTTGTATTTCTGGGTTTAGCTGTTTATTAAATGTATTAGGGTATTTATATATGTATTTCTATGTATTAGTATCGTTGACTGACACCCATAACACAAGCATATATAATTTGCTTACTTTGTGGTTAGATCAATTTGTGTCATTTGTCCAGTGATATTTATTCATTATATTTATTTATTATTATTTTATTTATTATTAATATACTGCAATTTTTAACAAAATAAATGTTAGAACCGCAAAAATCTTTGCTTATGGTTTTTACTGTTTTGAGCTTAAAATAACTTAATTTAGCGGGAAATTTCAGGAAAGGCCTGCAGCGTTTACAGATTTTTTTTGTATTTTAATCGGGAAACAAACCGAGATAAAGAAAAGAATAAACAATTAACTTAACTGCAAACTAAACCGCACACAAATTAAATATTAAAAAAAAATATTTTCGAGTACATATTACATGTAGATAAAAGCAGGAGAAAAAATGTTAATAAAGGAAAACTTATTTATAGATATATTAGAAATTAATAAAGGAAACTGTAATTTTTTAGTCAACCCATTTGTTGTCAATATATATAGTTTTTAGTCAATATATTTGTTGATATGTTTAATTGGATATTTCATCCTTTAAGCAGCTCGTTGAAGTTTTATTTTAGGATCCTATACTAATAAAGGATATTATTACTATTTGTTTCATTAGTGGCCAACCGACGCGACGTGAAGTTAGACATCAGGTTGTAAACTTTCTTACTATATGCTCGTATATACAATACAGTCATTAGTTAAAACCCAGTCCGACCCAAAAGGGACAAATACTGGTTGATCTTATTAGTGGAAAAAACAATAAAATGATTTCATTTATAAAAAATATTATGGTATTTTAAAATTTTCATATTTATCGTTCGATTTCCGTAAAATTATGCAAATATATTAAAGTAGACAACACCACGACGCGTCAGCCGCGGTAGTGACGTCTTTGTGTTGCCCATTTTGACTAAGTGTGTAGTGTGTCACATTTTGTGTTATCGTAATATTAATATAGGTAAATTTGGATAGTTGAAGACCCAGATTCAAAAGCTACTTATACTATCAAAGGCTCCTTTATTCACCTGGGAAGGAAATATAAAATAAAATATTGTATGAAAGTTTCCTACCTAATGATACAGAAAAAACATCGAGATTGCGCTCACAGGCGGTGGAAGTGAAATTTAGGTTGCAGTAAAATCTCTTTGGCTGTACTGTTTAATCATGCCAACCTTGTCCTTGTCCTCATCTGTATCCACATCTTTATCCCTATTCCTATAGAATTATTCTATTAAGTAAAGTACGTAAGCAGTAAATCTTACTTTACTTATCTTTTGTGTCTTATTTCCTGGTTCCGCATTTCCGTCTCATCGAGTTTTTATATCACACACACACATCTTTTTGTAAGTTTGGTGCCCCGAACAAAAGCTAATATTATACATAGCACCTAGATTATCGAGCTTGGCTCAGTAATTTTTTAGGTAAAAACGACGTTTTCCGAAATAGAATCTAGCTAGAATATATATATATATATATATATATATATATATATATATATATATATATATATATATATATATATATATATATATATATATATATATATAATTATTGCTTGTAGATAGATTACTATCTCCTATTCAAATCAAGATTCTTTGTTATTAATATGAGAAACTATTCATTAATAATTCTAATGGCCTAAAATCGTTTGCAAAATGATTATAATTAACTAATAGCAATAACTTTTCTTCATTCATCTCGGCGGCAATTAAGAGCCTATTACATTTAATGACTTTCATAATCAAATTACATCCTATCGCAATGTCATTATTGAGTTCAGTAAAAAAAATACAAATTTAAAAATTAGTACATTTGCATTTTTACAAAAAATCTTCTATATTACTTCAACAAATATTTGTTTCTCTATTTGTGATGGAAAAACACAAAAACTTAGATCAGTTTCAAACATTCTTCCACCTTTAGAAAATATTAGCTAATACCACGAGTATTACCTAATACGTTATATGTAAGTTTTACCGTTTCAAGTTTCAAGTTTCAAGTTTTAGTCACATTTTCGGTTTTAGTGTAGTGGCAATGACACTGACGCATGAGCTCTTGCTTGTTTTACATGAAAGATATAATTGTGAATACAGTGAGACAACCTCATGGAGTGGTGCAGCTAAAACGCTACTAATATCCGTCGAAAAAGCGCAGAGAACAATTCTCAAGGTGGCTACAATTCGTCCTTTTTTGTTCTTCATTAACCTTCGTTATAAATCATGTAAAGTACTAGCAGTCCGACAGCTTCTTATACTAAACATAGTTCTAAAACAACACGCAGTTTTTCCCTACTGTACTGAAATTACTAAGAAAAGAAGAAAAGATATAGTTTGCTTCCACAAAATTGATATAAAACATACTTTTGTAACTAACTTTTACCTATTTTAGGCCCATGCCTTTCCAACAGACTAAATGCATTGTTAGATATTTATCGATTAACTTACCATAAATGCAAAAAAAATCTTCAGTCATCCCTACAAGTATGCCGTACGAAGAGACAGAGAATTTGTTAATTAGGTTGGAGTAGACTTTACCTGTTTATATTTTTGTATCGTCAGTTATACGTTTATCTTTAGTATTAATGCTTAAATATGTTTAATTAAGCGAGTGTACATGCTCTTTTAGCCTGAAACACAGGATTTCCTAGTTCAGGCACACGTGATGTCATAAATACCTAAGAAAAACAATGTAATTATAGATTTTACTCTACTTATGTATATTCTTGAAATAAACATTTACTATTATAAATTTGATGTCTTTTCTGCTGAACTGTGCGCACTTAAGAATGTTCATGGTATGTTGCCATTATTATAATTGTTTAATGTCACATGCATCAGTTAACCGGATTTCTAAATTAAATGAATTTAGAAGACGAAAACATAATTATTCTCATTTTGCAGTCACGTAAATATTTCACATTACACCGGAAAACAATCACTTTCCAAGCGAAATATAGTAGTATCTTTACCTAGAATATATATGTAAATATGTAGGGTATGGCAAGATATTTCTCAAGATAAGCAGAGGCTCTCACCCGCATGCCCTTCTTGGAACTGGGACCAGTGTGGCAGGACGAGGCACTCCCTCACCGTGACACACTTACGAGAATCTATTCAATGTGCTATTACCACACTACTTATACTATATGCTGGTGCAATTTAACTTAACGAGTGGGTAATATTTGAATATTTTTGACATTCAATATTCATCTTCTGCTTGCTCAGTGTTGGTTTTTGTCCCTTTTTAAGAATGAATAAACTGTCTTCATGCCACGCAGCTCAAAGAAAAGGTCAAACTCTGCGTTAATCTACGAGATGAAGTTCTGCAACGTTTTGCCCAGGTATGGTGTTATTGCCTTACCAATTTCTGCTATGGTAGCGTTTGAAAAATAGACCATATGTCAGGCAGTATGCAAAGAGCAAACGATTGGCAGGCTATATGTGTCACTAATATCGTGATTACAAAGTGGTAGAGTTTTACCACCGCCTTACCTGTTTCTGCCGCAATAGCGTCACTGCCGAGTTCCGATTTAGAAGGTGAGTAGCCTATAAAGTTAAGCATGTGCCGTTATCATCTCGCCATACCGATAGCAACGCACCATTAACATTTTTTGTAATTCTCATTTTCTAACCATGATTGTTAAAAATTAGATTTGTACTTTTTTTCTTCTTTGATTGTGATTCTCCGTCTTCCATTATGCCAATTACACAATAAACACACTACACTTTACTTTTATTAAGAAAATCGATCTAAAAACAATCTATCAATTAAATATTTAAAAAGAAAACAAAAATACCACTGGTGCTCGTACAATTATTACGAAGCAATGAGCTATTCTTTTGATCTAATGTTTGTCGCGTGCCCTGGGTTCAACCCTGGTCCCTGCTTCACCTACTGCTTCCTTTACATTCCTTCTCACTCGGCCCGGTCGATCACCGCACTTACTCAGTCACGCACCCCACGCCGTGAGGCGTGATGGTCGGCTGTCGCTTTGCTCTCACCACTCACTGCCCGATCTGACGCGGAATAAATTAATTAAGCCCGTAGCCCGGAAATGTACTATTCAAATCCAACCCAGGTCAAAACTGGAGGAGTGGCAACCTTACGTATATGTGTGGCCGCTAAACCACCGGCTAGTGTGCCTTTCACACACACATATACAGAGCGCATAAAATGACAGATATTGATTCACTATAAAGGCTCGGGACCCTCTTAAAAGATCTCACGTAGAACTAAGCTTCTAACTAACTTTACATGCCCTCACTCTACAAGCCCTATAACTTCACAAACTCTACACCTTAGTCAAAAGATGTGGTTTAGCCATTTCGCTACCGTCACATAAGGGTACTTCGGGGTAAGGAGAAAATTTACTATCGGTTTATTACTTTTCTGTTTTAAAATAGTTCTTGTAGTAAGGCCAAGCCACATATTTTGACTAACGTGTAGAGTTTGGGAAGTTATAGGGCTTGGAGAGTTAGAAGCTTAGTTCTACATGAGATCTGATAACTTTTTGACAGTGCTGCAGGCCATTATGATCTCATCGTGGCAAAATTTTACATGAAAATGTTTTTGGCGGGATATATAATCCTAAATTAAACATTTAAAACTTAGGGTATTCAGTTCTCGATTGTGATACCGAATAGGTATATAAAAATATGTACTTACATTTTGAACTAATCATCCAATAAAAACGTTTAGAACGGACTCCCCGCGCGCGGCGCGTAGAAGTTCATTTTTTACCGATAGTGGTTTACTGAACTCGCAACTAGACCCGTTAGTGCAACGTATGGTGACCACACTTTTTGAATGTTACTACACCATTATAGTTGAGGTTTATTATGTACTTAAGCAATATTCTCATTTTATTATACTTTATATATTATTCTCATTTTATTATACGTATGACCATTAGCTATTGTGACCAATAATATGTACAATCTTTTATCAATGAACCTATATATTTTTTATCTTTAATGAATTTACGCCAATTGAAAAAGGCGGGGGTAAACTAGTATTTTCATAACTATTTTTACTGACACAAAATATATACTTTCCTTGTGATTAAGCACTTTTCAACTTCTCGCGACTTATGTAGATAAGGAAGTTACTGATTTTGCCTCGACTTTTGAAAATCGAGTATTCGCCACATCTACACGTTTTGAGGTCCTAGGAAACTTTTCAGACTATTTTTACGATGACGTCAATATGTCTGTATGTAGTATATGTGCGTATGTGTGTGTGTGTGTGTGTGTTTAAACATGTCATTACCTTTGAAGGGCTAGACCGATAGAAACGTGGTTGGTGGTATATAATTGGGTTCCGCCAAACTTAAACTTCCTGAAAATCTGAACCGATTTGGTCCTCTCATCTATCTCAATAACAATGTTTTTTTTATAATAACTTGTTAATTAATTGTATGTACTGATTAATTACATAATCTAATCAGCTCTATTTTATAGAAACCGGTAACTGAAAAATTTTGAGAAAAGTTTTTTGACTTTCGAGATTTCCCAACCAATCAATTTTTTAATTTTTTCACTACTTTAGCACTTAAAAACTCCGTCTAATGCCGTTTCAAAAATAAAAGTGAATCAATTTTCCAAAACTTACAGCTTTTTAAATATCAAAATTATATTGTTTAAACCTTACTTCTTATTTTAAAATAACTTTTAGGCGAATATAATATAACATTTGATTATCAATTTTTTTTCTTAAAAAATTACGTCAAATGCCGTAAATTAGATCAAAATAAGTTTTTTTTTTGAGATTTATTATTGACGAAAAATTTTGAAAAAAAACCTTTTTTGGTATTACTTTTACAATGTATCTTTACAATTTTCAACTCGGACTCTGTTTAATGATCCCATTTGCACCGCCAATAACATACAGTAACAAATAGGAACTACTGAGTTGCACAGCATACGAGTAGGTATGTTCACGAAACAAATGCAGGTAAAGCCTAAAGGAAGTGTACTCTCGCTCAAATATTACGTGGAACCTGGAAAATGAAAAATCGATTATTGCGAGAGCGTGTTTCCTCATAATAAGTTCAAATAAATAACACATTTTATTATGTAATGCATATAAATAATAATATATTATGTTACCCACTAACACTGAACTGTTACTCCACAAAAAGTTGCTTTAGTGTGCACGGCAACATATAGGTAACAACAAATATATTTTTTTATCGGATATTGTCCACTAACACTTGAAAACGTTGCTCCACAGTATATACATATAATAAATCTATTAATACTATCAGAAATCTTTTATTCTGAATTTCTTATATGGTGAATCCCATCATCATCAAAATGCATTTTTCGGCATAATATGTAGTTCCTAATATGTAAAGTCTGGATGTGGATTATTTGTGTATTACATTTCATCAGAATCCGTGAAGTCGTTTCCGGAAACCGATCGAGCACAATGGGACGGGCCGCAACATGCCGAAGCAGGCCGCATCGTAACGAAAAATTAGCATAGCATATTAGGACGGGCCACCGAGGGTCACATCGCAACGCAACACATTTTTGTTTTGATCATCATAACCTAGATTTTGCTAATCATAGAACTCTTTGTAGCCTTGAACTGAAATAAATTAATTATTAATCGTTTTTCACCTATAATTAGCTTATTTTAATTAAAATGAATACTCAAGACATAGAGGAACACGTGCGCGCAATTGCGCTTGCTATAGAACATCGACAACGTGAACCAGCTGCAGCGGGCCGGGCCAGACCGCATCGTATTCACTGAAATCCACAGCGCAAAAATCCGCCCCAATGCGCTTTTGCGTAATGTGCAATAGCTCATATAAAATGTATGAGAGCGATCTAGGCGTATTTTGCGATGCGACCCTCCCTAGTATGCGATCTTTAAGCGTGATGAATTAGAAATATACACATAGAAACATTCATCTTATGATATACGTGAGTTTAATTTTACTTCGGAATGATTATTAATTGTAATTTAAATCTAAGCTAAAATAACTATGACCGATTCCCGTATTCATTAGGTACTCATACAATTACAAAACATTAATTATTCTAATAATTAAACGTTACCCCGAAATGAATAATTAGGTAAACCAACTTAGTTAGGATTCTTTGTCAAGAAAACGGTTCGCCTGATAGAAAGTAGTATTTCACCTCTCTAGACCTTTGTTATATCTAAATAAATAATTTGGCTGAATCATTTTTAAACGCAGTAAAACTGTAGCAACTGAATTCCCATTTTCTGTATCTTCGGAACTTTGTATCAAATGTTCACCAAATTATAATAAGACTAGGCAGGAAGAATAATTTCTCAAACATAAAAAAAAATCGCTTTATAAATGACCAATTTCTGAGGTGACAAACATAAAAAACACCGGCCACGTGCGAGTCGGAAACGCTCACAAAAGGTTCTGTCCATCACCTTTAAAAAATACGAAAATACACGTTTATTGTATGGGGACCCCCTTAATATTTTCATTTCTTTTATTTTTAGTTGATGTTATAGTGGCAACGGAAATACATAATTTGTGAAAATGTCAGCTTTCTAGCTATCACGGTGTATGAGACAGACAAACAGTCGGACAGACAGATAGCGGAGGCTTACTACTCGTCCCGTTTTACCTTTTAGGTACGAAACCCTAAAAAACAAACATACGACGTCGGTTGACAATTATCCAATTACATCTTACCCTAAAGTAATCAAATCATTTTCTTGTAATATATAAAATTCTGAACACATACGTATATAGAAATACATGTTAATATTTATATAAATTACGTATCACATTGTTTGTCCGCGGAAGTCCGAAACTTTTAAAGCGATTTCAATAAAATTTTGCAGATATCTACTGTTTGGTCCAACTTTAAAGATTCTCCCCCTTCATCCTCCTCTCAAGAACCCCACCAAAATATTCAAAACTAATTTGTATGGCAAAATAGCCTTTATATAAATAATTTGGGTGTTTAATTTATAAAGTGCTGAACATCATTATTTTATTAGAAAAACAACCACTCGATAGTCACATCTCTTGGTGCCATTGAGTGGTTGCTGCAGGTGACCCCCCCCCCCCCTCCCTCCCCCAATTGCGTAACAAAACGTCAATCGAGTTGAACCGGTTAGGGATCTTAACTAACATAAACACAATGCAACTTCGCGTCGTGCTACGACACGACATAATGTGTAAGAAAATGTGTACGAACCCTAAACGCTTAAAATCTATTGATGTTTTGTTACGTGAATCGACCCTCTGGTGAGATTGGAGGTGATAAAAACGATTGATGTCGACCAACGAATTATGACGAGACGGAAAATTTCGTTTATAACCAAAAGGTTATAAACGAAATTTTCCATCTACAAAACGATAACGTTTGATTAGTGCATTACTTCGTCTTTTTTGCTGAGTAGTTATTTATATTAATTATTAATGTGAATATAATATTATAAATGCGAAAGTTTGGATGTATAGATAGATGGATGGATGTCTGTTATTCAACCACGCAAAAACTACTGAACGGATTCGAATGAAATTAGGCGTACTGGTAGATGATGACCAAAAATAGCACATAGGCTACTTTTTATCTCGGAAAATTAGAAAATCCCGCGGAATTCGGCCAAAAAATTTACAATGCAGCGGGCTGCACACTGCAGCTAGTGTATAATAATAATGAACCTTGTAGTATACATTACCAGTAAGCTTGCCACTGTCGTGTTCCGGTTTGGAGGGTAAGGTAGCCGGTAAACTTATGAATGTGGCATTAGACCTCGCCACAAGATAGCACCAGACGCACCAGTAACATCGTAGGTGTCTATAGGCGATGGTTGACTCTTTTCTGTCTTTCCATCAGGAGACCCATCTGCTTGTTTGCTATCTTATGATATAATAATTTAAAAAAATGTGTAAACGGTTGACCCTACAGGCCATCCCTGAAACTTCCCACTAAACAAAGGTATTTTATGCTCAAAAGATTAAAAGCTATAAGCATAGATTTATTGAGTTCAAAAATTTTTGTAAAATCGCAGTATTTTGATTTTTGAAAAGCTGTATATTTTGGAAACGCTGATTGAATTCGGTCTTTCGGATGTCATTCAACTCAATTTTTGAAATCTAAATTATTTATCTAAATAATCGATAGGTTGAAAAATTTCGAAACAATGACAAAAACATTTTTATCAAACATTTTTTCATTGATAAATCCCAAACAAATTGACCGATTTTGATCCAAATAACAGTAAATGACGCAGTTTTTTAAGGAAAAAAGTTGATTAGATTTTTAAATCAATCGGTGTATTAGCCTGAAAGTTGTTTCAAAAATATTAAGTAAATTTGCAACGTAATTTTAGTATGCGAAAAGCTGTAATTTTAGAAAATTAGATTCGATTATCATTTTAGGTACGACATTCGACGTAATTTTTTTAGTACTACAATACCGTAGAATACAAAAAAATGATTGGTTGAAACATTTTGAAGTTATCTCGAAAAAACACTTTTTTTTTAAATTTTTCGTTAACGTTTTCTCCCAAACGGATAAACCGATTTTGATGCAATTTACGCACTAGATGTAGTTTTTTGAGGAATAGAACTGATTAGTTTTTGTTCAATCGGTACATTAATATGGAATATTAAAAAAATACTGTTTCACCAAAATTATGTTTTTTTAAATTTCTCAAAATCTCCTAAGCTGATTTGGTTAACATTTTTAGGAAGACTAAGTTGAGCGGAATCCAATCGAATGCCATCAACCGCGTTTCGATTGGTCCAGCCGTTCAAAAATTATGAGATGCTTACACACACACATACGCACATATACTACATACATACATACTAACGTCATCGTGAAAATAGTCAGAAAAGGTTCTTAGGATCTCAAAACGTGGAGATCTGGTGAAAACTCGATTTTCGAAAATCGGGGCAAAGAGTAACTTCCTTATCTACATACGTAGCGGGAAGTTAAAAAGTAGTTAGTTTAAAGTTTTTGACATTAATTATTTATTAGTACACACACACACACCCACACACACTCACACACAAATATAAGTATAAAACATACATAGATACACACGTGTGGTGTGTAAATTTCCATGTATTGCATGGTTTCAAAAACTTACGTAATACTTACGTAGTCTTTTGTATCTGCCAATTTGTAATCTAAATCTGTTTTAAAAATATCGTATTTCAGAGGTGAAGGCCAGAACATTTATAATACGAGTATTACTCAGCTTGGACTCCTGTTTCTCCAGCCAATCCTACGCTTACTAATATACTATTGAATGTATAGATAATTGTAAAAAAAGAAATTAATAAAGGTTATTATTATTATATCTCTCTCTTCAAGTATGGGTGACAACTGCCAGACTCCGAGCTGAAGGAAACTTTTTTAGAAAAAAAAACAGTAATATGCCTTATCACTTTCGAAAATCGAGACCGTAGCCTTATGATTGCGCACAAAAATATGAAGCAGACTTAAATCAGCACAATAAGAAAAGTACTTAAACAAAATTTTTAAAGTCTGCATCGCATTGGAAACTATCCCCCGTGTTGGTCCGGGCTCCTTTGAAAAATAGACCAACTGCCGTTCTGCAAGACAATATATATATGTATATATATATATATATATATATATATATATATATATATATATATATATATATATATATATATATATATATATATATATATATTACACCGCGCCACAAGATAGCAACGTACCTTTGGTGTCTACACACGATGTGTGACTATTTCCAAACTACCTATGTACTAAATTTCATTCGATTCCGTTTAGTCGTTCTTGCGTCATTCATCATTATGTAACATCCAAACATACAAAGAAGAATTTATACATACAAAGTTTGCCTAAAATCTATTCGGTTTCCGTTATATCTACATACATAAAAATCAATTGCTGTTCGTTAGTCTCGCTAAAACTCGAGAACGGCCTAACCGATTTGGCTAATTTTGATTTTGAATTAATTGTTGAAGTCCAGGAAAGGTTTAAAAAGTGAGAAAATATAGAAAAAAAATAAGAGAACTACTCTTAAAAGGCAAAACAACGTTTGCCGGGTCAGCTAGTCATTAATAACGAAAAGCGTAAAAATTTGTGGAGATCATGACCACTCATGACTTCATAGTGTATTCCCTTTTTAATGTACTTCCTATTTAAAAGTGTCAATTAAATTCTTATACGGGTTTATTAATTTAATGATTTCTGTTCAGCTTATTTTGTTATTGGACTTGGGGCAGACTTCATCAATCTGCCTTCATATTTCCTGAAAAAGCGAGGTAACTACAATCCGGCGTTAGTATGTATGTACTATACTGATGATCGAAACGTCATAAAATTTGGTAGGCGAATTAATGATTCAGATCAAAGATTGAATCAAAGAGAATTTTTAAGTTCGAACATGACATAAATCGCTCTAGGAGTTGTAAGAGGCCCCCGTTTAAAATGCCTAGACCAAAAGTCTAATTTTAAAACATTTCGTTGCGGTTTGCGTACTGTAGTTCGGGTCCCACCATTAATTAATATTTTTTTTATATCATTAGGTAGCAAACAAGCCGATGGCTCTTCTAATGGAAAGAGAAACTAACGGACACTAAAAATGTTAATGGTGCATTGTTATCCGTGTGGCGGGATGGCAATGGCACATGCATAAGTCTACCGGCTACTTTACCCTCTGTGATAAGCACTGACGTTATTGCGGCAGGAATAGATAAGGCGGTGGTACCATATATCCCGAGTGAGACGTTGCTAGCTTGCTAGGTAGGTAGATGTTTTGGACTACTAGGTAGTAGTCACGGTGGTAGTGACATGTATAGCTAATCGGTCACCTTTTACGACCTGCCTGGCTGGACGGCAGTTGGTCTATTTTTCAGTGTTAAAGTATCATCACACTGATTCCTTTAGACAGAGTAATCCGAACGACTATAAACTTTCCAGTTCACCACGATTCACCGATTTTGTCGGTTTGCGAGATGAGTGGTGATCTCCATCAACACATTTTACCAACCTGATAATCATTATATCGCTTATTTCTAGCGATAACCGAGTACGATAGCTTTACTTTCTAATCTGCTGTATGGGAGTGGTGTAATATACCACCAGCCGGATTCCAAACTGCTACTGAGATTTTAGATTTTCGAGTTAAATCTCTAAACCTCAATATCACATTTACTTGACTGGTTTGGACTGGACTGAAGGTAGAATTCGGGACCTCGTGATCTGAACCGAATAGGCTAACGGCCCCTGGCCATGATAAATAAATAATATCACTGGACAAATTACACGGATCGATCAACCCCAAAGACGGCAAATTATTTACTTGCGCAGTTGTGATAGGTATTTGAATGAAATGCACATACTTACACATATTATATCCATATTCATATGTAATTACAGAAATATATAAATTATACATTTCACATCTAAGGAACAAACATTTGTGGTCATTATACAAATGCGTGTCCCTTTCAGGAATCGAACCCGAGCCCTTTAAAATACCTAATTAAAAAAAAACCATCAACAATCAATTGCGTAGTCAGAATCGCTCATCGATCGACAAGATGGCGGGCAAATATTAGTGGTATAAAATTCAATTCATATTTTTATTGCTACTTTCGCTATAAATACACCTCACAGGATATAATATACAAATAGCTGTACCAACGCTGCACGACAATCGACGTCGCCTGCGGATGCGTTTCGCTCATTACTGCGAAGTAGTTATTGCTTCGTCTAAGATGTCTAACAGTACACGGCAAAATTGAACGTCCGAATCGAGTCAATGAACCGAAACCTGACCGTTAGTCGGACCGATTCAAATCTAGCAGGACGGGCCCTTCTATAACTCCCACTATCACCCAATTTTTCCATAGTCAAACTTCAACAGTTAACACTTAACATGTATTGAGTACCGTGTGATATTTAAACACTGTTTCAACATAAAAATATATGATTTAATAATATTTCGGCACAGATAATAATTCTACACAATTACTTGTTACTCTTCTAAGATAAAAGACTTGTATTATTGTTTATAGGTAATGAATAAATTCAAAAACTACTACCTACCGATTTAAAATTATTTGTATTCAGAAATCTACACCATCCAGGAGCAACATAAGATATTTTTTATTCGATTGAGTAGAAGGAAGTACCTATTGTGTTTGGGCACTTGTACTATTATGTATTCTGTGGTTTGGGTCACGCGAAGAATCACCGGCTACTCGTAGCAATGGACAAATTCTTATCTTTATATCCTAGTAATCCTAGAAAATATATCCTAGTAATGGATTTATTTTTATCCGTTAATTTGTATGTTTTATATCTTAACTTCCTGACTAGTACAATAATGCGTCCACCTAAGATTAGTACTGAAATAATATAACTTGTAATTATCTAATAACTGTGTAAAACATTCCTGATGATGCTGTAATAAGCAAAAAATACATGTGAATTGGAAGTACAAGTGAGTTTATTTCTAATATCTATTTCAAAATGCAGTTTCACCAAGTACCGACGATGGAATGAAAATATCCAATTTATTAAATGCGTAAACGATTTACGTTTATTAGTTACGTTGTTGTACATTCACACATTAACTTGATAGTAAGGGAGCCCAAGATATTAATGGGTAAGTTACTTGAGCCTCGTATGGACCTACTGGATTTTGTAGATTAAATTATAAGAATAATAAAAGATTATATAATGTTTTTGATTTTAAACGTGGGGAAAAATCTACAGATGTAAAAAAATTAAAAAAAAAACTGTGACATGGAACACTGAATCGCGTCAGATTAAAGTATGGTGGGTTAATTGTCAGCTAAAAATTCAGAAAATCTGACGATTCAAACGTAACGTAAGGAAGTGGGTGGGTAACAAAGTTGCAAAGAAAAGGTTGTTTTGACACGCTCGAGCGCGTCTGAATTTTCTTTTATTATTATAGAAGAAATACTTAACGTTTTGCCCAGGATTGGTATATAGAGGAAATGATGTAAGAATAACAAAAAAATATAATTTAACAATTTTCATAAGTCGAAGTTATCGGAATTTTGTTTTTTTCTGCCCTAGTTACCCGCCTCTATATAAAGGGCTCATATTTGATGGAGAGCCTCAACAGTATGCGAGGTATCCCCCCAATGTTAATCTGACACGCTTGAGTAAATACCAAAATCCCCTCTTGGGCTCCCCTACTATAATCAGTCATCATGAATTCATGAATCTTTCATCATGATCTCATATCATATGAATCTCATACACGATATCAGGAGTACGGAAAAGGACATAGATATTTAATAAAAAAATGGATCCTATGGATCACGATAAAAAAAATTATCTTTTAATGCAAACTAAGCTGCGATATAAATAAAGCTCTAGTTAATAATCGCCCAAATTTATTGATAATAAAAAAATATTCCAATCCAATACTATACACTGTATACACAGTATAATAACCCACCGAGCGAATCTAAGGATCTATCATCAAAATTGTTGTAGCTGTTTTGGAATGTCAAGGGAAAGAAAATACACATTGACTATAATACATTAGAAAATTGCTTGGCTAAACTGATGATTGCTTATAATTCATCAAAAACCACTTCAGGCGTCTTGAAGTCCGTATTATATACACGTGGGCTTTTTTTATATGAAAACAAATTACGAATTAGCCAAAAAATCCGTTGATCCAATCGCTACCAAAGTATACAGTATCAATACCCACCGAACTAATCTGTGAAGATCTAATGAAAATTTCATCAAAATTGCTTAAGCTCTTTTGGAATCATAAGAAAAATACACACAAACACACGCACGCACGCACGCACGCACGTACGCACGCACATACGCACGCAGGCACGCAAACACGCACGCACGCACATACACACACACACACACACACATTTAAAAATATTAGGTTTCTGCAGTCCGCTGCAACGTAAACTTCAACTGTGCCAAATTTCATACTGCACCGTTTGGGCAATTGTCTTAAAAAGGAGTTCAAAGTTTTTCCTTCACGCATTAATATATAGATTTCGATTCCTGCCGTCGAACTTCAAAATTGAACATCGTGAAATAATTCAAAGTTTCATTTTCACCATCTTGATGTCTGTAAATCCACAACTATGCAGTTTTCGAGGCACTTTTCTCTCGCACCAATCCTCTGTGAAACCAATTAGGTATCAGCAGGAGTTTTTTCCGATTGAAAACGACTTAGAAACCAAAAAAAATCTTACTCATTCTTTGAACACCGATAACGAAACTACAAACCTCTGGTAATAATCCATGGGTGACAGTGATCTTAAGCCATTAGCTGAGCCTCCTATCCGTTTGCTCCCTCTTCTAAAAAATATTATATACAGAGTGAAAGAAACGAATCCACTTAATTGATATATTATGAATAATAATTTTAACCGTAAACAAAAAATCAACCTCAGAAACGAACACAATAATTAAAATATAATATATTTTTCCAATTTCATAATTTTTACTAACGCTATATTTTCTGTTAACTAAACATTGCCATTTTGTTACAATTCATTCACCAAGAATCTAGTACTATACTGGTTAGGTCACTAAGATTATAACTCCATTGCTTAGTGCTACGTCGGATCAGACAATAGTATCTTAAATTATAGCATACAGTAGGTGACGTCGCTACAATTAAGTTAACAAATATTGTAAAGGGAGTTTCTATTTATATGATATAACAGCGAATTAATTTGTTTGTTTTTTTTTTATTTCAAATAAGACATTTTTTTAGTATTACGAAGTATTTATGTGGATAAATGCCAAATGTACTTTGTATAAACGACAAGAACATATTGCTGCATTTACCGCTACACTCGAAACCTATTTCGACTATGTACTTCATTGTATCATGCATCATACCGTCACGCAATTGTAAGAATATTAATCTTTACATATAAGACTAGGGATCCACAATGCAGCAAGCCGATTAATTTTTTTGCGAATAAAAACCATATTAAACTAGACACGGTGTAGCCAATGTCATTCAAATTCGTCCAAACGTTGTGGCGTTGTAGCGTGACGTGACAAACACACACACACACACACACACACACACACACACACACATCCATACTTTGGTCGGTTTACGACGAGAATTCAACCTCAAGCTTTAAAGCTTGAGTTCGAGTTCTCGTTGTAAACCAATACAAGTAACCGATCACGTCAGCAGACTTTCTCCACTGATTTAGGGTCCAACCAGTTAGGACCCGGGTTGTTTGACTGGTTGACAAACCGGACTATACCATCGTGCATCGAGGGTGGAGCGCTACACATGTAGCTCTCCACCCTCGATGGCCGTCCTGCCGGCCTTCCTCTACCATATTGGGATGCGTGCTGGATCAGCGCACGCCTAGCATAAACCTGTCGAGGTCGGCCTTCATGCCAGAGATTTCCTCTGAGGTATCTATCCTGTCCGTACTGCTTCTGGACTAATAATAATGATAATATAAGTTTTTGAAGTGCAGTATTTAATTTCACATTGTGTCATCGGGTTTCTTGAGTATCAGGGACTCTGGTGATAACTTCTCTTGTAACCGGGGATCCTCTTGCTCAGTCTTTATAGACTGAAAGGCTCTAACGTTACAATCTCCCGAAATTCAGATAAAAAATTAACTCGTATAATAAGCAGATTGATAAAAATTGCTAAATATAAAAAAGTATTACTGTATTACAAAATATATATTATTAAATTAAATGTCGCCTTTTAATATGTCCATTGACGTTTGGTTTTAATTCAGCCTACCTCGCAAAAGAACCTGTACGACTATAATTATTTTATTTTTATTCAATACTAGCTGTTTGTGTGACACACGCACCCACTCATTACTTCCTTTCCTACAGTCGGATAAAAAGTAACCTATGTTACTCAGTGATGATGTATGAATTTTTAAAATCAATCCGGTAGTTTTTGGGTTTATCCATTACAAACAAACAAATCTTTTTATAATATTAGTGTAGATATACATATATTTTTTTCTTTCTCTAAGACCAATTATCGTTGTTCTAATTTATTTGAAAGTACTTTATCACATATCATATATAAAATATCCGAAAGCTCTCAAACCTTTTATGAAGATAGAATATAGAGTCCAAATCAACTGAAAGTTTTTATATTCAATTTTAAAAATATATATTTTTAATGTTGTTTCTACATTCTAAAATAGTTATGTTTCAAAGTTACATATTATAACGTACCAAAAATAGTATAAATGAGAAAAAATACAAATACTACTATACAAAAACTAATTCCAAATAATATTTTTGTGTATAACAAAGAAATTCACTATAGTTTTTTAAATTACCATACACTTTAGTGCATGGTAATTTGAAAAAATCTTTTAGTAGAAAACTAGGGCAAACTAGTAAACAGGATTAATTGAAGTTAAGTAGTACTGCTGACACACATGAGCATGTGCAGGATGTTAATGTATGTAATTTTAATATCTGCCACTGTATTGTACAGAATTGTTATTTACATAATATAATGTAGAGAGAATAAATCTAAAATCCACTTGCACCAAACTACCTAAAAACTTTTTTAATGTATTTTAACCATAGTAAAATTTATTTGAAAGTATTCAATATAAGTATATAATAGTAAATGAATTAAATATTGTTTTTTCTATTTAAATAATTTTAACCATAATATGCTTATAAGAAAGAATGTAAGGTGGTGAATGTAAGACCTACAATCATGGAACATAGAACAAGGGGAAGTGAAGAGTGGGCGTGCCGCGTGCGTCACTATTATGCGCTTTTACTCTAAATTGTCTTAGTGATACTTACCATATCATTAGGAGATAGTCGTCGTGCGAAAATCTATTATACACTGAATTATGCCGTATTGTACCATCCTTGAATGCAGTAATGATAGTAGAATACAGATGATTAAAAATGGAGATATTTCATATCATCCGAAAGTAAAATTTTCATTTTATTTTAATTAAATTCCTGATTTAATATAATATCTAATGATATAATAGAAAGTCAAGCTAAAATCAGCCGTACACCTTACATATAAAGTTCATTTTAGGTTGACCAGATTTTTCTAGAAAGATATACGTAATGACTGTCATTACGTATATCTTTCTAGAAAAATTCGTTCTAGAAAGTTCTCTACTCAAATATGATCAACTGAAAACTACGGAAAAATCAATACTGCCATCTAATGTTAGTCTACAATAGATGGCATTATTGATTTTTCCGTAGTTTTCAGTTGATCATAGTTGAGTATATAGCGAAACTATTTAGATCTTAAGTTTCACTATTGTACACATAGATGAGTCTATTTTGAATAGACTACAAAAGGACGTAAATACTCTTTTTTTTGTAGCAAAATAAAATTTATTGTAACGCAGTTTGGTATATTTTAAAATGTTCTGTTTGTGTGTTTCGGATTATTGTTGTTTAAAATGAAAACGACCAATGAAACAATGTTTGCATTAGTAGTTTATATGCAATAATGCTTATTTTATGTGTGAGTGTGGCGATCGCGGTCCTGATACAAATGTTTGTACTTGCCAATTCCGCTTGTTCTATGTTCCATGCCTACAATAATATTGCGCAATACTTTTATTGTGCAATAATATTGAATACCCCTTTGTTTCCAGACGTTCAATAAATTCACTCAATAAAATTGACAAACCAGTCTGATCAATATTTTCGTGCGAGTAACATAACTGACGACGAGTTTTGTTATTATTACTCTGTAAATTCGAGAGGAAAAATTGGTTGGAGGTGGTAATGGCTTGATAGAACTATAAAAAAAAAACAATAATAAAATTAAATAAAAATGTTATCGTATTTAAAAATTCTCCAGACTAGTAGCAAATGTTTTAATTGGACTTGCTATTACTCTAGTGGTTATCCAACATCATATACCTAGTATTTCTTCGATTTTAGTGAGGGTAACACATTGTAACATTTGCACGCCACAAAAAGGGCAAAATAGGAATAAAGAACATATTGTTAAATAAGAACTAATTATGTACCCTATTTATTGCAAATAAAGAAATTATTATTATTATTATTATTTGGCGACAACCAAGCTGGTGATTTTGTTAAATAAATCTACACAATTCTACTCAAGTAAAAACTTCCGTTCTTCATCTTTTATTGATGGGTTTTGTTTCGATCAACACTTATATTGATTAGTGAATTGGCCTGAATGTCGAATTTCGGCGAATTTAAAGTTAAATTTCGATCGGATGTCGAAATTCGGTGGAATGACGTATTTCGGTCACATGTTCGATTTCGACCGAATGTTGAATTTCGGCCAGTGATCGAAATTTTGTTCCATTCTAGTAATAAACTATTAAATTAACAAGTATATAAAATGACCGCGAAATGACGAAAATTTCTTGCTCGCTATTTTGCTTAAATTTATGACACGACCATACATTAAACACCGCGACTGACCGCACACGACCGTTCCAAGCTCTGAAGTGAAAAATATTGTGCAATATTAAACCTACACAGTGCAAGAAAAAATATTGCACAATAAAAATTAAACCTGCTAAAACTTTCGTTCAATCATTGTACAATCTTCAATATTAACTCTAATCGGTCAATAATATTGTACAATACGTAATATTGGGCAATATTATTGTGGGTCTAGGGGCCGCCTAACAAAGAGTATGTAACGTATTTAGAATGTAATTTCCCTAATAATAAATACTTTTCAATTTGCTGCATTTTATACAATAGTTTAACATTTTGCGTCTTACCTATCCAACATATTTGTAACTTGTTTCGTTAACACTTTCTTTTATTTACGACCGTAAATAAAAAATGTTAACTTTATGGAAGAAAAGAAAAATTTTTGCTTGATTTCGAAATAAGAAAATGCGTATGAGTTTGATTAGTTTCATGACCTCCAAGTACATTACTTTTTAAATTTTACTTGCTATTAATCCGTTATTGCTTGTTTTTCGTTGAATTCAAATATGGGCTTATTGTATATTAAATTAATTTGATGATTTCAGCTGACGCTATATTCTTGTACCACTTGAGGTCTATCTCATCAATCTCCTTTCTTTTTTCTCACTTCTTCCAAATTCTTGTTTATTTCAATTAAATATTTATCATTTGAATTTTAACTATGCATGTGACAAACAATAACAAGTTTAATAAATTTAGTCTATCAGTGTTTATTTTTAAAGTAAACCTTTTTTAGGCACGACTTAAACTCAGATTTTTAATCAGACGGAAGTAAGGTTTGACGCACTTTCCGCTATTTAAAAATTAACCTAAAATTTAATTTTCAAAATATATATTTAATGGTTTTCTATTAGTCATGCAATCTACAAATCTCGCAAGAAAAAATAATAAAAAAATCAATGTAAAATCATGAATCGCGATATTACAATTGTTTATCTTGTAATAAATACTATATACAAGTTTCAAAGCTTCTTTAGTCCCCAGGCAGTAGTACACTTTGCCTGGCTGTTTGTTAATCTTCCTTTTCTCCACGTCGTCAATGTAACGTCATCAACCACTACCGTTATAACGCCTCCCTGTAATAGTTGGCACGCTGGTTTTACCACCAAGTCCTTCAGCGATACATACCAGTGATGCCACAGTGGAAAACCATCCAGGTACAACATATTACAAAGGTTTTACTGCAAATTTTTACCTATAAAACTTGAAAAACCATTTTCCTTGACATAATTTGTATTTACAAGTAATGAATTTAGTAACAATTGATTAAATAATAAGGGAAAATTATTTTAAAGTGAAAGTAGTAAAAATTAATTCTATATTAAAGAAAAGTTTTACTCCAATCGCGCGTAAAGACGACACGCACAACAAACTTTTCATTCATAGCTCTTGGTAAACTATGTGAGTTTATTAAATATAATCTTTAAGGAGTTAATAAATTTTATTTCATTATTTTAATTTTATGACAATATGACAGGCGTAAAAAAGTGTAGATATATATAAAATTTCGAATGATTTAAAATACAGAAATGGTGTCAGGTAAAGGTCTAGCAGGAAAAGTCAGAGGCATTTGATATAGTTCGTCTGCTTTTACATATTATTTTTACTTCTCGATATCCTTATAAGTTTTGTAAATTGTAATGTGAAAATAGCTAAACAGAATTGTTAAAAACTTGGTGCACCTAGTTACTTTATGGTTGAGATTAACAGATACCACTTTTTATCACAGTAAATGTATTATTCCCGTAAGATTCATAGAAAAGTTTAATCAAGCAGCGGGCTACGAAGTAGAGTTAAATCTTATATAAAGTACATTAAGATTTTACGTAAATAAAAAAATAATAATAAATTCCTCAATACAATTATTAATAAAAACCTCAGTATCAAATACCTTATTTTCAAGGAATGAAATGTATTAAAATTATTTTTGACCCAAATCAAGTTCTTTTAAAATATATGTTATTTCACGAAGTAGCTACGATAGAAAATCGAAGTATGTTTTTATCACTTGTCTAAGAACAGGAAATAAATTTCTACGTGCTACTATTTTATGAAATTAGAAGGGGGAAAACGAATTGATTTGCTCCGCGAATTAAGAAATACGACTGTTACATTACTGACGATTTAGGCAACGATGAAATCGTACAAGTATCTCGTGCTAAATGACTGCGTTGTACACACGTCTGTTAGAAAGCTGAAGGATTTCTTTTTGTTCGCAGCTTTTACCACTCTCATAGTTAACAGTAACCGCCACCGTAAGCGCGCCTAGAGCCGTTACTGCGAAACTGCTTGTTCATTGAACACTCCAACATAAAAGTGTAACACCATGCTCGCTAACGTTTTCGATTACTCATGGTCCGAAATTGAAATAGTTCAATAATTAAACTTGAAAGAAATAAGTTTTGAATAATTAATTTCAATAATTTGGGTTAAGTAATTAAAGTCACTAAAAAAGATAATTTTGATGTTACGATTAATTCAATTATTTATTTTAGTCTTGTAATTTTTCTTTACTTTCAGCTTTATCATATCCAAAAATTGAATTTTAAATCATGAATCATATTAAAAAAGTCTCCTCCATGAATTTATTAAAAATCTATATAACGCACAAATTATAAATAAAGAGAAAATGCTTTCGAATAAAAAAAGTATATTAAGCATGTGAAATAACATATAAAAAATGTTTTATTCAAATAAACCTTTAGAGACACTTTTGACGAGAATTACTACCGGATCGGAACGCGGCCAAACACTGTCAAATCCGGCAAAAGTAACTCAGTGGGCTTGTCTTTTTTATCTATTACTTTTTATATTATAAAAGCCTTACAATATAACAAGAACTATTTTATATTACAAAAATACGTAGGTCACATTATAAGTTTTGCGTAACTTAAAAAAACAACATGTTATAACCAAAATATTATGTTTATTGCTTTTCAAAATAATCTCCTTTACATTTTAAACATTTTTTCATGCGATCGAACCATTTTTTAAAACAGGAGGACCACAAATCTGAAGGCATGTTCACGTGCTGATTGAACGCTATTACTGCCTCTTCGGAGTTGGTAAAAGTAAAACCTCTCATCAAATCTTTGATTTTGGGGAAAATACAGAAATCACAGGGTGCTAGGTCGGGGCTATGCGCAGGATGACGTGTACTTTTTCGGAAGCTAAAAATGACTTCGTTTTGTTGGCCGTGTGTGAAGAAATTTTCTGAATTTGGCTCATACCAATCCCCAATAGTCCTAGAATTGTCTCATAGGTAATCCGGGGGTTTTCTTCAATTAACCGCTTAACAGTAGCCACAATATTTTCGTTGACGGCAGTTGAAGGCCGCTCTTCACGAAATTCGTCATGTAAAGAAACTCGACCTCTCTCAAATTCAGCAAATCATCGCCTCACGGTGCTCAAACAAGGTGCTTCTCTCCCAAAAGCATTTTGAAGACGAGCAGCACAGTCTTGCGGAGAAAGAGAACTTTTAAAATCATAAAAGATCATCGCTCTAAAATCTTTTCGACATAATTCCATTTTCGTTCCGTACGTAGAACTTTGATGTGTGATAAAAAAACAATTGACAAATCATTTCCCGCCAATTGTTTTTTTTTTATTACTAAGAAGGTTGCAAAGTTTTAAAAATATAACATTCGAAATTCAAATAGTTTTAGTGCAAGTGCAAAACTTTTAGTATGCCCCATGTATAGATCTGAGATTTTATAATACCCTTTTTCACACTGTTTTGTTTTAACATATTTTTTTAATTTGTTTATTGGTAGATATCTTATAGCATCGAGAAATTTATTGTAAAAGTGTAAATATTTACTACAGTTAGCTTAATATTCGTAATTTACCATGATCATTATTATTACATTTTATTAATAACACTAAAAATAAACAAGAAAGAAACAAGGTAGATTGACATAGAGATTATTAAAATAACTGAACTATTTAAATGTGTTTAAATTTTAAATATGTTTTAGAATTATCTAAGTAATTTGTGGATGAACCTTAACATATAGATAAATGTAATTGCAGACTTTAAACAGGTCTAATTAAGCTCTACAACTTTTCTATAAAAAATATTTTTATACATGTCATTTGCCGATAAGACAACTATCGTAATAAAATCGGCCAAGTGCAAGTCGGACTGGCCCACGAAGAACTCCGTACCATTATTTATAAAAAACGGCAAAAAATCACAAATGCTGTATGGAAACCCCCTTTAAATAGTTATTTTACTGTATTTTTGTATTTACTGTCAGCAACGGAAATACATCATCTGTGAAAATTTCACCTGTGCAACTATCACGGTTCGTGAGATACAACCTGGTAACAGATGAACGGACAGCCAGAAGGACGCACAGCGAAGCCTTAGTAATAGGACCCCGTTTCACTCTTTAGGTACGGAACCCTAAAAATGAATTCCCAGTGTCAGCTTTCTCAAATGAACTAAGATAAAATCGGATAATATAGGTAGATATCTTAAGATCCCTTCTTAATATTGATTTAAAAAAAATCGGGGATCGAGTAGATTGTTCTAAAGAGTTACATTTTATACACAAACTTAAGATTTCTTATTCTTATAATTTTATATCATATTATTACAACCTGAGGACTAAGAACTTAAAGTATAGGCTACAATGTAACGGATGACTTCCATGAAAACATCAAATAGAACGCAAAAAGCGAGTATTATGGCTAAATTTTAGTAAGTACGCAGTACAAGTGCAATGCTTACGCTATGTGAATAGTGCGTTTAGAATTTGCGCCAGTTAAAGGATCGAGCATACTGAGTTGGGCCGTAACGGTCCGAGGCGGGCCGCACCACAACGAAAACTGCAGCATAACACGTTAGCATGGGCCGCAGCTAGGTCGAGCGACCCTAATCGCAACGCAGCTTATTTCTGTCTAAATGTAATAACATTTGTTGATCATCACAACTTGGGCCTTGCAAATCATATCATAGTATTCAAAGTTTTTTGTAGCCTTGAACTAAAGTTATTTATCGTTTTTCAATCATAATTATGTTATTTCATAAATTAATACAGTATGTATTAGTGTGCGCCATTTCGTTGGCCATCGCATACTGCGGCGGTGCGAGGCGATGCGCGTCGCATACACCTAAATCCACCGAGCAAAATCCACCTCGATTAGCCGCCGCCGTAGTATACGATCCGTCATATAAAATGTATGATAACGATCTAGGCGGATTTTTGCATGGGCCTCGGCCCGTTGAGGGCCTCAAGACCTCAGTGTGCGCGGTCCTTAAATGTCAAAAGAATGCACACGATAATCGCGAGTACGATTATGACCTAATCTGATATTAAAAATATCATAACTAAATATTGTTAGACTCACAGTTTCGTTCAGTCGTTCGGTTGTCAGGTGTACGCGCTCATTGAAAAAAATTTATTATTCACATATTTTTTCCAAACGTCCCAAAAGAATTATAACTTCAAAAATTATTAGTTACAAAAAAGGCACTCATAAACAGTTTTCGTACTAATATTATAACTGGATAATAATAATTAAGATATAAAATTGCTATTTCTAAACTAATTTTAAATAAAAGTAAAAAACTGTATTGATCTATACAGCCTCAGAGTAATTCAGTGGTGACCTGACCTAGGTCATCGTGTCACTGTAAACTCAAGTCCTTACACAGAGGTGACCTAGTTCCGCGATTTAGCGCGGCGGCTGCATAAAAGCTGCACTTTCGCCTTAATAACAAACGTGCCCCGGAATCCTGAAAAAGCGACAGCCTATTACCCGAATATCTGCAACGTTTTAAAGCTTTTTATGTTTCTTTCACTTTTCAGCCTGAAGATGTGAAAATAAAAAGGGAAATTTAAAATTGTCTTGTGTACATCTATATTATAAATGCGAAAGTTTGGATGTTTAGATGGATAGATGGATTTTTGTTACTCAATCACGCAAAAATTACGAAACGGATTTGAATGAAATTTGGCACACAGATAGATGATGACCTGGAATAGCACATAGGATTCTTTTTATCCCGGAAAAATTAGGTGATCCCGCGGGATTCGCCAAAAGCTTTTATAATGCAGTGGGCTGCACGTTGCAGCTAGTTTTTTTTATATTTTTAGAATGCTCGCTGTGACTACAGTTTGAAAAGACAGTAATGAACGAATAGCGCTAGATTCCACTAAGAATGAGCCGAATATACTGTAGTTTATAATGATTAAATTATGATACGGAGATAACAAAAACTAACAAACACTAACTAAAAACTAAAAATTTATTTTAAAAGATAGGGATTAATAACATTTTTGAGTATAATTTTGGCAAAAATAGACATTAAGTCACGTTTTTTTTTTATATATCATAAGATAGCAAACAAGCAAATGGGTCTCTAGACGGAAAGAGTCAACTATCGCCTATAGTCACCAGAGATGTTAATGGTGCGTTGGTATCTTGTGGCGAGGTCTTATGCCACATGCATAAGTTTACTGGCTAACTTACCCTCCAAACCGGAATACGACAGTGACAAGCACTGACGCTATTGCGACAGGAATAAGTAAGGCGGTGGTACCAGATCTTGGCGAGACAATGCAGAACTCTACCACCTAGTAGCCACGATGTTAGTGACTTGCATAGTCATTCGGTTGCCTTTTACGACCTGCGTGAAAGAACGGCAGTTGATTTACTTTTCAAAAGAGCCCGGACCAACCCGGGGTTAAACGCTCACGTAATTGTACACGCAAATCTGGAAGAGTTACGTCACAAACATCATATTGTTTTTGAAATTTTCACAGAAACCACAAAGTATGTAAAGTAAGTATGACCACGGCGTGATGTCACATTTTAAGTGCGATAAGAATCCGGAATATTCTCGCGGTAAATTTAAATTTCAAAACGCGAATTGTTTATAATAAATGTACGATATTAAAAAATAAATAGATTTTGATTATTATTACTTGAAACTAGTTCGTAACACACTCGTACTTTTATTTCACTATAAGTATAGACTAAATTATTATATTGATCGACCGATTTCGCTTTTTAAAGCATCTTCAGGACGTAATATTCTATATTGAAGATGCTTTAAAAAGGGAAACCGTTCGATCAGTTTAATAATTTAGTCTGTATTTATAGTGAAACAAAAGTGCAATGATGGTATAAACTAGTTTCAACTAATAATAATGGATTTTTACCAAGTGCCGATGGTTGAAAGTGTAAAATCTAGGTTCTGATTAATATACCTAATAAAGTATTCGTTTTTCAAATTTAGTCAACTAGCCTTTTATCATCTTTTGATATTTTTTAAATAAAAAAATCTGATAATAAGTAAGTAAGTAACCGTAGAGGTAGGCCGAGGTACAATCAGTGCACCCACGATTAGCCGAAGATACTCACGGCCGGTTTCTGAAACGCAAATTAATGTTAACAAGCAATTAATCTGTGTTTAACATCACTTTTACGAGTAAATCATCTGTTTATACTGAAGGATATCTGACAGATAAATTGCTTGTTAAAATGAATTTGCGTTTCGGAAACCGGCCGTTAGTCCCATAATGTGATAGATGTCAAGTCTACCGCTACGTATAGAATCCCGGGCAACGTTGTTTTTATCAGAAAACTGAAAAAAGATGTTTTTGAATCGCCTAACCCGGGAGTCGAGCCCGAGACCTCATGTGGTCAGCACAGACACCGGACTACTAAACCACAAAAGCGACAAAAAGATTTCTGATAAAAAGATTTCATTAATTCGTTTTTCTCTCATAACGATTTGCCCCGTGTTAGCCTGGACCCCTTTGGAAAAAAGACAAAGCAGATTATATAAAGGCGAACTATTGACCTAGCGTGTCACTTTCATTGTGACTAACAAAGTGGTAGAGTTGTGCAACGTCTCGCCCGGGTTTTGTACCAACTCCTTGCCTGATTTTGCCGCAATAGATTCGCATGTCCGTGCTTGTCGCTGTTATGTTCCGGTTTGGGGTGTGAGGTAGTTGGTAACTATAACAAGGTGGCTTTACACCCCTGTCTCATGGATAGCAATAAACCATTGACGTCTTTAATATATAAAGGCGATGGTTGTCTCTTGTCATCAGAAAAGCCATCTGCTTGTTTGCTATTATTCAATGAAATAAAAAAATTACAAAAATATAGAATTAAGTACTGAACAGCCTTCTTCAGTATAAACGGTATTTTACCCGGCAATGTATAAAAATAGCATTCTAAAAATATAAATAATCAATAAACACAAAACTCTGAATGAACTGCGCAGCAGGAAAATTATATAAAATATTCTTCAAAGTCTGGAACGGTACGGGAAAAATTTATTATTACAAAATTATTTTAATAAATCTTATTTATATGGCTTCTAATTCTACTTCTTTATGTATCTAATTATATCGCTGTTTTGCTATATTTTAATGGATATGTAATGATAAAGGATAAAATTTAAATGCAACAACCAACATCCAATCCTATGGTTTGGATCCCGCTATAAGACGACCTTCACCGAACTGATTAATGGACGAAAAGTTTTATATCCAACTAGCAAACCCGACGAACTCCGTTTCGCCACCAGATGGCTTTGCTTTGCTTTTAAATTTTAAATTTTTGCTTTTAAAAAAGTAAATAATTATTTTCACGCCTGTATCCCCGAAGACGTAGTCAGAGGTACAACAAGTACACCTACGATTATCCGAAGATACTTAGTCCTACAATATTATGATCTTATCAGCGTTTCTCCTTTAAAATCTGCGTCAAATACCGTTAACTAGATAAAAACGGTCAATTTGTTTGGTAATTATCAAAAAGATGTTTTTTGACATAGCTTTTTTCAACCTACCGATTATTTAGCTAAAGCAATAACTTAGATTTCAAAAACCATCATCGTTTCTAAAATATACAGCTTTTCAAAAATTAATAAACTGCCATTTTTAACAAAATAGATGTTTGAACTACAAAAATCTTGTTTTTACTCTATTGAGCTTAAAATACCTTAATCTAGCGGGAAGTTTCAGTGATGGCCTACAGGGTCAACCGTTTACACATTTTTTTATGTCGATTGGTTCAGAAACAAAATTTAAGATTGCTATATATCATAATGTTAAAAGTGAAAGCCAGTAGTCAGATACGCAACAATGGTAATAAAAAGATATATGCGTTTTGGATTACTATTTTATTAAACAATATATATAATAATAGCACTGTAACCACAGTCTGAATATAAGATCTTTACTGCTAAAGATCTTATATTCAGACTTTGGAACACAACTTCATATAAATACTTTAGATCATTGTAGTCGCACACGTATGTCAATTAACCCCACGTATTCTTCCGGGTTTCTTTTGTGGAATAGAATATTTACTCTACCTCTACTTTAAGCAATTCGTTAAAGGCGAATTATTGACCAAACATTTTTTTAAATCATAAGATAGCAAACAAGCACATGGCTCTCCAGATAGAAAGAAACAACCATTGTCTACAGAAAACAAAAATGTTAGTGATACGTTATAGCGGGGACTTAATGCCACATCCATAAGTTTACCGGCTACCTTATACCACAAACCGGAACACGACAGAGACAAGTACTGTCGTTATGGCGACAGAAATAGGTAAGGCGGCGGTAACAGATCCGAGCAAGACTATGCAGAACTCTACATCCTAGTAGTCACAATGGTAGTGACTCGCATAGCCAATTGTTTGCCTCTGAAGAACTAACTGCCTGGCAGAATAGACGATCTATTCTACAAAAGGGGCCTAGACGTGGTATCCACGTGTTGGTCTAGGTCCCTATGTTACTGATGTCGTGAATACTAGGTGGCAGAGTTGTGCAACGGCTTAAAAAAATTAAATGGCTACCCTTAGCTAAACGTAGAGAAGTTAGGATGCTGCGCATGTTATATTCCATTTTTAATGACCCAAATATTCCCAATTACCTTAAATCTAAATTCTGCTTTCAGTATAGCACTCATGATCGTTCCCTCCGTTCTGATAATGATCTTTCTCTTTACATCCCTTTCTCTCGAACGGATTTTCTTTACGAATCTTTCTTTATTCAAGCCGTTAAGCTCTGGAATTCTCTTCCAGTTGACATTAGGAGGTCCTCTTCTAAGTGGTCTTTCAAGCGTGCTTTGACGACCCATTATCTTAAAACTTAGCTTTCGGTGTTAATGATCAACAAAATATCTAAGAGAAATTGAAATTATCTACAGACAGACATTACTAAATACTTTTATTATACTTACTTGCTTAGTTAAATATTTTGTTTATTATATGTACTATGTATGTATAGTCTTTTTTTTATATCATAAGATAGCAAACAAGCAGATGGGTCTCCTGATGGAAAGAGTCAACCATTGCCTATAGACACCAAAGATGTTAATGGTGCATTGCTATCTTGTGGCGAGGTCTAATGCCACATGCATAAGTTTACCGGCTACCTTACCCTCCAAACCGGAACACGACAGTGACAAGCACCGACGCTACTGCGGCAGGAATAGGTAAGGCGGTGGTACCAGACCCGGGCGAGACAATGCAGAACTCTACCACCTAGTAGCCACGATGGTAGTTACTCGATAGCCAATCGGTCGCCTTTTACAACCTGCCTGGCAGAACGGCAGTTGGCCTATTCTTCAAAAGAGGCCGGGACCAACACGGTTATTATTACAACACGGTTATCTTTTATGTGTTTATTAATATATGTTTATGTAAATATGTTTCATGTATCTATTTATATTTTCTATTTCCTAGTAATTATTATATTTTTGTTCCATTTAGCCCATCATGCTGTTTCCTATTTCCATTTAAAATATTTATTTGCACCCCCTATTGAAATTTTTCTGCTCCACTTGCTGATTGACTGGCAGAGAATGCCTTTATGGCATTAAGTTTAACCATTGTACAATTTTAGTGCATAAAAATAAATAAATAAATAAATAAACGGCTCATCTGGGTTTGGTACCACCGGCTTACCTAGTTTAGCTACGATAGCCTCAGTGCTTGTAGCGCTTTGTAGCCGGTAAATGTATACATGTGGGATTGTATCCCCATTGCGTGTGATATGACAGATTACAACGTATAATTAACATCTTTGGTGTCTATGGTTATTGCTTTCCCTTAGTGAAGACATTTTGCTTTTATTATAGACAAATACTCAGATTACCTACACCAATTTTCTCGAAGTTTAGATGTGTTTATTGTGTAGCGAGTAGTGTTATCCTAAACACCGCTTTGTTTGTCGATTAGTTAGGGAAACTAATTACGAATAGATAGGGCTCAGGTTTGATTCCCGACGGAGGCAAATATTGTGTGATAAGCATTGATGTTTGTATTTCTGGGTCTGGGCGTTTATAATGTATGTAACAATATTTATATATGTATTTCTATGTAGTAGTATCGTTGACTAACACACAAGCACAAGTTAATCATTTGCTTACTTGGAGGTTAGATCGATTCGTGTAATTTATCCAACGATATTATTATTATTATCATTATCTTTATTTACATTTTTCCTCTTATTTTACATACATTTATAATTATAATATTAAAAAAATACAATATTATAAAAATAAATATATAAAAATAGGTTTCCCGCCGACGGGAGCCTAATTGCAGCTAAGCCGCCGGTGGTTAGGGCGACAGAGAAAGAAACCTCCTCACAATACGTGCCGTTCCTAACACTGCCGCCTTCTGTATCTGGCCCTTGATTATTATTATTATTATCATTATCATTATTATTATTATCATTATTATTATTATTATCATTATTATTAATCTTTATTTACATTTTTCTTCTTATTTTATATACATTTATAATTATAATATTAAAAAATACAATATTATTAAAATAAATATATAAAAATAGGTTTCCCGCCGACGGGAGCCTTAATGCAGCTAAGCCGCCGGTGGTCAGGGTGACAGAGAAAGAAACCTCCTCACAATACGTGCCGTTCCTAACACTGCAACCTTTTGTATCTGGCCCTTGATCCAGAACTGTAGGGAGAGCTTTCGTAGGTGTTGGTCGAGACTCTTCGCTACTAAACCGTTTACAGATGCAACTATCGGGACAATTATTGTTGACTCCACACCTCACATGTCGGTAATCTCGTGAGCTAAGTCCAAATACTTAGATAGTTTTTCTTTTTCTGCTTTCACGAGATTATCGTCATGCGGGATCGTGATATCAACAATATCGTGATATCATTATTATTAATAAACTTACTTGTACGCAGAAAATTATTGTATGCTGACACATACGTACATTTGTATATAAACTTTAGTTTTTAAGGTGTTATTTCCACGTGTTGGGTCGGGTTCTCTTGAAAAAGAGATCATCGACGTTTCTGCCATACAAATCGTAATATGTCACTACCATCATGATATTAGGTGGTAGAGTTCTGGAACGTCTCGCCCTGGTTTTGGTAACTCCGCATTCCTACTGCAATAGCGTTAACGCTTGTTCACTGTATTCGGTTTGAACGGTAAAGCAGCTGCTAGACTTATACGGGTGGTATTACCATCCCTATGGAGGGATGGATAGCAATGCATCATTAGTATTTTGAGTGTCTCTAGGTGATAGCTGTCTCTTTCTATCAGGAAAGGCACCTGTTTGTTTCCAATGTTATGATATAAAAAATTAAATAAATCAACTTCAGTTGTAGTCAAGAACTCTTGGGAGTACTTATGTAGTCACTTTGATAATAAGAAATAAATCGTGTGCGGAAACCGGTGTTACAACTTGTTACAATTGATCAATATCCTATAGCGACATTTATGATTCCATTCATCTAATAATAACCACGGTACTATTATTAATATGCATTATTACATTGAAAATAATATAATTTGTGGTAGATGATTAATATTCACCTTTAATTATCCTTACTTTTAATACCTAATTTGTGATAACGACGTCCCGTAATACAGTAATTACACTATGGATGACGCATCGCGAACGAATTCTAAAATTAAATTTGAATAATAATTCCTATGACCGAATTCTAATAATGATCGATATTTCAAAAATTGCTGAACAGCGGTGGTGTCTTGTTTTTGAATAATATTTTCTCTTAAAAACAGTTTATTTGATGTCTTACAAATTATCACATTTCCCAAAACTGATATCTTAAAACCTGGCCCTTATTAAAAGCATTTGTGCATTATTGGGCCTTATTTGTACAATCTCGCTTCTCGGGTCTGCTGATTAACATCTTTCAGTGATCCCCCAATTCACGTAATAAAAGTCTACAGTATTCTGTGACAAAATCTTTTCCCCCGTGTTGGTACCGGGCTCCTTTGAAGAATAGGCTAACTGCCGTTCTGCCAGGCAGGTCGTAAAAGGCGACCTAGTGGCTATGCGCGTCACTACCATCGTGACTACTAGGTGGTAGAGTTCTGTATAAGCTCGACTGGGTTAGGTACCACCGCCCTACCTATTCCTGCCGCAATAGCGTCAGTGCTAATCACTGTCGTGTTCCGGTTTGGAGGATAAGATAGCCGGTAAACTTATGCATGTGGCATTAGACCTCGCCAGAAGATAGCAACGCACCATTAACATCTTTGGTGTCTATAGGCGATGGTTGACTCTCCAGCAGGAGACCCATCTGCTTGTTTGCTATCTTATGATATAAAATAAATATAAAATAAATAAAATAAAAAAATGTCAATCGAGTCGAAACGCTTAGGCACAAAACAAATAGATACAGAAGTTAAACTCAGGATTATGAACTTTGTTTTATGCACAAAAAAACTAATAGTAGCTCATATCTAGGTTTATTGTTAAGAATAAAACAGGAAGTACGGAAATGTAAACCAATTATAACTAAAATATTTTAATATAATTTTTATACCTATTACAAGTTTTCTGCACAAAAAATTCTCTGACCTGTCTCAATCGGATGGCACTCGCTTGCACTATTCCGAACCATTCCGAGATATCACGTTCGTGAGAAGTGTCTACGTGTGCGTTGCTCGAACGCCCTTTGTATGTTTATTGATTTCTTTACCTATTTTTTGTGGCTTAGGGCTCTTACATACACAAACACGATACAACGTCGCGTCATGCTACGACGCATCATAATATGTAAGAAAATGTGTAAGAGCCCTGAACGATTCGACTCGATTGATGTTTTGTTACGCGAATCGGGCTCAAGCTCACCCTTTTATACATGGTGAAGTGTTGTATTTATCGTGAAGAATAGTTCAATTTTTATTTAGATGGTACGATTAAAGTCGAAAAAAGAAACAGAATGAGTAAACATAGTCACGTAACTTGCTTTAAATGGGGGCTAAAAGTTGTACTAGGTTAACGTATTAACGTCTCGTCCGGGTATTTGGTACCACCGCCTTACCTATTCCTGTCACAATAGCGTCAATGCTTGTCATTGTCAAATTCCGCCTAGAAGGGTAAGGTGGCCGGTAGACTTATGCATGTGACATTGCCATCCCACCACTAGGGTAGCAACGTACAATTAACATCTTTGGTTTCTATAGACAATGGTTCCTCTTTCCATCAGGAAACCCATCTGTTTGTTTGCTACCTAATGATATATATATATATATATATATATATATATATATATATATATATATATATATATATATATATATATATATATATATATATATATATATATATATATATATATATATATATATATATATATATATATATATATATATATATATATAGAAAAAAGCTTTCAGCTACTTTTTAATGTGCGTCCGTCCGTCGTCCGTCTTTGAAGAGATGTTGGTTATCTGTATTGGCCCATTTTCATTTACAGCATTTATATAATGTTCTTGACATAAAAATAAAATTACTTATAATACTTATAACAGTTTATATAGTATTGGTACGTTAAATAAAATGGTTTCTACAGATAATAACTTGATCACTGTCTGTCCTAACTATAAAGTCATTTTTTTTTTAATTTTAATATGAATAGGAATGAACTTTCCAATCACAGCTATCTCCAAGGGGTACCAAAATAAGGTATTTTAAAGGTACGCAGTAAGGCATTAATTCTTTTTTTATTAAATAAACTCAACCCAAAAAATGCTGTTTCAAAAAAACCTTTACAGGCACCTTTGAAAATTCGACATTTTTAAAATTACTAATTGGAATACAAGTTAATTTTCAAACTGTTTGAGATATTTTATACAGTTTTTGATTATTAACCTCAGATGAATAGTAGATAACAGTTCCATGTTATTAACTGTAAAAAATATTATTTTTATTACATTGTTAACGCGATCGTTAAGTCATTGAATGCTTGCTCTATGTAAATTGTAGAGTTAACTGACGATTGCGTACAGCTGGGATGAACATTTGTATTTCCTTAAGGTATAACATATACTTATATAGATATAACAAATATAAAAACAAAACCTACAAACTTACTTTCACGTATCTGCCATGATTATTGTATTAGTAGATGTATCAAATAGATAATGTTATTTTTACGCAGTGTTAGAACTAAACTTCTTTGTAGATGCTTATTTATGCAATCGGATGGGTTTTTTTTCCGACTGCGCTATAAATAATAAAGGTACCTAATGTTTTTCGAGGATGTAGTAGGTATGCCTTCGGCACGCTTGTAGCCTAGTTTTTGCTTGAGAAGTATCATTAGATTCGTCATAATTGTGAGAGTGACATAGGCTATATAATTTTTGCCCGAGTGGAGAATTATGTTTCTTCGGATCACATTGCAGTTAAACTTTTATTGTTATTATAATTACTTGTGAATTTATAAGATAATTTTATCAATCGTTTTTATTCGTAAGTGGTTAACGATTAGCTATATGAGCCAATATATGAGCCACTAGTGTTAGAGCACACACACACTTGGTGATAGAGCTCTGGGACGACTCGCCCTGATCTGATATTTATTTATACTTTATTGTACACTTACATAAGTAAAATTGTACAAAAGGCGGACTTAATGCTAGTTGCATTCTCTCCCAGTCAACCTTTGGGCTAACAGAAATAGTCGTGTGTAGGTACAAAGAAAATATGGATATATAAAATTTAAATGAGAATACATATTTAAATATTTACATAAGTAATAATACATAAATACTACTATGAATAGAACATACTAATATAATATACTTATACTTAAACGGATATACTAATATAATATTAAGTAATAACATAGACTACATAAACAAATAATATAAAATAAATACATACATACTATAATATACTTAACAATACTTAAAATGAAAACATTATGAATTAAATAATTATCGTATTTTTTCAACAGCCAATTTATCTATATCTAAATATTTTTTATTGTATATATCTAAATATCTCATACCACCGCCTTAGCTATTCCTGGCGCAATAGCGTTTGTGCTTGGCACTGTCATGTTTCGGTTTGGAGGGTAACGTAGCCGGTAAACTTATGCATATGGCATTAGCTCACCACAAGATAGCAACACCTTTAGTGTCTATAGGCGACGGTTGTCTCTTTCCATCAGGACAGCCATCAGTTTGTTTGCTATCTTATGATATAAAAAAGTTATATCGAACTATGACTTCTATTATTTAAAAAGTAAGTAAAATGCGTGTCGGGTCACGCACAATGTATTCCGAATTCCGAAGATTCCGAAGTTGCCCATCACGATAATGTGGACTAAGACGAGGCTTTTAGGGTTTCATACTAAGGAACATTTAATTTGGTTTGACTTTACTACTTTTTAGGGTTCCTAGTTTATTCGGAACCCTAAAACTAAATAAAATAAAAACAAATTAAAACCCGGAAGGATATGAAATATAAAGGAATATGCAAATAAACCAACAAATTAACGCAGCTGCTAGGCACGTCCTACTGATCTTAAAATTATGTCGTAAAAAAGCACTTGAAAGAATCCTATTTTTTTAAATTGTACAATTGAAATAAAAATACACAGTACATAATTTATCCTGTGCCAAATATCATTAATTAATAGAAACAGGAAGATATATACAAATATTTTTTTGTTGTATACAACCACTTAAGTTAGAAATGTAATAGTAATCGAATACATTTTGGTGATAGTTCTAACAGAACCAGTATGTTGAACTTTTGGCCTAAAATAAAAACTTTAACACAGTAGAATTAATGAGGATTGCCAACCAACAATTTATAAAGTGATGGAGGTCTGCGTCTTTTAGGAATGTAAACAAATTATGCTTGTGTGGACACCTAACTTTTCTCAATTATTAAATATGAGTTCACTGTCAGTGTTATTTGATCTGACTAATATTATATTTCTTACATTATTCAGATCAATTAACATAATTTATTTGTAATATAAGTATATCCGAATTAGCTGAGCTTCGCTCGGAAGTATTGTTTTCATTTGAAAATCGATAATTACGGAGATGACAATTACCTAGATCTATAAAAAAAAAATCTATAGTAGGATCAAAATTCTAAAGGAGACCAAAATTCTAAATGGGTAAGTTACTCGGGCGTCGTAGGGGCCTATTGTATTTTGCAAATTATAGGAAAAATCAAAGGTTATATAATGGTTTTCATCTCATGGGGGAAAAAATGTGAAAAAAATACAGTGACATGGAAACACTGAATTGCATTAGATTAAGATATAGTGGATTAATTGCCAGCTAACATTTAGGAAATCTGACGATTGAAGCGTAAGGGAGTTGGAGGGTCACATAGTTGCAAAGAAAACATTGTTGACATTCATATATATGTCCTTTATAGAATCGATGTGATGATCTGTAGTAAAGTTGTTGTGCATGAGCCCAGGAGGGTTTCTGAGTTAGTACGACCAAATCCCGACAGATAGTGCCACTGTCGGTCTAATAATTTTTGTTGGTGTCGTAGCAACGCGCGCTGGGTACAGCTAGCAGTATATAAAATTTCATCACAGTTATCGCAACAGATACCCAAAATAGTGTAACAAGTAACAGACCTGTTAGAGTTAATATCCGTTATCTTTGGCACTCCCTCCCTATCTGGGTATCGTCACGCAGCGAGAGACAGATCATTTATTTATCAAGTGTTATCATAATAATTTATCGCACAACTATTACCAAAACTAAATTTAGTTGTTAAAATTAACAATAGGGAGCATTTTACCCCATTTTGGTCCAGGCCCCCTTTTAAAAAGAGACCATCTGCTATTCTGTTAGAAGTTTGTAAAAGGCGAACGATTGGCTATACGCTAAATACCATCGTGACTAGTAGGCGGTAGAGCTCTGTAACGTCTCACTCGGTTCTGCTACAAACTATTCCTGCCGCGTTAATGTTTGTCACTTTCGTATTCTGGTTTAGCGGGTAAGGTAGCTGATAAAATTATACAAGTGGTATAATCATCCCACTACACGAACAGCAACGCACCATAAACATCTTTATATCTATCTATATTTATGAATAGAAAATAATACAAACAAGCAAACTAGTTAAGGTTCGAGACCGCCTTCAAAATTTTGTTTTTATCCGACACAAAAACAAAACACATAGATATAATTTCAATTACTTACACAAAATTTAAACTAAAACATTTTCAACCAAATTTAAAGTGATCGAGAAAAATGTACTTAGAACGACAGATTATGGAACAGTTACTGTCATAATTATAGGTAAATGTAAAATGACACACTGCCAGCATACAGAGTTCACTCACAAAACTCGTAGTAGATGAGACAGTGGGAGATCGTCCTTCACCGATCTGATAACCAGATGAGACGTATATTTTATCAAAAATTATTTATAAGGGTCATTCTTCGGAGTACATTTTTTGAACGTAACAGATTTTTATCTCCTATATAAACAAATAATGTTTGCATAAATCTACTATAACATTGTTTATACATTCTATATGCATCGTGTCATATAGATTTTATTATGTAATAACCATTTATATAGAAGTTATTTGCCCTCAACACCTCAAATCCGGTTAATTTTGCACGTTTTACAGCACAAACGCTTTTAATCAGATTTATACACAAAATTCAAAAATACAAATCATTTTATATCCTAACTAAATTTCTAATCCAATTGCACTGAAAGTTTTTATTTAATGAGTGTAAGTAAATATGTCACACACTTGGCAAAATTTTAACTTCGCTTATTGCGACGGGTACTACTCTAAACTGGTGAGGTCTAGAGGTATCGTGATGGGTTTTTCTGATTCTGCTTTTATGCTGCAGCTTATGGGTCAAGTATTCGTAGCCCTAAATCTCTTCATTTCGGTGCAAGAGTAAGTTCTTCAATTTTTCAATTTTTGGTTCTCAGTTTTTAGGAATTTCCATGTCACATTTTTGGAACATAATCGTTCTATTTTTAGTAAACGGGTATTACAGTCTTATACCTAACTCCCAAATGTAGATGGCCAATAACAAACTAGTAGCCTATATCTTTCCAATGGCGAGAAATTTCAAAATATATGCTTTTTCGTGATTTCCATGGAGTAATTTCCATGTATAAAACACCATGGAAGTTACATAAAACTCATGGAAATTACTCTATTTAATTTTGTTTGCAATAATTAAATGAAATATTCAATGTTTGTACTGTAATTCATGCAATTATCAGATTAAGTGATAAATATTGTTAGTCAGTTATTTTTTTTAATTTAAATCTGTTAATCCAAAGCTTATAGACTGTCTCATATTCCTAGGTTCGATCCCTATTAACATGTCGGAAAATGTGGCGATTAGGATCACCACTTACCTCGCCAACCGACAAACCGGTGAATCACGGTGAACCAGAAAGTTTATAGACGTTCAGTTTCATCTGCCTTTTTATTCAAATTTGTTAAACCGAAGCTTATTATCATTTAAAGCGTCTAATTATCAGTCAAAGTTAAAAGTACCCAAAAATGAGTCTACTATTAATGTTTTGATGTTAAGGAATGTATTCAACGTAAAGTGTAGTACTACGCATAAGCTAGGTTAGGTAACTACTCGGTTGAGCATACATTCATATTTTTCGCAAATCCTGCAATTCTTCATTACTCGACTACTTACTAATGTACCGATATGATTACATCGTCACTACAATTATAATGATTTTTATAAAAATAGGAACATTAAGTTTTTCACACACTTTCAATGGCATGGCTTAGAAAAGCAAAAGGTAATAAGAAATGTGTAGCACACGCACTTTATCACTAATTTGTTTTGCTGTATCTAAGTTTAGCGGAGAGGAGAAATTCAGAAAAAGAGAGTTGCTGAAAAAAAATTGCCTAATATCGTTTTTCCCCAAATTCCCCAAATTACTTTTATCTAATCTTATTTTCATATCTAATACGGTATTTAGCAAAATTTTACTTGCTGGGTCATTTCCGTGGTCTCTAATGTAATTTCCATGGCCCGCAAATGTTCAATAATTTTTTTACGAAAACTATAGATCCACTACGTGTCGAATTTTCATAAGTTCTTTAAATTCGCATAAACTTTTAAAATGTTTGTGTAATTTACTTTAATTAAGCGATTTCAAAAATACCATGGAAATTACACGGAGAACACATTTTTGAAGAATCAGCCATAAACAAATATGCCTATAATTACTTGCCTATCCAAAAGTGCTCATGGCTATTTTTAATTAAATTAACTTTAATCGTTTTTTTTTCATAATTTTCATATTTTTAATAACCAAATGAAATTTATTTCACTGATAAATTTTAACACACAGATTATGCCTAGGTAGGCTTGCCTACTCATTTCTGTGTATGGCTACCTGGCAAGCAGGCGTGAACAGGTAAGTCAATATAGGTGACTCCATCGATCTGCTAACTTATCGAAAGTTATATCAAATTTTAGATTATTTTATTACAAAATCAGTCACATATACTTGGCTGCAAAAAATCGTACTCAAAATACTGTTGCCAAGCTAAAAACTTGCCATGAGCACTTTTGGATAGGCAAGTAATTATAGGCATATTTGTTTATAAATAATATTTCATAAAATATATGTCTCATCTGGTTATCAGATCGGTGAAGGACGATCTCCCACCGGCTCTTAGACCATCGGCCCATCGAATTAATGATTTTAGTGGGATATATTGAACGAATATTTTTATATTATCGTGAAATAATTTTACATTAACAAATAAAACGCACTATTACTTTGATAAGAAATTACAATGGGGACCGCACATTAATGATTTAGCAAATAGACTTAGTTCAGCAGCTTATGCAGTTAAAAAAATGAGACAGTTAACTGATGTCGACACAGCAAGAATTGTATATTTTAGTTACTTCCACAGCATTATGTCATATGGAATTCTTCTCTGGGGAAATTCTGCTGAAATAAATACTAGGGGAAGACCGGGTATTGGGAATCAGCGGGCGATGGTAGTCACCAATATATCTCCAAAACTACAACTGCTAGAAATACGTTTACTGCCGTCCCCACCCCGCTTTGTCCCCCCGCTAGCGGTGTAAGAGCGCCGCGCTGGTATTGTGGCGGTCTCGGGAATGAGAAGTGTATTTTGTTTTTGCGGCTCGCCGATGTAAATTTTTAAGGACGCAAAATAAGCTGTAGGTATTCTAATTATTGATCTACTAGTATGTGTCTTTTTTACGCCATTACTCGTATATTCAGTATAACGATTTTATACTCAAATCCCATATATTGCTTCAATATATTTTTTGTTTCTTTTTTTTTTCTTCATAAAATACTTGTGGGTAATGAGGATCGGGTGACTCCCATTTGCCGCTAGTGATCACGATATAATTTTAGTATTCTTATTTTAGATGTAGACGTATTTTGTGATGAAGATTTTCTACCAGCCGATTGCTCAGATCAGATTGAAATTAATAACCCAGCGTCAGACCAAGAAAGCTTGTCAGTACCTGGCACATCAATGTAAGTTGCTCCAGCAGCCTCTAGTCTTGATATTGGGTCGAAAGCAATTAAGTTGCCAGAGAAAACTAATACCTTGAACACTGAATATCGTCGGCACTTGGTAAAACTCCATGTTAACTTATATTTATATCGTATTAAAAGCACTTGTACTGTTTTACTTGACTTTTTAATTATTAAAACCAACCGGTTTCGCGTTTTAACGCATCATCAGGGCAAAAGTTATTATTGTTTAGACTAAACAATAATAACTTTTGCCCTGATGATGCGTTAAAACGCGAAACCGGTTGGTTTTAATAATTAAAAAGTCAAGTAAAACAGTACAAGTGCTTTTAATACGATATAAATATAAGTTAAAACTAATACCCACAATGCTAAACAAAGTCGCCAGAAGCAGCATGGCAAAATTTTAACATCCACGCCAACAAACAAAAACTTGTTAGAAAAAGAAAATAAGAAAAGTAAAGCCTTCTGCCAAGGATAAAAGTAAGGGACAAAATATAACTAAGGGAAAGGGTCAAGGAAAGAAGACTAAAGTGTCGAAGAAAGAAACCGAAAGAGTAAAGAGGAAGGTTCTCCAGGAATCAAATTATACTTCTGTTTCAGACGTGGCTACTGATGTTTTATGCCAAGACGATGAGCTAGATGATGCTGACGATGCAGGGAATACGTGCTAAATCTGTAACGAATTTGGCCGAAATAATGAGGTTTGGTACAGGTGTACTTCATGTGGTTTATGAGCTCACGCAGATTGTAGAGGTGGGAGTCGCCCAAGGGTCATATTTGCGATTTGTGTTAGATTTTTGTATGATCCTCATTGCCCACAAGGTGACCACAATTACCCTCACCTCAGTGCAATGGGAGTCAAAATAGATATTTTTTTTAACTTTTATATTTCCTAAAGATGATTATTAAAGTGATCATTACTGATTCCAAATGATAGTCAATTAAGTATATTTTATTATGAGGCAGTTGTAATAGAGATTTAGTTTAATTTTATTTATTTATTTCAATTATTGCTTAAGTGATCCCCATTACCCCTTCTTACCCTATATTTGTATTGCAGAAAAGAGCTATTAGGGCAATTTACAATCTTAGCCCGAGGGTTTCCCTGAGAGAAAAATTCAAAGAAATCAATATTCTAACTATTATATTCCAATATATATCTAAGAACTTGATGTACGTGCGTAAATATATTTGCTTTTTAAAAAAAATGGTGACGTACACTCACTTAATACAAGGAAAAAAAACAATCTTGTTGTGCATGCATCTCGTCTCCACAGAATAAGTAACTCTTTTATGGGGCAATGTATACGCTTTTACGATAAACTTCCCGAAACTATAAGAGATCTACCAATCAATAAATTTAAAAAATGTGTTAAAACAAAACTGTGTAAAAAAGGATATTATAAAATCTCAGATTATTTAGGAGACAAAAAAGCCTGGGATTAATTGCTCCTCATACCGATCTCATATATATTTTTTGTAATATTATGATAATGTAAAAAAATCAATGATATGAAAAAAAGACAAGCCCACTGAGTTTCTTCCGCCGGATCTTCTCAGTGTGTGGCCGCGAATCCGATCCGGTAGTAGTTTTTAAAAAGATATGTTGACGTGTCAAAATAACTTGTAAAAAGTTTTATTGAATAAAGTATTTCTGATTTCTAATATATTTTTATTGACCGCTCCGTTGGTCGAGTGGTTAGCGACCCTGACTACGCGATCGACGGGGCTCGGGTTCGATCCCCGACGGGGACAAGCATTTGTGTGATGAGCATAAATGTTTATATTTCCGGGTTTGGGTGTTTATTGAATCTAATCCAGTATTTAATATATGTATTTTTATGTATTAGTATCGTTGACTAACACCCATAACACAAGCAAATAATTTGCTTACTTTGGGGTTAGATCAGTCAGTGTAATATGTCCCCTGAATATTTATTTATTTGTTCATTTAATATATGATCTTTGAAAGCAACCCTATATAGAGTACAACTGTGTAATAACAAAAATTCTGTCTACCCGAAAGGGACATATAACTAGTTCGATAACATTATCAAAAAAATATGCATCATATAATTATAAAAACCAAAATTTATTTTAAAAATGCCCGTATTTTGTCTTAAATTTTGTCTGTGTTGGCCTTTTTAGTAAGACTACATGAGTCATATTTTGTGTTTCCATCAGTAGCGAATTTAGGAGGAGCTAGGAGGGGTCAATTCGTCAAAATCAAGCTTCCTCCCCCACCTAACAAACAAACATTAACTGAATTAAGCCTACCCCAGACAAAAATTGTGGATTCGACACTGTTGCCATTGAAAATATTTAAATAAATTAAAATTAATTATTTTGATCGCGAAAATTAATTTTCCAAAAAATAATGACACATACCAAATAATATGTCTAACGATCGGATAGGGGTTTTGTTAGCCATTTTATATTCTATATCCTAGGTCATTTAAATGCTACCAGATAGTCAGGATTCTTCTGAGGCTTCATACAAATTATCTCACCAACCAAGCTTCTGGGTAGTAGATAAACTTTTTAAATCACATTTCAAATTATAGAAAGCTCTACACGATTAATTTGTTTTTTGCTTTATATTAAAATAATAATTGGAAAATAACCGATGATATTAACATAACAAAACGAAAAAATTGTCCAAAGTAAGACTTAGATTAGTATGAAGGCTTATTTTAAAGTAAATATAACACTTTGATTTTATCATTATTAGGGCATCGTGTTCAACGGATCCCATTTTTATCCTTGTGTGACGTCATCAAACTATGGAGACAGTGATTGCGATCCCAATAACAATAACCCCTACAGTTTCTTTCCGTCAGGAAAGCTTTTTGTCCTGTGATATAAAAATTAAAAATGGATGGACATATTCCTTATACACGAGTTTATCTTAACCATGGGGTAAATATACTATCAAGAACTAAACTATCAGGATTACGAGGTCATCGTCGGGAGAAATAAAATCCCCGTGGATTCGAAACGTAATTTAAAATCTTTTTTGTCTGCAAAACGATGACAAATGTCTCATCGCAGAATAGGCGAGATATTACGGAACTCTACCACCTAGTAATCACATGTTTGGCCAACAGTTTACCTTTTACGTATTGCCTGGCAGGTAGGCAGATGATTCTTTTTCAAAAGGGGCTCGGACCAAGCGCGGATCCAGCATTGTGTGAACGGTGGGCATGCCCACAATCTTAATCGAGGTCCATATTATGCTGATACTATATTCAATCCCTATTTTTTTTTTGTACAATTAATCTATATATATAAAAATCAATTACTGTTCGTTAGTCTCACTAATTCGACAACGGCTAAACCGATTTGGCTAATTTTAGTTTTGAATTAATTGTTGAAGTCCAGGGAAGGTTTAAAAGGTGAGAAAATATAAAAAAATAAGAGTAGTTAAAAAGGCAGAACAACGATTGCTAGTTAATCTGGTCAGCTTGCAAGTTTTTTTGCCAAAAAATAAATGACCAATCAATCAAAAATCGGCCAAGTGCCAGTCTGACTCGCGCATGAAGGGTTCCGTACCATCATAGCAAAAACACACGAAAAAACACGTTTATTTTAGGGGGACCCTCTAATATATTTATTTTTTTATTTTTAGTATTTGTTTTTATAGCGGCAACGGAAATACATAATTTGTTAAAGTTTCAGCTTTCTAGCTATTACGGTTTATGACATACAGCCTAGTGACAGACAGATAGTGGAGGCTTAGTAATAGGGTTCCGTTTTACCTTTTAGGTACGGAACCCTAAAAAATGTTTTATTCAAATATTTTTTGTTATTGTCCTCTTTGGGAATACAATATATTTATTAGAAGCTGGTCAGTTTCTGACTCACACTTGGTTAATTTTTGGATGACCGTGACCATAACCTTTTCACAGGGTTTCGGTCCCCGCTTAGCCAGGACTAACTCAATATTTATTACAGAAAATGTTTATATATTCATGAATGTTTATATATTAACATTTCCGCATATTTTTAATAATTTGTTTCTCCATTAATATCTATCGCTGACCTTAGCACATATAATTAATCTTTATCTGAGAAGGCCTCTTTTAGTAATTTTACCACAAGAAAACATAATATATTTTACATTCGAACGCGAAAGTATGTGACGATGGATGTTTACAAGTAATCAGAATTTCATATTCAAATTATTTCTTTTTTAAAACGCAGCCATTTACAAGATCCGGCTTAAGAAATTTAACGCACCGTCACCTTTTTTAGGATTCTGTACTGTAATGTATGTCCGTCTGTCTATTCGTCTGTAATTTGCTCCGAAACAATTGGACCAAGTTAAAATTTGGTAGACATAATATGTCTACTTAATATCTTTACATATTATGTAAGTCAGTGACCCAAACAAGAACGTGTGACGTTAATAATTAATGATTTAGCATGAGAGCTACATTAGGAAGAAAATTAAATATTAAAAAATATATATATTTGCAACCTACATCGAGTAACATATAAAATGAAAGAACTTAATGTAGAAATGTCAAATATATATATTTTTTAATTTTAAGATAAATAGTTTTGGAGTTATTTCCCATATCTCCGAAACTACCATTATTAGCAAGAACCCTCTTGAAGAGTAGACCACCTGCCAATCTACCAGGCAGTTCATAAAAGGTTTTACATATCACTACCATTGCGACTAGTAGGTGGTAGAGTTCCGCAACGTCTCGTTCGTTTTCGGTACTACCGCCTTATCTATTCCTGTCGCTATAGCATCACAGGTCGTGATTTAGTTTGGAAGGAATGTAGTCGATAAGCTTATTCAAGTGGCATTACTACCCACACGGATTGCAGTGCACCATTAACATCTTTGGTGTCCATAGGCGATGGTTTCCGGTGAGACATTTGCTTCTTCGTTATTTTATGATACAATAAAACGACGGGGCCTAATTTTTAAAAGGGGAATGAAAAAACAAAAATCATGGTCTTCGACGAAGGCAAGTAGTCGATTACCTTTCAACAAATCGGGCATATATCCAAGTCTCAAGCAAATTATGTTTTCTGGAAAATCTGAAAAATTATTTTCACCTATTATCCTACCCAGAGTTCAAATATAGAAACTCCTGTATCCACCGTGTACTACCGATGCTAGAGCTAGAGCTCAATTTTAAATATTTTAAATATTTTAAATTTTAAATATAAATATTTTAAATTTTAAATATAAATATTTTAAATTTTAAATATAAATATTTTAAATTTTAAATATAAATATTTTAAATTTTAAATATAAATATTTTAAATCTATATGAATATTATAAATGCGAAAATTTGGATGTTTGGATGGATGTTTGTTACTCAATCACACAAAAACTACTAAACGGATTTGAATGAAATTTGGCACACAGGTAGATGATACCCTGGAAAAGTACATAGGCTACTTTTATCCCAGAAAAACTAGGTGATCCCGCGGGATTCGCCAAAAACTGTTATAATGCAGTGGGCTGCACGCTGCAGCTAGTTTTAAATATTTTAAAATTTAAGTTTTAAATATAAATATTTAAAATTAAGTCCCCTCATTTAAAAAAAAATATGTAAATTTCTTCGGCGAAAACAAAATATTTTAAGAATCTGTGGCAATACTTGTTGCGACAGAATTAGGTAAGGCAGTGGTAGTAAACCCGAGCAAGACGTTGTAGAGCTCTACCACTTATTAGTCAAGATGCTAGTGACACATTGTGTTCATAAACATTCATTATTCAATTGCCTGGCAGAAAAACAGATGGTTTTTTCTTTAAAAGGGGTCCAGGTCAATACGGGGGAATGTAAATTAGATTATCGATCACTTAAGATTACCTCATATTTTCGCACTAAAGGATTTTCAGTCAAAATTTAGCAAAACCGGCAAAATATGCTAAGTCCGGAAAATTATGTAGAGTATTAGGTAATATGCATTCAGTCTAATTTTATCTCATAATTTGAATGCATCCATAATGTTAATCTTTATTCACTCCTTGACTCTACATTTTTATTCACACTTCAAAAATCTTCAAAATATATGTTTAAGTTATACTAGGCGATTCCTTTGGTACAACTCGTGCAAGTTTCGCTCTTACAGGAAAATTGAAACAAAATATAGCCTATTCCACTCAAGAATAATGTAGATTGCAGGTTGTTCTAATGATGAAAGGATTTTCAAAATCGGATAAGAAGTTGCAGAGATTACTCATCTTACAAACCCACAAACTTACAAACTATATCTATAATATTAGCATAGAAGGATAACTAATTAGGTATGTTTATACTAATATTTTTTTACGAATTCAATCAATCAATCAATCAAATTTATTTATAGAAACTTAGTCTAAGTTTAACATAAATAATAACTAACTTTTAGGTAAAATAGTTTCAATACATTATGCAATATGTTTCGTACCTATTTATAAAGCATAATAATACATGATTGAATTGAATTATACTACTATAATAATGAATTGAATTATACTACTAACTTTGATCGACATAAAGTTACAACTTAGCTACTTAAAGCCGTGATTTGACCGTGATCAGCCACATAATTTCTAATTACCTAAACCTACCGAATTTAACAATTTTCGTCTTTTTACGTCTTTCAACGGCACAGTTTGTCTTATCAAATGTTATTTTTATAAATAAATATAAACATTATATTAAGACTAGTTCGAGTTTTTATAATTTTTTCGTATTTTAATTAACTGGATAATACTTTTCTTAAACGCTTAATTTTATAGAAATAGGAAGGTAATTTAATTTGCAACAAAGTTTTTCAAGTTATTAGTAGGCAATAAAGTGTATAATCCTTTATACAATTTATTGCCTATTTAATTTTTTAGTTCATTACCGTATTTTTTCTTAAAATTATGGATTATCGCAAAGTAACGATCAAGTCTATTAATTATTTTTATGTATTTCGTACTTCCGTATCAAATGTAGCATAAAAATTTTTTGGTATAAAGTTAGTGTTGTCCTCCAGAATCTCGACACAACTCTATCCTAACATCCAGGACTACGTTGACGTTGCGCGTGTTTTTCCTCGATTCACTTTTGAAACTTTCTAACCCTGTGCCGGAGTGAAGCGCTGGGAGGGGCGCGCGCGGGTGCCAGAGAGAGGGTACCGACCTCATTGCCCATTGCCACTCCTCCCACCGAGGCGGCAGGCCATTTTTATTAAAAACACTTCCGAGGAACATAACGCGCGCGGAAATTCTATGTTTTATCCTTGAATCTTTAAAAATGGACAACAAAACTCATGTAATAAAACCAATTAATTACAAGTGTGCAAAAAAATAGATGAATAATTTTAAAGGATTTTATTTAAACATTTAATGTGTTGAAAAGTGCGGATTTTTATTTTGATCCTAATAGTGCGTTCCCGCGGTCTATTTTCCGTACGGTATCGGGTGGTATCGGTTGCGAAAAGTGGCGAAGATCGGAAATCTCCGGCGGCGATCGCCGCAAGGAAGGCGTCTAACTCACCCCGCCTGTGAGGAACAGAGATAAAAACACCGCTGACATGGCGACAACAAGAATGGATTGATGTTTTTCACGTGGAAAACTCAACCCTTGGCTTATTTATGTAAAGGTACGTCACAGATGATGCTATTTGCAAATTTTAAGGTCATTATAATATAATCTGTTATGATTTTACATAATAACGTTCTAGTTAAATAGGTATAAAAGATACGAGAGGAATCTTGATTCATATTCAAAAATATATTTTTATTTTCCTTATTTTATCACCAAATCAGATTATGTAACTTCATTTAATTAGAACTTGTTATTTTTAATTGTAATTTTTATTTTCGTTCAAATAGTTAATTAAATAATAAATTTATGATAATAAAATAAGGATATCAAAGATATTCCATCCCCTTTTCGTTTTACATTATGAGCTAGTAGGATTCGTAGAATTACTGCAGATATGCTATTTGCATCCTAAATTTTGCATCAATCAGCCAATGTAACTCACCCCGTGGAGGTACGTAAGAGTTTGCCTGCAACTGTTCCGGCAAATACAGTTGCACGAGAGGAAATCAATAAATTTCGATAAATCAATATTTTACCCATGCACCCTGCGCTGAATATATACGCTGCCGCCATTTCGATGATGACGACGTATTTTTTGTGTGAGATATTCGAGTCGCTCCGCGAGTCGGTGTAGCCGCGCGGGGTTGCGGGCTGCGGCCGTCAGTCGTCGGGTGAGCGGGGTGCGACGTTAACGCGGTCTCGGACTATGGCGAAGGGCTGATTCTCATTCCCATAAAAGGGTCGAGTTGATTGTGGTGCAGATACGTGTGGTATGTTTTCTAATGTTAGTGCAGTGATATAATTATTCATATGCGTCGGTTATCTTGACGTATCGGTGGATTTAATGTGGATAACGTAGGTAATAATGCCATTGTGATGACGTAATGTAACGCGCTCGACTGGGTGCGTAGTAATAATTCGTGCGCCCGTTTATACCGCGATAAACTTTGTGGTCAGCACCTGTGGATGTGGAGCAATCTGTTCATAATGTTATTTGAACCCCTGTTCTTATAAGACTCCAATAAGATTTTGTACGTGGAAAATGTCTTATTGGAACCGAAAAAGAAATTTGCGTTAGTGAATAGGGGATTAATATTTCGTATAAGTATATGCAAATTTTGTTTTTAATGGTATACATTGTTTTTTAAATATCTACCGGTAACACGTAGATTGTTTTTGCTACTGCACTGCGCTTAGAGGCACAGACTCGCTCCCGCCGCCGCTAGAGGCGCCCTCGATTTTTTTAACCTTGATTGAAATCTATGACTTATCTAGTGGTACACACAGTGGTACAATTGTTGCTAACTTTAAATCATAAATGTCCTTGCTTATAATTTTATTCCATATTTTAATTTTGTAAGCTGTTAATCAAGTTGGATTGCATTTTTAATGAGTATCTAAATATATTATGAACGTTATCAGTATTATCGTTATTATGATTAATTAATACAGTAATATTTTATCCAACAAAATTTATATTCATGAATGAAAACTAGCAAACTGTAATAAAATATACGTAATTTGTTAACCCGTGATTGGAATAGGACTAGAACAATTTGTAAATAAAATATTTTAGCACACTAATACCAACCTCTACTATTTTTTTCAAAATAGTTTTCCAAAAAAGTGTATAGGTAACCATTAAAAAAAATCAAAATTTAGATTAAGTTATGCTACTATAGATATATTATAATGCTCATATATAATTTATATAACAAATTATTATGTTTAATACAATCGTACTTCAGTTTATTATACACCTATATACTTACCTAATAAGAACAAAATTTCAGCAAGTGTGAATAGAAATTGTATAATATAAAATTTGAGCTACACTAAAGTTGTAAATATCTAAGTTGAAACTAGCAGTTTAACAAAAATATGTTTTATATGCACTTCCTAGTGTAAATAATTAAATACACACACAAATATATTTTTATATGTTTTATGTGATACAACATATTTTATTACATTCTGCTATTTGTGAAAGAATCTTAATGAATTAACAATGCAGATTCATTAATAAAAAATGTTACGGGTATAGTTTTGGATAAAATACTTGCAATTAACAGAATGTTCACGAATGTAGAGAACGTGTAGAGCAAGCACTCGATGATCTTTGTGGTTTTTCGATTTAAATTAGGTAAATTAATAGAACAATGAGTGACTAATAATGAGATAATTACGTCATGCAGTTTTAGTAATAGAAATTAATGCAAATAAAAAGAAAATATTTTTCTATGTTGCATTATTTATTTCCATAATTAAACATTATTAAAATGAATAAAATTGCGACAAATGTTTATTTTTGTGTAGTCATTTCTTTAAAAATTTCATATATTAATATTATTATTTAAAATTATAGTAATATTCCCAGGCTAGGAATAAAATATTATTGAGGTTTATGCTAGGAAGCATCTTAGTAGCAGCTTACATAGGTAAGCACGTTAAACTATGCTCTCGGCTATTGCAAATAACAAACGATAGTCGTTTTTAGTTAAGGCAACGGCGATCACACATTTACAATCTACCTACCTAGCTGATAAAACGGTTAATTGTGGTGAACCGGATCGTCTACAGAATTTCCGTTCACCCTGCCTACTCCGCATTGTAGTCAGCGTAACGAAAATATATTTAAGATGCCTATAATATATAATTACTATTTCTGTAAGATCAATGATAAAACCTGCTCTAGCGCCTATAACAACATATCTTCCCGCCAAATCCCGTACCCAGAGAAGAGAAGTAGACCGATCCCAGATATTACAATTTAGAAGACCCATATATTACAATCTAGACAGTCTTACCTTGTTTCCCCCACATTCATATCGCCTATAAAAAAGTAAAATTGGTAACATGCAGTGAATAAAGTATGACAATATCTTTAATAATTGAAAATTCTTGACAAAAAGCATGTTATCAAAATTTAGTAGCTACTTACAAAACAAATATTTGTTTCGTATCGGTATTTAAAAATTAAAAGCTAGACAAAGTTCCGACGGACGAAAAAAGTCGGAGAGTTAACCCCGTGATAGTCCTAAAAGTACCCAAATTAAAAGAAAAGGATTTTATTCGCGATTTAATCTAGTATTAGGTAGCAAGAAACTAGTAGGTATTAATAAAAATTAATTATCAATTAATAGTTCTGACGTTTTGGTTAATCCCAAAAAGCCAGGATTTTCTGGACACGTGATTTCTCACCGTCAATAATAATATTTTTATGTGCCTCTTCCTTGTGTTGTGAAAAATAAACTAAATTTCCGCTCGGGTTACTATCGTTAGAACTACTTGATCTAAGAGTTATGTTATCCGACGAATCCACCGCATAGCCTATTTTTGCCGCCATAAGTTTAGAACTTATCGCTTGTGTGTTAAGGCTCAGCCGCACTTGCGTCTATTGTCACAAAGCTTCGTGCAATGACACGATAAATGCAGATTTAACCGGCTATTTTCGCATACTTTCGGGACTGCGTGTGCCTTAGCGCGCATATAACTTCTGGACGATAGACTCAAATACGGTCCCAGCATTAGAGTAGCTGGCAACCTTGCACATGTAGGCTTACATGCGGAAGCGTTGTACCATTAACATCTATAATATTTATAGACGACGGTTGTCTATCACCTATATTTCTTAGCAATTTTATGGTATGAAAAATTAAACACAAAACACAATCATGCGAATCGCAAGATTCTACAACGTATTTAGTACTTAAAATTCGAATAAAATCCTTTACAAACGTTTTATGTATTTTACAATTTATTATACACTAATCAATACGTGAACATTAAATAGCATCGCAATAACGTCAGTACTTGTCACTTTTGTATTCCAATTTTGAGGGTAAGGTAGGTGATAATTATGCGTGTGGCATGAAAACCCCACCACAAGGATAGCAATGCACTAATAACATTTTTGGTGTCTTTAAATGATGGTTGTCTCTTTCCATTAGGAAAGGCATCTGCTTGTTTGCTATCTTATAAAACAATGAGTTTTACAAAGATTGTTTTTTCTGTGTTTATCCGGGTTCTTTTATGAAGAATAGATCAATTACATTACAATTAGAGATTTCATCAAAGGAGAGATAAGGTTAATAATATATATCACTAACGTCGTGACTACTATCTAATCATGTGGTAGAGTTCTGCAATGACGACCAAATTTTGACAGCACCGCCTTACCAATTTCAGCCGCAATAGCTTTTTGTCGTGCTCCAGTTTTAGGCTAAAGTAGCTGAAAAACATATGCATTGTGGTATTCCAACCACGCTACACGAATAGCAAAGCATCTTTAACATCCTTGATTTTTGTAGGCAATGGTTTTGTCTCTTTCCATTAGGAGAAAACGATCTGCTTGTTTTCTATCTTGTGTTATAAAAATATATTATTTCCCACTACTTATAGACACACAAACACACTCACACACACACATTCAAATGTGGACGATGAAGCGAAGGAAGGCTGTGGGTTAGGTAATTTGTTTTAACAACATTTGAAGTTAAAAATTGCGTCCTTTATGGGTACAAGAGTATTAATGTTAAAAAGGTTGGGTATTATAAGTTAGTACAGACTAATTGGCTACATATTTAGCCTCAGTATCGGATTAAAAGTTTTGAATGAATTTTAAGAAATACTTATGTATTAATTCAATACAATTATCCCGATGTCAAGCATCGAACCCAAAACGTCATACTTGTGTACCAAATTAAATCCCTAGATCCACCTGTGGCAAGGATTAAAACAGTGCTTCATTATGAATGTCCAGATCAGTCATGTATCAATGGATAAAATATACTTATTTAAAGTTATAACTAGCTGACCTGGCAATCGTTGTTTTTCCAAACAAAATACTTGTATTGAAAATTTTGCTTGGGTACTTCAGGGGGGGAGGGGGTTAATTGCAATAAAAACGATCTTATCTTTTAAATCTATATCAACTCTGTGGTGTAGTGGTCCGGTGTCGGAGTTGACCACAGAGGTCCCGGGTTCGATTCCTGGGTCGGGCAATTCAGAAATGTGTTTTTTCAGTTTTCTGATAAAAACAACATTGGCCGGGATTGGAAAGTGCCCGGTTGGCGATAGGCTTGCCACCTATCACATAGTGGGACCAAGTATCTTCGGCTAATCGTGGGTGCACGTGTTGTACCTCTGCCTACCCTTTCGGGGATACGGGCGTGAAGATACTTTTTATCTTTTAAAAGTTGGACCAAATAATAGATATCTATAAAATTTCATTGAAATCGGTTCAGTAGTTTCGGAGTCCATCGCGGACAAACAAAGTGACACGTAATTTATATATATTAAGACTAGCTGTTACCCGCGGCTTCGCTCGCGCATATTGACTTTAGAACTTATTTAACCTTTCTTTATAAGCTACTTCCCTTATTTTACCCTCTTAGGAATCGAATTTTGAAAAACGCTTAAATACGTAATTCATTATTTTTTTCGACTCGATTCATACGAAATTTCATGCAAATATGTTCAGGGAATAAAATGTTTCATACAAACTTTTATCCCCTATTTCAATCTCTTCGGGGTTGAATTTCGAAAAATAATTCCTTAGTGGATGCCTACATCATAAGAGAAATACGTGTGCAAAATTACAAGTTTCTAGTCCTAAGGCTTTGGCCTGTGCGTTGATACATCAGTCAGTCACTTTTGCCTTTTATATAACACTTGCTGTTGCCTGCGACTTCGTCCGCGCGGACTTCGTTTACTCCGCACTGCTCCTCCCCTGTAGGTGATAGCGTGATAATGTGTAGCCTATATGTTGACCCGATCTGTCAGTAATATTCATGCAAAATTTGAAGTAAGCCCATGCAGTACTTTATGAGTTTACCCCGGACATACATACAGACAAACAGATAAAAATTCTAAAAACTATTTTTGGCTTCGATATCGATTGTAGATCACGCCCCAAGTATTCTTTTAAAAAAATATTCAATGTACAGTTTTGACTTTCCTACGATTTTATGATATGTATAGCTGATGTAGGTATATTTAGATAAAAGTTTATAAGTTAGTTGTACTGTTTGTAAACAACTTGTTTGTAATTATGTCAAGCCAGCCTAGTCTTTATCCACATCCTTGTTCTTATCCTTATGGATCGTAGGCTTAATCCTTATAAATAAATTTATCACATTATACTATGTAACCAGTGAAAAACTTTTGTTTTTATCACGTTTTTCGTTTATCGGTATCATATAATCCTTTCATAGTGTTTTCAAATCACAACGCTTCTATAGAATTTCACTTTAAAAACTAGAAAAACTTACTGAATTGGAGTTTATCAATGTTAGTTTTGTATCTTAACCTGTATAAATAGATGGTTGGTCCCGTTGGTAGAGTGGTTAGCGACGCTACTACTCAATCAAGGGGCTCGGATTTGATTCCCGACAGGAGCAGGCATATGATGTGATGAGAAATGATGTTTGTATTTCGGGGTTTTGGTGTTTATTAATCATATTTGAGTATTTATATATGTATTTATATGCATTAATATCAATCATATAATTTGCTTACTTTGGGGCTAAATCAATTCGTGTAAAATTTACCAGAGATATTTATTTATTACTAGCTGACCCGGGAAACGCTGTTCTGCCTTTTTAACTACTCTTATTTTTTTTATATATTTTCTCACCTTTTAAACCTTCCCTGGACTTTAACAATTAATTCAAAACCAAAATTAGCCAAATCGGTTCAGCCGTTCTCGAGTTTTAGCGAGACTAACGAACAGCAATTGATTTTTATATATATAGATTATATTTAATCAATCATATCCTTAGTGAAAAATATCCTGTCATAGTTTTTGTCATTTCGTGAATTTAAAATTGTGTACAAAAAATATAAAAAATACTTCAGTAATAAACATAAAAATATTTGGATAGGAAAAAATCAATCAAAAATCGACGAGCACGTTTTGATGGATAAATTATACAGTCAAGATTAAATTTGCCGCGTTGGACCGAGCAACTTTTAAAGAATAAATTCGCATGTCCGCATAATGTATTAGTATTGAGAATACTTCCCTATTACAGTAATCCATAATAATATTATAAATGTGTAAGAAACTGTCTGTCGCTTCTTCACGCCTAAACCACTGGATCGATTTGGATGAAATTCGGTATAAAGATAGTTTGAGACCCGAAAGGTCATAGAATAGTTTTTATCCCGGAAATCCCACGGGAACCGGAACTATGCGGGAAAAACCCCGGTGCTCTATCTCTTAAACCTCGGTATATGGAGTAACTTAATTTACTTTTATTTTAGAATTTTTACCACGCGGACGAAGTCACGGGTACAGCTATTCTACAACAAAGAAGAAAGATGATTGATTGTTTGTTTCTAATGGATGAACTCAAAAACGACTTAACCGAATTTTATAATCATCATGCATGTGGCAAACAACTCACGACATTGTTGCAAACCACCTTTGATATCTTTGATGTATATAGGCGATGTTTATCTTTTTCCATCAAGTGAAAATTCTGCTTGTTATTAATCTATAATATAAAAAACATCATAGCTCACACGCGGTAAAAGGAAAACTTCAGTTGTAGTAAAATCTCTTTGGTTGTACTGTTTGCAAACAACTTGTTTTAATCATGGTAACCCTGACCTTAGACTTATCTTCATCCACATCCTTCTCCTTATCCATATTCTTAACCTTATGACGCCGGTTTAATCCTATACATATATTCTATTAAATATAGTAAATATTAAAGCAGTGGATAATTTTTGTTTCTATCATTTATCGGTTTCACATAATCCTTTCATCGAGTTTTCAAATCGCAACGATCTCATGGAATTCCACCTAAAAACAATAGAAAAACTTACTGAATTCCTATAAACATTGGCGTACATAAGGGAGTAAGGTTTAGGGGGTCCGAACCTCCCTTCCCTTCGTGGAAATATATGTATATGCGTGGGATCACATAAGGATGTGGGTATCCTCCTTATCCCCATCCACATTCTTATTTTTATTCTTATCTCGACGGCTTAATATTTTGTATTTTTATTTTATTAGTTAAATAGTAGTCATAGTAGCTGTGGATATCTTTTTTTTATCGGGGCCGCATTTTCGTTCCGAATGTTTTACAACGATTCCTTAGAAGTTTCACTTCAAAATATAAAAACCCTTACGCAGGCTTCTACAACGAATGAAACAATTCTGATAGTGATGATACTCCTTGTGAATTTAAAGCTGGCGTTTCGTGTTGATACAAACAAACAAATCTTTCTTGTCATAATATTTATAATCTAATGTTATGACGAGAAAAGATTTGTTTGTAATGTAAAAATTCTAAAACTACTAGAGCAATTTTAAAAATTCATTCTCCTAAATAAAAATATAAAAGTTTTTAATGAATCCCACGGGAATAGCTTATGCGCTATTCCAGGCTATAATCTATCTCTGTCCCATATTTCATTCAGATCCATTTAACCATTCTGTTTCTGTGTAACAAACATCTATCTAACCAAGCTGTTGCATTTATAATATTAAGTAAGACATGAAATTTTGCACGTTTGGATGCTTGATTTTTCCTCATCATGCAACTTGTACATTAGTATTAAAAAAGATAAGTATTTTGTATGTTCGTTATAATGAATAAACTCAAAAACTAAAGAAATTATTTTAAAAATTCTTTCACCGTTAAAAAGGTATAATATCCAGGAGTAACATAATATTCTTTTATATCCGTCTGGGTAAAATAAAGTCGTACCAGAAACTTAACAGCTAGTATAAATAGACTAGATTTGATTTTTGTTTCTTTGTTTGACCAATTTTAAAAATTCTTTCACCTTTAGAAAGCTACAATATCCAGATGTTGCACGGGCCCCTTTTATACCCGACTGCACAAAGAGAAGTAATGAGTTTTGGTCACGCAAACGAACCGACCGAAGTCGCGAGTAACCGCTAGTCTGTTATAAATGTAAACGTCAGTATATTTGTTTCTCAACGACACAACGACTTAACAGAATAAGATAAATTTTGGTGTCTTGGAAATTTATCCCCGGTTATAGTAGTATCCCCGATAGTAGATCCCCGGTTGTCAACATATTTGTTTTCAAGCCAGCCGTGAATTGTAAGCCGATTTAAAACCGTGGAAAAAATATGAGCGTTGCGGGACGCCTGGTACACTTGGTTACTTGCCTTTTTTGGGATGCCGTGAAACTGATAAAATTAAAAGAGACCCGGAGAAACCAAAAAGTTGAAAACTCCTGTTGTAACGCATAGGCCACTTTTATACAGAATAAACATTGACACCTACCCTAGACTAATAATATTTGATTTCTTGCACTAAATTAATTCTGCCAATATCTAATCTGGGGCGCAGGGAAACACGGTGTTCCGATCAGCTAATTCAAAACTGGTATATGGTTATCGCGTATATTTTATTAAACCGTGCGGTTTGGGCTAGGATTACTTATAAGAAGATCTATTAGTCTGATATATTGAAAGAACAATAATTGGTCTGTTATTAGGTCTCTAGTAGGTTTACTCAATGAGAATAAATGTACTTCTCCCGTGGAATTTAGGTATAAAAAGCTGTGTGATTAAGGAACTAAAATACTGTAAAATATAATAGGTAGAGTCAATATCTCAATAAGACGTTTTCGTTTGCAAATTAAAAAGAATCACTTATGTCTGTCGCATTAAATCTACTTGTTTGCTCGTTTGCTACATAAAATGATATTATTATAAAAACAAAACACTATTTATATAATAATAACCGACAATCACTACATAGTATAAAACAAAGTCGCTTTCTCTGTCTGTCCCTATGTCCCTATGTATGCTTAAATCTTTAAAACTACGCAACGGATTTTGATGCGGTTTTTTTTTAATAGATAGATTGATTCTTAAGGAAGGTTTAAGTATATAAACCTTTCCGATATTCGTACGGAAAGAAAAGTTACGCGGGTGAAACCGCGGGCAGGTCGCTAGTATATATAATAATAAAAACAAAAACCGACTGCGACCCAATCCGGAAAAACATATCCCTGCTTCAAGTGCAGACAGTTAAAAAATATAATATAGTCTACTAGCTGAAACCGGTAGGCGTTGTGCTGCCTGTGTATATTATAATAACAGTGACATACTGCGGCGCCATCTAGTTGTAAAAAAAAAATTCCAGATGATCTGTCAGTGTTTCAAAGTTTAGCGATTCATACATAAGTATCCAAATAATGTATTATAATAAATACGATAGCGGAGGGGTAGCACATAAACCTTCTTCATAAAAAATATACATACACAATTGAATTCACAATACAATACAGTAATTTGTATATTGCAAACATCCTCTTTTTTATATATGTTGATGGTGCATTGCTGTCTTGAGGCGAGGTCTAATGTCACATGCATAAGTTTACCGGCTTACCTCTAAACCGGAACACAACAGTGATAAGCACTGACGCTATTGCGACAGCAATAGATAAGACGGTGGTACCAGACCAGGGCAATACAATGCAGAACTCTACCGACTAGTAGCCACGATGCTAGTGACTCGTATAACCAATCGGTCGCCTTTTACGACCTGCCTGGCAGAACGACACTTGACCTGTTATTTAAAGGAGCCCGTGATAAACAGGGGAAAAATTTAAATATCACTCTCACGATTGACGAATCTAATGACACTTTTCAAACTTAAATCCAAAACAAATGCATATACATACAATCGAAAGACATAGCCCTCTTTATTATCCAGCCGGATAAAAATCAGCAAAATCGGTGACAAAATAGTTGAACATGCATTAAAAAAGAATTCGTCGAACTACGAGCCTCCTCCTTTTTAATGTCGGTTGAAACTAAACACACATTATTCATTCATAAATATTAATACATTTGTAACAATTGTTTGTTCAACTACATTGCATCGGATCTGTATCGTAAACAAGACAATAAGTTTAAAAGTAAAACGTAAAAACACGCTAAGTTTATTGCGCTCAAAATTTATGAAACAGTTTTTTTTTTAAATATCTATTTATAGTGGCTGTTTTTAATAAACGTTATACTAAATTTAGTTTGACGTTACCTCAGAGGTTGACGTTACATATCTTATAGCTATTGGATGATTGAGATGCTTCTAAAAATATCACATTTATTAACACCAATGATATTAATGATGCGTTAATATCCGTATGAATAAGTTCACCGGCTGCTTAATCCCTCCAAACCGGCACATGGCAGTGACAAGCTAATTGCCGCAACGCTATTGCGGCAGAAATAGGTAAGGTGTTGGTACTAACTCGAGTGATATGTTGTGGAAATCTACCACCAATAATCATATTTGGTCTTCTACAAAATGCATGGTAGCACGGAAAATGGTTTAATTTTTAAAGGGGACCCGGACTAATACGGGGAATTTCTATAAAAAATGAAATATGTCACGATTCCTGATGTTATTATCCTAATCCCGTAACAAAATTTTGAATTCGTAAAATTTGAGCTTAAAATATACGACCAACTACACTAATAGACAGTAATCGACGCTCTAATCTCTCTTTATCTAGTCTCTTAATCTCCAAAACAGCTACAACTGTTTCGTTTTGAAGAGAAAAGTAGCAGAGAAACTTATTTAAATAATATAAAATTAAAACATTGTATATAAAATTCAACATCAATCCACACAATCACCCAATATTCATCCGAATCGGTCCAGCGGCTTAGAAAAAATATAACAGAAGAATGGGCAAACGTGTAGGCAAGAAAATAACTCGCGTGATGGGAGATATTCAAAAGATAGCGACAACGTTAGAAACATGACTAGTCTATGTAATTGTAATGCCTTACTCACGGCAGAGAAATCAGTGGATCCAATGCTTTCATTACTGTTAGATTACGTATTGGCTTCTTAAATGGCGCATAATTAAATATTTTTTTATTCTTTTCAGGTCCTACTGCGCCTGAAGCATTAAATGCTAGCATTATGAAACGAATGAAAAATGACTTCTAAGTAAAAATAATCGTTGTTAAAGTTTTGTTGTTCATGGATTTCGAGAGAATACTTATGTATACATCGTTAAGATATTGTTGATACGTTAATTTGTAAGTTCGGACTGAAAATTATCATATCTTCCAAAGATACAAAAATTCAGTTAAAATGGCTACGCAAAGATTTTGTTTGAGATGGAACAATCACCAAACGAATATGTTATCTGTGTTTGACCAATTATTACACGCAGAAACCTTTACTGATGTTACTCTGGCCGTAGAAGGGCAGTTGCTGAAAGCACACAAAATGGTTTTATCGGCTTGCAGTCCATACTTTCAAGCCTTATTTGTAAATCACCAAGAAAAACATCCTATTGTTATATTAAAGGATGTTCCATACTCAGATATGAAAAGCTTGTTAGATTTCATGTACAGAGGAGAAGTTAGTGTTGATCAAGAAAGATTAACAGCTTTCTTGAAAGTTGCTGAGAGCCTGAGAATAAAAGGCCTTACAGAAGTTAACGAAGAAAAATGTGATATACCAGCATTAACAAACTCTTTGATACAACAACAGCAAACAAACGCTTCGGCGCACACGCCACCCCCACAGTTACATAGAATACATTCATACATGCACCAAAAGAGACCTGCATCGGGAATACCTAGTGGTGGAGCACCTCCTAACCTCCTTATGCCATTATTAGGCAACGCATTAATGCAGCCCAAAAGAAAACGAGGTCGACCCAGAAAATTAAGTGGAAGCTCCAGCGACGCTTTAAATACAGCCGCCAGTCCACCTGGTGAATTTATTCCTGAATCTGCCGCACATGCCAATTCAAACAGAACAGGAGAGCAATTAATACGTGGATCACCTGAAATGTTGGAAGTAAAGATGTCAATGGATGGATTCAATGCAGAAGACGGTGGAACATCAGGTGGTGAAGACGGCGGTGAGGCTCTAATGATCGATGAGGGAGATGATGCCCAGTCAAATGAAGCTCCAACATCGGGCAAAGATTCTGAATCAGCAGGTACGTGATCATATGCTATTTAGTAATTAGTTAATAGACAAATTCTTTTGCGTTAGAGGTTATGATGTAAATATTCATTTCATGTTACGAAATACTTCCTTATCATTTATTTCGGAATTTTAAGTTATTGTAAAGTAAAGACATTATCTGAAGTTTAATGTACTCGCTTAACTGTTGTAAATATTATAATCTTCCTTTCCATTTACCTAATATATATAAATTATGTTTATTTTATATCGTAAAAAGAAAAGCTAATGGGATATAAGCTTTGATGGTAGGGATTAATTTAAAATCTGTGAAAAGTGAAGTGTATATGAACAAATAACTATTTTTATTTATTTTATTATATTTAAATCTGAAGGGGTAAGTGATATTTTCTGTCAAATTATTATGAAATTCATTTTAAAAGACAAATGCTTATTTCTTCCATAAAAGAACTATTGCTTGCTTTACTGCTTTTGGGGAGAGCTATTAGAGGAATGGCCAGGGGCAATTTCGGTTGTGGTTATTTTTGGATAATATATTTTCACTATTTTAACTTCTTAAATAAGTAAATATTTCACACGAGACAAGGGAAAATAAACAAGGCTTATTCCCAATAGCTTTCCTTCATCTAAAATTGGAAATATTCTAGATAATCATTATTTTAACATTTAAACTCACATGTAAGCACTAAAATATTTCCAGTTAGTAATAATAAATACCGTAAAAGTCCTTTAACGTGCGAATTTTGAAGAATTCAATATAAATTTTCAGATACCGAGAAAACTCCAAAAGAAGAATTGTTACAAAATTTTCCATCGAATGGCCCAGTTTTATCAATTGAAAATGGTTCAATCAAAACAGAACCCGGTATTGATTCAGCTGAAGAATATAGTGAGCCTATTGAATACAAATACAATCCAGACAGGAGCCGCGAAAATTCAAACTCTCGGGAAGGTCCAATAAAAGATATAGATGATAAAACCAGACTAGGTCGTAATTTAAAACCAAAGAATAGTAAAAAAATACTACCCCAAATGTCCAAATTTAGAGCCCGAACACTATTCAATCAACTCTCCGGTCTCTCTAACTTAAATCCTGCTCTTAACAGTTTTGACAAATTTCCCCCAGAAACTGTTTTAATGCCAGCTCTCGCTACTCAGTTATTTGCAGCTGAATTAGAACAAAGTAGTTTAAACATCGCAAACAACGAAGCATCTGACTTATCGCAAACTAATTGGGAACATCGCATATTCCCTTCGCCGATCAGGAAAAATAACATGGGCGGTGTAGGTAATTATCATGAGGATACTAATGAATCTGTAAGGGATTACTGCATCAAAGAGGGAGAAAATGTATTCCGATGCAAAATATGCGCAAGGGTTTATACCCACATTAGTAATTTCTGTCGACATTATGTAACTTCTCACAAAAAGGATGTTAAAGTTTTTCCCTGTCCCATTTGTTTTAAAGAGTTTACTCGTAAAGATAACATGATTGCCCATCTAAAAATTATTCACAAAAATCAACCAAATGCAAATGAGCAAACAGCGAAACAAGAGTCTTAAATAAAAATGGGATTTTAATTTTTAATATAATTTTAAAGATCTGATTTCAATAAATAAGCTAAAAATATACAACATAACAAAACATATTTATGATTACTTGTTATATTGTACTACACAATTGGATAGGTATTCGAGCTCTAAGTTTTAATATATATAATAGTATCAATAAGTTTGTTGATATTTTAAGATGACATGAGTTATTTGTTGTTGTATTTATTTATGTTGTTCCATTTGTTTCTCAGAGTGCTGAACTTCGAAGAGATATATGAAAATCTATGTTTACTTGTTATTTTGCACTCACTTGTTACTTAATTTTATTACTTACAAATATTTCAGGGTACAAAGTAACTACTCATGGTGATCGTTATATTCAATCGTAGTCTATTTGATTACATGCAATTCTCATTGAACTGAATTAGTTAGTGTAGTTTAGGTATTATTTTTATGAGTATACCAATGGCTGAGCCTTTTTGTAAACCTGTTATTAGAGTGTAATATTTATTAAGCAGAGTATTTAATATTTCAATTAAGAGAGGCTATGATAGACTCCACAAAAAGGCTTACTATTGCCATTATTAGTAGTGGTGTGAAATGCATTTTCATTTACTTGCCTAATTAGTGATCTTAGTTTTAATTAATGATTTAACTTCTCCGAAGTAAAAACTCAACGCGGGCTATGATTTTTAAATTGTAGATATAATGTAGGCCTTAATTTAGTTAATTAGTGGTGAAATATTTGATTGATTTTTTTTTGTTCAAGCTTAGACAGTAAATGGCTATTAAACAATAGAATAATAAAATAATCTCATTCAAACAAATGTAGGGTAGAGTCAGTTCCTTAAAATGTACGCAATTTTCTTCAGTAGTAAGCAATTTAAAACTATTTTCCATATTTATTCTTTCATTGTAATTCAATAGTGAGATGCATGTGAAAATTCTTAGGAAAATCGTCTACATACGAGTAGATATCTGTCGAAGACAATATTAACAAAAATACATTTTGTAGTGAATTATAGTACCTGTATATACTTGACCAGTAACGGGACGTTCAAAATGTGTAAAGATATTTTTACGTTATATAGCAGATGTGAAATACGAATATAAATTTACAAGTATGTTGTTTGTGGAGTCAATTTACTTTTGTAAATATTTCATGCGATTGTTGTGAAAGTAATTTTAGTAAGGTGCTTTGAAATAAAAACTGGAACCATGAGATGATCTGTAAATTCTACTTTAGTAAAAATCAAAATTGCCTTAAATTATATTAAGGAGCGGTACTTATTAAAATTATTTAATAAAATTAGAGGCAAAATGTAGTCTTCCATGTAAAGATAGCAACACTGATTTAAGTTACTTCATTAAAGAGAAAAATTAGTTAAAAATATTGAAACTCCAATATTGTTATAAACACTATGTTCTGTTATTGACCCAAAATCTGGTTTCAAAATTAATAAGTAGTAGGTCCACGGAACGCTTGCCTATTAGTGTGCCTTTACTTGTATATTAATAAGTTAATTGACTACTAGATAACTAAGATATTTCAAAGAATATTATGTACATTTATTTATTTTCATTATTCGAATTTTACAATCTATTTTAAGGAGCTTCCTTAGATGTATAGAACCTCTAGGCCCAAGTAGTTATTATATATATAAATTAATGTAGGGACATCATCTCATGTTTCCCATTTTACTCGGCAATCGATGCAAAATAAGCGAGGTAATTTAAATCATATAAATTCGGGGCTATGCCTAATTAAACAATGTTAAGACTGTTAAATTCATAAAAACGAATTTATTGTACCTTTCATAATCTTTATATGAAATGTTTATCTTAACATGGATAGGTACTTAAAATTAGATATATCTCAAGGTGAGGCTATTATCGGATGTTTCGAGTTACAATAGTCAATTTAGCCAGTGCCTAAATATAAAATTTGTAAAAATAGGGTCCTAGTCAAATCGTCATGCAGTTATCTTATATCTCTCGTGAAAACATAATTTAAAAAATTATATAATTTAAAATTTTATTTGAAAATTGTATTCGCAATTAATAATAATAATTATGCGAAGACTATATAATTGATGGATCAATATATTTTAAAGAACGTTAAATAAAGAGATTGGCTAAATGCAGGATAGAAATGACGAAGTGACCATACTTAAACTTACTTAAATTTTCTTAATACTTACATATTTATCCTTTCAAAGTTCCTTTTATATATTACATGAAAATATAAATTAACTATATTTGTTGAAAACAATGATGGTGTCTATTTATGTTATAGTGAATATATCTATTAATTTCTATATTGATGAAAGAGTATTTATTTAAAGCTATATCATCAATTGGTGCTAAATTAAACTTAAGGTGATGTCACATCTAATGTGACATTTAAAAAGAAATGTCCCTAAAGTGTACGTTGTTTGTTGATATTGTTGTGTTATGAAATATCTATGCGCTTATTCTGTTTATTAGAAATGTTAAAATTATTTAAACGGCTTCAACAAAATATCTGCTATTTACATATAATTTCATTCGTACGTAATAAATATTTATATATATAAAATAAAATTTGTCACTTATATTTACAATACAGTAACAGTAGGGTTTTACAATTTCACGTTCTTAAATGAGAAAATATATTATTACTAAAATAGATTGTCTATAAATTATACATTTCCAAAATAATGATCTAGATACAATTGTACGAATGATTTTTTTTAATTTATAATAATAGTGTTAACATTTTGTAACGCTTAGAGAGGTGCTTATTTAGTTGAACTGTTTCTAATTTCGTGAGAATTATGTTTTAGCAAAGCTTAAAATTTTTATTCTATATTATATTAACAATATGACTACAATAAGCCTAAAATTTAAAATACCGCAAAAATATTTAGTTACATATTTATAATTTACATTTTTAATAAAAGATACTCAAATCATTAATTGTTTTATCTACATTTAATTTACTTTTAGAACATAATATACACCTCTCTTAAACTCTTTAAATTTTAACTCTTAACATGACATGATTCTTTAACGCAAACTGTTATTTATTATTATTGTAGTCCTTAGCCAAATGTTTACATTTTTTTTAAATTGCACATAGACAATAGCAAATGCAATGCGTAATGTTTAGATAAATTTAGAATTGAAAAATTACACGATACTTATAGCATTATTTGTTGATAAAACAAATATGTCGTATACAATAAGGTGTTAATTACTATTTTTAGAATCTTTAAAGAAAATAATAAAAGTTAAAGCAAAACTAATGGATAATTTTAATCATTATAAATAATTTTTGATGTTTTTGTTTATCTGTCGTTGATACCTCGAAGGGGTACCTGATCTTTAATTATTATTATTATTTAAGCAAATGTTGCTTTTGTCCTGTTTTTTAACCCTTGGTTAATTTTATATGTATCTGTTGACATAATCTTGCCAATCTCACACAATAACATAATTCTGCTATGGTAGCTTATCGTATACATATACTTGTGGTGATAACAGCAACGACGTTGACTTTTATTCGTGTAGGTATGAATAAACTTTATATTTAATTGTAGCAATGTAACAACACGGGTTATTAGTAAAGATTAGTTTTAAGTTATTTATAATATAGACATAAATTGAATTGTTTATAATGGAGTGAATTTTCTATTCTGTAGAACGTAGTTATTGAAGAGAGGACTGATCAGGTAGGTATGACGTCTACAACTACTCTCATGTTTCGTAGATGGTTTGGTTAGAGCTAGATTATGATTATATTAATTTGCTTTCTATTTTGCTCAAATTGACGCTACGTGAAAACATAGTATTTTTGGTTCAGTACAAATTGTTGCTTAAGTATTTTTTATTTAAATCATTTCTAAAATGACATTATTGTCCTCTAAATTTCCATTTTTTAATTCTATTCTTGATGTTTATTTATTTCAAGACTTATTATTGGAAAGCAGCTAATGTTTTGTAAACATAAAACTATCCTTACAATTTTACAATACAGCTACAATATTAAGGAACCCACCTCATGTGATCTAATATGCTAAGAGAAGCTATTTTTTGTATTAATAATGTACCAATAGATGAACTTGCCGAAATAGTTCCAAATGTAAACACTTGAGTCCTATTAATGTGTAGAAAACTATACTTGTTGTTAATTTTATTTATTGCATAGATGCTGCGTTTACTTATTTAAAATTATTAGTTCTATTAATTACATTTTTGCTTTTCATGTTTATTTGATACATACATAATGTTGTTTATGGTCTTGTTATTTTTTGTTTCATGATGTCTCATATAATTTTATTATTATTTTTGTTCGAGTTTGAGATATATTCTATTTAAGAGCTCTTTCTGAAAAAATGTCAACTGCATTGGAATAACTTTAACCTAATCTTGTTTGAATTTTATCATCAGTTTCAGTACTTTTGTTTATTTTGTATCACTAGCTGTTTTTTTAATCAATTATATACCTTTTTACATCTTTTTTCAGTAATTCATAAATTTTCATGATGTATATTAATTTCGTCATTTGAACAAATAAATATTATTATATTTTTGTCCTTTGTTTTTTCTTTTCCCTTTTTATTTACGACGTTGATTTTATAAGCTTCAATAATTTCGATGTTTTGTTAATTTCTGGTAGATGCCAAATCATATGTTTAAAAGGCGTTGGCTAAAATGTACATTTAATTTTTTCAGGGCGCGGTACACCAGACTTTGAAAGTAAAGACATAAAATATGTACAATCTCCGTGCAATGAGAGCCACGGAAAAATGCGCGTATACCCTGCAGCAAGACCTGCTTCTACATCAAATGAATATCAAAATGATTCCATAAATAATAATACACTTTCTGGAGGCAATCAAATGCAAAGACCTTCTGTACGGAGACGGATAAGAAGGAGAGCTAACTCTGCTTCTAACGATCCTGCTGAACAATTAACAGAAATGTCGGTTCGAGGCTTAAATCTTTTTAGATATGCTTCAGTTAATGAAGGCGTTTATCAATGTACGGAATGTGCTAAGGAAAATATACAAAAGACCTTTAAAAATAAATATTCATTCCAAAGGCACGCTTTTCTTTATCACGAGGGCCAACAAAGAAAAGTTTTTCCATGTCCAGCTTGTGGAAAAGAGTTCTCTAGGCCAGATAAGATGAAAAATCATATGAAAACAACCCATGACTGCTACGTTCCGAAAGATTGTATTTATCCACCGAATGCTTTCTTCATGTTACCTGGCATGGAGAACCAATTGCCACCCGGAATAAAGTTAGAGGCGATAGGTTCTGGATCTCCACATGGTTCAACTCCTTCACATTCTTCACCGGACCCAACACAAGTCTAAGTGAATTGCAAAAATAGTATTATTGGATTCCATGTAAATTTTATCAATTATGTTAGAGACAATGTTAGTGCCTTTTAAAATGTCTTGGCCTTAGGTAGTTATTCTACTACGGTACGGTTAAATATACTATAGTTATACTCGATGTTTTACAAAGTTCAATAGAATTTACACTTTTATAGGTATTGTTCTATTTTTGGAGTGAAATTTTGAACATTGTTCGTATATTTCCAATACTGTTATGCATTTAATATCTAATGTTTGTTACCTAGAGTTCATAATGTTTTTATTGTTTAAAAGGATGGTTGTGCAAATGTAAGACAATAAAAATAGGCAATAAAATGAAGGCCAGTTACGCAACAATTGTAGTGTGTACTTTTTAGCGGTAATGCTCCGAAAGTCTGATTTACGCCCACAATAACATACGATAACATTTTAAGAAAAAATGGCACAACAGATTCTAGCTCTGTAATCTGTTACTTGATTATATTCGACCGCCCACTCCAACCAAAGACTGCAATAATGTTCAGTTTCGGCAATATTCCATGCTTTGAAATAAAGATTGCCTGTTTTGGACAGTATCACACATATTTGTAGATTTACTTTATACTTTAAATTATAGTATACATTAGAAAGTTAGTTAACTCATTTATCAAACACTTACTTTTAATATCGCGAGACATCTTTGTGACTATTGGATTACCGTCACAATATGACCGAATCGTCGATCATCACAAAAGTATTTCGCGGTAAAATCCGTGAGTGTCTATATAAGTGAGCTTAAATCATGAAAGTTTAAGATATATTTTACTCATGATTGCGATATGTGCCTATCAAATAATTAATAAATGACTTCATAAATTTGTCTATTATTGTATTAACATAAAATGCATTAGTTACGTAAAAACTTTTAGTGCCATAGCACATATTATTGTTATTTCCAACAAAAGCTTTCGTTTTTAGAGTTTAAGGTGATATTGGTATTCTAATTTTAGAAACCAAGACGACAATCAGCAGTTCTTCCATTGATAGGAAATATTTTAGATGCTACAACTAATCTCGAAGTTAAATAAGTTTTCGTTTGATTAAACATTTTAAATTTAAGTTAACGTTTGAATTTTTCATAGCACGAGCAATTTATTATAGTTAAGTATAGACGGTAGACTTAACCTACTTAAAAAAGGTTATTGGTTTTTAGAGTTTGTGTTTAAAATTTCGCGCACAATTCTAAGTTTAAGTTCATAATTGTTAGGTTCAAGTTTATGTAAATAATTAGGTACAGATAAATATTTTAATAATAAAGATTTTATAATTGCCAATAAGGTATTATTAACAATTTCAGTGTGATTTTTAGATAGATATACCAGCGCCAGTCAATCGCACAATATTTGAAATTCAAAATATGATTTCAAATCTTATTACACAAATCCTCTCCTATATTTTTTGTTCTCATTTTTCTTATTTTCGTTACATTCGCCGCTTGACTAATCTTTTATTGCTTACTGCGTCTTAGCGTCCTTGTGGCGAATTGTTATTTATTTCTTTTTCATTTTGTAGTATTTTATTTTGTGATATTAGTGCTAACTAAGTTGGCTATCATTTTCATTGTTGAATTATTTTAGTTTTTTCCTGTGTCTTTGAACAACTTGCTGCAAGGCAGCCTTTATTATTTACTAAACTTTAATATATAGATCTTATAGATATGTCTGTTTAAGTATTATGAATATATAATGGTTTAAGTGCGTTTAGAATGTTTTTTTAGACTTTTCTTGGCAGATAAATACGTTTTATGTTTGATCTAATTTACTATAATTAAATAGTAAATTTTTTACATTTAACTTTTTACTATATCTGTGTTTTTGTTTTATATTTTTATCTCACTTTTCTTTACTGTTAAATACATAAAGACAAAGGAAAATAATAAGTAAATTTTAATTACGATTCAGTTTATGGAGTGAATGGTACGCATTTTTTATTAATTTTAGAAGTTTGTTTATGAACGTTGACTGATTGAATCAAAAAATATATATCGTCTGTCTAGATTATGCCTTCTGAGATCAAAAATTGTATTTCGGTTTGTTTTACAAACGGCCTCTTTTTATACTTCGTCTTTACTTTTTACTAAAATTATAGGCTTCCATTCCATCCAGTATAAAAAGGTATTCCTTAAGACCTTTGGTCTTCATTTTCCTTATTATTATTAAAAAAATATGTCTTGCACAATGTACATAGAAAAATAGTTTCACAGGTAAAAATTGACTTTTAAATCCATTTTCTATGAAATGTAAGCTTCTGATACTGGATTATGTCGAATTTGAAGACAGGATGCCACCTATATTAAAAACATGAATTCCATTGCCTAATCTGCACATGTGTTTATTCCATCGGGAATATTGACGCAGCAGTATTTATTTTTTTAACATTGTTATACTTGGCATCTCATTGGATAATATGCTAGCAATCGTTTCACTTAGTAACAGAGTAGATAATAACAGTGCGTTTTACCCGTTACGGACTGCAAGTTTTTACATTTTGTAATAGGAGCTAAAGTCAGAAATCTTTGAAATAGGTATTGTACTTCCAGTTCACTTCTATTTCATATAATTGTATACACCCAACTGATTACGCTTATCACAGCATCATCAGGGATGTTTTGCACAGTTTGCCTTTGGAAAATTATAAACTTTACTTTGAGTCCAGTTTGTAGTAATTCTCACTAATCCTGAAGATGTTGTTTGGAAATTCTAGAACATATCTACCCGATTCATTAATCAGTTAACGGGATTCAAACTTACGTTAACTTGAACATTGTTAACCTCGAATTAAAATTTACTGATATTTAGATTATCCTCAGTTAATTTAAGATTTATTTTCACAATATAGTGCAATTTTTATGCAAGTGTTGATTTTTTACTTATATTCTATTATATTAATAGTTTACTAAACTACATAACAGAACGATAATATTTATACAATAACATTTTATGTAAAGTTTTTAGTATTATTCTTCTAATAATAATTTAATGTTAAATTTCATTACTATTTCTTTTAAACCAGGCATAATTTGCCTGATGTTTTGGTTCAGGAATTTTTTTTCTACATTTAAAGTTATCAGAAAGAGACTAAAAGTGTTATTAGATATATTTTTATCTTAAATATAAGAACTAAATGTATCGCTAGATATTTTATATGTAACGTTTATTAACAATACTATCACAGTTTAACTGAATAATTATAATTAAGGTATAATTTTGTTGCAACAGTAAAGCTTTAACGAAAATTGATGAAACTATAAAGAAAGTAACATCTATGTAACAAAAATTTAATTATTTATAAGAGAATTTACCAACGCATAAATATAACGCGAGAAATATGTACACTATAAATAATAATTATAATAAAAAATATAAAGATTAAACAATGATAAATTATTTTAAGTATCCTATATAACTCGTTCAGAACCAGAAAGTATGAAGAAAGAGAGCATGTACATACATTGAATCAAAAATGGCATCAGCATTTTTTGGAAAGTGAAATGCTTATGTATTGAAAAAAATAATTGCAAGAAATACACACTCGTGTTGAAAATAGGTGGTCCTTACTTGCAGCGAATTCAGGTGATTATTCCAGAACTACAATTTCTATAAAGGTGGGTTAATATTTTTTATTTGGATATGTCGATATTCATCAGTAGAGTGCATAAATCATTCTCGAATATATTTTTTTTTATTTATTAGGATAGCGCTACACATGTACAAGTCTAAATTTTTGAAAATTCATCTATGTGTTTTTTTAGTTATTGCTTCTTCCGTATAACCTTAACCTGTAACTCGTTACAATCACTGACTGACGAATATCGTCATCATCATCATCCTTTTAAGATTTAAGATAAATCTGAGTTAAACTTTTGTATTAAGATATGGTAACGTAAAATAATTATTCTACACGTTTAGGAAATAAAATTTTACAAAAATGTAATTTAAATGTTAAGTATTATCCTTAAAAAATTTTATCAGTTTATATTTTTCTTAAAATCACCCTTATTTCTTGTAGGCTTAGATAGTGCCACTATTTATGCACTCTTGGAAAGTTAAACTTATTATTAGCCTAGTTTTATGAAAAATGTTTTTTTTGTTTTGCTTTTAATAACTATATGTATGGTCACCGACTGACAAGTAGAGTAGTATACCTACACTTGGTGAACGAAATGACTTCCTTTAGCTTTAACAACTTCGTTAAAAATATACCATCGGGCCATCGGGCTTCTTGCCAGCTGTCACCTATCGAAGTCAAGCTACTGTGAATATTCACCCGCAAAATATGAGATTCAAAGATGTAAAAGGAAGAATACTCATAAGAAGCTAAGATATCGTAGAATGTTTTGTTTTTCTCAGCTTCTATCGTTCATGCTGGCCGTGAAGTTACGCTCATGATCATGACGCAGTATGCTACAATTCTTCGTTCCTCTCAGGCGCAGATCCAGCCTTCGAAAAAGGTTGTGGCCACAGCCACTTAAAAATCGGCAAGTGCGGGTCAGCAAACCAAGTTTTTTATGGTCGATATAAATTATAATGCATTGCACAAAGGGTATTTACATACCTACGCGCAGCTTCAATATAGTTTTTTATACAAAGTTTCATTCCTTTTATCGAGTTAGTCTATATTTGTTATTGGTTTCAACTATCTCGTTGCCAAATTTCATCAAAATTGGAATAGTGGTTTAGCCGTGAAGCGTTATATAGGATACATCCCGATCGCAACGCCATCTAAATGGTTCAATTTTGAATCTAAACACACAAAATATTTCATTAAAATCAAATTTAGGAAGAGTTCAGTTACGTAGACATGCACGGACGAATCCATACTTTTATACTATCGATACTAATAAATGCGAAATTCTGTGTATCTGTCTATTACGCTTTCACGGCTTAACTGCTGAACCGATTTAGATTTAATTTAGCATGGTGACAGTTGAAGATTTGCGGTCAAATATAGGCTAACAATGGTTTAAAAAATCAGTCACTAAGGGGCTCAAATAGGGGATGAAAGTTTGTATAAAACCTATTTGGATGACATGTATTTGAGAGTAAACCCCTGCGGATCAGCTAGTTATGCAATATTTCAAATATTACTATAGCAACACTAAATGCTAGACAAATAATAGCAACAGACAAAAACACCACTACGAGGCCACGCCCGCTTACTGACCGAAGTGTTAAACAGTTTTTTCGACAAATTTCAGGACGGTCAAATACAAGGATTTTAGAATACCTCAGTATTTATATTTTCACAAATAGAAGAATTTCATACTTAATTTCCCTCTACGTTAGTATTAAAAGGCATTTACTGATTTTACTCCGATTTTTGAAAATCGAGTTTTCGTCATATCGCCACGTTTTGAGATCCTAAGAACCTTTCTCGATATTATTCAGTATGCCTGTATATCTTTTGGATGTGTGTGTAAGTTTAAATATTTTTGACAAGAGAAGATAGTAGATATGTATGTATGTAAGCATCCTATAAATTATGAACGATCGAGACACCGTTAATGGTATTGAATTAGATTCCGCCAAACCCCAAAAGATTTTAAGAAATTTTTAAAAACCACAAAAAAAAATTCGTAAGTAATGTTTTTTTTTTTCAAATAACGTCCAAAATCATAGCAAAATTTAATCAGCGCTTTTTTGGAACTGCTTCTTATGCTGCAAATTATATCAAAATTGTTTAAAATAAAAAAACAGGGTTTCTAGATCATACAATCAATCATTTTTTGATAGACAGACAAAAATTACAATACAAACAAACAAAAATTCTAAAAACTATATTTTTGGCTCTGATAACGGTTGTAGATCACGCCCCAAGTATTCTTTTAAAAAAATTTCAATGTACAGTTTTGACTTTCCTACGATTTTATTATATGTGTAGATAATGTGATCTCCAAACGTCGATGCTCTAATCAATTTAAAACGCGGGATCCTTTCATGTGCTGGCATTTTTTATTGCTGTTTCGGTACTTTCCAAGATACGATACCTAAGCAATTGCTTGCTTTGCTTATGGGCTAAAACGGAACTGGTACCAGTAAAATTATTCATGAGAAGATACGTCACTACTTCACGGGTGGGACTGCATCATTCATTGATCGTCTTCTATGAGCGGAGCAATATACTTATTGGCTATAATATAAAAAATATACAATGTCTAGTCTTTGCTATATTCTATATAATTGGGGTACACATCTTACCACATAGAAATCTTAGAGGTACATAGATAAAAACAGTTGCGGTTGCGGTACATAGATAAAAACAGTTTGATTTTGTAGAGATTTTCACAACGCGAATGACTTAGATACCATTACGTAATCTTGTTTTTGTTTTAAATTCAACTTTCAAAAAATTGATGGAATAAATACTGGCTATCAATGACTCATAGCAAAAAACGGTAAAGTGTGAGTTGGACTAAGAGTTAATCGTTACGATATTAACTGAAGTTACCTACTTGTATGGGATTTACCGAAACGGATCCTTTGTGTTGTAACTTTTTATTATTTGTAGTGAGAGTAGCCACAGTAAGATTCTGTAAAAAATTCAGATCTATTTCTATTGAAGAGATAGAACCCTGCGAGAGACAGATAGACAAACAGCGGTTTCGTTGACAGTACACTATGATAGTTTGTTAATACGCTAATATAAGAAAAAGAAAATAATTTTTAATAGTATATTTTCTTACATCATAAGATAGCAAATAATAATAGCATGAGATAGCAGATGCCTCTCCTAATGGAAGGAAAAACCATCGTCTATAGACACCAAAGATGTTAATGTTCCGTTGCTATCCGTATGGTAAGATGGTAATGCCACATGCTATTGGCAATACCATATGCTTTACTGACTACCTTACCCGCCAAACCGGTACACGACAATAACTAACATTAACACTATTATGGTTAAACAGTTTCTTTTTGGTTGATATGTCAAAAATCTAATATTTTATTTAACAGTTCATAGGTTACTCTGGACTTAAGACTATATGCATACCAAATATCACCCAAATCAGTTTATAATATAATACAATATAGCGCCAGCGCGGCCGGATTCGGAGCTCAAGAAGCCCAGCGGCAAAGAAAGGGCGAGGGCCATTCTTTTTCTCACCTCTTGTTTATTTATTTATTTAAGGCGATAGCATACGCCAAACTACGAAATATACTTCTCTTTGAAAGCCTACTACTACTACTACTCCTAAACGGTTAATCCCATAATTTAAAAAAAATATGCATTGTACGTAAAATTTAAAAAAACGAACTTTAAATTTTAAGTTCGTTTTTTTAAATTTCATTGTTATTTTTGACGAAAAAAAATCGAATATCTCTCTTATTTTTACGCAAGAATTTTCTTATAACTTCCAAACTACTGAAACGATTTTGGTGATTTTTTCACTTTGTTACAGACAATTTATTGCTTCATAACATTTTTGTTCAAAATTTTACAAAATCATTATAGTGTGCCGTTAAATCAATAAAAACCTTATTATTTCACTCGCGGACAGCACTCACTCCGAAAGTCAGTCTCAAAGAGTATACAATCAGCGTTGCCAGAATGTTACTTTTGTAACATTTTCTTCGCCATGTTGGTCTCGGCCTCCTTTGAAGAATAGGCCAACTGCCGTTCTGCCAGGCAGGTCGTAAAAGGCGACCGATTGGCTATCGAGTCACTACCATCGTGGTTACTAGGTGGTAGAGTTCTGCATTGTCTCGCCCGCAATCGCAATAGCGTCAGTGTTTGTCGCTGTCGTGTTCCGGTTTGGAGGGTAAGGTAGCCGGTAAACTTATGCATGTGCATTAGACCTCGCCACAAGATAGCAACACACCATTAACATCTTTGGTGTCTATGCGATGGTTGACTCTTTCCATCAGGAGACCCATCTGCTTGTTTGCTATCTTATAATATAAAAAAAATTATGTTACTTTTGACCCTTTCATGTTACTTCCATGTTACACGGCTTAAAATGTTACTTTACGTTACTTTTTGGACTTTTGATCTGTTCTTTATAAGTTAATGTTGTATTTATATAGTTTTAATTTAAAAATATTTAGGAAATCAATAATTCAACAACAAAGTCGCCTTTGTAAGTGAAATATGTTTATTTTTGCATTAATTGTCTTATACTTACACAAACAAATTGATTAATTATCTTTAGTTAGATATATGGTAAGTTGTAACTATTGAAATACATTTCTTTATTAGTTGGTATACGTATAACTTACATATGATTTTCTTTTTTAAGATTAACAATTAATTATTTGTACAAAAATTATTACGATTCTTTCGAAGCTTAACTAATGGGACAGAAAGCTTTTTAGTTTTTGTGTAATAAAGTGTCATTTTTTAGTAAGTATTAGAGTCATTTTTCACATAAAATAAGGAAATGTTACTTTTCTCATGAAAATGTTACTTTTTGAGCTGTCTCGTGTTACATTTGACTACCTATCACTGGCAACACTATATACAACACTACGTGTCACTTGTCAGTCTCCCGGTAGCGTTCGTACGGGGAGGCTGTGTCGCACGTCAGCGTAAACCGCTCTCCACATTAGAGTCAAAGAGTAATAATACAGTAATAAGGTTGTGCTGTTTGAAAATTGGACATTTCGTTTACGCTTGAACGATTTTTATAGTAGTTTGGAGCGGGAAGGCTGCTTTTTTACAGAGGTTGTTCTTATGATGTAATTTAATCCCTTAAAGAGGTAAAAGGGGCGTTAGTGATTGTATTAAAATAAATTGTTTATTACTTAAAATTTAGTATTTATGCTTTTTAATACCTTTAAAGAAATACGCATTTTTGAATTTCATCCCATAAAGGGGTAAAAGGAGAGTTAATTTTTGTATGAAAAATGAAATGTTTGTTGTAGAAATTACTAAAAATTTAGTATTTATACTTTTCAATACAATTAAAGAAATTCGTATTTTAGAATTTCTTTTAATTTTATCCATTAAAAGGGTAAGTGTATAAGTTTGTATTAAAATAAAAAGTTTATAATATTACCTAACCTCTTATAAAATTTAGTACCTACTTATTCAATTCAATCCAAATTGAAGAAACATACGCGTAATGAAGTTCGGAGTTTCATCCCTTAAAGGAGTAAAAGTGGGTGTTACAATTCATATGAAAAATTAAATGGTTATGTTCAACATAACTTGAAATTTGGTACTTAAGTTCTTCAACACAATTTAAAAATTATATATTTAGGGATTTCATAAATTTTATTCCTTAAAAGGGTAAAAAAAAAACGTTTGTGTTTGTATGAAAAATAGATTGTTTATTGTAGAATATTGTAGAAATTATTTTAAACTTAGTATTTATGTTTTTAACACAATTAAATGAATACGAGTTTAAGGTTTTTTTAAATTTCATCCCTTAAAAGTATCAAAAATGTAAAGTTTGTATACCAAAAAAAATTTCTTTTCAAATTTATTAGTTATGCTCTTTACTTCAATTACATAAACGTGCATGTAAGGAAACTTTGAGTTTTATCTCCTTAAGAGGTAAAAGAGGGTATTAAAAGGGCTGAAAGCTAGTACTTTATCAATAATTTTGTTTGCGTGTGGACGATGAATAATATTTGAGACTATTCAAGTACTTACCTACGTTTACGCTTGAATGTTTTTAATGGCTATACATGGATAAGCATTTTGTAAATATTTTGTATGAGTGTCCAAAAAATAAAACAAATAAACAACGAATATAATTCAAGCAAGCGACTAAAAAGCAAAACTCTGAAGAAAAAAGATAAAAAAACCGGTACTATTTGAAGGTGGTGAAGTCTTCGCAACCAGCGTGTTTGTATGAAGAGAGTAATGAACGTGCAGGAAGCAAGAAAAATTTGCAAGGATCGTGACATAATGCACTCGGTTCTCTTTGCCTACCTCGTAAGGGGACTGGCGTGAATATATATCGTTGTTGTTTTAGCAATAACCAGGACCGACGGCTTTATGTGCTCGTCCGAGGCATGGAAGTGGTAGGTAACACACCAGCCGCCTGACTCCAAGCTGCTACTGAGATTTTTGAATTTTCGAAAAATACCTTAAACGAAACTTTAGCTTATCCCTTAGACTACGAGGCAGTTATTATAATCATTAGTTATTTTTGCGACCTTGGTTTTTTGCAACACATTAACCCGGTTTTGGAACTACCGCTTTACATATTCCTGCCGCAATAGCGTCGGTATTTTTAACTGTCGTGATTCGGTTTTGAGGGCAAGGTAAACATATGAATGTAACATTCCTACCCTGCTACATGAATAGCAATGCACCATTAACATTTTAATGTCTATAGGCGATGGTTTGCTATCATAAGAAATTAAATAAATATAAACAAAAAATAAATATATTATACATACAAATAGTCTAAATTAATCAACCTGTTTAATACTTTCCTTTTAACTTAATTGAAAGCATATAGATATTCTTTCAATGAAATTAAATCTCTACTTTTCTTACGAGATTTTGAAACAAAATCTTAAATTTTTAAAAGGCTATTTAAGAGATCACTTTTACAAAATCACGTTTTCAAAGGTTAATTGTATATATTAAAATAAAGAGCTACACGAGATGTATCGTATATTATAAGAAAATAGGACACGTAACAGTCATTATTGCGTAAAATTGTCATATAATTCTTTTGTCGATTTTCGATATCTACTGTTTTTCTTTCGATATTTATCGTTTTTATAAAATGAATCGATAAATAACCGATTATTGGTTATGGGTTTTGAGTTTGCCAACATTCATTTGATTCATGATGATAAAAGTTCATATAAGTAAACAAAAATGTTAAAACGTATCTGCATCCACTGTATATACTCTTTGACGTTGGGAGATGTCGGCGTGCGGAATAGTACTTACGCTGCGCCTGTCACTAACTCAAGGTCGTTCGCAGATGTAATCGCCTTAATACTTTATTGTACACATAGGGGCAAAATTACGTTTTATTTCTTGAAAACTACACAAAAAGCGAGCTTATCTCTCTAAGAGATTACTTTCAGCAAATCCAAAACAGTAAGAAAGCGTGAAAGAAAGGTAGAATACACGTGTATAGATTATTATTTAGAAAATACCTACAGTTTTTGCAAGATTAAGTCTTGATTTAGTGCACTACAGAGCAAGAATATAATTTTTGATAACGATTTTTTAAAACGAAGACAATCCCTGCATAGCGTTTTACAAAATAGGCGTTAGAGTTATCTTTCAGGACTAATATTTTAATACAACCATTGTAATGTGTCTTGACATTTTATTTCATCCATTTTTCCAACGTAATTTATGGTCCTAAAGTGCAAAACAGAGCTAAAATAACGAAAATATTGTTGTTAGATATTAAAAAATAATATTAAAAAATTACAAAATCAGTTCCAGTAAGTATTTTGCAAGAAACCTAAAATATTTATTATATGTTAAGTAATTAAGGTAATGCTCAATATACTATTTGAGTTATATGAACTCGTTTATTTAAAAGAATATTATTTTAAAAGCACTACAAATCTTCGAGCGCAATCGTCGCGTAAACCGATCAAAATTAAAACCTGCGGTAAATCGAATAATCAAGACTTAATCTTGCAAAATCTTTAATATCCTTCGAGTAATCTGCTCACATAATTACGATATTGCTCTGGAAAAAACATGAAAACATGAATTTTTCGTAGCGAATCGAATACGCGCCCTTAATAAGAAACAACAGTGACGATAAACAGCAATACAGGTAGGTATCGTTTAAACACAAAAATATAGTGGGACTGCCAAAAAAGTATCTTCACGCCCGTATCCCCGAAAGGGTAGGCAGAGGTACAACAAGTGCACCCACGATTAGCCGAAGATACTTGGTCCCACAATGTGATAGGTGGCAAGCCTATCGCCAACCGGGCACTTTCCAATCCCGGGCAATGTTGTTTTTATCAGAAAACTGAAAAAACACGTTTCTGAATTGCCCGACCCAGGAATCGAACCCGGGACCTCTGTGGTCAACTCCGACACCGGACCACTACACCACAGAGGCGATACTGACCAATTATGACCAATTATCAGGAATTAGCTAAAGAATTGAATCAAACCTGTTTCTAGTCAAATTATGAAAATGATTTATTTGTTCAATGTGGGAGGGAGTCTTTAAACTTTAAGGGAATTAAATACTTACCAAATCTTTATAATTTTATCATTAGTCAAGGTCAGATTATATTAGACCAAAGATCAGAGTAGATACAGTTTAAAGAAGCGATTAAATAAAGTTTTGACTTGCGAAAATAAGGTCATTTTTTAGATCTACTGCACGGCATAATAAGCGGTAGCTCGTAGCTAACTCCTACTGCTTTTACTTAATTCGTAAACTTATACCGGTTTTGATTTATCTCCAAAATTGCAACGGTAAATACACTTTTCTCTAGAGACATCAATCTTTTATTATAGTAAAATAAAAACACAAGTGACTTGCATTTGCAGAATACAGCTGTCCCTACGAAGATGATGGAGAGTTCAGCAATATGCCAGTTATCACGTTAGAAGTTTTGTCGGATTCGTCAAACATTGAAATGGCTACAACAAATTCTGAAGAAATGGAACAAAAGCATACACACGAACCTCAACTAGATACTGGAGCTCTCTTCCTAACAGATAAAGCACAAAAGGAAGATTCCAAAGTTGAGAGTGAAAATAACGATCAAGATAAAGGCATAGTTAAAACAAGAAATGAGTTTTTAGAATATATGACAAGAAATGATGGCAGTGTAATATGCAAATTGTGTGGGGAAATTTTACAAAGTCGAACGCATTGGTATAGACACAAATATAAATTACATGTTATTCAGCCATTAAATCCGGCCCCTCTCTTCCAATGTGAACAATGTCTTGTTTATTTCAAAAGTAGAAAAGGTAATTTTAATTTTTTACTAGATACTTTTAAGTAAGGAACATATTTGATATCAGCGATCCGAGTATACAAATTCAAAATAAGTGATGTTCATCCAATCGTTTAAGGTCGGTTTATTTTTTAATGATCATTTTAAATTAGCAAAAAATTTAGATTTTTTTATATTATAAAATAGCAAACAAGCAGGTGGGTCTCCTGATGGAGAGTCAATCATCGCCTATAGACACACAAAGTCGTCAATAGTGCGCTGCTATCTTGTGGCGAGGTCTAATGCTACATGCATAAGTTTACCGGCTACCTTACCCTCCAAACCGGAACACGACACTTACAAGCATTGACGCTATTGCGACAGGAATAAGTAAAGCGGTGGTACCAGACATGGGGGAGGCATAAAAGCAGTACTCTACCAACTAGTAGCCACGATGGTAGTGACTCGCATAGTTTCGGTCGCCTTTTACGACCTGCCTGGCAGAACGGTAGTTGGTTTATTTTTCAAAGGAGCCCGAACCAACACGGGAGAAAAATTGACAAAAGATAGCTAAAAATGTTACTGTATTGTCTGTCACCTAACTTTTTAATACTTATTGTATACATCTTATTACTTATCTACTTATCTATTGTGTAATACTCGATTTTGGTTGCGAATTAAACTCCTACTGGAAATTTTTAATGAATTACTAAACCGATATTTCAGGATATATTGGACATTTAGCAAGTAGACACAGTGAAGTCTTAAAGGATTCTAGTCCAGTGTTAACAAATGCCCAAGCAGAAGCCGTTTCAAAAGAAGCCTCATTTCCCGCACAAACTGAAATTAAAGAAGAACCTGATCCTGAAATGGTTATTCCTAAAACGAGTGTATTAAATTATCAATCAAACGCAAGACAAATTTCACAAAAAGTAGAAAACAAAAAGAATTGTAAAAGCAACAAAGGTATGTATGAAAACGAACGATAATCCTTATATTATAAATATAAAAATATTTTAAATTTAATGAACAATAGTAACATTGTGTAATTTCAATCAGAATACCTAGAACAACAAAGCAAAATAACCGAATGATGAGGTTAAGTGATCACGCAATAGCGTCGATACTTTCCATTATAGAACTTCGGTTAGGAGGGTGGGTAAAGTAGCTGGTAAAATTATGTATGTAACATTACAATCTTGCCAAACGGATAGCAAAGTAACATTAACGTCTTTAATATTTAAAGGCGATGGTCTCTTTTCATTAGGAGAACTATCCGCTTGTTTGCCAATGACAAAAAAACTATCACATTCCAAAGGATTAAAAATGTGTCTTGAAATAAAAATAAATATCACTGGATAAATTACACGATTTTTTCTAACATCTGTGGTCATCACACAAATGCTTGCTCTATGTCGAAGATCAAACCTCGCTTTATGCATATTATACTTATACCGTATACAAATTTTTAGCGTGTTCTATTTATTTTATTGTATGTCCAATTTGTTGCCTTTTACCTGGCTGGAGGAGGTAATGTGTTATCCCCGTGATGATCTCGGGCTCCTTTAAAGAATATGCTAACTACCTTTCTGCCAAGAAAGTCGTAAGAGGCGACCGACTATGCGACTCACTACCATCGTGGCTACTAGGTGGTAGAGTTCAGCATTGTGTCACCCGGGTCTGGTACCACCGCCTTATCTATTTCTGCCGCAACGTCAGCGCTTGTAACTGTTGTGTTTCAGTTTGGAGGGTAAGGTAGCCAGTAAACTTACGCATATGACAGTAGCAGAGGTCTACACCTCGCAACAAGATGACAACTCACCATTGACATCTTTGGTGTCTATAGGCGATGGTTGACTCTTTTCATCAGGAGAGCCATCTGCTTGTTTGCTATCTTATGATATAAATAAAACATTTATCTTAATTTTCAATAGTGAAACTAAAAGATTTATTCAGGAAGTACCATATACCTATATTATCAAACATATAATATCAGTATATGTAAAATAACATATTATATACGAGTATACATCACCGATTCCACGTATTAATAACAGCTACAGAACAGCATAGCAAAAATGCACTAAAATATATTTTTACAGGAGGTGATAATAACAATAAACCAGACTGGGAAAAGCGATCGAGAGAAGAGAAATTAGTAGCAGATATTATAGATCGAGTAAAAAGGGAATGTGAAGCTCAAGGTTCAGGAGGCGCCCGACGCGGTTATACACGACGAACCACTGTAATGCACACATAACATCCTCGAGAAGACAATATGTCTTATTAACGTGAAAAGTTCCTGTAGTTTCATAAAGAGACCAGGCCTAAAATTTAGGGCTTATGAGTGCTCATATTTTGTGTCAAATATTTGTGCCATATACATTTTACGTGCCAAGTTGTTTGTAAAGAAATTCGTTTTAGATTTTATAGTAATGTTTTGAACAGTTGTTCATTAATTTGTTAAAAATATTTTTTGCTTTCGCAACCAAAAAATAACTAAGGCTGTTGGAATTGAAATTTCCGAAATAGACTGGACATTAATGTCAAAAATTGTATGAACTTAATTTTACGATGTTAAAAAAACATGTTTTACTTGCTCGATTTTTCGAGATATTTTCATGCTGATATCTGCCCGTCTCATTAGTCGAGTAGATAGCGACTCTTACTACGTATTCGATGGGGTCCAGCACATTTTCCCGCAGGGACAAGAATTTGTGTGATAAACATTTACGTTACACGTTTTTATTCCAGGGTCCGGATGTACGAGTATACCAAATTAAAATAATATATGTTTCAATTTGTCGTAATCGTTAACTTCCCCTATCATAAGTAAATCGCCTATTTTGGCAAAAAGCTCAATTCATGTAACTTGTCCACTGATATTTATTTATTTATTTATTATATCTTATATTTATAATTATTTATAAGGAGAATATTTATTGACAATGTATGTATTTATTTGTAATATGTAGGTATGTGTATTAGATTAATTAACACCGCTACTATTTCCACAGATCACTTAGGTAATGGCTCGCTGGTGGTAATGTCTAAAGTTGTCTCTATTTGTATTTCATTGATTCATATATAATCGAATAAATAGAAATTAAATACTGTTTGAACTCACGAACGTCTGGACTGATTTGACTATATTTTTTAGATGTTCACGATAATGGTGTTTTTTTTTTATTTTCAATTTTTAATTTCCTGCACGGTTTTAAACCAAAAACGTTGGAGAAACTGCACTAAAAATTTAATAAATGTAAAAGACAATATTTTATGAATATCATTCCTAAATCAAACTATTGTCTGCGATAAACTGCTACTACATAATTCGGAAAAACTCAATCTAAAATAAATATTCAAACCATAGTCGTAATTTGTGTTGCTTTATGATTAAAATGTCATGCACTTTAAACTTGTTAAAATAAGAATTGTAATTGTTGCGAATTTAATTTAATAACAATATTTGTTCCTATTTCTAAGATATTCCTAAAATATACATAAGATTAAAGCTATTGGCTTACAATTATCATTATTAAGATACGACCTACATATTGAGATACGTTTTAAACTTTCTTAATATCGTATTCTATACTCTAATATGCCAATAATGAATTCAATCCGTTTTATAATTTTAAACTTAACTTTATGTCGTTCGTACCATTCTAAAATCAACTTACCAAACTCCTCCCCTGCCAAACAAAATTAAACAAAAAATATAATTATTTATATAAAAAAACAAAATTCATGTCCTGCACAATTTAATTTACGCAAATTATACCTAATCCTAAGCGTATTCGTAGTTATCACACTTCGTTTCTATTGAAACTAATTATTCCATTAGCCTTTCTGAATACTGGAATAATAAAACTTAAAAAACTAGATTAAATAAATCAATAATGATTTATCTAAACTAGGAAAAACATTTTACTTAAGAAGAGTTTACAGTACAATTATTGTAACTTGTCACAAAGATATTTCGGAATGAAACCTAGACTCATATCTAATTGTAAATTAAGAATGAGAAATAAGACTTGATATTCCTATTGGAATCCGAAGTTTAGAAAGATAATACATATTTCAAAAGATAATTTCAAAGCTATTTTATCTACATTTTCACATAACCCCTTATTGCAGTTAAGTACAACATGCTCACATTATCTTTAAACTTGGAAATGTTTTGGTAAACCTTGATAATAGAAAAGACAAGTAAAAGGAAGTGAAAGTGAAAGCAAAGAGGGCATCTCATTCTTAAAAGGACTTGATATAATGTGACCGTTTTTAGTTTAATGTATTTGATTTATTTTAAATACACAATTCGATGATATAATTCATATGAAACACGTCGTTTGAACTCCATATTGTAGCGCGTACTAGACTTGCCTCGCCAAACACTATGGAAACCGATACGGAAATCGACTCCCGCCCTCGTACCACCAATCATAGCAGCCCTTTCGTGCCGCAATTGCCTTACGCGCGATCCGCGACGCTGATTGGTCGGCCGGTGAGAAATGTCCGGCTACCGTGTCGCTACGATGTTTAATGTAAAGAGAAAACAAAATAATCTACATCATTGATTGTCATGCGAATTCTAATAAGAAACCCTGTGTCTATTGAGACACAGGGTTTCTTATTAGAATTCGCACCGCAAAACTAGCCTACAAGATGGCGCCCAACGTGGGGCCTGAAGTAAAAATTATTCTGCTTGCCGCCAACAACTATTGAGAAAACCGACCGACAAAGACGTGCACAAGGCGCCAGTCAAGAAGGCAATCGGCAGTATTCGCCGACGCCGAGAGCGACCATGAGGAGGATCGTCAGGTTTCCTTCACGGCTTCTACTGTGGCGAGCATGATGGCCGCCGCACAACGTTCCCAGACCAACGCCTTTGAGAGGCTCTTTAATCGCGTTCTGGAACGACAGCCGACGCCTGCCCCATGTCTACTACCGCTACTCTGGCTCCACAGTCAGGGAATTTTTCAAAATGTACGGCACGCTTCACGGGTGGAGACCGTGACAGTGACGAAATTGAAACGTTTACCGACGCTATCGAGACATACAGGGACTGTGTGAACATATCTGAAGAAAATGAGGTACGTGGGTTATCGATGCTACTGACAGGTAAGGCGGCCGTCTGGTGGCAAAGCCCCATGACCGAGGTAGAGTGTTGGACAGACGCCCTCGACCGCTTGCGCACCGTTTTCGGCGACCGCAGGTCCCCCGGCAAGGTGTACCTGGAGTTATTCACAACAATGCGACAAGGTGACGAAAATACTGATATCTTTATCGCACGAGCTAGAGCAGTTTTATCAAAAGTGCCACACGGAGACATTTCAGAAAAAGTGCAACTTGATATGATTTATGCATTACTCAATAAGCGCATCAGAAAGCGCATCTGTCGCAACGACGTGACCACATTCAAACAGTTATTACAATTGACACGAAACGGAGCTCCCCGATACTGTGGCCGCACCTGCCGCCGGCTGCCCAGTCCGCCCGGCCGCTACTCCACTGCGACCGGCGTGACGTACCACCCTGGAATGCATCTGTATCGACATCGATAAAGCGCCGCCCTGCGCCGGCAGCCGCCGCCACCGAAGCCGCCGAAGCCTATTTCTTGGTAATTTAATTTTTAAAAATTATTACGTTGCCTTGTCAAGTAAAGGTGAGTTTATTAAATTAATTTGTTCGTTCAACAGTGCAACTGAAAGGTTCTTGTGTTTTATAATTTCGAGTTGTTCTAATGTATTTAGCTTTAATCCTTTTTCACATATATGAATTATATCAAATGAATGATTCTTTGATAAAGAATGACCGGTTTCCAGAAGGTGTTTGGCAAAATGAGATTTATCAGGGTGTTTGTTTTTAAATGCGGATATATGTTCTTTATACCGTGACTCAAAACTGCGGCCTGTTTGACCAATATACACGCTGTCGCAATCGGAACATTGTATTTTGTAAACACCAGATTTACTTTCTTTATTAGTTTTATCCTTTCTATAAAAACTCGATAAAACTAATAAAATTGAAGTTTATATCTACTTTAAGCATGTATTATATAAAGTTAAAATTATTTAATTGTTTGTAGAAAGTAATCTCTAGAACGACAGACCCCTTTGTCCTCCAAAATAAAGGAATTCATTGTTAACAGTCAGCTTTTGAGGTATCTAAGAGATCTTTTGAGGAGAGCACCAACTGATTAGTAATAGTCAGTACAGTTTTCGTCGCGGTCGCTCAGATGGTGATCTTTTAGTTTACCTAACGCACCGATGGGCGGAGGCTGTGGGGAACAAGGGGAGGCTGTGACAGTTGGTTTGGACATAGCGAGGGCCTTTGATCGGTATGGCACAAAGCACTTCTCTTCGAGCTCACTTTTTATGGGCCTCTCGTGAAACTCTTTAATTGGATCACCAGTTTTTTGGCAGATTGGAGCATTAAGGTCGTTGTTAATGGCGCATGCTCTGAGCTTAAGCCCGTCAATGCTGGTGTTCCTCAGGGTTATGTGCTATCACCTATACTGTCTCTTCTGCATATTAAAGACATGTTGCAATCAAGAAACATTCATTGCTATACAGATGACAGTACAGGTGATGCTTTATACTTCGGCCGCAGCGGGGTTTCTCAACAACGGAGTGTCGGAACAAACTTGTGTCAGAAATCGAAGAACAACTTTCCACAGCCTTAAAGTGGGGTCAACTAAACTTAATCCACTTTAACCCCAAGACACGTGTTTTTGCGCGTTTTTCACTAAAAAATCTCCCTTTGTCGTATCTCATTACTTCGAAATTATTTCCCTAGTAGCCACACCCAGTCTTGAAATCCTTGGAGTTAACATACCGAGCAACGTTAGATTGACGCGGTCACTTGGAAGGCAAGGCCAAATTAGCCTCAAAAAAAGCTGGGTGTTCTCAACAGGCTCAGGCAGTACTTCACACCGGCCCATCTCTTACAACTTTATAAGGCGCAAATCCAGCCTCATACGGAGTACTGTTCTCACTTGTGGGCGGGGACTCCTCAGTACCAGCTTCTTCCTTTTGACCGCATTCAACGTAGAGCGGCTCGAATCGTCGACGACAGGACTATTTCTGATCGACTTTATTCTTTGGAATTACGTAGAGAAATGGCTTCGCTCTGCATATTCTATCGGATTTATCATGAGAAGTATTCCGAGAATTTATTTAGATTAATTCCTGTCGCAGAATTTCATCATCGGATATCGCAACAAAATTCAAAATTTCATCCTCAAATTCAAAATTTCATCCTCACCATCTCGATGTCTGGAGATGGTGATCCACAACTATACGATTCTCGAGGCACTTTCTTCCCGCACTACTCCCCCGTGGATCTAATTACCGACAGGGGTTTTTCCGAACAGATACAACTTCCTTCAGGAAAAGAGCTTATTCTTTGTTATAAAACTGGCAACGCAACTGCAAGACTTCTAATAGTGTTGTTATCCATGGGCGGCAGTGATCATTTGACATTAGGTGAACCTTCTGTCCGTTTGCGCCCTTTTTCTATAAAAAAGAACAAATTCTGAAAATTACGAAAGCTACATTATTCCTGAGTGATATACCTACGCTAAATTTCATACCAAATTTTCTCCTAAGATCGGGACCTTCGCGGGTTATACTGCGGAAATCGGCTAGTAAGAAATAAACTAAAAACATTTTATGCTAAAAAAGTTACATTTTCTGGGCTTACAAGTGAAGAGGCATAACATTCACATGTCACATGTCTAGACCGCTCCTTAAGGATTTAGTAGCCGTTAGTTTTGTTACATACTGTATATACGTTACATGTCATACTTATATAATACGCTATATACTTTAAGATCTATGGAAAGAAAATCCGTTTGCACACAAAAAAGTTTTTATTTTAAAAAACTTTTTGTGTGCAAACGGATTTTTATTTTAAATACAATATTTTGATATTCGTGCTGCAAAAACAAGATAGAAATAGTTTATTAGTAATTTTCTGTATTATAAAAATATATGTTAATATATATACTAACATACATATTATATATAAGTACTAAAAGTAAGTGTAAATGTACAAATTCGTCCAAGTATAAAATATTTTGTCCTCTTCTCTATCTAGGATAAATTTTCGATGTTGTGTTAGTATTTAAAATAAAATAATTATAGACTGCTGATAATAACTAGTAATCGGATATAAACCGTACATATTCAATTTAACTGAAGCTGTTACTTTATTTTGTATTTAACTGAACATGTTGCTTTATTTTAAATTATCCATGTCTTTTTATGTGTTGTGTTGTTGTGTACATCTCGTTGTGTTGAAAATATTAAGTTTTGTAAGATAAAATCCCATTGTGTTTTTATTTAATTTAAAAATGATTTAGTCGGAAAATTACGAACAGGCCGACAACTATTGTTAGAGTTTTAGAGAGCAAAGTGCTGCTCGTTTGATTAATAGTAAAGATTTTATAATATAAAAAGGTATATTTGCAGACAGAAATAAGTTTTCCTTCTAAAATTTCGATTAATTGTGGTAAGTACAAAAGCCAAGTGAATCAAAATTGTAAAAAGAAAAAAAAATAGAATAAAATTCTGCTTCCTTTTCTATCGTTCCTATTGTATAAGTCATCGCCAAGATAAAATAAAGCACGTTAACAAAAGTAACGAATAATTTGCTAGTCTTTCTTTGGAAAACCGTGCTTTCTGGCCTATCCGTAAGACTTTACCGGAAATTCCTGTTAGCCCAATCTCTCATTCTTACATAGAAACACAATGAAACACACGGCGTGAATATAATTCCGAAGTGTGACAGTTTCAAACCGTAGGAAAGTTTGAAAAACTTGAAAGCAAGAAATAAAAATTTCGATACGCTAGGAGTTGAATCTTCGACCTTCCCTTTAGTCGGGAAAGTTGCAGGTTCAAATCCTAGGGTGTCGAAATTTTCCTTTGTTGTTTTTAAGTTTTTCAAATGTTCCCAAGCACGGGATTAGTTCCTGACAATTAGGATGAACCAGGTTGGCCTAAGACAAACTAGTTTGGCCTGAAATCGGGTTTGGTCGGTAAAATATACCCAAAAAATTGGCTCCAAAACGAATATGAGTGGAATGGGCTCACTGGCATATACTTATGTACCTCCAACTGTGCTCAAAGTATGATTCAGGGTTGGTACTGACATGGACGTTCATGGTTGTAAATACAACTCCCTTAATTCTTTTTTAAAGTTTTACATCTGGCCTAAACAACCAGACTTCATACTTACATTTTGTGTATAATTTCCGTGACGATTTAACAGTTCAATAATTTCCGTCGAGTCTCCCGAAATATAGGTAACGCAGAAACATTTAACAAAGTTATTTTTTCAGTAACAGATTAGCGATTAACGAAGTTAACTATTTGATTAACGGTGCCCTGTACGACAATTGCTCATAACATGCTAGTTCGCATAAAAACTTAGTACTCATACTTGTTACAATATATACCTATTTAAAAACACAGTATTAAAAACTAATAAATTGGAATTAAACGTGTAGCAGTCAATAATATTATGTCTATTAAACTTCTTGGTATTTGTATGTATTGTATAATATTATGTGTATTTTAACTGTAATACGAAATCTGTGATGATTGTGACTCAGGATTAAATAAAGAATTACGAAACTATGTGTTGTTAAATTTTATTAGTTATTACTCTAATAAATGTGAAAATTTGTAAAAATAGATGTATATTTGGTATACTTTTACGCAAAAATTCAAAACGAATTATGTTACGGTTTTCTTTTTAGGAGTCCGAATTAAACTAGAAACCCTTATAGTTTCACTATATCCTGTCCGTCCGTCCGTCCGCATGATAGCTCAGAGAACCTTATTACTAAAAAACTATAATTTGGCTCTACCAGCTAAATTATAGGTTTTGGGGGTGGAAAAAAAATCAAGGTAACTATAATGAATTTATTATAAAAGGAATATAAGGTCCCGGCCATTCGCCGTGTTGGTCCCGGCCTCCTTTGAAGAATAGGCCAACTGCCGTTCTGCCAGGCAGGTCGTAAAATGCGACCGATTGGCTATCGAGTCACTACCATCGTGGCTACTAGGTGGTAGAGTTCTGCATTGTCTCCCCCGGGTCTGGTGCCACCGCCTTACCTATTCCTGCCGCAATAGCGTCAGTGCTTGTCGCTGTCGTGTTCCGGTTTGGAGGGTAAGGTAGCCGGTAAACTTATGCATGTGGCATTAGACCTGGCTACAAGATAGCAACGCACCATTAACATCTTTGGTGTCTATAGGCGATGGTTGACTCTTTCCATCAGGAGACCCGTCTGCTTGTTTGCTATCTTATGTTATAAAAAAAAAACTATCACGATTAAGAAGGTTTTACAAGTTTACGAGTAATAGTCGACTAACTTATAAAATACTATCTTATAAATGCGCTACACAATATGACATTGTGTAGCGATGATGATGATTGCGACTGTCATAGCGATGATCACGCTATGACGGTCGCAATGTTCGTAGAATTTTTGTAATAAAGGTCTGTGCGTTCCGGGACTTTCGCTTTGTTTTTAATTCACCTGGCACAGTACACCATTCCCCTTGGCTAAATGTACTCGAAGAAATTTTTATAGGTGAAAAACCTGTGCTGCAGATATCCGTCATTAACGTTAAATAGATTAAATGTTAATATGAAGAATGAAGCAATAAAAGTCTGCATTATTATGATGGGCAACTTCGGAACTCTACATTGCGCGTGGCCCGACACGCACTTTACCATTTTTTATATCATAAAATAGCAAACTAGTAGAAGATGCCTATTCTGACGAAAAGAGACAACCATCGCCAATAGACTCCAAAGATTGTTAATGGTGCGTTGCTATCCTTCTTAGCCTACAAGATCTTGGTTTAACGAGCCGAATTTTAAAGAGATCGCACCTCGTACGCTCGTAGGCTTTCTTTGTCGCGCAATTCTTCTCTCCCTAAAAGTTAATTTATTTCTATTACATTTAGTCCCTACTGTTACCTCTCCCCTGAAAAAGCGGACTACACATAGATGCCTCTCCTTCGCCGAACTTCCTTACAGCCACTTATTAAGCGGACTTAAACGTCTTGAAGTTTAACGTTGGACCTTCAAACTCCGAAAAAAACAGACCGATCCCGTTGCCATACGCTCCAATTTGCTAAGTGATTGCTGGCAAATGTCCGCATACAATAAACATTTTCATAGCACATGATCGCAGTATTCTTCTACTTGAGAAACCAGACCAGAGTCGCAGAAGCATGACCCCAGGTTCCACAAAAATGTCCCCTAAAGCTGCAACGTCGGATGGTCAGGCTTGATCCACTTGCTCTTCAACCTATCCTGTTCCTATGGAAACAGACCTTTCCCTCGTTCAATGCTGTCCCACCTCTCCTGCCATTTATATAATACCCCATTCCATACTTAATACGTAATCATGTTCCTCTTCTCCACAGGCAGCACTCGTGCCAGCACAAGCAAAGTCGTTGTGCTTGCAAATCTGTATACATTCGTTAATAGAATCAGTGACGACCACTGGGCACTTAATAACGCACTGTGTACACGACTGCGTGGTGTAACGAAACTGATGTCATATACGTAAACGTAGTGACGGAGGTACCCATGCATAAGTATATGTCACAGTGCTGGGTATCAAATACCCCACGACGTGGCCGTTAAGTGCGCCACTTTGCCAAAACATGTGGCAGCTTGATCACCGATGCTAATCACATGCTGTGTGATTGACTGGCGGGCATCAATTACCCCACCTAACACTTTTGCTTGTTCCACGTTACCAATTGATTTACCTGCCATCCTTATAGTGGGTGGCCATAACACCCATAACACAAGCAAATAATTTTGTTTACTTTGGGGTTAGATCAGTAAGTGTAACTTGTCCCGTAAATATTTATTTATTTATTATTTATTTATACATACAGTACATAAATTAATATTTAATAATAATTGCTACACAATTAAACTTGCCGGCAAACCGAAGTCCGAAACTCAGTTTTCCCGCGCTTATTGCCAGTCGTCAGTAATGGTCAACTCGAGTTACTAACTCGAGTTAACTCGAGTTGTGCTTAAATCGAGTTGACTCCAGTTAGATTCGCCTGCCCTGAACTCGAGTTAAGATTTGTAAACTCTGAATTTTGGTTCTGCGCGAATGAACGATGAAGGCAGGCGATTGTAGGTTAGCGCGATTTGTTGATTATGTAAGACTGTGTTCATTTATTTACTATAATTCACATGCGTAATGACAATACGTAATGACAATACATGCGTAATGGCAAAATTGAGATAGAATTTAAATAAAGGTATAATTTAAATTAGGACACCAAAACCCTGGCACCTTAAAAGAAATCACGTTTACGAGTTTCAGTACCCAGAAAGTGGACATGTAAATTGTAAAAACAAAAAGAAGCATCCACAGTTGACAAAAATAACTCTTTAACTTGGCCGTCATTAGCAAATGGAAATGATATCTCCATCGAAATATCTACATCGGAGGAGCCTTTTCAAGATATAATAAATTGGTAAAGTGTGTGTCGGGCCTCGCGCAATGTAGGGTTCTGAATTTGCCTATCACAATCATGCGGACTAAGAAGAGGGCTTTTATAGTTTCAAACTATGAACATTCAAGTTAGTAAACGTCAATGACAAATATATATTCACACCATAGATTTACCGCCTATAAAACTTCTCTAATATATATATATATATATATATATATATATATATATATATATATATATATATATATATATATATATATATATATATATATATATATATATATATATATATATATATATATATATATATATATATATATATATATATATATATATATATATATATATATATATATATATATATATATATAATACATAATATAGTTGGTCGACTATTACTCAAAAACTTGTAAAGCCTTATATGCTGTGATAGTTTTCCTTTTAACTTCATTATATTTAATACTACCATGAGTTTTTTCCAACCTCCAAAACCAAACGTTTAGCCTGCAGAGGGGGGGGGGGGGGCACTTGACTCTAACAAAATTTAGCACTTAAAAGCTTAATATTTTACAAACGCGTGCCTTGAACGTAAACTTGTTTCCACCAACCTGCAATATTTGTTTAGAACCTATCCAACAATATCCAATACAATAAGGTACGTGAGAAAAATAATCAACATCCCCACTTTACATGCAGGGGAGCTACCCTGAAAAAATGTTTTTCAAAATTTTATGTTACCACTGAGTTGACGTGACTAATATGTATATTCGTGCCAAATTATTGCTTTCTAGTAATAAGGATCTCTGAGCAATCGTGCGGACGGAGGGATGGACGGACGGACAGACATAGGAAACTATAAGGGGGCGTCCACAAATTACGTGAGATGTTTAAGGGGGAGAGGGGATCGAGTCAAATCTCATCTAATCTTACGTTGGGGAGAGGGGGGGTCTCGGCAAATATCACGCAATTTTTTTTCTGATTGAAACAGAAAAAATATACTATTTTGGTCCATTATCCAGATTGCACATGCTTAAGATTTAATCTTAAGCGTAATCGTAATACGATTAAGATTATTCACTAATTCGTTCGAAAGAAAATAATTTTATTCATACTTCGACGCTATACATTACTACTGACTGCCAAACCATCATATTTGTTTTATACCAAATAGTTCAACTTAATCTGAATTTACGGTACAGTGTAGCCCGTCCTTTGTTTTTGCGCCACTGTCAGAGGAGTAGACATTCTTTTTTTAATCACAGTAATTACGATTTAAGTATTCTATTGTTCATTTTTTATGAAATAACTCAGCAATACTGATTACTAGTCTTAACTAGTCGTAAATAAAATCACGAAGCAATTTTTTTTTTCTTTTTATAATAAAAATCCAACGCGTTTACATATTTAAGAAACCCAAATTTTGAAAAATCTCACGTGAGATTGGGGGATGGGGGAGGGGGTTGAATAAAATCTCACGACATCTCACCAAGGGGGGAGGGAGGGACAGAAAATAAAAAAAAACACCTCACGTAATTTATGGACGCCCCCTAAGGGTTCCTAGTTTACTTCGGAACCCGAAAAATGAGGCAAACAAACATAGGCACTTATTCTGAAAAGCTATAAGACATAAACATAAATCGAAAAGTTTATAACATTTAGGTACTAAAACAACTTTTTTACCACCTACTTAGTGTAACAATATAATTGTCACAAAATAATTAAATGAATTAACAATTATTAAAAAAATTAAGCAGTCACAAACAATTATCCTATTCAAAGCGTCGTCTTGCTAACTCGAGTTCGGTAACTCGAGTTCAACTTGAGTTAAGTTAATTTTAACTCGAGTTAACTCGAGTCGTGTTTATTTCGAGTTGACACATCAGTACCTGTCGTAATATTATCTCACTTCAAGTAATTCATAGGGGTGCGCATTGCAAAAAACGATGACGATATAATTAATATCAGTAACGATGTTGAATACATTTTTTAAGAAAATAAGACGGTTTAAGATTAAACGTAAAAAGGTCTGAGTCATGAATAATATACAGATGAACTGTTTTTGTTAAATTGATTTTTTTAATGAAAACTAGGTACTATAGGCGCGTAAAACGATTCTTGGTAGGGGGAAAATATGATGGGTGCGTGTCAGCGTCAGCAACTTGCTTATGTTGGTCAAGCTATAAGGAAACTAATAAGATCAATGCGGCTGGGTTTCGATTCCTAATAGTGACAAGTATTTGTATGATAATTACAATATAGGTAATATTCCTTTAGTAGATACCTATGTTTTATCTATTAAACACATTTCTGAAAAAGGAATCATTTATGAAATTAAAGGGGAATATTATAAGCTTGGCTGATCGCAAAAAATATGTCAAAATAGTTGATTGTTTATTTTCGTGCTTACTATAGTACATAAACACATTTCTGAATTATGTCATGTTTTTATTATTCAATCGCTTTCCTCTCTGTAGAAAGATAAAACAATGTAATTAAATCTTTTACTGTCTGAGAATCTGCCTACTATTAACTTTAATATAACACATTGTTTTTTAATTTACGTATATCAGTAAAGATAATCGATTGTTGTACAACAAATCGCTCGCAATCGCAAATGTTAATTTAGCCATCTTTCAATCATGTCAAATGTCAATTGTCAAAATAAAAATATGTTTAAAATCTATCTCAGTTGAACTTTTAATTTTATATTTATATAAGTATAAAGCTACTTAATTGGTACATATTTATTATTTATAACAAAAACACATACTTTTCTTGTACATCCAAAATAATTTTAAATATTAATTTCGGTTCAACAATCAATATTCGGTACGCGTATTACTACTGTTCTTGTAGTATTTGTAAAATATGGATAATTAAGAAATAAGATAAAGATATGTTATATTTTATATATTTGTGATTGTATTTGGTACACCTTTCAGTTCGAAGAGTTCCTCAATATTAGAAAAATTACATTAATACGACAGAAAATATTGCATTTTTTGCCGAAGTGTCTCATAGTTGGTTAATAAGCCTTAAAATACAATGCCTCAAATCTTTCAGGTGTTAAGATGCTACAAGTGTTTAGTGTTTCAGGTAAGAGTAGGTAGTATTCTGAAATTACATAGTATTTGACACAAAATTACAATTTTAAGCAGGTTATGTGCCTTACTTATTCCTGTCGCAATAAATCTATATTGAGTGTAAAGTAGCTGGTCAGCTGGTAAACTAATGTTAGTGGTAGTCTTTCTTTTACATCATGGGACATCTAACAAACAAAATGGCTCTCCAGATAGTAAGCATTAGTATGAGTAGTACCCTCAGAAACGAAACATGACGGTAACAAACACTGATGTTGTGGCTGGAAAATTTAATGTGTACCAAGCCTGTGTGAGGTATCACCCACCTATAGAAACATAAAATTAACACCTTTGGTGTTTAGGCAATGTGTAAGTCTTTCCATTAGGAGAAACTATATATATACAAAAAACAAAATCAGGGAGTAGATTGAAAATGGACCATGAATTGTACAAGAAATTGAAATTAATAAAGAGTTTCAATGTAATATGCAACATTTTTATTTTATATCATTAGAAAACCAACAAACAGATGACTCTCCCAATGGAAAGACAACTATCGCCTGTAGACACTATAGACGTCAATGGTGCATTGCTATCCCTGTAGTGCTATCACATGTGCAAGTTTACCAGCTACCTCACCTGCCAAACCAAAACACAAAAGTGATTATACATCACGACAGATCTGGAAGAGATGTTGCACAACTACCACATAGTAGTCACAATGATAATGGGTATATAATTTGGGTTTTACGAACTGCCTGGCAGAATGGCAGATGGTCTTGTGTTAGGTATGGACAATAATATACCATTACCATTTTTGGTGTTAGGCTGTGGTTATTTCTTACCATCGGGAGAACCATCTGCTTTTGTTTAAAACTAATGATGTAAAATTATTTATGCTCACTGTCTTATTTTATATATATAAACAGTGACACTTGTTATCATATTTGTAAGGCTAAAAGTGTTGTAGTTATTAAGGTGAGATGATAAACCCTTTTTTTATGTTCTACATGTCTCACCCTGGTACCCATATATTTTGTTGATTTTTAAAGATGTTTCACATCAAATCCCCAAATTTTAGATGACAATAAAAAAATGACAAACAGAGTTCAAACGCTATAGCTTCTACCACCTAGTGGTAAACGTGAGAAACCAGTTTACTACTAGGTGGTGCTGTACAAATCACATACAAATTCCTAGTAAACTCGAAACACGCTCACGATCGAATGTGAAAAGAAAAACTCACACTTAGCACTCAGAAACCGACCCTGAAATTAAAGAAAAACACAGAGGTTGTTTGCACTTTCTGGAAAGATAATGCACAATTGGTGCCTCTTGACAATATAGTGAAAAGATGGAAATGTATGTATGTGCCAGTAAGTTCTGTCCGTTCTGAGTGGTTATGGACATTGGAATACGTTTGGTCATCACGCAATAGCAAGTTACAGAGCACTGCAGTGGATCGGTCATCACGCAATAGCAAGTTACAGAGCACTGCAGTGGATTGGTCATCACGCAATAGCAAGTTACAGAGCACTGCAGTGGATCAACTCCGTTTTGTAAACCAAAATCATGATTTAATCCTTTGGTTAACAAACATTTAATTATCATTTTACCTTTTTTGTTTTTTTCTATATACTAATTGGTTTAAACTAGTGCTGAAAATTGGCTAGTGGTTGATATCTCTAACCCTTTGGCCGCACCTGTGCGTATCGTCCCCAAGATATTAGTGCACTAAAACCCATTGACATACAGCCAACCATGCAATAAGACATGCAATTCAAATGTTTGTGAAGATTACCGATAATAGCCGGTCACATTTGCATGTATTGCAGAAGCACACGAAGTTTTGTGACGATAGACACAAGTGCGACCGCAGCTTTATACACACATGCTTCTGTTTATATACTGAGTTAAAAGAGTGGCCAGACTTTCAGCTTAGTATGTCTTCATCATGTAAGTCTCTTGATAGTTTACTTTTCTGTCAATAGGTAAGAGCCTCACTGGTTTTAGTACAGAAAGCAGGTTATAGGTTTAGGTTAATGGTGGGATTTTAATTAAGCTACCCAACATATTTTGTATTATATTTTGTCTCTGTTTTATCTTTGAATTACTCAAAATCATAAATTAACAATCATTAAACACTCTTTTACTTCTCACATTTACACATATTATTTTATTAGGTTCATCAAACAAAAAAAAGCAACAAGTGGCAATGTAAAATGTGTGGAGAAAAACAATCTGTTAAAAGACATTATGGCATAGGAACTGGAAAAGAATGTAGAGTGCATGTTCAGAAACTCAATAAAATTAGGGGTGATAAAGAAGAATCAAATGAAAATGTAGAAGATTCAGATCAAGACAGTATTAGCAATGATGAGTTGTATAAAGAATATAGCCCTACAAAAAATTCAACCCAATTCAAAGTTGCAGAAAACAGTAAATGGAGTATTTTCTTTGATGAAAATGAAGAGAAACTAGATTCTACCAATGACTTAGAACTTGATGGCCAAATTATGGAAGCAAATACATATCAATCAAAGTATAACAGGAGTAAACAATTTAATAAAAAAAGAAAAATTTCAACAAGCGTGCAAAATGGTAATCTAGAAGAAAAATTGGAAAATAAATTTTTAACACCCTGCAATTACAATGCACTAAATACAACAAACAACAAAAAAGAAAATTTGATTATAAATAGTGTTAATAATTATGTAGGGTATAGTCCCAACACAAATGAATATAAAAACAAAATGGATAATGGGTTATTAAGTGCAAATGTTTACAGTCCAGAACATATTAATTCACATCTTCTAAACAAAAATACTAAAGCCATTAATATGGACAGGGCTCTTTCAAAAACAGTTGAAAGTAGCAAATATTTTACTCCTACCAAATCATTTACAGCGAAAAATAGTAAATGGTCTCACTACATAGATGAAATTGAAGAATCAGAAAATATAAGTAAGGATGTTTGCATAGATATTCAAGATATTTCAGTAGAAATGTCACAAGATAAAGATGATATAAAAGATATCACAAAACAACGGAGGGCAACAAAAGAATTTGAACGAAATGAAACAAAACAAATAGAAAATGCAGAACTTGAATGTTTAGAAGAAAAGTTAAAGGGAGATGCAGGTACTATTTATAAAGATAGAGGAGATACTTCTACGGATTTAAGTTTGAAGTTGGTTGAGCACTCCGATAGCCAGTCTTATGAAGATAATAATTTTTGTAAAGAAAGTAGTAAAACAAATTTATTCTCACTCTGTGATGACACTGATTTGGATAGTGTTTTAAATATTTAGTTAGTATTCAAAGAAAGGATAAGGGATTAAAGTGTGACAAAAAAAAAAAATTTAAATAAAAGATTGGATTTATTCATTATTTTAATATTAAAACCAGTAAATGTTGGTGTGTGACACCATTTTATCTAAACGGACACATTTTAAAATTTAGAAATTGAATATATATTATGCAATAATGCATAGTTTCTATAAGATATTCTATTTTACCATGGCAACAACATAATATCACTATAAGGCAGATTTTAAATGAGTGAAAAATAGACGTACCATCATTTGTTATACATCATATTACGAAAACGAAATATATTTTAAATGCTATTAAGAACGATTATGCTATTTTCATAACAATTTTATTCAATACATTTTAAAATGAAATTACATTATTCCCGAAATAAAATGTATATTATGTAAGTACCAAGTACTCTTTCAAAAGGTTCTGTTCAAAAGTTTGCTAAATGCTATTTTGTTCATATTATAATTTTAGTAGAGAGATCTTTTTGTACAAAATATATAAAGGTACATTTAAAAAAAATATAGAAACCTGTACATGTTCAGAAATAAATAATACAAATAATACTTTGCGGCAGTGTCGCACTTAAGAATTAGAGCTTACAATATAATATTTAGTTTAGAGCAATCATACATCACTGTGGCATGACATAATATTAGAGTTCAATAGTCTTATTTTTTATGTAATATCAACACACAATCACAGGTTTTGCAGGATTGTTGATTCTTGTCAATTGATCATGTCAGTGTGGTGTATTAGAGCTCTTACAACTTAGCAAACGTATATAGATGCAGAAGAAATTGTGTCTACTGAAAGCATCTACAACTTTATTTACTAAGATACAGGCGAATTTAATTTGCTTATTGCGAAAGGAAGCCCTACTGTAGATTCGATGTTATTTAAGAACTTTCTAGGCTTTTAACAGTTTCATTAAACTTCATTTAAATTTCTTTATCACTTTTTATACACTCCTAAATCTTCTCAAGATGCTTTAATTGCATGAACATTAAAAATATTTCATCCTTGCCTTTCTTAAGTAATAACATAGTTGTCCCATGCAAGATTTTCTGTCTCAATGTACAATATGTTTTAACTGCATAAGAAAATTTCCATTTTAATATTCAAATAGTTAAAACAACCGTTGAATCATTTCTGAAACTTAGAACTTATCATTTTTTTACATTTCATTTTTATTGCCTAGCAATAAGATCATAAACAATAGTTATATTGCCTTGATTGGAGCAATAATAGTGAATAACAATCTGTGTTATAAGTCTTACATAAAAATACCAATACAAATTTGGCGTCAGTCTATATATTCTAATCTTCGGTTAAATACATTAGCATCAGTCGCTTATTTATCAACAGTTGATTATGTTTACTGATATAGTTCAAAAATCCTTGTAAAGTGCTTTATATACATTCCTTTTTACTATGCGTATTATTATTTATAATCACGACCTTTAAAAGAGAAGCAAAGCTAAAATATTTTTACTGTAAATTAGTTTATATCACACAATTAACTAATAAACTCAGAATAAATTAATCGACTAGAATGCCAACGCATGCCGGCGACGGTGTAACTCTCTTGTTCTTGCATAACGACGACCGTAGCCATTCCAAATCCACGCCCTGTAATCAAACATTTTATACTGCAGGTTTTTTTTTTACATGACGAGAAAGAAAAAATTTGGACAGGCCTAAATGTTATGTTACTTTTTACCCCCGCTCAAGGACGTTGCGTGTTCAGGATGCCCTGGGGCAAAGCTAAACTAACTTGGAACCCGTAAAGAAATTAATCAGAATTACGGGATAGGCAGAGTAAACCGAACGTCCATATTTTCATTTCCAGTTCACCGCGATTCACCGGTTTGTCGGTTAGCGAGATAAGTGGTAATTCTCATCGCCGCATTTATCGACATGTTAACGATTATCGACTATTTCCAGCAATAACAGTTTATTTAACATGCTCATCCGAGGCACGGGAGAGGTAATACACCACTCCGCTACACTCCGAGTTGCTACTGAGGATTTGATTTTTGAGAAAACCTTGAAAAAACCTCAATAACACTTGCCCGCCCCGGGATTGAACCCGGGACCTCATGGTCTGAGCCGAATAGGCTACCCCTAAACCACGAGGCATTCACCCACCACACAAGTATATAGGAGTAGTAGGAAGATGCGTATACATCAAGTTTCCCTCCCTTTTTTCAGCAGCAGACAGTAAAATGTTAAAAGCATACGACTTAAGACTTTTACAATCAGGTTAAGCCTGATTGCTATAACACCACGGTAGTTCAGAAATTGAGGACCTACAAAAACGGCCTATTTAATTCTGCTTCCAGTAGTATGACAAAGTAGTTTAAAGGTACGGAAGTTCCCACGTGTTCCGACAAAATCGAAGCAGTAAATTACGCGGATAGTATCAAGCATTTAAATAGGTTCATTTTGCTAGAGATTACACTCAAAGAATGTGCAAATCTGAATGGAAGTGAGTACATTTCAGTATACTATATATCCGTATAATTTTGGGAATCCCTTCCTATATGACGGAGCTATGTCCGAACATACATAAAAAAGTATAAACATCCGAATTGAGAACCTCCTCCTTTTTAAGAAGTCATTTGAAAAGGGAGAATGGTTTTTCAGTTTGGTAGTGATCTAAAAAATTTCAAGAAGTCCTGCAGTCGGTACCTTTGTCTATATCCAAGAGATTCTCCTCTGAGCATGTGATGATCTGCTTCATACCGTCTGTTGACCTCTTCACTGTTTCCTAAAAAAATAAGGTTATCAAGATGATGAAGATTCTACATATCTTTTAGCCAAACTCTTAACGGAGCCGACAGAGAGAATTGAGTGTTATGAAAACACATTCATAATCTTTAATAGGTTTCAAAGTTCAGAAACCACCCTCTGATAGTTACCGGCCGATTTGATCATGGTGCGTCAGTGTTGGTTCACCCTATATATCCATATAACTTCGCATCGTACCTACATCTATGTTACCCGTTCATCTGCCAGTCTTTGAATATGTACAAACTATCATGTCTTTTCTCATTTTTACACCGATACGGTTTGGAGGCGTTAATAATAATAAGTTTGATCGTACGTGTAAATCATCGCTCAATATGTCTTGTTCATTATCACGTTTTGCTATATCGTAGTCAATGCGATAGAATGAACGCTTATCTGTACGCTTAGTATATTAATAGAACAGTAAAACTTTATTTAAACGCCCATGCCAAAAAAAAAAAAAAACTTTATTTAAAAAACCTGAAAGAAGATAACTAGTTAATATGCAAAATCCCCATTACCCTCAATTATACTCATGCAATGGTACTAAGAGGGAAAAAAAGCGGTGTAAGAAATGGATCAATCTCACCGTTATGTCTAAAAAATAACGAAAAACCCCAGTGACCAAACTTTAGACCACGACAGTGGGTAAACGATAGTGTAATTGTGTAAAGTTACTTGGACAGTGTGGTGGACGAGGGTAGTTTTGCAAGGGTACACGTAAAAGTTCGCGGAAATGTACAAATTAACCACCTTTCTTCGTTATAGATTTTCGCAAAGTAAAGCCTGAATCTATATAATAAAAAAAAATTAATTATCTCGGCTTCCAAATTTTATGCATTTGATTTTCTTAGATAAAACTCATATTCTGTTTCATATACAATCATATGCCTTGCGTGTGCTTTTGCTAGAAATACATACCTAATGCACTCGAATGGGAAAATCGTCTACACGATGGTCCTCTACAGCTCAAAAGATGCTGTAATTGATTGTGGAAGTATTCCCTTTCAGCTGTTGTCAGATATTTCACTCTGTTTTGTGTTTCAAATGGATCTGAAAACATTAAATTGAATCTAATCTAATAAATACAACATATGTTGGACATCTGGTGAAAACTCGATTTTCGAAAATCGGGGTAAAATCAGTACCTTTCTTATCTACATACGTAGTAGGAAGTTAAAAATGATTAAAATTGATCCAGTAGTTTTGATTTAATCATTACTGTCCGTGGCCCGCACGCGTTAAATTTGGAGTATAACAATTCCCCTTTCCCTATACCATGAAGATTTCCTGCTGTATTTGGAATATCTAAATTCATATACTACATTTTTACCTATTTCTTTTATTTTTACAATTAATATATTATAGAATATCTTTATATACAACTTTCACAGCTTTCTTGTCATTAGACAATACAAACATGTTTTGGTTGGTACAAATTGGTAAAGACATCTTTTGCAATGACCATATTGCTGTGGTTAAACCTTCAACGTTGCGAGGCGAACGATTGGCTATACGAGTCACTACCATCGTGGTTATCTAGGTGGTATAGTTTTGCATTGTCTTGCCGGGTCTGGTAGCACCACCTTACCTATTCCTGCCGCAACAGCGTAAGTCTTGCATTGTTGTATTCCAGTTTGGAAGGTATGTAAGGTAGCCGGTAAACCTGTGCTTGTGGTTTTAAGACCCTCCCACAAGAATAACGTACCATAAACTTCTTTGCTGTCTATAGGCGATGGTTGCTTCTTTCCATCAGAAGAGCCATCTGCTTGTTTGCTGTTTTCAAAATCGTGTAATACCGTATAATGTAAATGATTAATTGTATTATATGCTATTTTTGTGTTATTGAATTGTTACTGTTACGTATATAATAAACTCGCTAAAGCTCCACCTCGCTAGTCAACAAACCAATGACTCGTAATGAAGCAGACTTTTAGGACGTCAACCCCCCAATTGACGTAACGAAACGTGAAGTACTAAGGGCTCTTACACACATAAACACGATACAACGTCGCGTCGTGCTACAACGCGACATAATGTGTAAGAGGCCTAAACGCTTCGACTCGATTGTTGTGTTGGTACTTGAATCGAACACTGCCTACATCGCGAAGTCTCTGCGGCTTTATAATATTTATTTATAAATGGTTTGTTTTTTAATACTCACCAATGCGTAGGTTGTAATAAGTAATTAGTCCAGTGACAAATTCGCAGTAGAGCAGATTGTGTGTAGCGTTGATAGTTCTAACGCAATTGTAGGTGTTGTTTGAGGCGCTCATACAGAAACAAAATGGCCCTGCAGTCCAGAGCGGCGCAGTCCGCCAATGATCGTTGTCGTGACGGAAACAATTCATACGTTCTGATTCACATAAGCGCTCTAATTCAGCCTAAAATGAGAAAAAAGTTAAGTTTATATCTCCCTAGTGGTAGACAGAGATAGCTAGTACACTCATAATATGCCAATTGTATTAGGTAAGTTCCATGGTATCACGTGGTCAACTTATCGCAAATCGGGCTCGTATCAATGGCGTTAGCAACTGTCAATATACGAATACAAGAAACCGAGCAATAAGCGCGTATAAAATAAAAGTGAAAACGATCCGTTGAAAGACAGAAATTACATTTGGTATAGGTACGCATTTAAATACGTGAGATACAGAATCGAGTATCGAATTTCATTTTCTTTCTTTCTCTATCGACATAACGGCTTTTTGTTTGGTTCGTACATTCTATGTGTACTTATTGTATGCATTTAAAAAGTGATTTGGCTCTGTTGACGCCATGTATGTACTGGCCAGAGGCCAGCTCCATTTTAAATTGAGTTTCGGGCGGAAAAACTGTTGGGCGTTTAAACTGTGTTGGTGTGCACCCATTTTGAAAAGAAGACATCTGCTTCTTGCTAGACAGTTAATCTATAGACATATTTTTTATTCGCCGAGTTGGTCCCGGCCTTCTTTGTAGAATAGGCCAACTGCCGTTCTGTCAGGCAGGTCGTAAAAGGCGAACGAATGGCTATCGAGTCACTACCATCGTGATTACTAGTTGGTAGGTTTCTGCAACCTCTGTTTGGTATCAATCCTTATATATTCCTGCCGCAATAGTGTCAATGCTTGTCACTGTGGTATCCTAGTTCGGAGGATAATGTTGCCGATAAAGTTATACACGTGGCGACATGGATAGTAAAACACCTATCGACTATCGGCTTTTCTTTCCTATAATATAAAACTAATCTTTTATAAAAACAATATCTGTTCAAGTTTTGAGCATGAGTTTTTGTCGATTTTTGTTAGCTATTTGTCCGTTTTGTGTATTTTCGTTTCTTTTTTAGGCTTAGTATATTCTCTATTTTTCCAAGGGTCCCGGTCCAAATTGGGGATAAAGAATATCAGGGAGAGATGGGGGAATTTGCGTTCGCGACTACACGGACGCTAAATATAATACCAAAAGTGTAAATTACTTAACTTTTTATGCTTCCTTGATTATTATACACTTTACCCTATGGTTGGGTCCCCAAGGGACCCGCGGGAACAACTTATTTTCCGGGATTAAAAGTAGCCTATGTGTTATCCCAGGTAATCATCAACCTGTGTACTAAATTTCATCCAAATCCGTTCAGTAGATTTTGCGTGATTGAATAGCATTCATCCAAACTTTCACATTTATAATATTATAATATAGATTATTATTTGTCATTCTTTAGGCAATTCTAATGTAACATGAGGTACACCTACCTTCTTTTTAGCTTTTCTTAATTTTTTTTTCAATCTCTGCTCTTTTAGTTTTCTACGTTCTTCTCTTGCTTTTTGCGCCGCTTCCAAATAAGTGTTACCAGGAGTTTTAATTTTGCTATGATAAAAATGTTTATATTATTACAATATGTACATAATATACACGTAGAAATTACGACTATAAGCACATTACTTCCACCAAAACATCATGCTTTTGTTTAATGAGTTTAATCCAATAACCGCATCCTTTTCACCGTTAAAGGAACCGTCAAACTGTCAGATTTTTCTTAGGGTTCCGATTTTACAAGGAACCCTTATAATTTTGCCATATTTGTCGGTCGGTCCGTCCGTCCGTCCGTCCGTCGCGTAGAGAAGTTAGTATCTATGCATGTGTGTTTGTAGAATAGGCCAACTGCCGTTCTGCCAGGCAGGTCGTAAAAGGCGACCGATTGGCTATCGAGTCACTACCATCGTGGCTACTAGGTGGTAGAGTTCTGCATTGTCTCGCCCGGGTCTGGTACCACCACCTTACCTATTCCTGCCGCAATAGCGTCAGTGCTTGTCGCTGTCGTGTTCCGGTTTGGAGGGTAAAGTAGCCGGTAAACTTATGCATGTGGCATTAGACCTCGCCACAAGATAGCAACGCACCATTAACATCTTTGGTGTCTATAGGCGATGGTTGACTCTTTCCATCAGGAGACCCATCTGCTTGTTTGCTATCTTATGATATAAAAAAAAACATGAATGTAGTATGTGTAATGTTTATTTTTATTATTTTAATGTATTTCCAATGCTTTTTATTAAAAAAATATTAAGTTTCTGCAGTCCTCCACAAACTTGAACTATGCCAAATGTCGTACTCCACCGTTGGCGAAATTGTCTTAAAAAGTGGTCCAAAGATTTACCTTCACGTAAATATTAATATTTAGATATCCGTGCATCGTTTTTTGTGTCGAATAAAAATGATATTTTGGGTTTTTTAATTATTTTTTTTTATTTCATAAACCGAACATATCGATTCTGAACGACCTCTGAAAATTTGGCCGGACCTTTAAAAATAACCCTGTATATTAGGTACTCATCTTGAAAAAGGTTTTTATGATACCTCCTTTACACATAAAGTGGGGATGTTTATTTTTTTCTCGCATACCCCAAATGGGGTAACGATGGATAGATAATAATAATAATAATTCACGGGACAAATTACACTTACTGATCTAACCCCAAAGTAAGCAAATTATTTGCTTGTGTTATGGGTGTTAGTCAACGATACTAATACATAGAAATACATATATTAATACTAGATAATATATATATAAACACCCAAACCCGGAAATACAAACATTTATGCTCATCACACAAATGCTTGTCCCCGTCGGGGATCGAACCTGAGCCTCGTTGATTGCATAGTCAGGGTCTCTAACTACGCTAATAGATATTTAAAAATATATATTGTGAGTTTGTGAATACAGTTTTGTGATTAAAGTATCTGTTTGTAAAACATTAAAAGAAGAAAGAGTGAAATATATTGAGAGAGTATAGAGACTAATGGCTAACTAAATGATAAACTCTTAAGATGAGTGAGTGACCTTGACGTGATCCTACAGAAAATGCTACAGAATTAAATGCTCCTTAAAAATGTACAGCGGCTGTACCGTTTTGGATTTATTGGAATCTCAATGAATTATTAATAAATCAATGGTAATCAGGACGTGATGATAGAGTAGTAAAGAAAAGTGCATCGGAGAATTTCAAAATATTTAAATTTTCTTACCGATTCTCTTCGCAGTAACACACGTGCTTATCTTCATTTTCAATAAACAATGGGTGTAACCTTCTTTGGAATATATCCACAGGTTTCCCAAAAATGTTATTATTTATATTTCCTCTAATAGGATTTTTCTGCTCATACTCAGAAGCATCAAACCTTGTAGGACCTAAGCTGTTACCATCCGTTGTTACAGAACCATCAACTGTAGTATTATTTATTATTGCTTGGCTTGAAGTTATATCAGGAATCGGTGTACTAGATTTGTGCTTAGATAAAATAACATCAACTGCTGAATTATAATAACTTAAAGTAGTTAATAAATCGCTGGATGTCGTAGTTCCTTCGTCTTCCGTATTAATTAAATTCTCTTCTGTGCGCTTTGTGTTCGTAAAAATTTCAAATATTTTAGAAGCATCCATAGTAACTGTCTCTGTTGTTGTAGTAATCACTTCAAAATTGTTTCTTTCTGATGGTAACAATTTTTCATCATATTGATTTGTTATAAATGTAGTTACAATAGGTTTCGGCAATTCCTCGGGATCTAAAGAATGGTTACTTATAGATTCTACTTCAAATGTTATATTGGAATACGTTAATGTATCTTCAGTAGTTGTGTTTTTTAATTGAGTGTTGAATACATCATCTTTAGTATTTGTATTTAGTGTTGGTATGATATATTCATTTGATTGTCTAAATTTCTTATCTAATATCGTATTGTTTCGGTTTTTCGTTTTGAATTTATGTAATCTTACTGGCCTTACAGATTTTTTCGTGTTTACTTCCTGATATGTTTTATTTTCTAGGTTATTATTTAAATTAGTTGGATTTATTGTTTGAACCTCTACTGCGGGCTTACTAACTTTTAAATGTCTTTTGATTTCTTTTAAGTCTTCTAGCTTGGTCCGTAATTGTCTAATTTGGTCCTCTAGACTCAGTCTGTTGGTTTGCCATGCTTTCAAATCATTGTAAATAACCTGTGAACAATTAACAGAACCATCTTTCTCTATCTTACATTCTAGTGGAGATACATTGTTATTAATCAAGGCGTCGTTTCTTTGCTTATGCTTATTGTGAGGCCAGTGCTGAGCTCTCCGTTTTGTTCTTTTATGGTCTATTTTTTCTTTAGTACGTTCATAAGCTTCAAGAAATGCTTCAGTTTCTTTAATCAGTTTGTCAATCTTATCTTCAACATTTCTTTTATCTATTTCATTAATTGGTTCATTATCGAAGCTCAAATGCCCAATGCTTGGATTCTCTTCTAGAATGCTCTCCACTGTATTGGGTTCGAATACATCATTATCGATAGAGCGTCGATTTCTAGTAGAATTAGCTTTTTGTGAATCGCCCGGCCGCCTCGCAATATTGCCGTCAGTATCTAGCCTCGTATAAACGAGTCCACTTGGCGTGAAACATGCACATTTCTTTGTGCTCATTTTCGGTGGTGGTGTTTTAATTTCCGGCTGAAAATAAAAATATATACTTAATTTATAATATAGAAACTAATAACTAGAAACCTAATAGTATATCGTATTCTTTAATACTCAGTTTGGGAACTTTTTGCCCTTGTTATCCGATTATCTAAAAATGTCCGATAAGACGCAATGTGTGACTAAGATTTATTAATTGTATTTCACCATTCACCACTCTTAATGAGGCATATGTAATAGCTCTCGTAAATAAGACTTTACCTTGACGTGATGTTCATAAAATAATGCCTTCAATTACGAGTCAACAAAATGTTGACTTTCAAAAATTGCATTTCCTGAGTTAATGGTTAGTGTTAGCCATTGTCTACAAACAGTACAGATAGTGATAATGCATTGTCATCCGTATAACAGGCATGTATTGATACATATAATTTACCTTACTCTCCTAACTGGAACGTGGCAGCGATAAGCACAGTTAAAGCGATGGTAACAAACTTAATATATCAGTATAATTAAGTATAATTAGATAAGTACAATTACAATGTAATTCTAGAAATATGGATAAATTTCCTTAAACATTTTTTGCTTCGTCAATCAAAATATATTATTCCTTTTTTCAGTCGAATCCAGAAATGGATAAAGTGAACATTTTTTGACTTCGCAGAAATATACTTAACTCCCTTTTCCTGAGTTGAGTAAACAAGTAGCTTATATAATATAGCCTTTTTCACAAATGGGGCTATAAAAAAAAGAATTTAGAAGTTAAGAAGAAAGAAGTTAGCTAAATTTAAAAAAATATTTTCCTGTTTCATCCTAAAATTAGCGCGTTCAAACGAAAATCTATTTCAATCTATTTCTTACCCTTTGGCCGCCCTGCGTGTATCATTCTAAAGATATTGACGCACTACAAACCTTAGACATACCGCCAACCGCGCAATAAAGCACACACAGTGCGAATGTTTGCGACAAAGCCGATATTAGCCGGTCACATCTGCATGTATCGCGTCATTGTGCGAAGCTTTATGACGATAGACGCAAGTGCGGCCGCAGCATTAAAGTAGAAACTGACATAGACACGTAGTTACAATAATATAATTGCTGTCTCCTTTAATCTCTTCTTCATATCATAGCATAGGAAAGCAACACAAAGTTTACCTGACAAAAACAGACAGGCTATTTATACCATCCATGTGGCAAGAATGTGATGCTACACGCATTATTTTATCGGCTACCTTACCTCCAAAACCGTTTACAACAGTGACAAGCATTAAATGCTAGGAATTTATGCTATGAATTTGAATTGAGCGCTAGGAATAATTGGTTTACCTCGTATTTGCACTTATGTTTTCGCCATCTTCCGTTCACGAGTACGCACTTCCACTTTCGGCCGACAGAGCACGGAGCTCGTAGTTCTGCCTTTGAACATTCAGCCGCCAAGCGAGCAGCCTTCCTATTCAATATGACTGATTCACTTATATCTGGAAATGGAAACGTTTTAATCAATCTGTACAGTTGTAATGGATCTGTCAATAATAGAATAATGGTTATTGTTTACGAATTATCCTAAAGCTCGCCACACACAAGCAAATTAAAAATGTAATGACAATACTATGCCTTCATACTAAGAATAGGTTCGCACTTGTCAACTTCATAAGTGTGAAATTAGTAATATCAACAAAAATTATATTTGTTTTAAAAATAGGGCTGATTTATTGAAGAACAAATAACATTCATATCGCCTCTGTGGTCTAGTGGTCCAGTGTTGGCGTTGAGCACATGAGGTCCCGGATCGGGCACTTTAAAAGTGTTTTTTCACTTTTCTGAGAAACACAAAGTTGCTCGGGATTGGAAAGTGCCCGGTTGGCGATAGGCTTGCCACCTATCACATTTGTGGGACCAAGTATCTTCGGCTAATCGTGGGTGCACTTGTTGTACCTCTGCCTACCCCTTCGGGGATATGGGCGTGAAGATACAAATAACATTCATATAATTCTGTTATAATGATATTAGTATTCCATATCATACTACTTACATACAATTTGAAACAGGTAATTATTTTAGAATTATACAATATTACATGCGCCAAATAAGATTCATACACCAATGATGTCGGCGACAAAGCCGTTTTAAGCGGTATAGAGAATTTAAAATCGGACAAATACATATGATTAAGTTTTTGTTAAAAAAAATCTATTTGCATATTTTCTTTTCTTTTCCATACCTTACTTTAACACATATTATCATGGACAAATGGGAATCTGAATAGAAATTATACCAATTGAAACGGATTTTTTAATGAATTTCTTTGTTAATATTTTTTGCTTGTCATACATTACAAATTTAGTTTTTGCAAAATGCAGAACAATATGACGTTCTCACAGTCCTATTCACAGTTGGAACGCATAATACATATCAAAATGCCATAATATTGGGAGTAAGTATGTTGGTTTCTGTATTTGTCTTCCAACTAGTCAAGTTTATTGTTAACCGCGTGAGAGAGCGGTTGACTTGTTTAAATACAATGCGCTAGCGCTACTTTACACAGAGTGTTTTGTTGGATTATTTACTCGACTAGTCGATCGTGATGACCGATGAGGCATACTGAGTGCAAAGTGTGAGTTTTTCTTTTCGCATTCGATCGTGAGCGCGTTTGGAGTTTACTAGGAATTTGTATGTGATTTGTACAGCGCCATCTAGTGGTAAAATGGTTTCTCACGTTTACCACTAGGTGGCGCTGTACAAATCACATACAAATTCCTAGTAAACTCCAAACGCGCTCACGATCGAATGCGAAAAGAAAAACTCACACTTAGCACTCAGATCATATTTCACGGAACAGTTGACGATCTAACATAGATTAAGTGTCATCATTAATATTTGCCATCACATCTTAATCAACTCATTTAAAACCTAATGATATGCGTCATTTCAGCCTAGACAACCTCTAAATTAATTCAACTGTTACCATAAGATAAAGCTATTCTGAAAAACCTATTTGAAAATTTTGCTAACTGTCCTAAGCCGATGTTTGATCTCACAGCACACACTCAGAGTGGTCTCTAAGCCTATTAAATTTAAAATCTTGCTGAACGCTCTGCTCACCCAAAAGCCCGGTTTCGCAATAACAGTCACACTGACAAATCGCCCAAATTCATTTCGAAAAAAAATCGGAGGCAGTCATGATGATTGCCGACGGAAGTGAAAACTTGAAACGCTATTTACGAACACAGATTTATACCTTACATACATACATTTATAACTTCTTCCTGCCTTCCAGCTAACTTCCCTCTACCTTCCCGCTGCCTTCCCACAACCTTTAACCTACCCTCCCACCTTCCCTCTAACTTTTACTACCTTTCCGCTACCTACTCGCTACTTTCACATTATTTCTTTTTAAAGTATAATTAGAAAGCAAACCAGCAAGTGGCTCCCCTAATGAAAAGAGAAACCATCGTCTATAGACACCAAAGATGTAAATGGTGCGTTGCTATCCGTGTGGCGGGATGGCAATGTCACGTGCATAAATCTACTGGCTGGCTACATTACCCTATAAACCAGAACACGACTATAAGAATTGATGCTATTGCGGTAGAAATAAGTAAGGCGGTGGTTCCAATTCGGGCGAGATGAACTACCTTCCTGCTACCACCCCTCTATCTTTCCCTTACTTTACCCACCTTTCTCCAAACTTTCCAGACCTTCCCTCTAACTTTTCCTTACCTGCCTCGCCCCTATCTTCTCCTACCTAATCTCTATCTTACCCTACCCTTCCGCTATGTTCCCGGTATCTTCTTGCTACCTTCCCACTACCTTACATCTTACCTTCCTTTACTTCTCCTACCTTCTCCCACCTAGCCCTAACTAAAAAACCCTGCCTTTCCCTTCCTTTTTCCGATACCTTCCCGTTACTTTCTCACTACTATCCCCCAACCCTCCCATTACCTTGCCGCTACCTTCTTGTTACCTTCCCGTACTTCTCCATATTTCTTCTACCTTTCCTACCTTAATATTTTGCCCCTACCTTGCCCTTACCTTGCCCTACCTTTCTCATATCTTCTCAGTACCTTCTTACTATCTCCCCTTTAACTTGCCCCTAACTAACCCCTACCTTCCCTTACCTTGTCTCCCTTCTCTTTAACTTCCCGCTACGTTTCTGCTATCTTCCCATTACCTCCTTCCAAGCTTCCCGCTACCTTCCATTTACCTTCCCGCTACTTTAATCCTACCTTTCTCCTACCTGCCTCGTACTTTTTTCTACTTTATCTCTACTTCTCCCTACCTTTCCGCGAACTTACCGCTATCTTTCCGCTACATTTTCCCTATCTTCCCGTTACCTGCCCGCTACCTTTCCACCATCTTCTCACTACTCTCTCTATGCCTGCTCTATCCCACTACCTTTCCTTTTTTATCCCTACCTTAAGTCTTCCTTCCCCTACCATCCTTCTACCTTTTCCTAATTTTTCCCTACCTTCCCGTTACAATCCCCCTACCTTTCCCGCTACCTTCCTCCTTCCTTCCTTTACCGTCTAACAACTTTCCCCTACCTTGCCTATCTACTTTTCCACTACCTTCCCCTAGCTGCCCCTACGTTTTCTCTACCTTCCCGCTACGTTCCTCTACGTTCCTCTTACTTTCCACTACCTTCCAATACGCTTCCCACTACCTTCCCGCTACCTTTCCTTACCTTCCCCCGCCTTCAATTTACCTTCCTTCTACCTTCACTGTATCTTTTTTCGCACTCCATTACCCCTCTCCCACAATTTCCCTCTCCCTTATCTCCCTGATTCCTACCTCCCACTATCCTCCATCTTCATATACCCCTACCTCTATCTGCCCCCTATCTCCCTCCTATCCCGATCTGCCCCTTCACCAATTTTCCTCTCTCTCCTCCCCCTAGCCTCTTCTACCCTATCCCCATCTACTCCATTTCCTCTCTTTCTCACTCTCTCTCCTCTCGCCTTTCTCTTATTATATTTCCCAATTTTTATAAAAATAAATTTGAACATTTTTTAAAGTTTTCCGCCGTGTTGGTCCCGGCCTCCTTTGTAGAATAGGCCAACTGCCGTTCCGCCAGGCAGGTCGTAAAAGGCGACCAATTGGCTATCGAGTCACTACCATCGTGGCTACTAGGTGGTAGAGTTCTGCATTGTCTCGCCCGGGTCTGGTACCACCGCCTTACCTATTCCTGCCGCAATAGCGTCAGTGCTTGTCGCTGTCGTGTTCCGGTTTGGAGGGTAAGGTAGCCGGTAAACTTATGCATGTGGCATTAGACCTCGCCACAAGATAGCAACGCACCATTAACATCTTTGGTGTCTATAGGCGATGGTTGACTCTTTCCATCAGGAGACCCATCTGCTTGTTTGCTATCTTATGATATAAAAAAAAAAAAAAAAAAAAAAAGTTTGGTTATTTACAACAAACATGTTATAAAAATGTCGGATATGTAAGACGCAGAATGTTAAATAAACTATTGTTTAAAATGCGTCAAAAAGGAAAGAAAGTATTTGTTACTATAGTCAAAACTCAATACTAACATCATAGACGGCTGTATAAGCAAATTACTCGTAATATCATCCTAAAGAAACAAAAAAAATACAAGTGTCTTCTATTTAATCTGTGAACGAGTGATAATAAATATTTCTTCTGTGATAATAAAAATCTTTTAACTCCTAAATGGTTACAATCAAATAATATTCATAATGAGAGATACAAAATCATTTTATGTCTATGTTGCCGTTTAAATAGTATGTAATGATTGTGAATTTAAGTCATATTATTCTTTAATTGTTTTTCGTTAATTTTAGCATTATAAAAATTTGTCAGTGATTCATTTTCATTTTAAAAGAAATTAATAATGTATTACAATACAATATGCATCTATTGACATGCGTTGCTTTCGAGGCCAACTTTGTATGAACACTGCCCTTTGAACGGCACGTTGCAGAATTCCACCTAGTTGTGATCGTGATAGTGACGCGTTTGACCTTTGCTATTACTAATCTCTATACATACTTTTTTCTGGCAAGCAACTGCAGCCTGGCAAGACAGCAGGTGGTCGTTCCTTCAAATGGGGCATAGTCTAAGACGGAGCTTTATGGGTATATACAAAAATATAAACAAACTCAACCTGACCTGATGGTGTAAGATAATTCAGTTGATTATTTGGATCATCGGTGTCCAAAGCTTTTTCCAAGCTCGCCTCCAGTATCGGGTTATGACTCTCATTAGTGATAAGTGGTTCTGACGATTTGTTAGTTATTGCACTAGCATCGGTACTTAACTGGAAACAAATTTTAGGTTACAAGTTACATAAATATATTTTATAAAATAGCAAACAAGTAGATGGTTATCCTGAGGTGACCATCGCCTATAGAAGCTAAAGATGGTAATGATGCGTTGCTATCCATGTGTCAGGGTTGGAATGCCACATACATAATCTTATCAGCTATCTGATCTTCTAAACCAAAACACGACGGTACCTAAACACTATTGTAATGCTGGGACCGCACTTGCGTCTATCGTCACAAAGCTTCGTGCAATGACACAATAAATGCAGATGTGACCGGCTATTTTCGCATACATTCCGCACTGCGTGTGCCTCAGCGCGCATATAACTTCGGAACGATAACGCAAGTGTGGCTCCAGCTTTACAGGAATAGGTTAGACGGCAGTTTGCAGCTCAAATTGTTTTTCTGTAGTAGTAACTTACTGGAGTTCTAATGAAAAACGCGACGGAATGAAATACCGCTGCACTTAGATAATGTTTTTTTTTTTCATCAATTGTCTATTCTTGCCGCCATGCCATATGTTTCTTTTCTGTGCTTGTTGATGTTCTGTTCGTGCTTGAAAGATAAAAAACTTAGCCTAATTGGTACGGGATTGGATATATGTCCAATTTATCGATAGGCTAGAACCTAACACATCACAGGACTTATTATCGTTGGATGATCGTAGTTCTAGTTGAACCTCTTCCTACTTCTTCGGGAATGTGGATGTGACTGTACTAATTTGCATATAATATCGTATAGGTATATTAATAAATTGTAAAAATTACATATATTGCATAGGCTAAACGGTAAATTCGGCTAATATCATAAGATCCCTGGGTCGGGTAAAAGGGTTTTTTCGAGTAAAATCTCAGTAGCAGCTCGAAGTCTGGCGGGTGATATGTTACAACTTCCAGTGCCTCGGATGAGCACGTAAAGCCGTCATTCCCGGCTATCGCTACGAAGAATCGATAACCGTTATCAGATTGGTCAAATGCGACAATGAGGATCACCACTTATCTCGCCATCCGACAAACCAGTGAATCGCGGTGAACCAGAAAGTCTATTAACGTTCGGTTTACTCTGCCTACTCCGCAAAGGACTTGAGCGTGATGATAGAAAGCTTTTTAAATTTTATAATGGTGAATACTTACATCATCATCTTCGTCGTCATCTAGTTCCAGGAAGTCATCTTCTGAGTCGTCATCGAAGTCCGCACTTTCTGACGAAGACTCATACGGGTGAGCAGTGGTCACTTTCTCATTCATTTCTCTACTATATTTCTGTGCTGAATAGTGCGCTTGAGTTTCTCTGCGGCCAGAACTGTAAACATGTGATGGTTATGGTGGAGTAGTAACGATGTATTTTCCTACTCCTCCTATATACTTTTGATTAATTTCATTGCGGGTACCAAGTCAGATTAGCTTTGCCCGAGAGCATCCTGAGGTCGCATCTCAGTGGTTATCAGGAAGGTTGCCCTGTAGATTCTGATTTACAGGAGTTACAGTGGTGGGAACGAGAGGTGAGCCCTTATTAAAACATTGATATTTATTTAAAAAATCTGCAACGGGCTGAACCTGCCGATAATCCTGTAACTTCCCGATAAGTTGATGTATTTTAACTTCAAATTGGTAAAAATGTACCTAAGTACAGATATTATATTGACTTTGTGATTTTTGAGCGTTCCGAGCTCGTAAAATTTGTTGAAGATTTAACATACATATTAGACATTATTTTTTATGAAAAGCTGAAAATTTTAAACGCAATGATCGAAATTAACCTTTCAACGCAAATTTTATCTTGGGAACAAAATCGATTGATTGAACAATTTCTAAGATACGTCGAAAAATACACTTTTGTTTCAAAATTTTCTTCAGAATTTACTTCCGAATGAATCAATCGATTTTGATCCGATTTGCTGTATTCAAAGAGCTTTTAATGGAATAAAGCTGATTAGATTTTGAAATCAATTAGTATATCCGGAAGTCTTTAAAAATAAAACCTGTCGAGTGCGAGTTGAACTCTGATTCTGAGGGTTCCGTATCCATATTAATATTATAGATGCGAAAATTTGGATGGATGGATGTTTGTTACTCAATTACGCCAAAACATCTGAATGAATTTGAATGAAATTTAGCAAACAGGTAAATGATGACCTGAAATAGTAAACATACTACTTTTTATCCCGGAAAAATGAATTGTTTTCTCGGAATTCACAAAATACTTTTATGATGCAGTGGGCTGCTCGCTGCAGCTAGTAAACTTACGTACATGTATTTTCTTGCGATGTCACTAAAAACGGTTTATTTTTTCGGATTTTTTTCTTTACATGTGCAGAGACAGAAGACATTGCTTCTTGCCAAATCTCATAATTCATCTAGGTTTAGGTGATCTTATGAGGTTTTCTTTTCAGGTACGGAACCTTGAACACATTGCATCAGCAACTGTGCTAAGATTTTTTTTATTTTTTTTCAAATTTTCAAGAAATCTAAATTTGATAGAATCCAATCGAATGCAGTTAACCGCGTTTTTATCAAGCCGTTCAAAAGTTATGAAAGGTTTACAAACACACACACATACCTATAGATATACTGACGTCATCGCAAAATAGGACAGCTTCCTAAATCCTAGGACTTAAAAATATCGACATATGATCAGCAAAATCGGGGTGAAACAACTTCCAATTTTTTAAAATTTTCAATTTTCTTAGCAGTCAGTTAAAAAAGACAGCATCATATGAAGTTGATACTTATATAAATGTTTCTTTTTTCGAACAAGTTACTGGAGTCCTCGTCTACCCTTAGAATAATAACACTTATGAGGCTAATATCTACACAAAGCCTAGCGCGTTTACTTAAACACTAACTGGCCTCGTATGGCAGACATTAGCCCCGTCTGTTGTTTTTGACTTACCTAGGTGCTTGTAGGACTTACGTAGCTGTGGCGCCACGTAACCAAGCCTATTTATATCAGAATTCAGAATTTTTTTACTCTAATCACTCACTCACTCACTCACTACTGTTTTACATTGACGAAGTCACAAGAACAGCTAGTAAATAAAATTACCTCTCAACAAGAAAAGTATCGGGCCATTGTGCTGCAGCCGTTCTCCTCCGTCTGGGTTGCAGCAGTGGCAATAAAGACCTTCCGTCCATGTGTGCTGGGGGATCCACTCCACCCATATCCAGAAACGTTGGCGCTAAGTCGATATTTAATACTATGTCGTCCACCCTGCAATATGTTAAAATGAATAAATCTCTTAACATATGGCCTTATTTATTATTTAAAAAATACCATGGCATATAGGACATTCCTGAATATGTTTATAAAAAATATCGGAGGTTTTTTAAAAGAACTTAAAAATGATCTTAGTCCGCATTATTATGATATGCAAACCACGGAAGTCACCTTGCGGGCGGCCTGAAACGTACTTTGCCGGGTTTCACAAATTTCAGCGCTTTTTAAAAGCGCATCAAAAAATTATTATTAATGCTATATTTTTTTCGGTTTTTGCACTTGAGTATCCCTAAAGACTGCTCTTCTCATTCTATCCCAGGATCATTGGATTTTAGGTGGTAGGGTCTCATTAAGAATTGGAATTGTAATAACATTAGCGTAGCTTGTCACTATTTAATTTCGGTTTGAAAAGCGCAGACATTTATCCATATGGCATTAATTCCATAGCGGACAAATGCCATCGCACCACTATAATTAATATATATTATAACATCGCTGATGTATTATGGCGATAGTCATCTGTTTTCATCAGAAGATTTATCTGTTTATTTGCTATCCTATATAATACCGAGATGTGTCTACGCCGCCATATTACCACAAATAGCTATGTTGTATTATTAATACTCCATTTTTGTTTCTATTCCTCAATTATTTCTCATATTGCCTGTAAGTTGTTCATAGCACTGTGGGACCTAAATTAATCTATTCTAATTAATCTTTCTTATACCGAAACCCGAAAACGAGCTCTGTACAATAATATACGATACGTCTGATTGAAGTTGTCTATTACTCGTATCGTGGCGTTTAGCATTCTCGGGCGCTAACGCTATACAATATGTTTTCTGTGCGCTAACGTCACGCCGTATGCTAATTATTGACAACTTAAGTAAGTCACAAGTATCGTAATGTACTATTTGTGCAAATAGTACATTACGATACTTGTGACTTACTTAAGTTGACAATTAGCTATTTACGCTAATTATTTACTTTTTTATTTACGCTATTTTATATATACTGTTGTCAAATCTAAAACTAATGCATTTGCTTTGTTGCATTTATTTGACATCAAAGTTTTTTTTTTTAAATTTTGTAACATTTTTGTTTCTATTCTTCAATTTAATTTTTATGAATGTAAAATGTAACGTCTGACATTGTGCAAGACATCAATAAATATACTCGTATTTGAAAAAGATACTCAAATAAAAAGTAAGCATTGTGGTACAAATTATAAATCGTTTGTTCAAGAAAGGAAAGATATCGATGTGCGGAAACACACCCGCTGAATACAGGATTTTTCATTCTGGCTTATCATTATTTACCTGAAACTTCTATCTTTAGAAATATTATAAAGAGAAACGATTTGTTTGTTCATTTGTAACGAATAAATTCAAAAAACACTAGCACATCTTTCGAAACCCTATCATTAATAGAAAGCTTCATTATCAGTAAGAAATATAGGTTATAGATTATTTCCAAAAGGAAGTAAGTGTATAGAATGCCGCTATATCCCTATCAGTTATAGCGCCGTAAATGAAAAATATTAATACACTAGCTGTTGCCCGCGACTTTGTTCGCACGGACTTAGTTACTCCGCACAGTTCCTCCCCCGTAGGTGATGGCTTGATAATATGTAGCCTATATGTTGACCCGACCTGTTAGTAATATTCATGGCAAATTTGAAGTAAATCCATGCAGTACTTTTTGAGTTTAGCCCGGACAAACATACAGACAAACAGACAAACAGACATACAGACAAACAGACAAACAGACAAAAATTCTGAAAACTATATTTTTGGCTTCGATATCGATTATAGATCACGCCCCAAGTATTTTTTAAAAAAAATGTTCAATGTACAGTTTTGACTTTCCTACGATTTCATTATATATTATAGATAGATGAAGTCTAGTTGATCATTATTTACCTGGAACTACTATTTGTAGGTACTAATATTATAAAGAGAAAAGATTTGTTTTTCGTTTGTAATGAATAAATTCAAAAAACACTAGCACAACGTTTAAACCCCCATCACTTATAGAGAGCTTCATCATCAGTAAGAACCAAGGTTCTAGATTATTTATAAAAGGAAGTGTATTGAATACCGTTGTATCACTATCAATTACACTGCCGTAAATTGCGAAATATTAATACATGACTCATTCTGATTAATCAATATTTATCTGAAACAGAGGTTAAATAGAGATCTATACTAATATTATAGAGAGAAAAGATTTGGTTTGTTATTTGTAAAGAATTAATTAAAAAAACACTCATAAGTTTCTAATCCCTATCAGTTATAGAAAACTTCATAATCAGTAAGAATCATAGGTTGTAGATTATTATTTATAAAAGGAATTGTATCAGTAATAGGGCTGTAAATTGCAGAATATTGATACATGTCGACATACATGTTCAATAGCGGCAAATTTGTCGCTACCCGGTTTGTTACATAAATATGAAGTAGGTTTATTAGGTGGCATTGAGTTTGTACATTTAGAAAAATGAGCTTAACGCAACGGAACTCCGTCACGCAAGCTACATAAATGGGTAGTTGATTAAGAACTAAAACCCTAAACATTAATATAAAAAACCTTAGATGCACAGTCCCGAACAAAACCGACACTCAAAAGTGTCCTTAATTTCATTTAAGTAGTTATAGATATGGCAAAAACATATGTCTTTGCATATCCAACCTTAAGTGCAAGACTTATAGTTGTTTTTACAAAGCAATGTACGAAAAGAAATAAAATTGACAGTGTCGCGACCGAAGCGATTCTATTTGAAATGAGTGCATAATTTAAAAATGTGCGCTCATTTTTGGAGGACGTTTTTGATACACTGATTGAGTATCTTGGGTTTTTTATATCAATGACCCTAACGGACTCGTAACACAAATATGCAGCAGACTTTTTAGGGTACCTTTAGCTCTGACACCAAAAGTTATAAGTGTCATTGCAATGACACTTTACGGCACATTAAGTAGTCGTGTCGATTTGCCGTAAGTAACGTGCATAAGTTGTAACGATAGCGATTAACGATACAACAGCGCTAGCGGCACTTTATAACTTTTCGTTAAAACACTAATACATTTCTTTTTTACCCGCCCATATGTAGCTTATCACTTATGCAATCATGTGTTTGAGTTATTGCGGGATATACAATAAACTTACAAAACATTCCAAAATGGTAAAATAGGTGTTAGTAAATAAAAAAGGTGTGTGTGCGATTCACACACGATAGAAGTGAAACTTCAGTAAATGAGAAAAGAATGAGCGATAATATAAAATAGTATGTATATTTCTGTCTCATTCTGTACCGGCTTCATTCTACATTTGTATCTCTTACCTGTCGTTTTTTCCGTTGCATCAGGTTTGAAATCACAACGATTCTAAAGAAGTTTCACTTCAATAACAGTAATTTAAAAATTTAAACCGACTTCAAATACCATCTATACTTATATCCCAGAAACGACTGGACCGATTTTGATATTATAGAGTGTACCCTTAGTTGGAATATACTTAATATAAATCAAAAACAATGATCTCGATATGGCTTTTAGTTCCCGAGAAATTCGTGAACAAACATACATATGCATTTACGAAATTCAGTACAAGTGTTTGGAAGCGTAAATAAGACATCATACTCAAATATTATCCAATTCCAACAATATTACTTATTAGTGATGGGCCGAATGTGGTTTGAACCGAATTCGAACTTCGGCCGAACATTCGGTGAAAATACAAAAATTCGGCCGAATTTCGGCCGAACTTCGGTTTAATTTTGGGGCGCTTTCTTAAAAGCGACACGTCGTGACTTTTTACGAATTTGCTTAAAATTTAATTATTTTATACTAGCTATTTACCTATTTTACTATTTACTACTAGCTATTATATTATCTGCGGCTTCGCTCGCGTAAAGTAAGAGAAAAAGAGTATCCGTCACTCCATCCCTTCAACTATCTCCACTTAAAAAATCACGTTAATTCGTCGCTCCGTTTTGCCGTGAAAGACGGACAAACAAATAGATACACTTTCCCATTTATAATTTTAGTATGGATATATAGGATATCGTTAATGGGTTCCGCAACGCACGTGAATTAATGATGTAACAGCAAAATTTTGATACATTGAGTTACATTGTTCCAATTTAGGCATGGATTTTTATTTTTAACTTTCTGCTACTTAGGTATATAGATAAGGAAGTTACTGATTTTGCCCCGATTTTTGAAAATCGGGTTTTCATCGAGAATGTAGCTCAAAAACATTTTAGACCTCAAACATTTCGTTGAATGCCATTTGAAGGATGAAAATCGATCATCGTTTTCAAAATATACAGCTTTTTAAAAATGAGATTGCTGTCATTTATAACAATAGTCAGAATTTTGAACCTTGAAAAAAAATGTTAACAAAAACTATAGCTTTTGTTCCTTTGAGCCTAAAATACCTCAACTTAGCGAGAAGTTTCAAGGATAGCCTGCAGGGTCAACTGACTTACCTATTTTTTTACTTTTTCTTCGACATTTTTTAAACTACCGATTTTGGAGCTAATAAAACCATTTAAAGGTAAAAATTACGTTGAATGAAATTAAAAAGATCTAAACCATCATGTTTTAAAATATGTGCATCTTCATCTATATCAAACTTTTGATTTTCAACTTCCCGCTACGTATGGAACATTTTCTATTTTCGCGATGACGTCAGTATGTCTGTTTGTATGTATGTGTGTGAGTGAGAGAGAGAGTGTATGGTTGTATGTATATGTGTATGTAAACATTTCATAATTTTTGAACGGCTTGACCGATCGAAACGCGGTTAATGGCATTGAATTAGATTCTGCTCAACTTGGCTTCCAACAATTTTAACCAATTCGGACTAGAATATTTTTATAAATTTTAAATTTTAATATAACTTCCAGATTAATGTATCGATTGAGTATAAAATTTTATCAGCTCTTTTTGTTAAAAAATTGCGTCTAATTCATAAATTGTATCATAATCGGTTAATCCTTTCGGAAGGTACCGTTGACGAAAAAATTTGGAAAAAGTGTTTTTTCGACATAAATTACAAATTTTTTCAAATACAGTTTCACAGATCAAAATTAAATCAAGTTTTCAAAAGTTACGGCTTTTTAAATATTAATATTTTGTTGTTTACAGCAAACTTAGCATGTTTAAAATGACTTTCAGACTAATATACCGATTGACTTAAAGGTCTAATCAGCTTTTCTTGCTATAAATTGCGTCAAATAAGCAAATTGCAACAAAATCGGTCGATTTATTTGGGATTTAGTAATATCGAAAATTCAAAAAAAAGCTTTTTTGATATTGCTTCGACATTTCTGAGTCCGTAAATTACGTAGCTATGGAAACATTTTAGAGGTCAAAAATTACGTTGAATGCAATTCGAAAGACCAAAATCAATCATCGTTTTTAAAATATACAGCATTTCAAAAATTTTGAAATTACTGTCATTTACAACGACTTCTATGTATTAACGAATATATGTAACAAATTTATGATTTTTGAACTCTGAAAAAAATCTGTAATGTGCTAAGACATAGATAAAGATCTAGCAGAAAGTTTCAGGGATGGCCTGCTAGGTCAACTGTTTTTTTTCGAAAGTATAGTATAGCCTATGTTACTCGGGGATAATTTAATATCTTTCTAATGGTGAAAGATTTTTTCAAATCGATTTAGTAGTTTTTGAGTTTAGATGATACAATGTATATTAAAATATAGAATACAAATTTTTCCTCTTTATAACATTAGCATAGATTTCAAGCAAATTAGTGCAAGAAGATACTTTCTTCTAGTGCCGAATGTTCGGCATTTAAACCGAATTTCGGCCGAATGTCGAAGTTCGGTTCAAGCTGCCGAAATTCGGTTAAACCGAATGTAAAACGAATTTCGGCCCATCCCTATTACTTATATACATGTCAAACTGATAATCGTGATGTCACTTTCTATAAATCTGTAACGTCAGTGTGTAAAAAATTGATTGTACGTACACTGACGTTACAGATTTATAGAATGTGTAAAAAAATCCCTGCCCGATCCGAAAGAGGCATAAATAGGCCAATAACATTACCAGAATTTTTTTTTATTAAAATAAAAATATATATATCGTATTTTAAAGTGCCTCGTTTTAGTACTAAACTTCAGGAATTTCCCCTTAAATCAAGAAAATATTTTGAAAATGAATCTATCAAAATAATTACATATACAATTATGATTATATTAAAAAAAAAGTATATTCACACCCGTATCCCCAAAGAGGCACGCACAGGTAGATCCTACAAGTGCACCCACGATTAGCCGAAGATACTTGGTACCCCACAAATGTGATAGGTGGCAAGCCTATCGCCAACCGGGCACTTTCCAATCCCGAGCAACATTGTTTTTGTCAGAAAACGGAAAAAAACATTTTTTAATTGCCCGACCCGGGAATCGAACCCGGGACCTCATGTGGTCAACACTAACGCCGGACCACTAGACCACAGAGATCGGACAGGGTTTTTTTTACCCACTGTATAGAAGTATATATAAATCGGCTAGGTTACATGGTCTGTGGGCTAGATGCTTGTCGTTGCAGAATAATCATCACGGTTGTTTTATTAGTTTCTTAACTATATAGTGATGGTTAATATAACGCATAGCATTAAATTATAGCGCGCTATGCATACTCAACATATAGCGTACGCTATTTAGATTCGCATTCGGCGCTATAACATAACGCCACGCTATATACCTAGCGGCTAGCGTAGGCCGTAGGTAGCGTAGGTATATATATATATATATATATATATATATATATATATATATATATATATATATATATATATATATATATATACTTAGATTAAATAGATTATAATATAGTTTATAGCGTTATAGCGCTCGGTCGTCGTGTATGACGTTGAAATGAGTCACGCGTTATTTCGGCCGGCTCGCGCGATCAGTGTTTCAGTTACACGTAATAAATAATATGTAGTAATAATGTAGCGCGCTAGAAAAATATAGTTTATAGTTTATTTGAACAATATTATTATTAACTAATTGTATAAATTAAAGGACAAAAGATTACATTAGTATAGATTTATGAATATTAAAATAAATCTAAATACTTACACAGTTCCCGGTTCCACTCCAGGCCCTCGCACTAAGAACGGTACTCGTATATCAAACTCGAAAGGAAAACTCTTTCCTTTGACGAGGCCAAACTGTCCTAAATGGTATCCGTGGTCCGATGTATAGACTAGATAAGTGTTATCTAACTCCCCCAAAGCCTTCAGTTCTTGGTACACTCGTTCGACAGCCTGCAATGATAAGTATCAGATTTATAGCGTGTAATTTAGTTTATAGCGTTTTAGATTTAAACATTAAAGACAAAGAACGGTTCGCACGATTAGAGCAATATTTTTAACCCACAGGAGATATTAAATTCAAGGGGTATAAAATATACATTAATATATATCATCAAATATGTATCTGACGTACGAATGGACAGAAAGAATGAAGTGCTTGTGCCATACACTTGAGTGACGACATTGGCACTGCTTATGACTATCTTCTAATAAGAACACAATTTCGATCAGGAAATCCATACACAGATATATATACAAAAAACTCGTACATGTACGTGACAGACACACGTAAACACACATCTATATAAAATTAGCATATTGCGATTTATCTATATATAATACATGAAGGAAAAACTTTGGACCCTAATAATACTAATATTTACTCTACTACTTTACTTGGAAAAGTTTTTATAGGCGGTAAACCTGTGGTGCGGATATATCCATCATTAACTTTAAATAGGTTAAATAATCATAGTATGAAAAAATAAAAGCTCTCTTAGTCTGCAGTATTGTAATGGGCAACTTCGGAACCCTATATTGCGTGGCCCGACACGCATTTTACAATTTATTGATATTATACTTCGATCCCCTCTAATAATAATTGTTATCAAGTCGGAAAAATCCTGCGATGGGCTTCACCCCTCATCTTGCCAACCTACAAATCTTAGTGAACCGGTCTATAGAGATTCGGCTTGCTCTGCCTACCCGCAAATCCTTAACCAGCAAGGAAACCGGCGTGAACATATTTCTTTTGAGTTTATTTAATAAATATTAGTATTATTGGGTCCAAAGTTTTTCCTTCATGTATTATATATAGATAAATCGCAATATGCTAATTTTATATAGATGTGTGTTTACGTGGGGCTATCACGTACATGTACGAGTGTTTGTGTATATCTGTGTATGGATTTTGAAAATCAAAGTAAACCTACTTCCATAATTACATAGTTAGCGGGAAATTACGAAAACAATCACCACCGCACATTAAAGTGCCGCGATACACAATTTGCAAAGATAAAATTACTGAAGTACCTACTGTGTAAGAAAAGTTGGTAATATGGAGGCAAATACCTGCTTTTAATTTTTGTTTAACGACTTCATAATTCATATGCATAAAGAATAATATGTCTTATCAAAAAACTCTTATCAAACCACTCACCATGTCAACGCTCTGTAAGGTCTGAAGTCTCTTTGTCATCAAGAGGTCGGTGAATTGGCGATGAATCGGTTTCATTTTCTCAGTTACCCGCAGGATCCACTGCTTATCTGGATTTGGCGCCAAGTCGTACGTAGGTGTACTAAAATAAATGGGATACATCGTTAGTTTTAAATTACCGACTCATATCGTTGACTCGAGTTTGATACGGCTTGTTTTTAACTTTTCATTAAATAATAGCAATAGTTTCCCGCAACTTTGTTCTCGTGACTTACGCACCCAGTATATATGTATATGTTAATCAGTGATAATGTAACTAAATATTGAAAACTAGTTGCAGCGTGCAGCTCGCTACATTATAAAGGTTTTGGCGAATCCCGTGGGATCTCCTAATTTTTTCCGGGATAAAAAATAGCCTATTTACTATTCCAGGTATCTTGCTAAATTTCATTCAAATCCCTTTAGTAGTTTTTACCTGTGTGCTAAATTTCATTTAAATTCGTTTAGTAGTTTTTATGTGATTAAGTAACAAACATCCATGTAACAAACATTTGGATGGATTCCAAACATCCAAACTTTCGCATTTATAATATTATAAATATAGATAAATTCAGTTGTACTTCTAGTTTACATATATTCATTTAAATTTTATTTATATTATATTAAATTTCATTTAAATTCGTTTAGTAGTTTTTATGTGATTAAGTAACAAACATCCATGTAACAAACATTTGGATGGATTCCAAACATCCAAACTTTCGCATTTATAATATTATAAATATAGATAAATTCAGTTGTACTTCTAGTTTACATATATATTATTACTTTACACCCAACCAGTTTCACTAATTACAGCATCATTAGTAGTAATTTACAGTACCCGGCGATAAATATTGCACATCGACCTTTGGAAAGAGACAATCGGCTAATTTCGGCTTCGTAGAGCGTTATCTCTGTCGCACAAAATACAAACAGTCCGGTACCTATTAGGAGCTGTTAAAACAAGTATGATTTGCTTCTTTTGATATTTTTATTCTTTGTATAAAATACACTAATTTTTCTATAAGTGATGGCTTTAGGTTGGGGTAAAATAAAATAAAAAAACATTTTTACATTATGTTTACGTATTTAATTATTTTGGAACATTACAGCTTTAGTGTACATAATAAACACCATTATAACTATTGCTAAAATGAGACATTGCAATAAAAATAATAATAATTCTAATTCTCAATTACTTCCATTTCACTATCTGTGCTCTCAAAGAGGTCAATATCACTGTCACTATCAGCCGTATTTATTACTAATCTATCAGTGTAATTGTCTAAACTGTGTTGAATGCTTCTATATTCATTCTCACATTTGATTGCATGATCGCAAACCTTTTTCCACTCTTCAGCGCCGATCATGTTTACTTTTTCAGTCAATAATGTTTTTACTGTAGTTAAGTTCATACCCACATTTCTAGAGGCTACATAGCCTTTCAGTTGAGACCATATATTTTCAATTGGATTAAAATCCGGATGATATGGTGGCAATCGCAACACAGTGTGCCCATGTTCGGCAAGTATTTTGTCCACAGAAAACTCTGTATACCTCTCCTTGTGCTGACATATAATAGCGTAAATCTGGGTTTTTGTTAATTTTGGATCAACTGGAATTTCATGTCTGTTTAACCAGTTGATCATTTCCCGTTTAATGGTGTTTGAGTTGGGGGGTCTCTCAACATACTTGTTGTGATAGGGTGCGTTGTCGATAACTAGAACAGAATCACTGGGTATATTTGGGATTAATTGGTTAACCAGCCATTTCTCATAGTTATCGTTATTCATTTCATTGTGATAGTCACCTGTAGTGTCCGTGGTCTAACTAACGTTTGAGACCCCCCAACTCAAACACCATTAAACGGGAAATGATCAACTGGTTAAACAGACATAAAATTCCAGTTGATCCAAAATTAACAAAAACCCAGATTTACGCTATTATATGTCAGCACAAGGAGAGGTATACAGAGTTTTCTGTGGACAAAATACTTGCCGAACATGGGCACACTGTGTTGCGATTGCCACCATATCATCCGGATTTTAATCCAATTGAAAATATATGGTCTCAACTGAAAGGCTATGTAGCCTCTAGAAATGTGGGTATGAACTTAACTACAGTAAAAACATTATTGACTGAAAAAGTAAACATGATCGGCGCTGAAGAGTGGAAAAAGGTTTGCGATCATGCAATCAAATGTGAGAATGAATATAGAAGCATTCAACACAGTTTAGACAATTACACTGATAGATTAGTAATAAATACGGCTGATAGTGACAGTGATATTGACCTCTTTGAGAGCACAGATAGTGAAATGGAAGTAATTGAGAATTAGAATTATTATTATTTTTATTGCAATGTCTCATTTTAGCAATAGGTATAATGGTGTTTATTATGTACACTAAAGCTGTAATGTTCCAAAATAATTAAATACGTAAACATAATGTAAAAATGTTTTTTTATTTTATTTTACCCCAACCTAAAGCCATCACTTATAGAAAAATTAGTGTATTTTATACAAAGAATAAAAATATCAAAAGAAGCAAATCATACTTGTTTTAACAGCTCCTAATAGGTACCGGACTGTTTGTATTTTGTGCGACAGAGATAACGCTCTACGAAGCCGAAATTAGCCGATTGTCTCTTTCCAAAGGTCGATGTGCAATATTTATCGCCGGGTACTGTACACAAGTTTTAAACAGCTGTTACAATGATATAATTTGTAAATCCTAGTACCAATGGTACTAATTTACAAAATATATCATGTATTATTGGGTGGGAGGTAGTAAAAATTATATTTAAACTAGCTGACCCGGCAAACGTTGTTTTGCCGCATAAATTATTGAATTACAAAATAGGGGTTGATCGTAGAGGGTTGAAAATTAAGGGTTGTATATATTTTTCAATGTTGAATCATTAAAAAATAAAAATAAAAATTTTTGTCCATAAAATAAAAAAAAAATTTTAGGGATGGACAACCCTTAACATTTAGGGGGATGAAAAATAGATGTTGGCCGATTCTCAGACCCACTGAATATGCATACGAAATTTCATCAAAATCGGTCCAGCCGTTTCGGAGGAGTATGGAGACTAACATTGTGACACGAGAATTTTATATATATAAAGAAGAAGATTTGACACAACACGCAATATGTAAATGGATGAATGGAATGTATATACGTATGTGCAATTGTAACAATTTGTATATATACCTAATTATACAATTGTGTGTATATATATATATATATATATATATATATATATATATATATATATATATATATATATATATATATATATATATATATATATATAACTAGCTGTTGCCGCGACTTCGTCCGCGCGGACTTCGTTTACTCCGCACCGCTCCTCCCCCGTAGGTGATAGCGTGTATATATGTGTGATGTGTAGCGTGTGTGTAGCGTAATATGTAGCCTATATGTTGACCCGACCTGTTAGTAATATTCATGCAAAATTTGAAGTAAATCCATGCAGTACTTTTTGAGTTTACCCCGGATATACATTGACTTTCCTACGATTTTATTATATGTATAGACTAGCGGCCCGGTACGTGCTTCGCTACGTATAAAGTGGAATATTAAAAATGTGATAAATGAAGAACCGCTCTACCGATTTTTTCCAAACTTCACATAAACCATCTACTAAATAGTCCGAACAAAGCCTGAACATTTGGTTTGGATAGGTGAGCCCGTTCTTGAGTTATAAAATTACAACGAAAATATAATAGTTATATATAAATCAATGCCACTTGTCTCAGTGGGTAAATATTAGTAATACCTTAATAATCCTTACCAAACCCAGGGATCGAACCAGGTATCCCATGATCTAATCGGAAATAGTTAATCACTGAACCAACAATACGGATAATATTCATTCGTGTAAAATTTAGGTAGGTAGGTATATTGTAATTTATTCATAGGTGAAGTATTCACAAATTCTCCGTGAAATTAAATGTCTTAACGTTAAGATAAAATAAGAATTCACATAATTGAGCTGTCTAGACGCATAAACGATGTTTCCTGAGTAACTGGTCCGTAAATTTTTATGTGATACGACGTAAGTATGAAATAATAAAGAATTATGCTCCTCTTAGTAGAGGAGACACTTAAAATGGCGACCAAATTACTGTTTTTAAACTTATACCTAATGTAAAAAGTCCATATTGGTTGATATAGACGTATAAGGTCTTGGGTTCCAATCTTGAGTCATGCAATTCATTAAATGTTTTCACATAAAGATAAAATATGCATTCACCTAATTGAGCTTGACGCAAAGATGAAGTTTCCTGAGTAACTTATCCGTAATTTTTCATGTGATACGATTTGCGAGTTAGTATGAAATAATAAAGAATTATGTTCCTCTTAAGTGTCCTTATTTCCTACTTTTACCTTATCTATCTTACCTACCTACCTTAGTTCCTACTTTTTAATGTGATGTAATATTATATGTAGTAGTAGTAAAATTTAAATAAAAATTATTGTTTATAATTCTTATGAAAAAAATGGTAATCATGAAAGTCACAACAATATTAATATTTAATAATTTATAAGTATATTAATATTTAATATTTTATAATTGAAATTATAAAATTATATTAATAAAAAATTAAATAAAATTTCTTTACGTGCGTGAACAAATTTTGCTTTTTCTGCAAAATTTCGGCCTGGCAGAAAAAAATAGCACGTGCCACACGGGACGAAAGTACTAGATACATCTTTTCTCACGTGTTTTACAATTTTACACGCTGGACAGATTGTAGTATTTTTGTCACTTATGTCACATATATGTGTGACAATAGTATGTGTGTTACTGTTTGTAATAATGAGTACATTTAATAGTTGAAAAAAATTATTTCGTTTTACTGAACGAACCGTAAAACGCAAACGGCTTATTTTCGGCAAAGACTTCACCCATTTTAGTCCTATTTTTCCAAATTAAAATTATAAATATTGAAGGCATAGCTCCGATCCGTGGTACATTATTTTAGGAAATTTCGATTAAGAACCTTTTTTTAATTTGTTCTGTAATATTTTTTTTAATATTTATGGAAACAAAACCCTCTATTTTGTGTTTAATAAATTGTTTATACCTTTTGCAATGTTTCATGTGTGACTTCGACTTTTTCAAAAACTTAAATAATGAATCTTATGTCAACTTGATCATAACTTTCGGAGAAGGTGAAGTGGAATTATACAAAATAGTCCATGTGAATTAGACTCAAAGAAGTCAAGCAAATCTATGCTATCAATTGTAGCAAATATTGAAATTAGATTTCGAATTACCGATCTCCACTTCGCGGAATTTTGCAATACCCTTCTAATTCTTTCACATCAAACAGAAATTTATTTGCTATCCATTATAAAAACTTTGGAATTCGCTTCTTTTACACATTCGAAGTTGTCAATCAATTATGAATGATTTTCAAGTACTTAAAAGAGCGTACTTAGAAGAATGTACAGCGTATAAAAAACCCTGTCCGATCGTCAAAGGCATTATTTTAATTTACCATTTATTTGAGGCAACATGTCTCAAATAAATGGTTATGGTTATTATTTGGTAGATACAATACAAAATATATCTTGTGTAATAATTTTATGGATATTGATAGATAAATTTTCGAATATTTGCTTGATTTAAGGGGAGGTTCCTCAGTATTAATAAATAAATAAAATGAGGCACTTTAAAATACGATATTTTTTATTTTAATAAAAAATAAATCTCTTTAAGCTCCTTTTTGAAAAGTTTAATGTAATTTTTAAATCATGGGTTTAAAGTGTATAATAAACAATTCAATACAATAAGCTTAAAGAGATTTATTACTTTATTAAAAGACAGAATTCGTGATAGAAACAAAGAAATTGCAGTGGATTGAATATAACTAACTATACATAATATACAACGTGTAAAAAAGACCTTGTCCGATCCGAAAGAGGTATATAGGTAGGTCAAGTCGCCTCTGTGGTCTAGTGGTCCAGCGTTGGCGTTGACCACATGAGGTCCCGGGTTCGATTCCTGGGTCGGGCACATAAAAAAAGTGTTTCTTCAGTTTTCTGAGAAACACAAAGTTGCCCGAGATTGGAAATGCCCGGTTGGCGATAGGCTTGCCACCTATCACATTGTGGGACCAAGTATCTTCGGCTAATCGTGGGTGCACCTGTTGTACCTCTGCCTACCCCTTCGGGGATATGGGCGTGAAGATACTACTTACTTTTTATTAAACAATTCCATAAATAAAAAGATATTATAGATTTAATCGATTATACATATACAAGTATACTAATTCTAACGCTACTCAAAAGGACTGCGATCCCCAGACAACACGCTTTGCTGGGTGGGAAGATCTTTTCTGCCTTATTAGATTTATTAAAATTCCATTTTAAAATTGAATACGATGATAGAATTAGATAATGAATTTATCTTTATATGTACAAAATACAGTAACATTTTTAATCATCTAACAAGCAAGTGGCTCTTCAAATGAAAAAAATACCTATAGACAGCAAAGATGTTAATGGTGCATTACCATCCACGTCGCGGATGTAATCCACGTGCGTAAGTTAATTGGAACACTACAATGAAAACAAATAAAGCGGTTACTAAACCTGGGCGATACGTCGTAGAACTCTACCACCTAGTAGTCAGTACAGCAAATCGTTTGCCTTTTTTGAACTGCCTGGCAGAATGGCAGATGGTTTATTCTTCAAAATTTAAATTCTATACGTCCTTGCACAGTTCTAGACCACTGTCAAATTCTTTCGCTACTTAAGCAATCCGCTTGTGAAATGCTCTTCCAGCTATATCAGAGTACCGGCTTTGAAGAGTTTTATAAAAATCTAAAGTTGCACTCCCTAACTTAACATCCCTAATGTTTTGAATGTCATTCATTAAGTTGTTATAATATATATTACAATTTGTTTTTTTTTTAACTTCCCTCTACGTATGTAGATAAGGAAGTTACTGATTTTGCCCCGATTTTCGAAAATCGAGTTTTCACCGGATCTCCACATTTTAAGGTCTTAAGAACCTTTTCGGACTTTTTTCGCGATGACGTCAGTATGTCTGTATGTATGTATGTGTGTGTGTATGTAAACATGTCTTAACTTTGAACGGCTGGACCGATCGAAACGCGGTTGATAGCATTCGATTGGATTCCACTCAACTTAGACTTCTTGAAAATTTGAACCAGGTTGGCCCAGGAGAAAATGAGAAATTTTGAAAAAACCCGAAAAACCTTTTGGCAAAACAGTATTATTTTTAAATATAACTTCCAGATTAGTGTACCTATTGAGTACAAAAACTAATCAGCTCTATTCCTCAAACAACTACGTCTAATGCACAAATTGCATCAAAATCGTTTTATCCGTTTGGGAGTAATCGTAGACGAAAAATTTTGAAATAAGTGCTTTTTCGATATAACTTCGAAATTTTTCAACCTATCATTTTTTGGTATTATACAATATTTTAGTACTAAAATAACTACTCCGAATGCCGTTTACAAAATCAAAATCGAATCTAATTTTCAAAGTTACAGCTTTTCAAATATTAAAATTACGTTGTTTTTAGCAAAATTACTTAATATTTTTGAAATAACTTTCAGGCTAATACACCGATTGACTTACAAATCTTATCAGCTTTTCTCCTTATAACATTGCGTCAAATACCGTTATAGTTGTATCAAAATCGGTCAATTTGTTTGGGATTCATCAATGACGAAATTTTTAAAAAAAAAAATGTTTTTTTGACATTGCTTCGAAATATTTCAACCTATCGATTATTTAGCTAAAGCAATATTTTAGATTTCAAAAATGGAGTTGAATGCCATTCGAAAGATAAAAAGCGATCATCGTTTCCAAAATATATAGCTTTTTTCAAAGTCAAAGTCAAAACATTTTTATTCAAATTATCCTTTACAGGCACTTTTGACGAGTCAACATTTTTTGAGTTACTACCGGATCGGAAACGCGGCCACACTTTCCAAAAATTAATATGCTGCCATTTTTAACAAAATAGATGTTTAAACTCATGCTATGCTAAAATAGAGCTTAAGTTAGTGGGAAGTCTTTATATGTATTTGATTACTTTATATGTATTTGGAATTCTTTATATGTATATATAGGAATGTATGTATATATATATATATATATATATATATATATATATATATATATATATATATATATATAATTTAGATCTAAGAATATTACGAAAATTAAACCACTCTGCGATTTTCTGGCTAGCCCTATGGTTAGCTGGCAGAGAATGATGTATGCATTAAGCTCCCCATTTGTACCCTATACATTTTGTATGTGGTTCAATAAAGATAAATAAAAAAAACAAATACAACCATCACTACCATTGTGACTGCAGAGGCGAAGATTTCAAAAACGTTTTGTTCATATTTATTACTACCGCCTATCGATATCAACCGCAATAACAACAATGCTTATGACTGTCATATATAGGTTAGTAGGGTCTTCGGTAAATTTAAGTATTTGGGGAAATTGAGATTGTCGCGTCTGTGGTCTAATGTTCCGGTGACGGCACTGACTACATGAGGTCCCAGGTTCGATTCCCGGGTCGAGCAAATAAAAATTTGTTTTTTCAGTTTCAACGTTGCCGGCGATTGGATAAGTGATAGGCGATATGCTTGCCACCTACCACATTGTGGGTATAATTAGTATTTTTGGCTAATTGTGGGTGCACTGGTTGTACCTCTACCTACCTCTTAATGGATTCGGGTGTAAAGATACTTTTTAAAATGCAAGTATGTATATCGCTATATGGTTAGGAAAATTTAAAAAGTTTGGTGCCTTTATACGTTGGTTATCTATTTCCAACAGGTGAGGCATCTGCCTCTTCGCTATCTATGATATGAAACGGAAACTCATGATAAGACACCGTATATAGACGTTAATGATCTTTTTACCCAAGCAAGGCATGTTGAATGAGAACCGATGTCCTGAGAAGTGTCGGAGTTAGCATCCTACATAGGTACAATCTAATAAGACATTTATGTTCTTTAATTTATTTATTTCTAGCTGATCCGGCAAACGTCGTTCTGCCTTTTTAACTAATCTTATTTTTTTTCTATATTTCACCTTTTAAACCTTCCCTGGACTTCAACAATGAATTCAAAACCAAAATTAGCCAAATCAGTTCAGCCGTTCTAGAGTTTTAGCGAGACTAACAAACAGCAATTGATTTTTATATATATACCAATATAGCCAACAAGCAGATTTTTATACCACTGAATAACAAGCAAATGGCTCTCTTGATGGAAAGAGATACCATCACCTATGGCCTCCAAAGATGTTAACGATGTATTGCTATCCGTGTGGCGGGGTGGCAATGACATGCCTAAGTCTACCGGCTACCTTACCCTCCAAACTGAAACACGTCAATGATTAGCATTGATGCTATTGCAGAAGGAATATTTAAGGTGGTTGTACCCGGCGAGACGTTGCGTAACTTAACTAGTAGTCACGACTGTAGCACGGTAAAGTTATCTACCACTATTTTGGCTCAGCCCTGTCCTTAAAATAAATACTAGGTTTGTAACGGAACTCCGCCTCCTCCTCTGTTACTGCGGAACTTCTGCAAAGAATCGAACCTAAGCTTCCGCTAAATTTATGCGGAGTTTTAACGGAGATTTATTTACGCTAAGATACAACGCGCAAAGAGTAACGTTGGGAGACGCGGCCGCACGGCTGCGTATTTGCGAGTGAAATTTATATACATATAATAAAATCGTAGGAAAGTCAATGTATGTCCGGGGTAAACTCAAAAAGTACTGCATGGATTTACTTCAAATTTTGCATGAATATTACTAACAGGTTGGATCAATATATAGCCTACATATTATCATGCTATCACCTACGGGGGAGGAGCTGTGCGGAGTAAACGAAGTCCGCGCAAACGAAGTCGCGGGCAACTGCTAGTGATCAATATTTTGCTTGTGCCACGGGAACACGGGCGGGCGGACAGTGGTGGGAGCGTGAAAGAATGGCAGAAATCAACTTGTCGAATCGTTCGGTACCGCGTAGTTGTTTTGTGATTGAGCCGTGATTGTTTGCATGATTAATATGATGTACCCATTTGAAATAAATAGTTTTGACTTTAATAAACCATAAATTTCTATTTTTCCTACTCCAAATTGCACCTCCGCCTCCGCCTCCGTTAACCTCCGCATCCGCGGAGGCGAACGTCTTCACCTCCGCATCCGCCTCCGTCTCCGCTAACAATGCCTCCATTACAAACCTAATAAATACTTACAGCCGGCCGCGCTGTGCTGTACGTAAAATGCAATAGGGCTGCCCGCCTTCAATATTTTAATTACATTTACCTGTGCTGTCACATCGGCCGTTCATCACTGCGTCGCAACCCTCAGTCTGATGTGTATCGAGTGTACCCGTTTGCATAGAGTAATAACGCTATTATTCTATGCCCGTTTGTATGAAAATATAATACTGGTAGATAACATTATCGTGACTGTAGTGACACGCATATTGCGCAACCAATTAAATAAAATAAAAAATAGTATCCAATGATTTTAATGATACGTGTTATTAAAACTGGCGTCTATAGCCTTGTTTGCTATCCTATAATTAAATAACACTAAATCATAAGATCATTTGTTTGTTTTGGAACGAGTCTGTGTTACATTGTAAATAATTTGTTCCTTGCTAAAGCGCGGTCCAACGATTAACTTAAATTAGTATTAATTTGAGATACGTATCAGCCCCTCGAATACCAAACGAAAACCGCCCAAACGCCCTCTACATGTATGTGTTTGTGGTAATTATACGCCGTATTTCAATTCCTTTTTAACCATCTTCAAAAAAGAAGTTCTCAATTCGTTGGAATCTTTTTTATGTATGTTTACCGAATACTTAAAGTCGCCTGGACCGATTTTGGAAGATTTATGTGTACTAACGTACTAGACAAGACATGCGCCACGCCACTTATGTTCCACTAAAGTGCAGTCCATGGACTGCATCTGTGTCAAAGCTCATTGAATGAAACGCGTTAGCGCCATAAAATTCACGGCGGTTACAACCTTTTGGTCGCGATCATATACTCTATTATACGCTTCAGCACTGCTCCATTTGACTTTGATTGGACGATTTATTATTGTTTCAGCGCTACAGTGAGTGTTAACGAAATTGAACAAAACCTAGAAGTTGTGAGATTTAGAGATTTTTCGAAGATAGAAAAGATGGGCGTCTCATCAAAACGAAGCTGTTTATAACAATTTAGCTTGTTATTAATCAAAAAAAAATTGTTCCTGGGACCATGGTCTATTATTGTACAAGTGTTTACATTGCCCAATAATTTATTCTGTACAGACGAGTTCTTTTACTGCAATGTTGTGGTTGTAATTATGTACCAAGGTAACAAATATGAAAAGCCAATAAAATTGAGGACGTCGGTTGAAAACGTCTTAATACGATACAAAAACTTGATATTTGTTACTTTTAAAATTTGGCCTTTTATTTTAATAAAGCTCTTCATAGTTAATTGTACTTGTTTAATTATTGAGATGACGGTTTTCTTAATTCTAAGTAAAGTTGAATAGATCAGAAAAGTGCGGGCTTCTCTACAATACAACTAGCTGACCCACGCAGTTTCGCCCGCGGGTAAATTACCATGTCAATTTAAGAAATATCATACAATATATCACACTCTATTATCCATACTAATATTATAAATGCGAAAGTAACTCTGTCTGTCTATCTGTCTCTTTTTAACACCTAGACCACTTTGGATTTGGATGGATTTGGATTTCCATTATCAATATATATATATATATATATATATATATATATATATATATATATATATATATGTAATACCAAATTTCATCCAACCGATTTGGATGAAATTTGGTACAAATATAGTTTGAGAAAGGACATAAGATAGTTAGATATCTCGGAAATCCCACGCAAACAGGAACTATGTGGGTTTTATTTTAGATTTTTTTCCACGCGAACGAAGTCGCGGGCACAGCTAGTTAGGGCATAAATTTCGTAAAATACTTTCTTATTCCTTGTCTACATCATACGAACAATCACTGTGAAAAACTTCAGCCTCTTTGGTCCAAGGATTTAGGCAGGGCGTTGATATGTCATTCGGTGAGTCAGGACTTTTCTTTTTATATATACAGATAGTTTTATACTAAGAGCCCATGTTAAAGGATATCTAATATTATTTAAGTATTTTAAGCCTATGTTTTTCATCTATCTATAATGTAGTTTAAATTTTAAAATTATCTAGTACTTAACAGCCCATTGTATATTTGGTTATAAACAAATCTGTCTAAGTAAAGTTAAATAGGTAAGAAATTTGCGGAATTTTTTATAATATAGTATGCCCAAACCTTTTATATTAAGAGCCCATGAAGTCGTTGAAAGCAATCCTTTTGATTATAATGTAATTTTATAGCCCATTACAAACCGACAAATGTTTTCTTTTCATATTATTTGTATTTTTAAAGGTTATTCGAGTGAAGTGAAATAGGTCAAATACAACAAAGCGCGAAATTCCTCAGTATGATCAAAGTTTTTATATCAAGACGTCACGTAAAAAGGTCGTAAGGGTTTTAAAAATAAAATACAGCCTGTATTAATAACTTATAATGCATTAATTTACAGGTAAAAGGACGTCTTATGTTAGATTCGTATAATCAACGTTCCGTCATTCGTAGCAGTAACCATTGGCAGCCAATTTTTCACAAGCTGATTGAACCACCGTCTATTCAAATGAACAGATAGTGGAGTCTACCAGATTCAGATTATTTACATTCGTTTTACATTACTATTTAAGTACCTTACATGAGACAATGAAAATTTAAAACTCTTGGTTTTGTCGTCATTTAATAAAATATATTTGTGTCGAACCTGTTTTCAAAATTTGAACTCGCATTAGTCACTCCGCCATACTTACCAACTTCTCTTTTCACTTAGAATAAAATTGAAGTAACATCCGCACACATATAAATGCATATATATTTATACAAATATATATTATATGCTACTTCGAGGCACGAGTATATTACACCATCATCCCCGTCTTAAGAAGAATCGGCCATTCTGCCAGATAGTATTTTAAAGAACGATGGGCTTAACATGTCACTAACATAGAGATTACTAGTTGAAAGAAATCGCACGTCTCTCTCGAACTTGGTATTACCACCTAACTTTTTCCTGCCGCAAAAGCGTCAATGCTTTTTAATTTCGTACTACAGTTTGGAGGGTAAGGTATCCGGCAATACTATTTCACCCCACCACGTGGATAACGTCAGACCAGAAACATATTTGGTATATATAGACGACGGTTGTTTCTTCCCTTTAGGAGTGCTATTTGCTTGTTTATTTAATAGTAATTTAAATTTTAATGCTTTTTTTTTATTTTGAGTGTTTAGATAGGAACCATTTGATAAGGTATTGAACAATTTTATTATCATTTACAAAGACACACATGATTTATGTTTCCCAGTTTTTTGGGAAATTACCCCAGCAATAAACCGGCAGTTCTGAATAATCAGACTAAATAATACAATTTTTCATATATAATTGTAACTGTACAATAAAAATTTCCCATGAAACGTGTTCTTGCTATTATTATAAGATTGTACCGAACCGGTGTATTGTATAATTTTCCTTCAGCTCGTTCTCCTATGACTGTTAAAATGACACTATCTGACGTGTCAACCAAGTCTACCAAATTTAGTAGACTTTTAAGGGGGACCAACGACGTGTATAATATTACCACATTATACACGTCATTGATGGGGACATTTTATATCGCCTATTTATCAATCTGGACGTTTAATATATCTATAGTTTTAGCTTACGCCTCGTAGAAAATGTTGCTACTCGTAACTAAAACAAGTCATTTTACTGATAGACCCTATACAGTTAATTAATAAGTATTTTTTCTTTCAATAATATTATTCACACATATACTGCTTTTTCGAGTTGGAATTGGTCAGGGGTAACAAAGAGCGGGACTCTTTATAGTAAAATTTGACCATTGACTAAAGTCATTATACAAATAAACACTAACCAATCTTGGCCTATTGTACACTTAAGCGAGTTTCTTGGAATTAAGCTAACCGACTTAAGCTATTTATCTGTATCCAATTAATCTCTGAAGGAGCACTTTATCACTAGATGTGGACATATCTGTGGGCACCGTAAGAGCATTGAAGTTATTACTTCCCATGACTTAATCACAGGATTGTAGATAAATAAATCATTTATTTGCAGCTAATAAATAAGTTATTTATGTTAATTAGTGGCTGGGACATTAAGGTAAATTATACCTGTTCTAAGAAGTCCCGCCCTTCTACATCAATAACACAGTGTTTTCTTTACACTAAATGGAGTCTTGATGTTTAATATACCATGAGATTACATATCTATATATTAATACGTGAAGGAAAAATTTTGAGCCCTTTTTAAGACGATTGCGCAAACGGTGAAGTACGACATTTGGCACAGCTAAAGATTACATTATGGAGGACTGCAGAAACCTAATATTTTTAAATAAAATGCACTAAAAATACATTAAATTAATAAAAATGGACATTAACTAACACATATTACATTCGTGTGACATGAATGACACACATGATAGTATACACATATGCTTCGACCAAAATTAAATTTTACTTTGGTGGAAACACAAAATATGTACCTATATTTACTATTTTCTTTTTTCTTTTTTTATGGCATGGTTGTTAACTATTTTCTTTACGTTAGTCAGTTGTCAAACTTAAATGAGATGATATTTTACAAACAGGGGTTAAGTTAGTTTTTTTTAATTTCCTTTTTTTGAACTTTCAAACTCAAAAATCTATGCTTGGTTAGGTATAGTTTCTGCTTATTTGAGCTTTAAATACCTCAATTAATCGAACATTTTTAACCCGTTCACCCTGCAGGTCATCCGCCTGCCGTGCTAACGGGTTAAAGATTTTTTATATATCATAAGATAGCAAACAATCAAATGGTCCTGATGTTGAGAGACAAATATAAACACCAAAGATGTTAATGTTGCGTTGCCATTCTCATGGCGGTATCTTAATGCTACCTACATAAGTTTACCAACTATATTACCGTCTAAACTGAAACATGACAATAACAAGCACTGACGCCATTGTGGCAGGAATAGGTAAGGCGACCACTGCCTGAGTAGACCCGTAAAAGTTATGCAGAACTCTACCACCTATAAGTAGCCATGATGTTAGGGGCTCGCATAGGTAATCGTTTACCTCTTACGAAGTATCTGGCAGAACGGCAGATAGTTTATTTTTCCAACATGGAGTTACCTCCCCTTAAAATTTGTCGGCAACCAACATCACTGATATTTGAAGTAGATTCACAATATTATTTACATAATCTGTGGTATTCGTAAGTAAAACATAAATCCTTCATGTAAAGAACATTTTAAAAATGTATTTTTTATGATAACTATTGTGTAATCTACAAATATTCTAAATTTATTTTCGAATCTATAGTTTTGAAATATACCCCAAAAAACTAAAAACAACACTTGCCGCTGGCTCAACTTTTAGCCTATAGGTATATTGAACCTAGATCCAAACTTTCGTGCAATTCGGTGTTATTCGGCAAAATTATGCAGTTCGCGGGTTTTTTCTCTTAAATTATCGGGCTATATCTAAAGCACTTTCTTCTTGATGTTATATTATATCATATCATCTATACTAATATTATAAAGTTGTAGAGTTTGTTTGTTTGTTTGGTTGTACGCGGTAATCTCAAAAACTGTTGAACCGATTTGAATATTTTTTTGAGTTGGATAGCCTGTTTATCGAGGAAGGTTATAGGCTATATAACATCTTGCTACGACCAGTAGGAGCGGAGTAAACAAAGTCCGCGCGGACGAAGTCGCGGGCAACAGCTAGTGTGTCATAATATGACATAATATTTGTTAATTATGCTTTTAATAACTTCTTAATATTACATAACTCTTAAAATTATTAATGTGAAATTCTTAAAACTTCTCGAAACCACCGTGTATGATAACGAGAGTTATAAATGTAGGGGAACTAAGGCCAGCCTTCTTGAAACACAGAAGAAAGAAAGAAAAAAGAAAATATTTATTTGCAAGAATATGGGTGTTAAAAATTAATTAAGTTACCAACATATTCTACCATTATATGGTGTGCAAATATTTAAAAATATCATTAACTTTTATTATTAATTAATATTATTACTTTTTATGTAGTTATTACTAATGTACAAGAATTATTGCAAATTACAAAAGTTATTTTTATAATTACAAGTTTAATTTTTTGTGTAATAATTTTTTTTATAATTTACAAATTTTTCACCAGTTACAAAATTTTAGTATATTGAAATTTTAAGGCTAATTCAACAAACTTATATTTCTATTCATTAACATTTCATTTTATAGGCTAAATATTCTTAATATCATAATATTTTTTATTTTTTATTTTTTATCTAACAGCAAATCAAATAACTTTTTGCGATTTTTTTATAGACAGTGATTTAAGACTATCAGGAATATGATTGTATATAATAATAAACATACAATACATATTTTTTATAAAAATATTTAATTTTTGGTTAGGCACATATAATTTCTTACTATTCCTAAAATATGAGTTACGAATGACTTCAGCATTTGTTTTAAATAACCTTTATTGCTTTACAAATATGCATACCTCTAAAATATACACAATATAAATAAAACACTCGTCTCAGCCTATCCCGAAAGATTTAGCGTAAAGATATGAAGTACGTCTTTAATTTCCTAATGTGTTTTAAAATGTTTTTTCCTTACACATAGATTGATAATAATTAGGTATTTGTTCCATTAATCTCTTATGTTAAGCGTATTTTTTGGTTCATTTTCGGATGTTATTATCTGGTGTATTTATTGTGTCGACGTCTCGTATGCGACGGGTCGGCGCCGATAACCGGTGTCGAATCCTGGACCAAACGCGGTTCTTTTTAATATTCAACTATCAGCACATTGTGTGGTCGATAAACCAGTCCGGAGGCTAAGTTACCGTCAATAATAAAAAAGGAAGCCGAAGAAATATATATCTTATAGGATTTATTTCAGAAAATCTGCGCGCGACTTGTTTTGAATGTCCGGAGCTGGTTTATCGGCGGCTATTATCTTACATGGCGACTTAAGCAATTGGCAATGCAACATAGCAATGGGTAATGCAATTTTATTTTGTTTTATACTGAAACTTTAAAACTACAACATTACATCTACATAAGGTTATTTTCACACGACACCGCGCAATACGCCGGAAGGCGGAATTTTAATACAAATTTTAGCTGCACGTCCGTATTATCAGGCGGGGTTCATGTTATTTCAATATTTTCTATAATATAAGATATACCTAGTAAACAAGCAGGTGGCTCTTTTGATGGGAAGAGGATCGCCATATCATCTATCTATAAATACCAAATATGTTAATGGTGATTTGCTATTAATGTAGCAAGGTGTTAATGTCACATAAATTTACCGGCTTCTTTACACGTATAGCCTATAAATCGCCTTTTACGACCTGCCTGGGAAAACGGCAGTTGGTTTATTCTTCAAAAAAGCCCGGACCAACATGACGGAAAATGTGCTAAACCGGCACTGCATAGGACATTAATATCGGTGGATTTTCGTGCGTGCCCTAGTTGAATCCAACAAAAAGGAAGTAAAAAATGAAATAAATATATATCGTCGCGCACATATCTCCGAAAAAGTAGGCAACTAAAAATAGTAGGCAAAAGATAATTTATTATTTTGCCTTAGTAATTATAACGTTATTTAGCGTTAACAATTTCGTTCTGCTATTTGAGTAGCGATACATATAGTGTTTGAAAATAATTTTGTTACTGAGGTATCGCTACAGTAATAAGTGATAAGACAAAACAAGAGGCAAAAGATGCACTATGCAAGTCACTACCATCTTTGGTGGCTATAGATGATGGTTGTTTCTTTCATCAGAACAGCCATCTTGTTTGCTATTCTATGTCATAAAAAATGTAAATCTATCGAAAAGTACGCTACTAATCTAACCTCTTCAGTAATATACGCGCGACGGTATTTTTTTATTAATTCGTATTACAAACGCTTTTATTAATTCGAAATACGAATTAATAAATGTAATTTAAAAATTACATTTATTAATTCGTATTACAATCGCTTACTTTCGTTTTGTTGGGAATACCTACTATTTGGTGAGTTTTAACATCTCTCTCGGCCTCACCTATACCTACCACAATAAATTCTGTGCAGTGTTTAATGGCATTATATTCCCACCACACGAATGCTAGCACACATTTAACAATTTTGGTGTCTATATGCAATCGTTATCGTTTTCTATTTAGAAAACAACTCCTTGATTACACGTATATTCAGGTGGCAAATATTTTAAGATATAAAAAAGGAATAGCCTCTTCATTTGCCGTAGTTTATCGAGAATATTCTTTTAAAATCCGGCATTGTATTGTGGAAGACACATTTAAAAAGCTTCGAATATTTTGCATGAATGGTTTGTTGTTCGCTACTTTGGCACCAGACGGAGTTGTGTTTTTGACAGATGTAGTCACAGCTGCACATTGTTATTGCTTGTGCAATTCGAATGTACGTTCTAAGAAATGTTCTGCTGCTTCTAAAATATTCCACACCACGTTTATTTCAAAACTGTCACTAAGTTTATTTTTGAAGAAATATTCCAGATACATTTAGTACAAAAAGCAAGTTTTTGTTTGCGTGAACTAAAATCACTATCATCATCTCCAAATTTACATACATTGAATATTTCTAAAAAAAAACATACTTTCGTCCTATATTTACTGTATTTGATCGAAACTTATAATTGAAACTTGAATTTATGAAAAAACAATGTTTAAAATCATAAAAAAAGACTTTCAGTGCTAAATTTGTGATTGTAAAAAAATACTAATTTTGTAATGTGGTTTACATATTACCAGTAATTAATTTGCTTCTTTTTATTTTTGTTATTTCTATAATTGGAATGTTGTTTTTATTTTTTTTAGAAAAAAAAAACTAAGTTTACTCGTGGTTAGCACCACTTTTAGAATAGGTATATTATTATCCTATATCTAAGGTTGCAATAAGCACAACAAAGAGTTATTGTATTGTATTGTTAATTGACGTGTTTCATAGTGTGAGCTCTTTCTGTGTGTTCTATATATATATATATATATATATATATATATATATATATATATATATATATATATATATATATATATATATATATATATATATATATATATATTAAGGATATTTAGAATAACATTGCTTTGTACACAGCATAAAGCGTGCTTTAGTAAAGTCTAAAGTTTAACATATATACAAATTACAAATTACAAGTATGTATACAAATTACAAAAGCCATTAATAATGATAATACCAAACAAAAGCAGCACACTTAATCTCGTAATGAAAAAGGAACTTTTAAAACAAAACGAAAGCGATGCTGGGTGGAAGCAGAATTATTCAGAGATTTACAAACTACGAAGTTGTGCGACGATTAAGGTTGCCACATGTGAGAGATAGTGGTCTGATAAGTCTGAGTTCCCGGAGTGCTTTGGATTCCTTTTTAATATATATTTTTATATCATAAGATAGCAAACAAGCAGATGACTCTCCTGATGGAAAGAAAACCGTCACATACATACCAAAAAAATTAATGGTGCGTTGCTATCCGTGTGCCTGGATGGCAATGCCACATGTTTAAGTCTACCGCCTACCTTAACCTCCAAACGAGAACACGACAATGACAACTATTGATGCTATTGTGGCAGGAATATGTAAGGCGATGGTACCAAATACCCGGGCGAAACGTTGCCAAACTCTACCACCTAGTAGTCACGTTGTTAGTGACTCGTATAGCCAATTGATCACTTTTTACGACCTGCCTAGCAGAACTATATGTATGTTCTTCAAAGGAGCCTAAACCAAGACGTGGAGTAGGTAATAGACTACTACCCGTTTTCTATTCTCCCCGTAGAAGAACTATTTATCATTTTCGATGTATAGTTCTTCGTTTATTATATCACAAGCAGATGGCTCCCCTGATGGAAAGAGACAACCATCGCTTGAAAACGCCAAAGATATTAATGGTCCCTTGCTATCTTTGTAGTAGGGTTGGACTGTCACATGTATTAGTTTACTGGCTACCTAACTCTAAACCCGAACACGATAGCGACAACGACCGACCCCCCCAATTCACGTAATTGAGTCAAAGCGTTTAAGGCTCTCACACACATAAATACCATAGAACGTCGAGACGTGCTACGACGCGGCACAATATATAAGAAAATGTGTAAGTGTCTTAAATGCTTCAACTTGCTTGCTGCTTGATTACGTGAATTAGGCCCCGACTCTATTGCGACAAGAACAGGTAAGGCGGTGGTACTAAACTAAGACCTTGCAGCCCCCGGATTTACGTAATATAATGTCAATTGAGTCAATGCGCTTGGAGCTCTAACACACATAATCACGATATAACGTCGCATCGTGCTACGACGTGACATAATGAGTAAGAATGTCTGTGAGAGCCCTAAACGCTTTGACTCGATTGACGTTTTGTTACGTGAATACGGGCCCCTTAGCTCTACCACCTAGTTAATAGTCACAACGGTAGTGACATGAATTAAGCTCTCGTCTGGGTTTGGTATTGCTGCAATAGCGTCAGTGCTGACTGCTGTCACACTCGTGTTCTGGTTCCAAGAGTAATGTTACCGGTATTAGGTACCATAGACCTGAATAGGTAATGCCATTGCTAGTGTCGGTCGTCGGAATTATGCATGTGACCTTACTATCCCGCCACACGGGTAGCAATACACAAATAACATCTTTGGTGACTATAGGCGATGGTTTCTCTTTTCCTTAGGAGAGCCATCTGTTTATTTTCTATTTAATAATATAAAAAAAAAATACTGTCGGGATCCGAAAAAATGCCGGGATTGCGAGACGTGATCTTAGTGTGGATACGCCATTGAATCCCGCTATTTGTGTTAAACAATACAAAATAAAAATTAATTTTCATTAAAAGGTATGAATGAAATGAAGAAGAATTTTGTACGGAATGAAGTATTAATTTTTTCACAGCCATTAATCAAATGTACGTCAATCGTAATATAAAAATAAAATAATCGTAATATAATGAAGACACAAATAAAAGCCTTTTTAGGTAAAATCTCATAAAAAGCCCCAGGGGAAAAGTTATAGAGCTTCAAAAATCATTAGTTTTATTTTGCTTTGTATAACTTACGTAGCGGGATTTAATGGCATATCTATACTAAGATCACATCACGCAATCCCGGTAAACTACCTATTCGATCTATGGATAATACATCCCTACTGCACGGATGATAACCTACCATTAACGTCGTAGCCTACCATTAACATCGTAAGTGATATTATAAGCGATAACACAATGTATAGCCATCTTCTAATGAGAGCTATTTCCATCCTTTTATTTTCTTTTCTACGCGTATGATAATGAAATAAAAGAAGTTTTGCAAATAATATTTTTGCAAAATCACTCGCATGTACTTTCTGATAGTTATTTTTGTTTACAAATTCATATCTTTATAGAAAAATCACAAAGCAAACAAATACTAATAGACGCGGTGTTGGGCAGGGAACGTGTAGTCGCTCATATGAGCAAATGCTTCTGTCAAACGCTTGTAGATATTATATATATATATATATATATATATATATATATATATATATATATATATATATATATATATATATATATATATATATATATATATATATATTAAGTACATATATATCGTGAAAAATTAGAAATATGCCATGTTGTGCAATATTATCGTGCCGAATAAGAAACCCAGATTTAAAAATAACCGTTATGTAATTTTATTTCGTGGGTAAGTACAATTACTCTGTATTTCTGGCTGCAAATACAAACTACATTTACAACCTAAGAAAAAGCCTTGAAAGGCGTATCCAATTTAATCCATGTGAAAAAAAACTATTTTTCAATTGAAATATGTATAGCTGTTTTTAACGCGTTTTACGCGAAAGCTTCTGACTATATTTACATTAAACGTACCGTTACATTATTCTGTTATTAAAATCTATTTTATTTCTCATATTATTCATTTTTTGATTACCAATCTTTTTTAAAATTAAAGCTACTATATAAATACGAATTAATATTTAGCAGTAGATAATGCCATATTAGAATGCAAAAATTATAATAAGAAATTCATTAATAAAAAAATATAAAAAAAAAAGAAATTCATTAATATAAAAGTAAAAAAAGTCATTAATATAAGAATTCCAATTTTTGAAGCAACCTCAACAATAATATATCAAAATAATATATATGTTTTCCAAAAATAGTTTTTTTTGGAAAAAATATATTTGTAATATATACCTTTCACGTAAAAATGATAATTAATTCAAAAATCTATAATATATCGCAGTGGGTCGTCCGCTTCGCGTCGTCTCATATGTATTTTATTTAGTCGTAGATGTTTTCCGCGATATATATTGCGACGATATATTACATTGCATCGTTGTCTTCATATGCAGTTATGCAGTTAGTCAGTTATGCACCCTCTGTAGTTATGCAGTTTTGTCGAATGTATATATGTTTCATCGCGATAGGTGCAGTGAAATGCTGAGAGGTGTTTGAATGAGAAAGTGATGTTTCTATATAAAACGTATGGCAATATTTTTTAAACGTTTTTTTAACTTCCCGCTACGTAAGTACGTAATGTACGTAGATAGGAAGTTACTGAATATGCCCTGATTTTCGAAAATCAATTTTCACCGGATCTCCACGTTTTGAGGTCCTAGGAATCTTCGCCGAAAAGGAATTTTCGCGATGACGTCAGTATGTCTGTAGGTATGTATGTGCGTGTGTATGTGTGTATGTAAACATCTCATAACTTTTGAACGGCTGGACCGATCGAAACGCGGTTGATGGCATTCGATTGGTTTCTGCTCAACTTAAACTTCCTGAAAATTTGAATTAAGTCAGCTGAGGAGATTTTGAGAAATTTTGAAAAAACCCAAAAAAAGTTTTGGCGAAACAGTATTTTTTTAAGATAACTTCCAGATTAATGTACCGATTGAGTACAAAAACTAATCAGCTCTATTCCTCACAAAACTACATCTAATGCATAAATCGGTTTATCCGTTTGGGAGAAATCATTGATGAAAAATTTAAAAAAAGTGTTTATTCGACATAACTTCGAAATTTTTCAACCAATCATTTTTTGGTATTCTACGATATTTTAGTATTAAAAATTACGTCAGATGGCATTTCAAGTTACAGCTTTTCAAATATTAAAATTACGTCATTTTTAGCAAATTTACTTTATATTTTTAAAATATTTTTCAGGCTTATACTCCGATGGACTTAAAAATCTTATCAGCTTTTCCTCCTTTAAAAACTGCGTCAAATACCGTTAATTGGATAAAAACGGTCAATTTGTTTAGGATTTATTAATGATAAAAATATTTGAAAAAAATGTTTTTTGACATTGCTACGAAATTTTTCAACCTATCGATTATTTAGCTAAAGCAATATTTTAGATCTCAAAAATTGAGTTGAATGTCATACGAAAGATCAAATTCAATTAGCGTTTCCAAAATATACAACTTTTCAAAAATCAATATACTGCCATTTTAACAAAATAGATGTTTGAACTGAAAAAATCTATGTTTATAGTTTTTAGTATTTTGAGCTTAAAATACCTTAATTTAGCAGGAAGTTTCAGGGATGGCCTGTAAGGTCAACCGCTTACACATTTTTTTCTAAAAGTGTTTCATTTTTAGGGCACTTTTGGGCGCTCTTTATTAGATTGTCATTAGTTTTTATCTGACTCTCCTTTGCCCATTTTTTTCACCATTTTTAATCCAAAATTTTGAAGATCGAATTTCGAACACGGGGCGATACTTGTTTTTATAAATAAATCAGAACAATAAGGATTCGTAATTAATCTTCGGATCGAGCAAAATTGCCACTGTAGGTTTTCAGAGCTATCCAAAAAACAAAAGCTCAGTGGCAACTCGGAATCTGATGTTTGTCTATTAATTGCCCCGTACCACAGATGAGCGTGCAAAGGCTGTCAGCTTCAATGATCGTAAGAAACAAACGATAGCCGTTATCAGGTCGATAAATGCGGCCGTGAAAACCAGTACTCGTCTCGCCAATTAACGAACTAATAAATCGGAATATCTATTGCCGTTCCTGTTCACTTTGCCTACACCTTAAGGGAGCCGGCTTAAATATATTTTAAATCCATATCTACACTAAGTAATATTATAAATGCGAAAGTCGGTCTGTCAGTCAGTCTGTTGCACTTTCACGAATAAAACGCGGAACCGATTTTTATGAAAATTGCCATAGAAATAGTTTAAAATCCAGGGTTAAACATAGACTATATTTTTTCAAAAATCAACTCCTATGAGGCACAAATAGAGGATGAAAGTTTGTATGAAAAACTATATCGACAAGTTAATCTGCTCGCAGGCGAAGCTGCGTTAATCAGCTAGTTTTAAAATAAAATTTTATTGTAATAAAAAACTAATATTATATATCTGACAACCCTAAAGATAACAGAACCACAAAATAGCAAGGTCGAAGCCGAGGTTACGCGCTTTTTTATTTAGCCAGGGAGTCTGTAGAATTTGCGCGCGCACCTCGTAAATATTAATTGAAAGATTTAGGTTTAATTTTACAATTTTCACATAACATGATTAAACAAAACAAAATAAATGATCCATGTTTAATTTCTTGTTGTTTATAGCTTATACAAAGCACATTCTTTAAGTATCTTCACATCCGTAGAAGACAGGCTTCATTGAAATTGATTATAAATGAGCTCCTGATCTATATAAACTTAGAGTTAGAATGTTAAGACTTTTATGAGTCGTACAATTAGTAGCAGTAGTATCTTTACGTCCGTATCCCCAAAGAGGTAGGTAGAGGTATAACAAGTGCGCCCACGATTAGCAGGAGATACTTGGTCCCACAATATGACAACCGGGCACTTGCCAATTCCGGGCAACATTGCTTCTATTAGAAAACTGAATAAAACACATTTCTTTAATTGCTCGAACTTGCAATCGAACGCGGGATTTCATGTGGTCGACGCCAACGCTGAACTACTAGACCACAGAGGCGATTCACAGCACACATATTTATATTGTAATAAATAACTTGCCATAGTAAAACGGCACTATTATTAAAAATGTAGTATATTTGCTTATATAATCTGTGTGGTCTGGTCTTACGTTTCGAAAATTGCTCGAACGATTGATGAATTACTAATTTACTTTCTGAATAATTAATTCACGATCATGTATTTCTAACGGTTTAATTTAACGCGCCATCTACCGATGAGAGGATTATTGTTAAAGTATTTCTTAGAAATGGATCATAAGCCATAACGACCATGAGCGCCATCTATGTATAATTTTTATTTTAAGAATAGATAGAAAAAGGCAACGCTGTAACATATTAATGACAGCATCACCATTTTTTTAATAGTCCAAGAACCCTCTGAAGAATAGACTAACTGCTTTTTTACAGACCAACGATTGGCCATCATGGCTACTAAGATGTAGAGTTTTTTAACGTCTTACCCGGGTTTGGTGCTACCGTTTTACTTTTGCTGTAATATTGCCAGTGCTTGCAACTAGTGTTTAATCGGCTACCTTACCCTCCTACCGTAGGAGGATACTCGTAGGAGGATAAGGTAGTCGATAAAACTTATGCTTATGTAATAATCATCTCGCGGCATGATTAGCAACGCATCATTAAATCTTTGGAGTCTATAGGCGATTGTCATTTATACCGGGGAATAGACTATACGGCATTCTGACAAGCAGACCATAAAAGGCATACGTTTGGCTATACAAGTCGCAATCATCGTGACTACTTAGTACTAGGTGGTGACTACTTAGTACTAGGTTTGTTAATATTATAAATGCAAAAGTTTGGATGTTTGGATGGATGGATGAATGGATCAATCATGCAAAAACAACTGAACAGATTTGGAGGAAATTTGGCGCACAGGTAGATGATAGTCTGGAATAGCTCATAGTTTATATTTTACCCGAAAGAAAAAGCTATTAGTAGTAGCGGTCTGGATGGTGCACCTAGTATATTTTAAACGCGAAAGTTTGTGTGTCCGTTACGCTTTCATAGATATGTAGCTCTTAAACAGATTGCTTAAGATCCGGGTTCAAACCCTACACCCCCTATAGTTTACCTTCTTCCGTCTTTATCTACCGTCGTGGCTACCATCGTGACTACCGTCGTGACTACTAAGTAAAAGAGTTTTGCAACGTCTCCTATTACCTATTCCTGTCGCAAGAAAAAATAAATCCATGCTTGTCCCTGTCGTGCTCCGGTTTGGAGGGTAAGGTAACCGGTAAACTTATGCCTGTGGCATTAAAACCTTACCACACGGATAGCGATGGTGCGCCGTTAGCACCATTAACGTCTATGGTGTCTATAGGCGACAGATATTTCTTTTCAGCAAGAGAGTCATCTGCTTGTTTGCTGTCTTATGATATTGTTACGAATAATCTAGAAACGTGTAGAGTTGGAACGCTGGAGAGATCTAGAAATAAAAGAAAGAGATAGCTACTCCTATTGACAAACAAATAGTTGATCTAAGCTGTACCATTATGAACTCTGTGGTATAGAGCATAAGGTGAAAGTAGCGTGTACTAGGATTGATGAGTCATTGATGAGTCACTTGTTTATCATAAGTTGATTACAATAAGAAGTGATTCATCGTTTCCCGATACATTTAAATTTTTCTGGATACAGGTAGAACTTTACCCTGGGTGTAAATAGAGATGCGTTGACAAATATAGGACAATTTTTATCATGCGATCGAGAGCGATACTTAAAGTGAACAGTGCGAAGCGAGAAGTGTTTTATTGTGTAGTTCAGTGATAGTACAGTGAGTGACTGGTGTTATTCAGAGTATTTAAGTATTACATTGTGTTGTGTTGTGTGTATTTGTATCGTAAATACACGGATTTAATATAAGTGATGTTTTCTTACAATTACGAACCCGAAGTACATAACAATATTAAAAGGAAAATTTTATATCTTTGTTATATTGTTTTAGTTAAATATTTATCTATAAATAATTATGAAAAGATGTAAACTCGCCGGTAATCAGAATGTTTATAGGCTATCAAGAAAATCAATCGGCGTTACGGTTTAATATGCTCATTGGTTTGTCGATTGGCGAGTTGGGTGGTGATCATGCATATATGCAATGTTTGAACCGCCCGCGCCGCGAAGATCTTAACGTTGTATAATTATATTTAAAAAATAAATGCTAATTAGGGCCTTTAGTATGTTGCAATGTTGCAATTTGCTACTTGGCCTGCCTTATGACAAAAAAGTTATATGTAATATTTTTTTAATAATAGCCACACTACGATTGTATTATTGTATTATATTTGTGCTACGATTTATTGAATTAGTAGAGCTATTATTCGGTAGTTAAACATAATACGAATTTCTAAGTTCCAGATATCCTATAGTGAGAATTCATACAGATACTATATTTTATTCGAAGCAGACTTTATATGCGAAAACATTTATTTGGTGTCTTATATTGAGTTGCTTACTTTTTTCATTACTGTTTCTTTTCTAAAATAGTGTTTAGGAATGTAACGTAACTAACTCGTAAAATTTTCTAAAATTTTTTTAACACATTACGAAACTTCAGAATCATTACTTTTGATAGCATACTAACTAACCCGGCAACGTTTTTATGCCAAACAGTAGACATCTACAAAATTTTATTGAAATCAGTTTAATCGTTTAGGAATCCATGGCGGACAAACAACGGGACACGTAATTTATAATATACCTATATAAGACTAGCTTCTTTGTATGGCACTAATTTGTATTTTGTAAGAATAAAAACTATTCTATCTTTTAAGTCAGACCAAACAGTTGATATCTATAAAATTTCATTAAAACCGGTTCAGCAGTTTCGGAGTCCATCGCGGACAAACACGTAATTTATATATATAAAGATTATATCAAACAATCTGTTGGTTCTTTTGATGACAAGATATAATTATCGTATATAGACACAAAATATGTTAATATTGCGCTTACATTTTGTGTCGCACGGATCTAACACCACAAGCATAAGTTTACCGGCTACCTTAACTTCCAAACCGGAACACGAAATGGAAATTTACACTATTGTGGGAGGAAAAACTAAACAGGACGAGGCGTTATAAAACTACCACTTAGTAGTCACGATGGTAAGTAATGACATTTTTAGCCAACTGTTCGAACTGCCTGGGGACCTAGCCATATTTCAAACGTTAAGTTTCTTTTCGTTTTCTACAATTGCTGACTTCTTTGCAAAACCGATTTTAGAAAACGCTTAGTCGCTTAAAATACTTAAAAATTCCATACATTTTATTAGTTTTCTAAGCGATTAAGATTGTAGATTGTAACTTGGCTAGGCTCCCTGGTCTACTTTCGAAAAGGGGATCTAATCATTACGGACATCGTTTTCTCAGCCGAATAAATAATCCATTGCACTAAGGAGTAAATATTTAGATTCTATGGGAAGAAACTTATTCTACAGATTCAAGGAACAATTTTCTGAGCCATATAATACAGATAATACGCATAGATAACTTCATTCGTAATCGTCCACACGTATTTATGCAAAAGGCGCCGGCATTTTCATTCAAAAATGCCTGCAAGTCTGAGGAGCTTCTAGGAATTTTATTTATTCATACTATTATTATGCGCTGGTTTAGTTCAGAATTTAGGTAGCAGTGTTTGTATTTTGTCATATTTATGCATTTTCTTACTTGGACTATTCAATGAATACATGCCACAAATATCACCAAGCCTAGCCTACTCCCTTGCAGGGTAATTCGAATTAAATAAATAAATATCGCTGGATTTGTACAAGAATTATTCTGTGGCTTTAACCCCAAAGTAAGTTAAAAATTTGCTTGTAAATTGGTGTTAGTCAACGATACTAATACACAGAAATACATATATAAATACTGTAACATCTATATTATCTATGTTTAATATTATAAATGCGCAAGTTTGGATGTTTGGATGGATGGTATTTATTACTCAATCACGCAAAAACTACTCAACGAATTAGAATGAAATTTGACTGACAAATAGATGATGATCTGGAGTAGCACATAGGCTACTTTTTATCCCGAAAAAATGAGATGATCCCGCGGGATTCACCAAAATCTTTTATAATGCAGCTGGCTGCACGCTGCAGCTAGTACATAATAAATTGAGTGTTTATGATAAGCAGAAACACAAAAAAAATCCATTAAAAAAATACAAACATCTATGCTCATCAAACAAATGTTGATCTTTGTCGAGAATCGAACCCGAGCCCCATCGATTCGTAGTTAGGTTCGCTTTCCACTCGACCAACGGGGCTGTCAATTAAACGAACACCGAAAGATTCCTTTCCTTGGCTTTTCCTGACCACAGCCTTGCTTTTTTCTGACAAAATAGCATCAGCGCTATTTGCCACCGATCCATTAGAACTCCGCCAAAAGAAAAGAAAAGCACCATTAATATTTTTGGTGTCTCTAGCCGATTACTATCAGCATTAGAAGTATTATCTGTTTGTCAACTATTCTAAGATACATATAAATATATTACTAAGCGGGTGTTTAGCTGAAACTCGTTGAAAAGTGTAGTACTTGTGCAGATTACCTTCTTAACTTTGTGTAAAAAGTTTCTTTGAGCTTGTGTTGGAGGGCCTAGAAGCAAAGAGGGTCTAGAAGTAATGAGGGCCTACTTGACGAAGTATTTTAAACCGTCGCGTCGTGAGCTTAAACCGTTACTTAACCAACTTCATATATAGTATAAATATATATAGTAGAAAATATGTATAATTTTAATTTTTTTAAGAGAGGCGAGACGTTACAGAACTCTACCACCTAGTACTAAGTAGTCACGATGATTGCGACTTGTATAGCCAAACGTATGCCTTTTATGGTCTGCTTGTCAGAATGCCGTATAGTCTATTCCCCGGTATAAATGACAATCGCCTATAGACTCCAAAGATTTAATGATGCGTTGCTAATCATGCCGCGAGATGATTATTACATAAGCATAAGTTTTATCGACTACCTTACCCTCCTACCGTAGGAGGATACTCGTAGGAGGATAAGGTAGTCGATAAAACTTATGCTTATGTAATAATCATCTCGCGGCATGATTAGCAACGCATCATTAAATCTTTGGAGTCTATAGGCGATTGTCATTTATACCGGGGAATAGACTATACGGCATTCTGACAAGCAGACCATAAAAGGCATACGTTTGGCTATACAAGTCGCAATCATCGTGACTACTTAGTACTAGGTGGTAGAGTTCTGTAACGTCTCGCCTCTCTTAAAAAAATTAAAATTATACATATTTTCTACTATATATATTTATACTATATATGAAGTTGGTTAAGTAACGGTTTAAGCTCACGACGCGACGGTTTAAAATACTTCGTCAAGTAGGCCCTCATTACTTCTAGACCCTCTTTGCTTCTAGGCCCTCCAACACAAGCTCAAAGAAACTTTTTACACAAAGTTAAGAAGGTAATCTGCACAAGTACTACACTTTTCAACGAGTTTCAGCTAAACACCCGCTTAGTAATATATTTATATGTATCTTAGAATAGTTGACAAACAGATAATACTTCTAATGCTGATAGTAATCGGCTAGAGACACCAAAAATATTAATGGTGCTTTTCTTTTCTTTTGGCGGAGTTCTAATGGATCGGTGGCAAATAGCGCTGATGCTATTTTGTCAGAAAAAAGCAAGGCTGTGGTCAGGAAAAGCCAAGGAAAGGAATCTTTCGGTGTTCGTTTAATTGACAGCCCCGTTGGTCGAGTGGAAAGCGAACCTAACTACGAATCGATGGGGCTCGGGTTCGATTCTCGACAAAGATCAACATTTGTTTGATGAGCATAGATGTTTGTATTTTTTTAATGGATTTTTTTTGTGTTTCTGCTTATCATAAACACTCAATTTATTATGTACTAGCTGCAGCGTGCAGCCAGCTGCATTATAAAAGATTTTGGTGAATCCCGCGGGATCATCTCATTTTTTCGGGATAAAAAGTAGCCTATGTGCTACTCCAGATCATCATCTATTTGTCAGTCAAATTTCATTCTAATTCGTTGAGTAGTTTTTGCGTGATTGAGTAATAAATACCATCCATCCAAACATCCAAACTTGCGCATTTATAATATTAAACATAGATAATATAGATGTTACAGTATTTATATATGTATTTCTGTGTATTAGTATCGTTGACTAACACCAATTTACAAGCAAATTTTTAACTTACTTTGGGGTTAAAGCCACAGAATAATTCTTGTACAAATCCAGCGATATTTATTTATTTAATTCGAATTACCCTGCAAGGGAGTAGGCTAGGCTTGGTGATATTTGTGGCATGTATTCATTGAATAGTCCAAGTAAGAAAATGCATAAATATGACAAAATACAAACACTGCTACCTAAATTCTGAACTAAACCAGCGCATAATAATAGTATGAATAAATAAAATTCCTAGAAGCTCCTCAGACTTGCAGGCATTTTTGAATGAAAATGCCGACGCCTTTTGCATAAATACGTGTGGACGATTACGAATGAAGTTATCTATGCGTATTATCTGTATTATATGGCTCAGAAAATTGTTCCTTGAATCTGTAGAATAAGTTTCTTCCCATAGAATCTAAATATTTACTCCTTAGTGCAATGGATTATTTATTCGGCTGAGAAAACGATGTCCGTAATGATTAGATCCCCTTTTCGAAAGTAGACCAGGGAGCCTAGCCAAGTTACAATCTACAATCTTAATCGCTTAGAAAACTAATAAAATGTATGGAATTTTTAAGTATTTTAAGCGACTAAGCGTTTTCTAAAATCGGTTTTGCAAAGAAGTCAGCAATTGTAGAAAACGAAAAGAAACTTAACGTTTGAAATATGGCTAGGTCCCCAGGCAGTTCGAACAGTTGGCTAAAAATGTCATTACTTACCATCGTGACTACTAAGTGGTAGTTTTATAACGCCTCGTCCTGTTTAGTTTTTCCTCCCACAATAGTGTAAATTTCCATTTCGTGTTCCGGTTTGGAAGTTAAGGTAGCCGGTAAACTTATGCTTGTGGTGTTAGATCCGTGCGACACAAAATGTAAGCGCAATATTAACATATTTTGTGTCTATATACGATAATTATATCTTGTCATCAAAAGAACCAACAGATTGTTTGATATAATCTTTATATATATAAATTACGTGTTTGTCCGCGATGGACTCCGAAACTGCTGAACCGGTTTTAATGAAATTTTGTAGATATCAACTGTTTCGTCTGACTTAAAAGATAGAATAGTTTTTATTCTTACAAAATACAAATTAGTGCCATACAAAGAAGCTAGTCTTATATAGGTATATTATAAATTACGTGTCCCGTTGTTTGTCCGCCATGCATTCCTAAACGATTAAACTGATTTCAATAAAATTTTGTAGATGTCTACTGTTCGGCAAAACAACGTTTGCCGGGTTAGTTAGTATGCTATCAAAAGTAATGATTCTGAAGTTTCGTAATGTGTTAAAAAAAATTTAGAAAATTTTACGAGTTAGTTACGTTACATTCCTAAACACTATTTTAGAAAAGAAACAGTAATGAAAAAAGTAAGCAACTCAATATAAGACACCAAATAAATGTTTTCGCATATAAAGTCTGCTTCGAATAAAATATAGTATCTGTATCAATTCTCACTATAGGATATCTGGAACTTAGAAATTCGTAATACGTTTTACTACCGAATAATAGCTCTACTAATTCAATAAATCGTAGCACAAGTATAAATAATAGCTCTACTAATTCAATAAATCGTAGCACAAGTATAATACAATAATACAATCGTAGTGTGGCTATTATTAAAAAAATATTAAATATAACTTTTTTGTCATAAGGCAGGCCAAGTAGCAAATTGCAACATTGCAACATATTAAAGGCCCTAATTAGCATTTATTTTTTAAATATAATTATACAACGTTAAGATCTTCGCGGCGCGGGCGGTTCAAACATTGCATATATGCATGATCCCCACCCAACTCGCCAATCGACAAACCAATGAACATATTAAACCGTAACGCCGATTGATTTTCTTGATAGCCTATAAACATTCTGATTACCGGCGAGTTTACATCTTTTCATAACTATTTATAGATAAATATTTAACTAAAACAATATAACAAAGATATAAAATTTTCCTTTTTATATTGTTACGTACTTCGGGTTCGTAATTGTAAGAAAACACCACTTATATTAAATCCGTGTATTTACGATACAAATACACACAACACAACACAATGTAATACTTAAATACTCTGAATAACACCAGTCACTCACTGTACTATTACTGAACTACACAATAAAACACTTCTCGCTTCGCACTGTTCACTTTAAGTATCGCTCTCGATCGCTTGATAAAAATTGTCCTGTATTTGTCAACACATCTCTGTTTATACCCAGGGTAAAGTTCTACCTGTATCCAGAAAAATCTAAATGTATCGGGAAACGATGAATCACTTCTTATTGTAATCAACTTATGATAAACAAGTGACTCATCAATGACTCATCAATCCTAGTACACGCTACTTTCACCTTATGCTCTATACCATAAAGTTCATAATGGTATAGCTTAGATCAACTATTTGTTTGTCAATAGGAGTAGCTATCTCTTTCTTTTATTTCTAGATCTCTCCAGCGTTCCAACTCTACACGTTTCTAGATTATTCGTCACAATATCATAAGACAGCAAACAAGCAGATGACTCTCTTGCTGAAAAGAAATATCTGTCGCCTATAGACACCATAGACGTTAATGGTGCTAGCGGCGCACCATCGCTATCCGTGTGGTAAGATTTTAATGCCACAGGCATAAGTTTACCGGTTACCTTACCCTCCAAACCGGAGCACGACAGGGACAAGCATGGATTTATTTTTTCTTGCGGCAGGAATAGGTAATAGGAGACGTTGCAAAACTCTTTTACTTAGTAGTCACGACGGTAGTCACGATGGTAGCCACGACGGTAGATAAAGACGGAAGAAGGTAAACTATAGGGGGTGTAGGGTTTGAACCCGGATCTTAAGCAATCTGTTTGAGAGCTACATATCTATGAAAGCATAACGGACACACAAACTTTCGCGTTTAAAATATACTAGGTGCACCATCCAGACCGCTACTACTAATAGCTTTTTCTTTCGGGTAAAATATAAACTATGTGCTATTCCAGACTATCATCTACCTGTGCGCCAAATTTCCTCCAAATCTGTTCAGTTGTTTTTGCATGATTGATACATCATCCATCCATCCAAACATCCAAACTTTTGCATTTATAATATTAACAAAGATTAAACATTATTATGGATATGTCTTTGCATTCAAAAATAGTCTATATTTAGTTTCGAAATCTTTGAACGAATACTCTAGTAAAAACCAAGAAAATATTGACTGAGCGTTCTCAGAAGTTAATGGGTCCGATCGCGATGCGATGGTAATTGAAAATGATTTTTTCGAATTCATTCTTGTTTGTAGGATTTTATGTTAAACAAATATTTCGGATCTCTTTTTAAAAATAATGCGTATATATATAGCGTCGATAAAGTTCATACGAAGAAAGCGATAGAGCCCTAACCCTTTATCAGAGGAGAGCAAGATTGTCGTTCAGATCCCTTTGATCCACGCTTTCACCCAAATAAATATAATCATTATCACTACGTACTTTCACCATTTTCATACAATACAAGTATACGGCATACCAGAAGAAAAAATCTGGTAATCGGTTGGTCCTGCAAGCCATCCCAGAAACTTCCCGCAAAAGTGAGGTATTTAAGCTCAAAGAAGCAAAAACTATCTAAGCATATTTTTGAGCTCAAAGAGTTTAAAAAATCTAATCAATTAATTAATCGTTTAGTGCAAAAAATATTATATATACGTAGGTGTTACTTCGTTGTTAGTTTTAAATATTTGGCAATAACTGGCATACACAATTATTTATAAAACACTAACGAGTATCCTACATACAGATATAGTAACGTCATCGCGAAAACAGTCGGAAAAGGCTCCTGGACCTCAAAACGTGGCAATCTTGTGAAATATCTTTTTTCGGAAATCGGGGCAAATAGTAACGTCCTTATATTATGAGTACTACTAACTTAGCGGGAATTTAAAAAAGTGTAGGTACTTCGTCACTCTGCCCGCCATAGTTCCAGCGCTTCTAAAAGCTGACAACAAAGTTTTATATTCGCTTTAAATTGTTTTTCGGATTTGGCAGTTTAGCGCCCCTTGTCATCTGGCGTCTAGAGTGATCGTTCATCTCGGTCTGCCCTAGAACCGGCGATGATTTCCAGACTTTCGTGGAGCTGGTTTCATTTAGCCATGGATTTTCCATTAGTCTGTGATAGCCATGGATATCACAGACTACATAAATACTAATAGACACACCATTGGGAAGGACGCGCCTGTCAAAAATTTCATACATTTGTAGATATATTAACTCGTGAAAAAATAGAAATAAATCATGTTGTACTGTTTTTATCGCACCGAATGAGATGACAAGGTTTAAAAATTAGTCTTGAAGTGATTTTATTTCAATGGTAAATAGTATGTCTGTATTTCCGTGTGTAAATGCAAGCTACACTGACCTAACAAATTGTCTTGAAAGACGTAAGTTGTAATCACGGATTAAATGGATTTTAATCAAATATATATATATATATATATATATATATATATATATATATATATATATATATATATATATATATATATATATATATATATATTAATAAAATATATTATATAATAAATGCGAAAGTTTGGATGTTTGGATGGATGTTTCTTACTCAATCACGCAAAAACTACTGACGGATTTGAATGAAATTTGGCACACAGGTAGATGATGATCTGGAATAGCACATAGGCTATTTTTATCCTGGAAAAATTAGTTGATCCCGCGGGATTCACCAAAAATTTATAATGCAGCGGGCTGCACGCTGCAGCTAATACATCATATTTTATTACACACATTACCCTAATGTCTATTTTTCGAATCGTCGCATTTTACTAACCTGGCAACGGTTACCACATATTTCTACCGATAATTTGGATCGACAGTTTAACCTGCTGACATATTAGCGCACGACCGCCAGGAGCCTGGTACTAAGATTTACGTTTTCGACCCATCCGGAGAGTCTCTAAATTATTTATCTTAGTTTTAATTACTTTATTTACTTACTGATGTGTGGTGACGTTGAAAAACAGATGAGAATATTGAGGGGCGGAGTCTTCGGGTCCGTGCGGCGCAGGGAACGACATCACCAACAACACTGGTTTTCTCATGAAACGCCGCTTGGAAGCTCGCAGAAATGCAATAGAATCATTTGCTATTAGATCTGGATAGTAATCCTGAAACAAAAATTTAATTCCTAACTTTTTTGGTATATCGTAAGACGACAATAAATAGCTCTCATTATGGAATGAGACAGAGATGTTAAAGGTGCGTTGCCATTAGTGTGGCAAGATGTAGTTTAACTTTTATACATATACGAGTAACACTCATTCCCCAAACTGGATCTGTGGTTAATAAAAACCCTATTCCGACAATAGCTTAGCACAAACTTAAGTGTCCCTGCCGTAATAGCGCCAGTATTCATCAAGACGTTGCAAATCCAGTGTTGCCAGTGACAGGTAGTCAAATGTAACACGAGACAGCTCAAAAAGTAACATTTTCACGAGAAAGTAACATTTCCTTATTTTATATGAAAAACTACAGCTTATCATATATCTAACTAAAGATAATTAATCAACTTATTTGTCAAAGTATAAGACAATGAATGCAAAAATAAACATATTTCAGTTGCAAACGCGACTTTGTTGTTGAAGTACCTATTGATTTCCTAAATACTTTTAAATTAAAACTATATAAATGACACATTGACTTACAAATTACAAATCAAAAGTCCAAAAAGTAACGTAAAAGTAACATTTTGAGTCGTGTAATATAGGAGTAACATGAGAGGGTCAAAAGTAACGTAAAATGTTACAAAAGTAACATTCTGGCAACGCTGCAAATCTTTACGACATGGTAGTCACAATGGCAGCGACACGTTCAGGCAATCGTTCACCTATTACAAAATGACGGATAGAAAGCCGCAGTCTTTTTTTCAGAAGGAGAGAGACCAACAAACAAATTGTTATCACGCTGGTTCATTTACTGGGTAATTAGGTTAAACCACTTGTAGTTAGACATTTCTATTTACTAATATACATATCAGCCTCATCGGTCACGCCACTGACATGACTACTACGTATTTTTTTCTTTATCAATTAATATAAATTTTCGTTTCTACGTACAATTTTTTTTATTAGCGAATTACTTTAGTCTTGATAAACTAACGGGAGTACAGCATAATGTTTGAGAAACCCTGGGCTAGTGGTTCCAATACCAACCGAAAGTGTGAGGTAGACTCGTCCTGGTGAATTTAAATATGCATTGTCAAGTAGCCTTTTAAATAAAATTAAAAATACTAAAGTAACTCCTAAACAAAGATGAAAAAAAAATATTTTTATAGGTTGACTAGTAAAACACTAACGGCTGGTTTCTGAAGCGAAAATTAATTTTAACAAGCAATTAATCCTTGTTTAACAGATCATATGCTTGTAAAAATTATGTTAAACACAAATTAATTGCTCGTTAAAGTCAATTTGCGTTTTGGAAACCGGCCATGTTTATATTAAAAGACACGGTTCCTAGTTAATGGTAATGTGTACTTAATAAAAACAGAATATAGATTTACTACAAAGTAAACCTCAACGACATTAGTATCGTAATATTCAAAAAGTATGGCAAACGCGCGAGCCGCTTACGTAAGTGAAGCCACAAATTTGGCAAATCGCCTTTTGTAAACAATGAAATTCAATATCTATGCTCGGGTGTCCTTACTAAATATTTTTATTGGATAATTCGGCCTAAATTTAAGTACATATTCACTATCAGAATAGAGTGTTGTTTGTGTTGGTTGGTGTGTTGATGGTGGTGTTGGCCCGGGCTCCTTTGAAGAATAGACCAACTGCCTTTCTGCCGGGCAGATCGTAACAGGCGACCGATTGGCTATACATGTCACTACCATCGTGATTACTTATTTGGTACCACCGACTTACCTATTCCTACCGCAATAGCTTCAATGCTTGCCATTGTTGTGTTCCGGTTCGGAGGGTAAGGTAGCCGGTAGACTTATGCATGTGGCATTACCAGCCCGCCACATGGATAGCAACGCACCATTACATCTTTGGTGTCTATAAACAATGATTTCTCTTTCCATTAGAAGAGTCCTCTGCTTGTTTGCTATCTAATGATATAAAAAAGTGACAGGACAGCCTTCCCTCACTCTTGAGTATGTAGAATCTAATTTTTTACTAGTCAACCTGTACCTATACTAAACTGTAAATATCACCTGGACTGTCACGGAACCCATTGAAACCCACCAAAAAACCACCAAAATCGGTTCAGCCGTTTCAGAGGAATTTATTAATGTACACATCGTAAACAAAAATTATACAGCTTGAGGTTTACCTTATAATAGTCGTCACCATGCTTTATCTTCTTGCCGTTCATGTTAATACTGTAGTTATAATATTTTGAATTCATTATCAGACCTCCCCACTCTCGCCATCCTGGCGGGATGTATGATCCGTTATATTTGTTCAAATATTTGCCGAAATAACCTGGAACAAAGTAAATAAAATAAACTTTCCGGTACTGATTCTTTTTTGAAAAATTAATAAAGAAACTGTCTCCGTATTTGGGGCCCCTTAGAAGAATATACATTTTGCCATTCTGCCGGGCAGTTTGCAAAAAGCTAACGATTGGCGTGTCACTACCATCTTGACTACTAGGTGGTAGATTTCTGCTGCAACATCTTGCCGCAGCATTTGATACCACCCCACCGCCTTATGTATTCGTGCCGTAATAGCAGTGTGTGTTTGTATATGTATTTTTATGTTTAAGTAAGTATATGTATATATTTGTGTATGTTTGTGTAGCTATTTATGTATGTATATTATGTATGTATGGATATGAATATTAAAATATGTATGTATTTATATGGTATATTATATTCTACACTTCGTAGCTAGTAACTGTAAATACCCTAAGGATGCTTGTATAAGCGAAACCGGTCGGAAATTACCTTATTGTGAAACAGTACAAGTGTTATTAATTAATAATTAATATTGTGGTAATCTAATCTTAGTTGTTCAGTGACACCTCCACAGCTACATACTGTTGGTCCAAAGGTTGACTAGTGGATAACACCAAGAGACATTAAGTTCGCCTTTTGTACGAAAATGTATATTTTTGATGTACAATAAAGTTAAATTAAATAAATGCTTGTCACTGTCGTGTTCCGGTTTGGAGGATAAAACTGTCCAAATTCTTGCTATAACACAGTCTATAAGTTAAGTAAAATAAATACGCGCGCGGAACCATAATTAAGTAAAATAAAAAATAACTAGTTATTATTTATTTTACTTAATTATGGTTCCGCTAACATAACGAAGTTACGTTGATCGTGGTCACGAGCGGACCGCTTGAACCGAAACCGAAACAGAACCGAACCGAAACGTTGAGCTTTAGAAGTAAGTTCTATATATGTACGCGTTTTTTTACCCGTTTGTATTTTAAAAATGATAATAGAACGCGTTGTTTTAAAAGTTCATGTAAATGGCAAAGTTCTGAGATAACAAACATAAAAAACATACAGCCGAATCTATAACTTCCTACTTTTGGGAAGTCAGTTGATTAATTGTTGTCATTGTGATAACACGTTTGTTAATAATATCTATAAATATAATAAAATCGTAGGAAAGTCAAAACTGTACACTGAATATTTTTTTAAAAGGATACTTGGGGCGTGATCTACAATCGATATCGAAGCCAAAAATATAGTTTTAGAATTTTTGTCTGTTTGTCTGTTTATATGTTTGTCTGTTTGTCTGTATGTATGTCCGGGGTAAACTCAAAAAGTACTGAATGGATTTACTTCAAATTTTGCATGAATATTACTAACAGGTCGGGTCAACATATAGGCTACATATTATCACGCTATCACCTACGGGGGAGGTGCTGTGCGGAGTAAACGAAGTCCGCGCGGACGAAGTCGCTGGCAACAGCTAGTGATTAAATAAAGTAAGGAAAGGTTACCAGTTAGCAGGGGAAAGTCTCTCGAATACATAATTCTTTTTTCTGACTTATGCTGCTGAATTCAATCAACTTGCCATCTTCCTGATATCAAGTTGAATGTCCATTATTATTATTTCTGATTAATACTTACTTTTTTAATCAAATTTATTAAAAAACACAGTATTTCATTAAAAATTTAGTTACCGCAAGTCCCCCACAAACAAAAGTAATCACAATACAAGTTTCAACAACATATTACGTTTTCTTTATTCAAACCATATTTTGGTAGATGTAACACAGAGTCTGAATAAAAGCGAGACGTCCGAGGATCATTGTTCGTTGGCAGACAATAGTTCTGAAATTTTAATTCCAGCCCAAGTACCCAATGTAAATGCAAGGGTTTTTAATTTTCCCAAGAGGCGTGGTTTCATCCGAAGTAGCAACTCACAAATTACGGTCCATCCACATGCTTAGTATGTTGATTGTTTCGTTTTTATATACCAGGTTTTGAGCTACCTTATAATGAAAAATACAAGTCCATATCCCTAACGGAGTCAGCGGAGATGCAAGTACCTATACACACAATCTATATCTATATTAATTAATTATTATCTATATTTAATATTATAAATGCGAAAGTTTGGATGTTTGGATGGATGTTTGTTACACAATCGCGCAAAAACTACTGAACGGATTTGAATGAAATTTAGCACACAGATAGATGATGACCCGGAATAGCACATAGGCTATTTTTTATCTCGGAAAATTAGGTGATCCGCGAGATTCGCCAAAAATTGTTATAATGCAGCAGGCTGCACGTTGCGGCTAGTTTATTATATTTGCAAATTATGCATGCATTAATTATTTTTTCGCCAATCACCCCTGTAATTAGGCAGGTGGCTAATCTGTCGAAAAATGGGGTTGATTTTGTCTCAAGTTTTCACGAATGTTATGTTTTTCAAAAAACTGAAAATTTAAATCTGCAATTTGAACCCAGAACCTCTTTGGTTTTCCTCTGCTATGGGATTCTCCTTTTTTACCATCCGGTTTTAACAACACAATTTACAAAATGCAAGTAATTAGCTAAAGGTATCACTGGCATCTTAACTACTGGATACACAAAAGAGACTACTGGGTAGCAGAGGTCTGCAACGTCTCGCCCAAGTTTATGTTGCATAATGTTGCTTTGTTTTAGTTGCATCACAAGTAATATAATAGTTATTGCTTCGTACTACTCCTTTGTGTAACCAGTTACCAGCGGGAGGTGTTTCTGAACAGACGACTTGGGGATCTTCAAGAGAACAGAGTCGAGTGAGAGAAAAGAGTCTGAACGGACGACTTGGGGATCTTCAAGAGATCTTACTTATTCTTAAAAGGCCGGCAACGCAACTGCTAAACTGTATTGTGGATGTCCAGGGGCGGAGTTGATCATTTACCGTATGATGCACCACACTCTCGCTTGCCCTCTCTTCTATAAAAAACAACATCAAAAGAAAAAACCAACATACTGAATAATACTCGAAATTACCAAACCGAAAATAATAATATTATTCCACTATATAAAACCATGTGTTTAAATTAAATGTTAAATTTTTGTTGGAACAATTTGAGCACTAGTCGTTATTGTTGACAAGGACGAAACACTATCCTATAACAATCATTGTAATAAGAGTTATAGAAAGTAAAGTATTATATGTGTGTTCTAGGTTATATTAAAAATTAAACAACACTATTCTATGTTAAATTAAATTTGTAATAATTATTGAATAGCTCCAATTATATTGGCAGCTAGCTTGTGTTGACTTATGATGTCAAAAAACAGAACAAAAGTTTAAAAAAAGTTATGTTAACGTTTTGTATAATATTTCTTTGATGTGTATGCACTACAACGAAGAACAAATTAGGGGAGCCCAATATGCTAATAGTAGCTCGTGGGAGTCCCCACTTTTATTGCATTCTGTAGATTAAATAATAATAGGCAATAAAATTCAATGGTAGGGAAAATTTTACAGATGAAAGAAAAGTAAAAGAACAGGGATATGGATACACTGAAACACGTCAAATTAACGTATAGTGGGTTATTGCAAGTTAAAGTTTAGAGAATCTGACAATTTGAGTGCAGGGTACGAGAGTGGGAGGGCCACAAGGTTGTAAAGAAAACATTCTCTTGACAATTTGTATAAAATTATGTAAGGATGAAAAAAAATAGAATCTGTAATAAAAAATATAATTTTACAAGCCATCGGTCTTTTATAAAGAGCTTGTATTTGGTGAAGAGCCTACACAGTATTACAGGATAATCAAGTAAATCCAAAAATCTTGGGCTCCCCCCATACTAGAATATGTTTGACAAATGTCAAATGCAAAGTGATATTATGAAAACCAGTTAGTGTTAATAATTAAAAATCAAATAATATAGTACAAGTGCTTATAATATTAAACAAATACACGTGCAAATATTAACATATACAAAAACGCTAACGCTGTATATAGTTACGAGCACCAGTAACTACTCGTAATTTTCTTTATATAACGTATAGGAATGTAATGTGTAAATTTCTTACGAGATCTTAAAATCTAAAAACCAACATCGTTAAACATACTCCAAGTAAGATATGAATAATATAAATTTAATATAAGGTTCCATCATCTAAAACCACATGTGTTCTAGGCTATATTTACAAAATAAACGCAGTGCTGTGTGGTCTCATAAGCGCATTGTATTCAAGGCACGTATCTAATCTCCGAGTTGATGTCAAGCTGTTATCGAATTGCTGTCATGTTATTAAGTTCGACAAGACCGCTATGCATCTTTTATGGAGACTTCCTCGAACGAACATAAAATCGTATATATGTGGCTACGTATTGCGAATTATTGGGATAAATTACCCAGAAGTTGTTTAAATATTCAGAAGCAACCGATATATTTACACTGTCGAAAGTAATAAGTTTTAGTGTGGTACCGGAAATAGAAAGAAAAATATAATACAAGAAAATATTTCACAGAAGATTTCCACATAAGATCATAATGCAATATGTATAATAAATGTATTTGATATAATAGCCTAGAATACACATGCTACTAAAAAAAGCACGCTTGTTTGCTTCTAGATAGTACGCTCATGCATGCTCACCGAGCGTGTACATTTGCTCATGAAAGCACTACCTCAGAAGCATACTTCTTAAGAGCATACTTCTTTCTAGCACGCGTGAATTACACGTGCTAATTCGATAATTCAAAATGGACGTTTCTATGCGGAATTGTGTGCGAAATGGATTGAATTCAGTGATATCACTTTTAACACATTTAATAAGAAACTTTTAATGAAAAGGAACAATAGACGAATGAATTCCCCGTGTTAGTCCGGGCTCCTTTGAAGAATAGGCCAACTGCCGTTCTGCCAAGCAGGTTGTAAAAGACGACCGATTGGCTATGCGAGTAATTACCAGTCATAATGCAACTAGTAAAATTTGATATACTTTTTAAAAAAATTGAACCATTCATAAGAAAAAGTAACACTCATATAAGAGATGCGTACATGGTACCTACGCATTTTCTCTTGAGATTTTTTTATATTGTGGTAAACATACATTTCACATACATTTACAATTTTGGTAAAAAAATAAAAAAAATAAAGTTTTTTCATCGCCCTATCAAGCCATCGTCAAAATACCTACATGGAAACAAATCCACAAATTATAACTAGTGCTAGTAAGCAAACCAACTACCAAGTAGCACAGTCACGTTCAGACTTGCTTTACAGTCACCCCCTTCGCCCCCGCACCGTACACCGCGTGCTAAATAGCACGAAAAATAGACCGACTTGCGATAAACTAGCGTGCTTATTCACGAGCGTGCTCTTTTCGTATACACGTGCTATTTATATGCTACTACGCAGCATTTGCTCGAAACTACCATGCTTTCGTGCTACTACGTAGCATGTGTATTTCCGCCTTATAAAGGTACAGTTACACATGCTCATTTCTAGCACAAAAGCATGCTATTATTGAGCAATTGCTACTTAGTAGCATGTGTGTCGAAGCATTGCTAATAATGAGCATACTAATTTCGAGTTTGCTCAAAAATCGACGGTCGTTCGATTTTATCGCATGCTACCGGCAGCGCAGGTGGAAAGGGGCGTGCTTTTAGCACATGTAAACAGGTTTGCTTATTAAGCATGCTACTATCGAGTACTTGCTTCAAGATCATCGTTCATTACGAACCCAAATCGTTTTATTTCATCTCTTTTTCTTTCTTAGCAAAAGGTTTTGGTTACGTTGCAATGCAACCAAATAATTTTATTTATTTTTGTGAAGGGGGCAAATTGGTAACTCATTTTTGGAAAACCAGTACAGGACATTCTAGGATGTTAAATACTGAAACCCGTGCTTAAATACCATGTGTGTTGAGTTGTTTGCTTTGAGCAAGCTTATTTACTAGTATGCTTAAAACAAGCACGCTAAACCAAAGCATGTGTGTCAGTTTGAAGAGCTTGCTTGTTTTAAGTATGCTAATAAGCATTACGTTTTACGAGCATGTGTAACTATACCTTAAAAAAGCAAAACAAGCATTAGATACAGTGGCGCCGCTGGCTGTGGTGAAGGGCTTAGCGATAGAATCAGCATGCCAAATACTATCATGATGACGATCATCGAGATGATCACTGTGGTGTTGATAACGTCATACAAGGATGGGGAAAAGAAAGGTTCCATGTCAGGCAAGGTGTACTGTCTGGGAACCATGAAGTCCGTCTGAGAAGCGTTGAAATTTGGATATATTGTTACAAGATAAATAATTGTGATATCGCGGTTTAGGATTTACTTGATTTTTATATTTTTTATTCTTATAGCCTTGTAGCTTGCTTGACCAGTACAATACAAAGGGATAACCATTGTCACCAAAGATGTTTGTGATGTGTCTCCATCTAAGTGATAGATATAATACCACATGCATAAGGTAACCTCAAAATCAAAACATGACAGTGAAAAGCACTGACGCTTTTATGGTAGGAATAGGTAGGGCAGTGATACTATAAGCCGACGAGACATTGCAGGACTACCATCCAGTAGTCACGATGGTAGTGACATTTTTGGCCTTCACTCACCTCTAAGGAAATACTCGGCAGAAAAATAGTTATGCCGAATAGAGAACTTTAATTAACTAAGAGTGCAGATGTGAATAACCAATAAGTATGAAGAGTGACATAAAAACACCCAACGGTATCACACTATTAAGACTGCCTTATAATCTACTAGTTGACCTATTGTACTCATATCCCGAACTCCTACATTAGATTTCGTGTTGTGATAAAATGCTATTGAATTAGTTCGGGGTGTTAGTAATTTAAATCTCAGTAGGAGTTCGGAATCTGGTTAGGAACGCGTTAACACTTCCGCGCCTCGGAAAACAACGCAAAGCTTGTTATTGCAAGAAGATCCATCTCGCAACCTGATCAAGTAAAAGGTGGAGACTAAGAACATCATATTGACTTACTTAACATTTTTGAATTATATCACAAATATAATTAATATCACACGCCACTTTAATTTATACATCTTGAAACAAACCGGATTCGCCTGTTAGAGCATCATCGGTTTTTTTTAATTTACGTTGTATTATTTTAAAAACATAATCACTCTTCATACACAAAGACTAAAATACAAGTACATCAGGTAGACAAACAATTATTATTCGATAAGTACCTTTGTAAACTCGAGGCGAGAGAGAGGTTGGGATTGAAAGACAGTATCGAGGTAAAAATGAGACATAGCGTGCTCCGTTAGTTTAGACATGTTAAAAAATGATAGATGAACAATTAACAAAACAGATATACTAAAATGCGAATTTGGATTGGCGAGACCATGACTGACGTACCGTGATCAAATTGGTCGAATTCTGTCCGAAGGTGGGGTCAGAAGTCTCCGAAATCGGCGTGTTCGCATGAATGAGAGTTATGAATATGGAATAAGCGAGGCAAATCTGTCTGGACCTTGATATATGGCACCCAATGCTCTCTACCTACCATGTAATGGATTTGCTGTGAAGATATGTAAGTACCGTCATAAGGAAATATTGTCAACGTTAGATTTTTTCCTAAAAATTAAAGTGTACTTGCTCTAAGATTTACAAATTAATTTGCTTCTGATATAAATATATTATATTTGTAAAACAGTACAACAGTTTAAAATAAGAAAACCATGCCATGTAGAATAAGAATATGATGCAGTTTCACCAAGTGCCGACGAAGGTAAGTATAAATTATACCGGGAACATCAATTTACGTTCCGTCTTAAAGGGCCCAGCGTGAATAAGTATTTATTTTTATGATCTTCAACTAGTTATGACTCGGGATAATTTAATATCTCATTTAAAAGTAAACAATTCGTAATATTACATTAACTGTCAGATAAATTTTAAAACCTACAACAGTTTGGATGCTTCGAAAGAACAAAACCTCTTAATTAAAGGAGAAAACCCTTTTAAATTAAAAGCTTTTGGTATTTCGTGATTTTTGATCCGTTAAAGATGTTAATATTTGTTGTTTACTATATTTTATACTTATATAATAAAGCTAAAAAATGTTTGTTCGAACAATAAAATCTCGGGATAAACCAGTTTAATATGAAATATTTTTGTTTATGATAACCACATTTATAGGGATCGCTATTTTTACGTGACTAAGCTAAATTAATTAACGTTTTTTGATGAGATAATCTTTGTCATTACTAAACAGACGTTGAAAATTCTTTTACCGGTAGAAAACAGTTTGGATGCTACGAAAGACCAAACGCTCTTAATTAAATGAGAAAACCCTTTTAAAATAAAAGCTTTTGGTATTTCGTGGTTTTTGATCCATTAAAGATGTTAATATTCGTCGTTAAATATATTTATACTTATATAATAAAGCTAACATTTTTTTATTCGAACAATCTAATTTCAGGATAAACTAGTTTAATCTTAAACATTTTTGTGTGTGATAGCCACATTCGTAGGGATGGCTATTTTTTTATGTAATTAAACTAAATTAATGAATGCTTTTTGGTGAGATTAATCTCTGTCACTACTGAACAGACGTTGAACATTCTTATAAAAAAACTTGAGAGGTGTCAAGGGACACCCGGATGGAACGAAGTTCTTTTCGATTAATTATTCGCGAAATAGAAATGAAAATATCTGGCTTGGTTTCTATAAGAGAGAGAGAGAGAGACAGAGAAACATGCGCACGCCGCACAGCTTACAATAGCTTACTATAGCAAAAAGTGTCGTGACAACTTTTCGTAAGAATTTTTTCCGTCTAGCCCCCTTTCACAACGCGCGATAAGGAACTTCGTTCCAAAAGTATCTTCACGCCCGTATCCTCGAAGGGGTAGGCTGATAGGTGGCAAGCCTGTCGCCAACCGGGCACTTTCCAATCCCGGGCATCTTTGTGTTTCTCAGAAAACTGAAAATACACTTTTTTATGTGCCCGACTCGGGAATCGAACCCGGGACCTCATGTGTCGATGCCAAAGCTGGACCACTAGACCATAGAGGCGACAACATTCTTATACCAGTAGAAAACTAATTTATTTCTAAGTGACATGGGCTACATTTAATCCCAACTTTCCCACGGGAACGGGACCTAAGCGGTACCGCGGGGGCGGCTAGTCTAACAAGGACTTGTTTGTTTGTAATAGATAAACTTAAAAAATCTTTTAATGACATAGGTAAGGCTGTTACACTACATATATTATTACTGAGTAATATAGGCTACTTTTTACCTAACTGAGTAAAATAAAGTAATGTGGTAAACAGTTAATATGTAAATGAAAACCAACGACCACGAATGTAGTCCGTACATCACTTCAAAGCGACTGCATCTATTCGGCATTTCACAACATACAAAGTTTGTATTAAAAGAAATATTTAAAAATCATACGAAAAAGGGAAAATGTTGACTTTTAAACATTACTACTATAAATGATATATTTTTTTACGAGTATTAACGTGCAATGTCGAATCGGGCAGCTAGTTTTTCATATTAATAAGTAGCTCTTAAAAACAGCGTATTTTAAAAATGACGCTAGCCAAGCAGAAAACTTGGCATCTAACTTTACGTCAGTTTGGAAAGACTTTAATTTAAAGAGGTTCCTTATCACCCGGTAAAGAGGTCGATATTTATCGTTTATTGTGACGCAGGTAAGCCGTGGTCCTACTTCAGTGTCACGAAGGTTCTCCGGAATTTCATTTAAGGACGACCTTAATATTATTGCGGGCTATGAACGGTCCCTTGTTAGAAATTTGGCCTAATATTATAGTTTTGCATTATGTGATATTAGTTTGTTGATTAATGATAATGTGTAGTCAAAGTAATGGGAATTTAGTAGAACATTAAATAATAGTTTGACAACAAACATACTTTTTAGTTTTTTTTTTATGTCATAAGATAGCAAACAAGCTGATGGGTCTCCTGATGGAAAGAGTCATCCATCGCCTATAGACACCAAAGATGTTAATGGTGCGTTGCTATCTTGTGGCGAGGTATAATGCCACATGCATAAGTTTACCGGTTACCTTACCCTCCAAACCGGAACACGACAGCAACAAGCACTGACGCTATTGCGGCAGGAATAGGTAAGGCGGTGGTACCAGACCCGGGCGAGACAATGCAGAATTCTACCACCTAGTAGCCACGATGGTAGTGACTCGATAGCCAATCGGTCGCCTTTTACGACCTGCCTGGCAGAACGGCAGTTGGCCTATTCTACAAAGGAGGCCGGGACCAACACGGCGAATAAAAACGGCTTTTTAGTAAAAATCGCAATTGATCGTAAGTTCCCCTTGTTGGTTCGGCCGAATAAACAACGGATTAAACTGGAAACACCTTTCAAGGCAATTCTTAGGATGACAGTGTACTCAAAAATTCTTTAAGCGACTTCTTATTCGCATAACAGAACATGGCAAATTTCTTGTCTTTTGTCTAGTGATCCGGGATCCAAGTTGACCGCGTGAGGTACCGGGTTAGATTCCCGGCTCAGGCAAATAAAAAAATGTGTACTTTTTTCAGTTTTCTGATTAAAACTGTATGGTCCAGGATTGGAAAAGTGCCCGGTTGGCGATTGGCTGGCCACCTATCACATTGTGGGATTTAAATATCTTCAGATAACTGTGGGTGCAAATGTTATAGCTCTGCCGACCTGCTTGGGGATGCGTGCGTGAAAATACTTTATTTCATAACATATCAACAAGCATTTGACACTTACAAGCATTTGCTCATACGAAAGGCTACGCGTTCCGCGTGACACCTCGGAAGTAGTATTTTTGCGGTCTGTGGATTAGCCCATCTGCTATTCTGTCAAGCAGTTCGTAAAAGGCGTATGCTTAGCTTCACACTTACACGTAGACACCACCATCGTAACTAACCTACTTGGTGGTAAAATTCCACAATATCTCGCCCTGGTAGGTAATCTACCTAGTTAAGGTAGTCGGTAAATGTATGCATGAGCAACGCACAATTAACATCTTTGGTATCTATATGCTATATGCGATAGTTGTTTCTTTTCTACCATCCATTGAAAGAAGCCCTCTGCTTGTTTGCTGTCTTTTATATCAAAAACAGCGAAAAATACTACTTTGTAAGGACTTGCGAGCGCAATTTTTAAATCGTTAGTAAGCTGTTAATAGTTGTCGCCTCAATGGTCTTGAACCTTCCAGCTATGATATAGGTACATAAGGTCATGGGATCGAGTTCTGGGTCAAGCAAATCATTTTGCAAAGCAGATGGCTTTCTTGATGGAGCGAGACAACGATCGTCTATGGACACTAACGATGTTGGAATGCAGTAATTAGCGATTCGTGTAGTATGGATATAACGCCAGTCATAAGTCCTCTAACTGCTACCCTACGCTCCAAACTGCAACTGCAGTGATAAACACCATGAATTATTAGGTATAGGTGGAGCTAATAAATTGAAACAAATATTTACGTTATATTTCTGTCTATGAGGTATCTCCATCTCTCTTTATAAAGATCTGTTAGAAGAGAGAGAAGAAGTCTTTATAAAGAAGAGATGGTGAGATCTCAGAAGATGACAGCAGTATTTAAAATTTGGTTTCAAGTATATATTAGGAGTGTTCCCTCCAGATATAATACAGCTTTATGATAAACACCGACGCTACTATGACAGAAATAGTATCATTCAATTTTTGAAATCAATCCAAACTAAACCTTAATACACTCCCCTTGACAGATGCAATAGATATTCCTTGCAACGCCGAAAAATCAAGGCGACCAAAAAATACCTGTTAAAGATAATTCGAGTCACTCTAATTGTATACAATCAAGACAAAGGAGCTGATATTGTAGAGCTCATGCCTAAAGTTGCCTTAAATTTATATAAATATAATTTTAACATGGAAATCGTTAAGATCAGAAGTGTTTTTAGATCTTGAATTAGATTTCGTGATCTAAAAATACTCGCTTGAGCCCTCTCTGAAATCATTTCATAACAAGGGAATTTTATTTTGTTTGTAAAAATTTTAAGTCCATTTTTAGGTGTTACCTATACATACAATAAAATCGTAGGAAAGTGGAAACTGTAAATTGAATATTTTTTTAAAAGAATACTTGGGGCGTGATCTACAATCTTAATCGAAGCCAAAAATATAGTTTTTAGAATTTTTGTCTGTTTGTCTGTATGTATGTCAGGGGTAAACTCAAAAAGTATTGTATGGATTTACGTCAAATTTTGCATGAATATTACTAACAGGTTAGGTCAACATAAAGGCTACATATTATCACGCTATCACCTACAGGAGGAGCAGTGCGGCGTAAACGAAGTCCTCGCGGACGAAGTCGCAGGCAACAGCTAGTAACAAAATATAGCCATAATACTATGACTTCATAACACATATATGAATCGATACCCATATGTGTGTTATATATGAGTAACAAACTATTATATATTTTATTTATTTATAACATCGGAGGTGTGCTGATATGCAGTGAATGTGGACGCAAATTCACTGAAGAAATTGGATATATCAGTCACATGACCAGCAATGCTTTCGATAGGCAGATCCAAGTCGCTGTGGCCGAAATCGGCCAGGATTATTATTATATTATAATAGCATTAAGTAACGCCTTTGTACCATTATGCGCAATAAAGTATTTAAATAAATATTTTATAAGTCACTAGCTGTCACTTGCAAGTTCGTTCGCATGACCCAATAAATTTTACTTTCTTTTTCTCACTCGGGTTAAAATATAGCCTAAGTTACACCTAGATAGTGAAGTTTACTTATATTATAATATTTTTTTATGGTGAGTCCAAAAGGTTTCAGTTTATTCGTTACTGTTTGAGCTGTTACCAGCAACTTCGTTTGCGTGACAGATAATAATTATCTGACCCCCGTGTTGACCCCTGGGTCGAATCACGATGGTAGTGACACGTATACCCAATCGCTCGCCTTGGATCTCGCGCCAATGAGGAATAAACTAACTACCGTTCAGTCAGGCAGGTCGTAAAAGGCGAGCGATTCGCTACACGTGTCACTACCATCATGACTAATAGACGTTAGAGTTCCGCAACGTCTCACCCTTGTATTTCACACCACCACCGCCTTACTTATTCCTGCCGCAACAGCAGAAGTGTAGTTTTATTCCTGCCGCAATAGCGTCAGTGCTTGTCACAGTCGTGTTCCGGTTTGAAGAGCAACGTAGCAGGTTAACTTATGCATATGGCATTAGACCTCGCCACAAGATAGCAACGTACCATTAACATCTTAAGTGTCTATAGGCGTTGGTTGAGTCCTTCCATCAGGAGACCCATCTGCTTGCTTGTTATCTTATGATATATAAAAAGCGTCAATGATTGTCATGGTCGCATTTCAGTTTAAAGGGTAAGGTAACCGGTAGAATTATGCATGTAGTATTGCCATCCCACCACATGGATAACAAAGCATGTATTGGTCTACCAGCTACCAGCACAACTTCTAGCATTAACGCTATTGTGGCAGTAATAGGTAAGGCCCTGGAACCAAATACCTAGGCGAGACATTGCAGAACTCTACCACCTAGTAAGTTATTGAACATTTTAAATTTACTGGTTTCTCTATTAATAACATAATATCTGGTTGACCGAGCTTAGCTCGTTTTTTCAAATATCCATATCTTGGGAACCGAGCTTTTCTTGTACCTGGAACCTTGATAAATCGATTCCTATAGAATAAATAACTTTTTTCTTCTGTACGTGGTTGACCTACCGATATGTATATATAGTAGCATTAAGTTAGGTGCGATCGCCGTCCAAATTTATATTATCTTTATAACTTTCATGCTGGACAACGAACCTTGACCTTGATTAATAACACACATTTCAAATTCCTGCAACATACTTGGGTACACGACGACAGGGTAGTAAAAACGGGGACAGTCCTAATTAAAACGGGACGCTATCCATGCGATAAATAACATTAGTGAATCATAATCATGAACAAATAATTTAAATACACGGAAGCTCTCTATCTCACCTGTCAAAAGACAGTCCTAGGGAACGAACTTAAATAAATACAAAATATTCGTAACCTAAAGCCATTTATTATAGTGTTATCTCTTATCAGAGAATTTCAATCGCTATGTCAAGGAAACGTCTTCGCCTCAAGTCGTGACTTGACAGGATTTAACAATTTCCTTTTCACTTTTATTTTTAAAATGTTAGACTATTGGTCTAATGGTAGATACCAATTGATTTTAGTTCACCTAGAGTACTAGTTTCGAATCTTAAGTTGAAATGAAATAAAATGTAATGAAATGAAACGAAATTAAATGAAATGAAGTATGGGTTTTTTCTATTTTTTCTGAGAAATATAACTTGCCGGCGGCAACATATGCTCGATAGATTGGCCATCTGTCACATCATAGGACATACTGTGGGATAATTAATTACGGGCAATATTTCTGACCAATCTATCGGTAAATAGGAAAATCAACCAACAAATAAACTACAAATAAAATACTAGCCTCGTCCCTATCACCTTCGGGAATTCTATCATAACGAGTTTTTTTTGAACTTTAAAATATTTCCTTCTAAGCAGTGAAGATACTAAAAATGGATTTGCTGGATGATTTGGGTTACAATTATGATGTGGTAACACGGGAGTGAAACGCCTATTATAAGTCTACCGGCTACCCTACCCTCAAAACTGAAACGCGACAGGGGTGCAGTTTCCAGAAATAGATTTACTGGGTGATTTGGTCCACAATGATGATTTGCTTATTATGTTTCATTGAGATCACAAAAAAGTCATTCAAAATAAAAATAAAATTGTTGTACGATTTTAATTCTGGAAAGTTAAAATGTGTTTTGTTTATATGCATGGTTAATTTTGAGGCCAAATTTACTCACGATTATTTATTTATTTAATATTATTTGGTTATTATCAGAATCAGCATGACCTTCTGGGGTAAAAATTGAAGCTATATAGCATCGATGATATGATGATAATTTCAACATGCGAAAACAATATAATGGTGTTTAGATATCTTCTTTAGTAATAGTATATTGTAATGTTCATTGTATGCTTTCCGAATTAAATAAAATAAATAAATGATGCCATAAGAAGCAAAAAGTAAAGTGTAAAATAAAGTTCAAAATTTAATTTGAACATTTTGTTTTTGACTTTCTAATCTTAACCAAACAAAGAAGCGGATCAAGATTATGCGAACCGTGATCTAATATTAAAAACGTGACGTGAAGTAAACCTTTTCATTTCTTTTTACAACTATTACGCGAACTAATAAGTATGAAACATGGCGAAGTAACCTTTTTCCTCGACTTCTTCAATTTTTCTTTATCTCTATCTTTCTTTCCCACTTCAGTAATAAGTTTCACATCTATCGAGTGTGAGCTCGCAATCGATTTTTTTTATTTATAACTTATTTATCATTTTAAAACTTGCTCGTCAATTACAATCCAGCATTTAGACCTCGAACTCGGAGATTTTCAGTGCAAACCCGGACCCCTAATAAATCAATTTTTAGATCATTGCATAAGACCAACATGCAAATTTAATCCATTCATAATTAATTATATGCGAAATTATTTAAATGACTTATAGTAGCAGAATAAATTTATTGTGCGGTTTTAGTGGGTGGTATTTCAAGTTGGGAAACTTCTTAATTACAAATGTTATCGTGGCAATTCAAAGCCGGTCATTTCGTCGGTCGTTTCATTGATATAAATCTATGAATGGCATGCAAAGCGAAGCGCCACGTGCGTCGCCCACATAGTGAGAGCCGGTTGAAAGCGGGAAGATTTGTCGACTGCCCACTCTCACGCTACTGGACTTTGTATGGTACCAATAATTAAATGTCATTGTATACTTTAAATATTACTGTTAAATATACTCCTTTATCGACAGAGATCATGAGGTCCCGGTTTCGATCCCCGGCTCAGGTAAAAATGTTATTGAAGTTTTTCGAGGTTTTTCTCGAAAATTAAAAATTTCAGTACAGGTCGATGTCTGGCGGGGTGGTATATTATCACTTCCGTAGCTCGGATAAGTATGTAAAGCCGTCGGTCCGGATTACCGTTAGAAATAATCGATAATCGTTGTTAGGTTGGAAAAATGCGGTACGGATATCAGCAGTCATCGCGCCAACTGACAATTCGGTGAATCGTGGTGAACCGGAAAGTCTATACGTCCGTTACTCTGCATATCCTGCAAGGGAACCGTGTGTGATGATACTTTCATGTTTGGTCTTTTTCGCGTCGTTTCTTCAATAAATATACATAAACAAAACTGTTGTATCAACTTCTTACTTCCCCTCGTCAGCAAAAGTAAGCAAAACTCTGCTTCCCAATGATAACGCGAACACCAGTACATGTGTTATTATTTGTTTGTATGTTTATTTTGTCTGG